>OX336397.1:203429012-208429012 GCA_946902985.2 Meconema thalassinum
TGCATGTGTATCGATGGTCGACCGCGATGTTCAAGATTACAAAATGCATCCATCGCTATTTCATGAACCATGAATCGCAGAGCTGTATGTAATGGTTTAACTCTAGCTTAGTAAAGACAAGATTGAAAAATAAATAATCACAGCCTGCTTTCAATCAACCGAGAGGGTTAGGGAATGGAATGAATGAACTCCTCATTTAGCAATGAGGATTTGAAACAATGCCAACAGCTAAAGACTGTCGCACTTTCCAGGGGGAATGCTTAAATGAATAACAAATGAAATAAAAATGATTGGGTAAAAGTATTGCTCGACTAAAGGATTGGGGAATGGAATGAATAAAGTTCTCATTTATCGACAAGGATATGAAGCTATGTCAGCGGCTATAGCCTGTCGCACTCTCCTGGGGTAAAGATTAAATGAATGCTCATTGAAATAATAATGATTGTAGAGAGTGTTGCTAGAATGAAATGACGACATGGGACACTGTCATTGCCAGAGAAAAGGAAAAACTGTGTCTCTTTGCTTTGTTCAGCACAAATCTCGCATGGAGTGACTGGGATTTGAACTATGGACTCGTAGTGAGAGGCTAACATGCTTACGATTATAGAAAAGTATTGATCGACTAAAGGATTGGGGAATGGAGTGAATAAAGTTCTCATTTTTAGACGTGGATATGAAACTGTGTCCGCAACTAAAGCCTGTCGCACTCTCCTGGGGATAATGATTAAATGAATGATCATTGAAATAATAATGATTGTAGAGAGTGTTGCTAGAATGAAATGACGACAGGGGAAACTGTCATTGCCAGGGAAAAGAAAAAACTGTATCTCATTGCTTTGTTCAACACAAATCTCGCATGGAGTGACTGGGATTTGAACTATGGACTCAGTAGTGAGTGGCTAGCATGCTTATGATTGTGGAAAAGTATTGCTTGACTAAAGGATTGGGGAATGGAATGAATAAAGTTCTCATTTTTCGACAAGGATATGAAACTGTGTCAGCGGCTAAAGCCTGTCGCACTCTCCTGGGGTAATGATTAAATGAATGATCATTGAAATAATAATGATTGTAGAGAGTGTTGCTAGAATGAAATTACGATAGGGGAAACTGTCATTGGCAGAGAAAAGAAAAACTGTATCTCATTGCTTTGTTCAACACAAATCTCGCATGGAGTGACTGGGATTTGAACTACGGACTCAGCAGAGAGTGCCTAGCATGCTTATGATTGTGGAAAAGTATTGCTTGACTAAAGGATTGGGGAATGGAATGAATAAAGTTCTCATATATCGACAAGGATATGAAACTGTGTCAGCGGCTAAAGCCTGTCGCACTCTCCTTGGGTAATGATTAAATGAATTATCATTGAAATAATGATGATTGTAGAGAGAGTTGCTAGAATGAAATGACGACATGGGACACTGTCATTGCCAGAGAAAAGAAAAAACTGTGTCTCTTTGCTTTGTTCAGCACAAATCTTGCATGGAGTGACTGGGATTTGAACTATGGACTCAGTAGTGAGAGGCTAGCATGCTTATGATTGTGGAAGAGTATCGCTCGACTCAAGGATTGGGGAATGGAATGAAAAATGTTCTCATTTATCGACAAGGATATGAAACAGTGTCAGCGGCTAAAGCCTGTCGCACTCTCTTGGGGTAATGATTAAATGAATGATCATTGAAATAATAATGATTGTAGAGAGTGTTGCTAGAATGAAATGACGACAGGGGAAACAGCACTTTAGCACTCACTTTTACAGTCACTTTTGCACCTAACTTTATATCCACTTTTGCATCCACTTCTGCACCCACTTTTGAACACACATTTTCACCCACTTGTGCACCTACTCTGCACCCACTTTTGCACCTACTTTAGCACCCACTATTCCCCCTCGTTTGCACCCACATGCCATGTCCTGTGGCTCGGCAATCATTCTTGCAATTGTTATTTCAATCATTACAGTCATGCTTTCACCAAGCATAATAGCTAGTATACCATACCCTTTCTTATCGCCATAATCATCCTGGTTTAAGACCTGTGGCTGAGCACCCACTTGCACCCACTATTGCTCCCACTTTTTTCATCCACGTTTGCACTCACTTTTGCACCCACTTTTTGCACTCACTTTTGCATCCACTTTTTGCACCCACTTTTGCACCCATTTTACACCCACTTTTTGCACCCTCTTTTGCACCCACTTTTTGCACCGACTATTCCACCCAATTTTTGCACCCACTTTTGCACCCACTTTTGCACTCACTTTTGCACTCACTTTTGCAGCCAATTTTTGCACTCAATTTTCCACACACGTTTTGCTCCCACGTTTACACCCACGCTTGCACACATTGCAAGTCTCTCCAACCTCTCAAACAATCATCAAGTTGAGTGCTGGGACCACAAAAGGAGTAACAGTCAGCCCTGGTTCAATGGCACCTCATTCGTCAAAATCAGACCATGCGTTTGGGAGATATCGAGTCAGCCCGATTTCAACGACACACCATCGTCGAAATCCGACCATGCGTTCGGGAGATATCAACTTTGCCAGGTTAGTAGGTGATGTCACCAGGAAAATAGGCTATGGGTCAACATTTTGAAATTTTGAAAAGGGGCTGTCAGCCCGAGTTCAACGACACCTCATTCGTCAAAATCCGACCATGCATTCGGGAGATATCGGTTTTGCCCCTGAATGTATGGCGGGTTAGTATGTGACGTCACCAGGAAAGTAGGCTATGGGTCAACATTTTGGAACTTTGGAAAGGAGGTGTCAGCCCGATTTCAACGACACCTCATTCGTAAAAATCCGACCATGGGTTCGGGAGATAACGGTTTTGCCAGGTTAGTATGTGACGTCACCAGGAAAGTAGGCTATGGGTCAACATTTTGGAATTTTGGAAAGGAGGTGTCAGCCCGAGTTCAACGACACCGCATTCGTCAAAATCCGACCATGCATTCGGGAGATATCGGTTTTGCCCCTGAATGTATGGCGGGTTAGTATGTGACGTCACCAGGAAAGTAGGCTATGGGTCAACATTTTGGAATTTTGGAAAGGAGGTGTTAGCCCGATTTCAACGACACCTCATTCGTAAAAATCCGACCATGGGTTCGGGAGATATCGGCTTTGCCAGGTTAGTATGTGACGTCACGAGGAAAATAGGCTATGGGTCAACATTTTGGAATTTTCGATCACCCCTCGTTGTGACGTCACCAGGAAAGTACGCTATGGGTTAAATTTTGATCACACCTCGTAGGTAACGTCACGAGGAAAGTAGGCTATGGGTTAACATTTTGAAATTTTTGATCACACCTCGTAGGTGAGGTTAGGTTAGGCATGGTTAGTTAAGCTATAGCCGTCATCTTGTGACGTCATGGTCGCCATCTTGTGCGACGTCATGGCGACGTCATGGCCGTGTGACGCCATGGTGACATCATGGTCGCCATCTTGTGTTACGTCATGGTGACGTTATGGCCGCCATTTTGGATGACGTCATGGTGACGTCATGGCCGCCATCTTTAATGATGTCACCAGGAAAGTAGGCTATGCGTAAGAAACCCCCCTACCCCCATACTGACAGATATTCACCGCCTCGTGTCACAGTGGGACAAGTGGCTCAACAGCCAGGGCCAATACTTCTAACATATAGGTACTGGTTTCTGAAATTAAGCCTCCGGCTCATTACTTTTTGAACGCACCTTATATGTTTAACACTTACTCATTTAAGTGATTTCCACTTGCACCTGCTTCGTCATTCCGATTTTCTTCTTTAACATTCTGGGGATAATATGGAATAATTTATGTCAGTGTTATCACCTTATACAATTACACAAATGACAACCCATGTAATTATACAACACTGCTCAGCTGAAGTGAAGATATATTCGCTGAATGACTTTCTACTGTCCTTCACATCCTAGTGCTAGAGATAAACTTTATACAGATCAGTGGTTATAATCCCCATTTCTGAAACTTATAATACACTTTCAGAGACCACCTTAAATTTAGGGCGATTGGAAATGGTAAATTTACTGCCTTAATGGAAGTAATAATCTTAAGGATTGAGGACAAACGAAAAATTATTTTTATTTCTTTTTGCCAAAAAAAACATAAAAGAGGGGCAGATGAACCAGCTGTTCCGCCCCTTGATACAAAAACAACAGAATAGACTAAAACAAAGTCTACGGTCCAACACGTGCACATATCATTGAGTAACAAGCTACTAGACTGACCATACGAGCATCACTTTAGAGAATGAAGGCATAAATCTATGAACCTTCAGAATATTACACACGGCATTTCGTCACAATTCACTGAAATGTAATATTTGAATTTTCAAAAAGAAATTAGATTGAGTTAATTAAGTGCCTCTATGGGGAGTCTATTGTAGAGCATGCTAGTAACTAAGAACTATGTGTCTGCTAGAGTACGGGAGCACCCTATTTGCAAAGGAGATTAGAGAATGCTAGTAACTCTAAGAATTATGGGTCTGCTAGTGTACGGGAGCACACTGTTTGCAGAGGAGATTAGAGCATGCTAGTAACTCTAAGAATTATGTGACTGCTAGTGAATGGGAGAGACACTTTGCAGAGGAGATTAAAGCAGCTGGTAACCCTAAGAATTATGTGTCTGCTAGAGTACAGGAGAACACAGTGTGCAAAGGAGATTAGAGCATGCTAGTAATGCTAAGAATTATGTGTCTGATAGAGTATAGGAGAGACAGTTTGCAAAGAAGATTAGAGCAGCTAGTAACTCTAAGAATTATGTGTCTGCTGGTGTATGGGAGAGACTGCTTACAGAGGAGACGATGATGATGATAATTGTTGTTTTAAGGGGCCTAATATCGAGGTTATCGGCCCCACAGAGGAGATTAGAGCAGCTAGTAACACTAAGATTTATGTGTCTGCTAGTGTACGGGAACACACAGTTTGCAAAGGTCATAAGAGCAGCCAGTAACTCTAAGAATTATGTGTCTGCTAGTGTATGGGAGAGACAGTTTGCAGAGGAGATTAGAGCAGCTAGTAACTCTAAGAATTATGTGACTGCTAGAGTAAGGGAACACACAGTTTGCAAAGGTGATAAGAGCAGCCGGTAACTCTAAGAATTATGTGTCTGCTAGTGTTTGGGAAAGACAGTTTGCAGAGGAGATTAGAGCAGCTAGTAACTCCAAGAATTATGTGTCTGCTAATGTGCGGGAACACACAGTTTGCAAAGGAGATTAGAGCAGCTAGTAATGCTAAGAATTATGTGTCTGTTAGTGTACGGGAGCACACAGTTTGCAAAGGAGATTAGAGCATGCTAGTAACTCTAAGAATTATGTGTCTGCTAGTGTATGGGAGAGACAGTTTGCAGTGGAGATTAGAGCAGCTAGTAACTCTAAGAATTATGTGTCTGCTAGTGTATTGGAGAGACAGTTTGCAGAGGAGATTAGAGCAGCTAGTAACTCTAAGAATTATGTGACTGCTAGAGTACGGGAACACACAGTTTGCAAAGGTGATAAGAGCAGCCGGTAACTCTAAGAATTATGTGTCTGCTAGTGTTTGGGAGAGACAGTTTGCAGAGGAGATTAGAGCAGCTAGTCACTCCAAGAATTATGTGTCTGCTAATGTGCGGGAACACACAGTTTGCAAAGGAGATTAGAGCAGCTAGTAATGCTAAGAATTATGTGTGTGCTAGTGTACGGGAGTACACTGTTTGCAGAGGAGATTAAATCAGCTAGTAACTCTAGGAATTATGAGTCAGCTAGTGTACAGGAGCACACAGCGTGCAAAGGAGATTAGAGCATGTTAGTAATGCTAAGAATTATGTGTCTGCTAGAGTATAGGAGAGACAGTTTGCAAAGGAGATTAGAGCAGCTAGTAACTCTAAGAATTATGTGTCTGCTAGTGTATGGGAGAGACTGCATACAGAGGAGATGATGATGATGATAATTTTTGTTTTAAAGGGCCTAACATCGAGGTTATCGGCCCCACAGAGAAGATTAGAGCAGCTAGTAACTCTAAGAATTATGTGTCTGCTAGTGTACGGGAACACACAGTTTGCAAAGGTGATAAGAGCAGCCAGTAACTCTAAGAATTATGTGTCTGCTAGTGTTTGGGAGAGACAGTTTGCAGAGGAGATTAGAGCAGCTAGTGTCTCTAAGAATGATGTGTCTGCTAGTGTACGGGAACACACAGTTTGCAAAGGAGATTAGAGCAGCTAGTAATGCTAAGAATCATGTGTCTGCTAGTGTACGGGAGCACACAGTTTGCAAAGGAGATTAGAGCATGCTAGTAACTCTAAGAATTATGTGTCTGCTAGTGTATGGGAGAGACAGTTTGCAGAGGAGATTAGAGCAGCTAGTAACTCTAAGAATTATGTGTCTGCTAGTGTATTGGAGAGACAGTTTGCAGAGGAGATTAGAGCAGCTAGTAACTCTAAGAATTATGTGTCTGCTAGAGTACGGGAGCACAAAGTTTGCAAAGGAGATCAGAGCAGCTAGTAACTCTAAGAATTATGTGTCTGCTAGGGCACGGGAACACACAGTTTGCAAAGGAGATTAGAGCAGACAGTAATGGTCAGAATTTTGTGTCTGTTAGTGCACAGGAGCACACAGTTTACAAAGGAGATTAGAGCAGCTAGTAACTCTAAGAATTATGTGTCTGTTAGAGTACGGGAGCACGCAATTCGCAATAGTTACTCTAGGAATTATGTGTCTGCTAGTGTACGGGAGATCACAGTGTGCAATGGAGATTAGAGCATTCTAGTAACTCTAAGAAAGATGTGTCTGCTAGTGTACGGGAGCTCACAGTTTGCAAAGGAGATTAGAGCATGTACTCTCAGCCAAACGCTTCCGTTTGTCATCAACATAATTGCGCGATAACTCCTCTTAATTCCTAAATGCTATTAGGAGATAAGGAGATGTCTTGAAAATATGAAGTTACTTACCTCATTCAGATCTGAAGATGAGGTTTCTGTTTTTATGCATGGAATGATATCCGGAATAGAAGATTTCTCAATCTTAATATCCGTGTGATGGTCTGTATCGTCCTGCAAAGAAATGACTTGTTTCATATATATGTTCCTTTGCGTAGTAGCAATTATATCTTACAGATGGCTTGTAAACTTGCACTGACGGAATTAGGGAATAAAATAACATACTGAAGGTTATTCAACCCCGCATTCATAGTTTTCTTTCGTCCACAGCCACGTGGCAAGAATCCTAACAGTTATTGTGCAGCTTTGGCAACGAGCATTTCAGTTAGAATACACTCGCAAAACGTGGGCCTAGCATATTGCCACTAGCATTGAGTGTGTGTGTTGCGGCATTGCGACGTACAGCAGTCACTTAGAGTTACCATATAACGTTAATAAGGACAAGCTATGTAGATACATTTTGTGTTAAGATATTTCGTACCGAGCGTTGACACTTAAAACAATGTTGATCTAATGCGTACCTAACGTAGGGAGTAATTTAACGTGAACGATAATAAAGTAGGGGTTTATTTGTAAGTATACTGGCAGCTACTTGAAGTCTCAATTCATATAATTTCACTTGTAATACATAATACGTGAGTCATTGTGGTTATCAAGATTATTACGCAATGTGTTAATGAATAGAGATCTGAATAAGAATATTTTTATAAACAGCTTTAGAGCATTTCTGAACGAAAATGCTGCCCGTGGTCTAATAGAATGCTGAGAAACACCGCCATAGACCATCTCAGGGGAGTTCTCCGCGGAGACTTCATGCCAGTCCAAAACAAGACACATCTCTCTTTCTCCTTCGTTCAACGCTCTTAGAAAAACGAAGAACCCCTAACCATCAAATATGTGTGCAACATTGGAGGCTATGATGCAGATACTGTCACAGCTAGCAGTGGAGGATGTCTTCAAGGGTGGACCATCAATATATTCACAGCCATGGCTACCTGCGGAGGGAGGCATCAAGGTGGGAGGCGAACCAACATCATATTGACAGGGCAAGCAGTGAAGGTCGCCCAAGCCTCATGTGAGAAATCCTACGCGCTAGAACACACATGTCTCACGGGTCAGTCTAGGATTTGACAGGGGGTATCATTTTCGGGGAGTAGTAGACATCGCGATACATTTCCGTGTAAAATTCCTTCAAAAACAAAATTGTGGCGATGATGACGTCATGAAAGGCACTAGATGATTTTCTAGTAAGCTTATGGGAAACTCCTGGTGAATAGGAGGGTTTTGGAGGAGGAAACATAAAAATAAATCGGCATTTACAATATCCCTCTGATACGCGATACACATCGAAATTTTCGTAATTACCTAATATTTACAAAATATGTTCCCCCATCTTTACTTGTCCTACATCGATATTTTGGCATTTTAGCTTATATTTACAAAATATGAATCCCCATCTTTACTTCACCTATATAGGCTATCTGGTTAAGATCCAGATACACATGTCATAACCAAGTGTTACTGTAAATTGCAAAAAAAAAAATTGTATGTGTATCGGGATTTTTACCAGACATCCTTCAAAGAAGTCAAGTAAAGATGGGCAAACATTCTTTATAAATATGAGCTAAAATACCAAAATTTTGATGTGTACCGACATTTTTACCAGACATCGTATATATGTCTAGGAATAATAGGGATACATCATATACTTAGAAGTGAAAGTCTGTATGTATGTGGATTTGTTCTCCATACAAATCTACACTTTTTCACCAATCTCAACCAAATTTTGCATACACATGGGTCAGGGCACGAAAGAAACCGCTGGCTACATGAATTGTCGATAGTCTTTCTCATTCTTTTGATTTCAGCCTTTTGGTACTCGAGCAAATGCCAATAAAGTCAGAAAATAACCTGATGATGGAATGGCAAAGCCGGTTGTTTCCATGGCAAAATTAGCTCATGACGTGACCACCAGGTTTCCATCTATCACAACGAAATTTTGCATAAACATAGGTCAGGACACACAAGAGACTGCTGGCTACATGCATTATCGATAGTCTTTCTCATTCTTCAGATTTCGGCATTTTGCCACTCGAGCAAAGGCTTATAAAGTCAGAGAATAATGTATTAAGGGAATGGCAAGGCCGGTCATTTCCATGGCAACAGTAGCTCAGGACGTGACCAACAAGTTTCCATCTATCTCTGTAAGAGGCCATGCCACTCCATTTTCTCCACGGCAACACAAACTGCAAACGTGACCACCAAGTTTCCATCTACCTCTGTAAGAGGGCATGACACTCAATTTACCAAACGGCAAAAGTAGGACAAGACGTGACCACCAGGTTTCCATCAATCTCTGTAAGAGGCCAAGGCACACCAATTTCTCCACGGCAACAGTAGCTACAAACGTGACCACCAAGTTTCCATCTATCTCGATAAAAAGCCATGGCACACCATTTTCTATCCAAACCACGAAGAGAACATTATAAATCTGAACGCCATCAAAAACTGAATACTTTTTTTTAATGTTGTTAACAGGGTTCATTGTAGGGAATTGAAATTTTTAAAAATAAATAAATTGGCTAACCCTGCATGTGGTGTAACGTTACGAAAGCTGGAGATATCATCATGAAACATAGTATTACGATCAAATGAGCTTAAATTATTCTGTTGTTGTTGATTAATTTAGAAGCTTTGCAATATCATGCTCATATAGCCCATGAACGAGTGTGTATGGAATTTTTCAGATAACATGTGTTACTGTGATGGCTGTAGTAGTGTGTGTATTTGTAATTCAAATAAGGATTGGAAAGGGAGTAGCTATGGCCTTCAGTTAGGAACTATCCCGGTACATGCTTCGAGGATAATAAATAACCCATGGCACTGCAGACAATGACGGGCCAAGGCCTACCAAACGACCGCTGCCCAGTCATTTGGCCTGCAGATATTGGGGTGACGTGTGGTCAGCGCATCGGTCCCCTCGGCCGTTAATCTTCGTTTTCGTGACCGAGAATTCCTGCGAGTATAAGTGGGAAACCACGGAAAACAATTACCAAGTTTTGGCTCGAGAGTGTAGCCCACCATTCCGGCTCTCAGACCAAAATTAAAATGACATGACAGAGCCGGGATTCAAACCCGGACCTCCAACGCGAAAGCCGAGAATGCTAGCGGATAACACACGTGGTCGTAAAATGATTTTTGCATTTTATGTATAACTTTATTTAATATTTAGTCTTTACAGCACCGAAACCTATGTGACATTTGGTTCTAATTTTACACTTTTGATGCCGCTGCTGTTACGGAATATTTTGAATCTTTACCTTAAGACGAAAGGTATCACGCGCAATATATGGTATGTAATATCTACTAGAATTGAAGTTTTATACACACAGTTAAAGTGTGTTCTACTACTGATATGGTGACGTTTATGTTTTATTAATCATAATGTCCTTATGCTGCATTTTTTTTTTAAATTGTTGACAGTGTTTACCTACAAGCTGACTTCTGTATTACAAATCAGAAATACAGTAACTTTTTCGTGATATTGCAGATTGTTCTATGAATAGTATTTGCCTTTGTTATTCGGGTAAATTGTAAAGGGTAATTATCCTGCTCTATGACTATGCTAATTTGTAATGGAACCGGATGTTAAATTATGATATGAGTTGATAACATGTTAATAACATAATTAAACTACGAATATATATTATTATGCGATAATTTTCAGCTGATAAGGACCAACCAGTAAGTAATGATACTTTCCTATAAGAATAGCGGACATTATATAGTTCGATTCTATTCGTTCACATTTTTTTCCTATGTTTATATATTTATATTAGCCATTAACCCCGCCAACCTGGAACCAATGTTTGGGAAGCCAGGCTCTGCCTGTCACAAGCCAGGACAAAATAGTGAGTGATAGAGTAACACACCTTAAAAAAAACTTCGTCCAGCTGGCCCGGCGGGTAGTACCTTGTAAGTGTCCCTTGCCAGGGATATGGTGAAGTACTCAACGGCATAGACAGTGGAGTAGATGGACTACGGAACAGTAAAAATGGCGGAAGAGGCAGCCCAGTACTCGGGATAATGATTAAAAGGTATTTGGTATATGGTACTGTTCCCGAAATTCACATAGCGAACACCTATTATCCGAGGATGGGAAGGATCGCAAGGACTGTTGATACCCAGATAGATAAACCAACAAATCCCGCTAGATGGTTAACTAGGAATCTCTCGGTTCATTATGTTTAAAACACGGTCGTACTACTAACTAGCTACAATTAAAACCCCTACTACAAGTATGGTAGGGCAAAACTCTCGGAATCTCGAGGGTGAACGGTTAAAATTAAGTGGGCGCCTGTATCTAACCAGTAGTACCACCGCCTTTAATTGTTAAAAGAAGAAATCGTGAAATTCTATAAAAGGAAGAGGCAGACTATATAGTGCCTGCCAATGTTTATTCAAAAGGTTGTCACTCAAACAATTACAAAACATATGCTCAAAGCATTCTCAACTTAATTAAATCATATCATCACCTGTTGACAACTGAAATATTTGTGAATTTCATCACAATCTAGGACATTACCCTGTCCTTCCTTACTATAAATGCCTTCTAAAAATAGACATTAGGTCTAAAACTTTTAAACGTAGATCAACGTATTAATCCAACTGTATATCTGAGATTCGCTTCTCCTCAGGATACTACTATTGTTTACATTCAAATATCCCTAAAAATACTATTTCGTTACATCGCACCCTAATGTTCCACAATTCTATAAACATATAAATTGTCTTAATATCGTTACCATTATTTAATTTATTTACAATATTTATAATTATCACGACCTGCATGATATCACTTTCTAGATCTTTATAGATCTCCATAGATCTCTCTGGCTCTCTCCTAGATCCTTTCTTCATTTAAATCTTTCATTAATACCTATTTCGTCTCTCCCGGTAGGTATCTCAATGCAATTGAACATAAGTAACAACCATCTTCATGGTTAACTTTACCTCTTAACATCGTGGTTTGTGGTGCTTAAAGAACATTGCACACATCGCAATAACTTTGTTGTTCCAACAACAACATTAACATTACACTCATTAGTCCTTATATATCGCTTATATTCGTGGACATAACAATCTTATCGTTGCATTGAACAAATCCCTTAAAATTTGCGTCTTACCACTTGCGCATACGTCTTCAACAACGACGTTCATCAATCCATTACTATGCACGGAATTCCAACAATAATAAATATAATATTCCATTTCAACACACCGCCTGGGATGCGAGAAAATCAGTAAGCCTACTACTGTAGTTATTCAAATACTATGAAATAACTTTCAATTTACAAATATACCACTAGCGTTTATACCTTGTCCTCGTGCCATTATATTACCATTTCTTGTTCCTTTACCTTGCAACGCATTATTTATTTATGCAATCTTCCATTAACTACCTTGCTATACCGATTCAGTTGCGATATCTTTACTCACTTGTCGTATACATTCCATAAATTAACCACGTTAAAATTTTAACCAAATACTTAGAAGATCTGCATCTGTATATGCCATCGAACAAAAACACTACATATCCACTCATTCTGTGTTCACATCTGCAAGTAAATGCTTAACAACATTCCTTCAATCTTACGATGCATAATAACTGAGTGTATCAACGACACCTCGTATCTCAATACATGTCATGCTTACATTAGCATTCAGTCTTTCGTTCGATAGTGAGCTAGAATTGCTCTTTCATTAAACACAGCTGATTGCTTACAAAATACATTCATGTATTTTAAACTATTTACGTGCTTTCAAGCCTTGTATAACAATCATGATTATTACATTCTACTGCAGCAACGAATAGCGTGCTGGTAATACTTAGTAAAGCTTATTACATTGCTTAATATCTCTCTAAAGCTTTCTGTGAACAATATATAGCGTTCTATAACGTCTTACATAATTTTATAGCGTTTAAACAATGTATACAGTCTTACTTGGCGTTATACTTAATATGAACCTTTGTATAGCGTTCTACACAACATAAACCTTCTTGTAGCATTCCACGATCTAAAAAACGCATTTACGCATACCGGAATGCAATTACTATCAATAAAGCAGACGAGGAATTAATTTTACAGTACGTCAAACGACACACGGTGACGTGTAATTTTATTACAAACTCTAATATGACTGAAATGTCACCTAACATGACTAAACAAACAATTAAAAGTAATGAAGATTAACCTGGTCATAAATTTTGGTCATCACAAGATCTACACAACATGGCAACAACTACTAAATGAATCGTAAACCCTCAAATACCTTACTGCCCGTACGTCTCTTGACAATCTGCGGTAGCGGTGAGCAGCTGAGAACGAGATTCCTTTCTCTGCGTTCTCCAAATACCTGCTTGCGGAGCTCGGCTGCTTGTCTGGCCACCACGTGGTCTAGCTGTGGCGGTTCGCAACAGTACGTCACCTCGAACGACCTGAGTTGAACCAGCGCTGCTCCCCCAGCCTCGTAACTCGAACGCGTTCTGGCATCTCGCGTACGATTCTGAATCAGATGATTCTGTCGTCATTCCCTTCGTACGGCAGCTCCCTCGATGTTCTACGGTGAATACATATGGTATGACGATAATATTGCGAGAATCCCATGGTGTTATTGGATCCTCCACTAGTAGAGTTGCATTTTGTGACATTTTTGAACTACAGTTGGAAATGTGGTAGTTTGTCTTCATAATTCCTTCTTATATTTCCTTATTATACACCTGGTGTCCACATCACTGATTGTAGATTATTTCCCCATCATAGCGCTTAACAAGTCATAACTCCCTCTGTAGAGTTCGTATTATAATATGCTTTCTGGATTGATTCGGTCGACATAGTAAATAGCTGTTAAATATTTCTGAAGTATCGTTCATAATTATATTTCTCCTGAGATTTAATGTATATCTCGAGAAATCGTAGAATTATAATCGTAGTCAGTCTTCTTCTTATGCTACGTAAAATACGTGTAATGCAGTAATGTTTCTCTGCTGCAAATTATTGCGTTCATTTGCACTGCAAGTTCTCAACGGGGTTTCCTTCTATTTCTTGACCAGACGAAAGCGCTCGCCTCCCGGTATCTCCTCCTTCCTCACTGACTCAAATTCTGTAATATTTGCTGGAGCCTTAATTAGCACGACTTGACATTTCAATCGCTCAGTGTTGAATGAATCTGGTGTCGAAGCAAGACTTGCCTCCTCTGCATAAAAATGGCATCTTAGCGCGAAAAAAAAAACAGCGTTTGTCCACTTATCAGAACATCTCTCAAACAATGCTTAATCTCAAGCAAACCTTCAGTCCATAATTATTTATTTTCCAACACCTTCGTATTTCCATACTCGAATTGTTTATAATTATTTCAATAAATAATCATAATTGTATCCGTGTTAATATCTGTAAATTATTTGATTGGCTTAGCTGCGATCACGTGACTCCTCTGTGTATTCTTGGCGCGTGGCTCGGCGTGCGTTCGGCTTGAGGTGTCGTGCGCAAAACCCTCTACTCTCGGAAGACTCTGCCTGTCTGTCTCTCTCAAACACACACGTCAAAAACTGATTCTGAGCCGGCGTAATTTGTCAAGAACTCAACGAAATGCCGATTTCCAGCACCAACTAAGCATTATTCTTTCCATGTTAAAAATATACAGATCATAAATTTAAGCATTTCTCTCCTTTTCTTGCTTTTATAAAGGCTTATAGCAAGACCACATCTTCTTGTCTGCATTAACTACATGCATGTACGGCGTATAATATGTCCAAACTCCTTTTAATAAAATTAAAACTCTCTCGTAACACAGGTTCGATTCTCGACTGCAGCATATCCTGGGGTTCAATAAATTCGGGCTTAGTACCAAATATCATGTTAAGGGGACGACGGTTTCAAATGTTAGTGGCGGTACCCCGACAGTGTCTGTTTCACATGTTAGTGGCGGCTGATACTTATAATACTCAGAAGTGGAACTCTGAGTTTAACCGACTGACATGTCAGTCAAAACATCAATTAAATCACCATGAATAGTGCACCTTCTAGAGCAATAAATTACCGCAGGGGTTTCAGTCCCAGAGTGGTCTATTCGGATTTTGGGGAGACCACAGATGTGTGCAAGGAGGTAAGTCGGAGTACCTCAAATCCCCATAGGAACATTCTTAAAGCATGATCTCGGCTTTGGCTAACGCCCTTTAATGTCAATTCCCTTTTGAAAGTTGGGAAATCAAAAAAATATCTTAAATAAAGCTAGAGAACGTAATATAAAAATTATTGCATACCAAGAATCACGGTACACAGATTATGTCCTTTTGATTGTGAAAACTTCAGGATGTTTAAAGGAAAGCCAGGAGAACGAATCATGGCCCACTGTCCACAATTTGGGAGAGGATTTATAGTGGATAAATCAATACTTGAAACAGTTGTGACATTCAAGTCCTACTCTGGCCGTCTTTCCACCATAACGGTAAAATCAGGGAACAAAATCTATACTCTAATTAGTGGTCATGCACCAACTAAAATCACTAACGAGGAAGCATCGGAGAAAGCGGAACAATTTTGGAATCAATTAGATAATGTTTTACAAATAATTCCACAACATCGGGTTAAAATTCTTATGGGTGACTTCAATGCACAAATTGGAAATGACAGGAAATATCGATATTGGGTTGGGAAATGGTCTGGCCATAAGCAAATTAATAAGAACAGCATGAGGCTCATCCAGTTATGCAGAAGTCATGATTTATTTTTTAAATAAAACTTCTTTAAGAAACTCCCATCTAAAACTAGGACTTGGATCTCACATAAATCCTTATTGGGTGAGTATCAACTGGACTGGATCATGTTAAAATTTCCCATTCGTAAACTGCAGAAATCATGAAACTAAAAGTACTGAACGGCCTGGACTTAGATTCTGATTACTATCCAACATTTTTTTTCCTTGATGTGATCCCTGAGAAACGAAACTTTACAAAAAGAGTTCCTCAATGTAAGTATGATATAGAGAATATTAAAGGTAATGAAAACTTCATGAAAGGAACTGAAGAAATACATCCACAAAATAGGCAGCAACTTCAAGCAGGACTCTTACAAACAGCTGTAAACATAGCCCCGTTAACAAGAACAAGAAAACAACCGTGGTGGACAGATCAATGTGACCAGTTAATACAACTTAGGCAGCAAACCTGGCATAATTGGTCATGCATTAAACTCCAACCACAATTCAAGAACTTAAAAACGTTAGGATGATAGTTACAAAATCAATAAGGAGAATTCGTAAGAAAAGTGAAGATTTTAAATTACAATCTATAGAAGAGGACTTTCGGTAACATAAGACACGAAACTATTATAGAACGTTCAAGCAAAAGTTGATAAAGTATTCTTCGCCATCGCTCCATTTTATTAATGAAAATGGAGAATTGGCTTATATTATAGATGCAAACTGTACAATCCTTGCAGTATACTTTTCTAAATTACTGAACAGTGACTTACCACAAGAAAATATCAAGTTCATCAATTCTTATAAAATTAATCAAGATTCAACCCCATCGACTGTACAAGAGATTAAAGAAATCATTCGATCACTAAAAAAGCCCCTCGGATTGGAAGTTGGCGATAATCCGGAATCCGGAACTTGTATTTGAGTGGCAACTCTGTGAAAGTTTCTATGATTGTATATCTATGGATTGTTCAGTGTTCTTTGATTGTGATATTAGAGCGCTTGAGTGGTGGAATCTGGAACTTGTTTTTGAGTGGCTACACTGTGAATTGCAGGGAGATGTGAAGACATTGGGTCAACAAGAAGTATCTGGAACAAGCGAAATTATGAGGTTATGAATGATATTATAAAATCCACACCGATTGCATGAAGTTATATGGAATTAATAATTTTTGTTTAACCTGTGAAAAGTAAATATATTGTATATCCCTTACCGCATCTTTACGGACATATTGCTGCTGTCGCAAACATAGCCCATTTCTCATGATTAATGCAAGTAAATGGAGATTATGGGAGCTATGAGTTTAGGTAATTATATATTATTTGGTGACGGGATTATTGTCACATTTATGATACATTCCCCATTCTTCAACAAATAAGTGACATCCTAAGGAATTGTATGTGTATTGCAGTAGATCTATATTTCCCTTATTTACTGAAGTGTTCTGGTTGGTAACGGAGACACGCCACACCTGGGGATGAGAGTATTCTCGTGCAACATAATAAAATATTTTTCATAGTAAATAACATATGAAATGGCGCCATCCCGTGTTTTATCTTCTTAGAGATATCTATATAAATATTGTAAAATGACAAAAGAAAATTACATTTGTCGCCTCAACGATGGGCACGAGAACCAGGGCACATCATTGTAGGGGTAGGAATGTCTATATATTGTGCAAGTGATTTTGGGGCTAGTGTTAGGAAGTATAATTCAGTATGTCGGCAATGGATATGAAGTTAAGAAGTGGTCTTGATAGTGAATGGAACGCTGACAGTATGCAGAATGGCGATAGTGTGAGAGATATCGAGAGCGTAGATAACACTACTATAATGGCAGAGAGTATCTCAAGTACTAGTAAAGAGAAAGGAATCTCGGAAGATTCATTAGGTGCGATGATGAGAATGCTAAGTGAAAAATTTGATGAGAGTAATAAGAATAATCAGGAGACGAGAGAAGAGATAAGTAGGCAAAATCAGGAGATGAGCAGGGACATAAGAGAGGAGGTGGATAAAAATAATAAGGAAATTAATCAAAAGCTAGACTATGTGGTCAGGGAGAATGAGGAACTAAATAGAAAGTATGGGACGCTGCAGGAGAGTATCAGGGGGTGAAACAAGAGATTAGAAAAGAGATGAGGAGTATGTTTTAAGAAAATGCTAAGGTATTTATAATAGAAGAAGAGCAGATTGTAGATGAAAGTGAATTAGAGATAAGAAAGAAGGTAGATAAAAGTAGCATAAGGTTAAAAGAAATTGTAGGCGAGAATAGAGTAGATGAGAGGAAGTATCTGTGAGAGGAGACGTTAGGTAAATGTGATTTTGTTAAGAATGGTTTGAGGGAAATGGTTGAAGATTTTAGCCAGAAGAATTTAGAAAGTATTCAGGAGATTCAGGAGAAGCATGGAGTGTTGAGGGATAGATTAGAGAATAGAGAAGGGAATATTAAAGAAAAAGTGGAGAGTATAGAGAGGAAGATAGATGAGCTTGAAATAAGATTACCATATAAGATATGGCGATGATGTAAAGACATATATTTGCGAGGACATAGTAGGCGACGAAGAGGAATCAGATGTGGAGGTAGACGTCGCGGCTGTAGAGGTCGAAATCGCCTAAGTCATAGAGGAAAACGAGGGATAGACCGTAAAAGGCGAAGAAGAAAGAAATGTGGTGGAGGTAAACGTAGAGGTCACCGCCGTCATATTAGAGGAGGACACTTGAATGGAAATGGAGGGGATGGATATTTTAGGCGAGATAATATTGAAAATGGCACTGGGGATACTTCTCGTTTAAGAAGAAATGATAGAACTAGGTCTAGAAGAGCAGTAGGAGCTGGTCATGTTAGAGCACGGACAAGAGATACAGCCCATTGCTATAATGAATCTAATGATACAGATGTTGACGAAGATTACAATGAACCTAAAAGTATTGACATTTCGGATAAAGTTGATGTCAAGAAAAGAGTTAAGTTGGAAGCTAAAGCTGAGAAGAAGGTCCATACAGATACTGAATTACGGAAACGAGAAGAAAAGGAAGAATATAACTTAGATTTGTATATTAGAATTGGTCAAGATCATTTTTCATCTGGACGAATATTTAATGTGTTGGGGGCGCGTGCCGCTATTTGTTGTCTTAGATATGAATTAGGTGTTGGAGGCATATTGATGTCTATTTTCTTACTTTATGATACACAGTGTATAATCGTTGATATGCTGTAGTATATATGTTTTTCATTGTGGGCATTACTTAATATGTTTCTTATTTTGAGTTATTCTGTGGATATTCTTCGTTTTCTTTTATAGTACCTTTTGTTCATTCATATTATTGCAGCTTTTGCATTGTTTCATTAACTTAGTTTTTGGCAGTAATTCCGTACAATTGAGAAAGATATCCAAGATTTCATAGTTAGAAATTTAAAATTGATACATCGTCTAGTATATTTGAAGGAGACCCAAGAATTGCAATCAAATGTCGAGAGCTTTGACAAGTTTATGATTGAGGACCAAGATTTACATTCAGCTGATAGTCATTGGGAAGTTGAAGTGTGATATCCGAGGTTTCGGCTAGTAAAATGTGAAGGCTTGGAAAATAAGAGATCTTGGATCTATGGGAAGTCATTAGCCAGTGGAGGAAAGTATTCCGATTGTTTGATCTTCAGGACATAGGTTCCTTAAGTGACTTTATTTTGTACGATGTCATGAAATATGCACTTGTCCGGATGTGATGGAAAGAGATATTTTAAGTCAGTAGGAAAATAATTTGTTTGATGAAGAGAGAATTATGGGATCGTCAGCAGATGGTTGTAGGAAATATTTGTGCACATGGGTGCAAGTTGCAGTGGCCTTGGTGCATGCGGACTTTATGACTTCAGAAAAAGCTGCAAATTTATGATACCCATGGTGGATATGAATACGTAGGGAAAGCTTGGATGGATAGTCCAGGTCCCAATGTGTCAAGATTTTCTATATATATTATGTTGAATGTGTTTCAGAAATACCTCTAATGTGATACTATTATCAGTATTTCTGGGGGCGATGTAATATTTATTGGAATCCGGAACTTGTATTTGAGTGGCAACTCTGTGAAATTTTCTATGGATTGTTCAGTGTTCTTTGATTGTGGTAATAGGGCACTTGAGTGGTGGAATCTGGAACTTGTTTTTTGAGTGGCTACTCTGTGAATTGCAGGGATATGTGAAGACAGTGGGTCAACAAGAAGTAACTGGAACAAGCGAAATTATGAGGTTATGAACGATATTATAAAATCCACACCGATTGTATGAAATTATATGGAATTAATAATTTTTGTTTAACCAGTGAAAAGTAAAGATATTCTATATCCCTTACCGCATCTTTACGGACATATTGCTGCTGTCTCAAACATAGCTCATTCCACATGATTAATGCAAGTCAATGGAGATTATTGGAGCTATGAGTTTTGGAAATTATATATTATTTGGTGACGGGATTATTGTCACATTTATGATACATTCCCCATTCTTCAACAAGTAAGTGACATCCCAAGGAATTATATGTGTATTGTAGTAGATCTATATTTCCCTTATTTATAGAAGTGTTCTGGCTGGTGTCGGAGACACGCCACACCTGGGGATGAGAGTATTCTCGTGCAACATAATAAAATATTTTTCATAGTAAATAACGTATGAAATGGCGCCCTCCCGGATTTTATCTTCTTAGAGATATCTATATAAATATTGTAAATTTTAAAAAACATTACAATCCATCCCATACACAAAAAAGGAAGTAAAAACTGACCCAAACAATTATGGAGATGTATCCCTTATTCGGGCCACATACAACATTCTTTCAAAAGTTTTACTAAACCGTGCGGAGCTTCAAGTAGATAATCAAATCGGTGAATATCAAGGTGGATTCAGGAAGGGACGGTAACATGCAGAGCAAATTTTGAATTTGAAAAACATCATACTAAATTTTCGCAACACAACTAACAAAAAATATGTCATAACGTTTGTGGATTTCCGGAAAGCATATGACAGTATAAATCGCGCATCACTCTTTAATGTTTAACAGAATTTGGACTTGACCAAAAAACAAGAAATATTATCAAAGACACACTTACAGCTAGACAAAGACTAAAGTAAAATATATGGGTGGATTAAGTGAAGAATTTGAAACATATACAGGCATCCGTCAAGGGGATCGAATTTCCCCACTACTTTTCAATTGTGCCCTGAAAAAGGTTGTTAGAGATTGGAGAAAAACAAGGGCACCATCTCACCGACTAGGGCCAAAGATGAAGGGTATTCAAATAGACGGTCTGGCGTTTGCTGATGATATGGCACTAATTACTGAAGACATCTCTGATGCACAGAAGCAGATCACTATCTTGGAAGAACAAGCAGCAAAAAAACTAAATTGATGACTAACATAAAAAATGCTCCACATGAATTTGATATTAACGCTAACAAAATTCCTAGAGTAAAGGAATTTAAATACTTAGTCGAATGCGTTACAGAATATGGCAAAGAAAATAAATCTGTAACATCAACAATCCAGAAAATGGAGGTTGCTTTTCAATACAGAGAAAATGTTTATAACAAGCAATGCTTGTCATGGAATAGTAAAATTCGCCATTACTTAACAGTGATTAAACCGGAATCTCTTTATGCTTCAGAAACGCTCAATTTACAACTTAAAACATTAAAGGAACAATTAGAGATTAAGTAAAGGAAAATTATGCGAAATATCTTAGGGCCCAGAATTAAAAGTCGCATACACTATCCAAAACTCAACTCTGAAATATATATGAAAATTTCTAAACTTACCGATACCATGAGAACGGGACGAATTCAATTTTGGGGCCATTTGGAAAGAATGAATCATACGAGACTTACTTACCGAATCCACAAATTTCTGCAGAACAAACGTACAGGACCAAAGTGGTACAAACAGGTGGAGAGGAACCTAGTGGAGATGGGATCGCCAGATCTGATGAATAGAAATGCTACCAGGAATTGTGTTCACATAAGGGGTTTTGAGGAAGATCAGAAGAAACCAACACGACGTGCATGATCGGAGGAACAGAAACTACAACAATCCATGCATATGAAGAGCTATTGGGCAAGGATGCGGACGAGGTAATATGCATGTAAATTATTTTTACATCAAAATTGTTCCTTAATGTGCTGTTATAGTAAACACTAAGCTATGTACAGGAATAAGTAATTTCACATTATTCACGTAATTTGTGCGGGATTGAAAATAATAAGTATATTTGACTCCACAATGAGGACTTAATCTTCCAATCTTCTTCTTCTTATTCTGCTTTTACGGCCTCATTGGACCACTTCAGTCAATCATTTCTTGGTCCTCTTCTTCAGTAAGTTTCCTTTCCGAGTCGCCCAGTAGCTCTTCATTCGCTCTGATCTTCTCAGGCGTTCCTCATCTGTAAATACCCTTTTTACTGTATTACGTTTGTCTATTTTAGCCTGAAATCTTATTTTATATCTCTCAGTTTTTTTTTAATTTTGTTGTTTTGTTTTGCAAGTCATCCAAGGTTATTTCCAATTCTTTCATATCTTCTCTAATTTCCTTAATCCATCCTACTTGTTGTTTCATATTCCAAAGTTTCACTACAATTTTTCTAGATAACCTGGTTTCTGGTGTCCTGATGATGTGACGAAAGAAAGAAAGCCGTTTCTTCCGAATAGTATCAGTGATGAGCTCCAGTTCTCTGTATACCACTTCATTTGGTTCTATCCGCCTTGTCCATCTTTCTGATATTTTTTATTTATGCATGTTCTAGCTATTCTCCTTTCTACTTTTTAAAATTTTGTCGATTCTCTTTTTCTGAGTAACTTTAAAAAGAGTTTCACTTCCATAGGTCACCTCTGGTTGAACCACCGTCTTGTAATGTTTTAATTTTGTTGCGATTGATAGACATTTTCTTTTATATGTAGACGATGTTAATTTTTGGGCTTTTATTATTTTATTAGTTCTTACTTGCCATGCAGGTTTCTCATCCAAGTTGTAAGTTATAATTTCTCCTAGGTATTTAAATTGCTTCACTATTTTAACTTTCTTGTTATTTACTGTTATGTGATTGATTACAAGTGGATTTGCTACCATTATCTCTGTCTTTTCAAATGATATCTGAAGTCCAATTTTTTGTGCTATATTTTGTAGGCTTATTAGTTGATTTCTGGCTTCTTGAATATTATTAGCCAGTAACGCTAAGTCATCTGCGAATCCCAAGCAATTTAAGTCTATTTGATCTTTCTTGGTTCCAATTCTTATGTTCCTAGGATTTTCCCTGTACCATTCCCTCATTACATATTCCAAAGCACAATTGAAAAGTAGAGGCGATAAACCATCTCCTTGTCTTAATCCTGTTTTAATCGTAAACGGTTCAGATATTTCTCCTCTGAATTAGGTAGATTTCATTAGAAAGCTAACTATTGCAATGGGTCCCATGTTTCGACTTCCGGAAAATTTCGACATATCTTCGCGTTTCACATCCCCCAGACCCCAAAACCACCGTTAGTTCAAAAGTTTATATATAATTTATGTATATATGTATCTATCTATCTATATATATATATATATATATATATATATATATATATATATATATCAGTTTCTTGTGGACACGATAACTGCCGTAATTATGCACCAATCACTTTGAATTTTTTACATAATATGTATCCCTATAAAATCTCGGTCGATTTCGTTAATGGGCAAAATCGGTCAAAGGGGGTGAAAATGGGGGGCTTTTTTCGAAAAAGTGAAATATCGCTATAACTCTCTTAATACATGAAATATCGAATCCCTTCAAAGTTCATAATATGTGTCGGAAAAGTGCCAAAAATTTATGTCAAATAAGTTTTTTGATAGCACCAACCATTGACCAAAGGGGTGGGAAAAAGTGGGTTTTTCGGGAAACATTAATCATATCTCTGTTAATAGGCACAATATCAAAACCGCACAAAATGGACAATATTCCTCCAATAATTACCTAAAACTTTTGTCTGAAAGAATTTTTGATATGACCCACCATTACGCCACGGGGTGAACAAAATGATTTAAATTATAAGAAAATGCCAAGTGCCAAGAGAGGTTGCCATGACAACTTTACTTTTAATTGATAAGGGATGAGCCATTAGCAGTTGCTATGACAACGCCATTGCACGAGATCACATTCAGTTTTCATATGTCTGTGGGAAGCGACTTCGATATCGGAACTGGTAGCATGCTGAACTTCTATGCCCAAGGTCGCGGGTTCAAACCCGGCTGAAGTCGTCGGATTTACTAAGAGCGCTAAAAAACCTGAGTTTGCTTTCCTTCGGAGGGGAAGTTCCAACGTTCGTTGCGAGTTGCTGATTGAGGTGGCATCTAGTAGCCAAGTTCACAGCTAGGTGTCGTTGACGGTAGTATTTTAGGTAGATTTCATTAGAAAGCTAACTATTGCAATGGGTACCATGTTTCGATTTCCGGAAAATTTCGACATATCTTCGCGTTTCACATCCCCCAGACCACAAAACCACCGTCAGTTCAAAAGTTTATATATATAATTTATGTAATATATGTATATATGTATATCAGTTTCTTGTGGACACGATAACTGCCGTAATTTTGCACCAATCACTTTGAACTTTTAACCGAATATGTATACCCATAAAATCTCGGACGAGTTCGTTACTGGGCTAAATCGGTCGAAGGGGATGAACATGGGGGACTTTTTTTTCGAAAAAAAAAGAAATATTGCTATAACTCTCTTAATATGTGAAATATCGAATCCGTTCAAAGTGCATACTATGTGTCGGATAAAGCTCAGAAATTTATGTTTGAAACGTTTTTTGATAGCACCAACCATTGACCAAAGGGGTGGGAAAAAGTGTTTTTTTCGGGAAACATTAATCATATCTCTGTTAATAGGCAAAATATCAAAACCGTACAAAATGGACAATATTCCCCTAATAATTACCTAAAACGTTTGTCTGAAAGAATTTTTGATATGAGCCACCATTGCGCCAAGGGATGAGAAAAATGATTTCGGAATTATAAGAAAATGCCAAGAGCTATCAGTGGTTGACATGGCAACACTACTAAATTGATGAGGGATGAGCCATCAGACGTTGCCATGACAACGCACTTGCGCGAGATCAGTTTCAGATTTCCATCTGACTAAGTGTGAAGCGGCTTCGGTGACGTAACTGGTAGCATGCTGAACTTCTATGCCCAAGGTCGCCGGTTCAAAGCCGGCCAAAGTCGTCGGATTTTCTAAGAGCGCTAAAAATCCCTCAGTAAGCTTTCCTTTGGAGGGGAAGTTCCAACGTTCGTTGCGAGTTGCTGATTGAGGTGGCATCTAGTAGCCAAGTTCACAGCTAGGTGGCGTTGACGTTAGTATCTGGTAGCAACATTAGGAACTACTGCTTGAAATTTAGCGTCTGCATTCCTTACTTGAATTACAGACTAATACAGCCATCACAATTCACACCGTTTATCAGACAGATTCTACACTCACCCAAAGTACACGGGGTTATATGACCGCGTTGTCGCAGCCCCGAAACTGAGGAACCAACCAACATCTCTGCGGGAGATATAATTATGCGTGAAGAAGTAACAGACCGTTACATAGTTACACATCAGCGTCGAAACCTTGCATAAGGACAGTGTGACCACAAGTGTAACAAGTAGTTCCGTGAAGAACTGTACAGCCTATTTTCATATATCCTGCTCATGTTAATTGCCTCTATCAACACACAAAATTTCAGTTTAATTGCTGTAACAGATTCGTAGATATTGAGAACCGTCTAAATATTTCAGATGGTCGCCAGGTTGGATTTTTATTTTTGTACTATTATATTAAGATTATTGTGTACGTGTGGTATTCAAACTTCAATCGCATGATTAGAACACAAGAAGTAAAAACGAGATTCTAAAAGTACGCACACCAGCCATCTTGTGATTATGCAAACAATTGAAATAAATTAGATGCCAGTGGATCAACATTTATGTAAGCATTTAACGTGCAACGTTTCACGGCACTCGGATAGTTAATTCGCGAGAAACGTCCATTTAAATATTTATACTTGCGTCGCCGCCATGTTGGATTCGTGCTCACCAGGTTACTGAAAGTCCTATAGGTGAACATATGTTCATAGTCTCTATGAACATAAAAATTTCAGTTTGGTTGCTGTAAAAGATTCATAGATATTGAGCACCGTCTAAATATTACGGAAGTTTGCCATTTAGGATTGTTATATGTATAGGCCATATAGTTATGTACCATTCAAGGACACTTATTGCCTAGGTTCATTATTCAAACTTTCACTTCGATCGCATGATTACGACACAAGAAATAAAACTTAATTTGAAAATTTCGCACAGCCGCCATCTTGAGGTTATGTAAACAATTCAATTAAATTAGATGGCAGTACATTACAATCTGCAAAATCATTTACTGTACCACATTTCACTGCGCTCAGAGAGTTAACTCACGAGAAAAGTCTATTAAAATATTTCAAATTCGCTTGGTCGCCATGTTCGTTTTGTACTTTACAGGTTTATGAATTATACATAGGTAAACTTGTATCAGTACCCTTTATCACCGTACAAAATTGCAGGGTGATATCTGTAATAGTTTCGGGGATATAGAATATCAGTGAAATACTTCGTACAGCCGCCATTTTGAGGTTATGTAAACAATTGAACTAAATTAGACTCCAGTGCATTGCAATGTGTATAAACATTTGCTGTACCAAGTTTCATTACGTTTGGATAGTTAAATCGCGAGAAAAGTCTATTTAAATGTCTCCACTTCACTTGGCCGCCATGTTGGTTATGTAGAAACCAGGTTTTTGAAAGTCTCATAGGTGAACTTCTAGTAGTACCCTTTATCACCGTACACAATTTCAGGGCGATATCCGTGATAGTTTCAGAGATACTGAATGCTAGTGAAATATTTCGCACAGCCGCCATGTTGGATTGGTGAGACGTAACAAAATTCGATGGGCACGGTCGAGGTCGCCGGGAATAGTGCTATGAACTTACCGAGTTTCACTGAAATCGCTCCAGCCGTTTAGATTTTATTAGGGGGGACACACACACACCTCACACACACACACACGCGCACACACACACGGACAAAAGGTGATTTCATGAGCCTATTTTTTCAAAATTGAAAATAGGCTAAAAATGGACTCCAAATGACAAGAAGGTTACCGTCCCCATAAGACAATAAAATGTTTAAAATATGTTTAAAATGAAGAAAAACGAAGTTAATTAATCTCCAATTATAAAATACTTTCACGCGATAAATGAGGTCTGATCCTTCTACGAAAACCTGCATATCCTGCCTATTTTCGCCTATCTCCAAGTTTGTCCGGTGAAATCTACCTCCGCCTTCCGGCGTGCCGAGGGGAATTTTTTACTTTATATTTGGTGTTTGTTAGAGTTAGTTTTATAATTTTTATTAATTTGGGATGAAGTCCGAAATTCCTTAGTATTTTCAGCAATGAAGATCTATGTATACAATCATAAGCTTTTTTGAAGTCTACGAAGGTTATGACTTGCTGTTTTTGTCTACGTTTGTAGTAGTCCATTACTAATTTAAGGTGATTATCTGTTCAGGGCAGCTTCGCCATGGCCGAAATCCACCTTGATATTCTCCTATTTCCAGTTCTAATTGATCTTTACAACGATTATATAGAATTCGTGACATGATTTTATATGTGATATCCAAAAGGGAAATTCCTCGATAGTTGTCAGGATTAGATTTTTCTCCTTTCTTATGTGTATGGATGTATTATAGCAGTAGTCCAATGGTCTGGCAGTTCTTCTTTGATCCAAATGTTCACTTTGCATTGGTGTAACGAAATCTTTACTGGTTCTGCTGCATATTTCCACAATTCTGCAAATGTTGGATCTTCTCCACTCGCTTTGTAGTTTTTGAGCTCTCTCAGCGCTTTGTAGACTTCTTGGATTGTGGGTGGATTTATGTTTTCTGATGGTGTTTTAATAGTGGTGTCTGTATTTATTTGAAGCAGTTCTGGTGGATCTTCGCAATTTAGCAACTTGTTGAATGTTTCTGCTAAAATTTCTGTATTTCTTTTATTACTATGAGCTAACTCGCCATTTTTGTCTTTTAACATTAATGTTGGAGGTTCATATCTTTGTAGTTGTTTGCTAAAAATTTTGTAGTAATCTCTTGAGTTTGTTTTCGCGCTATTTGTTTCGATCATCAGAAGTATATCCTTTTGGTATAGCCGTTTAACCCCTCGTATTATTTTTTGAGTTATCTTCCTATGTTTTATGAGATCCAAGTGTGATTCATCTGTTTTTTGACTCTGATACCGTAACCAGGCTTGATGTCTATCTTCCACTGTATTATCACACTCATCGTTCCACCATTGGTGATTCTTCCTTGGATTTATTGGGGCTACTTGTTCAGCTATTTGTTTCAATTCGGGAACTATTTCCTCTAGATCATCTGGTATTTTAATATATCTAGTTCGTTCTTTGTATCCCTTGTTATTTATTAGTTTATGAGGGTCGTATGTTCTCTTCTTTTTAGGTGAGTTTTTTTCTTTGTCAACGGGGTAAATTTAATTTTAATCTTTATCATGTAATGATCCGATCCAGTATCTGTTCCTCTCAGAACTTTCACATTGTATATCTCCCTGTGATAGTTCTTATCCATACAAACATGATCTAGTTGCCATTCACCTTTTTTCCAATCTGGATGTTTCCAAGTTTTGAGTTTATTTGGTCTTCTCTTGAAGTAAGTTGATTTGGAGATCATATCATGGTTCCTGCAAAATTCCACCAGTCTTATGCCATTCCTGTTTGTTCTTCTCTGTGCTGGTCATTTTCTTATTATGTCCCCCGTGGCTCATGATCTCAAGATTAACGGTCACGTTAAACTACAAGCTTCCTTCCTTTTCCTTCTTATTATGTCTCTATATCTTTTTACCTTTCCTAACTGGGCATTAACGTCTCCAATTAAAATTTTGGTGTGACTTTTATTTATGTTTGTTGCTGTGTGATCTAAAAGCTCCCAAAATCCCTCCACATCATCTTTGTGTTCTTTCTTATTATTTTTTATCATTAGTTGGGGCTTGGGCATTTAGAATGGTATATGTTCTATTTGCAGATTTTTAGAGTTAGTGTCGAGAGCCTAGGGGATAATGCTTTAAATTCTATGATGGACTCAATTATTTTGAGATTGACTACAAATCCTGTTCCGAATTGTGGACATTGCTTCATTACTCTTTTTCCTGGTATTCCCTTGTAAATTCTATGCCCTTGTGATTCTATTGGTTCCTGATCGGTGTTTCTCATTTCTTGAAGCCCGGTTATTAGAATCCCTTTGCGATCCATTTCGTCTGTCAAAATTTTGAGTTTTCCTGGCTGTATGATGAAATTTATATTGTGTGTTGCTATATAGTTTATCTGTCCTATCTTCAGTCTAAATTTGGGTTTTCGATCTGTCGGGAGTATTTTTAGATGCTCCGACTCATCTAGGGTATCTTTCAGGTGACTTCCCACCGTATCCGAATGCAGTCTAGGTGGATTATTCCTTAAAAGATTTCCTTCCATGTTTGACTTTCAAAGGTAGTCAACCTTGTATGGAGCAAGCTCCGAGTGACAACTGCGGTTGTTAACCGTGGAGGTTTTTGTGTGTTTGGTCCGCGAGAGCTATTTTATTTTGCTCAAGTCCACCGGCAAGCCGGAGAGGACCCCCCTATCCGCCACCTGGGACGCGCCACGTCGGAGTATCACCTCTCCGCCTGCTACGACACCGTAGTAATAATTTAAATATTATTTCCTATCAAGAAGGTAGTTGATACATTTTAAAAATAATAGTGATAACTATGTGAACACTGCTATAAGACGTCTTAATTACCCCCATTAAATTAAAAATAAACACTTTGAGAAAAGTAATTGTGAGACCGATTTCTCGAGGAATTGTGTATATACATCCCTTTTTACTATTGTTGCATGCTCTGCTACGTTATTGTACTCCACAGTACTTTTCGACTAGACTTACTGTGAGTTCATATTGCACTTGAGTAGCAACAGAGTTGAGGAGAACAATGCTCTAATCTCACATAGGGGCAAAATTTATATGTTCTAAGAAATATATTAGCATGTATCTTTCTATAACATATAAAGACACCTCCCGGGCAACGCCGGGTACAATAGCTAGTATGTTATAAACATAAGATAAAATGCCAAAATTCCGATGTGTATCGCCATTTTAACCACGTATTGTATATACAGTATGTATAGTAAAGATGGGGATACATACTTTACAAATATCAGCTAGAATGCCAAAATTTGGATGTGTATTGGGATCTTGACCAGACCTATATAGGTAGGGTTACCATCCGTCCGGACCGGATATTAAACATGTGTCCGGTTCGGCGTCCGGCTTTAAAAATTGTCCGGAAACCGAATACGTGACAAATATTTGGGGAAATTTCACTTCACCCCGCATATAGGTTGGTCACATTGAGCACCAGGACTACTCAGGCGGCTGCACCTGTTCTGTGTGCCGCTCCTGTCACCATTTTATTTGGAAGGAGTGCGTTCAGTCAGTTTAGTGCTACTGTTTTGTTTGCTGGACTGCGTCCATTTCTAGACGTTTAATGCTATTAGTTTTCAGTATCAGTAGTTTTTAAGTACATAACAACAAAGTAGTGTTATAAATTGGGGAAATGCCGAAGCGTAAGTGTGTTTTTAACGACAAACTTAAAGAAGAATATAAGTTTCTGAGATAGTGCCAAAATAGCAATGATCGCGTGAGGTGTACGGTGTGCAATTCAGAATTTTCGGTGGAACATCGTGGACGCTATGATATAGAAAATCATTTGCAGACTGAAAGACATAAGAAGGCGAATCAAGCAGCGTCCTCGGCAAATATTAAAATATTTTTTTAAAAATACTGATGCCACTGATGCTGAGCTGCAATATTCAGCAAAAGAAGCTACTTTTGCCTACCATACTGCAATCCATGGACTTAGTTTCAAAACGTCTGATTGCAATGCCAAACTGATTAACAAGCTTTTTGAACCGAAATTCTCGGGAGCTCGTACTAAGACCGAAGCCATCATTGTAAATGTAATATCCCCTTACATATTTGACAAACTTCTCAAAGATCTGAAGGATGCAAATTTCATTACACTAACAATTGACAGTTCAAACAGAAAAGAGGTTAAATTGACTTCTGTTTGTGTTCGTTATTTTAACCAAAATGAAGGTGTTCACGTGATGCTGTTATTTTTTTATGAACTTCCAGGTGAAACCTCTGATATCTTAGTAGAACATGTTTTAAAATGCATCAAAAAGTTCTCTATTGACTCCAAGGTCGTATGCCTATGCGCTGACAACACCAATACCAACTTTGGTGGTGTTAAAAGGCAGGGCCAAGGAAATGTATTTCGCAAACTTCAAAATGCCCTCTCAAGGCCAATTCTTGGCATTGGCTGTTCGGCGCACATTCTGCATAACGCAGTACAGCATGCCTGTGATGCTCTACATGTGGACGTCGAGGCAATCGTTGTGAAAGTGTACAAATACTTCTTCCAATATTCTGTCAGAGTGACTGCATTGAAAGAATTTTGTGAATCTGTAGAAGTAGAGTACAAAAGGATCCTTTCCCACGGCAATACGAGATTTTTAAGCTTGATGCCAGCAGTAGAAAGAATATTGGTTTTGTTTGAGCCCTTGAAAGCATATTTCTCATCACTTAACTGCCCTGCAAAAATTCAATCATTTTTTGAAGATCCAGTCAATGAACTGCTTTTAACATTTGTTCACGGATGTCTGCAAATGTTTCAACTATCAATATTGAAAGTCGAGTCTGATCAAATATCAGCTACAGAAGCGGCGCAAGTATAAGAACAATTACTTGAGAAACTGGAAGAAAGGAAGGCTGACAATTACATACCATTTGCTGCTAAACAATTACTAAGGAAATTGAAAACTGAAGAAGCTATTAATGACAGCAAGGAAGAAGAGTTTTTAAAATGTGCCGAAGGTTTCTATCAAGCTGGCATTAGCTACTTGAAACTTTGGGAAAGCAGCTTTGACAAAGCTAAACACTTCAAGTGGTTGACACTACAACATGTCCCTTCTTGGGATGAAATGGAAGACAGTGCTCTGACAGTAGTCAGTGTCATACCAGATTCAATAAATGTGGATGAGCTATTTGATGAACGTTCGGCACTTATTCAATTTTTGAAGAATCTGAGACCCGAATGGGACGCCCTGCCAAAAGAAGAAACCCCTAAAACGCATGAAAAGTGGAGACAATTGTTTGAAGTATTTTCCAAGAGCAATGTGTCCTTTGCGAATATTTACAAACTTGTAGAATTCGCCATGTGTCTGCCTGGATCTTCAGCTCCAGCTGAGCGAATTTTTCAATGGTGGGAGCAATATGGACAGCTGAACGAGGACGATTATCTCTTGCAGTTGTCAGGGACCTGCTAGTTATCAAGGCAAATAGTGATATGACATGCTCCGAGTTTCACGACCAAATAAAAAATAACAAGCCATTTCTGAAGAAAGTCAGCTCTAATGAAAAATACGATGCAAGGAAAATTGAGGAACCTGCCCCTGGACCCAGCACAGATTAATCTAAGACGAGAAAAAATTGTTCAAGGGATCAGTATGATATATGATGAACACTGATTGATGTTTTTGTATATTCTTATGTAATCATGTTATGTAATTGTAAAGGGATTGTAAACCTATAAAATCAAGTTCAGTTCATTTCATTTTGTTCGTCCATACCCCCCAGACGATCCGACGTCCGGATTTGGCCTAAAAATATTATGGTAACCCTATAGGTCAAGTAAAGCTGGGGATACATGTCTTATAAATAAAAACGACAATACAAAAATTTGGAAAATGATAAACATCTCATTTCCAAGTCTTATTCTAAATGCCATTCACCAACCCAAAACCCTTTCTTCCCAGACATTCAGTGTCCTTCGTGATGTCGTCATACTTCATCACTGCAGCCATTTTGTTAATAAGGCTTACCAGACATACACGATGTGTTTTGATGTGAAAGGTTATCACTAAAGCTGTGTTTCATAATCCGTCAAATATGCAAGAAGAGTGAACCTGCATTACAAATAAATTAGCTACTGTCAGCACAAAGTACAATAGATCCCAGGAACTCGCAGCATGATTACAATAACAACAACTGCTCACTGCTAAAATAAGAAATATTTAAATGACAAGAAATGTAGAAACTATATTCACCTGTATTTCAAGTTCCGATTTCACTGCCCGGCTTTTATCTTCGTATTTATCGCCAGACTCATCCAGCAGATTATGAGAGGGTAACAGGTCAATTGATTCCTATAAAGTATTATACAAGTATGAGCCCACATAAAACATGCAGACTAGCTGTTACGTGTAACAATAAAATATTGAACATCCTGATTAACCTACTATTTGGTAGCAAGTATTAAGTCACTAAATCTTGCTTGTCATGCACATCACTAAGATTGCTATGTTACACGATATACATAATAAATACAACTTACAATATTAGAGAATTTATCAGTTTGAGACGGCCATTCAGGCTCACTCTTAATGAGTAGTTGTTGCTCCATATTGTCCAGCAAACTAGAACACAGAAAGTGCGCTTAAGGATTATAAGAGGCCATACTTACTGTATACCAGTAGGCCTACGCCAAATCATTATCATTATGAAATGAGGTAATTTCAGAATTCAAATAAGACTACAGTAATGAGAATATACCCCTCCGAGTGAACAGTTAAAAGAGGAGATTAGCGCTTGACTGTATATGATATTAACATAGGGTATAATATCGAGAAAAATATTAAGATCTATCATTGCAATAGAATGAGGAATTACTGGTGCCAGCCACAAATGAAGCGTCCTATAAATTGGTTTTAAGAATGTGACGGGGCAGAGGATAACACTACAAACCTATCAACGTAAAGGTAAACTCAAGTCACACCACCAGTAGGCGAACTACGAATTGTCAGTGACTGGATAAAATGAGTTTCAATAAGACAATACCTCGGTTTCGTGCTACAAGAAACCCACTTCAAACCAAACACGCCATATCTCTCTCAGAAACAACAGTAAACGATAGGAATTTGAAGATGTATTTACCCCTACCAACTTATAAATACTCTCACTGGTTAACTTGTATAATTGTCGTCATAAAGAAAGACTTCTTCAATAGTCCACAATTATATAAATCTTAATCACATTGAAGACTTCTTCAATAGTCCAAAATTAGCCTACAGTATATATTCTGAGTTGTGGCCTAGTAAGCGGTCCTGACAGTCAAGATACCAGTTACGGTACTATGGAATAGGAGTGGGTATCTTGGGCATATTCTGATTCGTGGCCTTCCACTCAGGCGGCTAGGACTACCCAACTCTTTGGGCCATGTGTAAGTGAGCCTAGCAACCTGCTTCACTTGGACTTCCTAAACCTGCTGAAAAAGTCATGTGCTAGCCCCGGACATATGGGAGTGATGGAGTCCCACTCCCATCTGACAGATCAGGGACTCCTTGGAAACGAACAGGCAATCGAACTGGTATTCGATGAGGTAGGCTACAATTAATATTGAGGGTGGTTATGCAAGAAAGTAGAATAGCTGAGTTAGCAAAGAGAATTAGATTTGATGTTCTAGGGATTAGTGAAGTTCAGATAAGGGGAGCTAGTGAGGAGGAAGTAGGAGATTAAAAGGTGTACCTGTCAGGTGTGAAACGAGGCAGAGTAAAGTATTGAGTAGGGCGGTATGTCAAGAAAACCTTGGAGCGTAACATAGTTGCTGTAAATGAACGATTAATGTGGATAGATTTGGAAATGTCAGGATTGTTTCAATGTATGCTCCATGTGAAGGGGCAGACGGATGTTATGAGGCATTGGGAGATGTGGTAGTAAGAGTTAACAATAAGTGCTGATGGGGGATATAATTGCTAGGATAGGAAATAGAACTGTGGGGTACGGTATGAGATGGTAATGGGGAAGTGGGGTGAGGATAGGGAAGTGAACGCGAATGGAAAATGTTTATTGGACTTCTGAGCTAGTATGGGTTTATCTGCAGCTAACTCATTCTCGAAGCAAAAGGATATTCATAAATACACATGGGAGGGTAGAGGAACCAGATCAATAATAATATCTATTACTACATCATCTCCAGATTTTTTTCTGACCATTACCAGTGCTGGATTAGGGTAAAATGATGCCCAAGTCCCTCAGATTTTTGGAGCCCCTTTATTTTTATCAATTAATTTTTATTTTTATCACCAGCATATTTAATAAAGTATATACAAGAGGTTTTTTTTTCTCGAGATGAATAATACGCTTCTTACGGTAGGCCTATATCATATATAAGCCTACATATATAGGCTACATACATTTCAATTGAAACTATCATCGTTATTTAAAAACATTTCAGATGATTTGATGAACAATTTAACAAATCACACTATTTTTTACTTCTGTAAAATGTAATCAATTTTTTTTCTTCTGTTTTTTCGGTCAATGAAATCTTCTACGATGTCATCTAAATCAATTTCCCCCAGATCATCTGACTCGATATAGCCTACATTTAAACTTAGCATGTCTAATATTTCCTGTGTCATGATACTTCTCTGCGCACATTTGATCCATTTCAATTTTGAAAACGAGCTCTCCGCAGAACAATTCGTTTTTTTTTTTGGGCCCCAGATAATTGGGGGCCCTAGGCCTAGGCTTAGTCGGGCCTAATGGGTAATCCAGCACTGACCATTACCACAGGTGTACATGATACAGAGTCATACAAATTAAAAATAAAGATAACATATTTACTTGTGTAAATGACACTTTTGCAACAACCCTATTTTAATTCTGCAAAATTTCTTCTGAAAGACGATATAATTAAATATATTTTCAATTCAATATTTAAATATCTTTTGATCACCTTCAGATGTTCATATTTTGTTACCAAGGTGAGCATGATGTTTGGATGTTCAATGGTTGCACATCACATTAAAAGAGATAAAAATTAAACATGTCCGGGCTGAAGCTCCGAAGTTGTGGAGAAGATCTTCAACTACTATGCATTCTTTATTTTTGATATATTGTAGGTCTCCAGTAATGTATACAAGTTGGCTGTTCTGTTCTGTTTTCACATGCAGTAAAAACAATCATAAAAGCATGGGCCAAATGACAAGGAAATCTTTACAGCTCATGGAAATATGCAGCTCATGGAAGTTTTACGTTGAGCAATACCAAAATATAAAAACTGAGATTTTTTTAAATATTAACATAATTTTTTACATTATGTTTTGTGCAATAATCTTAGCAGTTTTTTTAGATGACAAAAAGTGAAAGATGGGGGCCACTCTACAAGTAAATATGAGAGTTTAGAAGTAAATCAATAAAATTTACACATTTTATGTTACGAGCCTTTTTAATTCCTAAACACTAATGATGTAGTAGTAGTAGCTTGAGTTGGAAGCAACTTGGATGTGTAAATCATTTGTTAGCAAGAGCTCTTCAGGACTTGATCACATGAGTCTTTGAAACATTTACTCGTTACTGTGTTTTAAGGCAGGAATCAAGTTTTTCGTACAAAATTAAATCTTCACACAACGATTATTTCAAGAGTTTTTTTTTTTCTTAGCACATGCCTAGTGTCTTTCTATGCAAATTGCATTGGTGGATGAGGTTAGAACTGAGAGGTCATACAACCTCATACGTCATGAACCGCTACTTAACTTGATACCAACCGCATAAATCACAGTGTTTCAAGTTTTTTCTCCCAGTGGTCGGCTGGGCTGGAGCCTACAGAAAATAAATTCGTACGGTAGTTGAGCAATTAAAATACATCTTAGGTTTCCATAATACAGTTGCATTTTATCCTACTGTTTGTTGTTTTAGTCTTCGGTGTTTTGACTGGTTTGATGCAGCACTCCATATCTCCCTGTTCTGAGCTAATTGTTTCATCTCTACATAGCTACCACACCGTATATCCGAGGCAATCTCTTTAACATATTCTAACCTTGGTCTATCACTACAGTTCTTGTTCTCGACCCTTCCTTCTATAACTAAGTTTGCTATTCCTGGGTGTCGTAGTTTGTGTCCTACCAACCTATTTCTTCTCTTCATTAGCAGTCGCCAGAAACATCTCTCATCGCCCACTCGGCTTAATACCTCTTCATTTCTTACCTTATCCACACATCTGATCTTCATCATTCGCCTGTACCTGTCCAAGTTTCACTTCCATAGAGCACCACGCTCCAGACAAAGGCTTTCAAAAATGACTTTCTAATACCTAAATTTATATTCGATGTCAACAGATTCCTTTTCTGTAGAAATGCTTTCCTTACCTGAGCCAATCTACTTGTTATATCCTGTTTGCTTCATCCGATTTGCTTCCTAAGTAACAGAGGTCTCCTACTTCCTTTAGCTTTTTACCTGCCAATTTGGCGTCCGTAGGGGTTTCTGATTTATTTCGTCTGCTCTCCAATATTTTTATACATTTATTAATTTTCATAGTGAATTATTTCCTCATTGGTTACTCAGTTTAGGGGCTGCGACGTTGTCATGTAGCCCTGTGTACTTTGTGTGTTAATTGTGATGGCTGTATTAGTGTGTGTTATCTGTAGTTCAGGAAGGACTGCAAGTAGTTCCTACTTTTGCTACCAAATGCTACCTTCAATGATACCTAGCTGCGAACTTGGCTACTAGATACCACCGCAACCGGCACCATGCGGTGAATGGAACTTAATAGAGCGTTAATCAAATCCAACCTATAAATTTAGCTTTACACATTTGTAGTTGGTGAAATGTTCTTTAACATGTCATACATCTATGACATGGGCCCGCCGGCTTTACTTCCCCTCCAAAGGAAGGCATACTCAGGGATTTATATCGCTCTTAAAAAATCGACGACTTCAGCCGGGATTGAACCCGCGATGTTGGGTATAGAAGCTCAGCATACTACCAACTACGCCACCGAAGCCGTCAATTATTTCCTCAAGACAGAATTCATTCCATTTAAAAACTCATTGGAATCCTCTGGTGAATAGGCTACCATGACGTTGCCATCGGGAAATCTCAGAGTAGAAATTATTTCTCCAGTATCTCAAAAAAAAAAAGAGTATAGGAAAATTATTTGGACCCTTTTTTGACCCTGCAACTCAAAGCTGGAAAGAAAGTTCAAATAAAGACATACACTCACTATCGTAGCGAGCACCAATACTGAACATCATTAACTCCAGAATACTTAAATGGGCTGGTCATTTACTAAGGATGGGAGATAATAATAATAATAATATCGTATGGCCTCGCGTGCCCGGTGGAAACTTTGTTATTTGACACTCAAAGGGTAGCTTGCATGTTGAATTTCGTTGTCCCTTGAAGTACTATGAAAGTCAAGGAGATTAGATGTTTAAGCTCCTTGAACACTATAGTGCTTTCTAATAGAGAAACGAGGAACTCTTTTGTTGACGGAAACTCCCGAGATTGATTTTGCCATTATGAACACGGCCTACTGAATTCAAATGGGTTCTTTGACATGCCAACATCGTATGACATGGTGTCGTAATTTTTGCCGCCTTCCCAAAATCATTTACCACAGCCAGGAGCGAACACGATAAACACTCACCCACCGTGCCAAGCAGGATGGGAGATGATAGGATGGTCTTACAAATCTTTAAAGAAGAACCAAGAGGAAAAAGACCAGTTGGAAGACCACGAAATTCCTGGAAAAATGAAATCTCCAAACTTTGTCGGCATCTGAATGTGGCAAGAACTCGCCCAAAACAAAGTTCAGTGGAGGCATTTTTTGCGATCGGGGCGGTATCTTCGTGTGTTTGTGAGTGAGTGTGCGTGAGTGTATCTCCACTTAATACACCAATGTTACCTAATTCTACGTGTATACATCAACATGACATATTTCAACATTAGCAGTGATGGCAGTAACTTATGAATTGCTAAAAGACTTTGTAGATTAATATTTAAAAGAAACATAGACAGTGGCTGTGTCATCAATCCATTTAAGCATTCCCACGGTAACCGAATTTTAGTAGGATACAGAGCTTTCTTTTAGTATCTTTCTTTTGGTGGTATTTATTTTTGTTTTGAGGTTACTAGCCATGGCCACCTTGTACTTTGATTGATAGAGATTCTTTGTGGGTCCAGCAGTGGGTGGCAGGTGGCTTTGATCTAAGGGCAAGGTAACCATGGGGATGTGTTATTTGGGTGATTGATAGTTGATGCCATACGGAATGGAGGGGATTGATAGATAGTTTATGCTATGTGATTTGTGAGGTTATCTGGTATGGCAATTGTTTTTTTTTTTGGAGAAGAATTATTATAGGGAACATCTGGTAAGAAGGACTGAAGCAGAAATTTAATAAAACGCAAGAAGAAAGGAAATGAAGCAGAAGAATACTAAGAATTGTGTGAGGGGTAGACTATGAAGGTAGTTGTGCATTCTTTGTGAGAGATACAGGAAAATGGAAGTGACAAACAGGTATTGATAGTTTTTGATAGCCAGAGAAAAAACAGAAAAGAAGAATTTGCATGTTGGAGAAGAATTGTTATGTATATAGTCAAAGTTATTAATAAATGTGTATATTAGTGACGTCCGTGTACTGTACTGTACATTGTGTGATTCGTTTAGCGAGTATATCGCCCCGCTACCCTGGGGTGGCTAGCTTCGATATCATATCGCCCAAGGTAGGGGCATGATTTTTATTACACCACATAGGCTCATTTTATTTGCAGCAGGTATGTAGAATAAACCACCCCCTCAAAAACGTCTTATTTACAGTAGATAACATTCCACCTGACTTATGGACAAATACAGCATCGCCAACCCCACGCATGCAGTACTACTGTAGAGCCGGTATCATAAAACAAAAAAGCACCAAGTCAATACTTCGAAACAAATCACTCTAAGTGCACCAGATTTTTTAAAAAATAACATCTGATTTATATCCTCCCATCAGCTAAGCGCGGCTCAATAATACCCCGGATTTTGTCACGCATCAATAATATTTATGAGAACTCCTCAAATCCCAGTCAGTGTATGTGTGTTTTCAAAATGAATGGTTCCAGTTTCACGTTAAAGAGAGATCATGTGGCTTCTGATCGCAGGAAGATCGGACTTTAAGCAAGGCTTGTAAGATTTTGAGGAGAAAAATAAAGAAAGAGAATCTTGTGGGGCTATGCAGGAACACCTGAGACACGGCATTCATTACTCGCCAACGTTCCCCAAATATTGAGATATTCTAGAAAATAAAGTTCTTCTTCTTAGAGTAACTCAGTCTGATGACTGGTTTGCCCCTGCGACGAGTCTTCTCCAACAGGGTCGATCCTGTGCAGTCAGGGGCGGTTCGACCTTGTACATCTAGCGGGGGTGGGAATTTTAAAAATGCCGACTGGCTGTTTAACATTGCCGACTATACGCCTAAAATCTGTGCAACGGGAGGGAAAGGGGAAGAGGGTGGACTGGGGAGGCGGGCGGCGGCGGCAAACGATACAGAATACAAATTTTATTAGTTCCAGAATTTTGAATCTCAGGAAAATTTTATAAATGAACAAAATAAGTGTTTAATTATTACAAGAATAAAAACAAATCTAGTTATTCTTTCTAAATCCCTACTCTACGATGTTTTAACAAGGACCACTTCTCCACTATCTCCGTTATTTCAATGTCGTCGACCTTATCTTTCGTCGAAAACAACATCATGAGGGAGTCTAAGCGGTCGTCATCCATCGATGTCCGTAAATGATTGAAAATGAGCTTCAACTTGCTGAAGGACCGTTCGGAAGACGCAGAAGACACTGGGGATGTTAAAATCAGTTGAACTACTTGATAACCACACGGGACAATCCTCTTTAATTTAACAGCAACTTTTGCGATTTCTTTGAAAGATGAGCACTGTTTACTGGCATCAAGCAGGATTTCAAGCTCAGCCAGCACAAGCTCTTCATCTTGAAGGATGATTTTCGGGTGCGATTGCTTTATAGATCGGACGAGCTCGATGGTGCAGTTTTTTCTGTCAGCGGGTATCTTGAAAATTATGTGGAATGGCTCTAGCAAAGAAATTAGTTTTGCGAGTTTGTCTTGCATGCTTGTAGTAAATACATCCACAAGTACTCGGAACTCCTTTCTGTAGAATGTAAGGAAAGATATTTCTGCTGTCGTTTCAGCGTGAGCGTCATACTTCTTTGCAAGTCGCCGGGTCCTGTGGTGCTTTAAGAAGTCTTCCTCCGCATTTACTTGCATACTCTTCGCAAATGACGATGCACTCTTTATTAAAGCGTTCATCTTGCCGTCGTCATTGATATCTTCAAAAGACTTCAAAGCGCTCTGAATCAGCTGCATCGCGTCTACTACATTCAGCTCCTCCGCTTCTAAAAGCTCGGTTATGTTCTTAATTTTAAACATGATATTTTTGGTAAAGTACATGCCGCAGATAAAATCAAAGTCTAGAAGCTTTTTGTGCAAGCCTGATGCAAAATTTCGGGTTTTACTGTCAAATTCAGAATCGAATGAGGTTTTCACTGTTTCCAATGCTGTGACTATCTCTTCATAAGACGTAGAAACAGCTCTCACCGATTCGGCGCGCGCAGTCCACCTTGTTTTCGATAAATTCTTTAGTTGAAGTGAATTTTCAATTTTATCCAGCTCTTTCTGCAAGCTTAAATGTCGTTTCGTGCTACCCGAAAAAAAGACGTACAATTTTTCAAGAGTGTCAAAAAACTCTCGGATAAGCGCGCTAGCATTACAAGCTGTCTCCACGAAAATGTTTAACCTGTGAGCTTGGCATGGAACGTACGGAATATCTATTTTGCACTTCTCCGATAGCTTTTTCTGAGTGCCGTTGTATATGCCAGACATGTTACTAGCAAAGTCATACGATTGAAACGCTAGTTTATCGAGTGGAAGTAAAAGTTCTTCTGAATTTAAAATTAAAAATATTTTTTCAGCCAACTCCTCTCCAGTCTTTTTTGTTAAAACTGCTTCTATTTTTAAAAGACGCTCCACAGGAATGAGCTCTTCATCTTTTTCCACGGCGTATCGGATATTCAACGCGAGGCGGTCTTTATGTGACATATCGGGAGTAGTATCTGCTATAACGGAGAACATACCGGCGTTCTTGATCTCTTCTGCAATTATTTCACGAGATTTCTCTCCAAGTAGATGGATGAATTCATTATGAGAGTCCTTGCTCATATACGTAACGTTGTGCTTCCGTGTATTCACTTCTTCCAACCACCTATTCATGACCGGACTATGCCGTGAAAGTAACTTCACAATCTGTGTGAAGTTTCCATTATCTTGAGTGATTCCATCCTCGTGACCTCGGAAAGCCAAACCTTGCCGACAAAGGGTTCTTGCTGTGTCAATAAGTATCTGGATAACTTTTTTGTGGAACTCCTTTTCTTGTTCTTCCTCAATTCTGATCGTCCGTAAATGTTTATCAAGGAGAACGTCTAAGTGGCCTTTTCCATTTACAAAGTGGCACAAATCTGCCATCGCTGCTTGATGAGCTTCTGAAGTGAAGTGTTCTTGTAATTTGCCCTTTTTCTTCTTTCCGCGACTTTTCAATTTGTGCCACTGACGTACTCCAGCGTTCGACCATTCTTCACTTGCGGACGCCCTTCCTCGTCCGTTTGGGAATAAACCACAGGCAAAACAAAACACCGCGTCTTTTTCAATGCTGTACTCCAACATGGGAAAATCCGTATACCAGGCCGGATTAAATCGATGCTGCTTATTTTCTGGTATGTCTGGATTTGCTGGAAATACACTAAGTTTTGGCTGGAAGGCTCCAAGTGAAGTCAGGTACAGTCGTTCGTTTGCCGTGATAATTCTTTTCCGCTTTGCAGGATCGCGATTAACAGGTAAATCGCCCGCTTGAATGTGTACTGCGTCCGCACGAATGTTATTTCCCTCCGCTCTTGCTCGTTGAAGCAACTGACCGCTTTCATCGTGGATTCTGGATAAGCAGTCTATCATTTCTACCATAAAAAGTTTTGTATTCGGAATAGCGTCTTCTTTTATTGTTTTCAAAATACCTTCCGCTCTTTTGAAATGCGTTATAAACTCACTAACTTGGCCAGAAAAAGCAATCCACGAAAAATCGCTACTACGCGGTGTAGGACCGTCAACACTACAACCGGCATCCGATGAAGTTCCAGCAGCACGTAACTTGCGAACGTCAAATGTGTTGGGGGATAGTGGTGGTTCAACGGTTCGCGTTGACTCAACGGTGGTCAATGGCTCAACGGTAGACGATGGCTCAGCGGTAGAAGGCTCAACGATGGACGATGGCTCAACGGTGGTCAATGGTTCAACGGTAGAAGGCTCAACGGTGGTAAATGGCGCAACAGTGGACGATGGCTCAACGGTAGACGATGGCTCAATGGTAGTCGATGACTCAACGTTGGGCGATGGCTCAACGGTGGTCAATGGCGCAGCGGTGAACGATGGCTCTACGGTGGGAAATGGCTCGACGAACGTCGAAGGTCTGACAGTGGACAGTGACCCAACGATGCCTGATTGCTCACCTACGCTAGTCGATGGCTGGACTATGGTTAACGGCTCAAAGGAAGTCCGTTTGTTCGTAGGTGCTGTTGCAGATGAATTAACTCTCCTTTTCGAAGCTTCGAACGGGTTTTTCGGCGCTCCAGCATGTTTCACTTTGACTTTTTTTCCATGGTGTTGTCCTTTTTCATGTCGAAGCTTGTAGTCATCATCGAACTGACTGCCACATTCAACACATTCTAATTTAATGCGTTTCCTTGGAGGCTTGGACATTGCAACCTGCAAAGACAGTAGACAGTAGGCTGCAGTAATATCGTACGATCTTTTCTAAAGTATGGTGCAAGAGCTGCCTATTTTCCAAGTGGGATGCGTAGAAAAAACAATGTGAGTAGCGCGATTTCGTTTGTTGAATTGACTATGTGTTATTATTTTTAAGACACATACCTATACATGTACATGTACATGTACACATACATGTACTCCATAACCGCGGAAAGTGAAAGTAGGTTGAGAGCTGTATGTAAAGGGGGCAAAATATATAAAAATAACTAAACTTTTTAACAGGGAAAAAGTTTACTACAGTGAAAGCTTAGTTATATCATGACGAATAGAATGCGTAGTGTTATCACTGACCGAGTTCAAGTGCGCCCCGCTGTTAGCTAGCGCTAGCGGTGCAGACCCCCAACGCTACACACTCAGCTGCAGTCAGTTGTTCAAAAATGGGATACGCGCTGGGCTACGTAAACCTCTTTACGAAGGCAGCGGTTACGCTGATTACAACAATTTTTTTGTTTAGACTTATCAATAATACTGTGAAAAAGTAATTATTAATATTATCAGTCCCCATGTAGAATTATCTTTTAAAACCTTCCGTTAGTCACGCATTGGTCTGACAGCTCCATGGTTAGTTTTAGTTTTAATATCAAGCCAACAGTACCGTCACGGAACATCTTACACCATACCTTAGTAAGCATTTTGCTGGAGTTGTGAAATGACGAGCCTAAAAATAATTCTAGACGTGTAACATTTTGTCAGCGTGGGATTGATAGTACCAGCGCGCCCAATAATGTAACATTCTGTCAGTGAGTTGCAGGTGTGCTGTTATACCGATTATTTGGCTTGGTACATTGCCTTAGTGAATATCAGTAAAGAGTTTACGCATTACGAGAATCTAAGGATGTAGATGAAGTGTGTCGCCTTCTACTGAAAGATAACGAATCGCTAGTTCATGATTCAGTAATTTCAAAGAAATTTGTGACTCTTGATACTGAAGCTGACTCTGATAGTGAAGACAAAGTTGAAACAAGATCCGAAGACTCGGATACTGACCATGATATTGATCAGGAGGACGGTAACGGAAGTGAAGAATTGGATGGCCGTTTATTTTATTGGCAGGTTGGCCATTATTATTATATGACCATCTCATTCTTGGCTATCACCGCGGAGGCCCGGGTTCGATTCCCAACTCTGCTAAGAAATGTAATTCTGGTCTGAGGGCTGGAACGGTGTTCACTCAGCCTCGTGATAAAAAACTGATAAGAGGCGCGTTCGATTCTTACCTCAGCTATCCTGGAAGTGTTTTTCCGTGGTTTCCCACTTCTACTCCAGGCAAATACCGGGATGGTACCTAACTGAAGGCCACGGCCGCTTCCTACCCAAATCCTACCAGAATTCCAAATACACACACTACTACAGACATCACAATGACACAGGTTATCAGACAAGTTCTGCGCACACCCAAGTACACGGGGCTACGTGACCACAATGTCGCAAAGTCCCTAAATAATCAACAACTATTATTATTTTAGGCCTATTTTTATTAAGACGGATTATATATTTTTTCGTTTTAGGTGAGGTTGGCACGAAGTAGAACAAGTAACCATGGAAGGCTGCCTTCATTCCGTATCCTACTGGGCGCCTTTCGTGATTTTACCTCAGTGGATAGATATTTCGGTAAATTTTGAGAAATGTGAGATACTGATCCTGGTTTTAATTTCCACTTCACGCAAGGAAGTTCTACGTTTTCACAGTTCACTACGAAACACTCCGCCTTTATAATAATTAAATCTTCCGAAAAAGCACGTCACAGATTCTACTTTTGATCGACAATTGCGTATCTTTCCGCGGATTAACTCTCGCTCATTTCGCAAACAGATTTGTTTGTTTTGGCGGTGTGAAAAAATGTCTACCATCAGATTTTCTTCCGTAACCCGATTTACATCCAGGAACGAATCAGTACGACATTTACCCGAAACAGCAGAAAATTTAGTTGTTTTCACACACAAAGCACTGCACAGACATTCGTAAACTATTACAAAGAAACAAATTCCCTCGCATAATATGACTTCTCGCGCACAGGATATTTCAGTACTAACCTGCTTGTGGTTCGGCGCGACTTCCGCGCCACAAACTGGCTGGACCATGAACTACAATGCATAAGGGGCGGAGTGATGACACTGTTTATTTCTATTCGTCATGGTTATACGACGTTTAGTTGTACGACGATCCCGTTTATACGTTTTTAGCCGGTACCTTCAGCAAACAAATCTCAGTTATACGACGCCTATCAGCGAAGGGTTGTTTTTGTAAGACGTTTCCCAGATCTAAACCTCATTAAGAGTGAAAATGAATGCCTTACATGATAAAGACAGGTCAAAGTAAGCACACATTAACTTATGCGACGCTCTCAACGACGTTTTTGGTCAGTACCCTCCATTGGACGTCGTATGATGATGATCATGTGGTCTTCGGTCGTATAACCGACCTTTCACCGCAATAAAGCGCAAAATATGAATAGCAAAATTAAAAAATCGACCGGACCGGTATCAGGGTGCTGACTAAGATTTGATAGTTTTTAAGGTATACGTGCTCAATAACGCCTTCGAAAGAAAGGAGGGGGTAAACATGAAAATATATAACACATGCAACACACTAAAATAACGATACATAACAGATTGAAAAATAAATGCACACTATACGATACAAGGCAAAATAGCTCTCATATTAAGGCAGTCCAATTGGTACAGTCTGGTTTGAAAACTGTTCATCTTACTCATTACTTTGAAGTACGCAAAAATTATGTAGGGTGTTTACAGATGTCTAATCTACAATTCATTAACAAAATCAGTAAAGAACAGGCCCGAGTTTGGCCGAATCGTTTTGGAGAGTACCGTATACAGGGTGTTCAAAAACTCAGTGACAAGAAAACCGGGTCGGGGTGGAAGAGACAATTCGAAGTCACTTAGTCTTAAAACGAAGGTCCAGAAATGCTCCCCTACGACGCTGGACTTTGTCGAAGTGTGCAGATGGCTTAATTTGGTATCTGTGGGATAGCTTAATCACCCATCAGATCAGATTAAATCTTAGCGGTATGGATAGAGTACATAAATATGTGTAAACTTCATATGGAGAGATTTTCTGGTAGGTTTATGCGCTAGTCACCAAAAATGATGAGTGTGAATTATTGCCTACTAGGCTATACAGGGTAAATGCATTTTCTTTATAGATATTAAGCACCTAAACCTAACAAGCTACAGGAAAAGTCGTCCTAACGAAATTTACCCATGATACTCTATCCTTTCCGCTAAGATTTAATTTGATTTTAATTGTACCTTAGCTACCCGATGGGCATTAAGTTCAACCCTTTGAAGACGTCGAGGGTCGCAGGGGTGCTTTTCCGGATATGCATTCTTTCGACAAAGTTACTTAGAGTTTGTGATGTTCCTTTAAATGGGTTAACCAACAACATCACACACAGTTGGGTTTCACTCTGTGATTGTATTATGATTGGGTTATGTTGGGCGCCACTCATACAATGAGAAAATGTAGAACACGAGATCTCTCTCCTCCCAGGGTGTAGGCAATGAAGCTTGCTTATTGCAATAAACCCCTTTCTCGTGTTAATAAAATGTGAATGAATAAGAAAATAGCAAAAATAATACCACAGAATACGAATAAAGGAAAAGATATATTCAGACAAATTGAGAAACACTAGTAGGAAAGTGCATTACATCACTTATTCTGTAAAGCTAACCAAGGCTATGATAGGATTGTAATTAGATGAGCTTTTACCTTAATTGCAGGAGTAAGTGATTTCCTTAAGAATAATACGTCGCTATTTAATTTCATGTAACCTGCAAACTTGCAATATATCTTCCGTATTCTTTTAAAATAATCCACTTATTCAATCAAATTGCCTCTGTCATAAATAAACCGTACTTCATTGCTCTCAAAAAGGAATCCAACAATCATCCAAGAACACATAAATCATAACCAATTGTATTCGAAATTCCATGGATCAAGAAGTTCGTACACCGCCATCTAGATCACACTAGATTTCCAATCTATGTCGCATTAGTTCGACATGGTCCGTGTCGCTGCCTAATGCCATCGTTGAGGTACATCGAGAGCTGCTAAGTTACGGCGGATCAAGTATTCAAATAATGCTTCTTGCCATATAACCACTCCGAGTGAAAGGAATACATTTATCAATGACGATATACACCGTAGTTATGCTTGCTTCATCGTGAACACAAGCCCATCAGTCAATAGCCTGGCTGCTTATTAATAACCCCTAACTTTGAACCACTTTTCAGAATTTATTGTAATTATTATTATTATCATCATGATTATTATTATTATTATTGTCATGTGTTGTGACATCTCTATATTACGCCTCGAGAGTTTAAAAGTGCGCAGTTTGTGTGTATGTATCTCTCTGTCTAACGTTGTGCAACCCCTGGCTACATACTGCCTTGTTCTCTCGTATTGGCTAGTGTTGTTGCTACCTTGCATTTTGTTGTGCAATTCGTTCTGCCATTGGCTCTGACAATATTTGACGCGAGTTTGGGGCCACTCCCAAACTACGCATTTGATTTTTCTGAGAGGCTTCTCTCCCCTCTGGGGGACAGAAGCTTGGTCAGTCTTAGACGCGCCGAGATGTAAGGCGAACGTGTGTATTCGGGCAGAGGCCCACCCTCATGGCGCAGCGGAATGTGAGTACGGCTCAATGTATTTCTATCTAACGCAATGTAATTGTTTTTGTTAAACGTTCCTTCTTTTGCTTAATTCTCTTTCCTTTTCAAGATGTTATTGTTAGTATTTTAATCCTTGAACCAGATCTCCGGGACCTTGCGTAATGTCATACGGCGGAGTTCTTTTTGTTGCTTTTGTTATGTGCCCTTCTCACAGTTTTATTATTTTGGTTAATACCTGTAAGATTCGAAAGTATTGCGTTTCTGCGTCTTGGCTTATATATATTTCCTGTCGGGCCTTAGTGCTCGTCTTTTGCGTCGGTGTCTCTTTGTACCACAAATGTTTCATTTGATTGGTAGCAATTGGACCTTTGTTTGTGGACAGTATGTGTGAGGTAACGGGACTGATGTCCAACGTCCCACTAATACGTGTCCCTTTTGTTTATAGAATATATGTGACGGTGGTTAACTGGGATTTTCTCCAGCTCCGATGTCATATTATTCTTTTTTTTATATGTCGCGTTGGTGCGGCATTATGTTGGAATATAAGCCTATTTTATTATAGCGTGCTTTCGATTTTTACCGGTCTCTTTCGTCCCAAGTCAATTGTAATGTAATGTATCTCCGTATATCTCATTTTCCTTTTGTTTTGTTTTTCTCTTTCGATTTTCGCCGTATTACATAACTTAATTATAATTCCCCTTGTCTTCTCCTTCCTCCTATCTCCGTGAGATCTCTCTCCCCTTTGTTTTACTCCCCTCACTCCTCCCCCTTCCCTCCGGTATGTTTACATAACATCATGAAAAGCTTCGCGTCTTAGCAGTTCGAAGTTTGACTTTTTGCAAGTTTGTCGTTTCTCTCTAACTTTTGTAAGTTTCGTTTTATTTTCTTTCAAGTTTGTATCTTTTCGTTAGATTCATGTTGTTGAGCGGTACTCAGGTTCTGTCGTGCTTTTCAGTTTTTTTTAAGTTTTTGAATTCTTTATTCTTGGTATTGGGTTTCTTTTGTATTATTGAGCTTGTATTAGCTTGCCTTTTTTTCTTTGTTTTAAATAATTTGTTTATTTCGTGTACACGCTCTTTCTTTTATCCTTAATACATTTTTATATTTTAAGTAATATAGCTCCCTTGTCTTTTCATTTCTTACATTTAAGTTCCCCTTCCTTATCCTTATCCTTATCTCGATTTCGTCAATCTTGTCTTTGTGACGTAACAAAGGCACGATTAACACGGCTCTGGGATTTATTTAATTAATTTTATGGGAATCTCGTTTCTGCACTTTTGATTATTGCATTAAGCAATTATTCGTTTGCATTTGGTTTTTTGGAAATCATCTTTTGCTCGCTCCGAAAACCTTGGGCCCAGCACCGGGTCGAGCAAGACGTCTTTTCCCCATCCATTTGCGACCTTGTTGATTTTATCTTCCACTGCTACTCTGACGCGCATTATTATTATTATTAATAGACCTTTATCGGCGCAATGGTAGCAGAGCAGAAGTACATTCTTCAAAGGGGAACATTTTGTCAGCCGATGGTATCCGTGTCATACCCGAGCGCGCAGATTGCATTCAGCAGTTACCTGTACCCACCACAGTTAGGGCCTTGAGAAGAGTAATGGGTATGTTCACGTTCTATTCTCGTTTTATCAAAAACTTCTCTGACATTTCGGCACCTCTAAATGCTCTCAAAAAGAAGAATGTGAAATTTGTGTGGGGGCCAGAACAGGACAAAGCTTTCAATGTTTTGAAAGAAGCCCTTATGTCAGCACCAGTACTGCACACGCCTGATTTCGAATCAGCTTTCTTTTTACATTGTGACGCCAGTGATTTGGCCATTTCTAGTGTTTTGAGCCAGCGTGTGGATGGAAAATTTGCACCAGTGGCCTTCGCGAGTCGTATGTTAAATCAACATGAACGACGTTACTCAATTTTCGAGAAGGAAAGTCTTGCTGTGGTATTTGGATGTGAAAAATTCAGGACCTTTTTGGAACACCGTCACTTTACTGTTTTTACCGACAATGAGGCTTTGAAATGGAGCCTTTCTCACGTAAAAAAGCTTGGACGCATCAACAGGTGGATTTTGAGGTTGTCATCTTTTAAGTTTGATATCATCCATGTAAAAGATTTTTTTTTTTGGAGAAAGCGGTGGAATTTGAACCACTTTTCAGAATTTATTGTAATTATTATTATTATCATCATGATTATTATTATTATTATTGTCATGTGTTGTGACATCTCTATATTACGCCTCGAGAGTTTAAAAGTGCGCAGTTTGTGTGTATGTATCTCTCTGTCTAACGTTGTGCAACCCCTGGCTACATACTGCCTTGTTCTCTCGTATTGGCTAGTGTTGTTGCTACCTTGCATTTTGTTGTGCAATTCGTTCTGCCATTGGCTCTGACAATATTTGACGCGAGTTTGGGGCCACTCCCAAACTACGCATTTGATTTTTCTGAGAGGCTTCTCTCCCCTCTGGGGGACAGAAGCTTGGTCAGTCTTAGACGCGCCGAGATGTAAGGCGAACGTGTGTATTCGGGCAGAGGCCCACCCTCATGGCGCAGCGGAATGTGAGTACGGCTCAATGTATTTCTATCTAACGCAATGTAATTGTTTTTGTTAAACGTTCCTTCTTTTGCTTAATTCTCTTTCCTTTTCAAGATGTTATTGTTAGTATTTTAATCCTTGAACCAGATCTCCGGGACCTTGCGTAATGTCATACGGCGGAGTTCTTTTTGTTGCTTTTGTTATGTGCCCTTCTCACAGTTTTATTATTTTGGTTAATACCTGTAAGATTCGAAAGTATTGCGTTTCTGCGTCTTGGCTTATATATATTTCCTGTCGGGCCTTAGTGCTCGTCTTTTGCGTCGGTGTCTCTTTGTACCACAAATGTTTCATTTGATTGGTAGCAATTGGACCTTTGTTTGTGGACAGTATGTGTGAGGTAACGGGACTGATGTCCAACGTCCCACTAATACGTGTCCCTTTTGTTTATAGAATATATGTGACGGTGGTTAACTGGGATTTTCTCCAGCTCCGATGTCATATTATTCTTTTTTTTATATGTCGCGTTGGTGCGGCATTATGTTGGAATATAAGCCTATTTTATTATAGCGTGCTTTCGATTTTTACCGGTCTCTTTCGTCCCAAGTCAATTGTAATGTAATGTATCTCCGTATATCTCATTTTCCTTTTGTTTTGTTTTTCTCTTTCGATTTTCGCCGTATTACATAACTTAATTATAATTCCCCTTGTCTTCTCCTTCCTCCTATCTCCGTGAGATCTCTCTCCCCTTTGTTTTACTCCCCTCACTCCTCCCCCTTCCCTCCGGTATGTTTACATAACATCATGAAAAGCTTCGCGTCTTAGCAGTTCGAAGTTTGACTTTTTGCAAGTTTGTCGTTTCTCTCTAACTTTTGTAAGTTTCGTTTTATTTTCTTTCAAGTTTGTATCTTTTCGTTAGATTCATGTTGTTGAGCGGTACTCAGGTTCTGTCGTGCTTTTCAGTTTTTTTTAAGTTTTTGAATTCTTTATTCTTGGTATTGGGTTTCTTTTGTATTATTGAGCTTGTATTAGCTTGCCTTTTTTTCTTTGTTTTAAATAATTTGTTTATTTCGTGTACACGCTCTTTCTTTTATCCTTAATACATTTTTATATTTTAAGTAATATAGCTCCCTTGTCTTTTCATTTCTTACATTTAAGTTCCCCTTCCTTATCCTTATCCTTATCTCGATTTCGTCAATCTTGTCTTTGTGACGTAACAAAGGCACGATTAACACGGCTCTGGGATTTATTTAATTAATTTTATGGGAATCTCGTTTCTGCACTTTTGATTATTGCATTAAGCAATTATTCGTTTGCATTTGGTTTTTTGGAAATCATCTTTTGCTCGCTCCGAAAACCTTGGGCCCAGCACCGGGTCGAGCAAGACGTCTTTTCCCCATCCATTTGCGACCTTGTTGATTTTATCTTCCACTGCTACTCTGACGCGCATTATTATTATTATTAATAGACCTTTATCGGCGCAACTTGCACTTTCTGACAAAATTACATGATTTAAAACATACAAATCCCTTTTACTTATAATTAACATGAAACAATGACGCAGACGACCAAAGTGAAATACATGATATAAAAATGACATAATTAAAATAACATAATAATAAGATCTGTCACAAGTTCTCTCCTCCACCCCGCCCCGGTTTTCATATCACTGAGTTATAAAACATTCTGTAAGTTTTATTTAAATAAAAAAGATGGTTTAAAAGAGAACAATTCGCTCACCCACAAAGGTCAACTTTTATGGATTTTTCAGGCATTTTTTCTTGTTAACACCATTAAACATAAACATGGCTGAAAATACGCATGTATTTATTGTATTATTATTACTTACGTTTGATGGGTACGCGATGCTCCATGAAAATGTTCCGTGCCGGCGAAAACTCACGTCCCACTGCCACTGTATTTGCACCTACTGTAGTTATCACTGTAAAAGTTGCTGGTTCAGGAACGACTGCTTTCGTTCATTCTCGGTGACCACTGTACTGACCATAGTGAGCACCCCACCCCTTGAGAAACCTCGGAACCACAAAACTGTCAATTTTGTCACAATAGTGCGTATATCTAAGGACGCGCCGAGACAATCGGTAGCAGGTCATAATTTATGAGCTTATAACATTCCTCCAACAACATCTCAATGAGTTGGCTTGAGATTGCCGACTCTTTTTCTTGCCGCACTGGGCTATTTCCTGGCTGTACGAAATTATTGCAGCTTCCGTTTGTGCAGACTGTCGGTAAAAATGCCGACCGTCAGTATAATACATTTTTTTTAAATCGGACCAAATCGTATATGGCCATGCCCCGTTTTGCTTTTTTTAAATGCTGTTTTGGGAAATGTTGCGACTTCTTCATGATTTGCCGACTGCCAATTGATGTCGTATTTGCCGACTGAGAAAATACCTGAGGGGGGGGGGGGTGAGATACCCCCCCAACCCCCCCCACTCCAACCGCCCCTGTGTGCAGTACCTTTGGCGTCTGCATAGTTCCTGCATCCTGAGTTCACAAGAAATGTCACCATGTCTTTCTTGGTCTTACACGAGAGCGTTTTCCTGGTATTTTACCTTCCAATATATCCGATAACACATTCCTTTGTCGAAGCCTATGTCCCATCCACAAAAGTTGTCTCTTCCTAATCTGACTCATCAGCTGTCTATTTTCTTCAACAATGTTCAATACCTCCGTGTAAGTCTTCTTCTCCTCCCAACTTATCCGTTGTAGCCGACGCCAACACCACATCTCAAAGGCTTATAGCCTCTTAATATCACTCTTGGTTAACGTCCAGGTCTCAACACAATACAACGCAACAGACCAAACATAAGATTTCATTATTTTTTTCGTAAGCTGAGGGACATAGTTTTCTGACAGAGAAGGTTTTTTATGTCTCAGAAGTCTTGCTTTGCTATTGCTATTCGTGTTTTTATTTCAGTGTGACACTGAAGATTTTCTGCTGTGATCTGGCCCAGATATTTGATCTGTGCTAGTTGTGGTACAGGCTCACCACTGATCATCACGTGCAATGGACGTGGGTCTTCAACTAAACATCATGACTTTTGTTTTATTAATATTTATTTTCATACCAAATGCCTTAGCTTTTTTAAGGATTCGAAATTAATGGTTTTCAAGTCGGTCAGCATGATTGTACCCAACTATAACAGGTGTTTCAACTTAATCTGCATGAGATTAATAACTTTCCTTACTGACGATTTAATCTATAATGAATACCAATTGGCATATAATGAATTAGTCAATAATAATAAGTTAATATGCATTAATTAATAAAATGAACGAGTTTCGGCCAAATTGTGGTCTTCTTCAGCAGTCATTGGGAAAATATTTACTGAAGGATTCTCGTATATGCATTTTTTGAACGATTACTTTTGACACAGTTGCACTTCGCAACATATAACTGGCCATGACTGAAACCTTGATGAGGCAGAGTTTCCCCATAAGCTTTATTGATTGTAATAAAGTATGCCAAGCGAATTGAAAATTTGGGAAAGGGAAGGGTTTAATCGGTTGATGTTCATTCAAGTCCAAGGATTATAGCTCTCTGCCCTATACTATCTGCAGTTATTATTTCCAGGCAATTTTTATACATATTTATTACAAATAATCTGGTTCCATTTAGGAGCCCTTGGGAAACATTCCAATTTCTAAGGAGCAAACTTGTAGATTAAGTATATGTGGAGGTAATCACTTATTTCCAAGGAATTCAAGAATTATGTAGGAAACTGAAGTAACTGATTTCATCTTCAGTATTAAGCTGTTAACGCTGGTGTATATTTTTGACCCACTGGATATCAGTTCAATGACTTTGAAATTAATTTCATTACAGTGTTCATTTTTTGGTGTAAGAATGCGAACTTCCTTCGCAGAAGTGAATGTTTCGCCGTAAATCTCGGCCACGATATCATCATGAGTTGGAAGTCTGGCTGGTAATTCAATAACATTTGATTCGTCACCATCCACAGAGGGTAGTCGTCGTAATTTCCCTACGAGAAAATCTTTCACTCGACTTCTCAGTTATTTATTTTATTTCCCGTGTCCGAATCAAATTGTATTTTGCCAGTAAGTAGCAACAGCTACAGCATTAGTATTTGCAGCCATAAGATCGTATTTTGAACATGTCCTCCATCAAGGGGCAGATCAGCAGGTGTTCTGGATCTTGTAACATGCTGCAATCGCAGAACTCATCATTGTTCACGAGCATGTTCCATTTCTTTAGATTGTTCTTGCAGCATGAAACCCCTGTCCTCAGCGCGTGTTTATTGATTTCCAAGTTCCATATGGCAAGTTGTGACCAGGTGCCATTTTTTGATAGAGGAATAATTGGGTCTTTGATTTCTGTCTTCCATATCTTCACACGGACAGCTTCATGTAGGACTTCGAGGGCTGTTACTCCCCTCAAAAAGCTGTTTCTGGACTTAAGTCTCTGTCGGGCTGGTTGTTGACCGAAAAGTGGATGCCTTGAATCCGTTTCTTGCCCTTTCTTCTCAGATGCTGCTGCTACCATTCTTCGGACACGAGGTGGGGAAATTCCCATAAGAGGGTAGATCTTCTGAAGTGATGTAGGTCTACGACATCCAGACACAATCCAGGAAGTCTCATTCAGAGCTATATCCACCTCTTTTGGAATGTGGAGAGGAAAGCCAAACTGGTGCTGCATATTCAGTAGCTGAGAAGCTCAGTCCAAGGGCTGAAGTTCTGAGATATCTTATGTCTGTCCGAGATTAATAGAGTCGGACACCGTTTAACCGATTGCATTGCAATATTGTAGCGTTGTAGTGCTCACCCCCAGAAAGATTTTGGCAACAATAATTTTGGATAGCCCTCTCCAATCCCTTCATTTAGGCCCTTTGGCTCAATCACCGTTTCACCGATCAGAACCGAATGTTATGTACTTACCCCTCAGAACATGACAAGTAACTCTGTCCACTTGAAATTTCAAACAGCCCTCTCCAATTTCTAGGTTTAAGCCATTTGGCACACGGACGAAATATCGAACAACGCTATGCGGCGAAAAATGAGACTATTGCACCCTCAGAAGCTCGGGACAGCCGCAGGTTTCCGAAGTGCTTCGATTATTTTCCTACAATGCTATGCGGCAAAAGACGATTGCTCTTTCCTTTTCTTGCAGCCAATGAGATATAAGCAGCGTCTCGTATTTCACTTAATCCTCTTTCTAATCAATTTATTTTAAATTCGTTAGTAATTTTTATTCATTATCTTCGGGGGAAAATGACCTGGACATTCCGTACATTTTACTAATTATCACCACCACAAAAATACTCCCTCGACTGTTAATTTTAAAATATATTTTTCTGTTGCTTTGTGTCAGTAGTATTCATTCTTCTTCTTCTCCTTCTTCATTTCTCGGTTCCAGTATTCTGGGTCGGGGTGTGAATCCAGGACCCTGTCCCTCCACCACTCTCGTCCCTCTTCCAGTACATCCTCCACCTTCACTCTTATTTTCTCAACGCTCTCCCTCACTGTATCCATCCACCTCATCCTCAGCCTTCCCGTGACTTTCTCAGTAAATAATCACTTCGGGACTCGGTCTTCTCCAATTCGCATCATATGTCCATACCGTTTTAGCTCACTGATTCCGATTTTGTCATGTAACTTTGGGAATCCTGTTTTCTCCCTAATTTTCTTGTTTATGATTTTGTAGATGGGGGTCTTTCCAATTATACCTCTAAGGAACTTCTTCTCTGCTGCCTGGTTTCTACTTTCCTCCCGTTTAGTTATTGTCCACATGCCTGCTGCATACGTCAATATAGGTGAGTAATATGTTGAATACAAGGTTCTTTTACATTTCTCGGGAACTTCCTGGTTCCACACCAGAACCCTCACACTCTGGTATTCATTATCACCCGTAAATGCACCGGGTGAAGCCAGGTGCTACTACTGGTATCTAGTCTGTAACAAATGTGGGCTTTAGTTTAACGTTAATAAGAATAATGTTTAGCCTCAACCCTCAGCCCCTGAACTCCACACTCACATTGTCCATCAGGGGCGTATTCTTAGGGCTACCGGGGCTATCGGCGGTAGCCCAAGCAAATTGCATTAAAAATAAATAACACTTTATTACAATTTCAACAAAGCATTCAAACAATCGTGACTTTCATGCTCATTCTTCTTTATCGAAAGAAATAATGGTTAGTGAGTTGTCAACGCGGCAACGCAGTAGAAACCAACCAAGAAAGCCGTAGCCTTACGCCACTCTTCCCATCTCTCCGCACCCACCCTTGATCCGTGCAGGCACAGTGCTCATAGCGAGCGAGTTGCCGCTAAAGCCAGCGGTTTCTTTGACATTAAGAACGTTTAGAGCAATAAATAGCCTACAATAAAGATACATTATCGCGCGCATATATGTGAATATTTTTTAGAACTTGTAGTATTTTCGATGTGTGATTTATTTAAGTGTGTGTATGCTGAAGAATCTCTCTGTAGTGTTTTGTTTTAACTGTGCCAGTTGTGATTTTGTATGAAGATTATGGAACAAACACCTGCGGGTGCTTTAAATGCCAATGACTGATTTATAGAGAGTTTGTAAAAAGTTCCTTTCAGCCGTCGTCCATACAGTGAAAAAGTTCATATTGTACATATGACAAGGCCTGCACCTGAACTGCAATTGTGTGCGAATGTAAACTCGTCATTTCACATCATCTACATATGCTTGGTGGAATAGGTTATCTGGCAGTTCTAAACTGTCTAAATTGTATTGCTGGCCGTGTTTGTTAATTAGTCGTGAAGTTAATGTATAGTCAAATGAAAGGTTTTCAAATATGAACTCTTTTCGTACGGCAGTTCAATAGCATATTTTGTGTAATATTAGGCTCTGTGGTAGCCCAGATCTTCAGACTAGTATAAGCCACTGCTGTCCTTCACCAAATCCATCTTCCTCATCCTCTCTTTCCAGTCGTCCGGCTCCGTGGCTAAATGGTTAGCGCACTAGGCTTTGGCCCAAAGTGCCCCGGGTTTGATTTCCGGCCGAGCCATCGGGGATTTCAATCCCCTGGGGTTAATTCCCGTGGCTCGGGGACTGTGAGTATGTGACGTCATCATCATCACTGCATCCTCATTACGACGCGCAGGTCACCCACGGGCGTCAACTAGAAAGTCCTGCACTCGGTCTCTCCGAAGACCACATGATCATCATCATCTTTCCAGTCATCCGTCTCTCCATAATTTGTTTCGGCATTCTTTTTATCATTCATCCTTGTTGCATGTCCATATCACAGGGGCGTATATAGAGTTTTATTATAGGCCCAAAGAATTGTGGGTCCGGGGTTCTCCCCGGAAAACTTTTGTATAATTTGGTGCAAAATGATGAGTTTTAAGGCTGTCTGGCTTCACTTTTTCAACCAATTTGTTGTGATGTTTTATGTTTGGTTAATGTCAAACACAACTAAGACCATTTTATGATACTTTTTATTAATACAATCTTCTTGCTCACTTGATAGTGTTTACATGGAAAGAATTAATGTTTCTGTTTTGATTTACAACTCACAATATAATATAGAGTCAAGGTTTCTTGAAGCATTGCCAAATCGGTTCACAACTTCGTCAGTGAGATGTATGTTTCTGCGAATAGATGACAATACTAGACCGTTGAGTCTGTTTTCAGAAGTAGATTTCTTAAGTATGTTTTCAACTAAGTCAAACTCCGTAGGTACAGAGGGAGGCAAATTTGCCAAAAGTTTGGTAAGTGTATAAAAGTTAGGGAAAGAACTTTTGTCACACGCTTCAAGGGCACTTGTTGCTGTTCTTGGTTCGTTCATAAGAGCGAAGGCTCTGAAGAGTAATAAGAGATTACAGATAAGATCAGAGCAAACTGATTGTCACACTGTTTACATCGCTCTACCTTCACCTTGCTTTGCAACGTTGTCATACGTCACTTAGTAACAATAGTACCTTCGCCTTGCTTTGCAACGTTGCCATACGTCACTTAGTAACAATAGTACCTTCGCCTTGCTTTGCAACGTTGCCAGACGTCACTTAGTAACAATAGTACCTTCGCCTTGCTTTGCAACGTTGCCATACGTCACTTAGTAACAATAGTACCTTCGCCTTGCTTTGCAAAGTTGCCATACGTCACTTAGTAACAATAGTACCTTCGCCTTGCTTTGCAACGTTGCCATACGTCACTTAGTAACAATAGTACCTTCGCCTTACTTTGCAACGTTGCCATACGTCACTTAGTAACAATAGTACCTTCACCTTGCTTTGCAACGTTGCCATACGTCACTTAGTAACAATAGTACCTTCGCCTTGCTTTGCAACGTTGCCATACGTCACTTAGTAACAATAGTACCTTCGCCTTGCTTTGCAACGTTGCCATACGTCACTTAGTAACAATAGTACCTTTGCCTTGCTTTGCAACGTTGCCATACGTCACTTAGTAACAATAGTACCTTCGCCTTGCTTTGCAACGTTGCCATACGTCACTTAGTAACAATAGTACCTTCGCCTTGCTTTGCAACGTTGCCATACGTCACTTAGTAACAATAGTACCTTCGCCTTGCTTTGCAACGTTGCCATACGTCACTTAGTAACAATAGTACCTTCGCCTTGCTTTGCAACGTTGCCATACGTCACTTAGTAACAATAGTACCTTCGCCTTGCTTTGCAACGTTGCCATACGTCACTTAGTAGCAATAGTACCTTCACCTTGCTTTGCAACGTTGCCATACGTCACTTAGTAACAATAGTACCTTCGCCTTGCTTTGCAACGTTGCCATACGTCACTTAGTAACAATAGTACCTTCACCTTGCTTTGCAACGTTGCCATACGTCACTTAGTAACAATAGTATCTTCGCCTTGCTTTGCAACGTTGCCATACGTCACTTAGTAACAATAGTACCTTCGCCTTGCTTTGCAACGTTGCCATACGTCACTTAGTAACAATAGTACCTTCACCTTGCTTTGCAACGTTGCCATACGTCACTTAGTAACAATAGTACCTTCGCCTTGCTTTGCAACGTTGCCATACGTCACTTAGTAACAATAGTACCTTCGCCTTGCTTTGCAACGTTGCCATACGTCACTTAGTAACAATAGTACCTTCACCTTGCTTTGCAACGTTGCCATACGTCACTTAGTAACAATAGTACCTTCGCCTTGCTTTGCAACGTTGCCATACGTCACTTAGTAACAATAGTACCTTCGCCTTGCTTTGCAACGTTGCCATACGTCACTTAGTAACAATAGTACCTTCGCCTTGCTTTGCAACGTTGCCATACGTCACTTAGTAACAATAGTACCTTCGCCTTGCTTTGCAACGTTGCCATACGTCACTTAGTAACAATAGTACCTTCGCCTTGCTTTGCAACGTTGCCATACGTCACTTAGTAACAATAGTACCTTCACCTTGCTTTGCAACGTTGCCATACGTCACTTAGTAACAATAGTACCTTCGCCTTGCTTTGCAACGTTGCCATACGTCACTTAGTAACAATAGTACCTTCGCCTTGCTTTGCAACGTTGCCATACGTCACTTAGTAACAATAGTACCTTCGCCTTGCTTTGCAACGTTGCCATACGTCACTTAGTAACAATAGTACCTTCGCCTTGCTTTGCAACGTTGCCATACGTCACTTAGTAACAATAGTACCTTCGCCTTGCTTTGCAACGTTGCCATACGTCACTTAGTAACAATAGTACCTTCGCCTTGCTTTGCAACGTTGCCATACGTCACTTAGTAACAATAGTACCTTCGCCTTGCTTTGCAACGTTGCCATACGTCACTTAGTAACAATAGTACCTTCGCCTTGCTTTGCAACGTTGCCATACGTCACTTAGTAACAATAGTACCTTCACCTTGCTTTGCAACGTTGCCATACGTCACTTAGTAACAATAGTACCTTCGCCTTGCTTTGCAACGTTGCCATACGTCACTTAGTAACAATAGTACCTTCGCCTTGCTTTGCAACGTTGCCATACGTCACTTAGTAACAATAGTACCTTCGCCTTGCTTTGCAACGTTGCCATACGTCACTTAGTAACAATAGTACCTTCGCCTTGCTTTGCAACGTTGCCATACGTCACTTAGTAACAATAGTACCTTCGCCTTGCTTTGCAACGTTGCCATACGTCACTTAGTAACAATAGTACCTTCACCTTGCTTTGCAACGTTGCCATACGTCACTTAGTAACAATAGTACCTTCGCCTTGCTTTGCAACGTTGCCATACGTCACTTAGTAACAATAGTACCTTCGCCTTGCTTTGCAACGTTGCCATACGTCACTTAGTAACAATAGTACCTTCGCCTTGCTTTGCAACGTTGCCATACGTCACTTAGTAACAATAGTACCTTCGCCTTGCTTTGCAACGTTGCCATACGTCACTTAGTAACAATAGTACCTTCGCCTTGCTTTGCAACGTTGCCATACGTCACTTAGTAACAATAGTACCTTCGCCTTGCTTTGCAACGTTGCCATACGTCACTTAGTAACAATAGTACCTTCGCCTTGCTTTGCAACGTTGCCATACGTCACTTAGTAACAATAGTACCTTCGCCTTGCTTTGCAAAGTTGCCATACGTCACTTAGTAACAATAGTACCTTCGCCTTGCTTTGCAACGTTGCCATACGTCACTTAGTAACAATAGTACCTTCGCCTTGCTTTGCAACGTTGCCATACGTCACTTAGTAACAATAGTACCTTCGCCTTGCTTTGCAACGTTGCCATACGTCACTTAGTAACAATAGTACCTTCACCTTGCTTTGCAACGTTGCCATACGTCACTTAGTAACAATAGTACCTTCGCCTTGCTTTGCAACGTTGCCATACGTCACTTAGTAACAATAGTACCTTCGCCTTGCTTTGCAACGTTGCCATACGTCACTTAGTAACAATAGTACCTTCGCCTTGCTTTGCAACGTTGCCATACGTCACTTAGTAACAATAGTACCTTCGCCTTGCTTTGCAACGTTGCCATACGTCACTTAGTAACAATAGTACCTTCGCCTTGCTTTGCAACGTTGCCATACGTCACTTAGTAACAATAGTACCTTCGCCTTGCTTTGCAACGTTGCCATACGTCACTTAGTAACAATAGTACCTTCGCCTTGCTTTGCAACGTTGCCATACGTCACTTAGTAACAATAGTACATGATTATATTGGTATTTAATGTTTTAATTCACAAACAAATAATATATGTGACAACAATTTCAGGGCGGGGGCTCATATACGCGCCTGCGCATATCATCTCAGTCTGTTCTGCTCCAGCTTCTGTACATTCACTCACTCTCTCTCTCTCCTAGTCTTCTGTACATTCACTCTCTCTCCCTCTCCTAGTCTTCTGTACATTCACTCTCTCTCTCTCTCTCCTAGTCTTCTGTATATTCACTCTCTCTCCCTCTCCTAGTCTTCTGTACATTCACTCTCTCTCTCTCTCCTAGTCTTCTGTACATTCACTCTCTCTCTCCCTCTCCTAGTCTTCTGTACATTCACTCTCTCTCTCCCTCTCCTAGTCTTCTGTACATTCACTCTCTCTCCCTCTCCTAGTCTTCTGTACATTCACTCTCTCTCTCTCTCTCCTAGTCTTCTGTACATTCACTCACTCTCTCTCTCCTAGTCTTCTGTACATTCGCTCTCTCTCTCCTAGTCTTCTGTACATTCACTCTCTCTCTCTCCTAGTCTTCTGTATATTCACTCTCTCTCTCTCCTAGTCTTCTGTACATTCACTCACTCTCTCTCTCTCCTAGTCTTCTGTACATTCACTCTCTCTCTCCTAGTCTTCTGTACATTCACCCACTCTCTCTCTCCTAGTCTTCTGTACATTCACCCACTCTCTCTCTCCTAGTCTTCTGTACATTTACTCACTCTCTCTCTCCTAGTCTTCTGTACATTTACTCTCTCTCTCTCTCTCCTAGTCTTCTGTATATTCACACTCTCTCTCTCCTAGTCTTCTGTACATTTACTCACTCTCTCTCTCCTAGTCTTCTGTACATTTACTCTCTCTCTCTCTCTCCTAGTCTTCTGTATATTCACACTCTCTCTCTCCTAGTCTTCTGTACCATCATACTCCTCAGGAATTTCATTTCGGCTGCCAAGTTTCTGTTCCATACATCATTATTGTTAGGTCTTGTACACTTCAGTGTTTTTTCTATATTCCAAATTAAACTCCGACCTGATGATAGAAAACAATCCCACTCTTGTTGATCTTCATATCCAATCTTGCATTTTCCATCAATTCACTTCCTAAATTCTTGCCACGGTGGGTGAGTGGTTATCGTGTCGGACTACCAACCTCAAGCTGGCATGTTCGCTCCTGGTCGTGGTAAGTGATTTTTGAAAGATGAATAAATTCAAGACACGCATGTTAAAGAACCCATTTGAATTCAGTTGGCCGTGTTCATAATGGCAAAATTAATCTCGGGATTTTCCGCCAACACAAAGTTCCTCATTTCTCTACTAGAAAGCGCTATAGTGTCAAGGAGTTTATATATCTAACCTCCTTGACTTTCATAGCGCTCCAAGGAGCGAGCCCCCTGGGCACCCGAGGCCATACGATATTTAAAAAGAAACTTGCTAAATATTTGAAGAGCTCTATATCTCCAATGTTAACAATCCCTTTTCCTCTTGTCATTAACATTGCCTTACTTTTCTCTACACTGTGTTTTCATTTCCCGTTTCCTTGAGTACATCCAGCGGTTGTAATTCTCTCCGCTTATCAGCAAACAGGATAATGTTCATTCTTGTACCTACGTTAAACTACAAGCTTGTACCTGTGTACGCTTCCTTTGTTGCCCCCTCCCCGCCTGGGGCTCACATCTAATGGGATGTGGGTTGGCGACAACGGGGCCCCACCTGAGTCTGGCATTGCTTCCACTTACTTGTGCCAGGCTCCTCTCCGTCTTCTTTCCTGTCGACCTCACTTGGTCGACTCTTGTTCTCTTCCGACCCCGACGCTATTAGGGTATCCGAGGCCTAGGGAGTCTCTTCCTTTCCCGCCTTAATTGGCCCTTGTCTCATCTTTTCTGATACTCTTCTTCTGCGACGGGTCAGCCTTCTTTTTCTTTTCGTGTTATCTCCTGCCTTCTGCTCAAGACCCTCAAGGACGCAAGGTGTGTGTAGCCCCACCACTTCTGGTGGACCCTGGATAATGCTACACCCTCAGGGTCTCACGGCTGGTGTGTTGGGGAGTTGGCGACCCAGAGGGATTCCTGAGCTGGGTCCAGTTTTTCCCCTTTATCCATCACCTGTGGGGCGGACCCTCTCCTCTTTCACTTTCCTATCAGCCTTTTATGGCTCTCCTTCCGTCCAAGTCCCTCAGTCCGCATTCTTCGAGGGTTGAGGGCATTTCTTTCCTCCTGTCCTGTCCTTAATTTGCCTTATTCTCCTTTTGTTTTCCATTTCTTCTTCTAGTATACAAGTTAGTAGTTAGTTTTAGTTATAGTTTACATTTCATTATCATCCTCGCTATCACCCAAACCATTAGGGGCCGATAACCTAGATGTTAGGCCCCTTAAAACAACAATTATCATCATCATCATCAACCTTTGTTGCCTTTAGTATATTAGGCAGGCTGCGTGGCTCAGCGGTAACGTTCTTGCCTGCTGGGCCCAAGGTTGCAGGTTCGTATTCTGGCTCAGTCAGTTGGCATTTGAGGGTGTGAAAATGTGGGGGATTCGTGTCGGTAGATTTACTGACACGTTAGAGATCCCCTTCGGGACAAAATTCCGGCACCCCGGCGTCTCTAAAAGCCACAGTAGTTAAAAGGGACGTAAAACCAATAACATTATTATTAATGTAGTATATAAAACAGAAATGTAGACTTGTTGGGTCTTTGAACATCGCGGTCATGTAGCCCCGTGTACTTGAGTGTGTGTGGAATTTGTCTGATAATCTGATTTAATGTGATGACTGTATTATAGTGTATTTATTTATCGTATGGCTTTTAGTGCCGGGAGTGTCCGAGGACATATTCGGCCCGCCAGAGGCTGTAGCTGTTTCAAGCGGACACCACTAGGGTGAGCTACAATTTCCGTTCAATTTCAAGTACGGTAGTTCCAACTTTCGCTACCAGTTACCAATGATACCTTGTGGTGAACGTTGGAACTTGGATAGAGCGTTACAACGAAATCTAACCTAGAAATTTAGCTTCACACAAGTTTAGTCTGTGGGAGGATCTTTTATATGTCATAAATCTATGACATGGGACCGCCGTCTTTACTTCCCCTCCGAAGGAAGGCATACTGAACGATTTTAACGCTCTTAAAAAATCCTACGACTTCGGCCGGGTTTGAACCCGCCATCTTGGGCATAGCAGTTCAGCATGCTACCAACTATGCCACCGAAGCTGTATTGTAGTGTGTATTTTTAATTCAGATGAGGATTGGGAAGGAGGCGTCCATGGCCTTAACCCTTCCCGAGCGGATGTATTTATGGCTCTGAGTGGATTTTTTTCTTAAAAAATTCAAAATATGTAGATTATATTTTTCATGCACTACATTTAATTAGAACTCGCATATATTTCTCTTACCTGTTGATACTTGAAATTTGAGTAGCATCTGAAGGTTGTGGAACACTTCAAACTATTTTCAAATCCAAAGCAGACACTATATCTTCATCATTCCATAGCATTTTCCGTGAAATTATGCTCACATCTCCAAATGAAAACTACAAAATGCACTCACTTCACCAACTATGCAATAAGACACGTGCGTTCATCTGAAGCAACAACTGCCTGCAAAGAGGTCTCTAGGGGTGACATGTGTCTGCATAGTGGTGCAATCTCCTGCGTGTAACATAAACTAATTTGACGGAAAACGGCATCATGGACATATCAGTATTCCGCTCGGGAAGGGATAGTTTAGGATGGCTGAGGTGGGCATCGAACCCACCTCTTCTCAGTTTTGCCTCACGAGGCTGAGTGTATCCCGTTCCAGCCCTCAAACCAGAATTAAATCTCTCAAAATGTAGAAGGCAGTGGTTGGTCGGGACACAGAGTAGCATAGAAATACTGTTTATTTGTTTCATAAGTTGGTACAGGATTTACAAACAAAGGCAACAAAAGTATTATTATTATTATTATTATTATTACAATAAATAGGTGGCTTTGCTCTGTCGGGGACATGAATCCTCAATTTGTTGTGCAAACAAACATTCCTCGAGCAATTTGGTTGATGTCAAGATCGCTCTGCAATACCTCAGGAAGTCAGAGTTTGAGCCCTGTGTATTTTCAAGTCTCGCTCTGCATGTGCATGGGCTCAGGCTATCTCGGGTTCGACAGCCATCCTTAAAATGCTCTTTGTGTGGTTTCCCAGATCTGTTTGAAAATTCCAGACATCAGCAAAAAAAATAAAAAGTTTGTTCCCTGGTGTAATAATGAAAAATAGGTGATCTCGTGTCAAAATTAATTGAATGTCGGCCATGGGTCGCAGTGAATATCCCAGACGAGGCAAACTATCGCGCTGCGGGATTGCTCACTCTCCCGGCAAACAGGATGGTATTGTGCTCGTTCTCTACGATGAAATAAGCGAACGGACGATTCGCTCGGAACACAGACGGCATCATCTTGTCGACGAACATGCCTCCTGCAATGGATAAGAAAACAGTAACATTGGAAATTCACCTCCAGTGCTAACAACAGACTAGCGAAAAATTGATTGGACTTGACAAAGATGGAAATGAATGAAGAGCAAGGAAACTGGAACATGCTTACCAACTGTGCAGTCCATGAAAACAGGGGAAATAGAGGAGCTGAAGAAATAGAAAATAAAAATTGTTAGAACAGTTTGGAGCCATTACAATCTGATGGTGAGGATTTCAGATACGGGAACTTTACAAGAATGTCTCATACGATCAGGAAAAGGGGAAGATTGATAACACTAGACCAGCGCCACGATCTGAGTTGAGTGAACCACTGATGTACATGTAACTGTGTGGTCGCGGTGCTGTTTTTAGTAATGTTAAAACACAAAGAAGCTGGCAGACTAAATTTCCATTGTAGCGAAATCAAATGCAATCCTAACGTTGTTACAAAACTGTAAATCAGGCATTCGCGGTAAATATTAATTTATTGTGGAAATAATGTGATTAATTCTCGAAGTTACACACAAGGGGTATTACAGGGTTATTTTAATTTTATAAAACTAATAATAATAATATCGTAAATCTCACAACAAAACCGTCTCCAGAAAGCCAGGAGAGCACTCGGACCTATCCAAAACTTCTATAACAAAAAATGCATGTTAAGACAAATCAAACTTCAACACTACAACACTGTCGTCAAACCAGCAAGTCCCTATGCAAGCGAAACACTTACACTCAATAAGAAAGATGAACTTGAAGACTCAAGAAAGAAGAAAGAAAGAAAGAAAGAAAGAAAGAAAGAAAGAAAGAAAGAAAGAAAGAGAGAAAGATAATTCGGAAAATACTAGGAGCAAGACTCACTCCTGACGGGTACCGACTACAGTCAATCAAGACAACTGAAAAATACTCAAACATCGAAGTCGACATCAGAAAAAGATGATTGAAATTCTTCAAGCACATAAGTAGACTGCCAAATACCTGACTAACCAAAAGAATACTAGATTACATAGCATCACTCAAAAGTACAACACAATGGATGAAAGAAGTACAAAAAGACATGCGAACTGCTAACATAACCAACACATCAGACAGAGACTTCTTCCGTAACAAAGTGAACAACTGGGAAGTCCAACCAGAGCAAGCAAAACCTACACCTTACAGACCTCAATGGTCTGACGAAACAAAATTGGCATTCTCCAACAGAATGAAACAATACTGGCAAAATAAGAAGAACGTCAAGAATTGAGTCAAAGTGCTTAACGCTTTCCAATATTGGGAAAATACGCTGTAAATAAATAAATAATATTATCGTATGGCCTCGGTGCCGGGTACAAGCTTTGTTACTTGACGCCCATAGGGCAACTTGCATATCGAGTTTATCGCTCGTTGAAGCACTATGCAAGTCAAGGAGGTTAGATATCTAAGCTCGTTGACACTATAGCGCTTTCTAGTAGAGAAAGGAGGAACTTTTTGTTTTGGCGGAAAATTCCGAGATTAATTTTGCCATTATGAACACGGCCTACTGAATTCAAATGGGTTCTTTAACATGCCAACAACGTATAACATGCGTGCCGTGATTTTGTCGCCTTTCAAAAATCAATTACCTCGGCCAGGAGCGAACTTGCAAGATTGGGGTTGGTAGTCTGACACGATAACCACTCACCCACCGTGGCAAGAATTTTAAAATATTAATAATAATAATAATAATAATAATGCCGCAGAAATTAAGGAAACAGTAAGAGGCCCAGGTGCCATTATAGCAAAGTGTTTGGGAAACGATGCACCAGACTAGAGTAAGAATGGTGTTATTGTATTCTTTACTTTATGTGTTTCTACATTTTAATGTATTTTCATTATTATAATCGTGGAAATCGGAAGATGACCATTTTTTGGATTTCCCGCCTGCCTTGGCACCGCCCGGTGGCGCCGCGTAGAGGAGTCAAGGGGAAGTCGCGAAAAAGGAAGACGATCAGTGTTACTGTTTGGTGTCGAGTCATGTCACGTCAAGTTCTGTTCAATCTCATCTTCTGTAATCTAATGTTTAAATGCAGTTTCTATACTTAAAATTACTTCAACACGTGTTCGGTTTATTCACTTGCCAAAATCCCTTCCCACATAATTATAAATTTATTTTTTATATTTTTAGCCTACTTTTCACATTTTGCAAAAATTAGGAAAAAGTAGACTTATTAGATCGATCCAGGCAAATGTGTGTCTCTCTGTCTGTATGTCTGCTGTCTGTCCCTCTGTCTGTCTGGCTGTGTGTGTGTCCCCCCCTATCAACTCCTAAACGGCTGCAGCTATCGAAACAAAATTTGGTAGGAGTAAAGATCTATACCTGAATATCTCAATGCCATATTTGATAATGATGTCAGTGCTACCAACTGCTGAAAAATCTCAATTGAAATTTGAGCTCCATGTTGGATATCTTGGACGGTATGAATGGGAATTATTTCAAAATTGACACACGTATAGATAATAATATTTCAGTTTGATTTCCAGGAGGCCATACATGGCAGTGTTGCCAAAATGATTCTAAGCCTGCTGATAGGTCCAATTTTTAAATACATATAACTTCTACACTATCAATTGGAATTCAACCAAATTTCGTATGTGCTATGTATACATAACCAGATATGACGGAGCGTATTCTTAAGAGTCAACAAGGCTGTCAACTTTTAATAAATGCTTTCAATTTCTTTTATCCAAATACCAATATATCAGAAAGCATGCAAGCCGACAGCTTTAAACTATGCACACGTATAGTACCTGACATTCTATTAATTTGGAGTAACTTATATACGTCAGTGCTACCTGCTGAGAGGTCCAACTTTAAATACATGTAACTTCCATACTATCATTTAGATTTCAACCAAATTTCCTATGTGCTATGTGTACCATAACAGATATGACTATGCATATTCTTAAGAGCAACCAGGGCTACCAACTGTTAATAAATGCTGTCTCTATTTTGTTACCCTAATATCAATATATCAGAAAGTATGTAAACCATTAGCTCTAAACTCTGCGCACGTATAGTACCTGGCATTCTAGATAAATATGGAGTAACTAATATACATCAGTGCTGCCAACATGATTCTAAGCCTGCTGATAGGTCCAATTTTAAAATGAATGAAACTTCTATACTAACCAATGGATTTCATTCACACTTGGCACAACAATAGATCATATAATTTCAGAGCACTTCTGATCAACACATGCATGACATTGTTGCCAACATGATTTTACGCGCGCTGTTAGATCCAATGTCTAACTGCATGTAACGTCTATGTTATCCATTACACTTCAACCAAATTTTGTATTCTGTACCTTAAGAGATGGATCTAGGAATATATTCAATCACCAGGGCTGTCAAAGGCTACATTATGCCAGGTATTCTGTATTTCAAACTAATTAGAAATTTTGATATTTCCAACTTAATTTCGTCATTATTCTAGATAGATCCATTTAGATTTATCATTGGCATGAATCTTAAATGTTAAGAAAAGTAGGCTCTTTAGTTCATCACGGAACTTCTTGTTAATAATCGTTTCGTTCTTCGGTCCACTTCTTGTCGGCTTTCAATATAGGTTTTGGCTGAAAACTCTCTATTTCCCCAAGTTTCTTCTTCAAGGAGATGTCCTCGTGTGATATCCCCAGTTTTTGTAGGTCTTTTTCCACCTCTGTAAACCAGATCTCTTTGGTTTTCTTTCCCATAAAGTAGGCACAGATTCGATTGGACAATCTTTCGGAGTTCATTCGTGTTAAATGGCCATAAGAGGAGAGTCTTCTTTCGCAAATGATGTCCGTTATTTTCTCCACATGTAGATAAAGCTCATCATTGTGTCGTCTTCTATATTCTCCTCGTTCCTTGACCGGCCCAAGATCTTTCTCAGAATCTTCCTCTCATTGTCTTCGAGTTGTTTTGCCAGGCCTTCCTTATTCATTGCCAGGCATATAACGCATCCGGGCGAATAACGGTAGCGTAGTGCCTCAGTTTGGCCTTGAACAACATTGATTGTGGTCTGTAAAAGTCTTTCGTTAAATGGTAAGCCATTTCCATTTTGTTAATCCGTGACACGAAAGCTCCATCCATTCATCCAGGTATTTGAATTTCTCTACCTGACTCATTTGTTATTTTTGTTTCTCCAATTTTAATGTTTAACTATTTATGTTCTCATAGATTTAATTTTGATATTTTCACTGAATTAATCATTCAATTAAGTAATTTCAAATTGATTTTTACAATTATTTTCATAATTATTTATAGTTATGTTTGTTATTTAAATGTTTATATTTATTTTATTATTATTATTTTATTGTTATGCTTTTCATTTTTACACTTGAATTGTTAATGATTTTAGTTTTTTTTAATGTTATCCAACACATTACGTCAAGTAGATCATCATCATCATCATCATCATCGAAGTAGATAAGTATACAATATTTGATTTTTAGAGTTTCTGCGGCATGAACATTCTCCGGAATTTGACTGAAGGATTCAACTATCAGCATCTTTGAAAGCCTAAACTGTCCTTATGACAGGTGGTTAATATAGACACCACTATCCCATAAAGCAACAACACGTTACACAAGTTATCAAAATCTTGGTAATTTAATCAATTTGTAAACACATCTGCCGTAACTTATCTAAGCCAAGGTGATGATGATCCCATGACGATCAAAACAATCATCCAAAATTAATTACCTCCCCTTGTTTGTGTGTTAAGTGGTAAATACAATTCTTGTATTTTTTTTTCAGGTTAACGTGTTTAAATATTTGAACTTCCCACATAATATAATTGTTGGGAAGAATCATATTGACAGACTGAAAAGCATTCATTTTTAGCCTATTTTCAATTTTGAAAAAATAGGCTTATGAGATCACCTTTTGTCCGTGTGTGTGTGCGTGTGTGTGTGCGTGCGTGTGTGTGTGTGTGAGGTGTGTGTGTGTGTTCCCCCCTAATAAATTCTAAACGGCTGGAGCGACTTCAATGAAACTCGGTAGCACTATTCCGGGCGACCCCGACCGTACCCTTCAAATTTTGTTACGTCTCACCAATCCAACATGGCGGCTGTGCGAAATATTTCACCAGCATTCAATATCTCCGAAACTATTCCCGATATCACCCTGGAATTTTTTGCGGTGATAAAGGGAGCTACTAGACGTTTACCTATGTGACTTTTGCAAAACTGGTAACTACAAAACCAACATGGCGGCCACGCGAATTTGCGACTTTGAAATAGACGTTTCTCGCGATTTAATCAACCAAACGCAATAAAAATTGTTACAGTATATGTTAATACACATTGTAATGTACCGACATCTAACTTCGTTCAATTGTTTACATAACCACAAGACGGCGGATGTGCGAAATATTTCACCGGCATTCTGTATCGCTGAAACTATTAGCGGTATCACCCTGAAATTTTGTACTGAGATAAAGGGCACTACTAGAAGTTCATCTATAAGACTTTCAAAAACTGGTTAACTACATAACTAACATGGCGGCTAAGCGAATTTGAAAATTTTAAATAAACATTTCTCGCGATTTAATGTTCCAAACGCAATGGAATCTGGCACAGGAAATGTTTCTGCACATTGTAATGCACTGGTATCTAATTTAGTTCAATTGTTTATATAACCTCAGGATGGCGGCTGTGCGAATTTTAAAATTAAGTTTTTTATTTCTTGTGTCGTAATCATGCGATCGAAGTGAAAGTTTCAGTAATGATCCTACGCAATAATTTTCCTTTAATGGTACATGGCGACCATCCAAAATATTTAGGCGGCTATGAATATCTACGAATCTATTATAGGAATCAAACTGACTTTTTAATGTTCATAGGGGCCACGAACTTAAGTTCACCTATAGGACCTTAAAAACGTGGTGATCACAAATCCAACATGGCGGCGACGCGAAGTATAAATATTCACATGGCCGTTTCTCGCAATTTAACCATCCGAGTGCAGTGAAACTTGGTACAGTAAATCCTTATACGAATGTTAATCCACTGGCATCTAATTTATTTCAATTGTTTCCATAACCACATGATGGCAGCTGTGCGAAATTTTAAAATCTCCTTGCTACTTCTTGTGTCCTAATCGTGCGATTGAAGTTTGAATGCTACACGTACACAATAATCTTCATGTAACAGTACATAACTCTAGGAATTACATATATAAAATCCAACATGGCGACCATCCAATATTTAGTCGGTTCTCAATATCTACGAATCTATTACAGCAATCAAACTGAAATTTTGTATGTTGATAGTGGCAATTGACATAAGTAGGATATATGAAAATAGGCTGTATAGTTCTTGACGGAACTACTTGTTTTATAATAGTTTCAGTCGTCTATGGACCACATTATTTCAACTGTCTTTTCCCTCTTTCTTTCACATTGGCCCAGTATTTGCGCATTCTTCTTCGGTGAGTTTCCTTCCGTTCTTCGGTCCACTTCTTGCCGGTTTTCATTATAGGTTTTGGCTGAAAACTCTGTATCTCCCCAAGTTTTTTCTTCAAAGAGTCACGTTCCAAGATGTCCTCATGTGATATCCCCAGTTCTTGTAGGTCTTTTTCCACCTCTGTAAACCAGATCCCTTTGGTTTTCTTTCCCACAAAGTAGGCAGAGATTCAATTGGACAATCTTCCAGAGTTCATTCGTGTTAAATGGCCATAAAAGGAGAGTCTTGTTTCATTTTTTTAAAACAAAAATAGCTAACGTACTATTCTATTATTTTTATTTTTTAACCGTCGACTTGAGCCTCTATGGCCTGCTTGTTAACAACCACTCTCATTTCAGTGTCTGCGTCTTGTTCGTCTGCCAGATTTGACACCTTGCCAGTATCTCTTGAGCCCATCTATCAGCTTGCGTCTTCTGGGTTCTGCTTCCACCATAAAACCCTAATAGCTTTTCACCATCCTTCTGAAACTATTCCTGTCTTTGATTTTATCCTCCGCAATGCCCACCTGACTCATATCTTTCTGTAACCATTTCAACTTGGAGATCTTCGGTTTAAGAAAAAACCAGATTCTTTGTGAGCCGGTCATTATCCATACGGAAGATGTGCCCATAAAACAGCAATCTTCGTTTTCTAATTGCTGTTGTTATCGGTTCCATCTTGCTGTATACTTCTTTATTTGATATCAGTCGAACCTGTCCCTCAACCCATCTGTTGCCCAAGATCTTCCGTAGTAGTCTGCGTTCTCTTTTAAGTAGCTGATTGACTTGTCCTGTTCTATTCATACACAGGGTCTCGGAAGCATATAAACCTTCTGGTCTGACAACAATGCTGTAATGCCTTAATTTGGCTGCTATACTCAGCATCATCTTATTGTAGATTTCTTTAGTCCATTATAATATATTTTAAGAAAGACAACAGGAAAATAGTCCAGAACTATAGGGGAATCACGTCGATGTGCCATGCTGCGAAGATATTTGAGAAGATCCTGGAAAGGAGAGTGGGGAGAGTAGTAGAACAATGGTTGAGGGAGGAACAGCATGGATTTAGGCCAGGAAGATCAACAGTGGACCTGATTTTCAGCGTAAGACAGCTCCACACTATGAATTTGGGAAGGATTTGGTGATGGTGTTTCTGGACATAGATAAGACATAAGATTGCTTGTATAGATGATGATGATGATGATGATGATGATGATGATAATTGTTGTTTTAAGGGGCCTAACATCTTGGTTATCGGCCCCTAATTGTTTGGGTGATGAAAACTAAAACTTATGTTAACTACAAACTTACATAGGCTACTAGAAGAAGAAAAGGGAAACAAATAAAGGATAAGGCTAATAAAGGACAGGGAGGAAAGAAATGCCCTCAAACCTTGAAGAATGAGGATTGAGGGACTTGGAAGGAAGGAGAGCCATGAAAGGCACATAGGAGAGGGGGGAAAGATGAGAGGGCCCGCCCCAAGGTCAGAGGGAAAAGGGTACAAAACGGACCCAGCTCAGATATCCCTCGGGGTCGCTAACTCCCAAAATCACCACCTTTGAGCCCTTGAGGGTGTAGCAATATCCAGGGTGCACAAGAAGTGGTGGGGCTACATACACCCTGCCTCCTTGAGGGCTTTTGCAGAAGGTAGGAGATACCATGAAAAGAGAAAGAAGGCTGACCCCTCAAAGAATAAGGGTATCAGGAAATATGGGAAAAGGGCCAATTAAGGCGGGAAAGTGAAAGACTCCCTAGGCCTCCGATACCTTAATACCGTCGGGGTCGGAAGTGAACAAGAGTTGACCAAGAGAGGTCGACAGGAAAGAAGACGGAGAGGAGCCCAGAAGAAGTAAGTGGAAGCAATGCTGGACTCAGCCGGGGTCCCGTGGTCGCCAACCCCCGTCCCACTAGATGTGATCCCCTTGGGAAAGCTTGGATAGAGGAAAGGTGTGGGAAACCCTACAGAAAAAAAGGGAGTTAAAAATCAAACTGTGGCTAGAATAAAGGAGATGTACCAAGGAAGTGTGAGCTGTGTAAAAGTTGGGGGAGAGAGTTCAGATTTGTTAAAGCAGAAGAGTGGTTTGAAACAAGGGAGTGCACTATCTCCACTGCCTTTCGTCTCTGAGATGGATGAGGTAATGGTAGAAGTGGCAGCACAAATAGGAGAACAACATATGGGACAACGGAGAGGCAGAGGTACAAGAAAGGCTGAATGTAAGGGTAAGGCCTCGAGTGCCGGGTGCAAGCTTTGTTATTTGACACCCAAATAGTAGCTAGCATGTCGAATTTCGTTGTACCTCGAAGCACTATGAAAGTGAATGAGGTTAGATATCTAAGCTCTTTGAACACTATAGCGCTTTCTAGTAGAGAAATGAGGAACTTTGTGTTGGCGGAAACTCCCGAGATTAATTTTGCCATTATGAACACGGCCTACTGAATTCAAATGGGTTATTTGACATGCCAAAATCATATGGCATGGTGTCCTAATTTTTGCCGCCTTTCAAAAATCACTTACCACGGCCAGGAGCGAACCTGCAAGCTTGGGGTCAGTAGACCGACACGTTGACCACTCACGCACCGTGGCAAGATAATGTATGGGTTGAGACGGTAAAACAGTCATCATCATCATTTTCCAGCTCCAGTTTCCCGGGAGTGGTAGACAAGCGCTTGCCATTTCTTTATGTCAAAGTTCTTCTACGTCTTCCCATTTCACATTCCATTTGTTGACCTCAGACTTCACTGTGTCCATCCGCTCTCCTCCCTCTCACTTCACTGTCGAAAACAGTAAAGTTTCAAAGTTAATGCAAAGGAATGCTATGTGAAACGATGGTGACAACGAGAAATAGGGGAAGAGTCATCATCATCATCTAACACAGTTTCCAGCCACTGGCCGGGTCTGTTTGGAACACAAGCCTCTCCAACGTCTTCTGTCTTTTTGCCATCTCTCAGCCTCCACCATTGTCCAGTCTTCTGCTCTCTTCTTCACGCTTTCTTCCACCCCCTTCAGCCACCTGTCTCTCGGTCTTCCTCTCGGTCTCTTTCCTTCCCACTTCGTCTCATGTATCCTCCTGGGTATCCTCTTCTCCTCCATTCGTTTCACATGTCCATACCATCTAAGTCTAGATTTCTCTATACCATCCTGTAATGGTTCCTCCTTCATTAATTCTCTGGTCCTCTCCTTTCTTATTCTGTTCATCTTTGTAGCTCCAATATTGTTCCTCAAGAAACTCATCTCACTGGTCTGTATTTTGCTCTTCTCCCTTCCTTTCAGAACCCAAGTCTCCGAGGCATACGTCAAGATAGGGACATAGTATGTTCGATATATGACCTTTTTGCTGTTCTGAGGGACATTCTTGTTCCATAACATGCTTTTCACACTCCTCCGGAATGCTTCTGTCTGTCTCCCCCGCTCATTTATTTCTTTACCGTTTCTTCCATTATCTTGCATCAGGCTTCCCAGATACTTGAAACACTCCAATTCCTTCAGCTGTTCCCCACCAATTGTTATTCCCGTTGTGGCTCTTTCATTCTAAGGGAAGAGTAACAACAGATATAATGATAGGAAGAGAAGCACTAAAGAAGGTGGATAGTTTCAAGTATTTAAAGAGAGTAATAGAAGTAAGTGGTAGAAATAACAAGGAGATCACTGAGAGAGGAAGGCAAGCACATGGAATCCTGCAGAGCATGAGAAGTCTGGTATGGAGCAGGGACGTACCCCAGATGTCCCAATACTCACCTACGCATCAGAAACGTGGGTTCTGAAGAGCAGGATCCAGGCTTGCGAAATGAAATTTCAAAGAAGCAGATTAGGAATACCAAGAAGGGATAGAGTTAGAAATGAGAGATTGTGGAAGAGAATCCCCTACAAGAGATCATAGAGAAGTCAAGAAAGAGTTGGTACGGACATGTTAGGAGAATGCAGGATACCAAGGAGGGTGGATGAGATGGGAATGGGGGGCGAGAGACCAAGAGATAGGTGGATGGTGGGTGTGGAGGAAGGAGAAGAGTGGGACAGAGCGAGCAGTGAAAGGTGGTGGGAGGATAGAGCACGATGGTGAGGCTTATGTTCCAAGGAGTCTCAGCCAGGGGCTGGATACTCTAGAAGATGATGATTTGAACCCAACATTTAGAGTGTTTCGAGAAGAAAGAAAGGAAGACCGTGATTTGTGCAGTTACTGTGTCAACAGGTAAGCGAAATATGTCTGTTTTATAACTACACTAGCAGAAGTACCCGCTCTTCGAACGGTCTTCGGTATTAATAACCAGACGTTATGAATTGAGCTACTGTTGCAATGGTTAGGGGCTTGTTATTCCTTCATATGTTTATCAGAGCGAAGTTAGTATTCTGGGAATATCACACACACAGTTAATTTAAGGGCCTTTAAATGTGGTTTTCGGAGTCTCTTTACAGACTCCCGGATTTTGTGTCTCACATTGAGAAGCGCAATATATGCTTTGGTCGTCCTTCTGTCTAGGATAATTTTTATATTTCGCCTATTTTAGCATGTATTTTGAAAAGTTTCTTCCTATACCAATCCTTCTATGAGAAGTACGGTGAAGAGTTTTATAAATGATTGGTGTATTGACTCTCATGGATACCTAATTTTACGATTCTACAAACATTCGAACACGAGTTATAGGTGTACATAAAGATACACAGTAATGCCGAAAATCCCTAAGTATGCCTTACTTCGGAGGGGAAGTAAAGCCGGCGGTCCCATGTCATAGATTTATGGCATGTAATAGAACCTTCCACTAACTTCAATTGTGTGAAGCTAAATTTGTAGGTTGGATTTGATTAACGCTCTATTAGTTCCAAAGTTTGCCGGTTGCGGTGGCATCTAGTAGCCAAGTCACAGCTAGGTGTCGTTGACGGTAGCATTTGGTAGCAAAAGTAGGAACTACTGGAAATTGATCGTCTGCAGTCCTTACCTGAAATACAGATAACACACACTAATACAGCCATCACAATTAACACCGGTTAGCAGACAGATTCGAGACACACGAGGCTACGTGAACGCGTTGTTGCAGCTTCTAAACTGAGGAACCAATCAACCAACCTACAACATATCACCCAGAAGTCCGAATATGGATATATCAACCACACAGTTTCAAACAAAATCATCCTTACGATTGACCCGTTTGTCGAAAAAAAAAATTGAATGTGCTCAATCTAAATTCACCTAACGTGTACATCCTGACGTGCAAATAAAATTGAAAACCTCGTAGACGAAACGCAATACACCTCACATAAAGACTGACCCTCACCGTTGTGTAAAGACCCCATCCACAGGAAGACACCTTTAACAAATTATAAAGGCTTGTGGTGCATGGATATTCAGTTGTCTTAGCCTCCAATGGCCCAAATTCCTATTAACTGCAAAAAATACTATTTCAATTGAGTATTTTTTGAAAATAATGTTGCTGTTGGGAGATATAATTCTGTACGACATATCACACGGGTAAATCACGTGAAAAATTCTAGGGTACCCCTTGACCCCCTTATGCGCGTTGATGAATTTTACAGTGTAAGTTGGTTCCGTGATAACCTCATAGCCATTTGCAAACTTTCACAAAAATGTTACAAGTGGAGTGGCATTGATTTTTACAGAAATAGATGGATCGTTGGATGTCTTCTCTTGAGAACCTGTTGTCATGGTTGCCGGCTCGCATTCCTTCATTAGTTTATTAAATTAAATTAGTTTTCTGGGAATATCTCAGAAACTGTTGGTTTTAGAGCCTTAAAATAAAGTTTTCGGGGACCCTCGAGTTTTGTTTCTGCCACCGAGGGACTAATACTGAGCTTTGTCTCGTCGTTGTATGCCATAATATAATAATAATAATATTAATAATAATAATAATGATAATAATATAATAAACACAATATCTTTATCTCATTCGTTGATTTTCAGAAAGCGTATGATTCAGTGGATAGGGATACTGTTTTTGACACATTGAAGGAATACCAAGTTGATCAAAAAACCATAAATTTAATAAAACTTACATTAACTAATACGATTTCCAGAGTCAAATTTTTAAATGAAGTTAGCGAGCCCTTCGAGGTAAAAACTGGGCTAAGACAAGGGGACAGTCTATCACCACTGCTTTTCAATTTGGTCTTGGATAAAGTCATGAGGACGTTTTGGGAGAAGAACGATTCAAGTGCTAAAATTGGTACAAAGAATAAGAACCTCAGAGTCAAAGGTTTAGCATTTGCTGACGACGTAGCGTTGTTTGCTGAATCAGAACAAGAAGCTATTAACCAAATTGATCAGTTAAAAGAAACGGCGGAAAAAGCGGGCTTACAGATTTCGTTGGTAAAAACAGAGATGATGACAAGTGATCAGAAATACACTAAGAAAATGATAAAAACAAATTATGGGAGCACCAGGGTCACTGACCGATTTAAATATCTTGGAGAAATAATTAGTAGCAATGGGACGGATAAATTGGCAATCGAGAACAAAAAAGGGAAATTGGAAAGATTAAATTTTTGTACAAAAAATATATACAATAAAAAGAACCTGTCTATCAATGCAAAATTACGACATTTTAATACTGTTGTTAGACCAGTCATCTTGTACGGCATGGAAACTACAAATATAACCGGAATGGAGAATTTGCTCAAGATAGAAAGAAGAATTTTAAGAAGGATTTATGGTCCTAGGAAAACACAGGAAGGTTATAGACTGAGATCGAATGCAGAAATTTATAGTAAAATCGACAACCTTGAAGTGATGATCAGAAAACGGCGACTTCAGTTCTACGGACATATGGTCCGCATGGATTGCTCAAGGTTAAACAAACAAATTTTTGATAAAATCTGGAACTATAAAGGACAAGGAGGCTATGTAAAACAAATGAAAGAAGAACTTCAAAAATTCAAAATTACTGAAGAAGATTGTCTAAATCGAATAGAGTACAGAAAAAAAAATTTTGGTCTCAAAATTCTTGTCGGGGAGAAGAAAAATCTCAACAGAGGAGAATGGACTGCTGAAAGAAGAGCTGCACAGTCGACCAGGATGAAAGACTTCTGGAAGAGAAAGAAGGAAACTAGACCTATAAAGAAGTGATATTTGCGTGGTCCTTGTTGGCCTGTCCGCGGTGTATATATATATATATAAACACAATATAGGGATAGGGATATGAAAGACCTTCCGTACCACACCCGCACGTGAAAATTGCGTGACAAAATTCTAGTGTACCCCTTGACCCCCTTAAACTAATTATACGTATTGATGAATTTTACAGTTTTTTTTGTTTCCGTGATACCCTTATAGGCGTTTGCAAACTTCACAGTAATGTAATAAATGGAATTGCATTGCGTCTTACAGAAATAGATGGTGTTCTGAGATGTTGTTGCCATGGTTACCAGCTTGCATGCTTTCATTAGATTATTAAATGAAATTAGTTTTCTGGGAATAACTCAAAAACTGTTGGTTTTAGGGCCTTAAAATGTGGTTTTTGGGGGCCCTCCCCCGAGTTTTGTTTCTCACATCGAGGAGTTGAAAATAAGCATTGTCTCGTCCTTCTACACCTATTTCAGCATGTATTTTAAGGGAGTGGGCCCCGTTTTATGAGAGGTACAGAAAAGAGTTACATCAATGATTAGTGTGGTGCTTCTGATGGATATCTGTATCAAATTTTACGTTGAACCACCCAGCCGTTCTCAAGTTATAAGGACTCGAAGTTGTCCACATACAAACAGACAGACAGACAAGAATTTCTTTTTTCGCAAATCCGTCATAAAACAGTCTTAAACGCCCAAATAACGCAAGGGCCCCCGAGTTTTGTTTCTCATATCGAGGAGTTCAAAATAAGCTTTGTCTCGTCCTTCTACGCCTATTTCAGCATGTATTTTAAGGGGGTAGGCCCCCCTTTTATGAGAAGTACGGAGAAGAGTTACATCAATGATTAGTGTGGTGCTTCTGATGGATATCTGTATCAAATTTTACGTTGATCCACCCAGCCCTTCTCAAGTTATAAGGACTCGAATTTGTCCACGGACAAACAGACAAACAGACAGACAGACAGACAAAAAAATCGCGAATCCGTCATAAAACAGTCTGAAACGCGAAAATAACGCAAATTTCCGTGGAAATTCAGAAAAAACAGACAAACTTTCATTTTTATATATATATATATATATAGAGGTAGGGATGGAGATAGAGATTTAGTGATGGATAAAATTATTTTGAAACTTTTATTCCGCTGAGAGTCATAAAAGCATTCGCTCCAGGATGGTTAGTATATATTGACCTGCCTAATAAAGGTAGGAGATCATTTTTATCAAAAACATGCAATATTACTAAACATAGCATCAAAAGGGTTAAGAAAGAACACCAAGTTCAATAAATTAGGACAGGCGAGAAGAGACGATGTTATAGCAGTTACCCGTCGCTGCTCTGGCTGTCGTTCCCCTCTCGTTGACCTCGATCTCAGCCTTGTGGATCACTCTCGACAAGTAGATGTCCTGGGAGCTGATGAAACGGTAGTTGACCTGGCTCGAAAATGCGTCCTTGACTCACAGCTGTGGACACAAAATCTCTCTGACTGCTACATCACATCCTTCCGTTGCTGAACTGACAAGCTTCAATATACTCCCCGAAGATAATAATAATATCGTATGGCCTTGCATTCTTTGTTATTTGCGCCCCGAGGGCAGCTTTCATGTCAAATTTTGTTGTTCCATGGAGCGCTATGAAAGTCAAGGAGGTTAGATATCTAAGCTCCTTGACACTATAGCACTTTCTGGCAGAGAAAGGAGGAACATTTGTGTTGGCGGAAAATCCCGAGATTAATGTTGTCATTATGAGCACGGCCTAATGAATTCAAATGGGTTCTTTAACAGGCCAACAACGTATGACATGCGTGTCGTATTTTTGTCGCTGTTCGCATTTGCGAATAAATTAATTCATTAATTTTGCAAGTTTAAGTAAATTATGTCAGTCTGACAGAATTAGTTTTTTCATAACCTCTCACAATCACCACGTGATAGTGATCTTTCATTTTGTAATCATGTTTCTAATTAAAATTAAGTATGTTGCAAATTACTTACGTATTATCTCATAAGCCATGCTCGCTTTTAAGACATTTCTCCAAATGTTTTAGTGAAACATTACGTTCGCTCCGCACGCCGTGCTAACTCAAGTTCAACTGGACTCCATAGCTGCGCTCTCACTGGTCGGCCTCCGAGCTTCGGCCAATCACCGCACGCCTTCTCCACTACGTGCCATAGAAAGTGCTAGAACACTTCATGTCGCCTATTTAAACGGCATGCCAGCCTGGATCTTTGTGATTTTCCTTGCAGACATAGGGGCTGCTCACCAGTCTTGATTACCGGACTTAAAAATCATTTTGTTATAACCTACTGTGCCCGAATTCCTCGACGTTAGCGTCCAGAATCCACACAGATGGAAAAGGATCGTAGGGATGTTAATGCCCGGCTAAGAAATCAACAATTCCCTACTGGACTGATAACTAGGGAACCCTTGACTCACATAACACATATCTAACAATACTACTAACTAGTTGCACGCGCAACAGTCTAAAAATAAACAAAGCAAATCGAGCAACTCTGCTCTCGGTGGTGATAAGGTATAGTTAGGTCGAAAAAATGCCTGCATCTAACTAGTAGTATCATCATATCGCAATTAAGCATCGAATAAAGAGCATATCTTATAAACAACTGAGCAAGCAAACTAAAAAGTGCCTGCAAATTTATTAGGCTCTGTCAATACACTTATGTCCCTACTCATATGAAAATAAAAAATTGCTTTCAAAAAACACACAAAACTCGAACTTTGTCCCTGCTGGACATAAATCCGACTTCACTAAGCCTTCATACAGCAAATAATCGTAATATCCATGAACAATAGTTAAATGAAAGATTGTAACATATAAAATACCCTTTCTGAACACCGTGTATTTTTCTTCCAAAAAATCCACTTCAAATTATTTTAACACAAAAATCTTCCCTACATAATACATCGGTATTATCATTCGCAATGTCGTTTCAAAACTAAATATTATTAATAGTTATACTTATTAAATTATTCTTCTTCTTCTTCCTTCGTTACGGCCAACTAAGGACCACGTCATGTCAACTGTTTTTTCTGCATTTTTATGTTAGCCCAGTACTCCTTCATTCGCAATCGAGGTTGCACCTTTTTCTCTGTCGTCCACGCCTTCCCGGTTTTTAACTTCGGCTTAAGTTGAAAACTCCGATGTTTCTGAAGTTTATCCCTAAGTGGGCCACGCTCCTGGATATCTTCACGTGTAATCCCAGTCTCCAACAGATCTTTCTCTACGTCAATGAACCAGGCCCCCTTTGTCTTTTTCTCACGGAGAAAAGCAAAAATTCAGTTGGATAGCAGTGTTGATTTCATTCGGGTTATATATCCATAAAAAGAAATCCTCCTTTTCCTCATCACGTCCGTTATTTTCTCTACGTGAGTGTATAACTCGTGGTTGTGGCGTCTTCGGAACTCGCCGTGTTCTTTGACTGGACCCAGGATTTTCCTCAATATCTTCCTTTCCTTGGTCTCCAGTTTTTCCATTATGCCTTTTCCATTCATGGAGAGACACTCCGCTGCATACAAAGCTTCCGGCCGGATGACCGTGCGGTAGAGCTTATAAAATTATTATTATTATTATTTACACAAATATCTGATATTTACATAATCTCGACCTGCACGTTTTTTACTCCTTCTGCTTTAATTACATCAAGTCCAATTAACACTATTTATCTTTAGTTCACACAATACTTCTGTTGCATGTCTATGATATTATATAGTTACCTCCATGTAAATATATGTATCAAACGATTAAGTTCAGAACTATTCAAATTTACTCTTTCGGATTAATAATACTGTGATAATATTTGAACTACGATGCAAGACTCTCAGACTACAATACATAAATATTTATAGGTGCGTGGCATTAATCCTCACAATTCACACCTCCTTCTTATGTAAATTCAAACTTCAAAATACTTCGCTGACATACTGTACTGCCATTATTTCCTCGCTGTAATTACTGTTTACCTTCACACACACTGTGAATAACTTTTACGTGTTTCCTTTACACTCCATTAAACAACAAACCTTCGCATACATTTTTAGCACTTTCACAAAAAATTCTACACCATCTCAAATACCCTCAACAATGTAAGAGGTTCAGTAACCCTACTGATTATTACTACTGTAATAACTTCAAGATACAACTCCTCCACGTATATCAATTCTGTCGATTATACAACATCGTGCTATTCAATACTTGTTCGTTCAACAAATCGTTACTTTCCTGGTACAGCTTTACTTTCTTTCTCACACAAATATGTTATACTTCTTCATAATGCTTTTAACATTCAACTCTGTTAAACAATCGTAGTGTCTTTTTGAATTAAGTCTGCTCGTGTTCGCTATAAAAATACATTTTATCTCACATTCGTAATAATTTCCGATATAAAATATATTTACAGTAGTCTTTCAAGACATCCTGATAACATTAAGTTGATCTATAACATCACACCTCTCCTTCATTTCAAAAATTATGATTCAATATACGCATTCTCTGTTTAAAATTCTATCAGTGTTAAATTTTTCGTTATAATCCTTTAAAATAATATTATTTCTCTTTATACAATGTTTTCTTTCGTATGTCTTCAGATTTACAAATCTGTGCATTATAGTGATAAAATTCTGGGTTTTACAATATTCTATTTGTCTATACGTGAGTGTCTCAAACGCAATTGTCGAACACCCCTGACAATAGTTAACGTTTCCTGCTTACACATATTTCGTTCATCTAACGAAATTATTATACTACGTATAACGATATTCATCCTGTTTCACAAAATACTTTCGTGTTAAAGTTCCTCTTTTACCAACAAACTAACAAAATTAATTCACTGTCCGGTGTCAACTAGATAGATAAAATTAAAAAGACTAGTTAACACGAGTGAAAAAAATTAATGTGAAAACACTTAGAAACTTCAAAAAAAAAAACACTTCACAAACGAACTTTGTTCACCCAAAGAGAATTACAGTTAAATTTCGAAAAAAAATACAGCAAGTACAACAACATGAACTATGATTAAAATAGACAGATGTTCGTCAAACACTGGAATAACCCATAAACAAATACTAGCTACATAGTTTATAAAGATCACTGGTTTACCTTAGGTCTGGAACGTTTCATACCGAATATTAGGCCATTTACAGCCTTGGAATCCGGTCACGTGCATTGGTAGCATGCCGACATTCCTGGAGCGTCTGCTTCCTGCCTCGCAGGTGAGACCTGCTATCTGTCCTTGACCGGTTTACAGCTGGAATGACACATAGCACTCTCCCGGGCTGCATGTCAGTGAACTGCACGCACGGCTCCATCATCTTGCTTCGCGATCTACGATCTTGATGCTGCTTTCGCTCCTTTTAGTTTTTCTTCAATTGGCCCCTCTTTGGAAGATCCTGATGGTAATTTTAGATAGTTATATGCTTACGTTGAGAATACCATATAAATATTAGAATCTCTCGTCTATTTAGTAGCTTGTTTTGGCCTCCAAGCTTACTGCTGTTTGTTATGCAGTGAAGTTCCATAGTTGCGTAGTTTTGATCATCGCTGGACTTCACTTAGTGTAGCTTAACCTCCCTCCAAAGTGAAGTTAAAACATAATTCTCAGTTCACAAGTATAGTTGACTGTAGTTTCTCCCATCCGACTAAAATTTGAACACATTTTATCAATGTTCTTGTAGATTTTTTAATACTGTAATGTCGGTATAATACTTTCTCTGCGTTCTCGTAATATGTTGCTGAAGTTTCACTTTTATGAGAGTGAATTATTGTTGAGTATATTTTCAAGTATACTTTTTCAAATTCAACGTTTTTATATTCTGCCTGTAGTTCTTATAAATGTTTATCACTCTTAAAACTCAGCAATTCTTCTAGGTTTGTGCCGTGTCTTGTGTGGGGTTTCGCCTAGGACACCAAGCTGGCTCATCGGCGGGCTCTTGGTGTCCCCACCCGGACACCTGTGGGCGTCCGGGCGGGGACACCAAGAGCCCGCCGATGAGCCAGCTTGGTGTCCTAGGCGAAACCCCACACAAGACACGGCACAAACCTAGAAGAATTGCTAGGTGTCCGGGTGGGGACACCAAGAGCCCACCGATGAGCCAGCTTGGTGTCCTAGGCGAAACCCCACACAAGACACGGCACAAACCTAGAAGAATTGCTGAGTTTTAATTCACCGGCCGTGAAAGCCAATATACCATCTTTTTGGAAGCCTTCATAGGGAGGTTATGGCTGCTTGAGCTTTTAGTTCTCGCAGTCAAGGAGTGTAGTTGCACTCTATATAAAGGGAGGTAACGCGCAGTTCGTTACTCCTGTGGGCGTCCGGGCGGGGACACCAAGAGCCCGCCGATGAGCCAGCTTGGTGTCCTAGGCGAAACCCCACACAAGACACGGCACAAACCTAGAAGAATTGCTGAGTTTTAATTCACCGGCCGTGAAAGCCAATATACCATCTTTATCACTCTTCTTTTATATTTCCAATATTCTTTCACTAAATATCTGGTAATTAACTGCTAACGAGGTATCTCCTCCCGTTGTAATTTTATTCTTCTGTTGGTTGCAATTTTATACTATTCTGTGGAGTGACTTTCCAATACGTCTTGCTTCTTCTGAAACTCGTAGAATAAGAACCCTGTTCCTCCTGCGCTGCTAGCCTCATAAGTTCTCCTTCCTTCTCAAATTTTCCGCGCCAGCCTCACACTCATTCATAAACTCACTTATTCACTCATATCTTCTATTTGTAGCAATCTAATTCACTTTCTGTTTTGCCAAATAAATTTCTTTTCCCTTGCTTGTATTTTTAATATACTCCAGTCTGCTATAATATTAAAATATAATTATAATAATTATGTAGCCTCTTATAATTTCCCATTAATCTGATTGGTTCCTTCATTGTTATCAAATCTATTGTTCCTCATGGATCACTGTCGTGTCGTGTGCTATCTCCCCTCTTCGATTCTCTGGCGCGTGCCTCACCTTCAACTCTCCTTGTCAGGTCGCCCCCCTGACAAAAACACGTTTTGATATCGTAATTCCGTGAAACTGTGTATATGCCTGGCTACATTTCCAATCATTCTCTCTTGGCTAAAATAATGCAGAATACAAACTTCTCATTTCTCTTGCAAATAAAGATATTTTTCAGGCTAAAATTTCGTAAAACACTCAAATCACGATTTATTTCATACACATATTTTCCTCTGTCTCTCCGTTCGAAACTCCGTCGGTCCCTTTTTCATGGACTCTTACAATTTCGAGTACAGTACCAACCCATACTGTGGTCAGGAGTTTCCTCTTAGAGGTATTGATACACCTGAAGTGTCTTTAAGTTATCACCCTTCAGTTTAGAGCTCCTATGTACCTACGAAACTGCGACATGATGATTCCTCTTTGAGGTATTTTCGTACTGGAGTGTTCTTACAGTGCGACCCTACTGAGTTTGTTTTACCCAAAAATGACCTAAACACAGATGAGTTTTTGTTAGAAGTTGGTAGTCCAGACATCAAAGCACATGTGGATACTAGTTTTTTTTTATCTGCGGGCATTTTTAAATTTCTTGCGGAGGCATTTAAATCGTGTATGCATGGCACTTTAATAGGTCACACCCACATCTCCCGTGCTCGTCTTAGACATACCCTGTTTTTTCTCGTAGTTTTATGTTTTAAATATCTGGCAAAATCTCAGATAATATACAGAATACATAAGTGCTGCCATCTCTCTGTGTATACGGTCAACAGACGCACATTTCATATTAGAAACAATTAGATTATATTGTTTTTACTTTTTCTTTACTGTTGGAAACTTGATTGATTTGAGACGTTATGTATATTCATAATTTTTTTATTTTAAAGACTATGGTAATTGAAAAACATCGCTTTCATTGCATTGAGGTCAAATTTAGAGGTGATGTGATTACGGGGTACAGAAAGCACATGGTTTTTAAGGAACTGTTATTGTATTTAAGTTGCCTCGTGATTCTATATCATGCAGTAGCCTAACTTACTTAATTTGTGGTTATTTTATTGGTTTTGTTGTAAGGGGTGTGTAAAATGCATTCCATTCATAGTCATTGGAAGAAGCCTAGGAGCAGGAAATCAAAAAAGAGTGATCGGGCCAGTGAAAATATTAGGGACGATGGGGTGACAAATCTATTGCTGAAGTTGTTGACAGTGAATCAAAACTTAATGGAAGTGCAAGACCAATTTTGGCAAATGAGGCTGAAACACCAGTTCCCTGTGTGCTACTGATGCAAGAGCTACGGTAGGCCTAATTAGAGACGAATACATTATAGTGCACGTGGGGATGTTGCAGAAGCTCATTGGAAATGTCAAGTGCAGTGAGTGTTATAAGAAATGTTCAGTTCTACTCCTAAGGAATAAGCATGGCTTTTGTAGTAAGTTGGTGATATAATATCAGGCATGTTATTTCTATAACTCAGTAGGGCACACAAGTCCCCGTTCAAATGAAAAATCACAGAGACCAAGCTTTGAGATTAATAGAAGGATGGTAGAAGATTTTGTAAATATAGGAACAGGCCATTCTGCTATGAATAAATTCCTTAATGCAGTAGGTGTGAAGGCGATGGCAAAAAACCTATGAAACTCATTTCAGTAGACTGGGAATGAACACCTCTCAATTTAAAAATGAGATTCTTCCCAAAACTAGGAAGGTAGTTCGAAGGGAACATGTAGCTGTGGACCCCTCACTCGAACAGAAAAACATTCTGGATATTGCTGTATCCTATGGTGGTTGTTGGCACAAACATGGCCATACATGTTTGTATGGGGTTGGTGTGGTCATTGATATATTGACTGGTCTAGTTATTGACTACGAAACCATTTCCAAGTATTGCCATATGTGTAGTGTGACAGATGCAGAACTGGGAATATACACCCCTGAATTTTCCAATTGGCAGGAGGGGCATAAAATATTTGGGGAATGTTTAACAAATTTTGAAGGCACTTCAGGAGCAATTAAAGTGGTAGAAGCACAACGTTCTTTTTCTGACTGTAAGCTGCGCTACACTTCTATTCAATCCCATGGCGACGCTAAGACTTTTCGGCACCTTAACAGCCTCCAGGTTTATGAACAACCAATTGAAAAAGAAGAATGTATAAATCACATTTCTAAGAGAAAGGGTACAGGTCTCGGGAATCTTGTCAAAGAATGGCAAGGCAAAGGTGTTAGACTTGGTGAGCGGGGACCAACAACACTGAAGGAAAGTACAATAACGTCGCTGACTTTCTATTACAGGACTGCTATAGCTTCAAATGTTCCTAATGTGCCACAAATGAAGCGATGTATTTTTGCCACTATGAGACACCCCAAGCACATCGCTTGCCCTGATGGAGTTGTTTCCTTTCGTTTTTCTAAGAAAGCTGTTGCAGCAGGTGAAAGACCACAGTCTCATGAAGAGATGAATGTCAGATTGACCCCCATGCTAGTATGTAAATTAATGCTCTATCAGTGTCTGGCAAATGATTTAACTATTAAAACGATGTACTAGGGGAAAAACACAAAACCGGAACGAAAGTGAGCATTCTCTGATTTGGTAGAGGTGCCTTAAACATTCTTTTACAACAAAATCAAGAGTAGATATGGCAGTGGCAAATGCTGCAAGTGTATTTAATATGGGTGCGCTTGCTACGCATAAACTGAAAATGTTCCATTTAGGCAGAGACATAAGTGAGAGTGTACATAAGAGAAGCAACTGATGTTGATCGCTTGACTATCAAAATTGGACATTCAACTGTATTTATTAATAGCATGTATTTTTTCCGGAATAAGAAATAACCCATCTCATTTGGGTACAATCATTTTCACCGACTGAAAAACATCAAACTTTCGTTTACAATGGAACATGTGAGCTTTCAAATTACATTTTCTAATAGTTACTCCTCATGCACTGTTCGAATGAGGCCTTAGACCACTATAAATCATCATGAGTGTCTCCAAATTGTCTTTCTGATTACATTTTACTCCGCATGTATCACAGGTATGAGGTCCTAGACCACTATGGAAGAACATGTGTCTCTTCACGTAACTCTCCAGAGTAAAATTTGCCTGGAAAGTAGTACATGAATTTAGCTTGAACCACCATGGATCAACACGTTCCTCCTCAAACAGCTTTTAAAGGTAATCATTGCTCCACCTGTACCAGAGGAATGTGGCATTAGTCTACCATGGATGAAGAGGTAAGTCTTCAAATTACCTTTATAAGTAAATTTCACTCCACATGAACTACATGGATGTATTCAGTGTGTCTTCAGGATACCTTTCAGAGTAATGCTTCTGCTACTTATACCACAGGATTCTAGCTTGAGACCATTATGGAACATGTGTGGCTTCAAATATAACATTCCCGTAAAGTTTGCTCTACATGTACTGCACGAATGTTGCCTTAGACAACTATGTATAAGGGTGTTTCTTTTCAACTTTACATCCTCAGTAAACTTCGCTTTACATTTACTACAGGAATTTAGGTTGAGGCTAATATGGACCTACATCTGTGACTTCAGTGTACCTTTCAGAGAGTTTGTTTCTCTTATACCACGGAAGTGTGGCCAGAGATCACTATATATCATCATGTGTTTCTTCAGATGATATTTCCGAGTAAAGTATGGTGCACATTAACTACACAAATGAGGCTTGAGACCACTTGGATCACCGTGTGACTCTTCAAGTCACCTTTCCTCGTAACCTTTGCTCCACGTATACCACAGGCATGATTCACGAGACACTATGGGTCATCATGTGTGTCTTCAACTGTCCGTTGCGAGTAAATTTTGCTTGGCATATAACACAGGAATGTGCCTTAAGACACCTATGAATCATCATGTGCTTCTTTAAACTGCCTTTCTCAGAGGACTTCGCACCGCATATGTCAAAGGAATAAGGCCATATTCCACTATGGATCGTCAAGTGCTCCTTAAGGTGACCTTTCCGAGTAATGTTGGCTCCACATGTACTACAGGAATAAGGCCTTATACCACTATGGATCATCATATGCATCTTCAAGGAGACCATCTGAGTGAACATTGTTCCGCATCCGTCACATAAGTAAGGCATTACACCTCTATGAATCATCATGTGATTCTTCAAGAAGGTCATCAGAGTAAACTTCGCTACGCATGTATCACATACATCACTATGAATCATCATGCGTCTCTTCAAATTACCTATCACGGAAAACTTTGCTCCGCATGTAACACATTGGTAAGGCTTTACACCACTATGAATCTTCATGTGTTCTTTCAAATAACCTAGCCATGTAAACTTTGCTCTGCATGAATCATCATGTGTTTTTTCAAATTGCCTAACCTAGTAAACTTTGTTCCGCATGTATCACAGGAAAAAGGCTTTATACCAGTATGGATCATTACGTGACTCTTCAGGTCACTTTTCCGAGCATAGTTTGCTCCACATGTGCTGCAGGAGTAAAGCTTAATAGCACTATGGACGATCATGTGCTTCTTCAGGTCACCATTCCGAGCAAATTTGCTCCACATGTGCTGCGGCTTTATACCTTTATGTACCATCAAGTGTGTCTTCAAGGAGACCATTTGAGTAAACTTCCCTGCGCATTTATCACAGGAGTAGGGCCTTACACCACTATGAATCACCATGTGTTGCTTCAAATGGACCTTCTGACTAAACTTTGTTCCGCATGTATCACAGGAATAAAGCATTATACCACTATGGATCATCACGTGCCTCTTCAGTGCACTTTTCCGAGCAAAGATTTTTCCACATGTACCACAGGAATGACGCTTGAGACCACTATGAAACAACATGTGTGTGTTTATAATGCCTTTCGCAGCAAAGTTTGCTCCGCAGGTTATGCATATGTAAGGCTCCTTTATTGTGCTTCCATTTTGATTAAGTGAGGCTACCAATCTATCTCTTGTTAAAGTGTTCTCTGAATTGTGGTCGTTTCTGTGAAGAATTTCTAATGTTAGAACGAGTAAAATACCCACTGCCATTATAAGATCAAAACTTATGTAGCACAATTCCGGATAACTATATATTAATCTTCTGTACTCAAAGACATAGATATAATAGCCAAGATTTAATGCGTATGATGTTGATCGGAAGCTGTCAACCAGCTTGTTTAGCCACATGAAATTTGGTTCAGGGAATCACACCCTTTGCAATGTTGACCAACTCAAAAGCATTTTATTTCGCTATGTTTGATGATCAACGGAAACGGAATAATAACATTAAGGTCAATATATCTACCTAGTGAAAACTTAACAAGTGCATTTTGAGCAATTTGCATTTATTTGCTAGTTATCCTTAAATACTAGGAACAGAGCTCAGTTCTACACTTAAATGGAGTGGTGTTCGTGCAGTCGATATAAATTATACAAACAATAGTGTTTTATACTGTACGTCGGTGTTTTTGGATTTATAGTTCTTACGGATAAACGTGTAATCCTTTTATAACAAGAAAAAAGCGCTTGTGCCAGTCAACATGATCTTCCAACGTCTCGATTAAGAGGATAAGTAAACATTCTGTGCTGCTCTATATTTTAAGTACGAGAGTTGAGGGCAATGAGGGATCTTATCCACGGGGTATTTGAATAGACAACCCGCAATCCGGGGACAAGGTCATGCGCACTCCCGAACGAGCATGATCGGAGAAAGTCATGTGAGGGCTCAAACGAAAGGGCTCTCACCCCGCTATATATAGAAAAAATCCATTCCAACATAAAATAAAAAATATCCACACCCCCGGGGAAATAAGGTAATTTTTAAGAATATGCGCACTTGAGCTTCTTCCAAGATGTCGGGCTTTTCAATCTTTATGGAAGATGCCTCTAAACTTCCCTACCCCCTAGCGCCAATCCACCACCACCCTCAGAATTCCCTAAAATTCCCAACCAAGTATTCCAAATTTAATTTGATTTTACACAAAAGTCCAGCATTGCTTTAACTTACTTGCGCTCATCTCTGTAGACCTACGTTGGTCAATTTCTGTTCCCTTCCAACTTATTTATCGGTTTATTATTTCATATTTATGTATTTATAACTATTTATTGATTATCGATTTACCGATTATTGATGAACTACAAGGTCATCGACCCAAGATTTCAGAAAAAAGTCGATATCACCCGAACGATAATCGGAGAAAGTCATGTGAGAGCTAACACGAAAGGTCTAGGCTCCCTCTATCCATAGGACACATCATCTTCAATTTTAGTACTTTTCCTTTTATGATGAACGTTTGCAAGGGTAGGTGTGGTTCGGAGCGGTTTCCACAAAGTCATGTAACATGAAACATAGCTGCCGACGACAGGATAAGCCGAGCAGTCGATCCAAGATGGCCGCCGATAGATGATATTTATTATTTTTAATTTATTTAACGACTATTCATTTATTATTATTATTACTATTATCCAATTCAACCGCTTCCGTCCCTGAGCTTTAGATCCATCCCAGTATTTCCGCATGAAGGTTCTGTGAGCCTCTTTTCTTTCATCAGTCCACCCTTTCCTTGTTTTCAGCTTTGGCTTTTCTGAGAATCGCTGGTGTGTTACAACTTTTCTCTGAAGAGGAGCACGTTCCAGGATGTCTTCAAACGTTATCCCTATTTCTGGAAGATCTCATTCAATCTTGGCGAATCAAATTCCCTTCGTTTTCTAGTTCACTAACTAGCAAAGGATGTGGATGGTCAGTCTCTGACAGTTCATGCGTGTTATGTGGCCATAGGAATTAATCCTCCTTTTCCTTATGTCTGTTGCACTCTCCACACTTCGGTAGAGTTCGTTGTTTTTCCACCTCCTGAACTTTCCATTTTCCCTGATTGGTTCCTGTATCTTACTTAGAATTTTTCCTTCTTTAATCTCTACCTTTTCAATCAAACCTTTACTGTTCGATGTAAGGCATTCTCCTGCGTACAGGTTTTCTGGACAAATAAATGAACAATAATGTCTTGCTTGGCATTGAGTGACACTGATCGTTTATTATAAACATTCCTAGTTAGTTGGAATGGCAATTCCACCTTGTTGATCCATGATGTGGATGCTTCTTTCTCAGAATTGTTTGGTGTTATCCAGTCACCTAAGTACATTAACTTCTCTGTCCGCTTGATAATTCCCTGCTCTATAATTAAGTCTCTGGGGGCTAGCTTGATGTTAGTTATAAACTCCGTTTTCTCAAAGGAGATCTGGAAGCCTGCTTTTGTTGCTTGGGTTTTGAGTTGGTTGATTTTTTTCGAACAGTTTCTAGGGAATCTGAGAAGATTGCAAGAACATCCTCAAAAGCTCAGCAGTCAACTGTGAGATCCATTCTCTTGAGTCCATTCCCGACTCCTCCATTATGTATCTCTTGGCGCCATTCTCGAATGACCCATTTCTAGTGCCCAGTTGAAAAGTAGAGGCGATAGTCCATCTCCCAGCCTATCACCTGTCTTTATTTCGATGGTGTCTGAAATATCTGCCCTGAATGTCACTCTGGAGGTAGTGTTGGTTACGGTCTATTAAATGATTGTCCTCGTTTTGTTACCAAAGCCTTTAGAATTTGGAAGAGTGTATCGTAGGCCTTCTTGAAGTCGACGACGGTCACCATAAACTTCCTGTTCCTAATCTTCTGATATGAAAGAATAGATTTAAGGTTCATTATCTGCTCGGCACATGAGCGTCCTTTTCTAATGCCTCATTGATATTCTCCCAGTAGTGAAACGAGTTGCTTTTATGCTCGGGTCTGAAATGCTTCTCAGAGAATTTTGTATGATGTCGCGAGGAGCGAGACGCACCGGTAATTGTTTCAACAAATTTATCACCTTTCTGGTTAAAGGGATAAATTAGGGCTGATGTCCAGACACTTGGGAGTTTCTCGGTTTCCCAGATCTCTTGACTGATCTCTGTTAGTTTGTCAATCGCCTTGTCATCTGTGAATTTATTATTTAATATGTATTTAATATTATATCTTAGTTATTTATTTATTTTTACTATTTATAATTTATTTTATATTCCTTATCAATTATTAGAAAAATTATTATCCTACGTGTGGGCTCACATTATCATGACTGCAATGCGGGTAGCGGCATGTCTGGCTCTCTCAAGGTAACGTCACCATTTCAACGAGAGTTAGCAAGGCAGGCTATTAGAGGTGCGAGTTTCACGTTACCGTTTCAAACAAGATCAACCCTGTTGCATGACGTCAGAGGGTTTTGGTCATCCATGTAAACGTGGACAAATGAAATACTTATAATTATTTAATTTTTAATTATTTATTTATTAATTATTAAATATGTATTTACTTATATATTATTTAAATTTTATTAACTTAATATATATATTGATTTTTATAATTATTTATTTATATTATTCATTTGTTTAGAAGTTGGGTAGATTATTGGATAAGGAATAACCCACCCACCAAGGGAAGATGATTAAAAAAAAAGGAAGTAGGTTTTGGATTGGAGAAAAAGGATAGAAAAATAGGAGGAGAGTCCCACAAAAGTTGTAAATTTAACTTTAAATACCTTTAGAGGCAGTTGCCATTGAAAATTAACTCTCTAATACCTAAAGTAGGTACGAGCTTGGTCGAAGCTAACGGGAATCGCAGCTAGGACTTGGGCGATTTGCAAGAGAGAGGCTTTAGTGTATTTCCTCCCAAGCATGTATAAAACTACTATGGGGAAGGGTGATGGTCTGGCAAGACTGAGAGTAACAAATTTGCTGTATGTTTGTTCAAAGAAATTCGTTTTGCGAAATAATTTGAAGAATGCCAATAATTTAAATCGAGTTCTGTATTTCCAATTTTCAAAATTATAGAGTTCCTGGAAAAAGCGACCCAGTGCTTCCAGGAAGGATAGTGATGAAAAGTTATACCTGGGAAAGTAATTTTGGTAAGTGAACCAATGGTTGCATTTGGAAATGGCTAAGCTTTTACTCAGCGAGGAGCCGGCTAAAAGTTTAGACAAAAAGAAACACTTATCTTTTGGAAAACTGACCATAAGTTTTCGGAGAGGATCTCCACAAGCAGGTAGCTGGCTTAGCGAGCTTTACTTGCCTTACTGGCCAGTTAGAATTAGCTATTAAAGCTAAAAGAAACTTTAGTGAGGTGGAAACTAAGAGTTCTTGCTCAAATGCAAAAAGTGGTGAAAGCCCTATTAATGGATTTAATAACATTGAGTAGGAAGAGCCAAGGAAGACAGAATCTTGCCTAATCGTTGTACTTGCGAAATGATAAATCCAAAAATAAATATTTAATTTATTCAACAATTCAAAGAAGGTTAATGAATTTAACAAGTATGTAATATAATTTTAACAAACATAGTTCATTTGAACTTTTTAACAAATGGGGTCGCAGACCTCCCAACATTAAACGTTTGCTCCAGGCAATTGACAATTTGCGAGGTTTAAAACCTTACATGTTTCTAAAATCTTTATAAGATTTAAACAAATAAACAATGAAGTAATTAAAGTTTGAATGTTAATTGGAGTACAAAGAGTGTACCTTAAGAAATTCCTGAGAGAATATTCTAGAAGGAGTGAAAACTTCTAAAATAACTATAAGAAAACATGAAAAATAAGATAGAAGTTCCTACAACTTCTTATATTTATACAGAATTAATGTTGGTTACTATGCAAATAAGGGCAGGTCACTTACTGTGAAACCTGAAGAGATAATCAAAAGGAAGGTTCTCGACCTTCTATGTTTTAAATAGGAATCACGAACCAAATGGGGCAGTTTCCATTTCGTGAGACCTAGAAATAACTCACTCAAGAGTTGAAAGAATTGTTTTCCCTGATTAGAAGGGAGAAACAATGTAAGTTTGAAACGTGTGCTGGACACGTAATTTATACAGAAATTAATTAATTACACATGAGAAAAAATGGGAGGGCACATCTATAGATTGACACCTCGTTGAAACAGACCTAAATTTAAAAGTTTATTACGGATTGTTAGTAAGAGGTTTAGGAAAGAGAAATAGGGATTGAGGAAAAGTGTTCATGGCCTTATTTATATGTAAACGGACGATCGCGACGCGGTAGAAAGTTGAACAAGCACTGATTTTCACTATAGTTCGTTGAAATATATGAAAAGTTCACTATAGAAACACGAAAGTTTTTAGCAGAGAAAGTTATTTCAATTTGAACAAAATGACTGGTTGCACTAGATGAACGAAAGTCTATTGCTTGAGAAAATGGTGGATTACAGTTAAATGCGCCATAGAACATCCAACGGTGGAAGAAAATTCGCTATTGAGCTTTAATTCTGAAGTGAGATTCTTCAATTTTAAATAGCATTCTCACAAGTGAGTGAAAATTTCATAACGGCAGGACTTGTAGATGAAATACAGAATCTAGAAGGTTCCAGAACGACCTTAGTAGAAAAATGGGATTGAGAAAATCCAACGGAGGAACTAGCTTGTTGAATTATAGACAGCGGGTATTAGATAATATCCCACGTAGTGAGAGGATTTCTCATTTGAATAGCCTAAGAAAAGCTCTTTTTTAGAAAGGTTGGCTTGTACGAACAAAAGCTCAACATGGCAAATCCCACGAAGAATGATTTTTGCCCCAAAATAAATAATCTCACACTGTCTATAAAAGTATCGTTAAAAGCACATGAAAGTTAAAACCATGAATATGAGGTTAAAACTTTAAGATGGTACTTATCTTGATTTCATGTTGAAGTTGAAGTTCCGTATGACGATAACTACTTTGCCAACATGGCGTAGAAGAGAGTATGCCTCTTGGTTTGAGGAGACTAGCTCGAGAGGAGCCTTAACTGACCGAGTCAACTGCCGACTGAGAAGTGAGACCAGCTCAACGGAGCACGGAGGGTCCAAGGAAGGGGAAAAAAGTGGGGGGTAGGAGACAAAAGGAGAACATATAAGCATTGCCAATGTTACAACAAAAAATTGATCTTCTCTTGCTGAGCTGGTCTTCAAAGAGTTGAGAACAGGCGATACTAGCGCAGCATGGTGAGTAAAAGAGTAGACGTAGTTCTCTTGCTCAAGGAGAAAATAGCTGGCGATGGTAACAGGATCTGGTGGCCAAATGGATAAGTAAGTCATCTTGCACCAGGAAGAGTTGAAGAGCTTCAGAGATTCGCTGCTAGACGACGCTAGGTGAGTCACAGAGAATATATATCTAGAACAGACTCATGAAGACATAAGAAATTTGCCCATCAAGGAAGAAACAGAAGATCACTGTTGGTGTTTGACAAAGAGGAAGGAAAGAACATGCAAAAGCATTGAAAATTATAATCTCTCGTACCGTGTATTCCAAGAATACACCATACTGGGAGGGCCAAACACCAACAGAGAACAAGAAAAACAAGTAAACATTTAAAGGGAATGGAGAGATCAAAGACAGAGGTCTTGTGATCGGACCATTAATAGTTAAGATTTTGGCCACCCTGACTCTCCCATCTCTTCCAGGATAACACTCGGTCACTCTTCCAAAAGGCCAGACTAGGGGGGGGGGGTGAAACATACCTAACTAAGACCAAGTCCCCCACTTTAATGTCGGGACTGGAAAGAAACCACTTCTGTCTCCGTTGCAAGGAAGTTAAATATTCCAAGTTCCACCTCTTCCAAAAAGAATTACGGAGGGCTTCAAGTTTGCGCCAAGCGATAGGTAGATTAGAATCCCTGTAAGAATTGGGAAGAGGAGGAGGGGCAGAAAGAGAAGTGCGTGTAAGGAAGTGACCAGGTGTGACTGGAAGCAGGTCATCAGGGTCATTGGAAAACGGAGTTAAAAGGCGAGAATTATCAACACTTTCAATCACAAAATAGCTAGAAACTGACGGAAATAAAGCACTAGTAAAGATGGCGATACGATGCTAAAGGAGAATTAACAAGTTTAAACAAAGCGTATAGAAACAAGTACATCTATTAAGGATAAGAATATACCAAATAAACAAAAGAACTATGCGAGTAGAACGCAAGAACGCCATAGGTAACAACCTAGTAGCCATAAACAATGACCTTAAGTCATAATAAGTATCAAAGGGGTTACTCAGAAAAATACTTAAGTCAGCGAGAAACGTGACGTGACAAGTATAAATGCAAAAACACATCGAATGAGACGACGAGAAAAAGTAAGTTTGTTCATCAATGAACAATAAGATTTCAATATATGTAAGCAGAGTGCAATACATAAGCGCGTAAAGGATATGCAATGATGTTACGAGACAAGAATCGAAGCAATTGTAGAATACGAGCGTGAGTAAATGGAAGACAAAAGCAAGCGCGGCCTTGACCCACATAGTACAACGAGATAAGGCATATAAATAGCAGAAAGAGTCCTTGAGCGGAACAAGTTTATTTTGGTGATGAGTTGAACGGCTTCTGTACTTGCAGAAGCGACTCACTAGACAATGGTTGGCAATCAGCCAGAGTTGAGATAAGGGAAGCTTGCTCTGACCTTTGGCAGGCATACAGGAAATGAACAGCAACTTGGCGTTATTCAGGCTTGTATACAAACAGGTTTGAAAAACAAGCAGTTCGGAATAAACAAACAACACTTGTTGAATCAGCTGTAACTTAAAGCAGATATTCAGGTTGGACGGCATGCAGTCAATCGTAACTTGGACGTGAAAAACCAATTTAAAGCCATAAGAAATAAAGTAAGAAATCAATTTCGCATAATTGAGAGGATCACGGAATCCGACAATTTTCGAGAGAAAAAAGCTTGATTCTTCCGAAATAGGAGGGGAAGCCGGGACATTGAGAAGGAGTTTATGCATAAGAATAGTTATTCTAGATGCTAGAGAATTCAGATTTTCAAGCGGTTTCAAAAGCGACTTCCAATTGTGAGGAAGGAGGAGGGAGCCGGCCGTGGCCGTTCTTCTAAATAGCGAAAGAAGTGAAACATAGCGTACAGCGAAGTGATGGAGACTGATAGCCATGGTTTTACACAAGGGGAAGATAGTTTTCAATAGAAATTTTAAGCAATTGCCTGCTATAAAAAATGACATGAGAAGGTAGACGAAGTAACACAAAGTGAGGCGAACTTGAATTGCCATTTTGTGCGGGAAGAAAGCAAAATCATTTAAACAACTTACAAAGGTAGCGTAGTTGTTCACGATAAGACATCGTTTCGGCAAGTGTTTCTCAAAAGTATCGAGATCGAAAACATGAGCGTTCTCTTTTTCGGAAAGGGGATTTATGTCAGCAGTAACGAAATGACATTGCGCTTTAGTTTGAAGACTGGGTTGTTGGATTTCACCAGTAATAACCCTACCAAAATCGGTGTCTCTAGCGACCACGGTTGAAGATAACTTGCGTGTTTGTTTGCGAATGCAATTCCAGAAAACACTGGCACTGAAAAGTACATCAATGGGACCTTGAGCATTAAACTGAGGATCAGCTAACCTTAAGTGCGAAGGAATCTTTAAACTGGAAGTATTAATAGCGCTGCTAGGAGTGTCTTTGCCAATACTGGTAAGAATGAGACAGTTTAAATTAAGATTGGTGTTTCTTTGGCAAACGTCTCTGATTTTCAATTTTGAAGACTGCAAGACTTGAGTTTTCAAATTGTCAATGCCGGTCACATTGATAGAAGTAGGCGATGACGAAAGACCTAGTTTTTTAATCAACGATTGCGAAACAATGTTGTGCGTTGAAGCGGAATCGAGAAGACCACGGGTTCTAAACCAATTTCCAAATTTATCTTGGATTTCGAATTGTACAGTGGTCAAAAGGGTTTGCGCACTGTGAGAAGTTTCGGCGTTAGAAATGCAGGAAGAAGCATTAGTTTGTTCGGAGCTGCTCTGCATGGAGTTTGAAGAGGCGGGTGCTGGTGACCTCGATTTATCATGAACGTGCAATAAAGAATGGTGCGGTTTTTTTACAATGAAAACAGAGATTGGAAGACGTACAGTTTGAAGAAGAATGCTTAGGTGACAAGCAGTTTAAGCAATGTTTGCTATTCAAGACAAACTTCCATCGATCTTCGACAGACAATTCTTTAAAAGATTGACACAAATACAATGTGTGAAGCTTTTTACAGAGCATGCATTTTAAAGATTTGTTGAGCGGCCTGATATGTTCTCTTGGATTATTGAAAGAAGAACGGGTTTGCTTGTTCTCGACAGATGGGGGCTGATAACCATTTGAAGAGACAAGTTTTTTTTCCAAGAGTGCGACACGGATGACTCGTTTCAACATTTTCGCACTGAAATGCGAGTGCTGTAAGGACTTGGCATCGGCTGTTGAGAAACGAGATTATGTGTTCGAACGAAAATTCCTCTTTGCGGGCGAGTTCGACCTTCAAAGCCTTTAAAGTCGAAAAATCGAATCTGGATGTAGCAAGATGAATAAGTATGGTGTCCCATGTTTGGACAGGCTGCTTAAGTTGGTATAATGCTCTAACATTTAACTGCATAGAGTCTAAGAGGTCTCTTAAAGAGGTGACGTCATTAGGTTTGACGGCTGGCAAGTTGAACAAGCAGCGAATGTGGCGAGCTACACTCAAACGCAAATTGCCATATCACTCTTTAAGGAGATTAAAGGCGATGTGGTAGTTGTCTGCACTTAAAGGCAGTGATTGGACCAAGGCTAAGGCCTCGTTTTCCAAAGAAGTGCGTAGGAAGTAGAATTTATGAATATCGGGAATGTCAGTATTTTCATGAATTAGGGAGCAGTAAAGTTCAGAAAAGGAATACCATTCACCTTCCTTGCCTGAGAAGTGAGGTAGGCTTATCTTGGGAAGTAACGGTTTCAGTTTGTTTTTGTGAACTGAAGCGGGTGCGAACTGGGCCGGATTGATGACCCTAGTGTCCGGTTCTGAGATACTGCGGATCAATTGGTGGGCCTTGGCAATCCCTTCAAAGTACAAGGGTTCGACCTCGTCCCGATCCGATTGAAGTTCTGGGCAAGCGGATTCAATCTCGGTTTGAGTTTGATCATAATAATCATAGGACCGTTCATACAACTTAAGGCGTTGTGTTAAGATATCTAAATCACACTCGGCGGGATTTAATTTGTTGATGAAATTTCGGAATATAGTGAGTTGCCCTTTATAAGAAGAACGTCTAGCAATGAGAGTTTCATCTTTTTCAGTAGGTGCCATGACAAGATAAATAAATTGAAATGTAACTCACGAAACTGTTGAACTTTGGAGATGCTGTCAAGTTGGCAACAGCGTTTAAGTAGAAAGAACAGGACACACCAATGGAGACAGGAGCGGCCTCTTTCCACTTCACAGGGTTTGCTCGATGTAGTTATGGCTGAAAGATTCAAAACATATATTAATAATTTGCAAGGTATTGTCAAATGACACTTTTTTTTAAGAAAAAATGGAAAATGGACTCTCCCGGGTTTCCGGGACCAATTTTTGGGTAGATTATTGGATAAGGAATAACCCACCCACCAAGGGAAGATGATTAAAAAAAAGGAAGTAGGTTTTGGATTGGAGAAAAAGGATAGAAAAATAGGAGGAGAGTCCCACAAAAGTTGTAAATTTAACTTTAAATACCTTTAGAGGCAGTTGCCATTGAAAATTAGCTCTCTGATACCTAAAGTAGGTACGAGCTTGGTCGAAGCTAACGGGAATCGCAGCTAGGACTTGGGCGATTTGCAAGAGAGAGGCTTTAGTGTATTTCCTCCCAAGCATGTATAAAACTACAATGGGGAAGGGTGATGGTCTGGCAAGACTGAGAGTAACAAATTTGTTGTATGTTTGTTCAAAGAAATTCGTTTTGCGAAATAATTTGAAGAATGCCAATAATTTAAATCAAGTTTGGTATTTCCAATTTTCAAAATTATAGAGTTCCTGGAAAAAGCGACCCAGTGCTTCCAGGAAGGATAGTGATGAAAAGTTATACCTGGGAAAGTAATTTTGGTAAGTGAACCAATGGTTGCATTTGGAAATGGCTAAGCTTTTACTCAGCGAGGAGCCGGCTAAAAGTTTAGACAAAAAGAAACACTTATCTTTTGGAAAACTGACCATAAGTTTTCGGAGAGGATCTCCACAAGCAGGTAGCTGGCTTAGCGAGCTTTACTTGCCTTACTGGCCAGTTAGAATTAGCTATTAAAGCTAAAAGAAACTTTAGTGAGGTGGAAACTAAGAGTTCTTGCTCAAATGCAAAAAGTGGTGAAAGCCCTATTAATGGATTTAATAACATTGAGTAGGAAGAGCCAAGGAAGACAGAATCTTGCCTAATCGTTGTACTTGCGAAATGATAAATCCAAAAATAAATATTTAATTTATTCAACAATTCAAAGAAGGTTAATGAATTTAACAAGCATGTAATATAATTTTGACAAACATAGTTCATTTGAACTTTTTAACAAATGGGGTCGCAGACCTCCCAACATTAAACGTTTGCTCCAGGCAATTGACAATTTGCGAGGTTTAAAACCTTACATGTTTCTAAAATCTTTATAAGATTTAAACAAATAAACAATGAAGTAATTAAAGTTTGAATGTTAATTGGAGTACAAAGAGTGTACCTTAAGAAATTCCTGAGAGAGTATTCTAGAAGGAGTGAAAACTTCTAAAATAACAATAAGAAAACATGAAAAATAAGATAGAAGTTCCTACAACTTCTTATATTTATACAGAATTAATGTTGGTTACTATGCAAATAAGGGCAGGTCACTTACTGTGAAACCTGAAGAGATAATCAAAAGGAAGGTTCTCGACCTTTTATGTTTTAAATAGGAATCACGAACCAAATGGGGCAGTTTCCATTTCGTGAGACCTAGAAATAACTCACTCAAGAGTTGAAAGAATTGTTTTCCCTGATTAGAAGGGAGAAACAATGTAAGTTTGAAACGTGTGCTGGACACGTAATTTATACAGAAATTAATTAATTACACATGAGAAAAAATGGGAGGGCACATCTATAGATTGACACCTCGTTGAAACAGACCTAAATTTAAAAGTTTATTACGGATTGTTAGTAAGAGGTTTAGGAAAGAGAAATAGGGATTGAGGAAAAATGTTCATGGCCTTATTTATATGTAAACGGACGATCGCGACGCGGTAGAAAGTTGAACAAGCACTGATTTTCACTATAGTTCGTTGAAATATATGAAAAGTTCACTATAGAAACACGAAAGTTTTTAGCAGAGAAAGTTATTTCAATTTGAACAAAATGACTGGTTGCACTAGATGAACGAAAGTCTATTGCTTGAGAAAAGGGTGGATTACAGTTAAATGCGCCATAGAACATCCAACGGTGGAAGAAAATTCGCTATTGAGCTTTAATTCTGAAGTGAGATTCTTCAATTTTAAATAGCATTCTCACAAGTGAGTGAAAATTTCATAACGGCAGGACAGAATCTAGAAGGTTCCAGAACGACCTTAGTAGAAAAATGGGGTTGAGAAAATCCAACGGAGGAACTAGCTTGTTGAATTATAGACAGCGGGTATTAGATAATATCCCACGTATTGAGAGGATTTCTCATTTGAATAGCCTAAGAAAAGCTCTTTTTTAGAAAGGTTGGCTTGCACGAACAAAAGCTCAACATGGCAAATCCCACGAAGAATGATTTTTGCCCCAAAATAAATAATCTCACACTGTCTATAAAAGTATCGTTAAAAGCACGTGAAAGTTAAAACCATGAATATGAGGTTAAAACTTTAAGATGGTACTTATCTTGATTTCATGTTGAAGTTGAAGTTCCGTATGACGATAGCTACTTTGCCAACATGGCGTAGAAGAGAGTATGCCTCTTGGTTTGAGGAGACTAGCTCGAGAGGAGCCTTAACTGACCGAGTCAACTGCCGACTGAGAAGTGAGACCAGCTCAACGGAGCACGGAGGGTCCAAGGAAAGGGAAAAAAGTGGGGGGTAGGAGACAAAAGGAGAACATATAAGCATTGCCAATGTTACAACAAAAAATTGATCTTCTCTTGCTGAGCTGGTCTTCAAAGAGTTGAGAACAGGCGATACTAGCGCAGCATGGTGAGTAAAAGAGTAGACGTAGTTCTCTTGCTCAAGGAGAAAATAGCTGGCGATGGTAACAGGATCTGGTGGCCAAATGGATAAGTAAGTCATCTTGCACCAGGAAGAGTTGAAGAGCTTCAGAGATTCGCTGCTAGACGACGCTAGGTGAGTCACAGAGAATATATATCTAGAACAGACTCATGAAGACATAAGAAATTTGCCCATCAAGGAAGAAACAGAAGATCACTGTTGGTGTTTGACAAAGAGGAAGGAAAGAACATGCAAAAGCATTGAAAATTATAATCTCTCGTACCGTGTATTCCAAGAATACACCAGAGGTGGACAGCATAGCCGAGCGGTCGATCCCAGGTTTTGCAACGCCGGCCACGATGGCAGCGTGCTCTCACGACCCATCCAAGATGACGGTCCTACCTACACCATACCCCTGACACTTTCCTTCACGCCCTATCCCCCAAACCCCACTTCAACCACCTCCAGTATTCTCTTAAATTCCGAACAGATTTTACCAAAATTTACTAGATTTTCCTCAAGATCAGCATAGCTTACACATACTTATGCCAACCCCATCTCTTATTCTTTCCTATCCAGATGCCATTCGAGAGTCGAATAACTTACCAAAATAATAAAAATTCACTATATTTCTTAATATCACCAAAATTCTATAGAACTCATCAAAGTAACCAAATTGCATCAAAATCCTTCCAAAAATACTAAGCTTCCCCCAAATCTCCTACAATATTTAATAAATTCCTCAAATTACCCACATTTACCAGATTTACTCCAAATTCACCAGATTCCCCAAAAATCCTTACAAGTACACCTACATTCCCAGAAATACTTCCAAATATACTAAGATTCCCCAAATTCATCAGATTAACAAAAATCCACAAAATAATCCTCAAATCCTACAGTTCCAGAACACACCATTTCCTCGTAAGATTATCACCCGCATTAAGATAGGAAAAGCCTAATCATTCCAACAAAGAGGGTAAATATAAAGTAACATGTTGTTTGTATGTTTAACACTTACTCATTTAAGTGATTTCCACCTGCATCTGCTTCTTAATTCCAATTTTCTTCTTTTACATGCTGGGGATAAGATGGTATAATTTATGTCAGTTTTATCACCTTATACAATTACACAAATGACAACCCATTTAATTGTACAACACTGCTCAGTTGAAGTGAAGATATATTCGCTCAAAGACTTTCTACTGTCCTTCACATCCTATTGCTAGAGAAAAATTTTATACAGATTAGTGGTTATAATCCCCAGTTCTAAAACTTATAATACCACCTTAAATTTAGGGCGATTGGAAATGGTAAATTTGCTGCCTTAATGGAAGTACTAACCTTAAGGATTGAGGACAAACGAACAATTATTTTTAATTGTTTTTGCCAAAAAAACATAAAAGAGGGGCAGATGACCCGGCTGTTCCGCCCCTTGAAACAATAACCAAAATAATAGACTAAAGCAAAGTCTATGGTCCAACACGTGCAAATATCATTGAGTAACTAGCTACTAGGCTGCCCATACGAGCATCACTTTTGAGAATGAAGGCATAAATCTATGAACCCTCAGAATATTACACACAGCATTTCTTCACAATTCACTGAAATGTAATATTTGAAATGGTCAAAAAGAAGTTAGATTGAGTTAATTCAGTACCTCTGTGGGGAGTATATTGCATAGCATGCCAGTAACTAAGATTTATGTGTCTGATAGAGTACAGGAACCCACAGTTTGCAAAGGAGATTAGAGAATGCTAGTAACTCGAAGAATTATGGGTTTGCTAAAGTACGGGAGCGCACAGTTTGCAAAGAAGATTAGAGAATGCTAGTAACTCTAAGAATTATGTGTTTGCTAGAGTACGGGACCACACAGTTTGCAAAGAAGATTAGAGCAGCTAGTAACTCTCAGAATTATGTGTGTACTAGTGTACGGGAGCACACAGTTTGCAAAAAAGATTAGAGAATGCTAGTAACTCTAAGAATCACGTGTCTACTAAGGTACGGGAGCACACAGTTTGCAAAGAAGATTAGAGAATGCTAGTAACTCTAAGAATTATGTGTCTGTTAGAGTACGGGAGCACACAATTCGCACTAGTTACTCTAGGAATTATGTGTCTGCTAGTGTACGGGAGCTCACAGTTTGCAAAGGAGATTTGAGCAGGTACTAACAGCCAAATGCTTCCGTTTGTCATCAACATAATTGTGCGATAAAAACTTGTAATCCCTAAATGCTATTAGGAGATAAGGAGATGTCTTGAAAATATGAAGTTACTTACCTCATTCTGATCTGAAGAAGAGGTTTCTGTTTTTATGCATGGAATGATATCCGGAATAGAAGATTTCTCTATCTTAATATCCGTGTATAGGTCTGTATCGTCCTGCAAAGAAATGACTTGTTCCATATATATGTCCCTTTGCGTAGTTGCAATTATATCTTACAGATGGCTTGTAAACATGCACTGAAGGAAATAAGAAATAAAATAACATACTGAAGGTAATTCAACCCCGCATTCATAGTTTTCTTTCGTCCATAGCCACAAGGCAAGAAACCTAACAGATATTGTGCAGCTTTTGTCAAAGGGCATTTCAGTTAGAATACACTCGCAAAACGTAGGCCAAGCATATTGTCACTAGCATTGAGGGTGTGTGAGGCGACCTTTCAACGCTGCAGCTACCATATAACGTTAATAAGGACAAGCTATGTAGATACATTTTGTGTTAAGATATTTCGTAGCAAGCATTGACACTTAGAACAATGATGATCTAATGGGTACCTAACGTAGGGAGTAATTTAACGCGAACGATAATCAAATAGGGGTTTATTTGTAAGTATACTGGCAGCTACTTGAAGTCTCAATTCATATAATTTCACGTGTAATACATAATACATGAGTCATTGTGGTTATCAAGATTATTACGCAATGTGTTAATACATAGAGATCTGAATAAGACCATTTTATAGACAACAGCTTTAGAGCATTTCTGAACGCAAATGCTGCCCGTGGTCTAATGAAGTTCAAAACAAGACACATCTCTCTTTCTCCTTCGTTCAACCCTCTTAGAAAAACGAAGAACCCCTAACTATCAAATAATTTATGTGTGCAACATTGGAGGCTATGATGCAGATACTGACAGTCACAGCTAGCAGTGGAGATTGTCTTCAAGGGTGGACCATCAATATATCCACAGCCATGGCTACCTGCGGAGGGAGGCATCAAGGTGGGAGGAGGACCACCATCATATTGACAGAGCAAGCAGTGAATGTCGCCCATGCCTCATGTGAGAAATCCTACGCGCTAGAACACACAAGTCTCACGGGTCTGTCTAGGATTTGACAGGGGGTATCAATTTCAGGGAGTAGTATACATCGCGATACATTTCCGTGTAACATTCCCTTAGATTGCGATACACTTCCGTATAAAATTCCTTTCAAACAAAATTGTGGCGGTGATGACGTCATGAAAGGCACTAGATGATTTTCTAGTAAGCTTATGGGAAACTTCTGGCGAATAGGAGGGTTTTGGAGGGAGAAACATAAAAATAAATCGGCATTTACAATATCCCTCCGATACGCGATACACATCGAAATTTTCGTAATTACCTAATATTTACAAGATATCTTGACTTGACCTACATCGATATTTTGGCATTTTAGCTTATATTTACAAAATATGTATCCCCATCTTTACTTCACCTATATAGGATATCTGGTAAAGATTTAGATACACATGTCATAACCAAGTGTAACTGTAAATTGCAAAATTGCATGCGTATCGGGATCTTTACCAGACATCCTTCAAAGAAGTCAAGTAAAGATGGGCAAACATTCTTTATAAATATAAGCTAAAATACCAAAATTTTGATGTGTACCGACATTTTTACCAGACATCATATATATGTCTAGGAATAATAGGGATACATCATATACTTAGAAGTGGAAGTCTGTATGTATGTGGATTTGTTCTCTGTACAAATCTACACTTTTTCACCAATCTCAACCAAATTTTGCATAAACATGGGTCAGGACACGAAAGAAACCGCTGGCTACATGAATTGTCGATAGTCTTTCTCAGTCTTCTGATTTCGGCCTTTTGGCACTCGAGCAAATGCCAATAAAGTCAGAAAATAACCTGATGATGGAATAGCAAAGCAGATTGTTTCCATGGCAAAATTATCTCATGACGTGACCACCAAGTTTCCATCTATTTCTGTAAGAGGCCATGCCACTCCATTTTCTCCACGGCAAATGTAGCTCAGAACGAAATTTTGCATAAACATAGGTCAGGTCACACAAGAGACTGCTGGCTACATGCATTATCGATAGTCTTTCTCATTCTTCATATTTCGGCATTTTGCCACTCGAGCCAAGGCTAATAAAGTCAGAGAATAATGTATTAAGGGAATGTCAAGGCCGGTCATTTCCATCGCAACAGTAGCTCAGGACGTGACCAACAAGTTTCCATCTATCTCTGTAAGAGGCCATGCCACTCCATTTTCTCCACGGCAACAGTAGCTACAAACGTGACCACCAAGTTTCCATTTATCTCTGTAAGAGGCCATGGCACTCCAATTTTCAAACGGCAAAAGTAGCTCAAGATGTGACCACCAGGTTTCCATCAATCTCTGTAAGAGGCCAAGGCACACCATTTTCACCACGGCAACAGTAGCTACAAACGTGACCACCAGGTTTTCATCTATTTCGATAAAAAGCCACGGCACACCATTTTCTATCCAAACCACGATAAGGACATTATGAATCTGAACGCGATCAAAAACTGAATACATTTTTTAATGTTGTTAACAGGGTTCATTGTAGGGAATTGAAATTTTAAAACAGAAATACATTGCCTAATCCTGCATGTGGCGTAACGTTACGAAAGCTGGAGATATCATCAAGAAACATACATAGCATTAGGATCAAATGAGCTTAAATTATTCTGTTGTTGTTGATTAATTTAGAAACTTTGCAAAATCATGCTCATATAGCCCATGAACTTGAGTGTGTATGGAATGTTTCTGATAACATGTGTTACTGTGTCGGCTGTAGTAGTGTATGTATTTGTAATTCAAATAAGGATTGGAAAGGAGGTTGCTATGGCCTTCAGTTAGGAACTATCGCGGTATTTACTTGGAGTATAATAAATAACCACTGGCACAGCAGCCCAAGAAGGGCCAAGGCCTACCAAGCGACCGCTGCCCAGTCATTTGGCCTGCAGATATTGAGGTAACGCGTGGTCAGCGCATCGGTCCCCTTGGCCGTTAATCTTGGTTTTCCTGGCCGAGATTTGCTTCGAATATAAGTGGGAAACCACGGAAAACAATTACCATGTTTTGGCTCGAGAGTGTAGCCCACCATTCCGGCTCTCAGACCAAATTAAAATATCATGACAGAGTCGGGATTCAAACCCGGACCTCCAAGGCAAAAGCCGAGAATGCTAGCCGATAACATACGTGGTCGTAAAATGTTTTTTGCATTTTATGTATAACTTTATTTAATACTAGCAGAAGTACCCGTTCTTCGAACGGTGTTCGTAGTTAACACCAGGCATTATCAATTGAGCTACTGTGCAATGGTTAGCGGTTTGTCATTCCATCAAATTTATCAGAACGAAGTTAGTTTATTGGGAATATCACACACACTGTTAATTTAAGGCCCTTAAAATGTAGTTTTCGGAGACCCTTTATAGATTCCCGAATTATCTGTCTCACATTGAGAAGCGCAACATATGCTTTGGTCGTCCTTGTAGGATAATTTTTATATTTCGCATATTTTAGCATATATTGAGAAGTTTTTCTCTATATCCACCCTTCTACTGTATGAAAAGTACGGTGAAGAGTTTTATAAATGATTGGTGTATTGACTCTCATGGTTACCATACCTAATTTTAAGATGCACCAAGCATCCGAACACGAGATATAGGCGTACATAAAGCTACACAGAAAGACAGACAGACAATTCTATTGTCTACAACATATTACCCAGATATCCAAATATGGGTATATCTACCACACAGTATCAAATAAAATCATCCTTATGATGAACACGTGTGTCGACAAAAAAATAATTAGTTAAAATGTGCTCTCAGACTAAATTCACCTAACGTGTACTTCCTGACGTGAAATACAATTGAAAGTCTTGTAGACGAAACGCAATACACGTCACATAAAAACTGACCCTCTACGTTGTGCTAGGTGCCCATACACAGGAAGACCCCTTTCATAAATTATAAAGGCTTGTGGTGCATGAAAATTCAGGTTCTCTAGACTCAAATTGCCCAAATTCCTAAAAGCCAAAAAAGTGCTAGTTCAATTCATGAATTTTTGAAAATAATGTTACTGTTTGGAGATATAATAGACCTTCTGTACTATATGTCGAACGTGAAAATTGCATGAAAAAATTCTAGGTTACCCCTTCACCCACTTAATTGCATTGATGAATTATACGGTCTACGTTAGTTCCGTGATAACCTTATAGCCATTTGCAAACTTTCACAGAAATGTAATAAATGGAGTGTCATTGCTTCTTACAGAAATAGATGGAAAGTTTTATGCCACCCCATGAGATAATGTTCTCATGGTTACCGATTTGCATTCTTTCATTAGTTTGTTAAATTAAATTAGTTTTCTGGGAATATTTCACAAACTGTTGGATTTAGAGCCTTATAATGTAGTTTTCGAGGACCCTTTAGGGCCCCCGAGTTTTGTTGCTGGCACCGAGGGGCTTTGTCTCGTCGTTGTACGCCATAATATAATACTAATAATAATATAATATAGGGAGAAATTATAACACCTATTTTTTTATTATATTTTATTCAGCCAATGGCCATGTACTTTTCTTTTCAGGACGGGTCAGGGAAGGGATATTATCAGAGAAAGAAGCATTCACTTCGCGCTTGAGCAAAATGGAAATGGCCTACCATTTAACTAAGGACATCTATATGAAAAGGTCAATATCCTTCAACGCAAAACTAAAACATTACTGCAGTGTCATCCGTCCGGAAGTCTTGCATGCTTCTGAATGCCTCACGATGAACAAAAAAGGCTTGGTCGAGAAACTGGAGGCCAAAGAAAGAAAAATTTTGAGAAAGATATTGGGTTCCATCAAAGATAATGGGGAATACAGAAAACGGCATATCCATGACCTATATACTCATGTGGAGAAGATAAGCAACGTCATCCGGAAGAGAAGGTTACCATTTGTTGGGCATGTGAAACGAATGAGCCCAGCGAGACTGACCAACCGCAACATAACTTACTTTCAGGAGAGGAAAACAAAATGGGCCTGGTTCATTGAACTGGATCAAGATCTGAATGAAGTGGGGATTACACCAACAGACATTCAGGAGTGCGTCCCACTCAAAGGGAAACTTCAAGCTTGTAAAGGTTTCCAAGAAAAAAGCGAAGCTGAAAACGGGAAAGATTTGGACCCAGGAACGGAAGGAAGTCCACCGAGAACGAATGCGGGCGTACAGGGCAAACATCAAAGCCAGTAGGAGACGGTTGGAATGACGCGGTCCATAGATGGCCTATACGAAATGAATGAATGAATGAATGAATAATATGGGGATAGGAATATAATAGACCTGCCGTACCACACCCGCAGGTGTAAATCGCTTGAAAAAATTCTAGAGTACCCCTTGATCCCCTTAAGCGCGTTAAACGTATTGATGAATTTTACGGCTTTGGTTCCGTGATAACCTTCTAGCCGTTTTCAAACTTTCACACTAATGTAATTAATGGAATTGCATTGCGTCTTACAGCAATAGATGGGACCTCTGAGAATCCGTTGGCATGGTTACTGGCTTGCATTCGTTCATTAGTTTATTAAATTAAATTAGTTTTCTGGTCTTCGGTCCTTAAAATGTGGTTTTCGGGGACCCGAGTTTTGTCTCTCACATTGAGGGGATGAAAATGAGTTTTGTCTCGTCCTTCTACGCCTATTTTAGCATGTATTTTAAGGGTGTAGGCCCCCTTTTATGAGAGGTACGGAGAAGAGTTACATCAATGATTGGTGTCGTGCCTCTGATGGATATCTGTACCAAATTTTACGTTGATACACCCAGCCGTTCTCGAGTTATAAGGGAACAAATTTGTCCACAGACAAACAAACAAACAAACAGACAGACAAACAAAAAAATTATTTTCGCGTGCATCCATCACAAAACAGTCTGAAACGTGTAAACATCTCAAATTTCCGTAGAAATTCAGAGATAAACACACAAATTTTCATTTTTATATATAGAGAGATATACTGCACCGCTCGGTGTTGACCGTGTTTTATTGCACAGATTCTGGTTTTACTCACTAACCGTTGGAGATATACGAAAAGTGATACGGACCTTTCGGATAGAAAATTAAATGTTAAAGCTCATGTATACCATCAAAAGTTTGCTATTTCTTAGCGTTCCCTTTTTATTTGAAAAGGAAATATGAAATTTTGAAACCAAAGGGTGTAGTGACGTCACAAATGTCGGTTTTACTCGCTAACTGTTGGAGATACACGAAAAGTGATAAGGACCTTTAGGATAGGAAATTAAATTTCAAAGCTCGTATGTGCCATCGAAAGTTTGCTATTTCCTACCGTTCTATTTTTATTTGATATGGAAATATGACATTTTGAAACCAAAGGGTCTAATGACGTCACTAAAATAGTTGCCATTTTTTAATAGTGCAAAATTTCGAAATCAAAAGTATCCTATATGTAAACCTGGTAAATCAGCTACATCCATGCAAAATTTCATTTAAATCGGACCAGTGGTTCTTGAGTTATTGAGTAACAGACAGACAGACAGACAGAAAGACAGACACACACCATCTCATTTTTATATATTAGTATGATTTAGTCTTTACGGCACCGAAACCTATGTGACATTTGGTTCTAATTTTACACTTTTGATGCCGCTGCTGTTACGGAATATTTTGAATCTTTACCTTAAGACGAAAGGTATCACGCGCAATATATGGTATGTAATATCTACTAGAATTGAAGTTTTATACACTCAGTTAAAGTGTGTTCTACTACTGATATGTTGACGTTTATGTTTTATTAATCATAATGTCATTATGCTGCATTATTTTTAAATTGTTGACAGTGTTTACCTACTAGCTGACTTTTGTATTACAAAACAGAAATACAGTAACTTTTTCGTGATATTGCAGATTGTTCCATGAATAGTATTTGCCTTTGTTATTCGGGTTAAATTGTAATGGGTTATTATCCTGCTCTATGACTATGCTAATTTGTAATGGAACCGGTTGTTAAATTATGATATGAGGTGATAACATGTTAATAACGTAATTAAACCACGAATATATATTATTATGCGATAATTTTCGGCTGATATAGACCAACCAGTAAGTAATGATACTTTCCTATAAGAATAGCGGAATTATATAGTTCGATTCTATTCGTTCACAATTTTTTTCCTATGTTTATATATTTATATTAGCCATTAACCCCGCCAACCTCGGCCCAATGTTTGGGAAGCCAGGCTCTGCCTGTCACAAGCCAGGACAAAGTGGTGGGTGATAGAGGAGTAACACACCTTAAAAAAAAACTTGGTCCAGCTGGCCCGGCTGGTAGTACCTTGTAAGGGTCCCGTGCCAGGGACATGGTGAAGTACTCAACGGCATAGACAATGGAGTAGATGGACTACGGAGCAGTGAAAATGGCGGAAGAGGCAGCCCAGTACTCGGGATAATGAGTAAAAGGTATTTGGTATATGGTACTGTTCCCGAAATTCACATAGCGAACACCTATTATCCGAGGATGGGAAGGATCGCAAGGACTGCTGGTACCCAGCTAGTTAAACCAACAAATCCCGCTAGATGGTTAACTAGGAATCTCTCGGTGCATTATGTTAAAAACACGGTCGTACTACTAACTAGCTATAATTAAAACTCCTACTACAAAGTATGGTAGGACAAAACTCTCGGAATTTCGAGGGTGAACGGTTAAAATTAAGTGGGCACCTGTATCTAACCAGTAGTACCACCGTCTTTAATTGTTAAATGAAGAAATCGTGAAATTCTTTAAAAGAAAGAGGCAGACTAAATAGTGCCTGCCAATGTTTATTCAGAAGGTTGTCACACAAACAATTACAAAACATATGCTCAAAACATTCTCAACGTAATTAAATCAAATCTTCACCTGTTGACAACTGAAATATTTGTGAATGTCATCACAATCTAGGACATTACCCTGTCCTTTCTTACAATAAATGCCTTCTAAAAATAGACATTACGTCTAAAACTTTTAAACGTAGATCAACGTATTAATCCAATTGTATATCTGAGATTCGCATCTCCTCAGGATACGACTATTGTTTACATTCAAATAACCCTACAAAATACTATTTCGTTACATCGCACCCTAACGTTCCACAATTCTATAAACATATAAATTGTCTTAATATCGTTACCATTATTTAATTTATTTACAATATTTATAATTATCACTACCTGCATGATATCACTTTCTAGATCTTTATAGATCTCCATAGATCTCTCTGGTTCTCTCCTAGACCCTTTCTTCATTTAAATCTTTCATTAATACAGAATCACATCTACTTCGTCTCTTCCGGTAGGTATCTCAATGCAATTGAACATAAGTAAAAACCATCTAAGGTATTTGCTGTTCTATATGCCATAATCATTAATAAACCGATAAATGATGAGCAATATAGCAGATTATCTTCATGGTTAACTTTACCTCTTACTATCGTGGTTTGTGGAGCTTAAACAACATTGCACACATCGCAATAACTTTGTTGTTCCAACAACAACATTAACATTACACTCATTAGTCCTTTTATATCGCTTATACTCGTGGACATAATACTCTTATCGTTGCATTGAACAAATCCCTTAAAACTTGCGTCTTACCACTTTCGCATACGTCTTGAACAACGACGTTCACCCAACCATTACTCTGCACGGTATTCCAACAATAATAAATATAATATTCCATTTCAACACACCACCTGGGATGCGAGAAAATCAGTAAGCCTACTATTGTAGTTATTCAAATACTATGAAATAACTTTCAATTTACAAATATACCACTAGCGTTTATACATCGTCCTCGTGCCATTATATTACCATTTCTTGTTCCATTACCTTGCAGCGCATTATTTATTTATGCAATCTTCCATTAACTACCTTACTATACCGATTCAGTTGCGATATCTTTATTTACTTGTCGTATACGTTCCATAAATTAAGCACGTTACAATTTTAACCAAATACTTAGAAGATCTGCATCTGTATATGCCATCGAATAAAAATACTACATATCCACTCATTCTGTGTTCACATCTGCAAATAAATCCTTAGCAACATTCCTTCTAACTTACGTTGCATAATAACTGAGTGTATCAACTACACCTCGTATCTCAATACATGTAATGCTTACATTAGCATTATTAAGTCTATCGTTCGATAGTGAGCTACAATTGCCCTTTCATTAAACACAGCTGATTGCTTAGAAAACACATTCATGTATTTTAAACTATTTACGTGCGTTCAAAGCCTTGTATAACAATCATGCTTATTACATTCTACTGCAGCAACGAATAGCGTGCTGGTAATACTTAGTAAAGCTTATTACATTGCTTAATATCTCTCTAAAGCTTTCTGTGACAACATATAGCGTTCTATAAAGTCTTACATCACTTTATAGCGTTTAAACAAAGTATACAGTCTTACTTGGCGTCATACTTAATATGAACCTTTGTATAGCGTTCTACACAACATAAACCTTCTTGTAGCATTCCACAATCTATAAAACGCATTTACGCTTACCGGAATTAAATTACCATCAATAAAGCAGACGAGGAATTAATTTTACAATACGTCAAATGATACACGGTGACGTGTAATTTTATTACAAACTCCAATATGACTGAAATGTCATCTAACATGACTAAACAAACAATTAAAAGTAATGAAGATTAACCTGGTCATAAATTTTGGTCAGCACAAGATATACACAACATGGCAACTACAACTAAATGAATCGTAAACCCTCAAATACCTTACTGCCCGTACGTCTCTTGACAATCTGCGGTAGCGGTGAACAGCTGAGAACGAGATTCCTTTCGCTGCGTTCTCCAAATACACCTGCTTGCGGCGCTCGGCTGCTTGTCTGGACACCACGTGGTCCATCTGTGGCGGTCCACAACAGCACGTCGCCTCGAATGACCTGAGTTGAACCAGCGCTGCTCCCCCAGCCTCGTACCTCGAACTCGTTATGGCATCTCACGTACGTTTCTGAATCAGATGATTCTTTCGTAATTCGCTTCGTACGGCAGCTCTATCGATGTTCCACGGTGAATGCATAAGGTATGACGATAATATTGCGAGAATTCCATGGTGTTATTGGAACCTCCACTAGTAGAGTTGCATTTTGTGACAATTTTGAACTACAGTTGGAAATGTGGTAGTTTGTCTTCATAATTCCTTCATATAATTCCTTATTATACACCTGGTGTCCACATTACTGATTGTTGATTATTTCCCCATCACAGCGCTTAACAAGTCATAACTCCCTCTGTAGAGTTCAGATATTAATATGCTTTCCGGATTGACTTGATCGACATAGTAAATAGCTGTTTAATATTTCTGAAGTATCGTTCATAAATATACTTCTCCTGAGATTTAGTGTATATCTCGAGAAATCTTAGAATTATAATCGTAGTCAGTCTTCTTCTTATGCTATGTAAAATACGTATAATGCAGTAATGTTTCTCTGCTTCAAATTATAGCGTTCATTTGCACTCCAATTTCTCAACGGGGCTTCCTTCTATTTCTTGACCGGACGAAGGCGCTCGCCTCCCGGTATCTCCTCCTTCCTCGCTGATTCGAATTCTGTAATATTAGCTGGAGCCTTAATTAGCACGACTTGACATGTCAATCGCTCAGTGTGGAATGAATCTGATGTCGAAGCAAGACTTGTCTCCTCTGCATAAAAATGGCGTCTTAGCGAGAAAAAGAAAACAGAGTCTGTTCATTTCTTATCAGAATATCTCTCAAACAATGCTTAATCTCAAGCAAACCTTCAGTCCATAATTATTTATTTTCTAACAGCTTCGTATTTCCATACTCGAATTGTTTATAATTATTTCATTAAATAATCATAATTGAATCCGTGCTAATAACTGTAAATTATTTGATTGGCTTAGCTGCGATCACGTGACTCCTTTGTGCATTCTTGGCGCGTGGCTCGGCGTGCGTTCGGCTTGAGGTGTCGTGCGCAAAACCCTCTACTCTCGGAAGACTCTGTCTGTCTGTCTCTCTCGCACACACGTCAAAAAAGATTCTGAGCCGGCGTAACTTGTCAAGAACTCAACGAAATGTCGATTTCCAGCACCAACTAAGCATTATTCTTTCCATGTTACAAAATATACAGATCATAAATTTAAGCATTTCTCTCCTTTTCTTGCTTTTATAAAGGCTTATAGCAAGACCACGTCTTCTTGCCTGCATTAACTATATGCACGTACGGCGTATAACATGTCCAAACTCCTTTTAATAAAATTATAACTCTCTCGTAACACAGGTTCGATTCTCGACTGCATTATATCCTTGGGTTCAATAAATTCGGGCTTAGTACCAAATATCATTTTAAGGGAACGACGGTTTCAAATGTTAGTGGTGGTACCCCGACAGCGTCTGTTTCACATGTTAGTGGCGACTGATACTGTAATACTCAGAAGTGGAACTCTGAGTTTAACCGACTGACATGTCAGTAAGAAGATCAATTAAATCAACATATATAGTGCGCCTTTTAGAGCAATAAATTACCGCAGGGGTTTCAGTCCCAGAGTGGTCTATTCGGATTCTGGGAAGACCACAGATGTGTGCAAGGAGGTAAGTTGGAGTACCTCAAATCCCCATAGGAACATTTTTAAAGCATGATCTCGGCTTTGGCTAATGACATTTAATGTCAATTCCCTTTTGAAAGTTGGGTAATCAAAAAAATATCTTAAATAAAGCTAGAGAACGTAATATAAAAATTATTGCATACCAAGAATCACGGTACACAGATGATGTCCTTTTGATTGTGAAAACTTCAGTATGTTTAAAGGAAAGCCAGGAGAACGAGTCATGGCCCACTGTCCATAATTTGGGACCGGATTGATAGTGGATGAATCAATACTTGAATCAGTTGAGACATTCAAGTCCTATGGTCGTCTTTCCACCATAACGATAAAATCAGGGAACAAAATCTATACTCTAATTAGTGGTCATGCACCAACTAAAATCACTAACAAGGAAGCATTGGAAAAAGCGGAACAATTTTGGAATCAATTAGATAATGTTTTACAAAGAATTCCACAACATCATATTAAAATTCTTAAGGGTGACTTCAATGCACAAATTGGCAAAGACAGGAAATATCGATATTGGGTTGGGAAATGGTCTGGCCATAAGCAAATTAATAAGAACGGCATGAGGCCCATCCAGTTATGCAGAAGTAATGATTTATTTTTTAAATAAACCTTCTTTAAGAAACTCCCTTCTAAAACTAGGACTTGGGTCTCACAAAATTCCTTATTGGGTGAGTATCAACTGGACTGGATCATGTTAAAATTTCCCATTCTTATACTGCAGGAATCATGAAACTTAAAGTACTGAAAGGCCTGGACTTAAATTCTGATTATTATTCAACAAATTTTTCCCTTGATGTGATCCCTGAGAAACGAAACTTTACAAAAGGAGTTCCTCAACGTAAGTATGATATAGAGAATATTAAAGGTAATGCAAACTTCATGAAAGGAACTGAATAAATACATCCACAAAATTGGCAGCAACTTCAAGCAGGACTCTTACAAACAGCTGTAAACGTAGCCCCTTTAACAAGAACAAGAAAACACCCGTGGTGGACAGATCAATGTGACCAGTTAATAAAACTTAGGCAGCAAACCTGGCATAATTGGTCATGCAATAAAATTCCAACCACAATTCAAGAACTTAAAAACGTTAAGATGATAATTACAAAATCAATAAGGAGAATTCGTAAGCAAAGTGAAGATTTTAAATTGCAATCAATAGAAGAGGACTTTCGGCAACATAAGACACGAAACTATTATAGAACGTTCAAGCAAAAGTTGATAAAGTATTCTTCGCCATCGCTCCATTTTATTAATGAAAATGGAGAATTGGCTTATATTATAGATGCAAACTGTACAATCCTTGCAGTATACTTTTCTAAATTACTTAACAGTGACTTACCGCAAGAAAAGTTTAAGTTCATCAATTCTTATAAAATTAATCAAGATTCAACCCCACCGACTGTACAAGAGATTAACGAAATCATTCGATCACTAAAAAATTAACAAGGCCTCAGGGGTGGATCAAATAACTGCAGAATTGTGGAAAAATGCAGGAGAAAATTGTATCATAAAATTGCACGGAATTATATTGGACATTTGGCAAACGGAAAAAATCCCCTCGGATTGGAAGTTGGCGATAATCCTGTAATATTTATTGGAATCCGGAACTTGTATTTGAGTGGCAACTCTGTGAAAGTTTCTATGATTGTTTGTATATCTATGGATTGTTCCGTATTCTTTGATTGTGGCATTAGGGCGCTTGAGTGGTGGAATCTGGAACTTGTTTCTTGAGTGGCTACTCTGTGAATTGCAGGGAGAAGTGAGGAGTAACTGGAACAAGCGAAAGTACGAGGTTATGAATGTTATTATAACATCTACACCGATTGTATGAAATTATATGGAATTAATAATTTTTGTTTAACCTGAGAAAAGTAAAGATATTCTATATCCCTTACCGCATCTTTACGGACATATTGCTGCTGTCTCAAACATAGCTCATACCACATGATTAATGCAAGTAAATGGAGATTATTGGAGCTATGAGTTTTGGAAATTAATATTATTTGGTGATGGGATTATTGTCACATTTATGATACATTCCCCATTCTTCAACAAGTAAGTGACATCCCAATGAATTATATGTGTATTGCAGTATATCTATATTTCCCTTATTTACTGAAGTGTTCTGGTTGGTAACGGAGACACGCCACACCTGGGGATGAGAGTTTTCTCGTGCAACATAATCAAATATTTTTCATAGTAAATAACATATGAAATGGCGCCCTCCCGGATTTTATCTTCTTAGATATATCTATATAAATATTGTAAAATTTAAAAAAGCATTACATTTGTCACCACAATGATGGGCACGAGAACCAGGACACATCAGTGTAGGGGTAGGAATGTCTATATATTGTGCAAGTGATTTTGGGGCTAGTGTTAGGAAGTTATAATTCAGTATGTCGGCAATAGATATGAAGTTATGAAGTGGTCTTGATAATGAAGGGAACGCTAACAATATGCAGAATGGCGATAGAGTGAGTGATATTGAGAGCGTAGATAACAATACTATGATGGCAGAGAGTATCTCAAGTACTAGTAAAGAGAAAGGAATCTCGGAAGATTCATTAGGTGCGATCATGAGAATGCTGAGTGAAAAATTTGATGAGAGTAATAAGAATAATCAGGAGACGAGAGAAGAGATAAGTAGGCAAAATCAGGAGAAGAGTAGGGACATCAGAGAGGCGATGGATAAAAATAATAAGGAAATTAATCATAAGCCAGACTATGTGGTCAGGGAGAATAAGGAATCAAATAGAAAGTATGGGACACTGCAGGAGAGTATCAGGGGGTGAAACAAGAGATTAGAGATGAGATAAGGAGTATGTTGGAAGAAAATGCTAAGGTATTTATAATATAAGAAGAGCAGATTGTAGATGAAAGTGAATTAGAGATTTAAAAAAGAAGGTAGATAAAAGTAGCATAACGTTAGAAGAAATTGTAGGTGACAATAGAGTAGATGAGAGGAAGTATCTGTGAGCGGACACGTTAGGTGAATGCGATTTTGTTAAGAATGGTTTGAGGGAAATGGTAGAAGATTTTAGTCAGAAGAATTTAGAAAGTATTCAGGAGATTCAGGAGGAGCATGGAGTGTTGAGAGATAGATTAGAGAATAGAGAAGGGAATATTAAAGAAAAGTGGAGAGTATAGAGAGGAAGATAGTTGAGCTTGAAATAAGATTACCATATAAGATATGGCGATGTTGTAAAGACATATATTTGAGAGGACATAGTAGGCGACGACGGGGAATCTGATGTGGAGGTAGACGTCGCGGCTGTAGTGGTCGAAATCGCCTAAGTCATAGAGGAAAACGAGGGATAGACCGTAAAAGGCGAAGAAGAAATAAATGTTGTGGAGGTAAACATAGAGGTCGCCGCCGACATATTAGAGGAGGACGCTTTAATGGAAATGGAGGGGATGGATATTTTAGGCGAGATAATATTGAAAATGGCACTGGGGATACTTCTCGTTTAAGAAGAAATGATAGAACTAGGTCTAGAAGAGCAGTAGGAGCTGGTCATGTTAGAGCACGGACAAGAGATACAGCCCATTGCCATAATGAATCAAATGATACAGATGTTGAAGAAGATGACAATGAACCTAAAAGTATTGACATTTCGGATAAAGTTGATGTCAAGAAATGAGTTAAGATGGAAGCTAAAGCTGAGAAGAAGGTCCATACAGATATTGAATTACGAGAACGAGAAGAAAAGGAAGAATATAACTTAGATTTGTATATTAGAATTGGTCAAGATCATTTTTTATCTGGACGAAAAAATTAATGTGTTGGGGGCGCGTGCCGCTATTTGTTGTCTTAGATATGAATTAGGTGTTGGAGGCATATTAATGTCTACTTTCTTACTTTATGATACATTTGCACAGTGTATATATATTCGTTGATATGCTGTAGTATATATGTTTTTCATTGTGGGCATTACTTAATATTTTTCTTATTTTGAGTTATTCTGTGGATATTCTTCGTTTTCTTTTATGGTACCTTTTGTTCATTCATATTATTGCAACTTTTGCATTGTCTTTTTAACTTAGTTTTAGGCAGTAATTCCGTACAATTGAGAAAAATATCCAAGATTTCATAGTTAGCAATTTAAAATTGGTACATCGTTTAGTATTTTTGAAGGAGACCCAAGAATTGCAATCAAATGTGGGGAGCTTTGACAAGTCTATGATTGAGGAGCAAGATTAACATTCAGCTGATAGTCATTGGGAAGTTGAAGTGTGATATCCGAGGTTTCGGCTAGTAAAATGTGAAGGCTTGGAAAAGAAGAGATCTTGGATCTATGGGAAGTCATTAGATAGTGGAGGAAAGTATTCCGATTGTTTGATCTTCAGGACATAGGTTCCTTATGTGACTTTATTTTGTACGAAGTCATGAAAAATGCACTTGTCCGGATATGATGGAAAGAGATAATGTAAGTCAGTAGGAAAATAAATTGTTTGATGATAGACAGCTAGATAGATAGATAGATAGATTTTTATTAATTCCATTTGATCAAATACATGCATTCAATACATTTTTGATATAGGACACGTCAGAATTTACATCTATAAAATAAATGAACTAATAGGTATATATTACTAATACTATTTAACTATTTAACCTATTATAATAGCAAATCTTAATAGATACAATCTTATTGCACAACTATTTACACCTCACTCTATTATCATAATATGAAAACTTAATTCTATCAATACAACAACATACAGCTAGGTATTACAATTAAATTAAAAAAGTAAAATATAATTATAGATTTCATCGCTCCTATACGCTAAGATATTCAACTACTGAGTAAAAACAATGGCACTGCAAATAAGCTTTCAACATTCTATCAAAGGTTTTTATTTTTTGGGGCCAGTTTTATATACTGGGGTAGTTTATTGTATAATTTAACTCCAGTGTGAAAAGTTCCTTTTTGATATATGCTTGTGTGTGTGTGTGAAATATGAATGTTTTGATTTTGTCTTGTGTTATGCCTATGAACATCATTGTTTGTTTTAAGAAAAACATCTTTATTCATTAAATTCTTTTTAAAAAACATAATACTTTCAATGATATATATGCAGGGCAGTGGGAGAATGTTTAAATCTTTAAACAGAGGTCTACATGGTTCTCTAGAGTTTACATTTGCCATAATTCTAATCGCCCTCTTTTGTATCCTAAACGTGCTTAGTACATCTGGCGACATACCCCAAAATATGATCCCATATCTTAAGTATGAATGGAAATAAGCAAAATAAGTATTTCTTAATGTGTGCATGCTAGTGCAGGATTTCAAAACACGTAACGCAAAGCACATCGAGTTCAGTTTAGTATTCAGATATTGTATATGTTTATTCCATTTCAAGTCTTGTTGTATCCATAGTCCTAAAAACTTTGTTTCTGATTTATTTTCTATTTGATGACCATTTAATGTTATATTGGGTTTCGCAGGATTCCTATTCTGTATAGTGTGGAAATTTTACATACTGTTTTTTTTATAGTTTATTATGAGGCGATTATCTTGTGACGTTTTGGTTAACTCTCCTGTAACGGAGTCAGCAGACTGCTGTATGACCTGTTTAGTTTCACCTTTTATTACGAGTGTTGTATCGTCCGCAAACAAAATTTCCTTATGTGAATGAACGTTCTGTGTTATATCATTGATATATAGAAGAAAGAGTAGTGGGCCCAAAACCGATCCCTGGGGTACTCCAAATTCAATAATTCCCTCATTGGACAATGTTTCATTAAGTAATTTGGTTCCATCATCCTTGTGTCTCAAGCTTACTATTTGTTTACGCCTTGTTAAGTAAGACTCTATCCATTTATTAGCTAGACCTCTAATACCATATTGATTTAGTCTGGTTAGGAGGATTTTATGGTCAACAACATCAAATGCTTTCGATAAATCCAAGAATAGGCCAGTTACATGTTCATTATTGTCAATTAATTTCAGTATACAATTACTACATTCGTAAATTGCTGTCTGTGTAAAATTTTCCGTTCTGAATCCATGTTGTGAGTTTGATAATATTTTATTTTTTTCTATGAAACTTATCAGTCTCTTATACATAATTTTTTCAACAATTTTTGCAATATCAGTTGGTAAGGTGATAGGACGATAGTTATCTAATTCATATTTTGAACCGTTTTGTGCACTGGAATTACTTTTGATAACTTCAAAATATCCGGGTAAGTTCCTGAGAGAATTGAACTGTTTATTAAGTGTGTAAATGGATTTATTATATTTTCTGCACATTTCCCTAAAATTGCATCAGGGATGCCATCAATGACAGCACAGAATTTATTTTTGAGCTCTTTTATAACTATTCTTACCTCTTCACTTGTGACATGATTTATAAATAAAGAATCACTGCATATATTTATTTTATTATTAGAATTTAGTGTATTTACCTGTGATATATTTAATAATTTTTGTGGAATTTTCAGAAAATAGTCATTAAAAGTGTTTGCTATTTCCTCTGGATTATTAATCACTTTATTATTTCTGGTCAGTGTAATGTTCCTTTGTATTTTAGCAGATTTTCCAGTTTCTTTCTTTATCATGGACCACATAGCCCTGTTTTTATTAGATGATTGGGAAATACAATTATCATTATGCATTTTCTTTGCTAGTCTTATGAAGAGAGAGTTATGGTATCGGCAGCAGATGGGTGTAGGAAATATTTGTGTACATGGGTGCAAGTTGCAGTATTGCATCAGCCTGATCGAGCTTGACAGACAAAGTGATGTAGAGCAGAAATTGAGTCGCCGATCTCTATGATTCCTTGGAACATGCTGTATGTGGCTTCAACATTTAACCTAAATCCAGAGGGTAAATTTATTCTTTGAGTATTCTCCAAAACAAAGAGTAACATGGGGAAACTTGAAGATGAGGTGGCCTTGGTGCATGCGGACTTTATGACTTCAGAAAAAATTGCACATTTATGATACCCATGGTAGATATGATTACGTAAGGAAAGCTTGGATGGATAGTCCAGGTCCCAATGTGTCAAGATTTTCTGTATATATTATGTTGAATGTGTTTCAGAAATATCTCTAATGAAATACTATTATCAGTATTCCTTGGGGCGATGTAATATTTATTGGAATCCAGAACTTGTATTGGAGTGCCAACTCTGTGAAAGTTTCTATGATTGTATATCTATGGATTGTTCAGTGTTCTTTGATTGTGGTATTAGGGTGCTTGAGTGGTGGAATCTGGAACTTGTTTTTTGATTGGCTACTCTGTGAATTGCAGGGAAATGTGAAGACAAGGAGTAACTGGAACAAGCGAAATTATGAGGTTATGAATGATATTATAAAATCCACACCGATTGTATGAAATTATATGGAATTAATAATTTTTGTTTAACCAGTGAAAAGTAAAGATATTCTATATCCCTTACCACATCTTCACGGACATATTGCTGCTGTCTCAAACATAGCTCATTCCACATGATTAATGCAAGTAAATGGAGATTATTGGAGCTATGAGTTTTGGAAATTCTATATTATTTGGTGACGGGATTATTGTCACATTTATGATACATTCCCCATTCTTCACCAAGTACGTGACATCCCAAGGAATTATATGTGTATTGCAGTAGATATATATTTCCCTTATTTATAGAAGTGTTTTGGTTGGTGTCGGAGACACGCCACACCTGGGGATGAGAGTATTCCCGTGCAACATAATAAAATAATGTTCATAGTAAATAACATAAGAAATGGCGCCCTCCCGGATTTTACATCTTAGAGATATCTATATAAATTTTGTAAAATTTAAAAAACATTACAATCCATCCCATACAGAAATAAAAGGATGTAAAACTGACCCAAACAATTATCGAGATGTATCCCTTCTTCGGGTCATATACAACATTCTTTCAAAAGTTTTACTAAACCGTGCAGAGCTTCAAGTAGATAATCAAAACGGTGAATATCAAGGCGGATTCAGGAAGGGACGGTCATATGCAGAGAAAATTTTGAATTTGAAAAACATCATACTATATTTTCGCAACACAACTAACAAAAAATATGTCTTAACGTTTGTGGATTTCCGGATTGCATATGACAGTATAAATCGCGCAGCACTCTTTAATGTTTAACAGAATTTGGACTTGACCAAAAAACAAGAAATATTATCAAAGAGACACTTACAGCTAGACAAAGACTAAAGTAAAATTTATGGGTGGATTAAGTGAAGAATTTGAAACATATACAGGCATCCGTCAAGGGGATGAAATTTCCCCATTGCTTTTCAATTTGCCCTGGAAAAGGTTGTTAGAGATTAGAGAAAGGCAAGGGCACCATCACACCGACTAGGGCCAAAGATTATGGGTATTCAAATAGACTGTCTGGCGTTTGCTGATGATATGGCACTAATTGCTGAAGACATCTCTGATGCACATAAGCCGATCACTATCTTGGAAGAACAAGCAGCAAAAAACTAAATTTATGACTAACATAAAAAATGCTCCACATGAAATTGATATTAACGCTAACAAAATTTCTAGAGTAAAGGAATTTAAATACTTAGGCGAATGCGTTACAGAATATGGCAAAGAAAATAAATCTGTAACATCAACAATCCAGAAAATGGAGGTTGCTTTTCAATAAACAGAAAATGTTTATAACAAGCAATGCTTGTCATGGAATAGTAAAATTCGCCATTACTTAACAGTGATTAAACCGGAATCTCTTTATGGTTCAGAGACGCTCAATTTACAACTTAAAACATTAAAGGAACAATTAGAGGTTAAGGAAAGGAAAATTATGCGAAATATCTTAGGGCCCAGAATTAAAAATGGCATACACTATCCAAAACCCAACTCTGAAATATATATGAAAATTTCTAAACTTACCGATACCATGAGAATGGGACGAATTCAATTTTTGGGCCATTTGGAAAGAATGAATCATACGAGACCTACTTACCGAATCCACAATTTTCTGCAGAACAAACGTACAAGACCAAACTGGTACAAACAGGAGGAGAGGACCTAGTGGAGATGGGATCACCAGATCTGATGAATAGAAATGCTATCAGGAATTGTGTTCACATAAGGGGTTTTGAGGAAGATCAGAAGAAACCAACACGACGTGCATGGTCGGAGGAACAGAAACTACAACAATCCATGCATATGAAGAGCTATTGGGCAAGGAGGAAGGCTCCGCGTGGCCCTAAGTGACCCATCCGCGAGAAGAAGATGAATGTTAGGCATTTTAGTGCTTACTTACAAAAGTTATTTAACAGCCTAATGTTATATTGTCTTGAGTTCCAATCACTCTGGATTCCGGTATAGCACCTTAGAGATAAGTAATTAGTAAGAGAATGTATTTTTTATCCTACGAAATACTTTAGATAAGGAAGTCCAATGTGTTCAGAATCTAAGCATCATATTTGACATTATACTGGGATTATACACTGCTTAATTTACTTTAACTTGATGTGGACGAGATAATATGCATGCAAATTATTTTTACATCAAGCTTGTTCCTTAATGTGTTGTTATAGTAAACACTGAGCTATGTACAGGAATAAGTAATTTCACATTATTCACGTAATTTGTGCGGGATTAAAAATCATAAGTATATTTGACTCCACAATGAGGACTTAATCTTCCAATCATTGAATAATTTAAATATTATTTCTTATCAAGAAGGTAGTTGCTACATTTGAAAAATAATTGTGATAAGTATCTGAACACTGCTATAAGACATCTTAATTACCCCATTAAATTAAAAATAAACACTTTCAGAAAAATAATTGTGAGACCGATTTCTCGAGGAATTGGGTATATACATCCCTTTTTACTATTGTTGCATGCTCAGCTACATTATTGTACTACACAGTAGTTTTTGACTAGGTTTACTGTGAGTTAATATTGCACTTGAGTAACATCAGAGTTGAGGAGAACAATGCTCTAAACGCACATAGGGGCAAAATTTATATGTTCTGAGAAATATATTACCATGTATCTTTCGATAACATATAAACTCCCGAGTAACGCCGGCTACAATAGCTAGTATGTTATAAACATAAGCTAAAATTCCAAAATTCCGATGTGTATCGCCATTTTAACCACACATCGTATATATGTAAAGTAAAGATGGGGATACACACTGTACAAATATCAGCTAGAATGCCAAAATTTGGATGTGTATTGGGATCTTGACCTGGCCTATATAGGTCATATCAAGATGGGGATCCATGTATTATAAATAAAAACGACAATACAAATATTTGGGAAACGATACACATCTCATTTCCAAGTCTTATTCTAAATGCCATTCACCAACCCAAAACACTTCACTCCCAGACATTTCCCCATAAGTTTGCCAGGTAAACATTCAGTGTCCTTCGTGATGTGGTCATACTTAATCACTGCAGCCATATTGTTGATAAGGCTTTCCAGACATACACAATGTGTTTCGATGTGAAAGGTTATCACTAAAGCTGTGTTTGATAATCCGACAAATATGCAAGAAGAGTGAACCTGCATTACAAATAAATTAGTGTGTGGTGTAGACTTCATGTACAATAGATCCCAGGAACTCGCATTATGATTAGAATAACATCAGCAACTATTCACTGCTAAAATAAGAAATATTTAAATGACAGGAAATATAGAACCTATGATCACCTGTATTTCAAGTTCCGATTTCACTGCCTGGCTTTTATCATCGTATTCATCGCCAGACTCATCCAGCAGATTATGAGAGGGTAACAGGTCAATTGATTCCTAGAAAGTATTATAAAAGTATGAGCCAGCATAAAACATGCAGACAGAATAGCTGTAGCCTACTATGTTACTTGTAACAATAAAATATTAAACATCCTGGTTAGCCTACGATCTGGTAGCAAGTATTAAGTCACTAAAACTTGCTTGTCATGCCCATCACTAAAATTGCTATGTTACACGATCTACATAATAAATACAACTTACAATATTAGAGAATGTATCAGTTTGAGACAGCCATTCTGGCTCACTCTTAATGAATGGTAGTTGCTCCAAAATGTCCAGTAAACTAGAACACAGAAAGTGCGCGTAACGATTATAAGAGGCCATACTTACTGTATACCAGTAGGCCTACGCCAAATCATTATCATTATCAAATGAGTAATTTCAGAACTCTGAAATTCAATAAAACTACAGTAATGAGAATAGAACCCTCCGGTTGCACAGTGAGAAGAGGCTAGCGCTTGACTGTATATGATATAAACATAGTTACGGTATAATATCGAGTAAAATATTAAGATCTACCATTGCGATAGAATGAAGCGTCCTATAAATTGGTTTTACACAAATATGACGGGGCAGAGGATTACACTACAAACCTATCAACGTAAAAGTAAACTCAAGTCACACCACGAGTAGGCGAACTCTCAATTGTCTGTGACGGGTTAAATGAGTTTCAGTAAGACCATACCTTCGACTCGTGTTACAAGAAACCCACTTCAAACCAAACTAGCCATATCTCCCTCAGAATCAACAGTAAACGGTAGGGATTCGAAGATGTATTTACCCGTATAGCGTGGCAAGTTAGACCTGGCCTGTCATGGCGGAGTCTCGTCTAGGAGGGGAAGTGGTGGGATCACTAGGCGCAAATGCGATTTCCCCTCTTTGGTGCAACAGCTGTTTGGGGCTGCTCGCTGCTCGTCGTGGTTATATTATGCAAGCATAAAGTATCGAATATGAGCATTCTCAGTGACATAGCATTGGTCTTGGTGGTAATGAACTGATAGTGCGCCCACTTCACACACTCCTGACAGCAAGCTTGTTGCCGTGCTTGTCAAAGAACAGAGCCACTCAGTCTTGCTTCGCATGCCTTGACAGCATCTGTACCCTGCCAAGGTTCTGGGAATAATGACTACTTGGCAACATCTAACCAGCGAGTGATGAAGTATGTGCTCACTGGTTGACAAAGAATCCAGGCGGGTGGATGACGTAATGCAACAGGACGCACATGCGCATCGGAAGGTTCAGATCTAACTTGTTCCGTTATACCAACTTATAAATACTCTTACCGGTTAAATTGTATAATTGTCGTCATAAAGAACGACTTCTTCAATAGTCCACAATTATATAAATCTTAATCACTTTGAAGACTTCTTCAATAGTTCACAATTATATAAATCTTAATCACATTGAAGACTTCTTCAATAGTCCACAATTAGCCTATAATTATATTCTGAGTTGTAGCCAAGTAAGCGGTCCTGACAGTGAAGATACAGTACCAGTTATATACTATGGAATAGGAGTGGACATCTTGGACATGTTCTGATTCGTGGCCTTCCACTCAGGTGGCTAGGACTACCCAACTCGTTGGGCCATGTGTAAGTAAGTCTAGCAACCTGCTTTACTTGGACTTCCTAAACCTGCTGAAAATGTCATGTACGAGCCTCGGACGTATGAGAGTGATGGAGTCCCACTCCCATCTGGCAGATCAGGGACTCCTTGGAAACGAACAGGCAATCGAACTGGTATTCGATGAGGTACAATTAATATTGAGGGTGGTTATGGAAGAAAGTAGAATAGCTGAGTCAGCAAATAGAATGAGATTTGATATTCTAGGGATTAGTGAAGTTCAGATAAGGGGAGCTAGTGAGGAGGAAGTAGGAGATTACAAGGTGTACCTGTCAGGTGTGAAACGGGGCAGGGTAAAGTATTGAGTAGGGCTGTATGTCAAGAAAACCTTGGAGCGTAACATAGTTGCTGTAAATGTACGATTAATGTGGATAGATTTGGAAATATCAGGATTGTTTCAATGTATGCTCCAGGTGAAGGGGCAGATTGGGGCGAAGTAGACGGATTGTATGAGGCACTGAGAGATGAGGTAGTGAGAGTTAACAATAAGGATAGCGCAGTGCTGATGGGTGATATAATAGCTAGGATAGGAAATAGAACTGTGGGGTGTGAGATGGTAATGTGTAAGAGGGGTGAGGATAGGGAAGTGAACGCCAATGGAAAATGTTTATCGCACTTCTGTGCTAGTATGGGTTAATCTGCAGCAAACTCATTCTCGAAACATAAGGATATTCACAAATACGCATGGGAGGGCAGAGGAACCAGATCAATAATAATATCTACTACTACATCATCTCCAGATTTTTTTCTGACCATTACCACTGGTGTACTTTAGAAAAGTTATGAGGGAGTGATACGTCATGAACCGCTACCTAACTTGATACCAACCACATAAATCACAGTTTTTCATGTTTTTCCTCCCAGTGGTAGGCTGGGTTGGAACCTACAGAAAATAAATTCAAAGTTGAACAATAAAAGTACATCTTAGGTTTCCATAATACAGTTGCATTTTATCCTACTGTTTGTAGTTTTAGTCTTCGGTGTTTTGACTGGTTTGATGCAGCCCTCCATATCTCCCTGTCTTGAGTTAATTGTTTCATCTCTAAATAGCTACCACATCTTATATCTGAGGCAATCTGTTTAACATATTCTAACATTGGTCTATCCCTACAGTTCTTGTCCTCGACCCTTCCTTCTATAACTAAGTTTGCTATTCCTGGGTATCGTAGTTGTTGTCCTACCAACCTATCTCTTCTCTTCATTAGCATACGCCAAAAACATCTCTCACCGCCCACTCGACTTAATACCTCTTCATTTCTTACCTTATCTACAAATCTGATCTTCATCATTCGCCTGTACCAGTCCAAGTTTCACTTCCATAGAGCGCCACGCTCCAGACAAAGGCTTTCCAAAATAACTTTGTAATACCTAAATTTATATTCAATGTCAACAGATTCCTTTTCTGTAGAAATGCTTTCCTTGCCTGAGCCAATATACTTTTGATATCCTGTTTGCTTCGTCCGATTTGCTTCTTAAGTAACAGAGGTCTCCCACTTCCTTTTGCTTTTCTCCTGCCATTTGCCGTCCATAGGGTTTCTGATTTCTTTCGTCTGCTTTCCAATATTTTTATACATTTATTAATTTTCATCCTGAATTATTTCCTCATTGGTTCCTCAGTTTAGGGGCTGCGACGTGGTCATGTAGCCCTGTGTGTGATGGCTGTATTAGTGTGTGTTATCTGTAGTTCAGGTAAGGACTGCAAGTAGTTCAAGTAGTTCTTACTTTTGCTACCAAATGCTACCTTCAATGATTTCTAGCTGCGAACTTGGCTACTAGATACCACCGCAACCGGCACCTTGCGGTGAACGGAACTTAATACAGCGTTAATCAAATCCAACCTATAAATTTAGCTTTACACATTTGTAGTTGGTGAAATGTTCTTTTACATGCCATACATCTATGACATGGGCCCGCCGGCTTTACTTCCCTCCCAAAGGAAGGCATACTCAGGGAGTTTTATCGCTCTTAAAAAATCGACGACTTCAGCTGGGATTGAACCCGCAATGTTGGGCATAGGAGCTCAGCCTGCTACCAACTAACCCACCGAGCCCGTCAATTATTTTTTCAAGTCAGAATTTATTCCATTTTAAAACTCATTGGAATCCTCTGGTAAATCATGTCTTACATCTTCTTCTTCACTTCCCGGTTCCAGTGATCTGGGTCGGGGTGTGAATCAAGGACCCTGTCTCTCCACCATTCTCGTCCCTCTTCCATTATATCCTCCGCTCTCACTCCTCATTTCTCTACGCTCTCCCTCACTGCATCCATCCACCTCATCCTCGGCCTTCCCCTTTGGTGCCTTTCCGGGACTTTCTCAGTAAATAATCGCTTCGGGACTCGGTCTTCTCCCATTCGCATCATATGTCGATATCATTTTAGCTTACTGATCTCGATTTTGTCTTGTAACTTTGGGAATCCTGTTTTCTCCCTAATTTCCTTGTTTCTGATTTTGCATCTGTGGGTCTTTCCAATTATACCTCTAAGGAACTTATCTCTGCTGCCTGGATTCTACTTTCCCCCCGTTTAGTTGTTGTCCACGTGCCTGCTGCATACGTCAATATAGGTGTGTAATATTCATTTACATTTCTCGGGAACTTCTTGGTTCCAGACCAGACCCCTCACACTCTGGTAAAACCCATTTGCTTGTTGGATCCTCTTACCAACTTCCTCCCTTACCGTATCCTTCCATCATCTGTTAGGACATCCCCTAACTATTTGAAGCTTTTCACAACTTGTAATGGTTTTCCATCTACTGCAATATTCCCCCTACCATCTCGTACATTTCTTGTCATCACCATCGTCTGACCATTCTCCACACTGATTTTCATTCCTTGCTCTTCTATCTCCTGTTTCCAAACATTTACTTCTTCTTGGACTACCAATTCATCGTCCCCACATATCACTATGTCATCAGCGAATAGTAAAGCCGTCGTCCCTTTACTTCCCAGTTTCAGATTCACTCGTTTATGGATTCCAGCCATGACAGTGAGAAAAGTAAGGGGGACAATACACTCCCTTGTCGGAGACCTGTTTCTACATTGAACCAGTTTGTTTGTCCAATCTTGGTCTTCACGCTACTGACACACTGACGATACATGGCTTTAATCATTTCCACTTGAGCTCTACCTACTTTCTTCCTTTTCAATTCATCCCAAACCAGTTGTCTTGGCACACTATCATATGCCTTCACAATATCTATAAAAGTCATCACCAAATCCTTTCTGTATTTCCACCTTTTCTCCATCACATTCCTCATCGTAAAAATAAGATCAAAAGTTGATCTTATCATGTCTTATATACAGTAGATAAAATTCCAGCTGACTTATGGGCAAATAGAGTTTTGCCAACCCCACGCATAAAGTACTACTGTAGAGCCGGTATCATAAAACAAAAAGCACCAAGTCAATACTTCGAAACAAAACACTCTGAGTGCATCAGATTTTTTTTTAAATAACATCTGAATTACATCCTCCCATCTGCTAAGCGTGGCTCAATAATACCCCGGTTTTTGTCACGCATCAATAATATTTATGAGGACTCCTCAAATCCCAGTCAGTGTATGTGTGTTTTCAAAATGAATGGTTCCAATTTCACGTTAAAGAGAGATCTTGTGGCTTCTGATCGAAGGAAGATCGGAATTTGAGCAAGGCATGTAAGATTTTGAGGAGAAAAATAAAGAAAGAGAATGCAGGAACACCTGAGACACGGCATTCATTACTCGCCAACGTTCCCCAAATATTGAGATAATCTAGAAAATAAAGTTCTTCTTAGAGTAATTCAGTCTGATGACTGGTTTGCCCCTGCGACGAGTCTTCTCCAACTGGGTCGATCCTGTGCTGTACGTTGGAGTCTGCATAGCTCCTGCATCCTGAGTTCAAAAGAAATGTCACCATGTCTTTCTTGGTCTTCCACGAGAGCGTTTTCCTGGTATTTTACCTTCCAGTATTTCCGACAATACATTCCTTTGTCGAAGCCTATGTCCCAACCACAAAAGTTGTCTCTTCCTAATCTGACTCATCAGCTGTCTCTTTTCTTCAACAATGTTCAATACCTCCGTGTAAGTCTTCTTCTCATTCCAATTTATCCATTGTAGCCGACGCCAACACCACATCTCAAATGCTTCTAGCCTCTTAATACCACTCTTGGTTAACGTCCCGGACTCAGCACAATACAACGCAACAGACCAAACATAAGATTTCATTCTTTTTCGTAAGCTGAGGGACATAGTTTTCTGACAGAGAAGGGGCTGTTTATCTCTGAAGGCTTGCTTTGCTATTGCTATTCGTGTTTTTATTTCAGTGTGACACTGAAGATTTTCTGCTATGATCTGGCCCAGAGATTTGAACTGTGCAACTTGTTGTACAGGCTCACCACTGATCATCACGTGCAATGGACGTGGGTTTCGACTAAACATCAAAACTTTTGTTTTATTAATATTTACTTTCTTACCATATTCCTTAGCTTTTTTAAGGATTCGAAATTAATGTTTTCCAAGTCGGTCAGCACGATTGTACCCAACTGTAATAGGTGTTTCAACTTAATCTGCATGAGACTAATAACTTTCCTTGCAGACGATTTGAACTATAATGAATACCATTTGGTATTTAATGAATAAGTCAATAATAATAAATTAATATGCATCAGTTAATAAAATGTGCGAGTTTCGGCCATAATGTGGTCTTCTTCAGCGATAAAGTTATTTCCCTACGCACAAATCTTTCACTTGACTTCTCATTTATTTATATATTTTATTTTCCGTGTCGAATCAAATTGTATTTTGCCAGTAAGTAGCAACAGTTACAGCATTAGTATTTGCAGCCATAAGATCGTATTTTGAACATATGTCCTCCATCAAGGGGCAGAGCAGCAGGTTTTCTGGATCTTGTAACATGCTGCAATCGCAGAACTCATCATTGTTGACGAGCATGTTCCATTTCTTTAGATTGTTCTTGCAGCATGAAAACCCGGCCTCAGCCTGTTCATTGTTTTCCAAGTTCCATATGGCAAGTTGTGACCAGGTGCCATTTTTTCTGATAGAGGAATATTTGGGTCTTTGATTTCTGTCTTCCAAATCTTCACACGGGCAGCTTCTTGTGAGAATTCGAGGGTTGTTACTCCCCTCAAAACGCTGTTTCTGGACCTCTTTGGAATGTGGAGAAGAAAGCCAAACTGGTGCTGCATATTCAGTAGCTGAGAAGCTCAGTCTAAGGGCTGAAGTTCTGAGAAAACTTATGTCTGTCCGAGATTAATAGAGTCCGACACCGTTTAACCGATTGCATTGCAATAGTGTAGGGTTGTAGTGCTCACCCCCCGGAAGGTTCTTGGCAACAATAATTTTAGGTAGCCCTCTCCAATCCCTTGATTTAGGCCCTTTGGCTCTAACACCGTTTCACCGATTTGAACCGATGGTTATGTATTTAACCCTCAGAACCTGACAAGTAACACTGTCCACTTGAAATTTCAAACATCCCTCTCTATTCTCTAGATTTAGGCCATTTGGCACACAGACGAAATATCGAACAACGTTATGTGGCGAAAAATGAGACTATTGCTCACTCAGAAGCTGGGGGCAGTCGAGGGTTTCCAAAGTGCTCCAATTAATTTCCTACAATGCTATGTGGTAAAAGACAATTGCTCTTTACTTTTCTAACAGCCAATGATATATAAGCAGCGTCTTGTATTTCACTTACTCCTCTTTCAAATCATTTTTTAATTCGTTAGTATTTTTTTCATTATCTTCGGGGAAAATGACCTGGACGTTACGTACATTTTACTACTTATCACTACCACAAAAATACTCCCTCGACTGTTAATTTTAAATATATTCTTCTGTTACGTTGTGTCAGTAGTATTCATTCTTCTTCTTCTTCTTCTTCTTCATTTCCCGGTTTCAGTGATCTGGGTCGGGGTGTGAATCAAGGACCCTGTCTCTCCACCATTCTCGTCCCTCTTCCAATAGGCATCCTCCACTCTCACTCCTCTTTTCTCAACGCTCTCCCTCACTGCATCCATCCACCTCATCCTCGGCCTTCCCCTTTGGCGCCTTCCCGTGTCTTTCTCAGTAAATAATCGCTTCGGGACTCGGTCTTCTCCCATTCGCATCATATGTCCGTACCATTTTAGCTTACTGATCTCGATTTTGTCTTCTAACTTTTGGGAATCCTGTTTTCTCCCTAATTTCCTTGTCTCTGCGGGTCTTTCCAATTATACCTCTAAGGAACTTCTTCTCTGCTGCCTTGATTCTACTTTCCTCCCGTTTAGTTCTTGCCCACGTGCCTGCTGCATACGTCAATATAGGTGTGTAATATTCATTTACATTTCTCGGGGACTTCCTGGTTCCACAACAGACCCCTCACACTCTGGTAAAACCCAATTGCTTGTTGGATCCTCTTACCAACTTCCTCACTTATCCTTCCATCGTCTGTTAGGACACACCTTAAGTATTTGAAGCTTTTCACAACTTGGAATGGTTTTCCATCTACTGAAATATTCCCCCTACCATCTCGCACATTTCTTGTCATCACCATCGTCTGACTCTTCTCCACACTGATTTTCATTCCATGCTCTTCTATCTCCTGGTTCCAAACATTTACTTGTTCTTGGACTTCCAATTCATCGTCCCCCCATATCACTATGTCATCAGCGAATAGTAAGGCCTTCGTCCCTTCACTTCCCATTTTCAGCTTCACTCGTTTAGGGATTCCATCCACGACAGTGAGGAAAAGTAAGGGGGACAATACACTCCCTTGTCGGAGACCTGTTTCTACATTGAACCAGTATTTTTTATCCAATCTTGGCCTTCACGCTACTGTCAGACTGACGATACATGGATTTAATCATTTCCACTTCAGCTCTACCTACTTTCTTCCTTTTCAATGCATCCCAAACAGTTTGTCTTGGAACACTATCATATGCCTTCACAATATCTATAAAGGTCGTCATCAAATCCTTTTTGTATTCCCACCTTTTCTCCATCACATTCTTCATTGTAATAATAAGATCAAAAGTTTATCTGTCTCTTCGAAATCCATGTTGTTCTTCCTCCATTTCCTTTTCTACTACCATCCTCAGTCGTCCCTCGATTATCCGTTCAAATTCCTTTGCCTCATGTGAGATGAGGGTGATTCCTCGGCAGTTACAGTCTTTTTTTTATCTCCCTTCTTGAAGACCGGAATTATTAGACCTTCACCGCACTCTTCTGGTACTTCCTTATTTTTCCATATCACCCATAACAATCTGTACAACCATTGCATCCCTATGGGTCCAGCTGCCTTAATCATCTCTATAGCTAGCTCATCCACTCCTGTTTCTTTCCCACTCTTCATCTTCTTTATGGCACTTTCTATCTCTAACATTGTTATATCTTCACCTTGAATTTCTACTCCTTTCTTTCCTCTATCAATACTTCGGATTTGACGTTCATTAATTTGTCAAAATAGTATTCCCAATGTGTCAGTATGTCTTCTTTTTGTGTCAAATCCCATCCTGTCTCAGTCTTCACAAATTTTGTTTCTTCTCTGCTTTTCACTTTGTTCCTAACTAATCCATAAAACACCTTTTGGCTTCCCTTAGCTTCTTACTGCAAAGTTTCTGTGAAGTTTTCCCAGCACTTCCTTTCCTCTTCTTGCACCATCTTCTGACATTTTTTCTTTGCCGCTTGGTACTTTTCTTTATTCTCAACCTTGTTGCCTACTATCCGCTTCCTCCAGGCCTTTTTTTCTTTCACTGCCTCTTTTACTCTGTTATTCCACCAAGGAGTCTCCTTGTCCTTCCTTCTACCAGATACCCTACCACATTGATCTTCAGCACAGGGGACGAAATTTTTCTTCGAACTTAGCCCATTCTTCTTCCACATTTCCTACCTCGTCTAATGGGAGCAATTTCTTCAGACTGTCTTGGAAATTTTCCTGTATTTCCTTTTCTTTTATTCGCTATATCTGTATTTTTCTTTCTCTTGTGTCCTTTAATTGGACAACTTTTCCAAGCCTTAATTTAGCTACTACAATCGTATGATCATCTTCAAAATCCTCTCTAGGCATAGCTGTGACATCAAATAGTTGCCGGCGTTTTTCTTTCTCAATAAGGAAGAGATCTATCATGGTTTTCGTTTTGCGTTTTCCCCATCCATACCGAGTTATTTTTGGCTATTTTTCTTTCTGAACCAAGTGTTTCCTACAATTAGTTAATTTTTCTCACAAAATGCTATTAAAAGCCCTCCTTCAGCATTTTTGTTTCCATAACTGAAAGGACCAATTATTTCATCCAATCCTTGTCTGTCTGTTCTAATGTGGGCATTTAGATCTCCCATTATTACCACTTCCTTTACTTCAATGCACCCCTCTAGTTCCCCCAATAAATCCTCTTGACTCTCTTCCACATTCCCTGTCTGGGGTGCATAGACCTGAATGATATCTTTAACCCCACTTTTGAGGCCAAGTCTATTTTTTATTATTCGGTCATTAACCTGATTTACTTTCTCAACATACTGGACAAGATCAATCCTTAGAATCATGGCAACACCATTTTTACTGTTACTACCACCACTCCAATACAATTGGAATCCTTTACTCAGTTTCTTCTGCCCCCTTTCCTCGCCACTTGGTTTCACTCAGAACCTTCAGTGCAATATCTTTCTTTTCCATGTACTCAATTAGTTCCTCAGCCTTACCAGTAAGGGTCAGGATATTTATGGTCGCAATCTTTGTGACGGTCTTAATATTCTCTGGTAGCCCACTTCTCACAGCTCTCCCAGACGCCAAGAGCTGCGCGTCGCCTCCAGGGGGCGCCCTAGCAGTTTCCGAGGCCTAGACTCACACACTATCATATTTAGGCTATTTGTATGATGGGTTCGCCGCACCCAAAGACATTTTAGAGCTACTGCCAGCACTTTGATAGGCCACTCCCAACATGGAGAACAGACGCCTGTTGTAGCCGCTCCCCACGAGTACAGACGCTACATTCTGATATGTGTCCATGGGCACATATCTTTTACTCATTACAAATCCGAGTACTGGATTGCCTCTTCCGCCAACTACACTATACCGAAGGACTCCTTCTCCACTGCAGGTGGCGTTGAGGTCTTCACTCATAACCCAGAGCAGGGCCCTCCACATTTATGACCCCTGGACAGAGGGTGTCCCAGCATTGTAAAGCCCCCAGGAATGGGGCTACCTGTTGGTCCGCGGGTTCCATTGGAGGGTATTTGAACTAACCCTGCTGAACATTGCAGGGCCCCCCTATCCGCCACCTGGGGACACGCCCTTTAGGGGTTACAGGTTCTTTTCTAACATGTGTTATTGTTGGAGGTAGCTTTGGATGAGCCTCTGACAACAACACAGAGGACAATGGGCAAAATTAAAAATGAAAGAATAATTCGAATATGAAATGCTGAGCAGCAGAAACTGAAGAAAGTAAAACGTGCTAATGCATTACTTAGTAAAAATAAAATTAAACTATGTGATGATTATTGTCAAATAGTTGTTAATTCTGGAGGCCCTGATAGTTCCTGAAATTGTTGTCACAATATTGTCCTCCATTGACTATCTAAGAAAAATGCTTTCCACAATGACAAGAAAGGAATGTGTGAATGTACACCCTATTGCTACAGTTGGTGATCTATTACAGTATTGTTATAGCATGTGACGTACACCCTATAGCTACAGCTGGTGTTCTATTACAGTATTGTTATAGCATGTGACGTACACCCTATAGCTACAGCTGGTGATCTATTACAGTATTGTTATAGCATGTGACGTACACCCTATAGCTACAGCTGGTGATCTATTACTGTATTGTTATAGTATGTGATTTACACCCTATAGCTACAGCTGGTGAACTATTACGGTATTGTTATAGCATGTGATGTACACCCTATAGCTACAGCTGGTGATCTATTACAGTATTGTTTTAGCATGTGATGCAGTTGTTTCTTTGTTTGTGGGCTGTGCTCTGAACGGATACCCAATCCACATGCATGACCTTATTGCACAGAATAATCAACAGCAGATTTAGTAAGTTTTCTATACATGCTGTATAGAATGTTTGTTATGATCAATGTAAGGCTTATGTATTTACAACAATAGTATATGACCTTGTAGGTAAAGGAGGTTCTCAATTGACAACTGAAGAATAAGACAAGATTTATCTCATACCCATTAACATGTTGAGAATACTGTGGTAGCTCACAGTTCTCATGTATTTTGAAGCTGCCGGTAAGGAATATCTACAAAATAATGGGAATTAAGCATCTTTTATGATTTATTTATTTATTTAGGTTCGTTTCAACCTCCTATGGGTTGCGATTACTGTACACAACTTCCTTGATTGTTGATGTTCTCTCCTGTTACGCCAATACTGTTTCATGCAATGGCTCACTCTTGCTCGTTCCTCGACCAAGAACACCCTCCCAGTTCTCTTGAGTTTCTCTACGGACAGATCTGTCACCTCTGCAATTTTCCTTCTGATTACTTTTCTGTTGGCAATATCTCCCTCCTCAATGAGTAGTGTATTTGTAACAGTTCAACAGCCTCCTCCTCCTCCTCACCCTCCTCACAAGATGGCGGCGACGCGATATCTCTCGAACGCATGGTCGGATTTTGACGAATGAGGTGTCATTGAACTCGGGTTGATACCCCCTTTTCAATGGACAACATATTTCCACCCCAAAATAAAATCTACCCCTACCAAGGGGTGAAATTTAATTTTTTGAAAATCTTGCTTTCCAAGTGCAACATGTGAGAGTTTGAATGCCAATATGGAATTAAACGTTATTCAAAACAATAGACATGGGTTCGGTGGAAAGCCACTATGAATTAACATGCTTGTTTTTTGTTTTTTTACGCATACGCCGGCTTTTTAAAAGATGACGGCTGTAGTGTAACCTAACCTAACTCAACCTAACGGGTCATTGTTGACAAATCATTGTTGACGAGTCCTTGTTGACAGGTCCTTGTGAACGCGTCCTTGTGGACGAGTCCTTGCTGACAGGCCCTTGTGGACGAGTCCTTGTGGACGAGTTCCTTTGGACTAATCCCTTTGGACTGGCCCATGAATTTATCCAAATTATGTCAAAGGGCTTAACTAACGGACTAATAAGGCTAGGAACTTGTATGAGGTATTGTAGGACTTGGGATGAATGTATTTTTGAAATTTTGACAAAGGGCCTAACCACACTTTTGTTAATATCTCGCGAACCTATCATGCTAGTGACTTGTATGAGGGGTCCTAGCAATTGGGGCGATGTTCCCCTTTGGGAGTGAAACTATCCCCCCACTCCCAAATTGAAAAATCGATATCTTGGAAACTAAGAAACCTAAAATTATGTGTGTTAGCTTTAAAAATAGGTCATAAGATACGATTTTACCACGATAGGTCATTTCACCCCTAAAATAGTAAATAGTAATGTTACAGGGATAATAGCGGTTAAACACTTAAAAACGATAAATGAACCTAAGCTCAATTGTTTTTGATGAAAAAATAGTAAGAGGGTTAAAACTACCCCCAAAATTTAAAAATCGGTATCTTGGAAATTAAGAGCCTTAAAATTAAGTGTGATAGCTTTAAAAATAGGTCATGACATATGTGTATACCACGATAGGTCATTTCACCCCTAAAACAGTGAATAGTGATTTTAGAGGGAAAAAGGTGTTAAACGCCTAAAAATGATAAATGAACCTAAGATCTTTTGTTTTTGATGAAAAATAGTAAGGGGGTGAAAACTACCCCAAAATTGAAAAATCGATATCATGGAAACTAAGAAACCTAAAATTAGGTGTGATAGCTCAAAAAATTGGTCATTTAATACTCTTTTACCACGATTGGTCATTTTACCCCTAAAACAATGCATGTAGATTTTACAGGAAAAAAGGGGAACCAATAATCAGATTTGGACACATGAGGTGTTATAAGACACAGGGCGACAATCTATTTTTTGAATTTATTATTTATTTTTTGAAATTTTGACAAAGAGCTTAACCACACATTTTGAAAATTTCGATTTTTAAAATTTTTGAATTAATTTTAATATATATTTTTTTAGTAGAGGGACAGACAGTACCGGTTGTGTTTAACGAGCATGTCGCCGATCACTGTGGCCATGTTCAATGGATGAATCGATATTTTGTGAAGCATTGATTGAAGAGGGTCATGCGACGACTTGTTTTAAGAATATTTTTATGATTTTTCCTATGATGCATGCATTTATTTAAATATCCCCAAACGGCAAGGATACTGATTTGAGTTTTATCAACTAATAATGGGATTTGGATCATAAGGTGTCCTATAACTTGACATGACGCTTTCTTTGTATGGCTTATGAATTTTCCCAAAAAGATTAAAAACAACAAGGTCATGGACTTTTGTTTCTCTTAATATATTGCTAACCCATAATGTTAGATGTTTATGGTGAGTGATGAAACATAGCTATGTAGAGAAAGAATTATTGGAGGCTTCACGTATGGTGACTGGCAAGTCTTTGACCATTGAAACTTGTTTTTAAACCTGACCGCAGTACATAGGGAGTATAGGTTTCAGGCATGGCATGACAAACGGTGTGTACAAAATCCAATTTATCGATTCAAGAATTAAGAGTAGACCATCTTTAATTGATTAGTTAAAGAGGGTAGCTAAGAAAACAAGATGGTGGTCACACCGAATCAAACCGAACCATTACAATCCTTTTTGAATGTATAATGTTACTTGCTAACAATTTTGTGCTGCAGTGGCAAGCACTTTTGGCTCTTGCACTAGAGGCCTTAACTCGATTTAACTTAAGGGCTTAGAACGAACCAAACTAAGAAAGATGGTTATAGTGGTGCAGTTATCCTTTGACTAAGGTAGACCAGGGTTTGATTTTAGATTATTACGCATGTCAAACACATATAAAAGAGCAGGGATAATGTTTTAAGACTGATTACACTTGTATATTTTTTCAAATTATTACTTGGATTACAAATACAAAGGAGGACTGGGTTCAATATACAGTTAATGCAAGTAAGATTTTGTATTTGTTTTTTATTTTAGACTTTAGATTTTAGAATTTACATTTTACATTTTAGATTGTACAAAAAGACCAAACCATAATGTCATGACTTTAAATTTTCGGTAACTAATTATTAAAGAAAAACATATAAGGATTTGTATTACTCGGAATTATGTTTTCTATACTATATTTTATTTTGGTTTTAGATTTTAGAAATTTGATATTGGATTTTAGATTTTAGGTAAAGACCAAACTAATATTGACTATTCATTAGACACTGGTATGTAGATAGAAAGATGATTTGACTATATGTTAAGATGAATTATTAGGTGTTGACTGGCCTTGCAATAAGAATTGACTAACCAGACATGAGTTAACTACAAACGAAACACTTTGGCGACTATGCTTGTTATTGACCAGTGAGTAGGGTTTTAGAAAATCTATTGCTATTTTGGGTTATATACAACAAATGCATAGATCTACTGAGTGACTATGTTTGCTAAACAAGACATTATACCAGAGATGATTAGGATTCTTATGTAGCTCAGGCAAGGAAAGCATTTCTACAGAATTTGTTGACATTGAATACAGATTTAGGTATTAGGATGTCATTTTTGAAGACCTTTGTCTGGAGTGTGACGCTCTATGAAAGGGAAACTTGGACTATTGGTGTAGCAGAAAAGTGGAGAGTTGAAGTGTTTGAAATGTGGTGTTACAGGAGAATGATGAAGATTAGATGAGTAAATAGGGGTACAAACAAAGAGGTATTAAGACAAGTGGGAGAGGAGAGATGCTTTTGGTGACAGCTAATGAAGTTAATCGATAGGTTGGTAGGACACATACACCCAGGAATAGCAAGCTTAGTTATGGAAGAACGGGTTGAGGACAAGAACTGTAGGGGTAGACCAAGGATAGTATATGCTAAACAGATAGCCTTGGATGTAGAGTGTGGTAGCTATATAGAAATGAAACGATCAGCTCAGGACAGGGAGTCATGGAGCGCTGTATTAAACCAGTCAAAAGGCTGAAGACTCAAACAACATGTAGAGTTTACCAAAATAATATTGTGTAAAGGTAAATACTAATCAACAAACATTAATATATTACTAAAACCCATGACACGATACCTGAGAGCTTTTCTAAAATTATTTTAAGATGCCTTTAACCCTATATTAAACACCTAGTTCTCAAGACTCATAACTACAATGTAATGAAAAAACAACAACAACAACAACAACAACAAAAACATTTAAAAACGAGCAAGTGGTTGAGTCAATGTACACTGGAAAATTTTGTAAACACACAAGTGCACAAAACAAATTACATTATTAACTGTCAGGTTGACCGAGTGGTTAAGGCGTTTGACTTATGTTCACATTTTCAATACAAGAAAGCAAGGATTTGAACCCCTTAACTGACATAACTATTGCTTTAACATAGCTTAGCGATACTGTATTATTATGATACTCGATACACAAACCATAGATAGAGTGTATTGTTTAAGTCCACTCTCTCTTTCTAAACATAGCTAGAGACTGTCAATGGTTAACAATTGCATTAATAGTGGGAGGATGTAGTGATAGTAATTAAGAAAAAGCAGACAATAACCATAAATTATTTTTATTAAATTCATTTTATAATAGATACTCACTGAATACAACTCTCTCTATTTACCATTGTTTGATATAGATTTTTTAAACACAACGCTTGTTGTAGATCCTTTTATAACTTTCTCCAGGTACGCTTGTTCTTCAAATCTGGGGAAGTCGCAGTGGATTTATAGACATAAAACCCTTATCCTTTTCTTTTTCATTATCATCATCATCATCATCATCATCATCTACATTATGAATATTATCATCAAAATTATGAGAGTCATTGTCACCATCATTATCATCATCATCATCATCCTCAACATCACTAGAACAATCCAATTCCTCTTGTTCCTTTTCCACAGGGACCTCTTTTAAAGTCTGCGTTGCTTTTGATAGTGTTAAGGGTTTCTTAGACGTTGACAACTGTCATAACAAGACTTTTTGAGGACATGATAAGTGATTTTGAACAAACACTGCTCTATCTTGAGCAGCAATATTTTTTTCTTGGACTTGCTTTTTTACCTTGGTTAGAGTATTTTATGTATTTAAATGTGTATTAATTTCAGATTCACAATGATGTTCGTTTGATGGAAGTACGTTGGAGTCTTTTGTTTTAATCATTCCTCGACACTTTTTGTATCGTTGTTTTGAACATCGCCAAATAACAGTTCCATTTTTATTGGTTGTTTTTACAATATATGTATATCCTTTATAGTAGGCACATGGCTTACCATGGCTGGTTGTTGAGACTTCCATATTAACTAATACACATTAATTTAATTTTAGAAAAGTCACTTTAGTAATTATAACAGTAAAATAAATGAAGTGGATTGATATTTTTTAAAGGTGGAATTTTCAAAGTACTGTCAAGAATAATAATCACATGAACAAATTTTAGACTACAAGTGATTTACACACACATTGCTCAATGTCAAGATTTATACCGAACACAATTTATAGTGATTATGATTTTTATTGACTGTAATTGATAGTAGCCATGGTTAGTAGAGGCAATGTATACTGGGTGCGTTTTATAGCACGCTCAATTTATAGTAGGTACGATTAGTAGACGCGTTTGATACGGGCGTGTTTTATACTGATTATGATTTATACTGAGCGCGATTTTTACTAGAAGCTATTTTTACCAGCTGTAATTGATAGCAGTTCATACTCAACGCAATTGATAGTAGGCGTAATTGATAGTAGGTGCAATTGGTAGTTGGCGCAATTGATAGTAGGCAGAATTGCTAGTAGGCGCGATTGGTAGTAGGCGCAATTGACAGAAGGCGCGATTGGTAGTGGGTGTAATTGCTAGTAGGCGCTATTGATAGTAGATGCAATTGACAGTAGGCGCAATTAGTTGTAGGCGTGATAGGTAGTAGGTGCAATTGATAGTAGGTGCAATTAATAGGCGCAATTGATAGTAGGCGCGATTGATAGTAGGCGCAATTGATAGCAGGCGCTAGTAGTAGTCGTGATTGATAGTAGGCACGATTGGTAGTGGACGTAATTCATAGTAAGCGCTATTGATAGTAGGTTCAATTGACAGTAGGCGCGATTGATAGTAGGCGCGATTAGTAGTAGGCGCGATTGGTAGTAGGCGCAATTGTTAGTAGACGCAATTACTAGTAGGCGCGATTGGTAGTAGGCACAATTAATAGTAGGTGCAATTGACAGTAGGCGCGATTGGTAGTGGGCGTAATTGCTAGTAGGCGCTATTGATAGTAGGTGCAATTGACAGTAGGCGCAATTAGTAGTAGGCGTGATTGGTAGTAGGTGCAATTGATAGTAGGTGCAATTAATAGGCGCAATTGATAGTAGGCGCGATTGATAGTAGGCGCAATTGATAGCAGGCGCTATTAGTAGACGCGATTGATAGTAGGCGCGATTGGTAGTGGACGTAATTGATAGTAGGCGCAATTGATAATAGGTGCGATTGATAGTAGGCGCGATTGATAGTAGGCAGAATTGCTAGTAGGCGCGATTGGTAGTAGGCGCAATTGACAGAAGGCGCGATTGGTAGTGGGTGTAATTGCTAGTAGGCGCTATTGATAGTAGATGCAATTGACAGTAGGCGCAATTAGTTGTAGGCGTGATAGGTAGTAGGTGCAATTGATAGTAGGTGCAATTAATAGGCGCAATTGATAGTAGGCGCGATTGATAGTAGGCGCAATTGATAGCAGGCGCTAGTAGTAGTCGTGATTGATAGTAGGCGCGATTGGTAGTGGACGTATTTGATAGTAAGCGCTATTGATAGTAGGTTCAATTGACAGTAGGTGCGATTGATAGTAGGCGCGATTAGTAGTAGGCGCGATTGGTAGTAGGCGCAATTGTTAGTAGACGCAATTACTAGTAGGCGCGAATGGTAGTAGGCACAATTAATAGTAGGTGCAATTGACAGTAGGCGCGATTGGTAGTGGGCGTAATTGCTAGTAGGCGCGATTGATAGTACGCGCAATTTATAGCAGGCGCTATTAGTAGACGCGATTGATAGAAGGCGCGATTGGTAGTGGACGTAATTGATAGTAGGCGCAATTGATAATAGGTGCTATTGATAGTAGGTGCGATTGATAGTAGGCGCGATTGATAGTAGGCGCGATTGGTAGTAGGCGCGATGATATTAGGCGCGATTAGTATGCGCGATTGATAGTAGGCGCGATTGATAGTAGGCGTAATTGATAGTAGACGCGTTTGGTAGTAGGCGCGATTTGTAGTAGGCGCAATTGACAGAAGGCGCGATTGGTAGTGGGTGTAATTGCTAGTAGGCGCTATTGATAGTAGATGCAATTGACAGTAGGCGCAATTAGTTGTAGGCATGATAGGTAGTAGGTGCAATTGATAGTAGGTGCAATTAAAAGGCGAAATTGATAGAAGGCGCGATTGATAGTAGGCGCAATTTATAGCAGGCGCTAGTAGTAGTCGTGATTGATAGTAGGCGCGATTGGTAGTGGACGTAATTGATAGTAAGCGCTATTGATATTAGGTTCAATTGACAGTAGGCGCGATTGATAGTAGGCGTGATTAGTAGTAGGCGCGATTGGTAGTAGGCGCAATTGTTAGTAGACGCAATTACTAGTAGGCGCGATTGGTAGTAGGCGCAATTAATAGTAGGTGCAATTGACAGTAGACGCGATTGGTAGTGGGCGTAATTGCTAGTAGGCGCTATTGATAGTAGGTGCAATTGACAGCAGGCGCAATTAGTAGTAGGCGTGATTGGTAGTAGGTGCAATTGATAGTAGGTGCAATTAATAGGCGCAATTGATAGTAGGCGCGATTGATAGTAGGCGCAATTGATAGCAGGCGCTATTAGTAGACGCGATTGATAGTAGGCGCGATTGGTAGTGGACGTAATTGATAGTAGGCGCAATTGATAATAGGTGCTATTGATAGTAGGTGCGATTGATAGTAGGCGCGATTGATAGTAGGCGCGATTGGTAGTAGGCGCGGTTGATATTAGGCGCGATTAGTATGCGCGATTGATAGTAGGCGCGATTGATAGTAGGCGTAATTGATAGTAGACGCGATTGGTAGTAGGCGTGATTGGTAGACCTTGAGGCGATAACCCCTTTTGATTGATCCCTGTTGATTTGCCCCTTTTGACTGGTCCCTCAAGGTCTACCAATCACGCCTACTATCAATCGCGTCTACTATCAATTACGCCTACTATCAATCGCGCCTACTATCAATCGCGCTTATTAATCGCGCCTACTATTTATTGCGCCTAATATCAATCGCGCCTACTACCAATCGCGCCTAACATCAATAGCGCCTACTATCAATCGCACCTACTATCAATAGCGCCTACTATCAATCGCACCTACTATCAATAGCGCCTACTATCAATTACGTCCACTACCAATCGCGTCTACTAATAGCGCCTGCTATCAATTGCGCCTACTATCAATCGCGTCTACTATCAATTGCGCCTTTAAATTGCACCTATTATCAATTGCACCTACTACCAATCACGCATACTACTAATTGCGCCTACTGTCAATTGCACCTACTACAAATAGTGCCTACTAGCAATTACGCCCACTACCAATCACGCCTACTATCAATTGCGCCTACTACCAATCGCGCCTACTATCAATTGCGCCTACTACCAATCGCGCCTACTAGTAATTGCGTCTACTAACAATTGCGCATACTACCAATCGCGCCTACTACTAATCGCGCCTACTATCAATCGCGCCTACTGTAAATTGCACCTACTATCAATAGTCTACCATCAATCGCACCTACTATCAATAGCGCCTACTATCAATTACGTCCACTACCAATCGCGTCTACTAATATCGCCTGCTATCAATTGCGCCTACTATCAATCGCGCCCTCTATCAATTGCGCCTATTAATTGCACCTACTATCAATTGCACCTACTACCTATCACGCCTACTACTAATTGCGCCTACTGTCAATTGCATCTACTATCAATAGCGCCTACTAGCAATTACACCCACTACCAATCGCGCCTTCTGTCAATTGCGCCTACTACCAATCGCGCCTACTAGTAATTGTGCCTACTATCAATTGCGCCAACTACCAATTGCACCTAATATCAATTACGCCTACTATCAATTGCGTTGAGTATGAACTGCTATCAATTACAGCTGGTAAAAATCGCGCTCAGTATAAATCATAATCAGTATAAAACGCGCCCAGTATCAAACGCGTCTACTAACCGTACCTACTATAAATTGAGCGTGCTATAAAACGCACCCAGTATACATTGCCTCTACTAACCATGGCTGCTATCAATTACAGTCAATAAAAATCTTAATCACTATAAATTGTGTTCAGTATAAATCTTGACATTGAGCTATGTGTGTGTAAATCACTTGTAGTCTAAAATTTGTTCATGTGATTATTATTCTTGACAGTACTTTGAAAATTCGACCTTTAAAATATATCAATCCAATTCATTTATTTTACTGTTATTATTACTAAAGTGACTTAACTAAAATTAAATTAATGTGTATTAGTTAATATGGAAGTCTCAACAACCAGCCATGGTAAGCCATGTGTCTACTATAAAGGATACACATATATTGTAAAGACAACCAATAAAAATGGAACTGTTATTTGGCGATGTTCAAAACAATGATCTAAAAAGTGTCGAGGAATGATTAAAACAAAAGACTCAAACGTACTTACTTCAAACGAGCATCATTGTGAATCTCAAATTAATACACATTTAAATGGACAAAATACTCTAACCAAGGTAAAAAAGCAAGTCCAAGAAAAAAATATTGCTGCTCAAGATAGTGCAGTGTTTGTTCAAATTCACTTATGTCCTCAAAAGGTCATGTTAGGACAGTTGTCAACGTCTAAGAAACCCTTAACACTATCAAAAGCAACGCAGACTTTAAAAGAGGTCCCTGTGGAAAAGGAACAAGACGAATTGGATTGTTCTAGTGATGTTGAGGATGATGATGGTGATGATGATGATAATGATGGTGACAATGACTATCATAATTTTGATGATAATATTCATAATGAAGATGATGATGATGATAATGAAAAAGGAAAGGATGAGGGTTTTATGTCTATAAAACTACTGCGACTTCCCCAGTTTTTAAGAACAAGAGTACCTGGAGAAAGTTATAAAAGGATCTACAACAAGCATTGTGTTTAAAAAATCTATATCAAATAATGGTTAATAGAGAGAGTTGTATTCAGTGTGTATCTATTATAAAATGAATTTAATAAACATATTTTATGGTTATTGTCTGCTTTTTCTTAATTACTGTCACTACATCCTCCCACTATTAATGCAATTGTTAACCATTGACAGTCTCTAGCTATGTTTAGAAAGAGAGAGTGGACTTAAACAATGCACTCTATCTATGGCTTGTGTATTGAGTATCATAATAATACAGTATCGCTAAGCTATGTTAAAGCAATAGTTATGTCAGGTAAGGGGTTCAAATCCTTTCTTTCTTGTATTGAAAATGTGAACATAAGTCAAACGCCTTAACCACTCGGTCAACCTGACAGTTAATAATGTAATTTGTTTTGTGCACTTGAGTGTTTACAAAATTTTCCAGTGTACATTGACTCAACCAATTGCTCGGTTTTAAATATTTTTTGCTGATGTTGTTTTTTTCTTCATTACATTGTAGTTATGAGTCTTGAGAACTAGGTGTTTAATGAAGGATTAAAGGCATCTTAAAATAATTTTAGAAAAGCTCTCAGGTATCGTGTCATGGGTTTTAGTAATGCATTAATGTTTGTTGACTAGTATTTACCATTACACAACATTATTTTGGTAAGCTCTACATGTTGTTTGAGTCTTCAGCCTTTTGACTGGTTTAATACAGCGCTCCATGACTCCCTGTCCTGAGCTGATCGTTTCATCTCTATATAGCTACCACACTCTACATCCAAGGCTATCTGTTTAGCATATTCTATCCTTGGTCTACCCCTACAGTTCTTGTCCTCAACCCGTTCTTCCATAACTAAGCTTGCTATTCCTGGGTGTATGTGTCCTACCAACCTATCGATTTACTTCATTAACTGTAACCATAAACATCTCTCCTCTCCCACTTGTCTTAATACCTCTTTGTTTGTAACTAACCCTATTTACTCATCTAATCTTCATCATTCTCCTGTAACACCACATTTCAAACACTTCAACTCTCCACTTTTCTGCTACACCAACAGTCCAAGTTTCCGTTTCATAGAGCGTCACACTCCAGACAAAGGTCTTCAAAAATGACATCCCATCAAATTTCTAACATCTAAAACCAAAATAAAATATAGTATAGAAAACATAATTCCAAGTAATACAAATCCTTATATGTTTTTCTTTAATAATTAGTTTCCGAAAATTGAATGTCATGACATTATGGTTTGGTCTTTTTGTACAATCTAAAATTTAAAATGTAAATTCTAAAATCTAAAGTCTAAAATAAAAACAAATACAAAATCTTACTTGCATTAACTGTATATTGAACCCAGTCCTCCTTTGAATTTGTAATCCAAGTAATAATTTGAAAAAATATAAAAGTGTGATCAGTCTTAAAACATTATCCCTGCTTTTTATATGTTTTGACAAGCGTATTAATCTAAAATCAAAACCTTGTCTACCTTAGTCAAAGGATAACTGTTTAACCACTGCACCACTATAACCATCTTTCTTAGTTTGGTTCGTTCTAAGCCCTTAAGTTAAATCGAGTTAAGGCCTCTAGTGCAAGAGCCAAAAGTGCTTGCCACTGCAGCACAAAATGGTTAGCAAGTAACATTATACATTCAAAAAGGATTGTATTGGTTCGGTTTGGTTCAGTGTGATCACCATCTTGTTTTCTTAGCTACCCTCTTTAACTAATCAATTAAAGATAGTCTACTCTTAATTCTTGAATCGATAAATTGGATTTTGTACACACCGTTTGTCATGTGATGTCTGAAACCTATACTCCCTATGTATTGCGGTCAGGTTTAAAACAAGTTTCAATGGTCAAAGACTTGTCTGTCACCATACATGAAGCCTACAATAATTCTTTCTCTACATAGCTATGTTTCATCACTCACCATAAACATCTAACATTATGGGTTAGCAATATATTAAGAGAAACAAAAGTGAATGGCCTTGTTGTTTTCAAGCTTTTTGGGAAAATACATAAGCCATATAAAGAAAGCGTCATGCCAAGTTATAGGACACCTTATGAGTCCAAATCCCATTATTAGTTTATAAAGCTCAAATCAGTAACCTTGCCGATTGGGATATTTAAATAAATGCATGCATCATAGGAAAAATCATAAAAATATTCTTAAAACAAGTCGTCACATGACCCTCTTCAATCAATGCTTCATAAAATATCGATTCATCCATTGAACATGGCCACAGTGATCGGCGACATGCTCGTTTAAACACAACCGGTATTGTCTCTCTCTCTACTAAAAAAATATATTAAAATTAATTTAAAAATTTTAAAAATATAAATTTTCAAAATGTGTGGTTAGGCCCTTTGTCAAAATTTCAAAAAATAAATAATGAATTCAAAAAAGAGATTGTCGCCCTGAGTCTTATAACACCTCATGTGTCCAAATCTGATTATTGGTTCGCCTTTTTTCCTGTAAAATCTACATGCATTGTTTTAGGGGTAAAATGACCAATCGTGGTAAAAGAGTATTAAATGACCAATTTTTTGAGCTATCACACCTAATTTTAGGTTTCTTAGTTTCCAAGATATCGATTTTTCAATTTTGGGGTAGTTTTCACCCCCTTACTATTTTTCATCAAAAACAAAAGATCTTAGGTTCATTTATCATTTTTAGGCGTTTAACACCTTTTTCCCTGTAAAATCACTATTCACTGTTTTAGGGGTGAAATGACCTATCGTGGTATAAGCGTATGTCATGACATATTTTTAAAGCTATCACACTTAATTTTAAGGCTCTTAATTTCCAAGATACCGATTTTTAAATTTTGGGGGTAGTTTTAACCCTCTTACTATTTTTTCATCAAAAACAAATGAGCTTAGGTTCATTTATCGTTTTTAAGTGTTTAACCGCTTTTTTCCCTGTAACATTACTATTTACTATTTTAGGGGTGAAATGACCTATCGTGGTAAAATCGTATCTTATGACCTATTTTTAAAGCTAACACACATAATTTTAGGGTTCTTAGTTTCCAAGATATCGATTTTGCAATTTGGGAGTGGGGGGATAGTCTCACTCCCAAAGGGGAACATCGCCCCAATTGCTAGGACCCCTCATACAAGTCACTAGCATGATAGGTTCGCGAGATATTAACAAAATTGAGGTTAGGCCCTTTGTGAAAATTTCAAAAATACATTCATACCTCGTACAAGTTCCTAGCCTTATTATTCCGTTAGTTAAGCCCTTTGTCATAATTTGGATAAATTCATGGGCCAGTCCAAAGGGGCCGGTCCAAAGGGATTAGTCCAAAGGAACTCGTCCACAAGGACTCGTCCACAAGAGCCTGTCAACAAGGACTCGTCCACAAGGACGCGTCCACAAGGACCTGTCAACAATGACTTGTCAACAATGACCCGTTAGGTTGGGTTAGGTTACACTACAGCCGCCATCTTTTAAAAAGCCCGCGTATGCGTAAAAAAAACAAAAAACAAGCATGTTAATTTATAGTGGCTTTCCACCGAACATATGTCTATTGTGTTGAATAACGTTTAATTCCATATTGGCATTCAAATTCTCACATGATGCACTTGGAAAGCAAGATTTTCTAAAAAAATAAAATTTCACCCCTTGGTAGGGGTAGGTTTTATTTTGGGGTGTAAATATGTTGTCCATTGGAAAGGGGGTATCAGCCCGAGTTCAATGACACCTCATTCGTCAAAATCCGACCATGCGTTCGAGAGATATCGCGTCGCCGCCATCTTGTGAGGAGGGTGTTGAACTGTTACAAATACACTACTTCAATGCCACATTTTTGAAAATCCTGATAAACTTCTTTCAACCATGGTGCTTGAGTCATTCTCCTTTCCTGAAATATGAGGATTTTATTTGCTAGGCGTTCCAGTCCCATTCGTCTCAAGTGTCCATAGAAAGTTAGTCGTTTTTCCTCATAGATGTTGAAATGTTCTCTAATCTTTTATTAATTTATTCTTTTTATTAATTTACTTAGTTTGTAATCCTTAAGAACTGCCCTTTCCAAAAGCCATTCAAGTACAGGAGTCCAATAAAACTGGTTTTAAAGGTGAAAAGAAAAAGTGGGTACCGGTACCAACACAGTATAAGTGTTTCAACATTGTGTGACGTGAAACTTTTTCCAGCATTGTCTGAATCACAGAGAACCCTGAGACCTAATGTCGGAAATAGAGTGGGGGTGGTTGGATGAACTGTGTCCGTTGACACTGCTGGTATTTGGAAATAAAACACACGAGCACAGTAAATGTTCTCAATAAAGATAAATTTATGCATTTAGCTTAGATTTCTTGACCAATGTTTTAAATAAATATAAGCCATTGAAGTGTGCATGTATTAAAATTACACAAGGGACTATATAGAAGCACAGTAGCTACGGGTATAAAATTGTGGTGCATGTTCACGGCCATATGGCCTAAATAATGTGAAGTTAGTTTCACATGGCCTATGATAGTAATTCTTCTACAGGGTATCTAATAGGCTACCCTATTAACAAAGGCAGGATAAGGTACCAGTGGCCTACCACCTTCCAAAACTAAAAAATAACTTAAATAGAGCCATGTAATACTACCATTACCATGCCGTATATATTTGGTACCGGTATATTCACTGGTGGTATGTTGATAGAAGCACCTCTGGCAATGCTTTTAACCTCTGAATGGGGTGCAATAAAATGTGAACACGCATTATGTCCGTATATCCTGTAGGCCTAATAACACTCGACTTTTACAGGCACAGGACAACAGGGTGTACAGGCGACCAAATTATCACAAAATGTTACAAACCGGTCATGTTTTTTATATTTATTTCAAACGGAACAAAAATATTGGTTACGTGTCTGAATAATGAACTATTTTCAGGACAACGGCATTATTCCTTCTCAATAAAATCCAAACTCTCTATGATACACAAATTAAGCCCAGTCCAGAACGTTCCCCTATGCCACTGTCTGACGATATTGGTTATCGTGTTTGCAGCTTGGACAAGCTGTTTCACTCAGTTCAACCGTGTCCCTCCTCGCCACTAAGTTTTCATCTGAATTGGGTGAAATGGCAGAATTATAATTTCCTTCTTTATAGCCTACTGTTTCATTTCAAAGAGTAGCTGCATCGTCCACCATCGCATGTATTTTATCTCACGTGGCAAGTTATTCTGCAGCCAGGTCGGATAAATCCACTGTGTGCCTTTTGAGCCATTTATTCTCACTAAGCAGCTATGAATATGCCGTGAACTGTTGATTTTTATTGCTTCTGACTTCCCTCTTATTGCCTCTTAAATACCACAGTAAAACTTTATCCCTTTATTGGCATCTTCTTTCCCGGAAACTGCCACTTAAACCTTAGTGCCCCAATTACCTTGCCCTTGTCTTTATTTTCCCTTAGGGACAGCGATTTGGAACATGGAATATAAGCAGGGGCGGCCCTAGAGAAGGGGACGCAGAAATGCCAATGATTGCATGTGCAAAAAGAAAAGGAAAAAACAACCACCTTATTACTATTTAACCCTACCCGCTGCAATTAATTCTATATATCAGTGAGCTGGGGTGTGTATAGACATGTATTAACGAGTAGAAACCAATATCTACCTACTTGTATAGTTGCGCCTTTTTCGTCGACCACCCGTCCTTGCCTTGGCATTCGTTGTCAAGCTTGTGCATGTGCGTTGTGATTTATGACTGTGTGGCATTGAAACTCCATTGTTTAAACGTTGCTATTGTTGAATCAGGTAATCTCTGAATATACTAAATGTATAGAAACAACGTCATGTGATGCATATTTTGTTTGCGAAGATAGCGCGACTTACATCCTATAAGCGCACAATATTATATTTATACTAGGAACGTTTTAGTAATATTCACTGGAGTGTTGCTAGGATATTATATTATTATTAAGTGTATGGCTTTTACTGCCGGGAGTGTCTGAGGGTATGTTCGGCTCGCCAGAGGCTGTAGCAGCTTCAATGCGGACACCCATGGGGTGAGCTACAAGCTCCGTTCAATTTCAAGTATTTCCAACTTTCGCTACCAGATGTCACTGACACCTAGTCATAAACGGGGAACTTTGATTGAGCATTTCAACGAAATCTTACCTAGAAATGTAGCTTCACACAAGTTTAGTTAGAGGAAGGATCTTTTACATGCCATAAATCTATGACATGGACCTGCCTAATTTACTTCTCCTCCGAAGGAAGGCATACTGAAGGATTTTAACGCTCTTAAAAAATCCGACGAATTTGGCCGGGTTTGAACCCGCGATCTTGGGCATAAAAGTTCAGCATGCTACCAACTACGCTAGGATATTATATGTCGGAATCGAATAATATTATAGGAACATTATACAGAGGGATGCCCTCCCTATAGAACGGAGCCAGGCAGAGGCCGTGCCACGGACAGGCCGCCATGCCTCACCGCCAGATTTATAAAATGTACCGATTTCAACAGCGGGTGGGGAAGGCCTGGCTGCTGTCATAGCATTTCTTACATACGCATTTGGCGAGATACTGTGCCCGCCGGCCGAATGTTTCCGCGAGCCACCGGTTTCAAATGACCCTTCCGAGACCCTCTTCCAGTTAACACACAAGTATGGGGGACGACACATTCATGGGCTGGTGTTGCACAAAAGTCTGCACTCGGGGGTTGGGTAAGTTTTTGCTAGAAGTTAACCTTGCCCCCAAGGGAAGATGAAGAGAAAAGGAAAGGGAAGTGGGTTTCGGAACGAAGAACAAGTGTGGATAAATAGGACGAGAGTTCAACACTAAGTAAATCAAATAAATTTTAATGAGTTAGTGACGAGTGTCACTGCAAAGCCCGTGAAACACCTAAAGTAGGTATGAACCTGGCCGTAGCTAACGGGAAATGCGGCTGGAGCTTGGGCTATCTGCCAGCGAGAGTTGATAGTACCTTCCCTTCCAAGCCAAGATTTGTCTACTATGTGGAAGGGTGGTGGTCTGGCAAAGAAAGAAATTATGAGTTTACTATGTATCCCTTCAAAGGAGTTTGGTTTAAACAAATATTTTGAAGAATGCAAATAATTTGAATTAGCCGTGGTATTTTAGTTCTTGAAATTGTAGAATTTCTAAGGAGCGACCGAATGTCTCCAGGAAGAGTAGCAATGAAGCAATTATACCCTTGGGAATAATTTTGGTAAGAGCACCAATAGTTGCATTTAAGAATGGCTAAGCTTTTACCCAGCATGCGCCGACTAAAAGTTTAGACAATGAGAAAAACTTAAATTTTGAAAACGAACGACAAGTTTAGAGACAATCTCAACTAGCAGGAAGCTGGCGGAGCTAGCTATACTTGCCTTACTGGCTAGTTAGAATTAGCTATCAAAGCTAAGAGAGGCTTTAATAAGTTTGTGACTAAGAGTTCTTGCTCAAATGCAACAAATAGTGGAACCGTTATTAATTTGATTTGTGAGTTTTTTTTAATGTAAGCCTATAGGAAGAGTCGGGGAAGACAGGATCTTGCCTAATCCTTATTTTATAGAAAATGATGAAGCAAAAGGATACAGTTTGATTCATTTAACATTGCGTAGAATATGATCCATTTAACAAATGTATAATCTGATTTTTTAAACCATTGATGTCTCAGACCTCCTGAATTATTTAAAGGTTGCACTAGGCAATAGAAAATTTTTGGGTTTGGAACCTTTTATAAGCACTAAAATCTGCATAAGATTTTAAAATGGTGCTAAGATTAACAAATTGAAAATTTAATGATAATTAACGTAATCAAAGTTAAACAACGGTTAGGATCTGTCAATGCGAGACCTCCTCTTTCGGGAAGGAATAGAAGTGAAGCTTCTAGTCTAATAAGCAAATGAACATTACTAAGTAGGAACAGATTGAACATTGATGAGTAAATAGCAATGGAAACAGTTTGCCAATAACAGTGGTATTTTATTCAAAAACCAACTTTCAAAAGATTTAACAATAAATAAATATATAAACATGTAATGGAAATGTGACCTTTGACAGGCCGACAACAAGCGAGCAAGATTTCATAAGCTATCAAAAGATTTAACAATTAATAAATATATAAACATGTAATGGAAATGTGACATTTAACAGGCCGACAACAAGCGAACAAGATTTCATAAGCTTTAATGCCAACAAACCTGAGAATAAGTAACCACATTGTGGCCATTAGTCTAAAGTAGAACTATGCAGGGTAAATTAGTGAGTAACTATAGTGCTCAATAATGGCTTAAAATCTAGCCTAGGACTGCACACCGAGAGTAGTTTAGTTTATTTACAGAAAAATCAACATTTACATGCCAGTAGGGATAACATCCCGCTAGTCGCCTGATAGTTACAAGGCGAGGTTGTTTACAATTGAAAATGGGAGCATTCCCAAAAAACACCTTGATAGATTAAATAGAGAACAAGCCATTCACTTCGTCAGAGAGGTGAACTGGTGTTAAGCCCAATAGTTTATACAAAAACTAGAGAAAAGGATGATTTGTTTTGAAGGAAGTTAACATGCGAAAGAGAGAGAACAGTTGTTTTCTCATAGCCCACAATTTAAAGGCATAATACATGCTTAAACCACTTAATAGAAGGAAATAAGTTTAGTTTGGCATGGTTTGACAAGTTATTTAAGCCATGTGACATAACCCTAAAAAAAGAAAGATACATTTTTAAGTTTAGAAATGTTTTAGGTTATAATGAACACTCGGCGTTGGTGTAGAGGAATTTCCACATAATAGAAATGGAGGAAGAACGTGTTGATCACTTTTTTCCGTCTTAGAAATGTTGAAGACTTCGTGCCCAGCACAAAACTGACGTAGGCCAATTATCGATGTAAACTTATATAGATTTCGTAGAACTCGGTTTTGATCACTCTTTTCCGTCTTGGAAATGTTGAAGACTTCGTGCCCAGCACAGAAGAAAATTTGTTTATCGTTTTTGCTCATGACAAACTGACGTAGGCCAAGTATCGATGTTAACTTATATAGATTTCGTAGATTTTAGAATGCTCTGCTGGTTTGACTAGAAGCATTTTGCGATGTATTAGCACACAGCGTTGAGACAGCTTCAAGAGTTGTGCAAACAGCGTGAAGACGGCTGAAGATGAGTGACTGGCATTGTGACTTGCTGGAGACAGACTGTTGATGTAGGCCAGGGCAGGCTATATACCGGCCAACGTGCTGGATGCGTGATGTGGACAGATGACGTCGGCCAATACGAGAGCGTGGAGCTTTCTCGAAGCCGCTGAAAGCCAATCAGAGAAAGGGGCCAACTGAAAATGAACCTCGTGACCAGTATTACTTCCGGAAAATTTCAGTATCGCGGAACACGTGCAAGCTGGTACAATTGAGAAAAAAAGGAGAGAATGACACTGACATGTAAGAGGTTATGTTATAATAAAAATAAGTGAACTTTGTAAATTTCACTGAAAAGTGAACATACTGCCAGAGGGGCAACAGAGAAGAAAAAAAACCTGAGAGAGAAGAGCTAGAGTGGCAGAGGGCAAATGACTGAAATAGGACGAACACAGTGTCCTGATGAAGTTTTAAGTTTGACCACTCGAACTCTAGCATCTCTGCCATAATAGCATTTTATAACACGACCAGTTTTCCATACAAGAGGAGGACTTGGGTCTTTGAGAAGAACCAAATCACCCTCCTCAAGGTTAGTCCGAGAGAGCTGCCACATGTTCCTCCTTTGGAGCGAGTGAAAATACTCAAGTCTCCACCTCTTCCAAAATTGAGCTTTAAGGGATTCTACCTTTCTCCACAAGATAGGCAAAGACAGATCAAGTATACGATCAAGCAACTGAGGAGACGCAGCTAAGGAACTGCCCACCAGAAAATGACCTGGAGTCAAAGGAAAGAAATCACAAGGATCGTTGGAAAGAGGAGAAAGTGGTCGTGAGTTGACACTTCCCTCAATGAGTATAATTAAAGAATTGAATTCTTCGTAAGTTACAATACTAGAGCCAAGATTTTTCTTTAAATGATTTTTTGTGAGTTTCACACAAGATTCCCATCGTCCGCCGTGATGGGGAGCATAAGGAGGGTGAAATGCCATTTGAATTGGTTTAAGTGCGAGTAATTGGAGATTTTTTCTTTCGCACGAGGGGAACAAAGGGCTTTATACCATTGCTGCGAAGCTCCAACAAAGGTTTTGGCATTATCAGAGAAGACTATTGAAGGAATGCCCCTTCGTGAAATGAATCTAGAGAAAGCGGAAAGAAAATATGAGGTAGAGGCACTAGTTACGAGCTCAAGATGAATAGAGCCAGTGACCATACAGACAAATAGAGAAACGTATAGTTTTCCAAGGATTTTCCTTTTAGCACTAGGGTGATTTTGTTGATACACAAACGGACCGGCGTAATCAATGCCGGTGAAGGAAAAAAGTCTGCAAGGAGCTGAACGAAATGGGGGAAGGTCAGCCATGAGTTTCTGATTAGATTTAGGCTGAGCTTTGAAACAAGTAATACATTTATGTATAACAGAAGTGACTTCGTGTAAACCATTAATAGGCCAGTATTTTTCCCGTATCAAGCATAGAAGGGTTCTAGAACCAACATGTAAGTTTTGATAATGAAACTGACGAATTATTATCCGAGTAACATGATGTTTAGACGGAAGGATAATAGGGTGCTTTTTTTCATCAGAGAAGTCAGAAAGAGAAAGTCTGCCGCCCACTCTTAACAAACCATCGCCATCTAGAAAAGGGCATAAGGCAAAAAGCCTGCTGTGTTTCTTGAGAGTTTTACCTTTAGCCAATATGTTTATTTCGACTGAGAACGCCTCTCTGTGGGTGAGCCAAAGAACTTCGATGGTGGCAATTTGCAGTTCAACAGCCGAAAGAAAAGGCTGAGGGAATAGAGGTTGATCTAGTACTAAAAATTTCTATCTGAGCACATAAGCAGTGATGCGCACTAGTTTTTGAAAAGAAGAGTAACGTTCCAACAAGGAAGGAGTGTTGGCAGTTACAAAGGCAGAAGCTTTTTTGCTGATTTCAGGAATATCCTGTAACGGGAAATTAGAGTTGGAAGGTCGGTTTTGAATTCTTTCAGAAAGCCATGAAGGGCCGTGCCAGTACAAACAGGATTGAGATAGTGACTTAGGTGAACAACCACGAGAAATGAGGTCGGCGGGGTTGTCTTTGCTAGAAACATGGTTCCATTGTTCTGGTTTAGAAACAGTTTGAATTTTCTCAACTCTGTTAGCTACAAAAGCTTGCCAATTAGAAGGAGGTTTAGAAATCCATGCCAAAGCAATAGAGGAATCTGTCCAAAAATATGTGTGCGAGAACTTACAGTTGAGTGTTTGTTTGAGTTTGTTAGCTAATTCGGCAGCAAGTAGTGCGGCACAGAGTTCAAGACGAGGTAATGAAACGGGTTTCAAAGGCGCATCCTTAGATTTAGCACATATCAAATTGGAGAAAAAGGGGGAGCGGCTTACAATGTAAGCACAACATCCGTATGCTTTGGTCGAACTGTCAGCAAAAAGGTGCAAATTCAGGACAAGAGAGCAAGAGAACGGAACTAGCACTCTAGGAATGTCTACTAATGAGAGATCACAAAGATTGTGCCGAAAGGCAAGCCACTTTTGTAGAAGCGAAGGAGGAATGGGATCATCCCAATCCGAGTTCAATGACCATAGCTCTTGCATAAAGATTTTAGCTAGAACATTTACGGGTGCAATGAACTGAAGCGGGTCATATATCTTAGCTATTTCAGATAGCACATGTCTTTTGGTTTGTGGAGGTGAGGAAGACAAATTTACTTCGTAAAAGAATGAGTCCGCTTTTGGATACCAGTGTATTTCCAAAACTTATGTAGCATCCTCCAATTGACAAAGCTCTACTGGAGTATTAACAGGATAATGTGGCAAGAGATTGGCTAGAAGTTCCTCAGAATTTGAGTTCCAACGATGAAGTAAGAATCCTCCTCTGCTAAGTAAAGTTTTTAAACTTTGAGAGAGTTCGATAGCCTCAGATACATTCTTAAAAGAAAAAAGAAAGTCATCAACGTAGAAGGAATTTTTTAACAAAATAGGAGTTTCAGAAGGAAACAAATGACCATCTTGGTCGGCAAGATGTTTCAAAGTACGAATGGCAAGAAAAGCCGATGGTTTAAGCCCATACGTTACGGTTTTTAATTTAAAGATCTTTATGGTTTTAGTAGGAGCATCACGCCAGAGAATTCGTTGAAGATTTTGTTGTTCGGAATTAATCAGAATTTGTCAATACATTTGTTGTACGTCGGCTATGATTCCAATTGGAAATAGACGAAAATTTAAAAGAATAGACGGGAGATCAGACTGAATGGCAGGTCCAGATAGGAGAGTGTCATTTAAGGAAATGCCATTGGCATCAGGGGCAGAACCATTAAAAACAACTCTTATCTTTTCTTTGGTGGAGGGATTCTTCCAAACGGGATGGTGATTTAAATACACTGAATCTAAAGAAGGGTTGAAATCTTGAACAGTCTCCATATGGTTAGAAGCTTCATAATCATCCATGAATTCAAGGTATTCTTTGCGAGTGGAAGGATCTTGCTTGAGTTGATTCTCAACTGCAAATAAAGCTTTAAGAGCTTTCGGATAGGAATCACATAAAGAAGGAGGAGAAGAAATGCGTGGCATTGTGACAATGAATCTGCCATCTGGGTTACGAACAATGGTTTCTAGAAAATGTTGTTTACAAAATTCATCTTCTGATGAAAGAGAAGGAGCAGATTCAATGGACTCGATTTGCCAAAATTTTTCCAGACGCTGATGAAGATCTGCATTAGTGAAATGGCATTGAGAGGAACCTTGAACAGTTTGAAGAGGAATATAACCTGTGATAAGCCAGCCAAATTTAGTATGGTGGGCGTGGATACCAGATGAAATATTAACCCTTGACGGAAGAAGATTTTGCCAAAATGTGTTAGCGCCAAAAAGAATGTCAACGTGAGAGCTTTTATAGAATTGAGGGTCAGCCAGTTTTAGATCAGAGGGAAATTTCCATTCGTCAACGGAAAAAGAGCGACTGGGGGTAGGACTGCCAATACTCGGAATGGACAGACAGTTTAGATGAAAGTTAGTGCCATATTGGACTGAATCTTTCACCTGCAGCTTGACATAATTTAAGGAAGTAGACTTGCTGTTGTTGATACCAGATATTTCAATATTGGTGGAGAGTGGTTTGAGACCTAACCTTTCAACTAATGATGAGGTTATGAAGTCATGAGTTGCCGCATTGTCCAGCAAGGCTCGTACTAAGTGCCAATTGCCGGAAGAATCTTTAACTTGGACCTGGATCGTAGATAACAAAACTTGAGCACTACGCCATGAGGGGATTGTTTGATTGTAGGATTGGGCAACGGTATTTACAGTAGAAACAGAAGAGCTAGGTGGAGAAGCATCACTAGTAAGGCTCAGCGCAGGTTGGGCACTAGGATTTGTAACTGTTCCAGGTATAGACCGTGGCTTTTCGAAGCGGTGTAAGGTAGAATGATGTCTTAGCTTGCAATGCATGCAAACTCCTTTCGAAGGGCAGTCCGCTAAGATATGCCTTGAAGAGAGGCAGTTAAAACAACATTTGTTTTGCGACACAGCTTTTCTACGATCGTCAACTGAAAGGCCTTTGAAGGTATTGCAGAAATATAAGGGATGAGGATTATTGCAAAGAATACACGAGGTGTTATTACCTTGAATAGAGAAAACATGAGAATGTGAAGACTTTTCCGAGAAATGTTTGGTGGGTTTACTTTTGCTGACATCTGTGGAACCTTCATCTTTACTGATTAAAGCAGAAAGAATTTGACAACGTTTCTTTATGAAAGAGATCAAAACTTTAAATGTGGGTTCAGGTTTGTCCACTAAACCGGATTCCCATGCTTTACGAGTATTAAGGTCAAATTTGGACGTAGTGAGATGTATAAGGAAAAGATCCCAATGTTCAACAGGTTGTTTAAGATGTTCTAGGGCTCTTACATGAAGTTCGACGGTGTCTCCCAGAGTTCTAAGGTATGATAAATTATCAGGGCGTGAAGCTGGTAAATTAAACAAGGCGTTCATATGGCGTTGAATCCTAAGTTTGGCATTGCCATATCGCTGTTGGATGAGGTCAATAGCTACCGAGGAATTTTCGGTTGTGAGAGGTAAAGCTTCAAATAACTTTAAAGGAGGACCCTGAAGAACAGACTTTAAATACTAAAATTTTTGAATCTCAGGGAATGATCTATTATCATGTATTAGAGAAGAAAAAAGTTCAAAAAAGGAATCCCACTGTTTTTCCTCCCCTGAAAAGGTAGGAAGTTGGATTTTAGGAAGAAATGGTTTGCTAACTTCGGTGTTTTGATGGGTTGCTAATTGCTTAATTAAATCCTTAGCTTCGCCATACATATTGTAATACAGTTCTTCAACAGAACTGCGATCTTGTTCTTGATCAGGTTCGATTGTTTCAATTTCGGTTTGCAACACATCATACTCTTGAAAATGTTGCTGATAAACGTTAAAACGTTGAACTAGAACGTCATAATTGTGATCATCAAAAGATTTGGTACCCAAAAACTGCTGAAAACGAGTAAGTTTTTTTTACAGGCGGTTCTTTTGGCTACAAGCTCCTTAGGAAGAGACATGGAGGAACTTTGAGTACTTTCACTCACCGATCTGCTAGACTGCCGAGCGTCTGAAGTGGTAGTAGTAGTATCTGTACTGGTAGAGGTGGTAACAAGGGACATCTCCGCTCACCCAAACATAGCTTTCATAGCGATAGCTGAAAAATACAATTAGCATTAATAACAGCAGTGGAAAGCTGCAATAGCTTACCGAATGGCTTGGCAACCTGTTTCATACAATAAGCAATTATGAAGGTTATTTAAAGGTCCCAGGTTTCGGCACCAACATGGTTAGGATCTGTCAATGCGAGACCTCCTCTTTCGGGAAGGAAGCAAATGAACTTTACTAAGTAGGAACAGATTGAACATTGATGAGTAAATAGCAATGGAAACAGTTTGCCAATAACAGTGGTATTTTATTCAAAAACCAACTTACAAAAGATTTAACAATAAATAAATATATAAACATGTAATGGAAACGTGACCTTTGACAGGCCGACAACAAGCGAGCAAGATTTCATAAGCTATCAAAAGATTTAACAATTAATAAATATATAAACATGTAATGGAAATGTGACCTTTGACAGGCCGACAACAAGCGAACAAGATTTCATAAGCTTTAAAAAGATTAACAATAAATAAATATGTAAACATGTAATGTAAATGTGACCTTTGACAGGCCGACAACAAGCGAGCAAGATTTCATAAGCTTTAATGCCAACAAACCTGAGAATAAGTAACCACTTTGTGGCCATTAGTCTAAAGTAGAACTATTCAGGGTAAATTAGTGAGTAACTATAGTGCTCAATAATGGCTTAAAATCTAGCCTAGGACTGCACACCGAGAGTAGTTTAGTTAATTTACAGAAAAATCAACATTTACATGCCAGTAGGGATAACATCCCGCTAGTCGCCTGATAGTTACAAGGCGAGGTTGTTTACAATTGAAAATGGGAGCATTCCCAAAAAACACCTTGATAGATTAAATAGAGAACAAGCCATTCACTTCGTCAGAGAGGTGAACTGGTGTTAAGCCCAATAGTTTATACAAAAACTAGAGAAAAGGATGATTTGTTTTGAAGGAAGTTAACATGCGAAAGAGAGAGAACAGTTGTTTTCTCATAGCCCACAATTTGAAGGCATAATACATGCTTAAACCACTTAATAGAAGGAAATAAGTTTAGTTTGGCATGGTTTGACAAGTTATTTAAGCCATGTGACATAACCCTAAAAAAAGAAAGATACATTTTTAAGTTTAGAAATGTTTTAGGTTATAATGAACACTCGGCGTTGGTGTAGAGGAATTTCCACATAATAGAAATGGAGGAAGAACGTGTTGATCACTTTTTTCCGTCTTAGAAATGTTGAAGACTTCGTGCCCAGCACAAAACTGACGTAGGCCAATTATCGATGTAAACTTATATAGATTTCGTAGAACTCGGTTTTGATCACTCTTTTCCGTCTTGGAAATGTTGAAGACTTCGTGCCCAGCACAGAAGAAAATTTGTTTATCGTTATTGCTCATGACAAACTGACGTAGGCCAAGTATCGATGTTAACTTATATAGATTTCGTAGATTTTAGAATGCACTGCTGGTTTGACTAGAAGCATTTTGCGATGTATTAGCACACAGCGTTGAGACAGCTTCAAGAGTTGTGCAAACAGCGTGAAGACGGCTGAAGATGAGTGACTGGCATTGTGACTTGCTGGAGACAGACTGTTGATGTAGGCCAGGGCAGGCTATATACCGGCCAACGTGCTGGATGCGTGATGTGGACAGATGACGTCGGCCAATACGAGAGCGTGGAGCTTTCTCGAAGCCGCTGAAAGCCAATCAGAGAAAGGGGCCAACTGAAAATGAACCTCGTGACCAGTATTACTTCCGCAAAATTTCAGTATCGCGGAACACGTGCAAGCTGGTACAATTGAGAAAAAAAGGAGAGAATGACACTGACATGTAAGAGGTTATGTTATAATAAAAATAAGTGAACTTTGTAAATTTCACTGAAAAGTGAACATACTGCCAGAGGGGCAACAGAGAAGAAAAAAACCTGAGAGAGAAGAGCTAGAGTGGCAGAGGGCAAATGACTGAAATAGGACGAACACAGTGTCCTGATGAAGTTTTAAGTTTGACCACTCGAACTCTAGCATCTCTGCCATAATAGCATTTTATAACACGACCAGTTTTCCATACAAGAGGAGGACTTGGGTCTTTGAGAAGAACCAAATCACCCTCCTCAAGGTTAGTCCGAGAGAGCTGCCACATGTTCCTCCTTTGGAGCGAGTGAAAATACTCAAGTCTCCACCTCTTCCAAAATTGAGCTTTAAGGGATTCTACCTTTCTCCACAAGATAGGCAAAGACAGATCAAGTATACGATCAAGCAACTGAGGAGACGCAGCTAAGGAACTGCCCACCAGAAAATGACCTGGAGTCAAAGGAAGGAAATCACAAGGATCGTTGGAAAGAGGAGAAAGTGGTCGTGAGTTGACAATTCCCTCAGTGAGTATAATTAAAGAATTGAATTCTTCGTAAGTTACAATACTAGAGCCAAGATTTTTCTTTAAATGATTTTTTGTGAGTTTCACACAAGATTCCCATCGTCCGCCGTGATGGGGAGCATAAGGAGGGTGAAATGCCATTTGAATTGGTTTAAGTGCGAGTAATTGGAGATTTTTTCTTTCGCACGAGGGGAACAAAGGGCTTTATACCATTGCTGCGAAGCTCCAACAAAGGTTTTGGCATTATCAGAGAAGACTACTGAAGGAATGCCCCTTCGTGAAATGAATCTAGAGAAAGCGGAAAGAAAATATGAGGTGGAGGCACTAGTTACGAGCTCAAGATGAATAGAGCCAGTGACCATACAGACAAATAGAGAAACGTATAGTTTTCCAAGGATTTTCCTTTTAGCACTAGGGTGATTTTGTTGATACACAAACGGACCGGCGTAATCAATGCCGGTGAAGGAAAAAGGGCTGCAAGGAGCTGAACGAAATGGGGGAAGGTCAGCCATGAGTTGCTGATTAGATTTAGGCTGAGCTTTGAAACTAGTAATACATTTATGTATAACAGAAGTGACTTCGTGTAAACCATTAATAGGCCAGTATTTTTCCCGTATCAAGCATAGAAGGGTTCTTGAACCAACATGTAAGTTTTGATAATGAAACTGACGAATGATTATCCGAGTAACATGATGTTTAGACGGAAGGATAATAGGGTGCTTTTTTTCATCAGAGAAGTCAGAAAGAGAAAGTCTGCCGCCCACTCTTAACAAACCATCGCCATCTAGAAAAGGGCATAAGGCAAAAAGCCTGCTGTGTTTCTTGAGAGTTTTACCTTTAGCCAATATGTTTATTTCGACTGAGAACACCTCTCTCTGGGTGAGCCAAAGAACTTCGATGGTGGCAATTTGCAGTTCAACAGCCGAAAGAAAAGGCTGAGGGAATAGAGGTTGATCTAGTACTAAAAATTTCTATCTGAGCACATAAGCAGTGATGCGCACTAGTTTTTGAAAAGAAGAGTAACGTTCCAACAAGGAAGGAGTGTTGGCAGTTACAAAGGCAGAAGCTTTTTTGCTGATTTCAGGAATATCCTGTAACGGGAAATTAGAGTTGGAAGGTCGGTTTTGAATTCTTTCAGAAAGCCATGAAGGGCCGTGCCAGTACAAACAGGATTGAGATAGTGACTTAGGTGAACAACCACGAGAAATGAGGTCGGCGGGGTTGTCTTTGCTAGAAACATGGTTCCATTGTTCTGGTTTAGAAACAGTTTGAATTTTCTCAACTCTGTTAGCTACAAAAGCTTGCCAATTAGAAGGAGGTTTAGAAATCCATGCCATAGCAATAGAGGAATCTGTCCAAAAATATGTGTGCGAGAACTTACAGTTGAGTGTTTGTTTGAGTTTGTTAGCTAATTCGGCAGCAAGTAGTGCGGCACAGAGTTCAAGACGAGGTAAGGAAACGGGTTTCAAAGGCGCAACCTTAGATTTAGCACATATCAAATTGGAGAAAAAGGGGGAGCGGCTTACAATGTAAGCACAATATCCGTATGCTTTGGTCGAACTGTCAGCAAAAAGGTGCAAATTCAGGACAAGAGAGCAAGAGAACGGAACTAGCACTCTAGGAATGTCTACTAATGAGAGATCACAAAGATTGTGCCGAAAGGCAAGCCACTTTTGTAGAAGCGAAGGAGGAATGGGATCATCCCAATCCGAGTTCAATGACCATAGCTCTTGCATAAAGATTTTAGCTAGAACATTTACGGGTGCAATGAACTGAAGCGGGTCATATATCTTAGCTATTTCAGATAGCACATGTCTTTTGGTTTGTGGAGGTGAGGAAGACAAATTTACTTCGTAAAAGAATGAGTCAGCTTTTGGATACCAGTGTATTCCCAAAACTTATGTAGCATCCTCCAATTGACAAAGCTCTACTGGAGTATTAACAGGATAATGTGGCAAGAGATTGGCTAGAAGTTCCTAAGAATTTGAGTTCCAACGATGAAGTAAGAATCCTCCTCTGCTAAGTAAAGTTTTTAAACTTTGAGAGAGTTCGATAGCCTCAGATACATTCTTAAAAGAAAAAAGAAAGTCATCAACGTAGAAGGAATTTTTTAACAAAATAGGAGTTTCAGAAGGAAACAAATGACCATCTTGGTCGGCAAGATGTTTCAAAGTACGAATGGCAAGAAAAGCCGATGGTTTAAGCCCATACGTTACGGTTTTTAATTTAAAGATCTTTATGGTTTTAGTAGGAGCATCACGCCAGAGAATTCGTTGAAGATTTTGTTGTTCGGAATTAATCAGAATTTGTCTATACATTTGTTGTACGTCGGCTATGATTCCAATTGGAAATAGACGAAAATTTAAAAGAATAGTCGGGAGATCAGACTGAATGGCAGGTCCAGATAGGAGAGTGTCATTTAAGGAAATGCCATTGGCATCAGGGGCAGAACCATTAAAAACAACTCTTATCTTTTCTTTGGTGGAGGGATTCTTCCAAACGGGATGGTGATTTAAATACACTGAATCTAAAGAAGGGTTGAAATCTTGAACAGTCTCCATATGGTTAGAAGCTTCATAATCATCCATGAATTCAAGGTATTCTTTGCGAGTGGAAGGATCTTGCTTGAGTTGATTCTCAACTGCAAATAAAGCTTTAAGAGCTTTCGGATAGGAATCACATAAAGAAGGAGGAGAAGAAATGCGTGGCATTGTGACAATGAATCTGCCATCTGGGTTACGAACAATGGTTTCTAGAAAATGTTGTTTACAAAATTCATCTTCTGATGAAAGAGAAGGAGCAGATTCAATGGACTCGATTTGCCAAAATTTTTCCAGACGCTGATGAAGATCTGCATTAGTGAAATGGCATTGAGAGGAACCTTGAACAGTTTGAAGAGGAATATAACCTGTGATAAGCCAGCCAAATTTAGTATGGTGGGCGTGGATACCAGATGAAATATTAACCCTTGACGGAAGAAGATTTTGCCAAAATGTGTTAGCGCCAAAAAGAATGTCAACGTGAGAGCTTTTATAGAATTGAGGGTCAGCCAGTTTTAGATCAGAGGGAAATTTCCATTCGTCAACGGAAAAAGAGCGACTGGGGGTAGGACTGCCAATACTCGGAATGGACAGACAGTTTAGATGAAAGTTAGTGCCATATTGGACTGAATCTTTCACCTGCAGCTTGACATAATTTAAGGAAGTAGACTTGCTGTTGTTGATACCAGATATTTCAATATTGGTGGAGAGTGGTTTGAGACCTAACCTTTCAACTAATGATGAGGTTATGAAGTCATGAGTTGCCGCATTGTCCAGCAAGGCTCGTACTAAGTGCCAATTGCCGGAAGAATCTTTAACTTGGACCTGGATCGTAGATAACAAAACTTGAGCACTACGCCATGAGGGGATTGTTTGATTGTAGGATTGGGCAACGGTATTTACAGTAGAAACAGAAGAGCTAGGTGGAGAAGCATCACTAGTAAGGCTCAGCGCAGGTTGGGCACTAGGATTTGTAACTGTTCCAGGTATAGACCGTGGCTTTTCGAAGCGGTGTAAGGTAGAATGATGTCTTAGCTTGCAATGCATGCAAACTCCTTTCGAAGGGCAGTCCGCTAAGATATGCCTTGAAGAGAGGCAGTTAAAACAACATTTGTTTTGCGACACAGCTTTTCTACGATCGTCAACTGAAAGGCCTTTGAAGGTATTGCAGAAATATAAGGGGTGAGGATTATTGCAAAGAATACACGAGGTGTTATTACCTTGAATAGAGAAAACATGAGAATGTGAAGACTTTTCCGAGAAATGTTTGGTGGGTTTACTTTTGCTGACATCTGTGGAACCTTCATCTTTATTGATTAAAGCAGAAAGAATTTGACAACGTTTCTTTATGAAAGAGATCAAAACTTTAAATGTGGGTTCAGGTTTGTCCACTAAACCGGATTCCCATGCTTTACGAGTATTAAGGTCAAATTTGGACATAGTGAGATGTATAAGGAAAAGATCCCAATGTTCAACAGGTTGTTTAAGATGTTCTAGGGCTCTTACATGAAGTTCGACGGTGTCTCCCAGAGTTCTAAGGTATGATAAATTATCAGGGCGTGAAGCTGGTAAATTAAACAAGGCGTTCATATGGCGTTGAATCCTAAGTTTGGCATTGCCATATCGCTGTTGGATGAGGTCAATAGCTACCGAGTAATTTTCGGTTGTGAGAGGTAAAGCTTCAATTAACTTTAAAGGAGGACCCTGAAGAACAGACTTTAAATACTAAAATTTTTGAATCTCAGGGAATGATCTATTATCATGTATTAGAGAAGAAAAAAGTTCAAAAAAGGAATCCCACTGTTTTTCCTCCCCTGAAAAGGTAGGAAGTTGGATTTTAGGAAGAAACGGTTTGCTAACTTCGGTGTTTTGATGGGTTGCTAATTGCTTAATTAAATCCTCAGCTTCGCCATACATATTGTAATACAGTTCTTCATCAGAACTGCGATCTTGTTCTTGATCAGGTTCGATTGTTTCAATTTCGGTTTGCAACACATCATACTCTTGAAAATGTTGCTGATAAACGTTAAAACGTTGAACTAGAACGTCATAATTGTGATCACCAAAAGATTTGGTACCCAAAAACTGCAGAAAACTAGTAAGTTTTTTTTACAGGCGGTTCTTTTGGCTACAAGCTCCTTAGGAAGAGACATGGAGGAACTTTGAGTACTTTCACTCACCGATCTGCTAGACTGCCGAGCGTCTGAAGTGGTAGTAGTAGTATCTGTACTGATAGAGGTGGTAACAAGGGACATCTCCGCTCACCCAAACATAGCTTTCATAGCGATAGCTGAAAAATACAATTAGCATTAATAACAGAAGTGGAAAGCTGCAATAGCTTACCGAATGGCTTGGCAACCTGTTTCATACAATAAGCAATTATGAAGGTTATTTAAAGGTCCCAGGTTTCGGAACCAACATGGTTAGGATCTGTCAATGCGAGACCTCCTCTTTCGGGAAGGAAGCAAATGAACTTTACTAAGTAGGAACAGATGGAACATTGATGAGTAAATAGCAATGGAAACAGTTTGCCAATAACAGTGGTATTTTATTCAAAAACCAACTTACAAAAGATTTAACAATAAATAAATATATAAACATGTAATGGAAACGTGACCTTTGACAGGCCGACAACAAGCGAGCAAGATTTCATAAGCTATCAAAAGATTTAACAATTAATACATATATAAACATGTAATGGAAATGTGACCTTTGACAGGCCGACAACAAGCGAACAAGATTTCATAAGCTTTAAAAAGATTAACAATAAATAAATATGTAAACATGTAATGTAAATGTGACCTTTGACAGGCCGACAACAAGCGAGCAAGATTTCATAAGCTTTAATGCCAACAAACCTGAGAATAAGTAACCACTTTGTGGCCATTAGTCTAAAGTAGAACTATTCAGGGTAAATTAGTGAGTAACTATAGTGCTCAATAATGGCTTAAAATCTAGCCTAGGACTGCACACCGAGAGTAGTTTAGTTAATTTACAGAAAAATCAACATTTACATGCCAGTAGGGATAACATCCCGCTAGTCGCCTGATAGTTACAAGGCGAGGTTGTTTACAATTTAAAATGGGAGCATTCCCAAAAAACACCTTGATAGATTAAATAGAGAACAAGCCATTCACTTCGTCAGAGAGGTGAACTGGTGTTAAGCCCAATAGTTTATACAAAAACTAGAGAAAAGGATGATTTGTTTTGAAGGAAGTTAACATGCGAAAGAGAGAGAACAGTTGTTTTCTCATAGCCCACAATTTAAAGGCATAATACATGCTTAAACCACTTAATAGAAGGAAATAAGTTTAGTTTGGCATGGTTTGACAAGCTATTTAAGCCATGTGACATAACCCTAAAAAAAAGAAAGATACATTTTTAAGTTTAGAAATGTTTTAGGTTATAATGAACACTTAGCTTGTTGGCGTTGGTGTAGAGGAATTTCCACATAATAGAAATGGAGGAAGAACGTGTTGATCACTTTTTTTCCGTCTTAGAAATGTTGAAGACTTCGTGCCCAGCACAAAACTGACGTAGGCAAATTATCGATGTAAACTTATATAGATTTCGTAGAACTCGGTTTTGATCACTCTTTTCCGTCTTGGAAATGTTGAAGACTTCGTGCCCAGCACAGAAGAAAATTTGTTTATCGTTTTTGCTCATGACAAACTGACGTAGGCCAAGTATCGATGTTAACTTATATAGATTTCGTAGATTTTAGAATGCACTGCTGGTTTGACTAGAAGCATTTTGCGATGTATTAGCACACAGCGTTGAGACAGCTTCAAGAGTTGTGCAAACAGCGTGAAGACGGCTGAAGATGAGTGACTGGCATTGTGACTTGCTGGAGACAGACTGTTGATGTAGGCCAGGGCAGGCTATATACCGGCCAACGTGCTGGATGCGTGATGTGGACAGATGACGTCGGCCAATACGAGAGCGTGGAGCTTTCTCGAAGCCGCTGAAAGCCAATCAGAGAAAGGGGCCAACTGAAAATGAACCTCGTGACCAGTATTACTTCCGGAAAATTTCAGTATCGCGGAACACGTGCAAGCTGGTACAATTGAGAAAAAAAGGAGAGAATGACACTGACATGTAAGAGGTTATGTTATAATAAAAATAAGTGAACTTTGTAAATTTCACTGAAAAGTGAACATACTGCCAGAGGGGCAACAGAGAAGAAAAAAACCTGAGAGAGAAGAGCTAGAGTAGCAGAGGGCAAATGACTGAAATAGGACGAACACAGTGTCCTGATGAAGTTTTAAGTTTGACCACTCGAACTCTAGCATCTCTGCCATAATAGCATTTTATAACACGACCAGTTTTCCATACAAGAGGAGGACTTGGGTCTTTGAGAAGAACCAAATCACCCTCCTCAAGGTTAGGCCGAGAGAGCTGCCACATGTTCCTCCTTTGGAGCGAGTGAAAATACTCAAGTCTCCACCTCTTCCAAAATTGAGCTTTAAGGGATTCTACCTTTCTCCACAAGATAGGCAAAGACAGATCAAGTATACGATCAAGCAACTGAGGAGACGCAGCTAAGGAACTGCCCACCAGAAAATGACCTGGAGTCAAAGGAAGGAAATCACAAGGATCGTTGGAAAGAGGAGAAAGTGGTCGTGAGTTGACAATTCCCTCAATGAGTATAATTAAAGAATTGAATTCTTCGTAAGTTACAATACTAGAGCCAAGATTTTTCTTTAAATGATTTTTTGTGTGTTTCACACAAGATTCCCATCGTCCGCCGTGATGGGGAGCATAAGGAGGGTGAAATGCCATTTGAATTGGTTTAAGTGCGAGTAATTGGAGATTTTTTCTTTCGCACGAGGGGAACAAAGGGCTTTATACCATTGCTGCGAAGCTCCAACAAAGGTTTTGGCATTATCAGAGAAGACTACTGAAGGAATGCCCCTTCGTGAAATGAATCTAGAGAAAGCGGAAAGAAAATATGAGGTAGAGGCACTAGTTACGAGCTCAAGATGAATAGAGCCAGTGACCATACAGACAAATAGAGAAACGTATAGTTTTCCAAGGATTTTCCTTTTAGCACTAGGGTGATTTTGTTGATACACAAACGGACCGGCGTAATCAATGCCGGTGAAGGAAAAAGGTCTGCAAGGAGCTGAACGAAATGGGGGAAGGTCAGCCATGAGTTGCTGATTAGATTTAGGCTGAGCTTTGAAACAAGTAATACATTTATGTATAACAGAAGTGACTTCGTGTAAACCATTAATAGGCCAGTATTTTTCCCGTATCAAGCATAGAAGGGTTCTAGAACCAACATGTAAGTTTTGATAATGAAACTGACGAATGATTATCCGAGTAACATGATGTTTAGACGGAAGGATAATAGGGTGCTTTTTTTCATCAGAGAAGTCAGAAAGAGAAAGTCTGCCGCCCACTCTTAACAAACCATCGCCATCTAGAAAAGGGCATAAGGCAAAAAGCCTGCTGTGTTTCTTGAGAGTTTTACCTTTAGCCAATATGTTTATTTCGACTGAGAACGCCTCTCTCTGGGTGAGCCAAAGAACTTCGATGGTGGCAATTTGCAGTTCAACAGCCGAAAGAAAAGGCTGAGGGAATAGAGGTTGATCTAGTACTAAAAATTTCTATCTGAGCACATAAGCAGTGATGCGCACTAGTTTTTGAAAAGAAGAGTAACGTTCCAACAAGGAAGGAGTGTTGGCAGTTACAAAGGCAGAAGCTTTTTTGCTGATTTCAGGAATATCCTGTAACGGGAAATTAGAGTTGGAAGGTCGGTTTTGAATTCTTTCAGAAAGCCATGAAGGGCCGTGCCAGTACAAACAGGATTGAGATAGTGACTTAGGTGAACAACCACGAGAAATGAGGTCGGCGGGGTTGTCTTTGCTAGAAACATGGTTCCATTGTTCTGGTTTAGAAACAGTTTGAATTTTCTCAACTCTGTTAGCTACAAAAGCTTGCCAATTAGAAGGAGGTTTAGAAATCCATGCCAAAGCAATAGAGGAATCTGTCCAAAAATATGTGTGCGAGAACTTACAGTTGAGTGTTTGTTTGAGTTTGTTAGCTAATTCGGCAGCAAGTAGTGCGGCACAGAGTTCAAGACGAGGTAATGAAACGGGTTTCAAAGGCGCAACCTTAGATTTAGCACATATCAAATTGGAGAAAAAGGGGGAGCGGCTTACAATGTAAGCACAATATCCGTATGCTTTGGTCGAACTGTCAGCAAAAAGGTGCAAATTCAGGACAAGAGAGCAAGAGAACGGAACTAGCACTCTAGGAATGTCTACTAATGAGAGATCACAAAGATTGTGCCGAAAGGCAAGCCACTTTTGTAGAAGCGAAGGAGGAATGGGATCATCCCAATCCGAGTTCAATGACCATAGCTCTTGCATAAAGATTTTAGCTAGAACATTTACGGGTGCAATGAACTGAAGCGGGTCATATATCTTAGCTATTTCAGATAGCACATGTCTTTTGGTTTGTGGAGGTGAGGAAGACAAATTTACTTCGTAAAAGAATGAGTCAGCTTTTGGATACCAGTGTATTCCCAAAACTTATGTAGCATCCTCCAATTGACAAAGCTCTACTGGAGTATTAACAGGATAATGTGGCAAGAGATTGGCTAGAAGTTCCTAAGAATTTGAGTTCCAACGATGAAGTAAGAATCCTCCTCTGCTAAGTAAAGTTTTTAAACTTTGAGAGAGTTCGATAGCCTCAGATACATTCTTAAAAGAAAAAAGAAAGTCATCAACGTAGAAGGAATTTTTTAACAAAATAGGAGTTTCAGAAGGAAACAAATGACCATCTTGGTCGGCAAGATGTTTCAAAGTACGAATGGCAAGAAAAGCCGATGGTTTAAGCCCATACGTTACGGTTTTTAATTTAAAGATCTTTATGGTTTTAGTAGGAGCATCACGCCAGAGAATTCGTTGAAGATTTTGTTGTTCGGAATTAATCAGAATTTGTCTATACATTTGTTGTACGTCGGCTATGATTCCAATTGGAAATAGACGAAAATTTAAAAGAATAGTCGGGAGATCAGACTGAATGGCAGGTCCAGATAGGAGAGTGTCATTTAAGGAAATGCCATTGGCATCAGGGGCAGAACCATTAAAAACAACTCTTATCTTTTCTTTGGTGGAGGGATTCTTCCAAACGGGATGGTGATTTAAATACACTGAATCTAAAGAAGGGTTGAAATCTTGAACAGTCTCCATATGGTTAGAAGCTTCATAATCCTCCATGAATTCAAGGTATTCTTTGCGAGTGGAAGGATCTTGCTTGAGTTGATTCTCAACTGCAAATAAAGCTTTAAGAGCTTTCGGATAGGAATCACATAAAGAAGGAGGAGAAGAAATGCGTGGCATTGTGACAATGAATCTGCCATCTGGGTTACGAACAATGGTTTCTAGAAAATGTTGTTTACAAAATTCATCTTCTGATGAAAGAGAAGGAGCAGATTCAATGGATTCGATTTGCCAAAATTTTTCCAGACGCTGATGAAGATCTGCATTAGTGAAATGGCATTGAGAGGAACCTTGAACAGTTTGAAGAGGAATATAACCTGTGATAAGCCAGCCAAATTTAGTATGGTGGGCGTGGATACCAGATGAAATATTAACCCTTGACGGAAGAAGATTTTGCCAAAATGTGTTAGCGCCAAAAAGAATGTCAACGTGAGAGCTTTTATAGAATTGAGGGTCAGCCAGTTTTAGATCAGAGGGAAATTTCCATTCGTCAACGGAAAAAGAGCGACTGGGGGTAGGACTGCCAATACTCGGAATGGACAGACAGTTTAGATGAAAGTTAGTGCCATATTGGACTGAATCTTTCACCTGCAGCTTGACATAATTTAAGGAAGTAGACTTGCTGTTATTGATACCAGATATTTCAATATTGGTGGAGAGTGGTTTGAGACCTAACCTTTCAACTAATGATGAGGTTATGAAGTCATGAGTTGCCGCATTGTCCAGCAAGGCTCGTACTAAGTGCCAACTGCCGGAAGAATCTTTAACTTGGACCTGGATCGTAGATAACAAAACTTGAGCACTACGCCATGAGGGGATTGTTTGATTGTAGGATTGGGCAACGGTATTTACAGTAGAAACAGAAGAGCTAGGTGGAGAAGCATCACTAGTAAGGCTCAGCGCAGGTTGGGCACTAGGATTTGTAACTGTTCCAGGTATAGACCGTGGCTTTTCGAAGCGGTGTAAGGTAGAATGATGTCTTAGCTTGCAATGCATGCAAACTCCTTTCGAAGGGCAGTCCGCTAAGATATGCCTTGAAGAGAGGCAGTTAAAACAACATTTGTTTTGCGACACAGCTTTTCTACGATCGTCAACTGAAAGGCCTTTGAAGGTATTGCAGAAATATAAGGGGTGAGGTTTATTGCAAAGAATACACGAGGTGTTATTACCTTGAATAGAGAAAACATGAGAATGTGGAGACTTTTCCGAGAAATGTTTGGTGGGTTTACTTTTGCTGACATCTGTGGAACCTTCATCTTTATTGATTAATGCATAAAGAATTTGACAACGTTTCTTTATGAAAGAGATCAAAACTTTAAATGTGGGTTCAGATTTGTCCACTAAATCGGATTCCCATGCTTTACGAGTATTAAGGTCAAATTTGGACGTAGTGAGATGTATAAGAAAAAGATCCCAATGTTCAACAGGTTGTTTAAGATGTTCTAGGGCTCTTACATGAAGTTCGACGGTGTCTCCCAGAGTTCTAAGGTATGATAAATTATCATGGCGTGAAGCTGGTAAATTAAACAAGGCGTTCATATGGCGTTGAATCCTAAGTTTGGCATTGCCATATCGCTGTTGGATGAGGTCAATAGCTACCGAGTAATTTTCGGTTGTGAGAGGTAAAGCTTCAATTAACTTGAAAGGAGGACCCTGAAGAACAGACTTTAAATACTAAAATTTTTGAATCTCAGGGAATGATCTATTATCATGTATTAGAGAAGAAAAAAGTTCAAAAAAGGAATCCCACTGTTTTTCCTCCCCTGAAAAGGTACGAAGTTGGATTTTAGGAAGAAACGGTTTGCTAACTTCGGTGTTTTGATGGGTTGCTAATTGCTTAATTAAATCCTTAGCTTCGCCATACATATTGTAATACAGTTCTTCAACAGAACTGCGATCTTGTTCTTGATCAGGTTCGATTGTTTCAATTTCGGTTTGCAACACATCATACTCTTGAAAATGTTGCTGATAAACGTTAAAACGTTGAACTAGAACGTCATAATTGTGATCACCAAAAGATTTGGTACCCAAAAACTGCTGAAAACGAGTAAGTTTTTTTTACAGGCGGTTCTTTTGGCTACAAGCTCCTTAGGAAGAGACATGGAGGAACTTTGAGTACTTTCACTCACCGATCTGCTAGACTGCCGAGCGTCTGAAGTGGTAGTAGTAGTATCTGTACTGGTAGAGGTGGTAACAAGGGACATCTCCGCTCACCCAAACATAGCTTTCATAGCGATAGCTGAAAAATACAATTAGCCATAATAACAGAAGTGGAAAGCTGCAATAGCTTACCGAATGGCTTGGCAACCTGTTTCATACAATAAGCAATTATGAAGGTTATTTAAAGGTCCCAGGTTTCGGCACCAACATGGTTAGGATCTGTCAATGCGAGACCTCCTCTTTCGGGAAGGAAGCAAATGAACTTTACTAAGTAGGAACAGATTGAACATTGATGAGTAAATAGCAATGGAAACAGTTTGCCAATAACAGTGGTATTTTATTCAAAAACCAACTTACAAAAGATTTAACAATAAATAAATATATAAACATGTAATGGAAACGTGACCTTTGACAGGCCGACAACAAGCGAGCAAGATTTCATAAGCTTTCAAAAGATTTAACAATTAATAAATATATAAACATGTAATGGAAATGTGACCTTTGACAGGCCGACAACAAGCGAACAAGATTTCATAAGCTTTAAAAAGATTAACAATAAATAAATATGTAAACATGTAATGTAAATGTGACCTTTGACAGGCCGACAACAAGCGAGCAAGATTTCATAATCTTTAATGCCAACAAACCTGAGAATAAGTAACCACTTTGTGGCCATTAGTCTAAAGTAGAACTATTCAGGGTAAATTAGTGAGTAACTATAGTGCTCAATAATGGCTTAAAATCTAGCCTAGGACTGCACACCGAGAGTAGTTTAGTTAATTTACAGAAAAATCAACATTTACATGCCAGTAGGGATAACATCCCGCTAGTCGCCTGATAGTTACAAGGCGAGGTTGTTTACAATTGAAAATGGGAGCATTCCCAAAAAACACCTTGATAGATTAAATAGAGAACAAGCCATTCACTTCGTCAGAGAGGTGAACTGGTGTTAAGCCCAATAGTTTATACAAAAACTAGAGAAAAGGATGATTTGTTTTGAAGGAAGTTAACATGCGAAAGAGAGAGAACAGTTGTTTTCTCATAGCCCACAATTTAAAGGCATAATACATGCTTAAACCACTTAATAGAAGGAAATAAGTTTAGTTTGGCATGGTTTGACAAGCTATTTAAGCCATGTGACATAACCCTAAAAAAAAGAAAGATACATTTTTAAGTTTAGAAATGTTTTAGGTTATAATGAACACTTAGCTTGTTGGCGTTGGTGTAGAGGAATTTCCACATAATAGAAATGGAGGAAGAACGTGTTGATCACTTTTTTTCCGTCTTAGAAATGTTGAAGACTTCGTGCCCAGCACAAAACTGACGTAGGCAAATTATCGATGTAAACTTATATAGATTTCGTAGAACTCGGTTTTGATCACTCTTTTCCGTCTTGGAAATGTTGAAGACTTCGTGCCCAGCACAGAAGAAAATTTGTTTATCGTTTTTGCTCATGACAAACTGACGTAGGCCAAGTATCGATGTTAACTTATATAGATTTCGTAGATTTTAGAATGCACTGCTGGTTTGACTAGAAGCATTTTGCGATGTATTAGCACACAGCGTTGAGACAGCTTCAAGAGTTGTGCAAACAGCGTGAAGACGGCTGAAGATGAGTGACTGGCATTGTGACTTGCTGGAGACAGACTGTTGATGTAGGCCAGGGCAGGCTATATACCGGCCAACGTGCTGGATGCGTGATGTGGACAGATGACGTCGGCCAATACGAGAGCGTGGAGCTTTCTCGAAGCCGCTGAAAGCCAATCAGAGAAAGGGGCCAACTGAAAATGAACCTCGTGACCAGTATTACTTCCGGAAAATTTCAGTATCGCGGAACACGTGCAAGCTGGTACAATTGAGAAAAAAAGGAGAGAATGACACTGACATGTAAGAGGTTATGTTATAATAAAAATAAGTGAACTTTGTAAATTTCACTGAAAAGTGAACATACTGCCAGAGGGGCAACAGAGAAGAAAAAAACCTGAGAGAGAAGAGCTAGAGTAGCAGAGGGCAAATGACTGAAATAGGACGAACACAGTGTCCTGATGAAGTTTTAAGTTTGACCACTCGAACTCTAGCATCTCTGCCATAATAGCATTTTATAACACGACCAGTTTTCCATACAAGAGGAGGACTTGGGTCTTTGAGAAGAACCAAATCACCCTCCTCAAGGTTAGGCCGAGAGAGCTGCCACATGTTCCTCCTTTGGAGCGAGTGAAAATACTCAAGTCTCCACCTCTTCCAAAATTGAGCTTTAAGGGATTCTACCTTTCTCCACAAGATAGGCAAAGACAGATCAAGTATACGATCAAGCAACTGAGGAGACGCAGCTAAGGAACTGCCCACCAGAAAATGACCTGGAGTCAAAGGAAGGAAATCACAAGGATCGTTGGAAAGAGGAGAAAGTGGTCGTGAGTTGACAATTCCCTCAATGAGTATAATTAAAGAATTGAATTCTTCGTAAGTTACAATACTAGAGCCAAGATTTTTCTTTAAATGATTTTTTGTGAGTTTCACACAAGATTCCCATCGTCCGCCGTGATGGGGAGCATAAGGAGGGTGAAATGCCATTTGAATTGGTTTAAGTGCGAGTAATTGGAGATTTTTTCTTTCGCACGAGGGGAACAAAGGGCTTTATACCATTGCTGCGAAGCTCCAACAAAGGTTTTGGCATTATCAGAGAAGACTACTGAAGGAATGCCCCTTCGTGAAATGAATCTAGAGAAAGCGGAAAGAAAATATGAGGTAGAGGCACTAGTTACGAGCTCAAGATGAATAGAGCCAGTGACCATACAGACAAATAGAGAAACGTATAGTTTTCCAAGGATTTTCCTTTTAGCACTAGGGTGATTTTGTTGATACACAAACGGACCGGCGTAATCAATGCCGGTGAAGGAAAAAGGTCTGCAAGGAGCTGAACGAAATGGGGGAAGGTCAGCCATGAGTTGCTGATTAGATTTAGGCTGAGCTTTGAAACAAGTAATACATTTATGTATAACAGAAGTGACTTCGTGTAAACCATTAATAGGCCAGTATTTTTCCCGTATCAAGCATAGAAGGGTTCTAGAACCAACATGTAAGTTTTGATAATGAAACTGACGAATGATTATCCGAGTAACATGATGTTTAGACGGAAGGATAATAGGGTGCTTTTTTTCATCAGAGAAGTCAGAAAGAGAAAGTCTGCCGCCCACTCTTAACAAACCATCGCCATCTAGAAAAGGGCATAAGGCAAAAAGCCTGCTGTGTTTCTTGAGAGTTTTACCTTTAGCCAATATGTTTATTTCGACTGAGAACGCCTCTCTCTGGGTGAGCCAAAGAACTTCGATGGTGGCAATTTGCAGTTCAACAGCCGAAAGAAAAGGCTGAGGGAATAGAGGTTGATCTAGTACTAAAAATTTCTATCTGAGCACATAAGCAGTGATGCGCACTAGTTTTTGAAAAGAAGAGTAACGTTCCAACAAGGAAGGAGTGTTGGCAGTTACAAAGGCAGAAGCTTTTTTGCTGATTTCAGGAATATCCTGTAACGGGAAATTAGAGTTGGAAGGTCGGTTTTGAATTCTTTCAGAAAGCCATGAAGGGCCGTGCCAGTACAAACAGGATTGAGATAGTGACTTAGGTGAACAACCACGAGAAATGAGGTCGGCGGGGTTGTCTTTGCTAGAAACATGGTTCCATTGTTCTGGTTTAGAAACAGTTTGAATTTTCTCAACTCTGTTAGCTACAAAAGCTTGCCAATTAGAAGGAGGTTTAGAAATCCATGCCAAAGCAATAGAGGAATCTGTCCAAAAATATGTGTGCGAGAACTTACAGTTGAGTGTTTGTTTGAGTTTGTTAGCTAATTCGGCAGCAAGTAGTGCGGCACAGAGTTCAAGACGAGGTAATGAAACGGGTTTCAAAGGCGCAACCTTAGATTTAGCACATATCAAATTGGAGAAAAAGGGGGAGCGGCTTACAATGTAAGCACAATATCCGTATGCTTTGGTCGAACTGTCAGCAAAAAGGTGCAAATTCAGGACAAGAGAGCAAGAGAACGGAACTAGCACTCTAGGAATGTCTACTAATGAGAGATCACAAAGATTGTGCCGATAGGCAAGCCACTTTTGTAGAAGCGAAGGAGGAATGGGATCATCCCAATCCGAGTTCAATGACCATAGCTCTTGCATAAAGATTTTAGCTAGAACATTTACGGGTGCAATGAACTGAAGCGGGTCATATATCTTAGCTATTTCAGATAGCACATGTCTTTTGGTTTGTGGAGGTGAGGAAGACAAATTTACTTCGTAAAAGAATGAGTCAGCTTTTGGATACCAGTGTATTCCCAAAACTTATGTAGCATCCTCCAATTGACAAAGCTCTACTGGAGTATTAACAGGATAATGTGGCAAGAGATTGGCTAGAAGTTCCTAAGAATTTGAGTTCCAACGATGAAGTAAGAATCCTCCTCTGCTAAGTAAAGTTTTTAAACTTTGAGAGAGTTCGATAGCCTCAGATACATTCTTAAAAGAAAAAAGAAAGTCATCAACGTAGAAGGATTTTTTTAACAAAATAGGAGTTTCAGAAGGAAACAAATGACCATCTTGGTCGGCAAGATGTTTCAAAGTACGAATGGCAAGAAAAGCCGATGGTTTAAGCCCATACGTTACGGTTTTTAATTTAAAGATCTTTATGGTTTTAGTAGGAGCATCACGCCAGAGAATTCGTTGAAGATTTTGTTGTTCGGAATTAATCAGAATTTGTCTATACATTTGTTGTACGTCGGCTATGATTCCAATTGGAAATAGACGAAAATTTAAAAGAATAGTCGGGAGATCAGACTGAATGGCAGGTCCAGATAGGAGAGTGTCATTTAAGGAAATGCCATTGGCATCAGGGGCAGAACCATTAAAAACAACTCTTATCTTTTCTTTGGTGGAGGGATTCTTCCAAACGGGATGGTGATTTAAATACACTGAATCTAAAGAAGGGTTGAAATCTTGAACAGTCTCCATATGGTTAGAAGCTTCATAATCCTCCATGAATTCAAGGTATTCTTTGCGAGTGGAAGGATCTTGCTTGAGTTGATTCTCAACTGCAAATAAAGCTTTAAGAGCTTTCGGATAGGAATCACATAAAGAAGGAGGAGAAGAAATGCGTGGCATTGTGACAATGAATCTGCCATCTGGGTTACGAACAATGGTTTCTAGAAAATGTTGTTTACAAAATTCATCTTCTGATGAAAGAGAAGGAGCAGATTCAATGGATTCGATTTGCCAAAATTTTTCCAGACGCTGATGAAGATCTGCATTAGTGAAATGGCATTGAGAGGAACCTTGAACAGTTTGAAGAGGAATATAACCTGTGATAAGCCAGCCAAATTTAGTATGGTGGGCGTGGATACCAGATGAAATATTAACCCTTGACGGAAGAAGATTTTGCCAAAATGTGTTAGCGCCAAAAAGAATGTCAACGTGAGAGCTTTTATAGAATTGAGGGTCAGCCAGTTTTAGATCAGAGGGAAATTTCCATTCGTCAACGGAAAAAGAGCGACTGGGGGTAGGACTGCCAATACTCGGAATGGACAGACAGTTTAGATGAAAGTTAGTGCCATATTGGACTGAATCTTTCACCTGCAGCTTGACATAATTTAAGGAAGTAGACTTGCTGTTATTGATACCAGATATTTCAATATTGGTGGAGAGTGGTTTGAGACCTAACCTTTCAACTAATGATGAGGTTATGAAGTCATGAGTTGCCGCATTGTCCAGCAAGGCTCGTACTAAGTGCCAACTGCCGGAAGAATCTTTAACTTGGACCTGGATCGTAGATAACAAAACTTGAGCACTACGCCATGAGGGGATTGTTTGATTGTAGGATTGGGCAACGGTATTTACAGTAGAAACAGAAGAGCTAGGTGGAGAAGCATCACTAGTAAGGCTCAGCGCAGGTTGGGCACTAGGATTTGTAACTGTTCCAGGTATAGACCGTGGCTTTTCGAAGCGGTGTAAGGTAGAATGATGTCTTAGCTTGCAATGCATGCAAACTCCTTTCGAAGGGCAGTCCGCTAAGATATGCCTTGAAGAGAGGCAGTTAAAACAACATTTGTTTTGCGACACAGCTTTTCTACGATCGTCAACTGAAAGGCCTTTGAAGGTATTGCAGAAATATAAGGGGTGAGGTTTATTGCAAAGAATACACGAGGTGTTATTACCTTGAATAGAGAAAACATGAGAATGTGGAGACTTTTCCGAGAAATGTTTGGTGGGTTTACTTTTGCTGACATCTGTGGAACCTTCATCTTTATTGATTAATGCAGAAAGAATTTGACAACGTTTCTTTATGAAAGAGATCAAAACTTTAAATGTGGGTTCAGATTTTACCACTAAATCGGATTCCCATGCTTTACGAGTATTAAGGTCAAATTTGGACGTAGTGAGATGTATAAGAAAAAGATCCCAATGTTCAACAGGTTGTTTAAGATGTTCTAGGGCTCTTACATGAAGTTCGACGGTGTCTCCCAGAGTTCTAAGGTATGATAAATTATCATGGCGTGAAGCTGGTAAATTAAACAAGGCGTTCATATGGCGTTGAATCCTAAGTTTGGCATTGCCATATCGCTGTTGGATGAGGTCAATAGCTACCGAGTAATTTTCGGTTGTGAGAGGTAAAGCTTCAATTAACTTGAAAGGAGGACCCTGAAGAACAGACTTTAAATACTAAAATTTTTGAATCTCAGGGAATGATCTATTATCATGTATTAGAGAAGAAATAAGTTCAAAAAAGGAATCCCACTGTTTTTCCTCCCCTGAAAAGGTACGAAGTTGGATTTTAGGAAGAAACGGTTTGCTAACTTCGGTGTTTTGATGGGTTGCTAATTGCTTAATTAAATCCTTAGCTTCGCCATACATATTGTAATACAGTTCTTCAACAGAACTGCGATCTTGTTCTTGATCAGGTTCGATTGTTTCAATTTCGGTTTGCAACACATCATACTCTTGAAAATGTTGCTGATAAACGTTAAAACGTTGAACTAGAACGTAATAATTGTGATCACCAAAAGATTTGGTACCCAAAAACTGCTGAAAACGAGTAAGTTTTTTTTACAGGCGGTTCTTTTGGCTACAAGCTCCTTAGGAAGAGACATGGAGGAACTTTGAGTACTTTCACTCACCGATCTGCTAGACTGCCGAGCGTCTGAAGTGGTAGTAGTAGTATCTGTACTGGTAGAGGTGGTAACAAGGGACATCTCCGCTCACCCAAACATAGCTTTCATAGCGATAGCTGAAAAATACAATTAGCCATAATAACAGAAGTGGAAAGCTGCAATAGCTTACCGAATGGCTTGGCAACCTGTTTCATACAATAAGCAATTATGAAGGTTATTTAAAGGTCCCAGGTTTCGGCACCAACATGGTTAGGATCTGTCAATGCGAGACCTCCTCTTTCGGGAAGGAAGCAAATGAACTTTACTAAGTAGGAACAGATTGAACATTGATGAGTAAATAGCAATGGAAACAGTTTGCCAATAACAGTGGTATTTTATTCAAAAACCAACTTACAAAAGATTTAACAATAAATAAATATATAAACATGTAATGGAAACGTGACCTTTGACAGGCCGACAACAAGCGAGCAAGATTTCATAAGCTTTCAAAAGATTTAACAATTAATAAATATATAAACATGTAATGGAAATGTGACCTTTGACAGGCCGACAACAAGCGAACAAGATTTCATAAGCTTTAAAAAGATTAACAATAAATAAATATGTAAACATGTAATGTAAATGTGACCTTTGACAGGCCGACAACAAGCGAGCAAGATTTCATAATCTTTAATGCCAACAAACCTGAGAATAAGTAACCACTTTGTGGCCATTAGTCTAAAGTAGAACTATTCAGGGTAAATTAGTGAGTAACTATAGTGCTCAATAATGGCTTAAAATCTAGCCTAGGACTGCACACCGAGAGTAGTTTAGTTAATTTACAGAAAAATCAACATTTACATGCCAGTAGGGATAACATCCCGCTAGTCGCCTGATAGTTACAAGGCGAGGTTGTTTACAATTGAAAATGGGAGCATTCCCAAAAAACACCTTGATAGATTAAATAGAGAACAAGCCATTCACTTCGTCAGAGAGGTGAACTGGTGTTAAGCCCAATAGTTTATACAAAAACTAGAGAAAAGGATGATTTGTTTTGAAGGAAGTTAACATGCGAAAGAGAGAGAACAGTTGTTTTCTCATAGCCCACAATTTAAAGGCATAATACATGCTTAAACCACTTAATAGAAGGAAATAAGTTTAGTTTGGCATGGTTTGACAAGTTATTTAAGCCATGTGACATAACCCTAAAAAAAGAAAGATACATTTTTAAGTTTAGAAATGTTTTAGGTTATAATGAACACTCGGCGTTGGTGTAGAGGAATTTCCACATAATAGAAATGGAGGAAGAACGTGTTGATCACTTTTTTCCGTCTTAGAAATGTTGAAGACTTCGTGCCCAGCACAAAACTGACGTAGGCCAATTATCGATGTAAACTTATATAGATTTCGTAGAACTCGGTTTTGATCACTTTTTTCCGTCTGGGAAATGTTGAAGACTTCGTGCCCAGCACAGAAGAAAATTTGTTTATCGTGTTTGCTCACGACAAACTGACGTAGGCCAAGTATCGGTGTTAACTTATATAGATTTCGTAGATTTTAGAATGCACTGCTGGTTTGACTAGAAGCATTTTGCGATGTATTAGCACACAGCGTTGAGACGCCTTCAAGAGTTGTGCAAACAGCGTGAAGACGGCTGAAGATGAGTGACTGGCATTGTGACTTGCTGGAGACAGACTGTTGATGTAGGCCAGGGCAGGCTATATACCGGCCAACGTGCTGGATGCGTGATGTGGGCAGATGACGTCGGCCAATACGAGAGCGTGGAGCTTTCTCGAAGCCGCTGAAGGCCAATCAGAGAAAGGGGCCAACTGAAAATGAACCTGGTGACCAGCATTACTTCCGGAAAAGTTCAGTATCGCGGAACACGTGCAAGCTGGTACGAATTGAGAAAAAAGGAGAGAATGACACTGACAGGTAAGAGGTTATGTTATAATAAAAATCAGGGAACATTGTAAATTTCACTGAAAAGTGAACAGTCAGGTACAATGTGTGTACTTTAAGAATTTCTGAGTGGGAATCTTAAAAGTATGAACAAATAATAGAGATGAAATTAAAACAAAAGAAAAAGAGAGAGAATTTAAGTAGAAGTTTCTAAAACTTCTTATATTTAAACAGTAATTACGATTGCAATTTATACAAATTGCGAAACCTGAAGAGAAAAATTAAGAAGAAGTTTCTGGAACTTCTATGTCTAAACAGGATCACGAGGATAAATAGGGCAAGTTACCCTTTCGTGAAACCTGGATCAACGAGATTAATGAAAAGTTGAGTACTTAGAACATAAACAATTCCTGTACTAGCAAGAAAAGAAAATAGATTAATAGGCAGTTTCTAACTGCTGATATTTAAACAGAATGAATAAGTTATAAATGGAGAAAAGTTGGGAGGGCGCCTATGGTTTGGCGAGGCCTCATTGAAATAGAGATAAATTTAAGGATGAACCTAATTTGTTGGTAAAGAGTGGTTGTGGAAGAGGAAATAAGAACTTTGTGGAGAAAGTTCATGACCTTATATATTTTTCTCGGACGAGCGCGGCGCGGATGAGAAGTTGAACGAGCACTGGTTTCACTATAGTCAATTGACGTGGTTGAAAAGTTCACTATTGTAGCACAGAAAATTTATAAAAAGGAAAGTTATTGCGGTGGTATAAAATAACTAGTTGCATTTTGGTTTGAGAGAGTCTATTGCGTTGAAAAATTTGTAGGTTATAGTTGAATGCAGCGGACGAATTCCCACGAAGGAAGAAAAATTAGGTGTTGATTAGCTGTTCATAAAGAAATTCCTTGGTTAGAAAAAGTATTCCCATGTGTGAGTGGAAAATACTCGAAGGTTTAGCTTGCGGATGAATTGTTTGCCGTAGAAAATTCCAGAACAATCATAACTGTTGAATTGGATAAATAAAGTCCAGCGGTGGAACGAGCTAAGTTTACTATAGACAGTATTTATTTTAATAAGAATCCCACGGTGTGAGAGCTCATTCTCAGTTAACATGCACAAGAAATGCTGCTTCGTTTTACAAGATTAGCTGTCTTAGATAGACAAAGCCTGACATCGAAAATCACGCGAAGATTGCAATTGCACAACATTTAGCAACTTCTCACTGTCTATACAACGGTATTAAAACCGTCTAGCTAATTAAAAGCAATTAAAATATGTTGGAGAACATAGTACTTAGCTCATTTCTGTAGTAGGCGATCCAGGCGACCGTTAGTTAAGATCTGGACTTGGCGTCCGATTCAAAAGTTTGTCTTTCGAGGAGAGGAGACGAGCCCTAGTTAGGCTCCAACTGGAGGTCTTGACGACTGAAGCACAAGTGAGACCAGCTCAACGAAGCGCGGAGGGACCAGGGAAGGAAAAAGAGTGGGAGTAGGAGACTAAGGAATATACATAAGAATGACAAACAATACAAAAATTAAGTCTTGATGAAATGGTTTTCAAAGAGTTGATAGCAGGCGTCACTAGCGAAGCCTGGTGGATTGGAATGTAGACGAAGTCCTCTTGATCACGGAGATGATAGCTGGCGATAGCGACGAGATCTGGTGGTTAGATTGGTAAGGAAGTCCTCTTGTACATGAAAAAATTGAGGAACTTCAGAAATTCACTGCTAGATGACGCTAGGTTGATCATGGAAGATATATATCTGGAACAGACTTACAGGTAATATAAGCAAAGTGCATAAACAAAGAAAAAACAGGAAATCACTGCTGGTGTTTGCGAAAAAGGAAGGAATGAAATTAAGCAAAAGCCGCAAAAGCTCACTCTGTCTTACCGGGTATTCCAAGGAATGCACCAGGGGTATCGGGATTGGTGAGGTTCGATCATTAACCAGCTCAGAGAAATGGATCGATAACAAAACTAAGCAAGAAAAGAGAGGTCAGTCTTATGTTAAAATCACGAATAAATAATTCAGAATAGATCCCTAGCCTAGCATGAGAGTTGCAAACGGCTAATCCGATACTATTCTGCCCTGAAAGAAAATATAAAAAAAGTTCTAATCAAGATGTAAATTGGCTCTCATGGTCCTAATACAAAATTTGAATAAGAACGAGCAAGCTAAGATGATGATAATTGTTGTTTTAAGGGGCCTAACATCTAGGTTATCGGCCCAGCAAGCTAAGAGTATGGCACGTAAGATCAGCCCTAAGAAATTACATCCAAAATGACTACGGGAGGATCAAACATCAGAAGAATCTATTTGAAAGAAAGACATTTACTTGTTTACAAATACTAGAAATATTTACATTTAATAGCCAGGGGGAAATTTGTCTTTTGCTATGATGGTGCCATCTCCAACATTTATCTTTAAATTTACGTGTTTAGCTAGCCATAAATATCATTAATTAATAAACGAGCCGCGTTTATTACTAAGAAAAGCAAGCTATGTGCACAACGTTGCTGAATATTCATACAATAATTCAGCACTCCTATGGTTGTGCAATTGGCACTGCCTGCGTACACGATTTGTTACTGTTTGTAACAAATGGTCATAGTTTCAAAGTGTTAAGAAAGTTAGAAAAATAGAAAAGCCTGCAAATGCGATGGTAAATAAACAATTACATCGTCTCATATTGATCAAAATGTATCGAAAATAACTTAACAATAACTAAATGTCGAACATTTGGTTCAAAGATATTTTATTTTTAGTATTTGTTATTTTATTTAGGCTCAGGGGGAATTATGAGATTTGTTTAGTTTCACAAAATCCTATCTTTGATTATTAAAGCTTCACACAATTATTTATTCCTCACAGTATAGTTGTTCAGTTTATGGACCTTTAAATAGCGTTCAGTGTACTCAGGTAATGTGTGTATCCAACTAATGCATAATAACTTAATAGACACCCTGTGTATCACTCTTACAATTACGGATTCATCAATCCTGGCGCCATCGGTTTGGTACGACTGCAGTAGCTCGTTACCACCGGAATAACCACAATAACATGTCGGAGGTATCAATCCACCATCACGACTCATTTCAATAACACCATAATAACGTTACTTACAATAAGTGTAGATCACTGAATTATACACGTTTTAAACACTGATCATAAAGGTTATGTGTGTAGAAAACACATTCTAACAACGCTCTGAATTAACATGAAGGCTTCTGATACAAACTAAAGTGTGAGATTGTGCATTTATTAAATTGCCTTTTCCCTGAATGAGTTCGAACCTATGTTCTCTGGTTACAAAATACTGTTTCTTTCATTGCCTGTCTGGCTTCTCGTAGAGAAATAAAACTGTTTTCAAGTATCGATCTAGCAAAACAAATGTGAATAACGGAACTCTGCATTCCGATTATATAATACAAGGAATTTCATAGCCTTCTAAATAAATAATGCACTAGTGTGCTGTGTAGTGGTTTGGCTTGTACATGTAACCTTAACCTTGTTTTAACATCTGCCAAAACTAGTTTCTTTGTCATCAGCTCGACAAAATAAAAGTTGATAACAACTGTTCAGAAATGATAAGAAATGGACATAGAAAAATACTGCCTTCCTGGCGTTTATAAATTTATAACGAAACTGTAACGTTCCACACGTGGTCTTATCTTAGCTACCTGCGTTGTACACTTGTAAATGAAACCATACTAAAATTAAGTCTACTGTTCCAACTCATTACAAATTACGCTACTGATACATGATCTGACTTTCAGATAGCAGCGACCATCCTTCGAGACCCGCCATGAGATGTTATAAGTGGTCTCCTTCATGGTCTTAAATCATTTCATCATTGTTATGGGTCACCTTCTGTCATCAATTCCCCACGCATGATTTAGAAATCCATTTCCATCGCGTGGTAGGAGTTATTTTCCAAAATTAAATGTTTCAGTAGTTCCATAATGTTGCAGTAGGTGATAAAATTACACATATTAAAGATACTTGCACACACAGACTCTAAGGTGCGGTAATAAATCGCCCATTTATTTCACTCTGCCAATGGGATTAAATTATCGCCTGTGCGATGCTCACTCGCAACATTTCTTAATTATTTACACAAAACAAATATAAGCCAAAATAACTGCCCATCGGGAAAAACATAAAATATACTCCTAGACTTTCACAGTTAATTAATTTCATAGCTTTATGATACACTTGGATGCGACCATGTGGTCTTAAAGTCTGCGTACAACGCTTCCATAGTTTTCACTTCGTGGATCAACATATTTCACTGTTTAAATGTTTAGAATTGTCTACAATCACTTGATTACTAGATTATGCCATGATGGCTGTCCATTCGACTAATACACTTGGATATTTCCATTGCACACTGGTGCCGTTCACGGTACGTGTCCTTACTTGTACTTCACGCGCACATAGCTGTTGCTTCAACAAACGACAATTAGGTACTGCTTTCACTAAGCATGGCGTTCACTCAGGACATGAGTTAGCCGCGTAAATTGAAGGTTTCGCTTATCTGCGACGTATACCGTATTTTAAATGAGCAGAAATACGTTGATTAAATTATTAATGATCTATAGAGTGTTTAAAGTGTTATTATAAGCGATATTGATTCGGCTTCTTCCCGCCGCTCGCAGGGTATGTTCAGTTACTCTTCAGCTTGGATCTTGGTCTTTATTAGCTGAGAAAACATGCGTCAACGGGCGCAATACCTTAGTTGTGATAATTAAGACTTGCTGTGAAGTACTGTAGCCTACCTCGTATCACGTGAACAGGGTTAGGTATAGAAGAAAACAGAATTTTCCGTGCGATCCTTACTTGTGGAGGAACCTCAAACAAAATGTAGCCAATACAAAACAATCCGCGTACTCTGGAGGCTCTCGAGAATGACATAACTCCACTGATACGAAACATCAGTGAGGATGAATTACAGCGAGTGGACCAAAACTTCCTACGTAGGTGCAACGTTTGTTTAGAAAATGAAGTACAGCATTTCCAGCAACTACTCTGAAACTTATATCAGTAACTATGATTATTAAATACGTTAACAAGTGTAAATGTGTTAACTAGTTTTGCGCTACGCTGCTGCTAGCACCAATGCCTTGCTCGACAAGCTGCAATACACAGTGCCACTTCCGCCACACGGCCACAGCGATTCTCCGTTATATAGGAAGGCCATTCAATGTACAATATAAAAACAATTCGTGAAAAAAATAACTAGAAACCGCCTGTGCAGATTTAGAAAGAAGTTTAACCAGGGGGAAAATGTGACATATCTGGTTGTAAATTGGTTGAGGAACCAATCGTTGAATGAGTTTGAATCAGCAGAACCAAAAAATGCTTTCAACCTACTAAACAAAATGGTTGGCAAAATATATTCCTGAGTATGTGGACAGCACTTCGAATTTTGGTGACCATACTTGTAATTGGTGCTAAAGGAGAACGAGGTTTCAGTAAATTAAAAGTTATAAAAATTAATTAACGTTCAACCATGTGTCAGGATACACTGTCAAATCTGGCAAATTTCTTCTTCTTCCTAGCATTAATCCCTTGCAGGGTCTGCTACTTTGCTTATCTCCTCCACTTCCTTCTGTCGTTGACACATTCTGGTGTTAAACCAACAGCGTGCATGTCAACACTGATGTTGTCAGTCCACCGCTTTGCAGATCTTCCACGTTGTCTTGTTCCACATGTAATGATGCGGAGTGCCCTTTTTAGCCTATTTTCATTTTATGAAAAAATAGCCTTATGAGATCACCTCTTGTCCGTGTGTCGCACTGGCGTCTAATTTCGTTCAATTGTTTACATAACCTCAAAATGGCAGCTGTGCGAAATAGTTCACTGGTATTCTATATCTCCGAAACTATGTACGGTGATACAGGGCACAGGTACAAGTTTACCTATGTAAATTTCAAAAACCTGTAAAGTAAAAAACGAACATGGCAGCCAAGCGAAGTTGAAATATTTTAATAGACTTTTCTCGTGGTTTAACTCTCTGAGCGCAGTGAAATATGGTACAGTAAAAACTTACACATATTGTAATGCACTAACAACTAACTTAGTTCAATTGTTTACATAACCTCAAAATGGCGGCTGTGCGAAATTTTAAAATTATGTTTTTATTTCTTGAGTCGTAATCATGTGGTAGAAGCGAAAGTTTGAATAATGAAGCCACGCAATAATTTTCCTTTAATTGTACATAACTCTATGGTCTATACATATAACAATCCAACATGGCGACCATCCGAAATATTTAGATGGATCTCAATATCTACGAACCTTTTACAGCAATCAATCTGAATTTTTTTTTGTGTTCATAGAGTTTATAGGACTTTCAGTAATCTGGTGAGCACAAATCCAACATTGCGGCGACGCGAAGTATAAATATTTCAATGGACGATCCTCGCGGTTAACCATCCGAGTGCAGTGAAACTTTGCACGTTAAATGCTTATACAATTGTTAATCCACTGGCATCTAATTTACTTCAATTGTTTTCATAACCACAAGATGGCAGCTGTGCGAAATTTTAAAATCTCGTTTTTAGCCTATTTTCATCTATGAAAAAAAATAGGCTTATGAGATCACCTTATGTCCTGTGTCTGTCTGTGTGTGCGTAAGTGATTGATTTTTATGTGTCCCCCCTAATACTAAACAGCTGGAGCGACTTCAATGAAAATCGGTAAGTTCATAGCACTGTTCCGGACGACCCCTACGGTGCCCTTCAAATTTTGTTACGTCTCACCAATCCAATATGGCGGCTGTGCGAAATATTCTACCAGCATTCTATATCTCCGAAACTATTACCGATATCACCCCGGAATTTTGTACGGTGATAAAGCGAACTACTAGAATTTCACATATGTGACTTTTGAAAAACTGGTAACTACAAAACAAACAAGGCGGCCAAGCGAATTTGCGACTTTTAATTAGACGTTTCTCGCGATTTAAACAAACAAGAGCTATGAAACTTGTTACAGTATATGTTTATACACATTGTAATGCACTGGCGTCTAATTTAGATCAATTGTTCACATAACCTCAAGATGGCGGCTGTGCGAAATATTTCACCGGGATTTATATCTCTGAAACTATTACCGGTATCACCCTGAAATTTTGTACGGAGATAAAGGGTACTGCTGGAAGTTCATCTATGAGACTTTCCAAAACCGGTAACTACAAAACGAACATGGCGGCCAAGCGAAGTTGAAAGTTCTAAATTAACTATTTTCGTGAATTAATAATCCAAACGCAATGAACCTTGGTACAGCAAATGTTTATACACATTGCAATGCACTGGTATCTAATTTAGTTCAAATGTTTACATAACCTCAAGATGGCGGCTGTGCAAATTTTTTAATTAAGTTTTTATTTCTTGTGTCGTAATTATGCGATTGAAGTGAAAGTTTGAATAATGAACCTACGCAATCATTTTCCTTTAATGGTACATGACTCTATGGCCTATACATTTAAAAATCCAACATAGCGACCATCCGGAATATTTAGACGGATCTCAATATCTACGAATCTATTACAGCAATCAAACTGATTATTTTTATGTTCATAGGGTCTATGATCATAAGTTCAACTATAGGACTTTCAATAACCTGGTGATAACAAATCCAACATGGCGGCGACTCGAAGTATACATATTAATATGGTCGTTTCTCACAATTTAAATATCTGAGTGCAGTGACACGTGGAACAGTAAATTCTTATACAAATGTGAATCCACTAAAATCTATTTTTTTCAATTGTTTCCATAACCACAAGATGGCAGCTGTGCGATATTTTTAAATCTCGATTTTACTTCTTGTGTCCTAATCATGAGATTGGAGTTTGAATACTACACGTACACAATAATCTTCTTGTAACAATACATAACTCTTAAGACCTACATATATAAAAATCCATCATGGCGACCATCCGCTACATTAGTCGGTTCTCAATATCTACGAATCTATTACTGCAATCAAACTGAAATTTTGTATGTTGATAGTGGCAATTAACATAAGTAGGAAATATAAAAATTGGCTTTAGTTCTTCATGGAACTACTTGTTTCTCATCGGTTTCCCTGGCTTTTAGACTTGCTCAAGAAAGGGTTGACAGTAGTGCGGGCTGTTAGAAAAAATAAGGCAGATATTGCCCAATTGCCTTCTGAAATTACATGAGGAACGTTCAAAACGCCAGAAAGAATAAGCCAAACAATGCAATTATTTCTTCACAGTGTTTCGAGCGTCCCCTTCTCATGCGTTTCATGCAATTTTGATATTTGTAAGTTGGTAAAGTGCACAATTTCTTGAATAGTTTTCGGAGGGAAAATCAATCTCCACGCCTCACTGCGGGAAGTCAAAAGGTATGCCTCATCTTTTAATCCAGGAAGGTGTCGAACAAGGTTCCATTGCCTGTTTTTGCAACGTATTGTGGATTTACTTGGTTGTGCGCCCATCTTTCCCCGAGTACTGTGCACCAGGACATCCAGTTCATCACCAGAAATATCTGAAACACTGAATCACTAAATTCTATATCATCCTCTTCGACTTCACTAGCACATCCATCAAATCATCATCTGCCTCACAATTTCTCCTTAATTCTTGCTCCACCTCGTCGTACTATACCATAACCTGTTCAGTAGGGGGGTGATAGGAGTTCTACTTCACTCGACACCGCTGTGCCCAACAAACCAACATGGCCGCCGTGCAAAGTTGAAACATTTAAATAGACTTTTCCCTCGAACCCATGGTCGGAGTTTCACGAATGAAGTGTCATTGGACTCGAGCTAACGTCCTCTTTCCTACGGACCACTCGTTATATTTTTGAAAATTTATTTGATTTTTTTCGTTTTCGAAAATAGGCGATAGTTTGAAAACCAAACATGATAGAACGTTGTGCCATGGCTAAAACAAATGGTCTTTATGACCTTTATTTTTTGTAATAACACTTTTTTATTTTTTATGTTTTTTTGAAAACACTCGAATATTGAAAATCCTATATTCTGGAAACAGGGAATTATACAAAAAAGTTTGTTTGACATAAATGAAAGGTCCCAACCCCCTCTACCTCAAAAATAAATTTCAAGTCTCTAGGATAAAAACCTGACAGTTGTGTGGTAAGGGGGAGCTGCTACACTTAGCAAGTTGTGAGCCCCTGCGACCCTGGAATGGAAGGAGTCATGCTAGGAGGGCGTGCTTGGATTCGTTTTTTTCGTCTCGTTGCCCTCTTTACGGGAATGTAGGTGTCAAAAAGGTGAAATGCTGCAAACATGGTTTTTTTTGGGGGGGGGGGGGGGGAAACGTGATTTTAGACTTTTTGCTATATCTCGCGAACCAATCCTGATAGAGGCGTGTACGAGGGGTGCAAGGACTCGGGGTGACATCCTCTTTGCTATGGACCACTCGTTATATTTTTAAAAAATTTGGAAACTCGATTTTGGGGTAAAAACCTTTTTTTGTGATTTTTGCTGATTTCTCACGAACCAATAACGCTAGAGACGTGTACGAGGTGTCATTTTTTTTTCATTGCGTTGCCCTCTTGCCGAGGATGTTCGTGTTAAGCAGGAATGAAACACCATGTTGAGGTAAAATCAAGATTTTAGACTTTTTGCTTTATCTCGCAAACCCATAACGCTGGAGACGTGTACGAGGTGTCCAAGGACACGGGCTAACGCCCCCTTTTGGAAACAATGTTTGAAATTTTGACAAAGGGCCTAACGCCATACATGTTGAAAAAACTTTTTTTTCTTTACCTGTTTATAATGTTCATGATGCGTGGTGGTTGAGAGAGACGATACGACTGGGTGTGTGTGTTTCAACGAAACTGTCGCTGACCACGGTGGCTATGCTCAATAGAACAATCGCTATTTCGACGGGTCGGTTTATGACAGAGCGAGGGTGCGTTTTGTTCCCCACACATTTTACCCTCGAAGGGGATCTTTGACGTGTAAACGGTGATGAGAACTTGGTTCTATGTTCGTCGAAGCGAGTATAGAAAAAAAACTTGCAGACGAGCAGGAGATGGATGTCATTTGATCTAACTTGACAACAGGTGCAATGGAAAATGACAAAGACGCAGAGGACACTTGATGGTGAAATAATCTGACCATCGTGGTGGCAGGGAAGTGCCAAATGCATGTGAACATGTGTGAAACCACATGTACGCTAAACAAGTTACATCCTGTTTGCTTCGTACGTGACAAAATGTAAGTTCATGTGAAATTTGATCTGGCACAGGTGTTCACCTTAGACGTTAGCTGTCCACGTGCACGATAAGAGAATGTTCAAAGCGTGCGAAAAAAAGATTATACATGCAAGGTAACATTATATAAGACATGTCGTTATCATTTCCACCTTTGAACACACTGCATTGCGTGAAACACTTTGTCTTGTTTAACAGTTTTGGTGTTGGTGGAAAATACTTAACCTTGTTGTGAGGTAGGCATTTATTTATAAATGTATTCATTTATACATTTATTGATTTATATATATATGAGTAACCTAGATGCAAAAGTGTCCATGTCCACTTTTCAAAAAGATGAGTTGACAACACTGGATTTTAGAGTTAGACTTATTACACATGCCTGAAATGCTATTTATTCTCAAAACTGTCCATGTCCTATGAATACCAGCTTTTGAAAAGTGTGGTTGGATTCAAAACTGCCCATATCCATAGATAATAAGGCACAAAACTTGCCTTGTCCCTTTCCAGTCATGGAGGACATGGACACTTTTGCATCTAGGTACTCATATATTTACAAGCAATTATTTATTGATTAGGTAATTAATGATTTTATTTATTTATTTGTTTGCAGATAACCGGTATGCCTTACATGTCTGAGAGAGAAGAAACCATTGCACTTTTCAGCCCACTAGAAGGAAACAGCAACAAGCCACTGCAAGTAAAGGTGAGATGATTTTTTTAAACTAACTTGTTTCATTTTTTTGTTTTATGTTTTATTTTATGAAATGCATGTATTAACCGGAATTTAGGTATTTATAGCGGTTTATTTTATTTATTTTTAGAAACTTGGAAAGAAAAGCCTTACCGCCGAAGCAGTTGCTGAAAAAAAACGAAACGCACTAAAGTGAAACCACTGCCAAAGAGTGAACTGTTTAAAACTCAGGTAAGTCTAATTTAAAAAAGCTATTCCATTTTACCACTACTGAAAACTCGTAGACAAAAAAATCATTACCTGTACATGACTGGGACAATGATTGCTTTCTTTATTAATGGCTATGTTGTTGTTGTTGACTGGGAAAAGTACAAGGCCATGTTGGATTTTCTAAAAAAAAAAAAAATTAATTTACGGGTGGTTCCCTATGGACTCAACGAATATCCACAGGTTTGAACATGATAATGTGAACAAAATGACAATGACATTCATTTTTGTTTATATATTGGTTAAAGGGGAGGCGGGGATGTAAATGACTGTAGCTTTATAAAAATAAATTAAGTACATGGGTTACTGTTAGTGCCAACATACAGTTTATTTTTAATGGTGTTTTGATATATTAATGCCAATTAACGTTAACGTTTTATTTACAAGTATTGATTGATTGATTGATTGATTGAGTGATGGGTTATTTTGTTTGCTTTTAGGTGTCATCACGTGCCATTAACGTAATGAACAGACAGTGAACAAGCATGCATTATGCTTTAAAGTACTCTGTGCTATTGTGCAACGTTAATAACTTACAATAAGAAAAAGTTTTATTATAACACACGGCGTTAGTACCAAATACAAGTGAGCAAGTTGGTTTACCACGTGGGTTAAATTTGAAATCAGAACATGATCGATGGTTAACATTTGAATCCTGGCCTGTAGGCTTTTTGTCGACACATAAACTTGCAAAAGCCGTTTTTTTTACTTGAACCATGAAGATGTGGTGCGCTGTGTGTTTTGTCGTATTGAACTTTCACACTGGGAAGAAGGGGATGATCCCTTTAGAGACCATTTGCGATGGTCTCTTCATTGTCCTTACATGCTTGGAAAACAAGTGAGTAACCTATCCGTGCATTCATTTTACCGAACCACAAGGCCTTTGGCCGCCACTTACGTTGCTGAATCACAAATAAATAATAATAATAATGATGTATTACCAGCCAACGGTAGTGTCGATATATGTGGTCCATATGCCATAGACAGTGTTGAATTGGCGTGTGCTTTTGAAAAATTGGGAGTTTGCAAGACTAAAGCACTAGCACACCCAGAGTACAGCTCTGTTGAAAAACGTTTAGAATCTTATAAACATGTTTGGCCATTAATATTAAAACACCTTACCAAACAACTAAGTGAAGCTGGATTTTTTTTATACTGGTGAAGGGGATAAAACAATATGTTTTTATTGTGGATTGCCTTTAAAGGATTGGCAAATGACTGATGACCCTTTAGTGCAACACGCTCGTTGGTTACCAAACTGTAAATACATGGTGTTGCTTAAAGGTCCGGAATTTGTGAACACTATTCGTAAAGAAAACGTGATTGCAGCACAAGACTTAAAAGTGCCTTTAGAGTTAGAACACGCGGAGCAAATACACGAGGCTGAATGAAAAGACTTGTCTCACGAACAGATACAAAAGTGTGACCAACAATTATGTAAAATTTGTTATCAAGATGAACTAGGTGTTGTATTTTTGCCTTGTGTACACATGATAGCCTGTGTCAAGTGTGCATTAGAACTCAACACTTGTGCTATATGCAGAAAAGCAGTATCTGCTACAGTTAGGGCATTTCTTGCATAAATAGTAAAATTTATCAGCCATGCAGAGTGCAAAATCCCTAATTGCACAATATTATTAAAGCTGTTTTAGAGGTTAATAGATATGCTCTTGATCTGTTTATAGACTACTACAATTAATGTTTTGAATGCTGTGGGACAATCATGTGGCTTAGAGACAAAGAAGCTCAGCGAATTGCCAACGCATATTCCATTCCGCATTATCAAAATTCGGAAATTGAAAACAGCATATGGTGATCGTGTACTTTGTGTATGTGAAAATTTTGAGACATTTCTGCCTATACGGTTTAATGATATGTTGGAGAGTGTTTTTGATTAAGTCAATAATGCTGTGCAACCTGTACACTTAATATATGAAGGTTTTAAAAACAATAGGTGCATGGTTTGTTTTAATTATATAAATAAAAAAATTGAAATAATAATGGAAAATATAAGTAATGACAATATACTGTTAAAGAAAGAAAATATGTGTATAGAATAGTAATGTTTTAGTGTTTAGTGTTGTCTTTAAAAATATTATGATGAAACCAAAAAAACAAGAAATGTATATAAAGTTTGTAAATAAATGCAAAATGATGTTACAATGTGGTTTTATTTTATACAAAGTTAGTATATATAACATTGCAGAGTATACATGATTATGACATAAATGCACACTGAATACAAGCCTTTCTCACTTTACAATAGTCTGTTATAGTTTTAAACACAAGGCTTGTTGTAGATCATTTTATAGCAATGTCCATTCAATGTTGTTTTCGAAAAGTGGGGAAGACGCAATGGTTGTATAAGCATAAATCCTTATTGTTATTTCTATTTAGTCACTTTGATCTCCTTGCATATCAAGAGCAGATGACCTAGTTGTTCCACTCTTTAAAACGACAACAACAACACTACCTCTTGCATAGTTTGTGATCTTGATGGCTCTTGCGACGTGGAAGATGGATTTTAAAAAACTTTTAGAACAGGGGTTAAACTTTGCTCATTAAACAATGCACTATTTTGAGTAGCAATAAGGTTTTCTTGATTTTTTGTCGACGGCATCTGTGTTTCATGCAGTACACTACATTGATGATCACTGACACTTAAAACCTCACTATTTTTACTTTTTAGGTCACCACGACAATGTTTGGAACGTTGCTTTGAACAACGCCAAATAACAGTTCCATTTTTATTGGTTCGTTTCACAATATATGAATATCCTTTATAGTATGCGTAAGGCTTACCATACCTAGTCCTGATACATCCATATCAACTCTCTACCATAGACTAAGCTCTAGTAAATTCAACTTGGTAATAAGAATAATAGTTTAATGTGAGAGCAAATATGGATCCAAAGAGTTCAGGTAAAAGTGGAAGCATATAAGCAAATATTAGAAACAAGAGTGGGGGTAAAAGTGGTCGCAAAGTGGTAGACCTATTACACAGTAATTTCAGCACGACGAAGCTCTTGTTCAATTTCTTTGATTTCCCAATCGTGACCGGTATGCCCAGATGTTGTAAAGCATTCAACTGTCGAAGCCGTTGAATTAGATTACTGGGTTTGTTCCAGTATACAAATTTAACAAATGGATTTTTAGGTGTAAACAAAGCATTACCATTATCATGATCATTATCATCATCATCATCATTATCATAATCATGATCACCATTATCATCATGACCATCATCACTGTTACTATATAGTCCTTTTTGATCCTCTTGCAATACCACTTCATTTATAGTCTGAGTTGATTTTGATAGTGTTGAAGGTTTCTTGGACGTTGACAACTGTCCTAACATGACGTTTTGAGGACATGATAAGTCCTTTTGAACAAACACTGCACTACCTTTAGCCGCAACATCGTTTTCTTGAACTTGCTTTTTAACATTTTGATAATTGTTTGTAAACAGCAAGCGTGGTTCGTTTAGAGCACTTCATTGATGAACACCCACACTTAAAACCTTTCCATTTTTACTTTTCAGATTGCCTCGACATTTTGTTGACATCTCCTTTGAGCATCGTCAGAATATTATTCCATTCACATTCTGGCGATTATAGTTATAAGAGTAGCCTTGATAGAGTGCACGTAGCCTACCTTTGTTGGTTGTAATAAGTTCCATAGTAGTAACTGACCTGTCAGTACGATGTTCACACTACATAGGTTACAACTGTTTTGCTGATGGAGTGACCTACCATAACCTTATATATTGGCTTATGTGTTGGGTTTTTTGTGTTGGCTTTTTGTGTTGGCTTTTTGTGTTGGCTTTTTGTGTTGGCATTTGTGTTGGCTTTTTTCTGTTGGCTTTTCGTGTTGGCTTTTTGTGTTGGCTTTTCGTGTTGGCTTTTTGTATAGGATTTTTGTGTTGGCTTTTGTGTTGGCTTTTTGTGTTGGCCTTTCGTGTTGGCTTTTTGTGTTGGCTTTTGTGTTGGCTTTTCGTGTTGGCTTTTCGTGTTGGCTTTTGTGTTGGCTTTATGTGTTGGCTTTTTGTGTTGGCTTTAGTATTGGCTTTTGTATTGGCTTATTTGACAAGTTATTTGTGTCAATGTATTTAGTAGATTTTTTTCTTGGTGTTGGAAAGTACTTGAAAGAGAGGGAATATTTAAAGACTTAACCTCAGCTCACTAACCTAACCTAACCTAACTTCACCTAACCTAATTTTACCTAGCCTAACCTAACCTAACCTTTCTACTCTCAGATGTTAATTAAATTCTGTGCATAGTCGAGTTGGAACCCAAGACCTCAGGGGTTAAAAAAACAATTATTTTTTGTTGGCTTATTTTGGTAACTTATTTTGATGGCTAACCTAACTTTACCTAACCTAACCTAACCTCAGCTCACTTTGGATATTACTAGTAAGTGTTCATATCCTCCGCTAGGTAGGATGCTAGTAGTACAGGTAGTGCTCATATTTACCGCTAGGTAGCGGAAACATACATTGCGTGTTGCATGTGACACTTGTGAAGTTTATCCGCAAGCAAGACGGGCTTGTATAAGTTCTCTATTTGAACTCAATATACAACCACTAAATGTTCAGAACTAACATGTATAGCCATGTTTAGGGTATATAGGAGACCCTTAGCAAGAAAGGCTGTCTAACCCACGAGTGTACAGCTTTGTCATACGCCGTAAGCACCTGTTGGCAGAAAACAACAACAACAAAAATTTGAGAAAGCCAACAAAAAAAAAACTGTTTCCTTTAAATACATTAATGGATATGTTGTTGGCTTTCTCAAATTGTTGTTGTTGTTGTTTTCTGCCAACAGGTGCTTACTGCATATGACAAAGCTGTACACTCGTGGGTTAGACAGCCTTTCTTGCTAAGGGTCTCCTATATACCCTAAACATGGCTATACATGTTAGTTCTGAACATTTAGTGGTTAATTTTATATTGAGTTTAAATAGAGAACTTATACAAGCACGTCTTGCATGCGGTTAAACTTCACAAGTGTCACATGCAACACGCAAAGTATGTTTCCGCTACCTAGCGGTAAATATGAGCACTATCTGTACTACTAGCATTCTACCTAGCGGAGGATATGAACACTTACTAGTAATATCCAACGTGAGCTGAGGTTAGGTTAGGTTAGGTAAAGTTAGGTTAGCCATCAAAATAAGTTACCAAAATAAGCCAACAAAAAATAATTGTTTTTTTACCCCTGAGGTCTTGGGTTCCAACTCGACTATGCACAGAATTTAATTAACATCTGGGAGTTGAAAGGTTAAGTTAGGTTAGGCTACGTAAAGTTAGAATAAGTGTAGTTAGGTTAGGTTAGGTTAGTGAGCTGAGGTTAAGTCTTTAAATATTCCCCCTCTTTCAACTGCTTTCCAACACCAAGAAAAAAAATCCACTAAATACATTGACACAAATAACTTGTCAAATAAGCCAATACAAAAGCCAATACTAAAGCCAACAAAAAGCCAACGCAAAAAGCCAACACGAAAAGCCAACACAAAAAAGCCAACACAAAAGCCAACACAAAAAGCCAACACGAAAAGCCAACACAAAAAGCCAACAGGAAAAGCCAACACAAAAAGCCAACAAAAAAGCCAACACAAAAAGCCAACACAAAAAGCCAACACAAAAAGCCAACACAAAAAGACAACACAAAAGCCAACACAAAAAGCCAACACGAAAAGCCAACACAAAAAGCCAACACAAAAGCCAACACAAAAAGCCAACACAAAAAGCCAACACGAAAAGCCATCACAAAAGCCAATACAAAAAACCAACACAAAAAGCCAACACATAAGCCAATATATAAGGTTATGGTAGGTCACTCCATCAGCAAAACAGTTGTAACCTATGTAGTGTGAACATCGTACTGACAGGTCAGTTACTACTATGGAACTTATTACAACCAACAAAGGTAGGCTACGTGTACTCTATCAAGGCTACTCTTATAACTATAATCGCCAGAATGTGAATGGAATAATATTCTGGCGATGCTCAAAAGAGAGGTCAACAAAATGGCGAGGCAATCTGAAAAGTAAAAATGGAAAGGTTTTAAGTGTGAGTGTTCATCAATGTAGTGCTCTAAACGAACCACACTTGCTGTTTACAAACAATTATCAAAATGCTAAAAAGCAAGTTCAAGAAAACGATATTGCGGCTAAAGATAGTGCAGTGTTTGTTCAAAAGGACTTATCATGTCCTCAAAACGTCATGTTAGGACAGTTGTCAACGTCCAAGAAACCTTCAACACTATCAAAATCAACTCAGACTATAAATGAAGTGGTATTGCAAGAGGATCAAAAAGGACTATATAGTAACAGTGATGATGGGCATGATGATAATGGTGATCATGATGATGATAATGATGATGATGATAATGATCATGATAATGGTAATGCTTTGTTTACACCTAAAAATCCATTTGTTAAATTTGTATACTGGAACGAACCCAGTAAGCTAATTCAACGGCTTCGACAATTCAATGCTTTACTACAAGCTGGGCATACCGGTCACGATTGGGAAATCAAAGAAATTGAACAAGAGCTTCTTCGTGCTGAAATTACTGTGTAATGGGTCTACCCCTTTGCGACCACTTTTACCCCCACTCTTGTTTCTAATATTTGCTTATTTGCTTCCACTTTTACCTGAACTCTTTGGATCCGTGTTTGCTTTCACATTAAACTATTATTCTTATTACCAAGTTGACCTTACTAGAGCTCAGTCTTTGGTTGACAGTTGATATGGATGTATCAGTGACTTGGTATGGTAAGCCTTACGCATACTATAAAGGATATTCATATATTGTGAAACGAACCAATAAAAATGGAACTGTTATTTGGCGTTGTTCAAAGCAACGTTCCAAACATTGTCGTGGTGACCTAAAAAGTAAAAATAGTGAGGTTTTAAGAGTCAGTGATCATCAATGTAGTGTACTGCATGAAACACAGTTGCCGTCGACAAGAAATCAAGAAAACCATATTGCTACTCAAAATAGTGCATTGTTTAATGAGCAACGTTTAACCCCTGTTCTAAAAGTTATTTTTAATCCATCTTCCACGTCGCAAGAGCCATCAACATCACAAACTATGCAAGAGGTAGTGTTGTTGTTGTTGTTGTTGTTGTCGTTTTAAAGAGTGGAACAACTAGGTCATCTGCTCTTGATATGCAAGGGGATCAAAGTGACTAAATAGTAATAACAATAAGGTGTTATGCCTATACAACCATTGCGGCTTCCCAACTTTTCGAAAATAACATTGAATGGACATTGCTATAAAATGATCTACAACAAGCCTTGTGTTTAAAACTATAACAGACTATTGCAAGGTGAGAAAGGCTTGTATTCAGCGTGCAATTATTGTCATAATCATGTATACTCTGCAATGTTAAATATACTAACTTTGTATAAAATAAAACCACATTGTAACATCATTTTGCATTTATTTACAAACTTTATATACATTTCTTGTTTTTTTGGTTTCATCATATAAAGACAACACTAAACACTAAAACATTACGATTCTATACACATATTTTCTTTCTTTTACAGTATATTGTCATTACTTATATTTTCCATTATTATTTCAATTTTTTTAAATTTATTTAATTAAAACGAACCATGCACCTATTGTTTTTAAAACCTTCATATATTAAGTGTACAGGTTGCACAGCATTATTTACTTCATCAAAAACACTCTCCAACATATCATTAAACCGTATAGGCAGAAATGTCTCAAAGTTTACACATACACAAAGTACACGATCACCATATGCTGTTTTCAATTTCCGAATCTTGATAATGCGGAATGGAATATGCGTTGGCAATTCGCTGAGCTTCTTTGTCTCTAAGCCCCATGCTTGACCCACAGCATTCAAAACATTCATTGTAGTAGTCTATAAACAAAAGAAAAGCATATCTATTACACTGTAAAACAGCTTTAATAATATTGTGCAGTTAGGGATTTTGCACTATGCATGGCTGATAAATTGTACTATTTATGCAAGAAATGCCCTAACTGTAGAAGATACTCCTTTTCTGCATATAGCACAAGTGTTGAGTTCTAATGCACACTTGACACAGGCTATCATGTGTACACAAGGCAAAAATACAACACCTAGTTCATCTTGATAACAAATTTTACATAATTGTTGGTCACACTTTTGTATCTGTTCGTGAGACAAGTCTTTTCTTTCAGCCTCGTGTATTTGCTCCGCGTCTTCTAACTCTAAAGGCACTTTTAAGTCTTGTGCTGCAATCACGTTTTCTTTACGAATAGTGTTCACAAATTCCTGACCTTTAAGCAACACCATGTATTAGAGTTTGGTAACCAACGAGCGTGTTGCACTAAAGGGTCATCAGTCATTTGCCAATCCTTTAAAGCCAATCCACAATAAAAAAATATTGTTTTATCCCCTTCACCAGTATAAAAAAATCCAGCTTCACTTAGTTGTTTGGTAAGGTGTTTTAATATTAATGGCCAAACATTTTTATAAGATTCTAAACGTTTTTCAACAGAGCTGTACTCTGGTTGTTCTAGTGCTTTAGTCTTGCAAACTCCCAATTTTTCAAAAGCACACGCCAATTCAACACTGTCTATGGCATATGGACCACATGTATCGACACTACCGTTGGCTGGTAATACATCATTATTATTATTTATTTGTGATTCAGTAACGTAAGTAGCGGCCAAAGGCCTTATGGTTCGGTAAAATGAATGCACGGGTAGGTTACCCACTTGTTTTCCAAGCATGTAAGGACAATGAAGAGACCATCGCAAATGGTCTCTAAAGGGATCATCCCCTTCTTCCCAGTGTGAAAGTTCAATACGACAAAACACACAGCGCACCACATCTTCTCGGTTCAAGTAAAAAAAACCCGGGTTTTGCAAGTTTATGTGTCGACAAAAAGCCTACAGGCCAGGATTCAAATGTTAACCATCGATCATGATCTGATTTTAAATTTAACCCACGTGGTAAACCAACTTGCTCACTTGTTTTATTTGGTACTAACGCCATGTGTTATAATAAAACTTTTTCTTATTGTAAGTTATTAACGTTGCACAAGAGCACAGAGTACTTTAAAGCATAATGCATGCTTGTTCACTGTCTGTTCATTACGTTAATGGCACATGACGACACCTAAAACAAACAAAATATCCCATCACTCTATCAATCAATCAATACTTGTAAATAAAACGTTAACGTTAATTGGCATTAATATATCAAAATACCATTAAAAATAAACTGTATGTTGGCACTAACAGTAACCCATGTACTTAATTTATTTTTATAAAGCTACAGTCATTTACATCCCCGCCCCCCTTTAACCAATATATAAACAAAAATGAATGTCATTGTCATTTTGTTCACATTATCATGTTCAAACCTGTGGATATTCGTTGAGTCCATAGGGAACCACCCATAAATTAAATTTATTTTTTTATTTTTAGAAAATCCAACATGGCCTTGTACTTTTCCCAGTCAACAACAACAACATAGCCATTAATAAAGAAAGCAATCATTGTCCCAGTCATGTACAGGTAATGATTTTTTTTTGTCTACGAGTTTTCAGTAGTGGTAAAATGCAATAGCATTTTTAAGTTAGACTTACCTGAGTTTTAAACAGTTCACTCTTTGGCAGTGGTTTCGCTTTAGTGCGTTTCGGTTTTTTTTTTCAGCAACTGCTTCGGCGGTAAGGCTTTTCTTTCCAAGTTTCTAAAAATAAATAAAATAAACGCTATAAATACCTAAATTCTGGTTAATACATGCATTTCATAAAATAAAACATAAAACAAAAAAATGAAACAAGTTAGTTTAAAAAAATCATCTCACCTTTACTTGCAGCGGATTATTGCTGTTTCCTTCTAGTGGGCTCAAAAGTGCAATGGTTTCTTCTCTCTCAGACATGTAAGGTATACCGGTTATCTGCAAACAAATAAATAAATAAAATCATTAATTACCTAATCAATAAATAATTGCTTGTAAATATATATAAATCAATAAATGTATAAATGAATAAATATATAAATAAATTCCTACCTCACAACAAGGTTAAGTATTTTCCACCAACACCAAAACTGTTAAACAAGACCAAGTGTTTCACGCAATGCAGTGTGTTCAAAGGTAGTTACCTAAGTGAGAGTGGAAATGATAACGACATGTCTTTATATATGTTACCTTGCATGTATAATCTTTTTTTCCCACGCTTTGAACATTCTCTTATCGTGCACGTGGAGAGCTAACGTCTAAGGTGAACACCTGTGCCAGATCAAATTTCACATGAACTTACATTTTGTCACGTACGAAGCAAACAGGATGTAACTTGTTTAGCGTACATGTGGTTTCACACATGTTCACATGCATTTGGCACTTCCCTGCCACCACGATGGTCAGATTATTTCACCATCAAGTGTCCTCTGCGTCTTTGTCATTTTCCATTGCACCTGTTGTCAAGTTAGATCAGTGTATTCCAATAAGCTCAAATGACATCCACCACCTGCTCCTCTGCAAGTTTGTTTTCTATACTCGCTTCGACCAACATAGAACCAAGTTCTCATCACCGTTTACACGTCAAAGATCCCCTTCGAGGGTGAAATGTGTGGAAAAAAAACGCACCCTCGCTCTGTCATAAACCGACCCGTCGAAATAGCGATTGTTCTATTGACCATAGCCACCGTGGTCAGCGACAGGTTCGTTGAAACACACACACCCAGCCGTATCGTCTCTCTCAACCACCACGCATAATGAACATTATAAACAGGTAAAGAAAAAATAGTTTTTTCAACATATGGCGTTAGGCCCTTTGTCAAAATTTCAAACATAGTTTCCAACAGGGGGCGTTAGCCCGAGTCCTTGGACACCTCGTACACGTCTTTAGCGTTATGGGTTTGCAAGATAAAGCAAAAAGTCTAAAATCATGGTTTTACCTCAACATGGTTTTTCATTCCTGCTCAACACGAACATCCTCGGCAAGAGGGCAACGCAATGAAAAAAATGACACCTCGTACACGTCTCTAGCGTTATTGGTTCGTGAGAAAGCAGCAAAAATAAAAAAAACACATGTTTACCCGAAATCGAGTTTCCAAATTTTTAAGAAATATAACGAGTGGTCCATAGCAAAGAGGACGTCACCCCGAGTCCTTGGACCCCTCGTACTCGCCTCTATCAGGATTGGTTCGCGAGATATAGCAAAAAGTCTAAAATCACGTTTTTCCCCCCAAAAAAACATGTTTGCAGCATTTCACCTTTTCGACACCTACATTCCCGTAAAGAGCGCAACGAGACGAAAAAAACGAATCCAAGCACGCCCTCCTAGCATGACTCCTTCCATTCCAAGTTCGCAGGGGCTCATAACTTGCTAAGTGGAGCAGCCCCCCCTTACCACACTACTGTCTGGTTTTTATCCTAGAGACTTGAAATTTTTTTTGAGGTAGAGGGAGTAGGGACCTTTCATTTATTTCAAACAAACTTTTTTGTATAATTTCTAGTTTCCAAAATATAGGATTTTCAATATTCGAGTGTTTTCAAAAAAAACATAAAAAATAAAAAAAATATTACAAAGAATAAAGGTCATAATGTCCATTCGTTTGAGTCATGGCATAACGTTCTATCATGTTTGGTTTTTAAACTATCGCCTATTTTCGAAAACGAAAAAGTCTAAAAAAAATAAAAAATATAACGATTGGTCCATAAGAAAGAGGACGTTAGCTCGAGTCCAATGACACTTCATTCGTGAAACTCCGACCATGGGTTCGAGGGAAAAGTCTATTTAAATATTTCAACTTTGCACGGCGGCCATGTTGGTTTTGTTGGGCACAGCGGCGTCGAGTGAAGTAGAACCCCTATCACCCCCCTACTCTGTTCCTCTAGTTAATTAGCCATTTTTAAGTTCACTAGAGAACAAACTATACAACGAAATGCAGCACCAAAATAGTTCGTTTATGGTCGCGGGTGAGGAAAAGTCTCACTTCTCTGCAAGCGCGTAAAATAATAGTATCCGAGTGAATGTTTCAAGTGTCAACTTGCTTTGTTGCGGGAGGCGTCTCGATATGCCCCCTACTAGGAGTACCTAGGAGGGTAGGTGAATCCGAGTGCGGGATGCGAAGTTACATGCAAGACATTTCCAAAGTGAGATAAACCCTCCCCCGCGACCACTGCTGGGTTAAAAGTAATTGTAAGTGCTGGAAGAGAGTGAACTGAGACTCACGAGGAAAATAGAGCAGCTACATGATATGAAACGTAGCCCTTTGACCTAATACCACGATAATGAAGCCAAGGGTATTGAGCTGACCATGCAACCATCATATTCCACATGATACAAGCTGAGTTGCAGTGTCCTTGGATAGGCGTGGATGTCTATATTCTTACCACTGTTTTGTTAGGTCATTTTGACGGAAGCAGCAATTATTCCATGTTAATTTCTTCTTTTATACAACAACATGGGAACAATTTCAAAGAACACATACGGTGAAACTCGATTAATTGTAAGTTGAATGGCCTGACGACAAAAGTATTGCGGTATTCAAGATTTCGAATGAACAGTTAGCACTGATTTGGTTAGGAACGGATAAGGACCATGCAGAAATATATATTATTCACAATTTCGGAGGAAAAACATCAGAATAAGTCATTATTAGCCTATTTTCAAATTTGAAAAATTAGGTTGATGAGATCAACTATTGTGTGCGTGTGTGCGTGTTCCCCCTTAATAACTTCTAAACTGCTGGATTGATTTCAATGAAACTCGGTAAGTTCTTAGCGATATTCAGGGCGACCCCGACCGAGTCCTTCAAATTTTGTTACGTCTCACCAATCCAACATGGCGTCTGCGCTACATATTTCACCAGCATTCAATATCTCCAAAACTATTACCGATATCACCCTGGAATTTTTTACGGTGATAAAGGAAACTACTAGAAGTTCACCGATGTGACTTTTGAAAAACTGGTAACTACAACACCAACATGGCGGCCAATCGAATTTGACACATTTAAATAGACACTTCTCGCGATTTAACCAACAAAACGCAATAAAACTTGGTACAGTATATGTTTATACACATTGTAATGTACCGACATCTAACTTCGTTCAATTGTTTACATAACCACAAGATGGCGGATGTGCCAAATATTTCACCGGCATTCTATATCTCTGAAACTATTAGCGGTATCACCCAGAAATTTTGTACGGAGGTAAAGGGTACTACTGGAAGTTCATCTATAAGACTTTCAAAACCGGTTAACTATAAAACGAACATGGCGGCCAAGCGAATTTGAAAATTTTAAATAGACCTTTCTCGCGATTTAATGTTCCAAACGCAATGAAACTTCGTTCAGGAAATGTTTGTAATAAAAATAGCTCTGTCTGGCTATTACTATAGTATTGAAATTGCAGCTAATTGCATTACACTGCTCACTGATGTGTTTCCTCCACAAGTTAAATGTGCGTTAAGGTTAGCTACTCATGAATTGCGAAATGAGTCATATCCTTGTTTCTTGAAAAAAATGTTGAGATAGATAGGTTTTATTATATAGATAGATAGTCAGTGAATTTCAGCACTGTATTCTACACCAAATATGCTATCACAAGCACTAAATTATTTCAGAGAACAAATGATATGCGCATGTGAAAACCCAAAATATATAACATGGATGTGTAAAACCTCTATTCATAGAACATTCCCAAATCATATCATATTGATGTACACAAAAACCGTCTACAAATTACATTGCTAGAACGTATCATTTTAACGTGTTCAAAACTCCTCTCACAATAATATTTCCGGGTGTTGTTTATAATCACCTCACCCTCAAATATTCACAGAACATATTATATGGAATTAAACCGAACTTCTCACTATCAAAATTCAATGAATATAATTATATTGATTGATCTACCTATCCCTGTAACTCAAACATTTACGGAATTTAGTATAAATGGCAATATACAAATCCTCTTTCCTGTAAAATACCCAGAATATTTCTTTCAAGTGTGTGAAAAATCCTCTCTATGTCTCTTCACTTGAAACCGTTAAAAAAAATAACATGCTCGAAATATGTGATACTGCCTTCGAGCATTAAAGGATGTTCTGGTTATCTTTCCTCTCTTTCAATGAAAGCTGGCCACTAATTTAGAACAATATATGAAATGTCTCCCTCCATGACCGTAGAAATATCCGTTAAAACTTTATTTACATTTTATCACAACTAAGATACAAAGTAAATTTGCTTATTCCTAAATTGAATGTGACTTCTGGCCACTAAGGGTAATGAATCTTAAAACTTAATCCAATCCCGATTCAAATATATTACATGAATTAGGCTACCAGCCAAAATGTATTAAAATATGAGCCTCCAATTTACCTAACACCTTTTGGTGAATTCTGCACTACATGAAAGCAACTGAGTTGTTCTGACCAACAGGCGAGAATATTTTTGCCCAGCCTACTGATTGAATGATTCAAAAGAAACACCACAATTGCCTGCTGTGGCTGAAGTTGGTTATATTTTAACAAACTTTTAAGAGAACTCTCCTTTGAATGCAGTAGTTAAACATTAAGGATAAACGGGAGTCTCATCAGAAAAATCTTACAAGCAAATTCTGTTCCATCACATATAACTTAAATGTAGCCTCGTCCCGGGAATAATTTATATATAACTCAACAAATATGCATTATGAATGAATCAAGCAATGGTTTTTACACCCTCTTTGGATTACCACGTGCTTCAGTAATATCCTGCTTTCTATCAAACCATTCTCGCCTTATATAAGTGATTTTGCTGCAGTCTGCAATAACAGATTATTCGTTTTTGAAATGTATTTTCACACAAGCATTGCTCAAATGAACTATTTGATTATGGTTCTGTTTTATGCTCCGCATGTACAGCAGAGATATTATTTCTATACACTGCGAACTCAAACGTGTCACTTGGGTAAAATTCATTGATCGCATGCTCTACATAAATAGGGCTTCCGATGTGTATCAATTAAAATGTGAGACTCGAAATCTCTCTTCGTACTTATGACTGGATATGCATAATAAATATTGCTTCTACCAATATTAATTCGCAGGTGACTTTTCAAAGCTCCTTACTTAGTAAGTTTTGCTACTTACTATATGAATATGGCTTTTTGACCAGCATGGATTTCATGTGCCTTCAAGCACCCCTTGTGTGTGTTACTTAAATATGCCTTCTGGTGAGTAAGAAGTCACAAGCGAGTCTTAATAGATACTTTTTGTGTGCATGTAGTTGCGCATATACCACTTCTGTTTGGCGCAAGACCTATATGAATTACGATCATCAAAAATAACTCATATTGCCATGGAGCACAGTGGGGACGGACTTATTTCTTTAGCAGTGTCCACCCCTGCCCTACACAACAGAGATCTGTGGATACCATTCTGCTGAAGAAACTTCAACGGAAGTGGAATTTTGGCCGAAATAGTCAGCAAAAACTTTCACTACAGGTTGCCGGATAGTATCACTGTGACGTGTGCCTGTCATACGCCCTGTTATGTAAACAAGAGGGGCTTGGCGACCACAAATGATACCACCGCAAAACATTGATCCACCTCCTCCCTGTTGGTATCAGTCTCGGATGTATTGGTCGTGCATACGTTCATCGGGTCGTCTCCACACTCGCTCAGATCGATCACCATTGGCACAAGCGAGTGAACATACGCATTATACGCGCATGAGACCACTACGACCCTTGACCAGCAACCGTATATTCGTATAACGATCAATTATCACCAAGCATACTGCGCATGAGAGACATGTGTGCAGTGATTAGTCACGATAGATCTTGTGTGTCTTAAATCTTTCCTCCGTAGAAAAAATTTCCAACATGTGTTCATCAAAAATTCCTTTCTAAAATGGATTCATTATGTATTGCTAAGAAGTTGTCACTTCAAAAATCAATCCAGGAAAGAAATGCTCTTTATATACCAAATGGGCCGGCCCCGTGGTGTTGGGGTATCGCGCCTGCCTCACACCCGGACGCCCTTGGTTCGATATCCGGCTCCGTCAAGGATTTTAGAAACTGACGTGAAGACAATTGAGCAGCTAGCTGACATTGAGGAGCGCCGTGGTCGCGAAAACCAAGATTAACGGCCGAAGGGACCCAATGCACTAACCACGCATCACCTCTATATCAGCAGGCCAAATGGCTGGGCAGCGGTCGCGCAGTAGTCCCAGGCCCTTAATTGACTGTAGTGCCAGGGTTAATTTATTATCATGGATCAAAATGTGTCTTCAGTTGCTCTGAGTAAAGTTTGCTCCACATTTACAGACCACTATGGATAAACAATTGTTTCTTCGAACTGCCCCAGCTCAGTAAATCGTGTTATCACGTACCACAGGAATAAGGTATATGACCACTACGGGTTATCAGGTGTTTCTACAAATTGCTTTACTCAGTAAATTTTTATTCTTTGTACCATAGGATTGAGGCTTGAGACCACTAAGGATCGGGATGTGCATCTTCAAATTAACTTTCTGACCAAAAATTACTCCACATGTATCACAGGAAGATGGCGTTGGACCACTATGGATCAACATGTTTTTTTTAAATTGCTCTTCCGAGTGAATTTTGCTACACATATACCACAGGAATTAGGTTGAAAACCACTATAGATCAACATGTGTTTCCTCAAATAATCTTTCCTAATGAAAGTTGATACATATGTAACACAGAAATATGACGTCAGACCACTATGGACCATCATACTCTCTTCAGAAAATCTTGCTTCGTATGATCAACTTGTGTTTCTTTAAACTGCTCATCACAGTAGATAGTGCTTCGCTATAAAACAGGAATGAGGTTAAGGACGCTTATGGATCATCATGTGCGTCTTCAAAGTATGTAACCGACCAAAAGTTGTTCCACATGGGTCACAGGAATATGGCCTTAGACCACTATGGATCAAGATGTGTTTCAGCAAACTGTTCTTCCGAGCGAATGATGCTTCGCATGTATCGCAGGAATAAGGTTTATGACCGCTATGGATCATCGTGTGTTTCTTCAAATTGCTCTTCTCAGAACATTTTGCTTCGCATGTTAAACAAGAATGAGGTTTTACACCACTATGGATAATAATGTGTTTCTTCAAATTGCTTTTGTGAGTAAAATTTGCTTCGCATGCTTCACAGGAATATGGCCTTAGACCACTATGGATTAACATATGTGCCTTCAAACTGCCTTCATTAGTTAAGTTTGATCCACACATACCACAGGAATGTGTGGACCTGCTATGGACCAACAGGTGTCTCTTCAAATTTCCTTTCTTAGTAAAGTTTGCTCCACAAGTCATGCAAATATGTGGCACTATACAGCTACGTGTTGACATCTTTGGGTTATCATTTTGACTGAATGAGGCTACGAATCTATCTCTGATTAAATTGTTCTCCGAATTGTGGTTGTTTCTGAAAACAATTTTTAATATTATTACGTGTAAAATACCCACCACCAATATAATATCATAAATCAAATAGCACAATTTCGGATAAATATAAAACTACAATAATCTTCTGTATTCGTCCACATAGATATATAAGCATAAATGTAATGCTTATGATGATCATCGGAACTAGTCACACAGGGGAATATTTTAGCCTCATGCAATTTGCTTCAGGGAATAACACACTTATCAATTTCGGTACATTCGAGTTGACCAACTGAAAAGCAGTTAATTTCGCTATGTTAAATGATCAAGGAAACGGAATATGAACTTTGCGGTCAAGAGATCTAACTAGTGAAAAGTTATCATATGCACATTTGGCAATTTGCATTAATATGCTTTCCTTAAATAATAGGAACTGAGTTTGTTTCTACACTTCAATGAAGTAGTGTTCCTGCAGTCAATATATATTATACAGACAATACTCTATTATACTATATGTCGGAGGTTTGCAATTTATAGTTCTTCCGGATGAACGAGTTAATCCTTGTACAGGAAGAAAAAAAAACATTTGAGCATGGAGAAATGTTAATTACATCCACCTACGGCTGTTACTTCCTAAGAGTCAACCTAATCACTCAGCGTCTCGATTACGATAAGTAGAAATTGGGTGCTGCTCTATACTTAAAGTACGAGAATTGAGGGAAGGGGGGTCGTATCCCAGGGTTAACTGAAGTGGCAACCCGCAATCCATGGACAAGGCCATGCGTACTTCCTTACGGGTAATCGGAGAGAGTCGTGTGAGGGGTCCAATGAAAGTGATCGATCACCTCTATTTAAAGACAAGACTATTCTCCCCTAAAATAGAAACTGTCCAACACTCCAGGGAAAATAAGATTTTTTTTTAGACCATGCGCACTTTAGGCTCTTCCAAGATGGGAGCCATTTCAAACATTATGTTAGATGTCTCGAGACCTCCTTCCCTACACCATACCACCAACTCACACCACTACCAATCCCAGAATTCCCTAAAATTCTCAACAGATTTTCAATATTAAATTAGATTTAACACTCAAGTCCACCATTGCATCCACTTACTTCTGCAAGGCTCATCTCTGATGACCGCCTTTGTTCAGGACGCAATCTATTCCAACTAGTCGCACAAATATTTCCCAAATTTCAAAGAACCGACAACTCCATTCGAATTAAATATATAAATTTGAAATCTTGAATCTCCGTCTACATAAATTTAGGAAAATAATTCAAAAATGGACATTTCCAAACCCCGGTCCTTGCATGCATCAAAGGGTTCAATAATAATTAATGACATATAGTGACGCACGCATAACTCGCATTTATACACAACAATTGTCAATAGAGGCCAAAAACTGTTATTACCTTATATTCGGCAACAGAATTCATTCTGATCATTACAACAGACCACACGATATGTACTATGTGCTTTTTTTTCTTAAAGGTCCAGGTAATTCAATCATTTCTACTCAATCAGTGTAGTTCTAGAAAGTGCTTTCTATTCCTGCATGAGATATTCAATAGTGAAGTATGATAACCCATTTGATTACAATATTATGTAGGTTGTATATTCCAAGTAGGCAATATGGGTCTTACATAGCGAATTAAATGCGAATTAATTTGTGTCACTTGGAGGAACAAACACACCGCTAGTGGTTGCCTCTTACAATGAATTAATTGTGATGCCCTCGAACAGCCGTTTCTCTTCAAACGTAATCTGACAGTGAATCAAGTTACAGGAAAAGCATGTAAACAACCTTCCACTGCAATAAGCTTAACGTAGCACAGAATTTTAACGGTTTGTTTCCGACCATAAGTGTCCTGTATCAGGTTGTTTCAGATAAGGGCCCGAACTTCTGGTAATTTTGCGACACCCTTATATAGATGATGATGATGATGATGGTGATAAGTGTTGTTTTAAGAGGCCTAACGTCTTGGTTATCGGCTCCGCTACATATATATTATGATTTGAGTCAAATATTCAGAAAGCAGATTTTCGCAAGAAAAATCAGCGGAGCTTAGAATCAACACACACCGTTCAAGAACTGAACTGGAGGTTGCATGAATGCATTCTGAAGGCCAGAGACCGGAGATTATAGTATGCCGTGAGCTTGCCGGCGCATTATAAATTATTACTTCCATTGTGGATTTTATCAAATAAAATTTAGATGGGAAATTTTATATAAATTATGGATATAATTTTTGTAAATTTATAAATCAATCCAGAAGAGGGATAATTGATTTTGGAGCGTATTATGATTCAACTATAGCCCGAGCACCGGATGCATGACCCTTCGTTGCCACGCTTGTCAGAAGCGGACATGCGTGAAAACACGAGGTAGAATGGAATCTAGGTGAAATCACTGCACGAGTAAATCATCGAATGCGTAAACTGTGTAGAATATCCTCTTGGAATACAATCAGCAATTATGACCCAAAATATTTAAATCTTTAGTTTTTGTTTTTTTTGAAAATTGGGAACATTGACTGACAAAAAAGTGGTCACCCAAAATGTGAGCGAGAAACTATAAACTGTGACTTTTGAACTTTGTGTAAATAATTCGTGCATAATTGACTGTTTGTAATATTTTCAAACGTACCGAGAAGGACAGCTTAAAAACGTGATATTTTGAAAAGTCATTGATGCTAGATAGCATTAGTAGAATTACATGGCCATTTCTGTACACATCTTCCACGGTGTAGATGCAGTCAACTTTTATATAGTATCGTTTTTTATAAACTCAGTGTATTCATATTTTCGTCGTAAAATGAAATCGACCACGTGAGTGTAAAGCCTTATTTATACAGGGGCCGATAACCTAGATGTTAGGCCCCTTAAAACAACAATTATCATCATCATTATTTATACAACCATTTCACCAAACTGAGCCAAATTTTAAGTCGTGAGTTTTGTTTATGCATTGCAAGGCGTAAAATAAGCCTAGATTGATCCGTTGACAAATTCGATATTTCGTCCAAACGGCTTAAATGCAGGGAATGGAGAGCTCGATCCGAAATTTCAAGAAGACAGTGTTACCGGCTATGTTTTGAAAGGTAAGAACGTAAAATTTGATTCAGTTTTGTGAAAAAGCGCAGATATGTAGGGAAGTTCAAGATTGTACTTAACATATAACCATTCAAAATCTCGGTCTAGTTCGTTCAAAATCGGACCAAGGGGGTGGAATTAGGGGGGGGTTTGAAAAAGTGAAATTTCGCTATAACTTTCTCAGGATGTGAAGAATCTAATCCATTGAAAGTTCGTACTGTTCTTCGGAGAGACGAAGAGCCAAAACTCATCTCCGTAAAGTTTATCGATAGCACCAACCATTGACCACAGAGGTGAGAAAATATTGAGATTTGTGAGGGCAAAAAACATAGCTGCCTTAAAAGGCACAATATCAAAACATGTTAAAAGGTCAAGAGTCCTCTAAAAAGTACCTAAATCCTTTGTCTGAAGAAATTTATGATATGACCCAACAGCAAAAAGCTTTCGGAATTGTAGGAAGATGAGGACATTTGAGGTACACAACTGTCTATGTCTACCAACGGGGTTGGGGAAGAGAAGCGATGAAATTCCACGTGACTGATAGTTTCTACGGGCGGATGCCCTTCCTGACGCCAACCTCACGGTAGGAGTATATGAGAGATAAAACAAATGAAGTTGAATGAAGGTTCAATTTCAAGTAGTTCCAACTTTGGCTACCAGACGCCACTGTCACCAACACCTAACAACGAGCGTTGGAACTTGATAGAGCCTTTCCTAACAAGCCAAATATAACCTACAACATTTTCTACACACAACCAATTGCAGTGTTAGGTTCTTTTATATGCCATAAATCTATGACACGAGTCCACCGGCTTTACTTCGCCTCAGGAGGAAGGCAAACTGAAGGATTTTAACGCTCTTCAGCGGGGTTTGAACCCGCAATCTTGGGCACAGCACCTCAGCATGCTAGTGACTACGCCACCGAAGCCGCTATTTGAGGTACACAACAATATTGACAAATTAAGTGAATTCGATATATTTCCATTTGGTTGGTGAAATCGAATTCCGCCCTCCACCGTGCCAAGAGGGTACAACTGCAGGGTCATTGATATCAGCTCTCGCCTTCCGCCGTGTCGAGTGGGTACAACTGCAGGGTCAGTCATTTCTGGCACAGAGAGAAACCTCCCAAAATCTCATTCACATTCTTATCTCTGTGTTATGTGTATTTCTTGTAGGCATATTTCCAACAATCGACCGATAGACGACTTTTAATTATTTCCAGACAGTGAGAACACTGAACGAGAATGGATAAATTATGTGACGATAAATTGAAAGTAAATACCAATATCTACTTCAATGATGAGGCACAATGAGAGACATACCTGACGTAGCAAATAAGTCTTATTCAAATCCAAAACTTACAGCTATGCACACGTAAAGCGAAGAACACATATTTTGTATGTTGAACACTTACTCATTTAAGTGATTTCCACTTCCACCACTTTCTCGTTCCTGCATATCTTCTTCCTGGGGATAAGATGGAATAATTTATTTTTGTGCTTAAACTTTTACACAAATAACAAACCATGCAATTGTACAGCACTGGTCAGCTAAAGTAGAACGACTTTCGCACTGTCCATCACATCCTGCTAGAGATGAACATTATACAGATTAGTGGTTATAACCTCCATGTCTGTAACTTATAGTAAACTAGCTCCTTTTAAATGAATCTTCAAGCGAAGGAAAATGCTGAGATCAGTACATCTACAGAAATAATAGCTATAAGGATTGAGGGCAAATAAACATTTATTTCTAAATTTTAGCCGTAAGATTATAAGACGTCCTAGAATCCAACACGTGCACGTATCATTAACAAGCAACTAGGCAGCCTATAATTGCATGAGCGTAACTCTTGAATCCAGACATAATTCAATCTACATTTAGCATATTATACAAGACTTTCTTTACCAAATGAATGCAATTTATGATATAAATGTTTAAAGAGAAGTTAGAGTAAATCCCTCTAGAGTGATTCTATTTAGAGCAATACTGCTGCTTGTAACATCAAGAATTATATGTCTAGTACTGTAAGGGAACTCACAGTTTGTAATAGAGATACAGGGCAATGGAGTAGGTACTAATTGCATACCGGAACTGAAGCCAACCATTATAGTTGAACATAGTAAGAGCTGAGCACATTATACAGCCTTACTGTGCCAGGTCTTGTGATCTGTCACGGATGACGAGAGGTTATGATCCCCACCGTCCTTGAAATAGTTTTTCATGGTTTAACAGTTTTATATCCAGGCAAATGCTTGGACGAGTATTTCCCAAGGGGCCATAATCGCCGTCTGCTACCTCTTTACTAATTTTCAGGGCTCATTTGGACCACATTTTGGCTGTAAACACCACTGCTACTGCCTGTCACCTCAGGAGTGGGAATATTCAGGGTTAAAAAACGCAACGTAAAAGCTTTATGAAGTAAGAAATATGGTAAGAAAGAAATAAAGTTTTATCAGTATGTCGTTACAAATAAAAGTATTGGCATTACTTTCTCCGTGTGGTTACACAACATTACTTTACTTTTAGCTCACATTTTCAATTAAATATTATCTTCATGCTTAAGGTCAACTACATTTTTTTAATATCGTATGGCCTCGGATGCCTGGTGCAAGCTTTGTAATTTGACACCCAGGGAGTAGCTTGCATGTCGAAATTCGTTGTTCCTTGAATCACTATTATAATCAAGAAGGCTAGATATCTAAGCTCCTTGAACACCATAGCGCTTTCTAGTAGAGAAATTAGGAACTTTGTGTTGGTGGAAACTTCCGAGAATAATTTTGCCATTATGAACACGGCCTACTGAATTCAAATGGGTTCTTTGACATGCCAACATCGTATGACATGCGTGTCGTATTTTAGCCGCCTTTCAAAAATCACTTACCACGGCCAGGAACGAACTTGCAATCTTGGGGTTAGTAGACCGATACGCTATCCACTCACCCACCGTGGCAACTACATGTTCTTGCAATGCTCCACTGTCATAAGTTACAAACATCAAGAGTTCATGAAAAACCACACTCCTGAAGGTAGTCCACCCACCTCATCACTGTACCATTCATATGACGATCTCTAGCCTGAATATAGATATACTAAATCAATTTGAATTCCTAGACTTCATGTCCACAGTGCGGAACTAATTCAAAGTGTAATGCCAAACATATCCTAGCTCAGAACAACCGTCGCGGGTGGAAGTGTCGTATGGGGCAGATCATTTATTTCGCCAACCATTCATCAATATGGATTATGCTTGCTGTACAAAGCACAATCTAACAGCCAGACACTTCCCTTTGTTATCAACACAATTGTGAAAACACAACTCTTAATCCTGAAATGCTATTAGTTGATAAGGAGATGCCTCGTAAAGAGGCATGAAGATACTTACCCCTTGCGGATCTAAAGATGGTGTTCCTGTATTGATGCAGGGATCGATTTCAGGAATAGAAGTTTCCTCGATCTTAATATCCGTGTGATGGTCTGTATCGTCCTGCAAAGAAATTACTTGTTTCACATATATGTTCCTTTGCAGAGGTGGAATTATATCTTACAGATGACTTGTAAACGTCCACAGAAAGATTCAAGGAATAAAATAACACACTGAAGGTAATTCAACCTCCCATCTAAAGTTTTCTTACGACAACTGGGAAATGGCAAAGGCCTAACAATTTTTGTGCAGTTTATATCTGGAACAATTTCAGTTAGAATACACTCCCAAAATGTAGGCCAGCATATTGTCACTAGCATTGAGTGTGTGTGTTGCGACTTTGGGGAGTTACGTCAAATTACCATATAACGTTAATAAGGACAAGTAAAGTTGATAAATTATGTGTTCAGAAATCTCGTACCGAGCGTTGTTTGTTTTACTCTCTTGAGACCAGATTAATGTAATACTCATCTCAAGGATAAGAAAGAGGAATTTAACGGGAACGATAGATAAATGAATTCCTAAGTCCAGTGGCATCTACTTGAAATATCATTTCATACCATTTCAATTGTAATACGCAATTCATGACCCATTAGCGTAGTCAAGATTACGCAATGTGGTGACAAATTAATATAGATCGGACCTTGAATATTTTTATAAAACATCTGCAGGTCGTTTTTGCACGGTGAATTCGTGCCAGTCAAAAATTACCCACATTTATTTTCCTCGTCCGTTCAACGCTCCGAAACATTCCAAAAAAAAAAAACACTAAAACAATATCTGTGTACCATTGGAGGCTCTCATGAAGGTTGGACCATCAATATATTGACGTTCACAGCTAACACCGGAGTGTGTTATAAGGGGTCGATCAAAGACATATTGACAGTCACAGCTGGCAGTAGAAAGTGTCATCAAGGTCAAGAGAGGACCTACATCGTATTGACAGTGACGGATAGCAGTAGAAACTGTCGTCGATGTGAAGGGAGGGCCTACATCGTATTAACAGTGACGGCTGGCAGTAGAAACTGTCATCAATGTGAAGGGAGGGCCTACATCGTATTGACAGTGACGGCTAGCAGTAGAAACTGTCATCGAGGTGAAGGAAGGGCCTACATTGTATTGACAGTGAGGGCTAGCAGTAGAAACTGTCATCAAGGTGAAGGAAGGACCTACATTGTATTGACAGTGACCGCTAGCAGTAGAAACTGTCATCAATATGAAGGGATGGTCTACATCACATTGACAGTGACGGCTAGCAGTAGAAACTGTCATCAACGTGAAGGGAGGACCTACATCGTATTGACAGTGATGGCTAGCAGGAGAAACTATCATCAAGGTGAAGGGAGGACCTACATCGTATTGACAGTTACGGCTAGCAATAGAAACTGTCATCAAGGTGAATGGAGGACCTACATCGTATTGACAGTGACAGCTAGCAATAGAAACTGTCATCAACGTGAAGGGAGGGCCTACATCGTATTGACAGTGACGGCTAGCAGCGAAGGAAGCGTAGTGTGAATACCATATTGTGCAGTAAAGGAGGTCATGTGAGTAGTCGGATACTTCAGATCTCATAATGAAGATACCCTATTGAAGATCGACGAGCTCCAGAGCACACGCGACTTCCGAGGTAGGACAGGTTTCGGAACGGGAACTCATTTACATACCAAAGGATTTCCTCGACACCCTACCACAGCATTCACAAATGAATCTTATGTCGTTAAGTGTTCGGACAATTTAATAGTTGTTGTAAGAATTGAGGCTTTCACGGCCGGCGTTACAAAGTTCATCGATGTATTCCGGGCTTAAGGGCCGTGTTCCAGGGGCTTGTGACGGTCCCGACGTTTCGCCGAAAACTGCGTCCGGCATTTTCCAGGGTCCCTCTGACTTCGACAGCAGCGAAGCACTCAGTGGAATGGAGTGGCAGTTCGTTTCACCCCATTATATAGGTGCATGCTGCGGAACGCTGCTCGCTATTGGTACGCCGTGGTGGGGGGGGGGAGTCGCTGATTGGCTGTTGACCGGCCAATGGTTGAAGCGTATTGGAGCCCGGCGTTAGCCGACCTGTCTTAGCGGAGACCGGCAACTGATCTCCCGTTACATATACTGGTTCGTCGCGGCCACCGTGTCCTCTAGTTTTCAGTGTATTCAGCAGTGGAAACCAGGCTTTGTTGACCCGTTCAGATTCCTCCTTACGGTTGAAGCTGTTGGTATGCTTCAGGATTTCAATGGCTTCCCTTTGTAGCCGGGAGTGGTAGGACACTGTAGTGGACAGTACTTCGGTGTTGCTGTACTGTATATCGTGGCCTGCTTGCAGCGCGTGTTCGGCGACTGACGACTTTTCCATTTGTCCCAGCCGGCAGTTTCGGTTATGCTCCTTCAATCGGGTGACGATGCTGCGTTTCGTAATTCCAATATATACTTGACCGCAGCTGCACGGGATCTTGTAGACACCAGCAGTGGAGAGAGGATGGCGCTTGTCTTTAGCCGATCTCAGCATTTCCTTGATCTTCTTCGTAGGCCTATATATGGTTTTGACTCCATGGGACTCCAGTAGCCTCCCTATTCTATCAGTTACTCTACTGATGTACGGCAGAAAGGCTTTAGCTGCCGGCCGCTCTTCATTTTCCCTGTTAGTTGGACGCCTGGGATGGAGTGCACGCTGTACGTCTTTGTGGCTGAACCCTTTGGCGCGCAGGGCCATGTCGAGGTGGTTGAGCTCTTCGTTCAAGTGCTGTGGTTCACATATTCTCCTCGCACGTTCAGCCAGCGTCTTTATGACTCCGTATTTTTTGTCGCGGGTGGTGGTTGGACGACTTCTGTAGATAGCGGTCTGTATGGGTCGGCTTGCGGTACACTGTGTGTCCCAACTTTAAGTCGGCTGTCTTCATAACCAGAACATCTAGGAAAGCGAGCTGTTGTTCACTTTCTACCTCCATAGTGAACTGAATATTCGGGCTGATGCTGTTCAGATGCTGTAGGAACGGCTGTAATTGTTCCTCTCCATGGCTCCAGATTACAAAAGTGTCATCCACGTAGCGAATCCACACCTTAGGTTTAAGTGGTGCGGTCTCTAGTGCCATTATTTCGAACTTTTCCATGAAGAAGTTCGCGATCACCGGGCTCAGAGGACTGCCTATGGCGTCACCGTCGATTTGTTCATAGTAACTGTCATTCCACTGGAAATAATTTGTGGTGAGGCAACGGCTGAACAAGTTCTTGATGTCCTCGGGAAAAATCTGAGCGATGTGGTCCAGGGCCTTCTTTACTGGTACCTTAGTGAAGAGCGAGACCACGTCGAAGCTGACAATCAGGTCTCCGGCTTCCAACTGGATGTTTTTCAGCTTTTCTACGAACTGGCCCGAATCTCTGATGTACGACTCTGTGCCACCGATGTGAGGTTGTAGTAAGGTGGCCAGATATTTCGAGAGGTTATATGTAGGTGATCCAATGGCGCTCACAATGGGTCGTAGAGGTACGTCCTCCTTATGTATCTTGGCTAAGCCATACAGCCTAGGTGGTAGAGCTTCACTTCTGGAGATTTCTCTCTTCTCGTTGTCTGCTAATGAAGAGGCCTTAATAAGGCTGTTGGTCTTGCGAAGAATCCGGTTGGTAGGATCTCTCGGTAGTCTGCGGTAGGTCTCAGGGTCTAACAATTCCGAGATCTTAGTGGTGTAATCATCAGTGGCCATGATGACAGTGGCGTTCCCTTTGTCCGCAGGAAGAATGATGACACTCTCGTCCAAGTTGAGAGTCCTTATGGCCTTCCTCTCTTGAACCGTGAGGTTGCTCTTCGGTGTCTGTGCCTTCCTGAGTATGCGTGAGGCTTCGTGACGAATTTCGTCCGCCTGGTCCGATGGTAAATTGCGAATACTGGCTTCAATATTCGCGACGCTGTCCTCCACGGGAATCGAGGGAGGGGTAACGGCAAAGTTCCCTCCTTTAGCCAGTAGAGAAGTTTCGGCTTCTGACAGGCAACGGTTGGTTAGGTTGACGATTGTCCGTGAGGTGTCCAGGGCAGGTGGGTTCTCAAGCGCGGGTCGATTCTCCAGGTATCTCTCAAATTTCCTCTTCTGCCGGTTGGTCGACTGATCGAATGTCGCAATCATGGAACAGCTGGTGACACGGTCTACTTTCTCCCAGTCCTGCGGTGACAGCGTGGCGCTGAGAAAGTAATGTAGGTGTAGAAGTGCCTGGTCGTTGGTAGCCAGGTCCCTGCGTGTGGAGCTGATACGTTCCCGAAGTAGAGAGCGCTCCGTTCGGTCGTAGATCCGGTGTGACTGGGCTGAATTCACCGGTCTCTTCATTCTCCGGAACTTGGGAATGATACCCGAATCTCTGCATCGCAGAAGAAACGTGAGAGATGACAGGAGCTGCGCCTTCTTCTTCCGAAGTCTCTCGAAGCGACGAGATGAATTAGAAGAAGGCGCAGCTCCTGTCATCTCTCACGTTTCTTCTGCGATGCAGAGATTCGGGTATCATTCCCAAGTTCCTGAGAATGAAGAGACCGGTGAATTCAGCCCAGTCACACCGGATCTACGACCGAACGGAGCGCTCTCTACTTCGGGAACGTATCAGCTCCACACGCAGGGACCTGGCTACCAACGACCAGGCACTTCTACACCTACATTACTTTCTCAGCGCCACGCTGTCACCGCAGGACTGGGAGAAAGTAGACCGTGTCACCAGCTGTTCCATGATTGCGACATTCGATCAGTCGACCAACCGGCAGAAGAGGAAATTTGAGAGATACCTGGAGAATCGACCCGCGCTTGAGAACCCACCTGCCCTGGACACCTCACGGACAATCGTCAACCTAACCAACCGTTGCCTGTCAGAAGCCGAAACCTCTCTACTGGCTAAAGGAGGGAACTTTGCCGTTACCCCTCTCTCGATTCCCGTGGAGGACATCGTCGCGAATATTGAAGCCAGTATTCGCAATTAACCATCGGACCAGGCGGACGAAATTCGTCACGAAGCCTCACGCATACTCAGGAAGGCACAGACACCGAAGAGCAACCTCACGGTTCAAGAGAGGAAGGCCATAAGGACTCTCAACTTGGACGAGAGTGTCATCGTTCTTCCTGCGGACAAAGGGAACGCCACTGTCATCATGGCCACTGATGATTACACCACTAAGATCTCGGAATTGTTAGACCCTGAGACCTACCGCAGACTACCGAGAGATCCTACCAACCGGATTCTTCGCAAGACCAACAGCCTTATTAAGGCCTCTTCATTAGCAGACAACGAGAAGAGAGAAATCTCCAGAAGTGAAGCTCTACCACCTAAGCTGTATGGCTTAGCCAAGATACATAAGGAGGACGTACCTCTACGACCCATTGTGAGCGCCATTGGATCACCTACATATAACATCTCGAAATATCTGGCCACCTTACTACAACGTCACATCGGTGGCACAGAGTCGTACATCAGAGATTCGGGCCACTTCGTAGAAAAGCTGAAAAACATCCAGTTGGAAGCCGGAGACCTGATTGTCAGCTTCGACGTGGTCTCGCTCTTCACTAAGGTACCAGTAAAGGAGGCCCTGGACCACATCGCTCAGATTTTTCCCGAGGACATCAAGAACTTGTTCAGCCATTGCCTCACCACAAGTTATTTCCAGTGGAATGACAGTTACTATGAACAAATCGACGGTGTCGCCATGGGCAGTCCTCTGAGCCCGGTGATCGCGAACTTCTTCATGGAAAAGTTCGAAATAATGGCACTAGAGACCGCACCACTTAAACCTAAGGTGTGGATTCGCTACGTGGATGACACTTTTGTAATCTGGAGCCATGGAGAGGAACAATTACAGCCGTTCCTACAGCATCTGAACAGCATCAGCCCGAATATTCAGTTCACTATGGAGGTAGAAAGTGAACAACCGCTCGCTTTCCTAGATGTTCTGGTTATGAAGACAGCCGACTTAAAGTTGGGACACACAGTGTACCGCAAGCCGACCCATACAGACCGCTATCTACAGAAGTCGTCCAACCACCACCCGCGACAAAAATACGGAGTCATAAAGACGCTGGCTGAACGTGCGAGGAGAATATGTGAACCACAGCACTTGAACGAAGAGCTCAACCACCTCGACATGGCCCTGCGCGCCAACGGGTTCAGCCACAAAGACGTACAGCGTGCACCCCATCCCAGGCGTCCAACTAACAGGGAAAATGAAGAGCGGCCGGCAGCTAAAGCCTTTCTGCCGTACATCAGTAGAGTAACTGATAGAATAGGGAGGCTACTGGAGTCCCATGGAGTCAAAACCATATATAGGCCTACGAAGAAGACCAAGGAAATGCTGAGATCGGCTAAAGACAAGCGCCATCCTCTCTCCACTGCTGGTGTCTACAAGATCCCGTGCAGCTGCGGTCAAGTATATATTGGAACTACGAAACGCAGCATCGCCACCCGATTGAAGGAGCATAACCGACACTGCCGGCTGGGACAAACGGAAAAGTCGTCAGTCGCCGAACACGCGCTGCAAGCAGGCCACGATATACAGTACAGCAACACCGAAGTACTGTCCACTACAGTGTCCTACCACGCCCGGCTACAAAGGAAAGCCATTGAAATCCTGAAGCATACCAACAGCTTCAACCGTAAGGAGGAATCTGAACGGGTCAACAAAGCCTGGTTTCCACTGCTGAATACACTGAAAACTAGAGGACACGGTGGCCGCGACGAACCAGTATATGCAACGGGAGATCAGTTGCCGGTCTCCGCTAAGACAGGTCGGCTAACTCCGGGCTCCAATACGCTTCAACCATTGGCCGGTCAACAGCCAATCAGCGACTCCCCCCCACCACGGCGTACCAATAGCGAGCAGCGTTACGCAGCATGCACCTATATAATGGGGTGAAACGAACTGCCACTCCATTCCACTGAGTGCTTCGCTGCTGCCGAAGTCAGAGGGACCCTGGAAAATGCCGGACGCAGTTTTCGGCGAAACGTCGGGACCGTCACAAGCCCCTGGAACACGGCCCTCAAGCCCGGAATACATCGATGAACTTAATAGTTATTCTCTTAAAGAGGATCTTCTAACTTTCTCGGGTTTAGGTCCTATGAAAATACACCATAGATTTTGAATCAATTATGTTTAACATCTCTTTTACTACTTGAGGTTTAGACTGTTGGATTTTTGCTCTCATTTGTTGTCATTAAGGCTGTGTTTCAACCTCCGACAATTTGGACAGCAGAGAAAAGCTACTTAGCTACTGTTAGCACAGCATGTGGTGTAGACTACTTCAACAATAGGGCCCAGGATGCCACCAGAGTGAACCTGCATTACCAATATATTAGCTACTGTTAGCACAGCATGTGGTGTAGACTTCACCTACAATAGGACCCAGGATACCAGAAGAGTAAACTTGCAATACCAATATATCAGCTACTGTTAGCACAGCATGTGGTGTAGACTTCACCTACAATAGGGTCCAGGATACCAGAAGAGTAAAGTTGCAATACCAATATATCAGCTACTGTTAGCACAGCATATGGTGTAGACTTCACCTACAATAGGACCCAGGATACCAGAAGAGTAAAGTTGCAATACCAATATATCAGCTACTGTTAGCACAGCATGTGGTGTAGAATTCACCTACAATAGGGCCCAGGTTACCAGAAGAGTAAACCTGCATTACCAATGTATCAGCTACTGTTAGCACAGCATGTGGTGTAGACTTCACCTACAATAGGGTCCAGGATATCATAAGAGTAAACCTACATTACCAATATATTAACTATCGTTAGCACAGCATGTGGTGTAGACTTCACCTACAATAGGACCCAGGATACCAGAAGAGTAAACCTTCATTACCAATATATTAACTACTGTTAGCACAGCATGTGGTGTAGACTTCACCTACAATAGGGTCCAGGGTACTAGAAGAGTAAAACTGCATTATCAATATATCAGCTACTGTTAGCACAGCATGTGCTGTAGACTTCACCTACAAGAGGGTCCAGGATACTAGAAGAGTAAACCTGCATTATCAATATATCAGCTACTGTTAGCACAGCATGTGGTGAAGACTTCACCTACAATAGGACCCAGGATACCAGAAGAGTAAACCTGCATTATCAATATATCAGCTACTGTTAGCACAGCATGTGGTGTAGACTTCACCTACAATAGGGTCCAGGATACTAGAAGAGTAAACATGCATTATCAATATATCAGGTACTGTTAGCACATCATGTGGTGTAGACTTCAACTACAATAGGACCCAGGATACCAGAAGAGTAAACTTGCAATACCAATATATCAGCTACTGTTAGCACAGCATGTGGTGTAGACTTCACCTAGAATAGGACCCAGGATACCAGAAGAGTAAACCTACATTACCAATATATTAGCTACTGTTAGCACAGCATGTGGTGTAGACTTCACCTACAATAGGGTCCAGGATAGCAGAAGAGTAAATCTACATTACCAATGTATCAGCTATTGTTAGCACAGCATGTGGTGTAGACTTCACCTACAATAGGACCCAGGATACCAGAAGAGTAAACCTGCATTATCAATATATCAGCCACTGTTAGCACAGCATGTGGTGTAGACTTCACCTACAATAGGACCCAGGATACCAGAAGAGTAAACCTGCATTATCAATATATCAGCTACTGTTAGCACAGCATGTGGTGTAGACTTCACCTACAATACGGTCCAGGATACTAGAAGAGTAAACCTGCATTATCAATATATCAGCTACTGTTAGCACAGTATGTGGTGTAGACTTGACCTACAATAGGACCCAGGATACCAGAAGAGTAAACTTGCATTATCAATATATCAGCTACTGTTAGCACAGCATGTGGTGTAGATTTCACCTACAATAGGACCCAGGATACCAGAAGAGTAAACCTGCATTATCAATATATCAGCTACTGTTAGCACAGCATGTGGTGTAGACTTCACCTACAATAGGACCCAGGATACCAGAAGAGTAAACCTGCATTATCAATATATCAGCTACTGTTAGCACAGCATGAGGTGTAGACTTCACCTACAATAGGGTCCAGGATACTAGAAGAGTAAACCCTCATTATCAATATATCAGGTACTGTTAGCACAGCATGTGGTGTAGACTTTACCTACAATAGGACCCAGTATACCAGAAGAGTAAACCTGCATTATCAATATATCAGCTACTGTTAGCACAGCATGAGGTGTAGACATCACCTACAATAGGGTCCAGGATACCAGAAGAGTGAACCTGCATTATCAATATATTAGCTATTGTTAGCACAGCATGTGGTGTAGACTTCACCTACAATAGGACCCAGGATAAGAGAAGAGTAAACCTGCATTACCAATGAATCAGCTACGGTTAGCACAGCATGTGGTGTAGACATCACCTACAATAGGGTACATGATACCAGAAGAGTGAACCTGCATTATCAATATATCTGCTACTGTTAGCACAGCATGTGGTGTAGACATCACCTACAATAGGGTCCAGGATACCAGAAGAGTGAACCTGCATTATCAATTTATCAGCTACTGTTAGCACAGCATGTGGTGTAGACTTCACCTACAATAGGACCCAGGATACCAGAAGATTAAACCTGCATTACCAATATATCAGCTACTGTTAGCACAGCATGTGGTGTAGACATCACCTACAATAGGGTCCAGGATACCAGAAGAGTGAACCTGCATGATCAATATATTAGTTATTGTTAGCACAGCATGTGGTGTAGACTTCACCTACAATAGGACCCAGGATAAGAGAAGAGTAAACCTGCATTACCAATGTATCAGCTACAGTTAGCACAGCATGTGGTGTAGACATCACCTACATTAGGGTACAGGATACCAGAAGAGTGAACCTGCATTATCAATATATCTGCTACTGTTAGCACAGAATGTGGTGTAGACATCACCTACAATAGGGTCCAGGATACCAGAAGAGTGAACCTGCATTATCAATATATCAGCTACTGTTAGCACAGCATGTGGTGTAGACTTCACCTACAATAAGACCCAGGATACCAGAAGATTAAACCTGCATTACCAATATATCAGCTACTGTTAGCACAGCATGTGGTGTAGACTTCACCTCCAATAGGGCCCAGGATACCAGAAGAGTGAACCTGCATTACCAATGTATCAGCTACTGTTATCACAGCATGTGGTGTAGACTTCACCTACAATAGGGTCCAGGATACCAGAAGAGTGAACCTGCATTACCAATATATTAGCTACTGTTAGTACAGCATGTGGTGCAGACTTCACCTACAATAGATCTACTACAATAGGATTCGTACTTATAGCGGTACGCCAAATCATTTTCATATACCGTCACTATAACATCAAAGGAGGTAATCTCACAACTTCGAATTCATGTTAGACTAGCTGTCCCCGGCATGCGTTGCAATGCCAATCAAAGAAAGTGTTGGCGTTGTGACTTTGTTAGTTGAAGTGCTTTTGGATTCCCAATATTTCCTTCTTTTTCCGTTAACTACCTACAAACTATTATAAAATTGATTGACTATCTCAGAGACATTCAAGGGAACGTGCTCAACAACTCATCAAGTTTTCATCGCAATGAAATGAATGGTATATGAACGCATACGGGACTGTTGAAACGATTCGAGCGCCGTCACCCATTTGTTAAATATACTCGTACGATACCTATTGTAAAATGGATTTACTAAGTCGAAAACCTTTCCTGGCGTGAACACAATAACTAATCAAAGTTTCGTCGCAATCGAATGAATGGCATATGAACGCATAGGGGTTTTTGTTTAAACGATTCGCGCTGTGACTCATTTGTTAAATCTTCTTGTGCGCCACCATTTGAAAAACGGATTTACTAATTCATTAACCTTCGCAGGACTGTACTCAGCTCTCCAAAGTTATATCACACTCGGATGAATGGTATATGAACGCATAGGAGACTTGGTTAAAACGATTCACGTGCTGTCGCTTATTAGTTAAATCTACTCGTGCGCTACCAATTGTAAAATGGATTTACTAAATCAGAAACCTTCGCGGGAGTGGAAACAACCTTACACCAAATGTCATTGCAATCGCATGAATGGTATATGAACGTATATGGAATTTCGATTAAACGATACGCTTACCGTTACACATTTGTTGAATCTACTCGTGCGCTACCTATTGTAAAATGGATTTACTAAATCAGAAACCTTTCCTCGGGTGTACACCACAATTCACTAACGTATTATCGCAATCGGATGAATGGCATATGAACACATACGGGACTTTGATGAAACGATTCACGTGCCGTCGCTCATTTGTTGAATCTACTCGTGCGCTACCTATAGATAAGTGGATTTACTAAGCCAGAAACCTTCCCGGAAGTGTACACAACATCACACCCAAGTTTCATTGCTATCGGACAAATGGTATATGAACGCATACAGGACTTTGTTGAAACGCTTCGCACGTCTTTGCTCATTTGTTGAATCTAGTACGCTGCCTATTGTAAAATGGATTTACTAACCCTGAAACCTTCCCTGGAGTGTACACAACAACTCACCAAAGTTTCATCGCTATCGGAAGATTGTATATGAACGCATACGGGTCTTTGTCGAAACACTTCGCACGTCGTCGCTCATTTGTTTAATCTACATGTGCGATACCTATTGTAAAATGGATTTACTAAGCTAGAAATCTTCCCTGAAGTGTACACAACATCTCATCCAAGTTTCATCGCTATCGGACGAATAGTATACGAACGCATACGGGACCTTTTGAAACGCTTCGCGCGTCATCACTCATTTGTTGAATCCATTCGTGCGCTACCTATTGTAACATGGATTTACTAAGCCAGAACCCTTGCGTGGAGTGTACACATCATCTTACACAAGTTTCATCGCTATCGGACGAATGATATATGGACGCATAAGGGACTTGATTGAAAAGCTTTGCGTGTCATCGCTCATTTGTTGAATCTACTCATGCGCTACCTATTGATAAGTGCATTTATTAAGCCAGAAACCTTCCCTGAGTGTACACAACATCTCACCCAAGTTTCGTCGCATTGGGGTGAATGGTATATGAACGCATGTGGGACGTGTTGAAACAAACGCACGCCATTTTGTTGAAGTTACTCGCGCGCCATCTATTGTAAATTGGATCTACTATGCCTATAACATTTCCTGGCGTATGCACAACAACTCACCAACATTTGATCGCAATCGGATGAAAGGTATATGAACGCATACGGGACATTTTTTAAGCGATTCGCGTGCCGTCACTCATTTGTTGAATCTAATCGTGCGCTACAACTTTTGTATTTATTCACCTTTTAAACCTTCTCTGGACTTCCACAAATAATTCAAGACCAAAATTAGCCAAATCGGTCTAGCCGAGTTTTAGCGAGACTAACGAACAGCAATTCATTTATATATATATAGACTACTGTATGTCTTATACTAGAAGAGTAAACCTGCATTACCAATATATCAGCTACTGTTAGCACAGCATGTGGTGTAGACTTCACCTACAATAGGACCCAGGATACCAGAAGAGTAAACCTGCATTATCAATATATCAGCTACTGTTAGCACAGCATGTGGTGTAGACTTCACCACCAATAGGACCCAGGATACTAGAAGAGTAAACCTGCATTATCAATATATCAGCTACTGTTAGCACAGCATGTGGTGTAGACTTCACCTCCAATAGGACGCAGGATACTAGAAGAGTAAACCTGCATTACCAATATATCAGCTACTGTTAGCACAGCATGTGGTGTAGACATCACCTACAATAGGACCCAGGATACCAGAAGAGTAAACCTGCATTATCAATATATCAGCTACTGTTAGCACAGCATGTGGTGAAGACTTCACCTACAATAGGACCCAGGATACCAGAAGAGTAAACCTGCATTACCAATATATCAGCTACTGTTAGCACAGCATGTGGTGTAGACTTCACCTCCAATAGGACCCAGGATACTAGAAGAGTAAACCTGCATTATCAATATATCAGCTACTGTTAGCACAGCATGTGGTGTAGACTTCACCTCCAATAGGACCCAGGATACTAGAAGAGTAAACCTGTATTACCAATATATCAGCTACTGTTAGCACAGCATGTGGTGTAGACTTCACTTCCAATAGGACCCAGGATACTAGAAGAGTAAACCTGCATTATCAATATATCAGCTACTGTTAGCACAGCATGTCGTGTAGACTTCACCTACAATAGGACCCAGGATACCAGAAGAGTAAACCTGCATTATCAATATATCAGCTACTGTTAGCACAGCATGTGGTGTAGACTTCACCTACAATAAGACCCAGGATACCAGAAGAGTAAACCTGCATTACCAATATATTAGCTACTGTTAGCACAGCATGTGGTGTAGACATCACCTACAATAGGGTCCAGGATACTAGAAGAGTAAACCTGCATTATCAATATATCAACTACTGTTAGCACAGCATGTGGTGTAGACTTCACCTCCAATAGGACCCAGGATACTAGAAGAGTAAACCTGCATTATCAATATATCAGCTACTGTTAGCACAGCATGTGGTGTAGACTTCACCTACAATTGGACCCAGGATACCAGAAGAGTAAACCTGCATTACCAATATATTAGCTACTGTTAGCACAGCATGTGGTGTAGACATCACCTACAATAGGACCCAGGTTACCAGAAGAGTGAACCTGCATTACCAATATATTAGCTACTGTTAGCACAGCATGTGGTGTAGACTTCATCTACAATACGTTGTTATTGTTGTTGTTTTAAGGAGCCTAGCATTTAGGTTATCGGCCATCTACAATAGGACCCAGGGTGCCAGTACAGTGGACCAGCATTTCCAAAAAATTAGCTACGGTTAGCACAGCATGTGGTGTAGACTTCACCTACAATAAGGCTCAGGGTGAAAAAAGAGTGATCCCGCATTATGAATACAATAACAGCAGCATTTGCTCGCTGCTAAAATAAGAAATACAGTATTTATAAGAGTGGAAATAGAAAACATATGGTTACCTGTGTTTCATTTTCCAATTTAACTGTCCAGCTTTTATCGTCATACTTATCACCAGACTCATCCAGAAGATTATAAGAGGGTAACAGGTCAATTGATTCCTAGAAAGTATTATACAAGTATGAGCCAACGTAAAACATGCACACAGAATAATTGTACTACCGTAAGTTATGTGTAAAAATAAAATATTAAACATCCTGGTTTGTTACACTATGTTACACGATATAGGCAGGGACGGATTTACATATCTGCCGTCCCTAGGCACTTTCTGACTCCCCTCCCACGTTAGTCGTCCAGGGGTGGGGGTGACACCTGAGAATTATCCTTAACTCACGCACGCACACAAATGCAGCCGACCGGCTAATTAATCATCTAATTCATCGGCCGGTTGGCTTTATTTGTGTCCGAGTAAGGGTAAGCCCCGCTGGACGGCTGAGTATAGGATACATCTTGCAAGTCATTTTAATTTTAGACATTATTCATTGTATATAAAGCAGATTGATTATAAAAAAGTAATCTAAATTGTGGGGTTGATGTTAATAAAAACTAAAAGTTATTGATCTAAGATTGATTTAATTACATAAGAATTAAGAATATTCTTACAAACTGGCATATTTCCAATAGGCTAAATTTACTCAATAGGAAAGTTTTCTTTACTTTTTGATAAAGTTTTAAAGTGATTGTTCAGTCTTTGTATCAGCTACAATAAATGATACATCAAGTCTATTAGGGATTTTACAATTTTTAAAAACATAATTCAATGTTCATAATTAAGAACAAAATTAGATGTTAAAAACGAGCAAATCAATACACATATCTTATGCATCAATACTGTACATCTGCACCAGCGGCGTTTTTTATTTACATACATTTTCTCCTGGATTTCATAATTGAGAACTCCTCTATTAGATCTTCAACTTTCATCTCGTCACTGTTCAAAAGCTCAGCCTCGATGTGTAGAATAGCCAACGAGTTTAATTTGTCTTCATTCATCCTTGATCTAAGACAAGACTTTATTCTTTTTAAGGCAGAAAATGAACGTTCCGCTGAGCAGTTGGAAACAGCTGTGCACAAATACATACGAAGAGCTATATCAATGTTGGGGAATGCTGATTGGAGTTGTTCTTCTCTAATATATTTCATCATGACGAGTGGGTTGTTTCTAATTCCACTACTCTTCAACAGACAAGAAAAATATACACATTCATTTGAAAATGACTTTTCAAGATCATTGGCATACAATGACTGAAGTTTGTTTGCACGCTCTATTATTGTTCCAGTTGAGGAGGACAGATCGTTCATATGCGTTTTTCCGCTTCTGCAACTCAGTTTTTAGTTGGTCGAGAACTACATAAAATGTCTCAACTCTAAATGTGTCACGTCCTTCAAGAAGTATTTCAGTTTCTTTGTTTTCGTCAGCGTGGAATTTTCTCTTTTTTGACGTTTGTAGCAAGTCTCATAGTCCAAATCACATAGTTTTTTAGCCCTTTCTTCATAGACGGCAAACAAGATTCGGAGAGAATCAATAAAAAGGACTAATGAATTATACAGTCTCACAACTCTTTTATGGACGTTTCTATTTTCTGAAGAGTTTGGCTAACTTGTTCAAACCTGTCCAATATATCACTCCAAAGTTCCATCATGAATACCGTTTCCAGCCTATTCAATGATCTCAAAAGTCCCGTGGCTTCACTTCTTACCAACGGCTTCTCATTAGTGTTCTCTTCATAGTCCTTTAAAGCCTGTATAACACCGTCTAAGTTTTCACAGAGCCCTTTACATGCACTTTCACGAGCACTCCACCTTGTTTCAGACTAACCCTTAAGAGTTTTACTTTCAGGTTGACTAAAGGTAACTAGAGTTCCCATCTCTTAGTAGATGCAACAAAAAAGTTGTAAACGTTTTGTATAAGGTTAAAGAAAGCACATGCTTCTGGACAACAGCTTGCAGCACACGTACCTGCAAGGTTAAGTGAATGTGCCGAACAAGGAACAAACAGTGCTTTGGGATTTTCATCCTTTATTCTAGCTTGTAAGCCACTATATACGCCTGACATGTTGCTAGCATTATCGTATGATTGCCCTCTACAGTCGGATAGATTGATAGCATTTGATCTTAAAACAGCCATAACAGCATTGGCTAAGTCTTCGGATTTGTGCCCAGTATTCGACAAAAACACGATAAAGCGTTCAACAGGATTGCCATTTTCTTGTACAAACCTCAAAACAAATGAAAGCTGATCAGTGTGACTTATGTCAGGCGTTGAATCCACTATTATGGAGTAATACTTCGCTTGTTTCACTTCTCTGATTATGATATCTCTAACTTTAGAGGCTAACAGTACAATTACCTCATTGCAAATAAATGAAGACAGATAGAACGTTTTCCCTGAACCTGGATTACCAAATTTACGTATGTGTTCAGCGAGAAAAGGATCGAATTCCCCTACTAATTCCAGTGACATCATGTACTCCCCATTGTGTAGATATCCAAATGTTTCATCAGCTCCTCGAAACGGACGTCCTCAGCTTGCCAGCTTTTTCACCACAGCGAATACTCTTTCCAAAACGTGTTTCCAATACTTCCTTTCAGTTTCGACGATGGAATCATATTGACTGTCTAGCGTTCCAATTCTTCTCTTGCGGGTCAAAAGTGCCAGTTCAGAATTGATGTGTTCTTGTGAGCTTCCATGTGCAGACAAAATCGCTCCAATATTTTTCCTATCCGAAACACCTTCACTGGCTAGTTTAGAACTCGTCTTCTGAAAGCCAAATAATCTGCAGGAAGCGCAAAATACCGAACCTGTACCTTTTGAATACACCAAGTAATCTCTTGAAATGAGTTCTCCATTTTGTAATTTCCTACTAAAGATTTGTTTATTTAAATATCTGGTTTTATTGCCAAAATCCTTTTTAGAGTTTTTAAAATCACAATCTTTATACTGATTGATTCCTCTGTGTAATAATACTTCGATCGTGGTGTCATTTATTTTCCACTCAATGGGGTCGTCACTAACAATAAAATTTATATCAGTTTGTTGTGAAACGAAATCATTTGAACATTTACTTATTTGTGTACTGTCGGAACTACGTTCGTTATCACCACTCAATTTAAATTATCCGTTTCAGGGGCACTTGTTGCTTGATCATTATTTTCATTGTTTGAACCACTTTCGTTGAAATTGTACGGTTCCCAAGATGAGCAGCCTTCTCCACTCGGTCCACTCTCGTTGGATTTTTCAAGAGGTTAAAAAAAACTGTCAACCGTCTTAATATTTTTCAAAAAATTAGTTTCTTTTTCACGTTTTTCACTTGCGATTTTGCGGTAACCTGAACCACTAAGCTTCCGACGTTTTTCACTCATTGGTACTTTTTAGTTCAACATTATAAAAAAATAAAATTATAACACACTTACTTTATCTAAGCAATGTGGCAATGTGAACGACTTGGTAAGGATAACAACTTAACGTGAAGACGTTAAGCGAACGACTATAATCTGATTTACAAAAGATGCTCGGTGAAAGCTGTCATACGCTTGATGGGTGAGGTGAGGGAGGAGTGGAGACGAGAGGGGTAACGGTCTCCATGGCGCCAACAGTGAGCAATGTTGCAATGTATGCCGACACAGCAATAAGCTCATTGTTTGACTAAGTGTGTCTTCACTCGTCACGGTCATTAGAGCGCCAGGCAGGGTGGCTAACTTCCACAGTATGTGTGTCTCCCTGCAAGCCTCTTGGAATGTTATGCGTCATGATCTGCCTCAGTGGCAACGCAGCATTTCCCCACGTGCTAGCTTTGACAGCTGTCAGCGAGCTTTATTGGTAATTCAGACTTATAATACACTAGCTTTGACAGTCTGCTGTATCCCCACTGACTGGCAGTGTTGCCAGTCTGTTGATTACCGGCATAAAATATACCCATATTAAATAAAACAAAACTTCTCACTTGACTTATAAAGGAGATTTTTTTTTAGTTTATGAATTGTATTTAGATTTCAAATTTACGTGAGAAAATGCAAAGTAAGCTCCCTTTGACTGCCATTCTCGGTCACCGCGCCTGGCGCTGGGCACGGCAATTCACCCGATGCCGCGGCGCCCGTCAGACGTCAGGCTGTGCCGCCCCTAGGCACGTGTCTAGTGTGCCTAGTGGGAAATACGTCCCTGGATATAGGCTACATAATAAACACTACTTACAATAATCGAAATTTGATGTTATCAGTCGTACAGCACAATCAAGTGTACAGTAGCCTATTTGTTAATCTCAAGTAGGCCTAGCCTATATTATTTTTCACCATTAGGAAACAACCCATCACAATTGGGTAATGTCGTGTTGACCGACTGGAAAACATCAAATTTCGATTACTGAAAAATGGCTTTAATCGCCGTTATAGGCCTACTTACTATCTGAGGGAGTTCGTCTGGCTCTGCCTTAATGAATGATTGTTGCTCCATAATGTTCAGCAAACTAGAACACACAAAGCGCGCTTAAGAGTTCGTACTTATAGCGGTACGCCAAATCATTTTTATATACCGTCACTATAACATCAAAGGAGGTAATCTCACAACTTCGAATTCATGTTAGACTACTGTTAATCCATATCCACAGTGAGAAGATGAGGTTAACGGTAAAACGTATTCGACGCTGGCACTCGACTTTATATGATATACGTCATGGTGTAAAATATTAATGTAGGATGAGGAATTAGCCTACTGGTGCTAGCTTGTAGTTTCTCTATTCCTACCTAGGCTACTCACATACCTGAGCAAAGTACTTTGGGTCAGGCGGGATTGTCAGATGCTGAATTATATTACAAACCTAAACTCGAGTTACTGCACGAGTATTAGGAAATTGGCAGTGGACTGGATACAATGAGTTTCTATAAATCCAAAATGACTAAGTTATGAACAACATACAGCATTTACGTAAACTATCTTTAGTTACTGCTATGAAGCTCTTTATTTCCACACTGACACCTATTTTAACCTCCGGTCTGGAACTGATCTGGCCTTATCTGGCCAAAACCAACTTAATGGAAATAGAGCAAGTAAAGTCTATCTTCCCAAAGAAAGCATTGTGTGGTATCGAAATTTACTCCGTTCCGGCTAATGTATGAGCTGTCTGCAGAGCCATTCTGTATTGAGCAAATCAGACTACAAATGCAGCTTCCATCTAGCGCTGCCTATCAGGAATTTCTTGCGGAATTTCATTTAAAAAAGAAAGAAATATGGTTGGATTTCTATGGGACAGAAGCGATGTTATCATCTGACTGGAAGAGAGCAGACTACGGTTTACGACACACTGTGAAGCGTTTCGCAGTCCATGGATTTCACTTCAGGATATGCGGAAGAAAAGACTTTCACACTCCAAATGCAGCTACATGCATATGTGAATTGTGTAGCGAGCCCTATGACCGATATCATGCGGCATACTGTAAAATACGATTGACTTCCCTGACGCATTTTTGTAGCGACCGACAGTTCCTGCAATGTATTTTTTACTTTTTCATTGGCCAATACATCGTGTTACAAGAAACCCACTTGGAACCAAACATTACATATCTGCCTCCTTGTTATTATTTATTTAGCGTATGATGCATGCAAGACAATGATTAATATATAATACAGCGCTTTTAAAAACAAAACCTCTTCACTGAAGTCGGCAAAACATCACGATCTTGCAATTTTTGGCAATTTGCAGAGTCCGGTTATTACGTTTCAGGCTGACATGTTAAATGAAAGGCTGCATAAGTTAGGGTTAATCTATTTGTGGTCGAGGTGGTAACTGCACTCAGTATTTCTAATCATTTTACATTTTAAAATGAAGTGAAATAAATACAAGCACAGTGGTAGTGTCTCATATTGCTGTCCTGCTTGCAGTAAATTCCACCCTGGTAAAAGAGGATCACTGCCATATTCACGCTTCCTCTGCTTGCTTTTCGTGACGGTCGCCAGATGTCTTACTTCCAGGAGCTTGATGAACATAAGATCTGCTACTGCGTTCAGATGCCATGATGCTCTTGTTGGAGTCATGATCAACTCCATTTGTGAGAAGCCTCATTCACATTCACTTGTCGAAATGGGGATGCTGCTCATAATGTTAATAAGGGCAGGAAAGACAATGGGCATTTCTCCCCTGCAAGATATTCACGGAAACCTCTTAAGATTTATCTTTCATGGAGCTTAAAACGTTTACACAAGTTTCTTATTTGTGCTTCTCCAGAAGTTCCATCAGGATTTTCAGCCAAGTGGCAGTGTCCAAAACTGTAGTCAATTCTTGGATTTCAATGCCTTCTCATGTTAAAAGGAGATTCTTCATACACCTGTCCAGGCTCTCATAGAACTTAACAGCATCAATATGATTCCTTTTATTTCTCGCTCTATTTTCGAGATCCACGCCTTTAAACATTAACAGTGCTTCTGCTTCCAAGGCATCAGTGTAGTATGGGCCATGTTTTGTCTTTCTTTCATTAAACACCTTAATTTGCTGGCTTATCTTCTTATGTGCGGAATAAATTGCAATGTCACGAGCTTGCAAGTCAACACTAAGTTCTGCCAACTCCGGAAGAGCATCACACATCAATACAAGGTCCAATATAAAGTTGACATTAGTAGGGGGATAAGGCAGTTTCTGTCCCTCCCATTTTATTTGTACCCGACTGTACATGTTAAATAATTAATATCTGGTGAACCCATGGTCGGATGTTGACAAATGAGGTGTCATTGAACTCGGGCTGACGTCCTCTTTCCTATGGACCACTCGTTATATTTTTCAAAAGATTTTTGAACATTTTCGTTTTTGAAAATAGGCGATAGTTTAAAAACAAAACATGATAGAACGTTGGGCCATGGTTGAAACGAATGTCCTTTATGCCTTTTATTTTTTATAATAAAACTTTTTATTTTTGATGTTTTTTGAAAACAGTCCAATTTTGAAATTCCTATATTTTGGAAACTAACAATTTCACAAAAAAAAGGTTTGTTTGACGTAAATCAATGGTCCCTTCCCCCTCTACCCCCAAAATAAATTTCAAGTCTCTAGGATAAAAACTGTTAGTAGTTGGGTAATAGGAGTTCTGTGACTCCTCCTACTTTCATATAAACTTTGCCGATATATATCGAACGCATGATCGGAATTTAACGAACGAGGTGTTGTTGGCGTTGGGGTGACGTCATCTTTGCTAAGCATGTCTGTTGGTGATTTAGTAATTATTTTTTTTGGATTGACGCTATTTTGGAAACGGTGAATTTTGGAAAAAACTTTGTTTCACGTTAATGAAAGGCGGCTATGCCCTCTAGGTGGACAGCAAGTTTCAAGTGTGTAGGAGGAAAAAAATGATAGCCTACTTTCTCGCGAACATTGGCGATAATTCACGAACGCCTGATCGGATTTTAACAAATGACGTGTCGTTGGACTCGAACTGACGGGCGCTTTGCTCTGGATCACGTATTATATTTTTTATTTTTTGAAAATATTTGTTTTTGAAAGTAGGTGATAGTTTGAAAAACAAACTTGATAGAACGTTGTCCAATAGTTCAAACGAATGGTCTCTATAACCTTTATTTTTTATAATAAAACTTTTTATTTTTTGGGATTTTTAAAAATACTTAAATTTTGGTTCTTTTATATTTTGGAAACTAGGAATTTTACAAAAGAGTTTGTTTGACATGAATGAAAGGTCCCTACCCCTCTACCATGAAAATAAATGTCAAGTTTCTAGGACTAAAAACTATGCATTTTGAATTTTTTACCTGTTTTTAAATTATTATTATTATTTTTAAAAATAAATAATGTTTGTAGACAGAGAGAGAGACGGTACCGCTGGACATGTGTTCCAACGAGGCTATGACTGACCATGGTGGATACAGGAAATGGCTATTTGGAGGGGGCGACAAAGCGAGGGAGCGCTTTCTGATATTTTGTTACGACGAACGAATGAAGGGGAATATTTTTTCAAAAAATCTCTCATGGCGATCTTTGAAATACATGTCAGGAAACGGGTCGTGGGTAACATGACAAATTGATAATAATTGTATCAGGCGAATAAAAGCAAGGCTTTTATAGTTGACAACAACAGAACTGTCTGAATGGCAGCCAGAATGGAAAACAGAATATCTGCTCGAGAGACCTGCTTGGAGCCTGGCTGGCTGGGTGACAGGATGTGACATGTTATCGTGATTGAGGAATGTGAGTGGCCGACGCAACAGGCCAATAGAAAATTACAGTGACGTAGAGGTAACTTGGAGGTCGAACAATATGACAACGACGTTAGACATATAACTCAGTAAGCAACGACAACTCTGCCCCTACCATTCCCACAGCTAATTGCCGGGTAAGAGCGGTGAGGGGTGGGGTTGGAGGGTTGGAGAGAGGTGAGGTAAGACAGTATTGAGCTTGTCATTGCACATTGCGTGTAATTCCTGTTTTTAACGTTACTGTGTTAACATATGCCAAGTGGCTTATCTGTATAAAAGTGATTGCATTCGTGTGCTTAACCCCAGTTGGTTACTATATAGGATACATTATATATTTACAGGTACGTGTAACATTAACATTGTTTAGTATATGTTAATGCTAATGTATGTTTAAATTATAATTGGTTTGCCATTTTATTCATGAATTGTATTTTATTTTGTTTGTTTTAGATAATTGGCATACCTGTTGTGGGAGACAGAAACCCCATTCCACTCGAACCTAGGAAAAGGCAAACGCAGGGCTTTTTACAAAGCAAAGTAAGATTTTGTAAAATTATATATAAAAACCTGTTTTATTTTTATTTTATTTATTTATTTTTGTTTATGAAAGGTGCTATTTGGAATGGATATACTGATGGTGGTTTATTTTATTTCTTTTCTTAGTGTGTGTTGGAAAACGCTTGTCCACCACAACTGCTGTTGAAAAACCGAGAACGTGTGTGTTTGAGACCATTGCTGGAAAGTCTACGGCTGAAAAATCTCTGGTGAGATTGTTTTTTTTTTTAAATTCATGTCTTTTACCACTGCAGATAGCTTAACTTGGGAACCCCTTGAGTCCTGTTTTAAGAATCGCGTCTGCTCTGGCCGAGTGGTGAATGTTAGAGAGAGTTTAATCCCAAAAGGCTTTATCGAATCATGCTTTGAAATTTTTAAAGAACAAATTTGTTCAGCGCAAAGGTTGCATACGGCTTTAAAGGTCAATACACAACTCGTGTGCGATTAAATATATATTTGAAGACAAGGATGGTGAGCATAAATAACTTTTTATATTGGCAGTAAAATGCAAGAGCTTTTGATAGCTGATAATCTGAACGAGTGGTATCAAAGCCATGTGGTCAATGCCTTGCTATCAAAATTTGATAAACTGCAACAAGGACCCAGTGGTTTAGCATTAAACAAAACTTATTACCTGCAAATCAACATTTGTCATTTCAACCCGTTGAATGCTGGGTCTAGATTTATTGAAACACCACCAGCAATAGCTTTGAAAAAGGCAGTGCTGAATATTGAGAATCATTACAATGATTGCTTCCTGTGGGCTGTGGCTGCCTATTTGCAGCCAGATCAAGATCGTCATGTTAACAGACCAGGAATGTACAAGGCCAAGTTTGTTGAATTGAAACAAAATTTAAATTTAACTCGAGTGTCGTTCCCTATGGACTTAACTGAAATCCATAGGTTTGAAGTAGATAACCAGGACTTTTCGTTCATGGTGTATGGCCTTGATGGTAATGAGATTGTGGGTCCTCTTTATGCCAAAAAAACAACCAGAAACGACACAAGGGGACAAGGCTGTGTTAAAGTTTAAGGACATTCATAAGCGTGACACTGTTCCTTATGTGGTGTATGCAGATTTCGAAGCTCTCACCACACCCATGGTGGGGTGTGAACCAGATCCCACCATTAACTCAACCACACCCATTCAAAAACATGAACCTTTTGCCATAGGATTTAATGTGGGGTGTGCCTATGACCCCACACAATCCGCTTAAAAATACCGTGAGGGGCCAGATTGCGCTAGATGGCTTTTGCATGAACTTGTAAAATTGGCCGACCATGTACAGGGATTACTGGACCACCCAGTACCCATGAGCCTATCTCCAGAACAGCAGCAGCGATATGAGCATGCCACGACATGTCATATTTGCGAAAAGCCACTGATCAGTGCTGAAGACACCGTTCGTGATCACTCCCACATTACGGGAGAGTTTCGTGGAGCTGCGCATAGTAAATGCAATTTGAACTTTTCAGCTCCTCTTTTCATCAGTGTCATTTTCCACAATCTGGCAAATGATGACATTCAGTTTTTGATTCGTGAATTGGGTCATGTCAACAAGGGTTCGTTTACCATTATTCCCCAAAACCATGCGCGTTCTACAGCCCTGACATGGCGGTTGAGCAACTTTAGCATTCGATTTTTGGATTCCTTTAAGTTTATGGCATCCTCGCTAGACAGTCTTGTGAATGGCTTGGTTGAAGAGGAATTAAAAATACCAGAATGCATTTTAATGATCCTAAGCAATTTCAATTGTGCATTCGGAAAGGTATAATCCCGTATGATTTCTGCAACAACTGGGGAGTGTTAAAGCAAACAAAACTCCCTCCACAAGACAAATTTTACTCAGAACTAACACGCAGTACCGTTTCCGATGAAGACTATGCACATGCATGTCAAGTTTGGCGAGTGTTTGATACCAAGACGCTAGGTGAATATGCTATGCATTACCTAAAACTGGATGTATTGCTGCTCACCGATGTGTTTGAAAAATTTCGTGAGTTGTGTCAACACATTTACGGTCTTGACCCGGCTCACTATTATACGAGTCCTGGGCTGTCGTTTGATGCCGCTTTGAAATACACTCAAGTGGATTTGGATTTACTCACTGATGTAGACATGGTTCTATTTTTTGAAAAAGACATTCGTGGCGGCATTGTATCGCTTAACCAGCGCCATGCCGAAGCGAACAATGTCTACATGCCTGATTATTCACCAGATAAACCAGAATCGTACTTAATGTACTATGAAGTGAATAATTTGTATGGCTACGCCATGAGTCAGCCTTTGCCCTATGGGAAGTTTGCTTGGCTGACAGAGAAACAAGTGTCAGAATTTTATGTGAACATGGCTAGTCAAGAAATAGGTCATGGATATGTGCTAGAAGTGGATATTGAATATCCCTTATCCCTGTATGATGAACAAGCCGATTTCCCATTCTGCCTTGAGCAAATCGTTCCCCCTGACAGTAAAGTGGAAATTTAAAAGCTTATGGGCACACTTTATAACAAAAATCGGTATGTGCTACATATCCAAATGTTGGTGCAATGCCTAGCCCGAGGTTTGGTGTTGAAGAAAATCCGCAGGGGTATTTCTTTTGCTCAAAAAGCATGGCTCGAGCCATACATGCGACTCAACACAGAGCCCCGACAAATGGCAACACAGCAGTTTGAAATTATTTTTCTAAAATTAATGAACAACTGCATCTATGGCAAGTCCATGGAAAATGTCCGCAAATACCGTGACATCCAATTGGTGAATGTCTGGGACGGGCGGTGGGGTGCCCGGCGTTACATTGCCAAGCCAAATTTTCAATCGATCAACATTATCGATGAGGATTTGGCTACTATTGAAATGAGTAAGACCAGCGTGACCATGGATAAGCCCATTTACTTGGGCCAAGTCATTTTAGACTTTTCTAAATCGGTCATGTTTCGATTCCACTATGAGTTTGCCAAACGCTATTTTGAGGACGTCTCTCTTTTGTATATAGATACGCACTCATTCATTTACCACATTCGCCACTGCAACCCCTATGACGTCATGAGGCAGCATAGTGACTGGTTCGACACCTCTTCCTATAGCGCTGACAACGTGTTTCAGCTGCCCATAAAAAAACAAGAAGGAAATGGGTGTTTTAAAAGATGAATGCTGTGATTCTGTTACGACGGAATTCGTAAGTTTGGCTTCGAAAATGTATGCTTATCGCACACTTGACTGTAAGGAAGCCAAAAGAGCTAAAGGTGTAGGTAGGGCAGTGGTAAAATCGTTACGTGCAGATGACTACCTGGCGGTTTTACGCACTGGCAAAACTATATCCCATACACTGTGAAGGATACAATCCAGCAACCATCATTTGTAACTTGTGGAAAAGAGAAAACGCACCCTCGCCTCCATGGATAACAAACGTGTGTTGGCTAATGACCTGCATAGCAGCCTGCCCTGGGGTTTTGATCACAAGGAGGAGGAGGTGTGATTTTTCTGTTAGTTCCGTTTAGGGATATGGCTTTTTTATCTCGTTGATTTAGTATTTTGTATTTTGTAAATATTTTTTTGTCATTGTAAATAGTAGATTTTGTAAATAGTGGCAACCCACTTAGGCTCTTTTGCTCTTTAAAATCCCATTGCAACCCTAGTTTATTTTTAATTTAATTTTAAATTTTACAGAGTTGGGAATTGGGAAATTGTATATAGTTTAATTCTTTAAAGCTGTACAAAGTTGTAGTTGTTTTTTGTAAATATGAAATGAGTAATAGTATTTTTAGTAACTTTAATGACGTATTTTTTTGTAATGTAAATGGTAAACTAAAAAGTACTTTTGGGATGAGTGTGCATATAGAGAATCTGCTTTTGGGAATAAATAAAGTGGTTGTGTTTGTTCCCAAAGACAGTTGTGAATGTATGAGTAGAGAGAAAGCTGGTGTGTATGTATGACCAGAGCAAACACGGTGAGGTAAGGTGGGTGGGTGGGGAGGTGGAAATTGTCACTTATATAGTCATTTTGTTTTGTCAATAGTTTTGTTTTCTTTGAAATGTAGCGGTGAATAGACATTATTTTTGTAAAACCAGTCTTACCTGCAGTAGTCGTAGACCTCGACGTTTCTCCAAACACCCATAAACACATTGCAGCGTCATCATGGTCAAGCACTTGCATCAACATCATTGACAAATCTCAACTTTCAACATACACCAAATGGAAAAAGGTGTAAACAGCAAAATGGAAAATCCATGCTTCGATATCACCAAAAAACGCAAAACTTAAAACTAACATTTTAAAAAACTGGAAATGGCCATATGTGAAATATGAAAATTTAAAAAAACTTCAAACGAACATTTTTAAAAAGTGTCATCAACAAAATGGAAAATTCCATATCATCATAAACGTAAAACTTGAAACAAACATTTTTGAAAACTGTAAATTACAAATTGGCAAATGGCAATGTGTGAATTCATCATGTGTGAAATGTGAAAATGGAAAATCAGCCCATCAACATCATGATTTTTTTAATTAAAAAAAACATCGTTCTCTGGTAAACCTTTGTTTTTATTTCATAACCATAGGGAATTGACAAAATAAAATAGAATACAAACACATTCCAAATCCTCACTCCTCAATTCCTTAATGTTCATGTCCACGCATCATCAACTTTCCTTTCATAGCACTCATCACAATCAGGGCTGCCATCCTCTCTCCCACTGAGGCATCACAGGATGTGAAACGTTGTTTATTGTGGTGTTTGAAGCCATATTTTCAGTGTTGCCTTAGTAAACAAGAGTTTAGTGCTTTTCAGTCGGTCAACACGAATGTACCCAAAAGAGATGGGTTATGCCCTAATCCTGAAATAAATTACATGAGATTAATAAAACACTAGGATGACCAGTTTCGATCGTCAAGCGATCATCATCAGATCCAATACACTTAGGCTATAAAATCTATGTTTGAAATACAGGTGAAAATATTTACAATATGTACAATTATTTAGTTGCAGTATTGGTACTGCAACTGTCAGTGTATGCTAAATGCAGTATATATGTTAGGTGAAATGCTAAATGGTGATGGCTATCCGGAGATTGTACTTTAGAGAGATTATATGGTTGTAAACTATGGTTAAACTATAAAAATTTTAGGCTAACTACTTATCTGATTGTCTTCCGTACTACAGCTATTCGCAGTTTCCGTGCTCACTTGAACTCGCTGTGCGGACGACTGCGGTGGTTATCTTAACGACTGGTTTTTCCCTGCCTTCCCCCCCTGTCCCTACGTGCTGTGGGGAGTGATCGCGATGTGTTTATGTGAGGTGTTGCCAACCTAGATAAGATGTATGTTATTGAATGAGGTGGATCTACAACTATTAAAGACCGTGGATTAGTCCTCGCCACGCGTGGAGCATAACCCATTCGAACTAAGCGTTGACGGTCTTATGAGGACGTCCCGGCACCTTTAATACTGCCTCTAATATGGGCCTTGGTTTATTGCAGAAGAAAGGTACATCGTACACCTGATCCAGATAACATTTACCTATTAAAAAACCCCTAATTTCCCCCCTTTTTTTATCTAGCTTGGCTGTGTCGCTAAATTGTGTTTTGTTTCCGACAGGGTGTGTTTTTTAGTAGCGTGAAGAGGGGTGAGCTCTCCATGAACGTGTGTTCATTTAGATTGTTGGGATTGTTTCGTTTGGCTAGGTGTATCTCGATTGCTTCCTTTATGTCAAGAGCTCTGCCTTTCGATTCGTGATGGATTATTTTAAGGTCCGACTCTATGTTGGTAAAGCTATGCCCTGCGTCACACATATGTTCGCACACGGCTGAATGTGTTCCGTATCTTATCGCATTTCTATGTTCATTATAACGTGTGTCTACTCGCCTTCCACTCTGCCCGATGTAATTAGCTTGACAATCGGTGTCTTGGCACGTTATAGAATATACCCCTGACCTTGAATACGGGTCACGTTTATTTAGATTACTATTTAGGAGGTGCCTAGCGGTTGTGTTTTTCGTCGTGAAAGCTATCTTGTTGTTTACCTTTTTTCAATAATAATGTATCTGCCACATGTCTTAAACCAGGATGATTATGGCGATAAGAAAGGTCATGTTCTTTGCATGCTTGATCCAAAAGATTAATGGGTACATACCACGCTGCAAACGTTTTTCAACATGATTTCCAGGGCCACAAAAACGATAACCTGGAAGATGGATTTCGAAAGGTAAGTATGGAATCACTTTGTCAATGACGCCATTGCCAGTACAGGCCTGGCATATCCTTTTCCATTGATGGTGAAAAGGGTGGTCATCCTCCTCCTCTGTGGACGAGGTTTGTGTTTGTTGTTGTTGTTGTTGCTTTTTCTCGCTTTGACACCCGTGGAATTATTCATCAAAACCTTTACACGGACTTTTATGACCGTGATACAGTTTCACTAGCTGACAAGTCGCGTACTGATGCTTAGAGGTAATTTTTTGCCATGGCCACTTGCTTATGATGATCGTAATCCGTACAGGGTTGCAATTCACTCCACACAGGGTCTTGAGTCCATTGATTTTGGTACATGTTGCCAGATTTATTTCACCGCATTGGTGGCCACATAATGAATGAACGACTTGGGCAGCGCTTAGAGTTCCTCTTTGGTAAAACTGTATAGTTTTTTTTACACACAAAGAACCTGCCGATGGCTTTGTCCGAAGCATTGCCTTTCTCCATGGTATCACGTGCTGTAGATGTTTACACGCCGCTAGTAGAAATCTCACTGGCGTCATTTTGATCAACAACTCCCAGCAGGCATGGGAGGTTACCCTATGAAAGAGATGCCACACATGGGCTAGAGCTGTAAGGGTGATGTTTCCACAGGAACAAGTATCCATCAGCGTTTGCAGGGATGGGCAGCCGAAGTCCATGAGGTCGATACATCGACAGTAAGACGCCAAAAATGGTTGCAACCATTCACGTTTTTCATTACCTTTCACAAATACCACATTGGCCGAGGACACGTGTGCATTCATGACCTCGTCCAAATATTTATAGAAAATGGTTCCTTGATTCCAGTCTAAATGCCTATGATTTACAATCCACTCGGTTTGTTTACGGTCTTTTTCACACAGCAAATCGAAAGCATGAGGCGGTTTAAATAGCAAATGCGTAGCTTGCGATATCCAAAAAGTGGTACAATCGATAATGGCCACTTGTTTAAATATAAATTTGTTGTCACCAATTTTAAACCCTTGACAATCCACAATGAGTGTGCGCAACATGTTGACGCTTGCCTGGACCAAGTTCAACTGACGAATGACTGAAAATCAATGACTAAGGTGTGGTCATGACATGAACTTACCTACCATGCTAGTTAGAAAAAAATATTGAGGTTAGGGTAGGACAGGGGTACATGAAAACATAAGAATTTGAGAATTACATCATTTTATTATCATAACACGTCTTACAGGCTTTTGTCATTTTGGGATAAGGACGATACAAACTGATACAACGATATAGTCTCTTGTGTTTGTAACGTCCATAACACCGATGAAGTCCCAATGTCTCTAAACTAGGCGTTTTTGACGGTGAGCTGCTCACCGAAACACCACACAGTCCACACGTATCGTAACTTGTTTTTTTTTTTCATCAACCAGAGGCATGAGTGAGGGGTAGCTTGAATGGCAGGGTATATTTCCCACCTCCATTCTGCACAGGTAGGGGCAGTCAGGTGACCAGCGCTGATGTTCCTGCATGGGTTCATCGCTCTCTTGTCATTGGTCTATGATGATGGGACAAAAGGCACATTTCACTTCATCTCTTGTTTTTAAATAGTAGAATCCAGCGGCCGCTAAGGCTTGAGGGTTTATGAAAGGCACCGGACACGTTGCAATAGCCTTGAAACGTTGTTCCTCAGAGTTTAAATTCATGCATGTGACTTCTCTTGATGCTTTAAAGCAAGACATGACTGAGCGGCTTGACGTGGGTTGACCTGTTATTTATAAACTCGTCACTTGGTTGGACAGTGACTTGTTTGTGATAAATAATCAAACAGTAGGCTGTCGTATTGGCTGGTACATTGTCATGCGTTTCAAAATCTAATTGAATGTCAATATTGGATGGCTTGACAGACTCTTCCAGGTAAGAACAGTCAAAGACAATCAGTGGCGCCCTTGCCTTAAACGCTTGAGGTAGCACATGAAAGTGCCCTTTTTGATAATACGACCATCGAAATTTAGAAAACAAGTCGTACAGGGGACCAAACTTATTTTTTGAAAAATCCAAATCCAGTCCTTCATAGGGAAACACAGCTCCTTTGAGAAAAAGACGTGCATTCCTCAATTGCAGGTGATGAAATTTAGTGGCATCTTTGGTTTGTTGATACTTGTGATTCGTTTGAAAACCTACGATCATATAGAGAGGTCTCTCTGTATAGCGGGATGTTTTTACAGACCAACTGTGTGTGTTGGTGGTGGGTAATAGCGGGTACTCATGGAGTGCCCAGCTTCTAAATTCCATGGGTAGAGGCATATCTCTCCTTACCATCTTGAGTATGTCCAGTTTTTTGCTATCGTCAAGGGTTACATGCGGCACTTTCCTTAGTAAGCGTAGTAGTTGAATTTATGGGGGCATTGTCGGCTCCCTTGAGTGCATTATTATCACTCCTGTCTCTCACCAAATAAAGCACTTGCCTTGCGTTGACCACAATGCTCTAGTGATCTTCGGCAAAGCCTAAAATCAATTTAAGAGGTAAATATCCAGTAAAGGTCCCATCGGTGTGTACCATCCAGTCATTGGTCGAGTCAGGGCACCAACCAGCCATGCAAAGTGTTTTACCTTCTTCCTCACTATAAGAGGGATATAGTTTCATGATGTGGTGGGTGTAGAGCCATCGGTTTGGTGAGCCGACCTTCAATCTGAATTACACTTTCATGTGGTAGGGTGTAAATATCTTGGTTGTTGATAACAAATTGAATTTCATCATTGTTATTGAGTCCAGGTGTTTGAGCTTGATAGGAATGGAGATCAATTCTTACCACCCCTGGTTCTCCTCGATGTGGTTCGCTACCTCTAGGATAGAATTCATCATGAGGGTTGACGTGGTAACCCAAATGCTGTAAAATCTGCTTGTCTTGAGATGTTAACGTGTATTCACGTGGCAAACAACTAACACCATTCCTAGACGGTGTTGTTGCTTTATACACAAACTTCATTGTGGCTTTAGCACCAACTTGTAAGTCACTGGTGTGGTAGAATCTAAATCAATGAGTTGTTGATCTCTATTGATCAGTCTTAATGTTATATTACTAATACCATCGACAGCCAACAGAATGAAAAAGCACAACTGGAGGGTTTTCACGAATAATATAGCCATTGGGCGATGTTACAATAAAGTCATAAAGCGAATGCGATGGTTCTTGATAGGTGTACACTTGGCTAATAATATTACACGTCACCGACACATGATGGTCCACAATGAATTTCACTTCATGGTCCGATTCATGTTTTTTGTTGGGCTCCAACACGCGTGGTTTAAACCCTAGTAATGAACCAATGGAATCGGGGCATGTTTTAAAGTCAATGTTGAATGTGGAGAAAATACTGCAGCGATGAGTGTTGGTATTTCCTACAAGTTCAAACTTGCGCGTTCCATCAAGAAATGACTTTAAACCATATTCATTGATCAACACCACATAAATGTGTTCATAAATGTCATCGATCGTGTATCCACCAGAGTTCAGGGTGAGCACAGAATCATCATAGTAAAACTTGTTGTTCACATTTTCACGTATGTTGTATATTCGATTGTTCGCTTCAAGTGAAACAAGTCCTAAATCATAGGGGTTTTCACTCAATTCGATAGGTGGATAAAAGTCTAGGCTGACTTAAGGTCCACGTCCATGCAGTGTAAACGTTTTACTTTCTGCCGACATACTGTTGGCGTTTTTGCTTTCGCTGTGTCTTATATACAGAAATTAAACACAAACGTCCACACTGTTGGCTGTTAAACGTTTGCTCACGTTTCACATTATAATATATCATGATTCTGTTTCCAAAATAGGTTACTAGTTCCATGGGCGGCGGCAAATTCCCAAAACTGTCAAAGTACCATACGGTGGATCACACTTTGACATAAGCTACATAATGCGTTCCTGATCCTCGGTGATCATCCAAATTGACAACAGCACATTCCGGTTTCCAGGGTCTTGGGGGTAATTGGTTTCGCATAAACACACCTCGAAAATGAGAAAGCTTTATTTGTATAGCATAGCTTTCCACTTGTTGATGTGTGAGGGCATGTCTTGCTATGGCTGAGGTAATTTTTTTTAATATTTCGAAGTGCTGAAATCCCAAATCCTTGTTGATAAAAGGCTGGCTTTAAATTGGCATTTCTAGCCCCCAGAGCAATGGCTTCCGTCGTCTCATTGTGTCGCTGAATTTCTTTAGTTGTTTCTTGCCCTGCTGTGTGGCTTTGTTGGTTTTCGCCACTGTACTGGCACCGCCCAAAAGTGAACTCAGAGCAGCCAGACCGGCAAATGATGCAGGTAAAAATCCTGCTTGTTTGGGGACGGGAATCACACGCCCTTGTTTTGAACCCTGTCGCTGTCGTTTTGGAATAACACGTCTCTGTGCTGCTCGAAGGATTTTTCTTATGGTAAACACATTAATTTTTATTTTTCTCTTTCTCAACGGCTTGTCCACGAATGTCTTAAGCCAAGGACAGGGTCTTATTTTTAGTCTTTCTCTCCACATATCTTTGTTTCACCATGATGATGACCAACATCCTTTCACAAGAATGTTTATGTCACAACTAACGTCAGATCGTTATTTCGTGGCTGTATATTCCAATTCCACATAAAGTGGGAAATCGTGTATGTTTTTTCCGCTTGCTTTTCATCCCTTGTCAACATGAGATGAAAGGATAATTCGTCTCCTGCATTGACCATTTCATCGTTATGGACAAACATCCTTTGACCATTTATCTTTATTTGTAAATAGTTTTCATCAGGCATCACTTATTTGATGTAAATGGTTCCATCATAGTGTAATCGATAGAGGCTTAAACCCAAAGCAAGCACATAGGCCAAGTGCTGGTCATGGACTAGCGGTAAATGATTTCTGTCATTCACAGGTGTTTAATTTGTCAGATAAACTAAAAATACAGATGGGATAAATTTATAATGCCTTTTCATTTCATAGGTCACGTAACGTTTGGTACAAACATCTTCTTCGTCTTGTGGGTCTTCCACATGAATAATCCGATGGTGATTAGCGCTATAGCCATTCACCGTAAGCTGAGGCACTTGGTCATAGAACTCATACACCTTGTTATCCACATACTTTCTTGTAGTAACGTCTGTAGACACTTCAGGATGTTTCACATGGGTTAACCGCTATCCCTTAAAGTCATAACCTCCCTGATTTGTGCGTGGCACAACAGACCTATCCACACAGTGGTTATTAGCAGGAACTGTTTCTTGTTGAGGATCATGTATGGGGACAGACCTAGCTTTGGCCATCAACGACCGTCCAAACACATCCATCAACAACATGCAGTAAAATCTAATGTTTCTGTGACAAGGCTCGGGGCCATGTATATAGACAGCCTGCTTGCCTGTCCAAGCCTTAGTTGAAATGAAGATTATTAAGCAGCAAGAGTCATTCCCCGTGGGGGACATGGTTTCCCATCTCTGTCCAACATAACGTGAACAACGCCATGGTTCACTGTTTCCATCTTCCATTCGCTGCATCATTGTGGGACTTTCTGGCTGTGGAAAGACCAGTCTTTTGCTAACGCTCATCACAGCACCCAATGGTCTGCGTTTACAAAATATTTATATTTTTTGCAAAATCTCTCTACCGACCCCTCTACGTGTTTATGTATCAAGTCATGTCGCGATTACAAAATGAGGATATGGCTTATTTTATATTTTCCATGCAAGAAAATGTTATTTCACCAGATGAGGTAATGCCGGATTCACTCATGATTTTCGATGATGTATCCACTGAATGTCAAGGCATCAAAGCTATTTCAGCATGGGTCGTCACAAACACATCGATTGCTTCTATCTTGAACAAACGTATTCTAAAATGTCCAAACTGTTGATTCGTGACAATGCCAATGTCATTGTTTTATTTCGCCAGGACGAGAGGAACAGTCGTCACATTTATAATGAACATGTGAATCAGGATATGACCTTTCAAATGTTTAGTGAATTGTGTGCCAAGTGCTGGAACACTCAAAGTCATGCCTGTTTGGTCATTGACAAACAAAGTAAACTCAACCGAGGACGGTATCGCTTAGGGTTTGATCATTTTATTGCTATTTAAGGCACTGTCTCATTCCCTCTCAAGTCATTTCTCAAGACACCATGGCGATAGCAGAGAGTCAATTGAAAAAGCATATTATTTAAGCAAAAAATACTATTCGCCAAAAGTTTCGTCAATTGAAACGATCACGTGCAGATCATGCTTTGCTTATTCAACAAGATTTAGCACCTCCGCTAAAAGCCATGTTGAAACCCTCTTTCAAGCCATCTGAATCGCTACCCACCGTTGCACAAGCCACGCAGACGCACCACGAGGACCCTGAGGAAGAGGAACCAGATGATTTGACTAGTGTTGGCGAAGTTGAGGATGAGGAGGAACAAGAGTTTACGCCTCAAAAAAGACCTCACCCCTTGCAGATTTTTTGAGAAAAAAGAAATCCTTGGCCATGGTCGAAACACCTTGCCCTTCCAGATCGTCTCCGTTTTCACAAGTCTTGGCCATCCCTCAAAATAAAGCTCAACTGAAATACATTTTAATAAAATATTATGGATCAACACTAGAACCCTATCTCATTGATCTATTTATTGGAAACACAGATACCACGTATGGTGTTCGCTATGAGGATGATAATTTTAAAATTGGGGATTCATCCATTAAATTTGCTCGTACTAAAGCTGTCATTAAAAACATCAACTATAAATTGACACCAGGAATCTTAAAGCTGCTCTTCTCACGGACTCCCTCTTTTCGTGATTATACGTCAGAGGACCTTGGCAAATATAAATTCATTTTATTGGACACCCATGCCCACAAAAGACAGTATGATCCCGCACAACAAGTGAATGCCAATATATCTCAAAAATATAAAACCATCATTGCAAAAATGTTTCCCACCAGTCAAAGTGGTCGTCGTAAACCATCCGCTTCGGGAGTGACATTTAAACCATTAAAACCTCTTGTGGATGTTACCTACTGGCACAATCTCAATAAGCTCGTCCAGCGACTACAGCTGTTGCATGCTTCACGTCAAGCCGGCCATACCGGTCACGATTGGGAAATTCAAGAAATTGAACAAGAACTTCGAAATGCCAAAATTATTGTTTAAGCCCTCACCCATTAAAATGGGAATTGCTTACGAGTTGCATCGTCCAGCTAGGCGTCACTATCCGCGACTCAAGGTGATTTCACGAGGTGTGAATGAACTTTGGCAGGCTGACTTGGTTGAAATGATCCCCTATGCTGGTGTTAACGACGGTGTACGCTATATGTTGACCGTCATTGATGTCTATTCCAAAATGGCATTTGTTGAACCTGTGCGTCGCAAGTCTGGTCCACTGGTCACCAAGTCCTATCAACATATTATTCAGCAATCCAAACGTCAACCTCAGTTGTTACAAACTGATCAAGAAAAAGGTTGGAACAATGTGGCAACTCTGTAAAAAGGTGATAACACCAATGTTGTCAGCTCTCACCCAAATTCCATTGTCTTAGCCGGCTAGCCAGGCTCCAAGCTGGCCTCTCGAGCAGATATTCTGTTTTCCGTTCTTGCTGCCAGTCAGACATACATACAAAGCAAGTTCTTAAAGTTCTTAATGACAACTACAAACGTTTCCCGCTTTCATTCAACTCATACAATTATTATCAATATGTCATGTTACCCACGACCCGTTTTCTAACATGTTTTTTAAAGATCACCATGAGAGATTTTTTGAAAAAATATTCCCCTTCATTCGTTCGTCATAACAAAATATCAGAAAGCGCTCCCTCGCTTTGTCGCCCCCTCCAAATAGCCATTTCCTGTATCCACATGGTCAGTCATAGCCTCGTTGGAACACATGTCCAGCGGTACCGTCTCTCTCTATGTCTACAAACATTCCTTATTTTAAAAAATAATAAGAATTTAAAAACAGGTAAAAAAAGTTTCAAAATGCATAGTTCTTTTCATTCTAGAAACTTGACATTTAGTTTTGTGGTAGAGGGAATAGGGAACTTTCATTTATGTCAAACAAACTTTTTTGTAAAATTCCTAGTTTACAAAATATAAAAAATCAAAATTTAAGTGTTTTCAAAAAATCTCAAAAGATAAAAAGTTTTATTATAAAAAATAAAGGTTATAGAGACCATTCGTTTGAACTATTGGAAAACGTTCTTTTAATTTTGATTTTCAAACTAACACCTACTTTCAAAAACAAAAATTTTCAAAAAAATTAAAAAATATATAATACGTGATCCCGAACAAAGCGCCCGTCAGCTCGAGTCCAACGACACGTCATTTGTTAAAATCCGATCAGGCGTTTGAGAATTATCGCCAATGTTCGCGTGAAAGTAGGCTATCATTTTTTCCCTCCTACACACTTAAAACTTGCTGTCCTCCTAGAGGGCATAGCCGCCTTTCATTAACGTCAAACAAACTTTTTTCCAAAATTCACTGTTTCCAAAATAGTTTCAATCCAAAAAACAAAAATTTCAAAAAAAATTATTTAAAATACTAACACACATGCTTAGCAAAGAGTACGTCACTCCAACGCCAAAAACACCTCGTTCGTTAAAATCCGTTCATACGTTCGAGAGATATCGGCAAAGTTTATATGAAAGTAGGGCGAGTCACAGAACTCCTATTACCCCACTACTAACAGTTTTTATCCTAGAGACTTGAAATTTATTTTGGGGGTAGAGGGGGTAGGGACCATTGATTTACCTCAAACATTTTTTTTTTGTAAAATTGCTAGTTTCCAATATATAGGAATTTCAAAATTGGACTGTTTCAAAAAAATATCAAAATAAAAAAGTTTAATTATTAAAAATAAAAGACATAGAGACCATTCGTTTCAACCATGGCACAACGTTCTATCATGTTTGGGTTTTAAACTATCGCCTATTTTCAAAAACAAAAAATTAAAAATAATTTTTGAAAAATATAACGAGTAGCCCATAGGAAAGAGGACGTCAGCCCGAGTTCAACGACACCTCATTTGTCCACATCCGACCATGGGTTCACCAGATACTAATTATTTAACATGTACAGATGGGTACAAATAAAATGGGTGGGGCAGAAACCGTCTTACCCCCCTACTGACATTGATCATACGATTACGGATTCCTCCATACATGACTTGCTCAATTTTGTCTCTATTGCGAACATCTTTGGCACTTTTGAAATGTGCCATTAAACTTCGACCTTTTGCCACACAGCTGAGACTGCTCCAAAGCCAGAAGCAATCCATCTTGTATCTAGAATCCTTCCAATTTTAAGCAGTACGATTGCAAATTCCTCTGCATGAGCCCTCAATTCCCTGGCATTTTAAGTGGCAGGTGGTAAGCTGTACACAGTTTGTCAAGGAAAGATTTGAAGTGGTTTACATGTGAGGAAAATCTTTACTCACATCATCTCCTTCCAAAACGGCTTAGGTGGCGTAGTTGGTAGCAAGCTGAGCTTCTATGCACAAGATCGCGGGTTCAAACCAAGCCAAAGTCGTCGGATTTTTAAGAGCGTTAAAAATGGCTCAGCATGGCTTCCTTAGGAGGGGAAGTAATGCCGGCGGGCCCATGTCATTGACGTATGGCATGGAAAAGAACCGTCCACTAACTACACTTGTGGAAGCTAAAATTTGTATGTTAGTTTTATAACACTTAAATAGTTCAAACGATTACCGCCAGGTGCTGACAGCGATGGCATTTAGTAGCCACGTCTGCACCTAGGTGTCGTGGACGGTAGTATAAGGAAGCAAAAGTAGGAACTACTTGAAAAAATCCTCGGCAGTCCTTCTAACTGAATGACTGATAACACACACTAATACGGCCATCACAATTAACGCCGGTTATCAAACAAGTTCTACGAAGCCTCCGTGGATTAGACGGCAGCACGCCGGCCTCTCACCACTGGGTCCGTGGTTTAAATCCCGGTCACTCCATGTGAGATATGTGCTGGACAAAACGGAGGCAGATAGGTTTTTCTCCGGGAACTCCGGTTTTCCCTGTCAAAATTTCATTTCAGCAACACTCTCACTATCATTTCATTTCATCTGTCATTCCTTTAATTATTGCCCCAAAGGAGTGCGTCAGGCTTCGGCAGTCGGCACAGTACAAATCTTCACCGTTAGATGGGGGCTTCATTCATTCCATTCCTGACCCGGTCGGAGACTGGAAGCAGGCTGTGGATTTTCATTTCATCAGACAAATTCTACACACACCCTAAGTACACAGGGCTACATGACCGCAGCCCCTATACTAAGGATCCAACCAACTATCACCTACCGAAAGCCAGTGGCCTCACCTTATTTGTAGATCAGCTCCAGGCGTCGAGTCTTGAACATGACGAGGTTATTGAAATTCGGTATGCTGTTAATCAGACCCTTCTCAATAGACAGCATTCCAAGTATTTCTTGTCCCAAGGTTAGAGCCCTGCGCGGATAAAGGAAACGTTATCCACATCCGCACGACTGTTATTCGCACCCACCTCACATCTGCACGACTGTTATCCGCACCCACCTCACATCTGCACGACTGTTATCCGCACCCACCTCAAATCCGCACGACTGTTATCCGCAACCACCTCACATCCGCACGACTGTTATCCGCACCCACCTCGCATCTGCACGACTGTTATCCGCACCCACCTCGCATCCGCACCCACCTCGTATCTGCACGACTGTTATCCGCATCCACCTCGTATCTGCACGACTGTTATCCGCACCCACCTCGCATCTGCACGACTGTTATCCGCACCCACCTCACATCTGCACGACTGTTATCCGCACCCACCCCACATCTGCACGACTGTTATCCGCACCCACCCCACATCTGCACGACTGTTATCGGCACCCACCCCACATCTGCACGACTGTTATCCGCACCCACCTCACATCTGCACGACTGTTATCCGCACCCACCCCACATCTGCACGACTGTTATCCGCACCCACCTCACATCTGCACGACTGTTATCCGCACCCACCTCGCATCCGCACGACTGTTTTCCGCACCCTCCTCACATCTGCACGACTGTTATCCGCACCCACCTCAAATCTGCACGACTGTAATCCGCATCCACCTCACAACTGCACGACTGTTATCCGCACCCACCTCACATCTGCACGACTGTTATCCGCACCAACCTCGCATCCGCACGACTGGTATCCGCACCCACCTCACATCTGCACGACTGTTATCCGCACCCACCCCACATCTGCACGACTGTTATCCGCACCCTCCTCACATCTGCACGACTGTAATCCGCATCCACCTCACATCTGCACGACTGTTATCCGCACCCACCTCACATCTGCACGACTGTTATCCGCACCCACCTCACATCTGCACGACTGTTATCCGCACCCACCTCACATCTGCACGACTGTTATTCGCACCCACCTCACATCTGCACGACTGTTATCCGCACCCACCTCACATCTGCACGACTGTTATTCGCACCCACCTCGTATCTGCACGACTGTTATCCGCATCCACCTCGTATCTGCACGACTTTTATCCGCACCCACCTCACATCTGCACGACTGTTATCCGCACCCACCTCACATCTGCACGACTGTTATTCGCACCCACCTCACATCCGCACGACAGTTATCCGCATCCACCTCACATCTGCACGACTGTAATCCGCATCCGCCTCACATCTGCACGACTGTTATCCGCACCCACCTCACATCTGCACGACTGTTATCCGCACCCACCTCACATCTGCACGACTGTTATCCGCATCCACCTCACATCTGCACGACTGTTATCCGCACCCACCTCACATCCGCACGACAGTTATCCGCACCCACCTCACATCCGCACGACAGTTATCCGCATCCACCTCACATCTGCACGACTGTTATCCGCACCCACCTCACATCTGCACGACTGTTATCCGCACCCACCTCGCATCTGCACGACTGTTATCCGCACCCACCTCACATCTGCACGACTGTTATCCGCACGCACCTCACATCTGCACGACTGTTATCCGCACGCACCTCGCATCTGCACGACTGTTATCCGCACCCACCTCTCATCTGCACGACTGTTATCCACACCCACCTCACATCTGCACGACTGTTATCCGCACCCACCTCGCATCTGCACGATTGTTATCCGCACCCACCTCACATCTGCACGACTGTTTTACGCACCCACCTCACAGCTGCACGACTGTTATCCGCATCCACCTCACATCTGCACGACTGTTATCCGCACCCAACTCACATCCGCACGACAGTTATCCGCACCCACCTCACATCCGCACGACAGTTATCCGCATCCACCTCACATCTGCACGACTGTTATCCGCACCCACCTCACATCTGCACGACTGTTATCCGCACCCACCTCGCATCTGCACGACTGTTATCCGCACCCACCTCACATCTGCACGACTGTTATCCGCACCCACCTCACATCTGCACGACTGTTATCCGCACCCACCTCGCATCTGCACGACTGTTATCCGCACCCACCTCTCATCTGCACGACTGTTATCCACACCCACCTCACATCTGCACGACTGTTATCCGCACCCACCTCGCATCTGCACGATTGTTATCCGCACCCACCTCACATCTGCACGACTGTTTTACGCACCCACCTCACAGCTGCACGACTGTTATCCGCACCCACCTCGCATCTGCACGACTGTTTTACGCACCCACCTCACATCTGCACGACTGTTATCCGCACCCACCTAACATCCGCACGACAGTTATCCGCACCAACCTCACATCTGCACGACTGTTATCCGCACCCACCTCACACTTGCACGACTGTTATCCGCACGCACCTCACATCTGCACGACTGTTATCCGCATCCACCTCACATCTGCACGACTGTTATCCGCACCCACCTCACATCTGCACGACTGTTATCCGCAACCACCTCGCATCTGCACGGCTGTTATCCGCATCCACCTCACATCTGCACGACTGTTATTCGCACCCACCTCACATCTGCACGACTGTTATCCGCACCCACCTCGCATCTGCACGGCTGTTATCCGCATCCACCTCACATCTGCACGACTGTTATCCGCACCCACCTCACATCCGCACGACTGTTATCCACACCCACCTCACATCCGCACGACTGTTATCCGCATCCACCTCACATCTGCACGACTGTTATCCGCACCCACCTCACATCTGCACGACTGTTATCCGCACCCACCTCACATCTGCACGACTGTTATCCGCACCCACCTCACATCTGCACGACTGTTATCCGCATCCACCTCACATCTGCACGACTGTTATCCGCACCCACCTCACATCTGCACGACTGTTATCCGCACCCACCTCACATCTGCACGACTGTTATCCGCATCCACCTCACATCTGCACGACTGTTATCCGCACCCACCTCACATCTGCACGACTGTTATCCGCACCCACCTCACATCCGCACGACTGTTATCCGCACCCACCTCACATCTGCATGACTGTTATCCGCATCCTACTCGTATCTGCACGACTGTTATCCGCATCCTCCTCGTATCTGCACGACTGTTATCCGCACCCACCTCACATCTGCACGACTGTTATCCGCACCCACCTAACATCCGCACGACAGTTATCCGCACCAACCTCACATCTGCACGACTGTTATCCGCACCCACCTCACACTTGCACGACTGTTATCCGCACGCACCTCACATCTGCACGATTGTTATCCGCACCCACCTCACATCTCCACGACTGTTATTCAAATCTACTGGCATTACAATAATATTTTTATTTTTAATTAAAGCAACACATTCATCCGGCCGTATAAACCACCCGCTACAAAGACTTACATCGCATCTCATTCCCGACCCCGTTGGCGTTGACATTCCTTACATTAAAGCAACACATTTAGACATTTGAGGAGGAAGCCGTTCCCTTAGCCATGGCATGTGCTATGTTTAAAATGAGTGTTTTACAGCCAGAATTGCAAACCTTTTCAGTTCTGAGGGTTAATTATGCTTAATGACATAATTTGAATCAGATAAACTTAAATCACCATTTTACATTTGTCATGAAAGAAACAAAACAAAAAGACAGGAAACATCCGGGTCTTAGTAATGATATTCAACAAGTTTGGATTGTAATGTTTTCTAAAACCAATCCACAAACTTACTCCAAACATTACCTGGAGCGTATCCGCTATCCGCACAGCCATGCAAACTATATCCGTATGGCGATAGATGTTGCGGATATCCACGCAGGATTTTACCCATGGCATTCCTGAGGTACACTTTGATCCCCTTGAGGCACGAGAAGCAGCGGTAATCATAGGCAGGGTGATAGCGATACGTAACAGTGTAACGACCTCTGCAAATGACGGGAATAAGTTTCCAGTGAGAAGTAAACTCGAAAGTTTTACAGCTCCACCGATATTTTGAAATTCTTCTCTTTGATATAAATATTTTCTTTTGATAGTATTTGGCCTGTTGATCATCTCATGACGAATGAAGTACATTTGCATTTGTTTGTTGGCACAGGCTTGAGTAAAATATGGCTTTTCACCGATGTCTCCGTCTCACTCATGGCTGTGATTATATGGAAGCTACTGAGGTATGGGTGGTGCTTAGTAATGACGTTCAGGGCACAGTTAGTGCCTGTGGATGCTGAGAAAGATTCTACTCATAGGGTTAGTACTGCTGTTCTGACTCAGAGAGGAAAGCAATGGCAAACTACCTCACTCCTCTTCTTGCCTAGTACGTCTCAATATCGCGCTGCCTTGGGTTTTTGTGGGTAATCTACCCACATAACCTAACGGTAGTACTTTTAGGAGATCCAACCAGCCTTTGGGCTGACTACCTAACAGACAGTGATAGTATTATGATTCTATTTATATATTTCCCTGTTTCTAGCTACTTCAATGTTATGACCCTCAACTGATTCGTGATACGCCGAACTTAAGCGTAACACTGCAAAATTATACATGTTATTTAAATGAGATGCATAATTCTGAATTTTTTCGCTCAATTTTCTATGATCCGACACTCCCCTTTGAGTTCAGTAAATTCTCCACCGACTATACTGTGAAATAATATACAAGCATTTGTTAAAATCACGCAAGCATACTACATTAAAATATTGATCTATAATTCGCATGTTGGCAAGACTGATTTTAGAAGTGTTTGAAGAAAATGCACAAATCATGGAGACGGTGGAATGCCCCCCTTTCATTAGCTAAGGGCTAGTACTCACTAGATGCCGTAAGCGCCTACTTGAGTTCCATCCTTCTTCTACTCATCATTCTCATTTCCATTCATTGCTACAAACCTAGCCATGTTGCAGCAAAAGCTTTTCCCATTTAAACATTTCCTTGCGATAGTATTATGATTATATTTATAATTTATTGCATCTCTACTTAGTATAAAACAAAAGTCCCCGATTTGTGTTTGTGACGGGTAAACTCAAGAACCACTGTATGGATTTTGGTGCGGTTTCCACCATTATATAAAGGATATCTCGGGGATTATTTTTGTAGAAAGTAAATTATTTATGATCAAAGGAAGCCGAGCAGTAGCGATTTAAGTGGAAAAGTCGAAAAAAAACTGGCGTCCGAGCGCTTTGTAAGCTTACTCTGGGCAAACCGTTAAAAATATCTCATTACTATGAGTATAAGAATTGTTCAGCATGAAAAGTTCTACAAAATAGTCCGCGAGAGCATATGTCTATCTTCAATACTTCGCCCACTATAAGTGTTTTTACGTTTTAATTTCTTCCAAACATATCTATTCAACTACGAGCTAGCTAAGGGCGAGTCCATCATCTCTGTTACAGCCTAGCTAGCGAGCGAACCTATGGCCCCAGATAGAAGCCAGCAGCAAACCGTTGAGTCGTGTTGAGTTAATACTCCTGGGAAGGGTGGTTTTGTTTGGAGTTTCCCCGGAAGTGTAACAAGGGTTTTCTTCATTTCGCCTGTGAAACACAGTCAAGTTAAGATTGGACGGAAGGGGGATTTGAGTTTCATTCACCTCGCCATTCCCTGGAAGTGCCACTCTAATTTCGCCTGTGAACTTTTCGCTCCGCAAAATTCACAGTCAATTTCGATTGGACCGAAGGAGGATTATATTATATTAAATTATACTGATTGGCGTATAATCTCTACTTAGTATAAAACAAAGTCCCTGATTCTTGGATGTGACGGGTAAACTCGAGAACCACTGGATGGATATTCATGCGGTTTTCACCATTCTGTAAAGGATATCTTGTGGATGATTTCTGTAGAAAATAGATTATTTATGGTCAAAGGAAGCCGAGCAGTAACGATTTCGGTGGAAAAGTAAAAAGTAAAAAAAAAAACTTGCGTCCGAGCGCTTTGTAAGCTTACGCTGGGCAAACTGTTAAAATATGTAAATACTATGAGTGTAAGTAGAGCATATGTCTATCTTCAATATATCGCCCTCTATGAGTGTTTTTACGTTTTAATTTCTTCCAACCATGTCCATTCAAATACTGAGGCAACAGTTTTCGAGTTATCTAAGGGCGAATCTATCATCCCTGTTACAGCCTAGCAAACGGGCGAACCTATTGCCCCAGATACAGCCAGTAGCAAACCGTTGAGTCGTGTTAAGCTAAGACTTCTGAGAAGGGTGGTTGCGTTTGGAGTTTCCCTGGAAGTGCAACTCAGGTTTTCTTCATTTCGCCTGTGAACTTTTCGTTCCGCAAAATTCACAGTCAAGTTAAGATTGGACGGAAGGGGGACTTGTGTTTCATGCACGTCGCCATTCTGAAATTACGTCTGACAAGAATTTGTTGCACATGCATCTCCATGATAATATAACTAATAGTCCAGTCAGTGATTTTAACCCATCATGCCGAAACGTAAAACGGATATTGGTCGTTGTTCATTGACACTGGAGAAGAAAAAGCGCTTATCACGTAATGCAATCTCCCGGGCGAAGCCGGGTCGGGTTGCTAGTTAGAATATAAGTCGCAAATTTTCTGAATACGAATTAGGGGCTGTTAGCCGCTGCCAGTACAATATTTGAGCTGTTCGTAAACTGTATACTGTACTCTATTGTTTCCAAAGATGTGTTGGCAACTGTGGCGTTGCTGCAAGGATTGAAGCACCCAAAGAGAATTTCATAGGACAACTTGGCAATGAAAGAAGTGAATTCAAGAAGTGCAATGTTAAGTTCTTAAGGCGCTGCCGAGAATGTAGCAGCCGAGAGGAGGGGGGGAAGCAGATTTACGAGCCAGCCTGGCCTTTACTTGTGAAAAATTTAAAGAGATCTATTTAATTATACCGTTACCCCGTTACTTTAAAAGAAGATTCTGTTTCAGAAACTCATCATTGAACCCCAATGCTCCCAAATATTGTTTGAGTCTTCACTCTTATGACTGGTTTGATGCAGCCCTCCATGCCTCCCTGTCCTGAGCGAATCGTTTCATCTCTACATAGCTACCATACCCTACATCCGAGACAATCTGTTTAACATATTCTAACCTTGGTCTACCCCTACAGTTCTTATCCCTTTCCCTTCCTTCCATAACTAAGATTCCAATTTCTGGGTGTCTTCGTATGCGTCCTACCAACCTATCTGTTCTCTTCATTAGCAGTAGCCAGAAACATCTCTCCTCTCCAACTCGTCTTAATACCTCTTCGTTTGTAACCCTATCTACCCATCTGATTTTCATCATTCCCCTGTTACACCACATTTCAAACGCTTCAATTCCCCTCTTTTCTGCTGCACCAATAGTCCAAGTTTCACTTCCATAGAGTGCCACCTTCCAGACAAAGTCTTTCATAAATGACTTCCTATTACCTAAATCTATATTCAATATCAACAGATCCCTTTTCTGAAGAAATGCTTTCCTTGCCTGAGCCAACCTACTTTTTATATTCTCCTTGCTTCGTGCATCACTGGTTATTTTGCTTCCTAAGTAACAGAAGTCTCCTACTTCCTTCAGCTCTTCATCTGCCAATTTGATGTCCATAGAGCTTTCTGATTTCGTTCGGCTGCATTCCAATATTTTTTGTTTTAAATTTATTAATTTTTATCATGAATTCTTTCCTCAAAACGGAGTCCATACCATTCAAATACTCTTTCAAATCCTCTGGAGTGCCGGCCAAGATGACTATGTCATCGGCAAATCTCAGAGTTGAAATTATTTCTCCTTGAATCTTCACTCCCACTTATATTTTTCTCCAATTTCCTTCATTGCTTGTTCAATGTAAAGATTGAAAAGTATGGGTGATAAGTTGCAGCCTTGCCTTACACCTTTTTGAATACCAGCGTTTATCTCATGTCCTTCAGCTCGAATGACTGCTGTCTGGTTTCTGTCTAGATTGTAGATCAACCTCCTATCCCTGTACTTTATTCCAATCGTTTTCAAAATGTCAAAAAATTTAGTCCAATAAACGTTATAAAAAGCCTTTTCTAAGTCTACAAATGCCATGAACGTTCTCTTGTCTTTCCTTATTCTACCTTCCAAAATCAGCCTAAGACTTAGTACAGCTTCCCTTTTTTATATAGCGAGTAAATTTTGCTTATTGAGATGGACTATGGTCTGGATTATTTGTGAAACATTTTAATTTTTCACTTTGACTTCAATTTATCACTAACTTTAATTCTGAAGTTTAACTCTAATAAAGTGTGTTTTTTCCAACAAAGATTTCTCTTATAAGGAAATTGTTATTTTTTATTATTATACTGAACACAATCTATCTGCAATGTACTTAATATGTAACTCATATCACAGTTCGGAGTTGCAGTCCCTAGAGAATGAGGATATCAGAACAAGAACGAGAAGGGGACATGAGAAGCAGGAAAAGGAAGGATACTCTAGCCCCAGAAACATTACCCAAATAGCTTTGGGCCAGACGAAAACACGAGTTAACAAAGGGAGTTCTGGCATTAAATATGTTAGCCTGAAAAATTTAAACGCAGTGTTGTATGAAATAAGGTATACCCTTCCTGCAACCCAGAAACGTCGATTGCAGTTTATGACTGAGAGAGAAATATTAATTTTTATAGAAGCTACTGCACACTGCCAAAGAGGTCTGGTCTGCAGTGTTTTTGTTTGTAAAGTTTTAGGGTCTTTGCGACATCAAGGTCATGTAGCCCCTTGTACATGGCAGTTGAGATTTTGTATGATAACCTGTGTCACTGTGATGTCTGTACTGGCGTGTATAAAAGGGAAAGAAGAGATAAGTTTTACGTGACCATTAATCTCGAGATCATAAGCCACGAGATCTTCTTTTTACGTGGAATTCTAACCATATGACATGGCATTTACTTTGAAAATGTCACATGGATTTACCGGGAATTGAACCCGGTCCGCCATGGTGAGAGGCCAACAGCTTGCCCGCTGTTTCGCCACGCCCCATTACTGGTGGCTGTATTTTAAATTCAGGTAGGATTTGTGTAGGAAACAGCCGCGGCCTTGAATTAGGTACTATCCCGGCATTGGCCTGACAACCACCGAAACCACTTGCACGATGGCTGAGATAGGAATCGAACCCGGGCCTCCACGATGACAGCCAAGAATGCAGTTATCCGCAAGTCCTCGTATATTTAGAACCCATTTAACTAGCCTCTATTCATATGAGACACCTGACTTAACAACCATACAGCCAGACAGATCTTCCCCTAGCTCCAGGCGAATGTAACACATTACATATTGCAAACAGCTGACAGAGAACAGATCTTCCTCTACCTCCAGGCAAATGTAACACATTACATATTGTCAAACAGCTGACAGAGAACAGATCTGCCCCTACCTCCAGGCGAATGTAACACATTACATATTGTCAAACAGCTGACAGAGAACAGATCTTCCCCTACCTCCAGGCGAATGTAACACATTACATATTATCAATAAATGATAAAAATGGTCCGGTTAGCTCAAACAATGCCAGCGTTTCGCCCCAGTGTGCCGTTGGGCTCGTCAGTTGGCACAGACACACCTACCAATACGCGTGGCCAGCACATATTGAGAAGGCCATGCAAGACACAAAATACAGCAGTATTGACGTCACGAGCATGCCAATGTGCTACGGGAGTAAAACTCCCTTTCATAAAAACAAAAGCCTTACCTTGGCAATCCAAATAAGGTTTTGAATATTCCCTTCGGGAATGTAGTTTCCATTTGAGCGGATGAATTATCAATAAATGATAAAAATGGTCCGGTTAGCTCAAACAATGCCAGCGTTTCGCCCCAGTGTGCCGTTGGGCTCGTCAGTTGGCACAGACACACCTACGAATACGAATGAAACACATAACATATTGTCAAACAGCTGACAGGGAACAGATCTTCCCCTACCTCCAGGTGAATGTAACACATTACATATTGTCAAACAGCTGACAGAGAACAGATCTTCCTCTACCTCCAGGCGAATGTAACACTTTGTATATTGCCAAACAGCTGACAGAGAACAGATCTTCCCTTACCTCCAGACGAATGTAACACATTACATATTATCAAACAGCTGACAGAGATCAGATCTCCCCCTACTTCCAGGCGAATGTAACACATTACATATTGTCAAACAGCTGACAGAGAACAGATCTTCCCCTAAATCCAGGTGAATGTAACACATTACATATTGTCAAACATCTGACGGAGAACAGATCTTCCTCTACCTCCAGGCGAATGTAACACATTACATATTGTCAAACAGCTGACAGAGAACAGATCTTCCTCTACCTCCCGGCGAATGTAACATATTATGTATTGTCAAACAGCTGACAGAGAACAGATCTTCCTATAGCTCCAGGGGAATGTAACAAATGACAAAATGTCAATGAGATGACAGAGAACAGATCTTCTCCTACCTCCAGGCAAATGTAACACATAACATATCGTCAAACAGCTGACAGAGAACAGATCTTCCCCTTTCTCCAGGCGAATGTAACACATTACATATTGTCAAACAGCAGACAGAGAACAAATCTTCCCCTACCTCCAGACAAATATAACACATTACATATTGTCAAACAGTTGACAGAGAACAGACCTTCCTCTACCTCCAGGCGAATGTAACACTTTATATACTGTCAAACAGCGGACAGAGAACAGATCTTCCCCTACCTCCAGGCGAATGTAAGACATTAAATATTGTCAAATAGCTGACATAGAACAGATCTTCCTCTATCTCCAGGCGAATGTTACACATAACGTATTGTGAAACAGCTGACAGAGAACAGATCTTCCCCTACCTCCAGGCGAATGTACTTCATTACATATTGTCAAACAGCTGACAGATCTTCCTCTACCTCCAGGCGAATGAAACACATAACATATTGTCAAACAGCTGACAGGGAACAGATCTTCCCCTACCTCCAGGTGAATGTAACACATTACATATTGTCAAACAGCTGACAGGGAACAGATCTTCCCCTACCTCCAGGCGAATGTAACTCATTACATTTTGTCAAGCAGCTGACAGGGAACTGATCTTCCCCTACCTCCAGGCGAATGTAAGCGATTACCTGGGCTCACATTGTGTGCGGCCAATGCGAGGAGTGTGACATCCAGTAGTATTATAGAGATCGCGGTGTAGCCCCGTGTATTAAGGTGTGTTTAGGATCTGTCTGATAACCAGTGTTAATTGTGATGGCTGAATTAGTGTGTTATCTGTAATTCAGGTAAAAATTGCAGATGATCAAGTTCAAGTAGTTCGTACTTTTGCTACCGTCAACGCCACCTAGCTATGAAGTTAATGCCACAGCCACCAACACGTTGGAAATTATTAGAGCATTAATCACATTAGAAATAGACATTTAGATTCACACAACTGTAGTTACTGGAAGGTTCATTTACATGCCAAAATCTATGCCAAGGGCCCGCTGTCTTTACTTCCCATCAGAAAGAAGCATACTGGTTCTTAAGGATATTGGTGTTTACTCAGAGATGTATTGACAAACTGGAGCGTTTTTATGCTAAAATAATTCAGAATAGATCTCCTAGGTACCCTTAAGACAGTCAATAGCTTTACACCTTAATGAAGCATTGACGCCTGCTGCGTCATTAATCTAATATCTCTCCGCTTAGAGCTCCTAGGTACCAACACAGACTATGGTCGGAAGGTTCCTCTTAGAGGTATTGACACACCGGAAGGGTCTTTAAGCTATCATCCTTCAGTTTAGAGCTCCTAGATACCTACCATACTGTGATGTGATTGTTTCACATTGATGTATTTCCATACTGGAGGGTTGATAATTCACTATCAGCAAGTTTACAGCACCTGAGTAACCACCCAGATTGTGAGCATTTGGTTCCTCGTGGAGCGTCATTAAGCTAATATCAATCAGGTTAGAGCTCATAGATACCCACGCAGACGGTGACTAACTGGAGTGTCTTTAAGGTAATAACATTAGGATTAGTGATCTTACCAACCCAAGCTGTTAGCAGATGGTATTTCTTAGAGGGATTGACACACTTAAGTGTCTTTAAGCTAATATCATTGGTTAAGATCTTTTCTAATCCATCACGAACCAAAAGGCAGAGTTCTTGACATAAAGGAAGCAATCGAGATATACCTAGCTTAAAGAAACAACCCCAATAATTTACACGAACATACTTTCATGGAGAGTTCACCCCTCTTCACTCGACTGGAAAACACACCCCGCCGGAAACAAGACACAACATAACGATGTAGCAAAACTAGATAAGGAATTAATAAGGTAAACATGTAATTGGAACTGGGTGTACGACGTATCTTTTTATTCAATAAACTCAGGTCGATACTACCGGCAGAATTAAAGGTGCCGGGACATTTACATTAGTCCGATTGCGCCTAAAGAGGGCTTTTTAGCCTGTGTGTGGAGTTTGGAACCAGGTTTTAAATAGTTGTAGATTATCCTGAATACAGTAACATACACCACATTAGAGAGACTAGACTTGGCAACTTACAATAGGTACATTTGCACGATGAACACATTGGACTTAGGTATGCAAGATAGGGAATAGACCAATGAGATAAGGGACTCTCACACACAGGGATTTCCAGCCAGTCGAGTGCAAACAGTCACCAAGTGAACTGCTCTCAACAGGACCAAGCATGACTCAAACAGATAAGTAGCCTGTACAATACAATCTAAATTGACCATTTATAACAACCACATATTCTCACCAAACAAGTAAATTCCGGAGTTCAATCACCACAACCAGTATCTCAACTAAACTCACATAGACTACAACAAATATTCACGAGTCGGAGTACCTCAACTAATACAGCAACTAAATAAATATATATATATATATATTGTAAATATTATCACCCATACTTTCAGACATAGATTTTATAGCCCAAGTGTAACGGATTTGATGATGATCGCTTGGCGTTCAAAACTAGTCATCCAAGTGTTTTTATTAATCTCATAGAATTGTTTTCAGGATTAAGGAATAACCCATATCATTTGGGTTCACTGATTGAAAAGCATCAAACTATTTTTAAAATATGGAGCAACATGTGTGCCTACAAATAACATTCTTCTAATAAAGTTATTCAGCATACACTTCACGAAAGAGGCATTAGACCACTAAGAATCATCGTGAGTGCCTCCAAATTGCTCATTTTGCTCCACATGTACCGCATGTATGAGGAATTAGATCGCAAGTAGAACATGAGTTTCGCACTACAGCAGTATGGATCATTATGTGTGTCTTCCAATTGCTTCTGAAAGTATTATTTGCTCTGCATGTACCACAGGAATGTGGCATTAGACTTCCAGAGTACCTATTTAAGTAAATTTTGCTCCTCATGTACTACATAGGTGTTGTATTATACCACTATGGATCATCGAGTGTGTCTTCAGGATACATTTTGGAGTAAAGTTTGTTCTTCATGTGCCACAGAATTCTGCCTTGAGACCATTATAGAACAACATGTACAACTCCAAATAAAACTACCTAGTAAAGTTTTCTTCGCATGTACTTCACGAATGAGGCCTTAGGCACCTATGTATAAACGGGTTTCTTTTCAATTTTTCATTATCAGTGAAGTTCGCTCGACATTTACCACAGGAATAAAGCTTAAGAAAACTTCAGGGAACCTACCGAGTAAAATTTTTACACTGGTACCACGGAAATGTGGCTAGAGACCATATTGGATCATCATGTGTTACTTCAGGTGATCATTCCGAGTAAAGTTGTTGCACATGTAATATAGAAATGTGGCCTGAGACCACCATGAATATTCATGTGTTTCAACTGCCTTACTCAGTAAAGTTTGCTCCGTATGTATCACAGTAAGAAGGTTTTATATCACTACCGATCGTTATGTATATTTTCAGGTCACCTTTCCAAGTAAAGAATGCTACTCATGTACTACAGGTGTAAGGCTATACACCACTGTGCAACTTCATGTGTCTCTTCAGATGACCTATCTGAGTAAATTTTGCTTTACATGTACCACAGGAATGTGGCTTGAGATCACTATGAATCATCATGTGTTCCTTTAAACTGCCTTTCCGAGTAAACTTCGCTCCGCATTTAACACAGGAATAAGGCTTGAGACCACTATGGGTCAACATGTGGCGGTTCAGGATACTTTTCAAAGCAAAGTTTGCTCCACATGTACAACAGGAATGTGGCCTTAGATCACTATGAATCACCATGTGTTCCTTTAAACTGCCTTTCCGAGTAAACTTCGCTCCGCATGTAACACAGGAATAAGGCTTTAGACCACTATGGATCAACATGTGGTGGTTCAGGACACTTTTCAAAGCAAAGTTTGCTCCACATGTACCACAGGAATGTGGCTTGAGCCCACTATGGATCATAATGTGTATCTTCAAACTGCCACTCTGAGTAAACCTCGCACCGCATGTATCACAGGAATAAGGCTTTATAGCACTATGGATCAACCTGTGATTCTTCAGGACACCTTTCTGAGCAAAGTTGGCTCCACATGTACCACAGGTATGAGGCTTCAGACCACTATGGATCAACATGTGCCTCCTCAGGTTATTTTTTTTCGCAAACTTCGCTCCGCATGTATTACATGAATAAGGCCTTATACCACTATGGATCATATGTTCCATTAGGTTGTCATACCCAGCCAAGTTTGCTCTTAGTGTACCACAGGAATGTGGTTTTGAGGTACTATGGACCAACATGTGTCTTTTCAAATATCCTATGTTAGTAAAGTTTGTTCCGCAGGTTATGCATATGTATGGCTGCTTTATTTTGTTACCATTTTGATTGAGCGAGGCTACGAATCTATCTCTTGTTAAAGTTTTGTCCGAATTGTGGTTGTTTCTGTAAAGAATTTCTAATGTTAGAACGAGTAAAATACCCACTACCATTATAATACCAAAAATTGCATAGCACAATTCCGGATAAGTATATAATAATCTTCTGTATTCATAGACATAGATATAAGAGCTGAGATAAAATGAGTATAATATTGATCGGAAGCAGTCACCCAGGCTTTTTAGCCTCATGTAATATGGTTCAGGGAGTAACACCCTTTACAATTTTGGTTCAATCGTGTTGACCAACTCAAAAGCACTTTATTTTGCAATGTCCGATGGTCGAGGGAAACAGAATAATAACATTAAGGTCAAGAGATCTAACTAGTGAAAACTTATAAGTACATTTTGAGCAATTCGCATTTATTTGCAAGTTTTCCTTAACTACTAGGAACTGAGCTCGTATCTACTCTTAAATGGAGTGTTGTTCGTGCAGTCGATATAAATTATACAAACAGTACAGTTTTATACTGTAAGTCGGTGTTCTTGGATTCATAGATCTTACGGATGAACGTGTTAATCCTTTTATAGCAGGAAAAAAGCGCTTGTACCAATCAACATGATCTTCCAACGTCTCGATTAATAGGATAAGTAAAAATAGGCTGCTGCTCTATACTTTCAAGTGCGAGAGATGATGGGAAGAAGGGATCATATCCACTGGGTATTTGAATAGGCAACCCGCAATCCAGGGTCTAGGGCTTGCGCACTCCCGAATGAGTAAGAGCAGAGAAAGTCGTGTGAGGGCTCAAACGAAAGGGCTCCTTCCCCGCTATCTAGCGGGGAAATCTATTCCACCCTCAAATATAAAATATCCACACCGCGTGGAAATAAGAACATTTTAATGAACTTGGGCACTTGAGGCTCTTCCAAGATGGCGAGCTTTTCAAATTTTATGCAAGATGCCTCCATACTCCATCGCACCAACCAGCGTCAGAATTTCCTTAAATTCCCTACAGAGTTTTTCAAATTCAATTAGATTTTACACAAAAGTCCAACATTGCTTCAACTTACTAAAGCTAGGCTCATCTCTGATGACCTACTTTGGTGAGATTCAGTTCGCTTCCAACTTATTTATCGACGTATTTATTATTTCATAATTATGCATTTATAATTATTTATTTTGAAAATGAGTTGGAGTAGCTTTTGCCGGTGTAATGAATTTTTGTCCTCATAAAAATGACTTTTATTTCTTGCTTATTGCCTTCAAGTTTATCACTGCCATGGTTGCTTTTATCAATTGACTGCCGCCAACGCAGCGTTATGAACTGTCTAAAACCACGGCCCACTGGACGCGAGCTGCACTCTCTAAGGAGCTTACAAAATTAGTCCATACAAACTCGTAGAGGGCGCTCTTAGTAGCACATTAGCAGGTAACATTTCTGACTCTCCTAGAGTGATGCACTTTTAAAACGAAAGCCATGTACTCTAAGTACGGTATGTTAAGTATCGCACGCATACAACATTTGAATATAAATGTCAAAGCTACATCTAATTAGAACATATAGCCTACCATTAACTCTAATCAGGTTTAGAATTCTTCACTGAAGTTCTCCATCGGGAGGGAGCACAGCTTCTTGATACTTCTCGTAAAGTTCCCTTCCGCTGTTTGCACAGTGACAACTCAAATCTCATAATAGCTGTTGTTATGTGATGATTTGCCGGTAGAAGAATGGGATGCTTTTGCTCTTCAGAGAGAGCAGAATGTCTAAATCTTCCACCAACTCGTATTAACCCATCTTCATCAATGTATGGATCAAGGCATCTCAAAAGACTTCCACGAGGTGGTGTTTCCTTATTGGATAAAAATTTGTGTGATGATGAAAAAGCTTCTATTTGCAACCACCTTAACTCTTAGAGTGCCGGGGAGCGCGATAGCGCTCCTCTATATGCTAGCTAAACGTGCCAGGAGCGCGATCGCGCTCCGTGTTGCAACTGTCCAAATAAGTTGTAATAGTTAGCAAATAATATGGCAGATGGCAGCTCCAGTAGGTGCCGTACTGTGGAAGAACCTACGAAGTTTCTAAATCTACCACTAGAATCTCTGTGTGGCGTGTTGTGTTTATGTTACGAATTTTTCAATTTCAGTTGTTTGGCGCCTACCTGTGTTTGTAATAATGGCGACTAGTTCTCGTGTTGTGTTTGAAAATGATGATGATTTGGTAGAGTATGTTAATTCACTGAGTGATGATTCTGATTATGTCGAATCAGGCGATGATTCAGATTATGCTGAGAGTGATAATGATAAAGGTAATAATTCAAATAATGACGACAATGATGATGTAAACAAACCTACTCGTGCGACAATGGTTCATGAAATTTCTGATTCAGACAGTAATGATAGTGACGGGAAAGATGCCAGAGTTGACGGAGATAATAACGATGATGACCAGGTTCCCGATTTCCGTGAAATTAAATCTGATCACGACGACCAATTTCAACCCTCTCTTGTATTTCTCGAGACGCCTGGCCCTAAACGTACATATAACAGGTGTGAGTGGTTATCAGGGAAAGTTGTTTTTTGGAAGAACTATCTATCTCAAGATAGGGATATTTTGTAAAGTGGTAAACAATAAGTCAATGTGCACAGAAATATAAAAATTTTGGCGAGTACAATCAAAATACTAGGTAGTATAGAGATCCAAATTTTTTATTTTTTTTTTCAAAACTGCATGAAAATAATTACTTGTTACTTGGCACTGTGAATTATTTTTATGATATTATTAGAATGAGTAAAGAAAGGCTAAGGCTACAAGGAGGTGTAGACTACAGTGAAATATCTTGAAAAGTGAGGGTAGTATATGTTATTTTCTTCAGTGCTGCATAATACGCATTTTCTCTCTGGCAATCTTAGCACACATGAAGATAAGGAGGCCGGCACTAAGAGGGTTAATATAGTATTTTCTGCTCGTTTCATTTCGTCTGGAGTGATGAGGTTTGTATACAAGTCTTTCGATACTTTCCCCATTTCTTGCGCTGTACTTTGCTTATGGTATTATCGACAAATCTATGACAATAAGCAATGACTCGACGTAACTTCGAAAATAACGAAACTTAGTGCAATATTATGGAAGTACTTGCGATGGTCAACATAAACTTTAAACTCTTCATCTCTGGCAGACTGATGTCAGGTTGCAATGTTGAAGGAGGTTGTGAACCAATGAGGTCCAATCCACCAAAGATAATGGTTAATAATATCTATAGTTGGAATCCCTCGCGATATGAGGTCAGCAGGGTTTTCTTGAGAGGGTACATCGTCCCTCTTTGCATTCTCAGTTGCATCTTGAATTTTTGTGACTGTTAGCCACAAATGTTTTCAGCAATCGCGGTTCTGTGTTTAGCCATCCTAGAACAATGGTGCTGTCAATCCAAAGAAAATATTTTTTATCTTGTCTGCGGCAGCAGCCTTCGTTTCTCGCCCTAATCTTGTGAGTAAAAGTGCTGCTTCTAATTCTTGTCTTGGCATGGATATGGTATTTAGAGGAGCGACTTTAGATTTTTCGCTGATTAATGAGATGTGAATATTCAATCTTGATTTCTGTTTACTGCGTATATACAGGCTACACATGCTTTTTCGGAGGCGTCACTGAATCCAAAACGATCAAATTTTGAATTGTAATGTTCATGATTGACGTTCCTTATGGTTCTGAGCTGGTTTAGCTGCGACAATGAAGAATAATATTGGTTCCAAATGGACAGCTTATCCGTGGCAACAGGTTTGTCCCAGTCGAGCCCATCCGTCCATAGTTGATGCATTATGATTTGGCATCTTATTAAAAAGGGACTTACCGGCCCAAGAGGATCAAATACTAGAGAGATTTTTGATAAAATATCACGCTTTGCATACACTACTTCTGATGAGAGGTTAACCTGATGATGCAATGTATCTTTTGTCGAATCCCGAACAATTCCTAACATCTTACTGGCTTCTTGTTTGTCTAGGACCATCAGGTGGATATTCAAGTGTTTTTTGTTTTCCTTATGGTTGGACCTCCATTTGCGCAACAACATTTGCCCTTTTTGCAATACTTCCAGAAGCTAACGATGAATTTTTATTACTGCATCTATAGCATCGCCACCAGATATATAATTATCCATGTAAAAATCTTGTCTCACAATTTTGGCTGCTACTGGATATTGAGAGTCATAGATGTAAGCAAGTTCGCGAAGAAATCTAATCGCGGGGTAAGGTGCTGACGCTGTTCCGTAAGTGACGGTGCTTAGCTGATATGTTTTATTGGTGACAATGTGTCTCTTCTCCATAACATTTGCTGCAATGATCGATCTTCATGGTGTATCATTATCTGCCTTAACATTTTCTCAATGTCAGCCGTTATTACATGCTGGTGCATGCAAAATCGGGGAATGATATGAAAATAATCTGCTTGTAAATAGGGACCTTGAAACAATTTGTCATTTAGTGACGTTCCTCGTGTAGTTTTGGCGGATGTATCAAACAACACTCTCAATTTCGTGCTTGAGCTCTCTAGACGTAAACTGCATGATGTGGTATAAAATAACATTTGTCTGATTCGTCCTCAGCAGTATCTTCAATGAATGAGATATGTCCAAGCGCGTTGTACTCATCCATAAAGTCACAAAATGCCTGCTTTAAATTTTGTTGTTTGTTGAATTTTCTTTCCAAACCGGCAAGTCTTCTCTTCGCTTATTCTTTGGACCCGCCGAGAGTAACTTCTGGTCGTATGGGCAATCTAACCACAAATCTTCCAGATGAGTCTCGCGAGGTTGATTCAGCGAATATTTCTTCCCAAAATTGCTCTTCTTTAGTGCTGCATTCCTGGGATTTTTTCTTGTAGCCAAAATCTTTCTAGGTATTTCGATAATGTATCATTAGACATTGTAAGACACGTAGACATTCCTTCCGCTTTATTTTCAAGTATTTCTCCACCGAGAATCCAACCCAATTTGTGTCCTGCAAAGCAGGATGACCAGCTATGTTTTCTTTTTGGTCTTCCAACGACGATTTTCCAGTAAATGCTTGCTCCAAGCAGAAGATCAACATCTCCTGGCTCGTTAAATGAAGGGTAAAGAAGTTGAATATTTTTTGGCATGGCTATCTCATTGATGTTGACATTATATTGAGGTAGTCGTCCTGTGATGGAAGGAAAAACGTAGCATTCCAAATCCAAGCTGTATTGACTATCCATGGAATAAAGTTGTATACGAATGATTCTCTTTGCTTCAGGCTGGGAACCACTAACACCGCTGAATTGTTGATTCTGGCGAAAGAACTGTAAATTAAGCCTTTTGCTAAAATTCGTTGTCACCAAATTTTACTGTGCACCAGGGTCTAATAATGATCGGCAAGTGATTCTCCTTCCTTTATTGTCCACTACATTCACAAGCACAGTTGACAGAAGAACTTGTGATGCACGATTTCTTGTTAAATTGACGCTTGACCCTTAGCCTAATGTAGATTCTTGCAATCGAATTAAGCGATTTGCTTCTGAAGGTGTGGCTTTTTTTTGTTTTGTTTTCTGAACTGGCACGGTCTTTGTGCAGTAATGTGTTATGTAGTGAGTTGCTTTTCTTGCATCTTGTTTCACGGCAGTCTCTTGCTAGACGTTCAAATTTTAGGCAATTTAGACAATGTTTCTTTGTAATTAATAACTGTCTTCTCTCATCAGACGTTCGCTTCAGCAATGTTTCACACTTAAAAATTAAGTGGGTTCCTAGACATGATGATAGCAAACACTCGTCTCGAGTAGGTTGGCCTTCCAATACTGAATGACTCTTCATCGATGAGTCCGGAGGTGACTAAAAAGCCCAATGCGGGAGAGACACAGTTTCCCGCAGTGATGACAGGTAGTATCAGGGTCAGGTGAGACATCCGCATTCATTCCCTGTCTTCTAATGAACACTCTGTTCTTTCTGCGTTGCCTCCGATCTTCTATCATACGTCGGCGGTTTTCTTCAAAAAGTATCGCACCACGATGAACAATTGATCTCCAGGATGAGCGATCAAGAGCTAAGGTCTCCCAGTTGTTGATATTAATATGGCACATTTGCATATTAGCCTTTAGTACGTCTTTGAATCGCTTCCTCGGACCTCCCACACAGCGCTTGCCCTCAGTTAGTTCAGAGCAAAACACTTGCTTGGGAATGCGATTATTGGGCATGCGGATTACGTGTCCTGTCCATCGCAGCTGACGTTTTAAAAGCATGGCTTCAACACTGGTAGTCTGTGCTTCTTCGAGAATGCTGGTGTTTGTGCGTTTGTCTTGCCATGTGACACGAAGAATTCTCCTCAAACAACGCTGGTGATATTGCTCCAGCTTTTTAAAATGACGTCTGTAGCATGTCCAGGATTCAGATCCGTAAAGTAAGGTGGGAACTACAACCGAGTTGTACACAAGGATCTTCGTTGCAGCATTGATATCATGGTTGTCAAAAACTCTAGACCTCAATCTTGCAAAGGATGCCCCAGCACGGTTAATCCTGTGTTGGATTTCGGAATCTATATTTGCACTTGATGACAGGGTGCTGCCAAGATAAGAAAAGGCGTTAACTTCTTGAAGCTTCGCTCCGTCGATGGTGACATTGATGTTTCTTTGTCCTTGTCCAGGGGCTGGTTGGTAGAGGACTTGGGTTTTACTGGTGTTAAGTTTCAGCCCAATCTTTTTGTAGGCTGAAGAAAAAGCATTCAGGATTTTCCTAAGTTCGTCCTCTGATTGAGCTACTACTGCATTATCATCAGCGTACTGTAACTCAACCAATGCAGCAGGAGATGTTCGAGTCCTTGCCTTTAGACGGCTCAAATTAAAGATCTTCCCATCCATCCTGTAAGTTATCTGTATGCCTGTAGGAAGATCATCTTTGACTAACTGCATGACAGTGGCAACGTACAGAGAAAACAATGTAGGGGCAATCACACAGCCTTGTTTAACGCCGGTATTAATATGAAATGGTTCTCCAATCGAGTCGTTACCAATGACATTTGCCTTCATATCATTGTGGAGTAGTCTTAAGATGGTAATAAATTTCAGTGGAAAACCATACAATGATAAAATCTTCCACAAGGCTTCACGGTTTACCGAGTCAAATGCCTTACTGAGGTCTATAAAGGCAATATAAAGAGGTCTATTTTGCTCTCTACATTTCTCCTGAAGCTGACGAACAGTGAATATCATATCTGCAGTTCCTCTAGAAGGCCTGAAACCACATTGGCTCTCTGGGAGTATTTTCTCCACCAGGGATAGAATACGATTCGCCAAAATACGAGCAATAAGCTTTCCAAGGCATGATAACAAAGATATACCACGATAGTTGTTGCAGTCTGCACGATCACCTTTCTTAAATATGGGAACTATCAGACTATCTCTGAAATCAGCAGGCATTTTTTCAGTTCTCCAAATTTTAATGATAAGATCATGTATGTGGCTTATGAGTTCCTCACCTCCTTCTTTGAGAGCTTCCGCTGGTATTCCATCACATCCAGTAGCTTTGTGTCGCTTTGCTTGATTAATAGCACACTGAACCTCATCTAGTGTTGGCAGGGTACCGAGTTCTTCTTTGATGGGTGCTTGTTCTAATATATCATACACCTGCTCATCAATAACTGAGTCCTGGTTCAAGAGGTCTTCAAAATGCTCCTTCCACCTATTCATGATGGAGTATTGATCTTTTAGAAGTGTACTTTTGTCACTGGACCAAAGTGGATTTCTACCAAACGTGGAGGGGCCATAAATCGCTTTTGTGGCTTGGAAGAACTGTCGCGAATCTTTGTCTGCTAGATATTGCAGCTCTTTAGCTTTGGATGTCCACCATGCATTTTTGAGAGCACGAGTTCCTCTTTGGACATTTGCCTTCGCAAGACAAAATGCTTCTTTCTTAGTACGGGAGTTCATATCTTTTCTCCAAGTTTGCAAGGCTTTTCTCTTTTCTGAGATTAATGCTTCTATTTCTTCATCATTTTCATCAAACCAGTCTTGATGTTTCCTGGTCTTATATCCCAGCGTTTCCTTGCAAGCATTCTGAATAGCGGTCTTCAGACTCTCCCAGTGCAGTGTTACATCTGGATGGTATTCCTGTGGCAGTGTCTGGCTAAGCAACTCTTTATATTGGGAGATATGCTCTGACTTACCAAACTTCTCGGTATCAAAAACATGCCTACAGCTCTTCTGTTGCTTCCTCCTCTGTGTGGACAATGGTATACGCATAACTGATCTGATAAGCCGGTGATCTGTCCAACAGTCATCGGCTCCTGTCATTGCTTTGGTGATAAGAACATCTCGTAAATCTTTCTTGCGTACAATCACATAGTCAATAAGATGCCAGTGCTTCGATCTAGGGTGCTGCCATGATGTTTTAAAGCGATTCTTTTGGCGAAAGATAGTATTGGTGATTACCAATTCATGTTCAGTGCATTTGGAGAGCAGTCTGACACCATTGGAGTTTTCGCTACCAACTCCCTCCTTACCAATGACACCATTCCAAACATTGTAGTCCCTGCCCACTCTAGCGTTAAAATCTCCGAGTAAGATGATCCTATCTTCACGGTTGATGTTTGATAGGACGGTATCCAGATCTGAATAGAACCTTTCCTTAATGTCATCATCAGCATCTAGTGTGGGGGCGTATGCGCTGATCACCGTGGCATGCTGGTTGTTATATAACCGAAGTCTTAGTGTCATGAGGCGTTCATTATACCCAGTTGGAAGCTCTGACAGATCCTTGAGAAGCTTGCTCTTAATGGCAAAGCCAACTCCATGTATTCTGTGTTCGTCCTCACGTTTACCCTTCCAAAAGAAGCTGTACCCTGCACCTTGCTCATTCAACTGACCTTCCTCAGCAAGACGGGTCTCCTGAAGTGCTGCTATGTCAATGTCATATCTCCGTAGCTCTCTACCCACAATAGCTGTTCTCCTTTCAGGTCTCTCATTTGCGGGGTCATCAGTGAGTGTTCTTACATTCCAGGTTGCAAAATAAAATTTGTTACTTATACATTTTCGACCGCATGGAGGTGACACCTTTGGACGCGGCTATCCAATCGGTAGTATAAGTGGCTGACTATGTTTAGGGCACCTTTTCTAGCCCCTTCCCCATGTGGGGTGAGCAGAGTGGACCCTAAATAGGACTGCTCAGTCGTAGTTGCAGCGGCCGAATTGCTCTACAGCCACAACCCTAAGCAAGACGACCGATCACACATCTACCGCCTACGTGCCAAGTTATCACTAGAGGCTCCCAGACATCACAATCCTGCCCCCGTCGCAACTTCTTGATCGCCGCAGGACTTTGAAGAAAGTCAATGTTGTTGGAAGACTGCTGTGCGTGAAATCTTTTTACGTGAGAATGTTGCTGCACATCAACAAACGCACATTACTTGATGACTTAGGAAAGATGTTCAATGGCAAGCAAATGCAAGACGATTGAATAAATCCTAGTCACTGCAGCCTTCATCCGCCATTCCAGCCAAGGAGGGACTCATTGCCCTTATGCCTGGTCCGCCGTTGAGGACTTTCTATGCCGTTGACCACAGGTGGTTCATCCGCCTTTAGGGAAAGTTTCCTGTCCCAAGGGCAAGAGAGTGCCCTAACCACTACCAGCTCATTCGCCTCCCTGGGGAGCCGGTGGCATGGTAGTGGGGGACTCCTTATCCCGGGAGTCACTCGGTCGTCAGAGCCTCGTTAGTCTAAAGCAGGGTGCACCACGTGCAGGTGAGGTTGACATTTGAGTAGAAAGCCTACCCCTTACACCCCTCCTAGACATATGTTGTATTTGAATGAAGGTGTGTTGAACTTTAAAACCTTTTTATCATGTTTATTTTCCCTTTGTGTACACTTGTTTCCCGAACTCTGCTTGTTTACTGTTTTTGGTTTGAGGGTTTGTTTCAACATCAGTGTTTGACATCTTTCGGCGAAAAACATTGTGTAATCTTGTAGAGTTGGCATATTTTCTGGTGTGCGATTCTAGATTCTTTCTTGCCAGTCAAGCTGCTTGACTAAATGGATTATTAAATTATCCCAATGATCTACAGGCTGATTAAGTGATTTTAACGCATATATATTCGTTTGGATATGCCAATTAATTTTCGCATCGAGTCGGCTTTGTTCTCCTTATCGATTTCTGGAAATTTGAAAAGTTCATTCAGGTGGGTGTGTATTATCATTTGGTTGTCGTATGTAGCGTTTAAAAGATCGCAAGCGGTGGTATAGGTCTCTTCGCCTATGGTGAATCCTTCGATGACACTTTGAGTCTCTCCCTTCAGTACTCCGACAAGATACTGGTGCCTCTTTACATGTAATAGGTTTGGATTGTTGTGAAGCCAATTTTGAAAAATGACAATTCTTTGTAATCACCATCGAATTTTGGGAGATTTATTTATGGCAATTTTGACACATTCGTATTAGTTGCATGAGGAAGTTCATGTATTTGAAGATTCTGGGTAACTGGGGTTCTTTGTTGTTGTGCTGTCTCGATGATAGCGTGTAGTTGACTGACTGTGTTGAAATATTGTGTTCCAAATACAGCGCATTCACCCTCACATTCTGCCAGAAATAAGTCCGCTTCAGTTTCATCTTCTGGTATATGGTCTTCGATAGCCTGTTGAATGTCGTCAAACTCTTTCCAAATACCCTCTATTTTTTCTAATTTTAGCGTTGCTTCAATTGGTGTGATGTGTTCTGAGATCGATTTGGCGTTCCTAATCACGAAACATTTTACTCGTGCGCGATTTTTTTTTAGCTTTTGTGAATTGGGACATCCGTAATTACGATTAAATATAAAGTTGCGTAGGTCTGTACAATGACCATTGTAATGAAGGAATATCGTATTGTATTTAATGGAATTGTACAATGGGATTTGAAGTACGATAGGCCTAGCTCAATGTTTCAGGAGTCAGTGTGAATTATTTTGAAATACACAAGAAGTGAAGTGAGTAGTAAAGACATTTAATACGAATGGGTCAATGTTTTACTTGTTTTGGTAGTATGCCTCCTGAATGTCATATGACACTGCTTGGGATATTGCGTTTACGTTTCAGTTGTCGATTGCGACGTATATTTAAAATCTATGAATATCTCTACAATTATGATTTGTTACTCACAGGTGTCGAGTGTTCCGCTGTTAGGCGCCAATGATAATTAGTTGGGTTTGTTTTGGGAGGTGTAATGTATTTTTGGCCTCTTTAATAAAAATGACTTTCATGTCTTGCTTATTGCCATGTATCTTATCAATGCCATGGTTGCTTTCTTCAATTGACTGCCAACAGCGCAGCGTTATGAACTATCTAAAACCACGACCCACTGGATGCGAGCTGCACTGTCCAAGGAGCTTACAAAATTAGTCCATGCATACTCGTGGAGGACGCTCATGGCAGCACATTAGCATCTGACATATTGACTATCGATATATCGATTATTGATGAACTACAAGGTCACCAACCCGAGATTTCCGAAAATAGTCGATATCACCCGATCGATAATCGGAGAAAGTCGTGTGAGGGCTAAAACGAAAGGTCTTGGCTCCCTCTATCCATAGGACTCATCATCTTCAATTTCAATATTTTCTAAATGATGGACGTGTTCAAGGGTAGGAGAGGTTTCCACAAAGTCATGTAACATGAAACCTAGCTGTCTACGAGAGGATAGCTCGAGCAGTGAATCCAAGATGACCGATGGATTAATTTTATTATTTATTTAAAATGTATTCATTTATTATTATTATTACTAATATTCGATTATGGACCACGTTACTTCAACCGTTTCCGTCCCTGAGCTTTAGTTCTATCCCAGTATTTCCTCATGAATATTCTGTGAGCCTCCTTTCTTTAATTAGTCCACTCTTTCCCAGTTTTCCAATCTCGGTGAATCAAATTCGTTTTCTTGTTTACAAAGTAGGAAAAGATGCGGTTGGTCAGTCTCTGAGAGTTCATGCATGTTATGTGGCCATAGAAATTAATCCTCCTCTTCCTTATGATGTCTGTTGTCCTTTCCACACTTAGGTAGAGTTCGTTGTTGAGCCGCCTCCTTAACTCTCCATTTTCCCTGATTGGTCCCAGTATCTTACTTAGAATTTTTCATTCTTTAGCCTCTACCTTTTCAATCAAATATTTCCTGTTCAATTGAAGGCATTCTCCTGCTTACAGGATTCCTGGACGAATAACTGAACAATAATGTCTAAGCTTGGCATTGAGGGACACTTATCGTTTATTATAAATATTCTTAGTTAGTTGGAATGCTACTTCCACCTTGTTGATCCTTGATGTGGATGCTTCTTTCTCAGAATTGTTTGGTGTTATCCACTCATCTAAGTACTTAAACTTCTCTGTCCACTTGATTATTCCCTGCTCTACACTTACCTCTCTGGGGGCTGGCTTGATGTTAGTTATAAACTCCGTTTTCTCAAAGGAGATCTGGAGGCCTGATTTTGCTGCTTGGATTTTGAGTTGGTTGATTTGTTTTGTAGCTGTTTCCAGGGAATCAATGAAGATTGCAAGATCATCTGCAAAATCTAAGCAGTTAACTGAGAGATCTATTCTCTTCTAGCTTATTCTGAGTCCATTCCGTCCCGTTCATTACGTATCTCTTTGCGCCATTCTCGGATGACCTTTTCTAGGGCTCAGTTGAAAAGTAGAGGCGATAGTCCTTATCCTTGCCTAACACCTGACTTGATTTCGAAGGCGTCTGAAATCTCTCCTCTGAATACCACTCAGGAGGTAGTGTTGGTCAAGGTCTGTCGAATAATTGTCCTCGCTTTGTTATCTAATTCCATTTAATTGAGAATTAGGACTAGTGTATGTCGATCAATTAATCGTAGGCCTTCCTAAATTCAACGAAGGTCACCACAAACTTCCTGTTTCTAATTTTCTGATATGAAAGAATAGATTTAAGGTTCATAATCTGCTCGGCACATGAGCGTCCTTTTCAAAAACTTCCTTGTTATTCTCCCTGTTGTGAATCGAGTTGCTTTTCGGCTCGGGTCTGAAATGCTTTTGAGAGAATTTTGTATGATATCGAGAGGAGCGAGACGCCTCGGTAATTGTTTTCAACAGCTGTATCACCTTTCTTGCGAAGGGGATAAATTAGGGCTGATGTCCAGTCACTTGGGAGCTTCTCAGTTTCCCAGATCTCTTGAATGATCTCTGTTAGTTTGTCAATCACCGTGTCACGTGCGAATGTATTATTTAATATGTATTTAATTTATTTATTTTTTCTTCCGATGAGGCCTGCTAGGGACCACGTGCCAATTTCAATTCTTCACACTTTGTTGTTTTCTCATCCGTTCCCTCCAGTACTCCTTCATCCGTTCACTATGCTGCTTCTTTCTGTCCTCGGACCACTTCGCACCAGGTTTCTTTGGCAATCTTCTTTGGAATCCTTTCATACTTAATACCCTTTATCTAAAAATCTCTCTGTTCAGAGTTTCTTCTTCTCTTATATCATTTCTTTCTAAATCTTTCTTTACTTCTTGAATCCAGCTAGTTGTTGCCCTTTTCTCCCAAAGGTACTTGAATATCCTTTTTGTTAGTCTGGAATCATCCATTCTGTAAATATGTCCAAAAAATTGCAATCTCCTTTTTCTTATCGTTTCTGTTATATTTTCTATGTTCCTGTATATTTCATCATTAGATCTTAATTTCCATACTTCTGCTGTTTTCACTGGGTCTAAAATTTTTCTCATGATTCTCCTTTCTAGTACTTCAAGTTTATCTAATCTATAGTTTAGTACCAGACATTCACTTGCGTATAGGCATTCCGGTTTCACCACTGTAGTGTACTGCCTTTTTAAAGCTTTTTAGATAAGCACTTTTTGCTATAAAAATTCTTAGTGATACCATATTCTCTTTCCATCTTGTGTACCCTTTCTTCTACCGAAGATTTTTCTAAACCATTTTCTTGAATTATTTCTCCCAGATATTTGAATTTATTTACTTTTTCCACAGGGCCAATATCTGTTGCCAAATATTTTGAAGCGTTCTTGATGTTTGTAATAAATTTAGTTTTTTCTACGGAGATTCTCAAGCCTGTTTTGTTGGCTATTTCATCCAAGAGATTGATTTGTGTTGTTGCACTTGTTAGGTTTTCTGGCAATATAGCAAAATCGTCTGCAAATGCTAGACAACTTATTTCAATGCCTTTGTTTCTTCTCCCCAAAGTTACTGGCGAAATGTTATGTTCTTTTGGCATTAAATTCCAAATTCATACAATTTTCTCTAAAACACAGTTGAACAGAAGGGGTGATAAGCCATCACTTTGCCGTACACCTGTATTTATCTTAATAGATTTTGATATCTCACTCATAAATTTTACTTTTGAAATCGTGTCAGTAAGGGTTTCACGTATTAGGTTTGCCTATTTAGTTTTCACTCCAAATACACGAATTGTTTTATCAATGGTTTCTCCACCAACCGAGTCAAAGGCCTTTTTAAAATCTACAAAAGTCACAACTATGCCCTTTGAATTCAGTATCTAATGGCGAATTATGGATTTTAAGTTAAATATATGTTCTGAACAAGATCTATCTTTTCGAAATCCTGCTTGATACTCGGCCAGTTGCTTGTCAAGTGATGTTTCTACTCTATTCAGCAATATTTTTGAAAATACCTTGTATGCAATTTGAAGAACAGAGATGCTTCTATAGTTATCAACGTTTTGCTTGTCCCCTTTTTTAATGCAATGGGTGTATTAGAGCCTCTTTCCATTTCTCTGGAATCCTCTCTTTCTCCAAATATCTTCAAAGATTAACTGCAGCTCTTCAATGATTTTTGATTGAGACCATTTCAAAAGTTCAGCTGTTACAGCTTTATTACTTTTTAGATTGTTAATTGCTTCTTTAATTTCTTCAGCATTTATAATTCATTTTATATTCATTATCAATTTTGATAATTATTATTACCCTACGTGTAGGTTCACATTTTCATGACGGCTATGCAGGTATCGGCATTTGTGGCTCGCTCAAGGTAACGCTGTCGGTTCAACCAGAATATACCTGTCGAGAATTAACAAACCAGGCTATTAGAGATGGTGGGTATCACGTTACAGTTTCAAACAAGACCAAACCTGTTGCTTGACGTCAGTGGGTTTTAGTCATCCATGTGACGTGACAAATGAAATATTTATTTATTATGATTTAATTTGTATTTATTAATTTATTATTTATTAAATATTTATTTACTTATTTAACATTCTTTAATGATTATTGATGTTTTCATTTATGGTATGAAATGAATTGTAATTTTTTGATTTTATTATTGTTACTATTCTTTAATATTTACTTATATAATATTTAATTTGTATTAATTTAATATTTAATATACATTGATTATTATAATTTTGTATTTATTTTATTTATTTGTTTATGGGTCTAACAACACTGGACAGCATAGCCGAGCGGTCGATCCCAGTTTTGCAACGCCGGCGACGATGGCAGCGTGCTCCAAAGACCCATCCAAGATGACGGTCCCACCCCTGACCCCTTCCTTCACACCCTATCCCCCAAGCCCCACCTCCACCTCCTTCAGTATTCCCTTAAATTCCGAACAGATTTTACCTAAATTTACCAGATTTTCCTTAAGGACCAGCATTGCTTACACTTACTTATGCCATGCCCCTCTCTGTCTACCTTCCTTGCTCATCTCTTATTCCCTTCCTATCAAGATGCCATTCGAGAGTCGTGTAACTTACCAAAATAATAAAAAAAAAACACCATATTTCCTAATATAACCAAAATTCTATAACTCATCAAATTAACCAAATTCCACCGTAATCCTTCCAAACATACTAAAATTCCCCCAAATCTCCTACATTACTTAAAATTTCTCAAATCACCCGCATTCTCCACATTTACTCCAAATTCACAAGATTCCCCTAATGTCCTTACAAATATACCAAGATTCTCAGAAATCCTCCAATTATACTAAGATACCTCAAATTCATCAGATTACCTAAAATCCACAAAATATTCCTCAAATCCTACAATTCCAGAGCACACCACACTTCCTCGTAAGAAACGGGTTATACTATACGTTTAATTACACACATTAATAAGGAATAGTAAAAATAATCAATCAATCGGCCATGCTGCATCAACCGCTCGGGCTATCCTGTTGGGGCAGCTAGGTATCATGTTACATGACTGCGTAAACCGTTCCAAACATCACTTACAGTTGTAAAGGTCCATCAATAAAATAATATTGAACATAGATAGAGGGGATGGAGACCTATTGTTCAAGCCCTCACGCAACTTTCTCCGATTACACGTTTGGGTGATATCCACTATTTTCGGCAGGTCGATGACTTTTTGGTTGTTCAATAATCGATAGTAAATAAATAAAAATGTAAATACATATTAATTAATAAATAAATCGATGCATAAGTTGGAAAAGAACAGAATCTGACCAAGGGAGGTCAACATCTCGCGATAGTATGTGGAAGTAAGTGGAAGCAATGGTGGACTTTTGTGTTAAATTTAATTAAATTTGGAAACTCTGTTTGGAATTATAGGGAATTCTGGGGTGGGGATGGTGGGGGATGGAGGGAGGGAGCAGAGAAGGAGGTATGCAGGCATCTACCATACTGTTTGAAATCCACACCATCTTAGAGGAGCCTAGGCGCGCATGCGCATTAATAGTCATTATTTCGCTGGGGGTACGGGTAGTTTTTATCTTAAGGGAAAAAATAGACTTGTCCCATAGATAGAGAGGATGGAGCCTTTTCGTTCGATCGCTCACAGGACTTCCTCCGATTACTCGTTCAGGAGTTCGCATGACCTTGCCTCTGGATGTATCACGGGTTGCCTATTCAGTTTGCCCTGGGATAGGACTCCTCTACTTAGAGCACGGGCAACTGAACAACAAGTAACTAGCGATGTGTTCAAGTGACACCAATTAATTCGCTACATAATAGCCTAGTTGGAATATATATGTGTTATCATACTTCACTATTGAAAACCTTATGGAGAGCACAATTTAGGGCTACACCCATTGTGTCGAGATAATTGATTTACCTGGCACATAGTACATAATTATAGTGTGGTCTGTTATAATGTACAGAAGGTGGCAACAATTTAAGAACCACACTACACAGCGCACTCTTATCCAATTCTCAGCATACCACTGCATGCCTCCCCTGTAGCTCCCACATTTTAACTGGCACGATTTATTCTGAACTTTTGATTTTATCACCACAATGGCTTAATCTCCCGAGGTAGTATTTAAAAATTCTCTACCTGTACTTGCAATCCAATTAGATTACACTATATACACAGTATTTCCAAAATAATTTCTGGGCCTCTATTGACAATATGTTGTGTATAAATGCGAGTTAATTGGCCGTCACGATACGTCATTATTTTCTTAAAGAAATTACGTAGGGTCCACAATTAAACTTTGTCAGTCTTGCTTTTTATTCTTGTGAAAGTGGAGTAATTGCTTAACTGTTGAGATTTTGTTCCCAAGTGGATGCCAATGGTTGATTGTTCGACCGGGTATACATCTTTTGTGTGGATGGGATCAACTGGACTTGTCCACATCCCAATGATTGGGTTTTAACGTATCCAAACTTTCATTTATAGGGTTGTTTTAAAATTCATCCTCTGCGGTGGTAATGTAATATAAGATTCGTTCAAAAAGTAACGAGCCGGAAGCAAAATTACAGAAACCAGTACCTGTATGTTAGAAGTGTTGGCCCTGGCTGTTGAGGCACTTGTCCCACTGTGACATGAGGTGGAGAATGGCTGTCTCATAAAATTTCCTGGGCTGCGATGTGAACCAGTTCCGCACGTACAGCTGGACGTCGGCGTCTGAGGTGAATCGTTGGCCCCGCGGAACCCTTTTCAGGGAACCAAACATGGCGTAATCACAGGGATAGTGGTCTGGACTGTATGGAGGGTGGCCGAGAACGTCCGATTTGAATTTCTGCAGGAGTGCCGCGACTGTGTTGGCCGTATGATGTCGTTTATTGTCGTGGAGCAGAATGACCCCACCGGTGAGATTGCCTGGTCGTATTACTTAGATCGCTTGGCGGAGGGTGGTCAAAGTTTGCGAGCAACGATGGGCATTCACTGTTGTCCCGTGTGGCATAAACTGTATCAGAAGGGGGCCATCTTGGTCAAAGAAGAACGTCAGCATTACCTTTCCAGCAATCGTGACGGTGGCCTAGCCATTTTTGGGTGGTGGTGACCCTGGATGCTTCCACTAGAGGCTTTGTCGATTGGATTCTGGTTCGAAGTGATGACACCATGACTCATCTCCAGCCACCACTCGTGCCAGGAACCCCTTCCCTTCCCTCGCATAGCGCTGCAGATGACCAAGACAAAGGGCAATTCAACATGCTTCCTGGTGTGGTTGAAGACTGTGGGGCACCCATTGGGCACACACTTCAAGCAAGTGCAGTCGTTCCTTCATGATGGTGTGCACACTTCCGACGCTCAATCCCACCACGGCGGCTATGGCTTTCACTGTCACTCGGCGGTCCTGGATAATGAGTGCATCAACCAGCTGGACGTTGTCATCGGTAATGCAGGGAGGTGCCCCAGAACGGACATCATCGGCCAACGACACCCGTCCTTCCCTGAAGCGCTTGTGCCACGCCTTGACCCTTGCAAGGGACATGCAGTGTTCGCCGTACACTTGTGACATTCGGCGATGAATGTCCGTTCCCCCTACTCCTTCCGCTGTCAGAAACCGAACAACACCTCTTTGCTCTTCGTTTGACGCCCCCATGTCACTGTTTGCAATGCGACTGGCAGCGTTGGACGATTGATGCATGCTGCTGCTCGATTTGTATCGTCACGTGACGTGCACCCGTTTCCTCTAGCGACGGGCTGTGACCTTCCTCGCTCTGGTCGGAACCACACCTCGTTACACACGCCAAGATTAGCCGATGTCGTCACCGGTTTGCACATTCCAGCCTCCGGCTCGTTACATTTTGAACGCACCTTATATTACGTTAACTAACCACTTACTGAATGATAAAAATTGTAAACAGTTCAGTTAGCCACAGGAGAGTCAGCGAGACAGCAGCGACACATTCCAACCTCATCTCCTTTATAAAATACACCACTAGTCCGTTGCCATATTGCTAGTATTTTCATGTGAGCGAAACAACGAGCTAGAGAAAGGTACATAGAGAGGCAAGGAGCCGCGTAGCAGCGCTCTGGGCGGAGGCAACCTGAGTTAAGGCGGCCATGATTCAGAACGTCGTCTGACAAGAGCTTGTTGTGATTGTTCGCGTTGAGCGGGAACACGTGTTGAATGAAATTTATTTAAAAATACATTGACCATGCCATCAGTGTGTTCGTCATTCAATTATACGAATAGAAGTCATAAGACAACAGGAGTGTCGTATTTCAGGTAAGAAATGTCATCCAAATTCATAAACTAGTGGGGTAGACTCTATACGAAAACGTGATGCAGCAGTTTAAGTTTGTGTGATATTTACATTTCAGATTACCTTTGCAGGCCTGGAACAAACAAAACAATGGGTTGTCAACATGAAAAGCAATAAATGGTACCCCACGAGATACAGCTTAATTTGTTCTCTACACTTTGAAGATAAATATATGTATGTAGCAAATGAAAGGCGACGTCGACTAGCTAATGCAGTGCCTACAATTTTCAATTTTCCTGCACATCTGCAGAAGAAGCAGGCCTGTAGATCTTCGCAGAAGAAGCGTAGTTTCTAGGAAACTACAGAACACTCGCATTCAGATACGGTAGCATTGTTGCAGAAGACCTTGATATCAGTAGATAAATATATTAGGCTGTCTTAAAATTTAAGCCAAGATAGTTGTGAGCCATAATAATAATTACGGTAATAATAATATCGTATGGCCTCGGGTGCCGGGTGCAAGCTTTGTTATTTGACACCCAGAGGGTAGCTTGCATGTCGAATTTTGTTGTTCCTTGAAGCACTATGAAAGTCAAGGAGGTTAGATAACTAAGCTCCTTGACATTATAGCGCTTTCTAGTAGAGAAATGAGGAACTTTGTGTTGCCGGATAATCCTGAGATTAATTTTGCCATTATGAGCACGGCCTACTGAATTCAAATGGGTTCTTTAACATGCCAACATCGTATGACATGTGTATCGTGATTTTTGCCGCCTTTCAAAAATCACTTACCACGGCCAGGAGCGAACCTGCAAGCTTGGGGGTTAGTAATCCGACACGATAACCACTCACCCACCGTGGCAAGCTATAAAATAAAATATATTGTTCAAATATCAATCTTCGTAAGCCAACGAGGTATACTTTCTCTAGTTCGTTGTTTTGAACTAATTATGGGAAATGTAACAGACTTTACTAATCTTTCTTTCTTTCTTTCTTTCTTTCTTTCTTTCTTTCTTTCATCTCAGAAATTTCAGATGGAAAGCTTATTTGCGATTCCAGCAGAAAGATGCCAATATACGGTTTGATTATTGATCTCTTAAGTGTGATACAACTAGCAGAAACACACGTGTGGGGACAAAGTTCTGTATTGAGATACTTATTAACACGCAGATTGAGTCAGGATCACTTAGAGCTATTTTTTTCTATTCGCTCCAGAAGTGGGAATAGAAATAATCCAAATGCAGTACAATTTAATTCAGCTAATAGGAAGTGTTTAATTGCGAGGGTACGCCCATCCATGAATTCCAACTGTAAGCCTATTGAGTGTGACCTACTTGTGATAACTGCAAGAGCAAATATTCTTGGTGTCAATGGGAAGGACGATACTATGCTGACAGACAGATCATGGTTACTGTGCACATTATAATTCACCGAGCTCGTATGTAGGAAATGTTGTTCATTACATAGCAGGAAGTGTCGTTCGCCAAGTGTCTAAAAAAAATGTGTTTTGAATGCCTAGGAGTGCTTTTATCAGGTCAAGATGTTCGGAAAGAAGGAGTGATTGAAGAGAAAGACGTGAAAGTATGCCCTTTGAATCCATCAAATGATGTAGTGAAATTATGTAAAACAGCTGAGAGTGTCATCAGGAAGAATGAGTATATGTTGCGAAAGAACACGAATAATCTCATGCTGAAGTTGCCGACAGATGTCTGTGATATGCTGCCGGGTTATCTGTTTCAGAAATCTGACCATCTATTTACAGCTACTGAACCTGGGGAAAAGCCTCACTATGCTTCACTCATCGAGCGAATTGTGAAACAGTATTATAAATGCAGGCTTCACACTTCTGCAGAAATACAGCTCAAGGTGAGAGGTCAACAGGTGCGTCAGTTGTACACAAAACGTTTTCTTTTTAAAGAAGAATGGAATCATGCAATGTACTGTGCATAAGCAACGTAGCTTATTGTCTTCTAAGATGATTGTGTTAGTTTTCGTTCAATGTACAAATTAAATTGTCAGGCCTTACGTAGGCCTAATCTTACGCCTCGTTAGTCACGCCTCTCCCTACCTGCCTCCCACCCTCTTGACAGTGTATATCATGGCGGCTGCCAGTTCAACCTTCTTCAAATATGGCGGCGCCATTTCCACTCTATATACCTTTCTCTAGCTCGTTGGAGCGAAAGCAACTTAGTGACATTTTGCTAAGAGAAATGAAGTGTCTTAACTCAAGCCAAAAAATGAAACTCACTCAAAAGCTTGTGGCATGATTAAATACCCCTATACAAATATTTTATGAGTTTGTCCAGAATAATAATGAACTATTAACGCTTAATTAATAATAGTGTGGAAATATGTGAAATTCATTTTGAAGCTGAACCCACATTAAAAATGGAAAAACCTAAACATTCCTACAAAGTTCGTTAACATAATGTAACAGTTTGTTTGTATATAACAAAGGAGAAACTGTTCCGCCTAGTCAATACATTTATTTACAACAAGTTATAAACTTGCTATTATATGGTACAGGTTTCGGGGCCTCTAGTACGGGTCCCTTCTTCAGCCATAAATTAAGTTGCAAAATCCAGCATAATTAAAGATATCATAATAAAAAATACATAAAATGATGAGTGAATGGATGAAATGAGGCGAAAAAGAACATATTACTCATGAGAAGTAATGTGAGTGCACATCAGTAAAAATACCAATGGTCTTAATTTTTACTGATGTGCACTCACATTACTTCTCATGAGTAATATGTTCTTTTTCGCCTCATTTCATCCATTCACTCATCATTTTATGTATTTTTTATTATGATATCTTTAATTATGCTGGATTTTGCAACTTAATTTAAGGCTGAAGAAGGGACCAGTACTAGAGGCCCCGAAACATGTACCATATAATAGCAAGTTTATAACTTGTTGTAAATAAATGTATTGACTAGGCGGAACAGTTTCTCCTTTGTTATATAGTGAATCTGTCAATACGGAAAATGAAATTCTTTCAGAGCACAATTTACAATGTTGTTTGTATGTTTAACACTTACTCGTTTAAGGGATTTTCACTTTCATCTGCTTCTTCATTCTGATTTTCTTCTTTTACATCCTGGGAATAAGATGGAATAATTTATGTCAGTGTTATCATCTTATACATTTGCACAGACGACAACCCTTGTAATTGTACAGCACTGCTCAGCTGATGTGAAGATACATTCTACTGTCCATAACATCCTATAGATAGATAGATAGATAGATTTTTATTAATTCCATTTGATCAAATACATGCATTCAATACATTTTGATATAGGACACGTCAGAATTTACATGCATAAAATAAAAGAACTAACAGGTATATATTACTAAGATTATAACTATTTATAACTTATTATAATAGCAAATCTTAATAGATACAATCTTATTGCACAACTATTTACACCTCACTCTATTATCATAATATGAAAACTTAATTCTATAAATACAACAACATACAGCTAGGTATTAAAATTAAATTAAAAAAGTAAAATATAGTTATAGATTCCATCACTCCTATACGCTAAAATATTCAACTACTGAGTAAAAACAATGGCACTGCAGATAAGCTTTCAACATTCTATCAAAGGTTTTTATTTTTGGGGCCAGTTTTATATACTGGGGTAGTTTATTGTATAATTTAACTCCAGTGTGAAAAGTTCCTTTTTGATATATGCTTGTGTGTGTGTGTGAAATATGAATGTTTTGATTTTGTCTTGTGTTATGCCTATGAACATCATTGTTTGTTTTAAGAAAAACATCTTTATTCATTAAATTCTTTTTAAAAAACATAATACTTTCAAAGATATATATGCAGGGCAGTGGGAGAATGTTTAAATCTTTAAACAGAGGTCTACATGATTCTCTCGAGTTTACATTTGCCATAATTCTAATCGCTCTCTTTTGTATCCTAAACGTGCTTGGTACATCTGGCGACATACCCCAAAATATGATCCCATATCTTAAGTATGAATGGAAATAAGCAAAATAAGTATTTCTTAATGTGTGCATGCTAGTGCAGGTTTTCAAAATACGTAACGCAAAGCACATCGAGTTCAGTTTAGTATTCAGATATTGTATATGTTTATTCCATTTCAAGTCTTGTTGTATCCATAGTCCTAAAAACTTTGTTTCTGATTTATTTTCTATTTGATGACCATTTAATGTTATATTGGGCATCGCAGGATTCCTATTCTGTATAGTGTGGAAATTTAGACATACTGTCTTTTTATAGTTTATTATGAGGCGATTATCTTGTGACCATTTGGTTAACTCTCCTGTAACGGAGTCAGCAGACTGCTGTATGACCTGTTTAGTTTCACCTTTTATTACGAGTGTTGTATCGTCCGCAAACAAAATTTCCTTATGTGAATGAACGTTCTGTGTTATATCATTGATATATAGAAGAAAGAGTAGTGGGCCCAAAACCGATCCCTGGGGTACTCCAAATTCAATAATTCCCTCATTGGACAATGTTTCATTAAGTAATTTGGTTCCATCATCCTTGTGTCTCAAGCTTACTATTTGTTTACGCCTTGTTAAGTAAGACTCTATCCATTTATTAGCTAGACCTCTAACACCATATTGATTTAGTTTGGTAAGGAGGATTTTATGGTCAACTACATCAAATGCTTTCGATAAATCCAAGAATAGGCCAGTTACATGTTCCTTATTGTCAATTAATTTCAGTATACTATTACTACATTCGTAAATTGCTGTCTGTGTAGATTTTTCCGTTCTAAAACCATGTTGTGAGTTTGATAATATTTTATTTTTTTCTATGAAACTTATCAGTCTCTTATACATAATTTTTTCCACAATTTTTGCAATACCAGTTGGTAAGGTAATAGGACGATAGTTATCTAATTCATCTTTTGAACCGTTTTTGTGCACTGGAATTACTTTTGATAACTTCAAAATATCCGGGTAAGTTCCTGAGAGAATTGAACTGTTTATTAAGTGCGTAAGTGGATTTATTATATTTTCGGCACATTTCTTTAAAATTGCATCAGGGATGCCATCAATGCCAGCACAGAATTTATTTTTTAGCTCTTTTATAACTATTCTTACCTCTTCACTTGTGACATGATTTATAAATAAAGAATCACTGCATATATTTATTTTATTATTAGAATTTAGTGTATTTACCTGTGATTTATTTAATAATTTTTGCGGAATTTCCAGAAAATAGTCATTAAAAGTGTTTGCTATTTCCTCTGGATTATTAATCACTTTATTATTTCTGGTCAGTGTAATGTTCCTTTGTATTTTAGCATATTTTCCAGTTTCTTTCTTTATTACGGACCACATAGCCCTGTTTTTATTAGATGATTGGGAAATAAAATTATCATTATGCATTTTCTTTGCTAGTCTTATTACCTTATTTAATATGCTAGTGTATTTTTTGTAGTATAAATTGAATTCAGGTGTTGTGTGGTATTGTTTATATAATTTGTGTAGAAATTTCTTTCTTTGACATGAATTTATAATCCCTGTTGTTATCCAATTGCTAGTTTTGTTATTTTGAACAGTTCTTCGTTTAAAGGGGAATGCTATTTCAAAATAGTGTTTTAGGGTACTGTTAAATGCATTAAATTTATCATTTACATTTTCTAGTTCATAAATTTCTGACCATGTTTCCTTATTTAATAAGTCATTGAAATATGTAACATTTGCTTCAGTGAATGACCTGCACTTTGATTTTACTCCATTATCATTATTATTGATTACTTCGGATACTTCAAAACTCAGTATTTGTCCATGGTGGTCACTAAAACCCGGACAATAGACTTCTATTGAATGGTGATATTTATCTGTATTTATAAAAATTTGATCAGGAGTGGTTTTACTAAATTTTGTTATTCTTGTTGGTGTATTTACTGTAGGTTTCAGCCCATAGGAAATTAGTAACTGGTTTAATAATTCACAATTTCTATCAAGTTTTAAGAAATCCACATTTACATCCCCACAAATTATTATATCGAAATTTACTTTGCTCATGTTATTGAGTAACAATTCTAGTTTATCTATAAATAGAGGAAACTTTCCTGACGGAGAACGGTATACGCATACAATTATTAACTTAAACTGCTGAATTTTTACGGCAGAGAATTCAAAATCCTGTTCCATAATTAGATAATCATAAGCTGTTATCTGTTCATGATCTAAATTATTTCTTAAGAAGATGCAAGTACCACCATGGCTAATATTAGATCTAGAGTATTTACTAGCTTGTATAAACCCTGGGAATTGAATTAATTCAAGTTGTTCCTCTTTCAGCCAATGTTCTGAAATACATAGTGCTGAGATGTCTTTAAGTTCATTTTTAAGCATTAGATTTATGTAATCAATTTTATTATAAAGAGACTGGACATTCTGGTGGTAAATTTTAAATTTGTTACTTTTGCAAGCTTGTGTTGGTGATTTATTTACATTATTATTATCATAATTGTTATTATTATTGTTGCTAGACAAATCCGAAATACCATTGTTGCACTCCGTTAAATTTGACTTCAAATAGTGATAGTGATAGAGATAAACTTTATACAGATAAGTGGTTATAATTCCTTATTCAGAAACTTATAATACAAATTTTGAGACCAAGTTAGCGGCTTCGGTGGCGTAGTAAGTAGCATGCTGAACTGCTATGCCCTAGATAGCGGGTTCGAACCCGTCCGAAGTCGTCGGATTTTTTAAGAGCGTTAAAATCCTTCAGTATGCCTTCCTTCGGAGGGGAAGTAAAGCCGGCGGTCCCATGTCATAGATTTATGGCATGTAAAAGATCCTTTCACAGACTAAACTTGTGTAAAGCAAAATTTGTTAGGTTAGATATCGTCAGAACGCTCTATGAAAGTTCCAACGTTCGCCACTAGGTATCATTGATATCTGGTGGCGAAAGTTGGAACTACTGTACTTGAAATTGAACGGAACTTGTAGCTCACCCTTTAGGGTGTCCGCTGGAAGCAGCTACAGACTCAGGCGAGCCGAGCATGTCCTCGGACACTCCCGGCACTAAAGGCCATACGATAAATAGATAAATAAAATGAGACCAAGTTAAACTTAGAGCGAATGAAAATACTAAGAGCAGTGCCCTAATGGAAGTATTAGCTTTAAGGATTGAGGACAAATAAACTTTTACTTTTATTCTTTTAGCCATAAGAGAGGGGCAGACGACAATATAATAGACCATAACAGGTCCTACGGTCCAACACGTGCACATATCATTGAGTAACAAGCTACTAGACTGCCCATACGAGCATAACTTTGGTGAATGAAGGCATAAATCAATCAACATTCTGAATATTATATCAGGCATTTCTTTATAATTCACTGCAATTTAATATTTTAATGTTCAATAAGAAGTTAGATCGAGTTAATTAAATGCCTCTTTGGGGAGTCTATTGTAGAGCATGCTAGAAACTCTAAGAATTATGTGTCTGCTAGAGTACGGGAGCACACAGTTTGCTAAGGAGATTAAAGCAGCTAGTAACTCTGAGAAGTATGTGTCTGCTAGAGTACGGTGGCACACTGTTTGCAAAAGAGATTAGAGCATGCTAGTAACTCTAAGAATTATGTGTCTGCTAGTGTACGGGAGCACACAGATTGCAAAAGAGATTAGAGCAGCTAGTAACTCTAAGAATTATGTGTCTGCTAGTGTACGGGAGCACAAATTTTGCAAAGGAGATTAGATCAGGTACTAACAGTCAAACGCTTCCAATTGACATCAACTGAATTGTGAGAATACAACTCTTAATTCCCGAAATGCAGTTAGGTGATACGGAGATGTCTTGAATATAAGCATGAAGATACTCACCTCTTTCATCTCTGAAGTCGATGTTTCAGTTTTGATGCAAGGATCGATTTCCGGTATCGAATATTCCTCAATCTTAATATCCGTGTGATGGCCTGAATCGTCCTGCAAAGAAATGCCTTGTGTCATATATATGTCCCTTTGCGTAGGTGGAATTATATCTTACAGATGGCTTGTAAACTTGCACTGAAGGAATCAAGGAATAAAATAACATACTGAAGGTAATTCAACCACGCATTCATAGTTTTCCTTCGCCCATAACCACATGGCAATGAACCAAACATTTATTGTGCAGGTTTTATCAAAAAGCATTTCAGTTAGAATACACTCGCAAAACGTAGGCCTAGCATAGTGTCACTAGCATTGAATGTGTCTGTTGCGACTTTGCGGCGTAGCTGCAGATACTTAGTGTGACCATGCAACGTTAATAAGGACAAGCAACGTAAATACATTTTGTGTTAGAAATCTCGTACCAAGCGTTGATTATTTGAAACAATTTTGATCTCAAGGATACCAAACGTATGGAGTAATTTAACGTGTAAGTACAGTGGCAGCTACTTGAAGACTCATTTCATATAAATTCACTTGTAATACATAATACATGAGTCATTGTGGTTATCAAGATGATTACGCATAATAGAGAACTGAATAAGGATATTTTTATAGACAGAAGATTAAGAGTTTCTCTAAACGATAATGCCGACCACGGTCTAATAAAAAGCTGAGAAACACGGCCATAGAACATCTCTCAGGTGTTTTCCCTGGTGACTTCGTGCCAGTCCTAAAATGCACACATCTCCATTGTATTGTTATTGTTTAAGAGGCGGAACTGCGAGGTCATCTGCCCCTACACTCATCTCATCCTCCTTAGTTCAACCCTCCTAGAAAAACGACGAGCCCCTAACCATCAAATATATGTGCAACATTGGAGATTATGATGAATATACTGACAGTCACATCTAGCAGTGTAGGCTGTTTTCAAGGTTGGACCATCAATATATTAACAGCCATGGTTACCTGCGGAGGGAGGCATCAAGCTGGGAAGAGGACCAACATCATATGGACAGGGCTAGCGGTGAAGGTCGCCCCAAGCCTCATGTGAATGTTTGGACACTTCTGATCTCTTTAATTTAGAATTACAATAGAAATCCCACGCACTCTAGTTAAGTTAGTTAGTTATCGTTTTAAGGTCAACGGCCCCTAAACGACGACGCACTCTGGAACACACATGTCTCACGGGCTAGTCTAGATTTTGACAGGGGCTATCAAGGATCTCGTGGACCCTCTACCTCAACGTACAGGAATATCTGATTCGTCCTAAGCTCTTTGGACTACTTACAAGGTGCTTTGGAAAAACGAAACTTCTAGCTCTCTCTCGTTTGAGTTTTATAGAAATATACCTTAGATATGAAAGAGTTACGGTCGAATGTATAAACATCGGCCGACTGGGGATCAGTTTGACTGGAGTTCATAATCCGAACCAAGTTCAATCGTCGTCCATGTAGTATAAAATTATTCGCTGGTTCCAAGATCAATTTGATCTCCAGTTCTATTTTTTCAACAGCGTAATACTATAGTAAGGATATTCGCCAATAGAGTGCACTAAACTCATCTCACAGAGCGATCTTCAACTTTTGTTTGTTTAACTTTGTATGTGATAGCCTCAAAAGAAAGAAAGTGCATTTAGATGTGTTGGGGACGATAACCTATGTAGTACATAAGATAAGTGCACACCAGGTTCGTTTGAGTGGGAAATGTGAGACATAAGAAATGAAAAAAATTCATATCATTGCAGTGACAGAAAAAAAGTTGGAAAATAACTGAGAGGCTCATTTTTTTGTGTGTTATTTATAGGACGCACTTTTGAGTCTCTAACAGGTCTTCTATCGTCTTCTTTTGAAGTTATGAGCCATCGTCTAACACGAAACCATCATCTAGAAAGTGATTTCTTAACAATTTCAACAGATGGGGTACATCAAAGAAAAACCCCACATTATTGTTAATGTCCACTGGAGTGCTGAAAAACCAGTATAATTGATTACATATAGTTCTTTTCATACGTAAGTGTTTTTCTATCCCATATCACTCGCTACTGCCACAACCCTCAAGCTGGCTAATAATGTTTTGCAACAACTCTGAAGTCATTAACACATCGAAGTCATAAAAATCGCGCTTCTTCCATTTAGCAAACAGCCCTCGGACCATAGCTTACTGGGTGTTACTGTGGGACTATAATATGCGATCGTCTGATGAATCGTAGGATATTTGGCTGTCAATATTCATTTCATCAAACGAAAAGACTGCAATTTTCCCTGAGTCCTTGTAATTTGCTGCACTGGCTTTCAACGGACCAAGTACTCTCTCAGAATTCCAAGTCTGCACATAAATCGCCCAATTTATTTCTGTAGATTTGTATGTAGCGTTTTCTCAAATATTCGTATGCATTCTCCGAAAGTGATCTAAGTGCGAGGGCATTTGCTATGTCCTCTGAAGACCTTTTCACCCTCATTTTACCTCCTAATAAACATCGAATCTGCCCTACAGTAAAACAAGCGGAGAGAACTATTACCATCTCCCTTCTAAAAGCACCCATGCGTACTTGCGCCGAAAGGGTTTGGCGTTTGGGGTTCTAAGCTTTCGTAGAGCCGCTTCCCTTCGTCTTAAATCCACATTTATATTTTCCAAAACCACGACCTGTTTTAGGATTTGTATCATTTCATCATTTTGCAGCGATTCAGTGTTAGTTCCCTGATCAAGTTTCCGATTTTAGGTGACCAAGTCTCCAGATTTGATAGTGCCCATTTCCTCACGCTCCTAGCTAGCTTCATGACACTTTTCTCTGCCACTGGTAACATGTAGAGTGTAATTAAGAGTTGTATTTCATGATTTTTAGAGCACGTACGAGAATAAAATCTAAGTTGTTAAATAACAAATACTAAGACTCCCATAATTACATTGCATTCTAGAGAATCGCACCTCTTTATGCTGCATCAAATAAGTACTGTAGCTTCATTTTAGATAGAAGATTGCTTGAAATACCGATCAACATATTTATTGAACCAATTATAGTCACTCGTACACTCAATAATTAACCAAATTAAACAAATACCGGTTCTGCAATTTGGTCCGTGAAGGTGCTTGGGCTGTAGCTTGAGCCGGGAACTGTAATAGACGGATCAGCATCCGCACGCAATATTTACCTCTGACGTAATCTTAAAACTTCATTTCTCAAATCTCGATCATAGTCTTCTGGACGGAAATGTATAGAACACACTCGAGCGTTATCGGGGTTTAATTTGTCACTTCACTTACAGCGTAGCACCCACACTCGTCTGAGCTCCTCTATCCTTTTGGAAACCTGAGATACATAACACAAAAACCGGTGATTTTGCTTCTCCAATGAGTGCACTGTGCGAAAGCACAATTAACTTTGTATTTACTGCTGTTACTCTTGGTTAACCACAAGACACGATTAAACAAATAAAGTGTGCAACGGAATTCAAGCTAGGCGTGCGATTTTCCGTAACTATGCATTCTACTGTTGCAAGCCAACTACCTTATGGTGACAGTATGTCACGTGATGAGAAGCGTGGCCCCCCTAGGTCTTATATTGTAGTGGAGGCAGCTCATGAGTAACCAAGAGCTTGGGCTACAACAGCTTACCGATTAACAGGTCATGTTAAAGCAACTTGATAACAATCTCTGACAGGGTTTGAGCAGCCTTCTTTTGTTTCTGCGTCATTTTGGGGATTCGGAGATGGTGAAAGGTTCGACTTTATTTGAGATACACACTATTTGGCAATACAACTGAAAACTTTCCATAATTTAAATCTCTATAATGTATTTAGGGTTCTGCATTGATTATTCTTCTAATTTTAAGAAAACCGTTACCGGTACTGTCCAAAGCTAGGTCTCCTTACCACGCCGCAGTGGAGAGGCAAACTTATCTGTTTACAGGAACTATGCTGAGAATGCTATTTATGGACAACATAGTTCAGTAGCATGGTTTACCACAGTCTCAAATTAAATATGGCTACATTTTGATATAAAGATAAGTAAGCCTCTGTGGAATTTGTTACACCAGACCACATTTTATTGAAAGGGGGAGGATATAAATCTTCTGATGGCATCTGGTTAGTTCCAGCATCAAACATAGCAAGAAGCTACTCATTATCAAGCAATTAACTTAAAACATGCCCTGATAATAATACAAATAAAGCAAGTCATTTAGCATGATTATTCCTAGACTTTTACTTATTAATTATTTACAAGTGCACTTTATGCCCTAAGGTTAAATGAAGGCTAAACCATGGTGAGAATTCACTTGTTTTAAAGTACACACCACACAGCATCTGTTATTTTCTAACATGTGTTATTGTTGCAGGTAGCTTTGGACGAGCCTCTTACATCAGCACAGAGGACAATGGGGAGAATCAGAATTGCAAATATAATTAGTATATGAAATGTTGAGCAAGCAGAAACTGAAGAAAATAACAATAATAATAATAATAATATCGTATGGCCTCGGTGCCGGGTGCAAGCTTTGTAATTTGACACCCAGAGGGTGCATGTCGAATTTCGTTGTTCCTTGAATCACTATGAAAGTCAAGGAGGTTAGATATCTAAGCTCCTTCAACACTATAGCGCATTCTAGTAGAGATATGAGGAACTTTGTGTTGCCAGAAACTCCCGAGATTAATTTTGCCATTATGAACAAAGCCTACTGAATTCAAATGGGTTCTATGACATGTCAACATAGTATAACATGCGTGCCGCATCTTTTGCCGGCTTCAAAAAAGAACACTTACTACGGCCAGGAGCGAACCTGCAATCTTGGGGTTAGTAGACCGACACGCTATCCACTCACCCACCGTGGAAAGCTACTAAAGAAAATGAAATGTGCTAATGCATTACTAAATATAAATAAAATTAAAGTATCTAATGATTATTCTGAAGTAGTTGTTAATTCCTCAGGCCTTGATAATTCCTGAAATTGTTGTCACAATAATGTCCACCATTGACTACCAGAGATAAACAAACAAAATCAACCCCTGGCACTATCCAGCCCATGACGGACTAAGGCCGACCAAGCGACCGCTTGGCATTGAAGGAACTGAGAAATAATGACACCGTTTCTATTCTTCATGCTGACAAGGAAAATGCGACAGTGGTGATGAATACCGTTGAATATAAAAATAAAATCTCGATTCTGTTATCAGATCCTGTCTACAGACTGTGCACGCGTGATCCAACCACTCGTGTATCCTATGGCATTGCTAAGCTTGTTAAACTGTCATGAATTCCAAAAGAAGAGGGAAGATGACTTATTCCGAGAGATGCTGTTCCTCCGAGATTGTATTGTCTTCCAAAAATCCATAAGCAAGACATCCCTCTTCAACCAATTGTTAGCACAATAGGTTCTCCAACTTACGCTCTTGCGCAATATCTCAGCAAGTTGCTTCAGCCGCACTTGGGGCGCACACAGTCTTACATTAGGGATTCAACCCATTTTGTCGAAAAATTGTCAACCATCGCCCTTCAACCAACTGCTATTTTCGAGAGTTTTGATGTAGAGTCCTTGTTCACCAGAGTGCCGGTGGACTCGGTCATGTCCCTCATCAAGGATTTGTTTCCTGAGGACATTGCCCGATTATACCACCACTGTTGTGTTCCAGTTATTTCTTGTGGGATGGTAAATTTTACGAGCAGACTGATGGTGTGACCATGGGAAGTCCACTCACGCCTGTCGTGGCAATTTTTTTCATGGAACATTTTGAAGGGGAGGCTATATCTTCGGCGTCTTTCAAACCTGTGATTTGGTGGAGGTATGTGGATGATACGTTCGTGGTGTGGGAGGAGGGTTCTGAGAAACTGAACCACTTTCTGAACCACCTAAATCAGCTGCATCCTTCAATCCACTTCCCAATGGAGCTAGAGTCGGGTGGATGCTTACCTTTTTTGGATGTTCTTGTGAGGAGGAAGGCGGATGGCTCCATGGGGCACAGCGTCTACCGTAAGCCAACTCACACTAACCGTTAATTACGTGCCGACTCCCACCACCACCAAGCACAAAAACAAGGAATTATAACAACTCTAGCCAAAAGAGCGGAACGTATTTGTGAGGCATCAACTCTTCAGGAAGAGTTATATGCGTTACAAACCATGTTTAAGGGTAATGGCTATAATGAATCCACTATATATAGGTCCCTACATCCCAAAGGAGGGATAGACAACCTTCTCAGAGCTCTAACGTGAGGGGAACTGCTTACCTCCCTTATATTCACACAACCACTGACCGCCTTGCTAAGATTCTCCTCACGCACAAGATAAAAACAGTTTTCGGCACTATGACGAAAACTGGTCAACGTTTAGCATTAAACAAAGATAAATTGTCCCCAATACTACAACCTGGGGTGTATGAAGTCCCTTGTACTTGCGGAAAAGTCTACATTGGACAAACAAAACAGTCCATTGCAACTCACATCAAAGGAACATCCGCCTAAACCAACCTGACAAATCAGCTATAGCTGAACATGCCCTGTCTTCAGGGCACGATGTATGTTTCAAGGATGCTCATGCACTTTCCTTTGTTAAGCACAACTGGTCTAGAATTATAAGGGAGGCAGTTGAAATTCGTAAAAATCCCAATAATTTTAACAGAGACACTGGATATCAGCTAAGTGACACTTGGCTACGAGTTATTAAGGATCTAGGAAGATAGTTCCTCTCAGTCTCTCTGTTCTTTACCTATTTCAATTTTCGCCGTTGTCTGTATGACGTTAGGTAGCGTCCAGATACACTTCCCTTTTGTTTATGTTTCCTTATATCCATCTAACCCTCCCCCCTACCCGTTTCTTTTGGACATCCTCATTCTTCGAGGAGTCTCTATATTTTCACCCCGCCCCCTTTACCTTCTCCTTACTTGCTACTCTGTCCACCGTTCTACCATGGTCCACATAGTAATTTCTGGCAGCTGCTCTCTGGTGACGAACAGAGGAATTTATCTATATATTTTGTAATTTTTGTAATCTCATTGATATACTTTCTTTGGCCACATTGTTTGATTTCCATTGAAAAAGGAGGCAAGGTTTCTCAGAAACGTATGGTTCTAATATAAATACACACGGCATTAGCCCAAAAAAACATGAATTATTTATGCGTAGAATATTTATTATGATCAACGTAAGGCTCATGTATTTACAACAATAGCCTGTGACGTTGTAGGTAAAGGAGGTTCTCAATTGACCACTGAAGAATCACACAGGTTTCATCTCATAACCATTAACATGTTGAGATTACTGTGGCAGCTCACAGTTCTCATGTATTTTGAAGCTGCCGGTAAGGGAATAGTTACAAGATAATAGGAATTAAGCTTCTTTTTTTTTATCCTTAAAGGCTGCCCCTTCCAAAAGCCATACAAGTACAGGATTCAAATAAAAATGGTTGTAAAGGAGAAAACTTAGTAGTTACCGGAATCACCCCTGTAGATGTGGTTGAACATTGTGTGACGAGAAACTTTTCCCAGCATTGACTGAATCATAGAGAACCCTGAGACCTAAACTTGGAAATAGAGTGGGGGTGGTTGGATGAACTAAGTCCATTGAGACTAATGGTATTTGGGAATAATGCACACGAGCACAGTAATGGCTGGGGAGTGGAGCTGAATGGAAGCAAAATAGTATAGATGGAAATGCTAAAAAAAACAAGTTCTCAATAAAGATAAATTTTCGTTTTCTTGACTAACGTTTTGTATAAGTATAAGCCATTTAAATGTGCATGTATCTAAAATTACACAAGGGACTATTTAGAAGTAGCTATGGGCCTAAAATTGTGGTGCATGTTCACCAACATAGGGTCTAAATAATGTGAAGGGTGTGTCACATGGCCTATGATAGTTCTTCTACAGGATATCTAATAGGCTACCCTTTTAACAAAGGTAACATTAGGTACCAGTAGCCTGCCACTTTCGAAAACGAAAAAAATAACGTAGATAAAATAGAGCCATTTAATACTACTATTACCGTACCGTATGTAACTTATTTGGTACCAGTATAATCACTGGTGGTGTAATGATAGAATCTTCTCTCGCAATGCACTTAACCTCTTTATGGGGTGCACCAATAAATTGTTATAAAATGTGAAAACGCATTATGTCCGTATAGCCTGTGGGCCTAATAACACTCGACTTGTACTGGCACAGAACAACAGAGTGTACAGGTGACCTAATTATTATAAAATGTTACAAACCGGTCATGTTTTTGATATTTATCAAAACGGAACAAAATTAGTGTTCACGTGTCTGAGTAAGAGACAATTTTCAGGTCAAGGGCATTCTTCCTTCTCAATAAAACCCAAAATCTCTATCTTAGGCCTACACAAATTAAGCCTAGTCCTGATAATAATATTATCTTCGTACCAATATAACCTAATGTACAAGCTTTATATCATATTTCTCTAATAAATACAGCCTAGAACTGGAATCTATGGGCTAAAATGTTTCACGGACAGCAGCTGTTGCTTATGGTGTTGTCTTCACCTACAATAAGTTCCAAGGTGCCAGTAGAGTGAACCCGCATTATGAACACAATAACATCAGGAACTGCTCACTGCTTAAATAAGAGATATTTATATAAGAGGAAATATAGAACCTATGATCACCTGTATTTCAAGTTCTGATTTCACTGCCCAGCTTTTATCTTCGTACTTATCACCAGAGTCATCCAGCAGATTATAAGAGGGTAACAGGTCAATTGAATCCTAGAAAGAATTATACAAGTATGAGCCAACGTAAAACATGCAGACAGAATAATTGTAGTAAGTTATGTGTAACAATAATATATCAAACATCGTTGTTAACCTACTATTTGGTAGCGAGAATTAAGTCAATAAACCTTGCTTGTCATGAACACCACTAAGATTGCTATGTTACATGATATACATAATAAATACAACTTACAATATTAGGCAATTCATCAGTTTGAGACGGCCATTCTGGCTCAGTCTTAATGAGTGCTTGTTGCTCCATAATGTGCTGCAAACTAGAACACAAGAAGTGTACTTAAGGTTTATAAGAGGCCATACTTATACTAATACCTCAAATCATTATCATTATCAAATGATGTAATTTCAGAAAACACAATGAGAATATATCCCTTCGTGTGCACAGTGAGAAGAAGAAATTAACGGTAAAACTTCTTCGACCAAGGCGCTCGAGCTAATACGATATCAGTTAGGGCATAATATCAAGTAAATATAGAATGAGGAATTAAAGACTGTGCCAACCACTGAAATGAAGCGTCCTTTATAGGCTTCACACAAACCTGAGCAAGCTATGATGGGGCAGACTTAAGGGGGCTGATACACCTGGAAATATGATTTTTTTTTCATTTTTTGTTTTTGATCTCGAATGAAAGAATAACCATTTTTTTACCTAAATCTGAAATTTTATAGCGAAATTTCCAATTTTGACCGAGATATTACGATTTAAATCCATGCATGTACTGAACTGTCAGCTGAGTGTTATGTGTAAGTGGAATTGCATATACAATGTTTAGAGACATTTTCCCAAAAGTTTAATTTTTTCACACAAAAAACACAATAACTCAAGAACTAATGGTCCAAAATGCATGAAATTTGGAATTCTGCTTGTTGGAACTAAGTTATAGAGGATGAACCTCAATTATAGAGTTCCTTTGAGAAATATGCTCAGTGCATCAAAAACACCATGTGAAATTCTTAATTTTTTTCCATATTCAAATCAAATACCTATAAAAGGGAACTAATTCTTCCACTAAGTTCATAGAGGTCTATCCTGGGTAAATTAGTGTTGTCTTTAACCCGCCTTCGGTAGCGTTGTCCTCACTTACGCGAGAGGTAGCGTGTATAGGCGCTCCCTTACATCAGCTTGGTATATGATTTAGTGCTTATATGGGCTCTTCTTGACATTTAGAATAAAATATACTAGTCTTTGGTCATTTATTAATATATCTAGGTTAGTATATACTTACATAATTGTATATATTTTATAGTTTTATTACCTAAAAATTAATTACTACAATTTTGACTCCTATATTATTTTCGTTCTCTTAGAAGGTAATTATAATTTTGTTTTATTAGACTCGATTTATGTTACCTCTTTTTATACACATAAATCTACATAAACTCTACTAAATATTATAAAAAGTAACAAAAAAAAACCTTGGCATTACATTGCTAAACAACATATTTGATCATGATATGTAAACCACATTATTTTCTATCATTGTCCTGATAACTCATTTCACTATATAAATACCGGTTGAGTTTGCCGTGGTTGTTACGGCGAGGCTGCAGGCAGTCGCTCACATCCGGGAAGCGAGGAGGTTTGAATCCCCCCGCCGGCTACCTTGAAGATGGTTTTCTGTGGTTTCCCATCTTCCTTCCAGGCAAATGCCGGGGTTGGTCGCTAACTATAGGCCACAGCCGATACCTTCCAAATCCTAGTCCTTACACTCACACTTTCCTTCCCCAAACAACGCTCCACACGCGACGGTACTTGTAGCTCACCCCATGGGTGTCCGCTAGAAGCAGCTACTAACTCTGGCGAGCCAAACACTCCCGGCACTAAAAGCCATATGCTAAAAAAAACTATCTGAATCATTGGATTGCTCAGTATCAGTTTGATGCATGGAATGTTCACTAGGAGCATTACTTAGACAGTCAGAAGCACAGCCTTGGTTGTCAATATCTGTAAATACGTCGTCCTCTTCTTCAATCCAGCTCAAAAGAACAGATTCACTAGGCCTATTAGCCTTTAAAACTTCACTTAGACACTTCACCCAAAAATGTTACCCCAGCACGGAACGTGCAAAAATGTAACGCCAAAGGTATCGAGGCTAGAAGCCACCTAACACTGCCTGTGACGCGACCAGTACGCACTTCCCACACGTGGCTCGTGTGCGTGAATCATCACATTACAAAGCAAACCATGTGACTCACATACTCATTTGCGAATACCTGGAGTTTGAAAAGGTTGAGTCTTAAAACAAAGAACTTTTCTTAATAAGGAATGTTATTGTTAGGAGCAACCTAACAACGATACCGATGGCGGGTTAAGGAAGAAAATTGTTAATGCCAATCACATTGATAGTTTTCAAGAAATTATATTTTTGTAACATTCAAAAAATTTTTTTTAATATTTTAATATGCTAATTTTATTACACTTGAACATACTGAATTTTAAAACTTTACACATCAAATGAAAGCCCAGCATTTGTACTATAAGTGTACTAAGTTTAATTCAAATCACTGTTATGGTTCTGTACATATAGAGTAATTTACAAAATGCATGCATTCCAGGTGTATCAGCCCCCTTAATAACTTTACAAACCTATCAACGTCCCACCACGAATATGCTTAGTAATTAGCAGTAACTGGATACAATATGTTTCAGAAAATACAAGACAATACTTCCGGCTCGTGTTACAAGAAACCCACTTTAAACCAAATACAACATATCTCCCTCATTGAACCAACATTCAACGGGAGGGAATGGAGGATGCATTTTATGCTCACCAACTTATAAATACTATCACGGGGTAACTTGTATAATTGTCTCCTTAAAGAAGTCTCTAGTTACACATTTAAAGCTGTGTATCCTCGGAAATCAAATATCGTAAATTAATCTACACAAGGCTCGAACATGTGCAAGCAGAACTCAGGTGGAAAGAAGCATCTTCATTACAGTACGAAAGTGTGTCCCGTCTGTAATCAGAACTTCAAATATCCCTTCATGGAACTCAAGAATTCTCTGATCCTAAGATCCTGCCGCTAGTTAGGCCTACTTGGAAGACACAATTTGACGATATTGCTAGCAACCTCGCCCCGCTGATGAATAACAGCCTTTGCACGGTGTAAGGGAAACTGGGTGACCAAGTTACCGTAGGCAGTGATTTAGTTGGAAAAAATCTTTACAGGAACTCACCTTATTAATTCAGCAATTTCCAAATGGACTCGTATAGGGTGTCAAAATAAGCGGCCTCGTGTTTCCGACAAGTTGTTTCATCAGCTGAACGTCTCCCCTTTCGTAGCCATGACTTGACATATGGTTGTGGGTTAAATAAATGTAGTGATGGGAAGCATGATGCAAAGCTCTCGATCCAATCTGAGCCAAGGAGCATATAATAAGAGAGACGACACTCAATGCTAATTTTCTGGACGCTTATATTGGCTAGAATTTCGTAGAATTTCAGGTCCACGTGGCAATGTTTGGGCTACAATGGCTACCAATCTGGCATATAAAGTAACTGCAATTGATTGTGATCATTACGAACGCACATTACTACGTTCGGAACCGATTTTTAGTGTCTGACGAATCAAAAGCATTCGTTATTGCACCTCAGGAGGCGATATCATTCCAAAAATGAAATACCAATGATCGAGTTTTGGTGTGACATGTTGGTATGATTTCCAAATCTACGAGAACTATTTTTGCATTTATTTGCCTATTTGAAAGCCTACCGGTGCTTTTAATACAATATAAATGTTCTTAATAATGACTAAAAGCTGTTAAAAATGATATAATCGAGAGTAATTAGTGTTTGCTTCATTATACCATCATAACCTCAAAACATTCGTAACACCTCCTCGCCCCCCAACCATGCTGCATTTTATTCACTAGTAATGTAGCTGCAATGAAATGCTATGTTCATATATTTCATTCCCCCAAAAATTCTACCCCCACCCTCCTCTACCACATGAGATCAACATAACCTCAATATTCTATAGTAGTAAAGTGAATTCAGGATGAGGAGTAGGTTTCGAGGAATGATAATTACTTTATGAAAGACAGATTTCATTTATTTGAGTACCGCTTTCTGCATGTTTACATTTTGTCTTTTACATTTGATTGTGCAGCTGAAAACAACCTTCAGAGATGTGAATACCAATGGTTAAGCTCGTTGAGAACACAGAAACACATGAGATCTTGAACTTGGTCAGTAGGCTACTTGGATGGTTGATGGCACACTGTTTTAAGCCACCCGACCGCCAACTCCAGCCTCGGAAACCCTCTTTGGAAAACTGGACCAGCCCCGGGTGGAAGATAAACTGCAAATGTCCAAAGCACAAGTCGAAGCAAAAATTAAATTTCAATGTAGGCCTACACAGATAAATACAATGCATGTAGTAGTATTATTGCAAATCAACACCACATATATGCAAATGGTCGGTAATCCGCCTTTCAATATAGCAGAGGCAGAGTGGGGGAATGTTTGTTTGCAGTAGGACTGAGAAGAGGAGCAGCACTCGTGAGTTGCTCTTCTGCCCAGTCCTAGTGTAGGCTGGGCGCCTGATACTTGTTTCATTTATTACTCCTTATCTTCCGGAAGCTACAGAAGGTCTCAAATGACAAATGTGATCAAGCTGAAAAGATTTGTGAACAGAAAAGTTTGGCCAGGGGTCTCTTATAGTTCAGAAGTTTTCAACACTGTAGCACGACCACTTTTAACACAAGTTGTTTTGTTGTTGCTTTTATCATTCGAGGGGCTTGGACATGGTGGTCATTGAGACCTATGTACTTTGGTGTGTGTATTTTTTTTACGATAACAAGTTGTAATATGGTGACTGTATTAATAATATATTTATTACAGCCAATGGCCAAAGCAAACAAAATAAGAAATATAACTACGTAACTAGTCACAACAAATTTCCTTCAAGGACTTATTCCCCTTCATGCAAGTAGCAAGGTGATAACGCTCACATGTTTTCTCGCAGAGAGAACAAACAGTTTATATCAGGTGTGTGAAACTGTAATGTGCAGCAAACTCTGTGGTGAAAACCATGTACCGCATATTGGGTAACAAGAAGACGCAATTCGTAATTGGCAACTGACCACTCTCTGTTTATCATAGCGTCAGTAGAGTAAAAATCGCTCCAAATATCAACTTTCTTCTGATGATGCTCTCGCAATAGTTCTTGATATGGTGACTGTATTAGTGTGTCTTTGTACTTTAGGTGAGGATTGGGAGGGAGGCAGCCGTGGCCATAAATAAGGAACCATCTTGGCATTTGCCTGCAGTAGACGTGGTAAACCACTTCCAAGATGGCCTAATTGGGAATCGAATCCACCTCGCCTCAGGATTGCCACATGAGGCTTAGCATACCCCGTTTCAGACCTCAGATCAGAATTACTTTTATGGGCAGGGCCAGGAAACGAACCCAGACCTCTGTGGAAAGAACCGAGAATGCTAGCCACTACACGAGGTGGTCAAACAAGAATTGTGTCCAGGCATGTATCCAGGCCTAATGGGTAAGACTAGGGTGTTGTGTGTCTACAAGGTATAGGGGAGCTGAAAACACGGTAGCCTTTCTTCCTGGAACTACAAACTGTCATTCACTCATTGAGAACAGTTTCCAGCTAGACTGTAAAGAACCCATTACAGATTTGGGTGCTATTCAGCACCTAGAACAAATACTAGGTACTGAACTCCATTGTCATGCACAGGAATACAATGCTAACTTTCTTACATATTTCGAGTGATCAAGCTAAGAGAACTTTAAGCCTCAGTGTAAGAAAAATGTTCGTACGATGCCAGAACAACCCTTGTTCTCTCAGCTATAAAATGCATGTTAGCAGGCTCCACCATCAAATAGGGAGGTACAATTTGACATGCTGCATACATAAAATGATGATTACTAACACAGTAAGACTGAAACCTACAATGAAGCAGCACTCAAAAGGAGCTACGGGCTAACGTACACTACTGAATGAAGCCCTACTGTACTCCTGGGCTTTTACATCCAACAATGTAGTAGGCCTACACCTTGCAGGCTCTAGGCTAAGCATAATAGAGGACCAGAGGGAAGATAACAAAGTAGCCAATAAAGCCTACTATTATTTTTTTGGAGGGTATCTGTATTAATATCTTCTAGCAAGTACACAAACAAACAATATTAACATATATTTCTAGAGCCAACAAACATTCTTTGTCGACTTCATCGCCCATGCCTAGGATTGTATCAATCCATGCCTTATTCCCTGGTGCATAGGACACCAGAAGTCACAGCCATGCACAGTGTATGTCAAAATAGGACCAGCGTCCAAACCTGGGTGATTCCACCACAAGTCACTTTGTATCTTTAATACTGTACTTGTAGTATTTGATTAAGACAGCTGCATGCATGAAAGTATTAGCATAGATAGGAAAATTATGGACATGGATAGGCCCTACCGCATATCAAATTACTTAAGTAGCCTACCGCTAACTAAACTAAAGCTGATCCTGCACAAAGACTTGACAGAAGTCTTCAGCAAGATGAAAACAATTGTTTGGTACATTTGGCAGGAATAAATTACATATTGTCCAATATGTACAAGACTATCATACCTATATTCAGATTTTTACGGTACGCGAAAAACAAACAAATAAAAGTAAATCCATAAATTCTGATTAGTCAGTATAATTATACCGATAGAAACTATGACAATGGTTTACTTCTTAGCAATTAAAACCTACCCTACATATCAATTATGTTGTCCCACGTTTAGAGCGAACGTAGCTGTCGCCATTTCTAATAACACCGCTAGTCACTTGTTATTCAAATTAGTATTGGATCCAACATAATACAGATTAAGTCACTAAAAATGGAGTATACTGCAACAGTTGTCGGCATGCGGGCCCAAACAATAAACAAAACGCACATGGCGGTCTTTGTTTTGATTCGAATCGCCCATAACAGTGTCCCGCGCCTGGTCTGAGCAACCGATGCAGTCCGTGCCTTGTAATGCTGCCTCGATGCTGTATGTGACGTCAGGCGCATGCGGTTGATGTCTCGAGGTAGTGCTGGCAAGCGGGAATCAGAACTCTCGATTATCTCGATGCTTTAGTATCGAGACGTCAGGCACTTGCTGTGTGCTGTTCCTCGCCTGTAGTCTGTTTGCCAGGCGCGGGACACTGTTATGGGCGATTAGAATCAAAACAAAGATCGCCATGTGCGTTTTGTTTACTGTTTGGACCCGCATGCCGACAGCTGTTGCAGTATACTCCATTTTTAGTGATTTAATCTGTATTATGTTGGATCCAATACTAAATTGAATAACGAGTGACTAGCGGTGTTATTAGAAATGGCGACAGCTACGTTCGCTCTAAACGTGGTACAACATAATTGATATGTAGGGTAGGTTTTAATTATAAGGTTTTGAATTTTCCCGAAGGGAATATGAAGTTTCCATTTGAGCGGATGAATTATCAATAAATGATAAAAATGGTCCGGTTAGCTCAAACAATGCCAGCGTTTCACCCCAGTGTGCCGTTGGGCTCGTCAGTTGGTACAGACACACCTACCAATACGCGTGGCTAGCACATACTGAGAAGGCCATGCAAGACCTTATATTGGATAGCCAAGGTAAGGCTTTTGTTTTTATGAAAGGGAGTTTGACTCCCGTAGCACATTGGCATGCTCGTGACGTCAATACTGCTTGTATTTTGTGTCTTGCATGGCCTTCTCAGTATGTGGTAGCCACGCGTATTGGTAGGTGTGTCTGTACCAACTGACGAGCCCAACGGCACACTGGGGTGAAACGCTGGCATTGTTTGAGCTAACCGGACCATTTTTATCATTTATTGATAATCCATCCGCTCAAATGGAAACTTCATATTCCCTTCGGGAAAATTCAAAACCTTATATTGGATAGCCAAGGTAAGGCTTTTGTTTTTATGAAAGGGAGTTTGACTCCCGTAGCACATTGGCATGCTCGTGACGTCAATACTGCTTGTATTTTGTGTCTTGCATGGCCTTCTCAGTATGTGCTAGCCACGCGTATTGGTAGGTGTGTCTGTACCAACTGACGAGCCCAACGGCACACTGGGGTGAAACGCTGGCATTGTTTGAGCTAACCGGACCATTTTTTTTTTATCATTTATTGATAATAGGTTTTAATTGCTAAGATGTAAACCTTTGTCATAGTTTCTGTCGGTATAATTATACTGACTAATCAGAATTTATGGATTTACTTTTATTTGTATGTTTTTCACGTACCGTAAAAATCCGAATATAGGTACGATAGTCTTGTACATATTGGACAATATGTAATTTATTCCAGCCAAATGTACCAAACAATTGTTTTCATCTTGCTGAAGACTTCTGTCAAGTCTTTGTGCAGGATCAGCTTTAGTTTAGTTAACGGTAGGCTACTTAAGTAGTTTGATTTGCGGTAGGGCCTATCCACGTCCATAATTTTCCTATCTATGCTAATACTTGCATGCATGCATGCAGCTGTCTTAATCAAATACTACAAGTACAATATTAAAGATGCAAAGTGACTTGTTATGGAAGCACCCAGGTTTGGACCCTGGTCCTATTTTGACATACACTGTGCATGGCTGTGACTTCTGGTGTCCTATGCACCAGGGAATAAGGCAAGGATTGATACAATCCTAGGCATGGGCGATGAAGTCAACAAAGAATGTTTGTTGGCTCTAGAAATATATGTTAATATTATTTGTTTGTGTACTTGCTAGAAGATATTAATACAGATACCCTCCAGCAAAAAAAAAATAGGCTTTATTGGCTACTTTGTTATCTTCCCTCTGGTCCTCTATTATGCTTAGCCTAGAGCCTGCAAGGCGTAGGCCTACTACATTGTTGGATGTAAAAGCCTAGGAGTACAGTAGGGCTTCATTCAGTAGTGTACGTTAGCCTGTAGCTCCTTTTGAGTGCTGCTTCATTGTAGGTTTCAGTCTTACTGTGTTTGTAATCATCATTTTATGTATGCAGCTTGTCAAATTGTACCTCCCTATTTGATGGTGGAGCCTGCTAACATGCATTTTATAGCTGAGAGAACAAGGGTTGTTCTGGCATCGTAGGGACATTTTTCTTACACTGAGGGTTAAAGTTCTCTTAGCTTGATCACTCGAAATATGTAAGAAAGTTAGCATTATATTCCTGTGCATGACAATGGAGTTCAGTACCTAGTATTTGTTCTAGGTGCTGAATAGCACCCAAATCTGTAATGGGTTCTTTACAGTCTAGCTGGAAACTGTTCTCAATGAGTGAATGACAGTTTGTAGTTCCAGGAAGGAAGGCTACCATGTTTTCAGCTCCCCTATACCTTGTAGACACACAACTCCCTAGTCTTACCCATTAGGCCTAGATACATGCCTGGACACAATTCTTGTTTGACCACCTCGTGTAGTGGCTAGCATTCTCGGTTCTTTCCCCAGAGGTCTGGGTTCGTTTCCTGGCCCTGCCCATAAAAGTAATTCTGATCTGAGGTCTGAAACGGGGTATGCTAAGGCTCATGTGGCAATCCTGAGGCGAGGTGGATTCGATTCCCAACTAGGCGATCTTGGAAGTGGTTTACCACGTCTACTGCAGGCAAATGACACGATGGTTCTTTATTTATGACCACGGCTGCCTCCCTCCCAATCCTCACCTAAAGTACAAAGACACACTAATACAGTCACCATATCAAGAACTATTGCGAGAGCATCATCAGAAGTAAGCAGAGATTTGGAGCGATTTTTACTCTACTGATGCTATGATAAACAGAGAGTGGTCAGTTGCCAATTACGATTTGCGTCTTCCTGTTACCCGATATGCGGTACATGGTTTTCACCACAGAGTTTGCCGCACATTACAGTTTCACACACCTGATATAAACGGTGTTTGTTCTCTCTGCGAGAAAACATGTGAGCGTTATCACCTTGCTACTTGCATGAAAAGGAATAAGTCCTTGAAGGAAATTTGTTGTGACTAGTTATGTAGTTATATTTCTTATTTTGTTTGCTTTGGCCATTGGCTGTAATAAATATATTATTAATACAGTCACCATATTACAACATGTTATCGTAAAAAAATACACAGACCTAAGTACATGGGTCTCAATGACCACCATGTCCAAGCCCCTCGAATGATAAAAGCAACAACAAAACAACTTGTTTTAAAAGTGGTCGTGCTACAGTGTTGAAAACTTCTGAACTATAAGAGACCCCTGGCCAAACTTTTCTGTTCACAAATCTGTTTCAGCTTTATCACATTCGTCATTTGAGACCTTCTCTAGCTTCATGAAGATAAGGGGTAATAAATGAAACAAGTATCAGGCGCCCAGCCTGCACTAGGACTGGGCAGAAGAGCAACTCACGTGTGCTGCTCCTCTTCACAGTCCTACTGCAAACAAACATTCCCCCACTCTGCCTCTGCTATATTGAAAGGCAGATTACCGACCATTTGCATATATGTGGTGTTGATTTGCAATAATACTACTACATGCATTGCATTTATCTGTGTAGGCCAACATTGAAATTTAATTTTTGCTTCGACTTGTGCTTTGGACATTTGCAGTTTATCTTCCACCCGGGGCTGGTCCAGTTTTCCAAAGAGGGTTTCCGAGGCTGGAGTTGGCGGTCTGGTGGCTTAAAACAGCGTGCCATCAACCATCCAAGTAGCGTACTGACCACGTTCAAGATCTCATGTGTTTCTGTGTTCTCAGCGAGCTTAACCATTGGTATTCACATCTCTGAAGGTTGTTTTCAGCTGCACAATCAAATGTAAAAGACAAAATGCAAACATGCAGAAAGCGGTATTCAAATAAATGAAATCAGTCTTTCACAAAGTAATTATCATTCCTCGAAACCTACTCCTCATCCTGAATCCACATTACTGTATAGAATATTGAGGTTATATTGATCTCATGCGGTAGAGGAGGGTGGGGGTAGAATTTATGGGAGAATGAAATATATGAACATAGCATTTCATTGCAGCTACATTACTGGTGAATAAAGTGCAGCATGGTTGGGGGCGACGAGGGGTTACGAATGTTTTGAGGTTATGATGGTATAATGAAGGAAACTCTAATTACTCGTGATTATATCATTTTTAACAGCTTTTAGTCATTATTAAGAACATTTATATTGTATTAAAATCACCGGTAGGCTTTCAAATAGGCAAATAAATGGAAAAATAGTTCTCGTACATTTGGAAGTCATACCAACATGTCACACCAAAACTCATCATTGGTATTACATTTTTGGAACGATATCGCCTCCTGAGGTGCAATAACGAATGCTTTTGATTCAATGTCAGACACTAAAAATCGGTTCCGAACGTAGTAATGTGCGTTCGTAATGATCACAGTCAATCGTAGTTACTTTATATGCGAGATTGGTAGCCATTGTAGCCCAAACATTGCCACGTGGACCTGAAATTCTACGAAATTCAAGCCAATATAAGCGTCCAGAAAATTAGCATTGAGTGTCGTCTCTCTTATTATATGCTCCTTGCTGTTTGCTTGCTGATCACTGTGCTGTGTCGGTCTACCAACTCGAAGCTTACAGGTTCGCTCCTGGCCATGGTAAGCCCGGTATTACACTATCAAAGGAATTTTATAAAACTGAACTTTTATAAAAGTTATACACAGCAATCATCACACCATTACACTACCGGTACATCAAATATTTTATCATAGTTCAGCAGAATGTATGAAGGACAGTTCCTTTTTCACTTAACTACTGTATATTATGGTAGTTGAAATTCTGTGGTGGCAATACCGGTATATACAAGAAACGGAAAGATAAGTGAACGTCTATAGGTTAAACCATGGGACGCACGAGTAAAATCTTGGTGAACGAGCTGCAGTACGAGGACTTGAAAAATGACCATAATATTTAATTATTAATAGTTATGAAGAAATGAATGATTATGACGTTACAAACAACCACTGCCTGTGCAAATAAAGTTGAAACGTACGAAATAAAAAGTAAGCAATAAGTGGAATTCAATCCTTGGTCATATCGCACAGGAGTCGAGCGCTCTAGCCCTTCCGCCAACGACCACTTTCTCTCAACGGTTTGTTACATATTATATTATCTAACGGTAAAGATAAAATTCCTATTTACACTCGCTTGTAATACCATAAGTGAAATAGACGAATTACCCACAATACAAATATTACAATATAAAATGCACTGCTGTTCATGGCTTATTTCAGCCTATTTAATTATTTAAGTCTTCTTTATATCCTGAAATGTGCGTCCTTTGTGGGCAACGCTTATAGCCTCGGCTATTTTACCTATTATCTGTTATTTATGTTTTACATTGTATAGAATTCATTATGTAACATATTATGTAACATTTCATGCAATTCACACTCTGATATGAGCATCTTTGTTGTGGTAATATTCCAGCTGTTATGATCCGCCATTTTGGATTGAATCTTTCATCAAAGATAGCATGGTGATCATACATTTTATAAAATGAATTTTATAAAACCACCTTTTATAAATTATTTCCCCATTAGACTGCCATATCTTTTATAAAAGGTCTTTTATCAAAGATCTTTGACAAATTTCTTTCATAGTGTAATACCGGCCTTCCACCGCTGAGGTCCGAATCGAGCATGACTCGAGACTGACTCGAGATGCATCGAGAATACTGACGTGAGTCTCGAGTATCTCGAACGGGAATTACGTCATCAGTACGGTACGCCTCGAGATGCATCGAGAGTACTGACGTGAGTCTCGAGTATCTCGAACGAGACTTTTGCCCATCACTAAATAAATGCACAGGAGGTCCTACGCTGCTTATGAAAATAAGTCCGCTTGATCTTTCAACCAGCAGCCTATTTCTCTCTTCGGTGTGGATCTCATTCATGGTACCGCAAGTTCTTTCAGCTTCTGCTGAAGAGATGGGAATGGTCTGTACAGTCTTGATTAAAAGCACCAGCTCCACTGGAATTTCCTTGGTCTCGACATACTTTCTAAAAGCATTAATGTACCTCCACTTGTATTATTTTCCTAAGGCTTGTTTGTTGTTGATTAATATTATTTCCGTTGGGATGAACCTTGCATTCTACCCATACTTTCATTAGCTTAAGTCCTGCCCTTTTAGTAACTCCTAATCCTAATTTACTTTCCCCCTTACATACATTGCAGCCTACATTTTTATTTCCTGCAAATAACCACTCGTTCTCTGACAAAAAATAACGGTACTGAGACTCGTTCCAACAGTCTGGAAAATCTTGTTTTCGGTAGCTGGGTCCTTGAATTTCACAGTCGATGGTAGAAGGTGTAGAACCTTAACCTAGATTCTCCATTGAATCTGCGTCACACGTTTCAGCAACATTTAACCCAGGGTCTATCTCTATACTCACGTCTTTAATGAAACTAATGTTCTCGGAACTCCATTCAGTTTCGTTTTTACTTGAGCCATCACACACCTTTTTAGTATTCTTTGATTCTTCATCTTCATCCCCAGCACGTTTTTTTTTTGAACCCAACCACTTATGTAAACTCATTGTCACAAGTTGTGACTCACAACTCACTTTCACAGTCACTGGAAAACTTGAAAGGTACTACGGGGCTACTGATGTTCATTAACTGCAGAGAGATTCCGTAATATCTGCTTCACAGCAACACTTCGAGCAAAACACAAAATAAAACTTGGATTCACACAAACATAACGAGCGGAAGAAAGTTGTTGTGCTCACTTCCCGCTCTCCGTATCCAATAGCAGTATAGCCAACCTTAGAGAACCAGAAAAACGCCCAGGAGTGTAAAAGCGACCGTATTTTATGAACATAAAACCGTAAGGTTCGATATTAGTCCCCTAAAGTACACCCGTGACGTTTCAGCTCTATGTATAGATTATAAACGATTTTCTTACTGAATGTAAAATTGTTACGTCATTCTAAAGCGGGAAGATATTTTCTGGAACGGCGTTCCGGTCCAACTAAACCACTGACCGTAGGGATGTATTTTTAACACAAATCAGATTATTAATATTATATATTCGTATGCCCTGGAGACAAACTACAAAACTTAATGAAATAAATATACATTCCATCCATAGCCTCACAATCATAAAACTATCCAACATACACTTTCCTCTTTGCCACTGTCGGCGATATTGGTAATCGTGTTGGCAGCTTGGACAAAATGTTTCACTCAGATCAATCGTGTCCCTCCTCTCCATTAAGTTTCCATCTAATTTGGGTGAAATGGCAGAATTATAATTTCCATCTTTACAGCCTACTGTTTCATTTCATAGAGAAGCTGCATCGTCCACCATCGCTTGTATTTTATCTCACGTGGCAAGTTATTCTGCAGCCAAGTCGGATAAAACCACTCGGTGCCTTTTGAGCCATTTATTCTCACTAAGTGGCTATGAATATGCTGAACTGTTGATTTTTATTGTTTCTTACTTCTCCCTTATTGCCACTTAAATACCACAGTAAAACTTTATCCCTTAATTAGCATCTTCTTTCCCGGAAACTCCCAATTAAACCTTTGTGCCCCAATTACCTTGCCCTTGTCTTTATTTCCCCTTAGGGACAGCAATTTAGAACATGGAATATAAGCAGGGGCGGCCCTATGGGAGGGGGCGCAGAAAATCCAATGATTGCATGCGCAAAAAAAACCATTCACCAGATTGCTATTTAACCCTACCCGCAAAAATGAATTCTATATATCAGTGAGCTGGGGTGTGTATAGACATATATTAACGAGTTGAAAACAATATCTAACTACTTGTATAGTTGCGCCTCTTTCCCCGACCACCCGCCCTTGTCTTGGCATTCGTTGTCAAGCTTGTGCATGTGGGTTGTGATTTATGTCGGTGTGGCATTGAAACTTCGTTGTTGGAACATTGCTATTGTTGAATCAGGTAATCTCTGAGTACGGTATACTAAATGTCAGTGGCGCAGCCAGGAAGGCCCCCCCACCCCCCAAATAAATCCAGAAATCGGGGTGGGCATGAGCCTTTATATATTCCAACGGCTGGAACAAATTTAGAACCTACAACGAAATGTTAAATACCGTACAGTAAATGCAATGACAAAGAATGTACTAACACTCTCAGCACGACCAGACATCATTTTCCGTGCCTGCACTGCTTGAAAGAGCTGAAATAACAGGGTAGAAATTAGGATTGTGACGAGGGGATTTTCCAAGTAGGCCTACAGTACGGGCCTCAGTACTGGCGATACAACCAGGTGATTGAGACAAAAGTCTGCCAAGGGATTAGGATTGCCAATTAGCAAAAGACCTCTCTTCAGGGGGCCAGTTATAGCTTGTCTACTTACACTCTCTTGTCAGCTCTTAATTACCATTTCCCAGAAATAGCAGTGTTCAATAATGACTACAATACTGACGCTGCGTGGTTGATTGTCGCAATTGTCGGGATTTGCGGCGGTTTTGTGTCTCTGCGAGAGGCGATATACTGTCTGTTAGTGGTAGTGTTGAGGAAGAGTCTCAAGTTCTGTGTTAGTTGCTCTTTTCTTTTTGTCACATTAGCGAGTGTTTAAAAATGGACTGCTTTGTCATAAAGAAGCCAAAAATGGATAAATCTTAGGTAAGTTTTTATTGTTATGTGTAACAAATTGAGGCCTTCATTTCATTATATAAGTACAGCTTTTACAAATAATTTTCTCTGCACGAGAAAGACGCATTGCTCACTGATAGAATGTAAAGTTATTCGATTTGTTTTAAAAGGTTCGTATTAAATTATTATTATTACTTAAAGTGTATTAGAGCCTCCGTGGCTTAGGCGGCAGCACGCCGGCCTCTCACCGCTGGGTCCGTGGTTCAAATCCCGGTCACTCCATGTGAGATTTGTACTGAATAAAGCGGAGGCAGACAGGTTTTTCTCCGGGTGCTCCGGTTTTCCCGGTCACAATTTCATTCCAGCAACACTCTCCACTATCATTTCATTTAATCATTGCTCCAGGGGAGTGCGACAGGCTTCGGCAGCCAGCACAGATCATATCCTCGCCGCTAGATGGACGGCTTCATTCATTCCATTCCCTGACCCGGTCGGTCGACTGCGGGTCGACTGGAAGCAGGGCTAGGAGTGTCTGCTACCACATAATGCAGTTACGAAAGATTTTGGTGACATTGGAAATGCGATTGAATTTCACAAAAGTGATCTTCAAACCACAAACGAAGACATTCTAGAGGCAGAGGGGCGTTTGTGGAAGCTGAACTGCAGAATCGCAACAGAAAGTCAACCAAAGACTGTGATTGAAGTTCTCAAAAAAATCGACAAGACCTTCTTTCCAAACACTGCTACACTCCTTACAATCCTGGCTGTTATTCCAGTAACTACAGCCTCTGTGGAGAGAAGCTTCTCCACGCTGAAGAGGCTAAATACATACTTGAGAAGTGAAACTGCTGAGGAAAGGCTGACGGCTCTTGCACTCATGGCAGTTCATAGAGACATCATTGTGGGTATTGGTGAGATTGTCAAACATTATGGACATAGTGCTCGAAGACTGACTCTTTCTTAAGGGTACAGTAAACTGCCCTTTCTTTAACCCTTTACAGGGCAAAACTATGTGTTATTTTTATGTGTTTTTACATTTTAATTTATGTTATTTATTATTATTAATAATAATGGTATTTTTTGTTTCTCTAATTTTCTTGTTAATATATTTATTTTTAATTTTCAATGTATGTTCTTATAGATTCAATATTGATATTTTTATTGAATTAATTAATTAACTAATTTCGAAAAAGATGGTATATTGGCTTTCACGGCCGGTGAATTAAGACTCAGCAATTCTTCTAGGTTTGTGCCGTGTCTTGTGTGGGGTTTCGCCTAGGACACCAAGCTGGCTCATCGGCGGGCTCTTGGTGTCCACGCCTGGACCCCCTCAGGAGTAACGAACTGCGCGCTACCTCCCTTTATATAGAGTGCAACTGCACTACTTGACTGCGAGAACTAAAAGCTCAAGCAGCCTTAACCTCCCGATGAATTCTTCTAGGTTTGTGCCGTGTCTTGTGTGGAGTTTCGCCTGCTTGAACTTTTAGTTCTCGCAGTCAAGTAGTGCAGTTGCACTCTTTATAAAGGGAGGTAGCGCGCAGTTCGTTACTCCTGCGGGGGTCCAGGCGTGGACACCAAGAGCTCGCCGATGAGCCAGCTTGGTGTCCTAGGCGAAACCCCACACAAGACACGACACAAACCTAGAAGAATTGCTGAGTTTTTACTAATTTCGAATTGATTTTTACAATTATTTTCATAATTCTTTTAGACTTATGTTTATTATTTTGATTTTTATATTTCTTTTATACTTGTAATTTTATTTTTATGATTTTCATTTCTGTATTTATATTTTATTTTTGCTCTTCAATTGTTAATGTTTTTAGTTTTAGTTTTATCCAACACATTACATCAAGTGGATACGTAACTTATATCATATTTGCTTTTTAGAAATACTGGCACTTCAACATGAAAGTTCTCCAAAATTTGGCTTAAAGATTCAACTATCAACATCTTTGAAAGGATAAACTGTCCTTATGAGAGGTGGCTAATATAGAGACCACTATCCCATAAAGGGTTAACAATTTACTGACTGGTACCTATATGTACATTTCCTCGCTATATTATTAGTATAAGATGTCAACTTGCTCATAGCTTATCAATGTCACATAAGCTAAACATTATTAAAGTTAACAATATTATACCGCCATCCTTTATTCTTGACAAGAATAATAGACTGCAATAGTTCCAAGATTACACTAACAGTTCACTCTCGCATTGATTTAACTTATAATCAGAAAAATATATTAACCTCTGCAGTAATAGATGAGGACCTAATGCCCCCCAGAACTAAAATCCTGGCTACGCCACTGCTAAATGTAATGTAATGTAAGATATGATGTTAGAAACAACGTCAGGTGGGTCATATTTTGTTTGCGAGGATAATAATCATACCTAAGCGCACTTACATCCTATAAGCGCACAATATTGCATTCATACTGGGAACGTTTAGTAATATTCAATAGTTTAAGCTCTGGAGTGTTCCTAGGATATTATTTAATTATTTAGCATATGGCTTTTACTGCCGGGAGTGTCCAAGGTCATATTCGACTCGCCAGAGGCTGTAGCTGCTTCAATGTGGACACCCATGGGGTGAGCTGCAAGCTCCGTTCAATTTCAAGTAGTTCCAACTTTCGCTACCAGATGTCACTGACACCTAGTGGTGAACGTTAGAACTTTGATAGTGCATTTGAACGAAATCTTACCTAGCAATGTAGCTTCACACAAGTTTAGTTAGAGGATGGATCTTTTACAAGCCATAAATCCATGGCATGGGCCCGTCAGCTTTACTTCCCTCCGAAGGAAGGCATACTGAAGGGTTTTAACGCTCTTAAAGAATCCGATGACTTCGGCGGGGTTTGAACCCGCGATCTTGGACATAGAAGCTCAGCATGCTACCAACTACGCTAGGATATTATATGTCGGATGCGAATAATATTATAGGAACATTATACAGTGAGGGCCCTCTCCATAGAACGGAGCCTCGCAGTAGCCGGGCCACGGACAGGTCGCCTTGCCTCACCGCCAGATTAATAACAAGCACTGATTTCAACAGCAGATTGGGAAGCCCTGGCTGCTGTCATAGCATTTCTTACTTAAGCAATTGGCAAGATACCTTACTTGTGATAATTAAGACTTGCTGTGAAGTACTGTAGGCTACCTCGTACCACGTGAACAGGGTTAGGTATAGAATAAAATATAGAATTTTCCGTGCGGTTTTTACTTGTGGGGGAACCTCAAACAAAAGGTAGCCGATACAGAAACAATCCGCGTACTCTGGAGGCTCTCAATATCAGTGAGGATGAATTACAGCGAGTGAACCGAAACTTCCTACGGCGGTGCAACGAGTGTTTATGAAATGAAGTACAGCATTTCCAGCAACTACTCTGAAATTTATGTAACTATCATAATTATATATTATTTCAGTAGTCTAGATCCCTCCTGCGGCGCTCACAAGTGACTGACCGTGACAAATGAGCATTCAAATGAAAGAGAATAGACATTAGAAATAACGAATAGCACTCTAATATCACAAATATCTATAATTTCTTTAAAAAAACTACTTTAAAAATGTACGAAGCGTACGATTTGCTGATATTGTTGCTGTAGGAAAAAGCGCTCCATTATTGCTGTCCACTTCACATTTTGGTCGCTGTGACGCCTGTTTCATATTTTTAACATTCTCAGGTCTTTCCTTTATCATTTTGCATGGATTTCAGAAACAGTAAATCAAAGGAATGAGTACTGAAATCATATAATTTCATAAATATCGAATAACTGGAGTGTGTTATGATGATCCAATTTTCAGTGATTGCCTTCTTAAGTTTGGGGACGTAGAACTTGGAATTCTAACTGAAATGTAAATAGTGTTCTATAAACATTTGTTGAAATAAAAAACATAACAACCTTTTCCTTTAAGTCTCTCATTATAAATCTATTGGGGATAGTGTGGTTTATGAACATGCCAGATTTCTCGCACGGGCCCGCTAGTGACTATTAAATACGTTAAAAGTGTAAAAGTGTTAACTAGTTGGGTGCTACGCTACTGCTAGCACCAATGCCTTGCTCGACACGCTGCAATACACAGTGCCCCAGCAGCCACACAGTCACGGCGAATCTCCGTTCTATAGGGAGGGCCCTCACAGTAGTTGGGCGCTACGCTGCTGCTAGCACCAATGCCTTGCTCGACACGCTGCAATACACAGTGCCCCAGCCGCCACACGGCCACGGCAAGTCTCCGTTCTAAAGGGAGGGCCCTCACAGTACAATATCAAAACAATTCCTGAAAAGTCCAAACTAGAAATCGCCTGTGCAGATTTAGAAAGAAGTTTAACCGGTGAGAAAAATGGGACACATCTGGTTGTGAATTGGTTGAGGAAATTTTACTCTTGAATCCATCGTTGAATGAGTTTGAATCAGCAGAACCAAAAAAATGCTTTTCAACTTATTAAACAAAATGGTTGGCCAAATATATTCCCAAATATATGGACATCACATTGAATTTTGCTCACCATAATTGTAATTGACGCTAAAATAGAACGGGGTTTCAGTAAATTAAAACTTATAAGAATGTATTTACATGAACCATGTGTCAGGATAGACTGTCAAATCTGGCAACTTTGTCTATATAAAAGAGGATTGCCCAGGACTTGAATTATTTAGAATTAATTAAAACATTTGCAACCGCAAAGGCGAGGAAGGCAGTAATCTAGATGTTTTCACAGGGGAAGGTGCGCCACAATTAGCTCTCGCACCATCTGGAAACCTTGCTAGGGCACCCTCTGAATATAAGATGCCCAGCCATAAAGGGGAGAAGGCGCCACAATGAGCTCTCGCAACCCTTGGAAACCTTGCTAGGGCCCCTCTGAATATAAGATGCCCAGCCATACAGGGGAGGGGGCGCCACAATGAGCTCTCGCACCCCCTGGAAACCTTGCTAGGTCCCCTCTGAATATAAGATGCCCAGCCATGCAGGGGAGGGAGCACCACAATGAGCTCTTGCATCGCCTGGAGACCTTGCTAGGGCTCTGAATATAAGATGCCCAGCCATACAGGGGAGGGGGCGCCACAATGAGCTCTCACACCCCCTGGAAACCTTGCTAGGGCCCCCTCTGAATATAAGATGCCCAGCCATTCAGGGGAGGGGGCGCCTGTACGGCGATCCTCCCTGGACTCAAAGTGGTTCACCCAGTGCCCACGGACGGCAGCGCCCGCAGCAGAGTCGGGAGTCGTTGGCATTGTTGTGTGTGATGTTATATTCTTTGGGATCAGGGAGCTCATTGGCATATTTTATCAGATGTTTACCTTGTTTTAGGATTAATATAATACATCACCATAAGTTATTATACGAGGAGTTTTTTTTTAAACTGCTACCAGAGAAATGTTACACCAACAACATTTTTTGTCCTCCTGATTGTCGGATTAAAGAGAACACAGAGAATACTACGAAAACATCTAAGAAAATAGCTTTCTTGGTTTGAGATTTAGATAGCACAGATCAGCACCAGTAAGTACGATCTGGTTCAGCACATTTTTCATACTTTGTTTCTCGGGTCATTATGGATGCCGATCAGGAACGTGTATTAATAAAGAAAAGAGAAGTCGTCAAATATCGCGTGACTCGCTTAGGTACATTCGTGGATGCATTTGCAGTAGGTGGTAATCTCAACGACATTAAGTTTAGGAAGCAATCGTTGTCGAGTTTAATGAATGAATATAATGACATTCAGACCCAATTGGATATCGATGATCCTGAAAACGAATCACATGATGTAGATAGAGCAGCCTTTGATGACTTTGGGCATTAATTCAAAAATGGAAACGCTACTGTGCCCCGAACATACACACCTACCTCTGCCTGTAAATATTGATAGCATGAGCAATAGTTGCGCACTGAAACTTCCAACTATTTCCCTACCATTGTTCAGTGGCGCTCTACAAGATCTCATGCATTCCTATGACACCTCTGTAGCGCTGATAATCAACAACGAATCAATCACAGACATTCACAGATATTATTATCTATAATGCTTGTCTGGTGAACCTTACAACCTAATTGAGAATTAACCCATTTCACAGAATTACTTCAAGGTCGTCTGAGACTTGATTCGCAGTCGTTATCACAATTCCAGACTTACATCAGACCGTCACATCAAGGAATTATTGTCACTCCCGAACGCAAAGCATGATTCTCCTAAAGAGCTGCTTTTCCTAATAAATCAACTTTGCAGCAACTTAAATTCAACAGAAGCTCTAAAAATTGAAACGCCCTTGAAAGACCTTATGCCCTCACACTTAGTTTTGGAAAGAATCGGTCTCAATCTCAGGAAAAATAGGAGAATGGTACTTTAAATAAAACGCACACCAACTTGAAGGACTTAATTCAATTCTTGGAAAATAAATGCCAAACTTTAGAAATAGTCACGTCCAACAAGACAGCTGCTGTAACCCAAGATGAGGCCAAGCATGGTACAAGTTCAAGGGGACCATACCGAGCCTTCGTCACCACGTCACCTTATTGTGTGCTATGTAAGACATCTAACAGTCTGCATAAATGCCCAAATTTCAAGTACATGGACGTAAATAGCCGTATAGGTGTTGAGAGGGAACATAATCTCTGTTTAAATTGTTAGAGATGTGACAATGTAGCCAACAATTGCAACCCAGGTAACGGCAGAAGGAGCAATAAAAGTCACCACACATTGTTAAATATAGACCAGAATATGAACAGTACTGCTACTCCGTTACACAGTGCATCCCCGCAGCAAGCATATTGTTCTGTCAGAAGTTCATGTCCACACAATGAAGTATTGATATCAACTACCAGTATTAACATTAGGGATAGGGAAGGTCGAATGCATCAATGTCGAGCACTATTAGACAGTGCATCACAGATGAACTTCGTGTCTCGAGACTTAGTGGATCGTTTGGGTATCAAGCTGAATTTTCATTCAATACTCATCAATGGTATTATCAATACTCGAGTGACTGAATCCTCTTACTTCAGTCAACTTCAGATAGAGTCGAGAGTTGTTACTTATAGTCGGCATATAGTATGTTCTGTCTTGCGGCAGATTACTGGCCCGCTGTCTTCATCATGAATAGATTACGAGGACTGGCAACTGCCGTCAACATTCCACTAGCAGACCCTAATTTCAACCAGCCCAAAATGATAGATCTGCTGTTAGGTGCTACTGTGTTCTTTGAAGTCCTAAGACCCGAACAACAATCGAGGGATGGTTACCCTAATCTTCAAAGTACACGACTTGGGTGGGTGCTATCTGGATATTTACCACCTCACTCCGTTCAACAACGAAATAATGGAACAACATCATTGTTGTACACGGCTGAAACCTTGCACACACAGGTGGAACGCTTTTGGGAACAGGAAGAGCTTGCGACTTGTAGCCATTCCAAGGAAAAAAGTGAATGCGAGGAGCAATTTCGGAAATCTTTCTCGCGCGATGAGTCGGGCAGGTTCATAGTGTGACCACCACTACGGCAAGGAGTGGGATTACTTGGTGACTCGTTTGACGATGCCAGGAGGAGCTTTGGCTTGATAGAGAGTAAATTGCATCGACAACCTGACCTGAAGAATGAGTATATCAAATTCATGGATGAATATTTACAACTAGGTCTCATGGAACTTGTCGATCCTAGTGACCAGCAGAAACCTGGTTATTACATGCCTCATCACGCGGCAAACAAGGACACGAGAAGCACCACCAAGGTCAGAGTTGTCTACAGTGCGTCGGCTAAAACTACTTCGTCGATCTCCCTGAATGATATGATGTTGGTTGGGCGAACTGTTCAGCAGGATCTGTTCTCGATCGTTCATCGCTTCCACACACAGAAGTATGTGCTAACATCAGATATCAAGAAGATGTACCGACAGATTCAGATTCATGAAGCAGACCGAGACGTCCAGAGAATCTTGTGGCGCAGTTCTCCAAATCAACAACTGGGCAGGTACCGATTGACTACTGTAACCTACGGTACTTCAGCGACTCCTTATCTAGCTATCCGTTGCTTACTGCAGGTGGCACTCGAAGGTCAAGAAATATAACCTACAGCAGCCAAAGTTACCAAGAGAGACTTCTACGTTGATGATCTTTTGACAGAGACAGATACAATTGAAGAAGCCATCCATTTAAACAAAGACCTCTCATCGCTCCTGAAAACCGGAGGATTCCCCATCCGTAAATAGCGATCCAACAACCCTGATATTTTGGAAGCCATCCCACCCACACTTCGCGAGAGCCAGGTGACGTGCAGTCTTCCTCTTGAAGATGGCGCCATAAACACTCTTGGTCTGTTATGGCATTCGAGTTGTGACTCATTTCAATTCACCGTGGGAGCCCTCAACCACAAGAATGTGACTTGGACAAAGAGATCAGTGTTGGTCAATGTAGCGTCCATTTATGATCCCTTGGGAATCATTGGGCCTTTAATTGTTCAGTGCAAGTTGTTTATACATGTTCTTTGGCAACAACTCCTGGATTGGTGCCCTCAGAACTTGAGACACAATGGAAGCAGGTACATCAGCCGCTCCCTAAACTAAATGAGATTCATGTACACGGAAGGTGACAGCAGATGGCATTAATGCCAATGTTGAACTTCACGTTGTTTATGATGCATCAGGAGGAGCCTACGGTGCCTGAGGTTATCTATGTTGCACCAACTCCAATCGAACAATTTCCGTTCGTTTACTTTGCTCAAAATCTAGAGTAGCCCCTTTGAAGCAAGTGTCGCTACCATGAGTGGCGCACTACTTCTGAGCAGGCTAATGGAAATGGTGATTAAGACCCTTAATTTGCATTCATGTCGACGATATTACTGGACAGACTCCAGTGTTTTTTAGCCAGGTAGTTCCTCAGCCTGGAAAACATGTGTGGCCAACAGGGTGTCGGAAATTCACCAACTGACTTCTCAGCAAGATTGAAACCATGCCTCATCACAGGACAATCCAGCAGATGTTATCTCTAGGGGAACAGAGCCACATCGACTTCAAAGCAATCGATTATGGTCGGCGGGGCCCGTCTGGCTATCTACGGATCCTTCAACCCGGCCTGAACTTATCATTGCTGGACCAACCGAAATTCCTGAGCAGCGAGGAGTAAGGTTGTGTTTCGTGGCGAGTAATCACGACGCAGATAACCTCTTCATCCCGTTTTCCAGCTGGACTAAACTACACAGAGTATTTGCATACATTCTCAGATTTTTCACAAACTAAAGCAGGATGCTGCAGCAAGACGGCATGGACCTTTGACTACTGCCGAACTTCGCGATAGTCTGACAGCAATCATCCACATCGTTCAGCGTTGCTCGTACAGTCAGGAGACACATAATTTACATCAAAGAAACGCAGTGCCACTTCAGAGCAAACTTCTCACTCTGAACACCTTCCTAGATAGTGACAACCTAGTGAGGGTGGTCGGCAGGCTAGAGAATGCTGAAGCAACAATATAACAAAAACAACCTTTGATACTGCCACCTAAGCATCATGTCACAAAATCGCTTATTTGGAATGAACACATACGACTTTTGCACGCAGTGCCAACTTATCTTAGCTTCGTTGCGGCAACGGTGGTGGCTAACCAATGGCCTATCTGCTATCCTCAGTTGTGTAACATGCTTCCGAGCGAAGACCAATGACACCAGTCAACTCCTGGGACAATTGCTTTAGTCTAGAGTGATCCCTAGCAAGCCATTCTCTCATTGTGGTGTGGACTATGGAGGTCCGCTGCATGTGAAATATTTAAGCCCACGAAGTAAAATACAGAAGAAATGGTACATAGCATTGTTTGTGTGCATGGCGACCAAGGCAGTACAAATTGAGGCCGTCAGCGATCTATCCACGGAGGCTTTTATTGCCATCTTAAGAAGGTTCGTTTCAAGGCGTGGCCACTGCAGTCACATGTATAGTGACAATGGCACGTGCTTCACCAGAGAAAGAAGGAAATTAGATGAATTGTCACGCTTCATCCGGACAGAAGACCATCAAACGAACGTATTGAACTTCACAGCTGAAGAAGGAATTCGTTGGCATCATATACCTCCTCACTCCCCTCACTTCGGCGGGCTGTGGAAAGCAGGTATAAAATCAGTGAAGACCCACCTGAAGAAGGTTGCTGGTAACACTGTGCTAACCTTTGAAGAAATAACCACACTGCTCACACAAATTGAAGCATGTTTAAATTCGAGACCAATCGATCCGATACGCAACGGTCCTGATGAATATGCTTCCCCTCACCCCTGGTCATTTCTTGACTGGTGAACCCTTAGTCTCATACCCTGAACCAGATTGTCACTTAGGGGCATCATCACGGCTGTCAAGATGGCAACTGGTCCAGCGGTGCCGACGACTCATCTTGAAACGCTGGTAAACTGACTACTTGGGCCAGCTCCAGCAAGGTTCCAAGTGGCTCCAGAATCAACCCCCCCCCCCCCCCCAACCTCAAAGCAGGGAGGCTGGTACTTCTGAAAGAAGAAAATGCTGCCCCCCCCCCCCACACACACACATGGCTAACCAAAATAATTGAAGAATTATGGTCTGGTGCGTGTAGTGACTGTGTGGACGAGCAATGGGTCATACAAACGGCGAGTGATCAGTCTTTTCCCTGACGAAATCATCTAAAGGACTACCAGTGTAATGTGATTCACCTTCGTTTTCTCGTATGTGTTTGTATACATTTTCTGTTTTGATTTTGCTTAAGACTTGTGTTGGAGAAGTATGTCCACTTATTGATACCTTTCTTGTAATTTGAATGACAAATTAGATGGGCATCATGTACGGTGCTGCACTCTGTACTAAGGTGGTTCACCCAGTGCCCACGAACGGCAGCGCCCGTAGCACAGCCGGGAATCATTGAGCATTCTGTGTGATGTCATATCTTTGGATATCTGGGCAATCAATACCTTATATAAATAAATGCAGTAAGCAGGGCTACCATAAGCCTATGTTGGATAAATTCTAAAGTAGGCCCTAGGCACTAATCACAGGCGTATGTACTGTAAACTACAATAATATGCACATAGACAGAGGTGTACTGGTACAGTGGTTTCACTCTAATGTGAATAAGAAGAATACCCATATGAATACGCTACACCTCATAAACAGTGAAGGAGACGGGGACCTTCCAAAAAGATAATATATGATAATATAAATGAAGTTCATACCTTCCCAAGCTGGAATTTTACTACATAAGTCGTGATATTGAAAGGTGTTAATAAAACACTTAGTCAAACTCAATAATTTAATGCAACGTGACGAAGCGGCATTACATGGATAACACACAGACCGGAAAAAAAACACCGTCTGGTCAAGGAACTTACAACACACTCCCACCTTGCAATTCACAGGCAAAATAAATTGCAACCTTCTCACAATCACAAATTAAGTCTATGGCAGTGACCTGAAATACAGCCGCATATTTTATCCGATCCTTGGGTAGTGGAGCAAATGGAGTTTCGACTGCTTTTCCGTGAAGCTTTTTGCATGTGACGCATTGGGTGATCACCTTCCTGGCTAGTCTCCTTATTCCCGTTATCCAGTATTTCTCGCGTAGATTTGACAACAGTGTTTGCAATCCTGCATGTTGTAAATGACAGTGCTTTTGAAAGACCAATCTTTGCACTAACACATGCTTGCCTGACAACAGTATTGGAAATTTAAAATGGTTATGTTCATCCCCTAATAGAAGTTTCGTTCTGACGCGTAAGAGTTCCTCTTCGTCAACAAAGGTCTGCATTTCTTTGATCAATCTTGCCTCTTTCTTATCAAAACTATAATTTTGTATGCACCTCATTAATTTCTTCTCTGCTCTCTGAGTTTCTTCATATCTCAGTTCTCCTCGTCTTGTGTTGTTCTTGCGACACCCATCAATAAATCGAAATATCCATCCTATCAGTCTTACAATCTTCGAGTACTTCGAAAAGTAGGCGAGCTATGAAGTGAAGTTCGTCCTTTCACAAGATGTACTGGACACCACAGTTTTCTTCCTTTCAGCATTTACTTCTTCTTCTTCTTCTTCTTCTTCTGGTGGAGATTCTTTGGACCTGGGCCATTCATTTTGTTCTTTCCTTATCCACGGCGCGGCGGCCCCTCCCACCATTGGGTTTCTTTCAATATCTTTGCATTACAGCCTCTTGAGGGAAGGTCTGCAGGGTTCAAAGTTCCGGGAACTTGACGCCAGTCAGTAGGATGGCTATGCAGCTTGATCTCTCGTACTCGGTTGCCAACCAACGTGTTCCAATCTCCTTCCCTTTGTAACCATGCTAGCACAACCATTGAATCACTCCAGTAGTAGGTCTTACTGTCTGAAAGATCCAAACTCTTCTTAACGTGGTAGGCAAGTCGAGATGCTATGACTGCTGCTAGCAACTCCAGTCTAGGAATTGTCAATTGTTTTACGGGTGCCACTCTTGCTTTACATACCAAAAAGCGAACTGAAACCATTCCAGCAAACTCTGCCCGCAGGAAGACACAAGCGGCAAATGACAATTTACTGGCATCGCAAAACACATGAAAAGTCTTTTCACAGTCCATGAAGGGTCCTAAGACAGTCTTCTGGGAATCTGGCAGTTACCCAAATGATGCAAATGCTTTAACCATGCAGAAAATGCTGTGTTATTTCTTCAGGTATTTCAACATCCCAACCACATCTCAATGTCCACGTATGTTGCAGGAGTAGTTTTGGAATGAGTGTAGTGGGACTGGTATAACCCACGGGGTCAAATATACTCTGGGTTATAGACAGCAGAACTCTCTTCGTAATGGATTCTCCCGTTAATTTAAGTCCACTGACATCACAAAACAAAAGATCATTTACAATGTCCCATGATACGCCTAAAATTGGAACAATTTCTTTGCCTTTATCAACCACATTGCCAAACAAAGGAGCAGTTGTCCACCCTCTAAGCTCAAACTGTTCAGATGCCATCAACTGAGTGGATTCCCGAACAAATTTATTAACTGATTATTCAGTTTCAAGGCTAGTAATGCACTTATCTACAAAGAACGATTGCTTCAAAATATTTGCTGTCTGTCTCATGTCTTCTGGAGCCTGATTTAGATGATGGGTGATGGTTGCTCCTAGCAAGAAAGGACTCGAAGACACACCAAATACTACACGTCGATGTCTGAATGTGATCATTTCTTGTGCATCAGCACTGCTCCTCCACAGGAATTTCAGGAAATCACTATCCCTCGATGATAAGCTTATTTGTAAAAAAAATGCCTTCTTGATGTCAGCAGTAACACAATCCTGAATTGCAACAGTAGCTTTGGAATCAACTCGATTAGATTCGGACCTTTACAAACACAGTCATTCAATGATGTTCCTATGTGGTCCTTAGCTGAAGCATCAAAAACTGGGCGTATTTTTGTGGTCTGACTAGTTGCCTTGATGACAGCCATATGTGGCAAGTAGTACCCTCTAGCTTCATTTTCAGGAACTATCTCTATGATGCCAGATTGGAGCCACTCCATGATATCCTTTTAATTTCCCAGAAGCACGCAGGCGGTTTGTCACTCCGATAAGTCTCTTTTCTGCCAAAGCTTTGTTATCCAGGAGTTCCGGATGTCCTTCCCTCCACAGCAAGCACACTACTTATCTGTTTTCTTCATTAACCTTCACAGTTTGGTTGAAAAACTGAAGGGTATCAGTATTAAAATCTTCTGTCTTCTTCACGGCCTCCGATTCATTAATACCTATAACCTCAAACTTCCATAAATCTGACAAATCCAAGTTACAGTTGTAGGTTATGGCAGCTAGAGAATTATTTGCAGTCGTTCTGGGGCCCTGAATCGTCCAACCTAATCGTGTTTCAATTGCTACCACAGCATCATCCAAATGTACACATGAACCAGTTAAGAATGATCCTGAAATGTCTGCTCCTATCAGCAATCCTATATCAGGTGGATTCCTCCATGTGTCAGACAGAATTATTCTTTTCTCATTGAGTTTGGGGTACACGTTTTGACTTTCAACTCTTGGTACATAACCACAAATTTTGCCCTGTTCTAATACACTTATAGATCCTTGATATTCACCATTTACACTTCTCAAAATAATGTCATAGAGGCTGTGTTGCTTTTGACTGGTTTCAACTCCCCCAGAAAGACTGTGGCTCAACATTTCCTTCCCAGATGGTTTTATATTTAGTTCTCTCACAACATCTGTAGAAATATAGGATCTTTGAGCACCGCTGTCATAAAGTGCACGTACTAGTTTAACCTTACCATTATGGACAATATTAACCATTACTGTTTGCAAAAGAGTGTACCCTGACTTCTGTGATAAGAGAGCTTGTGACTCCGCACTCTTTAGGCCTACTTCAACACTTTCAGTTTTCTTACTCTGGATGGGTAATTCTGGACACATAACTGTCACATGGCGCCTAAAACGGACAATATATTTGACGAAGTTCCGGCACCTCTTAGCACCGTGACCAACTATTAAACATACAAAACAACAATTCCTTTTCTTGAGCAAATTCTTTTTTTCATCCAACGACTTCATTCTTCCTTTAAAGCACTCTGTAGCCGCATGAGAAGTTCTATCACACCACACACATTTTGTATCTGAGCTTTGTTGTTTAGAACTCCCTGAATATATGCACGCTGCAGTAGGTAATCTACTTGTTTTACCATTGTCAATACTATCACTAGCAACACCCCTATTACTAGAAATACCACTGCGAGCCAACTGAAGGCGCTCTTCACTTTCGACCTCAAGTTTCAAGAACTCCAGCAGATTAGCTAGACGGTCACTAGGATCATGAATTTCAGCTCTACTTACCGTACGTGCCCTTTCCCATGCTCTTAGGATATCGTCAGGTAAAGCTGACTCAACCACCGGATACAACATGGCAGCATACTGCTCCATCGTTACTCCTAGGGTCTCTAAGGCTCTATGTTTAGGTTCTAATCTGTCATACAATTTTGCTAAAGATATAACATCATGTGTCATCACCAAACCAAGTAATTCGCGAACGTATATCTCTATTAGTAGTTCATCACGAGCAAACCTTGATTTCAGCTGTTCGATGGCTTTACTATAGTTAGGGCCTGAAGGGGGAAAGCTGTCAACAAGATCCCTAGCACTGGATCCCGGCACTGTTGCTTGTATTAAGTATTGGAACTTGTCCTCATCAGCAATTGTTTCGTCATCATTAATCTTGCGAAACTGTCCCCAGAAACCTAACTAATTTCTCACATTACCATCAAACGCCTTCAGTTCCAATTTAGGTAATCGTAAGTTCCTTTTATGCGAAGATGAGAATTTGCTTCCCTTCCACTTTCTGATACGACATTCCCTCGATCAAGAAGTACATTCTCATAGCTGGTTTTGGCTGCTATCCATTCCTCATTGTACGCTTCGGCGGCTTTGTACTCCTTTTCACAAATTTGTTCATCGAAATCTTCTGCCGTAAACCATACATCCCGTATATTGTCTTCTATCATGAAGAGACGCGTTGCTTTGTCCTCTAGAATTTTGAATGCAGTTGCTATGTCGTCTGGCACGCGCGGATCTACGTCCATTTTCTGTTTAAACACGTTCAATGATTTCGTGTATAAACGTCGCACTAAACCTCGTTCCCGTTTAAATTTTCCATTTTAGCTAATCTTGTCAAGGTCGCCAGATGTTAATAAAACGCTTAGTCAAACTCAATAGTTTAATGCAACGTGACGAAGCGCCATTACATGGATAACACACAGACCGAAAAAAAGACAAACACCGTCTGGTCAAGGAACTTAGAACAAAAGGGATGGCGGGTGAGTTCAGCAGAGGAGTGAACTACATCATTTCCAGACCAATTTTAATCATTATAAAAGGTATTTATAGCTAAGAAATTCCTTCCGTAAGTTCTCGTCTTCTTCACTGTTGTTGACTGAGCCTAATTTGATACGCTTAGCCTACGGTACTTTCAGGAGGGAAACCCCAACGTTTATATCGCAGAACTACTGCTCACTAGAATGGAAATAATACAAGATAAGGTAATTCCAAACAGGCAATCACTTATATTATACTACTTAATTGCATTTGAAATGTTTTCACAGGACGATCTGAGGTTATGTGCACCATGTAATAAAAATACTGTATACCTTACCTTTGTTGTTTTACTGACTGTTAATATTTCTCCTGGGATGGTTTGTATCCACTTCTTTGTCAAGCTTGCCTCTTTCGGAAAAGAAAACACGTGTACTTTTGGTCCCGTTGGATAATTTCTTCTACACACAGCGCCTATATGGCATTTTGCCGATTAATAATAATGCGGCTACGGTGACTTAGTTGGTAGGATGCTGACTTGCTGTGCCCAGGATCACGGGTTCAAACCCCGCCAAAGTCGTCAGATTCTCTAAGAGCCTTAAAATCCTTTAGTATGCCTTCCTTTGCAGGGGAAGTAGAGCCAGCGATTCCATGCCATTGATTTATGGCATGTAAAATATCCTTTCACTATCTAAACTTGTGTGAAGCTAAATTTCTCCCTTAGATTTCGTTGAAACTTTCTATTGAAGATCCAACCTTCACCACTAGGTATCGGTGATATCTGATAGCAAAAGTTGGAACTACTTGAAATTCAACGGAACTTATAGCTCACCCCATGGGTGTCCACTTGAAGCACCTCCAGCCTCTGGCGAGATGAACATGTCCTCGGACACTCCTGTCACTAAAATCCATACCCTAAAAAACAAATTAAATAAATAATGCAAATATCCAGATAAAATAAAACTATCACAAAACGTTCGCAACACACTTTCTAAATTGATTCAAGTAATTTCAGCGATGAAATGCAAAGACTATTGAAGGTTCACTTCGCTACTATCGCTACTTCTGGTCAAGCAAGGAAGATATTGTCAGAGAGTGCGGAGGCCTTATTTCTAGGTGGCGTGGATTTAACCTACTTTCTTCTCTTCGGATAACTTCTCTTTCTATTAGAATTATTTTGCAGTCTGAAATACTAGACGCCGGAAGCTGCCTTGTTCTTTCGAAGAAAGGCTATGGTGTCATGCAGTTTCCAGTCTTCGCAAAGCAGTTTAACGACTCCCGCCGATTTTTAAGCATCAATGTAGTCGGCTTTATGAATAATGGTTGGTTGTTTCATTAGTGGCTTGTCAACCTGACCAAACGTTCGATCAGCTGGTTAAATACTGTGGTTTGTACGGGGAACATTATGTGAAACGTGTTCACTTAAGAATTTCTTTCTACTACAAATGCATAAGCGTACGCATAACAGCATTTATTCGGAGCGCTACACCCATCAAAGAACAGTCTAATACTTGCAACATTTTCAGTTAGTTGCAGGGCTACAAGATGCTGTAACAGAGCAGAAGAAACATCGATAAAGCCGCTTCCGGCTTGATCTTCTGTCCATAAATAATAGTTTGGATGATTCCCATAAATCTTAACAATTCATACACAATACAACCTTACTTGCCAGGAATTGTATGCCCTTTATATTGATGATTCTGGAAGAAGCGGAATTAGCTGTACACCGAAGCTCATTTTTGCAGAATATGTCCAATGTTTACATTAAAATATAAAATGTTGATGCACGATGACTGTGCAGTCGTTTACTGGCCAGGTATTCAGTCTTTTTTACTGGATCAGTTGTTGCACTAATGATAGGTTTCATTTTACAGCAGTAACTACTAACATTTAAAGATGGGGAACAAAATCCAATATTGAAATATTAGAAAAGTTTTCGAGTCATAGACACTGTGTAGACAATATCAACTCAAGTATCATTGCACATTTTCCACACCTTTGTTTTATTTTAATTAGCATCGAGGTCAACAAGCTTTGATTTTTTTCTTCAATAATGTGCTGTCTAACATCACTCAGTCTACCGCTCTCTCACATTACAGATTTCCTCTCCAATCAATGATAAGGACCTGAGATTAAAACATTAGGTTGGACAGATATTAATATACACCACTGCTGACTAGAAGATTTGTTCATCAGAAAATAATCATATTTATTTATATTCAAAGATGCTATGTTCTAGTGATTTGTACAAATGTTTGCATTGAATGCCCCTTTATTGAATTTTCATGTCTTTTCTTTTAATTCATCCGTTATAATTTTTTATCTCCCACTTTATAACTTACCTTGTAAATGAATTGTTAATTTTTCTGCCAACAATGTAATTATATTTTTCTTTAGCTGTAAAGAAAACAAATGTCGTTATTCCTTAATCTTAGAAAATAATTGAGACCAACTCTTGTTAAACGTACTACCCTAAACATTCAATCAACGTATTACTCAGGCTATAATGGTGGTATTTCTGCCCTAGAAAACGCCGTTGCATGCCCCTCCGCCACACCTATCCTGTTATTTTCCACAGAGTTGGTAATTGGCCGACGGTTGGTCACATTAGGTGGTAGTTATTTTTACTTTGCATGACCTGCAGGTGTTAAAACATTATTCTTCGTTGTAAACAAATTAATTTGTCTTGTTCCCTCCGGAAGTTAAGCCATCATCTCTAATTCTCCCTTAATCGCAGTTCTCAAAATCAAAAACCCTCAAAATTTAATAAAGCCAGCGCCAATTACTGCCACCATGTGCAATATTTGTAGTAAAAATAGGTCTCATTCTATTACTGTAGTATTGAAATTGCAGCTAATTGCATTACAAAGCTCACTGATGTGCTTCCTTTACTAGTAAAATGTACTGTAAGGTGGTAGTTAGCTACTCTTCAAATTCAGAATGAGTCATATCCTTGATGCTTGAAAAAGTTCTGAGATAGAAGCTACTTATTATATGAAGAGAGAGGGAATATCAACACTGTAACCTTCACGAAACATGCTATCATAAGCACTTAATATTTTCACAGTACAAAAAATATTCTTAAGTGCAAACCCAAGATGTGTAAAATCTCTTACCCTAGAACATTCCCAAATCATATCATATGGATGTACACAAAAACCGTGTACAAATTACATTGCCAGAAAGTATCATATGAACGTGCACAAAACCCCTCTCACAATAACAATTCCGGAACATTACTGTTTGTTGTTTACAATCCCCTTTCCCTAAAATGCTCACAGAACATATCATATGGAAGTAAACCGCACCCCTCACTATCAAAATTCAAAGAATATATATTGATTGATATACCTGCCCCTGTAACTATAACATTTACGCTATTTAACATATGGAATTATACAAATCCTCTTTTCCTGTAAAATACCCAGAATATTTAATTCAAGGATGTGCAATATCCTCTCTATGTCTTTTCACTTAAAACCGTTGAACGAATTACATGTTCAAAATATGGGAAACTGCCTTCCAGTAATTAAGGATGTTCAGGATGTCCTTAAAACCTTCTCTTTCAAGGAAAACTGGGCACTATTTGAGAGCAATACATGCATATTTTCTCCCTTCATTACGGTAGAAATATCAGTTAATTACTTTATTTACATTCTTTCACAACTAAAATACAAAGTAAATTTGCTTATACCTAAATTGATTATGGCCCAGTTGTACGAACTCGGGATATCCATCGGAATAGCTATACCTGGGCTAGCGTCTTTCTTGGTATATCGCCAATGGTGGGTTGTACGAAAAGATTTTATTCTGGGGCTCGCTAGTCCATGTTTGTCTGAGAGATTAGCTAAGTTGGTAACAAACAGAGCTAACTTTGAGGACAAATTGACACGAAACTTGAACTTCTTTGGAAACAGATGAATATCGAATTGACCACTGCGATACTCCACGAGAGGCCGTGAGAATAACAAACCATGGCCGTGAACAAACATAATGAATCATGCATTGGTTATGAGTCAGTAAATAATAGTATATCGTATATATAAATATAATGCAAACTAATATAGCATATCCAAGAATTAAGTACCTGTCAGTCATATGTTCCAGTCCACCGATAATTTAATCTAATAACCTCAAAACTGTATTTTTCCAGTCTGAATCGTATAAAGAATTAATGTTCATCACAGTTCAGAAAATGATCCGGCCTCTGTCTGAGCTTCTTTGCTTTTCTCCTTTGCAGAAATATTATTTATATTACGGGATCCTCTGCTTCAGCATGCTCTCTCGAATAATTATGAGTAGCCTACGCTCTTGATTGACGCAAAGTTATTATTAATACCCTGCTGATCCACGAATCACCCCAATTGATTACCGGTACATATAAAAGATAATACAGAAACACCAAGCATAACCAAAAAAATAATAAGCAAAAAAAAAAGTTGGACCTGTTGAGATTCGATTCACAAAAATCATAACTTTGTACTCGCGAGAGTAGCATGATAGCCACTGGACCACCGCTACCTAGCGTTACTTCCTGAAGACTGCGCATATGATGCTTTCGTTATTTTCTGTAAAAGTATGTATGTAATTACTGTGTTGCTATTAAGATTATACATTTTTATGTACATATATGAATAGTTCAATCGAATTAAGAGTTTGCGATGATTTAACTTCGGTTGTTTTCTAATAAGTGAGCCTCTGCAACACTTTCTACATTAATTCCTGGCATCTACAGCATGATTGTTTGTTCTCTTGAATATGAGTAGCCTATGCTCTCGAATGACGCGGAGTTATTATTAATTACCCTGTTGAACCTAGGATCACATCAAGTGATTACTGGTAGGCTACATTTTAACAGATAATGTAGAAACACCGAGCAAAATATAGAAACAAAAACTAATAAGCAAAAAAGGTTGGAACTGGTTGGGTTCGATCCACAAAATTCACGTTGCTCTGTCCTGAGCCCGGCGCGCTGACCATTGGATCACTGCGACATGGCGTTCAGTGCTGAAGACAATGCATATGATGCTTATATTTGTAATGTCGCTGGCTTGCTTTGGTATTTTTCTGTAAAAATGTGTATGTAATTATTGTGCTCCTATTAAAATTATACGTTCTCATGTACATTTATGAATAGTTCACTGGATCTAAGAGTTTGCGATGATTTAACTTCGGATGTTATAACGGTCTCTCCTGTCCGCCATATATATACTCGGTATAAGCAGATAGCCCGCCATTCCAAGCCCGGTTAGCTATGCCGTAGTTTATACCCGGATTATCTCTTATACCAATGTCGTACAACTCAATTCTGCGCTAACTAGGGAGATAACTTTAGCCAAGGTGTAACCCGAGTTCGTACAATTGGCCCTATGACTGATGGCCACTATAGGTAATGAAACTTAAAACTTGCCTCTATGCTGATTCAAATATATTACATGAAATAAGCTACCAGCCAAAATGTATTAAAATATGGGTCTTCAATTTACCAAACACATTTTAGTGAATTCTGCACTACAAGAAAGCAAGTGTGTTGTGCTGGCCAACGGCTGAGAATATTTTTGCCCAGCCTACTGATTAAATGATTCACAAGAAACACGGCAATTGCCTGCTGTGGATGAAATAAGTTATATTTTAATCAACTATTAAGACAAATCTTACAATCAAATTCCGTTCCATCATATAACTAAAATGTAGCCTCATCCTAGGAAGAATTAATATATATCTCAACAAATATGCATTATGAATGAATCAAGCAATGGTTTTATACACCCACTTTGAATTACCATGTGCTTCAGTAATATCCCGCTTTCTAACAAACCTTTCTCGCCTTATATAAGTGAATTTGCTTGAGTCTGCAAGAAAAAAATATTCGTATTCGAAATTTACTTTCCAACAAGCTTTGCTCTAATGAACTACTTGATTATGGTTCTGTTTTATGCTCCGCGTGTACAACAGAGATATTGTATCTATACAATGTGAACTCAAACGTGTCACTTGGGTACAATTCATTGATCGCATGCTCTACATAAATAGGACTTCCGGTGCCTATCAATTAAAATGTGTGACTCGAAATCTCCCTTCGTATTTATGACTGGAATTACTTAGTAAATATTGTTTTTACCAATATCAATTAGCAGGTGATTTTTCAAAGCTCCTCACTCAGTAAATTTTGCTACTCACTATATTAATATGGCTTCTTGACCAGTATGAGTCACATGTGTCTTCAGACAGCCCTTGTGTGTGTTACTTAAATATGCTTTCTCCTGACTAAAAAGTCACATGCGACTCTTAAAAGATACTTATCTTGTAAATGTAGCTGCGCACATACCACTTCAGATTGGCGCTAGACCAAAATGAATTTCGCACATCAAAAATAACTCATATTGCCATGGAGCACAGTGGGGGAAAGTGAAATTTGGGACGAAATCGTCAGGGAAACCTTTCACTACAGGTGGCCAGATAGTATCCCTGCGACGTTTCCCTGTCATGCGCCCTTATAGTACACAAGAGAGGTTTTGTTACGATAAATGATACCACAACAAAACATTGCACCACCTCCTTCCTGTTGGTATCAGTCTCAGATGTATTGGTCATGCATACGTTCCCCGGGCCGTCTCCACACTCGCTCATATCGATCCCCATTGACAGAGGCGAGTGAGCGTACACAATATACACTCGGGCATGAACGACTAATGGACTTGAGGCCACTACGACTCATGGCCAGCAATATGCAATCCTTACATTTATGTATGTGTGATCAATTATCAGCAAGTTTAGTGCGCATGAGGGACATATGAGCGGTTATTACACACGATGGATCATCGTGTGTGTATTTAATCTTTCCTTCGTGGAGAAATTTTCAGCATGTGTTTATCAAAAATTCCTATCCAAAATAGATTATTATGTACTACGGAGAAGGTATCACTTCAAAGAAAGAATATAAGAGGGAAATGCTCATTATATAGTACATGTGCCGGCCCAGAGGTGTTGGGGGTAGCATGCCTTCCTCTCACCCAGAAGACCTTGGTTCGAATCCCGGCACCGTCAAGGATTTTAAATCTGACGTGAGGGCTGGAATGGGGTACACTCACCCTCGTGAAGATAATCGAGTGGCTGTCTGACAGTGAGGCAGCGCCACGGTCACGAAAACAAAGAATAACGGCCGAGGGGACCCGATGCACTGACCGCGCGTCACCACTATACCTGCAGCTCAAATTTCTGGGCAGTGGTCGCTCAGTAGTCCTAGTCCCTTCGTGGGCTGTACTGACAGGGGTAATTTATTATCATATACATGAATGTATATTTAGACTACCATGGAACAAATTGTGTCTTCAGTTGATCTGAGTAAAGGATACTCCACATGCACCACAGGAATGTGGCCTTAGACCACTGTTAATCTAAAAGTGTGTCTTCAAACTGCCCATTTCAGTAAATCTCGCTAGGATGTACCACAGGAATAAAGGTAAAGGGCATTATGGATAAACAAGTGCTTCTTCAAATTGTCCCTCTCGGTAAATCTTGCTAGCATATACAACAGAATAAGGTTAATGACCTTTATGGATCTACAGGTGTCTTTTCAAACTGCTTTTCTCAACAAATTTTGCTTCGCATGAACGACACGAATAAGGTTTATTACCACAATGGATCAACATGTGTGTCTTCAAATCGCCCTTCAGAGTAAATTTTGCTTCGCATGTACCACACGAATAAGGTTTAAGACCACTATAGATCAACAAGCGGGTTTCAAACTGCCCGTCAAAGTAAATTTTTTTCTTCGGATGTATCACACTACGGATCAACATGTGTGTCTTCAAAGGTTTAAGACCCCTATGGATCAACAAGTGTGTCTTCAAACTGCTCGTCAAAGTAAATTTTGCTTTGCATTTACCACACTATGGATCAACATGTGTTTCTTCAAGCTGCCCTTCACAGTAAATTTTGCTTCGCATGTACCACAGGAATAAGGTTTAAGACCACTATGGATCAACATGTGTTTCTTCAAATTACCCTTCAAAGTTAATTTTGCTTCGCATGTACCACAGGAGTAAGGTTTAAGACCACTATGAATCAACATGTGTGTCTTCAAACTGCCCTTACAAGTTAATTTTTCTTCGCATGTACCACACGAATAAGGTTTAAGACCTCTATGGCTTATCATGTGTGTCTTCAAACTGCCCTTCTCGGTAAATTTTGCTTCACATGTACCGCATGAATAAGGTTTAAGACCACTATGGATCAACATGTGTTGCTTCAATTTACTATTCGTCGTAAATTTCGCTTCGCATATACCGCATGAATAAGGATTAAGACCACTATGGATCAACATGTGTTTCTTCAAATTACTATTCGTCGTAAATTTCGCTTCGCATGTACCACACGAATAAGGTTTACAACCATTATGGATCAAAATGTGTCTCTTCAAACTGCGTTTCTCTTTAAATTTTGCTTCACACGTACCACACGAAAAAGGTTTAAGACCACTATGAATCAACATGTGTTTCTTCAAATGGCTAGTTTCATAAAATTTCGCTTGGCATGTACCACAGGAATGAGGCTTATGACCACTATGGATCAGGATGTGTCTCTTCAAACTGTACTTATAAGAAAATTTTGCTTCGCATGTACCACAGAAGTGCGGTTTATGACCAGTATGGATCAACATGTGCCTCTTCAATTTGCTCTTATCATGAAATTTCGCTTCGCATGTATCGCACGAATGTGGCCTTACACCAGTGTGGATTATCAGGTGCGACTTTAAATTGCATTCATTAGGAAAGTTTACTCCACATGTACCACGGGAATGTGGTGTTGGACTGCTATGAACCAACATGTGTCTCTTCAAATTCACTTTCTTAGAAAAGTGTGTTCCGCAAATCATACATATATATGGCAATGAATAGCTACGAGTTGACACCTTAATGTTTTTTTGATTGAATGAGGCTACGAATCTATCCCTTGTTAAAGTGTTCTCCGAATTGTGATTGTTTCTGTAAATAATTTTTAATGTTAGTACGAGTAAAATACACACTACCATTATCATAGCAAAAATCAAATACCACAATTTCAGATAAATATAAGCCCACAATAATCTTCTGTATCCGTAGATATAGATATAGAACCCTAAAAGTAATGCATATGAGGATGATCGGAGCTTGTCACCCAGGGGAATATTTTTGCCTAAGTAATTTGCTTCAGGGAATAACACCCTTATCAATTTCGGTACAATCGTGTTGACCAACCGAAAAGCAGTTAATTTCGTATGTTAGATGATCAAGGGAAACGGAATATTAACTTTGCGGACAAGAGATCTAACTGGTGAAAAGTTATCTTATACATTTTTAGGAATTTGCATTAATTTGCAATTTTTCTTAAATAATAGGAATTGAGAACGTATCTACTCTTCAATGAAGTGGTGTTCGTGCAGTTAATATATATTATAAGGACAATACTGTTTTATATTGTATGTCGGAGGTTTGGGATTTATAGTTCTTCCAGATGAACGTGTTAATTCTTCTACAGTAAGAAAAAAGCGCTTGTGCATGGAGAAAGGTTAATTACATCCACCTACGGCTGTTACTTCCTAACTGTCAACATGATCCTTCATCGTCTCGATTAAGAGGATTAGTAAAATTGGGTGCTGCTCTATATTTTAAGTAAGAAAGTTGAGGAGCAGGGGGAGGATTCCTATCCCACGGGTAACTGAAGAAGCAACCCGCAATCCAGGGACAAGGTCGTGCGTACTTCCTTACGAGTAATCGGAATGAGTCGAGTGAGGGCTCAAACGAAAGGGATCTATCCCCTCTATCTACAGTACAAGACTATTTCCACGTAAAATAAAAACTGTCCACACCCTCGGGGAAAATAAGATTTTTAAAGACCATGTGCACTTAAGGCTCTTCCAAGATGGCAGACTTTTCAAACGTTATGTTAGATGCCACCATACCCCCTTTTCTAAACCCTACCGCCTTCCCCCACCACCACCAATCCCAGAATTCCCTAAAATTCTCAACAGATATTTCCAAACTTAATTAGATTTAACATTCAAGGCCAAATTTGCATCCACTTACTTGTGCTAGGCTCATTTCTGATGACCTCCTTTGGTCAGTTTCCAATCTCTTCCAACTTACTTGTCGATATATTCATTATTTAATATTTATGTATTTATTATTATTTATTGACTACCGATTTATCGATTAATGATGAACTACAAGGTCTCCTACCAGAGATTTCCTAAAAGAGTCGATATCACCCGAAAGATAGCTGAAGAAAGTCGTGTGCGGGCTCAAACGAAAGGTCTTCATCCCCTCTTTCCAAAGGACACATCATTTTCAATTTTAGTATTTCTTTTAATGATGGACGTTTTCAAGGGTGAGTGAGGTTTGGACCGGTTTCCACAAATTCATGTGACATGACACCTTACTGCCTACGACAGAATAGCCCAAGCGGTCGATCCATGATGGCTGCCGATTGATAATAATTATTATTTATTTAATTCTGTTTTATTCATTTATCATTTAATATTAATTATTTAATTTTCATTTATTTAATATTTGTTTTTGATTTTCGTTTTTTAGTTATTTCATTTTTATTAATTTCCTTTTCTTCTTCGTTCCGGAAAGCTATGGAACACGTTACTTCAACTGTTTCCTTCTTTGAGCTCTAATGATTTCTCAGTAGTCCTTCATCCCTTTCCTGTGCACCTCCTTTCTGTCAGCCGTCCACTTCTCACCTGTTCTCAGTTTTGGCTTTTCTTGGAATCACTGGTGTGCACTAAGATTTTTCTGGAGAGGAAGACGTTCTTGAATGTCCTCAAGCGAAATCCCTATTTCAATAAGATCGTTTTCGATCTCAGAGAACCATGGTCTACAACGTAGGAAAATATGCGGTTGGTCAGTCACGGCGAGCTCATGCGTCTTATGTAGCCATAGAAACGAATTCTCCTTTATCGCATCAAGTCCGATATCCTTTCCACTCGTATGTCGATTTCATTGCTATGTCGCCTCCTGTACTCTCCATTTTCTGTGAATGGTCCTAGGATCTCCCTAAGGATTTTTTAGTTCTTTGGCCTCGAACGTTTCAACCAAACCTTTCTTATTCATTGCAAGGCATTCAGCTGCGTACAAAGCTTCTGGACGAATAACTTAACAATAATGCCCAATCATGGCATTGATGGACACTGATCGATTATTATAAACAACTCTGGTTAGCTGGTACACAGTTTCCGTCTTGTTGATCCTTGATGCAAATGATTCTTTCTCAGAGTTTTTTGGTTTTATACATTCGCCTAAATACTTAAATTTTTCTGCCCGCTAGATTATTAGTTGTTTAACATATAACTCTCTGGGAGCCTGCTTGATGATAGTTATAAATTCCGTTTTCTCAAAGGAGATCTGGAGGCCTGGCTTTGCCGCTCGGTTTTTAAGTTTGATGATATGTTTTGTAGCAGTATATATGGAATCAGGAATAATAACTAGATCAACTGCGAAAGCTAGGCAGTCAATTGTTAGATACATTTTCTTATAACCTATTCTGAGTCCGTGGTCGACCTCTTCATTACACATCTACTTGCGCCACTGCCGAATAATCTTTTTCCGTTACGCAGTTGAAAAGTAGAGGCGATAATTCATCTCCTTGTCTAACACCTGTCGTGATTTCGAAGGTGTCCGAAATCTCTCCCCTGATTTTCAATCCGGAGGTCGTATTGGTTATGGTCTGGTGGATAATTGCCCTTGTTTTGTTGTCTAGGCCGTCGATAAATTGAATCGTAGGCCTTCTTGAAGTCTATGAAGGTCACCACAAACTTCCTGTTCCTGACAGTCAGATATGTAAGAAGAAATTTAAAGTTCATGATCTGGTCAACACACGAGTGCCCTTTTCTAAACCCTTCTTGATACTCTCCCAATTGCAAATAAAGTTGTTTCTCTGCCGAGGTCTGAAGGGCTTTCGGGAGAATTTTATATGTTATCGAGAGGAGTGAGATGCCTCATTAGTTGTTTACATCTGCTTTGTCACCTTACTTGTGAAGGGGATAAATCAGGGCTGATGTCCAGTCACTGGGGAGTTTCTCAGTCTTCCATATGTCATGGATAATCTCTGTTAGTTTGTCAATCGCTTTGTCACCTGTAGACTTCCAGAGCTCGCCTATTATTGTATCTTCAACATGTGTTTTTGTTCTTCAGAGACAGAATGATCTGTCTGATTTCCCCATTCGTGGGTGGAGAGGAGTTGGGGTTAGAGTGTGTAGGTTCTTCAACGTGAATTGTGATTGTGGTTCTTCACAATTAAGAAGAGATTCGAAGTATTTGGCTAAGATCTGGCAGTAGTCCTTGTCGTTGTATGCAAGCTTACCATGGTCATCTCTGAAGAGTAGACATGGGGGGGGGGGGGGTTATTTAGTGAGGAAGCGTCTGAAGGTTTTGTAAAAATCTCGGGTTTTGTTCTTGTTGAAATCCTGTTCTTTCTGTGTCAATTGGCGTTTGTCAAACGGACGTTTTACTCCACGTATAACATATGCCGTACGTTATAGTCATGAGGTGCCCACACTTATCTTGATTTTTCTTCGAATTCCATCTTTTCCAGGCAAGTTGTCTCTGAGCTACTTCAGCATCACATTCAGTAGACCACCACGGGTGTTTCCTAACGTTTGTTAGTGAGACTGTCTCCTCAGCCAATTTGACGATGGCGTTTTTTAGTTGATCCCAATTCTCTTGATCCAAGGAATCGAGTTTCTGAGCGAACTCATTGTTGGTTTTGAGCTTTCCTGTGTCAAATCTATTTGCTTTCGTTGACCGGATTTTTCTGGTTTTTCTTGGGATGAGCTTCAGATTTATTTTGGAAAGATAGTGATCCAAGTCAAAGTTAGTACTTTCCCCGATAATCCGGATAGTAGGCTGTCAGATATCCGCCCCCTCAGTCGGATTGCCAATTATCAAACGCACCGGCACAGCTACGTCAATGAAAATGGCACTGACAGATACTACCGAGATTAGAGCACAGTAGTTAACAAGAAATTATTGTGGAACACACCAAAATATACGGGGGTTCATACTTACCTTCTACATACCTATTCAAATTAATCTCGGGTCTGGGTTGCCAACTGGATCACTTAAAAGTATGCCCTCACAATAACCTCCACCACGATATTTAAAATGAACCAAGACGGAAACAAGAAACTTTAAACTGCACAATAATTCATTTCACATAAAGGAATAATATAACAAAAATTTTACAACAAAATAAACGTGGCGATCAGAAGCCATTGTCAATGTAATCATGTCCTCCTGTAGGACTTGTAGACTTTACATACAAAATTTCAGCTTTCCCTAGCTCAAAAGAACGTAAAAATAATAATACACTTGGAATGGATAAGGGAGTTGGGACGAGACATATAGCAATAATTTTCCTTTTTCATAAACATCACAATTTATTTATAACCGCAAGGCTACTATGTAGACGACCTTGGCCTCTATCATACAGTTGTCAGGCCACCTGCACCATGTCGCATGCTTGCATCGTCAAATGGACCCACCTGTCCAGCCAACGTTAGCATATGCTAGTTACATCAGAGCCTAGCTCCTTTTCAAAACACTTTAAATGTCCACAACTCAACTCAAATATTATCACGCAAATCTTTTAAATGCTCCATTCAAATATCAATGGATTACTCTAATAATCCCAAATCTTGTTTAATTGTATAATACAATTGTTTAACTAGCGTTGTTTAGAATACAATAACGAAAATGTTTAATTGTTTATAACAAAATGTTCATAAATTATTTATAACAATATAAATTGTTTATAACATTGTCAAACGACAATTGAAAAATTTATACACGCCTCTATTAATCCCTTTCGTTTCAAATTATTATTAAAGATATTTACATAATTATTTACAATATTTATGTTATTTATATTAGAAATACATTAAACCACACGTTTATCCGGTTGATAATTATTCAAATCGTGGTAATATAATCGACCAATGAAGGTTAGTTATATTTAAATTTTAGATTGAGGTTTAATAAGGTTTAATAATTATTATTATTTGTGACGGTAACCTCCATTCAAAATCGTTATCTCAAATTATTTAAACACTCATGTTAATTTTAACAGTAACTTCACATGATTAATTTTCAAAGGACCTGGACAATACATTCAGCGGAAAAATACCTCGCTCAAAACGCACAAAATTGCACAAAAATTGGCCCAGAATTCATCATATATCTCAATATATATGGCATAAAAATCTTCCACAGTACATACAAAAACCTCCACTTACAAATTCATTAACTTCATTAATATTACTGTGGGAACCTCCTTCAGTTATTCAAGGGCATTATTCATCAGAGTCTTTTACACGTCCACTGAACTAACGATTATACATCCATAGTTCCTCTTTAAAAATTCTTATATTCATTAATTGTATCAAAAACTGTTATTATATTTAACCTTCGTGGGTTTCATTCATGAATCGATATGAAGTAAAAATTTGCCAATCACAAATAAATTTAATAGCAAATACGATTAGACACGCCTCCCTGGTCTATCAAAATTGAGATTAATATCATCAAAGTATCGCAGTATAAAATTACTATCTTCAATCAAAGTTCATCTAAACTGCATAAATAATCGAATAGAATACAATTAGACTGTGGAATGCAAACATTATTGTTCCAATCTAGAATTGAGAAAAACTCCTATCAAATGTTCATTACTATAGTGTACTCAATAAATCGTAATCAAAGTTCATATTTCATAAAATTGTCTATAATGCAATGGTATTTCAGAACTGACGATAAATGTCTATGTTGCAATCAAGTTCATAAAACGACTAGTATTTCCAAGATCGTCGATACAGTAAAAGATTTTAACGCTCCAAAATCTTTTAATTATTCTTCTTTCTTGAGGATGACAGAAAATTGGTCAAAGTAATTTACTGAATAGAATTACTTTAATAAAATGACACGCTGTCTGAATTCAAATTTGCCATAGAAAATCGTTAACTTTACAGTCAAATCGTGACTACAAATATATGCAAATTACTGAAAGAATATATAATATCAGTCTCAACTGATCCAAAATTATTTAAATATGCCAATGATATAATAATGTCTTAATAAATCGTCGAAAAAGGCATAACTCAACAAAGTGCACGGAGTACAGAAATATCAAGCAAGAATATGGGGCAAAATATATGGGACAGTAAATATGGGAAAAATGGTTGCTCAGATATCGCTAAATGGCTCAAATAAAACAAGATACGTTCACGACTACCTTATCTGTTGATTGAAGTTCTAGAGGAAAATTTCCAAAGAAGATTGCTGTTGGTTCCATTTCACCAACGTAAAGATGTGCTCCGACCTCGAACCTGGAACCAGCGCCCTCGGAGAATAGAACTGCTTCCTCCTCCGGAAATTGCACTGCTCCGTGTAGACGATAGACATCCTTCTGGCAAAACTCTTCTTTGTGAGCCGGGTCTACCCCGGCCTCTCTTGATAGTTCCCTGAAGTTCTGGTAGAAATTCGCCATGATGTTTATTGCAATTATTTCCGCAGAAATGTTCATAATTGTATAGTATGAAGATATTTCCACTGCCATTTGATATAATTCAGCGTTGGACTACGATGCATGAGTGTAGTTGGATGATCACTACATGCTCGCTTTTGTAGAAAGACGATTAGCGAAGTTCCATGCTGCTATTTCACTCCATTGATATATGTCCCAATTGCATTAAAGATTTAGCCTTCCATCTCCACTTCCGTTATAATAGTAGTCGAAAGTACTGCCAGATTATAATGTTGCATTGTAGAATGTAGCGTTATATCACCAAACGTAATCTTCAATATCACGGTTGCAATACACGTGTCAGCCGTAGTGTAGAATGTGGTGTTATAAAAGTGCTTCTCAGGTGGCGAGAAAATCACTTTTGTCTGCAGTCTTAAAATGCCAATATCTTCCAAAATATAATCGTGAAAAGGTTCAACTTTCCTACACACTTCAATATTATAATGCACAATTGAATTAGCATAAAGGCAGTAGCTAACTCTTGATAGATTATCTTGTAGACTCGTTTATGTGTGCGTTCCAACTTCGCCTAGTTTCATTAACCGTAAAATTGAACTGCTGCACGCTCCGTGCTCGTTCGATGCGGTGGGCTCTGCCACACGCGCTAATGACGACTTGCTTCACTGAATCACTCGAATTCTGACAATGTGATAATCAGCAAAACGACTATGAGACATGAGAACTGAGATATGAGAAATGAGAACTCTTCTCTCCTGTGCAAGACCTTTTATCAACTTCTTAAGGGGCGTATCCATCCCTTCCATAGCTTGTTCCTCCGTCATTGCTAGAAGTTCTAACTTTGGCTCCCTACTTGACGGATTTTCAAATTTCAAAAACTCAAAATTAATTTCTTCAAAATTCCAAATCAATGCCATAACTGAAAATAGTTTTCCACAATTCTGCATTCCAAAAGTAATTAAATATGGTAGTTTCAGTAATCTCCGTCTCCCTCCAAACAATCATTCAATGGTTCGAGCCTCTCCTCCAATAGCGTAACTTCTTCCTTAGCACAATTCCTTGTTTCCCTGCGACTGCGTCGTAAATCTCAGATCTTTCTCGAACAAAATCATGACGTCACCAAGAATCTCAGCTCAACCAGCCTACTTGCATAAAGTCTGCGTCATCCGTGCCTACGACATGAATATCCACGTCACAACTATGACAGCCATAACTTTATTCACATTTGCCAATACAGCCACCGTGGTCTCAGTATAATTCAATTTACGGAGGCAGTACCTCTCAGGACTTTTATGTTTTGAATCTCGAGTTGCTTTCCATGTAATGGAAACATGGTCAATTTGACACTCGCCCAGATTAGGATTTAGAGATCCCCATGCCATTTGTAGGCGTTTGAAGGCTGTTGATTTTAGAACAAGGTTGAATGCCTTACCGAGCTCCATAAGTCTTTCTCCATTCCGGTTAGTTCGTCAATGGGTTGGATAGTCTCGAATGATATTCTGGTATTTTCTTTCTTTGCCAAGTTGGCATTGAAGCCTCCAAGCAAAATTATTGTGTGTTTGTCAGGGATTCTTGAGATGAGATATTCATGTTCTTCCCAAAATGTATCTGTTCCATCAGGGTCTTTCTTGTTCGCTTGGTTGATTGGTGCATGTACGTTTAGAATCGTATATACTTTGTTCATGATTCGAAAACTAAGCATTGAGACTCGGCTATTTGGGGAGCTGAATTCTGTGACCGAGTCTAGAATCTTTCTTGTGCCAAGAAATGGAACATGGAACACATGGAACACGTTCCCCTGTTTCAATTTCGAAGATCCTATAACCTTGTGATTCGAAGGCCTGATAATCAGTAAATCTTGTTTCATGTATCGCCGTGGTTAGGATTTCATGATGACAGACGATGTCGGTGAGTTGTTTGAACCTACAAAACCTGTTGCGAGACGTCACAGGGTTGTGGTCATCCATGTAACGTGCATAAATGAAATACTTCTTAATTATTATTATTTAACTTTTATGTATTTATTTAATATTATTCATTGATTATGTTATCGATTATTTATTATTTTTAGTTTATTAATATTTAATTGTATTATTATTACTATTATTTAATATTTATTTATGTATTATTTAAACGCTATTTATTGAATATATATTGATTAATATAATTATTTATTTTATTTATTTTCTTTATTTATGGGTGTTCACTAGACAGGATGCCCGAGCGGTCGATCCCAGTTATTGCAACGCCGGCCAGGATGTCAGGGTGCACTCGCGACCCATCCAAGATGACGGTACCACCTACACGATACCTCTACCCCTTCCCTCACACTCTATCCCCCAATCCCTACCACCACCACATTCAGAATTCCCTCAAATTCCAAACAGATTTTACAAAAATTTGACAGATTTTCCTCAACGACCAGCCAGTCCTCTGACCAATCAAAATCATAAAAAATCACCATATTCCCAAAAATCACAAAAATTCAGTAGAACACATGAAATTAACCCGATTCCATCAAAATCCTTCCAATTACTCCAATATTCCCCAAGCATCCTTCCAAATTTACTAAGATTCTCCAAAATATCCTACAATACATAAGAACATCCTGAAATCATCCACATAGCCCAGGTTTACTCCAAAGTCACCAGATTCCCCAAAAATCCTTACAAATATACCGAGATTTCAGAAAATTCTTCCAAAAATACTAAGATGCTCCAAATTCATCAGATTACATAAATCAACAAAACATTCCTCAAATTCTACAATCCAGAACACAGCACACTTCCTCGTAAGAAACGGGTTATACTCTACGTTCAAATACATACTTTCAACTACCTTCCAATGGGGGTAAGGAGCGTACGGTCAGGGTAGCTGTGAGCGGGTATCTGTCGACACAAGTTGGTAGCAACATGTTTCTCCCCAAGGGCTGACGGATGATAAGACACCTGGCTCATACGACAGAGTTGCCGTGCGGTTTCTACCTAAATTCTCACACAAGAATTCCCCTAAATGTCTCTAATATTCCCTCAGCATGGAGTCTTCGACGAGTGAAATGTCGGTTGGCGACAAAGGGGTGTCCAGGTCTGTATGGAATAGTTTTTACTTACTTGGGGCAAGGCTTCTCGCTGCCATCTTTCATATTAGATTTATCGAAGGATACTAGCCGCAAGCTAAGGTTCATTTGCAAACATATTTAATGCGGTTACTATTTTCGTTGTGTTCTTTATTGAATCGTTTTTGTCATAGGAAAGGCAGTTTTAAAATTTTTAGTTATTCCTATAGTAGAGCCATCATTACTTCCGACTTGACGTTTCAGTGCTAGGCTCTAGTTTCGTTCGCTAAATCAGGACATCGCGAACGAAACACAATTTGCCGTGATATATCGATTTGAATGGGTGCCTGAGATTGGCTACTTAAAGTGATTTTCCTTCTGACCGCTACATAACTCTAGGGTAACACTGAAATGTCAAGTCGGAAGTTATGATGGCTTTACTATAATTGATTTTGTAGCTTGGCGCGTTCATGCAATGAACTATTGGTCAATTGGGCACTCCTTTCTGTGTATTTTTGGTAGTCCTCTCAAGGACGGATTGCGGCTAGTATAATTTCAAGACAAACCACTTGGTAAAGAAACCGAAGAGGTCGTGAAATTCCTGAGGGTCGTACTCAGCCCAATCGTGTTTCAATTTGACAATAAAATATATACACTAACAGAGGGCCTAGCCATGGGGTCACCGCTAAGTGGGATATTTGCCGACATCTTAATTAACACACTGGAAAATGCGTTCCTAGAAAGGTTCTCGACAAAGGGATTAGTTCAGTGGAAAATATACGTGGATGACGTAATTTGCATCTACGAAAATGAATTAACAAACGAAGAAACAATACTCCAAGCCGATAATAGGCTACTTCACTCTAATAAATTCACTAAGGAATCTGAAAGCGATCTCAAAATAATTTATCTAGAGATAACGATCGAGCGGAAAGATAATGAACATTCATACTCCGTATTCCAAAAACTGACACAAACATCGCATGCAATTGGCAATCATTCCAATTGCAATCATTCCTTTAATTCCAAATTTGCGGGTTTCAATTCAATGGTGCACAGGGTTTTAAACATACCCATATCAAAAGACAACGACTATAAATAGATCCGAATAATCACGCAGTTAGCAAAAGAAAACAATTTTCCGCCCAGCAAAATAGATCAAATTGTTGTCAATTATAAAAATAAAACGACTCAAAAGGCGGACAAAAATGAGCAAAAATTCGCGCATTTCATTGACGTGACCGCGAATACATATAAAATTACCAATCTGTTCAAAAACAAGGCATTAAAATAGCATTTACAACACATAACACAACCGAAATGCATCTGAACAGCAGTAATCTAAATAAACCAGACCATATTCAAATTCGGGGGTATTATTCCATTACGTGCCAAGACACAGGGTGTCAAGAAAATTACATCGGGCAGAGTGGGAGAAGATACAATGAACACAGAAATACGATAAAACACGGGACGCACTTGGCCGTATGCAACCACATGTGCGACGCGGGACACAGCTTCAATAATATTGAAACAGACTTAAAAATAATTCATCACGAACCGAAACGCAGAGCTATTGACATTAAGGAAGCAAGGGAATTAGCTGAATTATACAACCCCAATAATTTAAACGCACACACATTCATGGGCAATTCACCCTCTTCACTCTATTAGAAAACAACCCTCGTCGGAAACAAGACACAATATAACGTAGTAGGCAAGCTAGATTAGGGATTATTAAGGGAATCATGCTATTGGATCAAGATGTACGATGTATCCTTTTCTTCAATAATACGGCAGTATTAAAGATTACGGTACATTCTCATGTGACCGTTTGCGCTAATATACGGCTATTTAGCTTATGCGAGGCGAGGATGAAAACTGGGCTTTACTAGTTGAAGATTGTCCAGTTTTTAGTAACATACACCATATAAGGGAGACTAGACTTGGCAAGACACAGTCACATTTGTAGGATTAAAACATATAGGAATGCGAGAGGGGGGTGGGGGATAATGCCCAGGTATATAAGAGACCCAGGCACACATGAAGCTCCCCGAGTTGGGAGTAGATAGTGACGAAATTACCTGCTCTCTCCAGGACCGCGCAAGACCCCTCCAGATAAGTAGCATGTACAATACAATCTGAACTGACCATTTAACAACAATCACATAGTCACTCTAAACAAGCAAATTTTGGAAGTCAACCACCAATTCCAGTATCTTAACATGATGATGATGATAATTGTTGTTTTAAGGGGCCTAACATCTAGGTTATCGGCCCCTAATGATCTGGGTGATAGCGAAAATGAGAATGAAATGGAAACCAGAATGAAAATTATGTGAGACGGAAAATACGTACAAAGAGAAACTCAGATGGAAACAACTCACAATATGGTCTTACAAAAGGGAATTTAGAACGAAAATATTCACATAAAGAATAGATTGAAAAAGACCCACAAAACGTAGGCTAGATTCAAAATACGTACAAAATGCAATGTAGCGTCGAAATACTTACAAAATGCAACTATAATTCAAAATACTTACAAAATGCAAATGAGATCGAAAATACGTACAAAATGCAATTGAGGTTCAAAATACTTATAAAATGCAATTGAAATTGAAAATACACAATGCAATTCAGATTGAAATATCCCAGTTCCAATCCAAATTATTCACAAAGTGCAATTGAAATTCAAAATACGTATAAAATGCAATTGAAATTGAAAATGCTTACAAAATGTACGGTAGATTCAAACGACTCATGTGGATTGACAATACTTACAAAATGCAATTTAGATTGAAAATACTGGACAAAATGTAATTTAGATTCAGAATACCCACAAAATGCAATTGAGAATCAAAATATGTGCAAAATGCCCACCAAACAAAATGCAATTAAGATTCAAAATTCGTGCGAAATGCGGTTTTGGTTGAAAATACTTACAAAATGCAATTGAAATTCAAAATACTCACTAAAAGGCCCGGCCACCTGCATTGAAATACTTACTAAAAAGCAATTTAGATTGTCAATCCTTACAAAATGCAATTGAGGTTGAAAACAATCGCGAGATGTAATTTAGATCGAAAAAACTTACAAAATGCAACGTAGATTAAAAATGCCTTAAAAATTCGCTAAAAGGGAACTTCGATACACGGTGAACCAAGTAACAAAAACAGTGCGGGAATCGTAAAGAGAAAAGGAAATATAAGGAAAAGGGGAGAGGAGAGGAGAGGAGAGGAGATGAGAGGAGAGGGTCCACCCCAAAGGTAAGGGACAAAAGGGGAAAACGGACCCAGCTCAGGAATCCTTCGGGGTCGCCAACTCCCGAACTCACCAGCCGTGAGCCCCTGAGGGTGTAGCATTATCTAGGGTGCACCAGAAGTGGTGGGGCTACATACACCCTGCCTCCTTAAGCGCCTTGAGCACAAGGCAGGAGGTAAAAGGAAAAGAAAAAGAAGGCTGACCCCTCACAGAAGGAGGGTATCAGGAAAGATGAGCCAAGGGCCAATTAAGGCGGGAAAGTGAAAGACTCCCTAGGCCTCGGATAACCTAATACCGTGGGGGTCGGAAGAGAATAAGAGGTGACCAAGGGAGGTCGACAGGAAAGAAGAATGAGAGGAGCCCGGCACAAGTACGTGGAAGCAATGCCGGACTCAGCTGGGGTCCCGTGGTCGCCAACCCACGCCCCACTAGATGTGAGCCCCTGGGGGGAGTATCTTAAGAAAACATCACATAGACTATACTGTAACTAACAAATATTGACGAGTTGCTTTATCTTAATTAATACTGCAACTAAATAAGTGTACATATCGTAAATACTTTCACCCATACTGAACCCATGTACCATTGGTTCAAGGGGTCGAATCCATGTATTTGGTAAAAGGAAGGAAGGAAATATACAGTCTTCAGAGGAACATAGAAATATTTTATACAAGAGGGCAAGCATAACGTTGTGTAATAAACTGAAGCCCAGGTGGCCAGGAAATGAGATCATGCCTGACGCATTGATAAGGAGCCAGTCACAAATATAAATAGAACGAGTGGAATTTTCCAAGTGAGTGACGAAGAGCGTGTTTCGGAAATCGCCCTTACGTTGCAGTAAATTGGCAACCGCGCAGCTGTGTCAGAAGAATAATAATTAGATTTAACCCATTTGCAAGAATAAAATTAACTAAAGAAATACAGCATTGTGAATCATTTCGGAATAGAGATTTTTGTGTGGAGAAAGATGTTATAATAAATGCAAAGGATAGAAGTGCCGACGTGGTCATACGTCATTGGTGGTTTCCCGAGACCCGAGGAGGGGGGAATTAAAAATCAACTGTAACACCCACACAGCTGAGGACCAAATTTTATTTAATATCTCAGAACTGCACGATCGATTTTCATGTGCAAAGAAGTTAGTTTACGTTTAGAAAACGAGCTTTCCAGAGATATAATTTTAAATATTGTGCGACCATTACTTCAAAAGTTGGTTCCGAAAAAGACGTAGAATTTATCTTTTTGTCGCCGATTTGTATAAACGTCCTGGCAGAGCCAAGCCAATTATTCAGTCTTAAGCACGATGAAGCATCAGAGTACGATAAGTATCATCATAGTATCGCCATGTGGAGAATTAGGAAAATCCTAATACAGGATTTAGTTCCGCCAATATCAGTCTTACAGTGAAAAGTTCAGTATTACAGTCGAAGTAGGCTGCGAACTTAAAGAATAGGCGATAGGTCTTCAATAACAGTTTATTTAAACGACCAAGTGTATTGTAACGTTTTGAAGTACCATAACAGCGAAATAAACATTCTATCAATGTTAAAGAACCCGATCAAGGTCGTACAAAATAAGGTCCGCATAGTATTCTGAAAAGAGAGGAATTATAGAACTGAGTAGCCAGAAAGGAGAAGTAAATTCAAGACGTTGTTTCAAGGAAACAAACGAACTATAAAAAGCACTAAGTTACGAGGAGTATTAGATGCTAGAAAATAATAGGTCACCGATAGAGAATTTAGGAGACCGTGAAAGAGACATACTTTCGCTAGACAACCAATAGGGTCTAGAAAGAAGCAGTTCGAGCTAATAATAATAATAGCCGATCGTCAGGAAACCGGATTTGAAGAAGTACCATTCCAGGGAGGGGTAGAGTGTTCGAGACTTTCATATTCTGGTCAGATAGGAAGCCGACATCTATTAGTTCACCCTTGGAGATGGGGAAGCAAATATCACGTGTGCAAGGCCTAATCAGAGCCTCAGGCATTAGAATCAGTGTAGTGTAAATATATAAAATTTGTGTTAGATAGTAATTTTTCAGTGATTTTATTGTGTGTAATAGAAGAATACCGAAGTGTATTTTAAAATGTTACCAGTGTATAAAGTATATAAATTATATGTGTGTCAAGATATGTCAGTGTATGAAATGAATTTGAGCACGAAGGTGTAATCACAAATAGTGGGCAAAAATGAAACATCGTTGGAAAGCACGGTAGTGGACCGTTTGAACATGTAAGTAACTATTTTCATTATGTTATGTGTTGGGGGAATATTTGTGTACAATCCACCTGAGAATGATAAATAGGGATGTTTTTGAATAACAAATAACAGAATAAGAGCGCGATCTGAACAAATAAAAATTGAGAAATTATAAAATGATTATGTGAAATGAATAAATCCTTAGAGGAAATGTATGAAATAAAATATCAGTGTATTTGATAAATGTTATGAAAGCAAGCGGAAAAATATAATAATAATAAAAATTATATAAATGAAGATTAAGTTGAATTATATGAAAGTAATAGCTTTTGAGCTTTTGTAAAGGAATAACGACATGGTGTGAATACATGTTCTTAAAGTATAGCGATTATTGTCACGGGAGAGGATTAATATAAAAATTGAGATGCAGATCAAATGATGATTTTGAATTTATCAGTTCTCTGGAAGACGCTAGGCCTTAAAGTAATGTATAGCGCATTGTCGCGCATTAAAGTAAATTGTCACGCTAGGAAGGCGTTGAATCTAAATATACTTGGTAAATTAATTGTTTGGGACAGTTGATTGCGGTAATTGATGATAAGTCCTCCATAAAGTGATGTAGATCACGAGGCGTTGTATAATGGGTGCGAATTATTGTATTGATGAGCGCAGGTTAGACCGAGGTCGCCCTAAGCCGCTAATTTGTTGTAAAGTCCTCCAGTATGGGATTGGTTCCCGAGGCAGTTGAGAGAGTCGAACCCAGACTCGTATAGTTGTTGAAGCCCCTAAATATTGTTGTTGTATTGAATTATTCTTACCCATCAATGATGACACTTCATAATTAATAAATGCCAAGGTTACGAAAGTGGTCTATGAACCTAAATAATGTTGTTAAAATGAATGAAAGAAACGCCAGGTCTGTTCAGAGAACTGTGTTTGAGAAATAGCTGTTTTAAAGCATGAGTAGAGCGGTCCCGTGTGGGCGATACTGAGGGTCTCCCTCCCGGGCAATAAATCAAGTCGAGTGTCACGGTCCAACCCCTCGCTATTGAAAGTATGGTAGGTCAGGGGAACCGTCTATTTGAAGTAATAATAAACCATGAGTGTTTAGAGTTTGTTAATGACCCGGGATTCGAACCGAGGTTCTTGTAGATGAAAGTTACCGCTTGCAAATTCAGATCGCTTGCTTTCTTATGAGATGATGGTCTTTTAAGACAAATAATAATAAATATAAATCCCTAATGTAATGAGATATTGATGTAGGATTTCACGAGTTCAATGAAGACAATTAGATTTCGGGAGTGATCATAATTTTTGACTTTGTTCAAGTAGTCTTCTATAACTCGGGAGTACACAAGTATTTTTCCCGATCACTGTAGTGAATTTTTTAACTTGAGAGAGGTGGTAACATGAGAACATTGTGAAATGCCCAAAAATTTAAGTAAAGGAGTAACAATTACTTTGAATAAGATTATATATTGTTTTGATTATAAGAAACTCATAAAATAGATATTGAGGTGTGTAAAAGAATAACACAGTTTATAGTGGAAAGTATCGAGCCATTGAAGCTCGTGATTGTAGTGAATTTTAAAAGGGATACTTTATGGAAGTGAAAAGAATTATAAGTTTGTTGGTTTGAAGGAAATCGTGTATTATAATATAACATATGTTGGATTCTATGGACTCCGTGTTCCACTTTGAACCGGAGTAGTTTATTGGTTTAATCTGTTTTCCAACGTGGGGCCTGTATGATTATATCATACACGTAATAAACTTATCTTCTGGCGCCCAGTACGTAGGGATGAGTTTTCCTAGAGAAAACCCGAGTTTTCTTGAAAAATCAAAATTTTCATTAAAAAAAATAGTTTTTCGAAATTTTGAATTTTTAAATACTTCCATAAAGGTTTTGACATTGAATGAGTATATCAAAAGGGTGCGTTTTAGTAAACACCCGTACCAAGGTAAATTTTTTGAAATTGGGACACAATGGTTTAGAGTACCATCTCTCAAGCATGTACCAGCGATGTGGCATAGTAGCCCATTGTATTCTTATATTGTGAATAAGATGTTGACAATATGGGATTTTAAGGAGTGCCTGGGGGAGCATTTCAATAAGGAGATGGAGGAAATGATAAAGATGAATAATGAAGTATGGGAGGCCAAGAAGGCAGAAAGTAAAGATAAATGTAAAACTATAAATGGTAAAGAGTACCCAAGTAAAGAAAATGTAAAAGTTTCTTTAGAAAGCATGCGTGCACCTGGAGACGTAGTTACACGAAGAGAAGGTAACATGTCTGCAGACAACAGGGTAAAAGTTGAGCCTGTGGAGCTCCAAATAGAAAAAGTAAAATGTGAACCGATTCCAAGGGAATGTGTAACTAGTACAGAAAACAATAATGATAAAGATAATTTAAAGTCTCATGTATTAAGGCAGGTTCAAGTAGGCTCGGAAAACGAAGGGGAAAAGAAAGATAGTATTAACGTTCAGGACCAGGAAAAAGTAGAAATGGCAATCTGGAAAGAAATAGAAAAATTCTTGAATAAACTTGATGAAATGCGAAAAAAGCACTTCGAGATGAAGAGTGAACTTTGGGATAGAAGATATGCAGGCTTAAGTAAAAAAGAGGGAATTGAGGAACTAAGAGAAAGTATTTCCAAGGAAATTGCTAAGACACTCGAATTTCGTAAGAGGGCAGGTAAAAATAACTTTAAGATACCCAAACAGGAATTAGAAGAATTGTGTAAGGAAATCCCTCATGTTAAAAAGTCATTAATGGAAATACAAAAGAAATTTGCGAAACGCATGGAGAAAGAAGGGAAATTAGAACTAGCACCGTTGGAACAGATAAGAATGCTCGGGAAGGAAGTAAATGAAATAATAGAGCAACTAGGGGATAGGGAAAGAAAATGGAATGAGATATGGTGGAAGACCTTTTATAAAGGGCAAGACGAAGGAAAATACGTTAAGGAACAGAAAGATTGGATAGAGGAAAAAAGGGATAAGATGCATGGTACTTTAGATTGGGCATATATGATGAATATGAAATAATATGCATTCAGGAGTTAGCTGAATTGAGAGAAGTCAAAATTCGGGAATACAAAGAAATATTAGAGGCCACTCAGAAGAGATATGATGAATATATCGTAGTGCAGAACCATCAGTCAAAAGAAATAGTTGTTCAGACTGAAAATGAAAAAGAAATTGTAGAACAACAAGAAGTCATGGTGCAAGAGCCCGAAATTGACATTCGAAAAGAAGAACAGGAAGTAGAAATTATGGTGACTCCAGTGGAAACTGAGAAAAACTTTGGGATCCTTCCTGAGAAACAAATGGAGACTCAAGAGGAAATAAGAATTCCTGACCAGGAGGACAGCCGAAATGAAAAGGAGCTGCAAAGTGAAGAAGAACATGTTTATGAAAAGGTTGAGCTGGAAGAGCAAGAGAAAAACCCAGAACAGGAGATAACAAAAGAAGTAAAAGTTGGAGAGATGGAGATAATAATTCCTTAAGAAACGGAAAAATTAAAGGAAACTATAATAGAGAATGTCATTGAGGCAAGGAAAGACGTAGAGGTTCAAGATGTCACAGAAATTGAAAAGGAAAATCTAGAAGAAATTCCTGAGGATAAGGAAGATAAAATGCTATTAGAAGGGCAAAAATTGAAAGCACAGATCCTTGAATTAATGATCAAATACCAGGGTTGGCAACGAAAGAAAAGAGAAATGGGAACAGATCCAAATGAGAGCCCTGGAGACCCCAAAGGAAAAGATGAGATTGTTGGAAATAATGAAAAAAGAGAGGAGATGCCTTTGAAAGTAATGCGGAAAGAGGAAGAAGACCGCAATTGGTAGTCGGTTTACAAGAGAATAGATACCCCATGGAAATTAGGAGAGGAGGAGAGACGACGAACAATGCCTTGGAGAAAGAGGACGCATAAGCGTATTTCAGTTGGAAACTTCGTGAAAAGAAATGGAATAATAGAAGGAAGAAAAAGGAAGAAGATCTAAAGGAACTATGGAATTGGAAGAGTAGGAAAAAGAAATATTCTTTGAAAATGCCATCTCGATGCGAGATGAAGGAAAAGGATTATTCCAGCATAGCTAACGGGTTAAGCCGTATGCACCCGTTAAAGTGTAAGAGGAAATAAAGGGATTGTGCTTGAAAATGCCATCTCGAGAAGAGATGAGGAAAACGGAAGAAAACCAAGAAGAGTCGGGTAAGGATAGACCGAGCTCTTAAACACAAAATGAAATTCTACAGACTTGGAGTCTGAAAACAAGAATGAAGAAGTAACGGGTTAAGCCGTATGCATCCGTAAGGTATTAAAAGAAGGTCAATAGGTTGACAGTACATAATGAGAAAAGAGAAACAGACCGGCAGAATGCCCGTCTTATGAAACAAGAAAGGAAACAAAACTGTTTGACCCAAGTTTGGAGAGAGCACGCTAGACTAGGGGAAGACTCATAAACACCCGAACGAGACGAGTAATTTATAGCCCTAAGTGGAGACGTACGCGAAGGGAAATGAATGAATGGGAACTTTGAAAGACCCAAAACAAGCTAGAACGAGAAAGGATTTTAAAGGAATAAAGATCAAAAGGTACTGAGAAATGTTAGGATGGCTTCGACAATTAAAGAAAAATAAGATTTTATGAATAATTGAAATAAATTTCCTCAAAATTTTTCGAAAATTTATTTACCTAAGGAGGGGAGAGATGAACCCATATACCATTGGTTCAAGGGGTCGAATCCATGTATTTTGGTAAAAGGAAGGAAGGAAATATACAGTCTTCAGAGGAACATAGAAAGATTTTATACAAGAGGGCAAGCATAACGTTGTGTAATAAACTGAATCCCAGGTGGCCAGGAAATGAGATCATGCCTGACGCATTGATAAGGAGCCAGTCACGAATATAAATAGAACGAGTGGAATTTTCCAAGTGAGTGACGAAGAGCGTGTTTCGGAAATCGCCCTTACGTTGCAGTAAAATGGCAACCGCGCAGCTGAGCCAGAAGAAGAATAATTAGATTTAACCCATTTGCAAGAATAAAATTAACTAAAGAAATACAGCATTGTGAATCATTTCGGAATAGAGATTTCTGTGTGGAGAAAGATGTTATAATAAATGCCCAGGAAAGAAGTGCCGACGTGGTCATACGTCATTGGGGGTTTCCCGAGACCCGAGGAGGGGAGAATTAAAAATCAACCCACACAGCCGAGGACCAAATTTTATTTAATATCTCAGAACTGCACGATCGATTTTCATGTGCAAAGAAGTTAGTTTACGTTTAGAAAACGAGCTTTCCAGAGATATAATTTTAAATATTGTGCGACCATTACTTCAAAAGTTGGTTCCGAAAAAGACGTAGAATTTATCTTTTTGTCGCCGATTTGTATAAAAGTCCTGGCAGAGCCAAGCCAATTATTAAGTCTTGAACGACCGCCGAGGCGGGTCGTACTGTTTCACCAATCATCCAGTTCCGTGAGCGCCGAGACGCTGCACGATGAAGCATCAGAGTACGATAAGTATCATCATAGTATCGCCGTGTGGAGAATTAGGAAAATCCTAATACAGGATTTAGTTCCGCCAATATCAGTCTTACAGTGAAATGTTCAGTATTACAGTCGAAGTGGGCTGCGAACTTAAAGAATAGGCGATAGGTCTTCAATAACAGTTTATTTAAACGACCAAGTGTATCGTAACGTTTTGAAGTACCATAACAGCGAAATAAACATTCTATCAATGTTAAAGAACCCGATCAAGGTCGTACAAAATAAGGTCCGCATAGTATTCTGAAAAGAGAGGAATTATAGAACTGAGTAGTCAGAAAGGAGAAGTAAATTCAAGACGTTGTTTCAAGGAAACAAACGAACTATAAAAAGCACTAAGTTACGAGGAGTATTAGATGCTAGAAAATAATAGGTCACCGATAGAGTATTTGGGAGACGGTGAACAAGACAGACTTTCGCTAGACAACTAACAGGGTCTAGAAAGAAGCAGTTCGAGCTAATAATAATAATAGCCGATCGTCAGGAAACCGGATTTGAAGAAGTACCATTCCAGGGAGGGGTAGAGTGTTCGAGACTTTCATATTCTGGTCAGATAGGAAGCCGACATCTATTAGTTCACCCTTGGAGATGGGGAAGCAAATATCACGTGTGCAAGGCCTAATCAGAGCCTCAGTGATTAGAATCAGTGTAGTGTAAATATATAAAATTTGTGTTAGATAGTAATTTTTCAGTGATTTTATTGTGTGTAATAGAAGAATACCGAAGTGTATATTAAAATGTTACCAGTGTTTAAAGTATATAAATTATATGTGTGTCAAGATATGTCAGTGTATGAAATGAATTTGAGCACGAAGGTGTAATCACAAATAGTAGGCAAAAATGAAACATCGTTGGAAAGCACGGTAGTGGACCGTTTGAACATGTAAGTAACTATTTTCATTATGTTATGTGTTGGGGGAATATTTGTGTACAATCCACCTGAGAATGATAAATAGGGATGTTTTTGAATAACAAATAACAGAATAAGAGCGCGATCTGAACAAATAAAAATTGAGAAATTATAAAATGATTATGTGAAATGAATAAATCCTTAGAGGAAATGTATGAAATAAAATATCAGTGTATTTGATAAATGTTATGAAAGCAAGCGGAAAAATATAATAATAATAAAAATTATATAAATGAAGATTAAGTTGAATTATATGAAAGTAATAGCTTTTGAGCTTTTGTAAAGGAATAACGACATGGTGTGAATACAAGTTCTTAAAGTATAGCGATTATTGTCACGGGAGAGGATTAATATAAAAATTGAGATGCAGATCAAATGATGATTTTGAATTTATCAGTTCTCTGGAAGACGCTAGGCCTTAAAGTAATGTATAGCGCATTGTCGCGCATTAAAGTAAATTGTCACGCTAGGAAGGCGTTGAATCTAACTATACTTGGTAAATTAATTGTGAGGGACAGTTGATTGCGGTAATTGATGATAAGTCCTCCATAAAGCGATGTAGATCACGAGGCGTTGTATAATGGGCGCGAATTATTGTATTGATGAGCGCAGGTTAGACCGAGGTCGCCCTAAGCCGCTAATTTGTTGTAAAGTCCTCCAGTTTGGGATTGGTTCCCGAGGCAGTTGAGAGAGTCGAACCAAGACTCGTATAGTTGTTGAAGCCCCTAAATATTGTTGTTGTATTGAATTATTCTTACCCATCAATGATGACACTTCATAATTAATAAATGCCAAGGTTACGAAAGTGGTCTATGAACCTAAATGAATGAAAGAAACGCCAGGTCTGTTCAGAGAACTGTGTTTGAGAAATAGCTGTTTTAAAGCATGAGTAGAGCGGTCCCGTGTGGGCGATACTGAGGGTCTCCCTCCCGGGCAATAAATCAAGTCGAGTGTCACGGTCCAACCCCTCGCTATTGAAAGTATGGTAGGTCAGGGGAACCGTCTATTTGATGTAATAATAAACCATGAGTGTTTAGAGTTTGTTAATGACCCGGGATTCGAACCGAGGTTCTTGTAGATGAAAGTTACCGCTTGCAAATTCAGATCGTTTGCTTTCTTATGAGATGATGGTCTTTTAAGACAAATAATAATAAATATAAATCCCTAATGTAATGAGATATTGATGTAGGATTTCACGAGTTCAATGAAGACAATTAGATTTCGGGAGTGATCATAATTTTTGACTTTGTTCAAGTAGTCTTCTATAACTCGGGAGTACACAAGTATTTTTCCCGATCACTGTAGTGAATTTGTTAAATTGAGAGAGGTGGTAACATGAGAACATTGTGAAATGCCCAAAAATTTAAGTAAAGGAGTAACAATTACTTCGAATACGATTATATATTGTTTTGATTATAAGAAACTCATAAAATTGATATTGAGGTGTGTAAAAGAATAACACAGTTTATAGTGGAAAGTATCGAGCCATTGAAGCTCGTGATTGTAGTGAATTTTAAAAGGGATACTTTATGGAAGTGAAAAGAATTATAAGTTTGTTGGTTTGAAGGAAATCATGTATTTTAATATAATATTTGTTTCATTTTATGTATTCCTTGTTCACTTTGAACAAGTTAGAAGGATTGGTCAGTAGTTTATTTGTTTTATTTGTTTGTAGCGCCATATATTTGGTTAATTAAATGTTTTATAATAGGAGTTGATTTTGTTTTTTTTTATTTTGGAAGTGTATCCTCTATTTAATCCAAAATGTGTAAGTCACAGAGTGGGAGAACATACCAAAACCCCGAAAATCCCGATTTGAGCATTGCTGGCATACTGTGATTTGCATATTTCTTGATAGAAGGGCACAATACTTCTAGAAATAGATTTTATAGCCTAAGTGTAATGGATCTGATAATGATTGTTCGATTTTGCGAATAGGTTTGTTGGTAGTTTTTGTGCTTCCCCTCGGGTTTGAAATATTCTTTCTTTTTTCTGCCCCATTTTTCTACTTTTTTTTTTTTTCGTTACAATGAGAGCGCTCTCTGCTCTGGGTATTTAATGTTTATGTTCAATTAAAGTTCATATGCTGTATATTTTTACTCACTAAAGTTTGAAGTATGTTATAGAGCACCTGTCCACAAATCGTGCGCACATGTACTAGCCTCGCCAGGCACTGAGCCAGTTCTATTCGCTGATTGGCTGTCAGCTTCTCCCAGCTGGTTCCTGGTGACATCAGCTGTCTGACGTCACACCAGCTATATAACTTCGGTACCTTCGCTCAATCTTCTCTCAAACTTCGCAAACCTCTCTCTAAACTTCACGTCGAGACTTCAATCTCTGATCGCTATCGTACTTCACAAATTCCACTGTGAAGCTGTTATCACATCTCACCAGATCAGGAGTCGCGCTATTACCAAGAGACGCTTCTCCGCTGGTGACACAATTCTCCTCCACCAAGGGATGGAAAAGACCCCAGGTGCTCTGGGGACGCCGGATTGCCAACTCGCTACCAAGCACTGAGCTGGCAAACGCACCATTCTCCATCCCCAGGAAATACTATGCAACTGGTCTGCTTCAGCAGAAAATTTTAGAAGGGTCCAGGCGTATATTTCTTCGGGTATAATCGGTGGTATGGACATACTGGGTCTTCCCATAACCTATTAGAAGTTTCTTCAACAAACCAGATAAGTTTTCAAAAGCTATGAATGCTCTTTAAAAGAAACAAAAATTTTTGACGCTTCATGAACTATTATTTTTTCTTTAAGTTTTAAGCATTTTAGCTTGCAAGCTCTATTCTGATTCCTGGCGAAACAATTATTAATTTACTTAATTTTTATTACTTTGTTAATATTATATTTGAATTTCAAGTGTTACTTTTTGATTGGTTATCTATTATAAAATAAATTCTCAGAGTAAAACTTAATCATTCGTCTCTTCCAAATTTTCCTCTATGATTCTTATTTATGCCCGAAACCTCAAGTTTTTTTAAAAAATCCCTAATGGGTATATCCCCAATGATCGCTTGACGATCAAAACTGGTCATCCGAGTGTATGTTTTTATCTCATTCCCTTTTTTTTAGGATTAGGGGATAACCCACAATTGGGTACAATCGTGTTGACCGACTGAAAAACATCAAACTACGTAATATTAAATAAATGAATCTTATCTTATATATAAAAAGGAATGTCTGTGTGTTCGTCTTTTATGCGTTCATTAACCATTCATCCGATTGCGATCAATTGATGGTGAGTTGTTGTAAACACTTCCGGGAGGTTTATAGAAATAGTTAATCGATTTTAAAATATATAGCGCGCGAGTAGTTTAAACAAATGCGTAATGGCGATGCGTTCATATACAATTCATCCGATTGCGATCAAATTTTGGTGAGTTGTTGCGCACAGTCCCGGAAAATTTATAGGCGTAGTAAATCTAATTTACAATAGATGGCGCGCGAGTAGCTTCAACAAAATGACGTGCGTTTGTTTCAAGAAAGTCCCACATGCGTTCATATGCCATTCATCCCATTGCGATGAAACTTGGGTGTGATGTTCTGTACACTTCAGGTAAGGTTTTTGGGTCAGTAAATCCACATAACAATAGGTAGCGCACGAGTAGATTCAACAAATGAGCGACGAAGGGCGAAGCGTTTCAACAAAGTCCTGTATGCGTTCACACACCATTCGTCCGATATCGATGAAACTTGGGAGAGAGGTTGTGTACACTACAGGCAAGGTTTCTGGCTTAGTAAATCCACGCTATAATAGGTATCGCACGAGTAGATTCAACAAATGAGCGACGACTCGCGAAGCGTTTCAACAATGTCCCGTATGCGTTCATATACTATTCATCTGATAGCGATGAAACTTGGGTGAGATGTTGTGTACACTTCAGGGAAGGTTTCCGGCTTAGTAAACCCACTTAACAACAGGTAGCGCATGAGTAGATTCAACAAATGAGCGACGACTCACGAAGCGTTTCAAAAAAGACCTGTATGCGATCACATACCATTAGTCCGATAGCGATGAAACTTCGGTGAGTGGTTGTGTACAATTCAGGCAAGGCTTCTGGCTTAGTAAATTCACTTTACGATAGGTAGGGCACGAGTAGATTCAACAAATGAGCGATGACGCGCGAAGCGTTTCAACCAAGTCCCGTATGCATGCATATACTATTCGTCTGATAGCGATGAAACTTGGGTGAGATGTTGTGTACACATCAGGGAAGCATTCTGGGTTAGTAAATCCACTTAACAATAGGTATCGCACAAGTAGATTAAACAAATGAGCGACGACGCGCGAAGTGTTTCAATATAGTCCCGTATGCGTTCATATACCATTCATTTTATTGCGATGCAACTTTCGTGAGTTGTTGATCTCGCTCCCGTGAATGTTTCTGAGATAGTAAATTATTTTTTTATAATAGTTTAGAGGTGGTTAACGGAAAGAGAAGAAAATATTGGGAATCAAAAAGCACTGCAACTAACAAAGTCAAAACCCCAACACTTTCTTTCATTGGCATTGCAACGCATGCCTGGTACAGCTAGTATTAAATAAATGAATAAATGAATGAGTAATTTTATAAACGTAAATAATAAATGAATAAAAATTAGATAATAATAAATAAATGTTTCATTTTTCCACGTTACTCGGATGACCACAACCATGTGACGTCACGTAACAGATTTGGTCTCGTTTGAAACGGTAACGTGGAACCCGTGACCTGCAATTGCCTGGCGTGTTAACTCTGGACAGGTTTATAATTGTTGAAACGACGGTGCGTTCTTGAGCGAGCCACACATGCCGCTACCCGCATAGTTGTCATGATAAATCGAACCTACAGGTTGGATAATAATAATAATAATAATAATAATAATAATAATAATAATAATCGAGTTTGTAACTAATACTAGCCCTGCAGTCAAAGAATTAAATGTTGAACATGGAAAGATCCGTCAGGCAAAAAATTTTAAGTACATAGGGGAGTGGATCGAGCCCAACATATCAGAGAAGGAAGCCTTCTCGTCAAGAATGAACAAGATGGAAGTGGCCTACCAGCTTAACGAAAGGAGTGTACAACAAGCGAACAGTGTCCCGCAATGCCAAACTAAGGCACTATCGTACAGTTATCCGACCTGAGGCGCTGTACGCAGCAGAATGCCTGGCAATGAATAGGAAGGGTCTAGTTGAGAAATTGGGAGCCAAGGAAAGGAAGATCCTCAGAAAAATCTTAGGGCCGATGAAAGACGATGGTGAGTACAGGAGACGGCGTAACAATGAGCTTTACCATCATGTAGAAAGGATATCTCAAGTAATTCGGAAGAGAAGAATATCTTTCTATGGCCACTTAACCCGTATGAAACCCGAGAGAATCACCAATCGGATATTTACCTATTTTCTTAACAAAAAGACCAAGGGCCCCTGGTTTTGTGAGGTAGACAAGGATTTACACGAAGTAGGGATCACCCACGCAGACATTACGAAACGTGACCTTTTGAAGGTAAAGCTTGGAGCACACCACCAATTCCAAGAAAAAGCAAAATTAAAAACCGGCAAGAAGTGGTCTGAAGAAAGAAAGGAGTCTCACAGGCAGCGAATGCGTGAACACTGGGCTAGATCAAGGCCCAAAGACGGAAGCAGTTGAAATGACGTGGTCCATTGCTGGCCTAAACGAAGAAAGAAAGAAAGAAAGAAAGAAAGAAATAAAGAAAGAAAACGTATGGCCTCGGATGCCGGAAACAAGCTTTGTTATTTGACACCCAGACGGCCGTTTGCATGTCAAATTTTGCTATTCCTTGAAGCACTATGAAAATCAAGGAGGTTAGATATCTAAGCTCCTTGAAACTATAGCGCTTTCTAGAAGAGAAATGAGGAACTTGTGTTGGCGGAAAATCCCGAGATTAATTTTGTCATTATGAACACGGCCTACTCAATTCAAATGGGTTCTCTAACATGCCTACATCTAATGGCATGCGTGTCGTGAATTTCGTCCCATTTCATAATTCATTTACCACGGGCAGGAGCGAACATGCAAACTTGGGGTTAGTAATCCGACACAATAACCACTCGCCCTCCATAATATTAATAATAATAATAATAATCGATAAAAATATCAATAAATATAAATAAATAATTAATAAATACAAATTATAAAGTAAATAAACGACAATCAAATATAAAGATAGTAAATAAATAAGATTTGATGATGAAAATTGTTGATTTAAGGGGCCTAACATGTGGGTTATTTATCAATTTATTTATCGTATGGCTTTTAGTGCCGGGAGTGTCAGAGGCCATGTTCGGCTCGCCAGAGGCTGTAACCGCTTCTAGCGGACACCCAGGGGCGTGAGCTACAAATTCCGTTCAACATCTAGGTTATCGTCCCCTAATGATTTTGGTGATAGTGAAAGATGAGATGAGATGATATGAGAATGAATACTATAACTAATATTAACTACAAACTTATACACTAGAAGAAGACATGGTAAACAAATAAAGGATAAGGCAAATAAAGGACAGGAGAAAAGAAATTCCCGCAACCCTCGAAGAATGAGGATTGAGGGACTTGGAAGGAAGGAGAGCCATGAAAGGCAGATAGGAAAGGGACCCAGCTCAGAGATCCCTCAGGATCGCCAACGCACGAATTCACCAGCCTTGATCCCCTAAGGGTGTAGCAATATCCAGGGTGCACCAGAAGTGGTGGGGCTACAAACATCTTGCCTCCTTGAGGGCCTTGAACAAAAGGCAGGAGATGAGAGGAAAAGAAAAACAAGGCTGACCCCTCGCAGAAGGAGGGTATCAGGAAAGATGAGCCAAGGGACAATTAAGGCGGGAAAGTAAAACACTCCCTAGACCTCGGATACCCTTATACCGTCGGGGTCAGAAGAGAACAAGAGTTGACTAGGATAGGTCGACAAGAAAGATCGTTCGGGTGATATACGTTATATTTTTGGAAATCGATCATCAATAAATAATAACAAATAAATATTAAATAATAAATAAATCGAAAAAAGCTGGAAAATAAGAGAAACTGACAAAGAGAGATGAACCTGGCACAAGTAAGTGGAGCAATGGTGGACTTTTGGGTTAAATATAAATAAGTTTGGAAAAATATGTTTGGAATTTTAGGGAATGGTGGGGGATGGGATTAGGGAGTAGAGAAGAGGGTTTGGAGGCATCTACCTTAACGTTTGAAACGCCCGCCATCTTAGAACAGCATGCGCACTAAAAATCGTCACTTTCGCCGTAGGTGGGGGTAGGTCTTATCTTAGGGGGAAAAGACTTGACCTATCGATAAAGGGGATAGAGTCTCTTCGATTGAGCTCTCACACGACTTTCTCCGATTACACGTTCGGGAGTACGCACGGCTTTGCCCCTGGATGTAATGCAGGTTACCCCTGGGATAGGACCCCTCTACTTACGAGCACGGGCAACTGAACACCAAGTGTTCACGTGACACAAATTAATTCGCTATATATTAGCCTACTTGGAACATCCATACTTCAGTATTGAAACCTTCGCAGCACGGTAACTCATGGAGAAGCACCGTGAGAAGAGAAAGCCTTTGCATATTGCCTTTCTTGACCTTGAAAAGGCCTTCGATCGTATTCCTCAAGAATTGATTTGGTATGCGCTCCGCAACCATAGTGTGCCAGAGTCAATTCTAAATGTGGTCAAGATGTTATACACGAACACCAGCAGTAGAGTACGTTGTGCTGTTGGCACCTCGGAAAACTTTCCTGTAAATGTCGGCGTTCACCAAGGCTCAGCACTATCACCGTCCCTTTTTGTTCTTGCGATGGAAACCACCACTCGTGACCTGCAACGGAATGTTCCTTGGACCCTTCTGTATGCAGATGATATAATAATTGCAGATGTCACCAGAGAAAAACTCCAATGTCAAGTTGAAGATTTAACCGCCCCTCCCAGTGTGGCCTATGTCTGAATGTGAAAAAGACGAGTATCTGGAGTTAAACCCACGCGACGGCACCATTCAAGTCGCTGGACAAAATCTAGTCAAGACAGAATGCTTCAGGTACCTTGGATCTTGTCTTCAGAGTGATGGCAACTTCAATGATGAAGTAAGAGCCAGGGAAAACGCAAACTGGTTGCGGTGGAAGGAGGTCACGGGTGTGCTTTGCGACAAGAAAATGCCCCTTCGTCTCAAATCCAAGATATACTGACAGTGGTACGGCCAGTTGCGCAGTATGGAGGTGAATGTCGGCCATCCGACAAAATTTCAGAACGTCGCCTGCACGCCATGGAAATGAGAATACTCCGTTGGACAATAGGCATCTCCCTTATTGACCATGTCAGAAACGACACAATTCGGGAGCATATGGGCGTCGCCCCAATTGTGGACAAAATGAGAGAGAAACGGCTCCGATTGTATGGCCATGCCCTGCGTGCAGCGCCTGATACTGTTGCTAACTCTGTCCTTCATTTTGAGGTTGAAGGCCTACGCCCCAGAGAACGACCGAAGCAGCGTTGGCAAGACACAATACATGGTGACTTAAAAATTACCGGTCTAAATTCAGCTGTCGCACGTAACCGGACAAAATGGAGGTCAATGATAAAAAAAGTGGACCCTGCACCTACGGGACAACGATAGGAAGGAGAAGAAGAAGAAGAAGAAGAAGAGTATTTAAAATCTTACGGTTGAATTTATGGCTACATCGATTGTGTAGAGATGATTGATTTACCTGGCACTTAGTACATAATAGTGTGGTCTGTTATAACGTACAGAAGGTGGCAACCCTTTAAGAACCACACTACATAGCGTACACTGCATGCCTCTCCTCTAGCGTCCAACATTTTAACTGGCACAATTTATTCTGAACTTTCGCTTTTACTTTGACTTCTGTACATTCACTTAATCCCGCTCCCCCGAAGTGGTATTAAAAAAAATCTCTACACAGTATATCCAAAATTATTTCTGGGACTCGAATTACAATTCTTGTGTATAAATGCGATTAAAAGTGTGCGTCACGATACGTCATTAACTATTTTCTTAAAGAAATGACGCAGCCTCTATAGTCAAACTTTGTCAGTCTTGCTTTTTATCCTTGTGCCGAGGAATGACGTGATAGCTTACTTGTAGTGATTTTGTTACAAAGTGGATGCCAATGGTTGATGGCTTGACCTGGTATATCTGTTTTGTGCGGAGGTGATCAACTGGAGTTGGGTTTTATCGTTATTTTTACATCCTGATGCTTGGGTTTCAATGTAATCTAATGCAATGTTTCCCAAACCTTTTTGTGTGTGTACCACTTTAAGAGATGAGAATTTCTCGCGTACCACCTAATGGTTGGGAGATATAGTAATTATAACCCCCATCACCACTACGTAGCTGTCAAAGATGGATTGTAAATTGTGTTTGTTAGAGGTAATGTTCAAATAATGAAAAGTGTGTCCAGTTGTTTTATTATTTATTACAATAAGTATCCAATTCAAACATTCAGAAATGACACTGTACAAATAATATTAATAAAAAAGATCTTAATAATTAAATATAAAAACAAAAGTTAATTAACAACTTCAATGTGAAGGGTGAGCTTGAAGATTAGAAGCCAACTTAGGAATGTCTGGTTTAAGACTGTTGAGTATCAAACGAAGATTGTTTTCCACTGTAAGGAGCCTATTCCGGTATTTATTCTTGAGATAAACAAGTGAAGAAAATGCAGTCCCACACTAGTACGATGTAGTGAATGGCAGTACAAATCTAACTGCTTTGTTAGCTATGTGTGCATAGTTTGCACGCCTCTCAACCCAAAAGTTCATAACAGCCATTTTTGAAAAAGTTTATCGTAGTTCTGGAACACAAATCAATTCATAAAACTCCTCCTTATCTTTGGCCTTTATGTCCTCCGGCAACATATCAATGTTTTTATATTTTTAAATTTTATATATCGTATCTTATATATATAACAAGTAGTTCCGTGGAGAACTATACAGCCTATTTTCATATAACCTACTAATATTAATTGTCTCTATCAACATACAAATTATCAGATTGATTGCTGTAATAGATTCGTAGATATTGAGAACCGTCTAAATGTTCTGGATGGTCACCATGTTGGATTTTTATATTATAGGCCTTAGATTTATCTACTATTACATGAAGATTATTGTGTAGGTATATTATTCATATTTCAATCGCATGATTAGGAGAGAAGAAATAAAAGCGGGATTTTAAAATTTCGCTCAGCCACCATCTTGTGGTTATGAAAATAATTTAATAAATTAGATGCCGGTCGATAAAAATTTGTATAAGGATGTACCGTATCAAGTTTTACTGCGCTCGGATGGTTAAAACACAAGAAACGTCCATTTGAATATTTAAATTTTGCGTCGCCGCCATGTTGGACTTGTGCTCGCCAGGTTATTGAACGTCCCATAGGTGAACATATGCCTATAGCATCTATACACTTACAAAATTTCAGTTTGATTGCTGTAGTAGATTAATAGAAATTGAGAACCGTCTAAATATTTCAGATGGACGCCATGTTGGATTTAAATATATGTATGCCATAGGGTTATGTACTATTAGATGATGATTATTGTGTACGTTCATTATGCAAATGTTAATTTCGATCGCATGATTAGAACACGAGAAATAAAAACTTAATTTTCGAAATACGCACAACCGCCATTTTGAGGTTATATAAACAATTGAACTAAATTAGATACCAGTGCATTACAATGTGTATAAACATTTGTTGTACGATGTTTCATTGGGTTTGGAATTTTAAAGCGCGAGAAAAGTCTACTTAAAACTTTCAACTTCGCGTGGACGCCATGTTCGTTATGTAGTTAACCGGATTATGAAAGACCCATAGACGAACTTCCAGTCGTGCCATTTATCTCCGAACAAAATTTCATGGTGATACCGGTAATATTTTAAGAGATATAAAAAGCCGGTGAAATATTTCGCACAGCCGCCATCTTGAGGTTATGTAAACAATTGAACAAAGTTAGATATTGGTGCATTACAATGTGTATAAACATATACTGTACCAAGTTTTATTGCGTTTGGTTGGTTGAATGGCGAGAAACATGTATTTAAAAGTCGCAACTTCGCTTGGCCGCCATGTTGGTTTTGTAGCTACCAGGTTTTCAAAAGTCCTATAAGTGAACTTATAGTAGTTCCCTTTATCACCGTACAGACTTCCAGGGTGCTATCGGTTATAGTTTCGGAGATATTAAATGCTGGTGAAATATTTCGCACAGACGCCATGTTGTATTGGTAAGACGTAACAAAATTTGAAGGGCACGTTAGGGGCCGCACGAAATAGTACTATGAACTTACCGATTTTCTTTGAAATCTCTCCAGCCGTTTAGAAGTTATTAGGAGGGACACACAAATATCCTCACACACACACACACGCACACACAGACACACACACGGACAAAAGGTGATCTCATAAGCTTTTTTTTTTCTTTCAAAAGAGAAAATAGGCTAAAAAGGAATGTCTGTGTGTTCGTCTTTTATGCGTTCATAAACCATTCATCCGATTGCGATCAAATTTTGGTGAGTTGTTGTAAACACTTCCGGGAGGTTTATATGCATAGTTAATCCATTTCAAAATACATAGCGCGCGAGTAGTTTAAACAAATGCGTAATGGCGATGCGTCCATATACAATTCATCCGATAGCGATCCAATTTTGGTGAGTTGTTGAGCACAGTCCCGGAAAAGTTATAGGCGTAGTAAATAAAATTTGCAATAGACGGCGCGCGAATAGCTTTAACAAAATGGCGTGCGTTTGTTTCTAGAAAGTCCCACAAGCGTTCATATGCCATTCATCCCATTGCGATGAAACTTGGGTGAGATGTTCTGTACACTTCAGGTAATGTTTCTGGCTTAGTAAATCCACTTAACAATAGGTAGCGCACGAGTAGATTCAACAAATGAGCGACGACGGGCGAAGCGTTTCAACAAAGTCCCGTATGCGTTCACATACCATTCGTCCGATAGCGATGAAACTTGGGTGAGATGTTGTGTATACTTCAGGCAAGGTTTCTGGCTTAGAAAATCCACTTTACGATAGGTAGGGCACGAGTAGATTCAACAAATGAGCGATGACGCGCGAAGCGTTTCAACAAAGTCCCGTATGCGTTCACATACCATTCGTCCGATAGCGATGAAACTAGGGTGAGATGTTGTGTACACTTCAGGCAAGGTTTCTGGCTTAGCAAATCCACTTTACGATAGGTAGGGCACGAGTAGATTCAACAAATGAGCGACGACGCGCGAAGCGTTTCAACAAAGTCCCGTAAGCGTTCATATACTAATCGTCCGACAGCGATGTAACTTGGGTGAGATGTTGTGTACACGTCAGGGAAGCTTTCTGGCTTAGTAAATCCACTTTACAATAGGTATCGCACAAGAAAATTAAACAAATGAGCGACGACGCGCCAAGTGTTTCAACAAAGTCCGGTATGCGTTTATATACCATTTGTCCGATAGCGATAAAACTTGGGTGAGTTATTGTGTACACTCCAGGGAAGGTTTCAGGCTTAGGAAATCCATTTTACAATAATTAGCGCACGAGTAGATTCGACAAAAGTGCAAAGTCCAGTAAGCATTCATATACCATTCGTCGGATAGCGACTAAACTTGGGTGAGTTATTGTGTACACTCCAGGGAAAGTTTCAGGCTTAGTTAATCCATTTTACAATAGTTAGCGCACGAGTAGATTCGACAAAAGAGCAAACACGCGCGAAGCGTTTCAACAAAGTCCCGTATGCGTTCATATACCATTCGTCCGATAGCGATGAAACTTGGGTGAGATGTAGTGTACACTTCAGGGAAGGTTTCTGGCTTAGTACATCCACTTTATAACAGGTATCGCACAAGTAGATTCAAGAAATGATCGACGGCACGCGAATCGCTTAAGCAAAGTCACGTAGCGTTCAAATACCATTCATCCGATTGCTAAGAATCTTTGGTTGGATTGTTGTGCACACTCCGGGAAAGGTTTCTGACTTAGTAGATTCTTTTTTACAATAGGTAGTGCACGAGTAGATTCAACAAATGAGTAACGGCGCGCGTATCGTTTTAAAAAATTCGTATGTGTTCATATACCATTCATGCGATTGCAATGAAATTTAGATAAATGTTGTTTCCACTCCCGCAAAGATTTCTGATTTAGTAACTCCGTTTTTCAATTGGTAGCACACGAGTAGATTCAACTAATGAGCGACAGCGCGTGAATCGTTTCAACCAAGTCCCGTATGCGTTCATATTGTACAGCCCGGGGGCAGTACCCCCTGAGACCCACCCCGCCATCTTTTACCAAACCCACCCGCATAGGCAGACCATAAGCCTCATGCATTTCTTCATACACAAGCGGGCCCGGCATACTGCTGACGGCCACGCTTACGAAATATAAACATAAACACGGTAAATGGAGCGACAACTATGAGGAAATGCTGACAAGGCAGTGGGGGAAGGCCTTAAAGCCTAGGCCCGCAGGAACCCCATCATCTGTTCTGTTCTGTTCTGCTCTTGGCCACGGCCCTGCCCGACGACGAGGTCCGTTCCAGCTCTTCACCAGGTGAGATCTAGCTGTGCTCAGAATCCTTTATCTTGGTAAACACCTACCCTGAACTACTGTACACCTTACAAATTGTACTACATTTCATATTTGTCTAAACTCCCCAAGAGGGACATCACATCACATCACATTTACTGGCCAATAAACACATGGTCAGTAAGCATACACGTTTATTACTAATCACACTCCATTTTACATCCTTATACCCAACCTGACCTTAGTCATAATTGCCCCTGACCGTAGAGGCCAATAACTGCATCGTCAGGTTCGATTGTAATCGAGCACGCGACTCGACTGCAGAGTGCCGAGTCGCTGACTCTGCACATTCGCTGAATTGCTCACTCGACTCAATTAGCAGGCTAGATCAGCAGCCTGCACTTAGACATTCATCCCCTGGCAGGTAATTGCATCCTGCAGAGACGCCCCCAATAGCTTAAGCACTCACACCAACACACTACACTGGTAGTCTCTCCCAACCACGGGAGACTACCCACATCCGGAAGCAACCCTCTAAATTAGCACACCTACACTACCGTGTTTATCCCACCCCCAACCAAGGGATAAAACATACTTGGTGGAGGCGCGGCTACCACGCAAAATAAGGGTAAGGGACTCAAACAACGAGCCCTCGTGGTAGAGCGATCTGTACCGCAAGCAGCCAAGCAAAAGTTGAAATTTTTTTTTGGGTGACAGCATTACATTTTTCTCTTCACTCTAGCAACACAAGGGAAATTTTTAGTCAACCCACCCCCCATCCCCGCTAGAAATAATCAGAAATCTAATACATTAAAAGCCGCACATATTTCTTTTTATACATATACTTGTTTCAGGATGGCCCCTTTACACCGTCTAGCTGTGCTGAGGAGCATTGGGGAATACCAGGAATCAATTGCCTGGCACAAGGTCTTAGAGACAAGGCAGGACTACCTCAGAAGGTATCAGCAGCTCCTGCACGCCCAGTATATGAGAATTATAAGGGCACTTGTCCGGCCACTCCGCAGCGCCAAGAATCGAAAGATTCGAGCGAAAATCCCCACCCTCCGTACAAAAAATTACTAAAGCACACTGGAAACTACACTGCAGACACGAAATTATGTTCCAGCAATGGGAGACACTCATCAAAGAACACAAACGGATAGGAACTAGCGGTACTAAAGTTGCCGAACAGGCCATATGCCTCAATACGCAGTACGCCAAAATTTGGGAAGAATATCGGGAACTCCAAGCCAACAAGGCTAGTTCTGAGTTCACGGCAGGGCCACCAGCCCAGCCAAGAGAGGACATAGGCGTAGATACGCTAGCTCAGCAATTCGCGAGGATGTCCCTCTCGACACGTATCGCCACACAAGGGAATGAGTCTACCGTGGCCATGGGCCAGAAATCGGTCAGACAACCCTCCAATACGTTGCTCAAGCGCTCACAGACAATTACACGACCCCTACCGCCAGTTCAGAGGGCGATTTCGCCAGAATGGAAGCGGACACCAACATGTGCATCCCCAGTGCAAGGACATACAGGGGGATTTCTGGCAGTCCATCAGCATGTAACACACACGCCTACACGCACTATCCTGCCTCCGAAACAAAGTACACGGGGTTTAAGGGAAATTTTACCACCCACCCCACGCGGCCAGGCAGACAGGAGGGCATACACACATACAGACACTAATAGAATAGCGCGGAGCCAACACAGCCCTTCAGGCGCCAGCATACCTAAGCCTATTAACAGGCACTACGGGGAACGTAGGCTTAGGCCTGCTTTACTTAAAACACCCCTGAAAGATAGTAAAGAAGCACCTAAATGGGAACCTGAGGCTTATGCCTTCATAACAGGGCGCAGTAATTCACCCCGACGGGCGAGGAAGCGCGCACAATAGTGAAATTCACTGACCGCACAAGCCCATGGATAAATGTTCCCATGACAAAAACACATGCACAAAACTGTACAATTTGTATGCGTATATATATATATTTCATCCACAAGTGTACGTTATTTCTTACACTGCCCATAGCAGGAATTTTTCTTGTCCCCCACAACAGCGCTCAAACTATGCATAAATACCATGGGATAACACTCACAGTTCAGGGGAAAATACTATAATATATTTTTGAGGTCACACAGTAAACACAGGTACCATAAAAAGAGTCACTAAGACTGACAAAACTGTCACAGAGACACAGGCCCAAAAGGCAACAGGTATGATCATCCTGAACAAAGACGGTCTCGAACCCGCGACCTTCAGAATACCAGGAACGCAAGGTCAGGTAACTATCCAATTGCAGGATACAGCAATAAGGGACAGTCACGCTAACAGGGATTAATACGCATAAAATAATAAAACCGCCTCCGACATCTATTAACCCGACACGCGACTAGAAGCCCAGAGATACACGCACATAATTACATCACCTACTCACAGAGACATATCAAGAACAGGAATATATTCGCACCACGTCTACAGTTACACAGAATTTGGGGACACAATATATATGAACAGAGGTAGGGTTTTTTACATGACGAGAAACCAAAGGCACACCGTATATGCAGACAATAGAAAAGCGTGTCAGCAAACCCACGCACATTGTCCCAACACATGTGGTAAGCAGACCGCTAGACTAAGCAGCAAGTACTTCCTACACAATTGAAACTTGACACTATCGCCAGTCAGCGATAAGACATAAATGAATATGCGACCGTCGCAAGTACCAGACAGGCTATCAACAATCTCACTCGGACAGTAACATACACAATCATTCACTAGAAGAGCCAAAGCCACATTACGCCCACAAATTAAACCCAGGGTCGACCAAAATACATACAGACAACAAACATGGGACATACATACAGGGGCGTAGGTTCGCTCCAAGGTACTCGATATAATAAGCCTTCTTAGGGCATTAGCGACCCCGGGACTGCCAATAGGGGACGTACCGGGAACGCCAGGCCTCTACGGAGACCACAATACATTTTTTGAACCATAGCGCCCGACACCTGAATACGGGGGACGCCACGGGCACAGACAAACGCCCACGCAAAGTAGTTAACACCACATTTCTACGGCCAAAAATCATGGCAATGTGGACCACCCCGGACATAAAATAATACACCAAGACACAATGGGGAACGGATCGCGAAATCAAATTCCCAAACAAGTTTGTGAGCGGGAAAAAGATGACAAGGTAGCACGTTGGCCTTACAAGAATGGAAACACATGTCGACATACAGACAGTGGCGAAATTCACGTTTCGTTAGCCTTCATACATAACATTAAAGACTCTCTGTATACAAGGATACAAAACAAATACACAAAAAGAACACTGCGTCGCAAATAAGCGAATTCCAGCGGTTGCAACACACTGTTGCCGGTAGACATTCTTGTCATAACAAGACGTGACAATGACATGCAGACATGATGACACTGGCACAAAAACAATAACAATAACGATATACAGTGACACGGATGTTGATACAGGAAGTGGGAGCGCCATTTCAATAGGCTCCGCTTCCAATAATACACAAATACTGTGGGCCGGATTAATCTCGGGAATACAGGCTCCCATACAACTACCATTACCGACACTAGGAACATGTCTACAAGGGTGATAACACGCAACACCTGACAATTAGCCACGCGACACGAGATAAAGCCTTCTCCCATAACATCCCACGCGCCAGAAGACGTCAGCGATAGCCGACCTCACACATACAGCCGCGCTAATTACAGTCACGGCCTCTCCCTTCCTACACGCGCCCACCACTCAAGGGCGGATACAGACAGATTCCAGGAGGGAACAACCCCCCCTAATAATTTCTTTTCTTATTTTTTTATTTTTTAAATCATTATAGACGATCAGCCCATGACAATTTATACTTACAATCACATGCTACCCCAACGTCATGAACAGGAGACCAGGTTAGGCCGTGACGTCACAGCGTCACCGCACTTAAACACCCTAAGGGCAGCCCGAGGGCGGTGCCCACAGACACAAACATCCTCACACAACGTAGATATCACTGATCCACAGACTGGTATTCTAGGAGAGAGTAGATGCTTTATGGCATCTCAACTTAGCCAGCGTACATCCCAAGGAGCGGGTAGAGAACACATAGTGACTAAGAGAGGATGACACACCACAGCAGGAGTAGAGATGGATAATGCCATCAGGATGGCCATGGTACCAACTACGGGCTACCATCCCAGCACCCTTCTTCCTACATACCCTGTCACCAACAACACTATCCAACACAGACATACAGATACATAAAAACAGTTACACTGCATTTCAAAATATACATCGGGGTTGATAGACTTCATGCTTCTAATAAATTAAGGTATGCTACACCTTGGCCCCAAACGCCTACACCCGAGTATTAGAGGTGCGTCGGACACTGATATCAAGCGGCAATGCACATCTCTGTGTAGAGAGATGAGGCCATACTTATACTAACAATTATTTTATTAAATAATGCCGCATGCAAGGGACATAAACTTATCGTATCCCAACACAAGCCTTATCCTCAAGTGAGAGCGGACACGCCTCACATCCATCGTAATGCATGAAATATCCCATCCACACACCAGGGATTGTATCATTATTACACCCGCATGACATTTTTAAATTTTGCACACCTGGGAAAAACCCACCCCATCCACTCACAGTAAATACCTCCAAACAGCATCATCGGCTCCCGGCCACCATAAACAGGGAGTCCAACGATGCACGACCCCTCCTACCACGCCTTAACCCCATTCAGCAAATAACACCCCCGGATCCTAATAACAAGGGACCAAACGCCCTACAAACCTACCAACACCTCTAGCAAAGTACTGAGACCGTCGGTGGAGCTGTCAGGATAGCCAACAACCGCAATGACTTCCCTAACATCTCATCCGTCGGACATAATTGCCGAGAGGATCAGGTGAACTTCCTAATAGGCCAAAGCGGCACGAGAATCTGTAGTCCACAGGGATCGTGGTACATGGTGACGAAGGTCATAGACTGCCTAAGGAAAGGTTCACCTTAAAAACTAGACTGAGAAAATAAACATCCAGACTTATGTAAAACACCGTGAAAATTTATTGTTAAAATTCACAAGCCCCTAGCCTAGTTCGGAGGGTTTCAATCGGCTAGTCCGCAAGCTAATAAACAAACAAAAATAAAGATCAGGTCCCTACCTGAGAAGTTAGGGAAAACCCTCGCGAAAGATCTATCTCACAATAATAAAGCAACAACAGCAACACTAGGAAAATGGTACGACACAAATCCCAAGGCCAAGTTACAAGATCAAGCTAATATCAGAATTTACATTTAACAGGGTAGCAAAACAAATGTAAGTTAGGATGATACCATCTCCACATTTACATTTAACGTTAGTTCGTCTAGCTAAGTCCTATCAGTTAATAACAAAATTTACGGCGATGACGTCCGTAACAGAAAACAATTACATTCAAAAGCTAAGTGAACAGCCATGTAAAAAAACATTTAATTATTCTCAGTAACTAAGTGCTAACAGTACACAATAGGGTAACATGTAGGATTCATACACTTTTACATCATAAATAATTAATAAGAGACAACAGTTTTATTAATATGCCTGCCTGCACCTTGGTTTACTCTTTGTAAGCCATAGTCATCTAATGTGTGTAGTTACGGTGACGACTGCGTAGTAAAGACTACGTCTAACATCGTATGGCCTGCGCTCCACAAGCTACGAACTCAAGGTTCGAGCAAGCTTCAGGTCGCTACAAAAGTGTCAGCTGTCCTAGTCATTCCCTCAAAAGGAAATACCTTCATTATCACGGCCATGTCAGCAGGTTCCAAATGCAAAAGAACAAAGTTAGATAGAAAGAATTCGTTAGTTAGCTTTTGTTTTACCAAAATTGTGCGTTTTATTATTAAGATGTCGGTTTAGGTTTATCGTTGGTTTATGGCGAATAATACTGATAATAGCCTGGACACGGAGTGTCTCCACTGAGATCAATCTCCACCAAAACCCTCGACTCAAAAGTCGGAATATAATCAACGAGCAATAACTCGGACACACAATAACACAAGTTACCAGCGGCGCACAGCTCGCGTTCAATAACTCTGGGATGGGCCTGCACACTCAGTCACCCTCCAATAACATCTGGTCAACGGGAACAGTTCCGGACAAGGTACACACAAATACCTTCATACAATAAATACCTCCTATAACAGGGCAGCCTACAACGTACTATAGAAAACCTGACATAACTGTACACGTCAAAAACGGTACACGCAAAAGTGCGTTTAACTAACAAAAAACAATCTATAAAAACATCTGATCAGATACAAGGTTGGACACTGGGTTCCATGAGCTAAATTGCAATGAAAGAAAGAGCGAATACAAGCATTCTGTCTTCTGTCAAAGTATATCTGTCTCATAATACAAGCGTGCTCTCAAGGGCACTGGGTCACAAACCAGTTTGTGTCGCCGCAGGCTACAACATTCCTGCGCGGTCGGACACAACACACACTAACTATCAAGGCCAGCGATTTAAGCAAAATAAAAACTGTACAACTGGCCTCATCATAAAACCTCTACCATAGGTTATAAACCTCGAAGAATACGTGTATAAAAAACAGGCTATAAATCTGAATACAATAATATAATTCCGTCTTTCAAACCAAAGACGTCTAAATGGTAGCAATGTCACATTGCTGGAGCTCTTTGCTCTCAAAGATATAATACTTCAGTAGTTGCTTGTACAACATCAAATAAATACGTGTCTTCACATGACACTGTTGTTGTTTGAGTCTTCAGTCTTTTGACTGGTTTGATGCAGCTCTCCATGCCTCCCTGTCCTGAGCTAATCGTTTCATCTCTACATAGCTACCACACCCTACATCCGAGGCAATCTGTTTAACATATTCTAACCTTGGTCTACCCCTACAGTTCTTGTCCTCGACCCTTCCTTCCATAACTAAGCTTGCTATTCCTGGGTGTCTTAGTATGTGTCCTACCAAACTATCTCTTCTCTTCATTAGCAGTCGCCAGAAACATCTCTCCTCTCCCACTCGTCTTAATACCTCTTGGTTTGTAACCCTATCTACCCATCTGATCTTCATCATTCTCCTGTAACACCACATTTCAAATGCTTCAATTCTCCTCTTTTCTGCTACACCAATAGTCCAAGTTTCACTTCCATAGAGCGCCACGCTCCAGACAAAGGCTTTCAAAAATGACTTCCTAATACCTAAATCTATATTCGATGTCAACAGATTCCTTTTTTGTAGAAAGGCTTTCCTTGCCTGAGCCAACCTACTTTTTATATCCTCTTTGCTTCGTCCATCACTGGTTATTCTGCTTCCTAAGTAACAGAAGCCTCCTACTTCCTTCAGCTTTTCACCTGCCAATTTGATCTCCATAGAGGTTTCTGATTTATTTCGGCTGCATTCCAGTATTTTTGTTTTACATTTATTAATTTTCATCATGAATTCTTTCCGTAAGACGGAGTCCATACCATTCAAAAATTCATTCAAATCCTCAGGCTTGTCGGCCAAGATGACTATGTCATCAGCAAATCTCAGAGTTGAAATTATTTCTCCTTGAATCTTCACTCTCACTTTACATTAACAAAATAATAATTGTGGCGCAGATTCCACACTCTGGATCTGCTTAATGATACGTTGGGAACTGGGTTCGATGCTAGACAACGAAACATCCCTATTACTTATAAGGTCAACTATTGACCAGATGGCTTCTGAGCAACATCTCAAATGAAATATAATGCAGTTACAAAACTGGTAATTACAGTCGATTACCTAACTGATACGACTGCTCTAACGAAGTCAGGGGTGTAACAAAGACTGGTTGCAAGAAATGCAGTTAAAGAAATATAACCATGGCATCTGATTGCCATAACTAAGTCACCAAAGACTTGAAAAATCACCCCAGATAGGGTTAAACAAAGTAGCCTCAAATGACTACGGTCACGTTTAGCAAAAGATAGGCATTGACGTTCCACGACGTCCATCAAGCTGCACCAGGGTTGACCAAAATGTTTGACCCAAGGGTGTCTCACTCTAACTGAAATAAAGACATCTAATTAGACTAGTTACAGTCCCTACCTATAAAAATGGCTGTCACTGAGTTCGGTTGGTTCACAAACGACATTACACCTACTATACCACCAGAAACTAGAAAGGGTGTACAAAAACTCACGAAATGGAGGAGCTCTCACTCAGCCCTCTGTTCAACGACAAGGGTTGAACAAATTCATCCCTGGCTCTCCGGAACGGAATCGTCCTCATCAGGACTCCCATCTGGACTCTCCCAAAGGCCAGGGTTCGATCTGTCCCTGTCGTCAACTTCGTGAATGTACTGGACCTGCCTGGGAAAGGCATCCTGGGTTCCTTCCTCCTCGTTCGCTAATCTGGAAGCTCCACCATCATGCTGGTTCCAATAGATACATCACCCTCATACCATGGCGGTATTAGCCCATGATGTTGGTCTCAAACATGGTGTAGAATAGTCTGATCACGTGGGTGGTGAAATAAATCGTGTAGTAGTTCATTCTTTCACTTCAAAAATTACAATGTTCGTTGAAAATGTTACAGGCTTTAATTGCAATTGATAACACAGCCTTTACTTCGCAGATATTGAATAATACGTGAGCAAGCATTGTTCTGTGGTTCTTCACGTGTACTGACGCCACTTTTACATCACGTAGCATCCGTGAAATGTGCGTCGTTTTGTAATTGAAAAATACACTGTAGCAATTCAAATTTATAGTACTTTCATAATCACACTTATTTAAAGTAGTTATAACACGTTTACCTCTATATTTTTCACCAGGCTCTCGGCCCTCCACAAGCACGTGGGTACAAAAATGTGGTGTTACGGTAATGTTAGAATTTTCACTATACTTGCCAATTATATCACAATATGCTTCTTGTTGTTCACTGTGCATCAAATAACAGTGATTTATAGAATATTCGTGCACGATGGCACCCGATGATAACTTCTACGCTAAACAGCGGATATTTTCTACGTCAGACACGACGGCTATGATTGCACGCCTTCACAGGGCGGATTTTCCAGATGTAGTGCAAATAATTCACAATACAATAATTACTTATCACTCGTATCGTAACGTATGCGTGCTCGATGGCAGCAGATAACAATTTCCACGCTAAACAGCGGATATTTTCTACGTCTAACAAGACGGATGTAACTTCACGCCTACACGGGGCGGATTCTCCAGACGTAGTGCAAGGCACAGGGTTACTCGAGGAAGTAGGTCGTCAAACCGAAGTCGTTGAGCGACTACATACATTCCTGTTTGCGTATCTGCAAGGGTATTACCTTACCTTAAGCGAAAATAACATTCTCCAAAATGTTTTAATAATGCTGAATGACGAAATGAAATATTCTGAGTCTCGTGGAAAGATAAAATTAATTAATAAGACCTCAGATAATTAATTAGCAGACTTCACCAAAGTCAAACGTGCGATTCTCCGCTACTTCAAAGAGTATAGCATGAGCTCTCAGCTCCACGTGGCTTTCTGGGTGTGTTCAAAGGTACCACATCCCATCATAAATGTGCTGTTATAAAAAATATCACATGAACCTTAGCTCAGCGGGTTCAGTACCAAAGCATCAACGCTGGAAAGCCGACACGGCAATGACAAGCCTAAAGTAGCCACTGCATTTCGAAGGTTCTACAACCCCAGAACACTAAAAATTATACAAAATTACATTGTACATACAAACATATTTACAAATCACAATTATTTAAAAAAAAAGGAATCTGACATCACACTAGATGGTGATGAGACGGTAAATGGAGAGCAGAATCGCTACACAAGAACAGAGCTGGAGAAGGCGGTAATGAGGCCTGACCTAGTTTAATGACTGACAGACGAAAGGTCGAAGCAACGATGACTTAGTGCGGGCAAACGTCGAGATCTCGGGTGTGCCCAGCCTGCCCCCGTGTCGGAGAAGGTTATACCCATTATGCACTACGGTTATCGAAGCCAGACCTGCAGGGGAAACATTTGACGGCTAGTAGGAAAATTAGCCAGCTCCACACTAGACTCAGGAGACGAGCCTAGAGACGACCACATTAGGACTAGACTCTCAGATAGTTGTAATATAAGTAGCGTTCCTATGGCGGGGAGCGAGTCTTCCACTCGCGGAAGTGAAGAAGTGTCTCAGGATTCAGCGGGACCAATCCTAGGCACGCCAAGTCATTTTCCCGGAAGATAAGGTGAAGACGATTTAACAAATAAATGATAACCAATGAATAATAAATAATGTGTATGAAATGAATGCGGTCATTCGGTCCCGTGCCCACATGAATGGATGACACCGAGTCTCCAGAGCTTAAATGGAAACGCACCGGGCGGCCAGAGATATTAAATGGGTATGCAACGGGCTGCCAAAAGGGGTCCTGTGGGCAACCCAGTAATAAACATTAATAAACACCAAATGGCGAATAATGCCAGTACAAGCATGTACATTTATCAACCAGAATGCCAACACACGCATGTATAAGATCAACGGAAAGGATATCCGCGCGAGGCGTTTGCTTCTCAGCAACGCAAGTGCACAGGCCTATATTAATTACTAAGAGGGGGAAGTCGACAATTAGTTTAAGAGGAGGGGACTACGGGCCCCTGCTGGGTTCCGGTCCCGGCAGGAGGTCACAAGGGCCCCCCGGAAGGGAAACCGACCGGGACGAGCCTCCGATCAAAATTCTAGTACATAAGATACAGTTCCATTTAAAAGGCAACTTAGAATTAAGCAAATTTAATAAGCACTGTTGTAAAACAGCAGCTACAGCACATTTCGGCACTAGACTAAGGACCATTTCGGCTTGTAAATACAAAATATTTTTTTAAAGTATTAATTAATAGAACTTAGATTAAACACTTTTTAATTAAGATAGAGCGTTCGGCACCTGGCAACTAAAACCGTTACCAGGGTAAGACCGACAACACGTTGCGAACACACGCGTATGCGACGCGAACGCGACACAGAGCGTTCGGCACCTGGCAACTAAAACCGTTACCAGGGTAAGACCGACAACACGTTGCGAGCACACGCGTATGCGACGCGAACGCGACACAGAGCGTTCGGCACTTGGCGGCTAGACGTTGCCAGGATAAGCCCGTTCAATCGATAAAATAACAATAAGTAAATATAACAGGGCGGAGGCACTGAAGCCGTCCGACCCATCAGCGAGGTATACGGTGCAGCCACTGGAGCTGACCGACCCCGATAAAACACGAGACGTCCGAAGAGATCTCAAGGGCGGTGGCATCATCCAAGCCAACCCTTAAAACAGCGCTGCGCGACACGTGCGCGCGTTAACACATTTGGCCAAGGGCATATTACCAATGTACTTTATATTACAGATTTGAGCTCCATCGCTACGGCAGAGATCATCGAAAACCACGGTCACAGGTAATGGCTATGCGCAAATGCAGCATAATTCTCCTATAATAACGCACTTGTTACACTACACTGCCCTATAGCGGGCTACACATTTACAAATACACTGAAGAAGGAGAGAGCAGTACAGATAACATGGTAAGATCCAGCCGGCTTAGCCTAAGATAGGCTAAGTGGCGCCAAGGTAGAATATATGTCTTATGTGCACTAAATAGGTTTAATATATATAATATGAATATACATGTATCATAGCATTAAATTCCATTTCAGACGACCAAGGAAGCAACAGCAAGGCATCCATTGCCAAATAAATGCATAATTAACCATTCTTTCCAGTTGAAGCAGAAATTGTACATGTACCCATTGTAAATATATTTCCCAACACACCAAAAAACACTATACTCCTATAGTATCACTCACATACAAATACACTATCTGTCGTTCTTCAGTCGCGCCAATAAGGTGACGGCAACGGTGCTCAGCAGCAGACAGCGGTCGTGGGACGCTGAACGCCACTGGCACAATTCACACCGACGCTTAAATAATGAGCGACATGCGATGGCCAGGAATGGTACAATTTTGTAAGTGCCAAACCTAGCCATCAGGGTGAAAGTTCTCCCGCCCACGAGGAGAAATTCACTAGGACAAGGTAAAGAGGTACTAAAGATTTGACCACTAAACCACGATCCAGAGAGGCCGAGTAAAAGGAAAACTGATAAGGTATCGAGAATAAGGGTTAGCCGGCATAAGAGAGAAAGACGCGGAAGAATGGCCGCGCAAAAGGATCTCTAGAGAAAGGTATTATTAGATTTTATTACATTTTGTATTCTAAGTGTATTTTATTTTTGTATTTTATTTTTGTCCTTTATTTTGTATTTTATTTTGTATTCTATTTTGCACTTTTCACAATGCCACACTGTAAACAGCCAATACACTTGTTTTTTCTTTCCTTTCTTCCTAATAACGATAATTTGTCAAGGCGTTCTATTTACTCCCAACACAATAAAACTCATTTTAATATACACCCTTAAAACTACACCCCAGAGCGCCTATTTTTCTTTCTTCTTCACTCTTTCATACATTATATTTCAGTGTCACACCAAGTGTAAACGCAGAAGGCAATTTTTCATCCTGCTGCAGGGCAGCATCACAGCCAAAACCGATGTTTTTTTCCTTCTGTGACAATGCAAAATAACAATTTCCCACACTATGTATTCAAGATATGTATTTTTAATCTCCATGTAACAAATTTTTATTATTGATTCTACACATATGTAAAGCATAAATATGTTCCATACCCAAACCCCACCCTCTCTGAGCACACGCTAAACTCACATCAACACCAGGACAACACGACATCGATACACCGACACGACACCGACAAAGAAGATGAAGAAGAGGGACAAGAAGAAAACGATGACAAATCATTACAACGACACGCCCACTCTATTTTCCGTTCGCGAGGACGCGAACAAACGACGAAGGGGACTTGTACAGCCCAGGGGCAGTACCCCCTGAGACCCACCCCGCCATCTTTTACCAAAACCACCCGCATAGGCAGACCATAAGCCTCATGCATTTCTTCAGACACAAGCGGGCCCGGCATACTGCTGACGGCCACGCTTACGAAATATAAACATAAACACGGTAAATGGAGCGACAACTATGAGGAAATGCTGACAAGGCAGTGGGGGAAGGCCTTAAAGCCTAGGCCCGCAGGAACCCCATCTTCTGTTCTGCTCTAGGCCAGCGGCCCTGCCCGACGACGAGGTCCGTTCCAGCTCTTCACCAGGTGAGATCTAGCTGTGCTCAGAGTCCTTTATCTTTGTAAACACCTACCCTGAACTACTGTACACCTTACAAATTGTACTACATTTCATATTTGTCTAAACTCCCCAAGAGGGACATCACATCACATTTACTGGCCAATAAACACATGGTCGGTAAGCATACACGTTTATTACTAATCACACTCCATTTTACATCCTTATACCCAACCTGACCTTAGTCATAATTGCCCCTGACCGTAGAGGCCAATAACTGCATCGTCAGGTTCTATTGTACTCGAGCACGCGACTCGACTGCAGAGTGCCGAGTCGCTGACTCTGCACATTCGCTGAATTGCTCCCTCGACTCAATTAGCAGGCTAGATCAGCAGCCTGCACTTAGACATTCATCCCCTGGCAGGTAATTGCATCCTGCAGAGACGCCCCCAATAGCTTAAGCACTCACACCAACACACTACACTGGTAGTCTCTCCCAACCACGGGAGACTACCCACATCCGGAAGCAACCCTCTAAATTAGCACACCTACACTACCGTGTTCATCCCACCCCCAACCAAGGGATAAAACAATATACCATTCATCTGATTGTGATAAAACGTTGGTGAGTTGAGTACAGTCCTGCGAAGGTGTATGAATTAGTAAATCCGTTTTTCAATGGGTAGCGCACAAGAAGATTCAACAAATTAGTGACGGCGCGCGAATCGTTTAAACAAAATCCCGTATGCGTTCATTTGTCATTCATCCGATTGCGATGAAACGTTCATGAGTTGTTGTGTACACGCCAGGGAAGGTTTTCGATTTAGTAAATCCATTTTACAATAGGTAGCGTACGTGTATATTCAACAAATGGGTGACGGCGCTCGAGTCGTTTCAACAAGTTCCGTATGCGTTCATATACCATTTATTTCATTACGATGAAACTTTGGTGAGTTGTTGAGCACGCTCCCATGATTTTCTTTGACATAGTAAATCAATTTTACAATAGTTTAGAGATGGTTAACGGAAAATAAATAAATATTGGTAATCCAAAAGGACTTCAACAAACAAAGTTACAACGCCAACACTTTCTTTGATTGGCATTGCAACGCGTGCCGGGTACAGCTAGTTATATATATATATATTTCGTAAGTATTTTTTTATATTTTTCGTAACATCACCACGTACCACTGCAGCAGTACGAGCGTACCACAGTTTGGGAAACGCTGATCCAATGTCCCATATATAGGGTTATGATTGAAAATTCATCTTCCATGGCGGTAATGTAATTATACATTAACTAACCACTTACTGAATGAGCAAACTGGTGAACAGTTCAGTTAGCCACAAGAGAGTCAGCTACACATTCCACCTTCAACTCCCCTATAAAATAGCCCTACACCACTAGTCAGTTGCCATTTTGCTAATATTTGCGTGTGAGCGAAAGTAATATAGAGTCATTTTATAAAGTGAAATTGAGTTGTATTATGTTAAATAAATTTAGGAAACAGTGGTTGATCAATGTTTGAACTATGCCAACGAAAAGGAAGGACAAGGTGTTTCGCGAAATAGGACTTAATTTAATACAAACATGCATAACGGTATGTTAGGTTTGGTTTATATATATGGCCTGTTTGCCATATCTTGATGAATGCAGTACATTTGCATTTGCCTGTTGGCACAGGCTAGAGTAAAAGGTGGCTTTTCACCGAAGTCTCAGTCTCACTCATGGCTGTGATTATATGGTGCTTAGTAATGTAATGACATTCGGGGCACAGTCAGTGCCTGTGAATGCTGTGAAAGGTTCTACTCATAGGGTTAGTACTATCGTTCTGACTCTGTGAGGAAAGCAATAGCAAACTACCTCACTCCTTTTCTTGCCTAGTACGCCTCGATAGAGCGCTGCCTTGGGTTTTTGTGGGTATCTATTCACGTAACCTAACGGCGGTACTTTTTGAGGATCCAACCAGCCTTCGGGCTGACTACCTAACACATATATTATTATTTTAAAGCGGGTGTTTTGCCTTTAGTTACAAAATGAAACTCACTCAAAACTTTGTGACATTATTTAGTCTTTCTATACAAATATTTTTTGAGTTTGCCCTAAATAATAATGAATTAATAACGCTTAATTAATTAATAGTGATGAAATGCCTGAGATTCATTTTGAAAATGTAGAACGGGCATTAAACAAAGGAAATGCCTAAAAATTCCTACATAGAGGATAAATATAAGGTACGTTTAATACTTACTCATTCAAGGGACTTCCATTTTCATCTGCTCCTTCATTCTGATTTTCTTCTTTTACATCCTGGGGATAATATGGAATAATTTATTTCAGTGTTATCACCTTATACTTTAACACAAATGACAACCCATGTAATTGTACGACACTGTTCAGCTGAAGTGAAGATATATTCGCTGAATGACTTTCTACTGACCATCACATCCCAGTGCTAGAGATAAACTTGATACTGATAAGTGGTTATAATCCCCAGTTCTGAAACGTAAAATACACTTTTAGAGACCTCGATAAATTTAGAGCGATTGAAAATGCTAAAATCAGTACCTCAATGGAAGTAACAGCTTTAAGGATTGAGGACAAATGAACATTCATTTTTAATTCTCTTAGCCGTAAGACCATAAGAGAGGGGCAGATGACCCCGCTGTTCCGCCCCTTGAAACAATAACAACATAATGGACCACAACAAATCCTACGGTCCAACACGTGCACATATCATTGAGTAACAAGCAACTAGACTGCCCATACGAGCATGACTTTTGAGAATGAAGGCATAAATCTATTAACCATCAGAATATTAAACACGGCATTTCTTCACAATTCACTGCAATTTTATATTTTAATGTTCAAAAAGAAGTGAAATTGAGTCAATAAAATGCCTCTAGGGGGAGTCAATCGTAGAGCATGGTAGTAACTCTACGAATTAAGTGTCTGCTAGTGTACGGGAGCACACAGTTTGCAAAGGAGATTAGAGCAGATACTAACAGCCAAACGCTTCCGTTTGTCATCAACATTATTGGGAGAATACAACTGTAAATCCCTAAATACTATTAGGAGATGTATTGAAAATAAGCATGAGTTTACTTACCTTATTCAGATCTGAAGATGATGCTTCTGTTTTGATGTATGTAACGATATCCGAAACAGAAGATTCCTCGATCTTAATATCCGTGTGATGGTCTGTATCGTCCTGCAAATAAGTAACTTGTATCACATATATCTTCCTTTGCGTAGGTGGAATTATATCTTACGGATGGCTTGTAAACTTGCACTGAAGGAATCAAGGAATAAAATAATATACTGAATGTAATTCAACCCCGCATTCATAGTTTTATTTCGTCCATAGCCACATGGCAAAAAAAAAGTTATTGGGCAGTTTTTGCAAAAAGCATTTCAGTTGGAATACACTCGCAAAACGTGGGCCTAGCATATTGTCACTGGCATTGAGTGTGCGTGTTGCGACTTTGCGGCGTAGCAGCAGTTACTTCGAGTTACCATATAACGATAATAAGGACCGGCCGCGGTGGCCGAGAGCGCTAACGCGCTATCTCGTGCCTCGCTGGTATCGGGAGAGCGTGGGTTCGAATCCCACCTCGGCCGTCCTGAAAATGGTTTTCGTGGTTTCCCATTTTCACCACCAGGCAAATGCCGGGACGGTTCCTTCCAATAGGTCCACGGCCGATTTCCTTCCAATATCCCTTCCCTGACCCGTCCTGAAAAGAAAAGTACATGGCCATTGGCTGCATTAATAAAAAAAAAAAAAAAAAAAAAAAAAAAAAAAAAAATTAAAAAAAAAAAAATAATAATAAGGACAAGCAACGTTGATAAATTTTGTGTTGAGATATTTCATACCAAGCGTCGACACTTAAAACAAATTTGACCTCATGGATACCAAAAGTAGGGAGTAATTTAACGTGAACGATAAACAAATAGGGGTTTATTTGTAAGTACAGAGGCAGCTACTTGAAGTCTCATTTCATATAAATTCACTCGTAATACATAATACATGAGTCAAGGTGGTTATCAAGATGATTACGCAATGTGTTAATAAAGAGAACTGAATAAGATTATTTTTATAGACAAGAGCTTAAGAGCTTTTATGAACTTAAATGCTGCATTGGTCTAATAAAATGCTGAGATACACCGCCATAGACCATCTCTGGGGAGATTTCCGCGGAGACTTCGTGCCAGTCGATAACAAGAAACATCTCTCTTTCTCCTTTCTTCAACCCTCCTAGAGAAACGAAGAACCCCTAACCATCAAATATGTGTGCAAATTTGAAGGCTATGATGAAGATACCGACAGTCACAGCTAGCAGTGGAGGCTGTCTTCACGGGTGGACCATCAATATATTCACAGCCATGGCTACCTGCGGAGGGAGGCATCAAGGTGGGAGGAGGACCACCATCATATTGACGGGCAAGCAGTGAAGGTCGCCCCAAGCCTCGTGTGAGTGTTCAAACACTTCTGATCTCTTAATTTAGATTTACAATATAAATCCTACTCGCTCTAGAACACACATGTCTTACGGGCCAGTCTGGGATTTGACAGTGAGTATCATTTTCAGGGAGTAGTATAGATCTCGATACATTTCCGAAAAATATCCCTTAGAAACAAGATGGCGGCGTTGATGACGTCATCGACGACGTCACGAAAGACACTAGATATTTTTCTAGTACGTTTACGGGAAACTCCTGTGGAAGGGGGTTTGGGTGGGGGAAACACAAACAGAAATCGGCATTTACAATAACCCATAGAAACACGATACACATGGACATTTTTGCAATTACCTAATATTTACAAAATATGTATCCCCATCTTTACTAGACCTTCATCGAAATTTTGGCATTTTAGCTTATATTTACAAAATATGTATCACCATCTTTACTTCACCTATGTAGGGCATATGGTAAATATCCTGATGCACATGTCATATCCAAGTGCAAATGTAAATTGCAAAAATTTGCATATGTAATGGGATCTTTACTGACATCCTTTATGGAAGTCAAGTAAAGATGGGCATACCTACTTCATAAATATAAGTTAAAGTACCATAATTTTGATGTGTATCGCCATACTTACCAGACATCATATTGTTCAGGTCAAGATGGTGATACATCGTATACATATATAAATGTGAAAGTCAGTATGTATGTGGGTATGTATGTGGATTTGACTCTATGCAAATCTACACCGTTCCACTAATCTCAACCAAATTTTGCATGCACATAGCTCAGGACCCAGAAGGAACCAATGGTTACATGAATTTCTCATTCTTCTGATTTCGGCCTTTTGGATATCGAGCAAAGGCTAATAAAGGCAGAAAATAACCTGATGAAGTAATGACAAGGCCAGTCGTAGCAATGGCAAGAGTAGCTCAAGACGTGACCACCAAGTTTCCTTCCATCTCTGTAACAGGCCATGCCACTCCATTGTCTCCACGGAAAAAGTAGCTCAAGACGTGACCACCATGTTTCCTTCTATCTCTGTAACTGGCCATGCCACTCCATTGTCTCCACGGAAACGTAGCTCAAGACATGACCACCAAGTTTCCTTCTACCTCTGTAAGAGGCCATGCCACTCCATTGTCTCCAAGGAAACAGTAGCTCAAGACGTGACCACCAAGTTACCTTCTATCTCTGTAACTGGCCATGCCACCCAATTGTCTCCACGGAAACAGTAGCTCAAGACGTGACCACCAAGTTTCCTTCAATCTCTGTAACAGGCCATGACACTCCATTGTCTCCACGGAAACAGTAGCTCAAGACGTGACCACCAAGTTTCCTTCTATCTCTGTAACAGGCCATGCCACTCCGTTGTCTCCACGGAAACAGTACCTCAAGACATGACCACCAGGTTTCCTTCTATCTCTGTAGAGGCCATGCCTCTCCACTGTCTCCACGGAAACAGTAGATCAAGACGTGACCACCAGGTTTCCATCCATCTCTGTAAAGAGGCCATGGTGGGTAGATTATTCGCTGAGGAATAACCTAACCACCGAGGGAAGATGATTAACAAAATGAGATGGGTTTCAGACTGGAGAAAAAGGATAGAAAAATAGGATGAGAGTCCCACAAAAGTTATAAATTTAACTTTAAATACACTTAAAGGCGGTTGCCACTGCAAATCAGCTCTCCGATACCTAAAGTGAGTAGGGACCTGGTCGAAACTGACAGGAACCGCAGCTAAGACTTGGGCGGTTTGCCAGAGAAAGGCTTTAGTGTATTCCCTCTCAAGCATGCATAAGACTACTATGGGGAAGGGTGATAGTCTGGCAAGACAAATAGTAACAGATTTATTTTGTATTAACGATGGCATGAACTTAGGAAGAGTTAGGAAAGCCAGGATCTTGCCTAACTGTAGTATTTGCGAAATGATAAATCCAAAAACAAATATTTAATTTATTTAACAATTCAAAGGAAGTTGATAACTTTAACAAATATATATTTTCAATTTGTTTAACAATTTTGGGGTCACAGACCTCAGAAAACATTAAACGTTTGCGCCAGGCAATTAGCAATTTATGAGGTTTCGAATCTTATATATGCTCTAAAATCTTTATAAGATTTAAACCAAATGAAGTAATAACAATTTAACAATAAATAGAGTACAAGGTGTGTACTTTAAGAAACTCCTGAGAGAATATTCTAGAAAGAGTGACAACTTCGAAAATGACAATAAGAAAAACATGAAGAATAAGATAGAAGTTCCTACAACTTCTTATATTTAAGCTAAATTACTTTTGGATATTATACAAATAAGGGCAGGTCACTTACTGTGAAACCTGAAGAGAAAGTCAAAGGGAAGGTTCTAGACTTCCTATGTTTAAGTAGGAATCACGTGACAAATGGGGCAAGTTTCCCTTTCGTGAGACCTAGAAATAACTTTATTAATATGGTTTGTTAGTAAGGGGTTGAGGAAAGATCAATTGGGATTTAGGGTCAATGTTCATGGCCTTATTTAATGTAAACGGACGATCGCGACGCGGTAGAAAAGTGGAACAAGCACTAATTATCACTATAGTCTTTTAAATAGATGAAAAGTTCACTGTAGATACACGAAAGTTTATGGGAAAGAAAGTTATTGGAATGATGAAAATAACTGGTTGCACTAGGTAGGCGACAGTCTATTTCTTGAGAAAGTTGTGAATTACAATTAAATGCGCCATAGAACATTCCAACGGTGGAAGAAACTTCGCTATTGCAGTAATTTATAAGGAAGATTCCTCATTTTAAATAGTATTCCCACAAGTGAGTGAAAAATACATGACGGCAAGACTTTCAGATAGAGTAGAGGATCTGGAAGGTTCCAGAACGATCTTAATAGAAGAATGGGGCCAAAGTTAATCCAGCGGAGGAACTAGCTTTGTAATTTATAGACAGCGGGTATTGGATAATATCCCACGTGGTGAGAAGATTTCTCATTTAAATAGCTTAAGAAAAGCTCCTTTCTAGTAAGGTTGGCTTATACAAACAAAAGCTCAACATGGCAAATCCCGCGAAGAATTATTTTTGCCCCAAAATAAGTAATCTCACGTTGTCTATAAAATATCGTTAAAAGCATGTAGAAGTTAAAACCATGAAGATGAGGTTAACACTTGAAGTAGGTACTTATCTTTGTTGCATGGCGAAGGTGAAGTTCCCTTGACAGATACTTAAAGTGCCAACATGGCGTATAACGTAGAAAATGTCTCTTGGTTTGAGGAGACTGGCTCTGGTTGAGCCTTGACTGACCGAGTCAACTGCCGACTTACAAGTGAGACCCACTCAGCGAAGCGCGGAGGGTCCAAGGAAGGGAAAGAGTGGGGGTAGGAGACAAAAGGAGAACATATAAGCATGACCAACATTGTAAACTTAAATTCTCTTGAGGAAATGGTCTTCAAAGAGTTGATAGCAGGCGATACTAGCACAGCATGGTGAGTGAAAAAGTAGATGAAGATCTCTTGATCACGGAGATAATAGCTGGCGATGGCAACGAGATCTGGTGGCCAGATGGAAAAGTAAGTCCTCTTGCACCAGGAAGAATTGAGGAGTTTCAGAGATTCGCTGCTAGATGACGCTAGGTGGGTCATGGAAGATATATATCTAGAACAGACTCACAAAAGATATAAGCGACATGATCACCAAAGAGAAAATAGAAGATCACTGTTGGTGTTTGACAAAGAGGAAGGAATGAACATGCAAAGAGCATTAAACTTTATATTCTCTCGTACCGTGTATTCCAAGAATACACCATACTGGGAGGAATACACCAACAGAGAACAAATAAGCAGTTAAACATTTAAAGGTAATGGAGCGATTGAAGAGAAGTGGACTTTTGATCGGACCATTAGTGGTCAAGACTCTAGCCACCCTGACTCTCCCATCTCTTCCAGGATAACACTCGGTCACTCTACCAGAAGTCCAGACTAGGGGGGGGGGGGTGAAACATCCCTAACCAAGACCAAGTCCCCACTTTAATGTCGGGACGGGAAAGAAACCACTTCTGTCTCCGTTGCAAGGAAGTTAAATATTCCAAGTTCCACCTCTTTCAAAAAGAATTACGGAGGGCTTCAAGTTTACGCCAAACCATAGGTAGATTAGAATCCCTGTAAGAATTGGGAAGAGGAGGAGGGGCAGAAAGAGAAGTGCCTGTAAGGAAGTGACCAGGTGTGAGTGGAAGCAGGTCATCAGGGTCATTGGAAAGCGGAGTTAAAAAACGGGAATTAACAACACCTTCAATCACAAAATAGCTAGAAGCTGAGGGAAATAAAGCACCAGTAAAGATTGCGATAAGACGCAAAAGGAGAGTTAACAAGTTTAAACAAAGCGTACAGAAACAAGTACATCTATTAAGGATAAGAATATACCAAATAAACGAAGAAACTATGCGAGTAGAAAGCAAGAACGCCATAGGTAACAATCTAGTAGCCATAAACAATGACCTCAAGTTATAAGTATCAAAGGGATTAATCAGAAAAATACTTAAGTCAGCGAGAAACGTGACATAACAAGCATCAATACCAAAAAAAAACATGGAATGTAACGACGAGAAAAAACAAGTTTGTTCATCAATGAACAATAAGATTGCAAAATATGTAAGCAGAGTGCAATACGTGAGCGCGTGAAAAATACGCAACGATGTTATGAAACAAGAATCGAAGCAGTTGTAGGATACGAGAGTGAGTAAGTGCGAGACATAAGCATGAACGACCTTGATCCACATAGTACAGCGAGATAAGGAATATAAATATCTGAAAGAGTCCTTAACCCGAACAAGTTTATTTTGGGAAGTAGGTGAGCGGCTTCTGAACTTACGGAAGCGACTCGCAAGACAAAGGTTGGCAGTCAGCCAGAGTTGAGATAAGGGAAACTTGCTCAGACCTTTGGCAAGCATACAGGGAATAAACAGCAGCTTGGCCTTACCCAAGCTTGTATACAAACAAGTTTGAAAAACAAGCAGTTCGAAATAAACAAACAACACTAGTTGAATCAGCTGTAACTTAAAAAGCGGAACGAGTAACACGTCATGCAGTCATCCGTAGCTTGGACGTGAAAAAACAATTTAGAGACATAAGAAATAAAGTAGGAAATCAATTTCGCATAATTTTGAGGATTACGGAATCCGACAATTTTCGACAGAAAAAAGCTTGATTCTTCCGAAATAGGAAGAGAAGCTGGGACATTGAGAAGGAGTTTATGCGTAAGAATAGTTATTCTAGATGCTAGAGAATTCAGATTTTCAAGCAGTTTCAAAAGCGGCTTCCAATTGTGAGGAAGGGGGTAGGAGCCGGCCGTGGCCATCCTTCTCAATAGCGAAAGAAGTGAAACATAGCTTACAGCGAAGTGATGGAGACTGATAGCCATGGTTTTACACAAGGGGAAGATAGTTTTCGATAGAGAGTTTAAGCAATTACCTGCTATAAACAATGACATGAGAAAGTAAGCGAAGTAACACAAGGTGAGGCGAACTTGAATTGCCATTTTATGCGGGAAGAAGGCAAACCCATTTAAACAACTTACAAAGGTGGCGTAGTTGTTCACGATAAGACATCGTTTCGGCAAGTGTTTTTCAAAAGTATCGAGATCGAAAACATGAGCGTTCTCTTTTTCAGAAAAGGGATTTATATCAGCAGTAACGAAATGACATTGCGATTTGGTTTGAAGACTGGGTTGTTGGATTTCACCAGTAATAACCCAACCAAAATCGGTGTCTCTGGCGACCACGTTTGAGGAAACTTGCGTGTTTGTTTGCGAAGGCAATTCCAGAAAACATTGGCACTGAAAAGTACATCAATGGGACCTTGCGCATTAAACTGAGGATCAGCTAACCTTAAGTGCGAAGGAATCTTTAAACCGGAAGTATTAATAGAGCTGCTAGGAGTGTCCTTGCCAATACTGGTAAGAATGAGACAGTTTAAGTTAAGATTGGTGTTTCTTTGGCAAACGTCTCTGATTTTCAATTTTGAAGACTGCAAGACTTGAGTTTTCAAATTGACAATGCCGAATACATTGATGGAAATAGGCGATGAAGAAAGACCTAGTTTTTTAATTAACGATTGCTAAACAAAGTTTTGCGTCTAAGCGGAATCGAGAAGACCGCGGGTTCGAAACCCATTTCCAAATTTATCTTGGATTTCGAATTGTACAGTGGACAAAAGGGCTTGCGCTCTGTGAGAAGTGTCGGCGTTAGAAATGCAGGAAGAAGCATTAGTTTGTTCGGAGCTGCTCTGCATGGAGCTTAAAGAAGCGGGTACTGATGACCTCGATTTATCATGAACGTGCAATAAAGAATGATGCGGTTTTTTGCAGTGAAAACAGAGATTGGAAGACGTGCAGTTTGAAGAAGAATGCTTAGGTGACAAGCAGTTGAAGCAATGTTTGCTATTGAAGACAAACTTCCTTCGGTCTTCGACAGACAATTCTTTAAAAGATTTGCAGGAGTACAAAGTGTGAAGCTTTTTACAGAGCGTGCATTTTAAAGATTTGTTGAGCGGCCTGATATGTTCTCTTGGATGGTTGTAAGAAGCGGAACGAGTTTGCTTGTTCTCGACAGATGGGGGCTGATGACCATTTGAAAAGACAAGGTTTTTCTCAAAAATGTGACCCTTATGACTCGTTTCGACATTTTCGCACTGAAATGAGAGTGCTGTAAGGACTTGGCACCGGCTGTTGAGAAACGAGATGAGGTGTTCAAACGAAAATTCCTCCTTGCGAGTGAGTTCGAGCTCCCAAGCCTTTAGTGTCGAAAAATCGAATCTGGATGTAGCTAGATGAATAAGAATAGGGTACCACGTTTGGACTGGTTGCTTGAGTTGATATAACGCTCTCACGTGCAATTGAATAGAATCTAACAGGTCTCTTAAAGAGGTGACGTCATTAGGTTTGACGACTGGCAGGTTGAACAAACAGCGGATGTGGCGAGCCACACACAAACGTAAATTGCCATATCTCTCCTTAAGGAGATTAAAGGCGATGTGGTAGTTATCTGCGCTTAAAGACAGTGACTGAACCAAGGCCAAGGCCTCGCCTTCCAAGGACGCACGCAGGAAATAGAACTTATGAATGTCGACAAGGTCTGAGTTTTCATGATTTAGGGAGCAGTAAAGTTCATAAAAAGAATACCATTCACCTTCCTGGCCTGAGAAGTGAGGTAGGCTTATCTTTGGAAGTAACGGTTTCGGTTTATCCTTGTGAACTGAAGCGGGTGCGAACTGGGCCGGATTGATGACCCTAGTGTCCGGTTCTGAGATACTGCAGATCAGTTGGTGGGCCTTGGCAATCCCTTCAAAGTACAAGGGTTCGACCTCGTCCCGATCCGATTGAAGTTCTGGGCAAGCGGATTCAATCTCGGTTTGAGTTTGATCGTAATAATCATAGGACCGTTCGTACAACTTAAGGCGTTGTGTCAAGATATCTAGATCACACTCGGCGGGATTTAATTTGTTGATGACATTTCTGAATCTGGTGAGTTGCCCTTTATAGGAAGAACGTGTAGCAATGAGAGTTTCATCTTTTTCAGTAGGAGCCATGACAAAGAAAATAGATTAAAATGTAACTCACGAAACTGTGAAACCTTGGAGATGCTGTCAGGCTGGCAGCAGCGAATAAGTTGAAAGAAAGGGACACACCAAAGGAGACAGGAGCGGCCTCTTTCTCCTGCACAGGCTTTGCACGATGTAGTTATAGCTGAAAGATTCAAAGCAGGTATTAATAATTTGCAAAGTGTTGCCAAATGATCTTTTAAAAAGAATAGGAATAGGAAATGGACTCTCCCGGGTTTCGGCACCAATTTTTGGGTAGATTATTGGCTGAGGAATAACCTAACCACCAAGGGATAACAAAATGAGATGGGTTTCGGACTGGAGAAAAAGGATAGAAAAATAGGATGAGAGTCCCACAAAAGTTATAAATTTAACTTTAAATACACTTAAAGGCGGTTGCCACTGCAAATCAGCTCTCTGATACCTAAAGTGAGTAGGGACCTGGTCGAAGCTGACAGGAACCGCAGCTAAGACTTGGGCGGTTTGCCAGAGAAAGGCTTTAGTGTATTCCCTCTCAAGCATGCATAAGACTACTATGGGGAAGGGTGATAGTCTGGCAAGACAAATAGTAACAGATTTATTTTGTATTAACGATGGCATGAACTTAGGAAGAGTTAGGAAAGCCAGGATCTTGCCTAACTGTAGTATTTGCGAAATGATAAATCCAAAAACAAATATTTAATTTATTTAACAATTCAAAGGAAGTTGATAACGTTAACAAATATATATTTTCAATTTGTTTAACAATTTTGGGGTCACAGACCTCAGAAAAACATTAAACGTTTGCGCCAGGCAATTAGCAATTTATGAGGTTTCGAACCTTATATATGCTCTAAAATCTTTATAAGATTTAAACCAAATGAAGTAATAAAAATTTAACAATAAATAGAGTACAAGGTGTGTACTTTAAGAAACTCCTGAGAGAATATTCTAGAAAGAGTGACAACTTCGAAAATAACAATAAGAAAAACATGATGAATAAGATAGAAGTTTCTACAACTTCTTATATTTAAGCTAAATTACTTTTGGTTATTATACAAATAAGGGCAGGTCACTTACTGTGAAACCTGAAGAGAAAGTCAAAAGGAAGGTTCTAGACTTCCTATGTTTAAGTAGGAATCACGTGACAAATGGGGCAAGTTTCCCTTTCGTGAGACCTAGAAATAACTTTATTAATATGGTTTGTTAGTAAGGGGTTGAGGAAAGATCAATTGGGATTTAGGGTCAATGTTCATGGCCCCATTTAATGTAAACGGACGATCGCGACGCGGTAGAAAAGTGGAACAAGCACTAGTTATCACTATAGTCTTTTAAATAGATGAAAAGTTCACTGTAGATACACGAAAGTTTATGGGAAAGAAAGTTATTGCAATGATGAAAATAACTGGTTGCACTAGGTAGGCGAGAGTCTATTTCTTGAGAAAGTTGTGAATTACAATTAAATGCGCCATAGAACATTCCAACGGTGGAAGAAACTTCGCTATTGCAGTAATTTATAAGGAAGATTCCTCATTTTAAATAGTATTCCCACAAGTGAGTGAAAAATACATGACGGCAAGACTTGCAGATAGAGTAGAGGATCTGGACGGTTCCAGAACGATCTTAATAGAAGAATGGGGCCAAAGTTAATCCAGCGGAGGAACTAGCTTTGTAATTTATAGACAGCGGGTATTGGATAATATCCCACGTGGTGAGAAGATTTCTCATTTAAATAGCTTAAGAAAAGCTCCTTTCTAGTAAGGTTGGCTTATACAAACAAAAGCTCAACATGGCAAATCCCGCGAAGAATTATTTTTGCCCCAAAATAAGTAATCTCACGCTGTCTATAAAATATCGTTAAAAGCATGTAGAAGTTAAAACCATGAAGATGAGGTTAACACTTGAAGTAGGTACTTATCTTTGTTGCATGGCGAAGGTGAAGTTCCCTTGACAGATACTTAAAGTGCCAACATGGCGTATAACGTAGAAAATGTCTCTTGGTTTGAGGAGACTGGCTCTGGTTGAGCCTTGACTGACCGAGTCAACTGCCGACTTACAAGTGAGACCCACTCAGCGAAGCGCGGAGGGTCCAAGGAAGGGAAAGAGTGGGGGTAGGAGACAAAAGGAGAACATATAAGCATGACCAACATTGTAAACTTAAATTCTCTTGAGGAAATGGTCTTCAAAGAGTTGATAGCAGGCGATACTAGCACAGCATGGTGAGTGAAAAAGTAGATGAAGATCTCTTGATCACGGAGATAATAGCTGGCGATGGCAACGAGATCTGGTGGCCAGATGGAAAAGTAAGTCCTCTTGCACCAGGAAGAATTGAGGAGTTTCAGAGATTCGCTGCTAGATGACGCTAGGTGGGTCATGGAAGATATATATCTAGAACAGACTCACAAAAGATATAAGCAACATGATCACCAAAGAGAAAATAGAAGATCACTGTTGGTGTTTGACAAAGAGGAAGGAATGAACATGCAAAGAGCATTAAACTTTATATTCTCTCGTACCGTGTATTCCAAGAATACACCACATGGCACTACATTTTCTACCCAAATAACGATACGAACATTATGAATCTGAACCCCATAAAAATCTGAATACATATTTTTTTAATGTAATTAATAGGGATCGTTGTAGGGAATTGAAATTTTAAAACAGAAATACATTGGCTAATCCTGCATGTGGCGTAACGTTACAACAGCTGGAGATATCATCAAGAAACATAGTCTTAACATCAAATGAGCTTAAATGAGTCCGTTGTTGTTGATTAATTTAGAAGGTTTGCAATATCATTCTCACATAACCCAATAACTTCAGTGTGTATGGAATTTTTCTGATAACATGTGTTACTGTGATAGCTGTAGTAGTGTGTGTATTTTTAATTCAAACGAGGATTGGAAAGAAGGTTGCTATGGCCTTCAGTTAGGAACTATCCCGAAATATGCTTCGAGGATAATAAATAACTCCTGGCACTACAGCTCATGAAGGCCCAAGACCTACCAAGCGACCACTGCCCAGCCATTCGGCCTGCAGATATTGGGATAACGAGTGTTCAGCGTATCGGGTCCCTCAGCCGTTAATCTTGGTTTTCGTGACCGAATTTAGCGTCGACTAGAAGTGGGAATCCACGGAAAATAATTACCAAGTTCCACCGCTAATACACGTGATCGTCTAAATGATTTTTGCATTTTATGTATAATTTTATTTAATATTTAGTATTTAGGGCACCGAAACCTAGGTGACATTTTGGTTCTAATTTTACACACTTGATGCCGCTGTTGTTACGGAAGATTTTGAATCTTTACCTTATGACGGAAGGTATCACGCGCAATATATTGTATGAAATATCTACTAGAACTGAAGTTGTATACACTACGTTAAGGTGTGTTTTACTAATGATATGTTGAGGTTTATTTTTTATTAATCATAATGTACTTATGCTGCATTTGTTTTATTGTTGACAGTGTTTACCTCTACAAGCGGTCTTTTGTATTACAAATCTGAAATACAGTAACTTTTGCGTGATATTGCACATTGTTCTATGAATATTATTTGCCTTTGTTATTCGGTTTTATATTGTAATTGGTAATTATCCTGCTCTCTGACTATGATAATTTGTAATAAAACTGGATGTAAAATTATGAATTGAGTTGATAACATGTCAATAACATAATTAAATTACGAATATATATTATTATGCTATACTTTTCGGCTGATAAAGACCAAAATGTATGTAATGATACTTTCCCATAAGAATAGCGGACATTATAAAGTTCGATTCTATTCGTTCACTTTTTTCCTATGTTTATGTATTTATGTTAGTCGTTTTAGTGCTTACTGGCAAAAGTTATTAAATAGCCTATTGTTATATTGTCATGAGTTCTAATCACTCTGGATTCCGGTTTTGCATCATAGAGGTTAGTAATTAGTTTAGACGATTTATTTTTTACCTTACGAAATACTTTAGAGGCTAAGGAAGTGTGTTCGGAATCTAAGCATCATATTTGACATTATAGTGGGATTATATGCAGCTTAATTTACTTTAACTTGATGTGGTTGAGATAATAGGCATGTACATTATTTTTGTATCAATACTGTTCCTTAATACGCTGTTGTAGTACACGCTGAGCTATGTACAGGAATAATTCATTTCTCATTATTCACGTAATTTGTGAGGGATTGATGATCATAAGTATTTTATCTTCCAATCATTGAATAATTTATATATTATTTCCTATCAAGAAGTTAGTTGCTACATATGAAAAATAATCTTATTATATACGTAATACGCTAAGGCTAAGGTGTATGTTTCACAAGACTCAAGCTCCTGAACCAGAAGGAGTTAGAAGGGGTGGTTTGTAGCAAAACCTTACAAATCGTCTCAGTAGTACAAGAAAAATCTTGCATTTCTAGAAAAGTCCACGGAAATATATGTATCTGTTTATAAAGTGCTTTTAAACAAATAAACACGATGATAGCCCTGCGAGAACTCTGTCGCCTACAACCTGCATAGCACTAGAGCGGCGCGCGTTGTCTGTACACACGGGGGGCGCTCAACCCATTATGCGAGAGTTCTCGTACGGTTCTGCTAGTAGTGATAACTTTGTGAACACTGCTATAAGACGTCTTAATTGCCCCTTTAAATTAAAAATAGACACTATCAGGAAAGTAACTGTGAGACCGATTTCTCCAGGAATTGTGTATATACATCCCTTTTTACTATTGTTGCATGCTCTGCTACGTTATTGCACTTCACATTACTTTTCGACTAGGTTTACAGTAAGTTAATATTGCACTTGAGTAACATGAGAGTCGAGGAGAACTACGTTCTAAACTCACTTAGGGGCAAAATTAATATGTTCTGTGAAATATATTAGCATGTATCATTCTATAACATATAATGACACCTCCCGGGCAACGCCGGTAAAATAGCTAGTATTTTATAAACATGAGCTATATACCAAAATTTCGATTTGTACCGCCATTTTTATCACACATCGTATAGCCTATAGGTGAATTAAAGATGGGGGTAGATATTGTTCAAATATCCGCTACAATGCCAAAATATGGATGTGTATCGGGATCTTTACAAGACCTATATAGGTCCAGTAAAGATGAGGATACATATTTTATAAATAAAAGCGGCAATACGATTATTTGGAACACGATACACATCTCATTTCCGAGTGTTATTCCAAATGCCATTCACCAACCCAAAAGCCTTTATTCCCAGTCATTTTCCCATAAGCTCGCCAGGTAAACTTTCAGTGTCCTTCGAGATGTCATCGATCCTTCATCACTGCAGCCAATTTGTTAATAAGGCTTTAAATACATACACGAACCTAACCTGGAGCTTACGACCCAGGCCCCCTTGCTTGTAGCACAGGCAGTAATTTACTTGTTAATAAGGCTTTCCAGACATACTTTATGTGTTTTGAAGTGAAAGGTTATCACTAAAACTGTGTTTCATCCTCAAATAAATATGACAGAAGAGTGAACCTGAATTACGAATAAATTTGCTACTGTTAGCACAGCGTGTGGTGTAGACTTCACGTACAATAGATACCAGGAACTCCCATTATGATTACATTAACATCATCAACTGCTCACTGCTAAAATAAAAAATATTTAAATGAGAGGAAATATACAACCTATGATCACCTGTATTTCGAGTTCCGATTTCACTGCCAAGCTTTTATCTTCGTATTTATCGCCGAACTCATCCTTCAGATTATAAGAGGGTAACAGGTCAATTGATTCCTAGAAAGTATTATACAAGTATGAGCCAACGTACAACATAAAGACAGAATAATTATACTAAATTATATTAAACATCCTGGTGAGCCTATATTTGGTAGCAAGTGTTAAGTCCGTAAACCTTGCTTGTCATGAACATCACTAAGATTGCTATGTTGCACGAAATAAATAATAAATAAATCTTACAATATCAGGGAGTTCATCCGTTTGAGACAGCAATTCTGGCTCACTCTTAATGAGTGGTTGTTGCTCCATATTGTCCAGCAAACTAGAACACACGAAGTGCACTTAAGGATAATAAGAAGCCATACTTAGCCTATACCAGTACGTCAAATCATTATCATTATCAAATGAGGTAATTTCAGAACTCAGAATTAAAATAAGGCTACTGGTAATGAGAATATAACCCACCTGGTGCACAGTGAGAAGAAGAGGTTAGCGCTCGACTTTATATGAAATTAGGGTGTAATATCGAGTCAAGTATTGATATCTATCATTGGGATAGAATGAGGAATTACTGGTGCCAGTCACAGAAATGAAGCGTCCTATAAATTGGTTTTACACAAATATTAGCACAATATGACGGAGCAGAGAATTATACTACAAACCTATCAACATAAAAATAAAATCAAGTCACACCACGAGTAGGCCAACAAAGAAATTGGCAGTAACTGGATACAATGTGTTTCAGAAAACACAAGATAATACTTCCGCTTCGTGTTACAAAAAACTCACTTCAAACCAAACACAACATATCTTCTTCAGAATCAACAGTAAACGGTAGGGATTCGAAGATGTATTTATCCATACCAACTTATAAATACTATCTGCGGGCAACTTGTATAGTTGTCATCATTCAGAAGTTTCTAGTTACACAATTAAACCTGTGTATCCCCGGCAATCAAAAATCGTAAATTAATCTACACATGGCACGAACATGTCCAAGCAGAACTCTGGTAGCCTAGTAAGATTTGTCTTCATTATGAGATTTAGTCACGTCTGTAAAGAGTGGTTCAAATATCCATACATGGAACTTAAAAACTCTCAGATCTCAATATTTTGCTGCGAGGGACCGTACATGGAATATACTAACTCTGTGACATTATTACTACCAACGATAAAAACTTCGGGGCGAGGTTGTTGCTGATGATAAATAGCCTAGGCACGGTGTAAGAAAAACTGTGAGACTAGGGATGTTTTTCTAACACAAATCCGATTATTAGTATTATTATATAGGCTATTCTTATGCACCGGTGACATATTACAAAACTTAAAGAAATAAATACATATTCGATCAATAACCTAAACTCAATTGGCATCTTCTTTCCCGGAAACTAGCACATAAACCCTTTGCCCCAATTACCTTACCCTTTTCTATATTCCCCTTAGGGAACGGCGTTTTGGAATATGGAATATAAGATGCTCAGCCAAACTGGAACCCGGATATATAGATACCGTTACCTAAAGTATGGCTAGTTTTTTGGGTGAACGCAAGGGCCCGGGTTCGATCCCTGGCTCAGCCACAAGCCATTTATTTCTGGTCTGAGGAACTCTGCCATCTTGGAAGTGGTTTCCCACTCCTACTCAATGCGAATGCTGGGATAGTACTCAACCAAAGGCCATGGCCACTTTCTGCCCTAATCAGTGGCGCACTCAGGATTTTACTTTGGGGGGGGGGGGGGTCTGGGGGGTATGGAATACCCCCCAGCTTAGAGGGGGGTCCGGGGGCTCGCCCCCGGAAAAATTTTTGAATTAGACGCAGAAAACTGCGTTTTTATCTATCCTGAGACGTGAAAAATGTTATCAAACTTAGCTTCTATTAAAAAGCTAAAACAAGTTTTACTGGGTTAATAGATTACAAATTTATTAATGTTAACCGAACTGCAAAGTCTGCCGTTATAACTATACTTTTCATCAGTTAATTGCTGATCAATAATTACGTAATACAACACTAAAAGCTTCCACCAATCACTACAATACAGGAAGAAATAAGATATTTATTAACAAATCAAATTAAGATAATGTATATTTATATTTATACTGAAACAAATATATTTGTAAATAATACAGATTATTTGTAGATAAAACCAAAATAAAATAAGACTATATTTAAATCTTGATGTCGAGACGGCGAGGTTTTTTCGCAAGTTCGTTTAAAACCTGTTCGCTATTAACTGGTATGTCTTTATGCACATACAATAATGATGTATGGACTTTAAGTGACGAAAGCAGTTTGAACCGGTTTGAGTGGTAGGGGGCAGAGAATTCAGAGAATCCACGTTGCCACGGAGATGAGATTTGAAAAAAAAACGAAAGAGTAAATAAAATTAGGCTCACGCGGTAACAATCTCGCTCTCTCCACTGCTCTTGTTTATTTTTTTCACGTGTCATGTAATAAATTTTTCGTTAATTCTGTACGTTAAATACTTTTCTGGACCACTCCTGAAAACCCCCTGGGGGGGGGGGGACCGGTCCCGTTCGTCCCCCCCCCCATAGGTGCGCCCCTGGCCCTAATCATACCTCAATTACAAATGCACACTAGTTTAGGCTTCACAGAGATGGGAAAAATACCGGTCCTTTCAATATGTACCTTTTGTATGTTTATACAGAATCAATAATGCTTACAAATTTACGGAAAATACAAAATACTATTTTCAAATTCATTTCCAGTTACAAAATACTTTCTTCCATTTAGACTGTTCAAAATAATAATAATATATTGAACTGGACGGATACGAGCGTTAACGTGCAAGGCCACCGTCAGTCCCCTTGAAATGTTTCTCCTCACTTTGTCTCCGATCCCGTAAAATGGGGAATATTATGTAGAGATTATTATTATTATTATTATTATTATTATTATTATTATTATTATTATTATTATTATTTATGTTCACCCTCTTTGGGGTACGTTGAGTCAATCATTTCCCTGTGTGTTGTTCTTACCTTTGTGCCCGGTATCTCTTCATTCTTTCTCATCATTTCCTCTCTTCTTCCGAGATGATGGGTTTGGATTTAATGCAGTTCTGTCTTGGAACCGTCTATTTCCATTTTTAGTAATTAGTTTTGCTTGTCAATTGAGCAGTGAATATTCTGTAATTTTGCTTTAAATTCTACTCGGTCGTTTTCAGTTTCTTGAAACCTTGTGGGTTTCGTGTTGCGGTTACGGAATAAATCAGAGATTTGTTTGGTTAATCAATTAGAGTTCATTCTGAGAAGATCACCGTAAAGATTTACCCTCCCTTTGTCATAGTATCTGGGAGTTATTATTATTGTTATCATTAGGTGATCTACTCTCCAAATTCAACACAGTGAAGCCGGCACTGTATTGGGTAGTTGTGGCTTTTGTCTTGTAATCATCAAATGTGATACGAGAGATCTTTTACGAGATCGCCGGGAATCAAACTACCACTGATCCACCGAGCTATAGCAGTATGTACTGTTTACACTGGCTGTAACTCTTGACAGAACGCTGTCGTGTAAGAAACACTACTGCCTAACTCAAGACACGGAACAGTTGTGCTACCACCACTCTTTTCTATCGCTTAATACTGTTCCCTAGTTTGATAAATAGTTTGTTGTTGTTGATTAATTTAAGGACTTTGCGACAAGTATACTAAAATAAATCAATCTATCAAACCTCGAGAGGTTTCTGGAAATCCAGACCTGGAATGGTTGGTCCAAATGTCATTATTACTATTATTATCGCTGTACCTCAGTTTAGTTAGTTAGTTATTGTTGTTTTAAGGGGCGGATTTACGAGGTCATCTGCCCCTTGTGGCTCAGTTCATTGCGGACTTTGAGAGAGGGGAGCTCGATCCGTTCTGCGTGGTTTCCCATTTTCAATTTTAAGCAAATGCTAAGGTGGTAACTTTTAATAGGCCACGGCCGCTTCCTTCCAATGCCTTGCCTAGTCTCATTCTGCTTCACTCATTTCGTCTATTATTAACTTCTCTAACGAGGTTGGTGTCAGTAAGGGCATCTGGCTGTTAAATCACCCTCCACAAGAAAGAAAGGAATCATTACATCCCATCCCCAAGCCCGTTGAAACGGGAACAATAATAGATAGACATGTATATGATCAGGTTCACCGAGAGGGGTGGGGGGAATGCACAGGGGGCCGTAAGGAATGGAGGCCCGTGAGATAGTGATTCTTTATATTTCTCGCGAAGTTTTTAAATGTATGTACTGATAAAGGAAGGACGGACGCTTGTAGTTCAACGCGACCGTTAATCTCGCGATTATGAGCCCTTGGACATTCATTTTTCGCGGAATCTGTACCACAGGACATGGCATTTCACTTCGAAAATCTCAAATGGGTATGTAGTGATAGTGTACTATACACAACAACAGTATTTATTATGTTGATTTTAATATATCCATTAACAAGTAATTGGAACAATCATATCCATTTTTAAAAGCAACAGAATACCGTATTCCTCGCTCTAGTTGAGCTTACTCTGATAACCATACCCCCCAGGACAACCCCGCTTTGCTTGGACTCTCCCTAGTCAAATCCGCGTGATCAGTGTCAGATTAGATTAGATATTTATGTATCCATTTGATCAATTACATGTTAACAATACATTTTTGATATAGGGCACGTCAGAAATTACAACTATAAAATAAAAGAACTTACTGGTATATATTATTAATACAATAACTATTGATAAATTATTATAATAACAGATCTTAAGAGATACAATCTTATTGGACAACTATTTACACCTTACTCTATTATCAAAATATGAAAACTTAATTCTATAAATACAACAACTTACAGCTAGGTATTACAATTAAAATAGAAAAGTAAAATATAACTATAGATTGCATCGCTCCTATACTCTAAGATATTCAACCACAGAGTAAAAACAATGGCACTGCACATAAGCTTTCAACATTCTTTCGAAGGTTTTTATTATTGGGGGAAATTTTATATACAGGGGTAGTTTATTGTATAATTTAACTCCTGTGTTAAAACTTTCTGTTTTATATATGCTTGGGTGTGTGTGTGTGTGTGTGTGTGTGTATGTGTGTGTAAAATATGAATGTTTGGATTTTGTATTTTGTTATGCCTATGAACATCATTGCTTGTTTGAAGAAAAACGTATTTATTCATTAAATTCTTAAAACAAAAACATTATACTTTCAATGATATGAATGCAGGGCAGTGGGAAAATGTTTAAATCTATAAACACAGGTCTACATTATTCTCAAGTGTTTACATTTGCCATAATTCTAATCGCCCTCTTTTTTATCCTAAACGTGCCTAGTACATCTGGTGTTGTTGTTGTTGTTGTTTGAGTCTTCAGTCTTGTGACTGGTTTGATGCAGCGCTCCATGCCTCCATGTACTGATCTAATCGTTTCATCTCTACATAGTTATCACACCCTACATCCGAGGCAATCTGTTTAACATATTCTAACCTTGATCTACCCCTACAGTTCTTGTCCTTACCCTTCCTTCTATAACTAAGCTTGCTATTTCTGGGTGTCTTAGTACGTGTCTTACCAACCTATGTCTTCTCTTCATTAGCAGTCGCCAGAAACATCTCTCCTCTCCCACTAGTCTTAATGCCTCTTCGTTTGTCACCCTATCTACCCATCTGATCTTCATCATTATCCTGTAACACTACATTTCAAACGCCTCAATTTTCTTCTTTTCTGCTGCACCAATAGTCCATGTTTCACTTCCATAGAGTGCCACGCTCCAGACAAAGGCTTTTAAAAATGACTTCCTAATACCTAAATCTATATTCGATGTCAACAGGTTCGTTTTCTGTAGAAATGCTTTCCTTGCCTGAGCTAACCTACTTTTTATATCCTCTTTGCTTCGTGCATCGCTGGTTATTTTGCTTCCCAAGTATCAGAGATCTCCTACTTCCTTCAGCTTTTCACCTGCCAATTTGATGTCCATAGAGCTTTCTGATTTCTTTCGGCTGCATTCCAATATTTTTGTTTTACATTTATTAATTTTCATCGTGAATTCTTTCCTCAAGACGGAGTCCGTACCATTCAAATATTCTTTCAAATCCTCTGGCGTGTCGGCCAAGATGACGATGTCATCGGCAAAACTCAGAGTTGAAATTATTTCTCCTTGAATGTTCACTCCCACTTTAAATTTTTCCCCAATTTCCTTCATTGCTTGTTCAATGTAAAGATTGAAAAGTATGGGTGATAAGTTGCAGCCTTGCCTTACACCTTTCTGAATACCAGCTTCTCTCTCATGTCCTTCAGCTCGAATGACTGCTGTCTGGTTTCTGTATAGATTGTAGATCACCCTCCTATCCCTGTACATTATTCCAATCGTTTTCAAAATGTCAAACAATTTAGTCCAATCAACGTTATCAAAAGCCTTTTCTAAGTCTACAAATGCCATGAACGTTCTCTTGTCTTTCCTTATTCTACCTTCCAAAATCAGCCGAAGACTTAGTACAGCTTCCCTTGTTCCTACATTTCTCCTTAAACCAAACTGGTCTTCACCCAAATCCGTTTCTATCTGGCTTTCCATCCTCTTGTAAATTATTCTCGACAGGATCTTTGAAGCATGAGTAATCAAGCTGATTGTACGGTAATCTTCACATCTGTCAGCTCCCACTTTTTTCGGTATAGGGATGATAACATTCTTCTTGAAATCAGAGGGTACCTCACCTGTCTCATAAATCGTACACACCAAGTGAAATAACCTGTTCAGACCTTCATCTCCTATGCAGCGTAGCAACTCATTCGGTATATCATCTATGCCTGGTGCTTTGTTCCTGCTTAAGTCTTCCAAAGCTCTATCAAATTCTGATCTCAATATTAAATCTCCTTTTGTATCCTCATCAATTTCCTCCTCCCTTTCCATTACATGATTCTCAATCTCCTTTCACTTATACAAACACTCTATATAAGCTTTCCATCTGTTAACCTTTTCTTCCCTATCTGTTAGAGGCTTTCCATTTGTGTCCTTAATATTACAGCACTTAGTTTTCTTTTCCCCAAAAGTAATCTTAATCCTTCGATAAGTTGTATCTACTTTTCCTAATTTCAGACAATTTTCGATACCTGCACATTTCTCATTCAGCCATTCTTCTTTCACTTCCTTGCACTTCTTGTTAACCTCATTTCTCAGACGTCTGTGACATACCCCAAATCTAAAGTATGAATGGAAATAAGCAAAATACGTATTTCTTAATGTGTGCATGCTTGTGCAAGTTTTCAAAATACTTAACGCAAAGCACATCGAGTTCAGTTTAGTATTCAGATATTGTACAGGGTCTTTCATATAAAGTAAGAACGGCGAGCGGCGGTTTTAACATTCACTGCTGAAGCCGGCTTGGCCGAGCTTGTGACTCGCCACGGCCCCCTGCTGTTGTATCGAAAGCGCACGCATAGTACAAACTTGACCTTGCAATAAGCGTGCAGGTGTTGTCAGTCGCCAGTCTGAACCTCAGCTGCTAACATGTTGAGGCATTTATCATTGCAACATCGTATTTTTGTATGTAAAATTTATTTTAATTACGATTCGGCTCGGCGGGTACGTGATGCATTTGTTCAGCAATTTCTTGATGAAGTGCCACCCACCTTCACTAGCACAGATTCACGTAATTGTAAATAACTTTGACACTACTGGTTCAGTGCTCAATAAAAAACACAAAATAAAAAAATCAGAAAAAATACAATGGCATGACTCACTCGCGTCAGCCAAAATGTGGTTACCAGATACAATGCCTGTATAACCCATGAAGGACGACACTTCCAGCAACTTTTATAAGGTAATATTTCATAGAGGATTGTACACACGCTTAGAGCAGGGGGCCACGGCTCGCCACAAGCTCGGTCAAGGCCACCACACTAGCGGATAACAAACCCGCCGCTTGGCGTTCTTACTTTATATGAAAGACCCTGGATATATTTATTCCATATCAAGTCATATTGTATCCATAGTCCTAAAAACTTCGTTTCTGATTTATTTTCTATTTGATGACCATTTAATGTTATATTGGGCGTCGCAGGTTTCCTATTTTGTATAGTGTGGAAATTTAGAGATACTGTTCTTTTATAGTATATTATGAGGCGATTATCTTGTGACCATTTGGTTAACTCTTCTGTAACGGAGTCCGCAGACTGCTGTAAGACCTGTTTATTTTTCACCTTTTATTTCCAGTGTTGTATCGTTCGCAAACAAAATTGCCTTATGAGAATCAACGTTCTGTGTTATATCATTGATATATAGAAGAAAGAGTAGTGGGCCCAAAACCGATCCCTGGGATACTCGAAATTTAATAATACCCTCATTGGACAATGTTTCATTAAGTAATCTGGTTCCGTCATCCTTGTGTCTCAAGCTTACTATTTGTTTACGCCTTGTTAAGTAAGACTCGATCCATTTATTACCTAGACCTCTAGTACCATATTGATTTTGTTTTGTAGGGAGGATTTTATGGTCAACAACATCAAATGCTTTCGATAAATCCAAGAATAGGCCAGTTACATGTTCCTTATTGTCAATTAATTTCAGTATACTATTACTACATTCATAAATTGTTGTCTGTGTAGATTTTTCCGTTCTGAATCCATGTTGTGAGTTTGATTGTATTTTATGTTTTTCAATGAAACTTATCAGTTTCTTATACATGATTTTTCCCACAAATTTGCAATACCAGTTGTCAAGTTATCTAATTCATCTTTTGGACCGTTTTTTGTGCACTGGAATTTATTTTGATAACTTCAAAATATCTGGGTAAGTTCCTGAGAGAATTGAACTGTTGATTAAGTACGTAAGTGGATTTATTATATTTCCTGCACATTTCTTTAAAATTGCATAAGGGATGCCATCAATGCTAGCACAGAATTTATTTTTTAGCTCTTTTATAAATATTCTTACCTCTTCACTTGTGACATGGTTTATAAATAAAGAATCACTGCATATATTTATTTTATTATTAGAATTTAGTGTATTTACCTGTGATTTATTTAATAATTTTTGTGGAATTTCTAGAGAATAGCCATTAAAAGTGTTTGCTATTTCCTCTAAATTATTAATCACTTTATTATTGCAGGTTAGTGTAATGTTCCTTTGTATTTTTGCAGATTTTCCAGTTACTTTCTTTAACACGGACCACATAACCCAGTTTTTATTAGATGATTGGGAAATAAAATTATCATTATGCATTTTCTTTGCTAGTCTTATTTCCTTACTTAATATGCTAGTGTATTTTTTGTAGTATAAATTGAATTCAGGTGTTGTGTGGCATTGTTTATATAATTTGTGTAGAGATTTCTTTCTTTGACATGAATTTATAATCCCTATTGTTATCCAAATGCTAGTTTTGTTATTTTGAATAGTTCTTTGTTTAAAGGGGAATGCTGTTTCAAAATAGTGTTTTAGGGTACTGTTAAATGCATTAAATTTATCATTTATAGTTTCTAGTTTATACATTTCTGACCATGTTTCCTTTTTTAATAAGTCATTGAAATATGTAACATTTGCTTCACCTGCACTTTGATTTTATTCCATTAGCATTATTATTGATTTTTTCGGGTACTTCAAAACTCAGTATTTGTCCATGGTGGTCCCTAAATCCCGGGCATTAGACTTCTATTGAATGGTGACATTTAGCTCTATTTATAAAAAAAATGATCAGGAGTGGTTTTACTAAACTTTGTTATTCTTGTTGCGGTATTTATTGTAGGTTATAGTCCATAGGAAATTAGTAACTGTGTTGATAATTCACAATTTCTATCACATTTTAAGAAATCCACATTCACATCCCCATAAATTATTATATCGAAATTTACTTTGCTCAAGTTGTTGGGTAACAATTCTAATTTATCTATAAATAAACGAACATTTCCTGACGGAGAACGATATACGAATACAATTATTAACTTAAACTGCTTAATTTTTACGGCAGAGAATTCAAAATCCTGTTCCATAATTAGATAATCATAAGCTGTTAACTATTCATGATCTAAATTATTTCTTAAGAAGATACAACCTGTACGATATAAAGTGGATATAAGTTTGGGCCTTATCACAATGTACGATAATATTTTCATTACAATCACATAATACTAATAATAATAATAATAATATAGTTATGTTATATGGTAGGCCTACCCTTCAAATCCCTTTGATCTGGATGTCTACATTGTGCATATGCGGTCCAGGATACTTCATGAGGAAATCAGTCTCATTTTATCAAACGAATGAGAATGAAATAAAGATTGTTACGTACAACAGTGAAGAAGGGTACAGGTGCGGTGTTACTTCTAATTCAATGAACTGCTCTTAACAGTTGCCTGACTCCTTGTTGTTCCATCTTGCGCCCTGTCACTGATTGACAACAATAGCCTCACCGGAGTATTATCCGTCGCAAATGCAGAGCTTCTGAATAGGAACGGGATGAAGACTAACAATAGGCCATTTAATTCTTATTATTCAAACTTGAGCCCTCAACACTTGTATGCTGTTGGCAGTTTGTTTCAATCATTCTGCACAGTTGAACGAGTTCTAGTTACACAAAGACCCAGCTTATTTTGTGTGCGTGTTAATATAATCCGTTTCATAGAAATGGTAGTATGCTACCATAATTACATAATATGACATTTTTAGCCTACTTTCGATTTCTCCAAAAAATGAAAGTAGACTTATGAGATCAACACAGGGCGAAGAATTGTGTGTGAGTCTGTGTGTGTGTGAGTGTGTGTACTCTGAATGTCTGCCCCCCCCCCCTATCAATTCAAACACGGTAAAACCGAATTGAACGAAATTCAGTACAGAGGTAGCACTAGCAAAGGGCACCTCACCGTCATGTTTTATATCGCCGCCATCTTGACGGAAACGTAATGGTGGCCACCCAAATGTTAAGAGCTTAAATCAAATTACGACCAGCCAAATCATCTGATCTCTACCAATTTTTGCAAAATTATACCTTTATCTATGAAGAATCTTTTGAACAAACTACAAGGTCATCGGCCCAATTATTTGAGGATGGCGGCCATGTTTGTGTGCAAATCGATTCCCCCTACCTATTCAAACACGGAGAAACTGAATTGAACGAAATTTGGTACAGAGGTAGCACTAACAAAGGGCACCTCAGTGTCATGTATTATATCACCGCCATCTTGACGAATACATAATGGCGGCCACCCAAATGTTAAGAGCTTAAATCAAATTACGACCAACCTAATCATCTGATCTCTACCAATTTTCGCAACATTATACCTTTATGTATGAATTTTTTTTGACCAACCTACAAGGTCATCAACCTAATAATTTGAGGATGGTGGCCATGTTTGTGTGAAAATCGATTCCCTCTATCTATTCAAACACGGTGAAAACGTATTGAACAAAATTTGGAACAGAGGTAGCACTAGCAAAGGGTACCTCAGTGACATGTTTTATATCGCCGCCATCTTTACAGAAACGTAATGGCGGCCACCCAAATGTTAAAAGCTTAAATCAAAATACGACCAACCTAATCATCTTATCTCTACTAAATTTTGCAACGATATACCTTTATGTAATAAGTATCTTTCGAGCAAACGACAACGTCATCAGACCAATGGTTTGCAGATAGCGGCCATGTATGTGTGCAAATTGATTCACCATATCAATTCAAACACGGTGAAACTGAATTGAATGAAATTTTGTACAGAGGTATCACTAGCAAAGAGCGCCTCATATCCATGTTTAATATCCGTATAACACGTTGTATTTCAACAAGCTACTACAACCAATATTCAATTATACTCCTTGAAAAGGACAAAGAGTTATAACAAACCCATGCATTTAGGAGAAAGTAGGCTATATGTTCTTTACTGAACATCTTGTTTCTTACACTATCCTTGGATGAGGGAGTTGTACGATACTTCGGTTTGAAATACGATATTTAAGAATCGTTGGTTGGTTCCTCAGTATAAGGACTGCGACAACGTGGTCTTTTGAATCGTTGTTACGAGACATTCCTCGCGGGTTGCTGGCAACAGTGCCCATTGTTCTGTTGCCCGCAGTTGTTGTAATAACGTTGTCAGTGCTGCGTAGTAACAGTTTGGGTTGTCTCTATTTATCATGTTTCTTCACCATTTCATCGTCATACTGTGTAGTGTTATATGTTGAACCACGAGCAACACTAAGCATAAGTCAGGAGCTGAGAAGCGCAAGGAAAGAAATAAAAGTTTGGACGGTATTAATAAAAGTAGTAGAACATTTTTTGACGTCGGTGTGGAATTCAGTGTCGATAATGAAGGTACTGAAGGTGCAAAAACTGAACAAATCACAAGCTCGTCTACTCCGGTTAAAGAGAATAAAGACATTTCACGTTCAGAGAGGAATGATGATTGTGACAATTTAAACAAGTAGTTCCATGAAGAACTAAATAGCCTATTTTCATATATCCTACTAATATCAATTGTCCCGATCAACATACGAATTGTCAGTTTTATTGCTGTAATAGAATCGTAGATATTGAGAACCGTCTCAATATTTTGGATGGCCACCATGTTGGATTTTTATATTGTAGGCCTTACATTTATGTACTATTACATGAAGATTTTTGTGTAGGTGTTTTATTCAAACTTCAATCGCATGATTAGGACACAAGTAATAAAAGCGAGATTTTAAAATTTCGCTCAGCCGCCATCTTGTGGTTATGGAAATAATTTAAATGTATTAGATGCCAGTCGATTAAAATTTGTATAAGCATATACTGTATCAAGTTTCACTGTGCTCGGGTGGTTAAAACGCAAGGAACGTCCATTTGAATATTTAAATTTCACATCGCCGCCATGTTAGATATGTGCTCGCCAGGTTATTGATCGTCCCATAGGTGAACGTATGCTTGTTGCCTTTATACACATACAACATTTCAGTTTGATTGCTGTACTAGATTACTTGATATTGAGAACCGTCTAAATATTTCGGATGGTCGCCTTGTTGGACATTAATATATGTAAGCCATAGAGTTATGTACTATTAGGTGATGATTATTGTGTACGTTCATTATGCAAATGCTGATTTCGATCGCATGATTAGAACACACGAAATAAAAACTTAATTTTCGAAATTAGTACTGCCGCCATCTTGAGGTTATATAAACAATTGAACAAAATTAGATACCAGTGCACTAAAATGTATGTAGCATTTGCTGTACCATGTTTCATTGCGTTTGGATCATTAAATCGCGAGAAAAAGCTATTTAAAACTTTCAAACTCGCTTGGCCGCCATGTTCGTTTTGTAGTTAACCAGTTTTTGAAAATCTCATAGATGAACTTTCAGTGGTGCCCTTTATCTCCGTTGAAATTTTCATGGTGTTACCGGTAATAGTTTCAGAGATATAGAATGCCGGTGAAATATTTCGCTCAGCCGCCATCTTGAGGTTATGTAAACAATTGAACGAAGTTAGATATCGGTGCATTACAATGTGTATAAACATATACTGTACCAAGTTTCATTGCGTTTGGTTAGTTAAATCGCGAGAAACAACTAATTAAATGTCGCAATTTCGCTTGGCCGCCATGTTGGTTTTGTAGTAACCAGGTGTTCAAATGTCACATAGGTGAACTTATAGTAGTTTTCTTTATCACCGTACAAAATTCTAGGGTGATATCTGTAATAGTTTCGGAGATATTGAATGCTGGTGAAATATTTCGCACAGCCGCTATGTTGGATTGAAGAGACGTAACAAAATTTGAAGGGCACGGTCGGGGTCGCCCGGAATAGTGCTATGAACTTAGCGAGTCTCATTGAAATCGCTCGAGCCGATTAGAAGTTATTAGGGGGGACACTCAAAAATCCATCATACACACCATCACACACGCTCACGCAGACAGACACACGGACAAAAGGTGATCTCATCAGCTTATTGTTTCATAAATGAAAATAGGCTAAAAGAACTCTGATAACACCAATGAGGCATAGGAAGAAGAGGACAATAGCAAAAATATGAATAATCAAAACACTATGAAGTGTAGCTCCCAACTCTGAGTCATGGCAAGTAACATGCAACCTTGGGAAATTAAAACCTGGTAGGCCAAGTGATATTGAAGATTTTGTTGGAAGAGGCCCCCCTGCACTGCCTAATAATCTTCCGAGTGACGGAACAAGAGCTTTCCCGAGAACAGTTTTATTTTCAAAACTACAGAATGGAGAATATATTCGTAGAGACAGGTTAGTATGGAGTAATACAAATCAAGCAATATACTGTTTTCCTTGCAGATTAATTGGTTCCATAAGTCAGATATAGTTAGTGACGAAGGCTGGAAAAAGGATTATTCTTGGTGTAAGCTGTATAATAAGCTGCCAGCTCATGAAATGAATGGAGAGGATTAGAAAGAAGACTTCAACATGGAATTGACATTCAGTCCCATTTGAATTTTGAAATCGTCTCTATACTGAAATATTGGAGCGATTTATTTCAGAGGATTCTGTCTGTTACTTTATTTCTTGGTGAGAGGGGTTCTTCCATCAGAATAGGATCATCGGACTATGGCAACTTCTTCGGAATTATTGAGCTGCTCGCTCAATATGATCCGCTGTTACGTGAACATGTGACGAAAGTTCAAGAGTCACAGCAAGAAGAGAAAAGACTTCAAGCTCACTATCTTTCAGCAGATTCCCGAAACGACTTCATCGCAGCTTGCAGTAACAAGGTCCTTCAGGCTGTACTCTCAGAAAGGGAAAAATCTAAGTACTTCGCAATACTAGCTGATGCTACTCTGGATACTTCGCATGAAGAGCAAATGACATTAATTTTGAGATATGTTCTGGACTGTGATTCTTCATATAAAGTAATGGAGAGTTTTATAAGTTTTGTACAGTGCAACAAGAAAACTAGACGACTCATTGCTAATGCAACAACTGAAGAATTAGATAAGCACAAAATCCCTAGAAAAGATTGCAGGGGGCAGGGATATGACGATGGAACGAATATGGCTGGTGAAAACAATGGCGCGCAGGCCATTATAAGTGATAAATATCCATTTGCCACGTTTAGTAATTGTGGTGCAAGTCTAAATTTGTGTGGTGTGAATGCTGCTGAATATTGTGAAGATGCAATAACGTTTCTGGTATGGTTCAAAAAACGAATAATTTCTTTTCAAAAAGTCCTCAGAAATGGGAGATACCAGAGAATAAACTAGGTTGTTCCTTGCATGGCCTATCAAAACAGGATGGTCAGCTCGTGTTGACAGTGTTAATTCATTTGGCAAACACCTATCTCTCATAAAGCATGCATTAAATAAATGCAAGAATTTAAATCTCTCAACTGAGTGTAAAACGAAATTGATGGGAATAAAAAGATAACTTGACTCATTTAAGTGCACTTTGATGGCAACCACCTGTTTAAAATTCTAGCAGCAATTGATATTCGCAACAAAGTTCTACAAGCTCGTGTTGTGGAGGTTGATAACATGAGCGAACTAATTCAGGAGCTGAAAAAACTGCGTGATAAATGGAATCAGTTATTAAATTAAGCAAAACTAGTGGCCACTTCATTATCAAATGATCTTCCCGCAGAAGCAGAACTTCCTAAGATGAGAGTGAAAAAAGAGAAACTTCCTTGGGTGAAAGAAAATAAGATCTCCTAGAATTTCGTGGGAGTGAATGGGACGCTAATGAAGAAAGGGAGTACATAGTGAATGTGTTCTATAGAGCCCCGGTTATTGATTCAGGTGTATGTGGACTTACGAATCGTTTAATTCTAGTCGAAAAGGTAAATTACATATTTAGGTGTTTATGGCAGTTTCCAAACATTGAAGAACTTGAAAATATGGGTGTTATTTTGCATAGAAAGTATTTTGAAGATATTAACAGAGAGATCTGTGATGAACTGAAATATTTAAAACCAATTCAAACATCTAATTTAGGGCCAGGCCCGTTGACACCTCCGAAACTTTTAAACTGTCTTAGAGAACTAAACCTGGGCAGTTTATTTCCAAATATTTGTATAGCGATTCAGATGTTCCGTACGATTCCTGTGACAGTTGCTGATGCTGAATGATCCTTCAGGAAACTTAAAGAAGTAAAAAATGTTTTCAGATCAACGATGTGCCAGGAAAGATTAAGTAAGCTTGGCTTGCTTCCGCTGGAGAGCGATCTCGCCAGTGGCGGCCGTAATAAGGTTGCAGTGTTGCACAAAGATCAGATTATTTCATGAAAAACAACTAAGTCCGTAACAATATTTTTAGTACTAGAAGTTGTATGTTTACTTCTATATGTATAGGAATTCATAATTCTGTTCTTTAATAATCCAGGAAATCTTATAGTAAGGTACTGTGAACTGACTGAGAAAGCGAAGCGGGCCAGCCGTCTAGGAGCGCTCGTCCGTTTGGTCGTTGCCATGCCCAAGCACCGACCAGATCTCAATAGTGAAGGGTATGGCAGGGATGCTAGACCGGGTAAGCCCTATCCCAACAGTTAACACGGCTGGTCGTTGCCCGCTGACTGCAACAAGGGGTCGAGGTGCAGGCGCGGACGGAGACATCCGAGATGCTTCGTCAACTGCCGAAACCATGTCTTGCAATGTTCCGCGTACTTGTGACACTCGCAGTTCTCGCCCTCGTATATAACTTACGTTGTTTTGTTCTCGTGAAGGTTTTCATTTAGACTAACTTATATTCCATTTAATCCGATGAAAATGTGATGTCTCTGAACTGCGGCATTCGTGATGAATGAGGTACATCCGTTTTACCGCGCAATTGAATACAGTTTTCTCCGATATCAAGCAGTCTTTTACCCTATCACCTCATGGGTGCCCGCAGGAAGGGGGAGGGCAAGTAGGGACCGTGTCCCTACCCCATGAAATCCCGAGAATATTTCGATTGGTCATTGTCACACCAGTATATTTCATAAAGTAAAGTTACTGATGGTTAACTGATGTAGGTGTAGGGATAATTCAACTGTTTTATTTAACTTAGTAATTTGGGATTATTTGATAATATCTTCAGTTATTTAAACAAGAAGTTCCGTGACGAACTAAAGAGCCTACTTTTCTTAAAAATAATTTTCATACCAATGATTAATCTACAGTATATGAACCTACCTAGAATAATGACGAAATTAAGTTGGTAATATCGAAATGTCTAATTAGTTCGAAATATACCTGGTATAATGTAGCCTAATAGAGCATTACAGTTAGCATATTCTTAGTTCCAACTCTTAAGGTACTGAATAAAAAAAATTGGTTGAAGTCCAACGGACGCTACATTCAGTTATAGATTGGATCTATCAGCACGCGTAAAAGCATGTTGGCAACAATGCCATGCGTGTGCTGGTCAGAAATAGCCTAATCTGAAATATTATGATATCTTGTAGTGCCAATTTTGGATGAGATCTAATTGTTAGTATAGAAGTTACACGTATTTTAAAATTGGACCTATCAGTAGGCATAGAATCATGTTGGCAACACTGACTTATATTAATTATTCCAAATTAATTTAGAATGTCAGCTGCTATTCGTAATAGGAGTTCTAACGCACTCTAGAACCCTCCTTGCCCCACTACTTAGCCTCAGTCATGTTAAATAAATGGATATCTCGCGAACCCATGGTCGGATTTGGGCATATGAGGTGTCGTTGAACTCCGGCTGACGTCCTCTTTCCTGTGGACTACTTGTTATATTTTTCAAAAAAAGGTTTTTGAAAGTAGGCGATAGTTTGAAAACCAAACATGACAGAACGTTGTGCCCAGGTTCAAACCAATGGTTTTGATGTCCTTTATTTTTTATAATAAAACGTTTTTATTTTTAAATTTTTTTTGAAAAAAGTTCAATTTTGAAATTTTTATATTTTGGAAACTAAAGAGTTTACAAAAATATTTGTTTGACATAAATGAATGGCCCTGACCCCCTCTACACCCAAAATAAATTTCAAGCCTGTAGGACTAAAACTGTGCAGTAGTGGGGTAAGGAGAGTTCTACCCATAATCGCGCGTGTGCTTGAATACGTATGGCTATCTTGGAAAAAGTTGGTGGTGGGGGAGGACTAGGGTCGAGTGAGGTGTCGTTTAGATGGTATTTTGCCGCTCTATTTGATGGCGAGGTTATTTTTCAAAATGGGTGAAATTTGGAAACGCAATTTGGTGTAAACGTGCGTTTTTAACATTTTGGCAATATTTAATGAGCTTGTAAGTCTAGAACGATGAGTTGTTTAGGAAAGGGGTGACATTCTCTTTGCTAAGAATGTTTGCTGATTTAAAAAAAAAAAAATGGATTGGCGCTATTTTGAAAACGGTGAATTTTGGAAAAGGTTTGTTTGACTTTAATGAAAGGTGGGTTTGGCCTCTAGGTGGGCAGTAAGTTTCAAGGGTGTAGGAGGAAAAAAATGATAGCCTACTTTCTCGCGAACATTGGTGATCATTGGCGAACGGATGGTCGGATTTTAACAATTGAGGTGTCGTTGGACTTGAGCTGACGTCCTCTTTCCTATAGACCACTCGTTATTTTTTCAAAAAAAATTGGAAAATTTTGTTTTCAAAAGTAGGCGATAGTTTGAAAACCAAACATGATAGAACGTTGTTCAATAGTTCAAACCAATGGTCTCTATGACCTTTATTTTTTATATTAATACTGTTCTTATTTTTGAGATTTTTAAAAACCCTTACATTTTGAATTTTTACTATTTTGGAAACTAACATGTTGAGAAATAAGTTTGTTTGACATAAATGAAAGATCCCTACCCTCTCAACCATGAAATAAATATCAAGTCTCTAGGACACGAACTATGCATTTTTTCTTTCTTTTTTTTAATAAAAGCGTGATTGTAGACAGAGAGCCGGTAGCGCTTGACGTATGTTACAACGAGGCTATGACTGAGCATGGTGAATACTGGAAATGGCTATTTCGACGGGGGCGATGTATGGCACGACGAGGGGTTGCTTTTCGATATTTTTTCCTATGACGAATGAATGAAGGCGAATATTTTGAAATGTGACAAGCATGCTAAGATTTTTTACCCCTGAAGGGGATCTTTAACGTTTTAGTTAACAGTGATGAGCGAGATCGCTCTCTGACACAACAGACGGTTGTAGGATATGACCAAGTGATTCTTAGACGTTGGCGATCTCGGTGACCGTGCCCGGAAGAAATGAATTGCTATTTTGGTGGGATGGCGGGGCAGCTTATGACGGTTGGTTTTGTGATATTTCCTATGACGGATAGAGGTGAATATTTGAAATGAGTTAAGTGTGCTAGGAATATTCTTACCCCTGAAGGGGATCATTAACATGCTAGTAAACGGTAATAAGCGAGACTGCTGTCTGGCACAGTAAATGGTTTTAGAATATGGAAACCTATAACATTTGCTCGACCAAGTCATGTGCATGTATGCAAAGAGCCAAAACGGTAAGGTCATTGGCCTGAAATGTTATAATCTAAATATTGAACTGGGTAAAGTCATGTGTTTTAGGATGAAAGTACGTGGTTAACATGATCATGTATTGAGGATGGCTGCTTGCTAGTATTTATTATTATTACAGTAAAATGTTTAAGAATAATAATAATAAGAAGAAGACGAATTTCCAGAAAAACAACACTCGAAATTTTTACAAGACATTCCGTGAGGACTTGTCAGGGTACAAACCACCAACATTAAGTTTCCGTCGACGTAATGGACGACTAGAAACAAACACTAAGGAGAACTGCAAGATACTGGCTGATTATTTCCAAACTCTACTGAACTTTGATCCTCCAGTGGAAAGGCTGCAATTTGAAAAACCTGTACCAAACCCAGACTCACTTCCCCCAACGACTCAAGAAATAAAAGAGGTAATCCAATCGCTCAAAATTAACAAAGCCCCTGGGAACGATTGAATAACTGCTGAGATGTTGAAAATAAGAGGAGAGGACCTCATAAGGAGAATTCATACACTCCTAACAGAAATATGGGAGAGCGAAATAATTCCGAAGGACTGGAAGAATGCCATTAGCCATCTGTTGCATAAAAAGGGCGACCGAGCGGACCCCAACAACTATAGAGGTATATCACTTTTACCAATTATATACAAGGTATTATCTAAAGCACTCTTAACCAGAGTAGAACAACAAACTGATCATTTGATTGGTGAATACCAGGCAGGCTTTAGTAAAGGTAGATCGTGTTCGGAGTAGATTTGGAGCCTAAAGACGATATTAAGGATACGCCGCAGTACCAACACATTTGTCACCTTCGTGGATTTTAAGAAGGCGTATGATTCTATTGACAGACAAACATTTCTGAACACCCTAGAAGAGCTCAGAGTTGACAGGAAAACCAGGGACTTAATCCGCCAGACTCACACTCACACAACATCTCAAGTGAAGTTTCTAGGTGAACTATCAGAGCCTTTCGAAGTATATACCGGAGTTCAACAAGGTGACGGCCTCTCCCCACTGCTTTTTAACTTAGTGTTAGACAAAGTCATCAGGGAGTGGGAAAACAACATCAAAGGCATAAGCATTGGTACTCTGGAACAGAAAATAAAAGTAAAATGCCTAGCTTTTGCTGATGATCTAGCTATCTTTACCAAGACTAGTGAAGAAACCAAGTATGCCATAGAGAAGTTACATGAGTTAGCATCAAAAGCAGGACTCCAAATATCGTATGAGAAGACGCATTTCATAGTAAATGGAGACCAGAATATCCCGAGATCTCTACTACAGATCAACTATGGAATAATTAGACACGTACCTTCCTTCAAATATTTAGGAGAAATTATTGTACCGTCTGTATTGGACAGGAAAGCTAATTTAGAAAGAGCTACCAAACTTCAGAAAGCATACCGAATAACATGGAATCACTATAATAAAAGAGTGATGTCACGAAATGCAAAACTACGGCACTACCAGACAGTTGTTCTTCCGGAAGCATTGTACGCCTCCGAAACTATATCACTAGGAGGCCACTCTCAAATTGGTGAAATCGAAATCCAGGAACGTAAAATTCTCAGGAAAATATATGGCCCCGTTTATGTTAATGGTATATGGATTAAAAGGAAAACCACAGACTTGTACACAGTAATCAATAAGTTCACTGATACCGTGCGTAAGAGACGATTGAAATTTTATGGTCACATCTGCCGAATGGACAAAACCAGATATGCAAAAATACTGCTTGATATAATGAATTCAAAGAAGGTCAAAATCACTTGGTTAGAATAAATCAAACAGGACTTAAAGGAAATAAACATTACAGAAGATAGCATCATGAATCACAAGACTTTTGGAACTCGAGTTACAAATCTCTCTTTCACCGAAAAAGCTAAAAAGACCTCTGGAAAAAAAGGACGGAGGAACGTAAGAAGGGGCATAGCGAGTTCATGAGGAGATTTTGGGAGGAGAAGAAGAGGAAAGCTCCATCAACCCGAGTCAACAAGTTCAAGCGCGCTCCCTAAGTGGGCAAAACGAAGAAAGAAGAAGAAGAAGACACACATGTTTTCAATGCTAACACACACGCACACAGTCCTGCTCACTGGTGACTGAATATTGTACCTAGCCAGAGGACTCGTGAGAGAGACTGCTGATAAGACAAAAAGTGTCTACGTCAGCAGGAAGTGTGATATCAGCTTACTTGCCTCGTGGTGGCTAGCAGGTGTGCTGTATAAGCAGAGACCGCCATTTTGGTTCTGAGACAGTAGGACTACCGATGTATAAGAGGCAGCCATTTTGGTTCCTTATTAAAAACATGAAACTAGTATAAGGTACACGAATGTTATTCATATTGAGGAATGTGAAGAGGCGTGGGAACACGTGTGAAAGAGACAACATTTCAAGGCCAAAACGCTGAGAAAATGCAAATCTCTCTGTTGCTAGGCTAACTGATAACGATTGCGTTAGTCATGCACTTGCCATTTTAGCACACGGACGTATACAGTAGAGCTCTGAACTGAACTTTGGAAGAAAAATCCTTTTATTTTTTTTGGTAAGTACCTATGAATGATTATTTTAATAATGTCATGCTAATGAACCTTAAATTTGTAGTTATTGATTAGGTAATTAATGTTTTTTTTTCAGATAACCTGTATACCTTACATGTCAGAGATACAAGAAACCATTGCGCTTTTGTGCCCACTAGAAGGAAACAGTAACAAGCCACTGCAAGTGAAGGTGAGATTATTTTTTAAAACTAACTTGATTCATTTTTTTTGTTTGATATTATTTTATTTTATTTTATGAAATGCATGTATTAACCTGAATTTAGGTATTTATAGCGATTTATTTTATTTATTTTTAGAAACTTGGAAAGAAAAGCCTTACCACCGTAGCAGTTGCTGATAACCCAAGACGCAGTAGAGTGCAACCATTGTTTCCAGGCAGTGAACTATTGAAATCTCAGGTAAGTCTAACTTAAAAATGCTATGCCATTTTACCACTAATGAAAAACCATAGACAAAAAATATATTCATTAGCTGTACAAGACTGGTACAATGATTGCTTTCCTGAATAATGGCCATGTATTGACAAATGGTACAAGACTATATTGGTTATTGACTGGGGAAAGTACAAGGCCATATTGGATTTTCTAAAAACAAAAACAAAACAAAAATTATGGGTGGTTCCCTATGGACTCAACAAATATCCACAGGTTTGAACAAGATAATCTGAACAAACTGACATGACATTAATTTTTGTTTATATATTGGTTAAAGGGGGATGTAAATGACTAAAGCTTTATAAAAAGAAAATAAGTGCATGGGTTACTGTTAGTGCCAACATACAGTTTATTTTTAATGGGGTTTTGATATATTAATGTCAATTAACGTTAAAGTTAAATTACAAGTATTGATTGATTGAGTGATGGGTTATTTTGTTTGTTTTTAGGTGTGGTCATGCGCCATTAACGTAGTGAACAGACAATGAACAAGCATACATTATGCTTTAAAGTACTCTGTGCTCTTGAGCAACGTTAATAGCTTGCAATAAAAAAAAAATTATTTTAACACATGGCGTTAGTATCAAATACAACAAGTGAGCAAGTTGGTTTACCGCGTGGGTTAAATTTAAAATCAGAACATGATCGTTGGTTAACATTTGAATCCTGGCCTGTAGGCTTTTTATCGACACATGAACTTGCAAAAGCCGGTTTTTGTACTTGAACCGAGAAGATGTGGTGCGCTGTGTGTTTTGTCGTGTTTTCACACTGGGAAGAAGGGGATGATCCCTTTAGAGACAATTTGCGATGGTATCCTTGTTGCCCTTACATGCTTGGAAAACAAGTGGGTAACATACCCGTGTATCCATTTTACCGAACCACAAGACCATTGGCCGCTACTTACGTTGCTGAATCACAAATACATAATAATAATAATAATAATGATGTATTACCAGCCAACAACGGTAGTGTCGATATATGTGGTCCATATGCCATAGACAGTGTTGAATTGGCATGTGCTTTTGAAAAATTGGGAGTTTGCAAGACTAAAGCACCAGCACACCCAGAGTACAGCTCTGTTGAAAAACGTTTAGAATCATATAGAAATGTTTGGCCATTAATATTAAAACACCTTACCAAACAGCTAAGTGAAGCTGTTTTTTTATACTGGTGAAGGGGATAAAACAATATGTTTTTATTGTGGATTTGCTTTAAAGGATTGTCAAATGACTGATGACCGTTTTGTGCAACACGCTCGTTGGTTACCTAACTGTTAATACATGGTGTTGCTTTAAGGTCAGGAATTTGTGAACACTATTCGTAAAGAAAACGTGATTGCAGCACAAGACATAAAAGTGCCTTTAGAGTTAGAACACGCGGAGCAAATACATGAGGCTGAAAAAAGAACGCTTGTCTCACGAACAGATACAAATGTGTGACCAACAATTATGTAAAATTTGTTATCAAGATGAACTAGGTGTTGTATTTTTGCCTTGTGGACACATGATAGCCTGTGTCAAGTGTGCATTAGAATTCAACACTTGTGCTATATGCAGAAAAGCAGTATCTGCTACAGTTAGGGCATTTCTTGCATAAATAGTATAATTTATTAGCAATGCATAGTGCAAAATCCCTAATTGCACAATATTATTAAAGCTGTTTTAGAGTGTAATAGATATGCTTTTCTTTTGTTTATAGACTACTACAATGAATGTTTTGAATGCTGTGGGTCAAGCATGTGGCTTAGAGGCAAAGAAGCTCAGCGAATTGCCAACGCATATTCCATTCCGCATTATCAAGATTCGGAAATTGAAAACAGCATATGGTGATCGTGTACTTTGTGTATGTGAAAACTTTGAGACATTTCTGCCTACACGGTTTAATGATATGTCGGAGAGTGTTTTTGATGAAGTCAATAATGCTGTGCAACCTGTACACTTAATTTATGAAGGTTTTAAAAACAATAGGTGCATGGTCCGTTTTATTTAAATGAAAAAAAAAGTGAAATAATAATGGAAAATATAAGTAATGACAATGGACAGAAAGAAAAATATGTGTATAGAATAATAATGTTTTAGTTTATAGTATTGTCTTAAAAATATTATCATGGAACAAACAAAATGTATATAAAGCTTGTAAATAAATGCAAAATGATGTTACAATGTTGTTTTATTATATACAAAGTTGGAATATTTAACATTGCAGAGTATACATGATTATGACAATAGATGCACACTTAATACAACTCTTTCTCTCTTTACAATAGTCTGTTATAGTTTTTAAACACAAGGCTTGTGTTAGATCTTTTTATAGCAATGTCAATTCACTGTTGTTTTCAAAAACTGGGGAAGCCGCAATGGTTTTATAGACATAAAACCTTATTGTTATTACTATTTAGTCATTTTGATCCTCTTGAAATACTACGGTACCTTTTTGCATATCAAGAGCAGATGACCTAGTTGTTCCACTCCTTAAAACGACAACAACAAAACTACCTCTTGCATAGTTTGTGATGTTGACGGCTCTTGCGGTGTGGAAGATGGATTAAACATAACTTTTAGAACAGGGGTTAAAAGTTGCTCAGTAAACAATCCACTATTTTGAGTATCAATATGGTTTTCTTGATTTTTTGTCGACGGCAAATGTGTTTCATGCACTACACTACATTGATGATCACTGACACTTAAAACCTCACTATTTTTACTTTTTAGGACACTACGACAATGCTTAGAACGTTGTTTTGAACAGCGCCAAATAACAGTTCCGTTTTTATTGGTTCGTTTCACAATATATGAATATCCTTTATAATATGCATAAGGCTTACCATTACCTAGTCACTGATATTTCCATGTCAACTGTCAAGCATAGACTAAGCTCTAGTAAAGTCAACTTGGTAATAAGAATAATAGTTTAATGTGAGAGCAAATATGGATCCAAAGAGCTCAGGTAAAAGTGAAAGCAAATAAGCAAATATAAAAACCAAGAGTGGGGGGTAAAAGCGGTCGCAAAGTGGTAGACCCATTACACAATAATTTTAGCACGACGTAACTCTTGTTCAATTTCTTTGATTTCCCAATCGTGACCGGTATGCCCAGTTTGTTGTAAAGCATGCAAGTGTCCAAGCCGTTGAATTAGCTTACTGGGTTTGTTCCAGTATACAAATTTAACAAATGAATTTTTAGGTGTAAACAAAGCATTACCATTATCATCATCATCATCATCATCATCATCATCAATCATCATCATTATCATCATGACCATTATCAATATTGCTATATAGTCCTTTTTGATCCTCTTGCAATACCACTTCATTACCGGGTGAGTTAGCCGTGGTGGTTACGGCATGACTGACGGCAGTCGCTCACATCCGGGAGGCGAGGAGGTTCGAATCCCCCCGCCGGCAACCTTGAAGATGGGCTTCTGTGGTTTCCCATCTTCCTTCCAGGCAAATGCCGGGGTTGGTCCCTAACTATAGGCCACAGCCGCTACCTTCCAACTCATCGTCCTTACATTCCAACTTCTCTCCTTCCCTCCCCAACGGTACTTGTAGCTCACCCATTGGGTGTCCGTCTCGAAGCAGCTACAAAACTGGCGAGACGAACATGTCCTCGGACACTCCCGGCACTAAAAGCCATACGCTAAAAAATAAAAATAAAAAAACACTTCATTTATAGTCTGCGTTGATTTTGATAATGTTAAAGGTTTCTTGGACGTTGACAACTGTCTTAACCTGACTTTTTGAGGACATGATAAGTCCTTTTGAACAAACACTGCACTATTTTTAGCCGCAATATCGTTTTCTTGAACTTGCGTCTTAGCATTTTGATAATTGTTTGTAAACAGCAACCGTGGTTCGTTTGGAGCACTACATTGATGAACACTCACACTTAAAACCTTTCCATTTTTACTTTTCAGATTGCCTCGACATTTTGTTGACCCCTCTTTTGAGCATCGCCAGAATATTATTCTTTTCGCATTCTGACGATTAGAGTTATAAGAGTAGCCTTCATAGATTGCACCTTGCCTACCTTTGTTGGTTGTAGTAAGTTCCATAGTAGTAACTGACCTGTCAGTACGATGATCGCACTACAAAGGTTACAACTGTTTTGCTGATGGAGTGACCTACCATAAGCATATATATTGGCTTATGTGTTGGCTTTTTGTGTTGGCTGTTTGTGTTGGCTTTTTGTGTTGGCTTTTGTGATGGCTTTTTGTATTCTTTTGTATTGGCTTTAGTATTGGCTTTTGTATTGGCTTATTTGCCAAGTTATTTTTGTCAGTGTATTGAGTGGATTTTTCTTGGTGATGGAAAGTATTCGAAAGAGAGGGAATATTTAAAGACTTAACCTCAGCTCACTAACCTAACCTAACCTAACCTAACTTCACCTAACCTAACCTAAACTTTCAACTCTCAGATGATAATTAAATTCTGGGCATAGTTGAGTTGGAAACCAAGACCTCAAGAGTAAAAACCAATTATTTTTGTAGCTTATTTTGGTAGCTTATTTTCATGGCTAACCTAACTTTACCTAACCTAACCTCAGCTCACTTTGGATATCACTAGTAAGTGTTCATATCCTCCGCTAGGTGGTATGCTAGTTGTTCAGGTAGTGCTCATATTTACCACTAGGTAGCGGAAAAATATTTTGCGTGTTGCATGTGACTCTTGTGAAGTTTGACCGCGTGCATAACGTGTTTGTATAAGTTCTATATATAAACTCAATATACAATAAACCAATAAATGTTCAGAACTAAAATGTATAGCCAGATTCAGGGTATATAGGAGACCCTTAGCAAGAAAGGCTGTCTAACCCACTAGTCTACAGCCAGCCTTGTCATACGCAGTAAGCACCTGTTGGCAGTAAATCCTATACCACGTTGTTCATTACATGGCACTTAAAAATGCTCTAGATCATGGACTAAAATTGGTTAAAAAAATCAACGTATGCCTTTAGCCAAGGTCTTTGTTTAAACTTTAACACACGATGATTTCATGTGTTGGCTTTTGCCAGAAATCCCCCTTGAACCATGTGTGCAGGAATTGAATGAATTGTAGCCATTGGATTAATGGTAACCGCTTTCTCATCTTCTCGAGCCATCGGTCCCTGCACCCACTGTCACTGAAGTGTCATCTAACACACTCATGTTAAATAAAAGCAAACGAAATTAACAATACACACTTTGAACTTACAAGCACTCAATTGAAAATGCTTTTTAGCCGACAACAACAAACGCAAAGCATCATGGGTAATGGTTACCATGGATACTATGCTCAGATACCCTGTGATTGACTTGTTGTGACAAAACATTTTCTTTTTGAACACACGAGGTGGACAAAACTCTTTCTCTTTGGTTCCCTACATTTTAACCAATAAAGAAGGGGCAATTCTGCAAGGCTTTCTTATTTTCTATTCAATGGATATTATGTTAACTCATGATAAACAATTTCTAAGCATTTATTTGTAAGCATTGCAATAATTGTGCATGACCCCAATGATTACACATTGCAATACATGAAATGATAAAGTATTAACAGGCGGCTTACTATAAGTTTAGCAAGAGGAATTGACTTGACTCTACTCATGGACTAAGAGAGCCACATTGCGCTCTGTAACACAGGATGAACGCTTACAATATCTCGGAAACTTGGATATGTTGTTTAGCAAAAATACAGTGATAGCCAATTTTGTCCGATGGGATTAGTGTAATATTCTACATAATGTACGTAATTCTACACACAAAAAATTAGTTCTTTTATATACGAGGGTCTGGGTCCGTGGTTCGAATCCCGGTCACTCCATGTGAGATCTGTGCTGGACAAAACGGAGGCAGACAGGTTTTTCTCCGGGTACTCCGGTTTTCCCTGTAAAAATTTCATTCCAGCAACACTCTCCACTATCATATCATTTCATCTGGCATTCATTTAATCATTGCCCCAGAGGAGTGCGTCAGGCCTCGGCAGACGGCACAGTCCATATCCTCGCCGCTAGATGGGGGCTTCATTCATTCCATTCATGACCCGGTAGGAGACTGGAAGCAGGTTGTGGATTTTCAATTTTCATATCCGAGGGTGACCCACCAGTTGAAATTAACACTCAGAGCTCCTAGGTACTCACCCAGATTGGAAGCAGATCGTACCTATTAGGGGTATTGACACATTCGGAGCGTCACTTAGCACATATCATTCAGTTTAGAACTGAGGGCAAATGGTTCTTAAGTATATTGATGTTCACTCATAGAGGTAATGAATCACTGGAGGGTCTTTAAGCTAATATAATTCTGAATAGAGCTCCGAAGTACCCATAAGGACAGTCAGTAGCTGTTCGCCTTAATTATGTAGACGCGCCTGCTGCGTTTAGAGCACCAAGGTAACAACCCAGACTGTAGTCAGATGGTTCTTCTCAGAGGTATTGACACACCTGAAGTGTCTTTAAGCTAACAGCCTTCAGTATAGAGCTCCTAGGTACCTACCAAACTATGAGAAGACGGATCCACTTAGAGGTATATTCACACAGGATTGCTGTTAAACTAATATCAGTCAGCCTAGAGGAACTAGATACCAACCTAGACTGTGAACAGATGGTCTCTCTTACAGGCATTGACACACTTCAAGCGTCATTAAGCTAATATCAATCAGTTTAGAGCTCATAGACACCTAAGTAGACGGATAGCAGATGGTTCATCTTAGAGGTTTTGACATACTGGAGTGTCTTTAGCTGATATCATTCAGGTTAGTGCTCCTACCAACCCAGCGGTTAGCAGATTACTCTTCTTATAGGTATTGACTCACTAGAGTGTCTGTAAGCTATTATCATTCAGGTTAGATCTCCTATATACCCACCTAGACTCCGTGAGGATGGGTAATGTCACTCTTGGATTGTCATTAGGCTAACATCAATCAGTCTACCGCTCTCTCACATTTCAGATATCCTCTCCTATATGATATGGGCCAGAGATTAAAACATTAAGTTGGACATTATTAACATACACCAGTGCTGATTAGAAGATTTGTTTATCAGGAAGTAATTACCTTAATTTATTTTCAAAAATGCTTTTGCCTACTGAATTGTACAATGTTTGAAATGAATGGAGCAATGCCCTTTATTGAATTTTCATAAGTATCTTCTTTTAATTCATCCGTTATATTTTCTATGTACCTCTTTATACATTATCTTGTAATTCAATTGTTATATTTCCTGCCAACAAATGTAATTATTTTCTTCTTCAGCCGTAAAGAAAACAAATGTCGTTATTCCTTCATCTTAGAACATAATCGAGTCACACTCTTGTTAAACGTGCTAACCTACATTCCATCAACGTTATCCGTAGGCTCTAATGATGGGATTTCTACCGCAGAAACCACAGTTGCATGCCGCCTTGATGCCCCTCCGCCACACCTATACTGTTATTTTCCGCAGAGCTATGATCTCTAGTTCTTCCGTAATGACATTTCTCAAAATCAAAATCCCTCAAGATTTAATAAAGCCAAAGCCAATTACATACCAGTCCATCAGTTGTATATCGACTTTCAAAAAGCATACGATAGCATTAAGAGGAGTTTGGACCATCTCGGAGTGCCTAAGAAGATCATCAGGCTAGTGCGGATGCCACTTACGAACACTAACTGAAAAGTAAAAGTGCAGCAAGAATTCTCACGTGAGTTCAGTGTCAACCAAGGCGACCCCTCTCTTGTGTGTTGTTTAACCTAGTATTGGAGAGGCTTATTCGAAATATCACTATAAGTGATAAGGGTACAATGCGCAGTTTTGTTGGAAATCAGAGTGAAACGGCAGGAACACTGTTTAATAGGCCAATCCAGTGCCTTGCATATGCGGATGATGTTGCTTTGCTGTGAAGGACATCAGGAGTTGTGAGGAGGGCATTTGTTGAATGAGACCAAATGGCCTCAGGAGCTGGGCTGAGGGTGAATAGCACGAATACAAAGTATATGACCACCGTGAGGCAGGGTGAGGTACCTCAGGAGCTTGTTATTGATAATAATAAGACTTTCGCTAAGGCCAGAACTTCAAAATACCTTGGATCGTCAATCACCGAGGGATCTGACTGTCTCGAGGAAATCAATGAGAGACTGCGCTCCGGGAAACGAAGCTACTTCAGTCTCTCCCACATGTTGCGACCAAGAGCGTTATCACGCAGTTGTAAGAAAACTATCTAAAAGACAGTCATCCGACCTGTTGTCACCTATGGGTGTGAGACATGGGTGTTGACTAGGATGCATGAGGATTTGTTGAACAGGTGGGAGAGGAAGGTACTCCGAAAGATCTATGGGCCTGTGTGTGATCGTGGATTGTGGCGCCTCCGCACAAACAAGGAGATCTATGATCTGTATGGGGACCCTACTATCGTCGCAGAGGTCAAGAGTTCCTGGATCAGGTGGCTCGGACATGTTGAGCGAATGCCTGTGTCAAGGATGGTGTATCAGTTCTTCCACGGGCGACCCACTGGAAAGCGAAGACGGGGAGCGACCGAACAAGCGCTGGCTGGACGATGTCGAGGAGGGTCTCAGAGCTTGGAGGAGGCGTGCACGGGATAGGAAAACTGGAAGACTGTGGTGGAGCAGGCCAAGGTCCTTCATGGACTGTAGTGCCACGGGGTAAGTAAAGCCATTTACTGCCAGCAAGAGAAATATTTGTAGTAAAAATAGGTCTCAGTCTGTCTATTACTGTAGTATTCAATTGTAGCTAATTGCATTACACTGCTCACTGATGTGCTTCCTTTACAAGTTAAATGTGATTTAATGTTGTAGTTAGCTACTCATCAATTTCAGAATGAGTCATATCCTTGAAGCTTGAAAAAATTCTGATATTGATGCGACTTATTATATGAAGAGATAGTCAGTGAATATCAACACTGTACCCTTCACTAAACATGCTATCATAAGCACTACATTAATTCAGAGAACAACAAATATGCGTACGTGCAAACCCAAAATATATAACGTTGATTTGTAAAATCTCTATCCCTAGAACAATCCCAAATCATATCATATGGAAGTATACAAAATTTGTCTAAATAATTACATTGCCAGGACTTATCAATTGAACGTGCACAAAACCCCTCTCACAATGACAATTCTGAAACACTTCCGCTTTTTGTTTACATTCCCGTCTCATAAAATAATCACAGAACATATCATATGGAAGTGAACCGAACCCTTCACTATCAAATTAAAAGAATATATAGTAATTGATGTACCTAGACACTGAGCTCGGATTTTCTGGTTGAAATTATAAAGAGTTAAATATTTTATTAGCATTAGAGCCGACAAAGTTTTGATGGCTGGAAAAATGTTAAGGCTTCAACTGGTATCAACTCTGTGACATTGTCATTGGTGGAGCGATCAGGGAGATCTGGTGATATGAAAAATAAACTAGACACGCGAGGTCCCGGTACAAAAAAAGTGATGACTTTCGCCACGCGTCAAGTTCGAGCCAACGTAAAATAACAGGAATTAATCATGTGACCCGATCGAAGGAGGAATATTTCGGCAAATAAACGAAGCAGTTACTGAACACTTTCAATTGTAAGAGAAGAAACAGAAGTGATTTGAGTACAATGAGAGTAGCGGAATAATATTATAGTTATTGTTCTTATTTTTACAAAAAATATTTCAGGGGTCTGGTACAGTGAGAAGAATTATTATATGAAGTATGAACGCTAATGTTCCCTCGTTTTTGGAAGAGACGCTATGAATACCGTGAACTTGGAGAACACGCCAATTCAGCAAGAGGACTCTTCTCTCGACATTTGAAGTGAACGGGCGTGTCACAGTTTGACTCCCGAATATAGTGCGGGCGATAATAATTTTGATGACGATGGGAGCGGTATCCTCCGTCAACTATATAAAAAGACGTACCTTAAAAATATTACGAGTGCGATCTTGCGTGTTTCATGAGTACAAATGAAATTCGATCCAGTTCATAAGTGTTGTAATATAAAGAAATATTCTACGATAGCGAAGTGTTAAAGCCAGCAACATCTAGAAAATTTACGAACGGTATAACTAGGAGAGAATCAAATCGAACTTTGCGCATTAATTCTTACGAACAATTATTGAACTTGAACATTGCAATCTACGAGGGATTATTATCAAATTTCCTAATTATCTCCGAACAACGGAAAGCTTCTTTATTTGTGAACTATTATTACCCAGTTCAAATACATTGCATGAACGTTTGCAAAAACCAGCAGTCTACGAGGAATTTTCATTAAGTATTGAGCCCGCGTGAGCTCATAGCTCGGTGATATTTATAGGAAATGATGAAGAACATGCCATGCCATTGTAACTGAATGCGCCCTGTAGCAGCGTGAGGCATGCGTGAAAATTGGAAGATGTCTTGACTTTGGACACCCATCTTGATAATTTATTCTGAGCACTAACTATTACATTTCTTGCTATTAAAATTCTCAGATCATTCCATCATGTAACTTTGCATAAATGAAACATTACGATGTTTGCCGATTATAAATTTAAGGTAAAAGGTATTAACACCGCAGATTGGAGGGAGGAAATGGAACGTCAACGACTCACGTTTTGACCGCACATTGCAGGGAAGATCTAAGCTCACTGACTACCTGTTCAGAAGCCGTCCAAGTTAGACGTGCTGTGTCATTGTCCGTCCTTAGGACGAGGAAGATTGTACAAGTCCACCCAGAGGGTGAGGAAAATCAATTATACGATCACCATTTATCGTAAAGTATTATTTCGCACGATGTGTGCAGTGCGACGATCATCGAAAGTATTTTTTATAAATCTGTGAAGTAAATAAGTTGAAATTTTCCGACAGTGAAGACGATGACCAAACTATTCCACGCACGAGGAGAGAACAGAATCAACGACCATCGACAGTGAATTGAGTGTAATTTTCATTTATAAATGCACATCTATCTAAATAATAATTCACTGAGTGCACGCGTGTAAGTGCCGAATTTTCACATGAATTTTGATGAATATTTTAGTGTGTTAGTAACACCACATTTCTTCATGTGGCACATCAAACTAACGACCATGAGGTGCACAAAATGCTATCAAATATTGGTAATTCACAACCATCTACGAGTGTTTATGCTAGTATTTTGTGTAATATTCTTCGATGCACTTTATCTGCAATTTTCAGTGCTAGATTACTGTGATTTTCAGTGATTGAGATCCAACCACTAGAATCTGTGATTATCCACTAGCATCAGTGAAGCAGACCAGTGAAGGCTAATTTAATCTGTCTGCGATATTAGAGCCAGTGAGAATTGATCATACTGTGCTAACTATAACTTCAGTGAAAAACACGTGTGAATTTTTCAACATTTCTAATAACGTCAACCACGTGTAAAACATGCTTACTACGCTGATATTAGTCAGTGTCATGGAGTAAGAAACCCCATCATGTGAGGAATATTCTACGAGGAGACAACTACATCATGGCAGGAGATCTGACCAACTATTCTTTGGGAATTGGAGCCCAAGAACCCATCAACCCAATCGCTGACCATGAGAACGAGACCACAGGCAGAAGGAGGAGAATGGAATGGGATAAACACGATGCCCGAGTAGTTACTGGAATTATTGCCAACCATCCAGTTCTCTATAACACCATGATTTCATGGGATCTACTATAATGGTGACTGCAAAGTGAGTTTGTCTCTTATCTCATGTACGGGATGATCTGTGGTGGAGTAGTTAGTAGAAAATTAACCGAACTAGTGACACCAGATAGGTAGGAATTTTTAGTTAAAATGTTGTTTTTCCACAGTGGATGTTTCTATGGCGCATCTTGAAGGTGTTCGCGCAGGACGTCATGTTCTAGTTTTCTTGGATAGACATGACCACAAATCATTTAGGGTTAGTCTGGTCGACCCTTCAAATGGACCAACTTAGATTTTCAGCGATGGACAACCATCAATTCGTCATATTTTTTAGGCCCCTTTCAGCAACACTTTCATTCACGCCACTGTACTATTTATTTTGTGCTTATTTGTGGCCGTATCATTGAATGACCAACAGAAGTCATTACCCTTATGAAAAATCCACAGCCTGCTTCCAGTCTCTGACCGGGTCAGGAATGGAATGAATGAAGCCCCCATCTAGCGGCATTACCCTTATAATGTTATTAATTTAGACTGTTGATGTGAGCTCTGAAGCCATACAAGTTCAAGTAAGAACTAGTATGGGAGTTATAGTAAAGATGCAAGCCTAGCATCGAATCCCAGATACACTCCGTATCGTTTCCGACATCCTAGCAGTCTGTAGGATTGGCACATGTTATCAGATTTTGTTAGTGTCAAGGTTTTGGACACGTAAAAGTTTTGCAATTGCCCACATGTAAATATGAGAGGAGTGGAATATCTTTATCCAAATCCTAAGCAATTTATTCTGAGTGGAATATCTTTCAAATATGTTCTTTGCAATTTTTCAAAATTGCCCATGTTTATAATTCATATTTCTACGTGGTAGTGAAGCCACGAACTACTTATTGCTATTAGTTATAATTTGTAAGCCAGCGTTATTCAGATATAGACTTCTTTTAACTGAATTAACGTCTGTGTATGTGTAATGTATCGCCTGACGCGATGATGAGTTGAGTGTGTTTCGACACACCAGTGTCAAGGCTTGTAATGCAATGGATCCGAAACGCTCACTGCGAGACAACCTTTTACTGTTAGACGAGACGCGCATGCGTACTCCAATGTTTCACCGAGTGAAATGTATTGATTATTTCCAGGTCATGGCTGTGTAATTTTCTTATTGCAGTAATATGTTTGCTTACGTCATTATTCTAAATATAACTTTAAAGCTTCAGAAAGCGAATGCTTGAGCACTATGGGAGAGTGCATTGTATTGAAAAGAAGCTATTGTCTATTATGAGAGATAACTTTGAAACCGTATTGAAGGCTTCTACGTAAGAGTTGAGCCCTCTTGACGCGCTGTCGTACAGGTGATAGTCCTGCGACCTATTCCAGAATTTTACCTGAAGACTGATCAGGAGAGCTTTGCGCCCCTACAGTGTTTGTTGCAAACCGAGTTTGATAACTTGTGTTATTGTGTTTTCCGGCCAAGTGTGAGCCAATGATGTTTAGTGATGTTCTTTGGTAGACTTCACACTATTTAAACCGAGGTGTCCACTGAGACTCGCCAGTATTCTTCATAAACCTACGACAATTTATATAATGCTTCTAATAATAATAAGATCTCATTATTCTAAATAAGATGCTCATAATGACTGTAATGACTTGCAATTTAACGCGCACTGGCCGTCTCCTTGGATTAGTCACATTTTCAACGGGAGATGACTTGAAGACTTTTGATACACTATTTTAGGACGACGGAGCTCGTTTGGACCATTAGTTCTCAACTGGTGGCACACGAGGCTCAAGTAACGTAAGACGTGATTTTGATCGCGCCGTTGCCAACATAAAAACATACTAGATGATCCAAGAATACAAAGTGTTCTGGCGTGTACGCAGGTGCTTAATAAAAACCTTTCTAAATGCTGTGTTTTACCACTGCCATCGTAATGTCCAGGCCGTCAGGCAGCGGCCATTACCACGTGATCAGCTGATCGACAGAGTCGGAGATGTAACGGCCATTTGCTTAAATGTGTCTCGTTTGTTGTGTGCTGTTTATACATTTTAACTAGTGTCCGAATGAAAAGCAATGCGTAAGAACTGTACTACTTACGTCATCCAGAATGAGGATTATTCCGATTGTTTCCTGAAGCAAATGTTCATTCTGTAGGTAGGTTATTAGCCTATAGGCCTATCTATAACAAGTTTGAGTTGCAGGCATGTTGCATGTTGTGGTTCAGTTAGAAACTTTGCATCGCTTATTTTCGACTTTTTGGATGGTAATACAATATTCCATTTGTTCATTGTAACAATTATTCCTGCCCAGGTCCCTGGCATGCCAAAAAGTTGTTCTATTACCGGTTGCGAAAGCAACTAGTATGATGGAGGTGATTAGGTTATCTGCCTTGTTTTTTCTTCCCCGCCGACGAAAATTTAAGAAAGCAATGGATACTTAAAATTCCTAGAAAGATTTGCGCATTACAGGGAACACAAGAATGGTATGTGCATTGATTACAGTTAAAGATAGGTTACGTTGTGCAGCATGAGCCACGAGTAGGTAGTTTAGAATGTGATCTGTTGAATAGCCTAGAATTTATGTAGACATGTAGGCCTATAGTAGATAGACAGGCTACATTAGTTATTAATTTTTCTGTACTGTAGCTTACTCCATAAGAGGTTAAACTCTAGTGCTGGTATCACAACAGTAGGTCAATACTGACTGAAATTATGACACTTAGATTAGGATATGCGGTAAAACTTTTGGAGAGGTATTCCTTTGCGTAAAATTTTAAATAAAACTTTTTTTAACTACTGAAATTAACGATTACTATTTTTCTGGTGGTCAAGTAGTACCGCAGTGAATTGGTACATACAAATTTATGCGAAGAAGTGGGTCTTGAACCATATTTTTCTGACAGGAGGCCAAAGTGGACATAGTGTTTTTATACTTAATTATGTTTATTCGAAGAATATCCTGTTTTGTATCGTCATTCATTTTTGTGAGAAGAAATTAAGTTGGACAACGGTGATAGCATTAATTTTTTTGTGGAATCCTCAGTAAAGTGACATTGACCTTTTGAAATTTAACCATTTTTCTGACAGGCCAAGGGGGATAACGGTTATATTGTACAAGAGATACTTATTTGAAGAAGATCCTCATTAAAGTAACAGTGGCTTTTGGCCCCAATTTCTTTGGTTAGTGCATAAATATACAAAAATTCAAAAGTATATTTTTTATCTGGATTTTGCTGCTATTGTTTAGAGAGGAGGAATAATTTTCATACCTTCGTTTTACTGACTGTCAAGAATGGCAGATTTCTTACTTAGCCTTTTTTCTTATGCAAGTCCAGAAGTGAATAGCTAGTATTTTTGTAATGTTATTCTGTTTTACGGGTGAGTAAGGATCCTGGCAGTTTTTGTGCGTGAGATCCAGAAAGGAAGTTACCTTCTCTGTTGATTTATTTCTGATCAACAAGGTCTAGAAATGAATATTTCTGTTGCTACCGTATATAATGATTTTTGGGGGCAGAGTGTTCAAGAAGGCAGTAAGGGGTGGTGGGGGCTGTTTATCTAAAAGAAAGGAAAATAAAATACAGAATTAGAGATGAACATAATTTGGTATCTTATCCTTGCAAGAGAGATTCTGTAGTTTTCTCTAATGTTATAACTTAAGCTCAGTTCGAGGGTTTTTCTGACAGTAGGCACAGAAAAGTGTACCTGTCTATGTAATATTTCTGCGGGTACGTAGATTTATTTTATTAACAAACTGTTCCTGTAAATTGTTTTGTGTATTGAAATATTCGAATATTTCCTTCCTTCAATCCCGAGTTTAGCCATATGCGATTTATCGACGTTGTGGTACATCTTGAGTAACTGTTTCAATGCCTCCTTTTATTGATATAACATTTACAAGACGTCAAAATGCTGCAATTTTGCCCTGTCTGTGTGCGTCAACGTTCTATTATGTTCACAGACGATGTGCCATTTTGTTCACTCGTAAAATGCCCGCTACAACGGCAGGATTCGAACTAGCGGAGCGATAATTAGGCCTATTTAGTGGTAACTTATCTAACTGCCAGTGAACTCCGAATAGTATTAAAATTGCCCTATAAATATGAATTCATATTCGCTTTGGAGTGACTGCGTGTGAAAGGAGCCGTCTGACTGGCTGCGGCGGCTGTACCGGCCCTAAGCGTGACGTCACTACAGGAACCTTGCGGCCTGGACATTACGATGGCAGTGGTTTTACCTATTTATTTATTTGTGTGATATTGTACGAAAACCCAATGTAACTTTAACTTGTAAGAGTGAATTGAATGTTTTTTAACTGGTTGTCACATAGCTTTTGTCATAATTGTTTGATTGTTACGGTAGTAAGTCACCGTATACTTTGTTGTAATTGACAGGAATTAGCTAGATTATTAAATTGTTAAAAATAAATATGGGGGTGGTACCATCGTAAATTCTTTGATTATTATTGCTGTTAATTTAACTTCTTTTATAAGTAAACCGTTTCATTTGTGTAGGGTGTACTTTTCGTGCCACTGTCCTAGCTTTGCTGTTTTTTCTTTCTTGTATTTAGATCTTGCGCGAGGGTTTTAACTTTCAATAAGTTTAGGATCTTCGACATTTATATTTTTTTAATTAGCTTGCGGGATTAGCCCGAAACAAACCCTCCGAACTAGGCTAGGTGTTTGTTGATTTTTTAAATAAATTTTACCTGAGTTTACATAAGTGTGCATGTTATTATTTTGTAATCTAAGTGTTTCTGCGGTGTATTTCTTGGGTCCTTCGACATACCCCTTGTCTGCCCGATCGCCCCCAGGATGCTGCATCTTTCGTGTGCACTGACCTATAGGAAGTATATCCAATCCTCTTTGGCACATGTGTTAGGATGATGAGTTGTCCGGGAAGTCATTGCGATTTGTGGCAACCCAAACAACTCGTCTGACGGACTCGGTATTCAAGAATTACAGTATATTCGAAAATTAAATTTATTACCGCAGCGCGGGGAATGACTTCAGATATTAACGAGGAAGTTCAGATGGCTGAGTAAATATGCAGTAGGGAGCACTACGCTGAGAATTATGGAGAGCCTGCGAGTAACCGTATGACTTAACGCAAATTGATGGAAAATTCATGAGTGACGTAAATGCCACTCTACAAAATTTATAACGATGAAAGATCGTTCAGAACATCTGTACAGGTCAGCGCCATGAAGGAAAAAAGCAGATGGAAACAGGGCGAACCCAGTTCAATGCATGAAGAAGACAAAATTCGATTCACGAACGAGATCCCAGTTCGAGTCCCGAACGAGAATGGAATTGGAAGTACGAAGACGCATTTTGAGCAGTGGAAAGGAAGAAGTTCCAATCGCTGATAACATCAGAGCAGTGAATAGTATTCCATCCGTTAATTTCTTCAAAATCAGCTGAAACCAACACAAGGTAGATGGCGACTTGAAATATGTAGTTTTTCAGTAGAAATTTTGAATATCCATGAGAAACCATTTCTTAGATATTTTTGTATGTATTGATTTTTATCATTTCAAATTTTAGATTTTTCAATTTTAGGAATTTGGATGAGGAGTTATTTTATATCGACGATATCGTTGGTATTTTGGATTTTTTCGACGTTGGAGTGGGATTTTGTCGTATTTTCGGTCTATGATTAATTTTAATGCTGGAGATTTCTATGACTCGTCAGTATTAATTTTAGGAATTAATTAAGAAAGTGAACACACTTTAAATACCTCGGTTCCGTTATCACTTCAGATGGCGAAACGCTTCTCGATGCTCGTGCACGAGTTAACACTGCGTGGGTGCGGTGGCGCCAAGTCACAGGAGTGCTGTTTGATAAGAAAGTACCTATCCCTTTGAAAGGGAAAGTTTAAAAGTCCATGATACGACCAGTGGCACTTTACGGCACAGAATGTTGGCCAGCTTCAATCAAGCATGAACAAGCCCTACACAGGAGTGCTGTTCGATAAGAAAGTACCTATCCCTTTGAAAGGGAAAGTTTACAAGTCCATGATACGACCAGTGGCACTTTACGGCACAGAATGTTGGCCAGCTTCAACCAAGCATGAACAAGCCCTACATGGAATGGAGATGGAAATGTTACGTTGGCCCATGGGTGTTACACGGCTTGATCATGTCAGGAATGAACTTATCCGGAAACAGACGGGATTTGCAGCCATTACCGATAAAATGAGAGCAACACGACTTAGGTGGTATGGGCATGTCACTAGAAGTGATGCGAACTCTGTGGCAAGAACAGCTCTCCAATACGATCCAGGAGGAAATCGACCCCGTGGACGTCCAAAGAAAAGATGGCTGCACTGAATCAAGGAATACTTGGTGGTGTGGACTTAAACCTGGAGATGCCCTTGACAGGAAGAAGTGGCGAACAGCAACCAAACAAGCGGACCCTGCACCATCGCGGGAACCACGGTAGGAAGGAAGAATTAAGGAAGTGATAGGTATTTAAAAATTAAGATTCAAGTCAGGATTTTGCTATGTTGATGTTATAAAATAACTTAAGTTTGTTTGTTAGTTAGGCTAGTTAGTTATTTATTGTTGTTGTTGTTGTTGTTGTTGTTTAAGGGGCGGAACTACGAGGTCATCTGCCCCTAAAAATGACTTTGATCATGTATTCAGTTAGAGATGATTTTCTTGAAGTATCAGACGGCAGCAGCTGATCATTCGATGTCACGTAGGAGCATCTTGACTTTAACGGAAAACCGGTAGATGTTTTGTTATTTCCATTTTGAAAGTGATCTGTAAAATTTGTATCAATTCCAATGGATGATGTTAAACATTTTGAGTGCAACATGAGTTTGCATTATATTCTGAAAAGTAAATTTTAAGCATTGTTGAGTGCAACAATTAAGAACGATAAGCAGGGAGGACTGGAATGTATCACTATTAATTTATTATGAGTAATGTTGTGAATTGTTTCATTCTTCGAAGTACTGCAAGTATGTGAAACATGTCTTAAGTAGGAGAGAGATAGTCTGCATATTTTAAGTGATGGAAGAACGCATTGTTGTAATATTGGAGCACGGTAGAAGCTATGATGTGGTAAGAATTATATTCCAATCGGTCATGGGGACGTTGGGAATATTAGAAAAACTTGCACGGTTCTCCAAAAAAAAAACTTCCTTTCTATTACTTTCTTAAAAGGGGAGAGTCTGGTGAAAAATAAGGTAAAATAATGACAATTCTGAAAAAAAAATTCATTTTAATGACTTCACATCACTTTTTGTTCAGATGATGCTGTTATTTTTGACATTTGTATGTTTAGAGGCCTTTAAGCGCCATTTTAAATCGCCTTGCACAGTGGCCTTGGAGCTTCCGTTGTGACAAATTATTCCTTAGTGCCATTCTTTATGCAATATCATGAAATAATATTTGTCTCAGATGTTGTATTTATATTGTGAAACAATACTATGGTACAGGGATAGGAGGGTGATATACAATCTGTACAGAAACCAGACAGCAGTCATTCGAGTTGAAGGACATGAGAGAGAAGCTGGTATTCAGAAAGGTGTAAGGCAAGGCTGCAACTTATCACCCATACTTTTCAATCTTTACATTGAACAAGCAATGAAGGAAATTAGAGAAAAATTTAAAGTGGGAGTGAAGATTCAAGGAGAAATAATTTCAACTCTGAGATTTGCTGATGACATCGTCATCTTGGCCGACAAGTCTGAGGATTTGAATGAGTTTTTGAATGGTATGGACTCCGTCTTACGGAAAGAATTCATGATGAAAATTAATAAATGTAAAACAAAAATACTGGAATGCAGCCGAAATAAATCAGAAACCTCTATGGAGATCAAATTGGCAGGTGAAAAGCTGAAGGAAGTAGGAGACTTCTGTTACTTAGGAAGCAGAATAACCAGTGATGGACGAAGCAAAGAGGATATAAAAAGTAGGTTGGCTCAGGCAAAGAAAGCATTTCTACAAAAAAGGAATCTGCTGACATCGAATATAGATTTAGGTATTAGGAAGTCATTTTTGAAAGCCTTTGTCTGGAGCGTGGCGCTCTATGGAAGTGAAAGTTGGACTATTGGTGCAGCAGAAAAGAGGAGAATTGAAGCATTTGAAATGTGGTGTTACAGGAGAATGATGAAGATCAGATGGGTAGATAGGGTTACAAACAAAGAGGTATTAAGACGAGTGGGAGAGGAGAGATGTTTCTGGCGACTGTTAATGAAGAGAAGAGATAGGTTGGTAGGACATATACTAAGACACCCAGGAATAGCAAGCTTAGTTATGGAAGGAAGGGTCGAGGACAAAAACTGTAGAGGTAGACCAAGGTTAGAATATGTTAAACAGATTGCCTCGGATGTAGGGTGTCGGAGCTATGTAGAGATGAAACGATTAGCTGAGGACAGGGTGGCATGGAGGGCTGCATCAAACCATTCAAAAGACTGAAGACTCAAACAACAACAACTATGGTAGCATTGTTGTTTTATGGTATAGTTTATGTGTTTGGTTGGTTCTTAAGTTTAGGGGCTGCAACAACGCGGTCATGTAGCCCCGTGTACATTGGGTGTGTGTAGAATCTGTCTGATAACCAGTGTTAATTATGATGACTGTATTAGTGTGTGTTATCTGTTTTTTAATTTAAGTACTGCAACTTAGAATTTTTCAAATATTTCCTACTTCTTCCGCCAAGCGCCACCGTCAACGACTACTAGGCCAAGTTCAGAACTTAGCTACTAGACGCCACCGCAGTCGGCTCTTGGCAACGAACGTAGAAACCTAAGAGCGTTGTTAACTTTCTTAACCGATCCAATTTAGATTCACACAGGTGCAATTAGTGGAAGGTTCTTTAACATGCCACAGATCTATGACATGGGACCGCCGGCTTTACTTCCCCTCCGAAGGAAGGCATACTGAGGGATTTTTAATGCTCTTAAAAAATCCGACGGCTTCGGCCGGGTTTGAACCCGGTATCTTGGGCATAGAAGCTCAGCATGCCACCGACTACGCCACCGAAGCCGCCTAAGTTTCTCTGTTTTATGATATGTTATTGTTGTGTTGCTTGGCAACAGCTTATGAGTGACTTGCTCTGAGGAAACAGCCATTGCTGTTTGGGGAGTTTGACTGCACTTAACATAAAGAAATTGACTTCATACTACGTGAATGTCCTGAAAAAAAAAATCAATTGTGCAGGAAGTTAAATCTGCAGTGAAGCTTACATTGTACCACTACATGAACACTGGTGACTAGGACCCGGAAAAGTTTTAAAAATGCACTTAATATTTTCAAAACTGAGTGTAATAAATGACCTAAAAATTCTAAAAAGCACTACAAAAAGAAGAAAATGATCATATTTCAAAAATTCGAAAAATGCCCTATAAGATGGAGAAAATTATCTTTTAATAATAAACTCACCAATATTTCAAAAATTACATCTTAAGCTCAAACTGAAAAGTCAATCAAAATAGATTTCAAGCACTTAACAAAAGGTTTATGTTCACTTTAGTCTGAGTTGCACTGCACTGATGTCAAATGTAAATTTATTTATTTATCCGAGTCCAAAACACATACATATATACATATAAATTACACTAAATTTCATTACTCCAGTGTTCAACTGATAAAATGGCACAGTCATTGGCTTCCATCAAGTCCTGCATAGTACATGGTCTTGATAACATGCTGCAATTCAGAAGGTGCTCAGGGTCTTGTCTTTCACCACATCTACAAAGTTCTTCAGCACTGTATCCCCACTTCATTAAATTGCTTTTGCACCGACTCACACCAGTTCTCAGTCGGTTTAGCGTCTTCCATGATTCGTATTGTAGGTGGTAGCCAGATGCCGGCTTCTCTTTCATTTCCCATGATCCTCATGGTGATTTTGCTTTCCCAAGTTCAATTCGGCGAGCTTCAGCTGAGGAATGAATTGATATTGTTGTTTGGAGGAAGCTCTTTCTTGATTTTGGCCTAGGTGGATGGACATCAAGTCCATGCATTGGATGTCTTGGATCTGTTCATTGTTTTTTCTTCTCTACTTCTGCCGCTACTTGTCTTCTAACTTCTGGAGGTGCTACTGCCATAAGCCGAAAGATCTTATCGACAGAAGTTGGACGTAGACAGCCTGTCACAATGCGGCCTGTCTCATGGAGGGCAACATCTACTTGGTTGACATGAACAGAGTTCCTCCAGACTGGGGCAGCATATTCTGCAGCAGAGAAACTCCAAGCAAGGGCAGTTGTACGCAGGACACTAGGCTGAGCTCCCCATCTGGTGTTTGTGAGCTTCCGAACGATGTTGTTCCTGGTGCATACCTTCCGTTTGGTGTCCATGCAATGCATTTATAGGTTAGCACGCGATCCAGCTTTACTCCTAAGTATTTAGGATGAACACAGTGTTTCAGATTGTGACCTTCCCAGGTGACGTTGAGCTGCCTTCCCGCCTCCCTATTGCGCAGGTGAAACGCGCATATTTGGGTTTTCTCTGGGTTGGGTTTCAAAAAAAACACTACTATAATGTCAAATGTAAATGATCTGCGGTTATCAGCCAACAAGGTTTTATAATTCGAAAAGCTGCGTCCAACATCAACTGATGTGACCGGAACGAACTTGAAGTGAGGAAGGTCGTTTTCTGCTAAATCCTCTTCAATCCCATCCATGCAGTAGTTTTAACCAAAAAGAATGTCTGAGATTTTGCATAATGTTTTATAGCCGGTGTTTTTGTCCAGCACTTTTTTCAGTTTTGATGCAATACCCGCAGCAATTTCGCCACGATTGTTGCTAAGAATAGTTTCCACCTGCACCCCGATTCTGTAAGAAATGGTTAAGCTATAACAAGTCTTTAGGACCCCTAAAGACTGGTTAGCAGTCGAATTGGTATTCTGTAACGCCAAATCGCATCCATGATGTGACGTAGGTCTTACCGCTGAACCATCCACCGTAAAGGCATGTTCCGAGCACTTGTTAGCCGTGTTTTAGTCCATGGTTTGCTTATTTGTAATGACAAATCAAAGATGGAAGCGAACAGCTGATATGTATGTTATCACTTAACGGCTTTAATATTAATTTATTCATTGAATATGGACTAAGGTAAGTAAAAAACAATATAATTTTGATTCTTCAAGTTGTGCAAATATCTTTCTTTGACGATTATGGTAAATAGTATGCTTAATATGAATAATGTCGTGCCGTGTAATGTTATTAACTTATACTTTTATTTTTGTTTTCAGATGCCGTAAGCGATCTAAAACGATTATTCGATGGGGAAGAAACTTAAGTGTTAATTTACTACTTTGGAAATAATAAGCTTTCATTTTAATTGTAGAATTCGAATCATATTTGCGGAAGCTTGTAGTCAGTAGTCCTCCAAGCCTGTTTCTAGGTTATGGAAATAATTGCTGTCAGAAGTTTGAAGACGAATACCTACCTAATGTGCGGCAATTGTGCTTTTAATTATTTAAATTAAGGCTGCAAATATTCACATTACTTCACGGCCTTGGCCTTTGCTATTGGTAAATTATAATTAACTTAATTGTGGTGAAGAGACATGACAACATGATCATCATAATGGACTTTCACAAACTGAAATTAACTCATTTACCTAAGAGAATAAAGCCTCCGTGACTTAGGCGGCAGCACGCCGGCCTCTCACCGCTGGGTCCGTGGTTCAAATCCCGGTCACTACATGTGAGATCTGTGCTGGACAAAACGGAGGCAGACAGGTTTTTCTCCGGGTACTCCGGCTTTCCCTGTCAAACTTTCATTCCAGCAACACTCTCCACTATCATTTCATTTCATCTGTCATTCGTTTAATCATTGTCCCAGAGGAGTGCGTCAGGCCTCGGCAGCCAGCACAGTCCATATCCTCGCCGCTAGATGGGGGCTTCATTCATTCCATTCCTGACCCGGTCGGAGACTGGAAGCAGGCTGTGGATTTTCATTTTCACCTAAGAGAATTAGAGGAATTGTTATCCCCATCGTCAGAACTGGTAGTGTCAAAGCATTCAGTCCTGATCCCGTAAGTATATAAACAATAGGTTATCATTTAAGACCTTGGCAAATAGCCTTAGTAGGCAGGCTGGAACATAAAGTGTACCAGTATTGTACTATGCTTTCATATAGAACTAATGAGGGAAGTTGATGTTACATGTAATGCATGCAGTCGATTAACAGTGTAGGGGAGATATAAGAAATAATATCAGACCCCAAATCAACTAAAGTTTGTGGTCAGTCTGCTTGGCAAGTTGTCATAGCGAAGGGAGGACTTTCATGTAAAAGATTACATTGCATGCTTCTGCTGGAAACTAAAACCTTAGCACTGGATACACGTAGTTGCTCACAGTTTTAATGACCTGGTATGACACAGCTCGGTCATCTAAATGGATCAGATGAGAAAGAAAAATCACAACATGGTGCTTTGGGAGTTTATGTCTAACATAAAGGTACGTTAATTTTCTTCATTTCATTGTGTTATCATTTGAGAACTAACTTCATGCAGCAAGGCGTAAAACTTTCAAAGAGTGGAGTTTACCTGAACCGAAGTAAAAAATTCTTAAACTACTGAAATTAGTCAAAATACCTGCAGTAATGGTATCTTGAGACAATATAGTAATAGATGTTTACTTCTCCGCTGTCTGTAACCCACCCAGCCAACCCAAATAGGATCACGACTTATATAGATAAAATTCCAGCTGACTCTGCCATTTTTAGCACGATGTACAGTATTGCCAACCACACACATTCGATACTATATCGCATCCGGCAGACGAATGGTTTTCGCCTAGACCTATAAGGTTCATCTATACCTTGCGATGCACTGGCGTTTAGGGGAATTCTTAGTTACCTTGATGACGTGATGGTATTGGAGTTCTTTTTTTCACATAATTACAAGGGTGTCATGTGGTGCATTTTGTATCGGACATGTTGGCAACGTAATATGGAGTCAATTTGTCGGCCACAAACATCTTCCGTCGTTGACCAAGCTACAAATAAAAACCTTCATTAAAGCAATATTAGTGAAATTTGACAGTATATTAGTGATATTTGACAGTATTTTTTATTGTGCAGCAGTGATAGTTATTGTTGTTTTAAGGGGTGGAACTACGAGGTCATTTGCCCTCCCCCCTATTCTACTCTATTCATATCTCTAATGAGCTGGTACTGCGGAGACCAAATTCTAAGTGGGAGCTCATGATTACCACCAAATGTAGGAAAATTGCATACCTGGGTCATGTGTTATGTGGTGCAAAATTCGCAATATTACACCTTATTTTAAAGGGCAAAATTGCTCGGCATCAAATAGCGTCTGAAATTAAGCTAAAATACCTTTTCCCTCCTATCGCTGAGCTCTCAAAGTCAAGTGTACAGCTAAACGCTGGAATCTGTAGGGTGCGTTTTGTAATAATCATCATCATCATCATCATCATCTTCATTTCCCCTTTTTCAGTTGACACTGGGTGGGGGCAAATATGATTCCTCTCCACTTTGTTCTGTCGTTCCACCATTCCTCTTCCGACACAGTGTTCCAATCCACTTTCAGTTTTCTAATACTATTCTCCACCAAGTCCATCCAACGCATTCTTGGTCTTCCCCCGTCCTCTCTTCCCTGTCATCCGTCGTTCCAGTGCTCGTCTTGGTAGCCTTACTTCATTCATCCATTTGACATGTACAAACCATCTCAATCTGTTTTGCTCCAGTTTGTCATTTAGTTTCTGTACTCCCAGTTCTTTCCGTATATCTTCATTTCTCACTCTGTCCCTCCTCGTTTACTGGACCATACTTCTCAGGAATCTCATCTGCTTGTACTTTGCTCTAATCCCTCTTAGTCATTGTCCAAGTTTCTGCTGCATATGTCATTATAGGAACTTAATACGCTTTGTACATAACTTCTTTAGCCTTAATTGGTATATCTTTGTTCCATACTAGTCCCCGTACCTGTTGGTAGAAAGCACTCCCGAGTTGTATTCTTCTGCTAATTTCCATATCTAGTCTTCCATCTTCAGTCGGTTCACATCTCAAGTATTTGAAGTGTTTCACTACTTCCAATTCCTGGTATCTCCTACTTTGATTACTCCTTTTCCTTCTTTCTTTTCTCTACTCATCACCACTGTTTTACTCTTCTCCACATTTATCTTCAATCCCCATTGCTCAATCTTTTCATTTATTACGTCTAACTGTTCTTGTACCTCCCTTTCATCCTCGTCCCAGATCACAACGTCGTCTGCAAACAACATTACCTTCATCTTTGCCCTACTATATTCTTTCATTGCTGCCTTCATGATGTCATCCATCACCACACTTCCTTGCTTTAGTCCAGTGTCAATTTTAAACCATTCCGATGTCCCGACTATAGTCTTCACACTACTGTAGCACTCCATGCACATTCCTTTTATCATGTCTCTCAGTTACTTGCCTTTCCCCCTATTTGTTAAGCTTTCCCAAACTTTTGTTACAGGGATGCTATCATAGGCCTTTTCTAGATCAATAAAAGTAATTTGTAATAGTATTTTTTTTAAATGCAGGCCAATGGCTTTTGCCTGGGCCAATAATTATTATGTGGAGGGCTGAGTTAGCCATTTACACGAATACACCCCTGTTTTTTTGTCTCGCACAATAATGTTTGTTGTGCACTGCTGTAATTAATGTTTTTTTATGAGAGTGAAATTTGTTAAATCCACTCCAATGGGCTTTGCCTATACCAATAATTGCTAGATATCCATTAGCCATATATACACACCTGGTTTCTGTCATGCACAGTGGGGTAATCGTGCATCAATAATCTTTATCCAGACTAGACCTGAGTGGTGTATTTTGTATCCCACATTTTGGAAACTGTGGTCATAGTTTAAAATTTGAAATACTATCTTCCGTTTAGTCAATACTTTTTTGTGTTTATTTACGCCCTAGGATATTGACTAGACGGAACATAAGTGTATTTCAAATTTTAAACTATCTTTCGTCAATACGGACCAATCGTGAACCATGTTAACTCCAACCTGTGGTGATGTCAATGTGTGCGTCTTATTAACAGTTCAAGAGACCTCATGCACTGTCGAACATGGCTGCCATCGTTGAATGATCAATAAATATTAACACATATTTCTTGTGCTGTAGTGACCGTGGTTAGTAATATCAGTTGGCTATGTCCCCCAGAAGATGAAACAATGCATGAAAATCTTACAGTGTGCGCACAAAGTCCGTATACCCCTACTCATTATTATTTATTTCTATTGTCAGTACATATACATTTGTACTTACATCTTAGGAATTTAAAACATCATATTTGTCCGTCCATGGTCTCTGCACAGCTGAAGAAATCAAGCGAACCCACCTCACGTCATTATCTGGGTCGACATGATACAAACGCATCTGCTTGAACCATATTTTTTTGATCGTTCGATTGACTGGCTCATCCCGCAGCTGCAAAATTTGGGAATCTTAAACAGTGTTTGGTTTCAACACGATAGGGTGACGGCTCACTTCGCAGTGGCTGTTCAACAACGTCTGAACACAGTCTTTGGGAATCGCCGTTTCATATCACATGCAACACCATCATTCTGTGACTAAGCACTTGGTAGTGCATTTTTAACGAGAGGTATGACACGTCAGCTGTTCGCTTATGCCAACGACTTGATTACTCTGACTCTCAAACTCCGGTCTATCATGCGAAATACAAGGTTCATTTGGAAGCTTTTATATGCTGGTCTACCAAATTAATGTACACTTGTATTATTTGCTGGGTAACTTTATTTTATTTTTAGTGGTGATCGAAATGACAGACTACATCAAGGTCATCTGCCTGACTGGGTAATAAATGATATTATTAATCTGTAAAATGAAGATGGTTGACATGAGGTTAGGCTTTCCTTAGTGTGTTGTCCATTTGTGACGATTGAGCCTGATAAGTGATTGCATTTATTGGTCTTGCTCATTAGTATAGGAAGGGCAGTTTTCTCATTTCTTGAGAGTATTTCCAGATACTTCCCAGCATGGAAATTTAGCAAAATACTACACAAGACTGCTCCTCAAAGTAAATAAAAGAAAGAAACCATTATTATTTAAAATAATTATTCTTGTTTTCGCATAAGGATGTAGCCGGTTTAAATTGTTTTGTTACACTATAATGGCTAACTTGAGTTTAATAATGTAGCATATAGGCTACACGAGCACATCTCCAGGTCATGATACAAAATTAATCTAGAAATTTGTTTATATTTTTTTGTCACAGTACTGGTAACACTATAAGGGATTGATTTTCAATTTTCCAGGATTCTCTGCCAAAAAAATCTGTGATACACCACCTTCCAGTCACCTGGTCTGAATGAGAAGACGAAGAAAGACACTGAATTTGATTATCTCTATAATGGGACACATTCCACATGTGCATTGCTGTGCAAACTGCTGTATTTTCAAATGTTAAATTTTATGTTATAAATTAAGTGTTCTATTTGACTAATAATTTGTTAAAGAAAACATTGTGTATGATTTGAGCCTTGCTTCATGAACTGCTGCAATCCTAACACCAACTGATCCCACCAGAACCAGTAGGCATTCCTCCTAATTCACGAGGTTTGTGTTTACCTCCTTTATGTCCTTATGAAGATTGTGCAATTAGAAAGTAGACTTTTTTCATACTACTGTATGTGATAAGAATGTCAAGAATTCAGGTGAGAGTTATGTTATCCACATAATATTTCAATGTAGTTAGTCTTAATTTCATTCCCAGTAGTAGTATTTAGGTACAAGGTGTTGCCTTTTGGGACATGCTAGGCATGGATCAACCCCTGCCCCCTACTCCCCAGAGATTTTTGAATCTGTATGGTGCTGATACAAACCTCTGTTTTCTCTCTTCCCCTTCCTTCATGTAATAATACATTGAGTGTCAGGAACAAAGGTCATACTCGTATTTGTGTAGAATCTCGGAGGAGCATTGAGCCATTGTGATTGACATGTTCTAGGGCCATATAGAGACGAAGGGAGAAGGGATTAGGCTAGGTAGAATATATTTAATTTAAAAGAAGGCTAATAAATAACTTCATCCGAAGAAAACTGGAATACATTCCATTAAGTGGTAAATATTGCTAAAATGTAGAATGTAGTTTTATTCTAGGATAAGGAGTTAGAAGCACATCAATGACCTACTGATACTTTCTTTCTACTAATTTGCAAACTTGTAACTTAACATGTAGACCTATCGTACGCAACAGTCCTAGACTTATAAATTGACGGGTGTAACGGATTCAATGGTTAGTTCCAGTGGCATGAGATGCTCTTCATCATTCCAGGTGCAACAGATCCACATAATGCACCCGTACCCCACTCCTTTCTGCACACAGTTCTTAGTGTGAGATGTACCTTTAAGGAGAACAATACTAAACTGCAGTCTAAATGATCCTGATCTTAGCTTCCTACAATTTCCATGGACCTCTTGCCACCTCAGTTTTACCTGCAGGGCACTTGCTCTGGTTTATTATTGAAGGCTGGTATTACGATGGATCATTAAATCACTCTTTGACTTTCTTGGCTGCAGCCAGAGGAGCAATGTGGTGTTCTGACTAGAACCGATTATTTCATATTAACACTACACTAGGCCTACCGTGAAGAAAAACTGCCATACTAGATTGGACCATCGCCCCCCATTAACTTCTATTGTGTTACTGCCCAAAGAGTTAATACCTCATTCTTGGAGATTTTTGAGCATTATTCTAAATTTATACACCTATTCTTAACGGTATTGTCGTTCAGGTGTTAAACTGCTCTCAGTAGTCAATTAGGCCTAGGCCTAAGTTGCCCAATAGCTTACTGGCCACATAAAACATTTATCTTAACTTAGGTTTCTGATACAGTTCATGTTGTAATAAACCAGACAACACACTATTTGATTTCCACTAAACTAAAATGAATATTTATGTGGACAGGCAATGTAATTTCTCTTCGGAAGGGAGTTGGGTGTATAAGGTTGACATGGTCCGCTGGAATACAGTATCCGTTGAATACTATAAACAAGATACCGGTACTCCGAAATAAAATAAGGTATTAATTAAGGCAATAGCTAAAGAAAACCCGAACTGAAATAGATATTCATGTGAACAGACAGCGTATATGTTTTCGCAAATGGGGTTAGGTGTATCTTATCAGGTTGAAGTAATCCGTATGAATGGTCAATGCATACGATAAATAAAACACCATAATAGGCGAAAGTATGGATTAAGGCAATATGGAACATAGGAAATAGTTTAAAAAAATGATACAAACTAATTGCGATATCGAATGGTATGAAATGCGTTGAAATACCGCGCCAATCGATTTACCCGTCATCTAGTGGAAAGCTTTCGTACTATGAAGATGGCTATGAAATCCTGATCCTGAACTCGTAACAAGCTTCATAACAAGGTGCCTTACAGAATACCACTTTGAACCGCGCTAGCCATTTGTTGTTATGCCTATGGTTACGATTCCGTCGTATCTATGTTGGTGGGTTGTTAAGGAGTGAAGTTACAGAAACGGGGTGCTGGTTGATTAAAGAAATGGAATCAATATTCCAATATTTTAAATTATCTTGTATCAGCTACTAGCATCTTCTTAAGTCTGAGAGACGTAATTCCCTCATATAAAGCTGTGACATGACTAAATTGGAAAAAGATGACCTTAAATGGTCGATTTTTCTAAAATAAGACCAAAAAATTCTATCAAACTTAAGAAAATGCTCTTAATATAAAAAATAGCAAAAATGCAGAATGATGCAAAATAAAGATGACATATTTGAAGACGGGGTGGCTCGTCCGGAGTTTCTATGTATTTCAGCATTGTTTTAGACAGCTCAGTAAAATGATGATATGTCATCAACATCCGGGCCCTACTGATGACAATCCTCGTCAATTCAAGTGCTCTTCAGGGATTAGCAAAAGATGCTTCTACATTAGGGCAATTGCGAAGAATGAAAAGCCAGCAAGTCACAAAGACATGAAATCCAAACTAGAGCTTGCTGTGGTAGTAAAAATCTTGCCCGTTTACCAAAGGCTTGCAGCAAATGAACTTCTTACCAGGTGAGTTAGTGGCAAGATTCAGAATGCTAATGAGAGTCTTCACAGCACTCTGTGGTCAAAATGCCCTAAAACAAAATTTGTGTCAAAGAAATGACTGGAATAGACTGTTGTATCAGCTGTAAGCCAGTTCAATATGGGGTGCGAAACTAGCTTGGGAGTACGGAAAGTTGTCTGAGGAGAAGAAATAAGTGACATTGCAAGGAACATCAGAGGGCAACGAGACAGGAAACGTATCTACCTATCCAAAATTAGGTGTTCTGAACAGTCCAAAAAAGCGAGGAGGAAATTGGAACTTAAGAAAATAAGGGTAGAAGAGTTCCTGAAGAAGAAGGAAGGGACTACATATGGCGCACGAGAGTTTTAGGCAGCTTATAAGTGTCTTTGAACTTTAAACTGCTTTTTCTCCAACACGTTTTTTCAACATTTTTCATGTTTAAATTCCTCTTTGCAGAGCAGTTCTTATCCAATCGTCTTGTAAACTTTGAAAGTTGTTTCTTGATAGGTTATGTAAAGATTCATAGAGGGTCATCAAGAAAAAATGAAAACAAGAACTAATTTTCATTAATCATAAGTTATAAAGCTGTTTTTTATGAAAAATTAAGTAAACCATATTAAATAATTAATATATCTGTGTGTGTCATCATCATTTAAAAAGCCTCTTTGAAATCCTCGCAAATATTAAGATGACCTTGTATAAGAAAAACCAAGTGGCTACAATGAAAACTATAATGCAAGGAGCTATTTCACTAGATTACCATTTTTGTGAAAAATGTTAATGCAAAAATGAATTATCTGAAAACTATTCTACATACTGGTTCCAAATTTTGTGTTGTAAGTAGGCTAAACCAACTTCAAGAGTGTGCAAAGTTTCAAATGTGTACCTAATGAAGTATAGATTTTGGAATTTCCACCAGACTCTGCCCTGAAAGTAATAGAAAGGAAGTTGTTTTTTGATAGAAAGTCGTTTAAGTTTATAAAGAGAGTCTTACCTGAACTGAATCTGTCAAGATCAGTCTTTTTCCAAGGTTGCAATTTTGTATGAAGTTTTAGTCCACATGGTTTTTGAATGAAATATTGCATAATTTAGTTGATGCGTTCATTGAAGCCTCCGTGGCTTAGGCGGCAGCACGCCGGCCTCTCACCGCTGGGTCCGTGGTTCAAATCCCGGTCACTCCATGTGAGATCAGTGCTGGACAAAACGGAGGCAGACAGGTTTTTCTCCGGGTACTCAGGTTTTCCCTGTCAAAATTTCATTCCAGCAAAACTCTCCACTATCATTTCATTTCATCTGTCATTCATTTAATCATTGCCCCAGAGGAGTGCGTCACGCCTCGGCAGCCGGCACAGTTCATATCCTCGCCGCTAGATGGGGGCTTCATTCATTTCATTCCTGACCCGGTCGGAGACTGGAAGCAGGCTGTGGATTTTCATTTCAGTTGATGCGTTCATTGATAGTAGAAAACGACTATGGATGGTCATGTATCGTCGGAAAACACACGAATGAGGTAATTGTAATGAAGCAATATTTTATCGTAATTTTTAGCCTATTTTCAATTTTGAAAAAATAGGCTTATGAGATCACCTTTTGTCCGTGTGTGTGTGCGTGCGTGCGTGTGTGATGTGTGTGTGTGTGTGTCCCTAATAAAATCTAAACGGCTGGAGCGATTTCAGTGAAACTCGGTAAGTTCATAGCAATATTCCCGGCGACCTCGATCGTGCCCTTCAAATTTTGTTACGTCTCACCAATCCAACATGGCGGCTGTGCGAAATATTTCACTAGCATTCAATATCTCCGAAACTATTACCAATACCGCCCTGAAATTGTGTACGGTATTAAAGGGCACTACTAGAAGTTCACATATGAGACTTTCAAAAACCTGGTGACTACAAAACCAACATGGCGGCCAAGCGAAGTTGAGACTTTTAAATAGACTCTTCTCGCGATTTAACTATCCAAACGTAATGAAACTTGGTACAGCAAATGTTTATACACATTGCAATGCACTGGAGTCTAATTTAGTTCAATTGTTTACATAACCTCAAAATGGCGGCTGTGCGAAATATTTCACTGACATTCTATATCTCCGAAACTATTACAGATATCACCCTGCAATTTTGTACGGTGATAAAGGGAACTAATACAAGTTTACCTATGTATAATTCATAAACCTGTAAAGTACAGAACGAACATGGCGACCAAGCGAATTTGAAATATTTTAATAGACTTTCTCGTGAGTTAACTCTCTGAGCGCAGTGAAATGTGGTACAGTAAATGATTTTGCAGATTGTAATGTACTGCCATCTAATTTAATTCAATTGTTTACATAACCTCAAGATGGCGGCTGTGCGAAATTTTAAAATTAAGTTTTTATTTTTTGTGTCGTAATCATGCGATCGAAGTGAAAGTTTGAATAATGAACCTAGGCAATAAGTGTCCTTGAATGGTACATAACTCTATGGCCTATACATATAACAATCCTAAATGGTGAGCTTCCGAAATATTTAGACGGTTCTCAATATCTATGAATCTTTTACAGCAACCAAACTGAAAGTTTTATGTTCATAGAGTGTATGAACATATGTTCACCTATAGGACTTTCAGTAACCTGGTGAGCACGAATCCAACATGGCGGCGACGCGAAGTATAAATATTTAAATGGACGTTTCTCGCGAATTAACTATCCAAGTGCCGTGAAACGTTACACGTTAAATGCTTACACAAATGTTGATCCACTGGCAACTAATTTATTTCAATTGTTTGCATAATCACAAGATGGCTGCTGTGCGTAATTTTAAAATCTCGTTTTTACTTCTTCTGTTCTAATCATGCGATTGAAGTTTGAATACCACACGTACACAATAATCTTAATATAATAGTACAAAAATAAAAATCCAACCTGGCGACCATCTGAAATATTTAGACGGTTCTCAATATCTACGAATCTGTTACAGCAATTAAACTGAAATTTTGTATGTTGATAGAGGCAATTAACATGAGCAGGATATATGAAAATAGGCTGTATAGTTCTTCACGGAACTACTTGTTATTACAGTGAAACCCCTCAAATCCGAACCCCAGAAATCCGAAATCCCGGGTAATTCGAAAGAGTTAGTTTCGACAATTTCAAGACTGAAAAAAAAAGAGATACTTATTTTAGTCATAAAACAATTATATATTCTACAATATAACGTTATTTTAAATAATTAGTTGAAAAATTGACAAAGACGTACAGTTAGCATACCTAACAGAGTGTAAATGTGCCTAAGCAACATACTCATCTCATCCAGGATTGAAAATCGGAAAAGTTGGTTATTGTAATCCCTTAGGTTAATCACTTTGCAAACACAAATGAAATAACAATAGATAAACACAAAATATCACTTAATCTTTCACTTGAAATCAGTTATCTTCAATTGTCGAAGTGATGAAAACATTTCCGCGGTGGCAATCGTGCGCCAGCTTCGCATGAACATGGCATCGTTTGGCGTGACTACTACGTGTTGTTCTACGAAGCGCAATGCGATGTCAAGAGCAGATGCAGCTTCAGTATAGGTTACATTGTCTGACGAAGTTTCTTCTTCCTCACTGTCGCTAGCTCAACGTACAGTCCTATACCGTAACGAGGGCTAGTTATTATGTTATGGATATTTTCGGCTAATCCGAACAAATTGAAATCCGAACAGGCTACAGCCCCAATTAGTTCGGATTTCAGGGGTTTCACTGTATATTATTCAAGCTGGAATGTACATTTTGAACATGAGTTAGGCTTTATTGAATGGCCATGTCCATCATGATTGTAACAGAAACCACGAAAGAGACTTGAAGTTAGTGGTTCCTTTGTAGTAGGATTATATGATGAGTTATGGCAGTGAAACGATGTAGATGTCATGAGTAGTTTATTTAGAGTGATTCACCAGCTTCTTATTTTTTTAGGAGGAAGGCAACCCAACCATCGCGTATTATATCACAGTCATCCTAAAACATTAGTACCTGCTCTTTTATGGCCTTAATACAACTTGACCCTTGAGTTCATTCTCGCGAATATAGTAGATATCTTTAGCGGTAGTGTTATTTCAATTACCTCAACTATAACGCATGTTTAAACGATCACAGCTCCGAATAACACCACCTTACATCTGGACATGAGTCTAAGGGACTACGAATAGATTCAATACGTGCCAGCAATTAGCTATGGCTATCGGTAGCTAAGTCTAGCATTCCTGCTGTTGCGTCAAGCAAGCTGCCGGATATCAGGTTCGATCTCCGGGCTGGTACGTGTTTTTTCGCTAAATGCCATTTACAGTGGATGTACTGTCCCCGATATCCGCATAGTAGGCTGTCAGATATCCGCCCCCTCAATCGGATTGCCAATAATCAAACGCACCGGCACAGCTACATCAATGAAAATGGCACTGACAGATACTATCGAGATTAGAACACAGTAGTTAACAAGAAATTATTGTGGAACACACCAAAATATACGGGGGTTCATACTTACCTCTTACTTACCTTTTAAATTTATCTCGGGGATGGGTTGTCAACTGGATCACTTAAAGTATGCCCTCACAATAACCTCCACCATGATATTTAAAATGAACCATAACGAAGACGAGAAACTTTAAACTGCACAATAATTTATTTCACATAAAGAATGATTTAACAAAAATAAAACAACAAAATCCACGTGGCAATCAGAAGCCATTGTCCACTCAACCATGTCCTCCTGTAGGACTTGCATACTCTACATACAATGTTTCAGCCTTCTCAAGCTCAAAATAACGTAATTATAATAATGCACTTGGAATGGAAACGGGATTTGGGACGAGACACATATATCAATTGTTTTGCGTGTTTATATACTTCACATTTTATTTATAGCCGCAAGGCTATTATGGAGACGTCCCTGGCCTCTATCATACAGTTGTCCGGGCCAGCTGCGATACACCTGCATCGTCAAGTGGACCTTAGCATATGCGAGTTACATCAGAGCCTGGCTCCCTTTCAAAACACGTTAAATGTCCACTTCTCAACTGAAATATTATCACGCAAATCTTTTAAATGCTCCATTCAAACACCAATGGATCACTCTAATAATCCTAAATCATGTTTAATTGTTCAATCCACATGCTTAACTAGCGTTGTTTAGAGTATAATAACAAAACTCTTAATGTTAATAACAAAAGTTCATTAATTATTTATAACAATTTAAATTGTTTATAACAATGTCAAACGACAATTGAAAATTTTTATACACGCCTCTATTAATCCCTTTCATTTCAAATTATTATCAAAGATATTTACATAATTATATACATTATTTATATTATTTATATTATTTATATAAGAAATACATTAAACCACACGTTTATCCGGTTGATAATTACTCAAATCGTGGTGATATAATCGACCAATGAAGGTTAGTTATATTTAAATGTCAAATTTAGGTTTAATAAGGTTTAATAATAATTATTATTATTTGTGACGGTAACCTCCATTCAAAATCTTCATCTCAAATTATTTAACACTCTTGTTAATTTTAACAGTATCTTCATATGAATAACTTTCAAAGAACCAGGACAATACATTCAGCGGAAAAATACTTCGCTCAAAACGCACAAAATTGCACAACAATTGGCCCAGAATTCATCATATATCTCCATATATATGGCATCAAAATCTTCCACACTACATACAAAAACCTCCACTTATAAATTCAACAACATCATCCATCTTACTGTGGGAACCTCCTTCACTATTCAAGGGCATTATTCATCAGCGACTTTTACACGTCCACTGAACTAACGATTATACATCCATTGTTCCTCTTTAAAAATTCTTATATTCATCAATTGTATTAATGACTGTTATTATTTAACCTTCGTGGGTTTCATTCATGAATCGATATGAAGTAAAAATTTGCCAATCACAAATAAATTTAATAGCAAATACGATTAGACACTCCTCCCTGGTCTATCAAAATTGAGATTAATATCTTCAAAGTATCGCAGTATAAAAATACTATCTTCTATCAAAGTTCATCTAAACTGCATAAATAGTCGAATAGAATACAATTAGATTGTGGAATGCAAACATTATTGTTCCAATCTAGAATTGAAAAAAATTCCTATCAAATGTTCATTACTATATAGTGTATTCAATAAATCGTAATCAAAGTTCATATTTCATAAAATTGTCTATAATGCAATGATAAATGTCTATGTTGCAATCATGTTCATAAAACGACTAGTATTTCCAAGATCGTTGATACAGAAATAGATTTTAACGCTCTAAAATCTTTTAATCATTCTTCTTTCTTGAGGATGACAGAAAATTGGTCAAAGTAATTTACTGAATAGAATTACTTTAATAAAATGACACGCTGTCTGAATTCAAATCTGCCATAGAAAATCGTTAACTTTACAGTCAAATCGTGACTACAAAAATATGCAAATTACTGAAAGAATCTAAATTATCAGTCTCAACTGATCCAAAATTATTTAACTATGCCAATGACATAACAATGTCTCAATAAATCGAAGAAAAAGGCATAAATCATCGAAGTGTACTGAGTACAGAAATGTCAAGCAAGAAAATGGGGCAAAAAAAATATGGGACAGAAAATATGGGAAAAATGGTTGCTCAGATATCGCTAAAAGACTCAAATAATACAAGAAACGTTCACGACTACCTTATCTGTTGATTGAAGTTCTAGAGGAAAGTTTTCAAAGAAAACTGCTGTTGGTTCCATTTCACCAGCGTGAAGATGTGCTCCGACCTCGAACCTGGAATCAGCGCCCTCGGAGAATCGAACTGCTTCCTCCTCCGGAAATTGCACTGCTCCGTGTATACGAAAGACATCCTTCTGGCAAAACTCTTCTTTGTGAGCCGGGTCCACCCTGGCCTCTCTTGAAAGTTCCCTGAAGTTCTGGTCGCAATTCGCCATGAAGTTTATTGCAGTTATTTCCGCAGAAATATTCATAATTGTGGAGTATGAAAATATTTCCACTGCCATTTGATATAATTCAGCGATGGATTCACGATGCATGAGTGTAGTTGGATGTTCACTACATGCTCGCTTTTCTAGAATGACGATTAACGAAGTTCCATGCTGTTATTTCACTCCATCGATATATGTCCCAATTGCATTAAAGCCTTAGCCTTCCATCTGCACTTCCGTTATAATCATTGAAAGCACTGCCAGATTATAATGTTCCATAGTAGAATGTATCGTTGTATTACCAAACGTATTCTCCAATATCACGGTTGCAATACACGTGTCGGCCGTAGTGTATAATGTGGTATTTTAAAAGTGCTTCTCAGGTGGCGAGAAAATCACTTTTGTCTGCAGTCTTAAAATGCCAATATCTTCCAAATTATAACTGTGAAATATTTCAAATCTTCTACACACCTCAATGTTGTACTGCCCAATTGAATTATAATAAAGGCAGAAGCCAACTCTAGATATATTATCCGGTAGAAACGTTAATGTGAGCGTTTCAACTTCGCCTAGTTTCAAACACCGTAAAATGGAACTGCTCCGTGTTCGTTCGATGCGCCGGGCTTTAACCACACGCTAAAGACGACTTGCTTCACTTATTCACTCGAAAATGACTATATGACATCTGAAATATATATGCGGTATGAGATATCAGATATGCGGTTATGAGAGCTCCTCTATCATGTGCACGACCTTTTATCAATTTCTTAAGGGGCGTATCCATCCCTTCCATAGCATGTTCCTCCGTCATGGCTGGAAGTTTTAACTTTGGCTATACTTGACGGATTTTCAAATTTCAAAAACTCAAAATTAATTTCTTCAAAATTCCAAATCAATGCCATAACTGAAAATAGTTTTCCACACTTCTGTATTCCAAAAGTAATTAAATATGGTAGTTTCAGTAATCTCCGTCTTCCTTCCAAACTATCGTTCATTGGTTCGAGCCTTTCCTCCAATAGCGTAACTTCTTCCTCAGCACAATTCCTTGTTTCCTGCGACTGCGTCGTAAATCTCAGATCTTTCTCGAACAAAATCATGATGTCACCAAGAATCTCAGCTCAAACAGCCTACTTGCATGAAGTCTACGTCATCCGTGCCTACGTCATGAATATCCACGTCACAACTATGACAGCCATAACTTTATTCATTTATGCCAATACAGCCATCGTGGTCTCAATATAATTCAATTTACGGGGGCATTCTCCCTTCACCACGTTTTAAAAACAGTTGCAAATTGTTTTTAAACTCTGTGTTATAAATATCTCAATTCACTTGAACACGAAATTGAATTATTATTGGCTTACTCTTGTATGATATTTCTTCAATGTTCCTTAATCATAAGTCTCTTCTTCTCTGGTTTGTGTGTGGCTAATGCATTCTCTCCTCTCTACTGTCTCTTCTGTCCTGTATTCCTGTTTTCTAAGTTCTGCTGACTTGTAGAAGGACCAGGATCGATCACTACATCCTGTCTTTTCTTTTGGTTTTCAGCTTCTTTCTCTCGTAATTCCTTCAGATACTGCTGACTTTCTTTCTCTCTCTCTTGATACTTTTCGGGTGTCATAACCTGACCTTGAGAATTCTGATTCTGGTACTGGTTATTTCTATTGTAGTTTCTATTATAACCTTTGTTATAGTATCTACCTCTTCCGTTGTTATAATTCCCTCTATTATTATTCCAGCCTCGTCTTTGCTGATATGGACGGTAACCTTGGGATCTGTTGTTGCGGAAATAATTATTCCTGTGAGGACCTACATTTTCAGTTTTTTCTTCATCAGGCTTATCAGTTTGCTGCACTTGATCCATGTAGACTGTATTAACGTCTTTGAACTCGTGCCTCTGACCTTTTTGTACCAAATTTGGCATTGGACTCGTGTAGTCAAGCCTTCTCAATAATTCGTCCATACTGGTCAAATCTCTGATATTTGACGATATGATCAGTCTTCTTACCTCCACAGGCAGCATACGTGAAATCGCATCTATCAACTGCTCTGTTGACAATGGGGGTTGCAAAAATCTCAAGCGTGATAACTGACTCGTGAAGAAATCAGCGTACCGTGTTGGAAGAGTACCTGAATACTTCCTCGAGTATACCTCAGCTCTTAATGAATTCTGAGCTTCTATTGACCAGAATCGTTTTATCAATGCCTCTGCAAATTCGTCAAAATTGCTAAAAGTGTATCGAAATGCCCTGAACCATTCAAGGGGTCCTCCAGCTAGAAATCTTTCTACGATTCTTATCTCTCTCTCTCTAGGAATGTGGGCTTCAATGAAATAGTCTTTAAGGTTCCTGATATATTCGATCGGTGTGAGACTATCAGTGTTGCTAAATTTTTGAGGTTTGTCTTCAAAGTTTCGGATGACTGTCACATTTCTTGGATATGAATCCATATAATTTTTCCCACTATCACGATATTTCCATTCGGGTTCAATATTCCGATCCTCTTCTTCTTCCCGGAATCTGGATATACGTTCCTCAGGACTAATATCTCTCTCTTCTGTAGCGAGGTTACATCTTCTAACGTAATTTCTATCCTCTTCACCCGTCAATCCTTCTGTATCCTTGTCTGTGATTTCCGTGATGACTTTCCTAATCAACTCTTCTTTATAGGTTTCCATCATGCTAGCTTCTCCTAGTTTCAAATTCTGCAGTTTGCTCGTAGTTTCATTAACATCAGAGACAACCTTATGAATCTGTTCCTCTAACGCGGTTTTTAATGCTTGCACGTCCTGACCTATTTGAGTTCTATCCACTACCTGCTTTTCGGATAGCGAATCCATCCTTATACTCAAGTCTTTTCTAATCTGAACTACTTCATTTATGTCTACTTGTGTACTGGCAAGTTTTCTTTCAATTCGCTCCTGAATCTGATCGACATGTTCCCGACTTGTCCTGTTCCATTCATCTTTCCAAACCGTTACATTTGCAGTTAACATTTCCGCGATATCTACTTCAATGTCTTCCTTAAGTAAACGATTATGATCTAAGACTTGGGTTCTCATGACCTCTACATCGTATTTTAAACCAGCTAAAGAAGCTGTTGTCCTAACAGACTCGTCAACTAATCGAGTTGTTAATGCACTAATGTTACGAGTACAAAGTGTTTTTGAAGTTTCAATTTCTTCTCTAACTTTGTTAACATCAGTTTGAACTTTAGCAATGTCTACAAAAACAGTATTGACTTCTACTTGTATCTTATTGATATCGCTTTGCATATCATTTACATCTGAATGAATATTATTGATGTCTACTTGAACATTTGACACATCGGTTCGAACATTTCTAACCTCTTTTTGAACTTCCTCTACTTTGTCTTGTACAGTAGCAACATCATTCCTAACAACAATTACTTCAGCTCAAGCACATGAAATATCACCCCGGACATTAGCAACATCAAGATTCAACATAGTAAGATCTTTCTGTACCTTAGAAACATCAATTTTAACCTCAGAAACATCTTTATGCACATTGGACACGTCTGTGCGCATGTCAGTTACAGCATTCTCGATTCCCTGGGTACTGGTCTGTAAACGCGACACATTATTTTCTAAGTTTGCAGAACTTGTCTGAAGAACTTTCAAACTTTCATCCAGCCTAATAGACAAATTAGCAGACAAATTACTAGCATTCTCCTCCATCATCTGCTTCATACTGCTATTCATGCTAGCTTTCAAGCTGTTGGACATCTCCTCCAACATCATTCTCAGACTCTCATCTGCCATTTCAATAATATTTCAATAATAAACTGCTTTAGGGACATACATCAAACAGAGCAAAATAACAACATCTGAGCAACATCTTTCACCATATATATAAGTTTGAGCAATTTCCTGTCTTAAATCTAACTTATAATTACCTTATAATTAACCTTCGGAGACACTTCATGTTGAAATAACTCAAGCACATGTTCAAGTTTCTTTGGTTCATTTTAAAATATCCTAACACAAATAATTTACATTTACAATCCAAATAGTTTAATTTTATATTTAATATGACTAAACATGTCATAAGCCGGTCAAATAAAATAAGATTCCAGATCATAGGTGATTTTTCTAAGTTTCCAGCCTATTTAACCTCTCTCAAGTTGTATAAGATCTGATCTTTTCTGAGTGTAATTTTCCTAATACAACACAACATTTAATTCCTATATAATCACACTCTCAAATTCTACAATTGGCCAAGACATCTAACAAAGAATCAACCTCTTTATTTGAGTCTTCACAATCCCTTTGACATCGATAACTTGGTAATCCAATGTTATTCGAACACTCCACAAAAATTGCGGTGCCAATTCTACTGCAATAACTTGGTAATCCAATGTTATTCAAGCACTCCGAACTTCGATTGTGCCAATTCTACTGGCATTCAAACTGGTAATCCAGTGTTGTCAATCGAGCCCCACCGAATTGCGGCGCCAATCCTACTGGTGTTCAACCTGGTAATCCAGTTTTGTTGAACATGCCCCACGTTGGGCGCCAATCCTACTGTCCCCGATATCCGGATAGTAGGCTGTCAGATATCCGCCCCCTCAATCGGATTGCCAAAAATCAAACGCACCGGCACAGCTACATCAATGAAAATGGCACTGACAGATACTATCGACATTAGAACACAGTAGTTAACAAGAAATTATTGTGGAACACACCAAAATATACGGGGGTTCATACTTACCTCTTACTTACCTTTTAAATTTATCTCGGGGATGGGTTGTCAACTGGATCACTTAAAATATGCCCTCACAATAACCTCCACCATGATATTTAAAATGAACCATAACGAAGACGAGAAACTTTAAACTGCACAATAATTTATTTCACATAAAGAATGATTTAACAAAAATAAAACAACAAAATCCACGTGGCAATCAGAAGCCATTGTCCACTCAACCATGTCCTCTGTAGGACTTGCATACTCTACATACAATGTTTCAGCCTTCTCAAGCTCAAAATAACGTAATTATAATAATGCACTTGGAATGGAAACGGGATTTGGGACGAGACACATATATCAATTGTTTTGCGTGTTTATATACTTCACATTTTATTTATAGCCACAAGGCTATTATGGAGACGTCCCTGGCCTCTATCATACAGTTGTCCGGGCCAGCTGCGATACACATGCATCGTCAAGTGGACCTTAGCATATGCGAGTTACATCAGAGCCTGGCTCCCTTTCAAAACACGTTAAATGTCCACCTCTCAACTGAAATATTATCACGCAAATCTTTTAAATGCTCCATTCAAACACCAATGGATCACTCTAATAATCCTAAATCATGTTTAATTGTTCAATCCACATGCTTAACTAGCGTTGTTTAGAGTATAATAACAAAACTCTTAATGTTAATAACAAAAGTTCATTAATTATTTATAACAATTTAAATTGTTTATAACAATGTCAAACGACAATTGAAAATTTTTATACACGCCTCTATTAATCCCTTTCATTTCAAATTATTATCAAAGATATTTACATAATTATATACATTATTTATATTATTTATATTATTTATATAAGAAATACATTAAACCACACGTTTATCCGGTTGATAATTACTCAAATCGTGGTGATATAATCGAACAATGAAGGTTAGTTATATTTAAATGTCAAATTTAGGTTTTTTTAAGGTTTAATAATAATTATTATTATTTGTGACGGTAACCTCCATTCAAAATCTTCATCTCAAATTATTTAACACTCTTGTTAATTTTAACAGTATCTTCATATGAATAACTTTCAAAGAACCAGGACAATACATTCAGCGGAAAAATACTTCGCTCAAAACGCACAAAATTGCACAACAATTGGCCCAGAATTCATCATATATCTCCATATATATGGCATCAAAATCTTCCACACTACATACAAAAACCTCCACTTATAAATTCAACAACATCATCCATCTTACTGTGGGAACCTCCTTCACTATTTAAGGGCATTATTCATCAGCGACTTTTACACGTCCACTGAACTAACGATTATACATCCATTGTTCCTGTTTAAACATTCTTATAATCATCAATTGTATTAATGACTGTTATTATTTAACCTTCGTGGGTTTCATTCATGAATCGATATGAAGTAAAAATTTGCCAATCACAAATAAATTTAATAGCAAATACGATTAGACACTCCTCCCTGGTCTATCAAAATTGAGATTAATATCTTCAAAGTATCGCAGTATAAAAATACTATCTTCTATCAAAGTTCATCTAAACTGCATAAATAGTCGAATAGAATACAATTAGATTGTGGAATGCAAACATTATTGTTCCAATCTAGAATTGAGAAAAATTCCTATCAAATGTTCATTACTATAGTGTATTCAATAAATCGTAATTAAAGTTCATATTTCATAAAATTGTCTATAATGCAATGATAAATGTCTATGTTGCAATCATGTTCATAAAACGACTAGTATTTCCAAGATCGTTGATACAGAAATAGATTTTAACGCTCTAAAATCTTTTAATCATTCTTCTTTCTTGAGGATGACAGAAAATTGGTCAAAGTAATTTACTGAATAGAATTACTTTAATAAAATGACACGCTGTCTGACTTCAAATCTGCCATAGAAAATCGTTAACTTTACAGTCAAATCATGACTACAAAAATATGCAAATTACTGAAAGAATCTAAATTATCAGTCTCAACTGATCCAAAATTATTTAACTATGCCAATGACATAACAATGTCTCAATAAATCGAAGAAAAAGGCATAAATCATCGAAGTGTACTGAGTACAGAAATGTCAAGCAAGAAAATGGGGCAAAAAAAAATGGGACAGAAAATATGGGAAAAATGGTTGCTCAGATATCGCTAAAAGACTCAAATAATACAAGAAACGTTCACGACTACCTTATCTGTTGATTGAAGTTCTAGAGGAAAGTTTTCAAAGAAAACTGCTGTTGGTTCCATTTCACCAGCGTGAAGATGTGCTCCGACCTCGAACCTGGAATCAGCGCCCTCGGAGAATCGAACTGCTTCCTCCTCCGGAAATTGCACTGCTCCGTGTATACGAAAGACATCCTTCTGGCAAAACTCTTCTTTGTTAGCCGGGTCCACCCTGGCCTCTCTTGAAAGTTCCCTGAAGTTCTGGTCGCAATTCGCCATGAAGTTTATTGCAGTTATTTCCGCAGAAATATTCATAATTGTGGAGTATGAAAATATTTCCACTGCCATTTGATATAATTCAGCGATGGATTCACGATGCATGAGTGTAGTTGGATGTTCACTACATGCTCGCTTTTCTAGAATGACGATTAACGAAGTTCCATGCTGTTATTTCACTCCATCGATATATGTCCCAATTGCATTAAAGCCTTAGCCTTCCATCTGCACTTCCGTTATAATCATTGAAAGCACTGCCAGATTATAATGTTCCATAGTAGAATGTATCGTTGTATCACCAAACGTATTCTCCAATATCACGGTTGCAATACACGTGTCAGCCGTAGTGTATAATGTGGTATTTTAAAAGTGCTTCTCAGGTGGCGAGAAAATCACTTTTGTCTGCAGTCTTAAAATGCCAATATCTTCCAAATTATAACTGTGAAATAGTTCAGATCTTCTACACACCTCAATGTTGTACTGCCCAATTGAATTATAATAAAGGCAGAAGCCAACTCTAGATATATTATCCGGTAGAAACGTTAATGTGAGCGTTTCAACTTCGCCTAGTTTCAAACACCGTAAAATGGAACTGCTCCGTGTTCGTTCGATGCGCCGGGCTTTAACCACACGCTAAAGACGACTTGCTTCACTTATTCACTCGAAAATGACTATATGACATCTGAAATATATATGCGGTATGAGATATCAGATATGCGGTTATGAGAGCTCCTCTATCCTGTGCACGACCCTTTATCAACTTCTTAAGGGGCGTATCCATCCCTTCCATAGCATGTTCCTCCGTCATGGCTAGAAGTTTTAACTTTGGCTATACTTGACGGATTTTCAAATTTCAAAAACTCAAAATTAATTTCTTCAAAATTCCAAATCAATGCCATAACTGAAAATAGTTTTCCACACTTCCGTATTCCAAAAGTAATTAAATATGGTAGTTTCAGTAATCTCCGTCTTCCTTCCAAACTATCGTTCATTGGTTCGAGCCTTTCCTCCAATAGCGTAACTTCTTCCTCAGCACAATTCCTTGTTTCCTGCGACTGCGTCGTAAATCTCAGATCTTGCTCGAACAAAATCATGATGTCACCAAGAATCTCAGCTCAACCAGCCTACTTGCATGAAGTCTACGTCATCCGTGCCTACGTCATGAATATCCACGTCACAACTATGACAGCCATAACTTTATTCATTTATGCCAATACAGCCATCGTGGTCTCAATATAATTCAATTTACGGGGGCATTCTCCCTTCACCACGTTTTAAAAACAGTTGCAAATTGTTTTTAAACTCTGTGTTATAAATATCTCAATTCACTTGAACACGAAATTGAATTATTATTGGCTTACTCTTGTATGATATTTCTTCAATGTTCCTTAATCATAAGTCTCTTCTTCTCTGGTTTGTGTGTGGCTAATGCATTCTCTCCTCTCTACTGTCTCTTCTGTCCTGTATTCCTGTTTTCTAAGTTCTGCTGACTTGTAGAAGGACCAGGATAGATCACTACATCCTGTCTTTTCATTTGGTTTTCAGCTTCTTTCTCTCGTAATTCCTTCAGATACTGCTGACTTTCTTTCTCTCTCTCTTGATACTTGTCGGGTGTCATAACCTGACCTTGAGAATTCTGATTCTGATTCTGGTACTGGTTATTTCTATTGTAGTTTCTATTATAACCATTGTTATAGTATCTACCTCTTCCGTTGTTATAATTCCCTCTATTATTATTCCAGCCTCGTCTTTGCTGATATGGACGGTAACCTTGGGATCTGTTGTTGCGGAAATAATTATTCCTGCTACCCCCTTTTACAGCATTGGACGGCACTGGCCAGCAGCACGTCGGTTTCTCGATAACCAACGCTTTGCTTACCAGAATGATACGGGTACCGGGGACGTGGACGGAGAGCGTGGATGGGCCAACTTACCTGTATTCAGGGGTCCGGGTCACTTACGCAGCAACATCACCTCCAGATGACATGTCCCAACAGAAGAGCTCAAAAGGAGTGGAAGGAAGATGGAGAAGGGGACAACACACACACAGGCTATCGTACAAACATCCCCCAAAAACCAACGGAACTGCCGTCGGTGAAATAATGCCACAACCAAAGATTTAAAAAAAAAGAATAAAAAAGGTTTAATATTAAAAATTTAAAGGAGAATCATCACCAAAAAAAGAACATGCATCCACCACCAATATTTTACAAGAAGGCCAGATAGCGCCTAACATGCTTGCTTGCAAAGCCAAGAAGACGAAAGACTTAATTTAAAATAAAATAAAATTTAACAGCCCAAAGGTTAAAATAAATATTACATGCATAACATACTGAGAACGGGCTTGATGAATTGCAAGGAAATGCAATATCGATCCGACATGCAGAAGTTCAGGCCACGCCAAAAAAAAGGATTGAAATAAATAAATTAAAAAAAAAATTAAATGGGATAGAAAATAAAATAAAAAAATGATATGCACGCCGGCGAAAAACACAAGGACAATTACCCGAAATCACAAAATTAACATCAACAAGATTACAATTTAAAAAAACAATTAATGAGCTAACAGAAAACACGTATGCTTTTGAGACCCGCGCCAAAGGACTGACCAAGAGACCACAATGCATCACGGTAAACAATATGGCCACACAAAAATAAGGATTGAAATTAAATTAAACTTAAAAAAAAATTAAATGGGATAGAAAATAAAAAAATAAATGATATGCACGCCGGCGAAAAACACAAGGACATTTACCCGAAAATCACAAAATTAACATCAACAAGATTACAATTAAAAAAAACAATTAATGAGCTAACAGAAAACACGTATGCTTTTGAGACCCGCGCCAATGGACTGACCAAGAGACCACAATGCATCACGGTAAACAATATGGCCACACAAAAACATGCCAGATCGAAATTACGGCAAACAATAAAAAAGATTAAATTTAAACATTAGCGTAAAGAAAATGACGGCGGAAAATAATTAGGTCTAAATGCTATTATAATCGAGAAATGCACCGGATCATGAATAAATTACAATGTCAATCCCAAGATTGACAAAGGAATATAAATAATAATTTAAACGTAAAATAAATTAGAAATGTGTCTCCACAAGGTACTGCCCCCGTAATTGAATTATATAGAGACCACGGTGGCTATATTGGAAATTTTAATGAAAGTTATGGCTGTCATGGTTATGACGTGGGTAGTCATGACGTAAGCACGGATGACGCAAATGTTATGCCAGCAAGCTACTTGAGCTGAGATTCTCAGTGACATCAGCATTTAGTCGAGAATGTTCCAAGATTTACGACGCAGTCGCAGGAAACGAGGAATTCTGCTGAGGAAGAAACTATGCTATTGGAGGGGTGGCTTGGAACAATGAACGATAGTTTAAAGGAAGACGGAGATTGCTGAAACTATGGTATTTTTATTACTTTTGGAATGCAGAATTGTGGAAATCCAGTTGCAGTAGAGGCATTGATTTGGAATTTTGGTGAAATTTATTTTCAGTTTTTGAATTTTGAAAATCCGTCATGTATTGACGAAGTTAGAACTTTCAGCGATGACGCAGTATCACGCTATGGAAGGGATGGAAACGCCCCTCGTGAAGTTAATAAAAGGCCTTGCGCAGAAGAGAGGAGCCTCATTCTCCGATCATTCTCAGATCTCATTCTCAGATCATCGAAGTCTAATTGTGAAAGTTCTTTCTTATATAGTCATATATAGTGAAAGGTGTGAAAAGAGTCGTCTTTATAACGCGTGGTGAAGCCACTGCATTATACGAGATTTAAGTCAAACTAGGTGAACTTAAAACGGACCTTAGAACGCTTCTACAAGTTTAGCTTCGAACAGTTAGCGGTCGCCGACAAGCTAATTCTATTGTGCAGTGCTACATGAAGTAATATAGAAAAGCTGAATAATTTCGAGTAATTAGTTTGAAAGATATTGGCAGTTTTACACGACTGACAAAAGTGATTATCTCGCCACCTGAGAAGCACTATTGTATCGCCAGAATCAACGCCACGGCTGACGCTGCTAGTGAAATAGGGAGACTTCAGATTGCTTTTGTTACACAACGCTACAGTATAATGGAGCAATTTAATACGGCAGTTTGTTCTTCTATTACTACAACTGAAGAGCAGATGGAAGGCTAAAGGACTTAATGCGATTGGGACATATTTCAACGGAGTAAGATGGCAACATGGAACTTCGCTAATTGCTATTCCACACAAGCGAACATGTGGTGAATACCATCTACACCCATGTTTCGTGATTAAAGGCTGAATACTATCGAACAGCCATGGAAATGATTTCATACTCTTTGAATATGAATATTTCTTCGGAAATTTCTACAAAAACTTCATGGCGATTGTCTACTGGAACTTCAGGGATTTTTTCAAGAGAGGTCAGGGTTGTCCCGACTCACAAAGAAGATTATTGCCGGAAGGATGTCTATTCGTCTTCGAGGAGCAGTGCAATTTCCGGAGAAGGAAGCAGTTCGATTCTCCGAGGGTGCTATTTCCTATTTCGAGGATGGAGCTCAGCTTTAACTTGGTGAAATGGATCCATCAGCAGTCTTCTTTGGGGAATTTTCCTCTGGAACGTCAATCGGCAGATAAGGTAGTCGTGAACGTTTATTGTATTTGAGTTTCTTAATGATATTTGAGCAACCATTTTTCCCATATTTTTGTCCTCATGTATTTTGCCTATTTTCTTGTTTGAGATTCCTATTCTCAGTACACCTTGATGAGTTATGCCTTTTTCGACGATTTATTAAGACATTGTTATGTCATGGGCATAGTTAATGATTTTGAATCAGTTGAGACTGATATTTAGATTTTTCAGTAATTAATATTTTGGTAGTCACGATTTGACTGTAAGTTAATGATTTTTATGGCAGATTTAAATTCAGACAGCGTGTCACTTTATTAAAGTAATTCTACCCCAGTTTAATTACTTTGACCAATTTTCTGTCATCATCAAGAAGGAAGAACATTTAAATGATTTTAGAGCGTTAAAATCTCTCTGTTGTCGACGATCTTGGAAATACTAGTCGTTATTTGAATTGATTGCAACACAGACATTTATCGTCAGTTATGAATGATCATTGCATCATAGACACTTTTGTGAAAGATTAACTTTAATAATGAATTATTGAATGCATTAAAGTCGAGAACTTTTGTTAGGAGTTTTTCTCAATTAGAGATTTATATAATGATGTTTGCATTCCCCAGTCTAATTGGATTCTATTCGACTACTTTGCAGTTTTAGTCGCACTTTGATGATAGTATTTTTATACTACAATTCTTTGAAGATGTTAATCTTAAATTTTGATAGACCAGACAGGCGTATATAAGCGTATTCACTATTAAATTTGTTTGTGTTTGGCAAATTTTCACTTCATTTCGATTCTTGAATGAAATCCACGAAGGTTAAATGAAAACAGTTTTGAAACAATTTATGATTATAAGAATTGTTAAGTGGAACTATGAATGTATAATCGCTAGTGCAGCGCATGTGTTGAAAGTCGCTGATGTATAATGCCCTTGAATATGAAGGAGGTTCCCACAGGAATTAATGTTAAAGAATTATTTGTGGAAGTTTTTGTAAGTTCTGTGGAAGTTTTTGATGCCATATAGATTAATATATGATGAATTTTGGGCCTAATTTTTAATGCAGTTTGTGCATTAACTTGTTAGCGAAGTATTTTCCGCTGGAGTAAGATTGTCATAGTTCGTTGAAAATTAATCAAGTGAATTTACTGTTATAATTAACACGAGTTTTGAAAGAATTTGAGATAAGATTTTGAATGAAGATTACCGTCACAAATAATTATTACAACCTTTATTAAACCAGATTGTGACATAAATATGTATAACTAACCTTCATTGGTCGATTATATAGACACGATTATGAAAATTACCAACCGGATGAACATGTGGTTAATGTATTTCTTAAATTAATAATTTAAACAATTTAAATGTTAATATTGTAAATAAATGCTGTAAATATTTTTGAAAATAATGTAGAACGAAAGTGATGTTAAAGGCGTGTTTAAAAAAATATCTTTATTGTCTTGGACAAATATTATAAACAATTTCTAATTGTTATAAATAATTTATGTGATTTTGTTATAAACATTTAAGAGCTTATTAAACATTTGGATGAGAACTTAACAAGTTTAAGGAATTATCATAATAATCCAGTAGGATGTGAGTAAAGTATTTGAAAGATTTGCGTAAATATAAATATGAATGTCTTGCAGACATTTAAAAGCTTGAGAGAGAGCTGTATTCTTACGTAACGTAGCATGTGAGAAGGGAGCCCATTTGACAAAGTATGCGACAGGTTGGAGGGTAGCTCGCAGCTGTCCCAACATCTGGTTATCAGCGGGTGAGGTCGTCCACTCTGGCCTTGCGCCTATAAATACAATTGTCATGTTTATTAAAAGGAAACCAAATGCTCTATATATGTCTCGTCCTCACTTCCTTTTCAATCCAATAGTGTTATGAATATTACGTTATTTGGAGCTCGTGGGAGCTAATATGTTCTATATCATGTTGTATGATAATTTTGCAAGTCCTACAGGAGGACGTAGTCAGATTGGCATGGGCTACTGATAGCCACGTTTATTTTGTTTTGTTATTAAAATCTTACCCTTTATTTGAAATAAAGCTTTTGTACAGTTCAAAGTTCTCGTCTTCGTTCTGGTTCATTTTTAAATGTCATGGTGGAGGTTATTGTGTGAACAGACTTTAGTGATCCTGTTGTCAACTCAATCCCCGAGATAATTTTAAGAGGTAAGTAACGGTAAGTATGTACCCCCGTCTATTTTGGTGTGTTCCACAATGATTTCCTGTTAACTTCTGTGCTCATATCTCGATAGTATCTGTCAGTGCCATTTTCATTGATGTAGCTGAGCCGGTGCGATTGTTTGTTGGCAATCCGATTGAGGGGGCGGATATCTGACAGCCTACTATCCGGGTAAACGGGGACAGTACGAAGAAAAGAGAACAGAATTAAAATAAACCAGGAAACGTAATTAAAACAACAATAAAATTAGACCTATAAAACAAAAGAGGAACAGAATTAAAATATTACTATAAGATGATATCGGAGCTCCATAACAATAATATAAAAGAAAATTTAACTGAAAACGTACCTTATTTCCTTCCTAAGTGGAGACACAAAGAACAAAAAAACTAACACCTTTTAAATGATTTAAAATACATGAACTGCCTCAAAAAGGCCACGAGAGCACCCGCGCCGTTTTCGGTCACCCATGAAGCTTCTCTTCTTTTAGCCAGTCAAACTAAATATAACACAGTTCATCTTCACGGCGAAAAGACGAAACTAAATCCTTAGGAGCACAGGCATTTCCTTTTCTTAAATATATTCATATTTCGTAGAGGATGGGGGAGGCAACCGCCCCCCCATCAGCGGTGACACCTTTTACAACTAAGTCCTTCTTGATTCTCTTCGGGACAGCTAATGGACTCCACAAAAATGGCGGAGAATCGCTCGTCATTTATCGAACTGTCTTCATGTAAATAATATTGTCCAATCAGAGAAAGACACATCAAACAACAATGTCATAAATAAGTCCATAATTTGGCGGTATCATGACTACACCGGCTTTTGTTTTACGACGAAGAATATGATTGTCTTTCAATTAAGTCATGCGTATAACGAGTTAAATAAGGCGAAGCCCGCACCACCTATTGGGGAGAAACAGGAACTATTTGTATCTTTCCAAAGTCCGACTGCAGCTACCATCTTGTGGTGACAGACGGTACTGAGCGACCAAGCGGACGTTTCAAAACTTCAAGAACAGCGTCCCTGATTAAATACATGTTTGAAATGGTAGAGACGTGCCCTTGCACGTATCAGTCTCCCTCCCTTAAGCGTGAACACCGTTCACGAATATGCCTAGGCATAGACAGTACTCCTTAACTTGTCGATTCACCAGAGATGTTTCTCGAAGATAATGTTCACCTGTTAACTCCAATTGATGGATGAAACCGCATCGATTTGGTTAGGAATAATGCAGGGTCAGATTATCAGTGATGGGATAATTGATCACCTCGCAAACCACTTAGTCAACAGCATCACTGTGTCCAAAAATCTTCAGAAACGCAGTACACCAGCACCAGCAGTGCTTTCAGAGTCCGAGACACGTTAGATACATTTTCAACAAGTCCAATGTAGGTCGTTTTAGACGAAGTAGGAGGAAGCAATGTGCAAGATATGATTCGACGCGTGGGCAGCCATTTACAAAAATAGAAGTTAATCTAATTTCAAAAAAAGTTTACAGAATTCACAATTTCTTACTACATTTTACAAAGATAAACAAGGTTGAATTTAAATGAAGACTATTTTTGACCATGCCCTAGATCCGTGCTTACAAAATTTCATTAACAAGTTTACCTTTTTACAGATTCGAAGTACATTACAAGATTACATGAGTTAGACGACTATACATTTCGAAGGGACTACCGTAGAGGAATGACCACAACGATTCCCAAAGGGAACAGGAATACAAGGTTACCATGAGTTAGGTCTCCCACCGAGCCCAAGTTACATGTTAGCATCTCCTATGAAACATCAAAATTAGGTACATTTTTACAATTTACCATTACACTGGGAACTTCCCAACAATAGAGTTTGTATCCCACCAGAGTTTTCAAATCCAATTAAATTCAAAATCCCACAAGGAACAGAGACTTGAAGGCTTCAATGAAGGTTAGGGATACTCTACATTATACAGAATTTGTTTTACAAAATTTATGGTAGCATTTCCTCATTAGAAACGTCTCCACCTCGTTTAATGTGTGATAGATGCACTCTAGGAATTTGTTTGCCTTGGGGTTTCAGAAAAAGAAAAATTAAATTAAGCTGACATGAAAGCCTCTACATAGTTGGTTCGTGACCGCACGCATTACTTGGCATGGGGACACTGAGGAATACAAACGCAGTTACCGAAACGACAAAAAAAACGAAGGAGAAATGGCAGCGCAGAAAACCAAACACCAATACACTCACACAAGGAACGAAATTGAGGTTCGACACCAGATGAGAATACAGTCGCAATCCGCCTGGGAGAGAAAAATCCAACATAAAAAGAACTAAGTTCAACAGTACACGAAGTACAAATGAGGTTTCCTCGTTCAGGTTAAAGACACGAACACATACAACCAAAGGATGCCTAACATGGCCCGAAAATACGGTTAGATGAGAAACAAGCCGCTCTTGTCGAAAGACGAGGCTAACAGAGAACACTTACGCACCATTCCAAACGATAAAGCCGAAAAATTTAGGATTATTAATCAAAAGCAGAAAATTTTACTCAAACTACAGTGGCTGATGACCGGGATTGCCATAGCATGAACTAAAACAGAAGGCCAAAGTACTTTACGGTTATCATGAGGCAACAGGAGACCCAGATTTCCAGCAACAAGAGATTACTGGCTTTAAAAGTAAAACAAGCTGACTTACAGAACCTGATGACCATAATGTCCAACAGAAATTTAACCCCAGTAACTTTAGAAGACCCTATATATATTAATTAAGCCGGAAAGCACATTACATTATGGCTGTTCATGAACTGAGATCTCATATTCACAACAACATATTCATCGCACAACATACTCCAATAATAGCGATACATAATTTTTACCACCCACAAAAATAATTCCCATTAATACTCAAATATGCAAGTTATGTAGTCGTAAAGATATCATAACACAAATACAATTAAAAACACAATACCCTTACAATTACATTACACTACATGACACATACCTGCATGTCCTCGAACAGACGAGTCCCATACCAAGCCAGTTCGAATCGTGCAAGTCCTATATACAACCTGCCCAGGGATCAAACCAAGAAAGAATCCCATACTTCTAACCTAGCTAACCCCAGACAGTAGATATCTCCACGTAAAACACTCGTACATATTCGCTTTAGTTCAAAATTACAAGGAAAGCAACTAATAAAAATACGATCCTAACCTTACTTTTGCAAACAAAACAACGCCTGAATTACCCCACCCTACAAATCTAAATCAAATCTACGTTAACACATACATACAGACATGATTTGCACAACATACACACTTATCCCAGAACGATTGCAGTATAATGTAAGTTTATGAACCAATAATTACAAATCGCACACTGCAATAAAAACACTTCAAAACAAACACTTACCTTGAATGAATTTGGGAAGAATTCCTAGCCAAAAAATAGTGACATGCATGTTAAATGTGCCTTCTGGCACCACAATAGGGACATAGGGCGGGCAGATTTCCATAGGTTAGCCCTTTTAATCGGACTACACTTTGCCATAACACCAATAGGCGTGATAGTTGCATAATAAGAATGTCACGAGGACAGCATATCACAACAGAATTCCATGCAAAGAAACATATAGGAACACAACAGTCTTCTTAAACACCAACACTGCCTCGACACCTGAAATTTCGGCAAATAACATCATGCACAACGTTGGCCAGAACTGCATACGTCACCACCTGCTTGGATCGAGAACAGGGAGCTAAATCACAAAACATCAGGCTACCAGCTTCCGACGGGGCTCCAGGATGCCTTCACACGCAGCATATAGGCTATTAGAACATTAAGAAATCCCATTTCCCATGCCAAGAACACATGTCAGTCACTCACCGAGCTGCATCTTCATTGGGGATCTTGCACACCAACAGGGTAAAATACAGGAGTAAACGCCTCGTTCAAAAACAGGACACCTTACATCCAGCATACCACATGGATATCCAGAGGCAACAAGAAACACAATAAACGATAAGGATTAGCAAAACATAACATTAAGTGCACCTTCCTGACAAAATCCCACCAACAACTGACCCATCGGTATTAGAGGGGTCCACAAAACAGCCTGTGGGTACTGGGGAGGGGATAGTTACGGAAGTGAACATGAGCAGGATCTGCTACCAAAATGCTACCCCTATTTACAGCATTGGACGGCACTGGCCAGCAGCACGTCGGTTTCTCGATAACCAACGCTTTGCTTACCAGAATGATACGGGTACCGGGGACGTGGACGGAGAGCGTGGATGGGCCAACTTACCTGTATTCAGGGGTCCGGGTCACTTCCGCAGCAACATCACCTCCAGATGACATGTCCCAACAGAAGAGCTCCAAAGGAGTGGAAGGAAGATGGAGAAGGGGACAACACACACACAGGCTATCGTACAAACATCCCCCAAAAACCAACGGAACTGCCGTCGGTGAAATAATGCCACAACCAAAGATTTAAAAAAAAGAATAAAAAAGGTTTAATATTAAAAATTTAAAGGAGAATCATCACCAAAAAAAGAACATGCATCCACCACCAATATTTTACAAGAAGGCCAGATAGCGCCTAACATGCTTGATTGCAAAGCCAAGAAGACGAAAGACTTAATTTAAAATAAAATAAAATTTAACAGCCCAAAGGTTAAAATAAATATTACATGCATAACATACTGAGAACGGGCTTGATGAATTGCAAGGAAATGCAATATCGATCCGACATGCAGAAGTTCAGGCCACGCCAAAAAAAAAAGGATTGAAATAAATAAAATAAAAAAAAAATTAAATGGGATAGAAAATAAAAAAAAAAAATGATATGCACGCCGGCGAAAAACACAAGGACAATTACCCGAAATCACAAAATTAACATCAACAAGATTACAATTTAAAAAAACAATTAATGAGCTAACAGAAAACACGTATGCTTTTGAGACCCGCGCCAAAGGACTGACCAAGAGACCACAATGCATCACGGTAAACAATATGGCCACACAAAAATAAGGATTGAAATTAAATTAAACTTCAAAAAAAATTAAATAGGATAGAAAATAAAAAAAATAAATGATATGCACGCCGGCGAAAAACACAAGGACATTTACCCGAAAATCACAAAATTAACATCAACAAGATTACAATTTAAAAAAACAATTAATGAGCTAACAGAAAACACGTATGCTTTTGAGACCCGCGCCAATGGACTGACCAAGAGACCACAATGCATCACGGTAAACAATATGGCCACACAAAAACATGCCAGATCGAAATTACGGCAAACAATAAAAAAGATTAAATTTAAACATTAGCTAAATTTTTGAGGTTTGTCTTCAAAGTTTCGGATGACTGTCACATTTCTTGGATATGAATCCATATAATTTTTCCCACTATCACGATATTTCCATTCGGGTTCAATATTCCGATCCTCTTCTTCTTCCCGGAATCTGGATATACGTTCCTCAGGACTAATATCTCTCTCTTCTGTAGCGAGGTTACATCTTCTAACGTAATTTCTATCCTCTTCACCCGTCAATCCTTCTGTATCCTTGTCTGTGATTTCCGTGATGACTTTCCTAATCAACTCTTCTTTATAGGTTTCCATCATGCTAGCTTCTCCTAGTTTCAAATTCTGCAGTTTGCTCGTAGTTTCATTAACATCAGAGACAACCTTATGAATCTGTTCCTCTAACGCGGTTTTTAATGCTTGCACGTCCTGACCTATTTGAGTTCTATCCACTACCTGCTTTTCGGATAGCGAATCCATCCTTATACTCAAGTCTTTTCTAATCTGAACTACTTCATTTATGTCTACTTGTGTACTGGCAAGTTTTCTTTCAATTCGCTCCTGAATCTGATCGACATGTTCCCCACTTGTCCTGTTCCATTCATCTTTCCAAACCGTTACATTTGCAGTTAACATTTCCGCGATATCTACTTCAATGTCTTCCTTAAGTAAACGATTATGATCTAAGACTTGGGTTCTCATGACCTCTACATCGTATTTTAAACCAGCTAAAGAAGCTGTTGTCCTAACAGACTCGTCAACTAATCGAGTTGTTAATGCACTAATGTTACGAGTACAAAGTGTTTTTGAAGTTTCAATTTCTTCTCTAACTTTGTTAACATCAGTTTGAACTTTAGCAATGTCTACAAAAACAGTATTGACTTCTACTTGTATCTTATTGATATCGCTTTGCATATCATTTACATCTGAATGAATATTATTGATGTCTACTTGAACATTTGACACATCGGTTCGAACATTTCTAACCTCTTTTTGAACTTCCTCTACTTTGTCTTGTACAGTAGCAACATCATTCCTAACAACAATTACTTCAGCTCTAGCACATGAAATATCACCCCGGACATTAGCAACATCAAGATTCAACATAGTAAGATCTTTCTGTACCTTAGAAACATCAATTTTAACCTCAGAAACATCTTTATGCACATTGGACACGTCTGTGCGCATGTCAGTTACAGCATTCTCGATTCCCTGGGTACTGGTCTGTAAACGCGACACATTATTTTCTAAGTTTGCAGAACTTGTCTGAAGAACTTTCAAACTTTCATCCAGCCTAATAGACAAATTAGCAGACAAATTACTAGCATTCTCCTCCATCATCTGCTTCATACTGCTATTCATGCTAGCTTTCAAGCTGTTGGACATCTCCTCCAACATCATTCTCAGACTCTCATCTGCCATTTCAATAATATTTCAATAATAAACTGCTTTAGGGACATACATCAAACAGAGCAAAATAACAACATCTGAGCAACATCTTTCACCATATATATAAGTTTGAGCAATTTCCTGTCTTAAATCTAACTTATAATTACCTTATAATTAACCTTCGGAGACACTTCATGTTGAAATAACTCAAGCACATGTTCAAGTTTCTTTGGTTCATTTTAAAATATCCTAACACAAATAATTTACATTTACAATCCAAATAGTTTAATTTTATCTTTAATATGACTAAACATGTCATAAGCCGGTCAAATAAAATAAGATTCCAGATCATAGGCGATTTTTCTAAGTTTCCAGCCTATTTAACCTCTCTCAAGTTGTATAAGATCTGATCTTTTCTGAGTGTAATTTTCCTAATACAACACAACATTTAATTCCTATATAATCACACTCTCAAATTCTACAATTGGCCAAGACATCTAACAAAGAATCAACCTCTTTATTTGAGTCTTCACAATCCCTTTGACATCGATAACTTGGTAATCCAATGTTATTCGAACACTCCACAAAAATTGCGGTGCCAATTCTACTGCAATAACTTGGTAATCCAATGTTATTCAAGCACTCCGAACTTCGATTGTGCCAATTCTACTGGCGTTCAACCTGGTAATCCAGTGTTGTCAATCGAGCCCCACCGAATTGCGGCGCCAATCCTACTGGTGTTCAACCTGGTAATCCAGTTTTGTTGAACATGCCCCACGTTGGGCGCCAATCCTACTGTCCCCGATATCCGGACAGTAGGCTGTCAGATATCCGCCCCCTCAATCGGATTGTCAATAATCAAACGCACCGGCACAGCTACATCAATGAAAATGGCACTGACAGATACTATCGACATTAGAACACAGTAGTTAACAAGAAATTATTGTGGAACACACCAAAATATACGGGGGTTCATACTTACCTCTTACTTACCTTTTAAATTTATCTCGGGGATGGGTTGTCAACTGGATCACTTAAAGTATGCCCTCACAATAACCTCCACCATGATATTTAAAATGAACCATAACGAAGACGAGAAACTTTAAACTGCACAATAATTTATTTCACATAAAGAATGATTTAACAAAAATAAAACAACAAAATCCACGTGGCAATCAGAAGCCATTGTCCACTCAACCATGTCCTCCTGTAGGACTTGCATACTCTACATACAATGTTTCAGCCTTCTCAAGCTCAAAATAACGTAATTATAATAATGCACTTGGAATGGAAACGGGATTTGGGACGAGACACATATATCAATTGTTTTGCGTGTTTATATACTTCACATTTTATTTATAGCCACAAGGCTATTATGGAGACGTCCCTGGTCTCTATCATACAGTTGTCCGGGCCAGCTGCGATACACCTGCATCGTCAAGTGGACCTTAGCATATGCGAGTTACATCAGAGCCTGGCTCCCTTTCAAAACACGTTAAATGTCCACCTCTCAACTGAAATATTATCACGCAAATCTTTTAAATGCTCCATTCAAACACCAATGGATCACTCTAATAATCCTAAATCATGTTTAATTGTTCAATCCACATGCTTAACTAGCGTTGTTTAGAGTATAATAACAAAACTCTTAATGTTAATAACAAAAGTTCATTAATTATTTATAACAATTTAAATTGTTTATAACAATGTCAAACGACAATTGAAAATTTTTATACACGCCTCTATTAATCCCTTTCATTTCAAATTATTATCAAAGATATTTACATAATTATATACATTATTTATATTATTTATATTATTTATATAAGAAATACATTAAACCACACGTTTATCCGGTTGATAATTACTCAAATCGTGGTGATATATTCGACCAATGAAGGTTAGTTATATTTAAATGTCAAATTTAGGTTTAATAAGGTTTAATAATAATTATTATTATTTGTGACGGTAACCTCCATTCAAAATCTTCATCTCAAATTATTTAACACTCTTGTTAATTTTAACAGTATCTTCATATGAATAACTTTCAAAGAACCAGGACAATACATTCAGCGGAAAAATACTTCGCTCAAAACGCACAAAATTGCACAACAATTGGCCCAGAATTCATCATATATCTCCATATATATGGCATCAAAATCTTCCACACTACATACAAAAACCTCCACTTATAAATTCAACAACATCATCCATCTTACTGTGGGAACCTCCTTCACTATTCAAGGGCATTATTCATCAGCGACTTTTACACGTCCACTGAACTAACGATTATACATCCATTGTTCCTCTTTAAAAATTCTTATATTCATCAATTGTATTAATGACTGTTATTATTTAACCTTCGTGGGTTTCATTCATGAATCGATATGAAGTAAAAATTTGCAATCACAAATAAATTTAATAGCAAATACGATTAGACACTCCTCCCTGGTCTATCAAAATTGAGATTAATATCTTCAAAGTATCGCAGCATAAAAATACTATCTTCTATCAAAGTTCATCTAAACTGCATAAATAGTCGAATAGAATACAATTAGATTGTGGAATGCAAACATTATTGTTCCAATCTAAAATTGAGAAAAATTCCTATCAAATGTTCATTACTATAGTGTATTCAATAAATCGTAATCAAAGTTCATATTTCATAAAATTGTCTATAATGCAATGATAAATGTCTATGTTGCAATCATGTTCATAAAACGACTAGTATTTCCAAGATCGTTGATACAGAAATAGATTTTAACGCTCTAAAATCTTTTAATCATTCTTCTTTCTTGAGGATGACAGAAAATTGGTCAAAGTAATTTACTGAATAGAATTGCTTTAATAAAATGACACGCTGTCTGACTTCAAATCTGCCATAGAAAATCGTTAACTTTACAGTCAAATCGTGACTACAAAAATATGCAAATTACTGAAAGAATCTAAATTATCAGTCTCAACTGATCCAAAATTATTTAACTATGCCAATGACATAACAATGTCTCAATAAATCGAAGAAAAAGGCATAAATCATCGAAGTGTACTGAGTACAGAAATGTCAAGCAAGAAAATGGGGCAAAAAAATGGGACAGAAAATATGGGAAAAATGGTTGCTCAGATATCGCTAAAAGACTCAAATAATACAAGAAACGTTCACGACTACCTTATCTGTTGATTGAAGTTCTAGAGGAAAGTTTTCAAAGAAAACTGCTGTTGGTTCCATTTCACCAGCGTGAAGATGTGCTCCGACCTCGAACCTGGAACCAGCGCCCTCGGAGAATCGAACTGCTTCCTCCTCCGGAAATTGCACTGCTCCGTGTATACGAAAGACATCCTTCTGGCAAAACTCTTCTTTGTGAGCCGGGTCCACCCTGGCCTCTCTTGAAAGTTCCCTGAAGTTCTGGTCGCAATTCGCCATGAAGTTTATTGCAGTTATTTCCGCAGAAATATTCATAATTGTGGAGTATGAAAATATTTCCACTGCCATTTGATATAATTCAGCGATGGATTCACGATGCATGAGTGTAGTTGGATGTTCACTACATGCTCGCTTTTCTAGAATGACGATTAACGAAGTTCCATGCTGTTATTTCACTCCATCGATATATGTCCCAATTGCATTAAAGCCTTAGCCTTCCATCTGCACTTCCGTTATAATCATTGAAAGCACTGCCAGATTATAATGTTCCATAGTAGAATGTATCGTTGTATCACCAAACGTATTCTCCAATATCACGGTTGCAATACACGTGTCAGCCGTAGTGTATAATGTGGTATTTTAAAAGTGCTTCTCAGGTGGCGAGAAAATCACTTTTGTCTGCAGTCTTAAAATGCCAATATCTTCCAAATTATAACTGTGAAATAGTTCAGATCTTCTACACACCTCAATGTTGTACTGCCCAATTGAATTATAATAAAGGCAGAAGCCAACTCTAGATATATTATCCGGTAGAAACGTTAATGTGAGCGTTTCAACTTCGCCTAGTTTCAAACACCGTAAAATGGAACTGCTCCGTGTTCGTTCGATGCGCCGGGCTTTAACCACACGCTAAAGACGACTTGCTTCACTTATTCACTCGAAAATGACTATATGACATCTGAAATATATATGCGGTATGAGATATCAGATATGCGGTTATGAGAGCTCCTCTATCCTGTGCACGACCTTTTATCAACTTCTTAAGGGGCGTATCCATCCCTTCCATAGCATGTTCCTCCGTCATGGCTAGAAGTTTTAACTTTGGCTATACTTGACGGATTTTCAAATTTCAAAAACTCAAAATTAATTTCTGCAAAATTCCAAATCAATGCCATAACTGAAAATAGTTTTCCACACTTCCGTATTCCAAAAGTAATTAAATATGGTAGTTTCAGTAATCTCCGTCTTCCTTCCAAACTATCGTTCATTGGTTCGAGCCTTTCCTCCAATGGCGTAACTTCTTCCTCAGCACAATTCCTTGTTTCCTGCGACTGCGTCGTAAATCTCAGATCTTGCTCGAACAAAATCATGATGTCACCAAGAATCTCAGCTCAACCAGCCTACTTGCATGAAGTCTACGTCATCCGTGCCTACGTCATGAATATCCACGTCACAACTATGACAGCCATAACTTTATTCATTTATGCCAATACAGCCATCGTGGTCTCAATATAATTCAATTTACGGGGGCAGTACTATGGCCGCTTATGCACCTGGTCCAACGAGTGTTTTTTTCATTTGTCCTGAAAAGGGCCGTTTTTATCCAATGGTAAGCAGCCAGGTTGGACGCCGACATAATGATCTGTAAAACGAAAGCAAGGTAGCTTGAATATTCAGGGTAGCAAATGATCAAAATGTAAACCTCCTTGGTTTAAAGGGAAAATCAGACTCACACAGGCCACCACGAGTGTCGCGTCTAAACACTCTGTAACCTCGCGATGTAAACCATTCCTCATTCTTACATTCGACAAATATAAAACAATATTACTTCATCCACTTATGAAGAAAACCGTATCGTATTGAGTTCATTCGATTGTTAACATGACTTTTTTTTCTAAAAAAAGGTAAGAGAGAAAATGAAATAATCAGAAACAAAAGCTACTAATTGAGCGTTTGTTGAATGAATTTTAGGTAGGGTTATTTTGATACAAACAAAATATAGTGTGTTGGCATGCATGTGGAATTAGCTTTGAAATCTTTATCATCTACTTGACACTAACCTAAGTCATCCTGGAAGTGGTTTTCCGTGGTATCCCACCTCTACTCCAGATAAAATGCTGGGATGATTCGAAATTTAAGACCACTGCCACCCCCTTAACACTCCTACCTTCAGTTACAAATACACCAATTACTACCGACAGAGGTTATTAGACAAATTTAAACGCACACAAGAACACAAGAATGTGTTGATTACGATGTCCAAGGCCCTAAAATTTGAAAAGAACCTCAAATATTGACGCCGCTGAGGACAGCAAAATGAAGTCTCATGTGCATTGGCTCATGAACTATTAGTCCTACTGACGCGGAATTTGAACTAAGGATACCTTTGACCTTCTTCTCCACGTGGTAACTCGTTGTTCTTTGAGGCAACTATTTTCATAAAATTGGCTACGATGGTGAAAATACACTTGCGAAACATTTCACCGGGTAATTTTCAGCCAATGGTAGCTAGCTACTTAAGATTCTGATTCTTAGCTTGAAAGCAATACCAATTTGTGGATGCGGGTATATTAATCATACCGTACCAGTGTAAACGCCTCACTAGTCTACAAAAGCCAATGATATGACAGTTTTAGTGTTAAGAGTGCACGGCAGTTGCATTGAGAACAGCCCATAACCGCGAGAACATTACAATATTCCTAATTCTCATAGCTCCACAACGTAATGTTTCTTCTACCCAAAAAGCAGTGGAAACGCACGTGGCTAGGTGATGCAATCGAGGTGGCTTTGGGATAAGCAAACACCTGCACATTTGAATGCCACCACAACAGAAGAAAAGAAAATGAATCATATCCATGAACGTGAATATTAATATTTCTAATGCCCGACGGCTAAAATCGTATTCGAACAGGTAAGATCGTTTTAGATAAAGAAAGTCTAGTGTCCAACTCAAAATTTCTCACTATCTTCATAAATTTCAAAATACAACGTACTTTGCACAGAAATATATCGTAAGTGAATAAATGTGGTAATGTGACTTTGTAAGTGTGGCTTGATATTAACTTACATCCCGTCTAAAAGGGAGCACGGGCTGTCGTTCAAATCATTTTGCCTACGGATGGATTCGAAGGACTATTCTGCTCGGTCACGCATACCACGTCACATCGGACTTTAATCCGCTTCAAGCACGGAGACAAGGTGCACATTGCGTGCTACGCGGGTACTAGTTAAATAGGCTGTTCCACCTGGAACGTTAATATGCATGACAAAGTCTTCAATCATGGTTTATAGTGTTCATTTAACATTCTGCTATTGCAGATCACGTGGCGTAACCTAGTAATTCGATTGTATTGCATGTAGCCTATGCGTGTTCTTCAAGGAGCAATGAATCATTATGGGGTATGAAGCCATTTTGCCTTAGTAAACAAATGTTTGGTCCTTTTCAGTCGGTCAACACGAATGTACCCAAAGGAGTAGGCTTTACCCTAATCCTGAAAAAAACACATGAGATTAATAAATACACTTGGATGACCAGTTTCGATCATCAAGCGATCGTCATCAGATACATTACACTTAGGCTATAAAATCGTTGTCTGAAAATACGGATGAAGATATTTACAGTATATACACTTATTTAGTTGCAGTATCGGTAATGCAACTCTTCAGTATTTGTTGGTTGTAGTCTTTGTGATGTTTTGGTGAGATATTGGAAGAGGTGATAGAACTCCGGAATTTGCCTGTTTGGAGTCACTGAGCAGTTGTTGGAAATGGTTAATTCTGATTGTACTGTATTGTACAGGCTATTCTTACCTGGTTAGAGTCTTATGAGGTCCGGTTGCGAGCAGTTCACTTGGTCACTTGTAACACTCAACTGACTGGTCCATATCATCACCCGTATTTTCTCTACCGAATTTGGTAACAACATACCTTTGTGTAGAAAGCATATTTTGACCAAACTATAAGGTCATCAGCCCAATAATTTGCAGATGGCGGTCATGTATGTGTGGAAATCGATTCCCCCTATCAATTCAAACACGGTGAAACCGAATTGAACGAAATTTGGTATAAGCTGTTAGGTATTGAACCGGGTGTCAACACACAATCAGCTTTCAATGATATAGACCACCAGCGTTATTTGGCAAGATGCCAGAAAGCATCAGAGGAACACTAAAAGGACGATGGAAGAAGCCAATGATGCAGATGATACAGATTATGGGGCAGGAATGTTCTAATTATGAAGGCAATACATTATTTTCATGTGTAAAACTTTTAAATTGAAATTGCCAGAAATGTTTTAGGTACATATTTCTCGGAAAGTAAGAGAGCTATAACCATGAAACTTACTAAACTTTTTATACCCAAATAATGAAAGTGATGCAAATTTAGGTCAACATGTAGTGTAGAAGTGTAAATACTTGTGTGAAGAGCATTGAAAATTTTGATTTTTTGAAAATAAATGCATCGCATATATATTTATTTTATTTCTCAGACCCCATTATTCGAAATGTACTAAATGTGCATGGCTTTGTTTAATATGAGATACCCTGCATCCATGAATTTTTTAAACACAATGTAATGGTTGTTTTGTCTACAGGGTGTACCTAATTATGCCCACTTTTAACATTGAATTAAATGGGACATTCGTTGCCCACAAAGTCCCCTTAACTGGTTAGATTTAGGGTTTTAATTTCATTTGAACTCCGGTAATAATTCTTTAACAAATGCAGTTGGCATTTGTCAAATGCAGTTGGCATTTGTTTCCTTAGAAGGTGGTTTTATTTAATTTAAATATTATTGGAAGTTTAAGGTTCATGTTTGGTTTTATTTTATTATTTATTGTTGTCTTCGTCATCATGGGTAACGGTTACCTTGGATATAATGATCAGATACTCTGTAATTGGTTGGTTGTGACTAAAGCTTTTCTGATTGAACACACGAGGTAGACAAATCTCTTTATCTTTGGTTCCTTATATTTTAACCAATAAATAAGGGTCAATTCTTTAGGCTGGTTTGAAATGCACAAGCGTAAGGTATTTGAGACTCCTCTACCGGGAGGAGCTGGTAATACGCTTTTACTTCTGTTATGTTTTAACATAAATTAAGACGCCTCTTAGTACTCTAACATGTAACGTATTGTATGATGTTTTTGACCAATTACTGGGGTCATCGTCAGATTAAATGCACTGTAATGCAAACCTTATAAATTAGAAGCTTAGAACAAAAATTCAAGAAATAAAACCTACATTTCATTTAACTAAAAATCCAAACAATATAAAGAGTATTTCCTGGTAATGCAATATCCAACTATTTTTAAAAGTAATTAGACCCGAAGCTCTCTACGCTTCAGAAACAACCACTCTTCAACACAAAACAGTTAACGGAAAATTGGACGTTAAAAACCTTAAATTATGAGAAAAACAATACGGCCGAGAATAAAGCCTATCTCAGTACGCGCTCGATCATAATCTATTACTTAACTTCGAAAAAACACAACAGATCATCGTCGGCTATACCAAATTAGTCAGTTCCCTACCGACCCAGTACCAATTACAATTACAGCTTGCATCCCAAACCGTTCCGTACTGCCCCCGACAAAATGAGAGTATTTTCCGTCCCCATGATAAAATTTAACTAGCAAATATAATTTCTGGAAGTGTGACACAAGAGTGTAGTGTTACAAGCTCGAGACTGTGGGAGAGCCCGATCACGTGATATGTTGCACAATGGACGCTTCTAGAAGGCTATATTTAGCATAGCAACAGCGAGTTTGGAAATTAATATTATAAATATTGTTATAAATGATGCTATTGGATCCCAGCCCAGAGCCAATGAGAACAGGTCTTATTGAAGACGGGATCAACTTTAATTACACAATATGATGAAATTATGCATTTAGGCCCTTAGAAGAAGATTTTCTTATTTGGTAATGAAGAGAATATTAAGAGAAATTATGTCTGATACTTTAAAAACCGCAGATCGGTTAATCTACGCAGTAATAAGCATTGGTAATCTACACGCTAGAATTGTGGTGGAAGTTTGATATGGCCGCCAAAAATTCGACTTGGAGGGGGAGATCCAAGGATCGAGGTTCTTATTCCAGCAGACTTTGAAGAGTGAGGAAGTGTTTTACTGGGTTGACGGAGATCCCAAAGCTTAGTCCGAGTGCGACGACTGTCGACTTGTGGAGACGCGAGGATAGCTAGGTGGAAGGTTAGAGATCACCGCACTTCCATTCTACGTGAAGTTGCGAGGAACATTGCATTGATTATATCTCTTATATAATTGAGATCTGAAGTTAAATAAGTATATATATATAAAGAACATGTTTCATACTATATATTGTGGAATGTTGAGCGTTTTAATATTCACCGTTTCGACAATATCAGCCTGTCAAGTTAGATTTCCAAATGTGTTGGAAATAAAGCTGAATATCATTATAAATAGCAACGTGAAGTTGACGAACGCAGATCAAGTGAACAGTGGCGGAGAACTTTTAATATTGGCGCAACACATAAACATTAACAGAATGACTGTTATTATTCTTCAAACATTATCATTCAGCATAATTAACATTGTTGATATGATGAACTAGATAGTCATGCGCCAGAGACATATTCGATAACAGCGGTTAAGATACAGCAATGGAGCTTCGTTAGACAACGTATTCTTGAATACAGACGTAGTGTACGGTCCATCTTGTGCATTTTCGTCAGTCTACGAACACTAATATAACATCAATTAGCAATGGAAATATTTCATTCACTATTTATATGAATATTTCCATAATTATATTCCAATGATGAAGCTGATACATATTTACGACGGAGAATGGAGACTTTACAGAAGAGATTTGTCAAGATGCTAGGGAAAGGTAGCCCAGCAAAACAGAAGAATTTGCCAGAAGGATGTCGTTCGAGCCCAGGCGAATGTTGGTGAATTCCAGAGAGAGACGTTTCTTATCTCTGAGGTCGCAGATCCGAGGTTCGAATGCAGATCGATCTCAGTGTCTTGTACTGAGGAAACATCTAAAGTATTGTGGGAATACTAACATAGATCTTCAAGTTTTCGTCCAAATAAGGTATTAGTGTATCTCAATTGTTATATAGAGCTTGATTAGTAACATTCTGAAGCCTCCGTGGCTCAGGCGGCAGCACGCCAGCCTCTCACCGCTGGGCCCGTGGTTCAAATCCCGGTCACTCCATGTGAGATTTGTGCTGGACAAAACGGAGGCAGACAGGTTTTTCTCCGGGTACTCCGGTTTTCCCTGTCCATTTCATTCCAGCAACACTCTCCACTATCATTTCATTTCATCTGTCATTCATGTAATCATTGCCCCAGAGGAGTGCGTCAGGCCTCGGCAGCTGGCACAGTTCATATCCTCGCCGCTAGATTGGGGGCTTCATTCATTCCATTCCTGACCCGGTCGGAGACTGGAAGCAGGCTGTGGATTTTCATTTTTCATTAGTAACATTCTGAGCCAGCGATCTAATTCCATATTTTAAGCGATCTTATTCCATATTTCCAGCGATCTTATTCCATATTTCTATATTTTCACATTTCATGTATTTCAGTGCTTTTATGTAGTTTACACTTCAGATGTGTGTTGAGATTTTTATGCTGCAAGATTATTTAGAAGATGATTGCATTTCATCTATTTCTCAATTTTATTCTACGGATCAGTTGTGAAACTGACATAAAATTTTGTTTGAGGAATTATATTGCCTCATAAGAGACTAGTCGTTTCAACTCTCGTATTTTAATATAATTTCATTTAAACCAAGTATTCTGACATTGTGTCATAGCTTCAAATTAAATTCTTATTAAATTTAATTTGAGCACTTTAATGTAACGACATATAACTTCAAGAAAAGAAGAAACATCGAATGATATTGTTATATCATTATTGTACATAAACTATCGACGATCTATGAAATACTAGTCGTTTGGTAAGACCGATGTTATAAGCCCTATGAACATTATTTGTGTAGAGTGGAAAAACATTACGACATTGACAAATCTTTCTTATTATTTGTAAAGCTAAGAGCTTTGTTCATTTAATATGTTAGAAGAAATACCTTTTGATAGAAGATTATTCAAATCTTTGGCTAGGAATTCAAAGCTAGTTTATCCCGGTCAAGATTGAATTCTATCCGACATTATAAATAACATGTGTGTTATTTTATCCTATTTGTGTAACATCACGTCATTTGTGGACATGATATTACACCGATAAACAATTTATAGCTTGACAAGTGAGATGAGACAGGAGTATTATTTTTATTACATGTATTTGCGACAGACGAGTTAACATTTAACTATCTTGTTGTGGAGTAAACTTTAGGAGGTTAATCACGACTGACTAATATCGTTCATTAAAATTGGAAGTTTCGTTTGAAGAACTTACGCATGTATAATTGTAGTCCAGTAGTCATGTGCAATGATACGGAGGGTCATGCCAGTATTTGAGAGAAGTTCTTACATAAGATATGTTAATAACAATTAATCCCTTTTTGGTTATTGTTTAACATAGTAGATGATAATTGTTTATGCCATATATACGGTTATATGAGGATTTGTATAGATATGGAGTGCTCATGCGAGGGAATTCCGCATTTTAAGGAAATCAAAGTATTGTTGTTCTTTGATAAAAAGGCATGTATCATGATAAGAGCCGTTGTATACAAGTAGTCCAGTTTTTTTGAATTAACGATTTAGCTGTGTTAACATGAGGGTTTCAGCAGAAATGCAACTTGAGAAAGATTTTCTACTCACGTCTTCTTCTTCTTCTTCTTCTTCTTCTGCTTTTACGGCCTCATTGGACCACTTCAGTCAATCATTTCTTAGTCCTCTTCTTCAGTAAGTTTCCTTTCCGAGTCGCCCAGTAGCTCTTCATTCACTCTGATCTTCTCAGGCGTTCCTCATCTGTAAATACCCTCTTTACTGTATTACGTTTGTCTAATTTAGCCTGAAATCTTATTTTTATATCTCTCAGTTTTTTTTAATTTTGTTGTTTTGTTTTGCAAGTCATCCAAGGTTATTTCCAATTCTTTCATATCTTCTCTAATTTCCTTAATCCATCCTACTTGTTGTTTCATATTCCAAAGTTTCACTACAACTTTTCTAGATAACCTGGTTTCTGGTGTCCTCATGATGTGACCAAAGAAAGAAAGCCGTTTCGTTCGAATAGTATCAGTGATGGGCTCCAGTTCTCTGTATACCACTTCATTTGGTACTATCCGACACTGTCCATCTTTCTGATATTTTTTATTTATGCATGTTCTAGCTATTTTTCTTTCTACTTTTAAAATTTTGTCGATTCTGTTTTTCTGAGTAACTTTAAAAAGAGTTTCACTTCCATAGGTCACCTCTGGTTGAACCACCGTCTTGTAATGTTTTAATTTTGTTGCGATTGATAGATATTTTCTTTTATATGTAGACCATGTAAATTTTTGGGCTTTTATCATCTTATTAGTTCTTTCTTGCCATGCACGTTTCTCATCCAAGCTGTAAGTTATAATTTCTCCTAAGTATTTAAATTGCTTCACTATTTTAACTTTCTTGTTATTTACTGTTATGTGATTGATTACAAGTGGATTTGCTACCATTATCTCTGTCGTTTCAAATGATATCTGAAGTCCAAATTTTGTGCTATATTTTGTAGGCTTATTATTTGATTTCTGGCTTCTTGAATATTATTAGCCAGTAACGCTAAGTCATCTGCGAATCCCAAGCAATTTAAGTCTATTTGATCTTTCTTGGCTCCAATTCTTATGTTCCTAGGATTTTCCCTGTACCATTCCCTCTTTACATATTCCAAAGCACAATTGAAAAGTAGAGGCGATAAACCATCTCCTTGTCTTAATCCTGTTTTAATCGTAAACGGTTCAGATATTTCTCCTCGGAATTTTACCTTAGATTTGGTGTTTGTTAGAGTTAGTTTTATAATTTTTTATTAATTTTGGATGAAGTCCGAAATTCCTTAGTATTTTCAGCAATGAAGATCTATGTATACAATCATAAGCTGTTTTGAAGTCTACGAAGGTTATGACTTGCTGTTTTTGTCTACGTTTGTAGTAGTCCATTACTAATTTTAAGGTGATTATCTTTCAGGGCAGCTTCGCCATGGCCGAAATCCACCTTGATATTCTCCTATTTCCAGTTCTAATTGATCTTTACATCGATTATATGGAATTCGTGACATGATTTTATATGTGATATCCAAAAGGGAAATTCCTCGATAGTAGTCAGGATTTGATTTTTCTCCTTTCTTGTGTAATGGATGTATTATAGCAGTAGTCCAATGGTCTGGTAGTTCTTCTTTTATCCAAATGTTCACTATGCATTGGTGTAATGAAATATTTACTGGTTCTGCTGCATATTTCCACAATTCTGCAAATGTTTGATCTTCTCCACTGGCTTTGTAGTTTTTGAGCTCTCTTAGAGCTTTGTAGACTTCTTGGATTGTGGGTGGATTTATGTTTTCTGATGGTGTTTTAATAGTGGTGTCTGTATTTATTTGAAGCAGTTCTGGTGGATCTTCGCAATTTAGCAACTTGTTGAATGTTTCTGCTAAAATTTCTGTATTTCTTTTATTACTATGAGCTAACTCGCCATTTTTGTCTTTTAACATTAATGTTGGAGGTTCATATCTTTGTAGTTGTTTGCTAAAAATTTAGTAGTAATCTCTTGAGTTTGTTTTCGCGCAATTTGTTTCGATCATCAGAGGTATATTCTTTTGGTATAGCCGTTTAACCCCTCGTATTATTTTTTGAGTTATCTTCCTTTGTTTTATGAGATCCAAGTGTGATTCATCTGTTTTTTGACTCTGATACCGTAACCAGGCTTGATGTCTATCTTCCACTGTATTATCACACTCATCGTTCCACCATTGGTGTTTCTTCCTTGGATTTATTGGGGCTACCTGTTCAGCTATTTGTTTCAATTCGGGAACTATTTCCTCTAGATCATCTGTTATTTTAATATATCTAGTTCGTTCTTTGTATCCCTTGTTATTTATTAGTTTATGAGGGTCGTATGTTCTCTTCTTTTTAGGTGAGTTTTTTTCTTTGTCAACGGGGTAAATTTAATTTTAATCTTTATCATGTAATGATCCGATCCAGTATCTGTTCTTCTCAGAACTTTCACATTGTAGATCTCCCTGTGATAGTTCTTATCCATACAAACATGATCTAGTTGCCATTCACCTTTTTTTTCCAATATGGATGTTGCCAAGTTTTGAGTTTATTTGGTCTTCTCTTGAAGTAAGTTGATTTGGAGATCATATCATGGTTCCTGAAAAATTCTACCAGTCTTAAGCCATTCCTGTTTGTTCTTCTCTGTGCTGGCCATTTTCCTATTACGTCTCTATATCCTTTTTCCTTTCCTAACTGGACATTAAAGTCTCCAATTAAAATTTTCGTGTGACTTTTATTTATGTTTGTTGCTGTCTGATCTAAAAGCTCCCAAAATCCCTCCACATCATCTTTGTGTTCTTTCTTCTTATTTTTATCATTAGTTGGGGCATGGGCATTTAGAATGGTATATGTTCTATTTGCTGCTTTTAGAGTTAGTGTCGAGAGCCTAGGGGATAATGCTTTAAATTCTATGATGGATACAATTATTTTGAGATTGACTACAAATCCTGTTCCGAATTGTGGACATTGCTTCATTACTCTTTTTCCTGGTATTCCCTTGTAAATTCTATACCCTTGTGATTCTATTGGTCCAGAACGGTGTTTCTCATTTTTTGAAGCCCGGATATTAGAATCCCTTTGCGATCCATTTCGTCTGTCAAAATTTTGAGTTTTCCTGGCTGTATGATGGTATTTATATTGTGTGTTGCTATATAGTTTATCTGTCCTATCTTCAGTCTAAATTTGGGTTTTCTATCTGTCGGGGGTATTTTTAGATGCTTCGACTCATCTAGGGTATCTTTCAGGTGACTGCCCACCGTATCCGAATGCATTCTAGGTGGACTATTCCTTAAAAGATTTCCTTCCATGTTTGACTTTCAAAGGTAGTCAACCTTGTATGGAGCAAGCTCCGAGTTACAACTGCGGTTGTTAACCGTAGAGGTTGTTGTGTGTTTGGTCCGCGAGAGCTATTTTATTTTGCTCAAGTCCGCCGGCAAGCTGGTGAGGACCCCCCTATCCGCCACATGGGACGCGCCACGTCGGAGTATCACCTCTCCACCTGCTACGACACCGTAGTAGGTTCGTCTACTCACGTCTATAATACAATTATTAAATTTTATTAAACCTGAAGTTATGTAAATACGTACAGTTTACCTTAATTAGTCGACTGTATTATACCAACAATGTAATGAAACCTATATAAGACGATGTGTAAGCAGTATATTAAAACTACAGAACGTTAGAGAAGGATGGTTATGTGAAAAACCAGTGTACATATTTAGTTAAGAATTATATAGTAACCGAGAAGTTAGAATCTCGAAAGTGTCGCGTTGGCAACACTAGATAATGGATATTATTATAAACATATTACATGTAAATAATAATTTTTGTGGAAATGATTTAATTTGTTAAATAATTTAGTAGGATTTATTAATCAATTGTTTTGGAATAGCGTGTGTTTATGAGCGGATGTTTTGGTGTGTATGATTATTCATTGTTAAGAGCATATGTGGAACCGAATTGGTCTAGAACAATTGCGGAGTGCGAATGAAAGAGTGTATAAAAATTTTTAGAATGATTGTTTAAGAAACAAAGTAGTTATGTGAACTTTTGTAAGATATAAATGTTAATTTTTACGTGTTTTATAAATGCACACACAAGCAGTCTCAGTGGGCTAGTGAGAATGATTCACCGTTAGCATTGGAGAGCGATGATATAATATGAACAGGTAGACCCACCGCCTTGTATTTATTGTATAAACCAGTTTCGAGTACGGCGTGGTGCCGGGTGTTTCATTGATGAAACAACGTTACTACACGTGCGTTCTGCAAACGCAGGCTTGTGAATGAAACCATGTGTCTGGAATGCCATTAAGAGACTTCATTAAAAGTTTTTATTTTTACGCAGTGTAGGCCTAGAACAAGCCATGATTTTATACTCATACATTTTTAATACAGCATTGTTGTAAGATGTAGAGTTGAAAGGAGGTGTGAATGATTGCGTGTTTTTAATTTTAATGTCTATTGTTAAATTCGTTTATTGTTATTTTGTTTATAGTAGATTAGTTTACCCTATTGTTAATAAATTGTGTTCAGATTGTTTTCCAATGTTGTTGGAGTGTGATTCATTTTAAATATAAGGAGCAGAGTATTGTGTGGATGCAGTGCAGGCGAAGCTGAATTCCCAGTCCCCGAGAGGTAAGTAAAGGTGAGTGCCCCGTGTAGTTGGTTGTTGATCCACAATATTCTTGTAACTGCTGTCTGTAAATCCCTAAAGACCATGTTGGAAGCGATTTCTAATGTAGTATTTGCCGGAGCAGTTAGAAATAGGCAATCCAGCGGGGGCAATGGATATTCCAACAGGATCCTTTCCGGATTATCGGGTGCAGTACCATTCAGCAGTAAGAAATCTGGGAGTTATTTTTGACTCTCGATTATCGTGGCAGGATCACACAAACTTGATTCTGAAAAGAGTTGCATCGTCATTATATCAAATCAAGCAACTAGCTTAAATTTTCCGCAAAATGTACGGAAGAGACAGATACAGAGTTTGATATTATCAATATTTGATTATGGATCTATAATTTACCATGATCTGGGAGATGTCCTCAATACAAAAGTGCAAATAATGCAAAATGCTTGCTTGTGGCTTGTTCTAAATGTACCAAGAGAGTCTCATATAACTCCATTTTACGTTCAGATGGGGATGGCTAAAGTTGAAAGAACGAAGACAGTATGGCATGGCTCTGACTGTGATAAAAATCCTAAAATTCAAAATTCCATGTTATATTTACTGCACACTAACTCCTGTGCAATCAGTGCATAACCGTGCGAATAGATACACTGCACAAATGCTCCAGATACCTCATCTCAGAATTGAAAATTGCAAAAGTTCGTTCAGTATTTTTCAGCGAGTATTCTCTGGAATAAATATAAATTGCACCAGCGACCGAAGAAGAAAGACTTTGACGGGAGGAAAGCCATCATTAGCAGTCAACGAGGAGAGACATTGCCCGTGAAACGATATAACAGAATTACGCTGATATTTGAAGCTACAAATACAATTATAACGACCATTTATAAGAAGCAATAATATACAGAACTTCTACGGAAATACTGCTAACATTATACGAGAATACTACAAAGCATTAAACAATATATCAAGTATATTTCTACTATATATTGAGAAATATTATACGATGTCATTATACTCGAGTCACGTCCGAAGTCGTCATGAGTGACTAAACTACTATGGAGGGAAGCTAATCTACATTAGTGATGTGGAATCCAGAGTGGACCAGACAACTATGGCTACCACGGATTACCACTGCAACGACAACTGCAGAGATCTGATATCACCAATGTAGCATAAACTAAATGAGTTTCCACTACCAACTTGGAAATCTCACAGTACAAACACATCAGCTTACGATGTAGAATGCATTACTAAGAGAGAGGAGCCGTTGGAAGAGAGTATCCGACACAGCTATCTAGTTCGGAAGCGAACGTGATTCTAGACTGCTTAGTCGAGAAGAAGGAAAATCAGGTGAGCAGAGCCGTTCTCATCAATCGAGCCACCTCGCAAGGAGAATGCCAGACCAGCGAGAATGCCAGCCACGCGTTTCGAGTATGCAGCTGTTCAACTCTCAACTAACATCACAGGTTATTGTGCAGTCATCGCAGCTTAAGGTAGATGAAAGTTTGTCCTATATAATTAGTAGTTTGCCATATTTTGGGAATATTTCAGATGTGACCAATATTTTTTAAGTAGATGTATCCATTTATAACTCACGTTATTATGTTGTCCGACTTAAGAAAATTTAAAAGTAATTCTTTTTACGTCAGTGTGTGTCGTTTTTGAAGTATATTAATGATATCTTGGATTATTGTTAATAGATTAAATTTCGCAAATACGTTTTATAATCCTACGATTATAAACGAATCCGTTTTATATGAGTGGAATGCATCGATAAAGTACGTTTATTTTTAACTTGATTTGATATGATTCTAAACATTTATTAATATTTTGACAATAGTTTTATGAAGTATTTTGAGAAATATATCCCATCATTTAAGTAATCGAGACTTTGTAACAGTCGAATGTTGTAAACACGAATTATTTGGAAAGGAAACAGGATCACACTGTTGACAATTAAGTCAAGGTGATGCCATAAGGATAAACAACTCATTGCAGGAGTTAACTCAAGTGTAACTATGTTTTTGAACATGTGATTGCAAAAAAAGACAAGGTCTGATCTGTATATCAACCTGTTGTCATAATAAGAAGGTCAAAAGAGTAAATATGAATTAATAATTCATTGATTATTACCAGAAAGGGAGGATGTGATATTATTGTTATTAAATAAGCGGTGTTACGGCTGTGAGTTTGTGTTGTCGCTCGCCGCATGAGTCACAGCTCCCCCGGGCTGTGTGTGCTCTGCCTCAGTGTATTACGTGCGCGTTACGCAACGGGCTGCGAAGTGAAAGGGATGGTCCAGAATATTCGTGACCCCGCCAGTGAAGGAAATGTCGAGAAGCCGTGTGTCCTGGACGATTCTAGAATTCATTGAGTCATCAGCCTGCTATATAAGCGGCTTCAACAGTATGGGGCCGAGCTTTCTGTGGGTGTGTGTTTCTGAGCTAGTGCGTGTTTTCCTGAGCGACAGAAGTGTGGTGACGAAGTGCCGTGCGAGCTACGAAATCCAGTGACATTGTTTCTCCCAGCTTGTGAACAGCCTGCAGCAAGCGATCGTAAGTAACTGTAGTCGGTGTACATAAGGGAGAGGAGCAGGTAGTTTCTGTCAAGGCCGCCGTACTCATTAGGACGGATTAACTTCTATGGTCTGTTGACAATTGGAAGGGCCAAGAGCGCTCTAGGAAGAGACTTGAGGAAACTGGAGTAAGGTTTCAATTGCTTGTATTTGCTGATGAGTAGTGTAATTTTCTGGCCGCAATAAAGTTAATTATTTCTTTAAAGAAACAATCTGTGTTGTGCTTCAACCCACCGTAATCCAGTTAACAAAAGTGCCACAAGGGGGGTGGCACGTAACAACTGGTGTCAGAAGTGGGATTACGAACTGAAGCACAACACCTGGCGGTCCTGGTTTCAAAACCCGAGCAGGTCATTTTCTCTAATTTTCCTGTGAGTACATGCCCTTTACAAGACAAACAACTAAAATGGAGGCGAAATTGGCAGCATTGCTAGAAAAGTTAAATGGCATGGAAACCAAAATGGAGGCCGGCCAGAAGAAGATGGAGGACGGCCAGAAGAATTTAACCAAGGACCTAACTGCCAAATTAGAAGACGGCCAGAAGAAGCAAGAAGACAGCCAGAAAAGTTTAGTCGAGGACCTAACTTCCAAATTAGAAGACGGTCAGAATAAGCTAGTAGAGGACCTGAAGGATGGCCAGAATAAGTTAGCAGAGGACCTAACCGCCAAATTTCTGGATGGCCAGAAAAATCTGGAAGAGTGTCTGCTGACGAAATTAGAACAGGGCCTACGTGAGGAAGTCGCATGTAAGATTCAATTAAATACTTTGGCTCATCTATGGTATAGATGTCCTGGCGCCCACACGAGCAGATCATAATCTATGATAACCATCCGCACAGTTGTTATCTGCATCCGCCCCGCATCTGCACAGTTGTTATCCGCCCACATCCGCACAGTTGTTATCCGCATCCGCCCCGCATCCGCACAGTTGTTATCCGTATCCGCCCCGCATCCGCACAGTTGTTATCTGCATCCGCCCCGCATCCGCACAGTTGTTATCCGCATCTGCCCCGCATCCGCATGACTCTTTTCCCATCCATCTAGTGGGAAGTGGGTTGGCGACCACGGGGCCCCAGCTGAGTCTGGCATTGCTTCCACTTACTTGTGCCGGGCTCCTCTCTTTCTTCTTTCCTGTCGACCTCCCTTGGTCAACTCTTGTTCTTTTCCGACCCCGACGGTATTAGGTTATCCGAGGCCTAGGGAGTCTTTCACTTTCCCGCCTTAATTGGCCCTTGCCTCATCTTTCTTGACACCCTCTGTGAGGGGTCAGCCTTCTTTTTCTTTTCCTTTTACCTCCTGCCTTGTGCTCAAGGCCCTTAAGGAGGCAGGGTGTATGTAGCCCCACCACTTCTGGTGCACCGTCGATAATGCTACACCCTCAGGGGCTCACGGATGGTGAGTTCGGGAGTTGGCGACCCCGAGGGGTTCCTGAGCTGGGTCCGTTTTCCCCTTTGTCCCTTCCCTTTGGGGCGGACCCTCTCCTCGTTCACTTTCCGTTCTGCCTTTCATGGCACTCCTTCCTTCCAAGTCCCTCAATCCGCCTTCTTCGAGGGTTGAGGGCATTTCTTTTCCTCCTATCCTTTATTTGCCTTATTCTCCTTTAGTTTTCCATTTCTTCTTCTAGTATGTAGGTTAGTAGTTAGTTTTAGTTTTAAGTTCAATTTTCATCTTCACGATCACCCAAACCATCAGGGGCCGATAACCTAGATGTTAGGCCCCTTAAAACAACAATTATCATCATCATCATCAACTTTTCCCATCCCCATGTTTGTTATCCGAACCTACTGGCATTACATTAATATTTTCAATTAGATAAAGCATAAATTACTAAAGCAACATATTGAGACATGTGAGGAAACGTCGTTCCCTTAGGCTATGTATATCATGTGCTATGTTTACAATCAATGTTACACAGCCGGAATTGCAAGTCTTTCCTGTTCGGAGTGGTAATTCTGCTTAATGACATAATTTGAATGTGCTTAGCTTAAATCATCATTTTACATTTGTCATGAGAAAAACATAACGCCAATATATGATAAATCAATAAAAGTAAAATCAGTTCTTTACCTTAATACAGCCGAAATGTAACCATTTCTCACTTAGTGCAATTTTGCATACGTTCCCCTTAAATTGCATTTTGTGACAATTTTGAATCTAAATTACATTTTGTAAGTATTTTCTATCTAAATTGCATTTTGTAAATATTGTCAATTCAAATAACGGTACAGTAAGTATGTAGTTAGTTTTAGTTGTAAGTAGGTGGCTAGTTTGTCTATTAGATATATGTCATCGTTCTATTAGACTGTGGTGTGTGAGTGTGTCTGGTAGCAGTTGCATTGTTTAATAGTTATAGTTCATTGTTTCAGTAGACTGTGATGTGTGAGGGTGCATGTGAGTGTGCCTGGTGACAGACTGTTTTAGTGGTAGTATTTGTTGTTGGTGGAACTTAAGTTTTTTGTTAGTAGAATTTTGGTATTTAATTGTTAGTACGGTAGAAGGTTAGTATTTTTGTTAGTAGAATTGCTCTTTACTTATTCTGAAAGGGAGTAGCAGCCTTTCAGAATAAATCAATTCTTTACTAGTCTTATAGACGGTTAAGATATTGATAATATAAGCCAAATAATGGCTACACTGCGTCCTGCTGCACGGCAGATAGCAACGGGAAACTACAGCCGTATGCTATTCCCGAGGATATGCACCTCTCTATGCATAATTACATGTGATGATGGCCTCCTCCCTCGTAAAATTTCAATCCGGAGGTAAAATAGTCCCCCGTTCGGATCTCCGGGAGGGGACTACTCGAGAGGGGGTTAACATCACAGAAGTGACAAAGAGGAAATCTGACATTCTACGGATCGGAGCGTGGAATGTTAGAAGTCTGCTAGGAAGTGGAAGGTTAGAAAACTTAGAAAGGGAAATGGATAGGTTGAGGTTGGATTTGGTTGGGATTAGTGAAATGCGCTGGCAGGAAGTACAGGACTTTTGGTCAGGAGACTATAGGGTCATTAGCACTAAATCAAACAATGGCCAAGCTGGGGTTGGCCTCATATTGAGTAGGAAACTTGGACAGCGGGTGGAATATTATGAGCAATATAGTGAACGGATTATTGTAGCAAAAATCAATACTAAACCTACGTGCACCACAGTGGTACAAGTCTATATGCCTACCAGTCAAGCTGATGATGAGGATGTTGAAAAGGTCTACGAACAAATAGACGAAATTCTGAGGTATATCAAGGGTGATGAAAATGTTATAGTTATGGGAGATTGGAATGCTGTGGTAGGAAAAGGGAGAGAATGGAAGATAGTAGGAGATTTCGGATTAGGTGAAAGGAATGATCGAGGAAGCAGGCTGGTAGAATTCTGCACCGAACATGAGTTGGTCATAGCTAACACCTTATTCAATAACCACAATAGAAGAATATACACATGGATGAGACCAGGAGATACAGGGCGTTACCAAATCGACTTCATTATGGTCAAGCAGAGGTTTCGAAACCAGATTTTGGATTGTAAAACTTATCCTGGTGCTGACATAAACTCTGATCACAATATGGTTGTAATGAAATGCAGATTAAAGTTGAAGAAACTGAAGAAAAGTCAAAAGCCAAAAAGGTGGGCAATAGACCGACTGAAAGAGAAGGATGTAAACGAAAGATTCAAGAAGAGTATAAAGGAAGGACTAATGAAAAACCCTAAACAAACTTCAATTACAGACGAATGGGCACTTTTGAAGAATGAAATAACAAAATCCGCAGAAGAAAACATTGGTAGGAAAGAAAGAATAGGTAGAAAACCAAGGGGTTAACTCAGGTTATACTAGAATTGATGGATGAAAGGCGGAAACACAAGAATCTAAGAGATGAAAAGGGGAAAGCAGAATACAGACGTCTGAGAAATAAGGTTAACAAGAAGTGCAAGGAAGCAAAAGAAGAATGGTTGAAAGAGAAATGTGCAGGTATAGAAAATTGTCTGAAATTAGGAAAAGTAGACACAGCTTATCGAAGGATTAAGAATACTTTTGGGGAAAAGAAGACTAAGTGCTGTAATATTAAGGACACAAATGGAAAGCCTCTAACAGATAGGGAAGAAAAGGTTGAGAGATGGAAAGCTTACATAGAGAGTTTGTATAAGGGAAAGGAGATTGAGAATCATGTAATGGAAAGGGAGGAGGAAATTGATGAGGATGCGAAAGGAGATTTAATATCGAGATCAGAATTTGATAGAGCTTTGGAAGACTTAAGCAGGAACAAAGCACCAGGCATGGATGATATACCGATTGAGTTGCTACGCTGCATAGGAGATGAAGGTCTGATCAGGTTATTTCACTTGGTGTGTAGGATTTATGAGACAGGTGAGGTACCCCCTGATTTCAAGAAGAATGTAATCATCCCTATACCAAAGAAAGTGGGAGCTGACAGATGTGAAGATTACCGTACAATCAGCTTGATTACTCATGCTTCAAAGATCCTGTCTAGAATAATTTACAAGAGGATTGAAAGCCAGATAGAAACGAAGTTGGGTGAAGACCAGTTTGGTTTCAGGAGAAATGTAGGAACAAGGGAAGCTGTACTAAGTCTTAGGCTGATTTTGGAAGGTAGAATAAGGAAAGATAAGAGAACGTTCATGGCTTTTGTAGACTTAGAAAAGGCTTTTGATAACGTTGATTGGACTAAATTGTTTGACATTTTGAAATCGATTGGAATAAAGTACAGGGATAGGAGGGTGATATACAATCTGTACAGAAACCAGACAGCAGTCATTAGAGTTGAAGGACATGAGAGAGAAGCTGGTATTCAGAAAGGTGTAAGCCAAGGCTGCAACTTATCACCCATACTTTTCAATCCTTACATTGAACAAGCAATGAAGGAAATTAGAGAAAAATTTAAAGTGGGAGTGAAGATTCAAGGAGAAATAATTTCAACTCTGAGATTTGCTGATGACATCGTCATCTTGGCCGACAAGCCTGAAGATTTGAATGAGTTTTTGAATGGTATGGATTCCGTCTTACGGAAGGAATTCATGATGAAAACTAATAAATGTAAAACAAAAATACTGGAATGCAGCCGAAATAAATCAGAAACCTCTATGGAGATCAAATTGGCAGGTGAAAAGCTGAAGGAAGTAGGAGACTTCTGTTACTTAGGAAGCAGAATAACCAGTGATGGACGAAGCAAAGAGGATATTAAAAGTAGGCTGGCTCAGGCAAAGAAAGCATTTCTACAAAAAAGGAATCTGCTGACATCGAATATAGATTTAGGTATTAGGAAGTCATTTTTGAAAGCCTTTGTCTGGAGCGTGACGCTCTATGGAAGTAAAACTTGGACTATTGGTGCAGCAGAAAAGAGGAGAATTGAAGCATTTGAAATGTGGTGTTACAGGAGAATGATGAAGATCAGATGGGTAGATAGGGTTACAAACAAAGAGGTATTAAGACGAGTGGGAGAGGAGAGATGCTTCTGGCGACTGCTAATGAAGAGAAGAGATAGGTTGGTAGGACACATACTAAGACACCCAGGAATAGCAAGCTTAGTTATGGAAGGAAGGGTCGAGAACAAAAACTATATGGGTAGACCAAGGTTAGAATATGTTAAACAGATTGCCTTGGATGGAGGATGTCGGAGCTATGTAGAGATGAAACGATTAGCTCAGGATAGGGAGGCATGGAGCGCTGCATCAAACCAGTCAAAAGACTGAAGACTCAAACAACAACAAATAAGCGAAGACATGCAGACTTCAAACTCAGAAGGTATTTATTTTTATAGTAACGTGGTTGAATTTAAAGTATGAAAGATATAATCGTAAATATGAAACTACAGGGAATGTAGGAAGTTGTACAGAAGCAATAAGTTATGTGAACAAGTAATGAATTTATAAAGGCACGAGGACTATGTATTTTTGAAAGAAGGAGTTAATTGTGTGTATCTTGAAAAATATATCACGCAACTGTGTTTAATGAGTGGGATCACTGAATCTCATACATTTTGAGAATGTATAGAGATGGGTTTATATTTTATTGCAATGCTGTGCATCGACGTAAGGAAGGAAGTGTATTAATGGAAATGTGAGCTATATAGAAGACTTGTTCACTATTTAAAGATATATTAAAGTAATTGCAACGAGGCAACGTTCAGTACAGTATGTAAGTAAAGTTTATGGACGGAATATGTGTACAATGAATTGTAAAATATGTTAGTGAGGATTAATGCCACGAACCACGGTTAATATTATTGTAAACTGAGATAGTCTAGCATTGTAATCGAAAGTTATAGAATTTATTAATTGGAATTGTAATGACAGAACCGTAATTAGCTTCATTGCTCGATACGAAGGTTCTAATGGACTTAACGAAATATTTGAAAGAAGGAAAACCATTATGTTGTGAATTGTATCTAAAGAAGGACTTTATAAGAAAGAGAGCGAATGGGAGAGATAGATCAAGGAAGATCTGGGAGGAACATCGTGCTGGACGCGATAGTTCGAATTTTGTAAATATATGTAAAATAATAATTTAATAATTTTTAATAATATAACTTTAGTTTTGTTGAGAATAGAGATATGAAAGTGTATTTTATAGGGAAAGAAATGTAAATAGCGACGTTTTATTTATCACAGATAACAGCTGATTACTACAGGCTGTATCACAAATAATTGACAAGGTTTAATCATTTAAAATAAGTTTTGTACTTTTTTAAGTGAAAGTTGAATATGACTTAAGGAGGACTCAATGGAGTTCCGAATTCCTTATGTATAGGAATAATTTGGAGGTAGAAGATCTATCTTATTTAATTTAAATATTATTTTTGTGTTTTGAAGGTACGTTAATTTTGTGTCAGGGACATAGTTTGTAGTATCCTTAGTGAATAAACATCACAAGCACTTTTTAGTTTGCTTGTCTATTTTTATATAATCTGATAATCTTCTCATTTAATAATCGACATATGATAGTACTACTGGTTAGATACTGGCGCCCACTTAAATTTATTGCTAACCGTTCACCCTCGAGATCCGAGATTCCTGTCCTACCATACTTTAATTATTAGGATCTTGTATGTAACTAGTTAGTAGTACTATTGTATGACCGGTATGTTCCGAGAGCTTCCTAGTTATTCACCTAGTAGGGAACTGTTGGTTTATCTAGCTGAGTATCAACGTCCCTGCAATCCTTACCATCTCAGCGGATAATAGGTGGTGGCTATGCGGAATTCGGGCACAGTACCAACCCAGACTGTGCTCGGATGGTTCCTCTTAGAGGTATTGACACGACCGGAAGGGCCTTTCAGCTATCATCCTTCAGTTTAGAGCTCCTAGATACCTACCAAACTGTGAGATGATGGTTTTTCTTAGCGGTATTTTCATAGTGGCGGGTTGTTATGGGGCAAACCTACCGAGATTTTAGCCCTAAAACGGCCAAAAAACGAAAATGAGTTTTTGTCAGAAGTTGGTAGTCCAGACACCAGAGCACAAGTGGATACTAGTTGTTTTTAATCTGCAGACATTTTAAAATGTCTTGCGGAGTCATTTAAATTGTGCGTGCATGGCGCTTTAATAGGACACACCCACATCTCCTGTGCTCATGTTAGACATGCCCTGTTGTTATTCGTATTCCTATGTTTTAAATATCTGGCAAAAGCTCAGATAATATACAGAATACGTAAGTGCTGCCATCTCTCGGTGTATACGGTAACCAGACGCACTTTTCATATTGGAAACTATTATAAAAAGTACGAGCCTTAAATTAGTCGCATATGACGTGTAACATCTGACATGTTATGCTACTATGAAATTGAGATGAAATATATATGAAATCAAATTTTTTCGGCTGTACTCCTCCAGTTTTAATTTTTTCTCACGTTTCTTTTGTCGATAATTCCGCATATATTCTGCTCTGGATTTACCCTTCTCTGCAAATCACAAAATCATGAAAAAAAGGGGCGTCACCCAGAGTCCTACAACACCTCATTGAGAATTATTGGTTCAAGAAATATTAAATAGCCGATGACCCCATAATATTGGGTCCCTTAGTTAAATTAAGAGGGGGATAGAAAAACGAGGGGCGTCATCTCGACTACTAGGAAACCTCATACAAGTCCCTAGCATTATTGGGTCACAAGATATTAAAAAGCCGAAGAGCTGAACTAATTATTAATAAAAATACCTCATAATTTATCATTCTGATAATGTTTGATAATTATTGGTTCGCGAGATATTAAAAAGCCGATGACCTATTAGTTTTGGGTCCTTTGGTTAAATTAAGAGGGAGATAGAAACACGGAAGTGTCACCCTGAGTCCTAGGACACCTCATACAAGTCCCTAGCATTATTGATTCGCGAGATATTAAAAGGCAGATGACCTATTAGTTTTGCCAGGAGCGCAAATCCTTTGTTATCAGTGAACTCGGTTGGTCATTGAAATAACTAATTGTAAAACCCAAGAGCCAAATCCTAACCGGTGCGCATGCGCGAGGTACGTCGTGCTACCAATGATTTATAGTAGGAATATATTTATTGGGGCCTCCAAACCTTAAAGTAATCCCTATGCGATATACATTCCACAACAAAAGTATCAATATTTAATTAATAAATCATAATTTTTTTCAGCAAATATGATATAATGAATATTTTCACACCAAAGAACGACAACTTGAAGATGATTTATTGCAGGAATATCTTTAATGGGGCCTCTAAACCTTGAAGTAAGCCGTATGCGATAATTCCTCTTCCACATTTCAGTCCCATTTCCGTCCCTTTTCCAAAATCAATCCCTTAAAAAATATCCAGCAACCGATTGAAAAGATGTTACCCATAATAAATATTGTTTTTACTTCTTCCTTACTGTTGGAAACTTAATTGATATGAGATGTTATGTAAATTCATATTTATTATTTAGAACCCTATAGTAACTGGAAAATATCGTTTTCACTGAGTTTAGTTCAAATTAAGTGATGATGTGATTACGGGGTAAAGGAAGCACATGGTCTGTAAGGAAATGTTATAGTTTAGAGGTTGCCTCGTGATTTGATATCTTGCAGTAGCCTACATTATTTGATTTGGGGTTATTTTATTGGTTTTGTGGTGAGATGTGTGTAGAATGAACTCCATTCATAGTCGTTGGAAGAAGCCTAGGAGCAGCAAATCAAAAAAAGTGTTAACGGGCTAGTGTAAATATTAGTAAGTGATGGGGTGACAAATCTATTGCTGAAGTTGTTGATAGTGAATCAAAACTTAATGTCAGTGCTACACCAATTGTGGCAAATGATACAGAAACATCAGTTCCCTGTAATGCTACTGAGAAGAAGCTAGAATATTTTTCTACTGATGCCAGTGCTACAGTAGGCCTAATTAGTGATGAATACATTATAGTGCACCCGGGGATGTTGCAGCAGCTCATTGGAAACCTCAAGTGCAGTGAGTGTTATAAGATATGTTTAGCTCTACTCCTTAGGGATGAGCATGGCTTTTGTAATAAATTGGTGATGTAATGCCAGGCATGTGATTTCTTCAACTCAGTAGGGTACACAAGTCCCCGTTCAAATGAAGAATCACAGAGACCAAGCTTTGAGATTAATAGAAGGATGGTAGAATCTTTTGTAAACGTAGGAAAAGGCTATTCTGCTATGAATAAATTCTACAGTGCAGTAGGCATGAAGAGGATGGCAAAAACCTATGAAACTCATTTCAGTGAGCTGGGAAAAGCACCTCTCAATTTTAAAATGAGATTCTTTCCAGATGTAGGAAGGGCATTCGAAGGGAACATGTAGCCGTCCACCCCCCACTCGAGGTGAAAGACATTCTGTATATTGCTGTACTCTATGGCAGTTGGCCTAAACATGGCCACACCTCTATGTATGGGGTTGGTGAGGTCATTTATATCTTGACTGTTCTAGTTATTGACTACGGAACCATGTCCAAGTACTGCCATATGTGCAGTGTGACAGCTGCGGAACGGGGAATAAACACCCCTGAATTTTCCATTTGGCAGGAGGGGCATAAGAAATTTGGGGAATGTTCAATACACTTCGCAGGCACGTCAGGAGCAATGGAATTGATAGCAGCACAACGTTCTGTTTCTGACTGTAATCTGCGCTACACTACCATGCTATCTGATAGTGATGCTAAGACTTTTCGGCACCTCATCAGCCTCCAGGTTTATGAACAACCAATTGAAAAATCACATTTCTAAGACAATGGGTACGGGTCTCAGGAATATTGTCAAAGAATGGCAATCCATAAGTGTTAGACTTGGTGGGCGCGGACCAGCAACACTGAAGGAAAGTACAATAACGTCGCTGACTTTCTATTACAGGACTGCTATAGCTTCCAATACCCTAATGTGCCACAAATGAAGCGATGTATATTTGCTACTATGAGACACTGCATGTCTACATATGACAACCCCCAGCACATCACCTGCCCTGATGGAGTTGATTCCTGGGGTTATTTTAAGAAAGCTGTTGCAGCAGGAGTAACACCACAGCCTCATGACAAGTTGGATGTCAGACTGACCCCATGCTAGTATGTAAATTAATGCTCCTTTATCAGCGTATGCTAATGATGAACAATTAAAACGATGTGCTAGCGGAAAAACACAAAACTCCAACGAATGTGCGCATTCTCTGATTTGGTAGAGGTGCCTTACACATTCTTTTACAACAAAATCAAGAATAGAAACGGCAGTGGCAAATGCTGTAAGTGTAATAAATATGGGTGCAATTGCTACGCAGAAACTGAAAATGTCCCTTTTAGTTAGAGAAATGAGTGACAGTGTATATAAAATAAGAAAAGACATAGACGAAGTGCGAGAAAAGAAGAGCATAGCCAGGACCAAACATGACAAGAAAACTTCTAGGAAATGATGAGGCTGGCGAAAACCAAGACAGAAGAAAGAAAAAAGTTCAAGGAAGGGGATATGTATGATACTGGTAAGTTGTGAGGCAGGTATGTTCATTTGAAACATGTCTGGTTAACTTACTAGAATGGCTTTTTCTCGAAAGTGTATTTTTCAGAGTTCAAAATGCTCCAAACGCATCAGTTTTGATCAAAATGACTTGAAATTTTATATACGCAAAGAGTTTCATAGTATTCATAATTTGTACTATTCGCCTCAAAATGGTTGGTAAATGTCTGAATTATGATGTGCCAGGCCATGGAATATTGGAGTTTTTGTATGTTCAATACAATGTACCAAAATATACATTTATAACATAGAAGTAGTAACCAGACTAAACAAATAATACTGCAATTTATTAATTAGTCCTTCATAACAATAATGAAAAAATGTTGAGATGGCAAATGTAAAATTGTTGCATCTGGATAGTTTTGAAAATCAACATTTTTTATATTGATCTTATTTTCAAAACTAAAAACTCAATCCGTTTCAAATTTTGGAATATTCTTTATGTTAATGCAACACCTCATTCCTAGAATTTCATGTAAATTGGATGTTAATTAAAATTCATAGAAAGCTCAGGAGGATCTTCCCCTTAAGATACTAGCAGCCAGTTTATAGCACCTAAGTATCCACCCAGACTGAGAGCAGATGGTTCTCCTTGGAGCGCCATTAAGCTAAAATCAGTCAACTTAGAGAACATAGATACACACGCAGACGGTGACTAACTGGAGTGTCTTTAAGGTAATAGCATTCAGATTAGTGCTCCTACCAACCCAAGCGGTAGGCATATTGCACGTGCTAGAGGGATTGACACACTGGAGTGTCTTTAAGCTGATGTCATTTAGAAAAATCTCATATAATCAATCACGAATCAAAAGGCAGAGCTCTTGACATTAAGGAAGCAATCGACATAGACTTAGCTTAAAGAAACAACCCCAATAATTTAAACGAACACACATTCATGGTGAGTTAACCTCTCTTCACACTACTAGAAAACACAACCCGTCGGAAACAAGACACAACATAACGACGTAGCCAAGCTAGATAAGGGATTGATAAGGGAAACATGTTATTGGATCAAGATAAACGATCTACCTTTTTCTTCAATAAACCTAGGCCTGTACTAACGGCAGTATTAAAGGAAAAGAAGGAAGATTGTAGTTTTACGTGACCGTGTATCTTGTGATTATAAGCCACGGGTCAGCAGTATTAAAGGTGCCCGGACATTCTCATTAGTCCGTTTGTGCTTAAGAAGGGTTTTTTAGCTAAAGAGTAGAGTTTGAAACTTAGTCTTAAAAAGTTGAAGATTAACCTGAATAAAGTTACATACACAACATAGAATGACTAGACTTGGCAGCCTACTACAGGTACATTTGTACGAGGAGCACATAGCACGTAGAAAAGCGAGAGGGGAAAACCCAACGACATAAGGGACACTCACACACAGGAATTTCATGTCAGGTGATTGCAAGCAGTGACCATGTGAACTGCTCTCAATAAAACCGCGCATGACTCAACCAGATAAGAAGCCTGTACAATACAATCTGAATTGACCATTTACAACAACCACATATTCACTCCAAACAAGCAAATTCCCAAATTCAATCACCTCTTCCAGTGTCTCAACTAAGCATCACATAGACTACAACTAACAAATATTGACGAGTTGCATTATCTCAACTAATACTGCAACTAAATAAGTGTATATATTGTAAATATTCTCGCTCTTACTTTCAGACATAGATTATATAGCCTAGATCAAGAGATTTGTCTTCCAAGTACATTTATAACTAAACTTCACTCGCCATTTACTACTTTTATGTTGCATTATACCATTAAAGATCATCAAGTGTGTCTTCAGGATACCTCTTCGAGTAAAGATTGATCTAATTGTAACACAATTATGGAACAATATGTGTGTCGTCAAATATTACTCCTAGATAAGTTTTCTCGGAATGTACTCCACGAATGTGGCCATAGGCAACTATGTATAAGCGTATTTCTTTTTAATTTTCCATTCTCAGTAAACTTCGCACTACATTTATCACAGGAATTTACCGTGAGACTATTATGGACCTACATCTGTGACTTCAGTGAACCTTAAAGAGTAAATTTTGTTCCACTTGTCCCTCGGAATTGTGGCTATAGACCATTATGGATCATTACGTGTTTCGTCAGGTCACCTTTCCGAGTCAAGCTCGCTCCACATGTATCACATGAATAAGGCCTGAGACCACTATGAATCGTCACGCGTCTATTTAAACTGCCTTTCTCAGTAAAAATTGCTCCGCATATGTTACAGGAATGGGTGTTGTACCACTATGGTTCATCATATGTTTCTTCAGGACACCTTTCTGAATAAAGTTCGCACCACATGTATCACATGGATGTGGCCTGACACCACTACAGATCGCGTTGCGTGTCCTTGACTGACCTTAATGAGTAAATTTTGCTTCGCATATATCACAGGAATGTGGTTAAGACCGGTATGAATCATCACGTGTTGCCTTAAACAGAATCTTTCAGTAAACCCAGCTCCGCATGTGTTACAGGAATAAGGCTATATACCAATATGGATCATCATGTGTTTCTTCAGGTAACCTTTCTGATTAAAGTTTGCACCACATGTATCACATGAATGAGGCTTGAGACCACTATGGATCGCTGTGTGTCTCTTTAAGCTGCCTTTATCGCTCAACATTACATCGCATGCGCTACAGGAATACGCCCTTATACCACTGTGGATCATCAAGTGTTTCTTCAGGTATTCTTTCTGTGTAAACTTTGCACCACATGTATCACATGAATGAGGCTTGAGAGCACTATGGATCGCTTTGTGTCTCTCTAGACAAACTTTCCAAGTAAAGTTCGCTCCACAAGTATCACATGAATGTGGCTTGAGACCTCTATGCATCACCATGTGTCTCTTTAAACTGCCTTTCCCATTAAATCTCGCTTCGCATGTGTTACAGGAATAAGGCCTTATACCACTATGGATCATCATGTGTGTCTTCAGGTTACCTTTCCGAGTAAAGTGTGCTCCACATATACCACAGGAATGTGGCTTGTTACCTCTTTGATTGAGTGAGGCGACGAATCTATCTCTTGTTAACGTGTTCTCAGGATTGTGGGCGCTTCTGTCAAGTATTTGTAACGTTAAAAAGAGTAAAATACCCACTACCATTATAATATTAAAAATTACTTAGCACGATTCCGGATAAGTATATAATAAACTTCTGTATTCGTAGACATAGATATAAGAGCAGAGATGTAGTGCGTAAACATTGGGCGCTGGTCTATAATTATAAGTACGAGAGTTGTGGGCCAGGAGGGATCCTATCCACGAGGTATTTAAATAGGCAACCCGCAATCCAGGGACATGGGTGTGCTAACCCAAACGAATAAGAGCGGAGAAAGTCGTGTGAAGGATCTAACGAGAGGGCTCCTTCCCCTTATCTATAGGACGAATCTATTCCACCCTAAAGTAAAAAATATCGAATCCTCCTGGGAAATAAGAACGTTGTAAAGAACATGCGCACTTGAAGCTCTTCCAGAATTGCGGGCTTTATGGAAGATGCCTCCTCTTCCCCCTACATCCATCCCACCACCTCCCTCAGAATTTCAAACAGACTTTTCCAAATTTAATTAGATTTTACACAAAAGACCGGCATTGCTTTCACATAGTAACGCTAGGCTGATCTCTGTTGACCCACTTTGGTCAGTTTTAGTTCTTTTCCGACTAATTGATCGATTTATTTATTATTTCATATTTATGTATTTATAATTATTTATTGATTATCTATACAATGATTATTCATTAACTACCCGAAAATAGTCGATATCACCCGAACGGCAATCGGAGAAAGTAGTGTGAGTGCTCAAACGAAAGGTTTTGGTTCCCTCTATCCAAAGGTCTCATCAGTTTCAATTTTCATATTTTTTTAATGATGGACGTTTCCACGGGTAGGTGAGGTTCGGAGTGGTTTCCACAAAGTCATGTAATATGAAACTTAGCTTCCCACGAGAGGATAGCACGAGTGGTCGATCCAAGATGGCCGCCGATGGATTATTGTTGTTATCTTTTATTTATTTAATATTTATTCATTTATTATTATTATTATAACTATTATCCGATTCGTCCAACTATGAACCAAGTTACGTCAACCACTGAACCTTGAACTTTATTTTCATTCCAGTATTCCCGCATGAATTTTCTGTGAGCCTCCTCTGTTTCTACAGTCCACTCTTTCCCTGATATCATCTTTGGCTTTTCTTAGAATCGCTCGTGTGTTCCAAGGTTTATCAGAAGAGGGGCATGTTCCTGGATGTCTTCAAACATGATTCCTTCTTCTAGAAGATCTCTTTCAATCTCGGTGAATCAAATTCCCTTCGTTTTCTCGTTTACAAAGTATGGAAAGATGAGGTTGGTCAGTCCCTTAGAGTTCATACGTGTTATGTGGCCATAGAAATTAATCCTCCTCTTCCTTATGATGTCTGTTGTCCTTTCCACACTTTGGTAGAGATCGTTGTTGTGCCAAATCCTGAACTCTCCATTTTCCCTGATTGGTCGCAGTATCTTACTAGGAATTTATTCGTCTTTAGCCTCTACCTTTTCAATCAAACCTTGCCTGTTCACTGCAAGGCATTCTCCTGCGTACAGGATTTCTGGACGAATAACTAAACAATAATGTCCAAGCTTGGCATTGAGGGATACTGATTGTTTATTATAAATATTCCTAGTTAGATGAAATGCCACTTCCACCGGGTTCATTCTTGATGTGGATGCTTCTTTCTCAGAATTCTTTGGTGTTATCCACTCACCAATCTGCTTAAACTTCTCTGTCCGCTTGATTATTCCCTGTTCTACAATTAACTCTCTGGGGGGCTAGCTTGGTGTTAGTGATAAACTCCGTTCTCTCAAAGTAGATCTAGAGGCTTGCTTTTTCTGCTTGGGTTTTGAGTTGGTTGATATGGAAAGGTCCATCAATATATTGAAAATAGTTAGAGGGGATGGAGACCCTTCATTTAAGCCCTCACGCAACTTTCTCCGATTACGCCTTTGGGTGATATTCACTATTTTCGGAAAATTCTGATCGACGACTTTGTCAATACAAAAAACTTAACGATCCTTACAGTAGTCGTATATGATGTGTCACATCTGACGTAGAAAACCCTCACGTGATATTGTTGATACTCATGTATTTTATAATATTATGGGGACAAATATTAATCTATTGTAAAAGGGAGAGTTTTAGAGATATTGTAGTTTATAATACGGAACTCATTTCATTGGAGGTTTTGTAGCTACCACCAGCACAAGCCTAAATAAATAATACGATATGGATCAACTAAATTAATAGACGCGACTCCACTCATGACCTTAAATTCATGATAAATAGGCCAACTTGCGAGTAAATTTATGAGCACAGCAGCAGATCATGAAAGGCTTGCCCAGTTCCCGGACCTCTTGATTCACAGACTAACACGTAATTCCATATGGATTCTTTTAAAATGAGTCATATTGATATGATACATATCGTTTAAAACGACAATTTGGTAGCAAAAATATCTATCCCGTCCGGGATTCGAACCCGAGATCTCTAGATTCACTGTCAAAGATGCTAACACCACGGCTATTTTGACCACGTTAATAATGAGCACACGATGGTTACTTATTTTGACGTACCAATAATACTGCATTAAGGAATTAAGTTTAATTTATATTTTGCTTGTTTCGATAATGTTCCTTTGGAAATTGAGTTTTAAATCCCGTATGTAGAGGCCCTCCTCTGAGTAAAGAGAATGCATTCAGCTATATTTCATGAAGGTTTGCCCAGTTCCCATATAAACACAACGACATATATTATATTGATGACTGCATTACCGTTATGTGGGTTCATATTTGAATAGTCAATGTGCTGAACATATTACCGGCATTGCCGACTACTTACAATAGTTCATATTAAAGCATATCGACCATGTGCCATGTGCCTTGTGTTTCAATCAGTTGACACCAGAGTTCACATGAGCGTGTACCGTCAGACTGAAAGTTATGAACAATGCGATCCAGCTGGCAATGCGTCTTACACACTTCCGTCCGATCCACTTCTGTCCCATTTTTCAAAATCACTCCCACAAAAATATCCAGAAACCGAGTGGATAGATGTTACACATCATTAATAAATTATTATTAAATAAAACATAAATCAAAGCAAAAGTTGGAAAAGAACAGAAACTGACCAATGGAGGTCAACGCGGAAGAGCACGGCGAAAGTTAGTGGTAATAAGTGGAAGCAATGGTGGACTTTAGTGTTAAATCTTATTACATTTGGAATTTTAGGGAATCCTGGGGTGGGGATGGTGGGGAACGGGGGAAGGGAGCAGAGAAGAGGTATGCAGGCTTCTACCATAAAGTTTGAAAACCCCGCCATCTTAAAGGAGCCTAGGTGCGCATGCGCACTAAGAATCCTTAATTTCGCTGGGGGAGTGGGTAGATTTTATCTTATAGGGAAATAGACTTGCCCCATAGGCAGAGAGGATGGAGCCCTTTCGTTCGATCCCTCACACGACTTTCTTCGATTACTCGTTCGGGAGTTCTCATGACCTTGCTCCAGGATGTATCGCGGGTTTCCCCTCTACTTACGAGCATGGGCAACTGAAAACCAAGTAACTAGCGATGTGTTCATGTGACACAAATTAATTCGCTATATAATAGCCTAGTTGGAATATATATGTGTTATCATACTTCACTATTGAAAACCTTATGGATGAATGGAGAGCACTGTTTAGGGCTAAACCCATAGTGTAGAGAGGATTGATTTACCTGGCACATAGTACATATAGTGTGGTCTGTTATAATATGCAGAAGGTGGAAACCCTTAAAGAACCACACTACACAGCGCACACTTATCCAACTCTCGGCATACCACTGCATGCATCCCCTGTAGCGTCACACATTTTAACTGGCACGATATAATCTGAACGTTTACTTTTATCACCACAATGGCTAATCTCCCGAAGTAGTATGTACAAATTCTCTATCTGTACTTGCAATCCAATTAGATTACACTATGTACACATTATTTTTAAAATAATTTCCGGGCCGCTATTGACAATTGTTGTGAATAAATGCGAGTTAAGTGGGCGTCACGATACGTAATTAATTATTTTCTTAAAGAAATGACGAGGCCTCTACAATTGAACTTCGTCAGTCTTGCTTTTTATCCTTGCGCCGTAGAGTGAAGTGATTGCTTAACTGTTGAGATTTTGTTCCCAAGTGGATGCCAATGATTGATGGCTTGACCTGGTATACATGTTTTGTGGGGACGTGATCAACTGGAGATGTTCACATCCCGATGATAGGGTTTTAACGCAATCCAAACTTTCATTTAGAGGGTTATGTTTTGAAATTCATCCTCTGCGGTGGTAATGTAATATTACGTTAAGTAACCACTTACTGAATGAGAACAAGTAGTTTCGAGAAGAACTAAAGCCTATTTTCATATATCCTACTCATGTTAATTGCCACTATCAACTTACAACATTTCAGTTTGATTGCTGTAGTAGATTCGTAGATATCGAGAACCGACTAAATATTTCGGATGGTCGCCATGTTGGATCATTATATATGTAGGCCTTAGAGTTATGTACTGTTACATAAAGATTATTGTGTACTTATAGTATTCAAACTTCAATCGCTTGATTAGGACACAAGAAGTAAAAACGAGATTTAAAAATTTCGCACAGCTGCCATCTTGTGGTTATGGAAACAATTGAGTAAATTAGATGCCAGCGGATTAACATTTGTATAAAGATTTACTGTACCAAGTTTCACTGCACTCGGATGGTTAAATTGCGAGAAACGTCCATGTGAATGTTTATATTTCGCGTCGCCGCCATGTTGGATTTGTGATCACCAGGCTATTGAAAGTCCTATAGGTAAACTTATGTTCATAGCTTCTATGAATATAAAACATCCAGTTTGATTGTTGTAATACATTCCTAGGTATTGGAACCGTCTACATTTTTCAGATGGTCGCCATGTTGGATTTTTGTATATATAGGCCATAGAGTCAAGTACCACTAAAGGAAAATTATTGCGTAGGTTCGTTATTCAAACTTTCAATTAGATCGCATGATTACGACACAAGAAATAAAAATTTAATTTTAAAATTCGCACAGCCGCCATCTTTAGATTATGTACACAATTGAATTAAATTAGATACCAGTGCATTACAATAATTATAAACATTCGCTGCACCGAGTATCATTGCGTTTGGATCAATAAATCGCGCGAAAAGTCTATTTATAACTTTCAACTTCGCTGGGCCGCCATTTTCGATTTGTAGTTAACCAGGTTTCGAAAGTCTCATAGATGAACTTACAGTAGTGCCCTTTATCTCCGTACAAAATTTCAGGATGATACTGGTAACAGTTTCAGAGTTATAGAATGCCAGTGAAATATTTCGCACAGCCGCCATCTTAAGGTTATGTAAACAATTGAACGAAGTTAGATATCGGTGCATTACAATGTGTGTACATATAATGTACCAAGTTTCATTGCGTTTGGTTTGTTAAATCGCGAGAAACGTCTATTTACAAGTCACAAATTTGCTTGGCCGCCATGTTGGTTTTGTAGTTACCAGGTTTTCAAAGGTCACATAGATGAACTTCTAGTAGTTTCCTTTATCACTGTACAATATTCCAGGGTGATGTCTGTAATAGTTTCGGGAGATATTGAAAGCTGGTGAAATATTTCGCACAGCCGCCATGTTGGATTGGTGAGTCGTAACAAAATTTGAAGGGCACGGTCGGGGTCGTCCGGAATAGTGCTATGACCTGACCGAGTTTCATTGAAATCGCTTTAGCCGTTTAGAACTAATTAGGGACACACTCAATCACACATGCACACACAGACACACGGACAAAAGGTGATCTCATAAGCCTATTTTTTTTTTCATAAATGAAAATAGGCTAAAAATTGTAAGTAGTTCAGTTTGTCACAGGAGAGTCAGCGAGACAGCCGCGACACATTCCACCCTCATCTCTATACTGTATATATAAAAATGAAAGTTTGTCTGTTTCTTCTGAATGTCTACGAAAATTTGTGTTATTTACCCGTTTCAGACTGTTTTATGACGGATGCGCGCGAAAATACAAATTTTTCTGTCTGTACGACTGTCTGCTTGTCTGTCTGTGGACAACTCGAGAACGGCTGGGTGGATCGACGTAAAATTTGGTACAGATATCCTTCAGAGGCACGACACTAATCATTGATGTAACTAAAGGGACCCCGAAAACCACATTTAAGGCCCTAAAACCAACAATTTTGAGATATATCCGGAAAATTAATTTCATTTAATACAATAATGAAAGAAAGCAAGCTGGTAACCATGGCAACAGAAGCTCACAGGTCCATCTATTGCTGTAAGACGCAATACAATTCCATTTATTACACTACTGAGATAGTTTGCAAACGGCTAAGGTTATAACGGAACCAAATTAAGCTGTAAAATTCATCAATACATATAATGCGCTTAAGGGGGTCAAGGGGTACTCTAGAATTTTTTCACGCGATTTACACGTGCTGGTGTGGTACGGAAGGTCTATTATGTATCCATCCCTATATTGTTATATTATTATTATAATTATTATTATACTACGGCCTACAACAACGAGACAAAGTAATTTTCAGCCCCTTGGTATCAGAAACAAGACTAGGGGCCCTTAAACAGCCGTATTGGGTCCCCAAAAACTACATTTTAAGGCTCTAAAACAAAGAGTTTCTGAGATATTCACAGAAAACTAATTTCATTTAATAAACTAATGTACGAATGCAAGCCAGTAACCATGACAACAGTGTCTCAAAAAGTTACATCCAACTTTCCATCTATTTCTGCAAGAAGTAATGCCACTCTATTTATTAAATTTCTGTGAAAGTTTGCAAATGGCTATAAAGTTATCACGTAACCAAAAAAAACTGTAAAATTCATCAGTGCGCTTAAGGGGGTCAAGGGGCACCCTAGATATTTTCAGAAGACTTAAACGTGCGATATGTCGTACAAAAGGTCTATTATATCTTCAAACAGGAACATTATTTTCAAAAATTCCTGAATTGAAATAGTTCTTTGTTTTTTTTTTTTTTTTTTTGCTTTTAGGAATTTGGGCCATTGGAGGTTAAAAAACCTGAATTTTCATGCACCACAAACCTTCATAATTTATTAAAGGGGTCTTCCTCTGGATGCGGACTTGACACAACAGTGATGGTCAGTTTTTATGTGAGGTGTATTGCGTTTCGTCTATGAGGTTTTCAATTTTATTTTCACGTCAGAAAGTATACGTTAAATAAATTTAGTTTCCGAACATATTACAACTACTCATTTTTCTTTGTCGACAACAGGTTCCAAGCCCGTAACCATTGCAACAGTAGCTCAATTGATTACGTCTGGTTAATAATACCGAAGACCGTTCGAAGAATGGCTACTTCTGCTAGTCTCTTTATAAAACAAACCGTTAGACCGTTGCAATATTGCTAGTATTTGCGTGAGAGCAAAAGTAATATAGCTAAGTGAAATTAAGTGTGTTACCTTAAGCCACAAAATTAAACTCACTCAAAACTTTGTGCATGGTTAAGTATCTCTACACGAATATTTTACGAGTTTCCCCTGAATAATAATTAATTAATATCGCATAATTAATAATAGTGGGGAAATATGTAAAATTCATTTTGAAGCGGAAGTTTAGCCCGCGCGTTATAAATGGAAAAGCCTAAACATTCCTACAAAGGGGGTAAATATAAACTAACACGATGATTGTATGTTTAACACTTACTCATTTAAGTGATTTCCACTTTCATCTGCTTCTTCATTCTGATTTTCTTCTTTTGCATTCTGGGGATAAGATGGAATAATTTAAGTCAGTGTTATCACCTTATACTATTACACAAATGCCAACCCATGTAATTGTACAGCACAGCTCAGCTGAAGTGAAGATATATTTGCTGAATGACTTTCTACTATCCTTCATATCCTAGCGCAAGAGATAAACATTATACGGATAAAATGGTTATAATCATCAGTTCTGAAACTTATAATACACTTTTAGAGACCACGTTAAATTTACAGCGAATGAAAATGATAAGATCAGTGCCCTAATGGAAGTAATAGCTTTAAGGATTGAGGACAAATGAACTTTTACTTTTAATTCTTTTAGCCGTAAGACCATAAGACAGAGACAACAATACAATATACCACAACAGGTCCTACGGTCCAACACGTGCACATATCATTGAGTAACAAGCTACTAGACTGCCCATACGAGCATAAATTTGGAGAATGAAGGCATAAATCAATCAATATTCAAAATATTATATAACGCATTTCTTCACAATTCACTGAAATTTTATATTTTAATGTTCAATAAGAACATTGATTTAATTAAATGCCTCTATGGGGAGTCTATTGTAGAGCCTGCCAGTAATTCCAAGAATTATGTGTCTGCTAGAGTACGGAAACACACAGTTTGCAAAGGAGATTAGAGCAGCTAGTAACTCTACGAATTATGTGTCTGCTAGAGTACGGGAGTACACAGTTTGCAAAGGAGATTAGAGCATGCAAGTAACTATAAGAATTATGTGTCTGCTAGTGTACGGGAGCACACAGTTTGCAAAGGAGATTACAGCAGCTAGTAACTCTACGAATTATGTGTAGCTAGATTACGGGAGTACACAGTTTGCAAAGGAGATTAGAGCATGCTAGTAACTCAAAGAATTATGTGTCTGCTAGTGTATGGGAGCACACAGTTGGCAAAGGAGATTAGAGCAGGTACTAACAGCCAAACGCTTCCAATTGTCATCAACTCAACTGTGAGAATACAACTCTTAATCCCGAAATGATGTTAGGTGATACGGAGATGTCTTGAAGATAAGCATGAAGATACTCACCTCTTTCAGATCTGAAGATGATGTTTCTATTTTGATGCATGGATCAATTTCCGGTATCGAAGATTCCTCAATCTTAATATCCGTGTGATGGTCTGTATCGTCCTGCAAAGAAATTACTTGTTTCGCATATAGGTTCCTTTGCGGAAGCGGAATGATATCCTACAGATGGTTTGTAAACTTGCACGAAAGGAATTAAGGAATAAAATAACATTCTAAAGGTATCTCAACCCAGCATTCATAGTTTTTTTCGTCTATGGCTACATGGTAAAAAAAACTAACAGTTTTTGTCAAACAGTATTTCAGTTAGAATACACTCACAAAACGTGGGCCTAGCATATTGTCACTAGCATTGAGCGTGTGTTGCAACTTTTCGGCGTGGTTGCAGTTACTTAGAGTTACCATATAACGTTAATAATGACAAGCAACGTTGATAGATTTTGTGTTAGATATCTCGTACCAAGCGTTGATTATTTGAAACAATTTTGATCTCAAGGATACCCAACGTAGGGGGTAATTTAACGTGAAAGATAAACAAATAGGGGTTTATTTGTAAGTACCGTGGCAGCTGCTTGAAGTTTCATTTCATATAAATTCACTTGTAATACATATTGCATGAGTCATTGAGGTTATCAAGATGATCACGCATAATAGAGAACTAAATAAGGATATTTTTATTGAAATCAGCTTAGGAGCTTCTCTAAACGATAATGCCGACCGTGGTCCAATAAAAAGCTGAGAAACACGACCATAGAACATCTTTCGGGTGTTTTCAATGGTGACTTCGTGCCAGTCCGAAACTTCACACATCTCCATTGTTTTGTTATTGTTTAAGGGGCGGAACTGCGAGGTCATCTGCCCCCACACACATCTCATCATCTTTAGTTCAACCCTCCTAGAAAAACGAAGAACCCCTAACCATCAAATACGTGTGCAGAATAGGCGGCTATGATGAAGATACTGACAGTCACAGCTAGCAGTGGAGGCTGTTCTCAAGGGTGGACCATCATTATATTCACAGCCATGGGTCCCTGCGGAGGGAGGCATCAAGGTGGGAGGAGGACCAACATCATACTGACAGGGCAAGCAATGAAGGTCACCCCAAGCCTCATTGAGTGTTCGGACACTTCTGATCTTTTAATTTAGATTTACAATTGAAATCCGACCCACTCTAGTTATGTTAGTTAGTTATTGTTTGAAGGGGCGGAACTACGAGGTCAACTGCCCCTAAATGACGACGCACTCTTGAACACACATGTCTCACGGGTTAGTCTAGGGTTTGACAGGGGCTATCAAGAATCTCGTGGACCCTCTACCTCAACGTACAGGAATGTATGTTTCGACCTAAATTCTTCGGATAATTTAGAAGGTGTTCTGAAAAAAAAAACGATTCTTCCAACTCTTTGTCGTTTGAGTTTTAGAGAAATATACCTTATATGTGAAAGAGTTAGGGTCGATTGTATAAACATCGACTGACTGGGGATCAGTTTGACTGGAGTTCATAATCCGAACCAAGTTCAGACGTCGTCCATGATGTATAAAACTATTCGCTGGTTTCGGGACCAATTTGATCTCCAGTTCTATTTTTTCAACAGCGTAATAATATAGTAAGGATATTCGCCAATAGAGTGCACTAAACTCATCTCGCAGAGCGATCTCCAAAATTTTGTTTGTTTAACTTTGTATGTGTTAGCCTCAAAAGAAAGAAAGAAAGAAAGAAAGAAAGAAAGAAGGAAAGTGTATGTACATGTGTTGGGGATGATAACTTATGTAGTACATAAGATAAGTGCACACCAGGTTCGTCTGAGTGGCAAACAAAAAAAAATTAATATCATTGCTGTGGCAGAAAAAATATTGGAAAATATCTGAGAGCCTCATTTATTAGTGTTGTTTTTGTTTGTTATTGATAGGGCACACTTTTGAGTTTCTAACAGGTCTGCTAGCGTCTTCTTTTGAAGTTCTGAGCCATCGTCTAACAGGAAACCTTCATCTAGAAAGTGATTTCTTAACAATTTCAACAAATGGGGCACATCAAAGGAAACCCCCACATTTCTGTTAATGTCCACTGGAGTGCTGAGAATGCCACAACCCTCAAGCTGGCTAATAATGTTTTGTAACAACTCTGAAGTCATTATCACATCGAAGTCATAAAAAGCGGGCTGCTTCCATTTAGCAAACAGCCCTCGGACCATAGCTACCTGGGCGTTACTGTGGGGCCCTAATATGAGATCGTCTAATGAATCGTAGGATATTTGGCTATCAATAATCATTTCATCAAACGACAAGACTGAAAGTTTCCCTGAATCCTTGTAATTTGCTGCACTGGCATTAAACGAACAAAGTACTCTCTCAGAATTCCAGGTCTGCACTTAAATTGCCAAATCTATTTCTGTAGAGTTGCATGTTGCGTTTTCTCAACTATTCGTATGCTTTTTTTCGAAAGTGATCCAAGTGCGAGGGCATTTGCTATGTCATCTGAAGACCATTTCACCCTCTTATTACCGCCTAATAAACATCGAGTATGCCCTGCAGTAAAACAAGTGGAGAGAGCTTTTACCATCTCCCTTCTAAATGCACCCCTGTGTATTTGCGCCGAAAGGGTTTTGGGTTTGGGGTTTTAAGCTTTCTTAGAGCCGCTTCTTTTCGTCTTATATATTTATATTTTCCAAACCCTCGACCCGTTTTCGAATTTATATATTTTCGTCATCTTGCTGCGATTCAGTGTTAGTTCGCTGATCAAGTTGCCGATTTTAGGTGACAAGTCTCCAAAGTCGATAGTGCCCGTTTCCTCACGCTCCTAACTTCATGACGCTTTTCTCTGCCACTGGTGTCCTGTAGAGTGTAAATAAGAGTTGTATTTTATGATTTCTACAGCACGTACGAGAATGAAATCTAAATTGTTAGATAACAAATACTTAGACTACCGTAATTACATTGCATTTGAGAGAATCGCACCTCTTTATGCTGCATCAAATAAGTACTGAAGCTTCCTTTGAGATAGTAGATAGCTTCAAATACCGATCAACATATTTATTGAACCAAATGAAATTACTATTACATTCAATAATTAAACAAACACCTGTTCTGCAATTTGGTCCGTGAAGGTGCATGGGCTGCAACTTGAGCAAGGAACTGTAATAGACGGATCAGCATCCGCTCGCTATATTTTTCTCTGTGGTAATCTCAAAAGCTCATTTCTCAAATCTCGATCACTGTCGTCTGGACGGAAATGTATAGAACACACTCGAGCGTTATAGGGGTTGAATTTATCACTTCGCTTACAGCATAGCACCCACACTCGTCTGAGCTCCTCTCTCCTTTTGGAAACCTGTGATACATAACTCCAAAACCGGCGGTTTTGGTTCCCCAATGAGTGCACTGATCGCAGGCACAATTAACATTGTATTTACTGCACGAGGCACGATAAAACAAATCAAGTATGCAACGGTATTCTAGCTAGACGCGCGATTTTCAGCAACTATGCATTCTACTGTTGCAAGCCAATTGCCTTATGGTGACAGCATGTTCCCTCCGTGTGACGTCACAAGCAAGCAAGATGTCACGTGATGAGAAGCGCGGCCCCTAGGTCTTATAGTGTAGTGGAGGCAGCTCATGAGTAACCAAGAGCCTGGGCTACAACGGCTTGCTGATGAACAGGTCATGTTAAAGCAACTTGATACCAATCCATGACAGGGATTTAGCAGTCTTCTTTTGTTTCTGCTTCATTTTGGGGATTCGGACATGGTCATCAGCTCCTTGCACTTGGGTGTATGTGGAAGGTTTGACTTTATTTGAGATACACACTATTTGGCCATACAAACTGAAACATTTCCATAATTTAAATCTCTATAATGTATTTAGGGTTCAGCATTGATTGTTCTTCTATTTTTAAGAAAACCTTTACCTGTATTTTTCAATGCTAGGTCTCCTTAGCATGCCGCAGTGGACAGGCAAACTTATCTGTTTACAGGAACTATGCTGAGATTGCTATTTATGGACAACATGGTTCAATAGCATGGTTTACCACAGTCTCAAACAAATTATGGCTACACTTTGATATAAAGATAAGTAAGCCTCTGTGGAATTTGTTACACCAGACCACATTTAATTGAAAGAGGGAGGAATGAAATCTTCTGATGGCATCTGGTTTGCTCCAGCATCAAACATAGGAAGAAGCTACTCATTACCAAGCCATAAACTTAAAACATGCCCTGATAATAATAAAAATAAAACAAATTATTGAGCATGATTTTTTCCTGGACTTTAACTTAATAATTAATTACAAGTGCACTTTATGCCCTAAGACTAAATGAATGCTTAACCATGGTGAGAATTCACTTGTTTTAAAGTACACTCCACACATCACTTGTTATTTTCTAACAAGTATTATTGTTGCAGAAAGCTTTGGATGAGCCTCTGACAACAGCACAGAGGACAATGGGGAAAATAAGAAATGAAAGAATAATTAGAATATGAAACTGAAGAAAATAAATGTGCTAATGCATTACTTAATAAAAGTAAAATTAAAGTATGTAATGTTTATTGTGAACTAGTTGTTAATTCTGCAGGCCCTGATAGTTCCTGAAATTGTTGTCACAAAATTGTCCTCCATTGAGTATCAAAGAAAGACGCTTTACACAAAGAAAAGAAAGGAATGTGCGAATGTATACCCTATAGCTACAGCTGGTGATCTATGAGAGAATTGTAATACCATGTGATGTACACAACTATAGCTACAGCTGATGATCTATTACAGTATTGTTATAGCATGTGATGTACACACTATAGCTACAGCTGGTGATCTATTACAGTTTTGTTGTAGCATGTGATGTACACCCTATAGCTACAGCTGATGATCTATTACAGTATTGTTATAGCATGTGATGTACACACTATAGCTACAGCTGGTGATCTATTACAGTATTGTTAAAGCATGTGATGCAGTTGGCTACCGAACAGGTCTCTTTCTTTATGAGCTGTGCTCTGAACTGATACCCAATCCACATGTTCGACCTTATTGTACCAAAGGTATCTGTTCACAGAATAATCAACAGCAGATTTAGTAAGTGTTCTATACCTGAAGCATAGAATGTTTGTTATGATGAATGTAAGGCTTATGTATTTACAACAATAGTAGTTGACAGGCATATCATTTACAGAGATGTAGTACATGTAGTACATGTCCGTATAAAATTCCCTTAATACAAAATTGCGACCATGATGACGCCACGAAAGACACGGTTCATTTTTCTAGTAAGCTTACGGGAAACTCCTGAGGAATAGCGGGTTTTGGGAGGGGGAAACGTAAACAGGAATTGTCATTTACAATAACCCTTCGAAACGCGATACACATCGAAATTATCGCAATTACCTTATATTTACAAAATATGTATCCCCATCTTTACTTGACCTACATAAAATTTTTGACACTTCAGCTTATATTTACATAATATGTATCCCCGTCTTTACTTGACCTATATAGGATATCTGGTAAATCCCGATACACATGTCATATCCTAGTGCTACACTAAATCGCAAAAATTTGAGTGTGTATCGGTCAAGTAAAGATGGGCATACATATTTTATAAATATAAGGAAAAATACCAAAATTTCGATGCGCATCGCAATCTTTACCGAACATCATATGGGGATACATCATATACAAAAAAGTGAAAGTCTATAAATATGTGGATTTGTTCTCTATACAAGTCACCGTCCCACTAATCTCAACCAAATTTTGCATATAAACATACTTCAGGACCCAGAAAAAAAACCGCTGGCTACATGAATTTTTGATAGTCTTTCTTATTCATCTGATTTGAGCCTTTTGGCACTCGCGCAAAAGTTAATAAAGTCAGAAAATAAACTGATGAAGGAATGGCAAGGCCCGTCGTTTCCATAGCTACAGTAGCTCAATACGTGACCACCAGGCTTCCATCTATCTCTGTACGAGGCCATGGCACTCCATTTTCTATCCAAATCACGATAAGAACATTATGAATATGAACGCCATCAAAGTCTGAATGCGTATGTTTCAAATGTTATTAACAGGGGTCGTTTTAGGGAATTGAATTAAAAAAGAGATACATTGGCTAACCCTGCATGTGGCGTAACGTTACAACAGCTGGAGATGTCATCCAGAAACTTAGTATTAAGGTCAAATAAGCTTAAATGATTCGGTTGTGGTTGATTAATTTAGATGCTTTGCTATATCATGCTCATATAGCCCATGAACATGAGTGTGGATGGAATTTATCTGATAACATGTGTTACTGCGATGGCTGTAGTGATGTGTGTATTGGTAATTCAAATGAGGATTGGAATGGAGGTTGCTTTGCCCTTCAGTTAGGAAATATCCCGGTATTTGCTATGAGTATAAAAAATAATCCCTGGCACTACAGACCATTATGGGCCAAGGCGTACCAAGCGACCGCTGTCAATCCATTTGGCCAGCAGATATTTGGGTAACGCATGGTCAGCGCATCGGGTCCCTTGGCCTATAATCTTGGTTTTCGTGACAGAGATTTTCTTCGAGTATAAGTGGGAAACCACGCAAAACAATTACCGAGTTTTGCCTCGGGAGTGTAGCCCACCATTCCGGCCCTCGGGAGTGTAGCCCACCATTCCGGCCCTCGGGAGTGCAGCCCACCAATTCCGGCCCTCGGGAGTGCAGCCCACCATTCCGGCCCTCGGGAGTGCAGCCCACCATTCCGGCCCTCGGGAGTGCAGCCCAACATTCCGGCCCTCGGGAGTGTAGCCCACCATTCCGGCCCTCGGGAGTGTAGCCCACCATTCCGGCCCTCGGGAGAGTAGCCCACCATTCCGGCCCTCGGGAGTGCAGCCCACGATTCCGGCCCTCGGGAGTGTAGCCCACCATTCCGGCCCTCGGGAGTGCAGCCCACCATTCCGGCCCTCGGGAGTGCAGCCCACCATTCCGGCCCTCGGGAGTGCAGCCCACCATTCCGGCCCTCGGGAGTGCAGCCCACCATTCCGGCCCTCGGGAGTGTAGCCCACCATTCCGGCCCTCGGGAGTGCAGCCCACCATTCCGGCCCTCGGGAGTGTAGCCCACCATTCCGGCCCTCGGGAGTGCAGCCCACCATTCCGGCCCTCGGGAGTGCAGCCCACGATTCCCGCCCTCGGGAGTGTAGCCCACCATTCCGGCCCTCGGGAGAGTAGCCCACCATTCCGGCCCTCGGGAGTGCAGCCCACGATTCCGGCCCTCGGGAGTGTAGCCCACCATTCCGGCCCTCGGGAGTGCAGCCCACCATTCCGGCCCTCGGGAGTGCAGCCCACCATTCCGGCCCTCGGGAGTGCAGCCCACCATTCCGGCCCTCGGGAGTGTAGCCCACCATTCCGGCCCTCGGGAGTGCAGCCCACCATTCCGGCCCTCGGGAGTGTAGCCCACCATTCCGGCCCTCGGGAGTGCAGCCCACCATTCCGGCCCTCGGGAGTGCAGCCCACCATTCCGGCCCTCGGGAGTGCAGCCCACCATTCCGGCCCTCGGGAGTGCAGCCCTCCATTCCGGCCCTCGGGAGTGTAGCCCAGCATTCCGGCCCTCGGGAGTGTAGCCCAGCATTCCGGCCCTCGGGAGTGTAGCCCAGCATTCCGGCCCTCGGGAGTGTAGCCCACCATTCCGGCCCTCGGGAGTGTAGCCCACCATTCCGGCCCTCGGGAGTGTAGCCCTCCATTCCGGCCCTCGGGAGTGCAGCCCACCATTCCGGCTCTCGGGAGTGTAGCCCACCATTCCGGCCCTCGGGAGTGTAGCCCACCATTCCGGCCCTCGGGAGTGCAGCCCGCCATTCCGGCCCTCAGACCAAATTAAACCTTAATGACAGAGCAGGGATTCAAACTCGGACCTCCAAGGAGAAGGCCGAGAATGTTAGCCGATAATACACGTGGTCGTCTAAATGATTTTTGCATTTTATGTTATAATTTTATTTAATATTTAGTCTTTAGGGCACCGAAGCCTATGTGGCATTTAGGGTCTAATTTTAGACTCTTGATACCGCTGCTGTTACGGAATTTTTTGAATATTTACCTTATGACGAAAGGCAATATAGTGTATGAAATACCTACAAGAACTGAAGTTTTATACTTACCGTTAAGGTGTGTTCTACTACTGGTTTGTTTACGTTTATGTTTTACTAATCATAATGTCTTTATGCTGCATTTTTTTATTGTTGACAGTGTTTACCTACAAGCTGACTTCTGTATTACAAATCAGAAATACAGTAACTTTTGAGTGACATTGCAGATTGTTCTATGAATAGTATTTGCCTTTATTCGGGTTTTATTGTCATTGGTAATTATCCTGCTCTATGACTACTGTATGCTAATTTGTAATGGAACCGTGATGTTAAATTATGAATTTAGTTGATAACATGTTAATAGCATAATTAAACAACGAATATATATTACTATGCGAAAATTTTCGGCTAAGGACCAAACAGTAAGTAATTATACTTTACAATAAGAATAGCGGACATTATATAGTTCGATACTATTCGTTCAGAATTCTTTTCCTATGTTAATGTATTTGAATTGCTGATTGCAAAAACTACATGAGTCAACCGTTTTGTGAAATTGAACTAAGATTATGTTGGCATTCTGGGTGGGTAGATACACGTTGTGTGTAAATAGTACATCTGTCACGTTGCTCCTTGTATGCAATACAGGCTGAGAGCAGAAACAACTTGAGAAGTGCAGTGCGAGTTCTATAAGCGCTGTAAAGCAGGAATGGCTGAAACACACAAGCTGCGTTCTACGGGATCGCCCCCGTCTTCCTTTAAATCGTAGGATTACCGAGATCTGTGTTCGAAAAGTAACGTGCATCAGTTTCCTAGGTGGGCATGTCAAGTAGCAGTGAAACAGACAGCAATAATGGGAACCAAGTGAAGAAAAGGAGAAGACATCCTGAAACATACAAAAGGAATGCCATCCTCAAAGCGAAGGTTTAAGTTGAGGAGCTTGTTAATTGGCGGGGGAAGGTTTTGTCAAAAAAGAACTACTGGCCCAAACTGCAACTGTGTTATGAAGTGCTTTTCTAAGTTAACACCCGAAGAGCAAACATACACACTTCATCGCTTCAATGAATTTGCGACTAAAAATTAACAGGACATATACATATAGCTGTTCATCGAGAAGAGGGACATAAGAAAACTTAGACCTAGGAAGCATGATCCCATTTCATTATTTTGTCACGAATGTTTGTAAGAAAGCATTCATGTCATTTCACGGAATAGCAGACAGACGGGTCCGCCGTTTATGCACGTTATTGTTGGAAGGAGAGTCTCCAAAAACAAACCAAACCAAACGTAGTTCCTGGAGATGTATGCCAGAAAATACATCAACATATTGAATCGTTCCCCACCAGGTGTACACATTCTGGTGGAAAGCGACTTATGTATCTACAGTAGATGCCAGGTTAGACGTGAATACATTGTTTGACATGATCACCGATGCAAACCCAGAGGCTCCTGTAAAATATCAGTTTTATTTTCGCTATTTTAAGTATAATTTTAAATTACGTTTCGGAAGGCCGAAAGTTGACACATGTACCGTATGTGAAAAACTGTATGTGCAAATAAAATCACCATCATTATCAGAATCAGCAAAGCGTACTGAAGTTGCTGAATTAAAGGTACATAAAAGGCGTGCCAAAAAAAAACAATTAGAAGGAAATGACTCACTTTTGTAAAGAGCAAGATGACATCAAGGCTATAAGACTTTGTCATATACAGAATTTACCCCACACTCATCTTCCTGTTTGGGACATATTTCATTTACGGCAGCTTTGGGTTCATTGTTATGGAGTAAAACTAACGAATCAAAAATGTTCTTATACGAAGAAGGTGACACAAATAAATGAGAATATGAAGTCTGTTCAATGCTCTTAAAGTACATAGAGAGTGTTGTACCAGATACGATAAATGTGTTGTACTTATTCTCCGACGGATCCCCGGGGCAAAACAAAAATCACACTCGACAAATATCTCGGCACGCGTGTCATACACTGTTGGTTTGTTAAAAACCCATTTAAATTCAGTAGTCCATGTTCGGAATTGTAAAATTAATCGCGTGATTTTCTGCCCACACGAAGTTTCTCCATTCTCTACTACAAAACGCTATTGTATCACCGAGCTTAGATTTCTAGCTTCCTTGACTTTCATAGCGCTCCTAGGAACGACAAAAAATCGAATGCAAGCTGCCCTCTGTGCGTCAAATAACAATGCCTGCAACCTGCACCCAAGACCATACGATATTATTATTATTATTATTATTATTATATGACGACTTTTTTATTTTGAAAGAGTTAACTCTAGACATTTTACTCTGTTGAACTTTTATGTTTTTTCCATGTGTTGCCACTTTCAATTTGCATCAAGCACTGTACAGCTTACTTGCTGTGAAGAAATGCAGTATAGTTAATCATAAACATGGCTAATATTGAACTGAATTAAAAATTCACACTTCCTCGCACTGATTAGTGCAAAAACTACATGAGTCACAATATTTTAATATATTATTACAATATGTTATACATGCAATGTTCACCTAGAAAACTGTCAGAGTCATGTACTTACAGCTGCAAATAATTGTGGCAAAAATGGAAATTGTTACAGTAGTACTTCATTCTACAAAATGTTTTTTGTCTCTCCTATAAAATTAGATTATTGAATAGCCTAATGTTATATTGTCATGAGTTCTAATCACTCTGGATTCCGGTATAGCATATTAGAGATTAGTAAGGACGGAGTTTAGAGAATTTATTTCTTATCATAACGAAATACTTTAGAGGCTAAGGAAGTCCAATGTATTCAGAATCAAAGCATCATATTTGACATTATAGTGGGATTATACGCTGCTTAATTTACTTTAACTTGATGTGGATGTGATTATATGCTTGTAAATTACTTTTACATCAATACTGTTCCTTAATATGCTGCTATAGTTCACACTGAGCTATGTACAGGAATAAGTCATTACTCATTATTCACGTAAATTGTGCGGGATTGGAAATCATAAGTATATTTGACTCCACAATGATTACTTAATCTTCCAATCATTGAATAATTTATATATTACATTTGAAAAAATAATAGTGATAAATATGTGAACACTGCTACAAGACGTCTTAATTACCCCATTAAATCAAAAATAAACACTGCCAGGAAAATAATTGTGAGACCGATTTCTCGAGGAATTGTTTATATACATCCATTTTTAGCCTACTTTCGATTTTTGCAAAAAATGAAAGTAGACTTATGAGATCAACACAGGGCGAAAAAAAAGTGTGTCTGTCTGTGTGTGTGTATGTGTGTGTGTGAGTCTGTGTGTGTGTGTGTATGTGTGTGTGTGAGTCTGTGTGTGTGTGTGTGTGTGTGTGTGTCTGTGTGTGTGTGAGTGTGTGTACTCTGAATGTCTGTCCCCCCCTATCAATTCGAACACGGTGAATGCGAATTGAACGAAATTTGGTACAAAGGTAGCACTAGCAAAGGACACCTCAGTGTCATGTTTTATATCGCCGCCATCTTGACGGAAACGTAATGGCGGCCACACAAATGTTCAAAGCTTAAATCAAATTACGACTAACCTAATCATCCGATCTCTACCAAATTTTGCAACAACATACCGTTATAGGGGGATCATCCTTTGACCAAACCAATAGGCCATCAGCGTAATAGTTTGCGGATGGCGGCCATCTTTGGGTGAAAATCGATTCCCCCTATTAATTCGAACACGGTGCAACCGAATGGAACGAAATTTGGTACAGAGGTAGTACTAACAAAAGGCACTTCAGTGTCATGTTTTACATCGCCGCCATCTTGACGGAAACGTAATGGCGGCCACACAAATGTTCAAAGCTTAAATCAAATTACGACTAACCTAATCATCCGATCTCTACCAAATTTTGCAACAACATACCTTTATAGAGGAAGCATCCTTTGAACAAACGACTAGGTCATTAGCGTAATAGTTTGCGGATGGCGGCCATCTTTGTGTGAAAATCAATTCCCCCTATTAATTCAAACACGGTGAAACCGAATGGAACGAAATTCGGTACAGAGGTAGCACTAGTAAAGGGCATCTCAGTGTCATGTTTTATATCGCCGCCATATTGACGGAAACGTAATGGCGGCCACACAAATGTTCAAAGCTTAAGTTAAATTACGACTAACATAACCATCCGATCTCTACCAAACTTTGCAACAACATTCCTTTATGGAGGGAGCATCCTTTGACCAATCTAATAGGTTATTAGCCTAATAGTTTGCGGGTGGCGGCCATCTTTATGTCAAAATTGATTCCCCCTATTAATTCAAACATGGTGGAACCTAATGGAACGAAATTTGGTACAGAGGTAGCACTAGCAAAGGGCACCTCAGTGTCATGTTTTATATCGCCGCCATCTTGACTGAAACGTAATGGCGGCCACACGAATGTTCAAAGCTTAAATCAAATTACGATTAACCTAATCATCCGATCTCTACCAAATTTTGCAACTACATACCTTTATCGAGGGAGCATCCATTGACCAATATAATAGGTCATTCGCCTAATAGTTTGCGGATGGCGGCCATCTTTGTGTCAAAATCGATTCCCCCTATTAATTCAAACACGGTGAAACCGAATGGAACGAAATTTGGTACAGAGATAGCACTAGCAAAGGGCATCTCAGTGTCATGATTTATATCGCCGCCATATTGACAGAAACGTAATGGCGGCCACACAAATGTTTAAAGCTTAAATCAAATTACGACTAACATAACCATCCGATCTCTACCAAATTTTGCAACAACATACCTTTATGGGGGGACCATCCTTCGACCAATCTAATAGGTCATCAGCGTAATAGTTTGCGGATGGCGGCCATCTTTATGTCAAAATTGATTCCCCCTATTAATTCGAACACGGTGGAACCGAATGAACGATATTTGGTACAGAGGTAGCACTAGCAATGGGCACCTCAGTGTCATGTTTTATATTGCCGCCATCTTGACGGAAACGTAATGGCGGCCACACAAATGTAAAAAGCTTTAATCAAATTACGATTATCCTAATCATCCGATCTCTAGCAAATTTAGCAACAAAATACCTTTATGGAGGGAGCAGCCTTTGACCAAACTAATAGGTCATAAGCCTAATATTTTGCGGATGGCGGCCATCTTTGTGTGAAAATCGATTCCTCTTATCAATTCGAACACGGTGAAACCGAAAAGAACGAAATTTGGTACAGAGGTAGCACTAGCAAAGGGCACCTCATATTCATGTTTAATATCCCTATAGCACGTTGTATTTCAACAAGCTACTACAACCAACATTCAATCATACTCCTTGAAAAGGACAAAGAGTTATAACAATACCCATGCATTTAGGAGAAAGTAGGCTATATGTTCTTTACTGAACATCTTGTTACTATTGTTGCATGCTCTGCTACGTTATTGCACTCCACAGTACTTTACGAATAGGTTTACTGTGAGTTAATATTGCACTTGAGTAACATCAGAGTTGAGGAGAACTACGTTCTAAACTCACTTAGGGGCAAAATTAATATGTTCTGAGAAATACATCAGCATATATCTTTCTATAAGATATAAATATACCTCCCGGGAAATGCAGGGTACAGTAGCTAGTATCTTATAAACATAAGATAAAATACCAAAAATTCGATGTGTATCACCATCGTTATCACACATCGTACACAGGTGAAGTAAAGATGAGCATACATATTTTATAAATATCAGCTAGAATTACAACATTTGGATGTGTATCAGTATCTTTATCAGACCTATATAGGTCAAGTAAAGATGGGGATAAATATTTAATAAATATAATCAACAATACGAAAAATCGGAAAACGATACATATCTCATTTCCAAGCGTCATCCTAAATGCCAATTTCTGTTTACATTTCACCAACCCTAAACCCTTTATCTCCAGACATATTCCCATAAGCTTGCCTACGATAGGGCACAGAGTAACAGTAAAATAAACCTGCTGTTGTTGTTTTAGCCTTCAGTCTTTTGACTGGTTTGATGCAGCGCTCCATACCTCCCTGTCCTGAGCTAATCGTTTCATCTCTACATAGCTACCACACCCTACATCCGAGGCAATCTGATTAACATATTCTAACCTTGGTCTATCCCTACAGTACTTGTCCTCGACCATTCCTTCCATAACTAAGCTTGCTATTCCTGGGTGTCTTAGTATATGTCCTACCAACCTATCTCTGCTCTTCATTAGCAGTCGCCAGAAACATCTCTCCCACAAGTCTTAATACCTCTTCGTTTGTAACCCTATCTACCCATCTGATCTTCATCATTTTCCTGTAACACCATATTTCAAACGCTTCAATTCTCCTCTCTCCCTCTGCACCAATAGTCCAAGTTTCACATCCATAGAGTGCCACGCTCCAGAAAAAAGGCTTTCAAAAATGTCTTCCTAGTACCTAAATCTATATTCGATGTCAACAGATTCCTTTTTTGTTGAAATGCTTTCCTTGCCTGAGCCAACATACTTTTTATATCCAATTTGCTCCATCCATCTCTGGTTATTTTGCTTCCTAAGTAACAGAGGTCTCCTACTTCCTTCAGCTCTTCACCTGCCAATTTGGTGTCCATAACGGTTTCTGATTTATTTCGGCTTAATTCCAATATTTTTGTTTTACATTTAAAATTTTCTTCATGAGATCTTTCCTCCAGACGGTGTCCATACCATTCAAAAACTCATTCAAATCATCAGGCGTGTCGGCCAAGATGACGATGTCATCAGAAAATCTCAGCGTTGAAATTATTTCTCCTTGAATTTTCACTCCCACTTTAAATTAATCTCCAATTTCCTTCATTGCTTGAACCTGCATTACCAATAAATTAGCTACTGTTAGCACAGCATGTTGTGCAGACTTCACCTACAATAGTCCCCAGGGTACCAGCACAGTTAACCCGCATTGTGAATACAGTAACATCAGAGCAACTGCTCCATGCTGAAGTAAAAATTATTTATACAAGAGGAAATATAGAAGCTATGATCACCTGTATTTCAAGCTCCGATTTGACTGTCCATTTTTTATCTTCGTACTTAACACCAGACTCATCCAGCAGATTATAAGAGGGAAACAGGTCAACTGATTCCTAGAAAGTTATATACAAGTATGAGCCAAAGCAAAACATGCAGACAGAATAATTGTACTAAGTTACGTATAACAATAGGCCTAAATATTAAACATCCTGGTAAGCCTACTATTTGGTAGCAAGTATTAAGTCACTAAACCTTGCTTGTCATGAACATTACTAAGATTGCTTTGTAACACGATATACATAATAAATACAACTTACAATATTAGGGAATTCATCATTTTGAGACAGCAATTCTGGCTCACTCTTTATGATTGGTTGTTGCTCCATAATGTCCCGCTAACTAGAACAAAAAAGTGCGCTTAAGGATTATAATAGGCCATACGCCAAATCATTATCATCATAAAATGAGGTAATTGCAGAACTCAGAATTCAAATAAGACAACAGCAATGAGAATATAACCCTACATGTGCACAGTGAGAAGAAGAGGTTAGCGCTCAACTTTAGGCTATATGATATTAACTAAGTAAGGGTATAATATCGAGTAAAATATTAAGTTCTTTCATTGCGATAGAATGAGGAATTCCTGGTGCCAGCCACAGAAATGACGCATCCTATAAATAGGTTACACACAAAATGACGGGGCAGATAATTACACTACAAATCTATCAACGTTAATGTAAACTCAAGTAGGCCAATTAGCAGTAACTGGATACAATGAGTTTCAGAAAATTCAAGACAATGCAGCCGCCTTGTGTTACATGAATCCCACTTCAAACCAAATACAACATATCTCCCTCGTTGAACCAATATTCAACGCGAGGGAACGGAGGATGTATTAATCCTTACCAACTTATAAATACTATCAGGGGGTAACTTGTTTAATTGTCTTCATAAAGAAGTTTCTAGTTACACATTTAATCCTGTGTATCCTCGACATCACATTTCGTAAATAAATCTACAACAAGTCCAAGCAGAACTCGGGTCGAAAGAAACATCTTCATTGTGATAGTCGCGTCTGTAAAGAGAATTTCAAATATCCCTAATGGAACTTAAAAATTCTCAGATTTTAATATTTTGCCGTGAAGCACTTGGAAGACACAATTTGACGATATTGCTAGCAACCTCGCCCCTCTGTTGATTAATAGTCTGGTGTAAGAGATACTTTAAGACAAGGGATGCAGGCTACCTTAATTTCAAGGAACATCGGATTATTAATATTATAGCCTATATTCTTAAGTCCTGGTGACAAACTACAAAACTTAATGAAATGAATAGATATTCCATCAATAGCCTAAAGTAAGCCTACATTTATCACTATCCAACACACACTTTCCTCTTTGCCACTGTCTGACGATATTGGTTATCGTGTTGGCAGCTTTGACAAGTTGTTTCACTCAGTACAACCGTGTCCCTCCTTGCCATTAAGTTAACATCTTATTTGGGTGAAATGGCAGAATTGTAATTTCCTTCTTTATAGCCTACTGTTTCATTTCATAGATAAGCTGCATCGTCCACCATCCCATGTATTTTACCTCACGTGGCAAGTTATTATGCAGCCAGGTCGGATAAAAACACTCAGTGCCTTTTGAGCCATTTATTCTCACTAAGCAGCTATGAACATGCCGTGAACTGTAGTTTTTTATTGCTTCTTACTTCCCCCTTATGCCGCTTAAATACCACAGTAAAACCTTATCCATTAATTGGCATCTTCTTTCCCGGAAACTGCCGCTTAAACCTTTGTGTCCCAATTATCTTGCCCTTGTCTTCATTTCCCCTCAGAGACAACGATTTGGAACATGGAATATAAGCAGGGGCGGCGCTAGGCGCTGTCATAGTGGGGGTGGGAGCGCAGAAATGGCGTTGCTTGCATGCGCCCTATTTCTATTTAACCCTACCCGCAACAATTAATTCTACATATCAGTGAGCTGGGGTGTGTATAGACATATATTAACGAGTTGAAGCCAATATCTACCTACTTGTATGGGCCGATAACCTAGATGTTAGGCCCCTTAAAACAAAAACAATTATTATTACCTACTTGTATAGATGCGCCTCACCAGTCCTTGTCTTGGCATTCGTTGTTAAGCTTGTGCATGTGGATTGTGATTTATGTCTGTATGACATTGAGACATTGGAACGCTGCTATTGGAGTATACTAAGTAAGATATGATGTTAGAAACAACGTCAGGTGAGGCATATTTTGTTTGCGTAGATAATAATCATACCTACGCGCGACTTACATCCTATAAGTGCAAAATATTAGATTTATTCTAGGAACGTTTTAGTAATATTCAATGGAGTGTTCCAAGGATATTATATTATTACTTAGCGTATGGCCTTTACTGCCGGGAGTGTCCGAGGACATGTTCGGCTCGCAGGAGGCTGTAGCTGCTTCAATGCCGACACCCATGGGGTACGCTACAAGTTCCATAAAATTTGAACTAATTCCAACTTCACTACCAGATGTCACTGACAACTAGTGGTGAACGTTGGAACTTTGATAGAGCATTTCAACGAAATCTAACTTAGAAATTTAGCTTCACACATGTTCAGTTAGTGGAAGGATCTTTAACATGCCATAAATCTATCACATGGGCCCCTTGGCTGTACTTCCCCTACAAAGGAAGGCATACTGAGGGATTTTTAACGCTCTTAAAGAATCCGATGACTTCGGCCGAGTTTGAACCCGCGATCTTGGGCATGGAAGCTCAGCATGCTACCAACTATGCTAGGATATTGTATGTCTGATGCGAATATTATTTTAGGAACAATATACAGTGGGGGGCCCTCACTATAGAAAGGAGCCTCGCAGAGGCCGTGCAACGGACAGGTCGCCATGCCTCACCGCCAGATTAATAACATTTAATGATTTCAACAGTGGGATGGGAAACCCTGGCTGCTGTCATAGCATTTCTTACATAAGCATTTGGCATGATACCTTAGTTGTGATAATTAAGACTTGCTGTGAAGTACTGTAGGCGTAGGGGGATAGTGCCGATTCTAACCAGTGTCATGGCCGCCGCGTGAGTCCAAGCCAATATCTCGTGAACCCAAGGTCGAATGTTGACAAATGAGGTGTCGTTGGACTCTGGCTGACGTCCTCTTTCCTATAGACCACGTATTATATTTTTCAAAAAAAAATGAAAATTTTTGTTTTTGAAAGTAGGCGATAGTTAAAAACCCCAACATGATAGAACGTTGTGCCATGGCTCAAACAGTCTTTATGTCCTTTATACTTTATGATAAAACTTTTTTATTTTTGATGTTTTTTTGAGAAAAGTACTATTTTGATTTATTTACATTTTGGAAACTAAAGAGTTAACAAAAACATTTGTTTGATATAAATGAATGGCCCTGACCCCCTCTACCCCCAAAATAAATGTCAAGCCTCTAGGACTAAAACTGTGCAGTAGGGGAGTGGTGACAGTTGTAAATAGTGACACGAGCAGCTCGGCTACGCTGACCTTTTATGTATATTTCGCGAAACCATGGGAATGCGACATATCGTTGGACTCGGGCTGACGTGCTCTTTCCTATGGACTATTCGTTATAATTTTCATTATTTTTTTTAATTTTTGTTTTTGAAAGTAGGCGATAGTTTGAAAACCAAACATGATAGAACGTTGTACCATAGTTGAAACGAATGGTATCTATGACTTTTATTTTTATAATAAAACTGTTTTTATTGAGATTTTTTGAAAACACTAAAATTTTGAAATTTTTATATTTTGGAAACTAAAGAGTTTACAAAAAATTTTGTTTGACGTAAATGAATGGCCCCGACCCTCTCTACCCCCAAAATAAATTTCAAGTCTCTAGGACTAAAACTGTGCAGTTGTGTGGTGTGGAGAACTTGTTTTTCTATGTATGTCTAACTGGCAGCCAGAATGGGAAAACAGAATATCTGCTCGAGAGACCCGCTTGGTGCCTGGCTAGTCAGCTAAGAGAATGGAATGTGGGTGAGAGCTGACAACATAGCTGTAAGATGATAACAGGTTGCAACCATTTGACTACTCTGTAAAAAGGTGATAACGGCTAGCCAGGTGAGCTAAACAGTAGCAGCAGGCAGGGGCCTCGCAGAGAGGAAAGGGGGAGAGAGAGGGGGGAAAGGGGGAACACAAAGAGAGAAAACAGGAAATCACGTGACCACTGCAGAGCCTGCCAAGAGCAGTGTGGGACGAGGCCAGAGGACCGCGGGGAGGTGAGGGGTTGGGTAAGAGAGTATTGAGCATGTCGCTGCACATTGCGCGTCATTCCTATGGTGAACGTTACTGTGTTAACGTAGGCTTTGTCTTATGTGTATAAAATTATTTGCATTCGTGTGCTCTACCCCAGTTGGTTACTATATTGGATACATTATATATTTGAGGTAAGTGTTGGAATAACACTGTTTAGTTTATTTTATGCTAATCAATGATTAAGTGATTATTGGTTTACCATTTGATTGATGTATTGTTATTTTGTTTTTGTTTTAGATAATTGGCATACCTGGTGTAGGGAGACAGAAACCCCATTCCACTCGAACCTAGGGAAAGACAAACGCAGGGCTTTTTACAAAGCAAGGTAAGATTTTTTGTTATATATAAAAAAACTGTTTTTTATATTTTATTTTATTTTATTTATTCATTTTTGTTTATCAAAGATGCTATTGCGAATGGATATACTCATGATGGTTTATTTTATTTATTTTTTTAGAGTGTGTTGGAAAAGGTTTGTCCACTACAGCCACTGCTGAAACCCACAACGTGTGTGCTTGGGGCTATTGCTTACCAGGCAGTCTACGGCTGAAAACTCGGTGAGATTGTTCTTTTTTTTTTATAAAAATCATATCTTTTTCCACTGCTACTGATACATTAACTTGGGAGCCTCTCGAGTCCTGTTTCAAGTCACGTGTGTGCTCTGGCCGCATAGTGAATGTTAGAGAGAGTTTAATCCCAAAAAACTTTGTCGAATCATGTTTTGACATTTTTAAAGAACGAAATTGTACAGCGCAAAGGTTGCATACGGCTTTAAAGGTCAATACACAACTCGTGTGCGATTTCATTTCCAAAAACAAGGACGGTGAGCATAAAAAACCATTTTGGCAGTAAATTGCAAGAGCTTTTGATAGCCGATAATCTGAACGAGTGGTATCAATCCCATTTGGTCAATGCCTTGCTATCAAAATTTGGTAAACTGCAACAAGGACCAAGTGGTTTAGCGTTAGACAAAATCCATTACCTGCAAATCAACATTTGTCATTTCAACCCGTTGAATGCTGGGTCTAGCTATATTAAAACACCACCAGCAATAGCTTCGAAAAAGGCTGTGGTCAATATAAAGAATCGTGACTATGATTGCTTCCTGTGGTCAGTGGCTGCCTATTTGCAGCCAGTACAACTTCATGGTTGTTGGCCGGGAAAGTACAAGGCCAAGTTTAATGAATTAAAACAAACATTATATTTAACTTGATTATCGTTCCCAATGGACTTAACGGAAATCCATAAGTTTGAACAAGGCAACCAGGACTTTTCGTTCATGGTGTATGGCCTTAATGGTAATGTGATTGTGGGTCCTCTTTATGCCACAAAAGAACCGAAACGACACCACATTCATCTATTATATTTATCTGTAGGAGAGGTGAATCGCTATTGCCTCATTAAAAGCCTGGGTAGATTGCTAAGCAGTCAAACGTCTAAGCATGGACATAAAACACATATTCGTGATCGTTGCCTGCAATATTTTACAACCCCTACGCTTTTAGAACGTCATAGGGTAGATTGCGTTTCTCAGGAAGCGGTGAGATTGATATTGCCACTAGGGGACAAGGCTATGTTAAAGTTTAAGGACATTCATAAGCGTGACACTGTTCCCTATGTGGTGTACGCAGATTTTGAAGCTCTCACCACACCCATGGCGGGATGTGAACCAGATCCCACCATGAGCTCAACCACACCCATTCAAAAACATGAAACTTTTGCCATAGGATTTAATGGGGTGTATGCCTATGACCCCACACAATCCGTTTACAAATACCGTGAGGGGCCAGATTGTGCCAGATGGTTTTTGGATGAACTTGTAAAGTTGGCCGACCAGGTACAGGGATTACTGGACCACCCGGTACCCATGAGCCTAACGCCACAACAGCAACAGCGGTATGAGCATGCCACGACATGCCATATTTGCGAAACGCCACTGATCAGTGCTGAAGACACCGTTCGTGATCACTCACACTTTACGGGAGAGTTTCGTGGAGCTGCGCATAGTAAATGCAATTTGAACTTTTCAGCTCCTCGTTTCATCAGTGTCTTTTTCCACAATCTGGCGAATTATGACATTCGGTTTTTGATTCGTGAATTGGGTCATGTCAACAAGGGCTCGTTTACCATTATCCCCCAAACCATGAGCGTTTTACAGCCCTGACATGGCGGTTGAGCAACTTTAGCATTCGATTTTTGGATTCCTTTAAGTTTATGGCATCCTCGCTAGACAGTCTTGTGAATGGCTTGAATGAAGAGGAATTAAAAATACCAGAATGCATTTTAATGATCCTAAGCAATTTCAATTGTGCATTCGGAAAGGTATATTCCCGTATGATTTCTGCAACAGCTGGGACGTGTTAAAGCAAACAAAACTCCCACCGCAAGAGAAATTTTACTCAAAACTAACACGCAGTACCGTTTCCGATGAAGACTATGCACACGCATGTCAAGTTTGGCGAGTGTGTGACATGAAGACGCTAAGTGAATATGCTATGCATTACCTAAAACTGGATGTATTGCTGCTCACTGATGTGTTTGAAAAATTCCGTAACTTGTGTCAACACATTTATGGTCTTGACCCGGCTCACTATTATACGAGTCCTGGGCTTTCGTTTGATGCCGCTTTGAAATACACTCAAGTGGAATTGGATTTACTCACTGATGTAGACATGGTTCTATTTTTTGAAAAGGACATTCGAGGTGGCTTTGTGTCGCTTAACCAGCGCCATGCCGAAGCGAACAATGTCTACATGCCTGATTATTCACCAGACAAACCAGAATCGTACTTAATGTACTATGACGTGAATAATTGGATACCTATCAGTAGAAAGGTGCTAAGTGCCATTTTTATGAACATTGAGTATTATAGTAAAAAGTGTTTTGTCAGTTTATTTGTGAGTATTTATTCTTCTAATTTGAATAACATACAGATATAGTATTCCTTACTATCCAGTGGCAGATACAGGTTCATAATATGAAAACTGTGGAATTCTGGTTGAGTGAAATGTTAGAAGTTGTGAAAGGTGCAAAGTCCACTAGTCTTTACGAATGTGCTACGTGCTAATTAAACAAAGATAACGGCTTTCCGTCACGCAAACACGTGACATACAGTTGTCCATGCATGAAACACGGAAACTCCAAGTTGATTCCACAAATTTCCAACGACTGACCTTGTGATTTGTTGATGGTCATTGCGAAGGCCAGAAGCATGGGAAATTGCAACCGTTTAAAATCGAATGGCACGTCCGGTGGAAACATTGGGATGTGCGGAATCAAAACAACTTCTCCATCGATGACGTTGTTCATTTGCTTTTCCACAGCCAGTCGTGTTCCATTGCATAGTCGAAGTTGATTGATGTTACGCAACATGATGATGAGCCTACTTTCAATTGCAAATTGTGAGGTGGTAATCCAGGCAATTCCAGCGAATTCAAAAATTCTGTGAGATGGCTGACTACCTCATCCAGGTCGATAACTAAGTCAACCGATTTGAAGGAAAACAACTGTCCCGGAATGAAATTTTGAATGGACTTGTTGGGATCTTTATTTTTCTCTGCCAATATGGCTCGTTTTCTCAGCCAATTATGGTTTTTGAAGTTCTGCGCTACGTTCGGAAAAACACGCCGAATGAGCTCCTTCTTTGATTCGGTCAACTGACGTTCCAGGTTCATAGAAGCATCGCGTCGGCACAATCGGTCATGCCCATTGTGTCGTGCTCGCTGGCGTTGTGTTTGATATTCACGAACTCATTCCATTCTGAATCTATTCGCTGTTCGTTCATTTTCAGTCGCTCTCGAACGTAAGTCAGACATGCCCATACGACTATTTTCATTATCCGTCGCTCTTTGGTCATCAGTGTGGTTTGCACGTCAAGTAGCTCGCCGCGCATTTAACTGGCTTCGACGACCTCTGTCAGCTCTTCCTCTCCTTGGCATTGCAATGGACACTGTAAAACGACACGGAATTTGAGTAATGTAATGAACACTGTAAAACGACACGGAATTTGAGTAATGTAATGGACACTGTAAAACGACACGGAATTATTTTCATAGTAACTCAAATCTGTCGAACTTACCTTGAGAACTTGACAATATTGACATCCTTTCCGTTAGTAGTACGTTCTCACATTAGATATGTTGGTCGAAACACATTAGCGTGAAATGTAATTGGATTATACAGTATGATTCTGTTACGTTAAGTATTATTTTATTGCACGTATTGATCAAAGGGTATGGTATGTTATCTTTGCTCACAGAAGATTTTGAAGTGGATGCACTGTGTCTCCATATGTCCGTCAAGTTATTAGATTCAATATTGGCGTGGTTTTTTAATGTAAATTAATTTAAAAATACTGCCAATTTGATTTCGTTCAAACCACTTTCTAAACACTGTCTACCATAATGACAACAAATTGCAAAATTTTCACTGAAATCGGAGCAGTAGTTTTCGAGATTTTGCGAGACTAATGCACGGCAAAGCCGCGTGTCCAACAGGAAACAACTATGCTATCCGTACACAGGTTCCCACCAGTACGAACTGCTAATAATTGAGTATTCTAAGTTCTTTAAACAATTCTGTCAACGATGCACATATTGGAGGGAAATGAGTACAAATGATTGGCACATTGCACCTTTATTCTGAAAGAGCTGCAGGACTTACCACTAGTGCCATCTTGTGATGCTCTTGGATGGTCCTTCGAAACAACTGAGGAGTTAGCCCTTTTGATAAGTAATGCTACATCGCACATAGCACCATTTTAGCAAAAAACGCTTTTTTTTTTCAAAAAATGGCACTTAGCACCTTTCTACTGATAGGTATCCAATTTGTATGGTTACGCCATGAGTCAGCCTTTGCCCTATGGGAAGTTTGCTTGGCTGACAGACAAACAAGTGTCAGAATTTGATGTGATCAAGGCTAACAAGGAAACAGGCCGTGGATATGTGCTAGAAGTGGATATTGAATATCCCTCATCCTTGTATGATGAACATGCTGATTTCCCATTCTGCCTTGAGCAAATGGTTCCCCCTGATAGTAAAGTGAAAATTGAAAAACTCATGGGCACACTTTACAACAAAAATTGGTATGTGCTACATATCCAAATGTTGGTGCAATGCCTCGCCCAAGGCTTAGTGTTGAAGAAAATCCACAGGGGTATTTCTTTTGCTCAAAAACCATGGCTCAAGCCATACATGCAACTCAACACAGAGCACCGACAAATGGCAACACAGCAGTTCGAAATTATTTTTTTTAAATTAATGAACAACTGCATCTATTGCAAGTCCATGGAGAATGTCCGCAAATACCGCGACATTAAATTGGTGAATGTCTGGGAGGGGCGGTGTGGTGCCCGGCGGTACATTGCCAAGCCAAATTTCAAATCGATCAACATTATCGATGAGGATTTGGCCACTACTGAATTGAGTAGGACCAGCGTGACCATGGATAAGCCCATTTACTTGGGCCAAGTCATTTTAGTCTTTTCTAAATCGGTCATGTATCGATTCCACTATGAGTTTGCCAAACGCCATTTTGAGGACGTCTCTCTTTTGTATATGGATACGTACTCATTCATTTACCACATTCGCCACTGCAACCCCTATGACGTCATGACTGGTGACTGGTTCGACACCTCTTCGTATAGTGCTGACAACATGTTTCAGCTGCCCATAAAAACAAGAAGGAAATGGGTGTTTTAAAAGATGAATGCGGTGATTCCATTATGGCGGAATTCGTAGGTTTGGCTTCGAAAATGTATGCTTATCGCACGCTAGACTGTAAGGAAGCCAAAAGAGCAAAAGGTGTAGGTAGGGCAGTGGTACAATCGCTACGTGTAGACGATTACTTATCGGTTTTACGCACTGGCTAAGCTATGTCCCATACACAGTGCAGGATACAATCCAGCAACCATCATTTGTATCTTGTAGAACAGAGAAAACGCACCCTCGCCTCCATGGATAACAAACGTGAGTGGGCTAATAACTTGCTCACGAGCCTGCCCTGGGGTTATGACCGCAAGGAGGAGGAGGTGTGATTTTTCTGTTTGTTCGTTTAGGGACATGGCTTTTTGTAACTCGTTGATTTAGTATTTTGTAAATATTGGTTTTTGTCATTGTAAATAGTAGATTTTGTAAATAGTGGCAACCCACTTGGAACTTTTGCTCTTTTAAAAGTTCTATAAAACCTTATTTTAATTTTAAATTTAACCGAGTTGGGAATTGGAAAATGGTATATAGTTTGCTTCTTTTAAAGCTGTACAAAGTTGTAGTTTTTGTAAATATGAAATGAGTAATAGTATTTTTAGTAACTTTAATGACTAGTATTTGTATTGCTTTTTGTAATGTAAATCGTAAATGGAAAACAAAAAAAGTTCTTTTGGGGTGAGTGTGCATGTGGAGAATGTGCTTTTGGGGATAAATAAAGTGGTTGTGTTTGTTCCCAAAGACAGGTATGGTTGTGTGAGTAGAGAGAAAGCTGGTGTGTGTGTGTATGACCAGAGCAAGCACGGTGAGGTAGGGTGGGTGGGGAGGGGGAAATTTTCACTTATATACTCATTTTGTTTTGTCGATGGTTCTTTACTTTGAAATGTAGCGGTGAATAGACATTATTTTTGTAAAACAGTCTTACCTGCAGTGGTCGTAGACCTCAATGTTTTTCAAAACACACGTAAACTCACTGCAGCATCATCATCATGATCAAGCACTCGCATTGACATCATTGACAAATCTCAACTTTCGACATACATCAAATGGAAAAATGACAAACAACAAAATGGGAAATTCATGCTTAGATATCACCAAAACCGCAAAACTTAAAACACACATTTTTTAAAACTGGAAATTCTCATGTATGAAATATAAAAATTCAAAAACATCAAAACAGACATTCTTAAAAAGTGTCATCAACAAAATAGAGAATCCATTTCATCAAAAATGGGAAATTCATGCTTAGATATCACCAAAACCGCAAAACTTAAAACACACATTTTTTAAAACTGGAAATGCTCATGTGTGAAATATAAAAATTCAAAAACATAAAAACAGACATTTTTAAAAAGTGTCATCAACAAAATAGAGAATCCATTTCATCAAAAACGCAAAACATGGAACACATTTAAAAAAAATGTAAATTGCAAATTGGCAAATGACAATGTGTGAAAATGTGAAAATCAGCCCATCAACATCATGATTTCTTTTAAATTAAAATGAAACATTGTGTTCAGGTAAACCTTTGTTTTTTATTTCATAACCATAGGGATTGACAAAAGAAAAAAAAATAGAATACAAACACATCCCAATTCCTCACTCCTAAATTCCTTAATGTTCATGTCCATGCATCATCAACTTTCCTTTCATAGCACTCATCACAATCAATGCTGCCATTCTTTCATCCACTGAGGCATTACAGGATATGAAACGTTGTTTAGCTTTTTTCAATAACAATTTATCTGCCACATGTCTTAAACCAGGATGACTATGGCGATAAGATAGGTCATGTTCTTTGCATGCTTGATCCAAAAGATTAATGGGTACATCACCACGCTGCAAACGTTTTTCAAGATGAGTTCCAGGGCCACAAAAACGATAACCTGGAAGATGGATTTCGAAAGGTAAGTATTGAATCACTTTGTCAATGACGCCACTGCCAGTACAGGTCTGGCATATCCTTTTCCATTGATGGTGAAAAGGTTTGGTCTTCCCCCTCTTCTGTGGACGATGTTTGTGTTTGTTGTTGTTGCTTTTCCTCGCCATGACACCCGTGGAATGATTCAACAAGGTCTTTACACGGACTTTTATGACCGTGATACAGTTTCACTAGCTGACAAGTCGCGCACTGGCGCATAGAGGGTATTTTTGCCATGGCCACTTGCTTATGGTGATCGTGATCCGTACAGGGTTGCAATTCACTCAACGCAGGGTCTTGAGTCCATGATTTTGGTACATGTTGCCAGATTTCTTTCACCGCGTTGGCGGCCACATAATAAATGAACGACTTGGGCAGAGCTAAGAATTCCTCTTCGGTAAAACTGTCTAGTTTCTTTTTGCACACAAAGAACTTCCCGATGGCTTTGTAGGTAGCATTGCCTTTCTTCATGGTATCACGTGCTGTAGATGTTTACACGTCGCTTGTAGAAATCTCACTGGCGTCATTCACAGGTAAATCTTGAGTTATAATTTTGTTCAACAACTCCCAGCAGGCATGGGTGGTAAACCAATGAAAGAGATGCCACGCATGCGCTTGGGCTGTTCGGGTAATGTTGTCACAGGAACAAGTATGCATTATCGTTTGCAGGGAGGGGCAGCCCAACTCCATGAGTTCGATACATTGACAGTAAGACGCCAAAAATGGTTGCAACCATTCATGTTTTTCATTACCTTTCACAAATACTACATTGGCCGAGGACAAGTGTGCTTTCATGACACGTCCAAATATTTATAGGAAACGGTTCCTTGATTCCAGTCTAGTTGCCTATGATTTTCAATCCACTGGGTTTGTTTGCGGTCTTTTTCACACAACAAATCAAAAGCATGAGGTGGTTTAAATAGCAAATGCGTAGCTTGCGATATCCAAAACGTGGTACAATCGATAATGGCCACTTGTTTAAATATAAATTTGTTGTCACCAATTTTAAACCCTTGGCAATCCACAATGAGTGTGCGCAACATGTTGACGCTTGCCTGGACCAAGTTCAACTGACGACTGACTGACGATCAGGTGTGATCATGTCATGGACTTACCTGCCATGCTAGTTTTAAATTGAGGTTAGGGTAGGACAGGGGGGACATGAAGAAAATAAAAATTTAAGAATTACATCATTTTATTATCATAACACGTCTTACAGGCTTTTCTCATTTTGGGATAAGGACGATACCAACTCATACAACGATATAGTCTCTTGTGTTTGTAACGTCCATAACACCGATGATGTCCCAATATCTCTAAACTTGGCGTTTTCGATGGTGAGCTGCTTACTGAAGCACCATGGACACCATACGGTCCACACGTATCGTAACTTGTTTTTTCATCACTCAGGGACACGAGTGAGGGGTAGCTTGAATGACAGGGTATATTTCCCACCTCCATTCTGCACAGGTAGGGGCAGGTAGGTGACCAGCGCTGATATTCTTGCATGGGTTCATCGACCTCCTGCCATTGGTCTATGATGATGGGACAAAAGGCACATTTCACTTTATCTCTTGTTTTTAAATGGTAGAATCCAGCGGCCGCCAAGGCCTGAGGGTTTATGAAAGACACTGGCCTTGTTGCAAAAGTCTTGAAACGTTGTTCCTCAGAGTTTAAATTCATGGATGTGACTTCTCTTGATGCTTTAAAGCAAGACATGACTGAGCGGCTTGACGTGGGTTGACCTGTTATTTATACACTCGTCACTTGGTTGGACACTGGATAATAGTTGACTTGTTTGTGATGAATAATCAAACAGTGGGCTGTCGTATTGGCTGGTACATTGTCATGCGTTTCAAAATCTAGTCGAATGTCAATATTGGATGGCTTGACAGACTCTTCCAGGTAAGAACAGTCAAAGAAAATCAGTGGCGCCCTTGCCTTAAACGCCTGGGGTAGTAGCATGGTGCCGTTCTCTTTTCGATAATACGACCATCGAAATTTAGTAAACAAGTCGTTAATTATTTTTTTTTTGAAAAATCCAAATCCAGTCCTTCATAGGAAAACACAGCTCCGTTGAGGAAAGGACGTGCATTTCTCAATTGCAGGTGATCAAATTGCGTGGCATCTTTGGTTTGTTGATACTTGCGATTCGTTTGAAAACCCACGATAATGTAGAGAGGTCTCTCTGTATAGCGAGCTGTTTTTACAGACCAACTGTGTGTGTTGGTGGAGGGCAATAGCGGGTACTCATGGAGTGCCCAGCTTCTAAATTCCATGGGTAGAGGCAAATCTCTCTTTACCATCTTGAGTATGTCCAGTTTTTGCTATCGCCAAGGGTCACATGGGGCACTTTCCATAGCAAGCGTTGTAGTTGAATTTTTGAATCTATGGGGGCATTGTCAGCTCCCTTGAGTGCATTATTATCACTCCTGTCTCTCACCAGATAAAGCACTTGCCTTGCGTTGACCACAATGCGCTGGTGATCTTCGGCAAAGCCTAAAATCAGTTTAAGATTTCAATATCCAGTAAAGGTCCCATCGGTGTGTACCATCCAGTCAGTGGTCGAGTCAGGGCACCAACCTGCCATGCAAAGTGTTTTACCTTCTTCCTCACTGTAAGAGGGATATAGTTTCATGACACTGGAAATACCCACATTTCGAGTGCTATCCACCACGATATCGTTAATGACATACCGCACCTCAGAAAAGAGAAAGGCCAAACCATGGTTGGCCAACTTGGATGTGGTGGGTGTAGAGCCATCGGCTTTGGTGAGCCGACCTTCGATCTGAATGAGACTTTCATGCGGTAGGGTGTAAATATCTTGGTTGTTGATAACAAATTGAATTTCATCGTTGTTATTGAGTCCAGGTGTTTGAGCTTGATAGGAATGGAGATCAATTCTTAACACTCCTGGTTGCTCCTCGATGTGGTTCGCTACCTCTAGGATAGAATTCATCACGGGGGTTGACGTGGTAACCCAAAAGCTGTAAAATCTGCTTGTCCTGAGATGTTAACGTGTATTCACGTGGCAAACAACTAACACCATTCCTAGACGGTGTTGTTGCTTTATATACAAACTTCATAGTGGCTTTAGCACCAACTTGTAAGTCACTGGTGTGGTAGAATCTAGATCAATGAGTTGTTGCTCTCTATTGATCAGTCTTAATGTTATATTACTAATACCATCGACAACCAGAGACAGAAAAAGCACCACTGGAGGGTTTTCACGAATAATATAGCCATTGGGCGATGTCACTATAAAGTCATAAAGCGAACGCGATGGTTCTTGATTGGTGTAAACTTGGCTAATAATATTACGCGTTACCGACACATGATGGTCCTCAATGAATTTCACTTCATGATGCGATTCATGTTTCTTGTTGGGCTCCAAGACGCGTGGTTTAAATCCTAGTAATGGACCAATGGAATCGGGACGTGTTTTAAAGTTAATTTTGAATGTGGAGAAAATACTGCAGCGATGAGTGTTGGTATTTCCTACAAGTTCATACTTGCGCGTTCCATCGAGAAATGACTTGAAACCATATTCATTGATCAACACCACATAAATGTGTTCATAAATGTCATCGATCGTGTATCCACCAGAGTTCAGGGTGAGCACAGAATCATCATAGTAAAACTTGTTGTTCACATTTTCACGTATGTTGTATATTCGATTGTACGTTTCAAGAGAAACAAGTCCAAAACTATAGGGTTATTCACTCAATTCGATAAGCGGGTAAAAGTCTAGGCTGACTTCAGGTCCACGTCCATGCAGTGTAAACGTTTTACTTTCTGCCGACATACTGTTGGCGTTTTTGCTTATGCTGCGTCTTATATAAAAAATTAAACACAAACGTCCACACTGTTAAACGTTAGCTCACGTTTCACATTATAATATATATTGATCCTGTTTCCATGGGCGGGGGCAAATTCCCAAATCTGTCAAAGTACCATACGGTGGATCCCTCTTTGACATAAGCTACATAATGCGTTCCTGGTCCTCGGTGATCATCCAAATTAACAACAGCACATTCCTGTTTCCAGGGTGGTGGGGGTAATTGGTTTCGCATAAACACATCTCGAAAATGAGAAGGCTTAATTGTTTAGCATAGCTTTCCACTTGTTGATGCGTCAGGGCATGTCTTGCTATGGCTGACGTTATTTTCTTTAATATTTAGAAATGGTGAAATCCCAAATCCTTGTTGATAAAAAGCTGGCTTTAAATTGGCATTTCTAGCCCCCATAGCAATTGCTTCCATCGTTTCATTATGTCGCTGACTTTCTTTTAGTTGTTGCTTGCCCTCCTGCGTGGCTTTAATGGTTTTCGCCACTGCACTGGCACCACCCAAAAGTGAACCCAATGCAGCCAGACTGGCAAATAAATCAGGTAAAAATCCCGCTCGTTTGGGTACGGGAATCACTCGCCCTTGTCTTGAACCCTGTCGCCGACGTTCTGGAATAACATGTCTCTGTGCTACTCGAAGGGCTTTCCTTATGGTCAATACATAAATTTTTCTTTTTTTCTTTGGCAAGGGCTTGTCCACGAATGTCGTAAGCCCAGGCTTTGCCAAGGACAGGGTCCCATTTTTAGTCTTTTTAGTCTTTCTCGCCACATACCTTTGTTTCACCATGATGATAATTGACACGGGATGGCTGGCCAGGGATGACATGTCCCAACAGGAGAACACCTAAAGGCGAAGGAATGTGGATAAGAGGAAAACGCACAGGCTCGTCTACAGACACACTCCGATAACCCACAGAACTGCCACCGACGAAATAATGCCACACAGTTGCTTAATATTAAAAAAACATTTAATCACGAAAAAGGGGCAAGAAATATAATTTAATAAGATCCTCCAGCAAACCCAACATAAGAAAGAAAAAAAATCGTATTGCCACAAAAAACTCTCTGGTGATGCACATTGGCTTAAGGCCAAAACAAGTCAATTACCTATGGAAACAAGAGAAGGCTTTACATGCTAGCTTGCTGAGCAAAAACGAAAATATTTAATTTAAAAAAAATATATAATAAAGCCCAAAAGAAAGAATGCCAACAGACAGGAATCACCAAATAAGAAAGGGCTTGATAAACCACTAAGGTACGCAAAACTGACTCGACATGCAGGCATCAAAGCCACGAGGAAACGAAAAGTTAAAAAAAAAATATAGGACCAATTTACAAATCCAAAACTTTCATGACGGTGGAATACTCAGGTCCACTCACAAAAAAAAACACAAAGGAAACTCAACAAGATTAACAAAAAACATTCTAATCTCCCACCACAACACGTTTGAGTGTCCCGCTCGACGCCAAGAGAATTACACTCACCAGACCACAATGCACTCTGGCAAAACAAAAAACAAACAAGGCCACGAAACAGATGACTGCATGTCTAGCCGACTTACGGCAAACAATTACCTTTTAAAATTAAACGTCACCAGAGAGAAAAGAAAAGGAGGAAATAATTACACCTTAACACGATTAAAACGAGGTAATTTAGGATGCTACGGATCGTAAAGCAAATTAACAATAGGCCAATCCCTAAGATTACCAAAGGAAAAGAACCAACTAATCACAATGAGAATTCCCATAAAGAAAATAAACTAAATAAATAACAATTTACAATGTACGATAAACTAGAAACGTGTCTCCGGATGGCGCAGAAAAAACAAAATTTTACATATCAGGTAACATTAAAAAAAAAAGGAAATTAGGCCTAGAACACGAAATTAAATACAGTATTAAAACATCAATATAAGGCCAATATCGGAGCTCCCATAACAATATATATATAAATATAAATATTTGATAAAACGTACCTTAAATCCTTCTCTTGTGGAGACACAATAATAACAAAATCATTAACACACATTAAATAATTTTAAAAGGCAACAGATTTGTCTCAACATGGCTACCCCAGCACACGCGCCGTTTTGTACACAAGCACTTTTTCTTGCAGCAAGTTACGATGATTATCCCACATTTCTTCTTCAAGATGAAATCTCGAATTTATATCCTTCAGTGCACAGGTTATTTCCTTTAGATAGAATAGATCCACATTTTACGGAGGCCAGGGGGCAAGCGCCCCCGGGACAAACGGAGACACCTTTTCACGACCAGCTAGGTTCTTGCTATCTTCAGAAGTTCACTACCAACATGGCGGAGACCCAAAAGTTATAGGCCGCAGTGCATTAATGTTAATCGAAATTGTCCAATCACAGAGTGACACACAATTTAACAATGCGCGTATTATATAGTTATTTTGGCGGCATGATGCATATATAGTCTTTTGTTTAATGACGTAGAATACTATATTTTTTTAAAATATGTGTGGATGAGACGAGGACAGAAGACACCAACGACTCACTCTAGCGGCGGACGTCACAATCCCCGGCTTGAGGTGCCGACAGATGCTGCCATCTCGAGTTCATTAGCCAAACCAAGCCTTCTAGGCGGGCGCTTTAAATGGTAGGGAATACATTTTACAAATGAGAAACAAGTTTTAATTTATATGAAAAAAAATCCTGACCATGCCCTAGATCCGTGCTCACAATAGTTAATTAAATAACAAGATTTACGTAAGTAAAGTTCATTACCAAGGTCACGTTTTTACAGACTAGATAGACTTTTCTAGAATACACGAGTTGAACGACTATAAATTCAGAAGGAACTATGGTAGAGGAATGACCACTCAAATTCCCAAGGAAACAAGTATACAGATCACCATGAGTTGGGTCTCCCACCGAGTCCTACTTACATGCTAGCATCTTCTACGAGAACATCAAAATTAGTTACAATTGTACAAGGTTAGGCTATTACACGATGTTAACATTTTACCATTAAATGGGAATTACCCAACAGTTACAAGCTGTATCCCAGTAGAGTTTGCAATTCCAATTCAAAATTCCAGAAGGAACAGATGCCTGAAGGCTTCAATGAAGGTTAGGTATACTCTACATTATACAAAATATCAGTTTACAAATTTATGGTAGCATTTCTTCATTACAAATCTCTCCACCTCGTTTTATGTGCGACAGATGCACTCTGGATATTTAGTTGGCCTTAGGGTTTTAGAAAAAGAAAATTAATTAATCTGACATGTATGCATCTACATTTGTTGGTTCGTGATCGCACACATTGCTTGGCATGGGGATAATGAGGAATATAAACGCAGTTACCGTTACAGAAACAAAAAAAAAACGAAGGGGAAATGGCAGCGCAGAAAACCAAACACCAATACACTAACACAGGGAACGAAATTGAGGTTCGACACCAGATGACTATACAGCCGAAATCCGCCTGGGTGAGAAAAATCCAACATAAAAAGAACTAAGTTCAACAGTACTCGAGGTACAATGAGGTTTCCTCGTTCAGGTTTAAGACACGAACACGTACAACCAAAGAATGCCTAACATGGCCCGAAAATACGGTTAGATGAGAAAACAAGCCGCTCTTGTTGAAAGACGAGGCTAACAGGGAACACATACGCACCATTCCTAACGATTTAAGCAGAAAAAAAATAGAATTACCAGTCAAAAGCAGAAAAGTTTACTCAAATTACAGTGGCTGATGACCGAGACTGCCATAGCATGAACTAAACAGTAGGCCTGTGTCATTTACAGTTAGCATGAGGCAACTGATGACCCTGATTTCCACCAACAACAGGTTACTGGCTTTAAATGCAAAACAAGCTGACTTACAGAAGCTGATGACCACAATTTTCAACAGAAATTTAACCCCAGTAAATTTTGAAGACCCTATATTAATTAATTAATCCGGAAAGCACATTTCATTATGGCTGTTCACGAACTGAGACCTCATATTCACAGCAACATATTCATCGCACAACATACTCCAATTGCAGCAATACATAATTGTTTTACCCACCCTCAAATATAATTCCCATTAATACTCAAATATGCAAGTTATGTAGTCGTAGAGATATCATGACACAAACAAATAAAATTAAAAACACAATACCCTGACAATTACATTACATGACACATACTTGCGTGTCATCGAACAGACCAGTCCCATACCTGAGGCTCTTCGGATCGTGCAAGTCCTATATACAACCTGGCCAGGGATCAAGCTAAGAAAGAATCCCATACTTCTAACCTAGCTAGCCCCAGACAGTAGATATCTCCACGTAAAACAGACCTACATATTACGTTTAGTTCTAAATTACAAGGAAAGCAACTAATAAAAATACGATCCTAGGCTTACTTTTGCAAACACAACAAACCCTAAATTACCCCACCCTACAAATCTAAATCAAAATCTAACGTTAACACATACATCCAGACATGACTTTCACAACATACACACTTATCCCAGAACGATTGCAGCATAAAGTAAGTGTATGATCAAAACATTACAAATCGCACACTGTTTAAACATCTCAAAACAAACACTTACCTTGAATGAGTTTGGGAAGAATTCCTAGCAAATAATTAGTGACATGCACGTTAAATGTGCCTTTTGGCACCACAGTAGGGACATAGGGAGGGCTGATTTCCATAGGTTAGCCCTTTTAATCGGACTACACTTCTCAAAAACACCAATAGGCGTGACAGTTCCATAATAAATATATCACGAGGACAGCATATCACAACAGAATTTTATGCAAAAGAAACATACAAGAACACAACAGTCTTCTTAAACACCGACACTGCCTCGACACCTGAAATTTCGACAAATAAAATCATGCACAACGTTGCTCAGGACTGCAGATGTCATCTCTTGCTTGGCTCCAGAACAGGAAGCTAAGTTACAACAAATTGCTACAAATCACAGAGCGAACAGCTTCAGAGAGGGCTCCTCGAGGCCTTCACTCGCAGCAAGTAGGCTATCAGAAAATCAACAAACCCACATTTCCCATGCCGAGAATAGGCCTACATGCCTGTCACTTACCAAGCTTCTACTTCATTGGGAGTGTTGCATCATAAATAGGATATAATTCAGCACAGAAACTTCGCTTGGAACAGGTCACTTCACATATCACCACATGGATTTTTAGAGGCAAACATGAAACCAAACAAACGACAAGGATTAACATAAAATAACATTAAGCGCACTGACATGACACATCTCATCAGCAACCGTCCTATCAGCATCAGAAGGGTCCATAAATGAGCCTGCGGGTACGGGGAGGGGATAGCTGCAGAAGCGATACACGAGCTCGGTCTGCTACCAAAATGACACGGGATGGCTGGCCAGGGTGGATGGGCCTACTTACCTTATTTCAGAGGTCTGCATCAACATGGCTACCCCAGCACACGCGCCGTTTTGTACACAATCACTTTTTCTTGCAGCAAGTTACGATAATTATCCCACATTGCCTCTTCAAGATGAAATCTCGAATTTATATCCTTCAGTGCACAGGTTATTTCCTTTAGATAGAATAGATCCACATTTCACGGAGGCCAGGGGGCAAGCTCCCCCGGGACAAACGGAGACACCTTTTCACGACCAGTTAGGTTCTTGCTATCCTGAGAAGTTCACTACCAACATGGCGGAGACCCAAAAGTTATAGGCCGCAGTGCATTAATGTTAATCGAAATTGTCCAATCACAGAGTGACACACAATTTAACAATGCGCGTATTATATAGTTATTTTGGCGGCATGATGCATATATAATCTTTTGTTTAATGACGTAGAATACTATATTTTTTTAAAATATGTGTGGATGAGACGAGGGCAGAAGACACCAACGACTCACTCTAGCGGCGGAAGACACAACCCCCGGCTTGAGGTGCCGACAGATGCTGCCATCACGAGTTCATTAGCCAAACCGGGCGCTTTAAATGGTAGGGAATACAAATATGTAGAGGAGATGCATATTAAAAACTTTGGGACGGGCTTTGCACGTAACAATAATGACCAACAACCTTTCACAAAAAAGTTTAAATAACAACTAACGTCAGATTGTTATTTCATGGCTGTATATTCCAATTCCACATATAGTGGGAAATCGTTTATGGTTTTTCCCGCTTGCTTTTCATTCCATTTCAACCTGAGATGAAAGGATAATTCGTCACCTGCATTGACCATTTCATGGTTATGGACCAACATCCTATGATCGTTTATCTGTAATTGTAAATGGTTCTCATCAGGTATGGCGTATTTGATGTGAATGGTTCCATCATAGTGTAATCGATAGTGGCTTAAACCCGAAGCAAACACCTAGGTCAAGTGCTGATCATGGACTAGCGGTAAATGGTTTCTGTCATTCACAGGTTTTTCACTTTTCAGATACACTAAAAATACAGATGGGATCAATTTGTAAAGCCTTTTCATTTCATAGGTCATGTAACGCTTGGTACACACATCGTCTTCGTCTTGTGGGTCTTCCACGTGAATAATCCGATGGTGATTAGCGCTATAGCCACACACCGTAAGATGAGGCAGTTTGTCATAAAACTCATACACTTTGTTATCCACATTCTTTTTCGTAGTAACGTCTGTAGACACTTGAGGATGTTTTTCATGGGTTTAACCACTTTCCCTAAAAGTCATAATCTCCCTGTTTTGTGCGTGGCACTAGAGACCTATCCACATAGTGTTTATTAGCAGGAACTGTTTCTTGTTTAGGATCATGTATGGGGACAGACCTAGCTTTGGCCATCAACGCACGTCCAAAGACATCCATCGTCAACATGTAGTACGAGTCTACTGTTTCTATGACAAGGCTCTGTGTCCAGTATATAGACAGCCTGATAGCCTGCCTAAGCCTTAGTTGATAGGAAGATTATTAAGCAGCAAGAGTCATTCCCTGCGGGGGACATGGTTTCCCATCTCTGTCCCACATCACGTGAACAACGCCATGGTACACGGTTTCCATCTTCCATTCGCTGCATCATTGTGGGACTTTCCGGCTGTGGAAAGACCAATCTTTTGCTAACACTCATCACAGCGCCCAATGGTCAGCGTTTTCAAAATATTTATATTTTTGCAAAATCTCTCTTCCAACGCCTCTACGTGTTTCTGGATCAAGTCATGTCTGGATTACAAAAAGAGAATATGGGTTATTGCACATTTTCCACGCAAGAAAATGTTATTTCACCGGATGAGGTTATGCCTGATTCACTCATGATTTTCGATGATGTTTCCACTGAACGTCAAGGCATTATTCAAAGCTATTTCAGTATGGGTCGACACAAACATATCGATTGCTTCTATCTTGGACAAACGTATTCTAAAATGTCCAAACAGTTGATTCGTGACAATGCCAATGTCATTGTTTTATTTCGCCAGGACGAGAGGAACAGTCGTCACATTTATAATGAACATGTGAATCCGGATATGACCTTTCAAATGTTTACTGAATTGTGTGGCAAGTGCTGGAACACTCAACGTCATGCCTGTTTAGTGATTGACAATCAAAGTGAACTCAACCAAGGACGATATCGCTTAGGGTATGATTATTTTATTGCTATTTAAGGCACTGACTCATTCCCTGTCAAGTCATTTGTCAAGACACCATGGCGATAGCAGAGAGTGAATTGAAAAAGCATATTATTAGAGCAAAAAATACTATTCGCCAAAAGTTTCGTCAATTGAAACGATCACGTGCAGATCATGCTTTCTTCATTCAACATCATTTAGCACCTCCGCTAAAAGCAATGTTGAAACCCTCTTTCAAGCCATCTGAAACGCTACCCACCGTTTCACAATCCATGCAGACGCTGCACGAGGACCCTGAGGAAGAGGATGAGGAACATGAACAGGAAGATTTGACTAGTGTTAGCGAAGTTGAGGATGACGAGGAACAAGTGTTTACGCCTCAAAAAAAGACCGCACCCCTTGCAGAGTTTTTGAGAAAAAAGAAATCCTTGGCCAGGGTCGAAACACCTTGCCCTTCCAGATCGTCTCCGTTTTCACAAGTCTTGGCCACTCCTCAAAATAAAACTCAGCTGAAAAGCATTTTAATAAAATATTATGGATCAACACTAGAACCCTATCTCACTGATCTATTTATTGGAAACACAGATACCACGTATGGTGTTCGCTATGAGGATGATAGTTTTAAAATTGGGGATCCATCCATTAAATTTGCTCGTACTAAAGCTGTCATTAAGAACATCAACTATAAATTGACGCCAGGACTGTTAAAGCTGCTCTTTTCTCGAACACCCTCATTCCATGAGTATACGTCAGAGGCCCTTGGCAAATATAAATCCATTTTATAGGAAACCCATGCCCACAAAAGACCGTATGATCCAGCTCAACAAGTGAATGCCAATATATCTCAAAAATATAAAACCATCATTGCAAAAATGTTTCCCACCAGTCAAAGTACTCGTCGTAAAGTGTCCGCTTCGGGAGTGACATTTAAACCATTAAAACCCCTTGCGGATGTTACCTACTGGCACATTCCATATAACCTCGTCCAGCGGCTACAGTTGTTGCATGCTTCACGTCAAGCCGGCCATACCGGTCACGATTGGGAAATTCAAGAAATATAACAAGAACTTCGAAATGCCAAAATTATTGTTTAAGCCCTCACCCATTAAAATGGGTATTGCTCACGAGTTGCATCGCCCAGCTAGGCGTCACTATCCGCGACTCAAGGTGATTTCACGGGGTGTGGATGAACTTTGGCAGGCTGACTTGGTTGAAATGATACCCTATGCTGGCGTTAACGACGGTGAACGCTATATGTTGACCGTCATTGATGTCTATACCAAAATGGCCTTTGTTGAACCTGTGCGTCGCAAGTCTGGTCCACTGGTCACCAAGGCCTTTCAACATATTATTCAACACTCCAAACGTCAACCTCAGCTGCTACAAACCGACCAGGGGAAAGAATTTTTCAACAAGAATTTCTCCAGTTTTCTCAAATCTAAGGATATTCACTATTACACCACATACAGCAATCTCAAAGCCAGCGTGGTCGAACGGTTTAACCGAACATTGAAAACCCATATGTGGAAAGCGTTTACCGCTCAGGGCACTTATCGCTTTTTGGACATGTTACCTGAGCTAGTGTCACGTTACAATGACAGCAAACATAGAACCGTTGGGACCAAGCCACGTCTCGTAACCTAAAATATTCAGCGACTGGATAAACTGTTCAACCCTATAAAAACACCAGGTCCTAAACGTCACTGACTGAAAATTGGGGATTTTGTTCGTGTGAATAAATTTAAGTCTGCCATCAATAAGGGCTACACGACTCAGTGGGGGACTGAACTATTCCGAATTCGTCAAGTCAACTTGGACAGTCCAGTCACCTATTTACTCCAAGTCCTCAACCTTCAACCCATAAAAGGTAGATTTTATCTCCAAGAACTTCAAAAAACAGCATTTCCGAAACATTACCTCGTGGAAAAAGTGTTGAAACAAAAAGGAAATAAACTATACGTCAAATGGTTAGGATTTAACTCAACGTTTAATTCTTGGATCAATAAATTACATGTTGTGTGAACCTGTGCACGTTTTTATTTATTGAATTTTGTTGTATGAGAGTCCTGTGTACAGCGCTCCGCGCTTCGTGCATGTCTATATGTGTTTCTCTTTCTCTCTCCACTCCGGCATCTCACTCTTTGAATCCATGTTGACATACAACTCGTTCAGCTATTGGCTGTCATGGGTTCTTCCACTCCTCCCGTCACCTCTACCCCGGCGCTCTAGCCCCGCCCCCTCACCACTCTGCAGCGGTCACGTGATTTCCTGTTGTGTAGAGGTTTCCCTCCTTTCACCTCTCTCTCTTCCCCTTTCCTCTCTGCGAGGCCCCTGCCTGCTGCTACTGCTCAGCTCGCCTTGCTAGCCGTTATCACCTTTTTACAGAGTTGTCAAATGGTTGCAACCTGTTATCATCTTACAGCAATGTTGTCAGCTCTCACCCACATTCCATTCTCTTAGCTGGCTAGCCAGGCACCAAGCGGGTCTCTCGAGCAGATATTCTGTTTTCCCATTCTGGCTGCCAGTTAGACATACATAGAAAATCAAGTTCTCCACACCACACTACTGCACAGTTTTAGTCCTAGAGACTTGAAAATTATTATGGAGGTAGAGAGGGTCAGCGCCATTCATTTACGTCAAACAAAAGTTTTTGTAAACTCTTTAGTTTCCAAAATATAAAAATTTCAAAAGTTTAGTGTTTTCAAAAAATCTCAAAAAATAAAAAAGTTTTATTATAAAAAATAAAGGACATAGAGACCATTCGTTTCAACTATGGCACAACGTTCTATCATGTTTGGTTTTCAAACTATCGCCTACTTTCAGAAACAAAAATTTTAAAAAATTATGAAAAATATAACGAATGGTCCATAGGAAAGAGCACGTCAGCCCGAGTCCAACGATATGTCGCATGCCCATGGTTTCGCGAAATATACATAAAAGGTCAGCGTAGCCGAGCTTCTCATGTAAGTATTTAGAACTGTCACCACTCCCCTACTGCACAGTTTTAGCCCTAGAGGCTTGAGGGGGTCAGGGCCATTCATTTATGTAAAACAAAATTTTTGTAAACTCTTTAGTTTCCAAAATATAAAAATATCAAAATTGAACTTAAAAAAAAAAAACATCAAAAATAAAAAAGGTTTATTATAAAATATAAAGGACATAAAGACTGTTCGCTTGAGCCATGGCACAACGTTCTATCATGTTTGGGTTTTTAACTATCGCCTACTTTCAAAAACAAAAATTTTCAAAATTTTCCATAGGAAAGAGGACGACAGCCAGAGTCCAACGACACCTCATTTATCAACATTCGACCTTGGGTTCACGAGACATTGGGTTGGACTCGCGTGGTGGCCATGACACTGATTAGAATCGGCACTACCCCCCCCCCCTACTTGTAGGCTACCTCACATCACGTGAACAGTATTAGGTATAGAACAAAACATCGAATTTTCCGTTCGATTTTTACTTGCGGGGGAACCTCAAACAAAAGGTAGCCGATGAAGAAACAATCCGCGTACTCTGAAGGCTCTAGAGAACGAAATAACCGCACAGATATGAAATATCAGTGAGGATGAATTGCAGCGAGTGAACCAAAACTTCCCAGGGCGGTGCAACGAATGTTTAGCAAATGAGGTGCAGCTTTTCCAGCTACTACTCTGAAACTTATATAAGTAACTACGTTTATTAAATACGTTAACAAGTGCCAATGTGTTAACTAGTTGGGCGCTATGCTGCTGCTAGCACCAATACCTTGCTCGACACGCTGAAATACTCAGTGCCCCAGCCGCCACACGGCAACGGCGAGTCTCCGTTCGAAGGGAGGGCCCTCTAAGTACAATATCAAACAATTCGTGAAAAGTCGTGAAAGCCTGTGCAGATTCAGAAAGATATTTAACCGATGGAAAAAATGTGACATATCTGGTTGTGGATTGGATGAGGAACTTTTACACCCCCTGGAAACCGTGCTAGGGCCACCTCTGAATATAAGATGCCCAGCCATACAGGGGAGGGGCCGTCACAATGAGCTCTCGTGCCACCCGGAAACCTTGCTAGGGCCCCCTCTGAATAAAAGATGCCCAGCCATACAGGGGAGAGGGCACCACAATGATCTCTCACACCCCCTAGAAACCTTGCTAGGACCGCCTCTGAATATAAGATGCCCTGCCCTACAGGGGAGGGGGCGCCACAATGAGCCCTCGCACCCCCTGGACACCTTGCTAGGGCCCGCTCTGAATATAAGATGCCCAGCCATACAGAGGAGGGGGTGCCACAATGAGCTCTCCAACCCCTTGGACACTTTGCTAGGGCCCCCTCTGAATATAATATGCCCAACAATAAAGGGGAGAGGGCGCCACAATGAGCTCTCGCACCGCCTGGAGACCTTGCAAGGCCCCCTCTGAATATAAGATGTCCAGCCATACAGGGGAGGGAGAACCACAATGAACTCCCGCACACCCTCGAAACCTTGCTAGGGCCCCCTCTGAATATAAGATGCCCAACCACACAGGGGAGGGGGCACCACAATGAATTCTCGCACCCCCTGGAAACTTTGCAAGGCCCCCTCTGAATATAAGATGCCCAGCCATACAAGGGAGGGGGAACCACAATGAACTCCCGCACCCCTTGGGAACCTTGCTAGGGCCCTCCCTGGATATAAGATGCCCAGCCGTACAGGGGAGTGGGCACCACAATGAGCTCTCGCACCATCTGGAAACATTGCTGGGGCCCTCTCTGGATATAAGATGCCCAGCCATACAGGGGAGGGGGCACCACAATGAACTCTCGCACCCCCTGGACACCTTGCTAGGGCCCGCTCTGAATATAAGATGCCCAGCCGTACAGAGGAGGGGGTGCCACAATGAGCTCTCCAACCCCTTGGCCACTTTGCTAGGGCCCCCTCTGAATATAATATGCCCAACAATAAAGGGGAGAGGGCGCCACAATGAGCTCTCGCACCGCCTGGAGACCTTGCAAGGCCCCCTCTGAATGTAAGATGTCCAGCCATACAGGGGAGGGAGAACCACAATGAACTCCCGCACACCCTCGAAACCTTTCTAGGGCCCCCTCTGAATATAAGATGCCCAACCACACAGGGGAGGGGGCACCACAATGAGTTCTCGCACCCCCTGGAAACTTTGCAAGGCCCCCTCTGAATATAAGATGCCCAGCCATACAAGGGAGGGGGAACCACAATGAACTCCCGCACCCCTTGGGAACCTTGCTAGGGCCCTCCCTGGATATAAGATGCCCAGCCGTACAGGGGAGTGGGCACCACAATGAGCTCTCGCACCATCTGGAAACATTGCTGGGGCCCTCTCTGGATATAAGATGCCCAGCCATACAGGGGAGGGGGCACCACAATGAACTCTCGCACCCCCTGGAAATATTGCTGGGGCCCTCTCTGGATACAAGATGCCCAGGCATACAGGGAGGGGGCGCCATAATGAATTCTCGCACCCCCTGGAAACCTTGCTAGGGCCCCTCTGAATAAAGATGCCCAGCCATACAGGGGAGGGGGCACCACAATGAGCTCTGGCACCCCCTGGAAACCTTGATAGGGCCCCTCTGAATATATGATGTCCAGCCTTACAGGGGAGTGGCGCCACAATGAGCTCTCCCACCCCCTCGAAACCTTGCTAGGGCCCTATCTGAATATAAGATGCCCGGCCATACAGGGGAGGGGGCACCACAATGAGCTCTGGCGCCCCCTGGAAACCTTGCTAGGGCCCTCTCTGAATATAAGATGCCCAGCCATACAGGGGAGGGGGGAACCACAATGATCTCTCGCACCCCCTAGAAACCTTGCTAGGGCCGCCTCTGAATATAAGATGCCCTGCCATACAGGGGAGGGGGCGCCACATTGAGCTCTCGCACCCCCTGGACACCTTGCTAGGGCTCCCTCTGAATATAAGAAGCCCAGCCATACAGAGGAAGGGGTGCCACAATGAGCTCTCCCACCCCCTGGACACCTTGCTAGGGCTCCCTCTGAATATAAGATGCCCAGCCATACAGGGGAGGGGGCGCCACAATGAGCTCTCGCACCACCTTGACTCCTTGCTAGTGCCCCCTCTGAATAGAAGATGCCCAGCCTTACAGGGGAGGGGGCGACACAATGAGCTCTCGCACCCCCTGGAGACCTTGCTAGGGCCCCTCTGAATATAATATGCCCAGCCATACAGGGGAGGGGGCGTCACAATGAGCTCTCGCATCCCCTGGAAACCTTGCTAGGGCCGCCTCTGAATATAAGATGCCCAGTAATACAGGGGAGCGGGCGCCACAATGAGCTCTCGCACCACCTGGACAACTTGCTAGGGCCGCCCCTGAATATAAGATGCCCAGCCGTACAGGGGAAGGGGCACCACAATGAGTTCTCGCACCCCCTGGAAACCTTGCTAGGGCCCCCCTCTGAATATAAGATGCCCAGCTATACAGGGGAGGGGGAACCACAATGATCTCCTGCACCTCCTGAAAACCTTGCTAGGGCCCTCTGAATATAAGATGCCCAGCCATACAGGGGAGGGGGCACCACAATGAGCTCTCGCAACCCCTGGAAACCTTGCTAGGGCCCCCTCTGAATATAAGATGCCCAGCCATACAGGGGAGGGGGCGCCACAATGAGCTCTCGCACCGCCTGGAGACCTTGCAAGGCCCCCTCTGAATATAAGATGCCCAGCCATACAGGGGAGGGGGTGCCAAAATGAGCTCTCGCACCGCCTGGAGACCATGCAAGGCCCCCTCTGAATATAAGATGTCCAGCCATACAGGGGAGGGGGAACCACAATGAACTCCCGCACCCCCTGGAAACCTTGCTAGGGCCCTCCCTGGATATAAGATGCCCAGATATACAGGGGAGAGGGCACCACAATGAGCTCTCGCACCATCTGGAAACATTGCTGGGGCCCTCTCTGGATATAAGATGCCCAGCCATACAGGGGAGGGGGCGCCACAATGAACCCTCGCACCCCCTGGAAACATTGCTGTTGCCCTCTCTGGATATAAGATGCCCAGCCATACAGGGAGAGCGCACCATAATGAACTCTCGCACCCCCTGGGAACCTTGCTAGGGCCCCTCTGAATATAAGATGCCCAGCCATACAGGGGAGGGGGCACCGCAATGACCTCTGGCACCCCCTGGAAACCTTGCTAGGGTCCCCTCTGAATATAAGATGCCCTGCCATACAGGGGAGGGGGCGCCACAATGAGCTCTCCCAACCCCTGGAAACCTTGCTAGGGCCCTCTCTGAATATAAGATGCCCAGCCATACAGGGGAGGGGCACCACAATGAGCTCTCGCACCATCTGGAAACATTGCTGGGGCCCTCTCTGAATATAAGATGCCCTGCCATACAGGGGAGGGGGCGCCACAATGAGCTCTCCCAACCCCTGGAAACCTTGCTAGGGCCCTCTCTGAATATAAGATGCCCAGCCCGACAGGGGAGGTGCGCCACTTTGAGCTCTCGCACCCCCTGGAAGCCTTGCTAGGGCCGCCTCTGAATATAAGATGCCCAGCAATACAGGGGAGGGGGCACCACAATGAGCTCTCGCACCCGATGGAAACCTTGCTAGGGCCCCTCTGAATATAAGATGCCCAGCCATACAGGAGAGGGGGCGCCACAATGAGCTCTGGCGCCCCCTGGAAACCTTGCTAGGGCCCCCTCTGAATAAAAGATGCCCCTCCTTACAGGGGAGGGGACGCCACAATGAGCTCTCGCACCCCCTGGAAACCTTGCTAGTAACGCCTCTGAATATAAGCTCCCCAGCCATACAGGTGAGGGGGCGCCACAAATACACACGCTAGTTTCGGCTTCACAGAGTTGGAAAGAAACTCCTAAAGTATATTTTAGATACGAAATAAACAATACTCAGTACAGCCAAATTCGTGACCAAAGACCACACCATGAAGTTCCAAGCCAGAGCCGTCTCCAGAAAACCGATGCAGATATCACAAGAGGAAAGAATGAGGAGATCAAATAGAATGAAGAAATATTGGGAGAAAAGGAGAGCAAAAGCATCTAAGAAGAGATTGATCTGGCGTACCCCAGAGTGGATGATTCCAAAAGAAGCAGAAGAAGAAGAAACGAAGAAACATTACTCAGAAAAATATAATTTAGATACAAAATACCGGTACACTTATGAATTTCCGAAAAATGAAAAATTCATTTCAAAATACAAAATACTTTCTTCCATAACCTAATGACTGTTCAAAATAAAAATAATATATTACTATTAGAAATATTACTGTCAATATTGACCTGAACGGATACGAGCGTTAACGTGCAAGGCCACCGTCAGTCCCCTTGAAATGTTTTTCCTCACCTTGTCTCCGATCCCGTAAAATGGGGAATAATATGTAGAGATAATTATTATTATTCTTTCGTTACACCCTCTTTGGGGTTCGTTGAGTCAATCATTTCTCTGTGTGTTTTTCTTTCCTTTGTGCCCGGGTATTTTTGTCTTGGAACCATATATTTTCGTTTTTAGTAATTAGTTTTGCTTGTCAATTGAGCAGTGCATATTCTGTAATTTTGTTTTGAATTCTACTAGGCCGTTTTCCGTTTCTTGAAACCATGTGGGTTTTGTTTTGCGGTTACGGAAGAAATCAAAGATTTGTTTGGTTAATCTATTAGAGTTCATTTTGAGAAGATCACCGTATAGATTTATCCTCCCTTTGTCATAGTATCTGGGAGTTATTATTATTGTTATTATTAGGCGATCTACTCTCCAAATTCAACAGAGCGAAACCGGCACTGTATTGGGTAGTCTGTGACTTTTGTCTTGGTATCATCAAATGTGATACGAGAGATCTATTACGAGATTGCCGGGAATCAAACTACCACTGATCCACCGAGCTATAGCAGTATGTACTGTTTACACTGGGTGTAACTCTTGACTGAACGCTGTCATCTATGAAAGACTGCTGCCAAACTCAAGACACGGAACTTTTGAGGTACCAACACTCTTTTCCATCGCTGAATACTGTTCCCCTTTTTGATAAATAGTTTGTTGTTGTTGATTTATTTAAGGACTTTGTGACATGTATATTAAAATAAATAAATAAATAAATAAATCAATTAAACCTCGACAGGTTTCTGGAAATACAGACCTGGAAATGTTGGGCCAAATGTCATTATTACTATTATTATCCCTGTGGCTCAGGTTATTGCGGACTTTGAGATACGTGAGCTCGATCCGTTCTGCGTGGTTTCCACCATTTTCAACTCCAAGCAAATGCTAGTACGGTACCTTTTAATAAGTCACGGCCGCTTCCTTCCAATGTCTTGCCTAGTTTCATTCGCCTTCGCTCATTTCATCTCTTATAAACTCCTCTCATGAGGTTGGCCGTAAAATCACCCTCCACAAGGAAGAAAAAAATCATTACGTCCAATCCCCAAGCCCGTTGAAACAGGAACAATAAGAGGTTGACAAACATATATTTATTATTATTATCATTGTTTCACAACGTAGACAACTATGCAGGGCAATTTAAGATATTCAAGGTTCGAACTCAGGCACTGACAGCGGCCATCATCAGTGTGGTATTTGCTGGATTCTTCCCACTTTCCGTCTAGACAAATGTCGGAATGGTAACATACTTCAAGTCAGATCATTTCTAGACCACAATGAATACAGCCAGGCAAACTACTACAGACCCACACAAACACAGGTTATCAGGCAAATTACTCGATCAAGATTTACCAATAACAATTGCCAAACTTAATCTTTGGTGGCTCGTGGCGCAGTGGCTAGCATCCCTGAGGTCCGTGTTCGATTACCAGCTCTGCCAAGAAATTTATTTCTGGCCCGAGGACTGGAGCGGGGACCACTCAGCTACGTGAGGCAATGCAGAGAAGAGGCGGGTACGATTCCCACCTCAGCCATCCCGGAAGTGGTTTTCCGTGGTTTCCCACTTCTACTCCTGGAGAATACCGGGAAGGTTCCTAACTTACGGCCTCGGCCGCCTCCCTCCTAATTCTCAACTTAATTGAACTCATTAATACAGCCATCACACTACCACAGGTTTTCAGACAAAATTACACACACACACCAAAGGACACGGCGATAAATGTCCGCGATGTCCAATCCTCTCAAATGGACAATAACAACAAGGAAGTATCGTAATGGTTGGAAATAAGGAAAATATATTAACGTATAAAACAGGGGCTGATAACCTCACTGTTCCGCCCCTTAGAACAGCATTCAAACTACTACAACCAACATTCTCCTTGATAACGACAAGAGTTATAACTAGGGGGCGGATTTCTAAGAGAAGTCATAGTTTTTCCCTTAACATTATATCTTATGGTCTTGTATTTTCAACACATTTCCAAGCATGATAACCAAAATTAAACAGGTTTTATTGGGCATATAAATGCGTATTTTTGCTTTCATAAGTTTTATGGCATATTTTGAACAAGATATTATTATAAACGGCATATTGTGGTAATTTTCATTTGAATTTCGTTTTATAAAAATCAGAATAAGCTCTAGAAATTATTGTTCAGGACAGAATGGAATATCCTACTGAAGAACCATTCTAATGTAGTGTATGGAATGCTTCTAACAGGAAGGAGCTGTTGTTTGCTAGCTGGGTCAATTCCTGGAAACCGGGCTATTGTTTACACGGAAGCAGAGGTAATTCCGCAGTTATTTGTCATCGTTCTTATCTCTCTCCTTCCCCCTTCCCTCTTCCACCTTCAACACACTGAATGACCTTGGTCGCTCATTAGGGAGCTTCAGTCATTCAGTTCCTTTCAATATGCCTATAACGAAAGTCTCAATTTGTGGGAAGTTGCGAAGTTTTGTTCACGAGTTAGGTGAAAACATATTCAATACGGATGGAGTAATAAAAGTGTTTCTATGTAACGTAGATGCTATTCATTAAGTCATATTTTGAATTTTATAGGTCATATTTTTATGTTTTTAGGTCATAAATGCATACATATTTCATACATTTTTAGGTCATAGAAATCCGCCCCCTAGTTATAACTATATCTATGCGTTTAGGTTAAAGTGGGCTGTTTATATGCCTGGGGTTGGATATAGGAAACCTCAAAAAAGAATCAGGATGGCCAGGGTGAGATTCATACCCAAATTCTCCCGAAATAGCGCGTCACCGTGGTCGAGTTAACTTTCCTCTATGTCATATTTAATTTTTTGTGTGTATTTTGCCTTGGGGTGGTCATCTTTGAGATTTTCATTTATTTCTTCTAGTTCAGGCAGCACTCCCTAAATTGTGGTTCCACAAGTAGCACTAGTTAAAGGCACCTCAGTGTCCTATTTTATCGCCACCATTTTCCTTAAAACAAAATGGCAGAAATCCCAATATCAAAACTCAAATGAAATTACGAATAAGCATCTCAACTAAATTTTGAAAAAACATACTTCGATGTGGGAAGGAATCAAGGTTCTCGGGCGAAGCGTTTTCAAGATAATGGTTGTACAAATCAGCCAAGCTTTAATATGCATGACTTATGGTACAATGAATAATTTACAGTGCTTCTCATTCCGATACATTTAAATAAGGACACCCTGTTAATAACGTTGAGTTTTTATGATCACGAATAACTTGATATTATAAAACAATAAGATATACTAGTGGGCCCGTGCGAGCTTTCGCAACGTGAATGTAGGTGTATGGGGTAGTAAGGAAGAATGTGGGAGAACGAAGTTTTAAATATTGAAGAAATGTATTTATTGTTGTTAAACGGCATACGTACATTAGAAGAACAAAAAGAATTATGTAGAACAGTGTTTTTACTTGTCACAGCACCTCTTTGTAGACAATATACGATGTTACAACGAATTTATCGGTTGTTTGCTCGGGAGTTTCTTCTACAGCAATTTTTACATTTGCAAAGGATTGAACCCCAGAGAAAATCTTGGCGAGACCACACCGGAACCATCTGCTGAGAGACTCCTCAGCTAGCAGTACGCCACGCTCCACCAGATGGCTGCCACCGCCGCGCTGTCCTGCGGTCTAGCGGCAGGCTCGCCCAGCAGTACGCTGTCACGCTGCCCTGCGCTCTAGCGGCAGGATCGCCAGGTTATGGTGCTCCCATTGTAAATGTACATTTTTAAGGTATTTATTTATTTGTGAGGCATTTAAAGAGGAAGTGAGTGCGTTTCGGGCACACATGGGGCTATGCGGAACCAGTAGGTACCCCCTATGTGAAGGTTGGTTTTAACAGGAAGTTATTTTCGCTACAAAACCCGAATTGGACATTATCAAAATAATGTAGGGAAGATAATTATCAATACCGTACTTAAGACCTACAGGAGAGATAATTAGTGACAAGGTATGTATGACCTATGTGTAGCCTTGTATGCCAAAAGCTAAAGAATACTCTCTCCATGCTTTCAAGATGGTGGCTATGTGAACTATTAGAACATTAAAATCGACAGCTCTGAAATAAATTGGGTAATTAACACAACTCTTGCCAAGAGGTGAGTATCATATAAGACCTCCCACCTGCATTAGTCAAGAAATTAACTCAGGGCGTTATTGCACCATTAAGGCGAAACTTTGTAGAAGACGAATAATATATTAGATTCGTCAGTTGCGTTAATGATGAAATTATTACAGTGATTCACCTTCCAGAAATTGCATTGTTTAAAATTAGATAACTTTCTATACTCTGGACGAAAATTAGTGATATGGGTAAAACCTGTGGTGTATCGAAAGCCTGTAGCAAAACAACAGCGACTTTAATTTTCATGGTGGTTGTAGGGCGTAAAATTGGAACGTAATAGTGAATCATTCAGAAAGAAATTGCACAGTTAGAACGAAACTTAGAAGCAAAGAAGTACCGTTTATGGGACCTTGCTGAAATTAGCCTTAGGTAAAACACGCAACGCGTGGTGGCCATCATGATAATATAGAATATGATAATGAATGAATAAACATATTTTTAAGAGACAAATAAAATTACCTACAAGATGCTGTAACAGAGCAGACGAAATTTCAATAAAGCCATTTCCGGCTTGATCTTCTGTCCATAAGCTTGGATTATTCCCATAGATTTCAACAATACATAAACAATATAACCTCACTTGGAATAGCATGCCTCTTGTTTGGAAGATTCTGGAAGAAGCTAAATTTGCTGCACATCGAAGCACATTGTTGCAGAATCATGTCCTGCGTTTACATGAAATTATGAAACGTTGATGCACGAAGGCTGAGCAGTCGTTTACTGGCCATGTATTTGGTCTTTTTTTTACTGAATCAGTTGTTTCATTTTATGGCAGTAACTACAAACATCTAAAGATGGGGAGCAAAATCCAATATTGAAGTACTAAAAGAAATTTCAAAATATACACACTTTGCTGACAATTTCAATACGTTTCTTTTGTTTGAATTAGCATCGAGGTTAATAAACTTTGAAAAATGTGGTTTCTTGCCCCGGAAATTCTAGATAAAAACCATGACAAGCTGTTTATTTTATGTTGAATTTCGATATTTTTCGATTCTCTCCCCTATTTTTTCCGGTGATACAGTGACCGCTGTTAGGAACAACAATGTTACGCAATCTTGTAGATTTAGCTAGCAAGCCATCTATAAAGGTTCTTCTGCAAATCCAAAGGATTTTGCTGTTTTTCTTAATCAACGTGTACTCAAGCAAACAATAGTTTGGCCGTTGCTTGATACCTGAAGGCCTAGACCCCCTCTTGACAGGATTTTAAGAAACAAGGCTGGTGCCACTTTATTAGGAACAGATATTAATTGTATTTTTATATAAAACAGTAACAGGATATGAAATATTAACAAGAAAACCTCCTTGCACCATGTGAACCGAGGTTGAATGAGTTGTAGCATTTGGGCCAATGATAACGAATTTCTCTTCTTGTTTTCAGGGATTAAGTATCCTTTATATCCAGCTATCGTTCTCTGCACCCACAGTCACTAAAGTGTCATCTAACTCACTCACCGTATTAATAGAAGCGAAAGAAATTACCAATGGACACATTGAACTCACAAGCACTCAATTCAAAATGCTTATTAAACAACAACAAACACAAAGCATAATGGGTAACGGTTACCTTGGATATAATTATGAGATACCCTGTGATTGGTTGGTTGTGACTAAAGCTTTTCTGATTGAGCACACGATGTAGACAAAATTCTTTATCTTTGGTTCCCTATATTTTAACCAATAAATAAGGGACAATTCTTTTGGTCGGCTTGAAATTCAGATGCGTTAAGTATTTCAGGCTGCACTACCGGGAGGAGCTGGTTATACGCTTCAACTTCTGATATGTTTTGACTCAAATTAAGACGCCTCTTGGAACTATAACATGAAATGTATCGTATGATGTTTCTGTCCCAATATTGCGGTTATCGTCAGATTAAATGCACTATAATGTAAAGCATAAAATTAGATGCCCAGAACAAAAAATCAAGAAATAAAACCTGCACTTCTTTTCTCTAAAAGTACTTATAATAAAAATAGTTTTCCTCGAAATGCAAAATCGGACTATTTTTAAAAGTAATTAGACCCTAGGCTCTCAACGCTTCAGAAACTCTCACTCCTCATCACAAAACAGTTAAGGGACATTTGGACTTCTAAAACGTAATGTAATGTGAAATACATTACGGCTGAGAATCAAAGATTGAGTCCATCTTCCATAACCAAATGGATAAATATATAAATGCATCTCCGAACTCATGTACCACAATATGTCTGCACAGAATTTAATTCATTGGGCACTTGGACTAACTTATAAAATTCACACATACCTCAAGAACAATACAATTGGATCAAATTGGTACAAACATAATGTAAAAAAACTGAAAGAATTAGGATCTCCAAATTAGCATGACCGAAAAAAACAAGAAATTTGCACTCACACGGACTTCTGAGGACGAGGAGATAACGTCTAACCATCATGTATGGTCCATGCAACGAAAACAAACTCATTCGTTGAGTATAAAGGGATAATGGGCTAAAAGAAAGGCTATCTAATGTTGATTCCGCGTGGCCCTAAGAGACCCTTTCACGATGCAGAAGTCGAAATGCTTAGAAATTGTTAATCATTAGTTCACACGATATCCTATAAAAATGAAATAGGAAACTCTACCAGACTAATTAATTATATTCAACAAATTGTGAATATTACAACAAATAAAGGTAAACGGATATTCATAACTTTAGGATAATATAGTTGATATGAACTCTGGGTACCGACACATTCGGAGTGTCACTAAGCAAATATCATTCAGATGGTTCTTAAGGTTGGTTGGTTCATCAGTTTAATGGCTGCGGTCATGATCTCTATAATACTACTGAATGTCTCGCTCCCACGGCTTTGCGGTTACATTTACCTGGCGGAAGGGGCGAACATCGCTCAAGCTGCATGGCGCGCTCGTTGAAAGGATGCTTACTTAGGCTTATTTACTCCCTAATTCTGATGGGAAATTGTTATCACGAGCTGTTATGATTCAAAAAGAAGATATTAGGTGTAAGCTGCCATTCTACAACATTTCCTTGTTTCAAAATACACGGCAATGACTACAGTCTACAGGTGAAGAGAAGTGATGCATAGGCCTAAATTTCCACCAGGTGCTTTCATATATAAAGTAGGCTATTAGAGTAGAGGTTATTATAGTAGATTTCAGCATAATATGAAAAATTCGCTTGTTGGGTCACCTTTGCTGATTGGAACAACAATGTTGCGCAATATTATAGGTTTTACTAGAGTAGGGGAGTGAGCCCGGTTTAAACCCCCACCACCACTCCCTCTGACGTCCCATTCTCAGCCATGTAATATTTGATATCTCGCGAACCCATGGTCGGATTTTGACAAATGAGGTGTCGTAGGAAAGCTGGTATTTAGTGTTTTGTATATTGTAATTTATGTGGCCACAAATCCCATACCACTTGCCCTTGGCGTTATTTTCCGAGACGAGTATCTCCGAAATGTTAGGTCGTAATTTGTGTATTCTGTTCCTTTTATTTTTGGGGTTATTCGTGCTAATTTGGGACGGGTTTAATTTTCTTTCTCCTGGGTTTTGTGTTCTTTATTTCTGGGGTTAGGTTTTTTTTTTTGGGATTAATATTTGGTTGTTTGGTTTATTCTTGTTTATTTGTTTTGTGATTTATTTATGAATACATTTATATTTTTACCAATAAATGCTTGCATTCCTTTTTCAATGCCTCGGCCTCTTCGTAGGGTTCCTTTCCACGCCACAGGTAAATCCTGAATGACTGATCTCCAGGGTGTTCGATAGGTAGCAGTGACAGAACGCCTTGAAGACCTGTCTCTGTTTGCTGCTTGTCCTTCGATGAATGTCGAGGGCAGGTAGGCGGGTACACCAACAACCCCTCATATAAGTCCCTAGCCTTATTGGTTCATGAGATATTAAAAAGCCGATGACCTATTATTTTTCGATCTTTTGGTTCTTTTTTTAAATAACTTATAAATAAATCATTATTAAGAAAGTCCGCCCTCTTACAAAAATCCCAATTGCGCATGCGTAAAAACAAAAACAAAAAGTTAAATAATAAAGGCTTCCAGGACTATACAGGTTTTTCATGTGGAACAAGTTTAATTTCATACTGGTATCGGACTTCATGCATGTTGCACATGGAAAGCGACTTTTGCCTAAAAATTACTATTTCACCCCCTAGTAGGGGTAGGTTTTATTTTAGGGTTGAAATACGTTGTCCATAGGAAAGGGGGCTTTACCACGAGTCCTACGACACCTCATTTGTCAAAATCCGACCATGGGTTCGCGAGATATCAAATATTACATGGCTGAGAATGTGACGTCAGAGGGAGTGGCGGGGGGAGTTTTTTTTTACCGGCCTCACTGCCCTACTTACTAGCAAGCTACATATAGATTTATGTACAAACCCTAAGGATTTATCGTTTTCCTAAATCAACGTCTACTTAAGCGACGGAAAGCTGCCTGTTACCGGAAGGCCTGGACCTCTTCCTATTGCCAAGCTATAATGAAACAAGGCTTGTGGCTCTTTATTAGGAATATACATTGATTGTTTTCTTACATAGAAGTAGTCATTGGATGTGAAATATTTGCCAGAAATCCTCCTTGAACCATGTGAGCAGGAATTGAATGAGTTATACACATTGGGTTAATGATAACCGCTTTCTCTTCTTCTCTTCTCGAGCCATCGTTCCGAGCACCCAGAGTCACTAAAGTGTCATCTAACACAGTCATGTTAAATAAAAGCAAACGAAATTAAGCTTACACACTTTGAACTCACAATCACTCAATTGGAACTGCTTTTTAAACTGCTACAAACACAAACGGTGGCCATGTATAGTACGATTAGATACCCTGTGATCGACTTGTTGTGGCAACACTCGAGGTGGACCAAACTCTTTCTCTATGTTTCCCTGTATTTTAACCAATAAATAAGGGGCAATTCTGCAAGGCTTTCTTATTTTCTATTCAATGGATATTATGTGAACTCATGATAAACAATTTCTAAGCGTTTATTTAAAAGCATTGTAATAATAGAGCATTTCCTCGCATTTAAGAAGACGACGACCCCAATGATTACACATTACAATACATTTAATGATAAAGTATTAACAGGCGGCTATAAGTTTAGCGAGAGGAATTGACTTAACTCTACTCATGGACTCATTGCGCTCTGTAACACAGGATCAACGCTTACAATATCTCGGAAACTTGGATATGTTGTTCAGCAAAAATACAGTATTAGTGTAATTTGATGTTTTATTATATACTCAATTACATAATATACGTAATACTTCACACAAATAATTAGTTGTTTTGTTTCCGTGGGTGAACCACCAGTCTATGGGGGCTACGAATAGATTCAATACGTGCCAGCAATTAGCTATGGCTATCAGTAGCTAAGGTGGCTAAGTCATGCATTCCTGCTGTTGCGTCAAACAAGCTGCCGGGTAGCAGGTTCGATCCCTGGGCTGGTACATGTTTTTTCGCTTAATGACGTATACAGAGAATGTACTATGATCACATATGTACTTGTCTTATTTGTCCTGAAAAGGACACTTTTTATCCGATATTACGTAGCCAGGTTGGACGACGACATAATGATCTGTAAAACGAAAGCAAGGTACCCTGATTATTCAGGGTAGCAAGTGTTCAACATGTTGACCACCTTAGTTTTAATGGAAAATCAGATTCACTCAGGCCACCACACTTGTCGCGTCAATACACTCTGTATCCTCGGGAAGTAAACCGTTCCTCATTCTTTCGTTCGACAAATATAAAACAGTATTAATTCATCCACTAATGAGGAAAACCGTGTCCTATTGAGTTCGTTCGATTGTTAACATGACTTTTCTTTCTAAAGAGAGAAACTGAAATAATCAGAAAAGAAAGCTACTAACTGAATGAGCGTCTGCTGAATGGATTTTTAGGTAGGATTATTTTTATACGAACAAAATAAAGTGTTTTGGCATGCATGTGGAATGGATTTTCAAATCTTTATCTTCTACTCGAGACCAACTTAAGGCAACTTGGAAGTGGATTTCCGTGGTATCCCACTTCTACTCCAGATAAAATGCTGAGATGCTTCGAAATTTGAGACCACTGCGATCCCCTTAACATTCCTACCTTCATTTACAAATACACAAACTGCTACCTAAACCGTAATAAGCATTTAAGCACACACAAAAACACAAGAATGTGATGATTACGATGTCCATGCCCCTAAAGTTTGAAAAGAAACGCCGCTGAGAACAGCAAAATGAAGTCTCATGTGTATTGGCTCATGGCGAATGAACTATTAGTCCTAATGGGGCGGAATTTGAATCAAAGAAAAATTTGAACTTTCTTCTCCACCTTGTAACTTGTTCTCTGAGGCAACTACTTTACTAAAATTGGTTACGATGGTGAAAATACACTTTCGAAACATTTCACTGGGTAATTTCCAGCCAATGGTAGCTACTTAAAACTCTGATTTTTAGCTTGAAAGCAATACCAATTTGTGGATGAGGTTATAGTAATCATACCGTACCAGTGTAAACACCTCACTGATTAGTCTACAAATGCCAACGATATGACAGTTTGAATGTTATGAATGCACAGCAGTTGCATTGAGAACAGCCCGTAACAGCGAGAACATTACAATATTCCTAATTCGCATAGCTCCATAACGTAATGTTTCCACTACCCACAATGCAGTGAAAATGCACATGGCTAGGTGATGCGATCGAGGTGGTTGTGGGTTAAGCAAACACCTGCACAATTGAAAGCCATCACAACTGAAGAAAAGAAAATGAATCTAATCCCTGAACGTGAACATTAATATTTATAATGCCCGACGGTTAAAATCGTATTTCGAGCGGTAAGAAGGTTTTTGATAAAGAAAATCAAGTGTGCAACCCAAACGTTCTCACTATCTATCTTCATAAATTAGCAAAATACAACGGACTCTGCACAGGAATACATCGTAAGTGAATAAATGTGGTAATGTGACTTTGAAAGTGTGGCTTGATATTAACTTACATCCACACTAAAATGGAGCACGTGCTGTCGTTCAAAACATTTTGCCTACGGCTGGATTCGAAGCACTATTCTGCTAGGTCACGCATACCACATCAGATCGGACTTTAACCGCTTCAGTCACGGAGACAAGGTGCACATTGTGTGCTACGCGGGTACTAGTTAAATAAGCTGTTCCAACTTGAACGTTAATTTGCATGTCAAAGTCTTCCCTCATGGTTTATAGTGTTCATTTAACATTCTACTATTGCAGATCACGTGGCGTAACCTATTAATTCGATTGTATTACATGTAGCCTATGTGTGTTCCTCAAGGAGCAATGAATCATTATGGTGTTTGAAGCAATTTTGCCTTAGTAAACAAAAGTTTGGCGCTTTTCAGTCGGTCAACATGAATGTACCCAAATCAGTAGAGTTATACCCTAATCCTGAAAAGAATTACATGAGATTAATAAATACACTTCGATGACCAGTTTCGTCAAGCGATCATCATCAGATCTATTACACATAGGCTATAAAATCCGTGTCTGAAAATACGGGTGAAAATATTTACAATATATACACTTATTTAGTTGCAGTATCGGTAATGCAATTCGTCAGTATTTGTTGGTTGTAGTCTATGTGCTGTTTTGGTGAGATTTATTTATTTATTTAGATACAACCATGAAAAGGTCATGTTACACTAATATTTCAACAATTTCAAATAATTCTAACAAAAAGAACAACAATAACAGGTAACAAATGGCAGTGATGGCAGCAAGGGATAAATCTTGGGAAAGACGCAGGGAACGATTGGGTTAGTGGGTGATTAGGAGGGTGAGGAGGTAGGAATTGTGGATGAAAGGAATTTTCTAATGTTATGTTTGAATGATCTATAGGGAGAGAATATGTCAATATTTGGAAGGGAGTTGCTAAGGGTAGATAGACGGTGGAAAATATAGCGCTTCCATACAGCAAGACGTGAGCGAGATATGTGGTAGAAATGGTTCTGACATGTTGAACGGTAGGGAACACAGAGTGGGAAGTAGCTTAAGAGCATGTTACATTTTGTGTAACCATTCATAATTTTATGTAGGAAAGTGGTGAGAGATCTAGAAGTAACATAAATAACAATCTTGTAGATAGGGTGCAGGTTTACTGTATAGAGTTAAATATTATTTGGAAATAGTTTAGACAAACCAAATTGGTGGTTAACTGGTTAGATCTAGGGTTTTAATTTTATTTGTACACCGGTAATAATTCTTTTGAAAATGCAGTTGGCATTTGTTTCCTTAGAAGGTGGTTTAATTTAATTATTATTGGAAAATTAATGTTCATGTTTCGTTTTATTTTATAATTTATTGCTGTCTTAACAGAAGGTTCAGGCAGTTATTAATTTGCTTGTACTGTCTACAGAAATATTATTTTTATAAAATTTGACAATTTTGTTTTTTACTAATTAGATGGAGGTTGTACTATGGGAATAACTATAGGCGCCCTGTACACCTCAAGAAGCGAAGGTTTCTCCCTCTTCTTGTAGTAATTGTCACTTGCCTAGACGTATAGTACCATAGTACAACTGGAGAGTATACTACTTTCACCCCTATTTGTAAGGCATTTCTTTCAGTGGGTTTTCTAGCCGGGGACAAAGAAGAATCTGCGATTCTGCTCAACTTGAGATACTGGCAAATAATTATTTTGGATGGGTACAGTACCTACCCCTGTAACTATAACATTTACCGAATTAAACGTATGGAATTATACAAATCCTCCATCCCTGTAAAATAAAAGAATATGTCATTCAAATATGTGCAAAATCCTCTGTATGTCTCTTCTCTTGAAACCGTTGAAAGAATAACATGCTCAAAATAGGTGAAACTCCCTTCCAGCGATTAATGAGGTTCATGTTGTCCTTAAAACCATCTCTTTCAGGAAATCTGGGCACTATTTTAGAGCAATACATGGATTGTCTTCATTCATTGCAATAGAAATATCAGTTAATTACTTTATTTATATTTTTTTTCACAACTAAAATACAAAGTAAATTTGCTTATTCCTAAATTGAATATAACTGTTGGCCACTATATGTTATGAATCTTAAAAATTACTCATATGCCGATTCAAATATATTACATGAATTTAGCTACTGGCCAAATTATTTTGAAATATGAGTCTTCAATTTACCCAACCCCTATTAGTGATTTCTGCACTACAGGGAAGCAAGCGAATTGTTCTGGCTAACTGGCAAGAATATTTTTTCCCAGCCTATTTATTAAATGATTCACAAGAATCACGGCATTAGGCTGCCGTGAATGAAATTGGTTATATTTCTACGAACTTTTAACATAACCCTCTTTTGAAAGAAATAGTTAAACATTAAGGATAAACAGGAGTCTCATCAGACAAATCCTACAAGCAAATTCTGTTTCATCACATATAACTTTAAGGTAGCCTCATCCCGGGAAGAATTAATATATCACTCATCAAATTTGCATGATGAATGAATCAAGCAATGGTTTTACATACCCACTTTGAATTACCATGTGCTTCAGTAATGTCCCGCTTTCTAACAAACATTTCTCGCCTTATATAAGTGATTTTGCTTAAGTCTGGATTAACAAATTATCCGTATTTGAAATGTATTTTCCAACTAGCTTTGCTCAACTGAACTAATGGATAATGGTTCTGTTTTATGCTCCGCATGTACAACAGAGATATTATTTCTATACACTATGAACTCAAACGTGTCACTTGGGTACAATTCATTGATCGCATGCTCTACATAAATAGGAATTCCGGTCCCTATCAATTAAATTCTGTGACTCGAAATCTCTCTTCGTACTGCGCCCGAATTCACCAATCAGTACCTGTAAAGGATTGCAGACACGTAGCTACCCAGCTCACAAACTTACCATTGTCTGCTAAGTAAAAATTGGGAATTCCAGGAACACACAGGGTAGATCTATAAAAGAAAATAGTACTACCAGCGTAGGTACAAATTTCTACTATCATTTACAAAAAGCAAATCGAGAAACTCCAATCCTGAGGGGTGATAAGGTTTGTCTATAGTGAGTGCCTGTATCTTACCTAGCAGTACTATTTTCGGCGATAACAAAATGAAAACGATGTCAGCTAAGATAATAATTGGCTAATTCGCTAAAGAGCGTCAGCCGTTTATTGTGCTAAGAAAAATACAGACATATACTGACTGCATGTCTATCAATAGTGTCTACCTGACACTGCAAGAAATAAACTCAAAATAAATTAAAACGTGGCACTAATATAACAAGAAAAATTATGAAACGGCGTGATTTTAAACATTACCCTATATTATACATTCCGTTTCATATTTGAACCGTAGTTCCACATCTAAATATGTAAAATAAAAATTAACTCAGTATTAAATATGTCCATATATACAATGATTCGTGGTTCGCACAAATATACACTTACCTTTGTTGAAGTGATTTAATTACCTATAATACAAATGAGTCTTTACCACTCAACTTCCGTAACAAACACCGTAATTCTATCGGTTGAAAGTATAAATACTAGTCTGAATTAATAGAACATAGGTGACAAACTTTTAAGTTCAGCACTGTTCTTACTTTGACTTATCCCATTTGATCATTAAATCTCGAAAAATTCCTGAAATTCTTTGCTCGGCTTACATTTTCTTTGATAAACGTGAATATTCGAAGTGCATGGCATTTGACCTTCATTACACACTTCTCTTCCAAAATTATACAACAATCACATTATTTCTTAAACACCCTGTACAGAACTTTCCTCGAATACACTTAAACAATGTCACATTCGCTGTGATCAAAACTAGAAAAACGAGACTCCTCAGTCTCCTTTCGTGAAAATACGTAACTCATTTACGTCTACGATTCCTTTCTTGCACGGTATTCCAAATCTAAACTCCCATTCAGTGCATTTTCTCACTCTATGCAAAGAAAATTAGTAACTTTATTAAATATCCACGTCCATTGTGAATATTGTTCAAGAAACAAACATTAACAATCTCCTCTATCCTTATACAAAATGTCATCGTGCCGATAACTTCACTTCTGTAATTACCTTCTGTACAGTTACTTTTATCTCACCCTGTGATTTAACTTTCTAAACTCCTTTTCACGTATTTAAATTCAGTTTTACATTATTGCAACTTTTAAAGAATTATCAGCAAGAATTCATATTTAACAAATGATATAAGTGTGTCCTCCTTGTTTGTGACTATTCTAAAGCCTTGACTATCTTCGTGGAATATTTGTTTAACAAATTTATCTAGGCGTTTTAATGCTCTAAATGTTTTGTTGGACATATATATATATAAAGTTTCTTGAAATACCTTTGTTACTAAGAAATATGGTTTATCACGTTACAGCATAGTTCTATATATCTATCTGTTTCATTACAGTGAATTTGGTATTCATTGATTTAATTATCTATCAAGTATTTGGACTATCTTTTATCAGATTTTGTGTCGTGTGACAATTCAATTTTGTTCACAATTGGTTTAAAATAAATGTCTGACACTCGAATCAACATCATGAGTTGTCGAAATATTTGACACTTCGTGACATAGCTTTTTGAATATACGGTACTTAAATTTGTTCTATATACGTTCCATCGCTGCGCATAAAACAGATTTATTTAATTTAACGCAAGTATCTATAATTCTAAACGATTTTATATTGAAATGATTTTAACGTTAACAACTGCGATACGCAAATAAAATTTCGTCCAAGTGACGGAAATTTTCAATGAAAAATAACTCCTAAGAAAATACGAAAAATACTAGATCAAAATCTACACAATTTTAAATACAATGACAAAATTATACGGTTGGTCAATTAGGATAAACACAGGACATGACTACAATTCTACCAAATATAAATCAATCTCATCTCTACCTTGAGTTGAAGACGGTCTCAGAAGTACCATGTCTCGTCTGGCAAGCCAAATGTGTGTGTGAGCGCATCGCCCACAGCTATACGGACCGGTTGTGACGGGGCCTGCTGGACATCTCTCCCAGTGGAACAAGGTCGGTGACATAACCGGGCTAGCGACCTCGCCGTGAAACAGCATGTCTCTTCCGCACTCCCTCGCTCGTCTCCCGCACGTTGTCTGGATCGTCTTACGATACCGCTTCACTGCGCCGACATCGCTTCTCAAGGTTGAAATTCGTTTGTTTTATAAAAGTCTTTTAGAGTATACTGGATGTATATGAACTCGTGTTAAGAAGTAGAGATTTGTCCTGCATTTCTGTGCATCGCGTAGATGTTCCGCTGCGCCGTCCATGTTGTGGAATTCTGGACTCAACTCTTCATTTTTGTAGCTTCTACTTCCCAATGATGTGCACCTTAGCACGTAGTCATACTCATTTTAATGATGACACTTTTACAACTTCCCCGTTGCAAATTCACGAACTGCATTCTGTATAATTTCCAAGTATGAGCTAAATTGTAGAAATAATGAAGCTCTTCTGTAGAAGTGAAACGTTTGCATCTGTCTGCATGCGATGTATAATAGCTTCGTTTTTGGAATACTGTAATATCAAGCTGTGTTTCAAAATCACTGGTCTATATGCTGTGCTGGTCTGAGTTAGAATGTTCCTTGCTCTGCAAGTCACAGCCTTCTGTACTTCACACTCGTCTTTCCCACCTTCGTAATGCGTAGCACTATTCTGAAAACTACTTGTTTCTCCACTCGCGGTCTTGTCTCGTCGCGATCTGAATTTGGAAAGAACTCCTCGTCCTTGCCCTCTGTGTACGGCAAGTTCCTCGCTCTGCCTCCCCTCTCGCGGTGTGACGTAGCTCCATAAACTTCTCCTCACTCAGTGTGTCATCAACCTTGATCCCTTCTCCCCCTGCATGACGTTTCTCTCACTCCTCGTGGCGAGACGCACTCTTACAATGTAGGCCTCCCTACATTCAGATAATAAATATACAACCATATTTAAATCGTTCCTTCTTGCCTTCCGTAATTGTTTAATTATAAATGATGCATATTATTACACTATTTCAACTAAGGTTTTCCATATCTCACGAATTTTGAGGAATAAAAGATTTTAATTCGTTCTTTTATTTTTCCTGGGTCCCAGTTCATATCCCGTCTGGATCTTTGGTATTGGCCTGAAATAAATTCGGGCGCAATTCCCAGTTGCCAATTTAAAGTAAAGTATAGCCTGTACTTTATTTAATAACAGTTGGTTTCTCTGTTCTTGGGACTGAATTTATTTAATTACTGAATATTTGGGTAAAATCTCTTTAATTTGGAGTGGTTAAATTTTCCAATGGATCTGTTGTCTTCAATCCTTACGATCATGTAGCAATTGTTACGGTAGACTGTATCTACCTTGAAAGGTCCCCTAAAAAGGCTACTGAACTTGATGTATACCTTCTTCAGTACGTCTGCTTTCACAGGAATCCTGACTAATACAAGGTCACCTTCTCGTAGCGGGCCGCTAAATCTCTTCCCTTGCAAGCGTTTTAATCTCTTCTCGGGCGCTTTGTTGAGCTGGACTCGTGCTGCTTCGATTCTCTGGTCCATCGGTGGTTCGTTATCTTCCGGAATGTTGAAGATTCCGGTCCAGGGTCTTATGGGTTTCTCCTCAAAGTGTAACATTACTGGAAATTCGTTGGTGCTCTCATGTCTCGTGCTATTTATGCAACATTCTACTAGGGGTACAATCTTCATCCAATTCGCATGATTATCTGCACTATACAAGCGAATGTACTTAGAAAATTCAAGCATTGTTCTTTCAATGGGATTTGTCTCTGGGCTGCGAACTGATGAGAATAGGTAAACAATATCCAACCTATCCATTGCTCCTTGAAATTCTGCGGAGGTAAATTGCGTTCCGTGGTCCTTTAGAAGTCTTTCTGGTTTTCCCAACTTAGGAATAATATTTCTCTCCAAGTGGTATAAAAACAGTTTTCGTTGTGGCTTTTTGCATTGGATTAAGCATTACAGCTTTGGAAAACACATCCATCGTGACTAGCACATATTGGTTTCCTCTGTCTCCTTTAGGTGCAGGCCCAAAATTATCCTGGCTAAACAGTTCCATTGGTTTAGTAGGAATAATTGCCTTAGGTCGGTCCTTCAATAGTTCAGAGTTGTATCTGTTTTTCTGACACAGTTCACAAGATCTGACCACTATGGTAATGGATTCTCGCATGTTAACCCAATAGAACTTTTCTAACATGGTATAGTATGTTTTGTCAACTCCTCCGTGACCTATGCTTTTGTGCACTAACCAAATTAGTGGCACAATAAGTTCAGGTGGAATAGCAACTCGCACCTTCGTGTGTCTAGCATCGATGTATTTGCATACGATTTCTCCCACGAGAATGTAATGTCTAGCTTTCCTTCTAATTTCGAAATATGAGGCGTGCCTCCTTGTCATTCTCCCTGACAAGAATCTATAAATGTTCCTAAATGGTGCATGCTTCTTTTGAAACAGAGGAATCCTTCTTAGTTTATCCAACGTTTCCTGAGCTTCTGCGTCCGTTTGGATAACGTTAATTCTAACATTCTTTTCAGGAGTCGGATGTCTGGAAAGAGTATCTGCCAGTAGGTTGTCTTTTCCAGGAACATGGACTATCGTGGCATCAAATTGTTGTAAAAACATAGTCCACCTGGTCATCCGATCGCTTGACAAGTCGGACTTTAACATGAACTCCAGTGCTTTGTGATCCGTTCTGATTACAATCTTGTGTCCCAGCAATAATTTTTTCCATTGTTGTAGGGCATTTATGACGGCTATAGCTTCAAGCTCCGTCGTGAAATAATTTAACTCATGCGTGCGTAACGTCCTGCTGCTGAAGGAAATATAGTGATGGTTGCCGTCTTGATCCTTCTGATACAAGACTGCGCTAATACTAATTCGTGAGGTGCGTGAGGCAGTTTCTACTATGAATGATATTTCGAAGTCTGGGTATTCTAATTTGATGTTGTTTTTGGGCATTTCCTTTGCTTGAATAAAGGCATTCTCGGCAGCTGCATCCCATTTCCATCTATTGTTATTCTTCAGGAGCTCATGTAATGGAGCCATAATTTCTGAATAACGTGGGCAATGACTACTGAAGAACTGGCAAAGACCCGCAAAAGCTCGGATGTCTTTGATCTTCTTGGGTTTGGGAAACTTTAATATTGCTTCTATCTTGTCTTCATTCGGGTGGTAACCGAATCTGTCTATCGTATGTCCAAGAAAGTTGATCTTTTCTTGAAATAAATGGCATTTGTTCAATTTTACCTTGATGTTCGCACTTCTGAGGTTTTCAAATAGCTTTCTGAAATGCATGAAGTGTTGCTCTGGCGTTTCTGAAGATATGATAATGTCGTCCACGTAGCAAATGGCATATTGTTTTACTTCATCACTTAACTTATCATCCAAGGATCTAATGAGTGCTGGGCTTGAATTTACCAACACGTAACAGGTTTGGTTAGACGTGAACCCCGTGTAACATTTGCTGTCTTCTGTAAGCTCTATTTGATGAAATGCGGCAGTTAAATAAATCACTGAGAAACATGTTTTATTCTTGAATCTCCTCAGTAGTTCCCTGATTTTTGGTGGCCTGTCATATTCTTTAACAAAAGAGTATTAATGCCCCTGGCATCTAAGCATAGTCTCAGACTTCCATCTGCTTTCTTTACGACTGTAAGAGGGTTTAAATAAGGAGTGGCTTGCTTTCTTATTATACCGTCCTTTTCCATGCCTTTTATTAGCTCCGTCACTTCTGATTGATATTTATCCGGTATCGGATACAATTTCTTTTGAAAAGGTGTGTTATCTGCGAGCTTGATCTGATATTTATATCCTCTGATAATGTCTGGTTTATCATTAAATACATCTGCAAAAGTCGTGACCAATTCTTCTAATCTCTCTCTCTGATCTTCGAAGTTCTCAATTTTCCTACCATAGTGAGGTATCCCTTCAGTTTAGACTTCCATGACTATTCTTACTAGATTTTCTTCTGTAGTTTCGTCAATCAGACTTCACTCATTCTCCTCCTTCTTCGAGTTTTCTGGCTAATATTGGCCTTCATTAAATTTTATGACTCCGTTACGCAAGTCAATCACGGCTCCCGTCTTCGTTATAAAATCAATACCTAGAATAGCATCGAAATTTATCTGGTTCAAGACTATGAATATCTGCTCGTTTTTATATTCATTTATGGAGAATTCCATTAATGCCTGGACTTAACACTTCATGGTCTTATCATTGAATACACCCCTGACCTTGATAGTTGAAACGGGCATTGCTGTGAGTGAATTACCGTCCTTTAATCTGTGAAAACAGTTCTCCGACAAAATTGACGCTGTCGCCCCCATATCTAGGAGTGTTCTCAGGCATTCACCTTCTGATACTATTTCTATGATGGGTAGCCTCGCTACTCTTCCTGTTTTCGGCTCTTCTCGCTCATACAGGAGATCTTCGTTCGTGGCTTGATACAACTCGTTTATCTCGATTACATGTCTAGTTACGGTGATGTTCTCGTCCTCCTTTACTTTTTGGAATTTGAAGTTTTTTTTGTACCCCTCCTGGGTCTTCATTGCTCCGGTCTCTGCTTGATCCGGGCTGAGATTCCTGATTTTGGTTACGCTGTCCCTGATTTTGGTTTCTTGCGTTTCCTTCTTCCCTTTCTCTAAGGTTCCTCAGGTATTCTTGACTATCTCTCTCTCTATCATCGTAATACCTCCTCACGTTATTGTTGTTTCTCCATCCTCGGTTTTGTTGATTCGGCTGTTGTTGCGGTCTCGAATAGTTGTTTGTGTTCCTCCAGTTTTGATAACCTCGATATCCGTAATTATTCGTCGGGTTATCTCTATTGTAGTATCCCTCTCGGCGATAATCATTGTTCCTATGGTGGTAGCTGTTTCTCCATTGATTTTCGTTCCATCGCTGATTCTGGTATGGTCTCCCTTCTCTAGGTCTCTGATAACCAGGTTGAAAGCGATTTTGTCCATAAATTCTCGATCTAGTTGGTCCTACTCCATTTTTATTGTCTTCCGTCTGCTGCGTTTGATCAACATGGATGGTGTGGATCTCTCTATGTTCCGGATATCTGCTTCTTTGGTTCTGGTTTCCGGTTGAGTTGTTGGACACATTGGACGTGTGATCCAGTCTCCTCAAAATTTCTGCCATCCCCTCTAATGTTTTGACGTTTGCCGAAATGAGGTGCCTTCTAACTTCAGTTGGTAACTGGCATGAAATAGCATGTACTAGGTCTTCTTCTGCCAATGGAGGATATTGCAAGCGTGCTAATTGTTTTGTAAAGAAGCTTGCGTACTTCGTCGGACTAGAGTAAGCATAACTTTTTGAATAAATTTAGGCGCGTATGTCTTGTTGAATTTCTTTGCTCCAGAATCGCTTCTGTAGAGCAATAGCGAATTCCTCGAATGTATGATATGTATACATGAAAGCTCTGTGCTAAACTAATGCCTCTGAACCCAAATATTTCTCTACTACCCTCATGTGTCGTTCACGAGGTATTCTGTTATCCTCTAGATATGATCTCATGTCTCTAAGAAATTCCACAGCAGTGATATTTCCAACCCCGCTGAATTTATTGGGCTTTTCGTCGTTACTCTTGATGACGATAATGTTCGCATTTGACCTACTCTGGAAAGGTTCAAAGTCTCCTCCAAGTTCCCCTGTTTCTGCTCGAAATGGCTCTCGAATGAAGTTAAAGCTGGATTTCGGAATCGGCTGTTGACTATCCACGCATTCCTTATTCTCTTCTATCTTATCTGTCCTAGCCTCTAATTTTCTGATTTCTTCCTTCAATTTCTCATCTCTTGTCTCAAAGAATCTAGTTAAGTCCTTCCTGATGTCCTCCCTGACTTCAGCTCTTAACGTAGATGAAACTGTAGCGTCCTCAATCGTGAGTGACCTTAATCGTTGTTCCAATTCGCTGGTTTCCTTTTCCTGCCTCGACCCAATTTTCGCCAGTTCTATGTTTATGTCATCGACTGTACGTTTAACCCTGTCAAGTTCGTCTGAATTACTTAAATCTGTTTTATTTACTATATCTGTCAGCGTGGCTACGTTATTGATTTGAAGCGTATCTATCCGCTTGGATAGATCTTCACGTACTCTACTAACATTTATGTTTGAACTTAATTCTATGGCATTAATATCATTAGATAATTTATGATGGATTTCAGATACAATTTTAGTGGTGACGGTTACGACCTCCTCCTTCATGTCCGTAACAGCCTTTACAATATAGGCATTTATGTCAACATTAATGCCATCTTCAATCAATTTCCTTTGACCTTCCAACTTGACCTGTAATTCACCAACAGTATCATTTAGACTGTCAAGTTGCTCCTTGAGTCTGTTCTGGGCCCCTGAAATGTGTACATGATGTGTAGTGTTTTCTTCCTTAATGGAGCTAATACTAGCCTGTAATTTTTCCTCTAGCTCTATTATGTGGTTACTATTAGGTAATTTCACTTCTAATACTTTGCCTATCATGTCGGTTCTTAAAATTCCTACTTCTGTTTTAGTAAGACTAATGTCCTGTTTGACTTGGTCAAATGAGGTTTTTAATTCTTCCTGTGCATTTCCTGCCTTTTCTAAAATTTTCTGAGCCTTTTCCTGATTTTTCCTAACCTCATCATGAATTTTCCTGGCTTCTTCCTGCGCTTTTTCCTGATTTCTCCTAACCTCATCATGAATTTTCCTAGCTTCTTCCTGCGCTGCTCTTATTTCGGCTTGGATTTTTCTATCTTCTAATCTAGCCTGTTCCTGACTAAATCGGTCCTCTTCACGAGCTTTTTCTTGAGCTAATCTCATCTCTGCTCTTATCCTTTTAGCCTCTTCTTCTACCTTTCTGTCTTCCTCTCGTGCTTTTTCTAATGTTAGCCTAATTTCCTCCTGTGCCTTCTCTTGAGCTAACCTGATTACTTCACGATCTTTTCTATCCTCTTCTCTAGCTAACCTAGTTTCTTCCTTTTCTTTTTCTCTAGCTAACCTAGTTTCTTCTTTTTCCTTTTCTCTAGCTAACCTAGTTTCTTCTTGGGCTCTTTCTAGTGCTAACCTAGTTTCTTCCCTTTAATTTTCTCTAGCTAGTCTATATTCCTTTCTGGCCTTTTCTAAAGCTAATTTCGCTTCCTCCTGTGCTAACGTTATACTAGCCTTGGTAAGCGTTTGAGCAACAGACAACTCGGCCTTGACTTCGGATTTCACAGTAGCTACAGATTTCTGAATCTCGGCTTTCATTTGTTTAGTGTTAGAGTGTGTTAATTGGTGGAGGGCTTCAATGTCTTTGGTCAATACACTTTGACCTTCTTTCATATTTTCTAACATCGTTCTTATGAACATCATGTCGTTCGCTGACATAATTTCTTCTTTCTTGAGACTAAGGGAAGTATCAACTACAAAAATTACAAGTGGATATCCAGAATTGAACAACGTATACATTTTATACAAGTGATGGAATGCATCGAACATCTTAATACTACTTAAGTCTATTTAAATCGCGAGTTATTACGTATATTTTATTGTCCCATTTTACTGAACCGACATCATTACATTTTGTCATCCGACTTAACTTATGTTTAACAACGTGAACTTACTTTTTAATTTAATATTTCATGACCAATTATCGTTAGCTGGTTCTAGAAATATGCCTCACAACTGTAATGTACTCCACTAATCTGCTGATGTTGCGTTCATCTCAACAATCATTAAATTTGGGATCGGCATTTCTTTTATCTCAAAACGTATATGGCCTCACTCTCGAGTGCTTCCAACTGCCTCTCTCGAGTACCTCTTTCGATTGCCCCACGGATGGGCCGGCCATTTAAATCTACTATCTATATGCGCCCGAATTCACCAATCAGTACCTATATCCGCGGCACTGTAAAGGATTGCAGACACGTAGCTACCCAGCTCACAAACTTACCATTGTCTGCTAAGTAAAATTTGGGAATTCCAGGAACACACAGGGTAGATCTATAAAAGAAAATAGTACTACCAGCGTAGGTACAAATTTCTACTATCATTTATATTAAAGCAAATCGAGAAACTCCAATCTCGAGGGGTGATAAGGTTTGTCTATAGTGAGCGCCTGTATCTTACCTAGCAGTACTATTTTCGGCGATGACAAAATGAAAACGATGTCAGCTAAGGTAATAATTGGCTAATTCGCTAAAGAGCGTCAGCCGTTTATTGTGCTAAGAAAAATACAGACATATACTGACTGCAAGTCTATCAATAGTGTCTACCTGACACTGCAAGAAATAAACTCAAAATAAATTAAAACGTGGCACTAATATAACAAGAAAAATTATGAAACGGCGTGATTTTAAACATTACCCTATATTATACATTCCGTTTCATATTTGAACCGTAGTTCCACATCTAAATATGTAAAATAAAAATTTACTCAGTATTAAATATGTCTATATATACAATGATTCGTGGTTCGCACAAATATACACTTAACTGTGTTGAAGAGATTTAATTACCTATAATACAAATGAGTCTTTACCACTCAACTTCCGTAACAAACACCGTAACTCTATCGGTTGAAAGTATAAATACTAGTCTGAATTAATAGAACATAGGTGACAAACATTTAAGTTCAGCACTGTTCTTACTTTGTCTTCTCCCATTTGATCATTAAATCTCGAAAAATTCCTGAAATTCTTTGCTCGGCTTACATTTTCTTTGATAAACGTGAATATTCGAAGTGCATTGCATTTGACCTTCATTACACACTTCTCTTCCAAAATTATACAACAATCACATTATTTCTTAAACACCCTGTACAGAACTTTCCTCCAATACACTTAGACAATGTCACATTCGCTGTGATCAAAACTAGAAAAACGAGACTCCTCAGTCTCCTTTCGTGAAAATACGTAACTCATTTACGTCTACGATTCCTTTCTTGCACGGTATTCCAAATCTAAACTCCCATTCAGTGCATTTTCTCACTCTATGCAAAGAAAATTAGTAACTTTATTAAATATCCACGTCCATTGTGAATATTGTTCAAGAAACAAACATTAACAATCTCCTCTATCCTTATACAAAATGTCATCGTGCCGATAACTTCACTTCTGTAATTACCTTCTGTACAGTTACTTTTATCTCACCCTGTGATTTAACTTTCTTAACTCCTTTTCACGTATTTAAATTCAGTTTTACATTATTGCAACATTTAAAGAATTATCAGCAAGAATTCATATTTAACAAATGATATAAGTGTGTCCTCCTTGTTTGTGACTATATTAAAGCCTTGACTATCTCCGTGGAATATTTTTTTAACAAATTTATCTAGGCGTTTTAATGCTCTAAATGTTTTGTTGGACATATATATATATAAAGGTTCTTGAAAAACCTTTGTTACTAGGAAATATGGTTTATCACGTTAGAGCATAGTTCTATATATCTATCTGTTTCATTACAGTGAATTTGGTATTCATTGATTTAATTATCTATCAAGTATTTGGACTATCTTTTATCAGATTTTGTGTCGTGTAACAATTCAATTTTGTTCACAATTGGTTTAAAATAAATGTCTGACACTCGAATCAACATCATGAGTTGTCGAAATATTTGACACTTCGTGACATAGCTTTTTGAATATACGGTACTTAAATTTGTTCAATGTACGTTCCATCGCTGCGCATAAAACAGATTTATTTAATTTATCGCAAGTATCTATAATTCTAAACGATTTTATATTGAAATGATTTTAACGTTAACAACTGCGATACGCAAATAAAATTTCGTCCAAGTGACGGAAATTTTCAATGAAAAATAACTCCTAAGAAAATACGAAAAATACTAGATCAAAATCTACACAATTTTAAATACAATGACAAAATTATACGGTTGGTCAATTAGGATAAACACAGGACATGACTACAATTCTACCAAATATAAATCAATCTCTTCTCTACCTTGAGTTGAAGACGGTCTCAGAAGTACCATGTCTCGTCTGGCAAGCCAAATGTGTGTGTGAGCGCATCGCCCACAGCTATACGGACCGGTTGTGACGGAGCCTGCTGGACATCTCTCCCAGTGGAACAAGGTCGGTGACATAACCGGGCTAGCGACCTCGCCGTGAAACAACATGTCTCTTCCGCACTCCCTCGCTCGTCTCCCGCACGTTGTCTGGATCGTCTTACGATACCGCTTCACTGCGCCGACATCGCTTCTCAAGGTTGAAATTCGTTTGTTTTATAAAAGTATTTTAGAGTATACTGGATGTATATGAACTCGTGTTAAGAAGTAGAGATTTGTCCTGCATTTCTGTGCATCGCGTAGATGTTCCGCTGCGCCGTCCATGTTGTGGAATTCTGGACTCAACTCTTCATTTTTGTAGCTTCTACTTCCCAATGATGTGCACCTTAGCACGTAGTCATACTCATTTTAATGATGACACTTTTACAACTTCCCCGTTGCAAATTCACGAACTGCATTCTGTATAATTTCCAAGTATGAGCTAAATTGTAGAAATAATGAAGCTCTTCTGTAGAAGTGAAACGTTTGCATCTATCTGCATGCGATGTATAATAGCTTCGTTTTTGGAATACTGTAATATCAAGCTGTGTTTCAAAATCACTGGTCTATATGCTGTGCTGGTCTGAGTTAGAATGTTCCTTGCTCTGCAAGTCACAGCCTTCTGTACTTCACACTCGTCTTTCCCACCTTCGTAATGCGTAGGACTATTCTGAAAACTACTTGTTTCTCCACTCGCGGTCTTGTCTCGTCGCGATCTGAATTTGGAAAGAACTCCTCGTCCTTGCCCTCTGTGTACGGCAAGTTCCTCGCTCTGCCTCCCCTCTCGCGGTGTGACGTAGCTCCATAAACTTCTCCTCACTCAGTGTGTCATCAACCTTGATCCCTTCTCCCCCTGCATGACGTTTCTCTCACTCGTCGTGGCGTGACGCACTCTTACAATGTTGGCCTCCCTACATTCAGATAATAAATATACAACCATATTTAAATCGTTCCTTCTTGCCTTCCGTAATTGTTTAATTATAAATTATGCATAGTATTACACTATTTCAACTCAGGTTTTCCATATCTCACGAAATTTGAGGAATAAAAGATTTTAATTCGTTCTTTTATTTTTCCTGGGTCCCAGTTCATATCCCGTCAGGATCTTTGGTATTGCCCTTAAATAAATTCGGGCGCAGTACTTATGACTGGAAGTGCTTTATAAATATTGGTTTTACCAATATAAATTAGCTGATGATTTTTCAATCTCCTTACTCAGTAAATTTTGCTACTAACAATATGAATATGGCTTTCCTACCAGTATGAGTTACATGTGTCTTCGAACACCCCTTGCGTGTTTTACTTAAATGTGCCTTCTGGCGACTATGAAGTCACATGCGACTCTTAAAATATACTTTCTGTGTAAATGCAGCTGCGCATATACAGGGTGTAACAAAAAGGTAGGAAAAAATTGCAGGACACATTCCTCACACAGAGACGAAGAAATTTTGTTATATGAAAATGGGTCCGGAAACCCTTTGTTTCCATGTTATACCTCATTGTTTCCAACTTATTTATCATGGGAAACATACAAGAACAGAACGTACCAGCATACCACATGCAACTCTCTCTCACAGGAAATGTTCAATATGCCCTACGTGCGCATTGATACATTCATCAACCCTCCGCCGTATTGAATCTCGAATGCACTGATGTATCCCTGGAGTACTGCGTATGGTTTCGTAGCCTTCCATAATACGGGCACGGAGACTCTGAACATCTTGTACTGGGGTTCGATACACAAGAACTTTCAAATGCCCTCACAAATAAAATTCAGTGATTTTAGGTCCGGAGAGCGTGGAGGCCAGGCAATTGGTCCACCTCAACCTATCCATTTGTCACCAAATCAGTTATTTAGAAGCCGACGGACATTAACACTATAATGAGGAGGTGCTCCATCGTGCATGAAGTACATGTTTTGTCGCACAGCTAAAGGCACATCTGCTAAGTCGCATAGGAACGGGGCCATTTAAAACAAACCACTGGCGGTGCACCTACGATAATGACAACGCAACGAAACGTAACCAAGAGTGCATGTTCCCCACGATTCTAACGTTCAGTTCTCGTGTGATTCCCATGCGTAATGAGTTGGAGACAATGAGGTGTAACATGGAAACAATACGTTTCGGGACCCATGTTCGTATAACATATATCATAATTTCTTCGTCTATGTGTGAGGAATGGGTCCTGCAATTTGTGCCGTACCTATTTGTTACACCCTGTATAAACTATAGTTTGGAGCAAGACCAATATGAATTACGCACATCAAAAAAAGGTTTGCATATTGCCATGGGGCACAGTGGAGACGGACTTATTTCTTTAGCAGTGTCGACCCCTGCTCTACACAATTGAGATCGGGAGCATAGGCAGGCCATTCCCTTCTGTGAATACCATTCTCCTGAAGAAGCGCATTACCAATGTGCGAGCGATTGCTATCGTCCACGAAATTGAAATTTGGACCGAAACAGTCAGCAAGGCCTTTCACTTCTGGTGGCCGGATAGTATCTCAGTGACGTGTTCCTGTCATACGCCCTGATATGTACACAAGAGTGTTTCGGGGACCATAAATGATACCACCGCTAAACATTGCACCACCTCCTCCCTGTTGGTATTAGTCTAGGATGTATTGGTCGTGCATACGATCGCCAGGTCGTCCCCACACTCGCTCAGATCGATCCCCATTGACACAGGCAAGAGAACATACCCAATATACACGCAGGCAAGGAGGACTAATGGGTTTGAGCCCACTATGCCTCTTGGCCAGCAATATGCAAACCTTATTTTTAAGTGTGTAAAGATCAATTATTAGCATGTTTACTGCGCATGAGGGACATGTGAGCGGTTATTAGGCACGATGGATCATCGTGTGTGTATTTAATATTTCCTTCGCAGTAAATTTTCCAGCATGTGCTTAACAAAAAACAATTCCAAAATAGATTCCACAGGCACTACCAAGGAGGTGTCACTTCAAAGAATCAATCCGAGAAAGAAATGCTCTTTACATATGACATGTGCCGGCCCCGTGGTGCTGGGATAGCGCGCCTGCCTCTCTTTCGGAGGCCCCGGGTGCGATTCCCGGCACGGTCAAGGATTTTAGAAAGTTACGTGAGGGCTGCAATGAGGTACACTCAGCCTCGTGAGGACAATGAGTAGCTGTCTGACATTGAGGCAGCGCCCCGCTCTCGAAAACCAAGATTAACAGCCGAGGGGACCCAATGCGTTGATCACGCTTCACTCCTATATCTGCAAACCAAATGGGTCAGCGGTCAATTGGGAGTCCTGGGCTGTAGTACCGGGGGTAATTTACTATTAGAAACTACATGAATGTGAATTTAAACTACTATGGTTAAAACTGATTCTTCAGTCGATTGGGGTGAAGGTTGCTCATGTACTACAGTAATATGGCTACAGACAACTCTGGAGCAGCAAGTGTTTCTTCAAACTGTCTATCTCATTAAATATTTCTTCTCATGTGCCACAGGAATATGGCCCTATTCCACCATGGAGCAGCACATGTTTCCACAAATTGCTTTTATCAGTAAACTTCGTATTACAAGTACCACAGGAATAAGGTTTATGACCACTATGGGTCAACATGTGTTTATTCAAATGGTTTTTTGAGCAAATGTTGCTTCGCATGTACCATAGCAATGAGCTTTAAGACCACTATGGATAATTATGTGTGTATTGAAGTGGCTTTTATCAGAACATTTTGCTTAGCATGTACCACAGAAATGAGACTTACGACCAGTATGAATCAACATGTGTCTCTTCAAATCACCTCTCCGCTTAAAAATTGCTCCACATATATCACAGGAGTGTGGCCCTAAACCACTATGGACCAACATGTGTTTCGACAACCTGCTCTTCACAGGAAAGTTAGCTCCGCATATACCACAGGAATGTGGCTTTACACTACTATGTGTCAACCTGTGTCTCTTTAAAAGGCTTTCCTCAGTAAATATTGCTTCGCATGTACCACAGGAACTTCGCATTAGACGATTTTGATTCAATGAGGCTCCGAATTGAGGTTGTTCCTGCAAAGAATTTATAATGTTGGTAAGAGTAAAATACTCACTAACATTGTAATATCAAAAATTACATAGCAAATTCCAAATAAATCGAAGCCTACAATAATCTTATCTATTCGTAGACACCGATTTAAAAGTCTAAATGTAATGCGTATGATGATGATCGGAACTAGTCACCCAGAGGAATATTACAGCCTCATATAATTTGCTTCAGGGAAAAACATCCTTATCAATTTCGGAACAATTGTGTTAACCAACTTAAAATCAGTTAATTACGCTATGTTAGATGATAAAGGGAAACGGAATTATAACTTTGCGGTCACGAGATCTAACTAGTGAAAAGTTATCTTATGCATTTTCAGCAATTTGAATTAATTTGCAAGTTTTCCTTATATAATGGGAACTAAGTTCGTTTCTACTCTTTAATGAAGTGGTGTTCGTGCAGTCAATATATATTATACAGACAATACTGTTTTATACTTTATGGCAAAGTTTTGAGAACTATAATTTTTCCGGATTAACGTGTTAACCCATGTACAGCAAGAAAATAGCCCTTGCGCATGGAGAAAGGTTAAAAACATCAACCTACGACAGTCACTTCCTAACAGTGAACATGATCTTTCATCGTTTCGAATAAGATAAGTAGAAATTGGTTGCTACTCCAAAATTATGAGAGTTGATGGGCAGGAGGGGTCCTATCCTAGGGGTAACTTAAGAGGCAACCCGCATAACAGGGTCAAAGTCGTTCGTACTCCCGAACGAGTAATCAGAGAGAGTCGTGTGAGAGTGAAACGAAGGGGATCCCTCCCCTCATCTGTAGGGCAAGACTATTCCCCCCTAAAATAAAACCTGTGTACATCCCTGGGCAACATACGAATTTTGTGGAGAACATGTGCTATTGAGGCTCTTCCAAGATGGCGGGCTTTTCAAGCGTTATGTTAGATGCCCCCATACACCCTTCCCTACACCCTACCACCATCCCCACCCCCACCAAGCCAAGAATTCCCGAAAATTCTCAACAGATTTTTCCAAATTTAATTAGATTTAACACTCAAGTCCACCATTGCATCCATCTACTTGTGCTAGGCTCATCTCTGATGTCCGCCTTTGGTCAGGATCCATTCTCTTCCAACTAGTCGATATATTTATTATTTAATATTTATGTATTTATTATAATTTATTTTTATCGATTTACCCACCATCCTCATGACACATCATTTTCGATTTTAATATTTTATTTAATGATGGGCGTTTCCAGAGGAGAGTGTGGTTCGGACTGGTTTCTACAAAGCCATGACAATGACGTATGACACCTAGCTGCCTACGGTCGATCCAAGATGGCCGCCGATTGGCTATATTTATTATTTATTTATTTCAAATTTATTCATTTATAATTTCTTCTTCTTCTGATATTTAGGCCGACTGTGGACCACGTTAATTCGATTTCAGCTTCTGGATCTATGTTTTTGCCCAATACTCCTTCATTCTATCGCTCTGCATTCTCCTCCTTTCTTCAGTCCATGTTGCCTGTATCCGTGAAGTAGGATGACTCTTACAACCCGTGAAATTCTTAATTTTGGCTTAGTTTGCTTCCCTGTTGCTGACTTCATCTTCAGATTTTGCCATTTCTTCAAGGTCCTTCTTCACCTCCTGATACCAGCGAGCTGTGGTTTTCCTGGTCGCAAATAGTTTCATTATCCGGTTGGTTAATCTACCAGGGTCCATTCTGTATGTATGTCCAAAGAACATGGCCCTTCTTTTCCGGATGGTGTCGGAGATTTTATCCAATCTGAGGTATAATTCTTGGTTCATTTTTTTTTCTATACGACATACCTCCTGTTCTTTTAGGTCCAAGTATCTTCCTAAGAATCTTTCTCTCTCTTTGCTCCAACTTTTTGATCATTCCTTTCTTTGTCAGATAAAAACATTCAGCTGCATATTTAGCCCGGTATCGCCACTTTGATATCGAGATAAATGGCTCATATTTATACGTTCTGTGCATCATGTACCGAGGACTTCCGAGAAGCTGTATTTTCTCCTTGGAAGTAGCCCTCATTTGATATGCTTGCTGCTGACAATTCAAATTTTTATGTTGTCCTAAAGGAAGGATTAATTAGAGGATATTTTATGTTATTATGCCAATTGGGATTTTTTTTGTAAGTTTTTGGAATGTTGCTAAGTAAAGGTATAACATCGCAGATATTCGAGCAATAAATAAATGGTCATGCCCCAGACTTAGGTCGCGCTGACTTAACTACCGTCGTCTACACGATATGCTCGTTGTATCCTGAGCGGACGTGTTTTCTATACAGTTTGATATCGAAAGGTGGGCAGCACGTTTGAAATCATCCGAAAGTGAGAAATTATTGATAAAGTGCAGAATTATCACCTGTGCGGCGTGGAAATATTATTGAGAGTCGACGTGTGTTATTTTTGGACTTTGTATTAAATGACATAGGGTTATTTCATACTGCAACCCAGGACTTCGTGCATGGCTGCACGTGAATTCGGAAAATTTGTGGATTAATCATCCTTCGTGTAATATTGAATAATAAGTGTTTATCGAACTGCATAAACGTGAACTGTACACTGATGTATTTTTGTGTGAACGGATTATTCAAATACCGAACGATAACCTGTGTAAGGTTAACCACAGTTCTTAGTGTGCCCATTATTCCACAATGATAATTGTAGAGTCTGTGAGCGGTACTTATGGTCATTCTTGCTAAATCATCGCTACAGTGTACAACCAGTGAGCTTTGGAATCAGAACAACGAATATATCACCATGATATCGACACCCAGTCGACCAGCACCACGTGGTACCCGTTCATCTATCTGCCATGGAAGTTGAGATGGAATAATTCACAAAATGGCAGGGGAGAGCGGACACAACCCGCTTTATTATTTCTGATGATATGGCTTACAACCAGAGCTGTATAACCCGCCACTTTAATCCCAGGCGAGGCTCGAACGAGGACAAGATTTTGAAGTCATGTAAGTGAGTCTACACGAACTGATATTTCTATGTACGATCAGACGCACGGGTGGATTATCATTAAAGGTCTTACTCATGCGCATTATTTCTAGGCAGGCACTAGGATGTATTTTATTATTTAAGAATTAGTTAGGAGTTGGTCATACTTGAATCATTTGCACAAAGCTTGGAGTAAACGCTTGTAGCACTATTATGTGTAAATACGTTTTGAGGCTATATTATAATGATAACATTCAACCCACTTAACGTAGTACAATGTGTGAGCTACAGTTAGGTATGACAGTTAAGGACGTGTGTAAATCACGGTCGTGAGTTATGACGTTACGTCATAGCAGTTGCCAACCTTACTTATTCCTCATTTTACACTCATGACCATTTATCACAACAGTGAAAATGTGTGCAGGCAGGAAGGCAGTGGCGCCAATTGCGCAAATTTAGGAGGGTTAATTGTTATTATCTAATATTTACTAGACGAACCGGGCTGCTCCGCAGCATTCATTTCAACCATCCTACAGCACTTCTTTCCATTTGCTGTTCAAATGTCTTCATGCTATTGACTTGATCAGACATTTAGGGTACCGTTGCTTTTGGGTAAATGATGAAGTAGACTTACGAGGTCAAATATGTGGGCATCTGCCTGTCTTCTGTGTGTGTGTCCCACCTTATCATTAACGGTTTACCCAACGTTAGCTTAAAAGGCACACGGACGGCAGGTCCCAGACACAATTCTGAAAAGCCGAGGTGAATAGCGAAACTCCAAATACTTCTCTGAAGTATTAACTCGACAGTTTGATGCTGGCCGAAGCTGGGGTGATATGGTCCCTTGCAAGCTGTGTGACCTTCAATTGTCTACACATGAAAACTGCAAAATGGTGCTCCACAGCATTCACTTCAACAATCCTACAGCACTTCTGTCCGTATGACATTTGCATTTCTTCATGCTAGTGACCTGAACAGACGTTTACTGTACCGTCACTTTTGGGTAAATGATGAAGTAGACTAATGAGATGAGGCTCATTAAAGTTCATATTTCTTTATGGTACAGGTTCTTCACCAATCATAGCTCAAGATTCTCATTACGATACAGTTGTTTGGCCAATTAGGTAAGGATAGCACCGCATATCGCCTCCACCACTACAGGTAGAATAGTACGTAAAGGCGATTGGTGAGAAATGAAAAGATAACTCACACAGAAGGAATATATATGTATCAATATGCAAATTTGATTGAGTATATCTTAGTTATAGAACTGAGGGAATGAAATAACAGAATGTTAGGTAGTAATCACCGATGTTGGAAAATAGCACTTTTTTTTACCATTACCACAAGACAGTTATCGTATTAGGGATGCGGACGTCCTTGTATAATTGTGATTTAATTTGTGCCCCGTTTGCTGAAGTCTGTACTCCTCCGAAACATTCGTTTCAACATTCTAATAGTACCCCCTTCCATACGACATTTGCTGTTCACATGTCTTCTGGTTCTAATTGAACTTTGACGTCATGAAAGGATTTTACTCGCGATAGTGCGACGTACAGTTGTCAGTGGCTAAACACCGGTTGAGGTAAATAAATAGTGTTTAACCTTGAGCTTTATTGATAGTTATACAAAAGCCAAACGTACTGGAAACTGCCTCCTTTTGAAGGAAAATGGCATAGTAGTATAAGATGGCGTAAGGTCAAGGCGAGGATGTAGGCCATTGTTTCCAACATTTCCACCAGTAATAATCTCCAGGTGTAAGCAATTATCATGCATCTTCCGAACCAACAGTCTAGTACCGTTCAACAGACCTTGGGTAACATTAATATTTCTCAACAAAATCCCACTTGAGCCTTCTTTTAGTCGAAGGTTAAGAGATGGCAATCCACTCATGTCTATGCTGTCTAAAAATTATGTTGGGAATTTTAGAAGTTCACTCTCATCTTCAGTAATCAAATTATCCACACTGAACTAAGTTCTCGATGATCATGGGATTAGCTCTAAAACTTTGTCATTGATTTCTTTACAGTGTTCATTTTAGGTGCCAAACTCGCTATTTTTGAAAAGTGTGAAATATATTTCTGCGTGGAAACTTCATTTCCATATATTTTAGTAATGATATCAGTTTTAGCAATGACGGAGGGTGGTAAGCCGACTAATTCTAATTTTTTTCCATCGGCGTGAGGGTTATCACCAACCAATTTTTATCAAATAATTTGCATAGCATTTTGATACGTATCGCTGATGCCAAAAATAAAAAGAGAATAATTATTCCAGTTGTCTGTAACATGTTTAACACTTCATAAACTCTGATTGTTGTACACACAATATGCCGATGACCTGAACACACAATTACCGTCACCTTTAATTGTTATAACATTTGTAATTGAGGGTCGCCTCTCACTCTTCATATGAATCATCGTTTTGAATGAACACGAATGGCGGTTCCAGCATTCGACTGTAGAGGCATCTGCTACTGACCCGTACATGTAAAAGTAAATTTGGTAAACAAAATAATGGCGTATAGCGTAAGGTACCAATGCCCAGCCCTCGCCCCCCCCCCCCACCCCAACTTCTCTTCGGTTCCTATCCACCCTTTTAATTATTGTATGCTTATTCGAAAATTAATGTTTTTCAGTCGGCCAACACGATTGTACCCAATTGTTATTGGAGGCACCCTAATCCAGATTGCGATTATTAAGGCAACACTGAAAAATGGCTTCAAATACCATATCCTATCTCCAATTTACATATAGTAGTGCAACAATCACAATAACGCAGGTTATCACAAAAATTCAACACACACACACCCATGTGCACGGGGCAACAAAACCACGATATCTAGGCCCCGCAAATGAAATAACTGTCTACACATGAAAACCGCAAAATAGTAATAGGTGAATGTAGGAATGTTTTCAACGCAGGTTATCACAAAAATTCTACTCACACACCCATGTACACGGGGCAACATGACAACGATGTCTAAGCCCCGCAAATTAAATAACAACTATCTACACATCAAAACTGTAAAATGGTGATAGGAGAATGTAGGAATGTTTGCCACTACGTTTCTCTGACAGGATGGCATTTCATAACATTTTGTTAATATGCTGATTAACTGTGCATACGATAGCATAGAGAATACTACAGTCCAATAAATCCTTGAGCAACACTGAAAATTGGCTTCAAATACCATACTCTATCTCCTTTACACGTGCTAGTGCAACAATCACAATAACGCAGGTTATCACAAATATTCTACTCACACACCCATGTACACGGGGCAACATGACAACGAAGTCTAAGCCCCGCAAATTAAATAACAACTGTCTACACATGAAAACTGCAAAATGGTGATAGGAGAATGAAGGAATGTTTGCCACTATTTTTCTCTGACAGGCTGGCATGCTAATATGCTGATTAACTTTGCATACGATAGGATAGAGAATACTACAGTCCAATAAATCCTAGAGCAATAATGAAAAATGGCTTCATATACCATATCCTATCTCCAATTTACACATGGTAGTGAAACAATCACAATAACGCAGGTTATCACAAATATTCTACACTCACACCCATGTACACGTGGCAACATGACCACGATGACTAAGCCCCGCAAATGAAATAACAACTGTCTACACATGAAAATTGCAAAATGGTGATAGGAGAATATAAGAATGTTTGCCACTATTTTTCCCTGACAGGATAGCATGCTAATATTCTGATTAACTGTGCATACGATAGCATAGAGAGTACTACAGTTTAATAAACCCTTGAGCAACACTGAAAAATGGCTTCAAATACCATATCCTATCTTCAATTTACACATGCTAGTGCAACAATCACAATAACGCAGGTTATCACAAACATTCTGCACACAATCCCATGCACGCGGAGCAACATGACCACGATGTCTAAGCTCCACAAATAAAATAACAGAAAACTGCAAAATGGTGATAGGAGAACGTAGGAATGTTTGCCACTATGTTTCTCTGACGGGATAGCATTACAAAACATTTTGCTAATATGCTGATTAACTGTGCATACAATAGCATAGAGAATACTACATTCCAATAAATCCTCGAGCCACACTGAAAAATGGCTTCAAATACCATATTATATCTCCAATTTACACATGCTAGCGCAGCAATCACAATAACGCAGCTTATCACAAAAAATTCAACACACACACCCATGTACACGGGGCAACATGACCATGATGTCTAAGCTCCACAAATAAAATAACAGAAAACTACAAAATGGTGATAGGAGAACGTAGGAATGTTTGCCACTATGTTTCTCTGACAGGATAGCATTACAAAACATTTTGCTAATATGCTGATTAACTGTGCATACAATAGCATAGAGAATACTACATTCCAATAAATCCTTGAGCCACACTGAAAAATGGCTTCAAATACCATATTATATCTCCAATTTACACATGCTAGCGCAGCAATCACAATAACGCAGCTTATCACAAAAAATTCAACACACACCCCCATGTACACGGGGCAACATGACCATGATGTCTAGGCCCCGCAAATGAAATGAAAACTGTCTACACATGAAAACTGCAAAATGGTGATAGGAGAATGTAGGAATGTTTGCCATTATTTTTCTCTGACAGGACAGCATGCTAATATGCAGATTAACTGTCCATACGATAGCATAGAGAATACTACAGTCCAATAAATCCTTGAGCAACACTGAAAATTGGCTTCAAAAACCATATCCTATCTCCAATTTACACATGCTAGTGCAACAATCACAATAACGCAGGTTATCACAAATATTACACACACACACCCATGTACACGGGGCAACATGATCATGATGTCTAAGCCTCGCAAGTGAAATAACAACTGTCTACACATGAAAACTGCAAAATGGTGATATAAGAATGTAGGAATGTTTGCAATGCAGGTTATCACAAAAATTCTACACACACACTCATGTACACGGGGCTACATGAATACGATGGCTAAGCCCCGCAAATTGAATAAAAACTGTCTACACATCAAAACTGTAAAATGGTGATAGGAGAATGTTGCCACTATGTTTCTCTGACCGGATGGCATTACATTACATTTTGCTAATATACTGATTAACTGTGCATACGATAGCTTAGAAAATACTACAGTCCAATACAATCCTTGATTCACAATCGCTCAGTTTTCCCATGTGTCCTTGAGCAAATTTTACCGGACTATCATGATACCGAATTAATCGTTATTGCCTAGTGACAACCTGTCCATCAATGGTGCGGCGTTGACTATCTTGATACAGTGTTAGTCGGTGTCGCCTAGCGACAATATGTCCGTCGAGTTATTAGATTCTATTTTCGGTGACCTTGAATGAATGAATTTTGGCAATTATTTTGATACATGGATGATATAATCAAGAAATGTGGGGTTCAATCGATAATGCCTGACGGACGTTACATTTTAAGACAACAAACGTCATCCTAGCGCAAATACTTCCCGAGATATTTTAGATTTAGGAAAGGGTGAAATTTCTTCAAACCTATTTTAATAAATAAGATTATTCGATTTTCATTTATTTATTATTTATTTTCATTTATTTAATATCTTTTCTATTTTCGATTTATTTTGATTTAATTTTTATTTATTTATTAATACTATTCTTCATTGTTTTATATTTATTATGAATTATAATTTACTATTATCCAAAGTATAGGTTCCCTTTATCATAACGGCTATGCGGGTAGTGACATGTGGGGCTCACCTTAAGTTCACGCCGTCGTTCAACAAGAATTAAACTCTCCAAATTTAACACGCCAATCTATTGCAGGTGGCGGATATCACGTTACCGTTTAAAATAAGACCAAACTTCTTGCGAGACGTCAGAGGGTTGTGGTCATCTATGTTACGTGAACAAATGAAATATTTCTTAATTAGTATTCTTTTTTAAATTTGTTATTTACTTAATATTTATTTATTTAATATTATTCCTTGTTATTATTAATTTATTAATTATTAATTAGTTATTTAATTTATTATTATAACTATTATTTAATATTTAATGAAGAATTATACAAACTTTATTTATTGAATATTTAATATATATTGATTATTATAATTATTCATTTTATTTATGGGTGTTACAACACTAGACAGGAAAGCCGAGCGGTAGATCCAAGTTTTTGAAACGCCGGCCTGGATGGCACTGTGCACTCGTGACCGATCCAAGATGACGGTCCCACCTACACAGTGTAAACAAAATAATTTCTGGGCCTCTATTGATAATTCTTGTGTATAAATGCTTTTTAAAGTGTGCGTCACGATACGTCATTAATTATTTTCTTAAAGAAATTACGTAGCTTCTAAAATTCAAATTTGTTAGTCTTGCTTTTTATCCTTGTGCCGTGGAATGAAATGATAGCTTAGTTGTTGTGATTTGGAGTTTTGGATTCTAAGTGGATGCCAATGGTTGATGGCTTGACCTGGTATACATGTTTTGTGGGGACGTGATCAACTGGAGTTGGGTTTTATCGTTATGTTTACATCCCGATGCTTGGGTCTTAATGTCATCTAATCTTTCATCATTCATTGTGGTAATGTAATATTACAAGAGAGTCAGCGAAACGTCAGCGACACATTCCACATTATAAAATAGGCCTACACCACTAGTCAGTTGCCATTTTGCTAATATTTGTGTGTGAGCAAAAGGAAAATAGATTCATTTTTGTAAAGTGAAATTAAGTTGTGCTATGTTAAGTTATTTTTAGGAAACAGCGGTTGATTAATGTTTGAACTATGCCAACGAAATGAAAGGGAAAGGCGTTTCGCGATATAGGACTTAATTTAATACTATCACACATTACGGTATGTTAAGTTTGGTTTATATATTATTATTTTAAAGTGGGTGTTTTACCCTTAGTTAATAAATGAAACTCGCTCAAAACTTTGTGGTATTATTAAGTCTATCTATACAAATATTGTTTTAGTTTGCCCTGAATAATAATGAATTAATGACGCTTAGTTAATTAATAGAGTGGAAATGCCTGAGATAAATTTTGAAGCTGAATGTTTAGTTACCGCGTAAAAAACAATTAGTTCCGTGACGAACCAAAGAGCCTACTTTTCATAAAATTTAAGATTCATACCAATGATTAATCTATATGGATCTATCTAGAATAATGACGACATTAAGTTGGTAATATCGAAATTTCTAAAGTGTTCGAAATACTGTATACCTGGCATAATGTAGGCTAATAGAGAACTACAGTTGGCAGCCCTGGTAACTGAATATATTATTAGTTCCATCTCTTAAGGTACAAAATACAAAATTTGGTTGAAGTCCAATGGATAGCCTGGACGTTCCATGCAGTTAAACATTGCATCTAACAGCGCGCGTAAAATCATGTTGGCATCAATGACATACATGTATTGGTCAGAAATAATCTTAAATAATATGATATATTGTTGTGTCAATTGAGGATGAAATCCATTAATTAGTAGAGAAGTTACATGCATTTTAAAATTGGACCTATCAGCAGGCTTAGAATCATGTTGGCAGCACTGGCGTAGGCCTATATTAGTTACTCCAAATTAGTCTAGAATGCCAGGTACTATACGTGCGCAAAGTTTAGAGCTATTGGCTTGCATACTTTCTGATATATTGATATTAGGGTAACAAAAATAGAGACAGTATTTATTAACAGTTGGCAGCCCTAATTGCTCCTAACTATATACATAGTCATATCTGTTATGGTACACATAACACACACAAAATTTGGTTGAAATCCAATTGATATTATAGAAGTTAAGTGTATTTAAAGTTGGACCTCTCAGCAGGCTTAGAATCATGTTGGTAGCACTGACGTATATAAGTTACTCCAAATTAATATAGAATGTCAGGTACTATGCGTGTGCATAGTTTAAAGCTGTGTGCTTGCATACTTTCTGATATATTGGTATTTGGATAAAAACAATAGGGAGTGCATTTATTAACAGTTGGCAGCCCTGGTGGCTCTTAAGAATATGCTCGTTCATATCAGTGTATGTACACATAGTAGATACGAAATTTAGATGAATTCAGATTGATAGTGTACAAGTTATATGCATTTAAAAATTGGACATATCAGCAAGCTTATAATCATTTTGGCAACACTGCCATGTATGGCCTCCTGGAAATTAAACAGCAATATTATTATCTATACGTGTGCCAATTTTGATATAGCTCCCATTCATACCTTCCAAGATATCCAACATGGAGCTCAAATTTCAATCGCGATTTTTCAGCAGTTGGTAGCACTGACATCATTTTCAAATATGGCCGTGAGATATTCAGGTATAGATCTTTAGTCCTACCAAATTTTGTTTCGATTGCTGCAGCCGTTTAGGAGTTGATAGGGGGGACACACACACAGCCAGCCAGACAGACAGAAGGACAGACAGACATACGGTACACACATTTGCCCGGCTCGATCTCATAAGTCTACTTTTTCCTCATTTTTGCAAAATGTGAAAAGTAGGCTAAAAAGGAAATGCCTAAACATTCTCAAAAAGAGGATAAATATAAGGTAAACGAAAGAACATGTAGATTTTACGTTAAACACTTACTCATTTAAGTGATTTCCACTTTCATCTGCTTCTTCATTCTGATTTTCTTCTTTTGCATGCTGGGGATAAGATGGAATAATTTATGTCAGTGTTATCACCTTATGCTTTTACACAAATAACAACCCATGTAATTGTACAGCACTGCTCAGCTGAAGTGAAGATATATTCGCTTAATTACTTTCAACTGTCCCTCACATCTTAGTGCTAGAGATAAACTTTATACAGATAAGTGGTTATAATCCCCAGTTCTGGAACTTATAATACACTTTTAAGGACCATGTTAAATTTAGAGCGATTGAAAATGCTGAAACCATTGCCTTAATGGAAGTTATAGCTTTAAGGATTGAATACAAAAGAACATTTATTTTTAATTCCTTTAGCCGTAAGACCAAAAGAGAGGGGCAGATGACCCCGCTGTTCCACCCCGTGAAACAATAACAGAAAATACCAAAACAAATTCTACGGTCAAACACGTGCACATATCGTTGAGTAACAAGCTTCTAGACTGCCCACACGAGCATAACATTTGAGAATGAAGGCATACATCTATTAACCTTCAGAATATTATACACGGCATTTCTTCACAATTCACTGCAATTTAATATTTTAATGTTCAAAAAGAAGTTAGATTGAGTTAATTAAATGCCTCTAAGGGAAGTCTATTGTAGAGCATGCTAGTAACTCTAAGAATTATGTGTCTGCTAGTGTACGGGAGCACGCAGTTTGCAAAGGAGATTACAGCAGCTAGTAACTCTAAGAATTATGTGTCTGCTAGTGTACTGGAGCACACAGTTTGCAACGGAGATTAGAGCAGGTACTAACAGCCAAACGCTTCCGTTTGTCATCTACATAATTGTGAGAAAACAACTCTTAATCCATAAATACTATTAGGAGATAAGGAGATGTCTTGAAAATAAGCATGAAGTTACTTACCTCATTCAGATGTGAAGATGAGGTTTCTATTTTGATGCATGTAATGTTATCCGGAATAGAAGGTTCCTTAAACCTTATATCCGTGTGATGGTCTGTATCGATCTGCAAAGAAATGACTTGTTTCACATATATGTTCCTTTGGGGAGGTGGATTTATAACATACAGATGGCTTGTAAACTTGCACTGAAGGAATCAAGGAATATAATAACATACTGAAGGTAATTCAAACCCGCTTTCATAGTTTTCTTTCGTCCATAGGTACATGGCAGAAAACCCTAACAGTTACTGTGCATTTTTTTTTGAAAATTCATTTCCGTTAGGTTACACTCGCAAAACGTAGGCCTAGCATATTGTCAATAGCATTGAGTGTGTGTGTTGCAACTTTGCGGCGTAGCTGCAGATACTTGGAGTTACCATATAACGTTATTAAGGCCAAGCAACGAAGATACATTTCGGGTTACGATATCTCGTAGAGTACTCGAATTTGCTAAGTGAAAGATTTCATTATTTGGGTACGAAGCCAGTATTATGAAAGGTTCGAGGCTGGAATCATGACACAAACCAGTTCCGACAGTCACGGTAGCAACAAGCTTCAGCCAATCACAATATTAGCTGAGTAAATACTATCAGAGGCGGCAAGAAACCGGTCTGGCTTTGTGTCTGGCAAGCCGAGATTTAAAAAAAAACTTGCTCGAGCGGAGGGGGAGCACGACAGAAAACAACCGCACGCGCCGAGAAGTGTGACTGAGATTATGACACGTGACCAGTGGCAGCCAATGAAATACGAGGATAAAGCAGTTTGCATAATTAGTATTACTCATTACGAGAGCTATAAAAGCAACTCAGACCATCAGAAAAGCTGTTAAATATCATATTTAAAATATCAAGTCATTTTTTAATGTAATTGAACCAGTAATTGCAAAGTAATGAGTAAAATGGATAAACGCGCAATTTTAGACGACTTTTTTTTATACAAAGGAGCTTTCATTTTTATTGGAGTCAGGAAGAATCGAATTGAAACGTGGTTCTTTTCACCAAAGCTTCGGGCCAAGACGGACGTATCTGCCGACAGCACAATAATTACCAGTATAATTCACGATAAACAACCAGAGCATCGCAGAAGAGTATTTAGCAACGAGAAATATTAAGTAAAGTCAACGATAATTATGGCAAACTCAATTGCGTAATTTGCAACGATACCAGTAAGAAATTATCGAAAGTGTATATATGAATTTTGAAAAAAAAAAGCACACTAGCTACGTGAACTTGTATCCAGACGTATTCGAGGTAATAGAAGATTTTCACAAACACATTTTCTTATGACCATGGTTAACCAACAGAAGTCGGGTGGGACATTACAATCGCTACTGAAGAGATGGCAATGCATTGTTAAGATGCTAGTGGGAGCATGACCTATGGACGATTTATTTTTCTAGTCAGCTTACGGGTAACTCCTGGGGGAATAGGGGGTTTCGGGTGGGAGAAACATAAGCAGAAATCGGCATTTAAAATAACCCTTCGAAACGCGATACACGTCGAAATTATCGCAATTACCTAATATTCACAGAATATGTATCCCCATCTTTACTTGACCTACATCGAAATATGGCATTTTTGCTTATATTTACATAATATGCATCCCCATCTTTACTTGACCTACATCGAAATTTGGCATTTTAGCTTATATTTACATAATATGCATCCCCGTCTTTGCATGACCTACATCGAATATCTGGTAAAGATCCTGATACACACGTCATATCCTAGTGCTACTCTAAATTGCAAAAATTTGCATGTGTATCGGGATCATTACCAGACATCCTTTATGGAAGTCAAGTAAAGACGGGCACACATATTTTACAAATATAAGCTAAAATACCAAAATTGCGATGTGCATCGCAATCTTAACCAGACATCATCAATAGGTCAAGTAAATATGAGGAATCATCATATACATTAAAGAGAAAGTTTGTATGTATGTATGTATGTGGATTTGTTCTCTATACAAGTCAACACCGTTCCACCAATCTCAACCAAATTTTTCATAAACATACTTCAGGACCCAGAAGAAACTGCCAGCTACTTTAATATTCGATAGCCTTTCTCATTCTTTTGATTTCGGCCTGCTGGTACTGAGCAAAGCCTAATCCAGTCAGACAATAAACTGATGACGGAATGGCAAGGCCGGTAGTTTCCATTGCAACAGTATCTCAATACGTGACCACCAAGTTTCCATCTATCTCTGTAAGAGGCCATGCCACTCCATTTTCTCCACGGCAACAGTAGGTCAAGACGTGACCACCAGGTTTCCATCCATCTCTGTGGGAGGCCATGGCACTCCATTTTCCAAACGGCAACAGTAGCTCAAACGTGACCACCAGGTGTCCATCTATCTCTGTTAGAAGCCATGTCACTCCATTTTCTATCCAAACCACGATAAGAACATTATGAATATGAACGCAATAAAATCTGAATACGTATCTTTTAAATGTTATTAACAGGTCATTGTGGGGACTGAAATTTAAAAGGAAATACTGAACCCTTATCATTGTGTCCAATAATAATGTTTCATATTAATAAAAACGATGGAAATACTAAATACATGATATGCTGGATATTTGAGTAATATTGATGTAGCAAGAAATCTGGACTTGGTAAGACATGCTACGTGCGGGCTGGAAATGACCAATAGTTTCACAACCAATGTTATTCTTGGATTTCTGAGAAAATCAGATATGACGCTGTGGCGTACGTGACCATAAAAGGGCAAAATGCTGCGTACAAGGCAAGGAGTGAGAGAGAGGAGAATAGTCGTGACGTCAATATAAGGGCGGGATTTGTAAGGTCAGAGCTCCAACGCCAACTTATCTGACCAATAAGAAAACATGACGCCAGAACATAGCGTCAGTGTGTTTTGCGCGGCAATCGGATATAAAAAGATCTAGCGATCGGTTTGCTTGTTCGACGGCAGATTCGCGACCTGTGAGAAAATACAAGATTTTTGAGAGGTCACACATAATTATAGGCCCATTACTTAAAATATTGAGGAGCTGTTTTACTCCCACCATTGAAACTTTAGGCTTTCTGTATATATACAAATGTCTGAGATGAACCGGCACACTCCTAATTATTCTTCGACAGTCATTTTAAGACGTCCTTAAGACGATATGGTTTTAAAATTATAGTTGTGTGTCGGCAACGAAGTTGGAAATTTTCATAAATTGTGAGATGGCAATTAGCCATAGAATAGGGAAAGTCGACGATTCTGCATAGGACGATCTGAGGAAATAAAATACTTAGAACGCAGATAGAACAGTTTAAAAACTTTGATTTAATTGTGTTTTAACAGCAGCAAAATGTCGACTATGGAGAGAAGACAGCAAGCTTCATCCTCCATTACCATCAGTGTTATGGGCTAACGGCCTAATGATGGGAATTGACGAGGCGGGAGGCCTCTGGAAAGCAGTTTAAGTGATGAGTATTAAAAAATTGATTTATTGATTTTGGACGAGGGGAATCGCGAGAGATGTGTGGAACTTTGTATAGATTTTATTTGTGTGGTTTAATTTAAATTTCAGGGTTTGATTTCTTAACTGACATGCGTGTAGTAAATTTTGGCATTGCGTGACAATTATGTTGTACAGTAAATTATGTAATTTAAATGTTTTCCTTATGTATACGTAATTCTTATTGCGAAACGGCCGCATCGATTAACGTATCTATAAAAAGTGTAGCCATGAATGAGAACCTAGGAACGACAATGATAAATGGACTGATTTAATGATATGTTAAACTAATTACTACGTGGGGGGAATATTTGCATTTGTTGCTTTGATAACTCGGGCTAGGACTGATCCTGTTATTAATTCTTTATTGTCATTTGGACATGTTGTGTGTCATTATCTGAGGGGTGTGCTGATTAATGCTACGACGAGATCTTCGAGAAATGTGCCACGTATTTTTGGGTGTAAGTGATGATGATGAGGAGAGGTAAAGCCTGTCCATGACTGCGATATCATTCCGGCAAACTAGTTATCCGTGGGGATAAGTTTGACCTGGAAATGTATTCTTAAAAATCCCTGAGAGGATGTTTTGAGATAATGTGTTATTTATTTGTACGCGTTTAACAGGTGGCGATTAGCAAAGGTGCTGTACGCTGGCTATGGGCCAGAATCTATATTTAGCATGGCACTAATTACTACTTGGGGGAAGAAATCAGCCACTCTCTCGGTGATGCGATAACAGGCCCGGTTGTCTCCAGCTCGTTATGACACGTTATGTTTGCTTTAAAGCCTAATGAGTTAAGGTTATTTTATTTGGTTTAATTTGGGAAGTTGCCATGTTGTCGATCCAAGTTTCTTTTATCATTACTACGACTTATTTGTTCATTGTTTTAAAACGCCAAACTTTCCGGCGTGAAAATTAAAAGTTATATTTTGTTGTTGTTGGCTCTTATTTTCAAGGCCATTGTATTCATATAAATATAATTTGGCAACCGGCCAAACCTGTTCATGTCATGTTATGCCTTCCTAGTGTTTAAGGTATAAGTCGGTAATTCCGCAGCCCTTATTTTAAATAATACACACGTGTATTTGATTGTGGTAATCTAAGGTTAGAGCATGTCAGTAGTGTATATAATTATGTAATTGTTGTTCCCACATTTCCGTAATTCGTCCTTCGCAGTACGGAGTCCGTTCCCGAACCAACTGTTTTGGTCGGAAACGAGCGCCCGTCAAAATGCTCATTACTTGAACTAGTCTTAAAACCCGTGTCGCTCATAAATATTGAATTTTTGTACTATTTTATTTGTTTGTTATATTTGGATCTTGTGATCCGTTTTCTTTTGTTACTTTGATTTAAGTGACATTGCAGTCACAATGCTTGTTGACAGCTGTCATGCCATGTCGTCATGGTACGTCAGGCTGGTCAGTGTTAGATCTATTCACGCGAGTGAACAATAAAAGGGTGGTTATAGTTTTCCTTTTTTATGTTTGATTCAGTTAATAAATTTCATTTGTTAGTAGATCCTGTTGTTTTTCTTGGCTTTATAATAATAATAAGTTAACCTTATGAACCCTGGAAGTTATGTTGATAGCAAAACCTCTAAATCACATTCACAAGAATCCATTACGACCCCGAAATTTTGAATCTTGTCTACATGCTATTTTCCAAAGGGTTTATAAGAGTTACTTTGGCTTCCGAACGTGTGGCATTTGTGTTTTAGAGTAAAAAAAAATAGATCACCGGCATGTGATAAGTTTATTAACGTAAGTTAGGCGAAGATAGTACCGCCAAATGTTTGAAAATATAAAGTCATGGAGTTTGCAATAAAGTAAATGTGGAACAAGTTAAGTGTTTGAACTTTGATTAAAATTAGAACAAACTGTTCCAGGCGCCCAATAAAATTAAATTAGCTTTGTGTAGAAAAGCCAAACTCAAAGAATTATTTCACAGGAAGGTTAGACCTTAAAAACTAATTAATACTCTATTAATTGGTTAAAATTTGTAAGTAAAGTAAGGTCAGGAAGATTATAACTGAATCAAAGGGTTAAAATTAAATGGAATAATAAGTAAATTATACTCAGTGATGCTATAGTTTGTGGGAGTAATTTAAAGTAAATGAACTGAGTATGTAAAGGGTTAATGTGTGTATATTTAATATGTGTGAGCGCGCGTATCCAGGGCTCCGCCCTTATGTCATTTCCCTATGTCTCAAATATATTATTGTTGTGATGGCAACTCTGGGAGAAATTCGCGAAGTGATTGAACTAGCATCCGCTCGTACGCGAGAACAACTTAGTGAGATGAGAAAGGACATAACCAATGAAATACAGACACAGTTAGCGGCAAATAGTGAAGAAACGCAGACACAGTTAGCGGCAAATAGTGTAGAAACGCAGACACAGTTAACGGCTATAAATAAACAATCGGCAGAAACGCAGACACGGTTGGCGGCAAATAATGTAGAAATGCAGAAACAGTTAGCGGCAAATAGTGTAGAAATACAGACACAGTTAAACACAAAACTATCTGAAGTTAACGAGAATATAAATCAGAAAATCGCTACACAAAACATTCTGGTTAGTGAACAATTACATAGGCAGTCTGAGAAAAACAATGAAATATTAAACGCACAAGACGAAAGGAACACTCAAAATCTAGCTGCGCTAACGGTAGAAATCAAAGAGCACACAAAAGAACAGCTAATCCAATTAGCAAAGGACGTTAGCACTAACAATACCAAACAATTAGGAATAATAAAAGGTATCGAAGATTCGTTTAAAAAGGAAATAAAAGGAATGGATGAGACTGTTATGGCAAAACTAGCACAAATCGAGCAAGCGTGTTTGACCAGCTCATCTGAGATTAAAGAAGCACACACAAACTTAGAAAAAAGGTTTGAGAATATCGAACGAGGGACACAGGGTATGCAAGATCAGATAATTACAGTAGATAACAATATCACGGGCTTAGTGACGGAACTCAACAAATTAGAAATACAATCAATTAAGAAATGGAAAAAGTTAGAAATTGACCAGGAAGAAATTAAACAAACATTAGAACAGAACAACATTTCTCTGGGAGAAAGGATAGATAAACTTGAAGATAATCAGGAGGCTAATCAACAGGAAGTCGAAAAACGCTTTGTTAAATTGAAGGATACTATTAGGAAAGATTGGACCAAGATGAGCGCTGATTCGAAAGATGAACGGCTCGCAGTAAGCAAGAAGCTAGGGGAAAATAACGCGAAAATACAGGCGTTAGAAGAAAATATGAAGTTAAGATTTCAAATTCAAGAGGACCGCATGATAAAATCGGAGTTGCAGTCACTTGGACATAATACGATGTTTGCGACACTAATGGAAAAGGGGAAAGGGGAGAATGCGGAAAGAGAGCACACAATAGACAGCCACGAGCTTGGGCAAAGTCCAAGAACGGTAGACACGCAAGCATTCCAGAATTATGAGGGTCGTAGCTCGACACCTCAAAACACACAACTTCCCACGCAAGTTATACAAGTCATCCGTGGAAACGAATTTAAACCGAATAAGTTTTTACCAGAGAGCGGAGGGACACCTAAAGCTTTCTTAAGGGAACTGACAGAATATTTTTCGGACCAAAATGTTAGCTCAACGCGACAATTAAGAATGGTTGAAAAATTTTTGGCGGGCTCAGCACTTACCTGGTATCTTGGATTTAAGAACACATTTAAATCAATGGAAGGTTTCCACAAGGCCTTCCTAAGCAAATACTGGAGTGGGTCGTATCAACAAAGCTTGCGAATGGACTTATACTCGCGCAAATACCATTCCACGCATCAGACGAAATATGCAGATTTTTTCGCCATGCAACTTGTCAAATTGCAGGATCTTGATAATCCACCGAGCGAAATGGAGCTAATAACTACTATAGGAAAGCAGATGCCTATTAGCGTTCAGCAATTCTTGGTGGCGGCAAATATTACGACCGTGGTCCAGGCAGAAGAGGTATTAAGGAAGATAGATGAAACCACTAATTACATCAACCCGAGAGAGAAGAGACAGATAGAGTTAGTTAATGCAGTCGAAGTAGTCAAGACACCGAACAAAAACACGAGGTCGCAAGCTACAAACACTGGGGATAACCAAAGACGGCAGAGCACCGAAGAATATGAGCCGAGATCTCAACCGAGATACGAAAATAGGGACAGAAACCATAACAATCAGGAAGAAACTAACCGCTACCGGAACACAAACAATCAGCAGTGGCGAGATAATAGGAGATACCAAACGTCATACAATAGGAATAATAATAATAACGCACCTTATAATCGGGGATGGCGTGGAGGACAATATAATCAACAATATAGGCCCAGAGACAATAGGCGTTACAATCAACAACATAACGCACAAGATAACCAGCGGTTTAACGAGCAATCGGATCCAAGGGATGATCAGAGAAATTGGAACGAGAGACACGCTGAGTCACAACAGTACCTAGAAGAGCCACGTAACATGGAAGGAAATAATGATAAATGGGAAAGAGCGATAGATCGGCGGAAGAATCCCGACAACCACGAGGAGGAAAACGGAACACATCAAATGTTGGAGGCCATGCATGTAGAAACCCAGAGATATTTGGAGGAGCTGCATGGAGAAGAAGAAAATAGAGCAGCCGACAATAGGAAACAGAAGAATAGCAGGAGAGATTCGCAGGCCGTGTCAGGCAAGGGTCTCGAAATATGGTAAAAAAAAGTTATTGTACGGGAATCGGAGAAGAAGAAGGGAGAAGGAAGAAGATGGCAACGCGGGGGAGAAGAAGGAGATGACATCACGGTAAAATGGAGAAAAGACAGGAGCGGCTTAAGGAAGTTCAACTAGGGGTTACGAACTTAGGTAACAACGCCTACAGAGTCCGAGAGGTGAGCACAGGAAACATGGCAGTATATAATATCTCAAATTTAAAATTGTATCATCAGAGAGAGCCATACGAACCGAGAAATAATGTTACTGCAGCAAATTAAACATTCGCGTGATAACATACAACAAAAGATACGGGGGTACTCTAGTGGTGATTGCGCTCGAAAGACGGCTCTGACGTGTTTACAAGTTCAGGCGGAAGTCGTTAATGAATATGTTGATGTTTTGAAAGAGTGAGAGGGGAGACGAGTAGCAAGGAAAGAGGCCGGAGGGCATAAGTATACAGGAATTTCCTAATGAATTTGGAACGAGACGGCTACTGAAACAGACAGAGCCGGACAGTCATTATATTTGAGGGTGACCAGCAACTTCAAATTTGAGCCAGAAAAGTAGGGGATGTGAAATTCGACTTCATTTGAGTTCGAATTTCATCAACTAGGGGTCAGATGAACCCTTATCATTGTGTCCAATAATAATGTTTCATATTAATAAAAACGATGGAAATACTAAATACATGATATGCTGGATATTTGAGTAATATTGATGTAGCAAGAAATCTGGACTTGGTAAGACATGCTACGTGCGGGCTGGAAATGACCAATAGTTTCACAACCAATGTTATTCTTGGATTTCTGAGAAAATCAGATATGACGCTGTGGCGTACGTGACCATAAAAGGGCAAAATGCTGCGTACAAGGCAAGGAGTGAGAGAGAGGAGAATAGTCGTGACGTCAATATAAGGGCGGGATTTGTAAGGTCAGAGCTCCAACGCCAACTTATCTGACCAATAAGAAAACATGACGCCAGAACATAGCGTCAGTGTGTTTTGCGCGGCAATCGGATATAAAAAGATCTAGCGATCGGTTTGCTTGTTCGACGGCAGATTCGCGACCTGTGAGAAAATACAAGATTTTTGAGAGGTCACACATAATTATAGGCCCATTACTTAAAATATTGAGGAGCTGTTTTACTCCCACCATTGAAACTTTAGGCTTTCTGTATATATACAAATGTCTGAGATGAACCGGCACACTCCTAATTATTCTTCGACAGTCATTTTAAGACGTCCTTAAGACGATATGGTTTTAAAATTATAGTTGTGTGTCGGCAACGAAGTTGGAAATTTTCATAAATTGTGAGATGGCAATTAGCCATAGAATAGGGAAAGTCGACGATTCTGCATAGGACGATCTGAGGAAATAAAATACTTAGAACGCAGATAGAACAGTTTAAAAACTTTGATTTAATTGTGTTTTAACAGCAGCAAAATGTCGACTATGGAGAGAAGACAGCAAGCTTCATCCTCCATTACCATCAGTGTTATGGGCTAACGGCCTAATGATGGGAATTGACGAGGCGGGAGGCCTCTGGAAAGCAGTTTAAGTGATGAGTATTAAAAAATTGATTTATTGATTTTGGACGAGGGGAATCGCGAGAGATGTGTGGAACTTTGTATAGATTTTATTTGTGTGGTTTAATTTAAATTTCAGGGTTTGATTTCTTAACTGACATGCGTGTAGTAAATTTTGGCATTGCGTGACAATTATGTTGTACAGTAAATTATGTAATTTAAATGTTTTCCTTATGTATACGTAATTCTTATTGCGAAACGGCCGCATCGATTAACGTATCTATAAAAAGTGTAGCCATGAATGAGAACCTAGGAACGACAATGATAAATGGACTGATTTAATGATATGTTAAACTAATTACTACGTGGGGGGAATATTTGCATTTGTTGCTTTGATAACTCGGGCTAGGACTGATCCTGTTATTAATTCTTTATTGTCATTTGGACATGTTGTGTGTCATTATCTGAGGGGTGTGCTGATTAATGCTACGACGAGATCTTCGAGAAATGTGCCACGTATTTTTGGGTGTAAGTGATGATGATGAGGAGAGGTAAAGCCTGTCCATGACTGCGATATCATTCCGGCAAACTAGTTATCCGTGGGGATAAGTTTGACCTGGAAATGTATTCTTAAAAATCCCTGAGAGGATGTTTTGAGATAATGTGTTATTTATTTGTACGCGTTTAACAGGTGGCGATTAGCAAAGGTGCTGTACGCTGGCTATGGGCCAGAATCTATATTTAGCATGGCACTAATTACTACTTGGGGGAAGAAATCAGCCACTCTCTCGGTGATGCGATAACAGGCCCGGTTGTCTCCAGCTCGTTATGACACGTTATGTTTGCTTTAAAGCCTAATGAGTTAAGGTTATTTTATTTGGTTTAATTTGGGAAGTTGCCATGTTGTCGATCCAAGTTTCTTTTATCATTACTACGACTTATTTGTTCATTGTTTTAAAACGCCAAACTTTCCGGCGTGAAAATTAAAAGTTATATTTTGTTGTTGTTGGCTCTTATTTTCAAGGCCATTGTATTCATATAAATATAATTTGGCAACCGGCCAAACCTGTTCATGTCATGTTATGCCTTCCTAGTGTTTAAGGTATAAGTCGGTAATTCCGCAGCCCTTATTTTAAATAATACACACGTGTATTTGATTGTGGTAATCTAAGGTTAGAGCATGTCAGTAGTGTATATAATTATGTAATTGTTGTTCCCACATTTCCGTAATTCGTCCTTCGCAGTACGGAGTCCGTTCCCGAACCAACTGTTTTGGTCGGAAACGAGCGCCCGTCAAAATGCTCATTACTTGAACTAGTCTTAAAACCCGTGTCGCTCATAAATATTGAATTTTTGTACTATTTTATTTGTTTGTTATATTTGGATCTTGTGATCCGTTTTCTTTTGTTACTTTGATTTAAGTGACATTGCAGTCACAATGCTTGTTGACAGCTGTCATGCCATGTCGTCATGGTACGTCAGGCTGGTCAGTGTTAGATCTATTCACGCGAGTGAACAATAAAAGGGTGGTTATAGTTTTCCTTTTTTATGTTTGATTCAGTTAATAAATTTCATTTGTTAGTAGATCCTGTTGTTTTTCTTGGCTTTATAATAATAATAAGTTAACCTTATGAACCCTGGAAGTTATGTTGATAGCAAAACCTCTAAATCACATTCACAAGAATCCATTACGACCCCGAAATTTTGAATCTTGTCTACATGCTATTTTCCAAAGGGTTTAATACATTGGCTAAACCTGCATGAGGCGTAACGTTGCAACAGCTGGAGATATCAAGAAACATAGTATTAAGAATAAACGACATTACAAATCTATACCGTTTCACCAATCTTAATCAAATTGTGCATACATATAGTTCTGGACCCAGAAGAAACCACTGGCCGCAGGAATTTTCGATAGACTTCCTCATTTTTCTGATTTCGGCTTTTTGGCACTCGAGCAAAGGCTAATAAAGTCAGAAAATAGACTGATGAACGAATGGCAAGGCCGGTCGTTTCCATGGGAACAGTAGCTCAAGACTTGACCACCAAGTTTCCATCCATCTCTGTAAGATGCCATGCCACTCCATTTTCTCCACGGCAAAAGTAGCTCAAGACGTGACCACCAGGTTTCCATCTATCTGTAAGAGTCCATGGCACTCCATTTTCCCCACGGCAACACTAGCTCAAGAAGTGACCACCAGGTTTACATCTACTTCTGTAAGAGGCCACGGCACTGCATTTTCTATCCAAATCACGATAGAAACATTAGGAGGCTGAACGTCAAAAAATCTGAATGCGTATTTTTTTTAATGTTATTAACAGGGGTCGTTGTAGGTAATTCAAATTAAGAAACAAATAAATTATCTAACCCTGCACGTGACGTAACGTTACAACAGCTGGAAATGTCATCAAGAAAAATAGCATTAAGATCAAATGAGCTTAAATTATTATGTTGTTGTTGATTAATTTAAAAGCTATGCGATATCATGCTCATATAGCCCATGAACTTGACTGTGTATGGAATTTTTCTGATAACATGTGTTACTGCGATGGCTGTGGTAGTGTGTGTATTTTTAATTCAAATGAGGATTGGAATGAATGTTGCTATGGCCTTCAGTTAGGAACTATTCCGGTAATTGCTTTTAGAATAATAAATAACCCCTAGAACTACAGCCCTTGAAGGGCCAAGGCATACCAAGCGACCGCTGCCCAGCCATTTGTCCTGCAGATATTTGGGTGACGCGTGGTCAGCGCTTCGGTCCTCCTCGGCCATTCATCTTGGTTTCCGTGAACGAGATTTGCTTCGAGTAGAAATGGGAAACCACGGAAAACAATTACCAAGTTTTGCCTCGGGAGGCACAGTGTAGCCCACCATTCTGACTCTCAGACCAAAATTAAAATTTCTTGACGGAGTCGGGATTCAAACTCGGACCTCCAAGGCGAAAGCCCAAAATTGTAGCCACTAATACACTGGTCGTCTAAATGATTTTTGCATTGTATGTATAATTCTATTTAATATTTAATCTTTAGGGCACAGAAATCTATGACATTATGGGTCAAATTTTACACTCTTGATGCCGCTGCTGTTACGGAAGATTTTGAATCTTTACCTTATGACGAAAGGTATCACGCACAATGTATTGTATGTAATATCTACTAAAATTGAAGTGTTATACACTACGTTAAGGTGTGTTCTACTACTGATATGTTGGCGTTTATGTTTTATTACTCAGAAAAGTCTTTATGCTGAAATTATTATTGTTGACAATGTTTACCTCTACAAACTGTATTTTGTATTACAAATCTGATATGCAGTAAATCATGCGGGATATTTCAGATTGATCTATGAGTACTATTGGCCTTTGTTATTCGGGTTTATTGTGATTGGTAACTATGCTAATTTGTAATGGATGTTAAATTACGAATATAGTTGAAAGCATGTTAATAACATAATTAATTTACGAATATACATTATTATGCGATAATTTTCAGCTCATAAGGACCAATGATACTAATGATACTTTGCTATAATAATAGCGGACATTATATATTTCGATTCTAATCGTTCACAATTTTTTCCTATGTTTATGTACTTGTATTAGCCATTTTAGTGCTTACTGACAAGAGTTATTGAATAGCCTAATGTTATATTTGTCATGAGTTCCAATCACTCTGGATTCCGGTATACCATCTTAGAGATTATGAAGAATTTATGTTTTATCATAGGAAATACTTTAATGGCTAAGGAAGTCAGATGTGTTCGGAATCTAAGCATCATTTTTGATTATATGCTGCTTAATTTACTTTAACTTGATGTGGATGTAAGTTATTTTTACATCAACACTGTTCCTTAATATGCTGCTATAGTACACACTGAGCTATGTACAGGAATAAGTCATTTCTCATTATTCACGTAATTTGTGCGGGTTGAAAATCATAAGTATATTTGACTCCACAATGATGACTTAATCTTCCAATCATTGAAATATTATTTCCTATAAAGAAGGTAGTTGCTACATTTGAGAATTAATAGAGATAGATATGTGAAAACTGCTATAAAACGTCTTAATTACCCCATTAAATAAAAATGAACACTATCAAGTGTGACCGTTTGACGGACGTCCCACGACCACACAAGAGCTCATCCGAACAACAGCCAAGCTCAAGACTCAAAAAGTTCTCGGGGTTAACTGTGAGCAAACTAAAGTTGTAGAATAAAATAAAAGCTCTGCTGTTCCCCAGATGCACACTACAGCAAGGATAGAAGGCATATTTCAAGAATCACGAATGACCACAGTATCAGTTAAGATAAAAAATTGCATCAATTTAATTGATCCACCATCCTAATCTTTACAAGGGGCATCTTAAGGGAGAAAACTAAACATCAATCTGAAAAAATAACATCCTGCGCTCCCCCTGGGATCCTATACTATTTAATCGTAGGCGTTGAATAACATTCCAAAAAAATTATTATGCAAAGAAATCATCGACTTTTAAACTTTCCCTTTTGTTAGAATACCCATGAAATTAATAATCTATCATGGTATTCCCTTATATTATAAACGTAATTTACAGTATACAAGTTGTGTAGATCACTGATCATCTTATTAAACACTTGAATAAAATGTTATTTCTGAAGTTCTACACATTTCCATATTTCCAAAAATCATGGATAATCCTATCTCTTCCATGAAACGAGAAGAAATTCCAAAAACATTACTATAATTGTTAATTACGCAACTTAATGCAAGTCAGATCAAGTCGAACAATGGTTGCTCCTTTAGAAATATAATACAGTTTAAAATTCATTAATTCCACAAAGGAATATTCATATCAGAATTTATAGATCATGGATCGGTGATTTATCCTCAACAATAAATAAATTATGGGATGAATTATTCTGTGATATTAATTGCAACTGAACCTTATTATTTAAATTAATTTCAAACACTTATGGATGATTCGTAGCTATTTCAAAATTTTCATCGGAACATGAGGCCGCATTTTAAATGCCCCATTTCTCTATGCCATTGATCAATTTGGTTTATTCCATAATATCACAATATGGCAAAATCATTAGGCATTTTAACCTATCTGCAGGTTTCTATCATTCAACGAGAAAATATTTAATTATGGTTAGAGCAAATTAAAGCAGAATCTAGAATTCCGCTGAAGACAAGATCCGGATGGTGGCGTGGGGTTGCAACTGTGGCACTATCCTTCTTTTGAGTAATATGAGGAAACAACCTCCAAATTCCAACATATCATTGTATTCAACAATTCTATTTCTTTTACTCTTCATTTTCACATATTAAACTTCCATCCAGTCATATTTACTGTATTTAATGGATTATCATCATTATTTATGGGACAAAAATGCTCGCACGCATTCCCTATTCGGCTCACCACCCTATCAGTTTTACCATATGGTTGTTATAAGAAACTGTTTCCAATTAACCCGTTCAATTTATCCACTTGTCACCATAACAAAATCCTCCTAATTGATACACCTTGCTCTAATAACAAAACTACGTTACGATTGCTTTATCATTCCAATGTGCATTAATTCAAAATTTATTTCTCATTTCTCCGTTATCATTAACTCATATTTCTTTAATTAAACATCACATAAATTATCCAAACTCATCCATTAATTTATTATTATTATTTATTATTATTAAATATGAAATTCTCATGGATAATTACCATGTTCTATTTTTCATAAGATCCATTAAATTGTTATAAATATTCTTCCTTAAACCCACATGTAATTTCCAATACATGACTATTCTGCATTATCGTTATTAAAGAAAGTCCTAAAACACAAGAAAAACGGAATCATCTCACAATAAAGATTATCAGAACTCATCTAAGACGGAACGAATCAAAACGACAAAGAATTACAGTTAAATAATCAAAGTTACCAATAAATTATCCCATAACGATCGCTTATAATAACAGTGTGCCATAAAAATATGCACGGAACTGTACAACAACAATCAGGATGAAACTCCTGTCTAACTAGGACAGCCAGTTGCCTTCGGAAAAATATACTCATTGTACGATATGTCCACCGTGGATATGCTATCTCAAAAACAAGTAGTTCCGTGAAGAACTATACAGCCTATTTTCATATATCCTGCTCGTGTTAATTGCCTCTATCAACATACCAAATTTCAGTTTAATTGCTATGACAGATTCGTAGATACTGAGAACCGTCTAAATATTTCAGATGGTCGCCAGGTTGGATTTTTATTTTTGTACTATTACATTAAGATTATTGTGTACGTGTGGTATTCAAACTTCAATCGCATGATTAGAACACAAGAAGTAAAAACGAGATTTTAAAATTACGCACAGCAGCCATCTTGTGATTATGCAAACAATTGAAATAAATTAGATGCCAGTGGATTAACATTTGTAAAAGCATTTAACGTGCAACGTTTCACGGCACTCGGATAGTTAATTCGCGAGAAACGTCCATTTAAATATTTATACTTCGCGTCGCCGCCATGTTGGATTTGTGCTCTCCAGGTTACTGAAAGTCCAATAGGTGAACATAATGTTCATAGTCTCTATGAACATATAAAAAAAACAGTTTGGTTGCTGTAAAAGATTCATAGATATTGAGAACCGTCTAAATATTTCGGAAGCTCGCCATTTAGGATTGTTATATGTATAGGCCATAGAGTTATGCACCACTCAAGGACAATTATTGCCTAGGTTCATTATTCAAACTTTCACTTCGATCGCATGATTACGACACAAGAAATTAAAACGTAATTTTAAAATTTCGCACAGCCGCCATCTTGAGGTTATGTAAACAATTGAATTAAATTAGATGGCAGTGCATTACAATCTGCAAAATCATTTACTGTACCACATTTCACTGCGCTCAGAGAGTTAAATCACGAGAAAAGTCTATTGAAATATTTTAAATTCGCTTGGTCGCCATGTTCGTTTTGTACTTTACAGGTTTATGAAATATACATAGGTAAACTTGTATCAGTACCCTTTATCACCGTACAAAATTGCAGGGTGATTGATATCTGTAATAGTTTCGGAGATATAGAATGTCAGTGAAATATTTCGCACATCCGCCATTTTGAGGTTATGTAAACAACTGAACTAAATTAGACTCCAGTGCATTACAATGTGTATAAACATTTGCTGTACCAAGTTTCATTACGTTTCGATAGTTAAATCCCGAGAAAAGTATATTTAAAAGTCTCAACTTCGCTTGGCCGCCATGTTGGTTTTGTATTCACCAGGATTTTGAAAGTCTCATAGGTGAAATTCTAGTAGTGCCCTTTATCACCGTACACAATTTCAGGGCGATATCTGTAATAGTTTCAGAGATATTGAATGCTAGTGAAATAATTCGCACAGCCGCCATGTTGGATCGGTGAGATGTAACACAATTTGAAGGGCACGGTCGAGGTCGCTGGGAATAGTGCTATGAACTTACCGAGTTTCATTGAAATCGCTCCAGCCGTTTAGATTTTATTAGGGACACACACACACCTCACACACACACACACACATGCACACACACACGGACAAAAGGTGATCTCATAAGCCTATTTTTTCAAATTTGAAAATAGGCTGATAAATTCGAAGAGTGGACAACACCAAAAGGCTCCATGCTTATGTTCCAGCATAATGTAGAAAATAAAGATTCATGGCGTGTAAAACGATTCCTACATGGTTGAATGGTGTAGTCTATAGTCTGATATTCACCGGTACTAGCTATTAAAAATAGAATATAGGGCTCACATCCATTTTTAGATGTTCTTGAAGAAAGCTCCTGTTCCGGTGGAATGCCATTGGCCTAGGAATTAAGTCCCATGCGTTCATCTGCACACGGAATGTGTACAGGTAACCTTCCTGGTCCACTGGTCCAAGTCCCAAGTATCCACACATCGGTATCCATCATACACCCATTCAAATTTAACGCACCATAATAATGGCTCGACTCATGGTAGATTCTGAAAGTTCATAACGGCGTATCGCTACCATGACGTCCAGATCGAATTTTTTTAATACCATAGCTTCTGCTATAAAAAAAACACGTGTCTAAAACTGTCACTGACTTCACGACAATCACCTGGTGTTTTTACCGTTCCGAAATATCTCCGAATAATCACAATAATGTTCCCGGTTACGTGCTCGTAATCTTTCTGTAGTTATCGCAGTACACTTACACGCCTGTTCAGCCTTATTTCCATGTTATTTGCTATCCAGTAATCTACCCTGGTAGAAGATATTATATTCACACAACTCGAGTCAGGAGTTAGTTCCAGCTCGTGGGCTAATATATGCTGTGAGCTCGGGTATTACCCAACAAAACTTTGCACTCACAAAAATTAGTCCCATCTAGTAAAAAGTATTATGAGGACATTGTGAACAATGACTCGTCTGTAGGCAACTTTTGGCTTCCAGATCTGGTACTCGTAACTTAAGATTGATTGAGCCGTCCGTTTACACACGGATTACTGCACGAGAACGAATGCGACTCTCCTCACAGTTGGTTGCTTGTCCCTGCAAATCGCCAGGTGTTAGCATGCGTACGCGCATCTCTTCAAACATGAACTCTGCGGCGGTGAAACTCAACTCATTCAGGCGCTCGCTTCAAATTCAAAAATAGCCGCGGCAAAAACAACACCTCCATAACTGGCAACTGACGCTCCTTCAAATGGTCACACAAGAAAGTAATTGTGAGACCAAGATCTCGAGGAATTGTGTATATACATACATTGTTACTATTGTTTCATGTTCTGCTACGTCATTGCACTCTACAGTACTCTTCGACTAGGTTTACACTGAGTTAATATTGCACTTGAATAGCATAAGAGTTGAGGAAAACTATGCTGTAAACTCACTTAGGGTCAAAATTGATATGTTCTGAGAAATATATTGGCATGTATCTGTCTACAACATACAAAGACTCGTCACGAGCAACGCCGGGTACAATAGCTAGTACTTTATAAACATAAGCTAAGGTGCCTAAATTGCAATGTGTATCGCCATCGTTACCACACATCGTATATAAGTGAGGTAAAGATGAGGATAGATATTTTATACATAAAGCAACAATACGAAAATTTGGAAAACGATAAACATCTCATATCCAAGTGTCATTCAAATTGCCAATTTCTGTTTATTATCCACCAACCCAAAAACCTTTATTACCAGACATTTTCCCATAAGTTTGCCTACGATAGAGTCCATAGTGCCAGTATAGTTAACCTGCATTGCCAATAAATTAGCTACCGTTAGCACATCATGTGGTGTAGACTTCACCTACAATAAGGCCCAGGTTGCCATTAAAGTGTACCTGCATTACCAATAAACTTGCTACTGTTAGAACAGCAGGTGGTGTAGACTTCACCTACAACAGGGCCCAGGGTGCCAGTGGATTGAACCTATATTACCAATAAATTAGCTACTGTTAGAAGAGCAACTGCTGTAGACTTCACTGTCGTGACCTACCTGGCCTGTGAGACGTTCTGGCAGGTTGACAGCTCCTCCGATGATTTTCCCCTCTAGCCGAGCGGTTTTCTAGATAAGGGAACTTGAGGTTCGAAGACTAGTCCCGGAACTACCGGAATAAAAGATGATATTCCCTTGGACTACTGCCGATTTATTAAGCCCTTGGCAGTCGAAGTATATATACACTATATACAAGTTATGTGAAGTTACTGCTGGAAGTGCACGCAGGTCTGTAATAGCGCTACTAAGTCTTACTGATACTTGACATCTAGCATGTCTCCGCGAGGCTGAATTCTGCTCGCGCGCGTTACGACGTTACTCTGGCAAGAACTGAGGCGTGAGAACTACTGTTACTCTGCCGCTCCACTACTCTGTAACAACTCTGCAATCACTCTGTGACAACTACTCTGCTACTCTGTAATAACTCTGTCGCTCGCCATTTTGGATACCCTTATATCCCACTGGAGATGACCCAGAGTCCATCTTCCCCTTCCCACTGAGGCCGGGTCCATGTCATCCTCAGTGCCTAGCAAGTGCTGCTCCCTAAGCTAGCGGCGACTGTCCGTACTCGTGTCTACGTGACATTCAAGGTTCAATTTCTGGCCTGGCTTGTGACTATGAATCACTCACCCTACAATACAAAGTGCTCGACCAAACGTATTCCTGTACTATCAATATTTACAGACCTCGGTACACATCCTGGCTCCAGCAGTCTTATTTCCCTGAGAAATACATTTCTGGCTTACAAAAGCTCACATCCAACTTAGTAATAATAATAATAAATCTATTGCCCTTATGTATAATGTTCCTTCGAACCGCAGTCCTGGGTTCTGAACCATGGAGGTTCACAGTCACGACACCTCCCTCCCCAGGGAAGAAATGGGTGCAATCTTCCTTGCATTCATTTCTGTCCCTAATATTACACTCTGTTACTGTCGAGTCGTAATGATCTGCGACTTTGCGATGAGGGTGAAGGCTGTAATGCGACCTGACTCGCACTCATATCTGAATCTACAATGGCCCTTGTAGGCGTACTGAAGCGTCCTTCAGCAGGCCTAGAGTGTAATTCCAGGATTTCCTCAGACATCTCCGGGCGTCCCCGAAGTTGCCTGGGACGTTGGAATATCGTAATATCCTCATCTGAAGTCTTAGCCTTACCTTCCCTCGTAATTACTGTTTGCCTTATGCAAATATTTGGGCAATGTGACCTTGCATCATCAAACCATTTTTTGGCTGGAAACCCTAATTTAGGACAATCACAACAACAATTGCAACAATAGCACCATAAAATTATCCCAATTGTACCTGCCATAGTTAGTACAATATACTTATATACATTGAAATGTTTATACATCATCTGACTTTGTATGTCTTCTTCTTGTTTTCTTACCAAGTCCTCCACCTCTTCTGTTTTGTGCGTGGCCCACTTTAAATCATTCACATGATTTAACAAATTATTCAGTGGCAGTTTATTAACCTCCGGTACCTGCTCTAACTTAATCTCACTACCAATCTGCTCGCAGCAGTCATAATTAAGTATCAAATCTGGCACTAAGTCCTTACCTCGAGTAGTGTTTATTTTACCTACCCCTTGTACCTTACTATGTGGGCTGTACAACGTACACCCTGGACTTAACACGACAATACCTATGCCAGTTAATCCCATATCACTTGTAGTGTCCTTACACATGCAGGTGACCCTTGTCTCACCTGGAGACACATAAATATACCTGTTTTCCCTTATAGGTATCCACAGCAATCGCTGTACTGGTAGTACTCTCTTATCACAATTCTCCGGTACCTGGCTAACTCCACTGAGTATCTTCACTGCGCAACTGTCTTGCGAGTGAACCATATTAACAGGGAACTGAGCATGACACAACCTCCACGTGGCAGACACTACCTTACACTGCCTCACCTGTTCCCTATCTAATTGCGCAAATGTCTGCTTTTCTTTGTCCATCAATATATAGTCCTTGGCCTCTTGAATGTACACAAAATGGTGGGGATTACTCTTCATGTAGGTGGGGAATGGGATCATATGATACACACTATAAACCACTCTGTCTGTAAGGGGTGTCCTTATAACATACACAAGATAATTTTCACTTGTAAACACTTCCACTGTGGCCACCTTGTAGACTAGGTAACCGTAAGCTGACCTTAATTCAAATGGCAAGGATAACCCCTTTGGAAAATCCTCCTGGGCTTTCTTATAACTTTCTATGACGTCATCCGGTGATATTATCTGTACCTGGATGACTCCTACCTGTGCATTCATGATGCCTGACAGTACCACACTGTACTGCTCATACAGCTGTACAAGTAAGCCTTCTATCTCAATTAAATGCCTGTTTAAAGAGATTTCTAACTCTGCTTGCTCAAATGCTTCTGTAATCCGAAGCGTACTATTGGACAAATATGTCCTGATTTCATTTAAACCCTGAGTCAACCTCTGCTCGTTTGCAGTTACATCGTAGATGGTGCTGTTCATTGTTTGTAACGTGGACTTAACCACTAACATCTGTTCTTTAGTGACCTTAATCATTGAGAGTTGCTCTCTCTCTAACTCACTTATTTGTGACTCATACTTATCTGCATCATCCTGACTTAATGTTCCAAATAACGCTTTGGCTATTGAACCTACAGCATTTATCAATCCCCTTTACGGTCTGGTATTATCCGTCTCCCCACTTGGTCTAGTGATTTTGGCTATCGTTTCTTTAGATTCCTTAATCCGTTGCAAATGATTACTCAACATCCTAACGTCATGCTGACATGTCAAATTCGTTTTCTGCTCTAACAATATGCATGCCAATTGTGTCCAGTGTATGTGCTCCCTGATATTTGAAAATACATCACTTAGCTGATTCAAATTCACATAGGTAACTAATGTCCATTCCATGTTATACAACTGTATCTCACCCTGGTTGTCGAAGTATACTCCAGGTGTATTCTCGTATGGTGTCACTTGTACATCTAGTACTTCTCCGGTTATGCCGTGGGGTGATGACGTCACCGTTACCACCGCCACCATGGTGTAGAACCATTCTAGCATTCGTGCCATTGCCTTCTGCCTTACCTGCAAGGTAAAGACAGGTTATTCGTTACCTATTTTACTGATTTTCCACCAAAATTTTATCTACTTCAATAACTAAAGTCTCAAAAGACTTTGCTTCGCATCCTGGCTTAGGCATGCGGCTACAAAACTATCAGCAGTGTCATACACTAAGTTCAAAAACTTGCTCCTTTTACTTCGAGTTCTGTTACATTGAGACTCGGCTTCACATCCCACCTCGGGGATGGCTACACTAATGCCGTTTGCATTTTACTGAATGCTCTCAAAATGTGCCTTTCATGGCTCGGTTTCTGTTTCATTTCATCTAAGCTAATTTCCGATTTTCCCTACCCCTGTCCTAACGGGTGCGTATCCGCGACTACCCTAGGGGTGACGAGTCACATATAGGCTACACGCTCGCCATCGTGCAACCCTTTACTTACGAGCATCTCAGTGCCACCCGTCGAACCTCTATTCGTCTGACTGTTAAAATTTCTAATACGACCCAATTTTGTTTTCCGTAGCTTGGCGGGGTATTAAAGAACCCTACCAGCAGCTGTCGCTATCTCCTAGTTGCCACTGAGACGAAGGGGTGTGTAACTTCGTCGTGGCCGAAATTTGAGGTTCTGACTCTTCGCTTTTCTCAAATGTGCCTCTTAGAGCATTTCTTCTCTACTTGCTATACACACGTATGTGTCCCTAAATAATTTGTACCTTTAACACAGGTGTCTCTGATTCACCCTTATGCCATTGCTTGGCTTCCGTTTACTATGAACGGCAAACCTTCGCCTTCTTGGGTTGCCATTCGCAACACATGGCTCGATTACATAGAGCTACTCACTGGGATTCGCGCCTGCCTGACCAGTAGGTCAATAGGGTCATCAGGCTACGCCTCTTTTCTGTCGCCTCTTACGACACAGCAGGCTCACTGTTGGGGGTATTCTAACACCAATGATCACGTGTCTACACGTACCAATGGTCCCCGCCACCCACACGGGGGAGTTTAGCTTCCTCAGAATGGCCGCTCAGGGGCCACTATGGACATCCCTGTATTTCGTCTTACAGAACTCACGTCACCCAGTGCGTTATTTAGGCTGCTCGCCTCTTTTGTCCGTTGTTCAAATATTATTGTGTGCCTACTGATAAACTATATTGTCGCCTCTCCGTCCGTTGTTCAAATATTATTATTGTGTGCCTACTGATAAACTATATTGACTCCATTCGCACACAATCTCTTACAGCTGTGTTAACCCTTAGCTGTCATTGTAGTCTACTAACCGTGTATATACGTCCTTACTCCTTAATCCGTTCTGTGCTGCTTCTGCACCCACCCGGTTTCTAAACCCGTTGGAGTCCTTTTACAAGTACATTTTCAACCGATTCTTATGCACCTTGACTCTTCTGCCTTTCTTACTAAGCAGTAGGGTACAATTTACCCCTGAAACGTCCACTACCTCATAAGGTCCTACAAATGGCGGACTCAGCTTTTTAGATCGTCCTCTTCGCAATGCATCATTACGCAACAGTACCTTGTCACCAATTCGAAATGTGACTTCGTTCTGCTTTTTATCGTAATTAGCCTTTTCCAGTTCTTTACGCTCAACTAGCTTCCTCCTAGCGGTTTCATGATTCCTCCTGAGCTGTGACGTCAGCTCCTCTACCACGTTCTGATGTTCATTATAATCCACCTCAGGTGGCTTTTGCAATATACCTGGTATATTTGCCTTCTTTCCAAAAATAAGTTCATAGGGTGTGAACCCTGTGCTAGAACTCTTGGTGGTATTATATACAAAGCTCGCTGTGGGCAGATACTTATCCCAGTCATTTTGTTCACTTGAGCAAACATAATGCCTCAGGTACTCTGCTAGTACCTTGTGAGATCTCTCTACGCTACCGTTGGACTGTGGTCTGAAAGCGCTTGTGTTTGTTTTCCTAATTCGCAGTTTCTTGCAAAGTGCCTTGAAAACTTCGCTCATGAAGTTACTACCCTGGTCAGTGAGAATCTGCCCGGTATCCCGTAAATGCTTATAACATTATTAATTAGCGTCCGTGCCACTGTTTCAGCCTCCTGATTCGGCATGGCACTAGCTACCAAGTACTTCGACAGTTGGTCCTGGCATGTCAAAATATACTTATTGCCAAGCTCTGTCACCGGAAGTGGACCCACCACATCCAAAGATACCTTCTCAAAGGCCGTGCTAGGGGTGTCCGTAATTACCATTGGCGCTCTGACGTCTGGTCTAGTCCCCTTATTCTTTTGGCATGAAGGACACGAGCGTATATAACGCTCAATGTCACCTTTCATTCCCTTCCACTGTAATCGTTCACGTACCCTGGCGTACGTGCGGGCTATTCCCTGGTGTCCTCCAACCAAGGAATCATGACACTCCTTCAGGATGGCCAATTTCCCAGCCTCCTGCAACTCGGTTACCTCGGGTAAGCAGTCTTCGGGCGTGGACTCCTCTGCGTTAGCGTCCTCGGAGACCTCACTACCGTCTGCTTCAATTCCCTCTACCGTAGCATCCTCGGGTTTTGAAGTCGTTGCTACCCTCCTACGAGTTCCCATATGAGTGGCCACGGCCGCCCCCTGCCGTATCTCGTGCCCAGCCGAGTTGATCACTCGCGCTTGACACTGTGCATCAGTGGGATTCCTGCTAAGAGCATCAGCATTGCAGTTCTGCTTGCCCTGCTTGTAAATGATTTCAAAATCATACTCTGCCAATTTCAATCGGAACTTTAGCAGGCGTGACGACGGGTCTTGGACATTGAATACCCACTTCAGCGGCTTGTGATCTGTCACCACCGCGAAATGCCGTCCGAACAAATACGGCCTGAAATACTTTACACCCCAAACAATGCCTAATAATTCTTTTTCTGTGACGCTGTAATTTCTTTCTGCCTTACTAAGCGTCCTGCTTGCATATGCTACGGGGAGATCTTTACCCACGGGCCCTTGTGACAATACGGCCCCCACTGCTTCGTTGCTAGCATCTGTGGTAAGAACGAATGGCTTTTCAAAATCTGGGTACTGCAGAATAGGCTCTTCAATGAGTTTTTGCTTTAGCGTTTCGAACGCTTGTTCCTGTGCATCTCCCCACATGAAGGGAACGTCCTTCTTCACTAATTCATATAGTGGCTTCGCGATCTTACTATAATTGGGTATAAATCTCCTATAATACCCACTGAGTCCACAGAATTGTTTAATCTGGCGGCTCGTGGTAGGCCTCGGAAAATCCTTCACGGCCTGCACCTTTTGTGAGTCTGGTAAGACTCCCCCTTCAGTAATTACATGCCCTAAGAATGTCACTTCAGTCCTCAGGAACTCACACTTATCTGGCTGGAGCTTCAACGTATTTTCTTTCAGCCTTTGAAAAACATCTCTTAACTTAGCATTGTGCTCCTCTATTGAGCTACCATACACTATTATATCATCTAGATAGCACAGACACTGAATACCTGTCAATCCGGTAAGCACTGTATTCATCAGCCTTGTGAATGTGGCTGGCGCATCCTTCAACCCCATGGGCATCTTTGCAAATTCGTACTTGCGCCCTAATGCTGAAAAAGCTGTCTTGGGCCTGTCTTCAGGTTTTAATAACACCTGATAATAACCGCTGCAAAGGTCAAGTGTACTGAAATACCTGGCCTTACCTAGAGCATCTAATAGCTCTGAGATGAGTGGGAGGGGATAACTAACCCCTATCGTTACTTCGTTGAATTTTCGGAAGTCAATCACAACTCTCCACTTTTGCTTACCTGACGCATCCATTTTCTTCGGTACTAACAACAATGGTGCATTCCAAGGGGAGGTACTAGGTACAATAATTTCATCACCTAGCATCTTATCTCTCTGCGCTTGTATTTCTCCCTTTTGAGCCTCCGGCAATCTATACGGCCGCACATTAATCGGGGGTTGATCCCGGGGCGTTGGGATCTCGTGACGTATAACTTCCGTGCATGTGAGCTTATCTCCCTCAAGGTGGAAGATGTCATTGTATTCCGCACAGATGGCGTATATACCCTCCTTATCTACCTGCGTGAGATGGTCTACTCGCAAGCAGTCTATCACTCTGCGTGATCTGGGCTTCTGAGTAGCCGGTTCTCCGATTACCGCCCTACTGCCCTGCTGTACCTTGCGTACTCCTGCCAGGCAGGTGTTGTCCACCTCCTGCATTCGCACTCGAGGGCTGTACAGAGTCACTTCTTCCTCAGTAGTATTCATCATGCTGACTACTGCCTCGTTGTGCTCTGACCTAGTTAGACACTCTGCGAGGTAAACCCCTGGTGCCACCTCGGCCCTCTCAATAATTCCCACTGGTAGATTCTTATCGACTTCAATAACTACTACCTTCTGGGTTCGAGGCTCGAGGCTGATTATCTTCGCCTCCCTCGCTCCCAGCGGGTATCTTTTACCGTGGATCGTAACATGACCCTCCCGGTAGTCGATCACGCTGTCAGCTAGGATGTCTCTCCCTATTATACCATCCTGGCTTAGTTGGAAATCACTGCCCACCACATGAACTGTGTGTTTAGTACCTCCAATAACAAACTGAACGGTCCCTTGGGTGTAAATCGTTCCCTCGCTTACACCCGTTAATTCGATCGTGGTGCCTCTACTGATTGTAACTGTTTTAGGCACTGATTGCCTCTTCACTAGGCTGACATCGGAGCCCGTGTCAATTAAAAACCTCAGAGACCCCCCACAATGCATTAATATAGTGCCCTCCATGTCACGTGCCTTGGGACTCCTTAAATTACGGGATTCCATAGCTGTCCCTGTGTTATGGACCCGTTCCAGTTTGTCGCCCCTGTCTGAGTGATATTTCTCCTATTACCTTTCCCACTCTTGAACCAACAGTCCTTGGTTCCATGTGACCACCGGTCACAAATATCGCACTGTCGTCGGCCTTTCATGGCCTTGTCTCCCGTGCGCCTACTCTGGTCCTGGCCTTTCTTGGTCTCCGGACAATTTCGTTTTAGGTGACCCTGCTGGCCACAATTATAGCACTTCCGCCTGTCCACTTCTACTTGTGGTACCCGGGCTGTCTGTCGGCAGTCATTTTGTACGTGCCCTTTCTTCCCACAACGGTAACAGGTTCTACTCCTGTCCGATTCCATGTGAGACTTCCCCCTAACCATGCGCACGGTTTCCGGCGCCACGGCTTCCTTATCTCTCTGCTTCTTTCGGCAATCGCGCTCTATGTGTCCCGGTTTTTTGCAATATCTACATATGATATTACTTGGGGTGCCCCCTGTCTGTACTTTGGGTGTACTACCTAACGCGGTGCGTGCACCTCGGGTTCGTGCCTCCTTGCACTCCCGTGCGATGTGGCCTTCCCTGTTAGAATTGTAACAGACCACCCTAACACTTGCTTGTGTTGGCTTAGTATGCCACCTTAGTGGTGCCTTCCTTTCCTGATCGGGTTTACCTGCTCTTACCCCTGAGCTATGTTTCGTATGCAACCCTTCTCGTGCCTTCTTTGACAGAATTACCGCCTCTTCTTGCCTTGCAGTGGCTACCGCTTTCTCGAAAGTAATGGCCCCGTGGCCCTGGACCCTAGCTTGGATTCGCGGGTTACTTAACCCCTGTATGAAGCTAGCTACGCATATTTTTCTTGTGATTCTTAGCTGAGCTTCTCTATCCTCCCAGCTCTCTCCGTCGAGGAATGCTTCCCTGAATGCAGCTGACAGAGTCTCTACCTTATGCGCCCATGTCGCCACTGATTCCCTCGGATCCTGCGCTGTTTGAAACATCTGGCAAATATATAAGTCTAATGTGCCCTGAAATCCGTAGTATTCTCCTAATGCCTGCTTGGCAGCCTCCCAGTGATTTATATCTCTTTTAACAACTTATCTCGGGCCTTGCCCGTGATTTTGGTCAGGATATACTTAAAGAACAGCTCTTGATCATCGTCTTTTACCATGCGAACAGCAGCGTCTACATTGGCCACAAACTCACGTAATCTGTCGGGCTGTGTTCCATCGAACTCCCGACCTATCAGGCGATGTCCTTCAGTCACTGATACAAAAGGCCCACTTGTACTTACCGTATCTACTTCTGCTAACCTCTCCTCTACCTGGACACCGGTAGCTGCACTTGTCTGTATTGCCATTGTAATAAGGTTAGCTTACCTGGCGGCTACTTCTTCTTCTTTGTTGTCTCTGCTAACTGGATACTGCGGCTTATCGGTTCTCCCCTCTGCTGGCGGCACGGCTCGGCTTATCGGTTCTCCCCTCTGCTGGCGGCACGGCTCGCTACTGCACGGCTCCTTCTGCTTAGTAGGCTTCTTCTTATCTCTTCTGCGATGCGCGGCACTCGGTACGATTTACGCGGATGCGCGGACGGACAATCTTCTGCGTTGTCGCGGTCTTTATCGGACAATCTTCTGCGATGTCGCGATCTCTCTCTCTATTCCGTAGTTGCTCTGTTCAGTGCGTCGAACTCGGGACCCTACACATCTGACACCAAAATTTTAGGTCTGTCGTGACCTACCTGGCCTGTGAGACGTTCTGGCAGGTTGACAGCTCCTCCGATGATTTTCCCCTCTAGCCGAGCGGTTTTCTAGATAAGGGAACTTGAGGTTCGAAGACTAGTCCCGGAACTACCGGAATAAAAGATGATATTCCCTTGGACTACTGCCGATTTATTAAGCCCTTGGCAGTCGAAGTATATATACACTATATACAAGTTATGTGAAGTTACTGCTGGAAGTGCACGCAGGTCTGTAATAGCGCTACTAAGTCTTACTGATACTTGACATCTAGCATGTCTCCGCGAGGCTGAATTCTGCTCGCGCGCGTTACGACGTTACTCTGGCAAGAACTGAGGCGTGAGAACTACTGTTACTCTGCCGCTCCACTACTCTGTAACAACTCTGCAATCACTCTGTGACAACTACTCTGCTACTCTGTAATAACTCTGTCGCTCGCCATTTTGGATACCCTTATATCCCACTGGAGATGACCCAGAGTCCATCTTCCCCTTCCACTGAGGCCTGGTCCATGTCATCCTCAGTGCCTAGCAAGTGCTGCTCCCTAAGCTAGCGGCGACTGTCCGTACTCGTGTCTACGTGACATCCAAGGTTCAATTTCTGGCCTGGCTTGTGACTATGAATCACTCACCCTACAATACAAAGTGCTCGACCAAACGTATTCCTGTACTATCAATATTTACAGACCTCGGTACACATCCTGGCTCCAGCAGTCTTATTTTCCTGAGAAATACATTTCTGGCTTACAAAAGCTCACATCCAACTTAGTAATAATAATAATAACTCTATTGCCCTTATGTATAATGTTCCTTCGAACCGCAGTCCTGGGTTCTGAACCATGGAGGTTCACAGTCACTACATCACCTACAATAGGGCACAGGGTTCCAGTGAATTGAACCTACATGACAAATAAACGAGCTACTGTTAGAACAGCAAGAGGTCTAGTCTTCACCTACTATAGGACCCAGGATGCCAACAGAATGAACCTACATTATCAATAAATTAACTACTGTTTGCACAGCATAAGCTGTAGACTTCACCTAAAACAGGCCCCAGGGTGCCACACAGTGAACCTGCATTATCAATAAACTAGCTACTGTTTGCACAGCATGTGGTATAGTGTTCGCCTACAATAGGCCCAGGGGGTCAACAGAGAGAAACTGCATTATCAATACACTAGGTACAATATGCACAGCATGTGGTGTAGACTTCACCTGTAATAGTCCCAGCGTGCCGAAAGAGTGAACCTGCATTATCAATAACCAAACTGCTGTTTGCAACATGTTGTGTAGACTTCACCTAGATTAGGCCCTGGGTGCCAACAGAGTGAAAGTGCATTATCAATAAAATAGCTACTCTTAGAACAGCATGTGGTGTAGTCTTCACCTACAAGAGGGCCCAGGGTGCCAACAGAGTGATTCTGCATTATCAATAAGCTAACTGCTGTGAGCAAAGCATGTGATGTAGACTTCACCTACAATATGCCCAGAGTGACAACAGAGTGAATCTGCATTATCAATAAACTAACTGCTGTTTGCAAAGCATGTGGTGTAGACTTCACCTACTATAGGCCCCAGGGTGCCAACAGTGTGAAACTGCATTATCAATAAACTGCTGTTCGCACAGCATGTGGTGTAGTGTTCACCTACAATAGGCCCAGGGTGACAACATAGTGAACCTGCATTATCAATTAACTAGCTAATGTTTGCACAGCATGTGCTGTAGACTTCACCTACAATAGGGCCCAGGGTGCCAACAGAGTGAACCTGCATTACCTATAATCTAACTGCTGTTTGCAAAGCATGTGTTGTAGACATCACCTACAATAGGCCCAGGGTGACAACAGAGTGAACCTGCATTATCAATAAAATAGCTACTGTTTGCACAGCAAGTGGTGTAGTCTCCACCCACAATAGGGCCCAGGGTGCCAACAGAGTGAACCTGCATTATCAATAACCTAACTGCTGTTTGCAAAGCATGTGGTGTAGACTTCAACTATAATAGACCCTGAGTGCCAACAGAGTGAAAGTGCATTATCAATAAAATAGCTACTCTTAGAACAGCATGAAGTGTTGTCTTCACCTACAATAGGCCCAGGGTGGCAACAAAGTAAACTTGCATTATCCATACACTAGGTACTATATGCTCAGCATGTGGTGTAGACTTCACCAACAGTAGGCACAGGGTGACAACAGAATGAACCTTCATTATTCATACACTAGGTACTATATGCTCAGCATGTGGTGTAGACTTCACAAACAGTAGGCCCAGGTGACAACAGAATGAACCTGCATTATCCATACACTAGGTACTATATGCTCATCATGTGGTGTAGGCTTCACCAACAGTAGGCCCAGGTGACAACAGAATGAACCTGCATTATCCATACACTAGGTACTATATGCTCAGCATGTGGTGTAGGCTTCACCAACAGTAGGCCCAGGTGACAACAGAATGAACCTGCATTATCCATACACTAGGTACTATATGCTCAGCATGTGGTGTAGACTTCACCAACAGTAAGCCCAGGTGACAACAGAATGAACCTGCATTATCCATACACTAGGTACTATATGCTCAAAATGTGGTGTAGACTTCACCAACAGTAGGCACAGGGTGACATCAAAGTGAACCTGCATTATCCATACACTAGGTCCTATATGCTCAGCATGTGGTGTAGACATCACCAACAGTAGTCCCAGGTGACAACAGAATGAACCTGCATTATCCATACACTAGGTACTATATGCTCAGCATGTGGTGTAGGCTTCACCAAGAGTAGGCCCAGGTGACAACAGAATGAACCTGCATTATCCATACACTAGGTACTATATGCTCAGCATGTGGTGTAGACTTCACCAACAGTAGGCACAGGGTGACATCAAAGTGAACCTGCATTATCCATACACTAGGTACTATATGCACAGCATGTGGTGTAGACTTCACCAACAATAGGCCCAGGTGACAACAGAATGAACCTGCATTATCCATACACTAGGTACTATATGCTCAGCATGTGGTGTAGACTTCACCAACAGTAGGCCCAGGTGACAACAGAATGAACCTGCATTATCCATACACTAGGTACTATATGCTCAGCATGTGGTGTAGACTTCACCAACAGTAGGCCCAGGCGACAATAGAATGAACCTGCTTTATCCATACACTAGGTACTATATGCTCAGCATGTGGTGTAGACTTCACCAACAGTAGGCCCAGGTGACAACAGAATGAACCTGCATTATCCCTACACTAGGTACTATATGCTCAGCATGTGGTGTAGTTTTCACCAACAGTAGGCACAGGGTGACATCAAAGTGAACCTGCATTATCCATACACTAGGTACTATATGCTCAGGATGTGGTGTAGACTTCACCAACATTAGGCCCAGGTGACAACAGAATGAACCTGCATTATCCATACACTGGGTACTATATGCTCAGCATGTGGTGTAGGCTTCACCAACAGTAGGCCCAGGTGACAACAGAATGAACCTGCATTATCCATACACTAGGTACTATATGCTCAGTATGTGGTGTAGACTTCACCAACAGTAGGCGCAGGGTGACATCAAAGTGAACCTGCATTATCCATACACTAGGTACTATATGCTCAGCATGTGGTGTAGACTTCACCAATGGTAGGCACAGGGTGACAACAGAGTGAACCTGCAATATCCATACACTAGGTACTATATGCACAGCATGTGGTGTAGACTTCACCAACAATAGGCCCAGGTGACAACAGAATGAACCTGCATTATCCATACACTAGGTACTATATGCTCAGCATGTGGTGTAGACTTCACCAACAGTAGGCCCAGGTGACAACAGAATGAACCTGCATTATCCATACACTAGGTACTATATGCTCAGCATGTGGTGTAGACTTCACCAACAGTAGGCCCAGGTGACAACAGAATGAACCTGCATTATCCATACACTAGGTACTATATGCTCAGCTTGTGGTGTAGACTTCACCAACAGTAGGCCCAGGTGACAAGAGAATGAACCTGCATTATCCATACACTAGGTATTATATGCACAGCATGTGGTGTAGACTTCACCAACAATAGGCCCAGGTGACAACAGAGTGACCCTGCATTATCCATACACTAGGTACTATATGCACAGCATGTGGTGTAGACTTCACCAACAGTAGGCACAGGGTGACATCAAAGTGAACCTGCATTATCCATACACTAGGTACTATATGCTCAGCATGTGGTGTAGACTTCACCAACAGTAGGCACAGGGTGACAACAGAATGAACCTGCATTATTCATACACTACGTACTATATGCTCAGCATGTGGTGTAGACTTCACCAACAGTAGGCACAGGGTGACAACAGAATGAACCTTCATTATTCATACACTAGGTACTATATGCTCAGCATGTGGTGTAGACTTCACCAACAGTAGGCCCAGGTGACAACAGAATGAACCTGCATTATCCATACACTAGGTACTATATGCTCAGCATGTGGTGTAGGCTTCACCAACAGTAGGCCCAGGTGACAACAGAATGAACCTGCATTATCCATACACTAGGTACTATATGCTCAGCATGTGGTGTAGAATTCACCAACAGTAGGCACAGGGTGACATCAAAGTGAACCTGCATTATCCATACACTAGGTACTATATGCACAGCATGTGGTGTAGACTTCATCAACAATAGGCCCAGGTGACAACAGAATGAACCTGCATTATCCATACACTAGGTACTATATGCTCAGCATGTGGTGTAGACTTCACCAACAGTAGGCACAGGGTGACAACAGAATGAACCTGCATTGTCCATACACCAGGTACTATATGCTCAGCATGTGGTGTAGACTTCACCAAAAGTAGGCACAGGGTGACATTAAAGTGAACCTGCATTATCCATACACTAGGTACTATATGCTCAGCATGTGGTGTAGACTTCACCAACAGTAGGCCCAGGTGACAACAGAATGATCCTGCATTATCCATACACTAGGAACTATATGCTCAGCATGTGGTGTAGACTTCACCAACAGTAGGCCCAGGTGTCAACAGAATGAACCTGCATTATCCATACACTAGGTACTATATGCTCAGCATGTGGTGTAGACTTCACCAACAGTAGGCACAGGGTGACAACAGAGTGACCCTGCATTATCAATAAACTAGCTACTAAAAAGATGGTATATTGGCTTTCACGGCCGGTGAATTAAAACTCAGCAATTCTTCTAGGTTTGTGCCGTGTCTTGTGTGGGGTTTCGCCTAGGACACCAAGCTAGGCTCATCGGCGGGCTCTTGGTGTCCCCGCCCGGACCCCCACAGGAGTGACGAACTGCGCGCCACCTCCCTTTATATAAGGTGCAACTGCAACACTTGACTACGAGAACTAAAAGCTCAAGCAGCCTTAACCTCCCTATGAAGGCTTCCAAAAAGATGGTATATTGGCTTTCACGGCCGGTGAATTAAAACTCAGCAATTCTTCTAGGTTTGTGCCGTGTCTTGTGTGGGGTTTCGCCTAGGACACCAAGCTAGGCTCATCGGCGGGCTCTTGGTGTCCCCGCCCGGACCCCCACAGGAGTGACGAACTGCGCGCCACCTCCCTTTATATAAGGTGCAACTGCACCACTTGACTACGAGAACTAAAAGCTCAAGCAGCCTTAACCTCCCTATGAAGGCTTCCAAAAAGATGGTATATTGGCTTTCACGGCCGGTGAATTAAAACTCAGCATTTCTTCTAGGTTTGTGCCGTGTCTTGTGTGGGGTTTCGCCTAGGACACCAAGCTAGGCTCATCGGCGGGCTCTTGGTGTCCCCGCCCGGACCCCCACAGGAGTGACGAACTGCGCGCCACCTCCCTTTATATAAGGTGCAACTGCACCACTTGACTACGAGAACTAAAAGCTCAAGCAGCCTTAACCTCCCTATGAAGGCTTCCAAAAAGATGGTATATTGGCTTTCACGGCCGGTGAATTAAAACTCAGCAATTCTTCTAGGTTTGTGCCGTGTCTTGTGTGGGGTTTCGCCTAGGACACCAAGCTAGGCTCATCGGCGGGTTCTTGGTGTCCCCGCCCGGACCCCCACAGGAGTGATGAACTGCGCGCCACCTCCCTTTATATAAGGTGCAACTGCACCACTTGACTAAGAGAACTAAAAGCTCAAGCAGCCTTAACCTCCCTATGAAGGCTTCCAAAAAGATGGTATATTGGCTTTCACGGCCGGTGAATTAAAACTCAGCAATTCTTCTAGGTTTGTGCCGTGTCTTGTGTGGGGTTTCGCCTAGGACACCAAGCTAGGCTCATCGGCGGGCTCTTGGTGTCCCCGCCCGGACCCCCACAGGAGTGACGAACTGCGCGCCACCTCCCTTTATATAAGGTGCAACTGCACCACTTGACTACGAGAACTAAAAGCTCAAGCAGCCTTAACCTCCCTATGAAGGCTTCCAAAAAGATGGTATATTGGCTTTCACGGCCGGTGAATTAAAACTCAGCATTTCTTCTAGGTTTGTGCCGTGTCTTGTGTGGGGTTTCGCCTAGGACACCAAGCTAGGCTCATCGGCGGGCTCTTGGTGTCCCCGCCCGGACCCCCACAGGAGTGACGAACTGCGCGCCACCTCCCTTTATATAAGGTGCAACTGCACCACTTGACTACGAGAACTAAAAGCTCAAGCAGCCTTAACCTCCCTATGAAGGCTTCCAAAAAGATGGTATATTGGCTTTCACGGCCGGTGAATTAAAACTCAGCAATTCTTCTAGGTTTGTGCCGTGTCTTGTGTGGGGTTTCGCCTAGGACACCAAGCTAGGCTCATCGGCGGGTTCTTGGTGTCCCCGCCCGGACCCCCACAGGAGTGATGAACTGCGCGCCACCTCCCTTTATATAAGGTGCAACTGCACCACTTGACTAAGAGAACTAAAAGCTCAAGCAGCCTTAACCTCCCTATGAAGGCTTCCAAAAAGATGGTATATTGGCTTTCACGGCCGGTGAATTAAAACTCAGCAATTCTTCTAGGTTTGTGCCGTGTCTTGTGTGGGGTTTCGCCTAGGACACTAAGCTAGGCTCATCGGCGGGCTCTTGGTGTCCGGGCGGGGACACCAAGAGCCCGCCGATGAGCCTAGCTTGGTGTCCTAGGCGAAACCCCACACAAGACACGGCACAAACCTAGAAGAATTGCTGAGTTTTAAACTAGCTACTGTTTGCATAGCATGGGGTGTAGTCTTCACCTACAATAGTCCCAGGGTGACAACAGAGTGAATCTGCATTACCAATAAACTAACTGCTGTTTGCACAGCATGTGGTGTAGACTTCACCTACAATAGGCCCAGGGCAGTAGCATTGCCAGGATTTTAGTTTGGAGGGGGCCCATTAGGTCCTCATCTATTACTGCACGAGTTCATATATTTTAGCCTATTTTCATTTATGAAAAAAAATAGTCTTATGAGATCACCTTTTGTCCATGTGTGTGTGCATGTGTGTGTGTGTGTGTGTGTGTGTGTGTGTGTGTATGTGTGTCAAAATCCAAACGGCTGGAACGATTTCAATGAAATTCGGTAAGCATATACTACTACCTCGTCCGATCTCGATCGTGCCTTTCAACTTTTGATACGTTTCACCAATTCAGCATGCGGGCAAAGCGAAATATTTCACTGGCATTCTGTATCTCCGCAATGGTAACAGATAACACCCTGAAATTTTGTACACTCATAAAGGGTACTATTACCCTTTCACGAATTGATTACCGGCGGTCGAGATGGGAACTATTCATTGTTTACTTGTGTCACACTGAGTCGTTGATAGTACAGCTCCAGTAGCCACAGTTATCGTTTAACTGTCCGTGGTAACATGAGCTTCTCTGACGCTGATCTGAGGCAATGCTGCTTGAGACTGCAGTCTATTATCGCTGTGTCCTCCGTTTCGCCCCGCGGGCGGGGCTCCTGCTACAATAAACAATCAAGGCTGGCGCAGCCACGCTTAGCGGCAATCAAACGTTGAATGGGTAATACTACAAGTTTACCTATGCGACTTTAGGAAACCTATTAAGTAAAAAACGAACATGACGGCCAAGCGAAGTTGAGGCATTTTAATGGACATTTCACGCGATTTAACCATCTGAGCGCAGTGAAACTTGAAGAAACGGTAAATGTTTATACAAATAATAATCTACTGACATCTAATTTAGCTCAATTGTTTACATATCCTCAAGATGGCAGCTGTGCGAAGTTTTAAAATTGAGTTTTTATTTCTTGTGTCCTAATCATGCGATCGAAGTGAACGTTAGAATAATGAACCTACGCAATAATCTTCATCTAATGGTGCATAACCCTAAAAGGGCCTACATACAGAACTATCCAACATGACGTTCTTTTCATAGGCCGGAGAATGTTTTAATAAAGAAGGCCAATGGGATGTCTGAAAATAGGCTATATAGTTCTTCACGGAACTATTTGTTCTGATTATACTGTAAGTACTTTAGGGATCATTTTTAGCTTAGGACAAAATCGTCAGTCTGTTCATGTCTATCTGAATAATTCCACCCTTTGTTGCTTTGTTTTGAGGCAGCTCACAGCTGTGTCCGTGTCTATATTTGTCTCTGTCGCTGAGATTTTCAATTATCAGTTATCAGAATACTACTATTATGACATTTTCACACGTTTCAGTTCAGATGTCCTTTTCATTAATACCGCACTATGTCTTGGCGTTTTTTAAATAGTATATTTACCAGAAATGTTTTTAGTCAATTGAATGAATAACTTATGTCTAAAAACCATCAGGAGTAGATAACAGGAAGAAGGGACACTCATAAACGCATCAAACAAAGGTACGTTGCAAAACATTTAGGTCTATTTTTGTTAGTGTAATTTATACAGTGCTGTTTTAAGGTAAGCCTAACGGTCGCCGTGGACCTCATTCTGGTTTATTATTATTATTATTCCTTCGTTACGGCCAACTAAGGACCACGTCATGTCAACTGCTTTTTCTGCATTTTAATGTTAGCCCAGTACTCCTTCATTCGCAATCGATGTTGCACCTTCCTCTCTGTCGTCCACGCCTGCCCGGTTTTTAGCTTCGGCTAAAGTTGAAAACTCCGATGTTTCTGAAGTTTCTCCCTAAGTGGGCCACGCTCTTGGATATCTTCACGTGTAATCCCAGTCTCCAACAGATCTTTCTCTACTTCATTGAACCAGGCCCCCTTTGTCTTTTTCTCACGGAGAAAAGCAAAAATTCTGTTGGATAGCCGTGTTGATTTCATTCGGGTTATATGTCCATAAAAAGAAATCCTCCTTTTTCTCATCACGTCCGTTATTTTCTCTACGTGAGTGTACAACTCGTGGTTGTGGCGTCTTCGGAACTCGCCGTGTTCTTTGACTGGACCCAGGATTTTCCTCAATATCTTCCTTTCCTTGGTCTCCAGTTTTTCCATTATGCCTTTTCTATTCATGGAGAGACATTCCGCTGCATACAAAGCTTCTGGCCGGATGACCGTGCAGTAGGGCTTCAGTTTTGCATTCAGGGATATAGATCTTTTGTTGTACACATTCTTAGTTAGATGGTAAGCCATTTCAATTTTATTCAAGCGTGACGCAAAAGCCTCGTTTTCGGACATTGAAGGGTCTATCCATTCCCCAAGATACTTAAATTTCACAACCCGCTTGATTTTCCCATGATTCACTTCAATATATTTTGGAGCCTTTTTGATGTTAGTAATAAATTCTGTTTTCTCGAAAGAGATCAGAAGCAGCTTGTGTTTGAAGCTGGTTGATCTGTTTCCTGGCCGTATCCAACGAATCTGCAAAAACCGCAAGGTCATCTGCAAAGGCTAGACAGTCAATTGATAGGTTCTTATTCTTGTGACCAAGTCTGATTCCATTTTCGACTCCTTCATCACTCATTGTTTTGCGCCACTCACGGATAACTTTCTCAAGAACGCAGTTGAATAGTAGAGGCGAGAGACCATCTCCCTGTCGAACTCCTGTCCTTATCTCGAAGGCATTGGAAATCTCGCCTCTAAACTTAACTTTTGAAGTGGTGTTGGTGAGAGTCTGTTGGATGATCACTCTGGTTTTGTTGTCTAGGCCGAACTCCTTTAGAATCTTAAGTAGGGTAGTCCGATCAATGGAGTCATAAGCTTTCTTAAAATCAATGAAAGTTACTACAAATTTCTTGCTCCTTAGTTTCAGATATGAAAGGATAGATTTGAGATTCATGATTTGCTCCACACATGACCGTCCCTTCCTAAAACCTCCTTGATAATCACCCAGTTCTGTATCTAGCTGTTCTTCAGCCCTAGTTTGAAGAGCCTTTGAGAGGATTTTGTAAGTTATCTGTAGGAGGGAGATGCCTCGATAGTTGTTAACATCTGCTTTATCGCCTTTCTTATGAAGGGGGTGGATTAAAGCAGAAGTCCAATCACTTGGAAGTCTTTCGGTATCCCAAATTTCGTGTATGATGTCCGTTAATTTATCCACTGTATTGTCACTAGCAAACTTCCACAGTTCAGCGATTATCGAGTCTTCACCTGGAGCTTTATGGTTCTTTAGAGATCGGATAATCTCTTTGACTTCCTCTTTCGTGGGTGAAGAGGAATCTGGGTGGACTTGCGCACGGTCATTAAATGTGAATATGGGACTTGGAGTCTCACAGTTAAGAAGGGACTCAAAATATTTTGCAAGCACCTGACAATTATCTTTGTCGCTATAAACTAGTTTTCCATTGCAATCCCTGAACTGAAGAAATGGAGGGCTATATTTCTTCAAGTTGCTTTTAAATGTTCTATAGAAGTTGCCCATATTATTCTTCTGGAAATCCTGTTCGATTTGATCCATCTGGTTTTTATGAAAGGCACGTTTAGCATTGCGGATGGTTTTTGCTGCACTCGTTTTCTCGTTCAAGAAGTCTGTCCAGTTGACTTGATTTTGTTGCGAATTCCATTTCTGCCAGGCATGCTGTCTCTTCCTTATTACTGCGTCACATTCACTGTTCCACCATGCATGCTTCCTCGTTTTAGTTAGTAGGACGGTCTCTTTTGCTGTCTCAACCAGCGCCTCTCGCAGTTGTTCCCAGTTCTCTGCATCCACAGTTTGAAGTTTTCGTGTAAACTCATTACCGGACGCCAGCTTTTCAACATCATATCTTTCAGTCTTTTAGGCTCGGAACCTCCATGTGTTTCTCGGGAGGAGTTTGATTTTAATTTTAGATAGATAATGATCCGAGTCCAGTTTTGCATTTCGTAGAACTTTCACATTCTGAATTTCTCTTTGAGCTTTCCGTGCAATTGCGACGTGATCAATCTGGAATTCGCCAAGACTGGGATTTGGGGATTTCCAGGTCTTTTGTTTCCTGGGCAGATGTTTGAAAGCAGTGGATTTCATTACCAGGTTGAAGGCCCTACTTAGCTCTATTAGCTGTTCTCCATTACGATTCGTTCTGTGATAAGCGGAGTAATTTCCAACAATGTTTCGAAATTTTCTTTCTTTGCCTACCTGGGCATTGAAATCCCCAAGTAAAACGATATTATGTTTGTCTGGAACCTTCGATAAAATGTCTTCAAGTTCTTCCCAGAATCGATCAGTTCCTTCCGGGTCTTCCTTGTTCGCTACGTTGATCGGTGCATGAACGTTCACAATAGTATACATTTTATTTGTACTTCGAAAGGAAAGGGTCGAGACTCGACTGCTTACAGAAGTGAAATTTGTGATGGAGTCTAGAATCTTCTTGTTGACTAGAAATCCAGTACCGAGTTGGGGAACCGTTTCTATAACACGTTTACCTGGCTTACCCTTGAAGATTCTGTAGCCTTCTGATTCAAAGGCATGCTCATCAGTAAATCGTGTTTCCTGAACTGCAGCAATTTGGATCTGATGTTCAGTTAGAGCATCCGAGAGTTGTTTTAATTTTCCAACCTTCCGCAGAGAATTTGTGTTAAAGGTAGCAAATAAATTTTTGACTCTATCATTGATCTTTCGTGGAGTCTCCGATACCTCCAAGCATTTCGGTGCAAGCTCCCCAGATTCCGAAGGCTTGCATGCGTCACTCGAAGCGACGGAGGATTGGTTACCACCTGGGGTAGTAGCATTTGCTGAACTTTCCTCCATGCTTTTAACAGTTGAAAGACTGTTGACTTAGGCCAGTGATGTTTCACTGGTTTATTATTATTATTATTATTATTATTCAGATTAGACTGCAAAACCCTATAAATAATAATAAATAAACACGAACCTTTAAAAAAACGTTACATTGCATCAGTGAGCAATGCGTCTTCCTCGTGCAGAGAAAATTATTTGTAAAAGCTATGCCTATATAATGAAATGGGGGGCCTCAATTTTCTACACCTACAATAAATGTTTTTCATAACTTACCGAAGATGCATCCAGTTTTGCCTTCTTTATGACAAAGTGGTCGATCTTCTAAACACTCGCTAGTGTGACAAAAAGAAGAAAGAAAAGAGCAACTATCAAACAACTCTCGACTCTTCCTCAAACTGTATCTCTCCTCTCGCACAGACACACAACCACCGTAAATCCCGATAGTGGCGACAATCAACCACGCTGCGTCAGATTTGCAGCCTGGGACATTTCAACACTGCTATTTCCAGGAAATGGAAATTAAAAACTGACAAGAGAGTGCAAGCTGACAAGCTATAACTGGCCCCCACCAGAGAGTTCTCTTGCTAATTGGCAATCTCCTAATTACTTGGTAGACTTTTGTCATCATCACCTGGTTGTATCCCCAGTACTGAGGCACCTACTGTTCTTGGAAAATCACCCCATGTCACAATCCTAATTGCTACCCTGTTATTTCAGCTCCTCCAAGCAATGCACACACTGAAATGATGTCTGGCCGTGCATAGATTATAGGTACATTCTTTGTCAACGCATTTACTATATTTAACATTTCGTTGTAGGTTATAAATTTGCTCGAGCCGTAAGAAAATATGAAGGCGTATGCCCAACCCAATTTATGGATTTATTTGGGGGGGGGGGGCGGCCCCTCTGGGGCCCCACCTCTGGCTACGCCACTGGCCCAGGGTGACAACAGTGTGAATCTGCATTACCAATAAACTAACTGCTGTTTGCAAAGAATGTGGCGTTGACTTCACCTATAATAGGCCCAGGGTGACAACAGAGTGAATCTGCATTACCAATGAACTAACTGCTGTTTGAAAAGAATGTGGTGTTGACTTCACCTACAATAGGTCTAGGGTGACAACAGAGTGAATATGCATTACCAATAAACTAACTGCTATTTGCAAAGAATGTGGTGTACACTTTAACTACAATAGGCCCAGGGTGCCAACAGAGTGAGAACGCTTTATCAAAAAAATAGCTACGGTTTTCACGGCATGTGGTATAGACTTCACCTACAATAGGCCCTGGGTGACAACAGAGTGAACCTGCATTATCAATAAAGTAACTGCTCTTTGCAAAACATGTGTAGACTTCTCCTACAATAGGCACCAGGGGCCAACAGAGTGAAAATGCATTATCAGTATAATAGGTACTGTTGGCACGGCATGTGGTGTAGTGTTCACCTACATTAGGTCCCACGGTGCAAAAGGAGTGGAACTGCATTATCAATACACTACGTACTATATGCACAGCATGTGGAATAGAATTCATCTACAATAGGCCCCAGGGTGCCAACATAGGAAAAATGCATTTTCAATAAAATGGCTACTGTTTGCATAGCATGTGGTGTAGGCTTCACCTACTAAAGGCCCAGGGTGACAACAAAGTGAATCTGCATTATCAATAAATTGGCTACTATTTGCATTGCAAGTGGTGTAGACTTCACCTACAATAGGCCCCAGGGTGCCAACAGAGTGAAAGTGCATTATCAATAAAATAGCTACTGTTTGCACAAGATGTGGTGTAGTCTTCACCTACAATAGGGCACAGGGTGGCAACAGAGTGAATCTGCATTATCAATAAACGAACTGCTGTTTACACAACATGTGGTGTAGACTACACCTACAATAGGGCACAGGGTGCCAACAGAGTGAACCTGCATTATCAATAAACTAACTGCTGTTTACACAGCATGTGGTGTAGTGTTCACCTACAATAGGGCCAGGTTGACAACATAGTGAACCTGCATTATCAATAAACTAGCTACCGTTTGCACAGCATGTGGAGTAGTCTTCACCTACAATAGGCCCCAGGGTGCCAACAGAGTGAAACTGCATTATCAATAAACTAGCTACTGTTGAAAAGCACGTGGTGTAGACTACACCAACAATAGGGCACATGGTGCCGGCAAAGCATTATCAATAAAATAGCTACTGTTTGCACAGCATGTGGCGTAGTCTTAACTTACAATAGGGCACAGGGTGCCAACAGAGTGAATCTGCATTATCAATAAACTAACTGCTGTTTACACAGCATGTGGTGTAGACTACACCTACAATAGGGCACAGATGCCAACAGAGTGAACCTGCATTAACAATAAACTAGCTACCGTTTGATCAGCATGTTGTGAAGACTTCAACTACAATAGGGTCCATGGTGCCAACAGAGTGAAACTGCATTATCAATAAACTAGCTACTGTTAGAACAGCACGTGGTGTAGACGTCAACAACAAAAAACCCCAGGTTGCCAACAGAGTGAAAGTGCATTATCAATAAAATAGCCACTGTTTGCACAGCATGTTTAGCAGACTTCACATATAATAGATCCCAGGAACTCGCATTATGATTACAATAACATTAGCAACTGCTCACTGCTTAAGTAAAAAATAGTTTAACTTAATACGAAGATATATAGGACATATGATCACCTGTATTTCATATTCCGATTTTACTACACAGCTTTTATCGTCGTATTTGTCACCAGACTCGTCCAGCAGATTATAAGAGGGTAACAGGTCAATTGATTCCTAGAAAGAATTATACAAGTATGAGCCAACGTAAAACATGCAGTTAGAATAATTGTACTGAGTTATGTGTAACAATAATATATTAAACATCCTGGTTACCTCCTATTTGGTAGCACGAATTAAGTCACTAAACCTTGCTCGTCATGAACATCACTAAGATTGCTACGTTTACACGATACATACGATATATACTGAACCCTTGCAAAGAAGCATATGAGACTCAGTTTCGGGGGGTGTAACGGTTCATATTCGTAAGTTGCTGTCAGGGCGCTTCACTAACTTACAGGGTAACATATAACAAAATAACATGCAGGAAAGAGTGAAGCCAGGGTTAAAAACAACTGAATTTAATAACAAATCACCATATTTACACATAAACAATTAACAACAAAAAAACTCCCAACTGACTCCCACTTAATAAAAATGCCAAAACTAGGCGATATCTCTGGAGAGATTAATTACCTGGACCAAGTGTCCCTAAGATAAAATACAAAAGTGACCATATATGCGTGTATGCCGTTCTACATGCATCACGATGTGTACTTTGAATGCGTGATTCGTTATCATCCAGAATAATCCTTCAGACAACGAATCCACATTTCTTAGAGCTAGACCGACACGGGGGAACACAACTACAATACTTAAATTAAACCGACACTTCCTAAATCTACTATAAACAAACACAAAACTTCCGTGTGAAATTGGAATCAAATTGCCGTAGCAACATTTACTGCCTAAAAACTTAGGACTTCTCACACAAATCAACACAGGTACATTAACACGTGACCAATAGAAAAATACACAAATGACCGCTGTCAAAATTTACAAGTACTCTACCACTACACCACACGGGTGTGACACACAAAATTACATGAATCGAGTCATAAACAAAGCAATAGGCACACAGCCAACATTTACGTTAATTATACAATATTTTACCCATACAACGTACAACAATCCGTTACACACATGGCGAACTCCCCAATTAATTATGGCTTAAAAATTAACCATCACAATGAACAGGTTTGCTACATGAAAGCTTACAGGGGTCAGTCGGACGAACAGGACTGCCTATCAAAATAAGTCACAGGCAAAACGGGCGGTTTGTGGAACTCTGCAAGTCTGTCAACCCACGTGTCAATAACCTCGACCTCCCAGGACATGGGGTCGAATCTCGAAGAAGTGTGCCCCAAAGCACAATAATACATGTGTGTGTCAGAAAAATATATATGGACAAGAATCAGCAGTCTCCCTAGAGCACCCTGTCTTTCCATCAAAAGATACGACAGCAGCAAAAATATGAGAGCGGTAGGACATCTACCCCCTCCTCACGTAGAATCAACACACACTAGACACATTAACACACACAGAATCACACGTATGGGTTTTGACAGACCCTGAAATAAAAGACACAAATAATATCCACATGCTGGCGCCACCGTTCTATGCCGTGACTAGTCACCTGAAAAGGACTCAAGAAAAATCTATCAAAATTAGAACGAAGGTGTTCTACAAATTACTTTTAAGCACGCCGCGCACATTACATATGACTCAAGGAAAAACAAAATATCAAACAAACACTTTGGCCACGCGCCAACGGACATTTAAAATATAGTGTCGGTGCAAGAAAAACTCTAAACAACAAGAAAAGAAAACATGACTATTTACAAAGTTCCCCGGCCAAATCTAACTACATAATTGAAATAATCCAATTTTAGTACATCACCGCTTCTGCTTGTAGAACTAAGGACATCCTCCTCAACCCATCGCCCTATGGACAAATTAGCACTCCATAGTAGTCGTCTGCGTTGATTTGCTGAAGCTCATCCCAACTTCAAACCACGTGCTGATCATCTTGGTATCGACTCCTTGGCAGAAAAGTTCAATGTTAATTATTTTACCTATCTATAATCGCTTGCAGGCTACTCAATTCACCCACAATTGTCCTAATGCGATTAATAGCGAAGACTGGCCCTAAATATGTCGCACACACGCACCATAAAAACACATATAAAATACACTGCAATTTGTACATAAAATATACATCTCGAGTCCGCGCCACTGGCTCGTTAACAAGTTCAAAATCCTGGCTGCACTAGCAGTCGCTATCTCGCTCGGTATTTCCGTCCTGTACTGTGGACTTCGGCTCCGGTGAACGCTAATTAGGGTTTTACAATACTTCCCCCCTTAGAGCTGAACTCGTCGTCTTTAAATGAATGTTACAAGTTATCACGCACTGGCGTGAAATATTTAGCTCACACAATAAAGTTGATTCCAGAATTTTAAAAAAATGTATTCGAGCTTTAAAATTCGATACTGCAATCGCTGTGACTTTAGCTCCTCAGAGCTCCCAAAATAAATTAACTTCACTAAAATTCAGAGCGTAAAAATCACGATACAAACTGGCGTGAAGTCAGCCTCTGAAGGCTCCACAAAGAAAGACTTCTAGTGGCGTCAGGCCAGACTATTTATTAGAAACTGACAGGGGCGGAGGAGTGGGGTGGAGTCGGATAAAACCTACCAGAGTTTTCGTCTCACAAAGATGGGACTAGTGTCATTCTTCTCCAAATAAATCAAACGTCTCAAATCACTCGAGCGGAGATTAATCCGTTCGGCAGTTCTTTAGATACACACTTCCGCGGGCTTTTTACTACTGACGCTGTCCACCTCGTGGTCATGGCTTGGTCTCTTGCGATTGGCTGATTCAATCGTATGTTCGTTGCGAGTACCTCGTGATCTTTCCTTAATGCCTCCAATTTTGGTACAGTAGTTGCTCAATTTGGCCTTGAACTCGACTAATTCTGGCCGTTCCCCAAGAATAGCTACCAGCTCACCTCCTGTTGCAATCATTACGAAATGCTGGCCTCCCTTATATCCAAGTCGACTTCCTTAAGTGCTGCCTGGGCCGTAGTAATAATAATAATAAATATGAATACTTATTTATCGAAGATCAATAAGGGTTCAATACGTATAATAAATACAACTTACAATATTTGGGAATTCGTCAGTTTGAGACAGCAATTCAGGCTCACTCTTTATGAGTGGGTGTTGTTGTTGCTCCATAATGTCCAACAAACTAGAACACACTAAGTCCGCTTAAGGTTAATAAGAAGCCATACTTCGCCAATAGGTACCAGCACGCCAAATCATTATCATTATCAAATGAGGTAATTTCAGAACTCAGAATGCGAATATAACAGTTAGAAGAAGAGGTTAACGGTAAAACTTATTCGACCAAGGCACTCGACCCAATACGATATCAGTTAGGGTATAATATCGAGTAAAATATAGAATGAGTAATTACAGACTGCAATGAAGCGTCCTTTATTGACTTCACACACAAACCTGAGTACAGTATGATGGGACAGACTGTATTAATTCCGCTGAACAATTTTACAAACCTATCAACGTAAAAGTAAACCTATGTCATGACGAATGAAAGAGAGAGTGAGAGGACTCTTCAAGTTCAAGCGCACCCCGCCCGGCAGCGCTAGAGTGGGCAAGTTCCACGCTGCCGGTCAGCTGGTCTTAGGGATAATGCCAAGGGAAACGAATTACTTTGTAACTGATACTCTTTTAAAAAGTAATTAGCGATTACAATTAAAATAACACGGCAGGGCACAATGGAAAATATAATTCACGGAAATAAGTACTACGGTCTGCATTACATGTTACGGAAAGCGCAGATTCCTGGAGTAGGCTATACAGACTGTTACTTTTGTTGTTTCTTGATGTAGCAATTTAGTTTCCTCAGATTGAGAGACTAAAGAAGGTGAATTTGTGGGTATGAATCTAATTAATGAAATTGGGGGAATGGCAGAGCGGCTCTTGAGAGAACTAGTGACAGAGTTGAGATGGCTATCCTCAGAGGTAGTGATGCCTATGTGGAGATTACCTAATTCCTCAATGAGGGAAATAAATTGGGCTATGGGATTGAGCGCGTTAATTACCGCTTGCCTGACTGATTTACAAAGGCTAATACCAATAGGTGGGTGGATGAGGACCATCGTGGTCTGAAGGTTACTGCCATTTGGTGAAGCGTACCACAGTTCTTTCTCGAAATCAAATGTCGGGAATGAGACGTGGCCCGGTGAGGAAAGAGGTGAGCTAGAGAGTGAGGAATCTGATTTTGGTGAAGCTGGTTTAAGTGGAACGAGTATACCATCTCGTTTTTGGGTAGGCCCATTCGGAATTAGTGTTTTTGGATTGATTGGTCTTTTAGGGCCATCAGGGTCCTGAGTTATCAGGAATGTTATGCCCTGGTACGTTAATGTGCGAGGTTTAGTGTCAGTGCGCGACATGTTTGTGTTCGTGAGTGTATAAGTGCGTGTAACTAGTAAGAGGTGATGAGAGATAGTGGTAAAATACCTTGGTCGACCAGAGAATAAGGAAAGAGAAAAACAAATTTACCAGTCACTCTATGTTATCCAGTTTAAATAGAGTTGGATCTGTGACGTTGAGTGCGCTGATGAAATTTGAAGTTACTTGAAATAATTATTTAAATAATTAATTATTGGCTGCTTGGTAGAGTGAGGGGAATAGCTAAACTTGTATTAAAACTCGAGGGAGACAGGAGTTGCTTGACTAGGATGGTTACAGGGTGGTTATGGTGTTGGATATTTGTATGGTAGAGGAGTGACTTAATCTGCACTGTTACCAATGTGGGATACAAATTAAGCCTATAGGAACTTAGTGTAATGGCTTGAAATATCGAAGTCGAGGCGATAGCGAGGACTAGGCTTGGTAGAAAGGCTGGCAAGGCTGGCGGATCATCGATTTCGTCAATTGGCGTTAGAAGACGGAGCTTGGAGCAGTGGCGTGCAGTTTGCTTGGATGCTGGACTCGGAATGATGATGGCACAAAACAGTAATATTAACAAAGAAATATGTTTGAAGTAGGCCTACACAAAACATAAAACGCTGATGTACACAAGACACAATGAACTGAATTTAAGAACTGAAAGCAAAGAAAATTCAATTTAATTCACACAAATTTGTCACACAGTAGCTACCTCCGCACTTTTCTATGACCCGGTTCGATAAAACCAAGGATCATGTAAGTATAAGAGATTCGTCACTTTTGGTTATAGAATTTCCGAGAGAGAACACCGCCTGAGGCTATGAATTGTACTGGCAAGTCTGGCAACATAAAAAGCCATATGAATGTAGCCTTTATTACACGTAAATGAACAGTATGTTCTGCGATGAGTTATTGATTATTGATGAAAATAACACAAACATAACTGCGCCTTTCGCTAGGCGCTGAAATATACGTCCAGATAGGAAAATAGTACATTTTGATATATATCAATGTTGGCAATAGATTTGTCACGAAGGACACAGTTATGCCGTTCTAGAGCTTAATTCACCTCTAGGCTAATTAAAAATCCTCTCATACTCTACAGAATTGTTGGGATATTCGATGAATATAAAGAAAACTGTCCAAATTCACACACTACATTGCCATAACCTCACTTTTGGCCTAGCATGCCCGCTGCCAACCACCCCTCCCCGTAGCCCTAAACCACAAATTTTATTGCAATGCAAAGGAGAATGGGTAAGAAAACAAACTAGAGATGAAATGCACACATTTATTCTCTATATATTTTTATTCGAGAGTAGTCCATATTAACGACTAGTTTTACACATGGTCAACACCAGGAAGATGAAAATTGCCGTATTGTTCTTACTATCATTATAATTCTTACATCCCGGTGCTTGGCAATTTTTCCTCCCTTGCAGTGGCATGATTGACTCTCAATTCAATTCAAATCTATAGCCTAATCAAAATACTGAACAAATCAAAACAACCAACAACACCACGAGGAAAATCAATCAAAACAGACTATTCCCGCTTTCGCCAGTCGGTTTGATGTGAACGTTCATGAGTGCCAACTACGGAACCTTAGTGCTAAAATTAATTCTTCATTGGTTGGCAGAACATCCAGTACAGGGCCTTACTCCGACCCACGCGCTCCCTATTAACTGTCATCCCCCTGGATGGAACAACAGGACACGTGTTGGACATAATCGCTTGCAGTGCTTATAGCGGCGTGACCACGAACTACCATTATATAGAGCTTCCACGACTTAAAATGGCACCGGAGCTTAAGCATAGCGAACTTCCGGTCCGTGAATCTCCATTTGATTTTCATTGCCAATGAATCGTCCGTGATTATTTTCATCATTATTTCGAATTTCGGTTTTGTTTTAGGCACTCAACTTATGAAATAAACACTAGAGGGTTGGTCTTTCTTGAATATTCCAAAGACAAGTTGTTGGTCCGGAGGGATAGTGACACAACTCAAAAATCACAGTTTTTCAGGAGAAGCGTTTGAAAATTATTATTATTTGAAAATTGTCGTGGATGGAAGATTGAGCTTGTATACTTAATTATTTCTTGTGGTGGGAACGTTTGGCCATGCTCTTTGTTCAAATGTCAAAGGTTCCAACAAATCTGTGAAATCAACCCTTAAAAATTAATTTTTAATAAATCATTTTGACTTGTGACATTGTTCTTATGAAATTTATTTTCTGATTTTGTTATACATCATGGGGTGAAAGAAATGAAAAATTGTACAATGTAAAAAATACAATTTATTGTAGGATGAAATATAATATTTTGAAATTACCAACTATTATTGAATGCAGTATAACGTTTTGAAGTTACAAATTATAATAAGGAAGTAATAATAATAATCGAATTACAAATTACTGGAGTTACATCTTGGAATCATAAGTTGCTATAAAATGTTAAATAACCGTTTAGGATGAATTTCTTTTTAAACAACGACAGTAGACCTTTCTTTTTGTCGGAGATTCCTACTTTTCTGCGATATGCCCACTTCAAAACAAAATCATTAGCTTTAAACACTGTGATAGCTTTTCCTGTTCTTTTCGGTGGCATGACATCAATGATATGAAATTGACTCTCGGCGTAGGAAGTTTTGTAGAATAGTTTTCCGAATTTCTTCTTCTCCATCTTCAGTACTTTCACTTCCGTAATCTTGAAGGGATTTCCCTAGCTGTTTGTATTCAGCTGCAATCCAATGTCAGCTGCTAATGCCTTTAAATCATAGACGTCTTCATGACAGACTTCGTGTATGGTGTAAGGCTTCCCGGTTTTCATTGTACATCGTATAAGAGAAATGTACTGTTCAGGAACAAAAATTGGCCCCGACCTTTTCGCTCGATTGATCTGTCTCTCGATCACAGAATGAGCTCTGTCGCCTTTATTTTGACTATGGCTAGTTATAAGAAATTTGTGGGTGATGCTACGTATCCACTTGTACTTCCACACCGCTATGGCTATCATAAATTGGTTTTTCTGCTGGCCAGCACAATTATCTGTATAGAAAATTACGTCTACTTCGTGTGAACCATCACCTTCCATGCTTTCGAGATATTGTAAAACAAAAAAACCAATCTTTTTTGCTCCTCTCTGAGCTTCCCCCTCATGCCATACATAACACTGAACATCATTAGTTTTCAAGTTAAATATAGTGAGATTGAACACTCCCAACTTTGAAACGTAATAAAAAGAAGAAGCTTGTCCAGTTGAGCAGGGCAATACTGCTTGAAGGTCAAACACAGCTACCACACAATTATCATCAGTCTTATCCTTGTTTTTTTCCTCGCGCGACAACTTCGTCTCATACAAGTGTCTCTGATACCTTTCTTCTATTTATTTTTTTCATCACCGTTTGCATTCGAATAAGCAACGCATAGTTCGCACTGAACCTTCTTAGGAATGAAGAATGATAAGTTGAACTCTTCATTAAATATTCGAGAATAAATAATGTAATTTGCAGTTGGGAGGTTCTTTTCTTTGCATGCTGATTCATAATCCCTATGGAGATCTGCAATAGATTTATTTCCCTCTATGTACAGTTTCTTTGTGTCACTCCTACAGTAGTGGCTTGGTATGCAGGGAATACTATTGATGTGATCTCGAACACCTTGTTTGATGTTTTCGTTTATTTTGGAATGTTTCCCATGTTTCCCTCACAGATCTGAAGAAATCATATTCCCAGTGAAAAAATGTCTTCTTCTGCAGAACAGTTCTTATTGGTCTATCATTGATGCAGAGTGTGGACTTAAAGAAATGCTTACAGACGCGGATTTTCTTGCCTTCAATATCGAAATAAAATGCATTGTTAAGACTCCGATTACTGTGCTCTCTACCGTATCGGTACTTGGGCTTTATCTCTGACATGCTCGCCGACAAGAAATGGCGTTGCCTTTCTAAATCTTTCAAGCCCCAGTAATCATTGAAAATATGCTTACGTTCATCTTCAGTAATCTTACTGGAACATTTCAACCTGCACTTCTCATTGCACGGCGGAAGAAGTGTCCTTTCTTTTACAACTTTAGTGGCATTAAAAGATGATGTGTATCTTTCACCTGCATTTCTGGCCCATTTAGCAAGATTCTTTATCCATTGATTTGGGTTACGTATGCGTTGTTTACCAAATTGACTTGATCTCGCTGGGTCTCGAGACATTTCTAGCTGCTTTCCTTCGACGTCCAGATTTATGAAATGCAGGTTCATTCTGTTCAGATTCCTCTTGCGACAATGGCTTACCTTCATCAGAAGAAGACGATTCGGATGAATCAGGAGTTGTATAGTCTGCGTCAGCGACACTGTCATCAGAGTCGATAGTGCCTGTTATCCTTTTGCCACGATAATTTGCTAGAGGAACATAAACTCCATTACTTCTCTGGTTGCCAATAAACATCATAAATAAATGTTAATCAATGTAGCATAATACTGGGCTGATATAAATGTAATATAAAAACTATTCATTACCTGCATTATTATTACTGGTTTCAGCACAAGTTTTGTAATGTACGTCGGTTGACTTCTCGAAAGAAGAGGAGTCTGATGAATCACAAGGTTTATAGTTTCGGTCAGCCACTCTTTCATCTAGGTTAATACTGCCTATCATCTGTTTGACACTATCATTTGCTGGAGGAACATACTCTCTATTACTTCTCTGGTTGTCAGTCAACGACGTAAATAGATGCTATCCAATGTTGGACAAATATAAAGGTACCGTATGATAAAAAGATTCATTACCTGCATTATTATTACTCTCTCCAGTACTAGTTTCTGGATGTAGTACAGTTGAACGAATATTGTTATCTGATATTGTGAATTTTTTAAACTTACAAATAGAACATAATAAGTTCAATGGTTACATGTAATTATAAAGCAATAGTTTATCGACAAGAAACAGTATGAAGTAATGTTAAAGGCAGAGCAAAAATAAATACCTTCTGTGTTTAAACGCTTTTCTTCGCGCCCACAAATTACCCAATTTGTTATAAGTCTATTTGATTCTTCTTTTTCTTTTTCGCCAATAAGGTCTCTACACAGTTTCAGTATCAAGGCACTGCGGCTCTGATCGGACATCTAAAAAAATACAGCTTGTTAGTAGAATAGTGACACAAGTCGTAAAGAAATCAAACGGTGGTAAATAAATAGTTGAATTTCATTCACATAAAATGATGAATAGTGACACATCCCGAAATAAAGCTATGTTTGTTAAAACCACTACATGAATTGTACTCACCTTCTCAAGAACACTGTCTAAACTCGTGATGTGTCACTCTTCTAGAACAAATCCTAACACTAAGTCTGTCACTTCTTGAGATATGTCATTCTTCTTGATTACACCACGCTCTTACTCAATCAAGGCTACAACTCATCTGATGATGTGACACTCTTCTTCAGTCGCCAGTCGACAAACACGCTCGGAGGAAGACCGTCATTACTGCATTCTAGTGGCGAGAATTCTAAGCAGAGTTGTGTCGTTTTTCCACAACAAAGAATGTCTTCTCAGTAATCTTACCCTATGCTTAACTCAAAATAGGACGTTTTTGAGTTGTGTCACTATTCCTCCGGACCAACGAAGTGTCTCCTAAAAGAGTAATTAGTAAAAATTCGCAACAGAAAAGAGCATAACAAACAGCTTGGTTAGAAGTGTGCGATCTGCACATATCAAACGGCAGTGGTGAAACATATCTTAGACTACAATTGTATTAAATTGGTGCCAATTAAATATGTTATATGGGAGAATATTATAACCATTTGCTAACCGGTTGTTATATTGGTATATTATGCATTAACTTGACCCGTTTAAATGTTAAAACGTGACGAAACGAGCTATTCGCCATACCGGTAGGCCTAATATTTACTAACAACTCGTTGTTTCTTCTTTAACATTTAATTAATCATTATAATTATAATAGCCTAGGTATCTATTAACACATAATTACATACCGGTACATATTCTACGTAGGCTACTTAGGCCTATTGCAAGAAAGCGATATTTGATAGCACATTTGGTTCCACCTTAAAATCCAACCGTGCCTAGTTTTCAGTATGGAAAATACTACCCTAAGTTAATAGACCAAACAACAGACGACAAACTTTTTAAAGAAATGTCTACGTCAAGTACGGTACGCTACCATACGGCAATCATTGAAAAGGTAAATTTCAAAAAACGAACGAACTTCATTTTGCATGGATTATTGAACCCGAAACCTTCTAATGGAGGCATGGATTGTCTGTCTTTACAAATATTTTAGTCAATAATTTAAAACAAGTTGCCTGAAAACTAAATACAAAGAGCTGCGTGCCTGCTACAATTGCTCTGTGAGAAAAACAAACTTGCCAAGTGTATACGACGTGCATACAGTTAAATACAATCATTCAATTGGAGAAACATTTTCTTCGTCACGATCTTTTAAACAATTTCAAACATAATCTGTTGTAAATAGAAGGGAAAATGTGCAACATTTAGAGACTGCGAGTGTTGTAAGCGGCACAACGCGAGCCGACATTTCGCATCATTAATACTTAAGAAATAAACACATGCAGAGCTTCTCATTGCACACAGCGGAAGATCATATCGCTCTTGGTGCATTTTACAACTTTTATTTCTCCTAACAACAATAATTCGCTTAGTTACTTGCAAGGAAAATTGTAGTACACAGTTCCCATTGCTTCCATTACCGGACTACTAAACCGGAAGCTGGTAATGCTTAACCATACGCCGGTGGCGCGTCCTAGGGCAAGTGAAAGAACGAAAGAAAGTGTAAGCTCTATAATGGCGGAGTCCTCACACTAGGTCCTTCTATTCGTCATGCCTATGTCACACCACGAGTAGGCCAACTAAGAAATTGGCAGTAACTGGATACTATTGGCAACTCCAGCTATCTGATATGACATCTAGCGGTAAAAATGAGAAACTTACCAAGTAGGGTAGATTCCCACGTGGTGACTGTTTGTATATGGTTTCTTGTATTGGTAAGCAGTTCGCCGTAAATTCTTCGTGCCTTTACACATAAATAATAAGTTTTACTCGTTGATAGAGTGCAAAATGAGTAAAAGCAAAGTGTATTGCTCAGTTTACGGCTGTAAGTCGATGTATAAGAGGGCTGCGGATATAAGTTTTCATCACTTCCCAAAAGATGCAAATAGCAATAGCCGAAAGGTGACTATACAAAATAAATACGGGCAACAGGAGCGGGTTGGAATACAGTTGGCTTGGACGTTGGTGTTGAAGATGGGGAAGAAAGTGACGCCTTCAATGAGAGTGTGCTCTTTTCATTTTAGTGAAGACGACTTTATTTCTGCAGGTGGGTCCTTTTTTTTTTTTTCATGAGCAAGTAGGTAGTGTGATTTTTAAGAGCTAATTCTTTGTTTTATTGTAATTAATAATTATTTCACTGAATAGAATTTATATGCAACACTTAAGTTATTACAATTGAGTTTTAGTGGGTCTTTTCTTAATAGGCTAGGCCTGCCTTTGTTTCTTCAACTTTGAGGTTGGAAATGTCATCTTCCAAACTCAACAAAACTTATTGCTCAATGCATACAACTAATGCATGTAACAAGTGATAACATATTTGGGGCAAATGACCTTGCAGTCATGCCCCCTTAAAGCACCAATCGTCAAAGTATTTTTATGTTTGTAGGCACGCCAGCTAGGAGGAGAATATTGAAAAAGAATGCTGTTCCATCCCAGAATCTTCCTGTCCTTCCTCAGAGGTCCAGTCAGCGAAGTCTTTCAAAGGTGACCAACAGTGCAGCGATGAGGGCAGCTAGGGCATGTAATAGAGAAACACTGAAGGCATCACCACCGAAGGAAGTGTCAACTGAACATGAGGAGGCAGCATTTGCCCTGTTGGAATTAGCCAAGTGTCATCCTCATTTAAATCTTTTATCAGAAGAGCTTCGTAGTCCTACAGATCCAGGCCCAAGCAAAAGTGATAAATGCCATCAAGTGTCGAGTGGGGATTTGATGAGCAATGCCTTGCGAGCGCCGCATAACGGCAAAGTGCCTGGCGGGAGACAGGCTCGCGCCGCGGGCTAGTGATGGTCTCCGACACATCCAAACTAATTTCTCTGTAGTATTGTACTACAGTAAGGCCCCTCCCTGTAGAACGGAGTCTGACAGTGGCTGTGCAATGGAAAGGTCACAATGACTCACCACGAGATTTATAGCATGTACCGATTACAACCTGGTCGGAAAGCCGTGGATGCTGTCATAGCATATATTACATACACAGCTAGCAAGATACCTTAGTTGAGATAATGAATTGTGGTGAAGTACTGTAGGCTGCTCTTGTATCACGTGAACATGGTTAGGAAGGCCAGAACAAAACAACAAATTTTCCTAGTGGAAACTTATCTTCTCAAGAAGTAGTTTGCAGTAAATTTGTTCATAAGTTTCAGCACCGTGCTATTCTTACTTGTGGGGGAATCTCAAACAAAAGGTATACACAAACAATATGCATACTCTGGAGGCTCTCAAGAACGAAATAACTGCACTGATACAAAATATCAGTGAGGATGAATTACAGCGAGTGTACCAAAACTTCCTACGTTGGTGCAATGTGTGTCTAGAAATTGAAGGACAGCATTTCCAGCAACTACTCTGAAATTATAATTGTAATTAAGTTATAATTATTAAATATGTTAAAAAGTGTAAATGTGTTCAACTACGCTGCAATACGGAGTGCCTTGGCCGCCATGCACCTTTGCGAGTCTCAGTTCTATAGGAAGGATCGTCACTGTAGGTTAATCACTCCTGAAGCGTTACCAAATTTGTATTTAAGGCGAAATCAAGTAAACATTTTGTGGAATTAAGAAATATAACTATTTTATCATTTAAAAAATATGAGTGCACCTAACCCAACCGCCATTTTCGACCCTTCCAGGTTAGATCACAACTTATATAGTAAAATTCCAGCATGTTCCCCATTAACTTATACATGTGAATTATGGACAAATAGTTATCTTGCAACAAGAAAACTTTTTTTTTTCCTCGACCAATACTTAGTTAGTGCAGGGCTGCGTTGGCCATATATGCACCCATGGGTTTGTCACACATGGTGGGAGTACTTGCGCATCAGTAATCTTTATCCAGACCAATTGGTTTGCCTATTTTTATTTTTTTCACATAAGCTTAAATACAGAGAGTATATTTTGTATCTGACGGAGACTCTCGAGCCGGTCTCCCGCCGACCACTTGGCCGTAATCCGCTTCTTCGCGCCACAAGTTTCCCTCCTTTGCAGTCTGCTGAGAGCATTAACAGTGTGAGGTTCAGTTTAGTCAATTGTTCACGTGTTTAGTAAAAGAACGCTCGAAGCTTGTGGTTTAACGTGACTGTTAATCTTGCGATCATGAGCCACGGGACACACGTGTTTAGTGCTCAGTGTGCTGTTCCAATGCAATTTTCATTACGTGAACGTGTGTATATATATATATAATACCTTCATAAAGTACAGGAAATCTTGTGCGAAAACACGACGGAAATTCCGTCAGAAATTTCCAAACAGACCACTGCCTAGCGTCAATACAATAAAAGATCTAGCAAAAAAGTTCAAACGGTGAATGGCGAACATTTTCAGCACCAGCTGTGAACTAGGCAAGTACAAATTCCTATACTCAATGACTCAGTGCCGTGCGGGCGCCGCATAACAACAAAGTGCGTAGCGGGAGACAGGCTCGCGGCGCGGGCGAGTGGGCAAGCGAGGGTCTCTGTCAGATACAAACTAAACTCTCTGTACAATATTACCTATATATTAAGCATGACCTGAGTAGTGTATTTTCTTCGCCATACTTCACGGGCAGTGTAAGTGATGCAACTTTTACATTTATTTAATGATAAAATAGTAATATTTCCTCGAATGCTGCAAAATTGTTGCCGTAAATACAAGTTTTCTTTACTTTCCATTATCATTGACGTGTTTGCTCGGATGTACCCCAACTTCAGGTTTAATAAAAAGTAGAGAGAGACCAGTGTCATTAGCATATTTGCAACTTACGGTTTTCGTATCCACTTTATCATATGGGTTAAGGGACATGACTAGATTTCTTCCATGAAATTCTTCCCTTAAGCTTGATTTTAAGACTATGTTTTGTTTTTATTGCCCAAGTGTTAAAACGACATTATGAATATATAGTTTTCTCACTATACTTTTGGTATTTTATAATGTTCATTTGAATTTGATATTGTAAATATGTCATCTCTTTTAAATTTTGTCATACATGTTTGAGTTTGGTACTGTAAGTTAAATAATATTTGTTTTAAACTTTGATTTTGTTTTTATTTGCACATCACACTGTCTGCTCTGTTCCGCCTGTTAAAACCACAACACACTTCTGACTAGATTCATTGTAGTCGTGATGGGTCAAGTGAAGAAGTGAGTTGATTGCAAACTCTACACGTTGGCGTTTAACGAGTTCCACAGGTGGGCTTCAATGCTCTTTGAGTTCGTTACAGTCAATTGCTACAAGTCGGAAGTTTGTTTTAGACGATTGCCCTTGACCTTGAAGCTTGCGGGTAAGCCTGTACACAGTATCTCTCTCACCCTCTCGCTTCATAGTTGTCACCACCGGTCTGATGTAATGGAATTCCAGACTTCAGCACGTGACGACACCATCGTTCAGACCAGTGCAGTCGACGTCGAAGTATTGTGTGACGCGGAAGTACACGTTACATAGTTACGAACAGAACGCCATTATATTTGCCAATGACTGTACTTCAGCAGAAGCGTGAGATCAATATGTCAATCATCTGACTGCATGGGACAGGTGACAACAACACAGGTACTGTAGTAACTCGCCTCCAGGCTTCCATTAAGATTTTTCACTCGTCTAAAACAAACGTCTGGCCTGTACATGTTTTCCGCAACACTCCTTAGTGCAGCTAATCTACAGCCTACTAGCTGGGTTGTCCCGCGCTGACACTTGAATCGCCTTTTTGTGGTTTCCAAGCCACGTGGGAATTGCGGGAAATGAGTTAGCGGATCACCTCGACCCGCTAGAGATATTCGCTCTCAGTTATGCCGACAAGAACTGGCATTCTGGGAGAGTCAGTGGCTAGCTGACCCAATGCTCAATAAACTGAGAGCGAACTACACGTGTGTGGTGGAGCTCTTTCCGGCCACGGAGGGAGTCCATCATATTGTGAAGACTAAGGATAGGTCATGCAAGATCCAGCCACTTGTACCTAATGAAAACGGAAGACTACCCACTTTGTACCTTGGGTGACTTATTCACTGAGGCCTACATTTTAAATGAGTGTGTAATCTTGCTGACATACGAAGGAACCTTGGTTTGCCGATGACGTGGTAGCTGCTGATCTAGTCCAATCTAAATTTACAAGTGTTCATTGACTCAAATACTTAGTTCCTTTTTGTTTTCTGTAATTGTGTGTTTATAATTATACCTATTAGTTTTATTTAATTTTTTGTTTTATTAATTTTCAGTCTTTACACATTTAGGTATCCCCCTCAAAATTTAAGTTTATAATCCAAATTTGCATAATTTTGTGTTAAGGGGGGCAGATGACCTCGTAGTTCTGCCAATTAAAACAAGTAATATCTGACCAAAACAAATCGCAGCATTGTTTTGCGGCAAAAGCTTACCAATTTTTTATTTTTTACTAAAAAGTTAGTTATTTTATACTCTGATTTACGAAAGGTGAACGGTGATGGTTGTCATCCCCTTGAAGGGCGAGGTGAGAAGAAGAGAGTGGCAACTGTCTCCATGGCAAGAGCGAGAAGTGTTGCAATGTATGCGGACACAGCAGTGTTCTATTGTGCGTTGACTCGTCACTGTCATTAGATCGCCAGGCAGGGGAGCTAACTTTCCCAGTATTTGTGTCTTCCTGCAAGCCTCTTGGAATGTTATGAGCCATGATCTGTCTCAGTGGCAACGCACCATTTCCCCACGTGCTAGCTTTGACAGACGTCAGTGTTCATTATTGGTAATCCACAGAGTATTACTATGAAAATTTTAAATAGCGCTGTTGATAAATTTGTCCCATTTAAATTGCTGAAACAAAACCCAGACCCTGAGTATTACACACGAGAAATTAGGAGACTAAAACGGAAAATTAGGAAATTATACAATAAAAGACATGATAGTGACAAGTATATGTTGAAATTTAAGTCCTTATCAAGAGAGCTCGTCTTAAAAAAGAGGGCTGCTCATGACAGTTATATGCAAGGTTTACTTGGTTCGGGAGGGGGTGGGTGGAAAAAATTTTACAGTTATGTTAGGAGAAGAAAGGGAAATTCAAATAATTTGTCGATGATAATGTCCGGTGACGGTAAATTAATTACTGAGAAACAGGCCATTGCTAATGAATTAAATGTCTTTTACGGTAGTGTGTTCAATAAATCCAATAGCTGTGTGTTGGACCTTAACGACGAATCAGGGGCTCCCCTGTTCCAAATAAACCAGTCAGCAATTGTAAAGCTAATACAAAAACTGCGTTTCAATGTATCAATGGGTCCTGATAATATTGTTAGTGAAGTACTTAAATTAGGAGGTAGGGCCGTGGCACGATACTTGGAGGTGATATTTAATGTGTCCATAAACAATGCGCAAATCCCAGATGACTGGAAAAGAGCTACGGTAGTCCCAATATTTAAGGGAGGGAGCAGACTTGAATTGGGCAACTACAGGCCGGTTAGCCTTACGTCCATCGTTTGTAAGCAGATGGAGCATCTCATTTGCGACTACTTGAGGGAACAGTGGGAAACATTATCATGGTTTAATGATAGGCAGCATGGATTTCGGAAAGGTTACTCATGCGAGAGTCAGATGCTATCACTTTTTCAAGACATTAGCGAATCGTTAGACCATGGAGTTTCAGTCGACGCCGTGGTGATAGATTTTGCGAAGGCATTTGATGTCGTGCCGCATGACATGCTACTCCATAAATTAGCTTCGACGAAGATTGATAGAAGAGTAATTTTATGGATCCAAGAATTTTTGACGGGTCGTTCCCAGAAAGTGAAAGTTGAAGGCGTATTCTCGGATGAAATTACCGTAACGTCGGGTATCCCTCAGGGCAGCGTAATCGGAACTTTGTTGTTTTTGGCGTTTATAAATGACTTACCAAATGGAATTCGCAGTGACTGTCGATTGTTTGCGGATGATTGTGTAATATATCGAAAGATACACGACTCACAAGACAATGCAGTGCTGCAAGAGGACCTGAACCTGGTCTATAAGTGGGCGATTGTAAATAAAATGAAAATAAACACAAGAAAATGTAGTCTCTTAAAAATAGGGAAGGTGCGAAGGCAGGATTTTCAATATAACATTGGCTCGGAAATACTTGTAGAAGAAGATTCTTGCAAATATTTGGGCGTTCACGTAAGGAATGATATGAAATGGAGTAGTCATGTAGGATGTGTAGTTTCAAAAGCTTACAAATCCCTGCACTTTGTAATGAGGGTATTAAAAGGAAGTAGTACCTCTGCTAAAGAATTAGGCTATTTGTCACTTGTAAGACCTATTCTGGAATATGCCTCGGCGGTTTGGGATCCATATCAAGTAGGGCTCATCAATGAGTTGGAAATGGTACAAAGAAAGGCCGCTAGATTTGTGCTCAGTGACTTTAATCCCAGGAGCAGTGTGAGCCGTATGTTAAAGAAACTTGGGTGGGAATCACTGGAGGCTAGGAGGATGAAATCTAGACTCTACGCTATGTACAACACGTATACAAATCAACCAGCATGGGGTGAGCTTAGCAAACGATTGGGAAAGCCCACTTACATGGGTAGGAGCGATCATCCTTTCAAAGTTAAGGGCCGACCACAGCGAACAAATTATGGTAAATATTCTTTTGTAAACCGTGCCATTGATAACTGGAACTCTCTACCTGCCGCAGTCTTAGAGCCTTTTCCCAAACATATAGGTGTGTTTAAGAAAAGACTGACTATTTGTGTAAATACTCCAGTTTAATTGGTGTATAATTGTTATTGAATTGTTATGTATAATTATGTATTGTTATGTATAATTATGTATTGTTATGTATAATTATGTATGTGTTATGTATATCCAATTTGCCACCGGGGGGCACACCCCCCATTGCAAATAAATGAATGAATGAATGAATGAATGAATGACAAATATCAAGGAACACCGTTAATCAATACAATATAATTACAAAATTTTTGCACTTTTGGTACATGTTTCGAGCTCATAAAGCTGAAGAAGGGCTGTATGAGCTTGAAACATGTACCCTCAAGTGTAAAAATTATATTGTATTGATTGACGGAGTTCCTTGATATTTGTCTTGGTAATTTTACTGTCAATACGGACCTAACAGATTCCAATATGGAGTCTAATGACATTGAGAATACAGAGTATACTGATAAATATTTAATGTCATTGGGCACAATTTGTGTTGACTGAAAACCCTTCATGTATGCCAAACTGTTTCTAATCCTTAGTTTATGGGCTCCGACAACGCGGTCATGTAGCTTTATATTCCTTGTTTTGCCTAATGGTGTAGTTTCTTTGAAGACAAACTTTTCAATTGGTCGAAGACTGGAGGACAAATTAAACCTACGGTACCTTTGTTTCTATTCATGACACTTAATTCATAGACTTCCCTTGGAACATGCACTGGAGTGTGACAATAAGCCAATGCCCAATCTAAGCCAGCAATGGCTTGGCACTGTCTTACATTGTAACGAGCGAGTTGTCTCAACTGGGATATCTGGATTTGGTTCAAACTAAAAGGATTAAAACTAATTAAAAATTCAAGATATCTGTGAGATACCCGAGCGATCCCACCTAAAAAATCTTTAAAGCAAAGTGAAGTTTCATATTTTTCCATATGACAGGTGGTTAGAAAACTGGAATTTAAATCAATGAACACCAGCCACACGTAAACAACACTGTATGGATGGGTAAATTTACAAAATAACTGGTACTGATCACGAGAGAATTCATAAAACTCCACATCATGACCTTAAAATAGGAGTTTGGTATGCTAAATATATTGTAGGGCAGATTTTTTTTAACGACCCCATCCATTCTGACCAATACATAGAATTAGAGTATGGACGGTATATAGTGAGGCTTAAAGGACAAGCTGACTGCTCTGGGCAGACAGATTCCCAGTCGTGTTTCAGCCCGCTGTATTGTCAACATCGCGTTTTAATGCTTAAAATCTCTGCCTGCCCTAGTCTTAAGCTCCGCACAGTTAAGGGAACGCTCCACCATTCATACTGTACTGCGACCTTAAAGCCTCACCACATACTGTCTGTACTCTAATACTGAAATGGCTGAACAGGAAAGGTGACTTGGGTATTTTCAGCAATCATTGCATGGAATAAATAGAGCAGGTTTATGACCAGTGTGCTCTCCTGATTTAACGCCTCAACTGGGAGATCTGGATTTGGTTCTACATGAAAGGATTAAAACTGATTAAAAAATTCAAGATCTGAGCGATCCCACCCAAAAATCCTTTAAAGCAAAGTGACGTTTCATATTCTTCTATGCGACTTCTACTTGTGGGGCAATTTCAAAGACTAGAGAGAGTAGAAATAATCACAGATCCACCACCCATAGAGGAACTGAAATATGCAATTCACACAGAAAATTTGAAGAGTCAAGAGGCCAAGGCAAATGTCAGGATGGTTCTTAACTTAAGGCCATGGCCACTTCATACCCAAGCATCACCTGAATTACAAATACACACATTACTGCAGGCATCGCAGGTTATCAGACAAAATCTACAAAATGACCATGATGTCGAAGCCCCTCACCAAGGCCGAGTTTCAGAGTGTGAACCGTCGTCGGAGTTTTTAAGAGCGTTAAAAATCCCTCAGTATGCCTTCCTTTGGAGGGGAAGTAAAGCCGGTGGTCCCATGTCTGATTTATGGCATGAAACAGAACCTTCCACTTACTACACTTGTGTGAAGCCAGAATTTGTAGGTTAGGTTTGATTAATGCTTTTAAGTTCCGACGTTCGTCACCGGGTGCTGGTTGCGATGGCATCTAGTAGTAGCGGAGTTCACAGCTCGATGTCATGGATGGTAGCATTTTATAGCGAAAGAAAACAGATAGCGCACATTAATACAATCATCGCAACTAACACCGGTTGTCAGACAAATTCTACACACACCCAAAGTACACAGGGCACATGACTGCGTTGTCACAGCCCCTAAACTAAGGAACCAACCACCAGAGTGTGAACCAGAATATCTACAGGCTGAGCATTTTCAATATTAATGTAATGAGGTAAGTTTCTCTACTAGTAGTGCAATTTGATTTTTAAATCATTTTTTGCAGGCGTACGAGAAAGGCGTGGCGTGGCTGTGACCTAACTCCATTTATCAACACTTATAGGGGCTCGCCTTGTACATAATCAAATAATAAACGCTTGTAAGTGTTGCCTTAACGAGCCAGGCTGTACTACCATCGACCTAGAATAACCTAACCTCCTTACTAAAATAAGGCAGAGCATTGGACCTAATTTCTCCCAGTGATGGAACTTTTGAGGAATATACTAGGCACATCATCCGTCATATTGCAAAAATAAAACTGTTCCATTAGTGTACTGGAGCCCCAGCAAGCCTTTCATTCCTTTCTGTACACCTAACATGAGGGGTCAGGGCATTTTTCACACATGCTTACACCAAACAATGCATTATGTGAAAATATGGCAGAAAAAAATAAATGGCCCATGGATACACTGCATGCGACTGTTAGCAAGCTAACATTGCACTCCAGTTTCCAACTTGTTCAGCAAATATGTCTAACCACTCGTTTGCGCCCTTTCGTCCAAAGCAAGGTTAGAGTTGGGTTTCCTTCAATCCTCGCTACCTGTGAGAGAATCACTAAATGTTTCGCATCTTGCAATGTACAGTTTGCTCCTCCAATTGTTTCCAGTATCCTCAACAGCTTGTGCATTAGAGCATATTCTCGAGTCCACTGGAAGCTCTGAGACATGTATTTGGTCTTCAGCAGGCACGCAGCACATGGTTTCTGCACAATCTTGACATGGCCAAGCTCTCTGCCTTACTGACAATGTGTCAGCATGCATGCCCCAGAATTTGAGGCGTAGGCTACAGCTCATCTGATATCCCAAAATGCAACCAGAAAGCACAAACAGAAAACAATGGAGCAAACTGTACATTTAAGCCAAACTTTTCAAGTTGTTACTAAAACAAGGGGTAGGTACGCCCTGGACCAAACTGGGATAGACATGGCATGCAGGAACTGGTATAAGGCGAGACTGTTTTATGCTACAAATTTCACTACATTATAGCCTTGAATAGCATTGTTTATTACAAAATAAGCAGCAAGTATTTTTCCTTGTATCTGAAAAGTTAAATTTGATGCCTTCATACACAATTCTTAATACCTTGACATGTCTTCTTTGCGGAATATGATTCTTTTATTGCAAGAAAATAAAACTTCAGTCTCCAAAATGAATAGCCATGTAAACAAGTTGATAAATTAAAAGGCAAATTATTTACATTACAATATTTACAGGAAGGTCAATGCAAACACACACCAACGTTAATCAATAGAATAGATTGTTTCTCCTTACACTAAACAATTCCCCCCAGACACAAAATACAGCACACTAAAGGTTTGTAAGTGTTGCCTTAACGAGCCAGGCTGTACTACGATCGACCTGGAATAACCTAACCTCCTCACATTATAGCCTTGAATAGCATTGTTTATTACAAAATAAGCAGCAAGTAAGTTATTTTTCCTTGTAAATTATGTTAAATTATGTGTGTTGAAAAGGCTTCACATTAAAACACAAACCTAACCTGGGGCTTAGGACTCAGATCCTGTCGTTTGTAGTAGAACCTAGTCGCAGCCAATGGTTTTGTCCCGATATTCGCCTCGCATAGTAGTGACCAATGGTATTGCCTCACCGAAGAATGCAGAGCAATTTTCAAATTGAACTAAAAGTAATTTATGAACATTCGTTATTTACGACCAAACCTCTCATTTGAACAAATGTGACTGCATCCACATGTAACGACGAACCTTTTAAAACTTCATTCAGCAGCATAACATAGCGGCAATTCTGAACACTACATCAACGTCCATGCGTTGTCAACTGAACTAAAAATTTCCCCTATAGGCCTACATATCGGAATCACAGTATATAACTTACATGAAATATCAAGAATATATATATTTATGGCCAAATCGAGAAAATTTTGTGGCATTTCAATGAACATTACTATTTAATCTTTAAATAAAGCACTTGACCTACTTTCATTGTACATGAAATAAGCTTAAATGACTAGGTATCAATTTCAAATGTAGGCCTATGATTATAATAGCAAGCATGATAGCCGCTCTTCGCTCATCCTCTGCTTGCTTAGCATATGGGAAGCTTGATAGACCCAATGGTTGTGCTATCGACTAGATCAAACCTCGATAGATCAATGATTGTAGCATAATCTTTACAGTGTGAATGCACAGCAATCAGAATTAAATGATGTTTTTAAATGCAAATCGTTTGTTAAGTGATGCATTGAACAGTTCCAGTATATGAACCACTATCGGCTGTTATGTATCCACTGACAATAAACGTGTAGCCTAATTAATACCTATGCTTCAAAATTATGACTTGAACTGTCTTATTTTATAAGAAAAACATTGGTGTGTTTGCACTAACATACACATATTTATTTAACACTAACTTTTCAATGATTTTTACAAAATATTGGCAACATATGTTTAAAATATTTCAATTTCAATTCAGATACCAATAACTGACCAAATTTGGTATCCAAGTGAATTCGTTCAATAAACATACTATTGTCTTTGCTGCAATAAACAACAAAATCACACACAAAAACATTCGTCAATATCATACCCAAGGTAATTTGCCCATAGTATGGATGTTTCCTCTTCAAACAATACCCACTGTCAGGATTGTGTGAAAGAAAACTGCATTTGGGCAACACTTCTTCTATACAACTGTCCTTTCCCTCGTATGGGCACTTAATTTCAATTAAACCCACTGGCTTGCCATTGTCCATTATCATTCCATCGGGTGAATAACCTAACCAAGGTTCACATTCACTGACCACTAACCCACACTCGGCCACTCTGCACTTTCTAACCTCTTCATAGTGTAGTCTAGCTGCAGGCTCCTGCAGAATCCCATGTTCAATACACTTGTTAGAAAATGCTCTGGCATTAAAGACACGCATTGTCTTTCCTTGCCAGTCATTTCCTTTATAAGTATACAAGCCGTAGCAGCGGCTGCCCGTAACTCTGTAGCTCCTTTCCTTTCTCCACTCGCTTCTCTCAAGAGTTCTCACACACAACTCGTATGCATTATAAATTACAACATTATGCAAATAAAACTCTCTACAACAATCCTGGGGTTCATCAATATAGCAGTCTCTTGTTAATTCCACAAGCAGATTGGATGAATTTGACTGAGATATGATAATCTTCACAGTTTCATTAGGCACATCCTCAGTCCACTCCTCTTCCATTACCTTTGTGTTCGAACCTGCTGCGTGCATCGCCAAAGCAGACTTTGGGAGTCTTGCAACAGCCCGTTGGTAAATTTCTTCGCGGTGCAAATTTAACACCCTCCGTTCTGTTGCTTTATGGCAACAGAAAGTGGTAACTGGTTCTGCTATTTGATATCTTTGAAGAGCTGTCCCCTTCAGCTCACTCCACAGACACTTCTTGTCTGTTGAAGACAGGACTTCCAGCGAGTTCATATCTGTTCTAAATGAAAAGAAAGAAAATTGTCAAATGCAAATACATCAGAACCTATTAATTCACACACTATTATACTCATCAATTTGCTTTAATGGTATCAATAACAGTCAGTTACTTTTACATAGTAATAATAATAATAATAATAAAGGACTAAAAGGCCCATTTACCTGTGACAGAAAAGCAGGACTGCTAAAACATGTTTGCAGCATTCTGATGCACCTGCCTTGCATGAACATTGAAACTGTTTAATTGTGAGCGTTCTCCTTTCAATTTCTCCTGTGACCACGTGTGGCGGAGCGGATAAAGCCGACGTCTGGAGCACAAGAGCGTAAATTGACCAAACATTGTCATCGTTGTTCACTCTTCCACATAACATGACATGTTTGGCAAATAATACTTCTTCCCCTTCCGTAAAATTTCTAGAGTCTATGGTACAGTGAGCAAACTCAAATATAGCTTTTAAACGTAACAGCGCCATGACTAGAACTGCACAAAAACAAATACCAGCAGACAACCGATGCTTGATAATATGCAATTGACACATAAAATCCAGTGAAACACACAAATTAGATCACGTGTATCGCACAGTTATACATACATACTATTAAAAATAACACTGTCATTATTTTAGGGACCACATTTACTGATTATAACCGAAAAATAAAAAGTGTTCCATATCAAACGCGTGTTATTGAGTAAATTTACCCTACTTATCCAGACCGACCGCAGCGCCCCAAGTGTTAGTTTGAGTTGCCAATACAAAGAAATTACAGGACAATACCATCGCCTCGAGTTACAAGAAACCCACTTCAAACCAGACACAACATATAGGCCTACCCCTTTTTTCACCAACATAAAATGGAGGGGACTTAAAGGTGTATTTATCCTTACCAACTTATAAATACTATCAGAGGGTAACTTGTATAGTTGTCGTCATAAAGACGTCTCTAGTTACACATTTAAAGCTGTGTATACTCGACAAGCAGATATCGTAAATTAATCTACACAAGGTTCGAACATGTCCAAGCAGAACTCAGGTTGAAAGAAACATCTTCATTATGATAGTTCTTCTTCTCGTTAAAAGGATGGGGGGCAGAGCGTAGAGCTTTTTACCCTTTAACGAAGTTCGGAACGTAACGAAGGATGTAAGGATCATCTACCAAATGAAAGAATGGGACTAACAAAAACGAATAAAAGGAAGTAAAATCAAGGAGACATGGGAACTATTCTTCACGTCAATTAACCCACAATGACGACTTTCTAAAACGTAAACACACCCGGGTCACACATAAGGAGACGAAAGTCAAAAAGTAATGTTACAATCATCAATAAAGGTTAAGAGCGAGGTAATTACTGGGACGGTGGGGTCTGTAGGAAGGGTTTCGATAGTTAAGGGATGTTGAAAGCCGTGATGGAATAAGGTATGACAAAAGGGATGTCGGTGTGAATCATAAAGGGCACATTGAAAGAATATATGATTGACGGTACCTAAAAACTTCCCACAATCGCACATAGGGGAGGGGCGGAAATGAAGGCGCGCTAAGTGAACAGGGGATAAAGCTTGATTAAAATGGATGCGATTAATGGTTGTGATATGACGACGAGCTTGAAGGGAGGTATGAGCAGCAATCGATGAAAAAAAGTTGCTTAGGATTGCGAATAGGAATTCCACCATTGTTGCCATTCTTGGCGGAAGTGAGTTTGAATGTCAGGGAGCAGATCAGCGTACGGTATTGCTAAATCATACGTATATCTGTGCCCTTGGGCAGCATTTCTTTCCATGGTGTCAACCATTTCATTATCCGGAATGTGAGAGTGACTAGGAAGCCATAAAAATATAACATCAAAATCAAGAGTAGAAAGGTCGAAGGTTAAACGGAGAATTTGCATAAGGTACTGTACTCGTTTGGAGAGACGAGACAGAAAATTATACATCTAGTGGAAAGTTTTCTAAATTAGCCCATGTTAATATTTATCGATACTAGAAGCGGACACAAAACAGGTTTGTTGAGCGAAGGAATTAACTGAGTTAATTCGGCCGGCCAATAGCAAATTAGTAGTCGCTAGGGGACTCAGAACTTGCTTCGTCGAGATGACAAAGAGCCCGAGCAGCAACGAGGACGCCCGAGTCAGATCATAGAGAGAGAAACCGAGCGTGTGGCGAGGAGAAGGAGTAGGGGAACTGGCGAGAGTTCGACACGCGACTAGAACCAATGAGGAGCCGCCTATTAAAATTAATACCAACAGAGTAATTAACATATATAATTACTAGGAGAAAGTTAATATATTTAACCATCATGAAGAGTGTTAAATGATAATTAAGAACGATTGACGATTATTACAGCTGGAGGATATTGGTGGATCATCCAGTTATAAGGGTACAGAATATTCTAATGGCGCTCCAACGTGTTTGCTCGTGATTTGAGGTCCCGTGGTTGCCAGCATAGATATTTTAATGGCACGGCAACGTTTTGGGCACGAGTTTTGAGGTCCTCAGTTGTCAACGCAGAATATTTTAATAGCACTGTGAATATGTTGGTTAGTGATTTTGACCCAAATTCAGGGTCTAGTTTGTTTTTATAGAAATACCCACCAGTTAGTTACTGGTAAGTCCAATAGTTTGTTGGCAAGCAATTCATTTGGATAATTAGTAGAAGGGAGACGCATTATGCATCCTTGACATGATGTGATCGCCTTAGGAACATTGTTGATTATACACGAGAGTGTGAGATAAATGGAGGAAGACTTAAAATTGTAATGAAAGTCAACCAATATTAATCGAGGTAAGAAATGAATTTCTGAAAGAAATCTAACCTGAATAATTAACCATGTATTGTGTTTTAAAGAAGACTAGTCCGAAGGAATAACCTTAGAGAGGTCATGGCTAGGTCTTATTTATTTAATTTACCGGTTTTTATGGTTATTTTGAAGCCATAAGTCATGTTAGATTAATATTGTCATTTTGGACTGTTGTTAGTTTATTTTATTTTTCGTAGACCGTTGACTACAAATGATAATTTGCCAGACAGGGAGTAAGATATTAACATAGATTAAGTAACTGATATACGGTAAAATCTCCTTCATTTTAATATAGTGGTATAAATGGTAGTTATTTCGGTATTCTTGATTGTTGTCATAGTATATGTTCCCTATTTCCCAAGAAAGAAGATGCCAGGAGACCTGGATGCTATTAAGGCAATGTTTGTTACGTTGCAGGAGACTCAGGGCAAATTAGATAAGGACTTAGAAGCCCTACACCAAGCCACCCGCCAAAACCAGAAAAGGTTAGAGAGATACATTAAGACAAGTGCAGAAGAGAATAGAAGAGAAGCAAAAGCTGACGCAGATAGGATACCTAGGGAATGTCAAACTAGTGCTATCGAGACCCAAAGAAGGTTAGCGGAGACCCAAGCTATTGTAAATACTACCCAAGCAACATTAGCTACCCTGCAAACTCAGAATAATGAAACCAAATAAACGCTAGCTACTCTGCAAACAAACTCCAATGAAACGAAAGATAAGTTAGCTACCCGAGATACTAGAGCTACAGAAACTCAAGCTACACTAGTCACCACCCAAGTTACTTTAGCTACCTTGCAAACCCAGTCCACTGAAACCCAGAATACTTTAGTTAGGACCCAAACCTATTTGGCAGCCTTAGAAATTCAATCAGAAGATAACAGTAAAAGATTAAATGAATTTCAGGATAACATAACCCTCCGAGAATACAAGCATCAACTCTAACCTGGATGAGTTGAAAACAACTGTGGCAATGCTACAAATACAGGTGAATCAGAAAGCTGATCTTGTAAGGGCCGACATTGAAATTGATATTAAACATGTGGTAAGCGAAAGTGTTGATAAACTCAAAACTGAGTTAATTGAAGCATCAGGCATAACTGTTAAAAGATTAGAAGATGACTTCTCTAAAAAACTTGTAATGTCAGAATATCGTAGTACTAAAGACGTTGAAGAAATTAGGAAAGATTTTATAGAGAGAATTCATAGTTTACAGAACATATCGTCAGTAGATTTAGAACCAGATCTGAGTGATCGGATCAAAGAACACATAGATGATGGACTAAAAGATAAAATCTCCGTTTTAAATAACGAAATCGAATCGATAAAAAGTAAAATGCAGGAGTTAGAAGTAGGCAATTGTCGCATCGTGGAGGATGTTATTAAAGGTCGGACTACTGAGTTAACTAACGAAAATACGTCAATGCCAAAACGGACAGAAATTAGTAGCATCAGAGAAGAACGGAGAATTTTGCAAGAAAGAATCGATAAATTAGAGGAGGTATTATTCCAAGCTAGGAGGTTTGATACACCGCAATCTAGGGAGAACCAAGTACGTTTTTTGACACCTATGGAAAACATGTCACGTGGAAACACATCATCAAGTATTCCAAACGTTATGATAATTCGGAATATTGACCAGAACCCACGCACGTTTCCAAGAAATGATGGAATAACACCAATAGAGTTTATTAATGATATCTCAGAGTACTTTTTGGAGAATACTGTTCCCGAAGAATGAAAGTTACGACTGGTAGAGCGTTACTTAAGCAATATCGCACTTCAGTGGTTCAGAGCGTTCCGACGGACTTTCGTAAGTTTTGAGGACTTTGCTAATGCCCTCATAAAACGATTTTGGTCGGTAGATGAACAGCACAATGTTAGAGCAGAAGCATACTCACGAAAGTACGCGGGTTCGCATAACACACGCTATGCTAGCTACTTCGCGACGCAATTAGCACGTCTTCAATATTTGCAACCGGCACCGTCAGACATAGAAATGATACAAACTATCTCACGACAATTTCCAGCGGATGTTAGGAGAAACATAATTGCATCTAGAGTATCAAGTCTCCAAGAAATGGATGATCTACTGAGACAGCTTGACTACACTTCGAGTGTAACGAATTCTAATTTTTGTAGCCCAAGAACAGACATTCGAGAACTCAACCCTATAATGATTGACGAAGTACAGCAAACGGAAGAAAATGTCGCCGATAATAGGAGAGGAGGACCGGTAAGAAATGCTTATACTCAGAATCAGAGAAACGAGTATCAGAACCGAAGGCAACAGGATAACAGGCCATATCAGAGATACGCCAGAAACAATACTCAAACCAGAAGATGGGGTTATCAGTATAATGATAATTATTGCCAGAATAATTATTACCAGAGTGGTAATAACAACGAAAATAACAATAATCGCCAAGGATATTCCCGGTATAAGAACTGGAATGACGATAATTACAATCGCCAGAATTTACAGCAGAGGAGAAACCAAGAGAAGAGAGATTATATCCCAGGTCAACAGGAGGAAAATCGGAGAAGTAGAGAAGAGAGACCGAGAGAGGACGAACCGAAACCAGGCACGAGTAGACAAGAGAATAGAGGTAATAACGATGATGCCTCTAGACAAAAAAAATCAAATGGGAAGCAACAATAAACGGTAGAAAAACGTCACCTACTAATGAAATCACGGTAAAAGATATATACCTAAGGATCACCTACCCACGAGGGAAAGAAGAATTGAGGTAGCCCTCTAGAATCTAATCACAGCAGCGGAGAGACGAGAAAAACGCACGTCAGGCAAACGTTACGATACACCGCTGAGACCAGATGCATTAGTGATTATTAAAAGACCCACAAAGGCTGATGTGTCAAATCAGATATACCCCAGATTTGCTAAGGCATAATATGGTCCCTTCAAAGTAATTGAAAGTTATGGTAATAATTGTTACAAAATTGTGAACATTCATGACAATCAAGTTGTGGGAAATTACAATGCTAAGAATTTAAAACGCTAGTACAGGAAAGTAGAATAGTGAGTTAACTATGGTCTAATCCAGTGCTAAAGAAAACATTTCAAAAGCTTTGTTACACACTTTTGCAATGCCAAATTGAGTGAGGATTGTACTCGTTTGGAGAGACGAGACAGAAAATTATACATCTAGTGGAAAGTTTTCTAAATTAGCTCATGTTAATATTTATCGATGCTGGAATCGGACACAAAACAGGTTTGTTGAGCGAAGGAATTAACTGAGTTAATTCGGCCGGCCAATAGCAAATTAGTAGTCGCTAGGGGACTCAGAACTTGCTTCGCCGAGATGACAAAGAGCCCGAGCAAATTGAAGAATGCGGACATTTATGATAGTTAGTCACGTCTGTAAAGAGAACTTCAAATATCCCAACATGGAACTCAAACATTCTCAGATCTTAATATTTTGCCGCGAAACACTTGGAAGACACAATTTGACGATATTGCTAGCAACCTCGCCCTGCTGCTCATTTATAGCCTGGGCACGGTGTAAGAGAAACTGTAAGACAATGCATGTATTTTTAACCCAAATCAGATTACGGTATTTATGTTATATATTCTTATGCCCTGGTGACAAACTACAAAACTTAAAGAAATAAATAGATATTCCATCAATAGCCTAAAATAAGCCTAGATTTATCACAATCATAAAACTATCCAACACACACTTTCCTCTTTGCCACTGTCTGACGATATTGGTTATCGTGTTGGCAGCTCGGACACGCTGTTTCTCTTAGTTCAACAGTGTCCCTCCTCGCCAGTAAGTTTTCATCTAATTTGGGCGAATTGGCAGAATTATAATTTCCTTCTTTATAGCCTACTGTTTAATTTCATAGAGAAGCTGCATCTTCCACCATCGCATGTATTTTATCTCACGTGGCAAGTTGTTCTGCAGCCAAGTTAGATAAACCCACTCAGTGCCTTTTGAGCCATTTATTCTCACTAAGCAGTTACCGGTATGAATATTCTAAGTTGTTGCTGATGATAAATATCCTCATCTTGTCTCCAATCCCGTAAAATGGGGAATAGGCCTAATATGTAGAAATAATTATTATTATTCTTTCGTTTCACCCTCTTTGGGGTACGTTGAAACTATCATTTCTCTGTGTTTTGTTCTTTCCTTTGTGCCCGGTATCCCTTAATTATTTCCAAAATTTTCTTCTCTTTTTCCGAGATTAACGGGTTGGATTTAATGTAGATTGTATTGGAAACATATATTTTCGTAATTAGTAATTACTTTTGCTTGTCAATTGAGTTGTGAAAATTCTGTAATTTTGTTTTAAATTACACTAGGCAAATCATCCGATCTCTACCAAATTTCGCAACAACATATATTTATATGGCGAGTGCTTATTGACTAAACTACAGGGTCATCAACCGAATAGTTTGTAGATGGCGGCCATGTTAGTGTGCAAATCGATCCCCCCTATCAATTCGATAACGGTGAAACCGAATTGAACTAAATTTGGTGCAGAGGTATGACTAGCAAAGGACACCTCAGTGTCATGTTTTATATCGCCGCCATCTCGACGGAAACGTAATGGCGGCCACCTAAATGTTTAAAGCTTAAATCGAATTAAGACTAACCTAATCATCCGATCTCTACTAAATTTTGCATCAACATATACGCATATGGCGGGCGTCTTTGAACTAAACTACAAGGTCATCAGCCCAAAAGTTGGCAGATGGCTAACATGTATGTGTGCAAATCGGTTCTCCCTATCAATTCAAACATGTTGAAACCGAGTTGAACGAAATTTGGTACACAGGTAGCACTAGCAAAGTGCACTCCAGTGTCATGAATTGTATTGCCAGCATCTTGACTAAAACGTAATGGTGGCCATCCAAATGACATAAGCTTGAATCAAATTATGACCAACCAAATCTTCTGATCTCTACCAAATTTTGCAACATTATACCTCTATGTACAAAGAATATTTTGACCAAATTACAAAGTCATCAGCCCAATAATTTGCGGATGGCGGCCATGCTTGTGTGCAAATGCATTCCCCCTATCTTTTTAAACACGGTGAAAACGAATTGAAAGAAATTTGGTACAGAGGTAGCACTAGCAAAGGGCACCTCAGTGTCATGTTTTATATCACCACCATCTTGACGGAAAGGGAATGGCAGCCACCCAAATGTTACGAGCTTAAATCAAATTACGACCAACCTAATCATTTGATCTCTACCAAATTTTGCAACAGTATACCTTTTTGCGGGAAGCATCTTTCGACTGAATTACAAGGTCATCAGCTCAATAGTTTGCAGATAGCGGCCATATATGTGTGCAAATCGATTCCCATATCAATTCAAACACGTTGAAACCGAATTGAATATTTCTTTACAGAGGTAGCACTAGCAAAGGGCACCTTATATTCATGTTTAATATCCATGTATCACGTTGTATTTCAACACGCTACTACAACCTACATTCAATTATACTTCTTGAAAAGGATCAAGAGTTATAACAATACCCTTGCATTTAGGTTAAAGTAGACTATATGTTCTTTACTGAACATCTTGTTTAGTATATTCAAGTAATTTACTAAAACAAAATAAATATATGTATGTAATAAAGTGATATATATCCCCCTTTACGTAATTATGTTATATTCAAATTCCACACGTCCAATTGGAATTAAATATCGAATGTTAACTTTGAGCCTCAATATCTGAGTTCCAACATGATGGTGGTTGGTTCCTTTATGCATAACATGGTCCATATATGGTATACTGCATATGGAGTTTTCAATCCATTATAATAAGTATAAACTTCTCTCAGGTGAGCGCTTCGATATTTCCGTCCATATTATCAATCGATGATGGTATGCATTTCATGCAGAACTTGCTTCGAGCATGCTTGGGTGGGAACCTTGAACGTTCGCTGGACTTCGGCAGTCTCGCTAGCTCCGATATCATCTGGGTGTGACATAACTTTAGGCTGGCTATCCTGCTTCTCGCCGAGTTTAAATACAGCGCTGAAAATGTACCTAACTCGGGACGATGAAATAACGGTACAGTACCAACTCACACTGTGGGCGGAAGGTTCTTCTTAGAGGTATAGACAACCCGGAAGCGTCTTTGAGCTATTATCCTTCAGTTTAGAGCTCCTAGGTACCTACCAAACTGTGAGATGAAGGTTCTTCTTTGAGGTATCTACATATTGGAGGGTTATTAATCTACTCTCAGCTAGTTTAGTGCACCTAAGTAACCACCCAGACTGAGAGCAGATAGTTCCTCTTGGAGCATAATTAATCTAATATCAGTCAGCTTAGAGCTCAAAGATACCCACGCAGACCGTGACAAACTGGTATGTCTTTAAGCTAATATAATTCAGTTAAGATCTCCTATAACCCATCACGAACCAAAACGCAGAGCATTTGACATAAAGGAAGCAATCGAGATACACTTAGCTAAAAGTAACAATCCCAAATATTTAAACGAACACACTTTCATGGAGAATTCACCCCTCTACACTCCACTAGAAAACACACCCCGTCGGAAACAAGGCACAACATAATGATGAAAATAAGCTAGATAAGGAATTAATAAGGGAAACATGTTATTGGATCAGAATGTGTGATGTATCTTTTTCTTCAATAAACCTAGGCCGGTACTAATGGCAGTATTAAAAGTGCCGGAACATTCCCATTAGTCCATTTGCGCTTAAAGAGGGCTTTTTAACTTATGTGTGAAGAGTTTGAAATCTGGTCTTTTATAGTTGAAGATTATCCTGAATACAGAAACATACACCACATTAGAGATACTAGAATTGGCAACTTACTACAGGTCCATTTGGACGAGGAACACATAGCATTCAGGAATACAAAAGGGGGAATAGCCCAGCGAGATAAGGGATCCTCACACACAGGAATGTTCCGTCAGTCGAGTGCTAACAGTGACCAAGTGAACTGCTCTCAAAAGGACCACGCAAGACTCAACCCGATAAGTAGCCGATACAATACAATCTAAATTGACCATTTACGAGAAATACATATTCACTTCAAACAATCAAATTCCGGAGTTCAATCACCACTTCCAGTTGTTTGTTGTTGTTTGAGTCTTCAGTCTTTTGACTGGTTTGATGCAGCTCTCCATGCGTCCAGTATCTCAATGAAATCTCACAATGACTACAAATATTGACGAATTGCATTATCTCAACTAATACTCCAATTAAATAAGTGTATATATTGTAAATATTATCACCAATACATTTAGACATAGATTGTATAGCCTCTATGTAATGGATCTGATGATCGCTTGAAGATCAAAACTGGTCATCTAAGTGTAATTGATGATTTCATGTAATTTTTTAGGACTAAGGAATAACCCATCTCATTTGGGTACAATCATGTTGACCGACTGAAAGGCATCACTCTTTTGTTTTTTATGGAACACGTGTGCCTTCAAATTATCTTTTGTAATAATTTTACACCACATGCACATCACGAATGTGGCATTACTCCACTATGAATCATAATGAGTGTCTCAAAATTGTTTTCTAGTAAATTTTTGTACGCATATACCAAAAGGTATGAGGGTTAAGACTGCTATGGATCAGCGTGTGTGTATTCAGAGTAAACTTTCCTCGCAAGTAGTACATGAATTTGGCATTACACCATTATGGATTATCAGTTGTCACATCCAAAAGCTTTTGAGGGTAATCTTTGTGGCATTTGACTACTATAGATCATGATGTATGTCTTCAAGTACCCTTATAAGTAAATTTTCCTCCGCATGTACTAGATGGGTGTTGCATTATACCTCTGTGGATCATCAATTATCTCTTAAGGATACCTTTCCGAGATAATTTTTCTCAACATGTACCACAGGATTCTGGCTTGAGAACCTTAAGGAACAACAAGGGCGCCAGAAAATTAAACTACCTAGCAAAGATAGCTCCATATGTACTTCACGAATATGGCTTTAAGCAACTTAACTTTTCAATTTCCCTTTCTCAGTAAGGTTCTCGCTACACTTACCACAGGATTCTAGTTTTATACAACAATGGACTCTGTATCTTCAGGGAACGACTTCTTCCATCTGTATCACGGAAATGTGGCTAAAGACCACTGTGAATCTTTACATGTCTCTTTAAACTGCCTTTGGCAGTAAACTTTGCTTCGCATGTTCCACAGGAAAACGGTTTTAGACCACTATGGATCATCATGTGTTCCTTCAGACGACCATAACTAGCGAAGTTTTTTTCGCATGTAATACAAGAGAAAGGCTTGACGCTACTATGCGTCATCATGTGAAGATTCAGGTCAGCTTTCCGAGCAAAGTTTGCTCCACATGTACCACAGGAATGTGGCTTCACACCACTATGTATCATGATGTGCCTCTTTAAAGAGCTTCTATATGTAAACATTGCACCGCAAGTAGCACAAACATTTGGCTTAAAACCACTATGAATCATTAAATGTTTCTTTAAACAACTTTCCTCAGTAAACTTTACTCCACATGTTCCACAGGAATAAAGCCTTTCACCACTATGGAGCATCATGTGTCTCTTCAAATGTATTCTTTGCGTAAATTTTGCTTTGCATATATCACAGGAATGTGGCTTTAAAGCACTATGGATCATCATGTGGTTTTTCAGGTGATCATTCCTAGCGAACTTCTTTTCGCATATACTACAGGAGAATGGCCTGAAGCCACTATGCGTCATTATGTGTTGATTCAGGTTTCCTTTCCGTGCAAAGTTTGCTCCACATGTGCAGCAGGAATGTGGCTTTACACCACTATGTATCATCATGTGTTTCTTTAAACTTCCTTTCTCCGTAAACGTTCCACCGCAATTACCACAGACATATGGCTTTAAACCACTATGAATCTTTACATGTTTCTTTACGTGTCTCTTTAAACTACCTATCTCAGTAAACTTTACTCCACATGTTCCACAGGAGTAAGGCATTACATCACTATGGGTCATCATGTGTGCCTTCAACTGTCCTTCTGTAGTGAATTTTGCATTGCATGTACCACAGGATTGAGGTTTGCGACCACCATGAATAAACATGTGTGAGTCTAGACCGTCTTTCCTCGTAAACCTTGCTCCGCACGTATCACAAGAATGCGGCCTTAAAGTGCCTGAATTGTGGTCGTTCCTGTGAAAATTTTCTAATGTCAGAACAAGTGGAATAGCCACTACCATTATAATGCTACGATAACCTGAGTTTACCACAGGGTACAACTACAACTACAAACACTACTACCCCGTATCAGCACCCTACTTAGCTCGCTTCAACCCCAAAGCATCAAGAAAAGAGCAGCTACAACCATCTCATTACAAAACTTCCATAACTGACCTGACCGTTTACCTACAACATGTAGCAATTATTACCACATCATTGCCACACTAACTAATAACCAGCAACAAGTGCAAAGGAGATCAACTATGTGTCAACTCTCTTAATAACCAGTAACGAATCCTATCAAAACCCATTTACGCCACCCATCGGGGTCTGTCTGCAGAACTACTAGCCCACGTACCAGCCAGAGGTTCCAAGCGTCGACCAGCTAATCCACGTTAGCGGTGCAAGGGTAATCCCACAACTATTTCCTTCTCCGTAGCCAACACCTTCAGAACTTTTTAATCATCTTCACCATTTATCGTACACTGCACTTCACCTAATATAAGTAGTGGAGCATGAAACCTCTTTACAGTCACATAATTAAACCTTGCACATTTTATTACAATTGCTCCCTGTCTACTTTATTAATCGCCTATTACAATTTACCGTTTGTTAATCAACCTTCCGATTCTGCTATGTCATGCTTATTGACAAGCTGCTTGCCGTCAAAACATCTCAAGCAGGGCTCTCCTCACGTACCCCGACAAGGTCGTCTGAACAGCACTTTTCTATCCAGCCTGCACTGCCGCTCTTCATTTTCAGTTCACTGGCCACTACACTTATTTTAGAAAACCGGATTCATTAACAATTAACGCGTAGGGATCTTTTCAACCCCCAACACTCAGAAAGCTCAACACCCCCCCCCCCCCCAATAATTGATTAAGTCCTTAGTTTGATTTCAACACTTACCCCACTATTAAAACACACAGTTAGGGCACCAAACAATTGGTGGAAGCGCCGACTAGCTACATTACAAGGGCTCAAACAAAAAGTCCTGTAGCAACCGGCCGGTACTATTTCCAAGCAGCCAAGCAACCCGAAAAATTTGGGAAAATGTTTCTGAGTACCACCGAAATAATCAAGGAAGTAAAGTCTAGCCCCAACACAGTAGTTAACTACCCCCACCCTTAAAAACGAACACACAATTAACTCAAAAATAAGGGACACTAGATACATTAGATAATTACGCAAACAAATTAAGGGGGAATGATGTTCAATATGCAGCAAAGTTTAATTTAATTAAAAACAAATACCAATTATCAACATATTTAAATGTGACTTGGCACACCAATTTGAACAAAGTCCGTCTACAGTTTTTGATCATAAAATAAGTTATGTAATGATTGTTAACATTGTCAATTGTTAATAACAATTTAGTGGCATTAAACAATTTAGGAACACACAATTTCTCAACCAATTGACATACAATCATGAAACTTAACTAAAACAGTCTTATTGGTTCAATATATAACTTGGCCTAAAATGAATCCTTATAATTAAGGGTTTATGAATTTTTTATAATACGGACAGGTTTTTAATGACATATTTCATGTTTTTCATGACATATCACTTGTATTACACCCCCTCATCTACTTCATTGTAGTTCATTTTAAGCAGGTTGCTTACATACACTAGCTGAGAAAATTTCAGGGTTCTATCTTTAACCATCATGGAGTTAGGTGTTCCTAAAAACTAAAGAGTAACATTTGTAGAAACACAGCTTGAAAGTTTACTTTGATAAATGTTGTAACTTTCCATGGAAATATGTGGAAGTTATGGATTTTTAAAACTTTCCTGTGCCATTATCAGGGCCTTACTCATCTTCTCTTACCCTTTTCTGTGATCTTGTCAACAGCTTGAGAATTTTGGATGCTTTTATCAATGCTGCATCGGCCCGATCGACCCGCTCCTTGCCAAGGATTCTCAATGTTTTTAATGTCTGCTTCCCTGGATTCATCCCTATAAGTTCCAATACCTTCACTTTTTCTTCACTGCCATCATTATAGCATACAACAGCATCATATGTTGATATCTGAACATTTTTAGCACCACAAAATGTACATTTTGGGCATCGCAGCCAAATTTGATTGTTCAAACTTTCATTGCAGTTTTGTTTTGTGTACCGGTACCTGCATGTAAACATTTGTCTAAGCGCCTTGGATGTGCAAGATCTTTTTACAAAGGCTTCATTTCATTTAATATTGCAGAAGGTGCGCTATTATTGTGGTTTTATGCTTCACCAGCCTCTTTATATTTCCAATATCTGCACCAGGTGTCACTGCGATTGGGACACAATATATGTTGTGGACTCTTCATTGGTCGATAGCTAATGGAGATATGAGGCCCTAATAGCTCTTGTCTTAGAATGTACACTTGTGATCTCGCCGATTGCTTTTTCATAATAAACTTGCATAATGTATTTTGCCTTGCCTGATAACCTATCTTTCCCATCCTACACCTTTCCATTTTCCACCTTACATCTAAGACTATTATACATTGTTCTATTCATAGAATGAGTGCCGATAGTGCCATCTGTGGATGACACCTAGAAGTACAATCAAGATATTGCAAGACTGGAGCGTTCTAATGTCAAAGATAGAACAATATTCAAGTATACAAGCCATGGATTGATAGAAAGTTGAACAGTAGGCAAGTTGAGGCGTCATTCAATTGTGCAGGCGCTGATATATTATTTTATTGTGGCAAAAATAATGGTCATCGAGTACTAGAAACATGGTAACATATTGCCAATAATTGATAAATTTATAAATTTAAATAATTTGAATTTTTTTGTTCATAAAATCACCATCATTGCCCCTTAAACATTCACACTCACAACCCCACATCATATGGCCACACTGAAAGCTACCCTAAGGAACTGGAGACAGAATTTAGCGGCGAACCCAACTTCACTCAGACCCAAGCTAGAAATTAAAAACGAAGACCTATTAGACGAACACATTGCACCCCGCCTACTCCAGGAGCTTGAAGCGGCAGCGCTAGATATCCACTGAAAATACCCTCTAGCAGCTACACAAGGTTTTCATTTTACACGGTCGCAAGCCAACAGCCAATCACAGGGATCTATAGCATCAATATCAAGCGATTGCGCAGGGGACAACCCACTAACACTTCCCTCAGTAGCCTTGAAACAGCTCCACATCACTAATCAGAAACAACACAACATACTCACCCTCATAAAACAGCTAATCGACTCTGAACATACCGAAAACAACGCATTGCCCCTAGACATTCAAACAATCGCACAAACAATAAAGACAGACATAGATACAACAGTGTCAATAATACAATCCACACAATTCGCAAACACATCCTCAGTCAGCGACAGTATATCTGGCGATGAGCACACTCCCAACAGATTACACTTATCATCTTCCGAGAGTGACATTTCAGAAAGCGACATTAAAGACAACGCAAACAGTCACACGGAAAACAACATGGTCGTACACGCCAAGTATCCCCTCATCCATCCCACGAAGTGCTCATGGGACAAACAAGACCCTGAGGAATACATCAAGGGGCCAGGATTAATGGGAGGCCAGACGCAGACAAAAGGAGGCTCTTTCCCGCATACCTATCTGACACGGCCTTAACATGGTTTGAACTGTATGAACACAACTTAGGCAACACGACATGGGAAGAACTAGGCAACCTTTTGAAACAATAATTTAAACACAACACGAATAAGGAGGATCTAGACTACCAGATAAGGGAACGTACACAGGGACCAAAAAAAAAGCAATGCCTACATTAACGCCAAACTCCTCATGTGTGACAGATATGACGCCATTATGCCAGAAAAACAGAAAATCCGGTTGATTATGATGAGCCTGAGACTGCGCTAGTCGATAAACTGTGCACCATGACAAACACGACACTACAACAATTACGACAAAACATTAAAACCATACAGCCCGGAAACAAAATCACGGAGAAAGCTATAGACTATCACATGAAATCAGATACGCACGACCAGCAGCAACAGATACATGACCTCGCCCAACAATTACAGGATATGAAAGTCGCCGCAATTGACACATAGACACGAGGAAGGGATATAAGGGACAATACGGGTAGCACGTGACAGCCACAATCTAACGGAAGACATACCAATGGGAGACAATCGCCGACACAGTGTACAAGGGCCAACGACGCCCAAAACAGGCAACAGGGAGGCTACACCTACAGGGAGGGAAGACAATACACCCCTCATCACTACAGCACACCCCATCTCACACAAGAATTCAACCCTCCACAAAACGGGCAATACAAACCTCGCCGCGGTAACCCAACCCCATTCGGACAGGAATACATCCCTCCACAATACAGGCGATAAATCCCTGCACAGTACAATCAAACCAACCCTCACCCCAACAATCCAACCCCATTTACACACGAAAACACCCCACAATACAGACGGAACACCCCTCCACGATACCGACTGGGGCTGGTGCAATACCCACCTCAGGGCAACTATACATACGGTAACACGCAATATACTCCCCCAGCAAAACAGGCCACCCCTACTTCCCACACCAGCATACCGCCCCCACACGGGACAATGGCAAAATCACTCACCACAAGGAAAAAACGGATACTCAAACAGGCGCAACAAAGGAAGTCAGGGAAACTAGTAAGCGGGGAGGGACAGCCAACAGTAACAGTTGCTGGGGATCCTCCCCTACTAAAATTCCAACAGCACCCTGTACAAGGGGATGGAAACTGTTTATTCCGTGCAATCTGTTTCCTGATACACAAAAATGAAAACAATCACAAGGAACTCAGGGTTCAAACGGTCAAACACATCGTAACCAAGTGTGACGCATACGAATATTTCGTCACAGATGGACACTATAACAAATTCGCAGATAAACACGCATACGGGGAATACATGGATACAGATGGCACCTACGCATGGGCAACTGAGGTAACAGCATTAGGAAAAACAACAGGGTACGATATACATGTATACACAGCGGGCAGCACACGTCCAATACTATCCACTGTCAACTTGAAATTTTGGACAGAGCACTCCATTCCCTGCGTTGGGCACTTTGGCACAAACCTACACCGTTTCACCGATCTGAATCAAAATTTGTATACATACTCTTTCGAACCCTGCGGGAAACACTGTCCACAGACAGACCATTCCTATCCCTGCATTTAGGCCCTTTGGCACAAATCTACACAGCTTCATTTTCTGAACCAAAATGTGTATACTTCACCACCGCCTCCCTGTTCTACTTCTGCTTCTCCTACCCTCTACAGCCGAAATAATTGACCTCATAGGTAATCTATCCTCCTCCCAACTAACAACACATTAGGGAAACTAGACTTGGCATTTGTAGGATGAAAACACACAGGAATGCGAGAGTGGGGAGGGGAAATGCCCAGGTATATGAGAACACACAGGAGCTCTCCCAGTTGAGAGTAGAGAGTGACGAAGCGCTCCCTCCAGGACCGCGCAAGACCCCTCCATATCAGTATCCTGTACAATACAATCTAAACTGACCATTTAACAACAATCACAAAGTCACTCTAAAGAAGCAAATTTTGGAAGTCAACCACCAATTCAAGTATCATAACAAACCACCACATAGACTGTACTGTAACTAACAATAATATTGATGAGTTTCATTATCTTAACTAATACTGCACTAAATAAGTGTATATATTGTAAATACTTTTACCCATACTTTCAGACATAGATTTTATAGCCTAAGTGTAATGGATCTGATGATGATCGCTTAATGATCGAAACTGGTCATCAAAGTGTACTTGATAATCTCATGTAATTTTTTTAGGATAAGGGAGTAAACCACAATTGGGTACTGAACCCAAATTCACCCCAGCTTCAGCCATTGACTGAGACGAGACTCGAACCGACCTATGAACTTTTCATGTTAAGAAGTGGAAGTTGGAAATATAAATTTATTTATTCACAGATATGTTGTAGGAAGTGAATAAAAGTGTTTTGAACACTTTTTGGAGAATTCTGGATTATTTGAAGATACATAGATTTGAGAATATTTCAGTGAATGATAATTTAACCAAAAGAGGTCCCGATCATTCGATGCTGGAATATGACCATTGGCTTTAAGTTAGCACGCTCAAGACCGGTTTTGCTTGGCCGAGTTGACAACAATCAAATTATGCACACGATCCGCTGATAAGAGGCTAGACAGGAAGGGTTTTGACAATTAACCAACAGCCAATCAGTGTGGATCACATAATTTTTGTGGGAATTGCAATTTCAAATTAGCTTATATAAAGCGAGATTAGCATTTCTACAGGTCATGAAGAGCAAATGAAATTAATTTGGTCAAACAGAATTATACATTTATGGACAAGAGAGGAGATATTAGTGAAATTCTGTATAAAAGGGACTCGACGCGAGGCTACAACCCAGGTCAGGAGCGCCACGCGCGCGATTGTCATAAGGCGAGATTTCATTCCTACTCAGACGCTTGAAGAGGCCGGACTTATGTTCAAAGGGTTCCGAGCAAGCCACATAGTAATTGGAAGTGCGACCGGGAGATTCAACTATATTGTTAGGAGACAGCACGACTGCCGAGGAAGAAATGGAGACGCTGGTAAACCAGTAGAAACTTTATTTCACTACTGAAACAAGCAACTTTGTAACGCAACGCAGCGCAACAAGACTTCACTGCATACAGGTTTCATACATCGAAAGAACAAACAGCTTTACTCTAAAACAAGCTACAACGTTATTGCTACAATAATCTGAAGTTTATTCTACAAATATTCACCGAGATGACATTCTCAAGTCAGAGGGGAAGATTGCATTCGTCTACTATTAAGAAGGCTACAATGACTTACTAAACAATGGAAGGAGGATAGTCTGCACTATGGAACGGAGATTCAGAGTTGATATTACAGACTGGGGATCGAAGTCACCGCTACTGCTTATCCAACTCGCAGTACAATGAATATACCGTAAATTCTACATCAAATGTGCACTACAATCTTGGCGAGATGTAAACCAAGGACACTCAAAGCTACTTTGACGATGAGATGCTTTCTGAAAGAAGAAGATGAACGGAAGACGCCAACGTTCCAGGCTCCAGCTTCTAGGCTACCAGCCGAGAAGAGACAAGACCATGCAACGGGACAGGGGAGACAGGTGTTCGCAGCTCGGAGAGGAGGAGGGCGCTCAACTGTTCCGAGACGCTTCAAACTCCTACTCGCTCCAGGCAGGCGACTAGCACACGTCATCCCAGGGGAGAAATATCGCAGCAATTAGTCGAGATGCTTCAGAAGCAGATGATCGGAAAGGTACAGAATTGACTGATCCAATATCTCAGTAGTTTGTTGTAGTATTTGTGGGTGTTTTCAAGGGTGACCAATTCATTCTGTAGATTTTCCTTAGAATAACTCATGCTATCATTCTGTCTATTTTAGAGATTTCTTCGTAATTTTCATTTACGTCACGTGTGTCGTTTTAGACGTAATTTTCTAGTATTTGAAGCTAGATATTCCGATTTTAATATTTATTCAGGAACGTTTTAATATACTCACTTTTCACGAAAACTGTTTTATGCAAGGGAATGCTTCGATCGTTATCATTGCGTAATAAGAAATACGTTTACCTCAATATTGCTAGGTTACATCGTTATTAAACGAAAGCACTAATGTAAAATGATATAAAACTGTAAACAACATTTTAAGATGACAGAGTTGAATTGCAACAATTTCTAATTGTTATAAACAATAACATTGTAAAATAATAATACCAAATGTGGAATATTAACATTATATGACGTTAATTAAGTCATGGATAATTGTTATAACCGATATAAATGTCAGATAGGATCACATTGTTGACAATGGAAGTCAGGTGATGCCTATTCTTAGCAACAATTAATTTGCAATAATTTGCAGCAACGAAAGCAGAGACCAGGAGACTTATGGATCTACCTGAAGTCTAACATGTATTGAAACAAGTTTATATATGAATAATTGATTCATGAATGTTTACCAGAAGCGGAAAGACAAGCTTTATTGTTATTAAACAGGGAAAGACGAGCGGACTACCGTTTAACGTGGAAATATAGTGTGTTTAAAGGGTTCTTGAACGAAGGGTATTAATGAAATTTACGTGGAATGTTATACAAGATGTACAGTGGTGATCAAGAATATTTATGATGTTTAAGAGCACGAGGATAATTAACTTAGAGACGTGGAGGTTAGGAGTGTGTCGTGAAATGTATTACGCAGATAGTGTTTACAAAGTAGGACCACGAATTCTTCTACAAGTGTGTAGCAATATGGGTTTTGTATTTGAGGAATGCCGTGCAATATTGATGTAATGATAATTGTGGAGAGGTCAGAAAGGAAGTATGTAATGTTTGAGAAGCGTAGTTGACGCTATTACAAAGTGTTGTTCACGTACATGGAAAGAATATGAGTATTGCCTTCGAAGCAAAGTACCACTACAATGTGTTGAAAAAGTAACGGACATTAGGATTGTATTTGTCTGTTTTTCATGTTAGTCAGCGTTATTATCAAATCCACGATCTATATTATGTATTCACGTAGTGCCGTCTCGATCTTTAAGATGATTCTTCTTATTATTCACGACTATGATAACATAGAACTATAATCAACTTAACCGTTTGATATAAATAGTTCAACTAACTACGACATACACTCAAATGATACTACTGTAGAATTCATTATTTTGTGAACATGTGTTAAAGGAATTGTTTTATAGAAAGAAGCGCTATAGATTGACAGATCACGTCAGATCTAGTTCAGATTTGAAGACCGTGCTGGACATGGCAACTTCACTATGTAAATATGTTATCATTTGTATAATTAATATTTCATTCATCTTATATTTGTGTGTGAAACAAATCCGTGTATATAGTAGGGTTATGTGTTGTAAAAATATTTTCTATGGAGAACAGCTGATCTCAAATCAGACTGCTCATTGTAACTGAAGTACAGGGCGTGCGATAATATTGCAAGTGCACCCATTCACTATTAGTTTTTGTATTTGACGTTAATGCAACGCTATTTTCATCGTATTTGCATTTAAGGGTAGAAAGTGTACAGTATCTACCAACCAAAATATAAACAATTTTATTTTATTTCATTGATTTAAAGGTGACCATGTCTGTGAAGTTTTTGGTAAATAAATCGCAGGCGCTAATTGGTTTGCCTGTCTTATATTTTTATAGAAACTGATCATCTTTTCATTTCGCAATCGGCGTGCGATAATACTGCAAGTTAGTTACTAGAACTCAATTAGTCTCAACTTCACCGTTCACACTCGAGATTCGAGATTCTCGTACTACCATGATATTATGGATTATTGATTTGCTAGTAAATGTGTAACTGATTAGTAGTGTTATTGCATGGCTGTATGCGTCAAGGGTTTCCTAGTCATTCGCCCAGTAGGGAAGTGTCGACGTATCTGGCTGGGTGTCGATGTCCTTACAATCCTTTTCCATCTCAGCGGATATGGGTGGTGGCTAATGTGAGATTCGGGCGCAGTACAATCGTGTTGACCGACTGGAAAACATCAAACTAAGTAATATTAAATAAATACTTACTTTTAAATACATAAATAATAAATAAATAAAAATTAAATTATAATAAATAAATGTTTTATTCCTCCACGTTACTCGGATGACCAGGACCATGTCACGTCATGCAACAGGTTTGGTCTTCTTTGAAACGGTAACGTGAAACCCGTCACCTGCTATAACCTGACGTGTTAACTCTGGACAGGGTTATAATTGTTGAAACGAAGGAGTGACCTTGAGCGACTGTAGCTGTCGTCATATCGACCGCTCGGGCTATCCTGTCGTGGGCAACCAGGTGTCATGTTACATGACTTTGTGGAAACCACACCGAACCTCACCTACACTTGGAAACGTCCATCAATTAAAAAGTATTGACATTGAAAATGACGTGTCCTATGTTTAGAGGGGACCGAGGCCTTTCGTTTGAGCCCTGACAAGACTTTCTCCGATAACTCGTTCGGGAGTACGCACGGCCTTGCCCCTGGATATATTGCAGGTTACCCCTGGGATAGGACCCCTCTACTTACGAGCACGGGCAACTGAACACGAAGTAACTAGCGATGTTTATGTAACACAAATTAATTCGCTATATATTAGCCTACATGGAATATACATTCTTCAGTATTGAAAACCTTTCGGATGAAGGAAGAGCTCTATTAAGGGCTACACCGATTGTGTACGGATGATTGTTAGTACTGTACATTGCACATAGTTCATATAGTGTGGTCTGTTATAATGTACAGTACATAGCACATCGTACATATAGTGTGGGCTGTTATAATGTGCAGTACATAGCACATAGTACATATAGTGTGGTCTGTTATAATGTACAGAAGCTGGCACACTACACAGCGTACACTAATCCAACATACCTGCCCTCTAGCGTCCAACATTTTAACTCGCACAATTTATTTTTACTTTCACTTCTGTACAATGGCTTAATCCTCCTCGTCCGTAGTATTTAAAAATTCTCTACACCATGTACACAGAATATCCAAATACATTCTGGGCCTCTATTGACATTTCTTGTGTATTCATGCAATTTAAAGTATGCGTCACGATACGTCATTAATTATTTTCTCAAAGAAATGACGTAGGCTCTACAATTAAACCTTGTCAGTCTTGCTTTTTATCCTAGTGCCGTGGAATGAAGTGATACCTTAGTTGTGATTTTGCTTCTAGGTGGATGCCAATGGTTGATGGTATGATCTGGTATACATGTTTTGTGGGGACGTGATCAACTGGAGTTGGGTTTAATCGTTATGTTTACATCCCGAAGCTTGGTTTTTAACGTAATCATATTTTTCATATTTAGGTTTATGTTTTATGTTAACTTACCACTTACCGAATGAGCAAACTGATAAAATTTTACGTTATCCACAAGAGAGTCAGCGAAACGGCCGAGACACATTCCTCCCTCATGTCCTATATAAAAAAGTCCTACAACACTAGTCAGTTGCCAGTTTACTAATATTTGCCTGCGAGCGAAAGAAATATAGTATCATGTTTTAAAGTGAAATTAAGTTGTACTATGTTAAGTTATTTTTAGGAAACAGTGGTTGATTAATGTTTGAACTACACCAACGGAAAGAAAGGGCAAGGCGTTTCACAAAATATGACTTAATTTAATACCAACATACATTACGGTATGTTAAGTTGGGATCATATATTATTATTTTAAAGCGGGTGTTTCACCTTTAGTTACAAAATGAAACTCACTCGAAAGTTTGTGGCAATAAGTCGTTCTATACAAATATTTTCTGCGTTTGCCCTGAATAATAATGAATTAATAACGCTTCATTAATTAATAGTGTGGAAATGCCTGAAATTCATTTTGAAGCTGAATGTTTAGCACCCGCATTAAAAAAAGGAAATGCCTAAACATTCCTACAAAGGGGATAAATATAAGGTAAACGAAACAACATGTAGCTTGTACGTTTAACACTTACTCATTTAAGTAACTTCCACTTTCATCTGCATCTTCATTTTGGTTTTCTTCTTTTACATCCTGGGGAAAAGATGGAATAATTTATGCCAGTGTTATCATCTTATACTATTACACAAATGACAACCCATTTAATTGTACAGCACTGCTCAGCTGAAGTGAAGACACATTCTATTGTCCATCACATACTACTGCTACAGATAAACTTTATACAGATAAGTGGTTATAATCCCCAGTTCTGAAACTTATAATGCCCTTTTAGAGACCACGTTAAATTTGGAGCGATTGAAAATATTAAAATCCGTGCCTTTTAAAGGAAGTTATAGTTTTAAGGATTGAGGACAAATGAACATTTCTTTTTAATTATTTTAGCCGTAAGACCATACGAGAGGGGCAGATGACCCGTCTGTCCGCCCCTTGAAACAATAACAATAGACCAAAACACATCCCACGGTCCAACACGTGCACATATCATTGAGTAACAAACTACTGGACTGCCCATACGAGCATAACGTTTGAGAATGAAGGCATAAATCTATGAACCTTCAGAATATTATACACGGCATTTCTTCACATTCCACTGCAATTTAATATTTTAATGTTCAAAAAGAAGTTAGATTGAGCCAATGAAATGCCTCTATGGGGAGCCTATTGTTGATCATGCTAGTAACTTTAACTCTGATCTAGAGTATGTAGATGATGTGGCAGTGCTTGGAAGAACTCGGGAGGATGTCGTGAAGGCTTATGTAGAACTATCAGGGCATCACAAGATGCGGGATTGCAGGTAAATGAATCCAAGTATGTTGTGATGGAAAGAGAAAGGTCAACTCCTACGGACCTAATAGTGGAAGGGAAGATATTTGAGCGTAGGTGTAGTTCTAAATATCTTGGTTCCCTTATAAGAGATGAGAACAGCAACTCTGAAGAAATAAAAGAGAGAATTAATGCCGGTAATGGATGTTATTTTGCCACTACCCATCTGTTGAAATCCAGAATATTATCACGTTTATGTAAGAAAACCATTTATAAAATGATCATACGACCGGTAATAACCTATGGGTATGAGACATGGGTGATGACACGGCGAAGTGAGGATCTACTCAACAGATGGGAAAGGAAGATAATGAGGAAAATCTATGGACCTATCCAAGTGAATGGAGAATGGCAAGTGCGCACAAATGAAGAAGTTTATAAGCTGTTTGATGACCCTCCTATCACCCAGAAATTAAAAGAGCAAGGATCCGTTGACTTGGTCATATGCACCGTATGCCGGAAAGTCGGGCCACGCGTCAGGACTTCCAATGTAGGCCAAAAGGAAGAAGGTTAGTTGGACACCCAAGGAAACGCTGGTTCGATGACGTGGAGGAAGACCTCCCCGCTCCTGGAGTTAGAAACTGGAGAAAACGAGTGGATGATCGGGATGGTAGAAGACTTGTGGTGTAGGAGGCCAAGGTTCGTCGTGAGCTGTGGTGCCACCGGGTAAGGTACTGCGCCCGAAGAAACCCATCAGTACTTATATCCACAGATCTATAAAGGATTGCAGACATGTAAGTTACCCAGCTCACAAACTTACCATGCCTACTAAGTAAAATTGGGAATTTCAGGAACATACAGGATAGATATTATTCGAAAAGAAAATTGTACTACTAGACAAGGTACAAATTTCTACTATCATTTACATTATAGCAAATCGAGAAACTCCAATCTCGAGGGGTGATAAGGTCTAATCTATAGTGAGCGCCTGTATCTATACCTCGTAGTACTATTTTCGACGATGACGACAATGACAACGGTATCAGCTTAGATAAAAGTTGACTGAGTCGCTAAAAAGCGCCAGCCGTTTATTATGCTATAAACAAGTATAAAAAACTGGCTTCCTTCCTGAATATTGTGTCTCCCTGACACTTAAACAAAAATAACTCCAAAAATAACCTTGCACGTGGCACTGATATAGTAAGGAAATGTGAAACGGCGTGATACTAAGTATTGCCCTACTTTATACAGATCCGCTACAACTCTGAACCGTAGTTCCATATCTACTCAAAATTATTCATGAACTATGTGCATATATACATCCATTTATGGATCTCTCAAATTTTATACTTTATAATGTCAAAAAGATTAAATTGTCTTCCTTCAATAGTCTTTCATCTACTCAATTTTCTTAACAATCAAATACCAAACATTCACCGCAACTATCGTGTTGAAAGTAATAAATACTCGTCTTAATCAATTGAACATAAGTGACAAACATTTAAGCTAAGCACTGTTCCTTTTTTCCTTTATCTATTTATCATGAAATACTGAAATAATTTCTGAAATTCTTTACTGTGTTAACAATTTTCTGATAAACGTGAATACTAGAAGTGCACGGCATTAACCTTCGTTCTCACACTCCTCTTCCATAATTATACAACAATTACTTTCTCTCCTAAACACCCTGTACAGAATCTTCCTTTAATACACTCACATAACTTCACAATCATTGCGATCAATACTAGAAAAATTTAGAGACTCCTCAGCCTCCCTTCGTAAAATTACGTAACTCCTTTACGTTTATATCTCCTTAATTTGCACGGTAATTCAACTATAAACTTCCACTACAATACATATACTTCCTTTACTTTAACATTCTTCTCTATATCCTGATATAACTTCGCCTCGTGCTCATAATTCCATTTCTGCAATAAATCTCTGTACTTTCACTTTCCGATCACCCTGTGATTTAACTTTGTTAACTTTCTTTTTCACGTGTTTAAATTCAGCTTTACATTTTATTACAACTTTTCAAGAAATATCAGTAAGTATTCATATTCTTAACAAAAGATATAAGTTTGACTTCCTTCCATGAATATATTTGTTTAACAAATTCATCTATGCTTTTTTATGCTCTAAATCTCATTAGACAGATGTGTATAAGCTTTTCGTAATACTCTCGTTCATAATTAATTGAAAATAATTTCTGACACTCGAATCAACATCATGAGTTGTCGAAATATGCTGTACTTAAATTTGCTCCAATAAACTTCATTTTACTTCATTTACAATTTTACTCCTTCTTTAATTCGTTCAACGTTCTATTCCTTTTAAATAGTTCACTCTACATTCTTTTAAATAATTGTTCTACATTCCTTTAAACAATTCGTTCTATATTCCTCTAAACACTTCATTCTACATTCCATCGCTGCGATAAAACAGATTTAATTAAATTAAATCTAACGCAAATATGAAAAATACTACACGATTTTACTTTGATATAACTTTAGTGTTTATAGCATCATCGTGCCATAATTTCGTCCAAGTGACTGAAATTTTCAAGAACAAGACAAATAACTCCGTAGAAAAATACGAAAAATTACTATAACAAGATCTACACAAATTTAATTACTTTGACAAAATTTTACGATTGAAATAATGCAGTTGAAAAATGCTGTTGAAAAATAATGCTAATAAAAAAATGCTGTTGATAAATATGCTGTTGGTCAATAATGCTGTCGAAAAATAATGCAGTTGGTCAATTGGATAATCACAGAACATAACTACATTTCTACATGAAATAAGACAATTTCTTCACTACCTTGAGTTGGCTTCTGGTCTGGAGAATACCTGCGTCTCGCCTGCCAAACCAAACGTGTCGTGGATTCCATAGAATCGCCCACAGCTATGAAGACCGGTTTGTGACAGAACCAGCTGGCCACGTCTCCCAATAGAACAAGGTCGATGCTGTCCGTGGTGAATGACCTCGCCGTGAAACAGATCGCTCCGCCAGCTCTCCGTCCCCCGTGCACTGCAAGTAGTCCGGCTTCGACTCTCCATCTCTTCAGAATAGACATCACGTTTCTTCAGAATAGACATCGGGTTTCTTCAGAATAGACATCAGGTTTCTTCACTATTGACATCTCGGCTCTGGTGGAACATTGTCGTTTATGCAAGCGTTTTCGTATTCAAGATGTGTTAAAACTCTTGTAGAAAAGTATAAGTTTTGTTCAGTGATGTTGCGCGTTTACGTAGATATTCTGTTGCGCCTTCATGTTAGTGAATTCTGGATATCAACTGTACATCTTTGTAGTCTCCACTTCCCTATGCTTTAGCTTAGCACATGGCAATTCTCATTACTCTGATAATGTAATTAAGACTTCCCCGTTGCTGACTTCTAACTTGCATTTTTAATGTAATGTTCAAATATGCGTTCACACGTAGAAATACTGAATATCTTCTTGTCGAAATGTGATAGCTATGTTGAACAACTTTGCATAAGCACTGTAATATTTGGTTATACTGTTCCGAGCTGCTTTATAGATGTAGCTTGCTCCTAAGTTACAGTAAGTTCTGGAATTTCACTCTTCTTTGCTTCCAACTCTTATGCAACGTAGCACTATTATAAAAATACTCGTTTCTGCTCGAGGTCTTGACTCGATCAAATCTCAAATTGGAAAGAACTCTCTCGTCCGGTTCTCCACGCTCCTCAAGTTCCAGTCTCTCTGCCTCCCCTCTCGTGGTGTGACGTAACTTCTACCACCTCTCCTCGCTTCAGTCCGCAGTTCGACCTTCGTCTCTTCCCCTCTCTCATGACGTAACTCTCGCTTCAAGTGGCGTGATGTCTCTCGTAATATGGACCTCCCACATTTATATAATGAAATATATGTCCCTCTTTAAATCATTCCTACTTCCTTGCCTTTTGTAAATGCATAAGATATATAGTATTTCATTCATTTCCATACAGTTTTTCCCATATTTCTCGAATTTTTAATAAATAAAAATTTTCATCCACTCTCCTTTTTTCTGGGGTCTTGGTTCATATCCAGATCGGTTCTTCGGTAATGACCTTAAATAAATTCTGGCGCATTTCCCCGTTACTAATTTAAAGTAAAGTATAGCCTGTACTTTCTTTAATAACAGTAATTTTCTCTGTTCTTGAGACTGAATTTATTTATTTTACTGTATCTGTGGGTAAAATCTTTTCAATTTGGAATGGTTGAATTTTCCAATGGATCTGTTATCTTCAACTCTTACAATTTTATAGCAAATTTTACCGTAGACTGTATCTACTTTGAACGGTCCTCTGAAAAGGCTACTGAATTTGATATACACCTTCTCCAGTACGTCAGCTTTCACAGGAATCCTGACTAATACAAGGTCACCTTCTCGTAGCGGTCCACTGAATCTCTTACCTTCTAAACGTTTTAATCTCTTCTCAGCCGCTTTGTTCAACTGGACCCTCGCTTCTCCGATTCTCTGGTCCATCGGTGGTTCGTTATCTTCCGGAATATTGAAGATTCCGTTCCATGATCGTACGGGTTTCTCTTCAAAATGCAACATGACAGGAATATCGTTGGTGCTCTCATGTCTCGTGTTATTGATGCAAAATTCCACTAGTGGTACAATCTTCACCCAATTCGCATGATTATCTGCACTATAAAAGCGAATGTACTTTGAAAATTCAAGCATTGTTCTTTCAATAGGATTCGTCTCTGGGCTTCGAACTGATGAAAATAGGTGAACAATATCCAACCTATCCATCGCTCCCTGAAATTCTGCAGAAGTGAATTGCGTTCCATGGTCTGTTAATAGACTCTCTGGTTTTCCCAACTTTGGAATAATGTTCCTCTCCAGGTGATATAAAACATTCCTCGTTGTTGCTTTCTGCATGGGATTAAGCATTACAATTTTGGAGAATACATCCATTGTAACTAACACATACTGGTTTCCTCTGTCTCCTTTAGGTGCAGGTCCAAAAATATCCTGACTAAACAATTCCAGTGGTTTTGTAGGAATAATTGCTTTAGGTCTCTCCTTCAATAGTTCAGAATTATATTTATTTTTCTAACACAGTTCACAAGATCTGATTACTATGGTTATGGATTCTCTCATATTAATCCAATAGAACTTTTCTAACATGGTATAGTATGTTTTGTCAACTCCTCCGTGGCCTATACTTTTGTGTACTAACCAAATTAGTGGCACAATACGTTCTGGTGGAATAGCAACTCGTACTTTCGTGTGTCTGGCATCGATGTATTTACATACAGTTTCTCCCACGAGAATATAGTGTCTAGCTTTCCTTCTTGTTTCGAAGTATGAGGCGTGCCTCCTTGTCATTCTCCCTGACAAAAATCGATAAATGTTCCTGAATGGTGCATGCTTCTTTTGAAAAAGAGGAATTCTTCTCAGTTTATCCAGCGTTTCCTGATCTTCTGCATCTGTCTGGATAACATTAACTCTCACATCTTTCTCAGGAATCGGATGTCTAGAAAGAATATCTGCTAGTAGGTTGTCTTTACCAGGAACATGAACTATGGTGGCATCAAATTGTTGCAAAAACATGGTCCATCTGGTCATCCTATCGCTTGACAAGTCTGACTTCAACATGAATTCTAGTGCTTTATGATCCGTTCTGATTATAATCTTGTGTCCCAGCAATAATTTCTTCCAATTTTGTAGAGCATTTATGACGGCTAAGGCTTCAAGCTCCGTCGTGAAGTAATTCAGCTCGTGCGTGCGTAACTTCCTACTGCAGAATGAAATATAGTGAGGATTGCCATCTTGATCCTTCTGATATAAGACTGCGCTAATACCAACTCGTGAAGCGTCCGTTTCTATGATGAATGTTCTTTCAAAATCTGGGTACTCTAGCTTGATGTTATCTCTGAGCATTTCCTTTGCATGAATAAAGGCATTCTCAGCAGCTGCATCCCATTTCCATCTATTGTTCTTCTTTAGAAGCTCATGTAGTGGTGCCATGATCTCTGAATAACGTGGACAATGACTACTGAGAAACTGACAAAGACCCGCAAAAGCTCTGATGTCTTTGATTTTCTTGGGTTTTGGAAATTTCAAAATCGCCTCAATCTTGTCTTCATTCGGGTGGCAACCAAATCTGTCTATAGTATGCCCAAGAAAGTTGATCTTTTCTTGAAAGAAATGGCATTTATTCAATTTCACCTTGATGTTTGCACTTCTGAGGTTATCAAATAGCTTCGTCAAATGCATGAAATGTTGCTCTGGTGTCTCTGAAGATATGATGATATCATCCTCGTAGCAAATGGCAAATTTTTTCACTTCTTCACTCAACTTGTCATCCAAGGCTCTGATAAGTGCTGGACTTGAATTTACCAATCCATATGGTACTCTTTGGTATACATAACAGGTTTGATTGAACATGAACCCTGTATAACATTTGCTGTCTTCTGTAAGCTCTATTTGATGAAATGCTGCAGTTAAATCAATCACTGAGAAACAGGTTTTATTCTTGAATCTCCTCAGTAGTTCTCTAATTTTTGGTGGCCTGTCGAATTCTTTCAGCAGAAGAGTATTTATGCCCCTGGCATCTAAACATAGTCTAAGAATACCATCTGCTTTCTTCACAACAGTGAGTGGATTTAAATAAGGAGTGGCTTGCTTTCTTATAATCCCGCCTTTTTCCATGCATTTTATGAGCTCTGTCACTTCAGCTTGATACTTCTCCGGAATTGGATACAATTTCTTCTGAAAAGGTGTGTCATCAGCGAGCTTAATCTGATATTTATATCCTCTTATAATGCCTGGCTTGTTATCAAAAATGTCTGGATACATCGTGACCAATTCTTCTAATTTCTCCCTCTGATCTTCAAAATTCTCAATTTTTCTGCCATAGTGAGGTATTCCTTCTGCTTCAACTTCCATAACAATCTTCACAAGATTTTCTTCTGTAGTTTCTTCAATCAGACTACACTCATTCTCCTCCTTCTTCGTATCCTCTGGTTGATGTTGGCCTTCATTAAATCTTATGACTCCATTTCGTAAATCGATCACAGCTCCAGTCTTTGTTATAAAATCCATGCCTAAAATAGCATCGAAATTTATCTGGCTCAAGACTATGAATATCTGCTCATATTTGTATTCATTCATGGAGAATTCCATTAGTGCTTGGACTTTACATTTCATGGTCTTGTCGTTAAATACGCCCCTGACTTTAATAGTTGAAACGGGCATTGCTATAAGTGAATTTCCATCCTTCAATCTGTGAAAACAGTTCTCTGATAAAATTGAAGCTGTTGCTCCCGAATCTAGTAGTGTTCTCAGGCATTCTCCTTCTGATATGATTTATATAATCGGTAATCTCGCTACTCTATCTGTTTTCGTCTCTTCTCTCTCATACAGGAGATCTTCATTCGTGGCTTCATATAACTCATTGATCTGGATTTCATGTCTGGTTACGGTGCTGTTTTCTTCCTCCTTCACTTTTTGGAATTTGACGTTTTTTTTGTACCCCTCCTGGGTCTTCATTCCTTCTATCTCTGCTTGTTCCAGGTTGAGATTCTTGATTCAGGTTATGCTGTCCCTGATTTTGGTCTCTCGCGTTCCTTTCTCTGAGATTCCTTAGGTATTCTTGACTTTCTCTTTCCCTATCATCATAATACCTTCTTACATTGTTATTATTTCTCCAACCTTGATTTTGTTGACTTTGCTGTTGTTGCTGTCTCGAATAATTATTCGTGTTCCTCCAGTTCTGATATCTCCGATATCCATAATTATTCGTAGGGTTATTTCGATTATAATATCCCTCTCTGCGATAATCATTGTTCCTGGTGTAATAGCTATTTCTCCATCTTTGATTTTCATATGGTCTTCCTTCTCTAGGTCTCTGATAATCTGGTCGAAATCGATTTTGTCCATACATCCTTGATCTCGTTGGACCTACTCCATTTTTGTTCTCCTCTGTTTGCTGCATTTGATCGATGTGGATGGTGTGAATTTCTCTCTGTTCCTGATTTCTACCTCTCTGGTTTTGGTTTCCCGTTGAGTTGTTGGACACATTAGACGTGTGATCCAGTCTCCTCAAAATTTCTGCCATTCCTTCTAAAGTTTTTACATTTGCCGAAATGAGGTGCCTCCTAACTTCCGTTGGTAGCTGGCATGAAATAGCGTGAACCAAGTCTTCTTCCGCCAAAGGAGGTTGCAAATACTGCAAGCGTGCTAATTGTTTCGTGAAGAAACTTGCGTATTTCGTTGGACTAGAATATGCATACTTCTTAGAGTAAATTTCTGCTCGTATATCTTGTTGAAGTTCCTTGCTCCAAAATCGTTTCTGCAGAGCTATAGCGAATTTTTCAAATGTCTGATACGTGTACCTGAAAGCTCTGTGCCATACTAACGCTTCTGAATCCAAGTATTTTTCCACGACTCTCATATGTCTTTCACGAGGTATTCTATTGTCTTCTAAATACGACCTCATGTCTCTCAGAAATTCTACAGCAGTAATATTTCCTACTCCGCTGAATTTGTTCGGCTTCTCATCATTATTCTTGATCACGATAACATTGGCATTTGACCTACTCTGGTAAGGTTCAAAATCTCCTCCAAATTCCCGTATTTCTGTTTGAAATGGCTCTCGACTGAAGTTAAAATTGGACATCGGAATCTGCTGTTGACTAACCTCGCTTTCCTTATCCTCTTCTATCTTGTCTGTCCTAGCCTCTAATTTCCTTATTTCTTCTTTCAATTTTTCATCTCTTGCTTGAAAAAATCTCGTCAAGTCCTTTCTGATGTCCTCCCTGACTTCAGCTCTTAACGTAGATGAAAATGTAGCATCCCCTATCGTAAGTGACCTTAATTGCTGTTCTATTTCGCTAGTTTCCTTATCCTGCTTTTATCGAATTTTCGCTAGTTCTATGCTTATCTCATCGACCGTACATTTAATTTTGTCAAATTCATTTGAGTTAGTTAAATCTGTTTTATTAACAATATCTGTCAGCGTGGCTACATTATTAATTTGCAATGTATCTATCCGCTTGGATAGATCTTCCCGTACCTTACTTACATTTATATTGGAACATAACTCTATAGCTTTAATGTCATTTGCTAATTTATGATGTATTTCTGAAATAATTTGAGTTGTGACTGTTACGACCACCTCCTTCATGTCCGTAACTGCCTTTACAATGGAAGCATTTATATCCACATTTATACCCTCTTCAATCAGTTTACTTTGACCTTCCAACTTGACCTGTAATTCATCAACAGTGTCATTTAGATTGTCAAGTTGCTCCTTGAGTTTGTTCTGGGCCCCTGAAATGTGTACATGATGAGTATTATTCTCTTCCTTAATGGAGCTAATACTAGCCTGTAATTTCTGTTCTAGCTCTATCATGTGATTACTGTTAGCTAATTGGACTTCTAACACTTTTCCTGCCATGTCCTGTTTGACTTTATCATATGAAGCTTTTAATTCTTCCTGTGCATTACCTGCCCTTTCTAAAATTCTCTGAGCCTTTTCCTGATTTTTCCTAGCTTCTTCCTGCGCTTTTTCCTGATTTTTTTCTGACCTCCTCATGTATTTTCCTAGCTTCTTCCTGAGCTTTTTCCTGATTTTTCCTGACCTCCTCCTGTGCTGCTCTTATTTCGGCTTGGATTTTTCTATCTTCTAATCTAGCCTGCTCCTGACTTAACCTGTCCTCCTCGCGAGCTTTTTTCTGGGCTAATCTTATCTCTGCTCTTATCCTATTTGCCTCTTCCAAAGCTAACTTGGCTTCTTCTCTTTCCTTCTCTCTAGCTAGTCTATCTTCCTTTCTGGCCTTCTCTAAAGCTAACTTAGCTTCTTCCTGTGCTAATGTTATACTAGCCTTAGTAAGTGTTTGAGCAACTGATAACTCTGCCTTGACTTCTGATTTTACAGTAGCTGCTGATTTCTGAATCTCGGCTTCAATCTGTTTAGTGTTGTTGTGGGTCAATTGGTGGAGGGCTTCAAGGTCTTTGGTCAACGTACTTTGACCTTCCTTCATGGTTTCGAGCATCGTTCGAATGAACGTCATATCATTCGCTGACATAATTCTTCTTTCTTGAGAATAAGGGAAGTATCAACTACAAAAATTACCAGTGAATATCCAGATTGACCAACGCATGCATTTTATACCAGTGATGGAAAATATAGAACATCTTAATCCTACTTACATCTATTTAATCGCGAGTTAACTCGTATATATTATCGTCCCATTTTACTGAACTGACATCGATACATTCTATCATCTCATTTAACCTATGTTTAACAACATGAATTTACTTTTAAATTTACTATTACACGACAAATGTCGTTAGCTGGTTTCAAAAATATGCCTCACAACTGTAATGTACTCCACTAATCTGCTGATGTTGTGTTCATCTCAACAATCATTAAATTTGGGGTCGGCATTTTTCTTTTCAAAACTAATATGGCCTCACTCTCGAGTACTTCCAAACTTCTTCTCTCGAGTGCTCTTTCGAATGCTCTCTCGAATGCTTTTTCGAATGCCCCACGGATGGGCACGCCATTTACATATTTCGTAAAGAAAATATGCGCCCGAAGAAACCCATCAGTACTTATATCCAAAGATCTATAAAGGATTGCAGACATGTAAGTTACCCAGCTCACAAACTTACCATGCCTACTAAGTAAAATTGGGAATTTCAGGAACATACAGGATAGATATTATTCGTAAAGAAAATAGTACTACTAGACAAGGTACAAATTTCTACTATCATTTACATTTAGAGCAAATCGAGAAACTCCAATCTCGAGGGGTGATAAGGTCTAATCTATAGTGAGCGCCTGTATCTATACCTCGTAGTACTATTTTCGACGATGACGACAATGACAACGGTATCAGCTTAGATAAAAGTTGACTGAGTCGCTAAAAGCGCCAGCCGTTTATTATGCTAAAAACAAGTATCAAAAACTGGCTTCCTTCCTGAATATTGTGTCTCCCTGACACTTCAACAAAAATAACTCCAAAAATAACCTTGCACGTGGCACTGATATAGTACGGAAATGTGAAACGGCGTGATACTAAGTATTGCCCTACTTTATACAGATCCGCTTCAACTCTGAACCGTAGTTCCATATCTACTCAAAATTATTCATGAACTATGTGCATATATACATCCATTTATGGATCTCTCAAATTTTATACTTTATAATGTCAAAAAGATTAAATTGTCTTCCTTCAATAGTCTTTCATCTACTCAATTTTCTTAACAATCAAATACCAAACATACACCGCAACTATCGTGTTGAAAGTAATAAATACTCGTCTTAATCAATTGAACATAAGTGACAAACATTTAAGCTAAGCACTGTTCCTTTTTTCCTTTATCTATTTATCATGAAATACTGAAATAATTTCTGAAATTCTTTACCGTGTTAACAATTTTCTGATAAACGTGAATACTAGAAGTGCACGGCATTAACCTTCGTTCTCACACTCCTCTTCCATAATTATACAACAATTACTTTCTCTCTTAAACACCCTGTACAGAATCTTCCTTTAATACACTCACATAACTTCACAATCATTGCGATCAATACTAGAAAAACTTAGAGACTCCTCAGCCTCCCTTCGTAAAATTACGTAACTCCTTTACGTTTATATCTCCTTAATTTGCACGGTAATTCAACTATAAACTTCCACTTCAATACATATACTTCCTTTACTTTAACATTCTTCTCTATATCCTGATATAACTTCGCCTCGTGGTCATAATTCCATTTCTGCAATAAATCTCTGTACTTTCACTTTCCGATCACCCTGTGATTTAACTTTGTTAACTTTCTTTTTCACGTGTTTAAATTCAGCTTTACATTTTATTACAACTTTTCAGGAAATATCAGTAAGTATTCATATTCTTAACAAAAGATATAAGTTTGACTTCCTTCCATGAATATATTTGTTTAACAAATTCATCTATGCTTTTTTATGCTCTAAATCTCATTAGACAGATGTGTATAAGCTTTTCGTAATACTCTCGTTCATAATTAATTGAAAATAATTTCTGACACTCGAATCAACATCATGAGTTGTCGAAATATTCTTTACACTTCGTGACATAACTTCTTAAATATGCTGTACTTAAATTTGCTCCAATAAACTTCATTTTACTTCATTTACAATTTTACTCCTTCTTTAATTCGTTCAACGTTCTATTCCTTTTAAATAGTTCACTCTACATTCTTTTAAATAATTGTTCTACATTCCTTTAAACAATTCGTTCCATATTCCTCTAAACACTTCATTCTACATTCCATCGCTGCGATAATACAGATTTAATTATATTAAATCTAACGCAAATATGAAAAATACTACACGATTTTACTTTGATATAACTTTAGTGTTAATAGCATCGTCATGCCAAAATTTCGTCCAAGTGACTGAAATTTTCAAGAACAAGACAAATAACTCCGTAGAAAAATACGAAAAATTACTATAACAAGATCTACACAAATTTAATTACTTTGACAAAATTTTACGATTGAAATAATGCAGTTGAAAAATGCTATTGAAAAATAATGCTAATAAAAAAATGCTGTTGAAAAATAATGTTGATAAATATGCTGTTGGTCAATAATGCTGTCGAAAAATAATGCAGTTGGTCAATTGGATAATCACAGAACATAACTACAATTCTACATGAAATAAGACAATTTCTTCACTACCTTGAGTTGGCTTCTGGTCTGGAGAATACCTGCGTCTCGCCTGCCAAACCAAACGTGTCGTGGATTCCATAGAATCGCCCACAGCTATGAAGACCGGTTTGTGACAGAACCAGCTGGCCACGTCTCCCAATAGAACAAGGTTGATGCTGTCCGTAGTGAATGACCTCGCCGTGAAACAGCTCGCTCCGCCAGCTCTCCGTCCCCCGTGCACTGCAAGTAGTCCGGCTTCGACTCTCCATCTCTTCAGAATAGACATCACGTTTCTTCAGAATAGACATCGGGTTTCTTCAGAATAGACATCAGGTTTCTTCACTATTGACATCTCGGCTCTGGTGGAACATTGTCGTTTATGCAAGCGTTTTCGTATTCAAGATGTGTTAAAACTCTTGTAGAAAAGTATAAGTTTTGTTCAGTGATGTTGCGCGTTTACGTAGATATTCTGTTGCGCCTTCATGTTAGTGAATTCTGGATATCAACTGTACATCTTTGTAGTCTCCACTTCCCTATGCTTTAGCTTAGCACATGGCAATTCTCATTACTCTGATAATGTAATTAAGACTTCCCCGTTGCTGACTTCTAACTTGCATTTTTAATGTAATGTTCAAATATGCGTTCACACGTAGAAATACTGAATATCTTCTTGTCGAAATGTGATAGCTATGTTGAACAACTTTGCATAAGCACTGTAATATTTGGTTATACTGTTCCGAGCTGCTTTATAGATGTAGCTTGCTCCTAAGTTACAGTAAGTTCTGGAATTTCACTCTTCTTTGCTTCCAACTCTTATGCAACGTAGCACTATTATAAGAATACTCGTTTCTGCTCGAGGTCTTGACTCGATCAAATCTCAAATTGGAAAGAACTCTCTCGTCCGGTTCTCCACGCTCCTCAAGTTCCAGTCTCTCTGCCTCCCCTCTCGTGGTGTGACGTAACTTCTACCACCTCTCCTCGCTTCAGTCCGCAGTTCGACCTTCGTCTCTTCCCCTCTCTCATGACGTAACTCTCGCTTCAAGTGGCGTGATGTCTCTCGTAATATGGACCTCCCACATTTATATAATGAAATATATGTCCCTCTTTAAATCATTCCTACTTCCTTGCCTTTTATAAATGCATAAGATGTATAGTATTTCATTCACTTCCATACAGTTTTTCCCATATTTCTCGAATTTTTAATAAATAAAAATTTTCATCCACTCTCCTTTTTTCTGGGGTCTTGGTTCATATCCAGATCGGTTCTTCGGTAATGACCTTAAATAAATTCTGGCGCAGTACGTAGGTAAATCTGAGAATTATGTGTCTGCTAGAGTACGGGAGCACAAAGTGTGCAAAGGAGATTAGAGCAGCTAATAACTCTAAGAATTATCTGTCTGCTAGTGTACGGGAGCACACAGTTTGCAAAGAAGATAAGAGCAGGTAATAACTCTAAGAATTATATGTTTGCTAGAGTACGGGAGCACACAGTGTGCAAAGGAGATTAGATCAGGTAGTAACTCGAAGAATTATGTGTCTGCTAGAGTACGGGAACACACAGAATGCGAAGGAGCTTAGAGCATGCCAGTAACTCTACGAGTTATGTGTCTGCTAGTTTATGGGAGCACACAGTTTGCAAAGGAGATTAGAGCAGGTACTAACAGCCAAACGCTTCCGTTTGTCATCAACTTCTTTGTGAGAAAACAACTCTAAATCCCTAAAAGCTATTAGAAGAAAAGGAGATGTCTTGAAAATAAGCATGACGTTACTTACCTCATTCAGGTTGATGTATGTAACGATATCCGGAATAGAAGATTCCTCAACTTTAATGTTTGTGTAATGGTCTGAATCGTCCTGCAAAGAAATGATTTGTTTTATATATATGTTTCTTTACGTAGGTTGAAATATATATTACAGATGGCTTGCAAACTTGCACTTAAGGAATCAAGGAATAAAATAATATCCCACAGGTAATTAAACACCACATTCATAGTTTTCTTACGTCAATAGCCACATGGCAAAACAAGATGTTCAATAAAGAACATATAGCCTGCTTTCTCCTAAATGTATGGGTATTGTTATAACTCTTTGTCCTTTTCAAGGAGTATAATTGAATGTTGGTTGTAGTAGCTTGTTGAAATACAACGTGCTATAGGGATATTAAAAATGAATAAGAGGTGCCCTTTGCTATTGCTACCTCTGTAAAAAATTTCATTCAATTCGGTTTCACCGTGTTTGAATTGATATGGGGAATGGATTTGCACACATACATGGCCGCTATTTGCAAACTATTGGGCTGATGACCTTGTAGTCAGTCCTAAGCTGCTTTCCACAAAAAGGCATGTTGTTGCAAAATCTGGTAGAGATCAAATTATTAGGATGGTCGTAATTTGATTTAAGCTTTTAACATTTGGGTGGCCATCATTCCGTTTCCGTCAAGATGGCGGCGATATAAGACATGGCACTGAGGTGCCCTTTGCTAGTGCTACCTCTGTACCAAATTTCGTTCAATTCGGTTTCACCATGTTTGAATTGATAGGGGGAATCGATTTGCACACTTACTGGCCACCATCTGCAAACTATTGGGATGATGATCTTGCAGTTTAGTCAGAATATGCTTCCCACATAAAGATATGTTGTTGGAATATTTGGTAGAGACTAGATTATTAGGTTGGTCGTAATTACATTTTAGCTTTTAACATTTGGGTGGCCGCCATTACGTTTCCGTCAAGATGGCGGCGATATAATACATGGCACTGAGGTGCCCTTTGCTAGAGCTACATCTGTACCAAATTTCGTTCCATTCGGTTTCACAGTGTTCGAATTAATAGGGGGAATCGATTTTGACACAAAGATGGCGGCCATCCGCAAACTATTAGGCTAGTGACCTATTACATTGGTCAAAGGATGCTCCCTCCATAAAGGTATGTTGTTGCAAAATTTGGTAGAGATCGGATGATTTTGTTAGTCGTAATTTGATTTAAGGTTTGAACATTTGTGTGGCCACCTTACGTTTCTGTAAAGACGGCGGCGATATTAAACATGACACTGAGGTGCCCTTTGCTAGTGCTACCTCTGTACCGAATTTCGTTCTATTCGGTTTCACCGTGTTTGAATTAATACGGGGAATCGATTTTGACACAAAGATGGCCGCAATACGCAAACTATTAGGCTAATGACCTATTAATTTGGTCAAAGGATGCTTCATAAAGGTATGTTGTTGCAAAATTTGGTAGAGATCGGATGATTAGGTTAGTCATAATTTGATTTAAGCTTTGAACATTTGTGTGGCCGCCATTAAGTTTCCGTCAAGATGGCGGCGATATAAAACATGACACTGAGGTGCCCTTTGCTAGTACTACCTCTGTACCAAATTTCCTTCCATTCGGTTTCATCGTGTTCGAATTAATAGGGGGAATAGATTTCCACACAAAGATGGCCACCATCCGCAAACTATTAGGCTGATGACCTATTAGTTTGGTTAAAGGATGCTCCCTCCATAAAGGTATGTTGTTGAAAAATTTGGTAGAAATCGGATGATTAGGTTAGTCGTAATTTGATTTATGCTTTGAATATTTGTGTGGCCGCCATTACGTTTCCGTCAAGACGGCGGCGATATAAAACATGACACTGAGGTGTCCTTTGCTAGTGCTACCTTTGTACCAAATTTCGTTCAATTCGCGTTCACCGTGTTCGAATTGATAGGGGGGGGGGCAGACATTCAGAGTACACTCACACACACACAGACTCACACACACACACACATACACACACACACGCACAGACTCACACACACACACATACACACACACACGCACACACAGACAGACACACTTTTTTTTCGCCCTGTGTTGATCTCTTAAGTCTAATTTCATTTTTTGCAAAAATCGAAAGTAGGCTAAAAATAACAGTTATTGTGCAGTGTTTGTCGAAAAGAATTTCAGTTCGAATATACTCGCTAACCGTAGGCCAAGCATATTGTCACTAGCATTGAGTGTGTGTGTTGCGACTTTGCGGCGTAGCTGCAGAACGAGTTACCATATAACGTTAATAAGGACAAGCAACTTTGATACATTATTAGTTAAGATATATCGTACCAAGCGTTCATACTTAAAACAATTTTGATCTCTTGGATACCAAACGGAGGGAGTAATTTAACGTGAACGATAAACAAATAGGGGTTTATTAGTAAATACAGTGGCAGCTACTTGAAGTCTCAATTCATATAAATTCACTTGTAATACATAATACGTGAGTCATTGTCGTAATCAAGATGAATACGCAATGTGTTAATAAATAGAGAACTGAAAAAGAATATTTTTATGGACATCAGCTTAAGAGCATTTCCGAACGAAATTGCTGCCCATGGTCTAATAAAATGCTGAGACACACCGCCATAGACCATCTCTGGGGAGTTTTCCGTGGAGACTTCATTCGAGTCCAATGCAAGATACATCTCTTTTTCTCCTTCGTTCAACCCTCCTAGAAACACGAAGAACCCCTATCAAATATGTGTTTAACATTGGAGGCTATGACGAAGATACTGACAGTCACAGCTAACAGTGGAGGCTGTCTTCAAGGGTCGACCATCAATATATTCACAGCCACGGCTACCTGCGGAGGGAGGCATCAAGGTGGGACGAGGACCAACATAATATTGACAGGGCAAGCAGTGAAAGTCGCCCCAATCCTGATCTGAGTGTGTTCGGACACTTCTGATCTCTTAATTTAGATTTACAATAGAAATCCTACTCGCTCCAGAACACGCAAGTCTCACGGGCCAGTCTAGGATTTGACAGGGGATATTTTAGATCGCGATACATTTCCGTGTAGAATTCCCTTAAAAACAAAATGGCAGCGTTGATGACGTCACGAAAGACACAAGATATTTTTCTAGAAAGCTTACGGGAGACTCCAGGGGGTATCGGGGGTTAAGGGTGGGGGAAATAAAAACAGAAATCGGAATTTACAATAAACCTACGAAACGCGATACATATCGAATTTTTACAATTGCCTAATATTTACTACATATGTATCCCCATCTTTTCTTGACGTATGTAGGATATCTGGTAAAGATCCTGATACACATGTCATATCCAAGTGTTAATGTAATTTGAAAAAAATTGCATGTGTATCGGGATCTTTATCAGACAGCCTTTATGGTAAAGTTAGGCATACATATTTTATAAATATAATCTAAAGTACCAAAACGTCAATGTGTATCGCTATCTATACCAGACCTCATATATAGGTCGAGTAAAGATGGGGATACATCATATACATAAGAGTGAAAGTCTGTATGTATGTATGTATGAATGTATGTATGTATATATGTGGATTTGTTCTCTAAATTTATCTACACCGTTCCACCACTCCTAAACCAAATTCTGCATGCACATAGTTCAAGACCCAGAAGAAACCGCTTGCCACATGAATTTTGGATAGTCTTTCTCATTCTTCTGATTTCGGACGTTTTGCACTCGAGCAAGGTTAATAAAGTCAGAATATAAAATTATGAAAGAATGGCAAGGACCATCATTTCCATGGCAACAGTAGCTCAAGACGTGACCACCAAGTTTCCATCTATCCCTGTAAGAGGCCATGCCACTCCAATTTCTCCACGGCAAGAGTAGCTCAAAACATGACCACCAGGTTTCCATCTATCTCTGTAAGAGGATATGGCACTCCATTCTCTATCAAAACCACGATAAGAACATTAAGAATCTGAACGCCATAAAAATCTGAATAAGTTTTCTTTTTAATGTTATTAACAGGGGTCGTTGTAGGGAATTGAAATTAATAAAGAAATACATTGGCTGACCCTGCATGTGGCGTAACGTTACAACAGCTGGAGATATCATCAAGAAACATAGTATTAAGTGCAAATGAGCTTAAACGATTCTCTTGTTGTTGATTCATTTAGAAGCTTTGCAATATCATGCTCATATAGCCCATGAAATTGAGTGTGTATGGATTTTTTTCTGATAACATGTGTTACTGTGATGGCTGAGTGAGTGTGTGTATTTGTAATTCAAATAAGGAATGGAAGTGAAGTTGCTATGGCCATCAGTTAGGAACTATCGCGGTATTTGCTTCGAGTATAATAAATTACCCCTGGCACTACAGCCCATGAAGAGCCAAGGCCTACCAATCGACCGCTGCCCAGCGATTTGACCTGCGTGGTCAGCGCGTCGGGCTCCCTCTGCACTTAATCTTGGTTTTCGTGACAGAGATTTGCTTCGAGTAGACATGGGATACCATAGAAAACAATTACCATGTTTCACACTAACACACCTGGTCGTCTAAATGATTTCTGCATTTTATGTATAATTTTATTCAATATTTAGCCGTTAGGTCACCGAAACCTATGTGACATTTTGGGGTCTAATTTTACACCCTTGATGCCACTGCTGATAAAGAAGATGTTCAATCTTTACCATATACGAAAGTATCACGCACAATATATTGTACGTAATATCTACTAGAACAGAAGTGTTATACACTCCGTTAAGGTGTGTTCTACTACTGTTATGTTGACTTTTATGTTTTATTAATCATGATGTATTTATGCTGCATTTTTTTATAGTTGACAGTGTTTACCCCTACAAGCTGTCTTTTGTATTACAAATCAGAAATGCAGTAACTTTTGAGTGATATAGCAGATTGTTCTGTGAATAGTATTTGGCTTTGTTATTCGGGTTATATTGTCATTGGTAATTATCCTGCTCTATGGCAAATGTATGCTAATTTGCAATGGAACCGGATGATAAATTATGAATTTAGTTCATAACATCTTAATTACCTAATTAAACTACGAATTTATTTATTTATCGTATGGCGTATACATGAGCTACAGATCTATATTTACACTATTTACATAGTTAATCGCCTGTGGCGTCCCCAGGAAAAATTCACTTCTATCTCCGTCGAAACGGCTCAGTGGGCATTCTTGGGTGATGTGCTTCACAGTTTAAACTACGAATATTATTATGAGATAATTTTCGGCTGATAACGACCAAACAGTAAGAAATGATTACTTTGCCATACGAATAGCGGACATAATTCTATTCGTTCACAATTTTTTTCCTATGTTTATGTACTTATATTAGACATTTTAGTGCTTACTGGCAAAAGTTATTGAATAGCCAAATGTCATAATGTCATTAGTTCTAATCACTCTGGATTCCGGTATAGCATTTTAGAGATTAGTAAGGAGGGAATTTATAGAGTTTATTTCTTCTCTTACGAAATACTTTAGAATCTAAGGAAGTTCAATGTGATCAGAATTTAAGCATCATATTTGACATTATAGTGGGATTATACGCTGCTTAATTTACTTTAACTTGATGTGGATGAGATAATATGCATGTACATAATTTTACATCAATACTGTTCCACAATATGCTGCTATAGTACACACTGAGCTATGTACAGGAATATTTCATTTCTCATTATTCGCGTAATTTGTGCGGGATTGAAAATCATAAGTACATTTGACTCCACAATGATCACTTAATCTTCCAATCACTGAATAATTTAAATATGATTTCCTATCAAGGAGGTAGTTGCTACATTTGAAAAACAAGATGTTCAGCAAAGAACATATAGCCTACTTTCTCCTAAATGTATTGGTATAGCAGTTTGTCCTCACCCCTAAACTCTCGCCTCCACCACCATGTATTTTTTGTTTTATTTCAAATTGATAATTAGCCAGTAAGTGTCTAAATCAATATTATATACTTTATGATGATTGAAAATCAAAACTACTAACTTACTGTAATGCATTCGCGTCCGTTAATTTCGATATAAAGCCTCCAAACTTAAGAATCCTTCGCTTTAGGAAACTTCCGCCTTTCAAACACTCGGTGCTGCAACCTGGCAGTGAATTAATATATATCTTGTAAGCCACTGAGTGTTGAATGGGTAGGCAGTTTAAAGCAAACAGGAGGGAGGCGATCCAACTGGCAGTGCTTAAAGGTCACAGCTAAACGTTGAATAATAAAAATCGACAGCCTGTTGCTATCGTCCGGCCGGGTCAAGGATGGAATGAATGAAGCCCCCCTTTTAGCGACGAGGATATGAACTATACGGCTAGAAGTTGAACTATTACAAAACTTCCATACTTCAGGAGGCCATGGGCTTACAAAGCGGAATGTTTGGAACAATTACCCGCGTAACAAACAAGAGGACAGCACCATACAGAGGCATTGAGAAGGCTGTGGTTTATGACAACGTGTATCTTGCATTTATATTTTCCTTTCTCTAATGGCTTCTATTTATGAGCGATGCTGGGGCAGTGATTATTAATAAACGAGTGTATACATTAGCCTCTCCTTTGATCTATATGGCATTTGATTTAGTATCTGTGTAAAGAGGTCGTCCACATCATTAGTAATTCGATCCCGAGTCAATCGCGTGATTGACTAACGCTCTAGCCCAGAGCCAAACGTGTCCTTAACACCTCAGTGTTATTAACTGACTTTGATACAACGTGTTAGCAAATAAGGCTTGAAATAAATTATGTCTTCGCTGCAGTGCATCTTCATTATAAATCAATTCATACAATGTTCATATTATTTCTATCGGTAGGCTATATCGCATACAACTTACTTGAACTACGGAAATATAGGACAAGCACAAGAGTTCAAGTGTCATCTTTTCATGTGACAGAGACGGCTCAGCTTTTCTAAGTCACTCATACAGTATAATATTATAATATTAAATTATAATAAAAACGGATCACGTCCTTTAGGATAGCTTAAACCACACTTGGCTCGATAATCAGAATTGATGGGTCTAAAGCTATTGATTATAATTGTTGCATAATTCTCACGGCCGCCATCTTTAATATTATGGGTGAGGACCTTGTAGTTTGACCACAGGACGCGTCCGATAGGAAGATATGATTTAAGCGAATATAGTAAAGATACGATGATTAGTGTGGTCGTAATTTTAAGTTAACCTTTGACCATTTGAATGGCCGCCATTAAGTTATGGTAAAGATGGCGGCAATATAAAACATGACACTGAGGTGCCCTTTGCTACTGCTACCTTTGTAGCAAATTTCGTTCAATTCGGTTTCACTGTGTTTGAATTGATAGGGGGTGGGGGCAGACATACACAGTACACACACACAAACATTATTTTAGTCCTGTGTAGACCTCATAAGTCTACTTTCATTCTTTGCAAAAATCGAAAGCAAGCTAATAATAGTGATAACCTTGTGAACACTGCTATAAGACGTCTTAATTACCCCATTAAATAAAAAATAAACACTATCAGGAAAGTTATTGTGAGACAGAGTACTCGAGGAATTGTGTATATACATCCCTTTTCACTATTGTTGCATGCTCTGCTACGTTATTGCGCTCCACAATACTTTTCGACTAGGTTTACAGTGAGTTAATATTGCACTTGGGTAACATCAGAGTTGAGGAGAACGACGTTCTAAACTCATTTAGGGGCAATATTAATATGTTCTGAGCAACATATTAGCATGTATCAGTCTAAAACATATAAAGTCACCCCCCGGGCAACGCCGGGTACAATAGCTAGTATTTTATAAACATAAGCTAAAATGCCAAAATTCCGATGGGCAACGCCATCATTACCACACATCGTATAAAGGTGAAGTAAAGATGGGATACATATTTTACAAATATCAGCTAGAATGCCAAAATTTGGATTTGTATCGGGATCTTTACCAGACCTAGGTATCTCAAGTAAAGATGGGGGATACATATTTTAAAATATCAGGTAGAATGCCAAAATTTGGATGTGTAAAGATCTTTTCCAGACCTATATAGGTCAAGCAAAGATGGGGATACATATTTTATAAATATAAGCGACAATACGAACATTTGGTGAACGATAAACATCTCAATTCCAAGTCTATGCTAAATGCCATGCACCAAAACAAAACCCTTTATTCCCAGACATTTTCCCATAAGCTCGCCAGGTAAACATTCAGGGTCCATCATGATGTCGTCGATACTTCATCACTGCAGCCATTTTGTTAATAAGGCTCTACAAACATACACTAACTTACGTTTTTTTATGTGAATGGTTATCACTAAGACTGTGTTTAATCCTCCGACAAATATGCCAGAAGAGTGAACCTGCATTACAAATAAATTAGCTACCGTTAGCACAGCGTGTGGTGTAGACTTCACCAACAATAGATCCCAGGAACTCGCATTATGATTACAATAACATCAGCAACTGCTCACTGCTAAATTAAGAAGTATTTAAATGACATTAAATATAGAACCTATGATCACCTGTATTTCAAGTTCCGATTTGACTGCCAAGGTTTTATCTTCATAATTAGCATCAGCTTCATCCTTCAGATTATAAGAAGATAACAGGCAAATTGATTCCTAGAAATTATTATACAAGTATGAGCAAACGTAAAACATGCACACAGAATAATTGTACTAAGTTACGGTATGTGTAAAAATACAATATTAAACATCCTGGTTAGCCTTCTAATGGTATTAAGTCACTAAACCTTGCTTGTCATGAACATCACTAAGATTGCTATGTTACACGATATACCGTACATGATAAATACAACTTACAATATTAGGGAATTCTTCAGTTTGAGACGGCCATTCAGGCTCACTCTTAATGAGTGGTTGATGTTGTTGCTCCATATTGTCCAACAAACTAGAACACACAAAGTGCGTTTAAGGATTATAAGAAGCCATACTTATACCAGTACGCCAAATCATTATCATTATCAAATGAGGTAATTTCAAACTCAGATTTCAAATAAGACTACAGTAATGAGAATATAACCCTCCAGGTTCACAGTGAGAAGAAAAGGTTAGCGCTCGACTTGATATGATATTAACTTAGTTAGGGAATAATAACGAGTAAAATATTATCATTGGGATGGAATGAGGAAATACTGGTGCCAACCACAGAAATGAAGCGTCCTTTAAATTGGTTTTACACAAATATGAGCACAATATCAAGGGGCAGAGAACTACACTACGTACAAACCAATGAACGTAAAAGTAACCTCAAGTCACACCCCGAGTAGACCAACTGAGAAATTGGCAGTAACTGGATACAATGAGTTTCAGAAAATACAAGACAATACCTCCGCCTCGCGTTACAAAAAACCCACTTCAAAACAAACACAACATATCTCCCTCAGAACCAAGAGTAAACGGAAGGGATTCGAAGATGTATTTATCCGTACCAACTTATAAATTCTATCACGGGGTAACTTGGATAATTGTCATTATAAAGAAGTTTCTAGTTACACATTTAAACCTGTGTATCCTCGGCAATCAAAAATCGTAAAATAATCTACACATGGCACGAACATGTCCAAGCAGAACTCTGGTTGTAAGAATAGTCATCATTATGAAATTTAGTCACGTCTGTAAAGAGTACTTCTAATATCCGTACATGGAACTCTCAGATCTTAATATTTTGCCGCGAGGGGCCGTACATGGAAGACTAACTCGGTGACGATATTGCTAGCAACAATAAAAACTTCGGGGCGAAGTTGTTGCTGATGATAAATAGCCTTGGCACGGTGTAAGAAAAACTGTGAGACTAGGGATGTTTTTCTAACACGAATCAGATTATTGGTATTATCATACAGGCAATTCTTACAAAAAAACAGATAAACAATAAGCTAAATAAACATTTCATATATTAAATAATGACACTTGCTAATGTGTGTGTAACTGAGCAAGAGCTAGAATCCCTCGCTATGTGGGAAATGGTTGCTTTTTCTGTCTGCATCACCAGCGTGTCGGCTGCTTGGTGATGTTCTATTGACTATTCTTACTTTTCAGCCCCGCTCCCTAATCGAGGTTTTACATGTCTTCATGAAAACGTTAACTTCGTCCTCTCAAGGTTGCCAAATAAGCTTTTGCTCCCGCTAAATATAGCTCATTTCAAAGAGCCTAGCAATAAATAAATTTAAATCACGCCTATCAGGACAACGTGCATTTTTTTTCTTAGCGGGAGGGTAGTATTATATTCATTAATAGTTTTAATAACGGCCTGGAAAATTCGATGGGTACATTAACACTGATTTGGAGATCGTTGTCAACCTTCTTGAATGTGAGATAGCCGAGTTGCTTCATTATTTTTCTTTTCGAGTTTCAGGTTCTGAAAGCTGATTTAGCTTATCTACTAGCTATAGCTGGCATGCGTTCCAATGCCAATCAAAGACAGATAGATAGATAGAAAGAAAGAAAGGAAGGTAGATAATAAGGTTATTGGTTTTACGTCCCTTTTAGCTACTGCGTCTTTTAGAGAATTTTGGCCCGAAGAGGATCTTTATCGTGCCAGTATATTTACTTACACGTCTCCCTCGCATTTTAAAATAAATGGCGTGCGAGTCGTGTCAACAGATGAACTTCGGTGAACATTTGTGCACACCCGAATGTATTTGGTCTGTTACTACACAAGAACTGGGAACCCCACATGTCTGTCATTATACGCTTTATCGTCATCCATGCGATGCACATTCCTGTCAGTTTCACGGAGCTGGGACCCGAGCAGGACGCCAACAGCTCATTCTCTATTATAGATGCACGAGTACCGTATCAGCCTAAGTCAGCAAATAAGGTTGAGCTATTATCTTGCGGTGTCATATGAGTATACAGATTGTGCAAGTAGGCTGCTGTGGGATTTAACGGTTCCTGTTAAGTCCCTCACCCTTAAGGTAGAAATCCGAATTACCTATAGGCCTATCAGCAAATGACCTAAATGTTACGAAATTACAACTCAAACACTTCTTTCTTTCTTTCTTTCTTTCTTGGGCTGGCAGCGTGGTTCAGCGGTAACGTTCTCGCCTGATGTTACCAAGGTTGCAGGATCGAATTCTGGCGCAGAAAAAAAAATGATTTTTTTTATTTCGGAAAACCAGAAACCAGAAACCTTCCCTGGAGTGCACACAACAACTCACCCATGTTTCATCGCAATCGATGATGGTGTATGAACTCATAAGGGACTTGAGACGATTCGCGCGCCATAACCGTATTCGAACCGGCAGCCAAGCTTGAGTTCAGTTTTAAGAACTGCACTTTACCACTGACCCACGCCAGCTGGTAAATATAAAAATCTATATATATAAAGCACAAAGTTTGTCTGTTATGTATACAAATCTACAACGTTTCACCGATCTGAACCAAAATTTGTATACTTGCCCTTTGAAACCCTGCAGGTAATCCTGTCCAGTGATTTAGCTGGAAAAAATATTTACAGGAACTCACCTTATTAATTCAGCAATTTCCAAATGGACTCGTATTGGGTGTCAAAATCAGCGGCCTCGTGTTTCTGACAAGTTGTTTCTTCAGCTGAACGTCTCCCCTTTCGTAGCCATGGCTCGACATATGGTTGTGGGTTCAATAAATGCACAGAAGGTCCTACGCTGCTTATGAAAATAAGTCCGATTGATATTTCAACCAGCAGCCTATTTCTCTTTTCGGTGTGGATCTCATTCATGGTACTGAAAGCTCTTTCAGCTTCTGCTGAAGAGATGGGAATGGTCTGTACAGTCTTGATTAAAGGCATCAGCTCCACTGGAATTTCCTTGGTCTCGACATACTTTCTTAAAGCATTAATGTACCTCCTCTTGTCTGACAAGTGGAAAAAGTCACAAAGGTTGCCGACACTCTCATCACCATAGCAGATATCCAAAGTAGAAGTGGAGGGCCAATTATTTTTGTATAGTACCTTTGAATCACTGATAACTTTTGTCATTCTCTCATGTCTCTGCTGACTAGAGCTGGAACCAAGATGAGATGATGTGGACACATTTTCCATAAGCCTGTTATTGAAATTGTTCACAAGACTTCTGAAAAACGGCTTTCTGTCAATTTTTACAACTTTTTTAGAATCATGTAATCCTATGTTTGTAAACTTTTTGTTTTCTGCTGCTTTAAGAACTGTACTGTAGTATTCTCCAGAAGCTGAGTTACACATAGATTCAAAAACTTTTATAGTGCGCTTGATTGCATTTTGAGCCTCTGTCAGACTTGTCTCTCTTTTCTGCAACTCTAATGACAAATCAGGTAACTCAACAAGAGCATCATACATAATTGCAATATTTTCTAGAAATTCTACACAAGTTAACATATTTTCTAGACCTTGGAATTTTGCCCTTTCTTTGAAGTCTCTCTGGTGGTCATTTTTGGCCTCGCTAAAATGTTTTACTAGAGCACTGTAGTTTTCCCAGACAGCTTTGACAGTTCTCTGGCTTGAAACTACCCATCTTATTGTAAATATTTTCCCAATCTTCTTAACTCTTTGTTCCAGTGAAGCAGCACAAATGTTGAGTTCCCTTTGATTTTTTGGAGACATGCTGTATAAAGAATACAATTTGTCAAAGAAAGAATAGAAATGGTTAACACCTGTAACTTCATTCCTTGTATCAGAAACGGCCAATTCCAAGCGATGGTTTAAACAGTGCCAGATTACTATATCTGGAAGTAACTTTAAAAACTGTGCTCCAACTCCATTTTTTCTACCTATCATTACAGAGGCCCCATCACATGCTAGACCAACTTTAATGTTCTGCCAGAAAGTTTTCATTCATCCCATATGAAGAAAGATTCTTCAATATCTCTCGAGTAATAACATCTGCGGTAGTTGATTCAAGTTATATCAAGTCCCAGAAAAAGCAAACAACTTCAGAGTTATCTGAAAGATAACATAATACTAACACAGATTTTACACTAACTGTTGTTGATTCGTCAATCATAATACTGATTTTCCACTGATTTTCTGTTATAGATTTTGCTATTTTATTTCTCATTTCCTGTGAAATGTGTTCAATAGTCTAATATTAGCAAAACTAAAATTTGTATGAAGAACTCGTCCCACATCTAAACCATTTAATTGTTGAAGTTGAACATAAGCCTGTAGGTCTACGAAGGGTCTATTTCTTTTCGCAATTGAGTATGCTGTTCGAAATACTCGAACGGTGGTTTCTAGGAGTTTGACATTCATAGTGTCCAGGCAACTTTCAAATATCTTTTTATTGGATTCTGATTTTTGTAACATAGCTTTTTTGTGAGATTCTGAATTTTTGTGATCAAATATTTTTTTCCTAAGGCTTGTTTGTTGTTGATTAATATTATTTCCGTTGGGATGAACCTTGCATTCTACCCATACTTTCATTAGCTTAAGTCCTGCCCCTTTAGAAACTCCTAATCCTAATTTATTTTCCTCTTTACATATATTGCAGCCTAAATTTTTATTTCCTGCAAATAACCACTCGTTCTCTGACAAAAAATAAATAGTCTAACGGTACTGAGACTCGTTCCAACCGTCTGGAAAATCTTGTTTTCGGTAGGTGGGTCCTGGAATTTCACAGTCGATGGTAGAAGGTGTAGAACCATAACCTAGATTCTCCCATGAATCCGCATCACACGTTTCAGCAACATTTAACCCAGGGCCTATCTCAATACTCACGTCTTTAATGAAACTAATTTTCTCGTTTTTACTTGAGCCATCAAACACCTTTTTAGTATTCTTTGATTCATCATCTTCATCCCCAGCACGTTTTTTTGAACCCAGCCACTTAAGTAAACTCATTGTCACAAGTTGTGACTCACAACTCACTTTCACAGTCACTGGAAAACTTGAAAGGTACTACGGGGCTACTGATGTTCATTAACTGCAGAGAGATTCCGTAATATCTGCTTCACAGCAACACATCGAGCAAAACATAAAATAAAACTTGGATTCACACAAACATAACGAGCGGAAGAAAGTTGTTATGCTCACTTCCCGCTCTCCGTATCCAATAGCAGTGTATCCAACCTTAGAGACCCAGAAAAACGCCCAGGAGTGTAAAAGCGACCGTATTTTATGAACATAAAACCGTAAGATTCGATATTAGTCCGCTAGAGTACACCCGTGACGTTTCAGCGCTATGTGTGGATTATAAAAGATTTTCTTACTGATTGTAAAATTGTTACGTCATTCTAAAGCGGGAAAGTATTTTCAAGAACGGCGTTCCGGCCCGTTCCGGTCCAACTAATCCACTGATCCTGTCCACTTGAAATTTCGGACAGACCACCCCATTCCCTGCATTTAGGCCCTTTGGTCCGAATCTACACCGTTACCCCGATCAGAACCTAAATTAGTATTCATACCCTTTGGTACCCTGCGAGTAACACTATCTGCTTGAAATTGTGGACAGACCACTCCATTCCCTGCATTTAGGCCCTTTGGCACAAATCTACACCGTTTCACCGATCTGAACCAACATTTGTATACTTACCCTTTGAAACCCTGCGAGTACCACTGTCTGCTTCAAATTGCGGACAGACCACTCCATTCCCTGCATTTAGGCCCTTTGGCCCAAATCTACACCGTTTGACCGATCTCAACCAAAATTTGTATATTTACCCTTTGGAACACTGCGACTAACACTATCTGCGTGAAATTGCGGGGAGGCTACTCCATCCCCTGCAATTAGGCACTTTTGCAGAAATCTACACCGTTTCACCGATCTGAACCAAAATTTGTATACTTACCCTTTGGAACCCTGCGAATAACACTGTCCACTTAAAATTTCGGACAGACCACCCCAATTACTTCATTTAGGCCCTTTGGTCCAAATCTACACCGTTACACCGATTAAAACCAAAATTAGTATTCATACCCTTTGGTACCTGCGAGTAACACTATCAGCTTGAAATTGCGGACACACCACTCCATTCCCTGCATTTAGGCCCTTGGTCACAAATCTACACTGTTTCACCGATCTGAACCAAAATTTGTATGCTTACCCTTTGGAACCCTGCGAGTACCACTGTCTGCTTCAAATTGCGGACAGACACTCCATTCCCTGCATTTAGGCCCTTTGGCCCAAATCTACACCGTTTCACCGATCTGAACCAAAATTTGTATACTTCCTCTTTGAAACCCTGCAGGTAATCCTGTCCACTTGAAATTTCGGACAGACCACCCCGTTCCCTGCATTTAGTCCCTTTTGCACAAATCTACACCGTTACACCGATCTGAACCAAAATTTGTATACTTACCCTTTGGAACCCTGCGAGTAACACTGTCCTCATAAAATATCGGACAGACCACCCCATTCCCTGCATTTAGGCCCTTTGGCACAAATCTACACCGTTTCACCGATCTGAACCAAAATTTGTATACTTCCTCTTTGAAACCCTGCAGGTAATCCTGTCCACTTGAAATTTCGGACAGACCACACCGTTCCCTGCATTTAGGCCCTTTTGCACAAATCTACACCGTTACACCGATCTGAACCAAAATGTGTATACTTACCATTTGGAACCCTGCGAGTAACACTGTTCGCTTAACATTTCGGACAGACCACCCCATTTCCTGCATTGAGGCCCTTTGGTCCAATTCTACACAGTTTCACCGATCACAACCAAAATTCGTATTCTTGCACTTTGGTACCCTGCGAGTAACACTGTCTGCTTGAAATTGCGGACAGACCACTCCATTCCCTGCATTTAGGCCCTTTGGCACAAATCTACACCGTTTCACCGATCAGAACCAAATTTTACATACTTATCCTTTGGAACCCGACGTGTAACAATGTCTAAATGAAATTTCGGATATACCATTCCATTTGCTGCATTTAGGCTCTTTGGCAGAAATCTACATAGTTTCACCCATCTCAACCAATCTTTATGCAAGTTACTTACCCTTTGGAACCCGACGAGTAACACTGTCTGCTTGAACTTTTGGACAGAGCACTCCATTCCCTGTATTTAGACCATTTGGCACAAATCTACATCGTTTCACCAATCTGGACCAAAATTTGTATACTTCCTCTTTGGAACCCAACGAGTATCACTGTCTACTTTAAATATCGGACAGACCACCCCTTTCCATGCATTTAGGCCCTTTGGGACAAATCTACACCGTTTCGCTGATCGGAACCAATTTTTTATACTTACCCTTTGGAACCTGACGTGTAGCACTGTCGACATGAAATTTCGGACAGACCAATATATTCCCTGCATTTAGGCCCTTTGGCACAAATCTACACGGTTTCTCCGATCTGAACCAAATTTTACATACTTACCCTTTGGAACCCGATGAAACACTGTCCAATTGAAATGTCTGACATACGACTCCATTCCCTGCATTTAGCTCAGGAATCCCTTGGGGTTGCCAGCTTCCTAACTCGCCAGCCATGAGCCCTTGAGGGTGTTCCAGAAGTGGTGGGGCTACACACACCCTGCCTCTTTGAGGGCCTTGAGCAGAAAACATGAGATATTATGAAAAGTAAACGAAGACAGACCCCTCGAAGAATGAGGGCATCAGGAAAGATGAGACAACGGGCAATTAAGGCGGGAAATTGAAAGACTCCCTAGCCCTCGGATACTCTAATACAGTTGGGGTCGGAAGAGAACGAGAGTTGACCAAGGGAGGCCGACAGGAAAGAGAACTGAAAGGAGCCCGGCACCAGGAAGTAGAAGCGATGCCAGACTCTGCTGTGGTCCCGTGGTCGCCAACCTACGTCCCACAAGTTGTGAGCCCCTGGGGGGGGGGCAATTGTGAGAATAGCTTGCTGATTCATCGCGAGGTGACATGAGAGGAATTTCGAGAGCTCGCCGTGTTATCTGCTGACTATGCTGATGCCAGCACAGGACCGTTGCTCAAGCCACTGTGGTGTTGCGAAAGAGTGAGTGATTCCCCGGCCAATCTAAATAGGACGGGGAACCCCGAACGTGTGTCACCATATTTCGTCATCATCTGCAATCATCTCAGGTTCGTGCTGCTTGGACCCCTATTCTTTGCCGAGCAGTACGCCATAAGCTCTTTCACTAGATGCATCGAGTACAGGCCTAAGCCAGAAAATAAGGTTGAGACTTTGGAAGACATCGAAGCTAGACATCTGAATTACCTATATCAGTTTTAAAATTGCACCAAGTTCGTTTAGTAGTCATTTTTAATTACCTTATTATTATCATCATAATTGCGAATGACCTAGATGTTAGCGCATCATACCACTGATCACCGCCGCATAAAGTCTTTCTCGACTGTGATTTTTAAATATTTATTTTTATTACAGTACATTGTGTACATTATAAGTTGAAGTGTCAATTCAATACCGGTAGTAGTATCTCTTATCATCCTCATCATAAGGGCAAATGACCTAGATGTTACGCCCATTACACCATTAATCACCACACACAATAAGCCTTCCTCGCCTGTGAATTTTGAAATATGTATTTCTATTACGGTAATTTGTAAGTTTGACGTGTCAATTCAACAGTAGTCTTCATTATCATCCTTATCAAAAGGGCAAATGACCTAGATATTACACCCTCATTGTCTATGGGGGCAAATTACCTGGATTTTAAGTCCATTATACAGGGCGCCCGAGAATGTTCTCCGCAGTGGGTACGTGCAGCTGTGAGTGGTTGAGTCATGAGTTTTAGTTGGCTGCACTGCAGTGTCTCCTTCAAAGCGGGACTTTCCCGTGTGAGCTGTCGATGTGCATCGCGATAAGCGTGCGAGCCTGCAGGTCTTCAGCGTGTATTACAGTCAGCGAGCGTTCGGATAGATTATTATTGGAAGAGTGCAACAGTATACAGGCGGTAATGTTTACTACTGAAGAGAGATTTTTTTTTTTGGTGGAAAACGTTCTTCTCGAAGGCGATCGGTTTACAGAAAATGTAAAATTAAGATTTCAGGCGCAGTTTCCTAATTCAAAGTGTCCAAACCGTGATACCATTCGGGATTTGGTAAGTAAATTTCGTGTGACTGGCTCAGTTCACGATGTACCGGGAACAGGCAGGCCTACGCTTTTAACAGACGAAAAACTTGATGAAATCTCCGATATAATGCTGCGAAGCCCAAGTAAATCAACACGAAAATTAGCTCAACAAACAGGAATCTCCAAGTCGACAGCACATAAGGCTGTAAGAGGCAAGCTTCAGTTGTTCCCTTATAGTGGGCGATGTATGGAAGATAGACATATGCTCTCGCGGACTTTTTTGTAGAACTTTTCATGCTGAACAATTCTTACACTCATAGTATTTAGATATTTTTAACGGTTTACCCAGCGTAAGCTTACAAAGCGCTTGAATGCCAGGTTTTTTTATCGACTATTCCACTAAAATCGTTACTGCTCGGCTTCCTTTGATCATAAATAAATAATTTTCTACAGAAATCATACTCGATATATCCTTTATAGAATGGTGAAAACCGCATCAAAATCTATCCAGTGGTTCTTGAGTTTACCAGTAACATCCAAGAAACGGGGACTTGGCTTTATACCAAGTAGAGATGATGCAAGCGACAGCCGTGCTACCAACGTAACTGCTGTAGCTAGCTCTCGCAGACGCATGTAGGCGCTGCGGAGAATATTCCCGTACTCACTGTATTTCTAAGGAGACTTTGAGACATTATCATCATTCCACCGGGCGAAGCCGGGTACTAATGCTAGTAAAATATAATCGCTGTGAAGTGATTGATACACAATCTTATACACGCCTCATTGAGACACATGCGTTAGTGCTCTGCTGAGACAGCATTTCACCTCGCGATGAATCAGCAAGCCATTATCTTGCGGTGTCATATGAGTATACAGGTTGTGCAATTAGGCTACTGTGGGATTTAACGGTTCCTGTTAAGTCCCTCGCCCCTTAGTGTTACATAAATAATTTGTAGCTATAAACCATCCCTGGAATGCACACAACTCACCCAATTTTCATCGCAATCGGATGAATGGTATATGAACGCACAGGGGATATACAAACAAAAACATTGATTTATATATAGATTGGCATATGTGTTGGCAACCCTGCTTCTTACACGCATTTGGATTATTGGTGCTGATGTCGCCAGTTCAATCAATGTTAGTGCTTAGTGGACTACAACAGAACCTCAGTGTTAAGTTTTAATGAATGACTCGCCGCGCAAATATTATTTATTTAAATAGCAAATTGTTTTGTTAGTTTTACCAATTGCCTAACAGATCTGAATCTTTAAAATGTGGCTATGCAGGAACGCAAAAGACAATCTAGTTTAGTCAGGTTTTTTTCTTTTTAAGATCCAAAACGGATGAAAGTGACCATAATATTTCAACGGAGTGCTTATAACCTGAATCGAATCCGTGCTCATCAACTAAAGACATTCAAGAATTGGTTTTACCAATCACATCAACGTCTACTGGCTTTGAATTGTATGGAAACGCAAGGGACATAGCAAACTTCGTAGGTAAATCTGCCAAAGTAAGAAATCACATGCACATTTAGTCTATTATTATTATTATTATTATTATTATTATTATTATTATATTATCAATAGTAAAATAGCGCAGCAAATCGAACTAGAACCCTGAGCTATGCAGGCACCAGAGACAGCACATAAAGGCCAGTGGGGTAGAGAGGCGAGCTGTGGGAAACCAATACGACAATGTACTTCACTTTTAAATACAGCCAAGGATCACTCCTAACAATACCAAATAGGGCTGCGAGTGCAACCAGGCAACAATGCTTGCATTATGACGTTCAACTGATGGTGCAACATTAAACAGCGCTGAATGAGCACGGTCCTTCTTGGTATGTGATGTAGTCACACCCTTCGTAGAGTTAGTTTTCTGTAAATTGGCACTTTTATGACAGTTCTCATGGGGGAGTAGTCCCATTGATTGAACATAGCCATCCGCCCCTACCACGTGTATTGCAGCCAATGAGCAACGACCCACATGGCAGCCTTTAAGGACCGCATGTATTCCCTCACCTTGACAACAGTTACGCTCTGTCAAAACATCAACTCTGCTTCTGCTTGCCATATCAGTTGAATAAACAATTTTATTTACAGTTGTTCTTGACCGGCAGCGGTAGCTATGCTCGCTAACGAGCAGGGCTAGGCCATGGGGCCAAGCTCTCTGCGGACTCGGTAGACGTGGGTTTGAGCCCCTCCGTCAGCCGTCCTTGAAATGGTTTTCCCTGGTTTCCCCATTTTCAACTCCAGGCAAATGCTGGGGCAGTACCTTTTGACAGGCCACGGTCGCTTTCCTTCACATCCTTGCCATGTTTCATTCATCTTCATCTCTCTCTCTCTCTCTCTCTCTCTCTTTCTTGGCGTCAGGAAGGGTATCCGGCCGTAAAACCACCCGATACATAGACTTTCAACGCATCTCATCCCCGACCCCGTTGAAAATGGGAATAATGAGGGGCAGACATACTTTCATTTCTTTTACATCAGATTATGAATGTGGTAAAGTTGAATATAACGGCTGCTGTGCGCCGAATAGAATTGTATGCCACATTTTCTACAGCTATGAACATCACAAATATCAGAGGCCTAATACAATTCTTACGGGGCATCCATTAATTACGTAAGGCGATTTTGGCGAGTTTTCGACCCCCTCTCCCCTTGGTGAGATGCCGTGAGATTTTGCTCGATCCCCTCCCCTAATCTCACGTGCGATTTTTCAAAATGCGTGTTTTAATGTAAATAAGTTAATCTGTGCTTGAATGCGTTGGATTTATTGAAAGATAAAACAATTTGCCGTCGAATTTTTAAGAGCGTTAGAAATCCCTCAGTATGCCTTCCTTTGGAGGGGAAGTAAAGCCAGCGGTCCCATGTCATAGATTTATGACATGTAAAAGAACTTTCCACTAACTACAATTGTGTGAAGCTAAATTTGTAGGTTAGATTTGACTAACGCTCTATTAGTTTCAAAGTTCGCAGCCAGGTGCCGGTCGTGGTTGCATCTAGTATCCATGTTCGTGGCTAGGTTTCGTTGACGGTAGCATTTGGTAGAAGAAGTAGGAACTACTGCAGTCCTCACCTGAATCACCGATAACACACACTAATACAGCCATCACAATTAACACCGGTTATCAGACAGATACTACACACATCCAAAGTGCACGGGGCTACATGAGCACGTTGTCGCATCCCTAAACTGAGGAACCAACTAACCTATAATTAAAACAAGAGAGGAATAAAGCCATATACAGTTTCCAGCCAGTCAGCCACAATCTACGTCTCAAGAAAGAAAAACAACATAAGTAAATTAAACATTTCTGTCTTCTGCTTTCATCTCACACGTAAGTCAAAATCAAAGTGTCGGACCTGCTCACATATTTATGCAACATTTACGGTACACACAATAGGCCGAAGTAATAAGTAATATTAATACATGTTTTCAGACTCCTTTGCAGAGTTATAATTATATTTTATTAAATTTATAATGGCGTTAATTGCACTGGCGGACTAACACAGAAATGCGATTGCTACCAACCGTATACTCATGCTACGAGGATGTTGTTTTACAGTGTGTAAATGAAGTCGTAGAATACTGGTCGTTAGGAAAGTTGGCAACGTATTTAATTGTCAAAATAATGCTAAATTACATTAAACGAACTACAGCAGTGGACCCTTAATTCGAGTAGAGGGGCAAGTGGAATCATAGAATTTTGCATGCTTTATGGGACTACAGTTGGATTTACTGCGATATAGCTGTAGCATCTGGCAATCTGTGTCAAATACTGCACCTCATTAAGTTATATGCTAGGTACATTTCGGAACGTTCAGAGATGGTTGCCTAAATTCTAATTTTTGGTTGTAATAAGTTGATGATTAATTATTATTAGACCTATTAAAAGTATTTTATCACTGCCGAAAAATTACAAATAAGTTAATGTAGAAAAAATTTACATGATGCTATTTTTTCAGGTGGACTTTGAAACTAGGCATACTATTCTGACCGATGTTTGGGTGCCAGATTACAACTTCAAGTTTCCAGGTAGCGGCAAGAGGAACTTAAAATTTCAACTGCATTGGTAAAATAGATGGAAGTGGTTAACCTATTCTCAAATCGATGATGGTGCTTATTGCAGACATTGTGTACTCTTTTCTTCTCACGGAGCTGGAGTAGGGCATCGACCCTTGGGAAAACTTGTTAAAACCAAGTTCAACATGTGGAAAGATGCTGTTGAAGAGTTCAATAGGCATGAAAAGGCTGAATACCACAAGAAGTGTGTACTTCGGGCGAGCCAGTTCAAACTTATCTCTAACAAGAAGCAAGACCCAATCGACTGACAAATTGACAAGAGCCTGAAAAAAGGAGATCGAAGAAAACAGGAAAAAGATAATTCGTATCATTGAAACTATAATTTTGTGTGGCTGCCAAGGTTTACCTCTTAGAGGGCAACGAGGCCATGGGCCCATTGTATTGAATGATGAAGAACCTACTGAAAATGATGGGAATTTTAGGGCTCTTCTTCGTTTTGGAGTAAGAAGTGGAGACGAGGATGTAAAATCTAATTTACATTCAAGCAGCCGAAATGCTATGTACATAAGCCCACACACTCAAAATGAAATCATTAATGTATGTGATGACTTTATTGCTGAAAACACTGTGCGCACAGTGAACAGATCACAATGTTTCACGATACTGGCTGATGAGACTACTGACATTTCTTGAATGCAACAAATGTCACTTTGTATTCGATACGTTGACCCTGACAATCAGTCAATCAGGGAGGACTTCCTTCAGTTTGTACCAGTTATTGACGCCACCGGAAGAGGGTTGGCTGCCAAAATAATTGATACACTTCAGGTGATTGGAATCAACTTGAATTATTTAAGAGGGCAAGGATATGATGGAGCTAACGCTATCGGTGGGTAGTTTAACGGCGTCCAAGCAATAATAAGGGAGATCTACCCATTGGCTTTGTACATACACTGCAGTTCCCATGTTCTTAATCTTGCTATTAACCATGCATGCTCAACTTAAGGAATCAGAAACTGTTTGGGCACTGTGGGCAATATTTGTTCATTTTACCGATATCCCAAAAGGTTAAATGCATTAAAAGGAGCGATAGATGTCACTGTTCCTGAAACTGCTAATACGAGGCTTAAAGCATTGTGTCCAACAAGGTGGGTGGAGCACCATGACTCAATTGCTGTATGGAATTGTTTGATGCCGTCGTCGAAAGTCTTGAAACTATAGCACATTGGAATAACAAAGAGGCCTCTACTAATGCTCAACAGTTGTTGTGTGCTACGCAGAACTCCGAGTTCCTCGTGTCTGTATGTGTTCTAAATAAAGTGTTTAGTGTAAGTGCTCCTCTTAGCAGATTTTTCAAGGCGAAGGGTTAGACATTGCGAAAGCATTTTCATATGATGATGTAGTGGAGGACAGGATTGTGGAGATGAGAGAAAACGCAGAAGTGGAGTTCACAAAAATATGTATGCAAGCAGGTATTAAAGCTTCTCAATTGGATGTAACAATTGCCATTCCCCGTATAGCAAAGCACCAAAGACAGAGGTGTAATGTAGAAACTCATAGTAGTCCAGAGCAGTATTTTCCAATATCCATATTCATACCTTTCTAAGACAATTTCATTACAGAACTGAGAGAACGTTTCACTTCTCATAAACTGACGATGCAGTCTTTCATGTGCCTTCTGCCTGCAAGTGACAAGAAAACACCTACCATCGAAGATGAAGAGGCAATGAAAGTCTTAACAGAAATGTATTCTAGGGATCTTCAATGCAGCGAAGATAGTGCCATAGGAGAGATGGCTGTGTGGTACGTCTTGCTTTCCTCTCTAAACAAGAAACCCAAATGCGCTTTAGAAGCACTTCTTTTATGTGATGGAGATAAACTCCCTGCAATCCACTGCTTGCTGAAAGTGTTTGCCACTCTTCATGTCACCACTGCAGCCAGTGAGAGGTCATTTTCATCATTAAGACACCTGAAAACCTACCTCAGAAATACCACAAGTGAAACTCGACTTAATGGTTTGGCTCTATTGAATATTCATAGGACATAGAAGTAAATCCAATTGATCTGCTGGATCAATTTTCTAAGAAGCCCAGAAAATTGGACCTAAGATTGTAACCGCAACAAACCATTCGCTTGTTCATATTGCCCTTCTTCTGGAATAAGATGAGTTTTTTCTAGTTTACCGCAACTTGCCCTCTGTCGTCATTGTGCTATTATTTGACTATCTCTGATTGTCTGCCCGTGCCAATGCCCCGAAGAGGATCTTTAACGTACCAGTAAATCTACTGGCACGGCTCCCTCGCATTTGCGCACCCTCAAAGGCCAGCTGGCTGTGCCAGAGTTCGATCCTACAACCTTGGGGACAGCAGGAGAGAAGGTCACCGCTAAGCCACGCAGGCAGTGTTAAAGACAGGCCGCGGAGTGGAAGGAAGAAGATACGGGAAGAAACATGTGACTGAGTCCGTGCTTCGATTGAACAATCTGCTATGAAGTCGACGCGTAAACGTGCTTCGGAACTCGGTATACCACGGACAACCATGCGAGATTACATGAAAAAAGACCTTAAGCTCGAACATTTTCGACCGACGTTCGTAATCGAATCATCGGATAGAGACTGGAATGACCGCATTTTAGCATGCCGTTCTTTGTTTACTAAATTTCCAAGTGCAGTCAACCGTGCCAAAGTTATGTTTTCAGATGAATGTGCTATTTATCGTAGCTCACGTGCTAAACATGTTGTCGTGTGGTCCAAAGCGAATCCTCATTTCTAATTGGAGTTGGAAAGGAACCCGCCTCGCGTAATGATATGGGCAGCGATGACAGCACATCTGCTTGCACCGTACTTTTTGAAGGGGCGATGTGCATGGCTCAAATTATTTACACATGTAACAAATAAGGTTAATACCTCAGCTTGAGGAAAGGAGCCTCACAGAACGCATATGCTCACTACGCACTTGCAGTACACGAGTTCCTAAATGAACACTTTCCAGGGCATTGGCGTGGTTCTCCCACAACACCAGCTCCCTAAAGGTGTTCGCCGAGAAGTCCTGACCTCCCCACACATCACAACTAGTTATGGGGAGCCATTAATATGCTTGTATCTGCACGTCGTCGTTATACTAGAAACGAAGAACTGCGCAATGCATTTCGCACTATAACACCGGACATGCTCAGAAGTATGTCAAGAAGAACATGGAACTGTGTTCACAGCATCATGGGGAACATGCAGATATATCGGACACTTAATACGTAAGTAACATTTCATAAATAACATTTGATACTAAAAATTTACAGGGGGACGTGAACTTCCCGCCCTCCCTGTACCTTGTATGAATATTAACACTATTCCTTATTTTGATAATCTGCATGCGCGCACCACGCATTATTTTGTAACTATAATCCACCCATTGGTCGATCTTGGCGATGCTACTGGAAAGAACACACTCTGGTTACCGCTGTCAGCGCCGGGATTCGAACCTACGATATCCGGACTTACTGCAGCTGCCCTTGGGACCGTGATGCACGTTTAACGAGCGCGGGTACACAGCGGGACGAAATGCTTGTAGAATTTGGCTTAAGTATAACCTCCCCCCATTGGTCAATCCTGGCTACGATACTGGACGTACTGCAAACCTTAATGAATTAAATACATAACCCATCAACAATCTAAACTTAATTGGCATCTTCTTTCCCGGAAACTGGCACTTCAACTATTTGCCCCAATTACCTAGCCCTCTTTTATTCTCCTTAGGGAGCAGCGTTTTGGAACGTGGAATATAAGATGCCCAGCCAAACTGGTACCCGGAAAAATAGATACCGTACCGTACCGGACCGGTAAATTGATCATCAAACTAGAACTCTGCCATTCTGGAAGTGGTTTCTCACTCCTACTCAATGCGAATGCTGGGATAGTACCCAACCGAAAGCCATGGCCACTTCCTGTCCCAATCCTACCTCAATTACAAATGCACACTAGTTTAGGCTTCACAGAGTTGGGAATAATACCGGTCCTCTCAATATGTACCGTTTGTATGTTTATACAACTTAAACAATACCGTACTCTCAAAAGTATTTTAGGTACAAAATACCGATACACTTACACATTTACGGAAAATACAAATACAAAATAATATTTTCAAATTCATTTCAAAATGAAAAGTACTTTCTTCAATTTAGACTGTTCAAAATAACAATAATGTATTACTATTTGAAATATTACTGTCATTATTGACCTCAACGGATACGCGCGTTAACTTGCAAGGCCACCGTCAGTCCCCTTGAAATGTTTCTGCTCACCTTGTCTCCGATCCCGTAAAATGGGGAATAATATGTAGAGATTATTATTATTATTCGGTTTCACCCTTTTCGGGGTTCGTTGAATCAATCATTTATCTGTGTGTTGTTCTTTCCTTTGTGCTCGGTATCTCTTCATTCTTTCTGATATTTTCCTCCCTGCTTCCGATATGATGGGTTTGGATATAATGTACATTTGTCTTGGAACCGTATATTTTCTTTTTAGTCGTTAGTTTTGCTGGTGAATTGAGCAGTGAATATTCGATAATTTATAATTGTTTTAAATTCTACTAAGCCGTTTTCAGTTTCTTGAAACCATGTGGGTTTTGTTTTGCGGTTATGGAAGAAATCGAAGTTTTGTTTGCTTAATCTATTAGAGTTCATTCTGAGAAGATCACCGTAAAGTCTTATCCTTCCTTTGTCATTGTATCTGGGAGTTATTATTATTGTTATTCTTAGGCGATCTACTCCCCAAATTCAACACAGCGAAACAGGCACTCTATTGGGTAGTCTGTGGCTTTAGTCTTGTAATCATGAAATGTGATACGATAGATCTTTTACGAGATCGCCGTGAATCAAACTACCACTGATCCACACTGGGTGTAACTCTTGACAGAACGCTGTCATCTAAGAAAGACTGCTGCTAGTAGGTTAATACTGAGTGTCAACAATACCTGAGGGAAGATTATGAGGAACAAGATGTTCGGTAAAGAACATATAGCCTACTTTATCCTAAATGCATGGGTATTGTTATAACTCTTTGTCCTTTTCAAGGAGTGTAATTGAATGTTGGTTGTAGTAGCTTGTTGAAATACAACGTGGTATATGGATATTAAACATGAATATGAGGTGCCCTTTGCTAGTTCTACCTCTGTAAAGCATTTCATTCAATTCGAAATCACCGTGTTTGAATGGATATGGCGAATCGATTTGCACACATACATGGCCGCTATATGCAAACTATTGGGCTGAAGACCTTGTAGTTCAGTCAAAAGGTGCTTCCCACAAGAAAGTATGTTGTTGCAAAATTTGATAGAGATCAAATGATTAGGTTGGTCGTAATTTGATTTTAGCTTTTAACATTTGGGTGGCCGCCATTCCGTTTCCGTCAAGATGGCGGCGATATAAAATATGAAACTGAGGTGCCCTTTGCTAGTGCTACCTCTGTACCAAATTTCGTTTAATTCAATTTTACCGTGTTTGTATTGATAGGGGGAATCGATTTGCACATATACATGGCCGCCATATGCAAACTATTGGACTGATGATCTTGTAGCTTGTTCAAAGAACGCTTCTCAAATAAAGGTATGTTGTTGCAAAATTTGGTCGAGATCAGATGATTAAGTTGGTCGTAATTTGATTTAAGATTTTTACATTTGGGTGGCTACCATTACGTATCCGTCAAGATGGCGGCAATATGAAACATGGCACTGAGGTGCCCTTTGCTAGTGCTTCCTCTGTACCAAATTTCGTTCAATTTGGTTTCATCGTGTTTGAAAAGATAGGGGGAATCGATTTGCACACATACATGGCCGCCATCTGCAAATTATTGGGCTGATGAACTTGTAGTTTGCTCAAAGATTCTTTATACATTAAGGTGTTACGTTGAAACATTTCGTAGAGATCAGATGATTAGGTTGGTCGTAATTTGATTCAAGCTTTTAATATTTGGGTGGCCACCATTACGTATCCGTCAAGATGGCGGCAATATGAAACATGGCACTGAGGTGCCATTTGCTAGTGCTACCTCTGTACCAAATTTCTTTCAATTCGGCTTCACCGTGTTTGAAAAGATAGGGGGAATCGATTTGCCCAAATACATGGCCGCCATCGGCAAACTATTTGGCTGATGACCTTGTATTTCGCTCAAAAGACTATACATAAAGGTATAACGTTGAAACATTTCGTAGAGATCAGATGATTAGGTTGGTCGTAATTTGATTCAAGCTTTTAATATTTGGGTGGCCGCCATTACGTTTTCGTCAAGACGGCGGCGATATAAAACATGACACTGAGGTGCCCTTTGCTTGTGCTACCTCTGTACCAAATTTCGTTCTATTCGGTTTCACCGTGTTTGAATGGATAGGGGGAATCCATTTGCACACATATATGGCCGCCATATGCAAATTATATGGCTGATGATCTTGTAGTGTGGTCAAAATATGTTTCCCACGTAAGGATATATTGTTACAATATTTGGCAGAGATCAGATTATTAGGTTGGTCGTAATTTGATTTAAGATTTTACCATTTGGGTGGCCGCCATTACGTTTCCGTCAAGATGGCGGCGATATAAGACATGCCACTGAGGTGTCCTTATCTAGTACTACCACTGTACCAAATTTCGTTATATTCGGTTTCACCTTGTTTTCATTGATAGGGGGAATCGATCTGCACACATACATGGACGCGATCCGCAAAATATTAGGCTGATGATCTTGTAGCTTGGTCCAAATATGCTTCCCACTTAAAGGTATGTCGTTGCAAAATTTGGTAGAGATCGGATGATTAGGTTAGTCGTAATTTGATTTAAGCTTTTGCAAAAATCGAAAGTCGGCTAAAAATGAAGTAGGTTTCGGAGTAGGAACAATTTTTGGCTAAGAGGAAGAGAATCCAATAAAAACAAGAGCACGAAAATAGTGATCTAACGACAAGTTATGCTGGGCAGAGCCCGTGAAGTAACTAAAATAAGAGGGAGCTCGGTCACCGCCAGCGGAGAGAGTGGCAGGAGCTACAGTTACCTGCAAGATATCGCTATGTGTTCTTTCCCTCCTGAGCTGGGAGCAAGGGTATATAAAAGGAAGTGGATTTATGAGGTTTCCCTTCAAAAGGGTTAGATTTTACTAAGCATTCTGAAATTCTGCAAGGATTTGAATTTGCCGTGATAATTTTATCACTGGACACTGTTGGATCTCCGGCAGAACAGCCGAATGCTCCCAGGGTGGGAAGAGATAAAGCAACTCTAGTGCCTTTTGCAATATTTTTTAATGTTATTAGTGAGAAACTTTTAAGAATACCAATCGTTGCGCTTAAAGCAGGCTAAGGTTTTTACCAGCAGGGTGCCGACTAAAAGCTTAGAACGGAGGAAACCCTCAGACCTAACTTTAAAAAAAAATGGAGAGTAAAACACAAGTTAGAGAGAAAGTCTCTACAAATAGGAAGCTGGCGGAGCGAGCTATATATGCCTTAATGATTTACTAGTATTAGCTGTGACAGCTGAGAGAAACTTTGCATATGTTGTTATTTGAAGTTTCGTTTTAAACGCAACAAGTGGTAAAGTCTTATTGATTCAGTAATTGCTTTTTAATTTTGAAATAGGAAATAATTTCTGGAGAAGAATCAGGGAAAAGAAGGTCCTGCCTAACCTTTGTTCTAGTAATAGAGATAGCAACAAAACAACAAATTATTTATTTAGCAGTTGATAGAATTTGGAATAATTAACAATATTATTAGATTTAGAATCTTATTTTGAGTTAAGTACAACCTTTTTTTGTTTTTTGTTTACAAATTTCGAGGTCCAAGACCTAATACTGTATTTGGACATTTACAATTAAGAAGTAATTTTAAACAATTTATATGGTTTCGAACCTATTACGAGCACTAAACCTGTACGAAGGTTCTAAGATGTGATTAAAATTAAGAAATTTAAAGTTTGTAATGACAATAGTAAAGTAATCATAACTTTGATAAATTATTTAGGTGGGATACAAGCACTATTAGAATGCCCTTATGGCAAGCGAAAAGGCTATAAACAAATAGATTAAATTCCTGATCGTAGCAGGAGGAAAAAGGAGAATTACAAGCGGTGGTTACCGCTATTATTTAAACAGAGGTTAATAAATTTTACATTCAAAAGGGTCAGGTCGTATTAACGAAGCCTGGAGCAAAATAAATCAGGTACAAAAGTTTAACAATTAGAAAATTACCAATTCATGACCCAGCAGGATAAGAAAAGGAAGATTAATAAGTAGTTTCTATAACTACTAATATTTTTACAGAATGAATAAGTGGTACATGGATAAAAAATGGCAGGGCGCCAAAGTTTGGACGAGGCCTCGTAGAGTAGTAACTTGATATTTAGATTAACTTAAATTTGTTAGTTAAAGTATTTGAGGAAAAGGAGATAGGGATTTATAATTCTAGCCAATTGTTATTGCTCTCAATCGTACGCGGCGCGGTAGATAGTTGAACGGACACTGTTTTGCACTAAAGTTTGTTGATAGATTGGAAGATTTCACTATTGCAGCACTGAAAGTTCATGGAACAAGTGAGAAGTTATTGCAGTTTATGGAGAACACTTAGTTGAATTTGACTTGAATAAATTTATTGCGTTGGGAAGTTTGTGGGTTGCAGTTAAATGCGCTAGTTAACTTGAGGTTCCAGCAATTTGACGGTATTGAGCATGGTTCTTTGGGGTTTGGAGTATATTTTGAATGAAAAATTCCAGAACTGTAGTGGCAGTTGAATAGGGCGTTAGAAATCCCACGGTGGAAAAAGTTAAGTTTATAGACAGCTATGAGTATTAGCAGAAATCCCACGGTGTAGGGAAGGTATCCCCTTTATTTCGTACAAGAAGTACAAAATTTCATGTTTTAAAGCAAGCTTGGTTAGCTAAAGCATGACAAAGAAAATCCCACGAAGACGGTTATTGCACAATAGTGCATAATTCCCCATACTGTCTATAAATTTTCATTAAAAGCATTCAGCATGGATTAAAAACATTAAAAGGTGTTTAAAATCATTGAAGATTTGTACTTAACTTTTTCATAGCCGCTGAAGGTTGATGGCTCCTGGTAGCCGTTAGCTTACATCCAATACCACAACATGGCAGCGATTTAAATTTGTACCTCGGTTGAGAGGAGGTAGCCTCTGAAAAAGGCCGAACTCACACGTTGACGACTCGATAAGAAGTGAGAGTGCGCGGAAGAGCTCACAAAGTAGCTAGGTAGGCGAGGAGGAGGGGTAAGGAAACAAAGGAACTTATAGCAGAATGGGAAACATTAAAAAATAAACACCCTTTACAAAATGTAATTTTCTTCATGGAGTAGTGTCTTCAAGGAGATGATAGCTGAAGACAGCGGCGGAGCCTGATGGAGTGGTATGTAAATCCTCTTGACTCAATGAATCCGAAGAACTTCGGCGTGTTGCCACGTGGTGAGCCAGTGAATTTTTCACAGAATAAGCAACTGAAACAAACTCAAAAACACAATTAATTCCTGCTCGTAGGAAAGAAGGAATACAAAGGAATCACTGTTGGTGTCTGCAAGAAGGGAAATTAAATAAATGAAACTAATGAAAAAAAAGCAACGAGCAGCAAGAGCTAACTCTAACTGAACATGTATATCAAGGAATACACCAGCTGCCAAACGCGAGACACGGAAACATTGAGGTACCTACACTCTCTTCTATCGCTGAATACTGTTGCCCAGTTTGATAAATAGTTTGTTGTTGTTGATTGATTTAAGGACTTTGCGACATGTTAATGAAATAAATAAATCAATCAAACCCCGACAGGTTTCTGAAAATCCAGACCTGGAAAGGTTGGGACAAATGTCATTATTACTATAATTACGATCACCACTTCAGATGTATGTGAATTGGATTTCCGTGGTTTCCCACTTCTACTCCAGAAGAATGCCCGGAAGGTTCCTAAAGTAAGGCCTTAGGCACCTCCCACCTTATCCTCGCCTTAGTTGAACTCATTAATACAGCCATTACACTACCACAGGTTATCAGACAAAATTACACACACGCCCAAGTACACTGGGCTAAATGACGGCGATGCCCAATCTTCTCAAATGGAACAATAACAAATACAAGGAAGTACCGTAATAGTTGGAAATAAGGAAAATATTATAACGTATAATACAGGGGCTGATAACCTCACTGTTCCGCCCCTTAGAACAACATTCAAGCCACGACAACCAACAATCTCCTTGATAAGGACAAGCGTTATAACTATACCTATGCGTTTAGGAGAAAGTGGGCTGTTTATATGCCTGGGAATGGAAATGGGGAACCTCGAAAATATTTTTCAGGATGGCCAAGGTATTATTCTTACCCACATTCTCCCGAAGTCAGCAAGGCGCGAAATAGCACGTCATCTTTTTCGATTTAATTTTCCTCTATGTCTTATTTATTTGTTGTGCTTTCTTCCCCTTGGGGTGGTAATCTTTGTGATTTTCATTTGTTTCTTGTGGTTCAGGCAGCACTGTCTAAAGGGTGGTTACGTTATTGTGCGTATTGTGTGATTGAATGTCTGTCCCTACCGAAAATTCAAACACGATGAGACCAAATTGAACAAATTTGCTACAGAGGTACGGTAGCACTAGTAAAAGGCACCTCAGTGTCATGTTTATATCGCCACCATTTTACCTAAAAGGAATGGAAGAAACTCCAATATTAAAACTCAAATGAAACTACAGTTAAGCAACTCAAGTGAATTTTGGAAAAAACATACTTCAATGTGGAAAGTGCTTTGCTTCCAAACTACAAGGTTATCGGGCGAAGCATTATCAAGATGATGGTTGTACATGACTTATGATCCAATGAATCATTTACAGTGCTTCTCATTCCGATACGTTTAAATAGGAACCCTCTGTTTCCAACGTTGAGACTTTATGATCACGAATATCTTGATATTATAAAACAATAAAATAAATAATTATCAATACGGTACTTAAGAACTACAGGTGAGATAATTAGTGATAAGGTATGACCGTATGTGTAGCCTTGTATGGCGAAATCTAAAGAATAGACTCTCCATACTTTCAAGTAGTGCTCCCTATTACCCGTGTACCCGCACAACCGTGTTTTTAAGATCCGTGTGCTAAGAATCCGGGTTCTACTATTTACCCGTGTACCCGTGTATTCGTGTAATTACGAACGGGTACACGGGTCACACCGAATATTGTTAAAGAGTGCCGTGTCTGGTAACCTTGCTCGAACAATTGTTCACGGCAATATCGTGCCATTTATACATGCATTTAGAAATCGTGTTTGCATGTGCAATGTGTCCGCGCGCGTTTATTCGAATCGAAGCAGTGTGAAATTAATTAATTATTTGATTGATTATAAAGGTTAGTTCCGAGGATGAGAGAGGAGTAGATACAAAACTATATGTAACGGAATATAATTTATTATTTGCACTGTCATTTGACCAAAATGTAACGAAACAACAAAATTAAAATATCAGGCGTAGGAAACGAATACAAAATATTACAGTATAATAAGAACAACAATTTCTAGAATTATGACTCATTGACCAATTTACTTTGAGAAAGCCTTGTTTTGGAACAAGAATACTAAGAGGTTTACATTTTCTGGCAGAAGACAATTCCGTTTGGCTGTGACAATGTTTCCAGCAGAGGAAAAGCACCTTTCGGAGCTTGTGGATGTTGCTGGAATACACAAGTATTTTTTAGCTAGAGCAGCAACCGCATGACATTTGTGTTCCCTTGCTTTCCACCACTCGAACGGGTTCATGTCAAAACGAATCTGTGCCTCCGAAAGAAAATCTTCAAATTGAGATTCAGGGCTGTTCTTTCTCCCACATGGCATTTGATACAAGAACTCCAGGGTACTACTGGTGGAGGGTTGATCGGGATTAACCATGACTTCAGCTGGTGCATCACTCTGAAGCTTATGAAGCACTCTGTCGCGAATACATCGTCGAGCCTCTGCTGTCTCATCTACCAAATCCTTATACCTCGGGTCGAGGAAAGATGCAATCTGTCTGGCTGTGACAGTACTATCATTTATCCATAGGAGGCCGAACCGATCGTTAAATTCACAGACCAAGGTAGACTGCACGTCCTCTAGGAAGCTGTCGTCCGACAACTCCTGGGTACTGAGGTGATTTTTAATTAGCGTCTGTATTAGTGGCCGGACCATCGATATGGGAGAATTGTCACCGCAATAGAGAGTGGTTACCACTTCCACAGGTTTAAGGAGCTTGTTTAAAACCTCCATGTGATGCCACTCCTGTTCAGTTACTTGGAGCTTCTGTGCTGTGGCCATTGGCGTGCATGTCCGGTCACCTAGGACGTTGCTGACGGGGTTCCTGTTTTTCAAAAGGCGCTCGATCACGGCAAAAGTTGAATTCCAGCGGGTGTTGCAGCTCTGAATCAGGGGTTGTTCGGGCATTGAAAGTTGTGCTTGCATTTTTGTCAGCGCACTAGAGGTAACGTTAGAGTGCCGAAAATGGCCAACTATCTTTCTTGCTTTCAGACACACATTAGCAGCCTTTCCATGAGCAAGAGCCTTGTTTGCAGCAAGCTCTACAGAATGTGCAGCACAAGTCACTTTATCCTTCTCCAGCACATCAAGAGCGCGCACAGCGTTGACGACGTTGTACGCGTTGTCAGTGACGATGGCGGTGATCTTGTCCTGCACATTCCATTCATCTGCAACCAATTGCAATTCCGATGCCAGATTTTCTGAGGTGTGGCGGTCTTCCATTTCATGCGTGGTAAGCGTCATCGCCTTTGGAACCCACTGGGAGTCGATGGTGTGAGCCGCTACCGTCAGGAAAGACGTTTGTGAGCGAGATGTCCAACAGTCAGATGTAAGGGCAACGCTTGATGCCGCTGATAGTTCACACCGCACATTCTCTCTGACACCATCGGCTAGTAGAGCCAGTCTCCGCTTAAGGGCATCCTCTGAAATACACAAGTAATTGGGCTCTACAACTGCCATGAACTGCCTAAACCCATCACTGGCACAAAATAACAAAGGCAGTTGGTTCACAGCAACCATCCTTGCGAGAGCCTGATGTATTTCCTCTGAGCGTATGGTATCGCACGGGCGGTGTGCGTTACCTTCCACGCATCGCCTGCGTCGTCTCTTGGCTCGGGATGACCATACCTGTTCCTGCTCCTCATCATCAACATGGTCACCATCTTCAGTGTCTTCCTTTGTTGCCTCCGCTTCATGCCTGAAATAATACTATATCATTTTTAATGTCGGTGCGAAATGAAAGCCTTCACAACGAGGAAGGTCCTGTGCATTGTAAGCGCAAATCGTGGAAAGTTGCATTGGAGATAAAGAAGATCACCGCCTTTCCATTTCGCCGGTACGCGCCACCACCGTGAATATTGCACTTGACAACGATTGAAATGCACGCTTGTCCGGCCATTTCTGTTCGGAGAGCAGGATGACTCGACTGATTCGCTAATATCTGTGAAATTGTCTATGTACACGGCATACGCCTCCAGGCACAACCCCACGCCGCGCCGCCGCACGCTCGTCCTGAAGCTCCCGTAGGTCGCCACCGTTGCATTCCCTATAAGCCCATCTGTCTAATTGTTGGGACCTTTTATAATACGGTATGCAATTTCCCTCATTTTAACAATCCACCATCTGTATATTATACGTCATGGAAGAGTTGTATGACTTATGCGAAGAACTATCGCTATTTATTGATGTGTAACATCTTTCCACTCGGTAGCTGGACATGTTTGTGGAAGTGATTTTGGAAAAGGGACGGAAGTGGATGGGACGGAAGTGGATGGGACTGAAACAATGAGTGCGCGTGGTGGCGGAGATCGGTACAACGACGTACTGTAGGCCATGTGGCTATGGAGAATGTATATCGCATACAGTTTAGTTCAAGGTTTAGAGACCCCATTTAAGATATTCCTACAATAAATCATTTTCATGCTGAAAACAATTACGATTTATTAAATCTTCATACTTTTGCTGTATTCTTTAATGTAAGCACTCGATGTACTGTCGGCCATGTGGCTATGTGGAATCTATATCGCATCAACAAACACTCCAAACAACATAGGAATTCAGTATATTAACACAGACCAGAAACTTCGTTGGTCTAAACGTATCACTGGGAGAAACACATTTAATATACCTTCTGCACACCAAATTTTTAATGACGCCGATACTTAGCAATGCACTCTATCAGCAAAAAGAGGCCATTTTCAATAACATCGCTGGCATTGGTTTACTAACTGGCCGGTATAGAGCGCAGCTCGCATCAAGTAGGCAGTGGATTGATTCCGCCACGGCCAACTGGATGCGAGCGCATCCAGTTGGCCGTGCTCCCGCATACCACAATTCAACTAGTTGAAGGTAGATGTCACTACTGCAGATCCATTGGAGAACTTTGTTTTAATTTAATATATATTTCCATTGTAAACTTCACAATATAACGCTCAATTGTATAACGCTTCAGTACTCAAATAACAATAAATATAAAAAATCAAGCAAAAAAATACAACTCTGTTAGGATTAGAACCCCAGCCGGCAGGTTGGGAGACCAACGCTGTAACCACAGACCTAAATATGTCCTCCCAAAATGAATGTTATCAATCGATTAAGATACAACGTCTTATCAAATAACAATTATGATCTATTAAGGTCAGGAATTTGCACTGGATTATACAAGTAGTTATTTCAATGACCAACAGAGTTCACTGTTAACAAGGGATTTGCGCTCCCGGGACACACATAGTAGGATAACATGTTACACATCATATGCGACTACTGTAAGGCTCGTATATTCCTTTTTAACGTGTGCGCTAAATACCGGTGCGCGACGGAGTGAGCGGCGGCGTGCTGCCGTGGTGGCGCGCGGTAAGTGGATAAGCGAGTGTGACGGTGGCATGAACCGAAAATAATACAGATCGTAGTGAATCAGTCAAGTAGTCTGCATTAGACTGAAATGTCTGGGAAAGCGGTAAATTTCAACATATGTCCAGTTCCATTTGGGGAAGGCAGCGCCGCGGCGCCGGCGCGACACCACTTCCCCTTCGGCGCTGATGACATGGCCTACTGACCGAAGGCGGTGGGAGTGTCGCGGAAGCGCTTGCGCCTAGCCGTGAAAGTGAGTTGTTCACTGAAGTTGGTCGTATGTAATCGAAACCAACGTAAACAGTACTAGACTATTTATTGTCAAATCAGAAAGACATTTCTGTAGGAGGTCGTGGTAACCACGGTACGCTTACGCATACGTATGGCGTTACACAATTTGTATACATAATTACTTACCCACGTTTGCTTGGCGACGTTTGTTGATTTTCCATCTTCCGGTATCGTTTTCAAGTGGCGTCCGATGGCTCCCGTAGACCCACCAGCACAGGAATACTCATTGTTTTCGGTAGGAGAACATAGAGAGCAATAGGCCTTATCTCCTTCCGTTCCGCGTACTTCCATACCCAACTGCTTGTTTTCCCCATTTCTCCTCTACCACGCAGCGTGTGCTAGCTGTGGTTTGACTACTATGATCGTACTGAAATGAACGCGTGTTCTTCGATCAGGTTAGAATTCTGCCCACCAGGGGCGCCCTAACGAAAGGGATGCGCGGTGCCCGAAAATTTGAATCATTCGGTGCCGTGTTCATAGTATTTCGAAAACATCCTTTCACAAAATACGCAGTGGTGTCGTTTCACTTATTCTTCGTAATAGCAAAAACTTTATATTTTTATGTTTGCTGTGTTCGTCTTCCCGATTCTACATTTGTTTTCAATTAAATGGGCCATTAGTGCAACAAAATGTCAAAAACATTCTTCCAAAATCGAGAAAACCACATGGGCACACGATAAGACATATATACCCGTGAAACCCGTGTAAGCGGACCTTCATACACGGGTACACGGGTGGTACTACTCGTGTACCCGTGTACACGTGTACTTACTGCTACAAGGATTCTTAGAGCGTACCTACCCGTGTACATGTGTCACGGGTTACACGGGTACACGTCAATCCGTGTCTCATCGGTAGCCCTACTTTCAAGAAGGTGGTGCGTGAACTATTAGAACATTATAATCGACAACTCTGAAATAAATTGTGTAATTAACACACCTCTTTCCAAGAGTATCGTATAAGACCTCCCACTTGCAATGGTAAAAAGATAACTGAAGATGTTCTTGCCAAATTAACGCGAAACTTTGTAGAAGACGAGTAATATATTATATGCGTATTTTGCGTTAGTGATGAAATTACAGTATCACAGTGAATATAGTGCATAGCGGCCATACTGAAATTGCATTGTTTAAAAATAGATAACTTTCCATACGTTTGAACTACAACACCGAAAATTAGTGGTCTATCGAAAGCCTAATGCAAAATAACAGCGACATTAAATTTTCACGTAATGGTGAATCATTCAGAAAGTAATTGCGGAATTAGAACGCAACTTAGCAACAAAGAAGTACCGTTTATGGGACCTTGCTGAAATTAGCGTAAGGCATAACACACAACGCACGGTGGCCATAATGAAAATATAGAATAAGATAATGAATGACTAGATATATTTTTAAGAGACAACAAAAATTTGCTTTGCACGTGGTTAGTTTGACGAAGGTAACAGAACAACGACTCCATAAGTTCAGGATGCTAGCTGGACGTATACCTAAGACTTAAATATATTCATCCCACGATATAATATCAAACGGAAATTTAGTGAGGGAGGGATACTGTACAAATATTACGACACAGCGCGCAGCTGCCATCTTGAATTTATAAAATATTCAAACAAATAACTATGTATTTTAGAGATACAATACCTCAGATTATCATTAATGTAGAACCGTATGTGGATGTGCATACCAATGTTAAAAGAACACCTACGCTCTATATTTCAGTCAGGGGCTGAGACTTAAAAATCAATAACATATGATCCAATTACGCAATTACCCCGAAACTTTATAACAGATCGGATATCGCGCTTCTATTAGTCGTACGACTATCGCACTGTATAGAGAACGCAGTTGAATACTTAAGACATTCATATCGATAATCCACTATTCATCACAATTACAATGACAAAACGCAGAAATATTTAGTCTCACATAAAAGGCTTTATCTGTAGAAGTCGAAAAATAAAGGAATCATACATTCAAGATGGTGGAGTGGCATATATTGTGTGTTCTTATCAATTCCTCTGGAGGAAAATGCTGAATTTTAACGAAACTTACTCAACGAAGGCGTTTATATAGCGTACAACTCTTAACGAACACTCCATTACAATAAGGAGGAAGAGTTATAACTGTACCAATACATTTAGGAGAAAGTAGGCTACATGTTCATGACTGAACTTTTCATTTTTATTTGGGAAGATAATCTTTTTGATATTCATTCACTTCTGGTAGTTCAGGCAGCAGCGGCTAGATGGTGCTCACTTAAGTGTGCGAATTTTCCTTTGGCAAATCATTGTAATATCAGTTCATTTCAGTTAGCACAGACAGAATTGGCTGGATGTTATGTATTCGTTGTTATAAGGCGGAACATCGAGGTAATCTGTTCTATCGTGCTTACTGTTATGTGGGCATTTTCTTTGGGATGGTACTGTTCTTGATATCGTTTTCTTTATGGTATTTTAGGCGGCACAGCCTAGATGGTCATCTGCCGCGTTGCACCTGATGTTTTCTGCGTTTTGGGATGATAATTTTTGTGAAATTTATTCATTTTCATTTGAGACTGCTGTGTCTTTTATCGTCTAGTGTGGTCCATATCATGAGTTAGCATTGTGACCTCTTCTGCTCATACACCTTCCATATTCAAATCGTAGAACACTGACAAGATGACAAAAGCATAGCAAAGAACACAAAGGTGATATCGCAACCCCGCTATGTACTCAAGAGAGATGTGTGATATCGTGGAATTTTACCATGCATATGTTTTCTGCTGGGAGTTTATCTCGAATTAGCGTGCAAAACAATCCAATACCTAGTTGCATCAAGTAGCAAGTTACCATGGCAACATGCGCAATACTTGAAGAGATGACATTCAAAAGGTGTTTAGTCACATCAGTGTAAATTATCACGAAAGCCAAAACCTGCAATGCCTGTAGTAACGTATACCGTAATGTAAAGAAATTAATTTACTAGAATCTATGTATTTGTCCAAAAGCGATAAAATATATATAATTTATTTTGTGACTCGTTTTGTGTTTGTCTTAAGTTTTTTGAACGGCCACAATGGACGACCTCTATCTTTAATGAAGACAATCAGGACATATTATTCTTTGATTGGCTTACTGAAAGGTTCATCTCTTTACAAAAATAATTCATTATTTTAGAATTTAATACCAACATGATAATTAATATTTTGTGTTCAGAAAGCTTTAGTGTGAAAGAAATGAGATATAACAAGATGTTTAGTAATGAACAAATAGGCTCCTTTCTGTATGGGTAGAGTTATAACTCCTTGTTCTTATTAAGGGGTTTATTTGAATATATTTGTGATTAACGTTAAGAGTTGTATCGTATAAAACACTCCCCGTTTACAAAGCTTCTTTGTTTTTCTCTTTTGCACCCAGAGGGTTGGATCATTAGAAAAGTACGCCCATTCACCATCATGAATGTATGGAATCCTTTATCTTGCGCATTCTGCAGAGAGAGCCTTCTTTGTGAGACTACATATTTGCTGCGTTTCGTCATTGTGACTCTAATAAATAATGCATTGTTGTTATAAATGTCTGATATATTCAAGACGGCGACCACGCGCTACATGCAGAGAGAGCCTTATTTGTGAGACTACATAAGTAGGATATATAGGCCGAAGCTGGCGCAGGGGCTAATGGGCAAGAAGGCCGCCGCGCGCAACAAGCCCTATGTTATTCTTAAGGAGGGGTCAGTCAGAGCTAGCGCAGTGGCTAATGGGCAAAATGGCCGCCATACTCTGAGACCGTGAATAATGTCACAGGGGGAGTTCGACCGTGTAGTCGTTAAAAGGAATATTTATTATTATGATTATTATTATTATTATTATTATTAATATAATGAATAATTTTATTAGGTAATTATTGATTGATAGCTTGCCATGGTGGGTGAGTGGTTATGTGTGTCGGACTACCAACCCCAAGCTTGCAGGTTCGATCTTGGTCGTGGTAAGTGATTTTTGAAAGGCGGCAAAAATTAAGAAACGCATGTCATACGATGTTGGCATGTAAAAGAACCCAGGGAGAGGTCGGCTATGTAGTTGCTAAATGGAATATTTATTATTATTATTAATATTATTATTATTAGGTAATTATTGATTGATCATGTACAATCAAGACCAGACTTATATTGCCCCACTTTATGGTGTAGTGGCTAGCATTTTTAGCTGTTACTGTGGAGGCTCGGGTTCGAGTCCTGGCTCTGTCAAGAAATTTAATTCTAGGCTGAGGGTTGGAATGGGGTACACTCAAACTTGTGAGGCAAAACTGACAGGAGCTGGCTTTTGATTCATACCGCAGCCATTCTGTCTAACCCAACTTCAGCTAACCTAACCTAACCTTACCTAACCTAACCAGATCCCACCTTACCTAACCTAACCTAACCTAACTTCAAACTCAGAATGTACAATACATTGTTTTTATACCCTCATAAATTAGATACAGAGAATGTCCACTATGATTTAGATCCTCGAGCACACTTTCTGACATATCATTAAAACGTGTAGGAAGAAATGACTGAAAATTTTCACTAACGCATAATACACGTTCACCAAACATTGTGTCCACTTTTGGAAGGTTAATGATACGGAAAAGAGTATGCATTGATAATTCAGTGAGCTTTTATTCTCTCTAATCAACAGTTCTGCCCCCCCCCCCCCCCATTGCATTGAGAATATTTATTGTAGTAGCCTATAAAGAAACAAAAAGATCATACCTATTACAGTTTAGCTATAAGTGATCAGAACCACTATAACATTTTATTCTAATAAGGAGATTTCCATAATGATAAGAAAAAAAAGCTTACCATAATGATGGATTGTGTGTAAGTAAACGTCTTTCGCTGCATGATGCCACTACTAAACTGATAGTCGTACAACGGACAAGTGAGTTCATGTTTCGCTGACGTAATCGTATGTTCCCACGCACTTCCTGTGTGTTGCACGCGCCGTAGTGGCTAAATTTGAAACTAGATGAGATGATTTGCTGATGTAATCGTATGTTCACCTGCACGCACACGCAGGCCCCTGTGAATGGGACCTGATGACCCCTGATGCTATAATGAAATTAAAACGTTGTTCCACATGATACGCAAGCAAAGAGCCGATCGCTACTATGAATTAACATTTATGTTTTTGTTTTGTTTTTACGCGTGTGCACTTGGGGTTTTTGTAAGAGGGCGGGCTTTTTGAATACAGATTTATAAATGAGTTATTTATTTTTAAATTACCAAAAGATCCAAAACTAATAGGTAATTAGCTTTTTAACATTTCATGAACCAATAAGGCTATGGGACTTGTATTAGAGGTCGTTGGACTTGAGGTGACATTTTGTTTTTGAATCTATTATTATTTTTGTTAAAAGGGTCTAACTACACTTTTGTTAATATCTCGCTAACTAATAATCAGAGAGGGTCAAGTGAGATGTCATGGGACTCAGGATGGTCAACCCTTTTCCATGACCAACGAATTTACCCAAAAGATTCAAAACAGCAAGGTCATTGACCTAAGATTTTATAAACTAATAATTGAATATTAACATGTGAGGTGTCATAGGACTTAGAATGGTCAACCCTTTCCCATGGCCAATGCATTTACCAAAAGTACCCAATACATCAAGGTCATTGACCTGAGATTTTATAAACTAATAATCGGGTACGAACATGTGAGATGTTAACCATGTGTGATGAAACATAGCTAGGTAGAGAAAGAATTAGTGAAGGCTACATGTATTGTGACTGACAAGTCTTTTACCATTGAAACTTGTTTTCAGATCAAACTGTAGTATAGAGAGAGTATAGGTTGCAGGTATGGGTTAATAAATGAGAAACTGTGTACGCAAACTCTGATTTATCAAGAATTAAGAGTAGACTATCTTTATTTGATTGGTTAAAGAGGATAGCTAAAACACAAAAATGCTCAGTGGTTACCGAAACAAAATGATCGCTACACACAACAAGCTTTAAATACTTGAGGCTAATAATCAATACACACACACACTCGCTTGTTCTAAACTAAACTGTGTTGCTGTCAGTGCTCAGACAGTAGGCTGATGACGAAATGCATTGCTAACAGAAATATAATCATTTCCGGTTGTCTAATGTAACCAGCTATCCATTTATTTATTTTTTGTGTTGCAGTGGTAAGCACTTTTAGCTCTTGTATTGGTAGTCTTAACTCGATTTCCAGGTCTGAGGCCTAGAACGAGTTGAACTAAGAAACAAGGGCATGGTGGTGCAGTGGTTAAGCTGTTAGCCTTTTCACCAGAGGGTTCGATTTCAGGTTAATATGCATGTCATAAACATATTAAACAAAACAAAAACAGAGATAAGGTTTAAAACTGATTACATTTGTGACTTTTCAAATTATTAATTGGATTACAAATACAAAAGGTGAACTGGGTTTGATATACAGTTAATGCTGTCTATCACACACTCGACTGTAAGAAAGCCAAAAGAGCAAAAGGCTTAGGTAGAGCAGTGGTAAAATTGCTATATGTAGAGAACTACCTGGCAAAGCTATATCGCATAAACAGTGCAGGATACAATCCAGCAATCAAATTTGTATCTTGTGGAACAGAGAAATGCACTTACGTGAGAAAATGCAAGTTCATGTGTAATATGACCTAACACACAAGTGTTCACCTGTGCACGTGCGCAATAAGAGCTAACAAGTCACATTCTGTTTAGTTCGTACGTAACGTTAGGTTAGGGCTAATGCACACACCCTAGTACACGAGGCACATGCCATTTGAGAGCAGGTCAAGGGATCTAACTTGGTGGATGGATGTGTTCTAACGAGTCATTTGTAGTTGAAAGAGAATAATACTTCTTCTTAAGATGTTAAAACTGAGGAGATGGTATGTACAGTAAGACGTCTTGTTATTTCCTGTGTAATATTACAGACATGACAGAGAGCGCGCAGATCTGTTGCTATGACTACGCTGCAGTAATTTGAAACCGCAAGTGTTCATTAAGACAATGGATGATGATCATGCAAAGTTAGCAGTTATTGGATATTACACAGGTGTTCCTTCCGGTGTCATGTTGCTGACATACCAGAGAGCGCACACTACTGTTGCTATGACTGACGCTGCAGTAATTTGAAACCCCCATGTGTTGATTAAGACAATGGGTGATGATCATGCAAAGTCAGCAGTCATTGGATACCACACATCAACATTGACTAAATCATAAACGTGTTGTCATAACCAGCAGAAACCTCATTTAAAGATTTTAGATTTTACATTTTAAATTTAAGATTTATTTTTATTTTTAGTTTTAACTTTTTTACATTTTCCTAAAAGAGTAAACAACAAGGTCACATACCTAACCTCATTAAACCTAACTTTACCAAACCTTACTTAAGCTAATCCAAAGGCTAATGCACATACCCAAAGCATATAAGGTACATGCAACTATCCTTATGCTAGTCTTATAGGTTACTGTTCAACATGATCACTACCCCCCAACACTGGATATTTTTTTAATTTTTGTTGTTTACACATATGCCAATTTTCCAATTTACCATTTTCAGTTTTTTTAATGTCAGTTTTTAGTTTTTTCAATTTGATAATATGGAAAACATGGATTTTGCATTTTGTTGTTTACACATTTATTAATTTCACAATTTCCCATTTTCAGTTCTTAAAATGTCAGTTTAAAGTTTTTCAATTTCATGATATTGAAACATCGATTTTCCAATTTGTTGTTTTCACATTTTTCAATTTACTAAATTCACATTTACAGTTTTTTTTTTAAATTTCAGTTTAATGTTTTTGTTCTATTTGTTAATATGGAAACATGGATTTTTTTACAATTTGTTTTTTTACATGTCATGCAATTAATCTTATGCTAGTCTTATAGGTTACTGTACAACATGATTACTACCCCACTGGATTTTTTTTTTCTTTTTGTTGTTTACACATATGCCAATTTTCCAATTCCTCATTTTCAGTTTTTTTTATATCAGTTTTAAGTTTTTCAATTTCATAATATGGAAATATGGATTTTGCATTTTGTTGTTTACACATTTATTAATTTCACAATTTCCCATTTACAGTTCTTAAAATGTCAGTTTAAAGTTTTTCAATTTCATGATATAGAAACATGGATTTTCCAATTTGTTGTTTTCACATTTATTAATTTACTAAATTCCCATTTACAGTTTTTAAAATTTCTGTTTAACGATGTTGTTTTTTTCTATTTGTCAATATGGAATATGGATTTTTCCAGTTTGTGTTTTACATGTTCATTTTGCATTAGGAGTGGAGAGAGGTGGGTAGTAATTAAAAATGTGCAAGCAGTGTCCATTGTTGACAGGTCATTGTTGACGAGTCCTTTTCATACAACAGAAAAGTGAGTTCATGTTTCGCATGCATTACCTAAAATGTAATACCATGCAAGTGTTTAACATTTTACAACTACCCTGTTAGTATGATTTGCACACTACAAAGGTTATATCTGTTCTGGTAATAGAATTATTTAACATTGGCTTTTATATTTAATATGTACAGTTTAAAGTGATAGAAAAGTGGTAGAAATGTGGTAGCAAAGTTGTAGACAAGTGGTAGACAATTGGTAACAAAGTGGTAGAAAAGGGGTAGCAAAGTGGTAGAAAAGTGGGTGCAAAGTGGGTGCAAAGTGGGTGCAAAATGGGTGCAAAGTGGGTGCAAAGTGGGTGCAAAAGTGAGTGCAAAAGTGGGTGCAAAAGTGAGTGCAAAAGTGACTGCTAAAGTGGGGTGTAAAAGTGGTACCCTATTTGTAACGGCTTATTTAACAAGTTATTTTGTGGTACTCTATTTGTAATGGCTTATTTGACAAGTTATTTTTTATCAAATGTATTTAGAGGATATCTCTCTTGTTCTTGGAAAGTATCTCAGCCCTTTTTATGATAGCATAATGTTTACCGCCATGTTTCTTAGCAACAACAATACACTAAAGTTCCAAGAATCCAAACTACTCTAAGGTTCATGATTGTCTCTCAACTCCATTCCACCCCTAGTCAAAAATATTATACATTTCGAATTTTTCAAAAAAAGGTAAATTGGGACAGTATGCTATATGTTTAAACTAAAAATCATATAAAATCATATGCTAACTCCAACACCTACGTCTATCCCACTCTCAGTAAAAAAAAAATTATATTCTTTAAATTTTTCATAAAATTTTTGGAAAGTAGGCTATAGTTTGAAAACTAATCATCATAAAAAGTCATATATAGACTCAAACCAATGGCTTTATGTCCTTAATCGTTAGAACATAACATGGAATTTTTGACAATTTTTCAAAAAATGTTCATTCTAAAAAAAAATTGGGCTATATTTTGTAAACTATGAAATTTACAAAAAAATGTGTTTGACATAAATGACAGGTATTTACTCCCTCTACCATAAAACCAAGTCCCAGGTCTCTGGGGACAAAATCCACAAAGTTTCAATTTTGAAAGTAGGCGATATTTTGAAAACTTATCATTCTAAAAAGTCATATATAGACTCAAACAAATGTTCTTTAAGTCCTTTAACGTCCTTTAACTTAAACATATTTTCAATTTTTCCAAAAAAGGGTCAATTTTCAAAATTGCCTATATTTTGGAAACTAAGAATTTTACAAAAAAGTTTGTTTAACATAAATGAAAGGTCTTTACCCCCTATATCCCAAAAATAAATTGTACGTGCCTAGGACAAAAACTGTGCAGTAGTGTGTTTGTAGCAGTTCAGATGCCTCCTGCTCCCCTCCTCCAAGATGGCGGCCGTAGCTTAACTTAACCTAGCCTAACCTAACAAGATGGCGGCTGTAGCTTAACTTAACCTAGCCTAACCTAACCTAACCTACGAGGTGTGATCAAAAAGTTCCAAAAATTTGGCTGCAATTTAACCAAACCTAGCCTAGCCTAACCAAACCTAACCTACAAGGTGTGATCAAAAAGTTCCAAAATGGCGACCGTAGCTTGTAGTAGTGTGTTTGTGAGCGTTCAAGGCCCACCTCCACCTCCCCACCTCACTAGATGGCGGCCGTAGCTTAACTTAACCTACCCTAACTTAACAAGATGGCGGCCGTAGCTTAACTTAACCTAGCCTAACCTAACAAGATGGCGGCCGTAGCTTAACTTAACCTAACCTACGAGGTGTGATCAAAAAGGTCCAAAAAAGTGACTGCGACTTAACCTAACCTAGCCTAGCCTAACCTAACCTAACCTACAACGTGTGTTCAAAAAGTTTCAAAATGGCGGCCGTAGCTTCACTTAACCTAACCTAACTTAACTTAACTTAAACCTACGAGGAGTGATCAAAAAATTTTCAAAATAGTGGTCATAGCTTAACTGAACCTTGCCTAACCTAACCTAACCTAAACCTACGAAGTGTGAACATAAAGTTCCAAGATGGCGGTCGTAGCTTAATTCCACCTAACCTAACCCTACGAGGTGTGATCAAAACGTTCCAAAAATGGCTGCCGTAGCTTAACTTAACCTTTGAGTCATTTTTTTAACGGGTCCCGAGGGACGGGTCCTTGTTGACGGGTCCTTGTTGACGGGTCCCTGTGGGCGGGTCCTTTGGACTGATCCCTATGGAATGGCCCATGCATTTTTTCCAAATTATGTCAAAGGGACCCGCCCACAGGGATAGCCTTTGGATTAGCTTAAGTTAGGTTTGGTAAAGTTAGGTTTAATGAGGTTAGGTATGTGACCTTGTTGTTTACTCTTTTAGGAAAATGTAAAAAAGTTAAATCTAAAAATAAAAAAAATCTTAAATTTAAAATGTAAAATCTAAAATCTTTAAATGAGGTTTCTGCTGGTTATGACAACACGTTTATGATTTAGTCAATGTTGATGTGTGGTATCCAATGACTGCTGACTTTGCATGATCATCACCCATTGTCTTAATCAACACATGGGGGTTTCAAATTACTGCAGCGTCAGTCATAGCAACAGCAGTGTGCGCTCTCTGGTATGTCAGCAACATGACACCGGAAGGAACACCTGTGTAATATCCAATAACTGCTAACTTTGCATGATCATCATCCATTGTCTTAATGAACACTTGCGGTTTCAAATTACTGCAGCGTAGTCATAGCAACAGATCTGCGCGCTCTCTGTCATGTCTGTAATATTACACAGGAAATAACAAGACGTCTTACTGTACATACCATCTCCTCAGTTTTAACATCTTAAGAAGAAGTATTATTCTCTTTCAACTACAAATGACTCGTTAGAACACATCCATCCACCAAGTTAGATCCCTTGACCTGCTCTCAAATGGCATGTGCCTCGTGTACTAGGGTGTGTGCATTAGCCCTAACTTAACGTTACGTACGAACTAAACAGAATGTGACTTGTTAGCTCTTATTGTGCTCGTGCACAGGCGAACACTTGTGTGTTAGGTCATATTACACATGAACTTGCATTTTCTCACGTAAGTGCATTTCTCTGTTCCACAAGATACAAATTTGATTGCTGGATTGTATCCTGCACTGTTTATGCGATATAGCTTTGCCAGGTAGTTCTCTACATATAGCAATTTTACCACTGCTCTACCTAAGCCTTTTGCTCTTTTGGCTTTCTTACAGTCGAGTGTGTGATAGACAGCATTAACTGTATATCAAACCCAGTTCACCTTTTGTATTTGTAATCCAATTAATAATTTGAAAAGTCACAAATGTAATCAGTTTTAAACCTTATCTCTGTTTTTGTTTTGTTTAATATGTTTATGACATGCATATTAACCTGAAATCGAACCCTCGGGTGAAAAGGCTAACAGCTTAACCACTGCACCACCATGCCCTTGTTTCTTAGTTCAACTCGTTCTAGGCCTCAGACCTGGAAATCGAGTTAAGACTACCAATACAAGAGCTAAAAGTGCTTACCACTGCAACACAAAAAATAAATAAATGGATAGCTGGTAACATTAGACAACCGGAAATGATTATATTTCTGTTAGCAATGCATTTCGTCATCAGCCTACTGTCTGAGCACTGACAGCAACACAGTTTAGTTTAGAACAAGCGAGTGTGTGTGTGTATTGATTATTAGCCTCAAGTATTTAAAGCTTGTTGTGTGTAGCGATCATTTTGTCTCGGTAACCACTGAGCATTTTTGTGTTTTAGCTATCCTCTTTAACCAATCAAATAAAGATAGTCTACTCTTAATTCTTGATAAATCAGAGTTTGCGTACACCGTTTCTCATTTATTAACCCATACCTGCAACCTATACTCTCTCTATACTACAGTTTGATCTGAAAACAAGTTTCAATGATAAAAGACTTGTCAGTCACAATACATGTAGCCTACACTAATTCTTTCTCTACCTAGCTATGTTTCATCACACATGGTAAACATCTCACATGTTCGTACCCGATTATTAGTTTATAAAATCTCAGGTCAATGACCTTGATGTATTGGGTACTTTTGGTAAATGCATTGGTCATGGGAAAGGGTTGACCATTCTAAGTCCTATGACACCTCACATGTTAATATTCAATTATTAGTTTATAAAATCTTAGGTCAATGACCTTGCTGTTTTGAATCTTTTGGGTAAATTCGTTGGTCATGGAAAAGGGTTGACCATCCAGAGTCCCATGACACCTCACTTGACCCTCTCTGATTATTAGTTAGCGAGATATTAACAAAAGTGTAGTTAGACCCTTTTAACAAAAATAATAATAGATTCAAAAACAAAATGTCACCTCAAGTCCAACGACCTCTAATACAAGTCCCATAGCCTTATTGGTTCATGAAATGTTAAAAAGCTAATTACCTATTAGTTTTGGATCTTTTGGTAATTTAAAAATAAATAACTCATTTATAAATCTGTATTCAAAAAGCCCGCCCTCTTACAAAACCCCAAGTGCACATGCGTAAAAACAAAACAAAAACATAAATGTTAATTCATATTAGCGATCGGCTCTTTGCTTGCGTATCATGTGGAACAACGTTTTAATTTCATTATAGCATTAGGGATCATGACCCAGTCAAAAGGAACCGTTCTAAAGGGATTAGTCAAAAAGGACCCGTCAACAAGGACCCTTCCACAGGGGGCTCGTCAACAAGGACCCGTCAACAATGACCCGTCCGCAGGGTCCCGTCCACAGGGACCCATTCACAGGGGCCTGCGTGTGCGTGCAGGTGAACAGACGATTACATCAGCAAATCATCTCACCTAGTTTCAAATTTAGCCACTACGGCGCATGCAACACACAGGAAGTGCGTGGGAACATACGATTACGTCAGCGAAACATGAACTCACTTGTCTGTTGTATGACTATTAGTTAAATAGTGGCATCATGCAGCGAAAGTCGTTTACTTACACACAATCCATCATTATGGTAAGCTTTTTTTCTTATCATTATGGAAATCTCCTTATTAGGATAAAATGTTATAGTGATTCTGATCACTTATAGCTAAACTGTAATAGATATGATCTTTTTGTTTCTTTATAGGCTACTACAATAAATATTCTCAATGCAATGGGGGGGGGGGGGCAGAACTGTTGATTAGAGAGAAAAAAAGCTCACTGAATTATCAATGCATACTTGCATACTCTTTTCCGTATCATTAACATTCCAAAAGTGGACACAATGTATGGTGAACGTGTATTATGCGTTAGTGTAAATTTTCAGTCATTTCTTCCTACACGTTTTAATGATATGTCAGAAAGTGTGCTCGAGGATCTAAATCATAGTGGACATTCTCTATATCTAATTTATGAGGGTATAAAAAACAATAAATGTATTGTACATTCTGACTTTGAAGTTAGCTTAGGTTAGGTTAGGTTAGGTAAGGTGGGATCTGGTTAGGTTAGGTAAGGTTAGGATAGGTTAGGTTAGGTTAGCTGAAGTTGGGTTAGACAGAATGGCTGCGGTATGAATCAAAAGCCAGCTCCTGTCAGTTTTGCCTCACAAGGTTGAGTGTACCCCATTCCAACCCTCAGCCTAGAATTAAATTTCTTGACAGAGCCAGGACTCGTACCCGAGCCTCCACAGTAACAGCTAAAAATGCTAGCCACTACACCATAAAGTGGGGCAATATAAGTCTGGTCTTGATTGTACATGATCAATCAATAATTACCTAATAATAATAATATTAATAATAATAATAAATATTCCATTTAGCAACTACATAGCCGGCCTCTCCCTGGGTTCTTTTACATGCCAACATCGTATGACATGCGTTTCTTAATTTTTGCCGCCTTTCAAAAATCACTTACCACGACCAAGATCGAACCTGCAAGCTTGGGGTTGGTAGTCCGACACACATAACCACTCACCCACCATGGCAAGCTATCAATCAATAATTACCTAATAAAATTATTCATTATATTAATAATAATAATAATAATAATAATAATCATAATAATAAATATTCCTTTTAACGACTACACGGTCGAACTCCCCCTGTGACATTATTCACGGTCTCAGAGTATGGCGGCCATTTTGCCCATTAGCCACTGCGCTAGCTCTGACTGACCCCTCCATAAGAAGAACATAGGGCTTGTTGCGCGCGGCGGCCATCTTGCCCATTAGCCCCTGCGCCAGCTTCGGCCTATATATCCTACTTACATATTTGCTGCGTTTCGTCATTGCGACTCTAATAAATAATGCATTGTTGTTATAAATGTCTGATATATTCAAGATGGCGACTGCGCGCTACATGCAGAGAGAGCCTTCTTTGTAAGACTTCATATTTGCTAATTTTCGTCATTGTGACTCAAATAAATAATGCATTGTTGTTATTAATGTCTGATATATTCAAGATGGCCACTGCGCGCTACATTAAGCTATATATGGATATTCGTAGTGACGTTATTTTTATGGTGCTCCTCTTCACTAAATGCCATGTTGATTGAGTTTTACATCACGAGTTAATTATATTCAAGTCTTAAGAATACGCCCAGCCACCATCGTGAACAAATGAATTCGTTGTTCTTTCGACTTAGTCGAAGGAAGCCATTTATTAGTTTCTACATTACTGCTAAATTTGTTGTTGCATCGTAATAATACATTGCGTTATTCATTATCATATTCTTTATTTCCAAGATGGCCAACGCGCATTGTATTCAGTATGTTATGGCTTATTTCAGTAACGTCCTCTCTATGGTATTTATTTCTTACTAAATTCCGCTATTACGTTTTTTTAAATTACGCCTAGGCACCGATTTGAATTAAATTTCATAAGAATAGGTTTGAAATGTTTGCGATATTTCAAGACGGCCACTGTGCGAGATATTCAATGTGATAATCTCTTGATGATCGCAATTATGGGCTCTTATACGATACTCCCCTCTTATCAAGTTTCGTCTTAATTAGCTAATTTCATTCTGAGTTGTCATTTTTAATGTTCGAATATTTTGTGCAGCCACCATCTTGGATGTATGAAGAGTCTGTTGTTTTGTGTTGGCCACATACACGTTTCTAACTTGCCACTCACATTTGTCACGGTAACTCCTATGTGTGCAGAGTTGTTGTGGCAGCGCGCAGTATGTTCTCTCATATACTGGTAACCTTCGTATCAGAAAGTGTAATAATGTGAATATGGCTTCATTGGGCCATTGGTTATGGCTTATGATGCTTGCACGATATGCATGTCAGCCATCTTGAAATTGTTTACTTGATGAACTTAATGTTTGCGCTCGAGACGCTTCGTACACACAGGCAGGTTTTGCTAAAAGGTGGTAGATATCTGTGAATTAGTTAAATCGTTATTTTATTTTAGCTTTGAACATTTGGGTGACTGTAATTGTGTTTTGCTTGGGGTGGCGGCGATATAAAACATGATACTGAGGTGTCCTTTGCTAGTGCTACCTCTAAAGCAAATCTGGTTCAAGTCGGTCTGTTTGTGTTTAAATGATACAGACACACATACATGCACTCCATTATTTAAAAAGAACGAAAGTAGGCTGTTTTAGGGATAGTCTATCTCGCCACTTGTCTGGAAAATAGAGTCCAGTATCATCCTTCAAGCAGTTGTACTGTTCCTTTGCATTGTTTGTTTGTTCTGGCACGGTTTGTGACGTGGGTGTCGTCGTTCTTCCAATCCCCTCCGTAGACATGTCACAAAACCTTGTGAATATCTTCCTTGTTAGCCGAATATTGGTTGTGAACAATAGATAACTGCTCTAGTTCAACTATGGAAGATTTTCTATCTGCAGACCAACCCTAGATCTGACGGTTCTTCCATGGTTCCGTCTCAGACTCAAATATAAATTTCAGCAAGGCTTTAACCAACGCCACCTAGACTATAAGGCCTCCACACTCGGAAGCACGCGCGCCAAGAGTAGTCATACCTCCCTAGCCGAGCAAACGATGTTTCTACTCGCAGAAAACGCTTACAATATTGGAACCAATCAACTGTAAATGATCACAGCATTGTCTGCAAAAACTTATTTTAGAATATAAGCATATTCCATGACACAAATATTTGTGTTAGCCGAACACAGTAGAATTTATCTTCTTTCTTGCCTTTCATTAGCACTTGAACTATGAAACTCCTTCCATAATCTTTCCCTCCCCTCAAACTCTCCGCAACAACTTCTTGAATATTTTGTTGGTCAATGTTTTGTCTCTTAGCATTCCTTGTAGCTAGCAGGTATACTTAACCCTCCGTTAGGCGCGTGGGTTAGCTTTCCTTGTAGCTAGCAGGTGTACTTAACCCTCCGTTAGGCTTGTGGGTTAGCTATCCTTGTAGCTAGCAGGTGTACCTAACCCTCCGTTAGGTGCGTGGGTTAGCTTTCCTTGTAGCTAGCAGGTGTACCTAACCCTCCGTTAGGCTTGTGGGTTAGCTATCCTTGTAGCTAGCAGGTGTACTTAACCCTCCGTTACGCACGTGGGTTAGCTTTCCTTGTAGCTAGCAGATGTACTTAACCCTCGGTTAGGCGCGTGGGTTAGCTTTCCTTGTAGCCAGTAGGTGTACTTACCCCTCCGTTAGGCGCGTGGGTTACTTTCCTTGTAGCTAGAAGGTGTACTTAACCCTCCGTTAGGCGCGTGGGTTAGCTTTCCTTGTAGCTAGCAGATGTACTTAACCGTCCGATAGGCGCGTGGGTCTGGTGGCCCCACTTCTCAGTGATCGTTCATTATTTCAACTTTATATCCACTGCCTATATCGCAGTTTTCATGTCAACAATTGGTACCAGTGTTTCATCACTAACAAAAAGGTTCCAACATTCAAATTCAGTATTAGTAGAGCTTACAACAGCAGAATATGGGCCGTGTCTGAGTAACCATCCATGCTTCCTTGTTCCACTTCGCGCCATCCTTGCCTAGAACTGGAATCTGTTCTTGTTGCTGATTCTTTAGGGGCCTTGCGACATCGTAGTCATGTAGCCCCGTGTACTTGGGTGTGAGTCTGATAACCTGTATCATTGTGACGTCTGTAGTAGTGTGTGTATTTGTAATTCAGGTAGGATTTGGGTAGTAAGTGGCCGTGGCCTTCAGATAGGTACCATCCTTGCATTTGCCCGGAGAAGAATTGGGGAAAACACGGAAAACCACTTCTAGGATGGCTGAGGTAGGAATCAAACCCACCTGTTCTCAACATTTCGTCACGAGGCTAAGTGTACCCCATTACAGCCCTCTGACCAGAATTACGTTTCCAGGCAGAGCCAGGATTCAAACCCGGGCCTGACAGCCAAGAATGCTAGCCACTGCGCAAAGAGGAAGACATATAATAAGCTAATAATAATGGCCTACTTACCAATAAAATATAAACGGCCATCCATTTTCTCGCCTCCTGTACCGCCCTCGTCCATCCTGATCAATTTCATGGTCAGTATCCGAGTCTTCAGATCTTGTTTCAACTTTGTCTTCAGTATCAGAGTCACCATTTTCTTTGAAATTATCATCAACTAGCGCTTCGTTATCTTCCAGCGGAAGGCAACATACTTCATCTACATCCTAAGGTTTTCGTAAGTCGTATATCTCTTTACTTATATTCACTGAAGCAACGTACTGTACCTTTATTATCATGGTCAAAACGTTAAGTATTTCAGCACTACTTTCAACGTGGTTGGATTTATAGCGTGCGCCGGCTGGTCATATGTCTCGCAGCTGATGACGTGAGGATACGGTACATTCCGAGTCTCTCCGAGATCGCTCGAAGGGAGACTTCGGTACTGTGTCGTCACAAGCGCAATGCCAGTATTGATCCAATGAATCGACCGGCAACCAAGAGATTATTAAAGCTCATTAAGGAGAAATGAGAACTATTTACACACTTTGAGTATTATGAAATGTTAATTAGCATAGCATTAAATGAATTACGATATATTTTCATGTTATTGAGCTCCCTCGAACATATAAATAATATAAATCATACGTCGAGATTATGAATTGTCAAACCAGATGGCGCTGATGTAAGAGTACCTGAACCGTCGTGAAACCTTACCCGCTGGGGAGAACACAGAACCTATTTCGCTTCTCACGGGTACACAACAAGACCTTCACTTGTGTACTGACTAGACATAGCGCGTATCGGGAGTGTAAAGTTCGCTTCTAACGTGTACAACTCTTATTAAATGAAGTGAGTCTAACAATATTGCACACACACACTTGTGGACATTTTACGCAGTACAGTATATTAGAACTTGTAATAGTTCTTATGGGCAAGTAATACATCGTACACGTATGAACTCAGACTTTGCTATTATAAACATGTACATTAACAAGAACAATAAGCACAGTAAATCATGCTATATCTCACAGCAGTGAACTCTATTATTTGATGGGTGCTTTTTCATACAACTGTATGAAACTAGTAACCAAGTTACTACTTTCGAACTCTTAACATTATTCCTCTGACTTACAGTGGCGTTAATTAACCGGATGTCATGAGGAAGATTTAAAATGTGCTGTAATATGAGAAACATGGCAGGTTAGACACAGCATACTTGAGTATCTGCAAGCAAACCAGCGAACATTCTCTGTGAAACCGGCATAGCTTCACGCGTTTCCCAGTGCCGCACTTCACAGCTGACCAGTGCTAAGCATGACTTTTGCGTTACGGCACTTTCTACCCGTTCGTTATACTACTTTTGTACGGACGTTTATCTGGAGTGAGATGTACTTTGCGTGGTGAGGGAGCTGACCGTTCGTGCAGGATGGGAGGTATCCTGATAACCAAATGGAACCATTGGAGTGGAGTGGAGACAGGAGTTCCAGAGTTCGGTTCTCGATGACCTGAAGAATCTTTACCATCGCCATGTATAAGGGAGGAAATGATATGAAGGGCATATCATTGCTCTTCCAACAACTTCGAGAGTCAACAAGGTACAGAAAATCAGTCCTATAATCGTATTAGAGCTTTGACACTCTAACGTTATTTTTGCTGCCATTTTTGAGTATTTTTGATTAGTATGTCGAAAGATAAGAGTTTAGGCATGATGTCACTGTCATGACTGATTCTATCCTAGACAGAGTTTTCATTCTAGTAAAGGATGCACCCATTTGTAAATTAATTGTTGTGTAATTTCATATTAATAGTAAATTCAAGTCATTTGAGTTGGAAACTTCTTTAACGTAAAGAAGAGGAACCACTAGAAGAAGATTTTATTCTGCGAGTTTTTTGATGGTGTTGAGAACATTAATTAATGTCTATTTTCGACATTTTGCACATTTGTGGACTCTGACTCGAGCTACACTTGTAGTTCAACTCTAAAACAGTTATACACTCGAAAGTTGTGTTTTGAAGCTTATGAATGATTTTTCTAGATAGTAACACACGTGTTGAAGCTGTTTTTAGTGAAGAAGGCTGATCTTTTGCTTTCACTTGGGACTATGCTATGTTCTTTTGGGAGATAGACACCTATAGTGTTTCTAACCGATCAATAGCGTGCTAATTGATATGATTACCTAGGTCGGTGGTGTAGGATACTATTCGTTTTTCTAGAACCCATTTGGGTAGACCTGTTCCAATATTTTGCTTGATCCAGTTTACTTCTTCGTTTGAATTTAAATATTTTTGATACATGATAGCCATGCTTGTTCAGGCATCGTTGATATCCATACTAGATGGAATTATAACGCGTAACTTTTGTATAGTCTTTTGACTAGTGAATACTTTGATAAAACACTCAACATATTTATTCACGTTAATCCCAATTTCTATAAATATGCAGGCAGATCCTTTACCAGATCTGTGATTATAATTAAGCCTATTGACAGCAGAGTTTTTGATTCTTATGGATAAATAGATAAAGGAATGAAACCAATATTCTATAATTGGTCATAAAATATAACGAAAACTGTATAATTCTATCAACGCAATTCTAAATGTGAATAACAGCTGTAAACATGATTCTAATAATGAAATGTCGTCGTTCACCAGTTAGGGTGATTATTAATGGCAATGATTAATGACAATGCAATGTTTAAGGTTAAAATAAATGCTCAGTGCAGTACTATGTGTAATAATGAATCCACGTAGAGGCAGTTATTTAATGAAATAATGTTCAAAGGAATATTCTACGGTATAATGTGAATTACAATCCACGTAGATGGATTTATGAAGCCAGGTGACTGAATTGCTTTAGGCAGAATTTCAGCGAGATTCCATGTGAATAATCTGTTTTGTAGAATCGTGCATTTCACTGCATGGATGATTAAATTATTTTTGGAGGATCTTAATTCTAGAATCACACTGCAATGCTAATTAGGTCATATAATCATCCTAGCCTATTGACTTGGAGATGATACTTCAATTTAGGAGGTTGTTTAAAATCTACTTAGCTCGATTGCTTGGTCAGGTAAAACCTGACATAACATTCACCATATATGAGATTACTATTTTAAAATAAGACACTATGGGAGAGTGTCGGATCTGAGGCTAGCGAAAACACTAAATAAAGTGTTACACGAATTCTGTAAATTTGTAATATATATAAAGGGTGTAATTTTGTGTATAGGCAGATGAAGCCTATAATTGTGAATTTTCTGAAATACGGATCCAACGTAATTATCTTCGTCTTACTACATTTTGGATCACTGTTAATATTTTTTTTTTATTGTTCATACTCTCTGCATGCTCCACTACATAAGTAGTACTACATGCACTTACATTACATTTTATAAATGAACAAAATAAATTACATTATAATGATTCAATTACTAGATGACAATCTTAACAATTTCAAACAATATTATTCATCGTTTTTCCTTAGAGCTTGAAAATCCAGAGCATTAACAAATTTAGAAAATTCCTTCAAATACTTTTGTAATAGCACAGATTTCTGAATCGGCCAGTTATCATCTCTATTAACACTATTGATCAAGAATTGCCTGATATTTTTCACTTCGCTGCACACGAAAATTATATGATCTATAGTCTGAGGGCTGCTTTTACAGGAACACTCGGGATTACGTATAATTTTAAGTCTGTGTAAGTACGAAGCAATATTTCCATGTCCAGTCAGTATTGTAGTCATATTAGGTGTTAAGGTGATTTTGGATTTTAATCTACCTGAAACTGTTGGAAAGAATTCTTTTGTAAGTGTGCCTTTTGAAGTTTGTTCCCATTTTTGCTGCCATTCATGAATTGATTCTTCTTTGAGATTTCTTTTAAAAGTTGAGATGGGTATTCTATCGAAACAAACCTCGCTTAATGTTGTAGCCTCCTTTGCAATTTTATCAGCCAGTTCATTGCCTGCAACACCTGTATGTGCCTTAACCCATTCAAATTTTATTATCCATTTTTTCCTTTTTAGAATAGCTGTAGTCCTTCTTATATTCTCAATTAGATCGTTATGATTTCTGAAGTCCGCAATGGAGTCAATTGCTATTTTACTATCTGTGTAAATAATTACTTTCTTATATTCATCATCCTCTGTCTTAGTAGTATCTAAGAACTCCAGAGATTTAAGTATAGCTAATTGCTCCACCTGATTATTCGAACAGTTGTCTTGCAGTCTATATTTCAATTGGTCTACTAATTCGTGCAATCTGAATATAGCTATGCCAGCCCCCACTCCTTCTTCACTTTTGCTTCCATCTGTGTAAATTTTCCATGGGATATATTCATTTAATGCTATTCTTGGATCTTCGGTACCAGGAAAATAGGCTGGATGGAGCCATCTCATAGGTTTTTCGGGGTGATCAATGGCATAGTTCATAGTTGTTTTTCCTGACTTGATTTTGTATAGAGTAACAATCTCTTTAGCCATTATATCTATAGGAGTAATTCCTGTAATAATGCACAGTGCCTCATGAGATACAGTGCGGTACGATTTTGCTATTCTCAAGAGAATAAGTCTTTGCACTCTCAAGTATTTAATCATATTACATTTCTTTTCTAGGGATTCAATCCAGATCGGAGCAGCATATAACAGCATTGGCAATATTGCTCCTTTATAAATTGTTTCCAAAGCCTGGTGTTTTAGACCCCATCCTATTCTAGCCGATTTTGATAATGCGTTTATTAATTTAATACATTTTTCACTAACTTTATTGATGTGGTCATTGAACTTAAAGCGAGAGTCTATAGTTATTCCTAGATATTCCATCGTATCTACTTGTACAAGACGTTTCCAATTCATAAAGATATCAATTGTCTTCTTTGCTTTCCTTCTTCTTGATATTAGAATAACTCTTGACTTACTTTCATTAAAAAGGGTTTTGTTTTCTGTTGACCACTTAGTAACTTTCCGTAATTCCATATTCACAATATTTTCTGCTTCAATTTCAGTTTCAGCCCTGACTGCAATTATAAGGTCATCAGCAAATGCTATAGCTTTGGTGTTTTTACCGTATTCCAAAACTGAGCAGTGAATTATACTGTACATTCCAGTACCCCGGTCCACAACATGAACCTTGAGGACATCCTTTACTAACTACTGTTTCTACTTGGATACTATTGGAATTCATGAACGTCGTTCTATCCTTGAAGTAGCTCTTAGTCAGGTAGTACAAATTTCTCGGGCATTTGAAGTATTTTAGGGCCTTTAGGACACATGGCCACCACGCAGAGTCAAAAGCTCCTTTGACATCAAGACTAACTATAACGGTAATTTGACCATTTTTGAACGCCTCAGTTATAAATTCCTTAAGTGCCATAGCTGCATCAGTAGTAGACTTTTGAACTGTGAAGCCATATTGATTTTCGTTCAGTAGTTTATTGGTATAGAGGTAGTGATCTATTCTATTTATTAGAAGTTTCTCTAATACTTTGCCCGCCACATTTATCAGGCTTATTGGTCGGAATTTAGAGGGATCCTGAATCTTATCTTTCCCTGGTTTTGTGATTGGTATAAGTCTCGCATTTTTCCATCGCTTCGGGAAACAAGCATTCTTCAAGCAACCATTATATAATGATGTCATAGTTCTAGGGATACTTTCATACGTCCACCATAGTATTTTACTAGTGATTCCATCTTCACCTGGTGTCTTTTTAAGACCTAGATCTTTGATTGCAGATTTTATTTCTTCTTCTGTAAATTCCCAGTCGTCCAGAGTGTCTATTGGTTCCTCTACTTCCTTCCTTATTTGCTTTTGCTGAGCAGTATCTTCCATTTCATCATCCTTCTGAATGAGATGGTTTAATATACACCGCATTGTTTCCTTTAAGTCTCTTGTGTAGTGACCTTCATTGTTAATAAGAGTTGATACAATTTGAGTATTCTTAATTTTTCCTGACGCTGATTTATAGACTATGTCCCAGGGATTTGAAGAAATTTTACTACAGTATTCTTTCCAAGACAGTATCTTTGCATTTCTGATTTTAGCTTGGTATTTAGTTAATATTATATATTCATGATTTTTGATAAAATGCAGTCACTACCAGTGATGACTGGGACTAGCAGTTGTATTGCTCCAATTTGAACTTCAATTTGAAGTAGATGCATTCTTGCTCTTCTTGATTATTTCATATAGTGACTTTCACTATATTTCATCTGAATAAATATTTCTACAGTTTTATTTTAATCGTCGAGGTGTGATTCTTTATAGAAGTGATTTGAGGTCACGTTAAGAAAGCCTTTGCTAGCTATTTCGGAGTCTTCCACATTCCCGAGATTGCTCTTTTATATGATTCCCGTGTACTTTGAGCTACTTTTTGTTCGTTGGGCATGGATTTTCTTAACGTTGCCTCGGGTAGGAATGCCTGTGCCCTATTATCCCCGTCACTTGTTGGTAGGATCAGGGAGTTTACTAGCCGGGGTTTTCAGGTTCTTCGATCCGGTTACCATCAAGGGATTTCAACAAGCTGATGGTAGGTAATTACGGGTACAGTACCAAACCAAATAAACGCTCTAACAGCACACCTACTACTCACTGACGACGCCCTGACCGAATATTACATCACTGGGCGCGTTGGGGCTACCAGTCCCATATGATACAGCAACTGATAAATGTTACATGTGTGGAGTTATTTTAGCCTATTTTCATTTATGAAAAAATTGGCTTACGAGATCACATTTTGTCCGTGTGTGTGTGTGTGCGAATGTGTGTGTTCCCTAATAAAATCTAAACGACTGAAGCGATCTCAAGAAAACTCGGTAAGGTCATAATACTATTTTGTCCAACCTCGACCGTGCCCTTCAAATTTCATAACATTCTACCAAACCAACATGGCGGCTGTGCGAAGTATTTCACCGGCATTCTACATCTCAGAAACAATTACTGATATCACCATGAAAATTTTTACGGTCACAAAGGGCACCACTTAAGGTTCACCTATGTCACTTTCAAAAACCTGTTAAGTACAGAACGAAAATAGCAGCCAAACTAAGTTGAACAATTTAGATATACTTCTCTGGTGTATTAACTATCCGAACGCAGTGAACCATGGTACGGTACAGCAAATATTTATACACATTGAAATGCACTGAAATCCAATTTTGTCAAATTGTTTACATAACCTCAAGATGGTGGCAGTGCGAAATTTTAACATACAGATTTTATTTCGTGTGTCCTAATCATGCGATCGAAGTTTGAATAATACACCTACACAATAATATTCACGTAATAGCACATGACTTTAAGGCCTACATATATAAAAATCAAACATGGCGACCATCCGAACTATTAAGACGATTCTCTATATCTACGAATCTATTACAGCAATCAAACTGAAATTTTGTATGTTGATAGAGGCAAACAACAAAAGTAGGATATATGAAAATAGGCTACATAGGTCTACACGAACTCCTTGTTAGATTCGTCATTTAACAACTCGAGGGAAATACATACTGAAATATGGTGCAATAAGTCCCAAAACGAAAAGATCATAACTTGAACTGTTGGTTGATATTAAAACTCAAACGAACCATGGGGATGTCAGACCCATGCGCGACTTGCGGGGGGTTGAGTAATGAGGGCAATTTGGAAAAATAGATGGCACGACCCCTGGAAGTAAAGAGGGTCTAGTATGGCTGTAAGGATCTGCTTTGTTTCTCGTGGCATCCACAGATATTCTTATAATTTCATGGGCTGAAATGTTGTTCACATACCTGTTGAGAATTAATTAAATACCGTTATTAATACTTGTTCAGGAGCAATGTGACCTGAAGCACCGCCCAGACCTCAGTAGCGCCCATATAATTACAGTCGTGAATGAAACTGAGACAAAGCCACATTTTACTCTAGCCTGTGCCAACTCAAAAATATACTACATTCATCAATTCTATACAAGATTTATGAACTTTCAACAATGAACCCGTGTGTTGCAAACTGGGCAATTAATACCATGTCTAAATAAATGCAGTAAGCAGGGCTACCTTAAGTCTATGTTGGATAAATTCTAAAGTAGGCCCTAGGCACTAATCATAGGCGTATGTACTGTAAACTACAATAATATGCACAAAGGCAGAGATGCACTGGTACAGTGGTTTTACTCTAATTTGAATAAGAATAAGTACTTCCGTGACGAACTAAAGAGCCTACTTTTCTGAAAATGTAAAATTCATACTAATCTATATACATAGACCCATCTAGAATAATGACAACATCAAGTAGGTAACTTACTACAGTTGACAGCACTGGTGACTCTGAATATATCCTTAGTTCCATCTCTTAGGGTATAGAATGCACATACAAAATTTGGTTGAAGTCTAATGGATAGTATGGGCGTTACATGCTGTTGATACTGGATTTATCAGTGCGCGTAAAATCATGCTGGGAACATTGTTATGTATTTGATGCTCAGAATTAATATTGTAAATATTACGATCTATTATAGTGCCAATTTTGGATAAAACCATTTGTTAGTATAGAAGTTACATGTAATTAAAATTGAAAGTATCAGAAAGCTTAGACTCATGTTGGCAGCACTGAAGTATATTAGTTACTCCAAATTAATCTAGACTGTCATGTACTATACGTGTGCAATGTTTAGAGCTGATGGCTTCCATACTTTATGATATATTGATATTAGGATTAAACAAATATAGAGTGCATTCATTAACAGTTGGCAGCCCTGCTGGTTCCTACGAATACGCATAGTCTTAACTGTTATGGTACATAAAGCACATACGAAAATTGGTTAAAATCCATTTGTATGTAAGGCATATGTTTTTAAAATCTGGACCTATCAGCAGGCTTAGAATCATGTTGGCAGCACTGATGTATATAAGTTACACCAAACTAAGGTATCAGGTGCAGAGTTTAGAGCTATTGGCTTGCATACTTTCTGATATATTGATATGAGGGTTAAAACATAGAGAGAGAATTTATTATCAGTTGGCAACACTGGTGCCCCTTTAGACTACGCACAGTAATATATGTTGTAATACACAGAATACATACGACATTTGGTTGAAATCCAATCAATAGTATAGGAAGTACATGCATTTAGAAATTGGACCTATCGGCAGGCTTAGAATCATGTTGGCAACACTGGCATGTATGGACTTCTGAAAATTAATCTGGAATGTTATTATCTATGTGTGTGCCAATTTTGGAATAGTTCGCATGCATAACTTCTGAGATATCCAACATAGAGCTCAAATTTCAATTGCGATTTTTCAAATATGGCCGTGAGATACTCTGGTATACTTCTTTACTCTTACCAAATTTGGTTTCAATAGCTGCAGCCGTTTAGGAGTTGATAGGGGGGTAAGACTCACAGACAGACATACACACATTTTCCCGGATCGATCTCAAAAGTGTACTTTTTCCTCATTTTTACAAATGAGAAAAGTAGGTTAAAAATACCAATATGAATACGCTACACCTCATTAACAGTGAAGGAGACGGGGACACTCTACTAGGTTATTATGTTAATACGAGTATTAATGATTTTCATACCTTTCCAAGATTGGATTTTACTATATAAGTCGTGATATTGAAACGGATGGCGGGTGGGTTATAGACAGCGGAGGAGTGAACTGCATCATTTCCAGACCAATTTTGATCATTACAAAAGTTATTTATAGCTAATAAATTCCTTTCGTAGGTTCTCGTCTCCTTCACTGTTACTAACTGAGCCTAATTTGATACGCATAGCCTACGGTACTTTCAGGAGGGAATCACCCAACTCACAGGAATGGAAATAATACCAAACAAGGTAATTCCAAACAGGCAAACACTTAGATTGCACTACTTAATTGCATGTGAAATGTTTTCACAGGACGATCTGAGGTTGTGTGCACCTTGTATACTGGTAATATAAATACTGTATACCTTACCTTTGTTGTTTTACTGACTGTTAATGTTTCTCTTGGGATGGCTTGTATCCAATTCTTTGTCAAGCTTGCTTCTTTCGGAAAAGAAAACACTTGTACTTTTGGTCCCGTTGGATAATTTCCTCTACACACAGCGCATATATGGAATTTTGCTGATTAATAATAATGCGGCCTCGGTGGCGTAGTTGGTAGCATGCTGAACTGCTGTGCCCAAGATCGCGGGTTCAAACGCGGCCGAAGTCGTCGAATTTTTTAAGAGCGTAAAAATCCTTCAGTATGCCTTCCTTCGGAGGAGGAGTAAAGCCGACGGTCCCATGTTATAGATTTCTACTAACTAAACTTGTATGAAGCTAAATTTCTACGTTACACTTCGTTCAACTCCTCTATTCTCCAACGTTCCACACTTGGTGTCAATGACATCAGGTAGCGAAACCTGGAAATACCTGAAATTGAACGGTACTTGTAGCTCACCCCATAGGTGTCCGCTTGAAGTACCTACAGCCTCTGGCAAGATGAACATGTCCTTGGACACTCTCGGCAGTAAAAGCCAAGCGCTAAGTAAACTAAATTAACAGTGAGAATATCCAGACATAATAAAAAAAACTGCACAAAACATTCACAACACACTTTCTACATCGATCCAAATAATTTGAACGTTTAAGAGCAAAACCTATTGAAGGTACACCTCGCTACTATCGCCTTGTTATGACTAGGACTACTGTTGGTCAAGCAAGGAAGCTACTGTCAGGGAGTGCGGAGGCCTTATTTCTAGGTGGCGTTGCTTTAACCCACATTCTATTGGATGATGAGTTATATTTTTATTAGAATTATTTAGCAATCTGAAATACCACCTAGACGCCGGAAGCAGCCTTGTTCTTTGAAGAAAGGCTATGGTGCCATGTTGTTACCAGTCTTCGCAAAACAGTTTAACGACTTCTGCTGATTTATAAACATCAATGTAATCAGCTTTGTGAATAATGGTTGGTTGTTTCATTAGTGGCTTTTCAACCTGATCAAACGTCCGATTAGCTGGTTAAATTCTGGCGGCCTTGTACGGGGAACATTATGTGAAACGTGTTCACTTAAAATTTCTACTAAAAATGCATAAGCGTACGCATAACAACATTTAATCGGAGCGCTACACCCATCAAAGAACAGTCTAATACTTGCAACATTTTCAGTTAGTTGCACGGCTACAAGATGCTGTAACAGAGCAGAAGAAACATCGATAGAGCCGCTTCCGGCTTGATCTTCTATCCAAAAATAACAGTTTGGATTATTCCCATAAATCTCTACAATACATATACTACACAACCTCACTTGCCTGGAATTGTATGCCCCCTCTATGGATGATTCTGGAAGAAGTGGAATTTGCTGTACATCGAAGCACATTCATGCAGAATACGTCCAATGTTTACATTAAATTATAAAACGTTGACGCACGATGACTGAGCAGTCGTTTACCAGATCAGTCGTTGTACTAATGACATGTTTCATTTTACAGCAGTAACTACTAAAATCTAAAGATGAGGAGTGAAATCCAAAATTGAAGTACTAGAAAAGTTTTCGAGACATAGACACTGTGTAGACAATATCAACTCAAGTATCGTTGTACATTTTCCACACCTCTGTTTTATTTTAATTAGCATCGAGGTAACAAGCTTTGATTTTTGTCTTCAATAATGTGCTTTCTAACATCACTCAGTCTACGGCTCTCTCAGATTTCAGATTTCCTCTCCAATCAATGACAAGGACCAGAGATTAAAACATTAATTAGGACGGATATTTGTTTATCAGGAAATAATTATATTTATTTATATTCAAAGATGCTTTGGTCTACTGATTTGTACAAATGTTTGCATTGAATGTCCCTTTATTGAATTTTCAGGTCTCTTATTTTAATTCATCCGTTATCACTTTCTATCTCCCTCTTTATAACTTATCTTGTAATTCAATTGTTAATTTTTCTGCCAACAAATGTAATTGTATTTTCTTTAGCTGTAAAGGAAACAAATGTCCTTATTCCTTCATCTTAGAACATAATTGACACCAACTCCTGTAAAACGTGCTACCCTAAACATTCAATCAACGTAATACTCAGGCCCTAATGGTGGGATTTCTGCCGTAGAAAACGCCGTTGCATGCCCCTCCGCCACACCCCTTTCCTGTTATTTTCCGCAGGGTCGGTAATTGGCCGACGGTTGTTGGCATTAGGTGGTAGTTATTCTCACTTTACATGACCTGCAGGTGGTTAAAACTTTATTTTTCGTTGTAAACAAATTAATTTGTCTTGTTCCCTCCGGAAGTTAAACCATCATCTCTAATTCTCCCTTAAACGCAATTCTCAAAATCAAAAACCCTCAGGATTTAATAAAGCCAGCGCCAATTACTGCCACCATGTGCAATATTTGTAGTAAAAATAGGTCTCATTCTATTACTGTAGTATTGAAATTGCAGCTAATTGCATTACACAGGTCACCGATGTGCTTCCTTTACATATAAAATGTACTGTAAGGTGGTAGTTAGCTACTATTCAAATTCAGAATGAGTCATATCCTTGATGCTTGACAAAATTCTGACATGTATGCTACTTATTATATGAAGAGATAGTGAATATCAACACTGTACTGTACCCGATATGCACTTGTGATTATCAGCTACGCTGACCACGCCAGTTGTATTTGGTTGGAAAGAATGCGCTAGCGTCGAAAATGTTGATTTGTGGGAACTCTACAGGACAGAGCGACACCTCAAGATCATGACGCGCGGCGAGAAGCCGACAAGGAAGTCATTTATTTATTTATTTATTTATTTATTTGTTTCTTCTTTTCAAGACGAAGAAAGTAAGGAAATTCCATTATTATCACTTATCTAGGTTGAAGCCCCTTCATAGAAGAGAAACACAAGTATGGTTATGTAATTTGGACTCCAATCGGTGGTTATAATGACATCAGAGCGGGCGTGACGCGACTCTGTCACAAGAGGGGTGGACCATGACGTGCTGGCTAGGACAGAGAAGGGGAGAGGAGAGTGACAGTACTGAGAGTTCACCAGCCGATCTGGAAGAGTGTGTTCCGTTCTGCAGTCAGTGAGTTCATCTTGTATTTTTTTTCCTGCAGACCCAGTTCGAGTGAGTTAAGCCAACAGTCAGGTTTTCATCCGTCCGACATGCGAGAGTTTCTTTAGTTCGGCTCGGTGGTTAGTCGTTCACCAGTTCGATATCTTAGAGCATCAGAGTGATGCAGGAACAATTATAAAGCTTCTAAATCAAGTGAAGTTATAGCATGATAATTTAGTTGTATTTGTGGCAGGCTATAAGCAAGACTTATGAGATGTGTAGTAACACTAGGGACAGCGTGCAGGGGCAGTCGACGTGACTTTCCTCATTGAAACCAGTTCAGACCGTTAACATCCACAGGTGTGCTGGGCGAGAAGTGTGTCATAGAGCTGAACAAAACGCATTCTTATCGTAGCACAACACGTTATATCATACATGCCTACAAGCTTATAACATCGTGAACTTTGAATGTTATATTTCAAGGCCCAGTTTACACATTAAGATGTCAAGTGGACATGGGCGACCACGGGCCTTTGAACTTTATCGCGGAACTTTAATATGTCAAGTGGACATGGGCGACCACGGGTCTTTGAACTTTATCGTGGAACATTAATATGTCAAGTGGGCATGGGCGACCAAACATGTCGACGATTGAGTGGTGCGTGATTACTTTAGACTTGAACATTAATTCAATGTGCCTACAACGTGTAAACACTTACACCAACACAGGGTGTTCAAAAATTAGTTGCTCACATGGTATAAATGTATTTCGATGCATTTACATGAAGCGTCCAGTGCATTAATTCGTCGATTTTATGAAAGATTCACGGAACAATGGCGAAATATAATAACGATATTGTGGGGTAACCATTCGTGATACACAGTTTAGTGAATTTATGGAACATCGTGTAGATGTATTTCGACATGGGAATTACAGACTTTACCATGGGCCGTTCAACGCAGTAGAGGCATTATGGTAGAGCAGAGTGGCAGTCCCGAGGACAACTCCGAGTGATGCGTGTACCAATCCAAGGTGGTGACATCCGATGTCGCCGATCCTTAGAAATCTTTAGGGATAGCGTCGATCTTCCGCGAAGACTTTCACGGATTTTAGGGTACTCGACGATCTCTGGAAATGAAATTTAAGGGCAACTGAATCCACACCAGGTATTATAAGCGCCTATTTGAGTATTTTTCTTTGATATGGAATAGATATGAGCACATAAGTGTAATAGGACTAATATTGCAGGGAAATTGTTCAGATATGATTGGAATAAGATTTTCTTTGTGGATACGAAGGCATGCAGGTGATGTGATGCAGTTTCATATGAGCACCGTTTCCAATCTTTTACAATGAGCTGATAGGAAAACATTTGGATTATTAAATATTTTTCTCTTTGCAAAGTCAGTTCATGATCGAGTGTTTTGCTCGATATTTGCAAACAAGTGTTCGTTTCTTTTCCATGTTTCCTTCATGGATGTGGGGGTTTGTGTTAGTTGTCTTCGAGTGGATCATTATTGTTATTGTTATTTTTTTCTTTGATGATTTAAGTCGCTCTAGCGAGCATGTGTCGATTGTATCTGACTTTACAGTAGTAATTCATTCCAATCCAAAACATTCTTTCATCCAGTCTTCGATGTGGGGCCTGTTGCCTGAGCAGCAGTGTAGTGTCAACCACTTAACCCACACTAGGTTTTTCATCCAGTCTTCGATACGGGGCCTGATGCTTTTAGCAGCTGTGTAGTGTAAACCGCTCAACCCGTACTAGGGCCTCATACTTTCATCTGAATGGATTTGGACAGTAGGAGGATGAACTACAATTGGCAGTCAGATATTGTTGATCTTTGTGTAAGATATAATAATGATAAATGTAAGCAGAATATCATCCTAGTAATTCTTGGATTGATCAGATAGTTTTGTCATGATCCTGATTTATTTTTGAGAGTGGTAATTCTTTAAATATAACAGTTATTTTGAACTTTGTTTCTTTTGAAACATTCTAAGATTTTTATCAAATAATTATTTCTTCTAATTGGAAGTTTTCGAATGAGATATAAATCACACGCAGAGAATAAACCATCTGGGAATAGAAATTGTTGATCTAATCATGGAACGCATTAACAGTAGGATAAATAAGCCGGTTCTGGCACAGGGGCTAATGGGCAAGATGGCCGCCGCGCGCAATCACTCTATGTTATTCTTATGGAGGGGTCATTCAGAGCTGGCACAGGGGCTATTGGGCAAAATGGCCGCCACGGCCTGAGACCGTGGATTACGTCACAGGGAGAGGTCGGCCGTGTAGTTGCCAAATGGAATATTTATTATTATTATTATTATTATTATTATTATTAGGTAATTGTTAATTGATCATGTATAATCAAGACCAGCCTTATATTGTCCACTTCTTGGTGTAGTGGCTAGCATTCTTGGAGGTCATTCCTGAGGTTCGAATCCCGGCTCTGCCAAGAAATTTAATTTCTGGTCTCATGAGTGGAACGGGGTACACTCAGCCTTGTGAGGCAAAACTGACAAGAGCTGGCTTTTGATTCATACCTCAACAATTCTGCCTAACCCAACTTCACCTAACCTAACCTAACCTAACCTAACCTATCCTAACCTAACTTCAAAGTCAAAGCAAATATGAGAGCAAATGTGAAAGCACACATAATAAACTAAGTTATAACCTAACCTAACTTCACCTAACCTAACCTCACCTAACCTGTCCTAACCTAACCTAACGTAACCTACCTAATTTAAAATTGCAAGCGAAAAAAATTTAGCAAAAAGTATGAGAAAAAAGTGAGAGCAAATGTAAGAGCACAAATAATAAACTTAGTTATAACCTAACCACACCTAACCTAACCTAACCTAACCTAACCTAACCTAACCTAACATAACCAAACTTCAAAGTGAGAGCAAAAATGTAAGAGCAAATGAGAGAGCACAAATAATAAACTTAGTTATAACCTAACCTAACCTAACCCACAGAAACCTCATTTAAAGATTTTAGATTTTATGTTTTAACATTTTAGATTTTTGATTTTTTCATTTTACATTTTTTAGATTTTACATTTCACATTTTTGATTTTTTTGTATTTTAGATGTTAGTTTTTTTTAGATTTTACATTTTAAATTTAAGATTTTTTGATTTTAGATTTTACTTTTTACATTTTCCGAAAAGAGTAAACTACTAGGTCACATACCTAACCTCACCAAACCTAACTTTGCCAAACCTAACTTAAGCTAATTCAAAGGCTAATGCACATACACAAAGTATATAAGGGTACAAGCAACTATCCTTATGCTAGTTTTATAGGTTACTGTACAATATGATAACTACCCCAACCGTTTTTTTTTCATTTGTTGTTTACACATATGACAATTTTCCAATTTCCCATTTTCATTTTTTTAAATGTTAGTTTTAAGTTTTTCAATTTCATAACATGGAAACATGGATTTTGCATTATGTTGTTTACACATTTATCAATTTCCCAATTTCCCATTTACAGTTCTTAAAATGTCAGTTTAAAGTTTTTCAATTTCATGATATAGAAACATGGATTTTCCAATTTGTTGTTTACACATTTGTCAATTTACCAAATTCCCATTTACAGTTTTTAAAATTTCAGTTTAATGGTTTTTTTTATTTTGTCAATATGGAAACATGGATTTTCCAATTTGTGTTTTACATGTTCATTTTGCATTAGGAGTGGAGAGAGGTGAGTAGTAATAAAAAATGTACAAGCAGTTTCCATACGGTACAATATTTTTTTATTTTAAATACATGTACACTATTTACACATAATACATTTTTATATATATTCCTTATTGTTATAAATTGTACACTTGTTTTTATTTTGTTTTCTATTTTATTTATTTTTGATTATGAATGCAATTTCTTATTTTGTTTTTTTATTTTTGTAGTGCTATTGTTTTATTTCCTAAATTGTTTTGTTTTATGTATTTGCTAGTTGCAGGCAGAAGATTTTGATATTCATAACTTAACTCTTTAAGCATGGTTAATGATTGAGTAATGACCATAGGCATGTGTACCTATACCATCAGCATCAATCACTCTTTTATCATCACTAGGACACAAAGCAATTTTGTTTAGTCTTATAGATGATATGTCATGTTGTTTAGAAGCGATAATGTTCATGGGTATTCTTTTTACATTGTTTTTCATGACACAATCCTTATAATCTTGAAAGCTTATACAATTTTTGACAACACCTCTGTTAATACCTTTAATCTTTTTGATTTCTTTACCATTTATGTCTAATGCGTACATTTTAGCTCTAAGTCCAACAAATGCTTTTATAATTTGTCCACAAGCCTCGTCTTTAAATTTCCCCAACGTTTTCTTGTTTGATGTAGAGTAACATATGTGATTAGTAGGATAATCTGATGTGTCCAGGTGTTGTAGGAAATCCAACTTGTCTTGATATACATCTGGGGTGTTAACCAAATATATGAACGAGTCAGTATCCATATACATGAGTTTAAGATTGTTCATGCCATAATAGGGTAGCAGGACATCATAGTGGTGGGAATACATGAGAGTTTTTGAAATATCCAGTATACACATTCCAATATATATAGGCTTATTGAATACAATGTTACGTTTAGACATGTGGAAAGCAGCTAGGTTAGGGCCATAAATTGTTCTGTCGATAAATGTCGGCTTTGCTATTAGCTTTTCTGCCTTTTTGCTGTCAGTCACAAGACGTATGTCTATTCTTTTACGGATATTTTCCATTGTTTTCCCAAAAATGGCATTGTTGAATAATTTGTACAGATTTTTCTCAAAATCATTTTTGGCTTGTTTTCGAAGGTTGTTATTAAAATCAACGTATGCCTTTAACCAAGGTCTTTGTTTAAACTTTAACACACGATGAATTTTTATCAATTTTATTCCATGATCTAAAGCCTGTTTTAATGCCATGTAGTGAACAACATATCGCCTTCGATTTCCAAGATGAGGAATTAGTTTTTTCAGAGACGAATCCTTAGGTTGTGTACACTCTGGTAGGAAAGGTAAATCGTTGTGTAGATCATGAAGGTCAGATGGGTAATCAACATCAACGTCTAGAATGTATCCCACAGGATCGTCTTTCTTTAGTTTTTCTAGATCAACAGTATCTGGAGAAACCCACTGAAATCCACCATAAGGAAGGGAGTGACACATAGCCCACCCGTATTGGTTGTTGGCATCATCATAGGTAATAAACTGCGATGGTTTCTCAGAATCATAGGTTTCCATGTATTTATTGTTAGCTTCAGCATACCGATGAGACACCTGGCATATGCCTCCACGTATTCCAGACTCGATTAAAAGAATCTGATCGTAATCCTGTAGCAATTCCAGTTCAATGCCTGTGTAAAGGAGCATTGCATCGAAACTTAAACCAGGCGAAGTAAAAAAGTGTGCAGCATCCACTCGGTGTGTTTCTAGTGTTTTGTTTCTAAAGGTTTCAAAGCTGTCTGCAAGAAGGAGTACATCTGAAGTTAGGTAGAGGTCACTATATTCCCCTAGAGTTTTAATGTTGAACTGATTCCAGACACTTTTGGCATGTTCATAGTCTTCTTGACTAACATCTTCTTGACTTAATTTGTTAAAGAATGCCTCTTTTGGAGGTAAACACGTTTCACTTAACTTTTCCCATGAGTCAATGTAGTCATAACAAAATACCCCTTTACGAGTCATGAGCATTGCATTTTCTTTTCCAAAGTACTTGTCTGTTTCAGGGTATGATGTTAAGTTGGAAACTAAGTTTTCCAAACTACTCGGCATTAACCGAAACGTATCCACAAATCTAAGCTTAACATTTCCTACATATTTGGTAAAGGAAATGTACTTTTCTTTGGAGTTAGCGATAACATCCACTCTCTCAGTAGTACATCACAATTGCTTTACAATGAAATTTGCGTCGTAGCCACTCATATTATGTAGAAACACAGGAACGGGGTTTCGTGTTTTACACCTCAAATTACAGTTATTGTGAGCACTTCCACGGTATTCCCCTGTAATATGGCAGTGGTCTCGAACTTTCCAGTCCTCTTTGGTGAATGGTTTATGACACAAATAACAGGTTTCAGAAGATTGGAACTCTGCTTCTTGATGCTCAGTTAAAGCTTTTGAAACATTTAAGCTGTAAAGTCTATCAATTTCATTAGCTATTGAGATCAAACAGTCCATAAACTTTTCTGCAGCGTCAGGTCCACGATAAATAACAGGTTGGCTTGGAAGATTTGTCTTTATGTGTTCCACAGCGGGTGATGGTTTAACGTATATACCAAAGCTCATAGGAACATGACTCTGGTATGGCACTGTATAACTTGCTTCAGGATTGGGCAAACATGTTTGATAGGGTAAGAGTATACTTTCGAAATCTGCATAGATAACGTAAGGTATTCTTAGCATTTTTTCCACGTTTAAAAATTTGACAATGGGGTTTTTAATAGGCATTTCAACCCTAGCAATGTCATGCTGGACACACAAAGCTCTATGTTCTTTCAATTTTTCCATTCCTTGTTGTCCATATTGATTATCAAAGTGAGTAAAACACCGTTTACACGTATATATCTTATGTTCACGGCGGGTAATCTGATGTGCTACTAGTTTATCAAAATCTTTGATAAAGACGTAGTGGTTCTGGCCGGATGATGAACTTAGCAGAAGGAGGTCGCGATGGTCTTGCATCTCTTGATCCACAACCTTTAGAGGGAACAATTTGTTGTCTTGTTCCAATCCAAATACATTAATGGATATATCGTTGGCTTTTTCAAATTTGGGAATGTCAACTAGCGATGTAGGAAACGATATTACAGAAAAATCATACTTGTTGTCCAGGTCCTTGTATTTACTAATGCGATGAGCATTCTTTTTAACCAGTTTTGCTAAAATGGCATACATAAAACACTTTTCATCATTCAAATTTTCAGGATTAATGCAGGCTTTTCTTGCTTGTATAGCTGCTGGTAATGGAATATATGTGCTTCCACGCAAGGGATTGTACTTATTTATTTTCAATCGTACTCCTTCCACTGCTAACAAAGCCCAATTACTGCCTTTTAGCTCAGATTCCTCCATTTCCGTAGTTAACTTTGTAAATTGTGTTTCCAAGAAACTACTTAAGTCCGTTTCCAAAAATAGGGCCTGATTTCGTGTTTTAAATGCACGATCTGTAATTTCATTGGCAGATGTATGAATGAATCTACATTCAGCCACAAGATTAACTTTTATCGACTTGTGCATTGCTAGTTCTTTCTGCATAGCTTGTATTATTTGCTGTTTGGACTCTTTAAGGTATGAATTTAAATCCTTGCACGTATCGCAACGAATGAAATAGGATTTAAGTCGACCTCCAAAAGATGTCTCATATTCAATAAGTCCATTTTTGTCAGGGACCAATGACAGTAGGTAATGTTTTGTAGGCTCTGCTTTTTGTCTTTTAGCTACCGACACAACATTACAACATTCTTCATGACGACGTCCATTGTAGGCATTGTTGAATGTACTACCACAGGTCTTGCACTCATGAAATTCACCACACGATACTTCATGTCGCTTCCTATGATAGTCTCGAAGAAAAGTCTTTCCACACTCTTTACACATATAGCTAGGAATGGCTTCTTCCATTATGATTGTTGATTTCTGCAAACAGCTGCTTACTGCGTATCACAGGGCTAGAGGTTGGTCAGTGAGACGGTCTTTCACGATGTGAACACCGTGAGAGGTAGTAGTCAACTGGTGATATTCTTGTGAAGGGTCCACTAATATACCCCTAGTCTAGACCAACAGCTCTTTACAGCGTATGACAAGGCTGTATACTGGACAGTGAGACGGTCTTTCACGATGTGAACACTGTAACAAGTAGTAGTCAACTGATTATATACTTGCTAAGGGTTCTCTAATATACAATAGTCAAGACCCCACAGCTACTTACTGAGTAGTACAAGGCTGTACAATAGTTGTTTTAACAGTCTTTCACGATGTGGTCACTGTGAATGGTGGTAGTCAACTGATGATATTCTTGATAAGGGTCCTCTAATGTACCCCTGGTTAAGGGTAACAGCTGTTCACTGCTTATGACAAGGCTAAAGACTGGTTACTTCAACGGTCTTTCACAATGTAAACACTGTGACAGGTAGTAGTCAACTGAAAATATTCTTATGGCCTACTCAAGGTTATCAGGTACTTACTGCATATCAAAAGGCTGTACACTCATGTGTGTTAGGCACTTTTTCTTGCTAAGGACCCCAATATTCCCTACACAAGGCTATACATGTTAGTTCTAAACACTTAGTGGTTAATTGTATATTCAATTTTTGTACAAAGCTTATACAAGCACGTTTTTATGAGGTAAAACTTTGTTAAATAGCTGCATGCGACACACAAAGTATGTTGCCGCTATCTAGCGGTGACTATGAGAACTACTTGAACGACCAGCATGCTACCTAGCGCTCCATTTCAACACTCGCTCACTGAACGACCAGCATGCTATCTAGCGGTCGATAGCAATACTCCTCAACTACCAGCCTGCTATCTATCGGTCAATATGACAACTCACTCAACTACCAACATGCTACATGGCTTTTTTGGTCAGTTTTTTGTTGGCTTATGTTGGCTTTTATTGGCTTTTGTTGGCTTTTGTTGGCTTTTGTTGGCTTTTTGTTGGCTTTTGTTGGCTTTTGTATTAGCTCTTTTATATTTGCTCTTGTTTGTTGGGAAAGTATGTTGGTCTTGGAAAGTATGTCAGTCCTTTTTTTATGGCTGTAAAATGCTTACAGCCATGTTTGTAAGCAGCAACAACAACAACACACAATATTCCAAAACAATCCAAAGTACTCTAAGGTTTATCAATGACTCTCAACTCTTACACTTACCTCTATCCCATGCCTAGTCAAAAATAGTGTATTTTTCAAATTTTTCAAAAAATATTTGGAAAGTAGGCTATATCATTAAACTAAAAATCCTAAAAAGACATATGTTAACTCCAACACCTACCTCTATACCATTCTTAGTCCAAAAATAGTGTATTTTTAAATTTTCCGAAAACATATTTCCAAAATGGGTTATATTTCCAAAATTAAAACGTTTACAAAAATGTTTGTTTGACAGAAATGAATGGCCTTTACCCCCTCTACCACGGTACCAAGTCCCAGGTCTCTAGGACAACAAAAATAAAATTTTGAAAATGGGCTTTATTTCCAAAATTAAGAATTTTACAAACAAGTTTGTCTAACGTAAATCAATGGTCTTTACCCCTTCTATTCCCATACCAAGTCTCAGGTCACTAGGTCAAGAAAATAAAATTTTTAAAAAATGGTCACTATTTTGGAAACTAGGAATTCTACAAAAAAGTTTGTTTAACATAAATGAAAGGTCTCTATCCCCTCTACCGGTAAACCAAGTTACAGGTCTGTAGGACAAAAATGAAAAACGTTCAACTGGGAAAGTAGGCGATTTTTCATAAAACCAAACATTCTAAAAAGTGTTCTATGGGCTTAAAATAATGGCCTCTATGTCCTTTATTTTTTATATAAAACTTTTTTATTTTTTACATTTTTTTGAAAAAAGTTCAATTTTGAAATTTTTATATTTTGGAAACTAGAAAGTTTACAAAAATGTTTGTTTGACGTAAATGACTGCCCCTGACCCCATCTACCACCAAAATAAATTTCAATTCGCTAGGACAAAAAATAACAGTAGTGGAGTGGTGGTGCTTCTAACTCACCCGGCGTTGCTCGGGCGGCGTTCATGTTAATAAGTGGATATCTCGCGAACCCATGATCGGAATTTGACATGCAACATATCAAATTATTCAGGCTGACGCTCTCTCGATCATGGGTTCGCAAAGATATCCACAAATTCAGCGTAGCCGAGCGCCACCGGGTACTTTAGAAGCACCACCACTCCACTACTGTTATTTTTTGTCCTAGCGAATTGAAATTTATTTTGGTGGTAGATGGGGTCAGGGGCAGTCATTTACGTCAAACAAACATTTTTGTAAACTTTCTAGTTTCCAAAATATAAAAATTTCAAAATTGAACTTTTTTCAAAAAAATGTAAAAAATAAAAAAGTTTTATATAAAAAATAAAGGACATAGAGGCCATTATTTTAAGCCCATAGAACACTTTTTAGAATGTTTGGTTTTATGAAAAATCGCCTACTTTCCCAGTTGAACGTTTTTCATTTTTGTCCTACAGACCTGTAACTTGGTTTACCGGTAGAGGGGATAGAGACCTTTCATTTATGTTAAACAAACTTTTTTGTAGAATTCCTAGTTTCCAAAATAGTGACCATTTTTTAAAAATTTTATTTTCTTGACCTAGTGACCTGAGACTTGGTATGGGAATAGAAGGGGTAAAGACCATTGATTTACGTTAGACAAACTTGTTTGTAAAATTCTTAATTTTGGAAATAAAGCCCATTTTCAAAATTTTATTTTTGTTGTCCTAGAGACCTGGGACTTGGTACCGTGGTAGAGGGGGTAAAGGCCATTCATTTCTGTCAAACAAACATTTTTGTAAACTTTTTAATTTTGGAAATATAACCCATTTTGGAAATATGTTTTTGGAAAATTTAAAAATACACTATTTTTGGACTAAGAATGGTATAGAGGTAGGTGTTGGAGTTAACATATGTCTTTTTAGGATTTTTAGTTTAATAATATAGCCTACTTTCCAAATATTTTTTGAAAAATTTGAAAAATACACTATTTTTGACTAGGCATGGGATAGAGGTAAGTGTAAGAGTTGAGAGTCATTGATAAACCTTAGAGTACTTTGGATTGTTTTGGAATATTGTGTGTTGTTGTTGTTGCTGCTTACAAACATGGCTGTAAGCATTTTACAGCCATAAAAAAAGGACTGACATACTTTCCAAGACCAACATACTTTCCCAACAAACAAGAGCAAATATAAAAGAGCTAATACAAAAGCCAACAAAAGCCAACAAAAAGCCAACAAAAGCCAACAAAAGCCAACAAAAGCCAATAAAAGCCAACATAAGCCAACAAAAAACTGACCAAAAAAGCCATGTAGCATGTTGGTAGTTGAGTGAGTTGTCATATTGACCGATAGATAGCAGGCTGGTAGTTGAGGAGTATTGCTATCGACCACTAGATAGCATGCTGGTCGTTCAGTGAGCGAGTGTTGAAATGGAGCGCTAGGTAGCATGCTGGTCGTTCAAGTAGTTCTCATAGTCACCGCTAGATAGCGGCAACATACTTTGTGTGTCGCATGCAGCTATTTAACAAAGTTTTACCTCATAAAAACGTGCTTGTATAAGCTTTGTACAAAAATTGAATATACAATTAACCACTAAGTGTTTAGAACTAACATGTATAGCCTTGTGTAGGGAATATTGGGGTCCTTAGCAAGAAAAAGTGCCTAACACACATGAGTGTACAGCCTTTTGATATGCAGTAAGTACCTGATAACCTTGAGTAGGCCATAAGAATATTTTCAGTTGACTACTACCTGTCACAGTGTTTACATTGTGAAAGACCGTTGAAGTAACCAGTCTTTAGCCTTGTCATAAGCAGTGAACAGCTGTTACCCTTAACCAGGGGTACATTAGAGGACCCTTATCAAGAATATCATCAGTTGACTACCACCATTCACAGTGACCACATCGTGAAAGACTGTTAAAACAACTATTGTACAGCCTTGTACTACTCAGTAAGTAGCTGTGGGGTCTTGACTATTGTATATTAGAGAACCCTTAGCAAGTATATAATCAGTTGACTACTACTTGTTACAGTGTTCACATCGTGAAAGACCGTCTCACTGTCCAGTATACAGCCTTGTCATACGCTGTAAAGAGCTGTTGGTCTAGACTAGGGGTATATTAGTGGACCCTTCACAAGAATATCACCAGTTGACTACTACCTCTCACGGTGTTCACATCGTGAAAGACCGTCTCACTGACCAACCTCTAGCCCTGTGATACGCAGTAAGCAGCTGTTTGCAGAAATCAACAATCATAATGGAAGAAGCCATTCCTAGCTATATGTGTAAAGAGTGTGGAAAGACTTTTCTTCGAGACTATCATAGGAAGCGACATGAAGTATCGTGTGGTGAATTTCATGAGTGCAAGACCTGTGGTAGTACATTCAACAATGCCTACAATGGACGTCGTCATGAAGAATGTTGTAATGTTGTGTCGGTAGCTAAAAGACAAAAAGCAGAGCCTACAAAACATTACCTACTGTCATTGGTCCCTGACAAAAATGGACTTATTGAATATCAGACATCTTTTGGAGGTCGACTTAAATCCTATTTCATTCGTTGCGATACGTGCAAGGATTTAAATTCATACCTTAAAGAGTCCAAACAGCAAATAATACAAGCTATGCAGAAAGAACTAGCAATGCACAAGTCGATAAAAGTTAATCTTGTGGCTGAATGTAGATTCATTCATACATCTGCCAATGAAATTACAGATCGTGCATTTAAAACACGAAATCAGGCCCTATTTTTGGAAACGGACTTAAGTAGTTTCTTGGAAACACAATTTACAAAGTTAACTACGGAAATGGAGGAATCTGAGCTAAAAGGCAGTAATTGGGCTTTGTTAGCAGTGGAAGGAGTACGATTGAAAATAAATAAGTACAATCCCTTGCGTGGAAGCACATATATTCCATTACCAGCAGCTATACAAGCAAGAAAAGCCTGCATTAATCCTGAAAATTTGAATGATGAAAAGTGTTTTATGTATGCCATTTTAGCAAAACTGGTTAAAAAGAATGCTCATCGCATTAGTAAATACAAGGACCTGGACAACAAGTATGATTTTTCTGTAATATCGTTTCCTACATCGCTAGTTGACATTCCCAAATTTGAAAAAGCCAACGATATATCCATTAATGTATTTGGATTGGAACAAGACAACAAATTGTTCCCTCTAAAGGTTGTGGATCAAGAGATGCAAGACCATCGCGACCTCCTTCTGCTAAGTTCATCATCCGGCCAGAACCACTACGTCTTTATCAAAGATTTTGATAAACTAGTAGCACATCAGATTACCCGCCGTGAACATAAGATATATACGTGTAAACGGTGTTTTACTCACTTTGATAATCAATATGGACAACAAGGAATGGAAAAATTGAAAGAACATAGAGCTTTGTGTGTCCAGCATGACATTGCTAGGGTTGAAATGCCTATTAAAAACCCCATTGTCAAATTTTTAAACGTGGAAAAAATGCTAAGAATACCTTACGTTATCTATGCAGATTTCGAAAGTATACTCTTACCCTATCAAACATGTTTGCCCAATCCTGAAGCAAGTTATACAGTGCCATACCAGAGTCATGTTCCTATGAGCTTTGGTATATACGTTAAACCATCACCCGCTGTGGAACACATAAAGACAAATCTTCCAAGCCAACCTGTTATTTATCGTGGACCTGACGCTGCAGAAAAGTTTATGGACTGTTTGATCTCAATAGCTAATGAAATTGATAGACTTTACAGCTTAAATGTTTCAAAAGCTTTAACTGAGCATCAAGAAGCAGAGTTCCAATCTTCTGAAACCTGTTATTTGTGTCATAAACCATTCACCAAAGAGGACTGGAAAGTTCGAGACCACTGCCATATTACAGGGGAATACCGTGGAAGTGCTCACAATAACTGTAATTTGAGGTGTAAAACACGAAACCCCGTTCCTGTGTTTCTACATAATATGAGTGGCTACGACGCAAATTTCATTGTAAAGCAATTGTGATGTACTACTGAGAGAGTGGATGTTATCGCTAACTCCAAAGAAAAGTACATTTCCTTTACCAAATATGTAGGAAATGTTAAGCTTAGATTTGTGGATACGTTTCGGTTAATGCCGAGTAGTTTGGAAAACTTAGTTTCCAACTTAACATCATACCCTGAAACAGACAAGTACTTTGGAAAAGAAAATGCAATGCTCATGACTCGTAAAGGGGTATTTTGTTATGACTACATTGACTCATGGGAAAAGTTAAGTGAAACGTGTTTACCTCCAAAAGAGGCATTCTTTAACAAATTAAGTCAAGAAGATGTTAGTCAAGAAGACTATGAACATGCCAAAAGTGTCTGGAATCAGTTCAACATTAAAACTCTAGGGGAATATAGTGACCTCTACCTAACTTCAGATGTACTCCTTCTTGCAGACAGCTTTGAAACCTTTAGAAACAAAACACTAGAAACACACCGAGTGGATGCTGCACACTTTTTTACTTCGCCTGGTTTAAGTTTCGATGCAATGCTCCTTTACACAGGCATTGAACTGGAATTGCTACAGGATTACGATCAGATTCTTTTAATCGAGTCTGGAATACGTGGAGGCATATGCCAGGTGTCTCATCGGTATGCTGAAGCTAACAATAAATACATGGAAACCTATGATTCTGAGAAACCATCGCAGTTTATTACCTATGATGATGCCAACAACCAATACGGGTGGGCTATGTGTCACTCCCTTCCTTATGGTGGATTTCAGTGGGTTTCTCCAGATACTGTTGATCTAGAAAAACTAAAGAAAGACGATCCTGTGGGATACATTCTAGACGTTGATGTTGATTACCCATCTGACCTTCATGATCTACACAACGATTTACCTTTCCTACCAGAGTGTACACAACCTAAGGATTCGTCTCTGAAAAAACTAATTCCTCATCTTGGAAATCGAAGGCGATATGTTGTTCACTACATGGCATTAAAACAGGCTTTAGATCATGGAATAAAATTGATAAAAATTCATCGTGTGTTAAAGTTTAAACAAAGACCTTGGTTAAAGGCATACGTTGATTTTAATAACAACCTTCGAAAACAAGCCAAAAATGATTTTGAGAAAAATCTGTACAAATTATTCAACAATGCCATTTTTGGGAAAACAATGGAAAATATCCGTAAAAGAATAGACATACGTCTTGTGACTGACAGCAAAAAGGCAGAAAAGCTAATAGCAAAGCCGACATTTATCGACAGAACAATTTATGGCCCTAACCTAGCTGCTTTCCACATGTCTAAACGTAACATTGTATTCAATAAGCCTATATATATTGGAATGTGTATACTGGATATTTCAAAAACTCTCATGTATTCCCACCACTATGATGTCCTGCTACCCTATTATGGCATGAACAATCTTAAACTCATGTATATGGATACTGACTCGTTCATATATTTGGTTAACACCCCAGATGTATATCAAGACAAGTTGGATTTCCTACAACACCTGGACACATCAGATTATCCTACTAATCACATATGTTACTCTACATCAAACAAGAAAACGTTGGGGAAATTTAAAGACGAGGCTTGTGGACAAATTATAAAAGCATTTGTTGGACTTAGAGCTAAAATGTACACATTAGACATAAATGGTAAAGAAATCAAAAAGATTAAAGGTATAAACAGAGGTGTTGTCAAAAATTGTATAAGCTTTCAAGATTATAAGGATTGTGTCATGAAAAACAATGTAAAAAGAATACCCATGAACATTATCGCTTCTAAACAACATGACATATCATCTATAAGACTAAACAAAATTGCTTTGTGTCCTAGTGATGATAAAAGAGTGATTGATGCTGATGGTATAGGTACACATGCCTATGGTCATTACTCAATCATTAACCATGCTTAAAGAGTTAAGTTATGAATATCAAAATCTTCTGCCTGCAACTAGCAAATACATAAAACAAAACAATTTAGGAAATAAAACAATAGCACTACAAAAATAAAAAAACAAAATAAGAAATGGCATTCATAATCAAAAATAAATAAAATAGAAAACAAAATAAAAACAAGTGTACAATTTATAACAATAAGGAATATATATAAAAATGTATTATGTGTAAATAGTGTACATGTATTTAAAATAAAAAAATATTGTACCGTATGGAAACTGCTTGTACATTTTTTATTACTACTCACCTCTCTCCACTCCTAATGCAAAATGAACATGTAAAACACAAATTGGAAAATCCATGTTTCCATATTGACAAAATAAAAAAAAACCATTAAACTGAAATTTTAAAAACTGTAAATGGGAATTTGGTAAATTGACAAATGTGTAAACAACAAATTGGAAAATCCATGTTTCTATATCATGAAATTGAAAAACTTTAAACTGACATTTTATGAACTGTAAATGGGAAATTGGGAAATTGATAAATGTGTAAACAACATAATGCAAAATCCATGTTTCCATGTTATGAAATTGAAAAACTTAAAACTAACATTTAAAAAAATGAAAATGGGAAATTGGAAAATTGTCATATGTGTAAACAACAAATGAAAAAAAAACGGTTGGGGTAGTTATCATATTGTACAGTAACCTATAAAACTAGCATAAGGATAGTTGCTTGTACCCTTATATACTTTGTGTATGTGCATTAGCCTTTGAATTAGCTTAAGTTAGGTTTGGCAAAGTTAGGTTTGGTGAGGTTAGGTATGTGACCTAGTAGTTTACTCTTTTCGGAAAATGTAAAAAGTAAAATCTAAAATCAAAAAATCTTAAATTTAAAATGTAAAATCTAAAAAAAACTAACATCTAAAATACAAAAAAATCAAAAATGTGAAATGTAAAATCTAAAAAATGTAAAATGAAAAAATCAAAAATCTAAAATGTTAAAACATAAAATCTAAAATCTTTAAATGAGGTTTCTGTGGGTTAGGTTAGGTTAGGTTATAACTAAGTTTATTATTTGTGCTCTCTCATTTGCTCTTACATTTTTGCTCTCACTTTGAAGTTTGGTTATGTTAGGTTAGGTTAGGTTAGGTTAGGTTAGGTTAGGTTAGGTGTGGTTAGGTTATAACTAAGTTTATTATTTGTGCTCTTACATTTGCTCTCACTTTTTTCTCATACTTTTTGCTAAATTTTTTTCGCTTGCAATTTTAAATTAGGTAGGTTACGTTAGGTTAGGTTAGGACAGGTTAGGTGAGGTTAGGTTAGGTGAAGTTAGGTTAGGTTATAACTTAGTTTATTATGTGTGCTTTCACATTTGCTCTCATATTTGCTTTGACTTTGAAGTTAGGTTAGGATAGGTTAGGTTAGGTTAGGTTAGGTTAGGTTAGGTGAAGTTGGGTTAGGCAGAATTGTTGAGGTATGAATCAAAAGCCAGCTCTTGTCAGTTTTGCCTCACAAGGCTGAGTGTACCCCGTTCCACTCATGAGACCAGAAATTAAATTTCTTGGCAGAGCCGGGATTCGAACCTCAGGAATGACCTCCAAGAATGCTAGCCACTACACCAAGAAGTGGACAATATAAGGCTGGTCTTGATTATACATGATCAATTAACAATTACCTAATAATAATAATAATAATAATAATAATAATAATAAATATTCCATTTGGCAACTACACGGCCGACCTCTCCCTGTGACGTAATCCACGGTCTCAGGCCGTGGCGGCCATTTTGCCCAATAGCCCCTGTGCCAGCTCTGAATGACCCCTCCATAAGAATAACATAGAGTGATTGCGCGCGGCGGCCATCTTGCCCATTAGCCCCTGTGCCAGAACCGGCTTATTTATCCTACTATTAACTAATAGTTATTTTGGGAATTTATCCAAAGCAGTAATACTTATGAATTTAATTCATGCTTGATACAAATTTAGATTTATCTCAGTGATCTTACAGGTTATATTTGAGAGGTTAACACAGTCATTTGACCACAGTCTTAAAAGTTCAACTTTATAAATAATTGAAGCCAGTTTACAGTTTTGTAATGCTTATTGAGTGCATAAATTATGAGGCGTTTTGCCAGTTTGTTGTGAGAATATTGCCACTAGTTATGAGAAGCTACCACTTAGGATAATATAGTGACTGAAATGATCGTGCAAACCCAGTCTAATTTGTAGTTCAGGCCGAGTGCTGAACGATTTTTGTGTGCAATCATTATAATGATATTATGATAAATTAGTTGAGTGGTTTAATGAGGTAGTGTTTGTGGATGAACTGTGGTTCATGTGATATTTTAATGGATGATGGCATCCTGATATAGCGGATTTTTGGCAATTGTTTTGAATGGCGGTAAATATTATTCTTGAATGCAATATTAATTCAACCCTCAAAGTGAACTAATTGTAAAATATCCAAGCATTCTTATAGATGTTGTAAAATACGATGACACTTCTGATAAACTGATTTGTTGAGTATTCTGGAAATTTTGAAACAATCCATGCTGCTAATCTGAGATTTAATTAGTATACTCTGGATAAAAGAATTTCCTAAATTAATCTGATCTGATAATTTTAACCGAGATGAAATAGGAATAATTTATAATTATGTTCGAATAAATAGATGGCATGCCAATTTAGAAAGAAATGATAATGATGAATAGATGATAACGATTACTTGATGGTTAAATGATGGTAATTATTAAATGATTAAACGTTCATAAATTCCTTACACGAGGATTAGGAGATGGCCGCAAGGATTTATCCTTGATGTTTAGGTGACTGGAATGATAATCAGATAATTTGCCGTTGATATCTGAACAATGTTGAATTTTGATTTATATTATACATTTCATTTGTGATTATGGTGATGGGAGCGATTGAACATTTTATTGCTTAAACCAATGATCAACATAAATTATATATAACATAAGTGTGTGTAGATAATTATCGCGGTTCCCATGAAATATGTTAAAGTTAAAAACTGATAGGGCTCTGGGATCACAAGTGTTTGTGCTTCAAGTGATTTAGTGCTTCGGTGATCCTGAGTGACCAACACAAATATTTTTTTTTCTTTCAACATGTGAACGTTAAATTAGAGAGGAAATGGATGGAGTTGACACAAACATTTGTCAAACTATTTATCCACCATGTTCTTAGGCAGGATTTCTTATGGTATTTCCTCATGACCAAGCCAGAGAGTTAATAAATTTTATGTTTCTTTTAAACTGTTTTCGTGATGCTATATTTCCTCATATCCTTTCCCTAGTCATTTTAAGGCTTAACCAGGGAGGATGTGATTGATGGGAATCCAGGCGGATTAATTTGCATTAATAATTATTGTTGTTTCACACGTGTGCGACCCAGAGACACTTCGTCTCGTGCTACCCGTAGCTGATTGTTTTTGTTTGTTTTCTTTTCTTCCTGGATTCCGACACATGCCTCATTTAATTACTTTCAGTTTGCGTGTGTGTCCCGTAAAGTTTGGTGTGCGATGCTATGTCAGCTGAGTCATCGCATACCATAACGGAACGGGTACATACGTCAGTTGGCTTTTTCCATTCGTGGGGCTCGAGTTGTTAGATTTTTTCTTGTGAAGACATTCGATGTCTTATGAGAAAGATGCATCATCGAGGGCAGGTTGAGATTAATCTCAGTTTCCGTTAGAGTTATTTTTCTGAAATTTATTGATTTTGACAGGTTAGTTATACGTGTGTGCTCTAAAAATATTCGTGCATATTCAGGTCCTACTCATATGAATACTAATGTTCATGTTATATGTATGCTCATATTTGTGTGAATTACTCAAGGTCTACTTGGGAGGTCACAATGCTTTACCATTAATGTCTCTGTATTTAACCCATTTATGGAATTGAATATGTCAATGGAGGAGATGAAGAAAATATTTACAGCATTACAGGGCAGCATGTCAGATGTTGAGGCTAATATTAGGAAAATGGAGACTGAAGTTAAGGAAAATATTACAGCTTCAGAAGATAGAATTCAAGCTAGGTGTGAAGCAAATGTAAAGGCTTTACAAAGTACATTGATTATACAATTTTAGAGAATTCACTGCAAACTAACAGTGAGGAAACGAAAAACAATTTAAATGCTTTAGAAACCAGATTAAAAGAGGAAGGTAAAAACAATTTAAATGCTATAGAAACCAGAATAAAAGAGGAAGGTAGAGACAATTTGAATGCTTTAGAAACCAGCTTAAAGACGGAAGGTCTAGCGAGCACGTGTCGATTATATCTGACTTTACAGTAGCAGTTTATTCCAATTCGAAACATTCTTTCAACCAGTCTTCGATGTAGGGCCTGTTGCCTGAGCAGCTGTGTAGTGTCAACCACTTTCGATACGGGGCCTGTTGCTTTTAGCAGCTGTGTAGTGTAAACCGCTTAACCCGTTCTCGGGCCTCATACTTTCATCTGAATGGATTTGGACAGTAGGAGGATAAACTACAATTGACGGTCAGATATTGCTGATCTTGTGTAAGATATAATAATGATAAATGTAAGCGGAATTACATCCTAGTAATTCTTGGATTGATCGGATAGTTTTTTCATAATCCTGATTTATTTTTGAGAGTGGTAATTCATTAAATTTAACAGTTCTTTTGAACTTTGTTTCTTTTGAAACAATCTGAGATTTGTTCCAAATAATTATTTCTTCTAATAGGAAGTTTTCGAATCAGATATAAATCTCAGGCAGAGAATAAACCACCTGGGATTAGAAATTGTTGATCTAATCATTGAACGCATTCACTAATAGTTTTTTTTGGGAATTTATCCAAAGCAGTAATACTTGTGAATTTAATTCATGCTTGATACACATTTAGATTTATCTCAGTGATCTTACATGTTATGTTTGAGAGGTTAACACTGTCATTTGACCACAGTCTTAAAAGGTCAACTTTATAAATAATTGAAGCCAGTTTACTGTTTTGTAATGCTTATTGAGTGCATAAATTATGAGGAGTTTTGCCAGTTTATTGTGAGAATATTGCCACTAGTTATGAGAAGCTACCACTTAGGAGACTATAATGACTGAAAGGTTCGTGCAAAAATTTGTAGTTCAGACCGAGTGCTGAACGATTTTTGTGTGGAATCATTATAATGATATTATGATAAATTAGTTGAGTGGTTTAATAAGGTAGTGTTTGTGGATGAACTGTGGTTCATGTGATATTTTAATGGATGATGGCATCCTGATACAGCGGATTTTTAGCAATTGTTTTGAATGGCAGTATATATTATTCTTGAATGCAATATAAATTCAACCCTCAAAGTTAACTATTATAAAATGTCCTGGCATTCTGATAGATGTTGTAAAATATGATGACACCTCTGATAAACTGAGTTGTTGAGTATTCTGGAGATTTTGAAACAATCCATGCTGCTATTCTGAGATTTAATTAGTATACGCTGGATATAAGAATTTCCTAAAATAGTCTGATCTAATAATTCTTACCGAGATGAAATAGAAATAATTTATAATTATGTTCGAATAAATAGATGACATGCCAATTTAGAAAGAAATGATATTGATGATAACGATTACTAGATGGTTAAATGATAATAATTATTAAATGATTAATCGTTCATAAATTCCTTACACGAGGATTATGAGATGGTCACAAAGATTTATCGTTGATATTTAGATAACTGGAATGATAATTAGATAATTAGCAGTTGATATCGGAACAATGTTGAATTTTGATTAATACATATTATACATTTCATTTGTGCTTCGGTGATCCTGAGTGACCAAGACAAATATTTAGGTTTTTTCCTTTCCACATGTGAACGTTATTAGAGAGGAAATGGATGGAGTTGGCACATACATTTTTCAACCTATTTATCCACCATGTTCCTAGGCAGGATTTCTTATGGTATTTCCTCATAACCAAGCCAGAGAGTTAATAAATTTTATGTTTCTTTTAAACTCGTTTCGTGATGCTATCTTTCCTCATGTCCTTTCCCTAGTCATTTTAAGGCTTAACCAGGGAGGGTGTGATTGATGGGAATCCGGGCGGATGGCGCCCTTTGCATTAATAATTATTGTTGTTTCTCCCATATGAGACCCAGAGTCACTTCGTCTCTTGCTACCAATAGCTGAATGGTTTTTTTTGTTTTATTTTCTTCCTGGATTTCGACACATGCCTCATTTCATTACTTTCATTTTGCGTGTGTGTCCCGTAAAGTTTGGTGTGCGATGCTATGTCAGCTGGGTCATCGCATGCCATAACTGAACGGGTACAGTACCCTTCACGAAGCATGCTATCACAAGAACTAAATTTTTTCAGAGAACAAAAAATATGCGTACGTGCAAACCCAAATTATATATCGTGGATGTGTATAATCTCTTACCCTAGAACATTCCAAATCATATCATATGGATGTACATAAAACCGTCTACAAATTACACTGCCAGAACGTACCATTTGAACGTGCACAAAACCCCTCTCACAATAATAATTCCGAAACATTTCCGTTTTTTCTTTACAATCTCCTCTCCCTAAAAAGTTCAAAGAACATATCATATTGATGTGAACCGATCCCCTCACTATCAAAATTCAAAAAATATATATTGATTGATGTACTTACCCCTGTAACTATAACATTTACGGAATTTAACTAATGGATTCTTACAAATCCTCTTATCCCGTAAAATACCTAGAATATTTAATTCAAGCCTGTGTAATATCCTCTCTATGTCTCTTCAATTAAAACCGTTGAACGATTAACATTTTCAAAATATGGGAAACTGTCTTCCAGTAATTAAGGATGTTCAAGGTTGTCCTTAAAACTTTCCCTTTCAAGGAAAACTGGGCACTATTTAAAGAAATATCAGTTAATTACTTTATTTACATTCTTTCACAACTAAAATGCAAAGTAAATTTGCTTGTACCTAAATTGATTATGACTGATGGCCACTATAGGCTATGAATCTTAAAGCTTACTCCTATGTCGATTCAAGTATATTACATGAATTAAGCTACCAGCGAAAATGCATTAAAATATGAGTCTTCAATTTACCAAACACATTTTAGTGAATTCTGCACTACAAGCAAGCAAGCGAATTGTGCTGGCCAACAGGCGAGAAAATTTTTGCCCAGCCTACTGACTAAATGATTCACAAGAAACACGGCAATTGCCAGCTGTGGATGAAATTGGTTATATTTACACAAAGTATTAAGACAAATCTTACAAGAAAATTCTGTTCCACCACTTCTAACTAAAATGTAGCCACATCCCGGGATGAATGAATATATATCTCGACAAATATGCCTTATGAATAAATCAAGCAATGGTTTTACACACCCACTTTGAATTACCATGTGCTTCAGTAATATCCCGCTTTCTAACAAACTTTTCTCGCCTTATATAAGTGAATTTGCTTGAGTCTGAAATAACAAATTATTCGTATTCGAAATTTAGTTTTCAACAAACTTTGCTCAAATGAACTAGTTGATTAAGGTTGTGTTTTATGCTCCGCATGTACAACACAGATACTGTGTGCATGAGAGACATATGAGCGGTTATTGGCCACGATGGATCATCGTGTGTGTATTTAGTCTTTCCTTCGTAGAGAAATTTTCCAGCATGAATTTATCAAGAAATTCCTTTCCAAAATTGATTTTTATATACTACGGAGAAGGTGTCACTTCTAAGAAAGAATCCAAGAGAGAAATGCTCATTATATACTGCATGTGCCGGCCCAGAGGTATTGGGGTATCGAGCCTTGCTCTCACCCTGAAGCCCTTGGTTGGAATCCCGGCACCTTCAGGGATTTTAGAAACTGACATGAGTGCTGGAATGGGGTACATCCACCCTCGTGAAGACAATTGAGTGGCTGTCTGACAGTGCGGCAGCGCCGAGGTCATGAAAACCAAGAATAACGGCCGTGGGGACCCGAAGAACTGACCGCGCGTCACCTCTATACTGTAGCTCAAATTGCTGGGCAGAAGTCGCTCACTAGTTCTAATCCCTTCGTGGGCTGTACTGACAGTGGAAATTTAATATCATATACATGAATGAGTATTTAGACTACTATGGATTAAAGAGGGTCTTCAGTTGATCTCCATACAGGTTACTCGACATGCACCACATGAATGTTGTTTTGACCACTGTTGATCTATAAGGGTATCTTCAAACTGCCCATTTAAGTAAATCGCGCTAAGATGGATAAACATGTTTATTCAAATTGGCGTTCTCAGTAAATCTTGCTAGCATGTACCACAGGAATAAGTTAAATGACCACTATGGATCAACATGTGTGTCTACAAACTGCTTTTCTCAGCAGATATTGCTTCGCATGAACCACATGAGTAAGGTTAGGGACCACTGTATTAACGAGTGTCTTCATCGACAGCGCTCGGAAGGGTAACACCAGCAGCGCACTCTACCTCTTGCCGGTGGCAGCAAGGAGAAGCTTCGCCAGCAGCAGCAGCAGCAGTCGCCTCCTGGATCTCTCACCCTGGGGCCAGCATCGCCGCACCATCCAAGCAGCTGGGACCGGACCTACGCTAAGGTTCGCTACTGCGGGCTTACGTCGGGTGGCCCCTTTGGGGTCCCTGGTCAGTTTTCGCGGAGCACCTTCGGTGTACCACCACGGTGGTTACACCCTGAGCTAAGATTGTCTAAACCCCGGCACCGAGTCCCACGGTCCACCCAGGCCTTTGTTTGTTGCGCGCCAGTTGTCGTGGAGACATCACTTTTAAAAACTGTGCCCTCTGGCGACAACAGCAAAACACCTGGGCCCTCTCTGCCCCCCCCCCCCCCCTGCCTCGTCCGGCAACCCCTCCAAGGCCGGCCCTCGGGCCCTTGGCCAGTATTGCAAGGTACAACTGTACACTACCACACAACACGACTCGAGTCTACCACCACACCGATACTGCCGGAGCCATGTCAGGCAAAGGCCCTCACACAAACAAGGCGTCCACGTCTAGCCCGACTGGGGGGGATCGAGTACCCTCACAAGGCGAAAACGGGGAAGGAAGACAGACTCGAAGCACCAAACCAGCACAGACACCAGCTTCATTTCTCAAAAACGGCAACCTGCCAGCAGCAAACTCAACCAAAAATGACGCACAGCCTAAGCCAGGAACAATCAAGAAAAGCAAGGCATCAAACCAAAAACCCACGAAAAACATCTCTCAAGTTTACATACAAACAGAAAACGGCCGCATCCTAGCAGAAGACTACGTTGCTCCCATGTACTCAGCCCAACAGGAAGAGACAGATAGCGCCAAGGAAAACCCAAGTATAACTCACGAGCCGGATACCACTAGCTCGGACGAAACAATGGAGGAAGAAAATGACCCCCAGCAGTTCACGGAAGTAACCTCAAAACACACAGCCAGAAGAACCGAGACCGCAGCTCACAACAACGACCTCACACTAACTAACCGCTTTGAAGGCTTAAATGAGGTCCAAGACCACCAGCAGCCGGCCCGTACCACGCCGCCACCAATAACGGTAACCAAGGACCCGCAGCCCTCATATATGAGGAGAGCTTTCCTCAAAAACATCACCACTAACGGATTCACTGCCCACACACTACGTTCAGGAGACATCAGATATCAGCTCAAATCTATGCCAGACTACGAAATAACTCTCGCAGAACTCCGAAAACAAGGGGTTGAATTCTACACATATTCACCCAACCCGCCGCAAATATTCCAAGCCGTGATCCGACAATTACCAGTCGACACGAGAACGGAAGACATACTCGATGCACTAACCGAAGCCGGGTACCCTGTGCGCAGAGTTGCACAACTTTCACGAACTTATGCAGTAGAAGACGAGAATGAAACCGACCTAGAGATGCCAGAAAGGAAGCGCAGCCCCATGCCACTATTCGTTGTCACCCTCACAAACAGTCAAAGGGCGAAGGAAATATTCCATGAAACCTCGCTGCTAGACCATCTCATCAACGTGGAACGACTGAGACGGCAGACAGGCCCACCTCAGTGTAAACGATGTCAACGCCCGTTCCACACCGAGAAGCACTGCAACCTTGCTCCGAGGTGCGTCAAATGCCCGGGTAAACACTCCTCCGACCAGTGCCCCCTGACAAACTGGAACGATTTCTCCTGCTGCAACTGTGGTGGAAAACACCTAGCAAACTACCAAGGATGCCCCAAGCTAAAAACCGCACAGCAAAAATCAATGAAACAGACAAATAACCCAAGCAAAACAAGAACGGATCCCCCTCCTGACCTGAATAAGGACCGCCACTTCCCAGCATTGCCAGGGGCAGTCCAACAGGAAGAAATTCATCCACCCGAATGGCCTCAACAGAAACCGAGAAAACAGCCTCCGCAGAGACCTCCTAACGCACCACAACAGCAGCAAGAAGCACCATACCAGCCTTCGCAAATCACGCCGCAACAGCAAGCTACACACCTCCAGCCTATCCAGCACAGCACCCTGCCGCAGCAGCAGCCACCTCAACACTACGCCGCAACAGCAGCAAACCATTCCGCAACTTCCGCCGCAGCAGCTGCTGCAACCAGTCGCCCAGCACCAGCCCTTCCAACTCTCAGGAGACAGGGAAACGGCACGGCAACAGCTCGCAGATCTACCCACACAGGCTAGATATCAACTTCTCACCGCCAGGTTCCACTCCACTGGGATTGCTGAACAAATCAATTCCATGCTGTTCAATATTCTATATCCTCCGCCAGGCCAAACCAGCCAGCTAGTCGCACTACAATATATCATTAACCATCATGGCCTGCACCAATAATCAGGATCCTCCGCCCCGTCGACTCAGAACACTCTACTGGAACGCAGAAGGACAGGTCCCCAAGAAAAGGGAATTTGAACACATCATTAAAACCATGAATATCGACATCATACTACTACAAGAAACGCAGCTAAAACCACACATAAGATTCAAAACACCAGGGTACCGCATGATCAGAACCGATCGCCTCACAGAACATGGTGGAGACACAGCCATAATGCTTAAGCACCACATAAAGTTCGAGCAGCTATTAGTACCAGAACTGGACTCCATGGAGGCTACAGCCATCAGACTCAAAACCAGAAAAGGACCACTGATTCTAATATCAGCCTACAAACCTCCAAGAAAGCCGCTGCACACCGGAGACCTAGACATCCTACTAGGCTACGGAGCACCAACAATAATTGCAGGCGACCTAAAATGCAAACACCCGACCTGGAACTCGGAAACCACTAACCCAGCAGGAAGGAAACTACTACAATACGTGGACGGGACCAACATCTTCCCCATAGGTCCAGATGAGCACACCAGAATACCACATCACTCGAACCAGAACCCGGACACTATGGACATAGTGCTACTCAAGGACGTGCACCTGGAAGTCGATGTCACTACAATATCGGCAACAAACTCGGACCACAACCCGGTCCTCATGGAAATAGGGGATCAACCAGCCCACAACACCAGCCAGAAAACAAAATTGACAGTAAAAAAATTGACTGGCAAACATTTAAAGAAATAGCCGAGCACTATTTCAAGGACCCAGCCCCTCCTCCAACAACGGAAGAGGAAATAGACACAGCTATAGCTAACTTCACCGCAACGGTACGCACCACAGCCAAGGCAGCAAAGAGACACCCCCTGACACATAACCATCAGGACCTCCCCGACAGCCTCGCAACACTCATCAAAGAGAAAAACACGGCCAGAAAGCGCTGGCAGAAGCACCGCACGGCACAGGAAAAAGCCGATTACAACCGTCTCAGAAGACGCTGCACAAAGGAGCTCCGCGAGCACTTCAATAACTCCTGGGAAAGGAAACTCGCGGCATTAAGCACTGGCAACCACAGCATTAGGAGGGTTACAAAATCCCTCACCAAGAGACCGACCCAAATCCCCACGCTGAGGAAAGATGACCAGGAAGCCACTAGCGATAACGAGAAAGCTGAAATGATAGCCAACTGCCTGGAGGACCGTTTCACCCCAAACACGGACACCACAGGCACTAACTACAGCTGGCATGTCGAAAACGCTATGTCCCTGCACGCAAAGAAGAAAGTCGAAGGCAGCCCCAAGGAAACCAGCGCAGAAGAGCTGTACACTATAACACAAAAGCTCAGCAACCAAAAAGCCCCGGGCCCAGACGGGATACCGAACCAGGTACTCAAGAACCTGCCGCTAACAGCACTCCAGACATTAGCAACAATCCTAAACGCAGCGATGAAACTTGGCTATTTCCCTAGAGCCTGGAAAATAGCAAAAATCATCAACATCCCAAAACCAGGAAAGAAGCATTCCAACCCTGATAACCACAGACCCATTAGCCTACTCGATGGGCTCGGTAAAATATTCGAACGCATACTGTACAGAAGACTCATGGACACCCAGTCCATAAGGGATGCCCTACCAGACGAGCAATTCGCCTTCCGACCAGAGCACTCCACCAAACAGCAGCTAATTAGGGTGGTAAACATGATCACCAAATCCCTAACCCATAAAAGGGCACGACCCATAGTCTACCTAGACATCGCTCAAGCGTTCGACCGCGTATGGACGGCGGGTCTTCTCCTTAAACTCAGGCGCCTGAACATCGACAACACTTATTGGAGACTCCTACATAGCTACCTGAACCAACGCAAATTCTTTGTGAGCATACACAACCACGAATCGTCAATTAAGAACATAAAAGCAGGCGTGCCACAAGGCAGTATCATAGGCCCGATGCTGTACTTACTCTCAACATCCATGATATACCGAAAACGGAGGGAACCCAAATCGCCCTCTATGCAGACGATACCATCATAACCACTGACTCCTTTAAGGCAGATGTGGCAACCGCCAAACTCCAAGTTACAATCAACAATATTCTAACGTGGTTTGCAAAGTGGCGCATCATAGTCAACGCTTCAAAAACTATTGCAGTTATGCATACCCTACTCTGCTGGAGGCATAAACCAACCATCAAGGCAAGAGTAAAAGGCATCCCAATAAATTGGTCCAAAGAAGGTAAATACCTGGGCGTAATCCTCGACCAGAAACTGACCTTCAAGGCACACATAGCAAACACCGTGGCCAAGGCTAAAGCTGCAGCAATCACCATTTACCCACTATTATCAAGAAAATCAACCCTATCTACCTACAATAAAACAACGCTATACAAAATGCTCCTAAGATCTATCATCTTATTTGCAGCACCAGCATGGGGAATAGCACGCCACTGCTATGTTGAACAACTGCAAGTTCAACAAAACAAAATACTGCGGATGATAAGCAGGGCTCATAGATATGTACGAAACTCTACCATACGCGACCAACTAAACGTCAAAACTATCAAGGAAGAAATCCTTATAGCCAGCCAGAAGTTCTACAAGAACAAGTCAGGAATTGCCAATCCCTTGATTAAGGAAATCCACGACATGGATGAGAGCTTATCCTACACCAAGCCTCACCCAAAGACGCTCCTACTGCAGTAGGCCAGAACAATGAAGCTGTACATATTCATAACTTAATGTATATATCTAACTTACCAATGCAAACAAAGACACAATCTGTCAGATAATTGTATAGAATAAGTAGCATAATCTTCTTAAAACTTACTGTTCAAATTTCATATTGTATATAATAATCTTTAGCATAACGTACAAACTGACAAGTTCCTCTGGAACACTCTCCCTCTCTTAAAATTTTCACCGTCTTACTTCTACTCTTCTTCACTTCAACTCCTTTTCCAGTCGAATTACGACTAGTAGCATTTTCCTAACCTTTTGTCAATAATAACAGTTGTACCAGGCAATACTACAACCAGCAGAATTGGGACAAAGGACCAGATTTTGGTCGGTGGTCCCGAGAACAACACCTAGACGACGCCCCTAGTGGTCGTCCTCTGACTTGGAACAGCCCTTATCAGTAAATTTTGCTTTTCGTATCACACAAATGAGGTTCAACACCACTATGGATCAACATGTGCTTCTTCAAACTGCTTTCCTTAGTAAATTTTGCTTCGCACGTACCACACGAATAAGGCATAAGACCACTATGTATCAACATGTGTCTCTTCAAACTGCCCTTCTGAGTAAATTTTGCTTCGCGTGTACCACACGAATAAGTTTTACGACCACTATGGATCAACACTTGTGTTTTCAAACTGCTTTTCACAGTAAATTTTGCTTTGCACGTACCACACGAATAAGGCATAAGACCACTATGTATCAACATGTGTCTCTTCAAACTGCCCTTCTGAGTAAATTTTGCTTCGCATGTACCACACGAATAAGTTTTACGACCACTATGGATCAACACGTGTGTTTTCAAACTGCTTTTCAAAGTAAATTTTGCTTCACACGTACCACACGAGTAAGGTTTCTGACCACTATGGATCATCGTATGTTTTTTTTCAAACTGCTTTTCACAATAAATTTTGCTTCGCATGTTCCACACGAGTAAGGTTTATTACCGCTATGTATCAACATGTGTGTGTTCAAATTGCCCATCGCAGTAAATTTTGCTTCGCATATACCACACGAATAAGGTTTCTGACCACTATGGATAAACATGTGAGTTTTCAAAGTGCTTTTCTTAGTAAATCGCGCCTCGCATGTACTACAGGAATGAGGTTTATGACCACTATGGATCATCATGTGTGTGTCTTAAACTGTTCTTCTGACCAAATTTCACTTCGCATATACCGCAGCAATGTGGCTTTAGACCACTGTGGATCAACATGTGCCTCTTCAATTTACTCTTCTCAGCAAATTTTGCTTCGCATGTACCGCAGGAATGTGGCCTAAGACCACGGTGGTTTATCACGTGCGACATCAGCCTGCCTTCACTTGGAAAGTTTGCTCCACATGAACCACAGGAATATTGTATTGGTCTGCTATGAACCAACATATGCCCCTTCAAATGCACTTTGTTAGTAAAGTGTGTACCGCAAATCATACATATAGATGGCAAAGAACAGCTACGAGTTGACATCTTAATGTTTTTTTTATTTAATGAGCTGATGATGAGGATGTTGAAAAGGTCTACGAAGAAATAGACGAAATTCTGAGGTATATCAAGGGTGATGAAAATGTTATAGTAATGGGAGATTGGAATGCTGTGGTAGGAAAAGGGAGAGAAGGGAAGATAGTAGGAGATTTCGGATTAGGTGAAAGGAATGATCGAGGAAGCAGGCTGGTAGAATTCTGCACCGAGCATGAATTGGTCATAGCTAACACCTTATTCAATAACCACAATAGAAGAATATACACATGGATGAGACCAGGAGATACAGGGCGTTACCAAATCGACTTCATTATGGTCAAGCAGAGGTTTCGAAACCAGATTTTGGATTGTAAAACATATCCTGGTGCTGACATAAACTCTGATCACAATCTGGTTGTAATGAAATGCAGATTAAAGTTGAAGAAACTGAAGAAAAGTCAAAAGCCAAAAAGGTGGGCAATAGACAGACTGAAAGAGAAGGATGTAAACGAAAGATTCAAGAAGAGTATAAAGGAAGGACTAATGAAAAACCCTAAACAAACTTCAATTGCAGACGAATGGGCACTTTTGAAGAATGAAATAACAAAATCCGCAGAAGAAAACATTGGTAGGAAAGAAAGAATAGGTAGAAAACCGTGGATCACTCAGGATATACTAGAATTGATGGATGAAAGGCGGAAACACAAGAATCTAAGAGATGAAAAGGGGAAAGCAGAATACAGACGTCTGAGAAATGAGGTTAACAAGAAGTGCAAGGAAGCGAAAGAAGAATGGTTGAAAGAGAAATGTGCAGGTATAGAAAATTGTCTGAAATTAGGAAAAGTAGACACAGCTTATCGAAGGATTAAGAATACTTTTGGGGAAAAGAAGACTAAGTGCTGTAATATTAAGGACACAAATGGAAAGCCTCTAACAGATAGGGAAGAAAAGGTTGACAGATGGAAAGCTTACATAGAGAGTTCGTATAAGGGAAAGGAGATTGAGAATCATGTAATGGAAAGGGAGGAGGAAATTGATGAGGATGCGAAAGGAGATTTAATATTGAGATCAGAATTTGATAGAGCTTTGGAAGACTTAAGCAGGAACAAAGCACCAGGCATAGATGATATACCGATTGAGTTGCTACGCTGCATAGGAGATGAAGGTCTGATCAGGTTATTTCACTTGGTGTGTAGGATTTATGAGACAGGTGAGGTACCCCCTGATTTCAAGAAGAATGTAATCATCCCTATACCAAAGAAAGTGGGAGCTGACAGATGTGAAGATTACCGTACAATCAGCTTGATTACTCATGCTTCAAAGATCCTGTCTAGAATAATTTACAAGAGGATTGAAAGCCAGATAGAAACAGAGTTGGGTGAAGACCAGTTTGGTTTCAGGAGAAATGTAGGAACAAGGGAAGCTGTACTAAGTCTTAAGCTGATTTTAGAAGGTAGAATAAGGAAAGATAAGAGAACGTTCATGGCTTTTGTAGACTTAGAAAAGGCTTTTGATAACGTTGATTGGACTAAATTGTTTGACATTTTGAAATCAATTGGAATAAAGTACAGGGATAGGAGGGTGATATACAATCTGTACAGAAACCAGACAGCAGTCATTCGAGTTGAAGGACATGAGAGAGAAGCTGGTATTCAGAAAGGTGTAAGGCAAGGCTGCAACTTATCACCCATACTTTTCAATCTTTACATTGAACAAGCAATGAAGGAGATTAGAGAAAAATTTAAAGTGGGAGTGAAGATTCAAGGAGAAATAATTTCAACTCTGAGATTTGCTGATGACATCGTCATCTTGGCCGACAAGCCTGAGGATTTGAATGAGTTTTTGAATGGTATGGACTCCGTCTTACGGAAAGGATTCATGATGAAAATAAATAAATGTAAAACAAAAATACTGGAATGCAGCCGAAATAAATCAGAAACCTCTATGGAGATCAAATTGGCAGGTGAAAAGCTGAAGGAAGTAGGAGACTTCTGTTACTTAGGAAGCAGAATAACCAGTGATGGACGAAGCAAAGAGGATATTAAAAGTAGGTTGGCTCAGGCAAAGAAAGCATTTCTACAAAAAAGGAATCTGCTGACATCGAATATAGATTTAGGTATTAGGAAGTCATTTTTGAAAGCCTTTGTCTGGAGCGTGGCGCTCTATGGAAGTGAAACTTGGACTATTGGTGCAGCAGAAAAGAGGAGAATTGAAGCATTTGAAATGTGGTGTTACAGGAGAATGATGAAGATCAGATGGGTAGATAGGGTTACAAACAAAGAGGTATTAAGACGAGTGGGAGAGGAGAGATGTTTCTGGCGACTGCTAATGAAGAGAAGAGATAGGTTGGTAGGACACATACTAAGACACCCAGGAATAGCAACCTTAGTTATGGAAGGAAGGGTCGAGGACAAAAACTGTAGGGGTAGACCAAGGTTAGAATATGTTAAACAGATTGCCTCCGATGTAGGGTGTCGGAGCTATGTAGAGATGAAACGATTAGCTCAGGACAGGGAGGCATGGAGAGCTGCATCAAACCAGTCAAAAGACTGAAGACTCAAACAACAACACAATGAGGCTACGAGTCTATCCCCTGTTAAAGTGTTCTCCGAATTGTGGTTGTTTCTGTAAATAATTTTTAATGTTAGTACGAGTAAAATACCCAATACCATTATAATATCATAGATCAATTGCCACAATTTCAGATAAATGAAAGCCTACAATAATCTTCTGTATTTGTAGACATATATATAGAAGCCTAAATGTAATGCGTATGATGATGATCGGAGCTAGTGACCCAGGGGAATATTTTTGCCTTAAGTAATTTGATTCTGGGAATAACACCCTCATCAATTTCGGTACAATCGTGTTGACCAACCGAAAATCAGTTAATTTCGCTATGTTAGATGATCAAGGGAAACGGAATATTAACTTTGCGGTCAAGAGATCTAACTAGTGAAAAGTTATCTTATTCACTTTTAGCAATTTGCATTAATTTGCAAGTTTTCCTTGAATAATAGGAACTGAGAATGTTTCTACTCTTCAATGAAGTGGTGTTCGTGCAGTCAATATATATTTTACAGGCAATACTGTTTTCTACTGTATGTCGGAGGTTTGGGATTATAGTTCTTCCAGATGAACGTGTTAATCATTGTACAACAAGGAAAAAGCGCTTGTGCGTGGAGAAAAGATTAATTACATCCACCTACGGCTGTTACTTCTTAACAGTCAACATGATCTTTCATTGCCTCGATTAAGAGCATAAGTAAAAATTGAGTGCTGCCCGAGAGTTGAGGGGGAGGAGGAGCCCTATCACAGGGGTAACTGAAAAGGCAACCCACAAACCAGGGAAAAGGCCGTGCATACTTCCTTACGAGTAATCGGAGTCGTGTGAGGGCTCAAACGAAAGGGATCTACCCCCTCTACCTAAAGTACAAGACTATTCCCCCCTAAAATAATAACTGTCCACACCACCAGGAAAAATAAAGAATTTTTTAGAGAGCATGTGCACTTGAGGGTCATCCAAGATGGCCTGCATTTTAGACGTTACGTTAGATGCCTCCACACTCCCTTCCCTACATCCGACCGCCATCCCACTCCACCAACAATCCGAAAATTCCCTAAAATTCTCAACAGATTTTTCCAAATTTAGTCCATTGCATTCACTCACTTTTGTTAGGCTCATTTCTGATGACCTCCTTTGGTCAGTTTCCATTTCTTTCCAACTTATTTGTCGATATATTTATTATTTAATATTTATGTATTTATTTTTAATTTGTTGATTATGGATTTATCGATTATTGAAGAACTACAAGGTCACCTACCCGAGATTTCCTAAAAGAGTCAATATCGAGGTTTCCAATCACAGTCGATATCACCCGATAGATAACCGGAGAAAGTCGTGAGCGGCCTCAAACGATCCCCTCTATCCACAGGACACATCATTTTCAATTTTAGAATTTCTTTTAAAATGGACGTTCCCAAGAGTGAGTTTGGTTTGGGCTGGTTTCCACATAGTCATGTGACATGACACCTTGCTGCATACGACACGATAGCCCATGCTGTAGAACGAAGATGGCTGCCGATTGATTATATTTATTATTTATTTATTTCATTTATTTTATATTTATTTTTGATTTTCGATTTTCAATATTTGATTTATATTTATTTATAATTACTATTTTATTTATTTTATATTTATTCTTCATCATAATTTCCCCTTTTCCAGCTGACTCTGGGTGGGGGCAAATATGGTTCCTCTCCACTTTGTTCTGTCGCTCCACCATTCCCCTTCCAACACGGTCTTCCCAACCCGGTCCCGATTTCTAATACTATACTTCACCGAGTCCATCCAACGCATTCTTGGTCTTCCTCGCCCTCTCTTCCCTGTCATCCGTCGTTCCAGTTCTCGTCATGGTAGCCTTACTTCATTCATCCGTTTGACATGTCCAAACCATCTCAATCTGTTTTGCTCCTGTTTGTCATTTATTTTCTGTACTACCAGTTCTTTCCGTATAACTTCATTCCTCACTCTATCTCTCCTCGTTTTCTGGACCATACTTCTCAGGAATCTCATCTCAGCTGCCTGTACTCTGCTCTCATCCTTCCTAGTTATTGTCCATGTTTCTGCTGCATATGTCATGATAGGAACATAATATGCTTTGTAAATAACTTCTTTGGTCTTAATTGGTATATCCTTGTTCCATACTAGTCCCCGTACCTGTTGGTAAAAAGCACGCCCGAAATGTATTCTTCTGCTAATTTCTAAATCTAGTCTTCTATCTTCAGTCAGTTCACTTCCCAAGTATTTGAAGTGTTCCACCACTTCCAGTTCCTTATCTCCGACTTTGATTACTCCTTTTCCTTCTTTCTTGCCTCTACTCATCACCACTGTTTTACTCTTCTCCACATTTATCTTCAATGCCCATTGCTCAATCTTATCATTTATTACGTCTAACACTTCTTGTACCTCCATCTCATCCTCGCCCCAGAGCACAACATCGTCCGGAAACAACATTACCTTCATCTTTGCCGTACTATAGTCTTTCATTGCTGCCTTCATGTTGTCACCCATCACCATTAAGAACAATAAGGGTGACAAGACACTTCTTGGCTTTAGTCCAGTGTCAATTTTAAACCATTCCGATGTCCCGACTCTAGTCTTCACACAACTGTAGCAATCCATACACATTCCTTTTGTCATGTCTCTCAGTTCCTTGCCTATCCCACTATTTGTTAGGCTTTCCCAAAAATTTGTTCTAGGGATGCTATCGTAGGCCTTTTCTAGATCAATAAAAGTCATTACTATATCCTTCCCATATTCCCAACTCCTTTCAATGTTCGGTCTCAGAATGAAAATGGGTTCCACTGTTGACCTGGCCCCTCTAAATACAAACTGCACCTCCTTTATTTGTCTTTCTACCTTTACTCTAATTTTTTTATATTCTTTCCATTACTTTGGCAACATGCGAGATGATCGTGATTCCTCAGTAGATACCATACGCCTTCCTGTCTCCTTTCATGAAGATTGGCAATATTATTCCCTTTTTCCAGTCTTCAGGAACTTTCTTCTCCCTCCACACACTCCTGAGAAGTCTGTATGTCCACTGCAGTCCCACTGGTCCTGCCGCCTTGATCATTTCCATTGCCACTTCGTCGCTTCCCACAGATTTCCCAATCTTCATCTTCCTAACTGCCCATTCCACTTCTGCCATAGTAATGTCTGGTCCTTCTTCTTTTTTTCCTCCACCGTTTTGGCTGTTTGCGTAACTTCTCCGCATGCCAGACGTCTCACCTTCAACAGCTCGCTGAAATATTATTTCCATCTGTCCGTTATCTCTTCTGGTTTTGTCAATATTTCACCTTCTTTGTTTTTTACCAAGTGTTCACCTTTTCATTCCATGTACTTTTTATAATTCCAAATACCATTTTCCACCCAATTTAAATCCACTCTTATTTCCTGGGTGAATTTTTCCCAGCATTTCTTCTTTTCCCATGCAATTACTTTCTTGCAATCTCTGTTTGATGCTATATATTTTGCTCTACGTTCTTCAGTCTTTCCATTTCTTCCAAGTTTTCTTCTTCTCTCTTACATTTTCTTTTCTTTTATTCTATCATTCCACCATTTTGTCGCCTTTTCCCGTACCTTTCCTGATGTTCCACCACATGTTTTCTCGGCACTGTTTACAAATGCACTCTTAAATGTTTCCCATTCTTGTTCCACATGGGTAATATCCGTACTTGGTAACTGTTCTCGCAATTCTCTCTTAAACTCTTCTGCAATCTCCTTTTCCTTTAATCTCCAGATCTTAATCTTTCTTTCCCTTTTTTCTCGTAATCACATGACCTTTTCTACTTTTAGAATTGCTACCACTGCCCTATGGTCTCCTCCAAAGGCTTCCTTTGGCATGGCTGTGACATCCATTAGCTCTTTCCGATGTCCTTTTCGACTAATACATAGTCTATCAAAGTTTTCGTTCTTCTATCTCCCCATCCATACCTTGTTATCTTCTGACTATTTTTCTTTCTGAACCACGTATTCCCTATAATTAATGGGCTCTGCTGACAGAAGTCCATTAAGAAATACTCTTTGGATTCTCATAACCATACGGTCCCAAAATCTCCTCTCTTCCTTGTCTGTCCCTTCCCACTTATGCATTCAAATCTCCCAATACCATTATTTCCTTATCCTCTATATATTTTCCACATCTTCTAAGAATTCTTCTAAGTTTTCTTCGTTATTCCCCGTTTGTGGAGCAAATACTTGAAAGAGATCTTTTGTCCCTGTCTGGAACTGTATCCTTCCTATGATCATCCTGTCACTTATCTTCTTCACCTCCTCCACATACTCTAGGATATACTTTTTTATAATCATTCCTACTCCATGTCTTGACTCTTGTCCTCCACTGTAAAACAGCCTGTATCCTTCCTTTAGTTTTCTTTCCACTTTTCCTTTCCATTTCGTTTCACTGAGACCGAAGATGGCTATATCCTTCCCCATCATGAAGTCCACTAGCTCCTCAGGTTTGTCCGTCAGGGTTAAGATGATGACTGTCCCTATTCGGAAGTATTGCGATGCTGGTCGCCCGTTTCTCACAGCTCCCCCAGCATCTGAAGAACTGCGCGTCTCTTGCAGAGGACGCCCTAGCATTTTCTGAGGCTGAACCATATTTATACTTATATTTATCATTAATTATAATTATTATTATCCAAAGTATAGGTTCATTAAAAATCATAAAAATCATAAAAAATCAACAAAAAACGAGGAGAGACAGAGTGAGAAATGAAGATATACGGAAAGAACTTGCAGTACAGAAACTAAATGACAAACTGGAGCGAAACAGATTGAGATGGATTGGACATGTCAAACGGATGAATGAAGTAAGGCTACCAAGACGAGCACTGGAACGACGGATGACAGGGAAGAGAGGACGAGGAAGACCAAGAATGCGTTGGATGGACTCAGTGAAGAATAGCATTAGAAAACGGAACCTGGATTGGAACACCATGTCGGAAGAGGAATGGTGGAACGATATTACAAAGTGGAGAGGAACCATATTTGTCCCCACCCAGTGTCAGCTCGAAAAGGGGAAATGAAGATGAAGGTTCACTTTATCTTGACGGCTATGCGGGTAGCGGCATGTGTGGCTCACGCAAAGATCACGCCGTCGTTTCAACAAGAATAAACCTGTCCAGGGGAGGAGACCCAGCTCTACAGAGGAAAAAAAGGCCAATATTCATTCGATTGTTAAATATGCTACACTTACTGTTGACAAATGCTGCACATATCCCAGTATTGGTATGCTTCCTGGCAACCAGAAGCAACTTCAATAATGTAAAAATTCTAATTATAACAATTCAAAATAACGTTTTCAAAATTTTCCCACCTTTTTAAGAATATATCACTGTTTCCCTTATAAATTCCAAGTTTATAAGAATTTTCGTACTTTTCCTTTTTTAAAGTGTGTATCAAACTTCAGCCTACAAAATGAACTTCAATCACTCACATACACTGTGATTTAGATATTTTAAATTTTTTTTATTAATTTTATTTTATTTTATTTTATTCAGGTGCTCAGAATAAAAACTCTATAAAAATATCTAAATCACAGTGTATGTTAGTGATTGAGGTTCATTTTGTAGGTTGATGTTTGATACACACTTTAAAAAAGAAAAAGTACGAAAAGTCTTATAAACTTGGAATTTAGAAGGGAAACGGTGATACATTGTTAAAAATGCGGGAAATTTTGAAAATTTTATTTTAAAATGTTATAATTAGAATTTTTACATTATTGAAGTTACTTCTGGTTGCCAGGAAGCACATCAATACTGGGATATGTGCAGCATTTGTCAACGATATGTGTAGCGTATGTAACAATCGAATGAATATTGGCCTTATTTTCCTCTGTTAAGCTGGGTCTCCCCCCTTAGCACTCCAGGCTATTGCAGGTGGCGGGTTCCGAGACGTCAGAGGGTTAATTTACTTTATTTCCTAATTTATTTATGGATGTTACAACACTAGACAGGAGAGCCAAGCTGTCGATCCCAGTTTTTGAAACGCCGACCAGGATGCCAAAGTGCACTCGCGACCCATCCAAGATGACGGTCCCACCTACATGATACCTATGACCCTCACACTCTATCCCCCAATCCCCACCACCACCACCTTCAGAATTCCCTCAAATTACAAACAGATTATACCAATATTTGCCGGAATTTACTCAAAGACCAGCATAGCTTACACTTACTTACGCCAGTACCCTCTCTGTCAACCTACCTTGCCAATCTCTTATTCTGTACCAAACTAGATGCCATACGAGTATCGTCTGACCAACGAAAATCATAAAAGATCACCATATTCCCTTAAATCACCAATATCCTCTAGAACACATAAAAGTAACCAGATTCTTCCAAAATCCTTCCAAATACACCAAGATTCTCCAAAAATCCTTCCAAATATACTTAGATTCTCCAAAATAACCTACAATACATAAGAAAATACTCAAATCAACAACATTTTCCAGATTTACTCAAAATTCACCAGATTCCCCAAAAGTCCTTACATTAGGTTGATGCTCCAAATTCATCAGATTACATAAATAAATAAAACATTCTTCCAACGCTACAATTCCAGAGCACAGCACACTTCCTCGTAAGAAACGGGTTAAACTCTACGTTCAAATACATACTTTCAACTACCTTCCAATGGAGGTAAGGAGCGTATGGTCAGGGTAGCCGCGAGTGGGTATCTGCGACACAAGCTGGTAGCAACATGTTTCTCCCCAAAGGCAGACGGATGTTAAGACACCTGGCTAACACGACAGCGTAGCCGTGCGGTCTATACCTTAATTCTCACACAAGAATTCCCATAAACGTTTCTAATATTCCCGCAGCATGTAGTCTTCAACGAGTATAATCTCATTTAGCGGCAAAGGGGTTCCCAGGCGTTTATGTCATAATTTTTATATACTTGGTGCTAGGCTGCTCGCTGTCATCGTTCATGTTAGATCTATAGAAGGATACTAGCCGCAAGCTAAGTTTCATTTGCAACATATTTAATGCGGTTACTAGTTCCGTTGTGTTCTTTATTGAATTGTTTTTGTCATTGGAAAGGCAGTGTTTTAAAAATTTTAGTAATTCTTTGCTGATTTTGTAGTTTGGCGCGTTCATGCAATGAACTATTGGTCATATTGGGCACTCGTTTTTGTGTATTTGTGGTAGTCCTCTCAAGGACGGCTTGCAGCTAGTATCCTTCGATATAACTAACATGTACACTAACATTCAAATTAATGAAGCAATCTGTATTACTGAAAACAATATAAAGACAAACAACATGACAAAATAAACCGAAGATATCGTGAAATGTACTCAGCCCAAACGTGTTTCTATTTGACAGTAAAATATATAGACTACACAAACAGTGGGCCTAGCAATGGGGTCACGGCTAAGTGGGCTATTTGCCGACATCTTCATTAACTCACAGGAAAATGCGTTCCTAGAAAACATCTCGACAAAGGGAATAGTGCAGTGAAAAGATACGTGGATGAAGTAATTTGCAACTAAAACACTGAATTAACAAACGAAGAAACAATACTCCAAGCCGTTAATAGCCTACACTACTCTATTGAATTCACTAAGGAATCTGAAACCGATCGGAAAATAAATTATCTCCACATAACGATCGAACGAAAAGATAATAAACATTCATACTGCATATTCCGAAAACGACACAAATATCGCATGCAATTGGCAATCATTCCAATCACCCAGGTACGCATAAATTAGCGGGTTTTAATTCAATGGTGTACAGGGCTTTAACATACGCATACCCATGTCAAAAGACAACAATGAGATACGAATAATCAAGCAGATAGCAAAAGAAAACAATTTTTCGCCCACCAAAATAGATCAAAATGTAGCCAGTTATGAAAATAAGACGATTCAAAAGTAGGACAATAATGAGAACAAATTCGCGCGTTTCAATGACGTGAACACGAATACATATTATAAAATTACCAATCTGTTCAAAAAACAAGGCATTAAAATAGCATTTACAACAAATAACACAACCAGAAAGCATCTGCACAACAGTTATTTAAATAAACAAGACCCGTATTCAAAAATTGGGGTAATATTCCATTACGGGCCATGACAAAGGGTGTCAAGCAAATGACATCGGGCAGAGTGGGAGAAGAATGGATACACGATACAATGAGAACAGAAATGCAATGATATACAGGACGGACTCGGCCGTATGCGACCACATGTGGACGCGGAATATTGAAAGAGACTTAAAAATAATACATCACGAACCGAAAGGCAGAGCTCTTGACATTAAGGAAACAATTGAGATACACTTAGCTAAAATAAACAATCCCAATAATTTAAACGAAAAAACATTCATGGACAATTCACCCCTCTTCACCCTATTAGAAAACACCCCCCGTCGAAAACAAGACATAATATACGGTAGTAGCCAACCTGGTTAAGGGATTATTAACGGAAACATGTTTTTGGATGAGGATGTACGATGCATATTTTTCTTCGATAAACCGAGACCGGCAATAGGGGCAGTATTAAAGATTACGGGACATTCTGACGGGAACATTTGCACTTAAATACGGCTCTTTAGCTAGTGCGTGGCGAGGATGAAAACTGGGCGTTACTAGTTGAAGATAGTCCAGTATTCAGTAACATACACCACATTAGGGAGACTGTACTTGGCAAAACACAGTCACATTTGTAGGATGAACACACACGGGAATGCGAGAGGAGGGGGCGAATGTCCAGGTATATACGAGACCCTGGCACACAGGAAGCTCCCCCAGTTGAGAGTAGATAGTGACGAAGTTAACTGCTCCCTCCAGTACCACGCAGGACCCCTCAAGATAAGTGGCCTGGGCAGTACAATCTGAACTGGCCATTTAACAACAATCACATAGTCACTCTAAACGAGCTAATTTTGAAAGTCAACCACCAATTCCAGCATCTTAACAAGACATCACATAGACTAAACTGTAACTAACAAATATTGACGAGTTGCATTATCTTACCTAATATTTCAACTAAATAAGTGTTCATATTGTCAATATTTTCACCCATACTTTCAGACTTAGATTTTATAGCCTAAGTGTAATGGATCCGATGATGATCGCTTGACGAAACTTGTCATTCGAGTGTATTTGTTAATCTCATGTATTGTTTTCAGGATTAGTGAATAACCCACAATTGGGTACAATCGTGTTGACCGACTGAAAAACATCTAACTACGTAGAGAAGAGGGTATGGAGACATCTACCATAACGTTTGAAACGCCCACCATCTTAGAAGAGCATGCGCACTAAAGAATCAATAATAAATAAATAATCATAGTGAGTTCATGAGGATAAGAAGAGGAAAACACCATCAACCCGAGGCAAACGCGCTCCCTACGTGGGCAAAACGAAGAAAGAAAGAAAGAAAGAAAGAAAGAAAGAAATACAAATTAAATATTAATAGTATTAATAATAAATGTTTCATTTTCCACGTTACTCGGACGACCACAAGCATGTGACGTCACGCAAGACGTTTGGTCTTGTTTGAAACTATAACGTGAACTCCTCACCTGCAATAGCCTAGCGTGTTAACTCTGGACAGGTTTATAATTGTTGAAACTACGGCGTGGCCATGAGCGAGCCACTAATGCCGCTACCCGCATAGCTGTCATGATAAAGCGAACCTACACGTTGGATAGTAATAATAATAATAATAATCGATAAGAAGTAATGAACCCATGTACCATAGGCTCAAAAGGGGTCGAATCCATGTATTTGGGGAAGAAATGAAAGAAACATACAGTTTCTAATGTAACATAGAGAAATTTCAAGCCAGGATTCTAGCCTAACGTTGTGCAAGCAACGAGGACCAGGTGTTCAGGAGATGAGATCATGCCTCTTGACATTCAGAAGGAGCCAGTCATGGATATTAATAGAACGAGTGGAAAATTTTTACTGTGAGACAGAAAAGCGTGACTCGGAAATCCCGCTTAGCTTGCAGGAAAACGGCAACACCGCCGATGTGCTAGAAGAAGAATAATTAAATTTAACCCATTTGCAGGAATGAAAATAAGTAAATAATCACTGGACTGTGAATCATTTCGGATTAGAGATTTTTGTGTAAAGAAAAACCTTGTAATAATTGCCCAGGAAAAAACTGCAAACGCAGTATACGTCATCGGGGATTCACTGATACAAGAGGAGTGTGGAAATTAAAAATGAACAGCAACACCCACACAGCTGAAGACTAAAAATTAATTATCTCCAAAATTCACGATCGATTCTTATGCGCAATGAGATCATTTGACGTTTAGAAGACGATCTTTCAGGAGATATAATTTTTATAATTGCACGACAATTAGTTCAAAAGTTGGTCACGAAAAGAACTAGGATTTTATCTTTTTGTGACTAAAGAGTATAAAACTCCTGGCCTCACCAAGCCAATCATGCAGTTTCAAACGGCCGGAAGGCACGTCACTGTGCTACCTCACACACCGAATGCAGTATTCAAGAGCCGGAGGGCACGTCACTACGCATCATGCAGTTACTAGTCCGTCCAGGGGACGTGACGCTGGAACATCATAACCACACAGTCTTCAGATATATGAACCTCAGGGGAGGTCATACTGTGCAACAAGAATAAGCACCGAATGCAGTTTCCGATAGCCCAGGGGGCGTTACTTTGCATCAGTACATGCAGTCATTCCGACAGTCCGAGAGGGGCGTCACGCTGTATCAGACATCGAAGGCAGTTTACCAGTACTCCTTGAGGGGAGAAACGCTGTATCACATCGCAGAGTTAATATCCGATAGCCACGGGCGTCGCAGTATCAATAACTTGCGTGCTTCCGTAAGGAGTTGCAAAGAAGAAATATTAAAGTATCGCCGTGTTGAAAATTAGGAAAATCCTAGTTACAGGATTTAGGTCCGACAGTACAAAGTTCACCGTAAAAGTTCATAAAATATAGTCAAAGCAGGCTGCGAACTTAGGATTCAGGGCGATAGGTCTTTAAGTAAAACGACCAAAAGTATCATAACGTACGGATACCGGAACATCGAGATAAATATTTTATCCAATTTAAAGAACCCGAGCAGGGAAAAACAGACTAAGGTTCGCAACGTAGTCTAGAACAATTAGAAGTGCGAGAACCGAATAAGCAAAGAAGAAAGGAAACTATAGACATTGTTTCAAGAAAGCAGACGAACTATTCAAAAGCACTAAGACTCGAGAAGTATTAGTTGCTAAATAATTTATAGGTCACCGATAGATGATCGAGGGGACCGCGAACAGAGCTGACATTCGATAAGATCAATAAATAGGACCTAAAAGGGGAGCCGTCGAGTCAGAGAAATAGCAGATCGTCAGGAACGGGATTCGAAGAAGTGCTATTGCAGGGAGGAAGCAGGTGATTCGAGACTTTCATATTCAGAGAGGATAGGAAGCCGACATTACAAGATTTCACCCTTGGAGACGGGAGGTCAAGAGGTCACGTGTGATAGGCTAAAGAGCGGCCTAGTGATCAGAAATTGTGAAGTGTAAATATATCAAGATTTTGTGTTAAAAGTAATCTATTTTTCAGTGTTTTTATTGTTTGTTCTAAACGGATACACCAGTGTATTTATATGTTGTCAGTGTTAAATGTATACGTGTTAAATATGTGTCAAGAGATGTCTGTACATGCAATGAATTTGTACAAGATGGAGTAAGTTAAAAAGTGGGCAAAATGACGCATCGCACGAGGAGAAAGGTCAGGAAGAGACCTAAAAACATGTGAGTAAAGATTTTCATTATGTTTTGGTGTCGGGGGAAATGATTGTGTACAAATCCACCGGAGTTTGAGTAAAAGGGATGTTTCTAAATAAATAATAACCAAATAAGAACGCGGTCTGAACAAAAATAAAGTTTGAAAAATTATAAATAATTATGTAAAAGAATAAATCATGTAGAGGAAATGTATGAATAAAATGTCAGTGTATTTGACGAATGTTATAAAAGCAAGCGAAGTAATAATAATAATCATGAAAGAAATTTAAATAAAGGTAAATTTGAATTATATGAAAGAAATAGCTATTGAGCTTTTGTAAGGAATGAAGATATAATATGAATAATAATAATAATAACGAGGTAAAGAAATATAAATCAAGATCAAATTGAATAATATGAACATAAGAGCGTTGGAGCTTTAATAAAAGTATAAGACATGAGGTTAATGCATGTTCTTAAAAATAGAGCGATTTATAGTCAAGGGAAATGATTAATATAAAAATTGAGATATGTATCAATTGTTACTATGGAATATAACAGTTCTTTGGAAGACGATAGGCTGTAAAATACTGTATAGCGCAATGGAACGCAATTAAAATAAAAGTCACGCTAGGAATGCGGAGAAATTAAATGTACTTGGTAAATTACTTATGAGGGGTAGTTGATTGCAGTGAATTGAGATATGTTGTAAGTCCTCTAAGTGTGACGTAGATCACGAGGCCATGTGTGTGTTATTATGTAAAAGGGAGCAAATGTATGGTATTATTGAGCGTAGGTCATGTAGGCCACGGCCGACCCTAAATCGCATTTTGTATAAGTCCTCCAATATGGGAATGGTTCCCGAGGCATGTTAAGAGATTCGAACCTAGAATCCTCTTGTTGTTGAAGCCCCTAATTATTCGTCGTAGAATGTGTATTACTCTTCCCAATCAACGAGGACCCTTCATAATTAATAAATGCCAAGATTACGAAAGTGGTTTATGAGCCCAATAATATTGTTGAAAGTAAAACGAGAAGTAGAATGCCAAGTCTCCCCAAAGAACTGAAAATGAAAGGAAGGTTTGTTTAAAAGCTTTGAGGAGAGCTCCACCCGCAGACTAAAACGGGAAGTTCCCGCACAGTCATAAATCACGCTCAAGTATTACGGTCAGACCCTAGCTGCAGGAGGGGTGGGTGAAGGCCGTCTGGAAGAAGTAAATATTACACCGTGAGTGTTTAAAAGTTGTTAATGACCCGGGCGTTGAACCGAGGTCCTTGTAGATTGATATTACCGCTTGCCAGTTCAGATCGTAGTTTTCTTATGTCATAATGGTCTTGTAAGACAAATAAAATAAATAACAATCCCTATTGTAATGTTGTATGGAAACAGGATTCCACGAGTTAAATGAAGATAACTAGGTTCCGGGAGTAATCATAGTTTTTGACTTTGTCAAGTAATCTTTATAACTCTGGAGTACACAAGTATTTTCCCGGTCACGGTGATGAATTTGTAAAACGTGAGAGAGATGGTAAATGCTGAGAACATGTGAAGTGCCCAAAATATTTAAGTAAAGAATTGACATGTACTTTCAATGTAATTATATATTTGTTTTGATGATAAGGAAATATAAAAATAGTTATTGAGGTGTACAACAGTATGACACCGTTATTATAGGAAAGTATCGAGCAAGAGGAGCTCGTAGTTATATGGAACTTTAAGATAGGTACTTTATGGAAGTAAAAATAATTATGAATGGTTGGTTTTAAAGGAAACCATGTGTTTTAATAGATTATTTGTTTAATTCTTATATTATTCCTTGTTCACTTTGAACAAGTAGAAAGATATTGGTCAGTAGTTTATTTGTTTTATTGTATTGTAGCGCCATAATTTTGATGAATTAAATGTGTTTAAAATAGGAGTTGATTTGGTTGTCATTTTTGCAAGTGTATCCTCTATTTAATCCAAAATGTGTAAGTCACAGAGTGGGAGAACTTACTGCAACCCCGAAAATCCCGAATTGAGCAATGCTGGCATACTGTGATTTGCATATTTCTTGCTGAAAGGGCACATGGGGGTGTAGAAATAATGTGCTTGGATTAATAACTAGAGGAACACTAAAGACGGTCATTTCATGTAAAAGTAAAGTAATGATAGGAGTAGCTACAACGTATAATATTAACTGACCGCATGGGTCCCTGGAAACTCACACCGAGCAGCCCTGGATCAAACAACCCCCCAGTAAAACAAATAAAATGGCTCCCAGTACGCAGGGCTGAGTTTTCCTAGGGAAAACCCGAGTTTTCTCGAAAAATCAAAATTTTCATTAAAAAATGGTTTTTTCGAAATTTTGAATTTTAAATACTTCCATAAAAGTTTTCTGAGTATGAATAAAGATATTAAAAGGGTACGTTGTAGTAAAAACCCGTACCAAAATAAATTTTTAAAGAAATGGGACACAATGGTTCAGATTACCATCTCTCAAGCATGTTTTGGCGATGTGGCATGAGTGGCCCACTGTATTCTAATATGATGTCATTAAGTGAAGAGAGGCGGAGGCTCTCGGAAGATGTAAGGGTAGAGAGTCCAGATAGATGTAAAAAAATAGATGATAAAGAGTACCCAAGTAAAGAAATTGTAAGGGTTTCTGTAGAAAGCATGCGTGCACCTGGAGACATAGTTACACAAAGAGAAGGTAACGTGTCTGCAGAAAACAGGGTAACAAGTGAGCCGTTAGAGCTTCAAATGGAAAAAGAAAAATGTAAACCGATTCCAAGGGAGAATGTAATTAGTACAGAGGATAACAATGGTAAAGATAATTCAAAGTCTCACGTAGTAATGCAGGTTCAAGTAGGCTCGGAAAACGAAGGGAAAAAGAATGATAGTCTTAATATTCCACCTCAGGAGAATATAGAATTGACTTCGTTAGGGATTATAGAGATGTACGGAGAAATGATGGAAAAGGTACATCAGAAATATGATGAATCGATAGAGAAATTTGGGAAGATGCATTTAGGACTAGGGCCTAAAGAATTCGAAGAAACTGATGAGCAATTACAGAATATTCTACGAAAAAGGGATAGTGTAGTTAAAATCCTTAGAGAGTTAAGGGGAAAATTGGGCAAGGTATCTAAACAAGAAGTAGAGGAATTATATATTCACGTTGCAGTAGATATGAAAATAATAAGACGGAAATTCGTGGAAAGATTGGATCAGGAGGGATTGATTGAATTAAGTTCCTGGACAGAGCAGATAAAAATTGTAAAAAAATACAGGAAATACATGGAAAACTGGAGGAAATATGGCATAAATGGGAGAATATTCAATCGTCGTTTAAATACGAAGAAGTAGATAAAAGGAAGGGCATCCAAGAACAAATGGATCAAGTGAGAAATAAGTACAGGAAAATGATGAATCATGTATGCGAAGTATTGGATGACAAAGATATAATAACTATTCAGGAGTTAGCTGAATTGAGAGAAATCAAGATTCGGGAATACAAAGAAATATTGGAGGCTGCCCAGAAAGTATATGAGGAATACCTGTTGGCGCAGAACCGTCAATCAGATGAAGCCGCTGCCCAAGCTGAAAAACAAGTAGAAATTGCAGAAGAAAAACAAGTAACGGTGCCGGAAGAGCTCAAAATTGAGACTACAGAAGAAGAACAAGAAGTAGAAATTATGGTAATTCCAGTGGAAGCTGAGGAATGCTTTGAGATCCTTCCTGAAGAACAAATGGAGATCCAACAGGAAATAGTAATTCCAGACCAGGAGGACAGCCAAAATGAAAATGAGCTGCAAAGCGAAGAAGAACATTTGGATGAAAATGTGGAACTGGAAGAGCAAGAAATTATCTCAGAACAGGAGATAACAAAAGGAATGGTAGAGGGAGAGATGGAAATAATAATTCCTGAAGAAATGGAGAAAGTAAAGGAAATTATAATGGAAACTATCGTCGAAACACCGATAGAAACAGAAGGTCAAGATCTCATAGAAATTGAAAAGGAAAACCCCGAAGAGATTCAGGAGGTGAAGGAAGATAAGATACCATTAAAAGAAGGAAAGGAACAGTTGAAAGCACAGATTCTCGAGTTATTGAGGAAATATCAAGAATGTCAACAAAAGGAAAGGGAAATGGAAACAGATCCAAACGAGAGCCAAGATAACATCCATGGAAAAGATGAGGTTGTTGGAAATAATGAAAAAATGAGAGGAGATGTCTTTGAAGAAAATCAGGAAGAAAGAAGAAAACCGCAATTGGTAGTCGGCTTACAAGAAAATAGATACCCCATAGAAACCAAGAGAGGAGGAGAGACAACGTACAATGCCCTGGAGAAAGAGGACGCTCAGGCGTATTTCAGCTGGAAACTTCGTAAAAAGAAAGGAAATAATAAAAGGAAGAGACAGGGAGATCTGAAGGATCTATGGAATTGGAAGAGTCGAAAAAAGAAAGACTCTTTGAAAATGCCATCTCGATGCGAGCTGACGGAAAAAGATTATTCCAATGTAGCAAAAGGGTTAAGCCACATGCACCCGGCTAAAGAGTAAGAGAAATAAAAGAATTTTTCTCAAAATACCATCTCAAAAAGAGATGAGGAAGGTGGAAGAAAACCAGGAAGAGTCAGGTGAGGATAGACCGAGCTCTTAAAAACCAAATGAAATTTTACAGACTTGAAGTCTGAAAATAATAATGATGAAGATACGGGTAAAGCCATTTGCACCCGTAATGCATTAAAAGAAGGTCATTAGGTAGACAATACGTAATGAATAGAGAAACAGACCGACAAGAAGTCCGTCTTATGAAAAGAGAAAAGAAACAAAACGGTTTGACTCAAGTTTGGAGAGAGCTCACCAGACTGGGGAGGAATTGTAAACACCCGAACGTGACAAGAAATTTATGACCCTGAGTGGAGACGTCCACTAAGGGGGAATGAATGAATGGGACCTTTTATGAGACCCAAATACAAGCCAGAGAAGAAGGGAACTTTAAAGTAATAAAAGAAACAGAAGGTACGGATAACGTTATGATGGCTTCGACGAGTTAAAAGAAAAATAAGATTTTTATAATAATTGAAATAACTTTCCTCAAAATTTTTCGAAAATTTATTTACCTAAGGAGGGGTGAGATGAACCCATGTACCATAGGCTCAAAAGGGGTCGAATCCATGTATTTGGGGAAGAAATGAAAGAAACATACAGTTTCTAATGTAACATAGAGAAATTTCAAGCCAGGATTCTGGCCTAACGTTGTGCAAGCAACGAGGACCAGGTGTTCAGGAGATGAGATCATGCCTCTTGACATTCAGAAGGAGCCAGTTATGGATATTAATTGAACGAGTGGAAAATTTTTACTGTGAGACAGAGAAGCGTGACTCGGAAATCCCGCTTAGCTTGCAGGAAAACGGCAACACCGCCGATGTGCTAGAAGAAGAATAATTAAATTTAACCCATTTGCAGGAATGAAAATAAGTAAATAATCACTGGACTGTGAATCATTTCGGATTAGAGATTTTTGTGTAAAGAAAAACCTTGTAATAATTGCCCAGGAAAAAACTGCAAACGCAGTATACGTCATCGGGGATTCACTGATACAAGAGGAGTGGTGAAATTAAAAATGACCAGCAACACCCGCACAGCTGAAGACTAAAAATTAATTAATATCTCCAAAATGCACGATCGATTCTTATGCGCAATTAGATCATTTGACGTTTGGAAGACGAGCATTCAGGAGATATAATTTTTATAATTCCACGACAATTAGTTCAAAAGTTGGTCACGAAAAGGACTAGGATTTTATCTTTTTGTGACTAAAGAGTATAAAACTCCTGGCCTCACCAAGCCAATCATGCAGTTTCAAACGGCCGGAAGGCACGTCACTGTGCTACCTCACACACCGAATGCAGTATTCAAGAGCCGGAGGGCACGTCACTACGCATCATGCAGTTACTAGTCCGTCCAGGGGACGTGACGCTGGAACATCATAACCACACAGTCTTCAGATGTATGAACCTCAGGGGAGGTCATACTGTGCAACAAGAATAAGCACCGAATGCAGTTTCCGATAGCCCAGGGGGCGTTACTTTGCATCAGTACATGCAGTCATTCCGACAGTCCGAGAGGGGCGTCACGCTGTATCAGACATCGAAGGCAGTTTACCAGTACTCCTTGAGGGGAGAAACGCTGTATCACATCGCAGAGTTAATATCCGATAGCCACGGGCGTCGCAGTATCAATAACTTGCGTGCCTCCGTAAGGAGTTGCAAAGAAGAAATATTAAAGTATCGCCGTGTTGAAAATTAGGAAAATCCTAGTTACAGGATTTAGGTCCGACAGTACAAAGTTCACCGTAAAAGTTCATAAAATATAGTCAAAGCAGGCTGCGAACTTAGGATTCAGGGCGATAGGTCTTTAAGTAAAACGACCAAAAGTATCCTAACGTACGGAAGTACCGGAACATCGAGATAAATATTTTATCCAATTTAAAGAACCCGAGCAGGGAAAAACAGACTAAGGTTCGCAACGTAGTCTAGAACAATTAGAAGTGCGAGAACCGAATAAGCAAAGAAGAAAGGAAACTATAGACATTGTTTCAAGAAAGCAGACGAACTATTCAAAAGCACTAAGACTCGAGAAGTATTAGTTGCTAAATAATTTATAGGTCACCGATAGATGATCGAGGGGACCGCGAACAGAACTGACTTTCGATAAGATCAATAAATAGGACCTAAAAGGGGAGCCGTCGAGTCAGAGAAATAGCAGATCGTCAGGAACGGGATTCGAAGAAGTGCTATTGCAGGGAGGAAGCAGGTGATTCGAGACTTTCATATTCAGAGAGGATAGGAAGCCGACATTACAAGATTTCACCCTTGGAGACGGGAGGTCAAGAGGTCACGTGTGATAGGCTAAAGAGCGGCCTAGTGATCAGAAATTGTGAAGTGTAAATATATCTAGATTTTGTGTTAAAAGTAATCTATTTTTCAGTGTTTTTATTGTGTGTTCTAAACGGATACACCAGTGTATTTAAATGTTGTCAGTGTTAAATGTATACGTGTTAAATATGTGTCAAGAGATGTCCGTACATGCAATGAATTTGTACAAGATGGAGTAAGTTAAAAAGTGGGCAAAATGACGCATCGCACGAGGAGAAAGGTCAGGAAGAGACCTAAAAACATGTGAGTAAAGATTTTCATTATGTTTTGGTGTCGGGAGAAATGATTGTGTACAAATCCACCCGAGTTTGAGTAAAAGGGATGTTTCTAAATAAATAATAACCAAATAAGAACGCGGTCTGAACAAAAATAAAGTTTGAAAAATTATAAATAATTATGTAAAAGAATAAATCATGTAGAGGAAATGTATGAATAAAATGTCAGTGTATTTGACGAATGTTATAAAAGCAAGCGAAGTAATAATAATAATCATGAAAGATATTTAAATAAAGGTAAATTTGAATTATATGAAAGAAATAGCTATTGAGCTTTTGTAAGGATTGAAGATATGATATGAATAATAATAATAATAACAAGGTAAATAAATATAAATCAAGATCAAATTGAATAATATGAACATAAGAGCGTTGGAGCTTTAATAAAAGTATAAGACATGAGGTTAATGCATGTTCTTAAAAATAGAGCGATTTATAGTCAAGGGAAATGATTAATATAAAAATTGAGATATGTATCAATTGTAACTATGGAATTTATCAGTTCTTTGGAAGACGATAGGCTGTAAAATACTGTATAGCGCAATGGAACGCAATTAAAATAAAAGTCACGCTAGGAATGCGGAGAAGTTAAATGTACTTGGTAAATTACTTATGAGGGGTAGTTGATTGCAGTGAATTGAGATATGTTGTAAGTCCTCTAAGTGTGACGTAGATCACGAGGCCATGTGTGTGTTATTATGTAAAAGGGAGCAAATGTATGGTATTATTGAGCGTAGGTCATGTAGGCCACGGCCGACCCTAAATCGCATTTTGTATAAGTCCTCCAATATGGGAATGGTTCCCGAGGCATGTTAAGAGATTCGAACCTAGAATCCTCTTGTTGTTGAAGCCCATAATTATTCGTCGTAGAATGTGTATTACTCTTCCCAATCAACGAGGACCCTTCATATTTAATAAATGCCAAGATTACGAAAGTGGTTTATGAGCCCAATAATATTGTTGAAAGTAAAACGAGAAGTAGAATGCCAAGTCTCCCCAAAGAACTGAAAATGAAAGGAAGGTTTGTTTAAAAGCTTTGAGGAGAGCTCCACCCGCAGACTAAAACGGGAAGTTCTTGCACAGTCATAAATCACGCTCAAGTATTACGGTCAGACCCTAGCTGCAGGAGGGGTGGGTGAAGGCCGTCTGGAAGAAGTAAATATTACACCGTGAGTGTTTAAAAGTTGTTAATGACCCGGGCGTTGAACCGAGGTCCTTGTAGATTGATATTACCGCTTGCCAGTTCAGATCGTAGTTTTCTTATGTGATAATGGTCTTGTAAGACAAATAAAATAAATAACAATCCCTATTGTAATGTTGTATGGAAACAGGATTCCACGAGTTAAATGAAGATAACTAGGTTCCGGGAGTAATCATAGTTTTTGACTTTGTCAAGTAATCTTTATAACTCTGGAGTACACAAGTATTTTCCCGGTCACGGTGATGAATTTGTAAAACTTGAGAGAGATGGTAAATGCTGAGAACATGTGAAGTGCCCAAAAATATTTAAGTAAAGAATTAACATGTACTTTCAATGTAATTATATATTTGTTTTGATGATAAGGAAATATAAAAATAGTCATTGAGGTGTACAACAGTATGACACCGTTATTATAGGAAAGTATCGAGCCAGAGGAGCTCGTAGTTATATGGAACTTTAAGATAGGTACTTTATGGAAGTAAAAATAATTATGAATGGTTGGTTTTAAAGGAAACCATGTGTTTTAATAGAATATTTGTTTAATTCTTATATTATTCCTTGTTCTCTTTGAACAAGTAGAAAGATATTGGTCAGTAGTTTATTTGTTTTATTGTTTTGTAGCGCCATAATTTTGATGAATTAAATGTGTTTAAAATAGGAGTTGATTTGGTTGTCATTTTTGCAAGTGTATCCTCTATTTAATCCAAAATGTGTAAGTCACAGAGTGGGAGAACTTACTGCAACCCCGAAAATCCCGAATTGAGCAATGCTGGCATACTGTGATTTGCATATTTCTTGCTGAAAGGGCACAGTAATTAATAAAAAATTAATAAATAAATATTAAATAATAAATACATATAAATTATATAGTAAATAAACGATAATCAAAAATAAGAAATATTAAATAAATAAAAATTAAATAAAAAAATAATTATAGTAATCAATTAGTCGGCCATGTTGGATCGACCGCTCGGGCTTTCCTGTCGTGGGCAGCTAGGTGTCATGTCGTCACGAAACGTCATTAATTATTTTCTTAAAGAAATGACGTATCCTCTACAATTAAACTTTGTCAGTCATGCTTTATATCCTTGAGCCGTGGAATGAAGTGATAGCGTAGTTGCTGTGATTTTGTCTCTAAGAGGATGCCAATGGTTGATGCCTTGACCTGTTATACATGGTTTGTGGGAATGTGATCAAATGGAGTTGGGTTTTATCGTTATGTTTACATCCCGATTCTTGGGTTTTAACGTAACCTAATCTTCCATATATAGGGTTATATTTTAAAAATCATCCTCAATGGTCGTAATGCAATTATACGTTAACCACAAGAGAGTCAGCGAAACGGCAGCGACACATTCCACCCTCATCTCCTTTATAAGATAGGCCTACACCATTAGTCAGTTGCCATTTTGCTAATATTTGCGTGTGAGCGAAAGTTATATAGTGTCATTTTGTAATGTGAAATTAAGTGGTACTGTGCGAAGTTATTTTACGGAAACAGTGGTTGATTAATATTTGAACTATGCCAACGAAAAGAAAGGGCAAGGCGTTTTGCGAAATATGACTTAATTTAATACCAACACACATTACGGTATGTTAAGTTTGGTTTATATATTAATAGCTGAACGGCTTTTAGTACTTGCTGGCCTAAATCATTAATATAATCACACATTCGTAATGTACTTATGTTATTTCCATGTTACCAACTACATGTGTAGACTACATTCATTTTCACTCACCCAATTATTAATCAGAGGTGGGAAAGTGAAAATCACAGCCTGCTTTCAAGTCGACCTATCGGGTCAGGGAATGGAATGAATGAAACCCCCATCTAGCGGCGAGGATATGAACTGTGCCGGCTGCCGAAGCCTGTCACACTCCCCTGGGGCAATGATTAAATGAATGGCAGATGAAATGAAATTAAATGATTGTTGCTGTAATGAAATTGCGACAGGAAAACAGGAGTTCCCGGAGAATAAGCTGTCTGCCCCCGCTTTGTAGGTAGGAAAGTGCGTTTAAATATTGGAAATAATTATCAGTTTCTATGTAGTAAAATTTAAATAACCTTTCTTAAATATTGAACACTTATCGTTTAACGTCTTCATACTATATTTAAACACATAAACAGTATGCTAAAAATACATCGAACTTGGTAGCAATTGCCATATCCGCAGTAAGTAATATTGCGGAAACTACGTATCATGTCATAACAAAGAGTAAGAGTAACATAACAAACTTCCCAAGTACGTAATAATAACTAAATCAGTTTCAATCACAGCAAATTTTCTAAGTTTATGCCGTGTCTTGTGCGAGATTTCGCCTAGTCACTCCGAGATGGCTCATCAGCGAGCTATTGTGGTCCATTTGCGGACCTCCAAAAGAGTAGCAAACTACGCGATACCTCAATTCTTATCTAGAATACCTCCGGTACTTAACGGCGAGAGCTCAACGCTCAATCAGTCTTTAACCACCCTATAAAGGACCAAACAATTAAAACTCAGCAACTTTTCTAGGTTCACGCCGTGTTTTGTGTGGGGTTACATTGGCCGTAAAAAAACAAAATACCAACTTTATTGAAATAAGTTTGCCCTATTCTGCATTGAGATTAATTATAAAAACTAAATAAACTAATGTGTGAGTCGGTAGACTACGACACATTGGTCTGTGAATTTGGGTTTCTGATCATGGTAAAAAATGACAAAAAGCAGATAAATATTGGCCAACAGAAATATTCAGTTAACAAAAAACAAATCTATAAACAGTAAGAAAACATACCTTGTAAAGTAGAAAGCACTATAACATTGTAAAACAGCGTAAAGATCCAAATACTTACATACAATAACCGGCACTAAGAGTATAAAATTAGACTGAAAATCGTGCCTCGTTTCAGACCCCACAAACCACCTCTATAAATAAAACAGGTCATGTAGGGACTGACATAGACTAACATAGCGTTGACCGTGTTTTACAGCACAAATTTAGGTTTTACTCGCTAACCGTTGGAGATACACGAAACGTGATAAGGACCTTTCGGATAGAAAATTAAATTTTAAAGCTCGTATATGCCATCAAAAGTTTGCTATTTCTCAGCGTTTTTTTTTATTTGAAATGGAAATATGAAATTTTCAAACAAAAGGGTGTAGTGACATCACTAAAATGGTCACCATTCTTAAATATTGCAAAATATCGAAATCAAAAGTAGCCTGTATGTTAACCTGGTAAATCAGCTACATCCATGCAAAATTTCATTTAAATCGGACCAATGGTTCTTGCGTGATTGAGTAACATACAGACACACACCATCTCACTTTAATATATTATTATGGATGACGTTGATCTGCTTCTCAGAGGGAACACATTTTTTTGGGGGAATACCTCGAAAACCGTTCATTTTAGGACCTTAAAAAGTGTGTTTCGGGGTCCTTAGGGGACCTCCGAGTATTCTTTCTCGTATCTGGTGGCTTAAAATGAGCTAAATCCGGTCTTTGTACTATTGTCCATGCTCAGTGGCAAAAGCCGAAAATACTCACTTATAAATTGAATTTTCAAAAACCGTTTCTTAGTGAGCCCCCACACCCTAGGATCGACCAACATGCAAAATTTCAGTTATCTAGGTGTAGTGGTTTGGGCACTATAGACTAACATCGCTCGGCGTTGACCGTGTTTTATAGCTCAAATTTAGGTTTTACTCAGTAAACGTTGGAGATACACGAAAAGTTATAAGGACCTCTCTGATAGAAAATTAAACTTTAAACCCCGTACATGCTATCAAAATTTTGCTATTTCTTAGCGTTCTCGTTTTAATTGAAATGGAAATATGGAATTTTGAAACCAAAGGGTGTAGTGACGTCACTAAAATGGTCACCATTCTTAAATAGTGCAAAATATCGAAATTAAAAGTGAAAAGTGAACCTGATAAATCAGCTACATCCTAAATTTCATTTAAATCGGACCAGTGGTTCTTGCGTGATTGAGTAACACACAGAAAGACACACACACACCATCTCATTTTTTAGCCTACTTTCGATTTTTGCAAAAAATGAAAGTAGACTTATGAGATCAACACAGGGCGAAAAAAGTGTGTCTGTCTGTGTGTGTGTATGTGTGTGTGTGAGTCAGTGTGTGTGAGTCTGTGTGTGTGTGTGTATGTGTGTGTGAGTCTGTGTGTGTGTGTGTGTCTGTGTGTGTGTGAGTGTGTGTACTCTGAATGTCTGTCCCCCCCCTATCAATTCGAACACGGTGAATGCGAATTGAACGAAATTTGGTACAAAGGTAGCACTAGCAAAGGACACCTCAGTGTCATGTTTTATATCGCCGCCATCTTGACGGAAACGTAATGGCGGCCACACAAATGTTCAAAGCTTAAATCAAATAACGACTAACCTAATCATCCGATCTCTACCAAATTTTGCAACAACATACCTTTATGGGGGGAGCATCCTTTGACCAAACTAATAGGTCATCAGCGTAATAGTTTGCGGATGGCGGCCATCTTTGTGTGAAAATCGATTCCCCCTATTAATTCGAACACGGTGCAACCGAAAGGAACGAAATTTGGTACAGAGGTAGTACTAACAAAAGGCACCTCAGTGTCATGCTTTATATCGCCGCCATCTTGACGGAAACGTAATGGCGGCCACACAAATGTTCAAAGCTTAAATCAAATTACGATTAACCTAATCATCCGATCTCTACCAAATTTTGCAACAACATACCCTTATAGAGGAAGCATCCTTTGACAAAATGAATAGGTCATTAGCTTAATAGTTTGCGGATGGCGGCCATCTTTGTGTGAAAATCAACTCCCCCTATTAATTCAAACACGGTGAAACCGAATGGAACGAAATTTGGTACAGAAGTAGCACTAGCAAAGGGCATTTCAGTGTCATGTTTTATATCGCCGCCATATTGACATAAACGTAATGGCGGCCACACAAATGTTCAAAGCTTAAGTTAAATTACGACTAACATAACCATCCGATCTCTACCAAACTTTGCAACAACATACCTTTATGGAGGGAGCATCCTTTGACCAATCTAATAGGTTATTAGCCTAATAGTTTGCGGATGGCGGCCATCTTTATGTCAAAATTGATTCCCCCTATTAATTCGAACACGCTGGAACCGAATGGAACGAAATTTGGTACAGAGGTAGCACTAGCAAAGGGCACCTCAGTGTCATGTTTTATATCGCCGCCATCTTGACTGAAACGTAATGGCGGCCACACGAATGTTCAAAGCTTAAATCAAATTACGATTAACCTAATCATTCGATCTCTACCAAATTTTGCAACTACATACCTTTATGGAGGGAGCATTCTTTGACCAATCTAATAGGTCATCAGCGTAATAGTTTGCGGATGGCGGCCATCTTTGTGTGAAAATCGATTCCCCCAATTAATTCGAACACGGTGCAACCGAATGGAACAAAATTTGCTACAGAGGTAGTACTAACAAAAGGCACCTCAGTGTCATGTTTTATATCGCCGCCATCTTGACGGAAACGTAATGGCGCCCACACAAATGTTCAAAGCATAAATCAAATTACGACTAACCTAATCATCCGATCTCTACCAAATTTTGCAACAACATACCTTTATGGGGGGAGCATCCTTTGACCAAACTAATAGGTCATCAGCGTAATAGTTTGCGGATGGAGGCCATCTTTGTGTGAAAATCGATTCCGCCTATTAATTCGAACACGGTGCAACCGAATGGAACGAAATTTGGTACAGAGGTAGTACTAACAAAAGGCACCTCAGTGTCATGCTTTATATCGCCGCCATCTTGACGAAAACGTAATGGCGGCCACACAAATGTTCAAAGCTTAAATCAAATTACGAATAACCTAATCATCCGATCTCTACCAAATTTTGCAACAACATACCCTTATAGAGGAAGCATCCTTTGACCAAATGAATAGGTCATTAGCCTAATAGTTTGCGGATGGCGGCCATCTTTGTGTGAAAATCAATTCCCCCTATTAATTCAAACACGGTGAAACCGAATGGAACGAAATTTGGTACAGAGGTAGCACTAGCAAAGGGCATCTCTGTGTCATGTTTTATATCGCCGCCATATTGACAGAAACGTAATGGCGGCCACACAAATGTTCAAAGCTTAAGTTAAATTACGACTAACATAACCATCCGATCTCTACCAAACTTTGCAACAACATACCTTTATGGAGGGAGCATCCTTTGACCAATCTTATAGGTTATTAGCCTAATAGTTTGCGGATGGCGGCCATCTTTATGTCAAGATTGATTCCCCGTATTAATTCGAACACGGTGGAACCGAATGGAACGAAATTTGGTACAGATGTAGCACTAGCAAAGGGCACCTCAGTGTCATGTTTTATATCACCGCCATATTGACTGAAACATAATGGCGGCCACACGAATGTTCAAAGCTTAAATAAAATTACGATTAACCTAACCATCCGATCTCTACCAAATTTTGCAACTACATACCTTCATGGAGGGAGCATCCTTTGACCAATCTAATAGGTCATTCGCCTAATAGTTTGCGGATGGCGACCATTTTTATGTCAAAATTGATTCCCCCTATTAATTCGAACACGGTGGAACCGAATGGAACGAAATTTGGTACAAAGGTAGCACTAGCAAAGGGCACCTCAGTGTCATGTTTTATATCGCCGCCATCTTGACTGAAATGTAATGGTGGCCACACGAATGTTCAAAGCTTAAATCAAATAACGATTAACCTAATCATCCGATCTCTACCAAATTTTGCAACTACATACCTTTATGGAGGGAGCATCCTTTGACCAATCTAATAGGTCATTCGCCTAATAGTTTGCGGATGGCGACCATTTTTATGTCAAAATTGATTCCCCCTAATAATTCAAACTCGGTGAACCGAATGGAACGAAATTTGGTACAGAGATAGCACTAGCAAAGGGCATCTCAGTGTCATGATTAATATCGCCGCCATATTGACAGAAACGTAATGGCGGCCACACAAATGTTTAAAGCTTAAATCAAATTACGACTAACATAACCATCCGATCTCTACCAAACTTTGCAACAACATACCTTTATGGAAGGAGCATCCTTCGACCAATCTAATAGGTCATTAGCCTAATAGTTTGCGGATGGCGGCCATCATTATGTCAAAATTGATTCCCCCTATTAATTCAAACACGGTGGAACCGAATGAACGAAATTTGGTACAGAGGTAGCACTAGCAAAGGGCACCTCAGTGTCATGTTTTATATCACCGCTATCTTGACGGAAACGTAATCGTGGCCACCCAAATGTTAAAAGCTATAATGTAATTACGACCAACCTAATAATCTAGTCTCTACCAAATTTTGCAACACCATATCTTTATGTGGGAAACATATTCTGACCAAACTGCAAGAACATCAGCCCAATAGTTTGCAGATGGTGGCCAAGTATGTGTGCAAATCGATTCCCCCTATCAATTCAAACACGGTGAAACCGAATTGAACGAAATTTGGTACAGAGGTAGCACTAGCAAAGGGCACCTCATATTCATGTTTAATATCCCTATAGCACGTTGTATTTCAACAAGCTACTACAACCAACATTCAATCATACTCCTTGAAAAAGACAAAGAGTTATAACAATACCCATGCATTTAGGAGAAAGTAGGCTATATGTTCTTTACTGAACATCTTGTTATATATTAGTATGGATAACGACGACCTGTTTCTCAGAGGGAACACAGTTTTTATGGGAATATCTCCGAAACCGTTCATTTTAGGACCTTAAAAAATGTGTTTCGGGGTCCCGAATATTGTTTCTCGTATCTGGTGGCTTGGGGGCAGATGACCACGTAGTTCCGACCCTTAAAACTAACTAACTAACTAACTAAAATGAGCTAAATCGTGTCTTTCTATTATTGTCCATGCTCAGTGGCAAAGAGCCGAAAAAACTCACTTATAAATTGAATTTTCAAAAACCGTTTCTTAGTGAGCCTTTACACCCTACGATCAACCAACATGCAATTTTTCAGCTATCAAGGTGTAGTGTTTTGAGCACTATAGACTAATATCACTCGGCGTTGACCGTGTTTTATAGCACAAATTTAGGTTTTACTCGCTAACCGTTGGAGATACACGAAAAGTGATAAGGACCTCTCGGATAGAAATTAAATTTTAAACCTCTCATATACCATCAAAAGTTAGCTATTTCTTAGCGTTCTCTTTTTATTTGAAATGGAAATATGAAAGTTTGAAACCAAAGGGTATAATGACGTCACTAAAACGGTCACCAGTTTTTAATAGTGCGAAATAATGAAATCAAAAGCCGCCTGTATGTCAACCTGGTAAATCAGCTACATCCATGCAAAATTTCATTTAAATCGGAACAGTGGTTCTTGCGTGATTGAGTAACAGACAGACACACACCATCTCATTTTTATATATTAGTATGGATTATATTAGAGCGGGTGTTTTACCTTTAGTTACAAAATGGTACTCATTCAAAACCTAGTGGCATTAAATATATCTATATACATATTCTTTTGAGTTAGCGCTGAATAATAATGAATTAACAACACTTAATTAATTAATAATGTGAAAAGCCTGTGATTCATTTTGAAGCTGAAAGTTTAGCCGCCGCAAAAAAAAAAGGAAATGCCTAAACATTCCTACAAAGCTGATAAATATAAGGTAAACGAAAAAACATGCCGTTTGTACATTTAACACTTACTCATTTAAGTTATTTTCACTTTCATCTGTTTCTTCATTCTGATTTTCTTCATTTACATCCTGGGGATAAGATAGAATAATTTATGTCTGTGTTATCACCTTACGCTTTTACAAAAACACAAAACCTAAGTGCACCACAGTGGTACAAGTCTATATGCCTACCACTCAAGCTGATGATGAAGATGTTGGAAAGGTCTACGAAGGAATAAGAGAAGTTTTGAGGTATGTCAAGGGTAATGAAAATTTTATAGTAATGGAAGATTGGAATGCTGTGGTAGGAAAAGGAAGAGAAGGATACATAGTAGGAGAATTAGGATTAGGTGAGAGGAACGATCGAGGAAGCAGGCTGATGGAATTCTGCACCGAGCATGAGATGGTCATAGCTAACACCTTATTCAAATACCACAATAGGAGAATATACTCATGGATGAGACCAGATACAGGGTGTTACCAAATCAACTTCATTAAGGTCAAGCCACAATAGGAGAATATACTCATGGATGAGACCAGATACAGGGTGTTACCAAATCAACTTCATTAAGGTCAAGCAGAGATTCCGAAACCAGATTTTGGATTGCAAAGCGTATCCCGTTGCTGACATTAACTCTGACCACAATCTGATTGTTATGAAATGCAGACTTAAGTTGAAGAAATTGAAGAAAAGCCAAAAATCAAGAAGGTGGGCAATAGACAGACTGAATGAGAAGGACGTGAACAAACGATTCAAGGCGATTATAGAGGAAGGACTACTGAAAAACACTGAACAAGCTACAATTACTGAGGAATGGGCACTTTTGAAGAATGAAATAACAAAATCCGCAGAAAAAAAACATTGGCATTGGTAAGAAAGAAAGAAAGAAAGAAAGAATAGGCAGAAAACCATGGATCACGCAGGATATACAAGAATTAATGGACGAATGGTGGAAGCACATGAAAGAAGGAGATGAAAGGGGAAAAGCAGAATACAGACGTCTGAGAAATAAGGTTAACAAGAAGTGCAAGGAAGGAAAAGAAGAATGGTTGAAAGAGAAATGGGCAGGTATAGCAAATTATTCTGAAATTAGGAAAGGTAGATACAGCTTATCGAAGGATTAAGAGTACTCTCGGGGAAGGAAGTCTAAGTGCTGTAATATTAAGGACTCAGATGGAAAACTTCTATCAGATAGGGAAGAAAATGTGGAGAGACGGAAAGGGTACATAGAGAGTTTGTATAAGGGAAGGGATATTGAGAATCATGTAATGGAAAGGGAAGAGGAAATTGATGGGGATGAGAAAGGAGATTTAATACTGAGATCAGAATTTAACACAGCACTGGAGGATTCAAGCAGAAACAAAGCACCAGGCATAAATAATATACCGATTGAGTTGCTAAGCTGCATAGGTGATGAAGGTCTGACAAGGTTATTTCACTTGGTGTGTAGGATTTATGAGACAGGTGAGGTACCCTCGGATTTCAAGAAGAATGTTATCATACTTGTACCGATGAAAAGAGGAGCTGACAGATGTGAAGATTACCGTACCATCAGCTTGATCACTCATGCTTCAAAGATCCTGACTAAAATAATTTACAAGAGGATGGTAAGACAGATAGAAAGAGAGTTGGGTGAAGGCCAGTTTGGCTTCAGGAGTAACGTAGGAACAAGGGAAGCTGTACTAAGTCTTAGGATGATTTTTGAAGCTACAATAAGGAAGGATAAGAAAAGGTTCATGCTTTTGTAGACTTAGAAAAAGCTTTTGATGACGTGTAAAGGAGTAAGTTGATTGACATTTTGAAGACGATTGGAATAAAGTACAGGGATAAGAGGTTGCTCTACAATCTACACAGAAACCAGACTGAAGTTATTCAAGCCGAAGAACATACGAGAGAACATGGTATTCAGAAAGGTGTAAGGCAAGGCTGCAACTTATCACCAATACTTTTCAATCTATACACTGAACAAGGAATGAAAGAAATTGGAGAAGAATTCAAAGTAGGAGTAAAGATTCCAGGAGAAATAATTTAAACTCTGTGATTTGCTGATGACATCGTCATCTTAGCCGACAAACCAGAGTTTTTAAACGGTATGGATTCTTTCTTGAGGAAAGAATTCATGATGAAAATTAATAAATGTAAAACAAAAATATTGGAATGTAGTCGAAATTATCAGAAACCCCTATGGATGTCTAATTGACAGGTGAACAGCTAAAGGAAGTAGGTGACTTCTGTTACTTGGGAGGCAAAATAACCACTGATGGGCGAAGCAAAGAGGATATAAAAAGTAAGTTTGCTCAAGCAAGGAAAGCATTTCTACAGAAAAGGAATCTGTTGACATCAAATAAATATTTAGGTAGTAGGAAGTCATTTTTTAAAGCCTATATCTGGAGCGTTGAGCTCTATTAAAGTGAAACTTGGACTATTGATGCTGCAGAAAAGAAGACAATTGAAAAGTTTGAAATGTGGTGTCACAGGAAAATGATGAAGATCAGATGTGTAGAAAGGGTTACGAATGAAGAGGTATTAAGACGAGTCGGAGAGGAGAGATGTTTCTGGCAACCGCTAATGAAGAGAAGAGATAGGTTGGTAGCACACCTTCTAAGACACCCAGGAATAGCAAACTTAGGTATAGAAGGAAGGGTCGAAGATGAGCACAGTAGGGATAGACCAAGAATAGAATATGCTAAACAGATTACCTCAGATGTAGGGTGTGGTAGTTATGTAGAGATGAAACGATTAGCTCAGGACAGGGAAGCATGGAGGGTTGCATAAAACCAGTCGAAAGACTGAAGACTCAAACAACACTTTTACACAAATGACAACCCATATAATTTTACAACACTGCTCCTGCTGAAGTGAAGATATATTCGCTGAATGACTGTCTACTGTCCTTCACATCCTAGTGCTAGAGATAAACTTAATACAGGTATGTGGTAATAATCCCCAGTTCTGAAACTTATAATACACTTTTAGAGACCAAGTTAAATTTAGAGCGAATGAAAGTGCTAAGATCAGAGCCTTAATGGAAGTATTAGCTTTAAATATTGAGGACAAATGAACTTTTAGTTCTAATTCTTTTAGCCGTAAGACCATAAGAGAGGGGCAGATGACAATACAACAGACCATAACAGGTCCTAAGGTCCACCACGTGCACATATCATTGAGTAACAAGCTACTAGACTGCCCATACTAGCATAACTTTTGAGAATGAAGGCATAAATCAATCATCCTTCAGAATGTTATATAAGGCATTTCTTCATAATTCACTGCAATTTAATATTTTAATGTTCAGAAAGTAGATTGGGGTAATTAAATGCCTCTGTGGAGAGTCTATTTTAGAGCATGCCAGTAACTCTAATAATTATGTGTCTGCTAGAGTATGGGTGCACATGGTTTGTAGAGGAGATTAGAGCAGTTAGTAACACTAAGAATTATATGTCTGTTACAGTACGGGAGAACAGAGTGAGCAAAGGAGATTAGAGCAGCTAGTAACTCTAAGAATTATGTATCTACTAGAGCACGGGAGCACACAGATTGCAAAGGAGATTAGAGCAGCTAGAAACACTAGGAATTTTGTGTCTGCTAGGGTACGGGAACACACAGTTTGCAGAGGAAATTAGAGCAGCTAGTATGTATGTATGTCTACCCCTTATTATTCCCGTTTTTCCAACGAGGTCGGGGATGAGATGCGATGGAAGTCTTTGTGGCGATGGCTTTTACGGCCGGATGACCTTCCTGACGCCAACCTCATGAGAGGAGTTAATGAGAGATGAAATGAATGATGGTGAATGAAACTGGGCAAGGATGTGGAAGGAAGCGGCCGTGGCCTGTCAGAAGGTACCGTCCCAGCATTTGCCTGGTGTTGAAAATGGGGAAACCACGGAAAACCATTTCAAGGACGGCCGACGGTGGGGCTCGAACCCACGCGTCTACCGAGTCAGCAGAGAGCTTGGTCCCATGACCTAATGCTGCGCGTTAGGCAGCGTAGACACTACTGTCGGTTTAGAGCAGCTAGTAACTCTAAGAATTATGTGTCCGGTAGAGTACGGGATCACACAGTTTGCAAAGGAGATTAGAGCAGCAAGTAACTCTTAGAATGATGTGTCTGCAAGAGTACGGGAGCACACAGTTTGCAAAGGAGATTAGAGCAGGCACTAACAGCCAAACGCTTCCGTTTGTCATCAACATAATTGTGCGAAAACAACTCTTAATCCCTAAATGCTATTAGGAGATAAGGAGATGTCTTGAAACTAAGAATGATGTTACTTACCTCGTTCAGATCTGAAGATGAGGTTTCTGTTTTTATGCGTGGAATGGTATCCGGAATGGAAGATTCCTCAATCTTAATATCCGTGTGATGGTCTGTATCGTCCTGCAAAGAAATGACTTGTTTCACATATATGTTCCTTTGCGTAGTTGGAATTATATCTTACAGAAGGCTTGTAAACTTGCACTGAAGGAATTAAGGAAGAAAATAACATACTGAAGGTAATTCAACCCCGCATTCATAGTATTCTTTCGTCCATAGCCACATGGCAGAAAACCTAACAGTTATTGTACAGTTTTTGTCAAAAAGGATTTCCGTTAGAGTCCACTCGCCAACCGTGGGCCTAGCATATTGTCACTAGCATTGAGTGTGTGTGTTGCGACTTTGCGGCGTAGCTGCAGTTACTTAGAGTTACGATGTAACGTTAATAAAGACAAGCAACAATGATACATTTTTGGTTAAGATATCTCGCACCAAGCGTTGACAAAACAATGTTGATCCCAAGGAAACCCAACGCAGAGTGTAATTCAACGTGAACGATAAACAAACAATAGGTGTTTATTAGTAAGTACAGTGGCAGTTATTTGAAGCCTCATTTCATATGAATTCACTTGTGGTTATCAAGATGATTACGCAATGTGTTAATAAATAGAGAACTGAGTAACAATATTTTTATACACAACAGCTTAAGAGCTTTTCTGAATGATAATGCTGCCCGTGGTCTAATAAAACGCTGAGATACACCGACATAGACCGTCTCTGGGGAGTTTTCTTCGGAGACTTTGTGCCGGTCCAAAACAAGACACATCTCTCTTTCTCTTTCGTTCAACCCTCCTAGGAAACGAAGAACCCCCAACCATCAAATATGTGTGCCACATTTGAGGCTATGATGAAGATACTGATATTCACAGCTAGCAGTGGAGGCTGTAATCAAGGGTGGACCATCAATATATTCACAGTCAAGTCAAGTAAAGATGGACATACATAATTTATAAATATCATCATTTCAATGTGTATCGCCATCTTTACCAGACATCATATATAGGTCAAGTAAAGATGGGGATACATCATATACATAAAGGAGAAAGTCTGTGTGTATGTGCGTATGTATGTGGATTTGTTCTCTATACAAATCCACACTGTTCCACCGATCTCAACCAAATTTTGCATAAACATAGGTCAGGACACGTAAGAAACCACTCGCTAAATGCATTTGCGATAGTCTTTCTCATTTTTCTGATTTCAGCCTTTTGATACTCGAGCAAATGCCAATTAAGTCAGAAAATAACCTGATGATTGAATGGCAAGGCCGGTCGTTTCCATGGCAAAAGTAGCTCAAGACGTGACCACCAAGTATCCATCTATCTCTGAAAGAGGCCATGCCACTCCATTTTCTCCACGGCAACAGTAGCTCCAGATGTGACCACCATGTTTCCATCTATCAGCACCACATTTTGCGTAAACATAGGGCAGGACACAGATGAAACTGCTGGCTACGTGCATTTTCGATAGTTTTTCTCATTGTTCTGATTTCGGCCTTTTGACAATCGAGGAAAGGCTAATAAAGGCAGAGAATAACCTTTTGAGAGAATGGCAAGGGCAGTCGTTTCCATGGCAAAGGTAGCTCAAGACATGACCACCAAGTTTCCATCCATCTCTGTAAGTGGCCATGCCACTCCATTTTCTCCACGGCAACAGTAGCTGCATACGTGACCACCAGGTTTCCATCTATCTCTGTAAGAGGCCATGGCTCTCCATTTTCCAAACGGCAAAAGTAATTCAAGACGTGACCACCAGGTTTTACATCTATCTCTGTAAAAGGCCATGGCACTCCACTTTCTATCCAAACCACGATACGGAACATTATAAATCTGAACGCCATAAAAATCTGAGTATCTATTGTTTGTTAATGTTATTAACAGGGGCCGTTGTAGGGAATTGAAATTAAAAAGTGACAGTCAGTCTGAAAGACTAGAATTTGTATCATTTTAAATGCTACAAATGCTGAAAAATGATAGAAAGGCTGGAGGCTTCTCGCTTCGCTCGAAGCCAAAGACTCTTGCCATGTTAGAAACTCATCTGCATAATACTTATCGTACTTATCTTGTTTCAAATTACTCGCGAACGGCAAGTGCAAACCAAGGACAAAGCAAGGTCAAGCGCGCGGGATGCCGTCACGCTCACCAGAGCGCGCGGGGACGTGCCCCTTCCATCCAGTCTAAAACACTTATAGTGGGCGATGTATTGAAGATAGAGATATGCTCTCGCGGACTTTTTCGTAGAAATTTTCATGCTTACCAATTTTTACGCTAATAGTATATTGATATTTTTTAACGGTTTGTTCAACGTAGGCTTAAGATGCGCACGGACGCCAAGTTGGTTTTCGACTCTTTCACTGAAATCGTTACTGCTTGGCTTACTTTGATAATACATAAATTATTTTATACAGAATTTTTCCTAGAGATATCCTTTACAGAAGGGTGAAAACCGCATCAAAATCCATCCTGTGGTTATTGAGATTACCCGTGATATCCAAGAATCGGGTATTTTTGTCTTATACTAACGAAGTAGAGATTGTCGGGGAAAACATGCACCAAGCAGTACTACGACGTCACACACCTCAGTGCATCTGGGTGCATTTCGTCCCGTCACCGTAACGTAACGCCAGATCCCAGCGTCACGACGAAGTCGACAAGATCATTTAAAATGATAAAATGAAATACATTGGCTAACCCTGCATGTGGCGTAACGTTACAACAGCTGGAGACATCATCAAGAAACATAGTATTAAGATCAAATGAGCTTAAGTGATTCTGCTGTTGTTGATTATTTTAGAAGCTTTGTAATATCATGCTCATATAGCCCATGAATATGAGTGTGTATGGAATGTTTCTGATAGCATGTGTTACTGTGTTGGCTGTAGTAGTGTGTGTATTTGTAATTCAAATAAGGATTGGAAAGAATGTTGCTATGTCCCTCAGTTAGGAACTATCCCAGTATTTGCTTCGAGTATAATTAATAACCCCTGGCACTACAGCCCATGAAGGGCGAATGCCAACCAAACGACCACTGCCCAGCCATTTGGCATGCAGATATAGGAGTGACGCGTGATCAGCACATCGGGCCCCCTCGGCCGTTAATCTTGGTATCCGTGACCGAGATTTGCTTCATGTATAGGTGGGAAACCACTGAAAACAATTACCGAATTTAGTCTCGGGAGTGTAGCCCACCATTCCAGCTCTCAGACCAAAATTAAAATGCCATGATTGAGCCGGGACTCAAACTCGGACCTCCAAGCCGAGAATGTTAGCCAAAAACATACGTAGTCGTAAAAATGATTTTTGCATTTTATGTATAATCTCTCTATATATAAAAATGAAAGTTTGTCTGTTTTTTTCTGAATTTCCACGGAAGTTTGAGTTATTAACGCGTTTTAGACTGGTTTATGACGGTTGCGCGCAAAAACATGTTTTTTGTCTGTCTGTCTGTGTACAAATTTGCACGCGCATCACTTGAGAACGGCTGAGTGGATCAACGTAAAATTTGGTACAGAAGTCCATCAGAGGCACGAAACTAATCATTGATGTAACTCTCCTCCATACCTTTCATAAAAGAGGGCCTACCCCCTTAAAATGCATGCTGAAATGGGCGTAGAAAAAACGAGACAAAGCTCATTTTCAGCGTCTTAATGTGTGAAACAAACCTCGGGAGCCCTATGGGCCCCGAAAACCACATTTTAAGGACCTAAAACCAACAGTTTTTGAGATATACCCAAAGAAACTAATTTCATTTATTAAGCTATTGAAAGAATGCAAGCCGGTTACCATGGCTACACAATCTCAGAAGTCCATCTATTGCTGTAAGACGCAATGCCATTCCATTTATTGCATTACTGTGAACGTTCGGAAACGGCTTTAAGGATATCACGGAACCAACTTAACCTGCAAAATTCATCAATACGTATATAATCCACTTAAGGGGGTCAAGGGGTACTCTTGAATTTTTTCATGTGATTTACACGGACGGGTGTGGTACAAAAGGTCTATTATATCCCTATCCCTATATTATTAAATTACTATTATGATTATTATTATATTATGGCGTACAAGGACGAGCAAAACTCATCTTTAGCCCCTCAGTTGCTTGGAGGCTACTACGTTTTAAGGTTCTAAAACCAGGTTTTTCAGATATTCCCAGAAAACTAATTTAATATAATAAACTAATAAAGACCACCTCATGGCGCAGTGGCTAGCATTGTTGGCTGTCACCCCCGAGGTACCGGGTTCGATCCCCGACTCTGCCAAAAATTTAAAACTCTTGGTATGGTCTGGTACGGGGTCTCCCAGCCTCGTGATGCAAAATGGGAACCTGCCGGATGCTATGGTAGGAGGAGGATTTGAAAGGAACTGGCCACCCTACCACACGCTAACTCCGGCTCGGGATGCCTGGTTAGTGATCCCTTGACTTAGTCAAGGGCTCTTATTCAGGTCACCTACGTCCCTGGAGGGGATATGGCACTCTCCTATTTTATAAACTAATAGATAGATGACGAGTACAGAAGAAGACCAAATCAGGAGCTATGTAGATATACTGAGAAAATCACAGATGGGTCCAGGAAGAGACGTCTGGCTTTCTATGGACATGTCTCCTGGATGAACGCAACAAGACTAACAAGCCGGCTTCTCAACTACTGGGGGAAGAGAAAGAGCGTGACACAGTCGCTAACAGTAGTTAACAAGGATATCCAAGAACTGAAGATAATGAAAAGTGATATTAGAAGCCGATCACATCTCAGAAAGATACTTAAACAGAAGAGTTTTCAGGACAGACCACCCTGTAAGAAAACCGGCATCATCTGGACAAAAGAGAGGAAGGAGAAACATAGCCAGAAAATGCGCGAATATTGGGCAAACATCAAGTCCCTCGCCAAGCTGAAAAGTTGAACGTCGTGGTCCTTAGCTGGCCCATCCGAAAGAAGAAGAAGAAGAACAAGAAGAAACTAATGAAGTAATGCAAGCCGATAACCTTGACAACAGTGTCACAAGAGGTGACATCCCATTTTCCATCTATTTCTGTAAGAAGCAAAGACACTCAATTTATTAAATTTCTGTTAAATTTTGCAAATGGCTATAAGGTTATCGTGGAATCAAACATAGACTGTAAAATTAAACAATGCGAAATGCGATTAAGGGGGTCAAGGGGTACCCTAGAATTTTTACACGTGACTTACACGTGCGATATGCGATATGTTGTACAGAAGGTCTATTATATCTCCAAACAGCAACATTATTTTCAAAAAAATCCTGAATTGAAATAGTGGTTTTTTTGCAGTTTTTGTGAATTTGGGCCTTTGGAGACTAAAAATCCCGAACTTTCATGCACCACAAGCCTTTATAATTTATTAAAGGGGTCTTCCTGGGGATGAGAACTTTCCACAACGGTGAGGATCAGTTTTAATTTGACATATATTGCGTTTCGTCTACGAGGTTTTCAATATTATTTTCACGTCAGGATGTACACGTTAGGTGAATTTAGTTTGAAAGCACATTCTAACTGATCATATTTTTGTCGACAAACGGGTTCATCGTAAAGACGATTTTGTTTGATACTGTATGGTTCAACGTACTTCTCATAGAAGGTGGGTATAAGGAACAACTTTTCAAAATACATGCTAAAGTAGGCTAAAAATAAAAATTATCCTAGAAGGACGGCCAAAGCATATGTTGCGCTTCTCAATGTGTGACACAAAACTAGGGAGTCTATAAAGGGTCTCCGAAAACCACATTTTACGGCCCTTAATTTAACAGTGTCTGCGATATACCCAGAAAACTAACTTCGTTCTGATAAACTTATGAAGGAATGACAAGCCCCTAACCATTGGAACAGTATCTCAATTGATAACGTTTGGTTATTAATACCGAAGACCGTTCGAAGAGCGGGTACTTCTGCTAGTATTATTTAATATTTAGTATTTAATGCACCGAAACCTATGTACCTTTTGGGTATAATTTTACACTTTTGATGCCGCTGCTGTTACGGAATATTTTGAATCTTAACCTTATGACGAAAAGTATCACGCACAATATATTGTATGTAATATCTACTAGAATTGAAGTTTTATACACTCCGTTAAGGTGTGTTCTATTACTGATATGTTGACGTTTATGTTTTATTAATCATAATGTCTTAATACAGCATTTTTTTTATTGTTGACAGTGTTTACCTACAAATCAGGAATACAGTAACTTTTTCGTGATATTGCAGATTGTTCTAAAATATTATTTTCCTTGGTTATTCGGGTTATATTGTAATTGGTAATTATCCTGCTCTTTGACTATGCTAATTTGTAATGGAACCGGGTGTTTAATTATGAATTGAGTTGATAATTAAACTACGAATATATGTAATTATGCGATAATTTTCGGCCGATAAGGAAGAAACAGTAAGTAATAATATAAGAATAGCGGACATTATATCGTTCGATTCTATTCGTTCACAATTTCTTTCCTATGTATATGTATTTATAGTAGCCATTTTAGTGCTTAGTGACAAAAGTTTTTGAATAGCCTAATGCTATATTGTCATGAGTTCTAATCACTCTGGATTCTAGTATAGGATATTAGAGATTAGTAATTAGTTTAGAGAATGTATTATTTATCTTACGAAATATTGTAGAGGCTAAGGAAGTCCAATGTGTTCAGAATCTAAGAATCGTATTTGACATTATAGTGGGATTATACGCTGCTTAATTTAGTTTAACTTGATGTGGATGAGATAAAATGCAAGGAGATTATCTTTACATCAATACTGTTCCTTAATATGCTGTTATAGTACACACTGAGCTATATAGCCTACAGGAATTAGTAATTCCTCATTAGTCACGTAATTTGTGTGCGATTGACAATCATGGGTATATTTGACTCCACAATGATGACTTAATCTTCCAATCAGTGAATAATGTAAATATTATTTCCTATCAAGAAGGTACCGGTAGTTGCTACATTTGAGAAATAATAGTGAAAACCTTGTGAACACAGCTATAAGACGTCTTAATTACCCCATTAAACTAAAAATAACCATTATCAGGAAAGTAATTGTCAGACCTATTTCACATTGAATTATTATTATTATTATTTATTTACCATAAATCGTACACGAAGTATGGAAGGCCTAGTGAAAAAGGGCAAGCCCCACATACATATTTCATGCTTCACAGGCACAGCTTACATCTACATTTGTTTTAACAATATTTACAAGTTTTACAAAGATATTTGCAGCATTTACATATTTAGAATATTGACATAGTACATTTTCCTGTTCACTCACTCTCTCACGCACGCACTTTCATAGCCTCGATCACTCCATACATTCATTCATTCCATTCAGATACTCATTCATTCAGCGAGACAATCAATCACTCATACAGACGTTTATTTATACAATGTACCTTTTTACGTACGGCTTGAATTTCCTAAGAGGCGTTCATGCTCTGTTACGTTATTGCACACCAAAGTGCATTTCGACTAAGTTTACAGTGAGTTAATATTGCACTTGAGTAACATCAGAGTTAAGGAGAACTATGTTCTAAACTCACTTAGGGGCAAAATTAATATGTTCTGAGAAATATATTAGCATGTATCTTTCTATAACATATAAAGACATCTCCCGGGCAACGTCGGGTACAATATCTAGTATTTCATAAACATAAGCTAACATGCCAAATTTCGGAGGTGTAACGCCATCTTTACTATGCATCGTATATAGGTGAAGTAAAGATGAAATACATATTTTACAATTATGAGCTAGAATGCCCAAATTTGGATGTGTATCAGAATCTTTACTAGACCTATATAGGTCAAGTAAAGATGGGGATACATATTTAATAAATATAAGCAACAATACGAAAATTTGGAAAACGATAACATCTCATTTCGTAGTCTTATTTTAAATGCAATGCACCAGCACAAAACACCTTACTCTCAGACATTTTCCTATAAGCTCGCCAGGTAAACATCCAGTGTCCTTCGTGATGTCGTGATACATCATCACTGCAACGATTTTGTTAATAAGGCTTTCCTTACATACACTAACCTGGTACTTACGCCCCCGACCCCTTGCTTGTAGCACATGCAGTAATTTACTAGTTAAGAAGGCTTTCCAGACATACACCATGACGAATAGAAATAAATAGTGTTATCACTCACCGAGTTCAACCGCGCCCCGCTCGGCTAGCGCTAGCGGCGCTGATCCCCAACGCTACACAGTCAGCTGTTCAATAGTGGGATACGCGCTGGGCTACGTAAACCTCTTTACGAAGGCTGCGGTTACGCTGATTACAACAAATTGTGTGTTTAGACTTATGAATAACACTGTCAAAAAGTTAGTATTAATATTCTCTGTCCCCATGTAGAACTATCGTTTAAAACCCTCCGTTAGTCGCGCATTGGTCTGACAGCTCCATGGTTCATTATATTAGTTTGATCCTATCGTCTCGTGACATCTTACACCAAACCTTAGTAAGCATTTTTCTGGAGTTGTGAAATAGCGTGCCTAAAAATAACTTTAACACGTGTAACATTTTGTCAGCGTGAGATTGATAGTACCAGCGCTCCCAATTATGTTACATTCTGTCAGTGAGTGGCAGGTGTGGTGTTATACCGATTATTTGGCTTAGTATGTTGCCTTAGTTAATATCAGTAAGGAGATTGCGCCTTACGAAAACCTAAGGATGCAGATGAAGCGTGTCACCTTCTGCTGAAAGATAACGAATAGCTAGTTCATGATTCAGTAATTTCAAAGGAATTTGTGACTCTGATACTGAGGACAAAGTTGAAACAAGATCCGAAGATCAGGAGGACGGTAACGGAAGCGAAGAATTGGATGACCGTTTATTTTATTGGCAGGTTGGCCATTATTATATGTCCGACTAATTCTTGGCCACTTGGCTATCACCACGGAAGTCCGGGTTCGATTCCCAGCTCTGCCAATAAATTTAATACTGGTCTGAGGGCTGGAACGGTGTTCACTCAGCCTCGTGAGGCAAAAATGTTAAGAGGCGCGTTCGATTCCTACCTCAGCTATCCTGGAAGTGGATTTCCGTGGTTTCTCACTTCTCCTCCAGGCAAATGCCGGGATGGTACCTAACTGAAGGACACGGCCGCTTCCTACCCAAATCCGACCTCAATTCCAAATACACACACTACTACAGACATCATAATGACACAGGTTATCAGACGAAATCTAAACAAACCCAAACACACGGGGCTACGTGACCACGATGTCGTTAAGTCCCCAAAGAATCAACAACTATTATTATTTTAGGCCTATTATTATTAAGACGGATTTTTTTTTTCGTTTTAGGTAAGGATGGCACGAAATAGAACAAGTAACCATGGAAGGCTGCCTTCATTCCGTATCCTACTGGGCGGCTTTCGTGATTTTACATCAGTGGATAGATATTTCGGTAAATTTTGAAAAATGTGAGGTACTGATCCTGGTTTTAATTTCCACTTCACGCGAGGAATTTCCACGTTCTCATAGTTCACTACGAAAGAGTCCGCCTATATAATAATTAAATCTTCCGAAAAACGCTCGTCACAGATTCTATTTTTGATCGACAATTGCTTATCTTTCCACGGAATAACTCTCGCCCATTTCGCAAACAGATTTGTTTCTTTTGGAGGTGTGAAAAAATGTCTACCATCAGATCTTCTTCGGAACCCACGATTTACTTCCAGGAACAAAACATTACGACATTTTCCCGAAACAACAGAAAACTTAGTTGTTTGCACACACAAAGCACTGCAGAGATATTCGTAAACTATTACAAAGAAACAAATTCCCTCGAATAATATGACTTCTCGCGCACAGGATATTACAGTACTAACCTAGTGGGTTACTGTCACACGTGCTTATGGTTCGGCGCGACATCCGCGCCACACACTGGCTGGACCATGAACTACAATGCTTAAGTAGCGGAGTGACGACACTGTTTATTTCTATTCGTCATGCATACACTATGCGTTTTGATGTGAAAGGTTATCATTAAAGCTGTGTTTCATCCTCAAACAAATATGCCAGAAGAGTGAACCTGTATTACCAGTAAATTAGCTACTGTTAGCACAGCGTGTGGTGTAGACTTCACGTACAATAGGTCCTAGAACTCGCATTATGATTACAATAACATCAGCAACTGCTCACTGCTAACATAAGAAATATTTAAATGAGAGGAAATATAGAATCTATGATCACCTGTATTTCAAGCTCCGATTTGAACGCCAAGCTTTTGTCTTCATAATTATCGCCAGACTCATCCTTCAGTTTATAAGAGGATAACAGGACAACTGATTCCTAGAAAGTATTATACATGTATGAGCCAAACGTAAAACATACCGACGGAATAATTGAACCAAGTTATGTGTAAAAATAAAATATTAAACATCCTGTTTAACCTACTATTTGGAAGAAAGTATTAAGTCACCAAACCTTGCTTGTGATGCACATCACCAAGATTGCAATGTTAAACGATATATACATAATAAATACAACTTACAATATCAGGGAATTCATCAGTTTGAGGCGGCCATTCCGGCTCACTCTTAATGAGTGGTTGTTGCTCCATATTGTCCAGAAAACTAGAACACACAAAGTGCGCTTAAGGATTATAAGTAGCCGTACTTACGCAAATACGCCAACTCATTATCATTATCAAATGATGTAATTTCTGAACTCAGAAATCAAGTAAGAGTACAGTAATGAGAATATAACCCTCCAGGTACATAGTGAGAAGAGGAGGTTAGCTCTCGACTTTATATGATATAAACTTAGGGTACAATATCGAGTAAAATATTAAGATAGCCTATATCATTGCGATAGAATGAGGATTTACTGGTGCCAGCCACAGAAATGAGGGATCCTACCGTCCTACTAATTGGGTTAACACAAATATGAGCACAATATGACGGGGTAGAGGATTACACTACAAACCTATCAACGTGAAAATAAACTCAAGTCACACCACGAGTAGGCCAACTAAGAAACTGGCAGTAACTGGATACAATGAGTTTCAAAAAATTACGGTACAATACAATCCTTCCACCTCGTGCTACAAAACACTCTCTTCACTGGGTAACTTGTATAATTGGAAGGCCCAATAAATGAAATACCTAACTCCATTTTTTCAAATTTTCATGAAGTGAAAAACTGAGTTTCACACTTAGGCCTACACAAAATCGGTATTTTTCACTTCTGAGGTCTGATGCTCTGTTACGGTAGTCTACCGGCAAACATGCATATCAAGTTTTATTTCAGACTAGCTGAACCCGGCATGCTTTGCAATGCCAATCAAAGTAAGTGTTGGCGTTGTAACATTGCTTGTTGAAGTGCTTTTGGATTCCCAAAATTTTTTGCTTTTTCCGTTAACCTCTTCTAAACTATTACAAAATAGATTTACTACCTCAAAAAAATCATGGGAGTGTGCTCAACAACTCAGCAAAGTTTCATCGCAATGAAATGAATGGTATATGAACGCATACGGGACTTTGTTGAAACGATTCGAGCGCCGTCACCCATTTGTTGAATATACTCGTACGCTAGTAGTATAGGAAATGTATGTTTTGAATATTGCGTAATCGCGAGGACATATTGCATCATCATGACGTCATCTGATAGCCATGCGGATGTGAGCACGTGCACGTGCACATGTTAGCGTGGGAAGAGGTTGACCTTTAACCTCTTGAAGCAGATAACCTTTGGGTAACCGCTTGAAGCAGATAACCTTTGGCTTATTTATGTGATAGAGATAAAAATTAATGGGTGTTGATGTCATCTGATACCCATGCAAGTAAGCAGCTGTGCGAGCGATCACGTGATATGTCTGCAGTGTTCGTGTGAGACGTGGTTGACGCTTTTGTAAGAGAGCGGAACTTTTAAATGACTATTTATAGATGAGTTTTTTTAAAATATTTATTAAAAAACAAAAAAAAACTAATAGGTCATTCGCTTTTTACTATTTCGCTAACCAATAATGCGATTTAAGCATAGGGGGTGTCGTAGGACTCGTAGTGAATTCTCCTTTTGTATGAACGAGGTATGTCAACCCCCAAAATAAAAACTACCCTTACACGGGCAGAAAGAGTAATTTTTTGTATGTATGCACGCCGGTGGCTTTTGTCAAAAGGGCCTAACTACACTTTTGTTAATATTTTCTGAACCCCTGATGGGATTTTGCCATAGGCAGTATCCTAGCACTTGGGGTGACGCCTCGTTTTTAAATGTGTGATTCATTTTTTTTTGTCAAAAGGGCCTAACTACTCTTTTGTTAATATCTCGCGAACCAATCATGCTAGGGACTTGTATGAGGGGTCCTAGCACTTGGGGCGACGTCCCCCCTTTGGGGGTGAAACTACCCCCCCGAAATTGAAAACTCACTATCTTGGAAACCAAGAATCCTAAAATTTGGCGTGATAGCTCTAAAAATAGGTGATGACATAGGCTTTTAGCTGGATTGGTCATTTCACCCCTAAAACAGTAAATAGTCATGTTATGGGGGAAAACGTGTTAAACACCTAAAAATGATAAATGAAACTAAGATCTTTTGTTTTTGATGAAAAATAGCAGGGGGGTGAAAACTACCCCTAAATTGAAAAATCGATACCTTGGAAACTAAGAACCGTAAAATTAGGTGTATTAGCTTAAAAATTGGTTGTGACATAGGCTTTTATCTGGATAGATGATTTCACCCCTAAAACAGTAAATAGTGATTTTACACTTGGGAAAAAGGTGTTAAAAGTGTAAAAATGATAATTGAACCTATGATATTTTGTTTTTGATGAAAAATAGCAGGGGGGGGTGAAAACTACCCCTAAATTGAAAAATCGATACCTTGGAAACTAAGAACCGTAAAATTAGGTGAAATAGCTTAAAAAATTGGTTGTGACATAGGCTTTTATCTGGATAGATGATTTCACCCCTAAAACAGTAAATAGTGATTTTACACTGGGGAAAAAGGTGTTAAAAGGGTAAAAATGATAATTGAACCTGAGATCTTTTGTTTTTCATGAAAAATAGTAGGGGGGTGAAAACTACCCCCAAATTGAAAAAATCGATATCTTGCAAACTAAGAACCCTAAAATTATGTGTGATAGTTGAAAAATAGGTGATGACATACGCTCGATAGATTATTTCACTCTTAAAACAGGGAATAGTTATGTTACAGGAGAAAAAGGTATTAAACACTTAATAGCATAATAGTTTTGTGAAACCATGCTTTAATGAATGTTTGTATGGAGGATGACAGCTTGCTAATTATTATTATTATTATTATTATTATTATTGGGTAATTATGGATTAATGTGTTTATGGCTAACGAATAAGGCTACGGAGTTTTATATGTTGTTGTACAAATCAGGATGGCCAACCCGTTGCCATGCCCCATGAATTCACCCAAAAGAGCCAAAACGTTACGGTTATCGACCTGAGATTTTATAAATCTAATTATCGGACAGGGTGTTGTTTTGGATTGACAATGGGTAACCCTTTCCCATGATTTATGAATTCACCCAAAACGTTTTACCTGACAAGACTGAGTGTACCCTGTTGCAGCCTTTAGAAAATTGAACCTGGAGCTCTGTGGTGACAGTTGAGTTATATGAATGATGCTTTTTGAACAAACACACACTTCCATACTATCGCTGGGTTGAATCTGCACAGAGCCTCTGGCTTTGTTTGTGTAATGAGTCTTGGTGATAAGAACACGGCGCTCTTGCCAGCAAGTTTCATATTACTCGTCTGCTTGATAGTGGACATGCTTCGCACCGTGTTAACGTACATGACTAGATAGTTGTTAGGTAAGGGTTGACAAGGCTCAATGAACCTTATTGCAACCTTAAATTGAAAATGAATTTCTTGGTATAGTCGGGGTTGGAAGCCATGGCCTTAGGGTAGACAACCAAGTATGTTAAACACTACACTGTGAGATGGTCAAATGATAATGTAACAGAACATATAGAAATGTTTTCTGTAGTTTAACGAATTGACTAAGAGCCATACCATGAGAGGTATAGGTAATTGAAATTGAATCCTTAGCTGTTGACCCTACTACATGTAAGCTATAGCAATGCCCGCCTATAAGCTATCATGTTAGAAAAAGAAATTTATGGGTTGTTTTAAACGGAGAATGATTGTGTTTACTGTGAAACACAAATCTGAATTTAAAAATAGTTTATGTCCTACATGATGTTTGAATCCCTTTTTTATTTATACTTTAGACAAACGCTAACATAGTTGTAATTCAGAAGCCATGGCTGCCTCCTTTCCAATCCTACACCGTACACTGAAGTTAAAATTAATAATGATCACGTTACAGACAGCCAGTTTCAAAGCCATGAGAAATAAGTGAACAAAGTATAAAATTCTTGACCCAGTTTGGAATTCAACATGGTGTTGTTTCAAACAAAAGACAAGCGTTCTATAAACTTAACCAACAAGCTGTCCTATCGACCCCTAATTTTTTGGCTGATGGTGAAAATAAAATTAAATGTAAACTATAATTAAAACTAACTACACACTTATAACTAGAAAAAAAAATGTAAGACAAAAGGATAACAGGACAAATAAAGGACAGAAGGAATAAAAAAATGCCCCTCAACCCTCAAGAATGTGGATTGATGGACTTGAGTGGAAGGAGAGCCATAAAAGGTAGATATGAAAGTACAAGAGGAGAGGGTCCCGCTCCAGCGGTAATCGATAAAAAGGAGGAAAACTGGACACAGCTCAGGAATCCCTTGTGGTCGTCAACTTCCAAACTGATCAGCCTAAGCCCCTGAGGGTGTAGCCATATCCAAGGTGCACCACAAGTGGTGGGGCTACATACACCCTACCTTTAGTGTGGCTTCAGCAAAAGGCAGGATATAACACAAAAATAGAAAGAAGGCTGCCTCCTCACACATGGAGGGTATCAGAAAAAAAATAAACACGGGTCAATTAAATCAGAAAATAAAGAGACTCCCAAGCCTTGTATAGCCTAATAATGTCGGAGTCGGTAGAGAACAAGTGTTGACCAGGTGTGGTCGACAGGAAAGAAGATAGTCAGGAGCCTAGCTCAAGTCAGTGGAAGCAATGACGGACTCAGCTGGGGCTCCATGGTCGTCAACCTACATTCCACTAGATGTAAGCCCATGTTTGGGGGTGGTGGAAAATAAAGACCTCATTTGTTTTAAATCACTGGCTTTAAGGACGGTAACACATGGCATGCCTTTATAATGCGATACTGGTTCTAGGGGTATGCAAAATTGTATTAGACACTCAGCTATTAATAGTGTACACGACCCCTTATTATTTTCTCTAAGTACAGTACATGGGAAGGATGACCCTGATTTCCAAGCCCCTAAGTAAGACAAAAACCAATTATTTCCATTTCCAAACAGTTGGGGTGAGGTGAGGTGAGTTTTCTAAACGTCAAACTCATGTGGTTTATCCACTTGTACTGACGACGCTCAAAAGACGTTTCATATTCACTAAGTCCGTTATTATCAGGAAACATTTTCTGCCAACAGGTGCTTACTGAATATGGCAAGGCCTTACAATCTTGGGTTAGTCAGTCTTTCTTGCTAAGGATCCTCTATATACCCTAGAAAAGGCTATACATGTTAGTTCTGAACACTAAGTGGTAATTGTATATTAAAATTTTATGCACTGCTTATACAAGCACGTTTTGCATGCAGTCAAACTTTGTAAGATAGTTACATACAACACGCAAAGTGTGTTTCCGCTACCTAGCGGTGGATATGAGCACTCACTGGTGATATCCGAGGTGAGCTGATTTGCTCACACATTTGCTCCCATATTGGCCCCCACTTTTGCTCCCATATTTGCTCCCACTTTTGCTCCCATATTGGCTCCCACATTTGCTCCCATATTGGCTCCCACATTTGCTCCCACTTTTTTGCTCCCACTTTTTGCTCCCACTTTTTGCTCCCACTTTTTGCTCCCATATTAATGCCAACTCTAGTACACAAGTACCTTTAACAGTTATTTGTTAATAGGAATATATAATATTAAAAAGTTTGGCTAGTATAGCATAAATTATTCCTAATGTTTGTGTTGGGGTGACATAGAGATTTAAATAATAAGATTTCTTAAAAGTGTAGGTACTCAAAATTAGTTTATAATTAAAAAAGTGCATTAATTATAAGCAGCAGCAAAATGTAAATTGAATAATATTTCTGATAATGTTCAAAACAAAAGTCCTAAGGTCTTGGGTTTGAATTCCCAACTATGGTTACACTACAGGATACTTTTATTTTTGTGTTGTGTTGCGTGATAATTTGCCGATCTCGCGGTGTAGTGGTTAGTAGACTTTGGTTTTATCCCTGAGGTCTTGGGTTCCAACTCAACTATGCCCAGAATTTAATTTTGATCTGAGAGTTGAAAGGTTAGGTTAGGTGAAGCTAGGTTACGTAAAGTTAGGTTAGGTGAAGTTATGATAGTTTAGGTTAGGTAAAGTTGGGTCAAGTTAGGTTAGGTAAAGTTAGGTTAGGTTAGGTGAAGTTGGGTTAGGTGAAGTTGGGTTACGTTAGGTTAGGTTAGGTGAGGTTAGGATATGTTAGGATAGGTGAAGTTAGGTTAGGTTAGGCAAGGTTAGGGTAGGTTAGGTTAGGTTAGGATAGGTGACGTTAGGTTAGGTGAGGTTAGGGTAGGTTAGGTTAGGGTAGGTTAGGTTAGGTTTGTTATGTTTAGTTGTTTTAGAAAAACACCACTTTCGCTCTCATATTTGGTTCCATATTTTCTTTGCACTTTCAACTATCTTGACTTGTGTATTGACTTTTGCCGGCATATTTGTTGACATATTTGTTAGCATATTTGCTCCCTCTTTTTATATTTGCTTTGCTCCCACATTTCATCCCATATATGCTCCAGCTTTTTGCTTCCCACTATTTGCTCACAGTTTTTGCTCCCACATTTGCTCACACTTTTGCTGACACTTTTACCCCCACTTTTTGCATCTATATATGCTCCCACATTAATCTATTGTTGTTATTACCAAGTTGTCTTTACTAGAAATTAGTTTATGCTTGACGGTTGATATGGAAGTATCAGTGACTAGGTATGGTAAGCCTTATGCATACTATAAAGGGTATTCATATATTGTAAAACGAATCAATAAAAATGGAACTGTTATTTGGCGCTGTTCAAAGCAACGATCGAAACAGTGTCGAGGAATGCTGAAGACAAAAGAATTGGACATACTTTCTTCAAACAATCATGATTGTAAACTTACTAATCATGCTAGTGTAAATGTAAGGAAAACTCAAACCGAAACAAAGAACCAAGTCCAAGAAAAAAATAGTGCTGCTCAAGATAATATTAACCTCGGGTCTAATACACTACAACGCACTCATGCTGTTCGCAAGTTGTTTAATGAGAAACCTCTAACACCTCCTGTAAAACCCATGATCAGGCACACACCCACATCTCAAAAGCCCTCAACCCTATCAGAGACAACATACCCCATCAAGAAGTTGGTTGGGGAAGGTGAAAAGGATGGTGATGATGATAATAATAACTTAACAATATTAAAGCTCACTATCACATCTAAAAAGAAGCTTTCAACACTATCATAGGCAACTCAAACCATTGAACAGACTGCGGACATAGGTGGAAATTATGATGGTAAAGATGACGACGATGATGATGATGATAATGATGATGATGGTGAAAATGATGAACTGCTTCCCGAGTATTTAAAACCATTCATAAAAAATAGCAAATGGAACGATCCTAATATATTAGTAGAACGTCTACAGCTCTTGCATGCCTGTAAACAGGCTGGTCATATTGGTTATGAAGAAGAGCTGTTAGAAATAGAAGATGAACTTCGTAAAGCTGGTATTATAGTGTAATTGGTCAACGTAGCAACACCCCCATCCCCTAAAATAATGTTCAACAAGTGTTATATTTAAAAACTATAACAAGCAAACGTGAACAAAAAAGAGCTGTATTCTGTGTGTGTGTGTGCGTATACCTATTGTAAATATATATATATTTGAATTAAATTAATTAACACAGTTTGTATATATTTCTTGTTTTTTTTTGCATGTTGACTGTATATTTCCTCAACCACTTTTTGGTTTTTCAATGCACATTTTCGATTTGTTTTGATTTTTACGTAGCATTACAGTTATCAGTCTTGTAAACTGGGTGATTACTATAGGTATAAAGGCATCTTAAAAAATCACAAGCATTACAGTTGTGACATATCACGTATAATATGTTACATGTTATCCTACATTCCACATAGGGCTCTCCCTTCTTATCAGTGAACTCTGTTGGTCATTAAAATAACTACTTGTAAAATAATTCCAGTGGCATATCCTGTTAGCAAATATCATATATTAAATATTTTCACGTCATAGAACGACAACTTGAAAATCATTTATTGTAGGAATACCTTTAATGGGACCACCAAACCTTCAAGTATGCAATATACATTGCAGATAGTGCTGTATTTTGGGCGGTAGTGCCTCAAGTGCTTACATTAAATAACAATACTGTAAACATATAAACATTTAATAAATCATAATTGTTTTAATTAAATATCATATACCTAATAAATATTTTCACACCATAGAATGACCATTTCAAGATCATTTATTGTAGGAATATCTTTAATGGGATCTCCAGACCTTGAAGTAAACCATATTTGATATACATTCCACATAGCTACATAACCGACAGTACGTCGTGGTATCAATCTCAGCCACAGCTGTAACATAGGCTTTTACCTGGATAGATGATTTCACCCCTAAAACAGTGAATAGTGATTTTACACTGGGGGAAAAAGGTGTTAAACGGGCAAAAATGATAATTGAACCTGAGATCTTTTGTTTTTTTCATGAAAAATAGTAGGCGGTTCGTCTATAGGTTTAAGCCTCTGTTGTATATGATTTCAAAAAATGATAAATAGCTAAACTCACTGGTCAATAACCAACATAGTGGCCAAAATGTTTCCCTGATAGGTAACTCATGTTTGGTTAGTCAATTCTTATTGCAAAGCCAGTCAAGACCTAAAAAAATAGTATTAATACCATATCACTAAACAAATCAAACCATCTTAAGGTACTTATTAAATTTAATTGCATTTTAGGAAACTTGCAAGCATCTTGCAGCCTTCAAGAAGAAAGTATTGACAGGAATTGTGAAAAGGAAGCCGCTAAATCATTCAATGTAGTAAGGTTTATGAACCTCAACGTAAGAAGTTATGAAAGTCTATGTGAGGGTGTGGTTTTTACCGTTGGATGCCTTTTCTGGCACCCACCTCAGAGACGAGTTTAAGGGAGATGAAACTCAGCTATTATGTCGAATGTGGAACTCCTAGTCTAGGAGAAAGTCGCGTTCAGGTATTTGTCTGCAGGGAGTGTGGGAAACGAAACAACAACTAAAAAAGCATACAAGTAAAGGGAATATTATGGAATTTTCGAGTATATGTTGTGAATGTTTTAAAAAATTGGTTAAATTTCATGGTTTGTAGACCTCTTGGCTAAATTTGGTAGAATTTAGTGAATTTTCATCAATATTCGGCTAATTTTATATAAATTTGAGGTAGTTTCAACCATTCTTTAATAATTCAATGGCATTTCAATAAATCTGGTAGTCATTTGTTGGATTTTGCTGAAATTTGGTGGAATTTGCTAAATTTGCGGTAAATTTAGTGGATTTTACAAAATTCTGGTCAATTTCAAGATAAATGTCAGATATTTAGATATTTTACAAATAACCTCTGTCACTGTGATGGCTGTATTAATGTGTGCTTCGACTATGAAGGGTAGGAATGGTAAGGAGCTGGTTATGGACTTAAGTGCATAGTCAATTATATTTACTTTCAGGATGTGTGTTGTGGGAAAATCGAACACTCCTCTTGTTAGTTTTTCAAGTAAGTGTACTCCATGCCTCCCTTAGAAGCCGCTAATGAGCTCTAAGCATTGGCAGTTTGCAACCATCTCACTATTGTTAACATAGAATGCTCATTACTTGTTATTTCAAGTACATGTTGTCATGTAGGTAAGGAATTGATCCAAAAATAACCTGTTTTGATTTTCTTTGCACCTGTCTGTGGGCAAACATGGCATTTACCTGGAGGACAAGTGGAAAAACCACATGAGATGGACGTTTAGAAAACTCACCTCACCCCAACTGTTTGGAAATGGAAATAATTGGTTTTTGTCTTACTTAGGGGCTTGGAAATCACGGTCATCCTTCCCATGTACTGTACTTAGAGAAAATAATAAGGGGTCGTGTACACTATTATTAGCTGAGTATCTAATACAATTTAGCATACCCCTAGAACCAGTATCGCATTATAAAGGCATGCCATGTGTTACCGTCCTTAAAGCCAGTGATTTAAAACAAATGAGGTCTTTATTTTCCACCACCCCCAAACATGGGCTTACATCTAGTGGAATGTAGGTTGACGACCATGGAGCCCCAGCTGAGTCCGTCATTGCTTCCACTGACTTGTGCTAGGCTCCTGACTATCTTCTTTCCTGTCGACCACACTTTGTCAACACTTGTTCTCTACCGACTCCGACATTATTAGGCTATACAAGGCTTAGGGTGTCTCTTTATTTTCTGATTTAATTGACCCGTATTTTTTTTCTGATACCCTCCTTGTGTGAGGAGGCAGCCTTCTTTCTATTTTTGTGTTATATCCTGCCTTTTGCTGTTGCCACACTAAAGGTAGGGTGTATGTAGCCCCACCACTTGTGGTGCACCTTGGATATGGCTGCACCCTCAGGGGCTTAGGCTGATCAGTTTGGAAGTTGACGACCACAAGGGATTCCTGAGCTGTGTCCAGTTTTCCTCCTTTTTATCGATTACCGCTGGAGCAGGACCCTCTCCTCTTGTACTTTCATATCTACCTTTTATGGCTCTCCTTCCATTCAAGTCCATCAATCCACATTCTTGAGGGTTGAGGGGCATTTTTTTATTCCTTCTGTCCTTTATTTGTCCTGTTATCCTTTTGTCTTACATTTTTTTTTCTAGTTATAAGTGTGTAGTTAGTTTTAATTATAGTTTACATTTAATTTTATTTTCACCATCAGCCAAAAAATTAGGGGTCGATAGGACAGCTTGTTGGTTAAGTTCATAGAACGCTTGTCTTTTGTTTGAAACAACACCATGTTGAATTCCAAACTGGGTCAAGAATTTTATACTTTGTTCACTTATTTCTCATGGCTTTGAAACTGGCTGTCTGTAACGTGATCATTATTAATTTTAACTTCAGTGTACGGTGTAGGATTGGAAAGGAGGCAGCCATGGCTTCTGAATTACAACTATGTTAGCGTTTGTCTAAAGTATAAATAAAAAAGGGATTCAAACATCATGTAGGACATAAACTATTTTTAAATTCAGATTTGTGTTTCACAGTAAACACAATCATTCTCCGTTTAAAACAACCCATAAATTTCTTTTTCTAACATGATAGCTTATAGGCGGGCATTGCTATAGCTTACATGTAGTAGGGTCAACAGCTAAGGATTCAATTTCAATTACCTATACCTCTCATGGTATGGCTCTTAGTCAATTCGTTAAACTACAGAAAACATTTCTATATGTTCTGTTACATTATCATTTGACCATCTCACAGTGTAGTGTTTAACATACTTGGTTGTCTACCCTAAGGCCATGGCTTCCAACCCCGACTATACCAAGAAATTCATTTTCAATTTAAGGTTGCAATAAGGTTCATTGAGCCTTGTCAACCCTTACCTAACAACTATCTAGTCATGTACGTTAACACGGTGCGAAGCATGTCCACTATCAAGCAGACGAGTAATATGAAACTTGCTAGCAAGAGCGCCGTGTTCTTATCACCAAGACTCATTACACAAACAAAGCCAGTGGCTCTGTGCAGATTCAACCCAGCGATAGTATGGAAGTGTGTGTTTGTTCAAAAAGCATCATTCATATAACTCAACTGTCACCACAGAGCTCCAGGTTCAATTTTCTAAAGGCAGCAACAGGGTACACTCAGTCTTGTCAGGTAAAACGTTTTGGGTGAATTCATAAATCATGGGAAAGGGTTACCCATTGTCAATCCAAAACAACACCCTGTCCGATAATTAGTTTTATAAAATCTCAGGTCGATAACCGTAACGTTTTGGCTCTTTTGGGTGAATTCTTGGGGCATGGCAACGGGTTGGCCATCCTGATTTGTACAACAACATATAAAACTCCGTAGCCTTATTCGTTAGCTATAAACACATTAATCCATAATTACCCAATAATAATAATAATAATAATAATAATAATTAGCAAGCTGTCATCCTCCATACAAACATTCATTAAAGCATGGTTTCACAAAACTCTTATGCTTTTAAGTGTTTAATACCTTTTTCTCCTGTAACATAACTATTCCCTGTTTTAAGAGTGAAATAATCTATCGAATGTATGTCATCACCTATTTTTCAACTATCACACATAATTTTAGGGTTCTTAGTTTGCAAGATATCGATTTTTTCAATTTGGGGGTAGTTTTCACCCCCCTCCTATTTTTCATGAAAAACAAAAGATTTAAGGTTCAATTATCATTTTTACCCTTTTAACACCTTTTTCCCCGGTGTAAAATCACTATTTACTGTTTTAGGGGTGAAATCATCTATCCAGATAAAAGCCTATGTCACAACCAATTTTTTAAGCTATTACACCTAATTTTACGGTTCTTAGTTTCCAAGGTATCGATTTTTCAATTTAGGGGTAGTTTTCACCCCCCCTGCTATTTTTCATCAAAAACAAAAGATCATAGGTTCAATTATCATTTTTACACTTTTAACACCTTTTTCCCAAGTGTAAAATCACTATTTACTGCTTTAGGGGTGAAATCATCTATCCAGATAAAAGCCTATGTCACAACCAATTTTTAAGCTAATACACCTAATTTTATGGTTCTTAGTTTCCAAGGTATCGATTTTTCAATTTAGGGGTAGTTTTCACCCCCCTGCTATTTTTCATCAAAAACAAAAGATCTTAGTTTCATTTATCATTTTTAGGTGTTTAACACGTTTTTCCCCCATAACATGACTATTTACTGTTTTAGGGGTGAAATGACCAATCCAGCTAAAAGCCTATGTCATCACCTATTTTTAGAGCTATCACGCCAAATTTTAGGATTCTTAGTTTCCAAGATATTGAATTATCAATTTTGGGGGGTAGTTCCACCCCCAAAGGGGGTACGTCGCCCCAAGTGCTAGGACCCCTCATTCAAGTCCCTAGCATGATTGGTTCGCGAGATATTAACAAAAGAGTAGTTAGGCCCTTTTGACAAAAAAAATAATCACACATTTAAAAACGAGGCGTCACCCCAAGTGCTAGGATACTGCCTATGACAAAATCCCATCAGGGGTTCAGAAAATATTAACAAAAGTGTAGTTAGGCCCTTTTGACAAAAGCCACCGGCGTGCATACATACAAAAAATTACTCTTTCTGCCCGTGTAAGGGTAGTTTTTATTTTGGGGGTTGACATACCTCGTTCATACAAAAGGAGAATTCACTACGAGTCCTACGACACCCCATATGCTTAAATCGCATTATTGGTTAGCGAAATACTAAAAAGCGAATGACCTATTAGTTTTTTTTGTTTTTTAATAAATATTAAAAAACTCATCTATAAATAATCATTTAAAAGTTCCGCTCTCTTACAAAAGCGTCAACCACATCTCACACGAACACTGCAGACATATCACGTGATCGCTCGCACAGCTGCTCACTTGCATGGGTATCAGATGACATCAACACCCATTAATTTTTATCTCTATCACATAAATAAGCCAAAGGTTATCTGCTTCAAGCGGTTACCCAAAGGTTATCTGCTTCAAGCAGTTAAAGGTCAACCTCTTCCCACGCTAACATGTGCACGTGCACGTGCTCACATCCGCATGGCTATCAGATGACGTCATGATGATGCAATATGTCCTCGCGATTACGCAATATTCAAAACATACATTTCCTATACTACTTACGCTACCTTTTGTAAAATGGATTTACTAATTCGGAAACCTTCCCTGGCGGGTACACAACAACTCATCAAAGTTTCACCGCAATCGGATGAATGGCATATGAACGCATACAGGATTTTGTTTAAACGATTCGCGCGCCGTCAATCATTGGTTGAATCTACTTGTGCGCCACCCAATGAAAAACGGATTTACTAATTCATACACCTTCGCAGGATTGTCCACAACTAACTTATGTTTTATCACAATCGGATGAATGGTAGGCCTATATGAACGCATACGGGATTTGGTTGAAACGATTCACGCGCTGTCACTCATTAGTTGAATCTACTCGTACGCTACCAATTGTAAAATGGATTTTCTAAATCAGAAATCTTCGCGGTAGTGAAAACAACATTTCACAAAATTTCACTGCAATCGCATGAATGGTATCTGAACGCATACGGAGTTTTTTTTTAAATTGATACACGCGACGTTACTCATTTGTTGAATCTACTCGTGGTGTAACTATTGAAAAATGGATTTACTAAGTCACAAACCTTTCCTGGAGTGTGCGCAACAATTCATCAAAGTTTCATAGCAATCGGATGAATGGTATATGAACGCATACGGGACTTTGTTTAAACGATTCGCGTGCCGTCCCTCATTTGTTGAATCTACTTGTGCAATACCTATTGTAAAGTGGATTTACTAAGCCAGAAACCTTCCCTGAAGTGAACTCAACATCTCACCCATGTTTAATCGCTATCGGAGGAATGGTATATGAACGCATACGGGACTTTGTTGAAACGCTTCGCGCGTCTTCCCTCATTTGATGAATCCACTTGTGCCCTACCTATTGTAAAACAGATTTAGTAAGCCTGATACTTTCCCTGGAGTGTATACAACAACTCACCCAAGTTTAGTCGTTATCGGGCGAATGGTATATGAACGCACACGGGACTATGTTGAAACACTTGCGCGTCGTCGATCATTTGTTCAATCTACTTGTGCGATACCTATTGTAAAGGGGACTTACTAAGCCAGAAACCTTCCCTGATGTGTACACAACATCGCACCCAAGTTTCATCGCTATCAGACGAAAAGTATATGAACGCATACGGGACTTTGTTGAAACGCTTCGCGCGTCGTTGCTCATTTGTTGAATCTACTCGTGTGCTACCCATTATAGCATGGATTTACTAAGCCAGAAACCTTGCCTGTAGTGTACACAACAACTCACCCAAGTTTCATCGCTATCGGACGAATAGTTAGTTAGTTAGTTATTGTTGTTTTAAGGGGCGGAACTACGAGGTCATCTGCCCCTTATCGGACGAATAGTACGTGAACGCATACAAGACTTTGTTGGAACGCTTCGCCAGTCGTCGCCCATTTGTTGAGTCTACTTGTGCGATATCTATTGTAAAGTGGATTTACTAAGCCAGAAACCTTCCCTGTAGTGTACACAATATCTCACCTAAGTTTCATCGCTATCAGACGAATTTTATATGAATGAATACGGGACTTTGTTGAAACGCTTTGCGCGTCGTCGCTCATTTGTTGAATCTACTCGTGCGCTACCTATTATAACATGGATTTACTAAGCTAGAAACCTTGGCTGTAGTGTACACAACCTCTCACCCAAGTTTCATCGCTATCGGACGAATGGTATGTGAACGCATACAGGACTTTGTTGAAACGCTTCGCCCGTCGTTGCCCCTGTGTTGAGTCTACTCGAGGGCTACCTATTTTTGAATGGATTCACTAAACCAGAAACCTTACGTGAAGGGTACAGAACTTCTCACCCTAGTTTAATCGCAATGGGATGAATGGTATATGAACGCATGTGGTTTTTGTTGAAACGAACCGCACGCCATTTTGTTGAAACAACTCGCGCGCCATCTATTGTAAATTGGATTTTCTATGCCTATAACTTTCCCGGAAGTGTGCTTAACTGACCAAAATTAGATCGCAATCGGATGAATTGTATATGAACGCATAGCCAACACTCATTTGTTTAAACTAATCGCGCGCTATCTATTGTAAATTGGATTAACTATGCCTATAACCATCCCGGAAGTGTGCTAAACAACCCACCAAAATTTGGTCGCAATCGGATGAATTGTAGGCTATATGAATGCAACGCCAACACACATTTGTTTAAACTACTCGTGCGCTTTCTATTTTAAATTGACTTAATTATGCTTATAACCATCCCGGAAGTGTTTACAGCAACTCACCAAAATTTGATCACAATCGGATGAATGGTTTATGAACGCATAAAAGACGAACAAACGAACATTCATTTTTATATATATATACTAGCTGTACCCGGCATGCGTTTCAATGCCAATAAAAGAAAGTGTTGGCGTTGTAACTTTGCTCGTTGAAGTGCTTTTGGATTCCCATTTTTTTTTTCTTTTTCCGTTAACAACTTTTAAACTCATGCGAGCGTGCTCAACAACTCAACAAAGTTTCATCGCAATGGAATGAATGGTATATGAACGCATACGGGAATTTGTTGAAACGATTCGAGCGTCGTCACCCATTTGTTGAATATACTCGTACGCTACCTATTGTAAAATGAATTTGCTAATTCGAAAACCTTCCCTGGCGTGTACACAACAACTCATCAAAGTTTCATCGCAATCGGATGAATGCCATATGAACGCATACGGGATTTTGTTTAAACGATTCGCGCGCCGTCACTTATTTGTTGAATCTACTTGTGCGCCTCCCATTGAAACACGGATTTACTAATTCATACACCTTCGCAGGATTGTACTCAACTCACTAAAGTTTTATCACAATCAGATGAATGGTATATGAACGCATACGGGATTTGGTTGAAACAATTCACGTGGTGTCGCTCATTAGTTGAATCTACTCGTGCGCTACCAATTGTAAAATGGATTTTCTAAATCAGAAATCTTCGCGGGAGTGCAAACAACATTTCACCAAATTTCATTGCAATCGCATGAATGGTATATGAACGCATGCGGATTTTTTTTAACGATACGCGCGCCTTTACTCATTTGTTCAATGTACTCGTGCGCTACCTATTGTAAAAAGGATTTACTAAGTCAGAAACCTTTCCTTGAGTGAGCTCAACAATTCACAAAAGATTCATAGCAATCGGATGAATAGTATATGAACGCATATGGGACTTTTTTAAAACGCTTCGCGCGTCTTCCCCCGTTTGTTGAATCTACTTGTGCGCTACATATTGTAAAATGGATTTACTAATCGTGAATCTTTCCCTGGAGTGTACACAACAACTCACCCAAGTTTAGTCGCTATCGGACGAATGGTATATGAACGCATACGGGACTATATTGAAACCCTTTGCACGTCGTCGCTCATTTGTTTAATCTACTTGTGCGATACCTATTAAAAAGTGGATTTACTAAGCCAGAAACCTTCCCTGAAGTGTACACAATATCTCACCCAAGTTTCGTCGCTATCAGACGAATAGTGAATGAACGCTTACGGGACTTTGTTGAAACGCTTCGCGCGTCGTTGTAATTTGTTGAATCTACTCGTGCGCTAGCCATTATATCATGGATTTACTAAGCCAGAAACCCTGCCTGTTGTGTACACAACCTCTCACCCACGTTTCATCACTATCGGACGAATGGTATATGAACGCATAAGGGACTATGTTGAAACACTGTGCGCGTCGTCACACATTTGTTTAATCTACTTGTGCGATACCTATTGTAAAGTGGATTTACTAAGCCAGAAACCGTGCCTGTAGTGTACACAACCTCCCACCCAAGTTTCATCGCTATCGGACGAATGGTATGTGAACGCATAGAGGACTTTGTTGGAACGCTTCGCCCCTCGTCGCTCATTTGTTGAATCTACTCGTGCGCTACCTATTGTTAAGTGAATTCACTAAGCCAGAAACCTTACCTGAAGTGTACAGAACTTCTCACCCAAGTTTCATCGCAATGGGATGAATGGTATATGAACACATGTGGGACTTTCTTCAAACAAACGCACGCCATTTCGTTGAAGCTACTCGCGCGCCATCTATTGTAAATTGGATTCACAACTTTTCCGGGACTGTGCGCAACAACTCACCAAAATTTGATCGCAATCGGACGAATTGTACATGAACGCATCGCCATTACGCATTTGTTTAATCTACTCGCACGCTATCTACTTTGAAATTGATTTTCTACGCCTATGACCATCCCGGAAGTGTTTACAACATCTCACTTAAATTTGTTCGCAGTCGGATGAATGGTTTATGAACGCATAAAAGACGATCAAACGAACGTTCATTTTCATAAGTTAAGATAAGATAAGATAACTAACAGCTATAATTATTATTAAAATTTAGTTTATGCAATATAACAACACTTGTGGATTTAGTGATATTTTGGTTTGTACCGGTATAGGCCGAATGTTTCTGTTTTAATTTTTGGTTTTCATATATCACTTCTACTGATCCGCATCATCCATTACATCAGTACCCTAGAGTCATTGTCCAGTCAATAGAAGCTCAAAAGGGGGTTCACCTCAGATGCGGGATCGTTTTTATTTTTTGATGTTGTTTAGGACCAATAGGTAGTTATTAATCCAAGTTTCCGTCATCCTTCCCCCCCCCCCCTTGCTTCGTCTGCCATCTTGAAAACAGTCAGAAATCGGCACTTTTTTCAGTTTTTGGCCTCTAGCTCATTTCCAGTTCATTTGTTTGAAGATAAGCCTAAATAAGAAAATGTAGATTTCTAAATTGGCAACAACTTTGATGTAGGACGTTTTTTTGTAGGACCAAGCGTATTCGAGCTACGATAAGGCGAAAAAGGGAGAAAATTGGCGATTCGGCATATTTTTCACTTTCGCTCCACTTTCCATCGCAAAAACAGGGGTAAAACTTGATTTCAGCAAAAGGTTTATTAAATGAAAGTTGTAGAGAATTTAATTTCCTTTGAAACTCCTGTATAAAAAAACAATTACGAACAATGGGTAGGAGTGGGGGTAAATTTAAGAAAACTATAGGAAATACGTTTTTTGTGATTCAGCCCTGGAGCGCCGTGTTGGAGAAAGTTCTTCGTTTTCTTCTTCTTCTTCTATCCGATGAGGCTTGCTAGGGACCACGTGCCAATTTCAATTCTTCACACTTTGTTGTTGTCTCTTCCGTTCCCTCCAGTACTCCTTCATCCGTTCACTATGCTGCTTCTTTCTGTCCTCGGACCACTTCGCACCAGGTTTCTTTGGCAACCTTCCTTGGAATCCTTTCATACGTAATACCCTTTTTCTAAAGATCTCTCTGTTCACCGTTTCTTCTTCACTTATATTATTTCTTTCTAAATCTTTCTTTACTTCTTGAATCCATCTAGTTGTTGCCCTTTTCTCTCAAAGGTACTTGAATATCCTTTTTGTTAATCTGGACTCATTCTTTCTGTAAATATGTCCAAAAAATTGCAATCTCCTTTTTCTTATCGTTTCTGTTATATTTTCTATGTTCCTGTATATTTCATCATTAGATCTTAATTACCATACCTCTGCTGTTTTCAGTGGGCCTAAAATTTTCCTCACGATTCTCCTTTCTGGTACTTCAAGTTTATCTAATCTATAGTTTAGTACCAGACATTCACTTGCGTATAGGCATTCCGGTTTCACCGCTATAGTGTAGTGCCTTATTTTAAGATTTTTAGATAAGCACTTTTTGTTATAAAAATTCTTAGTGATACCATGTTCTTTCCATCTTGTGTACCCTTTCTTCTACCGAAGATTTTTCTTCGTTTTCATTATATTACAACCATTTTTTGAACACAGCAGTGCATCTAAATATTATTTGAACCATTTTTGTATAAATGTAACCACTCACACTCACACACACGCATATTGTTTTTGTTTTATTCAGTTGATGTTCGTACTTCCAGTGTTCACATCGGGTTTAGTCAACGTGCTTGGAAAGAGTTTTCCTGTGGAGTGAGTTGTAGTGGTGAAGGATGGCTTCTTCATGCCAAACACCGGACAGTGAGTGCTTCATATGCGGGAAGAGTTTGGACGAAGGATTTGTTATTACTGTGAAGAAGAAAGGAGTTCAGACTCTATTAAGCGCAAGTGTTCTAAGGGGGCGAAACGACCACTGCCAAATTTTGAAGAAAAGAGATGAAATTAATGTTCACAATGCCTGCTCAGAATTACAGCGATCCACGACGGATAGACGTAGCTCTACGCTCAGTATCCCCTACACCTGGACCATCTTCAAAGCTAAGGTCAGTAAGTGAGGCGTTTATTTTCAAGGGCCGTTGCTTTCTATGTGCGGAAAAAATTGAAGACGATTATATGAAAAAACAGAAAAAGCTCCCCTAGATTTCTCGAAATCCAGTTCGCTTGGTGGAGAAGATGGAGGTAAGGGATAACTTGTTGCTAGCAGCTCGGGCACGCGGAGATGAGGGGGCTCAACAAATAATTAATCGTGTTCCCCAGACTTAGATCTTATTGCTGCTGACAGTCAGTACCACGATGCTTGTATGGAAAAGCTGTACCGTCCACTGAGAGCTGGGGGAGGGGCAAGAGGATACAGAACACACCCCAGAGTTGATGAAGCAATGGAATGTGTTTAGTTTTCCTCCTGATGAGAACCGCATTGATGCGCTGCTTTTCCCCACTTTCATGGTAATCATTGAGAGTTTACACTCTTGTCCGATGTCACTGTAAGCGACAGTTTTGTATGAGACAAGTCTCAGATTTACCCCAAGGACAGCGGACTACCCGGAATGTGTTTATGCTTTTCTGGAAAGAAACAAAGAAGAATGCCGATTCTCATTTGATCAATTGATGGGGGCCCTTAAGGAAGGATGTGAACTTGATCGGAGAACAGTAAAATCCCGTTTGCTGAAAAGTACGAGGATGACATCATGTTCATTGAAACAGGCAATAAATTGACGGTCAGTTTCAAAAATACTGGTTATAAAGCATTGAATGACACTTGTTATTCTATTATATAAAACTAAGTGTCCTGACTGACTGACTGACTGACTGACTGACTGACTCATCATCGCCCAGCCAAAACTATTAAAGTTAGAAACATGACATTTTGGGGATATGTTCGTTGTAAGTCGAAAACGCCCACTAAGGAAGGATTTTTGGATATTCAGGTTCTAAAGGGGTGTTAAGGGGGTACACCTGCATTTCATTGAATAACAATATCTCCGGCTTGGTTTCATTGAGGGATGTGATACTCGGCATATAAACTCATCATTAAAAATAAGAAGATACGTGTCTGAGGGTTTTTCGATGTGGTGTATATTATGAGGTGAAAGGGGTGAAAAGTGGGGGTTGAAGGATTCCTAACGGAGCGTGTATCTCTTAAACGACATAGGCGAGGAGTTTGAAACTCAGCGGAAAAAATCAGCTTAAAAAATAAGTAAATAGGTGTTTGAGCGTTTTTTCATAAATCCAATTTAAGGGGCCCACGGGGAGGGTGAATGGGTTCATGGGGAGGGGTGAAATTCTGAAAAAAGAAAATTGAAAGAAAAAGTCCTGACTCACTCACCATCGCCCAGCCAAAATTATTGAAATTAGAAACATGACATTTTGGGGATATGATCATTGAATGCCAAAACCGTCCACTAAGGGAGGATTTTCAGATATTCAGGTTCTAAAGGGGTCTTAAGGGGGTTAAACCTGCATTTTATTGAATAAAAATATCTCCCGATTAATTTCATTGGGGGATGTGATACTCGGCATATAAACTCATCATTAAAAGTATGAAGAAAGATGTCTGAGGTTTTTTTGATACGGTGTATATTATAAGGTGAAAGGGGTGAAAAGTGGGGTTTGAAGAATTCCTAACGGAGTGTGTATCCCTTAAACGACATAGGTGAGGATTTTCAAACTCAGCGGAAAAAATCAGCTTAAATTATAAGTAAATAGGTGTTAGACCGTTTTTTCATAAATTCAATTTAAGGGGCCCACGGGGAGGGTGAAATTCTGGGGGGGGAACAGGTAATATGTAAAATTATGCATGGCCTATGTTGTAGACAATAACACATTACATCTTATTTGTCTCTTGCTATTTCATCATACGACGAATATTTAGGGAGTTATTAATCATTTTGTACTTTTTGGACGGAATTTTCTAACTCCCAGGAATGACAAAAAAATTGATTCGAATTAAATTTCAAAAAATAGCTTTTTAGTACTTTTATTATATTTTTCACGTTTTTTAGGGTCCGAAACCAACATATTTTGATGTTTTTTTCGTCCCATGCATTTTTGGTTTCAGGTAATAGAATTATTTTCCACTAGGACCCATGCTTATCTATTATTAGATATAAAACAAAGTGTCCTGAGTGACTGACTCATCCTCCCCCAACCAAAACTACTAAAGTTAGAAACATGAAATTTTGGGGATATGTTCGTTGTATGTCGGAAGCGTCCACTAAGGAAGGATTTTTGGATATTCAGGTTCTAAAGGGGAGTTAAGGGGGTAGACCTGTATTTCATTGAATAACAATATCTCCGGCTTGGTTTCATTGAGGGATGTGATACTCGGCATATAAACTCATCATTAAAAATAAGAAGACATGTGTCTGAGGGTTTTTCGATTTGGTGTATATTATGAGGTGAAAGGGGTGAAATGTGGGGGTTGAGGGATTCCTAACGGAGCGTGTATCTCTTAAACGACATAGGCGAGGAGTTTGAAATTCAGCGGAAAAAAATCAGCTTAAAAATAAGTTAATATGTGTTTGACCGATATTTCATAAATCCAATTTAAGGGACCCATGGGGAGGTGTGAAATTCTGGGAGGAAAAAAAAACAGGAAACAAAGAGTCCTAACTGATTGACTGATAGGCTCACTCATCAAACTCAGGGGGAAAAAATGTTTAAAAATAAGTAAGTAGGTGTTCGACAGTTTTTTTATAAACCCAATTTAAGGGGTTCGTGGGGAGGGGTGAAATTCTGAAAAAAAAAAATTGAAAGAAAAAGTCCTGACCCATTCACCATCGCCCAGCCAAAATTACTGAAGTTAGAAACATGACATTTTGGGGATATGATCATTGTATGTCTTAACCGTCCACTAAGGGACGATTTTCGGATGTTCAGGTTCTAAAGGGGTCTTAAGGGGGTTAAACCTGCATTTCATTGAATAACAATATCTCCGGCTTGGTTTCATTGAGGGATGTGATACCCGGCATATAAACTCATCATTAAAAATAAGAAGACATGTGTATGAGGGTTTTTCGATGTGGTGTATATTATGACGTGAAAGGGGTGAAAAGTGGGGGTTGAAAGATTCCTAACGGAGCGTGTATATCTTAAACGACATAGGCGAGGAGTTTGAAACTCAGCGGAAAAAAGTCAGGTTGAAAAATAAGTAAATAGGTGTTTGACCATTTTTTCATAAATTCAATTTAAGGGGCCCAGTTGGAGGGGTGAAATTCTGGGGGGGGGGGGAACAGGAAAGAAAGTGTCCTAACTGTTTGACTGACAGACTCACTCATCAAACTCAGGGGGAAAAACTGTTTAAAAATAAGTAAATAGGTGTTATATAGATTTTTTTTCATAAATCCAATTTAAGGGATTCCTGGGGAGGGGTGAAATTCTGAAAAAAGGAAATTGAAAGAAAAAGTCCTGACTCACTCACCATCGCCCAGCCAAAATTACTGAAGTTAGAAACATGACATTTTGTGGATATGATCATTGTATGTCTTAACCGTCCACTAAGGGAGGATTTTCGGATGTTCAGGTTCTAAAGGGGTCTTAAGGGGGTTAAACCTGCATTTCATTGAATAACAATATCTCCGGTTTGGTTTCATTGAGGGATGTGATACTCGGCATTTAAACTCATCATGAAAAATAAGAAGACACGTGTCTGAGGGTTTTTCGATGTGGTGTATATTATGAGGTGAAAGGGGTGAAAAGAGGGGGTTGAAGGATTCGTAACGGAGCGTGTATCTCTTCAACGACATAGACGAGGAGTTTGAAACTCAGCGGAAAAAATCAGCTTAAATGATAAGTAAATAAGTGTTCGGCCTTTATTTTTTCCATAAATCCAATATAAGGGGCCTATGGGGAGGGGTGAAATTATGAAAAAAAAATTCCACTAAGGAAGAATTTTTGGATATTCACTCTAATCGACCAACCAATACTATTAAAGTTAGAAGAATGGTATTTTGGCGATATGTTTGTTGAGTGGCGAAAACGGCCAATAAGGAGGGATTTTTGGATATTCAGGTTATAAAGGGGTGTTAACGGGGTTAAACCTGCATTTCATTGAATAACAATATGAGACGACTATGACGCGAGCGAAGCTGCGGGTACCTGCTAGTGTCAATATAAAATCGAATCCTTATGAAGAAAGAATGAGAGTGGTGAAAGCAGCTGCAGATATAATTACAGAGGATATTCGCTCCCGTGTGTACAATACCATTGACTATCCACCCCCTGATAAATTATTGAACAGTATCGAGTCAGACATTCCACCAACGTTATTGACAATGGTCCAAACAATTGTGCTAAAACAAACAAGGAAGTTAAGATAAATGGAGGAGGATCAGTATTGCAATTTCCCATGCAATCATTGCTGCTGCACGTCCTCGGTCGTTTGGATCCCGTGAGAAGAGACGAGAGCATCAGCTCTGGTGTAGTTGGAAGTGAGCAGGTGAAGTGCCCTTCAAAAAGAAGGACAAAGTGATATCTTTAGCAGCTGACAAGAACATCTTGAAAGTTGGGGAGAAGAAGATTGCTGTTGACCCATTCACACTCTATCACAGAATGTGCATAGCAAAAACAACCCAGGACGACCTTGAGGAATACCTCTCTTATGAGCTTGCACCGTACCCTATGTCGTTGTTCAATGCCGATTATATCAAGTACATCCACAAGCAATATGGGACAGTGGTGATGGTCATCGTCGACGGGTACCCAGACAATCTTCTGATGAGTACCAAGAATGCTGAAAGAGCAAGAAGGCGCAAGCTGAACGCCTCAGCAGATGTGATATTTGTTAAAGCCACAGTCAACAAAACTCCTCAAGACAAATTTCTGTCCAATGAGAGCTATAAAAACGATTTGTTGCCCTCCTCAGAACAACACTTGAAGCGTCCAACGTCATGAACAAGCAAGCTGAAGAGGATGCTGACGTGCTCATTGTGACCACTGCAACATCGATGGCTTCTTCGTACGACGCTGTAATTATTGTGCGGGAAGACATCGATTTATTAGCCATTCTCACTGGGACAGCAAATACGATGAACTACGTATACCTTAAAAAAACAGGAAGAGGCAATTCACCTGACGTCATGTACTCCCCCTCATCTTTCATGTACGACTTCGCCGAGAACCTGCTGCTCATCCACGCCATCAGCGGGTGTGACACCGTCAAATATTTATGGATTCGGAAAAAACAAATTTTGTTCCCTGTTCCGGAGAAATCCATTATTGTTTGAGACAAGTGATGTCTTCATGGACCCAGAAGCCACATTAGAGGACATCTCCAAAGTAGGAGAGCAAATATTGGTCGTCCTCCATGGTGGGGAAATCGACCAATCACTTTCTGACCTCCGACACAGAAAATTTGTTGCCACCACGACAAACTTGAACCTGGAAAAGCTGCCGCCAATCTCCGTTGCAGCGCGATATCACTCCTTGAGGGTATACCACCAAGTGACGTCCTGGATGAGCAGGAAGAAAGACCCGATCATCTTTGGCTGGACAAGAGGAAGCAAGGGGCTTGATTTCGACAACAACAACCAGAGATGTTGCTCCTCGTACCCTGCTGAAGACGGTATCATGCAGGTGTGTCACCGGCTGTTCCGCAGCATGTGGATGCAGAAAAGCCGGTACCGTATGCATTGCTCCACTTTCTGCAAATTCTGCTGCGGCGGAAAGTCTTGCGACAACCGTCTTTGATAGTCGCTGACTTGCGACAACCGTCTTTGATAGTCGCTGACGAGGAAGAGGAAAAAATCGACGACCCGTCCATATCATTCGACGAAGACCCTGCCGAAGAGTCAACCCTCCCGACCCCCCTTGCGAAACATCTCCGGTTACTGTAGCAACACCCCACCCCTATCTATTTTAAAGTTTTTATTTTAGTGTGTTCATTATTCCCTAATAATTGATATGTAAATAATCATACTAATATATAAAAATGAGATGGTGTGTGTCTTTCTGTCTGTCTGTCTGTTACTCAATAACGCAAGAACCACTGGTCCGATTTAAATTAAATTTTGCATGGATGTAGCTGATTTACCAGGTTTACATATAGGATACTTTTGATTACGATATTTTGCACTATTGAAAAAATGGCGGCTATTTTCATATTTCCATTTCAAATTAAAAGAGAACGCTAAGATATAGCAACCTTTTGATGGCACTACGAGCTTGAAAATTTAATTTTCTATCCGAAATGCCCTTATCACTTTTCGTGTATCTCCAACGGTTAGCGAGTAAAACCGACATTTGTGACGTCACTACACCCTTTGGTTTAAAAATTTCATATTTTCATCATCATCATACTAATATATAAAAATGAGATGGTGTGTGTCTTTCTGTCTGTCTGTCTGTTACTCAATAACGCAAGAACCACTGGTCCGATTTAAATTAAATTTTGCATGGATGTAGCTGATTTACCAGGTTTACATATAGGATACTTTTGATTACGATATTTTGCACTATTGAAAAATGGCGACTATTTTCATATTTCCATTTCAAATAAAAAGAGAACGCTAAGATATAACGACCTTTTGATGGCAATACGAGCTTTGAAATTTAATTTCCTATCCGAAAGGTCCTTATCACTTTTCGTGTATCTTCAACGGTTAGCGAGTAAAACCTACTTTTGTGACGTCACTACACCCTTTGGTTTCAAAATTTCATATTTCCATTTCAAATAAAAAGAGAACGCTAAGAAATAGCAAACTTTTGATAATATACACGAGCTTTAGCATTTAATTTTCTATCCAAAAGGTTCTTATCACTTTTCGTGTATCTCCGACGGTTAGCGAGTAAAGCCTAAATTTGTGCAATAGAACACGGTCAACACCGAGCGGTGCAGTATATCTCTACATATATAAAAAAGAAAATTTGTTTTTTTTCTGAATTTCTACGGAAATTTGAGTTATTTACACGTTTCAGACTGTTTTATGATAGATGCGCGCGAAAATAATGTTTTGGTCTGTCTGTCTGTTTGTTTGATTGTCTGTGGACAACTTTGTTCCCTTATAACTCGAGAACGTCTGGGTGTATCAACGTAAAATTTGGTATAGATATCCATCAGAGGCACGACACTGATCATTGATGTAACCCTTCTCCGTACATCTCATAAAAGAGGGCCTAACCCCTTAAAATTCATGCTGAAATAGGAGTAGAAGGACGAGACAAAGCTCATTTTCAGCCCCTCAATGTGAGAGACAAAACTTGGGGGCCCTAAAAGCACATTTTAAGGTCCTACGTCCAACCGTTTTTGAGATATTCCCAGAAAACTAATTTAATTTAATAAACTAATGAACGAATGCAAGCCGATAACCATGGCAACAGATTCTCCGAGGTCCATCTATTGCTGTAAGACGCAATACAATTGCATTAATTACATTAGTGTGAAAGTTTGCAAACGGTTAGATGGTTATTATGGAACCAAATTAAGCTGTAAATTTCATCAATACGTAAAATGCGCTTAAGGGGGTCAAGGGATAGTCTAGAATTTTTTCACGCGATTTACATCTGCGGGTGTGGTATGGCAGGTCTATTATATTCCTATCCCTATATTATATTATTATTATTAATATTATATTATGGCGAACAACGACGAGACAAAGCCCCTCGGTGCCAGAAATAAAACTCGAGGGTCCTCGAAAACTACATTATAAGGCTCTAAAACCAACAGTTTCTGAAACATTCCCAGAAAACTAATTTAATTTAATTTAACAAACTAATGAAGGAATGCAAATCGGTAACCATGAGAACATTATCTCAAGGGGTGGCATACAACTTTCCATCTATTTCAGTAAGAAGCAATTTATTACATTTATTACATTTATTACATTTCTGTGAAAGTTTGCAAATATAAGGTTATCACGGAACCAACGTAGACTGTATAGTTCATCAATGCAATTAAGGGGGTCAAAGGGTAACCTAGGATTTTTTCATGCAATTTTCACTGCGACATATAGTACAGAAGGTCTATTATATCTCCAAACAAGAACATTATTTTCAAAAATTCCTGAATTGAATCAGCATTTTTTTGCGGCTTTTAGGAATTTGGGCCATTTGAGACTAAAGAACCTGAATTTTCATGCACCACAAGCTTTTATAATTTATGATAGAGGTCTTCCTGTGTATGGGGACCCAACACAACGTAGAGGGTCTGTTTTTATGTGACGTGTATTGCGTTTCATCTACAAGGCTTTCAATTCTATTTCATGTCAGGAAGTACACGTTAGGTGAATTTAGTTTGAGAGCACATTTTAACTAATCTTTTTTTTTTGTCGACATACGGGTTCATCGTAAGGATGATTTTCTTTGATACTGTGTGGTAGATATACCCATATTTGGAATTCTGGGTGATATGTTGTAGACAATAGTATTGTCTGTCTGTCTGTCTTTCTGTGTATCCTTATGTATGCCTATAACTCATGTTTGGATGCTTGGTGCATCGTAAAATTAGGTATGGTAAACATGAGTCAATACACCAGTCATTTATAAAACTCTTCACCGTACATTTCATACAGTAGAAGGGTGGATATCGGGAAAAACTTCTCAAAATACATGCTAAAATAGGCGAAATATAAAAATTATCCTAGAAGGACGACCAGAGCATATGTTGCACTTCTCAATGTGAGACACAAAATTTGCGAGTCTATAAAGGGACTCCGAAAACCACAATATAAGGCCCTTAAATTAACAGTGTGTGTGATATTCCCAGAAAACTAACTTCGTTTTGAAAAATTTATGAAGGAATTAAAAGCCGCTAACCGTTGCAACAGTAGCTCAATTGATAATGTCTGGTGCGTCTCTAAAAGCAACAGAACTTAAAAGGGACGTAACACCAATAACATTATTATTATTATTATTATAATGTCTGGTGTTAACACCGAACACCGTTCGAAGAACGGGTACTTCTGCTAGTTAATATATAAAACGCATGGTATTGTAATCTATATTTTGTAAATACACACTAACTTTCTTAAATGAATGTGTAACGAATTTGTTCTCTCCCATCTACTCGTATTTATACAAAAAATGGTTCAAATATTATTTCGATGCACTGCTGTGTTCAGAAAATAGTTGTAATATAATGAAAACTAAAAACTTTTACCAACACGGCGCTCCAGGGCTGAATCACATAAAACGCATTTCATCAGGTTTCTTAAATTTACCCCCACTCCTACACATTGCTCCTAATTGATTTTTTGATACACGAGTTTCAAAGGAAATTAAATTATCTACAACTTTCATTCAATGAACTTTTTGCTGAGATCAATTCTTCTGCCTGTTTTTGCGATGGAAATTGGAGCGAAAGTGAAAAATTTGCCGAATCGCCAATTTTCGCCCCTTTTCGCCTTCTCGTAGCTCAAATACGCATGGTCCTACAATAAAAACTTTCAAATCAAAGTTGTTGGAAAGTTAGTAATCTACATTTTCTTATTTAGACATATGTTCAAACAAATGAACTGGGAATGAGCTAGAGGCCAAAAACGGAAAAAAGTGCCGATTTCTGACAGTTTTTTCAAACTGGCGGGCGTAGCAAGGGGGGGGGGGGGGAGGATGACGGAAACTTGGATTAATAACTATCTACGGGTCCTGAACAACATCAAAAAATTAAAAACGATCCCGCATCTGATGTAAGGTGAAATTCGTTTATTGACTGGACTATCAGTAGTTTGAAAAACACTGCTTTAACACACCTCCTTAAAGCCTGTTACGGTGGTCTCCTCCGATAATATTTGCACCATTCGACCTGCTAGGAAGATGACCAGACGATAATTACCTACATAGTTTTAGGCCTACCGGTACCCGTCAAACTTGACTTCATTATGCCTCTGTACAATTCCTGATAGTGTTTACCAGAAGTAACTCTTAACTATTTCATATGATCTTCATCTGCACCTGTGAGAGATTTTTGCAGAAACACAATTTTAAAAGGGTTCTTCTTCTTACATTCCTTCACAATTTTGACATAGCCTACATTTTAGGGCCATAAACGGTTTCAGACTTCGTCTTACATCACTCCATTGCTCCTAAATCAGAATCAATAGGCATCATACTGGGTAGCCTACACTACTGTATTCTCATTTTATCAAACATTCCCTTACAAGGGCAGGATACGATGCATGGATCACCGATTCGAACGATCTTTAGTACACGTGTAGAACATGACCAGGCATATATCAGGCGCAAGTAGTAAGGTGCGATTCTCAGCCCTTTTCGAGAAATTAATTAATTGCAATTACAGTGCGGCGTCCATATGCGTTGTAAGCTAGCAAGAACCCAACGAACGCGTGTTGCAGGGGTAAGAGCCTTGCTTCGTTAGCGCGGGATTACTGGATTGAATCCCACCGGTGAGCGCAGTGTGTTGTTTCTTTTTTTCTTTTGTAACCATTGGCTATTTCCAACCACTACCCATAGCATGAGTAACTGCTTGAGGGGTACGGGGTGGTCTGATGGTTGACAGACGAGCAATTAACGGAGAGACTGGGCCTTCAATGTATACATGTATATTGTGCCCGTTCAGTCCGAAGTCTGGACGACCACATATGCATTTCACCAAAATTCAGTCAGCACGAGAATCAAATTATCCCGGGGCGCCAGATGGGTTAAAGTGACTACAATAACTCAACAAAAAAAATGCTTTACTGATTTTCGACTCGATGCAACAATAAGGATAGAAGGAGATTTTCTGAAATGAATGCATCCGATAAAATTATCTCATTTTATTTAAAATTTTAAAATTGACTAAAGGTATGCCAAAAATGGCATGAAAGAGGAATGACGAATCATATGATATGTACAAGATATACAATTTCACCAACACATGAACACATAACAATTGAGACGAAGGTCAAATTAATAGTCCTGTTGACTTCGCACAAAATGATTATTTACAGTAGTAGGGTTTTGTCAGTGCAAATTTAAATTTCTTCACTGATCCCTATATTATTTGAGTATTCACATATTGAAATGAAAAAAAATATCACTCGTTGAAAAATATCTCTCAGTTCACTTTTTCAAAATATCCTAGCAAATTAACTAACACTTCAGGATTCAGTTATCTCAGGATTTTGTTCAAATACAAAGTTATTAACAAGAAATACAACACAATATCATTTACATGGACTTTCGAGCATTTGGATTCAACGAACTTCGATAAACAGAAAATATTTATTGAATCATCTGTTCTCGATCCAAAGTCTATTCAGAGCTTTTGACTCATAAATATAATTGTAAAAATAAAAATTAAATTCCATATGGATTCAACCATTTAATCAATTAACTATCACTTGGAAATATTATTTAGAAAGTTTATCATGAAACAATTTCATTTGTTATTATCAAAATTACAATAATTTGACAAAATGTCAAATATGTTAATCATCAATCTTATTTGCAAAATGTTTATATATTTTTACAGGATCACAAATCCTCTCAGCTTGTAGTGGTAGTTAAGAAGTAACAGTTTTAAATAATTAACAGCATCGGCCCATTCGATTTAAATGCGACAAAAATCGCATGATCATAATTAGCATCCAGACAACGGTAAAGTCTTTTCGTAATGAAAGGTAAAAGTAGAACAATAACAATTTTCGGGTAAGCAATTACTAGGAATTCTTCTTGAACACATGGGTAAACTGTGAATTGACAATTATGGCTCAACAAAATAACCTTTGGTTATATTCCGACGAAAGTGTGGCTAAATCGACTCCTCGACTAAATCAAAGACATCCAACCTACAATATGATTGATACTTCATTTCACACAACCTCATTCCTGCAACTTAATTGCGCACTCAGAATGGCATATTTAACTCTCGGCACACACAACAATCATTTCTTCCCTAATTATACAGAATAATCGAGCCTTTGCTTGTTACGACAACTGAAATATTTATGAATTAGTAAACTCCACCAATGAGTTTACAATAATATTTTTTTACCATCAGTTTAAAACATGAATAACTCCACACCGTGTCTATTCTTAGCCAAACTTTTTGAAAGTCGTTGCTCAATAATGATTTTATTTTTATACACACTCTAGCAAAAACCCTGTTTTATACATGCTTTTTGTTTCCCATATCATTACTTTCCGTGTCTTCTCAAAGATTTAAACGCATAATGAATTTGTTATTTATTTGAGGGCATGCGTTAACCACTAACCTTCGGAATCAACAAGCATCAGAACTTAGAATATTGTTTCAAATGTCAAATATATAAATAACACAACATGATAATGATTATTAGAAATCACAACTATTATTATTATCTCAGAAAATAGAAAAATAATTATTATTATTAAATCAACATTATTATTATTATTATTTCCTCAACAAAAGGATTTAAAGTTGTTAAACTCTTCGGGATATATCATCCTCGACTTCTTAATAATGGATAAATATCCATTCCTCAACTTAAATTTATTATTAAATCTTCAGTTACGACGGCTGATGACCGCGATTAGAAAAATATCAAAATTAAATAAATGCTCGTTCTGCTCGTCCATAAATTTCAAATCATTGACTTCTGAGTGTAAAACCTATTCAGATCAAAGCTTCTATTGTAAAAGAAAAATATTTGCAACAGCAAAAAACATATCGATGAATAGAAAATATGTTGTGGTAAGACTGTAGAAAAATATATGAGAAATCCAGCTAACTACGCATAAAAATAATGCAAATTGTAGCTTACATTCTTGTAGAACTTGATGCTTGTAATCTGGTCTGAACCAGATTACTCAGTCTTCTTGTCCCCATTAGGACACGTATTTCTAATTTTGTATCGGCCTCCATTTTATACCCGCAATGGTCTTACACAGACATAGCGGTATTCATACTTGAAGCCTTAATATCTTGAGGAAAAATGTTACCAGCTTCAAAAGCTGAAGTGAAGTTGACGGGGGTCTGATCAAAATGATCCATGATCAGAATTATTAACATGACCCAACTGTGATGTGTTCAGTACTCCTAATACGCTTATAATCTTGTTCAGCACAAGTACAAATTTTGTCGAGTTTCCTGGGCAGAGCTTCTCACTCTCCAGATTGCGCAAGGCAAAACTGTATTCCCAATATCGGCTAAAGAATTGTACTGTGCAAGAATGGTAATAAAAGTACTGATTTATCTTGGCTGGTCCACTAACAAGACAAAAGCTTGTCCTCTGACTGTTGGATTAAATAATCCAGCTTTTAATAATTGTGGACAGAAGAAAGAAATGTAGACAAAGTCTACCATATGTCCAGTTGTAGCAGTAAATAATTACCAGTGCCACAAATTTTTCTCACCTTGGTGATAACTTTTGAAAAGCTCAAAGATCACAATAATGTTTAACACTTTTCTAATACCAGTAACCATGTACTGTCGAAACACTAAGTCCCAGCAACTGTGCTGTAAATAACGAAGAATTTGCAACCATGGGCACGAAGATTATAACAGTGTTCGGAGTAACGTAGAGTGTTTAGCGGCTAAGCGCTTACGAAGTAATGCACGTCCATAGCAACGGAGTGCATTTGGAGAAGTGAACATACTTAACTCGGGCAGGCGTGCCTTATATACTCCTCAGCGGGCTACACGAGGTCACTGCGGGAAAAATGCTGGAATTAAACATCTTATATCTCAGCTTCCGCTCAATCAATTTCCTCGAAATAAAGCACATTCTTCCTCCCTTATCCGTGCCAGTAATCTGAAGTTAGTCTCAAGATTCTACTCCGTTGGGAAATATTTAATGCCATTTTAGCCTGGACTATGACGCTCTCGGCCTACGTCACTTGACCATTTCTTGGCTGTCGAAAGCTTCCAATTCCTTCTAAGAAGGTTTGGCGCGCGCTATTCAAACTTTCAATTCTGGACTTAGCATTGTGGCCTGTACCCTCATATCTAGGCAACTGAATATGGGAACAATACATATACTAGAATACACCAGACCGTGTATAAAACCAATCTATTTGCAATGCCAATACTAAACATTATGTAATGTCACAAACATTGACCTGGATACGATGATTTCAGAATCCCTTTTCCGGCTCACATAACACGTTATTACAATTGACTGCAAAATAAACAGTATTCACGACACCTACAGTTGTACGAATTGCCAATGTTTACAACAACAAAAAACAACGCAAAGGCTCTCCAGTGGGATTCGATCCAGCGATCCCGCGCTTACGAAGCAGGGCTCTTACCCCTGCACCACGCGTTCATTGGATTGTTGCTAGCGTACAACGCGCATACGGTAGACGCCGCACAGCATTTATTAATTTCTCGGAAACGACTGAGAAGCGCACCTTACTACTTGCACCTGATATACGCCTGGTCATGTCCTTCACGTGTACTAAAGATGGTTCGAATTGGTGACCCATGCATCGTGTCTTCCCCTTGTTAGCACAGATCAGGTCTAAATAGCAAAAGAGATGACTATTTTTATGTTCTGTGAGAATGCAATGTCACTAGAATGAACAAGATCATTTTCTGTTGGCTTGTGAATCTGAATATTCAGCCCGATTCTGTAAGAAATGGTTAAGCCATAACCAGCCTTAAAGACTGGTTAGTGGTCGAATTGGTATTCTTTAACGCCAAATCGCATCCATGTTGTGACGTAGGTCTTACCACTCAACCATCCGCCGTAAAGGCATGTTCCTAGGGCTTGTTAGCCGTGTTGTAGCCCATGGTTAGCCCTTCCGTAGCGATAAATCAAAGATGGAAGTTAACAGCTGATATGTATATTATCACCAAATGGCTTGTGTTTGTGGTCACGGGACATTACGGCTTTGGTTGGGAGACTTTGGTTTATGGGTTGGCAACAAGGATGATTGTTGGAACAACATGGCTACGGAATACAGTCCACTATATATGTTATGATATAAAACCCAAGAATAAATCATATGTTCTAGTGTGTATTTTTTTCTGCATACGTATGTAAATAAGTAGATATATTTATATTCGTGTGTGTATTAAACCTAACATTTTGATTAAGCCCAACATTTTGGTCCTATGGGGCCGGATCTATGGTCATCAAGCTGACAGACCACAAGGTTATGAATACACGCTTAACATTCAGTAAGTGATATGCACGGTAGAGTAACGGCTACGGCAATAATATTCACAATAGGGTGGATATTTACAAAGGTGGACTGACTATACCAGTTAGCGAGTCCCTGGTCGAAACTGTGAAACGGCGGCTTCGTTATCGTTACAAATACTCAGGGCAGGTGATTACAAGTACATTATTTTACTCAGGGTTTCCTAAACATTATCCCATAAATCATGGATCCCGCAGAAAGGCAAAACTTAATACGGAAAAGAGCAGTAGTAAAGGGTCAACTGACGAGAAGGGCGAAATTTGTTAGTGAATTTGACGACGAAACTCAAGGTTTAAATGAAATTCAACTGCGATTTAGCGACATGATAGATATTGGAAGTAATTACGATGAGATTCAGTCGAATTTAGAAGTAAAGGAACATGAGGATCAGAGTCATGATGAAGATAGGGAAAAATTTGAAGCAAGCTATTATTGGTTAAAGTACGAAATGATGAAAATACTAGTTGAACAGAATCCGGAATATCAGTCACATGGCTCGTGTAACTCAACAAGGCGCAGACAAGTAAAACTTCCACCAATTACCCTGGCCAGTTTTAATGGTGAAAACTCCTTCAGAGTGATGGTGCATGACAATTAAGATGTACCAACAATACAAAAATATCAGTATTTAGTATCTTCTTGTAAGGCGGCCGCCAGTCAATTCATTCGGAGTATTCCAATCACGGAAGGCAATTACCTTGTGGCATGGAAACTATTAGTAGCCAGATATGAGAATAAGCGCCTTATTGCGTCTACTCATGTGCAGGAATTAATGTCATTAAAGCCTGTACAAAGGGAATGTGCACCAGAACTTGTGAGATATTCCAATTCATTTTCCAGCAATTTAAATGCATTAAAGGCATTGAACCTTTCAACCCCATTGCATGAGGTATTATTGATGCAAGTGTATTTACAAGTTCTTGATGTGAACACTAGAAAGGAATGGGAATTATAGCTCAATAGCCAGGAACTGCCAACATTAGATGAACTGCTTCATATTGTGGAACATAGACGTCAGGCATTGGAAAATGTAAAATCTGTCGGTCAAACGGGTAGCAAACAAGCGTTTTCTACAGAGGGGAGGGATAGTCAACATAATGCGACTAAACCTAAACATCGTTCGTATGTCGCAACCCAGAAGATCACTTGTGCATGTTGTAAGGAAAATCACTTCCTATTCAAATGTCCATAGTTCGCAAGGCTAAGCGTAGAAGAACGGAAACAGCTGGTGACAACAAGCAAACATTGTTACAATTGTTTACAGGGTTCCCATCTAGCTCCTAATTGTACATCAAGTTTTTGTAATATGTGTGGAGGGAAACATCATTCACTGCTTCACAGGGAGTCTTACACGACTACCAAAGAATAGCAAAAAACTACACGGGGTGGATCTGATGAAACTGTCACACTGTCATACCACACTGTTAAGGGGAGGTAAAGATCACAAGTACTCTTGTCTACAGTCATGGTTCGGGTCAAGGATGTCGTCAGCAGACTGCACACCTGTGGCGCCTTAATAGACAGCGGAAGTGAAGCAAACTTTGTCACTGAACAACTGGCTCAGACACTCAAGCTTAAAAGACATAGGCAAGCGGTACCAATTCAGGGGATCAATAATGCAGCCGCTCAGGCAAGTCACAGTGTCACTGTACTTAAAAAAGCGGTTACCGATAATTTTCAAGATGAAATTCAATACTTAGTTCTCCTACGCATAACAGGCACCATGCCTCATTGTTACATTGAGCATAAACATTGGAACTTGCCCCATGATATTGATTTAGCAGATCCTACATTTTATCAGCCTGGACACAAGACATGCTGGTGGGAGCAGGGTTGTTCTTCAAGCTTTTGCTGAATGGGAGAATGACTCGTCCAGGAGACTACCCAATACTATAAAAACAGAACTAGGGTGGATCTTCTCAGGACAGGTCCAACAAGTAACAGAGAATGACACACTAGAAATAAATGCCTGTTTCATGAAATATGAAGATGGACTGGGTAAGCAGTTACAGAAGTTCTGGAAATTGGAAGACGTGACCACTCCTCCCAGGACGCGGGAAGAATTCGAATACGAACGACACTTCAAAGAACATACCACCAGAGATGAACGAGGAAGGTACGTTGTTCGACTGCCAATGAAGGAAGATTGAGAGTCCCTGGGAAGCTCATATAGTCAAGCAACCACGCGGTTACAACAATCGGAACGCCGACTACAACGCCAGCCACAGCTTCGATCGGAATACACCAAGTTCATGGAAGAATATGAATGATTAGGACATATGAAACTTGTCCATGATGAAGAGGGCGATCGTGAAGGCACGTATTATCTCCCTCATCACCCGGTTATAAAGGTGTCGGGTACATCTACAAGAACGTGGGTAGTTTTTGATGCTTCGGCAAAGACCACTAGCGGTATTTAACAGAATAATGGGTTGATGATAGGCGCTACAGTACAGGAGGATATATATTCAATCGTTTTGAGATTCAGAACACATCCTGTCGCATTCACTGCTGATATAGCAAAAATGTACAGGCAAATTAGAGTTCAGTCATGTGACACGGGACTTCAGCGAATACTCTGGCGTAAGTCACCCGATGAGGCAATAAAGATTTATGAGCTTCAAACAGTTACTTATGGGACAGCAGCTGCACCCTTTCTAGCCACTTAATGTCTTCAAAAGCTCGTCGAGGACGAAGGGTTTAGATATCCACTCGCAGCAACAGTCCTTCGAAGGGATTTCTATGTCGACGATGTTCTGTCTGGATTCGCCACAGTGGAGGAAGCGCTAAGGCTTCAAACAGAGTTGATCCAGGTGCTTAACTGTGGTGGATTTCCATTACACAAATGGTGTGCAAATCACGATGGCTTACTAGAAGCAATTCCTGTCGAACAACCTGTTGTGATTGTTTACACAATATTTTTGCAGCAAATGTGGCTTCACAAGTTGTCATGGGATGAACATCTACCAGCAGATTTAACAAAGGAATGACAAATCATATGCAATCACTTGCCTAGAGTAAACTCCCTAAAGATTGATAGATTGGTATTATGTCAGGGTGAGCCGGTAGACATTCAGATGCATGGGTTTTGCGATGCTTCAGAGAAGGCATACGGCGCATGTCTGTAGATCAGATCTATAAACAAACAAGGAGAAATTATGGTACGACTCCTGTGTTCAAAGTCAAGAGTAGCTCGTTTAGAATTGTGCGCAGCGGTCCTGCTCGCACAATTGATGCATACAACCTTGCCAATTTTAGAGCTGGATGTTAGCAACGTCTATTTATGGACAGACTCATCGATAGTATTGTCCTGGATAGCATCACCTGCAACCAGATGGAAGACATTTGTTGCTAATAGGGTTGCAACAATTCAAGAGGCTACGCATAATGCCACATGGAACCATGTTTCGTACAGTCAGAATCCAGCGGATCTCGTATCGAGGGGAACCACTCCATTGGAACTAATGAGTTCACCAATTTGGTGGATTGGTCCAGAGTGGTTACAAAGAGACATCAACTCCTGGCATTCGACTGCCACAACATCAGAAGTTACTGAAGAACAGAGAAGAATCCAAGTAACATTGGCAGTGCCAAACACTACAGGAGAATTCATGGAACGCCATTCTACGCCTTCACGCTTAGTGAGAGTGACAGCATACTGCATCAGATTCATTCTCAACGCAAGAAATCAAAAATTTAAAGCAGCAGGGGTGTTGACATGTGACGAATTGCATGTAGCTCTACACAGATGCATAAGGATTGCACAACAAGTGGTCTACGCCCAGGAAATACACGAACTCAAAAGAGGCAACCAAGTGCAGAAGCAAAGCAAGTTGATGGATCTACATCCTTTCTTGGATGGTCAGGGAATGGTCCGGGTTGGTGGGAGACTCGACAACTCAAACTTAACATATGATGCCAAGCATCAGATGATTCTTCCCCCAAGGCATCACCTGACAAAACTCATAGTATTGTCAGAAGATCTGCGGTTATTGCATGCTGGGCCACAACTCTTACTGGCACCACTTCGAGAACGTTACTGGATCCCTGCAGCCAAGTCAAGGATCAGGTCCGGTTTGCATAAATGCCTTGAATGTTTTAGACTGAAGGCTAGAGTTTTCCAACAACTAATAGGAAATTTACCATCACCTAGATTCCAACCATCTCGTCCATTTCTCAATGCTGGGGTGGACTATGCAGGCCCAATCTTGATCAAGGGTGAAAATACGCGGAGAAAAACAACACTGAAATGCAATACTGCAATTTTCATCTGCCTTTCTACAAGGGCAATTCATGTGGAAGTGGTTAGCAATCTCTCTTCAGAGGCCTTTATAGCTGCCCTCAAAAGGTTTACAGCAAGAAGAGGGAAGAGTGCCCATTTATATAGCGACAATGGGACCAATTTTGTCGGAGCAAACCGGGAACTGCAGGAGCTGAGGAAAATGGTCCTGTCAAAACAATTCAATTTACGGCTTCATGAGCATGCAGCAGCTGAGCAGCTAAGCTGGCATTTCATACCCCCAATTCACCTCACTTCGGCGGTCTATGGGAAGCAGCGGTGAAATCAATGAAGCATCATTTTAAACGTGTAGTAGGCAATAATATGCTGATATATGAGGAATTAAATATATTAACTGCTCAGATAGAAGCTTGCCTTAACTCCCGTCCATTAATGGTCCTGTCAGATGATCCCATGGCCCTAAGTCATTTATCTCCTGGTTACTTTTTAATTGGTGCACCTTTCACCTGCCTACCCGAACCTGATTTAACTGATCTGCCCTTGAGTAAGTTGTCCAGATGGCAGCGAGAGAAGGCCATGCAACAGCAGCTGTGGAGGAGGTGGTCATCCGACTACCTGAATTCGTTGCAGCAGAGGAGGAAGTGGGCCATTTCCAAGGACAACCTGCTACCTGGAGCAGTGGTCCTTGTTCGTGAGGACAATTTACCTCCCTTGCAGTGGCGGATGGGAGTCATCACTGAAGTTCACCCAGGAAAGGATGGAGTAGTGAGAATAGTAACATTGCGAACCAAGGGAGGCACACTCAAGCGGCCCATCCAGAAGTTGGTGGTACTACCTACGCAATAGGAAGTTTATGGCATTTGAACCTGGAAACTTGATAGGATGGGTTAAGAAGATGTTTGTCTAGTGTTTTGTATAATTGACTTATTTTAACTATGTTACTCTATACTTCATTGTTTGTATTTTTGTTGAATTTCAGTAGATTCAAGAGAGGGGAATATGTTTGTGGTCACGGGACATTACGGCTTTCGTTGGGAGACTTTGGTTTATGGGTTGGCAACATGGATGATTGTTGGAACAACATCGCTACGGAATTCAGTCCACTATATAAGTTATGATATAAAATCCAAGAATAAATCACATGTTCTAGTGTGTATTTTTTTCTGCATACATATGTAAATAAGTAGCTATGTTTAGCCTACTTTCGATTTTTGCCAAAAATTGTGTGTCTGTCTGTGTGTGAGTCTGTGTGTGTGTGTGAGTGTGTGTACTCTGAATGGCTGACCCCCCTCCCCCTATCAATTCAAAAACTGTGAAACCGAATTGAACGAAATTTGGTACAGAGGTAGCACTAGCAAAGGACACCTCAGTGTCATGTTTTATATCGCCGCCATCTTCACGGAAACGTAATGGCAGCCACTCAAATGTTCAAAGCTTAAATCAAATTACGACTAACCTAATCATCCGATCTCTACCAAATTTTGCAACATTATATCTTTATGTATAAAGGATCTTTTCACCAAACTACAAGGTCATCAGCTCAATAAAATGTGGATGGCGGCCATGTATGTGTGCAAATCGATTCCCTCTGTCAATTCAAAAACGGTGAATCCGAATTGAACGAACTTTGGTACAGAGGTAGCACTAGCAAAGGGCACCTCAGTGTCATGTTTTATATCGCCGCCATATTGACGGAAACATAATGGCGGCCACCCAAATGTCCAAAGCTTAAATCAAATTACGACTAACCTAATCTTCCGATCTCTACTAAATTTTGCAACGATATACCTTAAGGTGGGAAACGTCTTTTGTCCAAACTACAAGGTCATCCGCCCAATAGGTTCAGGATGGTGGATGTACGAACCATGCAAGTACTATAGCCCAACCATAACTTACGATTCAACGAGGCCTGATCTCAACAATTCAGCTTATCGTACATATTGAACCCATGGGAGAGGATCAGTATCGAACTCATATCCTTATAGTTCGGAGAAAATACAGAATAAGTGCAGGCTTTACAAGGGAGTTCTGAAGTTAGTTGAGAAGCTGATACTTCATAAGATTGCGTGGGGCAAAGAGATGTTGTGCAACCAGAGATTGCCAGGCCACAGCTGCCCGGTGATGTCATCTGAACAGTCATCAGAGAGCTGATTACGCACGCGGTAAAATTAGATCTGGAAAACTTCCATGGACGAGAGAGATGAAGTTTCGGAAATAGCCCCGAGTCGACAATAAAATGGCAGCGTCGCATGAAGGGAGGGGCTGTAAAATAAGAGAAATAATTGAAATTAAGCCATTTGCAGGCATTAAAGTAAGGAAAGGACTCCATCAGTGATAATTATCCAGGGAATGAGATATTTTAGACTGGATAAAGTTCATAGAAATTATGCAGGAAAGAAATGCAAATTCATCACTACATAATTGGAGAATCCCCGAACCAGAAGCTGATGGTGGGAGACAACAAGAATACACTACCCACGCATCTGAAGAGAACATTTAAATTAATATTAAAGATTTGTACTATCGATTCCTGGGAACTTAGTTACTGTTGAGACGTGTAAAACCTCAGCTTTCCAGAGATATTTTTTTTAACATCGGGCGACGATTATTTTGGAAATTGGTGGTGAGGAAGAAGAGAAAATTAATTATTTTTGCCAGAATCAGATATAAGGGCCAGTAGCCCAAGCAAGAGTATGCAGTAACTCACCAGACCTCGTAGTGGTCGTGCTGCTTGTCAGCACAGTAGGACTTGAACCTGTATCTCGACGCGGAAGTACTCTATGTCGAAGTACTGTCCAGCTTTCTTCAGTGTCGCCGCGCTCTAAATCGTTGAAGTTCTTTTCAAAGGAAAAGTACAATTTAGAACTTCGAAAAATATAATAGTCTACGGTGGTAGGCCAAGTTATAAACAGTGTGTGAAAATATACGTTAGCTGGCGAGGGTAGTTGAAGCCCTGACACTAGTATTCGAAGTGAGAACATAGTATCTCGAAAGTATACGAGACATCAGCAAAGAGTAGATACTCTAAAAACGTTTTCCCAGAGCGTTAAGTATAACCACGGTCGGGTAAAAACATTAGCTAATACCAAATTTTCCTGATTGAGGAGATTAGGGTAACACAGTGGCGATAGTAGTAGGAATCTACAAAGAGATATGCGTAGCCACGTGAGTTTCATAGAAGTACTCCACAGAGAAGAGACAATAGCCGTCCGAATTCAGTTCCGACGCATAGTATCATATAAACAATTGTAAAAGCGCAGTATAGCGACTTCAGGGGTAAGCGTAAAAACATACTGTTTTCCCAGATAGACAATTGCGAACCGGAAAGGACTACATTATCGTGCAGTATTGTAAATGCCGATAAATTAAACACCAGAATTAGGAGGGAACTTTTTTTATCCAAGGAGGTTTCATTTCGTACGAGACTGTCAACTTCAGAGTAGAAGGTAGAAGGTAACGTCGAAACTTGCACCCCTGAGATTTGGCGAAGACAGAATTCACGTGTGTTTGTTACCCAAAAAGGGAAATTCTGTGTGTGTAAATATAATATTAAGTGAAAGTTATAATCTGTTTTTAGTGTAGTGAAAATGTTTGTAAACCCTCATATTAATCTAAAAATGTTTAATTCAGAGGGCAATTTAATAAGTGTAAGTGTGTGTATCATGATGAAGTAAGAAATTTGATGAGGGCCGAATGTCGTTCCACTGGAATTCGGACAATGGGGCCGGATAAACCATGTATGTAACACCCAAATTTATTATGTGTTTTGGATTCGGAAATCTCATGTAGCAATGGTAACCACGGAGAAAGTATTCTCCAGTATTGAAAATCAGGGATGTAAAACTTTGTGAAAATAATAAGTGCGGGATCTAATATAAAAATTGCTAAAAATGTATTGTTAATCAAATGAAATCGTATTCAGTGGAATACTTGTGAATATAAAAAGAATAATGTTATTTAAAAGGCAAACAGGATAATATAAAAAGGAAAATGTGATATAAAAGATATGGAAATAATCTTCAAATATGAGCCGTTGTGTGCTAAAATAATGAGAATAATGCAATGAATAAATTAATTGTTGAAGTTATAATTCAAATATGAGCCGTTGTGTGCTAAAGAAATAATAATAATAATTATAGAACCAGTTGTGTTCTTGGAAGTGAAAGGTCGAGACTTAGTAAAAGGCAAATCTGTTAATTATGGACGAAGATATAAATGAATTACGTTGAAATAAATATTAAACTTTGGAAGGCATCACGAATGTATTGATTGTCGCCTTAGAGCGCTAAATAATGAATGGTCACGCTAAAAATTGCAGTGAAGATAATGCCAGGAATTATAATTGCGGGGATCAGCTGGGTGAAGTAATTGATTTTGTATGTGTTTGCTGTGACAAACTTTTAAAAAGGGTGCTATATATTATTGTCAAGCATGGAATTGTGTGCGAATACCTTTTCCCAAAGTTGCTTTTGTTATTGTTAGGAGGAGTGGTTAAATACCCTCGCTCTATGGAATTAGCCCTAGCCCTCGAAAATGGAAGTGTCCTAGAGGCAGGCCAGAGAATCGAACCAGATGTCTCTCACGTCGGAAGCCCCTTAATTATGATTGGTTTTGAATTCTTACTTCCCAGTGTTAATACTCAGAAATTATAATCATACCTGAGCTAGAGTAATAGGTCAGTAGAACCTCAGAATAATGTTGTTATATTAATGTGTTGTGTAGCCTTTCCAAGTTCTGTTCACGCTGGTTGGAAAGGGGTGTTTTGAAGTCCCGTCTTAAAGAGGAGGGAGCATTGACTTCTCCCCTATGTCATAAATTAAGCCGTAGTGTCTCGACGTTATCTTAATGGAGGTCGGTTGGGGTAGGTCCAAAAAAGAGACAGACCATGTCTGCGCTCTGAAGTATTAAACCTTTTAATGGAACGGTAATCTGTACCGTGTTTTATATTGATCATTTATCCTTGCCGTTGTATTATAGATCCGCAGTTCATGTATAATTAAATTGTAAATTGAGGCAATAATGAAAATCCCTGCGCATTGTTGCATGATGAATGTTATTGTTCCCAAGTAATTGTTGAAGATATCGAATAGCTGGGAGTCTATTTCGAATTGAATAAATCAGTAGTCTTTAGCGCATGTGGTACATGAGATTTCCGAAGACAAATACAGGTTTGGTAGTGTTGAAGAGAGGGGTGATATGTTGCGAATGTCATGTGGTACCCAAATAAATGGTAATTTTTGATACCATTGAATTGTTTTTAACTCAAATTTCTTTTCAATATATTCAAATTTGGAATATTTAATATGTTTTTAAGCATAGAATTATGTAATAAAATTAGCCGAGACTTTTACAGCTCGTTTTCGAGAAAGTTATAATGTTGCTATATGGAAGTGAAACTAGTTAGGTAGATTTCATTAGAAAGCTAACTATTGCAATGGGTACCATGTTTCGACTTCCGGAAAATTTTGACATATCTTCGCGTTTCACATCCCCTAGACACCAAAACCACCGTCAGTTCAAAAGTTTATATATAATTAATGTATATATGTATATATGCACCTATCTATATATATATATATATATATATATATATATATCAGTTTCTTGTGGACACGATAACTGCCGTAATTTTGCCCCAATCAGTTTGAATTTGTTACACAATAAGTATCCCATTAAAATCCCGGTCGAGTTCGTTAATGGGCAAAATCGGTCGAAGGGGGTGAAAATGGGGGCTTTTTTCGAAAAAGTGAAATTTCGCTATAACTCTCTTAATACGTGAAATATCGAATCCATTCAAAGTTCATAATATGTGTCAGATAAGTGCCAAAAATTTATGTCAAATAAGTTTTTTGATAGCACCAACCATTGACCAAAGGGGAAGAAAAAAGTGGGTTTTTCGGGAAACATTAATCATATCTCTCTTAATAGGCACAATATCAAATCCGTACAAAATGGAAACCATTCCCCTAATAATTACCTAAAACTTTTGTCTGAAAGAATTTTTGATATGACCCACCATTACGCCAAGGGATGAGAAAATTAATTTCGGAATTAAAGAAAATGCCAAGTGCCATCAGAGGTTACCATGACAACGCTTCTAAATTAATGAGGGATGAGCTATCAGAGGTTGCCAAGACAACGCCATTGACGAGATTACATTCGTTTTTAGCCTACTTTTCACACTTTGCAAAACTGAGGAAAAAGTAAACTTTTGAGATCGATCCGGGAAAATGTGTTTGTCTGTCCTTCTGTCTGTCTGTCTGTCTGCCCTTCTGTCTGTTTGGCTGGCTGTGTGTGTGTGTGTGTGTGTGTGTGTCCCCTATCAACTCCTAAACGGCTGCAGTAATCGAAACCAAATTTAGTATGAGTAAAGATGTATACCGGAATATCTCAGGCCCATATTTGTAAAAGATATCAGTGCGACCAACTGCTAAAAAAACGCACTAGAAATTTGAGCTCCTTGTTGGATATCTTGAAATGTATACATGGGAGCTATTCCAAAGATGGCACACATGTAGATAATACTATTTCAGTCTAATTTCCAGGAGGCCATACATGACAGTGTTGCCAAAATAATGTTAAGTCTTCTGATAGGTCCAATTTTAAATGCATATAACTTCTACACTATCAATTGGATTTCAACCAAATTTTGTATGTAATATGTGTACATAAACAGATATGACTATAAGTATTCTTAAGAGCAATCAGGGCTGCCAACTGTTAATAAATGGTCTCTATATTTTGTACCCTAATATCAATATATCAGAAAGTATGCAGGCCAACAGCTCTATAATTTGCACACGCATAGCACCTGACATTCTAGATTAATTTGGAGTAATTAATATAAGTCAGTGTTGCCAGCATGATTCTATGCCTGATGATAGCTCCAATTTTCAAATACATGTAAATTCTATTCCAAAAAATGGATTTCATCCAAAATTGGCACAAAAAGATATCATAATATTTCAGATTATTTCTGACCAGCACTCGCATGACATTGTTGCCAACATGCTTTTACGTGTACTAATAGATCCAATGTCTAACTCCATGTAACGTCCTTTGGACTTCAACCACATTTTGTATTCTGTACCTTAAGAGATGGAATTAAGAATATATTCAGTCACCAGGGCTGCCAACTGTATTGCTCTATTAGGCTACATTATGCCTAGTATACAGTATTTCGAACTAATTAAGACATTTCGATATTCCCAACTTAATTTCGTCGTTATTCTAGATAGGTTCATATACTGTAGATTAATCATTGGCATGAATCTTAATTTTAAGAAAGGTAGGCTCTTTAGTTCGTCACGGAACTTCTTGTTCCATCTGACTATGAGGGAAGCGGCTAACTGTTAGTATGCTGAACTTCTATGCCCAAGGTCGCTGGTTCAAGGCCGGCCAAAGCCACCGGATTTTTTAAGAGCGCTAAAAATCCCTCAGCACGCTTTCCTACGGAGGGGAAGTTACAACGTTCGTTGCAAGTTGCTGATTGCGGTGAGTAGGTTAGTAGTGCCGATTCCAACCAGTGTCATGGCCGCCACGTGAGTCCAAGCCAATATCTCGCAAACCGATGGTCGGATGTTGACATATGAGGTGTCGTTGGACTCGGGTTGACGCCCTCTTTCCAATGAACCATTCATTCCAACCCCCAAATAAAACCTACCCCTACTAGGGGGTGAAATTGTAATTTTTTAGTGAAAGTCTCTTTTCAAATGCGACATGTATAAGGTGCGTTGCTAAAATGAACTTAAACGTGGTTGCTCATATCGCGCATGCGTTTTACGAGATGCCGCTATGGATGAACATTTTTGTTTTTGTTTTGTACGCATGCGCACTTGGGATTTTTGTAAGAGGGCGAGCTCTTTGAAAAAAATGATTGATAAGAAGGGTTTTGGTGGTGAGGAGAGAACCAGATAATCACCTACTTTCCTACGACGTTTGCCGATATCTCTCGAACGCAAGGTCGGATTTGGACGTGTGACGTGTCAAATCGCTTGTCTCAAAGCCCTATATATGTTATTAATAGGTTAAAGTTTTGAGAATGAGGGAAACAGGCGTTTTGGGGTAAAATTATGATTTTAGACTTTTTCTGATATTTCACGAATGCCTGGTCGGATTTGGTCCTATGACGTGTCAAATGGCTTGTCTCGAAACCCTTTTTATTTTGGTAATAGGTTAAAGTTTTTGAGAATGAGGGAAACAGAATTTTTTGTTGTAAAACCGTGATTTTAGACTTTTTGTTATATCTCACAAACCAATAACGCCAGAGACGTATACGAGGGGTCGTAGGACTCGGGGTGACGCCCCTCTCCTCTCTCCCTTTCGAATATAGTATTTATGTTTAAAAAATGCGAAAGAGCCTAACGACACTTATGTTGAAAACATTTCAGTTTTTAAAACTTTTCTTAAATTTGTCTAAAATGTTCATGACGAGTGGTTGTAGATAGAAAGAGACGATACCACTGGACACGTGTTTCAACGAAGCTATTACTGGCCACGGTGGTGATATACCAATACAGTATTCGCTATTTCGATGAGACGGCGGGTCGAGGGTTCGTTTTCTGATTTTTCCTATGATGGAATTCCTAATTCCTAAACCCCCTGAAGGGGGTCTTTAACGTGTAAACGATTATGAGTGACATGACAAATGATAATTCCTTGATTCGATGAAGTTGGCTTTAGATAGAACAAACAGAACTTGGTTATATGTTGCTTGAAGTGAGTATAGAAAACAAACTTGCTGGGGCAGACTGACAGGATGTGAATGTTATTTGATCTTATTGGAATGCATTGACTTGACAGGGCAATGAAAAAAAGCACAGAGATGCTGAGGACACTTGAAGGTCAAACGATATGGCAACCATGGTGGGAGGGGAAAGCTAGGATGATGTCGCCGATCATGTTCAATGGATGAATTTATATTTTGCGAAGCATTGTTCGGAGAGGGTCATGGGACGACTTGTTTTAAGGGTATTTATTTTTTCGATGTTTCCTATGGTGGACTCATTGATTGAAATAATCCAAAACTGCTAGGGCATGGCCTTGAGATTTTATAAACCGATAATGGGATTTTGACATACAAGATCCACTCAGAACTTGACATGATGTCATTCTTTTTATGGCTTATGAATTTCCCCAAAAAAGACCCAAAACAACAAGATCATGGACTTTTGCTTTTCTTAATATATTGCAAACCCATAATGTAAGATGTTTACTGTGAGTGACGAAATCTAGCTAGGTAACGAAAGAATTATTGTAGGATATATGTATGGTGACTGACACGTCTTTGACCATTGGAACTTGTTTTCAGATCTGACTGTAGTACATAGGGAGTATAGGTTGTAGGCATGGATTGACAAACGGTGCACACAAAATTCAATTTATCGATTCAAGAATTAAGAGTAGACTATCATTAATTAATTGGTTAAAGAGTGTAGCTAAAAATAAAAAAATGGTGACTACATTAAACTAAACTGAACCAAGTCGAATCAAACCCAACCGAACCAAACCAAGCCTAAAGCAAACCAAACCTAATCAAGAACAAGCCAAGGGCTTAAGTGTAAAACTTGTGGGGGAATGCAGTCATTGGCAATGTCCAAAGGAAGGGATAACGCTCTACCTCTAGAGGGTAAGGTAAAGCTAGCGCATGGTGCTAATGCATATTCCCAAGTACATGAACCACACACACACAACTATCCTATGCTGTTTTTATGAGTTAACTGTTAAAACTTACTCAGTGGTTACTGAGCAAGATGGTCGCTACACACAACAAGCTTTAAATACTTGAGGCTAATAATCTATACACACACACACACGCTTGTTCTAAACTAAACTGTCTTGCTGGCAGTGCTCACACAGTAGGCAAATGACAGAAATGCTTGGCTAACAGAAATACAATCATTTTCGTTTGTCTAATGTTACCAGCTAACCATTACATGCTATAGTGGTGAGCACATGTGCCTCTTGCACTGGAGATCGTAACTCGATTTCTAGCTCTAAGGCCTAGAATGAATCAAACTAAGAAAGAAGGGTATGGTGACGCAGTGGTTAAACTGTTAGCCTTTCACTAAGGTAGACTAGGGTTTGATTTTAGGTTAATATACATGTCATAAACAAACAAACAAACAAACAAACAAAAAAGCAGAGATAATGTTTAAAACTGATTACACTTGTCTCTTTTCAAATTATTACTTAGATTGCAAATACAAAGGTGGACTGGGTTTGATATTCAGTTAATGCTGCCTATCGCATACTAGCCTGTAAGAAAGCCAAACAAGCAAAAGGCGTAGGTAGAGCAGTGGTAAAATCGCTATGTGTAGAGAACTACCTAACGGTTTTATGAACTGGCAATGGTATGTCGCATAAACAGTGCAGGATACAATCCAGCAACCATAATTTGTATCTTGTGGAGCAGAGAAAACATATATATAGAGAAAGATATAGAAAGCTAGTGTATGTATGGGTAGCATTGATAATTTGACCAGAGAAAATACGATGAGGTAGGGTGGGGAGAGGGAGAATTAACACTTATATATGAATGAATGGTAAATAGTATTTTAGTTTTTTTTCCCCAATAGTTTTGTTTTTTAAATGCAGTGGTAGATAGTCGTTATTTTGTAAAACATTCTTACTTGCAGTAGTAATAAGACTCTATGGTTTCGCTAACACATAGATAGACTGTATTATTGCCATGGTCAAGCACTCACATTAAGATCATTTACAAAATCATAAAATGAAAAATAAAAAATCTTGTTTTGGAAATATCGTTTTTCAACATACACAAAATAAATATATAAAAAATTTGTAAACAGCAAAATGGAAAATCCATGGTCAAGCACTCACATTAAGATCATTTACAAAATCATAAAATGAAAAATAAAAATCTTGTTTTGGAAATATCGATTTTTTTCAACATACACAAAATAAATATATAAAAAATTTGTAAACAGCAAAATGGAAAATCCATGTTTCCATATAGACAAAATTTTAAAACCTTAAACGGACATTTAAGAAAATATATGCAAATGGGAAATTGACAAATGTGTAAATATGAAAATGGAAAAATCCATGTTTCCATATCATGAAATTGAAAAACATCAAACTGTCATTTAAAAAAATGCAAATGGAAAATTGACAAATTGCAATGTGTGAAATGTGAAATTGAACAAATGGCTATCATTATTTTAAAAAAAAAAGAACATAGTGCTCTATGGTTAAAGTGTGAATCAAACCCTTTCTACTTATTTGGACCATCCGAGACTGAGTAGACTAGTTTAAGTTGTCATACCACTTTTAAAAGTTTGTGTTAAATCTAGGAATTGAACCCAAGAGCTTGTAGGAGAGATCAAATGTTATAATATGTTAACCAAATAGCCTTGAATAAAGAGTGTGGTAGCTATATAGAAATGAGACGTTTCGCTCGGGGCAGAGAGGCATAGAGATCTGCATCAAACCAGTCAAAGGACTAAAGACTCAAACAACAACATGAACGTTCACCAAAATAATGTTGTGTAACTGTAAATGTTAGTCAACGAACAGTAATGCATTACTAAAACCCATGACACGATACCTAAGAGCTTTTCTAAAATGATTTTAAAATGCCTTTAACCCTATATTGAACACCCAGTTCACAAGACTCATAACTGCAATGTTATGGTAAAACAAAACAAAATCTATATTTCAAAACAAACAAGTGGTTTAGTCAATGTATACTGGAAAAAGTTTTGTAAACACTCAAGTCCTCAAGACCAATTAAATTAGTAACTGTCAGGTTGGCCGAGTGGTTAAGGTGTTTGACTTAAGATCAAATTTCTGTATAAGGAAGCAAGGGTTCGAATCCCTTACCTGACATAACTATTGCCTTAACATGGCTTGGCCACACTGTATTATTATGATACTCAGTACACAAACCATAGATATAGTGTATTGTTTAAGGCCACTCTCTTTCTGAACATAGTCAGAGACTGTTGATGGTTAACAATTGTATTAATAGTGGGACATGGGGATAGCAATTAAGAAAAAACAGCCAATACCCATACAATATTTTTATTCATTTTAGTTTTTTTTTTTACAATAGTTACACACTGAATACAACTTTTTATCCCTTTACCATTGTTTGATATAGATTTTAAACACAACGCTTGTTGTAGATCCTTTTACAACTTTCTCTAGGTACTCTTGTTCTTAAAAACTGGGGAAGCCGCAATGGTTTTATAGACATTAAACCCTCATTCTCTTTTTTTTCATTATCATAATCATTATTATTATAAATATTATCTTTATAATTATTATAGTCATTGTCACCATCATTATCATCATCATCATCATCCTCAACATCACTAGAACTATCCAATTCCATTTTTTCCTTTTCAAAAGGGATCTCTTGAAGAGTCTGTGTTGCTTTTGATAGTGTTACGGGTTTATTGAACGTTGACAACTGTCCTAACATGACTTTTTGAGGAGATAAATGTTTTTTCATAAGGAAGTCACTATGTTGAGTAACACTATGTTTTTGTCGGACTTGCTTTTTCTTGTTCTTTTGATCATGTTTTGTTAACACTAACGGTGTTTCATTTGGTATACCACATTGATGAGTACCCACACTTAAGACCTCACTATGTTTACTTTTTAGATGACCTAGACATTTTGTTGTTCTTTGTTTTGAGCACTGCCAAAATATGATGCCATTCGCATTTTCTCGCTTATAGTTATAAGAGTACCCATGATACAGGGCACGTGGTTTACCTTTATTGGTTATAGTATATTCCATAGTAGTCACTGACTTGTATAGTCGATCCGCCTACTACAATGGTCTGAACACTTGTGGTGAAAGAATGATGTTGTGTTGACGTTTTATGCAGGATAATGTTGGTGGCATATGTGGGTGGCTTATGTTGATGACATGTGTTGTTGGCTGATTTTGGTGGCTTATGTTGATGGTTTATGGTGGTGGCTTATGTTGATGGCTTATGTTGGTGGCTTATGTTGATGACATATGTTGGTGACTTATGTTGATAGCTTATGTTGGTGGCTAATGTTGATGACATATGTTGTTGGCTTATGGTGGTGGCTTATGTTGATGGTATATGTTGCTGGCCTATGTTGATGGTTTATGTTAATGGCTTAGGTTAATATCTTAGGTTGATGGCATAAGTTGATGGCTTATGTTGGTGGCTTATGGTGGTGGCTTATGTTGGTGGCTTATGCTAGTGGCTTATGGTGGTGGTTTATGGTGGTGGCTTATGTTGATGACATATGTTGGTGGCTTATGTTGGTGGCTTATGGTGGTGGGTTATGGTGGTGGATTATGGTGGCTTATAGTGGTGGCTTATGGTGGTGGTTTATGGTGGTGGCTTATGTTGATGACATATGTTGGTGGCTTATGGTGGCTTATGGTGGTGATTTGTAGTGGTGGCCTATGTTGGTGGCTTATTTTTGGTGGTTTACGTTAATACCTTATTTGTAATGGCTTATTTGACAAGTTATTGTTGTCAATGTATTTAGAGGATTTTTCTCTTGGTTTTGGAAAGTATCTCAACTCTTTTTTATGGTAGCATAATGCTTACCGCCATGTTTGTAAGCAACAACAACACACTAAAATTCCAAGAATCCAAAGTACTCTAAGGTTAATGATTGTCTCTCAACTCCATTCAACGTCTAGTCAAAAAACATTATATATTTTTCACATTTTACAAAAAAGGTAAATTGGGAAAGTAAGCTATATGTTTAAACTAAAAATCATATCAAATCATATGCTAACTCCAACACCTACGTCTACCCCAATCTCAGTCAAAAAAATATAATATTCTTCAAATTTTTCCAAAACAGTATTTGGAAAGTAGGCCATATTTTGAAAACTAATCATTCTATAAAGTCATATATATATATATATATACTGAAACCAATGGCTTTTATATCCTTAATCTTAAGAACAAAATATGGAATTTTTGACATTTTTTCCAAAAATGTTCATTTTAAAACGGGGCTATATTTTGGAAACTAGGAATTTTACAAGAAAGTTTGTTTAACGTAAATGGCAGGTATTTACCCCCACTACCCGCAAACCAAGTCCCAGGTCTCTGGGGAAAAATCCAAAAAAAGTTCAATTTGGAAAGTAGGCAATATTTTGAAAACTAATCATCCTAAAAAGTCATATATAGACTCAAACCAATGGCTTTTATGTCCTTAATTGGTAGAACAAAACTTAACATTTTTTCAGTTTTTCCAAAAAAGTCCAATTTTCAAAAATTGTCTATATTTTGGGAACTAAGAATTTTACAAAAAAGTTTGTTTAACGAAAATGAAAGGTCTTTACCCCCCTCTACCCAAAACATAAATTTCAGGTCCCTAGGACAAAAACTGTGCAGTGTATATATATATATATTTTTTTTTTTTGGGGGGGAGGGGGTCTATATTCACTTTAACTCCCCACTTCACAAGATGGCGGCCATAGCTTAACTTAACCTAGCCTAACCTAACCTGACCTACGAGGTGTGATCAAAAAGTTCCAAAAATGTGGCTGCAACTTAACCATACCTAGCCTAGCCTAACCTAACCTCCCTGTTGACTAGCCCCCTTTGGACGGGTCCTTTTGAAGGGAGTCATTTTTTTTACGTGTCCCGGAGGACGGGTCCTTGTTGACGGGTCCCAGTGGCGGGTCCCCTTTGACATAATTTGGATAAAATGCAAGGCCAGTCCATAGGGATCAGTCCAAAGGACCCGCCACTGGGACCCGTCAACAAGGACCCGTCCTCCGGGACACGTAAAAAAAATGACTCCCTTCAAAAGGACCCGTCCAAAGGGGGCTAGTCAACAGGGAGGTTAGGTTAGGCTAGGCTAGGTATGGTTAAGTTGCAGCCACATTTTTGGAACTTTTTGATCACACCTCGTAGGTCAGGTTAGGTTAGGCTAGGTTAAGTTAAGCTATGGCCGCCATCTTGTGAAGTGGGGAGGTAAAGTGAATATAGACCCCCTCCCCCCCAAAAAAAAAAAATATATATATATATACACTGCACAGTTTTTGTCCTAGGGACCTGAAATTTATGTTTTGGGTAGAGGGGGGTAAAGACCTTTCATTTTCGTTAAACAAACTTTTTTGTAAAATTCTTAGTTCCCAAAATATAGACAATTTTTGAAAATTGGACTTTTTTGGAAAAACTGAAAAAATGTTAAGTTTTGTTCTACCAATTAAGGACATAAAAGCCATTGGTTTGAGTCTATATATGACTTTTTAGGATGATTAGTTTTCAAAATATTGCCTACTTTCCAAATTGAACTTTTTTTGGATTTTTCCCCAGAGACCTGGGACTTGGTTTGCGGGTAGTGGGGGTAAATACCTGCCATTTACGTTAAACAAACTTTCTTGTAAAATTCCTAGTTTCCAAAATATAGCCCCGTTTTAAAATGAACATTTTTGGAAAAAATGTCAAAAATTCCATATTTTGTTCTTAAGATTAAGGATATAAAAGCCATTGGTTTCAGTATATATATATATATATATGACTTTATAGAATGATTAGTTTTCAAAATATGGCCTACTTTCCAAATACTGTTTTGGAAAAATTTGAAGAATATTATATTTTTTTGACTGAGATTGGGGTAGACGTAGGTGTTGGAGTTAGCATATGATTTGATATGATTTTTAGTTTAAACATATAGCTTACTTTCCCAATTTACCTTTTTTGTAAAATGTGAAAAATATATAATGTTTTTTGACTAGACGTTGAATGGAGTTGAGAGACAATCATTAACCTTAGAGTACTTTGGATTCTTGGAATTTTAGTGTGTTGTTGTTGCTTACAAACATGGCGGTAAGCATTATGCTACCATAAAAAAGAGTTGAGATACTTTCCAAAACCAAGAGAAAAATCCTCTAAATACATTGACAACAATAACTTGTCAAATAAGCCATTACAAATAAGGTATTAACGTAAACCACCAAAAATAAGCCACCAACATAGGCCACCACTATAAATCACCACCATAAGCCACCATAAGCCACCAACATATGTCATCAACATAAGCCACCACCATAAACCACCACCATAAGCCACCACTATAAGCCACCATAATCCACCACCATAACCCACCACCATAAGCCACCACCATAAGCCACCAACATAAGCCACCAACATAAGCCACCAACATATGTCATCAACATAAGCCACCACCATAAACCACCACCATAAGCCACTAGCATAAGCCACCAACATAAGCCACCACCATAAGCCACCAACATAAGCCATCAACTTATGCCATCAACCTAAGATATTAACCTAAGCCATTAACATAAACCATCAACATAGGCCAGCAACATATACCATCAACATAAGCCACCACCATAAGCCAACAACATATGTCATCAACATTAGCCACCAACATAAGCTATCAACATAAGTCACCAACATATGTCATCAACATAAGCCACCAACATAAGCCATCAACATAAGCCACCACCATAAACCATCAACATAAGCCACCAAAATCAGCCAACAACACATGTCATCAACATAAGCCACCCACATATGCCACCAACATTATCCTGCATAAAACGTCAACACAACATCATTCTTTCACCACAAGTGTTCAGACCATTGTAGTAGGCGGATCGACTATACAAGTCAGTGACTACTATGGAATATACTATAACCAATAAAGGTAAACCACGTGCCCTGTATCATGGGTACTCTTATAACTATAAGCGAGAAAATGCGAATGGCATCATATTTTGGCAGTGCTCAAAACAAAGAACAACAAAATGTCTAGGTCATCTAAAAAGTAAACATAGTGAGGTCTTAAGTGTGGGTACTCATCAATGTGGTATACCAAATGAAACACCGTTAGTGTTAACAAAACATGATCAAAAGAACAAGAAAAAGCAAGTCCGACAAAAACATAGTGTTACTCAACATAGTGACTTCCTTATGAAAAAACATTTATCTCCTCAAAAAGTCATGTTAGGACAGTTGTCAACGTTCAATAAACCCGTAACACTATCAAAAGCAACACAGACTCTTCAAGAGATCCCTTTTGAAAAGGAAAAAATGGAATTGGATAGTTCTAGTGATGTTGAGGATGATGATGATGATGATAATGATGGTGACAATGACTATAATAATTATAAAGATAATATTTATAATAATAATGATTATGATAATGAAAAAAAAGAGAATGAGGGTTTAATGTCTATAAAACCATTGCGGCTTCCCCAGTTTTTAAGAACAAGAGTACCTAGAGAAAGTTGTAAAAGGATCTACAACAAGCGTTGTGTTTAAAATCTATATCAAACAATGGTAAAGGGATAAAAAGTTGTATTCAGTGTGTAACTATTGTAAAAAAAAAAACTAAAATGAATAAAAATATTGTATGGGTATTGGCTGTTTTTTCTTAATTGCTATCCCCATGTCCCACTATTAATACAATTGTTAACCATCAACAGTCTCTGACTATGTTCAGAAAGAGAGTGGCCTTAAACAATACACTATATCTATGGTTTGTGTACTGAGTATCATAATAATACAGTGTGGCCAAGCCATGTTAAGGCAATAGTTATGTCAGGTAAGGGATTCGAACCCTTGCTTCCTTATACAGAAATTTGATCTTAAGTCAAACACCTTAACCACTCGGCCAACCTGACAGTTACTAATTTAATTGGTCTTGAGGACTTGAGTGTTTACAAAACTTTTTCCAGTATACATTGACTAAACCACTTGTTTGTTTTGAAATATAGATTTTGTTTTGTTTTACCATAACATTGCAGTTATGAGTCTTGTGAACTGGGTGTTCAATATAGGGTTAAAGGCATTTTAAAATCATTTTAGAAAAGCTCTTAGGTATCGTGTCATGGGTTTTAGTAATGCATTACTGTTCGTTGACTAACATTTACAGTTACACAACATTATTTTGGTGAACGTTCATGTTGTTGTTTGAGTCTTTAGTCCTTTGACTGGTTTGATGCAGATCTCTATGCCTCTCTGCCCCGAGCGAAACGTCTCATTTCTATATAGCTACCACACTCTTTATTCAAGGCTATTTGGTTAACATATTATAACATTTGATCTCTCCTACAAGCTCTTGGGTTCAATTCCTAGATTTAACACAAACTTTTAAAAGTGGTATGACAACTTAAACTAGTCTACTCAGTCTCGGATGGTCCAAATAAGTAGAAAGGGTTTGATTCACACTTTAACCATAGAGCACTATGTTCTTTTTTTTTTAAAATAATGATAGCCATTTGTTCAATTTCACATTTCACACATTGCAATTTGTCAATTTTCCATTTGCATTTTTTTAAATGACAGTTTGATGTTTTTCAATTTCATGATATGGAAACATGGATTTTTCCATTTTCATATTTACACATTTGTCAATTTCCCATTTGCATATATTTTCTTAAATGTCCGTTTAAGGTTTTAAAATTTTGTCTATATGGAAACATGGATTTTCCATTTTGCTGTTTACAAATTTTTTATATATTTATTTTGTGTATGTTGAAAAAAATCGATATTTCCAAAACAAGATTTTTATTTTTCATTTTATGATTTTGTAAATGATCTTAATGTGAGTGCTTGACCATGGATTTTCCATTTTGCTGTTTACAAATTTTTTATATATTTATTTTGTGTATGTTGAAAAACGATATTTCCAAAACAAGATTTTTTATTTTTCATTTTATGATTTTGTAAATGATCTTAATGTGAGTGCTTGACCATGGCAATAATACAGTCTATCTATGTGTTAGCGAAACCATAGAGTCTTATTACTACTGCAAGTAAGAATGTTTTACAAAATAACGACTATCTACCACTGCATTTAAAAAACAAAACTATTGGGGAAAAAAAACTAAAATACTATTTACCATTCATTCATATATAAGTGTTAATTCTCCCTCTCCCCACCCTACCTCATCGTATTTTCTCTGGTCAAATTATCAATGCTACCCATACATACACTAGCTTTCTATATCTTTCTCTATATATATGTTTTCTCTGCTCCACAAGATACAAATTATGGTTGCTGGATTGTATCCTGCACTGTTTATGCGACATACCATTGCCAGTTCATAAAACCGTTAGGTAGTTCTCTACACATAGCGATTTTACCACTGCTCTACCTACGCCTTTTGCTTGTTTGGCTTTCTTACAGGCTAGTATGCGATAGGCAGCATTAACTGAATATCAAACCCAGTCCACCTTTGTATTTGCAATCTAAGTAATAATTTGAAAAGAGACAAGTGTAATCAGTTTTAAACATTATCTCTGCTTTTTTGTTTGTTTGTTTGTTTGTTTGTTTATGACATGTATATTAACCTAAAATCAAACCCTAGTCTACCTTAGTGAAAGGCTAACAGTTTAACCACTGCGTCACCATACCCTTCTTTCTTAGTTTGATTCATTCTAGGCCTTAGAGCTAGAAATCGAGTTACGATCTCCAGTGCAAGAGGCACATGTGCTCACCACTATAGCATGTAATGGTTAGCTGGTAACATTAGACAAACGAAAATGATTGTATTTCTGTTAGCCAAGCATTTCTGTCATTTGCCTACTGTGTGAGCACTGCCAGCAAGACAGTTTAGTTTAGAACAAGCGTGTGTGTGTGTGTATAGATTATTAGCCTCAAGTATTTAAAGCTTGTTGTGTGTAGCGACCATCTTGCTCAGTAACCACTGAGTAAGTTTTAACAGTTAACTCATAAAAACAGCATAGGATAGTTGTGTGTGTGTGGTTCATGTACTTGGGAATATGCATTAGCACCATGCGCTAGCTTTACCTTACCCTCTAGAGGTAGAGCGTTATCCCTTCCTTTGGACATTGCCAATGACTGCATTCCCCCACAAGTTTTACACTTAAGCCCTTGGCTTGTTCTTGATTAGGTTTGGTTTGCTTTAGGCTTGGTTTGGTTCGGTTGGGTTTGATTCGACTTGGTTCAGTTTAGTTTAATGTAGTCACCATTTTTTTATTTTTAGCTACACTCTTTAACCAATTAATTAATGATAGTCTACTCTTAATTCTTGAATCGATAAATTGAATTTTGTGTGCACCGTTTGTCAATCCATGCCTACAACCTATACTCCCTATGTACTACAGTCAGATCTGAAAACAAGTTCCAATGGTCAAAGACGTGTCAGTCACCATACATATATCCTACAATAATTCTTTCGTTACCTAGCTAGATTTCGTCACTCACAGTAAACATCTTACATTATGGGTTTGCAATATATTAAGAAAAGCAAAAGTCCATGATCTTGTTGTTTTGGGTCTTTTTTGGGGAAATTCATAAGCCATAAAAAGAATGACATCATGTCAAGTTCTGAGTGGATCTTGTATGTCAAAATCCCATTATCGGTTTATAAAATCTCAAGGCCATGCCCTAGCAGTTTTGGATTATTTCAATCAATGAGTCCACCATAGGAAACATCGAAAAAATAAATACCCTTAAAACAAGTCGTCCCATGACCCTCTCCGAACAATGCTTCGCAAAATATAAATTCATCCATTGAACATGATCGGCGACATCATCCTAGCTTTCCCCTCCCACCATGGTTGCCATATCGTTTGACCTTCAAGTGTCCTCAGCATCTCTGTGCTTTTTTTCATTGCCCTGTCAAGTCAATGCATTCCAATAAGATCAAATAACATTCACATCCTGTCAGTCTGCCCCAGCAAGTTTGTTTTCTATACTCACTTCAAGCAACATATAACCAAGTTCTGTTTGTTCTATCTAAAGCCAACTTCATCGAATCAAGGAATTATCATTTGTCATGTCACTCATAATCGTTTACACGTTAAAGACCCCCTTCAGGGGGTTTAGGAATTAGGAATTCCATCATAGGAAAAATCAGAAAACGAACCCTCGACCCGCCGTCTCATCGAAATAGCGAATACTGTATTGGTATATCACCACCGTGGCCAGTAATAGCTTCGTTGAAACACGTGTCCAGTGGTATCGTCTCTTTCTATCTACAACCACTCGTCATGAACATTTTAGACAAATTTAAGAAAAGTTTTAAAAACTGAAATGTTTTCAACATAAGTGTCGTTAGGCTCTTTCGCATTTTTTAAAACATAAATACTATATTCGAAAGGGAGAGAGGAGAGGGGCGTCACCCCGAGTCCTACGACCCCTCGTATACGTCTCTGGCGTTATTGGTTTGTGAGATATAACAAAAAGTCTAAAATCACGGTTTTACAACAAAAAATTCTGTTTCCCTCATTCTCAAAAACTTTAACCTATTACCAAAATAAAAAGGGTTTCGAGACAAGCCATTTGACACGTCATAGGACCAAATCCGACCAGGCATTCGTGAAATATCAGAAAAAGTCTAAAATCATAATTTTACCCCAAAACGCCTGTTTCCCTCATTCTCAAAACTTTAACCTATTAATAACATATATAGGGCTTTGAGACAAGCGATTTGACACGTCACACGTCCAAATCCGACCTTGCGTTCGAGAGATATCGGCAAACGTCGTAGGAAAGTAGGTGATTATCTGGTTCTCTCCTCACCACCAAAACCCTTCTTATCAATCATTTTTTTCAAAGAGCTCGCCCTCTTACAAAAATCCCAAGTGCGCATGCGTACAAAACAAAAACAAAAATGTTCATCCATAGCGGCATCTCGTAAAACGCATGCGCGATATGAGCAACCACGTTTAAGTTCATTTTAGCAACGCACCTTATACATGTCGCATTTGAAAAGAGACTTTCACTAAAAAATTACAATTTCACCCCCTAGTAGGGGTAGGTTTTATTTGGGGGTTGGAATGAATGGTTCATTGGAAAGAGGGCGTCAACCCGAGTCCAACGACACCTCATATGTCAACATCCGACCATCGGTTTGCGAGATATTGGCTTGGACTCACGTGGCGGCCATGACACTGGTTGGAATCGGCACTACTAACCTACTGCGGTGGCATCTAGCAGCCAAGTTCACAATTAGGTGTCGTTGATGGTAGTATTTGGTACAAAATTAGGTACTACTACTTAAAATTGACCGTCTGCAGACCTTACCTGAATTACAGACTAATACAGTCATCACAATTAACACCGTTGATCAGACAAATTCTACACACACCCAATGTACACGGGGTTACATGACCACGTTGTCGCAGCCTCTAAACTGAGGAACCAACCAACATCTCAGCGGGAGATAAAATTTTGCGTGAAGAAGTAACAGACCGTCAGATAGTTACACATAAGTTCCAAATCTTGCATAAGGATAGTGTGATTACAAGTATAAAAATGAACCCCAAATGACTAGAAGGTTACCATCCCCAAGAAAATAAAATGTTAAATAATGCATAGAAAGACGGAAAAAGTTAAATAACCTCCAATTGTAAAATACTTTCTCGCAATAAATGAGGTCTGATCCTCCTACGAAAACCTGCATATTTTGCCTATTATAGCCTATCCCCTAGTTTGCCCGGTGAAATCTACCTCCGCCTTCCGGCGTGCCGAGAGGAATTTTTTTGATTTTTGTTTGGGGTTCAATGGAACCTAAATTATTTATTTTTTATGATTAATGTGTATTGTTCCTTGTTCATTAGAACAAGTGTGATGTTGCTTCAGTTGTTTTTGTGTGTTGTAGCGCCAAATTTTGAGAATTGAATAGTTTTATTAGTAGGATTTTGGATTTCATTTCAGTGATGTGTTATCCTAAGCTTGATCCTATAATGTGTGAATCACTCAGTGGGAGGACGTTCTATGCCCACAAAGAGATAAGACTGAGCAGCTGGATAGTGATTTGCATATTTCTTTTACGAAAGGGCACAATATGGAGGTTTAAACTGTCCTCAAGCAGGTGACCGGTAGGGTATTAGCCTATTATAATAGAATATGTAACCGTAGAAGAGAATTAACAGGTCTGATTGACCCCATATGGTTGTGGGTTGTACCCAAAATGGCCGCTATTTGTGCTCGTAAATCCATTTATATTCGTAACTGCGTAAGTTTATATCCTATTAGGAAAGTACTGAACAAAATAATACATATTTAGTATCAAATGGTTTATAGAAGCACCAAAAAACGCTAATGAAATCGTTGATTACAACACAAAATATGATACATTCGTACTAAAGAAGTTATTTACATATCTATCTTGTACCGCATTCGTGGCGTAGTGCTAGCGAACTAGCTTCATAGTGAAGGGTTCCGTGGTTCGAATCCCCGTGGTTTCGTTTATTTTTACTTCCTTTTTTTGTATTTATTGGTTCATAACTACTCACACGTTATAAGGTTAAGCATATATTGTGTGCATTTGCAATCGAAAAGATTATATAATATGCTGTACTCATAAAACCACACATTTCAACACTCGACTAGAGCTATTTAAATTCTTTGTCCTTGATCCGCGGTTTGAGTCTATTGTTGTTATTTTTGTTGTTGATTCTTTAGGGGTTTTGGGGAATCATGGTCTTGTAGCCCCGGGTACTTGGGTGTGTGTAGAAGTTGTCCGATAACCTGTGTCACTGTAATGTCTGTAATGTCTGTAGGCTTACTAGTGTATAATATCCGTATAGCACGTTGTATTTCAACAAGCTACAACAACAAACATTCAATTTTACTCGTTGAAGAGGACAAAGAGTTATAACTAAACCCATGCATTTAGGAGAAACTAGACTATATGTTCTTTACTGAACATTTTGTTATATACTGGTGTGTATTAAATCCAACATTTTCCTTAAGCTCAACAGCTTGAATATTAAGTTATTTATTGAAGATGGGCTAAGGTAAGTACAAAACAATATATTTTTTATTCTTCAAGTTGTGCAAATATCTTTCTTTGACAATTAAAGTAAATATCTTACTTAATATGAATACTGTCATTCCGTGTAATGTTTCACTTGTTTTTTCAGATGCTGTACGAATAAAAGAGATCTAAAAGGACTTTTATTTGCTGGAGAAGAAACTTAAGTGCTATTTTTCTGCTTTGGAAAGAATTCGGTTTAATTTTAATAGTAGAATTCGAATCATATTTGCGAAATCTTAAATACCGGTAGTCAGTACGGATCTTTTTTCTAGGTTATGGTCATAATTGCTGTCAGAAGTTTGAAGACGAATACCTACCTACCTTCCTAATGTGCGGCAATTGTAATTTTAATTATTTAAATTATCACTGCTTGAAGAGAGGCTGCAAACGTTCACATTTCTTCACGGCCTTGGCCTATGCCATTGGTAAATTATAATTAATTGAGGTGACAGAGACATGACAACTTGATCATAATGGACTTTCACAAACTGAAATTAACTCATTTATCTAAGGAAATGATAGAATTAGAGGAAATGTTATCCCCTTCATCAGAACTGGTTGTGTCTAAGCATTCAATCTGATTCAGTAAGTATTTAAACAGAGCTTGGCAAGTAGCCTAAGTACGTTAGTAGGCAGGTTGGAACATAAGCAGTATTGTAGGCTTTCATATTGAAATAATGAGGGAAGTTAATATTTAATGTAATGCATGCAGTCGATTAACAGTGTAGACCTGGAATGCAGTAGCCTATATCAACATATCATTCTAATGAAATTGGCCATCACTTAGACATAGCCTATACCAAGACATAGAGATAGGAAATAATATCCGAGCCCAAATTAACTAAATTTTGCAGTGTTACATGTAGGCAAAACCATTGGCCTGGATAAAGATTACTCATGCGTGACTACCCCAACTGTGCGTGACAAAAACCAGGGTGTTTATTAGTGATGGGCAAAAGTCTCGTTATTGGTGTACATATTTTTTAACTCAAGTGAGTATTGGGAAGGAGGCAGTCATAACCTTAAGTTAAGAATCATCCATGCATTTGCCTTAAATAAATGTGGTGAAACCATGAAACAGTATGACTGAGGTAGAAATGAGTTTATCACGTCTCAGTTTTCATCACAAGGCTGGCAGTTACTCCCTGCTCAAGCTAATTTAAGCTACATCTAAGACAATCTGTTGAGCATATTCGAACTTTGAACTACACTGCAGTTCTTAGCCTCAACCTTTCTTTCCATAATTATGTTTCCTGTTTCCATAAAAAATTAAAATCCCTAGGATTGAAAGCTAAATCTCCTAAGGTCAAAGTCTACCATGCTAACCAATTGGCCACAGGGTCACACTTTACGGCTTATCCGATATTGTGACTATTTAAACACATGTACATAATGTTTCTGGAATATGCGTGATTACCTATGTCATTGTAGCGGCTTCGGTGGTGTAGTTAATAGCTGTGCTCAAGACAGCGGGTTCAAACGCGGCCGAAGTCGTCGGAATTTTAAGAGCGTTAAATCCTTTAATACGCCTTACTTCGGAGGGGGAGTGAAGCCTAAGGTCCCATGTCATATATTTGAACCACGTACAAGAAACTACCACTGCAATTGGTAGAGTGTAGAAAAATTTATAGGCTATATTTGGTTAATAAGTAATGCTCTATTAAGTTCCAATGTTCGCCACTAAGAGTTAGTGACAGTAGCATTTGGTAACCAAAGTTGGACCTACTTGAAATTGAACTTGTTGGGAGACCTCGGGCGTTAAATCAAAAATGCCCAGCTATGGCCATTGGCTGCAATTCAAAATATATCCCCTTTGCTTCGTCCATCACTAGTTATTTTGATTCCTAAGTAGCAAAAAGTCTCATACTTCCTTTAGCTTTTCACCTGCCAATTCGAAGTACATATGCATTTCATTTGAGGGGTTAAGACATCGTGGTGTAAGGGATTTGTGTTATAGCCTGTGTTATTGTGATGACTGCAGTAGAGTGTGTATTTGTAATTAGATGAGGATTGGGAAGGATGCAGGCGTACACTTAAATTAGGAATCGTTCCGGTATTCACCTGAAGAACAAGTGGGAAACCACGGAAAACCCCTACCAGGATAGGTGAGCTGGAAATTGAACCCTCCTCTCCTCAGTTTTTCCTTACAAAGCCTATTGTGGTCCAAAGTAAAACATCTTGGCAGTGCCGGAAATCAAACTCAGGCCTCCAAGGTGACGACCTAGAAAGCTAGCCACTACACAACGAGCTGGACTCTTCTGAAAGTCTACCTTGTACAGTCTCATGTTACGTTGTAGTCGTTGTTCCTTTGATGGGCTTAGACATCGTAATCATTTAGTCCTGTGTACCTAGGTGTGTATGTTGAATTTATCTGTTAACCTGTGTTATTTCAATGGCTGCAGTAGTGTGTTTATTTGAAATTAGACGAGGATTGGGAAGGATGCAAACGAGCACTTAAATTAGGAATCATCCCGGTATTCACCTGAAGTACAAGTGGGAAACCACTGAAAACCCCTTCCAGGATAGGTGAGCTGGGAATTTAACCCTCCTCCTCTCAGATTTTCTTTACCAAGCTAGTGTGGACCAAAATTAAATTTCTTGGCAGAGCCGGAAATCAAACCCAGGCCTCCAAGGTGACGACCAAGAATGCTAGCCACTACACAACGAGGTGGACTCTTCAGCAAGTCTACCTTGTACAGTCCCATGTTTCGATGTAGTTGTTGTTGCTTTAAAGGGCTTAGACATCGTAATCATTTAGTCCTGTGTACTTAGGTGTGTGTTGAATTTGTCTGATTATCTGTGTTATTGTGATGGCCGCAGCAGTGTGTGTATTTGTAATTTGATGAGGATTGGGAAGGATGCAGAAGAGCACTTAAATTAGGAATCAGCCCAGTATTCACCTCAAGTACAAGTGGTAAACCACAGAAAACCCCTTCCAGGATAGGTGAGCTGGGAATTGAACCCACCTCTTCTCAGTTTTTACTTACACAGCCTAGGTAGACCAAAATTGAATTTCTTGGCAGAGCCGGATATCAAACTCAGACCTCCACGGTGACGACCAAGTATGCTAGCCACTACACAACGAGGCGGACCACGGTCGACTCTAGACAGGTCGGAAGGCTGAGACTTGGCAACATGTTCATCAGTCATACCCTTGTCAGGCGGGAACACGAAGAAACGTTCTGTCTGGGAGGTGTTCTTGTCTATCTCATAGGGATATTTCGTTCTATATTTTGTTTGTTACGCTTTGTACGTTTATACGCTTTATAGTAGCGTTATACTGCCCTCCCAGATGAGTTTTTTTTACTGTAATCCATAATCGAGAACACACTGACGAGTGTGCTTTGTATCTGGCAAATATGGTAATTTTAAATGCCTACGGCACATGGAATCACATATCGTACTTCATGTTTTAAACTTTGATTTTCCTGGAATGTTTCGGCACCGTAACAATGCCAGATACATGTTGTATCCCCAACTGTAATGCAAATTAACCAAGTAAGAGAGGCTACACACCAGTGTTTAGGTTCCCAAGTGACGAAAATCTGCGCCAGGCATCGATTAGGGAACCTTCGAAATGGTTCGTAGATTGCATAAATTAGTCAATTAAGTGAAAAAATACTTTCAGTTATTGCTTCTGTATTGCTAAACAATTATTCACAGGCAAGGAATGATGCTGTTGATGTCAGCAAACTTGGTTATGGGAAGAGAAAGTTGCAGCACTTTAGGAAAGAAACAGAATTAGTCTGATACAGTTATGGAATACTAGCAGGAACAGACTATTTCTATAATGGTAGTAAATTATCTACATACATGTGCGGCGGAATCGAGGGTTTATAGGCCTCCAGTTTGAATATGTTATGGGAAATAGCCTACATTTTTGCATCACATAACCTTCAATGGCATCTACTTTCTCCATATTATTATTATTATTATTATTATTATTATTATTATATCACCGCCAATTCTTTTATTACCATACTTCAGAGTAGAAAAATACGAAAAGAAACCAAAATAATTTTCTTTATTTTGCTAAACACTTTTATGTTGGTAAATTATAACCGTGGCACTCATGCCTAATATCAGCTGCTTGCCTTTATAACAACTTTTCACGAACGTATGCACGTTATTCATTTATTTCCGATTGTAACACTGGTGATGTGTAAATAAAAATCAACAGATGTTTTGCTAAACATGTACATTATATTTGTCCAATATTAATTCCGTAGTTTTTGTCGCCTCCCTTGCAACCAAACAGCTGTTTCACTTCAGGCGCTCGTGACGAAGTATGACTGACAATAGCCGTAGCTACAGTGTTGTCAGTTTGAACCTTCCAACCTTTCTAGCGTCGACCGTGGGCGGACCCTTCTGAGAGTCTACCTTGTACAGTCTCGTGTTACGATGTTGTTGTTGTGGCTTTGAAGGGTTTGGACATCGTAATCATTTAGTCCTGTGCACTTAGGTGTATGTTGAATTTGTCTGATAACCGGTGTTATTGTTATGGCTGCAGTAGTGTGTATATTTGTAATTAGATGAGGATTGAGGAGGATGCAGGCGTACACTTAAACTATGAATCATCTCGGCATTCACCTAAAATACAAGTGGGAAACCATAAACAACCATTTCCAGGTAGGAATCGTACACACTTCTTTTCAGTTTTGCCACACGAGGCTAAGTTTACCCCGTTCCAGCTCTCAAACCAGAATTAAATTTTTGCCAGAGTCAAATATCAAAACCCAGGACTCCACGGTGAAAACTAACAATGCTAGCCACTACACAACGAGGCGGACTCTTCTGAAAGTCTACCTTGTACAGTCTCATGTTACGATGTTGTTGTTTTTAAGGACTTTTATACCCTTGAACTAGGGTGTATGTAAAATGTATGCGATATTCTGTGTTATTGAGGTGTCTGTAACAGTGTGTTTATTAGTTATTCGGGTAAGGATTGGGAAGGAGGCGGCCCTGGCCTTAATTTAGGAACCACTCAGATCTTTGCCTGGAGTAGAAGTGGGAAACTACAAAAACAATTTTTAAGACAACCAAGGTTAAATTTGTCTTCAAAATGCATGTAAAAGTCTCTCCAGCAGCCAAGAACCAAGCCTTCAGCCTCACTGATAACGCGCAATGTAGGCTATCAAATTTCTGAGAACTTGCATCTTTCAAGCTCCTACAGTACGCAGGTAAGAAAAGTCTCCTTTCAGCTCACGTAGTGTTCGCTCACATGTGAACTGTTTAAACTTGTAACAAAATTCTATCATCAATCACGCGTTATTGCATGTTTGTGTGTTGAGGTTTTGAAACAACATCTCAGTCACCAGCCCAGTATATTATCGTGTGCATCTGTCGTGTGTATAGTAGTTGGCTATTTTCCCTGTATATTTGGGTTGGTAAACAACTTTGCAAAATCTTAGTTCTCAACCACGTATACTTGGGTGTATAGAAAACTTTGTAATAACGCTGTCATCAGCTCTGCGAACTTGTTGTGTTTAAGAAAGGGTTAAAGACATCATAAGATAATTTTTGGTAATTTAATTAAATATTTGGTACTGTAATTTACATGTACCATGTTCTTGTGTACGTTGTCAGCGCTGGTTAACTAACATCTACCGTTATATTGTATTGGGTTGAAAGGTTAAAATGCTGTCATAGAGTTGATATCCTAGGCCTCAGATACCCTATTACCGCCGGGTTAAAATAGAACAAGAGTTGACCAAGAAATACATCTGATTCAGATAAGTAAAAACAAGTAAATTTTTGTCTAGAAAATCTGTGTGTAATAAATATGTTCGAGTAATCATTCTTTGACTAATTTGATAGAGCTCTCCATGCCTCTCTGTCCTGAGGTAATCGTGTCATCTCTACATAGCTACCACACCCTACATCCAAAGCAATCTGTTTAATCTATTCTAAACTTGGTTTACCCGTACAGTACTTGTCCTCAACCCTTCCATCCATAACTAAGCTTGCTATTCCTGGGTGTATTAATACGTGTCTTACCAACCTATCTCTTTACTTTAATGCATTTTCCAAAGAAAAATTTCCTCCTCCATTCGCCTGCATTTGCTACCCCATCTAATCTTCATCATTCTCCTGTAACACAACATTTTAGTCCTCAACACTTTCCACTTAATGTGTAGTGAGATAAAAAAAAACAGTGTTCTCTCATTAGTTCTGTATAGCTAAAACGTAGGGGATAAATACGTTATCAGCATCGTGTAGTTGGGTGTGTGAAATTTGTCTAATAACCTGTGTTATTGTGATGGCTGTGTTAGTGTGTTTATTTATTATTACAGTAGGAAGCAGCCGTGGCCTGTCAAAAAGTACCATCCTGGAAGTGCTTTATTTTGTTGTTGATTCTTCTAGGGGCTTCGTAACATCATTGTCATATAGCCCAGTGTACTTGGTTGAGTGTGGAATTTGTCTAATAACCGGTGTTATTGTGATGGCTGTATTATTGTGTGTATTGTAACTAAAGTGGGGATTGGAAAGGAAACAGCCGCGGCCTGTCAAAAGGTACCTTCCTGGAAGTGGTTTATTTTGTTGTTGATTATTTTAGGGGCTTCGTAACATCATTGTTATATAGCCTAGTGTACTTGGTTGAGAGTGGAGTTTGTCTAATAACCTGTGTTATTGTGATGGCTGTTTTAATGTGTGTATTGGTGACTAAAGTGGGGATTGGAAATGAAACAGCCGTGGCCTGTCAAAAGGTACAATTCTGGAAGTGGTGTATTAATTTAGGGGATTCGTAACATCATTGTCATAGAGCCCAGTGTACTTAAGTGTGTGTTAAATTTGTCTGATAATCTGTGTTATTGTGATGGCTGCAATAGTGTGTATTTGTAATTGAGACTAGGATTTGAAGGGAGGTGGCAGTAGCTTCAAGTTGTGAACCATCCTGGCATTTGCTTGGAGTAAAAGTAGAAAACCACGAAATTCCACTTCTAAGATAGCTGAGGTAGGAATTAAACTCAGCTCCTGTCAGTTTTGCCTCAAAAGGCTGAGTGTACCCCCGTTTCACTCCTGAACAGAAATTAATTTTCTTGGCAGAGCCAGGAATCGAACCCGGGCCTCCGCAGTAACAGCCAAGAATGCTAGCCACTACACCAAGATGTGGACAATATAAGGCTGGTCTTGATTGTTCATGATCAATCAATAAGTACCTGATAATAATAATATAATTTATAATAATATTAATAAAAATCATAAATATTCCATTTAGCAATGTTTCACAGCGAACCTCTCCCTGTGACGTTGTCCACAGTCTCAGGGCGAGGAGGCCATCTTGCGCATTAGCCCCTGGCCCAGCTACGGCCTACCTACTATCTCCCCATACCTACAAGCGAATGTAACACATTACATATTGTCAAACAGCTGACAGAGAACAGATCTTCCCCTGCCTCCAGGCGAATGTAACACATTACATATTTCCAAACAGCTGACAGAGAACACATGTTCTTCTACCTCCAAGCGATTGTTACCGTTTAACTAGACTCTTTTTTTCGTGCGGCCTTTGCGAGGAGTGCGACATCCAGTAGTATTATAGAGATCAATATGTAGCCCAGTGTTCTTTGGGTGCGTGTAGAATCTGTCTGATAACTGGTGTAAATTGAGATGTATTAAATAATGAGTTATCTGTAATTCAGGTAAGGACCGCAGATGATCAAATTAAAGTAGTTCCTACTTTTGCTACCGTCAACGACACCTAGCCATGAAGTAGGGTACTAGTTGCCACCGCAACAAAACACCTGGCGTCGAACGTTGGAATTTCCTTCAGCATTAATCAAAACTAAACTAGAAATTTAGATTGACACAATTGTAGTTAGTAAAAGGTTCTCATACAAGCCATCAAACTATAACATGGGTCAGCAAACTTTCCTTCCCCTCCGAAAGAAGCATACTGGTTTTAAGGATATTGGTGTATACCCAGAGAGTTAATGACAAACTTGAGCATCATTATGCTAATTCAATTCAGAATAGAGCTCCTAGGTACCCTAAAGACTGTCACTAGCTTTTCAACTTAATGAAGCAGACACGCCTGCTGCGTCATTAAGCGAATATCACTCAGATTAGAGCTCCTAGGTACCAACACAGACTGTGGTCGGAAGGTTACTCTTAGATGTATTGGCACACCTGCAGTTTCTTTAAGCTATCATTCTTCAGTTTAGAGCTCCTAGATATCTACCAAACTGTGATATGATGGATCATCTTTGAGGTATCTTCATACTGGAGAGATGTTAAGCTACTATCAGCTAGTTTAGAGCACCTAAGAAACCACTCACACTGAGAGCAGATGGTTCCTCTTGGGGCTTATATCAGTCAGCTTTTAGCACGTAGTTACCCACGCAGACGGTGACTAACTGGAGTGTCTTTAAGGTAATATAATTAAGATTAGCGCTCCTACCAACCCAAGCGGTTATCAGATTGTACTTCTAACACTAGACTGTGTTTAAGCTAATATCATTCAGTTACGATCTCCTATAATCCGTCACGAACCGAAAGGCAGAGCTCTTGACTTAAACGAAGCAATCGAGATAAATTTAGCTAAAAGAAACAACCCCAATAATTTAAACGAACACACTTTCATGGAGAGTTCACCCCTCTTTACTTTACTAGAAGACACACCCCGTCAGAAACAAGACACAACATAACGATGTAGCCAAGCTAGATAAGAGATCAATAAGGGAAACATGTTATTGAATCAGGATGTGCGTAGTGTCCTTCTATTCAATAAACCTAGGCCGGTACGAACTGCAGTATTAAAGATGCCGGAACATTCTCATTAGTCCGTTTGCGCTTAAAGCGGGATTTTAGCTTATGTGTGAAATGTATGAAACAAGGTTGAAGATTGTCCTGAATACAGAGACATACACCACATTAGAGCGAGTGGATTTGGCAACTTACTACAGACACATTTGCACGAGGAACAAATAGCACTTAGGAATGCGAGAGGAGGAATAGCTCAACGAGATAAGGGACCCTCACACATAGGAATTTCCCGTCATTTGAGTGCAAACAGTGACCAAGTGAACTGCTCTCTACAGGACCACGCAAAATTCAGCCAGATATGTAGCCGATAGAAAACAATCTAAATTGACCATTTACAAGAATTACATATTCATTTAAAACAATCAAATTCCGGAGTTCAATCACCACTTCCAGTATCTCAATTAAATATCACATAGACGACAACTAACAAATATTGACGAGTTGCATTATCTCCACTAATACTGCAACTAAATAAGTGTATATATTGTAAAAATTATCACCAATACTTTCAGACATAGATTTTATAGCCTGTGTAATGGATCTCATGATTATCGCTTGACGATCAAAACTGGTCATCCAAGTGTATTTTATGATCTCAGGTATTTTTTTCAGGATTAGGGAATAACCCATCTCATTTGCGTACAATAGTGTTAACCGACTGAAAAGCATCAAACTTTAATTTACTACGGAACAACAAGTGTGCCTTCGAATTAACTTGTCAAATAAAGTCATTCCACATACACTCCACGAATGTGGGATAAGTCCACAATGAATCATCAAATCAAATCCAATTTTTTTCCTGAATGCGTTTTACTCCGAATGTCCCACAGGGATGAGGACCAACTATGGACCAACTTGTGTGTCTTCAAATAACTCTCGAGAGTAAACATACCTCGCAAGTAGTACAATAATTCGACATTAGACCACTATGGATCATCAGGTATCTCGTCAAACTCGTTTTGGGGGTAATTTACTGCAGGAATGCATTAGACTACTAAAGATCATGAGTTAAGTACACTTATAAGTAAATTTTTCTCCGCATGTACTAGATGGGTGTTGCATTATACCACTATGGTTCATCAAGCCTGTCTTCTGGATACCTTTCCAAGTAAATTTTAATCTACACGTACTACAGGATTCTTGCTTGAGACCCTTATAGAACAACAAGTCTGCCTTGAAATTTATCTTCCTAGCACAGTACACATACTTCACGAATATGGCTTTAGGCAACTTTCCTTTTCAATTTTCCTTTCTCAGTAAAGTTCTCGCTACACTTACCACACGAATCTAGCTTTATACTCTGTGTCTTCAGGGAACCACTTTGTATCACGGAAATGTGGCTAGAGACCACTATGAATAACCATGTGTCTCTTTAAATTCCCTTTTACCGTAAACTTTGATCCGCATGTATTACAGGAGTAAGGCATTAAACCACTATGGATCATCACATGTTTCTTCAAGTATCCTTTCTGAATAAATTTTGCTTCGCATGTACTACAGGAATATGGCTTGAGATCACTATGAACCATCATGTGTCTTTTCAACCTGCGTTTCTCCGTAAACTTTGCTCCGCATGTTCCACAGGAAAAGGGCCTTAAACCACTATGAATCATCATGTGATTATTCACGTCACATCTCCTATTGAAGTTTTTTCCGCATATACTACACGAGTAAGGCTTTACAATACTATGAATCACTGTGTGTCTCTTTAAGCTCTCTTTCTCCGTGAAACTTGCTCCGCATGTATTACATGAATAAGGCCTTAAACCACTATGGATCATCATGTGATTCTTCAGGTCAGATTTCCTATTGAAGTTGGCTCCGCATATATAACAGGAGTAAGGCCTTACACCACTATGCGTCATCAAGTGTTTCTTCAGGTCACCTTTCCGTGCAAAGTGTGCTCCACATGTACAACAGGTATGTGGCTTGAGGCCTCTATGAATTATTATGTGTGCCTTTAAACTGCCTTTCACAGCAAAGTTTGCTCCGCAGGTTATGCATATGTAAGGCATCTTTATTTTGTTCGCATTTTGAATGAGTGAGGCTACGAATTTATCTCTTGTTAAAGTCTTCTCCGAGTTGTGGTCGTACCTGTGAAGAATTTCTAATGTTATAAAGAGTAAAATACCCACTACCATTATAATATCAAAAATTGTGTTTGAGTCCTCAGTCTTTTGACTGATTTGATGCAGCCATCCTATCCTCCCTCTCCTGAGCTAATCGTTTCATCTCAACATAGTTACCACACCCTACATCCGAGGCAATCTGTTTAACATATTCTAACCTTGGTCTACCCCTACAGTTCTTGTCCTCAACCCTTCCTTCCATAACTAAGCTTGCTATTCCTGGGTGTCTTAGTAGGTGTCCTACCAACCTATCTCTTCTCTTCATAAGCAGTCGCCAGAAACATCTCTCCTCTCCCACTAGTCTCAATACCTCTTCGTTTGTAACTCTATCTACCCATCTGATCTTCATCATTCTCCTGTAACACCACATTTCAAACGCTTCAATTCTCCTCTTTTCTGCTGCACCAATAGTCCAAGTTTCACTTCCATAGAGTGCCACGCTCCAGACAAAGGCCTTCAAAAATGACTTCCTAATACCTAAATCTATATTCGATGTCAACAGATTCCTTTCCTGTAGAAATGCTTTCCTTGCCTGAGCTAACCTACTTTTTATATCCTCCTTGCTTCGTCCATCACTGGTTATTTTGCTTCCCAAGTAACAGAATTCTCCTACTTCCTTTAGCTTTTCACCTGCCAATTTGATGTCCATAGAGGTTTCTGATTTATTTCGGCTGCATACATAAAACCATTCCGGATAAGTAAATAATAATCTTCTGTATTCGTAGACCTAGATATAAGAGCTGAGATGTAATGCGTATGATGATGATCGGAAGTACACACCCAGGGAATTTTTCAGCATCATGTTATTTGATTCAGTGAATAACACCGTTTATAATTTCGGCACAATCAAGTTGACCAACTCACAAGTATTTTATTTCGCTATGTTAGATGATCAAGGGAAACGGAATAATAACTTTGCGGTCAAGTGATTATCGATGAACTACAAGGCCATCGACCCGAGATTTTCAAAGGAAGTGATCCAACTAGTAAAAACGTAACTGGTTTATTTTGACCAATCTGCACATATTTGCAGGTTTTTCATAAATATTAGGAACTGAGTTAGTATCTACTCTTAAATGGCGTTGTTTTCTTGCAGTCGATATATATTATACAAACAATACTGTTTTATACTGTATGTCGTAGTTTTGATTTATAGTTCTTACGGATGAAATTTTTAATACTTTTATAGCAAGAAAAAAGCGCTTGTGCCAGTCAACACATTCTTCCAACGTCTCGATTAAGAAGATAAATACAATTAGGGGCTGCTCTATCTATATCTATGTACCAGAGATGAGGACCAGGAGGGATCCTATCCACGGGATACTTGAAGATGCAACCCGCAATCCAGGGACAAGGGCGTGCGCACTCTCGAATGAGTAAGAGAGAGAAAGTCGTGCAAGGGCTCAAACGAAAGGGCTCCTTCCCCTCTAGCTAAAGGACAAATCTATTCCACTTTAAAATAAAAAATATCCACATCCCCGGGGAAATAAGTAAAATTTTAAAGAACATGCGCACTTGAGGCTCTTCCAAACTTTATGGAAGATGCCTCCATACCCCCTCCAAACCCCCTACCGCCATCCCACCACCACCACCCTCAAAATTCCCTAAAGTTCCCAACAGAGTAATCCAAATTTATTTTGATTTTACACAAAAGTCCAGCACTCCTTCCACTTACATGCGTTAGGCTCATCCCTGTCGTCCTACTTTGGTCAGTTGCTGTTTTCTTCCTTCTTATTTATCGATTTATTTTTTATTTTATATTTATGATTTTATAATTATTTATTGATTATCGATTTACCGATTATCGATGAACTACAAGGCCATCGAGATTTTCAAAGAAAAGTCGATAACACTCGAACGATAATCGGAGAGTCGTGTGAGGGCTGAAACGAAATGTCTAGATACCCTCTATCCATAGCACTCATCGTTTTCAATTTTAATTATCTCTTGAATCATGGACGTCTCCACGGGTAGGTACGTTCGGAGCGATTTTCACAAAGTCATGTAACATGAAAACTAGCTGCCCATGACAGGATAGCCCGAGCGGTCGATCCAAGATGGTCGCCAATTAATTATTTTTATCATTTTTTATTTAATCAATGTTTATTCATTTATTATAATTATAACTATGATTCGATTCGGGCAACTATGGACCACGTTACTTCAACCGCTTCCGTCCCTGAGCTTTATTTCTGTCCCAGTATTTCTGCATGAATTTGCTGTGAGCCTCCTTTTTTTCATCAGTTCACTCCTTCCCTGATTTCAGCTTTGGCCTTTTCTGAGAATCGCTGGTGCGATCCGAGTTTTCTCTGGGAAGGAGCACGTTCCTGGATGTCATCAAACGTGATCCCTACTTCTAAAAGATTTATTTCAATCTCGGTGAATCAAATTCCCTTCGTTTTCTTGTTTACAAAATAGGGAAAGATGCGGTTGGTCAGTCGCTCAGAGTTCATGCGTGTGATGTGGCCATTGATACTAATCCTCCTTCTCCTTATGATGTCTGTTGACCTTTCCACACTTAGGTAGAGTTCGTTGTTTTGCCGCCTTCTGAACTCTCCATTTTTCCTACTTGGTCCCAATTTCTTACCTAGGATTCTTCTTTCTTTAGCCTCTACCTTTTCAATCAAACCTTTCCTGTAGAATGCAAGGTCTTCTCCTGCTTACAGGATTTCTGGACGAATAACTGATCAATAATGTCTAAGCTTGGCATTGAGGGACACTTATCGTTTATTATAAACATTCCTAGTCAGTAGGAATGCGAATTCCACCTTGTTGATCCTTGATGTGGATGCTTCTTTCTCCACTCACGTAAGTACTTAATCTTCTCTGTCCGCTTGATTATTACCTGCTCAACTCTTATCTCTCTGGAGGCTGGCTTGATATTAGTTATAAACTCCGTTTTCCCAAAGGAGATCTGGAGGCCTGCTTCTGCTGCTAGTTAATTGTTTTGTTTTGTAGCAGTTTCTTGGGAATCAGAGAAGATCGCAAGATCATCTGCGAAAGCTAAGCAGTCAATTGTGAGATGCATTTCCTTCTAGCCTATTCTGAGTCTATTCCCAACCCCTCCATTACGTACCTCTTTGCGCCATTCTCGGATGATCTTTTCTAGTTTGCAGTTGAAAAGTAGAGCTGATAGTCCATCTTCTTGCCAAACACCTGTCTTGATTTCAAAGGCGTCTGAAATCTCTCCCCTGAATATCACTCTGGAGTAGTGTAGGTTAAGGTCTGTTGAATGATTGTCCTCGCTTTGTTATCTAAGCCCATTTCCTTTAGAATTTGGAGGAGTGTATGTCGATCAATGAATCGTAGACCGTCTTGAAGTCGACGCAAGTCACCACAAACATCCTGTTCCTAATCATCTGATATCAAAGAATAGATTTAAGGCTCATAATTTTTTCGGCACATGAGCGTAGTTTTCTAAAGCTTCCTTGATATTCTCCCAGTTGTGAATCGAGTTGCTTTTCGGCTCTGTTCTGAAATGCTTTTGAGGGAACTTTGCATGATACGAGAGGAGCGAGACGCCTCGGTAATTGTTTTCAACAGCTTTATCAACTTTCTTGTGAAGGGGATAAATTAGGGCTGATGTCCAGTCACTTGGGAGTCTCTCGGTTTCCCAGATCTCTTGACTGATCTCTGTTAGTTTGTCAATCACCTTGTCACCTGTGAATTAATTATTAAAATGGATTTAATATTAATTCTTATTTATTTAGTTTTACTATTTATAAATTATTTTATATTCATTATCAGTTATTAAAATTAATATTATTAACCAACGTGCAGGTTCACATTATCATGACGGCTATGCGGGTAGTGGCATGTGTGGCTCGCTCAAGGTAACGTCATCGTTTCAACAAGAGTATACCTGTCGAGAATTAACAAGCCAGGCTACTGAATGTGGTGGGTTTCATGTTACCGTTTCAAACAAGACCAAACATGTTGCGTGACGTCACAGGGTTTTGGTCATCAATGTAACATTGGCAAATGAAATAAGTAGTGTGTTTTGATCGGTTCTGGCCCCTCCACCTCCACACCCTCCACACAAGATGGCGGTGGTGCGATATCTCTCGAACTTATGGTCGGATTTTGACAAATGAGGTGTCATTGAACTCGGGCTGACACCCCCTTTCCAATGGACAACATATTTCAACCCCAAACATAAAACCTACCCCTACTAGAGGGTGAAATTGAATTTTTTATAGAATCTCTCTTTCCAATTGCAACATGTGAGAGTTTGAATGCCGATATGGAATGTAACGTTGTTCTGCAAACCAATAATCAAAGAGGGGCATGTTAGGCCTTGAGGTGAGAGCCCCTGTTATTGTTGACGAGCCCCCTGCTGTCGGGCCCGTGTTGATGGGTTATTGTTGACAGGTCCTTGTGGACGAGTCCTTGTGGACAAGTCCTTGTGGACAGGTCCTTGTGGACGAGTCCTTGTGGACAAGTCTGTGTGGACAGGTCATTGTGGACAAGTCCTTGTGGACGAGTCCTTGTCCCTTTGGACTGATCCCTTTGGACGGGTCCCTTTGGCCTGGTTCCTACGGACTAGCCCATGAATTTATTTAAATTATGTCAAAGGGCCTAACTACATTTGTGTGTGTGTTGAATTGACGTTGTTCACTAATCCCCCACTACTATAATGGGATAACGATATGAAAGGAAAGTGAGTAGAGATGCTAAGGGGGTTCAGCTTCAAATACCGTTATTTATGCAAATGAGGGGGGCGTGGCAAGGGCAATGACCTTGAGGTAGGTCATGGTCAATGACCTTGAGGTAGGTCATTGACCCCCAAGGTCGCCGGGACCCCGGAAGGTAAACAAACCTTGGAGGGTCCAGGAACCGGTTTGAGGGGGTGTGGGTGGAGGGGGAGGAGTGGGGGTGGGGAGGGAGGGTGGGGGAGGGAAGGGTGGGGTGGGGGACGAGGGGGGAAGGATGGAAGAGGATCTGCACGAGACCCTCTTCGACCCAGTCTCTCTCTTGGACTGAGCGCCTTCTCTGTTATGGTCTCGTGCTATATAGCTTTGCTTTGAGCACGATGAGATCCGAATGTTGCCGAAGGTTTCCGAATCTTTGTCGGTGAATGAATCGTCAGAGAATTGAACGGTCAACTGGTGTGTGTGTGTGTGTGTGTGTGACGTCACAGCAGATTACGGGATGTGAGGTAGGTCATGGACGGGAGTGTTTTGAATGGAAAACATGAATGGCGGTGGATGGCGGTGGTTGTTGAACCCTGACGTGGTAGGTTGGTTAGGTGTGAATGGGTCTGAGAGACAAACAAGATGGGGTTGAAAGCGCTCAATGGTAAACAAACATCAATGGTATCTGGAGTAGTGAATGGAATTGAGGGAGAGGGGGAATAAACTGGTTGTTGAATGTGCTCAATGGTAAACAAACGTCAATGAATCTGGAGTAGTATTTCCTGTAAATGGTAGGGTGGGGGTAGGATACAAATCGCATGGCATGTTGAGTCGGCTAGCTCGACATGAAATAAAAACAAGAAGGTGTACACCAGATCTGATTTATTAATCCATGAATTATATGTGGCATTAAAACCTAGCCACTTAACAAAAAGTTTATTGCCACGTTTTTGTACAATTTTTTCAACAAGATAATGCTTGGGATATTGCGTCCTTTGCAGTTCCTCCATGTAGAATCCTCCTTGGATTGGCTGCTTGTTGAGGTCATCAAGTAAATAAACAACTGGATTAGAAAGTTTTACCTTGCGAATACGAAATATTTCTGTGCTCCAGTTTGGTGTGTATCCTTTGGCGAAGATTGTTTTATGTTTACTGATGCGCACATAATCACCAATACGTAATTGATGACGTCGTGGATCTACTGTTTTGATTTTGTGATGAATGCGATCCAATTGCGCAATGTTCTTGGTTACAAGGCGTGGTTTCATTTTGATGGTTCTATGTTTAGTGTTGTTGTAACGTGTCACCAGGTCGCCTACAAGTTCAAGCCAGCGATAGGATCCTCTTGCTGTAAATTGTTCCCACATGCGCGTCTTGAGTGTGCGGTTGAAACGTTCTACAACACTTGCCTTTAGATTGCTAAAAGTGGAATAGTGATGGATGTCAAGTGATTTGAGATAGGCGGAAAAAGTCTTGTTGAAAAATTCTTTGCCTTGATCTGTTTGAAGCAAACGAGGTTGTCGTCTTGACCGCTGAACGATGGTCTTGAATGCAGCGGTGACCAGTTGTGCAGATTTATTCCGAACAGGTTCAACAAAGGCCATTTTGGAATAAACGTCGATGACGGTGAGCAGATAGTTGACCCCGTTGTTAGCTTTGGCATAGGGAATCATTTCAACCAGATCAGCTTGCCAAAGATCGTCAACGCCCCGTGTGATGACATGACGACGATGGTAGAGACGACGAGCTGGTCTATGCAACTCGCGAGCAATGCCAGCCTTAACAGGCGAGGGTGTATGAACACGTTGACTCATTAGACAATAATGCCAGCATGACGAAGCTCCTCTTCTATTTCTAAAACTTCCGCCTCGTGTCCGGTATGACCAGCCTGTTCTGATGCACGCAACAGTTGCAGACGTTTAACCAACTTATTTGGATTGTTCCAATAGGCGAAATCGATGAATGGTTTCAAAGTATTAAACGTGATACCGGACGCTGAATTTGCACGGCGAACACTTGCATAGGCGGGAAACAATTTTGATATGATGGTTTTATATTTGAAGCTCTTATTAGCATTTACTGCTTCAGAACGTTTATAATTACGTCTAAAACCATTTGTAGCCATCAAGATGTCTTTATACTTTTCAAGATCTTCTTTATCATACTCCTCGGTAGAAGGTGTACGTGAAAATAAAAGTTCTAAAAGACCTGGCGTCAATTTATAACGAACTGTTTTAACAATCAAAACATTGTCACTTATCTTGATTGGTGAATCACCAATTCGAAATCTATTGTTTTCATAGCGAACACCATAGGTAGTATCAGTTTTCTTAGTAAAAAGATCTTCAAGGAAGGGAGTAACCAACGCACCATAATTTTGTAGTAAAATGGATTTTAACCGCACATATTGTTCGGGCGTATTTAATATTTCTTTAAGAGTAGGCTGCTTTTCTTTGGGTCTAGTGGGTGTTTCAGCAATTATTGATGTTTTCAAAAACTGGGGCAGCGGTGATTCTTTGGAGCTAGAAGACGGAAGCAATGGAGAAAAAACATCCTCAGGTTCTTCATCATTTTCTTCCTCCTCTTCAATTGTTTGTGTTTCTTTTGAGCGTGTACTAGGTTTTGATGTTCCTTTCAACACAGCTTCCAGAGGTGACTTCAAATGTTTTTCGACAAACAGTTCACTGTCGGCATGTGCACGTTTTAGATAGCGAAACTTTTGTCGAATGCTATTTCGTGCACGGATTATGTGCTTTTTTAATTGACTCCCTGTTGTCGCCATGACATCTGAACAAATGATGTTCAGAAAAGCAATGCAGCTACTTAAATACGAATGAAATGATCAAATCCCATGCGGTAGCGTCCATTGTTGATGTTGCTCAGCTTATCAATAACAAGACAACTGTGGTGATGAGCGTTCCAACACATGGCACACAACTGTGTAAAGGCTTGAAAGGTCATGTCTGGGTTCACGTGATCATCGTAGACGTGATGCATGTTGCGCTCATCCTGTCGGAAGAGAACAATCACGTTGGCATTGTCACGAATCAACTGTTTTGGTATTCGCGAATAGGTTTGAGCGAGATAAAAACAATCAATATATTTATGACGTCCCATGCTAAAGTAAGCCTGAATAATACCCTGTCGTTCTGTGGCCACATCGTCAAAAATCATAAGTGAATGGGGGCGAACATTGTCTGGAGAAATGACATCTTCGTGTGCTGCGAATGTGAAGTAGCCCATGTTGCGCAGACCTGACATGACCTGTTCCAAGAACACATACAGCGGTTGATACAGCGATTTGGCAAAAATATAGATATTTTGAAAGCGCACTCCGTTTAAGGAGGTGATGAGGGTAAGCAGAAGATTGGTTTTTCCACATCCCGACGGGCCGGCGATGAGACAGCGAATGGAGGATGGGAAGAGTGATCCATGACGTTGTTCGGACGATGTTGAGAAGAGGTGTGAAACCAAGTCTCCCACCGGAAGTGAATGTTGTTGCTTAATAATCTGCATATCAACTAAATGTGAAAGGGGAAGAGCTGGTCTCTATATACATGAGGCAAACGGGTGTTTCAGTTCCAGTGTAACCATGGACGCCTTTGGAAGAACTCTCAAAACAAATGAACGATTTGCTTTGACAAACGATCCAAAACATGATACAGATCCGGCTACTAAACGATATGTCGATGCTAATGTATTGTCACGCACTACAGATGGCAATTACGACTTTAATGGAAAGCGATTGACCAATATAACAGAACCCGTATTACCCTCGGACGCATGTTCAAAAAAGTATGTAGATTATTACCGATTACGACGTATCAAAGGAGATTATGAGGCTCAGAATAAACGTATTACAGGCGTTGCAGATCCTGTGAACGATCAAGATGTGTGCACCAAAGCCTATGTGTTAACCAATGCTGTGGTGTTAACAGAAGCAAAGGACTATGACGTACACCAACGTCGAATCACTCAGCTGGCTCTTCCAACAAACAACACGGACGCTGCTCGAAAGGACTATGTAGATAACAAGGTGAAACAGGTGCTCAGTATTGTGCCCACCCTAACTGCAAAGGGCTATACAGCAAATAATGCACGCCTTGTGCATGTGGCCGATCCTGAAGATGATCAAGATGTTTGTACAAAACGGTTTTTAAACTCTGAAATGGAAAAGGTGTGGGAAATTAAGGAGAACGCTCTACAGATGAAGCGAAGACGAATAGCAGAAGTTGCTGATCCTGTGCAACCTCACGACGTGACGACCAAACGATTTTTGGAACAACGGTTATCGCTTTTTATTAAATCAATACCCTCTATATTTCTGCTTCACATTGTAAACCAACAACCGGTAAAAGATCCCAATAACCTCGCCTACATACTACGTTCGGGATATGACAATTACCGTTTAATGTATGATGGTGCCATTCGTGTAATTGAGTATGCACCAGATTTGAAACATTTAGAGGTACGATTAAACGGTAGTGTTCAACCACTTATTGATCAACCGGTGAAAGCCGGAGACAAATTATTCTTTCACTTGAAACTCTCGTCTGAAGAAAAAGAGGCGGGGAAAACGATGAACGATTTTCCTCTGTATATAGAACTTGAATATACAGCCACCATTGAATAAATAACTACAGGTTCCCTTCCTGAGGAGCGTTAGTTGTGTTCTATACTTTGCGGTGTGAGGTTGTCTTGTTCTTTGGTTGCGATGGTGAAACAGAGATATGCGGTGAAGAAGAGAAAGAAGTTGTCAAGAAAGGGAGGCTTTAAAGCTATTCTTCATGCGGCACGTCAAGCTTCGCGCGGAGAAACAAATAGTGAGTTGGCTATTAAGAAAGCACTCCGAGCAGCACGATTGCATGCGAATCCCAAAAGTAAACTACGTTTTAGAAAACGTGCCCGAGTTATTCCTGTGCCGAAACGTGGTGGATTTTTACCTGCACTGTTTGCTGGACTAGCAGCCCTGGGTTCACTTCTTGGAGGAGCAAGTGCGGTAGCACGAACGGTGAAAGCTGTTGAGGAGGCGAAGCAACAGTTGAAGGAAAGTGAAAGGCATAATAAAACTATGGAGGCCATAGCACTGCGCGGTAAAGGTGTGAACATGAAGCTAGCACCCTACAAGAAAGGACTCGGCATTTACATGTCGCCAAAAAACGGTTAATCGATGCACTGCCACGACGAGCCATGACGCATGAGGAAGTTATAAGATATGCAAAACAGCTTAAGATCTCCCACTTTCGAGGCGTGTTTATGCGCAACCAACTACCGTCTCGACCACGGAGCCATGAAAGTGCAGTTGTCAATTTGGATGACAGTCATGGACCGGGAACGCATTATGTGGCCTACATAAAGCATGGTCGAACCGTGTGGTACTTTGACAGTTTTGGAAATCTTCCTCCTCCGACAGAGCTTGTTCGCTATTTTGGAAGCAGTGCAACAATACACTATAATGTGAAACGAGTGCAAAATTTTAACACGCAACAGTGCGGTCGTCTATGTTTGACTTTTCTATATAAGACCGAGCACGGCGGGTGACGTGGTCATTATGACAACAGAAAGTAGAACGTTTACAGTGCACGGACAAGGTGCGGAAGTAACTGTTGACTTTTATCCTCCTATTGAATTGGGACGACGACCCTACGTGTTGGGACTTGTTTCGTTTGAAGGCTATAATAGAATCTGCAACGTAATTGAAGACGTCAATGATAAGTTCTACTACGATGACTATGTGTTAACTCTACCGTCTGGCAGCTACACCGTAGATGATATTCACGATCACATCTACACAACTCTCACCAAGGAATTTAGTCTAAAAGCATTTCTGGACGGGACACGCAAGTTTGAACTCATAGCCAACAACGTGACACATCGCTGCAGTATTCTTTCTTCTTTTAGGATTGATTTTAAATCTCAACCAGATTCGATTGGGTCATTGTTAGGCTATTCACCACAAGTGTTAGTACCGAACGTGATACACAAGTCTGACCAACCGGTGAAAATAATTGAAGATCATCACGTATCTGTCACGTGTAATATTATTACAGACGTCTACACCAATCAAGATCCCTCGCATTCGCTTTATGATTTTATTGTTACTTCACCTGGTGGTTATATCATCCGCGAAAACCCGTCGGTGGTGCTCTATCATCCTGTGAGTGTGACCAACATCAGGAATATTACCTTAAGACTGGTGAATAGAAACCAACGTCTCATCCGATTAGACCCTCATACACCTGTGACCTACAAACTGTATCTGAAGCCAGCATGAAACAAGTGTATAAAGCGGCAACGCTGTCAAGAGCAGGTGTTAGTTGTGCTCAACACGTGTACAGGTTAACACGTGTCAACAAGCAGATCCTACAACAACTTGGTTACACCTTACGTCATGAATTCGATTCTAGACGTGACAAACCCTGTCGAAGTACAGGAGGGTATTGTAAGAATTGAACACCATTCCTACCAACCGTATACTCAGGGACTAAATAATAATGATGAGATTCGCATTACTATTAACCAACAAGATATCTACACGCTTCCACATGAAAGTTACATCCAGATTGAAGGGCAACTCACCAAATTGGATGGTACCATTCCAACAACGTCAAAGTTGGCCAACAATGCTTTGGCCTTTTTGTTTTCTGAGGTTCGCTACGTGATCAACGGTATTGAAGTGGATACTACTCGAAATGTTGGCATAACAAGTGTCATGAAACTTTATCCCTCGTACGGAAGCGAAGAGAGTAAAGCTTTTTGTATGGCTGGTTGGTGTCCCAACTCAACCAACGACTGGATGATTAACGATGATGGCACATTTACTGGACATTTACCTCTAAAATTAATACTAGGCTTTGCAGAGGATCATAAACGCATTATTGTGAACGCAAGACAGGATCTGATTCTTGTACGAGACAGGAGTGATTATAATGCGCTAAAGGGAGCTGATACAGCGCCAATAGATACAAAAATTCTACTGCAACGAATTCTATGGAAAGTACCGCACGTTACTCTATCAGATCAGAAAAAATTGAGTCTGCTCAAGATTGTGGAGAAGGATACAGCTTTACCCATTCAATTTAGAAGCTGGGAGCTGCATGAATATCCGGTATTACCACTCTCCGATACGCATACTTGGTCTATAAAAACCTCACGGTATACAGAGCGGCCACTCTACGTCCTGGTTGGATTTCAAACAGATCGCAAATATCAACAGAATAAAGATGCATCAAAATTTGACCACATCCAATTACGAAATATACGACTCTTTTTGAACGGTGTTACCTTTCCCTATGAGGGAATGGATTTAAACTTTAACAAGAACAAATATGGTAAGCTCTATGACATGTTTGTAAACTTTCAGTCATCCTATTATCAGAAAGAGGCATGTCCGCTATTATCGCCACAAGACTTCAAGTCCAAGGCGCCTCTGGTGGTGATGGACTGTTCGTATTTGGAGGAGTCGATGAAGGAAACAACTATTGATATCAGACTAGAATTTGAAACATCTACAGTTATTCCAGAAAAAACAACAGCCTATTGCCTTATTGTTCACGAGGCGCAAGTGTTTTATCAACCACTGTCCAATATGGTGACCAGAGTATAAATAGCATGTCTTCCTGCATTGCCCTTCACAGTCATGGAAAGCTACGATGAAGTCACAACCCCCTCTGCGAGGTGGGTCTGCAAATGTGAAAGTGATTCACCAGGTTCAGATGAAGATTCAAGGTTTACCATTTATCGCGCCCTAGTGAGTGAAGCTATAACTGCCTATCACAAGAATCATACTGTGCTTAGAATGCCGCCGCATCTGGTTCACTATTTACCGGATGGATTCATGTCTACGTTTGGTATTCATGACAGGGGCTACAACAACAAGCCCATCGCTAATCAAACAAATAATGTGGACGATGGCGTTGCCAAAGCTTCATCTTGTCATGTTGGAGAGCGGGTAGATTGTATGGACTGCAAATGCGATCGTTGCTCAACAAGTCGAGACGCTGATGCAGCATTTGAGATTTATCGCACCCTGGTGAGTTTAGCAATACGCGCCTACCATAAAGCACAATTTCTTCGTGAAATGCCGCAGCATCTGATTGCCTATTTACCAGCTGGATTTCTGACCGCGTACGGTGCACACGACATTGACCTTAATTGGGATAAGCTACCATTACACCTCCGTATGTCGGCGGATGTTGCAGCCTGCCGTCCTTGTCGTAGACACTTTATGCATCGAGGAGATTCTCACTGTGATTGGGATGGTCCAAATCCTATGATAAAAAATTGTAAGCGATGTACTGATAACTTTATGAATAAAATTGTGTAATTGATTCTTTGTGTGTATATTATTTTCCCGCTCCTATCCAATCAGTTAGTTGTTAAGAAGCAGCGGTGGTGGAAGGTCTGATATCCGTCGCCATGCCGAAAACATTGATTGTCGACGTGCAGGGTTTCAAGGTGAACGGAAACAAGTTTGTATTTAAGGAAGTTGGAATTATTGACTGCACAACCATGTGGGCACCAAGAGTAACCAGTTTTATCTTTGAACCACCGTTTCCATTGCATTTGCAGTCAGACGAGGACAGAAGACAAACAGAGTGGTTGCAACGCAATTTGGGACTAGTCTGGAAAGAAGGCGACATTCCTTACCAACATCTATCACTTGTTCTGAAAGCTCACTTGTTTGGTGCTGACCTTGTATTTGTAAAGGGAAGTGAAAAAAAGGAATGGTTGCGTCAGTATGTTAATTCAACATGTCAACTTGTTGACCTTCATGATCTGGGATGTCCTGCACTGTACAACCTGTCCGTGCCTGATGAACCTCTACAAAATAAAACACTTCAAAATGTTTGGAAGCTTTTTGATTGGCTAGCTCGCAGAGCATGTCAAAACTTGCATGTTGAGTGCAAAGCGTTGTAACGTCAGCTTCAGTGTGAGACATACCAGTGATCAGTGTGGACGTGTAGTAATATGGCAGCAATTGAAGGTTTGGACTCAAACCCCACAGAGCGAGCTATTGTCAAGTTTTTTGCCTGTAAAAAAAAGCTTGACAGTTTCACAGACGAGGAATTGAACGCTTTGCCCAAGGCGTTCCTTTTTTATGTTGCTTCAAACGCGGTGAAAAATATTTGGCACAGTGTACCTAGTGAGTGGAGCAGAGATCCTGGTCTGCGTGAACTACAACCATGCACTGACTTTAGTCATCACCAGCAAGTGTCTATCACTAAAATGCCATCCATTAGACAGTGTGGAACGTGTCAGCTCATCAAATTGTACCACGGCCATACAAATATACCGTCCTGTAAAGACTTTGCTTCATCATTCCATGGTTGCGATGACGAAGAGGAAGAAGAGACAGCAGCGGCAGTATCGCCAGCACCAAAAAGTAAGACAACGCTTGAAAAAGATATGCCAGACCTTTGCTGGTCATGGTCTAGTTAACAAGGCCATTGATCTACTTCCCATTGAACTGCATATTCCTGGCTATCAATTTTGTGGACCTGGAACTAAACTAAGCCAACGTCTAGCACAAGGGAACTCTGGAATCAACATATTGGATGCAGCGTGTAGAGATCATGACATTGCTTACAACAACAAGAATATAGAAGTACGTCGAGTTGCAGACCGCATTCTTCTAAGAAAGGCCATGCAGCGTGTGATGTCATCTACTGCTTCTATTGGTGAGAAGATTGCAGCCTTGATTGTAGCAGGAGCGATGAAGTCAAAGCTATTGATTGGTGGTGGATTAGTGAGGAAAAGGACAAAGTAATAAACATGAATCAAATATTGTGAAGTATTTATTTGAGAGTCAGTCCACCAGTTCATAGTATACACAAAATATGGTTTAGTTTTCTTCTTGTACAAAAACCAACAATTTTAATAAAAAGAATTGAAAATGAAAGTGTGTTATTTTTTACAAGGTGTGGAAATGACCATAAGGCAAGCTATTTACACCATCCCACAGACGTTTATTGTCATATGCTGTCAGCGATGTTTTATTTTGATTTACTGTAAAAATATTATGGTTCTTTGAAAGAATGCGTGTTTGCTGGTATAAGCGAGAGGTGTTTGCGTAGAGTACACATCGATATTCCTCAACATTGAGGAACTGTGTGACGCTACGAAGAACGCCCTTCGCTTTGCATTGACCTTTATTCTTTTGTGTTGAAAATGCGTACATTTTCGGCGCCAAAGCCACAAATTCTGTCATAACATCACCGGCGCACTCATCCTTAAATAGACCTATTTTTTTTTATTCATGGGAATTATGCCAAACATATTGTTAACCTCATAGTTTGAGGTATCAAAGTAATTTGGATGTTCTCTCATCACTGAGTAAACATCTATCGTATTGGTTTGATAAATAAGACTGTCTGTATCCATATACAGTAATTTTACATCTCCAAACTTTTGTTTGGCAAACTCATAATGAAATTGATACATTACAAATTTTGAAAAGTCAAGTATTACCATTCCCAAGTAAATTGGTTTGTTATACATGATTTCTGTCTTTGACAATTCAATGGTTACTAAATCAGTTTCAATAACTCGTACAGAATGGAAATTAGGCATAGCTATATATTTTCGTGCGCCATATCGACCGTCCCAGTGGTTTACCAAATGAATAGTTCTATGCTTTCGAATATTTTCCATTGATTTACCGTAGCACGCATTGTTCATTAATTTATAAAAATTTGATTCAAATGTGGTCTTGGCGTGCTGCCGATGATGAGTATTCAATTGCATGTACGGTTGTAACCATGGTTTTTGGTCAAAGCAAATAATGCGGTGAATGGATTGCAGTTTCAAACCATGTTTCAAACATTGCATTAAATTTTCAATGTGTATGACGTACCGATTTTTTGAATTTAACGTTGCCAGCAACTTTTTATTGTTGGAACGTGAACTGGGAGGTTGTAATTTTTCAACACAAAATGGTAGATCAGAATGATCATTGTGTATCTCACAGGGATATAATAAGTCGACCTCTAGAACGTAGCCACGCGTGTCATTGCTCAACACATCTTTTAAATTAAAATTTGAAACTTCATCTGAAGTCAACCATCGAAAATTTTGATATGGAAGGGGTTTTTCCATAGCATATCCGTATAAATTGTTACAATCTAGGTAGGTGAGGTATGTTGTAGGTTGGTTTGGTTTGTATGTATCCATATATGGATTATTTGCTTTGGCGTGCTTTTGCACAAGCGATACAAGCCCGCCACGTATTCCACGTTCAAAAAAGAGTAACATGTCGATGTCTGTTAATAGTTCCAGTTCTATGTCAGTCACCTTCAACATACAGTCCCAACTGTATCCGGCAAGGGTGTAGTAATGGGCTGGATCTAGATTGTAGATTTCAAGACACAGTTTGCGAAAGTGTTCAAACACGTCTGTCAAAAGTAGTGTATCAATTTTGAGGTATAAATCAGCATACTCGCCCAAAGTTGATATCTTGAACACGTCCCATACTTTTTGGGCGTGTAAATAGTCTTCTTCAGAAATATGACTTTTTGTTAAGTCATTGTAAAATTTGTCCTTTGAAGGGAGTGCAGTTTCCTGTAAACATGCCCAATTGTTTACATAATTATAGGGAAACACCCCTTTTCGAATGCATAATTCAAATTGTTTGACATCAGTAAAGTGTTGACGTACAAAATGCAAATTGTTTGGGTGAAGCCCTTGAACAAGCGCATCCAATGATGATGCGAGGAATCTATACGAATCTAAAAATCGTATACTGATTCCATTTCGCCATTTCGAAAACGAAATAAAATTTTCATGATTTTGTGGAATTAAAGAAAACTTTTGGTTTTCAAGGTTAACAAATTCCTTAATAATTAGATGACTGTCATACCGAGACATGTTGTGCAAGAAACAAGAAATATAGCGTGCTCTTTTATAGGCCAAATTACATGCACTATGAGCCGCTCCTCTAAATTTGCCAGTGTACCGATTATGGTCTCTCACTGGCGTGTCACAAGTTGCTATTGGTTTTTGACAAATGTGGCAAGTGGTTGCTGTTGCAAAAGCCACCTCGTCTGCATCCGACATTTGAAGCGGAATTGGGTTTTCCAGGATATTGTACACCCGATCTGCCAAGGCATCCAATTCATTTAAAAACCAAGCAGCAGCATCTGCATCGCGATGAGATTTGAAGTATGAAAGCGAAGGGTCATATGAACAAATCACGTTTAGAGCACAACTGAATGGCACATGTTGCTGTACTTGTTGAGTGTACGGGCGTGCTGGATCCGGGTTACATGTGTCAATGGGTGTGGTTAAACATTCAAAATCTGCATATACTGTAAATGGAAGCGGTTCTTGACGAGACACATTTTGAAATTTCATACTGGCTTTATCCTTTTCTGGGAATGTAATTTTTACAGCTGGTTGTGTAATGCAATCAATAGTATGGGCTGTCAACTTTTGATTGCTAGTAAAATATTGCAAACAGCGATCACATATATATACCCTATTTTTACTCTTTGTAACTTGTGAACGAACTAGTCTGGAAAGATCTTTGATATAACAATAATGGTTGCACAATTCCCCTTCAATGTACAATAAATTAAAATGCTTTTCTTTTTTTTCCTTTGTCACATAGAGTGGCCCAATAACTTTGTCCCCTTCAACTCCGTATACATTAATGGAGTAAAGCAGATTTTTAGATTCAAAACGAGAAATGGCGTTGAGGTCCATTGGGAATTCTATGTCTGCTAAATTTAGACTGATCATTAATTCCATAAATTTCTGGTGATATTTTCCCATTCTGTGAACATTTTCAGTTGCAGGACTTAACCCAGCAGCCAGGGACCACACAAAGCAAAAAACGTCATTATTATCCACATTGATGACTGCGTGATGTTTTTCCAACTGTTTAGGCAAATTAACATGAGATGAACCACTGTTCATGGGATCAAAGGTGCATACATTAATTTTAAGATGATTGATAGCTTTAAGCGATTTGCCACTTTCCAATTCTTGAAACTCGGCAAAGCGCGTCATGAGCTTATCGACAATGTTTTTACTATACCAACTGTGTATATTATCAGTGCGGTACAATTCACACATTTTCGTATGTAAATAAATCGGTTTGGTTACTTCAACACCTTGTTTTAAAATAACAAAATCACATAATAACTCAGCGTTAATCTTTAACGCTACATGTTCTCTTAAACAGTCTTGCATTTTATTTTGAAAAATGTTGTAGCTAGCGTTTAAAAATTCATTTGGGTCTAAAAATTTAGCATCATTATTAATTTTTAAGCTACATAACTTATTATTAAAACAACTATCCACGTTCTGCCAACTAAGTTCTGATGCTGACATCATGACACTTACAGTAATTACATTTACTACAAAAACAGCAAATCACTGAACAGTTTGCAGAGAATGAAAACAAACAAAGTTTATTGTCTCTGCAAATTCTGTTTTAACATTAACAAATTTTAAATTTTATTTGATTCTTCAATAAATTCTACCAAACATCTTTTGTTTTCTAGTCCCAAATATTTTAGGTAGATGGTTCCTTTGTTGAGGTCATTTACAGCTTCGTCGTTGAGTTCCATGAACCTCGCAGGTAAAAAGACAGCGAAATCTTCTAGTTCGCAAACTATTCTTCTGCCATATTTCGTGTTTACTTTGCGAACAGCTGTCACCAAATAGGACTCGTTAACTGGCAGGTCCTGTAAACGTTTAGTCTCCAGACCGGTTGCTCTGCCAATGAGATTCGCAACTGTTATAGCAGACATATTGGTTCTGAAAGGTAATTATAAAGTGTTTAGGTAAACTATTAAAAAGGTTCAGGTACCCTCCACCTTTATTTATTAGCACATTAACTCAAACCCTGATCTATAGACTAAACCATCAAGTGTGTATACAAAACTTATTTGCGAAGACGAGGAGTGTCCTAACAGCGCTCAGTCCCAGTAAATCAGTCGGATAGGGCGAGATAAGGTAATATCTCTTTTGACTGACGTCAAGCCTGCTAATGACTGTTAGTTGCAATAATAGTTTCATATATCCACTTGAGTAGTGTGTCCTGCATCCCCATCCAAACCTCTAGACTAAACCATCAAGTGTGTATACAAAACTTATTTGCGAAGACGAGGAGTGTCCTAACAGCGCTCAGTCCCAGTAAATCAGTCGGATAGGGCGAGATAAGGTAATATCTCTTTTGACTGACGTCAAGCCTGGTAATGACTGTTAGTTGCAATAATAGTTTCATATATCCACTTGAGTAGTGTGTCCTGCATCCCCATCCAAACCTCTAGACTAAACCATCAAGTGTGTATACAAAACTTATTTGCGAAGACGAGGAGTGTCCTAACAGCGCTCAGTCCCAGTAAATCAGTCGGATAGGGCGAGATAAGGTAATATCTCTTTTGACTGACGTCAAGCCTGGTAATGACTGTTAGTTGCAATAATAGTTTTATATACCCATTTGATATTATTATCCACTTGATAAATATTTAAGGTCAACTGTATAACCATCAACAGTTAGAGAAACTGAAGGTACTGTGTTCAATATTACCTGATAGAAGATCTTTGCAGCAAAGCGATGTGTATACTACCAACTCGTGGACTTCTCTGGCTAGCAACAATAATGTCAGGGCTTATATACCCTTACAATCAGAGGTAACACGCCGGTTTGTCCCGCTTTCTCAGTAACTGGATGACCTCCATATTTAGTGTCCGCTTTCTCAGTAACTGGATGACCTCCATATTTAGTATAAATGAACCTGCTACTTTACAAAGAATTGTCATTCACTGGTGCAATGTCGGATCATGAAAACACCCATCACGAAGAAGAAGAAGAATCCGAAAATTGGGATTCATCTTTAGACATTTTCATGTAAGTAATATTCATTTTTTTTAAATTGATACCAGGCAAAAAAAAATTAAATCAAAGCCTAGAACGCTAACCAATTAACCATGGGACCGGAATATATTTTTAATTAAGACAATACAAACACTTAGTCCCCAAGCCAGGGGAATTAATCACCAGAAAATACAATCTCCACAGACCTCCCAAAAGTCTAACCCAGGACCCTCCAGTTCAGAGGCTAACAGCAGCCAAGAACAGTACAGTTGAGCCACACAGCTAAACACATAGTTGTATCTTGTCTCGCAATAAACAGTCAAGTTAATTATTACACTATTGTTTAAATGCAATGTCAAGCTTGGCTAACACTATTGCTGTTAATGTTAATAGCGTTTGTCAAATTGTGGTCAAGTAGCTTTGAACACTTAGATACGCGTTAAGGTTTTATAAACTTAGCCGGGTGTGACCTTTGTGTAATAACTTGTACTAGTCGAGAATGCAAATTGTATGCAAGTAGTACTTTCTTCAACACTTGTTCATATATATTAACTATAATAACAGCAGCTCCACTCACTAAAGCGCAGCGTTATGTCATAGGGCTCAAGTCGCCCACGGGTGTTAACTAGAAAGACATACACTTGACCTCTCCAGAGGTCGCACAATCATTATTCATTACCTACCATTAGTTTCATTACTCATTAATTCATCCTGCAAAACTTTTAATTTAATTTCATAGCTAGTTTTTTGTCGTGTGACCTCCTCAGAGGCCGAGTGCAGGTCTTTCTATTCGACGTCCGTGGGCGAGCTGCGCGTCGGTATGGAGTGGATGAAGATGAAACTGGGCAAGGATGTGGAAGGAATCGGCCGTGGCCTATCAGAAGGTACCGTCCCAGCATTTGCATGTGGAAGGAATCGACCGTGGCCTATCAGAAGGTACCGTCCCAGCATTTGCATGTGGAAGGAATCGGCCGTGGCCTATCAGAAGGTACCGTCCCAGCATTTGCCTGGTGTTGAAAATGGGAAACCACGGAAAACCATGGAAGATGAAACTGGGCAAGGATGTGGAAGGAATCGGCCGTGGCCTATCAGAAGGTACCGTCCCAGCATTTGCATGTGGAAGGAATCGGCCGTGGCCTATCAGAAGGTACCGTCCCAGCATTTGCATGTGGAAGGAATCGGCCGTGGCCTATCAGAAGGTACCGTCCCAGCATTTGCATGTGGAAGGAATCGGCCGTGGCCTATCAGAAGGTACCGTCCCAGCATTTGCCTGGTGTTGAAAATGGGAAACCACGGAAAACCATGGAAGATGAAACTGGGCAAGGATGTGGAAGGAATCGGCCGTGGCCTATCAGAAGGTACCGTCCCAGCATTTGCATGTGGAAGGAATCGGCCGTGGCCTATCAGAAGGTACCGTCCCAGCATTTGCATGTGGAAGGAATCGACCGTGGCCTATCAGAAGGTACCGTCCCAGCATTTGCATGTGGAAGGAATCGGCCGTGGCCTATCAGAAGGTACCGTCCCAGCATTTGCCTGGTGTTGAAAATGGGAAAACCACGGAAAACCATTTCAAGGACGACCGACGGTGGGGCTCGAACCCACGCGTCTACCGAGTAAGCAGAGAGTTTGGACTCATGACCTAGGTGCATCGTTTCAGCCTTGTAATAATATCATATATACCTACATTTTATGTTACATAAGCACACACATGTTGACGATTTTAAAAATACAGTGTATTGCATCCTACTTGGAACAGACAGCTTTCTTTTTCTCCCAGTCCGACTTAAGAAACATGACAAATTTATTGTAATTTAATGCAAATTGTATTACCGGTTAGAGACCTGTTAAATTTATTGCCGCTGTCAAATATAATGGCTTTCATTATATTGCCAAGACATACCGCTTTAACAAAAATAAAAGTTAATAGCCTACATCATCAATCTTGATACCAGTCTAATGTCAAACGAGCTTTCAATATCTCATACATTAAAATTGTGTTACACTGTTATGTAAATTAGCATTAGTATTCCAGCTTCTTACTCACTTCATGTGAGATCTGTGTATGGTACCGCAAAAGTTGAATTGTTGTTGTTGTTTGAGTCTTCAGTCTTTTGACTGGTTTGATGCAGATCTCCATGTCTCCCTGTCCTGAGCTAATCGTTTCATCTCTACATAGCTCCAACATCCCTACATCGGAGGCAATCTGTTTAACATACTCTAACCTCGGTCTACCCCTACAGTTCTTGTCCTCGACCCTTCCTTCCATAACTAAGCTTGCTATTCCTGGGTGTCTTAGTATGTGTCCTACCAACCTATCTCTTCTCTTCATTAGCAGTCACCGGAAACATCTCTCCTCTCCCACTCGTCTTAATACCTCTTTGTTTGTAACCCTATCTACCCATCTGATCTTCATCATTCTCCTGTAACACCACATTTCAAATGCTTCTATTCTCCTCTTTTCTGCTGCACCAATAGTCCAAGTTTCACTTCCATAGAGCGCCACGCTCCAGACAAAGGCTTTCAAAAATGACTTCCTAATACCTAAATCTATATTCGATGTCAGCAGATTCCTTTTTTTTTGTAGAAATGCTTTCTTTGTCTGAGCCAACCTACTTGCTTCGTCCATCACTGGTTATTCCGCTTCCTAAGTAACAGAAGTCTCCTACTTCCTTCAGCTTTTCACCTGTCAATTTGATCTCCATAGAGGTTTCTGATTTATTTCGGTTGCATTCCAGTATTTATGTTTTACATTTATTTTCATCATGTATTCTTTCCGTAAGACGGAGTACTTTATTCCAATTGGTTTTAAAATGTCAAACAATTTAGTCCAATCAACTTTATCAAAAGCATTTTCTAAATCTACAAAAGCCATGAACGTTCTCTTGTCTTTCCTTATTCTATCTTCTAAAATCAGCCTAAGACTTAGTACAGCTTCCCTTGTTCCTACATTTCTCCTGAAACCAAACTGATCTTCGCCCAACTCTGTTTCTATCTGGCTTTCAATCCTTTTGTAAATCATTCTGGACAGGATCTTTGAAGCATGAGTAATCAAGAAGGTTGAATTAAGGATAACAAAATTAACAGTATTATTCTCTTCTTGCAAAACATTTTTTAAACTCAGCTTCCAAAAGCTTACATATAGCAGAACGCGGATTTTACAACTACAGAGGCGACAGCCGAGTTCAGCATTGCTTCCACTTACTTGTGTCAAGCTCCTCTCTGTCTTCTTTCCTATCAACCTCGCTTGGTCAACTCTTGTTCTCTTCCAACTCCAACAGTATTAGAGTATCCAAGGCCCTTGACACATCTTTTCTGATTCCCTCCTTCTGCAAGAGGCCAGTCTTCTTTTCCCATTATTTCCTACCTTCTGCCTGTCATTTAATCATTGATGCAGAGAAGTGCAAGGAGTATGCCTCCATAACTTAGGAGGTTTTCTGCTGTGTACTTTAATTTTCCCTGACACAAACATCAAGACAGTTTATATCCTCGCCGCTAGATTGGGTATTCTAATGACATTGATAGACATTTTTTCTATTTTATAGTTTTTCGAATGACCGCGTCATCGCCGAGTTTTTCGTACAGATGATGCTGCAGATGGAGGCCAATAATGACACGGAGGAGGCGGAGGACGATGATAGTGAAGAGGAAGGAGAAGAAGAAGAAGCTTCCGAAAATAAACAGTAATGTAAGAAAACAATAATAATAAAAATATTCTTGTTTTGATTGATTTATTTGTCTATCATTCCCACTTTTTTTTATGAAGCTGAGCGAGTCAACATGTCAGGTGTCAATCTCAGAAATTCACTCCTGTGACATCACACATCGGTTGACCGTTCAAATCAGATTATTCATTCTAACACCCATCCATGTCCATTAACCATCTAGCACGCCTTCCATATCCTCAGCTCCATAACACATAAATTCAAATCTCCCAAGTCAGCATAAATAAAAAAAATCCTTCGGCTGCACTAGGTCTCTGTGATTATGCCTCCATGGCTTAGGGAGAAGCATGCCAACCTCTCACCGCTGGGTCTGTGTTTCAAATCCCAGTTACTCCATGTAAAATCTGTGCTGGACAAAACAGAAGCAGACTGGTTTTTCTCCGGGTACCCTAGTTTTCCAGACAAACTTTTATTCCACCAACACTCTCCACCATGCGTTTTTGTATCCCCCACCCATTAACAATTTGTTTACCGTTAAGTATTAGAAAAAAACCATCCCGTCCATGACCTACACTACATTCTGCCTGTGACGTCACAACCTCCATTCTCAGTTCCATCTTCATTCACGTTTGTTTACCCGCCAACCTAGCACGTTAGGGATCAACAACCACCTTCCATCTCCATTCATGTTTCCCATTAAAACACTCTCATCCATGACCTGTGCTACATTCCGTAATCTGCTGTGACGTCGCAACCTCCATTCACGGTGCCATCTTCATTCACGTTTATTTACCCGCAAACCTAGCACGCCAGGGTTTAACAACCACCACCCACCACCATTCATGTTTTCCATTCAAAACACTCCCGTCCATGACCTACCTCACATCCCGTAATCTGCTGTGACGTCACACACACACACACACACCAGTTGACCGTTCAATTCTCTGACGATTCATTCACCGACAAAGATTCGGAAACCTTCGGCAACATTCGGATCTCATCGTGCTCAAAGCAAAGCTATATAGCACGAGACCATAACAGAGAAGGCGCTCAGTCCAAGAGAGAGACTGGGTCGAAGAGGGTCTCGTGCAGATCCTCTTCCATCCTTCCCCCCTCGTCCCCCACCCCACCCTTCCCTCCCCCACCCTCCCTCCCCACCCCCACTCCTCCCCCTCCACCCACACCCCCTCAAACCGGTTCCTGGACCCTCCAAGGTTTGTTTACCTTCCGGGGTCCCGGCGACCTTGGGGGTCAATGACCTACCTCAAGGTCATTGACCATGACCTACCTCAAGGTCATTGCCCTTGCCACGCCCCCCTCATTTGCATAAATAACGGTATTTGAAGCTGAACCCCCTTAGCATCTCTACTAAAGTGACGAAATACATGTGAACATACAAGGGATCTAACTTGGTGGATGGATGTGTTCTAACAAGTCATTTGTAGTTGAAAGAGAATAATACATGTTCTTAAGATGTTAAAACTGAGGAGATGGCACGTGCAGTAAGACGTCTTGTTACTTCCTGTGTCATATTACAGACATGACAGAGAGCGCGCAGATCTGTTGCTATGACTAACACTGCAGTAATTTGAAACCGCAAGTGTTCATTAAGACAATGGATGATGATCATGCAAAGTTAGCAGTTATTGGATATTACACAGGTGTTCCTTCCGGTGTCATGTTGCTGACATACCAGAGAGCGCACACTGCTGTTGCTATGACTGACGCTGCAGTAATTTGAAACCCCATATGTTGATTAAGACAATGGGTGATGATCAAGCAAAGTCAGCAGTCATTGAATACCACACAGGTGTTCCTAGTGTACTTTGGACTCTCAACTGTATTGGGAAAGGAATTGCAATGATCTGCAAAAAACTGCTGACACGAGCGATGAGAGTTTATATAAGAGGGGTGTCATATATCTCCCTACTGTCAGTCTTTATTACTCGCTTTGAGTGAACAGTGCTCTATTACTGCTCAAGAGTTGTAAAAAAAAGCCGTTTTGGTAGAAAATCATTAAATTATTTTGCAAAGTAAGTACTTATTATTAATGGATTGTAGTCTTTTATTACTAATTGATGTTGAAGTTATTGATTGGAATGTATTTATTGATTGATTGATTGATTGATTGATTTGTTTGCAGATAATTGGGTACCTGTAGGTTACCAGATTCCTACAATCTGTTCATTCAGTGGCATCAGTTGATCAATTATAAAAAGGTAAGTGCCCCCCTCTAATAACTTTTAAACAGTTAGAGTGATATTTTCCAATGTTCACCCCTACATGTCAGTGAAAATGGTATATTTGGCAGTCAAACGTTGGAACTACTTGACCATGGTGTGTAAAGCTAATTTTGTAGGTTAGATTTTGATTACCGCTCTATGAAGTCTGAATGTTCATTGCTAGGTGTCAGTGTCAGAGGGAATATTTAAAGACTTAACCTCAGTTCACCTAACATAACCTAACTTTACCTAACAACCTTATCATGTGACATGTTTTACAATTTTAAACTTGTTTTAAGACAGGCTATGACGTCACACTTAGCTCACTTAACTGGCGATTGCTGGTTTCTATCATGTGACATGTTCTACAAGTTTAGACTTGTTTTAAGACTGGCTATGACGTCACACTTAGCTCAATTAACTAACGATCGCCGGTTTCAATCACGTGATATGTTCTACAAGTTTAGACTTGTTTTAAGACTGGCTATGACGCCACACTTAGCTCACTTAACTGGCGACCGCTGGTTTCTACCACTCTATCAAGTTCTAATGTTCACTGCTAGGTGTCAGTGACAGTGGTATATAGTAACCCTCAGTTAGAACTACATAAAGTTAGACTTGCTAGGAGTTCACAGATCGATTTAAATACCCTGCTATAACCATTGACTGGAATATAATTAAACTATTTATATTGTAAATTTTGTTTTATCTTTTACTAACATTGATGATTTCTTTCTTTTATAGATAACTTGGAAAGTAATCATCATGTTCAAGTGTGGTGACTGTAAGAAACAGTTCTCAAGACCTGACAACCTTCAACGTCATGCAAGTACAAAACATAATCAGAAAATGTTTGTGTGCAGTCATTGTGCTACCACATTTAACAGACAAGATAGTCTTACACGACATGTAAATTTAATGCATGTCAGTTCAGCACCATTTTCGTGTTCAGTTTGCGAACTTGGTTTTTCTGCTGTAAAGCGATATCAATCCCACAAGGTTGAAGTGCATGGAGAACAACAGGAATTGAAATCTGTAAAACCATCAACTAGCACGGAACCTTTAAATGAATGTGATGCTCAAAAGCGTAAACGTTCTCAAGATTGTGAAAATAGTTGTGCAACAAAATGAAAAAAGAATGGTGAACCTTCAATAACACATTGTGATGTATGTAATATTGATATACCTTCTTCAATCATTCATGGACATTTACGCAGTATTCAACATAAAAATAACACTTGCCATGAAATAAATTCTGGAAATGTTCAACAAATTGGTAGTGCATTTAAAAGTCGAATTGCTAGTTATAGACTTCATAGTGAAGAAAAAACTCAAAGTATTGAATCATTTTTAAAAAATGTTCAACCTACTGTGTTTGGCTTAGTAAAAAAATGTTTTATTAGAGCATAAAACAATTAAAATGAATTTTGAACTTTTTGGCCTCTATGTAAAAACTGGGAGCGAAGAAGAAATTACAGATATCAAATCCTTTAATACAAAAAACATAATTGTTAGCGAATCAACTAATATTAGTGATATATACCAAAATATTTCAAGTGCTATCATTGTGAAGAGTGAAGAGTTCCAGGAAAGGGAGTCAGGCTGGGCGTTAGTTGAAGTACTTTATTTAGAAACCAACATGAATAAATATAATCCCCTTCGAGCATCATCATACGTTGATTTGCCAGGATGGATCAAACGTAAGCACGCTTGTGTATACGTTATGAATAATGATGACGCATGCTTTGCATGGGCTGTAACCTCAGCTCTCCATCCAGCAGTGGGACATGTGGAGAGAACGTCATCGTATCCTCACTATTCTTCAGTGTTAGATTTAAAAGAAATAGAATATCCTATGGCGATAAAAGACATTCAACGTTTTGAAGAGCTGAACAATGTAAGTATTAATGTTTATGAAATTGAAAATAAGAGTATAGTAGGTCCTCTATATTATACTCAGGAAAAAAAGGATGCTCATGTAAATTTACTATACATAACCGAAGGTGAAAACGCCCACTATTGTTGGATAAAACATTTCAGTAGACTTGTTGGTAGTCAGCTATCAAAAGGTGAATCTAAGAAGTGGTTGTGTGATGGCTGTTTGCTATATTTCAGAAAAGAGGACCAACTAACTCAACATCAAAAATGGGGGTGTAATCATGTTCGTACGGTATTACCGACTCCTAAAAATAACATTCTAAAATTTAAGGATTATGAGAAACAGCTTCGAGTACCATTTGTTATATATGCTGACTTCGAGGCTTTGCTAAAACCATTTAATACATGTTCATCAAATCCAGCCCAACCTTTCACCAACACAACTCACATTCATGAACCTTTTAGCTTTGCATATTATATTAAATGTAGTTATGATGACTCTTTAAATAAGATTGAGCTCTATAGAGGACCTGATGCACCTAAAGTTTTTATGGAAAGGCTTGAGAAAGATGCCATTCGTATATCCTCTATTTTAAATACGATCATTCCAATGGAGTCACTAACTTCCTCAGAGCAAATGAATTTTGAAACTGAAACTAATTGTTTTATATGTGGTGAATGTTTATATTCAGACAGGGTTCGCGATCATGACAATTTAACAGGAAAATATCGTGGTGCTGCTCACCAAGAATGTAATTTAAATTATAGAGTAAGTAAATTCAATCCGGTCATTCTACACAACGGTAGCAAATACGATAACCACTTTATCGTTAAAGAATTTGGAGCTTCAGATGTGAAAATTGATGTGATTGCGAATAATAAGGAAAAATACATATCGTTCACAAAATACATCAAAACTAGCAATAAAAAAAACATTAAACTGCGATTTTTAGATTCATTCCGCTTTATGCCGAGTAGTCTTGATAAGCTGGCTAGTAATTTAAAATCAGATCAGTTTCATGAAATTCATCGTGTCTTTCCTAAAGAAGATGATTTTAATTTGATTCGTCAAAAGGGTATATTCCCTTATGAATATATTAATTGTGTGAAACGTCTTGAGGAGTGTTGTTTACCACCGAAAGATGCATTTTACAGTTCCTTAAACACAAGTCATATCAGTGATCAGGAATATTTACATGCACAACGTGTATGGACACAGTTCCACATTCAAACTTTAGGAGAATTTTCAGACATATATTTGAAGACAGATGTGTTATTATTAGCAGATGTTTTTGAAAAATTTCGAAATGTTTGTATGAAAACTTATGACCTTGATCCTTGTCAGTATTTCACTGCTCCTGGGTTAAGTTTCAGTTCAATGTTGAAAAAAAACGAAAGTAAATTTAGAATTAATGACTGATATAGACATGATCAATTTTATAAAATCATCAATTCGAGGTGGATTAAGCCAATGTAGTGGACGGTACTCTAAAGCGAATAATAAATACATGCCTAGCTACAACCCTTGTGAAGAGTCAAAGTATATTGTCTACCTCGATGCAAATAACCAATATGGTTGGGCTATGAGTCAATATCTACCACTGAAAGATTTTCGCTGGCTGACACAACCTGAAATTGATGTCTTACATGTTGACACTCTTAATGATAACGATGATAAAGGATATATTTTAGAGGTAAATCTTGAGTACCCTAAAGAGTTACATGATGATCATAATGATTTACCATTTTGTCCTGAGAATATGAAATCTCCATACATCTCATCACGAACAAAAATGTTAATTGCTAATGTAAATGATAAATGTAAATATGTAATACATTATCAAAACTTGAAACAGTGTCTACAGCATGGATTAAAATTAACTAAAATTCATCGCGTATTGCAATTTCATCAGTCAGCATGGCTGAAACCGTATATTGATCTAAACAATAATTTAAGAACACAGTCAACAAACGCGTTTGAAAAGGATTTTTATAAACTCATGAATAATAGTGTTTTTGGAAAGACTATGGAGAATGTTGATAAACGAGTTGATGTAAAGCTGATAACAAAGTGGGAGAATGATGGTAAAAGGTATGGTGCGAGCAACTTAATAAGCAAGCCTAACTTTCATAGCTGTTCAATTATTCATGAGGATTTAGTTGTAATACAAATGAATCGTCTTAAAGTAACTTACAACAAACCCATATACGTGGGTTACACCATTCTGGAATTGTCAAAAACACTTATGTATGAATATCACTATGATTATGTAAAGAACAACTATCTTGATAATGCTAAACTACTCTACACAGACACAGATTCTTTTATTTATGAGTTTAAAACTGATGATTTTTATGATGATATCAAAACTGAGCTAAATAGGTTTGATACAAGTGACTATCCAGAGGATAATATTTACCATTTACCTCTCGTAAACAAAAAGGTTCTTGGGAAATTTAAGGATGAATGTGCTGGTGTTATTATAGACACCTTTGTAGGCACAAAATCTAAATCATACAGCTATATGACGATTGATGATGTAGTAGTAAAAAAATTAAAAGGAGTGAAAAAGAATGTTGTTAGTAAAGAGTTAGATATAAGTGAATATAAGAACTGTATAGTTAGTAACCCACCTGTATTATATAAGAAAATGTGTGTATTTAGAAGTAAAAATCATCAGCTACATACCAATTTGTTGAACAAAGTTGCTTTAAGTAATGAAGACAACAAACGATTCATTATACCCAACACATTTAATACTCTTGCTTGGGGAAACAGTCGTAATGACGACTATTACTTTACTTAAGTCTAATGATCACTATATTGTAATATTTGTAGTGTGTTTTATATTGTAATATTTTTTTGTAAAAACTGTAAGTAGAATGTATAATGTTAGGCTACAGTAGTTTAGTAAAAATAAGATAAGTAATACATTTTAGTGTAAAATGTTTGCTTTTGTATATTACGAAAAAATTTAAAAAAATTGACTGAATGTGTGAACTAAACAAGGGGAATGTAAAAAATGTAAAGTGGAAATTGTAAATATCCATGTGTGAAAAAGTGAAATGGCTATCACCATTTTAAAATTAAAAAGACATTGTAATCTGGTAAACCTTGTTTTTTATTTCACAACAACGAAAATGTATAGAATGTGTAAACCAAACAAGGGAATGTAAAAAATGAAAAGTGGAAATTGTAAATATTCATGTGTGAAAAATGAAATGGCTCTCACCATTTTTTAAAAATTAAAAGATATAGTGATTTAGTGAACCTTATTTATATTTCACAAAAAAATGTACAGAATGTGTGAACTAAACAAGGGGAATGTAAAAAAATGTAAAGTGGAAATTGTAAATATTCATGTGTGAAAAAATGAAAATGAAGAAATGACTATCACCATTTTTAGAATTAAAAGACATTGTGATCTGGTAAACCTTGTTTTTTATTTCACAACAACAAAAATGTACAGAATGTTTAAACTAAACAAGGGGAATGTAAAAAAAATGTAAAGTGGAAATTGTAAATATTCATGTGTGAAAAAAATGAAATGGCTATCACCATTTTTTAAAATAAAAGACATTGTGATCTTGTAAACCTTGTTTTTATTTCACAACAAATAGAGCTTTACAAAAATAGAATACAAAGAAATAGCAATTCCTCAATCCTTTTCAATGTCCATGTCCACTCATTATCAACTTTCCTTTTATAACACTAATCACAATGACGACTGCCAACCTCTCTCCCACTGAGACATCACAGAATGTCGAAAGTTGTTTAGCTTTTCAACGATACTTTATCCGCTACACGTCTTATTGCAGAATGACTGTGGTGATAAGAAAGGTGCATGCTTGATCCAAAGGATTAATAGGTATATCACTATGCTGCAAAGGTTCTTCAAGACAAGTTCCAGGACTACACAAATAATAACCAGGTAGGTAGATTTCGAAAGTCAAGTATTGAATTACTTTGTTAATGATGCCATTGCCAGTACAGGTCTGGCATATCCTTTTTCCATCGATGGTAAAAAGGTTTGATCTTCCTCCTCCTCTGTGGATGATGTTTGTTGTTGTTGCTTTTTTTCTTCATTACTCCCGTGGTATGAGGAAACAAAGTCTTTACACTGACTTTTATGACCATGATACAGTTTGACTAGCTGACAAGTAGCACACTGTCGCATAGAGGGTATTTTTGCCATAGCCACTTGCTTATGGTGATCATAATCTGTACATGGTTGCAATTCACTTAACACAGGGTCTTGAGTCCATGATTTTGGTACATGTTGCCAGATTTCTTTCACTGCATTTGCTGCGACATAATAAATGAATGATTTTGGAAGAGCCAATAATTCTTCTTTAGTAAAACTGTCTAGTTTCTTTTTACACACAAAGAACTTTCCAATCGCTTTATCGGTAGCATCCCCTTTCTCCATGGTATCACGTTGATGTTTACACGTCGCTTGTAGAAATCTCACTGGTGTCATTCACAGGTAAACCTTTAGTTTTAATTTTATTTAACAATTCCCAGCAGGCATTGGTGGATAGCCAATGAAACAATTGCCACACCTGTGCCAAGGCTTTATGGGTAATATTGTCACAGGGGCAGCGATCCATGAGTGTTTGCAGCGATGGACAGCCCAAGTCAATTAAATCGATACATTGGCAGTAAGACGCTAAAAATGGTTGTAGCCATTGACGTTTTTCACTACCTTTCACAAATATTACATGGGCAGAAGACAAGTGGGCTTTCATGACCATGTCCAGGTGCTTATATGAAATGGTTCCTCGCTTCCAGCCTAGTTGCATATGAGTTTCAATCCACTGGGTTTGTTTACAGTCTTTATCACACAACAAATCAAACGCATAAGGTGGTTTAAACACCAAATGAGTAGCTTGTGATATCCAAAAAGTGGAACAATCGATGATGGCCACTTCTTTAAATATAAATTTGTTATCTCCAATTTTAAACCCTTGACAGTCGACAATCAGTGTACGCAACATGTTCACTCTTGTCTGGATCAAGTCCAACTGACCACAGACTGACAATTGTTCAGTAAGGTGTACCCATGTCATTTACTTACATTCCATTCTAGTAAAAGAAAAGAAAAACATCGAGTAGTCACTATAGAGGTTAGGATCTGACAGGGGGGGGGGGATAAGAAATAATAATATAACAACAACAACCAATTTTTTTAATTTCATTATTTTATTAGCATAACAAGTTTTACATTCTTTTTTCATTCTAGGATAGAGGCGGTACCATCTCATACAACAAAAAAGTATTTTGTGTTTATAGTGTCCATAACACCGATGATATCCCAATGTCTCTAAACTGGATGTTTTTGACTGTGAGCTGCTCACTGAAGCACTGCCGGCACCATAAAGTCCACACGTATCATAACTTTTTTCATCACTCAGAGGCATGAGTGAGGGGTAACTTGAATGACAGGGTATATTACCCACTTCCATTCTGCACAGGTAGGGGCAGGCAGGTGACCAGCGCTGATGTTCCTGCATGGGTTCATCGCTCTCTTGCCATTGGTCTAAGATGATGGGACAAAACACACATTTCACTTCATCTCTTCTTTTTAAATAGTAGAATCCAGCGGCTGCTAAGGCTTGAGGGTTTATAAAAGGCACCGGCCACGTCGCAAAGGTCTTGAAACGTTGTTCCTCAGATTTTAAATTCATGGATGTAACTTCTCTTGAGGCTTGAAAGCAAGACATGACTGAGTGGTTTGATGTGTGTTGACCTGCTATTTATACACTTGTCACTTGGTTGGACAGTGGATAATAGTTGACTTGTTTGTGATGAATAATCAAACAGTAGGCCGTGGTATTGGCTGGAACATTGTCATGCGTTTCAAAATCTAGTCGAATGTCAATATTGGATGGTTTGACAGACTCTTCCAAGTAGGAACAGTCAAAGACAATCAGTGGCGCCCTTGTCTTAAAAGCTTGGGGTGACAACATTGGACAATTCTCTTTTTGATAATACGACCATCTAAATTTAGAAAACAAGTCGTACAGGGGGGCCAACTTATTTTTTGAAACATATAAATCCAGTCCTTCATAGGGAAACACAGCACCGTTGAGGAAAAGACGTGCATTTCTCAATTGCAGGTGATCAAATTGCGTGACATCTTTGGTTTGTTGATACTTGCGATTCGTTTGAAAACCCACAATCATGTAGAGAGGTCTCTCTGTATAGCGGGCTGTTTTTATAGACCAACTGTGTGTGTTGGTGGTGGGCAATAACGGGTACTCATGGAGTGCCCAGCTTCTAAATTCCATGGGTAGAGGTATATCTCTCTTTACCATTTTGAGTATGTCCAGTTTTTTGCTATCGTTAAGGGTCACATGAGGCACTTTCCATAGCAAGCGTTGTAGTTGAATTTTTGAATCAATGGGGGCATTGTCGACTCCCTTGAGTGCATTATTATCACTCCTGTCTCTCACTAGATAAAGCACTTGCCTTGCGTTGACCACAATGCGCTGGTGATCTTCAGCAAAGCCTAAAATCAGTTTAAGAGGTAAATATCCAGTGAAGGTGCCATCGGTGTGTACCGTCCAGTCATTGGTCGAGTCAGGGCACCAACCCGCCATGCAAAGTGTTCACGGCCGGTGAATTAAAACTCAGCAATTCTTCTAGGTTTGTGCTGTGTCTTGTGTGGGGTTTCACCTAGGACACCAAGCTGGCTCATCGGCGGGCTCTTGGTATCCCCGCCCAGACCCCCACAGGAGTAACGAACTGCGCACTACCTCCTTTTATATTGAGTGCAACTGCACTACTACGATGAGCCAGCTTGGTGTCCTAGGCGAAACCCCACACAAGACACGGCACAAACCTAGAAGAATTGCTGAGTTTTAATTCACCGGCCGTGAAAGCCAATATACCATCTTTTTGGAAGCCTTCATAGGGAGGTTCAGGCTGCTTGAGCTTTTAGTTCTCGCAGCATAGTAGTGCAGTTGCACTCGATATAAAGGGAGGTAGCGCGCAGTTTGTTAATCCTGTGAGGGTCCGGGCGGGGACACCAAGGGCCCGCCGATGAGCCAGCTTGGTGTCCTAGGTGAAACCCCACACAAGACACGGCACATACCTAGAAGAATTGCTGAGTTTTAATTCACCGGTCGTGAAAGCCAATATACCATCATTTCATTCATTCATTCATTGTCGGAAAATATATTGCTGAAATTGTAATTTGATGATGATAGTTGATGTTTAGGTGCCTAACATGGAGGTTATAGGCCTCTAATTCTTTGGGGTGAAAATGATAAATGGTGATAAAATGAACACTAGAACTGAAAATAACTAAATCTTCAACCAAATTACGGATTAGGAGAACAAAAAGGAATAAGGGAAATAAAATGCAGTTAAAACAAATCTCTCAACCCTCAAAAAATGAGAATTGACGGATTTGGAATGGTCTGCTATGAAAGACAGGTAGGAAGGGAAGTAGGAGAGAGTCCACCCCAGAATCACTGGAAAAAGGGAAAGTACAGATCCAGCTCAGGTATCATCCTAAACTCAAGAGCCGTGAGCCCTTGAGGGTGTAGCACCTCCAGTGGTGGGGCTACACACACCCTGCCTCCTTTATGACCCTGTGAAGGAGGCAGGAGATATGATGAAAAGAGAAACAAGAGCTCTGACCCTTTGAAGAATGAAGGTAACAGGAATGATAGAACAAGGTCCAATTAAGGCGGGAATTTGAAAGACTCCTTAGACCTTGGATATCCTAATACCGTCATGGTCGGAAGAGAACAAGAGTTGATCAAGGGAGGCCGACAGTAAATATGCCAGAGAGGACCTCGGCACAATTAAGTGGATGCAATCGCGAAATAAGCTGGGGCCGCCTGATCGCTAACCAGCGTTCCACAAGTTGTATGCCCCTGAAGTAGGGGGAGTGTCGTAATGTCGTTAGTGATCGAGAGGCGACCAAGGGTGGTCGGCATGAATGATGACAGAAGGGATCCCGGCACAAGTAAGTGGAAGCGATACCGCACTCAGCTGGGGTCCTGTTGTCACCAAACCCACATCCCATTAGTCGTGAGTCCCTGGGCGATGTACTGAAGAATGATTCAACAAAATTGCAATGAAATGATACCCATTATTCAGAAGACAACTTATGGGTAAGCACTGGACGATTGATTCCGTAGTTAATTGGATATCATCGTAGGTCTCAGAGACTAAGGAGTCCCTATCATGTGCGTTCCTAGCAGTGGTCGAGTACTATCCCGGCATTTGCCTGGACAGAGTGTAGAAAAAACACTTTCAAGATAGTTTATCTGTGCTGGGTTTCGAACCTACGATGTCTGGACTTGCTACAGCTGCCCTCGCAGCCATGGTGCACGATTAAACGATCACAACTACGGCGCGGGACTCTTAAAATGACGACTACACTACAGACGAAGGAGAGTTTGTGTCCGATACAAAGTTATCGCGGGAAATCACGTTATGGCAATCATCACACCTATCTCTGCCTCAGTAAACTCGGGAAAGGAAAGCACACCTCCTGTGTTCTTCCTATTTAAAGTGCAAAATGACACACAACAGAATGATATACTGAATTTGAGCAGCGGAGTTCAAACCATGGTTTATAATTTACACCAGCATTTTACAATTTCATCAGCAAACATACCAAACAACGTGGGAATTCAGTATATCGATACCGACTACTTACAAGAATTGAAACTGAAACAAATCTTCGAGTAACTCAGACCTCCAAGGCGAAAGACGAACATTTTAGCCGTTGATACTCGTGGTCGTCTAAGTGATTTTTGCATTTTATGTATAATTTTATAGGGACACTGGGACCGAAATTTTAGTGAAATATGTGGAAAGTATCGATTTTTGGATATTTTCATATTAATACACTCCTATCCCCTGCGGACCAGATAGCAGTGCTCTCATCCGAATTCCGCCATTTTTATAGCCCTAACGTAGCTTTTAAAATGCCTGGCATGCAGATCAACGCCCCAGCACAGTAAGTGTCCTGAAGGTTCTGAGTCTTGGTGCTTCTACAATCCAAGTATCGCTGCTGGTAAAACACCACTGAGTTATGAAAAAATGGCTGTAAAGCTTTAAGAACCCTTAGTTGTGAAGATTATGCCTGTTTATCAAAGGCTGGCATCAGATGAGCTACTATCCAGATGCATCCGGGGTGCTGCTCAAAATCAGAATGAGTCTGTGCATTCTGTTTTCTGGAGGAAGTGCCCAAAAGAGATTTTTAGCCTACTTTTCACATTTTGCAAAAATAGGGAAAAAGTAGACTTATGAGATCGATCCGGGAAAATGTCTATCTGTTTGTGCTTCTGTCTGTCTGTGTGTGTGTGTGTGTGTCCTATCAACTCCTAAACGGCTGCAGCAATCGAAACCAAATTTGGTATGAATAAAGATCTATCCCGGGACATCTCAATGTCATACTTGAAAACGATGTCAGTGCTACCAACTGCTGAAAAATCGCAATTGAAATTTGAGTTCCATGTTGGATATCTTGGAATATATACATGGGAACTATTCCAAAATTGACACACATATAGATAATAATACTTCAGTATAATTTTCAGGAGGCCATACATGACAATGTTGCCAAAATGATTCTAAGCCTACTGATAGGTCCAATTTTTAAATGCATACAACTCCTACACTATCAATTGTATTTCAACCAAGTTTCGTATGTACTATGTGTACACAAACAGATATGATTGAGCGTATTCTTATGAGCCACCAGGGCAGCCAACTGTCAATAAATGCTCTCAATTTCTTTTATACAAATACCAATATATCTGAAAGTATGCGAAACTTTGCACACGTATAGTGCCTGACATTCTAGATTAATTTGGAGCAACTAATATATGTCAGTGCTACCAACATGGTTCTAAGCCTGTTGATAGGACCAATTTTCAAATACATGTAACTTTTATACTATCAATTGGATTTCAACCAAACTTTGTATGTGCTATGTGTACCATAAGAGATATGACTATGCGTATTCTTAAGAGCAATCAGGGCTGCCAACTGTTAATAAATGCTGTTTATATTCCCCCCCCCCCCCCTAACATCAATATATCAGAAAGTATGCAAGCTAACAGCTCTAAACTTTGCGCACGTTTAGTACCTGACATTCTAGATTAATTTGGAGCAACTAATGTATGTCAGTGCTACCAACATGATTCTAAGCCTGCTGATAGGTCCAATTTTAAAATACCAGTAACTTCTATACTAACAAATAGATTTCATCCAAAATTGGCACAATAGATCATAATATTAAAATTATTTCTGCCCAACACATGCATGACATAGTTGCCAACATGAATTTACGCGCGCTGATAGGTCCAATGTCTAACTGCATGTATCGTCCATGCTATCCATTGGACTTCAACCAAATTTTGTATTCTGTAGCCTACCTTCAGAGATGGAACTAAGAATATATTCAGTGACCAGGGCTGCCAACTGAAGTGCTCTATCATGGTACATCATGCCAGGTATATTTCGAGCTAATTAGAAATTTCGATATTAGCAACTTTATTTCGTCATTATTCTAGATAGGTCCATATTGATTAATCATTGGCATGATTCTTAAATTTTTGGAAAAGTAGGCTCTTTAGTTCGTCACGGAACTTCTTGTTATTTCACGGAAGAGACTTGAAATTGCTGTTTGTAATTCGGTAGCATAATTCAACATGGGTTGTAGTGCAACAACAGAACTGAAATCAGAATAAGACAAACTTCAGTATATCATGTCACAGCACAAACACTTGAAAGATGTGACAGTAGCAGGAAGTATGAAAGTCTGCGGTCATCATTGGAGAAGCGAAAGGCATGTCGACGGAAGGTGAAACTGACAAAAATGAAGAAGGAGGCTGCATAACAGAAGAAGGAGGCCGTCATCTATGCTGAAGGACAGTTATGATTTCCTTGGTAAGCAGACAACTTGTAAAGTGTGCATCATGTTATAAAATGGCTGTTTTCTCTGATTCACTTTTTCTTGCATTCAAAATGTTACTCGCGTCATAAATCTTATGATATTGCTTTCAAAATGTGCATTTATTATCTTCATTGCAATGACTATAAACATGCGGATCGATTTCTAGATTGCATTATTGGTCTGGCTGCAAAAAATTATCAAACTGGAAATATTCATGATCTTTGTAGAATAAAACTAGGATATGAAAAAAAATTCTTCACACTCATTAATGCAATTCAAAAACGAATCCGTAGGTTCCTTCCAATTGTTTTTGTGCAATAAAATATTGCCTAAAAGTTACACTATCCTGATTTGTTTAACGCGGCTGACCTTTATAAAACTTGAATAATTAGCACAATAAATTTACAAAATAATTAATATTTGAAGAACTAATCAACTTGCAATTCTCAAGTTTCCAACAGTGGTTTACAATATGACTATTCATAAGCATATAAAATTTCAAAGCTGTATCTCAGTTTATATAGAATTTGAAAATGTCAGTCCCAGTGTCCCTAACTTCGTGTAACTCAGACCTCCAAGGAGAAAGCCGAAAAATTTAGCCACTAATACACGTGGTCGTCTAAGTGAATTTTTCATTTTATGTATAATTATATTTAACCTTCATTCATTAGGTCACAGGAATCTATGTGACATTTTGGGTCTAATCTTATAATCTAATGCCGCTGCTGTTACGGGAGATTTTGAATCTTTACCTTATGACGAAAGGTATGATGCGTTATATTATATTGTATGTAATATCTACTGGAATCGAAATTTTATACTCTCCGTTAAGGTGTGTTCTACTACTGATATGTTGACGTTTATGTTTTATTAATCATAATGTCTTTATACTGCATTCTTTTATTGTTGACAGTGTCTACGTCTACCAGCTGTCTTTTGGATTACAAATCAGATATACAGTGACTTTTGCGTGATAATGCAGATTGTTCTATGAATAATATTTCCTTTTGTTATTCGGGTTATATTGTAATTGATAATTATCCTGCTCTATGACTATGTTAATTTTCAATGGTACCGGACGTTAAATTATGAATTTAGTTGAAAACATGTCAACAACATACGGTAATTAAACTACTGTGCCCGATATTCCAGCCTTGGATTGCGTGGCCCGACTCATCGCGATCCCAGGTTGAAATTCGATACAACAGACATAGAAAATCTTAGCAAAAGAAAATCGTGGATGATTAGATATACGTCGGCATATAGATAAGATAAGAAAAAGTGAGACCTCAAGTGACCTCGGGGGAGTGAACATGGACTGGGGTTCATATATTACTACCTAACGTCGTCTTCAACCATCCACGTTACGTTGCGAAGCCACGGAAAGAATATGCACAAATAAGATAAAACTTCCACATTTTTATTCACCGAAGCACTAATACATCCATTAAAATAATAAATTCTATCCCCTGCACTTGGAGATTGCCTAAGTTAAGTCTTGATGTGCAAACAAACAAAATTGAATGAAATGAAATGCATGTTTAATTGGGACAAAATCTCCTTGTGTCCTGCCATTGGATATAATTAAACTTACTGAGATCCCGCATATTGACTTCAATTGATTACGTTTTAGTAACACTTTTTATGTTTCATCCATATCTTAATATGGAGTTCATAGTTGAATGTTATAGAAAAGTGACTGCATTAAAAAGAAAACTCCAAAAAAAATATCATTGGGATTATTCGATTTTTCTATTAGATCTCCTTCTAACAAAAATCACGACTGGTGCATAGTGGATTTTCATGCTTATTTTAATAACTAAATTTACAACTTATATACACATGTGAATGTTCACATCACATCATAGCATAGCAACCTTTCTCTTAACTCGTAATAGATCCAAAATGTATTTGCCTTTGCAAATGTTTCGACATTATCCAAATTATGAAATTTCTCACAATTAGTCAATACTGTTTTGGTTCACATTTTATTATTATTATTATTATTTATTTACCATAAATCGTACACGAAGTATGGAAGGCCTAGTGAAAAAGGGCAAGCCCCACATACATATTTCATGCTTCACAGGCACAGCTTACATTTTAATTTGTTATAATTAATCATTCCACTGGTATCCTTGATTGGAGTAACTCTCATTGATGTTGAGTAATGCTAATTCAGAAAGAATTATAAAATATTCATCAGGCAAAATTGTTGGCTACAACTTTTACATAAGGACCTTTCACTAAATTCACTCCCATATTATAAATGGCTCACACGGCTTCGTTCGACTCAATACATGAACTTATTCTCACTCAATTAATTGCCTATTTATATCACAGTGACCTTCTTTATCACACTGTTATTTCATATATCTTCGCATATTTATAATCTTATAATCACATCATTAAATTGCCACATTTTTACCTTTGTTACACTTTATCATTTAAATTACAGCATTGCGCGTTACTATTACCTGCCATTCATTCTCATTAACTGAATCATTGAAGTTATATGACATCATGTCGTGTCTAGATTTACCGTTCTAAGCTATCAGTGTGTTAGAAACATTTAATTATCTTGTTTAAATGTTTTACATTGTGCAAATATTATGCAGTATTATTTAAATTTCATTGACTATTTAGTTTACATGATTATTATCCGTCAAACATTCCTTACAAATTTTACTGAGGTTATGGTTTAATTGTGATCAAGTTAATTAACAGCGTCTTCTCAATATCTCACTAATTTAATGTTTCATGTCTAAGATTATCTACTACTTAAGTATAATTATATCCACTATATCTGACCTAACCAGTTGTTCACTAGAAAACGCAAGAAAAATGTTTCAATGTCACCGCCTAATTAGTGACTATAGATTCCCTTAAATTATCGCAATAGAATCTGATGAGAGATCCAACCATTAAAATCTACTTCACTTAAAATTCTAACTATTTAGAATCACGGTGATGTCATCTGTACCTTAGGATTCTTCTTGAAGAAGTATGGAGTTCGTGTAGGACCAATGGCGACTCCCATCGTTCTCGCCATTTGGTCTTGACCCATCTCCAGGCCTCGTGGTCGACTTGCGTTGGACTCTGGGCCTCCATGCTCGTCTCAATGAATGGCATCCGCCTCCTAAATCTCCCATGCCGCGTGTCTCTTAGTGCGCCATCCTACTATGTTGAAAGTTCTTCGCAAGATACGAATAGATGTCGGGTCTGATGACCATCATGTCCAAAAATTTCACAAAATTTCGCCCCTATAATATGACAGTTTGTAAGGTTCTGGGTACAATCGCGCAAACCGCACTTTGACAAACCTTTTGGTTCTTGAACTAGAGCTGTTTCTAAAACACAAAGTTCGTGCGTGATATCCCGTGAGATTACAGTCTGAAACGTGGCCTCGAGACACCTGTATGTCCCACACGTCACAAGTGGTTGGCCTTGGCCCACATACTGTCACTCGGCACAATGACCTCGCCTCACCGTAAACAGAGCCTCGATTCAAACAGCTTACAGCTTCACTGATAACATAAAATTTCAATGTTCAGCCTAGCTCTAACAGCATATCCTACGATATTATGACTCCGTGAAAACATGTAGACTGTTACTGTGCACGTATTGTCCACACTTTTGAAACATGAAGCCTCATTGTACTGCGTAAACTGTCTGTTCTGTAACTTGTTCCGACTGATTGTAGAAATCACCTTGAATACCGTACTTTGCCATGCTGGCACGGCGATGCGGTAAGCCCCTCGCCACTAGACTGCCGTTGAGTATGACTCATGCGCGCTCGCGGAACTGTCTTCACTAGTCGACGTGTGGAAAGCAAGTGGCAGACTTCAAGTGAAATGCTCACCTCCAAAGCTCGCTTTCTGTGTACGGAGCCCTCTCCAGAGTCCTCCTATATCACGTGGTCTTCTTCTTCCTTACTGGCCCATGCGTTACTACGTCATTCGGAAACTCTTTTACAAATCCTCAGCTAATAATTGTAACTTTATGAGCCTTATATCTTTCCATAATTCAAGGTCTCTGGACATCTTGTAATCAAGGTGGCCATGGCAATGACGTCTCAAGCATACATGTACGTCATCTGTCCACCCTTAGATCACGTGGTGCGTTCTGACATCTTGACACGTGAAATATCAGGGACACTACGAATATATATTATAATGCGATAATTTTCTACAAGAACCAAACAGTAAGTACTGATACTTTGCTATAAGAATAGCGGCCACAATTAAATAAAAATTGAACACTATCAGGAAAGTAATTGTGAGACTGGGTTCTTGAGGAATTGTGTGTAAACATCCCCTTTTACTATTGTTGCATTCTCCGCTACGATGTTGCACTCCACAGTACTGTACGTTTCGACTATTTACAGTGAGTTAATATTGAACTTGAGTAATATCAGAATCGAGGAGAACCATGTTCTAAACTCTCTTAAGGGCAAAATGAATACACACTGCGAAATATATTGGCATGTATCTATCTATAACATATAAAGACACCTCCCGGGCAACGCTGGGTACATGAGCTAGTATTCAATAATTAGCTCTTGGTTATCCACCCATTACAAATATTCTTCCCGCCTAAATACTGTGCCTTATAAACTAGTCCATATAATAGATCCTAGGCACATACTTGGAGAGCGAGCGAAGTTTGAATCGCGCGCGCGCTTTGTTCTCGAAGGAATTAGAAAACATATGCAGGCAACAGAGAGGCTTATGACACGGGCTACGTCATCGCAGAGGCATTATTTTGGATTAAATACTTCGTGATGTTTTCTGGATTTGGAATATACACCAATTAACTGGCACGGAAAAAGAAGGAGAATGCACTAATTGGGAAGGATATCGGTTCATCCAGAGCCGACATATTGGCATTTTTGTCTTCGCCACTGAGACGTGTCGTCTGATGACGCGAGTCCAGCGTCGAGACCCGAGCGAGTATAAATTGAAGCCCATCAGAGCTATGATTTACAGTCTTCGCCGTGCTAGGACACGGACAGTACCTCGTCAACAGTCTCCGGTTTAACACCGAGTATGCTAGTCATACTTCGCCGCACGTGTATTAGTCAGCTCAGTATCGTAGGACCTCTGTATGGTCACTATGTTAGCCGCTGTGTCAGTACTCTACGCGCTGAGTAGTTGTAAATTTTTTGAAACACCGTGAATGTTAGACTTCAGAATATGTGTGAACTTTTAAGAAGTGTTTGGCTATTTTATTGCCAAGTGACACATGTCACTTTCTTCAAATCGGACATATGATAGACTTTGTCTATGCTATACAACTTCGTTTTGGAACTGTGAGTTTCCAACAGTCAGTGCCGAGCTATGACTTGGTAGTTCAATTGATCAGCCTGGACAAAATACTTTATCTACGGATACCAGTCTTACATGGTCAGACAATTAGCCGACGATGGGATCAGCCGTGAATAGCGCGTAATGAGAGATGCCTAATCTCACCCGTTAGGTCTATCTTACAACAGGAACTTCGTTTGAACCATTGTAATAAGACAGTAAGAGTATCAAACTTCAGTATAAGTCACAGCTGTATCAGAACTACGACTGACTAAATCAGATGGGGAAAGTAGGTCGAACCCCGGCTTTGCAGATAGCACAAGCTATTATAATGCTACCAAGGAACAATATGGAACGTGTTAACTTCAAGAGAGCTTTAGAACATTCTATGATGTGCAGTTCGATAGTTTGTGGGTAGAATGGAAGCCAATGCGAGACTTTTACGTACGCGTTCGTTTGGACGATGATATGGAACAACTTTGGGACATCGAACCATAATGGAACTGAGCAGGAGATCCACTGCTGGGAGAACTTCTGCAATAAAAGCTAAGATTTTAATTACACAGTTTACAGTATTTGGACATTTTTATTTGAAGAGAAATATCAAACACAACTATTTTTCTGTTTGCTTTTTGCAAATCTTGCATTTATTTAGGAGTGTCTTGAACACTAGTTCTTCGCTTTTGAGTCTACGGACAGTATCTCGCAGTTTTGAACAGGATTTGTTCTATTTGGTCATCACGGTCATCAGCCGTAGGATCTTAGGTGTTGATTCAATTGTTTTTGAGAAATGGATGTTATTTTCCATCAAAGGATTTCGAGCTTGGCTATTTCAAGTGGTTTTAGTACACATTTCCAGTTATGGAAATATAATGATGATTATAAAAATAATTTTTCTTAATAATAATAACAATAATATTTTCTGAATACTTAATGTTTTTCATAATAATGCGTTGAGATTTATGATATGCTTTGCAATCTTTTGAATAGAGAATTGTTGGATTTTTGAACAGCTCAGTTCACGTTTGCGATTTATTATCCAGTTTTCAATGGTTTAACGCACACTCATATCTAACGGAAGATTGTTGCAAAAGAAATATATTAAACATGTGTTTGTAGTCGCGGAAGGCAATCGAAAAGTCCAATAGAAGCCTGTATAACGTAGGGGTTTTCTTGAGTTCATATAAATTAGGAATAATATTGGTCAAGTCATTCGATGACTGGTTTGAACAGGGGTAGACACGAGTAGAATTTCAAGTGATGATATAATTGATACAACATATTGGAGGAGCGGTGAAGGTTCCTAGTGGAACAAGCCTGTGGCTTGTTGTACAAAAAATAGATGGAGGATAATATATGTGGAAAAAAACAGGTGATTTAGTTATCCAGTAGTGAGCTAAATAAATATCAGTAAAATGTGGTATTATGTTTTGCGTCTGCCATAAGGATGGTTAGACAAATAATAATAATGAATAATGTTGAAGTAAATAATTGAAAACGAATAATCAGTTGATGGGAAAACCCAATTATTGTCTACGATCATCACCAATGATTACAGTTAAAATCTCGTGTCGAGTCTAGTTTTTGCTATTTTATTTATCAGTGCGACTCTATTTAAACATACCCTAGCTTTGCCCATGCCTTGCCGTTTGTCAAAATGAATATAATATTGGGAAACTTGAACCAAAAGAATGAGTATGTGCAAAATATTACATTGATTATTTGCTTGTGAAAAATCATTTATAAGTTACTTAAGGATAATGCTGTTATGCATAAATATGTTGAATGAGCTTCATAACTCAATAAATTGAATTATTAATTAATCTATTATTTTGTGGAAATGAATAATTTGGAAATGAAGGACAAATAGATGAATCATTTGTTTGTAAAAAATATAATGAATCGAATATTTTCAATGATTGAAAATAATAAAAATAATTGAAATGATGACTAATTATATGATTTAAATACAGTAAGAGGATAAGCAATATTTAATATTCGAGGTCAAATGTGACAAGCGATTTGTATTAAAAAAAATGATGATCGAATAAATCTTGATGAATATCACATTTCTATCACAATCCTGACTTAAGGATTAGGTCGAACAAACTGTAATATTTATGCTCTTTGTCAAATATTTACGTTTGCAATGATTTGGGTAAACGAACATTCTTTTGAAATAATAGTGCCAGTGATTAAATATTTTTATTCTTGGATAATGAAAATGAAAGTTGAATAAATGTTTGTAAATAGTGCAATACAGGTACCAGGAAGGACATTTAATTACCTGAACAACCCTGAAGTGTATATAGTTTTCATTAGATCATTTTCGAGGCCAAATGGACTCATACGTTTTGGTCATCGATCCATTTAGGAGTGTTTCTTAAGTGTTGATATTTCCATTTTTGTTTTTGTGTGTGGGAAAGTTATTTCTCACTCAATTTGCTATTTTTGCAATTCTTTTCAATTTAAATTTTAAAGTAAAAAAGATGAGATTTTAAGAAATTGTGGTATTTTCATATTCTGCCTTCAATCCTTATTGTTCCATCGAACCAGAAATCAGTGAAGCAAGATAGATTTAGTTTTGTGTTTTCTTACAGCCAGTTTGGCGCCCTGAGATATGTTTGAGTCTCGTGATAACTGATTTTCGGTGACATGCATATGTGGTCGTTGGACTTCGGTCTAAACGGGCACAATACTAGCTATCGCTGCCTCGCCACCAATCTATCAATCACTAACTAATAATAATCATCAATCAATCATTAACTAATAATAATCAATCATTCATTAACTAATAATAATCAATCATTAACTAATATTATTTATCGGTTATGTTCTTTTTGGGAAAAATCTAACAATAATCATTTTGAAAAAAAAAACCGCCGAAGTCTTGCCCCTAGTCGCATGGTCAAAGCAAGATACCGTCGCATAAAATAAAAATGGCTTCCAATCATGCAGTTAGGCCCTCTGGGCAATTTCTGAAAAGTGAAGGGCGTCATCGCAAGTAAATCCAGTCCTTAAACGCCTTTCTAGCATTACGGGTTCGGAAAATACCGGGCAAAAAAGCCGCGTGGCAATCAGCGTAGCCGAGCACCCAGTGCCACTCGTTAGGCCCATTTGGTCAAACCAAAAAATAAAATAATAATCAATAAAAATTACATATAAAATAAATTGAAATTCATTAAATAAAATCCAAAAGGCAAAAAAAAAATATTTTTCAAAATGTCTAGTTAAATCAAAAAAATAAAAATAAATAAAAAATAAAAATTATATAAATAATAAATTAATACATTAAATAAAATTAGTAAGTATATAAAAATCACCTTTTCAAAATGTGTAATTATGCACATTGGAAAATTCTAAAATCTAAAAACAAATTGGTAAATAAGAATTATGTAAATTAATTAATTAAACCTTTAAACCAAATTAGAAGTTTAAAAAATCAAATTACAGAGTTAGACCATTTTGTAAAAATTTAAAAATATAAATAAATCTTATATATATAATATTATTTATTTAATCGAATAGCCCTTAATAGAGCACGTTAAATCAATACATCAAGTTTTGCTATAAGATTTCTTCTTGGTCACTCAAAATTGCTTCACTCTTTCAGATTGTTGTCGCCGGAGCTCCTCAATGTTGTGTGGCTGTTTTCTGCTGACTATTTTAATTTTGTTCCGAAAGAGTTGTCTATTAGGTATGTCTTCAATTTGTATATTGGCCCCTTTAAGGTCATTCAAGGTCTGTTGAAACCGAGCTAGCTGTATCTTAAGTTTTATAATTTTATTGAAAATTTTCTTTGTCAATCTATCATTGTTCATTCTTTGTAAATGTCCAAAAAAGGATAATCTTCCTCTTCGCATGGTATTGTGCCCAATTCAAGGGAGCCCATTGCCTGGATATGATGAGTCGTGTTTCGGGATTACATTTAGGAAGTTTTCTGTTTGAAGAAAAGCGCCAAGGAAGAGTTTGTGAGTCGCCCTTTAGGCGAGGCGTTACGTCACCGGTGCGGTGTGGCTGCGCACGGAATTACGACTGTGTCAGTGCCCGGCGAGCAGCTGTTGAGGCGAGTAGCAGGAAGGTCAGGGCTGGAACATCGAACGGTTTTTGTGTCATGCGTGGCTTGGCATGAGTTCGAAGATCTGTCTTGGATCGGCATTCCGCGTGCCAGACATTCAGTCTACGAGAAAATACTTTTTCAGTGTTGGTCACTAAATGCTTTTATTTAGGTGGACCAGTGGTGGAATGTTCGAAACTGTTGTGGACTCATTTTGGTCTAACATACAGGTAGCCTATGGCCCAGAACATATTCATAATCCAAATCTAGGGAAATGTATAGCTTCAATCAAAGGATGTTGGAAACATGGCAAGCAATTTTGATAGCGGACGGTGCCATACCAGCTTGAATGTTAATCAAGTTGTTGGCTCATCTATTTGTGACACAGACTTATTTGGAAACGGTGCATGACCGAGTGAAGTATTTCGAATACAACAGTCTAGATTACGGGAATTTTTGTGGCAAAAGCCATGGTGATAATGAACGACGGAAAGGAATTCGTGGTAGCGAACAGTCGTAATAAACTTTGGTATCTTACTGCTATGGATTGAAACGTTAATATGGAGTGTTAGAAGCCTATTTGGTGGTGCAATGGAGGCCGACGTGATGAACTTTAGATCGCGATGAGACCAGCAGGTTGCGAGTTTGAGCGTACACATGTGTAAGAGTCAGCTGTCAGGCATGGAGGTGGCCGGCTGCAGACATGGGATTCATCAAGGAAGATCACCATCAGGGAAGTGGAAAACACCTTTACTTTGTAGATTTTAGTACATGTGATTTGAAGGCTATATACTTTTTCACTCAACCATGTTTCAACGTTTCGATGCCAGCATTTATTTTTTGGAATTATGCAGGAGCATAGTTAATGGATCATCATTATGGATTTCTAGGCGATGTGTTTGTGTGTCACGAGTCGAGCATATCCACGATATGCCTTATCGTTGGATGATGGCATACTTTGAGGCATCCAGGCTTCGATAGCTAGATGGTCACTTTTCGTAGATTTTCTCGTGTACAGTCTTGTACATATTTTTCCCCTTGTTGCATTTTTTGGTCTAATGCAATTTCTTTTTCGGGTAGTGATTTGATTAATAATAATTGATGATTCTTGGGAGTTTATCCCTGTAATACTTAGTGAGGTTAGATATTTAATCGGTATTTTATGAGTTTGATTTTTCCGCACGATTAGGAATTTCTGATGATTAATAATAATAATAATAATAATAATAATAATAATAATTGACACGTGTACGGCATGGCCAGCAGCACGTCGGTAACTCGATAACCAACGCTCTGCTTCACCAGAATGACACCGCCGCATGGCCAGCGTGGCCTACTTACCTGTATTCAGAGGTCCGGGTCGTTTCCGCAGCAAAATCACCTCCAGATGACATGTCCCAACAGAAGAGCTCCAAAGGGGTGGAAGGAAAGTGGAGAAGGGGACAACGCACAGGCTATCCTACAGACACCCCCCAATAACCAACAGAACTGCTGCCGACGAAATAATGCCACAACAGTTACTTAAAAATTTAAAATAAAATTCAATAGTTAAAATATAGCAAACGCCTCCACCAGAAGCACAACATGCATCAACCAGCACAATTTACAAGGAAGGCAAGAGACCGCTTAACATGCTTGCTTGCAAAGCCAAGAAAAGAAAGGAATTAAACTAAAATTAAAATGTTAAAACCCAAAGCTTAAAATAAAATTATATATATATGCATAGTTAAATGATAACGGGCTTGGTAATTTACAAGGCAATGCAATATCGATCCGACATGCGGAGGTCCAGGCCATGCCAAAAAAAACAAAATTTATTAAAATAAAATAAAATAAGATCAATTAAGAAATTCCCGATATTCGAGACTAAGAAAAACACAAGAACATTCACCAAAAAACATAAGGTTAAACCGACAAGGTAAAATAAAAAAACAATATTAAGTTAACACAACACGTTTGAGCTTCGCGGTCGGAGCCAAGAGACTGACCTTGCGACCAGAATGCATCTCGTCAAAAGAAAAAACAAACATGGCCACTCAAAAAACAGGAGACCGCATGCCTGATCGAAACTACGGCAAACAATTAGCAAAATTTAATTTTAACATCAGCAGAAGGAAATGAACGGCGGAAAACAATTATATCTAAATACTATTAAGAACAGGGAAGGGCAACGGATCATGAATAAATTAAATACTATGTCAATCCCAAGATTGCCAAAAGAAAATAAATAATCATTTAAACGTAAAATAAACTTATACATGTGTCTCCAGAAGGTACAAAAATAATAACAAAATTAATATATATATGTAAACATTATTAAAACATAAAAGAAATTTTAGGCCTATCATGCAAAACAAACAGGCATCTCGGCGTACATGCAAGGCCAATATAGGAGCTACATAACAATATAAATAAGATTTAATAACGTAACGTACCTTAAATTTTTCAGTGGAGACACAATAAAAATAAAATATTTAACACATTTAAAAAAAATGAACTGCCTGAACATTGCAGCGAAGTACACCCAAGCTGCTTCGATCATGCACGAGGCTTTCCTTCTTGTAGCCAGTAAATGATCAGACCACACGTCATCTTCACGGCAAATTAAGACATAAATGCCTAGGAGTACATGCATCTTCTTAGTTTCGTTTTCTTGAATGGTATTCATTTTTGGTAAAAACTAGGGGCCAAGCCCCTAGCGCAACAGATAGATACTCTTCCCACCAGCTGGCTTCTTGTTTACAAACAGGTAGACCATGAACTCCACAAGATGGCGGAGAAAAATGCGCGTCAGATACCGAACTGCATTCATGTAAATATTCAACGTCCAATCAAGGCTTGACACCTCAATCAACAATGTCATTATTTAGTAATAATTTTGGCGGTATCATGAAGTATATATATTCTTTTGTTTATGATGTAGGATTATAATTGCCTTCACACAAGACTGGAATAGGATGGGTTTTAATAAGGCACAACCAACGCATTCTATTGGAGAAGCAGGAACCACGTGAAGACTTCCAAAGTCCGACAGCAGCTACCATCTCGTGTTCACAGGCGGAAACAAGCGACGAAGCGGTCGTTTCAAAAATGTCAAGAATTGCATCCAGGGGTAAATACATGTTTGAAACGTTGGGACGGGCTCTTGCACGTAACAATAATAATAAATTATGTTTGTAATACTTGTTATAATTCTTGATTGAATCATGTTGAATGATTATCGGGATTTTGAAGATCTTTTGGGATCGTAAATTTGAAATTAATTATTTTGACTTGTGAAATATTTAATAATAATAATAAATTTATTGGGTGATAGTGAACCAGTCTGTGGTGTTCACATAATCGAATTTCGGATTAAGTTATGGGTGGACGGTAATGAGGTCATAATTAATAATGCACTTTGGATTTCTCTAAGGAGATATTGTATTTTCGAAAGAAAGTTACGGTGTGAAGCACTTGTGTAACTAGGGATTGTTTTATAAGATGACCATTGGAAGGCAAACTAATTGTTGAGCACAATTAAACGATTTATCTGGAATGGTAGTTGAGTTGATTGGGCAGAGGCGCGTGTTCTGATCCCGCAATGATTATTATAATCCATTAATAGAGGCAATAAGGCTCGATGGATTTTGGAAATATGGAAATAATGTTTATGATTAAATAATGTTGTATGTTAATTGAAGTTAATGATTTTGGAGGATGATTCCTCATATTGTATTCTCAAAAATAAGGGGTTTAGCCAGTGAAGCAACCCCAAGCCGTCTACCAGATAACGTCATCAGTGGAATTTCGAATGCCACGTGTTTTTGCTCACACCTTACAGACATTCTATAGAATGTTTTAAAAATGCCAAAAAATTAATATATATTTCTTTCTTTGTAACTTTCAACATCATGTGATGAAATATAAAATGTGAAGCCTATTCAATGCTCGGTGAGATGGGGCATTTGTGGAAGGCAGACCTCGTGTTCAGATGATTTTTGTTAACCGTCATAACTGATTCATAATTCATGTAAATTTAATAATTACACGGTAATAGTGCATTACACCCAAATTTAATATTTGAATAAATTTATTTCTTTAGGAAATTATTTATAAATCAACATGGTTGTTGGAATACTTAATAAATTCCTAGTGAGGAATTTACGATTGTGAATAACTGGATTATCATTAAATGACATGGAACAATGATTGTTCATAGCCAATACATTTTTGACGGCGTGTTAAATAATAAAGATAACATTTTCAGATTTTATCCATGACTTTTCAAATGAGTGGTATTGAAACTAAGAATAATTTGGAAGATAATTTTGGAAATATAATTGCTGTTGTAGCTTGTATATAATGTATTTTTGAATGATGTCAGACTGGACTAATTAATTGTCTGCGACCGGGTGAGTTAGCCGTGGTGGTTACGGCATGACTCATGGCAGTCGCTCACATCCGGGAGGCGAGGAGGTTCAAATCCCCCCGCCGGCAACCTTGAAGATGGTCTTCTGTGGTTTCCCATCTTCCTTCCAGGCAAATGCCGGGGTTGGTCCCTAACTATAGGCCACAGCCGCTACCTTCCAACTCCTCGTCCTTACATTACAACTTCCCTCCTTCCCTCCCCAACGGTACTTGTAGCTCACCCACTGGGTGTCCGTCTCGAAGCAGCTACAAAAACTGGCGAGCCGAACATGTCCTCGGACACTCCCGGCACTAAAAGCCATACGCTAAAAAAAAAATGTCTGCGCATCATTAAGGTGTTCATGGTGTTTCGAATAACACACGTTCCAGTGATAATTATAGATTTTACTAAATGTTGGATAGGCATTTGACTTATCACGTCACTTAATTTTTTTTTAAATGTATTGTTGCCGTTTTTCAGACAGGGCATATTTAGAGCAGGATCCCAGGGGGAGCGATAGGATGTTCTTATTTTCAGGAGTGTATTTAGTGATTCCCCTGCGGAAAGAAGTTTGTATTTAGTTTAGGATGGTTGAGTGAATAAATTGACCTGATGCTTTTTATCTTAGAGAACTGGTGACATTCATGATTCTTGAAACTTAACTCCTTTATATCCTTGCTGCAGTGTACATCGGAATAACAGCTAAGCTTTTATTTTAAATTACAGCGTTGGCTGTTTGCCCATTTTTGTTACCACGAGATGTTTTTGAGTCTTGTGCTCTGCTGTTATTTAGATGTGCGCTTATGTGGACGTGGGACTTCCGTCAAACGGTCACAGTATGTAGTATGTTTTCTACATGCTCATAAATTTCTACATTTGGTCTAGGTCTGTTGTAATCTGCTCCTACTTTCCTAGGGCCATGTATACTTCTAATTATTTTCCTTTCCATGACCATGGTATTGTTAATTTCACCTTTATTCATTAATTTGGTGTTTCAGATCCACATAAGGCCTCTGGTTTCACAACAGTATTATAATGTTTAATTTTAATAGAATTAGGTAATGCTTTTTTCTTATAAATGTTCCTGGTGAGCTGGAAAGCTATATTCATTTTCTTTGTTCTAAGTGTTAGGCTGTTTTTCTCATTATTATTTATTGTAATCCATTCACCGAGATATTTGAAAGAATTCACTCTTTTGATTTCGTTTTGTAGAATACATAATTTATCAGCACTATTTTTGACATTGGATATAAATTCTGTCTTTGTGAAGGAAATTTGTAGACCCATTTTATTTGCTTGTTGTATTAAATTATCAATTTGTATTTTGGTATGTTCCGGTGTGTCAGTAATTAAAGCAATGTTGTCAGCAAAAGCCAAACAATCTATATATATATATATGTTATCTCGTTGATATCCTAATTTAACCCCTTTGGTGTCTGTTTTCCTCCACTCTCGGATCACCTTTTCCAAGGCACAGTTAAAAAGTAATGGTGACAATCCATCACCTTCTCTGACTCCTATGTTTATTTCAAAAGCCTTGGAGAACTCTCCACGAAATCGGACTTTGGACGTGGTATTTGTTAGCGTATCCTGAATAATGTTAGTAGTTTTAGGATCCAAACCAAATTCTTTTAGAATGTTGATGAGAGATTCTCTGTCAATGGAATCATAGGCTTTTGCAAAATCTATAAAAGTAACTGTCGTGTCTTTATTTCTTAATTGTCTCATTTGCAAAATAGTTTTAAGATTCCACATCTGTTCAACACAAGATCTATGTTTACGAAAGACAATTTGATACTCTCCTATTTGTACGTCTAATTGGGGTTCTGCACGATTGAGTAAAGCTTTGGGAAGAATTTTATATGCTACTGACACAAGCGATATGCCTCTATAATTATTCGGGTCAGATTTAGACCCCTTCTTGTGGATTATGGCGACTTTCCATTCCTCAGAAACTTTTTCATTTTCCCAGACCTTATCAATTTTATCTTTCAATTGTATGATTATATGATCATTAAGGGATTTCAGCAACTCTGCCGTAATCTCATCTTCACCAGCGGCTTTGTTTTTTTCAAGTTGCGTATAATTTCTTTAATTTCGTCCAAGTCTGGTGCTATAGAATTTTCATTTTGAATGTTAGTAGTATTGGTGATAAACTTGTCTTCCGGATTATGACAATTGTGTAGGTCGTCAAAATACTCTGCCATTATAATACAATTCTCTTGATTAGAATGTGGTATTTGTTTTGTCTTTGGATTTACAAGTAATAATGTGGGGCTTCAATTTTATTCAATTGTTTTCGAAATAGCTGGTAGAAATTTCTCACATTGTTGTTTTTAAATTCATCTTCTATTTGTTGTAGCTCCTTCAGAAAGAACAATTTTCTTCCCCTTTTAAAAGTTTGAGTAGCTATTCTTCTTTTTCTATTAGATTTTTTCTGTTGTCTTGATTTTTGTTTGAATTCCATTTCTCCCACGCTTTTTGTCGTTCTTCTAGAACTTTATTACAGTGTTCATTCCACCAGATTTGTTTTTTCTTGTTCGGTGGAGGTGCTGTTTTAATTGCTGCTGTAATTATGCCATTTTTCAAATCATTCCACGTATGAAAGTTCTGTTGTTGAATCTCGGTTGTTATTTTATCCTTCTCCAATTCATTAGTATCGTATTTAGGAATTTTTGGCTGTTTTTTAAATTTTCGGATGTCAGGTTTAATTTTAAATTTAGCCACCGAAATGTAGTGATCAGATTCAATATTTGCAGACTTTATTACTCGTACATTCATTATTTCTTTATATGACTTCTTGCTTATTGCTATGTGATCAAGTTGTTTCTCCCAACATAGTGGGTTTGGCGATACCCATGTCATTAACTTCTTTGGTTTTCTTTCAAAAGATTTTGATTTGACTATTATATTGTGGTTAGCACAAAGTTCTATTAAACTTCACCATTCTTATTTGTACGCAAATGAGCTGGATGGTAACCCACAATTTTTTGGTATTTCCTCTCTTTTCCGATTTGAGCATTGAAATTAGTCTTGCGCATAATAGTTCGTGGCTGGGAGCGATCAGTATAGTTCGCAGCTCCTTAGCGAACTAGTTCGCTCTTTTAGTTCGTTAGCTCTCATCTCGAAGACAGATTGTTCTCTCGCCTTGCTGCTGCCACTGCTCGCGCTCTTTGTTTGTTATAGCAGTCTGTCACCACTGATGACACGTCACCACTGATTGCTCATTCACATTGCTCTCGTTTCAAGCAATACTGTAGGCTGCTGTTACAGTTACCGGTACTATGCTCGATTGACATGTTGCGTGCGTAGTAATATGTTTTACATTTTGATATTCGAAGATAAAAAAACAAAAATATTAGTATTGAAACATTCCTTACTCCTTCCTTATTTCCTTTTATTCCTTGTCGGAACATAGGGTAGCCACAAACTTCTTCCATCTCACTCTATTTTTGGCCAACTTTTAATTAGGGTCCATGTCTTTCCTTCTAAGAAAACTTCTCTTTCTAGTTGTTTATAAAGCCAAAAGTCGTCATTTGCTTATCATTAGTGAATTACCGGTACCGTACCTAAAAGAATAACAGTATGGACGATGTGTTCGTAGAAGCATACACTTATTATTCTCTTTATTTTTTTTTCTTGCGTGGGGCCGATAACCTAGATGTTAGGCCCTTAAAACAACAATCATCATCATCATGATCCGCGTATATTGATCGGCGCGTCACCATCCGATTCCATTTCCTACATGTCACTAGGTGATGATAAGATGTACGCCCCCCGCAACTTACGTTTCATTTCTTACTTGCTTCGTGATATTCATTATTTTGCTGCTCCGAAACCGTTCAGTACATTATCTTTAGGGCATGAATGGGAGAAATAGGTTTTTTAGTTCAGAGTTTTTGTCCATAGAAGTTCGCTTTTCTTTTTTGAATCATCATCATAATGTTCATTTCTTAAAAACAGGCAAAAGTAGTTGTATCACCATGTATCGAGAAAAATAAATATCAACCAGTTCAATAAAATGGTAATGTTAATCCAGTTCGCCGATTTTCTAAATAATTGGACATATTTACAAAAAATCCAAAATGACTAAGTTAAATAAACTGTGGAATTATCCCCACATCTAAATCAATTAACTATCAGTAACTTCAATTTATGAACCACCACTGTATTACATTACAAATATAAGGTAGTTATTACCTATTAGCGTGTTAGCACTAGTAGTGTGTTACACTGTTATATTATTATAAACCAACATTGAACAATCGCCGCACCAAAACTTGACAATCTTGCCACTAACAATAGATACACTCAATCAACTAAACTGACCGAACGAAACAAGCGCATGTGATTGTGCAATGAGTGGTGACGAGACGAGCTGACGAGCTACGGCGGACCCGCGCTCTCGCGCTGTTACAAGTCGGTCAGCGGAAAAAGATCGAACGAACTAACAAGCGAGGGATCTGGGAACTAGTTCGGTAGTTCGTCTGTGGAACCCACTCTTCCGAACTAGTTCGTTCGCGAACTACACAAGGCTAGTTGAAATCACCCAATAAAATAATGGTGTGAAGTAGGGGGGTAGTGGGTTATCTGCTCCCCCCCCCCCTTTCGCCTCCTCTCCCTCTGACGTCACATACTAACCCGCAATACATTCAGGGGCAAAGTCGATATCTCTCGAACCCATCGTCCGATTTTGACAAATGAGGTGTCGTTGGACTCGGGATGACGCCCTCCTTCCAATGGACCACTCATTTCAACCCCAAAATAATACCTACCCTTACTAGGGGATGAAATTGGTTTTTTGTTGTTGTTTGAGTCTTCAGTCTTTTGACTGGTTTGATGCAGCTCTCCATGCCTCCCTGTCCTGAGCTAATCGGTTCATCTCTACATAGCTACCACACCCTACATCCGAGGCAATCTGTTTAACATATTCTAACCTTGGTCTACCCCTACAGTTCTTGTCCTCGACCCTTCCTTCCATAACTAAGCTTGCTATTCCTGGGTTTCTTAGTATGTGTCCTACCAACCTATCTCTTCTCTTCATTAGCAGTCGCCAGAAACATCTCTCCTCTCCCACTCGTCTTAATACCTCTTTGTTTGTAACCCTATCTACCCATCTGATCTTCATCATTCTCCTGTAACACCACATTTCAAATGCTTCAATTCTCCTCTTTTCTGCTGCACCAATAGTCCAAGTTTCACTTCCATAGAGCGCCACGCTCCAGACAAAGGCTTTCAAAAATGACTTCCTAATACCTAAATCTATATTCGATGTCAGCAGATTCCGTTTTTGTAGAAATGCTTTTCTTGCCTGAGCCAACCTACTTTTTATATCCTCTTTGCTTCGTCCATCACTGGTTATTCTGCTTCCTAAGTAACAGAAGTCTCCTACTTCCTTCAGCTTTTCACCTGCCAATTTGATCTCCATAGAGGTTTCTGATTTATTTCGGCTGCATTCCAGTATTTTTGTTTTACATTTATTAATTTTCATCATGAATTCTTTCCGTAAGACGGAGTCCATACCATTCAAAAACTCATTCAAATCCTCAGGCTTGTCGGCCAAGATGACGATGTCATCAGCAAATCTCAGAGTTGAAATTATTTCTCCTTGAATCTTCACTCCCACTTTAAATTTTTCTCTAATTTCCTTCATTGCTTGTTCAATGTAAAGATTGAAAAGTATGGGTGATAAGTTGCAGCCTTGCCTTACACCTTTCTGAATACCAGCTTCTCTCTCATGTCCTTCAACTCGAATGACTGCTGTCTGGTTTCTGTATAGATTGTATATCACCCTCCTATCCCTGTACTTTATTCCAATCGATTTCAAAATGTCAAACAATTTAGTCCAATCAACGTTATCAAAAGCCTTTTCTAAGTCTACAAATGCCATGAACGTTCTCTTATCTTTCCATATTCTACCTTCCAAAATAACCTAAGACTTAGTACAGCTTCCCTTGTTCCTACATTTCTCCTGAAAACAAACTGGTCTTCACCCAACTCCGTTTCTATCTGGCTCTCAATCCTCTTGTAAATTATTCTAGACAGGATCTTTGAAGCATGAGTAATCAAGCTGATTGTACGGTAATCTTCACATCTGTCAGCTCCCACTTTCTTTGGTATAGGGATGATTACATTCTTCTTGAAATCAGGGGGTACCTCACCTGTCTCATAAATCCTACACACCAAGTGAAATAACCTGATCAGACCTTCATCTCCTATGCAGCGTAGCAACTCAATCGGTATATCATCTATGCCTGGTGCTTTGTTCCTGCTTAAGTCTTCCAAAGCTCTATCAAATTCAGATCTCAATATTAAATCTCCTTTCGCATCCTCATCAATTTCCTCCTCCCTTTCCTTTTTTTTTAGTGAAATTCATTTTACAAATGCAACAGATATGAGGGGCGATACCACTATGAACTTAAACGTTGTTGCTCATATAGCGCATGCGTTTTGCTGGATGCCGCTATGGATCAACATTTTTGTTTTTATTTTGTACGCATGCGCACTTGGGATTTTTGTAAGAGGGCGAGCTCTTTGAAAAAAAATGATTTATAAGAAGGGGTTTAGGTGGTGAGGAGAGAGCCAGATAGTCGCCTACATTCCTACGAAGTTTGCCGATATCTCTCAAACGCAAGGTCGGATTTTGACGTGTGACGTGTCAAATCGCTTGTCTCGAAGCCCTATATATGATATAAGTAGGTTAAAGTTTTGAGAATGAGGGAAACAGGCTTTTTGGGGGGTAAAACCATGATTTTAGACTTTTTCCGATATCACACGAATGCATGGTCGGATTTGGTCCTATGACGTGTCAAATGGCTTGTCTCGAAACCTCTTCATTTTGGTAATAGGTCAAAATTTTTGAGAATGAGGGAAACAGAATTTTTTGGTGTGAAACTGTGATTTTAGACTTTCTGTTATATCTCACAAACCAATAACGCCAGAGACGTATACGACGGGTCGGAGGACTCGGGGTGACGCCCCCCCCCCCCTACTCCCCCTTTCGAATATAGTATTTAGGTTTTTTAAAAAATGCGAAAGGGTCTAACGACCCTTTTTTTGAAAACATTTTAGTTTTTAAAACTTTTTTTTAAATCTGTCTAAAATGTTCATGAAAAGTGGTTGTAGATAGAAAGAGACGATACCCCTGGGCACGTGTTTCAACGAAGCTATTACTGGCTACGGTGGTGATATACCAATACAGTATTCGCTATTCCGATGAGACGGCGTGTCGAGGGTTCGATTTCCGATTTTTCCTATGATAGAATTCCTAATTCCTAAACCCCCCGAAGGGGGTCTTTAACATGTAAACGATTATGAGTGACATGACAAATGATAATTCCTTGATCAGATGAAGTTGGCTTTTTGATAGAACAAACAGAACTTGGTTATATGTTGCCTGAAGTGAGTATAGAAAACAAACTTGCTGGGGCAGACTGACAGGATGTGGATGTTATTTGAGCTTATTGGAATGCATTAACTTGACTTGACAACAGGGCAAAGAAAAAAGCACAGAGATGCTGAGGACACTTGAAGGTCAAACGATATGGCAACCATGGTAGGAGGGGGAAGCGAGGATGATGTCGCCGATCATGTTCAATGTTCAATGGATGAATTTATATTTTGCGAAGCATTGTTCGGAGAGGGTCATGTGACGACTTGTTTTAAGGGTATTTATTTTTCTGATCTTTCCTATGGTGGACTCATTGATTGAAATAATCCAAAACTGCTAGGGCATGGCCTTGAGATTTTATAAACTGATAATGGGATTTTGACATACAAGGTCCCCCTAGAACTTGACATGATGTCATTCTTTTTATGGTTTATGAATTTCCCCAAAAAAGACCCAAAGCAACAAGATCATGGACTTTTGCTTTTCTTAATATATTGCAAACCCATAATGAAAGATGTTTACTGTGAGTGACGAAACCTAGCTAGGTAAAGAAAGAATTATTGTAGGCTACATGTATGGTGACTGACACGTCTTTGACCATTGGAACTTGTTTTCAGATCAGACTGTAGTACATAGGGTGTATAGGTAGTAGGCATGGCTTGACTAAAGGAGTATACAAAATTCAATTTATCGATTCAAGAATTAAGAGTAGACTATCATTAATTAATTGGTTAAAGAGTGTAGCTAAAAATAAAAAATGGTGACTACATTAAACTAAACTGAACCAAGTCGAATCAAACCCAACTGAACCAAACCAAGCCTAAAGCAAATCAAACCTAATCAAGAACAAGCCAAGGGCTTAAGTGAAAAACTTGTGGGGGAATGCAGTCATTGGCAATGTCCAAAGGAAGGGATAACGCTCTACCTCTAGAGGGTAAGGTAAAGCTAGCGCATGGTGCTAATGCATATTCCCAAGTACATGAACCACACACACACACAACTATCCTATGCTGTTTTTATGAGTTGACTGTTAAAACTTACTCAGTGGTTACTGAGCAAGATGGTCGCTACACACAACAAGCTTTAAATACTTGAGGCTTATAACCTACACACACACACGCACACACTCGTTTGTTCTAAACTAAATTGTCTTGCTGGCAATGCTCACACAGTAGGCAAATGACAGAAATGCTTGGCTAACAGAAATACAATCATTTTCGGTTGTCTAATGTTACCAGCTAACCATTACATGCTATAGTGGTGAGCACATGTGCCTCTTGCACTGGAGATCGTAACTCGATTTCTAGCTCTAAGGCCTAGAACGAATCAAACTAAGAAAGAATGGTATGGTGACGCAGTGGTTAAACTGTTAGCCTTTCACTAAGGTAGACTATGGTTTGATTTTAGGTTAATATACTTGTCATAAACAAACAAACAAACAAAAAAAGCGGAGATAATGTTTAAAACTGATTACAATTGTCTCTTTTCAAATTATTACTTAGATTACAAATACAAAGGTGGACTGGGTTTGATATATAGTTCATGCTTCCTATCGCATACTAGCCTGTAAGAAAGCTAAACAAGCAAAAGGCGTAGGTAGAGCAGTGGTAAAATCGCTATGTGTAGAGAACTACCTAACGGTTTTATGAACTGGCAATGGTATGTCGCATAAACAGTGCAGGATACAATCCAGCAACCATAATTTTTATCATGTGGAACAGAGAAAACATATATATAGAGAGAGATTTAGAAAGCTTGTGTATGTATGAGTAGCATTGATTGTTTGACCAGAGAAAATACGGTGAGGTAGGGTGGGGAGAGGGAGAATTAACACTTATATATGAATGGTAAATAGTATTTTTTTTCAATATTTCTGTTTTTCAAATACAGTGGTAGATAGCCGTTATTTTGTAAAACATTCTTACTTGCAGTAGTAATATGCCTCTACGGTTCCGCTAACACACATAGACACACTGAACTATTGGCATGGTCATGCACTCACATTAAGATCATTTACAAAAACATAAAATGAAAAATAAAAAAAACTTATTTTGGAAATATCGTTTTTCAACAGACACACAATAAATAAAAAATGTGTAAACAGCAAAATGGAAAATCCATGTTTCCATATAGACAAAATTTAAAAACCTCAAACGAACATTTAAAAATATATATATAAATGGGAAATTGACAAATGTGTAAATATGAAAAAGAAAAATCCATGTTTCCATATCATGTAATTGAAAAAGACATCAAACTGTCATTTTAAAAAATGCAAATGGAAAATTGACAAATTGCAATGTGTGAAATGTGAAATTGAACAAATGGCTAACATTATTTTAAAAAAATTAAAAAAACACATTGCCTTATGGTTGAGGTGTGAATCAAACCCTCTCTACTTATTTTGGACCACCCGAGACTGCGTAAACTTGTTTTAAACCTCCACTTTTAAAATTTTGTGTTAAAGCTAGGAATTGAACCCAAGAGCTTGTAGGGGAAGACCAAGGTTAGAATATGTTAAACAGATAGTCTTAATTGTAGGGTGTGGTAGCTATGTAGAGATGAAACGATTAGCTCGGGACAGGGGCATTGAGATCTGAAGCAAACCAGTCAAACGACTAAAGACTCAAACAACAACTTGTAAGCTCACCAAAATAATGTTATGTGACGGTAAATGTTAGTCAACGAACAGTAATGCATTACTAAAACCCATGACACGATACCTAAGAGCTTTTCTAAAGTTATTTTAAAATGCCTTTAACCCTATATTAAACACCCAGTTCACAATATTCATAACTGCAATGTTATGGTAAAACAAAACAAAATCTATATTTCAAAACAAGCAAGTGGTTTAGTCAATGTATACTGGGAAAAGTTTTGTAAACACTCAAGTCCACAAGACTAATTAAATTAGTAACTGTCAGGTTGGCCGAGTGGTTAAGGTGTTTGACTTAAGATCAAATTTCCTGTACAAGGAAGCAAGGGTTCGAATCCCTTACCTGACTTTACTATTGCCTTAACATGGCTTGTCCACACTGAATTATTATGATACTTGCTACACAAACCATAGACAGAGTGTATTGTTTAAGGCACTCTCTTTATGAACATAGTCAGAGACTGTTGATGGTTAACAATTGCATTAATAGTGGGACATGGGGATAGCAATTAAGAAAAACAGCCAATACCCATACAATATTTTTATTCATTTAGTTTTTTTACAATAGTTACACACTGAATACAACTTTTTATCTTTTTATCGTTGTTTGATATAGATTTTAAACACAACGCTGGTTGTAGATCCTTTTATAACATTCTCCAGGTACTCTTGTTCTTAAAAACTGGGGAAGCCGCAATGGTTTTATAGACATTAAACCCTCATCCTCTTCTTTTTCATCATCATCATCATCATTATAAATATTACCATCATAATTATTATAGTCAGTGTCACCAACATCATCATCATCATCATCCTCAACACCACTAGATCTATCCAATTCCTGTTTTTCCTTTTCAAAAGGGACCTCTTGAAGAGTCTGTGTTGCTTTTGATAGTGTTAAGGTTTTTTTGAACGTTGACAACTGTCCTAACATGACTTTTTGAGGAGATGATAATTGCTTTTCAACAAACAATGCACTATCTTGAGCAGCGATATCATTTTCTTGAACTTGCTTTTTAGCATTTTCATGATATTTTGTAGACAGCAACAGTGTTTTATCTGGTGCACTACATTGATGATTACCCACACTTAAACCTTACCATTCTTACTTTTTACATGACCTAAATATTTTGTTGTCCTTTGTTTTGAGCACTGCCAAAATATGATTCCATTCACATTTTTCCGCTTATAGTTATAGGAGTAGCCATGATACAGTGCACGTGGTTTGCCTTTATTGGTTATAGTATATTCCATAGTAGTAACTGACTTAAGTTGATCTACCTACTACAAAGGTCAGAACAATTCTTGTGAAAGTGTGATTTTGTGTTGACGTTTTATATAGGATGATGTTGGTGGCTTATGTTGGTGGCTTATGTTGGCATATGCTGGTGGCTTATGTTGGTGGCTTATATTGGTGGCTTATGTTGGTGGCCTATATTGGTGGATTATATTGGTGGCTTATGTTGGTGGCTTATGTTGATGGCTTATGTTGGTGGATTATATTGGTGGCTTGTTTTGGTGGCTTATGTTGGTGGCTTTTGTTAGTGGCTTATGTTGGTGGCTTATGCTGGTGGTTTATGTTGGTGGCTTATATTGGTGGTTTATGTTGGTGGCTTATGTTGGTGGCGTATATTGGTGGCTTATGTTGGTGGCTTATATTGGTGGCATATGTTGATGACTTATATTGGTGGCTTATGTTGATGGCTTGTGTTTGGGGCTTATGTTGGTGGCTTATGCTGGTGGCTTATGTTGGTGGCTTATATTGGTGGCTTATGTTGATGTCTTATGTTGGTGGCTTATGTTCATGTCTTATGTTGGTGGCTTATATTGGTGGCTTATGTTGGTGGCTTATGCTGGTGGCTTATGTTGTTGGCTTATGTTGGTGGCTTATATTGGTGGCGTATGTTGGTGGCTTATATTGGTGGCTTATGTTGATGGCTTATGTTGGTGGCTTATATTGGTGGCTTATGTTGATGGCCTATGTTGATGGCTTATGTTGGTGGCTTATGTTGGTGGCTTATGCTGGTGGCTTATGCTGGTGGCTTATGTTGGTGGCTTATATTGGTGGCTTATATTGATGGCTTATGTTGGTGGCATATGTTGGTGGATTATATTGGTGGCTTATATTGGTGGCTTATATTGATGGCTTATGTTGGTGGCCTATGTTGGTGGCTTATGTTGGTGGCTTTTGTTGATGGCTTATGTTGGTGGCTTATTTTGATATCAGTTTTTGTTATATAATGTATTTGTTCCATTCATTTATGACGTCATAGCCAGTCTTAAAGCAAGTCTAAACTTGTCCGACATGTTGGATTTTTGTTCATGTGTGAAACTATCAAGTACCATTGATCAAGTGAGCTTTTTTCTCTCTAATCCACAGTTCTGCCCCATAGCATTGAGAATATTTATTGTAGTAGCCTATACAGAAACAAAAAAAATCATGTCTAATACAGTTTAGCTATAAGTGACCAGAACCACTATATATAACATTTTATTCTAAGAGCTTTCCATAATGATAAGAAAAAAGTGCTTACCATGAGTAAACGTATTTTGCTGCTTGATGCCACTACTAAAGTGATACTCATACACGAAAGGCGTGTGCGTGCGGGGGAACATACGATTACGTCAGCAAAACATGAACTCACTAGTCTGTTGTATGAGTATCACTTTAGTAGTGGCATCAAACTGCAAAATTCGTTTACTTACACAATCCATCATTATGGTAAGCACTTTTTTCTTATCATTATGGAAAGCTCTTAGAATAAAAAGTTATATATAGGGGTTCTGGTCACTTATAGCTAAACTGTATTAGAGATGATTTTTTTGTTTCTTTATAGGCTACTACAATAAATATTCTCAATGCTCTGGGGCAGAACTGCGGATTAGAGAGAAAAAAAGCTCAATTGATCATTGGTACTTAATAGTTTCACACATGAACAAAAAATCCAACATGTCGGACAAGTTTAGACTTGCTTTAAGACTGGCTATGACGTCATAAATGAATGGAAAAAATACATTATATAACAAAAACTGACATCAAAATAAGCTACCAACATAAGCCATCAACATAAGCCACCAACATAAGTCACCAACATAAGCCACCAATATAAGCCACCAACATAAGCCACCAACATAAGCCACCAACATAAGCCATCAACATAAGCCACCAATATAAGCCACCAACATAAGCCATCAACATAAGCCACCAATATAAGCCACCAATATAAGCCACCAACATAAGCCACCAACATAAGCCATCAACATAAGCCACCAATATAAGCCACCAAAATAAGCCACCAGCATAAGCCACCAACATAAGCCACCAACATAAGCCACTAACATAAGCCATCAACATAAGCCATCAACATAAGCCACCAATAAAAGCCACCAACATAAGCCATCAACATAAGCCACCAATATAAGCCACCAACATAAGCCACCAACATAAGCCACCAACATAAGCCACCAACATAAGCCACCAGCATAAGCCACCAACATAAGCCACCAATATAAGCCACCAACAAAAGACATCAACATGAGCCACCAATATATGCCACCAACATAATACATCAACATAAGCCACCAATATAAGCCACGAACATAAGTCACCAGCATAAGCCACCAACATAAGCCACCAACATAAGCTATCAACATAAGCCACCAGTATAAGCCATCAACATAAACCACCAATATAAGCCACCAACATAAGCCACCAATATAAGCCAGCAACATAAGCCATCAACATAAGCCAGCAATTTAAGCCACCAGCATAAGCCACCAACATAAGCCACCAACATAAGCCACCAACACAAGCCACCAATATAAGCCACCAAAATAATCCATCAACATAAGCCACCAATATAAGCCACCAACATAAGCCACCAATATAATCCACCAATATAAGCCACCAACATAAGCCACCAATATAAGCCACCAACATAAGCCACCAGCATAAGCCAACATAAGCCACCAACATCATCCTATATAAAACGTCAACACAAAATCACACTTTTACCAGAATTGTTCTGACCATTGTAGTAGGTAGATCAACTTTTCAAGTCAGTTACTACTATGGAATATACTATAACCAATAAAGGCAAACCACGTGCACTGTATCATGGCTACTCCTATAACTATAAGCGGCAAAATGTGAATGGAATCATATTTTGGCAGTGCTCAAAACAAAGGACAAAAAAATGTTAAGTCGTGTAAAAAGTAAGAATGGTAAGGTCTAAGTGTGGGTAATCATCAATGTAGTGCACCAGATAAAACACTGTTGCTGTCAACAAAATATCATGAAATTGCTAAAAAGCAAGTTCAAGAAAATGATATCACTGCTCAAGATAGTGCATTGTTTGTTGAAAAGCAATTATCATCTCCTCAAAAAGTCATGTTAGGACAGTTGTCAACGTTCAAATAAACCTTAACACAATCAAAAGCAACACAGACTCTTCAAGAGGTCCCTTTTGAAAAGGAAAAAAGGAATTGGATAGTTCTAGTGGTGTTGAGGATGATGATGATGATGATGTTGGTGACAATGACTATAATAATTATGATGGTAATATTTGGTGTATTCTTGGAATACACGGTACGAGAGAATAAAGTTTAATGCTCTTTGCATGTTCATTTCTTCCTTTTTTATCAAACACCAACAGTGATCTTCTATTTTCTCTTTGATGGGTAAATTTCTTATGTCATCGTGAGTCTGTTCTAGATATATATCTTCCATGACCCACCTAGCGTCATCTAGCAGCGTATCTTTGAAGCTCCTAAATTCTTCCTGGTGCAAGAGGACTTCCTTTTCCATCTGGCCACCAGATCTCGTTGCCATCGCCAGCTATTATCTCCATGAGCAAGAGAACTTCGTCTACTTTTTCACTCACCATGCTGCTCTAGTATCGCCTGCTATCAACTCTTTGAAGACCATCTCCTCAAGAGAATTTAATTTCTTATGTTGGTTATGCTGATATGTATACCTTTCGTTTCCTACCCCCACTCGTTTCCCTTCCTTGGACCCTCTGTGTTTCGCTGAGTAGGTCTCACTTGTAGTCGGCAGTTAACTCGGTCAGTCAAGGCTCAACTCGAGCCAGTTTCCTCAAACCAAGAGGCACTATCTACATCCTACGCCATGTTGGCACTTTAGGTATCCGTCAAAGGGAACTTCACCTTCGACATGCAACCAAGATAAGTACAGCTTTAAGGTTTTAACCTCATCTTCATCAGTTTTATTCTCTACATGCTTTTATTGATTATTTTATAGACAGCGTGAGATTACTTATTTGGGGCGGTAATCATTCTTCGCGGGATTTGCCATGTTGAGCTTTTGTTTGTCTAAGCCAACCTTAAGAGAAAGTAGCTTTTCTTAAGTTAATTAAATGAGAAATCTTCTCACCACGTGGGATATTATCTAATACCCGCTGTCTATAAATCACCAAGCTAGTTCCTCCGCTGGATTAACTTTGGCCCCATTTTTCTATTAGGACTGTTCTGGATCCTTCTAGATTCTGTACTCTATCTACAAGTCTTGCCGTCATGTATTTTCCACTCACATGTGTGAATGCCATTCTAAACTAGGAAATCTTCCTTATTATTTAACGCTCAATAGCTAACTTTTTTCCCTCCGTTGGATTTGCTCAAGCATTTTAATGATAATCCACAATCTTCTCAAGTAATAGACTCTCGCCTATCTAGTGCAACCAGTTATTTTCATCATTTCAATAACTTTCTTTCCCATAAACTTTCGTGTTACTACAGTGAACTTTGCATCCATTTTACAGACTATAGTGAAAACTAGTGCTTGTTCCACTTTTCTACCGCATCGCGATCGTCCGTTTACAATAAATAAGGCCATTAACATTGATCCAAAATCCCAATTGATCTCCCCTAAACCTTCTACTAACACACCATATTAATAAAATTGTAACTTTTCTATAAGGTGCCCTTCCATTTTGCTTGTTTAACATTAATTAATTTCTGCATAACTACGTGTTTTATACACGGTTCAAACTTACATTGTTTCTACCTTATAATTAGGGAAAACAATTCTTTCAACTCTTGAGTGAGTTATTTCTAGGTCTCACGAAATGGAAACTGCCCCATTTGGCTCGTGATTCCTATTTAAACATAGGAGGTCGAGAACCTTCCTTTTGATTCTCTCTTCAGGTTTCACAGTAAGTGACCTGCCCTTATTTGTATATTTAACCAACAGTAACTCTGTATAAATATAAGAAGTTATAGGAACTTCTCCTTCATTCTACCAGCTTTCTTTTTTTGTTATTTTCGAAGTTGTAACTTTTTAAAATAGTTACCTGGAAATTTCTTAAAGTACACTCCTTGTACTCTATTTAATGTTTAAACTTTAATCACTTCTTTGTCTTTTTTAAATCTTACAAAGATTTTAGTACATATATAAGGTTTGAAACCTAAAGAATTGTTAATTGCCTGGAGCAAACTTTAAATGTTAGGAGGTCTGCGACCCCAAATTGTTACTAAAAATTGAAACTATATACTTGTCAAATTTATTAGACTCTTTTGCCTTGTTAAATAAATTAAATATTTGTTTTTGGACTTATCATTTCGCAAATACAACGGTTAGGCAAGATCCTGTCTTCCTTGGCTCTCCCTACTCAATGCCCTTAAATCTATTGATAGGGCTTTCACCACTCGTTGCATTTCAGCAAGAACTCTTAGTGGTAATCTCGTCAAAGTTTCTCTTAGCTTTAAAAGCTAATTCTAACTGGCCAGTAAGGCAAGTAAAGCTCGCTACGCCAGCTACCTGCTTGTGGAGATCCTCTCCGAAAACTTATGGTTAGTTTTCCAAAAGATAAGTGTTTCCTTTTGTCTAAACTTTTAGCCGGCTCCTCGCTGAGTAAAAGCTTAGCCATTTCCAAATGCAACCATTGGTCCACTTACCAAAATTACTCTCCAAGGTATAATCTTTTATCATTATCCTTCTTGGAAGCACTTGGTCGCTTTTTCAGGAACTCTATAACTTTGAAAACTGGAAATACCAAACTTGATTCAAATTATTGTCATCCTTCGAATTACTTTGCAAAAACGAATTTCTTTGAACAGACATACAATAAATCTGTTACTCTCAGTCTTGCCAGACCAACACCCTTCCCCATAGTAGTCTTATGCCTGCTTGAGAGGGAATATACTAAAGCCAGTCTTTGGCAAACCGCCCAAGACTTAGCTGTGTTTCCCGTCAGCTTAGACCAAGCCCTTACCCATTTTAGGTATCAGAGAACGGATTTTCAGTGGCAATCGCCTCTAAGTGCATTAAAGGTTAAATTTATAATTTTTGTGGGACTCTCATCCTATTTTTCTATCCTTTTTCTTCAGTCCGAAACCCACCTCCTTTTATTTATCATCTTCCCTTGGTGGTTAGGTTATTCCTCAGCCAATAATCTACCCAATATTTATAATGATGATGATGATGATGAAAGAGAAGAGGATGAGGGTTTAATGTCTATAAAACCATTGCGGCTTCCCAAGTTTTTAAGAACAAGAGTACCTGGAGAATGTTATAAAAGGATCTACAACAAGCGTTGTGTTTAAAATCTATATCAAACAACGATAAAAAGATAAAAAGTTGTATTCAGTGTGTAACTATTGTAAAAAAAACTAAATGAATAAAAATATTGTATGGGTATTGGCTGTTTTTCTTAATTGCTATCCCCATGTCCCACTATTAATGCAATTGTTAACCATCAACAAAATCTGACTATGTTCATAAAGAGAGTGCCTTAAACAATACACTCTGTCTATGGTTTGTGTAGCAAGTATCATAATAATTCAGTGTGGACAAGCCATGTTAAGGCAATAGTAAAGTCAGGTAAGGGATTCGAACCCTTGCTTCCTTGTACAGGAAATTTGATCTTAAGTCAAACAACTTAACCACTCGGCCAACCTGACAGTTACTAATTTAATTAGTCTTGTGGACTTGAGTGTTTACAAAACTTTTCCCAGTATACATTGACTAAACCACTTGCTTGTTTTGAAATATAGATTTTGTTTTGTTTTACCATAACATTGCACTGTATTTGAAAAACAAAACATTAAAAAAAAAAAAAAAATATTTACCATTCATATATAAGTGTTAATTCTCCCTCTCCCCACCCTACCTCACCGTATTTTCTCTGGTCAAACAATCAATGCTACTCATACATACACAAGCTTTCTAAATCTCTCTCTATATATATATGTTTTCTCTGTTCCACATGATAAAAATTATGGTTGCTGGATTGTATCCTGCACTGTTTATGCGACATACCATTGCCAGTTCATAAAACCGTTAGGTAGTTCTCTACACATAGCGATTTTATCACTGCTCTACCTACGCCTTTTGCTTGTTTGGCTTTCTTACAGGCTAGTATGCGATAGGCAGCATGAACTATATATCAAACCCAGTCCACCTTTGTATTTGTAATGTAAGTAATAATTTGAAAAGAGACAATTGTAATCAGTTTTAAACATTATCTCCGCTTTTTTTGTTTGTTTGTTTATTTATGACAAGTATATTAACCTAAAATCAAACCATAGTCTACCTTAGTGAAAGGCTAACAGTTTAACCACTGCGTCACCATACCCTTCTTTCTTAGTTTGATTCGTTCTAGGCCTTAGAGCTAGAAATCGAGTTACGATCTCCAGTGCAAGAGGCACATGTGCTCACCACTATAGCATGCAATGGTTAGCTGGTAACATTAGACAACCGAAAATGATTGTATTTCTGTTAGCCAAGCATTTCTGTCATTTGCCTACTGTGTGAGCACTGCCAGCAAGACGGTTTAGTTTAGAACAAGCGAGTGTGTGCGTGTGTGTGTATAGATTATTAGCCTCAAGTATTTAAATCTTGTTGTGTGTAGCGACCATCTTGCTCAGTAACCACTGAGTAAGTTTTAACAGTCAACTCATAAAAACAGCATAGGATAGTTGTGTGTGTGTGTGTGGTTCATGTACTTGGGAATATGCATTAGCACCATGCGCTAGCTTTACCTTACCCTCTAGAGGTAGAGCGTTATCCCTTCCTTTGGACATTGCCAATGACTGCATTCCCCCACAAGTTTTTCACTTAAGCCCTTGGCTTGTTCTTGATTAGGTTTGATTTGCTTTAGGCTTGGTTTGGTTCAGTTGGGTTTGATTCGACTTGGTTCAGTTTAGTTTAATGTAGTCACCATTTTTTTTTTTAGCTACACTCTTTAACCAATTAATTAATGATAGTCTACTCTTAATTCTTGAATCGATAAATTGAATTTTGTATACTCCTTTAGTCAAGCCATGCCTACTACCTATAAACCCTATGTACTACAGTCTGATCTGAAAACAAGTTCCAATGGTCAAAGACGTGTCAGTCACCATACATGTAGCCTACAATAATTCTTTCTTTACCTAGCTAGGTTTCGTCACTCACAGTAAACATCTTTCATTATGGGTTTGCAATATATTAAGAAAAGCAAAAGTCCATGATCTTGTTGCTTTGGGTCTTTTTTGGGGAAATTCATAAACCATAAAAAGAATGACATCATGTCAAGTTCTAGGGGGACCTTGTATGTCAAAATCCCATTATCAGTTTATAAAATCTCAAGGCCATGCCCTAGCAGTTTTGGATTATTTCAATCAATGAGTCCACCATAGGAAAGATCAGAAAAATAAATACCCTTAAAACAAGTCGTCACATGACCCTCTCCGAACAATGCTTCGCAAAATATAAATTCATCCATTGAACATTGAACATGATCGGCGACATCATCCTCGCTTCCCCCTCCTACCATGGTTGCCATATCGTTTGACCTTCAAGTGTCCTCAGCATCTCTGTGCTTTTTTCTTTGTCCTGTTTTCAAGTCAAGTCAATGCATTCCAATAAGCTCAAATAACATCCAGATCCTGTCAGTCTGCCCCAGCAAGTTTGTTTTCTATACTCACTTCAGGTAACATATAACCAAGTTCTGTTTGTTCTATCTAAAGCCAACTTCATCAGATCAAGGAATTATCATTTGTCATGTCACTCATAATCGTTTACATGTTAAAGACCCCTTCAGGGGATTTAGGAATTAGGAATTCCATCATAGGAAAAATCGGAAAACAAACCCTCGACCCGCCGTCTCATCGAAATAGCGAATACAGTAATGATATATCTCCACCGTGGCCAGTAATAGCCTCGTTGAAACACGTGCCCAGGGGTATCGTCTCTTTCTATCTACAACCACTCTTCATGAACATTTTAGACAGATTTAAAGAAAAGTTTTAAAAACTAAAATGTTTTCAACAAAAGTGTCGTTAGAACCTTTCGCATTTTTTTAAAACATAAATACTATATTCGAAAGGGGGAGTAGTGTGTGTGTGGGGGGGGGGGGGGGGGCGTCACCCCGAGTCCTACGACCCGTCGTATACGTCTCTGGCGTTATTGGTTTGTGACACATAACAGAAAGTCTAAAATCACAGTTTTACACCAAGAAATCTGTTTCCCTCATTCTTAAAACTTAAACCTATTACCAAAATAAAGAGGTTTCGAGACAAGCCATTTGACACGTCATAGGACGAAATCCGACCATGCATTCGTGAGATATCGGAAAAAGTCTAAAATCATGGATTTACCCCCAAAAAGCCTGTTTCCCTCATTCTTAAAACATATATAGGGCTTCGAGACATGCGATTTGACACGTCACACGTCCAAATCCGACCTTGCGTTTGAGAGATATCGGCAAACTTCGTAGGGAAGTAGGCGACTATCTGGCTCTCTCCTCACCACCAAAACCCCTTCTTATAAATCATTTTTTTCAAAGAGCTCGCCCTCTTACAAAAATCCCAAGTGCGCATGCGTACAAAACAAAAACAAAAATGTTGATCCATAGCGGCATCCAGCAAAGCGCATGCGCTATATGAGCAACAACGTTTAAGTTCATAGTGGTATCTCCCCTCATGTCTGTTGCATTTGTAAAATGACTTTCACTAAACAAATACAATTTCATCCCCTAGGAGGTGTAGGTTTTATTTTTGGGTTGAAATGAGTGGTCCATTGGAAAGAGGGCGACAGCCCGAGTCCAACGACACCTCATTTGTCAAAATCGGACCATGGGTTCGAGAGATATCGACTTTGCCCCTGAATGTATTGCGGGTTAGTATGTGACGTCAGTGGGCGAGGTGGTGGGGGGGGGGGGGGGCAGAACCCCCTCTACCCCCCTACTGTGTGATTCACTGGTACTTTACTCAAATAATTATCAATTCTTTCCCAGTATTCGTCGACAATATGTCTAGTTTTCTTCTTGTTTTTGGCATTCGTTGGCGCGTGTATATTTAAAAGAGTGTACACTTTATTTGTAGTTTTAAATGTATAAGAAGATGTCCTTTCTTCGATTGGATCAAACTTCATTTTGAGTCTATTATTTCGTTTGAAACTATTAATCCACTGCCAAATAAAGGTGTGCCTTTTAATATCCAGCTAGTAGATTTACTCTTGTATATTCTGTAGCCATTTGATTCGATCGGCTCATTATCCACATAACGAGTTTCCTGTATGGCTGTTATCATAATGTTTTTTTATCAAGAAAATCTGTAATCGTTTTCAATTTCCCCAATTTCATCAAAGACTGTACATTGAAAATGCTATGATATTTAGTTGTTTGAAGCGAATCTTGTTTACGTGACTTACAGGGTGCTCCGACTCACCCAAATCATTACACACCTTACGTTGTGATCCCCCAGAATCTCAATGATCACCAAGCATCGTACCGTTGGGTATGATGGGAGATTGTCTCCCTGGGGTAATTTTGTTACATAAGGTTTTCCTTTCCATATTGATTATATGTTAGGAGATTAGCCGAGGCTAATTGGATTCACCTCTTACTTTTGAAGGTAAGATGGATAAAATGTGGTCGCACCTTACATGGTGAACAGACACCAACCAGGAAGTCGCTCAATATGAGACAGACACTTCTGGATTTTCTTCTGATATATGGAATACATATACCTTTTACTCGTAATCTCCTGAGCACGAGGAGGCCTCTTCCGCCATTGACACTGTTCCGCAGTACATCCGCTCCACTATCAAAACCGTTGAGGACTTCACCGTAACCCTGACAAGGGAACCTCACAAGGTACTACCAGCTGGGTCAACTGGACCTAGGTTTTTTAAAGAGGTGTTACTCCTCTATCACTCACCACTTTGTCCTGGCTTGTGACAGGCAGAGCCTGGCTACCCAGATATAGGGCCCAGGTTGGCGGGTTTATATATATATATATATAAAGGAATGACTGTTTGTTCGTATTTTATGCGTTCATAAACCATTCATCCGATTGCGATCAAATTTTGGTGAGTTGTTGTAGACACTTCCGGGAGGTTTATAGGCATAGTTAATCGTTTCCAAATTAGATAACGCGCGAGTAGTTTAAGGAAATGGGTAATGGCGATGCGTTCATATACAATTCATCCGATTGCGATCAAATTTTGGTGAATTGTTGTGCACAGTCCCAGAAAAGTTATAGGCGTAGTACATCCAATTTACAATAGATGGCGCGCGATTAGCTTCGGCAAAATGCCGTGCGTTAGTTTCAAGAAAGTCCCACATGAGTTCATATACCATTCACCCCATTGCGATGAAACTTGGGTGAGATGTTCTGTACACTTCAGGTAAGGTTTCTGGCTGAGTAAATCTACTTAACAATAGGTAGCGCACGAGTAGATTCAACAAATTAGCGACGACGGGCGAAGCGTTTCAACAATGTCCTGTATGCGTTCACATACCACTCGTCCGATAGCGATGAAACTTGGGTGAGAGGTTGTGTACACTACAGGCAAGGTTTCTGGCTTAGTAAATCCATGTTATAATAGGTAGCGCACGAGTAGATTCAACAAATGAGTGACGACGCGCGAAGCGTTTCAACAAAGTCCCGTATGCGTTCATATACTATTTTTCTGATCTTGGATGAGATGTTGTGTACACTTCAGGGAAGGTTTGTGGCTTAATAAATCCACTGAACAATAGGTAGTGCACGAGTAGATTCAACAAATGAGCGACGACGGGCGAAGCGTTTCAACAAAGTCCTGTATACGTTCACATACCATTCGTCCGATAGCGATGAAACTTGGGTGAGAGGTTGTGTACACTACAGGCAAGGTTTAGGCTTAGTAAATCCATGTTATAATAGGTAGCGCATGAGTAGATTCAACAAATGAGCGACGACGCGCGAAGCGTTTCAAAAAAGTCCCGTATGCGTTCATATACGATTCGTCTGATAGCGATGAAACCTGGGATGAGATATAGTGTACACTTCAGGGAAGGTTTCTGGGTTAGTAAATCCACATTACAATAGTTATCGCACACGTATATTAAACAAATGAGCGACGACGAACGAAGTGTTTCAACATAGTCCCGTATGCGTTCATATACCGATCGTCCGATAGCGACTAAACTTGGCTGAGTTGTTGAGTTCATTCCAGGGAAAGTTTCAGGCTTAGTGAGTCCATTTTACAATAGGTAGCGCACAAGTAGATTCAACAAATGAGCGAAGACGCGCGAAGGGTTTCAACAAAGTCCCGTATGAGTTCAAATACCATTCGTCCGATAGTGATGAAACTTGGGTGAGATGTTGTGTACACTTCAGGGAAAGTTTCTGGCTTAGTTCATCCACTTTACAATAGGTATCGCACAAGTAGATTCAACAAATGAGCGATGGCAAGCGTATCGCATAAGAAGTCCCGTATGCGTTCATATATCGTTCATCCGATTGTTATGAAACTTTGGTTGAATTGTTGTGCACACTCCAGGAAAGGTTTCTGACTTAGTATATCTATTTTATAATAGGTAGTGCATGAGTAGATTCAACTAATGAGTAATGGCGCGCGTATCGTTGTAAAAAAATCCGTATGCGTTCATATAGCCTACCATTCGTGCGATTGCAATGAATTTTGGAGAAATGCTGTTTCCACTCCCGCAAAGATTTGTGATTTAGTAAATCCATTTTACAAAATGTAGTGCACGAGTAGATTCAACAATGAGCGTCAGCGCGTCAATTGTTGCAACCAAGTCCCGTATGCGTTCATATACCATTCATCCGATTATGATAAAAATTTGGTGAGTTGAGTACAGTTCTGCGAAAGTATATGAATTAGTAAATCCGTTTTGCAATGGGTGGCGCAGAAATAGATTCAACAAATGAGTGACAGCGCGCGAATTGTTTAAACAAAATCCCGTATGCGTTCATACTCCATTCATCCGATTGCAATGAAACTTTAATGAGTTTTTGTTTACACGCAGGGAAGGTTTTCGACTTAGTAAATCCATTTTACAATAGGCAGCGTACGAGTATATTCAACAAATGGGTGACGGCGCTCGAATCGTTTCAACAAAGTCCCGTATGCGTTCATATACCATTCATTTCTTTGCGATGAAACTTTGGTGAGTTGTTGAGCACGCACCCATGATTTTTTGGAGATAGTTAATCAATTTATTATTGTTTAGAGGTGGTCAACAGAAAATGAAAAAAGATAGGGAATCCAAAAGCACTTCAACAAACAAAGTTACAATGCCAACACTTTCATTGAATGGCTTTGCAATGCATGCGGGGTACAGCTAGTTAAGAATAAAAATTATATAAATAATACATTTAAAACATTAAAAGTTCAAAAAATATTTTTTTGTAAAATATACAGCAGACCTATTTGGCCGAATCAATGAAAATTAATAATACATAAAAATTACACATACATTAAATTTAATACATTAAAGGAAATTTAAAAGTCCAAACAATACGTAATCCTCTGGATAAGGGTAGTTTCAACCTAGGGGTGAAAATAAGTAATCCATGATAAGAGGGGCGACACCCCGAGTAATTTGACACCTCACACATCCAAATACGATTATTGGTTGGTGACATGCTGGTGAGTTAATTAATAATAAATATTACAGTTAATGGACTAAATATACTCTGCCTGGTCATCTCTACGGCTACCCTGCTTTGTATAAATAAATAAATAAAAACAAAAATTTTAAGTATATGCTTGGATCCTTTGGCAAAATGTACAAATAAAATGTAAAATACAAATTAAAATTCAGGTACTATACCCTTATATCTGAAGTGATCCACCAATATCCGCAGCTGGAAAATGGTTTGCAGCATCTTGAAGGTCCCGGCTAAAAAAATTCACAATGCTACTTGGCGAAAACACTCAGGCAAGGAACAGGGATTTACAACAGAATGTGCTATAGAAACTAATTGCAGAACAAAAAGATCTCTACACTACTCAGGAGTACGAGAATCAGAGAAAATCTCAGGCGTAAGGAATTGGATCAGGTCCCTGGGAATACCTCCACCCTATAGCATATTCCTCCACCATTAAACTATAAAAGATAATGCCATATTCCTATAAAAGAATCAGGAAAACGTAAGCACGTGCCTGTCATTTATTAAAATGACATGGAATACGCAAACAAAAATTCCAACATAGAAATAAAACTTACGTTTGTAAAACATTTAACATTGCATCAATGGTATTAAAACCAACCTATTTGCACCTTTGTTTCATCAAGAAACCATGAATATTTTCTAACGATGTGTTATAAGCTCAAATAAATTCAAATACATTTAATAAATATAAATAACTGTTCTTCCCTGGATAACGGGAGTTAAGAAACAAAAATAAATTAATGTTATTAAGTCTACGAAATCCCCATAAAATATAATTAATTTATCTGACGTAGATCTCCGTCATTACAAAACTATTCGTTACTCTATACATAATAAGTCCAGCCTCCTATCTCCACCAAATATTTCCGTAGAAGCGAAAAACGAACATTACTATTGAAAATGAAAATGAAACATAGACGCTAAATCTAACTCTAAAATAATTCTAAAAATACTATACACGGTTACATAAAAAAAATATAAATGATGAAGTTCGTCAACTAACATCTTCAAAAATTACACCAGGCAAATTGCCGATTTCCAACATAAAATACTGACATTAACTGTCTTCCAACTTCTTCGTCAAATTAAATTCCTTTTGGAATTAAGAAAATCCTGCACAAAACTATGTTTTCATTAGTACTAATGTCATAGTTCGGGATACTATAGCCCATAAGATTAAGTACAGACATAGTTCAGTGACTTCCACACACTGTTCTATCTTATCAATAATACGAATCTTATATATATATATATATATATATATATATATATATATATATATATACAAAAAGGAATGTCTGCTTGTTCGTATTTTATGCGTTCATAAACCATTCATCCGATTGCGATCAAATTTTGATGAGTTGTTGTAGACACTTAAGGGAGGTTTATAGGCATAGTTAATGCATTTCAAAATAGACAGCGCGCGAGTTTTTTAAACAATTGCGTGATGGCGATGCGTTCATATACAATTCATCCGATTGCGATCAAATTTTGGTGAGTTGTTGTGCACAGTCCAAGAAAAGTTATAAGCGTAGTAAATCCAATTTACAATAGATGGCGCACGAGTAGCTTCAACAAAATGGCGTGCGTTTGTTTCAAGAGAGTCCCACATGCGTTCATATACCATTCATCTTACTGCGATGAAACTTGGGTGAGATGTTCTGTACACTTCAGGTAATGTTTCTGGCATAGTATATCCATGTTAAAATACAGTAGGTAGCGCACGAGTAGATTAAACAAATGACCGACGACGCACGAAGCGTTTCAAAAAGTCCCGTATGCGTTCATATACTATTCGTCTGATGGCGATGAAACTTGTGTGAGATGTTGTGTAAACTTCCGGGAAGGTTTCTGGCTTAGTAAATCTACTTAACAATATATAGCGCAGGAGTAGAATCAACAAATGAGCGACGACGGGCGAAGCGTTTCAACAAAGTCCTGTATGCGTTCACATACCATTCGTCCGATAGCGATGGAACTTGTGTGAGAGGTTGTGTACACTACAGGCAAAGTTTCTGGCTTAGTAAATCCATGTTATAATAGGTAGCGCACGAGTAGATTCAACAAATGAGCATCGACGCAAGAAGCGTTTCAACAAAGCCCATATGCGTTCAAATACTATTCGTCTGATAACTATGAAACATGGGTGAGAGGTTGTGTACACTTCAGGGAAGGTTTCTTACTTAGTAAATCTTCTTTACAATAGGTATCGCACAAGAAGATTAAACAAATGTGCGACGACGCGCGAAGTGTTTCAACATAGTCCCGTATGCGTTCATATACCATTCGTCCGATAGCGATGAAACTTGGGTGAGATGTTGTGTACACTTCTGGGAATGTTTCTTGTCTTAGTAAATCCATTCTACAATAGGTAGCGCACCTAAGTAGATTCTACAAATGAAGGAAGACGGGCGAAGCCTTTCAACAAATTCCCATATGCGTTCATATGCCATTCGTCAGATAGCGATGAAACTTGGGTGAGATGTTGTGTACACTTCTGGGAAGGTTTCTTGTCTTAGTACATCCACTTTACAATTGGTATCGCACAAGTAGATTCAACAAATGAGCGATGGCACGCGAATCGTTTAAACAAAATCCCGTATGTGTTGATATACCATTCATACGATCGCTACGAATCGTTGGTGAATTGTTGTGCACACTCCAGGAAAGGTTTCTTGTGTACACTACAGGCAAAGTTTCTGGCTTAGTAAATCCATGTTATAATAGGTAGCGCATGAGTAGATTCAACAAATGAGCTTGGACGCCCGAAGCGTTTCAACAAAGCCCATATGCGTTCATATACTATTCGTCTGATAACTATGAAACTTGGGTGAGAGGTTGTGTACACTTCAGGGAAGGTTTCTTACTTAGTAAATCTACTTTACAATAGGTACCGCACAAGAAGATTAAACAAATGTGCGACGACACGCAAAGTGTTTCAACATAGTCCCGTATGCGTTCATAGACCATTCGTCCGATAGCGACTAAACTTGGGTGATTTGTTGTGTACACTCCAGGGAAAGTTTCAGGCTTAGTAAATCCATTCTACAATAGGTAGCGCACCCAAGTAGATTCTACAAATGAAGGAAGACGGGCGAAGCCTTTCAACAAATTCCCATATGCGTTCATATGCCATTCGTCAGATAGCGATGAAACTTGGGTGAGATGTTGTGTACACTTCTGGGAAGGTTTCTTGGCTTAGTACATCCACTTTACAATAGGTATCGCACAAGTGGATTCAACAAATGGGCGATAGCACGCGAATCGTTTAAACAAAGTCCCACATGCGTTGATATACCATTCATACGATTGCTACGAAACGTTGGTGAATTGTTGTGCACACACCAGGAAAGGTTTCTTAATTAGTAAATCGTTTTTACAATAGATAGCGCACGAGTAGATACAACAAATGAGTAACGGCGCGCGTATCTTTTAACAAAACTCCGTATGTGTTCATATACCATTCATGCGACTGCAATGAAATTTGGTGAAATGTTGTTTCCACTCCCGCGAAGATATCTAAATTAGTAAATCCATTTTACCATTGGTAGCGCACGAGTAGATTCAGTTAATGAGCGACAGCGCGTGAATCGTTTCAACCAAGTCCCGTATGCGTTCATATACCATTCATCCGATAATGATAAAACTTTGGTGAGTTGAGTACAGTCCTGCGAAGGAGTATGATTTAGTGAATCTTTTTTGAATGGGTGGCGCACAAGTAGATTCAACAAATGAGTGATGGCGCGCAAATCGGTTAAACAAAATTCCGAATGCGTTCATATGCCATTCATCCGATTGTGATGAAACTTTCATGAGATGTTGTGTACATGCCAGGGAAGGTTTTCGACTTAGTAAATCCATTTTACAATAGGTAGCTTACGAGTATACTCAACAAATGGGTGACGGCGCTCGAATCGTTTCAAGAAAGTCCCATATGCCTTCATATACCATTCATTTCATTGCGATGAAACTTTGGTGAGTTGTTGAGCACGCTCCCATGATTTCTTGAGATAGTAAATCAATTTTACAATAGTTTACAGATGGTTAACCGAAAAAGAAAAAATATTGGGAATCCAAAACACTTCAACAAACAAAGTTACTTCAACACTTTCTTTGATTGGCATTGCAACGAATGCCGGGCACAGCTAGTACTTAATAAAAATAGTTCTTACTTCCGTCGAATAATTACTGTTAATTTGATGTAATCTCAGAAACATTTAAAGATAACTCTGCCAATTGAGTCCATCTTGATAGCTGCAGATACTTCCAAATAATATTACTGCTTCTTAATCACATTTTCCATCAACAATAACCATCTTACGCACATCTGTCTCAACACGTTTCTCTTCACAAATAACACACTAACAAAATTATGTTCAAATCCAACAATACAACAAGTTCCTCCGTCATTACGAGAATATGATAACTATTACTTAGATATATTTCGCAGTTCCCTCTCCACATTAGATAGTATTCTTCCAAAAATACATTCTTACTCGTTACAACATTCTATAGCAGTTTCAATTCATTCAATAAAAATATTGGTTATTTCAACAACTCATCTCAATAGGTAATATAATAAAATGCTATGATTTCGATAACACATTACATTCATCTTCTAATTCTCAATTTTCTTGCTAGCTGCACTCAGCTAATGTATTTCTCTCGATTCTCTTACATCTTAGACTTTGTTAGAATAATGTCGTAGCTTGCTCCTACTTCTATACATATTACAATATAATGCTCCTTCTTTCTCCGTTATAAAAATCCCACTGGAACATATTTCCATTAAACTTTCATTGTTACAAACATTATCAAATCCACTTTAAAATATAATATTCTTCAAACAATGCAATAAGGTTTGTACAATAAATTCGAGCTAAACGATACAATCTCCATTAAGCGAATTCGAAATCGTATAAAAAACTAAATTCCATATAGCCATTTAAATCATCACAAAAATCGCTTATAAATCCGAAAAATCGAAAAAGAACGTCTGTCTAACAGAACGTTAAAAATATGAAATCAAAAATAAGACAATGACAATTCGAAGATATAGAAAAATGGTTTTCAAATACAGTAGAACCCCGGTAATCCGAGCCCCGGTAGTCCGAGCCTCCGTTTAATCCGAGGTGGATGACAGTGAGACGCATAGCTTACCCAAGGTCTTTGGCGGAGATCCGCGCATGCGTTGTTTACAATTCTGCCCACTGTCGCCCTCCCGCCAACTAGCCAGTGTCTGTTCGGACTGTACTTTTAAGTAAATATGTACATATTTGCATTTCTTTTGTAGAATATTGTTTTGTATTTCTGAAACAAAGCCCAACTGCAACACATTATACGATAACTGAAGAAATAATGCCGTTTACTGTAAGAATATCCAATTTTATATTATTAAAGGTCTTAACATTTCGTAACTTTGTGTAATCCGAGATTTCCCAAATTCGAGCCCCTCTTGGTCCCAATTACCTCAGATTCCCGAGGTTCTACTGTACTAAGTTGTCGAATATTCTCAAAAGTTTCTACAAGTCTACAGAATGGGATACATCATTGGTCTATTCGACAACCTGGTACTGTGTTGATCTTACTAGAAGTGGATCTCCCTCGTCGGTCATCAGAAACGGTTTGTTTCTGAGAGGAAGCACCCTCGAGAAGTCGTGTGGGATTCTGCTTGATCTCCTTCGGAAGTCACCAAACTGCCAGGAACGGGATGCGAACTCGACCGTCATCGTGTAGTCGTCCTTTCAGCTTGGCTATCTTCATAAGAGATGGGAAAGACCCTTCTCTCATGTTGACACTGGGTCCACCCGAGTCGTCCTCGTACAGGGAAGTTTTCTTTCTTCTTCACCACAGTTCTGGTAGATCAGTATCCATCATTTAAGTCGATGACATGACTTGTAGTTGTAGAATTATTTGACACAGGAGAGATTAGGTATTGGTCTCCCACACGGTATTATTATCATATCATTTCAGATATTTTCGTCATTGTCAAAGCTATGTTCCCTTCAGCATCTTAGTAGCTCATCTCCATTACGGTAGATTCAATCAATTCTTCCCCTCTCAACTTCAGGACATTTGTCATGGTAATAAATGTAGACTATCACCTCAAAGCGTCGCCTTCAATAATTTATCGTAGTTTTCTTCAATAATATCGCAGTAACTGTTTATAGTTGCAGATATTAATATTTCTTGTTGTAATATCTTATAATTCTCGTTCATTATATAAGTTTGTAGATATATTTTCTTCTTCGAAGTCGTTCTCAATTCTGAAGCTTTGTTCTTGAAAAAAAAAATAGCGAAGTCTAGTGGACACTTCCACACTCGACAAAGTCGTGAACAATAAGAGCCTCGATTCAGCTCGCTTGTCTCCCACTCTGATAAAAAGTTAATAATAAAAAACTTTGCTTGATTGGCGCGATAATAGTGAATATTATATTATTCCCTATTTGAGCATTTAATTAGCTGCAATGATATATAAATACTTCTTATTTATGCATTAACAACTTTTCTGATGTTATATAGTGTTAATATCTCGCTGGTAATTAGATAGGATAATTGCGCTAATTGCTTTCTTCTTAGTAACGCCTCTTTTGATTGGCCATGATCGCCACGCGTCTGACGTGTGTTCCCCTACTCCTACCTTGCCGTCACCCTTCATTCGCGTGTCTCTGGCTTGCTCGCTCGCAAGATCGGAAGTCCTCGGCTACCTTCGTGCTCTCAAACAATACTTGACTCTTTCCGAGCTGTCCTGACATGCACGTGGCTAGAAGTTACCTGATTGGTTAAATCAATTAACTAAGCTAACTGTGCTAGGTGTCTAACCTGCTTGTGGCTCGATTCCAGACTCCGTTTAAATTATCAATCGTTAACTTAGAAAACTTTCTGAAGATAGAATATTTCTCGACTGCAAATACGCGTACAATCCCCACTCAACTTCCATAGCAAAAGCGTGATACAATGATTTTGAAATGCACTCTTCAGATATTAACTGTACCGTATTTTATTCTCCATTCTATATTTCTGAAATACCGTTTTAAATTCTTTGCATTGTAGTTTCCAATTACTTGGTCATCATGAATGTTAACAATCTGATAACAGTTATTTCCAAAACTTTCAGATACTCTGAATGGGCCGTAGTAGACCTTAGAAAATCGAGGGTATATTTTCTTGGTTACATCTGCTTTAGTAGGTCTTCTAATCACCAGTAAGTCGTCTCTTCTCAAAGGTGTATCATATCGTCTACCTAGCGTGCGTTTTTCTCATTTCTCTGCCGCTGCAATTAGATTCTCATGGGCTATCTCTATCCTTCTTTCCCTCGTCGGTAGTCTATCTTTAGGGATTCTCCTAAATACTTCATCCCACGGTCGCTCTGGTTTCCTATCACAATGTAATAGAGTTGGGATGTCTGCCGTACTTTCATGTACCGTAGAATTTAAGAATTCTTCAATGAGGGGTACAATCCTGATCCATTCTCTATGGTTCTCTGAACAGTATAGTCTTGCATATTTAATAATCTCTTTAATTGATCTCTCAACAGGATTAGATTCAGGGTTTCAGAATCTGGAGAATATGTGTCTAATCTCAAGCCTCTCCATGGCACTCATAAATTCTTCTGACGTAAATTGCGTGCCATGGTCCGTCAGAATACTCCCAGGTTTTCCTGCCTGTGGGATGACATTCTTCTCTATGTGTTTAATAACACTCTTAGAGTTAGTTTTCTGCATAGGATTTAAAATCACGTACTTAGTAAAAACATCGATCGTCACCAACACGTACTGATAACCGCGATATCCCTTAGGTCCTGGACCGAATATATCCATAGAATAGATCTCACGTGGTCTTTCAGGTATAATAGACCTCGGTTTTTCCTTAAGGAAAGTTGAAGCTTGCTTGCTCAGTTGACAATTATTACAGGTCCTAATAACATCGGCTACTACGACACTCATGTTTGTCCAAATAAATTGTTCTTTCACAGTGGCTAAAGTTTCATCCACTCCTCCGTGACCAATACTGTGATGAGTTAAGCATGCAATACGATTAATAAGGTTAGGCGGAATTACAACTCCTATTTGCGTATTATCGGCATCTTTATATTTGCATAAAATTTCCTCACATATCAAATGTTTCTGCGCTAGTCTTCTCGTTTCTTCATAATCTGGACCTTCCTGGTCCAATCTTCCCTTCAAGAACCGAAAGATTCGTCGCGTAGGTTCATGCCTTTTTTGCGATACTGCAATGGTTTTCAGTCGGTCGATAGTATCTTTATCTTGCCTATCCATCTGGATTACGTTAACTTGGATACTTTCCACTGGGTTTCGTGATAACGTGTCTCCTAATAAGTTGTCCTTACCAGGCTTGTGCACGATTGTCGCATTAAATTGCTGTAAAAACAGTGACCATCTAATAAGGCTGTCGCTTGACAAATCTGTCTTCAACATAAACTGTAATGCCTTATGGTCGGTAACAATAATCATCTGGTGTCCAACAAGCACTTTCTTCCACTGGTGTAAAGCTGAAATGAAAGATAAAGCTTCTAGTTCTGTAGTAAAGCACTTTGCTTCATGTGCTTTCAATTTCCTGCTGCTGGAAGCTATGTAATGCTTACGACCCTCGTTATCTATCTGATATAACACAGTGATTATACCAATGTTAGATGCATCTGATTCTACGTAGAATATCCAATCAAAATCAGGGTATCCTAATTTGACAATATTCTGGAGCATGTTCTTTGCGTTTTGAAAAGCCTTGTCTGCTTCTGCGTTCCATTGCCATCGATTGATATTTTTCAGGAGCCATGGTGCCATTGTCTCAGAATAGCGTGGACAATGCTGGGGAAAATACTGGCAAACACCGAGAAAACTTCTCACATTCTTAACCCTTGTAGGCTTTGGAAAGTTCATGATCACATCTATTTTGTACTGGTTTGGGTGATAACCGTCCTTACCTATAGTGTGACCCAAAAAATTGATCTTCTCTTGGATGAAATGGCATTTCTCGTAATTTACTTTGATTAGCATAACGAAGATTATCAAAAAGTTATTTGAGATGTGTGAGGTGTTCTTGGAGCGTAGTCGAAGAAATGATAATGTCATCAATATAGCACATAACGTTTTTCTTTACGTCCTCCCTCAACTGACTGTCAAGTACTCTTATCAGCGCCGGACCACTATTTATGACCCCAAATGGAAGTCTGTTAAAATTCCAGGTAGACTGGTCAAATAAAAATCCAGTGTACATCTTACTTTCTTCCGCCAATTCGATGTGATAAAATGAAGATGTCATATCCAAATTTGATAAACATTCTTTTACTCTGAATTGCCTTAAAAGCTCTCTAAGTTTCGGCGGACGGTCATTTTCTTTTAATATGAGACCTTTGATCCTTCTGGTGTCTAAACATAGCCTTAGTTGCCCATTTGCCTTCTTCACCACGGTGATAGGGTTAATATAGGAAGTGGCCTGTTTCCTAATTATTCCATCACTCCCCATTCTCCGAATAATATCAGCTACCTCCGCATGATATTTCTCTGGAATTGGGTAAGGTTTCCTTTGATAGGGAGTAGTATCAGTAAGCCTTATGTGGTATTTAAAACCTCGGATCAATCCGGGTTTATCATCGAAAATATCTCCATATTCCTGAATTAAAATTAGAAATTTCTCTTCATAATCGGCAAATCCTTCAACATTCATTCCATAGTGGCTCAATTCCTTTTCTACTTCACCAATGATATGATTTAAAATGACCTCTCTTGGTTCCTTTTCTCGAAGGTTTTCCGTGTCCTATTCTTCTGACTTGTCTTTGTCCATTTCATCATAGAATTTCACTATTCTATTCCACAAATCTATTATTGCTCCTACTTTGGTAATGAAGTCAATTCCTATGATCACATCGAAACTAAACTTCTCTACCACAATAAAAATAAGCACATAGCATTGATCATTAATTGTAAATTCCATCATAACTTGGGTTCTACATTCAACCGATTTATCTTTGAATATTCCACGTATCTTCAAACTGAAGACTGGCATGGAAATGATTTCCTCTCCATCTTTCAATTTCGCATATGACTCTTGCGATAGGATCGAAACTGAAGTACCTGTGTCCGTTAATGCTTTCAATGTGTTCTCTCCTACAATAATGTTTATTATAGGCAACTCAGCAGTTCTATTTCTTTCTGGAATCGCTTCTTCAAATAACTGATCGTCATTTGTCGTGTAGTATACATCGTTTATCGTGATTTCGTTACTCTGTGCAGATTTTCTATCATCTATTGCCGTTTCACAATCGTTTTTTTGTCCAGAGGCCTCATTACTATTTCCTCTGTTCTCTTGTCTGCTAGTGCTAGGAATTTATTCGTTTTGCCTAGGCCTATTTTCACCTGTTCCTTGATCGTCTTCACGTCGATTAATATCGTAATTTTGATTATGCTGGTTTCTCTGGTTATTTTGGCGATTATAATTCTCGTCATTACAATTTTTATAACGCGAATATCCCTGGTTATAATTATTGTTATTACCCTTCTGGTAATAATTACTTCGGTGATATGAATTATTATACCGGTATCCAGACCTTCTATTCTGTTCATTGTTACGCGAATATCTCTGATATGGCCTAACATTTTGTTGTCTGTGGTTCTGATACTCATTTCTTTGTCTTGGAGTATAACCATTTCTCATGGGTCCTTCTCTATGATTATCTCTGACAGTTTCTTCCACTGCCTGCTTCATTTCATCTATCATTATGGTGTTTACTTCACGATGGTCCGTTCTGGGACTACGAAACCTTGGATTCGATGTACTTGATGTATAATCCAATTTACGAAGTAGTTCGTCCATTGCCTGTAGATTTGATACTCCGGTTGATATAATATTTCTTCCCACATCCACTGGTAACTGTCGCGATATAGTTTGTATCAGTTCTACGTCGGATTGTGGTGGCTGTAAATATTTAAGACGGGCTAACTGGGTGGTCAAGTAGCTAGCGTAACGTGTAGGATGTGAACTAGCATACTTTCGCGAATACGCCTCTGTCCTTAAATTCTGCTGCTCGTCCAATGACCAAAATCGTCTTATGAGGGCATCTGCAAAGTACTCATAAGACCTAAATGTCCATCGGAAAGCACTGTACCACTCAAGCGAGTTTGAAGTGAGATATCGTTCCACCGTCCTTAATTTCCTCTCCTCTGGACGTTATTTTCCAGAAAATATTCAGAAACGTCATTTATACATTCTATCAGGGTAATACCATCATTCCCTGAGAAAGCTCGAGGTTTCATCTATATTACGAATTACCATGACATTGGGAGTACTCCATATAGTATTTCCTCTTAATAGATTCTAGTTAGGGTGTTGAGAATCGCACCTGATTAATTCTAACCGGTGGTATATCCTGTCTTCTTAAATTATAGAGTTCGTCCTCTAATCTATCGATTCGTTCTTGCTGTCTTTCCTGTTCTTCTCTAAAGTTTCCTTCTTCTACTCGGTCTTGCGTCAATTCATCATTACCGTTATTGATTTCGATAGTCTGACCTTTATTCGTATCCTTCATTTTGTTACAATTAACAATTGTGACTCCGCTTAACCGATTCCTAATTGATTCAATTTCGCTGCTTAAATTTGAGATTTTATTGTCTATCTTCGAACTAACATGTTCTTTAATCTTATCATCTAAATTTGGCTCTACATCAAAAAGTTGTTGTGACTGTACACTTTGAATTCTCCTAACGAAATCTTCTCTTACCTCAGTAATGTCTTTATTCAGACGATGCTCTGACATAACTGATTTCTTAGAACTCATCCTCTAAACGTTTCACAGTATGACCTGATGCCTCAATTAATTCATTCTTAAGTTTATCAACACTTTTATCGACAATACCCTTCATATCAATTTCAATATCAGCCTTTACAAGATCAGCCTTCTGATTCACCTGTATTTGTAGCTTAGCCACAGTTGTTTTCAACTCATCCAGGTTGGAGTTGATACTTAGATTTTCAGATTGGAGCTTACTTAATTGGAGGGTTATGTCATTCTGGAAATCTGCAAGTTTCATACTAGTGTCCTCAGATTGAATTTCTAATGCTGCTAAGGATGTTTGTGTTCTAGCTAAGGTATTATGGGTATCAGCAGACCTAGTTTCTAATGTAGCTAAAGTGTTTTTCGTCTCTGTAGGTAGAGTTTGTAAAGTGGCTAATGTTGTTTGAGCATTAGCTAAAGTTACTTGGGAATTAGCTTCTGTCGCTTGTGTTTCAGCTAACCTTCTTTTAGTTTCAGTTGCACTATTCTGGCATTCTCTAGCTAAACTATCTGTAGCCGCCTTAGCCTCTCTCCTAATTTCTTCTGCATTTTTCTTAATTTCCTACTCTACACATTTCTGGTTTTGGTGGGTAGCTTGGTGTAGAGCCTCCAAGTCTTTATCTAGCTTGCCCTGAGTCTCTTGCAATGTGGCAAACATTGCCCTAATATTTTCCAGGTCACCTGGCAGTTTCTTCTTTCTTGAGAATAGGGAACAATCACTATGACAACAATCGAGAATATCCGAAACAACTACCATTTATACCACTACAAATAATAAAGGATATTTTAAAGTTTTACTACTCGAATTACCCTAAAATTTTAAATAACTGACCTTATAAATTACGGATTTATATCCGTCTTCCCTAGATGACTCATTATCTCTTGTAGCCAATGGTCTACCAAGAAAAAAAAACAACAACAGCAATTCTAATTTACCATATTAGTTTTACTTTACTTATGACCTCAAAATAGTCATATAACCGGTAAATCAAATAAAATTAGATCTAGCCATAACCTTCCTTAGGTTAAACCCCGGTCTAGTCTTTTCTTTTCACTATACAAAACATATTTAACATTTCAGGTTAGATTTCTTTCATAAATCCACTCTAACCTCGGTAAACGTTGGTTGACTATTATTACCAAATTTTTAGTCATCCACCGATTTTCCAACACTCTCGTGTAAATATTAAAATGTTTTCTAAGGTGATAACATTATGTAAAGATTCCAAAATGCATCTACCTTCAACCTAGATTCCTCCCTGTGCCGTAACTATAATCAATAGTTATTCACATTGGAATTACTAATTTAACATACTGGCTAACCATTTAGGGATTACTCTCGAATGCCCCAAAACGTTACTAGACCATTCATATCACTAGGCTCTCAACTGTGGGACTAAAATCACTAGCAACCACGTTGGGACCGCCATTCATCTCACTGTACCTTTATATCTGAAGTGATCCACCAATATCCGCAACTGGAAAATGGATTGCAGCATCTTGAAGGTCCCGGCCAAAAAAACACTCAGTACTACTTGGCGAAAACACTCAGGATAAGGAACAGGGATTTACAACAGATTGTGCTATAGAAACTAACTACAGAACAAAAAGATCTCTACACTACTCAGGAGTACGAGAATCAAAGAAAATCTCGGGCGTAAGGAACTGGATCAGGTCTCTGCAAATACCTGTACCCTAAAGCACATTCCTCCACCATTAAACTATAAAATATAATGCCAGATTCCTATAAGAGATCAGGAAAACGTAAGCACTTGCCTGTCATTTATTAAAATGACATGGAATACGCAAACAAAAATTCCATCATAGAAATAAAACTTACGTTTGTAAAACATTTAACATTGCATCAATGGTATTAAAACCAACATATTAGCATCTTTGTTTCATCAAGAAACCATGAATATATTCTAACGATGCTTTTATAAGCTGAAATAAATTCAAGTAAATTAAATAAATATAAATAACTGCTGTGCCCTGGTTAACGGGAGTTTAACAACAAAAATAAATTAATGTTATTATGTCCACAAAATCCCCGCAAAATCTACCTGACGTAGATCTCCGTCATTATAAAAATAAATCGTTACTCGATACATAATAACTCCCGCTTCCTATCTCCACTAAATTTTTCCGTAGAAGCGAAAAAAGTATATTATTATTAATTTAACTAAAACATATACGCATAAATCTAATTCTAAAAAAATTCTAAAAATACTATAAACGGTTATATACAAAAAGTATATAAATGATGAAGTTCGTCAACTAACATCTTCAGAAATTACACTAGGCAAAATGCCTATTTCCAACATAAAGTTTGACATTAACTGTCTTCCAACTTCTTCATCCAATAAAATTTCGTTTAGAATTAAGAAAATCCTGCACAAAACTATGACTTCATTAGTAATAATGTCATAATTCGGGATACTATAACCCATACGATTAAGTACAGCCACAGTTCAGTGACTTCCACACACTGGTCAATCATATCAATAATAAAAATACTTAATAACAAGTAGTTCCGTGAAGAACTATACAGCCTATTTTCATATATCCTACTCATGTTAATTGGTTCTATCGGCATACAACATTTCAGTTTGAAGGTTGTGATAGATTCGTAGATATTGAGAACCGTCTAAATATTTCAGATGGTCGCCAGGTTGGATTTTTATTTTTGTACTACTACATTAAGATTATTGTGTACGTGTGGCATTCAAACTTCAATCGCATGATTAGAACACAAGAAGTGAAAAACGAGATTTTAAAATTTCGCACAGCTGCCATATTGTGATTATGCAAACAATTGAAATAAATTAGATGCATTTGGATTAACATTTGTATAAGCATATAACGTGCAGAGTTTCACTGCATTCGGATAGTTAATTCGCGAGAAACGTCCATTTACATATTTATACTTCGCGTCACCGCCATGTTGGATTTGTGCTCACCAGGTTACTGAAAGTCCTATGAACATAAAACATTTCAGTTTGATTGCTGTAAAAGATTCATAGATATTGAGAACCGTCTAAATATTTTGGATGCTCGCCATTTTGGATTGTTATATGTATAGGCCTTAGAGTTATGTACCATTCAAGGACAATGCCTAGGTTGATTATTCAAACTTTCACTTCGATCACATGAGAACGACACAAGAAATAAAAACGTAATTTTAAAATTTCGCACAGCCGCCATCTTGAGGTTATGTAAACAATTGAACTAAATTAGATGCCATTGCATTACAATATGTAAAATCATTTACTGTACCACATTTCACTACGCTCAGAGAATTAAATCACGAGAAAAGTCTATTAAAATGTTTTAACTTCGCTTGGCCGCCATGTTCGTTTTGTACTTTACAGGTTTATGAAAGTTAGATAGATAAACTTGTATCAGTACCCTTAATCACCGTACCAAATTTCAGGGTGATATCTGTAATAGTTTCGGAGATAGTGACATATTTCCTACAGCCGCTATTTTGTGGTTATGTAAACAATTGAACTAAATTAGATTCCAGTGCATTACAATGTGTCTAAACATTTGCAGTACCAAGTTTCATTACGTTTGGATGGTTAAATCGCGAGAAAAGTCTATTTAAAAGTCTCAACTTCGCTTGGCCGCCATGTTGTTTTTGTAGTCACCAGGTTTCTGAAAGTCTCATAGGTGAACTTTTAGTAGTGCCCTTTATCACCGTACACAATTTCAGGGCGATATCGCTTATAGTTTCGGAGATACTGAATGCTGGTGAAATATTTCGCACAGCCACCATGTTGGATAGGTGGGACACAATAATAAAATTTGAGGGGCACGGTCCTGGTCGGCCAGAATATTGCTATGATCTTACCGAGTTTCATTGTAATCGCTCCAGCCGTTTAGTTGTTATTAGGGGACACACACACATCTAACACAAACACACACACACCCACACACACACGGACTAAATGTGATCTCATAAGCCTATTTTTTTTTCATAAAATGAAAATAGGCTAAAAATAGTTCTTACTTCCGTCGAATAATTACTGTTAATTTGATGTAATCTCAGAACCATTTAAAGATAACTCTGCCAATAGAGTCTATCTCGTTGCTTATATAAAGAACTTTGCTTGATTGGCGCGATAATAGTGAATATTATATTATTCCTTATTTGAGCATTTAATTAGCTGCAATGATATATAAATACTTCTTATTTGTGTACTAACAACTTTTCTGTTGTTATTAAGTGTTAATATCTCGCTGATAATTAGATATGGTAATTGCACTAATTGCTTTCTTCTTAGTAACGCCTCTTTTGATTGGCCATGATCGCCACGCGCCTAACGTGCGTTCCCTTACTCCTAGCTTGCCGTCACCCTTCATTCGCGTGTCCCTGGATTGCTGGCTTGCGAGATCGGAAGTCCTCGGCTACCTTGGTGCTCTCAAACAATACTTGACTCTTTCCGAGCTGTCCTAACATGCACGAGGCTAGAAGTTACCTGATTCATTGGCTCAATTAACTTTGCTAACTGTGCTAGGTGTCGAAACCTGCTTGTGGCTCTATTCCAGACTCCGTTTAAATTATCATTGGTTAACTTAGAAAACTTTCTGAAGATAGAATATTTCTCGACTGCAAATACGCGTACAGTACCCCTCTTGTGATAGCTACCACTACTGCTCAATCAAATAAATAATTACCTAATAATAATAATAACCTACCAGTTTAGGTCCGTTGGCTAAATTTGGGGGAGCTTCATTCCGAATAAAATAATCCCTTACACGACTTCCTCTAATAATTGGTACGTGAGACGGGAAAAAGCCGAACGGTAAGGTAGAATCGCTTTCAAATAAAGTAGTGCCTCCCAAGCAGTTAGGTCCTTTGGGCGAATTAAGAAGAAACATTCCACGGAAAACAGGGGTTCATTCCAAGTATAATGAGCCCACATACATCTTCGTATCGTTATTCATTCCCAAAAAATCATGTGCCGATGACCAAATAGTTAATTTTGTTAGGTATAAATCTACCAAAATAAGTGGTCCATGAGAGAGGGGCTTCATACCGTGTAACGTGGGTTGTCACATGACCATCTCCGATCATGGGTTAGGGAAATATCGGAAAAAGTCTGGCGGTAACATACACTAACACAGAAAACCGACCACAAAGACGAACAGCAATTGTTGCTCGTGAACTGAGGATGCCTAGCATTGATATTGCTGCACCCAGTGAAACGAGACTCGCAAATGAAGGACAATTTTGAAGGAACATGGAGGATGCTACACCTTCTTTTGGAAGGGGAAAGAGGCAAATGAACCACGTATTCATGGGGTTAGTTTTGCCATTAAGAATGAACTCATTGATCTTCTTGATGAGCTCCCATTTGGTGTAAATGAAAAGTTTATGACCCAACCCTGAAGCTCATTAATAATCAAAAAGCAACTATAATAAGCACATATGCTCCAAGTCTCACCTCTGAAGAGGACCAAAAAGGAAAATTCTGCTCCCAACTATAAGTAGATGAGCTTCTGAAAAATATACCACAGTCTGATAAAATCATTCTCCGCGGGGATTTCAATGCCCATGTTGGCATGGACTCAACACTGAGGACAGGTGTAATTGGGAAATAAGGTATTGGTAACATCAATCATAATGGGACTCTTCTTCTGACCAAATGTTCTGAATATAACCTTGTCATTATAAATTCATTCTTCCGACTGTAGGACAAATTTAAGACATCATGGCAACATCCAAGATCAAAACACTGGCATCTAATTGATTATTCGATAGTGCGTGCCCGAGATCTGCGTGATGTCTTCATCACAAGAGCTCTGACAAGGGCTAATGACTGTTGGACTGATCACCGACTGATCCGATCTGTTTCGGCCCTGTGAATTCCCCAGAAATTCAGAAATCAGGGAAAGCTCGTAAGACGTAAGGTCAACACCAAACTTCTTAAGGACGATAATGTTAAATCAAAGTTACATAAACTTGGTGAAAAGCTGCCTGATTATTATCCAGAAAACATAGAAGAACACTGGCAAATGTTCAAATTAGCAGTACTGTCAGCCTGCGAAGAGTCAGCTGACTTTGCGGAGAAAAGGCATCAAGACTGGTTTGATGAGAATGACCAAGAAATTCAATTTCCTATAGATGAGAAGAGGAAAGCACTCAATGCATGGACAAACAACCCTAAATCTGCGTCCAAAAGACAACTTTTTCAAGATGCCAAGGCTGAAGTCCAAACGAGAACTCGAGAAATGGAAATCCTTTTTTTTTAATTTTATTTTTTACTTAATATAGTAATAATAATAATAATATCGTATGGCCTCGGGTGCCTGGTGCAAGCTTTGTTAATTGACACCCAGAGGGTAGCTTGCATGTCGAATTTCGTCGTTCCTTTGAACGCTCTGAAAGTCAAGGAGGTTAGATATCTAAACTCCTTGACACTTTCAAGTAGAGAATGGAGGAACTTTGTGTTGGCGGAAAATTCCGAGATTAATTTTGCCATTGAACACGGCCTACTGAATTCAAATGGGTTCTTTAACATGCCAACAACGTATGACATGAGTATCGTGATTTTTGTCGCCTTCAAAAATCACTTACCATGGTCAGGGGCGAACCTGCAATCTTGGGGTTGGTAGTCCGACACTATAACCACTCACCCACCGTGGCAAGCACTTAATATAGTTACAACCCGCGTTTCACCTACAGCTATATCACGGGATATTTACAGTTTTAAATGCAAGCATTAAAATGAATTAATTATTGAAGAGAGTGGAAGATTTTTTTTATAAATTCTGTTATTTCGACAGAATTCCAGTGGTGTTTCATAATAGTTTTCAGTGGTAATGATCGTTGTACAGCTGGTCGTACTCCCGAGTACGTGGTGCGTTCAGTTAACAGGTGACGAGCCATCTGTGGAGATTTTTCCTGGCAGCTGCAAATTGGTCAATTAATAATGGTCATTTTATGAAGATAGGATTTGAGGCGACCATGATTTGTAATAAACTGGGTGGTTATGAAAATGGGAAGAAAAAACCTTTGGTGGTTATCTAAATCACATGAAATGCAGTTTCTAGCTGAGACCAATAATACACATGCTTTCTTCAGTGCAACAAAATCAATATATGGACCATTCCGTCACGCCGTAAATCCTCTAAAATCGAAAGATGATGCTGAACTTCTCCGAGACACTTGTTAATGAACTCCCGCTGGAGGGAACATTTTGACGAACTACTCAACAGGGTTACCCACGTCAATGATAACATTTTAAGCAAAATTCCGCAGAGACCAGTACAAAATCAGTTTCATGAAGGTCCCTCCCTACTAGCAGTTGAAATTGCTATTAATGAACTCAAGAATAATATGGCAGGCATAGATGGAATTCCAGCTGAACTATTTAAAGATGGGGGCACAGTACTAGTTCACCACACTCACAAGCTCATTGACACGAAATGGAAAACAGAAACGATCCCAGATGATATCATAGATGCCTTGATAGTAGTTATCTTTAATAAGGGTGACATTGCTCAATGTGGCAACTAGCGTGGAATATCGCTCCTTTCTGTAGGTGGAAAAATTCTTGCCAGAATCCTGTCCAATCGTATTAAGCCTTTGGCTGAAGAATCACTGCCTGAAACTCAATGTGAATTTAGACCCAATCGCGACACAACTGATATTATCTTCTGTGCTAGACAGATGCCAGAAAAAAGTAGAGAACAAAATAGCCCTCTATATATGGTCTTCATTTATATAATCAAGGCTTTCGATTCAGTCAATAGAGAAGCTCTTTGGAAAATCCTAGCTCGAATTGGATGTCCACCAAAATTCATTCAGATTATTAGAATACGCCATGAGAATATGAAGGGCTCAGTTCTTAAAAGCAATGGGCCTGGAGAACCCTTTAAGATCACAACACGTGTCAAGCAAGGATGTGTGATCGCCCCAACATTATTTTTATTTAATTTATGTTGGCGCTATGCTTCATCTGATCAAAGTAAAGTTCCGAATGGTGTAGATATTACAGGACTGACGGAGGATTATTCAATCTTAACCGACGGCGAGCAAAGACAAAGGTATCGACAGGTTCCGTTCTCAAACTCCAATGTGCTGACGATAATGTTATATTGGCAAACTCGCAAGAAGCTCTTGAGGCTGCTCTGAATGCTTTTAAAGACGCGTATAAGTGCACAGGTCTGGAAATAAACACCAGTAAAACGCAAATTATGCATCAACCTGCTACGTCCAACTTTAAAGCTGTTTGTTTTCCCATTATGATCAAAGGGAACAATATAAAATGCATTGAACACTTCCCTTACCTGGAGAGTCATCTCTCAGCAAATGCTAACATTGATCATGAAATACAATATCGCCTTAAATGTGCTAGTGCAGCGTTTGGGCGTCTACGAAAAAAGGTGTTTGACAACCAGGATATCAGTACTCCAACCAAATTGCTTATGGGCCAAGCTGTTGTAATATCTTCTCTGTTCTATGGTTGCGAAACCTGGACTACCTACAGAAGGCACTTAAGTCGTTTGAAAAGATACCATCAGCGTTGTATCAGGAGAATTCTCGGACCGACGCACCAATACCAGTGTCTTGGAGGAAGCGAATACTACCAGCATTGAGGCTATGATAATTAAGCATCAGCTTCGATGGGCAGGACATGTTGTTTGAATGCCTGAACGATGTCTTCCAAAAGAAAGTATGTACTGTCAGTTGCAGATTGGACAGAGAAAGCAAGGAGGGCAATGGAAACGCTTCAAAATCGTCCTAAAATACAATTTTACCAAATGCCAAATCGACACGGATAAATGCGAGACTACGGCATCAAATCGTCAGGTATGGTGTCGCTTTGTCCACCATGGTCCACTATGTTTCGAACAACATTGGCGAAGATCTGAGATTGAGAAGTACAATGCAAGGCAAGAGCGTGAGGATCAACCCTCAAGAACCCGTGGCTGCTCCGAACAACGTGTGTCGCTGCTGTGGGAGAGTTCGTGTTTCCAGGATTGGGCTATATAGTCATCTAAGAACTCGCCTTTAGAAGTCAGGCATACTTAAAAACGTGTGATAGCCTATTATGTTTTATTTATGCTTTATCCATCTCGGCTACGGATGAGATAGAACTCCTAGCCATCCCTCTTCCTCTTCCCGCTTAGGGGTATATCCATGTTAATATAGCTATCACTACTGCTCAATCAAATAAATAAATAATTAGCTAAAAATTGTACCAGTTACGCTCTATTGGCAAAAATCAAACAATAAAAACAGATAAGTGAAAATTACAGCTCAAGTAGCCTCTTGGGCTAGCTACCTACAATTAAAAATCAATAATAATTACCCACTAATAATAACATGTATCCAGTATTCCCTTTATCCAAAATCTAAAATTTAAAAATAAAGAATAAGAATTGGAAAAATAATAATAATAAAACGTGAAATAACAAAATAAAAAAATAAAAAAACAAAATTTCTAAAATGTGTAGTTAGGCCCTTCGGCCAAACTTGGAAGAAATTATCTGCCCACTCCAAAGATAACGTCATGTCATTCAATTCGATCCCTTGCATGACCTTCTAGCATTATGGCTTCGAACGAAATCAATAATAATAATAATAATAATAATAATAATATCGTATGGCCTTGGGTGCCGGGTGCAAGCTTTGTTATTTGACATCCAGAGGGCAGCTTTCATGTCGAATTTCGTCGTTCCTTGGAACGCTATGAAAGTCAAGGAGGTTAGATATCTAAGTTCCTTGACACTATAGCGCTTTCTAGTAGAGAAGGAACTTTGTGTTGGCGGAAAATCCCGAGATTAATTTTGCCATTATGAACACGTTCTACTGAATTCAAATGAGTTCTTTAGCATTCCAACAACGTATGACATTTATGTCGTTATTTTCGTCGCCTTTGAAAAATCACTTACCACGGCCAGGAGCGAACCTGGAAGCTTGGGATTGGTAGTCCGGCACGTTAACCACTCACCCACCGTGGTAAGCTGGGAAATCAATAAAAGTCAGGCACGATCACCGTGACTGGCGTCATGCTCTTTGGGGTAAAATTCTTGTTGCTCCCATAATAATAATAATAGTAACATCTAATAAATAAAATTAAATACGTATTAAAAGAACAAATAAATATATAATAACAATCATGAAATAAATAAATAACTCAGTCAATAACCCGTATATAATAATTTGAAAAGCCAGCCAGAGTCTCACAACTAGTCACGTGCACGCAGCGCGGAAAATTCGCACACAAATAAAATGGGTCCCTCCGGTGTAGTTACGCCCTTTGCACAAATTTGTAAAATTAAATCATCCATGGGAAAAGGGGCTTCATTCCAAGTAATTCGACACCTTACACGATCATCCCCGATAATTGGTTCGAGAAATATCGGAAAGCAACCGAACGTGAGGTACAGTCAGGTGCGCGCGGAGAGGTTCAGTCAGGTACAAAAAAAAGGGTGGGGCATATATTTTATTTCTCATGCTTCCTCGACTTACAACGCTGCTAATATACAAAGCTCAACAATCTGAATGAGGTGCAACAGGAAAAATTAAAAGGTTAACAAAACAAGATGTTCCGTAAAGAACATATAGCCTACTTTCTACTAACTGCAAGGGTATTGTTAGAACTCTTTTTCCTTTTCAAGGAGTATAATTGTTTTTGGTTGTAGTAGCTTGTTGAAATACAACGTGCTATACGGATATTAAACATGAATTTGAGGTGCCCTTTGCCAGTGCTACCTCTGTAAAAAAACCATTCAATTCGGTTTCAGCGTGTTTGAAAAGATAGGGGGAATCGATTTGCACACATACATGGCCGCCATCAGCAAACTATTGGGCTGATGACCTTATAGTTTAGTCAAACAACGCTCGGCATACGAATATACGCTGTTGCAAAATTTGGTAGAAATCGGATGATTAGGTTAGTTGTAATTTGATTTAAGCTTTGAATATTTGGGTGGACGTCATTACATTTCGGTCAAGATGGCGGTGATATAAAACATGACACTGAGGTGCCCTTTGCTAGTGCTACCTTTGTTCCAAATTTCGTTAAATTCGGTTTCACCGTGTTTGAGTTGATAGGGGGAATCGATTTGCACACATACATGGCCGCCATCTGCAGACTATTTGGCTGATGACCTTGTAGTTTAGTTAAACGACGTTCGGCATACACATATACGTTGTTGCAAAATTTGGTAGAGATCGGATTATAAGGTCAGTAGTAATTTGATTTAAGCTTTTAACATTTGGGAGGCCGCCATTCCATTTCCGTCAGGATGGCGGCGATATAAAACATGAACATGAGGTGTCCTTTGCTAGTGCTAAGTCTGTACTAAATTTCGTTCCATTCGGTTTTACCGTGATTGAATAGATAGGGGGAATCGATTTGCACACATACATGGCCGCCATCCGCAAACTATTGGGCTGATGACCTTATAGTTTAGTCAAACAACGCTCGGCATACGAATATACGTTGTTGCAAAATTTGGTAGAAATCGGATGATTAGGTTAGTTGTAATTTGATTTAAACTTTGAATATTTGGGTGGACGTCATTACATTTCGGTCAAGATGGCGGTGATATAAAACATGACACTGAGGTGCCCTTTGCTAGTGCTACCTTTGTTCCAAATTTCGTTAAATTCGGTTTCACCGTGTTTGAGTTGATAGGGGGAATCGATTTGCACACATACATGGCCGCCATCTGCAGACTATTGGGCTGATGACCTTGTAGTTTAGTCAAACGACGTTCGGCATACACATATACGTTGTTGCAAAATTTGGTAGAGATCGGATGATTAGGTCAGTAGTAATTTGATTTAAGCTTTTAACATTTGGGAGGCCGCCATTCCGTTTCCGTCAAGATGGCGGCGATATAAAGATGACACCGAGGTGCCCTTTGCTAGTGCTACCTCTGTACCAAATTTCGTTCAATTCGGGTTTTCCGTGTTTGAATTGGTAGTGGGAATCGATTTGCACACATACATGGCCGCCATCTGCAAAATATTGGGCCGATGACCTTGTAGTTTAGTCAAAAGAAGCTCGCCATATATAAATATATGTTGTTGCAAAATTTGGTAGAGATCGGGTATTTAGGTTAGTCGTAATTTGATTTAAGCTTTGAACATTTTGGTGGCCGCCATTACGTTTCCGTCAAGATGGCGGCGATATAAAACATGACACTGAGGTGCCCTTTGCTAGGCTACCTCTGTACCAAATTTCGTTCAATTCGGTTTCACCGTGTTCGAATTGATAGGGGGAAGACAGACATTTAGGGTGCACACACTCACACACACACACTCACAGACACACAGACAGACACACAATTTTTCGCCCTGTGTTGATGTCATAAAACTACTTTCATTTTTTGCAAAAATCGAAAGTAGGCTAATAAATAATTAAAATAGCTATTTAGCCTTAAAATACAAATAATTTACGAGTGTAAGTGATTTCCCAAAATACTAATGGATCCTTTAAGGGCTGTTACTGCTGTGGTATTAATGTTGACATTTGAGCTATGAAATTTTCTGCATGTTGCAGCAAAAAGAGAAGGTATTGTTCCCCGGGCCCTCACTAATAACCCAATAACTTCTATTTCTTGAAGGAGGTATTTTTCCTTGTAGAAGGGGACTGTAGGCTCGTAAATATCCTTCTATTCATTGTTCACTTTATCTGGCTACTCGGCATGGGTTTCAAAACGCACGGTTGGATCCAATATATAACCCTTCTTTTTATCCTACTTGTAGGCTATGATGCCAATGCGCCAGGTACATACAGCCTTCGTCACTAGCCCTGAAACTTCTTCATGCACCACGAAGCCAACATCCTTCAGACTCTCCGCAAGGATGGATCTTACTGAGTGATGTCTTGTGTTACGTAGAGCCTCACCATAATTGCAGAACCCAAGGACATGAGGGAGGGTTTCAATCTCGTTGCCACAGCGGCGACAACGGTTATCATCCCGGCTTCTGCCTGGTACAGCTCTAACTGCGGCTACATTACATACAAGCTACAGCCCATCCTTCCATTCAGAGCTGGAAAGACCCTTGTGGTGCCGCACCCATTTATTAGGTGGCGTGAACTGCATGTAGAGAAAGACCCCTTTTCTTTCTGAGATAATCGACACCACGCTTCAAACTGTTGATCTCTTAAATATGACCGTACTTTTTGAGTGTCTACAAAGTTATCTCGAGGACCAAGGAATGTTTGTGGTCCACTTATGCTAAGTTTTGTTAAACAAACATCGACCTCTTTTCCAATGTCTCTCGTGTTCAGAATGGATTCATTTCGTGTTTTACTGAAAGTTCGTAAACCATTTATTTGCTGGAGCACAGCCTACCATTATATCCCAAATAATCCGAACCTTTGTACTTTCTGTGAGTATAGACCATTGCGTCTGGAGTATCTGTGGGTAATTGAATTATATATTTCAAAGCTCCCTTGATCATTTTGTCGGCATCGTCTAAAACTTTCATTGGAATTGATTTTAATGGCATTGCATGGAACGTATAGATGAGGGATGGATATATGGAAGTGTTCATAATACAGAATATTTGGTCGGGGTGTAATAGCGGGCTAGACGAAAGGAGTTTGTCTTTCAGATCCGTCAGGACCTCTTGTGGATTGAAGAGACATATGTCAGAAAAATGTATGTCTAGGTAGCGAACGCATTCGTCAGAGGATATGCATGAGATACCGGTGTCTGGCGATATTTCAAGGTGGTTGGTAGTTAGTTTTCCTTTGCAAATATTGATAGCTGCAGATTTTGCCAGATTTATTTCCAACCCAATAGTTTGGAATCTTGACATGGTCAATCGAGTAAGCTCCTAAGCTGATTTGGCATTCTTAGCTATCAGAAACGTGTCGTCTGCAAAGCCGAGCACTGTTACTGGACTTAAACTCCGAACTAGATTGTATCCAAACTCGCTAGCAATTGATTCTTCAGACAATTCATTTAGTATGTGATCTGTGGCCAAATTGTATAATGTGGGCGAGAGTGGAGACCCTTGCATTACACCACGACCTAGAACAATGTGTTTAGTTATCCTACGATTAACTTCCACGCAAGTCTGGTTATTGGACTGCAGATTCAGAACTATAGTAGCTAATTTAGAAGGTATAGGGGATACTTCAAGTGATTTCTTTAAATGCAGGTGTCCGATGTTATCAAATGCCTTTCTGATATCTAAGAAGACGATAGTGACATTACGTTTTTGAGTTTTGGCTGATACCATAGTTGATCAAAGCAAGGATGTGTTCATAAGTGTACCAGGTGATCGAGTAAATCCACGCTGATGCTCATTGAAAGAGATGAACTCTCTGAGACGTCTGTCTAGCACTCTTTCGATGGCTCTGCAAACTACGGATACAATTGTGATTGGTCTCCAGTTCGAAATATCATCTGAATTCCCCACTTTATCAATCAATACCGTTCTGGCTCTCTGAAAGCAAGGAGAAACGTGTCCAGTCCGCAGCATTCTTTTGGCGATTAGAGCGATAATTTGTACCGCCATTCCATCCTTTATAACTTTAGGTAAGACGTGATCAGGACCAGGGGCAGTATCAGATTGTATCATATTTATTGCGACGGATTTTTCTTCATTACTTACAGTTGTTACGTATGTATCGTCTAAAGTGATTCTCTCAGTATCATTGAGCGATGAGATGTATTCTTGCTTGACATTGTCATTTGGGTTAGAGAAATGTGAAATGAATGCATCGTACACGGTTTCCTCATCAATCTAACAACTGGGCTTATCATTCATAAGTACACTTCTAATTACTTTCTGACGTTGGTTGTAGTAATTAAATTGTGCCAGCGGGTATTTATACTTATCACGGCTTTCTTTCTGTCCTTCTTCGAAGACCTCTCAGGATTAGAACTTTGCTTATACGTTCTTTGAGTATTTATGCGACGGCTATTTTTCATAGCCTCTTATAATACTTTCTATCGGGGTGTTTTGGGCCGGGTAGAAGATCAAGAAGTGGACGAATTGTTGGACTGATTCATCAAAATTTAGGTCACTATCGGTGCAACTAAAACGTGCTTTCCATTCTGCAATTTCTTGTTTGTATTTGCTCAGTGGGCCACTGGGTACTAGATCCTGCTGTTCATTTTGAGACAATTCGGGATGGGTCCATTCATTTTGCGTGGATTGGGTCTGGCGTTGTACAAGAACATTTCGATGGACGTCAGGATGAGCTCTACTTATGTGGATAGAAACTACGCGACGAGATACAAAGAATTTTCCGCAGTGGGGGCAGGGGCCATGGTCATATTGGTTTTCTCGTTGCCAGAAGTACCCACAAGAGGATCCATTAGTAAGATCGATGCGTCTGCATTCATACTAATCTATGGAATTATTGTCGCAATTACCAAATGGCGGATATTTATGGTACAAAATTCATATTAAATATTACCCCAAAAGCACTATATACACGAACAAGTTCACAAGATAACACTAGCACCACACGCAAAACCACTATTACTCCTCGCCACAGACGAAATACAGTTCTTCTGAATAAGCCACCATAAGACGCAGCTCTATTATGCGTGATCCTACTCTTTATTATTGATTCTCCTTGCATGATAATAGCAATTGGATATGAAATATTTGAACAAAACCTCCTTGCACAATGTGAGCAGGGATTGAATGGGTTGAAGTCTTTGGGCTAATGATAACCGATTCCTGTTCTTGTTTTCAGAAATTAACTCTCCTTTTTCTCAAGCTATGGTTCTCTGAACCCGCAGTCACGAAGGTGTCATCTAACTCACTCATCTTATAAATAAAAGGAAAGGGAATTACCAATACACACATTGAACTCACAAGCACTCAATTGAAAATGCTTATTAAACAGCAACAAACACAAAACATCAAGGGAAACGGTTACCTTGGATATGATGATCAGGTACCCTGTGATTGGTTGGTTGTGACTAAACCTTTTCTGATTGAACACACGAGGTAGACAAAACTCTTTGTACTTGGTTCCCTATATTTTAACCAATAAATAAGGGACGATTCTTTTGGCCGGTTTGAAATGCACAAGCGTAAGGTATTTCAGGCCCCACTACCGGGAGGAGCTGGTTATACGCATTAACTTCTGTTATGTTTTAACTTAGATTCAGACGCCTCTTAGTACTCTAACATATCATGCATTGTATAATGTTTTTGACCCATTATTGGGGTCATCGTCAGATTAAATGTACGTTAATGTAAAGCTTATAAATTAAAAGATCAGAACAAAAATTCAAAAAATAAAACCTGCATTTCATTTAAATAAAAATTCATACAATATCAAGAGTCTTTCCTGGAAATGCAAAAACCCAACTCTTTTTTAAAGTAATTTGATCCGAAGCTCTCCACGCTTTAGAAATTCTCACTGTTCAACATAAAAGAGTTAGCGGACAATTGGACGCGAAAAACTTAAAATAAAGTGAAAAACATTACGTGAAAAGTAAAGTGCCATTTCATCCTATGAAATTATTATTATTATTATTATTATTATTATTATTATTATTATTATTATTACGGTGATTGTGAAAATTCATCGTTATGAAAATACTTCAGGAAATACAGGTATGTGAATATAGACTTGTTTCACGCAAGTGACTGACAATTTTACTGTGTGTAAACTTCTACTCAGTGCACAATGTTTATAAACTGGAATTGTGTCCGATTCGAACTAGTATCATAACTGAATGCAGAGTGACAGTGAGCGACCCTGAGAGCTTATGTTATATCATGAACATTTCATGTTAGAATCAGATCAGGCCTAGTTGAGACATGCCAGCCAGGGGATATTATTATTATTATCATCCAGCCCCGTAAGATCGACCCGATCATATTTGTGACAGTCATTATAAGTGGACATTCCAAAAACTGTGGGCTGCATTATCAGAATGACGAGTGTGCATTTGTGGAAGAGTTCAGAACGACCCCATAAGATGGTGACGTCACAATCCCACTGTTCAAACATGACGATCGACTAGAGTGGCGCTATGTGAGGGGAGCGATACCACGATTGCCGGATGGGGACCCGGAGCGATGCCGTCAGGGGCATATTTCTGTGGACGAGGACGCAGCGTGCGCGAATGCTGGGATATGCCTCTTTTCTGGTGTGCAGTCTTCACGGGTCCGTGGTGCCAGGGTTCGATCCGCACCGAGGGATGACCCACCGTCACAGATCATCTAAGGTTATGTAGATCTTATTCTTGGACCATGAACTTCCTTAATTTCCGCTAAACCTATTCACTTTCCTAATCGTTAATAATTTTCGTAATTATATAGTTGGTTGCATATAGGCAAGGCGTATATTTATTCTAGTCGCATAGACTTTTAGGTGAGGTGGATCCTCAACATATTCAGTCTTAATTATTGTGACGTGCAAGAGCCCGTCCCAAAGTTTTCAAACATGTATTTACCTCTGGATGCAATTCTTGACATTTTGAAACGACCGCTTCGTCGCTTAGTTCCGCCTGTGACCACGAGATGGTAGCTGTTGTCGGACCTTGGAAGTCTGCACGTGGTTCCTGGTTCTCCAATAGAATGCGTTGGTTGTACCTTATTAAAACTCCTCATATTCTTGGCATAATTGAAAGACAATTAAATTCTACGTCATGAAACAAATGCTTGTGTATTCATGATACCGCCAAATTATGTACTTAATTATGACATTGTTGATTGAGGTGTCAAGCCGTGATTGGAAAATAAATTTTACATGAATGCAGTTCGGCACTTGACGCGCAAAAATTCTCCGCCATTTTGTGGAGTCCATTAGCCATCGAAAAAAAACCACATCTAGCCGTCTGGTCGTGAAAGGTGTCTCCGCTGATGGGGGCTCTGGCCCCCATTCTCTACGAAATATAATGTATTCAAGAGAAAAAGGAATTGCCTGTGATCTTCAAACTGTGAATATCATCGTTTCGCCGTGAAGGGGACGTGTGAAATGTGGTCGCGTCTCGATGCAGACCTGTGTTTGTGACCCAAACGAGGCATGTGCCGTGTGGGCATGTTCGAGGCAAAATTGTGCCGCATTCTATTTTGTTTAAAATGTGTTAGTTTTTTTAATTTTTCATTGTGTCTCCACTGCGAAGGATGAAAGGTACGTTATTGTTTAATTCTTATATATATTAATTGTGTTATTTGTTGTACCTTCTGGAGACACATGTATAAGTTTATTTTATGTTTAAATTATTATTTACTTTCTTTTGCCAATCTTGGGATTGACATAGTATTTAATTTATTCATGATCCGTTGCCTTTCACTATTGTAATAGTATTTAGACATAATTGTTTTCCGCCGTTCATTTCCTTCTGCTGATGTTAATATTTATTTGCTAATTGTTTGCCGTAGTTTCGATCAGGCATGCGACCCCTTGTTTTTGGTGACCATGTTTGTTTGTTTTTTGTTTTCCCGTGATGCATGATGGTCTCGAGGTCAGTCTATTGGCGCCGACCGCGAAGCTCAAACGTGTTGTGTTAAATTAATATTTGTTTTTTTAATTTTTCCGTGTTGGTTTAACCATATGTTTTTTGGTGAATGTTCCTGTGTTTATCTTAGTCTCGAATATCGGGAATTTCTTAATTAATCTTATTTTATTTTATTTAATTTAATTTTTATCCTTTTTTTTGGGCGTGGCCTGGACCTTCGCATGTCGGATCGATATTGCATTGCCTTGTAAATTACCAAGCCCGTTATCATTTAATTATGCCTATATATATAATGTTATTTTAGGCTTTGGGTTTTAACCTTTTAATTTTAATTTAAGTCTTTTCTTTCCTTGCCTTGCAAGCAAGCATGTTAAGCGGTCTCTTGCCTTCCTTGTAAATTATTCTGGTTGATGCATGTTCTCCTTCTGGTGGAGGTGTTCCTTATATTTTAACATTAAATTTTACATAAAATTTTAAGTCTACTGTTGTGGCATTGTTTCGTCGGCAGCAGTTCCATTGGTTATTGGGGGGTGTCTGTTAAATAGCCTGTGCGTTGTCCCCTTCTCCATCTTCCTTCCACTCTTTTTGAGCTCTGCTGTTGGGACATGTCATCTGGAGGTGATTTTGCTGCGGAGGCGACCCGGACCTCTGAACAAAGGTAAGTTGGGCCCCATTCCAGGTGTCGCAGTGGTAAGCAGAGCGTTGGTTATCGAGTTACCGACGTGCTGCTGGCCATGCGGCGGTGTCATTCCAGGTGTCGCAGGTGAAGCAGAGCGTTGGTTATCGAGTTACCGACGTGCTGCTGGCCATGCGGAGGTGTCATCCCAGGTGTCGCAGTGGTAGCAGTCCGCGCTCGAGTTCACTTCCGTAACTATCTCCTCCCCAGTACCCACAGGCTGTTTTATGGACCCCTCTAGTGCTGATGGGGCAGTTGTTGGTGGGATTTTGTCGGGCCAGTGCACTTGATGTTATGTTTTGCTAATCCTTGTCGTTTGTTTTATTTCATGTTTGCCTCTGGATATCCATATGGTATGCTGTATGTGACCTGTTCTAAGTGAGGTGTTAGCTGCTGTATTTTGTCCTGTTTGTGTGCAACATCCCAACTGAAGAAGAAGCTCGGTGAGTGACTGACATGTGTTCTTGGCATGGGAAATGGGATTTCTTGGTGTTCTGATAGCCCACATGCTTCGAGTGAAGGAGTCCTGGAGCCCTGTCAGAAGCTGGTAGCCTGATGTTTTGTGCCTATTTTTGTAATTTAGCTCCCTGTTCTCGAGCCAAGCAGGCTGTGACGTATGCAGTTCTGGGCAGCATTGTGCATGATTTTGTGTAGTATGGTGGCTGTGTTCGAGTGTCAGCCTAATCTTTGGTGTTGGTAATTGGTGGTTGTGGTACTGTTGTGAAAGTGTAAACTGTCCTTGTAATTCCTGAAATTTGTTTTCTTCTATATTGGCTGTCTGCATTCTGTGTTTTCCAAAATGGCCGACAACAATAGTGTTTTCAATTTAATTGACTTAAGCGATAACCTTGTGAATTTGGAGAGTTCTTCTGGGGTTGAACGTGAATCACCTCTGTTTACTAGGTCTGAGGTTTTGGGATCGAATACCAGTAGTAGTTTGCCTGCCCCTCTGTTGCCTGGCGCTGGCTCGTCCATACCACTAAACCCTGCATACGGTCATTCTTCTCATGTTAGGTCACCTAATGATTTCCTGGGTCCTGCCGACCCATTGCATCCCAGTTCTTTCTCTAGTAATATAAATGTTTTGTCGCCTGTAGAGGGTGTGCGAGCGGGCTGCCCTGGTAACAATATCTCTTTTCCTAATGCTGCGTTCTCGCCTACCGTTAATTATGGGTCGATTCCTCATCCTATTTCTAGTTTCTTAACTAAGTTAAAGCATTTCAACCATGATGACGTTACCCAAGTGGTACAATTTTTAAAGCAAGTGGTCGAGTTGGGTAACCATGCCTCGATTTTTGGGATGTCGGAAATTCAGATTTTTCAACTCTTGTATCCTGTTGTATCCGGTATGCTGCGCGATAAGCAAATTGAAGCTATCCACCTCCGCATGTCCTTAGCCATGTTTATTAGGGAAGTGTTGTGGTTTTTTGTCCCTGCGAGCGCCCTAAGTACTCTCGAGCAAAAGTTCCTTTATCGTGTCCAAAGGTTGGACGAGTCCCTTAGCGACTATGTCAGTGACATTAAGGTGTATGCCCAGGTATTTGCATCCCCTTTAACAGAGCGACAGTTGGTGTCATCGATTGTGAATGGGTTTTCGCCTCAATATAGGTCATACATGACTATGTGTACCAGGCCTTCGTCATTCGTCGAGCTGAAACAGGTCGTTATTGAGGCTATGGCTGTGAAGCATGCAGATTCCCTTCGTGTAGCTAATGTTCCTCCTCCTTCCTTGATGTCTTGTCCCCCTCCTTCCTTGATGTCTCGTCCCCCGCCTAAGGTTGTTTCATCCTCGACCTAATATTAAGTGCCACACGTGCGGTGGAGTGGGACATGTCAAGAAGGTGTGTCCGAGTAACCAGGTTGTGTATCGCCAATGACGGAACGTTGTGGAGACCAATTCGGGTGTTACTTCCAAGGATATTTCTGTGCATAAGAGTTTGGGAAAACCCTGTGAAGTTTCTGGTCGCCCTACCAATGATAGTCTTGATAACTCGTTGAAAACTAAATCTTCACGGGCTAATTCTGCTTATGTCGCTGACCTACCTAACCTGTCGGTGAACAATGGCGTGGCAGGTCAGCCTGATTCTAAACATTGTGTGGAACCTGTGGTGCGGGTGTCCTCGCCATCTAATTGTAATCGTTTTAGAGTGAGTAATGATTTTGAAATTTCTCCTGTGGCTAAAGGAATATCCCCGTTTATTGAAATTTGTGTTAATGACGAGCCCGTTTCTGCATTGCTTGATTCTGGTAGTGTCGCATCCTTTATAAGCGAGGACTGGTTTTTATCTATGAAGAGTGTTTGCAAATTTCCTGAGTTTGAGCCTAACAATGAATCTTTTATTTCGGCAAATTGTTCAAACTTAGGTATTTTGGGTAGTATGACAGTCAAAATTCTTATTCTAAATTTTTCTTGGAAGTTTAAATTTTTTGTTGCCAGAAATCTTTCTTGTTCTGTGGTCATTGGAGCTAATTTCATGTCACACGTTGGTATGCTTCTTGATTTTGGTGCTCGCAACTTATGGTTTAAGTTTAATCCGCAGAGTAAATTATCGTTTAACCCGGTTTTATCTTCTCCTGCTGTCAATTCTGTTAGTGAACCTATGACTATTGAAGATCTCGATCTGGAAAATTTAACGAGTCTTAAAAAGGATGCCATTAAGAGGTTATGTCAGGAGTATAGCGATGTATTTACTGACAATTTGGGGGTAACCCATTTGATGGAGTACAAGATTGAGCTAACCGATTCTGTGCCCGTGCGTTCCAGCCCGTATCGCCTTGCCCCGCCCAAGATGGCTGAACTTCGTAAGATTATCGATAAGATGTTAGAAGAAGGTGTAATCTAACCCTCTATCTCTGCCTACTCTTCCCCTGTATTTCTGGTGCCAAAACCTAACGGTGGTTTTCGGCCGACGGTCGACTATAGGGCCCTTAATCAAAAAGTTGTTTTGCAATCCATTCCTTTGCCGGACCTTCACACATGTTTTAGTTGGTTTCGCAACGCGAAGGTGTTCACGATCCTCGATTTAAATTCTTCTTACTTCCAAATTCCCCTCTCTCCTGAATCCAGGCATGTTACTGCTTTTTCCACTGACTGGAACCTGTTTGAGTATGCCCGTGTCCCGTTTGGCCTATCCACCGGAGCAGCTGTGTTGAGCAGACTTCTGGACAAGGTATTTTCTGAAATTAAATTCAAGTTTGTGTACCACTACCTTGACGATGTGGTGATCTATTCTGAGTCCTTCGAGGAACACGTTGATCATCTGAAGGTTGTACTTGATCGATTGCGTGACGCTGGCCTTACCGTCAAATTGTCCAAGGTTTCCTTTGCCAAGCCCAAAATTTCTTTCTTGGGACATATTGTTTCTGAATCTGGTATCTCAGTGGACCAGTCTCGTACGCAGGCCATCAGAGATTTTAAACCACCCAAGAACGCCAAGGGTGTTGCTCGTTACATTGGTATGGTGAACTTCTTCCGTAAGTTTATCAGTAACTTTGCCGACCGTGCTGCTCCTCTAAATCAATTACGCAAAAAGGCTGGGAAGTTTGAGTGGGGTCCCTCTCAACAGGCAGCCTTCGAAGATCTTAAGCTTGCGCTCTCTAACGCCCCTGTGTTAGCCATTTCGGATTTTGGGAAACAGTTCATTCTGCAGACTGATGCATCTGGTCGTGGTGTTGGTTGTGTTACTGCAAGAATCTGATCTGGGTAGGCAACCCATTGCTTATGCTTCTCGCACCTTAACGGACGCAGAGAGGAAGTATTCCATTTACGAACTAGAGGGTTTAGCTGTGTTGTTCGCTCTAGAAAAATTCCGTATGTATCTTGAGCACACTAAGTTTCTCCTTGAGACCGATAACCAAGCCTTGAGCTGGGTCTTAGGGAAACCCCGCAAAACTGGTAGAATTGCTAGGTGGGCAACTAGGATTCTGTCGTTCCAGTTCACTGTCCGCCATATCCGTGGGTCCGAAAATGCGGTGGCTGATTCATTAAGCCGCATGTTTGAGGAAACAGCCGAAGAGGAAATTCAAGGATGTGAACCCGTAAACCTTGTGTCCCCTGTAAATGGTGTCAATGACGTTCTCAGCAATTCCCCTGTGCTTTTTGAAGATGTGAGACGATTCCAGAAAGAAGATCCCTCCTTATCTAGCCTAATTGATCGAATCAATTCTGGTGAGGTGATCAAGCCCTACTCTCTAAAGGATGGTGTATTGTGTTGTTCGTCTCGTCATGACCGTCTACCTAAAATTGTGCTCCCGTCGGTCCTCATTCCGGAAATCTTTCGTTACTATCATGAATCTCCTATTGGTGGCCACCTAGGAGTATTCAAGACCCGAGCTAAAATCAGACAGTTTTTCATTTGGCAAAGTATGGATGGCGACATCAGGAGGCTCATTAGGAATTGTGCTGCATGTAGTATTAGCAAACCTCCGGTTTCTACTAAGGTTGGCCTGTTGTCATCTGAGCCGGCACCTAGACCCATGGAGAGGCTTTTTGTCGACCATGTTGGACCGTTCCCTCGCTCTGGTCGGGGAAACCAATTTGCGCTTGTTTGCACTGACGGTTTCACCCGGTTTAGTTGGATTTTCCCCACCAGACAGGCTACGACCAGTTCCGTCATAAAGTGTCTTAATTCCATCTTTTCGTCTTTTGGGCCATGTCAGTTCCTGGTATCAGATAATGCCAAGTGCTTTGTATCTCATCAGTTCCGTCAATTCTTATTTGATTATGCTATTTCGCATGTAACCACCACTCCCTATTTTCCTAACCCGTCTCTCGCTGAGCGAGTCAATCGTAATCTCCGTTCTGCTCTGATTGCTTTCCACCACGACAACCATTCCAAGTGGGATTCTAATTTGCATTGGCTCAATTTTGCTTTCAACACCGCCGTGCATGAGAGCACGCAAGCTACCCCTTTTTCGTTAATGTTTTCCTTTTTGGCTAATTCTCCGTTGTCTAATCTGTGGAACCTGCACGATCTCCTTCCAGACAGTTTCTCACCCGAGGATATGAGGGCGAAATTCGACAAGGCTAGAGAGATTATTAAGGTATCACATGACCAACTTGCCAGGCGACACAATGCCTGTCGCAAGCCGACGGATTTGGAAATTGGTGATGTTGTGTACGTCCGCAATTTCGAGCCCAAGGGCGTCAGTAATCTAGTTTCAAGCAAGTTAACCCCTCGTTTTAAAGGCCCATGTTATGTAGAGGCATTCTTGACTCCTGTTACTCTTCTTTTTCGAAACCCTAAGGCCAACAAAATTTCTAGAGTGCATCTATCGCACATTAAGCGAGGTGGAGAGGTGTCTAATGAGGAAATGCTACCGTAAATTTTGTAAAACGAATTTTGTATAATGTAGAGTATCCCTAACCTTCATTGAAGCCTACAGGCATCTGTTCCTTCTGGAATTTTGAACTGGATATGAAAACTCTGATGGGATACAAAATGTAAATGTTGGGAAGTTCCCATTTTAATGGTAAATTGTAAAAGTGTACCTAAATTTTGATGTTTTAATAGAAGATGCTAACATGTAAGTTGGACTCGGTGGGAGATCTAACTCTTGGTAACCTTGTATTCCTGTTCCCTTTGGGAATTGTAGTGGTCGTTCCTCTACCGTAGTTCCTTCTATATGTATAGTCGTTTAACTCATGTAATCTTGAAATGTACTTCGAATCTGTAAAAAGGTAAACTTGTTAATGAAATTTTGTAAGCACGGATCTAGGGCTTGGTCAGAAATATTTCCTTCATTTAAATTCAACCTTGTTTCCCTTTGGTAAAATGTAGTAAGAAATTGTAATTTCCGTAAACCTTTTTTGAAATAAGATTAATTTCTGTTTTGTAAATGGCTGCCCACGCGTCACATAATATCTTGCACATTGCTTCCACCTACTTCGTTTAAAGCGAACTAAATTGGACTTATTGAAAATGTATCTAACGTGTCTCGGACTCTGAAAGCACTGCTGGTGCTGGTGTTCTGCGTTTCTGAAGATTTTTGGACACAGTGTTGCTGTTAAATAAGTGGTTTGCGAGGTGATCAATTATCCCTTCACTGATAATCTGACCCTGCATTCTTCCTAACCAAAACGATGCGGTTTCATCCATCAATTGGTGTTAACTGGTGAACATTATCTTCGGGAAACATGCTTGGTGAATCGACAAGTTAAGGAGTACTGTCTATGCCTAGGCATATTCGTGAACCGTGTTCACTCTTAAGGGAGGGAGACTGTGACGTGCAAGAGCCCGTCACAAAGTTTTCAAACATGTATTTACCTCTGGATGCAATTCTTGACATTTTGAAACGACCGCTTCGTCGCTTAGTTCCGCCTGTGACCACGAGATGGTAGCTGCTGTCGGACCTTGGAAGTCTGCACGTGGTTCCTGGTTCTCCAATAGAATGCGTTGGTTGTACCTTATTAAAACTCCTCATATTCTTGCATAATTGAAAGACAATTAAATTCTACGTCATGAAACAAATGCTTGTGTATTCATGATACCGCCAAATTATGTACCTAATTATGACATTGTTGATTGAGGTGTCAAGCCGTGATTGGACAATAAATTTTACATGAATGCAGTTCGGCACTTGACACGCAAAAATTCTCCGCCATTTTGTGGAGTCCATTAGCCATCGAAAAAAACACATCTAGCCGTCTGGTCGTGAAAGGTGTCTCTGCTGATGGGGGCTCTGGCCCCCATTCTCTACGAAATATAATGTATTCAAGAGAAAAAGGAATTGCCTGTGATCTTCAAACTGTGAATTTCATCGTTCAGCCGTGAAGGGGACGTGTGAAATGTGGTCGCGTCTCGATGCAGACCTGTGTTTGTGACCCAAACGAGGCATGTGCCGTGTGGGCATGTTCGAGGCAAAATTGTGCCGCATTCTATTTTATTTAAAATGTGTTATTTTTTTATTTTTAATTTTCATTGTGTCTCCACTGCGAAGGATGAAAGGTACGTTATTGTTTAATTCTTATATATATTAATTGTGTTGTTTGTTGTACCTTCTGGAGACACATGTATAAGTTTATTTTATGTTTAAATTATTATATATTTTCTTTTGCCAATCTTGGGATTGACATAGTATTTAATTTATTCATGATCCGTTGCCTTTCACTATTGTAATAGTATTTAGACATAATTGTTTTCAGCCGTTCATTTCCTTCTGCTGATGTTAATATTTATTTGCTAATTGTTTGCCGTAGTTTCGATCAGGCATGCGACCCCTTGTTTTTGGTGGCCATGTTTGTTTGTTTCTTGTTTTCCCGTGATGCATGATGGTCTCGAGGTCAGTCTATTGGCGCCGACCGCGAAGCTCAAACGTGTTGTGTTAAATTAATATTTGTTTTTTTAATTTTTCCGTGTTGGTTTAACCTTGTGTTTTGGTGAATGTTCCTGTGTTCTTCTTAGTCTCGAATATCGGGAATTTCTTAATTGATCTTATTTTATTTTATTTAATTTAATTTTTATCCTTTTTTTTGGGCGTGGCCTGGACCTTCGCATGTCGGATCGATATTGCATTGCCTTGTAAATTACCAAGCCCGTTATCATTTAATTATGCCTATATATATAATGTTATTTTAGGCTTTGGGTTTTAACCTTTTAATTTTAATTTAAGTCTTTTCTTTCTTTGCCTTGCAAGCAAGCATGTTAAGCGGTCTCTTGCCTTACTTGTAAATTATTCTGGTTGATGCATGTTCTCCTTCTGGTGGAGGTGTTCTTTATATTTTAACATTAAATTTTACATAAAATTTTAAGTCTACTGTTGTGGCATTGTTTCGTCGGCAGCAGTTCCATTGGTTATTGGGGGGTGTCTGTTAAATAGCCTGTGCGTTGTCTCCTTCTCCATCTTCCTTCCACTCTTTTTGAGCTCTGCTGTTGGGACATGTCATCAGGAGGTGATTTTGCTGTCCTACCCCATTTACATAAAAGGCAGCAGAATTATGACACATTACATGTATTTGCATTATTTTTCTGTATACCAGAAAATACTTTCTAATTATTATAATAATAATAAAAATCTATAGTGGAAGAACACCGAATTTTGATAAACAACAATGAAAGTAATATTCCATGAGTATAATAATAAATGATGATGATAAATATGCTGATTATAAACAAATTGTTTGATTGTGTAAAAATCTGGGATCTTGCGATCTTCAAGTAATATTGGGCATTTTTGAAATGAAGCCTAATGATAATAATTATGTGTCAATTGGCTTTTCTAAAGTTAGTTCAGGTAGATTGAGGTGTTGATCGTCAAATGAGTGGGAGTCATGCGGGAGTGATATCCTGTCCCACACAATAATGCTTGCTTTGACAATAAAATGGGATGCATGCGAGAGTGATATCTTGTCCGAATGTCAGTCCAATTACTAAGATTTCCCATGAAATACACTAGTAAACGATGAGTGATTTGTTATAAATGTAATGACATGACGTCCAACCTCACGCCGGTTCTTGTGACGGCTGGTATTTAATTCATGTTCAGTGTTACTTATCCTCTCATTAAATCATCTAATTATGAAAATTATATTGAGATATCGCAGGCCACATCTGATAAAGCCTACAATTATTATTATTATTACTATTTTTGCTTTGAAATAAATAATTAAATGCTTTAATTGTCAAACTAATGCAATTTGACATGACTCGCTAATAAGTGTCATTCTGAATTATGTGTTTTCATTGTAATTGTGAAACGCGGGTGTCAAACAACCTCAAAGAATGATGTAAATAATAAATGTAAATATGTGAAACAATATAGGACTATATTATGAACTGAAACCAGATAGGTTAGATTTAAGTGTTTCTTTTTCGTGTCGTGAAGATTATGCAATCTCGCATATATAGGTTAAGAGAACAATACGTATTTTTGATCAAATATAGTCAAAGAAATTATCGATGAAATCTGGCGAACTGAAAAAATTCCTCCAGATTGGAAGATGGCGATCATCCATCCAGTATACAAGAAAAGTAGCGAAATGAATCCAAACAATTACCGTGGGCTCTCATTACTCTCGCTATCTTACAAAATTTTGTCCAAAGCCCTTTTGAACCGTGCCTATCTTCAACTGGATCCGCAGATTGGTGAATACCAAGGTGGGTCCGGAAAGGCCAATCGTGTACAGAGCTAATTATCAATTTGAAAAACTCGATGTCTTACTTCCGTAAAATCTCAAACAAAAATTATGTCATTACTTTTGTAGACTTTGCAAAGGCTTATGACAGCATTGACCGTGAATCCCTTGTTGCTGTACTCTCAGAATTTGGATTAGATCACAAGACAACATCAATCATCAAAGATACCCTTTTGAATACAAGTTCAAAGGTTAAATTTATGGGAGGACTGAGCGCAGAATTTTCAATTGATACAGGAGTGCAACAAGGAGATGGATTGTCTCCATTGTTGTTTAATTGTGCGCTCGAAAAATTCGTCCGAGAATGGAGACGGGCTGGTGCACCATCCCATACACTAGGATCAAAACTCAAAGGGATAACACTAGACTGTTTGGCATTTGCGGATGACATGGCGTTAATTGCACCAAACATTTCTGATGCCCAGAAACATCTTGAATTACTCCAAGAACAAGCAGCAAAATTCGGCTTATGGATTTCTTTTGACAAAACAAAATTTATGACGGAAATTAAAACTGCTCCGATTACACTCCACATCGGCAATTGAAAGGTCTGCCGGGTGAAAGACTTCAAGTATTTAGGTGAATGGATCAATGAAACGTGCAACGAAATAAAATCTATAGAAGCAAGATTACAGAAAATGGAAACTGCTTTCCATTTGACAAAACAAGTTTACAACAAAAAATGCGTCTTGGAATTGTAAAATTAAACATTATAAAACAGTATTCTTGCCTGCAGCCCTTTATGCAGCCGAGAAAATTAATCTACAACATAAAACACTGAGAAATCAATTGGAGATTAACGAACGCAAAATCATGCAAAACATTTTGGGACCAAGAATCAAAGATGGAATTCACTTTCCGAAACCTAATGCTGACATCTATATAAAAATTACTAAAATCAAGGACGCAATCCGTATGAGAAGGATCCAATTCATGGGACACTTGGACGGAATGGACCCAACTAGATTAACAAATAAAATCTATACGTTTTTTGCAGAAAAAGGCAACAAGGTCCAACTGGTACAAACAGGCGGAAATTAGGAATGAGGTTTTCCGAATCTCAAGGATCGAGAGGAAATTAGGAAAATTACTCCTACACGGGGATTTAAGGCAGAAGAGAGAAGACTTACCAGACACGTCTGGTCGCAACAACGAAGACTCGCTCAATCGTTGCGCATGAATAGTTATTATGCGAACATCAAGGTCAAGAAGTGTTGATTCCGAGTGGTCCTAGGAGACCCATTCGCGCAGAAGAAGAAGAAAACCAATGAACTTTTAAGAAGAGACTATGATTTATTTTCTAAGAGGCATAATCAAAGCAGGGAAGTGATTATTATTACTATTGTTATTGCCAACAAGCAATGTTTTGGGAATAAATATTTGGTGAATTGGTTTTTATCTTAATGTGTGTTTTCACTTTGTGTTATGTCGGGGAGTCTTTCCTTATCCTTTACGGGAAACATGGGTGCAGTGTGCAGTAATTACATGGTCCAACACAGGACGCCCTGAGATAATCTCGTGCTGACATTGTGCTCATGTTGCCTCGCGTGTGGTCGCCTGTCCATCCCAGGGGGACAGACGGGCGCAATATATCACGATGGATCATCATGCGTCTCTTCATGTCTCCTTTCCTAGTAAAGTTTGCTCCACATGTAAAACAGGAATGTTGCATGAGACCACTATGTGTCTTCAACGGTCCTTTCAGAGAACATTTTACTACGCAGATATCCAGGAATGTGGTATAGGTCTATTATGAACCATCACGTGATTCATAAAATCGCCATTCTGAGTAAACCCTGCTCAGCATTTATCATATTAATTAGGCATTATACAACGATGGATCATTATGTGCTTCTTCATATTATCTTTCCCAGCAAACTTCATTCCTCAGATATCACAGGAATAAGGCTTTATACCACTATGGATCTTCATGTGTTCATTCAGGCGTATGTTTCGAGTGAAGTTAGCACCACATGTCGTACAGGAATAAGGCCTAATACCACTACGGATCATCATGTGCGTCTTCTAGGACTGCTTCTGAGTGAACTTCGATCCGCATGTATCACATAGGTAAGGCTTTTCACCAGTATGGTTAATCATGTGCCTCATCAAGCCAGCTTTCCGAGCAAAGTTTTTCCCACATGTACCACAGGAATTACGCTTGAGACCACTATGGATAATAGAGCTCCTTTAATCCGCGTCTCACTGCAAACTTAGCTCCGCATGTATCACAGGAATAAGGCTTTATACCGCTATGGATCGTCATGTGATCTTTCAAGCAACCTTTACGATTAAAGTTCGCTCCACATGTAGTACAGGAATAAGGCTTTAAACCACTATGGATCATCATGTGCTTCTTCAAGTTAACCTTCCGTGAAAAGTTTTTTTTACATATACCACAGGAATGACGCTTGAGACCACTGTGAATGACCATGTGGGTCTTCATGCTGCTTTTCGCAGTAAACATTGCTCCGCAGGTTATGCATAGGTATGGCTTCTTTTTTTTGTTACCATTTTGATTGAGTGAGACTACGAATCTATCTCTTGTTAAAGTGTTCTCTGAATTGTGGTCGTTTCTGTGAAGAATTTCTAATGTTAGAACGAGTAAAATACCCACTACCATTATAAAATCAAAAATTATGCAGCACAATCTTCTGTATTCGTAGACATAGATATAATAGCCAAGATTTAATGCGTATGATGATGATCGGATGTTGTCACCCTGTTTTTTTTTCTGAGACTCATGTAAATTAGTTCAGGGAATAACACACTTTACAATTACGGTTCAATCGTGTTGACCTACTCAAAAGCATTTTATTTCGCTATGACCGACGATCAAAGAAAACAGAATAATAACATTAAGGTCAATATATCTAATTAGTGAAAACTTAACAAGTGCATTTTGAGCAATTTGCATTTTTTTGCAATACGAGGAAATGAGCAATATACTCTTAAATGGAATGGTGTTCGTGCAGTCTATATATATTTATTTATCTATTTATTTATTTACATGTGTGACGCCCTCATTGGAGCACTTAACCAAAACATATATATACATATCTCATAAAACAATATTAATGATTCAGCTTCTTATTTTTCTTCTTTTCCCAAAACATTTTCATTCTAGTCGACCTTGCCGCTCTCTCTGCATCGCTTATGGTGTACGTTTTGCGGGTAAAGGTTTTTAAGGGAAGTCGGATGTTCTTGTTTTTCAAGATATTCTTCTCATCTTTGTTAGCAATTTGGGACATTGTCAAGCCGAGTTCATCCAGATCATTTTGAATTTCCATAAACCAAGAGTTCTTTGTTTTACTTTTGAAAAAAATAATTAAATAATACTTTTAATTGTCTGGTATCCGGCAGGCGTGAGAGATGACAAAAAAAAGCAATTCGCCTTTTTCGCATGGTATCGATTATAGACTCAGTTTCTTTATAAACCACTTCATTTGGTAATAGACGCCATTGACCATCCACCTGATGTTTTTTATTAATTATAGTTCTGAGAATTCTTCTATCAATCTTCTGTAATGTGTCAGTAACTGATCGAGTGTTTAACTTGAAAAGTGTTTCACAAGCATATATTGCTTCCGGTTTAATAACTGATTCGTAATGTCGTAATTTGGCATTTATGGAGAGTGATTTTTTTTGTAACTAGACCAAGTATTGTATTGCGCTTGTCTTAACTTTGCTGTTCTATTTTCGATTGACGCTTTCTCATTCAAATTCCATGTTATAATCTCTCCTAAATATTTAAATTTATGTACAACTTTAATTTCTTTATTGTTGATCAATGTAATAGCTTGTGTTTCCACATCAAAGGATGCCATGATTTCAGTCTTTTCAAATGAAATTTGAAGTTCTACTTTTGCTGCAATAGACCCAAGTTCTTCAATTTGGTGTTTAGCCTCATCTATACTGGTTGCAAGCAGTGCAAGGTCATCCGCAAAGGCAAAGCAATTCAGTTTTATATTAGTACCAATCTTTACATTTGGAGGACAAGTTTTGTTCCACTCACGCATGATCTTTTCAAGAACACAATTAAATAATAACGGTGATAGACCATCTCCCAGTCGAAGTCCAGTCCGGATATCAAATGGTTCAGACAAGGCGCCTCGAAATTTAACCTTTGATTTAGTATCTTTCAAAGTAACGCCGATGAGGTTGATAAGCTTTTGATGTAACCCAAATTCCCTAAGGATGTTAAGTAATGACCCTCGATGGATACTGTCATAAGCTTTCTTAAAATCCCCAAAAGTAATGACCAAATCCTTTTGTCTCATTCTATGATATTTCATTATCCATTTCAGACTGATGATCTGATCCGAACAGCTGCGACCTGGTCGGAACCCTCCTTGATATTCTCCTAGTTCATGGTCGAGTTGTTGTTGAATTCTTGTGAAGATAATTCTAGATAGAATCTTGTATGTTACATCAAGCAAAGAAATCCCACGGTAGTTGTTCGGGTCTGATCTATCACCCTTTTTATGAATTGGGTGGATTACAGCCATTCTCCATTCCTCTGGTATTTGTTCCGAATTCCATACATCGATGAGGCGTTTATGGAGGTTGGAGATGGTTTGTTCATTTGCATATTTCCATAGTTCTGCTACCAATGAATTCTCTCCTGCTGCTCTATAATTTTTGAGCCAATTAATCGCTGCACATACTTCAGTCAAGTCAGGAGGAATAATGTTCTGTAAATTTGTTTTATTTTTTGGATTAGGCTCAAAATCAAGATATTCCTTAGGTTCATCAGCATTTAGCAGTTCTCTAAAATAATCTGCTAGAATTTTAGCATTATCAGTATCATTGTGGGCTAGTTTACCTGATTTATCTTTCATTAATAGTGTAGGAGGGCTGTATTTAGAATGATATTGACGAAATGTCCTGTAATAGTCCCTTGTTTTGTGTTGCTTAAAGGAATCATCAATAATTTGTATGGACTTTTTTGATTTTCTCTTTTAATTCTCCTAATTTATTTGGCAGTTTCCCTTCGAACAATGGTTAATTCTTCTCGCGATTGTGTGGTCCTCTTTTGCTGATCATTGAGCCATGCTGTGTGTCTTTTCCGAATTGCAGCATCACATTCCGCATTCCACCATGCATGCTTTTTCCTTTTCCTAATAGAGGCAATTTCGACAGCAACGGTTTTCAGTGTGTCGACCATCGTTTCTAGCTTGTCACTTAAGAGAGTTTTAGACTTTTCCTTATAGGACACATTATTTATTAAATAACTAGGGTCATATTGCCTTTGCATGGTCGAGTTTGACGATTTTTGTTTACGTCGTGGAGTTAACTTGATCTTTATCTTGGATATATAATGATCAGAGTCAACATCGACCCCACGTAGTACCTTCACGTTATATATTTCTTTGTAGAACTTTTTATCCATTGCAACATGGTCTATCTGGAATTCCCCTAGTGCACTATTAGGGCATTTCCAGGTCATAAGTTTCTGTGGTCTTCGCTTAAATCTAGTAGTTTCGAGACGTAGGCCATGTTCTTCACAAAGGGTGATTAATCTTTGACCATTCTTGTTAGTGAATTTGTGAGCTGGCCACTTACCTACTATTGGGCGAAATTTTCTTTCTTGACCAATTTTTGCATTAAAATCCCCAAGCAAGATTTTAACATGAGTGTCTGGAATGTTTGATATTAGTAAGGCAAGTTCTTCCCAAAAATTGTCCGTTTCATCTCTAAATTTTTTGACATTCTTGTCATTAGTTGGGGCATGAACGATTATCAAAGAGTATATTTTGTTTCCTGACCTAATTGTTAAAGTTGCTAACCTTGATGAGTTCGACGAAAAGTCTTCCACTGAATCAATAATACTGGTATGTACTAAAAATCCCATATCAAATTGGGGGACATTTTTCATAACTCGTGGTCCTGGAGGTCCCTTGTAGAGACGGTATCCTCCAGATTCAATGGGGTCTTGATCTGTGTTTCTGAGTTCTTGAAGTGCTGTTATTAAGATCTTGTGTTGGTCCAATATATCGGTTAAATGCTTAAGTTTTACAATTTTAATTAACGAATTTATGTTTAATGTTGCAAAGAATGAAAATTCCCTATGTTTGTCAATTTTGAGTTTGTATTTGGACTTTCGGGTTTCCAGGCGCTCCGACTCACCTGACTCTTCTACGCGGCACCCCACCGTATCCGAATGGTGCCTTGCGGTGGAAGAGTTCATTAGAAGACTGTTCATACTTGAGTTGATTGTCTGGTCTAGGACCCATGATCTGACCGTAGTCAGGGATTACAATTACAGATGTGATCTTGAAAGGTGATGAATGGAATATGATAGGATGATTGATGAGAAATGGGAGTGTGTTTGGTCCGCGAGAGCTATTTTATTTCGCTCAAGTCCGCCAGCAAAGCTGGTGAGGACCCCCCCTATCCGCCACCTGGGACGCGCCACGTCGGAGTATCACCTCTCCGCCTTCCTACGACAACGTAGTAGGTTCGTGGAGTCGATATATATTATACAAACAATACTGTTTTATACTGTTTGTCGGTGGTTTTGGATTTATAGTTCTTACGGATGAACGTGTAATCCTCTTATAACAAGAAAAAAGCGCTTGTGCCAGATATTCCAACGTCTCGATTAAGAGGATAAGTAAAAATTGGGTGCTGCTCTATATTTTTATGTACGAGAGTTGAGGGGATTGAGGGATCCTATCCACGGGGTATTTGAATAGGCAACCCGCAATCCAGGGACAAGGTCATGAGCACTCCCGAACGAGCAAGAGCGGAGAAAATCATGTGAGGGCTAAAACGAAAGGGGTCCTACCCCGCTATATAAAGGAAAAATCCATTCCATCCTAAAATAAAAAATATCCAAACCCCCGGGGAAATAAAATGATTTTTAAGAACAAGCGAACTTGAGCCCCTCCCTAGACGGCGGGCTTTTCAAACTTTATGGAAGATGCCTCCATACTTTCCTACCCCCTAGCGCCATCCCACCATTCCCTAAAATTCCTCACAAAGTATTTCAATTGTAATTTGATTTACTCAAAGAATACTTGCGCTCATCTCTGTAGACATACTTTGGTCAGTTTCTGTTCCCTTCCAACTTATTTATAGATTTATTTATTATTTCATATTTATGCATAACTATTGATTGTCGATTTACCGATTATTGATGAACTACAAGGTCATCGACCCCAGATTTCAGAAAATAGTCGATATCACCCGAACGATAATCGGAGAAAGTCATGTGAGAGCTAATACGAAAGGTCTAGGCTCCCTCTATCCATAGGACTCATCATCTTCAATTTTAGTATATTTTTTATGATTGACGTTTCCAAGGGTTGGTGAGGTTCGGAGCGGTTTCCACAAAGTCATGTAACATGAAACATAGCTGCCCACGACAGGATAGGCCGAACGGTCGATCCAAGATGGCCGCCGATAGATGTTTATTATTTTTTATTTATTAAATGATTATTCATTTATTATTATTATTATTATTACTATTATCCGATTCAACCGCTTCCGTCCCTGAACTTAAGTTCTATCCCAGTATTTCCTCATGAATTTTCGGTGAGCCTCCTTTCTTTCATCAGTCCACTATTTCCCTGTTTTCTGCTTAGGCTTTTCTGAGAATCGCTGGTGTGTTACATGTTTTCTCTAAAGAGGAGCACGTTCCAGGATGTCTTCAAAAGTGATCCCTATTTCTAGAAGATCTCAATCTGGGTGAATCAAATTCCCTTCACTTTCTAGTTCACTAACTGGCAAAGGATGTGGAAGGTCAGTCTCTGAGAGTTCATGCGTGTTATGTGGCCATAGCAACTAATCCTCTTTTTCCTTATGATGTCTGTTGTCCTCTTCATACTTAGGTAGAGTTCGTTGTTTTGCCACCTCCTGAACTCTCCATTTTCCGTGATTGATCCCGGTATCTTACTTAGAATTTTTCCTTCTTTAGCCTCTACATTTTCAATCAAACCTTTCCTGTTCAAAGCAAGGCATTCTCCTGCGTACAGGTTTTCTGGACAAATAACTGAACAATAATGTCTAAGCTTGGCATTGAGTGACACTGATTGTTTATTATAAACATTCCTAGTTAGTTGGAATGGCAATACCACCTTGTTGATCCATGATGTGGATGCTTCTTTCTCAGAATTGTTTAGTGTTATCCACTCACCTAAGTACATTAACTTCTCTGTCCGCTTGATTATTCCCTGCTCTATAATTAACTCTCTGGGGGCTAGCTTGATGTTAGTTATAAACTCCGTTTTCTCAAACGAGATCTGGAGGCCTGCTTTTGCTTCTTGGGTTTTGAGTTGGTTGATTTTTTTGTAACAGTTTCTAGGGAACCAGAGAAGATTGCAAGAACATCTGCAATAGCTCAGCAGTCAACTGTCATATCCATTCTCTTGAGTCCATTCCCGACTCCTCCATTACGTATCTCTTTGCGCCATTCTCGAATGACCCTATTCTAGTGCCCGGTTGGAAAGTAGAGGCAATAGTCCATCTCCCTGCCTTACACTTGTCTTGATTTCGAAGGTGTCTGAAATCTCTGCCCTGAATGTTACTCTGGAGGTAGTGTTGGTTAAGTTCTAACAAATGATTGTCCTCGTTTTCTTATCAAAGCCCATTTGCTTTAGAATTTGGAGGAGAGTATGTCGATCAATGAATCTTGGGCCATCTTGAAGTCGACGACTGTCACCACAAACTTCCTGTTCCTAATCTTCTGATATGAAAGAATAGATTTAAGGTTCATTATCTGCTCGGCACATGAGCGACCTTTTCTAATGCCTCGTTGATATTCTCCCAGTTGTGAATCGAGGTGCTTTTCTGCTCGGGTCTGAAATGCATCTCAGAGAATTTTGTATGATGACGCGAGGAGCGAGACGCACCGGTAGAATAGGAAAAGCCTAATCATTCCAACAAAGAGGGTAAATATAAAGTAACATGTTGTTTGTATGGTTAACACTTACTCATTTAAGTGATTTCCACTTGCATCTGCTTCTTCATTCCGATTTTCTTCTTTTACATCCTGGGGATAAGATGGAATAATTTATGTCAGTGCTATCACCTTATACTTTTACACAAATAACAACCCATGTAATTGTACAGCACTGCTCAGTTTAAGTGAAGATATATACGATGAATGACTTCTACAGTCCTTCACATCCTAGTGCTAGAGATAAACTTTATACAGATTAGTGGTTATATCCCCAGTTCTGACAATTATAATACACTTTCAGAGACCAGCTTAAATTTAGGGCGATTGGAAATGATAAATTTACTGCCTTAATGGAAGTAATAACCTTAAAGATTGAGGACAAACGAACAATTATTTTAAATTCTTTTTGCCAAAAAAACATAAAACCCCGCTGTCCCGCCCCTTGAAACAAGAACAACAGAATAGACTTAAACAGAGTCTATGGTCCAACACGTGCACATATCATTGAGTAGCAAGCTACTAGACTGTCCATACGAGCATCACTTTTGAGAATGAAGGCATAAATCAATGAACCTTCAGAATATTATACACGGCATTTCGTCACAATTCACTGAAATGTAATATTTGATTGTTCAAAAAGAAGTTAGGTTGAGTTAATTAAGTGCCTCTATGGGGATTCTATTGTAGAGCATGCTAGTAACTACGAATTATGTGTCTGCTAGAGCAGGACTGCCCAAACTACGGCCCGCGAGTCGCATACGGCCCAAAGACTATTTTGTCCTGCCCGACGCTCCGCGCCGGCGCCGTGTCGCCAAAACTTTGAAACAACTAAATAAATAATAATATTATTATTGGTGTTACGTCACGACGGCATTAGAGCCCCCATTGCAAGCGCCTTATGATGGTTCTTATCATGTACTTAAAGGACAAGAAAAAAGTTATGTCCTCAAAATTAAAGGATAGCCAACAACAATAAGCATTTATCGGCTTAAGCCGGCCTATTAACTAGTTAATGAAAATGGAAACAACTCATCGCAGGCCCAGTCACAAACAACAAGATCTGGCCGGGGGAGTACATTTTCCAAAGAAGTATTTGGAAACGTTACCACTGGAAGGGGAGTACTGTGGCAGCACTTCCAATGAAGAAAGAATAAGCACGTCAAAGAACATAGAAGCCAAGAGATGGACTGAGTGGAATTGTTATATTATCTCATTGTATTTGTTTATATGTTTCATTGTTTTCTCTATTGCCATAAAATAGTTCATAAACATCTTTACTGACAATCAAAACTAAACAGATTTCAAAATCGTATTTTTAAAACACAATGTCTTGCGCCAAATAGAGGATGATTGACAGTGAGTGTCGAGTTTTTCAAGAAAAGTGGGATGAAAAGTACTTTGTGGTAGAAAACAGCAACAAAACATTGTGTCTCATTTGTAATGACACCATAGCGGTCCTAAATGAGTACAATGTCCGAAGACACTTTGAAACCAAACATGGCCAAAGCAAATAAAAGGAAGATTGTAGTTTAACGTGACCGTTAATCTCGAGATCATAAGCCACGGGACAAAGCAAATATGCTCAGCTCTCAGGTAAACTTAGAATAGAAACATTAGCCGCTATGAAGGCATCCTTGACCTTACAGAGAAAGATATTTACTAAACGTAGGCTTCTGATGAAAATGAGTCTGTAGCACGCGCAAACTACAAAACTGCTCATATTTTAGCTAAGGCAGGCAAACCTTTCACTGTTGGGGAAATAGTAAAAAAATGCATTTCAAAAGCTGTTGAGGAGTTTTGCCCTGACAAACTTCCGTTGGTAAATTCTATTAGTCTGTCTCATAACACTACGACTCGTCGAACCGAAGACCTTGGCAAAGACGTCAATCGTCAAGTAGTTAGTTTGTGAAAAATTTGAGTGTTTTTCTATTTCATTGGATGAGTCCACTGATTCAGCTCAGGTTCTATTGTTTATTAGAGTGAATAGTGAATTTCAAATTACCGAAGAACTGGCTGGAGTTCACTCAATGGAAACTACAGTAACTGGTGAATAAATAATTTTTAAGGTCAAAGAAACTAATTTTGCACTTGGAATTGACTTAAAGAACTTAGTTGGTGTGACTACAGACGGTGGTCGAAACATGTGTGGTGAAAAAACTGGGTTTGTTGGAAATCTATGCAAAGCAGTGAAAGACACCGATGGAGAAAAAACAATCATACTGCATTGTATCATACATCTGCAGGCTTTGTGCGGCAACAGTTTGAAAATATCTGAAGTTATGACTGTTGTTGTTAAAACAGTAAATTACATACGCTCACGCTCCCTAAAACACCGCTAGTTTAAGTTATTTTTGGCCGAAATGGACAGTGGTTATCCGGACCTTCCCTATCATTGTGAGGTCCGATGGCTCAGTAGAGGAAAAGTGTTACAAAGGTTTTTGAACTTCGTACAGCAGTAGATATGTTTATGTTTGAACAAGGGCGTCAAGTGCCTGAGCTTTCTGATCCGTTGTGGCTGTGGAAGTTAGCATTTTTAGTTGACATTACAATGCACACAAACTTTTTAAACTTTAAACTACAGGGAGTTAATTCACTTGTTTTTGATGGCTACCATCATGTTAAGGCTTTTAGGAAAAAACTTGCACAGTTAGAGATGCAGCTTACCAAGAACGATTTGGGTCACTTTGAGACATGTAAATATTTTTTACCTGAAGCTGGTGCGCCCTTCCCTTCTGACTTTGCTGCTGATGTCAAGCAATTGAGCCAGCAGTTTAATGACAGATTTGAAGATTTTGACCAAGAATGTGACAAAATCAACCTATTTCACAATACCTTCAAATGTGAAATTGATTCTGTGCCAACAAGCCTTCAACTTGAAATCATTGACTTAACAACATGTGAAATACACAAGGAACATTTTCGGGAGTGCTACGAAAATGGTGACCTGTTGACGTTCTACAGCTCCTTGATCAATGAAGATTTCAATAACTTGAAAACGTTTGCTCGTATCATGTTTTCAGTATTTGGCTCAACTTTCGTCTGTGAACAAGCATTTTCCAAAATTAACTACATAAAATCAAAATTTCGAGCTTCTCTCACTAATGAACATTTAACATCCCTATTAATGACTGGTACGACTAAATTCGAGCCAAAACGGGGACAAATTTTAAGGACCGGTACAAAGCACTTCCATTCATCGCACTAAACTAAATTTTTATGAACTTTATTTCATAATTTGATTAATAATTGTGTCAAATGAACATACATACTCACTCTTTGTCATTCATGCTGTATGAGTGTATTGAAAATCATCGTACATCTATTTAGAAGGGATTTATTCAAATATTTAAATTTATTTTTAGTGTTTTAATTTTGTATCAACTATAAATATATAAAACGGCAACAATACTAAGAAAACTAAGCTCAGACTAATAAAAACCCACAAATATTTCACTTATATATTTTTTTAAATTCCATACCCTCCAAATCCCCCGGAGTGTTATGGGCCCGCAATTATTTACAATGTGGCCCTTAGTTAAAAACGTTTGGGCACCCCTGTGCTAGAGTACGGGAGCATACAGTTTGCAAAGGAGATTAGAGAATGCTAGTAACTCTAAGTATTATGTGTCTGTTAGAGTACGGGAACACACTGTTTGCAAAGGAGATTAGAGCAGCTAGTAACTCTAAGAATGATGTGTCAGCTAGTGTAAGGGAGAGACAGTTTGCAAAGGAGATTAGAGCAGCTAGTAACTCTACGTATTATGTGTCTGCTAGTGTATGGGAGAGACAGTTTGCAGAGGAGATTAGGGCAGCTAGTAACTCTGAGAATTATGTGTCTGCTAGTGTATGGGAGAGAATCAGTTTGCAGAGGAGATTAGAGCAGCTAGTAACTCTAAGAATTATGTGTCTGCTAGAGTACGGGAGCACAAAGTTTGCAAAGGAGATTAGAGTAGCTAGTAATGCTAAGAATTATGTGTCTGCTAGTGTATGGGAGAGACAGTTTGCAGAGGAGATTAGAGCAGCTAGTAACTCTAAGAATTATGTGTCTGCTAGAGTACGGGAGCACAAAGTTTGCAAAGGAGATTAGAGTAGCCAGTAACTCTAAGAATTATGTGTCTGCTAGAGTACGGGAACACACAGTTTGAAAAGGAGATTAGAGCAGCTAGTAATGCTAAGAATTATGTGTCTGCTAGTGCATGGGAGCACACAGTTTACAAAGGAGATTAGAGCAGCTAGTAACTCTAAGAATTATGTGTCTGTTAGAGTAAGGGAGCAAACAATTCGTGATCACTTTCGTGATACTTTCAATGTTTAGCTTGGCCCATTTGTCGGTCAAATTTTATTTCTTGTTACCGAGATCCCCAAATGGTAATTATTTCTTTACAAATGTATTAATTGCTTAAACCATATGCATAATCTTGTTATCAATCACTTATTCATAGATATTATAGTTCTCACCTTGAGTGTTCCAGTCGCTCGCTACCTCAAGCGTCCTCACTCCCGACATACAGGGCATCTACTGGTTGATCCACTGTCCGCTGAGTAGTGTCGACTGTCGTCACCCTGACTTTCGTTCGACCAATGGCAGGTCTTTGTCCAGTCGGGCGATCTCCAGCTTCGAGATGGTTCCATGATCCCTATTTAAGACGCCACTTGCTGGCGTTCTTCACCACTTCTGATCAATCATCACTTCTGATTACTTCAACCTGCTGGTCACCGCTACTGCATCTCATGACACCATCGCTAGTCTCTACGCTACCTACCAGTTACGTCACGAGATCTGCACCATGACGTATTACTCAAGATGGCAAGACTAATTGCCAGCTGTTGTACTCTTCACCTTCACCTTAGATGGGATACTTTGAATCGTCTTTCGAAATACTGCTGGATCATCACTTGGAAGCTATAAATGTCATTCCTTCGCAAGAAAAGAAGAGAGAGTTGACATTTTATCAACGGTGCACATATCTCTGAAGAAACCGTGAGGACTTTTAAATCAACGTTTGCTAGCTGGAACTTTTAAGGGACACTGGGACTGAAATTTTAGTGAAATTTGTGGAAAATGTCGATTTTCGGTATTTTCCATATTAATACACCCCTATCCCCTGCGGATCATATAGCAGTGTTTTTATCCGAATTCCGCCATTTTTAAAGCCCTGGCGAAGCTTTAAAATGCACGGTGTGTCCTTTAATCGCCCCAGCACAGTAAGTGTCCTGAAGGTTCTGAGTCTTGGTGTTTCTACAATCGAAGTATCGCAGCTGGTAAAACACCACAGAGTCATGACAAAATGGCTGTAGAACTTTAAGAACCCTTAGTTGTCAAGATTATGCCTGTTTATCAAAGGCTGGCATCAGATGAGCTACTATCCAGATACATCCGTGGTGCTACTGAAAATCAGTATGAGAGTCTGCTTTTTGTTATCTGGAGGAAGTGCCCAAAGGAGATTTTTATTTCACGGAAGATATTTGAAATTGCTGTTAGTAATTCTGTAGCAGAATTCTAGATGGGGTGTAGTGCAACAACAGAGTTGAAATCAGGAATAAGACTAACTTCAGTATCTCATGTCACAGCATAAACACTTGAAAGATGTGACAGTCGCAGGAAGAATGTAAGTCCGCGGTCATAATTGGAGAAGCGGAAGGCATGTCGACGGAAGGTGAAACTAACAGAAATGAAGGAGGAGGCTGCAAAACAGAAGAAGGAGGGTGTCACCTATGCTGTAGGACAATCCTAATGTCATTGGTAAGCTGAAACCTTGTAAATTGTGCATCATTTTAGAAAATTGCTGTTTTCTCGGATTCACTTTTTCAGGCATTCAAAATGTTACTCGCGTCATAAATCTTATGATATTGCTTTCAAAATGGGAATTTATTATCTTCATTGCAATGACGATAAACCTGCGGATCGTTTTTTAGATTGCACTTTTGGTATGGCTGCAAAAAAAATTCAAACTGGAAAAAATACGATTTTTTGTAGAAAAAAAACTTGGATATGAAAAAAAATTAATTTCTTGACACTCATTAATGCAATTCAAAATCGGATCCGTAGGTTTCTTCCAATTGTTATAGTGCAATAGAATATTACCTAAAAGTTACACTAACTTGTTTTTTTTAACGCGGCTGACCTTTATAAAACTTGAATAATTAGCACAATAAATGTACAAAATAATTAATATCTGGAGAACTAATCAACTTACAATGCTCACGTTTCCCACAGTGGTTTATAATATGACTATTCACCACCATAAAATATTTCAAAGCTGTACCTCAGTTTATATAGAATTTGAAAATTTCAGTCCCAGTGTCCCTTAAGGAGCTGGCTCTTCAAGATAAGTTCAAATTTTATGAAGAGTTTATATCATACCAGTTATTTTATACTCTTAATCATTTTTATGGTTCTCTCTTTTTATAAAGTGCATCCCTTTTTTTATGTTAAGCTCAACTTCTCTCCAATCAAGCAAGCTTGTTTCATTGACCTTTCTTTAATCTGGGTTTCTGTCATCAGGCCCTCACACATTGCTACATTTATAATTGTTCATTTCTGTGACAAGCACTTAAGTGCAATTTGTTTATTGGTTATAAATTTATTATTAGAAATAAAAATTGTTAATGTATTGCTACCTACATTGGTTTTCTAGTCACGTATTTCATGCCCACTACCCCGCACCGCTTCAGTCTAATTTTCTTGACCACAGTAGTTATTTTGTCCAGGCTTTCGCCTGATGTGTTTCGTTCTCCCGTATGGGGAAGTTTTAGGGCAGAACTTTTTCTCCATAATTTTTTGGTGCCTCACCCCCGGGAAACATATCTGTTGCACCCTGGATCCCTATACAAGTTTCATATTTTGGATTTTACATTAACAATTTTTGTTCATTGTGTTTCAACACTAATTCACATTGTACGTTTCAGCTTGAGGCGCATGTTCAGCAGAGGAGGAGAGAAACGTAAGCTAAGCCGGTTTCTTCCGCATCAGACTAAACCTTACTACCTAGCAAGCTGTCATCCTCTGACTTCCAGTACTCGAAGTCACAATATTGACGTGAGTAACAAACAACTTTTGACATGCCTAACCTTGATGAAAAACTCAGCAACGCCAGAGCCTCTTGTAAGGGCAAGCTCACACGGTTTCGTACTTTCTTAACGGAGCTCGAACCCCAAGAGCGTAATCTTGACATAATTTCGCAGAGGCTTAAGAATTATGAACAAGCCTTTGAGAAATATGATGAGATACAATGCAGTATAGAAACTCAGCATCCGGACCAGCAAAGTGATAGGTTGGAAGTTGAAAAATTATACTATCAGGGATTTGCTGAAGCTAAACAGCTTATTAGGGCTTTAACTTTAAAAGAAAAACAAGAAGATCAAACTTCTGAAGCATCTTCTACATCTTCTTCACGCATTATATTACCCAAATTAGAAATACCCAAATTCACTGGTAAAGACATAGAAAGGGAACCATTTTTTGAATTATTCAATTCTTTAGTACATGAGAATACTTCTATACCAGTAATACAAAAATTTCACTATTTGCGTCTGGCAGTTCAAGGCAACGCACTTACTGTCGACCAAAGTATTATGTGCACTCGAGTTTGAAGGTTGTTTGTGAAGTAACCAATAGACCTACATAAAATCCAATAACATCATCATTTTCGTCGTTCTATTGTACGTTAGCTCATGTAGGTTTGGAATTTTTAATTTATATTTTAATATTTTTTGTCGCAGTTGGAGCACAAAAAGTGCACGTTTTTAAGCGTGTTTCAACCATGCGTCACATTTAAGAATTATTATCTCAAAACCCCGTCATCAGATCCAATCCAAATTTTAACACAATATACGTTGGAATGTTGTATAACTGGTTTATTAATTTCAAAATTTTTCGTGGCCAAGAAAAAAGGTTGTTGTCATTTTTGTAAGGTAACTTTTTCTCGGCTCGGGGTGGTTGGAAAATGTAATTCTTGGTCGCGATGTAATCCTTATATATCAAAAAGTTATGCTGTATGACTGTGAAATATGTAAATTAACTCACTTATTTAATATCGGTTTGTATTTGTAGGCGGAAATAACACATCGTTCACCTGCTACCCGCTCCAGGTAAAGCTGTACAGCGTTGCCGAAATGGAGCCCATCATGCATCATGGCGTGTCTCGCTCGGAAGTGATGGGCTCCATCACAGCAACGCTGTACAGCTTTACCTGTAGCGGGTAGCAGGTGAACGATGTGTTATTTCCGCCTACAAATACAAACCGATATTAAATAAGTGAGTTAATTTACATATTTCACAGTCATACAGCATAACGTTTTGATGTATACGGATTACATCGCGTCCAAGAACTACATTTTCTAACCACCCCGAGCCGAGAAAAAGGTACCTTACAAAAATGATAACAACTTTTTTCTTGGACACGCAAAATTTTGGAATTAATAAAATAGTTATACAACATTCCAGTGTATATTGTGTTAGAATTTGGATTCGATCTGATGACGGGTTTTTGAGATAATAATTCTTAAATGTGACGCATGGTTGAAACACGCTTAAAAACGTGCACTTTTTGTGTTCCAACTGCGACAAAAAATATTAAAATACAAATTTAAAATTCCAACCCTACATGAGCTAACGTAAAATAGAACGACGAAAATGATGATGTTATTGGATTTTATGTAGGTCTATTGGTTACTTCACAAACAACCTTCAAACTCGAGTACACATAATACTTTGGTCGACAGTAACCTGATTCAAGCACTTTCTTTGACCAGTGATAATTATGAAGTTGCTCTGAATCTTCTTAAGGATAGATATGGGAACATTCGTTTATCTATTCAACGCCATATACAAAGCTTATTCGAGTTACCTAACGTGCAAGCAGATAACAGTTTATCAATTCGTAAGTTGATTGACACTGCAGAGCTACACGTCAGAGCATTGTCCATTTTAAACCAACCTGTAAATCACTGGGATTTATTTCTAGTTCACCTCATTTCTGCAAGATTGGATGCCAATACATTAAAAGCCTGGGAAACAGAACTTTCCCAGAATTTGCAATGCACTTATGAGGCGATTATTAACTTTTTGAAGGCCAGAAGCCAAGTCTTTTCCGCCATAGCTAATCAAAAAACTAGTAGTTCAGATTCAAAAGCCTTCTCAAAAGATAAGGTTAGCAGTTCTAATCAAAGAATGTTAAGATCACAGGCTCTTCCTGTTGATGCTCGGTCACCTAACCAAATGCAAACGTGCTGTCTGTGTCAGCAATCGCATACTTTATACAATTGTGATGAATTTAAATCTTTATCAGTAGATGAAAGACGAAAGTTCATTACGAACAAAAAAACATTGTTTCAACTGTTTGTCAGGAATGCATATGTTAAACAATTGTCGTTCACAACGTTTATGCTTTCATTGTAAGGCTAGACACCATTCCATTTTTCACAGACATGAAAGATCACGGTTATCAGGACCAAGCAGTTCCAATACCAAGTCTAATTCTGAGACTTCTCAAAATAGTGCGCAGTCGTATGCTCAAAGTTCTACCTCGCTTGGCAAAGTCCAGGTTTTATTATCTACCGTGCAGGTTCTATTGAAAAATTCTCACGGAAAATGGGTATCTGTCAGGGGATTATTGGACAATGCCGCTACCAACAATTTTATTAATGAATCGTTGGTACAAAAGTTAGGCCTCCCAAAACATCCTACCTCAATAGAGGTTACAGGAATAAACTGCTCTAAATCGCAATCCTTAAGCTTTGCTAAAGTGGATCTGAAGGACTCTAATAATCTTGGTACGCAGTTGCAATTAGATTGTTTGATTATCAAGTCTATAGGCAACAATATTCCTGGCACTTCTTATCCTATTCAAAGTTGGAATATCCCGAATTTTGTCCAGCTAGCTGACCCTCATTTCAACAGAGCTTCGCCCGTAGAGCTTCTTTTCAGCTCAAGCGTATTTTGGCAATGTCTTCATTCCAATAAAGTAAAAATTGCTCGGTATGTTTTCTTCCGCGAAACTGATTTTGGTTGGATTGCTACTGGCCAAATATACCGTAATCCTATTCAAACTGTATCGAATTGTTATTTTGTTGGTACCGATTTGAGTCAAGAGCTAACCAAGTTCTGGGATCTTGAGAATGTTCAGGCTACTTCATCTTCTTCTAACGAAATTTGTGAAAAGTTATACAAGGAAACCACTGTCCGTACTGCTGAAGGCAGATTTATAGTAACTCTTCCACGTATTCCCAATCCTCCCGCCATTACGGGCTCGCATTCCAGAGCACTTAGGGCACTATTTGCTATTGAAAATCGGTTCAAACAAGATGCTTCTGTCAAAACTCAGTACGGTATGCTTCCTTTATGGAGGAATACGAATCATCCAATCACATGGAGGTAATTTCTAAATCAGAAGAAATTGACCATCCTTTAAATGAAATAGTTTATCTAAATCATCACCCGGTATGGAAAAATTCCTTAACACAAGACAATATAAGAGTAGTTTTCAATGGCTCATCACCAGATTCCAATGGAATCTCTTTAAATGATACACTGCAATGTGGTCCCGCGATTCAAACAGATCTCACCTCTGTTTTGCTTAATTTTCGAAGGTTTCCTATTGCTGTAATCTCAGATATTAAGCAGATGTACCGGCAGATTCTCGTAAATTCTGAGCAGCAAGATCTGCAAAGAATATTGTGGCGCGATGAGAGTTCCAAACCCATGAAGATATTTAGATTGAAGACTGTGACATATGGCCTTCAGCCTTTCTTGCGATTCGGTCTCTCCACATGTTAGCCGAGCAAGATGGTCATCTGTATCATCCTTTGGCCTCTGAGTCATTAAAAACGGCATTTTATGTTGACGATTTCTTGTGCTCTTTCCCTAATATTTCTGAAGCACTCCTTGTGTGCGAAGATTTGAAGTCCCTGCTCCTAGGAGGTGGTTTTCCGCTCCATAAATGGACTTCAAATTCCACTGAATTTATATCAAAATTTTCATCAGAGGTCCCAGTTGATGAATTTGTTGCCATTCCTACTGATGAAGCAGCCGTAAAAGCATTGGGTGTTTTTTGGTGTCCTTCTTCTGATACCTTCTCTTATCAGGTACATCTGTCAGAATCTCCCCCTGTAACTAAGAGACAAGTTCTGTCAGAAATCGCAAAGATCTTTGATCCTTTGCAATATATTGCTCCTATAGTTATTGTTGCAAAAATGTTCTTGCAAAAGCTTTGGTCATTAAAATCAGACTGGGATGAAAATCTCCCCCTTCCTCTTGTAGAAGAATGGTTAGAGTATCGCAGCAGTTTGCTGGATCTCTCCAAGGTTTCTATACCCCGCCCTTTAATTTCTAATCCCTTATACCAGCAGTATGACCTGCATGTATTTTCTGATAGTTCAGAACGGGCTTATGGCTGTTGCGCATACATAGTAGGACGTTCCTCAGCCACTTTCCCAGGATTTTCTAATTTAGTGTGCGCTAAATCAAAAGTTGCTCCACTTAAAACGGTATCATTGCCGAGATTAGAATTATGCTCTGCTTTAATGGCAACAGAATTAGCCACTAAACTAAATGTCAGTTTAAAGTTAAAATTTTCCCGCACATTTTTTTGGAGCGATTCTTCTATTGTATTAGCTTGGATTTCCAAGCCTTCTTCTCATTGGAATACCTTTGTGGCAAATCGCGTTTCTAAGATTCATGAAGTCTCTCATTCTGAACAATGGAGACATGTTCCTAGCCGTGAAAACCCCGCGGATATAATATCACGTGGTTGCACGCCTAAAAAATTGATTTCTTCAGACCTGTACTGGAATGGTCCTCCTTGGCTAAGTCAGGAATCATCTTGCTGGCCTCGCTTAGCTAATCAATTTGCAGAAGAAATACCTGATGCCCGTAATGACCCTGTCGCGTCGCATCTTACTTCTACTAGCCTTTTTCATAGATACTCTTCATTTGATAAATTGATTCGTGTAGTGTCTTATATCTTCCGATGGAAATATTTAGTAATTGATCAACCATTGAAGCCTCAACCCTTTCTCTCCAGAGTAGAGTTAGAATTTGCTACTTGCAAGATTTTGTTACTTGTTCAGCAGGAAGTATTTGCTCCTGAAAAGCAAGCTCTTATAAGTGGTAAAGATTTACCCAGGTCTAGCAGGCTTTCGCCACTCACTCCTTTTCTAGACCAGGACGGCATAATACGTGTGGGTGGAAGATTAGCTATGTCTAGTTGTGAGGATGGGAAAAAGCATCCCATCATCCTTCCTTCAAAGCATCCTATCACTGCCCTTATAATAAAAAAGTTTCATTATAAACACCTTCATGCTGGCACTCGCACCTTGCTCTGTCTAATTTGTGAACTCTACTGGATCATCAATGGCGTTCATGAGGTTTCTTCTGTTGTCAAAAAGTGTATACCTTGCTTTAAGGTTAAACCACGACCCGCCACGCAGATTATGGGTAATTTACCTCCATTTCGTTCAGAACCTAGTAAGCCCTTCGCTCTTACTGGGATCGATTACGCTGGTCCTTACGTATATCAGACCAATCCCTCTTCAACTAAGCGCAAAATCTTAGCTAAACTTTACATCTCGTTATTTGTATGTATGGTGACGGGAGCTATCCACCTTGAGTTGGTTACGAACGCTTCTGTATCCTACTTTTTGGCCGCCTTTTCTAGATTTGCTGCTAGACGGGGTGTTCCATCTGAAGTTTTTTCAGATAATGCAAAAATTTTTGTAAGCGCTTCTGATCTCTGGAAAAAGGTGTTAAGCTCTCCTTCTGCTAAAGAAAAAATTTCCAACTTTTCCTATTCTAAAGGTTTCAAATGGCATTTCACCCCGCCTTATGCTCCCCATCATGGGGGCCGATGGGAGTCCTGCATCAAACTTACTAAAAGACAGCTTAAGAAAACTCTTGGTCCTACCATACTTTCTTATGAGGAATTCAACTCTTTAATTATTCAAGTCGAAGGTATTGTAAATTCCAGACCTCTGACCCCTCTTTCAAACGATCCTAAGGATCTTTTACCTTTAACACCCAGTCACTTCCTGAATGGCTGTTCGCTTGCTGCTACTCCGCCTTTGCTGGTTCGACGCTGTGATTCTAACTTACCTATCTTTTGGAGAAAAGTAGAATCTTTGCGCTGTTCTTTTTGGCGCCGATGGAAGTTAGAATATCTCAGCTTGCTAAATAGGCGTGAGAAATGGCGGCTTCCTCAACCAGATGTACGAGTGGGGGACATGGTTCTTCTTCGAGACCAATCTCCGCCTCTCGTGTGGAACCTAGGCAGAGTTATTCACTGCCACTTTGGCCGTGATAAACGCGTCAGAGTTGTTGATGTTTTAACTAGTAAAGGTCTTTATACTAGACCCATCTCTGCTATCTCTGTTTTGCCTTTCGAGTCTTAGTTTCTCCTCGTCTGTTATCCATGTTTTGCTTTGACTGATTCTTTTGTTTGTTTTCATTCGGAGTTCTCGGAGCATGATCACTTTCGTGATACTTTCAATGTTTAGCTTGGCCCATTTGTCGGTCAAATTTTATTTTTGTTACCGAGATCCCCGAATGGTAATTATTTCTTTACAAATGTATTAATTGCTTAAACCATATGCATAATCTTGTTATCAATCACTTATTCATAGATATTATAGTTCTCACCTTGAGTGTTCCAGTCGCTCGCTACCTCAAGCGTCCTCACTCCCGACATACAGGGCATCTACTGGTTGATCCACTGTCCGCTGAGTAGTGTCGACTGTCGTCACCCTGACTTTCGTTCGACCAATGGCAGGTCTTTGTCCAGTCGGGCGATCTCCAGCTTCGAGATGGTTCCATGATCCCTATTTAAGACGCCACTTGCTGGCGTTCTTCACCACTTCTGATCAATCATCACTTCTGATTACTTCAACCTGCTGGTCACCGCTACTGCATCTCATGACACCATCGCTAGTCTCTACGCTACCTACCAGTTACGTCACGAGATCTGCACCATGACGTATTACTCAAGATGGCAAGACTAATTGCCAGCTGTTGTACTCTTCACCTTCACCTTAGATGGGATACTTTGAATCGTCTTTCGAAATACTGCTGGATCATCACTTGGAAGCTATAAATGTCATTCCTTCGCAAGAAAAGAAGAGAGAGCTGACATTTTATCAACGGTGCACATATCTCTAGGCCATGTACGCCTCCTTCTGAAGAAACCGTGAGGACTTTTAAATCAACGTTTGCTAGCTGGAACTTTTAAGGAGCTGGCTCTTCAAAGATAAGTTCAAATTTTATGAAGAGTTTATATCATACCAGTTATTTTATACTCTTAATCATTTTTATGGTTCTCTCTTTTTATAAAGTGCATCCCTTTTTTATGTTAAGCTCAACTTCTCTCCAATCAAGCAAGCTTGTTTCATTGACCTTTCTTTAATCTGGGTTTCTGTCATCAGGCCCTCACACCTTGCTACATTTATAATTGTTCATTTCTGTGATAAGCACTTAAGTGCAATTTGTTTATTGGTTATAAATTTATTATTAGAAATAAAAATTGTTAATGTATTGCTACCTACATTGGTTTTCTAGTCACGTATTTCATGCCCACTACCCCGCACCGCTTCAGTCTAATTTTCTTGACCAAAGTAGTTATTTTGTCCAGGCTTTCGCCTGATGCGTTTCGTTCTCCCGTATGGGGAAGTTTTAGGGCAGAACTTTTTCTCCAATTCGCACTAGTTACTCTAGGAATTATGTGTCAGCTAGTGTACGGGAGCTCACAGTTTGCAAAGGAGATTACAGCATGCTAGTTACTCTAAAAATTATATGTCTGCTAGTGTACGGGAGCTCACAGTTTGCAAAGGAGATTAGAGCAGGTACTAACAGCCAAACGCTTCTGTTTGTCATCAACATAATTGTGTGATAACAACTCTTAATCCCTAAATGCTATTAGGAGATAAGGAGATGTCTTGATACAATGAAGTTACTTACCTCATTCAGATCTGAAGATGAGGTTTCTGTTTTTATGCATGGAATTATATCCGGAATAGAAGATTTCTCAATCTTAATATCCGTGTGATGGTTTGTATCGTCCTGCAAAGAAATGACTTGTTTCATATATATATGTTCCTTTGCGTAGTTGCAATTATATCTTACAGATGGCTTGTAATCTTGCATTGAAGGAATTAAGGATTAAAATAACATACTGAAGGTAATTCAACCCCGTATTCATAGTTTTCTTTCGTCCACAGCCACATGGCAAGAAACCTAACAGTTATTGTGCAGCATTGGCAACGAGCATTTCAGTTAGAATACACTCGCAAAACGTAGGCCTAGCATATTGTCCCTAGCATTGAGTGTGTGTGTTGCGGCATTGCGACGTACAGCAGTTACTTAGAGTTACCATATAACGTTAACAAGGACAAGCTATGTAGATACATTTTGTGATGTTTAAACGTTGCGAAATAAAATCTACATTTGTCAACCAACTCGTTTGATATTTTTTCCACAAAGCACACACCATTGGACTAAGATAGTCATATATTGAAATCAGTATTATCTGTTCTATCTTCACAATAAAAAATAGTTTAATGAAAAAAACACATCAATTTTCAAAATGTGATAAAATTACCAAACATTTTTTTGCCCGGATTTTTACTTCACTAAGTTGAAGTATACCCTTCATAGAATGTTGTGAACTAGGATCTTTAAATTATCATTTATAGATAAGGAGCTAGACAATAAATTTGAAAAAAACGTTTAAAATTAATTAATTATAATAATTAAAATAATTATAAAAATAGCTTCATTCACAACATGAAAATAGTTCTAGTTTACAACATTCCCACATTCATTAGCTTTAATTTTATGTATTAAAAATTCCCTACCTCAACTGTAAGGTTATTTATGTTTATTTGAAGTATACGAAGTGTACAAAAATTTAATATCAAGAAAAACATCACTGAAGTTTTAGAACCATGTTGTGAACATAACACACTCACTTGGGCTTCTTAGAACTCGCCTGCTCCATAGGTTGGTCCCTATTTTTTGAAGTTTCTTGTCTTCTTTGAGTTTTCTTCTGCCTCTCAGGTACCGCTCAATATTTACAGAAGATAATTTGGAATGAGAAGTACTAGCCTTTACATTACGCCCACCTTCTGATTCGCTATTTACATTGACAGCTCTATAAACACTGACATTCATCTTATTGTGTTTGTTCCCTTGATATTTCCGCTTTTTCTTCGCACCAGATCGGCTTTTAGAACTCATTTTATACGCACTCACAAAGAAAAGCTCACAAGTCACAATGAGAGAGATCACACGGACACAAGGTAGTTGACATATTTGTTTATGTCTGTTGCTCGGCAATGGAATCCTACACCAAAGAGGTAATTCAAACGCTGAAGTCTTTGGAATATACAAGTAATGACATCTATTGTTCACAACCAAAATTAAGAACTATATACCCAGAAGGAATGCAAGGAGGGAGATTCGAAAAAGAAAATCTGACAAGATATTCACTGTAGGATGTATGCAGGACACTGCAGCCACTCCCCATGACACGTGCGCATGAGGCTATTTAAGGGGGCTATTTTCAGGCACTTACAGTTGGAATATATGTATGAGTTATATCGCATTTAAAAGAAGATATATCTAGCTTTCATTTCCGATGAAAAAAATTAAAAAAAAAATTTAGCGAAAAATTACATATTTCAACGTTGCAACACACCTTAAGATATTTCGTACTGCCCCTGAAAATGGAATTATTCAGGGACAAAATGGGATAATTTTCCGTCCCCATGATAAAATTTAACTAGCAAATATAATAACTGGAAGTGTAACACAAGAGTGTCGTGTTACAAGCATGAGAATGTAGGAGAAACCGATCACGTGATAGATTGCACAATGGACGCTTCTAGAAGGCTATTCTTAGCATAGCAACAGCGAGTTTGGAGATTAATATTATAAATATTGTTATAAATTATGCTATTGGATCCCAGTTCAGAGCCAATGAGGAGAGGTCTTATTGAAGACGGGATCAACTTTAATTACACAACATGAGGAAAATATGCATTTAGGCCCTTAGAAGAAGATTTTCTTATTTGGTAATGAAGAGAATATTAAGAGAAATTATGTCTGATACTTTAAAAACCGCAGATCGGTTAATCTACGCAGTAATAAGCATTAATAACCTACGCGCTAAAATTATGGTGGCAGATTGATATGGCCGCCAAAAATTCGACTTGGAGAGGGAGATCCAAGGATCGAGGTTCTTATTCCAGCAGACTTTGAAGAGTGAGGAAGTGATTTTACTGGGTTAACGGTGATCCCAAGGTTTAGTGAAGTTGGCGAACGCAGTTCAAGTGAACAGTGGCGAAAAACTTATAGTATTGGCGCAACACATAAACATTAACAGTATGACTATAATTATTCTTCAAACATTATCATTCAACTTAATTAATATTGTTGATATGATGAACTAAACAGTCATGAGCCAGAGACATATTCAATGGCAGGAGTTAAGATACAACGATGGAGCTTTTTTGGACAACGTATTCTTGAATACAGACGTAGTGTACGGTCCATCTTGTGCATTTTCGTCAGTCTACGAACACTAATATAACATCAATTAGCAATGGAAACATTTCATTCACTATTTATATGAATATTTCCATAATAATTATTCCAATGATGATGCCGATACATATTTACGGCGGTGAATGGAGACTTTACAGAAGAGATTTGTCAAGATGCTAGGGAAGGTAGCCCAGCAACACAGAAGAATTTGCCAGAAGGAGGTCGTTCGAGCCCAGGCGAATTGTTGGTGAATTCCAGAGAGAGACGTTTCTTATCTCTGAGGTCGCAGATCCGAGGTTCGAATGCAGATCCATCTCAATGTCTTGTACTGAGGAAACATCTTAAGTATTGTGGCAATACTTACATTGATCTTCAAGTTATCGTCTAAATAAGGTATTAGTGTATCTCAATTGTTATATAGAGCTTGATTAGTGACATTCTGAGCCAGCGATCTTATTCCATATTTTCGACGATCATATTCCATATTTCTATATTTACACATTTCATGTATTTCAGTGCTTTTTTGTATTTTACACTTCAGATGTGTGTTGAGATTTTTATATTGCAAGATTATTTAGAAGATGATTGCATTTCATCTTATTTTCAATTTTATTCAACGGATCAGTTGTGGAACTGACATTAAAATTTTGTTTGAGGAACCATATTGCCTCATTGTAGACTAGTCGTTTCGACTCTCGAATTTTAATAATTTCATTTAAACCAAGTATTCTGACATTGTGTCATAGCTTCAAATTAAATGCTTATTAAATTTAATTTGAGCACTTTAATGTAACAACATATTACTTCAAGAAAAGAAGAAACATCGAATGATAATGTTATATCATTATTGAACATAAACTATCGACGATCTAAGAAATACTAGTCGTTTGATAAGACCGAAGTCTTTATTCCTATGAACATTCTTTGTGTAGAGTGGAAAAACATTACGACATTGACAAACCTTTCTTATTATCTGTAGAGCTAAGAGCTTTGTTCATTTAATATGTTAGAGGAAATACCTTTTGGTAGAAGTTTATTCAAATCTTTGGCTAGGAATTCAAAGCTAGTTTATCCCGGTCAGAATTGAATTCTATCTGACACTATAAATAACATGTGTGTTATTTTATCCTATTTGTGTAACATCAAGTCATTTTGTGGACATGATATTACAAAGATAAACAATTTATAGCTAGACAAGTGAGAAGAAACAGGAGTATTATTCTTATTACATGTATTTGCGACAGACGAGTTAACAGTTAATTATCTTGTTGTGGAGTAAACTTTAGGAGGTTAATCACGACTGTCTAATATCGTTCATTACAATTGGAAGTTTCGTTTGAAGAACCTACGTATGTATAATTGTAGTCCAGTAGTCATTTGCAATGATACTGAGGGTCATGCCATTATTTGACAGAAGTTCCTACATAAGATATGTTAATAACAATTAATCCCTTTTGATTATTGTTTAACATAGTAGATGATAATTGTTTATGCCATATATACTGTTATATGAGGTTTTGTAGAGCTATGGAGTGCTCAGGCGAGGGAATTCCGCATTTTAAGAAAGTCAAAGTATTGTTGTACTTTGATAAAAGGCATGTATCATGATAAGAGCCGTTGTATACAAGTAGTTCAGTTCTTGTGAACTAACGATTTAGCTGTGTTAACAGGAGGGTTTCAGCGGAAATACAACTTGAGAAAGATTGTCGACTCACGTCTATAATACAATTATTAAATTTTAATTAAACCCGAATTTATGTAATTACGTGCAGTTTGCCTTAATCAGTCGACTGTATTATACCGATAATGTAATGAAACCTATATAAGACGAGGTGTATGCAGTATATTAAAACTACAGAACATTAGAAAAGGATGGTTATGTGAAAAACCAGTGTATATATTTAGTTAAGATTTTTGTTGTAACCGAGAAGTTAGAATCTCAAAAGTGTCGCGTTAGCAACACTAGATAATGGATATTATTATAAACATATTACATGTAAAGAATTTTTGTGGAAATGATTTAATTAGTTAAATAATTTAGTAGGATTTATTAATCAATTGTTTTGGAACAGTGTGTGTTTAAGGGCGGACGTTTTTGGTGTGAATGATTATTCATTGTTAAGAGCAGATGTGGAACCGTATTGATCTAGAACAATAACGGAGTGGGAATGAAAGAGTGTATAAAAATTTTAGAATGATTGGTTAAGAAACAGAGCAGTTATATGAACTTTTGTAAGATCTAAATGCTAATTTTTACGTGTTTTATAAATGCACACAAGCAGCCTCTGTGGGCTAGCGAGAATGATTCGCCGTTAGCATTGGAGAGCGATGATATAATATAACAGGCGTAGACTCACAGCCATCTGTTTATTGTATAAACCAGTTTTGAGTACGGCGTGGTGCCGGTGTTTCACGTGCGTTCTACAACGCAGGTTTGTGAATGAAAACATGTGTATGGAATGCCATTAAGAAGCTTCACTAAACGTTTTTATTTTTACGCAGTGTGGGCTGAGACCAAGCCAAGTTTTATACTCATAATTTTAATACAACATTGTAGTAATATGTAGAGTTGAAAGGAGGTGTGAATGTTTGCGTGTTTTAATTTTAATGTTAATTGTTGAATTCATTTATTGTCATTTTGTTTATAGTAGATTAGTTTACCCTTTTTGTTAATAAATTTGTTCAGATTGTTTTCCATTGTTGTTGGAGTGTGATTCATTTTAATATAAGGAGCAGAGTATTGTGGATGTAGTGTAGGCGAAGCTAAGTCCCAGTCCCCGAGGTAAGTAAACGTGAGTGTCCCGTGTAGTTGGTTGTTGATCCTCAATATTCTTGTAACTGCTGTCTGTAAATCCCTAAAGACCATGTTGGAAGCGATTTCTAATGTTGCATTTGCCGGAGCAATTAGAAATAGGCAATCCAGCGGGGGCAATGGATATTCCAACAGGATCCTTTCCAGATTATCGGGTACAGTAGGATTGGCGCCTATGAACTTTGGGACTACGAAATTAGCTTCGTAGTGTCTCTAGAGGAAGTTGGTTTGAACATTTCTAGTGAAAGAAATAATTACCAGACTTGTGGGATGTCATATCCTATTTCGGATGGATGTGAGTGTAATTATATAGGCTTAATTTAAATTAATATTAGGAAGGTTACACTCAAATAAAGATCAGATCTTAGAAACCTGAGAGAGGTGTAGTAGGTAGACAGTTTCGAAAAACGACCTACGATCTGATATCTATTTCATTTTACCGGTACATGACGATTGCTAAAGTCATGTGTAAAACGAAAGCTAACTTGTTTTGATGATTGTAATGGTAGAATTTTCTTTGTTTGCCTTAATCAGTCGACTGTATTATACCGATAATTTAATGAAACCTATATAAGACGAGGTGTATGCAGTATATTAGAACTACAGAACGTTAGAAAAGGATGGCTATGTGAAAAACCAGTGTATATATTTAGTTAAGATTTTTGTTGTAACCGAGAAGTTAGAATCTCAAAAGTGTCGCGTTAGCAACACTAGATAATGGATATTATTATAAACATATTACATGTAAAGAATTTTTGTGGAAATGATTTAATTAGTTAAATAATATGTAGGATTTATTAATCAATTGTTTTGGAACAGTGTGTGTTTATGGGCGGACGTTTTTGGTGTGAATGATTATTCATTGTTAAGAGCAGATGTGGAACCGTATTGATCTAGAACAATAACGGAGTGGGAATGAAAGAGTGTGTAAAAATTTTAGAATGATTGGTTAAGAAACAGAGCAGTTATATGAACTTTTGTAAGATCTAAATGCTAATTTTTACGCGTTTTATAAATGCACACAAGCAGCCTCTGTGGGCTAGCGAGAATGATTCGCCGTTAGCATTGGAGAGCGATGATATAATATAACAGGCGTAGACTCACAGCCAACTGTTTATTGTATAAACCAGTTTTGAGTACGGCGTGGTGCCGGTGTTTCACGTGCGTTCTACAACGCAGGTTTGTGAATGAAAACATGTGTATGGAATGCCATTAAGAAGCTTCACTAAACGTTTTTATTTTTACGCAGTGTGGGCTGAGACCAAGCCAAGTTTTATACTCATAATTTTAATACAGCATTGTAGTAATATGTAGAGTTGAAAGGAGGTGTGAATGTTTGCGTGTTTTAATTTTAATGTTAATTGTTGAATTCATTTATTGTCATTTTGTTTATAGTAGATTAGTTTACCCTTTTTGTTAATAAATTTGTTCAGATTGTTTTCCATTGTTGTTGGAGTGTGATTCATTTTAATATAAGGAGCAGAGTATTGTGGATGTAGTATAGGCGAAGCTAAGTCCCAGTCCCCGAGGTAAGTAAACGTGAGTGCCCCGTGTAGTTGGTTGTTGATCCTCAATATTCTTGTAACTGCTGTCTGTAAATCCCTAAAGACCATGTTGGAAGCGATTTCTAATGTTGTATTTGCCGGAGCAATTAGAAATAGGCAATCCAGCGGGGGCAATGGATATTCCAACAGGATCCTTTCCAGATTATCGGGTACAGTAGGATTGGCGCCTATGAACTTTGGGACTACGAAATTAGCTTCGTAGTGTCTCTAGAGGAAGTTGGTTTGAACATTTCTAGTGAAAGAAATAATTACCAGACTTGTGGGATGTCATATCCTATTTCGGATGGATGTGAGTGTAATTATATAGGCTTAATTTAAATTAATATTAGGAAGGTTACACTCAAATAAAGATCAGATCTTAGAAACCTGAGAGAGGTGTAGTAGGTAGACAGTTTCGAAAAACGACCTACGATCTGATATCTATTTCATTTTACCGGTACATGACGATTGCTAAAGTCATGTGTAAAACGAAAGCTAACTTGTTTTGATGATTGTAATGGTAGAATTTTCTTTGTTTGCCTTAATCAGTCGACTGTATTATACCGATAATTTCATGAAACCTATATAAGACGAGGTGTATGCAGTATATTAAAACTACAGAACGTTAGAAAAGGATGGTTATGTGAAAAACCAGTGTATATATTTAGTTAAGATTTTTGTTGTAACCGAGAAGTTAGAATCTCGAAAGTGTCGCGTTAGCAACACTAGATAATGGATATTATTATAAACATATTACATGTAAATAATTTTTGTGGAAATGATTTAATTACTTAAATAATTTAGTAGGATTTATTAATCAATTGTTTTGGAACAGTGTGTGTTTATGAGCGGATGTTTTTGGTGTGAATGATTATTCATTGTTAAGAGCAGATGTGGAACCGTATTGGTCTAGAACAATAACGGAGTGCGAATGAAAGAGTGTATAAAATTGTAGAATGATTGGTTAAGAAACAGAGCAGTTATATAAACTTTTCTAAGATCTAAATGCTAATTTTTACGTGTTTTATAAATGCACACAAGCAGCCTCTGTGGGCTAGCGAGAACGATTCACCGTTAGCAATGGAGAGCGATGATATATCAGGTGTAGACTCACAGCCTTCTGTTTATTGTCTAAACCAGTTTTGATTACGGCGTGGTGCCGGTGTTTCATTCATGAAACAAAGCCACGGCACGTGCGTTCTACAACGCAGGTTTGTGAATGAAAACATGTGTATGGAATGCCATTAAAAGGCTTCACTAAACGTTTTTATTTTTACGCAATGTGGGCTTAGACCAAGCCAAGTTTTTATACTCATAATTTTAATACAGCATTGTAGTAATATGTAGAGTTGAAAGGAGGTGTGAATGTTTGCGTGTTTTAATTTTAATGTTAATTGTTAAATTAATTTATTGTTATATTGTTTATAGTAGATTAGTTTACCCTTTTTGTTAATAAATTTGTTCAGATTGTTTTCCATTGTTGTTGGAGTGTGATTCATTTTAATATAAGGAGCAGAGTATTGTGGATGTAGTGTAGGCGAAGCTAAGTCCCAGTCCCCGAGGTAAGTAAACGTGAGTGCCCCGTGTAGTTCGTTGTTGATCCACAATATTCTTGTAACTGCTGTCTGTAAATCCTTAAAGACCATGTTGGAAGCGATTTCTAATGCTGTATTTGCCGGAGCAATTAGAAATAGGCAATCCAGCGGGGGCAATGGATATTCCAACAGGATCCTTTCCAGATTATCGGGTACAGTAGGAATGGCGCCTATGAAATTTGGGGCTAAGAAATTAGCTTCGTAGTGTCTCTAAAGGAAGTTGGTTTGAACATTTCTAGTGAAAGAAATAATTACCAGACTTGTGGGATGTCATATCCAACTTCGGATGGATGTGAGTGTAATTATATAGGCTTAATTTAAATTAATATTAGGAAGGTTACACTCAGATAAAGATCAGATCTTAGGAACCTCAGAGAGTTGTAGTAGGTAGACAGTTTCGAAAAACGACCTACGATCTGATATCTATTTCATTTTACCGGTACATGACGATTGCTAAAGTCATGTGTAAAACGAAAGCTAACTTGTTTTGATGATTGTAATGGTAGAATTTTCTTTGTGGTAGTATATTTAAAGTGAATCACAGGAGAACGAACATGATGAGTAGGTTTATTCAACATAGGGTATACTTTAATTTAATGCTAAGGTAACAAGTACGGTACTTTTAGACATTAAGGTGCTCAAAAATATATATGGAATAGGACGTTTCTCAGATGTTGTTATTTTGCTCTGTTGTTGTTTATGTCTCTATGGCATTATATAATATTGCAATGGCAAGTGAGGATGTAAAGAAAATGTTAGAGGAGATGCAGATGAAGCTGCAAGAAAGTATGAAGCAGAATTTGAAGGAGCAACTGCAGAGCTGTTTAAATATTGTCAAAGGTGAGATAAAGGAGAATTTCTCTGCGAATATGGTAGATATGGAAGGTACATTTCAGGAAGCCAAGCAGGACTTAGAACAACTGAAGCGGGAACGAAAGGAGGACCTTAACACAGTGATTGTTAAAGTTGTTGATTCTCTTACAGATAAAGTCGCTGAAAGTGTTAAAGAGAGTTTCAAAACTGAAATTCAGGAAGTTCAGACTTCTTTAGAGGGTTTGCATACTAGTGCCTCTAAAATGGTTGCAAATGTCACGCGATTACAGGCCAGCTCAAATCAGACACAAGACGATGTAAGTGGTGTACGGACAGAGGTCGGTACTGTTCAAAGTAAAGTCGATACAGTCCAAGTAGATGTATCCCATGTTCAATGAAAAGTAAATACAGTCTAATCCAAGGTAGACTTAGTGCAAGCGGATGTGTCTAATGTACAGTCCGATATTGGTAATGTGAGGTTAGAGGTATCCAATGTCCAAGCTAAAGTAGATACAGTTCAAGCCGATGTCACCAATGTTCAGGTTGACATAAATAAAATGCAGTCAGATGTCACTGATGTACAGTCTGACATAGGTAAAATACAGACAGAAGTCAATACGGTATTTGTAGATGTATCAAAAGTCCAGGTGGACATCAATAAAATTAGACAAGAGGTAGAGGCGTCTAAAGAATTGTGTACACAGAATATAACTGCTTTAACGACACGTTTTGTTAACGATGCGATAAAAACTACAGCTTCTCTGGTCGAATTAAAAGGTAACGTAGAAACTTTACGAACACAGGTTATCGACCATAATAGAATTCTTAAGGCAGATATTGAGGAGGACATAGCTGAAATGTTAAAAGCTAATGTAGTTTTATGGAAAGACGAGTGGAATAAATCTAGTGGGGCACATGTTAAGCAAATCCAAGATAATAAGGAAAAGAAATTAGCCAGTACCAAGTAGAAATTAATAGAGAGGTTATTGAAGTAAGAACAGATCTAGGTAAGATGATTGATACGCTCACTGAAAAGCAAGTAGAGGATTGAACTAAATCTAGTCAGGATGTGCAAGCTTTGAAAGAATCGTAAATCAGAGTAAAACTGAAACGATAGAGGAACGATTAAACAAGGTTGTCACTAACGTTAATACCATGAGTGTGGAGAAGACTAATGAACTAGAAGAATACGTATCCAAGAAGTTAAAAAATCTTAATATAGGAGATGTTGCCAAGATTGAGACGTATAAGGAAGACTTAAAGACCGAAGTAGGCCAACAGCTGAAGAAGATTATCGCTGAGATAGAAGAAAAGGAAAGGGAGAAGATAGATTTTGAAGATTCGAGGAATCAGACTAGAATAAATAGCCTAGAAGTGGAAGAAAGGGAAATTAGGCCGGAAGAAAGATTATTCAGGTTTACGGAAGGTTTAGAGGAAAGGAATAAAGAGCCCGAAAGTTACAATAGAGATTTTCGACAAAACCTTCAGGTTTCATATCCGAGAAACGTGACGGTCATAAGAAACTTTGAAGACAAACCACGTAAGTTCAGCAACCTAGATAGTTTCACACCGATAGAGTATATTAGAAATCTCAAAGATTACTTTATCGAAGCGCATATTCCAAGAGAGAGGGAAATGAAGATCGTAGAACGCTTTTTATCAGATGGGCCCCTTGAATGGTTCAGAGCCTTCAGATATACCTTCATGAACTTCGATGAATTCGCAGAAGCACTAATAAAGCGTTTTTGGTCTATTGAAGCACAAAATTCCCTACGCGCAGAAGTATACTCACGAAAATACTCAGGAACTCTTCCTACACGCTACGCAGACTTCTTCACGAGTCAGTTAGCCAGGCTCAGATTTCTTCAACCCCCGTTATCTACAGCTCAGTTGATAGACGCGATAGCCAGGATGCTCTCTGTTGACGTCAGACATCTAATTATCTCGTCAGGGATCAACGATCTAGCAAGCAAGCACGAATTGCTCAGAAAATTCGATTACACGAGCCCTATGCCAAACGTTGTTGCGAAGAACCAAAGGCAAGAGTACAAAGACATTAATACAGTATATCTTGACCAAACACAACAGACAGACAATCCGATAGAACCAGAAAAGGGAAAGGAATAATTATTTCCGTGATCATAGACCAGAACCCAGATACAGGAGATTCCGTGGAGGTCGTCCATACCAGCAACAGCAAGGACGTGGTAATGATAATAGCAATGGCAACCGTAGAAGTGGTTATCACAACAATAATAACTACCGATACAATAATAATGGTTATAACAGGAATAACAATAGGAATAACCAAAACGATAATCGTAACAGAAACTCCCAAGATGAAATTATGACGAAGGAGAAGTATGATGAACGTCATAAGGAAGGACAAGAATATCTTAAAGATTTAAGAGACAAGGAAAATGGGAATGGTGATAAAAAGGATTTGAGTGTTGATTCTAAACCAGGCACCAGTAAAGGAGAAGGTAATGGAAATGGTTCTCCTAGACGATATGGAGGGACCATTTACGTTGACCAAAATAAGTAGAAGAAAGAAGAGGATATACTGCCACACAGAACCAAGAAAAGAAGAAGAAGACGTTGAAGAACCATGAAAGGAAGAAGAAGAAGAAGACGTTGAAGAACCAAGAAAAGAAGAAGACGTTGAAGAAGAGAAGAATAGAATAAGACGAACGGGTCAGATGAAGATAACTGCAATAGAACCAAGAAGAAAGAGCGTTCAGCATAACTAAAGCTTATGGGAATAACTGTTATAAGTTGTTTGTTGATGAAAATAACGTTATTTTAGGAAAATTCAACGCCAAAAATTTGAAAAAGTATCATAAGAAAATAGGCTAAAATAATTCAATATACGAGGTCAAGTGATATATCAAAAGTCTTGAATTAGTATGATTAAAAACAATTTGCAACAGTTTTTAAATTGAGATGACGGAGGAATGCCCCCGTAAATTGAATTATTCAGGGACAAAATGAGAGTATTTCCCGTCCCCATGATAAAATTTAACTAGCAAATATAATTTCTGGAAGTGTGACACAAGAGTGTCGTGTTACAAGCTCGAGACTGTGGGAGAGCCCGATCACGTGATAGATTGCACAAGGGACGCTTCTAGAAGGCTATTCTTAGCATAGCAACAGCGAGTTTGGAGATTAATATTATAAATATTGTTATAAATTATGCTATTTGATCCCAGCCCAGAGCCAATGAGGAGAGGTCTTATCGAAGACGGGATCAACTTTAATTACACAACATGAGGAAATTATGCATTTAGGCCCTTAGACGAAGATTTTCTTATTTGGTAATGAAGAGAGTATTAAGAGAAATTATGTCTGATACTTTAAAAACCGCAGATCGGTTAATCTACGCAATAATAAGCATTAGTAATCTACGCGCTAAAATTATGGTGGGAGATTGATATGGCCGCCAAAAATTCGACTTGGAGAGGGAGATCCAAGGATCGAGGTTCTTATTCCAGCAGACTTTGAAGAGTGAGGAAGTGATTTTACTGGGTTAACGGAGATCCCAAGGCTTAGTCCGAGTGCGACGACTGCCGACTTGTGGAGACGCGAGTATAGCTAGGTGGAACAGTAGAGATCTCCGCACTTCCATTCTGTGTGAAGTTGCGAGGAACATAGTATTGATTATATCTCATACAATATTGAGATTTGATGTTAAATAAGTGAACATTTATTAAGAATAGGTCGCCTACTATATATTGTGGAAAGTCGAGCGCTTAAATATTCACCGGTTCGACAATATCAGCCTGTCAAGTTTGATTTCCAAATGTGTTGGAAATAGAGCTGAAGACCATTATAAATTGCAAAGTGAAGTTGGCGAACGCAGTTCAAGTGAACAGTGGCGGAAAACTTATAATATTGGCGCAATACATAAACATTAACAGTATGACTATAATTATTCTTCAAACATTATCATTCAACTTAATTAATATTGTTGATATGATGAACTAAACAGTCATGCGCCAGAGACATATTCAATAACAGAAGTTAAGATACAACGATGGAGCTTCGTTAGACAACGTATTCTTGAATATAGACGTAGTGTACGGTCTATCTTGTGCATTTTCGTCAGTCTACGAACACTAATATAACATCAATTAGCAATGGAAACATTTCATTCACTATTTATATGAATATTTCCATAATAATTATTCCAATGATGATGCCGATACATATTTACGGCGGTGAATGGAGACTTTACAGAAGAGATTTGTCAAGATGCTAGGGAAGGTAGCCCAGCAACACAGAAGAATTTGCCAGAAGGAGGTCGTTCGAGCCCAGGCGAATTGTTGGTGAATTCCAGAGAGAGACGTTTCTTATCTCTGAGGTCGCAGATCCGAGGTTCGAATGCAGATCCATCTCAGTGTCTTGTACTGAGGAAACATCTAAAGTATTGTGGCAATACTTACATTGATCTTCAAGTTTTCGTCTAAATAAGGTATTAGTGTATCTCAATTGTTATATAGAGCTTGATTAGTGACATTCTGATCTAGCGATCTTATTCCATTTTTCGACTATCTTATTCCATATTTCTATATTTTCACATTTCATGTATTTCAGTGCTTTTATGTATTTTACACTTCAGATGTGTGTTGAGATTTTTATATTGCAAGATTATTTAGAAGATAATTGCATTTCATCTTATTTTCAATTTTATTCAACGGATCAGTTGTGGAACTGACATTAAAATTTTGTTTGAGGAACCATATTGCCTCATTGTAGACCAGTCGTTTCGAATCTCGAATTTTAATAATTTCATTTGAACCAAGTATTTTGACATTGTGTCATCGCTTCAAATTAAATTATTATTAAATTTAATTTGAGCACTTTAATGTAACAACATATTACTTCAAGAAAAGAAGAAACATCGAATGATATTGTTATATCATTATTGTACATAAACTATCGATGGTCTAAGAAATACTAGTCGTTTGATAAGACCGAAGTCTTTATTCCTATGAACATTCTTTGTGTAGAGTGGAAAAACATTACGACATTGACAAACCTTTCTTATTATCTGTAAAGCTAAGAGCTTTGTTCATTTAATATGTTAGAGGAAATACCTTTTGATAGAAGATTATTCAAATCTTTGGCTAGGAATTCAAAGCTAGTTTATCCCGGTCAGGATTGAATTCTATCTGACACTATAAATAACATGTGTGTTATTTTATCCTATTTGTGTAACATCAAGTCATTTTGTGGACATGATATTACAACGATAAACAATTTATAGCTAGACAAGTGAGATGAAACAGGAGTATTATTCTTATTACATGTATTTGCGACAGACGAGTTAACAGTTAATTATCTTGTTGTGGAGTAAACTTTAGGAGGTTAATCACGACTGTCTAATATCGTTCATTACAATTGGGAGTTTCGTTTGAAGAACTTACGTATGCATAATTGTAGTCCAGTAGTCATTTGCAATGATACTGAGGGTCATGCCATTATTTGAGAGAAGTTCCTTCATAAGATATGTTAATAACAATTAATCCCTTTTGATTATTGTTTAACATAGTAGATGATAATTATTTATGCCATATATACTGTTATATGAGGTTTTGTAGAGCTATGGAGTGCTCAGGCGAGGGTATTCCACATTTTAAGAAAGTCAAAGTATTGTTGTTCTTTGATAAAAGGCATGTGAGGGAGACAAACCGGATAAGTATCAGCCTGTATTATTACAGTATAACCATAATTGATTTTGTATAACCATATAATCACCCCAAACAGACAAATTCCGGATCTTTATCGCCATTTTAGAATTTCACCTAACATTAGATATAATACATTTAGCATACACCGACAGTTGCATTACCAACCCTGCAACTAAATAATTGTACATATTGTATATATTTTCACCTGTATTCTCAAACACAGATGTTATAGCCTAAGTGTATTGGATCTGATGATGATCGCTTGACGATCGAAACTGGTCATCCTAGTGTATTTATTAATCTCATGTAATTTATTTCAGGATTAGGGCATAACCCAGCTCTATTTGGGTAATGTACATTCGTGTTGACCGACTGAAAAGCACCAAACTTTTGTTTACTTAGGCAACACTGAGAAATGGCTTCAAACCTCACAGTGTAATACATGAGTCATTGTGGTTATCAAGATTATTACGCAATGTGTTAATAAATAGAGATCAGAACAAGTATATTTTTATAAACAGCTTTAGAGCATTTCTGACCGCAAATGCTGCCCGTGGTCTAATAGAATGCTGAGAAACACCGCCATAGACCATCTCTGGGGAGTTCTCCGCGGATACTTCGTGCCACTCCAAAACAAGACACATCTCTCTTTCTCCTTCGTTCAACACTCTTAGAAAAACGAAGAACCCCTAACTATCAAATATATGTGCAACATTGGAGGCTATGATGCAAATACTGACAGTCACAGCTAGCAGTGGAGACTGTCATCAAGGATGGACCATCAATATATCCACAGCCATGACTACCTGTGGAGGGAGGCATCAAGGTGGGAGGAGAACCAACATCATATTGACAGGGCAAGCAGTGAAGGTCACCCAAGCCTCATGTGAGAAATCCTACGCGCTAGAACACACATGTCTCACGGGTCAGTTTAGCATTTGACAGGGGGTTATCATTTTCGGGGATTAGTATACATCACGATACATTTCCGTGTAAAATTCCCTTAGATTGCGATACATTTCCGTATAAAATTCCTTTAAAAACAAAATTGTGACGATGATGACGTCATGAATGGCACTAGATGATTTTCTAGTAAGCTTATGGGAATCTTCTGGCGAATAGGAGGGTTTTGGAGGGAGAAACATACAAATAAATCGTCACTTACAATAACCCTCCGATACGCGATACACATCGAAATTTTCATAATTACCTAATATTTACAAAACATCTTTACTTGACCTACAACGATATTTTGGCATTTTAGCTTATATTTACAAAATATGTATCCCCATCTTTACTTCACCTATATAGGATATCTGGTAAAGATCCTGATACACATGTCATAACCAAGTATTACTGTAAATTGCAAAAAAATGCATGTGTATCGGGATCTTTACCTGACATCCTTCAAAGAAGTCAAGTAAAGAAGGGCAAACATTTTTTATAAATATAAGCGAAAATGCCAAAATTTTGATGTGTATCGACATTTTAATCAGACATCATATATAGGTCAAGGAAAAATAGGGATACATCATATACTTAAAAATCAATGTCTGTATGTATGTGGATTTGTTCTCTATATAAATCTACACTGTTTCACCAATCTCAACCAAATTCTGCATAAACATGGGCCAGGACACGAAAGAAACCGCTTGCTACTTGAATTGTCAATAGTCTTTCTCATTCTTCTGATTTCGGCCTTTTGGCACTCGAGCAAATGCCAATAAAGTCAGAAAATAACCTGATGAAGGAATGGCAGGGCCGGTCGTTTCCATGGCAAAATTACCTCATGACGTGACCACCAAGTTTCCATCTACCTCTGCAAGAGGCCATGCCACTCCATTTTCTCCACGGCAAATGTAGCTCCAGACGTGACCAACAGGTTTCCATCTATCACAACCAAATTTTGCATAAACATAGGTCAGGACACAGAAGAAACTGCTGGCTACATGCCTTATCGATAGTCTTTCTCATTCTTCATATTTCGGCCTTTTGGCACTCGGGCAAAGGCTAATAAAGACAGAGAATAATGAGAATAATGAACTAAGGGAATGGCAAGGCCGGTCATTTCCATGGCAATAGTAGCTCAGGACGTGACCACCAAGTTTCCATCTATCTCTGTAAGAGGCCAACCCACTCCATTTTCTCCACGACAACAGAAACTGCATACGTGACCACCAGGTTATCATTTATCTCTGTAAGAGACCATGGCACTCCATTTTCCAAACAGCAAAAGTAGCTCAACACGTGACCACCAGGTTTCCATCTATCACTGTAAGAGGCCATGACACACCATTTTCTCCACGGCAACAGTAGCTACAAACGTGACCACCAGGTTTCCATCTATCTCGATAAGAATCCATGGCAGACCATTTTCTATCCACGATAAGAAAATTAAAAATCTGAACGCCATCAAAATCTGAATACTGTGCATTAAGTTTAAAACAAGGTCGTACTACTAACTAGCTACAATTTAAACTCCTACTACAAAGTATGGTAGGACAAGACTCTCGGATTCTCGAGGGTGAACGGTTAATATTAAGTGGGCGCCTGTATCTAACCAGTAGTAGCCTTTAATTGTTAAATGAAGAAATCGTGAAATTCTATAAAAGGAAGGGGTAGACTAAATAGTGCCTGCCAATGTTTATTCAAAAGGTTGTCACTCAAACAATTACAAAACATATGATCAAAGCATTCTCAACATAATTAAATCAAACCTCCACCTGTTGACAACTGAAATATTTGTGAATTTTAGTACAATCTAGGACATCACCCTGTCCTTCATTACAATAAATGCCTTCTAAAATAGATATCAGGTCTAAAGCATTTAAACGTAGATCAACTTATTAATCCTACTGTATATATGAGATTCGCTTCTCCTCAGGATACTACTATTGTTTACATTCAAATAACCCTGCAAAATACTATTTCGTTACATCGCACCCTAAGGTTCCACAATTCTATAAACATATAAATTGCCTTATTATCGTTACCATTATTTAATTTATTTACAATATTTATAATTATCACGACCTACATGATATCACTTTCTGGATCTTTACAGATCTCCATAGATCTATCTGGTTCTTTCCTAAATCCTTTCTTCATTTAAATCTTTCATTAATACAGAACCGCATCTATTTCGTCTCTTCCGGTAGGTATCTCAATCCAATTGAACATAAGTAACAACCATCTAAGGTAATTGCTGTTCTATATGCTATAATCATTAATAAACCGATACATGATGAGCAATATAGCAGATTATCTTCGTGGTTAACTTTACCTTTTACTATCGTGGTTTGTGGTGCTTAAACAACATTGCACACATCGCAATAACTTCGATGTTCCAACAACAGCATTAACTTTACAATCATTAGTCCTTACATATCGCTTATACTCGTAGACATAATACTCTTAATGTTGCATTGAACAATACCCTTAAAATTTGCGTCTTACCACTTCCGCATACGTCATCAATAACGACGTTCATATAACCATTACTAAGCACGGAATTCCAACATTAATAAATATAATATTCCATTTCAACACACCGCCTGGGATGCGAGAAAATCAGTAAGGCTACTAGTAATTCAAATACTATGAAATAACTTGCAATTTACAAATATACCACTAGCGTTTATACATCGTCCTCGTGCCTTTATATTACCAATTCTTGTTCCATTACTTTGCAACGCATTATTTATTTATGCTATCTTCCATTATATACCTTGCTATAGCAATTCAGTTGCGATATCTTTACTTACTTGTCGTATACATTCCATAAATTAACCACGTTACCATTTTAACCAAATACTTAGAAGATCTGCATCTGTATATGCCATCGAATTAATAAAAATACTACATATCCTCTCATTCTGTGTTCACATCTGCAAATAAATGCTTAACAACAATCCTTGAAACTTACGTTGCATAATAACCGAGTGTATCAACTACAACTCGTATCTCAATTAAATTTCATGCTTACAATAGCATTATTAAGTCTTTCGTTCGATAGTGAGCTAGAATTGCTCTTTCTTTAAAAACAGCTGATTGCTTAGAAAATACATTCATGTATTTTAAACTATTTACGTGCTTTCAAAGCCTTGTATAACAATCATGTCTATTACATTTTACTGCAGCAACGAATAGCGCGCTGGTAATACTTAGTAAAGCATATTACATTGCTTAATATCTATCTAAAGCTTCCTGTGACAATATATAGCGTTCTATAACGTCTTACATCATTTTATAGCGTTTAAACCAAGTATACAGTCTTACTTAGCGTTATACTTAATATGATCCTTTCTATTGCGTTCTACACAACATAAACCTTCTTGTAGCATTCCACGATCTATAAAACGCATTTACACATATCGGAATTCAATTACTATCAATAAAGCAGACGAGGAATTAATTAAAGAATTTTACAAAACGTCTAACGACACACGGTGACGTGTAAATTTATTACCAACACTAATATGACTGACATGTCACCTAACATGACTAAACAAACAATTACAAGTAATTACAAGTCATAAATGTTGGTCAACACAAGATATACACAACATGGCAACAACTACTAAATGCATCGTAACCCTCAAATACCTTACTGCCCGTACGTCTCTTGACAATCTGCGGTAGCAGTGAACAGCTGAGAACGAGATTCCTTTCGCTGCGTTCTCCAAATGCCTGCTTGCGGAGCTCGGCTGCTTGTCTGGCCACCACGTGGTCCAGCTGTGGCGGTCCACAACAGCACGTCGCCTCGAATGACCTGAGTTGAACCAGCGCTGCTCCCCCAGCCTCGTACCTCGAACTCGTTCTGGCATCTCGCGTACGTTTCTGAATCAGATGATTATGTCGTAATTCTCATCGTATGGCAGCTCTCTCGATGTTCTACGGTGAATGCATATGGTATGACGATAATATTGCAAGAATTCCATGGTGTTATTGGAACCTCCACTAGTAGAGTTGCATTTTGTGACATATTTGAATTACAGTTGGAAATGTGGTAGTCTGTCTTCATAATCCCTTCTCGTCTGGCTAAGTCACACCTGGTGTCCACATCACTGATTGTAGATTATTTCCCCATCATAGCGCTTTACAAGGCATAACTCCCTCTGTATATTTCAGATTATAATATGCTTTCTGGATTGATTGGGTCGACATAGTAAATAGCTGTTTAATCTTTCTGAAGTATCGTTCATTAATATATTTCTCCTGATATTTAGTGTATATCTCGAGAAATCGTAGAATTATAATCGTAGTCAGTCTTCTTCTTATGCTATGTAAAATTCGTATAATGCAGTAATTTTTCTCTGCCTCAAATTATAGCGTTCATTTGCACTGCAAGTTCTCAACGGGGCTTCCTTCTATTTCTTGACCGGACGAAGGCGCTCGCCTCCCGGTATCTCTTCCTTCCTCGCTGACTCGAATTCAGTAATATTTGCTGGAGCCTTAATTAGCACGACTTGACATTTCAATCGCTCGGAGTGGAATGAATCTGGTGTCGAAGCAAGACTTTCCTCCTCTCCATAAAAATGGCGTCTAAGCGCGAAATAAAAAACAGCGTCCGTCCACTTCCTATCAGAATATCTCTCCAACAATGCTTAATCTCAAACAAACATTCAGGCCATAATTATTTATTTTCAAACAGCGTCGTATTTCCATACTCGAATTGTTAATAATCATTTCAATAAATAATCATAAGTGTATCCACGCTAATATCTGTAAATTATTTGATTGGCTTACCTGCGATCACGTGACTCATTTGTGTATTCTTGGCACGTGGCTCGTCGTGTGTTCGGCTTGAGGTGTCGAGAGGTCGTGCACAAAATCCTCTACTCTCGGAAGACTCTGTCTGTCTCTCTCACACACACGTCAAAAACTGATTCTGAGCCAGCGTAACTTGTCAAGAACTCAACGAAATGTCGATTTCCAGCACCAACTAAGCATCATTCATTCCATGTTAAAATATACTGATCATAAATGTAAGCATTTCTCTCCTTTTCTTGCTTTTATGAAGGCTTATAGCAAGACCACATCTTCTTGCCTGCATTAATACATGCATGTACGGCGCATAATATGTCCAAAATCATTTTAATAAATGTATAACAGTCTCGTAACACAGGTTCGATTCTCGACTGCAGCATATCCTGGGGTTCATTAAATTCGGGCTTAGTACCAAATATCATTTTAAGGGGACGACGGTTTCACATGTTAGTGGCGGTACCCCGACAGCGTCTGTTTCACATGTTAGTGGCGGCTGATACTGTAATACTCAGAAGTGGAACTCTTGAGTTTAACCGACTGACATGTCAGTCACAACATCAATTAAATCAACATAAATAGTGCACCTTTTAGAGCAATAAATTACCGCAGGAGTTTCAGTCCCAGAGTGGTCTATTCGGGGAGACCACAGATGTGTGCAAGAAGGTAAGTCGGAGTACCTCAAATCCCCATAGGAACATTCTTAAAGCATGATCTTGGATTTGGCTAATGACATTTAATGTCAATTCCCTTTTGAAAGTTGGAAAATCAAAAAATATCTTAATTAAAGCTAGAGAACGTAATATAAAAATTATTGCATACCAAGAATCACGGTAAACAGATGATGACCTTTTGATTGTGAAAACTTCGGGATATTTAAAAGGAAAGCCAGGAGAACGAGTCATGGCCCACTGTCCACAATTTGGGACCGGATTTATAGTGGATAAATCAATACTTGAATCAGTTCTGTCATTCAGGTCCTACTCCGGACGTCATTCCACCAAAACGATAAAATCAGAGAACAATATCTATACTCTAATTAGTGGTCATGTACCAACTAACATCACTAACAAGGAAGCACTGGAGAATGCGGAACAATTTTGGAATCAATTAGATAATGTTTTACAAAGAATTCAACAACATCATGTTATAATTCTTATGGGTGACTTCAATGCACAAATTGGCAAAGAGAGGAAATATCGATATTGGGTTGGGAAATGATCTGGCCATATGCAAACTAATAAGAACGGTATGAGGCTCATCGTGTTATGCAGGAGTCATGTTTCTTTTAATCAACCTTCTTTAAGAAAGTCCCTTCTAAAACTAGGACTTGGGTCTCACCTAATTCTTCATTGGGTGAGTATCAACTGGATCATGTACTAATTTCCCGATCGTATACTGCAGAAATCATGAAACTAAAAGTACTGAAAGGCCTGGACTTAGATTCTAATAATTATCCAATAAAATTTTCCCTTGATGTGATCCTTGAAAATCGAAACTTTACAAAAGGATTTCCTCAACGTAAATATGATATAGAGAATATTAAAGGTAATGAAAACCTCATGAAAGGAACTGAAGAAATACATCCTCAAAATTGGCAGCAACTTCAAGCAGGACTCTTACAAAGAGCTGTAAACATAGCCCCGTTAACAAGAGCAAGAAAACGCCCGTGGTGGACAGATGAATGTGACCAGTTAATACAACTTAGGCAGCAAACCTGGCATAATTGGTCATGCAATGAAACTTCAACCACAATTCAAGAACTTAAAAACGTTAGGATGATAGTTACAAAATCAATAAGGAGAATTCATAAGCAAAGTGAAGATTTTAAATTACAATCAATAGAAGAGGACTTTCGGCAACATAAGACACGAAACTATTATAGAACGTTCAAGCAAAAGTTGATAAAGTATTCTTCGCCATCGCTCCATTTTATTAATGAAAATGGAGAATTGGCGTATACTATAGATGCAAACTGTACAATCCTTGCAGTATACTTTTCTAAATTACTTAACAGTGACTTGCCACAAGACAAGCTTTAAGATCATCAATTCATATAAAATTAATCAAGATTCAACCCCACCGACTGAACAAGAGATTAAAGGAATCATTCGATCACTAAAAAATTAACAAGGCCTCGGGGAGGATCAAATAACTGCAGAATTGTGGAAAAATGCAGGAGAAAATTGTATCATAAAATTGCACGAAATTATGATGGACATATGGCAAACGGAAACAATCCCCTCGTATTGGAAGTTGGCGATAATCGTGTAATATTTATTGGAATACGGAACTTGTATTTGAGTGGCAACTCTGTGAAAGTTTCTATGATCGTATATCTATGGACTGTCCAGTGTTCTTTGATTGTGGTATTAGGGCAATTCAGTGGTGGAATCTGGAATTTGGTTTTTGAGTGGCCACACTGTGAAAGTTTCTATGATTGTATATCTATGGATTGTCCAGTGTTCTTTGATTGTGGTATTAGGGCGCTTGAGTGGTGGAATCTGGAACTTGTTCTTGAGTGGCTACTCTGTGAATTGCAGGGAGAAGTGAAGACAATGGGTCAACAAGAAGTAACTGGAACAAGCGAAAGTATGAGTTTATGAATGATATTATAAAATCCACACCGACTGTATGAAATTATATGGAATTAATAATTTGTGTTTAACCTGTGAAAAGTAAAGATATTCTATATCCCTTACCGCATCTTTACGGACATATTGCTGCTGTCTCAAACATAGCTCTTTCCAGATGATTAATGCAAGTAAATGGAGATTATTGGAGCCATGAGTTTTGGAAATTATATATTATTTGGTGACGGGATTATTGTCACATTTATGATACATTCCCCATTCTTCAACAAGTATATGACATCCCAAGGAATTATATGTGAATTTCAGTAGATCTATTTTTCCCTTATTTATTGAAGTGTTCTGGTTGGTGTCAGAGACACACCACGCCTGGGGATGAGAGTATTCTCGTGCAACACAATAAAATATTTTCATAGTAAATAACATATGAAATGGCGCATTACCGGATTGTATCTTCTTAGAGATATCTATATAAATATTGTACAATTAAAAAAATACATTATATTTGTCACCTCAGCGATGGGCACGAGAACCAGGACACATCAGTGTAGGGGTAGGAATGTCTATATATTGTGCAAGTGATTTTGGGGCTAGTGTTAGGAAGTATAATTCAGTATGTCGGCAATAGGTATGAAGTTAAGAAGTGGTCTTGATAGTGAAGAGAACGATGACAATATGCAGAATGGCGATAGTGTGAGTGAGATTGAGAGCATAGATAACAATACTATGATGGCAGAGAATGTCTCAAGTACAAGTAAAGAGAAAGGAATCTCGGAAGATTCATTAGGTGCGATCATGAGAAGGCTGAGTGAAAATTTTGATGAGAGTAATAAGAATAATCAGGAGATAACAGAAGAGATAAGTAGGCAAAATCAAGAGATGAGTAGGGGAATAAGAGAGGCGATGGATAAATAAAATAAGGAAATTAATCATAAGCCAGACTATGTGGTCAGCGAGAATGAGGAATTAAATAGAAAGTATGGGACGCTGCAGGAGAGTATTCAGAGGTGAAACAAGAGATTAGAGATGAGAAAAGGAGTATGTTGGAAGAAAATGCTAAGGCATTTATAATAGAAGAAGAGCGGATGGAAGAGAATTAGAGATTAAAAAAAGAAGGTAGATAAATGTAGCATAACGTTAGAAGAAATTGTAGGTGAGAATAGAGTAGATGAGAGGAAGTATCTGTGAGAGGAGACGTTAGGTGAATGTGATTTTGTTAAGAATGGTTTGAGGGAAATGGTAGAAGATTTTAGCCAGAAGAATTTAGAAAGTATTCAGGAGATACAGGAGAAGCATGGAGTGTTGAGAGATGGATTAGAGAAGAGAGAAGGAAATACTAAAGAAAGAGTGGAGAGTAGAGAGGAAGATAGCTGAGCTTGAAATAAGATTATCATATAAGATATGGCGAGGTTGTAAAGACATATATTTGAAAGGACATAGTGGGCGACGAAGAGGAATCAGATGTGGAGGTAGACGTCGCGGTTCTAGAGGTCGAAATCGCCTAAGTCATAGAGGAAATCGAGGGATAGACCGTAAATGGCGAAGAAGAAAGAAATGTTGTGGAGGTAAACGTAGAGGTCCCCGCCGACATATTACAGGAGGACGCTTTAATGGAAATGGAGGGGTGGATATATTAGGCGAGATAATACTGAAAATGGCACTGGGGATACTTCTCGTTTAAGGAGAAATGTTAGAAGTAGGTCTAGAAGAGCAGTAGGAGCTGGTCCTGTTAGAGCATGGAGAAGGGATACAGCCCATTGCTATAATGAATCTAATGATACAGATGTTGACGAAGATGACAATGAGCCTAAAAGTACTGATATTTCGGATAAAGTTGATGTCAGGAAAAGAGTCAAGTTGGAAGCTAAATCTGAGAAGAAGGTCCATACAGATACTGAATTACGAGAACGAGAAGAAAATTAAGAATATAACTTAGATTTGTATATTAGAATTGGTCATGATCATTTTTTATCTGGACGAAAAAATTAATGTGTTGGAGGCGCGTGCCGCTATTTGTTGTCTTAGATATGAATTAGGTGTTGGAGGCATATTGATGTCTATTTTCTTACTTTATGATACATTTGCACAGTGTATATATATTCGTTGATATGCTGTAGTATGTATGTTTTTCATTGTGGGCAATACTTCATATTTTTTCTTATTTTGAGTTATTCTGTGGATATTCTTCGTTTTCTTTTATGGTACCTATTGTTCATTCATATTATTGCAGCTTTTGCATTTTCTTTTTAACTTGGTTTTAGGCAGTAATTCCATACAATTGAGAAATAATTTCCAAGATTTCATAATTAGCAATTTGAAATTGGTACATCGTTTAGTATATTTGAAGGAGACCCAATAATTGCAATCAAATGTGGAGAGCTTTGACAAGTTTATGATTGAGGAGGAAGATTTACATTCAGCTGATAGTCATTGGGAAGTTGAGGTGTGATATTTGAGGATTTGCCAGTAAAATGTGAAGGCTTGGAAAAGAAGAGATCTTGGATCTATAGGAAGTCATTAGATAGTGGAGGAAAGTATTCAGATTGTTTGATCCTCAGGACATAGGTTTCTTATGTGACTTTTTTTTGTACGATATCATCAAATATGCACTTGTCCGGATATGATGGAAGGATATATTGTAAGTCAGTAGGAAAAGAAATTGTTTGATGAAGAGACCATCGTCAGCAGATGGTTGTAGGAAATATTTGTGTACATGGGTGCAAGTTGCAGTATTGCATCAGCCTGATCGAGCTTAACAGACAAAGTGATGTAGAGCAGAAATTGCGTCGTCGATCTCTATGATTCCATGGAACATGCTGTATGTGGCTTCAACATTCAACCTAAATCCAGAGGGTAAATTTATTCTTTGAGTATTCTTCAAAACAAAGAGTAACATGGAGAAACTTGAAGATGAGGTGGCCATGGTGCATGCGGACTTGATGACTTCGGAAAAAGCTGCAAATTTATGATACCCATGGTGGATGTGAATACGTAGGGAAAGCTTGGATGGATAGTCCAGGTCCCAATGTGTCAAGATTTTCTATATATATTATGTTGAATGTGTTTCAGAAATACCTCTAATGTGATACTATTATCAGTATTTCTGGGGGCGATGTAATATTTATTGGAATCCGGAACTTGTATTTCAGTGGCAACTCTGTGAAAGTTTCTATGATTGTATATCTATGGATTGTTCAGTGTTCTTTGATTGTGGTATTAGGGCGCTTGAGTCAAGACCAACTACAATACTCAGACCTTAATGCAGGTCTCGAAAGTGTGAAAATGGCGTATGCTGAAGCCCCGGCATATTGTTTGTTTACATTCGTTGCTGGGATACACTATTTAGCTTTGATTAGCTTCGTTTGATGAAAGTTGGGATAAACTGTCGCTCATCTGTAATTTTTAGTGTCTTCTGTATGTCTGTTAAGTCCAGTTCGCGTTAATGTACTGCAATCGTATGTAAATATGTGATAATACGCTTAATATGGACTCGTTCGTTTGTGTGATGATTGTCCAGTCAACCGATGACATTGTGTCATTTACTTCGGATGTTGAGGTACCAAGGACTAAAGCATAATAGATGTGTCTCAAGAATATACACCGCAATATTTTGCTAGTTAGTGACAATATAATAATAGCTTAGTACACTTCAGAAGTGTCGAACTTAAGTACTTAAAGGAAAAACTAAATGAGCATCTACGGCTAGTCCAAACCATTGACGTTATCTTGAACGCTCAGCAATATGTGCCTCTGTGAATCCTTACCAGTCTGGCAGATGTTCTACACTACCTTGTATACACGCCAAATAATACAGTGAACTTCTGTTTTATTAGTTAAGGAAGATGTTCCCCCTGTGCCAAACAGTGAACTCATTGTGTTCCGTCATTATTTATACTTTTGTGATTCTTACAGCTTGCAAGTTATTTTTTTTATTATGATGTGTGTAATAAAGTGTTGTGAGTACCTTGCCAATTATGTACTTATATTGCGAGATGGTGTGCCGCGATAATTCCGTAAGAGGGTGATGGTGCTTTCCAACCTATAGTACTTTACTAAATCAACTATTTCCAGCGTACAACTATTCCAAACGGTAACAGCGAATGTTTAATAGGTTAAATGGTAACATTCTATCGTGTCCCTTGTGTGTAGTATTCTCCATAATTATGTTCTGATATCCACACGACGACTTCTTTGCATATTTCAATCAACTAATTCGGTGTGATGTTTTACCCGAGATTTTAGACAATTCCACGAGAGGTCTTAATTGAATTGTATCTCTATGGCGTTGGTTCGATTATTTCAGGCAACTATTCACATTCCAATTGTGTACACAAATACTCTGCATGTGCTGGGACAGCACTTCAGTAACCGGGTACTTTCTTCTCTCCTACTTCAGAATCTGTTTGCTATTAATATTAATCTATAATTACTGAAACTACATACAAATTGTGATAACTCGCCAAAAAGCTTCTTATTCAACCACAGAAACAGTGAGACTATTGTAGCAGCCCCTTGGGTGAAGACGAAGAAACCTTAATTCGAGGCCAGCACTATATAGATAAATTAATTCAGGTAAGTCTAAATTATTGATGCATATTTCTTCGGAACCGAGTCTCATCTTGTGATATCTTTTATGCTCTTAGGTGAGTAAAAATAATAATTTACACGAACTGTCATAAGGCCGATGACATGATTTAACTATTGGTAGGGCAACCATCGCCGCCATGTTTTTTCTACATTAAGGTCTGAGGATTGTAGTTGGTCTTGCTTGAGTGCTGGAATCTGGAACTTGTTTTTTGAGTGGCTACTCTGTGAATTGCAGGGAGATGTGAAGACAATGGGTCAACAAGGAGTAACTGGAACAAGCGAAAGTATGAGGTTATGAATGATATTATAAAATCTACATCGATTGTATGAAATTATATGGAATTAATAATTTTTGTTTAACCTGTGAAAAGTAAACATAATCTATATCCCTTACCGCATCTTTACGGACATATTGCTGCTGTCTCAAACATAGCTCATTCCACATGATTAATGCAAGTAAATGGAGATTATTGGAGCTATGAGTTTTGAAAATTATATATTATTTGGTGACGGGATTATTGTCACATTTATGATACATTCCCCATTCTTCAGCAGTAAGTGACATCCCAAGGAATTATATGTGTATTGCAGTAGATCTATACTTCCCGTATTTATTGAAGTGTTCTGGTTGGTGTCGGAGACACGCCACACCTGGGGATGAGAGTATTCTCGTGCAACATAATAAAATATTTTGCATAGTAAATAACATATGAAATGGCGCCCTCTCAGATTGTATTTTCTTAGAGATATCTATATAAATATTGTAAAATAAAAAAATCATTACAATCCATCCCATACACAAAAAAGGAAGTAAAACTGACCCAAACAATTATCGAGATGTATCCCTTCTTCAGGTCACATACAATAATCTTTAAAAAGGTTTACTAAACCGTGCAGAGCTTCAAGTAGATAATCAAATCGGTGAATATCATGGTGGATTCAGGAAGGGACGGTCATATGCAGAGCAAATTTTGAATTTGAAAAACATCATACTATATTTTCGCAATACAACTAACAAAAAATATGTCATAGCATTTGTGGATTTCCGGAAAGCATATGACAGTATAGATTGTGCATTACTCTTTAACAGAATTTGGACTTGTCCAAAATACAAGAAATATTATTAAAGACACACTTACAGAGACAAGGACTAAAGTAAGATTTATGGGTGGATTAAGTGAAGAATTTGAAACAAATACAGGTGCATCCATCAAGGTGATGGAATTTCCCCATTACTTCTCAATTGTGCCCTGGAAAATGTTGTTAGAGATTGGAGAAAAGCAGGGGCACATCTCACCGACTAGGGCCAAAGATTAAGGGTATTCAAATAGACTGTCTAGCGTTTGCTGATGATATGGCACTAATTGCTGAAGACATCTCTGATGCACAGAAGCAGATCACTATCTTGGAAGAATAAGCAGCAAAAATAGGGCTTATCTCTTATGAAAAAACTAAATTTATGACTAACATAAAAAATGCTCCACATGAAATTGATATTACGCTAACAAAATTCCTAGAGTAAAGGAATTTAAATACTTAGGCGAATGCATTACAGAATATGCCAATGAAAATAAATCTGTAACATCAAGAATCCAGAAAATGGAGGTTGCTTTTCAATACACAGGAAATGTTTATAACAAGTAATGCTTGTCATGGAATAGTAAAATTCACCATTACTTAACAGTGATTAAACCGGAATCTCTTTATGGTTCAGAAACGCTCAATTTACAACTTAAAACATTAAAGGAACAATTAGAGGTTAAGGAAAGGAAAATTATGCGAAATATCTTAGGGCCCAGAATTAAAAATGGTATACACTATCCAAAACCCAACTCTGAAATATATATATAAGAAAATTTCTAAACTTACCGATAGCATGAGAATGAGACGAATTCAATTTTTGGGCCATTTGGAAAGAATGAATCATACGAAACTTACCGAATACACAAATTTCTGCAGAAAAAAACGTACAAGACCAAAGTGGTACAAGCAGGTGGAGAGGACCTGGTGGAGATGGGATCGCCAGATCTGATGAATAGAAATGCAATCAGGAATAGTGTTCACACAAGGGGATTTGAGGAAGATCAGAAGAAACTAACACGGCGTGCATGGTCGGGGGAACAGAAACTACAACAATCCATGCATATGAAGAGCTATTGGGCAAGGCGGAAGGATCAACATACATTGATTCCGCGTGGTCCTAAGTGACACATCCGCGAGAAGAAGATGAATATCAGCCATTTTAGTGCTTACTTACAAAAGTTATTCAATAGCCTAATGTTATATTGTCATGAGTTCTAATCACTCTGGATTCCGGTATAGCACCTTAGAGATTAGTAATTAGATAGAGAATTTATTTTTTATCTTACGAAATACTTTAGATATGGAAGTCCAATTTGTTCAGAATCTAAGCATCATATTTGACATTATACTGGGATTATACACTGCTTAATTTACTTTAACTTGATGTGGACGAGATAAAATGCTTGTAAATTATATTTACATCAAGATTGTTCCTTAATGTGCTGTTACAGTAAACACTGAGCTATGTACAGGAATAAATAATTTCACATTATTCACGTAATGTGTGCGGGATTGAAAATCATAAGTATATTTGACTCCACAATGAGGACTTAATCTTCCAATCATTGAATAATTTAAATATTATTTCCTATCAAGAAGTTAGTTGCTACATTTGAAAAATAAAAGTGATAACTATGTGAACACTGCTATAAGACGTCTTAATTACCCCATTTAATAAAATATAAACACTTTCAGAAAAGTAATTGTGAGACTGATTTCTCTAGGAATTGTGTATATACATCCCTTTTTACTATTGTTGCATGCTCAGCTACGTTATTGTACTCCACAGTACTTTTCGACTAGGTTTACTGTGAGTTAATATTGCACTTGAGTAACATCAGAGTTGAGGAGAGCAATGCTCTAATCTCACATAGGGGCAAAATTTATATGTTCTGAGAAATATATTAGCATGTATCTTTCTATAACATTCACCTCCCGGGCAACGCCGGGAACAATAGATAGTACATTATAATCACAAGCTAAAATGCCAAAATTCCGATGTGTATCGCCATTTCGACCACACATCGTACATGTGTAAAGTAAAGATGGGGATACATACGTTACAAATATCAGCTAGAATGCCAAAATTTGGATGTGTATTGGGATCTTGACCTGATCTGTATAGGTCAAGTAAAGATGGGGATACATATCTTATAAATAAAAACGACAATACAATAATTTGGAAAACGATACACATCTCATTTCCAAGTGTTATTCTAAATGCCATTCCCCAACCCAAAACCCTTCACTCCCAGACATTTTCCCATAAGTTTGCCAGGTAAACATTCAGTGTCCTTCGTGACGTCGTCATACTTCATCACTGCAGCCATTTTGTTAATAAGGCTTTCCAGACATACACGATGTGTTTTGATGTGAAAGGTTATCACTAAAGCTGTGTTTCATAATCCGTCAAATATGCAAGAAGAGTGAACCTGCATTACAAATAAATTAGCTACTGTTAGCACAGCGTGAGGTGTAGACTTCACGTACAATAGATCCCAGGAACTCGCATTATGATTACAATAACATCAGCAACTGCTCACTGCTAAAATAAGAAATATTTAAATGACAGGAAATATAGAACCTATAATCACCTGTATTTCAAGTTCCGATTTCACTGCCCGGCTTTTATCTTCGTATTTATCGCCAGACTCATCCAGCAGATTATGAGAGGGTAACAGGTCAATTGATTCCTAGAAAGTATTATACAAGTATGAGCCAACATAAAACATGCAGACAGAATAGCTGTAGCCTACTATGTTACTTGTAACAGTAAAATATTAAACATCCTGGTTAGCCTACTATCTGGTAGCAAGTATTAAGTCATTAAAACTTGCTCGTCATGCACATCACTAAGATTGCTATGTTACACGATATACATAATAAATACAACTTACAATATTAGAGAATTTATCAGTTCGAGGCAGCCATTCTGGCTCACTCTTAATGGGTGGTTGTTGCTCCATAATGTCCAGCAAACTAGAACACAAAAAGTGCGCTTAAGGATAATAAGAGGCCATACTTACTGTATACCAGTAGGCCCACGCCAAATCATTATCATTATCAAATGAGGTAATTTCAGAACTCAGAACTCAAATAAGACTACAGTAAAGAGAATATAACCCTCCGGGTGCACAGTGAGAAGGAGAGGTTAGCGCTCGACATTATGTGATATTAACATAGTTAGGGTTTAATATCGAGTAAAATATTAAGATCTATCATTGCGATAGAATGAGCCACAAATGAAGCGTCCTATAAATTGGTTTTACACAAATATGACGGGGCAGAGGATTACACTACAAACCTATCAACGTAAAAGTAAACTCAAATCACACCAAGAGTAGGCAAACTAAGAATTGTCAGTTACTGGATAAAATGAGTTTCAGCAAGACAATACGTCCGACTCGCGTTACAAGAAACCCACTTCAAACCAAACCCGCCATATCTCCCTCAGAACCAACTGTAAACGGTAGGAATTCGAAGATGTATTTACCTGTACCAACTTATAAATACTCTCACTGGTTAACTTGTATAATTGTCGTCATAAAGAAAGACTTCTTCAATAGTCCACAATTAAATAAATCTTAATCACATTGAAGACTTTTTCAATAGTCCACAATTAGCCTATATATTCTAAGTTGTGGCCTAGTAAGCGGTCCTGACAGTCAAGATACAAGTTACTATGGAATAGGAGTGGTCATCTTGGACATATTCTGATTCGTGGCCTTCCACTGAGGCGGCTAGGACTACCCAAATCGTTGGGTCATGTGTAAGTAAGCCTAGCAACCTGCTTCACTTGGACTTCCTAAACCTGCTGAAAATGTCATGTGCTAGCCTCGGACCTATGGGAGTGATGGACTCCTACTGCCATCTGACAGATCAGGGACTCCTTGGAAACGAACAGGCAATCGAACTGGTATTCGATGAGGTACAATTAAAATTGAGGGTGGTTATGGAAGAAGGTAGAATAGCTGAGTCAGCAAATAGAATGAGATTTTATATTCTAGGGATTAGTGAAGTTCAGATAAGGGGAGCTAGTGAGCAGGAAGTAGGAGATTACAAGGTGTACCTGTCTGGTGTGAAACGAGGCAGGGTAAAGTATTGAGTAGGGCTGTATTTCAAGAAAACCTTGGAGCGTAACATAGTTGCTGTGTGGTACGTAAATTAACGATTAATGTGGATAGATTTGGAAATGTCAGGAAATCGGTTCAGGATTGTTTCCATGTATGCTCCATGTGAGGGGGCAGGTTGGGACGAAGTAGACGGATTTTATGAGGCACTGAGAGATGTGGTAGTGAGAGTTAACAATAAGGATAGCGTAGTGCTGATGGGGGATATAATTGCTAGGATAGGAAATAGAACTGTGGGATATGAGTTGGTAATGGGTAAGTGGGGTGAGGATAGGGAAGTGAATGCCAATGGAAAATGTTTATTGGACTTCTGTGCTAGTATGGGTTTATCTGCAGGAAACTCATTCTCGAAGCAAAAGGATATTCACAAATACACATGGGACGGTAGAGGAACCAGATCAATAATAATATATATTACTACATCATCTCCAGATTATTTTCTGACCATTACCACAGGTGTACTTTGGAAAAGTTATGAGGGAGTGATACCAACTTGACACCAACCACATAAATCACAGTGTTTCAAGTTTTTCCTCCCAGTGGTAGGCTGGGTTGAGCCTACAGAAAATAAATTCAAAGTTGAGCAATAAAAATACATCTTAGGTTTCCGTAACTCAGTTGCATTTCATCCTACTGGTTGTTGTTTTAGTCTTCGGTGTTTTGACTGGTTTGATGCAGCCATCCATATCTCCCTGTCCTGAGCTAAATGTTTCATCTCTACATAGCTACCACACCTTATATCCGAGGCAATCTGTTTAACATATTCTAACCTTGGTCTACCCCTACAGTAGCCTACTTGTCCTCAACCCTTCCTTCCATAACTAAGTTTGCTATTCCTGGGTGTCGTAGTATGTGTCCTACCAACCTATCTCTTGTCTTCATTAGCAGTTGCCAGAAACATCTCTCATCGCCCACTCGGCTTAATACCTCTTCATTCCTTACCTTATCTACCCAACTGATCTTTATCATTCGCCTGTACCAGTCCAAGTTTCACTTCCATAGAGCACCATGCTCCAGACAAAGGCTTCCTAAGTAACAGAGGTATTCTTTTCACTGCCATTTGACGTCCATACGGGTTTCTGATTTCTTTCGGCTGCTTTCCAATATTTTTATACATTTATTAATTTTCATCGTGAATTCTTTCCTCATTGGATCCTCAGTTTAGGGGCTGCGACGTGGTCATGTAGCCCCGTGTACTTTGTGATGGCTGAATTAGTGTGTCTTATCTGTAGTTCAGGTAAGGACTGCAAGTAGTTCAAGTAGTTCCTACTTCAAAATGCTACTTTCAATGATACCTAGCTGCGAACTTGGCTACTAGATACCACCCAACCGGCTCCTTGCAGTGAGCGGAACTTAATAGAGCGTTAATCAAATCCAACCTATCAATTTTGCTTTACACATTTGTAGTTAGAGAAATGTTCTTTTATATGCCATACATCTATGGCATGGGCCCGCCGGCTTTACTTCCCCTCCAAAGGAAGGCTTACTCAAGGATTTTTATCGAAGCCGTCAATTATTTCCTCAAGACAGAATTCATTCCATTTAAAAACTCATTGGAATCCTCTGGTGAATTGGCTACCATGACGTTGCCATCAGCAAATCTCAGAGCAGAAATTATTTCTCTTGTATCTCCAAAAGAATAAAGTGTATAGGAACATTTTTGGACCATTTTTTGACCCCGCATCTCAAAGCTGGAAAGAAAGTTCAAATAAAGACGTACACTCACTATCATAGCGAGCACCAATACTGAACATCATTAACTCCAGAAGACTTCAATGGGCTGGTCATTTACTAAGGATGGGAGATAATAATAATAATATCGTATGGCCTCGGATGCCGGGTGGAAGCTTTGTTATTTGACACCCAAAGGGTAGCTTGCATGTTGAATTTCGTTGTTCCTTGAAGCACTATGAAAGTCAAGGAGATTAGATGTCTAAGCTCCTTGAACTCTATAGCGCTTTCTAGTAGAGAAATTAGGAACTTTGTGTTGGCGGAAACTTCCGAGATTGATTTTTCCATTGTGAACACGGCATGGATTCTTTGACATGCCAACATCGTATGACATGGTGTCGTAAATTTTGCAGTCTTTCAAAAATCACGGATCCAGTCGGTTATAAATCAGAAGCATATCTCGGTTGGATATCTATGCATGGCTTTGGTGGCGTAGTCGGTAGCATGCTGAACTGCTATGCCCAAGTTCGCAGGTTCAAACCCAGTCGAAGTCGTCGGGCCCATGTCATAGATTTATGGCACCTAAAGGAACTTACAACTACAATTGGTAGTGTGTAGCCAAAATGTGTAGGCTATTGGGTTAGACACGCTCTATCAAGTTCAAACTTACGCCGTTGGGTCTCAGTGACAGTGGCGTCTCGTAACTTAAGTTGGAACTACTTGACATTGAAATTGGGGAACCTACGGGCGTTCATGTGAAATGCGCTGCTATGGCCATTAGCTGAAAATCAAATATAAATATCTATGCATTTTGAAAATTAAGACATACGATAAGCTAAGTAAACGTAAAAGATGTCATCTCAAACGCGTGCCGAAGTTTTAATTTTCAGATGTAGAAAATGGCTATTTAATAGTCAGAGAACTGATTTAATGAATAAAGATTTTGTACAATAATATAAACTTATTCTCGAATCCTTTGGAAACAAGCCAATTTATGTCGTCAGGATAATGCTCACAAACTTATATGTGGTACACTGTTTGTTAATTCTCTTATAAAATACCTGGTCTCCCACATTGCTGCTGTGAAGGTACGGTACACAATTGTTATTGCCGATATTTTGTAAAATTGGCATTGTATTATTTTGTCAAATTCAGGAATGAAAGGTTTCAAACTCACAGAAAAAATACGAAGTACCTACAATTTAGCCATTTATGACCTTAAGATCTTTTTATACTTTTCGTTTGACAAATCACACTGGTATTTTTACTAATTAACTATAATGTTAACAGAATAACTAGCTTTTGATATGGTTAAGAATTTGATATTATATTATACCCATACTATCAACCCGCCCCGGCTTCGCCTGGTATCTTAAAGGGGTCACTCAGCGTAAGCTTAAAAGGCGCACGGACGGTAGGTCCCGGACACAATTCAGGAGAGCCGAACAGCGAATCTCCAAACACTTCTAGTCTACTCTTCTCTGAAGTCTTAATTCGACACGACTCGACAGTTAATGCTGGCCGAAGCTGGAGTGATGGGCTCGCTCACTAGCTCGTAAACTCGCTCCGAAGCTAGTAATTTAAATTTCCAGTGAATGGAGATTGTCAGAATAAATTAAAACGTAGAATCACTTGGCGATATATTAAAGAAAAAGAAATGCTGTCGCGGACTTCCTTGTAGAACTTTTCATGCTGACCAATTCTTACATTCATAGTATATGGATATTGTTCATGGTTTACCCAGCGTAAGCTTTAAAGGCGCACGGACAATAGGTTTTCCTTCGACACGATTAACTGAAATCGTTACTGCTCGGCTTCCTTTGGTCATAAATGAATGTTTTCCTACAGAAACATCCTCGAGAAATTCTCTACTGAATGGTGAAAACCGCATCAAAATCCATTCAGTGGATTTAGATATTACCCGTTACATCCAGGAATCGTGGACTTGGTTTTATTTAGAAATGCCAGCGACTATCATTAAAACAAATACATTAATTTATAACTAGTATGGACTATGAATTCTACGTAAGACTCATTAAATACGTCATACAACTGTTCCTAGGGATACTTATAAAGGACTGAACTAATAAAAACAAAGCATCCTCTTTATGTTTCTATGAATTAAAAGTGTACAGTATATCGATATTGTGGCTTTTTCTGTAGTAGTTGGTGATTTAACATGACATATGTTTACAATCACTCAGGTGAGTTAAAATTCAAAAAACCCTTGCAAAAGTGAAATCATCTGTTCCGCGAATAACGTGCTCAAGGCAGTTGCCAGCTTGCTGGCCGCCGTGAGCGCTAGAGTCGCTTCACCTACAATGAGGATGCAATTTCGTAGCGCAACGAGCTTCGTAACTGTGTATTTTAGACTGGTAATTCAACTCCCTACTCCCAGGGTTGCCCATCTAACTTTTCCCTCGCGAAATAACTTATAGCTTATTTCAAACTGAGGCTAGCGCCAGATAATTTTGAATCCCACAGAGCGGGACAATATTAGCTTTTTTATTTTCTTGGCAGGGAGAACTTATATGTAAATTAATCTAGTTTTTATTAAAAATAACGCGATTTAATAAATACTTAGAAAATTCTATGGGCACATTAGCACTCATTTTGGAATCATTATTAACATCTTGAGCATGAGAAAAGCGGCAGCCGAGTTGATTCATATTACGTAAATATATGTCCAGCAATTCCCCGAATTCCGGTTATCTCCAGTTACAAAAATCTTCGAAAATGATAGTTTAGGCATTCAGGGCTAATTGCAATATAGAGCACAGGACCTTGTTGAAAATACTGAATAAACATGAAAATGAGTAGCCTACCGGTATTGAATTAGTCATAAATCAACATGATACATCGTGAGAGGACATGCCCACTTTTGCTGAGACCTCTGTAAATAATTTCTCAAGTTGAGAGATACGTTGTCTTCATGATAGTAGCACAGATATATTTGAGTTTATTTTGTTCCTGTCAGGGGAACAGGAATGTTATAGATTTACCATTGAGGTGAGACATTTTAGTCAAAAATTAACTTGATTTTTTAAAGAACTGATTTGTTTTTGTCTTTTGAGCATATTGTATTACTCGAAAAATTCGGGATCAAAATACATGAAACTTTTCTTTTGTAATAATATCTCATAGAGAAATGGAAATACTTGTAGAGTTGATGTTAATTCATTTTAGGGGCTTGAGACACCTTATTCATCAGCCCCGTGTAGTTGGGAGTGTGTTGAAGGTGTCTGGTAAGCTGTATTGCTGTGATGATTGTAGTTGTGTGTGTAAATGTATCTGGGACAGGGATGGAGTAGACGCTCCGGGACTTAATCAAGGTATTATCCCGGCAATTTCCTGTAGGGAGAGTGGCAAACCACAGGAATAAAACCACACTTAGGATAACCGCTGTCAGCACCGGGATTCGAACCTACGATATGCGTACTTACCAAAGCTGCCCTCGCGGCCATGGTGCAAGTTTGACGAGCACGGCTACGCCAAGGGAAGAAATGCTTGTTGAATTTGGCTTGAGTACCTATAAACCCCCCCATTGGCCGATCCTGGCTACGCTACTGCCAACCACATAAATCTCAGTGTTTCCCCCAGTGGTCGGCTGGGTTGGAGCCTACAGAAAATAAATTCAAAGTTGAGCAATATAAATATATCTTACGTTTCCATAATACAGTTGCATTTTATCCTACTGTGTGTTGTTTTCGTCTTCGGGGTTTTGACTGGTTTGATGCAGCGCTCCATCCTTCCCTGTCCTCAGCTAATTGTTTCATCTCTACATAGCTACCACGCCTTATATCCGAGGCAATCTGTTTAACATATTTTAACCTTGGTCTATCCCTACAGTTCTTGTCCTCGACCCTTCCTTCCTTAACTAAGTTTGCTATTCCTGGGTGTCGTAGTTTGTGTCCTACCAATCTATCTCTTCTCTTCATTAGCAGTCGCCAGAAACATCTCTCATCGCCCACTCGGCTTAATACCTCTTCATTTCTTAAATTATCCACACATCTGATCTTCATCATTCGCCTGTACCAGTCCAAGTTTCACTTCCTTGGTTCCACGCTCCAAACAAAGGCTTTCGAAAATGACATTCTAATACCTAAATTTATATTCGATGTCACAGATTCCTTTTCTGTAGAAATGCTTTCCTTACCTTAGCCAATCTACTTTTTATATCCCGTTTGCTTCATCCGATTTGCTTCCTAAGTAACTGAGGTCTCCTACTTCCTTTCGCTTTTCACCTGCCATTTGCCGTCCTTAGGGGTTTCTGATTTCTTTCGTCTGCTTTCCAATATTTTTATACATTTATTAATTTTCATCGTGAATTATTTCCTCATTGGTTTAGGGGCTGCGACGTGGTCATGTAAACCTGTGTGTGATGGCTGTATCAGTGTGTGTTATCTGAAGTTCAGGTAAGGACTGCAAATAGTTCAAGTAGTTCCTACTTTTGCTACCAAATGCTACCTTCAGTGATACCTAGCTGTGAAATTGGCTACTAGATACCACCGCAACCGGCACCATGCGTTGAACGGAACTTAATAGAGCGTTAATCAAATCCAACCTATAAATTGAGCTTTACACATTTGTAGTTAGTGAAATGTTCTTTAACATGCCATACATCTATGACATGGGCCCGCCGGCTTTACGTCCCCTCCAAAGGAAGGCATACGCAGGGATTTATATCGCTCTTAAAAAATCGACGACTTCAGCCGGGATTGAACCCGCGATGTTGGGCATAGAAGCTCAGCATACTACCAACTACGCCACCGAAGCCGTCAATTATTTCCTCAAGACAGAATTCATTCCATTTAAAAACTCATTGGAATCCTCTGGCTAATTGGCTAAGATGACGTTGCCATCAGCAAATCTCAGAGTAGAAATTATTTCTTGTGTATCTCCGAAAGAATAAAGGTATAGGAAAATTTTTGGACCATTTTTTGACCCTGCATCTCAAAGCTGGAAATAAAGTTCAAATAAAGACATACACTCACTATCATAGCGAGCACCAATACTGAACAACATTAACTCCAGAAGACTTCAATGCGCTGGTCATTTACTAAGGATGAGAGATAATAATAACAATATCGTATGGCCTCGGGTGCCGGGTGGAAGCTCTGTTATTTCACCCAAAGGGTAGCTTGCATGTTGAATTTCGTTGTTCCTTGAAGCACTATGAAAGTCAAGGAGATTAGATGTCTAAGCTCCTTGAACATTATAGCGCTTTCCAGTAGAGAAATGAGGAACTTTTTCTTTGCGGAAACTCCCGAGATTGATTTTGCCATTATGAACACGGCCTACTGAATTCAAATGGGTTTTTTGACACGCCAAGATCGTATGACATGGTGTCGTCATTTTTGCCGCCTTTCAAAAATCACTTACCGCGGCCAGGAGCGAACACGATAAACACTCACCCACCGTGCGAGAAGAATGGGAGATGAATGGATGGTCTTACAAATCTTAAAGAGGAACCAAGAGGAAAAAGGTCAGTTGGAAGACCACGAAGTTCCTGGAAAAATGAAATCTCCAAACTTTGTCGACATCTGAATGTGGCAAGAACTCGCCCGAAACTGAGTTCAGTGGAGGCATTTTTTGAGATCGGCGTGGTATCTTCGTGTCCTTCTGAGTGAGTGTGAGTAAGTGTATCTCCACATACTGTAATACACCAATGTTACCTAATTCTACGTGCATACATCAACATGACATATTTCAGCATTAGCAGTGATGGCAGTAACTTATGAATTGCTAAAAGACTTTATAGATTAATATTTAAAAGATGCATAGAAAGTGGCTGAGTCATCAATCCATTTAAACATTCCCACTGTAACCGAATTTTAGTAGGTTACAGAGCTTTCTTTCAGTATCTTTCTGTTGGTGGAATTTCTTTTTGTTTTGAGGTTACTAACCATGGCCACCTTGTATTTTGATTGATAGGGATTCTTTGTGGGTCCAGCAGTGGGTGGCAGGTGGCTTTGATCTAAGGGCAAGGTAACCATGGGGATGTGTTATTTGGGTGATTGATAATTGATGCCATGCGGAATAGAGGGGATTGATAGATAGTTTAAGCTATGTGATTTGTGAAGTTATCTGGTATGGCAATTTTTTTTAAGATGAATTATTATAGAGAACATCTAGTAAGAAGGACAGAAGCAGAAGTTTAATAAAACGCAAGAAGAAAAGAAATGAAGCAGAAGAATACTAAGAATTGTGTGAGGGGTAGACTATGAAGATAGTTGTGCATTCTATGTGAGAGATGCAGGTAAATGGAAGTGACAAACAGGTATTGATAGTTTTTGATAGCCAGAGAAAAACCAGAAAAGAAGAATTTGCATGCTGGAGAAGAATTGTTATGTATATAGTCAAAGTTATTAATAAATGTGTATATTAGTGAAGTCCGTGTACTGTACTTTGTGTAATTCATTTAGCGAGTATATCGCCCCGCTACCCTGGGGTGGCTAGCTTCGGTATCTTATTTATTACAAGTGCCGCCCAACGTAGGGGCATGATACACCACATAGGCTCATTTTATTTGCAACTGGTATGTAGAATAAACCTCCCTCTCAAAAACCTATCACGTCTTATTTACAGCAGTTAACATTCCAGCTGACTTATGGACAAATACAGTATCGCCAACCCCACGCATGCAGTACTACTGTAGAGCCGGTATCATAAAACAAAAAGCTCCAAGTCAATACTTCAAAAAAAATCACTCTGAGTGCACCAGATTTTTTAAAAAATAACATCTGATTTATATCCTCCCATCTGCTAAGCGCGGCTCATTAATACCCCGGTTTTTGTCGCGCATCAATAACATTTATGAGAACCCCTCAAATCCCAGTTAGTGTATGTGTGTTTTCAAAATGAATGGTTCCAATTTCACGTTAAAGAGAGATCTTGTGGCTTCTGATCGCAGGAAGATCGGAATTTGAGCAAGGCTTGTAAGATTTTGAGGAGGAAAATAAAGAAAGAGAATCTTGTGGGGTCAATGCAGGAACACCTGAGACACGGCATTCATTACTTCGCCAACGTTCCCCAAATATTGAGATAATCTAGAAAATAAAGTTCTTCTTCTTAGAGTAATTCAGTCTGATGACTGGTTTGCCCCTGCGACGAGACTTCTCCAACTGGGTCGATCCTGAGCAGTACGTTTGGCGTCTGCATAGCTCCTGCATCCTGAGTTCACGAGAAATGTCACCATGTCTTTCTTGGTCTTCCATGAGGGCGATTTCCTGGTATTTTACCTTTCAATATTTCCGATAGCACATTCCTATGTCGAAACCTATGTCCCATCCACAAAAGTTGTCTCTTCCTAATCTGACTCATCAGCTGTCTCTTTTCTTCAACAATGTTCAATACATCAGTGTTAGTCTTCTTCTCCACCCAACTTATCCGTTGTAGCCGACGCCAGCACCACATCTCGAAGGCTTCTAGCCTCTTAATAACACTCTTGGTTATCGTCCAGGTCTCAGCACAATACAACGCAACAGACCAAGCATAAGATTTCATTATTCTTTTCGTAAGCTGAGGGACCAGGCGCGGATTCAAGGGGGGGGGGGGGGGTCAGAGGGCTCTTGACCCCCCAAACGGAGATCAAATTATTTTGCAAACTCAAAACACAATAACCAGACAAATAAAACTTAACGAACTTGAACTGAAAAACTTTTTTTTTTCATTTTATTCAATACTGAAAATATCTTTATTGCAATTATTATGTTCTCTTACAAGTATACATATTTACAACTTCATACCTGTTATATAAAAACGATTATTTATATAACAAAATCAACTCACCTATTTTGTTTAACAAACATTGTGATTACCGAATCGATGTGTATAGAGATGTCTCGATGAATGTGCAGCAATGCACGGATAGGAATTTGGGGCTTTTTTTTCGCACCAAAAAATTTTGCCGACGTCCCAACTGCAAGCTTGGTTGGCAATTTCAGCTGTGACTTTCTCCCTTTGTCGGTACCAACTCGACTTGCCGAAACTGTAACGTACCTTGATACTTTTCATGAAGCTCGATGTTAAAGTCGCAAAACACGCCGTTGCAATTTGTACGAATATTTTTGGTGTTCTAAACGCATCAAATTTCTATCCATGTAGCTTGCAAAAAAAAATTGGTCTGGTTTTGTATGTTTGATTATTTTGTGATTGCGTTTTTAGTGATACCATTTTTCTTAACAATTTCGATTCTCTGACTCCCCCAAAGCCAAACTCTAGATCCGCGCCTGTGAGGGACATTGTTTTCTGACATAGAAGGGACTGTTTATCTCTGAAGGCTTGCTTTGCTATTGCTTTTCGTGTTTTTATTTCAGTGTGACACTGAAGATTTTCTGCTATGATCTGGCCCAAATATTTGAACTGTGCTAGTTGTTGTACAGGCTCACCACTGATCATCACGTGCAATGGACGTGGGTTTCGACTAAACATCATAACTTTTGTTTTATTATTATTTATTTTCATACCAAATGGCTTAGCTTTTTTTTAAGGATTCGAAATTAATGGTTTCCAAGTCGGTCAGCAAGATTGTACCCAACTGTAACAGGTGCTTCAACTTAATCTGCATGAGATTAATAACTTTCCTTACTGACGATTTAATCTATAATGAATACCAATTGGCATTTAATGAATTAGTCAATAAACATAAATTAATATGCATTAATTAATAAAATGTACGAGTTTCGGCCATATTGTGGTCTTCTTCACCGGTCATTGGGAAAATATTTACTGAAGGATTCTCTTATATGCATTTTTTGAACGATTAGTTTTTGACACAGTTGCAAATTTAAGGGCGTCGAAAGATCGACTTCTCAACATATAACTGGCCATGACTGAAACCTTGATGAGGCAAATAGACCTCTACACGTTCCAGAGTTTCCCCATGAGCTTTATTGATTGTGATAAAGTATGCCAAGCGAATTGAAAATTTGGAAAATGGAAGTGATTAATCGGATGATGTTAATTCAAGTCCAAGGATTGTAGCTCTCTGCCCTATACTATCTGCAGTTATTATTTCATAGCAATTTTTATACATATTTACTACAAATAATCTGGTTCCATTTAGTAGCCCTTGGGAAACGTTCCAATTTCTAAGGAGCATAACTATGGCTCAAACATTTGGAGTAAGTATAAGTGGAGGTAATCACTTATTTCCAAGGAATTCAAGAATTATGTAGGAAACTGAAGTAACTGATTTCATCTTCAGTATTAAGCTGTTAACGCTGGTGTATATTCTTGAACTAAGGGATATCAGTTCAATGACATTAAAATTAACGTCATTACTGTGTTCATTTTTTGGTGTAAGAATGCGAACTTCCCTCGCAGAAGTGAATTTTTCGTCGTAAATCTCAGCCACGATATCATCATGAGTTGGAAGTCTGGCTGGTAATTCAATAACATTTGATTCGTCACCATCCACAGAGGGTAGTCGTCGTAATTTCCCTACGAGCAAATCTTTCACTCGACTTCTCATTTATTTATTTATTTTATTTTCTGTGTCCGAATCAAATTGTATTTTGCCAGTAAGTAGCAACAGTTACAACATTAAGCTTAGCATTTGCAGCCTTAAGATCGTATTTTGAACATATGTCCTCCATCAAGGGGCAGATCAGCAGGTGTTCTGGATCTTGTAACATGCTGCAATCGCAGAACTCATCATTGTTGAGAAGCATGTTCCATTTCTTTAGAATGTTCTTGCAACATGAAACCCCCGTCCTCAGCGTGTTCGATGATTTCCAAGTTCCATGTGGCAAGTTGTGACCAGGTGTCATTTTTTGATAGAGGAATAATTGGGTCTTTGATTTCTGTCTTCCATATCTTCACACGAGCAGCTTCGTGTGAGAATTCGAGGGCTGTTACTCCCCTCAAGAAGCTGTTTCTGGACTTAAGTCTCTGTCGGGCTGGTTGTTGACCGGGAAGTGGATGCCTTGAATCCGTTTCTTGCCTTTTCTTCTCAGATGCTGCTGCTACCATTCTTCGGACATGAGGTGGAGGAATTCCAATAAGAGGGTAGATCTTCTGAAGTGATGTTGGTCTAGGACATCCAGACACAATCCAGGAAGTCTCATTCAGAGCTATACCCACCTCTTTGGAATGTGGAGAAGAAAGCCAAACTGGTGCTGCATATTCAGTAGCTGAGAAGCTGCTGAAGTTCTGAGAAATCTTATGTCTGTCCGAGATTAATAGAGTCCGACACCATTTAACCGATTGCATTGCAATATTGTGGCGTTGTAGTGCTCAACCCCCGGAAGGTTTTTGGCAACAATAATTTTAGATAGCCCTTTCCAATCCCTCCATTTAGGCCCTTTGGCTCAAACACCGTTTCACCGATCATAACCGAATGTTATGTACTTACCCCTCAGGACCTGACAAGTAACACTGTCCACTTGATATTTCAAACAGCCCTCTCCAATCTCTAGATTTAGGCCATTTGTCACAAGGACGAAATATCGAACAACGCTATGTGGCGAAAAATGAGACCATTGCTCCCTCAGAAGCTTGGGACAGCCGAAGGTTTCCGAAGTGCTTCGATTATTTTCCTACAATGCTATGCGGCAAAAGACGATTGCTCTTTCCTTTTCTAACAGCCAATGAGATATAAGCAGCGTCTCGTATTTCACTTACTCCTCTTTCCAATCAATTTTTTAATTCGTTAGTAACTTTTTTTCATTATTTTCGGGGGAAAATTATCTGGACGTTACGTACATTTTACTACTTATCACCACCACAAAAATACTCCCTCGACTGTTAATTTTAATATATATATATATATATATTTCTCTTACTTTGTGTCAGTAGTATTCATTCTTCTTCTTCTTCTTCATATCCCGGTTCCAGTATTCTGGGTCGGGGTGTGAATCAAGGACACTGTCTCTCCACCACTCTCGTCCCTCTTCCAGTACATCCTCCACCTTCACTCCTCTTTTCTCAACGCTCTCCCTCACTGTATCCATCCACCTCATCCTCGGCCTTCCCGTGACTTTCTCAGTAAATAATCGCTTCGGGACTCTATCTTCTCCAATTCACATCATATGTCCATACCATTTTAGCTTATTGATCTCGATTTTGTCTTGTAACTTTGGGAATCCGGTTTTCTCCCTAATTTCCATATTTGTGATTTTGTCTCTGTGGGTCCCTCCAATTATACCTCTAAGGAATTTCATCTCTGCTGCCTGGATTCTACTTTCCTCCCGTTTAGTTGTTGTCCACGTGCCTATATAGGTGTGTAATATGTTGAATACGAGATTCTTTTACATTTCTCGGGAACTTCCTGGTTTCACACCAGACCCCTCACACTCTGGTATTCTTTATCATCCGTAAAACAAATACGTAAATCCACCGGGTGAAGCCGGGTGCTACTATTGGTATCTAGTCTGTAACGAATGTGGGCTTTAGTTTAACGCTAATAAGAATAATTTTTAGCCTCAACCCTCAATCCCTGAACTCCATACTCACACTGCCCTTCACCAAATCCATCTTCCTCATCCTCTCTTTCCAGTCGTCCGGCTCCGTGGCTAAATGGTTAGCGCACTAGGCTTTGGCCCAAAGTGCCCCGGGTTTGATTTCTGGCCGAGCCATCAGGGATTTCAATCCCCTGGGGTTAATTCCTGTGACTTAGGGACTGGGTGTATGTGACGCCTTTAGCATCACTTCATCCTAATTACGACGCGCAGGTCGCCCACGGGCGTCAACTAGAAAGACCTGCACACGGTCTCTCCGGAGGCCACAGGATCATCATCATCTTTCCAGTCGTCCGTCTCTCCATCATTTGTTTCGGCATTCTTTTTATCAATCATCCTTTTTACATGTCCATATCACAGGGGCGTATATAGAGTTTTATTATAGGCCCAAAGAATCTGGGGTCCGGGGTTCTCCCCGGGAAACTTTTGTATAATTTGGTGCAAAATGATGAGTTTTAAGGCTGTCTTGCATCACTTTTTCAACCAATTTGTTGTGATGTTTTATGTTTGGTTAATGTCAAACACAACTCAGACCATTTTATGATACTTTTTATTAATACAATCATCTTCCTCACTTGATAGTGTTTACATGGAAAGAATTAATGTTACTGTTTTGATTTACAACTCACACTATAATATAAAGTCCAGGTTTCCTGAAGCATTGCCAAATCGGTTTATAACTTCATCGTCAGTGAGATGTATGTCTCTGTGAATAGATGACAATACTAGACCGTTGAGTCTATTTTCAGAAGTAGAATTTCTTAAGTATGTTTTCAACTAAGTCAAACTCCGTTCGTCAGTACCAGTAGCTACAGAGGGAGGCAAATTTGCCAAAAGTTTGATAAGTGTATAAAAGTTAGGGAAAGAACTTTTGTCACACGCTTCAAGGGCACTTGTTGCTGTTCTTGGTTCGTTCATAAGAGCAAAGGCACTGGAGAGTAATAAGAGGTTACACATAAGATCAGAGCAAAGTGTATTTTTATTGAATAGCGCACACGAGCAGACTTAATTCAGAAAGAAACTACAATTGTGTAACAGAGGTGAATGTTAAAATTATTATGAAGAAGTATAACATATTTATGTGAGAAGGAATATAAAGCTGTATTAAGAAAGTAGCGATTTGTTGAAAGAACAAGTAAAGAATATCACAATGTTGTATAATCGACAGAATTGATATATGCGGAGGAGTTGTTTTTGAAGTTATAACGGTAGGAACAGAGACTAAGCTTTGACATTAATAGTACGATGGTAGAAGCTTTTGAAATTTAGGAACAGGCCATTCTGCTATTAATAATCACTGTAGTGCAGTAGTCATGAAGGGGATGGCAAAAAACCGATGTCACTCATTTCAGTAGACTGGGAAAGGGCACCTATCACTTTAAAAATTAGTTTAGTTCCAAAAGTAGGAAGGTCGTTCGAAGAAAACATGTAGCTCTTGACCTCTCACTCGAGCAGAAAGCCATTCTTGGTATTGTTGTATCCTATGATAGCAGTTGGCACAAACATGGCCACACCTGTTTGTACGGGGTTGGTGTGGTCATTGATATCTTGACTGGTCTAGTTATTAACTACGAAACCATGTCCAAGTACTGTCATATGTGCAGGGTGGCAGCTGCGGAACTGGGAATAAACACCCCTGAATTTTCCATTTGGCAGGAGGGGCATAAGAAATTTGGGGAATATTCAACAAATTTTGAAGGCACGTCAGGAGCAATGGAAGTGGTAGCAGCACAACGTTCAGTTTCTGACTGTAAGCTGCGCTACACTACCATGCTATCTGATGGTGATGCTAAGACTTTTCGGCACCTCAACAGCCTCCATGTTTATGAACAACCAATTGAAAAAAAGGATGTATAAATCACATTTCTAAGAAAATGGGTACGGGTCTCAGGAATCTTGTCAAAGAATGGCACGCCAAAGGTGAAGGGAAGTACAATAACGTCGCTGACTTTCTATTACAGGACTGCCATAGCTTCAAATGTTCGGAATGTGCCACAAATGATGCGATGCATATTTGCCACTCTGAGACACTGCATGTCTACAGATGAAAACCTCCAGCACATCACCTGCCCTGATGGAGTTGAGTCCTGGTGTTTTTTTTAGAAAGTTGTTGCAGCCGGAGAAACACCAGTCACATGACAAGATGAATGTCAGACTGACCCCCATGCTGCTATGTAAATTAATGCCCCTTTTATCACAGTCTGGCATATGATGAACTATTAAAACTATGTGCGAGGGGGAAAACACAAAACCCTAACGAAAATCTGCATTCTCTGATTTGACAGAAGTGCCCTAAACATTCTTTTTCAACTAGACACGGCAGTGGCAAATGCTGTAAGTGTATTTAATATCGATGCACTTGCTACTCAGAAACTGAAAATGTCCCTTTTAGGCAGAGAAATATGTGACAGTGTACATACGAGAAGCAAAGACATAGACGAGGTGCGAGGAAAGAAGAGCATAGCTAGGACCAAACATAACAAAAACACTGCTAGAAAAATGATGAGGCTTGCGAAAACAAAGGAAAAAGAAAGATAAGTATACAAGGAAGGGGATATGTATGACACTGGCAATTTCTGAGGCAGGTATGTTCATTTGAAATGTTTCTGCTTACTAAAATGGCTTTTTTTCGAAAGTGTATTTTTTCAGTGTTCAAAATGCTCCATTCACATCAGTTTTGATTAAATTACTTGATATTTTAAATAGGAATACAGTTTCAGAGTATTCATAATTTGTTCTATTCAGTTTGAAAATGGTTAGTAAATTTTTAAACTATGAATTGCCAGGCAAGGGACTGTTGGAGTTTCTTGTAAGTTTTATACAATTTATCCAAATATAACTTTATAACATAGAAGCACGAAACAGACTATAAAAATAATACTGACATTTATTTAGTCCTTCATAACTATAATGAAAAAGAAGGATAATGTAAAATTGTTGCATCTGGGACATTTTGAAAATAAACAATTTTCTTTTAAATGATCATCATTTCAAAACGTACCCTTCAATCCGGTTCAATTTTTGCGATTTTCATAACGTTAATAGCAACATCTAAATTCTAGAATTCATGTAAATTGGATGGTAATTACAAATCATAGAAAGCTCAGTAGGGTCCTCCCATTACGCTACTATCAGCTACTTTAGAGGCTTGCCATGGTGGGTAAGTGGTTAACGTGTCGGCCTACCAATCCCATGCCTGCAGGTTCGCTCCTGGCCGAGGATTTTTGAAAGGCGACAAAAATCACGACATGCATATCATACGTTGTTGGCATGTTATATAACCCATTTGAATTCAGTAGACAGTGTTCATCATGGCAAAATTAACCTCGGGATTTTCCGCCATAACAAAAGTTCCTCCATTCTCTACTAGAAAGCGCGATAGTGTCAAGGTGCTTAGATATCTAAACTCCTTGACTTTCATAGCGTTCCAAGGAACGTTGAAATTCGGCATGCAAGCTGCCCTCTGGGTGCAAATAACAAAGCTTGCACCCGGCACCCCAGGCCATACGATATTATATTATTATTATTATTAGCTAGTTTAGGGCACCTAAGTAACCACCCAGAGTGAGAGCAGATGGTTCCTCTTGGAGCGTCATTAAGCTAATATCAATCAGCTTAGAGCTCATGGATACCCGCGCAGACGGTGACTAACTGGAGTGTCTCTAAGGTAATAGCATTCCGATTAGTGCTCCTACCAACCCAAGCGGTTAGCAGATTGTACTTCTTAGAGGGATTGACACACTAGAGTGTCTATAAGCTAATATCATTTAGAAAAGATCTGCTATAATCCATCACGAACCGATAGGCAGAGCTCTTGATATAAAGGAAGCAATCGGCATACACTTAGCTTAAAGAAACAAGCCCAATAATTTAAACGAACACACTTTCATGGAGAGTTCACCCCTCATCACTCTACTTGAAAACACAAACCGTCAGAAACAAGCCACAACATCATGATGTAGCCAAGCTAGATATGGGATTAATAAGGGAAACATGTTATTGGATCAGGATATATGATGCACCTTCTTCTTCAATAAACCTAGGCCGATACTAACGTCCATATTGAAGCTGGCGGGACATTCTCATTGGTCCGTTAGCGCTTAAAGAGGCCTTTTTAGCTGAATAGTGGAGGTTGAAAACAGGTCTTAAAGAGTTGAAGATGATCCTGAATACAGTAACATACACCACATTAGAGAGACTAGACTTGGCATCCTACTACAGGTACATCTGCACGAGGAACACGTAGCATTTAGGAATGCGATAGGGCGAACAACCCAACGAGATAAGGGGCTCTCACTCACAGGAATTTCCTGTCAGGTGATTACAAACAGTGACCAAGTGAACTGCTCTCAACAGAACCGGGCATAACTCGAACAAAAATTCCGAAGTTGAATCACCATTTACAGTATCTGAACTAAGCATAACATAGACTAACCTAACAAATATTGACGAGTTGCATTATCTAAACTAATACTGCAACTCAATAAGTGTTTACTGTATATTGTAAATATTATCACCCGTACTTTCAGACATAGATTATATAGCCTTTACTCCAGAGTAAAATTTGCCTCGAAAGTAGTACTTGAATATGGCTTGAACCACTATGGATCATCATGTGCCTCTTCCAAAGGCGCTTAAAGGTAATTGCTCCGCATGTACCACAGGAATGTGGCATTAGACTACCATGGATCAAGAGGTAAGTCTTCAAAGTACCTTTACAAGTAAATTTCAATCCACATGTACTACAGTGTAATGAATCTGAAGATGATCGCTTGACGATCAAAACTGGCCATCGTACTGTATTAATTAATCGCATATTTTTATTTTTATTTTCGGGATAAAGAAATAACCCATCTCTTTTGGGTGCAATCGTTATCAGTGACTGAAAAGCATCACACTTTCGTTTACTTCGGAACATGTGAGCTTCCAAATTACATTTTCTAATAATTACTCCACATGCACTGCTCGAATGTGGCATGAGTGTCTCCAATTTGTCTTTCTGATTACATTTTACTCCGCATGTACCACAGGTATGAGGGATTTGACCACTATGGACGAACATGTGTCTCTCCACATAACACTCCAGAGTAAAATTTGCCTCGAAAGTAGTACTTGAATTTGGCTTGAACCACTATGGACCATCATGTGCCTTTTCCGCATGTACCACAGGAATGTGGCATTAGACAACCATGGATCGAGAGGTAAGTCTTCAATGTACCTTTACAAGTAAATTTCAATCCACATGTACCACATGGATGTTGCCTTATACGACTATGGATCGTTCAGTGCGTCTTCAGGATACCTTTCCGAGTGAAATTTGTGCTGCTTGCACTACAGGATTCTGGCTTGAGACCATTATGGAACATGTGTGGCTTAAAATATAACATTCTAGTAAAGTTTTCACCACATGTACTGCACAAATATTGCCTTAAACAACTATGTATCAGCGTGTTCCTTTTCAATTTTACTTTCTCAGTAAAATTAGCTTTACAGAGGAATTTAGTTTGAGGCTAATACGGACCTACGTCTGTCCCTTCATTGAACCTTTCAGAGTCAAGATTGTTTCTCCTGTACCACGGAAATGTGGCTAGAATCATGTTTCCTTAAGGTGATCTTTCCGAGTCAAGTAGGCTGCCCATAAACTACAGAAAAGAGGCATGAGACCTCTATGGATTACCGTGGGTCTCGTCAGGTCACCTTTCCTAGTAATGTTTGCTCCACGATTACCAGAGGCATGAATCACGAGACCACTATGGATAATCATGTGTCTTTTCAATTGTCCGTTCTGAGTACATTTTGCTTAGCAGATAACATAGGAATGTGACTTAAGACAACTAAGAATCATCATTTGCTTCTTTAAACTGCTTTTATCAGTGAACTTTGCACCGCATGTGTCAGAGGCATGAATCGGTATACATTATGGATCATCACGTGTCTCTTCACGTCACCTTTCCTAGTAAAGTTTGCTCCACAAGTACAACTGGAATATTGAACGAGACCACTAAGGATCATCATGTGAGTCTTCAACAGTCCTTTCAGAGAAAATTTTACTTCGCAGATATCACAGGATTGTGGTATAAGTCTATCATCAACCATCATGTGGTTCTTCAAATTGCCACTCTGAATAATCCTTGCTCAGCATTTCTCACAGGAATAAGGCATTATACCACTATAGATTATTATGTGCTTCTTCAGGCTATCTTTCACAGCAAACTTCATTCCGTATATATCGCAGGATTAATGCATTATTCCACTATGGATCACCTTGTGCTTCTTCAGTCTACCTTTCACAACAAACTTCATTCCACATATATTACAGGTATAAGGCTTCATTCCACTATGTATCATTATGTGCTTCTTCATGCTACTTTTCACAGCAGACTTCAATCCACATATATCACAGGAATAAGGCTTTATTCCACTATGGATCATCGTGTGTTCTTTCAGGTGAGTTTTCCGGGTAATGTTTGCTCCACATGTATCACATAAGTAAGGCTTTATACCACTATGGATCATCATGTGCGTCTTCAAGGACACCTTCTGAGTAAACTTTGCTCCGCATGTATCACATAGGTAGGGCTTTTCATCACTATGAATCATCATGTGTGTCTTCAAATTGCCTCCCCGATTAAACCTTGCTTCACATATATCACAGGAATGTTGTTTCAGACCACTATGAATCATAATGTGCCTCCTTAAACTCCCAATCGTAGTATACTTACCTCCGCATGTATCACAGGAATAAGGCCTTATAGCACTGTGGATCAACCTGTGATTCTTCAAGTCAACATTCCGAGCAAAATTTGTTCCGCATGTACTACAGGAATAAGGTTTTATACCACTATGAATCATCATGTGCGTCTTCAACGACCCCTTCTCCGTAAACTTTGCTCCACATGTATCACATAAATAAGGACTTACACTTTTATGAATCATTATGTGTTTCTTCAAAGTGCCTATTTGAGTAAACTTTGCTTTGCATATATCACAGGAATGTGGCCTGAGACCACTATGAATCATCATGTGCGTCTTTAAACTGCCATTCGCTGCAAACTTAGCTCCGCATGTATCACACGAGTAAGGTCTTATAGCGCTATGGATCAACAAATGCTTATTCAGATCACCTTTTCTAGCAAAGTTTGTTCCACATGTACTAGAAGAATAAGGCTTTATACCACTATGGATCATCATGTGTCTCTTAAAGTAAACCATATGAGTAAACTTAGCTCCGCATATATCACAGGAGAAAGGGTTAACACAACTATGAATCATCATGTGTTTCTTCAAACTGCCTTTTAGAGTATACTTTGCATCGCATATATCACAGGAATGTGGCTTGAGACCACTGTGAATCAACATGTGTGTCTTTAATCTGCTGCTAATAGTAAACTTTGCTTCGCATGTATCACAGGAATAAGGCTTTATACCACTATGGATCATCATGTGCCGCTTCAAGCCACCTTTCAGAGCAAAGTTTTTTCCACATGTAACACAGGAATAACGCTTGCGACCACTGTGAATCACCATGTGGGTCTTTAAGCTGCCTTTCGCAGTAAAGTTTGCTCCGCATGTTATGCATATATATGGCTCCTTAATTTTGTTACCATTTTGATTGAGTGAGGCTACGAATCTATCTCTTGTTAAAGTGTTCTCTGATTTGTGGTCGTTTCTGTGAAGAATTTCTAATGTTAGAACGAGTAAAATACCCAATGCCATTATAAGATCAAAAATTATGTAGCACAATTCCCGATAACTAAATAATAATCTTTTGAATTCGTAGACATAGATATAAGAGCCAAGATTTAATGCGTATGATGATGATCGGAAGTTGTCAACCAGTTTTGTTTAGCCTCATGAAATTTGGTTCAGGGAATAACACCCCTTACAATTTCGGTTAAATCTCGTTGACCAACTCAAAAGCATTTTATTTCGCTATGCTCGATGATCAACGGAAACGGAATAATAACCTTAAGTTCAATATATCTAACTAGTGATAACTTAACAAGTGCATTTTGAGCAATTTGCATTTATTTGCAAGTCATCCTTAAATACTAGGAACTGAACTCTGTTCTACACTTAAATGGAGTTGTGTTCGTGCAGTCGATATATATTATACAAACAAAGCTGTTTTATACTGTATGTCGGTGGTTTTGGATTTATAGTTCTTACGGATGAACGTGTAATCCTTTTATAACAAGAAAAAAAGCGCTTGTGCCAGTCAACATGATCTTCCAACGTCTCGATTAAGAGGATACGTAAAAATTGTCTGCTGCTCTATATTTTTCGGTACGAGAGATGAGGGGAATGAGGGATCCTATCCACGGGACATTTAAAAGGGCAAGCCGCAATCCAGGGGCAAGATCATGCGCACTCCCGATCGAGCAAGATCGGAGAAAGTCATGTGAGGGCTCAAACGAAAGGGTTCCTACCCCGCGATATATAGAAAAAATCCATTCCACCCTAAAATAAAAAATATCCACACCCCCAGGGAAATAAGTTAATTTTTAAGAATATGCGCACTTGAGCCTCTTCCAAGAAGGTGGGTTTTTCAAACTTTATGGAAGATGCTCCTATACTTCCCTACCCCCTAGCGCCATCCTACCACAACCCTCAGAATTCCCTAAAATTCCCAACAAAGTTTTCCAAATTTAATTTGATTTTACACAAAGTCCAGCATTGCTTCAACTTGCGCTCATCTCTGTAGACCTACTTTGGTCAGTTTAATTTCCCTTCCAACTTATTTATCGATTTATTTATTATTTCATATTTTTGTATTTATAACTAGTTATTGACTATCGATTTACCGATTATTGATGAACTACAATGTCATCGACCTAAGATTTCAGAAAATAGTCGATATCACCCGAACGATAACCGGAGAAAGTCATGTGAGAGCTAATACGAAAGGTCTAGGCTCCCTCTATCCATAGGACTCATCATCTTCAATTTTAGTATATTTTTTATGATTGACGTATCCAAGGGTTGGTGAGGTTCGGAGCGGTTTCCACAAAGTCATGTAACATGAAACATAGCTGCCCACGACAGGATAGGCTGAGCGGTCGATCCAAGATGGCCACCGATAGATGATTTTTTTATTTATTTATTTAATGACTATTCATTTATTATTATTATTATTATTACTATTATCCCATTCAGCCGCTTCCATCCCTGAGCTTTAGTTCTATCCCAGTATTTCCGCATGAATATTCTGTAAGCCTCTTTTCTTTCATCAGTCCACTCTTTCCCTGATTTCAGCTTTGGCTTTTCTGAGAATCGCTGGTGTGTTACAAGTTTTCTCTGAAGAGGAGAACGTTCCAGGATGACTTCATACGTGATCCCTATTTCTAGAAGATCTCATTCAATCTCAGCGAATCAAATTCCCTTCGTTTTCTAGTTCACTAACTGGCAAAGGATGTGGATGGTCAGTCTCTGAGAGTTCATGCGTGTTATGTGGCCATATGAATTAATCCTCCTTTTCCTTATGATGTCTGTTGTCCTCTCCACACTTAGGTAGGGTTCGTTGTTTTGCTACATCCTGAACTCTCCATTTTCCCTGATTGGTCCCGGTATCTTACTTAGAATTTTTTCTTCTTTAGCCTCTACCTTTTCAATCAAACCTTTCCTGTTCAATGCAAGGCATTCTCCTACGTACAGGTTTTGTGAACAAATAACTGAAAAATAATGTCTAAGCTTGGCATTGAGTGACACTGATCGTTTATTATAAACATTCCTAGTTAGTTGGAACGTCAATTCCACCTTGTTGATCCATGATGTGGATGCTTCTTTCTCAAAATTCTTTGGTGTTACCCACTCACCTAAGTACATTAACTTCTCTGTCCGCTTGATTATTCCCTGCTCTATAATTAACTCTCTGGGGGCTAGCTTGATGTTAGTTATAAACTCCGTTTTCTCAAAGGAGATCTGGAGGCCTGCTTTTGCTGCTTGGGTTTTGAGTTGGTTTATTTTTTGCAACAGTTTCTAGGGAATCAGCGAAGATTGCAAGAACATCTGCAAAAGCTCAGCAGTCAACTGTGAGATCCATTCTCTTGAGTCCATTCCCGACTCCTCCATTACGTATCTGTTTGCGCCATTCTCGAATGGCACTAGAGTGCCCTGTCTTGATTTCGAAGGTGTCTGAAATCTCTGACCTGAATGTCACTCTGGAGGTAGTGTTGGTTAGGGTCTAACAAATGATTGTCCTCGTTTTGTTATCAAAGCCCATTTCCTTTAGAATTTGGAGGAGTGTATCGTAGGCCTTCTTGAAATCGACGACGGTCTCCTCAAACTTCCTGTTCATAATCTTCTGATATGAAAGAATAGATTTAAGGTTCATTATCTGCTCGGCACATGAGCGTCCTTTTCTAATGCCTCATTGATATTCTCCCAGTTGTGAATCGAGTTGCTTTCCTGCTCGGGTCTGAAATGCTTCTCAGAGAATTTTGTATGATGTCGCGAGGAGCGAGACGCACCGGTAATTGTTTCAACAAATTTATCACCTTTCTTGTGAAAGGGATAAATTAGGGCTGATGTCCAGACACTTGGGAGTTTCTCGGCTTCCCAGATCTCTTGAATGATCTCTGTTAGTTTGTCAATCGCCTTGTCACCTGTGAATTTATTATTTAATATGTATTTAATATTATATCTTAGTTATTTATTCTCACTATTTATAGTTTATTTTATATTCATTATCAATTATTAGAAATATTATCCTACGTGTAGGTTCACAATATCATGACGGCAATGCGGGTAGCGACACATGTGGCTCTCTCAAGGTAACGTCGCCATTTCAACGAGAGTTAGCAAGGTAAGCTATTAGAGTTGGCGAGTTTCACGTTACCGTTTCAAACAAGACCAACCCTGTTGCATGACGTCAGAGGGTTTTGGTCATCCATGTAAACGTGGACAATTGAAATATTTATAATTATTTAATTTTTAATTGTTTATTTATTAATTATTAAATATGTATTTACTTATATATTATTTAATTTTTATTAATTTAATATTTAATATATATTGATTATTATAATTATTTACTTATATTATTTATTTGTATACAGGTGTTACAACACTGGACAGCATAGCCGAGCCGTCGATCTCAGACTTCGCAACGCCGGCCACGATGGCAGAGTGCTCTCACGATCCAGCCAAGATGACAGTCCTACCTACACCATACCCCTGACACTTTCCTTCACACCCTATCCCCCAAACCCCACTTCAACCACCGCCAGTATTCTCTTAAATTCCGAACAGATTTTACCAAAATTTACCAGATTCTCCTCAAGATAAGCATTGCTTACATTTACTTATGCCAACCTCATCGCATATTCTTTCCTATCCAGACGCCATTCGAGAGTCGTGTAAGTTACCAAAATAATAAAAATTCAATATTTCCTAATATCACCAAAATTCCATAGAACTCATCAAAGTAACCAAATTTCATCAAAATACTTCCAAAAATACTAAGATTCACCCAAATCTCCTACAATACTTAATAAAATCCTCAAATAACCCACATTTACCAGATTTACTCCAAATTCACCAGATTCCCCAAAAATCCTTACAAGTACACCTAGATTCCCAGAAATCCTTCCAAATATACTAAGATTCCCCAAATTCATCAGATTACCAAAAATCCACAAAATAATCCTCAAATCCTACGATTCCAGAACACCATTTCCTCGTGAGAAACGGGTTATACTATACGTGTAATTACATACATAAATAAAAAATAGTAAAAATAATCATTCAATCGGGATTGTTGCATCAACCGCTGAGGCTATCCTTTCGGGGCAGCTAGGTATCATGTTACATGACTGCGGAAACCACTCCGAACCTCTCCTACACTTGGATAGGTCGATCAATAAAAAAGATTGAAAATAGATTGAGGGGATGGAGACCTTTCGTTTACGACCTCACGCACCTTTCTCCCATTACACGATTGCGTGATATCTACTATTTTCGGAAATCCCGGATCGATGACTTTGCAGTTCAATAATTAATAAATCGATAATCAATAAATAAAAATAATAAATAAATAGTAAATAATAAATAAATCGATGCATACATTGGTAAAGAATAGAAGCTGATCAAAAGAGGTCAACATGGATGAGCCTGGCGAAAGTAAGTGGAAGTGGAAGCAATCGTGGACAATTGTGTTATATCTAATAAAATTTGGAATTTTAGGGAAATCTGGGGGTGGGGATGGTGGGGGATAGGGGTAGGGAGTTGAGAAAGGGGTATGCAAGCATCTACCATAACGTTTGAAAACCCCGCCATCTTAGAGGAGCCTAGGTGCGCATGCGCACTATTAATCCTTAATTTCACCGGGGGTGCGGGTAGTTTTTATCTTGAGGGAAAATAGACTTGTCCCATAGTCAGACAGGATGGAGGCCTTTCGTTCAATCCTTCACACGACTTCCACCCATTACTCGTTCGGGAGTTCACACGATCTTGCCCCTGGATGTATCGCGGGTTGCCTATTCAGTTATCCCTGGGTTAGGACCCCTCTACATACGAGCAGGGGCAAATAAACAAGTAACTAGCGATGTGCTCATGCGACACAAATTAAATCACTATAGTTGGAAAATATATGTGTTAACATACTTCACTATTGAAAATTGATGGATAAATAATAATAATAACACCTGGTACTACAGCCCTTGAAGGGCCTAGGCCTACCAAGCGACCGCCGTTTGGCTGGCACATATTGGGATGACGCGTGGTCAGCACGTCGGGTCCCTTCGGCCGATAATTTTGGTTTTAGTGACCGGGTCGCTGCCTTACCGTCAGACAGCTTCTCAGTTGTCCTCACGAGGCCGAGTGCGCCAACACGTCAGTTTATAAAATCCCTGACGGGGCCGGGTGAGAGGCAGGCGCGCCACAGGCCGGCAATAAATTAATAACGCTTAATTAATAATAGAGTTGAAATGCGTGAAATTCATTTTGAAGGTGAAAGTTTAGCATTAAAAATGGAAAAACCTACAAAGAGAAGGATTAGCACCCGCATTAAAATAGGAAAAGCCTAATCATTCCAACAAAGAGGGTAAATATAAAGTAACATGTTGTTTGTATGTTTAACACTTACTCATTTAAGTGATTTCCACTTGCATCTGCTTCTTCATTCCGATTTTCTTCTTTTACATTCTGGGGATAAGATGGAATAATTTATGTCAGTGTTATCACCTTATACAATTACACAAATGACAACCCATGTAATTGTACAACACTGCTCAGTTGAAGTGAAGATATATTCTCTGAATGACTTTCTACAGTACTTCACATCCTAGTGCTAGAGATAAACTTTATACAGATCAGTGGATATAACCCCCACTTCTGAAACTTATAATACACTTTCAGAGACCACCTTAAATTTAGGGCGATTGGAAATGGTAAATTTACTGCCTTAATAGAAGTAATAACCTTAAGGATTGAGGACAAACGAACAATTATTTTTAATTCTTTTTGCCAAAAAAAACATTAAAGAGGGGCAGATGACACCGCTGTTCCGCCCCTTGAAAGAATGAAAACAGAATAGACTAAAACAAAGTCTATGGTCCACCACGTGCACATATCATTGAGTAACAAGCTACTAGACTGACCATACGAGCATCACTTTTGAGAATGAAGGCATCAATCTATGAACCTTCAGAATATTACACACGGTGTTTCTTCACAATTCCCTGAAATGTAATATATGAATATTCAAACAGAAGTTAGATTGAGTTAATTAAGTCCCTCTATGGGGAGTCTATTGTAGAGTATCCTAGTAATTCTAGGAATTATGTGTCTGCTAGAGTACGGGAGCACACAGTTTGCAAAGGAGATTAGAGAATGCTAGTAACTCTAGGAATTATGTGTCTGCTAGAGTACGGGAACACACAGTTTGCAAAGGAGAATAGAGAATGCTAGTAACTCTAGGAATTATGTGTCTGCTAGAGTACGGAAACACACAGTTTGCAAAGGAGATTAGAGAATGCTAGTAACTCTAGGAATTATGTGTCTGCTAGAGTACGGGAACACACAGTTTGCAAAGGAGAGTAGAGAATGCTAGTAACTCTAGGAATTATGTGTCTGCTAGAGTACGGGAACACACAGTTTCCAAAGGAGATTAGAGAATGCTAGTAACTATGAGTATTATGTGTCTGCTAGTGTACGGGAACACACATTTTGCAAAGAAGATTAGAGCAGCTAGTAACTCTAAGAAGTATGTGTCTGCTAGTGTACGGGAGCACATATTTTGCAAAGGAGATTAGAGCAGCTAGTAACTCTAAGAATTATGTGTCTGCTAGTGTACGGGGGAACACAGTTTGCAAAGATGATTAGAGCAGCTAGTAACTCTAAGAATTATGGGTCTGCTAGAGTACGGGAGCACATAGTTTGCAACGGAGATTAGAGCAGCTAGTAACTCTAAGAAATATGTGTCTGCTAGAGTACGGGAACACACGGTTTGCAAAGGAGATTAGAGAATGCTAGTAACTCTAAGAATTGTGTGTCTGCTAGTGTACGGGAACACACAGTTTGCAAAGGAGATTAGAGAATGCTAGTATCTCTATGAATTATGTGTTTGATAGAGTACGGGAACACACAGTTTGCAAAGGAGATTAGAGAATGCTGGTAACTCTAAGAATTATGTGTTTGCTAGAGTACGGGATTACACAGTTTGCAATGAAGATTAGAGGATACTAGTAACTCTAAGGCTCATGTGTCTGCTAGTGTACGGGAACACTCAGTTTGCAAAGGAGATTAGAAAATGCTAGTAAGGCAGCTTGAGCTTTTAGTTCTCGCAGTCAAATAGTGCAGTTGCACCTAATATAAAGTGAGGTGGCGCGCAGTTCGTCACTCCAGTGGGGGACATGGCGGGGACACCAAGAGCCCGCCGATGAGCCAGCTTGGTGTCCTAGGCGAAACCCCACACAAGACACGGCACAAACCTAGAAGTATTGCTGAGTTTTAATTCACCGGCCGTGAAAGCCAATACACCATCTTTTTGGTAGCCTTCATAGGGAGGTTAAGGCTGCATCAGCTTTTAGTTCTCGCAGTCAAAAAGTGCAGTTGCACCTAATATAAAGGGAGGTGGCGCGCAGTTCGTCACTCCGGTGGGGGTCCAAAGGGGGACACCAAGAGCCTGCCGATGAGCCAGCTTGGTGTCCTAGGCGAAACCCCACACAAGACACGGCAAAAACCAAGAAGAATTGCTGAGTTTTAATTCACCGGCAGTGAGGAAAGCAATGGCAAACTACCTCACTCCTCTTTTTGCCTAGTATGCCTCAATATAGCGCTGCCTTGGGTTTTTGTGGGTATCTACTCACATAACCTAACGGCGGTACTGTTTGAGGATCCAAACAGCCTTCGAGCAGACTACCTAACAGACAGAAAGCCAACACACCATCTTTTTGGAAGCCTTCATAGGGAGGTTAAGGCTGCTTGAGCTTTTAGTTCTCGCAGTCAAATAGTGCAGTTGCACCTAATATAAAGGGAGGTGGCGCGCAGTTCGTCACTCCGGTGGGGGTCCGGGCGGGGACACCAAGAACCCGCCGATGAGCCAGCTTGGTGTCCTAGGCGAAACCCCACACAAGACACGGCACAAACCTAGAAGAATTGCTGAGTTTTAATTCACCGGCCGTGAAAGCCAATACACCATCTTTTTGGAAGCCTTCATAGTGAGGTTAAGGCTGCTTGAGCTTTTAGTTCTCGCAGTCAAATAGTGCAGTTGCACCTAATATAAAGGGAGGTGGCGCGCAGTTCGTCACTCTGGTGGGGGTCCGGGCGGGGACAGCAAGAACCCGCCGATGAGCCAGCTTGGTGTCCTAGGCGAAAACCCACACAAGACACGGCACAAACCTAGAAGAATTGCTGAGTTTTAATTCACCGGCCGTGAAAGCCAATACACCATCTTTTTGGAAGCCTTCATAGGGAGGTTAAGGCTGCTTGAGCTTTTAGTTCTCGCAGTCAAATAGTGCAGTTGCACCTAATATAAAGGGAGGTGGCGCGCAGTTCGTCACTCCGGTGGGGGTCCGGGCGGGGACACCAAGAGCCCGCCGATGTGCCAGCTTGGTGTCCTAGGCGAAACCCCACACAAGACACGGCACAAACCTAGAAGAATTGCTGAGTTTTAATTCACCGGCCGTGAAAGCCAATACACCATCTTCTTGGAAGCCTTCATACGGAGGTTAAGGCTGCTTGAGCTTTTAGTTCAAGCAGTCAAATAGTGCAGTTGCACCTAATATAAAGGGAGGTGGCGCGCAGTTCGTCACTCCGCTGGGGGTCCGGGTTGGGACACCTGAGCCCGCCGATGAGCCAGCTTGGTGTCCTAGGCGAAATCCCACACAAGACACGGCACAAACCTAGAACAATTGCTGAGTTTTAATTCACCCGCCGTGAAAGCCAATACACCATCTTTTCGGAAGCCTTCATAGGGAGGTTAAGGCTGCTTGAGCTTTTAGTTATCGCAGTCAAATAGTGCAGTTGCACCTAATATAAAGGGAGGTGGCGCGCAGTTCGTCACTCCGGTGGGGGTCCCGGCGGGGACACCAAGAGCCCGCCGATGAGCCAGCTTGGTGTCCTAGGCGAAACCCCACACAAGACACGACACAAACCTAGAAGAATTGCTGAGTTTTAATTCACCGGCCGTGAAAGCCAATACACCATCTTTTTGGAAGCCTTCATAGGGAGGTTGAGGCTGCTTGAGCTTTTTGTCCTCGCAGTCAAATAGTGCAGTTGCTCCTAATATAAAGGGAGGTGGCGCGCAGTTCGTCACTCCGGTGGGGGGTCCGGGCAGGGACACCAAGAGCCCGCCGATGAGCCAGCTTGGTGTCCTAGGCGAAACCCCACACAAGACACGGCACAAACCTAGAAGATTTGCTGAGTTTTAATTCACCGGCCGTGAAAGCCAATACACCATCGTTTTGGAAACCTTCATAGGGAGGTTAAGGCTGCTTGAGCTTTTAGTTCTCGCAGTCAAATAGTGCAGTTGAACCTAATATAAAGGGAGGTGGCGCGCAGTTCGTCACTCCGGTGGGGGTCCGGGCGGGGACACCAAGAGCCCGCCGATGAGCCAGCTTGGTGTCCTAGGCGAAACCCCACACAAGACACGGCAAAAACCAAGAAGAATTGCTGAGTTTTAATTCACCGGCCGTGAAAGCCAACACACCATCTTTTTGGAAGCCTTCATAGGGAGGTTAAGGCTGCTTGAGCTTTTAGTTCTCGCAGTCAAATAGTGCAGTTGCACCTAATATAAAGGGAGGTGGCGCGCTGTTCGTCACTCCGGTGGGGGTCCGGGCGGGGACACCAAGAGCCCGCCGATGAGCCAGCTTGGTGTCCTAGGCGAAACCCCACACAAGACACGGCACAAACCTAGAAGAATTGCTGAGTTTTAATTCACCGGCCGTGAAAGCCAATACACCATCTTTTTGGAAGCCTTCATAGGGAGGTTAAGGCTGCTTGAGCTTTTAGTTCTTGCAGTCAAATAGTGCAGCTGCACCTAATATAAAGGGAGGTGGCGCGCAGTTCGTCACTCCGGTGGGGGTCCGGGCGGGGACACCAAGAGCCCGCCGATGAGCCAGCTTGGTGTCCTAGGCGAAACCCCACACAAGACACGGCACAAACCTAGATGAATTGCTGAGTTTTAATTCACCGGCCGTGAAAGCCAATACACCATCTCTAAGAATTTTGTGTCTGCTAGTGTATGGGAACACACAGTTTGCAAAGGAGATTCGAGAAAGCTAGTAACTCTAAGAATTATGTGTTTGCTAGAGTACGGGAACACAGTTTGCAAAGGAGATTAGAGAATGCTAGTAACTCTAGGAATTATGTGTCTACTAGAGTACGGGAACACACAGCTTGCAAAGGAGATTAGAGAATGCTAGTAACTTTAAGAATTGTCTGTCTGCTAGTGTACGGGAACACACAGTTTGCAAAGGAGATTATAGCAGCTATTAACTCTAAGAATTATGTGTCTGCTAGAGTACGGGAGCACATAGTTTGCAAAGGAGATTAGAGAATGCTAGTAACTCTAAGAATTGTGTGTCTGCTAGTGTACGGGAACATACAGTTTGCAAAGGAGATTAGAGAATGCTAGTAACTCAAAGAATTGTGTGTCTGCTAGTGTACGGGAACACACAGCTTTCAAAGAAGATTAGAGAATGCGAGTTACTCTAGGAATTATGTGTCTGCTAGTGTACGAGAACACATAGTTTGCAAAGAAGATTAGAGCAGCTAGTAACTCTAAGAATTATGTGTCACTAGTGTATGGGAGCACACACTTTGCAAAAAGATTAGGGAATGCTAGTAACTCCAAGAATTATGTGTTTGCTAGAGTCGGAACACACAGTTTCCAAAGGTGATTAGAGAATGCTAGTAACTCTAGGAATTATGTGTCTGCTAGAGTACGGGAGCACACAGTTTGCAAAGGAGATTAGAGAATGCTAGTAACTCTAGGAATTGTGTGTCCACTAGAGTACGGGAACACAGTTTGCAAAGGAGATTAGAGAATGCTAGTAACTCAAAGAATTATGTGTTGATAGAGTACAGGAACTCACAGTTTGCAAAGGTGATTAGAGCAGAGTAGGAATAAAAGAGCGGTTCTGGGACAGGGGCTAATGCGCAAGATGGCCGCCGCGCGCAACTGCTCTATATTATTCTTATGGAGAGGTCAGTCATAGCTGGGTCAGGGGCTAATGGGCAATATGGCTGCCTCACCCTTAGACATTGAATGGCGTCACAGGGAGAGGTTGACAGTGTTACGTTGCTAAATGGAATATTTATTATTATTATTATTATTAGGTAATCTTGCATTGCTCATGTACAATCAAGACCAGCCTTATATTGTCCACTTTTTGGTGTAGTGGCTAGCATTCTTAGCTGTTACTGTAGAGACCCGGGTTCGAGTCCTGGCTCTGTCGAGAAATTTAATTTAGGGCAGAGGGTTGAGACGGGGTACACTCAGCGTTGTGAGGCAAAAAAAAAAAAAACTCATAGCAGCTGGGTTTAATTCATACCTCAGCCATTCTGCCTAACCCAACTTAACCTAACCTAACCTAACCTAACCTAACTTGAAAGTAAAAAGCAAAAAAAAAGTGAGAGCATAAATTGTGAACAAAAAGTGAGAGCAAATGTAAGAGCACAAATAATAAACTTAGTTATAACCTTTCCTAACTTTACCTAACCTAACCTAACCTAACTTCACCTAAACTAACCTAACTTAACCTAACCTAACCTAACTGCAAAGTTCAAGCAAAAAAAAGTGAGAGCAAAAAGTGTACTGAAAAAAAGTAAGAGCAAATGTAAGAGCACAAATAATACACTTAGTTATAACCTAACCTAACTCTACCCACAGAAACCTCATTTAAAGATTTTAGATTTAACATTTTAACATTTTACATTTTAATATTTTAGATTTTTGATTTTTTAATTTTACTTTTTTTAGATTTTACATTTTTGATTTTTTGTATTTTAGATTTTAGTTTTTTTAGATTTTACATTTTAAATTTAATATTTTTTGATTTTAGATTTTACAATTTACATTTTCCGAAAAGAGTAAACTACAAGGTCACATACCTAACCTCACCAAACCCAACTTTACCAAACCTAACTTAAGCTAATCCAAAGGCTAATGCACATACACAAAGTATATAAGGGCACATGCAACTATCCTTAAGCTAGTCTTATAGGCTACTGTACAACATGATCACTACCCCAACCGGGTATTTTTTTCATTTTGTTGTTTACACATTTGTCAATTTTCCAATTTTCCATTTTCAGTTATTTTAAATGTCAGTTTTGAGTTTTCAATTTCATAATATGGAAACATGGATTTTGCATTTTATTGTTTACACATTTGTCAATTTTCCAATTTCCCATTTTCAGTTTTTTTAATGTCCGTTTTAAGTTTTTCAATTTCATAATATGGAAACATGGATTTTGCATTTTGTTGTTTACACATTTGTCAATTTACCAAATTCCCATTTACAGTTTTTAAAGTTTTAGTTTAATGTTTTTTCTATATTGTCAATATGGAAACATAGATTTTCCAATTTCTGTTTTACATGTTCATTTTGCATTAGGAGTGGAGAGAGGTGGGTAGTAATTAAAAATGTACAAGCAGTGTCCATACAATATTTTTTTAAATTTTAAATACAAGTACACTATTAACACATTTTTTATATACAGCCTATTTTTTATATATTGTACAGTTGTTTTTATTTTATTTTATATTTTATTTATTTTTGATTATGAATACCATTTTTTATTTTTGTAGTGCTATGGTTTTGTTTACTAAATTGTTTTGTCTAATGTATTTGCTAGTTGCATGCAGAATATTTTGATATTCATAACTTAACTCTTTAAGCATGGTTAATGATTGAGTAATGACCATAGGCATGTGTACTTATACCATCAGCATCAATCACTCTTTTATCATCACCAGGACACAAAGCAATTTTGTTTAGTCTTATAGAAGCGATAATGTTCATGGGAATTCTTTTTACATTGTTTTTCATGACACAATCCTTATAATCCTGAAAGCTTATACAATTTTTGACAACACCTTTGCTAATACCGTTAATCTTTTTGATTTATTTACCATTTATGTCTAAAGCATACATTTTAGCTCTAAGTCCAACAAATGATTTAATAATTTGTCCACAAGCCTCGTCTTTAAATTCCCCAACGTTTTCTTGTTTGATATAGAGTAACATATGGGATTAGTAGGATAATCAGATGTGTCCACGTGTTCTCGGAAATCCAACTTGTCTTGATATACATCTGGGGTCTTAACCAAATAAATGAACGAGTTGGTACCCATATACATGAATTTAAGATTGCCCATGCCATGATAGGGTAGCAGGACATCATAGTGGTGGGAATACATAAGAGTTTTTGAAATATCCAGTATACACATTCCAATATATATAGGCTTATTGAATACAATGTTACGTTTAGCCATGTGGAAAGCAGCTAGGATAGGACCATAAATTGTTCTGTCAATAAATGTCGGCTTTGCTATTAGCTTTTCTGCCTTTTTGCTGTCAGTCACAAGACGTATTGCCCCCATAAAATGAATTAAAAGGGATGAAAATGGGAATAATACATTTTTTTCGAAGCCCATGATAAAACTTAACCAAGGAATATGATGGCTGGAACTTGGCAGAAACCAGTCGTGAGGCGACGTCGAGCAGGAGGGAAATTCCGTCACGTGATTGTATTGCGCAATGGAAGTTTCCAAAAGCTTAGAATCGACCTAGCAACAGCGAATATTCCCAGGAATTGTTTAAATAATGTTATAAATTATCCCATCGGATATGAGCTTACAGCCAATAGGATGAAGTTTTAGAGAAGACGGGAGTTCCAGCAACTGAATTTTTATGGATATTTAATTCATTTAAGCCCCTAGAGAGAGATTTTATATATTGGAAAAGAGAAGAATATGATAATAAAATATGGGAAATATTGGAAATATTTTATAAGTCAATAGCAGGTCGCTATTGGAAGGAATAAGCGATTTGCTATAGCCCGCGCGAATTTGAGAGGGAAGTCAAAAAGGCGGCGAGAATCGGTAGACTTGGAGGGGAGATGCCAAGCAACGAGGCTCTTTTGTATCTGAATGTCCGAGAGGTCAGACGTGTGCTATTGGAAGAGAGAGGAGTTCCGAGTGTTTCACCGAGCTTGTAGAAGGTGACTCGTGCAGACAGGGCATCAGCGAGGTGAGTGTTAGGAAATTTCCGCGCCTTGAAACTAAGTGAAGTTGCGATGAACTTAGATGCCGGAATCACTTCAGTCTGATCAGCTTCAGAGATATTATTTCAACTACAAATTGTAGCTTCTTATCAGATATTGTATATTACGAACTTTCAGAAGTTAGAGAGAAATATTTCAGCAATTATAAGCAGTTTTGTGAAGCGCGAGAAAAGTGTTTCTTTCCAGCGTGACAAGACACTTTTGTCCGAGCGACGACAGTGCATGCAGCAGCCACAAGTGAGTACGGGTGTATATTAGCATTGCTTGTGTGGATCTGTATTACAACACATTAGGATGGAGATGTATTCCATAGCGAAGAACAATATTCAGTCTACTATTATGAAGATTATGATGGACTAAATTAATATGTGCGCCAGGAGTATAAGCAGATAGAAGCAATATAGTCAGCAATGGAGCTTCGTTAGAGGAGTCTGTTCGTGAATGTCTACTTAATGAGCGATCATGAGATTTGATGCACAACTCTAATCTAGTGCATTCTTGTCAAACATGAGCTCTACATTAACATCAGCGACTACAGAACGATGTTCATATTCCATCTACATGAATGTTCGTTAAACGAGTGAGGTCCAAGACTTTCTTTTCGAATGCCTTTCGAAGTGGAAAGCAGAACTTTCGACGCTAATCGCCGTTATGATGAATCTGTGCTGTGACGGAGAAAGAAGAAACATCAAGATTATCAAGAGGTCCAGGGTTATCCCGGTCACAAGGAAGATGATGATTGGAGGCCCGCAGTTCGATCCCGGTCGGAGCTTGCTGTTTTCCAGTTGGGGAATTCGTTCCTTTCCTGAGGTCACGAGTTCTTGGAGACGAGCTAGGATCCAGCCCAGATCTTTGGCAGATGTAACAACCGAGTATTTTGTTATACTCTATCTTGATCTTCTAGACTTCGAGACCAGGTAGCAGTGTTCACTAACCTTGTAGTTAGAGCTTGTAGTGACATTTTCTGAGCAAATCCTTTATCCATATTTCGACACCATATTTATGTACTCCATGTATAGCATTTTTATTCTTCGAAATTTATTGTAGTGATCGTCTTGCGACGCCGTTAGTTTCGTTTGTTTGGAATCCAGTTTCTGAACTGAGATTATTTTACTTGTTCGAGGAACAAGCTTTTGTCATTTCCTTTATGGAACAGTAATTTATTTTCGAGTATATGAATTCATTCTGAATGCAGGTGATAGACATTTTCGTCTATGTTACCCATTAAATTAATTTTTATTACTTTAATTTGGGCATTTTATCCGCCGAGACGAAACGTCAAGAGAAGAAGATCTTGGTAGTGATATATTGTGAAATATCATGACATCTTATGGAAATGAAACATTTAACGTGGAAACTATTATTATCGTCAGAACTCATAGACATTCGTTCTGAATGGAGAGAATACGAATATGACTAATTGTATGTTTTATTGAAGAAAGCTATGAACTTTCAGTCGTTTAATTTATTTGATGCTAGAATCTTCTTGGAAGATTTATTATCATCCGACGTTAGGGTATTTATCGTTTGATATCCTCGTCGTGATCGATTCTTGTTGGACACACAGATATCATTTTGTGATTAAATATTTACGAGGAGTAATATCATGTCACGTTGTAGACATAATATTCCTTCTTCGATAAAGTCGAACCCAGAAGTATGATGATGAGATGAAGTATTTTTATTAAATGTATGCACGACAGTTTATACTTATCAGAGTATCGTTTCAAGAGTAATAAGTGAGGAGGTTAGTATCGTAAAGTCCAAAGGTCGTTGTGATGTATAAATTAATGGTTTAACAATTGTTGTTATTGTTTATTGGACCAGCGATTGTTGTGACAACGCTGAGGAATTATGCCCTTTTTAAGGAATGCCAGTTTGAAAGAAGTGAAGTTGATAACCCTTTGATAGTGGTTTTTTATGTGTATGTATTTTCGTATGAAGTTGGCATACGAGGTTATTGCGAGGGTGTGTTCCGCAATTTATAGTACAGTCATTGCGTGGGCATGACTTGAGTTTGGCAAGGCATTACGGTGCGAGTAGAGAGTTCTCCTTATTTTGTATACACGACCTTGGATTAAAGAGGACATAAAGGGTCACGGTTGAAATTGAAACGGGAAATAGATAATGACATCTGTTATGCTATACTCTTATCGAGATTATTAAAACCAAATATGTAACGACATATGTTTCACCTTGAGTGATCGAATGTATTAAAACTATTTTGACACCAGATCAGAGAGGAGAGACTGGTGGTGGTTATTTCTGGAGATGTAGAAGATTTTAAGGATCTCAGTTCACTGTATTTGACATAACTGTTAGATCAGAGCTCAGGCTCAAGTAGATAGACGCTACTATCTTGAAAGGACTATAGCTGATGCTATAAGCGTCATTGTAAATTCTTTTAGTGTTAACTTTTATTATTTGCCAATCGAGAGTATAAAATGTTAGTTGTAGGAAGTTTATAGTTGTTTAATATAGAGCATGAATGAGTATGTGACTGGATGTGGTTTATTTCTTGATCAGCGTGAATGGAATGAACTCCATTTGGACGTCACAATGCGAGAGAAGGAATGAAAGTGTGTATAGAGTTTAATGTTGATAGCGTGTAGGATTTGCGTACAGTTCACGTATTTGTCTGACGTGAATCTGTCTAATTTTAACCAGCTTTTATTGTTATGGAGAGTGCAATTGTGTGCCAGGCCGGAATAGTGAGGGGTTGATTAAAACTCGTTTCTAGCCAAGGCCACGGACGGATAGCACAAATGGAGAGAGTTGCTGCAGGCGGCAGGCTTGCACCTTTTTTAAAACCAGCTAGGACTGGGAATGTAACGGGTTATGTTATGTCATCGGACGCGTGGCGAAGGGCACGCGCGCCTAGCGCCCAGATGTTCTTTGGAACGCGCTAGAGGAATGTAAATACACCGGAGTGTGTAATTGATGTACAGCTTGATGTGTTGACACAAGCTACCCCAAACTTTATTATAACGTTTACAGAACGCAGTTCTATCAGTGGCGTGAATGTGAAGATGAGAGAATGGGAGTGTTTTTATTTTATTGTGTGAATGATTAGCCCTAGTTTACATTTATGATATTAAATCGTTTAGTTTTATTAGAAGCCGTGTCGTCATGATTTATTTTAGATATAAGGAGATGCAACTGTGAAACCCATTGTAGGTCCAGGGGCTGACCACGAGATCCCCGAGAATAAAGGTAGGTGTTCTACTTCGAGCTAAGTGCATTTTTTTTATATCGTGGTGTTTGAAGCCATATTTTCAGTGTTGCCATAGTAAACAAGAGTTTAGTGCTTTTCAGTCGGTCAACACGAATGTACCCAAAAGAGATGGGTTATGCCCTAATCCTGAAATAAATTACATGAGATTAATAAAACACTAGGAAGACCAGTTTCGATCGTCAAGCGATCATCATCAGATCCATTACACTTAGGCTACAAAATCTATGTTTGAAATACAGGTGAAAATATTTACAATATGTACAATTATTTAGTTGCAGTATTGGTACTGCAACTGGCAGTGCATGCTAAATGCAGTATATATGTTAGGTGACATGCTAAATGGTGATAGCTATCCGGAGATTGTACTTTAGAGAGATTATATGGTTGTAAACTATGGTTAAACTATAAAATTTTAGGCTAACTACTTATCTGATTGTCTTCCGTACTACAGCTACTCGCAGTTTTCGTGCTCACTGGAACTCACTGTGCGGTCGACTGCGGTGGTTATCTTAACGACTGGTTTTTCCCTGCCTTCTCCCCCCTGCCCCTACGTGCTGTGGGGAGTGATAGCGATGTGTTTATGTGAGGTGTTGCCAACCTAGATAAGATGTATGTTATTGAATGAGGTGGGTCTACAACTATTAAAGACCGTGGATTAGCCCTCGCCACGCGTGGAGCATAACCCATTCGAACTAAGCGTTGACGGTCTTATGAGGACGTCCCGGCACCTTTAATACTGCCGCGAATATGGGCCTTGGTTTATTGCAGAAGAAAAGTACATCGTACACCTGATCCAGATAATATTTACCTATTAAAAATCCCCTAATTTCCCCCCTTTTTTATCTAGCTTGGCTGTGTCGCTAAATTGTGTTTTGTTTCCGACAGAGTGTGTTTTTAGTAGCGTGAAGAGGGGTGAGCTCTCCATGAACGTGTGTTCATTTAGATTGTTGGGATTGTTTCGTTTGGCTAGGTGTATCTCGATTGCTTCCTTTATGTCAAGAGCTCTACCTTTCGATTCGTGATGGATTATTTTAAGGTCCGACTGTATGTTGGTAAAGCTGTGCCCTGCGTCACACATATGTTCGCACACGGCTGAATGTGTTCCGTATCTTATCGCATTCCTATGTTCATTATAACGTGTGTCTACGCGCCTTCCACTCTGCCCGATGTAATTAGCTTGACAATCGGTGTCTTGGCACGTTATAGAATATACCCCCGACCTTGAATACGGGTCACCTTTATTTAGATTACTATTTAGGAGGTGCCTAGCGGTTGTGTTTTTCGTCGTGAAAGCTATCTTTATGCCTTGCTTTTTGAATAGGTTAGTGATTTTATATGTATTCGCATTCACATAGTTGAAACGCGCAAATTTTTTCTCATTTATGTCCGGTTTGGGAATCGTTTTATCTTTATTTTTATGTTTGGCCATAATTTGATTTATTTTGCTTGGCGAGAAGTTGTTTTCCTTTGCTATTTGCATAATAGTTCTTATTTCCTTATTATAGTTGTCTTTTTACATGGGTATGTTTAAAGCCCTGTGCACCATTGAATTGAAACCCGCTAGTTTGTGCGTACTGGGGTGATTAGACTGATTGTCGATTGCATGCGAGGTTTGTGTTGCTTTCCGGAATATGGAATATGAAAGGTCGTTGTCTTTACGTTCAATAGTTATATCGAGATAATTTATTTTCCGGTCTATTTCGGATTCCTTAGTGAATTTGATAGAGTGGTGAAGGCTATTAATGGATTGGAGAATTGTTTCTTCGCTTGTTAGTTCAGTATCGTAGATGCAAATTACATCATCTACGTATCTTTTCCATATTACTATTCCCTTTGTTGAAGTCTTTTCTAAGAACGCATTTTATAGTGCATTGATGGCGATGTCAGCGATTAACACACTTTGTGGCGATCCCATTGCTAGGCCTTCTCTCTGTGTGTATATTTTATTGTCGAATTGAAACACGTTTTGGGTGAGAACGACCCTCAGTAATCTCACAATCTCTTCAATTTCTTTTACCGAATTGTTGGATTTTAAGTTGTTTTCGATAGTGTTGATTGCTTCAATAATCGGAATATTGGTGTTCATGTTAGTTACGTCGAAGGATACTAGCCTGAAGCTAGGTTTCATTTGTAGGGTGTTCAATGCTGTTACTAGTTCTGCTGTGTTCTTTACAGAGTTGTTTTTTTCGTTGGAAAGACGGCATTTTAAGATTTTTAGTAACTCTTTGCTGATTTTGTAATTAGGGGCATTCCTACAATTGTATATTGGTCTCATTGGGCATTCCTTTTTGTGTATTTTTGGTTGTCCCCTCAATGACGGTATTTTCGGGTTCATGTTTATTAGTTTTGATTTTTCGGCTTTGGTCAGTATGTATTCTGTTTCTTTTAGCGCACTTTTTATTTGTTTTTGGAATTTGTTGGTGGGGTCTTTTGTTAATTTTTTGATTTCGTTGTTGTTTAGGAATTCGACTGTTTCTTCAATGTATTCTGTTTTGTTCAAAATTACTGTAGTGTTTCCCTTATCTGCTTTTGTGATGATTAAGTCATGTTCTTTTATTTTTTGTTTCAACGACTTTATTTCTTTGAGTTGTTTGTTGTTTGGAATGTTATTGCTATCGCCCTCTCGTTTGAGGATTTTTTTTGGTTTCGTTGGTGGCGAGATTTTTGGTTAATTCCCTGCCTTCTGCTGGGAGCTTGTGACTGGCTATCTCAATATCTGTGATTAACTGTTTTATATTGTGGTTCGTGTGTGCGTCTTGCAGTTGTATTTCAAACCTTAATCTAACATATTCATTTCACCTTGAGAAAAGGTTACGTTCGTTCTGTTGTTTACTCTGCTGTGGAAATTGAATTCATTGTTATTCGTGTGTTGTTCGTTAGATTGATGGTTCTGTGATTCTCCTAGTTTTCTTAATTTATTTTCTAGCGTTTCATGCTTCCTCGTTGCTCTGATTTTGATGGTTTCATGTAGGTGCTCGGTGAAGCTGTCCCATTGGGCTGCGTGCCAGAAATTACTTAGTTGCAATTGAATGTCGTATAATTGTTGGTTAATTTTTTGCTTTCTTATGTATGCAAATCTTCATTCGTTTTTTATCCAAAGCGCTTTGGCTTGTTTGGTTGAAATGATCGAGGCTGGTGTGTTCGGTACGGTTTTAATTGGTACGTATTTAGGAGTGAGGTTTAGTTCTATACATTTTTTGTTGAACCAAATTGACTTGTCTAAATTCATGAGTTTAAGCCTGAGTGATTTGAATTTCTTGGCTTCACGATTTGCCTGACTAGCCGTGAACATTGTGGTGTTTGAAGCCATATTTTCAGTGTTGCCTTAGTGAACAAGAGTTTAGTGCTTTTCTGTCGGTCAACACAAATGTATCCAAAAGAGATGGGTTATGCCCTAATCCTGAAATAAATTACATGAGATTAATAAAACACTAGGATGACCAGTTTCGATCGTCAAGCGACAATCATCAGATCCATTACACTTAGGCTACAAAATCTATGTTTGAAATACAGGAGAAAATATTTACAATACGTACAATTATTTAGTTGCAGTATTGGTACTGCAACTGTCAGTGTATGCTAAATGCTGTATATATGTTAGGTGAAATGCTAAATGGTGATAGCTATCCGGATATTGTACTTTAGAGAGATTATATGGTTGTAAACTATGGTTAAACTATAACATTTTAGGCTAACAACTTATCTGATTGTCTTCCGTACTACAGCTACCCGCAGTTTTCGTGCTCACTGGAACTCACTGTGCGGTCGACTGCGGTGGTTATCTTAAAGACTGGTTTTTCCCTGCCTTCTCCCCCCTGCCCCTACGTGCTGTGGGGAGTGATAGCGATGTGTTTATGTGAGGTGTTGCCAACCTAGATAAGATGTATGTTATTGAATGAGGTGGGTCTACAACTATTAAAGACCGTGGATTAGCCCTCGCCACGCGAGGAGCATAACCCATTCGAACTAAGCGTTGACGGTCTTATGAGGACGTCCCACACCTTTATTACTGCCGCGAATATGGGCCTTGGTTTATTGCAGAAGAAAAGTACATCGTACACCTGATCCAGATAACATTTACCTATTAAAAATCCCCTAATTTCCCACCTTTTTTTACCTAGCTTGGATGTGTCGCTAAATTGTGTTTTGTTTCCGACAGGGTGTGTATTTTAGTAGCGTGAAGAGGGGTGAGCTCTCCATGAACGTGTGTTCATTTAGATTGTTGGGATTGTTTCGTTTGGCTAGGTGTATCTCGATTGCTTCCTTTATGTCAAGAGCTCTCTACCTTTCGATTCGTGATGGATTATTTTAAGGTCCGACTCTATGTTGGTAAAGCTGTGCCCTGCGTCACACATATGTTCGCACACAGCTGAATGTGTTCCGTATCTTATCGCATTCCTATGTTCATTATAACGTGTGTCTACTCGCCTTCCACTCTGCCCGATGTAATTAGCTTGACAATCGGTGTCTTGGCACGTTATAGAATATACCCCTGACCTTGAATACGGGTCACGTTTATTTAGATTACTATTTAGGAAGTGCCTAGCGGTTGTGTTTTTCGTCGTGAAAGCTATCTTTATGCCTTGCTTTTTGAATAGGTTAGTGATTTTATATGCATTCGCATTCACATAATTGAAACGCGGATTTTTTTTTCTCATTACTGTCCGGTTTGGGAATCGTTTTATCTTTTTTTTTATGTTTGGCTATAATTTGATTTTTTTTGCTTGGCGAGAAGTTGTTTTCCTTTGCTATTTGCATAATAGTTCTTATTTCCTTATTATAGTTGTCTTTTTACATGGGTATGTTTAAAGCCCTGTGCACCATTGAATTGAAACCCGCTAGTTTGTGCGTACTGGGGTGATTAGACTGATTGTCGATTACATGCGAGGTTTGTGTTGCTTTCCGGAATATGGAAAATGAAAGGTCGTTGTCTTTACGTTCAATAGTTATATCGAGATAATTTATTTTCCGGTCTATTTCGGATTCCTTAGTGAATTTGATAGAGTGGTGAAGGCTATTAATGGATTGGAGAATTGTTTCTTCGCTTGTTAGTTCAGTATCGTAGATGCAAATTACATCATCTACGTATCTTTTCCATATTACTATTCCCTTTGTTGAAGTCTTTTCTAAGAACGCATTTTCTAGTGCATTGATGAAGATGTCAGCGATTAACCCACTTAGTGGCGATCCCATTGCTAGGCCTTCTCTCTGTGTGTATATTTTATTGTCGAATTGAAACACGTTTTGGGTGAGAACGACCCTCAGTAATCTCACAATCTCTTCAATTTCTTTTACCGAATTGTTGGATTTTAAGTTGTTTTCGATAGTGTTGATTGCTTCAATAATCGGAATATTGGTGTACATGTCAGTTACGTCGAAGGATACTAGCCTGAAACTAGGTTTCATTTGTAGGGTGTTCAATGAAGTTACTAGTTATGTTGTGTTCTTTACAGAGTTGTTTTTGTCGTTGAAAGACGGCATTTTAAGATTTTTAGTAACTCTTTGCTGATTTTGTAATTAGGGGCATTCCTACAATTGACTATTGGTCTCATTGGGCATTCCTTTTTGTGTATTTTTGGTTGTCCCCTCAATGACGGTATTTTCGGGTTCATGTTTATTAGTTTTGATTTTTCGGCGTTGGTCAGTATGTATTCTGTTTCTTTTAGCGCACTTTTTATTTGTTTTTGGAATTTGTTGGTGGGGTCTTTTGTTATTTTTTTTATTTCGTTGTTGTTTAGGAATTCAACTGTTATTTCAATGTATTCTGTTTTGTTCAAAATTACTGTAGTGTTTCCCTTATCTGCTTTTGTGATGATTAAGTCATGTTCTTTTATTTTTTATTTCAACGACTTTATTTGTTTGAGTTGTTTGTTGTTTTGAATGTTATTGCTATCGCCCTCTCGTTTGAGGAATTTTTTGGCTTCGTTGGTGGGGAGATTTTTGGTTAATTCCCTGTCTTCTGCTGGGAGCTTGTGACTGGCTATCTCAATATCTGTGATTAACTGTTTTATATTGTGGTTCGTGTGTGCGTCTGTGCAGTTGTATTTCAAACCTTTGTCTAACATATTCATTTGACCTTGAGAAAAGGTTACGTTCGTTCTGTTGTTTACTCTGCTGTGGAAATTGAATTCATTGTTATTCGTGTGTTGTTCGTTAGATTGATGGTTCTGTGTTTCTCCTAGTTTTCTTAATTTATTTTCTAGCGTTTCATGCTTCCTCGTTGCTCTGATTTTGATGGTGTCATGTAGGTGCTCGGTGAAGCTGTCCCATTGGGCTGCGTGCCAGAAATTACTTAGTTGCAATTGAATGTCGTATAATTGTTGGTTAATTTTTTGCTTTCTTATGTATGCAAATCTTAATTCGTTTTTTATCCAAACCGCTTTGGCTTGTTTGGTTGAAATGATCGAGGCTGGTGTGTTCGGTACGGTTTTAATTGGTACGTATTTAGGGGTGAGGTTTAGTTCTATACATTTTTTGTTGAACCAAATTGACTTGTATAAATTCATGATTTTAAGCCTGAGTGATTTGAATTTCTTGGCTTCACGATTTGCCTGACTAGCCGTGAACATTGTGGTGTTTGAAGCCATATTTTCAGTGTTGCCTTAGTAAACAAGAGTTTAGTGCTTTTCAGTCGGTCAACACGAATTTACCCAAAAGAGATGGGTTATGCCCTAATCCTGAAATAAATTACATGAGATTAATAAAACACTAGGATGACCAGTTTCGATCGTCAAGCGACAATCATCAGATCCATTACACTTAGGCTACAAAATCTATGTTTGAAATACAGGAGAAAATATTTACAATACGTACAATTATTTAGTTGCAGTATTGGTACTGCAACTGTCAGTGTATGCTAAATGCAGTATATATGTTAGGTGAAATGCTAAATGGTGATAGCTATCCGGATATTGTACTTTAGAGAGATTATATGGTTGTAAACTATGGTTAAACTATAAAATTTTAGGCTAACAACTTATCTGATTGTCTTCCGTACTACAGCTACTCGCAGTTTTCGTGCTCACTGGAACTCACTGTGCGGTCGACTGCGGTGGTAATCTTAAAGACTGGTTTTTCCCTGCCTTCTCCCCCCTGCCCCTACGTGCTGTGGGGAGTGATAGCGATGTGTTTATGTGAGGTGTTGCCAACCTAGATAAGATGTATGTTATTGAATGAGGTGGGTCTACAACTATTAAAGACCGTGGATTAGCCCTCGCCACGCGAGGAGCATAACCCATTCGAACTAAGCGTTGACGGTCTTATGAGGACGTCTCGGCACCTTTAATACTGCCGCGAATATGGGCCTTGGTTTATTGCAGAAGAAAAGTACATCGTACACATGATCCAGATAACATTTACCTATTAAAAATCCCCTAATTTCCCACCTTTTTCATCTAGCTTGGATGTGTCGCTAAATTGTGTTTTGTTTCCGACAGGGTGTGTATTTTAGTAGCGTGAAGAGGGGTGAGCTCTCCATGAACGTGTGTTCATTTAGATTGTTGGGATTGTTTCGTTTGGCTAGGGGTATCTCGATTGCTTCCTTTATGTCAAGAGCTCTCTACCTTTCAATTCGTGATGGATTATTTTAAGGTCCGACTCTATGTTGGTAAAGCTGTGCCCTGCGTCACACATATGTTCGCACACAGCTGAATGTGTTCCGTATCTTATCGCATTCCTATGTTCATTATAACGTGTGTCTACTCGCCTTCCACTCTGCCCGATGTAATTAGCTTGACAATCGGTGTCTTGGCACGTTATAGAATATACCCCTGACCTTGAATACGGGTCTCGTTTATTTAGATTACTATTTAGGAAGTGCCTAGCGGTTGTGTTTATCGTCGTGAAAGCTATCTTTATGCCTTGCTTTTTGAATAGGTTAGTGATTTTATATGCATTCGCATTCACATAATTGAAACGCGGAAGTTTTTTTCTAATTACTGTCCGGTTTGGGAATCGTTTTATCTTTATTTTTATGTTTGGCTATAATTTGATTTATTTTGCTTGGCGAGAAATTGTTTTCCTTTGCTATTTGCATAATAGTTCTTATTTCCTTATTATAGTTGTATTTTTACATGGGTATGTTTAATGCCCTGTGCACCATTGAATTGAAACCCGCTAGTTTGTGCGTACTGGGGTGATTAGACTGATTGTCGATTGCATGCGAGGTTTGTGTTGCTTTCCGGAATATGGAATATGAAAGGTCGTTGTCTTTACGTTCAATAGTTATATCGAGATAATTTATTTTCCGGTCTATTTCGGATTCCTTAGTGAATTTGATAGAGTGGTGAAGGCTACTAATGGATTGGAGAATTGTTTCTTCGCTTGTTAGTTCAGTATCGTAGATGCAAATTACACCATCTACGTATCTTTTCCATATTACTATTCCCTTTGTTGAAGTCTTTTCTAAAAACGCATTTTCTAGTGCATTGATGAAGATGTCAGCGATTAACCCACTTAGTGGCGATCCCATTGCTAGGCCTTCTCTCTGTGTGTATATTTTATTGTCGAATTGAAACACGTTTTGGGTGAGAACGACCCTCAGTAATCTCACAATCTCTTCAATTTCTTTTACCGAATTGTTGGATTTTAAGTTGTTTTCGATAGTGTTGATTGCTTCAATAATCGGAATATTGGTGTACATGTCAGTTACGTCGAAGGATACTAGCCTGAAACTAGGTTTCATTTGTAGGGTGTTCAATGCTGTTACTAGTTCTGCTGTGTTCTTTACAGAGTTGTTTTTTTCGTTGGAAAGACGGCATTTTAAGATTTTTAGTAACTCTTTGCTGATTTTGTAATTAGGGGCATTCCTACAATTGTATATTGGTCTCATTGGGCATTCCTTTTTGTGTATTTTTGGTTGTCCCCTCAATGACGGTATTTTCGGGTTCATGTTTATTAGTTTTGATTTTTCGGCTTTGGTCAGTATGTATTCTGTTTCTTTTAGCGCACTTTTTATTTGTTTTTGGAATTTGTTGGTGGGGTCTTTTGTTAATTTTTTGATTTCGTTGTTGTTTAGGAATTCGACTGTTTCTTCAATGTATTCTGTTTTGTTCAAAATTACTGTAGTGTTTCCCTTATCTGCTTTTGTGATGATTAAGTCATGTTCTTTTATTTTTTGTTTCAACGACTTTATTTCTTTGAGTTGTTTGTTGTTTGGAATGTTATTGCTATCGCCCTCTCGTTTGAGGATTTTTTTTGGTTTCGTTGGTGGCGAGATTTTTGGTTAATTCCCTGCCTTCTGCTGGGAGCTTGTGACTGGCTATCTCAATATCTGTGATTAACTGTTATATATTGTGGTTCGTGTGTGCGTCTTGCAGTTGTATTTCAAACCTTAATCTAACATATTCATTTCACCTTAAGAAAAGGTTACGTTCGTTCTGTTGTTTACTCTGCTGTGGAAATTGAATTCATTGTTATTCGTGTGTTGTTCGTTAGATTGATGGTTCTGTGATTCTCCTAGTTTTCTTAATTTATTTTCTAGCGTTTCATGCTTCCTCGTTGCTCTGATTTTGATGGTTTCATGTAGTTGCTCGGTGAAGCTGTCCCATTGGGCTGCGTGCCAGAAATTACTTAGTTGCAATTGAATGTCGTATAATTGTTGGTTAATTTTTTGCTTTCTTATGTATGCAAATCTTCATTCGTTTTTTATCCAAAGCGCTTTGGCTTGTTTGGTTGAAATGATCGAGGCTGGTGTGTTCGGTACGGTTTTAATTGGTACGTATTTAGGAGTGAGGTTTAGTTCTATACATTTTTTGTTGAACCAAATTGACTTGTCTAAATTCATGAGTTTAAGCCTGAGTGATTTGAATTTCTTGGCTTCACGATTTGCCTGACTAGCCGTGAACATTGTGGTGTTTGAAGCCATATTTTCAGTGTTGCCTTAGTGAACAAGAGTTTAGTGCTTTTCTGTCGGTCAACACAAATGTATCCAAAAGAGATGGGTTATGCCCTAATCCTGAAATAAATTACATGAGATTAATAAAACACTAGGATGACCAGTTTCGATCGTCAAGCGACAATCATCAGATCCATTACACTTAGGCTACAAAATCTATGTTTGAAATACAGGAGAAAATATTTACAATACGTACAATTATTTAGTTGCAGTATTGGTACTGCAACTGTCAGTGTATGCTAAATGCAGTATATATGTTAGGTGAAATGCTAAATGGTGATAGTTATCCGGATATTGTACTTTAGAGAGATTATATGGTTGTAAACTATGGTTAAACTATAACATTTTAGGCTAACAACTTATCTGATTGTCTTCCGTACTACAGCTACCCGCAGTTTTCGTGCTCACTGGAACTCACTGTGCGGTCGACTGCGGTGGTTATCTTAAAGACTGGTTTTTCCCTGCCTTCTCCCCCCTGCCCCTACGTGCTGTGGGGAGTGATAGCGATGTGTTTATGTGAGGTGTTGCCAACCTAGATAAGATGTATGTTATTGAATGAGGTGGGTCTACAACTATTAAAGACCGTGGATTAGCCCTCGCCACGCGAGGAGCATAACCCATTCGAACTAAGCATTGACGGTCTTATGAGGACGTCCCGGCACCTTTAATACTGCCGCGAATATGGGCCTTGGTTTATTGCAGAAGAAAAGTACATCGTACACCTGATCCAGATAACATTTACCTATTAAAAATCCCCTAATTTCCCACCTTTTTTTAACCTAGCTTGGATGTGTCGCTAAATTGTGTTTTGTTTCCGACAGGGTGTGTATTTTAGTAGCGTGAAGAGGGGTGAGCTCTCCATGAACGTGTGTTCATTTAGATTGTTGGGATTGTTTCGTTTGGCTAGGTGTATCTCGATTGCTTCCTTTATGTCAAGAGCTCTCTACCTTTCGATTCGTGATGGATTATTTTAAGGTCCGACTCTATGTTGGTAAAGCTGTGCCCTGCGTCACACATATGTTCGCACACAGCTGAATGTGTTCCGTATCTTATCGCATTCCTATGTTCATTATAACGTGTGTCTACTCGCCTTCCACTCTGCCCGATGTAATTAGCTTGACAATCGGTGTCTTGGCACGTTATAGAATATACCCCTGACCTTGAATACGGGTCACGTTTATTTAGATTACTATTTAGGAAGTGCCTAGCGGTTGTGTTTTTCGTCGTGAAAGCTATCTTTATGCCTTGCTTTTTGAATAGGTTAGTGATTTTATATGCATTCGCATTCACATAATTGAAACGCGGATTTTTTTTCTCATTACTGTCCGGTTTGGGAATCGTTTTATCTTTTTTTTTATGTTTGGCTATAATTTGATTTTTTTTGCTTGGCGAGAAGTTGTTTTCCTTTGCTATTTGCATAATAGTTCTTATTTCCTTATTATAGTTGTCTTTTTACATGGGTATGTTTAAAGCCCTGTGCACCATTGAATTGAAACCCGCTAGTTTGTGCGTACTGGGGTGATTAGACTGATTGTCGATTACATGCGAGGTTTGTGTTGCTTTCCGGAATATGGAAAATGAAAGGTCGTTGTCTTTACGTTCAATAGTTATATCGAGATAATTTATTTTCCGGTCTATTTCGGATTCCTTAGTGAATTTGATAGAGTGGTGAAGGCTATTAATGCATAGGAGAATTGTTTCTTCGCTTGTTAGTTCAGTATCGTAGATGCAAATTACATCATCTACGTATCTTTTCCATATTACTATTCCCTTTGTTGAAGTCTTTTCTAAGAACGCATTTTCTAGTGCATTGATGAAGATGTCAGCGATTAACCCACTTAGTGGCGATCCCATTGCTAGGCCTTCTCTCTGTGTGTATATTTTATTGTCGAATTGAAACACGTTTTGGGTGAGAACGACCCTCAGTAATCTCACAATCTCTTCAATTTCTTTTACCGAATTGTTGGATTTTAAGTTGTTTTCGATAGTGTTGATTGCTTCAATAATCGGAATATTGGTGTACATGTCAGTTACGTCGAAGGATACTAGCCTGAAACTAGGTTTCATTTGTAGGGTGTTCAATGCTGTTACTAGTTCTGTTGTGTTCTTTACAGAGTTGTTTTTGTCGTTGAAAGACGGCATTTTAAGATTTTTAGTAACTCTTTGCTGATTTTGTAATTAGGGGCATTCCTACAATTGACTATTGGTCTCATTGGGCATTCCTTTTTGTGTATTTTTGGTTGTCCCCTCAATGACGGTATTTTCGGGTTCATGTTTATTAGTTTTGATTTTTCAGCGTTGGTCAGTATGTATTCTGTTTCTTTTAGCGCACTTTTTATTTGTTTTTGGAATTTGTTGGTGGGGTCTTTTGTTATTTTTTTTATTTCGTTGTTGTTTAGGAATTCAACTGTTATTTCAATGTATTCTGTTTTGTTCAAAATTACTGCAGTGTTTCCCTTATCTGCTTTTGTGATGATTAAGTCATGTTCTTTTATTTTTTATTTCAACGACTTTATTTGTTTGAGTTGTTTGTTGTTTTGAATGTTATTGCTATCGCCCTCTCGTTTGAGGAATTTTTTGGCTTCGTTGGTGGGGAGATTTTTGGTTAATTCCCTGTCTTCTGCTGGGAGCTTGTGACTGGCTATCTCAATATCTGTGATTAACTGTTTTATATTGTGGTTCGTGTGTGCGTCTGTGCAGTTGTATTTCAAACCTTTGTCTAACATATTCATTTGACCTTGAGAAAAGGTTACGTTCGTTCTGTTGTTTACTCTGCTGTGGAAATTGAATTCATTGTTATTCGTGTGTTGTTCGTTAGATTGATGGTTCTGTGTTTCTCCTAGTTTTCTTAATTTATTTTCTAGCGTTTCATGCTTCCTCGTTGCTCTGATTTTGATGGTGTCATGTAGGTGCTCGGTGAAGCTGTCCCATTGGGCTGCGTGCCAGAAATTACTTAGTTGCAATTGAATGTCGTATAATTGTTGGTTAATTTTTTGCTTTCTTATGTATGCAAATCTTAATTCGTTTTTTATCCAAACCGCTTTGGCTTGTTTGGTTGAAATGATCGAGGCTGGTGTGTTCGGTACGGTTTTAATTGGTACGTATTTAGGGGTGAGGTTTAGTTCTATACATTTTTTGTTGAACCAAATTGACTTGTATAAATTCATGATTTTAAGCCTGAGTGATTTGAATTTCTTGGCTTCACGATTTGCCTGACTAGCCGTGAACATTGTGGTGTTTGAAGCCATATTTTCAGTGTTGCCTTAGTAAACAAGAGTTTAGTGCTTTTCAGTCGGTCAACACGAATTTACCCAAAAGAGATGGGTTATGCCCTAATCCTGAAATAAATTACATGAGATTAATAAAACACTAGGATGACCAGTTTCGATCGTCAAGCGACAATCATCAGATCCATTACACTTAGGCTACAAAATCTATGTTTGAAATACAGGAGAAAATATTTACAATACGTACAATTATTTAGTTGCAGTATTGGTACTGCAACTGTCAGTGTATGCTAAATGCAGTATATATGTTAGGTGAAATGCTAAATGGTGATAGCTATCAGGATATTGTACTTTAGAGAGATTATATGGTTGTAAACTATGGTTAAACTATAACATTTTAGGCTAACAACTTATCTGATTGTCTTCCGTACTACAGCTACCCGCAGTTTTCGTGCTCACTGGAACTCACTGTGCGGTCGACTGCGGTGGTTATCTTAAAGACTGGTTTTTCCCTGCCTTCTCCCCCCTGCCCCTACGTGCTGTGGGGAGTGATAGCGATGTGTTTATGTGAGGTGTTGCCAACCTAGATAAGATGTATGTTATTGAATGAGGTCGGTCTACAACTATTAAAGACCGTGGATTAGCCCTCGCCACGCGAGGAGCATAACCCATTCGAACTAAGCGTTGACGGTCTTATGAGGACGTCCCGGCACCTTTAATACTGCCGCGAATATGGGCCTTGGTTTATTGCAGAAGAAAAGTACATCGTACACCTGATCCAGATAACATTTACCTATTAAAAATCCCCTAATTTCCCACCTTTTTTTTACCTAGCTTGGATGTGTCGCTAAATTGTGTTTTGTTTCCGACAGGGTGTGTATTTTAGTAGCGTGAAGAGGGGTGAGCTCTCCATGAACGTGTGTTCATTTAGATTGTTGGGATTGTTTCGTTTGGCTAGGTGTATCTCGATTGCTTCCTTTATGTCAAGAGCTCTCTACCTTTCGATTCGTGATGGATTATTTTAAGGTCCGACTCTATGTTGGTAAAGCTGTGCCCTGCGTCACACATATGTTCGCACACAGCTGAATGTGTTCCGTATCTTATCGCATTCCTATGTTCATTATAACGTGTGTCTACTCGCCTTCCACTCTGCCCGATGTAATTAGCTTGACAATCGGTGTCTTGGCACGTTATAGAATATACCCCTGACCTTGAATACGGGTCACGTTTATTTAGATTACTATTTAGGAAGTGCCTAGCGGTTGTGTTTTTCGTCGTGAAAGCTATCTTTATGCCTTGCTTTTTGAATAGGTTAGTGATTTTATATGCATTCGCATTCACATAATTGAAACGCGGATTTTTTTTTCTCATTACTGTCCGGTTTGGGAATCGTTTTATCTTTTTTTTTATGTTTGGCTATAATTTGATTTTTTTTGCTTGGCGAGAAGTTGTTTTCCTTTGCTATTTGCATAATAGTTCTTATTTCCTTATTATAGTTGTCTTTTTACATGGGTATGTTTAAAGCCCTGTGCACCATTGAATTGAAACCCGCTAGTTTGTGCGTACTGGGGTGATTAGACTGATTGTCGATTACATGCGAGGTTTGTGTTGCTTTCCGGAATATGGAAAATGAAAGGTCGTTGTCTTTACGTTCAATAGTTATATCGAGATAATTTATTTTCCGGTCTATTTCGGATTCCTTAGTGAATTTGATAGAGTGGTGAAGGCTATTAATGCATAGGAGAATTGTTTCTTCGCTTGTTAGTTCAGTATCGTAGATGCAAATTACATCATCTACGTATCTTTTCCATATTACTATTCCCTTTGTTGAAGTCTTTTCTAAGAACGCATTTTCTAGTGCATTGATGAAGATGTCAGCGATTAACCCACTTAGTGGCGATCCCATTGCTAGGCCTTCTCTCTGTGTGTATATTTTATTGTCGAATTGAAACACGTTTTGGGTGAGAACGACCCTCAGTAATCTCACAATCTCTTCAATTTCTTTTACCGAATTGTTGGATTTTAAGTTGTTTTCGATAGTGTTGATTGCTTCAATAATCGGAATATTGGTGTACATGTCAGTTACGTCGAAGGATACTAGCCTGAAACTAGGTTTCATTTGTAGGGTGTTCAATGCTGTTACTAGTTCTGTTGTGTTCTTTACAGAGTTGTTTTTGTCGTTGAAAGACGGCATTTTAAGATTTTTAGTAACTCTTTGCTGATTTTGTAATTAGGGGCATTCCTACAATTGACTATTGGTCTCATTGGGCATTCCTTTTTGTGTATTTTTGGTTGTCCCCTCAATGACGGTATTTTCGGGTTCATGTTTATTAGTTTTGATTTTTCGGCTTTGGTCAGTATGTATTCTGTTTCTTTTAGCGCACTTTTTATTTGTTTTTGGAATTTGTTGGTGGGGTCTTTTGTTATTTTTTTTTATTTCGTTGTTGTTTAGGAATTCAACTGTTATTTCAATGTATTCTGTTTTGTTCAAAATTACTGCAGTGTTTCCCTTATCTGCTTTTGTGATGATTAAGTCATGTTCTTTTATTTTTTATTTCAACGACTTTATTTGTTTGAGTTGTTTGTTGTTTTGAATGTTATTGCTATCGCCCTCTCGTTTGAGGAATTTTTTGGCTTCGTTGGTGGGGAGATTTTTGGTTAATTCCCTGTCTTCTGCTGGGAGCTTGTGACTGGCTATCTCAATATCTGTGATTAACTGTTTTATATTGTGGTTCGTGTGTGCGTCTGTGCAGTTGTATTTCAAACCTTTGTCTAACATATTCATTTGACCTTGAGAAAAGGTTACGTTCGTTCTGTTGTTTACTCTGCTGTGGAAATTGAATTCATTGTTATTCGTGTGTTGTTCGTTAGATTGATGGTTCTGTGTTTCTCCTAGTTTTCTTAATTTATTTTCTAGCGTTTCATGCTTCCTCGTTGCTCTGATTTTGATGGTGTCATGTAGGTGCTCGGTGAAGCTGTCCCATTGGGCTGCGTGCCAGAAATTACTTAGTTGCAATTGAATGTCGTATAATTGTTGGTTAATTTTTTGCTTTCTTATGTATGCAAATCTTAATTCGTTTTTTATCCAAACCGCTTTGGCTTGTTTGGTTGAAATGATCGAGGCTGGTGTGTTCGGTACGGTTTTAATTGGTACGTATTTAGGGGTGAGGTTTAGTTCTATACATTTTTTGTTGAACCAAATTGACTTGTATAAATTCATGATTTTAAGCCTGAGTGATTTGAATTTCTTGGCTTCACGATTTGCCTGACTAGCCGTGAACATTGTGGTGTTTGAAGCCATATTTTCAGTGTTGCCTTAGTAAACAAGAGTTTAGTGCTTTTCAGTCGGTCAACACGAATTTACCCAAAAGAGATGGGTTATGCCCTAATCCTGAAATAAATTACATGAGATTAATAAAACACTAGGATGACCAGTTTCGATCGTCAAGCGACAATCATCAGATCCATTACACTTAGGCTACAAAATCTATGTTTGAAATACAGGAGAAAATATTTACAATACGTACAATTATTTAGTTGCAGTATTGGTACTGCAACTGTCAGTGTATGCTAAATGCAGTATATATGTTAGGTGAAATGCTAAATGGTGATAGCTATCCGGATATTGTACTTTAGAGAGATTATATGGTTGTAAACTATGGTTAAACTATAAAATTTTAGGCTAACAACTTATCTGATTGTCTTCCGTACTACAGCTACTCGCAGTTTTCGTGCTCACTGGAACTCACTGTGCGGTCGACTGCGGTGGTAATCTTAAAGACTGGTTTTTCCCTGCCTTCTCCCCCCTGCCCCTACGTGCTGTGGGGAGTGATAGCGATGTGTTTATGTGAGGTGTTGCCAACCTAGATAAGATGTATGTTATTGAATGAGGTGGGTCTACAACTATTAAAGACCGTGGATTAGCCCTCGCCACGCGAGGAGCATAACCCATTCGAACTAAGCGTTGACGGTCTTATGAGGACGTCCCGGCACCTTTAATACTGCCGCGAATATGGGCCTTGGTTTATTGCAGAAGAAAAGTACATCGTACACATGATCCAGATAACATTTACCTATTAAAAATCCCCTAATTTCCCACCTTTTTCATCTAGCTTGGATGTGTCGCTAAATTGTGTTTTGTTTCCGACAGGGTGTGTATTTTAGTAGCGTGAAGAGGGGTGAGCTCTCCATGAACGTGTGTTCATTTAGATTGTTGGGATTGTTTCGTTTGGCTAGGGGTATCTCGATTGCTTCCTTTATGTCAAGAGCTCTCTACCTTTCAATTCGTGATGGATTATTTTAAGGTCCGACTCTATGTTGGTAAAGCTGTGCCCTGCGTCACACATATGTTCGCACACAGCTGAATGTGTTCCGTATCTTATCGCATTCCTATGTTCATTATAACGTGTGTCTACTCGCCTTCCACTCTGCCCGATGTAATTAGCTTGACAATCGGTGTCTTGGCACGTTATAGAATATACCCCTGACCTTGAATACGGGTCTCGTTTATTTAGATTACTATTTAGGAAGTGCCTAGCGGTTGTGTTTATCGTCGTGAAAGCTATCTTTATGCCTTGCTTTTTGAATAGGTTAGTGATTTTATATGCATTCGCATTCACATAATTGAAACGCGGAAGTTTTTTTCTAATTACTGTCCGGTTTGGGAATCGTTTTATCTTTATTTTTATGTTTGGCTATAATTTGATTTATTTTGCTTGGCGAGAAATTGTTTTCCTTTGCTATTTGCATAATAGTTCTTATTTCCTTATTATAGTTGTATTTTTACATGGGTATGTTTAATGCCCTGTGCACCATTGAATTGAAACCCGCTAGTTTGTGCGTACTGGGGTGATTAGACTGATTGTCGATTGCATGCGAGGTTTGTGTTGCTTTCCGGAATATGGAATATGAAAGGTCATTGTCTTTACGTTCAATAGTTATATCGAGATAATTTATTTTCCGGTCTATTTCGGATTCCTTAGTGAATTTGATAGAGTGGTGAAGGCTACTAATGGATTGGAGAATTGTTTCTTCGCTTGTTAGTTCAGTATCGTAGATGCAAATTACACCATCTACGTATCTTTTCCATATTACTATTCCCTTTGTTGAAGTCATTTCTAAAAACGCATTTTCTAGTGCATTGATGAAGATGTCAGCGATTAACCCACTTAGTGGCGATCCCATTGCTAGGCCTTCTCTCTGTGTGTATATTTTATTGTCGAATTGAAACACGTTTCGGGTGAGAACGACCCTCAGTAATCTCACAATCTCTTCAATTTCTTTTACCGAATTGTTGGATTTTAAGTTGTTTTCGATAGTGTTGATTGCTTCAATAATCGGAATATTGGTATACATGTTATTTCCTTATTATAGTAGTCTTTTGACATGGGTATGTTTAAAGCCCTATGCACCATTGAATTCACATTCAAATTCACTAAGGAATCCGAAATAGACCGGAAAATAAATTATCTCGATATAACTATTGAACGTAAAGACAACGAACTTTCATATTCCATATTCCGGAAAGCAACACAAATCTCGCATGCAATCGACAATCAGTCTAATCACCCCAGTACGCACAAACTAGCGGGTTTCAATTCAATGGTGCACGGGGCTTTAAACATACCCATGTCAAAAGACAACTATAATAAGGAAATAAGAACTATTATGCAAATAGCAAAGGAAAACAACTTCTCGCCAAGCAAAATAAATCAAATTATAGCCAAACATAAAAATAAAGATAAAACGATTCCCAATCCGGACAGTAATGAGAAAAAATTTGCGCTTTTCAACTATGTGAATGCGAATACATATAAAATCACTAACCTATTCAAAAAGCAAGGCATAAAGATAGCTTTCACGACGAAGAACACAACCGCTAGGCACCTCCTAAATAGTAATCTAAATAAACGTGACCCGTATTCAAGGTCAGGGGTATATTCTATAACGTGCCATGACACCGATTGTCAAGCTAATTACATCGGGCAGAGTGGAAGGCGAGTAGACACGCGTTATAATGAACATATGAATGCGATAAGATACGGAACACATTCAGCTGTGTGCGAACATATGTGTGACGCAGGGCACAGCTTTACCAACATAGAGTCGGACCTTAAAATAATCCATCACGAATCGAAAGGTAGAGAGCTCTTGACATAAAGGAAGCAATCGAGACACACCTAGCCAAACGAAACAATCCCAACAATCTAAATGAACACACGTTCATGGAGAGCTCACCCCTCTTCATGCTACAAAAAAAAACACCCTGTCGGAAACAAAACACAATTTAGCGACACAGCCAAGCTGGATAAAAAAGGGGGGAAATTAGGGGTTTTTTAATAGGTAAATGTTATCTGGATCAGGTGTACGATGAACTTTTCTTCTGCAATAAACCAAGGCCCATATTCGCGGCAGTATTAAAGGTGCCGGGACGTCCTCATAAGACCGTCAACGCTTAGTTCGAATGGGTTATGCTCCACGCGTGGCGAGGGCTAATCCACGGTCTTTAATAGTTTTAGACCCACCTCATTCAATAACATACATCTTATCTAGGTTGGCAACACCTCACATAAACACATCGCTATCACCCCCCACAGCACGTAGGGGCAGGGGGGGAGAAGGCAGGGAAAAACCAGTCGTTAAGATAACCACCGCAGTCGACCGCACAGTGAGTTCCAGTGAGCACGAAAACTGCGAGTAGCTGTAGTACGGAAGACAATCAGATAAGTAGTTAGCCTAAAATTTTATAGTTTAACCATAGTTTACAACCATATAATCTCTCTAATGTACAATCTCCGGATAGCTATCACCATTTAGCATTTCACCTAACATATATACTGCATTTAGCATACACTGACAGTTGCAGTACAAATACTGCAACTAAATAATTGTACGTATTGTAAATATTTTCACCTGTATTTCAAACATAGATTTTGTAGCCTAAGTGTAATGGATCTGATGATGATCGCTTGACGATCGAAACTGGTCATCCTAGTGTTTTATTAATCTCATGTAATTTATTTCAGGATTAGGGCATAACCCATCTCTTTTGGGTACATTCGTGTTGACCGACTGAAAAGCACTAAACTCTTGTTTACTAAGGCAACACGGAAAATATGGCTTCAAACACCACAATGTTCACGGCTAGTCAGGCAAATCGTGAAGCCAAGAAATTCAAATCACTCAGGCTTAAACTCATGAATTTAGACATGTCAATTTGGTTCAACAAACAATGTATAGAACTAAACCTCACCCCCAAATACGTACCAATTAAAACCGTACCGAACACACCAGCCTCGATCATTTCAACCAAACAAGCCAAAGCGCTTTGGATAAAAAACGAATTAAGATTTGCATACATAAGAAAGCAAAAAATTAACCAACAATTATACGACATTCAATTGCAACTAAGTAATTTCTGGCACGCAGCCCAATGGGACATCTTCACCGAGCACCTACATGACACCATCAAAATCAGAGCAACGAGGAAGCATGAAACGCTAGAAAATAAATTAAGAAAACTAGGAGAAACACAGAACCATCAATCTAACGAACAACACACGAATAACAATGAATCCAATTTCCACAGCAGAGTAAACAACAGAACGAACGTAACCTTTTCTCAAGGTGAAATGAATATGTTAGACAAAGGTTTGAAATACAACTGCACAGACGCACACACGAACCACAATATAAAACAGTTAATCACAGATATTGAGATAGCCAGTCAAAAGCTCCCAGCAGAAGACAGGGAATTAACCAAAAATCTCGCCACCAACGAAGCCAAAAAAATCCTCAAACGAGAGGGCGATAGCAAATAGCATTCAAAACAACAAACAACTCAAAGAAATAAAGTCGTTGAAACAAAAAATAAAAGAACATGACTTAATCATCACAAAAGCAGATAAGGGAAACACTACAGTAATTTTGAACAGAACAGAATACATTGAAGAAACAGTCGAATTCCTAAACAACAACGAAATCAAAAAATTAACAAAAGACCCCACCAACAAATTCCAAAAACAAATAAAAAGTGCGCTAAAAGAAACAGAATACATACTGACCAAAGCCGAAAAATCAAAACTAATAAACATGAACCCGAAAATACCGTCATTGAGGGGACAACCAAAAATACACAAAAAGGAATGCCCAATGAGACCAATAGTCAATTGTAGGAATGCCCCTAATTAAAAAAACTAGCAAAGAGTTACTAAAAATCTTAAAATGCCGTCTTTCCAACGACAAAAACAACTCTGTAAAGAACACAACAGAACTAGTAACAGCATTGAACACCCTACAAACGAAACCTAGCTTCAGGCTAGTATCCTTCGACGTAACTAACATGTACACCAATATTCCGATTATTGAAGCAATCAACACTATCGAAAACAACTTAAAATCCAACAATTCGGTAAAAGAAATTGAAGAGATTGTGAGATTACTGAGGGTCGTTCTCACCCAAAACGTGTTTCAATTCGACAATAAAATATACACACAGAGAGAAGGCCTAGCAATGGGATCGCCACTAAGTGGGTTAATCGCTGACATCTTCATCAATGCACTAGAAAATGCGTTCTTAGAAAAGACTTCAACAAAGGGAATAGTAATATGGAAAAGATACGTAGATGCTGTAATTTGCATCTACGATACTGAACTAACAAGCGAAGAAACAATTCTCCAATCCATTAATAGCCGTCACCACTCTATCAAATTCACTAAGGAATCCGAAATAGACCGGAAAATAAATTATCTCGATATAATTATTGAACGTAAAGGCAACGACCTTTCATATTCCATATTCAGGAAAGCAACACAAACCTCGCATGCAATCGACAATCAGTCTAATCACCCCAGTACGCACAAACTAGCGGGTTTCAATTCAATGGTGCACAGGGCTTTAAACATACCCATGTCAAAAGACAACTATAATAAGGAAATAAGAACTATTATGCAAATAGCAAAGGAAAACAACTTCTCGCCAAGCAAAATAAATCAAATTATAGCCAAACATAAAAATAAAGATAAAACGATTCCCAAGCCGGACAGTAATGAGAAAAAATTTGCGCGTTTCAACTATGTGAATGCGAATACATATAAAATCACTAACCTATTCAAAAAGCAAGGCATAAAGATAGCTTTCACGACCAAAAACACAACCGCTAGGCACCTCCTAAATAGTAATCTAAATAAACGTGACCCGTATTCAAGGTCAGGGGTTTATTCTATAACGTGCCAAGACACCGATTGTCAAGCTAATTACATCGGGCAGAGTGGAAGGCGAGTAGACACACATTATAATGAACATAGGAATGCGATAAGATACGGAACACATTCAGCCGTGTGCAAACATATGTGTGACACAGGGCACAGCTTTACCAACATAGAGTCGGACCTTAAAATAATCCATCACGAATCACATAAAGGAAGCAATCGAGATACACCTAGCCAAACGAAACAATCCCAACAATCTAAATGAACACACGTTCATGGAGAGCTCACCCCTCTTCACGCTACTAAAAGCACACCCTGTCGGAAACAAAACACAACTTAGCGACACAGCCAAGCTAGATAAAAAAAAGGGGGGAAATTAGGGTTTTTTTAATAGGTAAATGTTATCTGGCTCAGGTGTAAGATGTACTTTTCTTCTGCAATAAACCAAGGCCCATATTCGCGCCAGTATTAAAGGTGCCGGGACGTCCTCATAAGACCGTCAACGCTTAGGTCGAATGGGTTATGCTCCACGCGTGGCGAGGGCTAATCCACGGTCTTTAATAGTTGTAGACCCACCTCATTCAATAACATACATCTTATCTACGTTGGCAACACCTCACATAAACACATCGCTATCACTCCCCACAGCACGTAGGAGCAGGGGGGAGAAGGCAGGGAAAAACCAGTCGTTAAGATAACCACCGCAGTCGACCACACAGTGAGTTCCAGTGAGCACGAAAACTGCGAGTAGCTGTAGTACGGAAGACAATCAGATAAGTAGTTAGCCTAAAATTTTATAGTTTAACCATAGTTTACAACCATATAATCTCTCTAAAGTACAATCTCCGGATAGCTATCACCATTTAGCATTTCACCTAACATATATACTGCATTTAGCATACACTGACAGTTGCAGTACCAATACTGCAACTAAATAATTGTACATATTGCACATATTTTCACCTCTATTTCACACATAGATTTTGTAGCCTAAGTGTAATGGATCTGATGATGATCGCTTGACGATCGAAACTGGTCATCCTAGTGTTTTATTAATCTCATGTAATTTATTTCAGGATTAGGGCATAACCCATCTCTTTTGGGTACATTCGTGTTGACCGACTGAAAAGCACCAAACTCTTGCATTTTTTATGTAATTCACAGTTGTATCGAAATTTCCGCCACGTATATTCACGAGGGTCTAGTTGGAATTAGATCCTTGACAAGTATTTTGCGCCGGAGCAGTCACGGTCTACGAATCCAGCTGTTGCTTCGGATATCCAACAGACCGCCTCTAGAATATACGGGGACAGTAAGTCTATTCTTTTACGAATATTTTCCATTGTTTTTCCGAAAATGACATTGTTGAATAATTTGTACAGATTTTTCTAAAAGTCATTTTTGGCTTGTTTTCGAAGGTTGTTATTAAAATCAAAGTATGTCTTTAACCAAGGTCTTTGCTTAAACTTTAACACACAATGAATTTTTATCAATTTTATTCCATGATCTAAAGCCTGTTTTAATGCCATGTTGTGAACAACATATCGCCTTCGATTTCGAAGATGAGGAATTCGTTTTTTCAGAGACGAATCCTTAGGTTGTGTACACTCTGGTAGGAAAGGTAAATCGTTGTGTAGATCATGAAGGTCAGATGGGTAATCAACATCAACGTCTAGAATGTATCCAACAGGATCGTCTTCCTTTAGTTTTTCTAGATCAACAGTATCTGGAGAAACCCACTGAAATCCACCATAGGGAAGGGAGTGGCACATAGCCCACCCGTATTGGTTGTTGGCATCATCATAGGTAATAAACTGCGATGGTGTCTCAGAATCATAGGTCTCCATGTATTTATTGTTAGCTTCAGCATACCGATGAGACACCTGGCATATGCCTCCACTTATTCCAGACTCGATTAGAAGAATCTGATCGTAATCTTGTAGTAATTCCAATTCTATTCCTGTGTAGAGGAGCATTGCTTCGAAACTTAAACCAGGCGAAGTAAAAAAGTGTGCAGCATCCACTCGGTGTGTTTCTAGTGTTTTGTTTCTAAACGTTTCAAAGCTGTCTGCAAGAAGGAGTACATATCAAGTTAGGTAGAGGTCACTATATTCCCCTACAGTTTTAATGTTGAACTGTTTCCAGACATTTTTGGCATGTTCATTGTCTTCTTGACTAACATTTTCTTGACTTAATTTGTTAAAGAATGCCTCTTTTGGAGGTAAACACGTTTCACTTAACTTTTCCCATGAGTCAATGTAGTCATAACAAAATACCCCTTTGCGAGTCATGAGCATTGCATTTTCTTTCCAAAGTACTTGTCTGTTTCAGGGTATGATGTTAAGTTGGAAACTAAGTTTGCCAAACTACTCGGCATTAATCGAAACGTGTCCACAAATCTAAGCTTAACATTTCCTATATATTTGGTAAAGGAAATGTACTTTTCTTTGGAGTTCGCGATAACATCCACTCTCTCAGTAGTACATCCCAATTGCTTTACAATGAAATTTGCGTCGTAGCCACTCATATTATGTAGAAACACAGGAACGGGGTTACGTGTTTACACCTCAAATTACAGTTATTGTGAGCACTTCCAAGGTATTCCCCTGTAATATGACAGTGGTCTCGAACTTTCCAGTCCTCTTTGGTAAATGGTTTTTGACGCAAATAACAGGTTTCAGAACATTGGAACTCTGCTTCTTGATCCTCAGTTAAAGCCTTTGGAACATTTAAGCTGTAAAGGCGATCGATTTCATTAGCTATTGAAATCAAACAGTCCATAAACTTTTCTGCAGCGTCAGGTCCACGATAAATAAGAGGTTGGCTTGGAAGGTTTGTCTTAATGTGTTCCACAGCAGGTGAGGGTTTAACGTATATACCAAAGCTCATAGGAACATGACTCTGGTATGGCACTGTATAACTTGCTTCAGGATTGGGTAGACATGTTTGATAGGGTAACAGTATACTTTCAAAATCAGCATAGATAACGTAAGGTATTCTCAGAATTTTTTTCCACGTTTAAAAATTGAACAATTGAGTTTTTAATAGGCATTTCAACCCTAGTAATGTCATGCGGACACACAAAGCTCTATGTTCTTTCAATTTTTCCATTCCTTGTTGTCCATATCGATTATCAAATTGTGTAAAACACCATTTACACGTATATATATCTTATGTTCATAGCGGGTAATCTGATGTCTTACTAGTTTATCAAAATCTTTGATAAAGACGTAGTGGTTCTGTCCGGATGATGAACTTAGCAGAAGGAGGTCGCGATGGTCTTGCAGCTCTTGATCCACAACCTTTAGAGGGAACAATTTGTTGTCTTGTTCCAATCCAAATACATTAATGGATATATCGTTGGCTTTTTCAAATTTGGGAATGTCAGCTAGTAATGTAGGAAATTATATTACAGAAAAATCATACTTGTTGTCCAGGTCCTTGTATTAACTAACGCGTTCAGCTTTCGTTTTAACCAGTTTTGCTAAAATGGCATACATAAAACACTTTTCATCCTTTAAGTTTTGAGGATTAATGCAGCTTTTATAGCTGCTGGTAATGGAATATATGTGCTACCACGCAAGGGATTGTACTTTTTTATTTTCAATTGTACTCCTTCCACTGCTAACAAAGCCCAATTACTGCCTTTTAGCTCAGATTCTTCCATTTCAGTAGTTAAGTTTGTAAATTGTGTTTCCAAGAAACTACTCAAGTCTGTTTCCAAAAATAGGGCTTGATATCGTGTTTTAAAAGCCCGATCTGTAATTTCGTTAGTGGACGTATGAATGAATCTACATTCAGCCACAAGATTAACTTTGGTCGACTTGTGCATTGCTAGTTCTTTCTGCATAGCTTGTATTATTTGCTGTTTGGACTCTTTAAGGTATGAATTTAAATCCTTACACGTATCACAACGAACGAAATAGGATTTAAGTCGACCTTCAAAAGATGTCTCATATTCAATAAGTCCATGTTTGTCAGGGACCAATGACAGTAGGTGATGTTTTGTAGGCTCAGATTTTTGTCTTTTAGCTGCCGACACAACATTACAACATTCTTCATGACGACGTCCATTGTAGGCATTGTTGAATTTACTGCCACACGTTTTACACTCATGAAATTCCCCACACGAAACTTCATGACGCTTTCTATCATAGTCCCGAAGAAAAGTTTTTCCACACTGTTTACACATATAGCTAGAGTAGTGGAGTGATAGGGGTTCTGCCCCACTTCAGAACCCCGTTATTACCACTACTAAGCCTCAGCCATGTTAAATATCTCTCGAACGCATGGTCCGATTTTGACAAATGGCGTGTCAGTGGACTCGGGCTGACGTTCTCTTTCCTATGGACCATGTATTATATTTTTCAAAAATTCTTTGAATTTTTTTGTTTTGCAACGTTGGTGATAGTTTGAAAACCAAACATGGTAGAACGTTGTGCCATGGCTCAAACGAACGGCCTTTATGACCTTTATTTTTTGTAATAAAACTTTTTTATTTTTTATGTTTTTTTGAAAACACTCGAATTTTGAAAATCCTATATTTTGGAAACTAGGAAGTCTACAAAAAAGTTTGTTTGACGTAAATGAAAGGTCCCTACCCCCTCTACCCCCAAAATAAATTTCAAGTCTCTAGGATGAAAACCTGTAGGTAGTAGTGGGATGGTGGGGGAGCTGCTTCCAAAAGCAAGTGGTGAGCCCCTGCGACCTTGGAATGGAAGGAGCCATGCTAGGAGGGCGTGCTTGGATTCGTTTTTTTCGTCTCGTCGTGCTCTTTACGGGAATGTCGGTGTCGAAAATGTGAAAATCTGGAAACACAGTCTTTTTGGGGTAAAAACGTGATTTTAGACTTTTTGCTATATCTCACGAACCAATAACGCTAGAGGCGTGTTCGACAGGTCCAAGGACTCGGGGTAACGTCCTCTCTCCTATGGACCACTCGTTATAATTTTTAATAAAATTGGAAACTCGATTTTGGGGTAAACACATGTTTTTTGTGATTTTGCCGATATCTCACGAAGCAATAACGCTAGAGGCATGTACGATGGGTCCAAGGATTCGGGAAGACGTCCTCTTTGCTATGGACCACTCGTTGTAATTTTAAAAAAATTGGGAAACGCGATTTTGGGGTAAACACGTGTTTTTTTTATAATTTTTGCCGATATGTCACGAACCAATAACGCTAGAGACGTGTACGAGGTGTCCTAGCACTCGGGCTAACGCCCCCTTTCAAATGTGGTAGATATTTTTTTCGAAAAAATAATTCACAAAGGGCCTAACGCCATACATGTTGAAAAAAAATCATTACCGTTACCTGTTTATAATGTTTATAAAGCGTGGTGGTTGAGAGAGACGATACGGCTGGGTGTGTGTGTGTTTCAACGAACCTGTCGCTGACCACGGTGGCTGTGTTCAATAGATCAATCGCTATTTCGACGGGTCGGTGTATGACAGAGCGAGGGTACGTTTTTTCACACTTTTTACCTTTAACGTGTAAACGGTGATGAGAACTTGGTTCTATGTTGGTCGAAGTGAGTACAGAAAACACACTTGCCGAGGAGCAGGAGGTGAATGTCATTTGAGCTTATGGGAAGGCGTTGATCTGACTTGACAACAGGTGACGCTTGAAGGTGAAATAATCTGACCATTGTGCTGGCAGGGAAGTGCGAAAGGCGTGCACACATGTGTGAAACCACAGGCACGCTAAACCAGTGACATCCTGTCTCGCTTCGTACGTGACAAAATGCAAGTCCATGTGAAATTTGATCTACCGCAGGTGTTCACCTGGGACGTTATCTGTCCACGTGCGCGATAACTGTTAACAAGTTACATCCTGTTTTGCTTCGTACGTGACAAAATGCAAGTTCATGTGAAATTTGATCCGGCACAGGTGTTCGCCTGAGACGTTAGCTGCCCACGTGCACGATAAGAGAATGTTCAAAGCGTGGGAAAAAAAAAGATTATACATGCAATGTGATATATAAAGACACGTCGCTGACATTTCCACTCGCACTTATGTGACTACTTTTGAACACGCTACAGCGTTGTGTGAAACACTTGGCCTTGTTTAACAGTTTTGGTGTTGGTGGAAAATACTTATTCTTGTTGTGAGGTAGGTATATATTTATTCATTTATACATTTATTGATTTATATATAAATACATGCAATTATTTATTGATTAGGTAATTAATGATTTTATTTATTTATTTGTTTGCAGATAACCGGCATACCTTACATGTCAGAGGGAGAAGAAACTATTGCACTTTTGAGCCCACTAGAAGGGAAGAGTAACAAGTCACTGCAAGTAAAGGTGAGATGATTTTTTTTAAACTAACTTGTTTCATTTTTTTTGTTTTATGTTTTATTTTATGAAATGTATGTATTAACCTGAATTTAGGTATTTATAGCGGTTTATTTTATTTATTTTTAGAAACTTGGAAAGAATAGCCTTACCGCCGTAGCAGTCGCTGAAAAAAACCAGAAACGCACTAAAGCGAAACCACTGCCAAAGAGTGAACTGTTTAAAACTCAGGTAAGTCCAACTTAAAAATGCTATTCCATTTTACCACTACTGAAAACTCGTAGACAAAAAAAAATTCATTACCTGTACATGACTGGGACAATGATTGCTTTCTTGATTAATGGCTATGTTGTTGTTGTTGACTGGGAAAAGTACAAGGCCATGTTGGATTTTCTAAAAATAAAATAATAAATTTAATTTATGGGTGGTTCCCTATGGACTCAACGAATATCCACAGGTTTGAACATGATAATGTGAACAAAATGACATGACATTCATTTTTGTTTATATATTGGTTAAAGGGAGGGTGGGGGAATGTAAATGACTGTAGCTTTATAAAAAAGAAAATAAGTACATGGGTTACTGTTTGTGCCAACATACAGTTTATTTTTAATGGTGTTTTGATATATTAATGCCAATTAACGTTAACGTTTTATTTACAAGTATTGATTGATTGATTGATTGATTGATTGATTGAGTGATGGGTTATTTTGTTTGCTTTTAGGTGTCGTCATGTGCCATTAACGTAATGAACAGACAGTGAACAAGCATGCATTATGCTTTAAAGTACTCTGTGCAATGTTAATAACTTACAATAAGAAAACGTTTTATTATAACACATGGCGTTAGTACCAAATACAACAAGTGAGCAAGTTGGTTTACCACGTGGGTTAAATTTAAAATCAGAACATGATCGATGGTTAACATTTGAATCCTGGCCTGTAGGCTTTTTGTCGACGCATGAACTTGCAAAAGCCGGTTTTTTTTTACTTGAACCGAGGAGATGTGGTGCGCTGTGTGTTTTGTCGTATTGAACTTTCACACTGGGAAGAAGGGGATGATCCCTTTAGAGACCATTTGCGATGGTCTCCTCACTGTCCTTACATGCTTGGAAAGCAAGTGGGTAACCTACCCGTGCATTCATTTTACCGAACCACAAGGCCTATGGCCGCTACTTACGTTGCTGAATCACAAATAAATAATAATAATGATGTATTACCAGCCAACGGTAGTGTCGATATATGTGGTCCATATGCCATAGACAGTGTTGAATTGGCGTGTGCTTTTGAAAAATTGGGAGTTTGCAAGACTAAAGCACTAGCACACCCAGAGTACAGCTCTGTTGAAAAACGTTTCGAATCTTATAAAAATGTTTGGCCATTAATATTAAAACACCTTACCAAACAGCTAAGTGAAGCTGGATTTTTTTATACTGGTGAAGGGGATAAAACAATATGTTTTTATTGTGGATTTGCTTTAAAGGATTGGCAAATGACTGATGACCCTTTTGTGCAACACGCTCGTTGGTTACCAAACTGTAAATACATGGTGTTGCTTAAAGGTCAGGAATTTGTGAACACTATTCGTAAAGAAAAAGTGATTGCAGCACAAGACATAAAAGTGCCTTTAGAGTTAGAGCACGTGGAGCAAATACATAAGGCTGAAAGAAAAGACTTGTCTCACGAACAGATACAAAAGTGTGACCAACAATTATGTAAAATTTGTTATCAAGATGAACTAGGTGTTGTATTTTTACCCTGTGGACACATGATAGCCTGTGTCAAGTGTGCATTAGAACTTAACACTTGTGCTATATGCAGAAAAGTAGTATCTGCAACAGTTAGGGCATTTCTTGCATAACTAGTATAATTTATTCGCCATGGATAGTGCAAAATCCCTAATTGCACAATATTATTAAAGCTGTTTTAGAGTGTAATAGATATGCTTTTGTTTTGTTTATAGACTACTACAATGAATGTTTTGAATGCTGTGGGACAATCATGTGGCTTAGAGACAAAGAAGCTCAGCGAATTGCCAATGCATATTCCATTCCGCATTATCAAGATTCGGAAATTGAAAACAGCATATGGTGATCGTGTACTTTGTGTATGTGAAAACTTTGAGACATTTCTGCCTATACGGTTTAATGATATGTCGGAGAGTGTTTTTGATGAAGTCAATAATGCTGTGCAACCTGTACACTTAATTTATGAAGGTTTTAAAAACAATAGGTGCATGGTTCGTTTTAATTAAATAAATAAATAATGTGAAATAATAATGGAAATTATAAGTAATGACAATATACTGAAAAAGAAAGAAAATATGTGCATAGAATAGTAATGTTTTAGTGTTTAGTGTTGTCTTTAAAAATATTATGATGAAACCAAAAAAAATGTATATAAAGTTTGTAAATAAATGCAAAATGATGTTACAATGCTGTTTTATTTTATACAAAGTTAGTATATTTAACATTGCAGAGTATACATGATTATGACAATAAATGCATACTGAATACAAGCCTTTCTCACATTACAATAGTCTGTTATAGTTTTAAACACAAGGCTTGTTGTAGATCATTTTATAGCAATGTCCCTTTAATGTTGTTTTCGAAAAGTGGGGAAGCCACAATGGTTGTATTGACATAAAAGCCTTATGGTTATTACTATTTAGTCACTTTGATCCCCTTGCAGATCAACAGCAGATGACCTAGTTGTTCCACTCTTTAAAACGACAACAACAACACTACCTCTTGCATAGTTTGTGATGTTGATGGCTCTTGCGACGTGGAAGATGGATTAAAAATAACTTTGAGAACAGGGGTTAAACGTTGATCATTAAACAATGCACTATTTTGAGTAGCAATATGGTTTTCTTGATTTTTTGTCGACGGCAACTGTGTTTCATGCGGTACACTACATTGATGATCACTGACACTTAAAACCTCACTATTTTTACTTTTTAGGTCACCACGACAATGTTTGGAACGTTGCTTTGAACAACGCCAAATAACAGTTCCATTTTTATTGGTTCGTTTCACAATATATGAATATCCTTTATAGTATGCGTAAGGCTTACCATACCTAGTCACTGATACTTCCATATCAACTGTCGAGCATAGACTAAGCTCTAGTAAAGTCAACTTGGTAATAAGAATACTAGTTTAATGTGAGAGCAAATATGGATCCAAAGAGTTCAGGTAAAAGTGAAAGCAAATAAGCAAATATTAGAAACAAGAGTTGGGGTGAAAGTGGTCGCAAAGTGGTAGACCCATTACACAATAATTTCAGCACGACGAAGCTCTTGTTCAATTTCTTTGATTTCCCAATCGTGACCAGTATGGCCAGATTGACGTGAGGCATGCAACAACTGTAGCCGCTGGACGAGCTTATTGGGATTATGCCAGTATACAAATTTAACAAATGGATTTTTAGGTGTAAACAAAGCATTACCATTATCATGATCATTATCATCATCGTCATTATCATCATCATGATCACCATTATCATCATGACCATCATCACTGTTACTATATAGTCCTTTTTGATCCTCTTGCAATACCACTTTATTTATAGTCTGAGTTGATTTTGACAGTGTTGAAGGTTTCTTGGACGTTGACAACTGTCCTAACATGACGTTTTGAGGACATGATAAGTCCTTTTGAACAAACACTGTACTATCTTTAGCCGCAATATCGTTTTCTTGAACTTGCTTTTTAGCATTTTGATAATTGTTTGTAAACAGTAAGCGTGGTTCGTTTCGAGCACTACATTGATGAACACTCACACTTAAAACCTTTCCATTTTTACTTTTCAGATTGCCTCGACATTTTGTTGACCTCTCTTTTGAGCATCGCCAGAATATTATTCCATTCACATTCTGGCGATTATAGTTATAGGAGTAGCCTTGATAGAGTGCACGTAGCCTACCTTTGTTGGTTGTAATAAGTTCCATAGTAGTAACTGACCTGTCAGTACGATGTTCACACTACAAAGGTTACAACTGTTTTGCTGATGGAGTGACCTACTATAAGCTTATATATTGGCTTATGTGTTGGCTTTTTGTGTTGGCTTTTCGTGTTGGCTTTTGTGTTGGCTTATGTGTTGGCTTTTTGTGTTGGCTTTTTGTGTTGGCTTTTCATGTTGGCTTTTCGTGTTGGCTTATGTGTTGGCTTTTTGTGTTGGCTTTTCGTGTTGGCTTTTGTGTTGGCTTATGTGTTGGCTTTTTGTGTTGGCTTTTTGTGTTGGCTTTTCATGTTGGCTTTTCGTGTTGGCTTATGTGTTGGCTTTTTGTGTTGGCTTTTTGTGTTGGCTTTTCGTGTTGGCTTTTGTGTTGGCTTATGTGTTGGCTTTTTGTGTTGGCTTTTTGTGTTGGCTTTTCATGTTGGCTTTTCGTGTTGGCTTTTCGTGTTGGCTTTTTGTGTTGGCTTTTCGTGTTGGCATTTCGTGTTGGCTTTTGTGTTGGCTTTTCGTGTTGGCTTTTTGTGTTGGCTTTTCGTGTTGGCATTTCGTGTTGGCTTTTCGTGTTGGCTTTTTTTGTATTGGCCTTTCGTATTGGCTTTTTGTATTGGCTTTTCGTGTTGGCTTTTTGTGTTGGCTTTAGTATTGGCTTTTGTATTGGCTTATTTGACAAGTTATTTGTGTCAATGTATTTAGTGGATTTTTTCTTGGTGTTGGAAAGTAGTTGAAAGAGAGGGAATATTTAAAGACTTAACCTCAGCTCACTAACCTAACCTAACCTTTCAACTCTCAGATGTTAATTAAATTCTGTGCATTGTCGAGTTGGAGCCCAAGACCTCAGGGGTAAAAAAAACAATTATTTTTGACGACTTATTTTGGTAACTTATTTTAATGGCTAACCTAACTTTACCTAACCTAACCTAACCTAACCTAACCTCAGCTCACTTTGGATATTACTAGTAAGTGTTCATATCCTCTGCTAGGTAGCATGCTAGTAGTACAGGTAGTGCTCATATTTACCGCTAGATAGCGGAAACATACTTTGCATGTTGCATGTGACACTTGTGAAGTTTAACCACATGCAAGACGTGCTTGTATAAGTTCTCTATTTAAACTCAATATACAATTAACCACTAAATGTTCAGAACTAACATGTATAGCCATGTTTAGGGTATATAGGAGACCCTTAGCAAGAAAGGCTGTCTAACCCACGAGTGTACAGCCTTGTCATACGCAATAAGCCCCTGTTGGCTTTCTCAAATTGTTGTTGTTGTTGTTTTCTGCCAACAGGGGCTTACTGCGTATGACAAGGCTGTACACTCGTGGGTTAGACAGCCTTTCTTGCTAAGGGTCTCCTATATACCCTAAACATGGCTATACATGTTAGTTCTGAACATTTAGTGGTTAATTGTATATTGAGTTTAAATAGAGAACTTATACAAGCACGTCTTGCATGTGGTTAAACTTCACAAGTGTCACATGCAACATGCAAAGTATGTTTCCGCTATCTAGCGGTAAATATGAGCACTACCTGTACTACTAGCATGCTACCTAGCAGAGGATATGAACACTTACTAGTAATATCCAAAGTGAGCTGAGGTTAGGTTAGGTTAGGTTAGGTTAGGTAAAGTTAGGTTAGCCATTAAAATAAGTTACCAAAATAAGTCGTCAAAAATAATTGTTTTTTTTACCCCTGAGGTCTTGGGCTCCAACTCGACAATGCACAGAATTTAATTAACATCTGAGAGTTGAAAGGTTAGGTTAGGTTAGTGAGCTGAGGTTAAGTCTTTAAATATTCCCTCTCTTTCAACTACTTTCCAACACCAAGAAAAAATCCACTAAATACATTGACACAAATAACTTGTCAAATAAGCCAATACAAAAGCCAATACTAAAGCCAACACAAAAAGCCAACACGAAAAGCCAATACAAAAAGCCAATACGAAAGGCCAATACAAAAAAAGCCAACACGAAAAGCCAACACGAAATGCCAACACGAAAAGCCAACACAAAAAGCCAACACGAAAAGCCAACACAAAAGCCAACACGAAATGCCAACACGAAAAGCCAACACAAAAAGCCAACACGAAAAGCCAACACGAAAAGCCAACATGAAAAGCCAACACAAAAAGCCAACACAAAAAGCCAACACATAAGCCAACACAAAAGCCAACACGAAAAGCCAACACAAAAAGCCAACACAAAAAGCCAACACATAAGCCAACACGAAAAGCCAACATGAAAAGCCAACACAAAAAGCCAACACAAAAAGCCAACACATAAGCCAACACAAAAGCCAACACGAAAAGCCAACACAAAAAGCCAACACATAAGCCAACACGAAAAGCCAACATGAAAAGCCAACACAAAAAGCCAACACAAAAAGCCAACACATAAGCCAACACAAAAGCCAACACGAAAAGCCAACACAAAAAGCCAACACATAAGCCAATATATAAGCTTATAGTAGGTCACTCCATCAGCAAAACAGTTGTAACCTTTGTAGTGTGAACATCGTACTGACAGGTCAGTTACTACTATGGAACTTATTACAACCAACAAAGGTAGGCTACGTGCACTCTATCAAGGCTACTCCTATAACTATAATCGCCAGAATGTGAATGGAATAATATTCTGGCGATGCTCAAAAGAGAGGTCAACAAAATGTCGAGGCAATCTGAAAAGTAAAAATGGAAAGGTTTTAAGTGTGAGTGTTCATCAATGTAGTGCTCGAAACGAACCACGCTTACTGTTTACAAACAATTATCAAAATGCTAAAAAGCAAGTTCAAGAAAACGATATTGCGGCTAAAGATAGTACAGTGTTTGTTCAAAAGGACTTATCATGTCCTCAAAACGTCATGTTAGGACAGTTGTCAACGTCCAAGAAACCTTCAACACTGTCAAAATCAACTCAGACTATAAATAAAGTGGTATTGCAAGAGGATCAAAAAGGACTATATAGTAACAGTGATGATGGTCATGATGATAATGGTGATCATGATGATGATAATGACGATGATGATAATGATCATGATAATGGTAATGCTTTGTTTACACCTAAAAATCCATTTGTTAAATTTGTATACTGGCATAATCCCAATAAGCTCGTCCAGCGGCTACAGTTGTTGCATGCCTCACGTCAATCTGGCCATACTGGTCACGATTGGGAAATCAAAGAAATTGAACAAGAGCTTCGTCGTGCTGAAATTATTGTGTAATGGGTCTACCACTTTGCGACCACTTTCACCCCAACTCTTGTTTCTAATATTTGCTTATTTGCTTTCACTTTTACCTGAACTCTTTGGATCCATATTTGCTCTCACATTAAACTAGTATTCTTATTACCAAGTTGACTTTACTAGAGCTTAGTCTATGCTCGACAGTTGATATGGAAGTATCAGTGACTAGGTATGGTAAGCCTTACGCATACTATAAAGGATATTCATATATTGTGAAACGAACCAATAAAAATGGAACTGTTATTTGGCGTTGTTCAAAGCAACGTTCCAAACATTGTCGTGGTGACCTAAAAAGTAAAAATAGTGAGGTTTTAAGTGTCAGTGATCATCAATGTAGTGTACCGCATGAAACACAGTTGCCGTCGACAAAAAATCAAGAAAACCATATTGCTACTCAAAATAGTGCATTGTTTAATGATCAACGTTTAACCCCTGTTCTCAAAGTTATTTTTAATCCATCTTCCACGTCGCAAGAGCCATCAACATCACAAACTATGCAAGAGGTAGTGTTGTTGTTGTCGTTTTAAAGAGTGGAACAACTAGGTCATCTGCTGTTGATCTGCAAGGGGATCAAAGTGACTAAATAGTAATAACCATAAGGCTTTTATGTCAATACAACCATTGTGGCTTCCCCACTTTTCGAAAACAACATTAAAGGGACATTGCTATAAAATGATCTACAACAAGCCTTGTGTTTAAAACTATAACAGACTATTGTAATGTGAGAAAGGCTTGTATTCAGTATGCATTTATTGTCATAATCATGTATACTCTGCAATGTTAAATATACTAACTTTGTATAAAATAAAACAGCATTGTAACATCATTTTGCATTTATTTACAAACTTTATATACATTTTTTTTGGTTTCATCATAATATTTTTAAAGACAACACTAAACACTAAAACATTACTATTCTATGCACATATTTTCTTTCTTTTTCAGTATATTGTCATTACTTATAATTTCCATTATTATTTCACATTATTTATTTATTTAATTAAAACGAACCATGCACCTATTGTTTTTAAAACCTTCATAAATTAAGTGTACAGGTTGCACAGCATTATTGACTTCATCAAAAACACTCTCCGACATATCATTAAACCGTATAGGCAGAAATGTCTCAAAGTTTTCACATACACAAAGTACACGATCACCATATGCTGTTTTCAATTTCCGAATCTTGATAATGCGGAATGGAATATGCATTGGCAATTCGCTGAGCTTCTTTGTCTCTAAGCCACATGATTGTCCCACAGCATTCAAAACATTCATTGTAGTAGTCTATAAACAAAACAAAAGCATATCTATTACACTCTAAAACAGCTTTAATAATATTGTGCAATTAGGGATTTTGCACTATCCATGGCGAATAAATTATACTAGTTATGCAAGAAATGCCCTAACTGTTGCAGATACTACTTTTCTGCATATAGCACAAGTGTTAAGTTCTAATGCACACTTGACACAGGCTATCATGTGTCCACAGGGTAAAAATACAACACCTAGTTCATCTTGATAACAAATTTTACATAATTGTTGGTCACACTTTTGTATCTGTTCGTGAGACAAGTCTTTTCTTTCAGCCTTATGTATTTGCTCCACGTGCTCTAACTCTAAAGGCACTTTTATGTCTTGTGCTGCAATCACTTTTTCTTTACGAATAGTGTTCACAAATTCCTGACCTTTAAGCAACACCATGTATTTACAGTTTGGTAACCAACGAGCGTGTTGCACAAAAGGGTCATCAGTCATTTGCCAATCCTTTAAAGCAAATCCACAATAAAAACATATTGTTTTATCCCCTTCACCAGTATAAAAAAATCCAGCTTCACTTAGCTGTTTGGTAAGGTGTTTTAATATTAATGGCCAAACATTTTTATAAGATTCGAAACGTTTTTCAACAGAGCTGTACTCTGGGTGTGCTAGTGCTTTAGTCTTGCAAACTCCCAATTTTTCAAAAGCACACGCCAATTCAACACTGTCTATGGCATATGGACCACATATATCGACACTACCGTTGGCTGGTAATACATCATTATTATTATTTATTTGTGATTCAGCAACGTAAGTAGCGGCCATAGGCCTTGTGGTTCGGTAAAATGAATGCACGGGTAGGTTACCCACTTGCTTTCCAAGCATGTAAGGACAGTGAGGAGACCATCGCAAATGGTCTCTAAAGGGATCATCCCCTTCTTCCCAGTGTGAAAGTTCAATACGACAAAACACACAGCGCACCACATCTCCTCGGTTCAAGTAAAAAAAAACCGGCTTTTGCAAGTTCATGCGTCGACAAAAAGCCTACAGGCCAGGATTCAAATGTTAACCATCGATCATGTTCTGATTTTAAATTTAACCCACGTGGTAAACCAACTTGCTCACTTGTTGTATTTGGTACTAACGCCATGTGTTATAATAAAACGTTTTCTTATTGTAAGTTATTAACATTGCACAGAGTACTTTAAAGCATAATGCATGCTTGTTCACTGTCTGTTCATTACGTTAATGGCACATGACGACACCTAAAAGCAAACAAAATAACCCATCACTCAATCAATCAATCAATCAATCAATCAATCAATACTTGTAAATAAAACGTTAACGTTAATTGGCATTAATATATCAAAACACCATTAAAAATAAACTGTATGTTGGCACAAACAGTAACCCATGTACTTATTTTCTTTTTTATAAAGCTACAGTCATTTACATTCCCCCACCCTCCCTTTAACCAATATATAAACAAAAATGAATGTCATGTCATTTTGTTCACATTATCATGTTCAAACCTGTGGATATTCGTTGAGTCCATAGGGAACCACCCATAAATTAAATTTATTATTTTATTTTTAGAAAATCCAACATGGCCTTGTACTTTTCCCAGTCAACAACAACAACATAGCCATTAATCAAGAAAGCAATCATTGTCCCAGTCATGTACAGGTAATGAATTTTTTTTTGTCTACGAGTTTTCAGTAGTGGTAAAATGGAATAGCATTTTTAAGTTGGACTTACCTGAGTTTTAAACAGTTCACTCTTTGGCAGTGGTTTCGCTTTAGTGCGTTTCTGGTTTTTTTCAGCGACTGCTACGGCGGTAAGGCTATTCTTTCCAAGTTTCTAAAAATAAATAAAATAAACCGCTATAAATACCTAAATTCAGGTTAATACATACATTTCATAAAATAAAACATAAAACAAAAAAAATGAAACAAGTTAGTTTAAAAAAAATCATCTCACCTTTACTTGCAGTGACTTGTTACTCTTCCCTTCTAGTGGGCTCAAAAGTGCAATAGTTTCTTCTCCCTCTGACATGTAAGGTATGCCGGTTATCTGCAAACAAATAAATAAATAAAATCATTAATTACCTAATCAATAAATAATTGCATGTATTTATATATAAATCAATAAATGTATAAATGAATAAATATATACCTACCTCACAACAAGAATAAGTATTTTCCACCAACACCAAAACTGTTAAACAAGGCCAAGTGTTTCACACAACGCTGTAGCGTGTTCAAAAGTAGTCACATAAGTGCGAGTGGAAATGTCAGCGACGTGTCTTTATATATCACATTGCATGTATAATCTTTTTTTTTCCCACGCTTTGAACATTCTCTTATCGTGCACGTGGGCAGCTAACGTCTCAGGCGAACACCTGTGCCGGATCAAATTTCACATGAACTTGCATTTTGTCACGTACGAAGCAAAACAGGATGTAACTTGTTAACAGTTATCGCGCACGTGGACAGATAACGTCCCAGGTGAACACCTGCGGTAGATCAAATTTCACATGGACTTGCATTTTGTCACGTACGAAGCGAGACAGGATGTCACTGGTTTAGCGTGCCTGTGGTTTCACACATGTGTGCACGCCTTTCGCACTTCCCTGCCAGCACAATGGTCAGATTATTTCACCTTCAAGCGTCACCTGTTGTCAAGTCAGATCAACGCCTTCCCATAAGCTCAAATGACATTCACCTCCTGCTCCTCGGCAAGTGTGTTTTCTGTACTCACTTCGACCAACATAGAACCAAGTTCTCATCACCGTTTACACGTTAAAGGTAAAAAGTGTGAAAAAACGTACCCTCGCTCTGTCATACACCGACCCGTCGAAATAGCGATTGATCTATTGAACACAGCCACCGTGGTCAGCGACAGGTTCGTTGAAACACACACACACCCAGCCGTATCGTCTCTCTCAACCACCACGCTTTATAAACATTATAAACAGGTAACGGTAATGATTTTTTTTCAACATGTATGGCGTTAGGCCCTTTGTGAATTATTTTTTCGAAAAAAATATCTACCACATTTGAAAGGGGGCGTTAGCCCGAGTGCTAGGACACCTCGTACACGTCTCTAGCGTTATTGGTTCGTGACATATCGGCAAAAATTATAAAAAAAACACGTGTTTACCCCAAAATCGCGTTTCCCAATTTTTTTAAAATTACAACGAGTGGTCCATAGCAAAGAGGACGTCTTCCCGAATCCTTGGACCCATCGTACATGCCTCTAGCGTTATTGCTTCGTGAGATATCGGCAAAATCACAAAAAACATGTGTTTACCCCAAAATCGAGTTTCCAATTTTATTAAAAATTATAACGAGTGGTCCATAGGAGAGAGGACGTTACCCCGAGTCCTTGGACCTGTCGAACACGCCTCTAGCGTTATTGGTTCGTGAGATATAGCAAAAAGTCTAAAATCACGTTTTTACCCCAAAAAGACTGTGTTTCCAGATTTTCACATTTTCGACACCGACATTCCCGTAAAGAGCACGACGAGACGAAAAAAACGAATCCAAGCACGCCCTCCTAGCATGGCTCCTTCCATTCCAAGGTCGCAGGGGCTCACCACTTGCTTTTGGAAGCAGCTCCCCCACCATCCCACTACTACCTACAGGTTTTCATCCTAGAGACTTGAAATTTATTTTGGGGGTAGAGGGGGTAGGGACCTTTCATTTACGTCAAACAAACTTTTTTGTAGACTTCCTAGTTTCCAAAATATAGGATTTTCAAAATTCGAGTGTTTTCAAAAAAACATAAAAAATAAAAAAGTTTTATTACAAAAAATAAAGGTCATAAAGGCCGTTCGTTTGAGCCATGGCACAACGTTCTACCATGTTTGGTTTTCAAACTATCACCAACGTTGCAAAACAAAAAAATTCAAAGAATTTTTGAAAAATATAATACATGGTCCATAGGAAAGAGAACGTCAGCCCGAGTCCACTGACACGCCATTTGTCAAAATCGGACCATGCGTTCGAGAGATATTTAACATGGCTGAGGCTTAGTAGTGGTAATAACGGGGTTCTGAAGTGGGGCAGAACCCCTATCATCCCCCTACTAGCTAGGAATGGGTTCTTCCGTCATGAGTCTTGATTTCTGCAAACAGCTGCTTACTGCGTATCACAGGGCTAGAGGTTGGTCGGTAAGACGTTCTTTCACGATGTGAACACCGAGAGAGGTAGTTAGCAACTGGTGATATTCTTGTTAAGGATCCTCTAATATACCCCTAGTCTAGACCAAGAGCTCTTTACAGCGTATGACAAGGCTGTAGACTGGACAGTGAGACGGTCTTTCACCATGTGAACACTGTAACAAGTAGTGGTCAACTGATTATATTGAGCTAACCTCATTGCTATTTGAAGTTGTTCCTTCCACGCTCGTCTAATTCGTATGCAGGCATTTGATTTTGGACCTGTTGATAATAAGGCTTCTTCATTGGTTGTGTTCATATGGTGAAGTATTGTGATTTTTGCCAATTCAAGCTTCGACCAGTGTTTTGGAGCGGATTTACGAATTAACTGTCCACTGATTCTCTGTGTTTTCATGGCTGAATATCATCGCTGTTACATATATGTTTTTAGTTTTGCTCAACATTTTCCTGTGACCTACTTATATGGTGCACCATATTAAGTTAAATAGCCATTTATTTTTTGAATGCTACGCTATATTAAATCTTTCTTCGGATATTTGTCTTGGCTGATGAAGGGGATAAAAGCAATTAATCCCCGAAAACATGTACCAGGAGCAAGTGTAATTATAATTTATTTTCGTTTATGTATTGACTAAGGCGGATATATAATTTGTTGTTAAAACTATTTAGTACGTCAATACGGAACCATCATGGAAACTAGTTTAAATAATAGAATTAACAAATTAAGTCAAGAAAATGTTAGTCAAGCAGACTATGAACATGCCAAAAATGTCTGGAAACAGTTCAACATTAAAACTCTAGGGGAATATAGTGATCTCTACCTAACTTCAGATGTACTCCTTCTTGCAGACAGCTTTGAAACGTTTAGGAACAAAACACTAGAAACACACCAAGTGGATGCTGCACACTTTTTTACTTCGCCTGGTTTAAGTTTTGAGGCAATGCTCCTTTACACAGGAATTGCATTGGAATTACTACAGGATTACGATCAGATTCTTCTAATCGAGTCTGGAATACGTGGAGGCATATGCCAGGTGTCTCATCGGTATGCTGAAGCTAACAATAAATACATTGAAACCTATGATTCTGAGAAACCATCGCAGTTTATTACCTATGATGATGCCAACAACCAATACGGGTGGGCTATGTGCCACTCCCTTCCTTATGGTGGACTTCAGTGGGTTTCTCCAGATACTGTTGATCTAGAAAAACTAAAGAAAGACGATCCTGTGGGATACATTCTAGACATTGATGTTGATTACCCATCTGACCTTAATGATCTACACAACGATTTACCTTTCCTACCAGAGTGTACACAACCTAAGGATTCGTCTCTGAAAAAACTAATTCCTCATCTTCGAAATCGAAGGCGATATGTTGTTCACTACATGGCATTAAAACAGGCTTTAGATCATGGAATAAAATTGATAAAAATTCATCGTGAGTTAAAGTTTAAGCAAAGACCTTGTTTAAAGGCATACGTTGATTTTAATAACAACCTTCGAAAACAAGCCAAAAATTATTTTGAGAAAAATCTGTAGAAATTATTCAACAATGCCATTTTCGGAAAAACAATGGAAAATATCCGTAAAAGAATAGACATACGTCTTGTGACTGACAGAAAAAAGGCAGAAAAGCTAATAGCAAAGCCGACATTTATTGACAGAACAATTTATGGTCCTAACCTAGCTGCTTTCCACATGGCTAAACGTAACATTGTATTCAATAAGCCAATATATATTGGAATGTGTATACGGATACCGACTCGTTCATTTATTTGGTTAACACCCCAGATGTATATCAGGACAAGTTGGATTTCCTAGAACACGTGGACACATCTGATTATCCTACTAATCACGTATGTTTCTCTATATCAAACAAGAAAACGTTGGGGGAAATTTGAAGACGAGGCTTGTGGACAAATTATTAAATCATTTGTTGGACTTAAAGCTAAAATGTAATGCTTTAGACATAAATGGTAAATAAATCAAAAAGATTAAAGGTATTAGCAAAGGTGTTGTCAAAAATTGTATAAGCTTTCAAGATTATAAGGATTGTGTCATGAAAAACAATGTAAAAAGAATACCCATGAACATTATCGCTTCTAAACAACATGACATATCGTCTATAAGACTAAACAAAATTGCTTTGTGTCCTTGTGATGATAAAAGAGTGATTGATGCTGAAGGTATAGGTACACATGCCTATGGTCATTACTCAATCATTAACCATGCTTAAAGAGTTAAGTTATGAATATCAAAATATTCTGCCTGCAATGCAAATACATAAAACAAAACAATTAAGTAAATAAAACCATAGCACTACAAAAATAAAAAAATGGTATTCATAATCAAAAATAAATAAAATAGAAAACAAAATAAAAACAACTGTACAATTTATAACAAAAAAAGAATAGACTATATATAAAATGTATTATGTGTAAATAGTGTACATGTATTTAAAATAACAAATATTGTATGGACACTGCTTGTACATTTTAAATTACTACCCACCTCTCTTCACTCCTAATGCAAAATGAACATGTAAAACACAAATTGGAAAATCTATGTTTCCATACTGACAAAATAGAAAAAAACATTAAACTGATACTTTAAAAACTGTAAATGGGAATTTTGGTAAATTGAAAAATGTGTAAACAACAAAATGCAAAATCCATGTTTCCATATTATGAAATTGAAAAACTTAAAACTGACATTTAAAAAAAACTGAAAATGGGAAAGTGGAAAATTGACAAATGTGTAAACAACAAAATGCAAAATCCATGTTTCCATATTATGAAATTGAAAACTTAAAACTGACATTTAAAAAAAAATGGGAAATTGGAAAATTGACAAATGTGTAAACAACAAAATGAAAAAAATTACCCGGTTGGGGTAGTGATCATGTTGTACAGTAGCCTATAAGACTAGCTTAAGGATAGTTGCATGTGCCCTTATATACTTTGTGTATGTGCATTAGCCTTTGGATTAGCTTAAGTTAGGTTTGGTAAAGTTAGGTTTGGTGAGGTTAGGTATGTGACCTTGTAGTTTACTCTTTTCGGAAAATGTAAACTGTAAATTCTAAAATCAAAAAATATTAAATTAAAAATGTAAAATCTAAAAAAAACTAAAATCTAAAATACAAAAAATCAAAAATATAAAATATAAAAAAAGTAAAATGAAAAAATTAAAAATCTAAAATGTTAAAATGTAAAATGTTAAAATGTAAAATCTAAAATCTTTAAATGAGGTTTCTGTGGGTTAGGTTAGGTTAGGATATAACTAAATTTATTATTTGTGTTCTCTCATTTGCTCTTACTTTTTTGCACACACTATTTGATCTCACTTTTTGCTCTTATATTTGCACTCACTTTGAAATTAGTTTAGGTGAAATTAGGTGAGGAAATGTTTGGTTAGGTTAGATTAGGTTAGGTTAGTGTATGTTATAACTAAGTTTATTATTTGTGCTCTTACATTTGCTCTTACTTTTTTTCATTACACTTTTTGCTCTCACTTTTTTTTGCTTGCACTTTGAAGTTAGGTTTGGTTAGGTTAGGTTAAGTTAGGTTAGGTTAGGTGAAGTTAGGTTAGGTTAGGTCAGGTAAAGTTAGGATAGGTTATAACTAAGTTTATTATTTGTGCTCTTACATTTGTTCTCACATTTTGATCACACATTTGCTCTCACATTTATTTATTTTTTTGCTTTTTACTTTCAAGTTAGGTTAGGTTAGGTTAAGTTAAGTTGGGTTAGGCAGAATGGCTGATGTATGAATTAAACCCAGCTGCTCTGAGTTTATTTTGCCTCACAAGGCTGAGTGTTCCCCGTCTCAACCCTCAGCCCAGAATTAAATTTCTCGACAGAGTCAGGACTCGAACCCGGGTCTCTACAGTAACAGTTAAGAATGCTAGCCACTACACTAAAAAGTGGACAATATAAGGCCGGTCATGAGTGTACATGATCAATGCATGATTACTTAATAATAATAATAATAATAATAATAATAATAATAATAATAAAAATAATGAATATCAATTTAGCAACGTAACACAGTCAACCTCCCCCTGTGACGTCATTCAATGTCCCAGGGCGTGGCAGCCATATTGCCCATTAGCCCCTGACCCAGCTATGACTGACCTCTCCATAAGAATAACATAGGGCAGTTGCGCGCAGCGGCCATCTTACGCATTAGCCCCTGTGCCAGAACCCCTCTTTTATTCTTACTGAGCAGATAGTAACTCTAAGTATTATGTGTCTGCTAGAGTACAGGAACACACAGTTTGCAAAGAAGATTAGAGCATGCTACTAACTCTAAGAATTATGTATTGATAGAGTACAGGAACACCCAGTATGCATTGGAGACTAGCGAATGCTAGTAACTCTAAGAATTGTGTGTCTGCTAGTATACGGGAACACACAGTTTGCAAAGGAGATTACAGAATTCTAGTAACTCTAAGAACTGTGTGTCTGCTAGTGTACGGGAACACACAGTTTGCAAAGGAGAATAGAGAATGCTAGTAACTCTAAGAATTATGTGTTTGCTGGAGTACGGGAACACACAGTTCGCAAAGAAGAGTAGGGAATGCTAGCACCTCTAGGAATTATGTGTCTACTAGAGTACGGGAGCAAAGAGTTTGCAAAGAAGATTAGAGAATGCTAGTAACTCTAGCAATTATGTGTCTGCTAATATACGGGAGCACACAGTTTACAAAGAAAAACAGAGCAGCTAGTAACTCAAAGTATTATGTGTCTGCTTGTGTACGGGAGCACAGAGTTTGCAAAGAAGGTTAGAGAATGCTAGTAACTCTAAGAATTATGTGTTTGCTATATTACGAAAGCACACAGTTTGCAAAGAAGATTAGAGAATGCTAGTAACTCTAAAAATGATGTGTTAGCTAGAGTACAGGAGCACAAGGTTTGCAAAGAAGATTGGAGAATGCTAATAACTCTTAGAATTATAAGTTTGCTAGTGTACGGGAACAGACAGCTTGCAAAGGAGATTAGAGCATGCTAGTAACTCTAAGAATTATGTGTCTGCTAGTGTACGGGAACACACAGTTTGCAAAGAATAACAGAGAAAGCTAGTAACTTTAGAATTATGTGTTCGCTAGAGTACCTCAGCACACAGTTTGTAAAGAAGTTTAGAGCAGCTAGTTACACTAAGTATTATGTGTCTGCTAGTGTACGGGAACACACAGCTTGCAAAGGAGATTAGAGCATGCTAGTAACTCTAAGAATTATGTGTCTGCTAGTGTACGGGAACACACAGCTTGCAAAGGAGATTAGAGCATGCTAGTAACTCTATGCATTATGTGTCTGCTAGAGTACGGGAACACACAGTTTGCAAAGGAGATTAGAGCAGCTAGTAACTCTAAGAATTATGTGTCTGCTAGAGTACGTGAGAACACAATTTGCAAAGGAGATTAGAGCATGATAGTAACTAAGAATTATGTGCCTGCTTGTGTATGGGAGAGACAGTGTGCAAAGGAGATTAGAGCATGCTAGTAACTCAAAGAATTGTGTGTCTGCTAGTGTACGGGAGAGACAGTGTGCAGAGGAGATATGAGCAGCTAGTAACTCTAAGAATGATGTGTCTGCTAGTGTATGGGAGCACACAATTTGCAAAGGAGTTTAGAGCAGCTAGTAACTCTAAGAATTATGTGTCTGCTAGTGTATGGGAGTGACAGTGTGCAGAGGAGATATGAGCAGCTAGTAACTCTAAGAATGATGTGTCTGCTAGAGTACGGGAGCACACAATTTGCAAAGGAGATTAGAGCAACTAGTAACTCTAAGAATTATGTGTCTGCTAGTGTACGTGAGCACATAGTTTGCAAAGGAGATTAGAGCATGCTAGTAACTCTAAGAATTATGTGTCGGCTAATGTACGGGAGAGAAAAATTGCAGAGAAGATTAGAGCATGCTAGTAACTCTAAGAATTATGTGTCTACTAGAGTACGGGAGCACACAGTTTGCAGAGGAGATTAGAGCAGCTTGTAAATCCAAGAATTATGTGTCCGCTAGAGTACGGAGCACACAGTTTGCAAAGGAGATTAGAGCATGCTAGTAACTCTACGAATTGTGTGTCTGCTAGTGTACGGGAGAGACAAATTGCCGAGGAGATTAGAACAGCTAGTAACTCTAAGAATTATGTGTCTGCTAGTGTAAGGGAAAGACAGTGTGCAGAGGAGATATGAGCAGCGAGTTACTCTAAGAATAATGTGTCTGCTAGAGTACGGGAGCACACAATTTGCAAAGGAGATTAGAGCAACTAGTAACTCTAAGAATTTTGTGTCTGCTAGTGTACGTGAGCACACAGTTTGCAAAGGAGATTAGGGCATCTAGTAACTCTAAGAATGATGTGTCTGCTAGTGTACGTGAGCACACAGTTTGCAAAGGAGATTAGAGCATCTAGTAACTCTAAGAATGATGTGTCCGCTAGAGTACGGGAGCACACATTTTTCAAAGGAGATTAGAGCAGATAGTAAATCTAAGAATGATGTGTCTGCTAGAGTACGGGAGCACACAATTTGCAAAGGAGATTAGAGCAACTAGTAACTCTAAGAATTATGTGTCTGCCAGAGTACGGAAGCACACAATTTGCAAAGGAGATTAGAGCAACTAGTAACTCTAAGAATTATGTGTCTGCTAGTGTACGGGGTCACATAGTTTGCAAAGGAGATTAGAGCATGCTAGTAACACTAAGAATTATGTGTCGGCTAATGTATGGGAGAGACAGATTGCAGGGGAGATTAGAGCAAGCTAGTTACTCTAAGAATTATGTGTCTGCTAGTGTACGGGAGCACATAGTTTGCAAAAGAGATTAGAGCATGCTAGTAACTCTAAGAATTATGTGTCGGCTAATGTAAGAGAGAGACAGATTGCAGAGGAGTTTAGAGCATGCTAGTAACTATAAGAATTATGTGTCTACTAGAGTACGGGAGCACACAGTTTGCAAAGGAGATTAGAGCAGCTTGTAAATCTAAGAATTATGTGTCCGCTAGAGTACGGAGCACACAGTTTGCAAAGGAGATTTGAGCAAGCTAGTAACCCTAAGAATTATGTGCCTGCTAGTGTACGGGGTCACACAGTTGGCAAAGGAGATTAGGCCATGCTAGTAACTCTAAGAATTATGTGTCTATTAGTGTATGGGAGAGACAGATTGCAGAGAAGATTAGAGCATGCTATTAACTCTAAGAATTATGTGTCTGCTAGTGTACGGGAGCACACAGTTTGCAAAGAAGATTATTGCAATCTAGTAACTCTAAGAATTATGTGCCTGCTAGAGTATGGGGTCACACAATTTGCAAAGGAGATTAGAGCAGCTAGTAACTCTAAGAATTATGTGCCTGCTAGAGTACGGGAGCACACAGTTTGCAAAGGAGATTAGAGCTGGTACTAACAGCCAAACGCTTCCGTTTGTCATCAACATAATTGTACGATAACAACTCTTAATCCTTAAATGCTATTAGGAGATAAGGAGATGTCTTGAAAATATGAAGTTACTTACCTCATTCAGATCTGAAGATGAGGTTTCTGTTTTTATGCACGGAATGATATCCGGAATAGAAGATGTCTCAATCTTAATATCCGTGTGATGGTCTGTATCGTCCTGCAAAGAAATGACTTGTTTCATATATATATATATGTTCCTTTGCGTAGTTGCAATTATATCTTGCAGATGGCTTGTAAACTTGCACTGACGGAATTAAGGAATAAAATAACATACTGACGGTAATTCAACCCCGCATTCATAGTTTCCTTTCGTCCACAGCCACATGGCAAGAAACCTAACAGTTATTGTGCAGCTTTTGGCAACGAGCATTTCAGTTAGAATACACTCGCAAAACGTAGGCCTAGCATATTGTCCCTAGCATTGAGTGTGTGTGTTGCGGCATTGCGACGTGCAGCAGTCACTTAGAGTTACCATATAACGTTAACAAGGACAAGCTATGTAGATACATTTTGTGTTAAGATATTTCGTACCGAGCGTTGACACTTAAAAAAATGTTGATCTAATGGGTACCTAACGTAGGGAGTAATTTAACGTGAACGATATTCAAATAGGGGTTTATTTGTAAGTAAACTGGCAGCTACTTGAAGTCTCAATTCATATAATTTCACTTGTAATACATAATACATGAGTCATTGTGGTTATCAAGATTATTACGCAATGAGATTAATAAATAGAGGTCTGAATAAGAATATTTTTATAAACAGTTTTAGAGCATTTCTGAACGAAAATGCTGCCCGTGGTCTAATAAAATGCTGAGAAACAACGCCATAGACCATATCTGGGGAGTTCTCCGCGGAGACTTCGTGCCAGTCCAAAACAAGACACATCTCTCTTTCTCCTTCGTCAACACTCTTAGAAAAACGAAGAACCCCTAACCATCAAATATGTGTGCAACATTGGAGGCTATGATGCAGATACTGACAGTCACAGCTAGCAGTGTCTTAAAGGGTGGACCATCAATATATTCACAGCCATGTCTACCTGCGTAGGGAGGCATCAAGGTGGGAGGAGGACCAACCTCATATTGACAGGGCAAGCAGTGAAGGTCGCCCAAGCCTCATGTGAGAAATCCTACGCGCTAGAACACCCATGTCGCACGGGTCAGTCTAGGATTTGACAGGGGGTATCATTTTCAGGGAGTAGTATACATCGCGATACATTTCCGTGTAAAATTCCCTTAGATTGCGATACATTTCCGTATAAAATTCCTTTAAAAATAAAATTGTGGCGATAATGACGTCATGAAAGGCCCTAGATGATTCTCTAGTAAGCTTATGGGAAACTTCTGGTGAATAGGAGGGTTTTGGAGGGAGAAACATAAAAATAAATCGGCATTTACAATAACCCTCCGATACGCGATACACATCGAAATTTTCGTACTTAACTAATATTTACAAAATATGTTCCCCATCTTTACTTGACCTACATCTATATTTTGGCATTTAAGCTTAAATTTACAAAATATGTATCCCCATCTTTACTTCACCTGTATATGATATCTGGTAAAGATCCTGATACACATGTCATAACCAAGTGTTACTGTAAATTGCAAGAAATTGCATGTGTATCGGGATCTTTACCAGACATCCTTCAAAGAAGTCAAGTAAAGATGGGCAATCATTATTTATAAATATAAGCTAAAATACCAAAATGTTGATGTGTATCGACATTTTTACCAGACATCATATATATGTCAAGGAAAAATAGGGATGGATCATATACTTAAAAGTGATAGTCTGTATGTATGTGGATTTGTTCTCTAGACAAATCTACACTGTTTCACCAATCTCAACCAAATTTTGCATAAACATGGGTCAGGACACGAAAGAATCCGCTGGCTACATGATTTGTCGACAGTCTTTCTCATTCTTCTGATTTCGGCCTTTTGGTACTCGAGCAAATGCCAATCAAGTCAGAAAATAACCTGATGAAGGAATGGCAAGGCCGGTCGTTTCCATGGCAAAATTAGCTCATGATGTGACCACCAAGTTTCCATCTATCTCTGTAAGAGGCCATGCCACTCCACTTTCTAAACGGCGAATGTAGCTCCAGACGTGACCGCCAGGTTTCCATCTATCACGACCAAAATTTGCTTAAACATAGGTCAGGACACAGAAGAAAACTGCTGGCTACATGCATTATCGATAGTCATTCTCATTCTTCATATTTCGGCCTTTTGGCACTTGAGCAAAGGCTAATAAAGTCAGAGAATAATGTAATAAGGGAATTACAAGGCCGTTCGTTTCCATGGCAACAGTAGCTCAGAACGTGACCACCAAGTTTCCATCTATCTCTGTAAGAGGCCATGGCAGACCATTTTCTCCACGGCAACAGTAGCTACAAACGTGACCACCAGGTTTCCATCTATCTCGATAAGAAGCCATGGCACACCATTTTCTATCCAAACCACGATAAGAACATTATAAATCTGAACGCCATCAAAATCTGAATACATTTTTTTAAATGTTGTTAACAGGGTTAATTGTAGGGAATTGAAATTTTTAAAAATAAATAAATTGGCTAACCCTGCATGTGGCGTAACGCTACAAAAGCTGGAGATATCATCAAGAAACATAGTATTAAGATCAAATGAGCTTAAATTATTCTGTTGTTGTTGATTAATTTACAAGCTTTGCAATATCATGCTCATATAGCCCATGAACGAGTGTGCATGGAATTTTTCAGATAACATGTGTTACTGTGATGGCTGTAGTAGTGTGTGTATTTGTAATTCAAATAAGGATTGGAAAGGGAGTTGCTATGGCCTTCAGTTAGGAACTATCCCGGTACTTGCTTCGATGATAATAAATAGCCCATGGCACTGCAGCCAATGACGGGCCAAGGCCTACCAAGCGACCGCTGCCCAGTCATTTGGCCTGCAGATATTGGGGTGACGTATGGTCAGCGCATCGGTCCCCTCTGCCGTTAATCTTGGTTTTCGTGTCCGAGATTTCCTGCGAGTATAAGTGGGAAACCACGGAAAACAATTACCAAGTTTTGGCTCGAGAGTGTAGCCCACCACTCCGGCTCTCAGACCAAAATTAAAATGTCATGACATAGCCGGGAATCAAACCCGGACCTCCAAGGCGAAAGCCTAGAATGCTAGCCGATAACACACGTGGTCGTAAAATGATTTTTGCATTTTATGTATAACTTTATTTAATATTTAGTCTTTACGGCACCGAAACCTATGTGACATTTGGTCATAATTTTACACTTTTGATGCCGCTGCTGTTACGGAATATTTTGAATCTTAACCTTAAGACGAAAGGTATCACGAGCAATATATGGTATGTAATATCTACTAGAATTGAAGTTTTATACACTCAGTTAAAGTGTGTTCTACTACTGATATGTTGACGTTTATGTTTTATTAGTCATAATGTCCTTATGCTGCATTTTTTTTAAATTGTTGACAGTGTTTACCTACAAGCTGACTTCTGTATTACAAATCAGAAATACAGTAAATTTTTCGTGATATTGCAGATTGTTCTATGAATAGTATTTGCCTTTGTTATTCGGGTTAAATTGTAATGGGTAATTATCCTGCTCTATGACTATGCTAATTTGTAATGGAACCGGATGTTAAATTATGATATGAGTTGATAACATGTTAATAACATAAACTACGAATATATATTATTATGCGATAATTTCCGGCTGATAAGGACCAACCAGTAAGTAATGATACTTTCCTATAAGAATAGCGGACATTATATAGTTCGATTCTATTCGTTCACATTTCATTTCTATGTTTATATATTTATATTAGCCATTAACCCCGCCAACCTGGACCCAATGTTTGGGAAGCCAGGCTCTGCCTGTCACAAGCCAGGACAAAGTGGTGAGTGATAGGGTAACACACCTTAAAAGAAATTGGTCCAGCTGGACCGGCTGGTAGTACCTTGTAAGTTTCCCTTGCCAGGGATATGGTGAAGTACTCAACGGCATAGACAGTGGAGTAGATGGACTACGGAACAGTAAAAATGGCGGAAGAGGCAGCCCAGTACTCGGGATAATGATTAAAAGGTATTTGGTATATGGTACTGCGCCAGAATTTATTTGAGGCCATTACCAAAGAACCAATCTGGATATGAACCAAGACCCAGGAAAAATAAAAGAGGGGATGGAAATCTTTTATTCATTAAAAATTCGAGGAGTATGGGAAAATCTGTATGGAAATGAGTGAAATACTATACATCTTACACTATTATGAAAGGCAAGAAAGAAGGAATGATTTAAAGATGGATATATATTCTATTATATGAATGTGGGAAGTCTACATTGCAAGAGACATCACGCCACTTGAAGCGAGAGATACGTCATGAAAGAGGAGAAGAGACGAAGGTCGAACTGCGGACTGAAGTGAGGAGAGGTGGTAGAAGTTACGTCACACCACGAGAGGGGAAACAGAGACTGCAACTTGCCGAGCGCAGAGAACGGGACATGAGAGTTCTTTCCAATTTGAGATTTCATCGAGTCAAGACCTCGAGAAGAAGCCAGTATTATTATAACAGTGACACGCTTTATCAAAGTTGGTAGTGAAGAAGAGTGAAGTACAGCAAGACTGTAACTTGAGGAGCAAGCTACATTTATCACGCAGAATAGAACAGTATATAGCCGAGTATTACAGGGCTTAATACAAAGTTGTTTTTGACAAGAAGATATTCACTATTACTACGTTTGAACGCACACTTGGACATTACATTAAAAATGCAAGTTACAAAGCAGCAACGGGGAAGTCAAAAATATATCATCAGTAAAATGAGAATTACCATGTGCTAAGCTAAAGCATAGGGAAGTGGAGACTACAAAGATGTACAGTTGAATTCCAGAATTCACTAGTATGGAAGGCGCAGCAGAACATCCACGTGATGCGCAAAAATCACCGAACAAACCTCTACTTTTCTACAAGAGTTTTAATACATCTAGAATACTCGCAAACGCTTGTATAAACGACAATTTTCAACCTGAGACGAGATGTCAATTCTGAAGAACCGAGATGTCAATTCTGAAGAAACGAGATGTCAATTCTGAAGAGATGGGGAGTCGAAGCCAGGCGAATTGCAGTGAACGGGAGACGGAGTGCAGGCAGAGCGGACTGTTTCACGGCGAGGTCGTTCACCGAGGACGTCACCGACCTTGTTCCACTGGGGGAAGAGGCCAGCTGGTTCTGACACAAACCGGTCTTCATAGCTGTGGACGAGACGATGAGCTCCGAGACACGTTTGGTTTGGCCGGCGAGACGAAGGTATTCTCCAGACCAGAGTCAACGCAAGGTAGAAAAGCGATTGCTTTATATAATGTAGAATTGTAGTTATGTTCTGTGATTATCCAATTGACCCACCGTATAATTTTGACAGTATAATTTTGTCAGTATATTTTGCCAGTATAATTAAATTATGTAGATTTTGAAGTAGTAATTTTCCGTACTTTTCTTAGGAGTTATTTTTCTTGTTCTTGAAAATTTCAGTCACTTGGACGAAATTTTGCATAGCGATGCTATTAACGCTAAAGTCATTTCAGAGTAAAATCGTGTAGAATTTTTCATATTTGCGTTAGATTTAAGCTAATTAAATCTGTTTTATCGCAGCGATGGGATGTAGGATGAATTGTTTAAAGGAATGTAGAATGAATTGTTTAAAGGAATGTAGGGTGAACTATTTAAAAGAATGTAGAATGAACTATTTAAAAGGAGTATAACATTAAACGAACTAAAGAAGGAGTATAATTGTAAATGAAGTAAAGGAAGTTTATTGAAGCAAATTTAAGTACCACATATTTAAAAAGTTATGTCACGAAGTGTAAAGAATATTTCGACAACTCATGATGTTGATTCGAGTGTCAGAAATTTATTTTCAACTAATTATGAACGAAAGTATTACGAGAACGCTTATACACATATGTCTAAGGAAATTTAGAGCATTAAAAAGCATAAATGAATTTGTTAAACAAATATATTCATGGAAGGAAGTCAAACTTATATCATTTGTTAAAATATGAATTCTTACTGATATTTCTTTAAAAGTTGTAATTGAATGTAAAACAGAATTTAAACACGTGAAAAGAAAGTTAACAAAGTTAAATCACAGGGTGATCAGAAAGTGAAAGTACAGAAATTTATTGCAGAAGTGGAATTGTAAGCACGAGGTGAAGTTGTATCAGGATAGAGAAAAGTGTTAAAGTTAGGAAGAAAGTATATTGAAATGGAAGTTTATAGTTGAAATACCGTGCCAAGTAAGGAGATATAGACGTAAATGAGTTACGTATTTTTACGAGAGGAGGCTGAGAAGTCTCAAGTTTTTCTAGTATTGATCGCAGTGATTGTGAAGTTATTTGAGTGTATTAAAGGAAGATTCTGTACAGGGTGTTTAAGAGATGAGGAAATTGTTGCATAATTTTGAAGGAGGAGTGTGAGAATGAAGGTTAATGCCATGCACTTCTAGTATTCACGTTTATCAGAGAACTAGCAGGTACCCGCGGCATCGCTCGCGATAAAGACAATTGGGACGATGCATTATTGCTGAAAAGTGGTCTATTCTATCACATCAATCGCGGCTACAGGTGGGTCCATTCTAATTCTGAAAATTCTAATACATACAGTGTATTGATATGAGCAGCAAAGTGGGACTTTCATATAGTTGAGAAAGTCCACAGGGTATGATATTACCTTATGTGAACACATTTGAAAATTACTTTTTGGTTTTGCCATCTTCTGCTGAGACATAACAATTATGTTGTCCGGATACTCGTGAGCAGGCCACATACAGTTGTTCATGGGAAAAAATGGTTTTGTCTAAATGTACACCTGCTGCTGTTAAGTGTGTCATTGCGCTTTGTTAATGGAAATTGCTAATATTGTTGGAAAAGGGAACTGCACTCTTGCACATTGGAATGGCAAATCTATCAGAATATGGGGATTTAAAAGTATTTTTCCTTAAGCTATTCACAATGTAATTTTGCCATAATTATTGATGGTTTGAACGACAACATGTCGCTATTAATAGACCCATAGTGAAATATCTCTCACCTTGGCCGCTGGAGCACATTATGCAGTCTCTTCCAGTGTTACATCCCTGGGATTGAAATTCTCCAGATGCCTTTGTGGGTAATTAAAATTCCTGATTGTTGTTGTTGTTTGTTTGAGTCTTCAGTCTTTTGACTGGTTTGATACAGACCTCCATGCCTCCCTCTCCTGAGCTAATCGTTTCATCTCTACATAGCTACTTCATCCTACATCCGAGGCAATCTGTTTAACCTTGGTCTACCCCTACAGTTCTTGGGCTCGACCCTCCCATCCATAACTAAGATTGCTATTCCTGGGTGTCTTAATATGTGTCGTACCAACCTATCTCTTCTCTGCATAAGCAATCGCCAGAAACATCTCTCCTCTCCCACTCGTCTTAATACCGCTTCATTTGTTACCCTATCTACCCATCTATCTTCATCATTCTTCTGTAACACCGCGTTTCAATCGCTTCAATTCTATGTCAAACGATTCCTTTTCTGTAGAAATGCTGTCCTTGCCTGAGCCAACCTACTTTTGATATCCTCTTTGCTTCGTCCTTCACTGGTTATTTTGCTTCCAAAGTAACAGACGTCTCCTACTGCCCGTAGCGTTTCACCTGCCAATTTGATGTCCATAGAGGTTTTTGATCTTTTTCGGCTGCATTCCAATTTTTTTGTTTTACAATTATTGATTTTCATCATGAATTCTTTCCTCAAGACGGATTTCATACCATTCAAAAACTCATTGAAATTCTCTGGCGTATTGGCCAAGATGACGATGTCATCAGCAAATCACAGAGTCGAAGTGATTTCTCCTTGAATCTTCTCTCCCACTATACATTTTCTCCAATTTCCTGATTACTGTGTTTTTAGAGATCTTTGAAATGCGTTGCCCTCGCACATGGTGTAGATGCATAGTCAAAGGAAAACATTCCATGTTACGAACATGGGATGCATAACCTGTACCGAAAGCTTCTGCAGATTTAACACAATGCCTATTCTGAACAGCAGTTCCTTAAACTCAGATTTGCCAACATTTTATTGTATCTTTCCATGTGGTATATATCTGTACCTCAACATACAGAAGAGTGCTTTCAAAATCACGTCTTGTGTAAATTTTGCAAAAGGTAGTTCACAATTTTATAAGTGCACATTGACTATTTATTTATCGTATGGTTTTTAGTGCCGGGAGTGTCCGAAGACATGTTCGGCTCGCCTGAGTCTGTAGCTGCTTCCAGCGGATACCCTAAAGGGTGAGCTACAAGTTCCGTTCAATTTCAAGTAGTTCCAACTTTCGCCACAAGATATCAATGATACCTAGTGGTGAACGTTGGAACTTTGATAGAGCGTTCTGACGAAATCCAACCTAACAATTTTGCTTTACACAAGTTTAGTCTGTGAAAGGATCTTTTACATGCCATAAATCTATGACATGGGACCGCCGGCTTTACTTCCCCTCCGAAGGAAGGCATACTGAAGGATTTTCAACGCTCTTAAAAAAAATCCGACGACTTCGGCCGGGTTTGAACCCGCTATCTTGGGCACAGCAGTTCAGCATGCTACCGACTACGCCACCGACTATGAGACGGCCGGATGCCTTTAGTGTTACGGAAACGTCAATAGCCGCCACAGAGCTTCGTTGCTACTGACATAACGACCAGACTGATATTTGTACTGAAATATACGGGATTTGTGAGCCCAGTGTTTATGAAATTGAACGTAGCTTGATCGCTACCTTTATTTAGTAGCCGCTACTGTAGTGTTTAAAACTTAAAGGCGGTATTAGAAGGCGCTTCCTCTAATTTTTTTACCCCTGACACTACAGCCCATGAAGGGCTTAGGCCTATAATGCGACCGCTTCCCAGTCATTTGGCCTTCAGATATTGTGGTGACGCGTGGTCAGTGCATCGTATCCCTCGGCCGTTAATGTTGTTCTTCGTGACCGGGGCGCTGCCTCACTATCAGACAGCTACTCAATTGTCCTCACGAATCTGAATTCACACCGTTGCAAACCTCACGTCAGTGTCAAAAATCTCTGACGGAGCCGGGAATCGAACCCAGGGCCCCCAGTTGAGAGGCTGGCGCGCTACCCTGTTCTTATTGTGTTTATATATATCTTGAAAAAGATAACAAATGGATTGGCATTGCCTCCTACAGGGATTTATATAAAATCGGATGTCATACCTTGAGGTAGTGTTGCCATGGAAACGGACTTTCCATTAGTTCAGTTTATCAGAGCGAAGATAGTTTTCTGCGAATATCTTTGAAAATATTGGTTTTAGGGCCTTAAAAAGTGGTTTTCGGTGTCCCGTAGGGACCTACCGAGTATTGTTTCTCGCATCGAGGGGCGTAAAATGAGCTGTGTCCGCTCTTTATGCGACAACTTCGATATTTTGTCCCAGTTGAGTATTTTTAGTGACTTTTCTGTTATGTTGCTCGTTCCACGGGAACAATGATTTATTTCTGGGTGAAAGGCATCCTATATGTTATCCCAGGGTATAAGCTGTCTCCATTTCAAATTTCATCCAAATCCGTCCAACCGTTTTAGTGTCAAGAGGTAACAAACGAACACACACTCACACAGACTTTCACAATTATAATATATATATATAGGGATATAGGGATTATTAACACAGTAAAGAATTTCAGAAATATTTCAGTATTTTATAATGAATAGATAAAATATAAAAGGAACAGTGCTTAGCTTAAATGTTTGTCACTTATGTTCAATTGATTAAGACGAGTATTTATTACTTTCAACTCGATAGTTGCGGTGTATGTTGGTTATTTGATAGTTAAGGAAGTTGAGTAGATAAAAGACTCACTGAAAGATAGACAATTTAATCTTTTCGACACAATAGAGTGTATAATTTGTGCGAACCATAAATGAATGTATATATGCACATAGTCAATGAATGATTTTGCTTAGATATGGAACTACGGTTCAGAGTTGAAGCGGATTTGTATAAAGTAGGGTAATGCATAGTATCACGCCGTTTCACATTTCTTATTATATCAGTGCCACGTGCAAGTTTATATTTGAAGTTTATTTTTGTGAGAGTGTCAAGGAGACACCATATTCAGGCAGGAAGCCAGTTTTATTGTACTTGTTTCAGCACAGTAAACGGCTGGCGCTCTTTAGCGACTCAGTCAACTTTTATCTTAACTAACACCGTTTTCATTGTCGTCATCGTCGAAAATAGTACTGCGAGGTATAGATACAGGCGCTCACTATAGATTAGACATTATCACCCCTCGAGATTGGAGTTTCTCGATTTGCTCTAAATGTAAATGATAGTAGAAATTTGTCCCTTGGCTGGTAGTACTATTTTCTTACGAATAATATCTATCCTGTATGTTCCTGAAATTCCCAATTTTACTTAGTAGGCATGGTAAATTTGTGAGCTGGGTAATTTACATGTCTGCAATCCTTTACAGTGCAGCGGATATAAGTACTGATGGGTTTATTCGGGCGCATATAGATAGAATCATATTTAAATGGCAGGCCCATCCGTGGGGCACTCGATAGAGCACTCGATAGAGCACTGGATAGAGCACTCGAAAGAGCACTCGAGAGAAGCAGTTTGGAAGTACTCGAGAGTAAGGCCATATTTAGTTTTGAAAAAAGAAAAATGCCGATCCCAAATTTAATGATTGTTGAGATGAACACAACATCAGCAGATTAGTGGAGTATATTACAGTTGTGAGGCATATTTTTAAAACCATCTAACGACATTTGTCATGTAATATTAAATTTAAAAGGTAAATTCATGTTGTTAAACATAGGTTAGAGTGGGATGATAGAATGTAACGATGTCGGTTCAGTAAAATGGGACGATAGATATATCAGATAACTCGCGATTCAAATAGATTTAAGTAGGATTAAGATGTTCAATATGTTCCATCACTGGTATAAATGTATACGTTGGTCAATCTGGATATTCACTGGTAATTTTTGTAGTTGATACTTCCCTTATTCTCAAGAAAGAAGAATTATGTCAGCGAACGACATGACGTTCATTAGAACGATGCTCGAAACCATGAAGGAAGGTCAAAGTACGTTGACCAATGACCTTGAAGCCCTCCACCAATTGACACACAACAACACTAAACAGATGAAAGCCGAGATTCAGAAATCAGTAGCTACTGTTAAATCGGAAGTCAAGGCAGAGTTATCAGTTGCTCAAACACTTACTAAGGCTAGTATAACATTAGCACAGGAAGAAGCTAAGTTAGCTTTAGAAAAGGCCAGAAAGGAAGATAGACTAGCTAGAGAAAAGGAAAGAGAAGAAGCTAAGTTAGCTAGAGAAAAGGAAAGGGAGGAAATCAGGTTAGCTCAAGATAAAGCACAGGAGGAGATTAGGCTAACATTAGAAAGAGCACGAGAGGAAGACAGGAAAATAGAAGAAGAGGCAAATAGGATAAGAGCAGAGATGAGATTAGCTCAAGAAAAAGCTCGCGAGGAGGACAGGTTAAGTCAGGAGCAGGCTAGATTAGAAGATAGAAAAATCCAAGCCGAAATAAGAGCAGCACAGGAGGAGGTTAGGAAAAATCAGGAAGAAGCTAGGAAAATTCATGAGGAGGTTAGGAAAAATCAGGAAAAAGCTCTGGCAGAAGCCAGGAAAATTCATGATGAGGCCAAGAAAAATCAGGAAAAGGCTCAGAGAATTTTAGGAAGGGCAGGACATGCACAGGAAGAATTAAAACATTCATTTGATCAAGTCAAACAGGACATAAATCTTACGAAGACAGAAGTAGGAAATTTAAGATCCGACATGGCAGGAAAGGTGTTAGAAGTCCAATTAGCTAACAGTAATCACATGATAGAGTTAGAAAAGAAATTACAGGCTAGTATTAGCTCCATTAAGGAAGAGAACAATACTCATCATGTACACATTTCAGGTGCCCAGAACAAACTCAAGGAGCAACTTGACAGTCTAAATGACACTGTTGGTGAATTACAGGTCAAGTTGGAAGGTCAAAGTAAACTGATTGAAGAGGGTATTACTGTGAATATAAATGCTTCTATTGTAAAGGCAGTTACGGACATGAAGGAGGAGGTCGTAACAGTCACAACCAAAATTGTATCAGAAATTCATCATAAATTAGCAAATGACATTAAAGCCATAGAGTTATGTAAAAATGTAGACTTTCACGACCGGCGTTGAAATAGGAATCTCCGTTTCACGGGCTTATAGGTCGTGTTCCAAGGACATTTTGTCGTCCTGACGTTTCGCTGAATACTGCGTTCAGCATGTTCACAGGTTACATAAAGCGAGGTAAAACAAGTAAACAGAAGATATATAAATAGTCAACAACCCACACATAGAGGCTACCATAGCAACGGCGTACCACATAAAAGTAATGCATCAAGGACATGGCTGCTCGTCTGTTGCATCTTCTCGTCTACGACGGTCAATAAGGGCAGGCTTGAGGGGATTAAGGACTGGAAGCCAAGCTCTGTTCACACGTTCTGCTTCCTCCTTAAGATTGAAGCTGTTAGTATGCTTCAGGATTTCAATGGCCTCCCTTTGTAGCCTGGCATGATAAGACACCGTGGTGGACAGAACTTCGGTGTCTCCATATCTTATATCGTGACCTGCAAGTAGCGAGTGTGCTGCTACAGTGGATTTATCTGTTTGTCCCAGCCGGCTGTGTCGTTCGTGCTCCTTGAGGCGAGTGGCAATACTTCTTTTCGTTGTTCCAATATATACTTGGCCACAATCACACGGGATTTTATAATCCCCTGCCGCGGTATGAGGATGTCGCTTATCTTTAGCGGACCTAAACATGTCCTTAATTTTTCGTGTAGGCCTGTATATGGTCTTTATATCATGGGACTCGAGTAGCCTCCCTATTCTGTCCGTGACCTTTTTTATATATGGAAGAAAAGCTCTAGCCAGGGGCTGCTTGTCTCCAATTACCCTTGTAGTTGGACGTCTCGGATGGAGTACTCGCTGGATATCTTTCTGGCTGTACCCATTCGCGCGTAAGGCCTCGTTGAGGTGTTCAATTTCTTGTTTTAGGCACTGCTTATCACAAATTCTTTTAGCGCGGTCAGCCAGTGTTTTTATAACTCCGTATTTCTGTCGTGGGTGGTGGTTGGACGTCTTATGTAGATATCGGTCAGTATGGGTCGGCTTACGGTAAACTGTATGTCCCAAAGTTAGATCAGCGGTCTTCGTTACCATAACGTCGAGAAACGCGATTTTCTGTTCATTTTCTAACTCCATGGTAAACTGAATGTTCGAGTTCTGGCTGTTAAGATGTTGTAAAAACAGATTTAATTGATCTTTACCATGGCCCCATATTACAAAGGTATCGTCCACGTATCGTAGCCACACTTTAGGTTTCAAAGGTGCGGTCTCTAGTGCTATTTGTTCAAATTGTTCCATGAAGAAATTCGCGATCACCGGACTAAGGGGACTGCCCATGGCGACCCCATCAATTTGTTCATAGAAATCACCCTTCCACAGGAAATAGCTAGCGGTGAGGCAGTGGCGGAATAAGGCGGTGATATCATCAGGAAAAATCCGTGCGATGTACTCCAGGGCTACCTTTATAGGTACTTTCGTGAAAAGAGAGACCACGTCAAAACTTACTAGTTAGTCACCAGCTTCTAGTTGAATAGTTTTCAATTTTTCAATGAAATGGCCGGAATCTTTGACGAACGACTGTGTACCGCCGATATGTGGTTGAAGTAAGGTAGCTAAATGTTTGGCAATGCTATAAGTTGGTGATCCAATAGCACTCACGATAGGACGAAGAGGAACATTATCTTGCAGGTCACGATATAAGATATGGAGACACCGAAGTTCTGTCCACCACGGTGTCTTATCATGCCAGGCTACAAAGGGAGGCCATTGAAATCCTGAAGCATACTAACAGCTTCAATCTTAAGGAGGAAGCAGAACGTGTGAACAGAGCTTGGCTTCCAGTCCTTAATCCACTCAAGCCTGCCCTTATTGACCGTCGTAGACGAGAAGATGCAACAGACGAGCAGCCCTGTCCTTGATGCATTACTTTTATGTGGTACGCCGTTGCTATGGTAGCCTCTATGTGTGGGTTGTTGACTATTTATATATCTTCTGTTTACTTGTTTTACCTCGCTTTATGTAACCTGTGAACATGCTGAACGCAGTATTCAGCGAAACGTCAGGACGACAAAATGTCCTTGGAACACGACCTATAAGCCCGCGAAACGGAGATTCCTATTCCATAGAGTTATGTTCAAGTATAAATGTTAGTAAGGTACGGGAAGATCTATCTAAGCGGATAGATACATTGCAAATTAATAATGTAGCCACGCTGACAGACATTGTTAATAAAACAGATTTAAATAACTCAGATGAATTTGACAAGGTTAAACGCACAGTCAATGGGATAAGCATAGAACTGGCGAAAATTCGATCAAAGCAGGATAAGGAAACCAGCGACATAGAACAGAAATTAAGGTCACTTACGATAGGGGATGCTACATTTTCATCTACGTTAAGAGCTGAAGTCAGGGAAGACATCAGAAAGGACTTAACGAGTTTTTTTCAGGCATGAGATGAAAAATTGAAAGAAGAAATAAGGAAATTAGAGGCTAGGACAGACAAGATAGAAGAGGATAAGGAAAGCGTGGTTAGTCAACAGCAGATTCCGAAGTCCAATTTCAACTTCAGTCGAGAGCCATTTCAAACAGAAATAGGGGAACTTGGAGGAGACTTTGAACCTTACCAGAGAAGGTCAAAGGCCAACGTTATCGTGATTAAGAATAACGATGAGAAACCGAATAAATTCAGCGGAGTAGGAAATATTACTGCTGTAGAGTTTCTTAGAGACATGAGATCGTATTTAGAGGACAATAGAATACCTCGTGAAAGACATATGAGGGTCGTTGAGAAATACTTGGACTCAGAAGCGTTAATTTGGCACAGATCTTTCAGGTACACTTATCAGACATTTGAAGAATTTGCTATAGCTCTGCAGAAGTGATTTTGGAGCAAGGAACTTCAACAAGACATACGAGCCGAAATTTACTCTAAAAGTATGCCTATTCTAGTCCAACGAAGTATGCAAGTTTCTTCACGAAACAATTAGCACGCTTGCAGTATTTGCAACCTCCTTTGGCGGAAGAAGACTTGGTTCATGCTATTTCATGCCAGTTACCAACGGAAGTTAGGAGGCACCTCATTTCAGCAAAAGTAAGAACTTTAGAGGGAATGGCAGAAATTTTGAGGAGACTGGATCACACGTCTAATGTGTCCAACAACTCAACTGGAAACCAAAACCAGAGAGGTAAAAATCAGGAACAGAGAGAGATTCACACCATCCACATCGATCAAACGCAGCAGACAGAAGAGAACAAGAATGGAGTAGGTCCAACGAGATCAAGAATGTATGGACAAAATCGATTTCAACCAGGTTATCAGAGACCTCGAGAAGGAAGACCATATGAAAATCAAAGATGGAGAAGTAGCTACCACAACAGAAATAATGATTATCGCAGAGAGGGATATTATAATTGAAATAACCCTACGAATAATTATGGATATCGGCGATATCAGAACTGGAGGAACACGAATAATTATTCAAGACAGCAACAACAGCCAAGTCAACAAAATCAAGGTTGGAGAAATAACAACAATGTAAGAAGGTATTACGATGATAGGGAAAGAGAAAGTCAAGAATACCTAAGGAATCTCAGAGAAAGGAACGCGAGAGACCAAAACCAGGGACAGCGTAACCAGAATCAAGAATCTCAGCCCGGAACAAGCAGAGATCGGAGGCATGAAGAACTAGGAGGGGTACAAAAAAAACTTCAAATTCCAAAAAATGAAGGAGGAAGAAAACAGCACCGTAACCAGACATGAAGCCACGAATGAAGATCTCCTGTATGAAAGAGAAGAGCCAAAAACAGGAAAAGTAGCGAGGATACCCATCATAGAAATCGTATCAGAAGGAGAATGCCTGAGAACACTAATAGATACGGGAGCGACAGCTTCAATTTTATCAGAGAACTGTTTTCACAGATTGAAGGATGGAAATTCACTTATAGCAATGCCCGTTTCAACTATTAAAGTCAGAGGTGTATTTAATGACAACACCATGAAATGTAAAGTCCAAGCATTAATGGAATTCTCAATAAATGAATACAAATATGAGCAGATATTCATAGTCTTGAGATAGATAAATTTCGATGCTATTTTAGGCATCGATTTTATAACGAAGGCTGGAGCAGTGATTGATTTACGAAATGGAGTCATAAGATTTAATGAAGGACAACATCAACCAGAGGACACGAAGAAGGAGGAGAATGAGTGTAGTCTGATTGACGAAACTACAGAAGAAAATCTTGTGAAGATAGTTATGGAAGTTGAAGCAGAAGGAATACCTCACTATGGCAGAAAAATTGAGAATTTTGAAGATCAGAGGGAGAAATTAGAAGAATTGGTCACGACTTATGCAGATGTATTTGATGACAAACCAGGTATTATTAGAGGATATAAATATCAGATCAAGCTCGCTGATGACACTCCTTTTCAGAAGAAATTGTATCCGATACCGGAGAAGTATCAAGCTGAAGTGACAGAGCTCATAAAAGGCATGGAAAAAGACGGGATTATAAGAAAGCAAGCCACTCCTTATTTAAACCCACTCACTGTTGTGAAGAAAGCAGATGGTAGTCTTAGACTATGTTTAGATGCCAGAGACATAAATACTCTTCTGCTGAAAGAATTCGACAGGCCACCAAAAATTAGAGAACTACTGAGGAGATTCAAGAATAAAACCTGTTTCTCAGTGATTGATTTAACTGCAGCATTTCATCAAATAGAGCTTACAGAAGACAGCAAATGTTATACAGGGTTCATGTTCAATCAAACCTGTTATGTATATCAAAGAGTACCATATGGATTGGTAAATTCAAGTCCAGCACTTATCAGAGCCTTGGATGACAAGCTGAGTGATGAAGTAAAACAATTTGCCATTTGCTACGTGGATGATATTATCATATCTTCAGAAACGCCAGAGCAACATTTCATACATTTGACGAAGGTATTTAAAAACCTCAGAAGTGCAAACATCAAAGTGAAATTGAATAAATGCCATTTCTTTCAAGAAAAGATCAACTTTCTTGGTCATACTATAGACAGATTCGGTTACCACCCGAATGAAGACAAGATCGAAGCGATATTGAACTTTCCAAAACCCAAGAGAATCAAAGACATCCGAGCTTTTGCGGGTCTTTGTCAGTTTTTCAGTAGTCATTGTCCACGTTATTCAGAGAACATGGCACCACTACATGAGCTTCTAAAGAAGAACAATAGATGGAAATGGGATGCAGCTGCTGAGAATGCCTTTATTCAAGCAAAGGAAATGCTCAGAGATAACATCAAGTTAGAGTACCCAGATTTTGAAAGAACATTCATCATAGAAACGGACGCTTCACGAATTGGTATTAGCGCAGTCTTATATCAGAAGGATCATGATGGCAATCATCACTATATTTCATTCAGCAGTAGGAAGTTACGCACGCACGAGCTGAATTATTTTACGACGGAGCTTGAAGCTTTAGCCGTCATAAATGCTCTACAAAACTGGAAGAAATTATTGCTGGGACACAAAATTATAATTAGAACGGATCACAAAGCACTGGAATTCATGTTGAAGTCAGACTTGTCAAGCGATAGGATGACCAGATGCACCATGTTTTTGCAACAATTTGATGCCACGATAGTCCATGTTCCTGGTAAAGATAACATATTAGCAGATATTCTTTCCAGACATACGATTCCTGAGAAGGATGTGAGAATTAATGTTATCCAGACAGATGCAGAAGATCAGGAAACGCTGGATAAACTGAGAAGAATTCCTCTTTTTCAAAAGAAGCATGCACCATTCAGAAACATTTATAGATTTTTGTCAGGGAGAATGACAAGGAGGCACGCCTTATACTTTGAAACAAGAAGGAAAGCTAGACACTATATTCTCGTGGGAGAAACTCTATGTAAATGCATCGATGCTAGACACACGAAAGTACGAGTTGCTATTCCACCAGAACTTATTGTGCCACTAATTTGGTTAGTACACAACAGTATAGGCCACGGCGGAGTTGACAAAACATACTATACCATGTTAGAAAAGTTCTATTGGATTAATATGAGAGAATCCATAACCATAGTAATCAGATCTTGTGAACTGTGTCAGAAAAACAAATATAATTCTGAACTATTGAAGGAAAGACCTAAAGCAATTATTCCTACGAAACCACTGGAATTGTTTAGTCAGGATATCTTTGGACCTGCACCTAAAGGAGACAGAGGAAATCAATATGTGTTAGTCACAATGGATGTATTTTCCAAAGTTGTAATGCTTAATCCGATGCAGAAAGCAACAACGAAAACTGTTTTATATCACCTGGAAAGTAACATTATTCCAAAGTTGGGAAAACCAGAAAGACTTTTAACAGACCATGGAACGCAATTTACCTCTGCAGAATTTCAGGGAGCGATGGATAGGTTGGACATTGTTCACCTATTTTCATCAGTTCGAAGCCCAGAGACGAATCCTATTGAAAGAACAATGCTTGAATTTTCAAAGTACATTTGCTTGTATAGTGCGGATAATCATGCGAATTGGGTGAAGATTGTACCACTAGTAGAATTTTTCATCAATAATACGAGACATGAGAGCACCAACGATATTCCAGTTATGTTGCATTTTGAAGAGAAACCCGTACGACCATGGAACGGAATCTTCAATATTCCGGAAGATAACGAACCATCGATGGACCAGAGAATCGAAGCAGCGAGAGTCCAGTTGAACAAAGCGGCTGAGAAGAGATTGAAACGTTTGGAAGGGAAGAGATTCAGTGGACCGCTAAGAGAAGGTGACCTTGTATTAGTCAGGATTCCTGTGAAAGCAGACGTACTGAAGAAGGTGTAAATTAAATTCAGTAGCCTTTTCAGAGGACCGTTCAAAGTAGATACAGTCTACGGTAACAATAGTTATAAAATTGTAAGAATTGAAGATAACAGATCCATTGGAAAATTTAACCGTTCCAAATTAATAAGATTTTACCCAAAGATACAGTAAAATAAATAAATTCAGTCTCAAGAACAGAGAAACTTACTGTTATTAAAGAAAGTACAGGCTATACTTTACTTTAAATTAGCAACGGGGAAATGCGCCAGAATTTATTTGAGGCCATTACCAAAGAACCAATCTGGATATGAACCAAGACCCAAGAAAAATAAAAGAGGGGATGAAAATCTTTTATTCATTAAAAATTCGAGGAGTATGGGAAAATCTGTATGGAAATGAGTGAAATACTATACATCTTACACTATTATGAAAGGCAAGAAAGAAGGAATGATTTAAAGATGGATATATATTCTATTATATGAATGTGGGAGGTCTACATTGCAAGAGTCATCACGCCACTTGAAGCGAGAGATACGTCATGAAAGAGGAGAAGAGACGAAGGTCGAACTGCGGACTGAAGTGAGGAGAGGTGGTAGAAGTTACGTCACACCACGAGAGGGGAGACAGAGACAGCAACTTGACGAGCGCAGAGAACGGGACGAGAGAGTTCTTTCCAATTTGAGATTTCATCGAGTTAAGACCTCGAGAAGAAGCCAGTATTATTATAACAGTGACACGCTTTATCAAAGTTGGTAGTGAAGAAGAGTGTAGTACAGCAAGACTGTAACTTGAGGAGCAAGCTACATTTATCACGCAGAATAGAACAGTATATAGCCGAGTATTACAGTGCTTAATACAAAGTTGTTTTTGACAAGAAGATATTCACTATTACTACGTTTGAACGCATACTTGAACATTACATTAAAAATGCACGTTACAAAGCAGCAACGGGGAAGTCAAAAATATATCATCAGTAAAATGAGAATTACCATGTGCTAAGCTAAAACATAGGGAAGTGGAGACTACAAAGATGTACAGTTGAATTCCAGAATTCACTATTATGGAAGGCGCAGCAGAACATCCACGTGATGCGCAAAAATCACCGAACAAACCTCTACTATTCTACAAGAGTTTTAATACATCTAGGATACTCGCAAACGCTTGTATAAACGACAATTTTCAACCTGAGACGAGATGTCAATTCTGAAGAACCGAGATGTCAATTCTGAAGAAACAAGATGTCAATTCTGAAGAGATGGGGAGTCGAAGCCAGACGACTTGCAGTGAACGGGAGACGGAGTGCAGGCAGAGCGGACTGTTTCACGGCGTGGTCGTTCACCGAAGACGTCACCGACCTTGTTCCACTGGGGGAAGAGGCCAGCTGGTTCTGACACAAACCGGTCTTCATAGCTGTGGACGAGACGATGAGCTCCGAGACACGTTTGGTTTGGCCGGCGAGACGAAGGTATTCTCCAGACCAGAGTCAACGCAAGGTAGAAAAGCGATTGCTTTATATAATGTAGAATTGTAGTTATGTTCTGTGATTATCCAATTGACCCACCGTATAATTTTGACAGTATAATTTTGTCAGTATATTTTGCCAGTATAATTAAATTATGTAGATTTTGAAGTAGTAATTTTCCGTACTTTTCTTAGGAGTTATTTTTCTTGTTCTTGAAAATTTCAGTCACTTGGACGAAATTTTGCATGCGATGCTATTATCGCTTAAGTCATTTCAGAGTAAAATCGTGTAGAATTTTTCATATTTGCGTTAGATTTAAGCTAATTAAATCTGTTTTATCGCAGCGATGGAATGAAGGATGAATTGTTTAAAGGAATGTAGAATGAATTGTTTATAGGAATGTAGGGTGAACTATTTAAAAGAATGTAGAATGAACTATTTGAAAGGAGTATAACATTAAACGAACTAAAGAAGGAGTATAATTGTAAATGAAGTAAAGGAAGTTTATTGAAGCAAATTTAAGTACCGCATATTTAAAAAGTTATGTCACGAAGTGTAAAGAATATTTCGACAACTCATGATGTTGATTCGAGTGTCAGAAATTTATTTTCAACTAATTATGAACGAAAGTATTACGAGAACGCTTATACACATATGTCTAAGGAAATTTAGAGCATTAAAAAGCATAAATGAATTTGTTAAACAAATATATTCATGGAAGGAAGTCAAACTTATATCATTTGTTAAAAATATGAATTCTTACTGATATTTCTTTAAAAGTTGTAATTGTATGTAAAACAGAATTTAAACACGTGAAAAGAAAGTTAACAAAGTTAAATCACAGGGTGATCAGAAAGTGAAAGTACAGAAATTTATTGCAGAAGTGGAATTGTAAGCACGAGGTGAAGTTGTAGCAGGATAGAGAAAAGTGTTAAAGTTAGGAAGAAAGTATATTGAAATGGAGAAAATAGTTGAAATACCGTTCCAAGAAAGGAGATATAGACGTAAATGACTTACGTATTTTTACGAGAGGAGGCTGAGGAGTCTCAAGTTTTTCTAGTATTGATCGCAGTGATTGTGAAGTTATTTGAGTGTATTAAAGGAAGATTCTGTACAGGGTGTTTAAGAGATGAGGAAATTGTTGTATAATTTTGAAGGAGGAGTGTGAGAATGAAGGTTAATGCCATGCACTTCTAGTATTCACGTTTATCAGAGAATTATTAACACAGTAAAGAATTTCAGAAATATTTCAGTATTTTATAATGAATAGATAAAAGATAAAAGGAACAGTGCTTAGCTTAAATGTTTGTCACTTATGTTCAATTGATTAAGACGAGTATTTATTACTTTCAACACGATAGTTGCGGTGTATGTTGGTTATTTGATTGTTAAGGAAGTTGAGTAGATAAAATACTCATTGAAAGATAGACAATTTAATCTTTTCGACACAATAGAGTGTATAATTTGTGCGAACCATAAATGAATGTATATATGCACATAGTCAATGAATGATTTTGCTTAGATATGGAACTACGGTTCAGAGTTGAAGCGGATTTGTATAAAGTAGGGTAATGCATAGTATCACGCCGTTTCACATTTCTTATTATATCAGTGCCACGTGCAAGTTTATATTTGAAGTTTATTTTTGTGAGAGTGTCAAGGAGACACCATATTCAGGCAGGAAGCCAGTTTTATTGTACTTGTTTCAGCACAATAAACGGCTGGCGCTCTTTAGCGACTCAGTCAACTTTTATCTTAACTGACACCGTTTTCATTGTCGTCATCGTCGAAAATAGTACTGCGAGGTATAGATACAGGCGCTCACTATAGATTAGACCTTATCACCCCTCGAGATTGGAGTTTCTCGATTTGCTCTAAATGTAAATGATAGTAGAAATTTTTACCTTGGCTGGTAGTACTATTTTCTTACGAATAATATCTATCCTGTATGTTCCTGAAATTCCCAATTTTACTTAGTAGGCATGGTAAATTTGTGAGCTGGGTAATTTACATGTCTGCAATCCTTTACAGTGCAGCGGATATAAGTACTGATGGGTTTATTCGGGCGCAGTACTGTTCCCGAAATTCACATAGCGAACACCTATTATCCGAGGATGGGAAGGACTGTTGATACCCAGCTGGATAAACCAACAAATCCCGCTAGATGGTTAACTAGGAATCTCTCGGTTCATTATTTTGAAAACACGGTCGTACTACTAACTAGCTACAATTAAAACTCCTACTACAAGTATGATAGGAATCTCGAGGGTGAACGGTTAAAATTAAGTGGGCGCCTGTATCTAACCAGTAGTACCATCGCCTTTAATTGTTAAATGAAGAAATCGTGAAATTCTATAAAAGGAAGACGCAGACTAAATAGTGCCTGCCAATGTTTATTCAAAAGGTTGTCACTCAAACAATTACAAAACATATGCTCAAAGCATTCTCAACTTAATTAAATCAAATCTTCACCTGTTGACAACTGAAATATTTGTGAATTTCATCACAATCTAGGACATTACCCTGTCCTTCCTTACTATAAATGCCTTCTAAAAATAGACATTAGGTCTAAAATTTTTAAACGTAGATGAACGTATTAATCCAACTGTATATCTGAGATTCGCTTCTCCTCAGGATACTACTATTGTTTACATTCAAATATTCCTAAAAAATACTATTTCGTTACATCGCACCCTAATGTTCCACAATTCTATAAACATATAAATTGTCTTAATATCGTTACCATTATTTAATTTATTTACAATATTTATAATTATCACGACCTGCATGATATCACTTTCTAGATCTCCATAGATCTCTTTGGCTCTCTCCTAGATCCTTTCTTCATTTAAATCTTTCATTAATACCTATTTCGTCTCTCCCGCAATTGAACATAAGTAACAACCATCTTCATGGTTAACTTTACCTCTTACCATCGTCGTTTGTGGGGCTTAAAGAACATTGCACACATCGCAACAACTTTGTTGTTCCAACAACAAATTAACATTACACTCATTAGTCCTTATATATCGCTTATATTCGTGGACATAACACTCTTATCGTTGCATTGAACAAATCCCTTAAAATTTGCGTCTTACCACTTGCGCATACGCCTTCAACAACGACGTTCATCTAACCATTACTATGCATGGAATTCCAACAATAATAAATATAATATTCCATCTCAACACACCGCCTGGGATGCCTACTACTGTAGTTATTCAAATGCTATGGAATAACTTTGAATTTACAAATATACCACTAGCGTTTATACATTGTCCTCGTGCCATTATATTACCATTTCTTGTTCCTTTACCATGCAGCGCATTATTTATTTATGCAATCTTCCATTAACTACCTTCCTATACCGATTCAGTTGCGATATCTTTACTCACTTGTCGTATAAATTCCATAAATTAACCACGTTAAAATTTTAACCAAATACTTAGAAGATCTGCATCTGTATATGCCATCGAACAAAAACACTACATATCCACTCATTCTGTGTTCACATCTGCAAATAAATGCTTAACAACATTCCTTCAAACTTACGTTGCATAATAACAGAGTGTATCAACTACACCTCGTATCTCAATACATGTCATGCTTACATTAGTATTAAGTCTTTCGTTCGATAGTGAGCTAGAATTGATCTTTCATTAAACGCAGCTGATTGCTTACAAAATACATTCATGTATTTTAAACTATTTACGTGCTTTCAAAGCCTTGTATAACAATCATGCTTATTACATTCTACTGCAGCAACGAATAGCGTGCTGGTAATACTTAGTAAAGCTTATTAAATTGCTTAATATCTCTCTAAAGCTTTCTGTGAACAATATATAGCGTTCTATAACGTCTTACATAATTTTATAGCGTTTAAATAATGCATACAGTCTTACTTGGCGTTATACTTAATATGAACCTTTGTATAGCGTTCTACACAACATAAACCTTCTTGTAGCATTCCACGATCTAAAAAACGCATTTACGCATACCGGAATTCAATTACTATCAATAAAGCAGACGAGGAATTAATTTTACAATACGTCAAACGACACACGGTGACGTGTAATTTTATTACAAACTCTAATATGACTGAAATGTCATCTAACATGAATAAACAAACAATTACAAGTAATGAAGATTAACCTGGGCATAAATTTTGGTCAGCACAAGATCTACACAACATGGCAACAACTACTAAATGAATCGTAAACCCTCAAATAACTTACTGCCCGTACGTCTCTCGACAATCTGCGGTAGCGGTGAGCAGCTGAGAACGAGATTCCTTTCGCTGCGTTCTCCAGATACCTGCTTGCGGAGCTCGGCTGCTTGTCTGGCCACACGTGGTCTAGCTGTGGCAGTTCACAACAGTACGTCACCTCGAACGACCTGAGTTGAACCAGCGCTGCTCCCCCAGCCTCGTAACTCGAACGCGTTCTGGCATCTCGCGTACGTTTCTGAATCAGATGATTCTGTCGTCATTCTCTTCGTACGGCAGCTCTCTCGATGTTCTACGGTGAATACATATGGTATGACGATAATATTGCGAGAATTCCATGGTGTTATTGGATCCTCCACTAGTAGAGTTGCATTTTGTGACATTTTTGAACTACAGTTGGAAATGTGGTAGTTTGTCTTCATAATTCCTTCTTATAATTCCATATTATACACCTGGTGTCCAAATCACTGATTGTAGATTATTTCCCCATCATAGCGCTTAACAAGTCATAACTCCCTCTGTAGAGTTCGGATTATAATATGCTTTCTGGATTGATTCGGTCGACATAGTAAATAGCTGTTAAATATTTCTGAAGTATCGTTCATAAATATATTTCTCCTGAGATTTAGTGTATATCTCGAGAAATCGTAGAATTATAATCGTAGTCAGTCTTCTTCTTATGCTACGTAAAATACGTATAATGCAGTAATGTTTCTCTGCTTCAAATTATTGCGTTCATTTGGACTGCATGTTCTCAACGGGGCTTCCTTCTATTTCTTGACCAGACGAAAGCACTCGCCTCCCGGTATCTCCTCCTTCCTCGCTGACTCAAATTCTGTAATATTTGCTGGAGCCTTAATTAGCACGACTTGACATGTCAATCGCTCAGTGTTGAATGAATCTGGTGTCGAAGCAAGACTTGCCTCCTCTGCATAAAAATGGCGTCTTAGCGCGAAAAAACAGCGTTTGTCCACTTCTTATCAGAATATCTCTCAAACAATGCTTAATCTCAAGCAAACCTTCAGTCCATAATTATTTATTTTCTAACACCTTCGTATTTCCTTACTCGAATTTTTTATAATGATTTCAATAAATAATCATAATTGTATCCGTGCTAATATCTGTAAATTATTTGATTGGCTTAGCTGCGATCACGAGACTCCTCTGTGTATTCTTGGCGCGTGGCTCGGCGTGCATTCGGCTTGAGGTGTCGAGGGGTCGTGCGCAAAACACTCTACTCTCGAAAGACTCTGTCTGTCTGTCTCTCTCTCACACACACGTCAAAAACTGATTCTGAGCCGGCGTAATTTGTCAAGAACTCAACGAAATGTCGATTTCCAGCACCAACTAAGCATTATTCTTTCCACGTTAAAAATATACAGATCATAAATTTAAGCATTTCTCTCCTTTTCTTGCTTTTATAAAGGCTTATAGCAAGACCACATTTTCTTGCCTGCATTAACTACATGCATGTACGGCGTATAATATGTCCAAACTCCTTTTAATAAAATTAAAACTCTCTCGTAACACAGGTTCGATTCTCGACTGCAGCATATCCTGGGGATCAATAAATTCGGGCTTAGTACCAAATATCATGTTAAGGGGACGACGGTTTCACATGTTAGTGGCGGTACCCCGACAGCGTCTGTTTCACATGTTAGTGGCGGCTGATACTTGTAATACTCAGAAGTGGAACTCTGAGTTTAACCGACTGACATGTCAGTCAAAACATCAATTAAATCACCATGAATAGTGCACCTTCTAGAGCAATAAATTACCGCTGGGGTTTCAGTCCCAGAGTGGTCTATTCGGATTTTGGGGAGACCACAGATGTGTGCAAGGAGGTAAGTCGGAGTACCTCAAATCCCCATAGGAACATTCTTAAAGCATGATCTAGGCTTTGGCTAACGCCCTTTAATGTCAGTTCCCTTTTGAAAGTTGGGAAATCAAAAAAATATCTTAAATAAAGCTAGAGAACGTAATATAAAAATTATTGCATACCAAGAATCACGGTACACAGATTATGTCCTTTTGATTGTGAAAACTTCAGGATGTTTAAAGGAAAGCCAGGAGAACGAATCATGGCCCACTGTCCACAATTTGGGAGAGGATTTATAGTGGATAAATCAATACTTGAAACAGTTGTGACATTCAAGTCCTACTCTGGTAGTCTTTCCACCATAACGATAAAATCAGGGAACAAAATCTATACTCTAATTAGTGGTCATGCACCAACTAAAATCACTAACAAGGGAGCATCGGAGAAAGCGGAACAATTTTGGAATCAATTAGATAATGTTTTACAAAGAATTCCACATCATGTTAAAATTCTTATGGGTGACTTCAATGCACAAATTGGCAATGACAGGAAATATCGATATTGGGTTGGGAAATGGTCTGGCCATAAGCAAATTAATAAAAACGGCATGTAGCTCATCCAGTTATGCAGAAGTCATGATTTATTTTTTAAATAAACCTTCTTTAAGAAACTCCCATCTAAAACTAGGACTTGGATCTCACATAAATCCTTATTGGGTGAGTATCAACTGGACTGGATCATGTTAAAATTTCCCATTCGTAAACTGCAGAAATCATGAAACTAAAAGTACTGAACGGCCTGGACTTAGATTCTGATTATTATCCAACAATTTTTTTCCGTTGATGTGATCCCTGAGAAACGAAACTTTACAAAAAGAGTTCCTCAACGTAAGTATGATATAGAGAATATCAATGGTAATGAAAACTTCATGAAAGGAACTGAAGAAATACATCCACAAAATTGGCAGCAACTTCAAGCAGGATTCTTACAAACAGCTGTAAACATAGTCCCGTTAAGAAGAACAAGAAAACACCCGTGGTGGACAGATGAATGTGACCAGTTAATACAACATAGGCAGCAAACCTGGCATAATTGGCCATGCATTAAACTCCAACCACAATTCAAGAACTTAAAAACGTTAGGATGATAGTTACAAAATCAATAAGGAGAATTCGTAAGAAAAGTGAATATTTTAAATTAAAATCTATAGAAGAGGACTTTCGGTAACATAAGACACGAAACTATTATAGAACGTTCAAGCAAAAGTTGATAAAGTATTCTTCGCCATCGCTCCATTTTATTAATGAAAATGGAGAATTGGCTTATATTATAGATGCAAACTGTACAATCCTTGTAGTATACTTTTCTAAATTACTTAACAGTGACTTACCACAAGAAAAGATCACGTTCATCAATTCTTATAAAATTAATCAAAATTCAACCCCACCGACTGTACAAGAGATTAAAGAAATCATTCGATCACTAGAAAAGCCCCTCGGATTGGAAGTTGGCGATAATCCGGAATCCGGAACTTGTATTTGAGTGGCAACTCTGTGAAAGTTTCTATGATTGTATATCTATGGATAGTTCAGTGTTCTTTGATTGTGATATTAGAGCGCTTGAGTGGTGGAATCTGGAACTTGGTTTTGAGTGACTACACTGTGAATTTCAGGGAGATGTGAAGACAATGGGTCAACAAGAAGTATCTGGAATAAGCGAAATTATGAGGTTATGAATGATATTATACAATCCACACCGATTGCATGAAATTATATGGAACTAGCAGAAGTACCCGTTCTTCGAACGGTGTTCGTTGTTAACACCAGACATTATCAACTGAGCTACTGTTGCAATGGTTAGCGGTTTGTCATTCCTTCAAGTATATCAGAACGAAGTTAGTTTACTGGGAATATCATACACACTGTTAATTTAAGGCCCTTAAAATGTAGTTTTCGGAGACCCTTTATAGATTCCCGAATTTTGTGTCTCACATCGAGAGGAGCAACATATGCTTTAGTCGTCCTTCTAGGATAATTTTTATATTTCGCCTATTTTAGCATATATTGAGAAGTTTTTCTCTATATCCACCCTTCTACTGTATGAAAAGTACGGTGAAGAGTTTTGAAAATGATTGGTGTATTGACTCTCATGGTTACCATACCTAATTTTACGATGCACCATGCATCCGAACACGAGGTATAGGCTTACATAAAGATACACAGAAAGACAGACAGACAATTCTATTGTCTACAACATATTACCCATATATCCAAATATGGGTATATCTACCACACAGTATCAAATAAAACCATCCTTACGATGAACCCGTATGTCGACAAAAAAAAAAGTTAAAATGTGCTCTCAGACTAAATTCACCTAACGTGTACTTCCTGACGTGAAATACAATTGAAAGCCTTGTAGACGAAACGCAATACATGTCACATAAAAACTGACCCTCTACGTTGTGCTAGTTGCCCATACACAGGAAGACCCCTTTCATAAATTATAAAGGCTTGTGGTGCATGAAAATGCAGGTTCCTTAGCCTCAAATTGCCCAAATTCCTAAAAGCCGCAAAAAATGCTGGTTCAATTCAGGAATTTTTGAAAATAATGTTGCTGTTTGGAGATATAATAGACCTTCTGTACTATATGTCGAACGTGAAAATTGCATGAAAAAATCTAGGTTACCCCTTCACCCCCTTAATTGCATTGATGAATTATACGGTCTACGTTAGTTCCGTGATAACCTTATAGCCATTTGCAAACTTTCACAGAAATGTAATAAATGAAGTGACATTGCTTCTTACAGAAATAGATGGAAAGTTGTATGCCACCCCTTGAGATAATGTTCTCATGGTTACCGATTTGCATTCCTTCATTAGTTTGTTAAATTAAATTAAATTAGTTTTCTGGGAATATTTTAGAAACTGTTGGATTTAGAGCCTTATAATGTAGTTTTCGAGGATCCTTTAGGGCCCCCGAGTTTTGTTGCTGGTACCGAGGGGATTTGTCTCGTCGTTGTACGCCATAATATAATACTAATAATAATATAATATAGGGAGAAATTATAACACCTATTTTTATTTTATTTTTAATTCAGCCAATGGCCATGTACTTCTCTTTTCAGGACGGGTCAGGGAAGGGATATTATCAGAGAAAAAAGCATTCACATCACGCATGAGCAAAATGGAAATGGCCTACCATTTAACTAAGGGCATCTATAAGAAAAGGTCAATATCCTTCAACGCAAAACTAAAACATTACTGCAGTGTCATCCGTCCGGAGGTCTTGCATGCTTCTGAATGCGTCACGATGAACAAAAAAAAAGGCTTGGTCGAGAAACTGGAGGCCAAAGAAAGGAAAATTTTGAGAAAGATATTGGGTTCCATCAAAGACAATTGGAAATACAGAAGACGGCATAACCATGACCTATATACTCATGTGGAGAAGATAAGCAACGTCATCCGGAAGAGAAGGTTACCATTTTTTGGGCATGTGAAACGAATGAGCCCAGCGAGACTGACCAACCGCAACATAACTTACTTTCAGGAGAGGAAAACAAAATGGGCCTGGTGCATTGAACTGGATAAAGATCTGAAAGAAGTGGGGATTACACCAACAGACATTCAGGAGCGCGCCCCACTCAAAGGGAAACATCAAGCTTGTAAAGGTTTCCAAGAAAAACCGAAGCTGAAAACGGGAAAGATTTGGACCCAGGACCGGAAGGAAGTCCACCGAGAACGAATGCGGGCGTACAGGGCAAACATCAAAGCCAGTAGGAGACGGTTGGAATGACGCGGTCCATAGATAGCCTATACGAAATAAATGAATGAATAATATGGGTATAGGAATAAAAAAAGACCTGCCGTACTGTGCCCAACTCTAGGAATGGGTATTCCAAGATTCAGACACCTAGATATCAAGGGAAAGGCTGTAGCCGCTTTTGAAAGTTGAGATATTTGAATATCGCGCTAAATTGCTTCTCGAAGCAATTGGAAAGAATTTACCGATACTTGGATGTCAAGTGACGTAGCGAGTAATAGCAGAGGTGGAGGCTATTTATTGATTAAATAGTTAACTATGGAGTAGAGACTTGCGACTGGGATCAGATTACTGGCACGGCCAAATGAAAGAGAATGCAATTAGTATCAAGTAAATCGGACCAGGGATACCAGAGATATGAGGATTTCCAGATATCAGCTGATGACGCGTGACCCTGACAGTTTTGAATAAAAGCCAGCTGGTCGAAGCATCGATAGCTCATTCTAACACAAGCAGTTGCCTAGCAAGTTGCTACGACGCTGAGCCAAGGCACATGGTTGCCGGATCTACGCAGAAGTTCTTTTCAAAGTCGTGATAGTCACGAAAAGTGCTGCGCTACGAGTTGGAACTTAGTAAGTTTACGGCGAGGAGAATCACTGAGGTGATTGATTTTTCTACAGACATTGGTGGAAATATTTATATTTCTACAAGGACATATGCTAGACTTTGTCTAGAAATTAGTATTTTGTCACAGTCCAGTAATAACTTAACACTTGGATGTTTAAATCCATTTCAGTCAGTTTTCATTTTTTTGTAACTAGTTAACCACTTCGATCTGTCAGTACACTGAAGACTAGTCTATAACGGTGGCGTTCATTAGTCTACGCAAGGGAAACTACAAGTTGCTTAGCGCATGGTAGATGGTGATATAATAAACCATGCCCAGGGAACGATCTTCAGAACAGCCGTTGATTGGTTAGACTGTCAGTGTTTTTCTTGTACTGATAAGATTACCGTGAGTTATGTTACAACTGACATATCTAAGAAGAGATCACTTAGATCTAACCCTATTTAAACAAACTGTTATGGCTTTGATAGAAGCCCATATTAAAATGGAACAACAGTTAATTCAAACGTCGAAAGATACTACCAATATGTCTGATTAGACGGATTGTGGGTATATAATGGCGGCGGATACAAGGATTATACGTGCTTGTCCGATAGGGCATATCTATGGATAAATCTGGTACAGACCAGGTTTACTACACTTCAAGACCATCAAGAAATGTAAGCCACATTTGAATTATATTATGCCTAGCTAATTGGAACAAACTATTTTTCTGCAGATGACCAACACATTTTATTTTTCGTCGTATTTAAAGCTTGCAATGATTTACGCAAGACTTATTAGAGTTATTCTGAGTATTTTCAACACTCAGAACAGTTTAGGATCGATGACCGAGCATTTCGAAGATTTATTTGAATTTTTCATATTTTAGGGAAACCACGGAAAACCGTCGATGTAAAGGTTGAGTTAAATTATTTTTGTTGATGAATGGATATTTTTTCCATATTCGAAGATTCGAACATGTGGATTCTCACATAATGAGATGATAATTAAACATATTTAAAATTATAAATAATAATAATAATAATAATCCACTAATAATAATAAAAATAATTTTCATAATTTTTCTAAATAATTCTTGGATATTATATTTTATAATAATCATATGTATTGAGAAAGAGCCTATGAAGTAGTTTAATCATTTCTAGTCTGGAACAGGAGATTTTCCGAAGGAGAGTGGTTAACGCAAGCCCGCATTCAACCAACATTTCAGTTCTGGTTGAACAGTTGATATTTGCTATGAGCAAAGTATATTTTTCAGAAAACACGGAGAGGCATGAAACGGGAAGCAAATGATATTTGTATCAAATAGGATATTTTTGTATTTATATAAAATCATGACGTAAATACACTTCGAAAGTGAAATAAAGATTTTCATAAGTATGGTAAATTCGCGGGTTGAACTGAATGGTAAAATAAAATAAACTTGTAAGTTTATTAATCTTCCAGTGTTGATAACAAGCAGAGGCTTGATTTATTGTGTAAATTTTGGGAAGAAAATTTATATGTGTGGAGTAGTTGAAATGCCATTCCCAGGTGCGCATGTTTAAGTCGCAGGAATGAAGAGGTTTTTTCGAGCATCAATCAAAGCAGGTTCGATGGCTCAGGTTTATAGTAGGAGTATTGGAACTACACATTTCGTCGGATGAATGACCCGAAGGTTATTTCTTGAAACCATCAGTTCTTATTTCAACCTTGTTTACGAATTCCATTTAGACTTTGATTTTGCTAGAACCCGGATTTGTCATGATAGTAGTTTATTCTTCTTCAGAGGAAGACCTTTGCCGTTGTTGTTGTAATATTGTGTTCTTACACAAATAATAGAATGGGCCACTGCCAATTAAAAGTAATTCTTTAACCACGAATAATTTGAAGGATATTTTCAATCCTAGTGCCATGAACTAAATGAATTTATTATAAAGCTACAATTCTTATTTCCGCATTCTGTCGATGAATTGCAAGTTGTGAAAGTTACTAAGAATGGCCATAAATATAAATATTTTTTTCATAATGATTCCGAGTGGATAATTGAATAGTTGAATGGTTTAACAATTTATTGATCAAGTTGATGATTCAGAAATCATGTATTTTGTTAGGAACTTGAAGTTCATAATCGAGTCACTTCTCGAAATGTTTAATGTCAGAAGAACAATTAATTGTTGTTGTGCTTCGCACAGTTCTTCGATGCTATGCTCAAGGTCAAATACTTGTCAGATGTTATTAATATATGTAAATAATGTGTGTTGATTCAATGACAATAATATTTTCGACGATATATTTTTGAAACTGGAAAAAAAAGTGAAAGTTTAAAATACTATGAACATTTATTCTACGAGTGTTAATATCATGTAAATATTCAAACAGTGATCTACGATATTTCCAGTAGAGACAATTAACTTTGAACTGGAATTAATTATTAATAATTTTGGAACACAGTCTACAGGACTATTAATCGGACTTGTGTTTCCAAAAAGATTGTCAAATGTGTTTGGAAAATTTCTGTATATTGTGTAAATAAGAGTGTGGATCGCCACACGTGGATGATGCTGCTTTGAGCATCTTTGCAGTCAGATTTTAACTTCAAAATAAACTGAGATAATTTTACCAGATGTGTTATACCCAATTGAATCTCCTTCTATCCTTATTGTTGCAATGAGCCAAAAATCAGTAAAGCATTTTTTTTCATTTTATGTCGTTTTTGCGATTTGCTTTAACCCATCTGGCGCCCCGGGATATTTTGACTCTCGTGCTGACTGATTATTGGTAAAATGCATATGTGGTCGTGCGGACTCCGGTCTAATCGGGCACATAAAATAAGATAGAGAGAGAAATGGCTTCGAACGTGGGTCTCGATTTAGACATGGTCAATGGCATGCCGATTTGAAATTGTGATAATTTTTATAGAAATATTTTGGGAGTTGAGAGATGTCTGGTTTGGATGAATAAATTAGTAGGAAACCCAATTAGTGGGGAAAATTAAAAATTTAACTGGCTTAATAATTAGAATGGGTTTGATTATTTTTGATAATGGCTTAACCATTAGGGCGTCAAGTAAATTCAGTAGTAAACGTTCGATGACTGGACATACACATTATTAGAATCCAGGTGGAGGATATTTGAGAACTTGCATATTTTTCTTGTGATATTGTGGTAAATGTAATTCGTAAAAGTAGGGAATTTTGTTTTTCCATCACGTCGACATTAGGACAAATCTCATTTTATTAGAGTGTTCCAATTAGCTATTCATATTTCTTGTTCTAGTTATAAGCTTGTGTTTGCCAATATTGTATACCCCTAAGTTTTGAATAATAATTGAAATTATGGAAGAAATGATGAGGATGATGAGGAGTTTGGAGGAGAGTTCAAAAGAGGCTGGACTGCGTGTAGCAGCCATTATGAAAGAAAATACTGAGGCTTTGGAAAGGAAACTTAAAGAAAATACTGATAAACTTAAAGAGAGTTTAAACGATAAACTTAAAGAAAATTCTGATTCTTTAGAAAATAAACTTAAAGAAAATTCTGATTCTTTAGAAAATAAACTTAAAGAAAATACTGATTCTTTAGAAAATAAACTTAAAGAAAGTTTGAAGGATAAACTTAAAGAAAATTCTGATTCTTTAGAAAATAAACTTAAAGAAAGTTTGAAGGATAAACTTAAAGAAAATTCTGATTCTTTAGAAAATAAACTTAAAGAAAATTCTGACTCTTTGGAAAATAAACTTAAAGAAAGTTCTGATTCTTTAAAAAGTAATTTGAAAGAAAATTTAAATAGTAAATTTAATTCAATGGAAAGTAAATTTAAAGAGAATTCTGAAATTTTGAAAATGTCACTTGAGAGTAAAATGAATAAATTATGCGAAAAAACACGTGAGCTCGAAACTTCATTAGCTACTAACGCAAGTTTAATGGACGAAAAATTTCGCGATGCCGATCTTCGATCCCAAAGCTTAGCTGATAGGATAGAACATGGTCTTAGGAAAGTTGGTGAAGACATGATCGACCTAGAAGTCAGAGTGAAGAAGGAGAGTAATGAGATGGGAATTCTAGTTGTTCAACGTTTAACGGAACAATTCAAAGAACTTGTCATGGGAGAAATAAGAGAAGGTGTGATTAATGAGTTGCAAACTGAAATTAAAACCACAGTTGTCAATGAAATTAAAGACACACTCAAGCTGGAGAACCAAGAGGGAATCAAGGAGATTAGGGAATCTTTGTCATCCCATATTGAAGTAATTGCCAAAGATATCCAAGCAACTCAGAAGGACATATCAGATATGACAGGGTCATTGAAAAGTCATGAGACTGTTATGAACCAGATATCCATTGATGTTAAGGAGAATTGTAAAGAAACTGAAGCAATTAAGAAGATGGCAGAAGAAAACCAGAAGGAACTTGAGGCTATGAAAACTCAAATCAAGGATGAGAAACAGTCTGATCATCTGTTGAAAATGCCAAATGCAAGGGGAAAGGAACAGATACAGATAAATCTAGGAGCAGCTAGAGAAACGGATAGTCAAAGACAGGATGAGGTCAGGACAGTATTTCAATCCAACCCCATAACTGTATTTAAGAATGTAGAAGATAAGCCTTCTAAATTTTCAGGGCGAGATTCTGTGACACCCGTGGAATTTTTGAGAGAAGCAGGTGATTACCTGAAAGATTCCAAGATCCCTAAAGAAAGACAGATCCGAGTGATAGGGAAGTTTTTGGAAGGTCCTGCACTTCTTTGGTTTAGATCTTTTAGATCCACTCTAACCACTTTTGAGGAGTTTCCTCGTGGGCTATTGAAAAAGTTTTGGTCCCCGGAAACCCAACAGCAAGTCAGAGCAGAGTTATATTCGAAGAGATTCTCGACGTCACAACCTACTCGATACTCTACGTACTTTTCTGGACAGCTGTCTAAACTTCAACATTTAGATCCGCCGATGCCAGATAACGAATTGATTACTGCATTGATACGTCAGTTTCCAGCAGACGTCCAGAGGACTTTGATCGCTGCTGATATCTATAATATGGAACAACTTGATGAAGTATTACAGAAGCTGGATCATACAAACGCTCAATTCTTTCATCAGAAGGGAGGAAAGAGAAACAACGCTGTGTATGCTGTTATGGCTGATAGTTATTCTCAAACACCTCGAGAGATTCGAGAAGGGCGAGAAGAGAAAACGCCGAGGGAAGATCCAAATAAGAGAGGATGGAACCAGTACAGTAACAGATACAGTTACAAGCCATATGCGAGACCGGATGGTGGAAATCGATTCAATACTCGATGGAGAAGGCCACGAGATACTCAAGGAAGGTACCAGGAAAGAAGTTATTATGGTAGAAATAACTACAATAACAGAGGGAATGTGGATACTCGTCAGTCCAATGAAGAGTTTAACAAGGAGACGAGGAAAAATTTGGAAGCAAGACACCAAGATAACTGGCAGTTTTTGGAGCAGAGGCCCAATGAACCAGGTCCATCGGGAACACAACAATCCCGGGGGAATGGTAATGAAAAAAAAACTTCGAATTCACAGTAGAAGATAGAATTTTGAACACTTTCACTTCCAGAATTATTAAATGGCAAGCAGATGATGATGACTTAATTCAACAGAATGACGAACGGAAAGAAATGGGTACCAGAATTAGAATGCCAATCATACCATGCGAAGTATTCGGTATGCCTGTCGATACTTTGATTGATACTGGGGCTATGCTTTGTCTGGTGAGTGAGAAGCTTTATATTCTGTGGAAGCTCAAAGAGAATTTAGAGGAGATTCCAGTATCAAGAATTAAGATTCAAGGAATAATACCCAATAAAATATCTCTGTGTAAAACACAATTATACTTATGTATTACGATTGGAGGACATGATTTCCGACATGTATTTGTTGTAATGAAGGACATGGCTTTTAACATGATATTGGGAGCAGATTTCATTCAGAAATATCAAGCAGTGATAGACATGAAGACAGAGACGATTAGATTCAAGAATACCGAAGAGATTAACTTCGAGAGAAAAGAAGAGGAAGACATCGAAGGAGATGCTCAATGGTCTCTGATTTTTCATGAAGCTGAAGGAAGAGAAGTCTACACTGAGAAGGAGTCCCCAGAGCTAGGGAAAATTTTGGAAGAATATCACGATATTTTTGATATTAAACCTGGTGAAATTAAAGATTTTGAATATCATATTCGTGTAAATGATGATGCACCTTTTCATGCTAAATTGTATCCAGTAGCAGAAAAGCATCGAGAAAGAGTAAAAGTGCTTATCAAGGAGATGGAAAGCAACAATGTGATTGAAAAGTACACTACATCTTATGTCAATCCATTAGCAGTAGTATCTAAGCAAGATGGAAGTCTGAGACTATGTTTAGACGCGCGAAATTTGAATTCAAGATTACTGCCAGAGTATGACAGACCACCAATCATTAGGGAACTGTTAAGGAAATTCCAAGGCAAGGTCTGGTTCTCTAATATTGATCTCACTTCGTCCTACCATCATATTAGGCATAGTGAAGATTCCAAGAAGTTTACAGGATTTATGTTTGACCAGCAGACATATGTATTTCGCCGTCTACCATTTGGAGTCAAAACATCTGGATCTGTTTTGATCAGAGCACTGGAACAAAATTTGAGTCCTGAAGTAAAAGAGATAGCAATTCGTTATATAGATGATATCTTAATTGCATCTGAGACTAAGGAGGAACATTTGCTACATCTTCAAATGTTATTCGCAGATTAGAGAAAAGCGAACTTTAAGGTAAACCTTCGAAAATGTCAGTTCTTTCGAAAGGAAATAAAATTTTTGGGTCACATTTTGGATGGAGAAGGATACCGTCCCAATGAGACGAAGATACAGACAATTGCAAATTTCCCTAGACCTACTTGAGTGAAGAATGTCCGCAGTTTTCTCGGGACATGCCAATTCTTTGCAGGGCATTGTCCAAACTTCACCAAGACAGTTGCGCCATTGCAGGAATTGTTAAAGAAAGGAAACAAATGGAAATGGGATAAAGATTGTGAACAATCATTTCAAGATGCCAAGAGGTTATTGGTAAACAGTGTGAAATTGGAGTATCCTGACTTTACCAAGAATTTCATCATAGAATCTGATGCATCCACCGTAGGGATTGGAGCTATTCTTCTTCAAGAAGATGAAGACCACAAGAGACATTACCTGGCGTTCATTAGCAGGAAAGTTCGTCCATCAGAGAGGAATTATTACACCACAGAGTTAGAAGCACTTGCTGTAATATTCGCATTGGAGTCGTGGAAGAAAATGTTAATTGGACATTCAGTCATTGTGAGGACTGATCACCACGCATTGGAGTTTATTTTGAGAACAAACTTTGCCAGTGATAGAATAACTAGATGGTCACTTTTTATTCAGCAATTCAACCTAGTTATTGAACACACTCCTGGAAAGTTGAACGTGGGAGCTGATTTATTGAGTAGAGCAGTGGAGTCTACATCTAAGGTTTTTCAAGTTAACCTGACGCAGGAGGATGAAGATACCTTGAGAAGGTTAAGGTTGTTGCATTTATCCCAGAGGAGAGAACGACGTCTTAGAAACATTTTTCGTTTTCTACGGGGAGACATGGATCCAAATGATGATGATTTTGTGGAAACTGAAAGAATTTCAAGGGATTTTATGATGTTAGATGGTTTAATCTACAAGTTTGCAGATCCCGACCATACGAAGCTGAGAGTAGTGATACCTCCACGATTGCAAAAACCCATTATTTGGATGGCACATCGAATCGCAGGTCATGCTGGAGTAGATAAGACGGTCAACATGATTCAAGAGAAATTTTGGTGGGAGCGAATGCGACAAACTGTCAGAAACACTATTCGAGAATGCGACTTATGCCAAAGGAGTAAACATAATTTTATTCTAGATTACTGAGAGAATTACCAAGGCCTATTATTCCTTCTAAGCCTTGCGAAATCTTCGCGACTGATTTATATGGTCCTCTCCCAAAGTCTAAAAGAGGTAACCGATATATTTTGGTGACCATGGATGTTTTTAGCAAATACACCATGTTACATCCAATTCAGAAGGCAAACGCAAAATATTGTGCGAAGAGAATAAGAGAGAGCGTAATTCCGGAAGCAGGCAAACCGGAATTCCTTTTATCTGATCGTGGACCTCAATTTACATCTTTAGAGTTTCGAACCATCATGAATAATCTTGGGATTAGACAATTGTTTTGTTCTATTAGACATCCAGAGAGCAATCCAGCAGAACGCGTGATGGCTGAGATAGCAAAATTTTGCCGCCTCTATTGTCCAAATGAGCATTGGAAATGGATGGATGTTCCTTCTTTAGCATCCGAATCCATCAACTCTACTATTCATGAGAGTACTGGACAGATTCCCATGTTGCTTCATCATGGAATTAAACCAACACGATTATGGGATCGAATCATCCCTATTCCACCTGAGATTGAACCAAGTCGTCAGATGAGGGAAACTCTAGCTTTAGACAAGTTAAGGAGCCAAGCTGAGAAAAAAGAGCGCAGAGTGAGAGGAAAGCGTTTTCGCAGACCCTTGCGCGTAGGAACTCTTGTTTTAGTGAAAAGACCTACAACCTCTGACGTGCAAAATCGAGTGTACTCGAAATTTGCAAGCCTTTACGCTGGACCCTATCGTATTGTGGAAGTAAACAATAATGGAAGCTATGAAGTCGCCAATACACGAACTGGTAACATCGTGGGAACTTATAATGCATCGAATTTGAAGATTTATTATTCAAGAACCAGATGATTTAATGTGTAGATAGGAAAATTAAAAATTTTTCAATTTTTATTTTTTGCTAGGTGTGGGGTGGATGTGCCCAACTCTAGGAATGGGTAATCCAAGATTCAGACACCTAGATATCAAGGGAAAGGCTGTAGCCGCTTTTGAAAGTTGAGATATTTGAATATCGCGCTACATTGCTTCTCGAAGCAATTGGAAAGAATTTACCGATACTTGGATGTCAAGTGACGTAGCGAGTAATAGCAGAGGTGGAGGCTATTTATTGATTAAATAGTTAACTATGGAGTAGAGACTTGAGACTGGGATCAGATTACTGGCACGGCCAAATGAAAGAGAATGCAATTAGTATCAAGTAAATCGGACCAGGGATACCAGAGATATGAGGATTTCCAGATATCAGCTGATGACGCGTGACCCTGACAGTTTTGAATAAAAGCCAGCTGGTCGAAGCATCGATAGCTCATTCTAACACAAGCAGTTGCCTAGCAAGTTGCTACGACGCTGAGCCAAGGCACATGGTTGCCGGATCTACGCAGAAGTTCTTTTCAAAGTCGTGATAGTCACGAAAAGTGCTGCGCTACGAGTTGGAACTTAGTAAGTTTACGGCGAGGAGAATCACTGAGGTGATTGATTTTTCTACAGACATTGGTGGAAATATTTATATTTCTACAAGGACATATGCTAGACTTTGTCTAGAAATTAGTATTTTGTCACAGTCCAGTAATAACTTAACACTTGGATGTTTAAATCCATTTCAGTCAGTTTTCATTTTTTTGTAACTAGTTAACCACTTCGATCTGTCAGTACATTGAAGACTAGTCTATAACGGTGGCGTTCATTAGTCTACGCAAGGGAAACTACAAGTTGCTTAGCGCATGGTAGATGGTGATATAATAAACCATGCCCAGGGAACGATCTTCAGAACAGCCGTTGATTGGTTAGACTGTCAGTGTTTTTCTTGTACTGATAAGATTACCGTGAGTTATGTTACAACTGACATATCTAAGAAGAGATCACTTAGATCTGACCCTATTTAAACAAACTGTTACGGCTTTGATAGAAGCCCATATTAAAATGGAACAACAGTTAATTCAAACGTCAAAAGATACTACCACTATGTCTGATTAGCCGGATTGTGGGTATATAATGGCGGCGGATACAAGGATTATACGTGCTTGTCCGATAGGGCATATCTATGGATAAATCTGGTACAGACCAGGTTTACTACACTTCAAGACCATCAAGAAATGTAAGCCACATTTGAATTATATTATGCCTAGCTAATTGGAACAAACTATTTTTCTGCAGATGACCAACACATTTTATTTTTCGTCGTATTTAAAGCTTGGAATGATTTACGCAAGACTTATTAGAGTTATTCTGAGTATTTTCAACACTCAGAACAGTTTAGGATCGATGACCGAGCATTTCGAAGATTTATTTGAATTTTTCATATTTTAGGGAAACCACGGAAAACCGTCGATGTAAAGGTTGAGTTAAATTATTTTTGTTGATGAATGGATATTTTTTCCATATTCGAAGATTCGAACATGTGGATTCTCACATAATGAGATGATAATTAAACATATTTAAAATTATAAATAATAATAATAATAATAATCCACTAATAATAATAAAAATAATTTTCATAATTTTTCTAAATAATTCTTGGATATTATATTTTATAATAATCATATGTATTGAGAAAGAGCCTATGAAGTAGTTTAATCATTTCTAGTCTGGAACAGGAGATTTTCCGAAGGAGAGTGGTTAACGCAAGCCCGCATTCAACCAACATTTCAGTTCTGGTTGAACAGTTGATATTTGCTATGAGCAAAGTATATTTTTCAGAAAACACGGAGAGGCATGAAACGGGAAGCAAATGATATTTGTATCAAATAGGATATTTTTGTATTTATATAAAATCATGACGTAAATACACTTCGAAAGTGAAATAAAGATTTTCATAAGTATGGTAAATTCGCGGGTTGAACTGAATGGTAAAATAAAATAAACTTGTAAGTTTATTAATCTTCCAGTGTTGATAACAAGCAGAGGCTTGATTTATTGTGTAAATTTTGGGAAGAAAATTTATATGTGTGGAGTAGTTGAAATGCCATTCCCAGGTGCGCATGTTTAAGTCGCAGGAATGAAGAGGTTTTTTCGAGCATCAATCAAAGCAGGTTCGATGGCTCAGGTTTATAGTAGGAGTATTGGAACTACACATTTCGTCGGATGAATGACCCGAAGGTTATTTCTTGAAACCATCAGTTCTTATTTCAACCTTGTTTACGAATTCCATTTAGACTTTGATTTTGCTAGAACCCGGATTTGTCATGATAGTAGTTTATTCTTCTTCAGAGGAAGACCTTTGCCGTTGTTGTTGTAATATTGTGTTCTTACACAAATAATAGAATGGGCCACTGCCAATTAAAAGTAATTCTTTAACCACGAATAATTTGAAGGATATTTTCAATCCTAGTGCCATGAACTAAATGAATTTATTATAAAGCTACAATTCTTATTTCCGCATTCTGTCGATGAATTGCAAGTTGTGAAAGTTACTAAGAATGGCCATAAATATAAATATTTTTTTCATAATGATTCCGAGTGGATAATTGAATAGTTGAATGGTTTAACAATTTATTGATCAAGTTGATGATTCAGAAATCATGTATTTTGTTAGGAACTTGAAGTTCATAATCGAGTCACTTCTCGAAATGTTTAATGTCAGAAGAACAATTAATTGTTGTTGTGCTTCGCACAGTTCTTCGATGCTATGCTCAAGGTCAAATACTTGTCAGATGTTATTAATATATGTAAATAATGTGTGTTGATTCAATGATAATAATATTTTCGACGATATATTTTTGAAACTGGAAAAAAAAGTGAAAGTTTAAAATACTATGAACATTTATTCTACGAGTGTTAATATCATGTAAATATTCAAACAGTGATCTACGATATTTCCAGTAGAGACAATTAACTTTGAACTGGAATTAATTATTAATAATTTTGGAACACAGTCTACAGGACTATTAATCGGACTTGTGTTTCCAAAAAGATTGTCAAATGTGTTTGGAAAATTTCTGTATATTGTGTAAATAAGAGTGTGGATCGCCACACGTGGATGATGCTGCTTTGAGCATCTTTGCAGTCAGATTTTAACTTCAAAATAAACTGAGATAATTTTACCAGATGTGTTATACCCAATTGAATCTCCTTCTATCCTTATTGTTGCAATGAGCCAAAAATCAGTAAAGCATTTTTTTTCATTTTATGTCGTTTTTGCGATTTGCTTTAACCCATCTGGCGCCCCGGGATATTTTGACTCTCGTGCTGACTGATTATTGGTAAAATGCATATGTGGTCGTGCGGACTCCGGTCTAATCGGGCACATAAAATAAGATAGAGAGAGAAATGGCTTCGAACGTGGGTCTCGATTTAGACATGGTCAATGGCATGCCGATTTGAAATTGTGATAATTTTTATAGAAATATTTTGGGAGTTGAGAGATGTCTGGTTTGGATGAATAAATTAGTAGGAAACCCAATTAGTGGGGAAAATTAAAAATTTAACTGGCTTAATAATTAGAATGGGTTTGATTATTTTTGATAATGGCTTAACCATTAGGGCGTCAAGTAAATTCAGTAGTAAACGTTCGATGACTGGACATACACATTATTAGAATCCAGGTGGAGGATATTTGAGAACTTGCATATTTTTCTTGTGATATTGTGGTAAATGTAATTCGTAAAAGTAGGGAATTTTGTTTTTCCATCACGTCGACATTAGGACAAATCTCATTTTATTAGAGTGTTCCAATTAGCTATTCATATTTCTTGTTCTAGTTATAAGCTTGTGTTTGCCAATATTGTATACCCCTAAGTTTTGAATAATAATTGAAATTATGGAAGAAATGATGAGGATGATGAGGAGTTTGGAGGAGAGTTCAAAAGAGGCTGGACTGCGTGTAGCAGCCATTATGAAAGAAAATACTGAGGCTTTGGAAAGGAAACTTAAAGAAAATACTGATAAACTTAAAGAGAGTTTAAACGATAAACTTAAAGAAAATTCTGATTCTTTAGAAAATAAACTTAAAGAAAATTCTGATTCTTTAGAAAATAAACTTAAAGAAAATACTGATTCTTTAGAAAATAAACTTAAAGAAAGTTTGAAGGATAAACTTAAAGAAAATTCTGATTCTTTAGAAAATAAACTTAAAGAAAGTTTGAAGGATAAACTTAAAGAAAATTCTGATTCTTTAGAAAATAAACTTAAAGAAAATTCTGACTCTTTGGAAAATAAACTTAAAGAAAGTTCTGATTCTTTAAAAAGTAATTTGAAAGAAAATTTAAATAGTAAATTTAATTCAATGGAAAGTAAATTTAAAGAGAATTCTGAAATTTTGAAAATGTCACTTGAGAGTAAAATGAATAAATTATGCGAAAAAACACGTGAGCTCGAAACTTCATTAGCTACTAACGCAAGTTTAATGGACGAAAAATTTCGCGATGCCGATCTTCGATCCCAAAGCTTAGCTGATAGGATAGAACATGGTCTTAGGAAAGTTGGTGAAGACATGATCGACCTAGAAGTCAGAGTGAAGAAGGAGAGTAATGAGATGGGAATTCTAGTTGTTCAACGTTTAACGGAACAATTCAAAGAACTTGTCATGGGAGAAATAAGAGAAGGTGTGATTAATGAGTTGCAAACTGAAATTAAAACCACAGTTGTCAATGAAATTAAAGACACACTCAAGCTGGAGAACCAAGAGGGAATCAAGGAGATTAGGGAATCTTTGTCATCCCATATTGAAGTAATTGCCAAAGATATCCAAGCAACTCAGAAGGACATATCAGATATGACAGGGTCATTGAAAAGTCATGAGACTGTTATGAACCAGATATCCATTGATGTTAAGGAGAATTGTAAAGAAACTGAAGCAATTAAGAAGATGGCAGAAGAAAACCAGAAGGAACTTGAGGCTATGAAAACTCAAATCAAGGATGAGAAACAGTCTGATCATCTGTTGAAAATGCCAAATGCAAGGGGAAAGGAACAGATACAGATAAATCTAGGAGCAGCTAGAGAAACGGATAGTCAAAGACAGGATGAGGTCAGGACAGTATTTCAATCCAACCCCATAACTGTATTTAAGAATGTAGAAGATAAGCCTTCTAAATTTTCAGGGCGAGATTCTGTGACACCCGTGGAATTTTTGAGAGAAGCAGGTGATTACCTGAAAGATTCCAAGATCCCTAAAGAAAGACAGATCCGAGTGATAGGGAAGTTTTTGGAAGGTCCTGCACTTCTTTGGTTTAGATCTTTTAGATCCACTCTAACCACTTTTGAGGAGTTTCCTCGTGGGCTATTGAAAAAGTTTTGGTCCCCGGAAACCCAACAGCAAGTCAGAGCAGAGTTATATTCGAAGAGATTCTCGACGTCACAACCTACTCGATACTCTACGTACTTTTCTGGACAGCTGTCTAAACTTCAACATTTAGATCCGCCGATGCCAGATAACGAATTGATTACTGCATTGATACGTCAGTTTCCAGCAGACGTCCAGAGGACTTTGATCGCTGCTGATATCTATAATATGGAACAATTTGATGAAGTATTACAGAAGCTGGATCATACAAACGCTCAATTCTTTCATCAGAAGGGAGGAAAGAGAAACAACGCTGTGTATGCTGTTATGGCTGATAGTTATTCTCAAACACCTCGAGAGATTCGAGAAGGGCGAGAAGAGAAAACGCCGAGGGAAGATCCAAATAAGAGAGGATGGAACCAGTACAGTAACAGATACAGTTACAAGCCATATGCGAGACCGGATGGTGGAAATCGATTCAATACTCGATGGAGAAGGCCACGAGATACTCAAGGAAGGTACCAGGAAAGAAGTTATTATGGTAGAAATAACTACAATAACAGAGGGAATGTGGATACTCGTCAGTCCAATGAAGAGTTTAACAAGGAGACGAGGAAAAATTTGGAAGCAAGACACCAAGATAACTGGCAGTTTTTGGAGCAGAGGCCCAATGAACCAGGTCCATCGGGAACACAACAATCCCGGGGGAATGGTAATGAAAAAAAAACTTCGAATTCACAGTAGAAGATAGAATTTTGAACACTTTCACTTCCAGAATTATTAAATGGCAAGCAGATGATGATGACTTAATTCAACAGAATGACGAACGGAAAGAAATGGGTACCAGAATTAGAATGCCAATCATACCATGCGAAGTATTCGGTATGCCTGTCGATACTTTGATTGATACTGGGGCTATGCTTTGTCTGGTGAGTGAGAAGCTTTATATTCTGTGGAAGCTCAAAGAGAATTTAGAGGAGATTCCAGTATCAAGAATTAAGATTCAAGGAATAATACCCAATAAAATATCTCTGTGTAAAACACAATTATACTTATGTATTACGATTGGAGGACATGATTTCCGACATGTATTTGTTGTAATGAAGGACATGGCTTTTAACATGATATTGGGAGCAGATTTCATTCAGAAATATCAAGCAGTGATAGACATGAAGACAGAGACGATTAGATTCAAGAATACCGAAGAGATTAACTTCGAGAGAAAAGAAGAGGAATACAACGAGGGAGATGCTCAATGGTCTCTGATTTTTCATGAAGCTGAAGGAAGAGAAGTCTACACTGAGAAGGAGTCCCCAGAGCTAGGGAAAATTTTGGAAGAATATCACGATATTTTTGATATTAAACCTGGTGAAATTAAAGATTTTGAATATCATATTCGTGTAAATGATGATGCACCTTTTCATGCTAAATTGTATCCAGTAGCAGAAAAGCATCGAGAAAGAGTAAAAGTGCTTATCAAGGAGATGGAAAGCAACAATGTGATTGAAAAGTACACTACATCTTATGTCAATCCATTAGCAGTAGTATCTAAGCAAGATGGAAGTCTGAGACTATGTTTAGACGCGCGAAATTTGAATTCAAGATTACTGCCAGAGTATGACAGACCACCAATCATTAGGGAACTGTTAAGGAAATTCCAAGGCAAGGTCTGGTTCTCTAATATTGATCTCACTTCGTCCTACCATCATATTAGGCATAGTGAAGATTCCAAGAAGTTTACAGGATTTATGTTTGACCAGCAGACATATGTATTTCGCCGTCTACCATTTGGAGTCAAAACATCTGGATCTGTTTTGATCAGAGCACTGGAACAAAATTTGAGTCCTGAAGTAAAAGAGATAGCAATTCGTTATATAGATGATATCTTAATTGCATCTGAGACTAAGGAGGAACATTTGCTACATCTTCAAATGTTATTCGCAGATTTGAGAAAAGCGAACTTTAAGGTAAACCTTCGAAAATGTCAGTTCTTTCGAAAGGAAATAAAATTTTTGGGTCACATTTTGGATGGAGAAGGATACCGTCCCAATGAGACGAAGATACAGACAATTGCAAATTTCCCTAGACCTACTTGAGTGAAGAATGTCCGCAGTTTTCTCGGGACATGCCAATTCTTTGCAGGGCATTGTCCAAACTTCACCAAGACAGTTGCGCCATTGCAGGAATTGTTAAAGAAAGGAAACAAATGGAAATGGGATAAAGATTGTGAACAATCATTTCAAGATGCCAAGAGGTTATTGGTAAACAGTGTGAAATTGGAGTATCCTGACTTTACCAAGAATTTCATCATAGAATCTGATGCATCCACCGTAGGGATTGGAGCTATTCTTCTTCAAGAAGATGAAGACCACAAGAGACATTACCTGGCGTTCATTAGCAGGAAAGTTCGTCCATCAGAGAGGAATTATTACACCACAGAGTTAGAAGCACTTGCTGTAATATTCGCATTGGAGTCGTGGAAGAAAATGTTAATTGGACATTCAGTCATTGTGAGGACTGATCACCACGCATTGGAGTTTATTTTGAGAACAAACTTTGCCAGTGATAGAATAACTAGATGGTCACTTTTTATTCAGCAATTCAACCTAGTTATTGAACACACTCCTGGAAAGTTGAACGTGGGAGCTGATTTATTGAGTAGAGCAGTGGAGTCTACATCTAAGGTTTTTCAAGTTAACCTGACGCAGGAGGATGAAGATACCTTGAGAAGGTTAAGGTTGTTGCATTTATCCCAGAGGAGAGAACGACGTCTTAGAAACATTTTTCGTTTTCTACGGGGAGACATGGATCCAAATGATGATGATTTTGTGGAAACTGAAAGAATTTCAAGGGATTTTATGATGTTAGATGGTTTAATCTACAAGTTTGCAGATCCCGACCATACGAAGCTGAGAGTAGTGATACCTCCACGATTGCAAAAACCCATTATTTGGATGGCACATCGAATCGCAGGTCATGCTGGAGTAGATAAGACGGTCAACATGATTCAAGAGAAATTTTGGTGGGAGCGAATGCGACAAACTGTCAGAAACACTATTCGAGAATGCGACTTATGCCAAAGGAGTAAACATAATTTTATTCTAGATTACTGAGAGAATTACCAAGGCCTATTATTCCTTCTAAGCCTTGCGAAATCTTCGCGACTGATTTATATGGTCCTCTCCCAAAGTCTAAAAGAGGTAACCGATATATTTTGGTGACCATGGATGTTTTTAGCAAATACACCATGTTACATCCAATTCAGAAGGCAAACGCAAAATATTGTGCGAAGAGAATAAGAGAGAGCGTAATTCCGGAAGCAGGCAAACCGGAATTCCTTTTATCTGATCGTGGACCTCAATTTACATCTTTAGAGTTTCGAACCATCATGAATAATCTTGGGATTAGACAATTGTTTTGTTCTATTAGACATCCAGAGAGCAATCCAGCAGAACGCGTGATGGCTGAGATAGCAAAATTTTGCCGCCTCTATTGTCCAAATGAGCATTGGAAATGGATGGATGTTCCTTCTTTAGCATCCGAATCCATCAACTCTACTATTCATGAGAGTACTGGACAGATTCCCATGTTGCTTCATCATGGAATTAAACCAACACGATTATGGGATCGAATCATCCCTATTCCACCTGAGATTGAACCAAGTCGTCAGATGAGGGAAACTCTAGCTTTAGACAAGTTAAGGAGCCAAGCTGAGAAAAAAGAGCGCAGAGTGAGAGGAAAGCGTTTTCGCAGACCCTTGCGCGTAGGAACTCTTGTTTTAGTGAAAAGACCTACAACCTCTGACGTGCAAAATCGAGTGTACTCGAAATTTGCAAGCCTTTACGCTGGACCCTATCGTATTGTGGAAGTAAACAATAATGGAAGCTATGAAGTCGCCAATACACGAACTGGTAACATCGTGGGAACTTATAATGCATCGAATTTGAAGATTTATTATTCAAGAACCAGATGATTTAATGTGTAGATAGGAAAATTAAAAATTTTTCAATTTTTATTTTTTGCTAGGTGTGGGGTGGATGTGCCCAACTCTAGGAATGGGTAATCCAAGATTCAGACACCTAGATATCAAGGGAAAGGCTGTAGCCGCTTTTGAAAGTTGAGATATTTGAATATCGCGCTACATTGCTTCTCGAAGCAATTGGAAAGAATTTACCGATACTTGGATGTCAAGTGACGTAGCGAGTAATAGCAGAGGTGGAGGCTATTTATTGATTAAATAGTTAACTATGGAGTAGAGACTTGAGACTGGGATCAGATTACTGGCACGGCCAAATGAAAGAGAATGCAATTAGTATCAAGTAAATCGGACCAGGGATACCAGAGATATGAGGATTTCCAGATATCAGCTGATGACGCGTGACCCTGACAGTTTTGAATAAAAGCCAGCTGGTCGAAGCATCGATAGCTAATTCTAACACAAGCAGTTGCCTAGCAAGTTGCTACGACGCTGAGCCAAGGCACATGGTTGCCGGATCTACGCAGAAGTTCTTTTCAAAGTCGTGATAGTCACGAAAAGTGCTGCGCTACGAGTTGGAACTTAGTAAGTTTACGGCGAGGAGAATCACTGAGGTGATTGATTTTTCTACAGACATTGGTGGAAATATTTATATTTCTACAAGGACATATGCTAGACTTTGTCTAGAAATTAGTATTTTGTCACAGTCCAGTAATAACTTAACACTTGGATGTTTAAATCCATTTCAGTCAGTTTTCATTTTTTTGTAACTAGTTAACCACTTCGATCTGTCAGTACACTGAAGACTAGTCTATAACGGTGGCGTTCATTAGTCTACGCAAGGGAAACTACAAGTTGCTTAGCGCATGGTAGATGGTGATATAATAAACCATGCCCAGGGAACGATCTTCAGAACAGCCGTTGATTGGTTAGACTGTCAGTGTTTTTCTTGTACTGATAAGATTACCGTGAGTTATGTTACAACTGACATATCTAAGAAGAGATCACTTAGATCTGACCCTATTTAAACAAACTGTTACGGCTTTGATAGAAGCCCATATTAAAATGGAACAACAGTTAATTCAAACGTCAAAAGATACTACCACTATGTCTGATTAGCCGGATTGTGGGTATATAATGGCGGCGGATACAAGGATTATACGTGCTTGTCCGATAGGGCATATCTATGGATAAATCTGGTACAGACCAGGTTTACTACACTTCAAGACCATCAAGAAATGTAAGCCACATTTGAATTATATTATGCCTAGCTAATTGGAACAAACTATTTTTCTGCAGATGACCAACACATTTTATTTTTCGTCGTATTTAAAGCTTGGAATGATTTACGCAAGACTTATTAGAGTTATTCTGAGTATTTTCAACACTAAGAACAGTTTAGGATCGATGACCGAACATTTCGAAGATTTATTTGAATTTTTCATATTTTAGGGAAACCACGGAAAACCGTCGATGTAAAGGTTGAGTTAAATTATTTTTGTTGAGGAATGGATATTTTTTCCATATTCGAAGATTCGAACATGTGGATTCTCACATAATGAGATGATAATTAAACATATTTAAAATTATAAATAATAATAATAATCCACTAATAATAATAATAATAATTTTCATAATTTTTCTAAATAATTCTTGGATATTATATTTTATAATAATCATATGTATTGAGAAAGAGCCTATGAAGTAGTTTAATCATTTCTAGTCTGGAACAGGAGATTTTCCGAAGGAGAGTGGTTAACGCAAGCCCGCATTCAACCAACATTTCAGTTCTGGTTGAACAGTTGATATTTGCTATGAGCAAAGTATATTTTTCAGATAACACGGAGAGGCATGAAACGGGAAGCAAATGATATTTGTATCAAATAGGATATTTTTGTATTTATATAAAATCATGACGTAAATACACTTCGAAAGTGAAATAAAGATTTTCATAAGTATGGTAAATTCGCGGGTTGAACTGAATGGTAAAATAAAATAAACTTGTAAGTTTATTAATCTTCCAGTGTTGATAACAAGCAGAGGCTTGATTTATTGTGTAAATTTTGGGAAGAAAATTTATATGTGTGGAGTAGTTGAAATGCCATTCCCAGGTGCGCATGTTTAAGTCGCAGGAATGAAGAGGTTTTTTCGAGCATCAATCAAATAGCAGGTTCGATGGCTCAGGTTTATAGTAGGAGTATTGGAACTACACATTTCGTCGGATGAATGACCCGAAGGTTATTTCTTGAAACCATCAGTTCTTATTTCAACCTTGTTTACGAATTCCATTTAGACTTTGATTTTGCTAGAACCCGGATTTGTCATGATAGTAGTTTATTCTTCTTCAGAGGAAGATCTTTGCTGTTGTTGTTGTAATATTGTGTTCTTACACAAATAATAGAATGGGCCACTGCCAATTAAAAGTAATTCTTTAACCACGAATAATTTGAAGGATATTTTCTTTCCTAGTGCCATGAACTAAATGAATTTATTATAAAGCTACAATTCTTATTTCCCCATTCTGTCGAAGAATTGCAAGTTGTGAAAGTTACTAAGAATGGCCATAAATATAAATATTTTTTTCATAATGATTCCGAGTGGATAATTGAATAGTTGAATGGTTCAACAATTTATTGATCAAGTTGATGATTCAGAAATCATGTATTTTGTTAGGAACTTGAAGTTCATAATCGAGTCACTTCTCGAAATGTTTAATGTCAGAAGAACAATTAATTGTTGTTGTGCTTCGCACAGTTCTTCGATGCTATGCTCAAGGTCAAATACTTGTCAGATGTTATTAATATATGTAAATAATGTGTGTTGATTCAATGATAATAATATTTTCGACGATATATTTTTGAAACTGGAAAAAAAAGTGAAAGTTTAAAATACTATGAACATTTATTCTACGAGTGTTAATATCATGTAAATATTCAAACAGTGATCTACGATATTTCCAGTAGAGACAATTAACTTTGAACTGGAATTAATTATTAATAATTTTGGAACACAGTCTACAGGACTATTAATCGGACTTGTGTTTCCAAAAAGATTGTCAAATGTGTTTGGAAAATTTCTGTATATTGTGTAAATAAGAGTGTGGATCGCCACACGTGGATGATGCTGCTTTGAGCATCTTTGCAGTCAGATTTTAACTTCAAAATAAACTGAGATAATTTTACCAGATGTGTTATACCCAATTGAATCTCCTTCTATCCTTATTGTTGCATTGAGCCAAAAATCAGTAAAGCATTTTTTTTCATTTGATGTCGTTTTTGCGATTTGCTTTAACCCATCTGGCACCCCGGGATATTTTGACTCTCGTGCTGACTGATTATTGGTAAAATGCATATGTGGTCGTGCGGACTCCGGTCTAAACGGGCACAGTACCACACCCGCAGGTGTAAATCGCGTGAAAATATTCTAGAGTACTCCTTGATCCCCTTAAGCGCATTATAAGTATTGATGAATTTTACGGCTTAATTTGGTTCCGTGATAATCTTCTAGCCGTTTGCAAACTTTCACACTAATGTTATTAATGGAATTGCATTGCGTCTTACAGCAATAGATGGACCTCTGAGAATCCGTTGGCATGGTTACTGGCTTTCATTCGTTCATTAGTTTATTAAATTAAATTAGTTTTCTGGGAATATCTCAAAAACGGTTGGTCTTCGGTCCTTGAAATGTGGTTTTCGGGGATCCGAGTTTTGTCTCTCACATTGAGGGGCTGAAAATGAGTTTTGTCTCGTCCTTCTACGCCTATTTCAGCATGTATTTTAAGGGGGTAGGCCCCCTTTTATGAGAGTTACGGAGAAAAGTTACATCAATGATTAGTGTCGTGCCTCTGATGGATATCTGTACCAAATTTTACGTTGATACACCCAGCCGTTCTCGAGTTATAAGGGAACAAATTTGTCCACAGACAAACAAACAAACAAACAAACAAACAAACAAATAAACAAACAAACAGACAGACAGACAGACAAAAAAAATATTTTCGCGCGCATCCATCATAAAACAGTCTGAAACGTGTAAACAACTCAAATTTCCGTAGAAATTCCGAGAAAAACACACAAATTTCATTTTTATATATAGAGATATATACTGCACCGCTCGGTGTTGACCGTGTTTTATTGCACAGATTCTGGTTTTACTCGCTAACCGTTGGAGATATACGAAGAGTGATAAGGACTTTTCGGATAGAAAATTAAATGTTAAAGCTCATGTATACCATCAAAAGTTTGCTATTTCTTAGCGTTCTCTTTTTATTTGAAAAGGAAATATGAAATTTTGAAACCAAAGGGTGTAGTGACGTCACAAATGTCGGTTTTACTCGCTAACTGTTGGAGATACACGAAACGTGATAAGGACATTTCGGATAGGAAATTAAATTTCAAAGCTCGCATGTCCCATCAAAAGTATGCTATTTCCTACCGTTCTCTTTTTATTTGATATGGAAGAATGAAATTTTGAAACCAAAGGGCCTAATGACGTCACTAAAATTGTCGCCATTTTTTAATAGTGCTAAATTTCGAAATCAAAACGATCCTATATGTAAACCTGGTAAATCAGCTACATCCATGCAAAATTTCATTTAAATCGGACCAGTGGTTCTTGAGTTATTGAGTAACAGACAGACAGACACACACTATCTCATTTTTATATATTAGTATGATTAATAATTTTTGTTTAACCTGTGAAAAGTAAAGATATTCTATATCCCTTACCGCATCTTCACGGACATATTGCTTCTGTCTCAAACATAGCCCATTCCTCATGATTAATGCAAGTAAATGGAGATTATGGGAGCTATGAGTTTAGGTAATTGTATATTATTTGGTGACGGGATTATTGTCACATTTATGATACATTCCCCATTCTTCAACAAATAAGTGACATCCTAAGGAATTGTATGTGAATTGCAGTATATCTATATTTCCCTTATTTACTGAAGTGTTCTGGTTGGTGTCAGAGACACACCACGCCAGGGGATGAGAGTATTCTCGTGCAACACAATAAAATATTTTTCATAGTAAATAACATATGAAATGGCGCAATACCGGATTTTATCTTCTTAGAGATATCTATATAAATATTGTAAAATTACAAAATAACATAACATTTGTCACCTCAACGATGGGCACGAGAACCAGGGCACATCAGTGTAGGGGAAGGAATGTCTTTATATTGTGCAAGTGATTTTGGGGCTAGTGTTAGGAAGTATAATTCAGTATGTCGGCAATAGATATGAAGTTAAGAAGTGGTCTTGATAGTGAATGGAACGCTGACAGTATGCAGAATGGCGATAGTGTGAGAGATATTGAGAGCGTAGATAACAATACTATGATGGCAGAGAGTATCTCAAGTACTAGTAAAGAGAAAGGAATGTCGGATGATTCATTAGGTGCGATCATGAGAATGCTGAGTGAAAAATTTGATGAGAGTAATACGAATAATCAGGAGATGAGAGAAGAGATAAGTAGGCAAAATCAGGAGATGAGCAGGGACATAAGAGAGGCGATGGATAAAAATAATAAGTAAATTAATCAAAAGCTAGACTATGTGGTCAGGGAGAATGAGGAACTAAATAGAAAGTATGGGACGTTGCAGGTGAGTATCAGGGGGTGAAACAAGAGATTAGAGATGAGATAAGGAGTAAGTTTTAAGAAAATTCTAAGGTATTTATAATAGAAGAAGAGCAGATTGTAGATGAAAGTGAATTAGAGATAAGAAAGAAGGTAGATAAAAGTAGCATATGGTTAAAAGAAATTGTAGGTGAGAATAGAGTAGATGAGAGGAAGTATCTGTGAGAGGAGACGTTCGGTGAATGTGATTTTGTTAAGAATGGTTTGAGGGAAATGGTAGAAGATTTTAGCCAGAAGAATTTAGAAAGTATTCAGGAGATTCAGGAGAAGCATGGAGTGTTGAGAGATAGATTATAGAATAGAGAAGGGAATATTAAAGAAAAAGTGGAGAGTATAGAGAGGAAGATAGATGAGCTTGAAATAAGATTACCATATAAGATATGGCGATGATGTAAAGACATATATTTGAGAGGACATAATAGGCGACGAAGAGGAATCAGATGTGGAGGTAGACGTCGCGGCTGTAGAGGTCGAAATCGCCTAAGTCATAGAGGAAAACGAGGGATAGACCGTAAAAGGCGAAGAAGAAAGAAATGTGGTGAAGGTAAACGTAGAGGTCACCGCCGACATATTAGAGGAGGACACTTTAATGGAAATGGAGGGGATGGATATTTTAGGCGAGATAATATTGAAAATGGCACTCGTTTCTCGTTTAAGAAGAAATGATTGAACTAGGTCTAGAAGAGCAGTAGGAGCTGGTCATGTTAGAGCACGGACAAGAGATACAGCCCATTGCCATAATTAATCTAATGATACAGATGTTGACGAACATGACAATGAACCTAAAAATATTGACATTTCGGATAAAGTTGATGTCAAGAAATGAGTTAAGATGGAAGCTAAAACTGAGAAGAAGGTCCATACAGATACTGAATTACGAGAACGAGAAGAAAAGGAAGAATATAACTTAGATTTGTATATTAGAATTGGTCAAGATCATTTTTTATCTGGACGAAAAAATTAATGTGTTGGGGGCGCGTGCCGCTATTTGTTGTCTTAGATATGAATTAGGTGTTGGAGGCATATTAATGTCTACTTTCTTACTTTACGATACATTTGCACAGTGTATATATATTCGTTGATATGCTGTAGTATATATGTTTTTCATTGTGGGCATTACTTAATATTTTTCTTATTTTGAGTTATTCTGTGGATATTCTTCGTTTTCTTTTATGGTACCTTTTGTTCATTCATATTATTGCAGCTTTTGCATTGTCTTTTTAACTTAGTTTTAGGCAGTAATTCCGTACAATTGAGAAAAATATCCAAGATTTCATAGTTAGCAATTTAAAATTGGTACATCGTTTAGTATATTTGAAGGAGACCCAAGAATTGCAATCAAATGTGGAGAGCTTTGACAAGTTTATGATTGAGGAGCAAGATTTTTATTCAGGTGATAGTCATTGTGAAGTTGAAGTGTGATATCCGAGGTTTCGGCTAGTAAAATGTGAAGGCTTGGAAAAGAAGAGATCTTGGATCTATGGGAAGTCATTAGATAGTGGAGGAAAGTATTCCGATTGTTTGATCTTCAGGGCATAGGTTCCTTATGTGACTTTATTTTGTACGATGTCATGAAATATGCACTTGTCCGGATATAATGGAAAGAGATATTTTAAGTCAGTAGGAAAAGAATTTGTTTGATGAAGAGAGAGTTATGGAATCGTCAGCAGATGGTTGTAAGAAATATTTGTGTACATGGGTGCAAGTTGCAGTGGCCTTGGTGCATGCGGACTTTATGACTTCAGAAAAGGCTGCAAATTTATGATACCCATGGTGGATATGAATACGTAGGGAAAGATTGGATGGATAGTCTAGGTCCCAATGTGTCAAGATTTTCTATATATATTATGTTGAATGTGTTTCAGAAATACCTCTAATGAGATACTATTATCAGTATTTCTGGGGGCGATGTAATATTTCTTGGAATCCGGAACTTGTATTTGAGTGGCAACTCTGTGAAAGTTTCTATGGATTGTTCAGTGTTCTTTGATTGTGGTAATAGGGCACTTGAGAGGCGGAATCTGGAACTTGTTTTTTGAGTGGCTACTCTGTGAATTGCAGGGATATGTGAAGACAATGGGTCAACAAGAAGTAACTGGAACAAGCGAAATTATGAGGTTATGAACGATATTATAAAATCCACACCGATTGTATGAAATTATATGGAATTAATATTTTTTGTTTAACCTGTGAAAAGTAAAGATATTCTATATCCCTTACCGCATCTTTACGGATATATTGCTGCTGTCTCAAACATAGCTCATTCCACATGATTAATGCAAGTAAATAGAGATTATTGGAGCTATGAGTTTTGGAAATTATATATTATTTGGTGACGGGATTATTGTCACATTTATGATACATTCCGCATTCTTCAACAAGTAAGTGACATCCAAAGGAATTATATGTGTATTGCAGTAGATCTATATTTCCCTCAATTATTGGAGTGTTCTGGTTGGTGTCGGAGACACGCCACACCTGGGGATGAGAGTATTCTCGTGCAACATAATAAAATATTTTTCATAGTTAATAACATATGAAATGGCGCCCTCCCGCATTTTATCTTCTTAGAGATATCTATATAAATATTGTAAAATTTAAAAAATCATGACAATCCATCCCATACACAAAAAAGGAAGTAAAACTGACCCAAACAATTATCGAGATGTATCCCTTCTTCGGGTCACATACAACATTCTTTCAAAAGTTTTACTAAACCGTGCAGAGCTTCAAGTAGATAATCAAATCGGTGAATATCAAGGTGGATTCAGGAAGGGACGGTCATATGCAGAGCAAATTTTGAATTTGAAAAACATCATACTATATTTTCGCAACACAACTAACAAAAAATATGTCATAACGTTTGTGGATTTCCGGAAAGCATATGACAGTATAAATCGCGCACCACTCTTCAATGTTTAACAGAATTTGAACTTGACCAAAAAACAAGAAATATTATCAAAGACACACTTGCAGCTAGACAAAGACTAAAGTAAAATTTATGGGTGGATTAAGTGAAGAATTTGAAACATATACAGGCATCCGTCAAGGGGATGGAATTTCCCCATTACTTTTCAATTGTGCCCTGGAGAAGTTTGTTAGAGATTGGAGAAAAGCAAGGGCACCTTCTCACCGACTAGGGCCAAAGATTAAGGGTATTCAAATAGACTGTCTGGCGTTTGCTGATGATATGGCACTAATTGCTGAAGACATCTCTGATGCACAGAAGCAGATCACTGTCTTGGAAGAACAAGCAGCAAATATAACTATATTTATGACTAACAAAAAAAATGCTCCACATGAAATTTATATTAACGCTAACAACATTCCTAGAGTAAAGGAATTTAAATACTTAGGCGAATGCGTTACAGAATATGGCAAAGAAAATATATCTGTAACATCAACAATCCAAAAAATGGAGGTTGCTTTTCAATACACAGGAAATGTTTATAACAAGCAATGCTTGTCATGGATTAGTAAAATTCGCCATTACTTAACAGTGATTAAACCGGAATATCTCTATGGTTTAGAGACGCTCAATTTACAACTTAAAACATTAAAGGAACAATTAGAGATTAAGGAAAGGAAAATTATGCGAAATATCTTAGGGCCCAGAATTAAAAATGGCATACAATATCCAAAACCCAACTCTGAAATATATATGAAAATTTCTAAACTTACCGATGCCACGAGAATGGGACGAATTCAATTTTTGGGCCATTTGGAAAGAATGAATCATACGAGACTTACTCACCGAATCCACAAATTTCTGCAGAACAAACGTACAAGGCCAAAGTGGTACAAACAGGTGGAGAGGACCTAGTGGAGATGGGATCGCCAGATCTGATGAATAGAAATGCTATCAGGAATTGTGTTCACATAAGGGGTTTTGAGGAAGATCACAAGATACCAACACGACGTGCATGTTCAGAGGAACAGAAACTACAACAATCCATGCATATGAAGAGCTATTGGGCAAGGAGGAAGGCTCAACATACGTTGATTCTGCGTGGTCCGAAGTGACCCAACCGCGAGACGAAGATGAATATTAGCCATTTTAGTGCTTACTTACAAAAGTTATCTAATACTTTAGATAAGGAAGTCCAATGTGTTCAGAATATAAGCATCATATTTGACATTATACTGGGATTATACACCGCTTAATTTACTTTAACTTGATGTGGACGAGATAATAAGCTTGTAAATTATTTTTACATCAAGATTGTTCCTTAATGTGCTGTTATAGTAAACACTGAGCTATGTACAGGAATAAGTAATTTCACATTATTTACGTAATTTGTGCGGGATTGAAAATCATAAGTATATTTGACTCCACAATGAGGACTTAATATTCCAATCATTATATATTTTAAATATTATTTCCTATCAAGAAGGTAGTTGCTGCATTTTAAAAATAATTTTGATAACTATGTGAGCACTGCTATAAGACGTCTTAATTACCCCCATTAAATTAAAAATAAAAACTTTCAGAAAAGTAATTGTGAGACCGATTTCTCGAGGAATTGTGTATATACAACCCTTTTTACTATTGTTGCATGCTCTGCTACGTTATTGTACTCCACAGTACTTTTCGACTAGGTTTACTGTGAGTTAATATTGCACTTGAGTAACATCAGAGTTGAGGAGAACAAAGCGCTAATCACACATAGGGGCAAAATTTATATGTTCTGAGAAATATATAAGCATGTATCTTTCTATAACGTATAAAGTCACCTCCCGGGCAACGCCGGGCACAATAGCTAGTATGTTATAAACATAAGCTAAAATGCCAATATTCCGATGTGTATCGCCATTTTAACCACACATTGTATATAAGTATAGTAAAGATGGGGAAACATACTTTACAAATATCAACTAGAATGCCAAAATTAGGATGTGTATTGGGATCTTCACCAGACCTATATACTGTAGGTCAAGTAAAGATGGGTATACATGTCTTATAAATAAAAACGACAATACAAAAATTTGGAAAACGATACACATCTCATTTCTAAGTGTTATTCTAAATGCCATTCACCAACCCAAAACCCTTTATTCCTACACATTTTCCCATAAGTTTGCCAGTAAACATTCAGTGTCCTTCGTGATGTCATACTTCATCACTGCAGCCATTTTGTTAATAAGGCTTTCCAGACATAGACGATGTGTTTTGATGTGAAAGGTTATCACTGAAGCAGTTTCATAATCCGTCAAATATGCAAGAAGGGTGAACCTGCATGACAAATAAATTAGCTACTGTTAGCACAGCGTGTGGTGTAGACTTCACGTACAATAGATCCCAGGAACTCGCATTATGATTACAATAACATCAGCAACTGCTCACTGCTAAAATATGACAGGAAATATAGAACCTATATTCACCTGTATTTCAAGTTCCGATTTCACTGCCCGGCTTTTATCTTCGTATTTATCGCCAGACTCATCCAGCAGATTATGAGAGGGTAACAGGTCAATTGATTCCTAGAAAGTATTATAAAAGTATAAGCCAACATAAAGCATGCAGACAGAATAGCTATAGCCTACTATGTTACTTGTAACAATAAAATATGATACATGCTCGTTAGCCTACTATCTGGTAGCAAGTATTAAGTCACTAAAACTTGATTGTCATGCACATCACTAAGATTGCTATGTTATACGATATACATAATAAATACAACTTACAATATTAGAGAATTTATCAGTTAGAGGCAGCCATTCTGGCTCCCTCTTAATGGGTGGTTGTTGCTCCATAATGTCCAGCAAACTAGAACACAGAAAGTGCGCTAAGGATTATAGCAGGCCATACTTACAGTATACCAGTAGGCCTACGCCAAATCATTATCATTATCATTTCAGAACTCAGAATTCAAATAATACTACAGTAATGAGAATATAACCCTCCGAGTGAACAGTTAGAAGAGGAGGTTAGCGCTTGACTGTATATGATATTAACATAGTCAGGGTATAATATCGAGTAAAATACTAAGATCTATCATTGCAATAGAATGAGGAATTACTGGTGCCAGCCCAGCCACAAATGAAGCGTCCTATTAATTGGTTTTAAGAATATGACGGGGCAGAGGATTACACTACAAACCTATCAACGTAAAGGTAAACTCAAGTCACACCACGAGTAGGCGAACTAAGAATTGTCAGTTACTGGATAAAATGAGTTTCAGTAAGACTATACCTCCGACTTGTGTTACAAAAAACCCACTTCAAACCAAACACGCCATATCTCCCTCAGAACCAACAGTAAACGGTAGGAATTCGAAGATGTATTTACCTGTACCAACTTATAAATACTCTCACTGGTTAACTTGTATAATTGTCGTCATAAAGAAAGACTTCTTCAATAGTCCACAATTATATAAATCTTAATCACATTGAAGACTTCTTCAATTGTCCACAATTATATAAATGTTAATCACATTGAAGACTTCTTCAATACCGGTAGTCCACAATTAGCCTATATATTCTGAGTTGTGGCCTAGTAAGCGGTCCTGGCAGTCAAGATACCAGTTACGGTACGTACTATGGAATAGGAGTGGGCATCTTGGGCATATTCTGATTCGTGGCCTTCCACTCAGGCGACTAGGACTACCCAACTCGTTGGGCCATGTGTGAGTAAGCCTAGCAACCTGCTTCACTTGGACTTCCTAAACCTGCTGAAAATGTCATGTGCTAACCTCGGACCTATGGGAGTGGTGGAGTCCCACTCCCATCTGACAGATGAGGGACTCCTTGGAAACGAACAGGCAATCGAACTGGTATTCGATGAGATACAATTAATACTGAGGGTGGTTATGGATGAAAGCAGAATAGCTGAGTTAGCAAATAGAATTAGATTTGATGTTCTAGGGATTAGTGAAGTTCAGATAAGGGGAGCTACTGAGGAGGAAGTAGGAGATTAAAAGTTGTACCTGTCAGGTGTGAAACGAGTCAGAGTTAAGTATTGAGTAGGGCTGTATGTCAAGAAACCCTTGAAGCGTGACATAGTTGATGTGTGGTATGTAAATGAACGATTAATGTGGATAGATTTGGAAATGTCAGGATTGTTTCAATGTATGCTCCATGTGAAGGGGCAGACGGATGTTATGGGGCATTGAGAGATGTGGTAGTGAGAGTTAACAATAAGTGCTGATGGGGGATATAATTGCTAGGATAGAAAATAGAACTGTGGGGTACGGTATGAGATGGTAATGGGTAAGTGGGGTGAGGATAGGGAAGTTAACGCCAATGGAAAATGTTTATTGGACTTTTGTGCTAGTATGGGTTTATCTGCAGCAAACTCATTCTCGAAGCAAAAGGATATTCATAAATCCACATGGGAGGGTAGAGGAACCAGAACAATAATAATATCTATAACTACATCATCTACAGACCGACAGTAGTGGCTACGCTGGCTAAAGTGCACAATTAGGTCATGGGGCCAAGCTCTCTGCTGACTCGGTAGACGCGTGGGTTCGAGCCCCACCGTCGGCCGTCCTTGAAATGGTTTTCCGTGGTTTCCCCATTTTCAACACCAGGCAAATGCTGGGACGGTACCTTCTGACAGGCCACGGCCGCTTCCTTCCACATCCTTGCCCAGTTTCATTCACCATCATTCATTTCATCTCTCATTAACTCCTCTCATGAGGTTGGCGTCAGGAAGGGCATCCGTCCGTAAAAACCATCGCCACAAAGACTTCCATCGCATCTCATCCCCGACCCCGTTGGAAAACGGGAATAATAAGGGGTAGACATACAACTACATCATCTCCAGATTTTTTTCTGACCATTACCAGTGCCGGATTAGGGTAAAATGAGGCCCAAGTCCCTGAGATTTTTGGGGCCCCTTTATTTTTATCAATTAATTTTTATTTTTAGTATCTGTACATTTAATAAAGTATATACAAGAGTTGTTTTTCTCTCAAGATGAATAATACGCTTTTTATATCATACATGGGCCTACATATATAGGCTACATACATTTCAATTGAAACTATCATCGTTATTTGAAAACATTTCAGATGATTTGATGAACAATTTAACAAATCATACTATTTTTTTTACTTCTGTAAAATGTATTCAATTATTTTTCTGTTTTTTCGGTCAATGAAATCTTCTACGATGTCATCTAAATCAATTTCCCCCAGAACATCTGACTCGATATACATTTATACTTAGCATGTCTAATAGTTCTTGTGTCATGATACTTCTTTGCGCACTTTTGGTCCATTTCAATTTTGAAAACGCGCTCTCCGCAGAACAATTCGTTATTTTTGGGGGGCCCCAGATAATTGGGGGCCCTAGGCCTGGGCCTAGTCGGGCCTAATTGGTAATCCAGCACTGACCATTACCACAGGTGTACTTTAGGAAAGTTATGAGGGAGTAATACGTCATGAACCGCTACTTAACTTGATACCAACCACAAAAATCACAGTGTTTCAAGTTTTTCCTCCCAGTGGTTGGCTGGGTTGGAGCCTACAGAAAATAAATTCAAATTTGAGCAATAAAAATACATCTTAGGTTTCCATAATACAGTTGCATTTTATCCTTCTGTTTGTTGTTTTAGTCTTCGGTGTTTTGACTGGTTTGATGCAGCGCTCCATATCTCCCTGTTCTGAGCTAATTGTTTCATCTCTACATACCTACCACACCGTATATCCGAGGCAATCTGTTTAACATATTCTGACCTTGGTCTATCCCTACAGTTCTTGTCTTCGACCCTTCCTTCTATAACTAAGTTTGCTATTCCTGGGTGTCGTAGTTTGTGTCCTACCAACCTATCTCTTCTCTTCATTAGCAGTCGCCAGAAACATCTCTCATCGCCCACTCGGCTTAATACCTCTTCATTTCTTACCTTATCCACACATCTTATCTTCATCATTCGCCTGTACCAGTCGAAGTTTCACTTCAAGACAAAGGCTTTCAAAAATGACTTTCTAATACCAAAATTTATATTCGATGTCAACAGATTCCTTTTCTGTAGAAATGCTTTCCTTACCTGAACCAATCTACTTTTTATATCCTGTTTGCTTCATCCGATTTGCTTCCTAAGTAACAGAGGTCTTCTACTTCCATTAGCTTTTCACCTGCCAATTTGGCGACCATAGGGGTTTCTGATTTCTTTCGTTTGCTCTCCAATATTTTTATGCATTTATTAATTTTCATAGTGAATTATTTCCTCATTGGTTCCTCAGTTTTGGGGCTGCGACGAGGTCATGTAGCCCTGTGTATTTTGTGTGTTAATTGTGATGGCTGTATTAGCGTATGTTATCTGTAGTTCAGGTAAGGACTGCAAGTAGTTCAAGTAGTTCCTACTTTTGCTACCAAATGCTACCTTCAATGATACCTAGCTGCAAACTTGGCTACTAGATACCACCGCAACCGGCACCATGCGGTGAACGGAACTTAATAGAGCGTTAATCAAATCCAACCTATAAATTTAGCTTTACACATTTGTAGTTAGTGAAATGATCTTTTACATGCCATACATCTATGACATGTGCCCGCCGGCTTTACTTCCCCTCCAAAGGAAGGCATACGCAGGGATTTATATCGCTCTTAAAAAATCGACGACTTCAGCCGGGATTGAACCCGCGATGTTGGGCATAGAAGCTCAGCATGCTACCAACTTCGCCACCGAAGCCGTCAATTATTTCCTCAAGACAGAATTCATTCCATTTAAAAACTCATTGGAATCCTCTGGCTAATAGGCTAAGATGACGTTGCCATCAGCAAATCTCAGAGTAGACATTATTTCTTGTGTATCTCCAAAAGAAAAAAGGTATAGGAAAATATTTGGACCATTTTTTGACCCTGCATCTCAAAGCTGGAAAGAAAGTTCAAATAAAGACATACACCCACTATCATAGCGAGCACCAATATTGAACATCATTAACTCCGGAAGACTTCAACGGGCTGGTCATTTACTAAGGATGGGAGATAATAATAATAATAATAATATCGTATGGCCTCGCGTGCCGGGTGCAAGCTTTGTTATTTGACACTCAATGGGTAGCTTGCATGTTGAATTTCGTTGTTCCTTGAAGCACTATGAAAGTCAAGGAGATTAGATGTTTAAGTTCCTTGAACACTATAGCGCTTACTAATAGAGAAATGAGGAACTTTGTGTTGGCGGAAACTCCCGAGATTGATTTTGCTATTATGAACACGGCCTACTGAATTCAAATGGGTTCTTTGACATGCCAACATCGTATGACATGGTGTCGTAATTTTTGCCGCCTTTCCAAAATCACTTACCACGGCCAGGAGCGAACACGATAAACACTCACCCACCGAGGCAAGCCGGATGGGAGATGATAGGATGGTCTTACAAATCTTTAAACAAGAACCAAGAGGAAAAAGGCCAGTTGGAAGACCACGAAGTTCCTGCAAAAATGAAATCTCCCAACTTTGTCGACATCTGAACGTGGCAAGAACTCGCCCAAAACAGATTTCAGTGGAGGCATTTTTTGAGACCGGCGCAGTATCTTCGTGTTCTTCTGAGTGAGAGTGGGTGAGTGTATCTCCACTTAATACACCAATGTGTATACATCAACATGACATATTACAGCATTAGCAGTGATGGCAGTAACTTATGAATTGCTAAAAGACTTTATAGATTAATATTTAAAAGATGCATAGAAAGTGGCTGTGTCATGAATCCATTTAAACATTCCCACTGTAACCGAATTTTAGTAGGTTACGAGCTTTCTTTTAGTATCTTTCTGTTGGTGGTATTTATTTTTGTTTTGAGGTTACTAACCATGGCCACCTTGTATTTTGATTGATAGGGATTCTTTGTGGGTCCAGCAGTGGGTGGCAGGTGGCTTTGATCTAAGGGCAAGGTAACCATGGGGATGTGATATTTGGGTGATTGATAGTTGATGCCATGCGGAATGGAGGGGATTATTAGATAGTTTAAGCTATGTGATTTATTATGTTATCTGGTATGGCAATTTTTTTTTTTTTTTTTTTTTTTGAGATGAATTATTATAGAGAACATCTAGTAAGAAGGACAGAAGCAGAAGTTTAATAAAACGCAAGAAGAAAAGAAATGAAGCAGAAGAATACTAAGAATTGTGTGAGGGGTAGACATGAAGATAGTTGTGCATTCTGTGTGTGAGATGCAGGTAAATTGAAGTGACAAACAGGTATTGATAGTTTTTGATAGCCAGAGAAAAACCAGAAAAGGAGAATTTGCATGTTGGAGAAGAATTGTTATGTATATAGTCAAAGTTATTAATAAATGTGTATGTTAGTGAACTGTACTTTGTGTGGGTCGTTTAGCGAGTATATCGCCCCACTACCCTGGGGTGGCTAGCTTCGGTATCATATTTATTACAAGTGTCGCCCAACGTAGGGGCATGATTATATTTATTACACCACATAGGCTCATTTTATTTGCAACAGGTATGTAGAATAAACCTCCCTCTAAAAAACTTATCACGTCTTATTTACAGTAGATAACATTCCAGCTGACTTATGGAAAAATACAGTATCGCCAACCCAACGCATACAGTACTACTGTAGAGCCGGTATCATAAAACAAAAAAGCACCAAGTCAGTACTTCGAAACATATCACTCTGAGTGCACCAGATTTTTTAGCCTACTTTTCACATTTTGCAAAAATGAGGAAAAAGTAGTCTTATGAGATCGGGCAAATTTGTGTCTGTCTGTCTGTCTGTCTGTCTGTCTGTCCTTCTGTCTGTCTGTCTGGCTGTGTGTGTGTCCCCCCCTATCAACTCCTAAACGGCTGCAGCAATCAAAACCAAATTTAGTATGAGTAAAGATGTGCACCGGAATAGCTCACGTCCATATTTGAAAATGATGTCAGTGCTACCAACTAATGAAAAAAACGCACTAGAAATTTGAGCTCCATGTTGGATATCCTACAAGGTATGCATAGGAGCTATTCCAAAATTGGCACACATGTAGATAATACTATTTCAGATTAATTTCCAGGAGGCCAACCATGACAGTGTTGCCAAAATAATTTTAAGCCTTCTGATAGGTCCAATGTTTAAATGCACATAACTTCTACACTATCAACTGGATTTCAACCAAATTTTGTATGTAATATCTGTACATAAACAGATATGACTGAGCGTATTCTTAGGAGCCACCAGGGCTGCCAACTGTTAATAATTGCTCTCTCTATTTTTTTATCCAAATACCAATATATCAGAATGTGTGCAAGCCGACAGCTTTAAACTATGCACACGTATAGTACCTGACATGTTTGATTAATTTTGGAGTAACTTATATACGTCAGTTCTACCAACATGATTCTAAGCCTGCTGTTAGGGCCAATTTTTAAATACATGTAACTTCTATACTATCAGTAGGATTTCATCCAAATTTCGCATGTGCTATGTGTAACATATCAGATATGACTATAAGTATTCTTCTGTGCAATCAGGGCTGCCAACTGTTAATAAATGCTGTCTATATTTTTTACCCTAATATCAATATATCCGAAAGTATGCAAGCCAACAGCCCTATACTTTGCACACGTATAGCACCTGACATTCTAGATTAATTTGGAGTAATTAATACAAGGCAGTGCTGACAACATGATTCTATGCCTGCTGATATGTCCAATTTTAAAATACATGTAACTTCTATACTAACAAATGGATTTCATCCAAAATTGGCACAACAAGATATCATAATATTTCAGATTATTTCTGACCAGCACACGCATGGTATTGTTGGCAACATGCTTTTACGCCTGCTGATAGATCCAGTGTCTAACTGCATGTAACGTCCATTGGACTTCAACCAAATTTTGTATTCTGTACCTTAAGAGATGGAACTAAGAATATATTCAGTCACCAGGGCTGCCAACTGTAGTGCACTATTAGGCTACATTATACCAGGTATATTTTGAACTAATTAGATATTTCGATATTACCAACTTAATTTCGTCATTATTCTAGATAGGTTCATATTCTGTAGAATAATCATTGGCATGAAAAGTAGGCTGTATAGTTCTTAACGGAACTTCTTGTTAAAAAAATAACATCTGATTTATATCCTCCCATCTGCTAAGCGCGGCACATTAATACCCCGGTTTTGTCGCGCATCAATAATATTTATGAGAACCCCTCAAATCCCAGTTAGTGTATGTGTGTTTTCAAAATGAATGGTTCCAATTTCACGTTAAAGAGAGATCTTGTGGCTTCTGATCGCAGGAAGATGGGAATTTGAGCAAGGCTTGTAAGATTTTGAGGAGGAAAATAAAGAAAGAGAATCTTTTGGGGTCTATGCAGGAACACCTGAGACACGGCATTCATTACTTCGCCAACGTTCCCCAAATATTGTGATAATCTAGAAAATAAAGTTCTTCTTCTTAGAGTAATTCAGTCTGATGACTGGTTTGCTCCTGCGACGAGACTTCTCCACCTGGGTCGATCCTGTGCAGTACGTTTGGCGTCTGCATAGCTCCTGCATCCTGAGTTCACAAGAAATGTCAACATGTCTTTCTTGGTCATCCAAGAGAGCGTTTTCCTGTTATTTTACCTTCCAATATTTCCGATAACACATTCCTATGTCGAAGCCTATGTCCCATCCACAAAAGTTGTCTCTTCCTAATCTGACTCATCAGCTGTCTCTTTTCTTCAACAATTTTCAATACCTCAGTGTTAGTCTTCTTCTCCACCCAACTTATCCGTTGTAGCCGACGCCAACACCACATCTCAAAGGCTTCTAGGCTCTTAATATCACTCTTGGTTAACGTCCAGGTCTCAGCACAATACAACGCAACAGACCAAGCATAAGATTTCATTATTCTTTTCGTAAGCTGAGGGACCAGGCGCGGATTCAAGGGGGGGGGGGGGGGGGGTCAGAGGGGTCTTGACCCCCCAAACGGAGACCAAATTATTTTGCAAACTCAAAACACAATAACCAGACAAATAAAACTTAACGAACTTGAACTGAAAAACTTTTTTTTTCATTTTATTCAATACTGAAAATATCTTGATTGCAATTATTATGTTCTGTTACAAGTATACATATTTACAACTTCATACCTGTTATATAAAAACGATTATTTATATAACAAAATCAACTCACCTATTTTGTTTAGCAAACCTCGTGATTACCGAATCGATGTGTATGGAGATGTCACGATGAATGTGCAGCAATGCACGGATAGGAATTTGGGGCTTTTTTCGCACCAAAAAATTTTGCCGATGTCCCAACTGCAAGCTTGGTTGGCAATTTCAGCTGTGACTTTCTCCCTTTGTCGGTACCAACTCGACTTGCCGAAACTGTAACGTACCTTGATACTTTTCATGTAGCTCGATGTTAAAGTCGCAAAACACGCCGTTGCAATTTGTACGAATATTTTTGGTGTTCTAAACGCATCAAATTTCTATCCATGTAGATTGCAAAAAAATTGGTCTGGTTTTGTCCGTTTGATTATTTTGTGATTGCGTTTTTAGTGATACCATTTTTATTAACAATTTCGATTCTCTGACTCCCCAAAAGCCAAACTCTAGATCCGCGCCTGTGAGGGACATTGTTTTCTGACATAGAAGGGACTGTTTATCTCTGAAGGCTTGCTTTGCTATTGCTTTTCGTGTTTTTATTTCAGTGTGACACTGAAGATTTTCTGCTATGATCTGGCTCAAATATTTGAACTGTTCTAGTTGTTGTACAGGCTCACCACTGATCATCACGTGCAATGGACGTGGGTTTCGACTAAACATCATAACTTTTGTTTTGTTATTATTTATTTTCATACCAAATGGCTTAGCTTTTTTTAAGGATTCGAAATTAATTGTTTCCAAGTCGGTCAGCAAGATTGTACCCAACTGTAACAGGTGCTTCAACTTAATCTGCATGAGATTAATAACTTTCCTTACTGACGATTTAATCTATAATGAATACCAATTGGCATTTAATGAATTAGTCAATAAACATAAATTAATATGCATTAATTAATAAAATGTACGAGTTTCGGCCATATTGTGGTCTTCTTCACCGGTCATTGGAAAAATATTTGCTGAAGGATTCTCTTATATGCATTTTTCGAACGATTACTTTTTGACACAGTTGCAAATTTAAGGGCGTCGAAAGATCAACTTCTCAACATATAACTGGCCATGACTGAAACCTTGATGAGGCAAATAGGCCTCTACACGTTCCAGAGTTTCCCCATGAGCTTTATTGATTGTGATAAAATATGCCAAGCGAATTGAAAATTTGGAAAATGGAAGTGATAAATCGGATGATGGTAATTCAAGTCCAAGGATTGTAGCTCTCTGCCCTATACTATCTGCAGTTATTATTTCAAAGCAATTTTTATACATATTTACTACAAATAATCTGGTTCCATTTAGTAGCCCTTGGGAAACGTTCAAATTTATAAGGAGCATAACTATGGCTCAAACATTTAGAGTAAGTATATGAGGAGGTAATCACTTATTTCCAAGGAATTCAAGAATTATGTAGGAAACTGAAGTAACTGATTTCATCTTCAGTATTAAGCTGTTAACGCTGGTGTATATTCTTGAACTAAGGGTTATCAGTTCAATGACATTAAAATTAACGTCATTACTGTGTTCATTTTTTGGTGTAAAAATGCGAACTTCCCTCGCAGAAGTGAATTTTTCGCCGTAAATCTCAGCCACGATATCATCATGAGTTGGAAGTCAGGCTGGTAATTCAATAACATTTGATTCGTCACCATCCACAGAGGGTAGTCGTCGTAATTTCCCTACGATCAAATCTTTCACTCGACTTCTCATTTATTTATTTTATTTTCTGTGTCCGAATCAAATTGTATTTTGCCAGTAAGTAGCAACAGTTACAACATTAAGCTTAGCATTTGCAGCCATAAGATCGTATTTTGAACATATGTCCTCCATCAAGGGGCAGATCAGCAGGTGTTCTGGATCTTGCAACATGCTGCAATCGCAGAACTCATCGTTGTTGAGAAGCATGTTCCATTTCTTTAGATTGTTCTTGCAACATGAAACCCCCGTCCTCAGCATGTTCGATGATTTCCAAGTTCCATGTGGCAAGTTGTGACCAGGTGTCATTTTTTGATAGAGGAATAATTGGGTCTTTGATTTCTGTCTTCCATATCTTCACACGAGCAGCTTCGTGTGAGACTTCGAGGGCTGTTACTCCCCTCAAGAAGCTGTTTCTGGACTTAAGTCTCTGTCGGGCTGGTTGTTGACCGGGAAGTGGATGCCTTGAATCCGTTTCTTGCCTTTTCTTCTCAGATGCTGCTGCTACCATTCTTCGGACATGAGGTGGGGAAATTCCAATAAGAGGGTAGATCTTCTGAGTGATGTTGGTCTAAGACATCCAGACACAATCCAGGAAGTCTCATTCAGAGCTATACCCACCTCTTTGGAATGTGGAGAAGAAAGCCAAACTGGTGCTGCATATTCAGTAGCTGAGAAGCTGCTGAAGTTCTGAGAAATCTTATGTCTGTCCAAGATTAATAGAGTCCGACACCATTTAACCGATTGCATTGCAATATTGTGGCGTTGTAGTGCTCAACCCCCGGAAGGTTTTTGGCAACAATAATTTTAGATAGCCCTTTCCAATCCCTCCATTTAGGCCCTTTGGCTCAAACACCGTTTCACCGATCATAACCGAAAGTTTTGTACTTACCCCTCAGAACCTGACAAGTAACACTGTCCACTTGAAATTTCAAACAGCCCTCTCCAATCTCTAGATTTAGGCCATTTGTCACAAGGACGAAATATCGAACAACGCTATGTGGCGAAAAATGAGACCATTGCTCCCTTAGAAGCTTGGGACAGCCGAAGGTTTCCGAAGTGCTTCGATTATTTTCCTACAATGCTATGCGGCAAAAGACGATTGCTCTTTCCTTTTCTAACAGCCAATGAGATATAAGCAGCGTCTCGTATTTCACTTACTCCTCTTTCTAATCAATTTTTTAATTCGTTAGTAACTTTTTTTCATTATTTTCGGGGGCAAATTATCTGGACGTTACGTACATTTTACTACTTATCACCACCAAAAAAATACTCCCTCGACTGTCAATTTTAAAATATATATTTCTGTTACTTTGTGTCAGTAGTATTCATTCTTCTTCTTCATTCTTCTTCTTCTTCATTTCCCGGTTCCAGTATTCTGGGTCGGGGTGTGAATCAAGGACCCTGTCTCTCCACCACTCTCGTCCCTCTTCCAGTATACCCTCCACCTTCACCCCTCTTTTCTCAACGCTCTCCCTCACTGTATCCATCCACCTCATCCTCGGCCTTCCCGTGACTTTCTCAGTAAATAATCGCTTCGGGACTCGGTCTTCTCCAATTCGCATCATATGTCCATACCATTTTAGCTTACTGACCTCGATTTTGTCTTGTAACTTTTGGAATCCTGTTTTCTCCCTAATTTCCATGTTTGTGATTTTGTCTCTGTGGGTCCCTCGAATTATACCTCTAAGGAACTTCATCTCTGCTGCCTGGATTCTACTTTCCTCCCGTTTAGTTGTTGTCCACGTGCCTATATAGGTGTGTAATATGTCGAATACAAGATTCTTTTACATTTCTCGGGAACTTCCTGGTTTCACACCAGACCCCTCACACTCTGGTATTCATTATCATCCGTAAAACAAATACGTAAATCAACCGGGTGAAGCCAGGTGCTACTACTGGTATCTAGTCTGTAACAAATGTCGGCTTTAGTTTAACGCTAATAAGAATAATTTTTAGCCTCAACCCTCAACCCCTGATCTCCACACTCACACAGCCCTTCACCAAATCCATCTTCCTCATCCTCTCTTTCCAGTCGTCCGGCTCCGTGGCTAAATGGTTAGCGAACTAGGCTTTGGCCCAAAGTGCCCCGGGTTCGATTTCCTGCCGAGCCATCAGGGATTGCAATCCCCTGGAGTTAATTCCCGTGGCTCGGGGACTGGGTGTATGTGACGTCTTCAGCATCACTTCATCCTAATTACGACGAGCAGGTCGCCCACGGGCGTCAACTAGAAAGACCTGCACTCGGTCTCTCCGAAGGCCACAGGATCATCATCATCTTTCCAGTCATCAGTCTCTCCATCATTTGTTTCGGCATTCTTTTTATCAATCATCCTTTTTGCATGTCCATATCACAGGGGCGTATATAGAGTTTTATTATAGGCCCAAAGAATCGGGGGTCCGGGTTCTCCCCGGGAAACTTTTGTATAATTTGGTGCAAAATGATGAGTTTTAAGGCTGTCTGGCATCACTTTTTCAACCAATTTGTTGTGATGTTTTATGTTTGGTTAATGTCAAACACAACTCAGACCATTTTATGATACTTTTTATTAATACAATCATCTTGCTCACTTGATAGTGTTTACATGGAAAGAATTAATGTTACTGTTTTGATTTACAACTCACACTATAATATAAAGTCAATGTTTCTTGAAGCATTGCCAAATCGGTTCACAACTTCGTCAGTGAGATGTATGTCTCTGTGAATAGATGACGATACTAGACCGCTGAGTCTGTTTTCAGAAGTAGAATTTCTTAAATATGTTTTCAACTAAGTCAAACTCCGTTCGACAGTACCAGTTGCTACAGAGGGAGGCAAATTTGCCAACAGTTTGATAAGTGTATAAAAGTTAGGGAAAGAACTTTTGTCACACGCTTCACGGGCACTTGTTGCTCTTCTTGGTTCGTTCATAAGAGCGAAGGCACTGGAGAGTAATAAGAGGTTACTCATAAGATCAGAGCTAACTGATTGTCACACTGTTTACATCGCTCTACCTTCGCCTTGCTTTGCAACGTTGCCATACGTCACTTAGTAACAATAGTACCTTCGCCTTGCTTTGCAACGTTGCCATACGTCACTTAGTAACAATAGTACCTTCGCCTTGCTTTGCAACGTTGCCAGACGTCACTTAGTAACAATAGTACCTTCGCCTTGCTTTGCAACGTTGCCATACGTCACTTAGTAACAATAGTACCTTCGCCTTGCTTTGCAACGTTGCCAGACGTCACTTAGTAACAATAGTACATGATTATATTGGTTATTAATGTTTTAATTCACCAAAAATAATATATGTGACAACAATTTCAGGGGGGGGGGCTTATATACGCGCCTGCGCATATCATCTCAGTCTGTTCTGCTCCAGCTTCTGTACATTCACCCACTCTCTCTCTCTCCTAGTCTTCTGTACATTCACTCTCTCTCTCTCTCCTAGTCTTCTGTACATTCACCCACTCTCTCTCTCTCCTAGTCTTCTGTACATTCACTCACTCTCTCTCCTTGTCTTCTGCACATCCACTCACTCTCTCTCCTAGTCTTCTGTACATTCACCCACTCTCTCTCTCTCCTAGTCTTCTGTATATTCACTCTCTCTCTCTCCTAGTCTTCTGTGCATTCACTCACTCTCTCTCTCGTAGTCTTCTGTACATTCACTCTCTCGCTCTCTCCTAGTCTTCTGTACATTCTCTCTCTCTCTCTCTCTCTCTCGTAGTCTTCTGTACATTCACCCACTCTCTCTCCTAGTCTTCTGTACATTCACTCTCTCTCTCTCTCCTAGTCTTCTGTACATTCACTCTCTCTCTCTCCTAGTCTTCTGTACATTTTCTCTCTCTCTCTCTCTCTCCTAGTCTTCTGTACATTCACTCTCTCTCTCCTAGTCTTCTGTGCATTCACTCTCTCTCTCTGTCCTAGTCTTCTGTACATTCACCCACTCTCTCTCTCTCCTAGTCTTCTGTATATTCACTCTCTCTCTCTCCTAGTCTTCTGTGCATTCACTCACTCTCTCTCTCGTAGTCTTCTGTACATTCACTCTCTCGCTCTCTCCTAGTCTTCTGTACATTCTCTCTCTCTCTCTCTCTCTCTCTCTCTCGTAGTCTTCTGTACATTCACCCACTCTCTCTCCTAGTCTTCTGTACATTCACTCTCTCTCTCTCTCCTAGTCTTCTGTACATTCACTCTCTCTCTCCTAGTCTTCTGTACATTTTCTCTCTCTCTCTCTCTCTCTCTCCTAGTCTTCTGTACATTCACTCTCTCTCCTAGTCTTCTGTACATTTTCTCTCTCTCTCTCTCCTAGTCTTCTGTACATTCACTCTCTCTCTCCTAGTCTTCTGTACATTCACCCACTCTCTCTCTCCTAGTCTTCTGTACATTCACTCTCTCACTCTCTCTCTCTCCTAGTCTTCTGTACATTCACCCACTCTCTCTCTCCTAGTCTTCTGTACATTCACTCACTCTCTCCCTCCTAGTCTTCTGTACATTCACCCTCTCTCTCTCCCCTAGTCTTCTGTTTATTCACTCACTCTCTCTCTCCTAGTCTTCTGTACATTCACTCTCTCTCCCTCTCTCCTAGTCTTATGTACACTCACCCACTCTCTCTCTCTCCTAGTCTTCTGTACATTTTCTCTCTCTCTCTCTCCTAGTCTTCTGTACATTCACTCTCTCTCTCTCTCCTAGTCTTCTGTACATTCATCCACTCTCTCTCTCCTAGTCTTCTGTACATTCACTCTCTCACTCTCTCTCTCTCCTAGTCTTCTGTACATTCACCCACTCTCTCTCTCCTAGTCTTCTGTACATTCACTCACTCTCTCCCTCCTAGTCTTCTGTACATTCACCCTCTCTCTCTCCGCTAGTCTTCTCTTTATTCACTCACTCTCTCTCTCCTAGTCTTCTGTACATTCACTCTCGCTCCCTCTCTCCTAGTCTTATGTACATTCACCCACTCTCTCTCTCTCCTAGTCTTCTGTACATTCTCTCTCTCTCTCTCTCCTAGTCTTCTGTACACTCACCCACTCTCTCTCTCCTAGTCTTCTGTTCATTCACTCTCTCTCTCTCTCTCTCTCTCCTAGTCTTCTGTACATTCACTCTCTCTCTCTCTCCTAGTCTTCTGCACCATCATACTCCTCAGGAATTTCATTTCGGCTGCCAAGTTTCTGTTCCATACGCCATTATTGTTAGGTAATAGCTCTTGTACACTTCAGTGGTTTTCCTATATTCCTAATTATACTCCTACTCTTGTTGGTCTCCATATCCAATCTTGCATTTTCCATCAATTCACTTCCTAAACTCTTACCACGGTGGGTGAGTGGTTATCGTGTCGAACTACCAACCCCAAGCTTGCATGTTCGATCCTGGCCGTGGTAAGTGATTTTTGAAAGGTGACAAAAATCAAGACACGCATGTCATACGTTGTTGGCATGTTAAAGAACCCATTTGAATTCAGTAGGCCGTGTTCATATTGGCAAAATTAATCTCGAGATTTTCCGCCGACACTACGTTCCTCATTTCTCTACTAGAAAGCGCTATAGTGTCGAGGAGTTGATATATCTAACCTCCTTGACTTTCATAGCGCTCCCAGGAGCAAGCCCTCTGGGCACCCGAGGCCATACGATATTAAAAAAAAACTTGCTAAATATTTGAAGTGCTCTACATCTCCAATGTTAACAATCCCTGTTCCTCTTGTCATTACCATTTTATTACTTTTCTCTACACTGTGTTTTCATTTCCCGTTTCCTTGAGTACATCCAGCTGTTGTCATTCTCCCCGCTTATCAGCAAATAGGATAATGTTCATTCGTGTACCCATGTTAAACTACAAGCTTGTACCTGTGTACGCTTCCTTTGTTGCTCCCTCCCCGCCTGGGGCTCACATCTAATGGGACGTGGATTGGCGACTACGGGGCCCCAGCTGAGTCTGGCATTGCTTCCACCTACTTGTGCCGGGCTCTTCTCCGTCTTCTTTCCTGTCGACTTCACTTGGTCAACTCTTCTTCTCTTCCGACCCTGACGCTATTAGGGTATCCGAGCCCTAGGAAGTCTCTTCCTTTCCCGCCTTAATTGGCCCTTGTCTCATCTTTTCTGATACTCTCCTTCTGCAAGGGGTCAGCCTTCATTTTCTTTTCGTGTTATCTCCTGCCTTGTGCTCAAGGCCCTCAAGGAGGCAGGGTGTGTGTAGCCCCACCACTTGTGGTGCACCCTAGATATTGTACACCCTCAGGGGCTCACCGCTGGTGAATTCGGGAGTTGGCGACCCCAAGGGATTCCTGAGCGGGGTCCAGTATTCCCCCCTTATCCATTACCTGCGGGGCGGACCCTCTCCTCTTTCACTTTCCTATCTGCCTTTTATGGCTCTCCTTCCTTCCAAGTCCCTCAATCAGCATTCTTAGAGGGTTGAGGGCATTTATTTCCTCCTGTCCTGTCCTCTCCTCTTGTTTTCCATTTCTTCTTCTAGTATATAAGTTAGTAGTTAGTTTTAGTTATAGTTTACATTTCATTATCACCCAAACCATTAGGGGCCGATAACCTAGATGTTAGGTCACTTAAAACAACAATTATCATCATCATCATCATCATCATCATCAAGCTTTGTTACCTTTAGTATATTAGGCTGGCTGCGTGGCTCAGCGGTAACGTTCTTGCCTGCTGGGCCCAAGTTTGCAGGTTCGTATCCTGGTTCAGTCAGTTGGCTTTGAGGGTGTGCAAATGTGAATGATTCGTGTCAGTAGAATTACTGACACGTTAAAGATCCCCTTCGGGACAAAATTCCGGCACCCCGGCGTCTCTAAAAGCCACAGTAGTTAAAAGGGACGAAAAACCAATAACATTATTATTAATGTAGTATATAAAACAGTAATGTAGAGTTGTTGGGGCTTTGAACATCACGGTCATGTAGCTCCGTGTACTTGAGTGTGTGTGGAATTTGTCTGATAAGCTGATTTAATGTGATGACTGTATTATAGTTTATTTATTTATCGTATGGCGTTTAGTGCCGGGAGTGTCCGAGGACATGTTCGGCTCGCCAGAGGCTGTAGCTGCTTCAAGCGGACACCACTAGGGTGAGCTACAAGTTCCGTTGAATTTCAAGTACGGTAGTTCCAACATTCGCACCAGTTATCAATGATACATAGTGGTGAACGTTGGAACTTTGACAGAGCGTTACAACGAAATCTAACCAGGAAATTTAGCTCCACACAAGTTTAGTCTGTGGGAGGATCGATTATATGCCATAAATCTATGACATGGGACCGCCGTCTTTACTTCCCCTCCGAAGGAAGGCATACTGATCTATCTTAACGCTCTTAAAAAATCCGACGACTTCGGCCGGGTTTGAACCCTCTATCTTGGGAACAGAAGTTCAGCATGCTACCAACTATAACACCGAAGCTGTATTGTAGTGTGTATTTGTAATTCAGATGAGGATTGGAAGGAGGCGGCCATGGCCATGGCCCTTCCCGAGCGGATGTATTTATGGCTCTGGGTGGATTTTTTTAAAATTCAAAATATGTAGGTTATATTTTTCATGCACTACATTTAATTAGAACTCACATATATTTCTCTCATCTGTTGATACTTCAAGTTTGAATAGCATCTGAAGGTTGTGGAACACTTCAAACCATTACTCAAATCCAAAGCAGGCACTATATCTTCATCATTCCATAGCCTTTTCTGTGAAATTATGCTCGCATCACCAAATGAACACTACAAAAATTCACTCACTCCACCAACTACGCAATAAGACACGTGCGTTCATCTGAAGCAACAACTGCCTGCAAAGAGGTCTCTAGGGGTGACATGTGTCTGCATAGTGATGCCATCTCCTGCGTGTAACATAAACTAATTTGACGGAAAACGGTATCATATTAAAATGTAGGTACTTTCCGGATATATTGGTATTATGCTCGGGAAGGGTTAGTTTAGGATGGGTGAGGTGGGAATCGAACCCATCTCTTCTCAGTTTTGCCTTACGAGGCTGAGTATATCCCGTTCCAGCCCTCAAACCAGAATTAAATTTCTAAAATTGTAGAAGGCAGTGGTTGGTCGGGAACACAGAGTAGCATAGAAATACTGTTTATTTGTTCCATAGTCTGGTACAGGATTTACAAGCAATGGTAACAAAAGCAGTATTATTGTTATTATTATTAAAATAAATAGGTGGCTTTGCTCTGTCGCATCAGCTTTTCAATGTTTGTTTTGTCTGGGACATTAATCCTCAATATGTTGAGCAAACAAACGTTCCTCGAGCACTTTGGTCGATATCAAGATCGCTCTGCAATACCTCAGGAAGTTAGGGTTTGAGACCTGTGTATTTTCAAGTCTCGCTTTGAATGGGGTCAGGCTATCTCTGGTCTCGGGTTCATCAGCCATCCTTAAAATGCTCTTTGTGTGGTTTGCCAGATCTGTTTGAAAATTCCAGACATCAGGAAAAAAAAAACAACGTTTGTTCCCTGGCGTAATGAAGAAAAATATACGTGATTTCGAGTCAAAATTTATTGAATGTCGGCCATGGATCGCAGTGAATATCCCAGACGAGGCGAACTATCGCGCTGCGGGATTGCTCACTCTCCCGGCAAACAGGATGGTATTGTGCTCCTTCTCTACGATGAAATAAGCGAACGGACGATTCGCTCCGAACACATACGGCATCATCTTGTCGACGAACATGCCTCCTGCAATGGATAAGGATACAGTAACATTGGAAATTCACCTCCAGTGCCAACAACAGACTAGCGAAAAATTGATTGGACTTGACAAAGAAGGAAATAAATGAAGAGCAAGGAAACTGAAACATGCTTACCAACTGTGCAAGGAAACTGGAACATGCTTACCAACTGTGCAGTTCATGAAAGCAGGGGAAAGAGAGGAGCAGAAGAAATAGGAAATAACATTTGTAAAAAAAAGTTTGAAGCTGATGGCGAGGATTTCAGATACAGGAGGAATGCAGACCGTTTCAAGAATGTCTGAATAAAAAAGGTTTGGTGGTTTTCAGTCGGTCAACACGATTGTACCCAAAAGAGATGGGTTATTCCCTAATCCTTAAAAAAATTACATGAGATTAATAAATACACTAGGATGACCAGTTTCAATCGCCAAGCGATCATCATCAGATCCATTACACTTAGGCTATAACATCAATGTCTGAAAATATGGGTGAAAATTCGTACAATATGTTCACTTATTTAGTTGCTGTATTAGTTGAGATAATGCAACTCGTCAGTATTAGTTAGTTGTGGTCTATGTGATGTTTTGTTGAGATACTGGAAGTGGTGATTGACCTCCGGAATTTGCCTGTTTGGAGTGAATATGTGGTTGTTGTAAATGGTCGATTCAAATTGTATTGTACAGGGTACTTATCTGTTTGAGTCTTGCCTGGTCCTGTTGGGAGCAGTTCACTTGTTCACTGTTTGTACTCAACTGAATGGAAAATTCCTATGTGTGAGTGTCCGTTATCTCCCTGGGCTGTTTGCCACCTCCCGCATTCCTAAGTCTCATACGATCAGGAAAAGGGGAGGATTGATAACACTAGACCAGCGCCCCGATCTGAGTTGAGTGAATCACTGATGTGCATGTAACTGTGTGATCGCAGTGCTGTTTTTAGTAATGTTAAAACACAAAGAAGCTGGCAGAATAAATTTCCATTGAAGCGAAATCAAATGCAATCCTAACGTTGTTACACAACTGTAAATCAGGCATTTGCGGTAAATATTAATTTATTGTGGAAATAATGTGATACATTCCCGAAGTTACACACAAGGGGCATTTCAGGGTTAATTTAATTTTAAAATAGACTTGGCAACCCACTGCAGATACACGTGCACCCGGAGCAGACAGCACTTAGGAATATGGGGAGGGGGAACAGCCCAGCGAGATAACAGACCCTCACACACAGGAATTTCTAGTCAGTCGAGTGCAATAAGTGCCCAAATGAACTGCTCTCAACAAGACCCTAACCAGATAAGTAGCCTGTACAATACAGTACAATCAAATTTGACCATTAACTACAACCACATATTCACTCCAAACAGGCAAATTCCGGAGGTCAATCACCACTTCCAGTATCTCAACAAAACATCACATAGACCACAACTAACTAATACTGACGAGTTGCATTATCTCAACTAAATAAGTGTACATAGATTTTATAGCCTAAGTGTAATGGATCTGATGATGATCTTGTTTGGGTACAATCATGCTGACCGACTTCATAACAACAAATTATTGTTTTAAAATAATAATAATAATAATAATAATAATAATATCTTAATGATGCCACAGAAATGAAGGAAACCGTAAGATGCCCACCCTGCCATTATAGCAAAGTAAGAATGGTGTTATTGAACTCTAGTTATTTCCAACAGTTGAAAAGGAAAGGTCATTAACAATAAGTTGCCATACTTAAACACGTTACACAAGTTATACAAATCTTTCATAATTTAATCAAGTTGTAAACACATCTGCCGTACCTTATCAAAGCCTAGGTGACGGTGATCGCATGAAGATCAAAACAATCATCCAAAATTAATTACCTCCTCTTGTTTGTGTGATAAGTTATAAATATAATTCTTGTAATGTTTAAATATTTTTACTTCCTGCATGATATAATAAATTGTTGGGCACAATAGTGTTGACAGACCGAAAAGCAATCTATAATAATATTATATTTTAATTTCAGAAAGGCAACAGGAAAATCGTTGTACGGATGTGGCAATCAGCCACCCAAATATTGGCGGGAAAACCATACGTAAGTGGGTAAGGAGGAAATGCCTGCCCAAACCCTGTCTCCAGGGGATAAATTTGGAGGATGAGAAGGTAACCCAACACACCACTCAACGTTGGGCTAATCACCCATGTGGAGATAAAGTGATTCAGAGAACTACAGGTAGCCTCGGCTTGGACGGATCGGAGTGGAAACGGAACACGAGATTCGGAACTTCGAATGAAATGAAGAAAACATGCAGAAATTGATTGGAATGGCAGAAATGGCACAAACGACCCCGACATTTGAAGGAATAAGAGAATTGAAGAAGAGGAAGAAGAAGAAGACGAACAGGAAAATAGTCCAGAACTATAGGAAAATCACGTTGATGTGCCATGCTGCGAAGATATTTGAGAAGATCCTGGAAAGGAGAGTGCGGGGAGTAGTAGAAGAAGGATTGAGGGAGGAACAGTATGGATTTAGGCCAGTAAGATCAACAGTGGTCGTGATTTTCAGCGTAAGACAGCTCCACACTATGAATATGGAGAGGATTTGGTGATGGTGTTTCTGGACATAGAGAAGGCATACGATAGCTTGGATAGAGGAAAGGTCTAGAAAAACCCTACAGAAAAAGGGAGTTAATAATCCAAATGTGGCTAGAATAAAGGAGATGTACCAAGGAAGTGTGAGCTGTGTGAAAGTTGGGGGAGAGAGGTCAGACTGGTTAAAGCAGAAGAGTGGTTTGAAACAAGGGAGTGCACTATCTCCACTGTCTTTCATCTCTGTGTTGGATGAGGTAATGGTAGAAGTGGCAGCACAAATAGGAGAACAACATATGAGAGCAGACAATCTGGGGCAATGGAGAGGTACAAGAAAGGTTGAATGGGTTAATAATAATATCGTACAGCCTGGTTCACAATAGCCCGGGAACGAGAACCAGAACGAGAACGGGAACGAGAAGGAAGTTGAAATGCACGCTACCTTATGGGTCAGTTCACAACCAATCTCCGGGAATGAGAAGCTGAAAGTAGCCCGGGAAGGCCAACGGGAAACATGGTCAAGTTTCATGTTTGACGTTCTCGGAGCTTCCCGGAGCCAATCAGAAACGTTGTACATGCACTTGCGCAGTACGGAAGGAGCAGCCAGCGATGTAAACATAACCTGTGAATGCGCTTTCTAAACTTGCTTCTCTAAATCACACAATGTGTGTTTAATAAAGTTATTATAACCCTCTGAAGCATTTCAGTTGTGTAATTGGTGTTTATTAGTGGGCGCTTGCTGATTGTTTTAATATTATTACGCTGTAGCTGATTGCGCGCGCATGCACAAGTTCACGTTCCCGGGCTAATTGTGAACCGGGGCCCCGGGAAGCTTCGCGTTCTCGTTTACGTTCTCGTTCTGGTTCACGTTTCCAGGCCAATTGTGAACCAGCCTTAAGGCCTCGGGTGCCGGGTGCAAGCTTTGATATTAGAGACCCAAAGGGTAGCTAGCATGTCGAATTTCGTTGTTCCATGAAGCACTATGATATCTAAGCTCTTTGAACAATGTAGCTCTTTCTAGTAGAGAAATGAGGAACTTTGTATTGGCGGAAACTCCCGAGATTAATTTTGCCATTATGAACACGGCCTACTGAATTCAAATAGGTTCTTTGACTTGCCAACATCGTATTACATGGTGTCCTAATTTTTTCCGCCTTTCAAAAATCTCATACCACGGCCAGGAGCGAACCTGCAATCTTGGGGTTAGTAGACCGACACATTGACCACTCACCCATCGTGGCAAGATAATGTATGGGTTGAGACAGTAAAACAGTCATCATCATCATTTTCCAGCTCCAGTTTCCCGGATGTGGTATACAAGCGCTCGCCATTTCTTTCTGTCAAAGTAGAGTTTCTGTTCTTCTACGTCTTCCCATTTCACATTCCATTTGTTGACTTCAGACTTCACTGTGTCTATCCGCTCTCCTCCCTCTCACTTCACTGTCGAAAACAGCATGGTTTCAAAGTTAATGCAAAGGAATGCTATGTGAAACGATGGTGACAACGAGAAATAGGGGAAGAGTCATCATCATCACCTAACATAGTTTCCAGCCACTGGCCGGGTCTGTTTGGAACACAAGCCTCTCCAACGTCTTCTGTCTTCCCACCATCTCTCAGCCTCCACCCTTGTCCAGTCTTATCCTCTCTTCCAACCCCTTCAGCCACCTGTCTCTCGGTCTTCCTCTCGGTCTCTTTCCTTCCCACTTCGTCTCGTGTATCCTCCAGGGTATCCTCTTCTCCTCCATTCGTTTTACATGTCCATTCCATCTAAGTCTAGATTTTTCTATACCATCCTGTAATGGTTCCTCCTTCATTAATTCTCCGGTCCTCTCATTTCTCATTCTGTCCATCCTTGTAGCTCCAATACTGCTTCTCAAGAACCTCATCTCACTGGCCTGTATTTTGCTCTTTTCCCTTCCTTTCAGAACCCAGGTCTCCGAGGCATACGTCAGGATAGGGACATAGTACGTCCGACATATGACCTTTTTGCTGTTCTGAGGGATATCCTTGCTCCATATCATGCTTCTCACACTCCTCCGGAATGCTTCTGCTTGTCTCCCCCAGTCATTTATTTCTCTATCGTTTCTTCCATTATCTTGTATCAGACTTCCCAGATACTTGAAACTCTCCACTTTCTTCAGTTGTTCCCCACCAATTGTTATTCCCGTTGTGGTTCTTTCCTTCTAAGGGAAGAGTAACAACAGATATAATGATAGGAAGAGAAGCACAAAAGAAGGTGGATAGTTTCAAGTATTTAAAGAGAGTAATAGAAGTAAGTGGTAGAAATGACAAGGAGAACAGTGAGAGAGGAAGGCAAGCCCATGGATTCCTGCAGAGCGTGAGAAGTCTGGTATGGAGCAGGGACGTACCCCAGATGTCCCAATACTCACCTACGCATCAGAAACGTGCGTTATGAAGAGCAGGATCCAGGCTTGCGAAATGAAATTTCAAAGAAGCAGATTTGGAATAACAAGAAGGGATAGAGTAAGAAATGAGAGATTGTGGAAGAGAATCGCTTACAAGAGATCATAGAGAAGCCAAGAAAGAGTTGGTACGGACATGTTAGGAGAATGCCGGAGGGCAGGATACCAAGGAGGATGCATGAGATGGAAATGGAGGGCGAGAGACCAAGAGATAAGTGGATTGTGGGTGTGGAGGAAGAAGTGGAGTGGGACAGAGTGAAGAGTGAAAGGTTGTGGGAGGATAGAGGACGATGGAGAGGCTTATGTTCCAAGCAGACCCAGCCAGGGGCTGGATGCTGCAGAAGACGATGATGTTGACAACATAATTTAGAGTGTTTCGACAAGAAAGAAAGGAAGACCGTGATTTGTGCAGTTACTGTGTCAACAGGTAAGCAAAATATGTCTGTTTTATAATTACAGTACATTTAGTGCTGGATAAAAATATAGACGACATATTTTGAAACTTTTATTCCGCTGAGAGTCATAAGAGGATGGTTAATATATATATATTGACCAGCAAAATAAAGATAGGAGATCACTTTTATCAAAAACTTGCAATATGACTAAACTTGGTATCAAAGGGGGTAAGAAAGAACACCAAGCCCAATAAAATAGGACAGGCGAGAAGAGACGAGCAAAAGGAAGAATGTTATAGCAGTTACCCGTCGCTGCGCTGGCCGTCGTTCCCCTCTCGTTGACGTCTATCTCGGCCTTGTGGATCACTCTCGACAAGTAGATGTCCTGGGAGCTGATGAATCGGAAGTTGGCCTGGCTCGAAAATGCGTCCTTGACTCCCAGCAATGGACATAAGATCTCTCTGACTGCTACATCACATCCTTCAGTTGCTGAACTGACAAGCTTCAATAAACTTCCCTTATCTCGGATGCCGGGTGCAAGCGTTATTATTTGACGCCCAAAGGGCAGCTTGCATGTCAAATTTTGTTGTTCCTTGGAGCGCTATGAGAGTCAAGGGGGTTAGATATCTAAGCTCCTTGACACTATAGCGCTTTCTGGCAGAGAAAGGAGGAACTTCTGTGTTGGCGGAAAATCCCGAGATTAATTTTGCCATTATAAACACGGCCTACTGAATTCAAATGGGTTCTTTAACATGCCAACAACGTATGACATGCGTGTCGTTATTTTTGTCGCTTTTCAAAAATCACTTACCACGGCCAGGAGCGAACCTGCAAGCTTGGGGTTGGTAGTCTGACACGATCACCGCTCACCCACTGTGGCAAGCTCCCCTAAGGTGAAAACACGAGAAACATACAAGCTAACGTGATAGGTGAGCTTAACACTGTCAAGATAGCCAACATTACCTCAACCACATCCCACTGGATAACCATTAAAGTCAGTAATTTACTGTTTATTGCCACTACTGGAATTTGCTACTGATTAATGTTTGATCGTCCTGGCAATGCTCGCACCATTTACCGTAGCAGCCAACACTAGAGTCGGTGATAACAATTATTTGATACTCTTCAGTCGGTCAACATGATTGTACCCTAATCCTGAAAAACATTTACATGAGATTTATAAATACACTTGGATGACCAGTTTCCATCGTTGAGCGATCATCATCAGATCCATTCTCCCAGTTGAGAGTAGATAATGACGATGACAACTGCCCTCACAAGGACAGCGCAAGACTCAATCAGATAAGTAGCCTGCACAATACAACCTGAATTGACCATTGAACTACAATCACATATTCACTCCAAACAAGCAAGTTGGAGGTCAATCACCACTTCCAGTATCTTAACAAAACATCGCATAGACTAGAACTAACAAATATCGATGACGTGAATTACCTCAACTAAATAAGTGTACGTACTGTAAATATTTTCACGCATATTTTCTAACCCTGTACAAAAAAGGCGAGCTGAAGGAACTTGAGATAAAGGAAAGGAGGATCCTGAGGAAAATTCTCGGACCACGGAAAGATGTTGACGGAACGTGGAAAAAAAGGAAAAATGAAGATCTGTATATGCAGACCGAAACCATTGTGGTCACAATGCGTAAAACAAGGCTAAAATGTTACGGGAATTTGATGAGAATGGACGGGAACCGGCTGACAAAGAAAATTTTTAAATACATCACAGGGTTGAAAGCCACTACAAAATGGGTAGAAGAGGTCAAAAGAGACGCCATTGGGTTTGGACTAACTGAACTTGACATTCACGATAGGAAATTTGGTAATAACAGAGGAGCAGAGAAAGATTAGAAGTGAAAGAATGAAGAGGTTCTGGGAAGAAAAGAAGAAAACATTAACCAGAGGGCCTTAGGTTCCATGTGGTCCACAGTTGGCCAAAGTCGGAAACAAACATTAAAAAAAAATCAGGCATAAAGTGTAATGGATCTCACACGAATGTACCCAAATAGAGCTGGGTTATGCCCTAATCCTGAAATAAATTACACTAGTGTATTTATTAATCTCATGTAATTTATTTCAGTGTATTTCGTGTACATTCATGTTGACAGACTGAAAAGCAAACTTTTGTTTACTTAGGCAACACTGAAAAATGGCTTCAAACCTCACAATGTAATGGATCTGATTATCGCTTGGAGATCGAAACTGGTCATCCAAGTGTATTTATTAATGTCATAACCGGCTTCGGGGGCGTAGTTGATAGTATGATGAACTGCTGTGCCCAAGATCGCGGGTTCAAACCCAGCCGAAGTCAGATTTTCTATAAGCGTTAAAATCCTTCAGTATGCCTTCCTTCGGAGTAAAGCCGGCAGTTCTATGTCATAGATTTATGGAATGGAAAAGATCCTTCCACTAACTAAACTTGTGTGAAGCTAAATTTGTAGGTTAGATTTCGTTGAAACGCTCTATCAAAGTTCCAACGTTCACCACTAGGTGTCAGTGAGATCTCGTAGCAAAAGTTGGAACTAATTCATATTGAACGGAATTTGTAGCTCACCCCATGAGTGTCCGCTTGAAGCAACTACAGCCTCTGGCGAGCCGAAGATGTCCTCGGACACTCCCGGCAGTAAAAGCCATATGCTGAATAAATAAATTAATTAATTAATTAATCTCATGTTTTTTTTTCAGGATTAGGGAATGACCCATCTCATTTGGGTACATTCGTGTTGACCAACTGAAAAGCATCGTTTACTATGCAACACTGAAAAAGGCTTCAAACACGATAAAGTACAGTCGGTGCAGCGAGAAGGAATCTAACCCCAATATGGAAGCTCTGCTACGATAAGGAGTTGCGAGCCCTGGCAACTGCGAGACAAATGCAGGGACCAACTGTTGAGAGCAATTGTTTGAGCATGCGTAAACTCCGTCCAAGCAATCTGCGAAGTGCCGGTGTGAAAACACGTAGTCTGCGCACAAGAGTGACTCGGCTGACTGGCCAATGAGGCGCAATTCCACTGAAAAATAAGCGTAGGTGGGAGGCGCGACCTTGGCTTCAACCAACCCTCGCAACGGCTGGGCTGCCAAGCTCCACCCATAGCATTCTCTCTTCACTTCCTCTGTGTGACGTCATGCGCAAACCTACTTCACAGATTCCGTGGATGAGGTATAAATATGATAGACCTTTGGAGCATAAGACGCAGCCACATTCTGTGCAGTATTTATGGCAATAAAAAGTGCGTCTTGTTAGTCAAAAAATATGATAATATGTCTCGTGTACAGACGAACAGACTAGCTATATTTCCATTCCTCTGCTCATTTTGAGTTGACAAAACTACAACACCGGCGTAGGGATGAGGCCGCCCCGTCGCCCAGTGGGAATCCACTGCAATCAGCCACCCGAGTATTGGCGGGAAAACCATACCTAATTTGGTAAGGAGATAGATATTGATAGAATTGTTTTAAGGGGCAGAACTACGAGGTCATCTGCTCTTCTTAACACAGATTAAAGAATACAAATTTGGAATTGAATTTAAAATTTAGAGGTAGACTCCTAAATTTGATAAGACCTAAAATTTATAAAACAAAAAATTAAATAAAAATAATAATTATAAAAATAAACAAAAATTATGGAAAAGCAAAAAATTATCATTCAAAAACGAACAAGTCGTTGAGTCACTATACACTGGAAAATTTGATTGCTGGCTCTAACCCACTCTCACTTATAAAGCGGATAACGCGATCAGCAGCCACCGCGTCATCGGCTAATATAAGTTTGAGTGTCATCTACAAACCAAGGTTTCTTCGTAAGTCAGCAAGTGGGTAAGGAGGAAATGTCTGACCATCTGAGGTACCCAGTCTCCAGGGGATAAATATGGAGGATAGGAAGGTAACCCAACGTTGGGCTCATCACCCATGTGGAGGGAAAGTGATTCAGAGAACTACAAGTAGCCTCGGATTGGATGGACCGGAGTGGAAACGGAACAGGACATTTGGAACATGGAATATTAAGACAATCGTTGGTAGGATTGAGAGATTGGGACAAAAAAAAGGAGGCAAAACTTTTGTGGAAATTAAGAGAATGTGCAGAAATGGCTCAAACGAGGCTACCCCGACGCTTGAAAGCATAAGGGAATTGAAGAAAAACAACTACAACAAAGGAGCAAATGTTATTGGTGAATAAGATGAGGGTAATGAAGCAATAGAAGAGTCTTAGCAGCTGCACATAACCAGCTAAGTTGTTAATCCATTCCAATACAAACAACAGCCTGATGATTTACTGACAACATCTTAAGAAACAAGGAACTGCACTGTCACCGTTACTTTTCATTGTGGTGATAGATGACATAATGACCCGAGTGGCACAAGTAATTGGGGAAGGAAAGATGAAAACAATGGTGTTTGCAGATGATTTGGGGAAACAAGGAGGAGGAGGTACAGGAGCAGTTGGTCGTGTGGGAAGGAATAATACAAGGATATGGGATGAAATTTAGCATAAATAAGAGTGAGATGGTGATCACAACAAGGAAGAAGGAAAGAACCACAACGGGAATAACAATTGGTGAGGAACAGGCTGAAGAAAGTGGAGAGTTTCAAGTATCTGGGAAGCCTGATACAATGTAATGGAAGAAATGATAGAGATATAAATGAGCGGGGGAGACAGGCAGAAGCATTCCGGAGGAGTGTGAGAAGCATGTTATGGAGCAAGGATGTCCCTCAGAACAGCAAAACGATCATATATCGGACGTACTATGTCCCTATCCTGACTTATGCCTCGGAGAGCTGGGTTATGAAAGGAAGGGAGAAGAGCAAAATACAGGCCAGTGAGATGAGGTTCTTGAGAAGCTGTATTGGAGCTACAAGGATGGACAGAATAAGAAATGAGAAGACCAGAGAATTAATGAAGGAGGAACCATTACAGGATGGTATAGAGAAATCTAGACTTAGATGGTATGGACATGTAAAACGAATGGAGGAGAAGAGGATACCCAGGAGGATACACGAGACGAAGTGGGAAGGAAAGAGACCGAGAGACAGGTGGCTGAAGGGGTGGGAAGAGAGGAGAAGACTGGTCAAGGGTGGAGGCTGAGAGATGGTGGGAAGAGAGAAGACGTTGGAGAGGCTTGTGTTCCAAACAGACCCGGCCAGTGGCTGGAAACTGTGCAAGATGATGATGATCTTAACTAACATCACAGATAACTTGACAAGGTAATAGCTTACTGGTCTATATATTAACCACAAGTTATATTGTCAATGATGCTGATGGTGGAATCTTTCAGCCATATACCAACAAATTTTATTTTGGAGTGAATATTGAAGTCAATGGTAATCCATTGGAAATGGTGAAAACCTTTAAGTATTTGGGAGCATACTCACAGAAGATGGTACAATAAATGAAGAAATTGGAAAGAGAATCCAACAAGCTAATGGGTTTTATCAGTGTGTGAGTGGTTTAGTATGGAACCAGGAAGTCCCAGAGGAAAGCAAGAAAGTTCTATTCTCAATGTATTACACACCAATTTTGACATATGCAGCAGGTACTTGGTCCACAACAAAACGCGATGAAAGCCGAATCAAAGCAGCCGAGATGAAGTTCCTTAGAGGAATAATTGGGAAGACACGGAGGGATAATCAGAAATGTGGACATTAGGAAGAGAACAGCACGACAAGGTAGAAACCAGTAAGCTGAAGTGGTACGGACATTTGATGAGAATGGAAGAATATAGAGTACCAAAAAGAATATTTATGGAAAATATACCAGGAAAAAGACCACGAGGAAGGCCCAGAAAGAGGTGATAGATACGGTGAATGAAAGCATAGAGAAAGGAGGAGTAAAAGAAAGAGAAGTTTTGAAAGAAGAAAATGAATGGTGGAGGGATAGACAACTGTGGAGGTCCTTGATTCGCAACCCGACCCAGGGAACTGGAAACGGGAAATGAAGAAGAAGAAGTGTAAATATCACTGAAAACTAAATATTATCTCTTTATCTCCTTGACCTACATGACACAATTTTTTTTAAATAAAACAATTACAATCATAAAGTTTTAAAAATGGTAGGCCTGATAAAATTATCATTAGAAATAAATAAGCTCATAAAAATTAAAATTCTATTATTTTATAATCTTAATTTTGTTGTTTGAGTCTTCAGTCTTTTGACTGGTTTAATGCAGCTCTCGATGCCTCCCTGTCCTGAGCTAATCGTTTCATCTCAACATAGCTACCACACCCTACATCCGAGGCAATCTGTTTAACATATTCTAACCTTGGTCTACCTCTACAGTTCTTGTCCTCGGCCCTTCCTTCCATACCTAAGCTTGTTATTCCTGGGTGTCTTAGTATGTGTCCTAGCAACTCTTCATTAGCAGTCGCCAGAAACATGTCTCCTCTCCCACTCGTCTTAATACCTCTTCGTTTGTAACCCTATCTACCCATATAATCTTCATCATTCTCCTGTAACACCACATTTCAAATGCTTCAATTCTCCTCTTTTCTGCTGCACCAATAGTCCAAGTTTCACTTCCATAGAGCGCCACGCTCCAGACAAAGGCTTTCAAAAATGACTTCCTAATACCTAAATCAATATTCGAAGTCAACAGATTCCTTTTTTGTAGAAATGCTTTCCTTGCCTGAGCTAACCTACTTTTATATCCTCTTTGCTTCGTCCATCACTGATTATTTTGCTTCCTAAATAACAGAAATCTCCTACTTCCTTCATCTTTTCACCTGCCAATTTGATGTCCATAGAGGTTTCTGATTTATTTTGGCTGCATTCCAATATTTTTGTATTACATGTATTAATTTTCATCATGAATTATTTCCTCAAGACGGAGTCCATACCATTCAAACACTCATTCATCTAAATTTTAACAACATTAAAATGTTAAACAAAATTGAAATTAATAATAATTAATATTAGGGTAAAACACTTAAAATAAATACAAATAAAAGATGTGAAATAATATTCTGCCCTATAAAGGGTTAATAGTCTAAAGTGTAAAGGTTCTGGGGATGTTCGCTTGATGTGCGAAACTGGTCGTTCAAGTGATTTTATTAATCTCATTGAAATTAAGGGAAACACAATTGGGTAGAATCCTGTTGACCGACTGAAAAGCACTATATTACGATAAAAATAAAAGGAACACTCACGTTGGCAAGAGGATGGTTGAGGATGAAGTCAGACTGGATGAGGAAGCGCGGCAGATGTACTCTCACATCCTCCATGGCGTCTTCTTGCATCTGTTAGAGCTGAGCGAGCACCTCGCCCAGCGATATTAGCTTGATCCTCTCGAGCATCTGCAGCAGCGCCACCTTCTTCTGCGGCATGGCTACCACCATGGAGAACTGCTCTCCCTGTTGGACACAACATCTCGTTATTATCCACCACAAACATGGACTCTGTCCCGTGAACCAGTGATGGCACCATGGAGAACTGCTCTCCCTGTGGGACACAATATCTCGTTATTATCCACCACAAACATGGACTCTGTCCCGTGAACCAGTGATGGCACCATGGAGAACTGCTCTCTCTGTGGGACATAACATCTGGTTATTATCCACCACAAACATGGACTCTGTCCCGTGAACCAGTGATGGCACCATGGAGAACTGTTCTCTCTGTGGGACACAACATCTCGTTATTAGATATTGGAAATATCTGTTCCCGTAGGAAACAGGATGTAAAATTGTCCGATTGAGCTATGTACATTAACAAATTCACAAAGAAATTTGATACAATGGTCCGGCTAGCTCAAAACAGTTGCCAGCATTTCGCCCTAGTGTACCAATGGGCTCTTCAGTTGGTTGTGGTACACCTCACCAAGACGCGTGGCTAGTACATACTGTGAAGGCCGCTGCAAGGCACAAATGTTGCCACGAGCAGCGCCAATGTGCTATGGAAGTCAAAACTTCCTTTCAAAAATAATGCTAGCTTACCTAGCTAATCCATATTGGAAATATCTGTTCCCGTAGGAAACAGGATGTAAAATTGTCCGATTGAGCTATGTACATTAACAAATTCACAAAGAAATTTGATACAAGAGCCCATTGGTACACTAGGGCGAAGCGCTAGCAACTGTTTTGAGCTAGCCGGACCATTGTATCAAATTTCTTTGTGAATTTGTTAATGTACATAACTCAATCGGACAATTTTACATTCTGTTTCCTACGGGAACAGGTATTTCCAATATGGATTAACTACGTAAGCTAACATTATTTTTGAAAGGAAGTTTTGACTTCCATAGTACATTGGCGCTGCTCGTGGCAACATTTGTGCCTTGCAGCGGCCTTCACAGTATGTACTAGCCACGCGTCTTGGTGAGTTGTACCATAACCAACTGAAGAGCTCATTGGTACACTAGGGCGAAACGCTGGCTACTGTTTTGAGCTAGCCGGACCATTGTATCAAATTCCTTTGTGAATTTGTTAATGTACATAGCTCAATCGGACAATTTTACATCCTGTTTCCTACGGGAACAGATATTTCCAATATGGATTAGCTAGGTGAGCTAACATTATTTTTGAAAGGAAGTTTTGACTTCCAAAGTACATTGGCGCTGCTCGTGGCAACATTTGTGCCTTGCAGCGGCCTTCACAGTATGTACTAGCCACGCGTCTTGGTGAGGTGTACCATAACCAACTGAAGAGCCCATTGGTACACTAGGGCGAAACGCTGGCAACAGTTTTGAGCTAGCCGGACCATTGTATCAAATTTCTTTGTGAATTTGTTAATCTCGTTATTATCCACCACAAACATGGACTCTGTCCCGTGAACCAGTGACGTCACCATGGAGAACTGTTCCCCCTGTGGGACACAACCTCTCGTTATTATCCACCACAAACATGGACTCTGTCCCGTGAACAAGTGACGGCACCATGGAGAACTGTTCTCTCTGTGAGACACAACCTCTCGTTATTATCCACTACAAACATGGACTCTGTCCCGTGAACCAGTGACGTCACCGTGGAGAACTGTTCCCTCTGTGGGACACAACCTCTCGTTATTATCCATCACAAACATGGACTCTGTCCCGTGAACCAGTGACGGCACCATGGAGAACTGCTCCCCCTGTGGGACACAACATCTCGTTATTATCCACCACAAACATATGACTCTGTCCCGTGAACCAGTGATGGCACCATGGAGAACTGCTCTCTCTGTGGGACATAATATCTGGTTATTATCCACCACAAACATGGACTCTGTCCCGTGAACCAGTGATGGCACCATGGAGAACTGTTCTCTCTGTGGGACACAACATCTCGTTATTATCCACCACAAACATGGACTCTGTCCCGTGAACCAGTGATGGCACCATGGAGAACTGTTCTCTCTGTGGAACACAACATCTCGTTATTATCCACCACAAACACAGACTCTGTCCCGTGAACCAGTGACGTCACCATGGAGAATTGTTCTCTCTGTGGGACACAACATCTCGTTATTATCCACCACAAACATGGACTCTGTCCCGTGAAGCCATGACGGACGCACCTCGTAGGGTAGGATCAGCATATGCGACTCGACCTCCGGAACGTAGCCGTACACGAACTGAGCCGTCTGCTTCATTGTGGGCACTCTGGCTATGACCTGCCCGGCCTCGTCCAAGAAGTCTTCCTCCCGCGTCTCGCTCTCATTGAACGGGTGTTTCCACGTGCCCTTGAATTAGAGGGCGTTGGTCAGGATCAGCTGCGGGTCCTTGAGGTCACCTGGAAACACCACAGCGTCAGTTCTGAAATAGGGGATGCCTTTCTCAGTGTTCAATTCTATTAGGCATGTGATTTGGATACATTATGCAGAGTGCTAAAGCGGGGCCAGCGAACAGTACCAGGCACGCGCAAACCTTCCGCCAGCCAACCGAACTCGGGCCACAGATTGCGTGCAGGTAGAAACCGTAACAAAGTACATTAATTAATGGTAAATTCACCAGCAAATCATGATTATAGAACTTCCCTTTTCACAGAAGATGCTGAAAATGTCCTCCTTCAGCTGACAGACAGGCGTAGTATCGTGTAAATAAAGTAGCGTTTACAAAACAATCGATATAGGTCACTTGTGAACCTAAGACTGATCCACTAATCGGTGTGTAGTGCACAGTAACCACAAAAGGAATTATAGGCCCATTTTTCCGTGAAACTATTAATTCTGCTCGATATGTTCAGGTTATTTTAAATACTTTCTTTGTCCAGTTAACAGACAGGAAAAGATTGTATGTGTTTTTTTTTCAACAAGGCGGTGCAACAGCGCAAACTGCACAACATTGATTGGACGCAATAAGTGCTGTGTTTGGTGAGAGTGTGATCAGTGCAGGATTGTGGCCGCCTCGAAGATGGATTTAACACCGCGTGATTTTTATTTGTGGGGTAGCTTAAAAGACAAAGTGTATCGGTCTAATCCCCATACCCTAGTGGAGCTGGAGAACAATATAAGGCAGCAGATATCCCTCATTACGGAGAACAATTACAACGTGTAAATGCTAATTTATTTACACGTCTGTCTGTCAGATGAAGGAGAACATTTTCAGCGTCTTCTGTGAAAAGGTAAGTTCTTTAATCATGATTTGCTTTAATGTACTCTGTTACGGTTTCTACCTGCACAATCTGCGGCCTTAGTTCGGTTGGCTGGTGGAAGGCTTGCACGCGCCGGGTAGCTGGCCGCTGGTCCCGCTCCACTGGTCACCGGACTCTGAAATCCACGTGGAGAAATTGAGCAAGCATATTATTGGTCAACGATGGTTATTGTGCTACTGCCTAACGTTTGAGTTGCCGCTCGTTAACAGGGAGGGTGAGACATTTCATACATCAAGCGGACATCATCGGATCCATGGTTAATTGAATCTCTATAAATAAGGTAACCGTGTCAGAACATTTTGAATGTTTGGCATAGTGGTAAATAAAGACCAGTTTACTGTTTGTTATGGATTGACGTCGGAACTCCGGGAGTGAATGCCACTAACATAAAATTAAGGTAGAGCAAGTGTGGGACTTATTCCTACCGCTAATCTGAGAACAACACCAGATAGAAGCCCAACGGTATCCTATCGCTCACTTCACACAGACCGTGGAGCGAGACCATGCTAACTAAACTGTATCAGCTGCTTCAAGTCTGCAGTATTCTCTCTCGCACTCTATTCCTGCTGGTTCTGAAGAGGGGTGACCAAACAGGCTCCAAGACCTGGGCTTTGCAGAAGACATCTGCCTCGTGGCACAGAGTTATCGGGATATTGAGGACGAGCTGATTAACGGCGACAAGACGAGGGTCAACTCTAATGTCACAATCAGACCGTCGGTCAATGGTAAGGAATCTTATTACACCCGCTATACCTCAAGACCTAAGCAGTCCCTTTGATGTTATGGTCTGTGAAGAGGCTAACGCACCAGGAAATAGTTCCCACTTTTTCTGCTTGGTTTTGGCGCACAAGATTTTCCAGCACAATGTTGCTATTTTTCCATAAGCTAGCTAGGTTAGTTTTCCGGATTTCCTTCGTAAAAATATATAAATACATTTTTCATTACAGATTCAAAAGCAGCCATCTAAGCCGTCTCGTCAAATTATAAGCCTCAAAATAAATAACTGAAAGAAATTCTTTGTATGATAAAAACCCTTCAAAGACTCAAAAACAGATCTCATTTCAGTGGATCCCTTCTCATGTTGGAAAAGCAGGAAATGAAGAGGCAGACAAATTAGCAAAAAAAAGGTACCACACTACAACAACCTGTCAGTCAGGCTGATTTTATGTCAGCAAAAAGGATCTTGAAAAATAGTATCAAAAACAGGTATGAAGAAATGGCAAACAAAACAGTAGAAACCAAATTATGGAAGGACATTGATGCTGAATGGGATCAATATAAATTAACACCAAGAAGAGAAGCTGTAGCCTTCTTCAGACTTATCACTGGCCATGACCGCCTTGCAGCTCATCTGAAACGAATCAACTTCTTTAGATCTGAGGAATGCACACTTTGTCACGAACCTGGAAATAAAATGGATAAGGGGCACTTGCTACATTGCAACAAACCTGATGTGACTTTTAGAACTTCAGGAAACCTCACACAACTCTATTGGAACGCAAAAAAGCTGATGATTTGGAATCCGGGCTAGCCATAGGAATCAACAACAACATTTTTCATTTTCACGTTAATTGTGAGCTTTGCCAACTTTGATTTTTTTTTCTTCACTTTCACTTTCACTCATTCTATAGGCTATTAGTACGATAATACTTTACTCTCCAATAAAGTTAAAAACGCTACTTCAATTAAAACTCCTACAATTAATATTGAAGCACTTACTAGCTTTTTTCCATAGAAGATTATCTCCTAATATTGACTTACAGGTTCGCCACACCCAATGTTCCTTAGAGGAATAATTGCGAAGACATGGAGGTATAAAATCAGAAATGTGGACATTAGGGAGAGAACTGGGTTCCCAAAACTGCAAGACAAGATAGAAACCAGTAAGCTGAAGTGGTACGGACATATGCTGGGAATGGAAGAATATAGAGTAATAAAAGAATATTTATGGAGAAAATACCAGGAAGAAGACCACGAGGAAGGCCCAGAAAGAGGTGGATAGATACGATGAAGGAAAGCATAGAGAAGAGAGGAGTAAAAGAAAAAGAAGTATTGAAAGAAGGAAATGAATGGTGGAGGGATAGACAACTTTGGAGGTTCTTGAGTCGCAACCCGACGCAGGGAACTGGAAACGGGAAATAAAGAAGAAGCCAACTTTGCTTTTCATGTGATGAATTGTGTGTGTGAATATAGCTTTTAGTGGTATTTGGAGCAATATGCTGAGAAATTCAGTGCGAATTCGATATTACATTAGATTTTGTTGTGTATCAACCTTGTTTGAGTGGCAAAAGAGCACCCGAGTAATTCGCTTTTATAGCAAATCAGGCTCAAAGATTGGCAGCACTGTTAAGGAATAGGTGTAGAATGCAGTACGGCGGACACCCCTTCGTAACGGACGATTTTCTAGGACCGTGACCAAACCCCTATTAAGTATATTAGTGAATTAATCTCTCTTATGCGGACACTCGCTACTTCGGACACGGACACACCGACCGCATTTAAAAACTCTCTTAGCGGACACGTGTTTTGGTCTATTAGGTGTATTAATCTGAACACACCCAGTGCTTCCTGGAAGCCAGTTAGCACTGACCTTCCCAACCCCTATCTTCTGCACTACACCAAAAATAAACACAGGACTAACGGTATCACTTTCATTTTTCTCTTGAACTTGAACTGGTCGGGATAAAGGAATTCATGCAGTGGCGTTTTCTCCAATACCACGGGGTAAGCACCGCTTACCAAGCATATTCTCATAAAAATAAAGTTAATATTATGACATTCTAACGCACGAACAACAGCAAAATCGCCGCTTTGAATGAAGTTCCTCGTCCTCTACCCCAGTTCTTCACGATCGCCCACCACTACTTTGTAGAGAAAAAGGAAAGAGCGCGGCCGGTTGTTATGACAACGGCTTCTTTAGCTCTAGAAGCCATCTGACCCTGAACACCACTATGGCCGATGGAGTGGTACACCAAGAACGACAGGTCGTCCTTGATTGGCTAGGACAGGGGGTGTGGCGTTCCATAGCCACATGGCTGTCGTCGAGACAAGTCAAAGCTGGTAGCAGGGTCTGCTTCGATTCGGGCGGCTTACCCTCGTGAGCATGGAACACCAGCACTGCTAAATATTATTTGGCGCGCTTCCCCAGTCCCCACCCTCCATCGCGCGGATTTTCACCGCAAGAGAAAGTTCTGAACATCAGACCCGAACTTTGCTGGGCGCGGTAGTTGCAATTCTGATTCGTTCGGCTAACTCACCACTGTATGTTTTTGAGTGCAATAAGCAAATTGTAGTATACCGTACCTAGATATTATTGTGTTGAAGTGTATAGTGCGTTGGATCTTCAGAGTGGCCCATCAACCCTAAAAGTTGCTCTGATTATTATTCAAATTATATTAAAGGAGTAGGTGTAAAGGATAGATCATTTTAAATGTAAGTACATCCGTTTACATTGAATAATATTTTAAAGACCTAACACATTATTTTAAAAATTAGTTGGATATTGCGGTATCAAGTGCAATCTGTTCTCATTTGTACAAAATTAATTAATGTCACAATTTACTGTACCTTGGCGGATCACTTGTAGCGAAGTTCAATTCTTCTCTTCCTCAGCGAATTCATCAATCACGCGGTCGTGAAAATCAGTGTTCCCCTGCAGGCTGCACAATAACTACTCTTCAAGTGAAAGAAGCGCGAGATGTGAAAGTCTTTCTTGTTGCATTGAGTTTCGGGTGAAGGTTTTTATACGTTTCATGGTAGAAAACTTTATTTCCACTGATACACTAGACGCCGGAATTGTTAGTAGTCTACTAGTATGCATAGGTTAAAGACTTCCCCATACGCCCCAAATAAGTCATTCAATCTAAGAAGCCGTGAAAGCCTACATCAATACAATTTGAGTGATATTTGCGAAGAAATATTAACTGAACATGCAATACAATGCCATAAGATACTAGTAGCATGTTTATTATTTTAATGTTCACTTAGGTCTCATAATAGAAAATAATAATAAAGTTATTGGTTATATGTCCCTGCTAACTCTTGAGGTTTTAGAGACGCCGGGGTGCCAGAATGTTGCCCCGAAAGGGATCTTTAACGTGCCAGTAAATCTACTGACACGGTTCCCTCGCATTTGTGCACCCTCAAATGCTGACTGTCAGCGCCGGGATTCGATCCCGCTCAGCAAGCGAGAACGTTACCGCTGAGCCACGTAGCCAGTCATAAGAGAAGATTTACGGGTATTAACCTAAACGTTTAGCTCCTAAGAGACCAACAAATGCGAACAACAAAAACACAAATTGCCACACTGTTCAATCGACAAATGACACACGATACGAAAATCTCGCCTACCCTGTTGTTGATTAATTTACTCCGCACGTAATATAGTTACTGTACATAGTTACATGCCTGAAATTGAAAAGGGGAAAATGAGCTGTGCTGTATTACAATTTCTTATATTTTTAGCCTACTTTTCGCATTTTGTAAAAATGAGGAAAAAAGTAGACTTATGAGATCGATCCGGGAAAATGTGTGGCTGTCTGTCTGTCTGTCCTTCTGTCTGTCTGGTTGTGTGTGTGTGTGTCCCTATCAACTCCTAAACGGCTGTAGCAATCGAACCCAAATTTGGTATGAGTAAAGATCTCTATCCGAATATTTCAATGCCGTATTTGAAAATTATGTCAGTGCTACCAACTGCTGAAAAATCGCAATTGAAATTTCAGCTCCATGTTGTATATCTTGGAAGGTATGCATGGGAGCTATACCAAAATTGGCACACATATAGGTAATACTATTTCAGTTTAATTTACACGAGGCCATACATGACAGTGTTGCCAAAATGATTCTAAGCCTGCTGATAAATCCAATATTTAAATGCATATAACTTCTACACTATCATTTGGATTTCAACCATATGTCATATGTTCGGTGAGTAGATAGACATATATGAATGAGCGTAATATTAAGAGCCACCAGGGCTGTCAAATGATAATAAATGCACTCTCTATTGTTTTTATCCAAATACCAATATATCAGAATGTATGCAAGCCGGCAGTTTTAAACTATGCACACGTATAGTACCTGGCATTCTAGATTGATTTGGAGTAACTAATGGACCTCAGTACTACCAACATGATTCTAAGCCTGCTGATAGGACAAATTGTAAATACATGTAACTTCTATACTATCAATTGGATTTCAACCAAATTTCGTATGTGCTATGTGTACCATAACAGATATGTCTATGCGTATTATTAAGAGCAAACAGGGCTGCCAACTGTTAATAAATGCTGTCTCTGTTTTTTTACTCTAATATCGATATAATAGAAAGTATTCGAGCCAACAGCTCTAAACTTTGCACACGTATAGTACCTTACATTCTAGATTAATTTGGAGTAACTAATATACGTAAGTACTTCCAACATGATTCTAAGCCAGCTGATTGGTCCAATTTTAAAATACATGTAACTTTTATACAAATAAATGAATTTCTTCCAAAATTGGCACAACAATAGATCGTAATAGTTCAAATTATTTCTGACCAACACATGCATGATATTGTTGCCAACATGATTTTACGCGCGCTGAAAGTTCCAATGTCTAACTACATGCAACGTCCATGCTACCCATTGGACTTCAACCAATTTTTTTATTCTGCACCTTAAGAGATGGAACTAAGAATATATTCAGTCACCAAGGCTGCCAACTGTAGTGCTCTATTAGGCTACATAATGCCAGTTATATTTCGAACTAATTAGAAATTTGGATATTACCAACTCAATTTCGTCATTATTCTAATTAGGATCATATTGATTAATCATTGGAATGAGTCTTACATTTCGAGAAAAGCAGGCTCTTTAGTTGGTCACGGAACTTCTTGTTTTAAATGTGAAAGACTAATAAATATGTGTGTAGAGTAATTGTTGCTACTTCAGACATCAACCTCAACATTGACAAGGGCGTAGCTGGAACCGGGTGCTGAAGTTGTTTTATGGTGTATGTCTATACTTTGAGTCTTCTTCACAGCTTACCCTCGAAAATATTCCACGTCACGCCACTGGCTGTTTCCCTCCACTTTAATGATGCTTTAGAGAGTTAAATGGTCAGATTTGGCCATTTAACGTAATTCCTTATTAGTGGTAAATTAAGGAGCGTTTATGTTTGGTGAAATGCTCGTGCAAAATTAAATAACCATTACTGATGAATTTAGAGATAATTGACGTTGCTGAAAACGGCCCTTACTTCCCCCTTATTGCCACTTTAATACCACAGTAAAAGATCCTTCCACCAACTAAACAGGTGTGAAGTTAAATTTCTAGGTTAGATTTCGTTGAAACGCTCTATCAAAGTTCTAACGTTCACCACTAGGTGTCAGTGATATCTAGTAGCAAAAGAGTGAACTACTAGAAATTGAACGGAACTTGTAGTTCACCCCATGGGTGTCCGCTAGAAGTAGCTATAGCCTCTGTTGAGCCGAACATGTACTCGGACACTCCCGGCACTAAAAGCCATACGCAAAAATAATTTAAAAATACCACCGTAAAACTCTATCCCTTAATTGGCTTCTTCTTTCTCAAAATTGCCACTTGAAGCTTAGTGTCCCAGTTACCTTGCCCTTGTCTTTATTTCCCCTCAGGGACACCGATTTGTAATATGGAATATAAGCAGTGGCGGCTCTAGGAAAGGGGGCGCACCACCTGGGCTGCCTCTGAATATAAGATGGCCAGCCATACCGTACCGGTATCATCATCAGTGATCAGCCATTTTATCTGGTCTGAGGGATCGTGATGCAGAACGCTGCCATCTTGGAAGTGGTTTCCTACTCCTATTCAATGCCAATGCTGGGATATTGCGGTACCTAACCAAACTGAGAGCCTCGGCCTCTTCCTTCCCAAATCGTACCTTAATTACTAATACACAAGCTTGTTGTTTCTCTTAAAATTTTCCGGAAAATACAAAATATTATTTACAAATTCATTTCAAATTCAAAACACTTTCTTCCATTATTTAGACTGTTCAAAATAACAATAATATATTACTATTAGAAATATAACTGTCATTATTGACCTGAACGGATACGCGCGTTAACGTGCAAGGCCACCGTCCGTCCCATTGGAATGTGTCTCCTCACTTTGTCTCCGATCCCGTAAAATAGGGAATAATCTGTAGAGATTATTATAATTATTCTTTCGTTTCACCCTCTTTGGGGTACGTTGAATCAATCATTTCTCTGTGTGTTGTTCTTTCGTTTTTGCCCCGTTTGTCTTCATATTTTCTGATCTTTTCCTCTCTTTCTACGAGAAGATTGATTTGGATTTAATGAAGATTTGTCTAGGAACCATATATTTTCGTTTTTAGTGATTTCTTTAGCTTGTCAATAGAGCAGTGAATATTCTGTAATATTGTTTTCAATTCTACTAGACCGTTTTCAGTTTCTTGAAACCAGGTTGTTTTCGTTTTTCGGTTACGGAAGAAATCAAAGATTAGTATGGTTAATCTATTAGAGTTCATTCTGAGAAGATCACCGTAAAGATTTATCCTCCCTTTGTCATAGTATCTGGGAGTTATTAATATTGTTATTATAGGCGATCTACTCTCCAAACTCAACACAGCGAAACTGGCACTCTATTGGGTAGTCTCTGGCTTTTGTTTTGTAATCATCAAATGTGATACGAGAGACCATTTACGAGATTGCCGGGAATCAAACTACCACCGATCCACCGAGCTATAACAGTATGTACTGTTTACACTGGGTGTAACTCTTGACAGAATGCTGCCATCTAAGAAACACTGCTACCAAACTCAAGACACGGAACCATTGTGGTACCAACACTCTCTTCTATCGCTGAATACTGTTCCCCATTTTGATAAATAGTTTGTTGTTGATTGATATAAGGACTTCGTGACATGTATAATAAAATAAATAAATCAATCAAACCTCGACAGGTTTCTGGAAATCCAGACCTGGAAAGGTTGGGCCAAAAGTCATTATTACTATTATTATCGCTGTGACTCAGTTTATTGCGGACTTTGAGAGACGTGAGCTCGATCCGTTCTGCAGGTTTTCCCATTTTCAACTCCAAGCAAATGCCAGGACGGTACCTATTAACAGGTCAGGGCCGCGTCCTTCCAATGCCTTGCCTAGTTTTATTCTCCTTCATTCATTTTACCTCCTATTAACTCCTCTCATGAGGTTGGGGTTAGTTAGGGCATCTGGCCGCAAAATCACCCTCCACAAGGAAGAAAAAACTCATTGTATCTCATCCCCAACCCTGTTGAAACAGGAGTAATAAGAGGTATATATATATAATAATTATTATTATTATTATCATCGTTTCTTAACGTAGACAATTATGCAAGGCATTTTAACATATTCAAGGTTCGAAATCTGGCACTGACAGCGACCATCATCAGTGTGGTATTTGCTGGATTCTTCCTTCCCTCCGTCTAGGCAAATGTCGGAATGGTAGCATACTTCAAGTCCCGGGGCATCAGATCATTTCTAGACCACAATGAATACAGACACCAGACAAACACAGTTTATCAGACAAATCACACGATCAAGATATTCCAATAACAACTGCTCGTGGCGCAGTGGCTAGCTTCCCTGAGGTCCATGTTCGATTACCAGCTCTGCACAAGATATTTATTTCTGGCCAGAGAACTGGAGTGGGGACCACTCAGCAATGCAGAGAAGAGGCGGTTTCGATTAAACCTCAGCCATCCTGGAAGTGGTTTTCCGTGGTTTCACACTTCCACTCCAGGAGAATGCCGGCAAGGTTCCTAACTTCATGCCTCGACCGCGTCCCTCCTAATTCTCACTTAAATTGAACTCATTAATACAGCCATCACACTATCACAGGTTTTCAGACAAAATTACACACACGCGCCAAAGTACATGAGGCTAAGTGACCGCGATAGCCAATCCTCTCAAATGTAACTATAACACCAAGTAAGTACCGTAATGGTTGGAAATACGGAAAATATTATAACGTATAAAACAGGGGTTGATAACCTCACTGTTCCGCCCCTTAGAACAAAATTCAAGCTACTACAACCAACATTCTCCTTCATAAGGACATGAGTTATAACTATACCTATGCGTTTAGGAGAAAGTGTGCTGTTTATATGCCTGGGGGTGGAAATGGGAAACCTCAAAAACAATTTTCAGGATGGCCAAGGTGGGATACATACCCACATTCTCCCGATGCCAGCAAGGCAGGAAATAGTGCCTCATCTTGTCGAGTTACATTTCCTCTATATCATATGTTATTTATTGTACGGAATTTTCCTTCGGATGGTTATCTTTGTGATTTTCATTTGTTTCTTGTAGTTCAGGCAGCACTCCCAAGATCGTGGTTACCTAAGTACAGGCACCTCAGTGTCCTATTTTTATCGCCGCCATTTTGTCCAAAACAAAATGGCTGAAACCCCAATAACAAAACTCAAATAAAGTTACGATTAAGCAACTCAACAAAATTTTCGAAAAACATACTTCAATGTGGGAAGCGCTTTGCTTCCAAACTCCAAGGTTATCGAGCAAAGCATTTTCAAGATGACGGTTCTACGAATGGGCCAAGCTTTATTCTCCATGATTAATTATCTAATGATTCATTTAGAGTGCTACTCATTCTGGTATATTTCAAATAAGGACCCTCTGTTTCCAAAGTAGAGATTTTATGATCACGAATATTTTGATAGATAAAACAATACAATATATAATTATGAATACAGTACTTAAGAGATACAGGAGAGATAATTAGTGACAAGGTGTGACCGTATGAGTAGCCTTGTGTGGCGAAAGCAAATGAATAGACTCTCCTTACTTTCAAGATGGTGGCTGTGTGAACTATTAGAACATAATAATCGACAGCTCTGAAATGAATTGGGTAATTAACACAACTCTTGCCAAGAGGTGAGTATCATATAAGACCTTCCACTTGCATTAGTCAAAAGATTAACTCAGGATGTTATTGCACACTTAAGGCGAAACTTAGTAGAATACGAATAATTTACTAGATGCGTCAGTTGCGTTAGTGATGAAATTATCACAGTGAATATAGCACGTAATGGCCTTCCTGAAATTGCATTCTAAAAAAATTGATAACTTTCTATACTTCGAACTACAATGAAGAAAATTTGTCATAAGGTTAAAACCTGTGGTGTATCAGTATTGTATTAGTAACCGTTCAAAATCCTCCACCTCCACACCCTCCACACAAGATGGCGGCGGTGCGATATCTCTCGAACGCATGGTCAGTTTTTGACAAATGAGGTGTCATTGAACTCGGGCTGATACCCCCTTTCCAATGGACAACATATTTCCACCTCAAAATAAACCCTACCCCTACTAGGGGGTGAAAATGTATTTTTTTAGAGAATCTCTCTTTCCAAGTGCAACATGTGAGAGTTTGAATGCCAATATGGAATTAAACGTTGTTCCGCAAACCAATAATCAAAGAGAGACATGTTCGGCCTTGAGGCGAGAGCCCCTGTCATTGTTGATGAGCCCCTGTGGTCGGGCCCCTGTTGATGGGTTATTGTTGACAGGTCATTGATGACAGGTCATTGTTGACAGGTCCTTGTGGACGAGTCCTTGTGGACGAGTCCTTGTGGACAGGTCCTTGTGGACGAGTCCTTGTTGACAGGTCCTTGTGGACAGGTCCTTGTGGACGAGTCCTTGTGGATGAGTCCCTTTGGACTGGTCCCTACGGACTAGCCCATGCATTTATTTAAATTATGTCAAAGGGCCTAACTACATTTTGCGTGTAAAGCAGTGTGTTGAACTGGCGTTGTTCACCAGTCCCCACTACTATAATGTGATAACGATATGAAAGGAAAGTGACGAAATACATGTGAACATACAAGGGATCTAACTTGGTGGATGGATGTGTTCTAACGAGTCATTTGTAGTTGAAAGAGAATAATGCATGTTCTTAAGATGTTAAAACTGTGGAGATGGTACGTGCAGTAAGACGTCTTGTTATATTTCCTGTGTCATATTACAGACATGGCAGAGAGCCATTTCCACTTTACATTTTTTTCATTCCCCTTGTTTAGTTCACACATTCTGTACATTTTTTGAAATATTTTTCGTAATATAAAAAAGCAAACATTTTACACTAAAATGTAATACTTATCTTATTTTTACTAAACTACAGTAGCCTAACATTATACATTCTACTTACAGTTTTTACAAAAAATATTACAATATAAAACACACTACAAATATTACAATATAGTGAACATTAGACTTAAGTAAAGTAATAGTCGTCAATGCGACTGTTTCCCCAAGCAAGAGTATCAAATGTGTTGGGTATAATGAATCGTTTGTTGTCTTAATTACTTAAAGCAACTTTGTTCATCAAATTGGTATGTAGCTGATGATTTTTACTCCTAAATACACACATCTTCTTATATAATACAGGTGGGTTACTAACTATACAGTTTTTATAATCACTTATATCTAACTCTTTACTAACAACATTCTTTTTCACTCCTTTTAATTTTTTGACTACTACGTCATCAATTGTCATATAGCTGTATGATTTAGATTTTGTGCCTACAAAGGTGTCTATAATAACACCAGCACATTCATCCTTAAATTTCCCAAGAACCTTTTTGTTTACTAGAGGCAAATGGTAAATATTATCCTCGGGGTAGTCACTTGTATCAAACCTATTTGGCTCAGTTTTGATATCCTCATAAAAATCATCAGTTTTAAACTCATAAATAAAAGAATCTGTGTCTGTGTAGAGTAATTTAGCATTATCAAGATAGCTTTTCTTTACATAATCATAGTGAAATTCATACATAAGTGTTTTTGACAATTCCAGAATGGTGTAACCCACATATATGGGTTTGTTGTAAGTTACTTTAAGACGATTCATTTGTATTACAACTAAATCCTCATGAATAATTGAACAGCTATGAAAGTTAGGATTGCTTATTAAGTTGCTCGCACCATACCTTTTACCATCATTCTCCCACTTTGTTATCAGCTTTATATCAACTCGTTTATCAACATTCTCCATAGTCTTTCCAAAAACATTGTTATTCATGAGTTTATAAAAATCTTTTTCAAACGCGTTTGTTGACTGTGTTCTTAAATTATTGTTTAGATCAATATACGGTTTGAGCCATGCTGACTGATGAAATTGCAATACGCGATGAATTTTAGTTAATTTCAATCCATGCTGTAGACACTGTTCCAAATTTTTATAATGTATTATTACATATTTACATTTATCATTTACATTAGCAATTAACATTTTTGTTCGTGGTGTAATGTATGGAGATTTCATATTCTCAGGACAAAATGGAAAAATCATTATGATCACCTTGTAACTCTTTAGGGTACTCAAGATTTACCTCTAAATATATCCTTTATCATCGTTATCATTAAGAGTGTCAACATGTAAGACATCAATTTCAGGTTGTCAGCCAGCGAAAATCTTTCAGTTAGGATTGCTTATTAAGTTGCTCGCACCATACCTTTTACCATCATTCTCCCACTTTGTTATCAGCTCAGATCAGTTCAAGGTCATAAGTTTTCATACAAACATTCCGAAAATTTTCAAAAACATCTGCTAATAATAACACATCTGTCTTCAAATATAGTCTATTGACTCATAGCCCAACCATATTGGTTATTTGCATCGAGGTACACAATATACTTTGACTCTTCACAAGGGTTGTAGTTAGGCATGTATTTATTATTCGCTTTAGAGTACCGTCTACTACATTGGCTTAATCCACCTCGAATTGATGATTTTATAAAATTGATCATGTCTATATCAGTCATTAATTCTAAATTTACTTTCGTTTTTTTCAACATTGAACTGAAACTTAACCCAGGAGCAGTGAAATACTGACAAGGATCAAGGTCATAAGTTTTCATACAAACATTCCGAAAATTTTCAAAAACTTCTGCTAATAATAACACATCTGTCTTCAAATATATGTCTGAAAATTCTCCTAAAGTTTGAATGTCGAACTGTGTCCATACACAATGTGCATGTAAATATTCCTGATCACTGATATGACTTGTGTTTAAGGAACTGTAAAATGCATCTTTCGGTGGTAAAGAACACTCCTCAAGACGTTCCACACAGTTAATATATTCATAAGGGAATATACCCTTTTGACGAATCAAATTAAAATCATCTTCTTTAGGAATGACACGTTGAATTTCGTGGAACTGATCTGATTTTAAATTACTAGCCAGCTTATCAAGACTACTCGGCATAAAGCGGAATGAATCTAAAAATCGCAGTTTTATCGTTTTTTATTGATAGTTTTGATGTATTTTGTGAACGATATGTATTGTTCCTTATTATTTGCAATCACATCAATTTTCACATCTGAAGCTCCAAATTCTTTAACGATAAAGTGGTTATCGTATTTGCTACCGTTGTGTAGAATGACCGGAATGAATTTACTTACTCTATAATTTAAATTACATTCTTGGTGAGCAGCACCACGATATTTTCCTGTTAAATGGTCATGATCGCGAACCCTGTCTGTATATAAACATTCACCACATATAAAACAATTAGTTTCAGTTTCAAAATTCATATGCTCTGATGAAGTTAGTGGCTCTATTGGAATGATCGTATTTAAAATAGAGGATATACGGATGGCATCTTTCTGAAGCCTTTCCATAAAAACTTTAGGTTCATCAGGTCCTCTATAGAGCTCAAACTTATTTAAAGAGTCACCATAACTACATTTAATATAATATGCAAAGCTAAAAGGTTCATGAATTTGTGTAGTGTTGGTGAAAGGTTGGGCTGGATTCGATGAACATGTATTAAATGGTTTCAGCAAAGCCTCGAAGTCAGCATATATAAAAAATGGTACTCGAAGCTGTTTCTCATAATCCTTAAATTTTAGAATGTTATTTTTAGGAGTCGGTAATACCGTACACACATCATTACATCCCCATTTTTGATGTTGAGTTAGTTGATCCTCTATTCTGAAATATAGCAAACAGCCATCACACAACCACTTTTTACCATCGCATTTTGATAGCTGACTACTAACAAGTCTACTGAAATGTTTTATCCAGCAATAGTGAGCATTTTCACCTTCAGTTATGTACAGTAAATTTACATGAGCATCCTTTTTATCCTGAGTATAATATAGAGGACCTACTATTCTCTAACTTTTAATTTCATAAACATTAATACTTACATTGTTCAGCTCTTCAAAACGTTGAATGTCTTTTATCGCCATAGGAAATTCTATTCCTTTTAAATCTAACACTGAAGAATAGTGAGGATAAGATGATGTTCTCTCCACATGCCCCACTGCTGGATGGAGAGCTGAGGCTACAGACCACGCAAAACATGCTTGATCACTATTCAAAACATTCACAACAGCTCTCTTTCGTTTGATCCATACAGGTAAATCAATATATGATGATGCTCGAAGGGGGTTATATTTATTCATGTTGGTTTCTAAATAAAGTACTTCAACCAACGCCCAGTCTGACTCCCTTTCCTGGAACTCTTCTCTCTTCACGATGATAGCACTTGAAATGTCACGGTACATATCACTAATATTAGTTGATTCGCTAACAATTACGTTTTTGTATTAAAGGATTTGATATCCATAGTTTCACCTTCACTTCCAGTTTTTACATAGAGTCCAAAAAGGTCAAAATTCATTTTAATTGTTTTATGCTCTACTAGAACATTTTCTACTAAGCCAAACACAGCCGGTTGAACATCTTTTAAAAATGATTCAATAATTTGAGTTTTTTCTTCACTATAAAGTCTGTAACTAGCAATTCGACTTTTAAATGACTACCAATTTGGTGAATATTTCCAGAATTTCTTTCATGGCAAGCGTTATTTTTATGTTGAACACTGCGTAAATGTCCATGAATGATTGAAGAAGGTATATCAATATTACATACATTACAATGTGTTATCGAAGGTTCACCATTCTTCTTTCTTTTTGTTGCATGACTATTTTCACAATCTTGAGAACGTTTACGCTTTTGAGCATCACATTCATTTAAAGGTTCCGTGCTAGTTGATGGTTTTACAGTTTTTAATTCCTGTTGTTCCCCATGCACTTCAACCATGTGGGATTGATATCGCTTTACAGCAGAAAAACCAAGATCACAAACTGAACATGAAAAAGGTGCTGAACAAACAGGCATTAAATTTACATGCCGTCCAAGACTATCTTGTCTGTTAAATGTGGTAGCACAATGACTGCACACAGACATTTTAATGTCATGTTTAGCATTTGCATGTCGTTGAAGGTTGTCAGGTCTTGAGAACTGTTCCTTACAGTCACCACACCTGAACATGATGATCACTTTCGAAATTACCTATAAAAGAAAGAAATCATAAATGTTAATATATGATAAAACAAAGTACAATATAAATAGTTTAATTATATTCCAGTCAATGGTTATAGCAGGGTATTTAAATCGATCTGTGAACTCCTAGCAAGTCTAACTTCATGTAGTTCTAACTGGGGATTACTATATACCACTGCCACTGACATCTAGCGGTGAACATTGGAACTTGATAGAGTGGTAGAAACCAGCGGTCGCCAGTTAAGTGAGCTAAGTGTGACGTCTTAGCCAGTCTTAAAGGAAGTCTAAACTTGTAGAACATGTCACGTGATGGAAATCAGCGATCACCAGTTAAGTGAGCTAAGTGTGACGTCATAGCCAGTCTTAAAACAAGTCTAAACTTGTAGAACATGTCACGTGATAGAAACCAGCGATCGTCAGTTAAGTGAGCTAAGTGTGAAGTCATAGCCAGTCTTAAAACAAGTTTAAACTTGTAAAACATGTCACGTGACAAGGTTAAGTTAGGTAAAGTTACGTTATGTTAGGTGAACTGAGGTTAAGTCTTTAAATATTCCCTCTGTCACTGACACCTAGCAATGAACTTTCAGACTTAATAGAGCGGTAATCAAAATCTAACCTACAAAATTAGCTTTACACACCATGGTCAAGTAGTTCCAACTTTTGACTGCCAAATATACCATTTTCACTGACATGTAGTGGTGAACATTGGAAAATATCACTCTAACTGTTTAAAAGTTATTAGAGGGGGGGGGGGGGCACTTACCTTTTTATAATTGATCAACTGCTGCCACTGAATGAACAGATTGTAGGAATCTGGTAACCTACACGTACCCAATTATCTGTAAACAAATCATTCAATCAATCAATAAATACATTCCAATCAATAACGTCAACATCAATTAGTAATAAAAGACTACAATCCATTAATAATAAGTACTTACCTTGCAAAATAATTTAATGATTTTCTACCAAAAGGGCTTTTTTTTACAACTCTTGAGCAGTAATAGAGCACTGTTCATTCAAAGCGAGTAATAAAAACTGACAGTAAGGAAATGTATGACACCTCTCTTATATAAACTCTCATCGCTCGTGTCAGCAGTTTTTTGCAGATCATTGCAATTCCTTTCCCAATACAGCTGAGAGTCCAAAGTACAATAGGAATACCTGTGTGGTATCCAATTACTGCTGACTTTGCATGATCATCACCCATTGTCTTGATCAACACCTGAGGTTTCAAATTACTGCAGCGACAGTCATAGCAACAGCAGTGTGCGCTCTCTGGCATGTTAGCAACATGACACCGGAAGGAACACCTGTGTAATATCCAATAACTGCTAACCTTGCATGATCATCACCCATTGTCTTCATGAACACTTGCGGTTTCAAATTACTGCAGCGTTAGTCATAGCAACAGATCTGCGCGCTCTCTGCCATGTCTGTAATATGACACAGGAAATATAACAAGACGTCTTACTGCACGTACCATCTCCACAGTTTTAACATCTTAAGAACATGCATTATTCTCTTTCAACTACAAATGACTCGTTAGAACACATCCATCCACCAAGTTAGATCTCTTGTATGTTCACATGTATTTCGTCACTTTCCTTTAATATCGTTATCACATTATAGTAGTGGGGACTGGTGAACAACGCCAGTTCAACACACTGCTTTACACGCAAAATGTAGTTAGGCCCTTTGACATAATTTAAATAAATGCATGGGCTAGTCCGTAGGGACCAGTCCAAAGGGACTCATCCACAAGGACCTGTCCAAGGACTTGTCCACAAGGACTCGTCCACAAGGACCTATCAACAAGGACTCGTCCACAAGGACCTGTCAACAAAGACCTGTCCACAATAACCCATCAACAGGGACCCGACCACAGGGGCTCACCAACAATGACAGGGGCTCTCGCCTCAAGGCCTAACATGTCCCTCTTTGATTATTGGTTTGCGGAACAACGTTTAATTCCATATTGGCATTCAAACTCTCACATGTTGCACTTGGAATGAGAGATTCTCTAAAATAAAATAAAAACTTTTCTCCCCCTAGTAGGGGTAGGGTTTATTTTGGAGTGGAAATATGTTATCCATTGGAAAGGGGGTATTAGCCCGAGTTCAATGACACCTCATTTGTCAAAATCGGACCATGCGTTCGAGAGATATCGCACCGCCACCATCTTGTGTGGAGGGTGTGGAGGTGGAGGGTTTTGAACTGTTACAAATACACTACTTGTATCGAAAACCTAAAGCAAAATAATAGCGACATTACATTTTCACGGTGGCGGTTGGCGTGAATTAGAACGTAATAGTGAATCATTCGGAAATTGATCGCGCAATTTTCATACCTTTCCAAGCTGGAACTTAACTATATAAGTCGTGATATTTGAAAGGGATGGCGGGTGGGTTATAGACAGCGGAGGAGTGAACTACGTCATTTCCCGACCAATTTTAATCATCACAAAAGTTATTTATAGCTAAGAAATTTCTTGCGTAGGTTCTCGTCTCCTTCACTGTTACTGACTAATTTGATACTCTTAGCCTACGATACTTTCAAGAGGGAAACCCCCAACGTTTATATCGCAGAACTACTGCTCACAAGAATGGAAATAATACAAAATAAAGTAAATCCAAACAGGCAATCACTTACGTTCCACTACTTAATTGCATTTTAAATGTTTCACAGGACGATCTGAGGTTATTTGCACCATGTATACTGGAAATATAAATACTGTATACCTTACCTTGGTTGTTTTACAGACTGTTAATGTTTCTCTTGTGATGGCATCCACTTCTTTGTTAAGCGTGATTCTTTTGGAAAAGAAAACACTTGTACTATTGGTCCCGTTGGATAATTTCCTCTACACACAGCGCCTATATGGATGGCATTTTGCTGATTAATAATAATGCGGCTTCAGTGGCGTAGCTGGTAGCATGCTGAACTGTTGTGCCCAAGATAGTGGCTTCAAACCGGGCCGAAGTCGTCGGAATTTTTAAGAGCGTTAAAATCCTGCAATATTCCTTCCTTCGGAGGGGAAATAAAGCCGACGGACCCATGTCATAGATTTATGGCATATAAAAGATACATCTAGTAACTAAACTTGAGTAAAGCAAATTTTAGAGGTTAGATTTCGTTGAAACGCTCTATGAATGTTGCAATGTTAACCCCTAGGTGTCAGTGACATCTGGTAGCAAAATTTGGAAGTACATGAAATTGAACGGAACTTGTAGGTCACCCCATGGGTATCCGCTTGAAGCAGCTAGAGCCTATGGCGAGCCGAACATGTCCTCGGGCACTCCCGGCACTAATATCCATACGATAAATATACTAAATACAAAATAATACGAATATCCAGAAATACTAAATAAACTTGCAAAAAACGTTCACATCACATTTTCTACATTGATTCAAGTAATTTGAATGGTAAAGAGCAAACCTATTGTAGTTACATCTCGCAATTAAAACATTACCTTGGACAGATAGTAATATACACCAGTGCTGATTAGAAGATTTGTTTATCAGAAATAATTATATTAATTTATATTCAAAGATGCTTTGGTGTACTGAATTGTACAAATGTTTGCAATGAATGTCCTTTTATTGAATTTTCATGTCTCTTCTTTTAATTCATCCGTTATCGTTTTCAATCTCCATCTATATAACTTATCTTGTAATAAGATTGTTAATTTTTCTGATAATAAATGTAATTATTTTCTTTTTCAGCCGTAAAGAAAACAAATGAGGTTATTCATTCATTTTAGAACGTAATCGAGTCCATCCCTTGTTAAACGTGCTATCCTAAAAATTCAATGAACGATATCCTCAGGCTCTAATGGTGGGATTTCTGTCGTAGAAAAAGCCGTTGCATAACATCTTGATGCCTCTCCGCCTCACCTATCCAGTTATTTTCCGCAGAGTCGGTGATTGGCCAAAGGGTTGGAGGAATTAGGCGGAGTTATTATCACTTTGCATGACATGCAGATGGTAAAAAACTTTATTCTTCGTTGTAAACAAATTAATTTGTCTTGTTACCTCTGGAATTTTAGTCATCATATCTAATTCTCTCTTAATCGTATTTCTCAAAATCAAAAACCCTCAAGATTTAATCAAACCAACGCCAATTACTGCCACAAAGGGCAATATGTGTAGTAAAAATAGGTCTCAGACTGTCTGTTACTAAAGTATTGCAATTGCAGGTATTTGCATTACACTGCTCACTGATGTGCTTCCTTTACAAGTTAAATGTGCTCTAAAGTGGTAGTTAGCTACTCATCAATTTCGGAATGTGTCATATCCTTGATGCTTGAAAAAAATTCGAGATAGATGCGACTTATTATATGAAGAGATAGTCAATGAATATCAACACTGTACCCTTCACGAAACATGCTATCATAAGCACTTTATTATTTCAGAGAACAAAAAATATGCGTGTGTCCAAACCCAAAATATATAACGTGGTTGTGTAAAACCTCTACCCTTCGAACATTTCCAAATCATATCATATGGATGTACACAAAAAACGTCTACAAATTACATTGCCAGAACGTATCATTTGACCGTGCACAAAACTCCTCTCACAATAACAATTTCGGAACATTTCCGTTTCTTGTTTACAATCCCTTCTACCTAAAATATTCACAGCACATATTATATGGAAGTGAACCAAACGCTTCACAATCAAAATTCAAAGAATATTGATTGATGTACCTACCCCTGTAACTACAACATTCATGGAATTATACAAATCCTCTTTCCCTGTAAAATACCCAGCATATTTCATTCAAGCGTGTGCAATATCCTCTCTATGTCTCTTCACTTGAAACCGTTGAACGAGTAACATGATCAAAATATGTGAAACTGTCTTCCAGTATCTAGGGATGTTCTGGTTGTCTTTAAAGCTAACTCCTTCAATGAAAACTGGGCACTATTTTAGAGCAATACATGAATTGTCTCCCTTCATTACGATAGAAATATCACTTAATTACTTTATTTATATTATTTCATAACTAAAATACAAAGTAAATTTACTTATTCCTAAATTGAATATGACTGAATGGCCACTATATGTTATGAACCTGAAAACTTACTCTTATCTCGATTCAGATATATATCACGAATTAAGCTACCAGCCAAAATGTATTAAAATATTAGACTTCAATTTACCCAACACCTTTTAGTGAATTCTGCACTAAAAGAAAGCAAGGGAGTTGTGCTGGCCAACAGGCGAGAACATTTTTGCCCTGCCTACTGATTAAATGATTCACAAGAAACACGGCATTTGCCTGCTGTGGATGAAATTCGTTAAATTTTTACAAACTATTAAGACAAATCTCACAAGTAAATTCTGTCCGTCACATATAAATAAAATGTGGCCTCATCCCGGGAAGAATAAATATATAACTCAACAAATATGCATTATGAATGAATCAAACAATGGTTTTACATATCCACTTTGAATTACCATGTGCTTCAGTAATATCCCGCTTTCTAACAAACCTTTCTCGCCGTATATAAGTGATTTTGCTTGAGTCTGCAATAACAAATTATTCGTATTTGAAATTCACTTTCCAACAATCATTGCTCAAATGAACTACTTGATTATGTTTCTGTTCTATGCTCCGCGTGTACAACAGAGATATTGTTTCTATACACTATGAACTCAAACGTGTAACTTGGGTACAATTGATTGATCGCATGCCTTACGTAAATAGGACTTCCGGTGCCTATCAATTAAAATGTGTGAATCGAAATCTCTCTTCCTACTTATGACTTTAAATACTTAATAAATATTGCCTTTACCAATTTCAATTAACTGGTGATTTTTCAAAAGCTTCTTGGTAAATTTGCTACAAACTATATGAATATGGCCTTTTGACCAGAATGAGTCACATGTGTCTTCAAACACCCCTTGAGTATGTTACTTTAATATGCCTTCTGCTGATTATGAAGTCAGATGCATCTCTTAAAAGATACTTTGCGTAAATGTAGCTGTGCATATACCACATCAGTTTGGCGCAAGACCAATATGAAATACGCTCATAAAGAATCATATTGTCATGAAGCACAGTGTGGAATGACTTATTTATTCAGCAGTGTCCACCCATGCTGTTCACAATTGAGATCTGTGAATACCATTCTCCTGAAGAAACGCATTGACAAAGTGCGGGCGAGCGCTTCCGTCAACGAAAGTGAAATTGTGGTGGAAATATTCAGCGAAACCGTTCACTACAGGTTGCTGGATAGTATCCCTGTCATACGCCCTGATGTGTACACAAGAGGTTTGGCGACCATAAATGACACCACCGCGGATGTATGGGTCGTGCATACGTTCGCCGGGTCGGCTCAGCACTCGCTCGGATCCATCCCCATTAACACAGGGGAGTGAAAATGCCCAATATACACGCTTGCAAGAACGACTAATGGACTTGAGACCACTACGACTCATGGCCAGCAATATGCAATCCTTACATTTATGTGTGTAAAGATCAATTATCAGCACGAATACTACGCATGAGGGACATATGAGCGGTTATTAGGCACGATGGATCATCGTGTGTGTATTTAATATTTCCTTCGTAGACAAAATTTCCAGCATGTGTTAATGAAAAAATTCCTGTCCAAATAAGATTCCTTATGTACTACTAAGAAGGTGTCACTTCAAAGAATCAATCCAAGAAAGAAATGCTCCTCATATGCCACATATGCTGGCCCGTGGTGATGGGGTAGCGCGCCTCGCACCCGGAAGCCGTTGGTTCGATTCCCGGCCCCGTCAGGGATTTAAGAAACAGACGTGAGTGCTGTAATAGGGTACACTTAGCCTCTTGATGACAATTGAGTAGCTGTCCGACAATGAGGCACCGCCCTGGTCAAGAAAACCAAGATTAACGAACGAAGGGACCCGATGCACTAACCACGCGTCACATCTATATCTGCAGCACAAATGGCTGGGCATCGTTCGCTCAGTAGTCCTAGGTCCTTGATGGGCTGTAGTGCCAGGGGTAATTTATTATCATGGATCAAAATGTGTCTTCTGTTGATCTGACTAAAGGTTGCACCACATGTGCCACATACAGATGGCTAGGGAGCACTTTGCATCAATATTTTTATTTCTTCAACCTGCCCTTCTCAGTAAATCTTGTTAGCATGTTCCTCAAGAATTCTATGGATTAAGATGTGTTTCTTCAATTTAGTTTTCTGACTAAAAATAGCTCCACATGCATCACAGGAATATTGCTTAAGACCGCTATGGATCATCATGTGTTTCCTCGAACTGCTCATCTCGGTAAATTTTGCTTCGCATGTACCATACGAATGAGGTTTAAGACTACTATGAATCAAGACGAGTTTCATCAAACTGCTTATTAAGGTAAATTGTTCTTCGCATATACCATAGGAATGAGGTTAAAGACCACTATGGATAAGCATGTGTTTCGTCAACCTGCTCTTTTTGGTAAATTTCGCTTCGCATGTACCACAGCAATGAGGTTTAAGACCACTATGGATCATCATGTGTGCTTTTAAAGCATCTCTTCTACGGAAAGGTATCTTACATGTATCACAGGAATATGGCTTTATACCTCTATGGATCAGGATGTGTTGCGTCAAACTAGCCTTCATTGTAAATTTTGCTTCGCATGTATCACAGGAATAAGGTTTAAAACCACTATGAGTCCTCATGTGTCTCCTAAAGCCGCTCTTCTCAGTAAATTTTGGCTCGCATGTACCACAGGAATGAGGTTTTAGACCACTATGGATTAACATGTGTTTCGTCAAATTAATCTTGGCAGAAAATCTTGCTTCGCATGTAGCACAGCAATAAGGCTTTCGACCAATGTGCATCAGCAAGTGTTTCTTAAAACTGCCTAGCCAAGTGAATTTTGCATCGCATGTACCACAGGAATGAGGTTTAATACCACTATGGAGCAACATGTGTGTATTTAAAGTGCCTCTTTGCCTGAAAGTCTTTCCACAAGTATCACATGAATATGGCCTTAATCCACTATGGATCAACATGTGATTATTTAAACTATCCTTCCAATTAAATTTTGCATTGCATGTATCGCAGGAATAATGATTAAGACCACTATGGGTCCTCATGTGATTCTTCAAACTGCTCTTCTCAGCAAATTTTGCTTTGCACATACCACAGCTCCACTATGGGTAATTATGTGTGTATTCAAACGGCTCTTCGCAGTGAACCTAGCTCCACATGCACCACAAGAATGTGGCATTAGACCACTATGGTTTATCATGTGAGTTTTCAAATTGCCTTCATTAGCAAAGTTTGATCCACATATACCACATGAATGTGCTTTTAGAGTGCTATGTACCAACATGTGTCTCTCCAAATTCATTTTCTTAGTAAAGTTTGCTCCACAAGTCATGCATATGTATGGCATTGCACAGCTACGAGTCGACACCTTTATGTCACTTCGATTGATTGAGGCTACGAATCTATCGATTGTTAAATTGTTCTCCGAATTGTGGTTGTTTCTGTAAATAATTTGTAACGTTAGTAAGAGTAAAATAGCCACTTTCATTACATCATAATTCAAATAGCATAATTTGGGCTAAATATAAGCCTAGAATATTATTCTGTATTCGTAGACTTAGATATAGAAGCCTAAATGTAGTGCGTATGATGAAGATTCGGAACTAGTCACACACGGGAATTTTTTAGCCTCTGGTAATTTGCTTCAGGGAATAGAATCCTTATCTATTTCGGTACAATTGTGTTGACGAACTGAAAAGCAGTTAATTTCGCTTTGTTAGACGATCAAGGGAAAAGGAATATTAACTCTGCGATCAAGAAATCTAACAAGTGAAAAGTTATCATATACATATTTAGCTATTTGTATTAATTTGCAGGGTTTCCTTGAATAATTAGAATTGAAAAGACGGCACAAACTAGAAGAATTGCTGAGTTTTAATTCACCGGCCGTGAAAGCCAATATACCATCTTTTTGGAAGCCTTCATAGGGAGTTTGAGGCTGCTTGAGCTGTTAGTTCTTGCAGTCAAGTAGTGCAGTTACACTCTATATAAAGGGAGGTAGCGCGCAGTTCGTTACTCCTGTGGGGGTCCGGGCGGGGCACTAAGAGCCCGCCGATGAGCCAGATTGGTGGCCTAGGCGAAACCGCACACAAGACACGGCACAAACCAGAAGAATTGCTGAGTTTTAATTCACTGGCCGTGAAAGCGAATACCCATCATTTTGGAAGCCTTCATAGGGAGGTTGAGGCTGCGTGAGTTGTTAGTTCTCGCTGTCAAGTAGTGCATGTTACTCTATATAAAGGGAGGTAGCACGCAGTTCGTTACTCCTGTGGGGGTCCGGGCGGGGACACCAAGAGCCCGCCGATGAGCCAGTTTGGTGTCCTAGGCGAAACCCCACACAAGACACGGCACAAACCTAGAAGAATTGCTGAGTTTTAATTAGAACTGAGTTCGTTTTTACTCTTCAATGAAGTGGTGTTCGTGCAGTCAATATATATTATACAGACAATACTGTTTTTTACTGTATGTCGGAGGTTTGGGATTTATAGTTCTTTCGGATCTTCGAGGTAATCCTTGTCCAGGAAGAAAAAAGTGCTTCTGCATGGAGAAAAGAACAATAATATCCAACTATGGCTGTTACTTCTTAACAGTCAACATGATCTTTCATAGTCTCGATTAAGGGGATAAGTCAAAATTGGGAGTTCTTCGATACTTGAACTACAAGAGTTGAGGGGCAGGAGGGGTCCTATCCCATTGGTAACGGAAGTGGCTACCCGCAATCCAGGGACAAGGCCGTGCGTACTTCCGAAAGAGAAATCGGAGAGAGTCGTGTGAGAGTCAGGCAGATGTGATCTATCCCCTCTATCTAAAAGATAAGACTATTCCCCCTAAAATAAAAACTGTCCACACCCCCAGGGAAAATACGATTTTTTAGGAGCATGTACATTTTAGGCTCTTCCAAGATGTCAGGTTTTTCAAACGTCAAGTTAGATGCCTCCATACCCCCTTCCCTGCACCCTACCGCCATCCCACACCGCCACCAACCCCAGAATTTCCTAAAATTCTCAAGACATTTTTCCTAATTTAATTAGATTTTACACTCAAATTCCAGCATTGCAACCACTTACTTCTGCTAGGCTCATTTGGTCAGTTTCCATTCTCTTCCAACTTACTTGTCAATATATTTATTATTTAATATTTATGTATTTACTAGCAGCAGTACCCGGCTTCACCCGGTGGAATGATGATAATGTCTCAAAGTCTCCTTAGAAATATAATGAACTTAAAATATAGGTAATTTGCCCCCAAAGACAATGAGGATGTAACTTCTAGGTAATTTGCCCTATCGAACACGATTACATTGAATGGTACTACAGAACTGACATACGAAAGTTAGAAAATAATAGAAAAAAGTTATTTCTAGCAATCACAAATAGCTTCCACTTAGACCGCCATATGGTTAAAAGTTTCGTATTGTTATGGTTTCACGTGTACGATAAATATCTGAAGCTATTCCTCCAAGAGAAGCTTCCAGATTTCGCAGTCGATATAATAACGTTCCTGAGCATCCTGTTGTCTCTTCCTCTGACGCAAAACATCTTCTACATAGTGATGATGAAAATAGAAGCGACTACTGGCACATATAACTTATCAACCAATGGCAAAAATTTGTACGTTAAAGGAATGAAATGAATAAAATAGGACAGAGATGTACGATATACCATAACACTCGCTGTAAATATCCTACGTGACTGGCTTACATGTCTCGGTAAAGGTTCACAAGAAGAGTAACCAGATCATTCGCATAATTGAATACAGTGACAGTAGAATAAATAGTATCCTAGACAGATGACACGCAAGGTAACACGGCCTAATATTCGTTGTAACGATTGAATTTGAGATAGAGTTGTCATCTCACTTCGCAGTTGTTATTTAATAAATACTATCATGTATGTAGCTAACATGGAAGTTAATGGAGTGCGTTAGGATAAACGATATTCCCTGTTTTTCCCTCTGGTGTATAAATAAATAAATGTTTAAGTGTGCCCACTCTAGGGCAAGCTACGTATAACTGACCATGAGAGAAGCATGGACTTACCAGATTAAGGCCTGCTACCTTGAGTGACTGTCCTTGGGTCTTGTTTATGGTCATTGGAAATGCAAGACGTACAGGGAATTGCAGTCGCTTGAATTCACAAGCCATATCAGTAGGGATCATAGGAATCCGGGGATTAAGATGTCTTCTCTTTTAGCATGGACTGCCAATACTGTGGCTTCTATTACATTTGGCATGAGTTTTTTCATATAGAGTCTTGTTCCATTACACAATTTTGGAGGATCGATATTACGCAATAGCAGTATTGATGATCCAGATTTTAGTATTAATTTATGTGGTGGAAATCCAGGTGGTTCCAGATAATTCAAGAACTCAGTATGGTAAAATACAGCCTGTTCGGTCTACAGAACAGTATCGATAGATTCGTACGTCGTACTGGGACCTGGAAGATGATCTTGGATCTGAATATTCATTTTGTGTACACTTTCGTTTTTACGGCAATAGAATTGCTTGCTCCCTAAGCCACTGAGGGCCTTTATAATTTCCAGGAATATTTGAGAATACTTCGTTCGTCATTTCCTGAACTGAAGGCATCAGTTCGCAAAAGTCTAACGGGAAAGAAATGAGATTGGTTGTCGCATCAGGCGTGAAATCACCGTCACCGAGACGCAAGAGTTGTTGCGCAAAATTCTGCGCAGTCACATCTCCTAGTAAATGGACTCTCATATTGGTCGTCAGTGTCATTTTGTAAACGTGTCTCCAAAGATACGATGCTTTGAGGCAAGCATTGAGTTCATCAGCGGGAGTTGATCGTGGTATAACAGGTAATGTTTGGCGGAAGTCACCGGCCAGAACTATAACAGCTCTTCCCATTAGTTGGCTGTTCCCTAGTATGTCTTTCAGTGTTAGATCAAGCGCTTCAAGAGATTTCTTATGGGCTATAGTGCACTCATCTCAAACAATAACGTTGCATGTTTTTAGTATTTCAGCTTTCCCGGAGCCCTTCTTGATGTTACATACTGGAGTTTCTGAATGCGCAAGATTTAATGGCTGATTCAGAGCTGAGTGTGCTGTTCGACCTCCAGTGAGTAGTGTGGCTGCAATTCCTGATGATGCCATTGCAAATGCAATTTCGTTCTGTGCCCGAATTTCTGCAAGTAGCAAATTAATGAGAAAAGTTTTTCCTGTTCTTCCTGGTGCATCAAGAAAAACAATTCCACCATTTCCATTATTTATTAAGTCCATTATGGCACTATATGCCAATCTTTGGTCATCAACTAAGAGAGACTTTTTGTCTTCAACGAAACCTTTTTAACTCATCAGTGTTGAAGCTTTTTCTCTCAATATGCCTCTATCAAGTACATCAATATTAGTGCGTAATGGGGCTGGCAAACCAAGCTGTATGGGAGTTTTGCCATTGCATTTATCCTCAATCATTATGAGGGCTTCATTAAATACATGAGGAGAAAAATTCAAATCCAAAGCTGGATTAGCTCTTCGATGTTCTCTAAGTACATCCTCACTAAGACTTCCTTTATATTTGTCCCAAAGAGCCTGAGGGTTTGATGGGGAGCAAGTTATTGCAAATAGAATTCTTAGTAGAGATGTAAAGGATGTGAGAGAGGCTTTGGACAATGTCATGTTTCTAATGTTGGTCATTTTCAAGTAAGCCACGCTGTTGGCATGCTTCTCTGAATGTTTGGCATTCTACTCCGTTCACAGTTTTCAGATATTTAAATGATGTTGACCCTCGAATAGTGTGAAGTAGTATTCGAAGGTTATAGCATTGGGTGTTGTTGGGATAAACTGTATATACCCGGCCTAAGGCATCACTTGAACGCACACCATGTCCTGGAACTAAAGCACATTGTTTTCTCTTGCAGGACACTTTGGTGGATTTATTCCATGTATAATATCTTGGAATTTCTATAAACATCAGTGTTCTAGCAAATGGATCTTGTTGACATAAAAGAAAGAATGCCGTTAGTGTCGAGTTAGGAGGTTGTACAGCTCTTTCTTGGGCGTTATCAGCTGTGGAATAAACTCGTTGTCAGTTTTCTAGATGAACACTGATATGAACAACAGGTGGATAACGTTCATGAATTGGGAAATTAAGGATACGCCAAACTGCTTCGTTGCTGCTGATATATGTTCCCAACTGAAATTGTGTAGGCTCATCGATGGTCCTGGTTTGTCCTTGAAGTTGAAATACTGCCATATCGCTACCCTTGTTGACGTATAAACAGATGTATTTAATGGATTTCACTGAATTGCAGTATTCAACATTGATGTGTGCTTGGAACATTTTAGAATGTAGAGGAGAATATGGAACCACCCATCTGTTGTCTACCTCAGTTTGTCTGTACTGGTTGTTTGCCTTAAGATTAATATTCGTAGTACAGCCTCCGTTTCCTGGTTATCCTCTTCTGTACAGAGGGTAGCCATAATCTCCGGTTTGGGTTTCCTGGGTAAATTCTCAGGGGTATTCTTTGCTACATTTTCCTTCCTTCATGCAGGGTGACTTAGGGTTGATAGCTCCACAAGGTCCATGAATCATCTTCTTTGTTATTATCGCAAAGAGCATGGGGTCTTGTTCTTTACTGGGAATCTCCGCGGAAATAACACTGTCCACTTGAGTTGGACGTATCTTGCTTTTGAGCCATAATAATATGTGAGCATGTGGAAGGCCTCTTTTTTGCCACTCAATTGAGTACATCCAACAGCGAGTTTGTCCGTAAATATGGATCTTGGTTATTATATCTATGAGCTTTGCTAATTTTCGTTTAAAAATTCTCGCTGTAAAATCACGGCGATTAGTAGTTGCCCGGCCACAGAAAAGTTCTTCCTTAATGTCAGTCCAAGCAGGATTACTTGTAACTGTAATAAATAAACTGGACATCAGTATATACGAACATCCTGGGCATATTCGTGCATATATCATGGACTTCCCGTATATGTTGCCGGTAAAATAACCATTTTTCCAATGTCCACAACATTGCCATCATTGGCTACAGCATCACGCAAATGAATGTAATCATCAAATCGAAGTTTATTTTGGTTTAATCGGATGAAAGCAGGCGTTCGATTTCAATCTTGGCGTACATATCAACAATAAATTGATGGAAGAGTTGCCCGCTTTTCAGAATATCGCTTGATGATCCTGGTCTAATCATTATTCTGTAGGCATAAAAGTCCACAGCTGATATCTTTTTATTCGTGGCTGTACCACTGCTTGGATCAGTTTGCCTCAGATTAAAGTGTTACCCATCCTCACCCTTCCAAAATATTAATGGGTATTGAAGGGCATAGTACGATCTGTGTGTTTCTGAAATTCGTTGCAAAACATCACTCCGTCTATGAATGATTATGTCACGTTTATTGAATTCGTGTCCTGTCATTACAATGGCCACTTCGTCAATGGTTGGGGCCTTAAAACGACGTTCATGTTCGCCTACTGGTCTCTTGTCTGCTGATATGACAACCTTATATTCATCTGTTGACATTCGATCCAGCGCGGTCAAAACATATTTACTTATTGTGCTCTTGCAACAACCTCTGTAGAGCTATAACTATCTCCCTTCTGGTGCTGGGAATATTTTTACAACGTTGATCGGCTTGTTGTCGCTCGCCTCCCATGAAATAGATTTGTAAGAATTTTAGATTATCATTAGTGAAGGGAAGAATTGATCCAAGTTGGTGATAAATATGACCTTGCACTTTGAAAGTTGGCATGAAACCAGTTTCTTTTACTATTGCCGTTGTACCGAAAGAAGTAATTTGAAGCATGAATTGTACTTCCTAATGTTTTTCAGGAAGTGTTTAGACTCTTGATTCGTTCCTGACGTGTACGAAAGAAGTGGTTCGGGAGGAGAATGTAGAGCGGCTAACATAATTTTCCCGTTAGAGCAACATATTCCAGGCGACTCCGATCTGAATTTTTCGGCTAGACAGTGATGACATACAACATCCATTTTTCCAATTGTTACTTTGGGGTGTATTGCATAATCGTAAGTGTGATCGTACTGAAACGCCTCTAATTTCAAATCAGACCGCCTAAATATTTGTCTTGATTGTAAAAGTCGCGTACGTTCGATTTCAAGCCAGTCTTGACGCTGCTGAGGTGTCTCGGCAGCCAGGAGCTCAGCGTGCCTTCTTTCGTCCTGTTCAAGGCAGTCTTGACGCTGCTGAGGTGTTTCGACAGCTCCGAGCTCAGCGTGCCTTCTTTCATCCTGATCAAGCCGATCTTGACGCTACTCAGGTGGTTCGGCAGCCCTAGTCTGAGACTGCCTTATTTGCTGATCTTCAAGTGGCTCTTGACACTGCTGAGGTGTTTCAGCAGCCCTGAACTCAGCATGCCTAATTTCATCCTGATGAAGCCGATATTGACGCTGCTCAGGAGGTTCAGCAGCCCTAGTCTGAGTCTGTCGTATTTGCTGATCTTCAAGGTGGTCTGGACGCTGCAGAGGTGTTTCAGTAGCCCTGAGCTCAGCGTGCCTTCTTTCGTCCTGTTGAAGCCGGTCATGACGCTGCTGAGGTGTTTCAGCAGCTCTGAGCTCAGCGTACCTTCTTTAGTCCTGTTCAAGCCGATATTGCGCTTTTCAGGTGTTTCAACAGCCCTTAATAATCTAACTTTCTTGGTTTGTTGGTTGATTTCACCAATATATTGTCGCTTTTTGGGAGGCATTTTGAAATAGTTAAGAAAAGAACACAATTCGAAGGGGAAAGCTGTTGGTGATTGTTACTATACCAAAGGGCGTACCAGTCAAGGAACATTTTATGTCGTGTTGTTTAAATGTAGTATGAATGGAACATATTATGGGTCATTGGTCCCTAATGACTACTATTGCATTGAACACATGAAACTTAGAAATTAATAGACAAAGTCATTTTTAAGAATCATACTTCGTGCAAGACTATGTGTTGGTGATTATTACTATAGTAATGGGCGTAACATGTGGGTCACTTGCCATAATGATGAAGATGATAATGAAGACGACTACTGATCGGGTATATCAAACTTACAACCGAATAGAAATATATATTTATAAAATCACAAGCGAGGAAGATTCTGGTGTTACTTAGTAGTATAATGGGCGTAACATCTAGGTCATTTGCCCTTTTTATAAGGATGATAATGAAGACGATGACTGAACGGGTATATCAAACTTACAAACTAATAAATACATATTTATAAAATCACAGGCGAGGGAGACTGTGGTGTTGCTTAGTAGTATAATGGGCGTAACGTCTACTGTAGGTCATTTGCCCTTTTGATAAGGATGATAATGAAGACGACGACTGAACGGGTATATCAAACTTACAAACTATCAAAAAAACATATTTATAAAATCACAGGCGAGGGAGACTGTGGTGTTGCTTAGTAGTATAATGGGCGTAACATCTAGGTCATTTGCCCTTTTGATAAGGATGATAATGAAGACGACGACTGAACGGGTATATCAAACTTACAAACAAATAAAAAACATATATATAAAATCACAGGCGAGGAAGACTATGGGGTGTTGCTTAGTAGTATAATGGGCGTAACATCTAGGTCATTTGCCGTTTTGATAAGGATGATAATGAAAACTACTGTTGAATTGACACGTCAAACTTACAAACTACCGTAATAGAAATACATATTTCAAAATTCTCAGGCGAGGAAGACTTATTGTGTGTGGTGATTAATGGTGTAAAGGGCGTAACATCTAGGTCATTTGCCCTTATGATAAGGATGATAAGGGAATCTACTACCGGTATTGAATTGACACTTCAACTTTCAATGTACACAATGTACTGTAATAAAAATAAATATTGTAAAAATCACAGTCGAGAAAGACTGCTGTGGTGATTAGTGGTATGATGCGCGTAACATCTAGGTCATTTGCACATATGACGATAATAATAAGGTAATTAAAAAATCACTACTAAACGAACATGTTGTAATTTTAAAACTGATATAGGTAATTCAGATGACTAGCTTCGATGTCTTCCACAATCTCAACTTATTTTCTGGCTTAGGCCTGTACTTGATGCGTCTAGTGAAAGAGCATATGGCGAACTGCTCGGGTCCAAGCTGCACGAACCAGAGATGATCGCAGATGATGACGAAATATGATGACACACGTTCGGGGTTCCCCGTCCTATTTAGATTGGCCGGGGAATCACTCACTCTTTCGCAATACCACAGTGGCTTGAGTAAAGGCCATGTGCTGGCATCAGCATTGACAGCAGATAACAGTGGCGGGCTATGGACAGTCCTTTCATGTCACCTCGCTAAGAATCAGCAAGCTATTCTCACAACTGTCCCCTCCCCCAAGATCTCACAACTTGTGGGACTTGGGTTGGCGACCACGGGACCCCAACTGAGTCAGACATCGCTTCTACTTCCTGGTACCGGGCTCCTTTCAGTTCTCTTTCCTGTCGGCCTCCCTTGGTCAACTCTTGTTCCCTTCCGACCCCGACTGTATGAGGGTATCCGAAGGCTAGGGAGTCTTTCACTTTCCCGCCTTAATTGGACGTTGTCTCATCTTTCCTGATACCCTCATTCTTCGAGGGGTCAGCCTCCTTTTCCCTTTCATAATCCAGTATCTCCTGTCTTCTGCTCAAGGCTCTCAAGGAGGCAGGGTGTGTGTAGCCCCAGCACTTCTGGTATCCGAACACTACAGAACTGGTACATCAAACTTACAAACTAATAGAAATACATATTTCAAAAACCACAGGCGAGGAAGACTATGTGGAGTGACAGGATTGATTCAAGGACGTAAAATCTAGGTCATTTGCCCTCTTGATAAATATGGTAATTAAGACGACGACTACTACTGAACTGGCACATCAAACTTACAAACCAATAGAAAACCATATTTTAAACATCACAGGCTGAGAATACTGTGGTGTTGCTTAACTTCCGACACGCTTGGTTCAAGGGCCTTGAAACGTGATTTTCTGGTCCCGCACAGTATCACCGAAGTGAACCATATTAAACGTGGTCTTCGGGCAATGAGGTGGGGGTTCCAAAGGGTACGTAAATTTTTGCCAAGGGGCCTAAATGCAGGGAATGTAGTGGTCTGTCCGAAGTTTCAAGTAGACAGAGTTACTCGTCGGGTTCCAAAGGGTAGGTATCTAACATTTGGTTGAGATGGAGGGTAAGAATACAAATTTAGGTTCAGATAGGTGAAACGATGTAGATATGTGCCAAAGGGCCTATATGCACGGAATGGAGTGGTCTGTCCGAAATTTCAAGTTGACAGTGTTACTCATCGGGTTCCGTAAGGGTAAATATACAAATTTAGTTTCAGATCGGTGAAACGATGTAGATTTGTGCCAAAGGGCCTAAATGCGGGGAATGGAGTGGTCTGTCCGAAATTTCAAGTGGACAGTGTTACTCACCGAGTTCCAAAGGGTAATTGTGTAAAATTTAGTTCAGATCAGTGAAACGGTGTGGTCTTGTGTCAAAGGGCCAACAAGCAGGGAATAGTGTGGTCTGTCCGAAATTCAAAGTGAACAGTGTTACTTGTCGAGTTCCTAAGGGTAAGTATGTAAAATTTGGGTCAGATCGGTGAAACGGTGTGGATTTGTGTCAAACGGCCAAAATGCAGGGGATGGAATGGTCTCTCCGCAGTTTCAAGCAGACTGTGTTAGTCGCAGGGTTCCAAAGGGTAAATATACAAATTTTGGTTGAGATCGGTGAAACGGTGTGGATTTGGGTCTAAGGACCTAAATGCAGGGAATGGAGTGGTCTGTCCGCAATTTAAAGCACACAGTGTTACTCGCAGGGTACCCAAGGGTAAGTATACGAATTTTGGTTCTGATCGGTGAAACGGTGTAGATTTGTGCCTAGGGGCCTAAATGCAGGGAAAGGGGTGGTCTGTCGGCAATTTCAAGCAGACAGTGTTACTCGCAGGGTACCAAAGGGTAAGTAGACGAATTTTGGTTCTGATCGGTGAAACGGTGTAGATTTGTGCCAAAGAGCCTAAATGCAGGGAATGGAGTGGTTTGTCCGAAATTTCATGAAAACAGTGTTACCCGCAGGGTTCCAAAGGGTAAGTATACAAATATTGGTTCCGATCGGTGAAACGGTGTAGATTTGCGCCAAAGGGCCTAAATGCAGGGAATGGGGTGGTCTGTCTGAAATTTCAAGTGGACAGAGTTACCAGCAGGGTTCCAAAGGGTAAGTATACGAATTTTGGCTCAGATCGGTGAAAGGTGTAGATTTGTATACATAACAGACAGACAGACAGAAAAACTTTGTACTTTATATATATAGATTATTATTTATTGATTATCGATTTATCGATTATTGATGAACTACAAGGTCACCTACTCGAGATTTCCTAAAAGAGTCGATATCACCCAAAGGATAGCCGGAGAAAGTCGTGTGAGGGCTCAAACAAAAGGTCTCCATCCCCTCTATCCACAGGACACATCAATTTCAATTTTAGAATTTCTTTTAATGATGGACGCTTCCAAGGGTGAGTATGGTTCGGACTGGTTTCCACAATGTCATGTGACATGACACCTTGCTGCCTACGACAGGATAGCACAAGCGGTTGATCTAAGATGGCTGCCGATTCATGATATTTATTATTTATTCATTTCATTTTTATTCATTTAATATTTATTATTTAGTTTACATTTAGTATTTATTATTTAATTTTCATTTAATATTTACTGGGAGACCCGTGCTGCTCTGCAGCATTCATTTTAACAGTCCTGCACCACTTTTTTCATATGACATATTTGCTGTTCGAATGTCTTCATGCTACGGACCTGAACAGACATTTACGGTACCGTTGCTTTTGGGTTAATGATGAAGTAGACTTTTGAGATAAAATGTGTGGATGTCTGCCTGTCCTCTATGTGCCCACCTTATCTTTAACGGTTTACCCAGCGGAAGATTAAAAGGCACACGTACGTCAGGTCCCAAACGCAATTCTGGATAGCGGAGGTGAACAGCGAAACTCCACACATATCTGCTATACTATTTTCTGAAGTATTAACTCGACACGACTCGACAGTTTGATGCTTGTTGAATCTGTGGTGATAGGTCTATCGCAAGCTTGAAATCTCACTCCGAAGCTAGTAATTTAAATTTCCACTGAATGTAGATTTATGGAAGAAATGAAAACGTAAAAACACTTATGATGTGGGAGCTACCGCGGACTTCTTTGCTGAATATATTTCATTTAAAAATGAAGGAAATCGACCGGCTAGAATGGCCGGATGGACTCGGTTAAGTTTTCTTAAATACAGTATTTATAATATTCACTTCGGCGCTCATAACTTTCCTCAGAATCAACCAATTTAAATATTTAATACCTCAAAAGAAAGAACTTGATCCATCGAGTGCTCTTTGACCAAAACGAACTGCTTAGCTCAATTATAAACAAAGATACGATTGATAAAATTAGAAAAAATGAGTAGTAATAAGGAATGTTCACTCATACCTTTCCTCAAAATCAGCCGATTTCAATACTTAACAGCTAAAATGAAAGACCTTGATTCAATGAGTGATTGTAGACCATAAAGACATGCGTACCTCAATTGTAACCAAAGATATGATTACTTCAATTAGAAACAAAGTTGGAAACAGTTGGAAAAAGTTGAAAAAATATATTGAGGAAAGCGGAAGCTAAGTGACTTGTAAAACTTGATAACAAATCTTTGCGTGAATACCTTTCGTTTAAAAAAAAAAGAATGAAGGAAATCGACCGGATAGAACGGTCGGACGGACTCGGTTAAATTTTCATAAATATTTCTAATATTGCCTTCGGCACTCGTAACATTCTTCAGATTCAACCAATTTAAATATTTAATACCTCAAAGGATAGACCTTGATCCACTGAGTGCTATTAGACCAAAACGAACTGTGTAACTCAATTAGAACCAAACATATTATTGCTAAAATGAGACAAAATGTTGAAAAAATGAGATGTAATGTCGAATGTCCACTCATAACTTTCCTCAAAATCCACCGATTTGAGCAGTTAAGAGCTCAAATGAAAGCGCTAGATCCACTGAGCGTTCTTAGACCAAAACGACCTGCATAACTCAATTAGAACCAACGATATGATTGCTTTAATGAGATAAAAAGTTGGAAAATGTTTAAAAATCAAATAATTAGTGAAAGGCAGAAGTTACGTAATTTGTAATACTTGATAACAAATCTTTGCGTGAATACCTTTCGTTTAAAAAAAAAGAATGAAGGAAATCGACCGGATAGAACGGTCGGACGGACTCGGTTAAATTTTCATAAATATTTCTAATATTGCCTTCGGCACTCATAACATTCTTCAGATTCAACCAATTTAAATATTTAATACCTCAAAGGATAGACCTTGATCCACTGAGTGCTATTAGACCAAAACGAACTGTGTAACTCAATTAGAACCAAACATATTATTGCTAAAATGAGACAAAATGTTGAAAAAATGAGATGTAATGTCGAATGTCCACTCATAACTTTCCTCAAAATCCACCTATTTGAGCAGTTAAGAGCTCAAATGAAAGCGCTAGATCCACTGAGCGTTCTTAGACCAAAACGACCTGCATAACTCAATTAGAACCAACGATATGATTGCTTTAATGAGATAAAAAGTTGGAAAATGTTTAAAAATCAAATAATTAGTGAAAGGCGGAAGTTACGTAATTTGTAATACTTGATAACAAATCTTTGCATGAATACCTTTCATTTAAAAAAGGAATGAAGGAAATCGACCGGATAGAATGGCCGGACGGACTGGCTTAAGTTTTCATAAATATTTTTAATATATAGATTTTTGATTTTCAATTTTTATTATTTAATTTTTATTTATTTATTACTAGCTGTACCCGCCATGCGTTGCAATGCCAATCAAAGAAAGTGTTGTTGAAATGCTTTTGGATTCCCAATATTTATTTATTTTCCGTTAACCACCTCTAAACTATTGTAAAATTGATTTACTATCCCAAAACAAATCTTGGGAGCGTGCTCAACAACTCACCAAAGTTTCATCGCAATGAAATGAATGGTATATGAACGCATACTGGACATTGTTGAAACAATTAGAGCGCCGTCACCCATTTGTTGAATATACTCGTACGCTACCTATTGTAAAATGGATCTACTAAGTCGAAAACCTTCCCTGGCGTGTACACAATAACTCATGAACGTTTCATAGCAATCGGATGAATGGCATATGAACGCATACGAGATTTTGATTAAACGATTCACGCGCCTTCACTCATTTGTTGAATCTTCGTGTGCGCCACCCATTGAAAAACGGATTTACTAATTCATACACCTTCGCAGGACTTTACTCAACTCACCAACGTTTTATCACAATCGGATGAATGGTATTGTGCCCAAATCCAGTCGCCCAGATTTGAGAGCACAGGCCACAATGCTAAGTCCAGAATTGAAAGTTTGAATACAGCGCGCCGATACTTCTAAGAAGGAAATGGAAGCTTTGTGCTGCCAAGAAATGGCTAAGTGACGTAGGCGAGAGCGTCATAGTCGAAGCTAAATTGACATTAAATATTTCCCGTTGGAGTAGAATCTTGAGACTAACATCAGATTACTGGCACGGACAAGGGAGGAAGAAAGTGCTTTATTTCGAGGAAATTGATTGAGCGGAAGCTGAGATATGCGATGTTTTAGTTTCAGCATATTTCACGCATTGACCTCGAGGAGTCCGCTTGCGGGGTATATAAAGCCTGCGTGCCAGAGCTTAGTACAGTCACTTCTTTGCTAGAGCTAAGTACAGTCACTTCTTCGCAATAGCTCTATCTCTAAACACTCTACGTCGCTCCGAACACTGTTCACTGTATAATTAATCTTCGTGCACATGGTTGCAAAATCTACGTTATTACTAGCACACAGTTCCTGGGACTTAGTGATTTCGACGACAGTACATGGTTACTGGTCTTATAAAAGTGTTTAACATTATAGTGATTTTCGAACTTTTCAAAAGTTATCACCGAGCTGATAGACTTTGTGGCAGTGGTAATAATTTATTGCTACAATGGACATATGAATAGACTTAGTCTATATTTTGATTCCCACTGTCCACTAAAATTTAACTTGGATTATTTCATCCAAACAACCAGAATAAGTCTTGGACTTAATAACTTTCGATCAACCAAAATAAGTCAGTACTGTTCACCTACCAGTCTTGCACAGTTCAGTTCACTAGACGACATAGGGAAACCAGCATGCATAGCATTGTCTGGAGAGTGAGAAACTCTGCCCAGGGAACAGATCTTCAGAGCTCGAACATGTGTTGCATAAGATTGTAAGAGTAGTGACAGTATTGAAGGCATTACAGTTTGCTCGAGTTAAAACTGGTAATTTTTCATCATTTTACGAACTATTTTCATCAAGATATTCAGGCTACAAGTATGAATACCGCTATGTCTGACTAAGACCATTGCGGGTATAAAATGGAGGCCGATACAAGATTATAAATACGTGTCCTGATGGGTACAAGAAGACTGAAATAATCTGGTTCAGACCAGATTACCAGCATCAAGATCTACAGGAATGTAAGCTACAATTTGCATTATTTCTATGCGTAGTTAGCTGGAATTTCTCAATTTTTCTACAGTCTTACCAACAAATATTTTCTTTTCATCGATGTTTTTGCTGTTGCAAATATATATTTTTTGCAATAGAAGCATTGATCTGAGCAGTTTTTACCCTCAGAAGTCAATGAATCGAAATGTATGGACGAGCAGAACGAGCATTTATTTAATTTTGATATTTTTCTAATCACGGTCATCAGCCGTCGTAACTGAAAATTTAAAAATAAATTTAAGTTGAGGAATGGATATTTATCCATTATTATGAAGTCGAGGATGATATTCCCCGAACAGTTTAACAACTTTAAATCCATTTGTTGAGAAAATAATAATAATAATAATTATTATTATTATTTTCAATTTTCTGAGATAATAATAATATTTGTGATTTCTAATAATCATTATCATGTAGTGCGATTTATACATTTGACATTTAAAACAATTTTCCTAAGATCTGATAGTTATTGATTCCGAAGGTTAGTGGTTAACGCATGCCCACAAACAAATAACATATTAATTCAGTGGAAGTATTTTACACTTGCATTATGTATTTAAATCTTTGAGAAGACACGGAAAGTAATGATACGGGGAGCCAAAAGCATGTACAAAACAGGGTTTTTGCTAGAGTTTGTATAAATATAAAATCATTGAGCAACGTCTTTAGATAAAACGTTTGGCTAAGAATAGACACGGTCTGGAGTTATTCATGTTTTAAACAGATGGTAAAATTATTATTGAAAACTCATTGGGGGAGTTTACTAATTTATAAATCTTCCAGTTGTCGTAACAAGCAAAGGCTTGATTATTCTGTATAATTTGGGAAGAAATAATTGTTGTGTGTGCAAAGCGTTAAATATGCCATTCTGATTGTGCAATTAAGTCGCAGGAATGAGGTTGTTGAAATGAAGCATCAACCTTATTGTAGGTTGGATGTCTTTGAAATTAGTGGAGGAGTTGAATTTAGCCACACTTTCGTCGAGATATAACCAAAGGTTATTTTGTTGAGCCATCATTGACAATTCACATTTTACCCACGTGTTCTAGAAATATTCCTAGGAATTGCCTGCCCGAAAATTGTTATTGTTAAACTTGTACTTTGCATTAAGAAAAGACTTTTCCGTTGTCTAAATGCTAATTATGATTATGTGATTTTTGACGCATTTTAAATCGAATGGGCCGATGCTGTAAATTATTTAAAACTCTTACTTCGTAACAACCACTACAAACTGAGAGGATTTTTGTGATCCTGTAAAAATATAAACATTTTGCAAATGAATTTGATGATTAACATATTTGACATTTTGTCAAATAATTGTAATTTTCATAATAACAAATGATATTGTTTAATGACAAATTTTCTAAATAATATTTCCAAGTGATAGTTAATCGATTGAATCCATATTGAATTGAATTTATATTTTGTGGACAATAATTTTTTGACTATTATATTGATAATTGAGTCAAGAGCTCTGAATAGATTTTGGATCGAGAACAGATGATTCAATAAATATTTTCTGTTTATCGAAGTTTCGAATCCAAATGCTCGAATGTCCATGTAAATGATATTGTGTTGTGTTCCTTGTTAATAACTTTGTAATTGAACAAATCTTGAGATAACTGAATCCTGAAGTGTTAGTTAATTTGCTACTATAATTTTGAAAACTGAAACAGTGATATATTTTTCACCGAGTGATAAATTCAATTTCATTTCAATATGTGAATACTCAAATAAGATAGGAATCAAGAAGGACAATTAAATTTGCACTGACAAAACCTTACTACTGTTAATAATTCTTTTGAGCGAAGTACACAGGACTAGTACTTGGACCTTCTCCTCAATTGCCAAGTGTTCATGTGTTGGTAGAATTGTAAATCTTGTATATAATGTATGATTCGTCATGCATATATTATGCTATTTTTGGCATGCCTTCAGTAGTTTTTAACGTTTTAAATAAAATGAGATAATTTTACAGGTTGTGCTATTTTCAGAAAATCTCCTTCTATCCTTATTGTTGCAGCGAGTCGAAAATCAGTAAAGAAATTTATTTTGTTGAGTTATTGTAGTCACTTTAACCCATCTGGCGCCCCGGGATATTTTGATTCTCGTGCTGACTGATTTTTAGTGATATGCGGTCGTCCGGACATCGGTCTAAACGGGCACAGTATTTAAACGCATACGGGACTTGGTTGAAACGATTCACGCACTGTCTATCATTAGTTGGATCTACTCGTGCGCTACCAATTGTAAAATGGATTTACTAAATCAGAAATCTTTGCGTAAGTGGAAACAACATTTCTCTAAATTTCATTGCAATCGCAGGAATGGTATATGAACGCATATGATTTTTTTTAAAACGATACGCGCACCGTTACTCATTTGTTGAAACTACTCGTGCGCTACCTATTGTAAAAAGGATTTACTAAGTCAGAAACCTTTCCTGGTGTGTGCACAACAATTCAACCAAAGATTAATAACAATCGGATGAATGGTATTTGAACACTACGGGACTTTCTTTGAGCGATTCGCGTGCCGTCCATCATTTGTTGAATCTACTTGTGTGATACCTATTGTAATGTGGATGTACTAAGCCAGAAAACTTCCCTGAAGTGTACACAACATCTCACCCAACTTTCATCGCTAACGGACGATTAGTATATGAACGCCTACGGGACTAAGTTGAAACGCTTCGCGCGTCTTCGCTCATTTTTTGAATCTACTTGTGCGCTACCTACTGTAAAATGGACTGACTAAGCCTGAAACATTCCCTGGAGTGTACACAACAACTCACCCAAATTTTATCGCTATCGGACTAATGGTATGTGAACGCATACAGGACTTTGTTGAAACGCTTCGCCCGTCGTCGCTCATTTGTTGAATCTACTTGAGCGCTACCTATCGATAAGTGGATTTACTAAGCCTGAAACCTTCCCTGAAGTGTATACCGCAACTCACCCAAGTTTAGTCGCTATCGGACGAATGGTATATGAACGCATACGGGACTATGGTGATACATTTCGCGCGTCATCGCTCATTTGTTTAATCTACTTGTGCGATAGCTAATGTAAAGTGGATTTACTAACCCAGAAAGCTTCCCCGAAGTGTACACAACCTCTCACCCAAATTTCATCGCTATCGGACTAAAGGTATGTGAACGCATACAGGACATTGTTGAAACGCTTCACGCGTCATCGCTCATTTGTTGAATCTACTCGTGCCCTACCTATCGAAAAGTGGATTTACTCAGCCATAATCCTCGCCTGAAGTGCACACAGCCTCTCACACAAGTTTCATCGCTATCGGACGAATTATATGTGAACGCATACAGGACTTTGTTGAAACCCTTCGCCCGTTGTCGCTCATTTGTTGAATCTACTCGTGCGCTACCTATTGTTAGGTGGATTTACTAAGCCAGAAACCTTCCCTGAAGTGTATACAACATCTCAATGGGATGAATGGTATATGAACGCATATGGGACTTTCTTGATACAAACGCACGCCATTTTGTTGAAGCTACACGCGCGCCATCTATTGTAAATTGGATTTAATACGCCTAATAAATTTCCGGGACTGTGCACAACAACTCACCAAAATTTGATCGCAATCGGATGAATTGTAAATGAACTCATCGCCGTTACGCATTTGTTTAAACTACTCGCGCGCTATATATTTTGAAATGGATTAACTATGCCTGTAAACCTCCCGGAAGTGTGTACAACAACTCACCAAAATTTGATCGCAATCGGATGAATGGTTTATGAACTCATAAAATACGAACAAACAGACATTGCTTTTGTCCGAGTGTGTGTGCGTGTGTGTGAGGTGTGTGTCCACCCCTTTAACTTCTAAACGGCTCGTGCGATTTCAATGAAACTCGGTAAGATCATAGCACCATTCTGGCCGACTCCGTGCATGCCCTTCAAATTTTATTGTGTTTCACCAATCCAACATGGTGACTGAGAAAAATATTTCACCAGCATTCAGTATCTCCGCAACTATTACCGATATCACCGAAAAATTGTGTACGGTGATAAAGGGTACTACTAAAAGTTCACCTATGAGACTTTCAAAAATCTGGTAACTACAAATCCAACATGGCGGCCAAGCTAAGTTGAGACTTTTAAATAGACTTTTCTCGCGATTTAACCATCCAAACGTAATGAAACTCGGTACAGCAAATGTTAATACGCATTGTAATGCACTTGCATCTAATTTAGTTCAGTTGTTTACATCACCTCAAAATGGCGGCTGTGGGGAATATTTCACCGGCATTCTATATCTCCTAAACTAATACAGATATCATCCTGAAATTTTGTACGGCGTAAAGGGCACTGCTACAAATTTATCTATGTATCTTTCATAAACCTGTAAAGTACAAACGAACATGGCGGCCAAGCGAAGTTGAAACATTTAAATAGACTCTTCTCGTGATTTAACTCTCTGAGCGCAGTAAAATGTGGTACAGTAAATGATTATACATATTGTAATGCACTGGCATCTAATTCAGTACAATTGTTTACATAACCTCAAGATGGCAGCTATGTGAAATTTTAAAATTAAGTTTTTATTTCTTGTGTCGTAATCATACGATCGAATTAAAGGTTTGAATAATGAACCTACGCAATAATTTTCCTTTCGTGGTACAAAACTCTATGGCCTATACATATTACAATCCGAAATGGCGAGCATCCGAAATATTTAGACTGTTCTTAATATCTACGAATCTTTTATAGCAATCAAACTGAATTTTTCAATATTCATAGAGGCTATGAACATCAGTTCACCTATAGGACTTTCAGTAACCTGGTAGCAGAAATCCAACATGGCAGCGACGCGAAGTATACAGATTTCAATGAACGTTTCTCGCGATTTAACCATCCGAGTGCAGTGAAACATTGCACGTTAAATACTTATACAAATGTTAATCCAATGACATCTAATTTATTTCAATTGCTTTCATAACCACAAGATGGCAGCTGTGCGAAATTTTAAAATCTCGTTTTTACTTATTGTGTCCTAATCATGCGATTGAAGTTTGAATACCACTCGTACACAATAATCTTCATGTAATAGCACATAAATAAAAATCCAACCTGCAAACCATCTGAAATATTTAGACGGTTCTCAATATCTACGAATCTATCACAACCTTGAAACCGACATTTTGTATTTAGATCGTAGACTTTCATGTACGGTGTCTAGTTTATCATCTTGGCTTACAGGATTGAGCCGCGTCGCACATCGGTTATTATTTCCCGACGTTTCGGCTGACATTGCAACAGCCTTAATCATGGGTAGGTTCGAGTTGGTGTCCGTGCTCAAACTAACGGTTATTGCCAGTCAGATGTGCTTGCTTGCCTCGCATTGTCGTCACACTGCTCGCTGATTGGTCCCCGCCCCTGGCAGTCGCGCGCTAGCAGAACTTTCCAAATGTTGCTATGTTTGAAACCATCATCGCGATTGAAATTATTGGGATGCTTCACGACCTCTATTGCCTCTCTAATTAACCTGTTTTGATATCGGGGAATTTTAGAAACAGTTTCGGCCTTGTCAAATTCGATGGCGTATCTCGTGACATCAGCATGTTCAGGTATTGCAAATCTGTAGTTAATCTGTCGGGGAATAATAACCTATATGCGACGCGACTCAATCCTGTAAGCCAAGATGAGATATTGTATGTTGATAGAGGCAATAAACACGAGTAGGACATATGAAAATAGGCTATTTAGTTCTTCGCAGAACTACTTGTTATATAGATATATAAAAGATTACTATTTTTTTGTACTAGCTGTACCCGGCATGCTTTGCAATGCCAATCAAAGTAAGTGTTGTCGTTGTAACTCTGTTTGTTGAAATGCTTTTGGATTCCCAATATTTTCTCCATATTCCGTTAACCACCTCTAAACTATTGTAAAATTGATTTACTATCTCCAAACAAATCTTGGGAGCGTGCTCAACAACTGTCCAAAGTTTCATCACAATGAAATGAATAGTATTTGAACGCATACGGGACTTTGTTGAAACGATTCGAGCGCCATCACACATTTGTTGAATATACTCGTACGCTACCTATTGTAAAATGGATTTACTAAGTCGAAACCTGCCCGAGCGTGTGCACAACAACTCATGAAAGTTTTATCGCAATAGGATGAATGGCATATGAACGCATATGGGATTTTGTTTAAACGATTCGCGCGCCGTCACTCATTTGTTAAATCTACTTATGCACCACCCATTGAAAAACATATTTACATGCATACACCTTCGCAGGACTATACTCAACTCACCAACGTTTTATCATAATCGGATGAATGATATATGAACGCATACGTGACTTAGTTGAAACGATTCACGCGCTGTCGCTCATTAATTGAATCTACTCGTGCCCTTCCAATTGTAAAATGGATTTACCAAATCAGAAATCTTTGCATGAGTGGAAACATCTATTCTGCAAATTTCATTACAATCGCATGAATGGTATATGAACGCATATGGATTTTTATTAACGATACGCGCGCCGTTACTCATTTGTTGAATCGACTCATGCGCTAAATATTGTAAAAAGGATTAACGAATTCAGAAACCTTTCCTGGAGTGTGTACAATAATTCAACCAAAGTTTCATAGCAATCGGATGAGTGGTATATGAACACATACGGGACTTTGTTTAACCGATTCGCGTGCCGTCGCTCATTTGTTGAATCTACTTGTGCGATACCTATTGTAAAGTGGATGTACTATGCCAGACACTATCCCTGAAATGTACACAGCATCTCACCCAAGTTTCATAGTTATCGGACGAATGGTATATGAACGCATCCGGGATTATGTTGAAACGCTTCGCGCGTCTTCGCTCATTTGTTGAATCTACTTGTGCGCTACCTATTGTAAAATGGATTTACTAAGCCTGAAACATTCCCTGGAATGTACACAAAAACTCACCCTAGTTTAGTCGCTATCGGACGAATGGTATAAGAACGCATACGGGACTATGATGAAACACTTCGTTCGTCGTCGCTCATTTGTTTAATCTACTTGTGATATACCTATTGTAATGTGGATTTACTAACCCAGAAAACTTCCCTGAAATGTACATAACATCTCACCCAAGTTTCATCGCTATCAGACGAATAGTATACGAACGTATACGGGACTTCGTTGAAACTCTTCGCGCGTCGTCGCTCATTTGTTGAATGTACTCGTGCCCTACCTATCGTAAAGTGGATTTACTAATCCAGAAACCTTGCCTGAAGTGTACACAACCACTCACCGAAATTTCGTCGCTACCGGACGAATGGTATGTGAACGCATACAGGACTTTGTTGAAATATTTCGTCCGTCGTCACTCATTTGTTGAATCTACTCGTGCGCTACCTATTGTTAAGTGGGTTTACTAAGCCAGAAAGCTTCCCTGAAGTGTACACAACATCTCACCCAAGTTTCATCGCTATCAGACGAATAGTATATGAACGCATACGGGACTTTGTTGAAACGCTTCGCGAGTCGTCGCTCATTTGTTGAATCTACTCGTCCGCTACCTATTATAATATGGATTTACTAAGCCAGAAACCTTGCCTGTAGTGTACACAACCTCTCTCCCAAGTTTCATCGATATCGGACGAATGGAATGTGAACGCATACAGGACTTTGTTGAAACGCTTCGCCCGTCGTCGTTCATTTGTTGAATCTACTTGTGCGATACCTATTGTAAAGTGGATGTACTATGCCAGACACTATCCCTGAAATGTACACAACATCTCACCCAAGTTTCATAGTTATCGGACGAATGGTATATGAACGCATCCGGGATTATGTTGAAACGCTTTGCGCTTCTTCGCTCATTTGTTGAATCTACTTGTGCGCTACCTATTGTAAAATGGATTTACTAAGCCTGAAACTTTCCCTGGAATGTACACAAAAACTCACCCTAGTTTAGTCGCGAATGGTATATGAACGCATACGGGACTATGATGAAACACTTCGTTCATCGTCGCTCATTTGTTTAATCTACTTGTGATATACCTATTGTAATGTGGATTTACTAACCCAGAAAACTTCCCTGAAATGTACATAACATCTCACCCACGTTTCATCGCAATGGGATGAATGGCATATGAACGCATGTGGGAATTTCTTGAAACAAACACACGCCATTTTGTTGAAGCAACTCGCGCGCCATCTCTTGTAAATTGGATTTACTACGGATATAACTTTTCCGGGACTGTGCACAACAACTCACCAAAATTTGATCACAATCGGATGAATTGTATATAAACGAATCGCCATTACGCATTTGTTTGAACTACTCGCGCGCTATATAATTTGAAATAGATAACTATGCCTTTAAACCTCCCGGAAGTGTTCACAACAACTCACCAAAATTTAATCGCAATCGGATGAATGGTTTATGAACGCATAAAAGACGAACACACAGACATTCCTTTTTATATATATTGAACCACTTTTCAGAATTTATTGTAATTATTATTATTATCATCATGATTATTATTATTATTGTCATGTGTTGTGACATCTCTATATTACGCCTCGAGAGTTTAAAAGTGCGCAGTTTGTGTGTATGTATCTCTCTGTCTAACGTTGTGCAACCCCTGGCTACATACTGCCTTGTTCTCTCGTATTGGCTAGTGTTGTTGCTACCTTGCATTTTGTTGTGCAATTCGTTCTGCCATTGGCTCTGACAATATTTGACGCGAGTTTGGGGGCACTCCCAAACTACGCATTTGATATTTCTGAGAGGCTTCTCCCCCCTCTGGGGGACAGAAGCTAAGTCAGTCTTAGACGCGCCGAGATGTAAGGCGAACGTGTGTATTCGGGCAGAGGCCCACCCTCATGGCGCAGCGGAATGTGAGTACGGCTCAATGTATTTCTATCTAACGCAATGTTATTGTTTTTGTTAAACGTTCCTTCTTTTGCTTAATTCTCTTTCCTTTTCAAGATGTTATTGTTAGTATTTTAATCCTTGAACCAGATCTCCGGGACCTTGCGTAATGTCATACGGCGGAGTTCTTTTTGTTGCTTTTGTTATGTGCCCTTCTCACAGTTTTATTATTTTGGTTAATACCTGTAAGATTCGAAAGTATTGCGTTTCTGCGTCTTGGCTTATATATATTTCCTGTCGGGCCTTAGTGCTCGTCTTTTGCGTCGGTGTCTCTTTGTACCACAAATGTTTCATTTGATTGGTAGCAATTGGACCTTTGTTTGTGGACAGTATGTGTGAGGTAACGGGACTTATGTCCAACGTCCCACTAATACGTGTCCCCTTTGTTTATAGAATATATGTGACGGTGGTTAACTGGGATTTTCTCCAGCTCCGATGTCATATTATTCTTTTTTTTATATGTCGTGTTGTTGCGGCATTATGTTGGAGTATAAGCCTGTTTTTTTTTATAGCGTGCTTTCGATTTTTACCGGTCTCTTTCGTCCCAAGTCAATTGTAATGTAATGTATCTCCGTATATCTCATTTTCCTTTTGTTTTGTTTTTATCTTTCGATTTTCGCCGTATTACATAACTTAATGATATTCCCCCTTTTCTTCCCCTTCTTCCTACCTCCGTGAAATCTCTCTTCCCTTTGTTTTACTCCCCTCACTCCTCCCCCATCCCTCAGGTATGTTTACAATAACATCATGAAAAGCTTCGCGTCTTAGCAGTTCGAATTTTGACTTTTTGCAAGTTTGTCGTTTCTCTCTAACTTTTGTAAGTTTCGTTTTATTTTCTTTCAAGTTTGTATCTTTTCGTTAGATTCATGTTGTTGAGCGGTACTCAGGTTCTGTCGTGCTTTTTAGTTTTTTTTTAGTTTTTGAATTCTTTATTCTTGGTATTGGGTTTCTTTTGTATTATTGATCTTGTCTTAGCTTGCCTTTTTTCTTTGTTTTAAATAATTTGTTTATTTCGTGTACACGCTCTTTCTTTTATCCTCAATACATTTTTATATTTTAAGTAATATAGCTCCCTTGTCTTGTCATTTCTTATATTTAAGTTCCCCTTCCTTATCCTTATCCTTATCTCGATTTCGTCAATCTTGTCTTTGTGACGTAACAAAGGCACGATTAACACGTCTCTGGGATTTGTTTAATTAATTTTATGGGAATCTCGTTTTTGCACTTTTGATTATTCCATTAAGCAATTATTTGTTTGCATTTGGTTTTTTGGAAATCATCTTTTGCTCGCTCAGAAAACCTTGGGCCCAGCACCGGGTCGAGCAAGACGTCTTTTCCCCCATCCATTTGCGACCTTGTTGATTTTATCTTCCTCTGCTACTCTGACGCGTATTATTATTATTATTACCCAGACCTTTATCGGCGCAATGGTAGCAGATCGCGTGGTTGCGTGCGAAATCGTTCCCTCCTCACCTCTCTCAAGTTATTAACCTTTTATTATTTTTCTCTTCATTTACATTGTATTAAAATTTGTTTTTCTTTGAGTTTAAGGAATTCAGTGAATTGTTTTTCCCCACCCCTGAAGAAAGGGTGAAGTTACTTTCTGTGTGAACTACGGGCATCCAGGAAACCCATCTCCAAGGAAAGGTGGTTTAGTCCCTCAAGTAAACAAGACATCCAAAAGACCCAGCTTCGAGGTGAACAGTGGCAACATATCAGTGAGTACATCGCATCGCTGGAACACGACACGTCACGGTATTGTAACCTACTTTTATGTATTTGCTTCCTGTAGTAGACATTTGTTTAGTTAACGGTGATTTTAAGGCGACAGGAAATTTTGTTTGCTTTCTCTTCCTTTTCATTTCGTCAGTGTTGTGGACGTTTTTATTTTACTTTCTGTGAAGTAGAAAATGCATTTCTCTCAAGGGTTTGAGTCCTTACCTTTGTTGTAAATAGTCGCTTAGTTGACTGTGATATTTCTCAGAACTCGCCTCACCCCTTCATATGTCTCGGTCTGGAACAGCTGCTGACAGGTTTCTTGTCATTACCGTGCAGCCTAAAAACCCCCGCCCCTCTTTCTCCGAAATTTTCCCCAATGAAGGTAGGCCCACTTATGGGAACCGTCTCTTTAAATCCTACGGTCACCCCGACCCACCTTGAGCCTCGCGTAATTATACTAACGTTTGATGTTAGTAAAGTGTTTGTTGTCTCAGTTATGAATGGTCTGTTGAGCTATTATGTGTGTTATGATTGGGAGTTAAGTTTGTTTCATAATTAGGGAGGGTGATTGTTTTATTTTTGTCAGGGGATTTCAATGTAGGTTTTCATTTAAAATTGTTTATATACGGTAAGCTTGATGTTACTATATGTTCAGTATGGCAGTGTGTATTTCGTTGGGAAACCTGCTAGGTGAGGTCTCCGTCGGAATTAGGGTTTGGGACCTGTCCCACGGCTTCGACGCCCACTTAGGGTGTACATAGATTCTACACGAGTCGTCAATCTTTAGTATGGGATGAAGTTTGTCACGATGACCTGTAGTCCGTTATTTGAGTTTCCATGGTGTTCCAACGACTCATATTAGCATTCTGATGTAATGGGGAAATTTCGATTTGTTTATGGGAAGGAGTATGTATGTAGTGTTGTTGTTGTTGGTTGTATTTTGAGATGAATGTGTGTGTCAATGAGTTTAATGAATTTTTATCAACAGTTATTTGTGGGTGGTTTCAAATTTAGTTCAATTTTGATTTTATACCCTATTCAATTTAAACTATATATATATTACGTACGAACTATTTATTCGTTTTTATTGGCAAACCAAATATACGATAAGTATTACTCAGAGATACCAACCATTTTAGGTCTACGGCATCCTTGGTATGGGACATTGATGTTCGTGTGAACTACTCTGGCGTGCATTACCCAATTTTCTTATATTTGTATGGGATAGGCCATACCCTCTCTGTCTTTAATTTTTTTTATGCGGTACTTCTGAGGTCTACGGCCCGTATATTGACGCTGTAACCATTTTATTTTTGTGGGTTGGTAATATTTATTATTGGGTTTCGAGTTTGATTGATTGTATGTCTGGTCTTGATTGGTTTTATGCGAGGTTCCAGTCTGTTCCTTTTATTTGGAAGGTATTTTGTAACGTAATTATTTGGATTTTCGTTCTCTGTCCGGAATGGTATTTTTTGTTTCGACAGCTACTTTGAGTTATTATTCCTTTTCATTTGTTAGTATCTAATGTCTTTTGATGAATGTTATTAGTACATTTTTCCCCTTTACTCCTACTATGTATCTAGTTAGGCAGGAGACACCCGTGGCCGCCTGAGTTACACGGAGGATTTCGAAAGATGTGTTGAACTATACTTCTGCCTAAGGCAATTTCCGGTACCTGCCTGCTTTTGTTGTAGGGAGCCGGCCGGCCCATTGTCCGAGCTGCAGACACGACTTGCTATTGTTCGACAACGCCTGAGATGGTCTGTTGACTTACATTCTTTTCTTGTAGTGACAGTGATTTGTTTATTGATATAGTTGTTTACTATTTATCGTAACTTCTGTTTTACGTTTTTGTGATATCATGTTTTTATAAATCATTTCAATCTAATGTTTTCTCTAAGATAATGTGTATTATTTTCCTGTATCTGTCATATATTTGGAGAGTGTTTCCGGTAGCGATAGCTAGTCTCCAAGTACCTGAGAAGTGGCCGGTGTATCCTTTAGACCCCGTTCACGGCTCGTTTTCTCTTCTTTCATTTGGTCTGACGACCCTGCCTATTCATACTTTTACTTTCCAGCTGGCAGAATGAATCTACTTTCCCTCTTACGCAGCTTATGTAACCCCAAATATTTCCCCTGACGCAAGCCTTATTTTGTATACAGGGTGCTCCCCTTTATATTTTTTTTGTGATCATGATTTAACCTTTTTCTTTCTTTTATTATTAGAAAATTGGCTGATTTCCAGAAGGTCGCCATTAAGAAGACTTCGCTTTCTCCACGTCATCTGGCAGAGTCTAGCTCAAGATTGACCGTTTTATTATCATTATTTTCTTTTTGGTACATCCATTTTTAATATGTGTGACGTATTGACGTGCAGTAGAGGTAGGATCCGCCTTTATTTCACGCCTGTACTGATCCTTATATAATTTGAATTTTTGTTGTTTTAATTTCATCTTAAAGTTTTTTTTCTTTCGTACCAAAAAGGAATAATTTTCCTCATCAGTGAACATCTTCGTGAATACGTGTGTATGAAAATATATGTGTGTTTGAGAAAAGAGACTTGCGTTTCGTCAAGCCTTTTATGGAAGTTATGACGTTTAAAGAACTTTTAATTAAGCTGCGTCATATGAATAAGAGAAATGTGAGAACATTTTATTATGTCTTTATTTTCATGTATGTATCTAGTGTACATGATGTAATTTTCTTTCCTTCACCCTGTTCAAATGTATCTAATCGAAGAATGTTATTTTATATAATTTTGTTATGAAAAAGAAAAAAATTCTTTTATGCCTTTGTTATGTAAAAGAATTTTTTTTGGAGAAAGCGGTGGAATTTGAACCACTTTTCAGAATTTATTGTAATTATTATTATTATCATCATGATTATTATTATTATTGTCATGTGTTGTGACATCTCTATATTACGCCTCGAGAGTTTAAAAGTGCGCAGTTTGTGTGTATGTATCTCTCTGTCTAACGTTGTGCAACCCCTGGCTACATACTGCCTTGTTCTCTCGTATTGGCTAGTGTTGTTGCTACCTTGCATTTTGTTGTGCAATTCGTTCTGCCATTGGCTCTGACAATATTTGACGCGAGTTTGGGGGCACTCCCAAACTACGCATTTGATATTTCTGAGAGGCTTCTCCCCCCTCTGGGGGACAGAAGCTAAGTCAGTCTTAGACGCGCCGAGATGTAAGGCGAACGTGTGTATTCGGGCAGAGGCCCACCCTCATGGCGCAGCGGAATGTGAGTACGGCTCAATGTATTTCTATCTAACGCAATGTTATTGTTTTTGTTAAACGTTCCTTCTTTTGCTTAATTCTCTTTCCTTTTCAAGATGTTATTGTTAGTATTTTAATCCTTGAACCAGATCTCCGGGACCTTGCGTAATGTCATACGGCGGAGTTCTTTTTGTTGCTTTTGTTATGTGCCCTTCTCACAGTTTTATTATTTTGGTTAATACCTGTAAGATTCGAAAGTATTGCGTTTCTGCGTCTTGGCTTATATATATTTCCTGTCGGGCCTTAGTGCTCGTCTTTTGCGTCGGTGTCTCTTTGTACCACAAATGTTTCATTTGATTGGTAGCAATTGGACCTTTGTTTGTGGACAGTATGTGTGAGGTAACGGGACTTATGTCCAACGTCCCACTAATACGTGTCCCCTTTGTTTATAGAATATATGTGACGGTGGTTAACTGGGATTTTCTCCAGCTCCGATGTCATATTATTCTTTTTTTTATATGTCGTGTTGTTGCGGCATTATGTTGGAGTATAAGCCTGTTTTTTTTTATAGCGTGCTTTCGATTTTTACCGGTCTCTTTCGTCCCAAGTCAATTGTAATGTAATGTATCTCCGTATATCTCATTTTCCTTTTGTTTTGTTTTTATCTTTCGATTTTCGCCGTATTACATAACTTAATGATATTCCCCCTTTTCTTCCCCTTCTTCCTACCTCCGTGAAATCTCTCTTCCCTTTGTTTTACTCCCCTCACTCCTCCCCCATCCCTCAGGTATGTTTACAATAACATCATGAAAAGCTTCGCGTCTTAGCAGTTCGAATTTTGACTTTTTGCAAGTTTGTCGTTTCTCTCTAACTTTTGTAAGTTTCGTTTTATTTTCTTTCAAGTTTGTATCTTTTCGTTAGATTCATGTTGTTGAGCGGTACTCAGGTTCTGTCGTGCTTTTTAGTTTTTTTTTAGTTTTTGAATTCTTTATTCTTGGTATTGGGTTTCTTTTGTATTATTGATCTTGTCTTAGCTTGCCTTTTTTCTTTGTTTTAAATAATTTGTTTATTTCGTGTACACGCTCTTTCTTTTATCCTCAATACATTTTTATATTTTAAGTAATATAGCTCCCTTGTCTTGTCATTTCTTATATTTAAGTTCCCCTTCCTTATCCTTATCCTTATCTCGATTTCGTCAATCTTGTCTTTGTGACGTAACAAAGGCACGATTAACACGTCTCTGGGATTTGTTTAATTAATTTTATGGGAATCTCGTTTTTGCACTTTTGATTATTCCATTAAGCAATTATTTGTTTGCATTTGGTTTTTTGGAAATCATCTTTTGCTCGCTCCGAAAACCTTGGGCCCAGCACCGGGTCGAGCAAGACGTCTTTTCCCCCATCCATTTGCGACCTTGTTGATTTTATCTTCCTCTGCTACTCTGACGCGTATTATTATTATTATTACCCAGACCTTTATCGGCGCAATATAACTAGCTGTACCCGGCATGCGTTGCAATGCCAATCAAAGAAAGTGTTGGCGTTGTAACTTTGTTTGATGAAGTGCTTTTGGATTCCCAATATTTATTTATTTTCCGTTAACCACCTCTAAACTATTGTAAAATTGATTTACTATCTCAAAATGGATCATGGGAGCGGGCTCAACAACTCACCAAAGTTTCACCGGAATGAAATGAATGATAACGCATACGGGACTTTGTTGAAAATATTCGAGCGCCGTCACCCATTTGTTGAATATACTCGTACGCTACCTATTGTAAAATGGATTTACTAAGTCGAAAACCTTCCCTGGCGTGTACACAACAACCCATGAGCGTTTCATCGGAATCGGATGAATGGCATATGGACGCATACGGGATTTTGTTTAAACGATTCACGAGCCTTTCCTCATTTGTTGAATCTTCTTGTGCGCCATCCATTGAAAAAAGGATTTACTAATTCATACACCTTCGCAGGACTTTACTCAACTCACCAACGTTTTATCACAATCGGATGAATGGTATATGAACGCATGCGGGACTTGGTTGAACGATTCACAAGCTGTCGCTCATTAGTTGAAGCTACTCATGCGCTACCTATTGTAAAAAGGAGTTACAAAATCAGAAATCTTCGCAGGATTGGAAACAACATTACTCTAAATTTCATTGCAATCGCATGAATGGTATATGAACGCATTGGATTTTTTTTAAACGATACGCGCGCCGTTAATATTTTGTTGAATCTACTCGTGCGCTACCTATTGTAAAAAGGATTTACTAAGTCAGAAACCTTTACTGGAGTCTGCACAACAATTCAACCAAAGATTCATAGCAATCGGATGAATGGTATTTGAACGCTACGGGACTCTGTTTAAGCAATTCGCGTGCCGTCGATCATTTGTAGAATCTACTTGTGCGATACCTATTGTAATGTGGATGTACTAAGCCAGAAACCTTCCCTAAAATGTACACAACATCTCACCCAAGTTTCATCGCTATCGGACGAATGATATATGAACGCCTACGGGACTTTGTTGAAACGCTTCCCGCGTCTTCGCTCATTTGTTGAATCTACTTGGGCGCTACCTGTTGTAAAAAGGACTTTCTAAGCCTGAAAATTTCCCTGGAGTGAACACAACAACTCACCTAAGTTTAGTGTATATGAACGCATACGGGACTATGTTGAAACACATCGCGCGTCGTCGCTCATTTGTTCAATCTACTTGTGCGATACCTATTGTAAAGTGCATTTACTAACCCAGAAACCATCCCTGAGGTGTACAGAACATCTCAACCAAGTTTCATCGCTATTAGACGAATAGTACATAAATGCATACGGGACTTTGTTCAAACGCTTCGCGCGTCGTCGCTCATTTGTTGAATCTACGCGTGCCCTACCTATCGTAAAGTGGATTTCCTAAGCCAGAAACCTTGCCTGAAGTGTACACAACCCCTCACCCAAGTTTCATCGCTATCGGACGAATGGTATGTGAACGCATACAGGACTTTGTTGAAACGCTTCGCCCGTCGTCGCTCATTTGTTGAATCTACTCGTGCGCTACCTAATGTTAAGTGGATATACTAAGCCAGAAACCTTACCTGGAGTGTACAGAACTTCTCACCCAAGTTTCATCGCAATGGGATGAATGGTATATGAACATATGTGGGACTTTCCTGAAACAAACACACGCCAGTTTGTTGAAGCTACTCGCGCGCCATCTATTGTAAATTGGATTTACTACGCCTATAACTTTTCCGGGACTGTGCACAACAACTCACCAAAATTTGATCGCAATCAGATGAATTGTATATGAACGCATCGCAATTACGCATTTGTTTAAACTACTCGCGCGCTATGTAACGTGAATTGGATTAACTATGCCTATGAATATCCCGATATTGTGTACAACAAATCACCAAAATTGATCACAATTGCATGAATGGTTTATGAACGCATAAAAGACGAACAGACAGACATTCCTTTTTAAATATATATAAGATAACTTTTTATTTTATTTCGTTGGGGCCATCTATGGACCACGGTGCTTGTGTTTTAGCTGTTTCTTGATGTCATCGTCAGGCTTGCCACGATTGGTGTTCTTAGTGGTGGGTTTGACAGCTGCTTTCATGTTGGTACCTCGAGCTTTTCTGATGGCCCAGTAGTCCTTCAATTTCCGGCTAAATTGAATCTTACGTTCCTCAGACCATTTCCTAGTCTCGTCTTTTGGTCTGTGGGTAACTTCTGTGAAGGATGTTACGAAGGATTTAATTTTAAGAGCTGTATGATAGTTACTCCAGTCGTCTATGTCATTTTAATTTATATGGAGTTCCGAAAGAACCTTCTCCACTTGCTTCTTCCACAAGAATCCAGTAGTTTTGCCCTTGTTAGCAGCCTGGAAGATCCTGTGGGATAACCTGTTTGAGTCCATTCTGAATAGATGTCCGTATAAAGCCAGTCGCCTTCTTCTGATGGCATCTATGAAATTTTCTTGGTGTTTATATAGCTCACGATTTGGTTGATACCATCGGCTTCCATCTGGTAGAATTCTTAGTCCTACTATCCGTCTCAGGAACTTTCTTTCTTGTACCTCGAGGGCTCTCAATGGGGTCTTCTTAGTTACACATAGGCACTCTGCTGCATAGAGGACTGAAGGTCTGACTACTACATTGTAGTGTCTTAGTTTGACATTCATCGACACATTTTTTGAAGCATATAGTTTTCTACAGGCATGGTAAGCCTTATCTAGTTTGAGTCTCCTGTGTTCAAGAGCCACTGTTTCGCTGAGGTCCTCTGAAAACCATTCCCCAAGGTATTTTACACTTTTAACTCTCTTGATGTAGATGTTATCACTGACTCTCATCATTCTAGGGGCATCCTTGATGTTAGTAACAAACTCGGTATTTCCTATGTTAATCAAAAGACTTGTTTAAGCCGCTATTGAGTGCAGTGTTTGGAGCTGAGTAGTAGCATCCTGGATGTCATTTGCCAATAAAGTCAGATCGTCTGTAAAGGCTAGGCATGGAATCCTTAGGGTGTCAGCTTTCCGTAATCCAGTATTCTCTGGTAGGATTCTCGTCCACTCTCTAATGATCTTTTCCAGAACACAATTAAATAATATGCATGAGATGCCGTCTCCTTGTCTCACCCCTGTTTTAATGGTGAAACTCTCCAAGAGCTGTCCTCTAAACTTTACTCTGGCTGTGGTGTTGTGCAGGGTGGCTTGCACCAGCCTATTGATCTTGTTGTTGAGTCCTAGTTCTCTCAAGGTGTTAAAAAGAGTAATTCTGTCCACTGAGTCGTATGATTTCTGGAAGTCGACAAATATAGCTACCCATTGTCTGGCGCTTGACTTGCTGTATTGAAGGATGGTCTTCAGATTGAGTATCTGCTCGGTACAGGACCTCGATGCTCTGAACCCTGCTTGATATTCTCCTAACTCTTTATCCAGCTGTCTCGTTACATGGCGTTCCAGAATCTTGGAAAATATCTTATAGGTAACAGCAATGAGTGATATTCCTCTGTAGTAACTGGGATCTGTTTTGCTTCCCCTCTTGTGGATCGGATGGATAATAGCTGACGTCCAATCATCTGGGAGCCTCTCACTAGTCCATATGTCCAGAATTACTTTATGTATGCTCCTGAAGGTGTGTTCTCCGGCATGTTTTAGCATTTCTGCTACTATCCCGTTTTCCCCAGAAGCTTTATTATTCTTGAGTAGTTTAATTATACCTCTGACTTCTTCATAGGTTGGAAGAGCGATATACTCAGTATTAGGGTTAGCTGGTTCTGTAACTTGGAGACGCTCAATAGGTTCTTCTGCATTTAAGAGTCCTTTGAAGTAGTTAGCTAGGGTCTTGGTACAATCGCTGTCATTAAGACACAGGGATCCATCTGGTCTCTGGAGGTGTAAGGTAGGGGACGCGAATTGGGTTGTTTGTTGCTTGAGACTTTTGTATAGATCTCTAGAGTTGTTCCTTACAAAATCCTCCTCTGCCTGCTTAATCAGTTCCTGGTTTTGCTTCCTCTTGGCCCCTCTTATGATGCTCGACGTAGTTTTCCTTTGAACAATAAAGGCTTGTAAATTAGCTTCGTTCTTATGTACATTCCATTTGATCCACGCTAGTCGCCTGGCTTCTATAGCTTTATCACAATCGTTGGACCACCACGGATGCTTGTTCCGTTTAGGTCTATTGGGGATTGTTTCCTGAGCCGCAACTGTTATGGCATCCCTAAGCGGATCCCATTTTGTAGATGTGTTAATCCTGTTGGTATTATGAATCAGCCTCTCTTGGTAACTAGTGATGACTTCTTTAAGTTTGGTGATATCAAACCTAGGGATCTTCGTGTTCTTTGCTAGCATACCAGTGGTCTTTATTAGTGGTTTCAGGTTCGTCTTAACCAGAGACAGGTGATCAGAGTCAATGTAGGCTCCTCGTAGCACCTTGACATTCATAATATCCCTATGGTGCAGCTTGTGTATTGCTACGTGGTCGATTTGGAATTCACCCAACATGCTATTTGGGCATCGCCATGTCATGGCCTTCCTGGGAAGGTGTTTGAAAGCTGTAGACATCAAACGTAATCCATACTTGGTGCAGACACTGATTAATCGTTCCCCATTGGTGTTGGTTCTCTTGTGGGCAGGATATATTCCTACAATCTTCCGGTGTTTCCATTCTCTACCGATCTGGGCATTGAAATCTCCTAACAATAAAGTCGTATGGTGATCTGGGACGTTGTCTAGGGTTTCCTCAAGGGCATCCCGGTAATGGTTTGTCATTTCTGTTTTTTTTCTGTTAGAGTCATTGGTAGGAGCGTGGAAGTTAATCATAGAGTATCCTCTATTCTTACATCTGAAGGAAAGCACCGATGTTCTATCGTTTGGTGAGGAAAAGTCAAGAATGCTTGTAACCAGTCGACGGTGTACTGCAAATCCAGTCCAAAGGAATGGTATATTTTCCATTACTCTATTACCAGGTTTCCCTTTATATATTCTATATCCTTGAGACTCTACGGCTTCTTCGTCCGGAAACCTAGTCTCTTGGAGAGCTGCTATACTGATGTTCTTGTCGTTCAGTACTTCAAGCGTATGCTTAAGCTTTCCAGTCTTGATCAAAGAGTTTATATTGATTGTGGCTAGGTACGTAATATTCCTTTTAAAGTTTCGTTTAGATCCGACTGGGTCACATGAAGGTGTAGGTCCCCCAGACTCCGATGACCTACTTGTGGTTTGTCTACCACCTGAGGCATTATGTTCATTAAGTTTGTACTTCATGTTTGATACAGTCTATCACACAAGTGATTAGGTTAGGGCACCCGAAGGTAACGAGTTGTTAACTATCAGGGTTGTAAGCCCTGAAGCCCCCAGCACTGATCGGTTCACTGACCTAGCTTCCCGCTGGGATTGGTTACCCAACCTTCCACTGGGTTGCTCAGTTTAGCAGGGATACCTCGTGCAGGTTACGTCCTGGAGTTGGAGTGAAAGAGGCTAGTTGGATTCTTTTGCTGAATCCAATATGTTACGTTGCAGATGGCTGGCAACGACGCATTTCACTCCCTTTAGTCCGGAGCCACAAGGACTCCCCCCCCCCCCCCCAGGTTCATTTCCAGAGCCACTATTTTATTTATTTATTATCAATTATAAGTATTATAAGTATTACCCAAAGTATAGGTAGCGGCATGTGAGGCTTGCTTTAAGTTCACGCCAGGCTATTGCAGGTGACGGGTTTCACGTTACCGTTTCAAATAAGGCCAAACATGTTGCGAGACGTCAGAGGATTGTGGTCATCCGAGTAACGTGGAAAAATGAAATATTTCTTGATTATTACTTAAATTTTATTTATTAATTTATTATTTATTTATTATGTTATCGATTATTTATTATTTTATATTTATTAATATTTAATTTTTCTTCTTCTTTCTTTTTTTCTTTCTTTTTTCGAATGAGCCAACTATGGACTACGTAGGTTAACCAAAATGGTTTTCAGCCCGATGAGTTGGGATTGGTTGCACGCTCTTAAGAGTCTTCTTCATAGCCATTATCTCCTTCATTTTCTGACTTTGTAGTTGTTTAGCTGCTTCTGACCTCTTTGGTCTCGGTCTTTTCTAAAGTTTAATAATTTTATTATTTTTACTATTATTTAATATTTATTTATGTATTATTTAATGTTTATTTATTTAATATTTAATATATATTGATTATTATAAGTATTTATTTTATTTATTTATGAGTGTTACAACAATAGACAGCATAGCCGAGCGGTCGATCCCAGTTTTTACAACGCCGGTCAGGGTGCACTCGGTACGGCCAGGATGTCAGGGTGCACTCGGTACCCATCCAAGATGACGGTCCCACCTATACGATACCTCAGACCCATTCCCTTACACTCTATCCCCCAATCCCCACCCCCACCAACTTCAGAATTTCATCAAATTCCGAACAGAGTTTACCAAAATTTGCCAGATTTTCCTCAAAGACCAGCATTGTTTACACTTACTTACGCCAGTCCACACTCTGTCGACCTCCCTTGCTCATCTCTTATTCTCATCCAACCCAGATATCATTCGAGTGTCCTCTGACCAATCAAAATCATAAAAAATCACCATATTTCCTAGAATCAGCAAAATTCTGTAGACCACATCAAATTAACCAGATCCCACCAAAATCCTTCCAAATATACTAAGATTCTCCAACATTTCCTACAATACAGTAATATTCCCCAAACAACCACATTTCCCAGATTTACTAAAAATTCACCAGATCCCCCAAAAATCCTTGAAAATATACAAAGATTTCCGAAGCTCAATCCAAATATACTATGATGCTCCAAATTCATCAGATTACCTAAATCAACAAAAAACATCAAATTCTACAAATCCAGAGCACACCAGACTTCCTCGTAAGAAACGGGTTATAATACATTACAATACATACTTTCAACTACCTTCCAAAGGGGGTAAGGAGCGTACGGTCAGGGTAGCCGCGAGTGGGTATCTGTGACACAAGCTGGTAGCAACATGTTTCTCCCCAAGGGCAGAGGGATGTTAAGACACCTGGCTGACACAAGAGCGTAGCTGTGCGGTCTATACCTAAAATCTCACACAAGAATTCTCCTAAATGTTTCTATTATTCCCGAAGCATTGAGTCTTCAACGAGTCAAATGTCGGTTAGCGACAAAGGGGTCCCCAGGCGTGTATGGCATAGATTTCACTTACTTGGGGTAGGCTCCTCGCTGTCATCTTTCATGTCAGATATATCGAAGGATGCTAGCCACAAGCTAAGGACCTTTAGCAAAATATTTAAGGCGGTTACTAGCTCCATTGTGTTCTTCATTGAATTGTTTTTGTAACTGGAAAGGCAGTGTTTTAAAATTGTTAGTAATTCCTTACTGATTTTGTAGTTTGGCGCGTTCATGCAATTAACTATTGGTCATATTGGGCACTCCATTCTGTGTATTTTGGTAGTCCTCTCAAGGACGGCTTGCGGCTAGTATCCTTCGATATAACTAACATGTACACCAACATTCCAATCAAGGAAGCAATCAGTATTATCCAAAAGAATCTAAAGACAAACAACTTGGCAAAAGAAACCAAAGGGAACGTCAAATTACGTGTTTCAATTTAAAATATATACACAAACAGAGGGCCTAGCCATGGGGTCACCGCTTAGTGGGTTATTTCCCTACATCTTCATTAACTTCCTAGGAAAGTTCTCGACAATGGGAATAGTGCAGGGAGAAAGATACGTGGATGACGTATATTGCATCTACGGCACAGAATTAACAAACGAAGAAACAATACTCCAGGCCGTTAATAACCTACACCACTCTATTAAATTCACTAAGGAATCTGAAACCGATCAGAAAATAATGTATCTCGACATAACAAATGAACTGAAAGATAATGAACATTCATACTGCATATTCAGAAAACCGACACAAACATCGCATTCAATTGACAATCATTCCAATCACCCCAGCACACATACATTAGCGGGCTTCAATTCAATGGTGTACAGGGCTTTAAACATGCCCATGTCAAAAGACAACTACAACAAGAAGATCCCAATAATCAAGCAGATATCATAATAAACAATTTATAAAAATAAAACGATTCAAAAGTCGGACAATATTGAGAAAAATTCGCGCGTTTCAATGATGAATACATAATATAAAATTACCAATCTGTTAAAATAACAGAGCATTAACATAGCATTTACAAAAAAAAAATAAGACAACCGGAAAGCATCTGCACAACAGTAATCTAAATAAACCAGACCTGTATTCAAACTCAGGGGTAATATTTCATTAAGTGACAAGACACAGGGTGTCAATCAAATACCATCGGGCAGAGTGGGAGAAGAATGAATACACGATACAATGAGCACAGAAATGCGATAGAATACGGGACGCACTAGGCCGTATGCGACCACATGTGCGACGCAGGACTCAGGTTCACGAACCGACAGGTAAAGGAAGCAATCGAGATACAGTTAGCTAAATTAAACAACCCCAATAATTTAAACGTCAAACCATTTGATCACTTTCGTGATACTTTCAATGTTTAGCTTGGCCCATTTGTCGGTCAAATTTGTTTCTTGTTACCGAGATCCCCGAATGATAATTATTTCTTTGTAAATGTATTAATTGCTTAAACTATATGCGTAACCTTGTTATTAAACACCTAATTCATAGATATTATAGTTACTCACCTAGTGTTTAAGGCTTCCGCAACACATCACTACAACGACTACACTGAGCCTGTCTGCTGCTTGCCCGCTGTCGCCACGAGCTCGTGACGTCATTTCCTTGGCCAACCAATAGCAGCGGTGTTTTTGGTCAGCTGCCTCCCTCGGCTGTGTTTCGCCGCTATAAAACCTCGAATCATCTTCTAGGTGATGTGCCACTCTTCATCTATTCTTCGGCCACGACTTTACGGGCCACTGTGGTGCCACTCTTCATCCATTCTTCGGCCACGACTCTACGGGCCACTCTGGGCCGCTATTCTCCGGGCTTACTCTACGGCCAACATTCTACTGTCAACATGTGACAATCTACCTTTTGGTCACCACTCTGAGACCAATAAACTTCAAATATTCTCGCCAAGACTTTTCAAGTACCGCAGTGAGAGTCATCATCTACGACTAATAGTAATAATCTTCATGGTGCACTATCTCGCATTGAGGAAAGGCACAAGGAAGGAATGTCAACAGTAGTTGCTACGCGCCGTGGTCAGCCAGGACCAAAACAAGTTTGTAAACAAACTCCAATCTCTCCAGTGCACAACAACAGCAGTGATACCTCTCAAATGTGTGGAGTGGGTTGCCTACTGGGGCTGACAAATGGTGATACGGGACTGTTTGTATAAATTTCTTCGCTTGAGGGATGATTCACTCTGGACATACCCTCCACTAAAGTGTAGCCAAAAGATAAGTTTTTTAGCACTCGTTTATAGAACATTTTTATTGCCTCTTCTATTTTAAGAAGACAAAGTTGATCTTTGCCATGAACTTTTTAATAAGAAGCTCAAGTATTTTATTCAGTGGTTATTAATTGATGTTAGGTTTACTAAAACAGTATAATAATAAATTGCATATTTGTTACCTATTATGTTTAATTGTGAAATCCTTCAGCCCCTTACATTAACGCATATTTCAGTCTTATTGCTTCACCCTAATGATATTGAATCCAAGCTAATGCTTGTTGCTGTTCTCCCTCTATAAGTTGGAGTTTTCTGGGGCAAACTCCACCATATTTATGGTGCCTCACCCCCGGGAAACATATCTGTTGCACCCTGGGAATGTTACAAGTATCATATCTTGGATTTCACATTAAACATTAACAATTTTTGTTTATTGTGTTTCAACACTAATTCAAATTGTAAGTTTCAGCCTGAGGCGCATGTACAGCAGAGGACGAGAGAAACGTAAGCTAAGCCGGTTTCTTCCGCATCAGACTAAACCTTACTACCTAGCAAGCTGTCATCCTCTGGCTTCCAGTACTCGAAGTCACAATATTAACGTGAGTAACGAACAACTTTTGACATGCCCAACCTTGATGAAAAACTCAGCAACGCCAGAGCCTCTTGTAAGGGCAAGCTCACACGGTTTCGTACTTTTTTAACGGAGCTTGAACCCCAAGAGCGTAATCTTGACATAATTTCGCAGAGGCTTAAGAATTATGAACAAGCCTTTGAGAAATATGATGAGATACAATGCAGTATAGAAACTCAGCACCCGGACCAGCAAAGTGATAGGTTGGAAGTTGAAAAATTATACTATCAGGGATTTGCTGAAGCTAAACAGCTTATTAGGGCTTTAACTTTAAAAGAAAAACATGAAGATCAAACTTCTGCAGCATCTTCTACATCTTCTTCACGCATTATATTACTCACATTATAAATACCCAAATTCACTGGTAAGGACATAGAATGGGAGCCATTTTTTGAATTATTTAATTCTTAATACATGAGAATACTTCTATCCCAGTAATTCAAAAATTTCACTACTTGCGTCTGGCAGTTCAAGGCAACGCACTTAACCTGATTCAAGCACTTTCTTTGACCAGTGATAATTATGAAGTTGCTCTGAATATTCTTAAGGATAGATATGGGAACATTCGTTTATCTATTCAACGCCATATACAAAGCTTATTCGAGTTACCTAACGTGCAAGCAGAAAACAACTTATCACTTCGTAAGTTGATTGACACTGCAGAACTACACGTCAGAGCATTGTCCAATTTAAACCAACCTGTAAATCACTGGGACTTATTTCTAGTTCACCTCATTTCTGCAAGATTGGATGCAAGTACATTAAAAGCCTGGGAAACAGAACTTTCCCAGCATTTGCAATGCACTTATGAGGCAATTATTAACTTTTTGAAGGCTAGAAGCCAAGTCTTTTCCGCCATAGCTAATCAAAAATCTAGTATTTCAGATTCAAAAGCCTTCTTAAAAGACACGTTTAGCAGTTCTAATCATAGAATTTTAAGATCACATGCTCTTCCTGTTGATGCCCGGTCACCTAACCAAAAGCAAACGTGCGGTCTATGTCAGCAATCGCATAATTTATACAATTGTGCTGAATTTAAATCTTTACCAGTAGATGAAAGACGAAAGTTAATTACGAATAAAAAACATTGTTTTAACTGTTTGTCAGGAACGCATATGTTAAACAATTGCCGTTCACAACGTTTATGCTTTCATTGTAAGGCTAGACACCATTCCCTTTTGCACAGACATGAAAGATCACGGTTATCAGGACTAAGCAGTCCCAATACCAAGTCTAATTCTGAGACTTCTCAAAATAGTGCGCAGTCGTATGCTCAAAGTTCTACCTCGCTTGGCAAAGTTCAGGTTTTATTATCTACCGTGCAGGTTCTATTGAAAAATGCTTACGGGAAATGGGTATCTGTCAGGGGATTATTAGACAATGCCGCTACTAACAATTTTATAAGTGAATCTTTGGTACAAAAGTTAGGCCTCCCAAAACATCCTACCTCAATAGAGGTTACAGGAATAAACTGCTCTAAATCGCAATCCTTAAGCTTTGCTAAAGTGGATTTGAAGGATTCTAATAATCTTGGTACGCAGTTGCAATTAGATTGTTTGATTATCAAGTCTATAGGCAACAATATTCCCGGCACTTCTTATCCTATTCCCGAATTTTGTCCAGCTAGCTGACCCTCATTTCAACAGAGCTTCGCCCGTAGAGCTTCTTTTCAGCTCAAGCGTATTTTGGCAATGTCTTCATTCCAATAAAGTAAAAAATGCTCCTAATGTTTTCTTCCGTGAAAGTGATTTTGGTTGGATCGCTACTGGTCAAATATACCGTAATCCTATTCAAACTGTATCGAATTGTTATTTTGTTGGTGCCGATTTGAGTCAAGAGCTGACCAAGTTCTGGGATCTTAAAAATGTTCAGGCTACTTCTTCTTCTTCTTCTAACGAAATTTGTGAAAAGTTATACAAGGAAACCACTGTTCGTACTGCTGAAGGCAGATTTATAGTAACTCTTCCACGTATTCCTAATCCTCCCGCCATCACGGACTCGCATTCCAGAGCACTCAGGGCACTATTTGCTATTGAAAATCGGTTCAAACGAGATGCTTCTGTTAAAACTCAGTATGCTTCCTTTATGGAGGAATACGAATCATCCAATCACATGGAGGTAATTTCTAAATCAGAAGAAATTGGCAATCCTTTTAAGGAAATAGTTTATCTAAATCATCACCCGGTATGGAAAAATTCTTTAACACAAGACAATATAAGAGTAGTTTTTAATGGCTCATCACCAGATTCCAATGGAGTCTCTTTTAATGATACCTTGCAATGTGGTCCCGCTATTCAAACAGATCTCACCTCTGACTTGCTTAATTTTCGACGGTTTCCTATTGCCGTAATCTCAGATATTAAGCAGATGTACCGGCAGATTCTCGTAAATTCTGAGCAGCAAGATCTGCAAAGAATATTGTGGCGCGATGAGAGTTCCAAACCCATAAAGACATTTAGATTGAAGACTGTGACATATGGCCAGAAGCCTTCAGCCTTTCTTGCGATTCGGTCTCTCCACATGTTAGCCGAGCAAGATGGTCATCTGTATCATCTTTTGGCCTCTGAGGCATTAAAAACGGCATTTTATGTTGACGATTTCTTGTATTCCTTCCCTAATATTTCTGAAGCACTCCTTGTGTGCGAAGATTTGAAATCCCTGCTCCTAGGAGGTGGTTTTCCGCTCCATAAATGGACTTCAAATTCTACTGAATTTATATCAAAATTTTCATCAGAGGTCCCAGTTGATGAATTTGTTGCTATTCCTACTGATGAAGCAGCCGTAAAAGCATTGGGTGTTTTTTGGTGTCCTTCTTCTGATACCTTCTCTTATCAGGTACATTTGTCAGAATCTCCCCCTGTAACTAAGAGGCAAGTTCTGTCAGAAATCGCAAGGATCTTTGACCCTTTGCAATATATTGCTCCTATAGTTATTGTTGCAAAAATTTTCCTGCAAATGCTTTGGTCATTAAAATCTCACTGGGATAAAAATCTCCCCTTTCCTCTTTTAGAAGAATGGTTAGAGTATCGCAGTAGTTTGCTGGATCTCTCCAAGGTTTCTATACCCCGCCTTTTAATTTCTAATCCCTTATGCCAGCAGTATGACCTGCATGTATTTTCTGATAGTTCAGAACGGGCTTATGGCTGTTGTGCATACATAGTAGGACGTTCCTCAGCCACTTTCCCTGGATTTTCTAATTTAGTGTGCGCTAAATCAAAAGTTTCTCCACTTAAAACGGTATCATTGCCGAGATTAGAATTATGCTCTGCTTTAATGGCAACAGAATTAGCTGCTAAACTAATTGTCAGTTTAAAGTTAAAATTTTCCCGCACATTTTTTGGAGCGATTCTTCTATTGTACTAGCTTGGATTTCCAAGTCTTCTTCTCATTGGAATACCTTTGTGGCAAATCGCGTTTCTAAGATTCATGAAGTTTCTCATTCTGAACAATGGAGACATGTTCCTAGCCGTGAAAGCCTCGCGGATATAATATCACGTGGTTGCACGCCTAAAAAATTGATTTCTTCAGACCTGTACTGGAATGGTCCTCCTTGGCTAAGTCAGGAATCATCTAGCTGGCCTCGCTTAGCTAATCAATTTGCAGAAGAAGTACCTGATGCCCGCACTGACCCTGTCACGTCACATCTTACTTCTACTTCTACTAGCCTTTTTCAGAGATACTCTTCATTTGATAAATTGATTCGTGTAGTGTCTTATATATTCCTGTGGAAATATTTAGTAATTGATCAACCATTGAAGCCTCATCCCTTTCTCACCAGAGTAGAGTTAGAATTTGCTACTCACAAGATTTTGTTGCTTGTTCAGCAGGAAGTATTTGCCCCTGAAAAGCAAGCTCTTATAAGTGGTAAAGATTTACCCAAGTCTAGCAGGCTTTCACCACTCACTCCTTTTCTAGACCAGGACGGCATAATACGTGTGGGTGGAAGATTAGCTATGTCTAGTTGTGAGGATGGGAAAAAACATCCTATCATCCTTCCTTCAAAGCATCCTATCACTACACTTATAATAAAGAAGTTTCATTATAAACACCTTCATGCAGGCACTCGCACCTTGCTCTGTCTAATTCGTGAACTCTACTGGGTCATTAATGGCGTTCATGAGGTTTCTTCTGTTGTCAAAAAGTGTATACCTTGCTTTAAGGTTAAACCACGCCCCGCCACGCAGATCATGGGTAATTTACCTCAATTTCGTTCAGAACCTAATAAGCCCTTCGCTCTTACTGGGATCGATTACGCCGGTCCTTACGTATATCAGACCAATCCCTCTTCATCTAAGCGCAAAATCTTAGGTAAACTTTACATCTCGTTATTTGTATGTATGGTGACGGGAGCCATCCACCTCGAGTTGGTTACGAACGCTTCTGTATCTTATTTTTTGGCCGCCTTTTCTAGATTTGCTGCTAGAAGGGGTGTTCCATCTGAAGTCTTTTCAGACAATGCAAAAATTTTTGTAAGTGCTTCTGATCTCTGGAAAAAAGTGTTAAGCTCCCCTTCTGCTGAAGAAAAAATTTCCAACTTTTCCTATTCTAAAGTGTTCAAATGGCATTTCACCCCACCTTATGCTCCCCATCATGGGGGCCAATGGGAGTCTTGCATCAAACTTACTAAAAGACAGCTTAAGAAAACTCTTGGTCCTACCATACTTTCTTATGAGGAATTCAACTCTTTAATTATTCAAGTCGAAGGTATCGTAAATTCCAGACCTCTGACTCCTCTTTCAAACGATCCTAAGGATCTTTTACCTTTGACACCCAGTCACTTCCTGATTGGCTGTTCGCGTGCTGCTACTCCGCCTTTGCTGGTTCGACGCTGTGATCCTAGCCTACCTATCTTTTGGAGAAAAGTAGAATCTTTGCGCTGTTCTTTTTGGCGCCGATGGAAGTTAGAATATCTCAGCTTGCTAAATAGACGTGAGAAGTGGCAGCTTCCTCAACAAGATGTACGAGTGGGGGACATGGTTCTTCTTCGAGACCCATCTCCGCCTCTCGTGTGGAACCTAGTCAGAGTTATTCACTGCCACATTGGCCGTGATAAACGCGTCCGAGTTGTTGATGTTTTTACTAATAAAGGTCTTTACACTAGACCTATCTCTGCTATCTCTGTTTTGCCCTTCGAGTCTTAGTTTACTCCTCGTCTGTTATCCATGTTTGTTTTGACTGATTTTTTGTTTGTTTTCTTTCGGAGTTCTCGGAGCATGATTACTTTCGTGATACTTTCAATGTTTAGCTTGGCCCATTTGTCGGTCAAATTTGTTTCTTGTTACCGAGATCCCCGAATGATAATTATTTCTTTGTAAATTTATTAATTGCTTAAACTATATGCTTAACCTTGTTATTAATAACCTAATTCATAGATACTATAGTTACTCACCTAGTGGTTAAGGCTTCCGCAACACATCACTACAACGACTACACTGAGCCTGTCTGCTGCTTGCCCACTGTCGCCACGAGCTCGTGACGTCATTTCCTTGGCCAACCAATAGCAGCGGTGTTTTTGGTCAGCTGCCTCCCTCGGCGGGGTTTCGCCGCTATAAAACCTCGAGTCATCTTCTGGGTGATGTGCCACTCTTCATCTATTCTTCGGCCACGACTTTCCGGGCCACTGTGGTGCCACTCTTCATCCATTCTTCGGCCACGACTCTACGGGCCACTCTGGGCCGCTATTCTTCGGGCTTACTCTACGGCCAACATTCTACTGTCAACATGTGACAATCTACCTTTTGGTCACCACTCTGAGACCAATAAACTTCAAATATTCTCGCCAAGACTTTTCAAGTACCGCAGTGAGAGTCATCATCTACGACTAATAGTAATAATCTTCAAGGTGCACTATCTCGCATTGAGGAAAGGCACAAGGAAGGGATGTCAACAGTAGTTGCTACGCGCCGTGGTCAGCCAGGACCAAAACAAGTTTGTAAACAAACTCCAATCTCTCCAGTGCACAACAACAGCAGTGATACCTCTCAAATGTGTGGAGTGGGTTGCCTACTGGGGCTGACAAATGGTGATACGGGACTGTTTGTATAAATTTCTTCGCTTGAGGGATGATTCACTCTGGACACACCCTCCACTAAAGTGTCACCATAAGATAAGTTTTTTAGCACTCATTTATAGAACATTTTTATTGCCTCTTCTATTTTAAGAAGACAAAGTTGATCTTTGCCATGAACTTTTTAATAAGAAGCTCAAGTATTTTCTTCAGTGGTTATTAATTGATGTTTGGTTTACTTAAACAGTATAATAATAAATTGCATATTTGTTACCTATTATGTTTAATTGTGAAATCCTTCAGCCCCTTACATTAACGCATATTTCAGTCTTATTGCTTCACCCTAATGATATTGAATCCAAGCTAATGCTTGTTGCTGTTCTCCCTCTATGAGTTGGAGTTTTCTGGGGCAAACTCCACCACCATTCATGGACAATTCACCCCTCTTCACTCTATTAGAAAATACCCCCAGTCCTAAACAAGACACAATATAAGCCGGCAGTAAGGGCATTATTAATGATTACGGGACATTCTCACGAGACCGTTTGCGCTAAAATATGACCCTTTATCTTATGCGAGGCGAGGATGAAAACTTGACTTTAATAGTTGAGGATTGTCCAGTATTCAGTAACATACACCACATTATGGAGAATAGACTTGGCAAAACACAGTCACATTTGTAGCATGAACACACACAGGAATGCGAGAGGGGGGGGAGGGGAAATGCCCAAGTAAATAAGAGTCACTGGCACACAGGAAGCTCTCCCAGTTCTGAGTAGAGAGTAACGAAGTTAACTGCTCTCTCCAGGATCGCGCAAGGCCCCTCCAGATAAGTAGCCTGTAGAATACAATCTGAACTGACCATTCAACAACAATCACATAGTCACTCTAAACAACAAATTTTTAGACTACCACCAATTCCAGTATCTTAACAAAACACCACATAGACTGTAACTAACAAATATTGACGAGTTGCATTATCTTAACTAATACTGCAACTAAATGAGTGTTCATATTGTTAAAACTTCCACCCATACTTTCAGACATAGATTTTATAGCCTAAGTGTACTGGATCTGATGATGATAGCTTGACGATCGAAACTGGTCAACCAAGTGTATTTGTTAATCTTATGCATTTTTCCAGGATTAGGGAATAACCCACAATTGGGTAACTTACAATCGTGTTGACCGACTGAAAAACATCAACTACGTAATATTAAATAAATGAAATAATTATAAATTCATAATAAATAAATAAATAAAAATTAAGTAATAATAAATAAATGTTTCATTTTTAAACGTTACTCGGATGACCACAAACATGTGACGTCACGCAACAGGTTTGGTCTTGTTTGAAACGGTAGCGTGGAACCCGTCACCTGCAATAGCCTGACGTGTTAACTCTGGACAGGTTTATAATTGTTGAAACGACCTTGAGCGAGCCACATAGCTGTCATCATAAATCGAACAAACGCGTTGGATAATAACAATAATCGACAAGAAATATTTAATTTAAAAAAATTATAATTAATAATTAAATATTATACTAATATATAACAAGTAGTTCCGTGAAGAACTATACAGCCTATTTTCATATATCCTACTTATGTTAACTGCCACTATCAACACACAAAATATCAGTTTGATTGCTGTAATGCATTCGTAGATATTGAGAACAGACTAAATATTACGGATGGTCGCCATGTTGGATTTTATATATGTAGGTCCTAGAGTTATGTACTGTTACATGAAGAGTATTGTGTACGTGTAGCATTCAAACTACAATCGCATGATTAGGACAGAAGAAGTAAAAACGAGATTTTAAAATTTCGCACAGCTGCCATCTTGTGGTTATTGAAACAATTGAAATAAATTAGATGCCAGTGGATTAAAATTCGTATAAGGAATTACTGTTTCAAGTTTCACTGCAATCGGAAGGTTAAATTGCCAGAAACGTCCATGTGAATATTTATTCTTCGCGTCGCCGCCATGTTGGATTTGTGATCACCAGGTTATTAAAAATCCTATAGGTGAACTTAAGTTCATAACCCCTATGAACATAAAAAAAATCAGTTGCATTGCTATAATAGATTCGTAGATATTCAGAGCCGTCTAAATATTTCGGATGGTCGCCATGTTGCATTGTTAAATGTATAGGCCATTGAGTCATGTACCATTAAAGGAAAATTATAGCGTAGGTTTATTATTCAAACTTTACTTCGATCGCATGATTACGACACAAGAAATTAAAAATTAATTTTAAAATTCGCACAGCCGCCATCTTGAGGTTATGTAAACAATTGAACTAAATTAGATACCAGTGCAATACAATGTGTATAAAAATTTCCTGTACCAGATTTCATTGCGTTTGGAACATTAAATCGCGAGAAAGGTCTATTTAAAATTTTCAAATTCGCTTGGCCGCCATGTTTCTTTTGTAGTTAACCGGTTTTTGAAAGTCTTACAGATGAACATCCAGTAGTGCCCTTAATCTCCGTACAAACTTTCAGGGTGATACCGCTAATAGTTTCCTAGATATAGAATGCTGGTGAAATATTTCGCACATCCGCCATCTTGTGGTTATATACACAATTCAACGAAGTTAGATGTCGGTGCATTACAATGTTTATAAACATATACTGTACCAAGTTTTATTGCGTTTGGTTGGTTAAATCGCGAGAAACGTCTATTAAAATGTCGCAAATTCGCGTGGCCACCATGTTGGTTTTGTAGCTATCAGTTTTTCAAAAGTCACATAGGTGAACTTCTAGCAGTTTCCTTTATCACCGTAAAAATTCCAGGGTAATATCGGGAATAGTTTCGAAGATATGGAATGCTAGTGAAATATTTCGCACAGCCGCCATGTTGGATTGGTGATTCGTAACAACATTTGAAGGACACGGACGGGGTCGCCTGGAATAGTGCTATGAACTTACCGAGTTTCATTGAAATCGCTTCAGCCTTTTAGAAGTTATTAGGGGGACACACACACACCTCTCTCTCTCTCACACACACACACACGCGCGCACGCACGTCACACAGACACACGGACAAAAGGTGATCTCATAAGCCTATTTTTTCAAAATTGAAAATAGGGTAATAATGAGATGGTGTGTGTCTTTCTGTCTGTCTGTCTGTGTATTACTCAATAACACAAGAAACACTGGTTCGGTTTAATTGAAATTTTGCATGGACGTAGCTGATTTACCAGGCTTACATATAGGTTACTTTTGATTTCGATATTTTTCACTATTTAAAAATGGCGACTATTTTCATATTTACATTTCAAATAAAAAGAGAACGCTAAGATATAGCAAACTTTGATTGGACTACGAGCTTTAATATTTAATTTTCTATCCGAAAGGTCCTTATCAATTTCCGTGTATCTCCAACGGTTAGCGAGTAAAACCCACATTTGTGACGTCACTACACCCTTCAGTTTCAAAATTTCATATTTCCATCATACTAATATATAAAAATGAGATGGTGTGTGTCTTTCTGTCTGTCTGTCTGTGTGTTACTCAATAACACAAGAACCACTGGTCGATTTAAATCGAATTTTGCTAGAAGTAGCTGATTTACCAGGCTTACAAATAGGTTAGTTTTGATTTCGATATTTTGCACTATTTAAAAATGGCGACTATTTTCATAATTTACTTTTCTATACGAAGGGTCCTTATTAATTTTCGTGTATCTCCAACGGATAGCGAGTAAAACCCACATTTGTGACGTCACTACACCCTTTGGTTTCAAAATTGCATATTTCCATCATACTAATATATGAAAATGAGATGGTGTGTGTCTTTCTGTCTGTCTGTCTGTCTGTGTGTTACTCAATAACACAAGAACCACTGGTTCGATTTAAATGAAATTTTGCATGGGCGTAGCTGATTTACCAGGCTTACATATCGGCTACTTTTGATTTCGATATTTTGCACACTTTAAAAATGGCGACTATTTTCATATTTCCATTTCAAATAAAAAGAGAACGCTAAGATATAGCAAACGTTTGATGGCACAACGAGCTTTAAAATTTACTTTTCTATCCGAAAGGTCTTTATCATATTTTCGTGTATCTCCAACGGTTAGCGAGTAAAACCCACATCTGTGACGTCACTACACCCTTTGGTTTCAAAATTTTATATTTCCATCATACTGTATGTATGTCTACCCCTTATTATTCCCGTTTTCCAACAGGGTCGGTGATGAGATGCGATGGAAGTCTTTGTGGCGATGGTTTTTACGGCCGGATGCCCTTCCTGACGCCAACCTCATGAGACGAGTTAATGAGGGATGAAATGAATGATGGTGAATGAAACTGGGCAAGGATGTGGAAGGAAACAGCCGTGGCCTGTCAGAAGGTACCGTCCCAGCATTTGCCTGGTGTTGAAAATGGGAAACCACGGAAAACCATTTCAAGGACGGCCGACGGTGGGGCTCGAACCCACGCGTCTACCGAGTCAGCGAGAGCTTGGCTCCATGACCCAATGCCGCGCGTTAGCCAGCGTAGCCACGACTGTCGGTTTATATTTCCATCATACCAAGTAGTTCCGTGAAAAACTATACAGCCTATTTTCATTTATCCTACTTATGTTAACTGCCTCTATCAACATACAACATTTCAGTTTGATTGCTGTAATAGATTCGTTGATATTGAGAACTGACTAAATATTTCGGATGGTCGCAATGTTGGATTTTATATATGTAGGTCCTAAAGTTATGTACTGTTATATGAAGATTATTGTGTACGCGTAGCATTCAAACTTCAATCGCATGAATAGGACACAAGAAGTAACAAGGAGATATTAAAATTTCGCACAGCTGCCATCTTGTGGTTATGGAAACAATTGAAATAAATTAGATGCCAGTGGATTAACATTCATATCAGGATTTACTGTACCAAGTTTCAGTGCACTCGGATGGTTAAATTGCGAGAAACATTCATGTGCATATTTAAACTTCGCGTCGCCGCCATGATGGATTTGTGATCACCAGGTTATTTAAAATCCTATAGGCGAACTTAAGTTCATAGCCCCTATGAACATAAAAAAAACTCAGTTTGACTGCTATAAGAGATTCGTGAATATTCAGAGCCGTCTAAATATTTCGGAAGGTCGCCATGTTGGATTGTTAAATGTATAGGCCATAGAGTCATGTACCATTAAAGGAAAATTATTGCGTAGGTTTATTATTCAAACTTTCACTTCTATCGCATGATTACGACACAAGAAATAACAACTTAATTTTCGAAATTCGCACAGCCGTCATCTTGAGGTTATGTAAACAACTGAACTAAATTAGATACCAGTGCACTACAATGTGTATAAACATTTCCTGTACCAGATTTCATTGCGTTTGGAACATTAAATCGCGAGAAAGGTCTATTTAAAATTTTCAAATTCGCTTGGCCACCATGTTCGTTTTGTAGTTAACCGGTTTTTGAGAGTCTTATAGATGAACTTCCAGTAGTGCCCTTTATCTCTGTACAAAATTTCAGGGTGATGCCGCAAATAGTTTCAGAGATATGGAATGCCGGAGAAATATTTTGCACATCCGCCATCTTGTGGTATTGTAAACAATTGAACCAAGTTATATGTCGGTGCATTGCAATGTGTATAAACGCAATCCTGTACCACGTTTCATTGCGTTTGGTTGGTTAAATCGCGAGAAACGTCTATTTAAAAGTCGCAAATTCGCGTGGCCGCCATGTTGGTTTTGTAGCCACCAGTTCTTCAAAAGTTACACAGGTGAACTTCAAGTAGTTCCCTTTATCACCGTGATAAATTCCAGGGTGATATTGGGAATAGTTTCGGAGATATTGAATGGTGGTGAAATATTTCGCACAGCCGCCATGTTGGATTGGTGAGACGTAACAAAATTTGAAGTGCACGGTCGGGGTCGCCCGGAATAGTGCTATCAAATTACCGAGTTTCATTGAAATCGCTCAAGCCGTTTAAATTTTATTAGAGGGGGACACACACACACATGCACACACACACACACACACGGACAAAAGGTGATCTCATAAGCCTATTTTTTCAAATTTGAAAATACGCTAAAAATGAGATGGTGTGTGTCTTTCTGTCTGTGTGTTACACAATAACACAAGAACCACTGATTCGGTTTAAATTAAATTTTGCATGGACGTAGCTGATTTACCAGGCTTACATGAAGGCTACTTTTGATTTCGATATTTTGCACTATTTAAAAAAGGCGACTATTTTCATATTTCCATTTCAAATAAAAAGAGAACGCAAAGATATAGCAAACTTTTGATGGCACTACGAGCTTTAAAATTTACTTTTCTATCCGAAAGGTCCTTATCATATTTTCGTGTATCTCCAACGGTTAGCGAGTAAAACCCACATTTGTGACGTCACTACACCCTTTGGTTTCAAAATTTTATATTTCCATCATACTGTATGTATGTCTACCCCTTATTATTCCCGTTTTCCAACGGGGTCGGTGATGAGATGCGATGGAAGTCTTTGTGGCGATGGTTTTTACGGCCGGATGCCCTTCCTGACGCCAACCTCATGAGAGGAGTTAATGAGAGATGAAATGAATGATGGTGAATGAAACTGGGCAAGGATGTGGAAGGAAACGGCAGTGGCCTGTCAGAAGGTACCGTCCCAGCATTTGCCTGGTGTTGAAAATTGGAAACCACGGAAAACCATTTCAAGGACGGCCGACGGTGGGGCTCGATCCCACGCTTCTACCGAGTCAGCGAGAGCTTGGCCCCATGACCTAATGCCACGCGTTAGCCAGCGTAGCCACGACTGTCGGTTTATATTTCCATCATACCAAGTAGTCCCGTGAAAAACTATACAGCCTATTTTCATATATCCTACTTATGTTAACTGCCTCTATCAACATACAAAATTTCAGTTTGATTGCTGTAATAGATTCGTTGATATTGAGAACCGACTAAATATTTCGGATGGTCGCCATTTTGGATTTTATATATGTAGGTCCTAAAGTTATGTACTGTTATATGAAGATTATTGTGTATGTGTAGCATTCAAACTTCAATCGCATGATTAGGACACAAGAAGTAACAAGGAGATATTAAAATTTCGCACAGCTGCCATCTTGTGGTTATGGAAACAATTGAAATAAATTAGATGCCAGTGGATTAACATTCATATCAGGATTTACTGTACCAAGTTTCAGTGCACTCGGATGGTTAAATTGCGAGAAACATTCATGTGCATATTTAAACTTCGCGTCGCCGCCATGATGGATTTGTGATCACCAGGTTATTTAAAATCCTATAGGCGAACTTAAGTTCATAGCCCCTATGAACATAAAAAAAATCAGTTTGACTGCTATAATAGATTCGTGAATATTCAGAGCCGTCTAAATATTTCAGAAGGTCGCCATGTTGGATTGTTAAATGTATAGGCCATAGAGTCATGTACCATTAAAGGAAAATTATTGCGTAGGTTTATTATTCAAACTTTCACTTCTATCGCATGATTACGACACAAGAAATAACAACTTAATTTTCGAAATTCGCACAGCCGTCATCTTGAGGTTATGTAAACAATTGAACTAAATTAGATACCAGTGCACTACAATGTGTATAAACATTTCCTGTACCAGATTTCATTGCGTTTGGAACATTAAATCGCGAGAAAGGTCTATTTCAAATTTTCAAATTCGCTTGGCCACCATGTTCGTTTTGTAGTTAACCGGTTTTTAAGAGTCTTATAGATAAACTTCCAGTAGTGCCCTTTATCACTGTACAAATTTTCAGGGTGATGCCGCAAATAGTTTCAGAGATATAGAATGCCGGAGAAATATTTCGCACATCCGCCATCTTGTGGTATTGTAAACAATTGAACCAAGTTAGATGTAGGTGCATTGCAATGTGTATAAACGCATCCTGTACCAAGTTTCATTTCGTTTGGTTGGTTAAATCGCGAGAAACGTCTATTAAAATGTCGCAAATTCGCGTGGCCGCCATGTTGGTTTTGTAGCCACCAGTATTTCAAAAGTTACACAGGTGAACTTCTAGTAGTTCCCTTTATCACCGTAATACATTCCAGGGTGATATTGGGATTAGTTTCGGAGATATTGAATGGCGGTGAAATATTTCGCACAGCCGCCATGTTGGATTGGTGAGACGTAACAAAATTTGAAGGGCACGGTCGGGGTCGCCCAGAATAGTGCTATGAACTTACCGAGTTTCATTGAAATCGCTCCAGCCGTTTAAATTTTATTACAGGAGGACAAACACACACACACACACACACGGACAAAAGGTGGTCTCATAAGCCTATTTTTTCAAATTTGAAAATACGCTAAAAATGAGATGGTGTGTGTCTTTCTGTCTGTGTGTTACACAATAACACAACAACCACTGGTTCGGTTTAAATTAAATTTTGCATGGACGTAGCTGATTTACCAGGCTTACATGAAGGCTACTTTTGATTTCGATATTTTGCACTATTTAAAAAAGGCGACTATTTTCAAATTTCCATTTCAAATAAAAAGAGAACGCTAAGATATAGCAAACTTTTGATGGCACTACGAGCTTTAAAATTTACTTTTCTATCCGAAAGGTCCTTATCATATTTTCGTGTATCTCCAACGGTTAGCGAGTAAAACCCACATTTGTGACGTCACTACACCCTTTGGTTTCAAAATTTTATATTTCCATCATACTGTATGTATGTCTACCCCTTATTATTCCCGTTTTCCAACGGGGTCGGTGATGAGATGCGATGGAAGTCTTTGTGGCGATGGTTTTTACGGCCGGATGCCCTTCCTGACGCCAACCTCATGAGAGGAGTTAATGAGAGATGAAATGAATGATGGTGAATGAAACTGGGCAAGGATGTGGAAGGAAACGGCAGTGGCCTGTCAGAAGGTACCGTCCCAGCATTTGCCTGGTGTTGAAAATTGGAAACCACGGAAAACCATTTCAAGGACGGCCGACGGTGGGGCTCGAACCCACGCTTCTACCGAGTCAGCGAGAGCTTGGCCCCATGACCTAATGCCACGCGTTAGCCAGCGTAGCCACGACTGTCGGTTTATATTTCCATCATACCAAGTAGTCCCGTGAAAAACTATACAGCCTATTTTCATATATCCTACTTATGTTAACTGCCTCTATCAACATACGAAATTTCAGTTTGATTGCTGTAATAGATTCGTTGATATTGAGAACCGACTAAATATTTCGGATGGTCGCCATTTTGGATTTTATATATGTAGGTCCTAAAGTTATGTACTGTTATATGAAGATTATTGTGTATGTGTAGCATTCAAACTTCAATCGCATGATTAGGACACAAGAAGTAACAAGGAGATATTAAAATTTCGCACAGCTGCCATCTTGTGGTTATGGAAACAATTGAAATAAATTAGATGCCAGTGGATTAACATTCGTATAAGGATTTACTGTACCAAGTTTCAGTGCACTCGGATGGTTAAATTGCGAGAAACATTCATGTGCATATTTAAACTTCGCGTCGCCGCCATGATGGATTTGTGATCACCAGGTTATTTAAAATCCTATAGGCGAACTTAAGTTCATAGCCCCTATGAACATAAAAAAAATCAGTTTGACTGCTATAATACATTCGTGAATATTCAGAGCCGTCTAAATATTTCGGAAGGTCGCCATGTTGGATTGTTAAATGTATAGGCCATAGTCATGTACCATTAAAGGAAAATTATTGCGTAGGTTTATTATTCAAACTTTCACTTCTATCGCATGATTACGACACAAGAAATAACAACTTAATTTTCGAAATTCGCACAGCCGTCATCTTGAGGTTATGTAAACAATTGAACTAAATTAGATACCAGTGCACTACAATGTGTATAAACATTTCCTGTACCAGATTTCATTGCGTTTGGAACATTAAATCGCGAGAAAGGTCTATTTCAAATTTTCAAATTCGCTTGGCCACCATGTTCGTTTTGTAGTTAACCGGTTTTTAAGAGTCTTATAGATAAACTTCCAGTAGTGCCCTTTATCACTGTACAAATTTTCAGGGTGATGCCGCAAATAGTTTCAGAGATATAGAATGCCGGAGAAATATTTCGCACATCCGCCATCTTGTGGTATTGTAAACAATTGAACCAAGTTAGATGTAGGTGCATTGCAATGTGTATAAACGCATCCTGTACCAAGTTTCATTGCGTTTGGTTGGTTAAATCGCGAGAAACGTCTATTAAAATGTCGCAAATTCGCGTGGCCGCCATGTTGGTTTTGTAGCCACCAGTATTTCAAAAGTTACACAGGTGAACTTCTAGTAGTTCCCTTTATCACCGTAATACATTCCAGGGTGATATTGGGATTAGTTTCGGAGATATTGAATGGCGGTGAAATATTTCGCACAGCCGCCATGTTGAATTGGTGAGACGTAACAAAATTTGAAGGGCACGGTCGGGGTCGCCCGGAATAGTGCTATGAACTTACCGAGTTTCATTGAAATCGCTCCAGCCGTTTAAATTTTATTACAGGAGGACAAACACACACACACACACACACACGGACAAAAGGTGATCTCATAAGCCTATTTTTTCAAATTTGAAAATACGCTAAAAATGAGATGGTGTGTGTCTTTCTGTCTGTGTGTTACACAATAACACAAGAACCACTGGTTCGGTTTAAATTTAATTTTGCATGGACGTAGCTGATTTACCAGGCTTACATGAAGGCTACTTTTGATTTCGATATTTTGCACTATTTTAAAAAGGCGACTATTTTCATATTTCCATTTCAAATAAAAAGAGAACGCTAAGATATAGCAAACTTTTGATGGCACTACGAGCTTTAAAATTTACTTTTCTATCCGAAAGGTCCTTATCATATTTTCGTGTATCTCCAACGGTTAGCGAGTAAAACCCACATTTGTGACGTCACTACACCCTTTGGTTTCAAAATTTTATATTTCCATCATACTGTATGTATGTCTACCCCTTATTATTCCCGTTTTCCAACGGGGTCGGTGATGAGATGCGATGGAAGTCTTTGTGGCGATGGTTTTTACGGCCGGATGCCCTTCCTGACGCCAACCTCATGAGAGGAGTTAATGAGAGATGAAATGAATGATGGTGAATGAAACTGGGCAAGGATGTGGAAGGAAACGGCAGTGGCCTGTCAGAAGGTACCGTCCCAGCATTTGCCTGGTGTTGAAAATTGGAAACCACGGAAAACCATTTCAAGGACGGCCGACGGTGGGGCTCGAACCCACGCTTCTACCGAGTCAGCGAGAGCTTGGCCCCATGACCTAATGCCACGCGTTAGCCAGCGTAGCCACGACTGTCGGTTTATATTTCCATCATACCAAGTAGTCCCGTGAAAAACTATACAGCCTATTTTCATATATCCTACTTATGTTAACTGCCTCTATCAACATACAAAATTTCAGTTTGATTGCTGTAATAGATTCGTTGATATTGAGAACCGACTAAATATTTCGGATGGTCGCCATTTTGGATTTTATATATGTAGGTCCTAAAGTTATGTACTGTTATATGAAGATTATTGTGTATGTGTAGCATTCAAACTTCAATCGCATGATTAGGACACAAGAAGTAACAAGGAGATATTAAAATTTCGCACAGCTGCCATCTTGTGGTTATGGAAACAATTGAAATAAATTAGATGCCAGTGGATTAACATTCGTATAAGGATTTACTGTACCAAGTTTCAGTGCACTCGGATGGTTAAATTGCGAGAAACATTCATGTGCATATTTAAACTTCGCGTCGCCGCCAGGATGGATTTGTGATCACCAGGTTATTTAAAATCCTATAGGCGAACTTAAGTTCATAGCCCCTATGAACATAAAAAAAATCAGTTTGACTGCTATAATACATTCGTGAATATTCAGAGCCGTCTAAATATTTCGGAAGGTCGCCATGTTGGATTGTTAAATGTATAGGCCATAGTCATGTACCATTAAAGGAAAATTATTGCGTAGGTTTATTATTCAAACTTTCACTTCTATCGCATGATTACGACACAAGAAATAACAACTTAATTTTCGAAATTCGCACAGCCGTCATCTTGAGGTTATGTAAACAATTGAACTAAATTAGATACCAGTGCACTACAATGTGTATAAACATTTCCTGTACCAGATTTCATTGCGTTTGGAACATTAAATCGCGAGAAAGGTCTATTTCAAATTTTCAAATTCGCTTGGCCACCATGTTCGTTTTGTAGTTAACCGGTTTTTAAGAGTCTTATAGATAAACTTCCAGTAGTGCCCTTTATCACTGTACAAATTTTCAGGGTGATGCCGCAAATAGTTTCAGAGATATAGAATGCCGGAGAAATATTTCGCACATCCGCCATCTTGTGGTATTGTAAACAATTGAACCAAGTTAGATGTAGGTGCATTGCAATGTGTATAAACGCATCCTGTACCAAGTTTCATTGCGTTTGGTTGGTTAAATCGCGAGAAACGTCTATTAAAATGTCGCAAATTCGCGTGGCCGCCATGTTGGTTTTGTAGCCACCAGTATTTCAAAAGTTAGTCAGGTGAACTTCTAGTAGTTCCCTTTATCACCGTAATACATTCCAGGGTGATATTGGGATTAGTTTCGGAGATATTGAATGGCGGTGAAATATTTCGCACAGCCGCCATGTTGGATTGGTGAGACGTAACAAAATTTGAAGGGCACGGTCGGGGTCGCCCGGAATAGTGCTATGAACTTACCGAGTTTCATTGAAATCGCTCCAGCCGTTTAAATTTTATTACAGGAGGACAAACACACACACACACACACGGACAAAAGGTGATCTCATAAGCCTATTTTTTCAAATTTGAAAATACGCTAAAAATGAGATGGTGTGTGTCTTTCTGTCTGTGTGTTACACAATAACACAAGAACCACTGGTTCGGTTTAAATTAAATTTTGCATGGACGTAGCTGATTTACCAGGCTTACATGAAGGCTACTTTTGATTTCGATATTTTGCACTATTTTAAAAAGGCGACTATATATTTCCATTTCAAATAAAAAGAGAACGCTAAGATATAGCAAACTTTTGATGGCACTACGAGCTTTAAAATTTACTTTTCTATCCGAAAGGTCCTTATCATATTTTCGTGTATCTCCAACGGTTAGCGAGTAAAACCCACATTTGTGACGTCACTACACCCTTTGGTTTCAAAATTTTATATTTCCATCATACTGTATGTATGTCTACCCCTTATTATTCCCGTTTTCCAACGGGGTCGGTGATGAGATGCGATGGAAGTCTTTGTGGCGATGGTTTTTACGGCCGGATGCCCTTCCTGACGCCAACCTCATGAGAGGAGTTAATGAGAGATGAAATGAATGATGGTGAATGAAACTGGGCAAGGATGTGGAAGGAAACGGCAGTGGCCTGTCAGAAGGTACCGTCCCAGCATTTGCCTGGTGTTGAAAATTGGAAACCACGGAAAACCATTTCAAGGACGGCCGACGGTGGGGCTCGAACCCACGCTTCTACCGAGTCAGCGAGAGCTTGGCCCCATGACCTAATGCCACGCGTTAGCCAGCGTAGCCACGACTGTCGGTTTATATTTCCATCATACCAAGTAGTCCCGTGAAAAACTATACAGCCTATTTTCATATATCCTACTTATGTTAACTGCCTCTATCAACATACAAAATTTCAGTTTGATTGCTGTAATAGATTCGTTGATATTGAGAACCGACTAAATATTTCGGATGGTCGCCATTTTGGATTTTATATATGTAGGTCCTAAAGTTATGTACTGTTATATGAAGATTATTGTGTATGTGTAGCATTCAAACTTCAATCGCATGATTAGGACACAAGAAGTAACAAGGAGATATTAAAATTTCGCACAGCTGCCATCTTGTGGTTATGGAAACAATTGAAATAAATTAGATGCCAGTGGATTAACATTCGTATAAGGATTTACTGTACCAAGTTTCAGTGCACTCGGATGGTTAAATTGCGAGAAACATTCATGTGCATATTTAAACTTCGCGTCGCCGCCATGATGGATTTGTGATCACCAGGTTATTTAAAATCCTATAGGCGAACTTAAGTTCATAGCCCCTATGAACATAAAAAAAATCAGTTTGACTGCTATAATACATTCGTGAATATTCAGAGCCGTCTAAATATTTCGGAAGGTCGCCATGTTGGATTGTTAAATGTATAGGCCATAGTCATGTACCATTAAAGGAAAATTATTGCGTAGGTTTATTATTCAAACTTTCACTTCTATCGCATGATTACGACACAAGAAATAACAACTTAATTTTCGAAATTCGCACAGCCGTCATCTTGAGGTTATGTAAACAATTGAACTAAATTAGATACCAGTGCACTACAATGTGTATAAACATTTCCTGTACCAGATTTCATTGCGTTTGGAACATTAAATCGCGAGAAAGGTCTATTTCAAATTTTCAAATTCGCTTGGCCACCATGTTCGTTTTGTAGTTAACCGGTTTTTAAGAGTCTTATAGATAAACTTCCAGTAGTGCCCTTTATCACTGTACAAATTTTCAGGGTGATGCCGCAAATAGTTTCAGAGATATAGAATGCCGGAGAAATATTTCGCACATCCGCCATCTAGTGGTATTGTAAACAATTGAACCAAGTTAGATGTAGGTGCATTGCAATGTGTATAAACGCATCCTGTACCAAGTTTCATTGCGTTTGGTTGGTTAAATCGCGAGAAACGTCTATTAAAATGTCGCAAATTCGCGTGGCCGCCATGTTGGTTTTGTAGCCACCAGTATTTCAAAAGTTACACAGGTGAACTTCTAGTAGTTCCCTTTATCACCGTAATACATTCCAGGGTGATATTGGGATTAGTTTCGGAGATATTGAATGGCGGTGAAATATTTCGCACAGCCGCCATGTTGAATTGGTGAGACGTAACAAAATTTGAAGGGCACGGTCGGGGTCGCCCGGAATAGTGCTATGAACTTACCGAGTTTCATTGAAATCGCTCCAGCCGTTTAAATTTTATTACAGGAGGACAAACACACACACACACACACACACGGACAAAAGGTGATCTCATAAGCCTATTTTTTCAAATTTGAAAATACGCTAAAAATGAGATGGTGTGTGTCTTTCTGTCTGTGTGTTACACAATAACACAAGAACCACTGGTTCGGTTTAAATTACATTTTGCATGGACGTAGCTGATTTACCAGGCTTACATGAAGGCTACTTTTGATTTCGATATTTTGCACTATTTTAAAAAGGCGACTATTTTCATATTTCCATTTCAAATAAAAAGAGAACGCTAAGATATAGCAAACTTTTGATGGCACTACGAGCTTTAAAATTTACTTTTCTATCCGAAAGGTCCTTATCATATTTTCGTGTATCTCCAACGGTTAGCGAGTAAAACCCACATTTGTGACGTCACTACACCCTTTGGTTTCAAAATTTTATATTTCCATCATACTGTATGTATGTCTACCCCTTATTATTCCCGTTTTCCAACGGGGTCGGTGATGAGATGCGATGGAAGTCTTTGTGGCGATGGTTTTTACGGCCGGATGCCCTTCCTGACGCCAACCTCATGAGAGGAGTTAATGAGAGATGAAATGAATGATGGTGAATGAAACTGGGCAAGGATGTGGAAGGAAACGGCAGTGGCCTGTCAGAAGGTACCGTCCCAGCATTTGCCTGGTGTTGAAAATTGGAAACCACGGAAAACCATTTCAAGGACGGCCGACGGTGGGGCTCGAACCCACGCTTCTACCGAGTCAGCGAGAGCTTGGCCCCATGACCTAATGCCACGCGTTAGCCAGCGTAGCCACGACTGTCGGTTTATATTTCCATCATACCAAGTAGTCCCGTGAAAAACTATACAGCCTATTTTCATATATCCTACTTATGTTAACTGCCTCTATCAACATACAAAATTTCAGTTTGATTGCTGTAATAGATTCGTTGATATTGAGAACCGACTAAATATTTCGGATGGTCGCCATTTTGGATTTTATATATGTAGGTCCTAAAGTTATGTACTGTTATATGAAGATTATTGTGTATGTGTAGCATTCAAACTTCAATCGCATGATTAGGACACAAGAAGTAACAAGGAGATATTAAAATTTCGCACAGCTGCCATCTTGTGGTTATGGAAACAATTGAAATAAATTAGATGCCAGTGGATTAACATTCGTATAAGGATTTACTGTACCAAGTTTCAGTGCACTCGGATGGTTAAATTGCGAGAAACATTCATGTGCATATTTAAACTTCGCGTCGCCGCCATGATGGATTTGTGATCACCAGGTTATTTAAAATCCTATAGGCGAACTTAAGTTCATAGCCCCTATGAACATAAAAAAAATCAGTTTGACTGCTATAATAGATTCGTGAATATTCAGAGCCGTCTAAATATTTCGGAAGGTCGCCATGTTGGATTGTTAAATGTATAGGCCATAGTCATGTACCATTAAAGGAAAATTATTGCGTAGGTTTATTATTCAAACTTTCACTTCTATCGCATGATTACGACACAAGAAATAACAACTTAATTTTCGAAATTCGCACAGCCGTCATCTTGAGGTTATGTAAACAATTGAACTAAATTAGATACCAGTGCACTACAATGTGTATAAACATTTCCTGTACCAGATTTCATTGCGTTTGGAACATTAAATCGCGAGAAAGGTCTATTTCAAATTTTCAAATTCGCTTGGCCACCATGTTCGTTTTGTAGTTAACCGGTTTTTAAGAGTCTTATAGATAAACTTCCAGTAGTGCCCTTTATCACTGTACAAATTTTCAGGGTGATGCCGCAAATAGTTTCAGAGATATAGAATGCCGGAGAAATATTTCGCACATCCGCCATCTTGTGGTATTGTAAACAATTGAACCAAGTTAGATGTAGGTGCATTGCAATGTGTATAAACGCATCCTGTACCAAGTTTCATTGCGTTTGGTTGGTTAAATCGCGAGAAACGTCTATTAAAATGTCGCAAATTCGCGTGGCCGCCATGTTGGTTTTGTAGCCACCAGTATTTCAAAAGTTACACAGGTGAACTTCTAGTAGTTCCCTTTATCACCGTAATACATTCCAGGGTGATATTGGGATTAGTTTCGGAGATATTGAATGGCGGTGAAATATTTCGCACAGCCGCCATGTTGGATTGGTGAGACGTAACAAAATTTGAAGGGCACGGTCGGGGTCGCCCGGAATAGTGCTATGAACTTACCGAGTTTCATTGAAATCGCTCCAGCCGTTTAAATTTTATTACAGGAGGACAAACACACACACACACACACGGACAAAAGGTGATCTCATAAGCCTATTTTTTCAAATTTGAAAATACGCTAAAAATGAGATGGTGTGTGTCTTTCTGTCTGTGTGTTACACAATAACACAAGAACCACTGGTTCGGTTTAAATTAAATTTTGCATGGACGTAGCTGATTTACCAGGCTTACATGAAGGCTACTTTTGATTTCGATATTTTGCACTATTTTAAAAAGGCGACTATTTTCATATTTCCATTTCAAATAAAAAGAGAACGCTAAGATATAGCAAACTTTTGATGGCACTACGAGCTTTAAAATTTACTTTTCTATCCGAAAGGTCCTTATCATATTTTCGTGTATCTCCAACGGTTAGCGAGTAAAACCCACATTTGTGACGTCACTACACCCTTTGGTTTCAAAATTTTATATTTCCATCATACTGTATGTATGTCTACCCCTTATTATTCCCGTTTTCCAACGGGGTCGGTGATGAGATGCGATGGAAGTCTTTGTGGCGATGGTTTTTACGGCCGGATGCCTTTCCTGACGCCAACCTCATGAGAGGAGTTAATGAGAGATGAAATGAATGATGGTGAATGAAACTGGGCAAGGATGTGTGATCACTTTCGTGATGTTTATAGTGCGTTTTTCTTTTGTGCCGCATTTGTCAGTTAAATGCTTTTGAGACCACCGAACGAAAACATATGTACTTATTCATTTCTGTTAACATTATAATGTTTATTACTAGTGTTTAATCTCTCTCTATATATATATCTAAGACTCTTACCTCAGCGTGTTAATAGGTCATGCGCCTCCAGCTTACGCTCGCATACTGAAAAGGGTGTCGACTTGCTTGCTGCCTTCCTGTATGACTGACGTCACAGCTTGCCCTGGCCATTCATCGCCCGCCAGCCTGGCTTCCAGACGTTTCTATGATGTTATTATTTAAGTGGCGGCGTTTTGCTCTCCATCAGCATTCCTTCTTCAAACCTTCTACGGTCTTCTTCAACTAGCGAGAGGCATTCGTGCCTTCCGCCCTTCTCCGGGGCCTTCTAAACTTCAGGCCTAATCTGCATTTATGAGTGAAACTACCAGGAAACGCAACAGCAGAGAGCTTCAGCACTGAGAAAGTGCATTCTACGTTTTTACTCCAAACCGCAAGATGCTGCATCAAATCGCAGTTCTAAATGCCATGTTATTTGGCATTCAAGAAATAGCATCAAAACCTAACGATGTTAGCCAATGTACTGCGCTGGTCGCCCTGGCGAAGTTATTTTCCTGATGCTGGACATTTCAAATTCTACTACCAAAAAATCTAGTGTTGGCCACGGCAGTCTCCGTCAGCATGCTTCTAGTCATCGCTACTAAAGATAAGTTTGTGCCTTTTTTATTATTATCTTAATCATCTTCGTTTTAAGTGTTTGCTAGCAAGTGCAAGAATATTAAATTTGTGTGTGCATCAAGCAGAATGAACTTTTGAATAATAGCACATGGCTGTGCCAACCTAAATAAAATTAATGAACATTTGAAACTGCCCCAGGCGGGCCAGCATAACTAATTTTTTAATTAAGGCTTTATTAATGTGTTTGCAAGTTTCACCCTAAAAATAAAAGTATTGTATTTACTCTCAATGTTCAGTCTAGTATTGAAAGAACCAGGCCGCATTTCCTTAGCCCAATCCTTTCAGTCTAATCTTCTCTTAAGGAAGTTATTTTGTCCAGGCCTTAAGCCTGATGCTGTCCTCCCGTTTATGTTGATGAATCTGGGCTGTTCTCCACATAACCATTTTGGTGCCTATAACCGGGATGCTTGTAAACATTCTGTTTAACCAAATCTTCAAATTTCTTAATGTTGGAACTAATTCAAAATTTAAATGCCATACTGAACATTGAGTGTGTTAATATTTTAAAAATTGTGTTTTCTAATCTACTTCGAAAGTTTCAGCTCGAGTGTATATGGTTGGCACTGAGAAGGGAGACAAACAGCAGGCCCGTATTTCACCGCAGGGGAAGCCGCACTCTCTTTTCTGGCAGACTGTCAACTTCTTCCGAAGCAAGGTGTACCGGCTCACAGTATAGTCGTGAGTACACAACAAACTTTCATAATGCCGATTGACGAGAAACTCATTAATGCCAGAGCTTCTGTCAAAGGCAAGTTAACGCGTTTTCGCACTTTTCTAGATGAGCTCCCGGAAAAAGAACGTAATAGGGACATAATTTCTCAAAGACTGAAAGGTTATGAACAGGCCTTTGAGAAATATGATGAGATCCAAAGTAATATTGAGACCAAGGATCCCGATCAGCAAAGTGACCGCTGTGAGGTTGAAAATCTACATTATAAGGGGTTCGCAGACGCGAAGCAGCTTTTAAGAAGTTTAACATTGCAGGAAAAGCAGGAGAAAATTCCTTCAGAATCTTCTTCTTTTCCTTCCCGTGTTATATTACCGAAAATAGAATTACCTAAATTTACCGGAGATGAAGCTACATGGGAACCATTTTTTGAATTATTCAATTCATTGATTCACGAAAACGATTCTCTTCCTTCAATACAGAAGTTTCATTATTTGCGTTTGTCCTTACAAGGCAACGCACTTAAACTCATCCAAGAGCTTACGTTGACAAATGAAAATTATGAAGTAGCTTTGGCACTTCTCAGAGATCGGTTTGGGAACACTCGTTTAAAAACTCAACGTCACATACAGGGTTTATTCAATTTACCTATTGTTCAAGCTGATAATCTTGCCTCGCTTCGTAATCTGATCGATGCTGCGGAACTTCATATTCGTGCGCTTGCAAATTTGGACCAACCAGTTGACCATTGGGATCTATTTTTGATTCATCTTATTTCTGTTAAATTAGACACTAAAACTTTAAAAGATTGGGAAGCAGATCTGTCGCAACATTCATTGTGTACCTATGAAGCTATTATTAAATTCTTAAAGGCGAAATGCCAAATTCTCTCTGCTGTAGCCAGTCAAAAGAGTAGCTCCACCTTCAAACCTCCCTCTAATAGTAAGGACATCAGCCCCACTCAGAGAGTACTAAGGTCACATGCCTTTTCTACCAATATTCGGTCTTCCCATCAAGTACAAGCTTGTGTTTTGTGTCAACAACCACATAACTTGTACCAATGCGCTCAATTCAAATCTTTATCTGTGGATGAAAGACGCAAATTAATTACCACCCACAAGCACTGCTTTAATTGCCTATCAGCGACACATATGATAAGCAATTGTCGTTCTGAACGGTTATGATTTCACTGTAAAGCAAAGCATCATACTCTCCTGCATAGGCATGAAAGATTGCGGTCATCAGCAACCAATAGTTCATCCGCTAAATCTCATTCTGAGACTTTGCCGAATAACGCTCAGTCTTTTACTCAAAGCTCTGTTTCGTTCAGTAAAACTCAAGTTTTATTGTCCACTGTCCAAATTCTAGTGAAGAATGTTCACGGAAAATGGGTTTCTGTAAGGGGATTGTTAGATAATGCTGCAACTAACAATTTTATCAGTGAATCGCTAGTTCGCAAATTAGGTCTACAAATATGCCCTACTTCTATAGAAGTTACAGGAATTAATGGTTCAAAATCGCAATCTCTGAGTTATGCTAAAGTGGATGTAAAAGATTCCAATAATCTTGGCATTCATTTAAATTTAGATTTTTTTATTATAAATTCCATAGGTAATGACACCCCCATTACTTCCTTTCAAGTCCAGGGTTGGAATATTCCGCATCATTTGCAACTTGCAGATCCGAATTTCAACAGAGCTTCATCTGTAGAAATTCTTTTAAGTGCCAGCATTTTTTGGCAATGTTTACATCCGGAAAAGGTTAAAGTTGCCCGTGATGTTTTCTTTCGTAGAACTGATTTTGGTTGGATTGCCACTGGGCAAATATACCGCAACCCCGTTCAACAAAAATCTCATTGTTATTTTGTTGGTGCTGATTTAAATCAAGAATTAATTAAGTTCTGGGACATTGAGGATATTCAAGCCACCCCACCTCATTCTCTCAATGATGAGATCTGTGAAACACACTACGTAGAAACCACTGTTCGCACTACTGAAGGCAGATTCGTGGTTACTCTTCCTCGCATTTTTAACCCCCCTGTTATCACAGAATCACATTGCAGAGCTCTCAAAGCTTTATTCGCAATTGAAAATCGCTTTAAAAAAGATGCTCTCTTAAAAACTCAGTATACTTCCTTTATGGAAGAATACGAATCAGCGAATCACATGGAAGTAGTTCCAAAATCTGAAGAAATTAGTAATCCTCCTAAAGAAATAGTATATCTTAATCATCATCCGGTTTGGAAAAATTCTTCCACCCGAGAACAGATAAGAGTGGTTTTTAATGGGTCATCTCCAGATGCTAATGGTGTTTCTCTCAATGACACTCTGCATTCTGGACCCGCTATTCAGACAGATCTTACTTCAGTTTTACTTAACTTTCGTCTATTCCCCATTGCTGTCCTTGCTGACATCAAGCAAATGTATAGGCAAATTCTAGTAAATTCAGAACAACGTGATTTGCAAAGAATTTTGTGGCGAGACGACAATGCAAAACCTATAAAAATATTTCGTTTAAGAACAGTGACATACGGTCTTAAGCCGTCTGCCTTTCTCGCAATACGATCTCTTCACATGTTGGCCGAACAAGATGGTCATCTTTTTCATCCTCTAGCTTCTGAAGTTTTGAAAACTGCATTTTATGTAGATGATTTTCTGTATTCCTTTCCTAGTATCTCTGACGCACTTCTTGTTTGTGAGGATTTAAACTCTCTTCTTTCTGGCGGTGGGTTTACCCTTCATAAGTGGAACTCGAACTCAACCGAATTTTTATCTAACTTTTCACAAGTAATTCCTGTTGACAAATGTGTTGCGCTTCCTACTGAGGAATCAGCTATTAAAACCTTGGGTGTTTTTTGGTCTCCTTCTTCAGATACCTTTTCCTATCAGGTACACTTATCTGAGTTTCACCCTCAAACGAAAAGGCAATTATTATCAGAAATAGCAAAAGTTTTTGATCCCTTGCAGTACATTGCTCCGGTGGTTATTACTGCAAAAATTTTCTTACAAAAACTTTGGTCATTGAAAGTTGGTTGGGATGAAAAGGTACCCTCCCCCCTTTTGGATGAGTGGTTGAAATACCGCAAGAGTTTGTTAGATCTTTCTCAAATTTCTATTCCCCGCACTTTAATTTCGGACCTTTCATGTCAGTATTTCGATTTGCACGTATTTGCAGATAGTTCTGAAAAGGCATACGGTTGTTGCGCCTACTTAGTAGGCCGCTCTTCCAATACTTTACCCGGATTTTCCAATTTAATTTGCGCAAAATCAAAGGTAGCCCCACTCAAATCCATATCTTTGCCTAGATTGGAATTATGTTCTGCTGTAATGGCTGTGGAATTAGCCAGTAAATTAAAAATCAGTTTAAATTTGAAATTTTCGAGCACATGGTTTTGGAGTGATTCTTCCATCGTGTTAGCTTGGCTTTCAAAACCTTCTTCACATTGGACCACTTTTGTGGCTAATCGCGTGTCTAAAATACAAGAGTTGTCTCATTTTGACCAATGGAATCATGTTCCGGGAAAAGAAAACCCCGCTGATATAATTTCACGTGGCTGCTTGCCCAAGAAATTAATTTCTCTTAAATTATACTGGAATGGTCCGGCGTGGCTCAGTCAGGATTTCTCTTGTTGGCCTCGTTCATCTAATCCACTCGCAGAAGATGTTCCTGATGCTCGCATTGTTACCGCTTCCCTTTTTCTAACTTCTATTGCTACTAGTCTTTTTCAGCGTTACTCTTCATTTAATAAATTAATTCGTGTGGTAGCATATTTATTTCGATGGAAATTTCTTGTTCTTGATCAGCCTGTGAAACCGCAACCCTTTCTCACTAAAATGGAATTGGAATTTGCTACTCGTAGAATCTTGTTTCTCATGCAACAAGAAGTATTCTTTCTTGAGTATCAGACGCTTTTAAGCAAAAAAACTTTACCAAAGTCTAGTAGGCTGTTACCTCTCACCCCTTTTTTGGACCAAGATGGATTAATAAGAGTGGGGGGTAGGCTAGAATATTCTAGTTACTCAGATGAGAAAAAACATCCCATTATTCTCCCTTCTAGACATCCTATTACTACTCTTATCGTAAAGAAATTTCATTATCAGAATTTGCACGCTGGCACCCGCACTTTGCTTTGTTTAATTCGCGAGAAATATTGGCTCATTAACGGTGTTCATGAAGTTTCTTCTGTTATTCGGAAATGTATACCTTGTTTTAAATCTAAGCCCCCTCCAATCACGCAAATTATGGGAAACTTGCCATATTTTTGTTCCGAACCTAGTAAGCCTTTCGCCCTAACGGGTATCGATTATGCCGGTCCTTATGTCTATCAAGTTAATTCCCCTTTATCTAAGCGAAAGTTGTTAGGTAAACTTTATATTTCTTTATTTGTGTGCATGGTGACAGGAGCCATTCACCTTGAGTTGGTTACAAGTGCTTCTACTCCTTATTTTATAGCAGCCTTTTCTAGATTTGCCGCTAGAAGGGGTGTTCCCTCCGAGGTTTTTTCAGATAACGCAAAAATTTTTGTTAGTACTTTTGATCTTTGGAAAACTGCGCTTACCTCCCCTTCTGCTAAGGAACAGTTTTCTAATTTTTCGCATGCTAAGGGATTCAAATGGCATTTCACTCCCCCATACGCCCCCCATCATGGTGGTCGTTGGGAATCTTGCATAACGCTCACGAAGAGACAGCTGAAGAAAACCCTTGGTTCAGCCTTCCTTTCCTATGAGGAATTCAATTCTTTAATTATTCAGGTTGAGGGTATTGTAAATTCTAGGCCGCTCACGCCTTTGTCTAATGATCCTAAGGATCTTCTTCCCTTAACACCTGGTCATTTTTTAATAGGCTGTTCTTTAGCTTCTACGCCTCCTTTGCTGAGTCGACGCTGTGATCTCGGGTTGCCTATTTTCTGGAGGAAGTTAGACTCTTTGCAAAACTCCTTTTGGCGCCGTTGGAAGCTGGAGTATCTCGGCTCACTTAACAGAAGAGAGAAGTGGCAGCCTTCCCAGCCTGATGTGCGAGTGGGAGATATGGTTCTTTTGCGAGATCCAAGTCCCCCTCTCGTATGGAATATTGGTAGGGTAACTCACTGCCATTTGGGTCGGGATAATCATGTGAGAGTTGTAGATGTTCTCACTAGTAAGGGTGTCTATACTAGACCAATTTCTATGGTTGCTATCTTGCCTGTTGAGGCGTAGTGTCATCTTCTTTATTGTTGTTCACGTTTTTGTAACTGATTCTTTGATTGTTTTCTTTCGGGGGTCTCGGAGCATGATCACTTTCGTGATGTTTATAGTGCGTTTTTCTTTTGTGCCGCATTTGTCAGTTAAATGCTTTTGAGACCACCGAACGAAAACATATGTACTTATTCATTTCTGTTAACATTATAATGTTTATTACTAGTGTTTAATCTCTCTCTATATATATATCTAAGACTCTTACCTCAGCGTGTTAATAGGTCATGCGCCTCCAGCTTGCGCTCGCATACTGAAAAGGGTGTCGACTTGCTTGCTGCCTTCCTGTATGACTGACGTCACAGCTTGCCCTGGCCATTCATCGCCCGCCAGCCTGGCTTCCAGACGTTTCTATGATGTTATTATTTAAGTGGCGGCGTTTTGCTCTCCATCAGCATTCCTTCTTCAAACCTTCTACGGTCTTCTTCAACTAGCGAGAGGCATTCGTGCCTTCCGCCCTTCTCCGGGGCCTTCTAAACTTCAGGCCTAATCTGCATTTATGAGTGAAACTACCAGGAAACGCAACAGCAGAGAGCTTCAGCACTGAGAAAGTGCATTCTACGTTTTTACTCCAAACCGCAAGAAGCTGCATCAAATCGCAGTTCTAAATGCCATGTTATTTGGCATTCAAGAAATAGCATCAAAACCTAACGATGTTAGCCAATGTACTGCGCTGGTCGCCCTGGCGAAGTTATTTTCCTGATGCTGGACATTTCAAATTCTACTACCAAAAAATCTAGTGTTGGCCACGGCAGTCTCCGTCAGCATGCTTCTAGTCATCGCTACTAAAGATAAGTTTGTGCCTTTTTTATTATTATCTTAATCATCTTCGTTTTAAGTGTTTGCTAGCAAGTGCAAGAATATTAAATTTGTGTGTGCATCAAGCAGAATGAACTTTTGAATAATAGCACATGGCTGTGCCAACCTAAATAAAATTAATGAACATTTGAAACTGCCCCAGGCGGGCCAGCATAACTAATTTTTTAATTAAGGCTTTATTAATGTGTTTGCAAGTTTCACCCTAAAAATAAAAGTATTGTATTTACTCTCAATGTTCAGTCTAGTATTGAAAGAACCAGGCCGCATTTCCTTAGCCCAATCCTTTCAGTCTAATCTTCTCTTAAGGAAGTTATTTTGTCCAGGCCTTAAGCCTGATGCTGTCCTCCCGTTTATGTTGATGAATCTGGGCTGTTCTCCACATAACCAATGTGGAAGGAAACGGCAGTGGCCTGTCAGAAGGTACCGTCCCAGCATTTGCCTATTGTTGAAAATTGGAAACCACGGAAAACCATTTCAAGGACGGCCGACGGTGGGGCTCGAACCCACGCTTCTACCGAGTCAGCGAGAGCTTGGCCCCATGACCTAATGCCACGCGTTAGCCAGCGTAGCCACGACTGTCGGTTTATATTTCCATCATACCAAGTAGTCCCGTGAAAAACTATACAGCCTATTTTCATATATCCTACTTATGTTAACTGCCTCTATCAACATACAAAATTTAAGTTTGATTGCTGTAATAGATTCGTTGATATTGAGAACCGACTACATATTTCGGATGGTCGCCATGTTGGATTTTATATATGTAGGTCCTAAAGTTATGTAATGTTATATGAAGATTATTGTGTACGTGTAGCATTCAAACTTCAATCGCATGATTAGGACACAAGAAGTAACAAGGAGATATTAAAATTTCGCACAGATGCCATCTTGTGGTTATGGAAACAATTGAAATAAATTAGATGCCAGTGGATTAACATTCGTATAAGGATTTACTGTACCAAGTTTCACTGCACTCGGATGGTTAAATTGAGGGAAACATTCATGTGCATTCTTAAACTTCGCGTCGCCGCCATGTTGGATTTGTGATCACCAGGTTATTTAAAGTCCTATAGGCGAACTTAAGTTCATAGCCCCTATGAACATAAAAAATCAGTTTGACTTCTATAATAGATTCGTGAATATTCAGAGCCGTCTAAATATTTCGGAAGGTCGCCATGTTGGATTGTTAAATGTATAGGCCATAGAGTCATGTACCATTAAAGGAAAATTATTGCGTAGGTTTATTATTCAAACTTTCACTTCTATCGCATAATTATGACACAAGAAATAAAAACTTAATTTTCGAAATTCGCACTGCCATCATCTTGAGGTTATGTAAACAATTGAACTAAATTAGATACCAGTGCACTACAATGTGTATAAACATTTCCTGTACCAGATTTCATTGCGTTTGGAACATTAAATCGCGAGAAAGGTCTATTTCAAATTTTCAAATTCGCTTGGCCACCATGTTCGTTTTGTAGTTAACCGGTTTTTAAGAGTCTTATAGATAAACTTCCAGTAGTGCCCTTTATCACTGTACAAATTTTCAGGGTGATGCCGCAAATAGTTTCAGAGATATAGAATGCCGGAAAAATATTTCGCACATCCGCCATCTTGTGGTATTGTAAACAATTGAACCAAGTTAGATGTAGGTGCATTGCAATGTGTATAAACGCATCCTGTACCAAGTTTCATTGCGTTTGGTTGGTTAAATCGCGAGAAACGTCTATTAAAATGTCGCAAACTCGCTTGGCCGCCATGTTGGTTTTGTAGCCACCAGTATTTCAAAAGTTACACAGGTGAACTTCTAGTAGTTCCCTTTATCACCGTAATACATTCTAGGGTGATATTGGGATTAGTTTCGGAGATATTGAATGGCGGTGAAATATTTCGCACAGCCGCCATGTTGGATTGGTGAGACGTAACAAAATTTGAAGGGCACGGTCGGGGTCGCCCGGAATAGTGCTATGAACTTACCGAGTTTCATTGAAATCGCTCCAGCCGTTTAAATTTTATTACAGGAGGACAAACACACACACACACACACACGGACAAAAGGTGATCTCATAAGCCTATTTTTTCAAATTTGAAAATACGCTAAAAATGAGATGGTGTGTGTCTTTCTGTCTGTGTGTTACACAATAACACAAGAACCACTGGTTCGGTTTAAATTAAATTTTGCATGGACGTAGCTGATTTACCAGGCTTACATGAAGGCTACTTTTGATTTCGATATTTTGCACTATTTAAAAAAGGCGACTATTTTCATATTTCCATTTCAAATAAAAAGAGAACGCTAAGATATAGCAAACTTTTGATGGCACTACGAGCTTTAAAATTTACTTTTCTATCCGAAAGGTCCTTATCATATTTTCGTGTATCTCCAACGGTTAGAGAGTAAAACCCACATTTGTGACGTCACTACACCCTTTGGTTTCAAAATTTTATATTTCCATCATACTGTATGTATGTCTACCCCTTATTATTCCCGTTTTCCAACGGGGTCGGTGATGAGATGCGATGGAAGTCTTTGTGGCGATGGTTTTCACGGCCAGATGCCCTTCCTGACACCAACCTCATGAGAGGAGTTAATGAGAGATGAAATGAATGATGGTGAATGAAACTGGGCAAGGATGTGGAAGGAAACGGCAGTGGCCTGTCAGAAGGTACCGTCCCAGCATTTGCCTGGTGTTGAAAATTGGAAACCACGGAAAACCATTTCAAGGACGGCCGACGGTGGGGCTCGAACCCACGCTTCTACCGAGTCAGCGAGAGCTTGGCCCCATGACCTAATGCCGCGCGTTAGCCAGCGTAGCCACGACTGTCGGTTTATATTTCCATCATACCAAGTAGTCCCGTGAAAAACTATACAGCCTATTTTCATATATCCTACTTATGTTAACTGCCTCTATCAACATACAAAATTTCAGTTTGATTGCTGTAATAGATTCGTTGATATTGAGAACCGACTACATATTTCGGATGGTCGCCATGTTGGATTTTATATATGTAGGTCCTAAAGTTATGTACTGTTGTATGAAGATTATTGTGTACGTGTAGCATTCAAACTTCAATCGCATGATTAGGACACAAGAAGTAACAAGGAGATATTAAAATTTCGCACAGCTGCCATCTTGTGGTTATGGAAACAATTGAAATAAATTAGATGCCAGTGGATTAACATTCGTATAAGGATTTACTGTACCAAGTTTCACTGCACTCGGATGGTTAAATTGAGAGAAACATTCATGTGCATATTTAAACTTCGCTCTCGCCGCCATGTTGAAATTTGTGATCACCAGGTTATTTAAAGTCCTATAGGCGAACTTAAGTTCATAGCCCCTATGAACATAAAAAATCAGTTTGACTGCTATAATAGATTCGTGAATATTCAGAGCCGTCTAAATATTTCGGAAGGTCGCCATGTTGGATTGTTAAATGTATAGGCCATAGAGTCATGTACCATTAAAGGAAAATTATTGCGTAGGTTTGTTATTCAAACTTTCACTTCTATCGCATGATTATGACACAAGAAATAAAAACTTAATTTTCGAAATTAGCACAGCCGTCATCTTGAGGTTATGTAAACAACTGAACTAAATTAGATACCAGTGCACTACAATGTGTATAAACATTTCCTGTACCAGATTTCATTGCGTTTGGAACATTAAATCGCGAGAAAGGTCTATTTAAAATTTTCAAATTCGCTTGGCCACCATGTTCGTTTTGTAGTTAACCGGTTTTTGAGAGTCTTATAGATGAACTTCCAGTAGTGCCCTTTATCTCTGTACAAAATTTCAGGGTGATGCCGCAAATAGTTTCAGAGATATGGAATGCCGGAGAAATATTTTGCACATCCGCCATCTTGTGGTATTGTAAACAATTGAACCAAGTTATATGTCGGTGCATTGCAATGTGTATAAACGCAATCCTGTACCACGTTTCATTGCGTTTGGTTGGTTAAATCGCGAGAAACGTCTATTTAAAGGTCGCAAATTCGCGTGGCCGCCATGTTGGTTTTGTAGCCACCAGTTCTTCAAAAGTTACACAGGTGAACTTCAAGTAGTTCCCTTTATCACCGTGATAAATTCCAGGGTGATATTGGGAATAGTTTCGGAGATATTGAATGGTGGTGAAATATTTCGCACAGCTGCCATGTTGGATTGGTGAGACGTAACAAAATTTGAAGTGCACGGTCGGGGTCGCCCGGAATAGTGCTATCAAATTACCGAGTTTCATTGAAATCGCTCAAGCCGTTTAAATTTTATTAGAGGGGGACACACACACACATGCACACACACACACACACGGACAAAAGGTGATCTCATAAGCCTATTTTTTCAAATTTGAAAATACGCTAAAAATGAGATGGTGTGTGTCTTTCTGTCTGTGTGTTACACAATAACACAAGAACCACTGGTTCGGTTTAAATTAAATTTTGCATGGACGTAGCTGATTTACCAGGCTTACATGAAGGCTACTTTTGATTTCGATATTTTGCACTATTTAAAAAAGGCACCTATTTTCATATTTCCATTTCAAATAAAAAGAGAACGCTAAGATATAGCAAACTTTTGATGGCACTACGAGCTTTAAAATTTACTTTTCTATCCGAAAGGTCCTTATCATATTTTCGTGTATCTCCAACGGTTAGCGAGTAAAACCCACATTTGTGACGTCACTACACCCTTTGGTTTCAAAATTTTATATTTCCATCATACTGTATGTATGTCTACCCCTTATTATTCCCGTTTTCCAACGGGGTCGGTGATGAGATGCGATGGAAGTCTTTGTGGCGAAGGATTTTACGGCCGGATGTCCTTCCTGACGCCAACCTCATGAGAGGAGTTAATGAGAGATGAAATGGATGATGGTGAATGAAACTGGGCAAGGATGTGGAAGGAAACGGCCGTGGCCTGTCAGAAGGTACCGTCCCAGCATTTGCCTGGTGTTGAAAATGGGAAACCACGGAAAACCATTTCAAGGACGGCCGACGGTGGGGCTCGAACACACGCGTCTACCGAGTCAGCGAGAGCTTGGCCCCATGACCTAATGCCGCGCATTAGCCAGCGTAGCCACGACTGTCGGTTTATATTTCCATCATATTAAGTAGTTCCGTGAAAAACTATACAGCCTATTTTCATATATCCTACTTATGTTAACTGCCTCTATCAACATACAAAATTTCAGTTTGATTGCTGTAATAGATTCGTTGATATTGAGAACCGACTAAATATTTCGGATGGTCGCCATGTTGGATTTTACATATGTAGGCCTAGGTCCTAAAGTTATGTACTGTTATATGAAGATTATTGTGTATGTGTAGCATTCAAACTTTAATCGCATGATTAGGACACAAGAAGTAACAAGGAGATATTAAAATTTCGCACAGCTGCCATCTTGTGGTTATGGAAACAATTGAAATAAATTAGATGCCAGTGGATTAACATTCGTGTAAGGATTTACTGTACCAAGTTTCACTGCACTCGGATGGTTAAATTGCGAGAAACATTCATGTGCATATTTAAATTTCGCGTCGCCGCCATGTTGGATTTGTGATCACCAGGTTATTTAAAGTCCTATAGGCGAACTTAAGTTCATAGCCCCTATGAACATAAAAAATCAGTTTGACTGCTATAATAGATTCGTGAATATTCAGAGCCGTCTAAATATTTCGGATGGTCGCCATGTTGGATTGTTAAATGTATAGGCCATAGAGTCATGTACCATTAAAGGAAAATTATTGCATAAGTTTATTATTCAAACTTTCACTTCTATCGCATGATTACGACACAAGAAATAAAAAACTTAATTTTCGAAATTAGCACAGCCGTCATCTTGAGGTTATGTAAACAACTGAACTAAATTAGATACCAGTGCACTACAATGTGTATAAACATTTCCTGTACCAGATTTCATTGCGTTTGGAACATTAAATCGCGAGAAAGGTCTATTTAAAATTTTCAAATTCGCTTGGCCACCATGTTCGTTTTGTAGTTAACCGGTTTTTTGGGAGTCTTATAGATGAACTTCCAGTAGTGCCCTTTATCTCTGTACAAAATTTCAGGGTGATACCGCAAATAGTTTCAGAGATATGGAATGCCGGAGAAATATTTTGCACATCCGCCATCTTGTGGTATTGTAAACAATTGAACCAAGTTATATGTCGGTGCATTGCAATGTGTATAAACGCAATCCTGTACCACGTTTCATTGCGTTTGGTTGGTTAAATCGCGAGAAACGTCTATTTAAAAGTCGCGAATTCGCGTGGCGGCCATGTTGGTTTTGTAGCCACCAGTTTTTCAAAAGTTACACAGGTGAACTTCAAGTAGTTCCCTTTATCACCGTGATAAATTCCAGGGTGATATTGGGAATAGTTTCGGAGATATTGAATGGTGGTGAAATATTTCGCACAGCCGCCATGTTGGATTGGTGAGACGTAACAAAATTTGAAGTGCACGGTCGGGGTCGCCCGGAATAGTGCTATCAAATTACCGAGTTTCATTGAAATCGCTCAAGCCGTTTAAATTTTATTAGAGGGGGACACACACACATGCACACACACACACACACACACGGACAAAAGGTGATCTCATAAGCCTATTTTTTCAAATTTGAAAATACGCTAAAAATGAGATGGTGTGTGTCTTTCTGTCTGTGTGTTACACAATAACACAAGAACCACTGGTTCGGTTTAAATTAAATTTTGCATGGACGTAGCTGATTTACCAGGCTTACATGAAGGCTACTTTTGATTTCGATATTTTGCACTATTTAAAAAAGGCGACTATTTTCATATTTCCATTTCAAATAAAAAGAGAACGCTAAGATATAGCAAACTTTTTATGGCACTACGAGCTTTAAAATTTACTTTTCTATCCGAAAGGTCCTTATCATATTTTCGTGTATCTCCAACGGTTAGCGAGCAAAACCCACATTTGTGACGTCACTACACCCTTTGGTTTCAAAATTTTATATTTCCATCATACTGTATGTATGTCTACCCCTTATTATTCCCGTTTTCCAACGGGGTCGGTAATGAGATGCGATGGAAGTCTTTGTGGCGAAGGTTTTTACGGCCCGATGTCCTTCCTGACGCCAACCTCATGAGAGGAGTTAATGAGAGATGAAATGAATGATGGTGAATGAAACTGGGCAAGGATGTGGAAGGAAACGGCCGTGGCCTGTCAGAAGGTACCGTCCCAGCATTTGCCTGGTGTTGAAAATGGGAAACCACGGAAAACCATTTCAAGGACGGCCGACGGTGGGGCTCGAACACACGCGTCTACCGAGTCAGCGAGAGCTTGGCCCCATGACCTAATGCCGCGCATTAGCCAGCGTAGCCACGACTGTCGGTTTATATTTCCATCATACCAAGTAGTTCCGTGAAAAACTATACAGCCTATTTTCATATATCCTACTTATGTTAACTGCCTCTATCAACATACAAAATTTCAGTTTGATTGCTGTAATAGATTCGTTGATATTGAGAACCGACTAAATATTTCGGATGGTCGCCATGTTGGATTTTACATATGTAGGTCCTAAAGTTATGTACTGTTATATGAAGATTATTGTGTACGTGTAGCATTCAAACTTCAATCGCATGATTAGGACACAAGAAGTAACAAGGAGATAATAAAATTTCGCACAGCTGCCATCTTGTGGTTATGGAAACAGTTGAAATAAATTATATGCCAGTGGATTAACATTCGTATAAGGATTTACTGTACCAAGTTTCACTGCACTCGGATGGTTAAATTGCGAGAAACATTCATGTGCATATTTAACTTCGCGTCGCCGCCATGTTGGATTTGTGATCACCAGGTTATTTAAAGTCCTATAGGCGAACTTAAGTTCATAGCCCCTATGAACATAAAAAATTCAGTTTGATTGCTATAATAGATTCGTAGATATTCAGAGCCGTCTAAATATATCGGATGGTCGCCATGTTGGATTGTTAAATGTATAGGCCATAGAGTTATGTACCATTAAAGAAAAATTATTGCGTAGGTTTATTATTCAAACTTTCACTTCTACCGCATGATTACGACACAAGAAATAAAAACTTAATTTTCGAAATTCGCACAGCCGCTGGGTAGATTATTTACTTGGGAATAACCTAACCACCAAGGGAAGAAGAGGAAGAAAAGAAAGTGGGTTTCGGACTGAAGAAAAAGGATGGAGAAATAGGAGGAGAGTCCTACAAAAGTTATAAGTTTAACTTTAAATATACTAAAAGGTGACTGCCACTGCAAATCAGCTCTCCGATACCTAAAGTGAGTATGGACCTGGGCAAAAGCTAACGGGAGACGCAGCTGGAACTTGGTGGTTTGCAAGAGAGTGGCTTTAGCGTACTCCCTCTCAAGCATACATATGCCTACTATGGGGAAGGGTGATGGTCTGGCAAGACAAAGAGTAACAGATTTATTATGTATCTGTTCAAAGGAGTTTGTTTTTAGAAAAGAAATTTGAAGAATGCCAATAATTTGAATAGGTTTCGATGGGTTTTGTTTTCGAAATTGTAGAATTCCTAAAGAGCAACCAAATGCTTCCAAGAAGGATGGGGATAAAACAATTATACCTTTGGAAATAATTTTGTTAAGTGCACCAATAGTTGCACTTGGAAATGCCTAAGCTTTTACCCAACAAGGAGCCGACTAAAAGTTTAGACAATGAGAAACACTTATATTTTGAAAAACCAACCATAAGTGTTGGAGAGAATTTCCACAAGCAGGAAGCTGGCGTAGCGAGCTATGCTTGCCTTACTGGCCAGTTTGAATTAGCTATTAAAGCTAAGAGAGACTTTACCAAGTTGTCAACTAAGAGTTCTTGCTCAAATGCAACAAGTGGTGAAAACCCTATCAAGAGATTTATTTGCATTAAGTGGGAAGAGTCAAGGAAGACAGGATCTTGCCTAACTGTTATACTAGAAAAATGAGAAAGCGAAAAAGAACTCTTTAATTTATTTAACAATGCAAAAGAGTGTAATGAATTTAACAAATATATAGCTTCAATTTTGTTAACAATTTGGGGTCGCAGACCTCAGAAAATGTTTAAAGTTTGCGCCAGGCAATTAACAATTCTTTTGGTCCAAACCTTTATATGTTTTAAAATCATCGCAAGATTTTGAAATGGCGAAGATAAAAATACAGAATTTAAAGACAATTGAAGTGATTAAAGTTAAACAATAAATCAAGTACAAGGTGTGTACTTTAAGAAATTTCTAAGAAAATATCTTAGAAAAAGTAACAACTTCGAAAGTAACAATAACAAAAACAGGAAGAATAAAATAGAAGTTCCTATAACTTCTTATATTGAAGCAAAATTATTTTTAGTAGTTATACAAATAGGGCAGGTCACTTACTGTGAAACCTGAAGAGAAAGTCGAAAGGAAGTTTCTAGACCTCCTATGTTTAAGTAGGAATCACGAGACAAATGGGGCAAGTATCCCTTTCGTGAAACCTAGAAATAACTCATTTAAGTTGATAGAATTGTATTCCCTAATTAGAAGGGAGAAACAAGATAATTTGAAACGTGTACCAGACACGTAGTTATGCAGACATTAATTAATGATATATAAGCAAAAAGGGAGGGCACGTCTTTAGAGTGACACCTCAAAAAGACCTAAAGTAACAATTATTATGATGGTTTGTTAGTAAGAGGTTTAGGAAAGATCGACTGGGATTGAGGATAAATGTTCATGGCCGTATTTATAATAATCGGACGAGCGCGACGCGGAAGAGATACTGAACGAACACTGTTTTTCACTATAGTTTGTTGAAATGGATGAAAAGTTCACTGTAGTAGCACAAAAGTTTATGGCAATGAAAGTTATCGCAATGATGGAAAATAACTAGTTACACTGGATAGGCGAGAGTCTATTGCTTGAGAAGGTTGTAGATAATCATTAAATACGCCAGAGAAAATTCCAACGGAGGAAGAAAAAGTAGCTATTGAGCATTAATTCATAAGGAAAATTCCTTAGTTTGAAATAGTATTCCCACATGTGAGTGGAAAATACATGACGGTACGACTGGTAGATAGAGTGCGGATTCTGGAAGGTTCCAGAGCAATCCTAACTGAAGAATAGGGCCAAAGTTATTCCAGCGGTGGAACGAGCTAAGGATTTTATAGACAGTGGGTATTCAAAAGTATCCCACGTTGTGAGAAGATCTCTCATAAGAAATGCTGCTTTTTACTAAGATTGGTTTAGACAGACAAAAGACCAACATAGAAAATCCCGCGAAGGATGATTATTGCCCCAAATATAGTAATCTCACACTGCCTATAAATGATCATTAAAACCATGTGGTTATTAAAAGACGATGAGAATGAGGTTAAAACCTGAAGTCGGTACTTATCTTTGCTTCATGGCGATGGTGAAGTTCCCTTTGACGGTTGAGATTAGAGTTCCAACATGGCGTGGAATTAGAAGAATGCCTCTTTAGTTGAAGAGGTGAGCTCTAGTTGAGCTTTGACTGACAGAGTCGAGTGCCGACGTACACGTGCGACACGCTCAGCGAAGCACAGAGGGAACAGGGAAGGGAAAGTGTGGGGGTAGGAGACAAAAGGAATACATATAAGAATAACCAACATGACAAAAAATAATTTTTTCTTGATGAAATGGCCTTCAAAGAGTTGATAGTAGGCGACACTATCGCATCCTGGTGGGTGAAAAAGTAGACGAAGTTCTCTTGATCACGGAGATGATAGCTGGCGATGGCGACGAGATCTGGTGGCCAGATTGATAAGGAAGTCCTCTTGCACAGGGAAGAATTGAGGAACTTCAGAGATTCGCTGCTAGATGACGCTAGGTGGGTCATGGAAGATATATATCTAGAACTGACTCACAAGTAACATGAGAAACCTAAACAGCAAGGAGAAATTAGAAGATCACTGTTTGTGTTTGAGAAAAAGGAAGGAATGAACAAGCAAATAGCAGTAAAAGTATACTCTATATTACCGTGTATTCCAAAGAATGCACCAAGCTGGGAGGGGAAAACACCAACAGAGAGCAGGATAAACAATTAAACATTTAAAGGTAATGGAGCAATTAAAGACAGTGGTCTTGTGATGTGACCGTTAGTGGTCAAGATTCTGGCCACCCTGGCTCTCCCATCCCTTCCAGGATAACACTCGGTCACTTTACCAGAAATCCAGACCAGGGGAGGGGAAACATCCCTAACCAGGACCAAGTCCCCCACTTTGATGTCGGGGCTGGAAAGAAACCACTTCTGTCTCCGTTGCAAGGAAGTTAAATATTCCAAGTTCCACCTCTTCCAGAAAGAACTGCGGAGGGCTTCAAGTTTACGCCAAACAATAGGTAAATTAGAATCCCTGTAAGAATAGGGAAGGGGAGGAGGGGCAGAAAGAGAAGTGCCTATAAGGAAGTGACCAGGTGTGAGTGGAAGCAGGTCATCAGGGTCATTGGAAAGGGGAGTTAAAGGGCGAGAATTAACAACACCGTCAATCATAAAGTAGCTAGAAGCTGCGGGAAATAAAGCACTAGTAAAGATCGCGACAAGATGCGAAAGGAGAATTAACTAGTTTAAACAAAGCGTATAGAAACAAGTACATCGATTAAGGATAAGAATATACCAAACAAACAAAGGAGCTATGCGAGTAGGAGGCAAGAACGCCATAGGTAACAACAATCTAGTAGCCATAAACAATGACCTCAAGTTATAATAAGCATCAAAGGGGTTAATCAGAAAAATACTTAAGTCAGCGAGAAACGTGACATAACAGGCATAAATACAAAAACACATCGAATGTAACGACGAGAAAAAACAAGTTTGTTCACCAATGAGCAATAAAATTACAAAATATGTAAGCAGGGTGCAATACATGAGCGCGTAAAAAATATGCAACGATGTTATGAAACAGGATTCGAAGCAGCTATAGGATACGAACCTGAGCAAGTGGGAGACATAGGCATGAACGACCTTGACCCATATAGTACAGCGAGATAACGAATATAAATAGCTGAAAGAGTCCTTGACCAGAACAAGATTATCTTGGGAAGGAGGTGAGCAGCTTCCGAAATTACGGGAGCAACTCACAAGACAAGGGTTGGCAGTCAGGCAAAGTTGAGATAAGGAAAACTTGCTCTGACCTTTGTCAAGCATAGAGGTGGTTAACAGCAGCTTGGCCTTACCCGAGCTTGTATACAAATAAGATTGACAAATAAGCAGTTCAAAATAAACAAACAAAACTAGTGCAATCAACCGAGACTTAAAGTGGATATTCAAGTGACACGGCATGCAGTCATTCGTGGCTTGGACGTGAAAAACCAATTTAGAGACATATGAAATAAAGTAAGAAATCAATTTCGCATAATTTTGAGGATCACGGAATCCGACAATTTTCAACAGAAAAAAGCTTAATTCCTCCGAACAAAGAAGAGAAGCTGGGACATTGAGAAGGAGTTTATGCGTAAGAATAGTTATTCTAGATGCTAGAGAATTCATATTTTCAAGCGGTTTCAAAAGCGGCTTCCGATTGTGAGGAAGGGGGAAGGAGCCGGCCGTGGCCATCCTAATAAATAGCGAAAGAAGTGAAACATAGCTTACAGCGAAATGATGGTGACTGATAGCCATGGTTTTACACAAGGGGAAGATAGTTTTCGATAGAAAATATAAGCAATTACCTGCTATAAAAATGACATGAGAAAGTAAACTAAGTGACACAAGGCGAGGCGAACTTGAATTGCCATTTTATGCGGGAATAAGGCAAAACCATTTAAACAACTTACAAAGGTGGCGTAGTTGTTTACAATAAGACATCGTTTCGGCAAGTGTTTTTCAAATATGTCGAGATCGAAAACATAAGTGTTCTCTTTTCAGAAATGGGATTTATATCACCTGTAACAAAATGACATTGCGATTTGGTTTGAAGACTGGGATGTTGGATTTCACCACTAATAACCCAACCAAAATCGGTGTCCCTGGCGACCACGTTTGAAGATAGCCTACGGGTTTGTTTGCGAAGGCAATTCCAGAAAATATTGGCACTGAAAAGTATATCAATGGGACCTTGAGCATTAAACTGAGGATCAGCTAACCTTAAGTGCGAAGGAATCTTTAAACCGGAGGTATTAATAGAGCTGCTAGGAGTGTCCTTGCCAATACTGGTAAGAATGAGACAGTTTAAGTTAAGATTGGTGTTTCTTTGACAAATGTCTCTGATTTTCAATTTTGAAGACTGCAAGGCTTGAGTTTTCAAATTGTCAATGCCGGATACATTGATGGAAGTAGGTGATGAAGAAAGACCTAGTTTTTAATTAACGATTGCGAAACAAAGTTGTGAGTTGAAGCGGAATCGAGAAGACCGCGGGTTCGAAACCAATTTCCAAATTTATCTTGGATTTCGAATTGTACAGTGGACAAAAGGACTTGCGCACTGTGAGAAGTTTCGGCGTTAGAAATGCAGGAAGAAGCATTAGTTTGTTCGGAGCTGCTCTGCGTGGAGTTTAAAGAAGCGGGTACTAGTGACCTCGATTGATCATGAAAGTGCAATAAAGAATGATGCGGTCTTTTGCAATGAAAACAGAGGTTGGATGACGTACAATTAGAAGAAGAATGCTTAGGTGACAAGCAGTTATGGCAATATTTACTATTGAAGACAAACTTCCTTCTGTCTTCAACAGACAATTCTTTAAAGGATTTGCACGAGTACAATGTGTGAAACTTTTTACAGAGCGTGCATTTTAAAGATTTGTTGAGCGGCCTAATATGTTCTCTTGGATGGTTGAAAGAGGCAGAACGGGTTTGCTTGTTCTCGACAGATGGGGGCTGATGACCATTTGAAGAGACAAGTTTTTTTCTCAAGAATGTGACACTGATGACTCGTTTCGACATTTTCGCACTGAAATGAGAGTGCTGTAAGGACTTGGCACCGGCTGTTCAGAAACGAGATAAGGTGTTCAAAAGAATATTCCTCCTTGCGAGTGAATTCGATTTCCCAAGACTTTAATGTCGAAAAATCGAATCTGGATGTAGCTAGATGAATAAGGACGGTGTCTCAAATTTGGACTGGCTGCTTGAGTTGATATAAAGCTCTAACATTTAATTGCATGGAGTCTAACAGGTCTCTTAAAGAGGTGACGTCATTAGGTTTTACGACTGGCAGGTTGAGCAGACAGCGAATGTGGCGAGCAACACACAAACGTAAATTACCATATCTCTCTTTAAGGAGATTAAAGGCGATGAGGTAGTTATCTGCGCTTAAAGGCTGTGACTCAACCAAGGCCAAGGCCTGGCCTTCCAAGGACGCACGCAGGAAATAGAACTTATGAATGTCGAGAATGTCATTGTTTCCATGAATGGGGGAGCAGTAAAGTTCGTAAAAGGAATACCATTCTCCTTCCTGGCCTGAGAAGTGAGGTAGAGTTATCTTAGGAAGTAAAGATTTCAGTTTATCCTTATGAACTGAAGCGGGTGCGAACTGGGCCGGATTGATGACCCTAGTGTCCGGTTCTGAGATACTGCGGATCAGTTGGTGGGCCTTGGCAATCCCTTCAAAATACAAGGGTTCAACCTCGTCCCGATCCGATTCAAGTTATGGGCAAGCGGATTCAATCTCTGTTTGAATTTGATCATAGTAATCATAAGACCGTTCGTACAACTTAAGGCGTTGTGTTAAGATGTCTAGATCACACCCGACGGGATTTACTTTGTTAATGAAATTTCTAAATCTGGTGAGTTGCCCTTTGTAGGAAGAACGTCCGGCAATGAGAGTTTCATCCTTTTCAGTAGGAGCCATGACAGAGTACGTAAATTAAAGTATAACTTAAGAAACTGTGGAACCTTGGAAATGCTGTCAGGCTGGCAGCAGCAAAAATGTTGAAAGAAAGGGACACACCAAAGGAGACAGGAGCGGCCTCTTTCCACTTCACAGGCTTTGTCCGATGTAGTTATAGCTGAAAGATTCAAAGCACATATTAACGATTTGCAAAATATTGTCAAATAACCCTTGAGAAAAAAAAATAGAAAATGACAAATGGACTCTACGGGTTTCGGCACCAAATTTTGCGTAGATTATTGACTTGGGAATAACCTAACCACCAAGGGAAGATGAGGAAGAAAAGGAAGTGGGTTTCGGACTGAAGAAAAAGGATGGAGAAATAGGAGGATAGTCCTACAAAAGTTATAAGTTTAACCTTAAATATACTAAAAGGTGACTGCCACTGCAAATCAGCTCTCCGATGCCTAAAGTGAGTAGGGACCTGGGCAAAGCTAACGGGAGAAGCAGCTGGAACTTGGGCGGTTTGCAAGAGAGTGGCTTTAGCGTATTCCCTCTCAAGCATACATATGCCTACTATGGGGAAGGGTGATGATCTGGCAAGACAAAGAGTAACAGATTTATTATGTCTGTTCAAAGGAGTTTGTTTTAAGACAAGTAATTTGAAGAATGCCAATAATTTGAATAGGTTTCGATAGTTTTTGTTTTCGAAATTGTAGAATTCCAGAGAGCAACCAAATGCTTCCAAGAAGGATAGGGATAAAACAATTATACCTTTGGGAATAGTTTTGGTAAGTGCACCAATAGTTGCACTTGGAAATGGCTAAGCTTTTACCCAGCAAGGAGCCGACTAAAAGTTTAGACAATGAGAAACACTTATATTTTGAAAGACCAACCATAAGTGTTGGAGAGAATTTCCACAAGCAGGAAGCTGGCGTAGCGAGCTATGCTTGCCTTACTGGCCAGTTTGAATTAGCTATTAAAGCTAAGAGAGACTTTACCAAGTTGTCAACTAAAAGTTCTTGCTCAAATGCAACAAGTGGTGAAAACCCTATCAAGAGATTTATTTGCATTAAGTGGGAAGAGTCAAGGAAGACAGGATCTTGCCTAACTGTTATACTAGAAAAATGATAAAGCGAAAAAGAACTCTTTAATTTATTTAAGAATGCAAAAGAGTGTAATGAATTTAACAAATATATAGTTTCAATTTTGTTAACAATCTTGCGCCAGGCAATTAACAATTCTTTTGGTTTCAGAACCTTTATATGTTTTAAAATCTTCGCAAGATTTTGAAATGGCGAAGATAAAAATACAAAATATAAAGACAATTGAAGTGATTTAAGTTAAACAATAAATCAAGTACAAGGTGTGTACTTTAAGAAATTTCTAAGAAAATATCTTAGAAAAAGTAACAACTTCGAAAGTAACAATAACAAAAACAGGAAGAATAAAATAGAAGTTCCTATAACTTCTTATATTGAAGCTGAATTTTTTTTTTAGTAGTTATACAAATAGGGCAGGTCACTTACTGTGAAACCTGAACAGAAAGTCGAAAGGAAGTTTCTAGACCTCCTATGTTTAAGTAGGAATCACGAGACAAATGGGGCAAGTATCCCTTTCGTGAAACCTAGAAATAACTCATTTATGAGTTGATAGAATTGTATTCCCTAATTAGAAGGGAGAAACAAGATAATTTGAAACGTGTACCAGACAAGTAGTTATGCAGACATTAATTAATGATATATAAGCAAAAAGGGAGGGCACGTCTTTAGAGTGACACCTCATTGAAAAAGACCTAAAGTAACAATTATTATTATGGTTTGTTAGTAAGAGGTTTAGGAAAGATCAACTGGGATTGAAGATAAATGTTCATGGCCGTATTTATAATAATTGGACGAGCGCGACGCGGAAGAGATACTGAACGAACACTGTTTTTCACTATAGTTTGTTGAAATGGATGAAAAGTTCACTGTAGTAGCACAAACGTTTATGGCAATGAAAGTTATCGCAATGATGGAAAATAACTAGTTACACTGGATAGGCGAGAGTCTATTGCTTGAGAAGGTTGTAGATAATCATTAAATACGCCAGAGAAAATTCCAACGGAGGAAGAAAAAGTAGCTATTGAGCAGTAATTCATAAGGAAGATTGCTTAGTTAGAAATTGTATTCCCACATGTGAGTGGAAAATACATGACGGTACGACTGGTAGATAGAGTGCGGATTCCGGAAGGTTTCAGAGCAATCCTAACTGAAGAATAGGGCCAAAGTTATTCCAGCGGTGGAACGAGCTAAGGATTTTATAGACAGTGGGTATTCAAAAGTATCCAACGTTGTGAGAAGATCTCTCATAAGAAATGCTGCTTTTTACTAATATTGGCTTAGACAGACATAAGCCCAACATAGAAAATCCCCAAATATAGTAATCTCACACTACCTATAAATGATCATTAAAAGCATGTGGTTATTAAAAGACGATGAGAATGAGATTAAAACCTGAAGTCGGTACTTATCCTTGCTTCATGGCGATGGTGAAGTTCCCTTTGACGGTTGAGATTAGAGTTCCAACATGGCGTGGAATTAAAAGAATGCCTCTTTAGTTGAAGAGGTGAGCTTTAGTTGAGCTTTGACTGACAGAGTCGAGTGCCGACGTACACGTGAGACACGCTCAGCGAAGCACAGAGGGAACAGGGAAGGGAAAGAGTGGGGGTAGGAGACAAAAGGAATACATATAAGAATAACCAACATGACAAAAAATAATTTTTTCTTGATGAAATGGTTTTCAAAGAGTTGATAGTAGGCGACACTATCGCATCCTGGTGGGTGAAAAAGTAGACGAAGTTCTCTTGATCACGGAGATGATAGCTGGCGATGGCGACGAGATCTGGTGGCCAGATTGATAAGGAAGTCCTCTTGCACAGGGAAGAATTGAGGAACTTCAGAGATTCGCTGCTAGATGACGCTAGGTGGGTTATGGAAGATATATATCTAGAACAGACTCACAAGTAACATGAGAAACCTAAACAGCAAGGAGAAATTAGAAGATCACTGTTTGTGTTTGAGAAAAAGGAAGGAATGAACAAGCAAAGAGCAGTAAAAGTATATTCTATCTTACCGTGTATTCCAAAGAATACAGCAGCCGCCTTCTTGAGGTTATGTAAACAATTGAACTAAATTAGATATCAGTGCACTACAATGTGTATAAACATTTCCTGTACCAGATTTCATTGCGTTTTGAACATTAAATCGCGAGAAAGGTCTATTTAAAATTTTCAAATTCGCTTGGCCACCTTGTTCGTTTTGTAGTTAACCGGTTTTTGAAAGTCTTATAGATGAACTTCCAGTAGTGCCCTTTATCTCTGTACAAAATTTCAGGGTGATACCGCAAATAGTTTCAGAGATATTGAATGCCGGAGAAATATTTCGCACATCCGCCATCTTGTGGTTATGTAAACAATTGAACCAAGTTAGATGTCGGTGCATTGCAATGTGTATAAACTCATCCTGTACCAAGTTTCATTGCGTTTGGTTGGTTAAATCGCGAGAAACGTCTATTTAAAAGTCGCAAATTCGCGTGGCCGCCATGTTGGTTTTGTAGCCACCAGTTTTTCAAAAGTTACATAGGTGAACTTCTAGTAGTACCCTTTATCACCGTAATAAATTCCAGGGTGATATCGGGAATAGTTTCGGAGATATTGAATGGTGGTGAAATACTTCGCACAGCCGCCATGTTGGATTGGTGAGACGTAACAAAATTTGATGGGCACGGTCGGGGTCGCCCGGGATAGTGCTATGAACTTAGCGAGTTTCATTGACATCGCTCCAGCCGTTTAAATTTTATTAGGGGGACACACCCACACACCTCGCACACACACACACGCACACACACACGGACAAAAGGTGATCTCATAAGCCTATTTTTTCAAATTTGAAAATACGCTAAAAATGAGATGGTGTGTGTCTTTCTGTCTGTGTGTTACACAATAACACAAGAACCACTGGTTCGGTTTAAATTAAATTTTCCATGGACGTAGCTGATTTACCAGGCTTACATAAAGGCTACTTTTGATTTCGATAATTTGCACTATTTAAAAAAGGCGACTATTTTCATATTTCCAATTCAAATAAAAAGAGAACGCTAAGAAATAGCAAACCTTTGATGGCAGTACGAGCTTTAAAATTTACTTTTCTATCCGAAAGGTCCGTATCAATTTTCGTGTATCTCCAACGGTTAGCGAGTAAAACCTAAATATGTCTTATAAAACACGGTCAACGCCGAGCGATGTTAGTCTATGTTAATCTCTACATGAACTGTTCATATTAATCTTACTGCAGAACTGGGCAAATTTATCTCAATAAAGTAGGTATCTTGACTTTCGCGGCCAATAAAAAAAACCGCACGATTGACGGCGTAAACCCAGAAAAGTTGCTGAGTTGTAATTGCTTGGCCCTGAAATTGAATATACAATCATTTCGGAAGCCTTTATAGGGAGGTGAAGGACTGTTTTAACCTTTAGCACTCGCAGTAAAGTAGCTGAGGTGTTCTAAATAAGAATTGAGGTATCGCACAGTTTGCTACTCCTTGGTAGTCCGCAAATAGACCATAAGAGCCCGCTGATGAACGATCTCGGAGTTACTAGGCGTAATCTCGCACAAGACACGCCATAAACTCAGAAAATATTTCTGTGACTAATTTGTTTTTGTTATTACTTGGGATGATTGAAGTTTGTTCCGTTACTGTTACTCTTTATCATGACATGGTACGTAGTTTCCGCAATATTACTTATTGCGGATATGATAATTGCTATCAAGTTTGATGTATTTTTAGCATAATGTGTATATGGTTAAATATAGTATGAAGACGTTAAACGATAGGTGTTCAATATTTAAGACAGGTTATTTAACTTTTACTACATAGAAGCTGATATTTATTTCCAATATTTAAACGCACTTTCTCACCTACAAAGCGGAGGCAACAGGCTTTTCTCCGAGTACTCCAGTTTTCCCTCTCACAATTTAATTCCAGCAACAATATCCACTATCATTTCATTTCATGCGTAATTCAATTAATCATTGCCCCAGGGGAGTGCGACAGGCTTCGGCAGCCGGCACAGTTCATATCCTCGCTGTTAGATGGGGATTTCATTCATTCCATTCCCTGACCCGGTCGGTCGACGGAAAGCAGGCTAAGGATTTTCACTTTCCTACCTCTGATTAATAATTTGGTGAGTGAAAATGCATGTAGTCTACACATGTAGTTGGTAACATGGAAATAACATAACTACATTAGGAATGTGTGATTATATATATTTATGATTTAGGCCAGCAAGTACTAAAAGCCGTTCGAAGAATAGGTACTTCAGCTAGTTAAAAAATAAATAAATACAAAATATAAATAAACGATAATAAAAAATTAAAAAATAAAATAATAATTAAAGTAATGAATCAAAATAAATTCAAATTGAAAATGACGTGTGCTATGGATAGAGGGGACAGAGACCTTTCGTTTGAGCCCTGACACAACTTTCACCGATTATCGTTCGGGTGATATACGTTATATTTTTGGAAATCAATCATCAATAAATAACAAATAAATCTTGAAAAATAAATAAAACAAAAAACAAAGCTGGAAAAGAAGATAAACTGACCAAGGGAGGTCAACGGAGATGCAACTGGCGCAATTATGTGGAAGCAATGGTGGACTTTTGGGTTAAACCAATTTAAATTTGGAAAAATATGTTTGGAATTTTAGGGAAAGGTGGGGACTGGGAGTAGGGAGTAGAAAAGGGGGTTTGGAGACATCTACCATAACGTTTGAAAAGTCCGCCATCTTAGAAGAGCATGAGCACCAAAAATCGTAGGTGGGGGTAGGTCTTATCTTGGGGGAAAAAGACTTGTCCTATAGATAGAGGGGATGGAGCCTTTTCGATTGAGCAACTGGACAGGTTTATACTTGTTTAACTTTAAGCGAGCCTCACATGCCGGTACCCTCTTAAAGCGAGCCTACACGATGGATAATAAAATTAATTATAATAGCCGATAAGAAATATTTAATAAAAATTTATAAATAAATATTAAATAATAAATAAACATAAATTATATAGTAAATATACGATAATGAAAAATAATAAATATTAAATAAATAAATTAAAAATAATTTAAGTAATCAATCAGTCGGCGGCCATTTTGGATCGACCGCTCGGGCAGCTAGGTGTCATATCACGTGACTTTGTGGAAATCATTCCTAACCTAACCAATACTTCATTAAAAATATATTGAAATGGAAAATGACGTGTCCTATGGACAGAGGCGACGGAGACCTTTCGTTTGAGCCCTAACACGACATTCTCCAATTATCGTTCGGGTGACATTCGTTATATTTTTGGAAATCGATCATCAATAAATAATAACAAATTAATATTAAATAATAAATAAATCGAAAAAAAGCTGGAATAGAAGAGAAACTGACCAAGGGAGGTCAACGGAGATGAACGTGGCGCAACTTTTGGGATAAATCTAATTAAATTTGGAAAAAATATGTTTGGAATTTTAGGGAATGGTGGGGGGTGCGAATAGGGAGTAGAGAAGGGGATATGGAGACATCCACCATAACGTTTGAAACGCCCGCCATCTTAGAAGTGCATGCGCACTAAAAATCGTTATTTTCGCCGAAGGAAAAGACTTGTCCTATAGATAGAGGGGATGGAGCCTTTTCGATTGAGCCCTCACACAACTTTCTCCGATTACTCGTTCGGGAGTACGCACGGCCTTGACCCAGGGTGTATTGCAGGTTACCCCATGGGATAGGATCCCGCTATTTACGAGCACGGGCAACTGAACACCAAGTAACTAGCAATGTTCATGTGACACAAATTAATTCGCTATATATTAGCCTACTTGGAATATACATACTTCAGTATTGAACACCTTAAGGATGAATGGAGAGCACTATTTAGCGCTAAACCGATTGTGTAGAGATGATTGATAGTACAGTACATGGCACATAGTACATATAGTGTGATCTGTTATAATGTACAGCACATAGCATATACTACATATAGTGTGGTCTGTTAAAATGTACAGTACATAGCGTGGTCTGTTATAATGTACAGTACATAGCACATAGTATGGTCTGTTATAATGTACAGCACATAGCATATACTACATATAGTGTGGTCTGTTAAAATGTACAGCACATAGCATATAGTACATATAGTGTGGTCTGATAAATGTACAGCACATAGCATATAGTACATATAGTGTGGTCTGATAAATGTACAGCACATAGCATATAGTACATATAGTGTGGTCTGATAAATGTACAGCACATAGCGTGGTCTGTTATAATGTACAGTACATAGCACATAGTACATATAGTATGGTCTGTTATAATGTACAGAAGCTGGCACACTACACAGCGTACACTTATCCAACTCACAGCATACCACTGCATGCCTCCCTTCTAGCGTCCAACATTTTAACTGGAACAATTTATTCTGAACTTTCGCTCTTAGTTTCACTTCTATACATTAGCTTAATCCTCCCCCGAAGTAGTATTTAAAAATTCTCTACACTATGTACACAGTATATCCAAAATAAATTCTGGGCATCTATTGACAATTCTTGTGTATAAATGCGATTTAATGTGTGCGTCACGACACGTCATTAATTCATTTCTTAAAGAAATGACGTAGCCTCTACAATTAAACTATGTCAGTCTTGCCTTTTATTCTTGTGTCGTGGATTGAAGTGATAGCTTAGTTGTTGTGATTTTGTTTCTAAGTGGATGACAATGGTTCATGGCATGACCTGATATACATGTTTTGTGGGGATATGATCAACTGGAGTCGGGTTTTATCGTTATGTTTATATCCCGATGCTTGGGTTTGAACGTAATCTAAACTTTCATACATAGGGCTATGTTTTAAAATTCATCCTCCATGCCGGTAATGTAATTTTACGTTAACTAACCACTTACTGAATGAGCAAACTGGTAAACAGTTCAGTTAGCCACAAGAGATTCAGCGAAACGGCCGCGACACATTCCACCCTCATCTCCTTTATAAAATAGGCCTTTACCACTAGTCAGTTGCCATTTTGCTAATATTTGCGTGTGAGCGAAAGTAATATAGTGTCATATTGTAAAGTAAAATTATGTTGTACTATGTTAAGTTATGTTAAGAAAACAGTGGTCGATTAATGTTGGAACTATGCCAACGAAAAGAAAGGGCAAGGCGTTTCGCGATATAGGACTTAATTTAATACCAACATACATTACGGTATGTTAAGTTTTGTATATATATTATTATTATAAAGCAGGTGTTTCACCCTCAGTTACAAAATGAAACTCACTCAAAATGTTGTGGCATTATTAAGACTTTCTATACAAATACTTTTTGAGTTTGCCCTAAATCATAATGATGTAATAACGCTTAATTAATTAATAGTATGGAATGCCTGAGATTCATTTTGAAGCTGAATATTTAGGACCCCTATTAAAAAAAAGGAAATGCCTAAACATTCCTACAAATAGGATAAATATAAGGTTAACGAAAGAACATGAAATTTGTAAGTTTAACACTTACTCATTTAAGTGACTTCCACTTTCATATGCTTCTTCATTCTGATTTTCTCCTTTTACATTCTGGGGATAAGATGGAATAATTTATGTCAGTGTTATCACCTTATAATTATACACAAATGACAACCCATGTAATAGTACAGCACTACTCATCTGAAGTGAAGATATATTCGTTGAATGACTTTCAACTGTCCATCAAATCCTTGTGCTAGAGATAAACTTTATACAGATAAGTGGAAATAATCCCACGTTCTGAAACTTATAATACACTTTTAGAGACCACGTTAAATTTAGAGCGATTGGAAATGCTTCTCAAGTTGAAGTTTTCCAGTAAATGTGCTCGTACGTTTCAGCACCGTGCGTTTCAAACTTGTAGGGCAAATTATTTAATAATATATAATCGTAGATCGAAGTTAGACTTTACTCAGAATATAATGCTGATTGGAAATCAGTTATAAGGGTCTCATCTGTTAAATACGTAGGGCTAATAATACATGAAAATCTCTCCTGGCAAAGCACATTGATGCGTTAGTAAAAAGAATAACACATACCGCTGGTATGATAAAAATGAGCTACTAAATCCCAAAATATCTACTCAGGAAAGTGTTATTTTCCTTAATCCATAGCCACTTAAAATATAGCTTTAAAGATTGAGGACAAATGAACTTTTTTTTTTCTAGCCGTAAGACCATATGAGAGGGGCAGGTGACCCAGCTGTTCCGCCCCTAGAAACAATAACAATAGAATAGACCTAAACAAATCCTACGGTCCAACACGTGCACAAATCATTGAGTAAGAAGCTACTAGACTGCCCATACGTACATAACATTTGAGGATGAAGCATAAATCTATCAACCTTCAGAATATTATGCATGGCATTTCTTCACAATTGACTGCAATTTAGTATTTTAATGTTCAAAAAGAAGTTAGATTGAGTAAATGAAATGCCTCTATGGGAAGTCTCTTGTAGAGCAGCTTGTAACTGTAAAAATTATGTGCCTGCTAGTGTACGGGAGCACACAGTTTGCAAAGGAGATTAGAGCATGCCATTAACTCTACGAATTATGTGTCTGCTAGAGTACAGGAGCACACAGTTTTTAAAGGAGATTAGAGCATGCTAGTACCTCTACGGATTATGTGTCTGCTAGAGTACAGGAGCACACAGTTTCTAAAGGAGATTAGAGTGCTAGTAACTCTACGAATTATGTGTCTGCTAGAGTACAGGAGCACACAGTTTGCAAAGGAGATAAGAGCAGCTAGTAACTCTATGAATTATGTATCTGCTAGTGTACGGAAGCACACAATTTTCAAAGGATATTTGTGCAGGTACTAACAGCCAAGCGCTTCCGGTTGTCATCAACTTAATTTTGAGAAAACAACTGTAAATCCATAAATGCTTTTAGGAGATAAGCAGATGTCTTGAAAATAAGCATGAAGTTACTTACCTCATTCAGATCTGAAGATGAAGTTTCTGTTTTGATGCATGTAACAATATCCGGAATTGAAGATTCCTCAATCTTGATATCCGTGTGATGGTCTGCATCGTCCTGCAATAAAATGACTTGTTTCACATACTGTATATGTTCCTTTGCGGGGGTGGAATTATATCTTACAGATGGCTTGTAAACTTGCACTGAAGGAATCAAGGAATAAAATAACATGCTGAAGGTAATTCAACCCCGCATTCATAGTTTTCTTTCGTCCATAGCTACATGGCAAAAACCTGATAGATATTGTGCAGTTTTTATCAAAAAGCATTTCAGTTAGAATACACTCGCAAAACGTGGGCCTAGCATATTGTCACTAGTATTGAGTGTGTGTGTTGCGACTTTGCGGCGTAGCTGCAGTTACTTTGCTACCATACAACGTTAATAAGGACAAGCAACAATGATAAATGTTGGGTTAAGATATCTCGAACCAAGAGTTAAAAAAAATAATCTCATTGATACCTAACGGAGGGAGTAATTTAACGTGAACGATAAACAAATAGGGGTTTATTTGTAAGTACAGTGGCAGCTACTTGAACTCCCATTTCATATAAATTCACTTGTAATACATAATACATGAGTAATTGTGGTTATCAAGATGATTACGCAATGTAATAATAAATAGAGAACTGAATAAGAATATTTTATAGACAACATCTTAAGAGACTTTCTGAACGAAAATACTACCCGTGGTCCAATAAAATGCAGAGAAACACAGCCATAGACCATCTATGGGGAGTTTTTCGCGGAGACATCGTGCCGGTCCAAATCAAGACACATCTCTCTTTCTCCTTCGTTCAACCCTCCTAGGAAACGAAGAACCCCTAACTATCAAATATGTGTGCAACATTGGAGGCTATGATGAAGATACTGACAATCACAGATAGCTGTGGAGGCTGTCTTCAAGGGTGAACCATCAATATATTCACCTGCGGAGTGAGGCATCATGGTGGGAGGAGGACCAACATCATATTAACAGGGCAAGCAGTGAAGAACGCCCCAAGGCTCATGTGAGTGATCGGACACTTCTGATCCCCTGATTAGGATTTAAAATAGAAATCCAACCCGCTCAAGAACACACATGTCTCACGGGTCAGTCTATGATTTGACAGGGGCTATCATATTCAGGGAGTAGAATAGATCGCGATACATTTCCGTAAAAACTTTCTTTTAAAAAAATATTGCAGCGTTGATGACGTCATCTACGTCACTAAAGACACTCGATATTTTTCAAGTAAGCTTCCGGAAAACTCCTGGACAACCGGGGGGGGGGGGGAGGAAACATAAAAAGAAATCGGCAATTACAGTAGCCCTTCGAAACCCGATATACATCCAACATTATGCAATTTCCTAATATTTACAATATATGTATCCTGATCTTTACTTGACCTACATCGAAATTTTGGCATTTTAGCATATGTTTACAAAATATGTATCCCCATCTTTACTTCACCTATATAGGATATCTGGTAAGGATCCTGATACACATGTTATTTCCAAGTATAAATGTAAATTGCAAAAATGTGCATGTGTATCAGGAACTTTACCAGACATAATTTATGGAAGTCAAGTAAAGATGGGCATACCTAATTTATAAACATAAGCTAAAATACCAACATTTCGATGTGTATCGCCATCTCTACCAGGCATCATATATAGGTCAAGTAAAAATGGGGATACATCATATACATAAAGGAGCAAGTCTGTATATATGTGCGTACGTATGTGGATTTGTTCTCTATATAAATCTACACTGTTCCACCAATCTCAACCCAGTTTTGCATAAACATAGGTTAGGACACGGAAGAAACCGCTGGCTACAAGAATTTTCGGTAGTCTTTCTCATTTTTCAGATTTCGGCCTTTTGACACTCGAGCCAGAAAATATCCTGATGATGGAATGGCAAGGCCGATCATTTCCATGGCAAAAATAACTCAAGACGTGATCACCAAGTTTCCATCTATCTCCGTAAGAAGCCATGCCTCTTCATTTTCTCCACGGCAACAGTAGCTGCATAAGTGACCACCTGGTTTCCATCTATCTCTGTAAGAGGCCATGGCACTCCATTTTCCAAACGGCAAAACAAGCTCAAGATGTGACCACCAGGTTTCCATCTATATCTGTAAGAGGCCACGGCACTCCATTTTCTATCCAAACCACGATAAGAACATTATAAATCGGAACGCCATAAAAATCTGATTATGTTATTTTTTAAAAATGTTATTAACAGGCGTCATTGTAGGGAATTGAAATTAAAAAATAAATACATTGGCCAACCCTGCATGTGGCGTAACGTTACAACAGCTTAAGATATCATCAAGAAACTTAGTATTAAGATCAAAGAGCTAAAATGATTCTGATGTTGTTGATTAATTTAGAAGCTTTGCAATATAATGCTCATATAGCCCATGAACTTGAGTGGGTACGGAATTTTTCTTAACACATGTGTTACTGTGATGGCTGTAGTAGTGTGTGTATTCGTAATTGAAATAAGGATTGGAAAGAAGGTTGTTATGTCGTTCAGTTAGGAACTATCCCGGTATTTGCTTCCAGTATAATAAATAACCCCTGGCACTACAGCCCATGAAGGGCCAAGGCTTACCAAGCGACCGCTGCCCAGCCATTTGACCTTCAGATATTGGGGTGACGCAAGGTCAGCTCATTGGGTCCCCTCGGCCGTTAATCTAGGTTTTCGTGATCGAGATTTGCTTCGAGTATAAGTGGGAAAGCACGGAAAACGATTACCGAGTTTTGCCTCGGGAGTGTAGCCGACCATTCCGGCTCTCAGACCAAAATTTAAATTTCATGACAGAGCCGGGATTCAAACTCGGACCTCCAAGGCAAAAGCCGAGAATGTTAGCCGATAACACACAAGGTCGTTAAAATGATTTTTGCATTATGTGTATAATTTTATTTTATATTTAGTCTTTAGGGCACCGAAACCTATGTGACCTTTAGGGTCTAATTTTACACTTTTGATGCCGCTGCTGTTACGGAATATTTTGAATCTTTACCTTATGACGAAAGGTATCACGCAAAATATATTGTATGTAATATCTACTAGAATTGAAATTTTATACACTCCGTTAAGGTGTGTTTTACTACTGATATGTTGACGTTTATGTTTTATTAATCATAATGTCATAATACTGCGTTTTTTACTGTTGACAGTGTTTACCTACAAATCAGAAATACAGTAACTTTTTCGTGATATTTCAGATTGTTCTCTGAATATTTTTAGCCTTTATTATTTGGGTTATATTGTAATTGGTAATTATCCTGCTCTATGACTATGCTAATTTGTAATGGAACCGGATGTATACTTAGGAATTGAGTTGATAACAAGTTGATAACATAATTAAACTACGAATATATATTATTATGCGATAATTTTCGACTGATAAGGACCAAACAGTAAGTAATGATACTTTCCCATAAGAATAGCGGACACTATATAGTAGTTCGATTACATTCGTTCACAATTTTTTCCTACGTATATGTATGTATTTATATTAGCAATTTTAGTGCTTAGTGACAAAAGTTATTTAATAGCCTAATGTTATATTGTCATGAGGTCTAATCTCTGGATTCCGGTATAGCATATTAGTAATTAGTTTAGAGAATTTATTTTTTATCTTATCTTAATTTTCTTTAACTTGATGTGGATGAGATAATAAGCATGTACATTATTTTTACATCAATACTGTTCCTTATTGTGTTGCTATAGTACACACTGAGCTACTGTATGTACTGGAGTAAGTCATTTCTCATTATTCACGTAATGGGTGCGGGATTGAAAATTATGGGTACACTTGACGCCACAATGATGACTTAATCTTCCAATCATTGAATAATTTAAATATTATTTTCTATCGAGAAGGTAGTTGCTACATTTTAGAAATAATAGTGAAAACTATGTGAACACTGCTATAAGACGTCTAATTACCCCATTAAATTAAAAATAAACACTATCAGGGAAGTAATTGTGAGACCGATTTCTCCAGGATTTGTGTATATACATCGTTTTTTACTATTGTTGCAGGCTATGCTCAGCTATTGCACTCCACAGTACTTTTCGACTAGGTATACACTGAGTTAGTATTGCACTTGAGTAACATCAGAGTTCAGGAGAATTATGTTCTAAACTCACTTAGGGGAAAAATTAATATGTTCTGAGAAATATATTTGCATGTATATTTCTATGACTTATGAAGACACCTCCCGGGCTACGCCGGGTGCAGTGGGTGAAGTAAAGATGGGGATACATAATTTACAAATATCAGATAGAATGCCAAAATTCGGAGGTGTATCGGGATCTTTACCAGACCAGATGGGGTACATATTTAAAAAAGTAAAAGCGACAATACGAAAATTTGGAAAACGTTACACATCTCATTTCCAAGTGTTATTGCAAATGCCATTCACCAACCCAATACCCTTTATTCCAAGTCATTTTCCCATAAGCTCGCCAGGTTCATGTTATTATTAATATTATCAATAATATCAATATTACATCCAGCAATACAAGAAAATATAAACATACATAGCTATTTAAGTATTAGGACATACCCGTGCATTGCCCAAGCAATCGCGTGTGCTAAATATACATTGTCCTTTTCACTACAACACTGTATCATTCACTTGTTCTCTTGATCACTGGAGTCCCTTCATATTAAATATGTATAATCTTCATCATATCGTAACTTTAGTCTATTTCTAATTATTATCTAAGGAAAGGCATTAGTCTAAAAATGTACATTCTGAGATCTATGTAATGAATATCAAATTCAGCCGAGTAAGGGAAGAATACATATAAGCTATACCACGTAAGGTGGGTGGCATATTAGGTCTACTTACCTAATTATAACGTTAAGTGTCCATGTAAAAAAACATATACTGTATATATTAAAATAAGCGTTGTGAAATTGCTAAGTAGCAATGGTAATGCTATTTTATAGATTAAGATACTTTAATATATCTTTAATGAAATTTTTATTCTCTCGAACAAATATCTTTGCGTTACTTATAAACCTTGCAGATTTATGTAACTGCTCTTTTATGGCTTTAGGAAAGATATTGTAAAATTCAGGAATAAAGTATTGAAAATTATGCTTTGCAATAGTTAGATTTGGTTTGAAGAGGACAGCCAAATTTCCTATTCTACCTCTTGTTTGGTAGGTGTGGCTCATATTTATAACTGAATTTTTATTTTTATGGATATATTTATAAACTTCCGTCGCATAAAGTTGTCCTATATTCATGACGTTTGCTTCCGCAAACAATTCGTTAGTAGGATATAACCTTTTCTTTTTATACATGATACGCAACAACAAGTTTTGCAGTACTAGAGCTTTTCTTACAATAGTTTGATAAGCTCCTCCCGATGCAATTAATCCATACGTGAGAGTAGACTGAATAAGTGCAAAGTAGATATCTCTCAGTAGTTTAATATTGACAATGTGTTTCAGACAATGAAATACATAAACTGCCCTCCTTATTTTCGTTGTGATGAAATTAATGTGAGATCTCCACTCCATGTCTTCATCAAAATACATTCCGAGGTATTTTATATTTTGTGTGCGGTTGATTTTTATGCAGTTGCAGCTTGTATTACAGTTTTCCCGATGTACTGTAGGCTCGTTGAAGCAGTTTTGATTGTTTTTTAATGAGAAAATAATAAATGTTGATTTATTTACCTTCAGAAACAATTCATTATTATCCAGCCATAATTTAGTCCCTTTTAAAGCTTCGGTAGCTTCTTGCCTGACTATTTCCCATGTATTCCCTTCAACAAATATAGCGGTGTCATCTGCATAAGAATTAATTGAACTATTTTTTTAGATTATTTATTGATTTTTCAATGTCATTAATGTATATAACAAAAAGTAGTGTCCCTAAGATTATTCCTTGTGGTATTCCCTTTTTTACTTGCATCGGTGCACTCAATGTGTCATTTATTTTTACATATTGGATTCTGTCAGTAAGGTAACTTCTGATGAGATTAAGAGCTGTGCCTCGAATACCATATTTTTCCATTTTTTTGGAGGAGAATATCATGTGATACAGTGTCGAAAGCTTTAGTAAGATCTAAAAACAATCCTAGTGATGGTTGGAGCAATTTAATTTATCTTGTATTTGGTTAGTTAGAGCTGCAATTGCATCCACAGTACTTCGACTTTTTAAAAATCCATACTGCCTTGCTGATAGAATGTCATGCTTCAGTAAAAACTGGAAAATATTTTTCTTGATACATTTTTCAAATATTTTTGCTATTATTGTAATCAGAGATATAGGTCTATAATTTTCCATGTCTATAGTATTGCCTGACTTTAAGATTGGTTTAACTATTGTTGACTTCAGTTGCTTTGGAAAATATCCTTCTGTAAAAGATTGATTTATGAGATTTAAAAGCGGTTTCTTTAACGATACTATATTTTGTTTTATAACCTTTGCTGAAATATTGTCTATTCCCATAGCTTTATTGTCACTTATGTAACCTAGAATTCTTTTCAAATCAGTGGAATTTACCGTGGCCATGAAGCATGAACTCTTATTGCCAGTTATATTAAGTGTGGGGTTTCCACTTTTCTTTATACATTTGGACATCTCGGTAGTGTTATTTATGAAATATTCATTAAATTTATTTGCAATTTGCATGTCACTTTTGTAAATTTCATTCTGATACCTTATTTCACTAATTTGCTCTTTTTGATTAGTTCTCTGAGCTACCTCATTAACTATACCCCAAAAGTCTTTAGGATTTCCTGAACTAGCATTCACTAAATGTCTATAGTAATCTATTTTTGCCCAGTTTATTAGCTTATTTAATTTGTTTCTGTATTATTAATATTTCATTATTAATTCTTCGTTATTTTTATTTGCCATATAATTGCGGTATAATTTATCTCTAGTATTTATGGATTCTACCAATGCAAGGGTAATCCACACTTTTCTTTTGACTCGCTTTGAGTTTGACTGTTTAGTAGATTCATGGATGCAGCTTTGTATTGTTTCAATAAATATATTTAATCTAGTATCCAAATGTCCTTCTCACAGTTTATTATGCCAGTTGATGTTGTTTAACCTCTTTTTTAGTTCCGCATAATCCAATTTATGACTTTGATAATTCCTAATGATTGGTTTATTTTTCTGACAACTAACTTGATTAAATTTTAGGCTAATTATTGTTGTATTGTGATCAGTTATTTTGCTTTCCGAGATGATAGAGAGAATATTTTCATTCGAAAGCCTGCTTTTAAGAAATGCGTGGTCAATGCATGATTTACTAGTTTCAGTCTCCCTAGCTGTACCATTGATTATAGATCTGCAATCATATTCATTAAGAAGGTTTAATAATCATCTGAGTCTTGATTTTCGAATAAATTAATATTCATGTCACCAATTATTAATTCATTTTCTAGCTGACAACCTGTTTTTATATGCGGTAGTTATTTAAATTCTCCAGAAATAATGTTTTGTTTATTTTGGTGGTTTACACCCCTGTTATTGCAATTTTGTTGTCGCTTTTATTAACAACTACTCGAATAAATTTGAAATCTTTATATGCTACACACTGAACTTCATGCTGTAATCCATCTTTTATCATGATGACAACTCCGTCATTCTGATTTATTGCACTTGCATTATAGTAAGATTTATAGCAGCTATGTTTAGTATCATTTACGTTATTTAATTTCCACGTTTCCGATAAGACCACAACATGAAATATATTTTCATAAGCCTTCAGAGTAACATCTAAGTTATTCTTGTGTTTCGCTCGACTTCTAATATTAGTATGGATTACTTTTAAACAAGTGTTATCTTCATGTCTATCTAAGAAATATTTACACTCACCTATACCCTTCCCCACCTCTGACCGAATTTGATATTTTACATAATCATCTGCATATGTTTTCATAGGAAAAGTATTAAGTGTTAGCGGTAAAGTTCTTGTCTCGGAAGGAGGGGAGTGGAATTCAGCTGTAGGCCTACTAAATACAGACACAGAGTTTCCAGAAATATTAAATATTGAAAGATGTTCCTAAAATGAAATGTTGCATAATTATTTAAGTAAGTTATATGAAGTAAAATAAAAATAAAAATTAAAAGGAGGAAAAAGAGTGAATAATATGAGTACATTAGTTATCTTCATTGTACCTGGAACTTAGCAGGGGGTGAGCTTTTTAAGCTCGGCTGCGTTTCTCACACGATGTTTGATGTCACCTCGCAGTACAATTATAAACTTGCACAGGATAGCTCTAGACTTTCCACCCCCTGGAGCTCCAACCCTATGCGAGCGGTCAATGTCATCCACGGTCAAAGGGACGTTCAGCTTCGCGACAACATTGAGCGCTGGTCCGTGCTTTCACTTCTCTGTTCCGGCACACCAAAGATTCTTAGATTGTTCCTCCTTAAATATTGTTCTGTTTCCTCAATTTTGTCGTGAAGTGAGGACTTCAGTTCAATAATTTCATTTTCGCGAGCTTTCAGTTCATGCTTTAATTCTGATATCAGCTCATTGCTGAAAGCCAGTGATTCCCTTAGTTCCTCGCCTACCTTTGTGCGAGAACTGTCACTAGGGGCTGAAGGAAGTCATTGTTTTGGAATAAGATCTTAACGATACCCTGCACCAAGTTTCCGAAGTTATCATGTGACAAGATGTCATTACCTGCTTTGTCCGAGGGGCTGCGTGTAGTACCATTGGTCGCTAAGGGAGAGTGCTGGCTGCTATTCCTCTGTTGAGGGGATGAGACTTCACCGGAAACAGCTGACGAGCTTGATGCGTGCTTGGCTGGAACTTTTCCTTGTGCACTGACATTTGAAGAGAGAGTTGCGTTTCTTTTATCTTTGTTTCCCGCCATGCCTAACCTCAATGTGATGATTTACAAATTCCAATATGACTATAAATATCTCACTACAGTTACGCTCACTTCACTAACACCTTCACAGGTCACCTTCACTTCAGTGAACCAATAGCACCTCACAAGACCGTGGTAATACTTATTTTACACCTTCTAAATGAAAAACTTTCTGGACTGATCCTCCAAGCGTTAGGCCACCATGGAAGCTACTATAACTATGTAAACATTTAGTATCCTTCGTGATGTCGTCGACACTTATCACTGCAGCCATTTTGTTAATAAGGCTTTCCATACATACACGAACCTAACCTTGTCGTTATCCCCCTGACCCCCTTGCTTGTAGCACAAGCAGTAATTTTTTGTTAATAGGGCTTTCGAGACATACACTATATGTTTTGATGTGAAAGGTTATCACTAAACCTGTGTTTCATCCTCAGACAAATACTGTATACCTGAAGAGTGAAACTGCATTACAAATAAATTAGCTACTGTTAGCACAGCGTGTGGTGTAGACGTCACGTAAAATAGATCCCAAGAACTCGCATTATGATTACAATAACATCAGCAAATGCTCACTGCTAAAATAAGAAATATTTAAATGAGAGGAAATATAGAACCTATGAATACCTGTATTTCAAGTTCCGATTTGACTGCCCATTTTTTATCTTCGTAATTATCACCAGACTCATCCAGCAGATTATAAGAGGGTAACAGGTCAATAGATTCCTAGAAAGTATTATACAAATGTGAGCCAACGTAAAACATGCAGACAGAATAAGTGTACTAAGTTATGTGTAAAAATAAAATATTAAACATCGTGGTTAACCTACCTGACTTAGTGAGAAAGATGTCACCTAGAGACCTCATTTCAACTATATAAGTAGTGTGAAACAAACCTAACCTGGGGCTTACGCTCCAGACCCCCTTCCTTATGGTACTAGCAGTAATTTTCGGCCAGGCAGTACCTAACCTAGTAGCGGACATAAATTCATTCTGCACGCCGTGAGAACATGCCTTTTCGTAACTTTCAACGAGGTATATTATTGAAAATATAGGATTTATGATTTACATACCTTTCTCGGAGTTGTTGGGAGTCGTTTCACAATCTCAACTACAACTGCCGCACCTCAATAATATTTTTTTACGAAAATAAAGATTTTTTATCGTGTTCGTTTCACTACGGACGCCATCTTGGACACTCGACAGACTGACATGTGACTACGTTAGCAACATGTCGCACACAAAATTCACCATTCACCATTTCACACGTAAAGACGTAAAGTACTGCCTGGCCGAAAATTACTGCTAGTACCTCAAGCAGGGGGGTCTGGGGCGTAAGCCCCAGGTTGGGGGTCTGGGGCGTAAGCCCCAGGTTAGGTTTGATTTTGTATGTAAAACATTAATGAGATAGAATTTATGAAGTAATTTCACATGTCACACAATCCATGGTTAAAGTACGACTGACGAGTTGGATTTGGCGCAATAGTATATTACATTATCGACGCTCTTTTGTTTCTTTGTATACCCGGTGCGAGATAGTAACAAATGCGTGGGGTTGGCATTCCTGACTTAGTGAGAAAGATGTATCCTAGAGACTTCATTTCAACTATATAAGTAGTGTGAAACAAACCTAACCTGGGGCTTACGCCCCAGACCCCCTTGCTTATGGTACTAGAAGTAATTTTCGGCCAGGCAGTACCTAACCTAGTAGCAGACATAAATTCTGTCCTATTAATGTTCTACATACAAAAACAAACCTAACATGGGGCTTACGCCGCAGACCCCCTTGCTTGTGGTACTAGCAGTAATTTTCGGCCAGGCAGTACCTAACCTAGTAGCGGACATAAATTCTATCTTATTAATGTTTTACATACAAAAACAAACCAAACCTGGGGCTTACGCCCCAGACCCCCTTGCTTGAGGTACTAGCAGTAATTTTCGGCCAGGCAGTACTTTACGTCTTTACGTGTGAAATGGTGAATGGTGAATTTTGTGTGCGACATGTTGCTAACGTAGTCACATGTCAGTCTGTCGAGTGTCCAAGATGGCGTCCGTAGTGAAACGAACACGATAAAAATTCTTTATTTTCGTAAAAAAAATATTATTGAGGTGCGGCAGTTGAAGTTGAGATTGTGAAACGACTCCCAACAACTCCGAGAAAGGTATGTAAATCATAAATCCTATATTTTCAATAATATACCTCGTTAAAAGTTACGAAAAGGCATGTTCTCACGGCGTGCAGAATTACCAATATTTTTTATACACATGTTCTCACGGTGTGTAAGTATTATGTCACTAAAACTTGCTTGTCATGCACATCACTAAGATTGCTATGTTACACGATATAAATAATAAATACAACTTACAATATTAGGCAATTCATCAGTTTGAGACGGCCATTCTGGTTCACTCTTAATGAGTGGTTGTTGCTCCATAATGTCCAGCAAACTAGAACACACAAAGTGCGCTTAGGAATTATAAGAAGCCACACTTATACCAGTACACCAAATCACTATCATTATCAAATGAGGTAATTTCAGAATTCAAATAAGACTACAGTAATGAGAATATAACCCTCCAGGTACACAGTGAGAAGAAGAGATTAGCGCTCGACTTAAAATGATATTAACTTAACTTAGTATCGAGTAAAATATTAAGATCTATCATGGCGATAGAATGAGGATTTACTGGTGCCAGCCACAGAAATGAAGCGTCCTATAAGTTGGTTTTACACAAATATGAGCACAATATGACGGGGCAGAGAATTCCACTACAAACCTTTCAACGTAACAGTAAACTCAAGTCACACCATGAGTAGGCCTACTAAGAAATTGTCAGCAACTGGATACAGTGAGTTACAGAAAATATAAAACAATACTTCCGACTCGTGTTACAAGAAACCCAGTTCAAATCCAAACACACCATATCTCCCTCAGAACCAACTGTAAACGGAAGAGATTCGAAGGTGCATTTATCCGTACCAACTTATACATTCTATCTCCGCGTAACTTGTATAATTGTCGGGATAGATAAATTTCTAGTTAACTTACACGTTTAAACCTGTGTATCCGCGCCAATCAAAATATTAATCTAAACAGGGCATGAACGTGTCCAAGCAGAACTCTGGTTGTAGGAATCGACTTCTTTATGAAATTTATGAAGTGTAATTCAATTATCCGTACATGGAACTCAAAAACTCTCAGATCTTAATATTTTGCCGCGAGGGACCGTACGTGGAAGACACTAACTTGGTGACGATATTGCTAGCGGCAATAAAAACTTTGGGGCGAAGTTATTGCTGTTGATAAATAGCCTAGGCACGATGTAAGAAAAACTGTGACACTAGGGATGTTTTTCTAACAATAAACAGACTTTTTATTATTATTATTATTATATCGGCTATTCTTATGCACCGGTGACATATTACAAAACTTAATGATATAAATACATATCCCATCAATTACCTAAATTTAATTGGCATCTTCTTTCCCGGAAACTGGAACTTAAACCCTTTGTCCGCATTACCTAGCCCTAGACCTTTTACTTAATCCCCTTAGGGAACAGCGTTTTGGAACATGGAATATAAGATGCCCAGCCAAACTGGTACCCGGAAAAATAGATACCGTTCCGGACCGGTAAATTGATCATCAAACTGGAAAGTTACCTACTCTTAGAAATATTACGTACTGTCATTATTGACCTGAACGGATTCGCGCGTTAACGTGCAAGGCCACCGTCAGTCCCGATGAAATAGTTCTCCTCACCTTGTCTCCGATCCCGTAAAATAGGGAATAATATTTAGAGATAATAATTATTACCGTATTATTATTATTATTATCATTCTTTCGTTTCACACTGCTTCGGGTACGTTGAATCAATCATTTCTCTGTGTGTCGTTCTTTACTTTGTGCCCGGTATCTCTTCATTCTTTCTGATCTTTTCCTCTCTTCTTCCAAGTTGATGGGCTTGGATTTAACGTAGATTTGTCTTGGAACCATATATTTTCGTTTTTATTAATTAGTTTTGCTTGTCAATTGAACAGTGAATATTCTGTAATTTCCTTTTAAATTCTACTAGGCCGTTTTCAGTTTCTTGAAACCATGTGGGTTTCGTTTCGTAGTTACGGAAGAAATCAAAGGTTTGTTTGGTTAATCTATTAGAGTTCATTTTGAGAAGATCACCTCTAAGATTTATTCTCCCTTTTTCATAGTATCTGGGAGTTATTATTATTGTTATTTTTAGGCGATCTACTCTCCAAATTCAACACAGCGAGACGTGAGCTCCATCCTTTCTCCGTGGTTTCCCATTTTCAACTCCAAGCAAATTCTAGGGCGGTACCTTTTAATAGGTCACGGCCACTTCCTTCCAATGCCTTTCCTAGTTTCATTCTCTTTCACTCATTTCATCTCGTGTTAACTCCTCTCAAGAAGTTGGGGTTAGTTAGGGCATCTGGCCGTAAAATCACCCTCCACTAGGAAGAAAAAGAAATCATTACATCCGATCCCCAACCCCGTTGAAACGGGGATTCTAAGAGATAGACGTATATATGATTATTATTATTATCTTCGTTTCTATACGTAGACAATTATTCTAGGCAATTTAAGAGATTCAAGGTTCCAACTCTGGCACTGACAGCGTCCATCATCAGTGTGGTATTTGTTGGATTATTCCCACTCTCCGTCTGGGCAAATGTCGGAATGGAAACATAGGCCTATTTCAAGTCCCGGGGCATCAGATCATTTCTAGACCACAATGAATACAGCCAGGCAAACTACTACAGACACCAAACAAACACAGTTTATCAAAAAATTACACGATCACGATTTACCAATAACAACTGCCAAACTTATTTTTTACGGCTCGTGGCGCAGTGGCTAGCATCCCAGAGGTCCTTGTTCGATTACCAGCTCTGCCAAGAAATTTATTTCCGGCCTGAGGACTGGAGTGGGGACCACTCAGCCCGTGAGGAATGCAGAGAAGAGGCGGGTACGATTACCACCTCCGCCATCCTGGAAGTGGCTTTCCGTGGTTTCCCACTTCTACTCCAGGAGAATGCCGGGGAGGTTCCTAACTTAAAGGCTCAGCTGCATTCCTCGTAATCCTCATCTTAACTGAATTCATTAATACAGTCATTACACTACCACAGTTTATCAGACAGAAGTACACTCACCAAAGTACACTGGGCTAAATGATCGCGATGTCCAATCTCCTCAAATGAATCTCGAACAACAACAAGGGAGTACCGCTATCATTGGAAATAAGGAAAATATTATAACGTATAATACAGGGGCTGATAGCCTCACTGTTCTGCCCTTAGAACAACATTCAAGCTTCTACAACCAACATTCTCCTTGATAAGAACAAGAGTAATAACTATACCTATGCGGTTAGGAGAAAGTGGGCTGTTTATATGCCTGGGGGGTGGTAAAGGGAAACCTCGAAAACAATTTTCAGGATGGCCTAGGTTGGATTCATACCCACATTCTCCTGATGCAAGCAAGGCACGAAATAGTGCGTCACCGTGGTCGAGTTAATTTTCCTCTATGTCATAATTATTATTTTCTGTGCGTATTTTGCCTTGGGATGATAAACTTTGTGATTTTCATTTGTTTCTTGAAATTCAGGCTGCACTACCTTGAGGGTGGTCACGTTTTTGTGCGTATTGTGTGATTAAATGCCTGTCCCTATTGAAAATTCAAACAAAATGAAAGCAAATTAGGTACCACTAGTAAGAGGCACCTCAGTGTCATGTTTATATTGCCACCATTTTTCCTTAAAGATAGGGCAGAAACCCCAATATCAAAACTCAAATGAAATTTCGATTAGGCAACTCAACTAAATTTTGGGAAAACATACTTCAATGTGGAAAGCTCTTTGTTTCCAAACTACAAGTTTATCGGGAGAAATGTTTTCAAGATAATGGTTGTACGAATTAGTCAAGCTTTTAGTACATGAGTTATGATCCAATGAATCATTAACAGTGCTTCTCAGTAGGTAATGTTAGCCGATTGTGGCACAGGGGCTAATGGGGAAGATGGCCGTCGCGCGCAACTGCTCTATGTTATTCTTATGGAGAGGAGAGTCATGGCTGGCACAGGGGCTAATGGGCATTATGGCCGCCACGCGCAACCACACTCTTTAATGGCGGGATTTTCAAATCTATTTTTAGCACAGGGCTAATACAGTACACAAAATGGTCACTGCACACAACCACTTATACATATGGCATACTAACCTAACCTTACCTAACGTAACGTAAACTAACCTTACCAAACTTAACCTAACCTAACATAACCTATCCTAACCAAACTTTACCTAACCTCAGTTCACCTAACCAAACATGTCCACACCTAACTTTACCTAACCTAGCCTTACCTAACCTAAGCTCAGCTAACTTAATTAGCCTAACGTAACCTAACCTTTAAAGCTAAGCGAAAGGCTATTGCACATACACAAAGTATATAAGGGCACACGCACTGCTAGGCTTATTGAGAGTAAGGTAAAGCTAACACCTACACTGTGGCTACTGTTCAAAATGTTCGCTACGCACAACCAGCTTACGATTACCAAGTCAGTTAAGTTTTAAAAAGTAAGAGCTTCATTTTTTTTTCATTGTCATATTTCACACATTGCAATTTACCAATTTCCGAATTTTCATTTTCACATTTCACACATTGCCATTTGTCAATTTTCCATTTACAGTTTTAAAAAATGTCAGTTTAAAGCTTCTTTGAATTTCATGATATGGAAACATGGATTTTCCAATTTTGTTGTTTACATTTTTTGATTTAGTCCATGTTGAAAGTTCGTATTTCCAAACAAGATTTTTCATTACATATAACAAGGCTGTATACCTTATATCAAAGCATTTGGGTAATAAATGGGTTCTACTATACCTTTGACTACCTAATTTAAGCTACCTAAGTGTAAGTTCTCTAGATTACTTGAGGTTAACAGTTGGCATTATGAGTGGGGGAAGTGGGTGGAAATTAAAAATGTACAAGCAGTGTCCATAAAAAAAATTATTTATTTTAAATACATGTGCAATATATACACGTAATACATTATTTTTTGTTTTTGTTGCTTGATTGGTTCTGTTTTATATTTTTAGTGCTATTGTTTTATTTCTTTAAATTTTTTGGTTTATGTATTTTGCTAGACACAGGTAGAGGATTCTGATATCCATAACTTAACTTTTTAAGCAAGGTCAACGGTTGAGTAATGACCATAGGCATGTGTAGCTATACCATCCAAATGAATTACTCTTTTATCAACACTAGGACACAAAGCAATTATTTTAGTCTTACAGATGATATGCTATGTTTTAGAAGCAATAATCTTCATTGGTATTCTTTTATCTCGTTTTTCATGATACACTCCTTATAACCTTGAAAACTTATACAATTTTTGACAATACCACTGCTAATACCTTCAATCCTTTTTATTTCTATACCATTTCCAACAAATGCTTTAATAATACGTCCACAAGCCTCGTCTTAAAATTTTCCCACTTTTTTGTGTGATGTAGAGTAACATATGTGATTAGTAGGATAATGAGATGTGTCCAGGTGTTCTAGGAAATTCATCTTGTCTTGATCAACATCTTGGGTGTTAACCTAATAAACGAACGAGTCGGTATCCATATACATACGTTTAAGATTTTCCATGCCATAATAGCGTAGCAGGACATCATAGTGGTGGGAATAAATAAGAAGTTTGGAAATATCCAGTATACACATTCCAATATATATAGGCTTATTGAAAACAATGTTACGTTTAGCCTTGTGGAAAGCAGCTAGGTTAGGACCATAAATTGTTCTGTCAATAAATGTTGGCTTTGCTATTAACTTTCAGCCTTTTTGCTGTCAGTCACAAGACGTATTGAGCCCGTCAGAGGAGGTTATCCGGGTACCATCCACCGAAAGAAATGGAACTTCGAACGACCCCGTCCTTCGAACCAACAACCTGAGAGGATCGGGTGCATTCTTTAAGGGCTAGCCTAGCACGAGAGGCTTGATCCAGGGGATCTGGGTCATTTGGTACGGAAACATGTCATAGACGCCCAAAGAAATACATCCTCAAATACAAAGCTAACAATAAAGAGATCGGGTCTGAAGTAAACTTTCGTGAATGATTTATTCAAAGAAAGACCCCTAAACTACTTCCGAGGGTCGAAACCGGCTAGTCCGCTGATCTAAATACAATAATGAGTCGTTCCCTAATATGACGTTAAGTACCCTCGCGAAGTCGTACTTACATGAAACAAAAGCAACTACTAAGCTCGGCGAGAGGTACATGAAAAATTAACGCGAAGCAAGGTTGCAACAAATGACTCGGTACAAGTTACATTTTACATCAAGCAAGACCAATCCCTAGGTTAGGATGGTACCACATCCACAGTTACTATTACATTTACATCTGTCTTAATCCTATGTGAACGAAAGTATTACGGCGAGACGCGTCGTAATCAAATGTTTATCACCAAATCTAAGGATAGTTTGACCACTGACTATCAAAAAAACATTGCATAACACTCTTACATCTAACAGGTTACAATAGGGTGAATACACTTGGAAATAATCAATGAACACTTTAATCCTAGCCTGCCTTTAAAATCTGAGATACTCCTTGTACTCAGTCGTCATCTCAAGTGTGTAAATTAGGTCGGCAACGCGCAATCAGCACTGTGACTTACAAGCATTGATCACGCGGGCCATAAGTTAATGACTACTGGTCCCGAAAGATTCATGTCGTCGAAAATAAAACAGTGTCAGCTCATTTAAATGTCATCTCCACTGGAAATGATTCGAAATCACGGTGTCAATCAATAAGAAGCAAATGATTGCAAAAATTAATGGCTGTAATTATTCAAGTAATTAATCCGTCGATTTAGGATAATTATGCTTTGATTTATCAGAAGGTTTAAACATTGTATTAGATGATTTAGTTTAGGACACCAGTCATCGGCAGCATGTGATCTCACTTGAGATTCATTCCAAGAATATGACTTCTATAAGTCAACAATAACACAGGTTAGCGCGTCTTACACCAATTGCTCGCAAATATCATCGGTCGCCTTGGCCGCAGCTCAAATAGACGCCGGAATAAACCAACAATAAGGCGGACTTTAATCCGTCCTGCCTAATACCATAATGTGTTCACAGACACAACAATAACATAAGCTAGCCTGACTTTATACAAAAAATGGGTAAATTAACATGTAGTTTAAACGATTCTTACAACACGCTAGATGATTCACTTTCATCAGCTCAAATATTTAAGGAATCCGTGGTAGCGAAAACTCCCTCACTCCTTAAAAGTGGTAAACAAAATAACAGGTGTTCCACAGTTCACGTAGCTGTTCCCAAAGCATGGTTATAATTGATGACACTGACCTTCAAATTCCTATGATTGTGACGTATATTAGCGGTATAAACAAGTCAATGGAGTCGACTCGCTTTGCATTTCGGGTAGTAACAGGTTTCTATCACTAGCTTTTGCGTGTCAAACAAGCCCTCTACACAGCAATGAGTTCGGTTTGGCTTCAGTAGTGGAGTAAGGCCGATTCCAACTCACTCGAGAACCCTCCTTGCCCCACTACTAAGCCTCAGTCATGTTAAATATCTCGCGAACGCAGGGTCCGATTTTGACAAATGAGGTCTCATTGGACTCGAGCTGACGTCTTATTTCCTATCGACTACTCGTTATATTTTTGATTTTTTTTTGAAAATGTTTGTTTTCGAAAGTTGATAGTTTGAAAACCAAACATGATATAACGTTGTGCCATTGCTCAAACGAACGGCCTTTATGACCTTTATTTTTTTAATAAAACTTTTTTATTTTTATGTTTTTTTGAAAATACTCGAATTTTGAAAATCCTATATTATGGAAAATAGGAAGTTTACAAAAAAGTTTGTTTGACGTAAATCAATGATCCCTACCCCCTCTACCCCCAAAATAAATGTCAAGTCTCTAGAGCAAAAATGTGTGTTTTGTAAGTAGTGTGGTAAGGAGAGAGCTGTCCACTAACTTATTGAACCCTCCTCGTATTTGCCCCGAAGCTGATATCTCGCTAACCAATGGTCGAATTTGAACATACAGGGTGTCCTAGCACTCGTAGTGATGCCCCCTACATTCCTATAGGCTCTTTATTTAATTAAATGATCAAAACTAAAAGGTCATCCGCTTTTAATATCTCGCGAACCAATCATGCTAGAGGTGTGTTCGACAGGTCCAAGGACTCGGGGTGATGTCCTCTTTGCTATGGACCACTCGTTGTAATTTTCAAAAAAAATAGGAAACTCGATTTTGGGGTAAACACGTGTTTTTTGTGATTTTTGTCGATATCTCACGAACCTATAACGCTAGAGACGTGTACGAGGTGTCCTAGGACACGGGCTAACGCCCCCTTTCAAATGTGGTAGATATTTTTTTTCCAAAAAATAATTCACAAAGGGCCTAACGCCATACATGTTGAAAAAAAGTGTCTTTACCGTTACCTGTTTATAATGTTTATGAAGCGTGGTGGTTGAGAGATACAATACGGCTGGGTGTGTGTGTTTCACCGAACCTGTCGCTAACCACAAGGACCATGCTTAATAGAACAATCGCTTATTTCGGCGGGTCGGTGTATGACAGAGCGAGGGTTCGTTTTCTGATTTTTACCTTTAACGTGTAAACGGTGATGAGAACTTGGTTCTATGTTGGTCGAAGCGAGTAGAGAAAACAAACTTGCCGAGGAGCAGGAGGTGAATGACATTTGAGCTTATTGGAAGGCACTGATCTGACTTGACAACAAGTGCAATGGAAAATGACCAAGACGCTTGAAGGTGAAATAATCTGACCATTGTGGTGGCAGGGGAGTGCGAAATGCACGTGAACACATGTGAAACCACATGCACGCTAAACAAGTTACATCCTGTCTTGCTTCGTACGTGACAAAATGCAAGTTCATGTGATATTTGATCTACGTCAGGTGTTCACCTGGGACGTTAGCTGTCCACGTGCGCGATAACTGTTAACAAGTGACATCCTGTTTTGCTTCGTACGTGACAAAATGCAAGTTGACGTGAAATTTGATCTGCCACAGGTGTTCGCCTGGGACGTTAGCTGTCCACGTGCACGATAAGAGAATGTTCAAAGTGTGGGAAAAAAAAGATTATACATGCAAGGTAACATATATAAAGACAAGTCGTTATTATTTCCACGCTCACTTAGGTGACTACCTTTGAACACACTGCGTTGCATGAAACCCCTGGTCTTGTTTAACAGTTTTGGTGTTAGTGTAAAATACTTAACCTTGTTGTGGGGTAGGTATATATTTATTCATTTATATATTTATTGATTTTTATATAAATACATGCAATTATTTATTGATTAGGTAATTAATGATTTTATTTATTTATTTATTTGTTTGCAGATAACGTGTATAGCCTACCTGTCGTGTGTCTGTGGGGAATATATTAAAGAAAGAGAAAGACAGACAGCTATAAAAGGAAACCATTTCCACACTAGCCCACGGGACGGGAATAAAGCAAAGCATTACACGTCAAGGTGAGATTTGTTTTTTATGTATAACCTGTTTGATTTTGTTTTGTTTATGAAATGCATAAACTATATGGAATGGATATACTTATGGTGGTTTATTTTATTTCTTTTTGATATTTGAAAAAAAAAAGGTTCACTGCTATAGCAAATACAGTTGAAAACCAAGTGGCTTTAGAGTGGAACCATTGTCAAGCAGTCTACAGCTGAAAACTCAGGTGAGAGTGTTCTTTCAAAATAATGTCTTTTACTGCTGCGGATATGTTAACTTGGGAGCCCCTTGAGTCTTGTTTCAAATCGCGTGTGTGCTCTGGCCGCGTGGTCAATTTTAGAAAAAGTTTGATTCCCAAAGAATTTTTAGAATCTTGTTTTGAAATTTTTAAAATTGAAATTTGTACAGAGCAAAGGTTGCAAACGGCTTTAAAGGTGAATACAGAACTGGTGTGCGATTTCATATATAAAAAGAAGGACGTAGAGCATAAAGAGACATTTTATATTTGCAGTAAAATGCAAGAGCTATTCATAGCCCATAATTTGGAACAGTGGTATGAAACCCACGTGGTGAATGCCTTGTTATCAAAATTTGATAAACTGCAAAAAGGACCGAGTGGTCTAGCCTTAGACAAAATTCATCATTTGCAAATCAACATTTGTCAATTCAACCCGTTGAATGCTGGGTCTAGCTATATTAAAATACCACCAGCAATAGCTACGAAAAATGCTGTGGTCGATATAAAGAATCGTGACAATGATTGCTTTCTGTGGTCTGTGGCTGCGTATTTGCAGCCAGCACAACATAATGGTTGTCGACCGGGAAAGTACAAGGCCAAGTTTAATGAATTAAAACAATCTTTAAATCTAACTCGAGTATCGTTCCCTATGGACTTAACCGAGATCCATAGGTTTGAACAAGACAACCAGGACTTTTCGTTCATGGTGTATGGCCTTAATGGTAATGTGATTGTGGGTCCTCTTCATGCCACAAAAGAACTGAAACGACATCACATTCATCTTTTATATTTATCTGTAGGAGAGGTGAATCACTATTGCCTGATTAAAAGCTTAAGTAGATTGCTAAGCAGTCAAGCATTCAAAGATCAACATAAGAAACATATTTGTGACCGTTGCTTGCAATATTTTAAAACCTCTATGCTCTTAGAACGTCATAGGGTAGATTGTGTTTCTCAGGAAGCGGTGAGACTGATAATGCCACAAGGGGACAAGGCTGTGTTAAAGTTTAAGGACATTCATAGGCGTGACACTGTTCCCTATGTGGTATATGCAGATTTCGAAGCACTCACCACACCCATGGCGGGATGTGAACCAGATCCCACCATCAGCTCAACCACACCCATTCAAAAACATGAACCCTTTGCCATAGGATTTAATGTGGTGTGTGCCTATGACCCCACACAATCCGTTTACAAATACCGCGAGGGGCCAGATTGTGCCAAATGGTTCTTGGATGAACTTGTCAAGTTGGCTCATGATGTACAGGAATTACTGGACCACCCAGTACCCATGAGCCTATCTCCAGAACAGCAGCAGCGGTATGAGCATGCCACGACATGCCATATTTGTGAAAAGCCTATTTTAAGTGGAGAGGAAAAAGTCAGAGACCACTCGCATTTTACAGGGGAGTTTCGTGGAGCTGCGCACAGCAAATGCAATTTAAACTTTCCAGCTCCTCGTTTCATCAGTGTCTTTTTCCACAATCTGGCGAATTATGACATTCAGTTTTTGATTCGTGAATTGGGCCTTGTCAACGAGGGCTCGTTTACCATTATTCCCCAAAACCATGAGCGTTTTACAGCCCTGACATGATGGTTGGGCGACTTTAGCATTCGATTTTTGGATTCCTTTAAGTTTATGGCATCCTCGCTAGACAGCCTTGTGAATGGCTTGAATGAGGAATTAAAAATACTAGAATGCATTTTAATGATCCTGAGCAATTTCAGTTGTGCATTCGGAAAGGTATATTCCCGTATTATTTCTGCAACAGCTGGGACGTGTTAAAGCAAAGAAAACTCCCACCACAAGAGAAATTTTACTCAAAACTAACACGCAGTACTGTTTCCGATGAAGACTATGCACATGCATGTCAAGTTTGGCGAGTGTTTGGCATGAACACGCTAAGTGAATATGCTATGCATTACCTAAAACTGGATGTATTGCTGCTCACTGATGTGTTTGAAAAATTCCGTAACTTGTGTCAACACTTTTACGGTCTTGACCCGGCTCACTATTATACGAGTCCTGGGCTCTCGTTCGATGCCGCTTTGAAATACACTCAAGTGGAATTGGATTTACTCACTGACGTAGACATGGTTCTATTTTTTGGAAAGGGTATTCGTGGCGGCTTTGTGTCACTTAACCAGCGCCATGCCGAAGCGAACAATGTCTACATGCCTGATTATTCACCAGACAAACCAGAATCGTACTTAATGTACTATGACGTGAATAATTTGTACGGTTACACCATGAGTCAGCCTTTGCCCTATGGGAAGTTTGCTTGGCTGACAGACAAACAAGTGTTAGAATTTGATGTGATCAAGGCTAGCCAAGAAACAGGCCGTGGATATGTGCTAGAAGTGGATATTGAATATCCCTCATCCTTGTATGATGAACATGACGATTTCCCATTCTGCCTTGAGCAAATGGTTCCCCCTGACAGTAGAGTGAAAATTGAAAAACTCATGGGCACACTTAACAACAAAAAAAGGTATGTGCTACATATCCAAATGTTGGTGCAATGCCTCGCCCAAGGCTTGGTGTTGAAGAAAATCCACAGGGGTATTTCTTTTGCTCAAAAAGCATGGCTTGAGCCATACATGCGACTCAACACAGAGCACCGACAAATGGCAACACAGCAGTATGAATTTTTTTTAAATTAATGAACAACTGCATTTATGGCAAGTCTATGGAGAATGTCCACAAATACCGTGACATTAAGTTGGTGAATGTCTGGGAGGGGCGGTGGGGTGCCCGGCGGTACATTGCCAAGCCAAATTTCAAATCGATCAAAATTATCGATGAGGATTTGGCTACTATTGAAATGAGTAAGACCAGCGTGACCATGGATAAGCCCATTTACTTGGGTCAAGTCATTTTAGACTTTTCTAAATCAGTCATGTATCGATTCCACTATGAGTTTGCCAAACGCCATTTTGAGAACGTCTCTCTTTTGTATATGGACACGGACTCATTCATTTACCACATTCGCCACTGCAACCCCTATGACGTCATGAGGCAACATAGTGACTGGTTCGACACCTCTTGCTATAGCGCTGACAACGTGTTTCAGCTGCCCATAAAGAACAAGAAGGAAATGGGCGTTTTAAAAGATGAATGCGGTGATTCCATTATGACGGAATTCGTAGGTTTGGCCTCAAAAATGTATGCTTATCGCACACTCGATTGTAAGGAAGCCAAAAGAGCAAAAGGTGTAGGTAGGGCAGTGGTAAAATCGCTACGTGTTGATGACTATCTAGCGGTTTTACGCACTGGCAAAGCTATGTCTCATACACAGTGCAGGATACAATCCAGCAACCATCATTTGTATCTTGTGGAACAGAGAAAACGCACCCTCGCCTCCATGGATAACAAGCGTGTGTGGGCTGATGATCTGCTCACCAGCCTGCCCTGGGGTTATGATCGCAACGAGAAGGAGGTGTGGTTTCATTGTTTAATCGTTTATGGGACATAGCTTTATGTAACTTGTAGATTTAGAATTTTGTAAATATTGTTTTTTTTGTTATTGTAAATAGTAGATTTTGTAAATCGTGACAACCCACTTGGACCTTTTGCTCTTTAAAAGTTCTATGCAACCTTATTTTTTTAAATTTTTTGATTGGTAAATAGTTTGATTCTTTTAACGCTGTAAAAAGTTGAGTTTTTTTTTGTAAATATGAAATAAGTAAGATTTTTAGTAACTTTAATAACTAGTATTAAATTATTTTTCATAAAGTAAATGATAAACTAAAAAGTTCTTTTGGGATGAGTGTGCATGTCGAGAATGTGCTTTTGGGAATAAATAAAGTGGTTGTGTTTGTTCCCAAAGACAGGTGTGAATGTATGAGTGGAGAGAGAAAACTGGTGTGTATGATTGACCAGAGCAAACACGGTGAGGTAGGGTGGGTGGGTGGGGAGGGGTCAAATGGTCACTTATATACTCATTTTGTTTTAAATAGTTTCGTTTTTTCATTGAAATGTGGCAGACAATAGACATTATTTTTGTAAAAACAGTCTTACCTGCAGTAGTCGTAGACCTCGGCGTTTCTCCAAACACCCATAAACTCACTGCAGCATCGCCATGGCCATGCACTTGCATCAACATCATTATCAACTCTCAACTTTCGACATACACCAAATGGAAAAATGTGAAAACAGCCAAATGGAAAATCCATGTTTCCATATCACCAAAAAACGCAAAACTTAAAACGGACATTTTTAAAAACTGGAAATGGCCATGTGTGAAATTTGAAAATTCAAAAACTTCAAACGGACATTGTTTAAAATGTGTCATCAACAAACTGGAAAAATCCATATCATCAAAAACGCACAACTTGAAAGGAACATTTTTAAAATCTGTAAATTGCAAAATGACAAATGGCAGTGTGTGAATTCATCATGTGTGAAATGTGTAAAATGAGAAATCAGCCATCAACATCATGATTTTTAAAAATAATAAAAACACAAATCATCGTGCTCTGGTAAACCGTTGTTTTTATTTCATAGTCATAGTGAATTGACAAAAGAAAAATAGAATACAAACAAATCCCAATTCCTCACTCCTCAATGTTTATGTCCATGCATCATCAACTTTCCTTTCATAGCACTCATGACAATTAGGGCTGCCATCCTTTCACCCACTGAGGCATCACTGGATGTGAAACGTTGTTTAGTTTTCTTCAATAACAATTTATCGGCCACATGTCTTAAACCAGGATGACTATGGCGATAAGAAAGGGCATGTTCCTTGCATGCTTGATCCAAAAGATTAATGGGTACATCACCACGTTGTAAACGTTTTTCGAGACGAGTTCCAGGGCCGCAAAAACGATAACCTGGAAGATGGATTTCGAAAGGTAAGTATTGAATCACTTTGTCAATGACGCCATTGCCAGTACAGGTCTGGCATATCCTTTTCCATCGATGGTAAAAAGGTTTGGTCTTCCTCCTCCTCTGTGGACGATGTTTGTGTTTGTTGTTGTTGTTGTTGTTGCTTTTTCTCGCCATGACACTCGTGGAATGATTCAACAAAGTCTTTACACGGACTTTTATGACCGTGATACAGTTTCACTAGCTGGCAAGTCGCACACTGACGCATAGACGGTATTTTTGCCATGGCCACTTGCTTATGGTGATCGTAATCCGTACAGGGTTGCAATTCACTCAACACAGGGTCTTGAGTCCATGATTTTGGTACATGTTGCCAGATTTCTTTGACCGCGTTGGCGGCCACATAATAAATGAACGACTTGGGCAGTGCCAAGAGTTCCTCTTTGGTAAAATTGTCTAGTTTCTTTTTGCACACAAAGAACTTGCCGATGGCTTTGTCCGTAGCATTGCCTTTCTCCATGGTATCACGTGCTGTAGATGTTTACACGTCGCTTGTAGAAATCTAACTGACGTCATTCACAGGTAAATCTTGAGTTATAATTTTGTTCAACAACTCCCAGCAGGCATGAGTGGTTAACCAATGAAAGAGATGCCACGCATGCGATAGGGCTGTATGGGTAATGTTGCCACAGGAACAAGTATCCATGAGCGTTTGCAGGGAGGGGCAGCCCAACTCCATGAGGTCGATACATTGGCAGTAAGACGCCAAAAATGGTTGCAACCATTGACGTTTTTCATTACCTTTCACAAATACCACATTGGCCGAGGACAAGTGTGCTTTCATGACCACGTCCAAATATTTATAGGAAATGGTTCCCTGATTCCAGTCTAGTTGCCTATGATTTTCAATCCACTGGGTTTGTTTACGGTCTTTTTCACACAACAAATCAAAAGCATGGGGTGGTTTAAATAGCAAATGCGTAGCTTGCGATATCCAAAACGTGGTACAATCGATCATGGCCACTTGTTTAAATATAAATTTGTTGTCATAAATTTTAAACCCTTGGCAATCCACAATGAGTGTGCGCAACATGTTGACGCTTGCCTGGACCAAGTTCAACTGACGACTGACTGACGATCACGTGTGATCATGGCATGGGCTTACCTTCCATGCTAGTTTCAAATTGAGGTTAGGGTAGGACAGAGGGACATGCAAAAATAAGAATTTAAGAATTACATCATTTTATTATCATAACACGTCTTACAGGCTTTTCTCATTTTGGGATAAGGACGATAGCAACTGATACAACAATATAGTCTCTTGTGTTTGTAACGTCCATAACACCGATGATGTCCCAATGTCTCTAAACTAGGCGTTTTTGATGGTGAGCTGCTCACCGAAGCACCATGGACACCATACTGTCCACACGTATCGTAACTTGTTTTCTATTCATCACCCAGAGACACAAGTGAGGGATAGCTTGAATGACAGGATTTATTTCCTACTTCCATTCTACACAGGTAGGGACAGGTGGGTGACCAGCGCTGATGTTCCTGCATGGGTTCATCGCCCTCCTGCCATTGGTCTATGATGATGGGACAAAAGGCACATTTCACTTCATCTCTTGTTTTTAAATAGTAGAATCCAGCGGCCGCTAAGGCTTGAGGGTTTATGAAAGGCACTGGCCATGTGGCAAAAGTCTTGAAACGTTGTTCCTGAGAGTTTAAATTCATGGATGTAACGTCTCTTGAGGCTTTAAAGCAAGACATGACTGAGCGGCTTGACATGGGTTGAGCTGTTATTTATACACTCGTCACTTGGTTTGACAGTGGATAATAGTTGACTTGTTTGTGATGAATAATCAAACAGTAGGCCGTCGTATTGGCTGGTACATTGTCATGCGTTTCAAAATCTAGTCGAATGTCGATATTGGATGGCTTGACAGGCTCTTCCAGGTAAGAACAGTCAAAAACAATCAGTGGTGCTCTTGCCTTAAACGCTTGGGGTAGTAGCATGGGGCCGTTCTCTTTTTGATAATACGATCATCGAAATTTAGAAAACAAGTCGAACAGGGGGCCAAACTTATTTTTTGAAAAATCCAAATCCAGTCCTTCATAGGGAAACACGGCTCCGTTGAGGAAAAGACGTGCATTTCTCAATTGCAGGTGATCAATTTGCGTGGCACCTTTGGTTTGTTGATACTTGCGATTCGTTTGAAAACACACGATCAGGTAGAGAAGTCTCTCTGTATAACGAGCTGTTTTTACAGACCAATTGTGTGTGTTGGTGGTGGGCAATAGCGGATACTTATGGAGTGCCCAGATTCTAAATTCCATGGGTAGAGGCATATCTCTCTTTACCATTTTGAGTATGTCCAGTTTTTTGCTATCTTCAAGGGTCACATGGGGGACTTTCCATAGCAAGCGTTGTAGTTGAATATTTGAATCGATGGGGGCATTGTCGGCTCCCTTGAGTGCATTATTATCACTCCTGTCTCTCACTAGGTAAAGCACTTGCCTTGCGTTGACCACAATGCGTTGGTGATCTTCGGCAAAGCCTAAAATCAGTTTAAGAGGTAAATATCCAGTAAAGGTTCCATCAGTGTGTACCAACCAGTCATTGGTCGAGTCAGGACACCAACCTGCCATGCAAAGTGTTTTACCTTCTTCCTCACTATAAGAGGGTATAGTTTCATGACACTGGAAATGCCCACATTTTGAGTGCTATCCACCACGATATCGTTAATGACATACCGCACTTCAGAAAACAGAAAGGCCAAACCATGGTTGGCCAACTTGGATGTGGTGGGTGTAGAGCCATCGGCTTTGGTGAGCCGACCTTCAATCTGAATGACACTTTCATGCGGTAGGGTGTAAATATCTTGGTTGTAGATAACAAATTGAATTTCATCATTGTTATTGAGTCCAGGTGTTTGAGCTTGATAGGAATGGAGATCAATTCTTACCACTCCAGGTTGCTCCTCGATGAGGTTCGCTATCTCTAGGATAGAATTCATTATGAGGGTTGACGTGGTAACCCAAATGCTGTAAAATCTGCTTGCCTTGAGATGTTAACGTGTATTCACGTGGCAAACACCTAACACTATTCCTAGACGGTGTTGTTGCTTTATACACAAATTTCATAGTGGCTTTAGCACCAACGTGTAAGTCACTGGTGTGGTAGAATCTAGATCAATGAGTTGTTGATCTCTATTGATCAGTCTTAATGTTATATTACTAATACTATCGACAGCCACAGAATGAAAAAGCACCACTGGAGGGTTTTCACGAATAATATACCCATTGGGCGATGTTACAATAAAGTCATAAAGCGAATGCGATGGTTCTTGATAGGTGAACACTTGGCTAATAATATTACACGTCACCGACACATGATGGTCCTCAATGAATTTCACTTCATGGTCTGATTCATGTTTTTTGTTGGGCTCCAACACACGTGGTTTAAATCCTAGTAATGGGCCAATGGAATCGGGGTGTGTTTTAAAGTCAATGTTGAATGAGGAGAAAATACTGCAGCGATGAGTGTTGGTATATCCTACAAGTTCAAACTTGTGCGTTCCGTCAAGAAATGACTTAAAACCATATTGATTGATCAACACCACATAAATGTGTTCATAAATGTCATCGATCGGGTATCCGCCAGAGTTCAAGGTGAGCACAGAATCATCATAGTAAAACTTGTTGTTCACATTTTCACGTATGTTGTATATTCGATTGTACGTTTCAAGAGAAACAAGTCCTAAACCATAGGGTTTTTCACTCAATTCGATAGGCGGGTAAAAGTCTAGGCTGACTTCAGGTCCACGTCCATGCAGTGTAAACGTTTTACTTTCTGCCGACATACTGGTGGCGTTTTAGCTTATGCTGCGTCTTATATAAAAAAATTATACACAAACGTCCACACTGTTGGCTGTTAAACGTTTGCTCACGTTTCACATTATAATATATTTTGATCCTGTTTCCAAAATAGGTCACTCGTTCCATGGGCGGGGGCAAATTCCCAAAACTGTCAAAGTACCATACAGTGGATCCCTCTTTGACATAAGCTACGTAATGCGTCCCTGGTCCTCGGTGATCATCCAAATTGACAACAGCACATTCCTGTTTCCAGGGTCGTGGGGGTAATTGGTTTCGCATAAACACACCTCGAAAATGAGAAAGCTTTAGTTGTTTAGCATAGCTTTCCACTTGTTGATGCGTCAGGGCATGTCTTGCTATGGTTGAGGTTATTTTTTTTTATATTTCGAAATGGTGAAATCCCAAATCCTTGTTGATAAAAGGCTGGCTTTAAATTGGCATTTCTAGCCCCCATGGCAAATGCTTCCATCGTTTCATTGTGTCGCTGACATTCTTTGAGTTGTTGCTTGCCCTGCTGTGCGGCTTTAATGGTTTTCGCCACTGCACTGGCACCGCCCAAAAGTGAACCCAGAGCAGCCAGACCGGCAAATAATGCAGGTAAAAATCCCGCTCGTTTGGGGACGGGAATCACTCGCCCTTGGTTTGAAACCTGTCGCCGACGTTTTGGAATAACATGTCTCTGTGCAGCTCGAAAGGCTTTCCTTATGGTCAATACATTAATTTTTCTTTTTTTTCTTTCGCAAGGGCTTGTCCACGAATGTCGTAAGCCCAGGCTTTGCCAAGGACAATGTCCTTTTTTTAGTCTTTCTCACCACATACCTTTGTTTCACCATGATGATAATAACCCACAACCTTTCACAAGAAAGTTTAAATCACAACTAACGTTAGATGGTTATTTCATGGCTGTATATTCCAATTCCACATAAAGTGGCAAATCGTTTATGGTTTTTCCCGCTTGCTTTTCATCCCATGTCAACATGAGATGAAAGGATAATTCGTCACCTGCATTGACCTTTTCATGGTTATGGACCAACATCCTATGACCATTTACCCTTATTTGTAAATGGTTCTCATCAGGTATGGCATATTTGATGTGAATGGTTCCATCATAGTGTAATCGATAGTGGCTTAAACCCGAAGCAAGCACATAGGTCAAGTGCTGATCATGGACTAGCGGAAAATGGTTTCTGTCATTCACAGGTTTTTCATTTGTCAGATACACAAAAAATACAGATGGGATAAATTTATAAAGCCTTTTCATTTCATAGGTCATGTAACGCTTGGTACAAACATCGTCTTCGTCTTGTGGGTCTTCCACGTGAATAATCCGATGGTGATTAGCGCTATAGCCATTCACCGTAAGCTGGGGCACTTTGTCATAAAACTCATACACTTTGTTATCCACATATTTCGAGTAACGTCTGTAGACACTTGAGGATGTTTTACATGGGTTAACCGCTTTCCCTTAAAGTCATAATCTCCCTGTTTTGTGCATGGCACTACTGACCTATCCACATAGTGTTTATTAGCAGGATCTGTTTCCTGTTTAGGATCATGTATGGGGACAGGCCTAGCTTTGGCCATCAACGCACGCCCAAAGACATCCATCGTCAACCTGTAGTACCAGTCTACTGTTTCTATGACAAGGTTCGGTGTCCTGTATATAGACAGCCTGCTAGCCTGTCTAAGCCTTAGTTGAAATGAAGATTATTAAGCAGCAAGAGTAATTCCCCGTGGGGGACATGGTTTTCCATCTCTGTCCCACATCACGTGAACAACGCCATGGTTCACTCTTTCCATCTTCCATTCGCTGCATCATTGTGGGGCCTTCCGGTTGTGGAAAGACTAATCTTTTGCTAACGCTCATCACAGCGCCCAATGGTCTGCGTTTTCAAAATATTTATATTTTTGCAAAATCTCTCTACCAACCCCTCTACGTGTTTCTGGATCAAGTCATGTCTGGATTACAAAAAGAGAATATGGGTTATTTTACATTTTCCATGCATGAAAATGTGATTTCACCGGATGAAGTAAAGCCTGATTCACTCATGATTTTCGATGATGTATCCACTGAACGTCAAGGCATCATTCAAAGCTATTTCAGCATGGGTCGACACAAACATATCGATTGTTTCTATCTTGGGCAAACGTATTCTAAAATGTCCAAACAGTTGATTCGTGACAATGCCAATGTCATTGTTTTATTTCGTCAGGACGAGAGGAACAGTCGTCACATTTATAATGAACATGTGAATCCGGATATGACCTTTCAAATGTTTACAGAATTGTGTGCCAAGTGCTGGAACACTCAATGTCATGCCTGTTTAGTGATTGACAAACAAAGTGAACTCATCCAAGGAAGGTATCGCTTAGGGTTTGATCATTTTATTGCTATTTAAGGCCCTGTCTCATTCCCCGGCAAGTCATTGGTCAAGACACCATGGCGTTAGCAGAGAGTCAATTGAAAAAGCATATTATTAGAGCAAGAAATACTATTCGCCAAAAGTTTCGTCAATTGAATCAATCACGTGCAAATCATGCTTTGTTTTTCAGCAACATTTAGCACCTCCACTAAAAGCCATGTTGAAACCCTCTTTCAAGACATCTGAAACGCTACCCACCGTTTCACTAGCCACGCAGACGCTGCACGAGGACCCTGAGGAAGAGGAAGAGGAACAGGAAGATTTGACTAGTGTTAGCGAAGTTGAGGATGAGGAGGAACATGTGTTTACGCCTCAAAAAAAGGCCGCACCCCTTGCAGAGTTTTTGAGAAAAAAGAAATCCTTGGCCATGGTCGAAACAACTTGCCCTTCCAGAGCGTCTCCGTTTTCACAACTCTTGGCCACCCCTCAACATAAAGCTCAACTGAAAACCATTTCAATAAAATATTATGGATCAACATTGGAACCCTATTTCACCTATCTATTTATTGGAAACACAGATACCACGTATGGTGTTCGCTATGAGGATGATAGTTTTAAAATTGGCGATTCATCCATTAAATTTGCTCGTACTAAAGCTGTCATTAAAAACATCAACTATAAATTAACGCCAGGACTGTTAAAGCTGCTCTTTTCTCGGACCCCCTCTCCCCATGATTATACGTCAGAAGATCTTGACAAATATAAATCCATTTTATTGGATACCCATGCTCACAAAAGACAGTATGATCCCACGCAACAAGTGAATGCCAATATATCTCAAAAATATAAAACCATCATTGCAAAAATGTTTCCCACTAGTCAAAGTACTCGTCGTAAAGTGTCCGCTTCGGGAGTGACATTTAAACCATTAAAACCCCTTGTGGATGTTACCTACTGGCACAATCCCGATAAGCTCGTCCAGCGGCTACAGTTGTTGCATGCCTCACGTCAAGCTGGCCATACCGGTCACGATTGGAAAATTCAAGAAATTGAAAAAGAACTTCAAAATGCCAAAATTATTGTTTAAGCCATCACCCATTAAAATGGGTATTGCTCACGAGTTGCATCGCCCAGCTAGGCGTCACTATCCACGACTCAAGGTGATTTCACGAGGTGTGGATGAACTTTGGCAAGCTGACTTGGTTGAAATGATACCCTATGCTAGCGTTAACGACGGTGTACGCTATATATTGACCGTCATTGATGTCTATTCCAAAATGGCCTTTGTTGAACCTGTGCGTCGCAAGTCTGGCCCACTAGTTACCAAGGCCTTTCAACATATTATTCAACACTCCAAACGTCAACCTCAGCTGCTACAAACTGACCAGGGGAAAGAATTTTTCAACAAGGATTTCTCCAGTTTTCTCAAATCTAAGGATATTCACCATTACACCACGTACAGCAACCTCAAAGCCAGTGTGGTCGAACGGTTCAACCGAACATTGAAAACCTATATGTGGAAAGCGTTTACCGCTCAGGGCACGTATCGCTGGTTGGACATGTTGCCAGAGCTAGTATCACGTTACAATGACACCAAACATAGAACGATTGGGACCAAGCCACGCCTCGTGACCAAAAATATTCAGCGATTGGATAAACTGTTTAACCCCATAAAAACAGCCGATCCTAAACGTCACCGACTGAACATTGGGGATTTTGTTCGTGTGAGCAAATTTAAGTCTGCATTAAATAAGGGCTACACGCCACAGTGGGGGACTGAACTATTTCGAATTCGTCGAGTCAACTTGGACAGTCCAGTCACCTATTTACTCGAGGACCTCAACCATCAACCCATAAAAGGTAGATTTTATCTCCATGAACTTCAGAAAACAGAATTTCCTCAGCATTATCTTGTGGAAAAGTGTTGGAACAAAAACGAAATAAACTCTACGTCAAATGGTTAGGGTTTAACTCTACGTTTAATTCTTGGATCAATAAATTACGTGTTGTGTGAACCTGTGTACTTTTTATTTATTCACACATGTTGTACACCACCTATAGCTCTATGTGTACAGTCCTGGGCTCCACATATTTCTTTCTCTTTCCACCTGTGTTCTCTCATATATTACCCCTCCCCCTCTCCCACCCTTCACCTCCCACCACTGCTGTTTGCAGCTCTTGCCTATCTATTGGTTGTGACATCATTCCCACAAGTTGCATCATACTTTTTACTGATTCAGCGATTCCCACGCTTTGAACATTCTCTTATCGTGCACGTGGACAGCTAACGTCCCAGGCGAACACCTGTGGCAGATCAAATTTCACGTCAACTTGCATTTTGTCACGTACGAAGCAAAACAGGATGTCACTTGTTAACAGTTATCGCGCACGTGGACAGCTGACGTCCCAGGTGAACACCTGAGGTAGATCAAATTTCACATGAACTTGCATTTTGTCACGTACTGCGCCCGAAGAAACCCATCAGTACTTATATCCACAGCTCGAAAAAGGATTGCAGACATGTAAGTTACCCAGCTCACAAACTTACCATGCCCACTAAGTAAAATTGGTAATTTCAGGAACATACAGGATAAATATTATTCGTAAAGAAAATAGTACTACTAGACAAGGTAAAAATTTCTACTATCATTTACATTTAGAGCAAATCGAGAAACTCCGATCTCGAGGGGTGATAAGGTTTAATCTATAGTGAGCGCCTGTATCTATACCTCGTAGTACTATTTTCGACGATGACGACAATAAAAAACGGTATCAGTTTAGATAAAAGTTGACTAAGTCGCTAAAAAGCGCCAGCCGTTTATTAAGCTAAAAAACAAGTATAATATCTGGCTTCCTTCCTGAATATTGTGTCTCCCTGACATTTCAACAAAAATAACTGAAAAAATAAAGTAGCACGTGGCATTTATATAGTTAGAAAATGTGAAACGGCGTGTTACTAGGTATTGCCCTATTTTATACAGGTCCGCTTCAACTATGAACCGAGGTTCCATATCTAATCAAAAATTATTCATGAACTATGTGCATATATACATTCTTTAAGAATCTCTCAAATTTTACACTTCATAACGTCGAAGATTAAATTTTCTTCCTCCAATAAGTCTTTCATCTACTCAATTTTCTTAAACATCAAATCCAAACATACACCGCAACTATCGTGTTGAAAGTAATAAATACTCGTCATAATCAATTGAACATAAGTGAAAATCATTTAAGCTAAGCACTGTTCCTTTTTACCTTTATCTATTTATCATGAAATACTGAAATAAGTTCTGAAATTCTTTACTGAGTTAACAATCTTCTGATAAACGTGAATACTGGAAGTGCACGGCATTAACCTTCGTTTCCACACTCCTCCTTCATAATTATACAACAATTACTTTCTCTCTTAAACACCCTGTACAGAATCTTCCTTCAATACACTCACATAACTTCACAATTATTGCAATCAATACTAGAAAAACTTAGAGACTCCTCGGCCTCCCTTCGTAAATTACGTAACTCCTTTTACGTTTATATCTCCTTAATCTGCACGGTAATTCAACTATAAACTTCCATTTCAATACATATACTTCCTTTACTTTAACATTTCTCCTCTATACTGATATAACTTCGCCTCGTGCTCATAATTCCATTTCTGCAATAAATCGTTGTACTTTCACTTTCTGATCACCCTATGATTTAACTTTGTTAACTTTCTTTTTCACGTGTTTAAATTCAGCTTTACATTTTATTACAACTTTTCAAGAAATATCAGTAAATATTCATATTCTTAACAAAAGATATAAGTTTGACTTCTTTCCGTTAATATATTTGTTTAACAAATTCATCTATGCTATTTAACGCTCTAAATCTCATTAGACATATGTGTATAAGCTTTTCGTAATACTTTCGTTCATAATAAATTTCTGACACTCGAATCAACATCATGAGTTGTCGAAATATTCTTTACACTTCGTGACGTTACTTCTTAAATATGCTGTACTTAAATTTGCTCCAATAAACTTCATTTTACTTCAATTACAATCTTACTCCTTCTTTACTTCGTTCAACGTTCTATTCCCTTTAAATAGTTCACTCTACATTCTTTTAAATAATTTGCTTCATATTCCTTTAAACAATTCATTTATATTATTTTAAATAATTCATTTATATTCCTCTAACCAATTCATTTATATTCCATCGCTGCGATAAAACAGATTTAATTAAATTAAATCTAACGCAAATATGAAAAATATTACACGATTTTACTTTAATATAACCTTAGTATTAATAGCATCATCTTGCCAAAATTTCGTCCAAGTGACTGAAATTTTCAAGAACAATGCAAATAACTCCGAAGAAAAATACGAAAAATCACTATAACAAGATCTACACAAATTTAATTACTTTGACAAAATTATACGTTTTAAATAATGCAGTTAAAAAAAATGCTGTTGAAAAATACTGTTAAAAAATACTGTTGAAAAATATGCGGTTGAAAAATATGCGGTTGGTCAATTGGATAATCACAGAACATAACTACAATTCTACATGATAAAAGACAATTTCTTCACTACCTTGTGCTGGCTTCTGGACTGGAAAATACCTGCATCTCTCCTCCCAAACCAAACTTGTCGTGTTCCATAGCATCGCCCACAGCTATGAAGACCGGTTTGTGACAGACCCAGCTGGACTCGTGGTGAATGATCTCGCCGTGAACAGCTCCGCCAGCTCTCCGTCCTCCGTACACAGCAGGTAGCCTTGCTTCGATTCTCCATATCTTCAGAATAGACATCTGGGTTTCTTCAGAATAGACATCGGGTTTCTTCAGAATAGACATCGGTTTTCTTCAGAATAGACATCGGTTTTCTTCAGAATAGACATCACGGTGGTATATTGTCGTTTATGCAAGCGTTTTCGTATCTCAAGATGTGTTAAAACTCTCGTAGAAAAGTATAAGTTTTGCTCGGTGATGTTGCGCTTTGCGTAGATATTTGTAGCGCCATTCATGTTAGTGAATCTGGAATTCAACTGACATCCTTGTAGTCTTCACTTCCCTATGCTTTAACTTAACACATAGTAATATTCATATTTCTGATAATGTAATTAAGACCTCCCCGTTGCTGACTTTTAACTTGCGTTTTCAATGTAATGTTCAAATAAGCTTTTACACGTAGAAATACTGAATAGCTTCTCGTCGAAATGTTTCAAGCTATGTGGAACAACTTTGCATAAGCACTGCAATATATGGTTGTACTGTTCCTTTCTGCTTTATGGATTGTAGCTTGCTCCAAAGTTACTGTAAGTTCTAGAATTGCACTCTTCCTTGCTTCCAACTTTTATGAACTGTAGCACTATTATAAAAATACTCGTTTCTGCTCGAGGTCTTGTCTCGTTCAAATCTCAAATTGGAAAGAACTCTCTCGTCCTGTTCTCCGCACTCCTCAAGTTCCAGTCTCTCCGCCTCCCCTCTCGTGGTGTGACGTAACTTCTACCACCTCTCCTCACTTCAGTCCGCATTTCGACCTTCGTCTCTTCCCCTCTCTCATGACGTAAATCTCGCTTCAAGTGGCGTGATGTTTCTCGTAATATGGACCTCCCACATTCATATAATGGAATATATGTCCTTCTTTAAATCATTCCTACTTCCTTGCCTTTTATAAATGCATAAGATCTATAGTATTTCACTCATTTCCATACAGTTTTTCCCATATTTCTCAAATTTTTAATAAATAAAAATTTTCATCCACTCATTTATATTCTGGGGTCTTGGTTCATCTCCAGATCAGTTCTTGAGTAATGATCTTCAATAAATTTTGGCGCATTTCCCCGTTGCTAATTTAAAGTAAAGTATAGCCTGTACTTTCTTTAATACCATTGATTTTTCTCTGTTCCTTGAGACTGAATTTATTGATTTTACTGTATCTGTGAGTAAAATCTTTTCAATTTGGAATGGTTGAATTTTCCAATGGATCTATTATCTTCCACTCTTACAATTTTATAGCAATTGTTACCGTAGACTGTATCTACTTTGAACGGTCCTCTGAACAGGTTACTGAATTTGATATACACCTTTTTCAGTACGTCTGCTTTCACAGGAATATTGACTAATACAAGGTCACCTTCTCGTAGCGGTCCACTGAATCTCTTCCCTTCTAAGCGTTTTAATCTCTTCTCAGCCGCTTTGTTCAACTGGATCCTCGCTTCTTCGATTCTCTGGTCCATCGGTGGTTCGTTATCTTCCGGAATATTGAAGATTCCGTTCCATGGTCGTACGGGTTTCTCTTCAAAATGCAACATGACTGGAATATCGTTGGTGCTCTCATGTCTCGTATTATTGATGCAAAATTCCACTAGTGGTACAATCTTCACCCAATTCGCATGATTATCTGCACTATACAAGCGAATGTACTTTGAAAATTCCAGCATTGTTCTTTCAATAGGATTCGTCTCTGGGCTTCGAACTGATGAAAATAGGTGAACAATATCCAACCTATCCATCGCTCCCTGAAATTCTGCAGAAGTGAATTGCGTTCCATGGTCTGTTAATAGTCTCTCTGGTTTTCCCAACTTTGGAATAATGTTCCTCTCCAGGTGATATAAAACATTCCTCCTTGTTGCTTTCTCCATGGGATTGAGCATTACAATTTTGGAGAATACATCCATTGTAACTAACACATACTAGTTTCCTCTGTCTCCTTTCGGTGCAGGTCCAAAAATATCCTGACTAAACAATTCCAATGGTTTCGTCGGAATAATCGCTTTAGGTCTCTCCTTCAATAGTTCAGAATTATATTTATTTTTCTGGCACAGTTCACAAGATCTGATCACTATGGTTATGGATTCTCTCATATTAATCCAGTAGAATTTTTCTAACATGGTATAGTATGTTTTGTCAACTCCTCCGTGGCCTATACTTTTGTGTACTAACCAAATTAGTGGCACAATATGTTCTGGTGGAATAGCAACTCGTACTTTCGTATGTCTGGCATCAATGTATTTACATACAGTTTCTCCCACGAGAATATAGTGTCTAGCTTTCCTTCTCGTTTCTAAGTATGAGGCGTGCCTCCTTGTCATTCTCCCTGACAAAAATCGATAAATTTTCCTGAATGGTGCATGCTTCTTTTGAAAAAAAGGAATTCTTCTCAACTTATCCAGCGTTTCTTGATCTTCTGCATCTGTCTGGATAACATTAACTCTCACATCTCTCTCAGGAATCGGATGTCTGGAAAAAATATCTGCTAGAAGGTTGTCTTTTCCAGGTACATGAACTATCGTGGCATCAAATTGTTGCAAAAACATGGTCCATATGGTCATCCTATCGCTTGACAAGTCTGACTTCAACATGAATTCTAGTGCTTTATGATCCGTTCTGATTATGATCTTGTGTCCCAGCAATAATTTCTTCCAATTTTGTAGAGCATTTATGACGGCTAAAGCTTCAAGCTCCGTCGTGAAGTAATTCAGCTCGTGCGTGCGTAACTTCCTACTGCTGAATGAAATATAGTGAGGATTTCCATCTTGATCCTTCTGATATAAGACTGCACTAATACCAACTCGTGAAGCGTCCGTTTCTATGATGAAGGTTCTTTCAAAATCTGGGAACTCCAACTTGATGTAATCTCTAAGCATTTCCTTTGCTTGAATAAAGGCATTCTCAGCAGCTGCATCCCATTTCCATCTATTGTTCTTCTTTAGAAGCTCATGTAGAGGTGCCATGATTTCTGAATAACGTGGACAATGACTACTGAAAAACTGACAAAAACCCGCAAAAGCTCTGATGTCTTTGATTTTCTTGGGTGTTGGAAATTTCAAAATCGCTTCAATCTTGTCTTCATTCGGATGGTAACCAAATCTGTCTATAGTATGCCCAAGAAAGTTGATCTTTTCTTGAAAGAAATGACATTTATCCAATTTCACTTTGATGTTTGCACTTCTGAGGTTATCAAATAGCTTCGTCAAATGCATGAAATGTTGCTCTGGTGTCTCTGAAGATATGAAGATATCATCCACATAGCAAATAGCAAATTGTTTCACTTCTTCACTCAACTTGTCATCCAAGGCTCTGATAAGTGCTGGACTTGAATTAACCAATCCATATGGTACTCTTTGGTATACATAACAGGTTTGATTGAACATGAACCCTGTACAACATTTGCTGTCTTCTGTAAGCTCTATTTGATGAAATGCTGCATTTAAATCAATCACTGAGAAACAGGTTTTATTCTTGAATCTCCTCAGTAGTTCTCTAATTTTCGGTGGCCTGTCGAATTCTTTCAGCAGAAGAGTATTTATGCCCCTGGCATCTAAACATGGTCTAAGACTACGATCTGCTTTCTTTACAACAGTGAGTGGATTTAAATAAGGAGTGGCTTGCTTTCTTATAATCCCTTCTTTTTCCATGCCTTTTATGAGCTCTGTCACTTCAGCTTGATACTTCTCCGGAATTGGATACAATTTCTTCTGAAAAAGTGTGTCATCAGCGAGCTTAATCTGATATTTATATCCTCTTATAATGCCTGGCTTGTTATCAAAAATGTCTGCATAAGTCGTGACCAATTCTTCCAATTTCTCCCTCTGATCTTCAAAATTCTCAATATTTCTGCCATAGTGAGGTATTCCTTCTGCTTCAACTTCCATTACAATCTTCACAAGATTTTCTTCTGTAGTTTCGTCAATCAAACTACACTCATTCTCATCCTTCGTCGTATCCTCTGATTGTTGTAGGCCTTCATTAAATCTTATGACTCCATTTCGTAAATCGATCACAGCTCCAGTCTTTGTTATAAAATCAATGCCTAAAATAGGATCAAAATTTATCTGGCTCAAGACTATGAATATCTGCTCATATCTGTATTCATTTATAGAGAATTCCATTAGTGCTTGGACTTTACATTTCATGGTCTTGTCGTTAAATACGCCCCTGACTTTAATAGTTGAAACGGGCATTGCTATAAGTGAATTTCCATCCTTCAATCTGTGAAAACAGTTCTCTGGTAAAATTGATGCTGTTGCTCCCGTATCTAGTAGTGTTCTCAGGCATTCTCCTTCTGTTATGATTTCTATAATCGGTAATCTTGCTACTCTATCTGTTTTCGTCTCTTCTCTCTCAGACAGGAGATCTTCATTCGTGGCTTCATACAACTCATTAATCTGGATTTCATGTCTGGTTACGATGCTGTTTTCTTCCCCTTTCACTTTTTGGAATTTGACGTTTTTTTTTGTACCCCTCCTGGGTCTTCATTCCTTCTATCTCTGCTTGTTCCAGGTTGAGATTCTTGATTCAGGTTCTGTTGTCCCTGATTTTGGTCTCTCGCGTTCCTTTCTCTGAGATTCCTTAGGTATTCCTGACTTTCTCTTTCCCTGTCATCATAATACCTTCTTACATTGTTATTATTCCTCCAACCTTGATTTTGTTGACTTGGCTGTTGTTGCTGTCTTGAATAATTATTCGTGTTCCTCCAGTTCTGATATCTCCGATAACCATAATTATTCGTAGGGTTATTTCGATTATAATATCCCTCTCTACGATAATCATTGTTCCTGGTGTAATAGTTATTCCTCCATCTTTGATTTTCATATGGCCTTCCTTCTCTAGGCCTTTGATAATCTGGTCGAAATCGATTCTGTCCATACATCCTGGATCTCGTTGGACCTACTCCATTTTTGTTCTCCTGTGTTTGCTGCATTTGATCGATATGTATGGTGTGAATTTCTCTCGGTTCCTGGTTTCTACCTCTCTGGTTTTGATTTCCAGTTGAGTAGGTGGACACATTAGACGTGTGATCCAGTCTTCTCAAAATTTCTGCCATTCCATCTAGAGTTTTCACGTTTGCCGAAATGAGGTGCCTCCTAACTTCCGTTGGTAGCTGGCATGAAATAGCGTGAACCAAGTCTTCTTCCGCCAAAGGGGGTTGCAAATACTGCAAGCGTGCTAATTGTTTCGTGAAGAAACTTGCGTATTTCGTTGGACTGGAATATGCATACTTCTTAGAATTAATTTCTGCTCGTATATCTTGTTGAAGTTCCTTGCTCCAAAATCGTTTCTGCAGAGCTATAGCGAATTCTTCAAATGTCTGATACGTGTATCTGAAATCTCTGTGCCTTACTAACGCTTCTGAATCCAAGTATTTTTCTACGACCCTCATATGTCTTTCACGAGGTATCCTATTGTCTTCTAAATACGACCTCATGTCTCTCAGAAATTCTACTGCAGTAATGTTTCCTACTCCGCTGAATTTGTTCGGTTTCTCATCATTATTCTTGATTACGATGACATTGGCATTTGACCTATTCTGGTAAGGTTCAAAATCTCCTCCAAATTCCCCTATTTCAGTTTGAAATGGCTCTCGACTGAAGTTAAAATTGGACATCGGAATTTGCTGTTGACTAATCTCGCTTTCCTTATCCTCTTCTATCCTCTCTGTCCGAGCCTCTAATCTCCTTATTTCTTCTTTCAATTTTTCATCTCTTGCTTGAAAAAATCTCGTCAAGTCCTTTCTGATGTCCTCCCTGACTTCAGTTCTCAACGTAGATGAAAATGTAGCATCTCTTATCGTAAGTGACCTTAATTGCTGTTCTATCTCGCTGGTTTCCGTATCCTGCTTTGATCGAATTTTCGCTAGTTCTATGCTTATATCATCGATCGTACATTTAATTTTGTCATATTCATTCGAGTTAGTTAAATCTGTTTTATTAACAATCTCTGTCAGCGTGGCTACGTTATTAACTTGTAATGTATCTATCCGCTTAGATAGATCTTCCCGTACCTTGCTAACATTAATATTGGAACATAGCTCTATAGTTTTAATGTCATTTGCTAATTTATGGTGTATTTCTGATATGATTTGAGTTGTGACTGTTACGACCTCCTCCTTCATGTCCGTAACTGCCTTTACAATGGAAGCATTTATATCTACATTTATACCCTCTTCAATCAGTTTACTTTGACCTTCCAACTTGACCTGTAATTCACCAACAGTGCCATTTAGATTGTCAAGTTGCTCCTTGAGTTTGTTCTGGGCCCCTGAAATGTGTACATGATGAGTGTTATTCTCTTCCTTAATTGAGCTAATACTAGCCTGTAATTTCTGTTCTAGTTCTATCATGTGATTACTGTTAGCTAATTGGACTTCTATCACTTTTCCTGCCATGTCCTGTTTGACTTGATCAAATGAAGCTTTTAATTCTTCCTGTGCATTACCTGCCCTTTCTAAAATTCTTTGAGCTTTTTCCTGATTTTTTCTGACCTCCTCCTGTGCTTTTTCCTGATTTTTCCTAACCTCCTTATGTATTTTCCTAGCTTCTTCCTGTGCTTCTCTTATTTCGGCTTGAATCTTTCTATCTTCTAATCTAGCCTGCTCCTGACTTAAGCTGTCCTCCTCGCGAGCTTTTTCCTGAGCTAATCTTATCTCTGCTCTTATCCTATTTGCCTCTTCCAAAGCTAACTTGGCTTCTTCTCTTTCTTTCTCTCTAGCTAGTCTATCTTCCTTTCTGGCCTTCTCTAAAGCAAACTTAGCTTCTTCCTGTGCTAATGTTATACTAGCCGTAGTAAGTGTTTGAGCAACTGATAACTCTGCCTTACCTTCTGATTTTACAGTAGCTACTGATTTCTGTATCTCGGTTTTCAACTGTTTAATGTTGTTATGTGTCAATTGGTGGAGGGCTTCAAGGTCTTTGGTCAACGTACTTTGACCTTCCTTCATGGTTTCAAGCATCGTTCGAATGAACGTCACATCATTCGTTGACATATTTCTCCTTTTCTTGAGAATTAGGGAAGTATCGACTACAAAAATTACCAGTGAATATCCAGATTGACCGACGCATGCATTTTATACCAGTGATGGAATATATAGAACATCTTAATCCTACTTATATCTATTTTAATCGCGAGTTATCTCGTATATCTCATCGTCCCATTTTACTGAACTGACATCGCTTCATTCTATCATCTCACTTAACCTATGTTTAACAACATGAATTTACTTTTAAATTTACTATTACATGACAAATGCCGTTAGCTGGTTTAAAAATATGCCTCACAACTATAGTGTACTCCACTAATCTGCTGATGTTGTGTTCATCTCAACAATCATTAAATTTGGGATCGGCATTTTTCTTTTCAAAACTAATATGGCCTCACTCTCGAGTACTTCCAAACTTCTTCTCTCGAGTGCTCTTTCGAATGCTTTTCGAATGCTTTTCGAGGGCCCCACGGAAGGGCACGCCATTTAAATAATATACATCTATATGCGCCCGAAGAAACCCATCAGTACTTATATCCACAGCTCGAAAAAGGATTGCAGACATGTAAGTTACCCAGCTCACAAACTTACCATGCCCACTAAGTAAAATTGGGAATTTCAGGAACATACAGGATAAATATTATTCGTAAAGAAAATAGTACTACTAGACAAGGTACAAATTTCTACTATCATTTACATTTAGAGCAAATCGAGAAACTCCGATCTCGAGGGGTGATAAGGTTTAATCTATAGTGAGCGCCTGTATCTATACCTCGTAGTACTATTTTCGACGATGACGACAATGAAAACGGTATCAGTTTAGATAAAAGTTGACTAAGTCGCTAAAAAGCGCCAGCCGTTTATTAAGCTAAAAAACAAGTATAAAATCTGGCTTCCTTCCTGAATATTGTGTCTCCCTGACACTTCAACAAAAATAACTGAAAAAATAAAGTAGCACGTGGCATTAATATAGTTAGAAAATGTGAAAAGGCGTGTTACTAAGTATTGCCCTATTTTATACAGGTCCGCTTCAACTATGAACCGAGGTTCCATATCTAATCAAAAATTATTCATGAACTATGTGCATATATACATTCTTTAAGAATCTCTCAAATTTTACACTTCATAACGTCGAAGATTAAATTTTCTTCCTCCAATAAGTTTTTCATCTACTCAATTTTCTTAAGCATCAAATCCAAACATACACCGCAACTATCGTGTTGAAAGTAATAAATACTCGTCATAATCAATTGAACATAAGTGACAAACATTTAAGCTAAGCACTGTTCCTTTTTACCTTTATCTATTTATCATGAAATACTGAAATAAGTTCTGAAATTCTTTACTGAGTTAACAATCTTCTGATAAACTTGAATACTGGAAGTGCACGGCATTAACCTTCGTTTCCACACTCCTCCTTCATAATTATACAACAATTACTTTCTCTCTTAAACACCCTGTACAGAATCTTCCTTCAATACACTCACATAACTTCACAATTATTGCAATCAATACTAGAAAAACTTAGAGACTCCTCGGCCTCCCTTCGTAAATTACGTAACTCCTTTTACGTTTATATCTCCTTAATCTGCACGGTAATTCAACTATAAACTTCCACTTCAATACATATACTTCCTTTACTTTAATATTTCTCCTCTATACTGATATAACTTCGCCTCGTGCTCATAATTCCATTTCTGCAATAAATCGTTGTACTTTCACTTTCTGATCACCCTGTGATTTAACTTTGTTAACTTTCTTTTTCACGTGTTTAAATTCAGCTTTACATTTTATTACAACTTTTCAAGAAATATCAGTAAATATTCATATTCTTAACAAAAGATATAAGTTTGACTTCTTTCCGTTAATATATTTGTTTAACAAATTCATCTATGCTATTTAACGCTCTAAATCTCATTAGACATATGTGTATAAGCTTTTCGTAATACTTTCGTTCATAATAAATTTCTGACACTCGAATCAACATCATGAGTTGTCGAAATATTCTTTACACTTCGTGACGTTACTTCTTAAATATGCTGTACTTAAATTTGCTCCAATAAACTTCATTTTACTTCAATTACAATCTTACTCCTTCTTTACTTCGTTCAACGTTCTATTCCCTTTAAATAGTTCACTCTACATTCTTTTAAATAATTTGCTTCATATTCCTTTAAACAATTCATTTATATTATTTTAAATAATTCATTTATATTCCTCTAACCAATTCATTTATATTCCATCGCTGCGATAAAACAGATTTAATTAAATTAAATCTAACGCAAATATGAAAAATATTACACGATTTTACTTTAATATAACCTTAGTATTAATAGCATCATCTTGCCAAAATTTCGTCCAAGTGACTGAAATTTTCAAGAACAATGCAAATAACTCCGAAGAAAAATACGAAAAATCACTATAACAAGATCTACACAAATTTAATTACTTTGACAAAATTATACGTTTTAAATAATGCAGTTAAAAAAATGCTGTTGAAAAATACTGTTAAAAAATACTGTTGAAAAATATGCGGTTGAAAAATATGCGGTTGGTCAATTGGATAATCACAGAACATAACTACAATTCTACATGATAAAAGACAATTTCTTCACTACCTTGTGCTGGCTTCTGGACTGGAAAATACCTGCATCTCTCCTCCCAAACCAAACTTGTCGTGTTCCGTAGCATCGCCCACAGCTATGAAGACCGGTTTGTGACAGACCCAGCTGGACTCGTGGTGAATGACCTCGCCGTGAACAGCTCCGCCAGCTCTCCGTCCTCCGTACACAGCAGGTATCCTGGCTTCGATTCTCCATCTCTTCAGAATAGACATCTGGGTTTCTTCAAAATAGACATCGGGTTTCGTCAGAATAGACATCGGTTTTCTTCAGAATAGACATCGGTTTTCTTCAGAATGGACATCACGGTGGTATATTGTCGTTTATGCAAGCGTTTTCGTATCTCAAGATGTGTTAAAACTCTCGTAGAAAAGTATAAGTTTTGCTCGGTGATGTTGCGCTTTGCGTAGATATTTGTAGCGCCTTTCATGTTAGTGAATCTGGAATTCAACTGACATCCTTGTAGTCTTCACTTCCCTATGCTTTAACTTAGCACATGGTAATATTCATATTTCTGATAATGTAATTAATACCTCCCCGTTGCTGACTATTGTACAGCCTCCCAGGGGTATGCACCCCTTGGAGTCCATCCCCCCGGCATCTGGCTAAATCCCCTAAATGGCAACCCTTGGAAAGCCGGCCCAACTTCCATAAAACTTAGCAGGGACAGCTTGCCACTCTAAAAGCAGCCCAGTCCTTGCGCAATGGTTACACATACCTACATACTAGTAACTGGGCCAACACATTGCTGACAACATAGCGCCAGAGAGTATAAGAAGGCATCCTAATGAGGTCAAGGGATCTCTCCATTGTCAGTGCTTCATCGAGACGGCCCGAGGCTACGCTGGTGTCAACCGAGGTGAGTCAGTCAATCGTGTTCAGAGTTCCTACTTATGTAACCTGTGACCCACAACTTGTATTACATTGTGAACATAATTTCATTCCCTACAAGGGACTCACACTCAGAATCACAGACCAATAAAACACTTGGTCCGCACTCTACACACGCTTTACTGTTTATACGCCTTTTTACATCCCAACGCCCTTCCTTATTCCCGTCACGGTAAGACGTGACAGACGGTAGCCCAATAGCGCTAACTCAGGTACCTTTGTGTTCCCCGAGCCGACTCGGCTGCCAGCAAGCAGCGCGTGCCACTCGGCTGATACGAACAGAGTCAGTTACATAATAAGCAGTCAGCTGAGCTGAGCGACCAGCACCGCGACCCTTTGCAGTGGGTCCCATCCCTTCAAACACTACTACATTATTTATAGGGACGCCCCCTAGTTCCTAGCACACCACAACACTCTACACTGGTCAGCTTACCCTGACAAGGGAAGCTACCCTATTAGGCACCACCTTATAAATTAGTACAACAACTCTCCCTTTTAGATCCACCCCCAAATAAGGGATCTAAAACACTGGTGGAGGCGGGGTACTACGCATAGAGAACAGGACTCAACCAACGAGCCCTCGTAGGTAAAACGACCCCTTCCGTACCGCAAAAAGCCAAGCAGATAGTGAAATTTTTTTTAACCTCATATTACGTTACACATTTTTTCTAAATTAAATGTCCACATTTAGAACTACATTAAGAGACTTTGCACACCATTTGTCGGCTAGCACGACTCCACTCCTGCCGAAGCTAAAGATTAAGAACAGTGACTTGATAACTGACCAGACTGCAGTACAACTTCTCAGGGACCTTGAATTCCACACAGCACAGATCCGTGCTCAACACCCTCCCCAAGAAAACTCGTAAGAGTAAGGGGAAGAAGCAGCCAGCTAAAGCTAAGGCTGACGATCCGCCCCCGGACCGTTTCCAAACACACCCCGTGCAAGGAGACGGCAACTGTCTGTTTAGGGCCATGAGCTTTCTAATCCGGAATACCGAGGATTATCATGGGGACTACAGACAGAAAACGGTCAAACATATCCTGGCCAACTGGAAAGAGTACCGGGACTTTGTGTCGGACGAGCGGGAAAATCCATTCCAGACCGGGGCGGATTACCGAAAATACATGGGCAAGGACGGCACCTATGGCAGTGCCGTAGAGGTAACCGCTCTCGGCAAAGTGCTCAAAGCCAACATCCATGTATATACGGATGTGCACTCGCCTCCGCTATTCTCAACTGCGGGATTTAATAGGGACCTACACATACTTTTCACAGGAAACCCTAAGGCGGGACATTACACACCCCTCACAATCAGAAGCAAACAGCCCGAGAACACGCCCACACCCTCCAAACAGAAAACCCCACCCCCTTCACCACAACACAGGTGGGGAATTGACCACACACAGGCGCATGACGCAAGCTCGCTCGGCATGGGGAAGCCAGCAACAGGAGTCGAACTCGCGACCGCCTGGAACAAAAGTCGGGGTAACAAGGGCAAGCTCAGGGTCACATTTGCAGACACACCTTCCCGAGAGGAAGAAACCAACAACAACACAATTACACAAAGGCTGGGAACGATTAATACATTAAACGTTCGCCAGCAGACTCCCAGTCTCACAGCAAGACCGGTTAAAGGAGCTGGCAATGTACTTGGCAAACGCACTTTGCTGACCGGGGCAAAGTATTCAGGACAGGAAGTAAGCCGAGAGGCGAAGCGTGCCAGGTACGATAAACGGACAGACCCATGCCTGCCCAGCACAAATGTCACTCCGGCAACAACAACAACAACAACATACATCTTACACAACACATCGGTGCAGGGCAGTGGATTTCAGGTATCGGCCCTCACGATACACGCCACCATAAATGGCCACAGAGTGCAGGCCCTAATTGATACCGGGGCAGCCGTAAGTTGTGTTAATAGACGACACATTGCCGAGGCGCAAATACAAGGTGTCACGGGAAACATTCGGTTGGTAGCGGCCAATGCTCAGGCGCTGGAAAACATGGGGGTAGCGAACATACATATTAGGATAGACCATTTTGCTACAACGCACCCCATGTTCGTTATCGAACACCTTTCTGCGTCAGCCATAATTGGCATGGATTTTCTCGCTAGATATGAGGCTAGCATAAATTTCGCTAGTGGTCAGATGCTTTTAAAGCACGACCAGAGGCTCACCACACATCCCATGGTATACACCAGGAACAGATATGGGATTCGAGCGGAGCGAGAAAACCACGAGCATCAGGCCCCTACACTGCACACTATCAGCCAATACACAAACACACACACTGATAAGGCGGCCAACCAGAACCACAGGCAGGACCTGACTCCGGAGCAAAATAAAAGGCTCACGGAGCTCCTGGAGACCAACAGAGATATTTTTGCCCACTCAATGAAGGATCTCGCTGTGACAGACCTCATTGAACACCACGTCACACTCACTAGTGACCGACCAGTACACCAGCCTCCCTTCAGAGTGAGCCAGAAGGAGAGACACGCCATCGATGCCCAGATCTCAGAGATGCTCGAGGCAGGGGTCATTGTTCCAGTTATTTCTAACTATTCCTCTCCAGTTCTGCTGACCAAAAAGAGGGACGGATCGCACAGGTTTTGTACTGACTACAGGAGGCTCAATAAGTTAGTCGAAAATGATAGTTATCCACTACCAAGGGCAGACACCTATTTGGACGCCCTTGGTGGAGCTAGCTGGTTCAGTTCGATGGATTGCTATAGCGGATTCTATTCAATCCCCGTCTATGAACCAGATAGGCACAAGCTGGCGTTCGTTACAGAGAACGGACTATTTACCTACACCCGTTTACCGATGGGTCTCCGTAACGCCAGCCAAACCTTCCAAAAGCTAGTGGATAAGACATTTTCAGGGCTTAAGTGGCGTTCCGTATTGGTGTACGTGGATGACATAACGGTCTTCTCCAACACTTTTGACGAACACATCGTACATTTGGAGGAGGCTTTCGCAAGGATCAGAGAAGCTAAACTAAGGCTTAAACCTGCGAAATGTCAATTTGCCAGACAGCAAATTAATATATTGGGCCATATTGTCAACAGGGAGGGCATTATTCCCGACCCAGCTAAGACTGACGCAATAACGGGCATCCCAATGCCCACAAATTTGAAACAATTGCGCAGTTTTATTGGCTTGGCTTCGTACTATCGCAAGCATATCTATAGGTTTGCACACATAGCCCATCCCCTAACTGAACTCACACGGGAAAAAACGCCCTTCAGCATCACGCAGGAACACATAGATGCCTTCAACACACTGAAGCAACTATTGACCTCACCTCCATTGCTGCAACACTTCCATAGTGATAGGCCCACATTTTTACACGTGGATGCCAGCCTGTATGGGTTGGGAGCAGCCCTATTGCAGGAAGACGCCGAAGGGCGCAAACGGCCCGTCGCCTACGCTAGCAGGAAGCTAACGGCCGTTGAGACTAGATACTCTGCCACAGAGCGGGAAATGCTGGCATTTTCGTGGGGAGTGAACTATTTTAGAGTATACCTCTATGGTATCAAGTTCACGGTGGTGACTGACCACGCGAGCTTGCTTTTTTGGGACAAATTTAAAAACCCAAATTCGCGACTCAACAGGTTTATATTCCGCCTGTATGAATATGACTTCGTGGTCAAACACAAGAAAGGCGCTACACACCTAGACGCAGATGGGTTGTCTAGGCTGCCAGTAGCCGATCCCCCGGATGACAGTAAGGACCACGACTGGGACGATATGCCCACCTTTGCCCTGACGGTGGTTGACATCAAACAGGAGCAAGAAAGTGATCCGCACTTGAAACAGATTCTATTGGCACTAGAAAACTTGGATAAGGTGGACTCCAAGACAGCACGGCTGTCTAGGCGATTTTTCCTAGACAAAGACGGGGTACTGAAATTTAAGCCCACAGCCATGCACGATAGCGCACCTATAGCGGTTCCGGAATCATTGAGAGAAAATATCATGAGCGGACACCACAATAGCCCACTGGCAGGGGCACACTTAGGTACGCATAAAACTTACCTTAGAATCCGTGACAAGTACTATTGGGTAAACATGAAGGCCGACATAGATACCTTTGTCAAGACATGTCACACCTGCCAACGATTCAAAACAAGACCTGGCAAGCCTCATGGACTACTCAACCCAATTCCCGTGGGAGAGTTATTTCACAGAGTCGGAATAGATGTGAAAGGCCCCATTACAACAAGTCAGAAAGGTAATAAATATATCCTGGTGGCCACCGAGTATCTCACACGATACATGATTACAAAGGCTGTTCCCAAAGCAGACACGAACAGCATAGCCGAATTTCTATTTGACATAATTACACGATATGGCCTATTCCAAACCTTATTATCCGACAGAGGTACTATTTTCACCTCGAGAGTGCTCCAACAGTTTCTGGAGATACTCAGGATTAAGGCATACACTACCACGAGTTTTTCCCCGCAAACCAACGGACTCACGGAGAGTATGAACAAAATACTTGGAATAGCGCTGGCTAAATTTACAGAGGACGCAGGAACAGACTGGGATGAATACCTGCAAAGTATTACTTTTAGTTATAATACATCTGTATCTACGGCTACGAAACACTCTCCACACTTCCTACTGCACGGATACACACCCAGAAGTCCCATAGACAATATATGTATCCCACAGGACGCCCACACAGACAATGCGGCTCGGCTAGAGCATTTGCAGATAGCCCGCATGGACGCTAGAAAAAACATAGCCGAGGCCCAGAAAAAGCAAAAAGAGCGGTACGATCGGAATAGAAAGACCGTGGAATACACACCCGGGCAATTGGTCATGGTCTCCAATTCTGCCCGTAAGAAGAACGTGTCCGAATTCCTCCTGCCACGATGGGCAGGTCCCTTCAAAGTCTGCAGGAAGGTATCTGACCTAAATTATATAGTGAGCGTGCGCCATGGGAGAAAACTCATAAAGGACACTATTCACGCCCGCCGGATAAAGGCATATCATACACGTGAAGCTCACACACCTACACGTACAGGAAGGCACACTACTAAGAGAAAAGGAAACGGTCCCGCTGGCAGACGTGGGAAGAAAGCCAAGAAATAGCCCACTGACCGCGCCGGGATACGATCCTAACACTACACAGAACTGTCCCGGAGACACGCACATGTAGTCAATGGAAGGTTCTTCTACAAGTACGGCCAACGCATATGAGATTTCCGAAGTGAAATGCCATGGCTTGTGGTTTGGATTCCAAGTAAAACGGAAATCCCGTGGCTCATGATCTCCAGATACGGTCACGTTAAACCACAAATTCCCCTCTTTTCTGTCACAATGCGAAAAGCACTCATCACAGTCACAGAGAGTAAGCGATTAAAAACACATGTGCCGGACATACAGCGTTATCAAGACAAGTAACGAGCGTGCGCGCAGGACATTGTAATCCGATACCGCCATACTCAGCAATAACGCAGGCCTCAGTGATAACCTGCACGCTTACAGACAACAGCTCTCAGAGCAGAGCGCACGGCATCATTCACGCCCGATTTAGAGACCCTATATCTTCCAAAATTACACTACAAGGGGAAATCAAAAACGTACAAACTCTACACAGGTATGCATGCTTTCATTTGCGCATTGCACATCCACGGGAACGTGCCATATTATATGCGGCACGGAAATGATCACACCAAGTCTTTACAGACAACCGGATTCGAACCCATGACCACACACCACACGCGTACCAAAAACTAACTATCCAATGGTATTTTTGGTACGCGGAACACAAGCAAAAACCACACTGGGAAAGCCCCAAGCCCTGGAACACAACGCAAACATAATACACAGAGAATGACATAAGGTCACGGGTCTGAGTTCCAGTAAAAAAATTAGACACAAGGGGAAGCAGTTATCCAGGCTCCCAACCACACCGAAATTGGCCCATACAAATGCATGAACAGGGAATACTACATTTCCTCCCACCAAAAACCAGACATAAAATTCCGAATTACACCAGGCATAGAGGATACATTTCACAGACACAGGTAGGACAATTTCACAAGACACAAGTCTTAGGGAACAATGGCCACACGACGTCATTACCTAACTAGGGCGAATTGCTACATTAAACCGCTAGGAATCTAAAACAATGACCACACTTTCATACGTGCAGAAAAAGCACATACCAACTGCTGACAGCAGACTATTTACACTGCAATACTGCGGTGACGAGACACTATTGCGTAGCGCCAGTGACCATGAAATTACAAACACATAACAATTATAACACCATACATTTTTTTTCCACACTGCAAAAACATTTGGCAATGGACAAGACGTGACACAGCGGAACTTATCTTGGGCCTCTAGGGCACGTTCGCAAAGACGTTGGCAAGCCACGGGCGCCTTCTGCCCACACAGGCGATACATATTACGACTTGGCCTGCAACAGACCAACCGTCCGCGTGGTGTAGCGGTACATAGTCACACACACGCACACGCACTCAACAATTAGGAGCAAACACAGACAAGATCTCCCCCCTAATAACTTCTCTTATCGCTCGTAAGGCATAGGAGTCATTACAGATGACTAGCACATGACCAGTCGCATTACGACCACTGGCCACATCTACACTGCAAATGGCCGACCAGATTAGGTCATGCAGCTCTACTATCCCAAGGCGCGGATAGAAAGCCAACATGGACCAAGGGAGGACGACAGGAGAACAGGCTACCAGCGTACCACCTTACTCCCTTCCCATAACCTTCTCACGCCCAACATAAACAACGCAAACACATCTACACGACCAAAAACAGCTACACTACATTACAAAATACACACAAGGGGTTGATGGACTTCATGCGTCTAAAGAGCAGGCATGCTACGCCTTGAGCCACGGTGCTACCACCCGAGTATTAGGGGTGGCTCAGCAAACATTAAGGAAGCATAATGCGCCTCTCCAAATGAGAGAGGAGGCCATAGATATATATTAACCATTCTTTAGTACTTAAACTCTCCCGCATGAAAGGAACATATGGTATTATGCCCCATCCTACACCTATCCGTACATGAAGGCAGAAACTTCATATCCAGACACATGCATGAGTATCCCATCCATTTACCAGGGATTTTAATATCAAACCTGCATGAATTTTCGTATCTTTGCAATCCCGGGAATTACCTCCCCACTCCACTCACTATAGAAGCATCCCAGTGGCATCACCGGTTTCAGGCCACCACTAACGTGGAACCCAAAGGTGCGCAAACCCTTCCTACCATACTTTAAGCCCACTCAACAAATAACTACCCCCAAATCCTAATAACAGGGTACCTGACATTACAGACCCTACTAACACCTCCATTAAGGTAAAGAAAGCATTATTGCTGGAAAGCTGACGTAGCGATGGTAGGCCAGAAGTAGTCCATGTACTTAGAAGATCTACAACCCCGCAACACTGGAAATATTTTACATTTTACACAGAGATTAAACTATTTACACAGGTTACGACACATTTTTTCTCTCTTACAAAGGAATCTGATACGACCTGATTGTTGACAACGGTGTAAGCCGAAGGTCGGGAGAACCACACTTTGAGAGCTGGGGAAGGCGATGTGGACCCTTCCCCAGTTGGCTCGACAGCGCAGCGACCTCACTTAACTGACGACTAGACCAAACAGACGAACTACGTAAGGTCAAAGCATTCGCGGCCTGGTCGGGCAAGCTCTGGAATCCTAGGTGCGCATAAACCGCCCCTGGGAGGAAGGGATGCTACACCCACTTTGTGCCACGGTCGTCGAGGCCAAGACCTGCAGGGAGACTTTCTGAGAATGGCGGGAGAAATAGCTCACTCACCGCCGGCCTCGGGAACTATCCCTAGAGACGACCCCATTATGACTAGACTTCTAGTTAAGTTTAAATTTAAGTAGGCACGGCTTCCATAGCGGGAAGCAAAACTCCTATGCGTTGGAGTGGAAGATAACTGCGAAATACATATTACTGCGGCCCATAGCGGCAAAATCATATATCAATGCGAAAGGCATACTACGGCGGCCCATAGAGGCAAAATATTACTGCGAAAAGCAGATTGCGACGGCCGATTAAGGCGAAGACAATATTATGCCATTGGACCACAATGTCCAATGCCCACATAAATGGCGACGCAACGGGCAACCAGAGGGCATTAAGAGAGGGGCATTGCGCGCCCCTCACAGGAGCCAAGTGGGCGGCTCAACTACGATAAATCGGAACAGCAAACGGTCATGAACAAGGAAGTTACAGCGGGCGAAACGGTTAGCTTAGTGGCACCGTAAGCCGCCTGCGAATAGATTAGTACTAGTAATAGACGTCGACACCTAGAGTTAAGGGGACGGAATCTAGCGACCCTAGAGACAACCGGTGTTTCTGGGGCTCGTGCGGGTGGTGTCCTGGGGATTTAATTGCCCCAGGCGATCGTCCTAGGCCAAATTTAGTTGTAAGACGGTTGCATTTGACACGCAACCTAGGATTAAGCAAATTTATTCACCGCTGTTGCCAGGTATGGCGCAGCACATTTCGGCAATAGATTAAGGCAACCCTCTCGGCTTAGTAATAGTTTTTTTTTAATTAGACCATAATTAAGTTAGATAGTATTAAGTAACGCCGGTCGGCTCCTGATGACCGCCAAACCCGGCATCAGGGTAAGTCCGACAATACACTATAATATAGGATAATATATCATATAGTACAATAGGCATAATCAGAGTGGAATATATCGGCACCCGGTAACCACAATTCCGCTACCAGGGTAAGACCAACTATATATTATTTACGGCATCACGGCACCGTATAGGGTAAGCCCGGGCATGCAGCTAATTAACATTAATCATGCTATTTTTTTTCAGAGAAAGAAGAGCTTCAGCCAGTGAAAACTATGACACAGGCAGCGACATAGAGAATATGTCATACTAATATGTTTTTTCTAAACCTCGCCATTTTTTCACAGGCATCGTCACCAGATACTGGAAACTGGTGACAGGAATTTCACTACCATATAGCAGTGTCATATTATTTACGGCATGCCATGATTGTGTACTATTTTTTTTTATTTTATATACGTCAACTTGCACTAATCCCGACACACTCGCAAACACTCACCACATTTTTCTTTTTCAGCTACACACTCCAAAAAAAAAAAAAAAAATCTGCACAGCAGGACTGGTGCCTGTGGGGTACCAGGCTTACTGGCAGATCAACTAAATAGAAACACATAAAGCGTCAAAATGCGACGCAGATTACGACAATGAGGGCGCAACCGATTTGTGGCAGTGACTCTCATTGTCAAGTGTGAAAGCATTCACCCACAGAGGATGCTTCACAGGTTAAGTATTAAGAATACATGCAAGCGGTACGACCACTATACCGTACCAAGAAGTGGCCGTACAGGATCAGCCGTGAGACGGCAAGCGTACGTACAGACGGGTAGCGTGCACGCGAGGTACCTCACAAAAACTATAATTATAAGGGATTAGCGCAATTAAGTAGACATAAGACCACTGTAATTCATAATTTTTAAGGATAAACTTCATACAATTATTCCACTAGACATAAGGTCATTGTAATTCATAATTTTTAAGGATAAACTTCATACAATTATTCCACTAGACATAAGGTCATTGTAATTCATAATTTTTAAGGATAAACTTCATACAATTATTCCACTGGAAAGCGACAATATTCCTCAATGTCAGAATCGCAACATGGTACATTAAACACTATATATTTTTGTTTGTTTATCAAGATGCCAATGTACATAATGTGTATGATTTGTTTTCTTTCATTTTTCCTTCTTCTAACTTCCCCATTTGTCAGGGTGTTCCGTTTTTTCCCAAACCAATAAACGTCTTTTGAATATTTCCCTTAAATTATACCCTGGAACACCCATTTTTCTATTTTCTTCTACCTTTCTTAGTGCAGGGAGCACTTTTTCCCTAAGATGGGGCGGACGACGCAATCATCCGTTCGGCACTGGGTTTTTCCTCCCTGCACAAATATGTAACACATCACCATCAGAAACCATGTTTTTTTTTTAAACTAGCAATATGCCAGCGATAGCAAGGGCAATTTTTTTTTACATGTCGAATTTATTTTAATGTTAAATTTTTCTCAAATGTCAATTTTTTCCCAATGTTAATCAAATCTTTCGCAATGTCAATTTTTTTTGTTTGTTTTTTCACAATGTCAATATCAGCGTATACATATATCTGTAAATCCCATAACCCTCCCCTCTGAACACGGGCTGACCTCAAACCCACACTTCGATACGACACCACCAGGAGATACGAGGGGGTTGGAAGGACCACTACGTCAACGCCCCAACCTCCAGTTCCGTTCCCGTTCGCGAGGACGCGAACAAATGAAGGAAGACGCTTGTACAGCCTCCCAGGTGTATGCACCCCTTGGAGTCCATCCCCCCGGCATCTGGCTAAATCCCCTAAATGGCAACCCTTGGAAAGCCGGCCCAACATCCATAAAATTTAGCAGGGACAGCTTGCCACTCTAAAAGCAGCCCAGTCCTTGCGCAATGGTTACACATACCTACATACTAGTAACTGGGCCAACACATTGCTGACAACATAGCGCCAGAGAGTATAAGAAGGCATCCTAATGAGGTCAAGGGATCTCTCCATTGTCAGTGCTTCATCGAGACGGCCCGAGGCTACGCTGGTGTCAACCGAGGTGAGTCAGTCAATCGTGTTCAGAGTTCCTACTTATGTAACCTGTGACCCACAACTTGTATTACATTGTGAACATAATTTCATTCCCTACAAGGGACTCACACTCAGAATCACAGACCAATAAAACACTTGGTCCGCACTCTACACACGCTTTACTGTTTATACGCCTTTTTACATCCCAACGCCCTTCCTTATTCCCGTCACGGTAAGACGTGACAGACGGTAGCCCAATAGCGCTAACTCAGGTACCTTTGTGTTCCCCGAGCTGACTCGGCTGCCAGCAAGCAGCGCGTGCCACTCGGCTGATACGAACAGAGTCAGTTACATAATAAGCAGTCAGCTGAGCTGAGCGACCAGCACCGCGACCCTTTGCAGTGGGTCCCATCCCTTCAAACACTACTACATTATTTATAGGGACGCCCCCTAGTTCCTAGCACACCACAACACTCTACACTGGTCAGCTTACCCTGACAAGGGAAGCTACCCTTTTAGGCACCACCTTATAAATTAGTACAACAACTCTCCCTTTTAGATCCACCCCCAAATAAGGGATCTAAAACACTATTAACTTGCATTTTCAATGTAATGTTCAAATAAGCTTTTACACGTAGAAATACTGAATAGCTTCTCGTCGAAATGTTTCAAGCTATGTGGAACAACTTTGCATAAGCACTGCAATATATGGTTGTACTGTTCCTTTCTGCTTTATGGATTTTAGGTTGCTCCTAAGTTACTTTAAGTTCTGGAATTGCACTCTTCCTTGCTTCCAACTTTTATGAACTGTAGCACTATTATAAAAATACTCGTTTCTGCTCGAGGTCATGTCTCGTTCAAATCTCAAATTGGAAAGAACTCTCTCGTCCTGTTCTCCGCACTCCTCAAGTTCCAGTCTCTCCGCCTCCCCTCTCGTGGTGTGACGTAACTTCTACCACCTCTCCTCACTTCAGTCCGCAGTTCGAACTTCGTCTCTTCCCCTCTCTCATGACGTAACTCTCGCTTCAAGTGGCGTGATGTTTCTCGTAATATGGACCTGCCACATTCATATAATGGAATATATGTCCTTCTTTAAATCATTCCTACTTCCTTGCCTTTTATAAATGCATAAGATCTATAGTATTTCACTCATTTCCATACAGTTTTTCCCATATTTCTCAAATTTTTAATAAATAAAAATTTTCATCCACTCATTTATATTCTGGGGTCTTGGTTCATCTCCAGATCAGTTCTTGAGTAATGACCTTCAATAAATTTTGGCGCAGTACTGAACTCGAATTCTAAATGATTCAGGATGGACAGGATGCTATTTAGGACGTTTTGGTGAAATTTGGAGAAGATTGCGATATTTTTGGAGGAATTACGACATTTGTAAAATTTTAATACGAGAGGAAGCTTCAGAACGTGTTTGACAACAACAAAATGGCGAGCGATGCCGCTCTTGGGCAATGCTGCGTAGTATTTTCGCTAGGCCGCCCATAGCAACTTGTAGAGTTCGAAGAGAAATGCGTTGATTGGCTAATCCAATTGCCAGAATCAGTAAGGGTAGGAGAGATGAGCGCGCTTGATGAGGAGCTTCGTCGATTTATAAACTGCCATTTATTAAAGAAGAGAGAATCTGCACATTTAAAACTATTGAAAAAGGATCTAAATTAAAAGGATTTATGATAGTCACCCAGAGATGGAATTTGGATAATCCTGTAAGAAGATATAAGTAATGATTGGTTTGCCGCTTCTTTTCATGACGCGCCATTCGATTGGTTTTGAGGAGCGAGATGACGCTCTGCCGATCGAGGTCTTGTGTGCTGAGGTGACGAGCGGAACGGACCTGCGACAATTGAGTTCCTGAAATTAGCGTGTGCGAGATAGGGGTTTCACGCGAACATAGCTTGTCGGCGAGGAAGGTGGTCCCGTCGGTCAGAAGTTAACATGAGAAGTCCGGTGAAGATGTGGGAAACAGAATATCGTCGTAATATCAGTTCTCGTGTGAAACTAGTATTGAAAGTTTGACTAAACTAAAGAGAAACATCGTGTGCACATTACATGAAAGTTTCAAGACGAAATTCGAAAGAATAAGATAGTTTTCTTTCTTGAAAGCACTTTCGTTAAATAAGCACGTTTCGCTTGGTGCGTGTAAGCTATACAGGCGAGAAGGCAAGGCCCGTTATCTGCCTGTGCTAACATTTGTATGACAGCAGCACTCATTTATAGCAAGTCTCTGTTTAGTGGCAAGCTTTTTATCGAAATGTTCGACATGCAAGCGTTAAGGGGAACAGTTAACGTTGAGTTTAATGCAGTAGTGATCATGTTTTAAGCCAAGTTATGCGCAGGGAACGTGATGTTACACTGTTGGACTGGGATACCGGGCAACCGAAGTTAATCTTAAAATTATAAGATGTGGTGTAACGATTACAAGGCTACAATCCAACATTACGAGATGGAACTTGATTACCGCGTCATGGCTAGTTATTATCAGACCCGAAGCGAAGCAGTTCATTGTACTTCGAGACTGGGGGATTCTTGCGTTACCGCTGATCGAGGCGAGCTCCGTGTTCGAAGCCAGCCAGGGAGATTGACGAGCGGGGAGCAGGGTTCGAGTCGTGACAAGGCAATCTTCCGAAGAAAGAGGATGAAGATCAGTAAGTGTGGAATTGCTGGTGTCGTCAGTAATTCCCTCCATACTTCTTCTACAAGATGTCATCGCAAGGTAGAAAAAGATATCCTCATTAGTAGCTATTGTTGGTTCTTATTGTAGTTAGTCGTAGTATAGAATATCAGAGAGCATGGCACCATTTCAACGCTGAATTATTTTGTTGTGTGTGAAATAGTTTAAGCCCAGAAATTAATTTTCGGCGTTGGACATTTAAATATTAATTTTCTTTTAGTGAGATTTTCGGATAGTAACATTTGGATTTTTGACTTATAGGTTTTGAGATTTAAGCTCATTTTATTAATAATTTCGTTTATCGAAGTTCCTTCGATCCACGTATCTTTGGGAATTTTATTGCACTTTATTGAATTTTATCGTATTTTATTGAATTTAATGGAAGTTTATTGAACGTTATTGAACATTATTGGAATATTATTGGATTTTTATTGGATATTATTCAATATTCTAGAAAATGGTATTACTTTACCCAAGCAACTTAGACTTTGAAAAGAATATTTATTTGGAAATGAATTATTATTTGGACATTTCCAAGACTTTATAGTTATCTTCGAGTCTGACTTCGCTCATGTAATTATTTAATCAAACATTTTGAATCGGTGGAAGGATGAAACATTATTTGGACATTCCACTTTAGCCAGTTATAACTAATAATAATTTATCTGTGGATAAATTATTTTATTTTATTTGAGAGATCTTATCTGCTTGGACAAATTAGCACATTTGAGTATTCTACGAAATTTTACAACACTCTTGGAGATTGTTATTGACTTTAATTGCATTAACGCAATATTTTGGAAAGACCAGAGAGAAGTAACGAATGTTTATATTTATTAAATGTTAACAACAATTATTTGAATTCTAAAGTAACTTATACTAGTAAACCATTACGTCATCACTGTTTATTAGAGTCGACTATTATGTATTTTCCCAACATCTGAAAGAGCTATACGCTGTAATTATCATAAGTAAATATATTATGAAAGCAAGGCATTATATGCAATTTAAATAAGTTGTTATGGCAGAATACTGTATTAAGAGATTGAAGTGAAGAATTATAGCAGCTATATTTATTTAATATCAAGCTGAGGAAAATGTTATACGGAATTTACCTATGTAATTGAGAGAAGTCGTTGTTTAAGTATTCTGTGGATATTTGTTCAGTCTATTAGAGAAGGGAAGGTCATTATACGCGTTGTGAGCGTTTATTTGGAAATTATAAGTAAATATATTACAGTAAAGAATTAAGTAAGACCTTAGTTGTCCAGTATTATTGTAAAACGACTCTCAGTTGAATTGATTAGTTCTATTGGCGGAAAATATTTGGGAAACGGATTGAAAGTGAAAATGTTGTTAATTGTTATTAAAATATTATCAAGGATAAGACATTAATTATATAAGCTTAACTTAACCGTTCGGCGATGTATGTATGCCCAATTATGAAACGAAACATCTTTATTATGATGATAGCGATATGAAATTGTAACAGTGACACTTTATTTAAGAGCATAAAAATTTGGGATTGTCAGTAGTTGAACAGAGGAGGAAGGTTGGATGATTGAGAATCATCACGAATTATGTAAATAACATAAGGCATTTGTTAAAAATATTTAAATATAATACTATTAATAACTAGGAGAATTTAATGATATAATAAAGTTAACTGAATAACTTTCTTAATAAATATCTGATCCTAAAACAATAATAATAATATGGTTTATTATTTGGATTAACATGATTAATAATTATTTCTAATAATTAATAAACATTTAAATAACGAACATTTTACAAACTTAATTAATAATTTGGAAATATTAATAGTCTTTAATTAAATTATTTAATAATAATTTCTACCATTAATCATTAAATAATTTTGGGAACCTTAGTTGACAATTAAACGAAAGTTTAATATACTTTAATGTTTTTAAACGTTTAAACCATGAATTGGAGTGACGTTTAAAGAACGTGACGACGTTCTTTAAATACAGTAAGGTTGTTTACTGTTGTGTAAAGGTGATCTTATGGAAGATCAGTATAAAATTAATTTCTATTAATTTTACCAATGGATGACATTGGAATAGTAAGTAGAAATGTCATGGGAAGACATTGGATGTATTAAAACCGATCTTTGTTCATATATTACTAGGGAACAAGAGTAAAATTTAAGAGCTGTTGTGCAAACAGCTGATTGATAATTTGTTTATTTAATTTTATTTAAGAAGTGGAGTACTTCTAACGTCCATGGGACGATGATTTAATTTCATAATCTTATTATAGGAATTTTCGCAGAATCATGTGCGGATTACATGTAATTGTTATTGGAATATTTGTTAATTCAATTTTATTTATTATCACTTCGTTAATAAATTTATTTGTTAGTTTTGTAACCGCGTTTTGATGATTTATTTAAGTTATGAAGGAGGATTATGTTTTGGTGCATTTGAGGTTTTATTGAACCACTAATTTCGCCCACTTAACCGAGAATAGTTTATATCTCGAGCTCTTCGTTTATTTTATTGATATACCCATTTTGCTTTACCAAAACATGATCTTAGAAAGTGTGCACCCCCCATTTAGCTATTGTTGGTAGGATTTCCGGGTTTTTAAGCCGGGGACCTCGAGATTCTGCAATCCAGCTGATCTTCGGATACGACAAGCAGCTCTAATGGTTTAAACGGGTACAGTACGAAGCAAGACAGGATGTAACTTGTTTAGCGTGCATGTGGTTTCACATGTGTTCACGTGCATTTCGCACTCCCCTGCCACCACAATGGTCAGATTATTTCACCTTCAAGCGTCTTGGTCATTTTCCATTGCACTTGTTGTCAAGTCAGATCAGCGCCTTCCAATAAGCTCAAATGACATTCACCTCCTGCTCCTCGGCAAGTTTGTTTTCTCTACTCGCTTCGACCAACATAGAGCCAAGTTCTCATCACCGTTTACACGTTAAAGGTAAAATATCAGAAAACGAACCCTCGCTCTGTCATACACCGACCCTCCGAAATAGCGATTGTTCTATTAAGCATGGTCCTTGTGGTTAGCGACAGGTTCGGTGAAACACACACATCCAGCCGTATTGTCTCTCTCAACCACCACGCGTCATAAACATTATAAACAGGTGATGGTAAGGACATTTTTTTCAACATGTATGGCGTTAGGCCCTTTGTGAATTATTTTTTGGAAACAAAATATCTACCACATTTGAAAGGGGGCGTTAGCCCGAGTCCTAGGACTCCTCGTACACGTCTCTAGCGTTATAAGTTCGTGAGATATAGACAAAAATCACAAAAAACACGTGTTTACCCCAAAATCGAGTTTCCAATTTTTAAAAAAAATTACAACGATTGGTCCATAGCAAAGAGGACATCACCCCGAGTCCTTGGACCTGTCGAACACACCTCTAGCATGATTGGTTCGCGAGATATTAAAAGCGGATGACCTTTTAATTTTGATCTTTTAATTAAATAAAGAGCCTATAGGAAAGTAGGGGGCATCACTACGAGTGCTAGGACACCCTGTATGTTCAAATCCGATCATTGGTTAGCGAGATATCAGCTTCGGGGCAAATACGAGGAGGGTTCAATAAGTTAGTGGACAGCTCTCTCCTTACCACACTGCTTACAAAACACAAATTTTTGCTCTAGAGACTTGACATTTATTTTGGCGGTAGAGGGGTAGGGATCATTGATTTACGTCAAACAAACTTTTTTGTAAACTTCCTATTTTCCAAAATATAGGATTTTCAAAATTCGAGTATTTTCAAAAAAACTTAAAAATTTAAAAAGTTTTATTAAAAAAATAAAGGTCATAAAGGCCGTTCGTTTGAGCCATGGCACAACGTTATATCATGTTTGGTTTTCAAACTATCATCAACTTTCGAAAACAAAAATTTTCAAAAAAAAAAAATATATAACGAGTAGTCGATAGGAAATAAGACGTCAGCTCAAGTCCAATGAGACCTCATTTGTCAAAATCGGACCATGCGTTCGAGAGATATTTAACATGACTGAGGCTTAGTAGTGGGGCAAGGAGGGTTCTGGAGTGAGTTGAAATCGGCCTTACTCCACTACTGGTTTCATATAAGTTGCGTTACAAAACTGTTCATTTTTATCTAACAGAGGCACGAAATATAGTCCTGGTGTCTTTGCAGATGGCATTCAAATAGATTATCACTTCCCTAAGAGTGTTTCTTAAAATGTTTTACCCTTTCAGCACATATAACTTTGCAATGATTCCAAAGAAGAGTAAAATAAAGACTGTACACTCGTGCAACCTAGCTACACTGACTTTGGCAGATATATCACTCATCCATTTCATTGAACACGTGGGTTTATGTGCATGGCTTGGCACATTCATAAACAAAATAACAATATCTAACTTCTGCCTCGATGTTTGAAATTATACGATGTAGATTTTTACCCACCAATCTTATTGTATATTGGATCGTTCCTTCCAGGAACTTCACGTAGTAAATAGTACTCACGAAAATGTCAAATAAAGTGTACAAAGATGTTTCAGCATCTGTCGACTGAGAAATGATACGGGAAAATGTGTTTTCAACTAAAAATAAGGGGCCTAAAGTATAGGGTGCTCCCTCAGTATCAGAAGTATACAACTTCTGTTTGACGATGTCTTTTACATGACATAAAATACAGCCTTCGCCTGGCTGGCTTATCATTAGACTTAAAATACGTACAGATAATTGTGCACCTTGCCGTATAGAACACGGGTTTGGTGTCTAACTAAAGATTGTTCCAGTGCCAAGAAGAAAAATATACTAATCCTACCTAAGTGGTCAAATATCGTAGTTTCGGCTAAATACATCAAATTTACCTCCCCCTGGACAAACCTTGTAAAGTTATGAAGGTACAGGACTTACGATTACGGCTTAATGTTGATCACCTTCCAAACTTCCCGTTGGAAGGGGTAATATACCTCCATTTTCCCAGGCATATTTATGGATAAGGCCAATGGTCCTTGCCTGTCATCTAGCTCCTTTATCTCGTACACGGCTTGTACATCAGGGTGCTGGTTAAACATTCCCATGGTGTTGTGGATTATTTCATCGGGTCCTCCCTCTACATAAGGAGTTACTCACCTCGACGGCCTCACGTCGATGTTGGAATATGGTAATCAGGTGGCACGTTTTAAGTTGCATCATGGCAATTAATATCACTGCTACTATTATTAATTCACGTAGTATGTAAGCTATCACTGGCTTTAGAGTTGCAGGTGATTGATAAATGGATCTGCTTTACCTGCCACAGGTTTTGTGATACACGTGGTATTCCTCACAGATTCTCTACTTATTTGGATCACTACAATTCTGCGTAATCATAATATAAAACGTGCGATGCGTAGCTTTACCATCGTTAATTATATTAACAGCATCGACTGGGCTATAAAACGTGGCTGTAGCCTTAATATTTCCGGTATGATTTTAGACGGTCCTCGTGGTCTCGTGAAAAAAGTTAAAGTCACACAAATCAATTCCACACTTACTAAATAGCGAAGTACTAGCCTTGCACGGCTGAAATAAGTACTTTTCGCTGAAATTTATCGTAGCACTCAGCTCGATGGCTGCAGATAATAATCCTCCCTATTCTGAGGTATAGAATCACGCTAAATGTGGCCTTCGTCTATAAGACGGACAAATGTCACAACACGTGCAGTCACGACGGACTCTAAAGACGGTGTGTTGCAGCTAGGAACTGCTTCCTGATTCCACGGAAGTGGTTAAGTCATTTAGCGACAAATTACATCATCCACCGCGTGTCTGTGGTGAAAATACCCTTACCAAAAATATTATTTACCATTTCCAAAGGCATAGACGATGGTAAATTATGCAGAATTAAATATGGCATGATCCTGAGATATGTGATATTAAAATTGTAGGTAATATACCTCTAGGAAGAAAATAAGTTGTCCTCGCCGAAGTCAAAATAGCGGATTGTTCACTAGGAAGCTTCAGAGTGCGTTCTATCGAACGGAGCATGTGGAGTGAGTATGCTTTCAAAGAAATATTAACCACATGAGCCTTGGCGGGCTCAGTATGTCTATTCTTTTACGAATATTTTCCATTGTTTTCCAAAAATGGCATTGTTAAATAATTTGTACAGATTTTTCTCAAAAATCATTTTTGGATTGTTTTCTAAGTTTGATATTAAAATCAACGTATGCCTTTACCCAAGGTCTTTGTTTAAACTTTAACACACGGTGAATTTTTACCAGTTTTGTCCAAGATCTAGAGCCTGCTTAAGTGCCATGTAAGGAACAACATACCGCCTTCGATTTCCAAGATGAGGAAATACTTTTTTGAGAGACGAATCCTTAGGTTGTGTACACTATGGTCGGGAAGGTAAATCGTTGTGTAGATCATGAAGGTCAAATGAGTAATCAACATCAACGTCTAGAATATATCCAACAGGGTCGTCTTCCTTCAGTGTTTCTAGATCAACAGTATCTGGAGAAACCCACTGAAAACCACCATAAGCAAGGGAGTGGAAAATAGCCCACCCATATTGGCTTTTGGCATCAACATAGGTAATAAACTGCGATGGTTTCTCAGAATCATAGGTTTCCATGTATTTATTGTTAGCTTCAGCATACCGTTGAGACACCTGGCATATGCCTCCACGTATTGCAGAATCTATTAAAAGAATATGATCGTAATCCTGTAGCATTTCCAGTTCAATTCCAGTGTAAAGAAACATTTCCTCGAAACTTAAACCAGGCGAAGTAAAAAGGTGTGCAGCATCCACTTGTTGTGTTTCTAGTGATTTGTTTCTAAACGTTTCATAGCTGTCTGCAAGAAGGAGTACACGCGAAATTAGGTAGAGGTCACTATATGCCCCTAGAGTTGTAATTTTAAACTGATTCCACACATTTTTGGCATGTTCATAGTCTTCTTTACTTACATCTTCTTGACTTAGTTTGTTAAAGAATGCTTCTTTTGTAGGTAATCACGTTTCACTTAACTTTTCGCACGAATCAATGTAATAATAACAAATTACACATTTACGAGTCAAGAGCATTGCATTTTCTTTTCCAAAGTACTTATCTGTTTCACGGTATGATGTGAAGTTGGAAACTAAGTTTTCCAAACTACTCGGCATAAATCGAAACGTATCCACAAATCGAAGCTTAATATTTCCCACATATTTGGTGAAGGAAATGTACTTTTCTTTGGAGTAAGGAATAACATCCACTTTCTCAGTAGTACATCCCAATTGATTTACAATAAAGTTTGCATCATATCCACTCATATTATGTAAAAATAAAGGAACGCAGTTACGTGTTTTACACCTTAAATTACAGTTATTGTCAGCACTTCCACGGTATTCACCTGTAATATGGCAATGATCTCGAACTTTCCAGTCCTCTTTGGTAAATGTTTTATGACACAAATAACAGGTTTCAGAACATTGGAACTCTGCTTCTTGATCCTGAGTTAAAGCCTTTGGATCATATAAGCTGTAAAGGCGATGAATTTCATTAGCTATTGACATCAAACCGTCCATAAACTTTTCTGCAGCGTCAGGTCCACGATAAATGAGAGGTTGGCTTGGAAGGTTTGTCTTTAGGTGTTCCACAGCTGGTGAGGGTTTAACATATATACCAAAGCTCATAGGAACATGATTCTGTTATGACACTGTATAACTTGCCTCAGGATTAGGTAGAAATGTTTGATATGGTAAGAGTATACTTTCGGAATCTGCATAGATAACGTAAGGTATTCTAAGAACTTTTTCCACTTGTAGGAATTTGACAATTGGGTTTTTAATAGGCATTTCAACCCTAGCAATGTCATGCAGGACACACACATCTCTATGATCTTTCAATTTATTCATTCCTTGTTGACCATATCGATTTTCAAAGTGAGTAAAACACCGTTTACACGTAAATATTTTATGTTCATAGTGAGTGAGCTGATGTCCTACTAGTTTATCAAAATCTTTGATAAAGACGTAGTGGTTCTGGCCGGATGAAGAACTTAGCAGAAGAAGGTCACGATAGTCTTCTAGCTCTTGATCCACAACCTTTAGAGGAAACAGTTTGTTGTCTTCTTCCAGTCCAAATACATTAATGGATATGTTGTTGGCTTTTTCAAATTTGGGAATGTCAGCTAGTGATGTAGGAAACGATATTACTGAATAATCATACTTGTTTTCCAGGTCCTTGTATTTACTAATGCGTTGAGCTTTCCTTTTAACCAGTTTTGCTATAATGGCATACATAAAACACCTTTCCTCTTTCAAGTTTTGAGGATAAATGCAGGCTTATCTTGCTTTTATTGCTGCTGGTAATGGGATATATGTGCTTCCACGCAAGGGATTATACCTATTATTTTTAATCGTATTCCTTCAACTGCTAACATAGCCCAATTACTGCCTTTCAGCTCAGATTCCTCCATTTCTGTAGTTAACTTTGTAAATTGTGTTTGCAAGAAACTACTTAAGTCTGTTTCAAAAAATATGACCTGATTACATGTTTTATAAGCCCGATCTGTAATTTTATTTGTAGATGTATAAATGAATCTACATTCAGCAACAAGATTATCTTTTATTGACTTGTGCATTGCTTGCTTCTTCTGCATTGCATGGATTATTTGCTGTTTGGGCTCTTTAAGGTATGAATTTAAATCCTTACACGTATCACAACGTATAAAATACGACTTAAGACGAACTTGAAAAGACGTTCACATTCAGTGAGTCCATTATTATCAGGAACCATTGAGAGCAGGTAATGTGTTGTAGTCTCAGTTTTTGTCTTTTAGCTGCTGACACAACATTATAACATTCTTCATGGCGACGTCCATTGAAGGCATTGTTAATTTTACTGCCCCATGTTTTGTACTCATGAAATTCACCACAGGATATTTCGTGACGCTTTCTTATGAAAAGTTTTTCCACACTCTTTACACATATAGCTTGGATTAATTTCTCCCATTACGGATGTTTTTTTCTGCCAACAGCTGCTTACTGTGTATGACAAGGCTGTAGACTGGTCAGTGAGACGGTCTTTCACGATGTAAACACTGTGAGAGGTCCTCTAATATACCCTAGACAAAGGATAACAGCTACTTACTGCGTAGTACAAGGCTGTACACAGGTGAGTGAGACGGTCTTTCACGATGTGATCACTGTGAGAGGTAGTAGTTAACTGATGATATTGTTGCTAAGGGTCCACTAATAAACTCTTGTCAAGGCCAAGAGCTGCTTACTGCATACATCACAAGGCTGTAGACTGCTCAGTGAGACGGTCCTTCACAATGTGAACAATGTGTGAGGTAGTAGTCAAGGGGAATATTCTTGTTAAGGGTCCTCTAATATACCATAGTCAGGACCAACAGCTACTTACTGCGTATGACAAGGCTGTACACTAGTGGGTGATACAGTCTTTCACTATGTAAAATCTAAACTGACAATATTCTTATACCCTAGTCAAGGCTATCAACTGCTTACTGCATATGACAAGGCTGTACACTGGTAGGTTAAACAGTCATTATTGCTAAGGTCCCTTATATACCCTAGACAAGGCTATACATATTAGTTCTGTACACTTAATGGTTAATTGTATTTTGAGTTTATATACAAAGTATATACAAGCACGTCATTCACGCAGTCAAACCTTGCGAGATAGTCACATGCAACACACAAAGTAAGCTACTGCTATCTAGCGGTGGATATCAGAACTCACTCAACTACTAGCATGCTACCTAGCGGTGAATATCAGCAGCACTCATTGAACTATTAGCATTCTACCTAGCGGTCAATATGATCACTCACTAAACTACTAGCATGCTACCTAGCGGTGAATATCAGCACTCACTGAACTACTAGCATGCTTGTGAATAATGGGCGCAATGGTTCATAGCACTAACAATACACACAGCGGGTTTGCTTTATTGTTTAATTCAAATATATCATGTTTAAGTAATGTAACAAAAAAGTTGAATAGTGCAATTGTATGGGAATAATGCAATACCGAAAATGTAACACTATGCAAGTGTTTAAAATTTTACAATCAGCTTATCTATTGGTTTATGTGTTGGCTTTTTATATTGGCTTTTGTGTTGGCTTTTATGTTGGCTTTTGTATTAGCTTTAATGTTGGCTTTTGTGTGTTGGCATTTATGTTGGCTTTTGTGTTGGCTTTTGTGTTGGTTTATCTAGGCTATTGGCTTTTGTGTTGATTTATTTGACAAGTTACTTTTGTCGATGTGTTTAGTGGATTTTTCTCTTGGTCTTGGAAAGTATCTCAGCCATTTTTATTGCAGCATAATGCTTACCGCCATGTTTGTGAGCAACTACAACACACTAAAATTCCAAAATTCCAATGTACTCTAAGGTTAATCATTGACTCTCAACTTTTACTCTGACTTCCATCACAACGCCTAGTCAAAAACATAATATTTTAATTCATTTTTCAAAAAGAGGTGAATTGGGAAAGTAGGCTATATGTTATAACTAAAAATAATATAAAGTCATATGCTAACTCCAACACCTACGTCTATCTCACTCTCAGTCAAAAAAATATTATATTATATTCTACAAATGTTTACAAAAAATATTTGGAAAGTAGACTATATATTGAGAACTAATCATCCTAAGAAGTCATATATAGACTCAAACCAATGGATTTTATGTCCTTAATCATTAGAACAAAACATGGATTTTTGACAGTTTTTCCAAAAATATTCAATTTTAAAAATGGGTTATATTTTGGAAACTAGGAATTTTACAAAAAAGTGTGTTGGACATAAATGACAGGTCGTTACCGCCTCTACCAACAAACCAAGTCCCAGGTCCCTGAGACAGGATCTGAAATAGTTCAATTTGGAAAGTAGGCGATATTCTGAAAAACAATCATTCTAAAAAGTCATATCTAGACTCAAACAAATGTTCATTAAGTCCTTTATCGTTAGAACAAAACTTTACATTATTTTCATTTTTTTCAAAAAGTCCAATTTTCAAAATTGCCTAAGAATGTTAGAAAAATACTTCTTTAACGTAAATGAAAGGACAACTAAATTTCAGGTCCTTAGGACAAAAACTGTGCAGTAGTGGATTTTGGGTGGTTCTGCCCCGTCACGCTAGGTTAAGTTAATCTGAAACCGCCATTTTGTTAGGTTAAGCTAGGTTAAGTTAACATACTGCCTCCATCTTGTTAGGTTAGGCTAGGTTTAGTTAAGCTATGGCCCCCATCTTGTTAGGTTAAGTTAAGCCACGGCCGCCATCTTGGCGGTGGAGCGGTGGCAGTGGCGCCAGAACCGCTCTGTATATCCTACTCTTCTCATTCCGATACATTTAAATAGGGACACTCTGTTACCAACGTTGAAACTTTATCTTGATATTATAAAACAATAAAATACATAATTATCAATACCGTCCTTAACATCTACAGGAGAGATAATTAGTGACAAGGTATGACCGTATGTGTAGCCTTGTATGGCGAAAGCTAAATAATAGACTCTCCATACTTTCAAGATGGTGGCTGCGTGAACTATTAGAACATTATAATCGACAACTCTGTAATAAATATTGTGTAAGTAACACAACCCTTGCAAGAGTCAAACGATTAACTCAGGATGTTATTGCACAAATATGGTGGAACTTAGTAGGCCTAGAATAGGAGTAATATATTAGATGCGTCAGTTGCGTTAGTCACAGTGAATAGAGCATGTAGTGGCCATCCTGAAATTGTTTTTTTTCTTCAAATATATAACTCTTTATACATTTTAACAAAAATTACGAAAATTAGTCATAAGGTTAAAACCTGTGGTATATCGAAAGCCTAAAGCATAGTAACAGCGACATTGAATTTTCACGGCAGAATGACCGTCTCAAACTAATGAATTCCCTAATATTGTACAGTAAGTTGATATAGTGAATCATTCAGAAAGTAATTGCGCAATTACAACGAAACTTAGCAGCAAAGAAGTACCGTGTATGGGACATGGCTGAAATTAGCCTTAGGTATAACAACCCACTTCTGGTAGTTCAGAACGCCTAGGTGGTGCTGACTTAAGTGTGCGAATTTTCCTTTGAGAAATCATTGTAATATCAGTTCATTTCTGTTAGTACAGACAAAATTGGCTGGGTGTTATGTAATTGTTCTTATCAGCGCGTAACATCAAGGTGATCTGCAGCATCGTGACTACTGTTTTGTGGGAGTTTTGTTTGGGATTGTATTGTTCTTGATAATAATTTCTTTATGGTATTTTAGACAGCACAAACTAGTATGGCCCCTATCATCAGTTAGCATTGCGACCTCCTCTGCCCATACACCTTCCATATTCAAATCGTTGAACACTGACTGCAATTAGGCAAGATGACAAAAACATAGCAAAGAACACACCGGGATGTACTCAAGAGAGATGTGTGTTATCGTGGACTTTTAAAATGGATATGTTTTGGTCTGGAGGTATATCTGGAATTAGCGTGTTAAAAATTCCGATAACTAGTAGATAGTTACCATGACAACAAGTAGCAAGTTACCATGGCAACAAGTTGCAAGTCACCATGGCAACTAGTAACAAGTTACCATGGCAACAAGTAGCAAGTTACCATGGTAACAAGTAGAAGTTTACCATGGCAACAAGCAGCAAGTTAACATGGCAAAAAAGTAAGTTTCCATGGCAACATGTAGCAAGTTACCATAGCAACAAGTAGCAAGTTACCTTGGTAACCAATAGCAAGTTTCCATGGCAAAAAGTAGCAAGTTACCATTGCAACAAGTAGCAAATATACATGCCAACAAAAAGGCAAGTTTCCATGGCAACAAGTAGCAAGTTACCATAGCAAAAAGTAGCAAGTTTCCATGTCAACATGTAGCAAGTTACCATGGCAACAAGTTGCCACCTACCATGGCAACAAGTTGCAGGTCACCATGACAACCAGTAACAATCAACCATGGCAACAAGTAGCAAGTTACCATGGTAACAAGTAGAACTTTACCATGACAACATGTAGCAAGATAACATGGCAACAAATAGTAAGTTTCCCAGGCAACAAGTAGCAAGTTACCATAGCAACAAGTAGCTAGTTACCTTGGCAACCAATAGCAAGTTTCCATGGCAAAAAGTAGCAAGTTACCATAGCAAAAATTAGCAAATTTACAAAGCAACAAAAAGGCAAGTTTCCATGGCAATAAATCGCAAGTGACAATCGCAACAAGTTGCATGTTACCATAACAACAAGTAGCGAGTTACCATGGCAACATGTAGCAAGTTACCATAGCAACAAGAGGCAAGTTACCATTGCAACAAGTAGCAAGTAAGTTACCATGGCAACAAGTAGCTAGTTACCATAGCAACAAGTAGCAAGTAACCATGGCAACAAGTAGCAAGTTACCATGGCAACAAGTAGCAAGTTACCATGTCAACAAGTAACAAGTTACCATGTCAACAATTAGCAAGTTACCACGGCAACAAGTAGAATGTTACCATGGCAATAAGTAACAAGTTACCATGTCAACAAGTAGCAAGTTACCATCGCAACAAGTAGAAAATTGCCATGGCAACAAGTAGCAAGTTACCATGGCAACAAGTAGCAAGTTACCATGGCAGAATTTAGCAAGTTACCATGGCAACAAGTAGAAAGTTACTATGGCAACAAGTAGCAAGTTACCATATCAACAGGTAGCAAGTCAACCCTGTCAACAGGTAGCAATTTACCAAGGCAATAAGTAACAAGTCACCATGTCAACAAGTAGCAAGTTACCATGGCAAAAAGTAGAAAATTACCATGGAAACAAGTAGCAAGTTACCATGGCAACAAGTAGCAAGTTACCATGGCGACAAGTAGCAAGTTACCATATCAACAGGTAGGAAGTTACCATGTCAACAAGTAGCAAGTTACCATGGCAACAAGTAACAAGTTACCATGGCAACAAGTAGCAAGTTACCGTAGAAGCAAATAGCGAGTTACCATGGCAACAAGCAGCAAATTACCATGGCAACAAGTAGCAAGTTACCATGGCAACAAGTAGCAAGTTACCGTAGAAGCAAATAGCGAGTTACCATGTCAACAAGTAGCAAGTTACCATGGCAACAAGTAACAGGTTTCCATGGCAACAAGTAGCAAGTTACCGTAGAAGCAAATAGCGAGTTACCATGTCAACAAGTAGCAAGTTACCATGGCAACAAGTAACAAGTTACCATGGCAACAAGTAGCAAGTTACCGTAGAAGCAAATAGCGAGTTACCATGGCAACAAGCAGCAAATTACCGTGGCAACAAGTAGCAAGTTACCATGGCTAAAAGTAATAAGTTACCATATTAACAAGTAGCAAGTTACCATGGCAACAATAACAAGTTACCATGGCAACAAGTAGCAAGTTACCGTAGAAGCAAATAGCGAGTTACCGTGGCAACAAGTAGCAAGTTACCATGGCTAAAAGTAATAAGTTACCATATTAACAAGTAACAAGTTACCATGGCAACAAGTAGCAAGTTACCGTAGAAGCAAATAGCGAGTTACCATGTCAACAAGTAGCAAGTTACCATGGCAACAAGTAACAAGTTACCATGGCAACAAGTAGCAAGTTACCGTAGAAGCAAATAGCGAGTTACCATGGCAACAAGCAGCAAATTACCATGGCAACAAGTAGCAAGTTACCATGGCAACAAGTAGCAAGTTACCGTAGAAGCAAATAGCGAGTTACCATGTCAACAAGTAGCAAGTTACCATGGCAACAAGTAACAAGTTACCATGGCAACAAGTAGCAAGTTACCGTAGAAGCAAATAGCGAGTTACCATGTCAACAAGTAGCAAGTTACCATGGCAACAAGTAACAAGTTACCATGGCAACAAGTAGCAAGTTACCGTAGAAGCAAATAGCGAGTTACCATGTCAACAAGTAGCAAGTTACCATGGCAACAAGTAACAAGTTACCATGGCAACAAGTAGCAAGTTACCGTAGAAGCAAATAGCGAGTTACCATGTCAACAAGTAGCAAGTTACCATGGCAACAAGTAACAAGTTACCATGGCAACAAGCAGCAAATTACCGTGGCAACAAGTAGCAAGTTACCATGGCTAAAAGTAATAAGTTACCATATTAACAAGTAGCAAGTTACCATGGCAACAAGTAACAAATTCCCATGGTAACAAGTAACATGTTACCATGTCAACAAGTAGCAAGTTACCATGGAAACAAGCAGAAAGTTACCATGGCAGCAAGCAGCAAGTTACCATGGCAACAAATAGCAAGTTACCATGGCAACATGTAGCAAGTTACCATACCATGGCAACAAGCAAAAAGTTACCATGGCAGCAAGCAGCAAGTTACCATGGCAACAAGTAGCAAGTTACCATGGGAACACGTAGAAAGTTACCATGGCAACATGTATCAAGTTACCATAGCAACAAGTAGCAAGTTACCTTGGCAACCAATAGCAAGTTTTCATGGCAACAAGTAGCAAGTAAGTTACCATGGAACAAGTAGCAAGTTACCATGGCAACAAGTTGCAAGTCACCATGACAACTAGCAACATGTTACCATGGCAACAAGTAGCAAGTTACCATTGTAACAAATAGAAGTTTACCATGGCGACAAGTAGCAAGTTAACATGGAAACAAGTAGTAAGTTTCCTAGGCAACAAGTAGCAAGTTACCATGGCAACAAGTAGCAAGTTACCATGGCAACAAGTTGCAGGTCACCATGACAACAAGTAACAAGTTACCATGGCAACAAGTTGCAAGTTACCATGGGAACAAGTAGCAAGATACCATAGCAACAAGTAGCAAGTTACCATGGCAACAAGTTGCAGGTCACCATGACAACTAGTAAAAAGTTACCATGGCAACAAGTAGCAAGTTACCATGGTAACAAATAGAACTTTACCATGACAACATGTAGCAAGTTAACATGGCAACAAATAGTAAGTTTCCTAGGCAACAAGTAGCAAGTTACCATAGCAAAAAGTAGCTAGTTACCTTGGCAACCAATAGCATGTTTCCATGGCAGAAAGTAGCAAGTTACCATAGCAGCAAGTAGCAAATTTACAAGGCAACAAAAAGGCAAGTTTCCATGGCAATAAATAGCAAGTTACCATGGCAACAAGTTGCATGTTACCATGACAAGTAGGGAGTTACCATGGCAACATGTAGCAAGTTACAATAGCAACAAGTAGCAAGTTACCATGGCAACAAATATCAAGTAAGTTACCATGGCGACAAGCAGCAAGTTACCACAGCAACAAGAAGTAAGTTACAACAGCAACAAGTAGCAAGTTACCACAGCAACAAGTAGCAATTTACCATGTCAACAAGTAGCAAGTTACCACAGCAACAAGAAGCAACTTATCATGTCAACAAGTAGCAAATTACCATGGCAACACGTAGATAGTTATCATGACAGCATGTAGCAAGTTACCATAGCAACAAGAAGCAAGTTATCATGTCAACAAGTAGCAAGTTACCATGGCAACAAGTTACTTAAACAGGTTACATTCAAAAGGTGTTTAGTCACACCAGTGTAAATTATCACGAAAGCCAAAAACTGTAATGCCTGTACTAACTATGTATAGCGAAATATAAAGAATCAAATTTACTAGAAACTGTGTATTTGTCATAAGAGCGATAAAATAGTTATAATTTATTTTGTGACTCTTTTTGTGTCTGGCTAAAGTTTTTCGATCGGCCACAATGGGCGACCCCTTTTTTTTAATGAAGTCAATTAGGGCATATTAGTCTTTGATTGGCTCAATGAAAGGTTCGTCTCTTTAAAAACACAATTCATTATTTTACAATTTAACACCAAAATGAGGATTTAAGGTCTTCAGAGCTTTACTGTAAAAAATGTGTTATAACAGGATGTTCAATAAAGAATATATAGCCTAATTTCTGTATCGATAGAGTTGTAACTCCGTGTCCTTATCAAGGGGTTTATTTGAATATATTTGTCATTAACGATAAGAGTCTTATCGTATAAAACATTCCCCGTTTACCAAGTTTCGTTGTTTTTCTCCTTTGCACCCAGAGGAATTGATTGGATCATTAGAAAAGTACACCCATTCACCATCTTTAATGTATGGAACTGTTAATCTTGCGCATTCTGTTGAGAGAGCTTTCTTTGTGAGACTACATATTGCTGCGTTTCGTCACAGTGATTTTAATAAATAATGCATTGTTGTTATGTAAGTCTGAAATATTCAGTATGGCGACTGCGAACTACAGGCAGAGTGAAAGTCTTCTGACAAATGCAAGAGAGGAATATAATATGTAAATAATATATAGCCTACTTTCTCCTAAATGCATGGGTATAGTCATTGTCTTTTTCAAGGAGTATTGAATGTTGGTTGAAGTAACTTGTTGAATAACAACGTGTTACATTATATATTGATTGATTGAACCCTCGCCTAAAATATGGACTAGCGAGCAAACAATAGCCTCCATTTTAACCCAACGGGACGGCAGGGCCCAGCACGATACGGCACGGTCGGCCAGAACTATTAATTACTGCTATGGTACGAGGGCAGATAAAAGAAAAAGTTGTACTTTCCAGTTATGGCCATTTATTACACCACCTATACAACTGCAACACGACAATAACGACATGTAATGTAAGGCCACTTTTCCTCATAGTTTCCAAGAGACTCCAGACATTTCTGCGAATGCACAACCAAATTGTTGATGCCGGATGCATAGAAAGTACCTCCAGCGTTCTGCAACCACACAGAGACAGCGGCCTTCACCTCCTCATCGGTCTGGAAACGTCGACCCCCGAGCTCCGTTTCGAGCTTACCGAACAGATCAAAGTCACATGGCGCTAGGTCGGAACTGTAGAGTGGATGTTGCCAGACCTCCCACTTGAAACGCTACAGCAGTTCGCTCGTTTGGCGGCCTTGTAAGGTGTTGCGTTATCGTTTAACAAAATCGCACCGGCGCTCAATTTGCCCCGGCGCTTCTCTTTAATCGCTTTATGCAACCGGTGCAACGTTTGACAATACGACGCCACATTGATCGTCGTTCCTTTCGGCATGAATTCCACGTGCAGCAAATCCTCCATGTCAAAGAACACTGTCGCCATAACCTTACCGGATAAAGGTTCAACCTCGGTCTTCGTCCATTGTGGTCATGAGAGGTGCACCCATACCATTGATGTTCTCTTCGTTTCGGGGGTGAAGTGGCGATCCCACGTTTCATCGCCTGTGACGATTCGCCTCAGAAACCCGTTGCCATCTGCGGCATAACGTTGCAAAAAAGCCCGGGAGGATTGGAAACGTTGTCCCTTGTGATCATCGGTGAGAAGACGTGGGACCCATCTTTGACACAGCTTACGATATCCAAGGTCCTCGTGAACAATGGACAGCACTGCCATACGACATGTTCAGCCGCGTCGCGATTTCTCTCAGTTGAATGCGGTGGTTCTGTCTAATGATCGTATTCACAATGTTGACATTTGCACGGGTCCTGGACGTTGCGGGCATGCCTTCGCGATATTCGTCCGTGATATCCGTGCGTCCGGCTTCGAATTGCTGACACCACTTTACGATCCCTTGCCGGGAAATGGCCCGCTCCCCATACACAGCCCTAATTTCACGATGAATATCCGTGCAATTCTTCATTTTGACCCATAGGAATAGGATTGTCGCACGCACCCCATATTTGGAGTGAACATCCAGCCGACACGCCATTGCATTTGGCCGCTATTCACACCATACAAGACGAGACACCACAGCGACCTGCTTAACAGACGTGTGGGCAGTGTCTGTCCCTTTCTCCACTGTGCCCACGTTTGCGACAAACAGCGCGCTGCTGTAGCGCGTTAGTGCAACTAACCTTTTGATCCACCTTCGTATAATAATTCTATTATAAGATGTTGATATCCTACGGGTCACCCCCTTGAGGGTAGTTTAAACCACCCTCTGAACGGTGAATGGACTTTGTGAGGCCAGGACTAGTTGAGTAGTAAGTAACGGTTAGGCTATAATACTTGCATGAATCATACGTCCGCCATCTTGTAACAATTTGGCTGATGACCTTGCAGTTTAGGCAAAAGTCACTTCCCACATTGATGTAAATTTAAAAAAAAATTGGTAGAGATGGAATGATTAGGTAACTTATCATTTGATTTAAGATTTGAACATCTGGGAGGCCGCCATTACGTTTCTGTCAAGATGGGGGCAATATATCGCATGACACTGAGGTGTTCTTTGCTCGAGCTTCCTCTGTACCAAATTTCGTTCAATTCCGATTCATCGTGTTTGAATTGATAGGGGGAGAGATATACACACTCACACACGCGATTTGCACACTACACTGCCACCCTTTTCGAATTATTTGGCTGATGACCTTGTTAATTGGTCAAAAGACGATTCCCACATAAAGGTATGTTTATGAAAAATTTGGTAGAAATCAGATGATTAGATTAGTCATAATTTGATTTTTCCTTTGAACATTTGGGTGGCCGCCATTACGTTTCCATCAAGATGGTTGCGATATAAAACATGACACTGTAGTGTCATTTGATAGTGCTACCTCCGTACCAAATTTCGATGAATTCGGTTTCGTCGTGTTTCAATTTGTATGAGTGAACAGATCTACACACTCACACACGCAGTTTGCACAAATACACGGCCGCAATCTTTCAAACTTTTTGGCTGATGACCTTGTAATTTGGTCGAAAGGCGCTTCCTACATGATTGTATGTTGTTGCAAAATTTGGTAGAGATCAGATGATTAGGTCAATCGTTATTAGATTTAAGCTTTGAACATTTTGGTGGCCACCATTACGTTTCTGTCATGATGGCGGCGATATGCAGCAGTACACTGAGGTGTCCTTTGCTAATGATACCTGTGTACCAAATTTTGTTCAATTCGGTTTCGTCGTGTTTGAATTGATAGGGGGGGCGGGTTGCAGATATACACACTCACACACGCGATTTGCACACATGTACGGCCACTATCGTCAAACTATTTGGTTGATGACCTTGTAATTTGGTGGAACGACGCTTCCTACATGGAGGTAGGTTACTGCAAATGTTAGTAAGGATCATATTATTAGGTTGGTCGTAATTTAGATTTAAGTTTATAACAATAGGGTGGCCGCCATTACGTTCCCGTCGAGATGACGGTGATATAAAACATGACAATGAGATGTCCTTTGCTAGAGCTAACTGAGTGAGAAATTTCATTCAATTTTGTTTCGTCGTGTTTGAATTGTTAGGGAGGGGGGCAGTATTTCACATCACACACACACAGTCACACGGACATTTTGGCCCGTGTAGATCTCATAAATTTATTTTTTTCCGGAGGGTTTGAGGGAAATAAAATACCTCTCGCGGACCAAAACCAGGCCCCTTGCCTGGGTTATGGTGAAGCTACGTTGGGCCTAGCAAGCCAGTAGTGGATATTGAACTGCTTTTAAAAAGGAAAAAGGCCTCGGAAAGGACAGATCTAAAGGAAACAGACCTGGCCATGGAAATGGACTACGAATTGGGACTCTGAACATAACGACATTGATGGGAAGAGTGGAGGAGATTGTGGATATGATGGAGAGGAGAAAACTGGATGTACTCGTACTAGCAGAGACCAGATGGAGAGGGGAAGGAAGAAATGGATTGCAGCTATACTGGATAGGAAATGATGAGGGGAAGAGAAATGGAGTGGGAATGGTGGTGAGAGAAGGGCTGAGGGAGGAAGTAAAGAGGGCAACTGATAGAATAATTAGAGCCAGAATCATAGTGAAAGGTAGAAACCTGGATATTCTGCATGTTTATGCACCACAGGTGGGATGCACAGAAGGCGAGACGGACGAGTTTGAAGAAGAGTTAGAGAAGCAGTTAGTAGGGTGGAACCTGATAATCATGGGGGACCTAAATGCCCATGACGGAACTGATAGAAGAGGTTTTTAGGAAGTGATTGGTGGTGAAGGATGGGGAAACAGGAATAAGAAAGGAGAGAGACTGCTGGAGATAAATGGGCTACTGGTTTGAAACACATGGTACAAGAAGAGAGAGATCCAAAAAAATACTTGGTTCAGCAGGGATTTGACTAGGAAATCAGTGGTGGACTACATTCTATGAGGGAAGGAGATAAAGAAGAGTTTCACGGATATAAGGGTAATACATTCAGAAGTCCGGTACAGTGACCACCGTCTGCTGGTTGCCAAGGTGAGAGGACTGAAGGAAAAGAGAACAGACAACCATGAAAGAAGAATAAGGAATGGAGCTGAAGGAGGATGGAAATAAGGAAAAGTTCCAGATATTAGTGAGGAACAAATTACCGACAGATGATCCGAGAACAGGTGAAGAAGAATGGAAGAGGTTCAGGGACATATTGGTAGAAGCTGCGGAAACTGTGTGTGGCAGAACTAGTGGAAAGAAAAGATGGAAGGAAACACCCAGAACTAAGGAAGCAGTGAAAAAGACAAATTAAGCATTCAGGAAATGTTTCCAACAGAGGACACACAGAACAAGAGAAGAGTACCAAGAGCGGAAGGAAGAAGCAGGAGAAGTAGTGAAGGAAGAGAAAAAGAAATGGCTTGAGAAATGGACAGAAATGATGGAGGAGGACTGTGATGGCAGTAAGAAAGTGTTGTATGGAATGATAAAGGCAAAGAGAAGAGATACAGGGGATAATGTCAGAATGGTGGACAGGAATGGAAAGGAGGTAGAAAATATGGAAGAAGTATAAAGATTATCTGGAGAGAATACTTCAAGGAACTCCTAAATCCAACTAAAACCAGCATAGTGGACATTGTGGAGGAAGAAACAGACAGTGACCAAAAAATTTTAGAGAAGGAATTGGCATTGAAAGAAGAGGAGGAAGCATTAAAGAAGATGAAAGGGGGAAAGGCACCGCGAATAAACGAAATGAGTGTGGAGATGGTAAGAGCTGCAGGTTTGTTAGGAACACAGTGGTTCTTTCGAGTAATGAAAGTGATATGGAGGGTGAAGAATATACCAGAGGACTGGAAAAGAGGGATAATAATACCCATATTTTAAAGGGGAAGTAGGAAGGAATGCAAGAACTACAGGGGAATTACACTCATGTGCCACTGTGCCAACATATCTGAGAAGGTACTGGAGAGAATAATTCGGACAGAAGTTGCAGATGGGCTGAGGGAAGAACAGTATGCATTCAGGCCAGGAAGGACAACAGTTGACCTCATCTTTGCTGTAAGACAGCTACAAGAACACCATTATGAATATGGGAAAGATCTGGTGATGGCCTCCTTGGATATTGAAAAATCATATTATAGTATTAATAGAAACAATGTATGGGAAGCAATGAGAGCAAAAGCAGTGAAGAAGGAGACAGTGGCAAGAGTCAAAGCAATGTACGAGGGAAGCAACAGCTGTGTAAAGGTGGGAAGGGAGAGAACGGATTGGCTTCAACTGGAGAGTGGTCTGAAACAAGGAAGTGCCCCCTCACCCTTGTTATTTATATTGGTGAACCATTTTCTTCCACCTGTAGACATCTTTTTTTCTTTTTCCCTTCTGCGTGTCAATTATTGGAACTGTTCTCTTTTCCTCTTGGTTATTACTGGCCAGGGTAACCGAGCAGATGAGTGGGCATTTCTATAATTGTTGATCAAGTTTCGTTATAGTAATTTCTTGCTATGCCGAATCGTGATTAGTGACACCTCTTCCCTTTTATCTTCTCTTTTCCGTCACCAGTGACTACCCTTTGTTACTCTCCGGGCAGTCTTCTGTTTTTTATCTCCCATGTAGGACTTTATATTTTGTGCTCCCGCTCTCGTCTTAGAGATGCCGTGTTTTTCTTTCGGTTTTTACTCTCTTTTCTAGTGTTTATTATGAAGGTGTGCGTAGAGGAGTGAATCTAGTTTATTTAATGTAATTCCGTGATGCCGGATTAAGCAGATTCCATCAAGGTAGGTCACGTCTTTCTGCCTTTGTATTTGATAACTGTATGGAATACTATGGCCTTTTTAATATGTCCATTGTAAATTTGTTCCGTTCCCGTTATCTTTGTCCTCCTATCGTCGTATCTTTTTGTATGGGTATTTGGTTCGTTTTACTGTATAGTTCTTACACCAGTAAGACCATTACCATACCTCGTATCTTTTGTTTGCCTCCCTTATCTTAAGATTGCGTCTCCAACGCAAGTCTATGAGTATGGCTTAATCCCTTTCTGGCGTAACTTATTTTGATGGATATATTTTTTTAGTGTAACGTAACTTCCCTTGTGTTTATTTTATTTCGGATTCTTGCCCCTCATTTTAATCATTTATGTATCTACGTCATATCTACGCGCGCTTTAATTAAACTCCGGCCTGTCTCATATTCCCTCACCTAGTCCATTTCTTCTGGGGTATTAGAGTTACCGTTCACTATTTTGGCGGTACACTCAGTTTTCCTGACTCCCTTGTCTAGCCCTTTAATCTTTCATATTTCACAATGTAATTTTACTCTTTACGAGTATTCTTTCTCCCCTTTTACCTTTACCTCCTACCGCCCATTACCTTAACGTCACGGTCCTTTGTATCGTCAGTTTATCTTACTTCATACGTTTGACAACAACATAACCTCACCTTAGCATGTAATGCTTCCTCGTCATTTCTTAGGCCTATTCCCTTGGAGAATTCATTTCCGTTCCTTTACCTATGTGGCGTGCTTGTGTACCTTAATCCGTACGTTGTTTAGTTCTTTATTCTTTAAGCAACTTGGCTAGGCCCATGGTTCTTCGTAGTTACGGGATTCGAATTGAACTTGCATTCACAGCAATGTGGATGTAAGTTCAGTCCACTGCCTCTGTTGCTGTTATCCTTTCACCACCTAGTCATGAATCATGGGCCCAGCGCAAGACTAATAGGTACACACTTCCACTGCGACAACATCTGCGAAAGGCCTGACGGCACAGTGGTGATGGATGAAATCATACGAAAACTGGTAAATAGCATTGGTGAAAAAAATGAAGGCAAAGTTGTTTGCTGATGACCTTCTGGTATGGGGAGAGGATGAGGAAGACGTACAAGAGCAATTGGGTGAGTGGGAGAAGGTAGTGTTATCATATGGGATGAAGTTCTCAGCAAAAAAGAGTGAAGTGGTCACCACAACGAAGAGGAAGAACAGTGGATATGGGCATAACACTTGGAGGACAGCAGTTGCAGAAAGTAGAATGCTTCAATTACTTGGGAAGCATAATTGAAGAAAAGGGAGGCAATAGGATGGAAATAAATGAAAGGGGAAGGTGCGCAGATGGATTTTTCAAGAATGTTAGGGGGATGATATGGATTAAAGATGTACCACAAAAATGTAAAGGAATCATCTACAAGACTTACTTTGTGCCAATTTTGACGTACGGTTCAGAAACATGGGTGATGAAGGAATGGGACAAGAGTAAATTACGAGCAGTGGAGATGAAATTCCAGAGGAATAGGGTAGGAGTAACAAGAATGGACAGAGTAAGGAATGCGAGAGTCAGAGAGATGGTAAGAGAGGAACCATTGCAAAATAGAATAGAGCGGTCTAGGCTTCAATGATATGGACATGTGAGGAGGATGCGAGAGGAGAGGATACCGAAGATGATGTTTGGAATGGAAATGCAGGGAAGGAGGCCAAGGGGATGATCAAGGTACAGATGAACAAAAAGGGTTAAGAAGAGTGTGGAGGAAAGAGGAGTGTCCTGGGACACAGTGAAAGAAGAGAGATGGCGGATGGACAGGAAACGATGGAGAGGCTTATGTTCCAAGCAGACCCGACCAGCGGTCGGAAACTGCTCAAGATGATGATGATATTTACTAAAAACGAAAGTAGGCTGTTTTAGGAAAAGTCTGCCTTGCCAATTGTCTTGAACATTGAGTCCTGGGTCATCCTCCAAGCATTTGTTCTCTTCCACAGCAGTGTTTATTTCTCCATCCTCATTAGCATGGTTTGTGACGATATATAAATACCTTTTGAGGGTGTCGTTGTTCTTCCAATTCTCACCATAGACATGTTACAGATGCTTGTCAAAATCTCTCTTGTTTGCCGGATATAGGTTGTGAACAACAGGTAACTGTTCTAGTTCAACTGAGGCAGACCAACCTTAGATTTTAGCGCTACACCAATCAAAGGACAGTCTAATACTTAAAACATTTTCAGTTCCTTGCAGGCCTACAAGATACTGTAACAGAGCAGACGAAACTTCGATAAAGACATTTCAGGCTTGATCTTCTGCTCATATGCTTGGATTATTCACATAGATTTCAACAATAAATACACAATACAACGTCAGTTGCCAGGAATAGTATGTCTCTTGATTGGGAAACTCTGGAAGAAGCTGAATTTGCTGCACATCGAAGCACATTGTAGCAGAATCATGTCCTTTGTTTACTTTAATTTATAAAATGTTGATGCACGAAGGCTGTGCAGTCGTTTACTGGCCATGTATTCAGTCTTTCTTACTGAATCAGTTGTTTCATTTTACGGCAGTATTTACAAACATCGAAAGATGGGAATCAAAATCCAATATTGAAGTAGGCCTAACTACTAAAAGAAATTCAAATTATAAACACCTTGTTCACAATTTCAATACCATTGGTTTGTTTAAATTAGCATCGAGGTAAATAAACTTTGAATTTTGTCTTGAATAATGTTCTTTCTTACCACAAAAATTTTTGATAATAAACGTGACAAGCCATTTCTCTTATAACTCAGCATTTTGTCTAGGTTAGTGCCGTGTCTTGTGTGGGGTTTCGCCTAGGAAACCAAGCTGGCCCATCAGCCGGCATTTGGTGTCCCCGCGCAGACTCCCCACAGGAGTAGCGAACTGCGCGCTATCTCCCGTTTTATGATGCTCTCCTGCGCCTCTTTACTGAGAGAACTAAAATACCAAGCAGCGATAACCTCCTATGAAGGTTTCCAAAAAAGATGGTAGGCCTATATTAGCTTCAGCGGCCAGTGAATTAAAACAGCATTTTTTCTAGGTTTGTGCCGTGTCTTGAGTGGGGTTTCGCCTAGGACATCAAGCTGGCTCAACAGCGGGAACTTGGTGTCACCACCCGGACCCCCACATGAGTAGCGAACTGCGGGCCACTTCCCTTTTTATGATGCGCTCCTGAGCCTCTTCACTGAGAGAACTAAAAGCTCAAGCAGCCATAACCACCTATGAAGGATTCCAAAAATATGGTATATTACCTTTCATGGCCAGTGAATTAAAACTCAGCAATTTTTCCGGGTTTGTGCCGTGGTTTGTGTGGGGTTTGGCCTAGAACACCAAGCTGGCTCATCAGCGGGCCCTTGGTATCCTTGCCCGAATCCCAACAGGAGAAGCGAACTGCGCGCTAGTAGGGGGGGGGGGGGGGGGGGGCAAAACGGGTTCTAACGCACAGCGTACTTCCTATGAAGTTTGCCGATATCTCCCGAACGCCTGTTCGGGTATTGATGTGTGACGTGTCATAGGACTCGGAGTGACGCCCTCTTTTCTTTGGATAACGTATGTTTTCCCCAAACTAAAATCTACCCCTACTAGGGGTGAAAGAGTAATATGAGCTAATGTTTGCCCTAAAGACTTGAAATTTATTTTGGGGGTAGAGGGGGTAGTGACCTTTGATTTATGTTATATCCACTTTTTTGTAAAAAAAAAAAGTTTTCAAAATATCGGCCATTTTGAAAATGGAACATTTTTGTTTCTTATCGTAGAGACTCGAAACATGGTTTGTGTGTAGAGGAGCAAGGACCTTTCATTGACGTGAAACCAACATTTTTGAAAAATTTGTAATTTGGAAGTATAGCCCATTTTTCAAAAACAATTGTCCTAGGGACTTGAAATTTGGCATGGAGGTAGAGGGAGTGAAGACCATGGATTTATGTCAAGCAAAGGTTTTTGTAAAATTTCAAATATTGGAACTATTGCCAATTTTGAAAATTGTTTTTTTTTTACTTTAGAGACTTGAAATTTGGTATGGTGGTAGAGGGGGTATAGACCTTTCATTGTCGTGAAACAAACTTTTTTTGCAGAATTCCTAATTTTTGAACTAAAGCCCATCTTTCAAAAAAAATTGTATTGTCCAAGAGACTTGAAATTTTGTATGGGAATAGAGGGGTAAGGACCTTTTATTTACGTGAAACAAACGTTCTTGTAAAATTTCAAATTTTGGAAATATCGCCCATTTTGAAAATTGAATTTTTAATTTTTTAAATTTTAGATACTTGAAATTTGAAGGGGTAAAGACCATGGATTTATGTCAAACCAACTTTTTTGTAAAATACCTAATTTTGAAATTATAAAAGCTTCAAACTATTTTTCTTTTTGAAATAAAAAAAATATATCATCGCCCTCGAAAAAATTCCTCTCGGCACGCTGGAAGGCGGAGGTAGATTTCACCGTGCAAACTTGGAGATAGGCGAAAATAGGCAGAATATATATGTTTTCGTAGAAGGATCAGACCTTATTTATTGCGAGAAAGTATTTTATAAGTGGTGCTTAATTAACTTTCATTTTCGTCGTTTTATGCATATTTTAAACATTTTATTGTCTTGTGGGGACGCTAACCTTGTCGTCATTTGGGGAGATTTTTTAAACTTGCGGTCACACTGTCCTTATGCAAGGTTTCGACACTGATGAGTAACTATCTAACGGTCTGTTACTTCTTCACTCAAAACTGTATCTTCCGCAGAGATTTTGGTTGGTTCTTAAGTTTAGGGGCTGCGACAACGCGGTCATGTAGACCCTTGTACATTGGGTGTGTGTAGAATCTGTCTGATAAACGGTGTTAATTAATGTCATGGCTGTATTAGTCAGTAATTCAGGTAAGGACTGCAGACGGTCAATTTCAAGTAGTAGTTCCTAAGTTTGCTACCAAATACTAACGTCATCGACACCTAGCTGTGAACTTGGCTAACAGATGCCACGGCAACCAGCTACTCACAACGAACGTTGGAACATCCCCTCCGAAGGAATGCATACTGAGGGATTTTTAGCACTCTTAGAAAATCCGACGACTTCGGCCGGCTTTGATCCCGCGACCTTGGGCATAGAAGTTCAGCATGCTACCAGTTAAGTCACCGTAGCCGCTTCCCACAGAGTCAGATGGAAAACTGAATGTGATCTCGTGCAATGGCGTTGTCATGGCAACGTCTGATGGCTCATCCCTCATCAATTCAGTAGTGTTGTCATGGCAACCTCTGATGGCACTTAGCATTTTCTTCTATTTCCGAAATCATTTTGCTCATCTCTTGGCGTAATGGTGGGTCATATCAAAATTTCTTTCAAACAAACATTTTTGGTAATTATTAGGGGAATATTGTCCATTTTGTACGGTTTTGATATTGTAGCTATTACGAGAGATATGATTAACGTTTCCCGAAAAACCCACTTTTTCCCAACCCTTTGGTCAATGGTTGGCTGTATCAAAAAACTTTTCAAACATAAATGTTTGGCCTTATCTGACACATAGTATAAACTTTGAATGCATTCGATATTTCACATATTAAGTGAGTTATAGCGATATTTTACTTTTTTTGAAAAAAGTCGACCGATTGTGCCCATTAACGAACTCGACCGAGATTGTATAGGGATACATATTATGTAGAAATGTCAAAGTGCAAAATTGCGGTAATTATCGTGTCCACAAGAAAGTGGTATATGTACATATATATATATATATCTTATCGCATCTTATCTTATATATATATATATATATATATATATATATATATATATAAGGAATGTGTGTGTGTTCGTCTTTTATGCGTTCATAAACCATTCATCCGATAGCGATAAAATTTTGGTGAGTTGTTGTAAACACTTCCGGGATGATCATAGGCATAGTTAATCCATTTCACAATAGATAGCGCGCGAGTAGTTTAAACAAATGCGTAATGGCGATGCGTTCATATACAATTCGTCCGATTGCCATCAGATTTTGGTGAGTTGTTGTGCACAGTCCCGGAAAACTGATAGGCGTAGTAAATCCAATGTACAATATATGGCGCGCGAGTAGCTTCAACAAAATGGCATGCGTTTGTTTCAAGATAGTCCCACATGTGTTCATATACCATTCATCCCATTGCGTTGAAACTTGGGTGAGAAGTTCTGTACACTTCAGGTAAGGTTTCTGGCTTAGTGAAAACACTTATCAATAGGTAGCGCACGAGTAGATTCAACAAATGAGCGACGACGGGCGAAGCGATTCAACAAAGTCCTGTATGCGTTCACATATCATTCGTCCGATAGCGATAAAACTAGGGTGAGAGGTTGTGTACACTACAGGCAAGGTTTCTGGCTTAGTAAATCCATGTTATAATAGGTAGCGCACGAGTAGATTCAATAAATGAGCGACGACGCGCGAAGCGTTTCAACAAAGTCCCGTATGCGTTCATATACAATTCGTCTGATAGCGATAAAACTTGGGTGAGATGTTGTGTACACTACAGGGAAGGTTTCTGGCTTAGTAAATCTACTTAACAATATGTATCGCACAAGTAGATTCAACAAATGGGCGACGACGGGCGAAGCGTTCCAACAAAGACCAGTATGCTTTCACATACCATTCGTCCGATAGCGATGAAACTTGGGTGAGAGGTTGTGTATACTACAGGCAAGGTTTCTGACTTAGTAAATCCATGTTATAATAGGTAGCGCACGAGTAGATTCAACAAATGAGCGACGTGTTTCAACGTAGCCCCGTATGCGTTCATATACCATTCGTCCGATAGCGACTAAACTTGGGTGAGTTTTTGTGTACACTCCAGGGAAAGTTTTAGGCTTAGTAAATCCATTTTCAATAGGTAGCGCACAAGTGATTCAACAAATGGTCGATGTTGCGCGAAGCGTTTCAAGAAAGTCCCGTATGCGTTCATATACCATTCGTCCGATAGCGGTGAAACTTGGGTAAGATGTTGTGTACTCACCAGGGAAGGTTTCTGGCTTAGTACATCCGCTTTGCAAAAGGTATCGCACAAGTAGATTCAACAAATGAGCGACGGCAGGCGAATCGTTTCAAACAAGTCCGGTATGTGTTCATATACCATTCATCCAAGTGCTATGAAACTTTGATGAGTTGTTGTGAACACTTCCGAAATCATTATGGGCATAGTCAATCCAATTTATAATGGACAGCGCGCGAGTATTTCAAATAAATGAGTGTTGGCGACGCGTTCATATAGCCTACAATTCATCCGATTGCGACCAAATTTTGGTGGGTAGTTTGGCACACTTCCGGGATGGTTATAGGCATAGTGAATCCAATTAACAATAGATAGCGCACCAGTAGTTTAAACAAATGAGTGTTGGTGATGCGTTCATATACAATTCATCCGATTGCAATCAAATTTTAGTGAGTTGTTGTGCATACGCCAGGAAAATTTATAGGCATAGTAGAACCAATTAACAATAGATGGCGCGCGAGTTATTTCAACAAAATTGCGTTCGTTTGTTTCAAAAAGTCCCACATGCGTTCATATACCTTTCACCCCAATGCGATGAAACTTGGGTGAGATGTTGTATACACTCAGGGAAAGTTTCGGGCTTAGTAAATCCAGTTAGCAATAGGTAGCGCACGAGTATATTCAACAAATGAGCGACGACACGCAAAGCGTTTCAGCAATGTCCCGTATGCGTTCGTATACTATTCGTCCGATAGCGATGAAATTTGGATGAGATGATGTGTACACTCCAGGGAAGATTTCTGGCTTAGTAAATCCATGTTAAATAGGTAGCACACAAGTAGATTAAATAAATGAGCGACGATGCGCGAAGTGTTTCAACAAAGTCCCGTTTGCGTTCATATACAATTTGTCAGATAGCGATGAAACGTGGGTGAGAATTTGTGTACATTTCAGGGAAGATTTCTAGCTTAGTAAATCCATGTTACAAGAGGTAGCGCAAGAATGGATTCAACAAATGAGCGACGACGCGCGAACTGTATCGACAAAGAACCGTATGCGTTCATATACAATCGTCCGATAGAGATGAAACTTGGATGAGTTGACGTGTACACTCCAGGGAAGGTTTCATGCTTAGTAAATCCATTTTACAAAAGGCAGCGCGCGTGTAGTTTAAACTAATGAGCGAAGATGCGCGAAGCGTTTCAACAAAGTCCCTACAATTCATCCGATTGCGACCAAATTTTAGTGGGTTGTTTGGCACACTTCCGGGATGGTTATAGGCATAGTTAATCCAATTTACAATAGATAGCGCACCAGTAGTTTAAACAAACGAGTGTTGGTGATGCCTTCATTACAATTCATCCGATTGCGATCAAATGTTGGTGAGTTGTTGTGCATACGCCAGGAAAAGTTATAGGCATAGTAGATCCAATTTACAATAGATGGCGCGCGAGTAACGTCAACAAAATGGCGTGCGTTTGTTTCACCAAAGTCCAACATGCGTTCATATACCATTCACCCCAACGCGATGAATCTTTGGTGAGATGTTCTGTACACTCAGGGAATTTTTCAGGCTTAGTAAATCCACTTAACAATAGGTAGCGCACGAGTAGATTCAACAAATGAGCGACGACACGCAAAGCTTTTCAACAAAGTCCCGTATGTATTCATATACAATTCGTACGATAGTGATGAAACTTGGGTAAGAGGATGTGTACATTCCAGGCAAGGTTTCTGGCTTAGTAAATCCATGTTAAATAGGTAGCGCACGAATGGATTCAACAAATCAGCGACGCGTTTCATCAAAGTCCCATATGCGTTCGTTTACTATTCGTCCAATAGCAATGAAATTTGGATGAGATGTTGTGTACACTTCAGGGAAGATTTCTAGCTTAGTATATCCATTTTACAATAGGTATCGCACAAGTAGATTAAACAAATGAGCGACGACGCGCGAAGTGTTTCGACAAAGATCCGTATGCGTTCATATACAATCGTCCGATAGCGATGAAACTTTGTTGAGTTGTTGTGTACAATCCAGGGAAGGTTTCAGGCTTAGTAAATCCATTTTACAATAGGCAGCACACGAGTAGATTCAACAAATGAGGGAAGACGCACGAAGCATTTCAACAAAGTCCCGTATGCGTTCATATACCATTTGTCTGATAGCGATGAAACTTGGGTGCGATGTTGTGTACTCGTCTGGGAAGGTTTCTGGCTTAGTAAATCCATTTTACAACAGGCAGCGCACGAGTAGATTCAACAAATGAGCGAAGACGCACGATGCGTTTCAACAAAGTCCCGTATGCGTTCATATGCCATTCATCTGATTGCGATGAAACTTTACTGAATTGTTGTGTACACCCGAGGAAAGATTTCTGTATTAGTAAATCCATTTTTCAATAGGTAGCGCACGATTAGATTAAACAAATGGGTAACGCCACGCGTATCGTTTAAACGAAATTCCATTTCCGTTCATATACCATTCATGCGATTGCAATGGAATTTGGTGAAATGTTGTTTCCATTCCCACGAAGGTATCTGATTTAGTAAATCCATTTTACAATTTGTAGCGCGCGGGTAGATTTAACTAATAGGCGTGAATCGTTTCAAGAAAGTCCGGTATGCGTTTATATACCATTCATCCGAGTGTGATAAAACTTTGGAGAGCTGAGTACAGTCTTGCGAAGGTTTATGAATTAGTAAATCCGTTTTTCAAAGGGTAGCGCACAAGAAGATACAATAAGTGAGTGACGGCGCGAATCGTTTTAAAGAAATCCCGTATGCGTTCATATGCCATTCATCCGATTGCGATGAAACTTTGATGAGTTGTTGTGTACTAGCCAGGGAAGGTTTTCGACTTAGTTAATCCATTTTACAAGAGGTAGCGTACGAGTATATTCAACAAATGGGTGACGGCGCTCGAATCGTTTCAACAGTCCCGTATGCGTTCTTATACCATTCATTTCATTGCGATGAAACTTTGGTGAGTTATTGTGCACACTCCCTTGAATTTTTCTGAGATAGTAAATCAATTTTATAATAGTTTAGCGGTGGTTAACGGAAAAAGAAGAAAATATTGGGAATCAAAAAGCACTTCAACTAGCAAAGTCACAACGCCATCACATTCTTTCATTGGCATTGCAACGCATGCCGGGTACTGCTAGTATATATATATTATATAAACTTTTGAACTGATGGTGGGTTTGGGGTCTGCATTGGATTCATCATAACTATTTTAGTGAAAACATCCATTGTGACTAGCAAGTATTTGTTACCCCTACTACCCTTAGGAACTGGGCCGAAAATATCTTGACTGAATAATTCCAAAGGTTTAGGGGATATTATGGCTTTTGGATTCTACTTCAAAAGCTCAGAATTATACTTAATATTCTGGCATAGTTCACATATTCTGATAATAACAGATATGGATTCCCGCATGTTGCTCCAATAGAACTTCTCCTGTACAGTCCTGTACGTCTTGTCTACACCTCCGTGTCCAATAGAATTGTGAACCAACCAAATTATGGGCACTCTCAACCAAGGTGGAATTACAATTCTCACCTTCCTGTGGTCTGTGTCTACGTACTTGCATACAATGCCTTCTACTAATACATACTGAGTAGCATTCTTCCGTGTTTCCTCATATGCTTCATCGTCATTCTGCATCTTTCCTAACAAGAATCTGAACAAATTTCTCAAACTAGAATCCCTCTTCTAACTAATGGCTATCGTCCTCAGACGTTCTAATGCTGCCTGATCTTCATCGTCCAGGTCTATTACATTGACATTCACGCTCCTCTCTGTAGTTGGATTTCTGGATAGTATATCTGCCAACAAGTTTTCCTTCCCAGGAACATGAACTATTGTGGCATTAAATTGTTGCAGAAACAACGTCCATCTAGTCATCCTGTCACTAGATAAATCTGACTTGAGCATGAATTCCAAAGCTTTATGATCTGTCCTTATAATGATCTGGTGTCCAATTAAAATTTTCTTTCAGTGATGCAGAGCATTTATCACTGCTAAAGCATCCAGCTCTGTTGTGAGATAATTTATTTCATGGGGTTTCAGTTTTCTACTGTTGAAGGAAATATAATGGTTGTTTCCCTCTTGGTCCTTCTGGTACAGAATTGCGCTGATTCCGACTTTTGAAGCGTCCGTCTCAACAATAAACGAACGTTCAAAGTCCGGATACTCTAGCTTGATATTGTCTCTGAACATCTGCTTTGCCAAAATAAAAGCATTCTCAGCTTCTGTTCCCCATTTCCATCGGTTATTCTTCTTCAATAACTCGTACAATGGTGCCATAACTTCGGAATAACGGGGACAATGGCTGCTAAAAATTGACAGAGACCTGCGAAAGCTCGCACGTCTCGGATCTTCTTCGGTCGAGGAAATCTTAAAATAGCATCAATTTTGTCTTGGTTTGGATGGTAACCTTGTTGATCAATTGTATGCCCCAAGAAATTAATCTTCTGTTAGAAGAAGTGACATTTACTGAACTTAACTTTCATGTTGACCTCTCTCAAGTTCTCCAATAGTTTCTTTAAATGAATCAGGTGTTGCTCGGGATTTTCTGATGAAACAATTAAATCATCAAAGTAGCATATGACGTTAGCTTTCACTTCTTCTGTGAGCTTGCTATACAATGCTCTAATTAAAGTAGGGCTCGAATTTATAAGTCCAAACGGGACGTGTTCAAAACAGAAGCTATTCTGTTCGAACAAGAAGCCTGTATAACATTTGCTCTTCTCAGTTAGTTCAATCTGATAAAAGGATGAAGTTAGGTCCAAAACACTGAAGCATGACTTCCCCTTGTACTTCCTTAATAGTTCTCTGATCTTAGGCGGTCGGTCGTGTTCTTTTTCTATGAGACGGTTGAGACCCCTAGCATCTAGGCAAACCCGCAGACTCCCATCTGCTTTCTTCACTGCTGTGATTGGATTCAAGTAAGGTGTCGCCTGTTTTCGGATTATCCCATCCTTTTCCATTCCTTTAACGAGATTAGCAACCTCTGCTTGATATTTCTCAGGAATAGGGTATTGCTTCTTCTGAAATGGTGTATTTCCTTCAGCTTTATTTCATATTTAAATCCCTTAATAAGACCTGGTTTATCATCGAAGACGTTGGAATATTCCTGAATTAATTCTTCCAATCTGCCTTCATAGACCTCAAAATCGTCAATCTTCAAACCATAATGTCCTGTCTTTTCTAATTCGACTTCCGAAATAATTTTCTCCAAAAATTTTCCGTGGTTTCCTTTTCTATTACGTATTCATTTCTGTGATCATTTTCTTCGTCGTTGTTCCCCTCGTTAACATTCACTATGCCATTCTTTAAGTCTATCACTGCACCTGTCTTAGTGATGAAATCTATCCCCAGTATAGCATCGAAATTAATTTTATTCAGTACTATAAAGATTTGTTCATAAGCATGACCGTTTATAGTGAACTTCATGAGTGCTTGTATTCTACATTTCATCGTCTTATCGTTGAATATGCCGCCAACTTTAATAGATGGAACTGGCATTGATATTATAGACTTTCCATCTTTCAATTTATTATAGCAACTTTCTGACAATATAGATGCATTCTCTCCCGTATCTAGGAGTGTCCTTAAATTCTCTCCTTCCGTCATAATTCGCAAAATAGGTAAACTAGCTATTTTTCCTCTCTCTGGCTCCTCTCTTTCATACAATAAATCTTCATCTTGTACCTGATAGAATTCGTACACGGCGATCTCATGCCTATCGTTAGTGAACACTGTTCCCCCGTCTACTTCCGTCTTCCAATCGGAGTTCTTTTGTACCCCGCTCAGGTTCTGTTCTTGTGTTCCTGAGTTCGAGGCTTGAGGTTGTACCTCTTCTCCTCCTTGGCTATTTCTTGCCTCATTTTCTCTGTGGCTGTTCCTATAGTCTTGACTTTCCCTGTCTCAATCTTGGTAATATTGCCTAACATTTTCGTTGTTGCGCCAACCTCTCTGTTGTTGTTGTTGTTGTCGTGGCTCTTGTTGCTGCTGCTGTTGTTGTTGTTGTTGTCGTTGTTGGCGGGCACAATTATCGTCGTTCCAATTTTTATATCGGCGATAACCTCCTGCTGTGCCTCTATTGTTCCGGTCGTAATAGTCGATCCTCCGTGCGTCATTGTTCCGGTGGTATCCTGTCCTTCTCTGACCATTATTCCACGTTCTTGCCTGGTATGGCCTTCCATCTCGAAATCTGCGATACGGTGGTTCATAACGGTTCCTCCCATATACATTATTTCTGCTAGGACCTGGTCTACTACGGTTCTCCTCCGTCTGCTGTGTCTGATCTACCAGCACGGTATGAACTTCTCTATGCTCTGGTCTTCCTCTAGTATTGTTACTAGGCGTTGCATTCGGTGAGGAACTAGCATGATCTAATTTCCCCAATATTTCTGCCATGCCTTCCAGAGATTTCACATCTGCCGCAATTAAATGTCTTCTGACATCATTTGGCGTCTGTCTCGATATCGCATGAATCAGTTCTGTCTCAACCAATGGTGGATCCAAATACTGAAGTCTTGCAAGTTGCGATGTAAAGAACGTTGCATAACACGTAGGGGTAGAGCGCGCATATTTTTAGAGTATACCTCAGCTCTAATGTCCTGCTGCATCTCTAAACTCCAAAATCTGCGTTGTAAAGCATCCGCAAACTCTTCAAAATTGGTGTACGTGTATTTGAAAGCTCTATGCCAATTAAGGGCTTCAGATTCAAGATACTTTTCAACTAAACGCATTTCTCGGTCCCTCGGTATGCGATTATCATCGAGATAATGTCTCATGTCTGTAAGAAATTCGACAGCTGTGATGTTTCCTACTCCACCGAAACGAGTTGGTTTATCGTCAATATACCATATTACGCTAACGTTCTGGTTATTTATATGGCCTCCTTGGTCATAGAATCCCCCCAGTCCTGCATATTCCCCCTGAATACGCACCGGTTCTTGCATCATATGTGGCCGCTCCTGCCTTCGACAAAAGATGCTTTCAGTATCGTCTTCAACTCTTTCTTCCGGTTTACTGAGTCTTCCTAATTCGTCTTTATATCTCTCCTCTGTGCTTAGGAAAAATTGAGTAATAACCCGTTGCATTCCTAATTTTACCTCTTCCTTCAAACATTCATGGTCGCAAGGTTCTGCCAATGTAAGTGCGTTGAGTTTGTTACTAATATCACGTAGTTCGCTTTCCTGACTAGATTTTACTTTCGCGAGATCAAGATTTATTTTGTTAACTGTCGCGCCGATAACGTTCAATTCCTCACTTTTTTTCCGATTCTGTTTAATTTACAATACCTCTCTTTCGGTAATGCTCAATTTTCTACTTTCCTCTATATGCTTGTACAGTTATAATTTCAAATTATCCCTGTGAGTCTTAGCATTTCCCTCTATTTGGTTAACATCCTGCAATATTTTACCATGCAGTTCCTGCATGTAATCCCTATTCAATTTAATAACCTCATCTCTTAAATTACTAACAGATTTAGTTATACAAGACCCAATGTCAACATTTATACCCTCTGTTATCAGCTTTTGTTGGTCGTTTAACTTACCTTCTAAATTACCAACAGTGGTGTTCAGGTCACTGAGCTTATCAGTGAGTTTCTTCTGGGAACCTAGCAAGGAATCATTGTATTTAAGCTAATCTATAGTGGTTTTCTCTAAGCTTTCCTGCATCTTTCCTTATAGCTTTATGATGTTGTCATTACATTGGACTCTAGCTTCTACTACCTTTTGGCTAACTTCCTCTCTAAGTGAGCTTATTTCCATCTTGGTAGAGGCCACATCTTCTTTCACTTGATTGAAAGCTGATTTGGTCTCTTCCAAAGCTCTCCTGCTTTCGTCTACAGAAATTCTACTTTCAGCCTGAGCTAGTTTGCTTTGCTCCTGAGCTAATCTTCCTTCCTCCTGGGCTTTTTCTAAGGCTTTCTTAATTTCTTCCTGCGTCTTTTCAACCTTCTCTTGTGCTTCCTCTCGGACTGCTCTGTCTTCTTCTCTTGCCTTTCTTTCCTCTTCTCGTGCCTTTCTTATTTCTTCCTGTACTTTCTCTTGAATCTTTCTATTTTCTTCTTGAGTTTTCCTACACTCCTCCTGAACTAAGAATATACTGGCTTTAGTAACTGACTGAGCTAATGCTAAGTCTCCTTTCATCTCAGGCTTAACTGTCGCTGCTGACTGCTTTATCTCTCTATCTAACTTCTTAGTACTTTCGTGTGTGGATATGTGGAGGGCATCTACATCTCCTGTTAACTGGTTCTGACTTTCCTGGATCTTCTCCAGATTAGCCCTGATATGGCTCATATCTCCCAACGACATAATAATTTCACACTTGAGAAATAAGCAGGTATCATCTATACTACTTCATGGACATGTCAGAGTGACCAACTCATTTAAATTCTACAAAGGCATACTTCGATATGGGTATTCAAATTCAATAACATAACGTCTACAATCATATCTAACCTTATTCTAATAAACTGATCTTCCTTCACTCCGCAATCCCTAACTAATATTACGTTTCGACAACAAGAATTTAACTAAATTTGACTGTAATATGACCAAAATGTCATTAGCTGGATAAACAAACATGCCTCTAACAAACTGTACTCCTCAAATTTGGCAGTGTTTATTCACTTAAACAACTTTCCAAAAAATTTGGGATCGGCATTTCTAAATAAATACAAAATCTAACAAATATCTTGTGCGGTTGTCGTTGCAGACTACACTGTCTCAACACAATCGATGACAAAACACGTTCGGGCGCAAAGAAATTACCACCTATATGCACCCGAATCCCGCATAGTCATAGCCTATTTCCGCAAAGATAGAAAAGGATTGTAGGAAGGTCGATACCCAGCCAGATTTATCAACACTACCCTACTAGGATAGTGACTAGGGAACCCTCGATGCATACCGGCCATGCAACAACACTACCGATTAGTTACACATTTACATATAAAATAAACTATCCTAAACACAAAATGGTCGGACGAGAATCTTGGCTCTCGGGTGTGAACGGTGAACGTTGAGACTAACTTGAACTCTAGTAACTAATTCACAGTATTATCGCATGTCGATTGCCAAGATGAAATGATGATCAGATTTATAAAAAAAAACGAACAGGCAAACAAAAACTAGTGCCTGGGATTTATTTCCAAACAAATAAAAAAAATAAAAATAAAAAAAATCCCTATCACTATTAATAGATAAACATGTTAAAATTAACTCTTACACACGTCAAATCGTTCTACTATCTGTAGAATAAGTGTTTCTGAATATTCTCGTTACAGCAATATAACGATATTAAATTTCACAGAATATTTACATAAATTGACAGTCACCCTGTGGCTGTGTCATTGAAATAATCTGATTAAAATCAGCTGTTCACTCATAAAAATGAAGTTAACAATACAAATACCCTACATTATACACGGGCGTGCGTAGAATGTAACTATCTACTCTAATAAAATAAAATTGTTATTAATAATATATGGTTTAAATATTTACATTATTTACAGATCTCGTGCTTTAAAAATTACCATTAACACTGTCAGTCACGCTCTGACAGCTTCATAGTGTCTCTGTTACAAAAACGTTCTTTTTACAATGCTTCTACCAACGATAAAATTCTCAGGTACTTCCAGTGGTAAGTCGTAATAAAATAAGCCTGAGTATCAAACAATTAAGTTAAATACAGCTTGGAATATCGTGGCAATAAATAAAACAATAGGATAGAGATCGATGCGAAACTACTTAAACACTATACATTTCGTGGATCAAATACAAATACTCTCAGAGATAAACAATTCAAAATTTAACCTTTGTGTTAGCGCTTTTTACTCATCCCGTAACAATTCGTTGCTCCACATAGCAATATGTTCCTTCCTTCCGCAATACAGTGAACAATACTTATCAAAGGCGTCTTATCCGATCCAAACATATCATAATTCCTTCCTTTCCTCTCAATAAACAATCTTCCCAACTCCGCACGGCATTACTTCCATAAAAAAAACACCTTGCTACACACTTGTAGAAGAATTAGTGATTTTACTAGATAACTACGCTAGAGTATGTTACCGTTCAGAATGCACTCCTAACTCTCAACTCCTGTCTAAAATTATTAAACCTCGTGCATCAAATTACAACAATTACATGTTCGTTCACAATAATACAATTCACAAAGTACTTCTTATTCCTTTCATTAGCGCTATTCGTTCTCTATGATCCAAAATAAACTTGTTCATCCACGTTACCAAACGTTAACAATGTTAATTTGTAGTTCGCTCGTCTTTTAGTTGTTAATAAAAATAAATACATATCTTCACGCTTCTGGTGTAAATTTAAATATATAAACAATTCATATTTAAGTTGTTTTTAACATACAAGACCGCAGGTAGACTAACATATCTCCTGGTCTATTCATCTCAGTTAAACAATGTATATACTTTGATTGTTGATATATATAGGCATCATTTGACCACAATTGTCAATACCATAATCCTAATTTATAGTGTTATATTCGTAATATAATAGTCCAAGACTATTTAGTTTTCTAATGAGTTGTATTCCGCTATTGGAATTATATAAAATTCAAATTGTTATAAATAAGTATATCAGATGTATATTATCATCGTAATGTTTGTTACATAATATTAAAGCATCTCACAATAACGCTATGCTTGATAAAAATGCATTATAGACATATCAATGTATACTTTCGCTGTTAGGCATAGAAATTGTTAATAACAATTATAATGTTTAAATGTTCTTACAATTTGTCAATATTTACGCTTTCCTCTCCATGATACAGTGTAATCGAATAATCGAACAATCTCTTTGAGATATTAAATAAACAAATAGTCGATTAATTAACTAATCGAGTTATCTAAGCATTATCGAAGTATTCCTTTTATAAAACGAGTATCGTTCAAAAGTGAGGGTCATACAACGTTTCCTTCAGAATGAACAATACGAGAAACGCAAATCTAAGTTAAATACGCATGAAATAACGTCTTAAACGACACACAAAGACGTATCAAAAATTACAATGAACTCAACAAATTTAAGCTATTAAAAGACGAAGAATAAAGATAAGAATAACTACAAATGAAGTTGGTCACTCCAAAAATGGATCTCTACTACTACAGCAAAACTACAGACATTTTATCAAAAGGTTGTTCTACCTTGAGACGTCTTCTACAGCCAGGGAATACCTCTGTCAGCTGTCCTAGATGTTCCGTCGATGCTGTCATCGCTCGCCTCCTAGCGAAACCAATTACTGTCAAGCACGTGCAAATCAGCTGTGGGCGACCCCAACTCACTCGGCTTGCCAACACCTGTTCTGCATCTCGGCTTGAGCTGTTAACGGTAGATGTGTCATCTTCGCGGCCAGCGGCCTGGAAACTGCGTTCCTTGGTTCGATCGGCTGCGAACGGTCATCTGTTTCTTCTCTGTCCTGCAGAGTGGTCTCGCCAATGTAGGTCCGCAAGTCCTGAGTTGACATCTCGTCCTGGTGTTGTTGGACATCTTGCTAGTAGTGCAGAAACTCATATTGGAATACTGCAAGTTGTTGCGCTGTTGTAGCTGTGTCGATCCTTGAATTTCCGAGTCACTCTTACCTCTCAATCCATGGTATAGATTAACCTCCTTTCATTTTATTTAGTTCTCAATAATCTTCTCTTCAGTAGACGTAGAATAGGCTTTTCCTCCCCGACATAATTTCGCTGCCATCGTGTAGACAGTAATGTAGATTGTGATGAAATACTGCTAAATATATAGTTGAAATCATTGTAGCAATATCGTTGCTTGCAATAGATAATGCTATATGTTATTGCTTCTCTGTGAAGTGTTGTTCTATAATCGAAGTCTCGTTCTAATGCTGTAATACTATTTTAAACACTGGTCTCTCCAATATTAGTGTAAATGCATTTCGCCGGATTCTCTTCCCAACTTCCTCGGCGATGCCTGGGTTGTTCGATGGTACAACGGTGCCTATCGACCGGGCTTATGTTGCGTGCAATAACTGCTTCTTTGCTGTGCACGTGCGCCAGAACGCGTCCGCTCGTGTCCAGTCGCTGTGAGAGAGTGCCCGCCACGGTTCTTCACCCCGCGGCGCGTGTCATTGCTGGCCTATCTCTGCTAGCCTCACACACATGTATATTAATAGAAATATACTCATATTCGCTCTGTTATTCAATAATTTATATTTCTTTTCAACCAAATAAATTTCATATTGCATTCTACACTTGTAGATGTGCTTATTTGTCTTAATATCAGCCAAATTTATATAAAAGCGATTCCCACAAAAATTATGTGCTATTATTGGATTGGCTGTTGAAATATTCTGAAAAAGGCTCCTGGGTCTAGCCTCTTCTCCATGGGTCGTGGGCATTGCTTTGTTATGATCGCCTTGCTAACCAAAACTGGTTTCCTAGTGCCAAACATGAAGCTGTGTACAATTTCCAGCTCTGAATGATCGAGCTCTTCCTTAGTTAAAATCGCATTCACCAGAATATTTCCAAATAATAAAATCCTCAAAATGCTTCAAATTTCTCCAAAATACTTTCATCATGCTTCATTTGCATCCCATAATACATGTGTATTTATTAAATTATTTTACTTCCAAATTTCCAATCTTTCCTTCCAATGGTGCACAAGTCGTTCGAACCTCGGCTCTGTCAAAGGTCCTAAGCTTGACTGAATTCGAGTTCAATACCATGTTTCGACTTTCAGAAAATTTCGAAATAACTTCACGTTTCACAACCCCTAGATCCCAAAACCACCATCAGTTCAAAAGTTTATATTTAATTTATGCATATATATATATATATATATATGTATGTTTGAACATATATCACTTTCTCGTGGACACGATACCTATCGCAATTTTGCAGCAATCACTTTGAATTTTGTACATAATGTGTATCCCTATAGAATCACGGTCGAGTTCGTTAATGGGCAACATTGGTCGAAGGGGGTGAAAATGGGGGGCTTTTTTCGAAAAAGTGAAATACCGCTATAACTCTCTTAATATTTGAAATATCGAATCCATTCAAAGTTCATACTATGTGTCGGATAAGGACCAAAAAATTTATGTTTGAAAAATTTCTTGATCGCACCAACCATTGACCACAGGGGAGGGAAAAAGTGGATTTTTCGGGAAACATTAATCATATCTCTCTTAATAGGCACAACATCAAAACCGTACAAAATGGACAATATTCCCTTAATAATTGCCTAAAACGTTTGTCTGAAATAATGTTTGATATGACCCACCCTTACGCCAAGGGATGAACAAAATGATTCGGAATTAGAAGAAAATGCCAAGAGCCATCAGTGGTTACCATGAGAACGCTTCTAAATTGATGAGGGATGAGTTATCAGAGGTCGGCATGACAACGCCACTGCACGAGATCACATTCAGTTTTCTATCTGACTCTGTGGGAAGCGGCTTCGGTGACGTAACCGGTAGCATACTGAACTTCTATGCCCATGTTCGCGGGTCAATGCAAGCCGAAGTCGTCGGATTTTCTAAGAACGCTAAGAATCCCTCAGTATGCTGCCCTTAGGAGAGGAAGTTCCAACGTTCGTTGCCAGTTGATGGTTGTGGTGGCATCTTGTTGCCAATTTCACAGCTAGGTGTCGTTGACGGTAGTATTTGGTACCAAAAATGGGAACTACTACTTGAAATTGACCGTCTGGAGTCCTTACCTGAATTACAGACTAATACAGCCATCACAATTAACACAGTTTATCAGACAGATTTTATCCACACCGAATGTGTACGGGGTTACATGACTGCGTTGCCGCAGCCCCTAAACTGAGGAACCAACCAACATCTCTGCGGGAGGTAACATTTTGCGTGAAGAAGTTAGATTGTTAGAACGTTACACATCAGTGTCGTAACCTTGCATAAGGACAGTGTGACCACAATTATAAAAATGGATCCCAAAAGACAAAAAGGTTACTGTCCCCATAAGACAATAAAATGTTAAAAATATGCATAGAAAGACGAAAACAAAGTTAATTAAGCTCCAATTATAATCTACTTTCTGGCAATAAATGAGGACTGATCCTTCTACGAAACCCTGCATATTTTGCCTATTATAGCCTATCCCCTAGTTTGCCCGGTGAAATCTACCTCCGCTTTCCGGCGTGCCGAGAGGATTTTTTTAAACTTAACATCTAAATGGTGATGAGCAACATGACAAATGAGAATTCCATGATAAGATGAAGCGGGCTATGTATAAGACAAACAGAACTTGGTTATATGTGGGTTGAAGCGAGTAGAGAAAACAAACTTGTTGGGTGGGGAGACTAGCAGGATGAGGATGTTATTGAGCTTATTGGAATGCGCTGACCTGACCTGACTTGACAACAGGGCAATGGAAAACAATCTGACAACCATGGTTTGGGGAGCGAAATGCAAGTAAACACGTGTGAAACTACATGTAAGCTAACAAGTCACACCCTGTTTGGTTCGTACGTGACAAAATGCAAGTTGATGTATCACATGACCTCACGCAGGTGTTGATCTTTAACGTTAGTTGTACACGTGCACGAAGAGAGAATGCTCAAGTGTGTAAATCGCTAAGTCAGTAAAAAGTATCCTGCACGTGTAGTAATGTCGTAACCTGCAGCATAGGCTGGGTAAGAGGGGTTGGGTGAGGGGTTTGGGAGGAAAGAGAGGGAGAGAGAGAGAGAAAGAAAAGTGAGATGTGTTGCTCATAACATTTTACTCTTAATTACAAGTCTCTAACCATTTGGAACTTGTATGTGGACCTGATCACAGTACACACAGGGTTATAGGTGGTATACAACATGAGTGAATAAATAAATAAATAAATAAATAAATAAAAGGCACATGAGTTCACACAACACGTACTTTACAGTATTACTCCAAGAATTAAAGGCTGAGCTAAATCCTAGCCATTAAACATAGAGTTTATTTCCTTTTTGTTTCAATACTTTTTCTACAAGGAAATGTTTGGGAAACACTGTCTTGCAAAGTTCTTGGAGATAAAACCTGCCTTTTATAGGTTGATGGTTGAGATCCTCGAGTAAATATGTGACTGGGCTGTCCAGGTTGACTTGACGAATTCGAAATAGTTCAGTCCCCCAGTTTGGTGTGTAGCCCTTATCAAAGGCAGAATTAAAATTGCTCACACGAACATGGTCTCCGAAGTTGAGGAGGTGACGTTTATGGTCTGCTGTTTTTATGGGGTTAAACAGTTTATCCAGTCGCGGAATATTTTTGGTCACAAGTCGTGGTTTGGTCCCAATGGTTCTGTGCTTGGTGTCATTGTAACGTGACTCTAGCTCAGGTAACAAGTCCAACCAGCGTTAAGAGCTTTGAGCGGTAAAGGCTTTCCACATAAGAGTTTTCAATGTTCGGTTAAACCGCTCGACCACACTGCGTTTGAGATTGCTGTACTTGGTGCAATGGTGAATATCCAAAAAATTGAAAAAACTAGAGAAATCCTCGATGAAATTTTTTTCCCTGGTTGGTTTGCAACAACTGGGGTTGACGTTTGGATTGTTGAATAATATGTTTAAAGGCTTTGGTGACTAGCGGGCCAGACTTGCGAGGCACCGGTTCAACAAAGGCCATTTTGGAATACACATCAATGACCGTCAACCTATGGCGTACACCATTGTTAACGCTAGCACAGGGAATCATTTCCACCAAATCGACTTGCCAAAGTTCATCCACACCCCGTGAAATCACCTTGAGTCGCTGATAGTGACGTCTAGCTGGGCGATGCAACTCGTGAGCGATGCCCACTTTGATGCGTGAATGCTTAAACAATAATTTTGGCTTTTCGAAGTTCTCCTTCAATTTCTTGAATTTCCCAATCGTGACCGGTATGGCCGGCTTGACTTGAACCATTCAACAGCTGTAGTCGCTGGACGAGCTTACTGGGATTATGCCAGTAGGTAACATCTACAAGGGGTTTTAATGGTTTAAATGTCACTCCGGAAGCGGACACTTTACAACGAACACTTTGACTGGTAGGAAACATTTTTGCAATGATGGCTGTATATTTTTTAGATATCTTGGCATTTATATGTTGAGAGGGATCATACTGTCTTTTGTGGGCATGAGTATCCAATAAAATGGATTTATATTTGGCAAGGTCTTGTTGAGTATAATCATGCGAAGAGGGTGTACGAGAAAATAGCAGCTTTAACAGACCTGGTATTAATTTATAGTTCACCTTTATAATGACGGCAATAGTACGAGCAAATGTAATCTATGAATAACCAATTTTAAAATCATCATCCTCATAGCAAACACCATACGTGGTATCTGTCTTTCCAGTAAATAGATTTGTGAGATAAGACTCCAGTGTTAATCCATAATATTTTATAAAAATGTTTTTGAGTTGATATTTATGTTGAGGCGTGGCCAACAGTTGTGCCAATGCTGTTTGCTTGGAAGGGGAAGGTGTTTAAACCATGGCCGAGGATTTCTTTTTTAAAACTCTGCAGGGGTGAGGATTGTTTTGAGGTGTAAACACTTGATCATGATCATCCTCAACATCGCTAACTGTATTCAATTTTTCTTGTACCTCTTCCTGTTCCTCTTCCACAGGGTACTCGTGTAGCGTCTGCGTGGCTTGTGAAACAGTGGGTGGTGTTTCAGATGGTTAGAAAGAGGGTTTCAACATGGATTTTAGCGCAGGTGCGAAATGTTGTTGAATAAACAAAGCATTATCCGCACGTGATCGTTTCAATTGACGAAACGTTTGGCGAATAGTATTTTTTGCTTTAATAATATGATTTTTAATTGACTCTCTGCTAACGCCATGGTGTCTTGACAAATGACTTTAGAGGGAATGAGACAGTCCCTTAAATAGTAATAAAATGATCAAACCCTAAGCGATAACGTCGATGGTTGAGTTCACTTTGTTTATCAATCACTAAACATGCATAGCGTTGGGTGTTCCAGCACTTGGCACATAATTCAGTAAATGTTTGGAATGTCATATCAGGATTGACATGTTCATTATAAATATGACTTTTCCGCTCATCCTGGCGAAATGAAACAATGACATTGTCATTGTTACGAATCAACTGTTTGGACATTTTGGAATACGTTTGTCCAAGATAGAAGCAATCAATATGTTTGTGACGACCCATGCTGAAATAGCTTTGAATGATGCCTCATCGTTCAGTGGATACATCATCGAAAATCATGAGTGAATCAGGCTTTACCTCATAACATTTTCTTGCATGGAAACTGTGAAATAACCCATATTCTCACTTTGTAATCCATACATGACTTTATCCTGAAACACGTAGAGGGGTTGGTAGAGAGATTTTTCACAAAAAAAATATTTGAAAACGCAGGCCATTGGGCGCTGTGATGAGCGTAAGCAAAAGATTGGTCTTTCCACATCCCGAAGGCCACACAATGATGCAACGAATGGAAGACGGAAACAGAACCATGGCGGTGTTCACGTGATGTGGGACAGAGATGGGAAACCATGTCCCCCACGGGGAATGACTCTTGTTACTTAATAATATCAACTAAGGGTTAGAGAGGTTATCAGGCTGTCTATATAAATGGTACCATGCCTTGTCATAGAAACAGTAGACCCCTACTACAGGTTAACGATGGATGTCATCGGACGTGCGTTGATGGCCAAAGCTACGTCTGTCCCCATACATGATCCTAAACAAGAAACAGATCCTGCTAATAAACACTATGGGGATGGGTCTGTGGTGCCACGCACTAAACAGGGAGATTATGACTTTAAGTAAAAGCGGTTAAACCATGTGTAACATCATCAAGTGTCTACATATGTCACTACAAAAAATTATGTGGATAACAAGGTGCACGAGTTGTATGACAAAGTTCCTCAGCTTACGGTGAATGGCTATAGCACTAATCATCACTGCATTCTTCATGTGGAAGACCCAAAAGACGAAGATGATGTCTGCACGAAACGTTACGTGACCTATGAAATGAAAAGGCTTTATACATTTATCCCATCCGTGTTTTAGTGTATCTGACAAATTAAAAACCTGTAAATGACTGAAATAATTTACCACGAGTCCATGACCTGCACCTAACGTATGTGCTTGCTTCAGGTTTAAGACACTATCAATTGCACTATGATGAAACCATTCACATCAAACAATCCATGCCTAATGAAACCATCTACATGTAGAGATAGACGGTCATAGGATGTTGATCCATAACCATCAAATGGTCAATGCAGGTGATGAATTATCCATTCATCTCATGCTCACATGGGATGAAAGGCAAGTGGGAAATGCATAAACGATTTCCCACTTTATGTGGAACTTGAATATACAGCCATGAAATAACAACCTCACGTTAGTTGTCACTTAAACTTTCTTGTGAAAGGTTGTTGGTCATCATCATGGTGAAACAAAGATGAAAATCCAGCCTGTTTCCCGTCAACTGACCGGGTCAGGAATGGAATAAATGAAGCCCCCATCTAGCGGCGAGGAAACGAACTGTGCCGGCTGCAGAAGCCTGTCGCACTCCCCTGGGACAATGATTAAATTAATGACAGATGTAATGAAATGTTAGTGGAGAGTGTTGCTGAAATGAATTTGTGTCAGGGAAATCCGGACTACCCGGAGATAAATCTGTCTGCCACCGTTTTGTCCAGCAAAGATCTCACATGGAGTGACTTGGATTTGAACCACGGACCCAGAAGTGAGAGGCCAGCGTGCTGCCGCCTAAGCAACGGAGGCTCTGGTGAAACAAAGATATGTGGTGAAAAAGACTAAAGACAAGACCCTGTCCTTGCCAAAGCATGGGCTTAAGGCATTACTGGACAAGCCCTTGCGAATGTAAAAAATAAAAATGTGTTGACCATAAGGAAGGCCCTTCGAGCAGCACAGAGACATGTTATTCCAAAACGTCGGCGACAGGGTTCAAAACACGGTCGAGCGATTCCTGTCGCCAAACGAGCGGGATTTTTACCAGCTTTGTTCGCTGGTCTGGCTGCTCTGGGATCACTTTTGGGTGGTGCGAGCGCAGTGGCGGAAAGCATTAATGCTGCACAGCAGGGCAAGCATCAACTTAAAGAATGTCAGCGACACCATGAAACGATGGAAGCGATTGCTATGGGGGCTAGAAACACCGATTTAAAGCCAGCCTTTTATCAGCAAGGATTTGGGATTTCGCCATCTCGAAATAAAAATAAAAATTTGACCTCAGCCATAGCAAGATATGCCCTGATCCATGAAGAAGTCAATAGCTATGCCTAACAACTAAAGCTTGCTCATTTTCGAGGTGTGTGTATGCGGAACCTCCGACCCTGGGTACTCAATAACATTCAATTTGTTATCAACAACCAAGATATGTATACCCTACCGCATGAAAGTGTCATTCAAATTGAAGGTCAGCTCACCAAAGCCGATGGCTCTACACCCACCACATCCATATTAGCCAACCATGCTTTCGCCTTTTTGCTTACTGAGGTGCGGTATGTAATTAACGATATTGTGGTGGTTAGCACTAGAAATGTGGGTATTTCAAGTGTCATGAAACTATACCCCTCTTATAGTGAGGAAGAAGGTAAAACTATTTGCATGGCAGGTTGGTCCCCTGACTCGACCAATGATTGGATGGTGCACACCGATGGCACTTTTATTGGATGTTTACCTCTTAAACTCATTTTAGGCTTTGCCGAAGATCACCAGCGTATTGTGGTCAACGGAAGGCAAGTGCTTTATCTGGTTAGAGACAGGAGTGATAATAATGCACTCATGGGTGCTCAAGATGCACCCATAGATTCAAAAATTCAACTACAACGAATGCTATGGAAAGTACCCCACATCACCCTTGCTGATAGCAAAAAATTGGACATGCTCAAGATTGTGGAAAGAGATATGCCATTACCCATGGAATTTAGGAGCTGAGCGCTCCATGCGTATCCCCTATTACCCACTACCAACACATATATTTGGTTTGTAAAACAGCACGCTATACAGAGATACCTCCCTAAATTATCGTGGGTTTTCAAACCAATCGCAAGTATCAACAAACCAAAGATGCTACACAATTTGATCATCTGCAATAATTGCAATTTCTCAATTATTGAGAAATGGAAGTCTTTTCCTCAACGGAGCTTTTTCTTCTCTATGAAGGACTGGATTTGGATTTTTCAAAAAATAAGTTTGGTCCCTTGTACGACTTGTTTTTTAATTTTAGATGGTCGTATTATCAAAAAGAAAACTGTCCCATGTTGCCACCCGAAGCTTTTAAGACAAGGATGCCACTGATTGTCTTTGACTGTTCCTACATGGAAGAGTCTGTCAAGCAATCCAATATTGACATTCGACTAGATTTTGTAACGCATGACAATGTACCAGCCAATACCACAGCCTATTGTTTGTTTATTCAACATAAACAAGTCAGCTACTATCCACTGTTCAACCAAGTTACCAGTGTATAAATAACAGGCATAGCCGCTCAGTCTTGCATTGCTTTAATTCTTCAACAAGGTGTTACACCCTTGACTTTAAAATCTGAGTAACAACGTTTTAAGACTTTTGCGACGTGGCCTGTGCCTTTCGTGAACCCTCAAGCGTTGGCAGCTGCTGGTTTCTATTATTTAAAATTAAGAGATGAAGTGAAATGTGTATTTTGTCCCATCACCATAGACCAATGGGAAGAAAGTGATGAACCTATGCACGAACATCAGCGCTGGTCACCAGCATGTCCCTACCCGTGTAGAATGGAGGTGGGTAATATACCTTGTCATTCATGCTCGCCCTCACTAGTTCCTCTAAGTAATAAAAAAGTTATGATACGTGTGGACCTTATGGCGTCAATGGTGCTTCGATGAGCAGCTTACAGAAAAAAACAGTTTAGAGACATTGGGACATCATCGGTGTTATGGACGCTATAAACACAAAAAACTGTATTGTTGTATGAGTTGGTATCGTCCCTATCCCTAAATGACACAAGCATGTAAAACTTATTATACCAATACAATGATGTAATAAAAAAAAGGTTGCTATTGTTGTTATTATTTCTCATGTTCCCTGTCGTACCCTAAACTAATTTGTTTACTAGAATGGGAAAGTAAGTCAAAGTCATGGATACACTTTAGTCGCTGATAGTCAGTTAGTGGTCAGTTGGACTTGGTCCAGACAAGTGTGAACATGTTGCACACACTGATTGTGGATTGCCAAGGGTATAATATTGGAGATAACGAATTTATATTTAAAGAAGTGGCCATGATTGATTGTTCTACCTTTTGAATATCACAAGCCATCCATTTAATATTTAAACCACCCTATGCTTTTGATTTGTTGTGTGAGAAATACTGTAAACAAACTAAACGGATTGAAAATCATTTGCAACTAGACTGGAATCAAGGATCCATTTCATATAAGCTCCTGGACATGGTCATGAAAGCCCACTCGTCCTCTGCACGTGTGGTATTTGTAAAAGGTGATATAAAGCTCCGATGGCTACAACCATTTTTAGTGCCTTACTGTCAATGTATCGATGTAATGGCCTTGGACTGCCCCTCACTGCAAACACTCATGGACCGCTGTTCCTGTGGTAACATTACCCATAAATCCGTGGCCCATGTGTGGCAATTGTTTCATTGGATAACCACCAATGCCTGATGGGAGTTGTTAAATAAAATTAAAACTCACGGTTTACCCGTGGATGACATCAGTGAGATTTCTACAAGAGACGTGTAAACATCAACGTAATACCATGGAGAGAGGGATGCTACTGATAAAGCGATTGGGAAATTCTTTGTGTGCAAAAAGAAACTAGACAGTTTCACCAAAGAGGAATTATTGGCGCTCCCCAAATCGATCATTTACTATGTGACAGCCAATGCCGTGAAAGAAATCTGGCATTATGTACCAAAATCATGGACTCAAGACCCTGTGTTGAGTGAATTGCAACCATGTACGGATTAAGATCACCATAACCAAGTGGCCGTGACAAAAAATACCCTCTATGCGACAGTGTGCTACTTGCCAGCTGGTGAAACTGTATCACGGTCATAAAAGTCAGTGCAAAGACTTTGTTTCCTCATTCCACGAGTGTGATGGTGAGAAAAAGTAACAACAACAAACATCGTCCACAGAGGAGGATGAAGATCAAACCATTTCACCATCAATAGGAAAGGATATATCAAACTTGTACTGGCAATGGCCTCATTAACTAAGTCATTCAATATTTGTCCATTGAAATTCATCTATCTGGTTTCCGGTTTTGTGGTTGTGGAACTCATCTTAAAAAACGTTTGCAGCGTGGCGATGTTCCTATTAATCCTTTGGATCAAGCATGCAAAGAACATAACCTTTCTTATTACCATAGTCATCGTGCTTTAAGACGTGTGGCATATAATGTGTTGTTGAAAAAAGCTAAACATCGTTTGGCATCCTGTGATGCCTCAGTGGGCGAGAGGTTGGCAGCCTTGATTGTGATGTGTGTTATGAAAGGAAAGTTAATGATGTGTGGACATAAACATTGAAAAAAAATTGAGGAATTGGTATTTCTTTGTATTGTATTTTTGTAAAGCGCTATTGGCTATAATATAAAAACAAGGTTTTCCAGAGCATGATGTTTTTTAATTTAAAAAAATGATGATAGGTATTTGTTGATGTTTTCAGTTTCACATTTCACACATTTGTTATTTGTCTTTTTCCAATTTCCACTTTTTTAAATGTTAGTTGAAAGTTTTTCAATTTCACGATATGGAAACATTGATTTTCTATTTTGTTGTTAACACTTCTGTCAATTTCCACTTTGCATTCTTTTGAATGCCTGTTTAAAGTTTTTGAAATTTATTGATATAGAAGCACAAATTTTCCACTTTTGCTGGTTGCACATTTTTTAAATTCTGTATATGTTGAAAGATGATAATTCCAAAACAAGATTTTCACTTTACTTTTTTGTAAAGTGTATTAATGAGAGTGCTTAACCTTGACAGCAATGTATGATACATTCAAACATGTTACTTCTCATTACAAACATCAACTGTACTACGCTCCAAAACCTCAGCGGTTGGCTAGCAGTTGCCAAGGCATCAGGATTTTGTTATCTCCTGGAATTCATTCTTGTAGCTTGAAGAATGAGTGTATGTCACTTTTTCATTATCACTTTATTCTCATTACAATACACAGGTATGCCACAAGCGTCAACTACAAATACCTACAATCAGCCTCTCCAGAGGTGACTCATTCATAATCACCATCATTATTAATCATCAAGAGTAACGTAGAGTTATCTCTATAGTGTAGCAGTTGGCATGGTTAGCTTTTACCCCAAAGCTTCTGGGTTTCATTCCCAGCTCTGCTGTTTTAAAAAGTAGTATTAGGATTAAAGCCAAGGTCTACTCAGCCTCTAGTAGTAATCAAGCTGAGTGCTGGACCATAAAAAACGTGTCCAGGTAAGTGTATAAAAATAAGCCACCGACTTAAGACATTAACCTAAGCCACTAAACTGAGTCATGAAAGATATAATATTAACATAAACCACCAAAAAAGCCACCAACCTATACCGCCAACATATGCCACTAACATTATCCACCAAAAATAAGCCATCAACATAAGCCAAAAATATAAACCATCAACATAAGCCATCAACATAAGCAACCAACCTAAGCCACCAACATAAGCCGTCAACATAAGTCACCAACATATGTCATCAACATAAGCTACCACCATAAGTCTCTAACATAAGCCACCAACATTAGCCATCAACATATGCCACCAACATAAGCCGCCAAAATAAGCCACCAAACTAAGACATTAACCTAAGCCATTAACATAAGCCATCAACATATGCCACCAACATAAACCATCAACATAAGCCACCTCCATAATCCACCAACATAAGCCACCACCATAAGCCACCCACATAAGCCACAAACATCATCCTGCATAAAACGTCAACACAAATTCATTCTTTCCCCACAATGTTCAGACTTTTGTAGTAGGCGATCAGCTATACAAGTTAGTGGCTACTATGGAATATACTATAACCAATAAAGGTAAACCCTCTATCAAGGCTACTCTTATAACTATAAGCGAGAAACTGTGAATGGTATCCAATTTTGGCAGTGCTCAAATCAAAGAACAACAAAATGTCTAGGTCATCTAAAAGGTCAACATGGTAACGTCTTAAGTGTGGGTACTCATCAATGTGGTATACCAAATGAAACACCGTTAGTGTTAACAAAACATTATCAAAAGGACAAGAAAAAGCAAGCGCAACAAAAACATAGTGTTACTCAACGTGTTGACTACTTTGTTGACAAATATTTATCCTCTCCTCAAAACGTTGTGTTTAAACCCTCTTCCAAGCCATCTGTAGAGCGAACAGCACTATCAAAAGCCACGCAAACTCTGCAAGAGGTGTCCATGGAAAAACATCAAAACGGAGTACCTAGTCAAAGTGATCATAGTTATAAGAATGATGATGATCATGATGATGATGACAATGATGATGTAAAAGAAGAGGATCAAGTGTTTACACCTATAAATCCATTGCGGCTTCCCTAATTTTTAACCACCTCCGTCCATGCCCCAAGTCCATTTACCGCAAGTCATGGGTTAAAAAAAACTAGACGTATAACCTCCTAGGGTAAAGGAAAAAATGTTGTAAGTAGGTAACGATTGTCAAAAGTAATTTAATGAAATAAAAAGAGATAGTATGTATGAGTACGCTCTGTTTTTCTTTTTCCGACTTGTTATCCCCACGATTTAACGATTCATATCCATGTTCCACGTTTCCAATTCACACTCTGTCAATGCCATGTCCTGTGGCTCGGCGGTCATTCCCGCAATTTTTTAAATCATCACAGCCATGCCTTCCCCAAGCATAAACGAATCATTGCATAAGCCTCTGCGATTCATGATTTATGACATATCAATGAATGCATTGTCTAGCATGGCCAGGGCATAAGCCTCTGCGGTCCATGATTCATCAAATATCGATGAATGCATTGGCAAGCATGGCCACCGCATAAGCCTCTGCCATCCATGATTCATCAAGTATCAATGAATGCATTGGCAAGCATGGCCACCGCATAAGCCTCAGCGATCCATGATTTATGAAATAGCGATTCATGCATTGGTAAGCATGGCAACAGTGGCCAGCCACATCGAAAAACGAATGGTCGTATCACGTCCCGCCGTTCCATCGAACATCGCCAAACGAATCGTCGTATTACGACCCTCCGTTCCATCGAAATAGCCATGGATTTTTTCGAGGGGGCATGGCCACCAAGGCCGGATGATATTTAATTTATTAAAAAAAAATCGAAATTTTTATAGTTTCAAAATTAGGAATTTTACAAAAAAAAAATGGTTTGACATAAATCCATGGTCTTTACCACCTCTACCTCCATACCAAATTTCAAGTATCTTAAAAATAAAATAAAAAGACACTCCATTTTCAAAATGGGCGATATTTCCAAAATTTGAAATTTTACAAAAACGTTTGTTTAACGAAAATAGAAGGTCCGTACCCCCTCTACCCCCATACAGAATTTCAAGTCTCTAGGACAAAACAATTTTCTTTAAAAAACTGGCATTAGTTCAAAAATTAGGTATTTAAAAAATGTTTGTTTCACGTCAATGAAAGGTATTTACCTCCCTCTACCCCCATACCAAAAATCAAGTTTCTAAAAAATAAAATAAAAATACATTTTCAAAATGTGCAATAGTTCCAAAATTTTAAATTTTACAAAAACGTTTGTTTGACATAAATCCATGGTCTTCACCCCCTCTACCCCCATGCCAAATTTCAAGTCTCTAGGACAAAACTTTTTTTGAAAAATGGGCTATACTTCCAAAATTCCAATTTTTTCAAAAAAGTTGGTATCACGTCAATGAAGGATCCCCACCCCTTCTAACCACTTACCAAGTTTCAAATCTCTACGATAAAAACAAAAAAGGTCCATTTTCAAAATGGCCGATATTTTGAAAACATTTTTTTCTTCCAAAAACAGTGTGTTTAACATATATCGAAGGTCCCTACCCCCTCTACACCCAAAATAAATTTCAAGTCTCTAGGGAAAACATTAGCTTATATTACTATTCCACCCCGAGTCCTATGACATGTCACATATCAAAACCCGAACAGGTTTTCGGGAGATATCGGCAAACTTCGTAGGAAAGTTGGCTGTGCGTTAGAACCCGTCTTGACCGCCCCCCCCCCCCTTATCTCGCCACCTCCCGTTTAATGATGCGCACCTGCGCCTCTTTACTGCGAGAACTAAAAGCTCAAGAAGCCACAATATCTGCTACCGAGTATGAATTTATGTTTATCTTAGCTTCAATAGATAGTTATTAAATTTGCAATCCAGATATCTTGAGAAGTCTATTGGAGGGGGGGGGGGGGGAGCGGGGTGTTATATACATCGTAGCCACCGTCAGGGTCTCGGAGGGAGCAAAGATTTCAACTATAAGATATTCTGCGAGATGAGTTGGGAAAATATAGTAGTGTCTTTTGGTGGTGAGGCCACTTTTGACCCGGCCGGCTACCCCACCCCGCCTGCAGGGTCGGCTTGGATGGTGTGTTGATTGCGAAAAGGTCGCATTTAACAGAATTACGTCAGGGGAGCGCGATTTGAGGGAGAGATCAAGTGGTGACCGATAGGAATTAATTGATCTGATATTGGAGAAGTAAACTTTTAACGCCATTTTACAACGTTTGGAGGGGCAGTCCCGATAGTGGGAGGAAAGCAAAGTGCACACGGTTACCCGCATATGCAATGTCTCGATGGGTATTGAGCAGCAATCGGGCAGCCATCTAGTATTGCTGGGCAATCAGGGGTCGTTGGAATGGGAGACAATTCTGGATAACCATTGTAATGAATCTGATAATATTTTCTGCACTGCATGAGGGTAGGGCAGACGATGGGGCCGGGGTAGGGAGATCCTGAGATATTACTGGAATAACCGTTCTGTAGGAATAGGTGCAGGACGATTTTTGCATTTATAACTAAAAGCTGTGTGTGGTAAGAAACAATTTTACACTTGGGGGCTGAAAGATTTGTGCACATGACAGTGGGAAGGTCCTGGCTACATATGTCACATGTTTGAAGCAGGAGTAATATGCATAAATATCCTACTTCAAGAATTATTTGGTTATGTTTATAAGATAAAAGCTGTGTCTCGCTTTTATTTTTTCGCCGTAAGAGGAGAATGAAAACGTATTTCAATGCATTGCTCAGCCGAGGCTAAAGGCATGTTTTATTTGGCTGTAATAAACGCGGGATTTGAACCAAGGATGGGAACGGACTGGCATATTATGAGCTCGCAATTATTACAGATCGTGTATATTTGGAAACTCGTATTATATTTTCCGTACAGCGCAGTGCCAGGCGGGCTAGAAAGCAAGGCTATCCCGGTCAAGGTCAATTGTAGGGGCTAGGGATGGGTTGTCCTTGTGAGCGGGGCATATCGGCAATTTACTGAAGCTTTAATTAATACATTAATACTGTTACAGAATAAACGGAAGAATTAAGAAGTTTGCAGGAAATGTCTTATTATTTTAGCGACATTACCATCTCTATTCTGATAGAAAGTTATGCATATTTATGTAATTTGGAATTGATATGACGGTTTGAGAGGACTAATTTTTGTTGGCGGATGGGTTGACGTTTTCCCAAGGAGAGTGTGTGGTGCAATTAGCAGAGCCACGTGAGAAGGCACTTGTGATAGAACTTTTGACGCGTTCGGAGTAAGTTGTGGTGCATGATGTAATTCTAACCGGGTCCGGGAGTGTTTAACTCAACAGGGATCGAAGCCGTGTCTTCAACCTGAAGCACAGTGTAAAGTCGGGTGACTTGAAATTGTGAAACTGAGTGCTTTTGACTTCAGCATTAAGCAAAATTCACGTCATGTTAAGCGAATACAGGAATAATGTAACGCTAGTGAAATTTGCACGGAGGCATTAACGCACGCATATGAACAGTGGAGTTTGTGAAACCAAATGCGGAGCATTAATATATTTTCGCCATTTACGACATTTTCGAACATCGATGTCATACGAGGGACGTTCAGTAAAACATTTCCTTCTAGAACATTGTTTCGACACTTCGAGAATTACGGACTTATGAAATGGATGTCACGCCATATGACATATAATATAACTAAATAAACCAGACAAGGGAGGTTCATAAATGTATTTACGAAACTTCGGCTGAAAATGGAATTCATAGCTTCAGTGTGGGAAATCGTATTGGAATTGGATATGAGTGCTGAGATCGAAGAGTAAATATGAATAGGGAATGCTACAATGAAACCATGGAAAAATCATGATTTAACAAAATTTTGGAGAAATGCCGAAGCTACGCAATATTAATCTGCGCCATTATGAGTATGGAAGAGAAGTTTCCAGAGCGTCAGGACATGCCTGATTGAGGTAGAAGAGATTACGTAGGGGGAGTAATATGGACCCAGCTCAAATGCTTCGAGAATCCAGTTCGAGATCGGACGAGGTCATACATGGAAACCGGACCAGACGATTTAGCAGGGGTTGGAGACATGGAGTTCCAGTGGCTGTTCCTATATTAGAGGGAGCAAAGTTCTTCGCAATGTAGAATATGATTCATTTTACGTGGGTTTACCTGTAGAATTTTGGAAAAATCTTGAGTACCATTTTTCGATGTTTTATATTTGGATAATGTATTTGAATTTTCATATTTAGATTTGGAGTAGTGGGCAGAGGAGCTGTTTGCTTTTTCAAAGATTTTCATACCGGATTTTTCTTGGCTTCCATGTTTTTGAGTACGTTCGATATTTTCTTAATTTTAACTAAATTTTGGCTAGGAGATTTTCCTGTCTCGATAGTTTGTGATATTAGAGGAAATGTTTTTAGAAGCGTTTATATTTTGCTGCGTTAGATTTACTTGTATTTTTTATACAGGTTCGCATCTCTGGGATGGATCGAATTGTTTTGCGAAAATGTTTTTCATGGCTGTCTGTGATCAGCTGATTGCTGGAATGTGGATCAGGGACATTCTAGACTTGTGACAGATTCGATAGAGGCTTTGTTATGTTCATTGCAAAACTGAACTATGAAAGCATGTTTAAAATGTATTGTATATTATATTGTATAATATTTCTTTTTTGAAAGCAACGTGAGATTGCCTGTTTAATTAATGAACGTAATTTATAAAGGCCAATTGGTGCATTTACTATGACCAGAAGGAAGGGCATAAAATTGTTATTAAATTTTGATGTCATGAGTGTTATAAAAAATATGCTTTTGTAATATGTAAAATACAAGCTCTACATCTTTGGAAATTGTATGCACAGACGCAATTAAGAGGAAACGCACTGCCAATTATTTAATGGCATTTTGAAAATCGAGTGTTGTTGAATTGGAATTCCAATCTCTCAAGGTGACGATGGGAATGTTTTAAAATGGATTTTATTACTGAAATAAACTATTAATGTGGAATTATTAGCGGAATATGATATGAGATACCGTTTAAGAACTGAATCCTGACAGGATCTGTTATGATACAGTTTGTGGGAGATGTTATTCCCAATGTATTTTGCGTAGAGTTCATTTAATTGAAAGCTCTGTTGTTTAATTATAGGGTGCTATGCCAGACTTGTATGACTGTTGAAGGAACATGAGACTGAATCAATTTTGTGGTGGACAATTAACACCGTTTAATTAATTAATGAACCTGATTAAAAAGGTATTTACATGAGCTGGCCTTAATTGGACGACTTTATGTCCCACAATTTCGTCATATTAGAGGAATAGTATTGTGAAAATAGTTGCCGTTTCGAATCTTTACTAAAGCCAGTTGATCGATGGAAGTGAAATTCACGTTCACTATCCGCAAGGACATGAGTGTCATTTTAAGTGCATATAAGTTGTAGGAGAGGATATCAGAGATTAGCAGTTGTATAAATGAAATATATATATATATATATATATATATATATATATATATATATATATATATATGTTTAGCTTTGCTTTAATTGTTTTATTTTTATTTTTATCAGTTCACATGAACTGAATTTCAGTTAGGGATCTTCGATCTTGGAGTTAATAATCTGCAATTTTAAGGTTTGGGAGGATCAGTTTAGTTTATTTATCGTGTCCCATGCACTTGGCATTGTGAAAACTAGACTTTTAGAATATTTCATATTTAAGGTGCAATAAATCTTGTTGTGGAGTGTGGCGTCAAGAGCAACAGTTTTTTTTAAGTGTATCGTCTTCTGAATAAATCCCGAACACGAGTTTTTCGTTTGTTCGACTTTCTATTTTAATCTTCGATTTCTGATTTGTCTTAGCAAATGAAAGTTGTTTTACGGAAACTACAATTGATGCACACAATTTTTTCACCAGTAATCACCTGAGATATTTAAGTTTCTCAGCTCTATGGGAGTTGTACTTTTTTCTGTTTTCATGTCGCTGTCGTAGAACAACTTTAGAAGAGTTTTTCCTTTCCTTTTTGTCAGGCATTTTCTTTCAGCGGTTCATCTAGCCGGGGGCCGTGAACGGTCTGCGATCCTGCCCAACTTGGATTTTGACAAATAGTCCCGATAGAAGGGCACAATATATACAACTTTAATAATTGTCAATAATTTTTTGTGGGCTAATTCAAGTGTTAGCTCTGCAGTCACACATAAAGTTCATTTTCTACAGTTTTTATGCTCTCCTGTGACGTTCACATAATGTGACTTACGTTATCTGGTTCCGAGGTACAAATGAGTTCCTTCAAATTAAATTTTATAATAAAGTTATTCCACATGAACCTTACGAATGTGGCTTTAGAACACTATGAATCATAATGTGTGTCTCCAAATTGGCATTCAGAGTACATTTTGTTCCAGATGTTCCACATATATGAGGGATTAGATCACTATGGACCAACATGTGAGTCTTCGAATTACTCACCGTAGTAAAATTTATTTCGCAAGTAGTACATGCATTTCGCATTAGATAACTATGGATCACTATGTGTCTCTTCCAAATGCTTTTGTAGGTAATCCTTTCTCCGCATGTTGCACAGGAATATGACGTTAGACAACCATGGTATGTCTTCAGAGTACACTAATAAATAAATTTCACTTCGCATGTACTACATTGGTGTTGCCTTTTAACACTAATGGAACACCAAATGGGTCTTCAGGATACATTACGAGTTAAGTTTTCTCTTCATGTATCACAGGATTCTGGCTCAAAACCATTATAGAACATCATGTGTGCCTCCAAATAAAACTTTCTCCGCATGTATTTTACATAATAATGTGGTCTAAGGCAATTATGTGTTTCCTTTCTCATAAATGTTTGCTCTATATTTACCACAGGAAGATAGCTTTAAGAGTACTATGGACCAACACCATTGTCTTCAGGGAACCTTTCCGAGTAAAGTTTCTCCACTGGTATCCCGGAAATGTGGCTAGGGACCACTATGAATGATCAAGTGTGTCTTTAAAGTGCCCTTCTCAGTAACGCTCCCTCCACATTTATCATAGGAGAAAGGCTTTATACCTCCATGGATCATCTTGTGTGTCATGTCAGCTTTCGAAGTATAATTTGCCCCTCATGTACTTCAGAAATATGGCTTCACAATTACGCATCTTCGTGTCTTTCTTCAAATTGGCTATATGCGTACATATTGCTTCGCATGTACCATTGGAATGTGGCTTGAGATCACTATGAATGCCATGTGTCTCTTAAAACTGCCTTCCTCACAAAACATTGCCACACCAGCAACACAGGAATAAGGCTTCGTACCACCATGGATAATCATGTGTCTCTTTAACCTGGATTTCTCAAAAAAATTTGGTCTGTATTTATCACAGGAATGTGGCATCAAGCCACCATCTGTCCAATTGAAGTTTGCTACGCATGTACTACAGGAATAAACTTATCGACCACTATGGATCATTACATGTTTGTTTCAATTATCTTTCTCAGTAAACTTTGCACCACTTGATCCGCAGAATTAAGGCATTTTACCACCATGGATCATCATGTGTCTCTTCAGGTTTACAATTAGAGTAAATTTTGCCCCACAAATACTACAGGAATGTCGCTTGAGACCACCATGGATCATCATATGTTTCCTTAAACTGCCTTTCAAAGTATACTTTGCTCCGCATGTATCACAGGAATAAGGCTTTACACCACTATGGATCATCATGTGTCTCTTCAGGTGTTGATTTTCAATAAATTTTTTTCCACATGTACGACAGGAATGTGGCTTGATACCACTATGAATCATCTCATGTCTCTTCAAACTAACTTTCTGAGTAAACCAGGCTCCACATGTGCCACTGGAATAAGACTTTTCACCACTATGGATGGTCATGTTTCTTCAGGTATACTTTTAGAGCAAAATTTGCTCCACATATACCACAGGATTGTGGCTTGAAACCACTATGGATCTTCATATGTTTCCTTAAACTGCCTTTCTCAGTAAACTTTGCTCGACATGTATCACATGATAAAGGCTTTACACTACTATGGATCATCATGTGTCTCTTCAGGTATTCATTTAGTGTAAATTTTGCCCCGCATGTATGACAGGAGTAAGACATTATACCTTTATGAATCATGTGTCTCTTCAGGCCCCATTTCCGAGCAAAGATTGTTCCACATATTTCACAGGTATATGGCTTGAGAACACTATGGTTCATCATGTGTGTTTTCAAATTCCCTATGTTACGACAGTTTGCCCCACAGGTTGTGCATATGTATGGCATCTTTATTTCATTACCATTTTTATTGAGTGAGGCTAGGAATCTATCTCTTGTTAAAGTGTTCTCCGATTTGTGGTCATAACTGTGAAGGATTTCAAATATTAGAACGAGTAAAATACCCACTACCATTAAAATACCAAACATTTTGTAGCATAATTCCGTATAAGTGTCTAATAATCTTTAGTATTCGTAGACATAGTTATAAGAGCCGAGTTGTAATGCGTATGGTGTAAGTTGGTGGATTTGGATTTATAGTTCCTAAGGATGAACGTGTCAATGCCCTTATAGCAAGAAAAAAGCGCTCGTGCCCGTCAACATGATCTTCCAACGTCTCAATTAAGACGGTAAGTAAAAATCGGGTGCTGCTGTATATTTTTATGTACGAGATGTGAGAAGGAGGGATCCTATACACGGGGTATTAGAATAGGCAACCTGCAATCCAGGGACAAGGCCGTGCGTACTCCCGAACGAGTAAGAGCTGAGAAAGTTGTGTGAGGACTGAAACACAAAGGCTCCTTCCCCGCTATCTAAAGGAGAAATCTATTCCACCCTAAAATTATAATATCCATACCCCTTTGGTCAGTTTCTGTTCCCTTCCAACTTATTTATCGATGTATTTATTTTCCATATAAATGTATGTATTTATAATTATTTATTGTGATAATGAGTTGGGGTTGCTTTTGGAGGTGTAATGAAGTTTTGCCTTCTTTAATAAAAATGACTTTTATTTATACCTTATTGCCTTGTATCTTATCAATGCCATGGTTGCTTTTTTCAATTGACTGCCGACAGCGCGGTGTTATGACTATCTGAAACCAGCGCCCACTGGATGCGAGCTGCACTCTCCAAGGAGCTTACGTAATTAGTCCATACATACGCCTAAAAGGCGCTCATAGCAGCACATTAACAGCTAACATATTGATTATAGATTATTGATGAACTACACGGTCATCGACCCAAGATCTCCAAATATTGCGATATCACTCGAATGATAATCGGAGCAAGTCGTTTGAGGGCTACAACGAAAGGTCTATCCATATTCTTTTTAATGATGGACGCTTCCATGGGTAGGTGAGGTTCAGAAACGTTTACACAAAGTCATGTAACATGAACCCTAGCTACCAACGACAAGATAGCCCGAGCGGTCGATCCAAGATGGCCCCCTATGCTTTATTTTTATTATTTTTTTATTAATTTGATGTTAATTCATTTATTACTATTGTCCGATTCGGCCAACTATGGACCACGTTACTTCAACCGCGACCGTCCCTGAGCATTAGTTATATCCCTTTATTCCCACATGCTTTTTCTGTGAGCCTCCTTTCTTAGTCCACTTTTTCCCTGTTTTCAGCTTTGACTTTTCTGAGAATCGCTGGTGTGTTCAAAGTTTTCTCTGAGGAGGAGCACGTTCCTGATGTCTTCAAACGTGATCCCTACTTCTTGAAGATCTCTTTTAATCTTGGTGAATCAAATTCCGTTCGTTTTCTTGTTTACAAAGTGGGAAAACATGCGGTTGGGTCAGTCTCGGAGAGTTCATGCGTGTTATCTGGCCAAAGAAATTAATCCACCCTTCCCTTATGAAGTCTGTTGTCCTCTCCACACTTAGGTAGAGTTCGTTGTTGTGCCACATCCTGAACTCTCCATTTTCCCTGATTGGTCCCAGTATCTTCATTAGAATGTGTCCTTCTATAGCCTCTACCTTTTCATTAAACCATTCCAGTTCAATGCAAGTCATTCTCTTGCGTACAGGATTTCTGGACGAATAACTGAACAATAATGTCTAAGCTTGGCATTGGCGGACACTGATCGTTTATTATAAACATTCCATAGTTAGTTGGAATGCCACTTCCACCTTGTTGATCCTTGATGTAGACGCTGCTTTCTCAGAATTGTTTGGTGTTATCCACTCAGCTATGTATGTAACTTCTCTGTCTGCTTGATTATTCCCTGCTCTACTATTAACTCTCTAGGGGCTAGCTTGATGTTAATCATAAACTCCCGTTTTCTGAAGGGAGATCTGCAGGCCTGCATTTCCTGCCTGGGTTTTGAAATGGTTGATTTTTTTGTAGCAGTTTCTAGGGAATCAGAGAAGATCGACAGATCATCCGCAGAAGCTAAGCAGTCAACTGTGAGATCCATTCTCTTGTAGCCTATTCGGAGTCCATTCTTGACCCCTCCATTACGTATCTCTTTGCGCCATTCTCGGATGACCTTTTCTAGTGCGCAGTTGAAAAGTAAAGGCGATAGTCCATCTCCTTGCCTAACACCTGTCTTGATTTCGAAGGCGTCTGAAATCTCTCCCCTATATATCACTCTGGAGGTAGTGTTACTTAAGTTCTGTCGAATGATTGTCCTCGTTTAGTTATCTAAGTCCATTTCCTTTGGAATTTGGAGGAGTGTATGTCCATCGATAGAATCGCAGGCCTTCTTGAAATCGACGAAGGTCACTACAAACTTCCCGTTCCTAATCTTCTGGCATGAAAGAATAGCTTTGAGGTTCATTATCTGCTCGGCACATGAGCGACCATTTCTAAGGCCTCCTTGATATTCTCCCAGTTGTGAATCGAGTTGCTTTTCTGCTCGCGTCTGAAAGGCTTATGAGAGATTTTTTTTATGATATCGAGAGGGGCGAGATGCCTCGGTAATTGCTTACAACAGCTTTATCACCATTCTTGTGAAAGGGGTACATTAGGGCTGATGTCCAGTCACTTGGGAGTTTCTCGGTTTCCCAGATCTCTTGAATGATCTCGGTTAGTTTGTCAATCGTCTTGTCACTTGTGAATTTAGCGTATAATATGTATTTAATATTAATTCTTATTTATTTATTTTTACTATTTGTAATTTATTGTATATTCATTATCAATTATTATAATTATTATTATCCAACGTGTAGGTTCACATTATCACGACTGCTATGCGGGTAGCGGCATGTGTGGCTCGCTCAAGGTAACGTCGTCGTTTCAGCAAGAATATACAGGCTATTGCAGGTGGCGGGTTTCACGTTACCGTTTTAAACAAGACCAAACCTGTTACGTGATGTCAGGTTTTTTTTTGTCATCCATGTAACGTGGACAAGTAAAATATTTATTTATTATTATTTAATTTTTATTTATGTATTAAATATTCAGTTCTTTATTTATTTAAATTAATTGTTAATTGACTGTATTAATTATGGTATGATTTTTTATTTTATTTTATTATTATTACTATTCTTTAATATTTATTTATATCTTATTTAATTTTTATTAAATAATATTTAATATATTGATTATTATAATTATTTATTTATTTTATTTATTTGTTTATGGGTGTTACAACACTGGGCAGCATAGCCGAGCGGTCGACCCCAGGTTTTGATATGCCAGCCACGATGGCAGCGTGCTCTCATGACCCATCCAAGATGATGGTCCCACCTACAACATACCCGTGACCCCTTCCTTCAGCCACAATCCCCCAAAGCCCACCACCACAATCTCAAGTATTCCCTTAAATTCCGAACAGATTTTACCAACAACCAGATTGTCCTCAACGACCAGCATTGCTTAAACTTACATATCCCATGCCCCTCTCTGTCAACCTCCCTTGCTCATCTCTTATTCTCATTTAATCCAGATGCCATTCGAGAGTCGTGTAACTTATCAAAATAAGAAAAAATCACCATAATTCCTAATATCACCAAATTTCTATAGAACTCATCAAATTAACCAAATTCCACCAAAATCCTTCTACAAATACCACGATTTCCCCACATCTCCTACAATACTTAAAAATCCTCAATTCACCCACATTTCCCAGATGTACTCCAAATTCTCCAGATTCCCCCCAAATCCTTAAGAATGTACTAAGATTCCCAGATATCCTTCCAAATATACTAGCATTCCCCAAATTCATCAGTTTACCTAAAATCCACAAAATATTCCTCAAATCTTACAATTCCAGAGCACACCAGACTTCCTCATAAGAAACAGGTTATACTATATGTTCAATTACATCCCTATATACAGGGTGATTCTTATTAACATTAAAAACTCTCTGTAGCGACGTAGATGGCATTGAGACAAGTAATTTGATATAGAACACTCAGGATCGCAAGTGTCCCGAAATACCTTAAAAGTGAACTATAACTGTTAAACATGTGACGTCATCGGGTGACGGCTCAGCTCAAGAGGTCAGGCCCGTGCACTCATACGCACACCCAAACATCCAAAGCAAACATTGAATGATATATCACTCTGGCACCGTGTTTACGAGTGCGACTTGGGCGTGGGGTTCGAGGTTCGAATGCGGGGCCTATCCTTCATCTTTTTCGTTCTCTCTCTTCTCCTTTCAGGTGGAAGCGGATTGTTAGTTGACATTAAGAACGCTTTGTATTACGAATGTGATCGGAAGCGTTCGGGAATTTTACACTGGATTCGATAGGATGGGGCAAAATTAGTCATTCGACAAGAACTGCTGTACTAGATAACAACGGTTTGAGAGTTCTCAATCACACAGTTCAATACAGTACATCAAATGAACCGTTTTACATTCCATGAACTTGCAGACGTGCACCTATGTTATGGTGCTGTAAATTCGAACGCACTTGCTGCAAGGCGGCTGTACCAACAAAGATTTCCCCAACGCGTTCTGCCTTCTCACGTGACCCTCAGCCGTTTGAGGGTAGTAATATTTAACAGCAAGAAATTTCGGTGATACATGCGAAAAATAAAAGCATTGCTTCCACTTGAAAGGCGAAGAGAGAAAAAATGCAGATGGATAGGCACGGAATTGAACCTCGAACCCCACGCACCGGAGTCGAACACGCAGACACGGAGCCAGAATGATATGACATTCAACGTTTGCTTTGGATGTTTTGGTATGCGTAAGAGTTCACGGAACTGACCGCTGGAGCTGAGCCGTCACCTGATGACGTCATATGTTTAATAGTTGTGGTTCACTTTTAAGGTATTTCTGGACACTTGCGACACTAAGTGTCCTATATCAAATTACTTGTCTGAATGCCATCTACGTCGCTACAGAGAGTTTTAAACGTTAATAAGAATCACCCTGTATATATATATGAATGTTAGTCTGTTTCTTAATGAACTTCCACGGAAATTTGAGTTATTAACGCGTTTCAGGCTAGTTTATGACGGTTGCGCGCAAAAACAAAGTTTTTGTCTGTCTGTGTGTCTGAGTACAACTTTGTAGGCGCATCACTCGAGAACGGCTGAGTTGATCAACGTAAAATATGGTACAGATGTCCATCAGAGGCACGAAACTAATCGTTGATGTAACCCTTCTCCATATCTCTCATAAAAGGGGGCCAACCCCTTTAATATGCATGTTGACAAGGGCGTAGAATGACGAGACCCCCGAAAACCACATTTTAAGGTCTTAAAACCAACAGTTTTTGAGATATTCCCAGGAGACTAATTTCATGTAATAAACTTACGAAAGAATGCAAGCCGGTAACTATGGCAACAATCTCAGGAGTCCATCTATTTCTGTAAGACGCAATGCCATTCCATTTATTACATTACTGTGAACGTTCGCAAACGGCTATAGGGTTTTCACGGAGCCAACTTAAGCTGAAAAATTGATATATACGTATATAATGCGCTTAAGGGGGTCAAGGGGTTCTCTTGAATTTCTTCACGCAATTTACACGTGCGAGTGTGGTACTGAAGTTCTTTTATATCCCTATCCCTATGTTATAAAATTATTATGATTATTATTATATTATGGCGTACCAGGACGAGACAAATCTCATTTTCAGTCCCTTGGTGGCTCGGAGGCTACTACGTGTTAAGGCTCTAAAACCACGTTTCTGAGATATTCCAAGAAAACCAATTTCAATGAATAAACTGATAAAGAGATGACGAGTACAGAAGAACACCAAATCAAGAGCTATATTGATATACTGAGAAAATCACAGAAGTGGCCAGGAAGAGAAGTCGGCATTTTACGGACATGTCTCAAGGATGAACCCAACAAGACTATCCAACCGACTTCTCAACTACTGGGAGAATAGAAAGAGCGTGACACCGTGGCTAACAGAAGTTAACAAGGGCATCCAAGAACTGAAGATAACGGAAAGTGATATTAGAAGCCGATCACATCTCAGAAAGATACTTAAACAGAAGAGTTTTCAGGACAGACCACCCTGTAAGAAAACCGGCATCATCTGGACAAAAGAGAGAAAGGAGAAACATACCCAGAGAATGCGCGAATATTGAGCAAACAAGAAGTCCCTCGCCAAGCTGAAAAGTTCAACGTGCAGCCCATCCGAAAGGAGAAAAACAAGAAGAAACTATGAAGTTATGCAAGCCGGTAACCATGACAACAGATTCTAAAGAGGTGACATCCAACTTTCCATCTATTTCTGTAAGAAGCAATGCCACTCAATTTATTAAATTTCTGCAAAAGTTTGCAAAAGGCAATAAGGTTATCATGGAAACAAACAAAGACTGTAAAATTCATCCATGCATTTAAGGGGATCAAGGGGTACCCTAGAATATTTAAACGCGACTTACACGTGCGATACGTTGCACAGAAGGTATATTATATCTCCAAACTGCAACATTATTTTCAAAAATTCCTGTATTGATATAGTGTTTTTGCAGCATTGGGAATTTGGGCCATTGGAGGCTGAAATTCCTGAATTTTCATGCACCACAAGCCTTTATAATTTATTAAAGGGGTCTCCCTGGGGATGAGGACTTTCCACAGCGGTGAGGGTCAGTTTTTATTTGATATACATTGCGTTTCGTCATCAAGGTTTTCAATATTATTTTCACGTCGGGAAGTACTGGTACACGTTAGGTGAATTAAGTTTGAGAACACATTTTAATTAATCATATTTTTGTCAACAAACGGCTACGTAAAGATGATATTGGTTGGCACTGTGTAAATGATATATCTTTATGTTTATGTGCGCCTATAACTCGTGTTCGGGTGCTAGGAGCACCGTCAAATTAGGTATTGTAACAACGAGTCAATTCAACAAACATTTATAAAACTCTTCATAAAACTTCTCATAGAAGGGTGGGTATAGGGAAAAACTTTTCAAAATACATGCTAAAATTGGCGAAAAATAAAACTTATCCTAGAAAGGCGACCAAAGCATATGTTGCGCTTTTCAATGTGTGACACAAAACTAGGAAGTCTATAAAGGGTCTCCGAAAACCACATTTTAAGGTAATATACCAAGAAAACTAACTTCGTTCTGATAAACTTATGAAGGAATGACAAGCCCCTAACCATTGCAACAGTAGCTCAATTGATAACGTGTGGTTATTAGTACCGAAGACCGTTCGGGTATTTCTGCTAGTAAATAAATGAAAAATAGTAAAAATAATCAATCAATCGGCCATGTTGCGTCAACCGCTTGGGCTATCCTGTCGGGGCAGCTAGGTATCATGCTAGAAGACTGCGGAAACCGCTCCAAACATCACCTACACTTGGAAAAAGATGGAGGGGATGGAGACATCGTTTAGGCCATCATGCAACTTTCTCCGTTTAGGGTTTGGGTGATATCCACTATTTTCGGAAATCTCGAGTCGATGACTTTGTAGTTGTTCAATAATCAATAATCGATGAATAAATATTACATAATAAATAAATAGATATGCAAAAGTTGGAAAAGAACAGAAGCTCACCAAGTCAACATGGATGATCCCGGCGAAAGTAATTGGAAGTTAGTGGAAGCAAAGGTGGACTTTTGTGTTAAATCTCATTAAATTCGGAATTTTAGGGAATTCTGGTGGTGGAGATGGGGGTACGGAGTAGAGAGGAGTGTATGCAAGTATCTACCATAACGTTTAAAAACCCCGCCATCCTAGCTGCGCATGCGCATTAATAATCTTTAATTTCGCCGGGTGTGCGGTTAGTTTTTATCTTAAGGGAAAATAGACTTGTCCCATAGTTAGAAAGGATGGAGCCCTTTCGTTCGATCCCTCACACGACTTCCTCCGATTACTAGTTCGGGAGTTCACACGACCTTTCCCCTGGATGTATCGTGGATTGCCTATTCTGTTACCCCTGGGATAGGCCCCCTAGAAGAATTGCTGAGTTTTAATTCACCGGCCGTGAAAGCCAATATACCATCTTTTTGGAAGCCTTCATAGGGAAGGTGAGGCTGCTTGAGCTTTTGGTTCTCGCAGTCAAGGAGTGCAGTTGCACTCTATATAAAGGGAGGTATCGCGCAGTTCGATACTCCTGAGGGGGTCCGGGTGGGGTCACCAAGAGCCCGCCGATGAGCCAGCTTGGTGTCCTAGGCGAAACCCCACACAAGACACGGCACAAACCTAGAAGAATTGCTGAGATTTAATTCACCGGCCGTGAAAGCCAATATACCACCTGTTTGGAAGCCTTCATAGGGAGGTTGAGGCTGCTTGAGCTTTTGGTTCTCGCAGTCAAGGAGTGCAGCTGCACTCTATATAAAGGGAGGTATCGCGCAGTTCGATACTCCTGTGGGGGTCCGGGCGGGGACATCAAGAGCCCGCCGATGAGCCAGCTTGGTGTCCTAGGCGAAACCTCACACAAGACACGGCACACACCTAGAAGAATTGCTGAGTTTTAATTCGCCGGCCGTGAAATACAATATACCATCTTTTTATTAACAAGTACATTACTGCTTGTGCGACAAGCAAGGGGACCTGAGATGTATGCCACAGGTTAGGTTCGTGTATGTGTGGATAGTCTTATTAACAAAATGACTGCACTGATGTAGTATTGCCGACATCACAAAGGGCACTAAAAGTTTACCTGGCATGCTGATGGGAAGATGTTTGGGAATGAAGTGTTTTGGGAAGGTGAAATTGTAACTGTAATTGGCATTTGGAATGATATTTGGGAATGAGATGTGTACCATGTTTGTGTGGAGTCCAGAACTAGGTGTAGTTAAGATTCTGATACAGATCCAAATTTTTGGACTAGTAATTAATAGTTACAAGATGTTTGTAGCTCTCTTTACTTGACCTATATAGGTGAAGTAAAGAAAGTGATACGCATTGAAATTTAGGCATATCAGCTTATATTTAAGAAATATGTATCCCCAGCTTTACTGGAGCTACAAAGGATATCTGGTAAAGATCCAGATACACATGGCATTTTGAAGTGTTACTGTAAGATCCAGATACACATGGGCTATTGAAGTGTTACTGTAAGCTGTGAAAATGTTCACAAAAATTGGGATCTTTATGAAACATGCCCTATGGAGAACAAGTAAAGATAGGGATATATATTTTTAATATAAGCTAAAATGTGAACATTTGGAGCTGCATCAGGATCTTTACCAGATACCATTTGTTTGATGTGTATCGTGTTCTTTACAAGAACTATAAATGACACCTTGAAATGGGGATAGATATTTTATAAACGTAAGGTCAAATGCAAAAATTCGATATGTACCGCGATCTTAACTTCGCGGTACATATCGAAAATTTCGAGGGATATTGTAAATGCCAATAACTTTTTATGTTTTCCCCACCCAAAACCCCCTAATCCCCAGGAGTTTCCTATAAGCTTTCTAGAGGAGTTCTTAGTGTCTTTCGTGACATCAATGATGACGTCATCAACACCACAAATTTTCTTTTTAGGAGAGTTTTATACGAAAAATGCATCGCAATCTATTTCACTCCCGACTTCAACTACAATTGGCCCCAGGGTGCCAACAGAGTGAAACTGCATTATCAATAAACTAGCTACTGTTTGCACAGATAAAAACTTCACCTACTATGGGGTCCATGGTGCCAGCACAATGAACCCGCATTATGAATAAAATAACATCAGCAACTGCTCATTGCTTTAGTAAAAACTAATTATATGAGAGGAAATATAGAACCTATGATCACCTGTACTTCAAGTTCCGATTTGACTGCCCAGTTTTTATTTTCATACTGAACACCAGACTCATCCAGCAGATTATAAGAGGGTAACAGGTCAATTGATTCCTAGAAAGTATTATAAAAGTATGAGCCAGCATAAAACATGCAGACAGAATAATTGTACTAAGTTAGGTGTAACAATAACATATTAAACATTCTGGTTACCAACTATTTGGTAGCAAGTATTAAGTCACTAAACCTAACTTGTCATGAACATCACTAAGATTGCTATGTTACACGATATACATAATAAATACAACTTACAATATTAGGGAATTCATCAGTTTGAGACAGCCATTCTGCCTCACTCTTAATGATTGGTTGTTGTTGTTGCTCCATAATGTCCAGCAAACTACAACACACATAGTGCGCTTAAGGATTATAAGAAGCCATACCTATACCAGTACGCCAAATCATTATTATAGATAACACATCAAATGAGGTAATTTCAGAACTCAGAATTAGAATATAACAGTTAGAAGATGAGGTTAACGGTAAAACTTATTCGACAAAGGCGCTCGACCTAATACAATATCAGTTAGGGTATAATATCGAGTAAAATATAGAATGAGGTGTTACAGACTGTGGCAGCCACTGAAATGAAGCGCCCTTTATTGGTAACACACAAGCCTAAGCTCAATATCATGGCGCAGACGGAATCAATTCCACTTAATAACTTTACAAACCTATCAACGTAAAAGTAAACTTGTCACACCACGAGTAGGCCAACTATTAAATTGGCAGTAACTGGATACAATGAGTTTCAGAAAATACAAGACAATACATCAGCCTCGTTTACAAGAAACCCACTTCAAACCTAATACAACATATCTCCCTCATTGAACCAACATTCAACGGGAGGGAATGGAGGATATATCCATTCTTACCAACTTATAATACTAGCAAGGGGTAACTTGTATAATTGTCTTCATAAAGAAGCTTCTAGTTACACATTTAAGGCTGTGTAACCTCGGCAATCAGATTTCGTAAATTAATCTACACAAGGCTCGAACATATCCAAGCAGAACTCGGTTGAAAGAAGCATCTTCCTTCTGAAAGTTAGTCACGTCTGTGAGGAGAACGTCGGGCACTTGTGTAGTTTAGGTGGTACGGAATATTATACTTACATTACAAGTCCGTAAAATTAATAAGTACGCATGCGCTCGCTGCAAACAAATTACTTTCCCCAGGCTGCACATGCGCGCGGAGCGAACAAATGACAAGCGCGTCGCGTTGCTAACACACTTGCGCAATAGCAACACAATCTCAATGCACTTTCCTAGCTCTGCAGAACTCTGCAGAAGTCATTGGTTCAATTAAGTTAGGTGTGTATTTTCTCATAGGCAATGTTAGGAACGTCTCCATACTATTTTTACGAACACCATACCGTAACATTCTGGATTACACACCACAAATTCGAATTTATGACTTAATACCTGGGAGGGAATCGAACCCTCGCCGCAAGGGCGTTAGGTGTGACGCTTTTGCACAACCAATGTAAGATACGTCTCCATAATATTTTTTTGAACACAATACCGTAGCTTTCCGGCTTACACGCCGCCAATTCGAATTTAGGACCTGGAACATTGTAACTTCTGTAGTTAAGGTGGTACGTACATTTTTTCTCGAAATGTGACTTCATTACATGAATTATGGGTAAATCGATGGTGCTGATCACGAATATACTATTAGTTTTGCACCCGAAATAATACTTCGACTGCACTTGAGCACCGCGTGACAAATTCGATTTTATAACAGTACCTGGGAGGGGAATCGAACACTCGTCCCCAAGGTAGTTAGATGTGTATTTTCTTACAGACAATGTAAGGAACGTCCCCATACTATTTAAATGAACACCATTTATGACTTAGTGCCCTAGCAGGCGAATGGAAACCTCGTCCCCAAGGGCATTAGTAGGTTAGTAGTACCGATTCCAACCAGTGTCATGGCCGCCGCGTGAGTCCAAGCCAATATCTCGCAAACCGATGGTCGGATTTTAATAAATGAGGTGTCGTTGGACTCGGGCTGACGGGGGCTTTGCTATGGACCACTCATTTCAACCCCTAAATAAAACCTACCCCTACTAGGGGGTGAAATTGTAATTTTTAGTGAAAGTCTCTTTTCAAATACGACATGTATAAGGTGCGCTGCTAAAATGAACTTAAATGTTGTTGCTCATATCGCGCATGCGTTTTACGAGATGCCGCTATGGATTAACATTTTTGTTTTTGTTTTTTACGCATGCGCACTTGGGATTTTTGTAAGAGGGCGAGCTCTTTGAAAAAAATGATTGATAAGAAGGGTTTTGGTGGTGAGGAGAGAACCAGATAATCACCTACTTTCCTACGACGTTTGCCGATATCTCTCGAACGCAAGGTCGGATTTGGACGTGTGACGTGTCAAATCGCTTGTCTCAAAGCCCGATATATGTTATTAATAGGTTAAAGTTTTGAGAATGAGGGAAACAGGCGTTTTGGGGTAAAATTATGATTTTAGACTTTTTCTGATATTTCACGAATGCCTGGTCGGATTTGGTCCTATGACGTGTCAAATGGCTTGTCTCGAAACCCTCTTTATTTTGGTAATAGGTTAAAGTTTTTGAGAATGAGGGAAACAGAATTTTTTGTTGTAAAACCGTGATTTTAGACTTTTTGTTATATCTCACAAACCAATAACGCCAGAGACGTATACGAGGGGTCGTAGGACTCGGGGTGACGCCCCTCTCCTCTCTCCCTTTCGAATATAGTATTTATGTTTAAAAAAATGCGAAAGAGCCTAACGACACTTATGTTGAAAACATTTCAGTTTTTAAAACTTTTCTTAAATTTGTCTAAAATGTTCATGACGAGTGGTTGTAGATAGAAAGAGACGATACCACTGGACACGTGTTTCAACGAAGCTATTACTGGCCACGGTGGTGATATACCAATACAGTATTCGCTATTTCGATGAGACGGCGGGTCGAGGGTTCGTTTTCTGATTTTTCCTATGATGGAATTCCTAATTCCTAAACCCCCTGAAGGGGGTCTTTAACGTGTAAACGATTATGAGTGACATGACAAATGATAATTCCTTGATTCGATGAAGTTGGCTTTAGATAGAACAAACAGAACTTGGTTATATGTTGCTTGAAGTGAGTATAGAAAACAAACTTGCTGGGGCAGACTGACAGGATGTGAATGTTATTTGATCTTATTGGAATGCATTGACTTGACAGGGCAATGAAAAAAAGCACAGAGATGCTGAGGACACTTGAAGGTCAAACGATATGGCAACCATGGTGGGAGGGGGAAGCTAGGATGATGTCGCCGATCATGTTCAATGGATGAATTTATATTTTGCGAAGCATTGTTCGGAGAGGGTCATGGGACGACTTGTTTTAAGGGTATTTATTTTTTCGATGTTTCCTATGGTGGACTCATTGATTGAAATAATCCAAAACTGCTAGGGCATGGCCTTGAGATTTTATAAACCGATAATGGGATTTTGACATACAAGATCCACTCAGAACTTGACATGATGTCATTCTTTTTATGGCTTATGAATTTCCCCAAAAAAGACCCAAAACAACAAGATCATGGACTTTTGCTTTTCTTAATATATTGCAAACCCATAATGTAAGATGTTTACTGTGAGTGACGAAATCTAGCTAGGTAACGAAAGAATTATTGTAGGATATATGTATGGTGACTGACACGTCTTTGACCATTGGAACTTGTTTTCAGATCTGACTGTAGTACATAGGGAGTATAGGTTGTAGGCATGGATTGACAAACGGTGCACACAAAATTCAATTTATCGATTCAAGAATTAAGAGTAGACTATCATTAATTAATTGGTTAAAGAGTGTAGCTAAAAATAAAAAAATGGTGACTACATTAAACTAAACTGAACCAAGTCGAATCAAACCCAACCGAACCAAACCAAGCCTAAAGCAAACCAAACCTAATCAAGAACAAGCCAAGGGCTTAAGTGTAAAACTTGTGGGGGAATGCAGTCATTGGCAATGTCCAAAGGAAGGGATAACGCTCTACCTCTAGAGGGTAAGGTAAAGCTAGCGCATGGTGCTAATGCATATTCCCAAGTACATGAACCACACACACACAACTATCCTATGCTGTTTTTATGAGTTAACTGTTAAAACTTACTCAGTGGTTACTGAGCAAGATGGTCGCTACACACAACAAGCTTTAAATACTTGAGGCTAATAATCTATACACACACACACACGCTTGTTCTAAACTAAACTGTCTTGCTGGCAGTGCTCACACAGTAGGCAAATGACAGAAATGCTTGGCTAACAGAAATACAATCATTTTCGTTTGTCTAATGTTACCAGCTAACCATTACATGCTATAGTGGTGAGCACATGTGCCTCTTGCACTGGAGATCGTAACTCGATTTCTAGCTCTAAGGCCTAGAATGAATCAAACTAAGAAAGAAGGGTATGGTGACGCAGTGGTTAAACTGTTAGCCTTTCACTAAGGTAGACTAGGGTTTGATTTTAGGTTAATATACATGTCATAAACAAACAAACAAACAAACAAACAAAAAAAGCAGAGATAATGTTTAAAACTGATTACACTTGTCTCTTTTCAAATTATTACTTAGATTGCAAATACAAAGGTGGACTGGGTTTGATATTCAGTTAATGCTGCCTATCGCATACTAGCCTGTAAGAAAGCCAAACAAGCAAAAGGCGTAGGTAGAGCAGTGGTAAAATCGCTATGTGTAGAGAACTACCTAACGGTTTTATGAACTGGCAATGGTATGTCGCATAAACAGTGCAGGATACAATCCAGCAACCATAATTTGTATCTTGTGGAGCAGAGAAAACATATATATAGAGAAAGATATAGAAAGCTAGTGTATGTATGGGTAGCATTGATAATTTGACCAGAGAAAATACGATGAGGTAGGGTGGGGAGAGGGAGAATTAACACTTATATATGAATGAATGGTAAATAGTATTTTAGTTTTTTTTCCCCAATAGTTTTGTTTTTTAAATGCAGTGGTAGATAGTCGTTATTTTGTAAAACATTCTTACTTGCAGTAGTAATAAGACTCTATGGTTTCGCTAACACATAGATAGACTGTATTATTGCCATGGTCAAGCACTCACATTAAGATCATTTACAAAATCATAAAATGAAAAATAAAAAATCTTGTTTTGGAAATATCGTTTTTCAACATACACAAAATCAATATATATAAAAAATTTGTAAACAGCAAAATGGAAAATCCATGGTCAAGCACTCACATTAAGATCATTTACAAAATCATAAAATGAAAAATAAAAATCTTGTTTTGGAAATATCGATTTTTTTCAACATACACAAAATAAATATATAAAAAATTTGTAAACAGCAAAATGGAAAATCCATGTTTCCATATAGACAAAATTTAAAAACCTTAAACGGACATTTAAGAAAATATATGCAAATGGGAAATTGACAAATGTGTAAATATGAAAATGGAAAAATCCATGTTTCCATATCATGAAATTGAAAAACATCAAACTGTCATTTAAAAAAATGCAAATGGAAAATTGACAAATTGCAATGTGTGAAATGTGAAATTGAACAAATGGCTATCATTATTTAAAAAAAAAAAGAACATGGTGCTCTATGGTTGAGGTGTGAATCAAACCCTTTCTACTTATTTGGACCACCCGAGACTGAGTAGACTAGTTTAAGTTGTCATACCACTTTTAAAAGTTTGTGTTAAATCTAGGAATTGAACCCAAGAGCTTGTAGGGGAGATCAAAGGTTATAATATGTTAAACAGATAGCCTTTAATGAAGGGTGTGGTAGCTATATAGAGATGAGACGTTTCGCTCGGGGCAGGGAGGCATGGAGATCTGCATCAAACCAGTCAAAGGACTAAAGACTCAAACAACAACATGTACGTTCACCAAAATAATGTTGTGTAACGGTAAATGTTAGTCAACGAACAGTAATGCATTACTAAAACCCATGACACGATACCTAAGAGCTTTTCTAAAATGATTTTAAAATGCCTTTAACCCTATATTGAACACCCAGTTCACAAGACTCATAACTGCAATGTTATGGTAAAACAAAACAAAATCTATATTTCAAAACAAACAAGTGGTTTAGTCAATGTATACTGGAAAAAGTTTTGTAAACACTCAAGTCCTCAAGACCAATTAAATTAGTAACTGTCAGGTTGGCCGAGTGGTTAAGGTGTTTGACTTAAGATCAAATTTCTGTATAAGGAAGCAAGGGTTCGAATCCCTTACCTGACATAACTATTGCCTTAACATGGCTTGGCCACACTGTATTATTATGATACTCAGTACACAAACCATAGATATAGTGTATTGTTTAAGGCCACTCTCTTTCTGAACATAGTCAGAGACTGTTGATGGTTAACAATTGTATTAATAGTGGGACATGGGGATAGCAATTAAGAAAAAACAGCCAATACCCATACAATATTTTTATTCATTTTAGTTTTTTTTTTACAATAGTTACACACTGAATACAACTTTTTATCTCTTTACCATTGTTTGATATAGATTTTAAACACAACGCTTGTTGTAGATCCTTTTACAACTTTCTCTAGGTACTCTTGTTCTTAAAAACTGGGGAAGCCGCAATGGTTTTATAGACATTAAACCCTCATTCTCTTTTTTTTCATCATCATAATCATCATTATTATAAATATTATCTTTATAATTATTATAGTCATTGTCACCATCATTATCATCATCATCATCATCCTCAACATCACTAGAACTATCCAATTCCATTTTTTCCTTTTCAAAAGGGATCTCTTGAAGAGTCTGTGTTGCTTTTGATAGTGTTACGGGTTTATTGAACGTTGACAACTGTCCTAACATGACTTTTTGAGGAGATAAATGTTTTTTCATAAGGAAGTCACTATGTTGAGTAACACTATGTTTTTGTCGGACTTGCTTTTTCTTGTTCTTTTGATCATGTTTTGTTAACACTAACGGTGTTTCATTTGGTATACCACATTGATGAGTACCCACACTTAAGACCTCACTATGTTTACTTTTTAGATGACCTAGACATTTTGTTGTTCTTTGTTTTGAGCACTGCCAAAATATGATGCCATTCGCATTTTCTCGCTTATAGTTATAAGAGTACCCATGATACAGGGCACGTGGTTTACCTTTATTGGTTATAGTATATTCCATAGTAGTCACTGACTTGTATAGTCGATCCGCCTACTACAATGGTCTGAACACTTGTGGTGAAAGAATGATGTTGTGTTGACGTTTTATGCAGGATAATGTTGGTGGCATATGTGGGTGGCTTATGTTGATGACATGTGTTGTTGGCTGATTTTGGTGGCTTATGTTGATGGTTTATGGTGCTGGCTTATGTTGATGGCTTATGTTGGTGGCTTATGTTGATGACATATGTTGGTGACTTATGTTGATAGCTTATGTTGGTGGCTAATGTTGATGACATATGTTGTTGGCTTATGGTGGTGGCTTATGTTGATGGTATATGTTGCTGGCCTATGTTGATGGTTTATGTTAATGGCTTAGGTTAATATCTTAGGTTGATGGCATAAGTTGATGGCTTATTTTGGTGGCTTATGGTGGTGGCTTATGCTGGTGGCTTATGCTAGTGGCTTATGGTGGTGGTTTATGGTGGTGGCTTATGTTGATGACATATGTTGGTGGCTTATGTTGGTGGCTTATGTTGGTGGCTTATGTTGGTGGCTTATGGTGGTGGCTTATGGTGGTGGGTTATGGTGGTGGATTATGGTGGCTTATAGTGGTGGCTTATGGTGGTGGTTTATGGTGGTGGCTTATGTTGATGACATATGTTGGTGGCTTATGGTGGCTTATGGTGGTGATTTATAGTGGTGGCCTATGTTGGTGGCTTATTTTTGGTGGTTTACGTTAATACCTTATTTGTAATGGCTTATTTGACAAGTTATTGTTGTCAATGTATTTAGAGGATTTTTCTCTTGGTTTTGGAAAGTATCTCAACTCTTTTTTATGGTAGCATAATGCTTACCGCCATGTTTGTAAGCAACAACAACACACTAAAATTCCAAGAATCCAAAGTACTCTAAGGTTAATGATTGTCTCTCAACTCCATTCAACGTCTAGTCAAAAAACATTATATATTTTTAACATTTTACAAAAAAGGTAAATTGGGAAAGTAAGCTATATGTTTAAACTAAAAATCATATCAAATCATATGCTAACTCCAACACCTACGTCTACCCCAATCTCAGTCAAAAAAATATAATATTCTTCAAATTTTTCCAAAACAGTATTTGGAAAGTAGGCCATATTTTGAAAACTAATCATTCTATAAAGTCATATATATATATATACTGAAACCAATGGCTTTTATATCCTTAATCTTAAGAACAAAATATGGAATTTTTGACATTTTTTCCAAAAATGTTCATTTTAAAACGGGGCTATATTTTGGAAACTAGGAATTTTACAAGAAAGTTTGTTTAACGTAAATGGCAGGTATTTACCCCCACTACCCGCAAACCAAGTCCCAGGTCTCTGGGGAAAAATCCAAAAAAAGTTCAATTTGGAAAGTAGGCAATATTTTGAAAACTAATCATCCTAAAAAGTCATATATAGACTCAAACCAATGGCTTTTATGTCCTTAATTGGTAGAACAAAACTTAACATTTTTTCAGTTTTTCCAAAAAAGTCCAATTTTCAAAAATTGTCTATATTTTGGGAACTAAGAATTTTACAAAAAAGTTTGTTTAACGAAAATGAAAGGTCTTTACCCCCCTCTACCCAAAACATAAATTTCAGGTCCCTAGGACAAAAACTGTGCAGTGTATATATATATATATATTTTTTTTGGGGGGGAGGGGGTCTATATTCACTTTACCTCCCCACTTCACAAGATGGCGGCCATAGCTTAACTTAACCTAGCCTAACCTAACCTGACCTACGAGGTGTGATCAAAAAGTTCCAAAAATGTGGCTGCAACTTAACCAAACCTAGCCTAGCCTAACCTAACCTCCCTGTTGACTAGCCCCCTTTGGACGGGTCCTTTTGAAGGGAGTCATTTTTTTTACGTGTCCCGGAGGACGGGTCCTTGTTGACGGGTCCCAGTGGCGGGTCCCCTTTGACATAATTTGGATAAAATGCAAGGCCAGTCCATAGGGATCAGTCCAAAGGACCCGCCACTGGGACCAGTCAACAAGGACCCGTCCTCCGGGACACGTAAAAAAAATGACTCCCTTCAAAAAGGACCCGTCCAAAGGGGGCTAGTCAACAGGGAGGTTAGGTTAGGCTAGGCTAGGTATGGTTAAGTTGCAGCCACATTTTTGGAACTTTTTGATCACACCTCGTAGGTCAGGTTAGGTTAGGCTAGGTTAAGTTAAGCTATGGCCGCCATCTTGTGAAGTGGGGAGGTAAAGTGAATATAGACCCCCTCCCCCCCCCAAAAAAAAAAAAAATATATATATACACTGCACAGTTTTTGTCCTAGGGACCTGAAATTTATGTTTTGGGTAGAGGGGGGTAAAGACCTTTCATTTTCGTTAAACAAACTTTGTTGTAAAATTCTTAGTTCCCAAAATATAGACAATTTTTGAAAATTGGACTTTTTTGGAAAAACTGAAAAAATGTTAAGTTTTGTTCTACCAATTAAGGACATAAAAGCCATTGGTTTGAGTCTATATATGACTTTTTAGGATGATTAGTTTTCAGAATATTGCCTACTTTCCAAATTGAACTTTTTTTGGATTTTTCCCCAGAGACCTGGGACTTGGTTTGCGGGTAGTGGGGGTAAATACCTGCCATTTACGTTAAACAAACTTTCTTGTAAAATTCCTAGTTTCCAAAATATAGCCCCGTTTTAAAATGAACATTTTTGGAAAAAATGTCAAAAATTCCATATTTTGTTCTTAAGATTAAGGATATAAAAGCCATTGGTTTCAGTATATATATATATATGACTTTATAGAATGATTAGTTTTCAAAATATGGCCTACTTTCCAAATACTGTTTTGGAAAAATTTGAAGAATATTATATTTTTTTGACTGAGATTGGGGTAGACGTAGGTGTTGGAGTTAGCATATGATTTGATATGATTTTTAGTTTAAACATATAGCTTACTTTCCCAATTTACCTTTTTTGTAAAATGTTAAAAATATATAATGTTTTTTGACTAGACGTTGAATGGAGTTGAGAGACAATCATTAACCTTAGAGTACTTTGGATTCTTGGAATTTTAGTGTGTTGTTGTTGCTTACAAACATGGCGGTAAGCATTATGCTACCATAAAAAAGAGTTGAGATACTTTCCAAAACCAAGAGAAAAATCCTCTAAATACATTGACAACAATAACTTGTCAAATAAGCCATTACAAATAAGGTATTAACGTAAACCACCAAAAATAAGCCACCAACATAGGCCACCACTATAAATCACCACCATAAGCCACCATAAGCCACCAACATATGTCATCAACATAAGCCACCACCATAAACCACCACCATAAGCCACCACTATAAGCCACCATAATCCACCACCATAACCCACCACCATAAGCCACCACCATAAGCCACCAACATAAGCCACCAACATAAGCCACCAACATAAGCCACCAACATATGTCATCAACATAAGCCACCACCATAAACCACCACCATAAGCCACTAGCATAAGCCACCAGCATAAGCCACCACCATAAGCCACCAACATAAGCCATCAACTTATGCCATCAACCTAAGATATTAACCTAAGCCATTAACATAAACCATCAACATAGGCCAGCAACATATACCATCAACATAAGCCACCACCATAAGCCAACAACATATGTCATCAACATTAGCCACCAACATAAGCTATCAACATAAGTCACCAACATATGTCATCAACATAAGCCACCAACATAAGCCATCAACATAAGCCACCACCATAAACCATGAACATAAGCCACCAAAATCAGCCAACAACACATGTCATCAACATAAGCCACCCACATATGCCACCAACATTATCCTGCATAAAACGTCAACACAACATCATTCTTTCACCACAAGTGTTCAGACCATTGTAGTAGGCGGATCGACTATACAAGTCAGTGACTACTATGGAATATACTATAACCAATAAAGGTAAACCACGTGCCCTGTATCATGGGTACTCTTATAACTATAAGCGAGAAAATGCGAATGGCATCATATTTTGGCAGTGCTCAAAACAAAGAACAACAAAATGTCTAGGTCATCTAAAAAGTAAACATAGTGAGGTCTTAAGTGTGGGTACTCATCAATGTGGTATACCAAATGAAACACCGTTAGTGTTAACAAAACATGATCAAAAGAACAAGAAAAAGCAAGTCCGACAAAAACATAGTGTTACTCAACATAGTGACTTCCTTATGAAAAAACATTTATCTCCTCAAAAAGTCATGTTAGGACAGTTGTCAACGTTCAATAAACCCGTAACACTATCAAAAGCAACACAGACTCTTCAAGAGATCCCTTTTGAAAAGGAAAAAATGGAATTGGATAGTTCTAGTGATGTTGAGGATGATGATGATGATGATAATGATGGTGACAATGACTATAATAATTATAAAGATAATATTTATAATAATGATGATTATGATGATGAAAAAAAAGAGAATGAGGGTTTAATGTCTATAAAACCATTGCGGCTTCCCCAGTTTTTAAGAACAAGAGTACCTAGAGAAAGTTGTAAAAGGATCTACAACAAGCGTTGTGTTTAAAATCTATATCAAACAATGGTAAAGAGATAAAAAGTTGTATTCAGTGTGTAACTATTGTAAAAAAAAACTAAAATGAATAAAAATATTGTATGGGTATTGGCTGTTTTTTCTTAATTGCTATCCCCATGTCCCACTATTAATACAATTGTTAACCATCAACAGTCTCTGACTATGTTCAGAAAGAGAGTGGCCTTAAACAATACACTATATCTATGGTTTGTGTACTGAGTATCATAATAATACAGTGTGGCCAAGCCATGTTAAGGCAATAGTTATGTCAGGTAAGGGATTCGAACCCTTGCTTCCTTATACAGAAATTTGATCTTAAGTCAAACACCTTAACCACTCGGCCAACCTGACAGTTACTAATTTAATTGGTCTTGAGGACTTGAGTGTTTACAAAACTTTTTCCAGTATACATTGACTAAACCACTTGTTTGTTTTGAAATATAGATTTTGTTTTGTTTTACCATAACATTGCAGTTATGAGTCTTGTGAACTGGGTGTTCAATATAGGGTTAAAGGCATTTTAAAATCATTTTAGAAAAGCTCTTAGGTATCGTGTCATGGGATTTAGTAATGCATTACTGTTCGTTGACTAACATTTACCGTTACACAACATTATTTTGGTGAACGTACATGTTGTTGTTTGAGTCTTTAGTCCTGTGACTGGTTTGATGCAGATCTCCATGCCTCCCTGCCCCGAGCGAAACGTCTCATCTCTATATAGCTACCACACCCTTCATTCAAGGCTATCTGTTTAACATATTATAACCTTTGATCTCCCCTACAAGCTCTTGGGTTCAATTCCTAGATTTAACACAAACTTTTAAAAGTGGTATGACAACTTAAACTAGTCTACTCAGTCTCGGGTGGTCCAAATAAGTAGAAAGGGTTTGATTCACACCTCAACCATAGAGCACCATGTTCTTTTTTTTTTTAAATAATGATAGCCATTTGTTCAATTTCACATTTCACACATTGCAATTTGTCAATTTTCCATTTGCATTTTTTTAAATGACAGTTTGATGTTTTTCAATTTCATGATATGGAAACATGGATTTTTCCATTTTCATATTTACACATTTGTCAATTTCCCATTTGCATATATTTTCTTAAATGTCCGTTTAAGGTTTTTAAATTTTGTCTATATGGAAACATGGATTTTCCATTTTGCTGTTTACAAATTTTTTATATATTTATTTTGTGTATGTTGAAAAAAATCGATATTTCCAAAACAAGATTTTTATTTTTCATTTTATGATTTTGTAAATGATCTTAATGTGAGTGCTTGACCATGGATTTTCCATTTTGCTGTTTACAAATTTTTTATATATTTATTTTGTGTATGTTGAAAAACGATATTTCCAAAACAAGATTTTTTATTTTTCATTTTATGATTTTGTAAATGATCTTAATGTGAGTGCTTGACCATGGCAATAATACAGTCTATCTATGTGTTAGCGAAACCATAGAGTCTTATTACTACTGCAAGTAAGAATGTTTTACAAAATAACGACTATCTACCACTGCATTTAAAAAACAAAACTATTGGGGAAAAAAAACTAAAATACTATTTACCATTCATTCATATATAAGTGTTAATTCTCCCTCTCCCCACCCTACCTCATCGTATTTTCTCTGGTCAAATTATCAATGCTACCCATACATACACTAGCTTTCTATATCTTTCTCTATATATATGTTTTCTCTGCTCCACAAGATACAAATTATGGTTGCTGGATTGTATCCTGCACTGTTTATGCGACATACCATTGCCAGTTCATAAAACCGTTAGGTAGTTCTCTACACATAGCGATTTTACCACTGCTCTACCTACGCCTTTTGCTTGTTTGGCTTTCTTACAGGCTAGTATGCGATAGGCAGCATTAACTGAATATCAAACCCAGTCCACCTTTGTATTTGCAATCTAAGTAATAATTTGAAAAGAGACAAGTGTAATCAGTTTTAAACATTATCTCTGCTTTTTTTGTTTGTTTGTTTGTTTGTTTGTTTATGACATGTATATTAACCTAAAATCAAACCCTAGTCTACCTTAGTGAAAGGCTAACAGTTTAACCACTGCGTCACCATACCCTTCTTTCTTAGTTTGATTCATTCTAGGCCTTAGAGCTAGAAATCGAGTTACGATCTCCAGTGCAAGAGGCACATGTGCTCACCACTATAGCATGTAATGGTTAGCTGGTAACATTAGACAAACGAAAATGATTGTATTTCTGTTAGCCAAGCATTTCTGTCATTTGCCTACTGTGTGAGCACTGCCAGCAAGACAGTTTAGTTTAGAACAAGCGTGTGTGTGTGTGTATAGATTATTAGCCTCAAGTATTTAAAGCTTGTTGTGTGTAGCGACCATCTTGCTCAGTAACCACTGAGTAAGTTTTAACAGTTAACTCATAAAAACAGCATAGGATAGTTGTGTGTGTGTGGTTCATGTACTTGGGAATATGCATTAGCACCATGCGCTAGCTTTACCTTACCCTCTAGAGGTAGAGCGTTATCCCTTCCTTTGGACATTGCCAATGACTGCATTCCCCCACAAGTTTTACACTTAAGCCCTTGGCTTGTTCTTGATTAGGTTTGGTTTGCTTTAGGCTTGGTTTGGTTCGGTTGGGTTTGATTCGACTTGGTTCAGTTTAGTTTAATGTAGTCACCATTTTTTTATTTTTAGCTACACTCTTTAACCAATTAATTAATGATAGTCTACTCTTAATTCTTGAATCGATAAATTGAATTTTGTGTGCACCGTTTGTCAATCCATGCCTACAACCTATACTCCCTATGTACTACAGTCAGATCTGAAAACAAGTTCCAATGGTCAAAGACGTGTCAGTCACCATACATATATCCTACAATAATTCTTTCGTTACCTAGCTAGATTTCGTCACTCACAGTAAACATCTTACATTATGGGTTTGCAATATATTAAGAAAAGCAAAAGTCCATGATCTTGTTGTTTTGGGTCTTTTTTGGGGAAATTCATAAGCCATAAAAAGAATGACATCATGTCAAGTTCTGAGTGGATCTTGTATGTCAAAATCCCATTATCGGTTTATAAAATCTCAAGGCCATGCCCTAGCAGTTTTGGATTATTTCAATCAATGAGTCCACCATAGGAAACATCGAAAAAATAAATACCCTTAAAACAAGTCGTCCCATGACCCTCTCCGAACAATGCTTCGCAAAATATAAATTCATCCATTGAACATGATCGGCGACATCATCCTAGCTTCCCCCTCCCACCATGGTTGCCATATCGTTTGACCTTCAAGTGTCCTCAGCATCTCTGTGCTTTTTTTCATTGCCCTGTCAAGTCAATGCATTCCAATAAGATCAAATAACATTCACATCCTGTCAGTCTGCCCCAGCAAGTTTGTTTTCTATACTCACTTCAAGCAACATATAACCAAGTTCTGTTTGTTCTATCTAAAGCCAACTTCATCGAATCAAGGAATTATCATTTGTCATGTCACTCATAATCGTTTACACGTTAAAGACCCCCTTCAGGGGGTTTAGGAATTAGGAATTCCATCATAGGAAAAATCAGAAAACGAACCCTCGACCCGCCGTCTCATCGAAATAGCGAATACTGTATTGGTATATCACCACCGTGGCCAGTAATAGCTTCGTTGAAACACGTGTCCAGTGGTATCGTCTCTTTCTATCTACAACCACTCGTCATGAACATTTTAGACAAATTTAAGAAAAGTTTTAAAAACTGAAATGTTTTCAACATAAGTGTCGTTAGGCTCTTTCGCATTTTTTTAAACATAAATACTATATTCGAAAGGGAGAGAGGAGAGGGGCGTCACCCCGAGTCCTACGACCCCTCGTATACGTCTCTGGCGTTATTGGTTTGTGAGATATAACAAAAAGTCTAAAATCACGGTTTTACAACAAAAAATTCTGTTTCCCTCATTCTCAAAAACTTTAACCTATTACCAAAATAAAGAGGGTTTCGAGACAAGCCATTTGACACGTCATAGGACCAAATCCGACCAGGCATTCGTGAAATATCAGAAAAAGTCTAAAATCATAATTTTACCCCAAAACGCCTGTTTCCCTCATTCTCAAAACTTTAACCTATTAATAACATATATAGGGCTTTGAGACAAGCGATTTGACACGTCACACGTCCAAATCCGACCTTGCGTTCGAGAGATATCGGCAAACGTCGTAGGAAAGTAGGTGATTATCTGGTTCTCTCCTCACCACCAAAACCCTTCTTATCAATCATTTTTTTCAAAGAGCTCGCCCTCTTACAAAAATCCCAAGTGCGCATGCGTAAAAAACAAAAACAAAAATGTTAATCCATAGCGGCATCTCGTAAAATGCATGCACTATATGAGCAACCACGTTTAAGTTCATTTTAGCAGCGCACCTTATACATGTCACATTTGGAAAGAGACTTTCACTAAAAAATTACAATTTCACCCCCTAGTAGGGGTAGGTTTTATTTAGGGGTTGAAATGAGTAGTCCGTTGTAAAGAGGGCGTCAGCCCGAGTCCAATGACACCTCATTTGTCAAAATCGGACCATGGGTTCGAGAGAAAAGTCTATTTAAATGTTTCAATTTCGCGCGGCGGCCATGACACTGGTTGGAAGCGCCACTACCCCCCTACTGGCATTAGGTGTGAATTTTCCCACAGCCAACTTAAGAAACGCCTCCATACTATTTTTATGAACACAATACCGTAACTTACCGGGCTACACGCCGCAAATTCGAATTTATGACCAGGGACTTAGTAATTTATATAATTTAGGTGGTACGGAAATTATACTCTCGAAATGTGACTTCTTTACTTGAATTATGGGTAAAATGAGGGTGCTGATCACGAATATACTATTAGTTTTGCACCCTTATTAATACTTCCCCTGTACTAGAGCACCGCGCGAAAAATTCGAATTTATGACAGTACTTGGGAGGGAATCGAACCCTCGTCCCCAAGGGCGTTAGGTGTGACTTTTCGCACAGCCAACGTAAGGAGCGTCTCCTTACTATTTTTATGAACATAATACCGTAATCATTCCGGGTTACACGCCGTCAATTCGAATTTATGACATAGTGCCTGGCCGGGGAATCGAACCCTCGTCCCCAAGGGCGTTAGGTGTGACTTTTCGCACAGACAACGTAAGGAGCGTCACCTTACTATTTTTATGAACACAATACCGTAATCTTTCCGGGTTACACGCCGCCAATTCGAATTTATGACATAGTGCCTGGCCGGGGAATCGAACCCTCGTCCCCAAGGGCGTTCGGTGAGACTTTCCTCACAGCCAATGTAAGGAACGTCTCAATACTATTTTTATGAACACAATACCGTAACATTCCAGGTTCCACGCCGCATAATCGAATTTATGACCTGGGACTTAGTAACTTATGTAGTTTAGGTGGTACGGACATTTTTTCTCGAAATGTGACTTCTTTACATGAATTATGTGTAAATCGAGGGCGCTGATCGCGAATATACTATTAGTTTTGCACCCGTATTAATACTTTGGCCATACTAGAGACCCGCGTGACAAATTCGAATTTATGACTGTACTTGGGTGGGGAATAGAACTCTCGTCCCCAAGGGCGTTAGGTGTGACTTTTTGCACAGCCAATGTAAGGAACGACTCCATACTATTTTTATGAACACAATACCGTAACTTTCCGGGTTACACGCCGTGAATTCGAATTTAGGACTTAGTGCCTGTTAGGGGAATCGAACCCTCGTCCCCAAGGGCCTTAGGTGTGACTTTTTGCACAGCCAATGTAAGGAACGACTCCATACTATTTTTTTGAACACGATACCGTAACTTTCCGGGTTACACGCAGCAAATTCGAATTTATGACCAAGTACCTGGGAAGGAATCGAACCCTGGTCCCCAAGGGCGTTAGGTGTGACTTTCCATACAGCCAACATAAGGAACGTCTCCATACTATTTTTATGAACACATTACTGTAAATTTCCGGGTTAAACGCCGCAATTTCGAATTTATGACTTAGTACCCTAGCAGAAGAATCGAACCCTTGACCCCAAGGACGTTAGGTGTGACTTTTCCCACAGCCAACATAAGGAACATCTCCATACTATTTTTATGAACACAATACCGTAACCTCCCGGGTTACACGCCACAAATTCGAATGTATGACCTTAGGCTTAGTAACTAATATAGTTTAGGTGGTACGGCCTATTTTCTCGCAATATGACTTCTTTACATGAGGTATGGGTAAATCGAGGGGGCTGATCACGATTATTCTATTAGTTTTGTACCCGTATTAATACTTTTGGCGTACTAGAGCACCGCGCGACAAATTCGAATTTATGACAGTACCTGGGAGGTGCATCGAACCCTCGTCCCCAAGGGCATTAGGTGTGTCTATTCTCACAGAAAATTTAAGGAACGTCTCCTTACTATTTTTATGAACACAATACTGTACCTTTCCGGGTTACACGCCGCAAATTCAAATTTATGACTTAGTGCCCTAGCAGAGGAATCGAACACTCGTCCCCAAGGGCGTTAGGTGTGTCTTTCCTCACAGAAAATTTAAGGAACGTCTCAATACTATTTTATGAAAACAATACCGTAACTTTCCAGGTTGCACGCCGCAAATTCGAATTTATGACCTGGTACATAATAACTTATGAAGTTTAGGTGGTACGGACATTATTACTCGAAATGTGACTTCTTTACATGAATTATGGGTAAATCGATGGTGCTGATCGCGAATATACTATTAGTTTTTCAGCCGTATTATTACTTCGGCTGTACTAGAGCACCGCGTGAAAAAAATCGAATTTATGACTGTACCTGGGTGGGGAATCGACTTCTCTTCCCCAAGGGCGTTAGGTGTGCCTATTCGCACAGACAATGTAAGGAACATCTCCATACTATTTTTATGAACACATTACCGTAACTTTCCGGTATACACGCCGCAAATTCGAATTTATGACTTAGTGCCCTAGCAGGCGAATCGAACCCTCGTCCCCAAGGGCGTTAGTTGTGACTTTTCCCACAGCCAACATTAGGAACGTCTCCATACTATATTTATGAACACTATACAGTAACCTTCCGGGTTACACGCCACAAATTCGAATTTATGACCTTAGACTTAGTAACTTATGTAGTTTAGGTGGTACGGCCTTTTTTCTCGTAATATGACTTTTTACATGATGTATTGTGCCCGTTTAGACCGGAGTCCGCACGACTACATATGCATTTTACCAATAATCAGTCAGCACGAGAATCAAAATATCCCGGAGCGCCAGATGGGTTAAAGCTAATCGCAAAAACGACATCAAATGAAAAGAATGCTTTACTGATTTTTGGCTCAATGCAACAATAAGGATAGAAGGAGATTCAACTGGGCATAACACATCATGTAAAATTATCTAATTTTATTTTGAATTTAAAATTGATTGCAAAAATGCTCAAAGCAGCATCATTCACGTGTGGCGACCCACATCCTATTTACACAATGTACAGAAATTTTCCAAACACATTTGACAATTATCTTTGGAAACACAAGTCTGATTATTGGTCCTGTAGACTGTGTTCCAAAATTATATCGATTATTTGTGATTAAATCCAGTTCAAATTTAATTGTCTCTACTGGAAATATCGTAGTTCACTGTTTGAATTTTTACATAATATTAACACTCGTAGAATAAATGTTCATAGAATTTTTAACTTTCACTTATTTTTCCAGTTTCAAAAAAATATTGTCAAAAAATATTATTATTTCTGAATCAACACAAATTATGTACACATATTAATAACATCATCTGAAAAGTATTTGACCTTGAGCATAGCATCGAAGAACTGTGCGAAGCACAACAAAAATTAATTGTTCTTCTGACATTAAACGTTTCGAGAAGTGACTCGATTATGAACTTCAAGTTCCTAACAAAATATATGATTTCTGAATCATCAACTTGATCAATAAATTGTTGGACCATTCAACTATTCAATTTTCCACTTGGGAACATTATTAAGAGAAATATTTATATTCATGGCCATTTTAGTAATTTTCACAACTTGCAATTTTTCGACAGAATGCGGAAATAAGAATTGTAGCTTCATAATAAATTCATTTAGTTCATGGCACTAGGATTGAAAACATCCTTCAAATTATTCGTGGTTATAGAATTATTTTTAATTGGCAGTGGCCCATTCTATTATTTTTATAAGAACACAATATTCCAACAACAACGGCAAAGGTCTTCCTCTGAAGAAGAATAAACTACTATCATGACAAATCCGGGTTCTAGCAAAATCAAAGTCTAAATGGAATCCGTAAACAAGGTTGAAATAAGAACTGATGGTTTCTAAGAAATAACCTTCGGGTCATTCATACGACGAAATGTGTAGTTCCAATACTCCTTCTATAAACCTGAGCCATCGAATCTGCTATTTGATTGTGCTCGAAAAAACCCCCTCATTCCTGCGACTTAAACATGCGCACCTGGGAATGGCATTTCAACTACTCCACACACATACATTTTCTTCCCCAAATTTATACTATAAATCAAGTCTCTGCTTGTTATCAACACTGGAAGATTACTAAACTTACAAGGTTATTTTATTTTACCATTCAGTTCAACCCGTGAATTTACCATACTTATGAAAATCTTTATTTCACTTTCGAGTGTATTAACGTCATGATTTTATATAAATACAAATATATCCTAATTGATACAAATATCATTTGCATCCCGTTTCATGCCTCTCCGTGTTATCTGAAAAATATACTTTGCTCATTGCAAATATTAACTGTTCAACCAGAACTGTAATATTGGTTGAATGCGGGCTGGCGCTAACCACTCTCCTTCGGAAAATCACCTGTTCCAAACTAGAAATGATTAAACTACTTCATAGGCTCTCTCTCAATACATATGATTATGAAAAAATATAATATCCAAGAATTATTTAGAAAAGTTATAAAAATCATTATTATTATTATTAGTGGATTATTATTATTATTATTAGTTATATTATTTTAAATATATTTAATTATCATCTCATTATGTGAGAATCCACATGTTCGAACGTTCGAATATGGAAAAAATATCCATTCCTCAACAAAAAATAATTTAACTTTTACAGTTACATCGACGGTTTTCCGTGACTTCCCAAAAATATGAAATATTCAAATAAATGCTCGATATGCTCGATCATCGATCCTAAACTGTTCTGAGTGCTGAAAATACTGAGAATAACTCTAATATGTCTTGCGTAAATCATTGCAAGATTTAAATACGAAGAAAAATAAATGTGTTGGTCATCTGCAAAAAAAATAGTTTGTTCCAATTAGCTAGGCATAATATAAAGTCAAAAGTGGCTTACATTTCTTGATGGTCTTGAAGCGTAGCGAACCTGGTCTGTACCAGATTTATCCATAGACATGCCCTATCGGACAAGCACGTATAATCCTTGTATCGGCCGCCCTTATATACACACAATCCGTCTAACAAGACATAGTGGTAATATCCCTTGACGATTGAAGTAACTGTTGATCCATTTTAATATTGGCTTCTGTTAACTCCATAACAGTTTGCTTAAATGGGGTCAGATCTAAGTGATCTATTCTCAGATATGTCAGTTGTAACATAACTCACGGTAATCTTTTCAGTACAAGAAAACACTGACAGTCTAAACCAATCAACGGCTGTTCTGAAGATCGTTCCCTGGGCATGGCTTCACACCATCTACCATGCGCGAAGCAACATGTAGTTTCCCTGCGTTGGCTAATGAACACCACCGTGATAGACTGGTCTTCAATGTACTGATAGATCGGAGTGGTTATCAGGTTACAATTATGAAACTGACTAAAAATGGACTAAAATATCCAAGTATTAAATTATTACTGGACTGTGACAAAGTACTATTCTAGACAAAGTCTAGCATATGTCCATGTAGAAATATAATATTTCACCAGTGTCTGTAGAAAAATATCAATCACCTTAGTGATTCTCCCTGCCGGAAACTTACTAAGTTCCACTCGTAGCGCAGCACTTTTGTGACTATCACAACTTTGAAAATAACTTCTGCGTAGATCCGGCAACCATGTGCCTTGGCTCAGCGTAGCGGCACCTTGCTAGGCAAGTGCTTGTGTCGAAGTGAGCTAAGGATGCCTGAGCCGGCCGGCTTTTATTCAAAACGGTCAGGGTCACGCTGCATCAGCTGAAATCTGGAAATCCTCATATCTCTGGTATCCCTGGTACGATTTACTTGATACTAAGTGCATTCTCTTTCATTTGGCCGTGCCAGTAATCTGATCCAAGTCTCAAGTCTCTACTCCGTGGTTAACTATTTAATCAATAAATAGCCTCACCTCTGCTATTAGTCGCTACGTCACTTGACATGCTCTTAGCGGTATATTCCTTCCAATTGCTTCTGGAAGCAATGGAGCGCGATATTCAAAAATCTCAACCTTCAAAAGCGGCTGTAGCCTTTCCCTTGATATCTAGGTGTCTGAATCTTGGAATACCCATTCCTAGAGTTGGGCACATCCACCCCACACCTTGCAAAAAATAAAAATTGATTTTTTTTTTATTTTTCCTACCTACACATTAAATCATCTGGTTCTTGAATAATAAATCTTCAAATTCGCTGCATTATAAGTTCCCACGATGTTACCAGTTCGTGTATTGGCGATTTCGTAGCTTCCATTGTTGTTTACTTCCACAATACGATAGGGTCCAGCGTAAAGGCTTGCAAACTTCGAGTACACTCGATTTTGCACGTCAGATGGTGTAGGTCTTTTCACTAAAACAAGAGTTCCTACTCGCAAGGGTCTGCGAAAACGCTTTCCTCTCACTCTGCGCTCTCTTTTCTCAGCTTGGCTCCTCAACTTATCTAAAGCTAGAGTTTCCCTCATTTGACGACTTGGTTCAATCTCAGGTGGAATAGAGATGATTCGATCCCATAATCTTGTTGGTTTAATTCCATGATGAAGCAACATGGGAATCTGTCCAGTACTCTCATGAATTGTAGAGTTGATGGATTCGGATGCTAAAGAGAGAACATCCATCCATTTCCAATGCTCATTTGGACAATAGAGGCGGCAAAATTTTGCTATTTCAGCCATCACGCGTTCTGCTGGATTGCTCTCAGGATGTCTGATAGAACAAAACAATTGTCTAATACCAAGATTATTCATGACGGTTCGAAATTCTAAAGATGTAAATTGAGGTCCACGATCTGATAAAAGGAATTCCGGTTTGCCTGCTTCTGGAATTACATTGTCTCTAATTCTCTTCGCACAATATTTTGCGTTTGCCTTCTGGATTGGGTGTAACATAGTGTATTTGCTGAAAACATCCATGGTCACCAGAATATATCGGTTACCTCTTTTAGACTTTGGGAGAGGACCATATAGATCAGTCGCGAAGATTTCACAAGGCTTAGAAGGAATAATAGGCCTTGGTTATTCTCTCAGTAATCTAGAATTATGTTTACTCCTTTGGCATAAGTCGCATTCTCGAATAGTGTTCCTTACAGTTTGTCGCATTCGCTCCCACGAACATTTCTCTTGAATCATGTTGACCGTCTTATCTACTCCAGCATGACCTGCGATTCGATGTGCCATCCAGATAATGGGTTTTTGCAATCGTGGAGGTATCACTACTCTCAGCTTCGTATGATCAGGATCTGCAAAATTGTAGATTAAACCATCCATCATCATAAAATCTCTTGAAATTCTTTCAGTTTCCACAAAATCATCATCATTTGGATCCATGTCTCCTTGTAGAAAACGAAAAATGTTTCTAAAACGTCGGCCTCTCCTCTGGGATAAATGCAACACTCTTAACCTTCTCAATGTATCTTCATCCACCTGCGTCAGGTTAACTTGAAAAACCTTAGATGTAGACTCCACTGCTCTACTCAATAAATCAGCTCCAACGTTCAACTTTCCAGGAGTGTGTTCAATAACTAGGTTGAATTGTTGAATAAAAAGTGACCATCTAGTTATCCTATCACTGGCAAAGTTTGTTCTCAAGATAAACTCCAATGCATGGTGATCAGTCCTCACAATTACTGAATGTCCAATTAACATTTTCTTCCACGACTCCAACGCGAAGATTACAGCAAGTGCTTCTAACTCTGTGGTGTAATAATTCCTTTCTGATGGACGAAGTTTCCTGCTAATGAACGCCAGGTAACGTCTCTTGTGGTCGTCATCTTCTTGAAGAAGAATAGCTCCAATCCCTACGGTGGATGCATCAGATTCTATGATAAAATTCTTGGCAAATTCAGGATACTCCAATTTCACACTGTTTACCAATAACCTCTTAGCATCTTGAAATGATTGTTCACAATGTTCATTCCATTTCCATTTGTTTCCTTTATTTAATAATTCCTGGAATGGAGCTACCGTCGTGGTGAAGTTTGGACAATGCCCTGCAAAGAATTGGCATGTCCCGAGAAAACTGCGGACATTCTTCACTCTAGTAGGTCTAGGGAAATTTGCAATCACCTGTATCTTTGTCTCATTGGGACGGTATCCTTCTCCATCCAAAATGTGACCCAAAAATTTTATTTCCTTTCGAAAGAACTGACATTTTCGAAGGTTTACTTTAAAGTTCGCTTTTCTCAAATCTGCGAATAACATCTGAAGATGTAGCAAATGTTCCTCCTTAGTCTCAGATGCAATTAGGATATCATCTATGTAACGAACTGCTATCTCTTTTACTTCAGGACTCAAGTTTTGTTCCAGTGCTCTGATCAAAACAGATCCAGATGTTTTGACTCCAAATGGTAGACGGCGGAATACATATGTCTGCTGGTCAAACATAAATCCTGTAAACTTCTTGGAATCTTCACTAAGCCTAATGTGATGGTAGGACGAAGTGAGATCAATGTTAGAGAACCAGACCTTGCCTTGGAATTTTCTTAACAGTTCCCTAATGATTGGTGGTCTGTCATACTCTGGCAGTAATCTTGAATTCAAATTTCGCGCGTCTAAACATATTCTCAGACTTCCATCTTGCTTAGACACTACTGCTAATGGATTGACATAAGATGTAGTGTACTTTTCAATCACATTGTTACTTTCCATCTATTTGATAAGCACTTTCACCCTCTCTCGATGCTTTTCCGCTACCGGATACAATCTAGCATGAAAAGGTGCATCATCATTTACACGAATACGATATTCAAAATCCTTAATTTCACCAGGCTTAATATCAAAAATATCGTGATACTCTTCCAAAATCTTCCCTAGCTCTGGGGACTCCTCCTCAGTGTAGACTTCTCTTCCTTCAGCTTCATGAAAAATCAGAGACCATTGAGCATCTCCCTCGATGTCTTCCTCTTCTTTTCCCTCGAAGTTAATCTCTTCGGTATTCTTTAATCTGATCGTCTCTGTCTTCATGTCTATCACTGCTTGATATTTCTGAATGAAATCCGCTCCCAATATCATTTCAAAAGCCATGTCCTTCATTACTACAAACACATGTCGGAAATCATGTCCTCCAATCCTAATACATAAGTATAATTGTGTTTTACACAGAGATATTCTGTTGGGTATTATTCCTTGGATCTTGATTCCTGATACTGGAATCTCCTCTAAATTCTCTTTGAGTTTCCACAGAACATAAAGCTTCTCACTCATAAGACTAAGCATAGCCCCAGTATCAATCAAAGTATCGACAGGCATACCGAATACTTCGCATGATATGATTGGCATTGTGATTCTTGTACCCATTTCTTTCCGTTCGTCATTCTGTTGAATTAAATCATCATCCTCTGCTTGCCATTTAATAATTCTGGAAGAGAAAGTGTTTAAAATTCTATCTTCTACTGTGAATTCGAAGTTGTTTTTTTTTCGTTTCCATTCCCCCGGGATTGTTTTATTCCCGATGGACCTGGTTCATTGGGCCTCTGTTCCAAGAACTGCAAGTTATCTTGGTGTCTTGCTTCTAAGTTCTTCCTCGTCTCCTTATTGAACTCTTCATTGGACTGACGAGTATTCAAATTCCCTCTGTTATTGTAGTTGTTTCTACCGTAGTACCTTCTTTCCTGGTACCTTCCTTGATTATCCCTTGGCCTTCTCCATCAAGTATTATATCGATTACCACCATCCGGTCTTGCATAAGGCTTGTAACTGTATCTGTTATTTTACTGATTCCATCCTCTTTTATCGGGCTCTTCCCTCGGCGTTTTCTCTTCTCGCCCCTCTCGAATCTCTCGAGGTGTTTGGGAATAACTGTCGGTCATAACAGCGTACACAGCGTTGTTATTCTTTCCTCCCTTCTGATGGAAGAATTGAGCGTTCGTATGATCCAGCTTCTGTAATACCTCGTCAAATTGCTCCATATTATAGATGTCAGCAGCGATCAAAGTCCTTTGGACGTCTGCTGGAAACTGACGTATTAATGCAGTAATTAATTCGTTATCTGGCATCGGCGGATCTAAATGTTGCAGTTTAGAAAGCTGTCCAGAAAAGTACGTAGAGTATCGAGTAGGTTGCGACGTCGAGAATCTCTTCGAATATAATTCTGCTCTGACTTGCTGTTGGGCTTCCGGGGACCAAAACTTTTTTAATAACCCACGAGAAAACTCCTCAAAAGTGGTGAGAGTGGATATAAAAGCACTAAACCAAAGAAGTGCAGGACCTTCCAAAAATTTCCCTATCACTCGGATCTGTCTTTCCTTAGGGATTTTGGAATCTTTCAGATAATCACCTGCTTCTCTCAAAAATTCTACGGGTGTCACAGAATCTCGCCCTGAAAATTTAGAAGGCTTATCCTCTACATTCTTGAATACAGTTATGGGGTTGGATTGAAATACTGTCCTGACCTCATCCTGTCTTTGACTATCAGTTTCTCTAGCTGCTCCTAGATTTATCTGTATCTGTTCTTTTCCCCTTACACTTGGCATTTTTAACAGATGGTCAGACTGTTTCTCGTCCTTGATTTGGGTTTTCATAGCCTCAAGTTCCTTATGGTTTTCTTCTGCCATTTTTTTAATTGCTTCGGTTTCCCTACAATTCTCCTTGACATCAGTGGATATCTGGTTCATAACAGCCTCGTGACTTTTCAATGACCCTGTCATATCTGGTATGTCCTTCTCAGTTGCTTGGATATCTTTGGAAATTACTTGAATATGGGATGACAAAGATCCCCTAATCTCCTTGATTCCCTCTTGGTTCTCCAGCTTGAGTGTGTCTTTAATTTCATTGACAACTGTGGTTTTAATTTCAGTTTGTAATTCATTAATCACACCTTCTCTTATTTCTCCTATTACAAGTTCTTTGAATTGTTCTGTTAAACGTTGAACAACTAGAATTCCCATCTCATTACTCTCTTTCTTCACTCTGACTTCTAGGTTGATCATGTCTTCACCAACTTTCCTAAGACCATGTTCTATCCTATCAGCTAAGCTTTGGGATCTAATTTCGGCATCGCGAAATTTATCGTCCATTAAACTTGCGTTAGTGGCTAATGAAGTTTCGAGCTCATGTGTTTTTTCGCATAATTTAGTCATTTTACTCTCAAGTGACATTTTCAAAATTTCGGAATTCTCTTTAAATTTATTTTCCATAGAATTAAATTTACTATTTAAATTTTCTTTCAAGTTATCTTTTAACCTGCTTTCTAACAAATCGGAATTTTCTTTAAGTTTATCATCTAAACTTTCTTTCAAGTTATCCTTTAACCTGCTTTCTAAAGAATCAGAATTTTCTTTAAGTTTCTTTTCCAAAGCCTCTGTATTTTCTTTCATAATGGCTGCTACACGCAGTCCAGCTTCTTTGGAACTCTCTTCCAAACTCTTCATCATCCTCATCATCTCTTCCATAATTTTCAATTATTATTCAAAACTTAGGGGTATACAATATTGGCAAACACAAGCTTATAACTAGAACAAGAAATATGAATAGCTAATTGGAACACTCTAATAAAATGAGATTTGTCCTAATGTCGACGTGATGGAAAAACAAAATTCTCTACCTTTACGAATTACATCTACCACAATATCACAAGAAAAATATGCAAGTTCTCAAATATCCTCCACCTGGATTCTAATAATGCGTATGTCCAGTCATCGAACGTTTACTGCTGAATTTACTTGACGCCCTAATGGTTAAGCCATTATCAAAAATAATCAAACCCATTCTAATTATTAATCCAGTTAAATTTTTAATTTTCCCCACTAATTGGGTTTTCTACTAATTTATTCATCCAAACCAGACATCTCTCAACTCCCAAAATATTTATAGAAAAATCATCATAATTCAAATCGGCATGCGATAGACCGTGTCTAACTCGATCCCCACGTTCGAAGCCATTTCTCTCTCTATCTCTTATTTTATGTGCCCGTTTAGACCGGAGTCCGCACGACCACATGCATTTTACCAATAATCAGTCAGCACGAGAGTCAAAATATCCCGGAGCGCCAGATGGGTTAAAGCTAATCGCAAAAACGACATCAAATGAAAAAAATGCTTTACTGATTTTTGGCTCAATGCAACAATAAGGATAGAAGGAGATTCAACTGGGCATAACACATCATGTAAAATTATCTCATTTTATTTTGAATTTAAAATTGATTGCAAAAATGCTCAAAGCAGCATCATTCACGTGTGGCGACCCACATCCTATTTACACAATGTACAGAAACTTTCCAAACACATTTGACAATTATCTTTGGAAACAAAAGTCTGATTATTAATCCTGTAGACTGTGTTCCAAAATTATATCTATTATTTGTGATTAAATCCAGTTCAAATTTAATTGTCTCTACTGGAAATATCGTAGTTCACTGTTTGAATTTTTACATAATATTGACACTCGTAGAATAAATGTTCATAGAATTTTTAACTTTCACTTATTTTTCCAGTTTCAAAAAAATATTGTCAAAAAATATTATTATTTCTGAATCAACACAAATTATGTACACATATTAATAACATCATCTGAAAAGTATTTGACCTTGAGCATAGCATCGAAGAACTGTGCGAAGCACAACAAAAATTAATTGTTCTTCTGACATTAAACGTTTCGAGAAGTGACTCGATTATGAACTTCAAGTTCCTAACAAAATATATGATTTCTGAATCATCAACTTGATCAATAAATTGTTGGACCATTCAACTATTCAATTTTCCACTTGGGAACATTATTAAGAAAAATATTTATATTCATGGCCATTTTAGTAATTTTCACAACTTGCAATTCTTCGACAGAATGCGGAAATAAGAATTGTAGCTTCATAATAAATTCATTTAGTTCATGGCACTAGGATTGAAAACATCCTTCAAATTATTCGTGGTTATAGAATTATTTTTAATTGGCAGTGGCCCATTCTATTATTTTTATAAGAACACAATATTCCAACAACAACGGCAAAGATCTTCCTCTGAAGAAGAATAAACTACTATCATGACAAATCCGTGTTCTAGCAAAATCAAAGTCTAAATGGAATCCGTAAACAAGGTTGAAATAAGAACTGATGGTTTCTAAGAAATAACCTTCGGGTCATTCATACGACGAAATGTGTAGTTCCAATACTCCTTCTATAAACCTGAGCCATCGAACCTGCTATTTGATTGATGCTCGAAAAAAAACCCTCATTTCTGCGACTTAAACATGCGCACCTGGGAATGGCATTTCAACTACTCCACACACATAAATTTTCTTCCCAAAATTTATACAATAAATCAAGCCTCTGCTTGTTATCAACACTGGAAGATTAATAAACTTACAAGTTTATTTTATTTTACCATTCAGTTCAACCCGTGAATTTACCATACTTATGAAAATCTTTATTTCACTTTCGAGTGTATTTACGTCATGATTTTATATAAATACAAAAATATCCTAATTGATGCAAATATCATTTGCTTCCCGTTTCATGCCTCTCCGTGTTATCTGAAAAATATACTTTGCTCATTGCAAATATTAACTGTTCAACCAGAACTGTAATATTGGTTGAATGCGGGCTGGCGCTAACCACTCTCCTTCGGAAAATCACCTGTTCCAAACTAGAAATGATTAAACTGCTTCATAGGCTCTCTCTCAATACATATGATTATTAAAAAATATAATATCCAAGAATTATTTAGAAAAGTTATAAAAATCATTATTATTATTATTGGTGGATTATTATTATTATTATTAGTTATATTATTTTAAATATATTAAATTATCATCTCATTATGTAAGAATCCACATGTTCGAACCTTCGAATATGGAAAAAATATCCATTCCTCAACAAAAAATAATTTAACTTTTACAGTTACATCGACGGTTTTCCGTGACTTCCCAAAAATATGAAATATTCAAATAAATGCTCGATATGCTCGATCATCGATCCTAAACTGTTCTGAGTGCCGAAAATACTGAGAATAACTCTAATATGTCTTGCGTAAATCATTGCAAGATTTAAATACGAAGAAAAATAAATGTGTTGGTCATCTGCAAAAAAAAAATAGTTTGTTCCAATTAGCTAGGCATAATATAAAGTCAAAAGTGGCTTACATTTCTTGATGGTCTTGAAGCGTAGCGAACCTGGTCTGTACCAGATTTATCCATAGACATGCCCAATCGGACAAGCACGTATAATCCTTGTATCGGCCGCCATTATATACCCACAATCCGTCTAACAAGACATAGTGGTAATATCTCTTGACGTTTGAAGTAACTGTTGATCCATTTTAATATTGGCTTCTGTTAACTCCATAACAGTTTGCTAAAATGGGGTCAGATCTAAGTGATCTATTCTCAGATATGTCAGTTGTAACATAACTCACGGTAATCTTTTCAGTACAAGAAAACACTGACAGTCTAAACCAATCAACGGCTGTTCTGAAGATCGTTCCCTGGGCATGGCTTCACACCATCTACCATGCTCGAAGCAACATGTAGTTTCCCTGCGTTGGCTAATGAACACCACCGTGATAGACTGGTCTTCAATGTACTGATAGATCGCAGTGGTTATCAGGTTACAATTATGAAACTGACTAAAATTGGACTAAAATATCCAAGTATTAAATTATTACTGGACTGTGACAAAGTACTATTCTAGACAAAGTCTAGCATATGTCCATGTAGAAATATAATATTTCACCAGTGCCTGTAGAAAAATATCAATCACCTTAGTGATTCTCCCTGCCGGAAACTTACTAAGTTCCACTCGTAGCGCAGCACTTTTGTGACTATCACAACTTTGAAAATAACTTCTGCGTAGATCCGGCAACCATGTGCCTTGGCTCAGCGTAGCGGCACCTTGCTAGGCAAGTGCTTGTGTCGAAATGAGCTAACGATGCCTGAGCCGGCCGGCTTTTATTCAAAACGGTCAGGGTCACGCTGCATCAGCTGAAATCTGGAAATCCTCATATCTCTGGTATCCCTGGTACGATTTACTTGATACTAAGTGCATTCTCTTTCATTTGGCCGTGCCAGTAATCTGATCCAAGTCTCAAGTCTCTACTCCATGGTTAACTATTTAATCAATAAATAGCCTCTACCTCTGCTATTAGTCGCTACGTCACTTGACATGCTCTTAGCGGTATATTCTTTCCAATTGCTTCTGGAAGCAATGGGGCGCGATATTCAAAAATCTCAACCTTCTAAACCGGCTGTAGCCTTTCCCTTGATATCTAGGTGTCTGAATCTTGGAATACCCATTCCTAGAGTTGGGCACATCCACCCCACACCTAGCAAAAAATAAAAATTGAATTTTTTTTATTTTTCCTACCTACACATTAAATCATCTGGTTCTTGAATAATAAATCTTCAAATTCGCTGCATTATAAGTTCCCACGATGTTACCAGTTCGTGTATTGGCGATTTCGTAGCTTCCATTGTTGTTTACTTCCACATTACGATAGGGTCCAGCGTAAAGGCTTGCAAACTCCGAGTACACTCGATTTTGCAATTCAGATGGTGTACGTCTTTTCACTAAAACAAGAGTTCCTACTCGCAAGGGTCTGCGAAAACGCTTTCCTCTCACTCTGCGCTCTCTTTTCTCAGCTTGGCTCCTCAACTTATCTAAAGCTAGAGTTTCCCTCATCTGACGACTTGGTTCAATCTCAGGTGGAATAGAGATGATTCGATCCCATAATCTTGTTGGTATAATTCCATGATGAAGCAACATGGGAATCTGTCCAGTACTCTCATGAATTGTAGAGTTGATGGATTCGGATGCTAAAGAGAGAACATCCATCCATTTCCAATGCTCATTTGGACAATAGAGGCGGCAAAATTTTGCTATTTCAGCCATCACGCGTTCTGCTGGATTGCTCTCAGGATGTCTGATAGAACAAAACAATTGTCTAATACCAAGATTATTCATGATGGTTCGAAATTCTAAAGATGTAAATTGAGGTCCACGATCTGATAAAAGGAATTCCGGTTTGCCTGCTTCCGGAATTACATTGTCTCTAATTCTCTTCGCACAATATTTTGCGTTTGCCTTCTGGATTGGGTGTAACATAGTGTATTTGCTGAAAACATCCAAGGTCACCGGAATATATCGGTTACCTCTTTTAGACTTTGGGAGAGGACCATATAGATCAGTCGCGAAGATTTCACAAGGCTTATAAGGAATAATAGGCCTTGGTTATTCTCTCAGTAATCTAGAATTATGTTTACTCCTTTGGCATAAGTCGCATTCTCGAATAGTGTTCCTTACAGTTTGTCGCATTCGCTCCCACGAACATTTCTCTTGAATCATGTTGACCGTCTTATCTACTCCAGCATGACCTGCGATTCGATGTGCCATCCAGATAATGGGTTTTTGCAATCGTGGAGGTATCACTACTCTCAGCTTCGTATGGTCAGGATCTGCAAAATTGTAGATTAAACCATCCAACATCATAAAATCTCTTGAAATTCTTTCAGTTTCCAAAAAATCATCATCATTTGGATCCATGTCTCCCTGTAGAAAACGAAAAATGTTTCTAAAACGTCGGTCTCTCCTCTTGGATAAATGCAACACTCTTAACCTTCTCAAGGTATCTTCATCCTCCTGCGTCAGGTTAACTTGAAAAACCTTAGATGTAGACTCCACTGCTCTACTCAATAAATCAGCTCCAACGTTCAACTTTCCAGGAGTGTGTTCAATAACTAGGTTGAATTGTTGAATAAAAAGTGACCATCTAGTTATCCTATCACTGGCAAAGTTTGTTCTCAAGATAAACTCCAATGCATGGTGATCAGTTCTCACAATTACTGAATGTCCAATTTACATTTTCTTCCACGACTCCAACGCGAAGATTACAGCAAGTGCTTCTAACTCTGTGGTGTAATAATTCCTTTCTGATGGACGAAGTTTCCTGCTAATGAACGCCAGGTAACGTCTCTTGTGGTCGTCATCTTCTTGAAGAAGAATAGCTCCAATCCCTACGGTGGATGCATCAGATTCTCTGATGAAATTCTTGGTAAAATCAGGATACTCCAATATCACACTGTTTACCAATAACCTCTTGGCATCTTGAAATGATTGTTCACAATGTTCATTCCATTTCCATTTGTTTCCTTTATTTAATAATTCCTGCAATGGAGCTACCGTCTTGGTGAAGTTTAGACAATGCCCTGCAAAGAATTGGCATGTCCCGAGAAAACTGCGGACATTCTTCACTCTAGTAGGTCTAGGGAAATTTGCAATCATCTGTATCTTTGTCTCATTGGGACGGTATCCTTCTCCATCCAAAATGTGACCCAAAAATTTTATTTCCTTTCGAAAGAACTGACATTTTCGAAGGTTTACTTTAAAGTTCGCTTTTCTCAAATCTGCGAATAACATCTGAAGATGTAACAAATGTTCCTCCTTAGTCTCAGATGCAATTAGGATATCATCTATGTAACGAATTGCTATCTCTTTTACTTCAGGACTCAAGTTTTGTTCCAGTGCTCTGATCAAAACAGATCCAGATGTTTTGACTCCAAATGGTAGACGGCGGAATACATATGTCTGCTGGTCAAACATAAATCCTGTAAACTTCTTGGAATCTTCACTAAGCCTAATGTGATGGTAGGACGAAGTGAGATCAATGTTAGAGAACCAGACCTTGCCTTGGAATTTCCTTATAATTTCCCTAATGATTGGTGGTCTGTCATACTCTGGCAGTAATCTTGAATTCAAATTTCGCACGTCTAAATATAGTCTCAGACTTCCATCTTGCTTAGACACTACTGCTAATGGATTGACATAAGATGTAGTGTACTTTTCAATCACATTGTTACTTTCCATCTCTTTGATAAGCACTTTCACCCTCTCTCGATGCTTTTCCGCTACCGGATACAATCTAGCATGAAAAGGTGCATCATCATTTACACGAATACGATATTCAAAATCCTTAATTTCACCAGGCTTAATATCAAAAATATCGTGATACTCTTCCAAAATCTTCCCTAGCTCTGGGGACTCCTCCTCGGTGTAGACTTCTCTTCCTTCAGCTTCATGAAAAATCAGATACCATTGAGCATCTCCCTCGATGTCTTCCTCTTCTTTTCCCTCGAAGTTAATCTCTTCGGTATTCTTGAATCTGATCGTCTCTGTCTTCATGTCTATCACTGCTTGATATTTCTGAATGAAATCCGCTCCCAATATCATGTAAAAAGCCATGTCCTTCTTTACTACTAACACATGTCGGAAATCATGTCCTCCAATCGTAATACATAAGTATAATTGTGTTTTACACAGAGATATTCTGTTGGGTATTATTCCTTGGATCTTGATTCCTGACACTGGAATCTCCTCTAAATTCTCTTTGAGTTTCCACAGAACATAAAGCTTCTCACTCACAAGACAAAGCATAGCCCCAGTATCAATCAAAGTATCGAAAGGCATACCGAATACTTCGCATGATATGATTGGCATTGTAATTCTTGTACCCATTTTTTTCCGTTCGTCATTCTGTTGAATTAAATCATCATCCTCTGCTTGCCATTTGATAATTCTGGAAGTGAAAGTGTTTAAAATTCTATCTTCTACTGTGAATTCGAAGTTTGTTTTTTTTTCGTTTCCATTCCCCCGGGATTGTTGTATTCCCGATGGACCTGGTTCATTGGGCCTCTGTTCCATAAACTGCAAGTTATCTTGGTGTCTTGCTTCTAAGTTCTTCCTCGTCTCCTTATTGAACTCTTCATTGGACTGACGAGTATTCAAATTCCCTCTGTTATTGTAGTTGTTTCTACCGTAGTACCTTCTTTCTTGGTACCTTCCTTGATTATCCCTTGGCCTTCTCCATCGAGTATTATATCGATTACCACCTTCCGGTCTTGCATAAGACTTGTAACTGTATCTGTTATTGTACTGATTCCATCCTCTTTTATCGGGCTCTTCCCTCGGCGTTTTCTCTTCTCGCCCCTCTCGAATCTCTCGAGGTGTTTGGGAATAACTGTCGGCCATAACAGCGTACACAGCGTTGTTATTCTTTCCTCCCTTCTGATGGAAGAATTGAGCGTTCGTATGATCCAGCTTCTGTAATACCTCGTCAAATTGCTCCATATTATAGATGTCAGCAGCGATCAAAGTCCTTTGGACGTCTGCTGGAAACTGACGTATTAATGCAGTAATTAATTCGTTATCTGGCATCGGCGGATCTAAATGTTGCAGTTTAGAAAGCTGTCCAGAAAAGTACGCAGAGTATCGAGTAGGTTGCGACGTCGAGAATCTCTTCGAATATAATTCTGCTCTGACTTCCTGTTGGGTTTCCGGGGACCAAAACTTTTTAATAACCCACGAGAAAACTCCTCAAAAGTGGTGAGAGTGGATCTAAAAGTTCTAAACCAAAGAAGTGCAGGACCTTCCAAAAAAATTCCCTATCACTCGGATCTGTCTTTCCTTAGGGATCTTGGAATCTTTCAGATAATCACCTGCTTCTCTCAAAAATTCTACGGGTGTCACAGAATCTCGCCCTGAAAATTTAGAAGGCTTATCCTCTACATTCTTGAATACAGTTATGGGGTTGGATTGAAATACTGTCCTGACCTCATCCTGTCTTTGACTATCAGTTTCTCTAGCTGCTCCTAGATTTATCTGTATCTGTTCTTTTCCCCTTACACTTGGCATTTTTAACAGATGGTCAGACTGTTTCTCGTCCTTGATTTGGGTTTTCATAGCCTCAAGTTCCTTATGGTTTCCTTCTGCCATTTTTTTAATTGCTTCGGTTTCCCTACAATTCTCCTTGACATCAGTGGATATCTGGTTCATAACAGCCTCGTGACTTTTCAATGACCCTGTTATATCTGATATGTCCTTCTGAGTTGCTTGGATATCTTTGGAAATTACTTGAATATGGGATGACAAAGATTCCCTAATCTCCTTGATTCCCTCTTGGTCCTCCAGCTTGAGTGTGTCTTTAATTTCATTGACAACTGTGGTTTTAATTTCAGTTTGTAATTCATTAATCACACCTTCTCTTATTTCTCCCATTACAAGTTCTTTGAATTGTTCTGTTAAACGTTGAACAACTAGAATTCCCATCTCATTACTCTCTTTCTTCACTCTGACTTCTAGGTTGATCATGTCTTCACCAACTTTCCTAAGACCATGTTCTATCCTATCAGCTAAGCTTTGGGATCTAAGATCGGCATCGCGAAATTTATCGTCCATTAAACTTGCGTTAGTGGCTAATGAAGTTTCGAGCTCATGTGTTTTTTCGCATAATTTAGTCATTTTACTCTCAAGTGACATTTTCAAAATTTCGGAATTCTCTTTAAATTTATTTTCCATAGAATTAAATTTACTATTTAAATTTTCTTTCAAGTTATCTTTTAACCTGCTTTCTAACAAATCGGAATTTTCTTTAAGTTTATCATCTAAACTTTCTTTCAAGTTATCCTTTAACCTGCTTTCTAAAGAATCAGAATTTTCTTTAAGTTTCTTTTCCAAGCCTCTGTATTTTCTTTCATAATGGCTGCTACACGCAGTCCAGCTTCTTTGGAACTCTCTTGCAAACTCTTCATCATCCTCATCATCTCTTCCATAATTTTCAATTATTATTCAAAACTTAGGGGTATACAATATTGGCAAACACAAGCTTATAACTAGAACAAGAAATATGAATAGCTAATTGGAACACTCTAATAAAATGAGATTTGTCCTAATGTCGACGTGATGGAAAAACAAAATTCTCTACCTTTACGAATTACATCTACCAAAATATCACAAGAAAAATATGCAAGTTCTCAAATATCCTCCACCTGGATTCTAATAATGCGTATGTCCAGTCATCGAACGTTTACTGCTGAATTTACTTGACGCCCTAATGGTTAAGCCATTATCAAAAATAATCAAACCCATTCTAATTATTAATCCAGTAAAATTTTTAATTTTCCCCACTAATTGGGTTTCCTACTAATTTATTCATCCAAACCAGACATCTCTCAACTCCCAAAATATTTATAGAAAAATCATCATAATTCAAATCGGCATGCGATAGACCGTGTCTAACTCGATCCCCACGTTCGAAGCCATTTCTCTCTCTATCTCTTATTTTATGTGCCCGTTTAGACCGGAGTCCGCACGACCACATGCATTTTACCAATAATCAGTCAGCACGAGAGTCAAAATATCCCGGAGCGCCAGATGGGTTAAAGCTAATCGCAAAAACGACATCAAATGAAAAAAATGCTTTACTGATTTTTGGCTCAATGCAACAATAAGGATAGAAGGAGATTCAACTGGGCATAACACATCATGTAAAATTATCTCATTTTATTTTGAATTTAAAATTGATTGCAAAAATGCTCTAAGCAGCATCATTCACGTGTGGCGACCCACATCCTATTTACACAATGTACAGAAACTTTCCAAACACATTTGACAATTATCTTTGGAAACAAAAGTCTGATTATTAATCCTGTAGACTGTGTTCCAAAATTATATCGATTATTTGTGATTAAATCCAGTTCAAATTTAATTGTCTCTACTGGAAATATCGTAGTTCTTTGTTTGAATTTTTACATAATATTGACACTCGTAGAATAAATGTTCATAGAATTTTTAACTTTCACTTATTTTTCCAGTTTCAAAAAAAATATTGTCAAAAAATATTATTATTTCTGAATCAACACAAATTATGTACACATATTAATAACATCATCTGAAAAGTATTTGACCTTGAGCATAGCATCGAAGAACTGTGCGAAGCACAACAAAAATTAATTGTTCTTCTGACATTAAACGTTTCGAGAAGTGACTCGATTATGAACTTCAAGTTCCTAACAAAATATATGATTTCTGAATCATCAACTTGATCAATAAATTGTTGGACCATTCAACTATTCAATTTTCCACTTGGGAACATTATTAAGAAAAATATTTATATTCATGGCCATTTTAGTAATTTTCACAACTTGCAATTCTTCGACAGAATGCGGAAATAAGAATTGTAGCTTCATAATAAATTCATTTAGTTCATGGCACTAGGATTGAAAACATCCTTCAAATTATTCGTGGTTATAGAATTATTTTTAATTGGCAGTGGCCCATTCTATTATTTTTATAAGAACACAATATTCCAACAACAACGGCAAAGATCTTCCTCTGAAGAAGAATAAACTACTATCATGACAAATCCGTGTTCTAGCAAAATCAAAGTCTAAATGGAATCCGTAAACAAGGTTGAAATAAGAACTGATGGTTTCTAAGAAATAACCTTCGGGTCATTCATACGACGAAATGTGTAGTTCCAATACTCCTTCTATAAACCTGAGCCATCGAACCTGCTATTTGATTGATGCTCGAAAAAAACCCTCATTCCTGCGACTTAAACATGCGCACCTGGGAATGGCATTTCAACTACTCCACACACATAAATTTTCTTCCCAAAATTTATACAATAAATCAAGCCTCTGCTTGTTATCAACACTGGAAGATTAATAAACTTACAAGTTTATTTTATTTTACCATTCCGTTCAACCCGTGAATTTACCATACTTATGAAAATCTTTATTTCACTTTCGAGTGTATTTACGTCATGATTTTATATAAATACAAAAATATCCTAATTGATGCAAATATCATTTGCTTCCCGTTTCATGCCTCTCCGTGTTATCTGAAAAATATACTTTGCTCATTGCAAATATTAACTGTTCAACCAGAACTGTAATATTGGTTGAATGCGGGCTGGCGCTAACCACTCTCCTTCGGAAAATCACCTGTTCCAAACTAGAAATGATTAAACTGCTTCATAGGCTCTCTCTCAATACATATGATTATTAAAAAATATAATATCCAAGAATTATTTAGAAAAGTTATAAAAATCATTATTATTATTATTGGTGGATTATTATTATTATTATTAGTTATATTATTTTAAATATATTAAATTATCATCTCATTATGTAAGAATCCACATGTTCGAACCTTCGAATATGGAAAAAATATCCATTCCTCAACAAAAAATAATTGAACTTTTACAGTTACATCGACGGTTTTTCCGTGACTTCCCAAAAATATGAAATATTCAAATAAATGCTCGATATGCTCGATCATCGATCCTAAACTGTTCTGAGTGCCGAAAATACTGAGAATAACTCCAATATGTCTTGCGTAAATCATTGCAAGATTTAAATACGAAGAAAAATAAATGTGTTGGTCATCTGCAAAAAAAAAATAGTTTGTTCCAATTAGCTAGGCATAATATAAAGTCAAAAGTGGCTTACATTTCTTGATGGTCTTGAAGCGTAGCGAACCTGGTCTGTACCAGATTTATCCATAGACATGCCCAATCGGACAAGCACGTATAATCCTTGTATCGGCCGCCATTATATACCCACAATCCGTCTAACAAGACATAGTGGTAATATCTCTTGACGTTTGAAGTAACTGTTGATCCATTTTAATATTGGCTTCTGTTAACTCCATAACAGTTTGCTAAAATGGGGTCAGATCTAAGTGATCTATTCTCAGATATGTCAGTTGTAACATAACTCACGGTAATCTTTTCAGTACAAGAAAACACTGACAGTCTAAACCAATCAACGGCTGTTCTGAAGATCGTTCCCTGGGCATGGCTTCACACCATCTACCATGCGCGAAGCAACATGTAGTTTCCCTGCGTTGGCTAATGAACACCACCGTGATAGACTGGTCTTCAATGTACTGATAGATCGGAGTGGTTATCAGGTTACAATTATGAAACTGACTAAAATTGGACTAAAATATCCAAGTATTAAATTATTACTGGACTGTGACAAAGTACTATTCTAGACAAAGTCTAGCATATGTCCATGTAGAAATATAATATTTCACCAGTGCCTGTAGAAAAATATCAATCACCTTAGTGATTCTCCCTGCCGGAAACTTACTAAGTTCCACTCGTAGCGCAGCACTTTTGTGACTATCACAACTTTGAAAATAACTTCTGCGTAGATCCGCCAACCATGTGCCTTGGCTCAGCGTAGCGGCACCTTGCTAGGCAAGTGCTTGTGTCGAAATGAGCTAACGATGCCTGAGCCGGCCGGCTTTTATTCAAAACGGTCAGGGTCACGCTGCATCAGCTGAAATCTGGAAATCCTCATATCTCTGGTATCCCTGGTACGATTTACTTGATACTAAGTGCATTCTCTTTCATTTGGCCGTGCCAGTAATCTAATCCAAGTCTCAAGTCTCTACTCCATGGTTAACTATTTAATCAATAAATAGCCTCTACCTCTGCTATTAGTCGCTACGTCACTTGACATGCTCTTAGCGGTATATTCTTTCCAATTGCTTCTGGAAGCAATGGGGCGCGATATTCAAAAATCTCAACCTTCTAAACCGGCTGTAGCCTTTCCCTTGATATCTAGGTGTCTGAATCTTGGAATACCCATTCCTAGAGTTGGGCACATCCACCCCACACCTAGAAAAAATAAAAATTGATTTTTTTTATTTTTCCTACCTACACATTAAATCATCTGGTTCTTGAATAATAAATCTTCAAATTCGCTGCATTATAAGTTCCCACGATGTTACCAGTTCGTGTATTGGCGATTTCGTAGCTTCCATTGTTGTTTACTTCCACAATACGATAGGGTCCAGCGTAAAGGCTTGCAAACTCCGAGTACACTCGATTTTGCACGTCAGATGGTGTACGTCTTTTCACTAAAACAAGAGTTCCTACTCGCAAGGGTTTGCGAAAACGCTTTCCTCTCACTCTGCGCTCTCTTTTCTCAGCTTGGCTCCTCAACTTATCTAAAGCTAGAGTTTCCCTCATCTGACGACTTGGTTCAATCTCAGGTGGAATAGAGATGATTCGATCCCATAATCTTGTTGGTATAATTCCATGATGAAGCAACATGGGAATCTGTCCAGTACTCTCATGAATTGTAGAGTTGATGGATTCGGATGCTAAAGAGAGAACATCCATCCATTTCCAATGCTCATTTGGACAATAGAGGCGGCAAAATTTTGCTATTTCAGCCATCACGCGTTCTGCTGGATTGCTCTCAGGATGTCTGATAGAACAAAACAACTGTCTAATACCAAGATTATTCATGATGGTTCGAAATTCTAAAGATGTAAATTGAGGTCCACGATCTGATAAAAGGAATTCCGGTTTGCCTGCTTCCGGAATTACATTGTCTCTAATTCTCTTCGCACAATATTTTGCGTTTGCCTTCTGGATTGGGTGTAACATAGTGTATTTGCTGAAAACATCCAAGGTCACCGGAATATATCGGTTACCTCTTTTAGACTTTGGGAGAGGACCATATTGATCAGTCGCGAAGATTTCACAAGGCTTATAAGGAATAATAGGCCTTGGTAATTCTCTCAGTAATCTAGAATTATGTTTACTCCTTTGGCATAAGTCGCATTCTCGAATAGTGTTCCTTACAGTTTGTCGCATTCGCTCCCACGAAAATTTCTCTTGAATCATGTTGACCGTCTTATCTACTCCAGCATGACCTGCGATTCGATGTGCCATCCAGATAATGGGTTTTTGCAATCGTGGAGGTATCACTACTCTCAGCTTCGTATGGTCAGGATCTGCAAAATTGTAGATTAAACCATCCAACATCATAAAATCTCTTGAAATTCTTTCAGTTTCCACAAAATCATCATCATTTGGATCCATGTCTCCCTGTAGAAAACGAAAAATGTTTCTAAAACGTCGGTCTCTCCTCTGGGATAAATGCAACACTCTTAACCTTCTCAAGGTATCTTCATCCTCCTGCGTCAGGTTAACTTGAAAAACCTTAGATGTAGACTCCACTGCTCTACTCAATAAATCAGCTCCAACGTTCAACTTTCCAGGAGTGTGTTCAATAACTAGGTTGAATTGTTGAATAAAAAGTGACCATCTAGTTATCCTATCACTGGCAAAGTTTGTTCTCAAGATAAACTCCAATGCATGGTGATCAGTTCTCACAATTACTGAATGTCCAATTAACATTTTCTTCCACGACTCCAACGCGAAGATTACAGCAAGTGCTTCTAACTCTGTGGTGTAATAATTCCTTTCTGATGGACGACGTTTCCTGCTAATGAACGCCAGGTAACGTCTCTTGTGGTCGTCATCTTCTTGAAGAAGAATAGCTCCAATCCCTACGGTGGATGCATCAGATTCTCTGATGAAATTCTTGGTAAAATCAGGATACTCCAATATCACACTGTTTACCAATAACCTCTTGGCATCTTGAAATGATTGTTCACAATGTTCATTCCATTTCCATTTGTTTCCTTTCTTTAATAATTCCTGCAATGGCATGTCCCGAGAAAACTGTGGACATTCTTCACTCTAGTAGGTCTAGGGAAATTTGCAATCATCTGTATCTTTGTCACATTGGGACGGTATCCTTCTCCATCCAAAATGTGACCCAAAAATTTTATTTCCTTTCGAAAGAACTGACATTTTCGAAGGTTTACTTTAAAGTTCGCTTTTCTCAAATCTGCGAATAACATCTGAAGATGTAACAAATGTTCCTCCTTAGTCTCAGATGCAATTAGGATATCATCTATGTAACGAATTGCTATCTCTTTTACTTCAGGACTCAAGTTTTGTTCCAGTGCTCTGATCAAGACAGATCCAGATGTTTTGACTCCAAATGGTAGACGGCGGAATACATATGTCTGCTGGTCAAACATAAATCCTGTAAACTTCTTGGAATCTTCACTAAGCCTAATGTGATGGTAGGACGAAGTGAGATCAATGTTAGAGAACCAGACCTTGCCTTGGAATTTCCTTATAATTTCCCAAATGATTGGTGGTCTGTCATACTCTGGCAGTAATCTTGAATTCAAATTTCGCGCGTCTAAACATAGTCTCAGACTTCCATCTTGCTTAGACACTACTGCTAATGGATTGACATAAGATGTAGTGTACTTTTCAATCACATTGTTACTTTCCATCTCTTTGATAAGCACTTTCACCCTCTCTCGATGCTTTTCCGCTACCGGATACAATCTAGCATGAAAAGGTGCATCATCATTTACACGAATACGATATTCAAAATCCTTAATTTCACCAGGCATAATATCAAAAATATCGTGATACTCTTCCAAAATCTTCCCTAGCTCTGGGGACTCCTCCTCGGTGTAGACTTCTCTTCCTTTAGCTTCATGAAAAATCAGATACCATTGAGCATCTCCCTCGATGTCTTCCTCTTCTTTTCCCTCGAAGTTAATCTTTTCGGTATTCTTGAATCAGATCGTCTCTGTCTTCATGTCTATCACTGCTTGATAATTCTGAATGAAATCCGCTCCCAATATCAGGTAAAAAGCCATGTCCTTCTTTACTACTAACACATGTCGGAAATCATGTCCTCCAATCCTAATACATAAGTATAATTGTGTTTTACACAGAGATATTCTGTTGGGTATTATTCCTTGGATCTTGATTCCTGACACTGGAATCTCCTCTAAATTCTCTTTGAGTTTCCATAGAACATAAAGCTTCTCACTCACAAGACAAAGCATAGCCCCAGTATCAATCAAAGTATCGAAAGGCATACCGAATACTTCGCATGATATGATTGGCATTGTAATTCTTGTACCCATTTCTTTCCGTTCGTCATTCTGTTGAATTAAATCATCATCCTCTGCTTGCCATTTGATAATTCTGGAAGTGAAAGTGTTTAAAATTCTATCTTCTACTGTGAATTCGAAGTTTTTTTTTTCCGTTTCCATTCCCCCGGGATTGTTGTATTCCCGATGGACCTGGTTTATTGGGCCTCTGTTCCATGAACTGCAAGTTATCTTGGTGTCTTGCTTCTAAGTTCTTCCTCGTCTCCTTATTGAACTCTTCATTGGACTGACGAGTATTCAAATTCCCTCTGTTATTGTAGTTGTTTCTACCGTAGTACCTTCTTTCTTGGTACCTTCCTTGATTATCCCTTGGCCTTCTCCATCGAGTATTATATCGATTACCACCTTCCGGTCTTGCATAAGACTTGTAACTGTATCTGTTATTGTACTGATTCCATCCTCTTTTATCGGGCTCTTCCCTCGGCGTTTTCTCTTCTCGCCCCTCTCGAATCTCTGGAGGTGTTTGGGAATAACTGTCGGCCATAACAGCGTACACAGCGTTGTTATTCTTTCCTCCCTTCTGATGGAAGAATTGAGCGTTCGTATGATCCAGCTTCTGTAATACCTCGTCAAATTGCTCCATATTATAAATGTCAGCAGCGATCAAAGTCCTTTGGACGTCTGCTGGAAACTGACGTATTAATGCAGTAATTAATTCGTTATCTGGCATCGGTGGATCTAAATGTTGCAGTTTAGAAAGCTGTCCAGAAAAGTACGCAGAGTATCGAGTAGGTTGCGACGTCGAGAATCTCTTCGAATATAATTCTGCTCTGACTTGCTGTTGGGTTTCCGGGGACCAAAACGTTTTAATAACCCACGAGAAAACTCCTCAAAAGTGGTGAGAGTGGATCTAAAAGTTCTAAACCAAAGAAGTGCAGGACCTTCCAAAAAATTTCCCTATCACTCGGATCTGTCTTTCCTTAGGGATCTTGGAATCTTTCAGATAATCACCTGCTTCTCTCAAAAATTCTACGGGTGTCACAGAATCTCGCCCTGAAAATTTAGAAGGCTTATCCTCTACATTCTTGAATACAGTTATGGGGTTGGATTGAAATACTGTCCTGACCTCATCCTGTCTTTGACTATCAGTTTCTCTAGCTGCTCCTAGATTTATCTGTATCTGTTCTTTTCCCCTTACACTTGGCATTTTTAACAGATGGTCAGACGGTTTCTCGTCCTTGATTTGGGTTTTCATAGCCTCAAGTTCCTTATGGTTTCCTTCTGCCATTTTTTTAATTGCTTCGGTTTCCCTACAATTCTCCTTGACATCAGTGGATATCTGGTTCATAACAGCCTCGTGACTTTTCAATGACCCTGTCATATCTGATATGTCCTTCTGAGTTGCTTGGATATCTTTGGAAATTACTTGAATATGGGATGACAAAGATTCCCTAATCTCCTTGATTCCCTCTTGGTCCTCCAGCTTGAGTGTGTCTTTAATTTCATTGACAACTGTGGTTTTAATTTCAGTTTGTAATTCATTAATCACACCTTCTCTTATTTCTCCCATTACAAGTTCTTTGAATTGTTCTGTTAAACGTTGAACAACTAGAATTCCCATCTCATTACTCTCTTTCTTCACTCTGACTTCTAGGTTGATCATGTCTTCACCAACTTTCCTAAGACCATGTTCTATCCTATCAGCTAAGCTTTGGGATCTAAGATCGGCATCGCGAAATTTATCGTCCATTAAACTTGCGTTAGTGGCTAATGAAGTTTCGAGCTCATGTGTTTTTTCGCATAATTTAGTCATTTTACTCTCAAGTGACATTTTCAAAATTTCGGAATTCTCTTTAAATTTATTTTCCATAGAATTAAATTTACTATTTAAATTTTCTTTCAAGTTATCTTTTAACCTGCTTTCTAACAAATCGGAATTTTCTTTAAGTTTATCATCTAAACTTTCTTTCAAGTTATCCTTTAACCTGCTTTCTAAAGAATCAGAATTTTCTTTAAGTTTCTTTTCCAAGCCTCTGTATTTTCTTTCATAATGGCTGCTACACGCAGTCCAGCTTCTTTGGAACTCTCTTCCAAACTCCTCATCATCCTCATCATCTCTTCTATAATTTTCAATTATTATTCAAAACTTAGGGGTATACAATATTGGCAAACACAAGCTTATAACTAGAACAAGAAATATGAATAGCTAATTGGAACACTCTAATAAAATGAGATTTGTCCTAATGTCGACGTGATGGAAAAACAAAATTCTCTACCTTTACGAATTACATCTACCACAATATCACAAGAAAAATATGCAAGTTCTCAAATATCCTCCACCTGGATTCTAATAATGCGTATGTCCAGTCATCGAACGTTTACTGCTGAATTTACTTGACGCCCTAATGGTTAAGCCATTATCAAAAATAATCAAACCCATTCTAATTATTAATCCAGTTAAATTTTTAATTTTCCCCACTAATTGGGTTTCCTACTAATTTATTCATCCTAACCAGACATCTCTCAACTCCCAAAATATTTATAGAAAAATCATCATAATTCAAATCGGCATGCGATTGACCGTGTCTAACTCGAGCCCCACGTTCGAAGCCATTTCTCTCTCTATCTCTTATTTTATGTGCCCGTTTAGACCGGAGTCCGCACGACCACATATGCATTTTACCAATAATCAGTCAGCACGAGAGTCAAAATATCCCGGAGCGCCAGATGGGTTAAAGCTAATCGCAAAAACGACATCAAATGAAAAAAATGCTTTACTGATTTTTGGCTCAATGCAACAATAAGGATAGAAGGAGATTCAACTGGGCATAACACATCATGTAAAATTATCTCATTTTATTTTGAATTTAAAATTGATTGCAAAAATGCTCTAAGCAGCATCATTCACGTGTGGCGACCCACATCCTATTTACACAATGTACAGAAACTTTCCAAACACATTTGACAATTATCTTTGGAAACAAAAGTCTGATTATTAGTCCTGTAGACTGTGTTCCAAAATTATATCGATTATTTGTGATTAAATCCAGTTCAAATTTAATTGTCTCTACTGGAAATATCGTAGTTCACTGTTTGAATTTTTACATAATATTAACACTCGTAGAATAAATGTTCATAGAATTTTTAACTTTCACTAATTTTTTCAGTTTCAAAAAAATATTGTCAAAAAATATTATTATTTCTGAATCAACACAAATTATGTACACATATTAATAACATCATCTGAAAAGTACTTGACCTTGAGCATAGCATCGAAGAACTGTGCGAAAAACAACAAAAATTAATTGTTCTTCTGACATTAAACGTTTCGAGAAGTGACTCGATTATGAACTTCAAGTTCCTAACAAAATATATGATTTCTGAATCATCAACTTGATCAATAAATTGTTGGACCATTCAACTATTCAATTTTCCACTTGGGAACATTATTAAGATAAATATGTATATTCATGGCCATTTTAGTAATTTTCACAACTTGCAATTCTTCGACAGAATGCGGAAATAAGAATTGTAGCTTCATAATAAATTCATTTAGTTCATGGCACTAGGATTGAAAACATCCTTCAAATTATTCGTGGTTATAGAATTATTTTTAATTGGCAGTGGCCCATTCTATTATTTTTATAAGAACACAATATTCCAACAACAACGGCAAAGGTCTTCCTCTGAAGAAGAATAAACTACTATCATGACAAATCCGGGTTCTAGCAAAATCAAAGTCTAAATGGAATCCGTAAACAAGGTTGAAATAAGAACTGATGGTTTCTAAGAAATAACCTTCGGGTCATTCATACGACGAAATGTGTAGTTCCAATACTCCTTCTATAAACCTGAGCCATCGAACCTGCTATTTGATTGATGCTCGAAAAAAAACCCTCATTCCTGCGACTTAAACATGCGCACCTGGGAATGGCATTTCAACTATTCCACACACATAAATTTTCTTCCCAAAATTTATACAATAAATCAAGCCTCTGCTTGTTATCAACACTGGAAGATTAATAAACTTACAAGTTTATTTTATTTTACCATTCAGTTCAACCCGTGAATTTACCATACTTATGAAAATCTTTATTTCACTTTCGAGTGTATTTACGTCATGATTTTATATAAATACAAAAATATCCTAATTGATGCAAATATCATTTGCTTCCCGTTTCATGCCTCTCCGTGTTATCTGAAAAATATACTTTGCTCATTGCAAATATTAACTGTTCAACCAGAACTGTAATATTGGTTGAATGCGGGCTGGCGCTAACCACTCTCCTTCGGAAAATCACCTGTTCCAAACTAGAAATGATTAAACTACTTCATAGGCTCACTCTCAATACATATGATTATTAAAAAATATGATATCCAAGAATTATTTAGAAAAGTTATAAAAATCATTATTATTATTATTAGTGGAATATTATTATTATTATTATTAGTTATATTATTTTAAATATATTAAATTATCATCTCATTATGTAAGAATCCACATGTTCGAACCTTCGAATATGGAAATAATATCCATTCCTCAACAAAAAATAATTTAACTTTTACAGTTACATCGACGGTTTTCCGTGACTTCCCAAAAATATGAAATATTCAAATAAATGCTCGATATGCTCGATCATCGATCCTAAACTGTTCTGACTGCTGAAAATACTGAGAATAACTCGAATATGTCTTGCGTAAATCATTGCAAGATTTAAATACGAAGAAAAATAAATGTGTTGGTCATCTGCAAAAAAAAAAAAGTTTGTTCCAATTAGCTAGGCATAATATAAAGTCAAAAGTGGCTTGCATTTCTTGATGATGTTGAAGCGTAGCGAACCTGGTCAGTACCAGATTTATCCATAGACATGCCCTATCGGACAAGCACGTATAATCCTTGTATCGGCCGCCATTATATACCCACAATCCGTCTAACAAGACATAGTGGTAATATCTCTTGACGTTTGAAGTAACTGTTGATCCATTTTAATATTGGCTTCTGTTAACTCCATAACAGTTTGCTTAAATGGGGTCAGATCTAAGTGATCTATTCTCAGATATGTCAGTTGTAACATAACTCACGGTAATCTTTTCAGTACAAGAAAACACTGACAGTCTAAACCAATCAACGGCTGTTCTGAAGATCGTTCCCTGGGCATGGCTTCACACCATCTACCATGCGCGATGCAACATGTAATTTCCCTGCGTTGGCTAATGAACACCACCGTGATAGACTGGTCTTCAATGTACTGATAGATCGGAGTGGTTATCAGGTTACAATTATGAAACTGACTAAAATTGGACTAAAATATCCAAGTATTAAATTATTACTGGACTGTGACAAAGTACTATTCTAGACAAAGTCTAGCATATGTCCATGTAGAAATATAATATTTCACCAGTGCCTGTAGAAAAATATCAATCACCTTAGTGATTCTCCCTGCCGGAAACTTACTAAGTTCCACTCGTAGCGCAGCACTTTTGTGACTATCACAACTTTGAAAATAACTTCTGCGTAGATCCGCCAACCATGTGCCTTGGCTCAGCGTAGCGGCACCTTGCTAGGCAAGTGCTTGTGTCGAAATGAGCTAACGATGCCTGAGCCGGCCGGCTTTTATTCAAAACGGTCAGGGTCACGCTGCATCAGCTGAAATCTGGAAATCCTCATATCTCTGGTGTCCCTGGTACGATTTACTTGATACTAAGTGCATTCTCTTTCATTTGGCCGTGCCAGTAATCTGATCCAAGTCTCAAGTCTCTACTCCATGGTTAACTATTTAATCAATAAATAGCCTCTACCTCTGCTATTAGTCGCTACGTCACTTGACATGCTCTTAGCGGTATATTCTTTCCAATTGCTTCTGGAAGCAATGGGGCGCGATATTCAAAAATCTCAACCTTCAAAAGCGGCTGTAGCCTTTCCCTAGATATCTAGGTGTCTGAATCTTGGAATACCCATTCCTAGAGTTGGGCACATCCACCCCACACCTAGAAAAAAATAAAAATTGAAAAATTTTAATTTTTCCTACCTACACATTAAATCATCTGGTTCTTGAATAATACATCTTCAAATTCGCTGCATTATAAGTTCCCACGATGTTACCAGTTCGTGTATTGGCGATTTCGTAGCTTCCATTGTTGTTTACTTCCACAATACGATAGGGTCCAGCGTAAAGGCTTGCAAACTCCGAGTACACTCGATTTTGCACGTCAGATGGTGTATGTCTTTTCACTAAAACAAGAGTTCCTACTCGCAAGGGTCTGCGAAAACGCTTTCCTCTCACTCTGCGCTCTCTTTTCTCAGCTTGGCTCCTCAACTTATCTAAAGCTAGAGTTTCCCTCATCTGACGACTTGGTTCAATCTCAGGTGGAATAGAGATGATTCGATCCCATAATCTTGTTGGTTTAATTCCATGATGAAGCAACATGGGAATATGTCCAGTACTCTCATGAATTGTAGAGTTGATGGATTCGGATGCTAAAGAGAGAACATCCATCCATTTCCAATGCTCATTTGGACAATAGAGGCGGCAAAATTTTGCTATTTCAGCCATCACGCGTTCTGCTGGATTGCTCTCAGCATGTCTGATAGAACAAAACAATTGTCTAATACCAAGATTATTCATGACGGTTCGAAATTCTAAAGATGTAAATTGAGGTCCACGATCTGATAAAAGGAATTCCGGTTTGCCTGCTTCCGGAATTACATTGTCTCTAATTCTCTTCGCACAATATTTTGCGTTTGCCTTCTGGATTGGGTGTAACATAATGTATTTGCTGAAAACATCCAAGGTCAACGGAATATATCGGTTACCTCTTTTAGACTTTGGGAGAGGACCATATAGATCAGTCGCGAAGATTTCACAAGGCTTATAAGGAATAATAGGCCTTGGTAATTCTCTCAGTAATCTAGAATTATGTTTACTCCTTTGGCATAAGTCGCATTCTCGAATAGTGTTCCTTACAGTTTGTCGCATTCGCTCCCACGAACATTTCTCTTGAATCATGTTGACCGTCTTATCTACTCCAGCATGACCTGCGATTCGATGTGCCATCCAGATAATGGGTTTTTGCAATCGTGGAGGTATCACTACTCTCAGCTTCGTATGGTCAGGATCTGCAAAATTGTAGATTAAACCATCCAACATCATAAAATCTCTTGAAATTCTTTCAGTTTCCACAAAATCATCATCATTTGGATCCATGTCTCCCTGTAGAAAACGAAAAATGTTTCTAAAACGTCGGTCTCTCCTCTGGGATAAATGCAACACTCTTAACCTTCTCAAGGTATCTTCATCCTCCTGCGTCAGGTTAACTTGAAAAAACCTTAGATGTAGACTCCACTGCTCTACTCAATAAATCAGCTCCAACGTTCAACTTTCCAGGAGTGTGTTCAATAACTAGGTTGAATTGTTGAATAAAAAGTGACCATCTAGTTATCCTATCACTGGCAAAGTTTGTTCTCAAGATAAACTCCAATGCATGGTGATCAGTTCTCACAATTACTGAATGTCCAATTAACATTTTCTTCCACGACTCCAACGCGAAGATTACAGCAAGTGCTTCTAACTCTGTGGTGTAATAATTCCTTTCTGATGGACGAAGTTTCCTGCTAATGAACGCCAGGTAACGTCTCTTGTGGTCGTCATCTTCTTGAAGAAGAATAGCTCCAATCCCTACGGTGGATGCATCAGATTCTATGATGAAATTCTTGGTAAAATCAGGATACTCCAATTTCACACTGTTTACCAATAACCTCTTGGCATCTTGAAATGATTGTTCACAATGTTCATTCCATTTCCATTTGTTTCCTTTCTTTAATAATTCCTGCAATGGAGCTACCGTCTTGGTGATGTTTGGACAATGCCCTGCAAAGAATTGGCATGTCCCGAGAAAACTGCGGACATTCTTCACTCTAGTAGGTCTAGGGAAATTTGCAATCATCTGTATCTTTGTCACATTGGGACGGTATCCTTCTCTATCCAAAATGTGACCCAAAAATTTTATTTCCTTTCGAAAGAACTGACATTTTCGAAGGTTTACTTTAAAGTTCGCTTTTCTCAAATCTGCGAATAACATCTGAAGATGTAGCAAATGTTCCTCCTTAGTCTCAGATGCAATTAGGATATCATCTATGTAACGAACTGCTATCTCTTTCACTTCAGGACTCAAGTTTTGTTCCAGTGCTCTGATCAAAACAGATCCAGATGTTTTGACTCCAAATGGTAGACGGCGGAATACATATGTCTGCTGGTCAAACATAAATCCTGTAAACTTCTTGGAATCTTCACTAAGCCTAATGTGATGGTAGGACGAAGTGAGATCAATGTTAGAGAACCAGACCTTGCCTTGGAATTTCCTTATAATTTCCCTAATGATTGGTGGTCTGTCATACTCTGGCAGTAATCTTGAATTCAAATTTCGCGCGTCTAAACAGTCTCAGACTTCCATCTTGCTTAGACACTACTGCTAATGGATTGACATAAGATGTAGTGTACTTTTCAATCACATTGTTACTTTCCATCTCTTTGATAAGCACTTTCACCCTCTCTCGATGCTTTTCCGCTACCGGATACAATCTAGCATGAAAAGGTGCATCATCATTTACACGAATACGATATTCAAAATCCTTAATTTAACCAGGCTTAATATCAAAAATATCGTGATACTCTTCCAAAATCTTCCCTAGCTCTGGGGACTCCTCCTCGGTGTAGACTTCTCTTCCTTCAGCTTCATGAAAAATCAGATACCATTGAGCATCTCCCTCGATGTCTTCCTCTTCTTTTCCCTCGAAGTTAATATCTTCGGTATTCTTGAATCTGATCGTCTCTGTCTTCATGTCTATCACTGCTTGATATTTCTGAATGAAATCCGCTCCCAATATCATGTCAAAAGCCATGTCCTTCATTACTACAAACACATGTCGGAAATCATGTCCTCCAATCGTAATACATAAGTATAATTGTGTTTTACACTGAGATATTCTGTTGGGTATTATTCCTTGGATCTTGATTCCTGATACTGGAATCTCCTCTAAATTCTCTTTGAGTTTCCACAGAACATAAAGCTTCTCACTCACAAGACTAAGCATAGCCCCAGTATCAATCAAAGTATCGACAGGCATACCGAATACTTCGCATGATATGATTCGCATTGTAATTCTTGTACCCATTTCTTTCCGTTCGTCATTCTGTTGAATTAAATCATCATCCTCTGCTTGCCATTTGATAATTCTGGAAGTGAAAGTGTTTAAAATTCTATCTTCTACTGTGAATTCGAAGTTTTTTTTTTTTTTCGTTTCCATTCCCCCGGGATTGTTGTATTCCAGATGGACCTGGTTCATTGGGCCTCTGTTCCATGAACTGCAAGTTATCTTGGTGTCTTGCTTCTAAGTTCTTCCTCGTCTCCTTATTGAACTCTTCATTGGACTGACGAGTATTCAAATTCCCTCTGTTATTGTAGTTGTTTCTACCGTAGTACCTTCTTTCTTGGTACCTTCCTTGATTATCCCTTGGCCTTCTCCATCGAGTATTATATCGATTACCACCTTCCGGTCTTGCATAAGACTTGTAACTGTATCTGTTATTGTACTGATTCCATCCTCTTTTATCGGGCTCTTCCCTCGGCGTTTTCTCTTCTCGCCCCTCTCGAATCTCTCGAGGTGTTTGGGAATAACTGTCGGCCATAACAGCGTACACAGCGTTGTTATTCTTTCCTCCCTTCTGATGGAAGAATTGAGCGTTCGTATGATCCAGCTTCTGTAATACCTCGTCAAATTGCTCCATATTATAGATGTCAGCAGCGATCAAAGTCCTTTGGACGTCTGCTGGAAACTGACGTATTAATGCAGTAATTAATTCGTTATCTGGCATCGGCGGATCTAAATGTTGCAGTTTAGAAAGCTGTCCAGAAAAGTACGCAGAGTATCGAGTAGGTTGCGACGTCGAGAATCTCTTCGAATATAATTCTGCTCTGACTTGCTGTTGGGTTTCCGGGGACCAAAACGTTTTAATAACCCACGAGAAAACTCCTCAAAAGTGGTGAGAGTGGATCTAAAAGTTCTAAACCAAAGAAGTGCAGGACCTTCCAAAAAATTTCCCTATCACTCGGATCTGTCTTTCCTTAGGGATCTTGGAATCTTTCAGATAATCACCTGCTTCTCTCAAAAATTCTACGGGTGTCACAGAATCTCGCCCTGAAAATTTAGAAGGCTTATCCTCTACATTCTTGAATACAGTTATGGGGTTGGATTGAAATACTGTCCTGACCTCATCCTGTCTTTGACTATCAGTTTCTCTAGCTGCTCCTAGATTTATCTGTATCTGTTCTTTTCCCCTTACACTTGGCATTTTTAACAGATGGTCAGACTGTTTCTCGTCCTTGATTTGGGTTTTCATAGCCTCAAGTTCCTTATGGTTTCCTTCTGCCATTTTTTTAATTGCTTCGGTTTCCCTACAATTCTCCTTGACATCAGTGGATATCTGGTTCATAACAGCCTCGTGACTTTTCAATGACCCTGTCATATCTGATATGTCCTTCTGAGTTGCTTGGATATCTTTGGAAATTACTTGAATATGGGATGACAAAGATTCCCTAATCTCCTTGATTCCCTCTTGGTCCTCCAGCTTGAGTGTGTCTTTAATTTCATTGACAACTGTGGTTTTAATTTCAGTTTGTAATTCATTAATCACACCTTCTCTTATTTCTCCTATTACAAGTTCTTTGAATTGATCTGTTAAACGTTGAACAACTAGAATTCCCATCTCATTACTCTCTTTCTTCACTCTGACTTCTAGGTTGATCATGTCTTCACCAACTTTCCTAAGACCATGTTCTATCCTATCAGCTAAGCTTTGGGATCTAAGATCGGCATCGCGAAATTTATCGTCCATTAAACTTGCGTTAGTGGCTAATGAAGTTTCGAGCTCATGTGTTTTTTCGCATAATTTAGTCATTTTACTCTCAAGTGACATTTTCAAAATTTCGGAATTCTCTTTAAATTTATTTTCCATAGAATTAAATTTACTATTTAAATTTTCTTTCAAGTTATCTTTTAACCTGCTTTCTAACAAATCGGAATTTTCTTTAAGTTTATCATCTAAACTTTCTTTCAAGTTATCCTTTAACCTGCTTTCTAAAGAATCAGAATTTTCTTTAAGTTTCTTTTCCAAGCCTCTGTATTTTCTTTCATAATGGCTGCTACACGCAGTCCAGCTTCTTTGGAACTCTCTTCCAAACTCCTCATCATCCTCATCATCTCTTCCATAATTTTCAATTATTATTCAAAACTTAGGGGTATACAATATTGGCAAACACAAGCTTATAACTAGAACAAGAATTATGAATAGCTAATTGGAACACTCTAATAAAATGAGATTTGTCCTAATGTCGACGTGATGGAAAAACAAAATTCTCTACCTTTACGAATTACATCTACCACAATATCACAAGAAAAATATGCAAGTTCTCAAATATCCTCCACCTGGATTCTAATAATGCGTATGTCCAGTCATCGAACGTTTACTGCTGAATTTACTTGACGCCCTAATGGTTAAGCCATTATCAAAATTAATCAAACCCATTCTAATTATTAATCCAGTTAAATTTTTAATTTTCCCCACTAATTGGGTTTCCTACTAATTTATTCATCCAAACCAGACATCTCTCAACTCCCAAAATATTTATAGAAAAATCATCATAATTCAAATCGGCATGCGATTGACCGTGTCTAACTCGATCACCACGTTCAAAGCCATTTCTCTCTCTATCTCTTATTTTATGTGCCCGTATGGACCGGAGTCCGCACGACCACATATGCATTTTACCAATAATCAGTCAGCACGAGAGTCAAAATATCCCCGAGCGCGAGATGGGTTAAAGCTAATCGCAAAAACGACATCAAATGAAAAAAATGCTTTACTGATTTTTGGCTCAATGCAACAATAAGGATAGAAGGAGATTCAACTGGGCATAACACATCATGTAAAATTATCTCATTTTATTTTGAATTTAAAATTGATTGCAAAAATGCTCAAAGCAGCATCATTCACGTGTGGCGACCCGCATCCTATTTACACAATGTACAGAAATTTTCCAAACACATTTGACAATTATCTTTGGAAACAAAAGTCTGATTATTAGTCCTGTAGACTGTGTTAGAAAATTATATCGATTATTAGTGATTAAATCCAGTTCAAATTTAATTGTCTCTACTGGAAATATCGTAGTTCACTGTTTGAATTTTTACATAATATTAACACTCGTAGAATAAATGTTCATAGAATTTTTAACTTTCACTTATTTTTCCAGTTTCAAAAAAATATTGTCAAAAAATATTATTATTTCTGAATCAACACAAATTATGTACACATATTAATAACATCATCTGAAAAGTATTTGACCTTGAGCATAGCATCGAAGAACTGTGCGAAGCACAACAAAAATTAATTGTTCTTCTGACATTAAACGTTTCGAGAAGTGACTCGATTATGAACTTCAAGTTCCTAACAAAATATATGATTTCTGAATCATCAACTTGATCAATAAATTGTTGGACCATTCAACTATTCAATTTTCCACTTGGGAACATTATTAAGAAAAATATTTATATTCATGGCCATTTTAGTAATTTTCACAACTTGCAATTCTTCGACAGAATGCGGAAATAAGAATTGTAGCTTCATAATAAATTCATTTAGTTCATGGCACTAGGATTGAAAACATCCTTCAAATTATTCGTGGTTATAGAATTATTTTTAATTGGCAGTGGCCCATTCTATTATTTTTATAAGAACACAATATTCCAACAACAACGGCAAAGGTCTTCCTCTGAAGAAGAATAAACTACTATCATGACAAATCCGGGTTCTAGCAAAATCAAAGTCTAAATGGAATCCGTTAACAAGGTTGAAATAAGAACTGATGGTTTCTAAGAAATAACCTTCGGGTCATTCATACGACGAAATGTGTAGTTCCAATACTCCTTCTATAAACCTGAGCCATCGAACCTGCTATTTGATTGATGCTCGAAAAAACCCCCTCATTCCTGCGACTTAAACATGCGCACCTGGGAATGGCTTTTCAACTATTCCACACACATAAATTTTCTTCCCAAAATTTATACAATAAATCAAGCCTCTGCTTGTTATCAACACTGGAAGATTAATAAACTTACAAGTTTATTTTATTTTACCATTCAGTTCAACCCGTGAATTTACCATACTTATGAAAATCTTTATTTCACTTTAGAGTGTATTTACGTCATGATTTTATATAAATACAAAAATATCCTAATTGATGCAAATATCATTTGCTTCCCGTTTCATGCCTCTCCGTGTTATCTGAAAAATATACTTTGCTCATTGCAAATATTAACTGTTCAACCAGAACTGTAGTATTGGTTGAATGCGGGCTGGCGCTAACCACTCTCCTTCGGAAAATCACCTGTTCCAAACTAGAAATGATTAAACTACTTCATAGGCTCTCTCTCAATACATATGATTATTAAAAAATATAATATCCAAGAATTATTTAGAAAAGTTATAAAAATCATTATTATTATTATTGGTGGATTATTATTATTATTATTAGTTATATTATTTTAAATATATTAAATTATCATCTCATTATGTAAGAATCCACATGTTCGAACCTTCGAATATGGAAAAAATATCCATTCCTCAACAAAAAATAATTTAACTTTTACAGTTACATCGACGGTTTTCCGTGACTTCCCAAAAATATGAAATATTCAAATAAATGCTCGATATGCTCGATCATCGATCCTAAACTGTTCTGAGTGCTGAAAATACTGAGAATAACTCTAATATGTCTTGCGTAAATCATTGCAAGATTTAAATACGAAGAAAAAAAAATGTGTTGGTCATCTGCAAAAAAAAAATAGTTTGTTCCAATTAGCTAGGCATAATATAAAGTCAAAAGTGGCTTACATTTCTTGATGGTCTTGAAGCGTAGCGAACCTGGTCTGTACCAGATTTATCCATAGACATGCCCAATCGGACAAGCACGTATAATCCTTGTATCGGCCGCCATTATATACCCACAAACCGTCGAACAAGACATAGTGGTAATATCTCTTGACGTTTGAAGTAACTGTTGATCCATTTTAATATTGGCTTCTGTTAACTCCATAACAGTTTGCTTAAATGGGGTCAGATCTAAGTGATCTATTCTCAGATATGTCAGTTGTAACATAACTCACGGTAATCTTTTCAGTACAAGAAAACACTGACAGTCTAAACCAATCAACGGCTGTTCTGAAGATCGTTCCCTGGGCATGGCTTCACACCATCTACCATGCGCGAAGCAACATGTAGTTTCCCTGCGTTGGCTAATGAACTCCACCGTGATAGACTGGTCTTCAATGTACTGATAGATCGGAGTGGTTATCAGGTTACAATTATGAAACTGACTAAAATTGGACTAAAATATCCAAGTATTAAATTATTACTGGACTGTGACAAAGTACTATTCTAGACAAAGTCTAGCATATGTCCATGTAGAAATATAATATTTCACCAGTGTCTGTAGAAAAATATCAATCACCTTAGTGATTCTCCCTGCCGGAAACTTACTAAGTTCCACTTGTAGCGCAGCACTTTTGTGACTATCACAACTTTGAAAATAACTTCTGCGTAGATCCGGCAACCATGTGCCTTGGCTCAGCGTAGCGGCACCTTGCTAGGCAAGTGCTTGTGTCGAAGTGAGCTAAGGATGCCTGAGCCGGCCGGCTTTTATTCAAAACGGTCAGGATTACGCTGCATCAGCTGAAATCTGGAAATCCTCATATCTCTGGTATCCCTGGTCCGATTTACTTGATACTAAGTGCATTCTCTTTCATTTGGCCGTGCCAGTTATCTGATCCAAGTCTCAAGTCTCTACTCCATGGTTAACTATTTAATCAATAAATAGCCTCTACCTCTGCTATTAGTCGCTACGTCTCTTGACATGCTCTTAGCGGTATATTCTTTCCAATTGCTTCTGGAAGCAATGGAGCGCGATATTCAAAAATCTCAACTTTCAAAAGCGGCTGTAGCCTTTCCCTTGATATCTAGCTGTCTGAATCTTGGAATACCCATTCCTAGAGTTGGGCACAGTATGGCTAAATCGAGGGGGCTGATAACGAATATACTATTAGTTTTTCACCATTATTAATACTTCGGCCGTACTAGAACACCGCGCGACAAGTTCAAATTTATGACAGTACCTGGGAGGTGAATTGAACCCTCGTCCCCAAGGGCTTTAGGTGTGAATTTTCGCACAGCCAACGTAAGGAACGTCTCCATACTATTTTTATGAACACGATACCGTAACTTTCCAGGTTGCACGCCGCAAATTCGAATTTATGACCTGGTACATAATAACTTATGTAGTTTAGGTGGTACGGACATTTTTTCTCGAAATGTGACTTCCTTACATGAATTATGGGTAAATCGAGGGTGCTGTTCGCGAATATACCATTAGTTTTGCACCCGTATTAATACTTTGGCTGTACTAGAGCACCACGTGACAAATTCGAATTTATGACTGTAGCTGGTTGGGGAATAGAACTCTCGTCCCCAAAGGTATTAGGTGTGTCTATTCTCACATACAACGTAAGGCAGGTCTCCATACTATTCTTATGGACACATTACCGTAACTTTCCGAGTTACACGCCGCAAATTCGAATTTATGAATTACTACCTGGGAGGAAATCGAATCCTTGTCCCCAAGGGCGTTAGGTGTGACTTTTCGCACAGCCAACGTAAGGCATGTCTCCATACAATTTTTATGAACACAATACCGTAGTTTTCGGGGTTACACGCCGCAAATTCGAATTTATGACTTAGTGCTTGTTAGGGGAATCGAACCTTCGTCCCCAAGGGCCTTAGGTGTGACTTCTTGCACAGCCAATGTAAGGAACGTCTCCATACTATTTTTATTAACACGATACCGTAACTTTCCGGGTTACACGCAGCAAATTCGAATTCATGACTACGTACCTGGGTGGGAATCAATCCATAGACCCCAAGGGCGTTAGGTGTGACTTTCCGCACAGCCAACATAAGGAACGTCTCCATACTATTTTTATGAAAACAATACCGTAACATTCCAGGTTGCACGCCGCAAATTCGAATTTATGACCTGGGACTTATTAACTTATGTAGTTTAGGTGGTACGAACATTTTTTTTCTCGAAATGTGACTTCTTGACATGAATTATGGGTAAATCTAGGGTGCTGATCGCGAATATAATATTAGTTTTGCACCCGTATTAATACTTCGGCTGTACTAGAGCACCGCGCGACAAATTCGAATTTATGACTGTACCTGGGTGGGGAATAGAACTCTCGTCCCCATGGGCGTTAGGTGTGTCGATTCTACAGACAATGTAAGGAACGTCTCCTTACTATTTTAATGAACACATTACCGTAACGTTCCGGGTTACACGCCGCAAATTCGAATTTATGGCTTACTACCTGGGAGGGAATCGAATCCTTGTCCCCAATGGCCTTAGGTGTGACTTTTTGCGCAGCCAATGAAAGGAACGTCTCCATACTATCTTTCTGAACACGATACCGTAACTTTCCGGGTTACACGCATCAAATTCGAATTTATGACTAAATACCTGGGAAGGAATCGAACCCTAGTCCCCAAGGGCGTTAGGTGTGACTTTCCGAACAGCCAACATAAGGAACGTCTCCATACTATTTTTATGAACACATTACCGTAACTTTCTGGGTTACACGCCGCAAATTCGAACTTGTGACTTAGATGCCCTAGCAGGGGAATCGAACCCTCATCCCCAAGGGCGTTAAGGGTGAATTTTCCCACAGCCAACGTAAGGAAAGTCTCCTTGCTATTTTTATGAACAAAATACCGTACCTTGCCGGGTTACACGTGGCGAATTCGAATTTATGAATTACTACCTGGGAGGGAATTGAATCCTTGTCCCCAAGGGCGTTAGGTGTGACTTTTCGCACAGCCAACGTAAGGAAAGTCTCCATACTATTCTTATGAACACGATACCGTAATTTTCCGGGTTACACGCCGCAAATTCGAATTTATGAATTACTACCTGGGAGGAAATTGAATCCTTGTCCTTAAGGGCGTTAGGTGCGACTTTTCGCTCAGCCAACGTAAGGCACTTCTCCACACACTTTTTATGAACACAATACCGTAGATTTCCGGGTTACACGCCGCAAATTCTAATTTATGACTTAGTGCCTGCTGGGGGAATCGAACCCTCGTCCCCTAGAGCCTTAGGTGTGACTTTTTGCACAGTCAATGTAAGGAACGTGTCCATACTATTTTTATGAACACGATACCGTAACTTTCCGGGTTACTCGCCGCAAATTCGAATTTATGGCTAAGTACATGGGAGAGAATCGAACCCTAGCCCCAAGGGCGTTAGGTGTGACTTTCCGCACCACCAACATAAGACACGTCTCCATACTATTTTTATGAACACAATAACGTAACTTTCCGGGTTACACGCCGCAAATTCGAATTTATGAATTACTACCCGGGAGGGAATTGAATCCTTGTCTCCATGGGCGTTAGGTGTGACTTTTCACACAGCCAACGTAAGGCACGTCTCCATACTATTTTTGTGAACACAATACCGTAACTTTCCGGGTTACACGCCGCGAATTCGAATTTAGGACTTAGTGCTTGTTAGGGGAATCGAACCCTCGTCCCCAAGGGCGTTAGGCGTGTCTATTCTACAGACGATGTAAGGAACGTCTCCTTACTATTTTAATGAACACATTACCGTAACGTTCCGGGTTACACGCCGCAAATTCGAAGTTATGACTTACTACCTGGGAGGGAATCGAATCCTTGTCCCCAAGGGCGTTAGGTGTGACTTTTCGCACAGCCAACGTAAGGCACGTCTCCATACTATTTTTATGAACACAATACGTTAACTTTCCGGGTTACACACCGTTAATTCGAATTTAGGACTTAGTGCCTGTTAGGGGAAACGAACCCTCGTCCCCAAGGGCCTTAGGTGTGACTTTTTGCAAAGCCAATGAAAGGAACGTTTCCATACTATTTCTTTGTACACGATATCGTATCTTTCCGGGTTACACGCATCAAATTCGAATTTATGACTAAGTACCTGGGAAGGAATCGAACCCCAGTCCCCAAGGGCGTTAGGTGTGACTTTCCGCACAGCCAACATAAGGAACGTCTCCATACTATTTTTATGAACACAATACCGTAACTTTCCGGGTTACACGCCGCAAATTCGAATTTATGACTTAGTGCCCTAGCCGGGGAATCGAACCCTGATCCCCAAGGGCGTTAAGTGTGAATTTTCCCACAGCCATCGTAAGGAACGTCTCCATACTATTTTTATGAACACAATACCGTAACTTTCCAGGTTGCACGTCGCAAATTCGAATTAATGACTTACTACCTGGGAGGGAATCGAATCCTTGTCCCCAAGGGCGTTAGGTGTGACTTTTCGCACAGCTAACGTAAGGCACGACTCCATACTATTTTTATGAACACAATACCGTAACTTGCCGGGTTACACGCCGCGAATTCCAATTTAGGACTTAGTGCCTGTTAGGGTAATCGAACCCTCGTCCCCAAGTGCCTTAGGTGTGACTTTTTGCACAGCCAATGTAAGGAACATCTCCATACTATTTTTATGAACACGATACCGTAACTTTCCGGGTTACACGCAGCAAATTCGAATTTATGACTAAGTTCCAGGGAAGGAATCGATCCCTAGTCCCCAAGGGCGTTAGGTGTGACTTTCCGCACAGCCAACATAAGGAACGTCTCCATACTATTTTTATGAACACAATACGGTAACTTTCCGGGTTACTCGCCGCAAATTCGAATTTATGACTTAGTACCCTATGTGGCTTTCCACCGATGTCTCAGTCTCACTCATGGCTGTGATTATATGGAAGCTACTGAGGTATGGGTGGTGCTTAGTAATGACATTCAGGGCACTTCAGTGCCTGTGGATGCTGTGAAAGGTTCTAATCATAGGGTTAGTACTGCTGTTCTGACTCAGTGGGGAAAGCAATGGCAAACTACCTCACTCCTCATATTGCCTAGTACGCCTCTATATAACGCTGTCTTGGGTTTTTGTGGATATCTACTCACATAACCTAACGGCGGTACTTTTGAGGATCCAACCAGCCTTCGGGCTGATTACCTAACAGACAGACAGACCCTAGCAGGGGAATCCAACACTCGTCCCCAAGGGCGTTAGGTGTGACTTTTCCCACAGCCAACATAAGGAACATCTCCATACTATTTTTATGAACACAATACCGTATCCTTCCGGGTTACACGCCACAAATTCGAATTTAAGACCTTAGGCTTAGTAACTTATGTAGTTTAGGTGGTACGGCCTTTTTTTCTAGTAATATGACTTCTTTAGATGATGTATGGGTAAATCAAGGGGGCTGATCACGAATAGACTATTAGTTTTGCACCCGTATTAATACTTCGGTCGTACTAGAGCCCCGCGCGACAAATTCGAATTTATGACAGTACCTGGGAGGTGAATCGAACCCTCTTCCCCAAGGGCATTAGGTGTGTCTATTCTCACAGAAAATGTAAGGAACGTCTCCTTACTATTTTTATGAACACAATACCGTACCTTTCCGGGTTACACGCTGCAAATTCGAATTTATGACCTGGGACATAGCTTAGGTGTTACGGACATTATTTCTCGAAATGCGACTTCTTTACATGAATTATGGGTAAATCGAGGGTGCTGATCGCGAATATACTACTAGTTTTGCAGGCGTATTAATACTTTGGCTGTACTAGAGCACCACGTGAATAAATTCGAATTTATGACTGTACCTGGGTGGGGAATAGAACTCTCGTCCCCAAAGGTGTTAGGTGTGTCTATTCTCACATACAACGTAAGGAAGGTCTCCATACTATTTTTATGAACCCATTACCGTAACTTTCCGAGTTACACGCCGCAAATTCGAATTTATGAATTACTACCTGGGAGGGAATTGAATCCTTGTCCCCAAGGACGTTAGGTGTGACTTTTCGCACAGCCAACGTAAGGCACGTCTCCATACAATTTTTGTGAACACAATACAGTAGTTTGCCGGGTTACACGTCGCAAATTCGAATTAATGACTTAGGATCTGTGAGAGAATCGAACCCTCGTCCCCAAGGGCGTTAGGTGTGTCTTTCCTCACAGTCAATGTAAGGAACGTCTCAATACTATTTTTATGAAAACAATACTGGACCTTTCCAGGTTGCACGCCGCAAATTCGAATTTATGACCTGGTACATAATAACTTATGTTGTTTAGGTGGTACGGAAATTATATCTCGAAATGTGTCTTCTTTACATGAGTTATGGGTAAATCGAGGGTGCTGATCGCGAATATACTATTAGTTTTGCACCCGTATTAATACTTCGGCTGTACTAGAGCACCGCGCGACAAATTCGAATTTATGACTGTACCTGGGTGGGGAATAGAACTCTCGTCCCCATGGGCGTTAGGTGTGTCGATTCTACAGACAATGTAAGGAACGTCTCCTTACTATTTTAATGAACACATTACCGTAACGTTCCGGGTTACACGCCGCAAATTCGAATTTATGGCTTACTACCTGGGAGGGAATCGAATCCTTGTCCCCAATGGCCTTAGGTGTGACTTTTTGCACAGCCAATGAAAGGAACGTCTCCATACTATCTTTCTGAACACGATACCGTAACTTTCCGGGTTACACGCATCAAATTCGAATTTATGACTAAATACCTGGGAAGGAATCGAACCCTAGTCCCCAAGGGCGTTAGGTGTGACTTTCCGAACAGCCAACATAAGGAACGTCTCCATACTATTTTTATGAACACATTACCGTAACTTTCTGGGTTACACGCCGCAAATTCGAACTTGTGACTTAGTGCCCTAGCAGGGGAATCGAACCCTCATCCCCAAGGGCGTTTAGGGTGAATTTTCCCACAGCCAACGTAAGGAAAGTCTCCATGCTATTTTTATGAACACAATACCGTAACTTGCCGGGTTACACGCCGCGAATTCGAATTTATGAATTACTACCTGGGAGGGAATTGAATCCTTGTCCCCAAGGGCGTTAGGTGTGACTTTTCGCACAGCCAACGTAAGGAAAGTCTCCATACTATTCTTATGAACACGATACCGTAATTTTCCGGGTTACACGCCGCAAATTCGAATTTATGAATTACTACCTGGGAGGGAATTGAATCCTTGTCCTTAAGGGCGTTAGGTGTGACTTTTCGCTCAGCCAACGTAAGGCACTTCTCCACACACTTTTTATGAACACAATACCGTAGATTTCCGGGTTACACGCCGCAAATTCTAATTTATGACTTAGTGCCTGCTGGGGGAATCGAACCCTCGTCCCCTAGGGCCTTAGGTGTGACTTTTTGCACAGTCAATGTAAGGAACGTGTCCATACTATTTTTATGAACACGATACCGTAACTTTCCGGGTTACTCGCCGCAAATTCGAATTTATGGCTAAGTACATGGGAGAGAATCGAACCCTAGCCCCAAGGGCGTTAGGTGTGACTTTTTGCACCACCAACATAAGGCACGTCTCCATACTATTTTTATGAACACAATAACGTAACTTTCCGGGTTACACGCCGCAAATTCGAATTTATGAATTACTACCCGGGAGGGAATTGAATCCTTGTCCCCATGGGCGTTAGGTGTGACTTTTCACACAGCCAACGTAAGGCACGTCTCCATACTATTTTTATGAACACAATACCGTAACTTTCCGGGTTACACGCCGCGAATTCGAATTTAGGACTTAGTGCCTGTTAGGGGAATCGAACCCTCGTCCCCAAGGGCCTTAGGTGTGACTTTTCGCACAGCCAACGTAAGGCACGTCTCCATACAATTTTTATGAACACAATACCGTAGTTTTCCGGGTTACACGCCGCAAATTCGAATTTATGACTTAGTGCCTGTTAGGGGAATCGAACCTTCGGCCCCCAAGGGCCTTAGGTGTGACTTCTTGCACAGCCAATGTAAGGAAAGTCTCCATACTATTTTTATGAACACGATACCGTTACTTTCCAGGTTACACGCCGCAAATTCAATTTATGACTTAGTGCCTGTTAGGGGAATCGAATCCTTGTCCCCAAGGGCCTTAGGTATGACTTTTTGCACAGCCAATGAAAGGAACGACTACATACTATTTTTATGAACACGATACCGTAACTTTCCGGGTTACACGCAGCAAATTCGAATTTATGACTAAGTACATGGGAGGGAATTGAATCCTTGTCCCCAAGGGCGTTAGGTGTGTCTATTCTCACATACAACGTAAGGAAGGTCTCCATACTATTTTTATGAACACATTACCGTATCTTTCCGTGTTACACGCCGCAAATTCGAATTTATGAATTACTACCTGGGAGGGAATTGAATCCTTGTCCCCAAAGGCGTTAGGTGTGACTTTCTGCACAGCCAACATAAGGAACGTCGCCATACTATTTTTATGAACACAATACCGTAACTTTCCGGGTTACACGCTGCAAATTCGAATTTATGACTTAGTGCCAGTTAGGGGAAACGAACCCTCGTCCCCAAGTGCCTTAGGTATGACATTTTGCACAGCCAATGAAAGGAACGACTACATACTATTTTTATGAACACGATACCGTAACTTTCCGGGTTACACGCAGCAAATTCGAATTTATGACTAAGTACATGGGAGGGAATTGAATCCTTGTCCCCAAGGGCGTTAGGTGTGTCTATTCTCACATACAACGTAAGGAAGGTCTCCATACTATTTTTATGAACACATTACCGTAACTTTCCGAGTTACACGCCGCAAATCCGAATTTATGAATTACTACCTGGGAGGGAATCGAACCCTAGCCCCAAGGGCGTTACATGTGACTTTCCGCACAGCCAACATAAGGAACGTCTCCATACTATTTTTATGAACACAATACCGTAACTTTCCGGGTCACACGTCGCAAATTCGAATTAATGACTTAGGATCTGTGAGAGAATCGAACCCTCGTCCCCAAGGGCGTTAGGTGTGCCTTTCCTCACAGACAATGTAAGGAACGTCTCAATACTATTTTTATGAAAACAATACCGTAACTTTCCAGGTTGCACGCCGCAAATTCGAATTTATGACCTGGTACATAATAACTTATGTTGTTTAGGTGGTACGGACATTATTTCTCGAAATGTGACTTCTTTACATGAATTATGGGTAAATCGAGGGTGCTGATCGCGAATATACTATTAGTTTTGCACCCGTATTAATACTTCGGTCGTACTAGAGCCCCGCGCGACAAATTCGAATTTATGACAGTACCTGGGAGGTGAATCGAACCCTCTTCCCCAAGGGCATTAGGTGTGTCTATTCTCACAGAAAATGTAAGGAACGTCTCCTTACTATTTTTATGAACACAATACCGTACCTTTCCGGGTTACACGCTGCAAATTCGAATTTATGACCTGGGACATAGCTTAGGTGTTACGGACATTATTTCTCGAAATGCGACTTCTTTACATGAATTATGGGTAAATCGAGGGTGCTGATCGCGAATATACTATTAGTTTTGCAGTCGTATTAATACTTTGGCTGTACTAGAGCACCACGTGAATAAATTCGAATTTATGACTGTACCTGGGTGGGGAATAGAACTCTCGTCCCCAAAGGTGTTAGGTGTGTCTATTCTCAGAGACAATGTAAGGAAGGTCTCCATACTATTTTTATGAACACATTACCGTAACTTTCCGAGTTACACGCCGCAAATTCGAACTTATGAATTACTACCTGGGAGGGAATTGAATCCTTGTCCCCAAGGGCGTTAGGTGTGACTTTTCGCACAGCCAACGTAAGGCACGTCTCCATACAATTTTTATGAACACAATACAGTAGTTTGCCGGGTTACACGCCGCAAATTCGAATTAATGACTTAGTGCCTGTTAGGGGAATGGAACACTCGTCCCCAAGGGCCTAAGGTGTGACTTCTTGCACAGCCAATGTAAGGAACGTCTCCATACTATTTTTATGAACACAATACCGTAATTTTCCGGGTTACACGTCGCAAATTCGAATTAATGACTTAGGATCTGGGAGAGAATCGAACCCTCGTCCCCAATGGCGTTAGGTGTGTCTTTCCTCACAGAGAATGTAAGGAACGTCTCAATACTATTTTTATGAAAACAATACCGTACCTTTCCAGGTTGCACGCCGTAAATTCGAATTTATGACCTGGTACATAATAACTTATATACTGTAGTTTAGGTGGTACGGACATTATATCTCGAAATGTGTCTTCTTTACATGAGTTATGGGTAAATCGAGGGTGCTGATCGCGAATATACTATTAGTTTTGCACCTGTATTAATACTTCGGCTGTACTAGAGCACCGCGCGACAAATTCGAATTTATGACTGTACCTGGGTGGGGAATAGAACTCTCGTCCCCAAGGGCGTTAGGTGTGTCTATTCTCACAGACAATGTAAGGAACGTCTCCTTAATATTCTAGTGAACACATTACCGTAACGTTCCGGGTTACACGCCGCAAGTTCGAATTTATGACTTACTACCTGGGAGGGAATCGAATCCTTGTCCCCAAGGACCTTAGGTGTTACTTTTTGCACAGCCAATGAAAGGAACGTCTCCATACTATTTTTCTGAACACGATACCGTAACTTTCCGGGTTACACGCATCAAATTCGAACTTATGACTAAGTACCTGGTGGAAAAGGGTATGCCACCCTTTAGGGGATTTCGAAAAGATGTAAGGTTTCGGACACAGGGATTGAATCTTGGGTGATGGAAGAGACCAAGATTAGAATTTGCCTTTGCGTTTATTAAAGTTTTTAAACAGCATATAAAGTTACTTCTAATAAATATAGCTTTAAGCATTAACAAGAAGAAGAATAAAAATGCAAATTCAAAATGCAATATTTAAAACAGCGTATAAAGTTACTCCTAATAAATATAGTTTTAAGAATTAACAAGGAGAATAATAACAATGCAAATTTTCAAGTTTCTCCAGGAAACGGAAACGGTTAACAAAGTTCCCTTATAAGGGATTAAAAATTTATATTGTTCATAAAAAGAGAGACATAATTATAAATACCTAAACGAGGAACTCTTAATGATTAACCATGATGAATATGATACCACCTTTCAATGAGGTGAAAATACATAACCCTTTCTTTAGGCCAGCAAACCCTTGGCTGCAAACAGTTGGTTGATCCGCAAGGGGCTGATGCTTTGAAGTGGCAGTTCTGTTTGCCCGCACAGGGCTGATGCTCGTGGTTAATGCGCCCACACTCCAGCAGCGCTGGTTCAGAGCCAAGGTTTTGGCGATGTTCAGTCGTGATGACGAGAGTTGACCAGCAGTGAGATGTTTCTTGGTGTTAACATCTCCGCTGGTTCGAGAAGTTGTCTTTTCCTTAGGCAGACCTTGAACTGAGTACAGCGTTTGTAGAGCATGCCCAGCCGTCAGCTGGAGCAAAGGTTGGCCAGGAGCCTAACTCCGTGATGACGTGACGCAGGGCCTTCGGCAAGACCGTGCCACCAGAGGGTAATGACCCCCGGCAAGCTTGTAGTAGCAAGTGAGTGAAGATGGAGAGAGTCAACCCATAGGCCGATGGACCTACGGTTATATAGCGGTAGTGACGTCAGCGCGCCGAATCTTCCAGAATGAAGGAGGAGTGAAAGAGCAGCCAATCAAAGCACAGCCCCATGCACATTGCGAGCGTTGCCGCTGGGGCGAGCACAGTACCTCATGAGAAAGTGTGACGGTATGGTGCGTCTAGAAAGACACCTCAAAAAAAAAGGTAAGTACATGAATAATAAAGAACAACAATTCAGATGAAACATAAATAAAATAAATAAATAAATAAACAGAACACCGCGTTCATACTGCAATTATAAAGGAAAAAATAATGGGGCAGAAATTGAACGTGTGTTTCACACCGTGCGGGAAACTTAGCCTACAAAAAACATTCGCAAAAGCGAACATGCTGGGAGGGGCGAGAAAAAATTGCAGTAAGAAAGCGCAGAAGTTAGGCCTCGCGTGGCAAAGGAGCAATCATAGTGATTGGCCTAAGAAAATGACCAGCAGAAGTCTGCAGTTTTACCACGCGAACCCTACCATCTCTGCCAGGAAAGCACTCAACAACCCTACCCAAATTCCAGACAAGAGGAGGACTAGGGTCTTTCAAAAGCACCAAGTCCCCCACCTGAAGGTTAGAGCAGGAAACAAGCCATTTACCACGCTGCTGAAGCAAACCGAGGTATTCCAACCTCCAGCGGCGCCAAAAATTATTTCGCAAACTTTCAATTTTGCGCCAAGAAATGGCTAAAGAAGATTGAGAATTAGAATATAACAAAGGGGGAGAGGCAGTCAAAGGACCACCGATAAGAAAATGGCCTGGCGTTAATGGCAGAAGATCTGAAGGATCATTAGATAAGGGTGATAAAGGACGAGAATTAATTATGCCCTCAATAAAAATAATTAAGGAATTAAACTCTTCATGAGAAAGGGGGGTGTGGCCACAAACACGTCTAAGGTGCTTCTTGGTGAGTTTCACACAAGACTCCCACCTCCCACCTTGATGAGGTGCATAAGGGGGGATGAAGTGCCACTTGAAATTTCTCTGGTGAGCATAATCAGTAATCCTTTCCAGCGCTGAATTTTGAGTAAGAGCTCTCTTAATTTGCTCAGAAGCTCCGATAAATTTTTTAGCATTGTCTGAGAATACTTCTGAAGGAAGACCTCTGCGAGCAGAAAATCTGGCAAAAGCTGCCAAAAAGTAAGCAGTAGAGGCGTTGGTAACTAGTTCTAAGTGAACTGCTCCGGTGACCATACATACAAACAGCGAAATATAGAGTTTTCCAAAAATACATTTTTTGGCCTCAGGAGAATTTCTTCTGTAAACAAAAGGCCCGGAGTAATCCACCCCCGTAAAGGTAAAGGGTCTAGCAGGCGCGGATCTAAAGTTGGGAAGATCACCCATGAGCTGAGCAGTAACTTTAGGGTTGGATTTAAAGCATGGAATGCACTTCCGGATGACAGAGGTAACTTCGTGGACTCCGTTTATGGGCCAATACCTTTCACGAATGATAGAAAGTAATGTACGAGTTCCAGCATGAAGATGCTGGTAATGATACTGACGAATGATTAAGGAAGTGACATGATGCTTTGAGGGAAGATTAATTGGATGTTTTTTATCCTCAGAAAGATCAGCCAAAGATAAACGTCCTCCTACTCTTAATAAACCATCAGTATCCAAAAAGGGGGCGAGTGAGGAAAGCCTACTCGATTTCTTAAGGGATTGACCTTGGGACAACACCTGGCATTCGTCAGAGAATATTTCTTGTTGAGTAAGCCATAAGATTTTTGTAGTGGCTAAACCTAATTCAGAAAGGGTTAAATATGGCTTAGGAAAAAGGGGTTGTTCTACCACAAAATATTTCCATCGAAGGAGATAAGCCATAACCCTCACCAATTTATGGAAAGAGGAATATCGCTGCAAGAGAAGGGGAGAGTCAGAAACGAGAAGAGAAGATCCAGTAACCTTACCAGCATCCGGCAAGTCTGATAACTCCGGATGAGGAAAATTTGGCCAAGCGGAGGGTTCTTGCAGAAGCCAACGGGGACCGTGCCAGTATAATGTCAGGTTAGCCAACATAAGAGGGGAACATCCCCGAGAAATGACATCTGCAGGGTTCTCCTTGCCAGATACATGATGCCATTGTTCAAGGTTAGACAATTGTTGAATTTTAGACACTCTATTAGCTACAAACACCTGCCAATGCGAGGGAGGTTTGGCAATCCATGCCAACGTGATGGCTGAGTCACTCCAAAAGTAAGTTTTAATAAATCGGATTTTCAAAGATTGACGGATTTTGACCGATAATTCAACCGCCAAAAGAGCAGCACAAAGTTCCAGCCGTGGCAAGGATAAAGATTTAAGAGGGGCCACCTTTGACTTAGCGCAAATTAAATTGGAAAAGAAATATGACTGGACAAAATTACGGCAAACAATATACGCACAACATCCATAAGCTTTCAATGAGCTATCGGCAAACATGTGAAGTTCATATCCTCCACAGGAGGGAAAGGGAATAATCACTCGCGGGATAATAACATTAGAGAGATCTTCCAAACTATTTCTATAAGAAATCCAATTTTTTTGCAACTCTGAAGGAACTGGTTCATCCCAACCAGTTTTCAAGGACCAAAGGTCTTGCATGAAAAGCTTTGCTGTGACGATGATTGGCGCCAAAAATTGGAGAGGATCAAATATCTTTGCAATCTCAGACAAAATTTGCCGCTTAGTTTGCGGTTTGATGTCACTGAGATTAATTTTGAAAAAGAAAAAATCCTTTTGAGGACTCCAATAGATGCCTAGAGTTTTGATGGAATTACTTTCCTGAAGAAGCTCTACGGAGTCGTTATAGACTGAAGTTAATGGAAATTTAGAAAGAAATTCTTCCGAATTAGAGTTCCACTTGCACAAGGAAAATCCGCCTCCCAAAAGCAAAGCTGTCAAATCCTTAGAGACTTGCAGTGCTTCAGATACTGACTCAAATGAATGAAGAAAATCGTCAACGTAAAATGATGATTTTAACACTTCAGAAGCCTTAGGAGAATACAACGGGCCATCCTGTTCAGCAAGTAATTTCAACGTACGTATGGCTAAAAAAGCAGAGGGCTTTAGTCCATAGGTTAATGTTTTTAGCCGAAAAATCTTGACAGGTTTAGTAGGCTCGTCGCGCCAAAGAATTCTCTGAAGGTCGCGCTGTTGTTGATCGACCAAAATCTGCCTATACATCTGATTGATATCAGATATCACTGCGATAGGGAACAAGCGAAAATTCATCAAAACAGAAGAAATGTCAGATTGAATTGGAGGGCCTGATAATAATGTGTCATTCAGAGAAGTTCCATTGGCATCCAATGCAGAGCCATTAAAGACCACTCTTATGTTTTCCTTTAAAATCTCATTCTTCCAAACTGGATGATGATTGAGGTAAATGACTTCAGATGGGGTATAAGAAGCATCATCTTTCTTGGTAACAACCTCCATGTGATCATGTGCCTCATATTCCTCCATAAATGTGGAGTATTGAGTTTTAACAACAGGGTCCCGTTTAAATTTGCTTTCCACAGCATAGAGTGCTCTAAGAGCCCTAGGGTGTGTTTCAAATAAAAGAGGTGGATTATCCACTCGGGGCATTGTTACGACAAATCTACCCTCTGAATTGCGTTTGGTTGTTTCGCGAAACAGTTTTTCACACATTTCATTTTCAACTGAGGAAGGTGAAACTGAATCTATAGTTTCGATTTTCCAAAATCTTTCTAAGTTGTAATCGAGACTTGTATTGACAAAATGACATTGTGAGAAATTTTGAAATGACTTACGAGGGACCTGTCCCGTTACTAACCAACCTAGCTTGGTATGATGAACAAACACTCCTGGTGATATTTTAACCTTAGAGCTAAGGAGACATTGCCAAAATACTTGGGCACTGAGAAGTATGTCTACTGGAGCGCTCGTATTAAATGTTGGATCTGCCAACTGAATGTTATGAGGAAATTGCCAATTTCTAATTTCAAAAGAAGTACTAGGGGTATTACTGCCAATTGTATCAATGGCAAGACAATTCAACTGAAATGTTGTGTTACAATTAACAGCATCTTTGATGTGAACACGAACAAAATGCATAGATTTAACATTGCTATTGTTAATACCGGTAACCTGAATTAATGTAGGTTGCTTGGGAAGACCAAGTTTCTTAATGAGACGCTCACTTATGAAGTCATGGGTGGCGGCATTATCCAATAAGGCACGTGCTTCAAGCCATCTACCAGAGGAATCTTGAACTTTTAATAACACGGTTGATAGTAGCACCTGGGAACTACGAATAGAGCTAGAGCTCTGAGTATAAGATTGCGCATTGGCTCCTGGGGATGTATCTTTAGAACATCCAGGGGAAGGAGCCTGACGTGGCTTTTCAAACCTATGAAGCAAGGTATGATGTTGAGCCTTGCAATGGGAGCAAGTATTTTTAGATACGCAATCAGGCACCATATGCCTAGCTGACAGACAGTTGTAGCAATATCTTTTTTGAGCTATTAATTTGCGTCTTTCGTCGGTAGAAAGGGCTTTAAAGGCAACGCAGGAATATAACCTGTGAGGCGCTTTACAGAGAATACAATCTGTTGAATTATGTTGAACAGTAAAGACAGCAGATTTGTTTATTTTAGTGCCGACTGGCTTCACAACATTAGATTTGTTATCTGCACTTCCTGACATATGACAGGCTACGGCTGATAAAACCTGACATCTATTATTTATAAACGTAAGCAATGAGCCATAGGTATATGAAGTGTCATTTGTTAGTTCCCTCTCCCATGCCTTTAAGGTTGATGAATCAAATTTGGAAGTAACCAAGTGAACTAAGAATAGATCCCAATGCTCGACCGGTTGATTCAACCGTGCCAATGCTCTGACGTGTAGTTGGACCGTGTCACTTAAGGCTCGCAGTGTTGACAAGCTGTCAGCTCGCGATGCGGGCAGGTTAAATAAGGCTTGAATATGCCTCTGTAAGCATAATTTTTCGTGGCCATAACGGCCTTTAAGAAGCTCTATAGCAATGTTATAGTTTTCTCCTGTTAAGGGGAGTTCTCTTATAAGTTGGAGGGGTGGTCCCTGCAAAATGGATTTTAAGTAATGAAATTTCTGAATTTCTGGAAGTGTGGCATTATCATGTACTAATGAACTGAATAATTCAAAGAATGATTGCCACATCTCTTCCTTTCCTGAAAAATGCGGAATTTCAATTTTACGTAGCAATGGTTTGATACCATTCCCATGGTCGCTAATTCTTCCTTGAGTTTCCTCTACCTTCAACGCCAGGGTCAAAGTTCTAACTAATGCCACAGCCTGAGCGTGTGTATCAAAGTAATTACTCTCTACTTCTTCCCTATCTGATTGATGTTCTGGATTTTTGATTTCAATTTCAAGTTGCACGAGATCATATTTCTCGTACGCCTGTTCAAAAGCTTTTAAACGCTGAGATATAATATCAAGGTTTTGTTCCTCTTTCGGTAGAGTAGCTAAATATTTTTGAAAACGGGTGAGTTGACCTTTGTAGGCCGCCCGAGAGTTTAACAGTTTATCATCTATTATTACTAGCATGGCTGGGAAGTTGGAATAACTCACTTACCAAAGCTGCTTGCGGCACCAGACAGACCTGCTTTCCGGAAAGAAACCAGTTGTGTAGTATGCTGGGATTGTTTCCGCTTTCCCGCAGATCTCCTGCGCTAGCCACGATATACTGAAATGTATAAGACAAATATTAGATTGCACAAGTTTTTTTTTTTAGAATAGAATTTGTGGTCTCAGAATGAAGGTTCTGGGTTCGATCCCGGGTTTCGGCACCATGGAAAAGGGTATGCCACCCTTTAGGGGATTTCGAAAAGATGTAAGGTTTCGGACACAGGGATTGAATCTTGGGTGATGGAAGAGACCAAGATTAGAATTTGCCTTTGCGTTTATTAAAGTTTTTAAACAGCATATAAAGTTACTTCTAATAAATATAGCTTTAAGCATTAACAAGAAGAAGAATAAAAATGCAAATTCAAAATGCAATATTTAAAACAGCGTATAAAGTTACTCCTAATAAATATAGTTTTAAGAATTAACAAGGAGAATAATAACAATGCAAATTTTCAAGTTTCTCCAGGAAACGGAAACGGTTAACAAAGTTCCCTTATGAGGGATTAAAAATTTATATTGTTCATAAAAAGAGAGACATAATTATAAATACCTAAACGAGGAACTCTTAATGATTAACCATGATGAATATGATACCACCTTTCAATGAGGTGAAAATACATAACCCTTTCTTTAGGCCAGCAAACCCTTGGCTGGAAACAGTTGGTTGATCCGCAAGGGGCTGATGCTTTGAAGTGGCAGTTCTGTTTGCCCGCACAGGGCTGATGCTCGTGGTTAATGCGCCCACACTCCAGCAGCGCTGGTTCAGAGCCAAGGTTTTGGCGATGTTCAGTCGTGATAACGAGAGTTGACCAGCAGTGAGATGTTTCTTGGTGTTAACATCTCCGCTGGTTCGAGAAGTTGTCTTTTCCTTAGGCAGACCTTGAACTGAGTACAGCGTTTGTAGAGCATGCCCAGCCGTCAGCTGGAGCAAAGGTTGGCCAGGAGCCTAACTCCGTGATGACGTGACGCAGGGCCTTCGGCAAGACCGTGCCACCAGAGGGTAATGACCCCCGGCAAGCTTGCAGTAGCAAGTGAGTGAAGATGGAGAGAGTCAACCCATAGGCCGATGGACCTACGGTTATATAGCGGTAGTGACGTCAGCGCGCCGAATCTTCCAGAATGAAGGAGGAGTGAAAGAGCAGCCAATCAAAGCACAGCCCCATGCACATTGCGAGCGTTGCCGCTGGGGCGAGCACAGTACCTCATGAGAAAGTGTGACGGTATGGTGCGTCTAGAAAGACACCTCAAAAAAAAAGGTAAGTACATGAATAATAAAGAACAACTATTCAGATGAAACATAAATAAAATAAATAAATAAATAAACAGAACACCGCGTTCATACTGCAATTATAAAGGAAAAAATAATGGGGCAGAAATTGAACGTGTGTTTCACACCGTGCGGGAAACATAGCCTACAAAAAACATTCGCAAAATCGAACACCTGGGAAGGAATCGAACCCTAGTCCCCAAGGGCGTTAGGTGTGACTTTCCGCACAGCCAACATAAGGAACGTCTCCATACTATTTTTATGAACACAATTCCGTAACCTTCCGGGTTACACGCCGCAAATTCGAATTTATGACTTAGTGCCCTAACAGGGGAATAGAACCATCATCCCCAAGGGCGTTAAGTGTGAATTTTCCCACAGCCAAAGTAAGGAACGTCTCCATACTAGTTTTATGAACACAGTACAGTATCCTTCCGGGTTACACGCCACAAATTCGAATTTAAGACCTTAGGCTTATTAACTTATGTAGTTTAGGTGGTACGGCCTTTTTTAGCCTACTTTCGATTTTTGCAAAAAATGAAAGTAGACTTATGAGATCAACACAGGGCGAAAAAAGTGTGTCTGTCTGTGTGTGTGTATGTGTGTGTGTGAGTCTGTGTGTGTGTGTGTCTGTGTGTCTGTGTGTGTGTGAGTGTGTGTACTCTGAATGTCTGTCCCCCCCTATCAATTCGAACACGGTGAATGCGAATTGAACGAAATTTGGTACAAAGGTAGCACTAGCAAAGGACACCTCAGTGTCATGTTTTATATCGCCGCCATCTTGACGGAAACGTAATGGCGGCCACACAAATGTTCAAAGCTTAAATCAAATTACGACTAACCTAATCATCCGATCTCTACCAAATTTTGCAACGACATACCTTTATGGGGGGAGCATCCTTTGACCAAACCAATAGGTCATCAGCGTAATAGTTTGCGGATGGCGGCCATCTTTGTGTGAAAATCGATTCCCCCTATTAATTCGAACACGGTGCAACTGAATGGAAAGAAATTTGGTACAGAGGTAGTACTAACAAAAGGCACCTCAGTGTCATGATTTATATCGCCGCCATCTTGACGGAAACGTAATGGCGGCCACACAAATGTTCAAAGCTTAAATCAAATTACGATTAACCTAATCATCCGATCTCTACCAAATTTTGCAACATCATACCTTTATGGGGGGAGCATCCTTTGACCAAGCCAATAGGTCATCAGCGTAATAGTTTGCGGATGGCGGCCATCTTTGTGTGAAAATCGATTCCCCCTATTAATTCGAACACGGTGCAACCGAATGGAACGAAATTTGGTACAGAGGTAGTACTAACAAAAGGCACCTCAGTGTCATGATTTATATCGCCGCCATCTTGACGGAAACGTAATGGCGGCCACACAAATGTTCAAAGCTTAAATCAAATTACGATTAACCTAATCATCCGATCTCTACCAAATTTTGCAACATCATACCTTTATGGGGGGAGCATCCTTTGACCAAGCCAATAGGTCATCAGCGTAATAGTTTGCGGATGGCGGCCATCTTTGTGTGAAAATCGATTCCCCCTATTAATTCGAACACGGTGCAACCGAATGGAACGAAATTTGGTACAGAGGTAGTACTAACAAAAGGCACCTCAGTGTCATGATTTATATCGCCGCCATCTTGACGGAAACGTAATGGCGGCCACACAAATGTTCAAAGCTTAAATCAAATTACGATTAACCTAATCATCCGATCTCTACCAAATTTTGCAACTACATACCTTTATGGAGGGAGCATCCTTTGACCAATCTAATAGGTCATTCACCTGATAGTTTGCGGATGGGGGCCATCTTTATGTCAAAATTGATTCCCCCTATTAATTCGAACACGGTGGAACCGAATGGAACGAAATTTGGTACAGAGGTAGCACTAGCAAAGGGCACCTCAGTGTCATGTTTTATATCGTCGCCATCTTGACTGAAACGTAATGGCGGCCACACGAATGTTCAAAGCTTAAATCAAATTACGACTAACCTAATCATCCGATCTCTACCACATTTTGCAACTACATATCTTTATGGAGGGAGCATCCTTTGACCAATCTAATAGGTCATTCACCTAATATTTTGCGGATGGAGGCCATCTTTATGTCAAAATTGATTCCCCCTATTAATTCGAACACGGTGGAACCGAATGGAACGAAATTTGGTACAGAGGTAGTACTAGCAAAGGGCACCTCAGTGTCATGTTTTATATCGCCGCCATCTTGACTGAAACGTAATGGCGGCCACACGAATGTTCAAAGCTTAAATCAAATTACGATTAACCTAATCATCCGATCTCTACCAAATTTTGCAACTACATACCTTTATGGAGGGAGCATCCTTTGACCAATCTAATAGGTCATTCGCCTAATAGTTTGCGGATGGCGGCCATCTTTGTGTCAGAATCGATTCCCCCTATTAATTCAAACACGCTGAAACCAAATGGAACGAAATTTGGTATAGAGGTAGCACTAGCAAAGGGCACCTCAGTGTCATGTTTTATATCACCGCTATCTTGATGGAAACGTAATCGCGGCCACCCAAATGTTAAAAGCTAAAATGTAATTACGACCAACCTAATAATCTAGTCTCTACCTAATTTTGCAACACCATATCTTTATGTGGGAAACATATTCTGACCAAACTGCAAGAACATCAGCCCAATAGTTTGCAGATGATGGCCAAGTATGTGTGCAAATCGATTCCCCCTATCAATTCAAACACGGTGAAATCGAATTGAACGAAATTTGGTACAGAGGTAGCACTAGCAAAGGGCACATCATATTCATGTTTAATATCCCAATAGCACGTTGTATTTCAACAAGCTCCTACAACCAACATTCAATCATACTCCTTGAAAAGGACAAAGAGTTATAACAATACCCATGCATTTAGGAGAAAGTAGGCTATATGTTCTTTACTGAACATCTTGTTTCAAGTAATATGACTTCTTTAGATGATGTATGGGTAAATCAAGCGGGTTGATCACGAATAGACTATTAGTTTTGCACCCGTATTAATACTTCGGTCGTACTAGAGCCCCGCGTGACAAATTCGAATTTATGACAGTACCTGGGAGGTGAATCGAACCCTCTTCCCCAAGGGCATTAGGTGTGTCTATTCTCACAGAAAATGTAACGAACGTCTCCTTACTATTTTTATGAACACAATACCGTAAATTTCCGGGTTACACGCCGCAAATTCGAATTTATGACTTAGTACCCTAGCAGGGGAATCCAACACTCGTCCCCAAGGGCGTTATGTGTGACTTTTCCCACAGCCAACATAAGGAACATCTCCATACTATTTTTATGAACACAATACCGTATCCATCCGGGTTACACGCCACAAATTCGAATTTAAGACCTTAGGCTTAGTAACTTATGTAGTTTAGGTGGTACGGCCTTTTTTTCTAGTAATATGACTTCTTTAGATGATGTATGGGTAAATCAATGGGGCTGATCACGAATAGACTATTAGTTTTGCACCCGAATTAATACTTCGGTCGTACTAGAGCCCCGCGCGACAAATTCGAATTTATGACAGTACCTGGGAGGTGAATCGAACCCTCTTCCCCAAGGGCATTAGGTGTGTCTATTCTCACAGAAAATGTAAGGAACGTCTCCTTACTATTTTTATGAACACAATACCGTAACTTTCCGGGTTACACGCTGCAAATTCGAATTTATGACTTAGTGCCCTAGTAGGGGAATCGAACCCTCGTCCCCAAGGGCGTTAGGTCTGAATTTTCCCACAGCCAACGTAAGGAACTTCTCCATACTATTTTTATGAGCACAATACCGTAACTTTCCAGGTTTCACGCCGCAAATTCGAATTTATGACCTGGGACATAGCTTAGGTGTTACGGACATTATTTCTCGAAATGCGACTTCCTTACATGAATTATGGGTAAATCGAGGGCGCTGATCGCGAATATACTACTAGTTTTGCAGTCGTATTAATACTTTGGCTGTACTAGAGCACCACGTGAATAATTTCGAATTTATGACTGTACCTGGGTGGGGAATAGAACTCTCGTCCCCAAAGGTGTTAGGTGTGTCTATTCTCACATACAACGTAAGGAACGTCTCCATACTATTTTTATGAACACATTACCGTAACTTTCCGAGTTACACGCCGCAAATTCGAATTTATGAATTACTACCTGGGAGGGAATTGAATCCTTGTCCCCAAGGGCGTTAGGTGTGACATTTCGCACAGCCAACGTAAGGCACGTCTCCATACAATTTTTATGAACACAATACAGTAGTTTGCCGGGTTACACGCCGCAAATTCGAATTTATGACTTAGTGCCTGTTAGGGGAATGGAACCCTCGTCCCCAAGGGCCTAAGGTGTGACTTCTTGCACAGCCAATGTAAGGAACGTCTCCATACTATTTTTATGAACACAATTCCGTAACTTTCCGGGTTACACGTCGCAAATTCGAATTAATGACTTAGGATCTGGGAGAGAATCGAACCCTCGTCCCCAAGGGCGTTAGGTGTGTCTATTCTCACAGACAATGTAAGGAACGTCTCTTTAATATTTTTATTAACACATTACCGTAATGTTCCAGGTTACACGCCGCAAATTTGAATTTATGACTTACTACCTGTGAGGAAAACGAATCCTTGTCCCCAAGGGTGTTAGGTGTGACTTTTCGCACCGCCAACGTAAGGCACGACTCCAAACTATTTTTATGAACACAATACCGTCACTTGCCGGGTTACACGCCGCGAATTCGAATTTAGGACTTAGTGCCTGTTAGGGGAATTGAACCCTCGTCCCCAAGGTCCTTAGGTGTGACTTTTATCACAGCCAATGTAAGGAACGACTCCATACTATTTTTATGAACACCATACCGTACCTTTCCGGGTTACACGCCGCAAATTCGAATTTATGACTAAGTACCTGGGAGGGAATCGAACCCTAGCCCCAAGGGCGTTAGGTGTGACTTTTTGCACAGCCAACGTAAGGCACGTCTCCATACTATTTTTATGAACACAATACCGTATCTTTCCGGGTTACACACCGTTAATTCGAATTTAGGACATAGTGCCTGTTAGGGGAAACGAACCCTCGTCCCCAAGGGCCTTAGGTGTGACTTTTTGCAAAGCCAATGAAAGGAACGTCTCCATATTATTTCTGTGAACACGATATCGTAACTTTCCGGGTTACACGCATCAAATTCGAATTTATGACTAAGTACCTGGGAAGGAATCGAACCCCAGTCCCCAAGGGCGTTAGGCGTGACTTTCCGCACAGCCAACATAAGGAACGTCTCCATACTATTTTTATGAACACAATACCGTATCCTTCCGGGTTACACGCCACAAATTCGAATTTAAGACCTTAGGCTTAGTAACTTATGTAGTTTAGGTGGTACGGCCTTTTTTTCTAGTAATATGACTTCTTTAGATGATGTATGGGTAAATCAAGGGGGCTGATCACGAATAGACTATTAGTTTTGCACCCGTATTAATACTTCGGTCGTACTAGAGCCCCGCGCGACAAATTCGAATTTATGACAGTACCTGGGAGGTGAATCGAACCCTCTTCCCCAAGGGCATTAGGTGTGTCTATTCTCACAGAAAATGTAAGGAACGTCTCCTTACTATTTTTATGAACACAATACCGTAACTTTCCGGGTTACACGCTGCAAATTCGAATTTATGACTTAGTGCCCTAGTAGGGGAATCGAACCCTCGTCCCCAAGGGCGTTAGGTGTGAATTTTCCCACAGCCAACGTAAGGAACTTCTCCATACTATTTTTATGAGCACAATACCGTAACTTTCCAGGTTGCACGCCCCAAATTCGAATTTATGACCTGGGACATAGCTTAGGTGTTACGGACATTATTTCTCGAAATGCGACTTCTTTACATGAATTATGGGTAAATCGAGGGTGCTGATCGCGAATATACTACTAGTTTTGCAGTCGTATTAATACTTTGGCTGTACTAGAGCACCACGTGAATAAATTCGAATTTATGACTGTACCTGGGTGGGGAATAGAACTCTCGTCCCCAAAGGTGTTAGGTGTGTCTATTCTCACATACAACGTAAGGAAGGTGTCCATACTATTTTTATGAACACATTACCGTAACTTTCCGAGTTACACGCCGCGAATTCGAATTTATGGATTACTACCTGGGAGGGAATTGAATCCTTGTCCCCAAGGGCGTTAGGTGTTACATTTCGCACAGCCAACGTAAGGCACGTCTCCATACAATTTTTATGAACACAATACAGTAGTTTGCCGGGTTACACGCCGCGAATTCGAATTTAGGACTTAGTGCCTGTTAGGGGAATCGAACCCTCGTCCCCAAGGGCCTTAGGTGTGACTTTTATCACAGCCAATGTAAGGAACGACTCCATACTATTTTTATGAACACCATACCGTACCTTTCCGGGTTACACGCTGCAAATTCGAATTTATGACTTAGTGCCCTAGTAGGGGAATCGAACCCTCGTCCCCAAGGGCGTTAGGTGTGAATTTTCCCACAGCCACCGTAAGGCACGTCTCCATACTATTTTTATGAACACAATACCGTATCTTTCCGGGTTACACACCGTTAATTCGAATTTAGGACTTAGTGCCTGTTAGGGGAAACGAACCCTCGTCCCAAAGGGCCTTAGGTGTGACTTTTTGCAAAGCCAATGAAAGGAACGTCTCCATACTATTTCTTTGAACACGATATCGTAACTTTCCGGGTTACACGCATCAAATTCGAATTTATGACTAAGTACCTGGGAAGGAATCGAACCCCAGTCCCCAAGGGCGTTAGGTGAGACTTTCCGCACAGCCAACATAAGGAACGTCTCCATACTATTTTTATGAACACAATACCGTAGCTTTCCGGGTTACACGCCGCAAATTCGAATTTATGACTTAGTGCCCTAGCAGGGGAATCGAACCCTCATCCCCAAGGGCGTTAAGTGTGAATTTTCCCACAGCCATCGTAAGGAACGTCTCCTTACTATTTTCATGAACACATTACCGTAACGTTCCGGGTTACACGCCGCAAATTCGAATTTATGACTTACTACCTGGGAGGGAATCGAATCCTTGTCCCCAAGGGCGTTAGGTGTGACTTTTCGCACAGCCAACGTAAGGCACGACTCCATACTATTTTTATGAACACAATACCGTAACTTGCCGGGTTACACACCGCTAATTCCAATTTAGGACTTAGTGCCTGTTAGGGGAATCGAACCCTCGTCCCCAAGGGCCTTAGGTGTGACTTTTTGCACAACCAATGTAAGGAACATCTACATACTATTTTTTTGAACACGATACCGTAACTTTCCGGGTTACACGCAGCAAATTCGAATTTATGACTAAGTACCAGGGAAGGAATCGATCCCTAGTCCCCAAGGGCGTTAGGTGTGACTTTCCGCACAGCCAACATAAGGAACGTCTCCATACTATTTTTATGAACACAATACGGTAACTTTCTGGGTTACACGCCGCAAATTCGAATTTATGACTTAGTATCCTAGCAGGGGCATCCAACACTCGTCCCCAAGGGCGTTAGGTGTGACTTTTCCCACAGCCAACATAACGAACATCTCCATACTATTTTTATGAACACAATACCGTATCCTTCCGGGTTACACGCCACAAATTCGAATTTAAGACCTTAGGCTTAGAAACTAATGTAGTTTTTGTGGTACGGCCTTTTTTTCTAGTAATATGACTTCTTTAGATGATGTATGGGTAAATCAAGGGGGCTGATCACGAATAGACTATTAGTTTTGCACCCGTATTAATACTTCGGTCGTACTAGAGCCCCGCGCGACAAATTCGAATTTATGACAGTACCTGGGAGGTGAATCGAACCCTCTTCCCCAAGGGCATTAGGTGTGTCTATTCTCACAGAAAATGTAAGGAACGTCTCCTTACTATTTTTATGAACACAATACCGTAACTTTCCGGGTTACACGCTGCAAATTCGAATTTATGACTTAGTGCCCTAGTAGGGGATTCGAACCCTCGTCCACAAGGGCGTTAGGTGTGAATTTTCCCACAGCCAACGTAAGGAACTTCTCCATACTATTTTTATGAGCACAATACCGTAACTTTCCAGGTTGCACGCCCCAAATTCGAATTTATGACCTGGGACATAGCTTAGGTGTTACGGACATTATTTCTCGAAATGCGACTTCTTTACATGAATTATGGGTAAATCGAGGGTGCTGATCGCGAATATACTACTAGTTTTGCAGTCGTATTAATACTTTGGCTGTACTAGAGCACCACGTGAATAAATTCGAATTTATGACTGTACCTGGGTGGGGAATAGAACTCTCGTCCCCAAAGGTGTTAGGTGTGTCTATTCTCACATACAACGTAAGGAAGGTCTCCATACTATTTTTATGAACACATTACCGTAACTTTCCGAGTTACACGCCGCGAATTCGAATTTATGAATTACTACCTGGGAGGGAATTGAATCCTTGTCCCCAAGGGCGTTAGGTGTGACATTTCGCACAGCCAACGTAAGGCACGTCTCCATACAATTTTTATGAACACAATACAGTAGTTTGCCGGGTTACACGCCGCAAATTCGAATTTATGACTTAGTGCCTGTGAGGGGAATGGAACCCTCGTCCCCAGGGGCCTAAGGTGTGACTTCTTGCACAGCCAATGTAAGGAACGTCTCCATACTATTTTTATGAACACAATACCGTAACTTTCCGGGTTACACGTCGCAAATTCGAATTAATGACTTAGGATCTGGGAGAGAATCGAACCCTCGTCCCCAAGGGCGTTAGGTGTGTCTTTCCTCACAGACAATGTAAGGAACGTCTCAATACTATTTTTATGAAAACAATACCGTACCTTTCCAGGTTGCACGCCGAAAATTCGAATTTATAACCTGGTACATAATAACTTATATAGTTTAGGTGGTATGGAAATTATATCTCGAAATGTGTCTTCTTTACATGAGTTGTGGGTAAATCGAGGGTGCTGATCGCGAATATACTATTAGTTTTGCACCTGTATTAATACTTCGGCTGTACTAGAACACCGCGCGACAAATTCGAATTTATGACTTACTACCTGGGAGGGAATCGAATCCTTGTCCCCAAGGGCCTTAGGTGTTACTTTTTGCACAGCCAATGAAAGAAACGTCTCCATACTATTTTTCTGAACACGATACCGTAACTTTCCGGGTTACACGCATCTAATTCGAATTTATGACTAAGTACCTGGGAAGGAATCGAACCCTAGTCCCCAAGGGCGTTAGGTGTGACTTTCCGCACAGCCAACATAAGGAACGTCTCCATACTATTTTTATGAACACAATTCCGTAACTTTCCGGGTTACACGCCGCAAATTCGAATTTATGACTTAGTGCCCTAGCAGGGGAATAGAACCCTCATCCCCAAGGGCGTTAAGTGTGAATTTTCCCACAGCCAACGTAAGGAACTTCTCCATACTATTTTTATGAGCACAATACCGTAACTTTCCAGGTTGCACGCCGCAAATTCGAATTTATGACCTGGGACATAGTAACTTATGTAGCTTAGGTGTTACGGACATTATTTCGCGAAATGCGACTTCTTTACATGAATTATGGGTAAATCGAGGGTGCCGATCGCGAATATACTATTAGTTTTGCAGCCTTATTAATACTTTGGCTGTACTAGAGCACCACGTGAATAAATTCGAATTTATGACTGTACCTGGGTGGGGAATAGAACTCTCGTCCCCAAAGGTGTTAGGTGTGTCTATTCTCACATACAACGTAAGGAAGGTCTCCATACTATTCTTATGAACACATTACCGTAACTTTCCGAGTAACACGCCGCAAATTCGAATTTATGAATTACTACCTGGGAGGGAATTGAATCCTTGTCCCCAAGGGCGTTAGGTGTGACTTCTTGCAAAGCCAATGTAAGGAACGTCTCCATACTATTTTTATGAACACGATACCGTAACTTTCCGGGTTACACGCCGAATAATTCGAATTTATGACTAAGTACCATGGAGGGAATCGAACCCTAGCCCCAAGGGCGTTACGTGTGACGTTCCGCACAGCCAACATAAGGAACGTCTCCATACTATTTTTATGAACGCAATACCGTAACTTTCCGGGTTACTCGTCGCAAATTCGAATTAATAACCCGTATTAATACTTCGGCTGTACTAGAACACCGCGCCACAAATTCAAATTTATGACTGTACTTGGGTGGGGAATAGAACTCTCGTCCGCAAGGGCGTTAGGTGTGTCTATTCTCACAGACAATGTAAGGAACGTCTCCTTACTATTTTATGAACACAATACCGTAACGTTCCGGGTTACACGCCGCAAATTCGAATTTATGACTTACTACCTGTGAGGGAATCGAATCCTTGTCCCCAAGGGCGTTAGGTGTGACTTTTCGCACAGCCAACGTAAGGCACGTCTCCATACAATTAATATGAACACAATGCCGTATCATTCCGGGTTACACACCGTTAATTCGAATTTAGGACTTAGTGCCTGTTAGGGGAATTGAACCCTCGTCCCCAAGGGCCTTAGGTGTGACTTTTTGCACAGCCAATGAAAAGAACGTCTCCATACTATATTTTTGAACACGATATCGTAACTTTCCGGGTTACACGCATCAAATTCGAATTTATGACTAAGTACCTGGGAAGGATTCGAACCCTAGTCCCCAAGGGCGTTAGGTGTGACTTTCCGCACAGCCAACATAAGGAACGACACCATACTATTTTTATGAACACAATACCGTAACTTTCCGGGTTACACGAAGCAAATTCGAATTTATGACTTAGTGCCCTAGCAGGGAATCGAACCCTCATTCCCAAGGGCGTTAAGTGTGAATTTTCCCACAGCCATCGTAAGGAACGTCTCCATACTATTTTTATGAACACAATACCGTAACTTTCCAGGTTACACGTCGCAAATTCGAATTTATGACCTGGTACATAATAACTTATGTAGTATAGGTGGTACGGACATTATTTCTCGTAATGTGACTTCTTTACATGAATTATGGGTAAATCGAGGGTGCTGATCGCGAATATACTATTAGTTTTGCAGTCGTATTACTACTTCTGCTGTACTAGAGCACCGCGCGACAAATTCGAATTTATGACTGTACCTGGGTGGGGAATAGAACTCTCGTCCGCAAGGGCGTTAGGTGTGTCTATTCTCACAGACAATGTAAGGAACGTCTCCTTACTATTTTGTGAACACACTACCGTAACGTTCCGGGTTACACGCCGCAAATTCGAATTTATGACTTACTACCTGGGAGGGAATCGAATCCTTGTCCCCAAGGGCGTTAGGTGTGACTTTTCGCACAGCCAACGTAAGGCACGACTCCATACTATTTTTATTAACACAATATGGTAACTTCCCGGGTCACACGCCGCAAATTCGAATTTATGACTTAGTACCCTAGCAGGGGAATCCAACCCTCGTCCCCAAGGGCGTTAGGTGTGACTTTTCCCACAGCCAACACAAGTAACATCTCCATACTATTTTTATGAACACAATATCGTAACCTTCCGGGTTACACGCCACAAATTCGAATTTAAGACCTTAGGCTTAGTAACTTATGTAGTTTAGGTGGTACGGCCTTTTTTCCCGTAATATGACTTCTTTACATGAAGTATGGGTAAATCGAGGGGGCTGATCACGAATATACTATTAGTTTTGCACCCGTATTAATACTTCGGTCGTACTAGAGCACCGCTTGACAAATTCGAATTTATGACAGTACCTGGGAGGTGCATCGAATCCTCGTCCCCAAGGGCATTAGGTGTGTCTATTCTCACAGAAAATGTAAGGAACGTCTCCTTACTATTTTTATGAACACAATACCGTAAATTTCCGGGTTACACGCCGCATATTCCAATTTATGACTTAGTGCCCTAGCAGGGGAATCGAACCCTCGTCCCAACGGGCGTTAAGTGTGAATTTTCCCACAGCCAACGTAGGGAACGTCTCCATACTATTTTTATGAACAAAATACCGTAACTTTACAGGTTGCACGCCGCAAATTCCAATTTATGACCTGGGACATAATAACTTATGTAGTTTAGGTGGTACGGACATTATTTCTCGAAATGTGACTTCTTTACATGAATTATGGGTAAATCGAGGGTGCTGATCGCGTATATACTATTAGTTTTGCACCCGTATTAATACTTCGGCTGTACTAGAGCACCGCGTGAAAAAATTCGATTTTATGACTGTACCTGGGAGGTGAATCGAACCCTCTTCCCCAAAGGCATTAGGTGAGTCTGTTCTCACAGAATATGTGAGGAACGTCTCCATACTATTTTTATGAACACAATACCGTAACTTTCCAGGTTGCACGCCGAAAATTCGAATTTTTGATTTGGGACTTAGTAACTTATGTAGTTTAGGTGGTACGGACATTTTTTTCTCGAAATGTGACTTCTTTACATGAATTATGGGTAAATCGAGGGTGCTAAACGCTAATGTACTATTAGTTTTGCACCCGTATTAATACTTCGGCTGTACTAGGGCACCGCGCGACAAATTCGAATTTATGACTGTACCTGGGAGGGGAATAGAACACTCGTCCCCAAGGGCGTTAGGTGTGACTTTCCGCACAGCCAACTTAAGTAACGTCTCCATACTATTTTTATGAACACCATACTGTAACATTCTGGGTTACACACCACAAATTCTAATTTATGAATTAGTAGCTGGGAGGGAATCGAACCCTCGTCCCCATGTGCGTTAGGTGAGACTTTTTGCACAGCCAATGTAAGGAACGTCTCCATACTATTTATATGAACACCATACCGTAACATTCTGGGTTACACACCACAAATTCCAATTTATGACTTAGTACCTGGGAGGGAATCGAACCCTCGTCCCCAAGGGCGTTAGATTTGACCCTTTTGCACAGCCAGTGTAAGATACTTCTCCATAATATTTTTATGAACACAATACAGTAGCTTTCGGGTTTATACGCCGCCAATTCGAATTTATGACTTAGTGCCTGACCGGGGAATCGAACCCTCGTCCCCAAGGGCGTTCGGTGTCTCTTTCCTCACAGACAATGTAAGATACGTATCAATACTATTTTTATGAACACAATACCGTATTTTTCCAGGTTGCACGCCGCAAATTCGAATGTATGACCTGGGACTTAGTAACTTATGTAGTTTAGGTGGTACGGACATTTTTTTCTCGAAATGCGACTTCTTTACATGAATTATGGGTAAATTGAGGGTGCTGATCGCGAATATACTATTAGTTTTGCACCCGTATTAATACTTCGGCTGTACTAGAGCACCGCGCGACAAATTCGAATTTATGACTGTACCTGGGAGGGGAATCGAACACTCGTCCCCAAGGGCGTTAGGTGTGTATTTTCTTACAGACAATGTAAGGAACGTCTCCATACTATTTTTATGAACACCATACCGTACCATTCTGAGTTACACACCGCAAATTCGAATTTATGACTTAGTACCTGGGAGGGAATCGAATCCTTGTTCCCAAGGGCGATAGGTGTGACTTTTCGCACAGCCAACGTAAGGAACGTCTCTATACTATTTTTATGAACACAATACCGTAACTTTTCGGATTACACGCCGCAAATTCGAATTTATGACCTGGGACTTCGTAACTTATGGAGTTTAGGTGGTGTAATAGTCCAAATATTTCCCCTTAATTATTATTTTTATAAGAATCAAAATTAATTTAATATTTATATTATGTATATTTTAATTATCATATCAATTCTGGATTTATTCCATTATTTCATTACATAATTATATATAAGGGATTTAATTATTGTTTAGTGAAAATGGAAATTTTCGTTAGATTCATGGTAGGTTATCTTATACAGGACATGCTTGGGAAATATTTCCGTCGACGTGTCGTCATCTTCGCCACGGGTAGTCTGTCCAGTGTAGACTGAATTTCCCAGAAATAGTATTTTGTTTCCGGGTGACGCGAGGCTCCGAGACAAAGCACTTGGTCAGTTGGGACGACACTCTATCGTTAACGTTTCTCCTGTACAGTTCTTGTTTGCGTCGAGTTGCATTTCTTGTGAAAATGGCAAATATAATTAGAGCTTTCCCGGATATTTCCGAATTACGTCTGAGAGATCTATTCTTGGCCACAGCAACAGTTCCTCAATCTATCCAGTGTGGACGTGATCATGGGCTTTTGAAAATTGTAGTGGTTTGTGAGAATGGTACTTGCGTGGGACGCAATGAAATGCGTTTGGAAAATAGACCAGGGATAGATGGTTCTATTTTGCGCTGTTCAGCCGGGCGTGTCTGCAGAAAAACCTGTTCTGTAAGGAAACTTTCGTTCTTTAGTGGTAGCCATCTGCCAATTTCAGAAATTATCATTTTGGCTTACTATTGGGCATATGAATTTGACAAGCAATCCTTTTTGATGCGTGAATTGGATTTAAGTAACAAAACAATCATCGACTGGCAACAGTTTTTTCGAGATATTTGCCATGAATATTTAATTCAGCATCCCATTCAGCTGGGAGGAGTTGGCCATACAGTTGAAATAGATGAAAGCTGTTTTGTACGACGGAAATTCAATCGAGGTCGCCGAGTACGTGAACAGTGGGTATTTGGAGCATATGATGTTGAAACTAAGGAAAGTTTTATGGTTGCTGTTCAACGAAGAGATGCCCAAACATTACTGCCAATAATTCAGCAGTATATTCGTCCAGGCACTACTGTAATGTCTGATATGTGGGGGGAGGGGGTGGGGGCGTATAATGCCCTTAACAACTTAGACTACCAGCACTTAACGGTGAATCACTCCATGAATTTTGTCGACCCTGTTACACATGCTACGACAAATCACGTAGAGTGTGTGTGGCAGAAAGCCAAGAAAGGTAACAAGCGACGTTTTGGCACACACCGTACAATGATCAGCAACTATTTGGCCGAATTTATCTGGCGACAGCGTTTTGGGGTAAATGCGTTTCACCATTTCATCGAGCATGTTCGATCAGTGTTCCCTGAGGCTGCTATTGACGATTAGCATCTGTGAAAAGCTGTCTCCTCGGTCGAGCCTTGGCTTAATAAACGACCCTTTTCAGGGCCATCAAAATAAACGGCCCTTTTCAGGGCCACCAACTGAACTGGAATAGAGCTAGTTTGCTGGTATAGGAAACTATGACAAAACTAATAGTATATTCGTGATCAGCCACCCTGATTTACCCGTAATCAGGGATGGCTTCGATTGCGAGGGGCAGGGCAGGGCCTGCCTGGAGATTAGGCGACAGCCTGATCATCTGGCATGGCACGCTGCGGGCTGGTGGGCCACATACAACTCATAGAAACCTTACTTTACCTGCTCCACAACTCAAAAATAAATTATCAACTCTAAACGTTCTAAATTATTCATAAAAAAAGCCTTCTCCTTAATATTTCTAAATTCTACTTTATATAATTTATTAAAAGTACAGGTACTATAAATTTGTTTATAATTAGTATTTCTTGGATGATGAGATTTATAATTATAAAAGTATTTTACTTTATAGAATAAGAAATTTTAAAAGAATTATGATTAGATTATTGTTTATGGATGAATAGAAATTGATAAAATTTAATGTAAAGTTTTACTTTTTAAATAAAAATCTTGAGTATTGGGCCGTCAATTAATTTTTAGAAGTTTTGAATTAAAAAAATAGTAGATTTAAAAAAATTGAATTTTTGGATATATGGTAATTAATTTATTATTCACTATTATTGGTATAATTTTATATAAAAATATACGATCTAAATAAAAAAATCACGTGATGGTAATAGAAAAACTGATAGTTGGACCCTCCAAATTCAATCTGTTATATACATAGTTGGGCAAAATACTCCCAAAATGTATTTTCGATACAAAATACTCACAAAAATGTATTTTAGATACAAAATACACTTATAAAATTCCTGAAAATACAAAATAAGTTAGTATTTTAAGATACAATTCAAAATACAGAATACTTTTAGTAAAATATGGTTCTATTCCATTCAAACTTTTCAAAATAGCATTATTATTATTATATATATTATCAGTGATCTGGTCGGGTGCGTGCATTAACGTGAAGGCCAAAGGGTTCAAATCCCACCGTCAGCCTCCATGAAACTGTACTTCCTGATAGGCCTTGGTCGCTTCCCTTGCCCTATTGTCATTTCGTTTCCCATCCAGCTCTGTGTTGAGGATAGCGTCAGGAGGGTCATCCAGCCGTTAATGCCACTGCCACATATTAGCCTACCTCACCTCGACCCCGAACCCACGAAATGGGAAATATATACGGTAGAGAAATTATTATTATTATCATCATATGACCTAAGCTACCTCGTGGAGATCTTTTGAGCTAGTACCATCATCTACCGTGAATCAAACTACCATTAATCCATCAGCTTGGTACAGTACTATTTTGTATAAATTTGTGGCTTTCTTTTTATATACGGTATGTTGATTAATTAAGAGGCTTTTTTCATTTCATTTCATATTTATTTATCAGTGCCTTACACTGTATTTACAGTACACTGAAGGGAGTCTCTGTAAAGAGCAAAGCCCCACTTCGCATTCGGGATGCGTCAGAGCCCCCAATATATACACTGGGTTATATTTTCATATGCACACAAGATGGCCTTTGCGACATCGTGGGCACGTAGCCCGTGTGCTTGGGTGTGTGTGCGAAATTTGTCTGATAACCTGTGTTACTGCAATGCCTATATTAGTGTGTGTATTTGTAATTCAGATGCCATCTCAGCATTCGCCTGGAGTATTATTGGGAAACTACGGCAAACCACTTCCAGGATGGCTGAAATGGGATTCGAACCCGCCTCTTCTCGGTTTTGCCTCACGAGGCTGAGTGTATCCCGTTCCAGCCCTCATACCAGAATTACATTTCTTGCCAGAGTCGGAAATCGAACCCGGGCTTCCGTGGTGGCAGCCAAGAGCGCTAGCCACTACGCAACGTAACAAGGCGGACTTATATATACAGTATATATACCGTATGTAGAGCGTAAACTGCATGTGTACTGTGTAGTTTGCACTGCCTGTAAGGAAAAGCCGGATTCCCCAACAACTGAAATACCTTTGTTCCTTTCACTTTAACACCAGTTCACAATAGGGGTTCAGGTTATGAATGACCAGGAATTTCCACAAATATTACCTGGACCTATTATCTCAAATTCCTTAATTCCAACCTTCAGTGAAATACTAAGCTGCTTACCATCAACCACAGAAAGCAAGGAGTTATGACTCCAATTAAAGCTAGCATCGTTGTTAAGTTGCGACATTTAGTGAAAACATTTGGAAGAGAATTTTTTTCTACCGACGATAGTGTCCTTTATTGTAAAATTTGTGAAACAAATGTAGGGAGTTTCAAGAAAGTTTTCAGTGCCTCAACATTTGGAAACTGCCAAACATAAGTGAAATGTCGTTAAAAAAGAAAAGGAAACCCACATAAATTCAACCCTTGTTAGCAAGCAGAAAATTCAGGAGTCTATCGCAGGATAATACTGAAATCATCATCATATATATTATTTCAGTAGTATGCATCCCTCCTGCGGCGCTCACAAGAGACCGATCGTGAAAAATTAGCATTCAAAAGAAAGAGAATATACATTACCAGTGACTCATTGCACTCTAATTTCATAAATATCTATAATTTCTTTAAAAAATGACTTAAAAACTGTACGAAGTGTGAGATTTGCAGTTACTGTTGCTGCAGGATGATACGCTCCATAATTGGTGTCCACTTCACATTTTGGCCGCTGTGACGCCTTTTTATGTCATTTTAAAATTCTGAGGTCTTTCCTTTATCATTTTGCATCGATTTCAGAAACAGCAAATCAAAGGAATGTGTACGTTTTCAGAATCTGTAGGCTAAATGAATGGATTGGGTAACTTGGCCTACTCAAATCGTATAACCGGCGAGTGTTACTGTTAAGCTTTCAATCAATGGACTCAGCACAAACATGATTTAAGCTCATCCGTCTAAACAATGGATTTATTATATTCCAGGTTTGTTAATATGCCGCGATACAGGATTTTCTTCTGCATTCTAAGATAATTCCATAAATATCGATTTTTGTAAGAATTGTGCTTTTTGAAAATACTGTTGCTCTAACATGCTGCAATTCTGAGTTGTCGTCTAAAACCTTAAAACATTGAACGTTAATTCTCTAACAGTTTTTCTTCTATCTGATTTTCAGAATCAGTAAATCAATGGATTGGGTACAGGTTTTTCTTCTGCATTTTAATTCCATAAATATTGATTTTTGTAAGAAGTGTGATTTTTACAAATACTGTTGCTGTATCATGCTAGATTTGTCGTCTACAACCTTAAAACTATCATCATCATCATCATCATCATCATATAGGACTCATAAATTAGCAGTGAAGAATTGCATTCAAATTTCATAAATATCAATTTTTGAAAAAAGTGTGCGATTTGCAAATACTGATGCTCTAAAATGCTGCAATTATGAGTTGTCGTCTAAACCCTTAAAACTATTAAACGTTAATTATATTACAGGTTTTTCTTCTGCATTCTAATTTCATAAATATCGATCATTTCGCATGGTTTTCAGAAACAGTAAATCAATGGATTGAGTACTCTAAATCGTATAACCGGCGTGTGTTACGGCGTCTAAAACCTTAGAATTATTAAACATTAATTCTTTTACAGGTTTTTCTTCTGCATTCTAATTTCATAAATATCGATCATTTCCCATGGTTTTCAGAATTACTAAATCAATAGATTGGGTACTCAAATCGTATAATTTCATAAATATCGAATAACCGATGAGTGTTATGATGTTCCAATTTTCAGTGATTGCCTTCTTAAGTTACGGAACGTACAACTCGCAATTCTGACTGAAATGTATCGAATAACCGGTGAGTGTTACGGCTAAGCTCTCAATCAATGGACTAAGCACAGAAATGGAATCAACAGTGACGAATCGCATTTAATTTCATAAATATCTAAGAAAGAAACCAGCCAGAGCACGCTCTCATGCTGACGCTCCACTCGGGAAAGCGAAAGCTCCCCTGTACGTTACGTGCAAAGGAGTTTAGCGTTGAGCGCTACACACAGGACAAGGAAAGCACCCCTGTAGGTAACATGCAAAAGAGTTTAGCGCTGATCGTTGCACTTGGGAACAAGGAAGCCTCACTGTAAGCAGGGCGTGAAGAAGTTTTCCAACAAGGGCTGTCATGTTAAGGGAGAAGGAGGCTTCTCGGCCAACAAGATAAAGCAGGAAATCTTGACCAAGATGCTTTCATAAATATCGAATAACTGGTTAGTGTTATGATGATAGAATTTTCAGTAATTGCCTTCTTAAGTTAGAGAACGTACAGCTTGGAATTCTAACTGAAATGAAAATGGTGTTCTATAATCATTTGGTTGAAATAATAACATAACAACCTTTCTTCTTAAGTCACTCATTATAAACCTATTGGGGAAAGTATGAGTTATGAACATGCGAGATTTCTCGCACGGGCCCGCTGGTTATGTTAATTCCTAATACGATCAATGGCTATTACAATTGTATACCAGTTATACTTAAAAATTAACATAATAAAATAATTATTGATGGACAACACTGCTTTAAGCTCCATAAAATAATATTTCCTACTATTTAGAACTGTCTCTTAGTTGATATATTAAAAAAGAGGTTTAGTTATAGGTCCGTCTGTTCGGGAGATATGGAACTGCGCCCATAATCAGTGGTATTTCCAGCTCCTTTTAATTAGGCTGATTGAACTGCGCCCATAGTCAAGTCGGCTGTTAGCCCAAGGTCGGTTTAAGGGGAAGTGACGGACTGTCTCCCACCACTAGCTTCTGCATTGCTGAGAATAAGAGGTAGTCCCCCGTCCCGATAAGCAGCTCTACTACAGGCCTCCGGGGGTGGCAGCTAATCATACTAACCAGTACACCACAGAGGCGAATAATATTAATATTAATAATAATAATAATGAAAATCCACAGCCTTTTTCCAGTCATTGGACCGGGTCAGGGTTGGAATGAATGAAGCCCCGATCTAGCGGCGAGGATAGGCATAGTGCCGGCTTCCGAAGCCTGTTGCACTCCTCTGGGACAATGATTAATGAATGACAGATGAAATGAATGATAATGGAGAGTGTTGCTGGAATGAAAGATGACAGGGAAAACCGGAGTACCCGGAGAAAAACCTGTCGCGCCTCCGCTTTGCCCAGCACAAATCTCACATTGAGTGACAAGGATTTGAAGCACGGAACCCAGCGGTGAGGGGCCGGCGCGCTGCTACCTAAGCCATGGAGGCTACACTAATAATAATAATAATAATACAACTCTCTCTAATCCACCATAAATAACTACCCCTCTACTGTAGTTTTGTTATACAATAAAAAATATATAATCGTCCTCTAAAAGGTAAGATTACCTCAAAGTAGATTATTAAACATTTGCAATAACAAAACTATTTTTAAAATATGGTTAGGTTGTCGAACACATCCCAATGTACCAGTTAATGCTATTATTGCTAGAACAAAAATTAAATATAAGTCTATTTTGAAAACTGTACCAGTTTTATGTATCCCAGGCCAACACTAATCTCTTGTCCGCAATCTGGACAGGGCATATTTAGTTGTTCGCAATCTGGACGGTTTTTGACTTGTTCGCAATCAAGACACAACCGATTTGAAATGAGTCACTTCAAATTCACACCACTCGACACAACATAATTTGGTAGAGGGGTGGAGGGAGGGAACCTACCTGACCGCTCTCAATGGGCGCAGTTCCACTCCCACTTTTCGAAGGCTGATGCTAATGACCAGGGTCATTAGTGAAGCTTGGGCGCAGTTCCATACAACCCGTCAGTTCATATTTTCTTTATATTCAAAATAGAAACACTAAAGATTGTAGCGCTGTCAGGCAAACCGTGAGGCATATCAGTCAGACTACTCTCTGAAATCCCAAAATGGTGATGTAAGAAATGTAGGGACACTACAGTCAATTGACTCCACATGTTTAATTTGTACATTCGGTTATAAATTCTTCTTTGTAAGTAATACCGTATGCCACAAAGAAATAATAAATAAATAAATGAATAAAGTTGGGTCATTATCATTATTAGCACCAACCAACAACGGTAGCTGGGGCCCAGTTATCTGTGGTCTCGGCAGACGTGGGTTCAAACCTCACCGCCGGCCGTCCATGAAATAGCTTTCGTGGTTTCCAATTTTCAACTACAGACAAATGCTGGGACGGCACCTTCGAATGTGCCACGGCCGCTTCCTTCCAAGTCCGTGCATAGTTTCATTCACCTTCATTGATATCATCTCTCATTAACTCCTCACACGAGGATGGCGACAGGAAGGGCATCCGCCTGTATAAACTATCCACCATAAGGACGCGAAAAAATATATCATCTGCTTTCTGTCCCAGTTGAAACGGGAATAATACGCATTATAGTTATTATTACCGTATTATTATTATTATCATCATCATCTTATCACTACCGACAGCGATAGCTACACTCGCTAACGCACAGCGCTAGGCCATGGGGCCAAGCTCCATGCAGACTTGGTAGACGTGGGGTTGAACCCCTTGAAATGGTTTTCCGTGGTTTCCCCACTTTCAACTCTAGGCAAATGCTGGGACGATACCTTCTGACAGGCCACGGCCGCTTCCTTCCACATCCTTGCCCAGCTTCATTCATCTAGATATCTCATTAACTCCTCTAATGTTGGTGTCAGGAAAGGCATCCGGTCGTAAAAACATCCGCTACTTAGCGTTTCATCGCATCTCATCCCCGATCCCGTTAAATCGGTAAACGTAGAGGGCGTGGTGGAGCAGCGGTCAAGTTATTGGCCTCTCACCGCTGGGTCCGTGGTTCAAATCCCGGTCACTCCATGTGAGATTTGTGCGGGGCAAAGCGGAGGCAGACAGGTTTTTCTCTGGGTACTCCTGTTTACCCTGTCACAAATTTCATTCCAGCAACACTCTCCACTATCATTTCATTTCATCTATCATTCATTTAATCATTGCCCCAGGGGAGTGCGACAGGCTTCGGCAGCCGGCACAGTTCATATCCTCGCCGCTAGATGGGGGCTTCATTCATTCCATTCCTGACCGGCTGTGGATTTTTCACTAGTTGACAGGTTCAAAGAACCTCTTGCGTTTGGGAATTTCATACTAGGTAACTTGAGGCTAAAAGGTTTCCAAGATTAACCATACTGATAACAGATTTTGTTCTAAATGCATCCTAAATAAATAGCATTGCACATCGTTTTACCAGGTTGCTTTATTACTGGCAAAGTTGTATTGATCTCAAACTTAATGTCTATCAATTGACTTAAATTATGAAAAGGGAAGATAATGGAAGATAAAACAGAAAATTACCTAATGCAGTGATTGTATTTTGATTCTATTTTATGTATTTTGAAAATACAAAACACTCATGAAAAGTATTTTCGATACAGATACAAAATACATGCTCCGAAATGTGTTTTCGATACAAAATAAAAGATACAAAAGTATTTTAAATACATGTATTTTGGATACTGCCCAACTCTGTAGACTATATATATATATACAGGGTGATTCTTATTAACATTTAAAACTCTCTGTAGCGACGTACTGTAGATGGCATTAAGACGAGTAATTTGATAGAGGACACTTTGGGTCGCAAGTGTCCGGAAATACCTTAAAAGTGAACCACAACTGTTAAACATATGACGTCATCAGGTGACGGCTCAGCTCGAGCGGTCAGGCCCGTGCACTCTTACGCACTCCAAACCATCCAAAGCAAACATTGAATGATATATCACTATGGCTCCGTGTCTGCGTGTGCGACTCGGGCGCGTGGGGTTCGAGGTTCAATTCCGTGCTCTCTCAGCATTTTTAGCCTATTTTCAATTTTGAAAAAAAAAATAGGCTTATGAGATCACCTTTTGTCCGTGTGTGTGTGCGTGTGTGTGTGTGAGGTGTGTGTGTGTGTCCCCCTAATAAATTCTAAACGGAAGGAGCGATTTCAATGAAACTCTGTAAGTTCATAGCACTATTCCGGGCGACCTCAAATTTTGTTACGTCTCACCAATCCAACACGGCGGCTGTGCGAAATATTTCACCAGCATTCAATATCTCCGAAACTATTCCCGATATCAACCTGGAATTTATTACGGTGATAAGGGAACTACTAGAAGTTCACCTTTGTGACTTTTGAAAAACTGGTAACTACAAAATCAACATGGCGGCCACGCGAATTTGCGACTTTTAAATAGACGTTTCTCATGATTTAACCAACCATACGCAATAAAACTTGGTACAGTATATGTTTATACACATTGTAATGCACCGATATCTAACTTCGTTCAATTGTTTACATAACCACAAGATGGCGGCTGTGCAAGGTATTTCACCGGCATTCTATATCTCTGAAATTATTAGCCGTATCAACCTGAAATTTTGTACGAAGATAAAGTGCACTACTGGAAGTTCGTCTATAAGACTTTCAAAACCGGTTAACTACAAAACGAACATAGCGGCCAAGCGAATTAGAAAATTTTAAATAGACCTATCTCGCGATTTAATGTTCCAAACGCAATGAAATCTGGTACAGGAAATGTTTATACACATTGTAATGCACTGGTATCTAATTTAGTTCAATTGTTTACAAAATCTCAAGATGGCGGCTGTATGAATTTTAAAATTAAGTTTTTATTTCTTGTGTCGTATTCATGCGATCGAAGTGAAAGTTTGAATAATGAACCTACGCAATAATTTTCCTTTAATGGTACATGACTGTATGGCCTAAACATTTAACAATCCAACATGGCGACCATCCGAAATATTTAGACGGCTCTGAATATCTACGAATCTATTATAGCAATCATACTGAATTTTTTGATGTTCATAGGGGCTATGAACTTAAGTTCACCTATAGGACTTGAAATAACCTGGTGATCACAAATCCAACATGGCGGCGACGCGAATTATACATATTCACATGGACGTTTCTCGCAATTTAACCATCCGATTGCAGAGAAACTTGGTACAGTAAATCCTTATACGAATGTTAATCCACTGGCATCTAATTTATTTCAATTGTTTCCATAACCACAAGATGGCAGCTGTGCGAAATTTTAATTGTTACTTCCTGTGTCCTAATCATGCGATTGAAGTTTGAATGCCACACCTACACAATAATCTTCATGTAACAGTACATAACTCTAGGACCTACATATATAAAATCCAACATGGCGACCATCCGAAATATTTAGTCGGTTCTCAATATCTACGAATCTATTACAGCAATCAAACTGAAATTTTGTATATTGATAGAGGCAATTAACATAAGTAGGATATATGAAAATAGGCTCTATAGTTCTTCACGGAACTACTTGTTTTTCTCTCTCTTCGCCTTTCAAGTGGAAGCAACGCTTTTATTTTTGCGACTGTATCACCGAACTTTCTTGCTGTTAAACATGACAACCCACAAACGACTGAGGGTCACGTGAGAAGGCAGAACGCGTTGGAGAAATCGTTGTTGGTACAGCCGCCTTGCAGCAAGTGCGTTCGAATTTGCAGCACCATAACAAAGGGGCATGTCTGCAAGCTCATGGAATGTAAAGTGGTTCATTTGAAGTACTGTATTGAACTGTGGGGTTGAGAACTCTCAAACCGTTGTTATCTAGTATAGCAGTTATTGTCGAATTACTAATTTCGCCCCATCCTATCGAATCAAGTGTAAAATTCCCGAACGCTTCCGATCACATTCGTAATACAAAGCGTTCTTAATGTCAACTAACAATCCGCTTCCACCTGAAAGGAGAAGAGAGAGAACAAAAAAAGATGATGGATAGGCCCCGGATTCGAACCTCGAACCCCACCCGCCCGAGTCGCACACGCAGACACGGAGCCAGAGTGATATATCATTCAATGTTTGCTTTGGATGGTTTGGTGTGCGTATGAGTGCACGGGCCAGACCGCTCGAGCTGAACCGTCACCTGATGACGTCATATGTTTAACAGTTGTGGTTCACTTTTAAGGTATTTCCGGACACTTGCGATCCTAAGTGTCCTATATCAAATTACTCGTCTTAATGCCATCTACAGTACGTCGCTACAGAGAGTTTTAAATGTTAATAAGAATCACCCTGTATATATATACGTGTAAGTTATATAATAAATGTAATATCGTATAGAAAGATTATTAATTAATAAGAACTTATAAATATGCAGATACCTTTCAACCATTAAAGACCTATATGATAGAGGCTGAAAAGAAGGATCTTACAAATATTTATGACATTGTAGGGTATCGCAATGTTTATTCATATTATATATTTACTTATATATATATATATAAATGCATATTGTAATATAATTGAATATACTATACATATATATATAACAACCTATATAGTTTATTTATTTATTTATTTATTTTTAATAATAGATTAAAGTATTTAATTAAAATACCCATTTATTATAAATCGATCAAAATATTGAAGTATATAGGATAAAATACACTAATGAAAAAAATATTTGACCATGAATAAAGTTTTGTTAAGGTTCTTATATTATACTAGCAGGTACCCGCGGCTTCGCTCGCGTCATGGTCGGGTCATATTGTTACTCAATGAAATGCAGGTTTACCCTCGTCACTCCCCTTTAGAACATGAATATCCAAAAATCCCTCCTTAGCAGACGTTTTCGACACACAACAAACATATCCCCAAAATATCATTCTTCTAACTTTATTAGTTTTGGTTGGTCGATGAGAGTGAATATCCAAAAATCCTTCCTTAGTGGACGTTTTTTCTTCCAGAATTTCACCCCTCCCCAAGGGCCCCTTAAATTGGATTTATGAAAAATCGGGCGAACACCCGTTTATTTATTTTTAAGCTGTTTTTTTTCCGCTGAGTTTCAAACTTCTCGCTATGTCGTTTAAGTAGTACACGCTCCGTTAGGAAACTTTCAACCCCCACTTTCCATCCCTTTCACCTCATAAAATACACCACATCGAAAAACCATAAAACATGTGTCAGCTTATTTTTTATGATTATTTTATATGCCAAATATCACATCCACAAATGAAACCACTCGTGAGATATTGTTATTCAATAAAATGCACGATTACCCCCTTAACACCCCTTTAGAACCTGAATATCCAAAAATCTTTCCTTAGTGGTCGTTTTCGACATACAACGAACATATCCCTAAAATTTCATGTTTCTAACTTCAATACTTTTGGCTGGGCAATGATGAGTGAGTCAGTCAGTCAGGACATTTTCTTTCATTTATTTTTGAGAATTTCACCCCTTCCCATGAACCCCTTAAATTGAATTTATGAAAAAAAAAAACGTTCGAACACCTATTTACTTATTTTTAAGCTGTTTTTCCCCCTGAGTATGATGAGCGAGTAAGTGAGTCAATCAGTTAGGACACTTTCTTTCCTGTCTTTCCACCAGAATTTCACCCCTCCCCATGGGCCCCTTACATGGATATATGAAAAAACGGTCCAACACCTATTTATTATATTTAAGCTGTTCTTCCCCCCTGAGTTTGATGAGTGGGTGTATTAATCAGTTAGAACACTTTCTTTCCTGTTTTTTTTTCCAGAATTTCACCCCTCTCCAAGGGCCCCTTAAATTGGGTTTATGAAAAAAAAACGGTCAAACACCTATTTACTTATATTTTAAGCTGTTTTTTCCTCTGAATTTCAAACTTCTCGTCTATTTCGTTTAAGAGATACACGCTCCGTTAAGAATCCTTCAACCCCCAATTTTCACCCCTTTCCCCTCATAATATACACCACATCGATAAACCCTTAGATATGTCTGCTTATTTTTAGCCTATTTTCAATTTTGAAAAAATAGGCTTATGAGATCACCTTTTGTCCGTGTGTGTGCGTGTGTGTGTGTGTGTGTGTGTGTGTGAGGTGTGTGTGTATGTCCTCCTAAACAAATCTAAACGGCTGGAGTGATTTCAATGCAACTCGGTAAGTTCATAGCACTATTCCCGGCGACCTCGACCGTTCCCTTCAAATGTTGTTATGTCTCACCAATCCAACATGGCGGCTGTGCGAAATATTTCACTCGCATTCAATATCTCCGAAACTATTGCCGATATCGCCCTGAAATTGTGTACGGTGATAAAGGGCACTACTAGAAGTTCACCTATGAGACTTTCAGAATCCTGGTGACTACAAAACTAACATGTCGGTCAAGCGAAATTGAGACTTTTAAATAGATATTTCTCGCGATTTAACTATCCAAACGTAATGAAACTTGGTACAGAAAATTTTTATACACATTGTAATGCACTGGAGTCTAATTTAGTTCAATTGTTTACATAACCTCAAAATGGCGGCTGTGCGAAATATTTCACTGACATTCTATATCTCCGAAACTATTACAGATATCATCATGCAATTTTGTACGGTGATAAAGAGTACTGATACAAGTTTATCTATGTATATTTCATAAACCTGTAGAGTACAGAACGAACATGGCGACCATGCGAATTTGAAATATTTTAATAGACTTTTCTCGTGATTTAACTCTCTGAGCGCAGTGAAATGTGGTACAGTAAATGATTTTGCAGATTGTAATGCACTGCCATCTAATTTAATTCATATGTTTACATAACCTCAAGATGGCGGCAGTGCGAAATTTTAAAATTAAGTTTTTATTCTTGTGTCGTAATCATGCGAGCGAAGTGAAAGTTTGAATAATGAAGCTAGGCAATAATTGTCCTTGAATGGTACATAACCCTATGGCATATAACATATAACAATCCTAAATGGCGAGCTTTCGAAATATTTAGACGGTTCTCAATATCTATGAATCTTTTACAGCAACCAAACTGAATTTTAGTATGTTCATAGAGACTATGAACATATGTTCACCGATAGGACTTTCAGTAACCTGGTGAGCACAAATCCAACATGGCGGCGACGCGAAGTATAAATATTTAAATGGACGTTTCTCGCGAATTAACTATCCGAGTGCCGTGAAACGTTGCACGTTAAATGCTTATACAAATGTTGATCCACTGACATGTAATTTATTCAATTGTTTGCATAATCACAAGATGGCTGGTGTGCGTACTTTTAAAATCTCGTTTTTACTTCTTGTATTCTAATCATGCGATTGAAGTTTGAATACCACACGTACACAATAATCTTAATGTAATAGTACAAAAATAAAAATCCATCCTGGCGACCATATGAAATATTTAGACGGTTCTCAATATCTACGAATCTGTTAAAGCAATTAAACTGAAATTTTGTATGTTGATAGAGACAATTAACATGAGCAGGATATATGAAAATAGGCTGTATAGTTCTTCACGGAACTACTTGTTAATGATTAGATTATATGCCGAAGATCACATCCCCAAGGAACAACTCATGAGATATCATTATTCAATGAAATGCAGGTTAACCCCCCTTGAAACCTCTTTAGAACTCGAATAAACAAAAATCCTTCCTTAGTTGACGTTTTCGGCATACAGCGAACATATTCCCAGAAATTCATGTTTCCAACTTTAATAGTTTTCGCTGGGCGTGATGACTGAATGAGTCAGTCAGGACATTTTCTTTCAATTATTTTTACCAGAATCTCACCCCTTCCCATGGGCCCCTTAACTTGGATTTATGAAAAAACGCTCGAACACCTATTAACTTATTTTTTAAGCTGTCTCTTTCCCCTGAGTTTGATGAGTGAGTTAGTCAGTCAGTTAGGACACTTTCTCTCCTTTTTTTTTCAGAATCTCACACCAACCCATTGGCCCCTTAAATTGAATTTATAAAAAAACGATCGATCACCGATTTACTTATTTTTAAAGCTGATTTTTTCCGCTGAATTTTAAAATTCTCGCCTATGTCGTTTAAGAGATACACGCTCCGTTAGGAATCCTTCAATCCCCACTTTTCACTCCTTTCACCTTATAATATGCACCACATCGAAAAACCCTTAGACACATGTCTGCTTCTTTTTAATGATAAGTTTATATGCCGAGTATCACATCCACAAATGAAACCACTCTTGAGATATTGTTATTCAATAAGACCCCTTTAGAACCTGAATATCCGAAAATCCTCCCTTAGTGTACGGTTTTGACATATAACGAACATATCCCCAAAATGTTATGTTTCTAACTTCAATAATTTTGGCTGGTCGATGATGAGTGAGTGAGCCAGGATATTTTCTTTCAATTTTTTCCCCTGATTTTCACCCCTCTCCATGAACCCCTTAAATTTTATTTATGATAAAAAACTGTCGAACATTTATTTACTTATTTTAAGCAGTTTTCCCCCCTTAGTTTGAAGAGTGAGTGACTCAATCAGTTAGGACTCTGTTTCCTGTTCCTCCACCCCCTCTAGAATTTCACCCCTCCCCATGCGCCCCTTAAATTGGATTAATGAAAAAAAACGGTCGAACACCTATTTAATTATTTTAAGCTGATATTTTCCGGTGAGTTTCAAACTTCTCGCCTATGTCGTTTAAGAGATAGACGCTCTGTTTGGAATACTTCAACCCCCACTTTTCACCCCTTTCACCACATAATACACACCACATCGAAAAACCCTCAGACACGAGTCTTCTTATTTTTAATGATGAGTTTATATGCCGAGTATCACATCCCCCAATGAAACCAATCCGGAGATATTGATATTTAATGAAATGCAGGTTTAACCCCCCTTAAGACCCCTTCAGAACCTGAATATCCGAAAATCCTCCCTTAGTGGACGGTTTTGACATACAATGAACATATCCCCAAAATGGCTGGGCAATGATGAGTGAGTGAGTTAGTCAGGACATTTTCTTTCAAATTTTTTTTTTTTTTTTTTTTTTTAGAATTTCACCCCTCCCCCATGAACCCCTTAAATTGGATTTATGAAAAAAAAACTATCGAACACATATTTACTTATTTTTAAGCAGTTTTTCTCCATTGCGTTTGATGAGTGAGTCAGTCAGTCTATCAGTTAGGACATTCTCTTTCCTGTTTTTATCCCCCCAGAATTTCACCCCTCCCCATGGGCCCCTTAAATTGGATTTATGAAAAAACGCTTAAACACCTATTTACTAATTTTTTAAGCTGATTTTTTCCGCTGAGTTTCAAATTCCTCGCCTATGTCGTTTAAGAGATACACGCTCGGTTAGGAAACCTTCTACCCCCACTTTTCACCCCTTTCACCTCATAATATACACCACATCGAAAAACCCTCAGACACGTATCTTCTTATTTTTAATGATGAGTTTATATGCCGAGTATCAAATCCCCCAATGAAAGCAATCCGGAGATATTGTTATTCAATGAAATGCAGGTGTACCCTCTTAACACCCCTTTAGAACCTGAATATCCAAAAACCCTTCCTTAGTGGGCGTTTCCGACTTACAACGAACATATTCCCAAAATTTCATGTTTCTAACTTTAATAGTTTTGGCTGGGCGATGATGAGTCAGTCAGTCAGTCAGTCAGTCAGTCAGGACACTTAGTTTTATATAAGAGATGATTGAATATATATGTGGTAGCTTATTGAGATACCGCGGGCGAGATTTTTTATGACTTTTATCTTTATGATGTATTTTTGTACCGACACTTTAAGTGTTTTTATTAAAGTTTAGGAGAAACTTTACAGGGAAAAAATACTTAAATTGTTTAAGTTTTGTAATGAAAATATGTAAATTGGGGCGAAATTTATAGAATTTGTATGGCAGATTTGGTTTATTAATTTTATTTATTAACTGTTTTATAGTTTAAAGATTAATTTGATGTATCAGGAAAATTGTTTTTTTTTAATCTTGAGGATATAAATTTAATTCGATATTTTTGAGCCAAAGTTGATTATTGGTGGTGTGATTGGCAGGTCAGAAAATTTTTGCAGTCGTTGACGGCGTGAGTTGATTCAGTGTTGATTTGAAATACTTTAGGAGAAGACTTTTTTTTAATTTCAATTCCCCCTTGAAATTTCCTCCACGTCCCGGAAGATGGGGTGGCAAAAAAAACTTTTCTTTAATAATTATAAATTTTATTCTAAGAAATATTAATTAAAAATAAATCCATAGTACCTACACTTTTAATAAATTTTATAATAAATATATAATATATATATATATACATATATATATATATATATACCGTATATTGTAAAATTTATTTATATATTTAAATAATATAAATATATGTATATATATATATATATATACATAACTATAATAATTTATATTATTAAATCACTAATCTGCTCAACTTTATTTATCATTAAAACTCAGCAATTCTTCTAGGTTTGTGCCGTGTCTTGTGTGGGGTTTCGCCTAGGACACCAAGCTAGGCTCATCGGCGGGCTCTAGTGTCCCCGCCCGGACCCCCACTGGAGTGACGAACTGCGCGCCACCTCCCTTTATATAAGGTGCAACTGCACCACTTGACTACGAGAACTAAAAGTTCAAGCAGCCATAACCTCCCTATGACGGCATCCAAAAAGATGGTATATTGGCTTTCACGGCCGGTGAATTAAAACTCAGCAATTCTTCTAGGTTTGTGCCGTGTCTTGTGTGGGGTTTCGCCTAGGACACCAAGCTAGGCTCATCGGCGGGCTCTTGGTGTCCCCGCCCGGACCCCCACTGGAGTGACGAACTGCGCGCCACCTCCCTTTATATAAGGTGCAACTGCACCACTTGACTACGAGAACTAAAAGTTCAAGCAGCCATAACCTCCCTATGACGGCATCCAAAAAGATGGTATATTGGCTTTCACGGCCGGTGAATTAAAACTCAGCAATTCTTCTAGGTTTGTGCCGTGTCTTGTGTGGGGTTTCGCCTAGGACACCAAGCTAGGCTCATCGGCGGGCTCTTGGTGTCCCCGATGAGCCTAGCTTGGTGTCCTAGGCGAAACCCCACACAAGACACGGCACAAACCTAGAAGAATTGCTGAGTTTTAATTCACCGGCCGTGAAAGCCAATATACCATCTTTTTGGATGCCGTCATAGGGAGGTTATGGCTGCTTGAACTTTTAGTTCTCGTAGTCAAGTGGTGCAGTTGCACCTTATATAAAGGGAGGTGGCGCGCAGTTCGTCACTCCAGTGGGGGTCCGGGCGGGGACACCAAGAGCCCGCCGATGAGCCTAGCTTGGTGTCCTAGGCGAAACCCCACACAAGACACGGCACAAACCTAGAAGAATTGCTGAGTTTTAATTCACCGGCCGTGAAAACCAATATACCATCTTTTTGGATGCCGTCATAGGGAGGTTATGGCTGCTTGAACTTTTAGTTCTCGTAGTCAAGTGGTGCAGTTGCACCTTATATAAAGGGAGGTGGCGCGCAGTTCGTCACTCCAGTGGGGGTCCGGGCGGGGACACCAAGAGCCCGCCGATGAGCCTAGCTTGGTGTCCTAGGCGAAACCCCACACAAGACACGGCACAAACCTAGAAGAATTGCTGAGTTTTAATTCACCGGCCGTGAAAGCCAATATACCATCTTTTATTTATCATGTTTGTCGTCTGAGCCCACCATATATTTACAGTTGGAATAGACGGAGATACACGTGCTTGTTTCATCAGCTACTGTGCCAACTGGGATTAACATTTTCAGATGACTAGCTACTCTTCATGGAACACAATTTAAGTATAGTCCTTCTTTACTATGAGCCTTAGGTTTTGTTTTCCTGTTTACCATCCGAGGATTAACAGGGGTAGTTTTAGCAAATTCATCAATTGATATTATTTTACATGACACTTACTATGTAGTTGCCCATTTCCATTATGTTCCTTGTATAGGGGCTGTATTTGCTATTATAGCTGGATTTGTTCAATGATACCCATTATTTACAGGACTATCCTTAAACCCTAAATGATTAAAGATTCAATTCACAATTATATTTGTAGGTGTAAATCTAACATTTTTCCGTCAACATTTTTTAGGATTAACAGGTATACCACGACGATACTCTGATTAACCAGACGTTTATACTCCATGAAATGTTATTTCCACCTTAGGATAAACTATTTCATTCATTGGAATTATTTTACTTATTTTTATCATCTGAGAAAGTATAATCTCTAACCGTCCTATTTTATTCTCCTTAAATATAGTACGTTCATTAGAATGATATCAAAATTTACCTCCCGCTGAACATAGTTATTCAGAATTACCTATATTAACTAATTTATAATATGGCAGATAAGTGCAGTAGATTTAAGCACTACACATAAAGAAAAAAACTTTTATTAGAAAATGGCAACATGATCAGATTTAAATTTACAAAATAGTGCATCTCCTTTAATAGAACAACTTATCTTCTTCCTTGATCATACCTTATTAATTCAATTGATAATTACTGTTCTTGTCTCTTATATTATATGAATATTATTTTTTAATAAATACACTCATCGATATTTATAGAAGGTCAAACAATTGAAGTAATTTGAACAATTTTATCAGCTATTACCCTTATTTTTATTGCTCTACCATCTTTACGTCTTCTTTATTTACTGGACGAATCTATAGATCCTATTATTACTGTAAAAACTGTAAGACATCAATGATACTGAAGTTATGAATATACTGACTTCGTTAACCCTCATGAAATTGATTCCTATATAATTCCTTATAATGAAACAGTTCCTGCAATAGGAGTAAAGGTAGATGCCACACCTGGCCGATTAAACCAAACAAGCTTCTTTGTTAACCGACCTGGTTTATACTACGGACAATGTTCAGAAATCTGTGGAACTAATTTACCTTTATTAGTAAGTTTATTTAATATTTATGGATTTTATGGGAGATTATATATTGGTCTTTTAAATAAGAATTTCGTCCCGTGGCGTAGCCGCGCTCGTCTAACGTGCACCATGGCTGCGAGGGCCGATGCAGTAAGTACGGATATCGTAGGTTCGAATCCCGGTGCTGATAGCGGTTATCCTGAATGTGGTTTTCCCCCGTTTTTTTTCACACTCCCTACAGGAAATTGCCGGGATAGTATCTTACTTCAAGTCCCGGAGCGTCTACCCCATCCCTGTCCCTGATACATTTACACACATTACTACAGTCATCACAACAATAGCCTACAGGTTGCCAGAAATCGTCGGCACACACCCAACTATACGGGGCTGATGACCAAGATGTATTCAGTCCCTCAAATGAATTAACAACATCTCTACAAGTATTTCCATTTCTCAATGAGATATTATTACACATAAAAGTTTCATGTATTTTGGTCCAGAAGTTTCGTGTAATACAATATGCACAAAAGACAACAAAGAAAAACATTTCCTTAAAAAATGAAGTTAATTTTTGACTGAAATGGTAAATCTAGAATATTCCTGTTCCCCTGACAGGAACAAAATAAACTCGAATATATCTGTGCTACCATCATGCAGACTGCGTATCTCTCAACAAGAGAAAACATTTACAGAAGTCTCAGCAAAAGTGGGCATGACCTCTCACGGTGTATCATGTTGATTTATGAGTTATACGATAGGCTACTCATCTTTATGTTGATTCAGGTTTTTTTTCAACAAGATCCTGTGCTTTATATTGCAATTAGCCCTGAACGCCTAAAGTATCATTTTCGAAGATTATTGTCACCTACCAAGTCCATCTTACCTTTCAAATAATGCTACATGCAGCGGGAAAAAGGTTTAACTTACACCAGGCTACACATGAGACAATTTTCACTCATTCGTAACTGGGAGATAACCATAATTCGGGGAATTACTCGACATACCGTATATTAATGTTATATGAAATAACTCGGCTGACAGCAATCTCATTCTCAAGCAGTTAATAACGATCACACAAAAAGTGTTAATGTACCCATAGCATTTTCTAAGTCCTTATTAAAACGCGTTATTTTAATTAAAACTAGATTAATTTACATATAACTTCTCTCCCGCTAAGAAGAGAAAAAAGGCTAATATTGTCCCGCTAGATGGGATTCACAATTGCTGGGCGCTAGCCTCAGTTTCAAATAAGATACTGTATATTTCGCGGGGCAAAAGTTAGATTGGTAAACCTGGGAGGACGGAGTTGTATTACCACAGTCTAAAATACACAGTCACGAAGCTCGCCGCGTTACGAAATTGCATCCTCTTGGTAGATTGAGCGACACTAGCGCTAGTGGCGGCCAGCAAGCAGGCAACTGCCTTGAGCGCGTTATTCGCGGAACTGATGATTTCACTTTTGTAGGGGTTTTATGAATTTTAAATCACCGGAGTGAGTGAGTCATGTTAAATCACAATGTTGATATACTGTACACTCTTAATTCTTAGGAAGATAAACAAGAAGTTCCGTGACGAACTAAAGAGCCTACTTTTCTTAAAATTTAAGATTCATGCCAATGATTATATGGATCTATCTAGAATAATGACGAAATTAAGTTGCTAATATCGAAATTTCTAATTAGTTCGAAATACTGTATACCTGGCATAATGTAGCCTAATAGAGCACTACAGTTGGCAGCCCTGGTGACTGAATATATTCTTAGTTCCAACTCTTAAGGTACAGAATACAAAATTTGGTTGAAGTCCAATGAGTAGCATGGACGTTACATGGAGTTAAACATTGGATTTAACAGCGCGCGTAAAATCATGTTGGCAACAATGTCATGCATGTAATGATCAGAAATAATCTGAAATAATATGATCTATTGTTGTGCCAATTTTGAATGAAATCCATTAGTTAGTATAGAAGTTACATGCATTTTAAAATTGGACCTATCAGCAGGCTTAGAATCATGCTGGCAGCACTGACGTATATTAGTTACTCCAAATTCACCTAGAATGCCAGGTAGTATACGTGTGCAAAGTTTAGAGCTATTGGCTTGCATACTTTCTGATATATTGATATTAGGGTAACAAAAATAGAGACAGCACATATTAACAGTTGGCAGCCCTGGTTGCTCTTAAGAATACGCATAGTCATATCTGTTAAGGTACACATAGCACATACGAAATTTGGTTGAAATACAAATGATAGCATGGAAGTTACATGTATTTAAAGTTGGACCTCTCAGCAGGCTTAGAATCATGTTGGTAGCACTGACGTATATAAGTTACTCCAAATTAATATAGAATGTCAGGTACTATACGTGTGCATAGTTTATAGCTGCCGGCTTGCATACTTTCTGATATATTGGTATTTGGATAAAAGAAATTAAGAGCATTTATTAACAGTTGGCAGCCCTGGTGGGTCTTAAGAATACGCTCAGTCTTATTTGGTTATGTACACATACAACATACGAAATTTGGTTGAATTCCAATTGATAGTGTAGAAGTTATATGCATTTAAAAATTGGACCTATCAGCAGGCTTATAATCCTTTTGGCAACACTGCCATGTATGGCCTCCTGGAAATTAAACTGCAATATTATTATCTATACGTGTGCCAATTTTGAAATAGCTCCCATTCATACTTTTCAAGATGTCCAACATGGAGCTCAAATTTCAATTGCGATTTTTTAGCAGTTGGTAGCAGTGACATCATTTTCAAATATGGCCGTGAGATATTCAGGTATAGATCTTAACTCCTACCAAATTTTGTTTCGATTGCTCCATCCGTTTAGGAGTTGATAGGGGGGGGGGGGGGGGGGACACACACACAGCCAGACAGACCGACAGACAGAAGGAAAGACAGACAGTAGGACACACATTTGCCCGATCTCATAAGTCTACTTTTTCCTCATTTTTGCAAAATGTGAAAAGTAGGCTAAATTTCAAGTTTTCATTTCAATGATAGTCGCGGGCATCTCGACATACTGTAGTATAAAACAGAGTCCCCGATTCTTCGATGGAACGGGTAATCTCGAGAACCCTGGATGGATTTTGATTCGGTTTTCACTATTCTGTAAAGGATTTCTTGAGGAAGGTTTATGAAGAAAAACATTCATTTGTGACGACATGAAGCCGAGCAGTAACGATTTAAGAGAATCAAGTCGAACAAAAACCTGCCGTCCGTGCGCCATTTAAGCTTACGCTGGATAAACCGTTAAAAATATCTATTTAGGCCCACTGTGAGTGTAAGCATAAAAAGTTCTAAAATGAGGTCGCGACACAATATCTCTATCTTTAATACACCGCCCACTATAGGTGATTTTACATTTTCATTTCTTCCAACAAACTCTATTCAGTGGAAATATGAATTACTAGCTTCGGAGTGATTTTACGAGGTAGCGAGTGAGTCTATCCCCCCAGCTTCGGCCAGCATCAACTTTCGAGTCGTGTCGAGTTAATATGTGTTTAGAGTTTCGCTGTTCATCTCGCCTATTTGGAATTGCGTCTGGGACCTGTCATCCGTACCCCTTTCAAGCTTACGCTGGGTAAACCGTTAATGCAACCGGGCGAAGCCGGGGTGGGTTACTAGTATGGGTATAATTGTAAATAGCTATGCTATAACAAATTCTTAACCAAATCAAAAGCTGGTTCAAAGAGACAGGAGTGTGTTTTTGTCTTAAAACTCATTGGACTCCAGAGTGCATTAAAGCTCCAAAAATAGACTGTAGGGGAGAAAAGGAAAATCTTCACAGATAAACACTGATGCTTCAATTGTTTAAAGTGTGTTTGATTCCCCTCCCAGGTAATGTTATAAATTCGCATTTGTCGCGCGGTGCTCTAGTACAGCCGATGTATTAATACGGGTGCAAAACTAATAGTATATTTGCGATCAGTACCCTCGATTTACCCATAATTTATGTTAAGAAGTCACATTTCGAGAAAAAATGTCCCTAATGTACCCTTTTACCTACCAATACCTGTTGAATCCCTGGATAGCAGCTGGATCGTAGAACCTGAAAATGCCCCGGCTCTAAAGACCCCCCAAGTTCTACCAACAGACACAGGGATAATAGGGCCACTCGAATACCTAACAGGATGTATTAAGACTGACCAAGGCTCAGAAAAAGAAAAGACTAGCTCAAAACACGAGAATTCTTCAAAAGGAAGAAAGAATCTCAAAGGTGTGGTAAACACTAAAATACCTAGCGATGGCCCCCTTAATACACCCTTCCATCACCTCTATAAAGCATCACGCAATAATTAAAACCAAGTAGTAAAGTGATTTATTGTAAGAATAAACAAGACAGAAGAATATCAATTTCGTCGATACCACGACCAATCAAAAAAAATCTCATTGATAATATTGGATTATCTTCCAGAAAAAAATATATATATTATCCATTATCACAACTAACTTTTAGCTGATTAAAATATAAGGCATATTAATAATAATGATGATCAATCCCATAGGGTAAGCATTTACAAAAAGAGAAATATTATAAGACTTGAATACATTAAATTAATTTCGGTTCCTTAACGGAAATAACATCTTATACAAAAATATCCTGGTTATAATTACTAATCCTACACGACATCTTCAGTAACTTTATCTGTTCTTGTTATTGAATGAAGAAATTCACATGGCCTATTTACAGAATATAATTTACACAAAATTCCAGAATAATTTCAATTATTCCCTTCCTACTGACTTGAAGTCACGACATTCCTTTCTGTTTAATATTATTTCAATTCTTGTTTTAGGGAAATTCTGCCGAACAGTTAAGCTAAGCAAAAATTAATTGTAAAGTCAGTCTTAAATAGTTATCGGTTTCCTTTTTAAACATACATCTTATGACAAAATTGTTATATTAGTTTTACTGGAAATATTTAACCGAATATCCACTCAAGATTCCCAACAATACTGCTCGGAAAAATATTAATCTTCACACAGGCATTTTCACGATAACAGCGGTAAAGTTCACAATGACCAATTATTAACCATACTAGGTTAAAACAACACCTCTCTGGGTTAAAATCCCAATCAATCTAATCCTGATTGGCACACCTAGCTCAATCCTCAACAAGAAAAATATGCTTTATAAAGCATTGCATCAATATATTTAAACACAAAGACATTACTCATAGTACATGCCTCTCTAAAGACCAATATGCACCTATAATAGGAGCCTTACTGTTATAAATCCACAATTATGCAAATCAGCAGTTTATGGTAAAAATCCTGAATTCGAAAAATATGATCCCGTAACAGATTACCAACAAAGCCCAGTGGATTTCAGAAATATTCCACCTAACTTTAAAAACTTGCCTTACATTGATTCATTACAAAATCCATAGTTCTTAAACGTATGACTTATAGTAAGTTGTCCCTGGGATTATCCTCGCAAATTTGGATGTCGTTCAAATACCCTCTTAATAGAAAAAACTATTGCACTAAAGGCAATGATATCAATTTAATCCAGTGTTAACTTCAAAAAAAAATATATATATAAACTGTATATAACGCTGCCCAACCACACAAACTGAGGTTGTAAAGAGGTCTATAAAAATAAATTCAATCTCAAAATAAGATCCTCCCTGAATTTCCCGAACGCGAAAATGTCGATGGATTAGACCTACAGCATGGATCTAGGTTAGCAACAAAGGCTAAGCGACTAATGACCCATTAGGCAATCCATTTCGAAAATCACGCTCAGAAAACACAAGTTAAATCTGTTATTAAAAAAAACTGAAGAAAATATAGTCCAAGGACTCGAAGTAACATTTAGAAAAACTGGGTCCGAAAACTTCCTAATATCTTAATCACAATACGAAAAGGAAAATTCCCCTCTAAAGAATACGATAATCCAAGCGAAAGTGCTTAAAGAACAATGCACTAGAATATGAAAACTCAACCAACGTTCTCAAAAGAAAGTTGTGTTACTAAAAATGTTCTTACACAAGAAAAACTGTAAATCTTCCTCCTACATTTGCTTCTCGACAAATAAGAATGAGCATATTAGTTTAAATACTGTAAAATACTACTGAAATTATTAATTTATTCATCAAAATTACACAAAGGATGTACTCATTTTTATGAGTCAAAATCCTGGCATCATAGAAGGTCAGTTTCGAAATAAACATCGAACCTGCACTTTCTACTGAACCATTTAAACTACAAAATCAAATATGGCAAAGTGGTATTTCTAAATGTCCACGCTACACTACTGTAACAAGTTGAAGTGATCAGTACCTTTGGCGAATCTAGATGAGGAAAAAAGGATATCGTTGGCCATAATCAGCTCCGGACCAACAGAAAATATGCTGGACTTCAACTGGGTTTCCATAGAACGAACCAAAGTCCTCCCAGGCTCGAGCAACACCCGGTCGGTCGAAATAGTTCCAACATATCCTGGCGATATCTTCCCATACATATTCGAACACCAACGGAAGGACCGCACACAGTTTATCAACTCGTCACGACGCGAAAGTGAACTCGAACCGTCACTAACAAGTTCCAATGTGAGAACGCGCGTGTGAACAAGTTCACGAGGGTCGACGCGGCCCCTCTTGACACGAGAGTCGCGTGCACACTTCATGCTAAAAGAAAGTTGCCTTCGACAAGTCCCCGCTGTACCCTGCTAATGCAGTATTCTTAAATCAATTTAGCCTACCATCGTAGTGGATATAAGCTTCATATTGTCCCTTCCCCTTGACACCTTGCTTGAGAATGTACTCTTTTCAAAAAGTATAATCACAGTGAAGAGTGAATCAAATCTAGGCTGCATTTCCACGACGGTTTATATGCAGAGTTTCGTGACACATCACGGCTGAGCTCGCTGTCGTGATTATAAAAGTATCCATCCGCATGGCCCGTTAGTTGCTGTAGACACACAGTCACAGAGGTAAATTATTACATGTTTAAGACCATGTCTGAGCCCTATTAAACACGTTTCTACTTCACGTAGAATGCTCAACGAACTAGAATACACTTCAGCACGGTCACACGTTTTTACAACTCCCGTTAGCTGGCGATTTTACTTTCACTGATTTCCAGCTCAACCCTCTGCGCTGTCAAGTTCTATATACATTGAGCTCTGCACGAGGTCGCCTGAGTCTCACATCTGCTTCCCCCACCACCACACACACGGCATGACTCGATACGAAATATATCGCAGTCGAAACGTGATCAGCAGTGAGTTAACATATCATCTTCTGTTCTTCATACTTTCTTAATAATGGCTTTCTTAATAATGGCTTTCTTAATAATGGCTTTCTGCCATGGAAATATACATATAGACACATGTATCTGCTTACATAAAGCGCTAAATATGCATTAATTTGTATTAATCACTCTCAGGTGAATCGATCGATATGGTGTTAGACACAGTCAACATGGTTATTATCGATGAGCTTCGGATTTCTCGTCGGAAACACGAGCTCTGCCGATCTCTTTCATGATAGCATGGCTTTTTCTTGCTGCAGACCAGCTGTTATGATCGACTTCAGAGGCAAGTTAGGAAGTTACAGGGTGTTCCCAAAATACTGTAACCATGTCTGTACTTAAGCCCTTTTATGAATAATGGTGCATTTTCCCTTTGATACCTTAAATAAAAGTCTCCTCAACTTTTATTTACACCATTCCAGGTAATCTCAGCATATGTAGCATTATTCAGTCAACACTCAGTCTATCTTCTTCACATATCTTTTCAGGTTCTTTGCATTGAAACGACCTATCATTTCTCTTTCATTTAGGCTTACTACCTCATAACAATTATTTCCGAACGACCTAGCAATCTTATAGGGTCCGTGGAAGACATAGGAAAACTTGGTGAATTGCTTCTTAGCCACATCTGCTTTCGTCGGTTTCTTGACGAGAATCATCTCGCCTACTCTCATCGGTGGCCGATATCTTTTATTTCTGATTCGTTTATGCCGCTTCTCGGCTGCATCCATCAAGCTTTCTCTAGCTGAATTAATTCTTTCTTGGACTGTAGGCTCCCTGTCCTTAGGTAGAAATCTCACGATCTCTGTCCAGGCTCTTTCTGGCCTCTTATTATGGTGAACAACCATAGGTATATCTGATAAGCTCTCATGGAATGTGGAATTCATGCATCTTTCCATGAGTGGGATGAACTTCACCCAGCTCGCATGATCCTCAGGACAGTAAATTCTCGCGAACTTGCTAATTTCTGCCATAACACGTGATCTAGGATTTCCATTCTAGGGATATCTCTATTAATTTCGTTTCCATCCATTTCCTCCATCACTACATCCTCTATACTTTCTTCCTTGAATCTTATTATTCCTTTGTCCATGTCGATGATTGCTCTAGCTTGAGTAATAAAATCGATGCCTAGTATGACGTCAAAATTAATATTCTTAACGACTATGAAAATATGTTCATAACTTCTCTCATTGATCCAGAATTTCATTAGAATCTGCACTTTGCATTTCATAGTTTTATCCTTAAATATCCCACGAATTTTTGTTGGAGATGCTGGAAGAATGGTAAATTGATTTTCTGGTTTCAATCTTTCAAAACAGTCCTCGTCAACTATTGAGATCATAGCACCTGTGTCCATCAAGGCTTTACAATGTTGTAGACCAATTAGTATATCAATAACGGGAAGTTCAACTATCCTTCCTCTCGGTTTCGTTTCTGGTTCAAATAGAAGGTCTTCGTCAGTAGCTTCAAATATTTCAAAAATCGTGATATCAGAGGAATGCGTGGCAACGTCAGTTATTAATTTCGCCCGGAAATTGGCGTTTTTTTCTCGATCCGGAGCTCTTTCTGAACTCCGACCTTCCCTGCTAGTACTGGGTTGTGACTTATCTAGATTTTCATCCTTTCTTTCCTTCGATTTTCTTCGTCCAACCTCCGTGGACTTATCTCGCCCTCTCTTGAGCCTCTCCTGTTGCACTTTTTTATCGGACGCCTCCGTTCGATAATTGTTGTATCTCGAGTACCCTTGATTTTGTCTGTTATCTCTATTGTCTCGGGTATCTCTATCATTCCTATTATATCTGTTATCTCTATTGTCTCGGGTATCTCTATCATTCCTATTGTATCTGTTATCTCGATTATTTTGATCATATCTGTAATTCCTATCATAAGGCGTTTCTCGATGATCATTCCGGTCTCGATCATTATCTCTTCGATAAAAATTTCTCTCCTCGTAGCGACGTTGCCAAGGCCTCTCCTGGGCGTCCCTACGTTGGTTTTCCCATCTCCTCTCTTCCTGATGGGTATTTCTAATAGGACCTATTCTATCATCTCTTCTTTGTTCGAAACGATCCGTCTGCTGTGTACGGTTCATCATTACCGCGTTTACAACTTTCGATTCCTGTCTGGCATTTTTGACTATAGTAGGTTGCGTCATCATACTCATATGATCTAATCGACGTAACAGGTCATCTAACGACGTTAAAGACGATACTCCGGAAGAAATAATTGATTTCCTTACTTCCGCAGGCAATTGACGTGAGATAGCTTCAAGGAGTTCTTCCTGTGTTAACGGCGGCTGAAGAAAACGGAGTTTTGCTAACTGACACGCAAAGTATTCAGCGTAGCTGGTTGGTCCTGTACTGGAGTACTTGCGTGAATAGACTTCTGATCTCACATTCTGTTGGACCTCGATCGACCAAAATCTTTGTATGAAGGCTTCCGAAAACTGCTCAAAGTTGTCAAATGTGTAACGAAAAGCCCTGAACCATTGTAACGGAGCATCGGTGAGAAACCTTTCCACCATACGTAGCTCACGCTCACGTGGCACATGTGACTCCAAAAAGTAATCTCTTAATGTCCTGACAAATTCGATTGGTGTCATTCCATCCAAATTGCTAAACTTCCTAGGTTTGTCATCAAAATTTCGTATTATGGTTACATTCGGTGTCCTTTCCGATGATTTCGAAGTATAATCACCCACGCCTACGTTGGGGTTCGGAGAACTAAAAGTTTCCCTGCTTGTTCGAATGGGACTCGAATGTTCCATTTGACTGAGCCGAACGTTGGGTTCGTTGTTGGAAGATTCCTGTATCATCCTTTCCCTACCATCAGGTACTATCACTTCAGGTTGTTCAACTAGAACTCGAAAATCGGACTGTAAGAGTGATCGCAATTGATCTTTTAGAGTATCTAAATTGATATGCCCCTCTAGATTAATTTGCTCGAGACCCTTTCTAATTTCATTAATCTCGGAAGTTTTCTTCTCCCTGACCTCATTTAACTCTATCTTACTTTGCTCGACTTTAGTTTCAACACTGTTAATACGCTTCTCTAAATCGGATATGTTATTAACCTGAGTATTTTGAATTCCATCCATTCTTTTGCTTAGATCTTCCCTAACATTTATTATGTCTTTGCTATTAGTTGCAAGACCAGTGGCAAGTTTAGATTCTAACTTAGATTTCTCAACTTTAAAACATTCCTCATTAATTTTCATAATATCTTGACGAAATGTTACAATATTATCACTTATGATCCCTTTCAAATCGATGTAAAAATCATCCCTGAGAAGTTTCGTATGATCAGTGACTTGAGCTCGGAGTGTCCCCATTTCACATTTCAACTGTTCCAGGCTATTCTGGGTCTGATTAGTGTCATGGGAAAACTGCAGCTGAAGTGTTTCTAAATTTTTTTTACTGAGCTTCACACTCTTTTCAAAGTCTAGTCTAATCTCAACTTGAAATTCTTTATTAGATTTTTCTAGCTCCATTAACTTAACCTCCGTCTGATTTTGACTAGATTCGATTTTTCGGACCTCTAGCTCCATTTTATTTTGACTGGATTCTATTAATCCCACATCTGTTCTTAAATCATTGATTTGGGATTGCATAATCCTTACATTAGAGTTTACATCCTTTACAGTTTCCTCAATTCCCCTTTGACTAGTCTGAATATTGTTAAGATCTGTTTGGATTGATGTTTGACTGGTTTGCATATTGTTAAGATCTGTTTGGATTGATGTTTGACTAGTTTGCATATTGTTAAGATCTGTTTGGATTGATGTTTGACTAGTTTGCATATTGTTAAGATCTGTTTGGATTGATGTTTGACTAGTTTGCATTGATGTCTGACTATTTTGGATTCTTTCTTGGGCAACCTGTACCAATCCAACATTAGCCCGTAATGTACTGATATCTAGTTGAGTTTTTCTATTATCATCCTGGATATCTTCGATATTAGATTCTACACTGGTAACCTTCTTTTCTACCCTTTTAGAACTGTCATTGATAGCCTTCAATGAGGATTGCATAGTATCAATTTCCCCCCTGATACCTTCAGCAACTGCACCCTGCACAGTTTCAGACATATGGTCTAATGCAGATCTAGTTTGGACCTTAATATTTTCAATGTCCTGATTCAAATTGTCCATTTTATGTTGAAGAATTTCAAACATCTTCTTAACGTCACCAACAGTCACCATATTACCTTCAGACATGCTTCACTACTCTTCACAAGAAATAAGAATACCACACCAACAAAGCACAGCGAGAACATCTACAAACAACCACCATTTACCATATATGCTCATTCTTATTGTCTGGCGTTACCTTAAAATAAACGTATGTCTAAACACAAAGTGCCCCATTTCATTTGGGATCGACCATATACAAGTGCGTGTTGGTTTATATCGGTGAAGGTCTGTGATTCTACCATTACTTAAATTTTAAATTTACTACAAATACTTCTATTTTTAATGATGTCAGCAATGATCATCAGCCGGAAACAAGTAGAACAAATTATTAACAAAGCGTGTGGCACCACTCCAATACATAAAATAAAATAAAAATTAATAATGGTTGCAATACCACTTGTGGGTCAAGTAGCTCGAGTATCCTCGTAATTGCTTTGTTCCATAGGAATTCCAATAGTTCGTGCCAAAATATTGGTTCACCATTATTTTATCGCCTTGATTCATAGTCACACAAGAAACACGGTGTTCCAATTCGCGATCTGTGTTACATGATCATAAAACTAATTTCCACTTTGTACTTTCAGTTTCAATTTTGGCAGAATTATGGCATTCAACTCCCTGGTATTCGCTCTGGTATTCCAGTTTTTCGAAGTCCCCACGTTGGGCGCCACCTAATGTACCCTTTTACCTACCAATACCTGTTGAATCCCTGGATAGCAGCTGGATCGTAGAACCTGAAAATGCCCCGGCTCTAAAGACCCCCCAAGTTCTACCAACAGACACAGGGATAATAGGGCCACTCGAATACCTAACAGGATGTATTAAGACTGACCAAGGCTCAGAAAAAGAAAAGACTAGCTCAAAACACGAGAATTCTTCAAAAGGAAGAAAGAATCTCAAAGGTGTGGTAAACACTAAAATACCTAGCGATGGCCCCCTTAATACACCCTTCCATCACCTCTATAAAGCATCACGCAATAATTAAAACCAAGTAGTAAAGTGATTTATTGTAAGAATAAACAAGACAGAAGAATATCAATTTCGTCGATACCACGACCAATCAAAAAAAATCTCATTGATAATATTGGATTATCTTCCAGAAAAAAAATATATATATTATCCATTATCACAACTAACTTTTAGCTGATTAAAATATAAGGCATATTAATAATAATGATGATCAATCCCATAGGGTAAGCATTTACAAAAAGAGAAATATTATAAGACTTGAATACATTAAATTAATTTCGGTTCCTTAACGGAAATAACATCTTATACAAAAATATCCTGGTTATAATTACTAATCCTACACGACATCTTCAGTAACTTTATATGTTCTTGTTATTGAATGAAGAAATTCACATGGCCTATTTACAGAATATAATTTACACAAAATTCCAGAATAATTTCAATTATTCCCTTCCTACTGACTTGAAGTCACGACATTCCTTTCTGTTTAATATTATTTCAATTCTTGTTTTAGGGAAATTCTGCCGAACAGTTAAGCTAAGCAAAAATTAATTGTAAAGTCAGTCTTAAATAGTTATCGGTTTCCTTTTTAAACATACATCTTATGACAAAATTGTTATATTAGTTTTACTGGAAATATTTAACCGAATATCCACTCAAGATTCCCAACAATACTGCTCGGAAAAATATTAATCTTCACTCAGGCATTTTCACGATAACAGCGGTAAAGTTCACAATGACCAATTATTAACCATACTAGGTTAAAACAACACCTCTCTGGGTTAAAACCCCAATCAATCTAATCCTGATTGGCACACCTAGCTCAATCCTCAACAAGAAAAATATGCTTTATAAAGCATTGCATCAATATATTTAAACACAAAGACATTACTCATAGTACATGCCTCTCTAAAGACCAATATGCACCTATAATAGGAGCCTTACTGTTATAAATCCACAATTATGCAAATCAGCAGTTTATGGTAAAAATCCTGAATTCGAAAAATATGATCCCGTAACAGATTACCAACAAAGCCCAGTGGATTTCAGAAATATTCCACCTAACTTTAAAAACTTGCCTTACATTGATTCATTACAAAATCCATAGTTCTTAAACGTATGACTTTTAGTAAGTTGTCCCTGGGATTATCCTCGCAAATTTGGATGTCGTTCAAATACCCTCTTAATAGAAAAAACTATTGCACTAAAGGCAATGATATCAATTTAATCCAGTGTTAACTTCAAAAAAAAATATATATATAAACTGTATATAACGCTGCCCAACCACACAAACTGAGGTTGTAAAGAGGTCTATAAAAATAAATTCAATCTCAAAATAAGATCCTCCCTGAATTTCCCGAACGCGAAAATGTCGATGGATTAGACCTACAGCATGGATCTAGGTTAGCAACAAAGGCTAAGCGACTAATGACCCATTAGGCAATCCATTTCGAAAATCACGCTCAGAAAACACAAGTTAAATCTGTTATTAAAAAAAACTGAAGAAAATATAGTCCAAGGACTCGAAGTAACATTTAGAATAACTGGGTCCGAAAACTTCCTAATATCTTAATCACAATACGAAAAGGAAAATTCCCCTCTAAAGAATACGATAATCCAAGCGAAAGTGCTTAAAGAACAATGCACTAGAATATGAAAACTCAACCAACGTTCTCAAAAGAAAGTTGTGTTACTAAAAATGTTCTTACACAAGAAAAACTGTAAATCTTCCTCCTACATTTGCTTCTCGACAAATAAGAATGAGCATATTAGTTTAAATACTGTAAAATACTACTGAAATTATTAATTTATTCATCAAAATTACACAAAGGATGTACTCATTTTTATGAGTCAAAATCCTGGCATCATAGAAGGTCAGTTTCGAAATAAACATCGAACCTGCACTTTCTACTGAACCATTTAAACTACAAAATCAAATATGGCAAAGTGGTATTTCTAAATGTCCACGCTACACTACTGTAACAAGTTGAAGTGATCAGTACCTTTGGCGAATCTAGATGAGGAAAAAAGGATATCGTTGGCCATAATCAGCTCCGGACCAACAGAAAATATGCTGGACTTCAACTGGGTTTCCATAGAACGAACCAAAGTCCTCCCAGGCTCGAGCAACACCCGGTCGGTCGAAATAGTTCCAACATATCCTGGCGATATCTTCCCATACATATTCGAACACCAACGGAAGGACCGCACACAGTTTATCAACTCGTCACGACGCGAAAGTGAACTCGAACCGTCACTAACAAGTTCCAATGTGAGAACGCGCGTGTGAACAAGTTCACGAGGGTCGACGCGGCCCCTCTTGACACGAGAGTCGCGTGCACACTTCATGCTAAAAGAAAGTTGCCTTCGACAAGTCCCCGCTGTACCCTGCTAATGCAGTATTCTTAAATCAATTTAGCCTACCATCGTAGTGGATATAAGCTTCATATTGTCCCTTCCCCTTGACACCTTGCTTGAGAATGTACTCTTTTCAAAAAGTATAATCACAGTGAAGAGTGAATCAAATCTAGGCTGCATTTCCACGACGGTTTATATGCAGAGTTTCGTGACACATCACGGCTGAGCTCGCTGTCGTGATTATAAAAGTATCCATCCGCATGGCCCGTTAGTTGCTGTAGACACACAGTCACAGAGGTAAATTATTACATGTTTAAGACCATGTCTGAGCCCTATTAAACACGTTTCTACTTCACGTAGAATGCTCAACGAACTAGAATACACTTCAGCACGGTCACACGTTTTTACAACTCCCGTTAGCTGGCGATTTTACTTTCACTGATTTCCAGCTCAACCCTCTGCGCTGTCAAGTTCTATATACATTGAGCTCTGCACGAGGTCGCCTGAGTCTCACATCTGCTTCCCCCACCACCACACACACGGCATGACTCGATACGAAATATATCGCAGTCGAAACGTGATCAGCAGTGAGTTAACATATCATCTTCTGTTCTTCATACTTTCTTAATAATGGCTTTCTTAATAATGGCTTTCTTAATAATGGCTTTCTGCCATGGAAATATACATATAGACACATGTATCTGCTTACATAAAGCGCTAAATATGCATTAATTTGTATTAATCACTCTCAGGTGAATCGATCGATATGGTGTTAGACACAGTCAACATGGTTATTATCGATGAGCTTCGGATTTCTCGTCGGAAACACGAGCTCTGCCGATCTCTTTCATGATAGCATGGCTTTTTCTTGCTGCAGACCAGCTGTTATGATCGACTTCAGAGGCAAGTTAGGAAGTTACAGGGTGTTCCCAAAATACTGTAACCATGTCTGTACTTAAGCCCTTTTATGAATAATGGTGCAGTACCACCTAAACTACGTAAGTTATTAAGTCCAAGGTAATAAATTCGAATTTGCGGCGTGCAACCTGGAAAGTTACGGTATTTTGTTCATAAAAATAGTATGGAGACGTTTCCTACGTTGGCTGTGGGAAAATTCACACCTAATGACCTTGGGGACGAGGGTTCGATTCCCCTGCTAGGGCACTAGGTCATAAATTCGAATTTGCGGCGTGTAACCCGGAAAGGTACGGTATTGTGTTCATAAAAATAGTAAGGAGACGTTCCTTACATTTTCTGTGAGAATAGACACACCAAATGCCCTTGGGGACGAGGGTTCGATTCACCTCCCAGATACTGTCATAAATTCGAAATTGTCGCGCGGTGCTAGAGTACGGCCGAAGTCTAATACGGATGCAAAACTAATAGTATATTCGTGATCAGCCCCCTCGATTTACCCATACTTCATGTAAAGAAGTCATCTTACGAGAAAAAAAAAGGCCGTACCACCTAAACTACATAAGTTAATAAGCCTAAGGTCATAAATTCGAATTTGTGGCGTGTAACCCGGAAAGTTACGGTATCGTGTTTATAAAAATAGTATGGAGACGTTCCTAACATTGGCTGTGCAAATGTCACACCTAAGGCCCTAGGGGACGAGGGTTCGATTCCCCTAACAGGCACTAAGTCATAAATTCGAATTTACGGCGTGTAACCGGATAGTTACGGTATTGTGTTCATAAAAATAGTATGGAGACGTGCCTTACGTTGGCTGTGCGAAAAGTCACACCTAACGCCCTTGGGGACAAGGATTCTATTCCATCCCAGGTAGTAAGTCATAAATTCGAATTTGCGGCGTGTAACCCGGAAAGTTACGGTATTGTGTTCATAAAAATAGTAAGGAGACGTTCCTTACATTTTCTGTGAGAATAGACACACCTAATGCACTTGGGGACGAGGGTTCGATGCACCTCCCAGTTACTGTCATAAATTCGATTTGTCGCGCGATGCTCTAGTACGGCCGACGTATTAAGAGCCGGCCGGAGTGGGAACGGCCGACCGCCAGCCCAGCACTTGTTGTAACATGGGTGAAAAGTTTGTGAAACGTTTTATAAAGAAACGGGACAAGGTAAAATTATTTTGTTCCTATAGCCCGCTGTAGTATTTTATACACTTTTCATCGGTACAAAAGCATATCGAACAGGAATACAAAGATAGTTATAAAAAGTGTAGTTAAAATCACAATTCTCCACATAAAATAGAGTTCTGAACTGCAATTTTCCAAACCTCTTCAATGCCTTCAGATGATGTTGAAAACAGAAACAAACTCCACTGCAAGACAGCTCATAGTTTTCTCTATTGTGCTACTGAATCATATTTTCAAATTAAGAACTCTGTATATGTTTAATCGTGATTTTAGAAAATGTCAGCATATTGAGTTGCTAATGCTAGCCGTGTCGAGGTGCTGGCAGTTCAGGCAGTTACCGTCAGATACCGCATCGTCGCAAAGTCATGTCCTTGAAACAGGGTGAAGTAAGACAGAGCCGGCTTCTGAGAGATGGTAATCTCATACCAGGAAGTGATGAAATCAGCTCATGTCCAGGTGCTGTCAGTCGCTTCATTACAATCAGTGCCGGATCCAGGCTTTGCGGTGTCCTGGGCGATATGATACGGTCGGGCCCTCAACAATAGAAAATATAAAAAATATCAAATCAAATGGAAAATAGTTTTGTAATAATAATAAAATAAAGAATAGTTACAATATTTTGAATACACTACGGTACATTCTTTTAATAATATGAAAGAAACCCTTAAGTCCCCTTGAAGAAGATTATGTAAACTATGAAATATTAAAATATTACTTTGCGACTCTTTTTCTCGGATGAAGTCTTCCATCATTTCACTGAAATCTATACTTGCTAAACGGTCACGGGAGGTCATAGCTGCACTGAAAAAAGAATATGAATTATAAATTAGTTTGAAAAGTATAATTAATTAATCAATTAGACTTAGACAACAGATGTTTGAGCAGACTCCCAAAGAGAGACAACCGGGAAAGAAGTGGAGGGAGGAGAGACAGAGGAAGCATAGTGTGTGTGTATGAGAGGTTTTTGGAAAAAAAAAAGAAGGACCAGAATTAAACATGAAAATTGATTGTGTTATAACGCTCTCCTTATGGGGAATTAACGAATAAATAAATAATTAATCAATTAAATTTAAAACAATCCATGACTCCCCCCCGGACCGCGGGGCCCTGGGCGGTCGCCCTCCCCTAGATCCACCCCCGATTACAATCGTCTGCTTTCTAGATCATCATATTATGGTGTGTGGCCTACAGGTCTTTTGCAGTTCCAGTGTTTATTATGAGCTTTTTAGTTCTTTCTAACATGTCTGTAATATACAGTAGTATAGGCTACTTTCAAGATTATGCCATTGTTGTACTGTAAATAGAGTTGTTGTTGTTGTTGGAGGTGGTGATTCGTTTAGGAGCTTTGGGACATGGTGGTCATGTAGCCGCGTGCACTTGGGTGTGTGTATAATGTGTCTAATAACCTGTGTTATTGTGATGGTTGTATTAGGGTGTGTATTTGTATTAGGGACGGGTTTTGTATATGCGGCGGTCGTGGCCTTAAGTTAGATACCATCCCAGCATTTGCCTGAAGCATAAGTGAGGAAACAACTTCCAGGATGGCTGAAGTAACAATGTAACCCTTCTCTTCCCAGTTCTGCCTCACAAGCCTCAGTGTATCCCATTCCAGCCCTCAGCTCCTAAACCTGGACCTCTGCGTTGACAGCTAAGAAGACTAGCCACTACGCCACGAGGTGGATTGTAAATAAAATGTTGCTTTGTCAGTCTAAATATGATGTAGCGACTACTGGGCTTTTGAAGTTACAGTAATTATTATATGAGTAGCAAGCAATCACTAGTTAGTAACCATCACTAAAGTGGACCTGAATTTCATTAAATTAATTTGTTTATTTATTTATAATTATTTGTTTGTTTATTTATAGTTCTTCTAACAGGTTACAACCTAATTACGAGAAATAACAATATGAATTACACTTAATATTTTTCTTACACTAATATAAAATGATACTTATAATACGTATGACTAAATATTATTCTAGTAAGTATCGTACTTGAAATTATGTTTCAAGTCACTGATAAGGAGTGTATGATATTAAGTGATTTCTCTACAATACAAATGAACAAAAGGTGCTGTCTGATATATGGAAATGTGTGCATGTCTTTTTTCTTTTTTAGATATTGAATGTGTTCGATACAGGCGAATGTTTATATTACTCTGTATTGGTTCTTGGACAGTGGAATATTATACGTTTCGGTCTTATTGACCGCGAAGGAACATATAGTTCAAATTCAGATGACAAATAAGGTCTATCAAAGATGTTATCAAATTATTTAATGTAATAACCTGCCTACTTTTCTCTAAAGTCTTTAAAGAAAAAGTTCCATTAATAAATTATGCTTAGCATTTTTAAAGGAAATGTGTAGTTTATGTTATCGTCAATCTCGCGATCAATAGCCACGGAACCTCCTTTTTACGTGGAATCCGAACTACTGGACATGACGTTTCACTTCGAAAATCTCACATCATTGACCGGGAACCGAACCCGGTCCGCTGTGGTGAGAGGCCAACAGCTTGACCACACCACTGGGCCACCACATTCCCGCTTAGCATATTTAGGATATACATGTGTCCTTTTGTATTCCAAGAATATAGGGAATTTATTTTTTATCGATTCAACTCTATAGTTAGCATTCGCACATCTTGGGTTCCAAACTATTGAGCCAAATTCAAGTCAACTTCATACGAATGCATTATACTGTACAATCTTTAGCAATGTACAGGTTCCTAAAATAAAATGTGCATCTTCTTATAAATCCCAGCATTTTGAATATATCTCAAAAATTCGATCAATACGGTGAGAAAAGGATAACTTTTTTTTTTCATAGTATAGCCTACCATAAACCTAGATGACTTGAGATGGGAACTACATAGGAAATGGTGGTGTTTTATATCAAAGTTTTCGTGTAAATGCAATCGGATGACACTTATAAATCGAAACAATTTGTTTTGTTCCAATTTATTGTTTCTTCATCTTTTGGAGCAGCATACAATCCCATAACGAATAAATGTATTTAAACGATTACACGACATTTGCAAATAATAATAATAATAATAATAATAATGATATATTGGCATCCCGGAGATGGTTAATTAAGATAAGATTACAGAGGCACAAGATTCGATCCCAGGGGAACACCAGAGGGTGAATGGAGCTTTTCTCTATGATACAAAGTGTTGCGTCTTTCATACTGTAAGTATGATCCGTAATAGGACATTTTCGTAAGTTGTAGGCTACGTCATGGTTAACTCTACCAATAATCTGTATATATTACATCGACTCGTTATCCTTTAATTTAAACCAGATGACTCCTGATTCGTGAAAATTGGTTATTGTTGATCATCGAGGGATGAATCCGTGTTATGAATCGTGAATAAAATGGCATGTATGCCTGAATAATACATTAGGCCTATGTGTTCATGAAGTGTTTGCTCGTAAAGTTAGTTTGGGGCAAACTTAGTAGCTACCGGTACTGTTCGGTAGTTAAGAATTAGTGAAATCTTACCCGACTTGTGAATATGACTGACTTTAGTAAGTTTCCATTTCTCTGGAAATATCAAAGACTTGATCGATAAATTAAATTTAATATCAAGAGGATAAGTTAAGCCTCCGTGGCTTAGGCGGCAGAACGCCGGCCTCTCACCGCTGGGTCCGTGGTTCAAATCCCGGTCACTCCATGTGAGATCTGTGCTAGACAGAACGGAGGCAGACAGGTTTTTCTCCGGGTACTCCGGTTTTCCCTGTCAAAATGTCATTCCAGCAACACTCTCCACTATCATTTCATTTCATCTGTCATTCATTTAATCATTGCCCCAGAGGAGTGCGTCAGGCCTCGGCAGCCGGCACAGTTCATATCCTCGCCGCTAGATGGAGGCTTCATTCATTCCATTCCTGACCCGGTCGGAGACTGGAAGCAGGCTGTGGATTTTCATTTTTCATCAAGAGGATAAGCTATTTTTTTCCCGGATCGTTTTTTAACAAATATGGAAGAATAACCCTCTTGTGTCCCATATATTCATCGTAAGTATCGGAGTGAGAATGTCACTACGGGTTACCTCATAATAATTAAGATGTCAATTTCGAGATGACTTTCTAGGTTATCATGCGTTAAAATGTCATAGTTGGATCCATTTTGGCAATATACTGATGAGTAAGGCTAGGATTTTAATGTAATATCTATCATCATCATAGCAAACACTCATATCGAGTAGATTGGCCTTTCAATCCGGAAGTCTCTCATTGGTGAGTTCGGAGGTGACTATACAGCCCAATGCGGGAGGCACACGATTTGCCGCAGTGATGACAGATGGTTCCACGTGGGGCATCTGCGTTCCTTCCATTTCTTCTATGTAATATTACATTAAAAAATTTGAAATATGTAACATTGATTTAATTTTTATATAAATCATATACATTACACATGATATTGCTTGTAGATTCTTCATTTTATTCATTATATTTTTTGCAAAATAAAGGATGGTACACTAATTAATTAATTAATTAAGCATGTTCATATTATAGCAAATTTAAATAAATTCCATGATTATGTATGCGTACGGAAGAGTACCAAGGGAAAAGAAACTGACGATTCTGAAGTACAGTATTATGGTATCCAGGGAAGGCTGCTATAGGCAATCAAAAGTTCCGTATTTGTGTTTATAATGAAGCTGCGGTAAGAGTTGATGCTAGGATGAGTTTCTGGTCTAAGTTGTTACAGGAATAGGCTGAAATCTTTCACCACTACTACTGATTTTTTATATAGGCTATAATATTGTCTTTTGTAGCTTTTCAGTCGGTCAACACGACTGTGCCCAATGAATGGGCGGGGTACAAGATATAAATATGTAAATACACTCCTGGAAAAAGTTACATGTATTAGTTAATTATCACAATTGCCCCATATAATTGCACCATATTTGTTCATGAATAGTGATGTGATGATCGTGGGAAACGGATCTCAGTTTTCTTTCCCTTGAGCAACTGAATTTGTAGTTTCTGGACATTTTTTGGTTGTTGATGAGGAAAAGGCAATGCGAAAGGAAGAGCTGAAGCAACTCAGTCCTGATAATAATATGCTATAGCTTATCGTTGAAGTTAATCCTGTGTGATGAGAAATGTAATTTCAAAAAAGGTATTCTACATTTTTTTAAATATCGCCTTTGTTAAGAATAAAAGAAAAAATAACTTGTCATGGTTACTTACAAAAACACGTAAATATAATTCTAGGAAATAAACAGCAGTTTTTCAGCATACTACTAAGTTACAGGTATACTAGGAAGTAGGCTTCCTTACGTATCTTTTCCATGTTATCGTAAACACGATGAGTTATATTTTGAAATATTCAAACAGAAGTGTTGAAAATTTACTTTTCAACTCTTTTCAGGAATTAGTTTAGTCTGAAGGATTCTTTATCACAATTAAGGTTATTATGAAGATAAAACAAAAGTTCGGTGCTTTTCAGTCGGTCAACACGAATTTACCCAAAAGATTTGTAAATTTTTCAGGATTAGGGTATAATCCAACTCTTTTGGGTACATTCGTGTTGACCGACCGAAAAGCACCAAACTTTTGTTTACTAAGGGAACACTGAAAAATGGCTTCAAACCCCATAATGTCAGTATGAAGATGTTTATGAAAGTAAATGATTGAATATACACAATCTAATTGAGCATGAGCAACAACAACGACGGCGTGAAACCTTATTGTGTTTCGGTTTCGAACTTCGCAACATAGGCAGTTTTATGTAAGGAAGGTCTGTAAGGAAATGGTAGAGCTTGAAGAATAACATTTTATTTCTTTCTGCGTTATCACATTCTGCATAACATACTGTTTTAAAGACCATCTCGTGGTGTAGCGTTCTTGTGTGTGACCCCCGGATGCAAGGCCTTAGAGAGTGGTGATGGGCCCTGGGGCTGGAGAATCCTGCACTCCCTCACCTCTATTGCCAAATTATGTAATATTAATTTATAATCCTCCTAAATAAGCAGAAACTGATAGTAATTTTAGAAATAATAATAATAATAATAATAATAATAATAATAATAGTATTAATAGAAGCCGCCGGTGGTAGAGAGTTCAACATGTGCTCCTCCCCCCCCCCCCTCCCCCCCTCCCCCCACATGCAAGATCCGGAAAATATTTTAATTATTAATATTAATAATAATAATAATAGTAATAAGACGGCTGAGGTGGGATTCAAACCCACGCTCTCTCGATACCAGCGTGGTACGAGGTAGTGCGTTAGTGTGTATATTTGGGATTCAGATGAGGATTGTGAAGGAGTCGGCTGCATTTGTCTGGAGTAGAAGTGATGATAATAATAATAATAAAAATAATAATAATAATAATAATAATAATAGAAATAATAATAATGTTATTGCTTTACGTCCCTTTAAACATCTGCGGCTTTAGGAGAGGCCGGGGTTTTGGAAGTTTGCCCCAAAGGGGATCTTTAACCTGCCAGTAAATTCACTGACACGGCTCCCTCGCATTTGTGCTGTGCCAGGATTCGATCCTGCAATCTTGGACACAGCAAGTAAGAACGTTACCCCTGAGCCACGCAGCCAGAGTAGAAGTGAGAAACCACGGAAAACCACTTCCAAGATGGCTGAGATGGGAATCGAAACCACATCTTTTCAGTTTTGCCTCACGGGGCATTCCAGCCCTCAGACAAGAATGAATCGAATTTCTTGTCGGCGCCGGGAATCGAACCCGAACCTCTGGGGTGACAGCCAAGAATACTAGCCGCTACAACACGAGGAAGGCCAAGGATATTTCAGTCACTTGTGAATTCCGTAATCCGTAGTTTAACTATTAGCTTATCTATAGCAAAATATTTCGGCCATTCAATTGGAAGTAGCCTATACAGACTATCACTTCGAAATTTCTGGTCGCGATATTCTTGAAGCGCATTGCCACGAGATTGCATTTCCCCAGTGTTTGGACTCCGGAGCAGTTAGAACTTTCTCGCACGCGCGACCTTGAATCACCCTCACCACAGTAGTAGTAGGTAATCTGTGCTCACAGTAGGGGGTAATCCGTGCTGATACCTATGTACGGGCCATGTAACTACTAGGGGACAGCGACTACAACGAAACTAGTGGCAACGTTTTGAAATGAAAGGTGAAATAGGAACTGACTCCGGCCGCCTCTTAATAAGGGTGCAAAACTTATAGTATATACGTGATCAGCCCCCTCGATTTACCCATACTTCATGTAAAGGAGTCATATAACGAGAAAAGAAGCCGTACCACCTAAACTACATAAGTTACTAAGCCTAAGGTCATAAATTCGAATTTGCGACGTGTAACCCGGAAAGGTACGGTATTGTGTTCATAAAAATAGTATGGAGACGTTGCTTATGTTGGCTGTGCGGAAAGTCACACCTAACGCCCTTGGGGACTATGGTTCGATTCCCTCCCCGGTACTTAGTCATAAATTCGAATTTGGGGCGTGTAACCCGGAAAGTTACGGTATCGTGTTCATAAAAATAGTATGGAGACGTTCCTTACATTGGCTGTGCAAAAAGTCACACCTAAGGCCCTTGGGGACGAGGATTCGATTCCCCTAACAGGCACTGAGCCATAAATTCGAATTTGCGGCGTGTAACCCGGAAAGTTACGGTATTGTGTTCATAAAAATAGTATTCAGACGTTCCTTACATTGTCTGTGAGGAAAGACACACCTACGCCCTTGGGGACGAGGGTTTGATTCACCTCCCAGGTACCTTCATAAATTCGAATTTGTCGCGCGGCGCTCTAGTACGACCGAAGTATTAATACGGGTGCAAAACTAATAGTATATTCGTGATCAGCCCCCTCGATTTACCCATACTTCATGTAAAGAAGTCAAATTACGAGAAAAAAGGCCGTACCTCCTAAACTAAAGTTCATAAGTTACTAAGCCTAAGGTCATAAATTCGAATTTTTTACGTGTAACCCTGAAAGTTACGGTATTGTGTTCATAAAAAATAGTATGGAGACGTTCCTTATGTTGGCTGTGCGAAAAGTCACACATAACGCCCTTGGGGACTAGGGTTCGATTCTCTCCCAGATACTAAGTCATAAATTCGAATTTGCGACGTGTAACCTGGAAAGTTACGGTATTGTGTTCTTTAAAATAGTATGGAGACGTTCCTTAGGTTGGCTGTGCGGAAAGTCACACCTAACGCCCTTGGGGACTAGGGTTCGATTCCCTCCCTGGTACTTAGTCATAAATTCGAATTTGCGGCGTGTAACCCTGAAAGTTACGGAATTGTATTCATAAAAATAATATTGAGACGTTCCTTATGTTGGCTGTGAGAAAAGACACACCTATCGCCCTTGGGGACGAGGGTTCTTTAGAAGACGTTTAATACATGTTTCTTACATCTGAACAAATGACTGCACTTCTTGAGAGTTGAGAGAGTGGCGCGAGATTGTGTTGCTATCCCGCATCTGTGACGTTAGTGTGACGCATTTGACATACGTCCGCAGACAGTAATGATACTTAAAACCTGATTGGTCAGAAGAAACTCATTGCCTTGATTTGTGATTGGCCACCTAATATACCCGTTCCATGTGTATTTTACTGTTGCTTTCCGCTGCCTGTACGTGACCAACATCACGTAGCCGTTCGAGTCAAAGATTTGGTGAATGATAATATATGATTTTCCTACCTTTTCAGGGTTTCCATGGGACAATACCTATTGAAATTGCCATTCATTATGACTAATATACTGGAAATATGTGCTAAATTACGTAATTATATATGTTTCATTCTCATTAAATTTAAAGTATGGCAGCCATGTTGCTCACTCCAGCTGAGCAACACATGAAGAGACATTGATGTTTCGGCAGTGTGTCCAACATGTAAGATATAAAATACACCACCACTACGCAAAACCCATTCGTCTGCGGCTGGAAACAAGAATCTGGGCACATTAGGCTGCAACCATTGAACTGGACATGTTAGACTGTAACCATTTTCAAAAACCATTAGATTAGACTAAACGAAGGTTAGAATGGTCGCGGGAAGCTTGCGGGGCACGGTTGAAAAAAAAAAGAACATTGATCTGGACGAAAGACCACCTATACAATTAGTACCGTATTCATGGGGCTGGCAATACGGTTGTAATGCTGATTATGGCAGACACAGCTGGAATTTTTACTATATAAGTCATGTTATAATTTGGGATGGCGGGTGGGTTATAGATAGTGATGTGCTTGAGCTCGGCTCGAGCTGCTCGAACAGATGAAGTCAGAGTTCAAACTTTTGTGCGCCCCGTGACCTATCGGCATGCTCTTATGAGCCCAGAAACCTCAAGAAGGTTGTGTTCGAGCATTGTGCTAGGCGGTACCGGCTCGTGCTGTTTGCTATGCACTGCTGTATTGTTTGTGCATATAACCCCTTCAAACTGTATCTGTAATGTGGAGACAGCCTGTGCATATAACACCCTCCAAACTGTATCTGTAATGTGGAGACAGCCACAATCTGTGTTTGTGCGATGATTCGATGCACATGTCTCCCCAGAATGTACAAACTGCGTACTGAACATCGTTGGAGTTCACAGAATAAAGTTGACGGGTCACAACACGTTCTGCGTACAATGATGCGGCAAGAGTATGTGTATAGGCTATAAGTGATTAATTTCTTCCGTTGCAGGAACATATGTTTGCTACTATCCTCGACGTATTACATCCTTCCCAGAAGCCAAAGGTGTATCAGAGATGGGGGGTGGGGAATAATCTTATTAAAATTATTATTAGCCTAGGTACAATTTGATTTACTGTACGTCGCACCGACAGAGATCGGTCGTATGGTGACAATGGGGCAGAAGATGTCTAGATGCGGAAGGATGTGGCCGTGGCCTGTATTAAGGTACAGCCCTAGCATGTGCATAGTGTGCAAATGGTAAACCACGGAAAACCATCTGCAGGACTGCCCAGTTGGATTCGAACCACTAACAGTCTAATACGTTCACACATACCGTACGCGAGCGAAATGTAGCAGAAAATATCGTCCGGGCCGTCAGTGCACCGCCTACTTTATGAGTGGGGTCGCCTAACAGTTCAAACAGGTTCGATTCCGTATCGAGCTACGTTGTGTAACGTGCCAGTGCGAGCCCGCTCGAACTTGAGTATCATTCGCTCCTGCTGGAACAGAAGACGTCAGTTTGAACAAGTTCGAGCTTTGCACGACCTTTTGAGTGCACTGCGACCTATCGGCGTGTTCTTATTAGGCCAGAATCCTCAAGAAGGCTGTGTTCGAGCATTGTGCTAGGCGGAACCGGCTCGTCCTGTGTTTGCTGTGCACTGCTGTATAGTTTGTGCATATAACCACTTCAAACTGTATCTGTAATGTGGAGACAGCCACAATCTGTGTTTGTGCTATGATTCGATGCACATGTCTCCCCAGAATATACAAACTGCCTACAGAATATTATTGGAGTGTACAGAACAAAGGCGACGGGTCTTTACACGTTCATCGTACAATGGTGCGGCAACAGTATGTGAATATACGAAACCAAAGACGCATCAGTGACGGGGGCAGGAATAATCTATATTAATATTGTTATTATTATGTACGATTTGGTTTACGTCGCACAGACAAAGATAGGTCGTATGGTGACAATGGGACAGAAGAGGGCTAGGCACGGATGGATGCGGCCGCCTTTAAGGTACAGCCCCAGCATGTGCCTGGTGTGCACGGAAAACCATCTGCAGGGCTGCCGACAGTGGAATTCGAACCTCTAATGGTCTTAATACGTTCACACATAACGTTCGCGAGGGAAAGGTTGCAGAAAACAATGTCTAGGCCGTCAGTGCTCCGCATACTTTATGTTTGAGGTCGGCTAACAGTTCGAACAGGTTCGATACTGTATCGAGCTACGTTGCATATCGATTCGGCACGAGCCCTCTCGAACTTTAGTATCATTCGCCTGTCGCTGGTTATAGACAGCCGGGGAGTGAACTAGATCATTCCCAGATCAATTTTGAATCATTAGAAGAGGTATTTATTGCAAATTTCAGAAGTTAAAACCTTTGTCAAAACTCATTGCATTGCCCAAAATGAAGGTAAGAATGGTCGGGTTGGCGGGCCACTGTTGACGACACATTAGACTGTAATCATTGTCAAAACCACTTTTTCTTTCATTTGAACCCCTCACAGAACGCTACATATACTGCCTATTCAATTAGTACCGTATGGGTACACAAAAACCTAACCTTCGTCCAGACAGTCTTCTAACCAAGTAGCGGCCAAGGGTCTCTTTCGTCAAGGCAGTCGTCGAACCAAGTACGGTAGCGATGCATGGCTTGTTCTGGTTCAATTTTTACATCAGTAATTTTCGTCCAGGCAGTCATCTAATCTCGCTACGAGTGAGTACGCTGAAGCGCATTATAGGAGTCTGTCAAGAGCTATGAGACCTTGTTGGTGTTCTGAAATTTTGCATCTGTGACACATATTATAGTATGGGCTTTATACATAGTTCGGTCATGCATAGGCACTGCAAAAGAAGAGCCAAAATTACTGCTTGTAGTACAGGAAAGGGATCGGGTGCATATGCCCCAGGTTAGGTTTGTGGCTGTATGTAAAGCCTTATTCGACGTTCACAGCTTTCGAACTTAGCAGCAAAACCGGCACCAAACGATAATGTTGGCACTGCTGAAATAACGCAATAACACCCTCGTAGTCTTTTTCCGTAATCAGTTGGCGACTCTCTTATATTCTGCTCTCGCAACATAAATATCTCAGCTCTCCACACCAAAAACATAAGTTTGTTTTGTGTTTGTATCTTCTCTTCCTATCTGAGAGAGAGTGTAACTTCCTAGCGCATGCGCATTGTAAAAGCTACAGACTTGGGTCTAAATCCTACCATTAGCACCGGGAAGGTACCGTATGCGTGGGGTTGGCTATATTGCATTTGTCCCATAACATGAAGTATAACATAATTCAGTCACAACTGGAATTTTACTATATATGTTTTGATCAAAAAATGGGTTATAGTCAGTGGAGGAGAAAACATCTATTACCACAGCATTTCCACTATTATTATTTATTACAAAAGTTTATGGTGTTTGAAGCCATTTTTCAGTGTTGCATTAGTAAATGAAAGTTTGGTGCTTTACAGTCGGTCAACACGATTGTACCCAAATGAGATGGGTTATTCCCTAATACTGAAAAAGAATTAAGGTAAATGCACCAATGGTCGTTATGTTAAGACAGATTTAGTCAAGAAAATATGTACACCTTATACATTTTGGTAAATTTAATCAACAAAAGCACTGTACCTAACCTCAAACTCTACTCAAACACTAGGAAACTCTCAATATCGAGAATATTCTTTTTTTGAAAATTACGTATTTTTTAAAAAAGTTTTTGCCCTAGTCCTCGGCACTATGCCTTTGGATTTTTCCTATATTGTCAACCGTTTGCACCAATAGCCGTCACATTGTTAGTTTTCCTTGTCTGCTGTTTATAATGCATTACCATCAATTGTTGCGGAAGACCCCGATTTATCGACTTGGAGGCTAACGTTTATGAAAAAACAATACCAGAATTGGGAAAAAATTTCCAGTTTTTGGTCTGTATTGACAATTGTAATTTGTGTTTAACAAAAAAAAACAAGATGTTCAGTAAAGAACATATAGCCTACTTTCTCTTAAATGTATGAGTATAGTTATAACTCGTTGTTATTATCAAAGAGTATAATAGAACTATTCTTTGTTGAAGGCCATAGAAACGATTTACCTCTACCAAACGCCACAATCTAGATAAAAACTGCTACCATCATTGAAGAAAGAAAGAAAGAAAGATAAGAAGTATCTCAAGAATGTTATGGATCTGGAGACATAATCGACCGGACTGGCTGCGTGGCTCGGCGGTAACGTTCTCGCTTGCTGGGCCCTAGGTTGCAGGTTCGTATCCTGGCGCAGTCAGCTGGCATTTGAGGGTGCACAAATGCGAGGGAGCCGTGTCAGTACATTTACTGGCACGTTAAAGATCCCCTTCGGGCCAAAATTCCGGCACCCCGGTGTCTCTAAAAGCAGCAGTAGTTAAAAGGGATGTAAAACCAATAACATTATTATTATTATTATTATTGTTTTAATGTGCTAAACGGTTCCAGGCTAGTGTTCAGAAGTAAAGGGGGAGTTTTAGTCGGTAGTCTGCTACTCAGCAGCAGGAGCCCGACACTCTGTGCGTAAATGCATTTCTCCCCCCCCCCCCCCCCCCCCAAAAAAAAAATATATATATTATTATTATTATTATTATTATTATTATTATTATTATTATTACATATACGACCTGCCGTGGGCAACATCCAACTTTGAGTTGAGGCATGTCTTTACACGTCTGGTTGTGCAGGGCTTTCACAAACCTAATTGAAAAAAAAGGAAGGAAGATTGTAGTTTTACGTGGCCGTGAATCTTGTGATTATGAGCCACGGGACCTCCTTTTTACGTGGAATCCGAACCACAGGACATGGCATTTCACTTCAAAAATCTCACATGCATTGACCGGGAATCGAAAACCCTAATTGAATTAACAAATCTTTCCATGACCTTACAGAGACGTGTGTATACAAACTATGTGGATATTTTCGATTGCTATTTGCCTGAAATAAAAGTAGTAATTAATACCTGAACTAACACCAACGGCTTGAACTCAGTTACTATGTGAAATCGTTTTGTTCTTTACTTCAAATAACATTTTCAAGTAACGCAAAATAGGCTGTTACAAACCCTTTAAAATAAAAAGTAAAAATGTATCGTAGTATCATCTTGTCATTCTTCAAATTCGATGCGCATAGAATGCCAATGGTATATTAATCAATGGAGCCCCACGTAGACTAGTCGTGACTTCTAGTGGTGAAATATCGAACAATATAATCCTAACAGAGCGAGTGCATTCTAGCGGCCAGAAGAAGAAACTTTTCAATGAAATCTGGAAGTTAATAAGTATGTCGGCGTGCAGTTACCTTTTTGGCAGCTAGATGTCTCGAGTAAATCTGCTGGCGAATTATGTTTTAATTAAATATATTTTACACCATAATATGCACAATATAACGCTTAATTTTAAAACATCTGTGTCATTACAAAACAATAAACATATAACATTTCAAGCAAAAAATTTAGCTCTGATCGGGTTTGAACCATAGGCATTTGAGCGATAGGCTAACGCTCTACCACTGAGCTAATTGTGTCAACGAATATAGTTCTATATAAAATGACTAACATAGAACTTGTTAGCAAATAATGATTTATACTAAACGATTTCATCACTGGAGTATATTAGTTGTATATAAAGCATTTCATACAAAGTTTATTTATTTTGTATCAGTACGCTATATTGCATTCAATACTCAAATTAGTGAAATATAAGTCAGGCACAAGATATCCGCTGCCATCTTGTCTTATTACTGAATCAGCTCAGCTTTTAAAAATCACGTCTGCACTATAGTATTACAAAATAAACTTTTAATTTCGAACGTGCCTCTTCCTTTAGAACAGTTAAAACGATTCTCGGCTCGATAATCGGAACTGGTGGGTCCCATGATATGGATTATAAAGTTTGCATAATTTGCACGGCCGCCATCCTGAAATGGTATGGCGGACGACCTTGTAGTTTGGTCGCAAGACGCATCCTATACGAAGGTATGTTGTTACCAAATTTGGTAGAGATCGGATGATTTGGTTAGTCGTTATTTGATTTTACGTTTTGAACGTTTGAGTGGCCGCCATTCAGTTTTAGTAAAGATGGCGGCGATATAAAACATGACACTGAGGTGTCCTTTGCTAGTGCTACCTTTGTACCAAATTTTGTTCAATTCGCATTCACCGTGTTCGAATTGATAGGGGGGGACAGACATTCAGAGTACACACACTCACACACACACAGACACACACACACACACACACACACAGACTCACACACACACATACACACACACACACAGACTCACACACACACATACACACACACAGACAGACACACTTTTTTCGCCCTGTGTTGATCTCATAAGTCTACTTTCATTTTTTGCAAAAATCGAAAGTAGGCTAAAAACAGTACCAGTAATAGTTTTTTTGATAAAAAATGAAATTTAAAAAAAGACGGAAGCGAGAATGGTGGGTTGAAGACATGCAGGCATGAAAATATCGTAATTCTGTTCTAAACACATTTATTGTAGGTTATTTTTGTATTAATTTAAAGTGCAATATTAATGATAATTGAAATTCGAACAATATAACCACAAGAACGTGTATTGATGTAGGCTTCCCCGGTCGGTGTTGAAGCGAGAATGGTCATTTTCCGGGCTGTTATGCGTAATCACATAAAACGTGAGACCAGACCCTGGTGTAACATAACGTCTGCGTTGAACAATATCCGAGGATCTGACAAGATAGATTGTAAGCCGTTTGCCACCAAATAACAGTAGGTTTTAATTTGATGTTCTGTAATATTGCAGCTTGGTTTACTGTCAAATTTTGAGGGATTCGTAAAGACAGGCTTGGATTTCTTTCTAGGAAAGATGCACACCTTTTCCTCCCTGGTCGCCCATCTTTGAGAGGAGAGAACCTCTTTAATTCTTTTGTGAAGCGCTGGCCGCTATTTTGCAAATTGTCCTTTGTTACCGGGAACCCCGCTTTTCCTAGTGAGAGAACCCATTGAATTAACACCCTTTGTTAATAAGGAACTTGGCCCCATCTTCCTCTCTCTGGTTTTTCTTTTAATTTTGTCCGAAAGGGCGTTTTCTCGGAACACCATTCCTCACCGCGGCCGTTGTGATACTCATACCGTCCTCCTCAATGACCTTAGTTGCAGCTTCCATTTGCTGAATATCGTAGGCTAATTGAGAAATGCGCATTTCGAGATATTACTTGAAAGCAAATATTTAGTCTTAGAATATATTTTTCATCTCAACTTGAAAAGAATCCCTTTTAGCTCACCTGAAACCCCTAGGCCTAGACCTACTGATGATGATAATAATAATAATGTTGTTTTACGTCCCCAACTACGGCGGCTTTTAGAGACCCCGGGGTACCGGAATTTTGCCCCGAAGGGTGATCTATAAAGTGCCAGTAAATCTTCTGACACGGCTCCCTCGCATTTGTGCACCCTCAAATTCCAGATGACAGCACCAGGATTCGATCCTGCAACAGCATGCGAGAACGTTACCTCTGAGCCACCACACCAGCGTAGGCCTACGGCCGTCACAGAGACAGATCTACATAATATCATCATCATCATCATCATGTTTTTCAATCAAGCGACTGGTCTGCCCCTACAATGAGTCTTCTCCACGTTGTTCGGTCTTGTGCTGTCCTTTTGACCATTTCATAATTTCGTAGGCCAGAGCTATGTAGGAAAGATCTCATGAAAGTGTTCCGTGGCCTCCCGCGAGGGCGTTTTCCGGGTATTTTGCCTTCTAGAATGTCGATCATCAGGCCACCATGTCGTAACCTGTGGCCAAGCCAGGTGGATCTCCTTCTATATATCTGGCGGATCATTTGCCGTTTTTCCTTTATTCGATCCAGCACCGTTATGTTGGTCATTTTCTCTACCCAGCTGATCTTTTCCATTCGGCGCCAACACCACATCTCAAACGCTTCTAGTCGTTTAATGTCACCTCTATTCATTGACCAGGTCTCACTGCAGTACATTGCAACTGGCCATATGTAGGTCTTAACCAGTTGTTTTCTAAGGCTGAGGGACATCGAGCGTTGACAAATTAGAGAATGCTTTTCACGGAATGCCTGCTTGGCCATGGCTATACGGCTCCTGATTTCAACTTCACATCGTAGGTCTTCTGTGAAGATCTGGCCAAGGTATTTAAAACGATTGACCTGTTGTACTGGTTCTTTATTTATGGTAATATTTAGTTCGTGTTGATACTTACTTATCACCAGAATCTTGGTCTTCTTAAAATTGATTTTCATTCCATATTCTGTAGCTGTATCATTTAAACATTGCAACATGTTTGTTAATGTATGCGGATTTACTGCAAGTAATGCCAGATCATCAGCAAATTTAATATTCTGGATAAGTCTTCCACCAACTTTCACTCCCATATTAGAACCTTTAAAAGCCCACTTAGTTATAGCTTCAGCGAAGGCATTGAACAGTCCAGGGGACAGCAAACACCCTTGTCGCACACCTTTGCGGATCTTAGCGGGTTCTGATACGTCATTTCCAAGCCGAACAACAGCAGTTTGATTTATATACAGATCAAATATTAATCTGATTAATCGATGGGGACAACCTATTTGATTCAGAAGAGGAAACAGCTTGTGCCAGCTGACTTTATCAAATGCTTTTTCAAAGTCCACAAAGCACACGTAAAGGTTTCTGTTTACACTTAACATCTTTTCTCCAAGACATCGCAAGGACCCGATAGCATCACGTGTAGACATATTCTTTCAAAAGCCAAATTGAGAGTTGTCTAGATACTGTTCGATGTATATTTCCATCCTTTTCCTTAAAATCTGCAGAAGTATCTTTGATGCATGAGGGATGAGACTAATGGTCCGATAGTCACTACATTCAACTGGTACAGTCTTCTTTGGAATTGGAATGATGATGCTGGTGTAAAACTCCTGAGGCCATTTACCTTCTTCGAAAATTCTTGCTACCAATTTGAATATCCATTCAAGTGTACTATCCCCACTATTCTTGATTAGTTCGGCAGGAACATTGTCAATACCTGGTGTTTTACCCATGGATATTGATTTTAGAGCTTCATCGAACTCTGATCTAATAATTCTATCTTCTGCAATTGGCCTGTCTTCCTCGCCACGTGTTGGCAAAAAGTATGGAATTGGTTCTGCGTATAGATCTTCAACATACATCCTCCAGTGTTCCTTCTTGTAATTCAGGTCTGATATAGGATTCCCATGTGTATCACGGAACTGTCTAGTGCGGAATCCGTTTTGTTTCTTGGTAGTTTCCCTGATCTTTCGGTAGGCTAAATCTGTTCTTCCTTGTTTTTGCAGAAATTCGATCTCTTCGCATTTTGACTGCCACCACTCCATTTTCTTCTCCCGACAGAGTCGATCAATCTGGTTCTTTAGCATTCGGTAGTTATTTCTGCCTACTTCTGAAGAGTCGTTTTTAAATTTTCTTCTTTCATCCATCTTTAAGAGAATGTCCTGTGTGATCCATGGTTTGCGATTCACTCTTTCCACAAATCCCACATAGTCTTCAGCAGCCTTTTCGATGGAGAATTTGGCTATTGACCATAAATGATCAACAGTTTGTGAGTTGTTTGCATATGATGATATGTTGTCATCAGTGGCTTCCTGATATTGCTTTTTAGTCCGCTCGCTTTTAAATGCTTCAAGATTCCACTTCTTTGTTGGTTTTCCCTGAATCCTGCGTTTAAATTTCAGTTCCGTACTCATTACTAGTAGAGAATGATCAGAACAGATGTCAGCGCCCGGATATGCCATGGATTTCTTCACTTGATTTTTGTATCTTTCCTTGACAAGAATATAGTCAATCTGGTAACGTTGATCATCACCTGGCTTTTTCCAAGTATATCTCCGCCTCTTTGGTGAGGTAAACCAAGTGTTACTTATAACGAACCTCTCTTGTTCACAGAATTCGAGAAGACGTTGACCACGTGAATTTCTTCTACCAAGACCATACCCTCCTACTGCAAATCCTTCTTTTCCCTCACCAATCACTGCATTCCAGTCTCCCATTATAATAATGTTCTCGCTGGCCTTTGTCTTACGCAGTAATTCTTCCAGCTTCTCATACATTTCTTCAACCTCATCATCATCACTGCTGGACGTAGGCATATATACCTGCACCACAACTAAATTTACGGGTGTTGCCAGAAAACGTGCTATGATAATTCTGTTTCCAATAGCTTCAACATCCAGTAGGGCTCTTGAAGAGTTAGCATTTAGTACCAAACCTACACCGCCTTGACCATTCTCACTTCCGGAGTGCAAGACTTTGTAGTCTCCGCTTGTGAACTCTCCTTCTTCTCTCCAACGTGTTTCAGCTAATCCTAAAATATCTAATTTATGTCGGTCTATTTCTCTTTTCAAGTTCTCTAGTTTCCCAGCTTGTAACATAGTTCGAACATTCCATGTTCCAATTTTAAAATAGGGATTTCTCCGGATAACGACCTGAGAGGCCCCATTTCCTCTCCTGCCGGGCCCGACATCATTCCTTTGAGGTGTGATCCCGCAGTTGCCAACTTCACTAACATTTGTCTTTGGACTCATCATAGGTTTTCTTGGGATACACATAAAGGTCTTTAATGGAGTGGTTTCCCGTTGCCTTCTCCATTCTTATGCTGTTGACCAAATCCTGCTGGTTCATCCACCTTAAGGAGCGATTTCTCACTCCAAGGACAAAAGAGTGCCCTGACCCTATCCGCAATTTGCGAAAGAGGGGAGCCACTTATACCGACGGCTACTCGGTCCCCTTTTAGTCGCCTTTTACGACAGGCAGGGAATACCGTGGGTCTATTCTACAACCCCAACCCACAGAGGTCAACATAATATCAGCACACTGTAAATGTTTATTGGTTCTAAAACGTTAACGCAAACTTTAACAATATCGTGCACGCATGTGCTCTAAAGATCGTCATCTATGACGACTATAGGACACGATGATCAAACGACAATTTAATTAATGCCGGACACAGTATAAGAATATTGCCGCTGTTAGTTAGATCTTACAAGGAGATATGACAATGTGCCAATTTTGGTCACAAATGACGGGCTTTGGTAAAATGCGTGTTTTTAAATCCAGTGTACGTCACCAGCGTTTCTAACAAAACTAGGAACGTGAGCACGAAATAGCAAATCGCATTATGTTACAGAAACTATTACCCACTATATCACACACTTGTAACATTTTAAAATGTCGGAATGTAACACGTACGCACATAATTAACTGGCGTGCCTGGTTAGCACATGCGAGAAGCAATATGCCGCGTCAAGTCTGCTCAACTCACACAAGATGTTTGACGCAGGGAATCGCCTATTACATCGCACGCATGATTTCGCAAAGTTGTTCCTTATCGGCAACGAAGGTATGGCGAATTTCGTAAGACTTCGTGCGTTGAGAAAGACCCATTGACATGCTTATTATTTGTACTTATATACGAGAGTGACGACGACTGGCTCAGTGACGAAAACCGGTACAGTTACCTTACATGAGATTAATAAGTTTTGTTTATTACAAATGGGAACTGGCTGCGTGGCTCAGGGGTAACGTTCTCGCTTGCTGGGCCCTAGGTTGCAATTCGTATCCTGGCACAGTCAGTTGGAATTTGAGGGTGCGCAAACACGAGGGAGCCATGTCAGTAGATTTACTGGCACGTTAAAGATACCCTTCGGGGCAAAATTCCGGCATCCCTGCGTTTCTGAAAGCCAGGGTAGTTGAAAGGCACGTAAATCATTAACATTATTATTGTTTTATTACAAAGGGTATTTTGGCTAATTTAAGTAGTTTTGTAGCTCGTTCACCACTCCTGAACTGTTACCCTTAACTATAACAAAGGCTAATTATTTTTAGGAAACGCCACATTCACACTTCAATCAGGAAGGTATGAACATTTTAACTCTGCAGTAATAAACTGACTGTATAACAGGTTGCCATGTTGGATAAGTCTTGAGTCAGGCAATACTGCCAACTTTACCACACTGCCCTGTTGCCGGGTTAGACGAAAATTCCTCTTTGTACTAAAGTTGGGTGGGGTAAAACCATTGGTCGCTACTAGGTTAGACGACTGTATGGACGAAATTTACTGATTGCACAGGGCGGGGCTGAAGATGCGCATGGGTTGCACTGCCTCGTATTGCGTCATTTTCATACCTTTCTAGGGAACGGTTACGATTGAAATTACGGTCCATTATCACTAGTGCAATGGAAATATATGTTAAATTACGTCAATATGGATGTTTACCTCTTGCTGATTAAACGACTACTGCCATGTTCATCAAGCGCGTGAGCTATTTAGTAATTCTTGGTCTAGAGCAGTGGTTCTGAACCCTTAGAAGTGTGCGGACCACTCAGCCTGAAATTGAATCATGTATGGACCACCCCTTCACCCAATACACCTTATCAGTTGTAACTCTTCTCAATAACACTTATTTTAAAGATATTTCAATTCAAAACCTGATAGTCATCGCCGCAAATACATTCGGACGATTCTCGTTCAACGGACATCGTTTTCGAAATCCCCATTTATTGGCCACTTTTTTTTATACGTGCTGGTGAACCCTTTTCTCCCGCGGACCACCGGTTCAGATCCACTCGTCTAGAGAGACTATTTCCACTCTACTTCTTCCTCGCCTTTTCCCGTTACGCGGGGTCGGCTTTCTTAATCCTGAGGCGCCAGTCATTTCGTTGTAAAGCATCAGCAGCAGATAGGCCCAATACTCTCGTGTCCGTATGGACATTCGTCATCCATGTTGTTTGAGGTCTGCCGCTCCCTCTCTTTTGTGCAGCCATGGAAAGGCACTTCTTCGCTACATGATTTTCCGGTCTTCGCATAACATGGCCATACCACCTTAGTCTGGACTCAAAAAGTTTCTCAGTTATAGGCGCTACTTTGAGACTGCCTCGCACATGTTCATTACGGATTTTATCTTTGAGAGTAACTCCACCTGCCCAACGTGACATATGCATTTCAGTGGTATGTAGCTTTTGCTGATGTGCCTTGGTAGTAGCCCATGTTTGGTCTTACGGCAGTTTTATAAACTTTACCCTTCGTTCTTGTGTGTTGCTTTATGATTCTTCATTTTAGAGATGGCTTTTCTAACTTCCGCTTCTGTGATTTCATTAATTGCTCCTTGCGTCGTAGGTAGTTCCACTTCTTGTCGCCTGGGACAAAGACAAAGGGGAGCATATGTGACTAACACAGGGCCACCACCTAATAATTATTGGTCTAGGCAAATGTAACTTTTACAAAAACAATTAGTAACGTATGCGTGGGGTTGGCGTTACTGCACTTGTGCATAATCCACGTTGATAAGGGCCAGCACAGCTGGAATCTTACTCTATTTCATGATATATAAGGGAAATCTAATTTGAATCAGTAGTTTAGTAAATCTTTTCAAGGGTTCTCTTCTCCTCAACTGTTACCAGCTACTCTTGAGATCATAGAAGTTGACTCATGCTTCAAGGATGCCATGTAATTCTATGCTTCAGAGACAAACGACTTGCCTTTCAATATACTCTACCTTCTGTGCCCACCGTTATTACTTTTTTTTACTATTGCACTGTGTGTTGAAGTCTTGTTATGTGCATCAGAACTTTCTGTTATGTTTTTCTCTCTGATTTTATATGATAAAGGCCCAAATACCATTATATCAGGCATTTTGTAAAAGATGACACATCAAACAAGCAAGGAAATTTCAACTATTATTAGGTTGTGTGTTGTACAGAGTGTGGGTCTACAAACCACATAGGTGGACGCTAAAAGTTACAACGTACAAAACATGTGGGACACAACGTGTGACATCCAGCTCTAACTTCCTTAGCCCTGCATCCGAGCAATTATGTTGGACATGCTAATGCATTAAAAAAAAAACTGTCTCCACATAAGCTCAGAGGTAGAGTAACGGAAGCCAAATCTGGAAGTTGTGAGTTTGTGTTGTGCTTTATACCCTCCATCTATATGGTTTGTACACTCTTTGTAAAATCAACGACCTAAGAGCAATGGTCCTCTATGGTCATTTACAGTGTATTTTCTTTCATGTTCAGTGCCTTATAAGTTACATTCCACATGTATTATATTAATAGCTTGATGTTAGTATTCTTACAGATCTGTCCACTAAATCCAGTTGAACAACAAGTTGCATGGAACAGACCTGGGCGAGAATGCAGTTTCAGTTGTGTGGTTCTTTTTATAATATGCAGTAATTGTATTTCTTGTACTACATTGTGTAATGCAAAATAAATATTACTTTTTCAATTATCAAACTCCTGGGGTTTAAATTTGATTGTTTCTCCTTCCTTCTCATAATCCATTTGCAGGAGGGTCATGGGATTCAAACAAGAATTCGGAACCTATGCAGGAATGATACGAGTTAGGTCATTCCATAGACTGATTTGGAGGTTATGTAGGATAGGACAATATGCACTGGAATTTGAAGGTTGTCTGTTTGGAAACCTGACTCAATTGATTTTATAGCATTTAGCAGTTAATAGATTAAGTTGTTTTATTTGACCTAACATAAATTCAAAAGGAACTAATAATATCAATATCTATCTACATATATGCACAGTTCACGCCACGATTTTTGGCCGGTGAGTCCTGATTGCACAGTCATACAGAGGACAGATGGCGAGCATCGGGCATTTGCAATTGATGCATGAGTTTCCTTCCACGCAACTAAAAACTCACGTATCAATTTCACATGCTTGAGGCCCGCAGACTGCAATCAGGACTCGCCAGCCAAAAACCGTGGCGTGAACTGTATATTTGCTGCCAGAGTTACATAATGAACGACATATTTCAACTTATTAAATATAATGTTGACTGCCTGTAAAACATTTAATCAAAGATAATTATATTAGGTAATGTTAATTGATCCACAAATGATCTAGCTCTGCAGAATATTTTTAAAAATATGTGATATCTTGGGGATTTAGTTCGCAGTATGTCTCTTTTTTGTCTGTTTTAAGGGAAAATATTTGTGTGATTTGTTTTTGTGAAGAGCTGAGCAAGTGCAGGGTGGCCGCTTTCTGGAAAACTCAGGGAATTTAAATTGCATAGAATAAACAGGGGAAAAATTTGGCAGGATGAAAAATAAATGTCTTGACGTAGGATTGGGCATAATAATATTGCATCGTTGGCAGTATTAATTAATCTTCCATACAAGATTAATTACCATTAAGATTAAATACCGTAATTTGACCGTTCTGCCAATTCTTCATTTCGGATGTTCGCCTTTCGGGATATCCCAAGTCAGAAAAATTTGCTTTGCGAGAAAGAAATATGGCTCGGGTGTTTATACCTTCTTCCGCATAAGTTGAGTGTAATAACAACACGCCAGAGCCGCGAAGAAGAGCTCTTCCCTATACGAGTGCACTACCTTCGATTGAAATATTACAGACACTGTATCAATTGTAAGCTGGATTTAACTTCACGTCGGTAAGAGGTATGAGCTCCTCTCCGAGGCCCTGGCGTGTTGTCATTTGACTCTCAACTTAGAATAAGGTATAGTTGTGGTGTAACGTGATTCACTGAACAGATGGCGCAAAATCTGAATTGAGTTTACTTATGTCCCAGGCAACCTTCCTGTACTGTTGACTTGTGTGTGTAAATCATTTGCAGACTGCCAAAGAGTTTTTTTTTAACAAGCGATGAGCGAAGAGACATACAGGTAAATGGAATTTCTTTGGATATACTGAGTAATAAAACAAATTCACTCAACAATTTACACTTTTGTATTTAGTATTTTTTGAAGATCATGGAGCGATTATAGAAATTTAATCCAGAATAGCTACAACCGTCAAAGTACCCAGATTTTCAGCCTTGGTTAGAAGTTGTTCCCAAGAACGCAAAACACTATTTTTGTAACCTGTGCAAAAAACGGATTCATTTGAGCAACGTGGGCAAGAGAGCAATCACTAGCCACAGGAAAGAAAATTTCACAACGCATTGATCACCAACCATGTGACTGCGCTTTTGTCAGATCGAACCATACTTCAGTTTCGTTGTTTTATATACCGTGTCAACAAGACTGAGCTTGAACAGTTTGATAGGAGTAAATCTTGCCCGGTTCATTTTTATACTAAACAGTTCAAGGGCTTGGAAGAATATTAAGATGTGTGGCAGATCATAAAAATCATCCTCATATTTTCTCATGGTAACACCTTTGTGGAGGTTTATTATTTTTCCATTTTTTCCAGTGGAAAATATTAACGACCAAACTCTCAGCGATGAGAAGAGCATGGGATGGAATTCAGGATTCAGGTGGATAAGATGCCATAAACATTGATGATGGAAAGGTTCGTAACGCTTGTGGGGCTAGGGCTAAGGAAAAAATCGCTATCGAAGAACAAAAACTACGAGAAACGGAAATGGAGCAGTTGAGTCAGTACGAGAGAGAGAAGAGAAAGGATAAAGTGTTAATGGCATTAAATAAAGAAAAGGAAGAATTGTTCACAAAGCAACATGAGCTGGAAATGAAAATAAATACTTTGAAGAATTAAGAACTTCAAACTATTCAAAGTCACCTAAATATCGGTGATTAAATATTATACCTAAATAATTGTGATTATTTCGAAATGTGATCAATGAAACATGTAAGGTATTTAATTTGTGAAAGATATACATTGTTGTAAGAGACTATGTGTTATGTATTTTACGTTCTATAATAAATAAAAGTATTCACCGTACATACATTTTGTTTTATTTTTTGAAAATAAACATAAATAGTATACTTATAAAAGTATATGTGTTAATAAAAGGTTAAATTTAACACTGGAAAATAATTTTAGGTAACCAGCGGTCACCCTGAGGTGGTCCAATTTTCAATTTTAGCAGTGCTACCAACTAATGTGTAAAGTCACCAAGCCTTCAGCCGAAGCGATAATGTGCAATCTGCAGTTCAAATTTTGTATTCGCTTTTCAATATTAGGTAGCCAACATAACTGCAGGTTGACCACCATGACAAGTTCCCATCGATTTCAATTTATACTACTTTCTTTGTCATGTAAGCGGCCAACACAGTGTATACGAGACCATATTGAAATTGATTTCAGTTTTCATTTAAATGTTAAAGGGTTACCATAAGGCCTATTTATTCCTGGACACTTACAATTTTTAGGTAATGGAAAGGACAGATTTTCTTTTTGGAGAATTTATCATCCTGGTTTTCCACAAACAGCCCTTTAAAACTTTGAAAATAATCGTATGTCACAATATATTTGCCAGATGTCAGCACATCGCAATGCAATGGCAGGACTGTTACAGGTCAGGAAAAAGTCGGGGGGAAAAATCTGGTCAGGGAAGTCTGGGAAATTTTCTGCCAAGTCAGGGACCTTTTTAAATTTTAATTTCTTTGTTACCTTAGCAATAATTTTGAAAGAATCAGTGACATGTACGTTATTTACCTATAATAGTGGAAAAACAACTAGATGCACTGAACGAAAATATTCAGAAGTACGGCCTGAAAATCAGTATAGAGAAAAGCAAGACCATGGTGATGACAAGAGGGGAAAGACAAGGAAAGGGCACTGTAAAAATTGGAAGTCAGAGTTTGGAAATTGTGGACACGTTCAAATACCTAGGAAGTGAATTGATGCAAACTGGTAGGTTGGACATGGAGATTGGCAGGAGGGTACAGCAGAGCAATGCATTCTATAAAAGTGTAAGAAAACTTGTTTGAGATAAGGAAGTACCAAGGAAAAGCAAGGAGGTAATGTATAAAGTGTACTATGTTCCCATATTAACTTATGCAGCTGAGACTTGGACCCTGATAAGCAGGCAAGAGAGTAGAATCCAAGCCAGTGAAATGAAATTCCTAAGAAGTATGATAGGAAAGACAAGGAAAGACAGAGTGAGGAATGAAGTTGTTAGGAAGGAAGTTGGAAAGGGAAAACTAAATGAGAGAATTGAGAAGAATAAACTAAGGTGGTTTGGACATGTAAAGAGGATGGAAGAAAATAGAATACCAAGACAGATGCTGGAGGTGAAGTGCAAGGGGTAAGAGAGCAAGAGGAAGACCTAGAACAAGGTGGATTGATTCAGTGAGGAACAGCGTAAGAAAAAGAAATCTGGACTGGGACAAGATCGTGGAAGAAGAATGGTGGAAGGAAAGAGGAAAGTGGAGAAGTGCCATAAATACCCCGACCTGGCAGGAGCTGGATAAGGGGAAATGATGATGATGATGATCATGAATATTATTTGACTATTAGGTCATAGTTTTTATGTCATTAGTTATACCAATTGCAATAACTTTTTGAATGTAAGAAGTTTCATTGTGAACTGAGTCTACTGACAAAGGAAGTTCCTTGAATCCATTGTTTTATTTATTTCTTTTTTGTTAATTGTCCATGTTAATTTTTTTAAACCGATTAATTTATTAAAATAGTCAGATGAAGCCAGTATTTTTCCATGCCTTCTGAAGTGCTCACGGAATCTGAAACGGGCCAATTCTTAAAATTCTTTCTTTAAGCCTTTTCTTTACGATCTCTAAAAAGAAACACTTTTTTGTATGAAATAGCTTACAAATCTCGTGTAATACAGTAGCTGGAAAATAACGCAGAAAGGTTAGCATGGATGTGTATTTAAAAAAATAAGAAAATAATCAGCGTATGTCGTGGGATTTGGAAGATGTAAATCAGTAACAATCGTTTGATCAATTAGACAGCTTTTATTTTTAAAATATGTTCATACGGTGATCAGAATAAAGTATTGGTGGTTAGGGGAATGGGATCGTAAGTCAGGGAAAATGAAAATCTTGGTCTTGTAACAACCTTGAATGGGAATGCAAACATGATGGCAATAATAAAGTTTTATGAAGGTAATCATGTACGCTCTGGAGTTTTATTCTTGTACTGATCTACCATAGTGATGACAATCGATTGGTGCGAAATATATCCTTACCGCCTTTAGATATATTTCTTGAGTTGTTGATTCATTGTAGAGACTTGGAGTGTTTCTGTTAACCTGTATGATGGCTGTTCTAGACTGTGAATTTTTAATTCAGGCTAGGAATTCGATAGGAGCCTGATGTGGCCTTAATTTGGGTACTGCGCCCGAATAAACCCATCAGTACTTATATCCGCTACACTGTAAAGGATTGCAGACATGTAAATTACCCAGCTCACAAATTTACCATGCCTACTAAGTAAAATTGGGAATTTCAGGAACGTACAGGTTAGATATTATTCGTAAGAAAATAGTACTACCAGCCAAGGTACAAATTTCTACTATCATTTACATTTAGAGCAAATCGAGAAACTTCAATCTCGAGGGGTGATAAGGTCTAATCTATAGTGAGCGCCTGTATCTATACCTCGCAGTACTATTTTCGACGATGACGACAATGAAAACGGTGTCAGTTAAGATAAAAGTTGACTGAGTCGCTAAAGAGCGCCAGCCGTTTATTGTGCTGAAACAAGTACAATAAAACTGGCTTTCTGCCTGAATATGGTGTCTCCTTGACACTCTCACAAAAATAAACTTCAAAAATAAACTTGCACGTGGCACTGATGTAATAAGAAATGTGAAACGGCGTGATACTATGCATTACCCTACTTTATACAAATCCGCTTCAACTCTGAACCGTAGTTCCATATCTAAGCAAAATCATTCATTAACTATGTGCATATATACATTCATTTATGGTTCGCACAAATTATACACTATTGTGTCGAAAAGATTAAATTGTCTATCTTTCAATGAGTCTTTTATCTACTCAACTTCCTTAACAATCAAATAACCAACATACACCGCAACTATCGTGTTGAAAGTAATAAATACTCGTCTTAATCAATTGAACATAAGTGACAAACATTTAAGCTAAGCACTGTTCATTTTATCTTTTATCTATTCATTATAAAATACTGAAATATTTCTGAAATTCTTTACTGTGTTAATAATTCTCTGATAAACGTGAATACTAGAAGTGCATGGCATTAACCTTCATTCTCACACTCCTCCTTCAAAATTATACAACAATTACCTCATCTTCCTTTAATACACTCAAATAACTTCACAATCACTGCGATCAATACTAGATAAACTTGAGACTCCTCAGCCTCCTCTCGTAAAAAATACGTAACTCATTTACGTCTATATCTCCTTACTTTGCACGGTATTTCAACTATAAACTTCCATTTCAATACACTTTCTTCCTAACTTTAACACTCTTCTCTATCCTGAAACAACTTCACCTCGTGCTTACAAATTCCACTTCTGCAATAAATTTCTGTACTTTCACTTTCTGATCACCCTGTGATTTAACTTTGTTAACTTTCTTTTCACGTGTTTAAGTTCAGTTTTACAATCAATTACAACTTTTAAAGAAATATCAGTAAGAATTCATATTTTTAACAAATGATATAAGTTTGACTTCCTTGAATATATTTGTTTAACAAATTCATCTATGTTTTTTTAATGCGCTAAATTTCCTTATACATATGTGTATAAGCGTTCTCGTAATACTTTCGTTCATAATTAGTTGAGAATAAATTTCTGACACTCGAATCAACATCATGAGTTGTCAAAATATTCTTTACACTTCGTGACATAACTTTTTAAATATGCGGTACTTAAATTTGCTTCAATAAACTTCCTTTACTTCATTTACAATTATACTCCTTCTTTAGTTCGTTTAATGTTATACTCCTTTTAAATAGTTCACTCTACATTCTTTTATATAGTTCATCCTATATTCCTTTAAACAATTCATTCTACATTCCTTAAAAAGTTCATCCTATATTCCTTTAAGCAATTCATTCTACATTCCTTAAAAAGTTCATCCTATATTCCATCGCTGCGATAAAACAGATTTAATTAGCTTAAATCTAACACAAATATGAAAAATTCTACTCGATTTTACTCTAAAATGACTTTAGCGTTAATAGCATCGCTATGCAAAATTTCGTCCAAGTGACTGAAATTTTCAAAAACAAGAAAAATAACTCCTAAGAAAAATACGAAAAATTACTACTTCAAAATCTACATAATTTAATGATACTGGCAAAATATACTGACAAAATTATACTGTTGGTCAATTGGATAATCACAGAACATAACTACAATTCTACATTATATAAAGCAATCGCTATTCTACCTTGAGTTGACTCTGGTCTGGAGAATACCTTCGTCTCGCCTGCCAAACCAAACGTGTCTCGGAGCTCATCGTCTCGTCCACAGCTATGAAGACCGGTTTGTGTCAGAACCAGCTGGCCTCTTCCCCCAGTGGAACAAGGTCGGTGACGTCCTCGGTGAACGACCTCGCCGTGAAACAGTCCGCTCTGCCTGCACTCCGTCTCCCGTTCACTGCAAGTCGTCTGGCTTCGACTCCCCATTTCTTCAGAATTGACATCTCGGTTCTTCAGAATTGACATCTCGTTTCTTCAGAATTGACATCTCGTCTCAGGTTGAAAATTGTCGTTTATACAAGCGTTTGCGAGTATTCTAGATGTATTAGAACTCTTGTAGAAAAGTAGAGGTTTGTTCGGTGATTTTGCGCATCACGTGGATGTTCTGCTGCGCCTTCCATAATAGTGAATTCTGGAATTCAACTGTACATCTTTGTAGTCTCCACTTCCCTATGCTTTAGCTTAGCGGTAATTCTCATTTCACTGATGATATATTTTTGACTTCCCCGTTGCTGCTTTGTAACTTGCATTTTTAATGTCATGTTCAAGTATGCGTTCACACGTAGTAATAGTGAATATCTTCTTGTCAAAAACAACTTGGTATTATGCACTGTAATACTCGGCTATATACTGTTCTAATCTGCGTGATAAATGTAGCTTGCTCCTCAAGTTACAGTCTTGCTGTACTACACTCTTCTTCACTACCAACTTTGATAAAGCGTGTCACTGTTATAATAATACTGGCTTTTTCTCGAGGTCTTGACTCGATGAAATCTCAAATTGGAAAGAACTCTCTCGTCCCGCTCTCTGCGCTCGGCAAGTTGCAGTCTCTGTCTCCCCTCTCGTGGTGTGACGTAACTTCTACCACCTCTCCTCACTTCAGTCCGCAGTTCGACCTTCGTCTCTTCTCCTCTTTCATGACGTAACTCTCGCTTCAAGTGGCGTGATGTCTCTCGCAATGTAGACCTCCCACATTCATATAGTAGAATATATATCCATCTTTAAATCATTCCTTCTTTCTTGCCTTTCATAATTGCATAAGATTAATAGTATTTCACTCATTTCCATACAGATTTTCCCATACTCCTCGAATTTTTAATGAATAAAAGATTTTCATCCACTCTTTTATTTTTCCTAGGTCTTGGTTCATATCCAGATTGGTTCTTTGGTAATGGCCTCAAATAAATTCTGGCGCATTTCCCCGTTGCTAATTTCAAGTAAAGTATAATCTGTACTTTCTTTAATAACAGTAAGTTTCTCTGTTCTTGAGACTGAATTTATTTATTTTACTGTATCATTGGGTAAAATCTTTTTAATTTGGAATGGTTAAATTTTCCAATGGATCTGTTATCTTCAATTCTTACAATTTTATAACAATTGTTACCGTAGAACGTATCTACTTTGAAAGGTCCTCTGAAAAGGCTACTGAATTTGATATACACCTTCTTCAGTACGTCTGCTTTCACAGGAATCCTGACTAATACAAGGTCACCTTCTCGTAGCGGTCCATTGAATCTCTTCCCTTCCAAACGTTTCAATCTCTTCTCAGCCGCTTTTTTCAACTGGACTCTCGCTGCTTCGATTCTCCGGTCCATCGATGGTTCGTTATCTTCCGGAATATTGAAGATTCCGTTCCATGGTCGTACGGGTTTCTCTTCAAAATGCAACATAACTGGACTATCGTTGGTGCTCTCATGTCTCGTGTTATTTATGCAAAAATTCTACTAGTGGTACAATCTTCACCCAATTCGCATGATTATCCGCACTATACAAGTGAATGTACTTTGAAAATTCAAGCATTGTTCTTTCAATAGGATTCGTCTCTGGGCTTCGAACTGATGAAAATAGGTGAACAATGTCCAACCTATCCATCGCTCCCTGAAATTCTGCAGAGGTAAATTGCGTTCCATGGTCTGTTAAAAGTCTTTCTGGTTTTCCCAACTTTGGAATAATGTTCCTCTCCAGGTGATATAAAACAGTTTTCGTTGTTGCTTTCTGCATCGGATTAAGCATTACAACTTTGGAAAATACATCCATTGTGACTAACACATATTGATTTCCTCTGTCTCCTTTAGGTGCAGGTCCAAACATATCCTGACTAAACAATTCCAGTGGTTTCGTAGGAATAATTGCTTTAGGTCTTTCCTTCAATAGATCAGAATTATATTTGTTTTTCTGACACAGTTCACAAGATCTGATTACTATGGTTATGGATTCTCTCATATTAATCCAATAGAACTTTTCTAACATGGTATATTATGTTTTGTCAACTCCGCCGTGGCCTATACTTTTGTGTACTAACCAAATTAGTGGCACAATAAGTTCTGGTGGAATAGCAACTCGTACCTTCGTGTGTCTAGCATCGATGTATTTACATACAGTTTCTCCTACTAGAATATAGTGTCTAGCTTTCCTTCTTGTTACAAAGTATGAGGCGTGCCTCCTTGTCATTCTCCCTGACAAAAATCTATAAATGTTCCTGAATGGTGCATGCTTCTTTTGAAAAAGAGGAATTCTTCTCAGTTTATCCAGCGTTTCCTGATCTTCTGCATCTGTCTGGATAACATTAATTCTCGCATCCTTCTCAGGAATCGGATGTCTGGAAAGAATATCTGCTAGTAGATTGTCTTTACCAGGAACATGGACTATCGTGGCATCAAATTGTTGCAAAAACATGGTCCATCTGGTCATCCTATCGCTTGACAAGTCTGACTTCAACATGAATTCCAGTGCTTTGTGATCCGTTCTGACTATAATTTTGTGTCCCAGCAATAATTTCTTCCAGTTTTGTAGAGCATTTATGACGGCTAAAGCTTCAAGCTCCGTCGTAAAATAATTCATCTCGTGCGTGCGTAACTTCCTACTGCTGAATGAAATATAGTGATGATTGCCATCTTGATCCTTCTGATATAAGACTGCGCTAATACCAATTCGTGAAGCGTCCGTTTCTATGATGAATGTTCTTTCAAAATCTGGGTACTCTAACTTGATGTTATCTCTGAGCATTTGCTTTGCTTGAATAAAGGCATTCTCAGCAGCTGCATCCCATTTCCATCTATTGTTTTCCTTTAGAAACTCGCGTAGAGGTGCCATGATCTCTGAATACCGTGGACAATGACTACTGAAAAACTGACAAAGACCCGGAAAAGCTCGAATGTCTTTGATTCTCTTGGGTTTTGGAAAGTTCAATATCGCTTCGATCTTGTCTTCATTCGGGTGGTAACCGAATCTGTCTATAGTATGACCAAGAATGTTGATCTTTTTTTGAAAGAAATGGCATTTATTCAATTTCACTTTGATGTTTGCACTTCTGAGGTTTTCAAATAGCTTCGTCAAATGCATGAAATGTTGCTCTGGCGTTTCTGAAGATATGATAATATCATCCACGTAGCAAATGGCAAATTGTTTTACTTCATCACTCAGCTTGTCATCCAAGGCTCTGATAAGTGCTGGACTTGAATTTACCAATCCATATGGTACTCTTTGATATACATAACAGGTTTGATTGAACATGAACCCTGTAAAACATTTCCTGTCTTCTGTAAGCTCTATTTGATGAAATGCTGCCGTTAAATCAATCACTGAGAAACAGGTTTTATTCTTGAATCTCCTCAGTAGTTCTCTAATTTTTGGTGGCCTGTCGAATTCTTTCAGCAGAAGAGTATTTATGCCCCTGGCATCTAAACATAGTCTAAGACTACCATCTGCTTTCTTCACAACAGTGAGTGGGTTTAAATAAGGAGTGGCTTGCTTTCTTATAATCCCGTCTTTTTCCATGCCTTTTATGAGCTCTGTCACTTCAGCTTGATACTTCTCCGGTATTGGATACAATTTCTTCTGAAAAGGTGTGTCATCAGCGAGCTTGATCTGATATTTATATCCTCTGATAATGCCTGGTTTGTCATCAAATACACCTCTGACTTTAATAGTTGAAACGGGCATTGCTATAAGTGAATTTCCATCCTTCAATCTGTGAAAACAGTTCTCTGATAAAATTGATGCTGTCGCTCCCGTATCTATTAGTGTTCTTAGGCATTCTCCTTCTGATATAATTTCTATGATGGGTAACCTCGCTACCCTTCCTGTTTTCGGCTCTTCTCTTTCATACAGGAGATCTTCATTCGTGGCTTCATATAACTCATTGATCTGGATTTCATGTCTGGTTACGGTGCTGTTTTCTTCCTCCTTCACTTTTTGGAATTTGAAGTTTTTTTTGTACCCCTCCTGGGTCTTCATTCCTCCGATCTCTGCTTGTTCCGGGCTGAGATTCTTGATTCTGGTTACGCTGTCCCTGATTTTGGTCTCTCGCGTTCCTTTCTCTGAGGTTCCTTAGGTATTCTTGACTTTCTCTTTCCCTATCATCGTAATACCTTCTTACATTGTTGATATTTTTCCAACCTTGATTTTGTTGACTCTGCTGTTGTTGCTGTCTCGAATAATTATTCGTTTTCCTCCAGTTCTGATATCGCCGATATCCATAATTATTCGTAGGGTTATTTCGATTATAATATCCTTCTCTGCGATAATCATTATTTCTGTTGTGGTAGCTATTTCTCCATCTTTGATTTTCGTATGGTCTTCCTTCTCGAGGTCTCTGGTAACCTGGTTGAAATCGATTTTGTCCATACATTCTTGATCTCGTCGGACCTACTTCATTCTTGTTCTCTTCTGTCTGCTGCGTTTTATCGATGTGGATGGTGTGAATCTCTCTCTGTTCCTGATTTCTACCTCTCTGGTTTTGGTTTCCAGTTGAGTTGTTGGACACATTAGACGTGTGATCCAGTCTCCTCAAAATTTCTGCCATTCCCTCTAAAGTTTTTACATTTGCTGAAATGAGGTGCCTCCTAACTTCCGTTGGTAACTGGCATCAAATAGCATGAACCAAGTCTTCTTCCGCCAAAGGAGGTTGCAAATACTGCAAGAGTGCTAATTGTTTCGTGAAGAAACTTGCGTACTTCGTTGGACTAGAATAGGCATACTTTTTAGAGTAAATTTCGGCTCGTATGTGTTGTTGAAGTTCCTTGCTCCAAAATCGCTTCTGCAGAGCTATAGCAAATTCTTCAAATGTCTGATAAGTGTACCTGAAAGCTCTGTGCCAAATTAACGCTTCTGAGTCCAAGTATTTCTCAACGACCCTCATATGTTTTTCACGAGGTATTCTATTGTCCTCTAAATACGATCTCATGTCTCTAAGAAACTCTACAGCAGTAATATTTCTTACTCCGCTGAATTTATTCGGCTTCTCATCGTTATTCTTAATCACGATAACGTTGGCATTTGACATACTCTGGTAAGGTTCAAAGTCTTCTCCAAGTTCCCCTATTTCTGTTTGAAATGGCTCTCGACTAAAGTTGAAATTGGACTTCGGAATCAGCTGTTGACTAATCACGCTTTCCTTATCCTCTTCTATCTTGTCTGTCCTAGCCTCTAATTTCCTTATTTCTTCTTTCAAATTTTCATCTCTTGCTTGAAAAAATCTCGTTAAGTCCTTTCTGATGTCTTCCCTGACTTCAGCTCTTAACGTAGATGAAAATGTAGCATCCCCTATCGTAAGTGACCTTAATTTCTGTTCTATGTCGCTGGTTTCCTTATCCTGCTTTGATCGAATTTTCGCCAGTTCTATGCTTATCTCATCGACTGTGCGTTTAACCTTGTCAAAGTCATCTGAGTTATTTAAATCTGTTTTATTAACAATGTCTGTCAGCGTGGCTACATTATTAATTTGCAATGTATCTATCCGCTTAGATAGATCTTCCCGTACCTTACTAACTTTTATATTTGAACATAACTCTATGGCTTTAATGTCATTTGCTAATTTATGATGAATTTCTGATACAATTTTAGTTGTGACTGTTACGACCTCCTCCTTCATGTCCGTAACTGCCTTTACAATAGAAGCATTTATATCCACATTAATACCCTCTTCAATCAGTTTACTTTGACCTTCCAACTTGACCTGTAATTCACCAACAGTGTCATTTAGACCGTCAAGTTGCTCCTTGAGTTTGTTCGGGGCACCTGAAATGTGTACATGATGAGTATTGTTCTCTTCCTTAATGGAGCTAATACTAGCCTGTAATTTCTTTTCTAGCTCTATCATGTGATTAATGTTAGCTAATTGGACTTCTAACACCTTTTCTGCCATGTCGGATCTTAAATTTCCTACTTCTGTCTTCGTAAGATTTATGTCCTGTTTGACTTGATCAAATGAATTTTTTAATTCTTCATGTGCATGTCCTGCCCTTTCTAAAATTCTCTGAGCCTTTTCCTGATTTTTCTTGGCCTCATCATGAATTTTCCTGGCTTCTGCCTGAGCGTTTTCCTGATTTTTCCTAACCTCCTCCTGTGCTGCTCTTATTTCGGCTTGGATTTTTCTATCTTCTAATCTAGCCTGCTCCTGACTTAACCTGTCCTCCTCGCGAGCTTTTTCCTGAGCTAATCTCATCTCTGCTCTTATCCTATTTGCCTCTTCTTCTATTTTCCTGTCTTCCTCTCGTGCTCTTTCTAATGTTAGCCTAATCTCCTCCTGTGCTTTCTCTTGAGCTAACCTGATTTCTTCCCTTTCCTTTTCTCTAGCTAAACTATCTTCCTTTCTGGACTTTTCTAAAGCTAACTTAGCTTCTTCCTGTGCTAATGTTATACTAGCCTTAGTAAGTGTTTGAGCAACCGATAACTCTGCCTTACCTTCTGATTTTACAGTAGCTGCTGATTTCTGAATCTCAGCTTTCATCTGTTTAATGTTGTTGTGTGTCAATTGGTGGAGGGCTTCAAGGTCTTTGGTCAACGTACTTTGACCTTCTTTCATGGTTTCGAGCATCGTTATAATGAACGTCATGTCGTTCGCTGACATAATTCTTCTTTCTTGAGAATAAGGGAAGTATCAACTACAAAAATTACCAGTGAATATCCAGATTGACCAACGTATACATTTTATACCAGTGATGGAACATATTGAACATCATAATCCTACTTAAATCTATTTGAATCGCGAGTTATCTCGTATATCTATCGTCCCATTTACTGAACCGACATCGTTACATTCTATCATCCCACTCAACCTATGTTTAACAACATGAATTTACATTTTAAATTTAATATTACATGACAAATGTCGTTAGCTGGTTTTAAAAATATGCCTCACAAATGTAATGTACTCCACTAATCTGCTGATGATGTGTTCATCTCAACAATCATTAAATTTGGGATCGGCATTTTTCTTTTTCTCAAAACTAAATATGGCCTCACTCTCGAGTACTTCCAAACTGCTTCTCTCGAGTGCTCTTTCGAGTGCTCTATCGAGTGCTCTTTCGATTTCCCCACGTTGGGCGCCATTTAAATACTTATCCATCTATATGCGCCCGAATAAACCCATCAGTACTTATATCCGCTGCACTGTAAAGGATTGCAGACATGTAAATTACCCAGCTCACAAATTTACCATGCCTACTAAGTAAAATTGGGAATTTCAGGAACGTACAGGTTAGATATTATTCGTAAGAAAATAGTACTACCAGCCAAGGTACAAATTTCTACTATCATTTACATTTAGAGCAAATCGAGAAACTCCAATCTCGAGGGGTGATAAGGTCTAATCTATAGTGAGCGCCTGTATCTATACCTCGCAGTACTATTTTCGACGATGACGACAATGAAAACGGTGTCAGTTAAGATAAAAGTTGACTGAGTCGCTAAAGAGCGCCAGCCGTTTATTGTGCTGAAACAAGTACAATAAAACTGGCTTCCTGCCTGAATATGGTGTCTCCTTGACACTCTCACAAAAATAAACTTCAAAAATAAAATTGCACGTGGCACTGATGTAATAAGAAATGTGAAACGGCGTGATACTATGCATTACCCTACTTTATACAAATCCGCTTCAACTCTGAACCGTAGTTCCATATCTAAGCAAAATCATTCATTAACTATGTGCATATATACATTCATTTATGATTCGCACAAATTATACACTATTGTGTCGAAAAGATTAAATTGTCTATCTTTCAATGAGTCTTTTATCTACTCAACTTCCTTAACAATCAAATAACCAACATACACCGCAACTATCGTGTAGAAAGTAATAAATTCTCGTCTTAATCAATTGAACATAAGTGACAAACATTTAAGCTAAGCACTGTTACTTTTATCTTTTATCTATTCATTATAAAATACTGAAATATTTCTGAAATTCTTTACTGTGTTAATAATTCTCTGATAAACGTGAATACTAGAAGTGCATGGCATTAACCTTCAATCTCACACTCCTCCTTCAAAATTATACAACAATTACCTCATCTCTTAAACACTCTGTACAAAATCTTCCTTTAATACACTCAAATAACTTTACAATAACTGCGATCAATACTAGAAAAACTTGAGACTCCTCAGCCTCCTCTCGTAAAAATACGTAACTCATTTACGTCTATATCTCCTTACTTTGCACGGTATTTCAACAATAAACTTCCATTTCAATACACTTTCTTCCTAACTTTAACACTCTTCTCTATCCTGATAAAACTACACCTCGTGCTTACAAATTCCATTTCTGCAATAAATTTCTGTACTTTCACTTTCTGATCACCCTGTGATTTAACTTTGTTAACTTTCTTTTCACGTGTTTAAATTCAGTTTTACATTCAATTACAGCTTTTAAAGAAATATCAGTAAGAATTCATATTTTTAACAAATGATATAAGTTTGACTTCCTTCCATGAATATATTTGTTTAACAAATTCATCTATGTTTATTTAATGCTCAAAATTTCCTTGGACATATGTGTATAAGCGTTCTCGTAATACTTTCGTTCATAATTAGTTGAGAATAAATTTCTGACACTCGAATCAACATCATGAGTTGTCAAAACACTCTTTACACTTCGTGACTTAACTTTTTAAATATGCAGTACGTAAATTTGCTTCAATAAACTTCCTTTACTTCATTTACAATTATACTCATTCATTAGAACGTTTAATGTTATACTCCTTTTAAATAGTTCACTCTAAATTCTTTTAAATAGTTCATCCTATATTCCTTTAAACAATATTCATTCTACATTCCTTAAAAAGTTCATCCTACATTCCTTTAAGCAATTCATTCTATATTCCTTAAAAATTTCATCCTATATTCCATCGCTGAGATAAAACAGATTTAATTAGCTTAAATCTAACACAAATATGAAAAATTCTACACGATTTTACTCTAAAATGACTTTAGCGTTAATAGCATCGCTATGCAAAATTTCGTCCAAGTGACTGAAATTTTCAAAAACAAGAAAAATAACTCCTAAGAAAAATACGAAAATTACTACTTCAAAATCTACATAATTTAATGATACTGGCAAAATATACTGACAAAATTATACTGTTGGTCAATTGGATAATCACAGAACATAACTACAATTCTACATTATATAAAGCAATCGCTTTTCTACCTTGAGTTGACTCTGGTCTGGAGAATACCTTCGTCTCGCCTGCCAAACCAAACGTGTCTCGGAGCTCATCGTCTCGTCCACAGCTATGAAGACCGGTTTGTGTCAGAACCAGCTGGCCTCTTCCCCCAGTGGAACAAGGTCGGTGACGTCCTCGGTGAACGACCTCGCCGTGAAACAGTCCGCTCTGCCTGCACTCCGTCTCCCGTTCACTGCAAGTCGTCTGGCTTCGACTCCCCATTTCTTCAGAATTGACATCTCGGTTCTTCAGAATTGACATCTCGTTTCTTCAGAATTGACATCTCGTCTCAGGTTGAAAATTGTCGTTTATACAAGCGTTTGCGAGTATTCTAGATGTATTAGAACTCTTGTAGAAAAGTAGAGGTTTGTTCGGTGATTTTGCGCATCACGTGGATGTTCTGCTGCGCCTTCCATAATAGTGAATTCTGGAATTCAACTGTACATCTTTGTAGTCTCCACTTCCCTATGCTTTAGCTTAGCACATGGTAATTCTCATTTCACTGATGATATATTTTTGACTTCCCCGTTGCTGCTTTGTAACTTGCATTTCTTAATGTAATGTTCAAGTATGCGTTCACACGTAGTAATAGTGAATATCTTCTTGTCAAAAACAATTTTGTATTAAGCACTGTAATACTTGGCTATATAATGTTCTATTCTGCGTGATAAATGTAGCTTGCTCCTCAAGTTACAGTCTTGCTGTACTACACTCTTCTTCACTACCAACTTTGATAAAGCGTGTCACTGTTATAATAATACTGACTTCTTCTCGAGGTCTTGACTCGATGAAATCTCAAATTGGAAAGAACTCTCTCGTCCCGTTCTCTGCGCTCGGCAAGTTGCAGTCTCTGTCTCCCCTCTCGTGGTGTGACGTAACTTCTACCACCTCTCCTCACTTCAGTCCGCAGTTCGACCTTCGTCTCTTCTCCTCTTTCATGACGTAACTCTCGCTTCAAGTGGCGTGATGTCTCTCGCAATGTAGACCTCCCACATTCATATAATAGAATATATATCCATCTTTAAATCATTCCTTCTTTCTTGCCTTCCATAATTGCATAAGGTGTATAGTATATCACTCATTTCCATACAGATTTTCCCATACTCCTCGAATTTTTAATGAATAAAAGATTTTCATCCACTCTTTTATTTTTCCTGGGTCTTGGTTCATATCCAGATTGGTTCTTTGGTAATGGCCTCAAATAAATTCTGGTGCAGTACCATCTCAGAAATTCGTGACTGCATTTCGAATCACGGCGCTGACAGCAGCCATCCTGATTATGGTTTTCTCTAGTTTTGTTTCTTCAATCCCTCACCGGCAATTAACCTCATGTGTGTTTTATTTTCGTTAACCCCTCACAAAACCCAAATTATACTGTAATTTGATAATGGTTGTCATATAAAGGGGCAGAACAGCGACGTTATCTGCCCTTCCTAAGAGATAATCTCTACTTAGTATAAAACAAAGTCCCCCATTTTTTCCCTACTTTCGATTTTTGCAAAAAAAATGAAATTAGACTTATCAGATCTACACAGGGCCAAAAATTGTGGGTGTGTACTCGGAATGTCTGTCCCCCCTATCAATTCGAACACGGTGAAACCGAATTGGACTAAATTTGGTACAGAGGTAGCACTAGCAAAGGACACCTCAGTGTCATGTTTTATATTGCTGCCATCTTGACGAAAACGTAATGGCGTCCTCCCAAATGTTAAAAGCTTAAATCAAATAACGACCTAACTAATCATCTGATCTCTACCAAATTTTGCAACATTGTACTTATGTGTATGAAGAATCTTTTGACCAAACTACAAGGTCATCAGCCCAATACTTTGCGGATGGTGGCCATGTATGTGTGCAAATCGATCCCCCCTATCTCTTCAAACACGATGAAACCGAATTGAACAAAATTTGGAACAGAGGTAGCACTAGCAAAGGGCACCTCATTGTCATGTTTTATATTACCGCCGTCTTGACGAAAACGTAATGGCGGCCTCCCAAATGTTAAAAGCTTAAATCAAATAACGACCAACCTATCATCTGATCCTTACCAAATTTTTCAACAGTATACCTTTACGTATGAAGAATCTGTTGACCAAACTACAAGATCATCAGCGCAATAGTTTGCAGATGGAGGCCATGTATGTGTGCAAATCGATTTCCCCTATCAATTCAAACACGGTGAAACCGAATTGAACGAAATTTGGTACAGAGCTAGCACTAGCAAAGAGCACCTCAGTGCCATGTTTTATATCGCCGCCATCTTAACGGAAACGTAATGGCGGCCAGCCAAATGTTCAAAGCTTAAATCAGATTATGACTAACCTAATCATCCGATCTCTACCAAATTTGGCAAAATTATATACTCATATGGTGAGCGTCTTTTGACTAAACTACAAGGTCATCAGCCCAATATTTTGCAGATGGCGGCCATGTGTGTTTGTGTGTGTGCAAATCGACTCAACCTATCAATTCAAACACGGTGAAACCGAATTGAACGAAATTTGGTACAGAGGTAGCAATAGCAAAGGGCACTCCGGTGTCATGTTTTATATCACCCCATCTTGACGAAAACGTAACGGCGGCCACCCAAATGTTAAAAGCTTAAATCAAATTACGGCCAACCTAATCATCTGATCGCTACCAACTTTTGCAACATTATACCTTTATGTATAAAGAATCTTTTGACCAAACTACAAGGTCATCAGCCCAATAATTTGCGGATCGCGGCCATGTACGTGTGCAAATCGATTCCCCCTATTTCTTCAAACACGGTGAAACCGAATTGAACGAAATTTGGTACAGAGGTAGCACTAGCAAAGGGCACCTCAGTGTCATGTTTCATATCACCGCCATCTTGACGGAATGTCGGCCACCCAAATGTTAAAAGCTTAAATCGAATTATGACCAACCTAATCATTTGATCTCTACAAAAATTTGCAAAAACATACCTTTTTGTGGGTAGCATCTTTTGACTGAACTACAAGGCCATCAGTCCAATAGTTTGCAGATAGCGGCCATGCATGTGTGCAAATCGATTCCCCATATCAATTCAAACACAGTGAAAACGAATTGATTTTTTTTCAGAGGTAGCACTAGCAACGGGCACCTCATATTCCGGAGGCCCCATAGCACGTTGTATTTCAACAAGGTACTACAACCAACATCTAATTATACTCCTTGAAAAGGACAAAGCATTATAACAGTACCCATGCATTTAGGAGAAAGTAGGCTATATGTTCTTTGCTGAACATCTTGTTGATGTGTCTGGTAATCTCCAGAACCACTGGATGGATTTTGATGCGGTTTTCACCATTCTGTAAAGGATATCTGGAGGAAGGTTTATGTAGAAAATTACTTATTTATGATCAAAGGAAGCCTAGCAGTAACGATTTCAGTGAAAAATAAAATAAAAACTCTCGTCCGTGCGCTTTTTAAGCTTACGTTGGGCAAACCGTTAATAATATCAATACTGTATGTACACTTAAATTAGAGGTAGTCTGACCCTGTGGGCTTGCGCATATCTAGCGTGGTCGATAATGATATGGGGTATACCATTCCTGTGGGGCGTGATGGTGCCTCTCACCATGGCGGAACAGGTTCGATTCCCGGTCAATGCATGTGAGATTTTCGAAGTGAAATATCCTGTCCTGTGGTTCGGATTCCACGTAAAATAGAGGTGCCGTGGCTTATGAGCGCGAGATTAAAGGTCACGAAAATCTACAACCTACCTTATTTTTTAACATTACGTAAAATTGAAAGTTCTTTTATCGTGGCAGTAACTTAAATATACTACTACGGTCTCTTTTATTTGAGCATCCTGACTTCCAGAATTTGATTCTTTAACCTCGGAGGTGAGAATATTACCGGCAGTCTTGTAGCTTTCTTAAAATAAATTGAGGCGTTCAGATGCAAAAGGGACATTATCCACTTTTTTAAAAAATTACAGGAAGAGGGAAAAACGTATAGTCATTCATATAGTTGTGCAATTCTTGATTTCTGTTCACTAACTCATTAACATTTGATGACAAAGGTTAAGCCAGCAATTTTCAGTTACAGAAGTCATTAGAAGTTAACAAAAGTGTATTATAAAATGGATAATGTCCCTTTTGATTGGGAATGAGGCAAAAAGGACATTATCCACTTTTTCTAACAATTACAGGAACAGAAAATAACGTAAAATTACTCATATAGTTATGAGATTATTGATTTCTGTTCACTAACTCATTAACATTTGATGTCCGTCCGACTCAGCACGGCTCTGTTAGCTCATTGCCGCATTACATCGTAAGTCTTTACATAACATTTAGGGTTTTTAAAGTTTTATTTTATCTACCACTTCATTCTCTCATACATAGTTTCATTTCTTTCCAGTTGGGAATGGTCACCCCTTGCTTGGGCTTTTGAAGCTAACATTAGAAATAAACCAAGAAAGACTGCCAATCCCGGCTGAGGATTTTATTGAGATTTTAACATAAGAAAATGTTTTAACAACTTTTTAATGTGTTACAGTGTATACTTTTAATCATCTATGTGTGTTTTCATGTACAATTTTTAACTACATCCAGTATATAAAGGGAATGTTTTAAGTGCTGCCCAAATGAAATAGGCTGATGAAGACGTCAGTAAGTGTTAGACGTCGAAACATGTACCATGTGTTAAAAGACAGGTGATTGTATCACGAAATTTCAATAAACAGTATTGACGAGGCGGAACCATTTGGAACTTTGTTCTTAATAAAGTTTAAGTCTGCAATTTCCAGTCACAAAAATCATAAGAAGTTAACAAAAAAAGTATTATAAAATGGATAATGTACCTTTTGATTGGAAATGATGGATTGGATAATATGCATTTCAAAGATAAGTTTTATTATAACAATTACAAAATTTGCATTTGAAAACTGAATCTAACAGAAACTTTCAAATATTTAGAAGAGGAGCATCATGTGACTCCGTATTCATGTCTCTTATTGGTGGATAATGTCCCTTATGCAGAAAGACGCAATATTCAATGTGTAACTTAACCAGGATAATGTCCGTTTTGACGTAAAATGCTACTACTAAAAGATGAATATTTAATTCCACAAGATAGCAGTATCAATAACTCTGATTTCACAAAAAGTGGATAATGTCCCTTTTTCATCTGAACTCCTGAATTATGAAAATACCTGTCTGATGAATCCTTGCCGGCGGTAGATGGATGAACTACAAGCTGTCAGCTATGGATGCAATCTGTATTCCTAGAGATATCGGTACTGCTCGGGTCCAAGCTGCGTGAACCTGAGAGGAGTGTGGATCGCGCACTATGAGAAGTGATGGTGTCGAGTGATTAGGTTTCCCGGTCCGTGCTTAGTAACATAACCAATTACATTGGTCGGTGACTTACTCACTCATTCGCAACGCCACACTGGTTTCATCAAAGACCCTATGTTAGCAATATTGGAATAGACGGGAATATCAGGTAACATGGCGGCCTGTTGACAGGCTTCTCAATTCTCACCTGACTCTCCTCTGCCTCTGCCCTTCACCCCGCAAGTTCACAGAGCTTAGACCCGAGTAGTACAGTGTCCACTGTATGTCAATAGACCATTGTGGCACGAACATTGCGATTGGTCAGTTGGGTATTTCAAATTTGTGATATGGGAATAGTATCAAGGGATTCATACCCTTAACGGAAAAGTAGTATGTAACTACAGTAGAATTGATATTATTAGCAGCAGAACAACACACAATCTCTTAGTGTCAACAGCGCTTGATGCGGAGTGTACATGCCTTCCCTCTTACCTCACACTCGCCCTGATCCGCCGATTGACAGATGTAGAAGTCGTGCTGTTGGTAGAATTGGTAACACTGTGGGGAGGCCGTAAGATGTGAAAAACACGCTAAGCTCACGTGCTAGCTTTTGTTGATGAATACACTAATAGGACAGAACTTTAAATCAGTCTATTGCTTACTCTTCCAACACCGGTGAAATTCCTCGTAGTAGATCAGACCTGCTGAAAGTTGTTGTGCCATTTAGGGCTTTGCGACATCGTGGTCATGTAGCCCCATATACTTGCGTGTGTGTAGAATTTGTCTGATAACCAGTGTTATTGTGATTGCTGTATTAGTAAATCAATGAGGATTGGCCGTGGCCTTAATTTATGAACCAGTAGAAAACCACTTCCAGGATAGCTGACGTGGGAATCGAACCCACCTCTTCTCAGTGTACCTCGTTCCAGCCCTCAGAATTAAATTTCTTGACAGAGCTGGGAATCGAACCCAGGACTCCGCGATGACAGCCAAGAGTGCTAGCCACTACGGGGCGAAGTGCTGAAAGTTGAAGAAGTGACTTTGTTGTTTTTTGTGTTACGTAGTATGTAGAATCAATGATTTTAACAATCAAACTGTTCACTAATACTTCATTACAATATTTCAAGACGCCTAGCAAGCGTTATGTACCTTGCTGTGAGGCAAATTATGTCATCACTATGAATTAAATGGATATGCCGCTTTGTTTATTGCCAGAGTTGGTTTTTGAATAAATTCGAACCACCCTGGTAATTAAAGTGGCATTCTCATCAACATGTTCGGCTGGCTGTGTGGCTCAGCGGTAACGTTCTCGTTTGCTGTGCCCAAGGTTGCAGGATCGAATCCTGGCGCCGTCACCTGGCATTTGAGGGTGCGCAAATGCGAGGGAGCCGTGTCAGTAAATTTACTGGAACGTTTAAGATCCCCTTCGGGGCAAAATTCCGGCGTCTCGAAAAGCCGCAGTAGTTAAAAGGGACGTAAAACCAATAACATTAACATTATAATCTTTAACATGTTCACAATCAGTAAGGGGGGTGTGGTGGCTCAGCGGTCCACCTGTATGCCTCTCACCAAGGCGGTCCGGGTTCGATTCCCGGTCAATGCATGTGAGATTTTCGAAGTGAAATGCCATGTCCTGTGGTTCGGATTCCACGTAAAAAGGAGGTCCCGTGGCTCATGATCTCAAGATTAACGGTCACGTTAAACTACAAGCTTCCTTCCTTTTCACAATCAGTAGATACCAGTTACGACGAATTGTTTTGGAGGTATGGAGTTACTCGATGATGACCGCAAAGTTGATATTACCTTTTATTTACTGTATGTCCTGGACTGATATCATGAAGCTACTTTTACATTTTTAGGCTAATAACATATATCCTTGCTACCCCGAAAATTATAAATAATTATAAAAAGAAACTTTGAGATCAGTCGTAGAACTCCTTCTGCTTCGTCCACTTCGTAGCCTAGTGGCTAGCAAGGCTGTCACCGCGGAGGCCCGGGTTCGATTTCCGGCTCTGCCAAGAAATTTAATTCTGATGGCCGGACGGGGTACACCCTGCCTCGTGAGTCCTCGATTCCTACCTCAGCCATCCTGGGAGTGGTTTTCCGTGGTTTCCCACTTCTACTCTAGGCGAATGCCGGGATCGTTCCTAAATTAAGGCCACGGCCGTCTCCTTCCCAATCCTCATCTGAATTAAAACTACACACACTAATACAGCCATCACAATAACACAGGTTATCAGACAAATTCAACACACACCCAAGTACTTGGGGCTACATGACCACGATGTCGCATAGACCCTAAATGAATCAACAACAACAACGGTCTTTCGGATCCGTCTGTTAAATAAATAATCATCATCATCCTTTCATGTAATAGCCTAGTCCTAGAAGAACTGTTACGGTCTATATAAAAGATGTGCAGTTTCATGGGGCGACCTAGAGATCTCTCCCCATAGGGACAGTAGTTGACGACTGCTTCAGGGGTCCTGATTCTGTCCATCCTGTTGAAAAATAATGATCCTTCTCAGGGTTCATGTTGAGACTCAGGTTCTAACATCCAGGGTTCGATTCTCTGATCTGTCAAGAAAGTTAGTCTGAAGATTGGAACAATGTTCACTCAGCCTTGTGAGACAAAACTCAAAAAAGGAACGGTAGGTTTAGTTCACTCTTCCACCTTCCTGGAGGAGATTTTAATAAGTACCCCCATTTCCACTCCAGGCAAATGCCGGTATGGCCACGGTCACCTCCTTCCCAATACTAGTCTCAGCTACAAGTACATGGAATACTACAGACCTCTCAGTAACACAGGCTTTCAAGCTAATTCTACACACATCCAAATATCAAGGGATAAATGGCCACGATATCCAAACTCCTAAACGAAACAACATAATATAATGCTATTGGTTTTACGTCCCTTTAGCAACTGAGGCTTTTAGAGAGGACGGGGTGCCAAATTTCACCCCGTATGAGATCTTGAACCTGCCAGTAAATACTGACACGGCTCCCTCACATTTGCGCACCGGCAAATGCCAACATACTGCACCAGGAATCGATCGTTCTTGACCAGCAGGCGAGAACGTTACTGCTGCGCCACTCAGCCTGCCAAACGAAACAACAACAATACAGTATAAAAGAACTTCGAGCATTTCGCTATGCTTTCAGTCCCATGGCAAAACGTAATGCCACAGACAATGGACTTCAATAGGATGTAGGCTAGGTGTTTTTGGCCTGACGAGAAGAACTCACTGGGAGTCAAAAAAATTGGATATCCAAAGAAATATGAAATTTTCTTATAGGGATATATTATATGTATCCGAATCTTGTGAACGGACTGCAAAATATTACAATAAAAAGAAACAAGAGTGCCATATCCCCTCCAGCGACGTAGGCGACCTGAATTAGAGCCCTTGACTAAGTCAAGGGATCACTAACCAGGCATCCCGAGCCGGAGTTTGCGTGTGGTAGGGTGGCCAGTTCCTTTCCACTCCTCCTTCTGCCATAGCTCCGGCAGGTTCCCATTTTGCATCACGAGACCCCGCACCAGACCATACCAAGACTTTTAAATTCTTGGCAGAGCCGGGGATCGAACCCGGTACCTCGGAGGGGACAGCCAACAATGCTAGCCACTGCGCCATGAGGTGCTAAAAATTTTACAAGAAGAACATAAAATGTATTTAGTAAATAAACATTATGATAATAGCCTATCTTCGCAATCAGAAAAGCAGCAGTCTTTATAGAGCTCAGCACGTCTAAATAACCATCGCATAATTCATACTATTGTGAAAGGCCTTCGATTTGTTCTTATGATGAGAATAACTTCTTCGGTCAGGAGCAACGAAAATTACGTTTAAAATACATATTGTACATAATTAAAACGTACAAAAGAAAAACATATATATATACACACATCAAAAAAAGTTTTGCATCACCTCGGTTCCCAGATCTCCGGCATATAGACGTTGACTGTGTATATTGTATCAAAGATACAGTCTCTTTGACTGTTCATAGATGTCACTAAAACTGCTCAAAGATGTAAACAACCATGCATGAGCAGGGCCTATTAGACGGAGGAGGTACGACAGCCGATCAGTTCCAGTCATTCCACCAGGACGAAGGTACGCTGCTCATGTTGTCTGTAGTTCTACCATGCCTAGAAGGTCAATACCGCAGTTCGATCGCGTCCGCATTGTTACTTTGTGTCAAGAAGGGCTCTCAACAAGGGAAGTTTCCAGGCGTCTCAGAGTGAACCAAAGCGATGTTGTTCGGACATGGAGGAGGTACAGAGATACAGGAACTGTCGATGACAGGCCTCGCTCAGGCCGCCCAAGGGCTACTACTGTAGTGGATGACCGCTACTTACGGATTGCCGCTCGGAGGAACCCTGACAGCAATGCCACCATGTTGAATAATGCGTTTCGTTCAGCCACAGGACGTCGTGTTTCAACTCAAACTGTGCGCAATAGGCTGCATGATGCGCAACTTCACTCCCGACGTCCATGGCGAGGTCCAGCTTTGCAACCCCGACACCATGCAGCGCAGTACAGTTGGGCCCAACAACATGCTGAATGGACCCCACAGAATTGGCATCACGTTCTCTTCACCGATGAGTGTCGCATATGCCTTCAACCAGTCAATCGTCGGAGACGTGTTTGGAGGCACCCTGGTCAGGCTGAACGTCTTAGACACACTGTCCAGCGAGTGCAGCAAGGTGGTGGTTCCCTGATGTTTTGGGGTGGCATTATGTGGGGCCGACGTACGCCACTGGTGGTCATGGAAGGCTCCGAAACGGCTTTACGATACCTGAATGACATCCTCCGACCCATAGTGCAACCATATCGGCTGAATATTGGAGAGGCATTTGTCTTCATGGACGACAATTCTCGACCTCATCGTGCACATCTTGTGAATGCGTTCCTTCAAGATAACGACATCGCTCGACTACAGTGGCCAGCATGTTCGCCAGACATGAACCCTATCGAACATGCCTGGGATATGTTGAAAAGGGCTGTTTATGGACGTCTTGACCCACCAACCACTCTGAGAGATTTACGCCGAATTGTCGTTGAGGAGTGGGACAATTTGGACCAACAGTGTCTTGATGAACTTGTGGATAGTATGCCACGACGAATACAGGCATGCATCAATGCAAGAGGACGTGCTACTGGGTATTAGAGGTAGTGGTGTGTACTGCAATCTGGACCACAAATGCTGAAAGTCTAGCTGTATGATGGTACAACATGCAATGTGTGGGTCTCATGAGCAATAAAACGAGCTGAAATGTTGTTTGTGTTGATCTCTATTCCCTTTGTATTTAAAGGTTCCGGAACTCTTGGAACCGAGGTGATGCAAAACTTTTTTTGATGTGTGTATATAACTTACTGTGACCTTTAGCGCCCAATCTAGCCTGTAAGTCTCTATTTTGGAACAAGTCGCCACCATGATTCTCTATTAGCAGTTAGCACTACGGTCGCCTCTGCTTCTACGTCTCTCACTTTGAAATCGTTCAAAACGGAATCTAAACATCGCCTCCTAGGTCTGCTTCTCCTTCTCTTACCCTCTACAGCCGAACTCAATGTAATATCTCCTCTCCCATTCTCTTCACATTACCCCACCATGTGAGTCAACTCATACAAACAGCTCCATATAGCGTATTAATAACTATAAGGTGCGTTCAAAAAGTAACGAGCTGGAGGCATAGTTACAGAAACCAGTACCTGTATGTTAGAAGTATTGGTCCTGGCTGTGGAGGCACTTGTCCCACTGTGACACGAGGCGGTGAATTGCTATCTCATAAAATTACCTGGGCTGCGATGTGAACCAGTTCAGCACGTACAGCTGGACGTCGGCGTCCGAGGTGAATCGCTGGCCCCGCAGAGCCCTTTTCAGGGGACCAAACATGGCGTAATCACAGGGAGAGAGGTCTGGACTGTATGGCGTGTAGCCGAGAACCTCCCATTTGAATTTCTGCAGGAGTGCCGCGACGGTGTTGGCCGTATGAGGTCGTGCATTGTCGTGGAGCAGAATGACCCCACGGGTGAGATTGCCTGGTCGTTTTGTTTTGATCGCTTGGCGAAGGGTGGTCAAGGTTTGCGAGTAACGCTGGGCATTCACTGTTGTCCCATGCGGCATGAAGAGTATCAGAATGGGGCCACCTTGGCCAAAGAAGAACGTCAGCATTACCTTTCCTGCACTCGTGTGGATGGTCTTGCCTTTTTTGGGTGGTGGTGACCCTGGATGCTTCCACTGGAGGCTTTGTCATTTCAATTCTGGTTCGAAGTGATGACACATGACTCATCTACAGCCACCACTCGTGCCAGAAACCCATTCCCTTCCCTCGCATAGCGCTACAGATGACCAAGACAGTGGGCCTTTCGACATGCTTCCTGGTGTGGTTGAAGACTGTGGGGCACCCATTGGGCACACACTTTGCGCAAGTGCAGTCGTTACTTCATGATGGTGTGCACACTTCTGACGCTCAATCCGACCACGGCGGCTATGGCGTTCACTGTCACTCGGCGGTCCTGGGTAATTAGTACATCAACCAGCTGGACGTTGTCATCGGTAATGCAGGGGGGTGCCCCAGACCAGGCATCATCGGCTAACGACACCCGTCCTTCCCTGAAGCGCTTGTGCCACGCCTTGACCCTTGTAAGGGACATGCAGTGTTCACCGTACACTTGCGATATTCGGCGATGAATGTCCGTTCCCCCTACTCCTTCCGCTGTCAGAAACCGAACAACACCTCCTTGCTCTTCGTTTGACGCCTCCATGTCACTGCTTGCAATGGCAGCGTTGGACGATTGATGCATGCTGCTGCTCGCTTTGTATCGACACGTGACGTGCACGCGTGCCCTCTAGCGACGGGCTGTGACCCTCCACGCTCTGGTCGGAACCACACCTCGTTACAAACGCCACGATTAGCCGATTTCGTCACTGGTTTGCGCATTCCAGCCTCCGGCTCGTTACTTTTTGAACGCACCTTTTAACTTAGCCTTCTGTACAGTACCCCAGGGGTATGCACCCCTTGGAGACCATCCCCCCATCATCTATTTAAATCTCCTAACTGGCAATCCTTGTAAGTCCAGACCAACATCTACTAACCCCGCAAGGACAGCTAGCCATTCTGGAAAGCTGGCCCAATCCTTGCATCACTACCACAAAACAGCGACACACAATTAACTAGGACATCTATTCAGCACAATGCTGACAGCACAGCGCCGAAGAATATAAGAGGGCGTCTTAAGGAGGTCAAGCTCTCAATTATCAGTCTTACAGTGTGGCGGCCCGAGGCTATGCTGGTATCATCAGGTGAGTGAGTCAGCAGGTGTTCAGAATCCTATAACTTTGTAACCTTACCCCCAATTTGTATAGACAAGTTTGTACACGTTGTAACATCACTACATCCCTTAAAAGGGACTCATAATTCCATTATTACTGACCAATAAACACTTGGTCAGTACAACACACCTGTATTACTATTTTAAACGCCTCTTCACGACCTAAAGTCCATCCTGAATCCTCCGTCACTATTAGACGTGACTTAGAGTAGCCAGATACTTGCTAGTGCAAGCATCATTGTATTCCCGTACCGGCCTGACTGCCAGGAGCGGCACGCGCCATATAGCTGACGCGTGCAAGTCGATTATCTAACCAGCCAGCTGGGCGACCAGCGCGTTGACCTGTACGCTAAGTCCATCCCCTAAAATACACCTAGATCTTTTATAAGAGCAACCCCTAGCACCCTAACACTAAACAACACTCTACACTGGTCAGCTTGCCCGACTACGGGAAGCTACCCCCTTTTTGGCACTTCTTTATAAATTAACACAATAACTCTTCCGTTTTAGATCCAACCACCCCCCAATAAGCGATCTAAAACAGATGGTGGAGGCGCCTCTACTACGCACAGTAAAATAGTACTCAACCAACGAGCTCTCGTAGTAGAAACGATCCCTTCCGTACCGCAAAAAGCCAAGCAAAATTGTGAATTTTTTCCCCAGACAGAGAGCAGCATTTTTGCTCCGTACTACTTACACAGGGAATTTTTTCTCCCAAACCAACCCCCCAGCCCCAGAAGGAATCAGAGAGAATAAGAATACACTGACAAACACGCACAGGTTTTTTTCTTAGAAGACGCATACATTTCATTTAGAATGGCACCTCATACAGAAACAACAGAGATTGTAAGCCATAGAGGCAGTAGGGGTACGCCAATATTATTAGCATTATTATTCAGATGCCAGAGGCACATACAAAGCCGACAAACACAGATAGGCAAACACAATGGCAGGAGTCTGCCGTGGCCACAGGCCAGAAAGCGGTCAGGCTACATGCCACCACATTGCCAGTGCATAGACAGGCAATTAAGCGACCTTTACCGCCAGTTCAAAGGGCAAGTTTGCCAGAACGGAGGCGAACACCGGCATTAGTACCCCAGGTGCGAATGCATAAGAGGGTGTTGCATTCAGTCCCTCAGGATGCACGATACACGCACGCACATTGTGACCACGCACTCACACACGGTACACGGGGTATAGGAAAGGTGTTAATACCTACCCCACAAAACCACTCAGTCAAAAATACACACACCCCCGTAAACTCTACTAGGGTAGCGCGGAGCGCAATTAGGCCCTCGAATACAGGTACACTCAAACCCACAGACACGCGCCACGGTGGAAGTAGGCCCAGGCTTACATTGCTAGAAATTCCGCCGGAAAATAGCAAAGGGGCACCTCAGTGGATCCCACGGGCCTACACCCTAGTGACAGGGCGACGGTATCCACCTTCCCGAGCACTGACGCTCGAACAAGAATAACGACTTTCACTAGGAATACAACATATTCCAACATCTCTTGCACCAATATTATAGTTACACGTAAGTTCTTTCACACGGGAGAAATACGCCAATAAATACATACAGACTCACCAACGTAAACGGCACAATTTTTTCTCCACGTATATGCAGTACAACATGGCTAAACCAAAAGTATATAATTCTAAATCCTTCTTGTTTTTTATTGTGGGCACCTAGCATTTTTTTTTCTCAGGCCATCAATGGTTACTGAACATAGGGTCCATATTACAACTTGGATAACGTAAAGTTGCTAATATCCAAAGCCAGGTAGAAGCCCATCAGGTGAGCTACGCGGCTTAAGGCCGGAAAGAGATATTCCGAACACAGCTTAAGCATCAAATCACAGCATAGAGCTTATGCGGGTCTTTCTAGGTGGAAATGACTAAATGTTCTATGATCCGGTCCCACAGTTTGATAGATTCTCTTGCGGCGGGCAAAAGCCCTGATTGTAGCAAGAATTAAGAATCTCAAACTATTTTCCAAAAGTGGTAGATTTCCCTGAGACGTAACTAGATTACTATAGTACTAACGTTACCAACTAGGTGGATAGTACGCTCAGGACATACTTACCATTTTTAAGCATTTTCATAGTGTTTACGACACAATTTTGACAGACTATCGCCGTCGGGCAACCCGCTTTAATCAGCGTAAAGCAGGGTGCAGACGAGATACAATATATTGTTTATACCTTTTCAAAGTGCTCTCTTAATACGGAGCGGGGCTTAGCTCATTTTTTTCCTCTATCTGCCTCAGTCATTAGGCCCGATGAAGGAAAAATTGGCCAAGTTGAACTATATATATTGCATCCATAGGCATACGTGACACGTTACACTGCCTATAATATGACTTTTTTCTCACCTCCATAATAACACGCAGGCTAAACGCAAACACACCATAGGATGAAAATCCCAGACTTTGGGAAACCCAGCTCATTTTTGGAAATCACACAATCAATTTACATTGCCACATGACAGTAAAACAAAGGGAAGTAATCCCACTGGCAGACGTGGAAAGAAGGCCAAGAAATAGCCTTCAGACCTCACTGACCGCACCGGGATGCGATCCTAACACTACCAAACTGTCCCGGAGACACAACCTGAATAGCGCCAGAAACAATTACTCTGGGTAAAAGACGGTCTCAAAACCCGCAACCTTCTGAATACCAGGAACATAAGGTCGGGTAGCTATCCAATTACAGGATAGAAAAATACGAAGCTAAAATAGATTGGGACAGTTCCACTAACAATGTCATAAATGAAAAACAACAAAATCGCCTCCGGCACATAGTCACCAAACACGCGACTAGCGGCCCGGAGACACTCGTGTATAACGACATTTTGTACAATGGACAGGGACCTGCATGTACTTTTTACACGGATGTAGTTATTGAAAGGTTCTTTCACAGTGCGGAAAGCACTACTTACAGTCACAGAGAGCAAGCCGATTAGACACACATGTGCCGGACACAAAGCATTATCAAAACAAGTAACAAGCGAGCGTGCACGACATTGTAATTCAATACTGACACACTCAGCGATAACACAAGTCTCATGGGTAACCTGCACGCTTACAGACAGCAATATGCTAGCAGCTCTCAGAGCAGAACATACGGCATCATTTAAGCCGAGTCCAAACACCTCATAACTCACAAATTACACAACGAGGAGAATTCAAAAACATACAAACTCTTCACAGGTATGCGTACTTTCATTTGCGCATTGCAAATACACGGGGAATGTGCCATGATATATACGGCACAAATAGCGGCATACCTAGTCTTTACAGCACCCCGGGTCCGAACCCATGATCACACACCACACTCGTACCAAAAACTAACTAGCCAACGGTATTTTTGGTACGAGAAACACAAGCAAAAACCACACTGAGGACACCTCAATCCCTGAAACACAACGCAGACATAGAACACAGAGAATGACATAAAATCACGGGTTCAAATCCCAGCGAAAATCGGACACCAGGAAAACAGCTATCCAGGCTTCCAATCACACCAAAATTGGCCCATACAACTACAGTACCAGATAATACCACATTTCCTTCGGCCAAAAGCCAGGCATAGAATTTCAGTGACACCTGACAGGGAAAATAGATTTCCCAGACACAAGTATAGAAATTTCGTAAGACAAAGGTCTTACGGAATAGTGACCACACAATAGTATTAGCAAATAGTACAAATTGACACATTGGACCGTCCGGAATCTAGAACGGTGACAACACTCATATACTGGCGAAAAGTCACGTACATAAACAAATGTAAACACAACATGACGAATATACTGACTTGCAGATCTCGTCATACTGCAATATTGCTGGTGACAGACACTATTGTTGTATCGGCAGTGGCCATGAAATTACAAACGCAAAACAATCATAATACCATACATTTTTTAACACTGCAAAAGCATTTAGCAATGGACAAGACGTGACAGATCGGAACTTATCTTGGGCCCATAGGAGCACGTTCTCAAAGACGTTGACAGGCCACGGGCACCTCCTGCCCATACACGCGATACACATTACGACTTAGCCTGTAACAGACCAACCGTCCGCATGGTGTAGCGGGACATAGTCACACACACACACGCGCTCACTAATCAGGAGCGAACACAGACAGGGGCTCTGAGGAAACAAGACCTCCCCCCTAATAACTTCCTTTCGCGATTATATTCCTAAAATAAATCATTCCAGGCGATTAGGGCATGGCCAGTCGCACTACGACCACTGGCCACATTCACACTACAGATGGCAGACCAGATTACGTCGTGACGTCACAGCGTCACGACGCTTTACTATCCCAAGAAGCGGATAGCGGGCAGACTTGGACAAAGGGAGGATGACAGGGGCACAGGCTACCATCGTACCACCTTACGCCCCTCCAATAACCTTCCCACATCCTACACGACCAACGCAGACACATGAACACGATCAAAACAGCTACACTACATTACAAAGCATACACAGGGGTTGATAGACTTCATGCGTCTAAAGAGAAGGCTTACTACGCCTTGGATCACGATGCTACCACCTGAGTATTAGGGGTGGGTCGGCAAACATCAAATAAGCATAATGCGCATCTCCAAATGAGAGATGAGGCCACAGTTATATATATTAACCATTTTTTGTTAATTAAATACTCCCGCATGACAGGAATATATTAGTATTATGCCTCACCCTACACCTATCCGTACATGAGTGCAGATGCCTCATATCCAGATACATGCATGAGTATCCCATCCATTTACCAGGGATATTACTATCAAACCTGCATGGAATTTTCATATTTTTGCAATCCCGGGAATTACCTCCCCAGTCCACTCATTGTAAGAGCAATCCTAGTAGCATTACCGGCTCACGGCCACCATTTATTTGAGCCCAAAGATGCACAACCTCTTCCTACCATGCTTTCAGCCCACTCTACAAATAACTACCCCCAGATCCTAATAACAGGGTACCTGACATCATAGACCCTACTAACACCTCCATGAAGGGTTAACAGAGCATTATCGCTGGACAGCCGACGTAGCAGCAGTAGACCTAAAGTAGTCTATGCACTTAGAAGCTCTACAACCCCACAACACTGGAAATATTTTACATTTTACACAATATAACTTATTTACAAAGGTTACGCCCATATTTTTTATTATTTTTTTGCAAAGGAATCTGAAACACTCTGATTGGTGATAACGGTATAAGCCGAAGGCAAGAGGCACCACACTGGAGCAGAGCTGGGGAAGGCGATGATGACCCTTACCCCAGTTGGCTCAACAAATCACTGACCCGACCGAACAGACGAACCACATAAGGTTGAAGCATTCGGGACCTGACAAGAGCAAACGTCCAGATCTAGGGGTGCATCTAGCCTATCCCCCTTGTCGGAGACAGTTACACCCACTATGTGCCTCGGTCGTCGAAGCCAAGACCTGCAGGGAAGTCTTTCTGAGGATGGTGGGAGAAATAGCTCACTCCGCGCTGGACTCAGGGGATGACCCTAGAGACGACCCCATTATGACTAGACTTCTAGCTAAAATTAAGTAAGTAAGGCTTCTACAGCGGGAAGCAAGACTCCTGTGCGCTGGAGTGAAATATTACTGCGAAAAGCATACTACTGCGGCCGATAAAGGCGAAGAGAAATATTATTGCGAAAAGCATACTACTGCGGCCGATAAAGGCGAAGAGAAATATTACTGCGAAAAGCAGACTACGATTGCCAATGAAGGCGAAGATAACATTATGCCATTGGACAATGTCCAATGCCCACATAAATGGCGACGCAGCCGGCAGTCAGAGGGCATTAAATAGACATGCAACGAGCTGTCTACAGGGGTTACAGTGGGCAGACCCAACTATGACAACATATGGACAACAATGGCAACGAGCAGGATGGTATAGCAGGCGAAAGGTTTTGCTTTGTGGCAACGTAAGCCGCCTGTGACTAGGTTAATACTAGTTCATAATCACCTAGAATAGACGTCGACAACTAGAATTAAGGGGGCGGAATCCGGCGATTCTAGAGACAACCGGTGTTTCTAGGACTCGTGCGGGTGGTGATCTGGGGAGGGTAAAACCTGCCCCGGGCGATCGCCCTGGTCGAAATTTTAGCTGTAAGACGGTTGCATTTGACACGCAACCTAGGATTAAGCAAATTTACTGACCGCTGTTGCCAGGTAATGGCACAGCACATTTCGGCATTAGAGTAAGGCCATCCATTCGGCTTAATAGTAGTAGCCATTTTTTTTTCATTTTTAATCATAATTAAGGTAGATAATGTTAAGATTAAGCCGATCGGCACCCGGTAACCACAATTCCGCTACCGGGGTAAGACCGACAACACATTAAGGTAACACATTATAATACAATAGATTAAGATAGAATATCTCGGCGCCCGGTAACTAACATTTCGCTACCGGGATAAGCCCGATAACATAGTACGATAAATGGTGTAAGGATAATACATTAGGTTAGACAACACTAGATTAAGGCGATATTTGGAGCCACTTTTCATATCTATAGTCTATAAGTAGACATAAGGTTAGTTGGCAGACAGGAGTACACTAGCACGTTGGTAGACAGGAGTAAAACAATTTCATATGGACAGTGATACTAATCTTATATTTGCTTGATTTACAGCCATAAGTATGGACATTATTTTTATCAGCGTAGAGAGTGGCGCCAATATGGGCACTCTCTAGATTTCTTATGGATATATCATTGCTACTGTTATGCTTATATATATATACCATGTTACATTCTCTTGCATCCCGCTAGGTATCGGTCCAGCGCCGACAACCGACCACTGGGTACGGGCAGCCGCTACCAGGTAGCAACCCTGGGTTGAGCACCAGGCTCATGATACCATGTTTTACAGGCCGCATAACAAGGGTGAACACCCCATATATACACATACATGTCATTAATTTATTTTCTTTACCAACAGGTGGCGACATTGTGTATAGCCCCCTGTAAATATTTTGCCCACGCCCATACACGTCTTGACAACTCCCACTCACACACACAATTTCCTCCCCTCTACACACATCTTGCTTACAGGTAATAAATCCGCACCACGGGGGAGATATGCCTGTGGGATATACCCTACCGCAGGTCGGATCAACATCTAGTAAACATCTCACCTAACATGAGAGGTGACATACGGCCACACAACGCGGACTCCTTATGTACAGGACGGGTTGTGTCGCCATGATAGCCGCGCCCACCCACAGGGGGCAAAGCTATTAGCATAAATTGTAGTTAGAAAGGATAACAATGAGGTACCATATGAACTAGAATTATAAGAAATTTAGCGCGCTTAAGTTAGTCCATAAGATAATTGTAATTGATAAATGTAAGATTATAACTTAATGCGCCCACGGGCAATTATTCTCCTACAAATGTACAAAGAATACTCCGCACCCCCACATTGTCTGCGGAGGTGACAAATGATATTCATACACCTTAATATATGCACATCTCAAAATCACATTAAACAGTATACTATTTTTTAAGATTACATGTACACAATGTCTGTGATTTGTTTTATTTCATTTTTCTTTCTTCTAACTTCCCCATTTGTCAGGGTGTTCCGTTTTATCCCAAACCAATAAATGCCTTTTGAATATTTCCCTTAAATTATACCCTGGAACACCCATTTTTTCTATTTTCTTCTACCTTTCTTATTGCAGGGAGCACTTTTTCCCTAAGATAGGACGGACGACGCCATCATCCGTTCGGCCCTGGGTTTTTTTCCTCCCTGCACAACAATGTACCATCAGCACCATGAATTTATTTTTTCCATCAAACTTCCAAAATGCCAATGTCGATTTCTGTTGCAATATTTTTATGCCAATGTCAATGTTATGTATATATGTATATCCCATAACCCTCCCCTCTGAACACGAGCTGATCTCACGCACACACATCAACACGACATCACCACACGACGACGACGACGACAACGAGGAAGACATCTACAGAAGATACGAGGGGACTTCAAAAACAACCACATCGACTACATCTATAACATCAACATCCCAACCCCAAGTTCCGTTCCCGTTCGCGGGGACGCGAACTAAATAGGGGAAGAGGCTTGTACAGTACCCCAGGGGTATGCACCCCTTGGAGACCATCCCCCCATCATCTATTTAAATCTCCTAACTGGCAATCCTTGTAAGTCCAGACCAACATCTACTAACCCCGCAAGGACAGCTAGCCATTCTGGAAAGCTGGCCCAATCCTTGCATCACTACCACAAAACAGCGACACACAATTAACTAGGACATCTATTCAGCACAATGCTGACAGCACAGCGCCGAAGAATATAAGAGGGCGTCTTAAGGAGGTCAAGCTCTCAATTATCAGTCTTACAGTGTGGCGGCCCGAGGCTATGCTGGTATCATCAGGTGAGTGAGTCAGCAGGTGTTCAGAATCCTATAACTTTGTAACCTTACCCCCAATTTGTATAGACAAGTTTGTACACGTTGTAACATCACTACATCCCTTAAAAGGGACTCATAATTCCATTATTACTGACCAATAAACACTTGGTCAGTACAACACACCTGTATTACTATTTTAAACGCCTCTTCACGACCTAAAGTCCATCCTGAATCCTCCGTCACTATTAGACGTGACTTAGAGTAGCCAGATACTTGCTAGTGCAAGCATCATTGTATTCCCGTACCGGCCTGACTGCCAGGAGCGGCACGCGCCATATAGCTGACGCGTGCAAGTCGATTATCTAACCAGCCAGCTGGGCGACCAGCGCGTTGACCTATACGCTAAGTCTATCCCCTAAAATACACCTAGATATTTTATAAGAGCAACCCCTAGCACCCTAACACTAAACAACACTCTACACTGGTCAGCTTGCCCGACTACGGGAAGCTACCCCCTTTTTGGCACTTCTTTATAAATTAACACAATAACTCTTCCGTTTTAGATCCAACCACCCCCCAATAAGCGATCTAAAACAGATGGTGGAGGCGCCTCTACTACGCACAGTAAAATAGTACTCAACCAACGAGCTCTCGTAGTAGAAACGATCCCTTCCGTACCGCAAAAAGCCAAGCAAAATTGTGAATTTTTTCCCCCAGACAGAGAGCAGCATTTTTGCTCCGTACTACTTACACAGGGAATTTTTTCTCCCAAACCAACCCCCCAGCCCCAGAAGGAATCAGAGAGAATAAGAATACACTGATAAACACGCACAGGTTTTTTTTTCTTAGAAGACGCATACATTTCATTTAGAATGGCACCTCATACAGAAACAACAGAGATTGTAAGCCATAGAGGCAGTAGGGGTACGCCAATATTATTAGCATTATTATTCAGATGCCAGAGGCACATACAAAGCCGGCAAACACAGATAGGCAAACACAATGGCAGGAGTCTGCCGTGGCCACAGGCCAGAAAGCGGTCAGGCTACATGCCACCACATTGCCAGTGCATAGACAGGCAATTAAGCGACCTTTACCGCCAGTTCAAAGGGCAAGTTTGCCAGAACGGAGGCGAACACCGGCATTAGTACCCCAGGTGCGAATGCATAAGAGGGTGTTGCATTCAGTCCCTCAGGATGCACGATACACGCACGCACATTGTGACCACGCACTCACACACGGTACACGGGGTATAGGAAAGGTGTTAATACCTACCCCACAAAACCACTCAGTCAAAAATACACACACCCCCGTAAACTCTACTAGGGTAGCGTGGAGCGCAATTAGGCCCTCGAATACAGGTACACTCAATCCCACAGACACGCGCCACGGTGGAAGTAGGCCCAGGCTTACATTGCTAGAAATTCCGCCGGAATATAGCAAAGGGGCACCTCAGTGGATCCCACGGGCCTACACCCTAGTGACAGGGCGACGGTATCCACCTTCCCGAGCACTGACGCTCGAACAAGAATAACGACTTTCACTAGGAATACAACATATTCCAACATCTCTTGCACCAATATTATAGTTACACGTAAGTTCTTTCACACGGGAGAAATACGCCAATAAATACATACAGACTCACTAACGTAAACGGCACATTTTTTTCTCCACGTATATGCAGTACAACATGGCTAAACCAAAAGTATATAATTCTAAATCCTTCTTGATTTTTATTGTGGGTACCTAGCATTTTTTTTTCTCAGGCCATCAATGGTTACTGAACATAGGGTCCATATTACAACTTGGATAACGTAAAGTTGCTAATATCCAAAGCCAGGTAGAAGCCCATCAGGTGAGCTACGCGGCTTAAGGCCGGAAAGAGATATTCCGAACACAGCTTAGGCATCAAATCACAGCATAGAGCTTAAGCGGGTCTTTCTAGGTGGAAATGACTAAATGTTCTATGATCCGGTCCCACAGTTTGATAGATTCTCTTGCGGCGGGCAAAAGCCCTGATTGTAGCAAGAATTAAGAATCTCAAACTATTTTCCAAAAGTGGTAGATTTCCCTGAGACGTAACTAGATTACTATAGTACTAACGTCACCAACTAGGTGGATAGTACGCTCAGGACATACTTACCATTTTTAAGCATTTTCATAGTGTTTACGACACAATTTTGATAGACTATCGCCGTCGGGCAACCCGCTTTAATCAGCGTAAAGCAGGGTGCAGACGAGATACAATATATTGTTTATACCTTTTCAAAGTGCTCTCTTAATACGGAGCGGGGCTTAGCTCATTTTTTTCCTCTATCTGCCTCAGTCATTAGGCCCGATGAAGGAAAAATTGGCCAAGTTGAACAATATATATTGCATCCATAGGCATACGTGACACGTTACACTGCCTATAATATGACTTTTTTCTCACCTCCATAATAACACGCAGGCTAAACGCAAACACACCATAGGATGAAAATCCCAGACTTTGGGAAACCCAGCTCATTTTTGGAAATCACACAATCAATTTACATTGCCACATGACAGTAAAACAAAGGGAAGTAATCCCACTGGCAGACGTGGAAAGAAGGCCAAGAAATAGCCTTCAGACCTCACTGACCGCACCGGGATGCGATCCTAACACTACCAAACTGTCCCGGAGACACAACCTGAATAGCGCCAGAAACAATTACTCTGGGTAAAAGACGGTCTCAAAACCCGCAACCTTCTGAATACCAGGAACATAAGGTCGGGTAGCTATCCAATTATAGGATAGAAAAATACGAAGCTAAAATAGATTGGGACAGTTCCACTAACAATGTCATAAATGAAAAACAAAAAAATCGCCTCCGGCACATAGTCACCAAACACGCGACTAGCGGCCCGGAGACACTCGTGTATAACGACATTTTGTACAATGGACAGGGACCTGCATGTACTTTTTACACGGATGTAGTTATTGAAAGGTTCTTTCACAGTGCGGAAAGCACTACTTACAGTCACAGAGAGCAAGCCGATTAGACACACATGTGCCGGACACAAAGCATTATCAAAACAAGTAACAAGCGAGCGTGCACGACATTGTAATTCAATACTGACACACTCAGCGATAACACAAGTCTCATGGGTAACCTGCACGCTTACAGACAGCAATATGCTAGCAGCTCTCAGAGCAGAACATACGGCATCATTTAAGCCGAGTCCAAACACCTCATAACTCACAAATTACACTACGAGGAGAATTCAAAAACATACAAACTCTTCACAGGTATGCGTACTTTCATTTGCGCATTGCAAATACACGGGGAATGTGCCATGATATATACGGCACAAATAGCGGCATACCTAGTCTTTACAGCACCCCGGGTCCGAACCCATGATCACACACCACACTCGTACCAAAAACTAACTAGCCAACGGTATTTTTGGTACGAGAAACACAAGCAAAAACCACACTGAGGACACCTCAATCCCTGAAACACAACGCAGACATAGAACACAGAGAATGACATAAAATCACGGGTTCAAATCCCAGCGAAAATCGGACACCAGGAAAACAGCTATCCAGGCTTCCAATCACACCAAAATTGGCCCATACAACTACAGTACCAGATAATACCACATTTCCTTCGGCCAAAAGCCAGGCATAGAATTTCAGTGACACCTGACAGGGAAAATAGATTTCCCAGACATAAGTATAGAAATTTCGTAAGACAAAGGTCTTACGGAATAGTGACCACACAATAGTATTAGCAAATAGTACAAATTGACACATTGGACCGTCCGGAATCTAGAACGGTGACAACACTCATATACTGGCGAAAAGTCACGTACATAAACAAATGTAAACACAACATGACGAATATACTGACTTGCAGATCTCGTCATACTGCAATATTGCTGGTGACAGACACTATTGTTGTATCGGCAGTGGCCATGAAATTACAAACGCAAAACAATCATAATACCATACATTTTTTTAACACTGCAAAAGCATTTAGCAATGGACAAGACGTGACAGATCGGAACTTATCTTGGGCCCATAGGAGCACGTTCTCAAAGACGTTGACAGGCCACGGGCACCTCCTGCCCATACACGCGATACACATTACGACTTAGCCTGTAACAGACCAACCGTCCGCATGGTGTAGCGGGACATAGTCACACACACACACGCGCTCACTAATCAGGAGCGAACACAGACAGGGGCTCTGAGGAAACAAGACCTCCCCCTAATAACTTCCTTTCGCGATTATATTCCTAAAATAAATCATTCCAGGCGATTAGGGCATGGCCAGTCGCACTACGACCACTGGCCACATTCACACTACAGATGGCAGACCAGATTACGTCGTGACGTCACAGCGTCACGACGCTTTACTATCCCAAGAAGCGGATAGCGGGCAGACATGGACAAAGGGAGGATGACAGGGGCACAGGCTACCGTCGAACCACCTTACGCCCCTCCAATAACCTTCCCACATCCTACACGACCAACGCAGACACATGAACACGATCAAAACAGCTACACTACATTACAAAGCATACACAGGGGTTGATAGACTTCATGCGTCTAAAGAGAAGGCTTACTACGCCTTGGATCACGATGCTACCACCTGAGTATTAGGGGTGGGTCGGCAAACATCAAATAAGCATAATGCGCATCTCCAAATGAGAGATGAGGCCACAGTTATATATATTAACCATTTTTTGTTAATTAAATACTCCCGCATGACAGGAATATATTAGTATTATGCCTCACCCTACACCTATCCGTACATGAGTGCAGATGCCTCATATCCAGATACATGCATGAGTATCCCATCCATTTACCAGGGATATTACTATCAAACCTGCATGGAATTTTCAAATTTTTGCAATCCCGGGAATTACCTCCCCAGTCCACTCATTGTAAGAGCAATCCTAGTAGCATTACCGACTCACGGCCACCATTTATTTGAGCCCAAAGATGCACAACCTCTTCCTACCATGCTTTCAGCCCACTCTACAAATAACTACCCCCAGATCCTAATAACAGGGTACCTGACATCATAGACTCTACTAACACCTCCATGAAGGGTTAACAGAGCATTATCGCTGGACAGCCGACGTAGCAGCAGTAGACCTGAAGTAGTCTATGCACTTAGAAGCTCTACAACCCCACAACACTGGAAATATTTTACATTTTACACAATATAACTTATTTCCAAAGGTTACGCCCATATTTTTTATTTTTTTTTTGCAAAGGAATCTGAAACACTCTGATTGGTGATAACGGCATAAGCCGAAGGCAAGAGGCACCACACTGGAGCAGAGCTGGGGAAGGCGATGATGACCCTTACCCCAGTTGGCTCAACAAATCACTGACCCGACCGAACAGACGAACCACATAAGGTTGAAGCATTCGGGACCTGACACGGGCAAACGTCAAGATCTAGGGGTGCATCTAGCCTATCCCCCTTGTCGGAGACAGTTACACCCACTATGTGCCACGGTCGTCGAAGCCAAGACCTGCAGGGAAGTCTTTCTGAGGATGGTGGGAGAAATAGCTCACTCCGCGCTGGACTCAGGGGATGACCCTAGAGACGACCCCATTATGACTAGACTTCTAGCTAAAATTAAGTAAGTAAGGCTTCTACAGCGGGAAGCAAGACTCCTGTGCGCTGGAGTGAAATATTACTGCGAAAAGCATACTACTGCGGCCGATAAAGGCGAAGAGAAATATTATTGCGAAAAGCATACTACTGCGGCCGATAAAGGCGAAGAGAAATATTACTGCGAAAAGCAGACTACGATTGCCAATGAAGGCGAAGATAACATTATGCCATTGGACAATGTCCAATGCCCACATAAATGGCGACGCAGCCGGCAGTCAGAGGGCATTAAATAGACATGCAACGAGCTGTCTACAGGGGTTACAGTGGGCAGACCCAACTATGACAACATATGGACAACAATGGCAACGAGCAGGATGGTATAGCAGGCGAAAGGTTTTGCTTTGTGGCAACGTAAGCCGCCTGTGACTAGGTTAATACTAGTTCATAATCACCTAGAATAGACGTCGACAACTAGAATTAAGGGGGCGGAATCCGGCGATTCTAGAGACAACCGGTGTTTCTAGGACTCGTGCGGGTGGTGATCTGGGGAGGGAAAAAACCTGCCCCGGGCGATCGCCCTGGTCGAAATTTTAGCTGTAAGACGGTTGCATTTGACACGCAACCTAGGATTAAGCAAATTTACTGACCGCTGTTGCCAGGTAATGGCACAGCACATTTCGGCATTAGAGTAAGGCCATCCATTCGGCTTAATAGTAGTAGCCATTTTTTTTCATTTTTAATCATAATTAAGGTAGATAATGTTAAGATTAAGCCGATCGGCACCCGGTAACCACAATTCCGCTACCGGGGTAAGACCGACAACACATTAAGGTAACACATTATAATACAATAGATTAAGATAGAATATCTCGGCACCCGGTAACTAACATTTCGCTACCGGGATAAGCCCGATAACATAGTACGATAAATGGTGTAAGGATAATACATTAGGTTAGACAACACTAGATTAAGGCGATATTTGGAGCCACTTTTCATATCTATAGTCTATAAGTAGACATAAGGTTAGTTGGCAGACAGGAGTACACTAGCACGTTGGTAGACAGGAGTAAAACAATTTCATATGGACAGTGATACTAATCTTATATTTGCTTGATTTACAGCCATAAGTATGGACATTATTTTTATCAGCGTAGAGAGTGGCGCCAATATGGGCACTCTCTAGATTTCTTATGGATATATCATTGCTACTGTTATGCTTATATATATATACCATGTTACATTCTCTTGCATCCCGCTAGGTATCGGTCCAGCGCCGACAACCGACCACTGGGTACGGGCAGCCGCTACCAGGTATCAACCCTGGGTTGAGCACCAGGCTCATGATACCATGTTTTACAGGCCGCATAACAAGGGTGAACACCCCATATATACACATACATGTCATTAATTTATTTTCTTTACCAACAGGTGGCGACATTGTATATAGCCCCCTGTAAATATTTTGCCCACGCCCATACACGTCTTGACAACTCCCACTCACACACACAATTTCCTCCCCTCTACACACATCTTGCTTACAGGTAATAAATCCGCACCACGGGGGAGATATGCCTGTGGGATATACCCTACCGCAGGTCGGATCAACATCTAGTAAACATCTCACCTAACATGAGAGGTGACATACGGCCACACAACGCGGACTCCTTATGTACAGGACGGGTTGTGTCGCCATGATAGCCGCGCCCACCCACAGGGGGCAAAGCTATTAGCATAAATTGTAGTTAGAAAGGATAACAATGAGGTACCATATGAACTAGAATTATAAGAAATTTAGCGCGCTTAAGTTAGTCCATAAGATAATTGTAATTGATAAATGTAAGATTATAACTTAATGCGCCCACGGGCAATTATTCTCCTACAAATGTACAAAGAATACTCCGCACCCCCACATTGTCTGCGGAGGTGACAAATGATATTCATACACCTTAATATATGCACATCTCAAAATCACATTAAACAGTATACTATTTTTTAAGATTACATGTACACAATGTCTGTGATTTGTTTTATTTCATTTTTCTTTCTTCTAACTTCCCCATTTGTCAGGGTGTTCCGTTTTATCCCAAACCAATAAATGCCTTTTGAATATTTCCCTTAAATTATACCCTGGAACACCCATTTTTTCTATTTTCTTCTACCTTTCTTATTGCAGGGAGCACTTTTTCCCTAAGATAGGACGGACGACGCCATCATCCGTTCGGCCCTGGGTTTTTTTTCCTCCCTGCACAACAATGTACCATCAGCACCATGAATTTATTTTTTTCCATCAAACTTCCAAAATGCCAATGTCGATTTCTGTTGCAATATTTTTATGCCAATGTCAATGTTATGTATATATGTATATCCCATAACCCTCCCCTCTGAACACGAGCTGATCTCACGCACACACATCAACACGACATCACCACACGACGACGACGACGACAACGAGGAAGACATCTACAGAAGATACGAGGGGACTTCAAAAACAACCACATCGACTACATCTATAACATCAACATCCCAACCCCAAGTTCCGTTCCCGTTCGCGGGGACGCGAACTAAATAGGGGAAGAGGCTTGTACAGTACCCCAGGGGTATGCACCCCTTGGAGACCATCCCCCCATCATCTATTTAAATCTCCTAACTGGCAATCCTTGTAAGTCCAGACCAACATCTACTAACACCGCAAGGACAGCTAGCCATTCTGGAAAGCTGGCCCACGCCTTGCATCACTACCACAAAACAGCGACACACAATTAACTAGGACATCTATTCAGCACAATGCTGACAGCACAGCGCCGAAGAATATAAGAGGGCGTCTTAAGGAGGTCAAGCTCTCAATTATCAGTCTTACAGTGTGGCGGCCCGAGGCTATGCTGGTATCATCAGGTGAGTGAGTCAGCAGGTGTTCAGAATCCTATAACTTTGTAACCTTACCCCCAATTTGTATAGACAAGTTTGTACACGTTGTAACATCATCCCTTAAAAGGGACTCATAATTCCATTATTACTGACCAATAAACACTTGGTCAGTACAACACACCTGTATTACTATTTTACACGCCTCTTCACGACCTAAGGTCCATCCTGAATCCTCCGTCACTATTAGACGTGACTTAGAGTAGCCAGCTACTTGCTAGTGCAAGCATCATTGTATTCCCGTACCGGCCTGACTACCAGGAGCGGCACGCGCCATATAGCTGACGCGTGCAAGTCGATTATCTAACCAGCCAGCTGGGCGACCAGCGCGTTGACCTGTACGCTAAGTCCATCCCCTAAAATACACCTAGATCTTTTATAAGAGCAACCCCTAGCACCCTAACACTAAACAACACTCTACACTGGTCAGCTTGCCCGACTACGGGAAGCTACCCCCTTTTTGGCACTTCTTTATAAATTAACACAATAACTCTTCCGTTTTAGATCCAACCACCCCCCAATAAGGGATCTAAAACACTTCATTACAGTGCCCACGCTATAACTGTGCTGGTCAGCTATACCATTGCTTCCAGGTGAAAAATGAAAATCTACAGCTTGCTTTCAGTCGACCGACCAGGTCAGGGAATGGAATGAATGAAGCCCCAATCTAGTGGCGAGGGTATTATGAACTGTGCCGGCTGCCGAAGCCTGTCACAATCCCCTGGGGGCAATTAATAAATGAATGACAGATGAAATGAAATTATAGTGGAAAGTGTTGCTGGAATGGAATTGTTGACAGTGATAACCGGAGTACCCGGAGAAAAACCTGTCTGCCTCCGTTTATCCAGCACAAATCTCACATGGAGTGACCGGGATTTGAACCACGGACCCAGCGGTGAGAGGCCGGCGTGCTGCCGTCTAAGCCACGGAGGCTTAATCATTACTTCCAGGTAAGGTACTGGATATCGACTGTAGGCCTACTAGCCTGAACAAAAATATTTCTCAAATTGGCACGCTGACAATAGTGTGGCAAACACTGCGTGCATTAGTCGGTCGACAGAACTCCCCAGCCCCACAAAGTGGGGTAATGTCTTATGAATAGGAGCTGACAGCTCGAATTCTCAGAAATGCACTGCGAGCACTGTTCGAGTACCCTCCAGCCATTGCTCAAATCCATGTGTCCCAACAATCATTCGTGCTACCCTCATCCATTACCTCTAGCTTAGCCTATGTAATCCTGTGTCTACCGAACTCTCACTTCCATAACGCAAGGTCGATCTCAATTCTGAGCGATGTAGGGAGAGTGAAAGCTCACTTCATTAGCTTTTCTTCACCTGACACTGTTATTCTGAGAGAATGCACAGCTTAAGTTTTTTTTCGCTTCGCTATCATTTTATCCTCCAGGATCGGCTTTTCCCACGGACTAAGCGACGGATCCCACCTCTACCTGGAGCTTGAGACTATGGGTGGGGGATACAACTGGGGTGTGTGACCAGCACGACGCCCAGGCGGCCTCGCTTGCAAAGCGAACAGGGGCCTGATGAAGGGATGGAAAGAGTGGGAGGGTTTGACAAGGAAGTGGGAAGGAGGCGGCTATGGCCTTACGGTAGGTACTGTCCCCGTTTACCTGGATAGTAGGCTGTCAGATATCCGCCCCCTCAATCGGATTGCCAATTATCAATTGCACCGGCATAGCTACATCAATGAAAATGGCACTGACAGATACTATCGAGATAAGAGCACAGAAGTTCACAGGAAATCATTGTGGAACACACCAAAATAGACGGGGGTTCATACTTACCGTTACTTACCTCTTAATTATCTCGGGGTTTGAGTTGACAACAGGATCACTAAAGTCTGTTCACACAATAACCTCCACCATGACATTTAAAAATGAACCAAAAACGAAGACGAGAACTTTGAACTGTACAAAAGCTTTATTTCTAATAAAGGGTATGATTTTGATAACACAACAAAATCAACGTGGCTATCAGTAGCCCAAGTCAATCTGACTACGTCCTCCAGTAGGACTTGCAAAAATTATCATACAACATGATATAAAACATTTTAGCTCCCAAGAGCTCCAAATAACGTAATATTCATAACACTATTGGATTGGAAAAGGACGTTAGGGTGTGACATATATAGAGCATTTGGTTTCCTTTTAATAAACATGGCAATGGTATTTATAGTCGCAAGGCCGGAGTGTGGACGACCTCACTCTCTAAGAACCAGATGTTGGCCCAGCTGCGAGCTACCCTCGAACCTGTTGCATATTGGTCAAATGCACTCCCATCTCACATGCTATGTTACGTAAGAATACAGCCTGCGCTCTCAAGCTTTTAAATGTCTATAAGACAACTCACATTATTATTTACGCAAATCTTTCAAGTACTTTGCTCACATCGTATTGGATCATTATGTTAATTCCTTAAACTTGTTAACTTCAATCCAAATGTTTAATTAGCTCTTAAATGTTTATAACAAAATCACATAAATTATTTATAACAATTAGAAATTGTTTATAATATTTGTCAAAGACAATAAAAATATTATAAGCACGCCTTTAACATCACTCTCGTTTCACATTATTTTCAAAAATATTTACAGCAATTATTTACAATATTAACATTTAAATTGTTTAAATTATTAATTTAAGAAATACATTAACCACATGTTCATCCGGTTGATAATTTTCATAATCGTGTTTAATATAATCGACCAATGAAGGTTAGTTATACATGTTAATGTCACAATCTAGTTTAATAAAGTTTTTAATAATGATTTGTGACGGCAACCTTCATTCAAAATCTTATCTCAAATTCTTTCAAAACTCGTGTTAATTATAACAGTAAATCACTTGATTAATTTTCAACGAACTATGACAATCTTACTCCAGCGGAAAATCCTTCGCTAACAAGTTAATGCACAAACTGCATTAAAAATATGCCCAAAATCATCATATATTAATCTATATGGCATTACTTCCACATAACTTACAAAACTTCCACAAATAATTCTTTAACATTAATTCCTGTGGGAACTTCCTTCATATTCAAGGGCATTATATCTCAGCGACTTTCAACACGCGCTGCACTAGCGATTATACATTCATAGTTCCACTTAAATTTTTTTATAATCATTACTTGTTTCAAAACTGTTTTTATTTAACCTTCGTGGATTTCATTCATGAACCGAAATGAAGTCAAAACTTGCCAATCACAAACAAATTTAATAGTGAATACGCTTATATAAGCCTGTCTGGTCTATCAAAATTTAAGATTAACATCTTAAAAGAAATTGCAGTATAAAAATACTATCTTCAAATAAAGTGCGACTAAAATGCAAAGTAGTCGAATAGAATCCAATTAGACTGGGGAATGCAAACATCGTTATATAAATCTCTAATTGAGAAAAACTCCTAACAAAAGTACTTGACTTTAATGCATTCAATAATTCATTATTAAAGTTACTCTTTCACAAAAGTGTCTATGATGCAATGTTCATTCATAACTGACGATAAATGTCTGTGTTGCAATCAATACAAATAACGACTAGTATTTCCAAGATCGTCGACAACGTAAGAGATTTTAACGCTCTAAAATCATTTAAATGTTCTTCCTTCTTGATGATGACAGAAAATTGGTCAAAGTAATTAAACTGGGGTAGAATTACTTTAATAAAATGACACGCTGTCTGAATTTAAATCTGCCATAAAAATCATTAACTTACAGTCAAATCGTGACTACAAAAAAAAAAAATTACTGAAAAATCTAAATATCAGTCTCAACTAATTCAAAATCATTAACTAAGCCCATGACATAACAATGTCTTAATAAATCGTCGAAAAATGCAAAACTCATCAAGGTGTACTGAGAATAAGAATCTCAACAAGAAAATAGGGCACAAAAACATGAGGATAAAAATATGGGAAAAAATGGTTGCTCAAACATCATTAGTAAACTCAAATACAATAAACGTTCACGACTACCTTATCTGCCGATTGACGTTCCAGAGGAAAATTCCCCAAAGAAGACTGCTGATGGATCCATTTCACCACGTTAAAGCTGAGCTCCATCCTCGAAATAGGAAATAGCACCCTCGGAGAATCGAACTGCTTCCTTCTCCGGAAATCGCTCTGCTCCTTGAAGACGAATAGACATCCTTCCGGCAATAATCTTCTTTGTGAGTCGGGACACCCCTGACCTCTCTTGAAAAATTCCCTGAAGTTCCAGTAGACAATCGTCATGAAGTTTTGTAGAAATTTCCGAAGAAATTATTCATATTTAGAGTATGAAATTGTTTCTATGGCTGTTCGATGGTATTCAGCCTTTAATTACGAAACATGGGTGTAGATGGTATTCACCGCATGTTCGCTTGTGTGGAATAGCAATTAGCGAAGTTCCATGTCGCTATCTTACTCCGTTGAAGTATGTCCCAATTGCAATAAGCCCTTTTAGCCTTCCATCTGCTCTTCGGTTGTAATGTCAGAAGAACAAACTGCCGTATTCAATTGCTCCATTATACTGTATCGTTGTGTAACCAAGCAATCTGAAGTCTTTCTATTCCACTCGCAGCGTCAGCCGTTGCGTTGATTCTGGCTATACAAAAGTGCTTCTCTTGTGGCGAGATAATCACTTTTGTCAGTCGTATAAAACTGCTAATATCTTTTAAACTAATCGGTCGAAATTGTTCAGCTTTTCTCTATAAATGCATGTAGCACTGCACAATACAATTAGCTTATCGGTGACCGCTAACTGTTCGAAGCTAAACTTGTAGAAGCTTTCTAAGGTCCGTTTCAACTTCACCTAGTTTGATATGGATCTCGTTAATATAGTGGCCTCGCCACACGTTATAAAGACGATTCTTTTCACTGCTGTTCACTTCGACGTCTCACTATAATGAATGTATAAGAAAAGAACTTTCACAAATATACTTCGATGCTCTGAGAATGAGATCTCAGAATAATCAGAGAACGAAAGAGACTCCTCTCTTCTGCGCAAGCCCTTTTATTAACTTCACGAGGGGCGTTTCCATCCCTTCCAAAGCGTGATACTGCGTCATCGCTAAAACTTCCAACTTCGTTAATACATGACGGATTTTCAAAATTCAAAAACTGAAAATAAATTTCACCAAAATTCCAAATCAATGCTATTACTGCAAATGGATTTCCACAATTCTGCATTCCAAAAGTAATAAAAATACGATAGTTTCAGCAATCTCCGTCTTCCTTTAAACTATCGTTCATTGGTTCAAGCCTCTCCTCCAATAGCATAGTTTCTTCCTCAGCAGAATTCCTCGTTTCCTGCGACTGCGTCGTAAATCTTGGAACATTCTCGACTAAATGCTGACGTCACTGAGAATCTCAGCTCAAGTAACCTGCTGGCATAACATTTACGTCATCCGTGCTTACGTCATGACTACCCACGTCATAACTATGACAGCCATAACTCTCCTTATAATTTCAAATATAGCCACCGTGGTCTCTATATAATTCAATTACGGGGGCATTCTCCTCTCACCACGTTTTAAAAACAGTTGCAAATTGTTTTTAAACTCAATGTTACAAATATCTCAACTCTCTTGAACACGAAATTGAATTATTACTGGCTTACTCTAGGATAGTATCTTTTTAAATTTCCAGCATTGAACTTGCCGTAAACGACATTATTCTCATCATCGTAGAGTTCGTAACAGTTGTTTCCATAAGCGTTCGTAATCCTAAACGGCCCCAGGAACACTAATCCAAATTTGGGGTAGATTTTCTTGGACATATCAGCCTTGACAGGTCTGCGTAATAATACAAGATTTCCAACCTGAAAGGGTGTACCAAATCGTTTTCCAGCTACTCTTTTCAATCGTTTCTCTGCTGCTTTCTGGAGTTGTTCCTTTGCCTTGTCAATCCTCTGCTGTCTTCCTATGTCGGGATCTCTAGGTATGTGGTTGAAAAGATTATCCCACGGCCTTTCTGGGTTTCTTCCTAGATGAAGTCGCATTGGCACTTCTCCTGTGCTCTCCTGCACTGTAGAGTTCAGACATTCCTCAATAAGGGGTACAAATCTCACCCAACCAGAATGATCATTTGGACAGAAAATTCGACAGAATTTTGAAAATTCAGCCATATATCTTTCTGAGGAATTCGATTCAGGGTAACGCACGCTTGAAAATAAGTGCTTAATGCCAAGCCTTTCCATAACCGCTGCAAATTCCACGGACGTAAACTGCGTTCCATGATCTGACAGTAGATATTCCGGTCTACCAGCTTTAGGAAATACAGCATTTTCCAGTCTGCTTACTACGTTCCTCGTGTTAGCTTTCTGCATGGGACTCATTGTAACAAATTTTGAGAAAACATCCACGGTCACCAACAAGTATTGGTTACCCTGGTATCCCTTCGGACAGGGGCCAAATATATCCGTCGCCATAAGTTCGTTTGGCTTAGAAGGAATCATCGCCTTCGGTTTTCCCTTTAGTAAAGCAGAAGCATACTTTGCTCTTTGACATTTGTCACAGGATCTAATGACCTTGGCAATGCTGGAACGCATGTTAGTCCAGATAAATCTCTCTTTAAGTGTATTAAGAGTTTTATCTAAACCGGCATGTCCAGTTGCATGATGAGCTACCCACACTAAATTGACAATAAGTTTAGGTGGCACGACTATTCGGAGTTTTGTATGCGCAGGGTCAGCATACTTGCATACGATGTCTCCACTCAAGAAAAAGTGTCGTGAATTTCTCCGTGTAGCTTCATAGTCAACATCCGTATTGTCCATGTAACCCTTGAGGAACCTGTACATTTTCATTATTGGAGCGTGTCTCTTCTGTGACACACCGATTCGGGCTAACCTCCTAACGGTTTCTTCATCTTCTTGCTCCAATTGTACATGGTGTATCTGCACATTTTTAATAGGGTTACGTGATAGAGCATCAGCCAGTAAGTTATCTTTCCCAGGCTGGTGGACGATAGTAGCGTTAAACTGTTGGGTGAACAAAGCCCAACGTGTCAATCTATCACTTGACATGTCAGTTTGCAACATAAACTGTAGTGCTTTATGGTCAGTAATAATGATGACCTTATGTCCCAGCAGGATTTTCTTCCAGGCTTGTAAAGCTGTCACAAAAGCTAACGCTTCAAGCTCTGTCGTGAAGTAGTTTTCCTCGTGCTTTTTCAACTTCCGACTAGTGAACGCAATGTAGTGCTTGTTGCCTGCCTCGTCTTTCTGGTATAAGACTGCACTAATGCCTATTCTCGATGCATCAGACTCAATATAGAACACCTTCTCAAAGTCTGGGTACTCCAGTTTCACATTATTTCTGAGCATTTCTTTTGCTTTCTCAAAAGCCTCGTCTGCAGCGGTACTCCATTTCCATCTGTTGTTCTTCTTGAGTAAGTCATACAGAGGAGCCATAATTTCCGAGTATCTTGGACAGTGGCTGCTAATAAATTGGCATGCACCTACAAATTCTCTGACTTGTTTTACCTTAGTTGGCTTTGGAAATCTCGTGATCGCCTCAACCAATTTTTTTTAATGTTTGGATGATATCCATCTTTATCAATAGTATGCCCCAAATAATTTATCTCCTTCTTCAAGAATTGACATTTTCCAAAGTTCACCTTGATGTTGGCCTCCCTTAAATTCTCGAACAACTTTCTCAAGTGCACTAAATGTTCTGCAGCGCTGGGTGAAGATACGATTAAATCGTCAATGTAGCAGATTACATTTTCTTTCACTTCGTCAGTGAGCTTACTATCAAGTGCTCGAATAAGTGCTGGTCCACTGTTAACCATTCCAAAAGGCATTCTGGCAAAGACCCATGACGTCTGGTCAAATAGGAATCCAGTGTACTGCATACTATCCTCTTCTAGTTGAACTTGATAAAATGAAGACGTCAAGTCAAGAACGCTGAAACAAGCTCTCCCTTTGAATTTCCGAAGCAGATCTCTAATCTTGGGTGGTCTGTCATTTTCTGGAAGAATCTTCAAGTTGATGGTCCTGGCATCGAGACAAAGACGTATCTGACCATTACTTTTCTTTACTACTGTGATGGGGTTTATATAAGACGACGCCTGTTTTCTAATAATCCCGTCTACCTCCATTTTTCTGATTAACCCTCGTACTTCTTGATAGTATTTCTCAGGAATGGGGTATATTCTCTTCTGGTAAGGGGTTTCATCTGTCAGCCTTATCTTGTACTTATAATCCTTAATCAATCCAGGCTTTTCATCGAAAATATCTTGAAATTCCTTTATCAGATCCTCAAATTCCCCCTGAATTTCTTCAAATCCTTCAGTTTTTCTACTGGGTATTTCTTCTAAATTTTCCACTTCATTAATTATTGTATTCAAAATTTCTTCCCTAAGGTCTATTTCCAGACTGTTTTTCACGTCCTGTTCTTCTATCTCTTCTGTGATTATGTACCCATCATTAAAGCTAATACTTCTGTTCTTCATGTCAATAATAGCTCCGACCTTCGATATAAAATCGATTCCAAGTACCATATCAAAATTGATATTGCTCACCACAATGAAGATCTGTTCATAATTCCTTCCATTGATCTCAAAGTTCAATAACACTTGAATCTTGCATTTCACTGCCTTATCTTGGAATATCCCTCTCACTTTGACGGTAGAAACAGGTAGAACTGTCATGTTCTCTCCTCTTAGCAGACTTTGATAACATTCCTCTGAAATGATGGAAATAATAGCACCAGTATCCATCAGGGCTTTGTACTGCTGTCCATCTATCCGTACAGCAATAATAGGTAATGCACATGGTCTTTCCTCTTTAACAATACCCCTCTCTTCTAGTAAATCTTCATCGGTAACTTCGTATATCTCATTAATCGTAATCAGGTGTAGCGTGGCAATGTATTTACAGGTTCTCACTGACGTTGAGAAATCGGCGTTTTTTTTTGTGTTACCGACCTCAAAATTCTGTTGGCTCGTAGAAGGCCCAGGATCGATTACAACATCCTGCCTTTTCTTTTGATTGTCAGCTTCTTTATCCCTTAATTCTTTTAAGTATTGCTGGCTTTCCTTCTCTCTTTGCTGATACTGATCAGGTGTCATAACCTGACCTTGAGTATTCTGGTTTCTATTTTGGTTTTGGTTATTCCTATTATAGTTACGGTTATACCCATTATTGTTGTAATATCAGCCTCTTACATTGTAGTTTCCTCGGTTGTAGTTCCAACCTCTTCTCTGTTGATACGGTCGGTAACCTTGTGATCTGTAATTTCTAAACTGATTATTCCTGTGAGGACCTACATTGTCATTTTTCTCCTGCCCTGGCTTGTCAGTTTGTTGGACTTGGTCCATGTATACCGTATTGATTTCTTTAAACTCCTGCCTTTGACCTTTCTGGACTACGTTAGGCATTGGACTTGTGTAGTCTAACCTTCTTAGTAATTCATCCATGCTGGATAAATCCCTGATGTTGGACGAAATTATAAGTCTCCTCACCTCAACTGGCAGCATACGAGAAATCGCATCTATTAGTTGCTCCGTGGACAATGGGGGTTGCAAAAATCTCAAGCGGGACAACTGACTCGTAAAGAAATCAGCGTACCTCGTTGGAAGAGTACCTGAGTATTTTCTCGAATACACCTCCGCTCTTAACGAATTCTGCGCTTCTATAGACCAAAATCGCTTGATTAATGCCTCTGCAAACTCGTCAAAGTTACTGAATGTGTATCTAAATGCGCGAAACCATTCAAGGGGTCCTCCAATCAGATATCTCTCTACTATCTTCATCTCTCTCTCTCTGGGAATGTGAGCTTCGATGAAATAATCTTCGAGATTCCTTACATACTCTATAGGTGTCAAACTATCAGTGTTACTGAATTTTTGTGGTTTGTCTTCGAAATTCCTAATGACCGTCACGTTCCTCGGATATGAATCCGGATAGTTTTTCCCACTATCTCGATAATTCCACTCAGGTTCCATATTCCTCTCGTCATCCTCTCTGAATCTGGATACACGTTCTTCAGGAGTCACGTCTCTTTCTTCTGGCTCTAGGTTATGTCTTCTAGCATAATTCCTATTCAATTCGCAAGCTAAGCCTTCTGTATCCTTGTCGGTGATTTCTGTTAAGACTTTCTTGATTATCTCTTCTTTATAGTCCTGCATTAAACTAGCCTCTCCTAACTTCAAATTTTTCAGTTTACTCGTCGTTTCATTTACATCCGAGACAACTTTATGAATTTGATCCTCTAATGTAGATTTTAAAGTTTGCATATCCTGATCTAGTTGTGTTCTATCGTCAACTTGTTTTTCGGATAGCGAATTTATCCTGACGCTTAAATCTTTCCTAATCTGTACTACTTCATTGTTAATTTCTATCTGCGTACTGGCAAGTTTTCTTTCAATCCTTTCCTGAATTTGGGTTACATGTTCCCCACTTGACTTATTCCACTCGTCTTTCCATACCGCTACGTTTGCTGTTAACATTTCGGCTATGTCTACTTCGATATCCTCTTTTAATACTCTATTGTGGTCTAATACCTGGGTTCTCATGACCTCTACATCATACTTCAACTCTGCTAAAGACGTTGTTGTTCTAACTGATTCATCAACTAGTCTAGTCGCTAATGCAGTTATATTACGCGTACAAAGAGTTTTTGAGTTTTCGATTTCTTCCCTGACTTTATTTACATCAGTTTGGACTTTAGTAATATGTACGAAAACTGTGTTGACCTCTACCTGAATCTTAGTTATGTCACTTTGCACCTCAGTTATATCCGCACGAATATTATTAATGTCTACCTGAACATTGGATACATCAGTTCTAGCTTTTTGAATTTCTTTTTGGACTTCCTCGACCTTGTCTTGGACAGTCGCTACATCGTTTTTGACAACAACAACTTCGGCTCTAGCACAAGAAATATCCCCTCGGACATTAGCTACATCTAGATTTAACATTGTAAGGTCTCTCTGTACCTTAGACACATCATTTTTAACATCAGACACATTTGTGCGGATGTCACTTACAGTATTCTCAATTCCTAGGGTATTAATCTGTAAACGCGACATATTATCCTCCAAATTAGCAGCACTAGTTTGGATACCCTTCAAACTTTCATCCATGCTAGCTTTCAAATTACTAGCATTCTCCTCCATCCTTGCATTCAAATTAGCAGACAAATTACTATTATTCTCCTTCATGCTTTCATTCAGCATCTGCTTCATACTGCGATTCATGTTAGCAGACATCTCCTCTAACATCTTCTTCAAACTTTCATCTGCCATTACAATATTATTCAAAAATGGATTGCTGTAGGGACATACATCAAAAGAGCAAAATAACAACATTTGAGCAACACTTTTCACCATATATAATTTTGATCAATTTTCTGTCTTAAATCTAACTTATAACTACCTTATAATTAACCTTCGAAGATACTTCATGTTGAAACAAACTCAAGCACATGTTCAAATTTCTCTGGCTCATTTTAAAATATCCTAACACAAATAATTTACATTTACAATCCAAATAATTTAAATTTATCTTTAATATGACTAAAATGTCATAAGCCAGTCAAATAAAATAATATTCCAGATTATAGGCGATTTTTCTAAGTTTCCAGCCTATTTAACCTTTCTCAAGTTGTATAAGATCTGATATTTTCTGAGTGTAATTTTCCTAACACAATACAACATTTAATTCCTATATAATCACACTCTTAAATACTACAATTGGCCTAGACATCTAACAAAGAATCAACCTCTTTATTTGAGTCTAATCGAACCTCACGTTTTAGGTTTGCCACTCTTTCTGTTGACTCAGCCCCACGCTCTTGGGTCGCCAATCTTTCTGTCCCCGTTTACCTGGATAGTAGGCTGTCAGATATCCGCCCCCTCAATCGGATTGCCAATTATCAATTGCACCGGCATAGCTACATCAATGAAAATGGCACTGACAGATACTATCGAGATAAGAGCACAGAAGTTCACAGGAAATCATTGTGGAACACACCAAAATAGACGGGGGTTCATACTTACCGTTACTTACCTCTTAATTATCTCGGGGTTTGAGTTGACAACAGGATCACTAAAGTCTGTTCACACAATAACCTCCACCATGACATTTAAAAATGAACCAAAAACGAAGACGAGAACTTTGAACTGTACAAAAGCTTTATTTCTAATAAAGGGTATGATTTTGATAACACAACAAAATCAACGTGGCTATCAGTAGCCCAAGTCAATCTGACTACGTCCTCCAGTAGGACTTGCAAAAATTATCATACAACATGATATAAAACATTTTAGCTCCCAAGAGCTCCAAATAACGTAATATTCATAACACTATTGGATTGGAAAAGGACGTTAGTGTGTGACATATATAGAGCATTTGGTTTCCTTTTAATAAACATGGCAATGGTATTTATAGTCGCAAGGCCGGAGTGTGGACGACCTCACTCTCTAAGAACCAGATGTTGGCCCAGCTGCGAGCTACCCTCGAACCTGTTGCATATTGGTCAAATGCACTCCCATCTCACATGCTATGTTACGTAAGAATACAGCCTGCGCTCTCAAGCTTTTAAATGTCTATAAGACAACTCACATTATTATTTACGCAAATCTTTCAAGTACTTTGCTCACATCGTATTGGATCATTATGTTAATTCCTTAAACTTGTTAACTTCAATCCAAATGTTTAATTAGCTCTTAAATGTTTATAACAAAATCACATAAATTATTTATAACAATTAGAAATTGTTTATAATATTTGTCAAAGACAATAAAAATATTATAAGCACGCCTTTAACATCACTCTCGTTTCACATTATTTTCAAAAATATTTACAGCAATTATTTACAATATTAACATTTAAATTGTTTAAATTATTAATTTAAGAAATACATTAACCACATGTTCATCCGGTTGATAATTTTCATAATCGTGTTTAATATAATCGACCAATGAAGGTTAGTTATACATGTTAATGTCACAATCTAGTTTAATAAAGTTTTTAATAATGATTTGTGACGGCAACCTTCATTCAAAATCTTATCTCAAATTCTTTCAAAACTCGTGTTAATTATAACAGTAAATCACTTGATTAATTTTCAACGAACTATGACAATCTTACTCCAGCGGAAAATCCTTCGCTAACAAGTTAATGCACAAACTGCATTAAAAATATGCCCAAAATCATCATATATTAATCTATATGGCATTACTTCCACATAACTTACAAAACTTCCACAAATAATTCTTTAACATTAATTCCTGTGGGAACTTCCTTCATATTCAAGGGCATTATATCTCAGCGACTTTCAACACGCGCTGCACTAGCGATTATACATTCATAGTTCCACTTAAATTTTTTTATAATCATTACTTGTTTCAAAACTGTTTTTATTTAACCTTCGTGGATTTCATTCATGAACCGAAATGAAGTCAAAACTTGCCAATCACAAACAAATTTAATAGTGAATACGCTTATATAAGCCTGTCTGGTCTATCAAAATTTAAGATTAACATCTTAAAAGAAATTGCAGTATAAAAATACTATCTTCAAATAAAGTGCGACTAAAATGCAAAGTAGTCGAATAGAATCCAATTAGACTGGGGAATGCAAACATCGTTATATAAATCTCTAATTGAGAAAAACTCCTAACAAAAGTACTTGACTTTAATGCATTCAATAATTCATTATTAAAGTTACTCTTTCACAAAAGTGTCTATGATGCAATGTTCATTCATAACTGACGATAAATGTCTGTGTTGCAATCAATACAAATAACGACTAGTATTTCCAAGATCGTCGACAACGTAAGAGATTTTAACGCTCTAAAATCATTTAAATGTTCTTCCTTCTTGATGATGACAGAAAATTGGTCAAAGTAATTAAACTGGGGTAGAATTACTTTAATAAAATGACACGCTGTCTGAATTTAAATCTGCCATAAAAATCATTAACTTACAGTCAAATCGTGACTACAAAAAAAAAAATTAATTACTGAAAAATCTAAATATCAGTCTCAACTGATTCAAAATCATTAACTAAGCCCATGACATAACAATGTCTTAATAAATCGTCGAAAAATGCAAAACTCATCAAGGTGTACTGAGAATAAGAATCTCAACAAGAAAATAGGGCACAAAAACATGAGGATAAAAATATGGGAAAAAATGGTTGCTCAAACATCATTAGTAAACTCAAATACAATAAACGTTCACGACTACCTTATCTGCCGATTGACGTTCCAGAGGAAAATTCCCCAAAGAAGACTGCTGATGGATCCATTTCACCACGTTAAAGCTGAGCTCCATCCTCGAAATAGGAAATAGCACCCTCGGAGAATCGAACTGCTTCCTTCTCCGGAAATCGCTCTGCTCCTTGAAGACGAATAGACATCCTTCCGGCAATAATCTTCTTTGTGAGTCGGGACACCCCTGACCTCTCTTGAAAAATTCCCTGAAGTTCCAGTAGACAATCGTCATGAAGTTTTGTAGAAATTTCCGAAGAAATTATTCATATTCAGAGTATGAAATTGTTTCTATGGCTGTTCGATGGTATTCAGCCTTTAATTACGAAACATGGGTGTAGATGGTATTCACCGCATGTTCGCTTGTGTGGAATAGCCATTAGCGAAGTTCCATGTCGCTATCTTACTCCGTTGAAGTATGTCCCAATTGCAATAAGCCCTTTTAGCCTTCCATCTGCTCTTCGGTTGTAATGTCAGAAGAACAAACTGCCGTATTCAATTGCTCCATTATACTGTATCGTTGTGTAACCAAGCAATCTGAAGTCTTTCTATTCCACTCGCAGCGTCAGCCGTTGCGTTGATTCTGGCTATACAAAAGTGCTTCTCTTGTGGCGAGATAATCACTTTTGTCAGTCGTATAAAACTGCTAATATCTTTTAAACTAATCGGTCGAAATTGTTCAGCTTTTCTCTATAAATGCATGTAGCACTGCACAATACAATTAGCTTATCGGTGACCGCTAACTGTTCGAAGCTAAACTTGTAGAAGCTTTCTAAGGTCCGTTTCAACTTCACCTAGTTTGATATGGATCTCGTTAATATAGTGGCCTCGCCACACGTTATAAAGACGATTCTTTTCACTGCTGTTCACTTCGACGTCTCACTATAATGAATGTATAAGAAAAGAACTTTCACAAATATACTTCGATGCTCTGAGAATGAGATCTCAGAATAATCAGAGAACGAAAGAGACTCCTCTCTTCTGCGCAAGCCCTTTTATTAACTTCACGAGGGGCGTTTCCATCCCTTCCAAAGCGTGATACTGCGTCATCGCTAAAACTTCCAACTTCGTTAATACATGACGGATTTTCAAAATTCAAAAACTGAAAATAAATTTCACCAAAATTCCAAATCAATGCTATTACTGCAAATGGATTTCCACAATTCTGCATTCCAAAAGTAATAAAAATACGATAGTTTCAGCAATCTCCGTCTTCCTTTAAACTATCGTTCATTGGTTCAAGCCTCTCCTCCAATAGCATAGTTTCTTCCTCAGCAGAATTCCTCGTTTCCTGCGACTGCGTCGTAAATCTTGGAACATTCTCGACTAAATGCTGACGTCACTGAGAATCTCAGCTCAAGTAACCTGCTGGCATAACATTTACGTCATCCGTGCTTACGTCATGACTACCCACGTCATAACTATGACAGCCATAACTCTCCTTATAATTTCAAATATAGCCACCGTGGTCTCTATATAATTCAATTACGGGGGCAGTACCATCCCGACATTTGCCCGAAGACGAAGTGGGAAACCACGGAAAACCACTTCGAGGATGTCTGAGGGAGAATCGAACCCCCTCTACTCATTTGGGCCACCCGAGGCTGAGTAGACCCCGTTCCAGTCCTCATACCACTTTTCAAATTTCGTGGCAGAGCCGGGAATCGAACCCAGGACCTCCGGGGCGGCAGCTAATCATGCTGACCGCTACGCTACGGAGGCGACTACAGCTTAAGTACAGTACTTAAAATGATCCACCTGCTCCAAATTAGAACCTCCTACCTGGCATTTTATTTTCTTGCATTTCTTCCCTAGCGACATAACCTTCATCTTTAGAATGCATGTGAGATTTTCGAAATTAAATGCCATGTCCTGTGGTTCGGATTACACGTGAAAAGGAGGTCCCGTGGCACATAACGCGAGATTAACGGTCAGGTTAAACTACAAGGTTCCTTTTTCTTTGGAATGCTGATTTTCATACCACATTCCCTACAATTCTGTTGTAAGTTCTAACACGTTGGCCTGTAAGCTTTCGATGGAGTCTGTCATTACAACCAGGCCATCAGCATAGGCCAGACTGCTTACCTGGTTTCCACCTAATTGAATTCCACCCATACAGTTCATGCCTTCAGCAAATGGTCCTATATAAAATAAACAGTAATGGTGAAATATTACAGCCTCACCTCACTCCTGTAACAACCTTAAACCAACCATCAACTCTCACTGCAGCCTGATTATCAACAACTACAAAGTACTGTAGGCCTAAATAAAACTCCACAGATATATATTTGTGGGGGAGGGGGAGCTTGAAAATGGGAATGCTAACTTGATACTTAAAGCATGTCAAGAAAGGAACAAAGATAGACAGGCCCGCACTTCCTTGTCCTAGGGCCCATGTTCGCTCTCGACAGCCCTGCTAAATATAGGCCTACACATCAAAAGAGTTTTACATAACACTTGTTTGCCATGATGCAGAGCGTATGTGGGATTGTGGACGAGGTTATCACAAAAGAGACGGCATTCTGACAAATCCTGCAGACTTTATTCATGTGTGAAAAGAAAATTACTCACTGGAAGACATTTGGCCGACCCGTTAAACAGGTAAGCTACTGATATATGTTGTAATATTGCCATCCTGTGACGTTTCAATAAGGAACATGGCCACCACGGGCGTCCAGCAGAGCTCTTACTCGCCGTGGCATACCGATACCACAGATCAAGTTGTCCAGGTCCTCTTGAGGCAGGCGATCCCACTCTTTGACGTCGGCCTCGATGCTCTCTTGGTGGGTTATGGAAAGGCGTGGACCCTGAGCAATAGCACGCTTCAGCATATCCCAGACCTGTTCGATACAGTTCATGTCCGGCGACATCGCAGGCCACTCCATTCGTGCAATCGTGGACTCCTGGAGGAAGTCTTGTACCACCGCTGTTCGATGTGGTAAGTATAGCCTATGCAAAACTTTTTTTTGATGTGTATAATATCCAAATGCTGCACTACCTGTAAATTCAATACAAGGTTTTCGGCCGCCTTCCCTGTATGAGTGTCAATTCTTATCCAATCCCAAAATTGTGTTGTTATTGCTAATATTATTATTGACCGACTACGGTGGCCGAGAGCGCTAACTCTAGTTTCGCTGGCATCGGGAAAGCGTGGCATTGAATTCCAACACGACCGCCCTGAAAATGGTTTTCGTGGTTTCCCATTTTCACCCCCCAGGCAAACGCCGGAACGAGTCCTTTCAACAAATTTACAGACGATTTCCTTCCAAAAACCCTTCTTTAATTAGACCCAAGGTAGTGGTCACCTGTCACCATCCCCAGTTGTATCTGCTGACTAAGTATGTTTAGCTACCAGGCACCGTCCTTGTGACGGTAGAGGAAGGATACATCGCAGAGTGATTTCATATCTGTTTATCAGTGCCTTACACTATATTTAGATTACACTGAAGGGGGTCACTGAAAAGACAAAGCCCCACTTCGCATTTAAGGAGCGTCAGAGCTCCGTGGGTGAGTCGAGCAGGGAGGATTAGCGACTTTAAATATATTATTACGACTGGCTGCGTGGTTCAGGGGTAACGTTCTCGCTTGCTGAGCCCAAGGTTGCAGGTTCGAAACCTGGCGCAGTCAGCTGGCATTTGAGGGTGCGCAAATGCGAGGGAGCCGTGTCAGTACATTTACTGGCACGTTAAAGATCCCCTTCGGGGCAAAATTCCGGCACCCCGGCGTCTCTAAAAGCCAGTGTAGTTAAAAGGGACGTAAAACCAATAACATTATTATTATTATTATTATTATTATTATATATTATTACTAGCAGCCCACCCCGACTTCGCCCGGTATCTTTAACGCTTTACCCAGCGTAAGCTTAAAAGGCGTTTTTTTCTTCGATTTCAATGAAATAGCCTACGACCTAGGCTATATCCCTTTTCCGTCTCGGCATTATTAATTAATTATATTATCATTAGATAGCATGTGCTACGATTTCTTGTCAGACATAATTTAAGAATGCGAGGTTCATGAAACACAAATTCTCCTTCCGTTCAATCCAAACTTGACTGTATTCTGCGGAACGAAAGCTGCAACACTGGGGAGATAAAGGCACTTATAGTGGGTGATGTGTCGGCCCCGTGGTGTAGGGGTAGCGCGCCTGCCTCTCACCTGGAGGCCCCGGGTTCGATTCCCGGCTCCGTCAGGGATTTTAGAAACTGACGTGAGGGCTGGAACGGGGTGCATTCAGCCTCGTGAAGACAATTGAGTAGCTGTCTGAGAGTGAGCCGGCGCCCCGGTCACGAAAACCATGATTACGGTCGAGGGGACACGATGCGCTGACTACGTGTCACCCCAGTATCTGACGACCAATGGCAGGGCAGCGGCCGCTTGGTAGGCCTATGCCCTTCATGGGCTGTAGTGCCACAGGGTTAGTTTCGGTTAGTTAGTGGGCGATGTATTGAAGATAGAGATATGCTGTCCAGCACTTTTTTTTTGTAAAACTTTTCATGCTGAACAATTCTTACAATCATAGTATACAGATATTTTTAGCGGTTTACCCAACGTAAGCTTAAAAGGCGCGCGGACGACAGGTCTTTTCTTCGACTTGAATCACTGAAATCGTTACTCGGCTTCCTTTGGTCATGAATGAATGTTTTTTACAAAAACCTTCCTCGAGAAATCCTTTACATAATGGTGAAAACCGCATCGAAATCCATCCAGTGGTTCTCGAGATTACCCGGAACATCCAAGAATCGGGGACTTTGTTTAATTTTAAACTAGCAACCCGGGTCCGGCTTCGCTCGGAAACTGAAGCATCATTTATATAATTTATGGACGAATCATAATTCACAGCAGAATTCTCTTCATCGGACCACAAACGATGAACATGTCTTCCCTGTGTCATAGGAACTTTCGGGATGACTCCCTTTGTCTTTGTGAATTCTTTCTTTCTCTCTTTCGTGACAATCGAGAAATTATGTGTTGCTCAGTTTTATCGTTACGTGATAAGCGTATTTTTTCGATTTCAATGAACTACGACCTATATCCTTTTTCCGTCTCGGCATGATGAGTTTTAAAATCACTGACTGGACTATTAATTATATTATCATGGAGATAGCAAGTGCATCGAATTCTTGTGTGACATAATTTAAGAATGGGTAGGTGCATGAATCACAAATCCCCCTTCCGTCCAATCTAAACTTGACTGTGTATTCTTGGGAACGAAAAGTTCACAGGCGAAGTAGAGAAACGCCGAGTTGCACTTCCAGGGAAACTCAAAACACATCCACTCTTCTCTGAAGTCTTGACTCGACACGGCTTGACAGTGTCTGAGGTGATAGGCCAGCTCGCCAGCCACGTTAACTGTCTCAAAGCTAGTAATTGAATGGAGATTGTTGGAAGAAATGAAACCGTAAAATCACCTATAGTGGGCGATGTAGTGAAGATAGAGATATGCAGTCGCGGACGTTTTTGTACAACATTTCATGCTGAACAATTCTTACACTCATACCATGACGAATAGAAGGAGAAAGTGAGGAGACTCCTGAAGTTCAAGCGCGCCTCGCCAGGCAGCGCTAGAGTGGGCAAGTTCCACACTGCCGGGGTCAGCTGGTCTTAGGGATGGTGCTAAGGGAAACGAATTACTTTGTAACTAATACTCTTTTAAAAAGTAATTAGCGGTTACAATTAAAATAGCACGGCAGGGCACAATGGAAAATATAATTCACGGAAATAAGAACTACGGTCTTCATTGCATGTTACGGAACGCACAGATTCCTGGAGTATACAGTCGGAGAAAGCCCAGATATTTCTCGTAACATCTGCAGGATTAAGGATGTGAGATTGTAGAGAGCTTGTCTTGCCACTGACTCCTAACGAATTCCTGGCCTTTGTATTTGATTGACTACCATCACAAGTAAAGCCAGCCATCCTCGCCCCAGCCTCTTCTAACTGCAAAATCACCTAGACTATATTAGAATTTTTTGCGAGAAAAACCCCTGGAGTAGCATTTTTGCTTGCATAAACAACAACTGGCTGCACCCAATTATGCACGAAAGGTACGAACTTGAACACTAGAGCGTGATTTGCAAGTACGTTCTTCTGGAGGTCAGGTGTATGTCCACCTAAATCAACTAATCCATCTACTTTATCAGAAAAGCTATTTAACTCGATTTCTTCTCTTAGCTTCTCTTCTTCGAAAATTACAACACTGTAACGTGAATTATCATTCTTTTCTTCCTTAAAATAGTCTTAAATAGCATTTATACGATGCGTATTAACTCCATAAGGGCACTTAAGTCCTTTACAAAGTTTTCTCAAGTGACTTTCTGAAGGCACAGGCAAGAGATTATGTCGCCGACAATGACGGGATCCTTTCGGTGATTTTATTCTCAACAATGAACACTCTAAAATGAATTCATTGCTGTACCTCATTCCATTGGGAGATTTTTCCTGGCATTTCTTGCTAAGGTGTTCGTTATCAGGGGCGGATCCAGGGGAGGGCGAGGAGGGCGACCGCCCAGGGCTCCGCGGTCCTAGGGGCCCCGCGCCATGGATTTTTCTACATTTAATTAATTAATTAATTAAGTATACTTTTCAAACTAAATTATAATTCATCTTCCTTTCTTCAGTGCAGCTATGACCTCTCGAGACCGTTTAGCAAGTTAAGATTTCAGTGAAATAATACAAGTCTTCAGCCGGGAAAAAAAGTCGCAAAGTAATATTTTAATATGTCATTGTTTACATAATCTTATTCAAGGTGACTTAAAGGTTTCTTTCATATTATTAAAATAATGTACTGTAGTGTATTCAAAATAGTGTAACTATTCTTTATTTTATTATTATTATTACCAAACTATTTTCCATTTTATTCGATAATTTTTTTCTATTGTTGTGGGCCCCACCTTATCATATCGCCCAGGGCATCGCAAGGCCTGGATCCGCCACTGTAATCGTTATATTTGTAATTAAATGCCTGTGAAATTCGAACCTGCTTCTCCAGCAAATTAATTCTCGATTTTGCTGAGTTGAGGCGGGATCTAACGCGAATTAAATTACGGTTAGCATTCTTTAGTCGCCTTTTGAGCAATATTATAGTCTTTTCAGCATCAGTAAGTACACTAGAATGACCCAAATTCTTATCAACATTGGACTGACCTTTTAATGCCTCATTCGTTACTCCACTCCCATCTTCAATCTTCTTTCTTCTTTTTCTGGTGGTGTCGAGATTCTTTTTCCTGTTGGGAGCTTTACGGGACTTATTCTCACTACTTCGGTAAATTAGGGGGGAAATGAGGCACTGCTCCAGGACGTAACTTCCACCACACACGAGAGATTTCCACTTCTTCACCATTCACTATAAAATTATCTGATTTTACTATCAAATCATCAAAAAAATGAATTTGACAAACTCTACTACTACGCGTTAACTTCGTATCCTTTCGTGGAATAGCTCTGGCCCATTTTTCAAATTGATTTGTATCCTTCGGTGGTGAAAAAAATCGTATATCGTCAACTACTCGACCATACCCTGACTTACAGCCAGGTACAAAACAATAAGGCATGTTGAACTATTAAATGAACCAAGCCACATAAGAAATATGTTTGAAGTACACAAAACACAAAACGCTGATGTACACAAGACACAATGAACTGAATTTAAGAACTGAAAGTAAAGAAAATTCAATTTAATTCACACAAATATCTCACACAGTAACTTCTCGCGCACTTTCTACGACCCGGCTCGACGGAAACACAGCACGTGTTGGACATAATCGCTTACAGTGCTTGTAGCGGCGGGACCAGAAACTACCGTGCTAAAATGGCGGAGTCCTCACACTAGGTCCTTCTATTCGTCATGCTCATACTAATATATATATTTAATGGTTTGCCCAGCGTAAGCTTAAGAAGCGCACAGACGCCAGGTTCTTTTTTCGACTTTTTCACTGAAATCGTTACTGCTTGGCTTCCTTTGATCATGAATACATTATTTTCTACAGATATCATCCTCGATATATCCTTACTGAATGGTGAAACCCGCATCAAAATCCATCCAGTGGTTCTCGAGATTACCCGGAACATCCAAGAATCGGGGACTTAGTTTTATTTTAAAAGTAGAGAAGAGATTATTTTTCTCGGGGCTCAGTGGTAGAGGGTCCGCCTCATGCTACCGAGTTCGATTTCCGGCCGAGAAAATCGGATTTTTGAAGGGTGGAAAAATTCCACGGCATTCCGTGTCGTACGACATTTGATGATTACAAGACACAGCGTAGGCCTATATGCTAAATTGGCAAAAGTTTTATCCGTATTGACTAATTGTAATAGGTAGGCCTATGTATTGGCAAGGCAGATTACACAATACATATTTGACACAAATAATTCAATCCCAGTCACACGTAGCCCACTCGAGTTCTGGTTAGTCCTTTAGTTGAGGGGAATATCTTATACCGGTATATGTATTTAGGGTACCGTACCTATAGGTCTCTGCCGGTTAAGCTCTCACCTCCGAGGTTAAGAATCAAATTCTGGCAGTCAGGATGCTCAAATAAAAGAGACCGTAGTTGTAGATTTACTGCCACGATAATTTTTAAAAAAAATTTGTTACCTACAACCACCTCAATTTTAAGGATTGTTAAAAAAGTAAGGAAGATTGTAGTTTTACGTGACTGTTAATCTTGTGATCATGAGCCACGGGACGTCCATTTTACGTGGAATCCGAACCACAGGCCGTGATATTTCACTTCGAAAATCTCACATGCATTGACCGGTAATCGAACCCGCTCCACCTTGGTGAGAGACAAACAGCTTGACCACTGCACCATCGCGCTCCAGAGGAATGTTAAACTTCATATTATTATCGACCACGCTAGTTATGCCACAGGGTCAGACTATCTCGGAACTCGATAGACGAGTGTGCTGGAAATTTACCCTTGACATGACTTTCCCTGGTTTTCCATTTTTAACTCGAGGCGAACACCGGAATAATACCTTCTAATTGGCCACGGCCACTTCCTTCCAAATCTTTGGTCATTTTCTTCTTTCAGTTCATCTCTCAGTAACTCTTCTGATGAGTTTGTCTTCAAGAAGGGCATCAGAACATCGTCTCAGAAATTCTTCTGAGCCTGTAGAAACCAGAATTATAATGGGTGGATACACATTTAGGTAGATTTCATTAGAAAGCTAACTATTGCAATGGGTACCATGTTTCGACTTCCGGAAAATTTCGACATATCTTCGCGTTTCACATCCCCCAGACCACAAAACCACCGCCAGTTCAAAAGTTTATATATAATTTATGTATATATGTATCTATATATATATATATATATATATATCAGTTTCTTGTGGACACGATAACTGCCGTAATTTTGCACCAATCACTTTAAATGTATTACATAATATGTATCCCTATAAAATCTCCGTCGAGTTCGTTAATGGGCAAAATCGGTCGAAGGGGGTGAACATTGGGGGCTTTTTTCGAAAAAGTGAAATTTCGCTATAACTCTCTTAATACGTAAAATATCGAATCCATTCAAAGTTCATAATATGTGTCGGATAAGTGCCAAAAATATATGTCAAATAAGTTTTTTGATAGCACCAACCATTGACCAAAGGGGTGGAAAAAAGTGGGTTTTTCGGGAAACATTAATCATAACTCTCTTAATAGGCACAATATCAAGACCGTACAAAATGGAAAATATTCCCCTAAAAATTACCGAAAACTTTTGTCTAAAAGAATTTTTGATATGACCCACCATTACGCCAAGGGATGTGAAAAATGATTTCGGAATTTTAAAAAATGCCAAGTGCCATCAGAGGTTACCATAACAACGCTTTTAAATTGATAAGGGATGATCTATCAGAGGTTGCCAAGACAACGCCATTGACGAGATCACATTCATTTTTAGCCTACTTATCACACTTCTCAAAAATGAGGAAAAAGTAGACTTATAAGATATATCCGGGAAAATGTGTCTGTCCTTCTGTCTGTCTGTCTGTCTGTCCTTCTGTCTGTCTGGCTGTGTGTGTCCCCCCCCCCTATCAACTCCTAAACGGCTGCAGCAATCAAAACCAAATTTAGTATGAGTAAAGATGTATACCGGAATATCTCAGGCCCATATTTGAAAAAGATGCCAGTGCTACCAACTGCTAAAAAAACGCACTAGAAATTTGAGCTCCATGTTGGATATCTTGGAAGGTATACATGGGAGTTATTCTAAAATTGGCACACATGTAGATAATACTATTTCAATTTAATTTCCAGGTGGCCATACATGACAGCGTTGCCAAAATAATTTTAAGCCTTCTGATAAGTCCAATTTTTAAATGCATATAACTTCTACACTATCAATTGGATTTCAACCAAATTTTGTATGTAATATGTGTACATAAACATATATGACTGAGTGTATTCTTAAGAGCCACCAGGGCTGCCAACTGTTAATAATTGCTCTCTATTTTGTATCCAAATATATCAGAAAGTATACAAGCCGACAGCTTTAAACTATGCACACGTAAATTACCCGACATTTTACATTAATTTGGAGTAACTTATATACGTCAGTTCTACCAACATGATTCTAAGCCTGCTGATAGGACCAATTTTTAAGTACATGTAACTTCTATACCAACAAATGGATTTCATCCAAAATTGGCACAAAAATATATAATATTTCAGATTATTTCTGACCAGCACTCGCATGATATTGTTGCCAACATGCTTTTACGTGTACTAATAGATCCAATGTCTAAATCCATGTAACGTCCTTTGGACTTCAACCACATTTTGTATTCTGTACCTTAGGAGATGGAAGTAAGAATATATTCAGTCACCAGAGCTGCCAACTGTATTGCTCTATTAGGCTACATTATGCCTAGTATACCTTATTTCGAACTAATTAAGACATTTCGATATTACCCACTTAATTTCGTCATTATTCTAGATAGGTTCATATACTGTAGATTAATCTATGGCATGAATCTTCATTTTAAGAAAAGTAGGCTCTTTAGTTCGTCACGGAACTTCTTGTTCCATCTGACTATGAGGGAAGCGGCTAACTGGTAGCATGCTGAACTTCTATGCCCAAGGTGCTGGTTCAAAGCCGATCAAAGTCGCCGGATTTTCTAAGAGCGCTAAAAATCCGTCAGCATGCTTTCCTTTGGAGGGGAAGTTACAACGTTCGTTGCAAGTTGCTGGTTGTGGTGGCATCTAGCAGCCAAGTTCACAGCTAGGTGTCGTTGACGTTAGTATTTGGTACAAAATTAGGTACTACTACTTAAAATTGACCGTCTGCAGACCTTACCTGAATTACAGACTAATACAGTCATCACAAATAACACCGTTTATCAGACAGATTCTACACACACCCAATGTACACGGGGTTACATGACCACCTTGTCGCAGCCCCTAAACTGAGGAACCAACCAACATCTCTGCGGGAGATAAAATTTTGCGTGAAGAAGTAACTGACTGTTAGATAGTTACACATTAGTTCCAAACCTTGCATAAGGACAGTGTGATCACAAGTATAAAAATTAACCCCAAATGACACGAAGGTTACCATCCCCATAAGACAGTAAAATGTTAAAAGTATGCATAGAAAGACGAAAAAATGTTAACTAACCTCCAATTGTAAAATACTTTCTCGCAATAAATGAGGTCTGATCCTCCTACGAAAACCTGCATATTTTGCCTATTATAGCCTATCCCCTAGTTTGCCCGGTGAAATCTACCTCCGCCTTCCGGCGTGCCGAGAGGAATTTTTCTTATTTTTATTACATTAGAATTGAGCCGCTATGGCCAGCATTTTAACACTGAATTTAATTTTTGACTAGATCTTGTTCTACCAGACTTGACATCCTCCCAATATTTCACTAGTCCAACGATCAATGCCTTTATTGTGTTTCTGGTGAAGGCCGTCTCAGTCTCCTAGCCTTAGATTGCACTTAAGAATCCTGATAGATTTTATCAATTTGTCGACTCAAATCTGTCGTAGTTTTTTTTTTTCCTTCTGGAATACTAATTTGCATCAGGTCTTTCTCACATTCTTGGAACCATCTCCATTTAGTTGTCTTCGAAATTCTAGATTTTCTTAGTCGGTCATCAATCATACGGAAGATGTGCCCATAGAACAGCAATTATTTCCTTTTGATAGACGACATTATTGGTTCTATCTATGTGTATAGTTGTTCACTGAATATCAATCATACCTGCCCACCAACCCATCTGTTGCCTAAAATCTTCCGTAATATCCTTCGATTTAATAATTTATTATTATTCCTTTTATCAAAGGGTTGGTAGATGAATTACTTCGGACCTGGGAGACTAATCAATTAGGTAATAAACTAACAACCCGCCCTGGCTTCGCCTGGGAACAGTTATGGGTGCATTACGTGATAAGCGCTTTTTTATGTCAATGAACCTATATCCGTTTTACGTCTCGGCATGATGGTTTAAAATCACTGACTGGACTATTAATTATATTATCATGGAAATGCAAGTGCAAGGAATTTTTGTCAGACGTAATTTAAGAATGGCGAGGTGCATGAAACTCAAATCCCCATTCCATCAAATCTAAACTTGACTGTGTATTTTGCAAAATTAAGAAAAGCCGAGTTGCACTTCCGGGGAAGCTCCCAACACAACCACTCTTAATACACCACAACTCGATAGTTTGCTGGTGGCTGTATCTGGGGTAGTAGGCTCGCCCGCTAGTTAGGCTGTAACTTGGGTGATAGGCTCGCCCCTAGCTAGTTCGTAAATTGTCACGTCAGAAATTGAATGGAGATTGTTGGAAGAAATGAAAAATTAAGAACACTCACAGTGGGTGATGTATTGATAGAGATTAGCTCTAACATATTTTTGTAGAACTTTCCATGCTGGACAATTCATACACTCATAGTATATTGATATTTTTAACGGTTTGCTCAGCGTAAGCTTAAAAAGCACACGGACGCCAGGTATTTTTTTGACATTTTCACTGAAATCGTTACTGCTTGGCTTCCTTCGATCATAAATAAATAATTTTCTACGGAAACCTTCCACCAGATATCCTTTACAGAATGGTGAAAACCGCATCAAAATCCGTCCAGTGGTTCTGGAGATTGCCAGAAAAATAAAAAAATGGGGGACTTTCTTTTATACTAAGTAGAGATTATCTTTTAGGAAGGGCAGATAAAGTCACTGTCTCCCCACTTTATATGACAACCATTATCAAATTACAGTATAATTTGGGTTTTGTGAGGGGTTAACGAAAATAAAACACACATGAGGTTAATTGCCGGTGAGGGAATGAAGAAACAAGACTAGAGGAAACCATAATCAGGATGGCTGCTGTCAGCACCGTGATTCGAAATGCAGTCACGAATTTCTGGGTTTGTACCCAAATTAAGGCCACAACAGGCTCCTACCAAAATCCTAGACTCAAATAAAATTTCACACTCAAGAACAGCCATCATACAGGTTATCAGAAACACCCCAAGTCTCTACAATGAATCAACAACTCAAGAAATATATCTAAAGGAGCAAAGGATTTATTTCGCACCAATAGATTGTCATCACTATGGTAGATCAGTACAAGAAAAATACTCCAGAGTGCACATGATTACTTTCATAATAATAATAATAATAATATCGTATGGCCTCGGGTGCCTGGTGCAAGCTTTGTTAATTGACACCCAGAGGGTAGCTTGCATGTCGAATTTCGTCGTTCCTTTGAACGCTATGAAAGTCAAGGAGGTTAGATATCTAAACTCCTTGACACTACAGCGCTGTCAAGTAGAGAATGGAGGAACTTTGTGTTGGCGGAAAATCCCGAGATTAATTTTGCCATTGAACACGGCCTACTGAATTCAAATTGGTTCTTTAACATGCCAACAACGTATGACATGAGTGTCGTGATTTTTGTCGCCTTTCAAAAATCACTTACCACGGTCAGGGGCGAACCTGCAATCTTGGGGTTGGTAGTCCGACACTATAACCACTCACCCACCGTGGCAAGCAATAAAACTATATTATTGCCATCATGTTTGCATTCCCATTGCAGTGCGATGTGCTGACATCTGGCGAATATATTGTGACATACGATTATTTTCAACGTTTTAAAGGGCTGTTTGTGGAAAACCAGGATATTAAATCCTCCGAATAGAAAATCTGCCCATTCTATTACCTAAAAATTGTAAGTGTCCAGGGATAAAGAGGTCTTATGGTAACCCTTTTACATTTAAATGAAAACTGAAATCAATTTCAATATGGTCCCGTATTCACTGCGTTGGCCGCTTACATGACAAAGAAAGTAGTATAAATTGAAATCGATGGGAACTTGTCATGGTGGTCAACCTGCAGTTATTTTGGCTACCTAATATTGAAAAGAAAATACAAAATTTGAACTGAAGAGTGCACATTATCGCTTCTGTTGAAGGCTTGGTGACTTTACACATTATTAGTTGGTAGCACTGCTAAAATTGAAAATTGGCTGTACCACATCAGGGTGACCGCTGGTTACCTAAAATTATTTTCCCGTATTAAATTTAACCTTTTATTAACACATGTACTTTTATAAGGATGCCATTTATGTTTATTTTCAAAATATAAAACAAAATGTATGCACGGTAAATACTTTTATTTATTATAGAACGTAAAATACATAACACATAGTCTCTGACGACAATGTATATCTATCACAAATTAAATATCTTACATGTTTCATTGAGCACATTTCAAAATAATCACAAATATTTAGGTATAAAACTCCGCCATAGCCGGTCCCAAGCCCGGATGAGAAAGGAGGAGGGTGAATGGCTGGTTATTGGGCCTCGGTGGGGACACCAATGCTGAGTAGGTGTCTCTGGTAAATACTGAGAAATGCCCTAGTTGGTAGGCTCTGCCTAGCAATGCAACCAGCAAATCCCAGCCCATAAGGGAGGGGTGAGGGCGAGTTTCCGTTGCCTTAAAACGGGATATGCTCAGATAAGGGGGAACAACCCTGACAGAAAAGTCCAGCAGGCACAGATGCTGTGAGGAGGCAGCCCTTCCACTGTGCTAGCTCGCGTAGGGGTGATTACCCACGTCGGGTGAAGCTTTTCAAATTCAGAGAACAAACGGAAGAGTCGGACGGATAAAAATGATACGACCCTGCAAGAAAAGGACAATGAAATGGGCTACATGGAATCTAACTTCTCTGACAGGAAAGGAAGTAGAAATAATAAATGAAATGCAGAAATATAAAATTCCTCTGCTGGGGATTAGTGAAAAAAAGAAGAAGGGTAGTGGACAAATGGCAATGGAAAAAGGATATACCTTGTGGTATTCCGGTGTGGATAGAGATCAAAGAGCCAAAGAGGGAGTGGGAGTCATACTAAGTTCTACATTCAACAACCAAGTAAGGTACTGGGAAGCAGTAAATTCCAGGATAATCAGAATGGACCTCAGCTTACAAGAGGACATCTCGATCATCCAGATATATGCACCCACAGAAGACAGAGGTGAAGCAGAGAAAGATGACTTCTACCAAGCCTTGCAGACAACAATTAACAGAGCTCAGGATGGGAATAAACATGTCGTTGTCATGGGAGATTGGAATGCACGGATAGGTAATGAGTTTGAGGAAGGATATGGATGTGTTGGCAAATATGCGGCAGAAGCAGTTAAGAATCGTAATGAAGACAGAATGATTGAGTTTTGCGTAAATAATCTTTTACTTATTGGAAACACTTTCTTTCCCCATAAGAAATGTCATCAGATGACATACGTAGCTGAAGGACGAGATGTAACGAGTGCTATAGACTATTTTACATACACAGGGTGCAAGATATGCAATCGATGATGTACGAGTTTTTAGAAGTGCGGAGATGAGTACTGAACATCACCTATTAGTCATGACTACGCACTTCCGGACACCAAAGCCACAGAGACCCAGAAAGTACTCCAAGTTAAACATAGATCAACTTAATGATGAAGAAAAGAAGAAGAGATATAGAGACGACTTGGATCAGAGGCTGCAGGCAGCCAGAGGGAATACGGACATGAATTCAGCCGAACAAGTCTGGGAAGTACTAAGAGACATCATCAAGAAAACAGCACAAGACATATGTGGGATGAAGACAGTAGGAGGCTATCAGAAGAGAACTAGATGGTCGAATGAAGTGGTGCAGGAGGCAGTAAAGGAGAAGAAAGAAGCATGGAAGAAATATGTACAAAGCAAGAGGAGGGATGACTGGGAGAAATATGTGGAAGCTAGAAATGTATCGAAACAAATTGTCAGGCAAGCGAAAGAGGATAGTTGGAAAGAATTTGGAGATGAAACAGAGAAAAATTTCCATGAAAATAAAAGAAGGTTCTGGACATTTGTCAAAGGACTTAGAGGAAAACATGGGAAGAAAGTAAGAAGTATACAAAACAAAGACGGCATACTTAAAACCAAAGTAGAAGAAGTACTGGAAACTTGGAGAGATTACTATGCAGAGGTATTCGAAACTGAGAGGGATGAGATAGAGCAAGAGCAACAACTACAATCAGAAGAGATGGAGGATGAAGAGGAAGAAGAAGAAGTAATCAGTAGGTATGAAATTGACGAAGCGATAACCAAGTTGAAGAATGGTAAAGCATCGGGTCCGGATGATATAGCTCCTGAATTGATTAAAAAAGGAAGTGATGAATTAAAAGAATGGTTAAGAATGTTGTTTAACATTTGCTGGAAGGAAGAAACGATACCTGAGGAATGGACAAACAACATCATCCCAATCCATAAGAAAGGAAGTACAACAGATTGTCGGAACTATCGAGCCATTTGCTTATCATCAGTTGTATTGAAGCTATACACGATAATTGTAGAGAAAAGATTACGAAGACAGGTGGAGCCAGAGCTACAAGAAAAACAAGCAGCATTCCGCCCACATCGGCAAACTCAAGATCAGATTAGTTGTCTTCGACACCTTATGGAGAGAATAAACAACAGAGGGAAGGAAGCATATCTGGCATTCCTAGACATTACAGCTGCGTTTGATTCTGTACCTAAAGAGGAAATATGGAAAGCACTGGAAATTTTACCGATAGGAAGAAAGTTGATCAGAGTAATTCAAAGTGTGTATAAGGTGGTCAAGGGATTAGTGAGATAGGATGGACATGAGAGTGAACAATTCAGGATGGACAGAGGAGTGAAACAAGGTGACAGCCTGAGTCTACTCCTCTTCATTATATTCATGAATCAAGTGATCAGTCAATGCAGAGCTAGGACAAGGCGAATGAAAATTGAAAACTGGAAAATGAGACCAATGTACCTTCAGTCACTAGTGTATGCGGACGACATAGTACTTATTAATAATAGTTCAGAAGACCTGCAACAAGCTGTTACATAGTGGGCAACTTCCCTACAAGACAGAGGACTCACCATTAATATAAATAAGAGTAAGGTGATGAAGATAGGAGGAGATAGGGAAGATATGTTGATTGAGTGGCAAGGAAGGACTATGGATCAAGTCCACAGCTTTACATATCTGGGAACAATGCTGACTGAGGATGGAAGAATCGACGGAGAGGTTAATACTCGGGTAAAGAAGGCAAATAACGTATATTATCAGTTGAGCCAGTGTATTGTGGGAAAGAAGGAAGTCTCGGAGAAAGCCAAGATTCAAATTTATAAGACAGTATTTTTACCTACACTCACCTATGGAGCTGAGACATGGACTATGCTGGACAAACATGAAAGTCGAGTGACTGCCTCCGAGATGAAATACCTCCGGAAGATAGTGAATAAAACTAGAAGAGATAGGGTACGAAATATAGCGATTAGAGAAGAATTAAAGGTGGAATCGGTAGTACATACCATCCAGAAGAAAGCTTTACAATGGTATGGACATATCATAAGGATGGGTGAAGAAAGGAAACCGAAGCAAGTGTTTGAGGCAAAGCCTAAAGGCACTCGAAGAAGAGGTCGTCCAAGGAAAGAATGGATCCAATATGTCGGAGAGGTGGCAGAGAAGAAGGGAAGGACTCTGCAGCAAACCAGGAGACTCGCAGGGAATAGGAATGAATACAGAAAGTGGCTGGCAGACCCGACGCCGAGAAGCAAAAGGGATAGATGAAGAAGAGAGAAGATTTAGGTATAATACATGTATTTAATCACTTTGAATTCGATTTAATTTCATATTTCTTCAATGTTTTTATTTTCAATTCCAGCTCATGTTTCTTTGAAAACAATTCTTCCTTTTTTTATTTAATGCCATCAACACTTCATCCTTTCTCTTCTTGTTCCGACTCAAACACTATTTCCTTTTTCTTAGCCCTAGCCCCACAAGCGTAACAAACCATTTCATCATCAATGTTTATGGCATCTTCTCCACCAGCATCCTGAATTCCATCCCATGCTCATCGCTATGAGAGTTTCCACTGGAAAAAATACCTCCACAAAGGTGTTACCATGAGAAAATATGAGGATGATTTTTATGATCTGCCACACATCTTTATATTCTTCCAAGCTCTTGAACTGTTTAGTACAAAAATGATCCAGGCGAGATTTACTCCTATCAAACTGTTCAAACTCAGTCTTGTTGACACGGTATATAAAACAACGAAACTGAAGTATGGTTCGATCTGCCAAAAGCGCAGTCACATGGTTGGTGATCCATGCTTTGTGAAATTTTCTGTCATGTGGCTAGTGATTGCTCTCTTGCCCACGTTGCTCAAAGGAATCCGTTTTTTGCACAGGTTACAAAAAGAATGTTTTGCGTTCTTTGGAACTTCTTCGAACCAAGGCTGAAAATCTGGGTACTTTGACGGTTGCAGCTATTCTGGATTGAATTTCTATAATCCCCCCATGATCTTCAAAAAATACTAAATACAAAAGTGTAAATTGTTGACGAGTGAATTTTAGGTTACGTAAACCATTGTCGTTGCAGTCTTTGTTTTATTACTAATTATAGCCAAATAAATTCCATTTACCTGTATGTCTCTTCGCTTATTTAAAAATAAAAATAAATTCTTTGCAAATGACTTACAGACACAAGTCGACAGTACAGGAAGGATGCCTGGGACATAAGTAAACTCAATTCAGATTTTGCGCCATCTGTTCATTGAATCACGTTACACCCCAACTATACCTTATTCTAAGTTGAGAGTCAAATGACAACACGCCAGGCCCTCGGAGAATAGCTCATACCTCTTACCGACGTGAAGTTAAAGCCAGCTTACAATTGATACAGTGTCTGTAATATTTCAATCGAAGGTAGTGCGCTTGTATAGGGAAGAGCTCTTCTTCGCGGCTCTGGCGTGTTGTTATTACACTCAACTTATATGAAAGAAGGTATAAACACCCGAGCCATATTTCTTTCTCGCAAAGCTAATTTTTCTGACTTGGGATATCCTGAAAGGCGAACATCCGAAAAGAAGAAATGGCAGAACGGTCAAATTACGGTATATAATTTTAAATCTTAACGGTAATTAATCTTGTATGCAAGATTGATTAATACTGCCAACGATGCATTATTATTATGCTCAATCCTACGTCAAGACATTTATTTTTCATCCTGCCAAATTTTTCTCCTGTTTATTCTATGCAATTTAAATTCCCTGCGTTTTCCAGAAAGCGGCCACCTTGCAATTGCTCAGCTCTTCACAAAAACAAATCACACAAATAGTTTTCCATAAAACAGACAAAAAAAAGAAACATACTGCAAACTAAATCCCCAAGATATCACATATTTTTATAAATATTCTGCAGAGCTAGATCATTTGTGGATCAATTAACATTACCTAATATAATTATATTTGATTAAATGTTTTACAGGCAGTCAACATTATATTTAATAAGTTGAAATATGTCGTTCATTATGTAACTCTGGCAGCAAATATACAGTTCACGCCACGGTTTTTGGCTGGCGAGTCCTGATTGCAGTCTGCGGGCCTCACGCATGTGAAATTGATACGCGAGTTTTCAGTTGCGTGGAAGGAAACTCATGCATCAATTGCAAATGCCCGATGCTCACCATCTGTCCTCTGTATGACTGTGCAATCAGGACTCACCGGCCAAAAATCGTGGCGTGAACTGTGCATATATGTAGATAGATATTGATATTATTAGTTCCTTTTGAATTTATGTTAGGTCAAATAAAACAACTTAATCTATTAACTGCTAAATGCTATAAAATCAATTGAGTCAGGTTTCCAAACAGACAACCTTCAAATTCCAGTGCATATTGTCCTATCCTACATAACCTCCAAATCAGTCTATGGAATGACCTAACTCGTATCATTCCTGCATAGGTTCCGAATTCTTGTTTGAATCCCATGACCCTCTTGCAAATGGATTATGAGAAGGAAGGAGAAACAATCAAATTTAAACCCCAGGAGTTTGATATTTGAAAAAGTAATATTTATTTTGCATTACACAATGTAGTACAAGAAATACAATTACTGCATATTATAAAAAGAACCACACAACTGAAACTGCATTCTCGCCCAGGTCCGTTCCATGCAACTTGCTGTTCAACTGGATCTAGTGGACAGATCTGTAAGAATACAAACATCAAGCTATTAATATAATACATGTGGAATGTAACTTATAAGGCACTAAACATGTAAGAAAATACACTGTAAATGACCATAGAGGACCATTGCTATTAGGTCGTTGATTTGACAAAGAGTGTACAAACCATATAGATGGAGGGTAGAAAGCACAACACAAACTCACAACTTCCAGATTTGGCTTCCGTTACTCTACCTCTGAGCTTATGTGGAGACAGTTTTGTTTTTTTATGCATTAGCATGTCCAATATAATTGCTCGGAGGCAGGGCTAAGGAAGTTAGAGCTGGATGTCACAGGTTGTGTCCCACATGTTTTGTACGTTATAACTTTTAGCGTCCACCTATGTGGTTTGTAGACCCTCATTCTGTACAACACACAACCTAATAATAGTTGAAATTTCCTTGCTTGTTTGATGTGTCATCTTTTACAAAATACCTGATATAATGGTATTTGGGCCTTTATCATATAAAATCAGAGAGATAAACATAACAGAAAGTTCTGATGCACATAACAAGACTTCAACACACAGTGCAATAGTAAAAAAAAGTAATAACGGTGGGCACAGAAGGTAGAGTATATTGAAAGGCAAGTCGTTTGTCCCTGACGCATAGAATTACATGGCATCCTTGAAGCATGAGTCAACTTCTATGATCTCAAGAGTAGCTGGTAACAGTTGAGGAGAAGAGAACCCTTGAAAAAATTTATTAAACTACTGATTCAAATTAGATTTCCCTTATATATCATGAAATAGAGTAAGATTCCAGCTGTGCTGGCCCTAATAAACGTGAATTATGCACAAGTGCAGTAACGCCAACCCCACGCATACGTTACTAATTGTTTTTGTAAAAGTTACATTTGCCTAGACCAATAATTATTAGGTGGTGGCCCTGTGTTAGTCACATATGCTCCCCTTTGTCTTTGTCCCAGGCGACAAGAAGTGGAAATACCTACGACGCAAGGAGCTATTAATGAAATCACAGAAGCGGAAGTTAGAAAAGCCATCTCTAAAATGAAGAATCATAAAGCAACACACAAGAACGAAGGGTAAAGTTTATAAAACTGCCATAAGACCAAACATGGGCTACTACCAAGGCGCATCAGCAAAAGCTACATACCACTGAAATGCATATGTCACGTTGGGCAGGTGGAGTTACTCTCAAAGATAAAATCCGTAATGAACATGTGCGAGGCAGTTTCAAAGTAGCGCCTATAACTGACAAACTTTTAGAGTCCAGGCTAAGGTGGTATGGCCATGTTATGCGAAGACCGGAAAATCATGTAGCGAAGAAGTGCCTTTCCATGGCTACACAAAAGAGAGGGAGCGGCAGACCTCAAACAACATGGATGACGAATGTCCATACGGACACGAGAGTATTGGGCCTATCTGCTGCTGATGCTTTACAACGAAATGACTGGCGCCTCAGGATTAAGAAAGCCGATCCCGCGTAACGGGAAAAGGCGAGGAAGAAGAAGAGTGGAAATAGTCTCTCTAGACCAGTGTATCTGAACCGGTGGTCCGCGGGAGAAAAGGGTTCACCAGCACGTATTAAAAAAAGTGGCCAATAAATGGGGATTCCGAAAACGATGTCCGTTGAACGAGAATCGTCCGAATGTATTTGCGGTGATGACTATCAGGTTTTGAATTGAAATATCTTTAAAATAAGGGTTATTGAGAAGAGTTACAACTTATAAGGTGTATTGGGTGAAGGGGTGGTCCGTACATGATTCAATTTCAGGCTGAGTGGTCCGCACACTTCTAAGGGTTCAGAACCACTGCTCTAGACCAAGAATTACTAAATAGCTCACGCGCTTGATGAACATGGCAGTAGTCGTTTAATCAGCAAGAGGTAAACATCCATATTGACGTAATTTAACATATTTTTCCATTGCACTAGTATATATTTCGTATGGCATGAAGATGCAATATACAATTATTTACATTCTACAGTATTTACAGTACAAATGCATACAAATTGAGACCTTGATCTGCAAGTAGCTTCAGTGTTGTTCTAATTTCTCTAACCATTCTAAAGCTTCATCACTAGCTTGATGAATCTCCTTCATTTGACCATTGAACCTTCGGAGAGGGCAATCCATAGCGATGTGACTGATGGTCTGAGGCACATCTGCACAGTTGCAGAAAGGATTCTCGGCAATTTTCCATTTGTGCTTCCAGAACTGACACCTACCGTGTTGAGTTCTTACACGGTTCAGTGACGTCCATATTTTTCTGGGAATGTCGAAGCCAGGGGGCTGCTTAACTGGATCCGAGATAAGACCTAATCTGTCAGGATTTGAAGTCAGCCACTCATTGCGCCAAGCTTCATTCCTTTGAAACTGCTCTTGGACCAACTTCCTTCCTTGTCTCCAAGAAAGATTCCGGGATTTCAGCCTGAGATCTTTAGGTGAGCAGTCTAGATGAATTGGCAGAAGAGGGTTGTCACAACATTTAAGCCATTCTCTCTTCAGTGCCATTTGTCTTCGATGATGAGGAGGCGGGATGTTGGAGAGTACTGGTAACCATTCCCAAGGTGTAGATTGGATGGTTCCTGATACAGTCCTCATTGTGTCGTTCAGCTGTACGTCTATCTTCTTTGCATGGGCGCTGTTAAGCCATACTGGGCAGCAATATTCTGCTACTGGATACACTAGGGCAAGTGCTGAAGTTCTGAGGGTGGATGCTGTTGGGCCCCAGCCCGTTCCTGTGAGTTTGTGCAGGATGTTGTTGCGGGCTTTGATCTTAGCAGATGTTTTGCCTAGATGTTCACTGTAAGTCAAGGATCGATCCAAGATGACGCCTAAATATTTAGGATGAGGATTGAATTTCAGTAGATGACCCTGGTATTGAACCCTAGGAATGTAGTTGGCTTGTTTGTTGCTCAGATGAAAGCAGCTGACCTCTGTTTTTGCTATATTTGGTTTTAGTCTCCAGGTTTTGAAGAACTTGTCGAGTCTGCAGAGATCTTCCGTAAGTACGGTTTCTGCTGTTGCAAAGTCGTTGGACTGAGCTGCACTAGTGATAATGGACCGTAATTTCAATCGTAACCGTTCCCTAGAAAGGTATGAAAATGACGCAATACGAGGCAGTGCAACCCATGCGCATCTTCTGCCCTGCCCTGTGCAATCAGTAAATTTCGTCCATAAAGTCGTCTAACCTAGTAGCGACCAATGGCTTTACCCCACCCAACTTTAGTACAAAGAGGAATTTTCGTCTAACCCGGCAACAGGGCAGTGTGGTAAAGTTGGCAGTATTGCCTGACTCAAGCCTTATCCAACATGGCAACCTGTTATACAGTCAGTTTATTACTGCCGAGTTAAAATGTTCATACCTTCCTGATTGAAGTGTGAATGTGGCGTTTCCTAAAAACAGTTAGCCTTTGTTATAGTTAAGGGTAACAGTTCAGGAGTGGTGAACGAGCTACAAAACTACTTAAATTAGCCAAAATACCCTTTGTAATAAAACAATAATAATGTTAATGATTTACGTGCCTTTCAACTACCCTGGCTTTCAAAAACGCAGGGATGCCGGAATTTCGCCCCGAAGGGTATCTTTAACGTGCCAGTAAATCTACTGACATGGCTACCTCGTGTTTGCTCACCCTCAAATGCCAACTGACTGTGCCAGGATACGAATTGCAACCTAGGACCCAGCAAGCGAGAACGTTACCCCTGAGCCACGCAGCCAGTTCCTTTTTGTAATAAACGAAATTTATTAATCTCATGTAAGGTAACTGTACCGGTTTTCGTCACTGATCCAGTCGTCGTCACTCTCGTATATAAGTACAAATAATAAGCATGTCAACGGGTCTTTCTCAACGCACGAAGTCTTACGAGATTCGTCATACCTTCGTTGCCGATAAGGAACAACTTTGGGAAATCATGCGTGCCATGTAATAGGCGATTCCCTGCGTCAAACATCTTGTGTGAGTTGAGCAGACTTGACGCGGCATATTGCTTCTCGCATGTGCTAACCAGGCACGCCAGTTAATTATGTGCGTACGTGTTACATTCCGACATTTCAAAATGTTACAAGTTTGTGATATAGTGGGTAATTGTTTCTGTAACATAATGCGATTTGCTATTTCGTGCTCACGTTCCTAGTTTGGTTAGAAATGCTGGTGACATACACTGGATTTAAAAACATGCACTTTACCAAAGCCCGACATTTGTGACGAAAATTGGCACATTGTCATATCTGCTTGTAAGATCTAACTAACAGCGGCAATATTCTTATACTGTGTCCGGCATTAATTAAATTGTCGTTTGATCATCGTGTCCTATAGTCGTCATAGATGACGATCCTTAGAGCATATGCGTGACTAACACTAGTGCACGATATTGTTAATGTTTGCGTTAACGTTTTAGAACCAATAAACATTTACAGTGTGCTGATATTATGTAGATCTGTCTCTGTGACGGCCGTAGGCCTACGCTGGTGTGGTGGTTCAGAGGTAACGATCTCGCCTGCTGTTGCAGGATCGAATCCTGGTGCTGTCATCTGGAATTTGAGGGTGAACAAATGCGAGGGAGCCGTGTCGAAGATTTACTGGCACGTTATAGATCACCCTTCGGGGCAAAATTCTGGTACCCCGGGGTCTCTAAAAGCCGCAGTAGTTGGGGACGTATAACAACATTATTATTATTATTATTATCATCATCAGTAAGTCTAGGCCTAGGGTTTTTAGGTGAGCTAAAAGGGATTCTTTTCAAGTTGAGATGAAAAATATATTCTAAGACTAAATATTTGCTTTCAAGTAATATCTCGAAACGCACATTTCTCAATTAGCCTACGATATTCAGCAACTGGAAGCTGCTACTAAGGTCATTGAGGAGGACGGAATGAGTATCACAACGGCCGCGGTGAGGAATGGTGTTCCGAGAAAACGCCCTTTCGGACAAAATTAAAAGAAAAACCAGAGAGAGGAAGATGGGGCCAAGTTCCATATTAACAAAGGGTGTTAATTCAATGGGTTATCTCACTAGGAAAAGCGGGGTTCCCGGTAACAAAGGACAATTTGCAAAATAGCGGCCAGCGCTTCACAAAAGAATTGAAGAGGTTCTCTCCTTTCAAAGATGGGCGGCCAGGGAGGAAAAGGTGTGCATCTTTCCTAAAACGAAATCCAAGCCTGTCTTTACGAATCCCTCAAAATTTTACAGTAAACCATGCTGCAATATTACAGAACATCAAATTAAAACCAACTGTTATTTGGTGGAACGGCTTACAATCTATCTTGTCAGACCCTCGGAGATTGTTCAACGCAGACATTATGTTACACCAGGGTCTGGTCTCACGTTTAATGTGACTACGCGTAACAGCCCGGAAAATGACCATTCGCGCTTGAACACCGACCGGCGAAGCCTACATCAATACACGTTCTTGTGGTTTTATTGTTCGAATTTCAATTATCATTAATATTGCACTTTAAATTAATACAAAAATAACTTATAATAAATGTTTTTAGAGCAGAATTACGATATTTTCATGCCCGTATGTCTTCTACCCACCATTCCCGCTTCCGTCTTTTTTTTTATAAAAAAAACTATTACTGGTACTGTTTTGTGTTTTTTGTTAAACACAAATTACAATTGTCAATACAGACCAAAAACTGGAAATTTTTTCCCAATTCTGGTATTGTTTTTTCATAAACGTTAGCCTCCAAGTCGATAAATCGGGGTCTTCCGCAACAATTGATGGTAATGCATTATAAACAGCAGACAAGGAAAACTAACAATGTGACGGCTATTGGTGCAAACGGGTGACAAATATAGGAAAAATCCAAAGGCATAGTGCCGAGGACTAGGGCAAAAACTTTTTTAAAAAATACGTAATTTTCAAAAAAAGAATATTTTCGATATTGAGAGTTTCCTAGTGTTTGAGTAGAGTTTGAAGTTAGGTACAGTGCTTTTGTTGATTAAATTTACCAAAATGTATAAGCTGTATATATTTTCTTGACTAAATCTGTCTTAACATGACGACCATTGGTGCATTTACCTTATTTCTTTTTCAGTATTAGGGAATAACCCATCTCATTTGGGTACAATCGTGTTGACCGACTGTAAAGCACCAAACTTTCATTTACTAATGCAACACTGAAAAATGGCTTCAAACACCATAAACTTTTGTAATAAATAATAATAGTGGAAATGCTGAGGTAGTAGATATTTTCTCCTCCACTGACTATAACCCATCCTTCATCCCCTTTTTTGATCAAAACTTATATAGTAAAATTCCAGTTGTGACTGAATTATGTTAGACATCATGTTATGGGACAAATGCAATATAGCCAACCCCACGCATACGGTACCTTCGCAGTGCTAATGGTAGGATTTAGACCCAAGTCTGTAGCTTTTACAATGCGCATGCGCTAGGAAGTTACACTCTCTCTCAGATAGGAAGAGAAGATACAAACACAAAATAAACTTATGTTTTTGGTGTGGAGAGCTGAGATATTTATGTAGCGAGAGCAGAATATAAGAGAGTCGCCAACTGATTACGGAAACAGACTACGAGGGTGTTATTGCGTTATTTAAGCAGTGCCAACATTATCGTTTGGTGCCGGTTTTGCTGCTAAGTTCGAAAGCAGTGAACGTCGAATAAGGCATTACATACAGCCACAAACCTAACCTGGGGCATATGCACCCGATCACTTTCCTGTACTACAAGCAGTAATTTTGGCTCTTCTTTTGCAGTGCCTATGCATGACCGAAATATGTATAAAGCCCATACTATAATATGTGTCACAGATGCAAAATTTCAGAACACCAACAAGGTCTCATAGCTCTTGACATACTCCTATAATGCGCTTCAGCGTACTCACTCGTAGCGAGATTAGATGACTGCCTGGACGAAAATTACTGATGTAAAAGTTGGACCAGAACAAGCCATACATCGCTACCGTACTTGGTTCGACGACTGCCCTGACGAAAGAGACCCTTGGCCGCTACTTGGTTAGAAGACTGTCTGGACGAAGGTTAGGTTTTTGTGTACCCATACGGTACTAATTGAATAGGCAGTATAGGTAGCGTTCTGTGAGGGGTTCAAATGAAAGAAACAGTGGTTTTGACAGTGATTACAGTCTAATGTGTCGTCAACAGTGGCCCGCCAACCCGGCCATTCTTACCTTCATTTTGGGCAATGCAATGAGTTTTGACAAAGGTTTTAACTTCTGAAATTTGCAATAAATACCTCTTCTAATGATTCAAAATTGATCTGGGAATGATCTAGTTCACTCCAGGCTGTCTATAATTAGCGACAGGCGAATGATACTCAAGTTCGAGAGGGCTCGTGCCGAATCGATATGCAACGTAGCTCGATAGAGTATCGAACCTGTTCGAACTGTTAGCCGACCTCACACATAAAGTATGCGGAGCACTGACGGCCTAGACATTGTTTTCTGCAACCTTTCCCTCGCGAAAGTTGTGTGTGAACGTATTAAGACTATTAGAGGTTCGAATCCCACGGTCGGCAGCCCTGCAGATGGTTTTCCGTGCACACCAGGCACATGCTGGGGCTGTACCTTAAAGGCGGCCGCATCCATCCGTGCCTAGCCCTCTTCTGTCCCATTGCCACCATACGACCTATCTTTGTCTGTGCGACGTAAACCAAATTGTACATAATAATAACAATATTAATATAGATTATTCCCGCCCCCGTCACTGATACGTCTTTGGTTTCGCATATTCACATACTGTTGCCGCACCATTGTACGATGAACGTGTAGGGACCCGTCGCCTTTGTTCTGTACACTCCAATGATATTCTGTAGGCAGTTTGTATATTCTGGGGAGACATGTGCATCGAATCATAGCACAAACACAGATTGTGGCTGTCTCCACATTACAGATACGGTTTGAAGGGGTTATATGCACAAACTATACAGCAGTGCACAGCAAACACAGGACGAGCCGGTTCCGCCAAGCACAATGCTCGAACACAGCCTTCTTGAGGATTCTGGCCTGATAAGAACACGCCGATAGGTCGCAGTGCACTCAAAAGGTCGTGCAAAGCTCGAACTTGTTCAAACTTAAGTCTTCTGTTCCAGCAGGAGCGAATGATACTCAAGTTCGAACAAGCTCGCACTGGCACGTTTCACAACGTAGCTCGATACGGAATCGAACCTGTTTGAACTGTTAGGCGACCCCACTCATAAAGTAGGCGGTGCACTGACGGCCCGGACGATATTTTCTGCTACCTTTCACTCGCGTACGGTATGTGTGAACGTATTAGACTGTTAGTGGTTCGAATCCAACTGTGGGCAGTCCTGCAGATCGTTTTCCGTGGTTTCCCACTTGCACACTATGCACATGCTAGGGTTGTACCTTAATACAGGCCACGGCCACATCCTTCCGCATCTAGCCATCTTCTGCCCCATTGTCACCACACCACCGATCTCTGTCGGTGCGACGTACAGTAAATCAAATTGTACCTAGGCTAATATTAATTTTAATAAGATTATCCCCCCCCCCCCATCTCTGATACACCTTTGGCTTCTGGGAAGGATGTAATACGTCGAGGATAGTAGCAAACATATGTTCCTGCAACGGAAGAAATTAATCACTTATAGCCTATACACATACTCTTGCCGCATCATTGTACGAAGAACGTGTTGTGACCCGTCAACTTTATTCTGTGAACTCCAACGATGTTCAGTACGCAGTTTGTATATTCTGGGGAGACATGTGCATCGAATCATCGCACAAACACAGATTGTGGCTGTCTCCACATTACAGATACAGTTTGAAGGGGTTATATGCACAAACTATACAGCAGTGCATAGCAAACACAGCACGAGCCGGTACCGCCTAGCACAATGCTCGAACACAACCTTCTTGAGGTTTCTGGGCTCATAAGAGCATGCCGATAGGTCACGGCGCGCACAAAAGTTAGAACTCTGACGTCATCTGTTCGAGCAGCTCGAGCCGAGCTCAAGCACATCACTATCTATAACCCACCCGCCATCCCAAATTATAACATGACTTATATAGTAAAAATTCCAACTGTGTCAGCCATAATCAGCATTACAACCGTATTACCAGCCCCATGAATACGGTACTAATTGTATAGGTGGTCTTTCGTCCAGATCAATGTTCTTTTTTTTCAACCGTGCCCCGCAAGCTTCCCGCGACCATTCTAACCTTCGTTTAGTCTAATCTAATGGTTTTTGACAATGGTTACAGTCTAACATGTCCAGTTCAATGGTTGCAGCCTAATGTGCCCAGATTCTTGTTTCCAGCCCCAGACGAATGGGTTTTGCCTAGTGGTGGTGTATTTTATAACTTACATGTTGGGCACACTGCCGGAACATCAATGTCTCGTCATGTGTTGCTCAGCTGGAGTGAGCAACATGGCTGCCATAGTTTACATTTAACGAGAATGAAACATATATAATTACGTAATTTAGCACATATTTCCAGTATATTAGTCATAATGAATGGCAATTTCAATAGGTATTGTCCCATGGAAACCCTGAAAAGGTAGGAAAATCATATATTATCATTCACCATCTAACTGAAACTGTTCAAGTCAGGTTCCTGTGTCCTGCACTGCAAATCTAACTATTTATTGAGTGTTGCTAACAAAATGACTTAGGCTGATAATTGAAATGCACCACCAAAATCTTCTTTTTTTCAGGTTATAATTTAGGATGTCTCAATAATTGGGAACATAGGCCTATTGTGTTGGCAGACTGAAAATTCGCAATATCAATACTGCCAACCGGACACTAACAATTTGGGGCATGATGCTGCAGTGATCAATTGCCTCTCAGCAAGGCAATTCCCGGGCAACGCCTATTCTCAAATGTTATATTGTATCTTAACAAGTAAAACACTTTACTGGTGAATTTTGCATATGCCCATTTTCAGTACGGTACCTCGGCTTAATAACATACGCTGTATACACAAGGAATGAGGCAAAAATTAAGGTTTGATAAAACGAATATTAAAAAAATCCCTTTGGAAAAGTGAATAAAATAACGGCAAATTGTATTCATAAATAAAACTTACAGGCTGTTTCGTATAAATCTTCTCCTCTGAAACTCTAGTTAGTTGGTTATTGGGGTTTCAATGGACTGAACTATGATGTCATCTGCCCCCTAAACTCTTACCTCGGCTCTTCTGCGTCCGTCTGAAAAGAATGGAAGTATTGTAAACACACTCCCTAATGAATAAAATAAGCGTTCAGTACATGTTGAAAGGCATAACTTTTACTTACTTTTGATTATAAATAATAATCAACTCCAGCCTTCATTTCCTTCCGCAATGGCGGTTCGACCGCGGCATTTCAACAAATCTTTGACTCGAACGGTCACGTGATGTTTGTCACGTACAGGCAGCGGAAAGGAACAGTAATAAAATACACATGGAAGGGATATATTAGGTGGCCAATCACAAATCAAGGCAATGAGTTTCTTCTGACCAATCAGGTGAAGTATCATTACTGTCTGCAGACGTATGTTGCATTTGTGTGCTTCATTTGTTCGCAGTCGTGCGGTTCTCTATTACAGCTGAACTATTAATCTGGGTGCAAAACTAATATTATATTCGTGATCAGCACCCTCGATTTACTCATAATCATGTAAAGAAGTCATATTACGAGAAAAAATATCCGTACCACCTAAACTACACAAGTGCCGAACTTCGAATATCCCGACATGGAACTCAAAATACTCATATCTTAATATTTTTCCGCGGAGCACTTGGAAGACACAATTTGACGATATTGCTAGCAACCTCGCCCCGCTGATGATTAATAGCCTAGGCACGGTGTAAGGGAAACTGCAAGACTATTATAGGGATGTATATTAACATAAATTAGATAATTATTTATATACTATTATGCACTGGTGACAAACTACATAACTTATTGAAATAAATTCATATTCCACCAATAACCTAATGTAAGACTTCAATATTTTATCACAATCATAAAACCATCCAACACACTTACGGTACCTTCTAGCCACTGTCTGACAATATTGGGAGCTCGGCAGGCCTAAGAAACTCCAAATCGCTGGTTCCGTTCGTGAAATAATTATTCTTGTGTTTGGGCCCGTACTCGGTAACTCTTGTTGCCAACCATGTATTGCCACTAAATTTAGGGACTTAAGTTTACCGTTTATTTTGTAGGTCCTTGGGAAAATGGTGTTGTTCCATGGCAACGTGATGTGCCTGATGGACTGTGATGAATACAATCAGGTTAAGCGGAGTTCGCAAATCTATACTGTATGGTAATTATTACGCCTCGACATTTGGTGATTTGCTGAAAGGTAATGATATTTTCAGTCGATAAAATGGCAGTATGTTGTGTGTTAATTAAGTTCTGATTTTGGCCGTGCCCAATTTATAATAATACATAAAGAGATCCTGTATAGGTTGAGGCTAAATGTCCCGACACTTTGGTAAGAATATATTTCAACTGATGGCAGCACAAGCGAAGCTGAATTAATTTATTTATGTATCGAAGGGGAGCTCCAATCTGCGATCTGAAAACGTCTATGTACTCTGTCTAGTAGCAGAATTGATATTAATTCATTGCTTACTTTTTAATTTCAAAAACAGAAAAGTTGCTGTTTGTTTTTCAAATATCTGATTAAAATTCGAAATAAAACGGGTAATACGAAAGTTCAGTTTCACTCACTAATTCCAAAGCCGCATCGAAAACCTAAATCGGTTGAACAGAACCGTCGGGATCACTTTGGGAAGTTTGTGAATAAAAGTGTTACTGTATTTGCAACAAGGCGTGGCAGTAGAACAAGGTCATGCAGAGCGGGTATGTGGAGGGTTGGGCAGAGGGGAGGGGAGCGAAGCTAAATTGATTTGAGAGAGCGACAACCTTGCCAGACGGTATGGAATTCCCGAACATCAAGTCCAATGTTACGATTGACTGTGCTTGTTAGTTCTGAATTATTGTCAAGTTCTGGGTATTTCTGAGTGATCCTTTGATATTTTACCAGTTCCTAGTTACGACTTCTTGTTTTTAGTTCATCGATCTCATTAATTACCTTTTGTTTAATTTATTTTACCTGCGACAGTATTATTTTTAGCCTATTTTGAATTTTGAAAAAATAGGCTTATGAGATCACCTTTTGTCCGTGTGTCTGTGTGTGCGTGTGTGTGTGTGTGAGGTGTGTGTCCCCCCTAATTACCTCTATACGGCTGGAGCGATTTCAATGAAACTCGGTAAGTTCATAGCACTACTCCGGGCGACCCCGACCGTGCCCTTCAAATTTTGTTAGGTCTCACCAATCCAACATGGCGGCTGTGCGAAATATTTCACCAGCATTCAATATATCTGAAACTATTCGAGATATCACCCTGGATTTTTTACGGTGATAAAGGGAACTACTAGAAGTTCACCTATGTGACTATTGAAAAACTGGTAACTACAAAACCAACATGGCGGCCACGTGAATTTGCGACTTCTAAATAGACGTTTCTCGCGATTTAACCAACCAAACGCAATAAAACCTGGTTCAGTATATGTTTAAACACATTGTAATGCACCGACATCAAACTTCATTCAATTGTTTACATAACCACAAGATGGCAGATGTGCGAAATATTTCACCGGCATTCTATATCACTGAAACTATTAGCGGTATCACCCTGAAACTTTGTACGGAGATATAGGGCACTACTGGAAGTTCATCTATAAGACTTTCAAAAACCGGTTAACTACAAAACGAATATGGCGGCCAAGCGAATTAAAAATTTGAAATTTGAATAGACCTTTCTCGCGATTTAATGTTCCAAACGCTATGAAATCTGGTACAGGAAATGTTTATACACACTGTAATGCCCTGGTATCCAATTTAGTTCAATTGTTTACATAACCTCAAAATGGTGGCTGTGCGAATTTTTAAATTAAGTTTTTTATTTCTTGTGTCGTAATCATGCGACGAAGTGAAGGTTTGAATAATGAACCTACGCAATCATTTTCCTTTAATGGTACATGTTTCTATGGCCTATACATTTAGCAATCCTACATGGCGACCATCCGAAATATTTAGACGGCTCTGAATATCTACGAACCTATTATAGCAATCAAACTGAATTTCTTTATGTTCATAGGGGCTATGAACATAAGTTCACCTATAGGACTTTAAATAACCTGGTGATCACAAATCCAACATGGCGGCGACGCGAAGTACAAATATTCACATGGACGTTTCTCGCAATTTAACCATCCTAGTGCACTGAAACTTGGTACAGTAAATCCTTATACGAATGTTAATCCACTGGCATCTAATTTATTTCAATTTTTTCCATAACCACAAGATGGCAGCTGTGCGAAATTTTAAAGTCTCCTTGTTACTTCTTGTGTCCAAATCATGCGATTGAAACTTGAATGCTACACGTACACAATAATCTTCGTGTAACAGTACATAACTATAGGACCTACATATATAAAATCCAACATGGCGACTATCCGAAATATTTAGTCGGTTATCAATATCTACGAATCTATTACAGCAATCAAACTGACATATTGTATGTTCATAGTGGCAATTAACATAAGTAGCATATATGAAAATAGGCTGTATAGTTCATCACGGAATTACTTGTTTAATGCCCGTTAGGTATTCTATTTTCGGCACTTTATTTTTTGGACAGTATTTCTGGTAGAATTTTGTGTGGGTCAATTGTACCCTCCAGGCTGGTGGTTCCCACGGACTCATCGAGGGAACTCACCACTACCGCCTTTCCAGGCAGTGTCCTAGAACTGGGAAAACTTGGAAAGATTGGATACAACTGAGTTGATGTGATCAGCACTTCGCCCAGGTGGCCTCACCTGCAAAGCCTCATGAGGGATGGGAAGGGAAAGGAAGATTGGGATGGATAGACAAGGAAAAGGGAAGGAGGCGGCCGTGGCCTTACAGTAGGTAGCCTACCATCCCGGCATTTGCCCGAAAACGAAGTGGGAAACCACGGAAAACCACTTCGAGGATGGCTGAGGTGGGAATTGAACCCCCTCTACTCACTTGGACTACCCGAGGCTGAATAGACCCGGTTCCAGTCATCATACCACTTTTCAAATTTCGTGCCAAAGCCGGGAATCGAACCCAGGACCTCCGGGGCGGCAGCGAACCATGATGACCACTACGAAACAGAGATAGAATAGATACATGTACATATAGGTAGACTACGACTGGTCATCACGTGGAGTTATTTTTTAGTTTTTGTTGAAAAATGGAGCCACCACCAAAATCGATTCAAGGGCGTTTCACTAAATCCCAGGGGATATTGCGACTGAGTACCAAGAAAAGGAAGCTGGGCCCTAAATTAAATTAAAAAAAAACACCTCTTCACACCCGTAAGATTTTTGTTCCTAGTTTATATTTACGCTTGCATTAGAGAATCTGTAATGTACTGAGCAGTTACCATTTCACTTATGTGTTACCTGTAGCCTACAAGTTGGATGACTAAACTTCACCCAGAAATCTGCAGGCTAATTGGCTGAACAGCGCAGTGGTGGCTTGGTAGGCCTAGGCCCTTCACGGGCTGTCGCGCTACGGGTGTAGTTAGTCTTTTACTTCTAATACATAAGTGTAGGAGTACAAAATCACGAACTATTCAGTGTTAACTTTTCTTCAGAGAAGCAAGTTCGACCTTGCCTTGTATGGGAAAATAAATGCTTAGCAAATGTGAAAATGGAAAATTGTTTTCCGGAAATACTGGATTGGATTGGGCTCCTTAAAGACTGCAAACAGTACTTTTGAACTATCAGCGGGCAAGGTGAAGACAAACAGCTAACTGCAACCAAACTTATGAGTTATTGCTTGCAGTCCCTAATTGCAAAAAGTTCCCAGCAACGCTGCCGAAAATTATGATCTTGTTGCAAAATTCACGGGAGGTAAGCAGAACAATCGAGAGAAACGAGGTTCCTTCACTCATAGATCCAAAGTTGCCAAGCTGGTCTTTCAGTTTGGGCCATCCTGGCACTATAAAACAATGATATCAGTTTAGAAAAAAAAAATGCCACAATAGTGAAGAACACTGCAGTCAGCAGAAAGAGAAGAAGAGCAGCTTTCCGAAAAAGTTTATTTGCGTCGTGAGAAGGGAAAGGAATGTCCCGACAACAGTCTAATGAAACGAAACGTACTGTCTCACGTGATTATGGAAACCGATCAATGCAGTTGGATTTCGATGAGGTACTGTTGAGAGAGTTTAGTGATGAGAACATCAAGCAACTAACGCTTAGTGAAGGCCATATACAAAAACTGGAAACGGAAACAAGGGGCCAAAGGGAAAATGAAAAGAGGCACACAGCTAGAACGGACAGACTTACGGCATCCAATTTTGGATATGTATGCAAGAGGAAACCTACTTCGAAATGGGATACAGTAGCAAAAACATTCTGTACGGCGAATTTCACTCAAAAGCAATGCAGTATGACTGTGATAATGAGCGAATTGCAAAACGAAATTTAGAGGAGAAATCGGTAGGAAAGTCGAAGAATGTAGTATTTTCGTATATAAAACGTATGGGTTTTTAGGTGCCTCCCCTGTCGGATTAATAGGAGACGACGCTATAGTCGAAGTCAAGTGCCCTTATTCTGCACGGATTATGACCATACTGGAAGCCTGCAAAAAGGTAAAGGGATTTTGTTTGGCAGAAAGTAATCAAAAAAAGAAAGCCTAGAGAATGTCAAGAACAGTGCCTTTCAGAAGAGAACCGATTGATAACTCTCTAACACTCACATGATTTTGATTTCCAGAACCAGGGCCCGTTGGAAATAACATAGCGGGAATTATGTTATTTTGTGGTATGGACGCCTAAGGACATTCACATAGAAACAATAAAGAGGGACGAAACGTTCTGGAGTAAAAAAAATGCTTATGTAACTGACATTCTGCTGCGAGAAAATCTTGTTGCCTGAGATCAGTGATCCCAGGATAACCAGATCAATGAATATACGAGAACCTGAGGTGAAGTAAAATACTGAGTGTGTGTAAATCATGAAACGCTATCTTTGATTTGGAAAAATTGAAGCATTGATATCAAGAACAGGAAATAATTAGGTATAATATTTTGGTTTGTTTAAAGCACGCAGTACTAGTGCCTGTGCTAACAATAGGCAGATGAGAATATCTTTGGAACTTAATTCTATTATGTAGACGATACCTAGAGTTGGACGTTTGCATCGGATGGTTCTTAGAATAGATATTCCCAATAAACCTGAACAAGAACATATCTTGTCCATCTTTTTTTAAAATATCAAGAACGTGCTAACCACAAACCAGTCATATCTTTCTATACAGTCAATTTCGCATGGAGTGAAACCAGTCGCTGCTCTGTGCGGTAAGAATTATGCCCTACAGAGTATTACTAATGTCGGAACAATATGTTTTTTGTTCGGGAGTTTATCCTCAAATAACTCTAAAACAGTTACCTAGGAGGGAATCCAACGCTATCAGCATCTATCCTGAGTGTGTTTTCACCGGTTTTTCCACAATCCCTCCAGGTAGATTTCGAGATAGTACCGTACGTGAAGTTTCAGGGCACCTGCCCCATCCCTGACTCTAATACAGTTACACACATAACTACACGGGACTTATGATGATGATGATAGTAATAATAATAATAATAATAATAATAATAATAATAATAATAATAACGTTATTGGTTTGACGTCCCTTTTAACTACTGCGGCCTTTAGAGACGCCGGGATGCCAGAATTTTGCACCGAAGGGGATCTTTAACGTGCCAGTAAATCTAATGAAACGGCTCCCTCGCATTCGCGCACCCTCAAATGCCAACTGGCTGCATCAGGATTCGATCTTGCAACCTTGGACACAGCAAGCGAGAACGTTACCGCTGAGCCACGCAGCCAGCCAAAGGCACTGATGGCCAATAAGTCCCAAGCCCCTACAATGTGTTATTATCAACAAGAATGTTAGAGGAAGTAAGAGAGGTATCTGTACGAACACATTGTGTCAAGTCAACGTTACATATTGTGACACATTCTACAGTATAATTGTATTGCTCAGATAATGTTCCACGCCTAGGCACTTGCACACGTAACTCGTCGAACTATAATATTTGTGACAAGAGGAAGACAACTCCTTCCTGTCGTCAAATTGTTCCCTTCTCCCTCCGTCCTGTCAGCGTGTTAATCATTTTCCTTGCGCAAGAGATCTTGTGGAGCCGCGTCGCCTACCACCCTTTTCAGAACAATTCCCAAACTAATGCTGTCTATTCCATTCACCCAATTTTAATTCTGAAAAATGCATTGGAAACAGGAAATAAATCTCTATTTTCGTATTACCAGGTTTTTATCATATTTTAAGCAGATATATAAAAAATTGTAAGTAACTTTTTTGTTTTTCACATTTTGGAAAATGCATCGAATTAATATCAATTCAATTGCAGTCTTATATACATAGTGGTTTTCAGATCGTAAATGCGAGCTTTCGTTCAAGAGAAAACTGAAAAAAGAAATTGTTTCACTTGGGTGCTGCTACGTGGTGTCAGAATTACAAACTAAAAACAGGACATTTAGCCTTACCATACCTTAAGCTCTTCAATATTTGAGAAGTAGGCCTAATGCTAGATGTGATGTGTGTTGTTTGTAATCCAGCCATTGGCTACAAGTTTAGAAAATCTACCCTCGTATGAATGAGAATTGTTACATATCTTGAAAATGCGTTGACAAATACCAGCAGACTATTTTTCAATTGGGATTAATGGTGTGCATTATATTGATTGCTGTTGCTGTTAGGGGAAGGATGAACATCCCCTTTATTCTCTAAATGAAGGCTACATTCTCATAATTTCTCAAAGTTTTGTTTCACCTGTTGTTCATGATGAATAGTCTGTCACTTTATTTCAGAATTACCATGCTGGCAAGAAGGTCGTTTACTGCTCTCAATTGTGATGGCGACATCTAACCAGCACTGGCACCTCTGTAGATTTCCCTTGGATTACCGTATGGTAGTAGTTTTATACAAATCCTTTGTATAAACCAGGTCACCTTTATCTGTGATGTAGATTTGTGTCTGTTGATCCCTGTAGTTAAGCTCTTATAAGTCAGTTAGTAAGTTATTGACATTTTAAGGGACAGAACTACAAGGTCATTGCCCCTCTCAGTAACGGTAGATAGCGTAAGCTTCACCTAGATGTTTTCCATAAGGAAGTTGTGTTTCCGGTTTGACAAATTATGTCTATGTTGGCACCTTGAAAGAATTATACATGTAGCCTAATTGCAAGTTCCCACGGTTAACATAGAGCTTGTGACGGCTTGGAGTTTGATAAGCAGGGACCGGACATTTATGCACTGAAAACCATTAAAATATGCACTTAACAATAAGCTCAGGGCTGGCTGCGTGGCTCAGCGGTAACGATCTTGCTTGCTAAGCCCAAGGTTGCAGGATCTAATCCTTGCACAGGCAGTTGGCATTTGGGGGTGCGCAAATGCGAGGTAGATTTACTGGCACGTTAAAGATCCCTTTCGGGGCAAAATTCTCGCACCCTGGCGTCTCTAAAATCCACAGTAGTTAACATTATTATTATTCATTCACTTTATACATGTAGGCTATCATTCACTGCAGAAAGAAGCATAACATTAGATCATTAGAAGTTTTTCAATGTTTTCAGGAGACCAATTACGTCTATTATAATCGTTTACAGTGCATAAATGTCCGGTCTCTAGTCATCAGTTGAATATCAATACCTATTATCTGACACCCACTGTTTTAATAAAATATTCTCTTCTCTTTAGGCATTTTGAGTAAAGGATATGCTGACTAAGAATAAAGTAACACATTAACTGAAGAAACTCCTCACAAAACTAACCCCGGGCTACTGGCTGTCGGGAAGGTGAAAGGAATGCCCTATCCCATTCCCTCTTCAAATAGGCATTGCGTAAAGTACGATTACTGTCATCTTGTTATCTGTTTCTCAGATCGTTGCTTACAAGGGATACTGTCGACTGGATATGATTTTTTTGTCAGGTTTACCATTTTCAACATTTTCCCAATGGCCAGGCCGGTACTTCACTTCATTCCAAATGCTTGGTCACATTTATTTATTTCATATTTTTATCAGCTTCTTGTGATGTTGCCATCTCTTACGACATCCGGCTGTAAACATTGGCTAGGTGGAACCGCATCGACTTAAATTAAAGCAATATTTCAATGGTGGTAATGTATAGGATGGCGGATCATTGAAATATTGTTTCAATTTTGATAGCAATTCATTGTATCTCATCTCCGATCCCTCTGAAAGAATAATATTTAGGTGTAGGTATGCCGACAGCTAAAGCACAACGTTCGGGCATGGGGCCAAGCTCTCTGCTGACTTAGTAGACGTGGGTTCGAGCCCCACCATCGGCCATCCTTGATATTTTTTCCGTGGTTCTCCATTTTCAACTCCAGGCAAATGCTGGGACGGTAACTTCCGACAGGCCACGGCCGCTTCCTTCCACATCCTGCCCAGTTTCATTAATTCATCTCTCATTACGGTGCGTAGGTCGCCCACTGGCGTTGACTAGAAAGACCTGCACTCGGCCTCTCAGGAGGCCACACGTCAAAAAATATAAAAGGGGGTAGGTATACGTGCACATGTTTTGAACTTCACCAGTCCTTCTTCAACAAAGCAACAATGTCATCATTGCTTAACTTTAAGACGATAGATTTTAGCATTTAATGTGCACATTTCAAAATACACATGTTGTGAGATAATGGGTGAGGTTAAAGACCAATGCAAATTTATTTTTATAGGGCATAGAATATTTTCAAGAATATTGACAACTTGTCTGTAGGACCCACTCTTTCCCCTCTCTCTGTTAATACTATGGGCACAATTCCTGTGATGCAGATATTTCCTTTCTGTGTATTTAACAGTAATATGATGTGGATTAGTACATTTGACCTGCAGGAGTCCTTTTAACATGCCCGAAACAGGAAGCTTTATTTGCAATTAAACTGAGGTGGGGGGTGTTGAATGTATTTGTTAATGTGTTGCACCAATACGATCAACCACATCTTCCAAATGTCTCCTCCCCCTTATTTTTTGAAGGGAATGCTGCGTTACTTGGAATTGTGTTGCATTACAGGCTGAAATTCATGTTTACCAAAAATGATCCTGTTTGAGTTTACAGCTTCTTCAGCCTGCGGATCGATCGGAGCCAGCCAAGAGGTTTTCCTGAGTTTGAATGTACTTGGCTGTAGGTGATAAGTTATTTTCCACCGTCCTGCAGCGAAGCTGATCATCTGAGTGCAGCCCGGCATGGTCTTCTTCAATCCTGTCTCCAGTCGACTTCGCCATTGATGTTCACACATCAGAAGTTATGACTCACATTTGAAAGAATGTACAATGTGTACCATGACTGAACTTACATTAATAAATCAATTGAAACTGCCTGGAAAATCAGCTTTCTCGTTTCCTTGACAATCCTCTACCCTGCCTATAGTTTTTCTGTAGATACAGTTGAAAATCATTTAACCATTGAGGGCAAGTAAATTTCAATGACATTACATTTCTTGGGCATATACAATTTATTTAGAGAAGGAGGTAAATCAGACAAGAAATCAGCTATATTGGCGTACTGGGTCGGAATAGGGGTACAGTCATTTTGAGGTTATGGTCCCATAATATTGCAAACTTGCATGGAACTTCATAATTTATCACTATTTACGTTGGAACTTGTATATACACGTAATAAAAGGGATAAACAACAAAAATGTAGGACATAAATAATCGACAGTCCAATTTCTTCTAAACACCGTACCAACGGCATAGAACAAAATGCAAGTATAAAATTTAATTTTGGGGTGTCCGTTGCTTCTTAATATACAATCGAAGTAATATATTGTCGTTCAATAAGAAAACGTAGTTGCTTTAAAGCAACAATAACGATGTATATCCAGATTTATCAAACTCGATTCAATTTCCTCTCATTTCATAAGTTTGCTAACGTACTTGGCAAAAACAACCTAGATCCTTCGGTCTCTTATATTTATTACTACAATATACGTCCAGTACTTGCATATCATTGGCGTAGGAATTCACCATGTGGTGCGCACCATGCACGGCTTTTTATTAGCTTTGCGCAGCATATGCGTTTGAGCTGGAGCCCAAACAATGACGCAATCACCCTGAATTTAACGAATCGAAGATATACCAGGGAGTCCATACACTGTTATTATATGCTCCTTGGTCTGACGATATTGGTTATCGTGTTGGGAGTTTGGATGGACTTTGACACTTCCGTCTGCCGGGAGCGATAATCCTTTTGGGAATTGAGCACTGTGTGGTCATTGTAGTAGCTACTTGTAGAGATTCCGGTCTCTTACCTCTTGCAACGAAGGGGTGCAGCGCATGGTGAAGCAACCAGCAAGGAGGAAGGCTTGGATTATTGAAATACAATGACTTCGCGTTCGCTTAGTTAAAAGCGGTGGTGTGCCGTGTAAAATACGATGAAAATATATTTTGAGTTTGTGGCTGTAGTTTTATATGTGTACATATGATTTAATATGGATCGGAAAAAATGATTGCCTTGTGCCAGGACTTCTAGCAGAGTTATTAAGTGAGAAATTTTGATGAGGTTAGGGTATTACATGGGTGGTATTTTACTCGACATTTTTAACAATATTCCTTTGGATTAATATATAACACGCAAACGTCAACTTCATTTGCACAAGTAGTTACCTTGTGCTATTGAATATTGAAATACGTACTGCACAATACAAATGGGTAGGCCTGTTTATAAATGTGCTAACTCAATCCGCCTACTGCATGCTCTAAATATTTTAATGCAGCCTATAATTTCCCAATAGAGAACCTCAAAAACGTAGAAAATCATCGGTCGAACTCTTACTTTTAATACGGTATTAAAATACAGGGTAGTACACAGTATCATGGTGTATGTAATAATATACTCCCTCTGTCTGAAACGTTCGGTGAATGGGTCTATATTACGAATGGATTGTTGCCTTACCTGAAACAGCCGTTACTATCCTTCGAAGTAATACCCGTGGATGGTTATGCACTTCTTAGAACGGCAGTACAAGTCCTGGCATAGTCTTCCTGCGGGGTAGCCTTCAGTTGGGTCGTCACATTACGTTGGGTGTCCGAAATGTCCGCAAACCTCTGATCCGTCAGGACTTTTCGTCGACCCATGACCCCCATTCTCCATACTTTGACGCTTGCCTTCGAGGTCGTACCTCAGTCACCAGGTCTCGTCAACCGTGACAATGATTTTTAGGACCATTCCATTCCACGGAACATTCACCCTAATCACTGCCACCCGTCGAACAAGTGTGCAAGTTTGGTTGCATAAATTCACACTTCTCACTGCCACCCGTCTATCACGTGTACAAGGCAGGTTGTATAAATTCACGTTTCTCTCATGCTTTCAATTTAGTGGCAGGACGAACCAAACTGAAATCTATTCCTAAAGATGACTATGCCAGGAGTTTCCATGACGTTCATTCGACTCTGAAGTGCATAACCATCCAAGGGGATTACTTCGAAGGACAGTAACGGCTACTTCAGGTAAACCAACAATCAGTTCGTATTATTGCCCATTCACCGAACTTTTCAGGCAGAGGGTGTATATTGTTTACAGGGTTTGAAGTAGCCTACCGGTAATTCTGATCAAAATGTGCTATAGGTAGAGGATGGAGTTTGAGGGAATAGCTTGAGCAATAAATGTTAGCAAGGGGTAGAACACATAGCGTGTACCAAACAAAACAACAGTCAGTAGCGTGCGTCCTACTGAACACTGTAGCTACATAGAGACTGGCGAGAGACGCGAAGTGAAGACACCGCTCTATGCTCGCAGTAAACACTCAACATGTCATCCAGTAGCGTGCGTCCTACTGAGCACAGTAGCTACATAGAGACTGACGAGAGAAACGAAGTGTAGACACCGCTCTACGCTCGCAGTATACACACAACATGTCATCCAGTAGAGTGAGTCCTACTGACCACTATAGCTGCATAGAGACTGGCGAGAGAAACGAAGTGAAGACACCGCTCTACGCTAGCAGTATACACACAACATGTCATCCAGTAGAGTGCGTCCTTGTGAGCACAGTAGCTGCATAGAGACTGGCGAGAGAAACGAAGTGAAGACACCGCTCTACGCTCGCAGTATACACACAACATGTCATACAGTAGCGTGCGTCCTACTGATCACTATAGCTGCATAGAGACTGGCGAGAGAAACGAAGTGAAGACACTGCTCAACGCTCGCAGTATACACACAACATGTCATCCAGTAGCGTGCGTCCTACTGAGCGTTGTAGCTGCATAGAGACTGGCGAGAGAAACGAAGGGAAGACACTGCTCTACGCTCGCAGTATACACACAACATGTCATCCAGTAGAGTGCGTCCTTGTGAGCACAGTAGCTGCATAGAGACTGGCGAGAGAAACGAAGTGTAACCGCTCTACGCTCGCAGTATACACACAACATGTCATCCAGTAGTGTGCGTACTACTGAGCACTGTAGCTGCATAGGGACTGGCGAGAGAAACGAAGTGAAGACACCGCTCTAAGCTCGCAGTATACACACAACATGCGATCCAGTAGCGTGCGTCCTACTGAGCACAATAGCTGCTTAGAGACTGGCGAGAGAAACGAAGTGAAGACACTGCTCTACGCTCGCAGTATACCCACAACAAGTCATCAAGTAGCGTGCGTCCTACTGAGCGCTGTAGCTGCATAGAGACTGGCGAGAGAAACGAAGTGAAGACACTGCTCTACGCTGGCAGTGTACACACACATTTTATCCAGTAGTGTGCTTCCTACTGAGCACTGTAGCTGCATAGAGACTGGCGAGAGAAACGAAGTGTAGGCACCGCTCGCAGTGTACACACAACATGTCATCCAGTAGCGTGCGTCCTACTGAGCACTGTAGCTACATAGAGACTGGCGAGGGAAATGAAGTGTAGACACCGCTCTATGCTCGCATTATACACACAACATGTCATCCAGTAGCGTGCGTCCTACTGAGCGCTGTAGCTGCATAGAGACTGGCGAGAGAATCGAAGTGAAGACACCGCTCTACGCTCGCAGTATACACACAACATGTCATCCAGTAGTGTGCATCCTACTTAGCAGTGTAGCTGCATAGAGACTGGCGAGAGAAATGATGTGAAGACACCGCTCTACGCTCGCAGTATACACACAACATGTCATACAGTAGCGTGCGTCCTACTGAGCACTAGGGCTGCATAGAGACTGACGAGAGAAACGAAGTGAAGACACTGCTCTACGCTCGCAGTATACACACAACATGTCATCCAGTAGCGTGCGTCCTACTGAGCACTATAGCTGCATAGAGACTGGCGAGAGAAAAGAAGTGAAGACACCGCTCTACGCTCGCAGTATACACACAACATGTCATCCAGTAGCGTGCGTCCTACTGAGCACTATAGCTGCATAGAGACTGGCGAGAGAAGAGAAGTGAAGACACCGCTCTACGCTCGCAGTATACACACAACATGTCATCCAGTAGTGTGCGTCCTACTGAGCACTATAGCTGCATAGAGACTGGCGAGAGAAAAGAAATGAAGACACCGCTCTATGCTCGCAGTATACGCACAACATGTCATCCAGTAGTGTGCGTCATACTGAGCACTATAGCTACATAGAGACTGGCGAGAGAAACGAAGTGAAGACACCGCTCGCAGTATACACACAACATGTCATCCAGTAGCGTGCGTCCTACTGTGCATTGTAGCTGTATAGAGACTGGCAAGAGAAACGAAGTGAAGACACCGCTCTATGCTCGCAGTATACACACAACATATCATCCAGTAGTGTGCGTCATACTGAGAACTATAGCTACATAGAGACTAGCGAGAGAAGCGAAGTGAAGACACCGCTCGCAGTATACACACAACATGTCATCCAGTAGCGTGCGTCCTACTGAGCATTGTAGCTGTATAGAGACTGGCGAGAGAAACGAAGTGAAGACACCGCTCTATGCTCGCAGTATACAAACAACATGTCATCCAGTAGTGTGCGTCATACTGAGCACTATAGCTACATATAGACTGGCGAGAGAAACGAAGTGAAGACACCGCTCTACGCTCGCAGTATACACACAACATGTCATCCAGTAGTGTGCGTCCTACTGAGCGCTCTAGCAGCATAGAGACTGGCGAGAGAAACGAAGTGAAGACACCGATCTACGCTCACAGTATACACACAACATGTCATCCAGTAGCGTGCGTCCTACTGAGCATTGTAGCTGAATAGAGACTGGCGAGAGAAACGAAGTGAAGACACCGCTCGCAGTATACACACAACATGTCATCCAGTAGTGTGCGTCTACTGAGCGCTGTAGCTGCATCGAGACTGGCGAGAGAAACGAAGTGAAGACACCGCTCTACGCTCGCAGTATACACACAACATGTTCTCCAGTAGTGTGCGTCCTACTGAGCAGTGTAGCTACATAGAGACTGGCGAGAGAAACGAAGTGAAGGTGGCGGCCGTGTGAATTATGCAAAATTTATCATTCATATCATGGGACCCACCAGTTCCGATTATCGAAATGAGAATCGTTTTAACTGTTCTAAGGTAAGAGGCACGTTCGTAATTAAAAGTTTATATTGTAATACTATAGTGCAGAAGTGATTTTAAAAAGCTGAGTCATCTCAGTTACAAGGCAAGATGGCGGCTGGTAAATTGTGCCTGACTTATATTTCACTAGTTTGAGTATTGCATGCAATATAGCCTGTTGATACAAAATATATAAACTTTGCAGGAAATGCTTTAAATATTAATAATATACTCCACTGAAGAGATCGTTTAGTCTAAATCATTATTAGCTAACACGTTGTATGGAACTCATTTGATATCGGGCAATGTTCGTTGGCTGCGTGGTAAAGCTTTGGCCTATCACGCGAATGGCTAAGGTTCAAACCCTAACAGAGTTAGGAATGTTTGCTTGAAATATTTTATATTTATTGTTTTGTAATTACTCAGAAGTTTTAAAATTAAGCGTTATATTGTGCATATTGCAATGGAGAATATATATTTAATTAAAAGTGAATTTTTATGGCCAACTGGCTGCGAACTGCATGCCGACCTACAGATTAACTTACAGATTTAATTGAAAAGTTTTTTTATGGCCGCTAGAATGCACTTGCCCTATGAGGACACACGTTATGCATGGGTTCTAGCTGGGAATGTCAAGGCCGGTATAGGGCGCAGCTCACATCCAGTCGGCCGTGATTAAAATTATCTTGTTCGATACATCTCCAATAGATGTCACGACAAGTCTACGTGGGACTCCGTTTAATAGCATACCATGGGCATTCTATACGCATTGAATTTGAAGAATGACAAGTTGATAATACGATACAGTTTTACTTTATATCTTAAAGGATTTGTAACAGTCTACTGTGCGTTATTTGAAAATGTTATTTGAACTAAAGAAAAAAGACGATCTCACATAGTACCTGAACTCTAGCAGTTGGTGCTAGTTCAGGAAATTAATTAATACTTTTATTGCAGCCAAATAGCAATCGAAAATAAAGAATGAACATGTACACTAAAATTGCACTCAGGGGATTTGAATTGCATAGACTGATTGATTGTTTTCTTTTACTACAGAACTCGAAGTGGTAGCGTTCACAAGCTTATCCACATATTTGGTATACACACGTCACTGTAGGGGCTTGCAAATATTTGTTTATACAATTTAGGGTTGTGAAAGACATGCACAGCCAGACGTGTAAACACATGGCTCAACTCAAAGTTGGATGTTGCCCACGTGCGGTCGATTATGTAATAATAATAATAATAATAATAATAATGGTTAATGGTTTTAAGTCCCTTTTAACTACTGTGGCTTTTAGAGACGCCGGGGTGCCGGAATTTTGCCCCGAAGAGGATCATTAACGTGCCAGTAAATCTACTGACACGGCTCCCTCGCATTTGCCCACCCTCAAATGCCAGCTGACTGCGCCAGGATACGAACCTGCAAACTAGGGCCCAGCAAGCAAGAACGTTACCGCTGAGCCACGCAGCCAGTCCGGTCGGTTATGCCACCAGATCCATAACATTCTTGAGATACTTCTTCTCTTTCTTTCTACAATGATGGAACTAGTTTTTTCGAGGTTGTGGTGAGTGCTAGAGGTAAATAGTTTCTAAGGTCTTCAACCAAGAAATGATTCTACTATACTCTTTGATAAAAATAAAGAGTTATAACTATAGCTATATGTTCTTTACTGAACATCTTGTTCGATTTCCTCCCCTATTTTTTTCGGTGATACTGTGACCTTTGCTGTTAGGAACAACCATGTTACGCAATATTTTAGATTTAGCTAGCAAGCCATCTATAAGGATTCTATTGCAAATAGTAAGGTTTTTGCTGTTCTTTTTAATCACCGTGCACTCAAGCGAACAATAGTTTGGCCGTTGCTTCATACCTGAAGGCCTGGATCTCCTCTTGACAGGCTTTTAAGATACAAGGCCTCTTTAAAAGAACAGCTTATATTAATTGTATTTTTACATAAAACAGCAATTGGATATGAAATATTTGCAAGAAAACCTCCCTGAACCATGCAAGCAGGGTTTGAATGAGTTGAAGCTTTTGGGCTAATGAGAACAGATTTCTCTTCTTGTTTCCAGGGATTAACTCTCCTTTTTCTCGAGCTATCGTTCCCTGCACCCACAGTCACTAAGGTGTGGAAGGGGCAAGCTGCATGGCGCGCTCGTTGAAAGGATGCTTACTTATGCTTATTAATACCCTAATTCTGATGGGAAGTTGTTATCACGAGCTGTTATAAATGCAAAAGAAGATTTGGTGTAAGTTGTCATTCTACAACATTTCCTTGTTTCAAAATATACGGCAATGACTACAATCTACAGGAGAAGAGAAGTGATACATAGGCTTATAGACAATCTTAAGGGGAAATAGAATCGCCTGTCTTCACAATGTTAATTTATAGGTACGTATTCTTAGAAACCATGATAGCTACATAACTCAAATTTTTACAGTGTATGAGCATGGGTATTGTGCGTATACTGAAATGATAATATTTTTTAGTGGGAATAATGAGAGAGATATATTTTTTTACCTAGGAATATTTTTATCTCCATTTTTCGGTATATTATCACCATTATATTTTTTTCTAAATTACACATCAACATGAAATTATTTCAGTGTATGTAAAAAATCTAATGAACGGCTTCCTAAAGTTTCTTGGTTCTAGGTTAAACAGAAGCTCAGAAAATGTTCCCTAAATACAAAAAAAGGAACTTTCGGGATATTGAGTTCAAAGTTAAAACAAGCCTGCTCCATAGTTTGGATCATCTTCATCCCCTCCGAAGGCATCTTGTAGTCTTCTATTGGCACCCCTTACGGTCTGCCATCTTTCACGGCTAAGATTTTTTTCAGCATTATCTGCGTTTCTTAGCCTAAATGGATCTAGAGTCAACATGGCGAATACTCTTTGGTTGCCAGAACGCAATCCCAACATCTCTGGAACTTGATATTTGGTGATATTCTCCTGGTTAAAAGATGCCACAGCATCGTAGACACCAAACTGGAATGTGCTAATATCTACAAAGGCTGTATTAGGTAGACGATTCCATATTACACTATTGATACACTCGTTAGGATTCTGGGTTCTCCCGTGAAGGCACTTCTTTAGGATTTTTTAATCAGCCAAGTCAGTGAAGATAGGTTAGATCTCATCCATTATTAATAATGGTAAAGTATGGTGACGATTGTAGGTCTTCCAACTTATTTTCCCCTTATTATATTTACACCAGCTGTTTTCACCTTCAGGACTCAATCCATGCTGGGGATCCTCATTTCAGGAGGCAATGTGATAATACAGAGCCAACACAGTTTTCCGCATAGCTTCCACATTGGCTGTATTTTGTCTGATGGCTAGCCCATAACAATTCTGAATGAGGTCGATTACTGCATCAGTCAGCCTCCCTTTTCCATCTAATGTCTTTCCATTGCCTAGTTTCTATCTCTTTGAAGCTGTCTTCAATCTTCTAACTCTAGTCCCCATTCCTTTTTGCACGTGTCCCATTCACTCAAGCTTATGTCAACATTCCCATAAGATTTTCTCTATTATATCTCTTACACCAAATACATGTCCCACTGAAAGATGGGAGGTTTGAAAATCGCAGAGAAAAGTTTGACAGATAGTTAGTTAGTTAGTTACTGTTGTTTTAAGGGGCGGAAGTACGAGGTCCTCTGCCCCTGTTTGACAGATATACAGTCCTACATGGCAGATGTAGCGCCACACTCCATCTCTGATATATGCAAATTTAACAGAGTTATAATCATATTACTGCAATGCGCAATACACCGTTTTAAAGGGGAAGCTTCAGGGAATAAATATTGATAATAAAATAAATTGGACATTTTCATGAAAAACCAATTCTATATCCCTTATTTCAACCACGCGCTTTCCTAGAAAAAGTAGGTTATTATGGTAGATTTCAGCACAATATGATAAATTCGCTTGTCGTTTAGGCTATTAACTTCTATGCTCTTTTGCTTTTCAATCATTGATTCATAGGTGTGCAAACATGAGCAACTTCCCTGCTTTCTTTTCTGCAGGCCTATACATGTACCTTACAGTTATATATGTAGCCTACATACATCATTTAGTTATGTTTGTTTTAAGGGACAGAACAGCAAGGTCATCTGCCCCTAAGCATACATCCATACATCAATAAACGAATCATCCATAGGGTTATTCCATTAAAGGATGGAGATCAAACCTTTTTTGGTATCGAGAGTAAATTTTGCTTTTACAGATGGTGTTTTGTCTGGATTATTTGGGCAACATTTTAATTTTTCCTCTTTAACTTCAATTAATCACTAAATTTCATTCTGCCGTTTGACTGTAATAAAGTGTGTTTGTTGCAACAAGAATTACTGTTGTAAGGAAATTGTTCCTCTTTATATGACATTGAACACATACAATCTGCAATGTACTTAATATGTAACTCATATCACAGTTCAAGGTTCCAGTCCATAGAGAATGAGGATATCAGAACAAGACCGAGAAGGGGACATGAGAGGGAGAAAGAGGGAAGGATGCTCTAGCCCCAGAAACAATACCCAAATAGCTTTGTGGCCAGACGAAAACACGAGTTAACCAAGGGAGTTCTGGCATTAGATATGTTAGACTGAAACACGTGAATGCAATGTTCTATGAAAATACGGTATGTCCTTCCCGCAACCCAGAATATGCTGACACAGATTGCAGTAATGCTTTATGTTTACGACTGAGAGAGAAATATAAATTTTTACAGAAGCTGCTGCACACTGCCAAAGTAGTCTAGGCTGCAGTTTTTTGTTGTTGTAGAATGTTTAGGGTATTTGCGACATCATGGTCATGTAGCCTCGTGTACTTGGCTTTGTGTGAATTATTATAACCTGTGTCACTGTGATGTCTGTACTGGTGTGTACAAAAAGGAAGGAAGATATTAATTTAACGAGACCGTTAATCTCGAGCTCATAAGCCACGGGACCTCCTTTATACGTGGAATCAAAACCAGAGGACATGGCATTTTACATTAAAAATCTCACAAGGATTGACAGGGAATCGCACCTGGTCCGCCATGGTGAGAGGCCAACAGCTTGACCAATGTGTCACCGCGCCCCATTACTTGTGTGTGTATTTGCAATTGAGGTAGGATTTGGGTAGGAAACAGCCGTGGCCTTAAGTTAGGTACCATCCCGGCATTTACCTGAAAACCAATGAAAACAACTTCCATTATGGCCGAGGTAGGAATCGAACCCACCTCTATTCATTTTTGCCTCACGAGGTTGAGTGTACCCCGCTCCAGCTCTCAGCCCTGAATTAAAAGTTTCTTGGCACAGGCGGGAATCGAACCCGGGCTTCTGCGGTGACAGCCAAGAATGCAGTTATCCGCAAGTCCTGGTATATATAGAACCCATTTCACTACTCTCTATTGATATGAGAAACCTGACTTAACAACAATACAACCAGGCCCTTAAAATGAATATATTTATTCTCTTATGAGATCCTCATAAATTAGTTTGTATTAATTAACAGCAATTATCAGACAGATTCTACACGCACCCAAAGTACACAAGGCTACACTAATCTCTATAATACTATTGGATGTCGCACTCGTCGCATTGGACTCACGGAAAAGTGAGTCCAGGTAATCGGTTACATCTTAATTGTGATGGCTGTATTAGTGTGTTATCTGTAATTCACGTAAGGACTGTAGACGATTAATTTCAAGTAGTTCCTTCTTTTACGACGAAATGCTACCATCAAAGACACCTAGCCACGAAGTTGGGTACTAGATATCACCGCAACTGAAACCTGGCGTCGAACGTTGGAATTACATAGAGCATTAATCAAATCTATACTTGAAATTTAGCTTAACACAAATGTAGTTAGAGGAAGTTTCTTTTACCTGTCATAAAACAACATGGGCCAGCCGGCTTAACTTCCCCTCCAAAAGAAGCATACTGGTTCTGAAGGATATTGGTTTTTTACTCAGGGAGGTATTGACAAACTGAAGTGACTTTATGCTAATATAATTCAGAATATAGCTCCTAAGTTCCCAAATGACAGTCAGTAGCTGTGCCCCTTAATGAAGCAGACATGCCTGCTGCGTCATTAAGCGAATATCTCTCAGAGTAGAGCACCTAGGTACCAACACAGACTGAGGTCAGTATTGGCACACCTGAAGTGTCTTTAAGCTATCATCCTAGAGTTTAGAGCTCCTAGGTACATACCATACTGTGAGATGATGGTTCCTCTTTGAGGTATTTTCATACAGGAGGGTTGCTAAGCTACTATCAACCAGTTTAGAGTACCTGAGTAACCACCCAGACTGAGAGCATATGGTTCCTCTTGGAGCGTCATTAAGCTTATATCAGTCAGCTTAGGGCTCATAGATACCCATGCAGACGGTGACTAACTGGAGTGTCATTAAGGGAATATCATTCAGATTAATGCTCCTACAAAACAAAGCTGTTAGCAGATTGCACTTCATAGATGGATTGACACACTAGAGTGTCTGTAAGCTAATATCATTCAGTTAAGATCCCCTATCATCCACCACGAACCAAAAGGCACAGCTCTTGACATCAAGGAAGCAATCTAGATACACTTAGCTTAAGTAAACAACCCCAATAATTTAAACGAACACACTTTCGTGAAGCGTTCACCCATCTTCAATCTACTAGAAAACACACCCCGTCGGAAACAAGACACAACATAACGATGTAGCCAAGCTACTGTAGATAAAGGATTAATAAGGGAAACATGTTATTGGATCAGGATTTACGATGTATCTTTTTATTCAGTAACTCAGGCCGGTACTCACGGCAATATTAAGAGTGCCGGGACAGTCTCATTTGCGCTTAAAGAGGACTTTTTAGCTTATGTGTTGAGAGTTTGAAACCAGGTCTTTAATAGTTGATGATTATCGACAATACAGTAACATACACCACATTAGAGAGACTAGACTTCGCAAATTACTAAAGGTACATTTGCTCGAGGAACACATGGCACTTAGTAATGCCACAGGGAAAAACTGGTCATCCAATTGTGTTTATTAATCTCAGAGTAAAACTTGCTTCGTAAGTAGTACATGACTTAGGCATTAGACCACTATTGTTGATTATTTGTCATTTCCAACCGCTTTTGAAGGTAATCTTACTCCGCATGTACCACAGGAATGTGGCAATAGACTACTATGGATCAGGCGGTAAGTCTTTAAAGTACATTTATAAGTAAATTTCGCTCCTTATGTAGTGCAAGGGTGTAACGTTATACTATTGTGGATCACCAAGGAAGGCTTCAGGATACCTTTCCGAGTGAAGTTTACATGTACCACACGATTTTGGCCTGAGAACGTTATGGAAAAACACGTGTGACTTCAAACAATAGTTCCTTTTAAATTTTGCTCCGCATGTACTTCACGAATGTGGCCCTAGGCAACTATGTATATCCGTGTTTCATTTCATTTTTTCTCAGTGAAGTTCACTCTACATTTAACACAGAAACTAAGCTTTAGACTACTATCGACCATCATCTTTCCGTTCGGCGAACATTTCCGATTAAAGTAAGTTCCACTTGTACCACGGAAATTTGGCTAGACACTACAGTGAATGATCGTGTGTTTCTTCAGGTTATAATTGCGAGTAACGTTCTCTGCACAGGTACCCCAGAAATGTGGGTTGAGGCCACCATGAGTCATGAAGTGTGTCTTTAAACTGACTTTCTCATAAATTTTTGACAGCATGTATCACAGGAAGAATGCCACTATGGACGGATCCTCATGATTTGTCTTCGGGTCATTTTCTCCAAGTAGAGTGGGCTACTCATTTACTACAGGATTACGGCTTTACGCCACTATGTATCTTCATGTGTCTCTTCAAATTGCTCACCTGAGTAAATTTTGCTTCACATGTACCACAGGAATGTGGCTTGAGACCACTATGAATTATCATGTGTGTCTTTAAACTGCCTTTCTCAGAGAAATTTCCTCCGCATGAATCACAGGAATACGGCTTTATACCATCATGGATAAACAGGTGTAACTTAAGGTGACCTTTCCTAGTAAACTTAGCTCCACATGTAGTGCAGGAATATGGCTTTATACCACTATGGATCAAAGTGTGGTTCTTCAGGTCAGTTTTCGATGAAAACTTTACTCCTCATGTACTACAGGAATGAGCCTTTACACCACTATGGATCTTCATGTGCTTGTTCAGGTCACCTTTCCGGGCAAAGTTAGCTCCACATGTACCGCAGGAATGTGGCTTCAGACCGTTATGCAACAACATGTGTTTCGTTAAACTGCCTTTCTCAATTAACTTTACTCCGCATATATAACAGGAATAAGGCTTTATTTCACTATGGGTCAGCATGTGGATCTTCAGATAAGCTTTTCTAGTAAAGTTTGCTCTGCATGTACTACAGGAGTAAGGCTTTATACCACTATGGATCATCAAGTGCTGCTTCAGGTGAGCTTTTTGAGGAAAGTCTGCTCCACATTTACCACAGGAATGTGGCTTAAGTCCACTATGGATCATCATGTGGTTATTTAAACTTCCTTTACCATAAAACATTGCTCCGCATGTATCACATGAATAAGTCATTATATCACTATGAATTATCATGTGTTTCTTGACACTGACTTTATTAGAAAATTTTGCTCCACATATTCCACAGGATTCTGGTTTTGGAGTACTATGGACCAACTTGTGTCTTTTCAAATTCCGTACGTTAGTAAAATTTGCTCCACAGGTTATGCATACGTATGGCATACTTATTTTGTTACCATTATGATTGAGTGAGGCTACGAATCTATCTCCTCTTAAAGTGTTGTCTGAATTGTGGTCGGTTCTGTGAAGGATTTTTAAAGTTAGAACGAGTAAAATACCCACTACCATTAAAAAAGATCAAAAATTACATAGCACAATTTAGGATAAGTATATAATAATCTTCTGTATCCGTAGACATAGATATACGAGCCGAGATGTAATGCGTGTGATGATTATCGGCAGAAATCACCCAGGCTTTTTTGAGCCTCATATAATTTGGTTCAGGGAATAACACCCTTTACAATTTCGGTACAATCGTGTTGAACTACTCAAAAGCATTTTATTTCGCTATGTTAGACTAAAGGTATGAAAATCCATTATTCAATTTTTCTGAGTACACATTTATTTGTGTTTCTAAGGGAACTGACACTGGTGATGTCACAATGATATAATGACATTTGGATAATGATTTTAGGATTTTCTGTATCATAGTTTGGCAAAACTGTTACAACTGATTGTCAGCTGTCTCAAGGAACTATTTATTTCTGCGCACATGTTGTTGGTTGTTTGTATATTACCAAGAATTTTGTTATTGCATAGTTACTATCTTTCACTTAATTCCATCAGCAGAGCTCTGGTGCATTATGCTGACATATTTAAACCTATAATTGCGACTTGATTCGAAGACATCGACCTTTTAAGGGAATTTTAAGTTTATGGGGAGGAAAAGTGATATGTCCCCAAGGAAAATTGGGATAACAAGAACATTGCTTGCTGAAGGACACCACACAGAGCAGGAGATAGCAACAAGACTTAATATTGCACAAAAATCAGTGAGTAGATTTAAGAAAATGGAAGAAAACGGCGAGGTTTACCAGTCATGACGAAAAGAAAAATGTGGTAGGAAAAATAAATTAAGCCCTAGAGGTCTACGAAAACTGATGTCAATTTCTCGAAACAATAGTTCAGCTATTAGCAATGAACTAAAATATAATTTTAAGAGTAGTGGCATAGATATATCTGCTAGAACTGAGAGAAGAACATTGTACAACAGCGGATTGAAATCTAGACGATCCAGAAAAAAGCAAAGATCACTGCTGTTATGGCAAAAAAGAGATTGGAATGGGCAAAGGGCCTGACAGATTGCTCTATTGACGACTGGAAGAAGGTGTGTAACATCAAAATAATAGTTTTACAAACATTAACTACTCTTATCTTAGGTTTAACAATGTTCACTGGAAACTTAAAAAGAAATGTTGAAATTATTGTGTCTTTATTGATTGTAATAATGCCGACAATGCACTACTAAAGCGAAAAGTTTTTCCTAGGTTTGCTTCAGTGATGAATCTATATTTGATGTAAGTGAAGAAACGAGTCGCTACGTTCGTAGGAGGCCAGAAGAGGAGTTTCATCACCAGTGCATGCAACATACAAAAAACTTCCAATAAAAATTAGGGTCTGGAGTATGATGTCTGTGTATGGAACCAGAAGATTATGTATTGTAAAGTGTACCATGAAGCAGGACCAATATATAAAAGTCCTTGAGAAGCGACTCTTACCTCAGATAAGAGATTGGTTTGGGGAAAATCCTTGTGTCTTCATGCATGATGGTGCACCCTGTCATGCGGCCAAGAAAGTGGCTCAATTTCTCAGTGATAAAAACCTGTCTGTGCTTCCGTGGTTCGGAAATAGCCTGGACATGAACCACATTGTATATTTGTGGATAATTGTCAAGAAGAAAATCAAGAAAACCACTGTTACAACAAAAATTGGGCTGATTGAAAATTTGGTACAGATTTGACACTATGATAATGACATCAAAAATAATTGCTAAACACTCATTGAAAGTATGTCCAAAAGGGTGAAAATGCTTATTTTCAACAAAGGAATGGACACAAAGTATTGAGACACATGAATGTTTAATTTTCATTTGTAAGGCTACACAGGAAAATTAAATATCCTATTGTCCATGCTTTAGTCTAATAATTTGGGCACTTCTGTAGATGATCGAGGGAAACAGAATAATAGCTTTGAGGTCAACAGATCTAACTAGTGAAAACTGGTGCATTTTGCATTTATTGTCAAGTTTTCCTTAAATACTATCAACTGAGCTCGTTTCTACTCTAAAATGGAGTGCTGTTCGTGCAGTCGTTATCTTATATATACAAATGGAAATGTACATATCTGTCCAACGTTAATAGACTCCGACACAGTTCATCCGATGGCATTGAAATTTTGTAGGGTTGTAGTGCACACCCCAAGGAAGGTTTTTGGCTGCGATAATTCTGTTGTGCTGGAGAAAAGTGGCATAAGTCATTATTCCTTAGTTAGTTAGTTAATTAATTCTACTGAGCATTTGTAACATATCCAACATGAGAAGAGTGACACAAGTGATTTGGCAATTACAAAGGAGAAACTGAAGTTTTTAAAAATGTCAATAATTTATTTGTTAGGACAGATTTTTCACTTTCTCATAAAATTCAACTTTTTGACTTGTGCCACTTTTCCCCGGCACTACAGAATTTTAGATAGCCTTCTCCATTCCTTTCATTTAGGCCCTTTGACTCAAATCTACACAGTTTTACTGGGCTCTATTCTACACCGTTTCACCGATCTGAACCGAATATTAGGTACCTACCATTTGGAACAAGACGAGTAACACTATCTACTTAAATATTCGGACTGACCTCTCCATTCCCTTCACAAAAAATACTGAATTTCCTTGCCCCACAAGCTTTATAATTGTATTTAAGGGCGTCATCACGAGGATGGGGACTTACAGCATTGGTGAGGATTTGTTATTTTACAGTATGAGCGGAAAGAATGTTATTTTCCTTGCTTCTATGCTTACTTTATTTGATTTTTCCTGATTTTGCAGACAGAATCCATAACATCTCTTAGGGCCTTTTTTATACAGTTGATGACACTGTTCATACGGAAGTTCTCGACACTGGCGTCTATCTATTTAACAGTCTGTTATTCCACCATGCAAATATTATCACTTACAGTGACAGAATGAAAGCAGAAAGGGACCTCGAGATATGGCGTTGGCATGGTAACGGTCATCAAATTCGTAGACTGGGAATATTTTTCTGGCAATATCTCCAAAACAGTCCGTTTTAGGGCCTTAAAACTTGGGGTTAGTGGGTACCACGAACTTTGCTCCACGCACTGCCATGCGTAAAATGAGCTTTCTACGAGCAAATTGGCAAGTCTCATCCAATCCCTGTCCTCTTCTTATAAGGGGCAGATGACCTCGTAGTTCCGCCCCTTAAAGCAACAATAACTAACTAACCTCTTCTTATATATGAAAATGGAAATGCATATCTGTCCGACGTTAATTGACTCCAACACCGTTTAACCGACTGCATTGAACGTTTGTAGGGTTGTAGTGCACACCCCAAGGAAGATTCTTAGCACATATAATTTCAGATAGCCCTCTCCATTCCTTTCATTTAGGCCCTTTGGAACAAATCTACACCGATCCTTTTTTGTTTTAGGTTCTTTTTTTATGCTACTTTGTTGCTTTTCGTGTACGAGTGTTTCAATATTGAGTTTATCTGAAGAAGGAGAGTCTTGGTAAATATAAATTCAGAGATGATTCGATAACCTTCCCTGGAGTGTACACAAAACTCACCCAAGTTTCTTCGCTATCGGACGAATGGTATATGCACGCATACGGTACTTTGTTGAATCGCTTCGCACGTCGCCGCTCATTTGTTGAATCTACCCGTTCGCCACCTATTGTAAAATGGATTTACTAAGTCAGAAACCTTCCTGACGTGTACACAACATCTCACCCAAGTTTTATCGCTATCGGACGAATGGTATATGAACGCATACGGGACTTTTTTGCAACGTTTCACGCATCGTCGCTCATTTGTTTAATCTACTCGTGCGCTACCTGTTGTAAAATCGATTTACGAAGCCGGAAACCTTCCCTGGAGTGTACCCAACACCTCACCCAAGTTTAATCGCAATGGGATGAATGGTATATGAACGCATGTGGTCTTTGTTGAAACGAATCGCACGCCATTTTGTTGAAGCTACTCGCGCGCCATCTATTGTAAATTGGATTTAAGATACCTATAACTTTCCCGGAAGTGTGCACAACAACTCACCAAAATTTGATCGCAATTGGATGAATTGTATATGAACGCATAGCCAACACTCATTTGTTTTAACTACTCGCGCGCTATCTATTGTAAATTGGATCAACTATGCCTATAATCATCCCGGAAGTATGCTAAACAACCCACCAAAATTTGGTCGCAATCGGATGAATTGTAGGCTATATGAACGCATCGCCATCACACATTTGTTTAAACTACTCGCGCGACCTCTAATTTATATTGGCATACCTATGCCTATAACCATTCCAGAAGTGTTTACAACAACTCATCAAAATTTGATCACAATCGGAGGAGTGGTTTATGAACGCATAAAAGACGAACAAACGAACATTCATTTTGATATATATACTAGCTGTACCCAGCATGCGTTGCAATGCCAATCAAAGAAAGTGTTGGCGTTGTAACTTTGCTTGCTGAAGTGCTTTTGGATTCCAAATATATTTTTTTTCCGTTAAAAACTTCTAAACTATTGCAAAATTGATGTATTATCTCAAAAAAATCATGGGAGCATGCTCAACAACTCAACAAACGTTCATCGCAATAAAATGAATGGTATATGAACGCATACGGGACTTTGTTGAAACGATTTGAGTGCCGTCACCCATTTGTTGAATATAGTCGTACACTACCTATTGTAAAATGGATTTACTAATTCGAAAACCTTCCCAGGCGTGTACACAACAACTCATCAAAATTTCATCGCAATCGGATGAATGCCATATGGACATATACGGGATTTTGTTTAAACGATTCGCGCGCCGTCACTCATTTGTTGAATCTACTTGTGCGCCACCCATTGAAAAACGGATTTACTAATTCATACACCTTCACAGGATTGTACTCAACTCACTAAAGTTTTATCACAATTGGATGAATGGTATATGAACGCATACGGGATTTGATTGAAACGATTCACGCGCTGTCGCTCATTTGTTGAATCTACTCGTGCGGCACCAATTGTAAAATGGATTTTCTATATCAGAAATCTGCGCGGGAGTGGAAACAACATTTCACCCAATTTCATTGCAAACGCATGAATGGTATATGAACGCATACGGAGTTTTTTTTAACGATACACGCGCCGTTACTCATTTGTTGAATCTACTCGTGCGCTAACTATTGTAAAAAAGATTTACTAAGTCAGAAACCTTTCCTGGAGTGTGCACAACAATTCACCAAACTTTCATAGCAATCGGATGAATGGTATATGAACGCATACTGGACTTTGTTTAAATGGTTCGCGTGCCGTCGCTCATTTGTTGAATCTACTTGTGCGATACCTATTGTAATGTGGATTTACTCTGCCTGAAACCTTCCCTGAAGTGTACAAAACATCTCACCCAAGTTTAATCCCTATCGGACGAATGGTATATGAACGCATATGGGACTTTGTTGAAACGCTTCGCGCGTCTTCCCTCATTTGTAATATCTACTTGTGCGCTACCAAATGTAAAATGGATTTACTAAGCCTGAAACTTTCCCTGAAGTGTACACAACAACTATGTTGAAACACTTTGCGCGTCGTCGCTCATTTGTTTAATCTACTTGTGCGATACCTATTAAAAAGTGGATTTACTAAGCCAGAAACCTTCCCTGAAGTGTACACAACATCTCACCCAAGTTTCATCGCTATCAGACGAATAGTATATGAACGCATACCGGAATTTGTTGAAACGCTTCGCGCGTCGTTGCTCATTTGTCGAATCTACTCGGGCGCTACCCATTATAGAATGGATTTACTAAGCCAGAAACCTTGCCTGTAGTATACACAACCTCTCACCCAACTTTCATCGCTATCGGACGAATAGTATGTGAACGCATACAGGACTTTGTTGAAACGCTTCGCGCGTCGTCGCTCATTTGTTGAATCTACTCGTGCCCTACCTAACGTAAAGTGGATTTACTAAGCCAGAAACCTTGCCTGTAGTATACACAACGTCTCACCCAAGTTTCATCGCTATCGGACGAATGGTATGTGAACGCATACAGGACTTTGTTGAAACGCTTGGCCCGTCGTCGCTCATTTGTTGAATCTACTCGTGCGCTACCTAGTGTTAAGTGGATTTACTAAGCCAGAAACCTTCCCTGAAGTGTACACAACTTCTCACGCAAGTTTCATCGCTATCAGACGAATAGCATATGAACGCACACGGGACTTAGTTGAAACGCTTCCCGAGTCATCGCTCATTTGTTGAATCGACTCGTGCGCTACCTATTATAACATGGGTTTACTCAGCCAGAAACCTTGCCTGTAGTGTACCTAACCTCTCTCCCAAGTTTCATCGCTATCGGACGAATGGTGTGTGAACGCATACAGGACTTTGTTGAAACGCTTGGCCCGTCTTCGCTCATTTGTTGAATCTACTCGTGCGCTACCTATTGTTAAGTGGATTTACTAAGCTAGAAACCTTCCCTGAAGTGTACAAAACTTCTCACCCAAGTTTCATCGCTATCAGACGAATAGTATATGAACGCATACGGGACTTGGTTGAAACGCTTCGCGAGTCGTAGCTCATTTGTTGAATCTATTCGTGCGCTACCTTTTAAACATGGATTTACTAAGCCAGAAACCTTGCCTGTAGTGTACACAACCTCTCACCCAAATTTCATCGTAATGGAATGAATGGTATATGAACGCATGTGGACTTTCTTGAAACAAACGCACGCCATTTTGTTGAAGCTACTCGCGCGCCATCTATTGAAAATTGGATTTACTACGCCTATAACTTTTCCGGGACTGTGCACAACAACTCGCCAAAATTTGATCGCAATCGGATGAATTGTATATGAACGCATCGCCATTACGCATTTGTTTAAACTACTCGCGCGCTATCTATTTTGAAACGGATTATCTATGCCTATAAACCTCCCGAAAGAGTTTACAACAAATCACCAAAATTTTGTCGCAATCGGATGAATGGTTTATGAATGTTGCATCAACCGCTCTGGCTATCCTGTCGGGGCAGCTAGGTTTCATGTTACATGACTGCAGAAACCGCTCCGAACCTCACCTACACTTCAAAGGTCCGACAATTAAAAAATATAGAAAATAGATAGAGGGGATGGAGTCCTTTCGTTTAAGCCCTCACGCAACTTTCTCCGATTACACGTTTTGGTGATATCCACTATTTTCGGAAATCTCGGATCGATGACTTTGTAGTTGTTCAATAATCGATAAATCGATAATCAATAAATAAAAATAATAAATAAGCATAAAGCAATAAATAAATCGATGTATAATGTGGATGTGAACAGAAACTGACCAAGGGAGGTAAACGAGGATGAACCCGGCGAAATTAGGTGGAAGCAATGGTGCACTTCTGTGTTAAATCTAAATAAATTTGGAAAATCTGTTTGGAATTTTAGGGAATTCTGGGGACGAGGAAGGTGGGGAATGGGGGAAGGGAGTAGAGAGGAGGGTATGCAAGCATCTATCATAAAGTTTGAAAGCCCCGCCATCTTAGAGGAGCCTAGGTGCGCATGCGCACTAATAATACTTAATTTACAGGGGGTTGGTGTAGTTCTTTCCTAAGTTTTTATATTATAAATAGACTTATCTCATAGGTAGAGAGGATGGAGCCTAATCGTTCAATCCCTCACACGACTTCCTCCGATTACTCGTTTGGGAGTTCACACGACCTTGCCCCTGGATGTATCGCGGGTTGCCTATTCAGTCAGCCGGGGGATAGGACACCTCTACTAACGAGCACGGGCAACTGAACAAGTAACTAGCGATGTGTTCATGTGACACAAATTAATTCGCTATATAATCGTCTAGTTGGAATATATATGTGTTATCATACTTCACTATTGAAAACCTTACGGATGAATGGAGAGCACTACTTAGGGCTACACACATTGTGTAGAGATGATGGATTTACCTGGCACATAGTACATATAGTGTGGTCTGTTATAATGTACAGAAGGTGACAACCCATTAAGAACAACACTACACAGCGCACACATATCCAACTCTCGCCATACCACTGTATGCCTCCCCTCTAGCGTCACACATTTTAACTGGCACGATTTATTCTGAACTTTTACTTTTAACGCCACAATGGCTTAATCTCCCGAAGTACTATTTAAAAATGCTCTACCTGTACCTACAATCCAATAATACACTATGTACACAGTATTTCCACAATAATTTCTGGACGTCTATTGACAATAAAATAGTTGTGTATAAAGACGAGTTAATTCGGCGTCACGATACGTCATTAATTGTTTTCTTAAAGAAATGACAGAGCCTCTACGATTAAACTTTGCATGCGCTTTTTAAAATGAAAAGCCTAAACATTCCTACAAATATAAATATAAGGTAAACGAAAGAACATGTAGTTTGTACGTTTATCACTTACTGATTTAACTGATTTCCACTTTCATCTGCTTCTTCATTCTGATTCTCTTCTTTTGCATCCTAGGGATAAGATGGAATAATGTTTGTCAGTGTCATCACCTTATACATTTACACAAATGACAATCCAAGTCATTGTACAGCACTGCTCAGCAGAAGTGAAAATACATTCGCTGAATGACTTTCTACTGTCCATCACATCCTAGTGCTAGAGATAAACATTATACAGATAAGTGGCAATAATCCCCAGTTGTGAAAGTTATAGCACACATTTTGAGATCAAGTTAAATTTAGAGTGATTGGAAACACTAAAATCAGTGCCTTAATGGAGGTAATAGCTCTAAGGATTGACGACAAATGAACGTTTATTTTTAATTCTTTTATCCGTAAGACCAAAGAGGGGGCCAGACCACAATACAATAGACCATAACAGGTCCTACGGTCCAACACGTGCACATAGCATTGAGTAACAAGCTATTAGACTGCCCAAACGAGCATAAATTTTTAGAATGACGGCATAAATCAATCATCCCTTAGAATATTATATAAGGCATTTCTTCGTAATTCACGGCAATATAGTATTTCAATGATCAAAAAGTAGATTGAGTTAATTATATGCCTCTATGAGGAGTCTATTGTAGAGCATGCTAGTAACAGTAAGAATTATGTGTCTGCTAGAGTACGGGAGGATACAGTTTGCAAAGGAGATCAGAGCAGCTAGGAACTCTAAGAATTATGTGTCTGCTGGACTACGGGATCACACAGTTTGCAAAGGAGATTGAAGCAGCTAGTAACTCTAAGAATTATGTGTCTGCTAGAGTACGTAAGCACACAGTTTGCAAAGGAGCTTAGAGCATGTTAGTAGCTCTAAGAATTATGTGTCTGATAAAGTACGGGAACACACAGTTTACAAAGGAGATTAGAACAGCTAGTAACTCTAAGAATTATGTGCCTGCTAGTGAACGGGAGCACACAGTTTGAAAAGGATTAGAGCAGCTCGTAACTCTAAGAATTATGTGTCTGCTAGTGTACGGGAGCACACAGTTTACGAAGGAGATTAGAGCATGCTAGTAACTCTAAGAATTGTGTGTCTATTAGAGTACGGGAGCACACAGTTTGCAAATGAGATTAGAGCAGCTAGTAACTCTAAGAATTGTGTGTCTATTAGTGAACGGGAGCACACAGTTTGCAAATGAGGTTATAGCATGATAGTATCTCTAATAATTATGTGTCTGCTAGAGTACAGGAGCACACAGTTTGCTAAGGAGGTTAGAGCAGTTACTAACAGCCAAACTGTTCCGTTTGTCATCAACTTAATTGTAAGAACACAACTCTAAATCCCTAAAGGCTATTAGGAGATAAGGAGATGTCTTGGAAATAAGCATGAAGTTACTTACCTCATTCAGATCTGAAGATGATGCTTTCGTGTTGATGCATGTAACGATATACGGAATAGAAGATTCCTCAATCTTAATGTCTGTGTGATGGTCTGTATCGTCCTGCAAATAAATGACTTGTTTCACGTATATGTTCCTTTACGTAGGTTAAAATACATCTTACAGATGGCTTGTAAACTTCCACTGAAGGAATCATGAAATAAAATAACATACTGAAGGTAATTAAACCCCACATTCATAGTTTTCTTTCCGAAGTGAAATGCCATGTCCTGTGGTTCGGATTCCACGTAAAAAGGAGGTCCCGTGGCTTATGATCTACAGATTAACGGTCACGTTAAACTACAAGCTTCCTTTTTTCATAGTTTTCTTTCGTCAATAGCCACATGGCAAAAAATAACCGTTATTGTACAGTGTTTGTCGAAAAGCATTTCAGTTAAAATACACTCGCAAACTGTAGGCCAAGCATATTGTCACTAGCATTGAGTGTGTGTGTTGGAACTTTGCGGCGTAGCTGCAGTTACTTAGAGTTACCATACAGCGTTAATAAGGACAAGCAACGTTGATAAATTTTGGGTTAAGATATTTCGTACCAAGCGTTGACACTTAAAAAAAAATTATCTCATGGATACTAAACGTAGGGAGTAATTTAACGTGAACGATAAACAAATAGGGGTTTATTTGTAAGTACAGTGGCAGCTACTTGAAGTCTCATTTCATTTAAATTCACTTGTAATACATAATACATGAGTCATTGTGGTTATCAAGATGATTACACAATGTGTTAATAAATAGAGAACTGAATAAGAATATTTTTACAGACAATAACTTAAGAGCATTTCAGAACGAAAATGCTGCCCATGGTCTAATAAAATGCTGAGATACATCGCCATAGACCATCTCTGGGGAGTTTTCCGCCGAGACTTCATGCCAGTCCAAAACAAGACACATCCCTCTTTCTCCTTCGTTCAAACCCCTAACTATCAAATATGTATGCAACATTGGAGGCTATGATGCAGATACTGACAGTCACAGCTAGCAGTGGAGGCCGGCTTCAAGGATGGACCATCAATATATTCACAACCATGGCTACCTGCGGAGGGAGGCATCAAGGTGGGAGGAGGAGCAACATCATATTGACAGGGCAGGCAGTGAAGGTCACCCGAAGCTTCATTTGAGTGTTCGGACACTTCTGATCTCTTAATTTAGATTTACAATAGAAATCCTACGCGCCCTAGAACACACATGTCTCACGGGCCAGTCTAGGATTTTACAGGGTGTGGTATAGATCGCGTTACATTGCCGTATAACATTCCCTTAAAAACAAAATGGCAGCATTGACGTCGTCATCAACGACGTCTCGAAAGACACTAGATAGTTTTCTAGAAAGCTTACGGGAAACTCCTGGGAAATCGAGGGTTAAGGGTGGGGGAAATATAAACAGAAATCTGCATTTACAATAACCCTTCGAAACGCGATACTTATCGAATTCTTACAATTGCCTAATATTTACAACATATGTATCCCCATCTTTACTTGAACTATATAGTATATCTGGTAAAGATCCTGATACACATGTCATTTCTAAGTGTTACTGTAAATTGAAAGAATTTGCACGTGTATCGGGATCCATATCATACATTCTTTATGTTAAAGATGGGCATACATATTTTAAAAATATAAGCTAACATACCAGAATGTCGATGAGCATCGCCATCTATACCAGACCTCATATATATATAGATGGGGATACATCATATACATAAAAGTGAAAGTATGTATGTATGTATGTATGTGGATTTGTTCTCTAAACAAATATACACCGTTCCACCACTCCTCAGCAAAATTTTGCATGCACATAGTTCAAGACCCAGAAGAAACCGCTGGTCACATGAATTTTGGATAGTCTTTCTCATTCTTCTGATTTCGGACTTTTTGCACTCGAGCAAGGCTAATAATGTCAGAATATAAACTGACGAAAGAATGGCAAGGCCGGTCGTTTCCATGGCACCAGTAGCTGAAGACGTGACCACCATATTTCCATCTATCTCTGTAAGAGGCCATGCCACTCCACTTTCTCCACGGCAAGAGTAGCTCAAGACGTGACAAAAGGGTTTCCATCTATCCCTGTAAGAGGCTATGGCAATCCATTCTCTATCAAAACCACGACATAAAAATCTGAATAAGTTTTTGTTTAAAAGTTATTAACAGGGGTCGCAGTAGGGAATTGTAATTAATTGAAGTAATTGAATTGGCTAACCCTGCAACTGGAGATATCATCAATAAACATAGTATTAAGTTCACATGAGCTTTAATGATTCTGTTGTTGATTAATTGAGAAGCTTTGCAATATTTTGCTCATATAGCCCATGAATTTGAGTGTGTATGGATTTTTAGCCTATTTTCATTATTGAAAAAAAAAAAAAGGCTTACGAGATCACCTTTTGTCCGTGTGTCTGTCTCTGCGTGCGTGTGATTCGTGTGCCCCCCCCCCTAATAAAATCTAAACGGCTGGACCGATTTCAATGAAACTCGGTAAGTTCATAGCACTATTCCGGGCGACCCCGACGTTCCCTTCAAATTTTGTTACGTCTCACCAATCCAACATGGCGGCTGTGAGAAATATTTCACCAGCATTCAATATCTCAGAAACTATTACCGATATCACCCCGGAATTTTCAATGGTGATAAAGAGAACTACTAGAAGTTCACTTATGTGACCTTTGAAAACCTGGTAACTACAAAACCAACATGGCGCCCAAGCGAATTTGCGACTTTTAAATAGACGTTTCTTGCGATTAAACCAACCAAACGCAATGAAACTTGGTACAGTATATGATTATATACATTGTAATGCACCGACATCTAACTTCGTTCAATTGTTTACATAACCTCAATATGGCGGCTGTGCGAAATATTCCACCGGCATTCTATATCTCTGAAACTATTAGCGGTATCACCCTGAAATTTTGCACGGAGATAAAGGGCACTACTGGAAGTTCATCGATGAGACTTTTAAAACCGGTCAACTACAAAACGAACATGGCAGCCAAGCGAAGTTGAAAGTTTTAAATATACTTTTCTCGCGATTTAATGATCCAAACGCAATGAAGCTTGGTACAGGAAATGTTTATACACATTGTAATGCACTGGTATGTAATTTAGTTCAATTGTTTACATAACGTCAAGATGGCGGCTGTGCGAATTTATAAATTAAGTTTTCATTTCTTCTGTCGTAATCATGCGATCGAAGTGAAAGTTTGAATAATGAACCTAGGCAATAATTTTCCTTTAAAGGTACATGACTATGGCCAATACATATAACAATCCAACATATCGACCATCCGGAATATTTAGACTGTTCTCAATATCTACGAATCTACCAAAGCAATCACACTATTTTTTTTATGTTCATAGGGGTTATGAACATAAGTTCACCTATAGGACTTTCAATAACCTGGTGATCACAAATCCAACTTGATGGCGACGCGAAGTATAAATATTCACATGGTCGTTTCTCGCAATTTAACCATCCAAGTGCAGTGAAACTTGGTACAGTAAATCCTTATACAAATGTTAATCCACTGGCATCTAATTTATTTAAATTGTTTCCATAACCACAAGATGGCGGCTGAGCGAAATTTAAATATCTCGTTCTTACTTCTTGTGTCCTAATCATGTGATTGAAGTTTGAGTACTACACGTATACAATAATCTTCATGTAACAGTACATAACTCTAAGCCCTACATATATAAAGTCCAACATGGCGACCTTTCGAAATAATTAGACGGTTCTCAATATCTACGAATCTATTACAGCAATCAAACTGAAATTTAGTATGTTGATAGAGGCAATTTGCATTAGTAGGATATATGAAAATAGGCTGTCTAGTTCTTCACGGGACTACTTGTTTCTGATAACATGTGTTACTGTGATGGCTGTGGTAGTGTGTGTATTTGTAATTCAAATAACGATTGGAAGGGATGTTGCTATGGCCATCAGTTAGGAACTATCACGGTATTTGCTTCGAGAATAATAAATTACCCCTGGCACTACAGCCCATGAAGGGCCAAGGCCAACCAACCGACCGCTGCCCAGCCATTTGGCCAGCGTGGTCAGCGCTTCGGGTCCCCTCGGCGATTAATCTTGGTTTTCGTGACCGAGATTTGCTTCAAGTAGAAGTGGGAAACCACGGAAAACAATTACCAAGTTTCACACTAACACACCTGGTCGTCTAATTGATTTCTGCATTTTATATATAATTTTATTTAATATTTACTCTTTAGGTCTCCGAAACCTATGAGACATTTTGGGTCTAATTTTACACTCATGAAGCCGCTGCTGACACGGAAGACTTTCAATTTTACCATATGACGAAAGTATCACGCGCAGTATATTGAATGTAATATCTACTAGAACTGAAATGTTATACACTCCGTTAAGGTGTATTCCACTACTGATATGTTGACGTTTAAGTTTTATTAATTATAATGAATTTATGCTGCATTTTTTTATTGTTGACAGTATTTACCTGTACAAGCTGTCTTTTATATTACAAATCAGAAATACAGTAACTTTTGAGTGATATTGCAGATTGTTCTATGAATAGTATTTGCCTTTGGTATTCGGGTTATATTGTCATTGATAATTGTCCTGCTTTATGATTACTGTATGCTAATTTGTAATGGAACCGGATGTTAAATTATGAATTTAGTTGATTACATCTTAATTACCAAATTAAAGTACGAATATATAATATTATGAGATAATTTTCGGCTGGTAAGGACCAAACAGTAAGCAATGATACTTTGCCATACGAATAGCGGACATTATTTAGTTCGATTCTATTCGTTCACAATTGTTTTCCTATGTTTATGTACAAATATTAGCCATGTTAGTGCTTACTGACAAAAGTTATTGAATAGCCTAATGTTATATTGTCATGAGTTCTAATCACTCTGGATTCAGGTATAGCATTTTAGAGATTAGTAAGAAGGGAGTATACTGAATTTATTTCTTATCTTACGAAATACTTTAGAGGCTAAGGAAGTCCAATGTGTTCAGAATCTAAGCATCATATTTGATATTATAGTGGGATTATACGCTGCTTAATTTACTTTAACTGGATGTGGATTATATAATGTATGTGTAAATTATTTTCACATCAATACTGTCCCTAATATGCTGCTATAGTACACACTGAGCTATGTACAGGAATAAGTCATTTCTCATAATTCACGTATTTTGTGCGAGGTTGAAAATCATAAGTATATTTGACTCCACAATGATGACTTAATCTTCCAATCATTGAATAATTGAAATATGATTTCCTATCAAGAAGGTGGTTGCAACATTAGAATGAACATATAAGCCTACTTTCTCTAAAATATATGGGTATACTAATAGCAGTTTGTCCTCACCCCTAAAGCAATCACCTCCACCACAATGATTTTTTTTTGTTTTCTTTTAAATTGATAATTAGCCAGTAAGTGTCTACATCAATATTATATACTTTATGATGATTAAAAATCAAAAGTACTAACTACCTACTTGCTACCTTTGTACCAAATTTCGTTCAATTCGGTTTCACCGCCTTCGAATTGATAAGGGGTGGGGGCAGACACACAGACACACAAACATTACTTTAGCCCTGTGTAGATCTAATAAGTCTACTTTCATTATTTGCAAAAATCAAAAGTAGGCTAATAATAGTGATAACCTTATGAACACTGCTATAAGACGTCTTAATTACCCCATTAAATCAAAAATAAACACTATCAGGAAAGTAATTGTGAGACTGAGTTCTCGAAGAATTGTGTATTAACATCCCTTTCTACTATTGTTGCTTGCTCTGCTACGTTATTGCACACCACAGTACTTTTGGACTAGGTCTACAGTGAGTTATTATTGCACTTGAGTAACATCAGAGTTGAGGAGCAAAATTAATATTTTATATTACCATGTATCTGTCTATAACATATAAAGACACCTCCTGGGCAACGCAGGGTACAAATAATAGGTGGTACTTCATAAACATAAGCTAAAATGCCAAATTTCCGACGTGTATCGCCATCTTTACCATACATCGTATATAGGTGAAGTAAAGATGAAATACATATTTTACAAATATCAGCTAGAATGCCCAAATTTGGGTGTGTATCTGGATCTTTACCAGACCTATATAAGTCAAGTAAAGATGGGGATGCATATTTTATAAATATAAGCGACAATACGAAAATTTGGAAAACGATAGCATCTCATTTCCAAGTCTTATTTTAAATGCCATGCACCAACACAAAACACTTTATTCCCAGACATTTGCCCATAAGCTCGCCATGTAAACATTCAGTGTCTTTCGTGATGTCGTCGATACTTCATCTCTGCAGCCATTTTGTTAATAAGGCTTTCCATACAAACACGAACCTAACCTGGTGCTTACTCCCCAGACCCTGTGGGTGGGGTCGGTAGAATTACGCCCTCGGTAACCTCTGCCTGTCGTAAGAGGCGACTAAAAGGGCACCGAGTGGCCACCGGTATAAGTGGCCCCACTCAATGTCGCCAACGGCCTCTTCTGAGGGTGGATGAGCGAATTGAGGTCAGGGCACTCTCTTGTCCTTGGGCTGAGAAATGGCCCCTAATGGCGGATGAAGCAAATCATCTTGGTCAACGGCATAGAATGGAGAAGGCAACGGGAAACCACTCCATTAAAGATCTTGAGAGACATCCCCGGGAAAAACCATCATGGCTGGTTTCAAAGTAAAATGTTCCGGAGATTCAATTCCCTCATTCGGATCTCCGGGAGGGAATACGACGAAAAGAGCTATGAGAAATATCAATATAGGTACGTGGAATGTGAAATCATTATATCAGTCAGGAAAGTTGCAGAACGAGATCAAAGAAATGCAGCGACTCAAGATAAACATATTGGGACTAAGTGAAACAAGATGGCCTAGCTCAGGTAAAATGCATAGCAAAAAAATGAAGATATATTACTCTAGTAATGATGATAATTATCACTGGAATGGAGTTGCTATTATTGTTGACAAAATCACGAGCCAGTGTGTGACAAGTTTTTTGTTAGTCTCCGACAGGGTAATCGCTTTACAGTTACAAACAAAAAGAGCAAAAGTTAACATTATACAAGTCTATGCTCCAACTGCTGACAAGAGTGAAGCAGAGTTGCAGCATTTCTATAAAGAAATTGAGCAAGTATTGAGTACCACAAAATCTAGAGACATCAGAATCATCATGGGCGATTTCAACGCCAAAATTGGCAAGGGACGTGATGGTGACTAAATAGGAGATTTTGGTTTGGGATCACGAAATGAACGGGGAGAAAGCCTGGCACGGTATTGTGAGGACAATGAGTTAGTTGTTACAAACACTTTCTATAAGCTACCAGAAAGAAGATTGTACACCTGAAAAGCACCTGGAGATAACGTTAACAACATTATCCGGAATCAATTAGATTACATCCTAATCAATAAACGCTACAGGAATGCCATCAAGGCAGTGAAAACTTATCCGGGAGCAGATGTGGCATCAGACCACAATCCACTTGTGGCTAGATTCGAAATAAAGCTTAAGAAAATATTATGAAAACAAAATAAGGATATGCTATGCATCTCACAACTTCAAGATCCTATAGTGAGAGAACAAATTACAGAACGAATCAATGAAGAGCTCTGTAAAGAAGAGAATAAATTCTTCAGTGATGTTAATGACAAGTGGAAATCCTTCAAGGGACTACTCCAGCATACAAGTCAAGAGATGCTGAAAGATGGTAAAACAGTGCATAAAAAACTTGGATGACTGATGAAATAATACAATTGATGGAAAAGAGGAGGCTCTGTAAAAACCGAGATGAAGATCTTTACATGAGTACACATGCAGAAATAAGAAGGAAGATACGGTTAGCAAAGGAGATATGGCAGGGGCGTATATAAGAGGAGGAGCCCCCCCCCCCCGAAATTGTAGTCACATATATTATTTGTTTATGAATTAAAACATTAAAAACCAATATTATCATGTACTATTGTTACTAAGTGACGTATGGCAACGTTGCAAAGCAAGGCGAAGGTACTATTGTTACTAAGTGACGTATGGCAACGTTGCAAAGCAAGGCGAAGGTAGAGCGATGTAAACAGTGTGACAATCAGTTTGCTATGATCTTATGAGTAACAACATATCCTCTTATTACTCTCCAGTGCCTTCGCTCTTATGAACGAACCAAGAAGAGCAACAAGTGCCCTTGAAGAGTGTAACAAAAGTGTTTTCCCTAACTTTTATATCCTTATCAAACTTTTGGCAAATTTGCCTCTCTCTGTAGCTATGCTACTGATACTGCCGAACAGAGTTTGAGTTGGTTGAAAACATACTTAAAAAATTCCACTTCTGAAAACAGACTCAACGGTCTAGTATTATAATCGATTCACAGACACATACATCTCACTGACGATGAAGTTATGAACTGATTTGGCAATGCTTCAAGAAACCTTGACTATATTATAGTGTGAGTTGTAAATCAAAACAGTAACATTAATTCTTTCCACGTAAACACTATCAAGTGAGCAAGATGATTGTATTAATAAAAAGTATCATAAAATGGTCTTAGTTGTGTTTGACATTAACCAAACATAAAACATCACAACAAATTGGTTGAAAAAGTGATGCCAGATAGCCTTAAAAGTCATCGTTTTGCCCCGAATTATAAAAAAGTTTCCCGGGGAGAACCCCGGATCCCCTATTCTTTGGGCCTATACCATGCCCCCTAACCCCCGGTTGGGCACCCCCCGAAATAAAATTCTATATACGCCCCTGAGATATGGTACACGGAAAGAAGCACAGAGATTGAAGACTTAATTACAAAAAACGACAAAAATGGTGACATCATTACTGGTAATAAAGAAAAACTTGAGAGATGGAAGGAATATATAGAAGAACTGTTTGAAGATGATAGGAAAGAACCTTATGCTAGTGAAGATATAGATGTCGAAAATGGACCAGATATAACAAAAGAAGAAGTAATACATGCTACAAAGTTGTCAAAAATAATAAAGCCCCTGGTCCTGATCTCATAACAGCTGACATACTGAAACTCGTTAATGAAGAACATTTAGATGTCTTAGTAGACTTGTATAATTCAATCTACAACACAGGAGTCATTCCTCATGAATGGCTACAGTCTATATTTGTTACATTGCCGAAAAAGGCAAATGCCCGTCAATGCAGCGATCATAGAACAATCAGTCTCATGAGTCATACTCTGAAAATATTCCTAAAAATTATCCATCCAAGGATCTTCAAAAAATTGGAACAAAATACCAGTGAAACACAATTTGGTTTCAGAAATGCACTAGGAACAACAGAAGCCCTGTTTACCTTCAATGTGATGGCACAGAGATGTTTAGATGTGAATCAATCCATGTATATCTGCTTTTTTGGTTAGGCCTATAATAAAGCTTTCGACAAAGTTCGCCATGATTGCCTCATCCAAATGCACCAGCAGAAGAACTTGGATGTGAAGGACATTAGAATCATCAGCAATATTTATTAGAAACAGACTGCGGTCATAAAGGAAGTTAGGGAGCTATCTTAAGAGGTGGAAATAAAACGTGGTGTTGGACAAGATTGTGTTTAATCAATACTCAGAAGAAATATTACAAGCAGCTATAGAGGAAGAAACAGCAGGAATTAAAGTTAATGGAAAAATAATAAACAAGTATTTTTGCAGATGACACGTTGTTATTCGCAGAAAGTCTACAAGATTTACAGCGACTGACTAACAAAGTCGTGGAGGCAAGTGAAAAATGGAGATTAACACTTGATGTCAGTAAGACACGTTTTATGGTAGTATCACGAACACATAATCAAGAGAGCTTAATAATCAATGGGGAGACAGTACAGCAAGTGACAACGTACAAATATTTAGGAACAAATGTGAACTGCTACATTGACTGTACTGAGGAGATAAAGTCCAGGATCGGTCAAGCCAGAAATGCATTCAATAAAATGAGGAGAGTGATCTGTTAAAAGTTTAAATTATACGCCAAATCAATACATAAATAAATATGTGTATTTTATATATTAGTACATGTTTCGACCCACAGTGGGGTCATCCTCACCCTAAACAGAAAATCAATTAAGAATTGAAAAACTAAAATGGCATATGCGCCTTAAATCTAAATTAAAATGAAAAATTAATGATAATAATTGTAATAAATAAAATATAGTAATAAAAATGGATATCCTTACAAAGTAGTATTAATTAAATAAATATAAGATTGGTCTTTTAACAATAATTATAAAAAAGTAGTTAGAAATAAGAACTATTAACGGTGAGTGTAAGAATGTTAAGCTTTAATTTTTTTTTATCAAAATATACACAAAACAATTTAGAAGATCAATAAAATAATTCAGCTCGGCGCTTGAGTTAAGTAAGTTGAATCCTCTTCAATACGGAGACTATTAACGATTTTTAAAAGGTGCCGACCAGTATTACGATGACATGAAATAACCTAACAGATAGGAAAATAAAACATGCCAGAAAAATGTATATAAATAAACGAAACATAATTAGCCAGCATATGAAACTGATAAAAATCTACTTTAAATGATTTATTATCACCTACCTCGTTGTATGGGATGGAGAAATTCGGAAATTCGTACAAGAATTTGAGTTGAAATGCCCAATATGGATATGTGGCAATTCTAATAAATGTCCAAAACGTTTAGAAGAGAAACCGGGATTCTTGAAATGGAATTACGGTATCAGAAGTTCCACTTTAAATTTGCCAAACAGTGTTAGGTTATGTATATGCTGATTTAATGCAACCGTCTATGGAGAATGAAATGAATAAGTATAGCAATCAGTCTTGATTAAAAGGAGGTATTAAAGGTATTGGTTATACCATTAAGTAATCTTACCGTGTTGAAAATTCTCCCGTAGTACCGTATGTACTGCATACATTAAGTATTTATCAAATCAATGAAGTATAGGTGGCATGTCATTATTAGTAATCTAGGTGAATAAATATATGTCAACGAGCTTTAAGGTTTGGATGTATTGCATTCTTTAGGCTACCTAAGTGTAAAATATAGTTTCCAAGGAGATATGGGAGTGAAGTTTAATAAAAGTGCCGTTGTAGCGTTGCTATGCATAAAATACCCGCTCATATATGCTTCATAGTTCGAAATGTTATCATAAATATATACTTTTGTCGTAAGTATTTAATTATAATAGGAAAATAGTATAGTATGTTATATCTTCAAAAAGTATATTAATTTTCATTTGGCTCTTATCCTGGTTTAAATATATACACTTCATTGAGATGAACGTTTAGGTATATTGCATCTCACAGGAAACCAAATGCAATGGGTAGTTTCAAAGAAGATATGAAGATGCAATTTAACAAATTTGCCGTTGTAGCGTTGCTATGTATATGACCGAATCAACCTACCAAATATCAAATAGGTCACCAATAATGTGTATTAAATCCTTGTTTTAACAATTATTAGATGAATACCAGGAATTAATATATTCTAATGCTGCAATTGTCGAAGGGTAGGATTAGATTTACCCCTATGTTAAGCTAAGTGTCTGTGTTTAAGTGTAATCTATTTCTTTTTTAATCAAATATATTGACAATTTAACAAGCAAATGTGGGAAACGAAGGTAAGGTGATGCCGCTGATATTTCATTAAGGAATATAACAATATTTGTTATTGTGGAAATGTTATTATGTTCTTTACATTAATATGATTGTAAGTTCAATCTGTTAAGTTACTAAACCTCGGGTGTATAAATAAGGAGTTAAATATCAAACATGATAAACAGTCCGAAAATCTATTTAAACAGAGGTCATGGCAAATAAATCATATATATAATTAAATCAGAAATGCGCCACATTGTGAAATACTTGGGCATCTCATGAAAATCCACGGAATTGTGCAACAAAGGGGGACACTTCAATGAGCTGAAACGAAACATGTGTATATGATCTTTGTGTAAGCCTAAGTGATTTGGTATTACATTTCAACATATGAAAATTATACTGAGACAAAAATACAGACTTGCTAAGACTCGTAAGATTGAGAAAATATAAGTGAATGTAGTGTAAACGTATTTGAATGCTTAATGTTTGTCTTGTATTTATTTCTTTAATAATAAGATTTGCTGTGACTAGTTTATATAAATCTATGAAAAATGTTGATATTGGTAATATTGTATCTTTAATTGTCAGTTAATTCTGTTCTTTAAATTGGATTGATGTTAAGAATGGTGATGAAAAATTGTATACAATTTGATTTATGGTTGTTAAAGATGCTTATGGAGGTAGGATTGTTTGTTTCTTGTTTTTTATATGGTTCAAGATTGTGATGAACTAGGGGTTACTTTCGTTATTTATTTCATTTATGTTGAGGTCTGGGTATAATTTTTGGTTGATGTATATTTCTATTTTTTCAAGGATGTTTAATAGTTTGCCTTTGTCGGATAAATGTAAAATTGTTAAGTCTGTGTTAATAGATGTAAAAGCATGCTTCATATTATTTATGTGTTCTCCCATACTTGAATATTTCTTATATTTGACAGCATTAACGTGTTCATTGTAACTTTTATTAAAAGTTCTCCCAGTTTGGCCAATATATGTGAGTTTGCAAGTGTTACATTCAAGTTTATATACTCCTGATTTATTGAACATGTTTTCTGTATTTATTTTGTTGTGATTGTAAATTATTTTGGATGTAGTATTATGTGTTTTAAATGCAATTTTACATTTTTTCTTTTTAAATATATTTGTTATACTGTAAATTTTATTGTTGGTGTATGTGAATGTTAGCAATGTCTTATTTACATATTCATTATTTAGTGTTGAAGTTATTTTATTCTTAATCTGTTTTAAGATATTATTATAGAATAGTTTATTGTATCCATTAAGTTCAGCAATGGTATAAATTGTGTTTATTTGTTGTATGTATTTCTCTGATTTCATGGGTGTATTTAATGCCCTTGTAATAAGACTATAGAATGTTGATTTTTTATGAGATCCTAGGTGCACAAAATCATTTCGTATGATATTATAAGTCATCGTAGGTTTACGGAATATGCTGTATGTGAAACGGTTATTTTCCCGTGTAATTGATATGTCCAGATAGTTCAAGGTTTTATTATTTTCAGATTCTAAAGTGAACTTAATATTAGGGTCTAAAGAATTCATATGAGTGAGAAAAGTATCGATATTAATGCTATCTTTATTAATAACGATAAATATATCATCTACATATCTTCCCCAAATTTCAAGACCAGGAAATTTATTGATAATGAAATGATGTTCTAAATATTCGATGTAAATATTGGCTAAAATCCCTGAAGCTGGGGAACCCATGCCTAAACCATCTATTTTTTGATATATAGATCCATTAAACGTGAAGTAGTTGTTATTTAAGATAAATGTTAGAATTGAAATGAACTCATCATTCTCAACTATACTTAAACCACTGTTTTGTGTTAAATTATCCTTTATTATTTTGATATTTGCTTTTATGGGTATGTTGGTGTACATATTTGAGATGTCAAGGGAATGCATAGTGTTTTGCTATTAAGTGAGAAGTCTTTTGTTTTTATAATGAAATCTTGGGAATTAATGTAAGAAGTATTCGCTTTGAATTGGTAATGGAATTTTAGAAACTTCTGTATGTATTTTGCCAATTTGTAAGTTGGACTATATTTATCATTGACTATTGGTCGAATGGGTATTTTTGTTTTGTGGATTTTTGGTAATGCTCTCAATGTGGGTAATTTCGGATTCATTTGATATAAACATTGTTTGTCTTTGTCATCAAATAGGAAAATTGTGTTGTTAATTATTTGTTTTAAATTTCTTTGCATTTTCGTAATTGGATCTTTTTTGATAATTATGAAAGATTTATCCTGTAAGAATTGTTCAGTTTTTTGTATGTAGGATTGTTCCTCTAAAATTACTGTTATATTTCCTTTATCCGCTTTTGTGACAATTAACTTGTCATTTTAAATTTTATCGTTGATATCTTTTATTATTGGTATATGGCTCATGTTGAACTTTTCTTGTTTAATTATTTTATCAAGTTGATTTTTAGCTTCATGTCGTAATGAATCTTGATCATCTGGAAATTTGCTGATTGCAAGTTCGATTTCCGCTATTGTTTGTTTTAAATTAATAGTGTTGGTTAAATTTGGCCAATTGTGTTTTGGACCCTTTTCTAATAAGCTCAATTCATCTTCGGAGAAAACTGTTGATTATAGGTTCATGATGGGGGGCTGGAAATTAATGATATTAGGTGGATTAAAATAGTTTTGTTGTTGTTGTGGTTTGTGTCGCTTTTGTTCTAATAAAGAATTTAATTTCTTTGAAATGGTATTCTCTTTTTTAACAATAGCGATATTAAGTCTGTATTCAAGTTTTTCCTGAAAAAGGTTCCATTCCAGTCGTGAAATGTTCTTAACCAAGTATAAATGGAGATCATAGCATTGATCAGATAAATGTTGTTTTTTCATATATAGGTATTTAAGTTCGTTTTGAAGCCAACATTTATTCACTTTGTTTTGTGTATATCTTATGTGATGATTTAATTTTCCTTTCATTTTTACTGAATTTAAGTGTTTAGGTATGAGATGTAACGTTAAACATTGCTTAATGAAATAAATATCTCTTAATAAAGTAGAAATTTTAATTCTGACCAATAGTCAATAATAAATATAGTCCAACTTACAAATTGGCAAAATACATACAGAAGTTTCTAAAATTCCATTACCAATTCAAAGCGAATACTTCTTACATTAATTCCCAAGATTTCATTATAAAAACAAAAGACTTCTCACTTAATAGCAAAAACACTATGCATTCCCTTGACATCACAAATATGTACACCAACATACCCATAAAAGCATATATCAAAATAATAAAGGATAATTTAACACAAAACAGTGGTTTAAGTATAGTTGAGATTGATGATTTCATTTCAATTCTAACATTTATCTTAAATAACAACTACTTCACGTTTAATGGATCTATATATCAAAAAATAGATGGTTTTGGCGTGGTTTCCCCAGCTTCAGGGATTTTAGCCAATATTTACATCGACTATTTAGAACATCATTTCATTATCAATAAATTTTCTGGTCTTGAAATTTGGGGAAGATATGTAGATGATATATTTATCGTTATTAATAAAGATATCATTAATATCGATACTTTTCTCACTCATATGAATTCTTTAGACCCTAATATTAAGTTCACTTTAGAATCTGAAAATAATAAAACCTTGAACTATCTGGACATATCAATTACACGGGAAAATAACCGTTTCACATACAGCATATTCCGTAAACCTACGATGACTTCTAATATCATACGAAATGATTCTGTGCACCCAGGATCTCATAAAAAATCAACATTCTATAGTCTTATTACAAGGGCATTAAATACACCCATGAAATCAGAGAAATACATACAAGAAATACACACAATTTATACCATTGCTAAACTTGATGGATACAATAAACTATTCGTTAATAATATCTTAAAACAGATTAATAATAAAATAACTTCAACACTAAATAATGAAGATGTAAATAAGACATTGCTAACATTCACATACACCAAAAATAAAGTTTACAGTATAAGCAATGTATTTAAATGGAAAAATTGTAAAATTGCATTTAAAACACATAATACTACATCCAAAATAATTTACAATCACAACAAAATAAATACAGAAAACATGTTCAATAAATCAGGAGTATATAAACTTGAATGTAACACTTGCAAACTCACATATATTGGCCAAACTGGGAGAACTTTTAATAAACGTTACAATGAACACGTTAATGCTGTCAGATATAAGAAATATTCAAGTATGGGAGAACACATAAATAATATGAACCATGCTTTTACATCTATTAACACAGACTTAACAATTTTACATTTATCCGACAAAGGCAAACTATTAAACATCCTTGAAAAAATAGAAATATACATCAACCAAAAATTATACCCAGACCTCAACATAAATGAAATAAATAACGAAAGTAACCCCTTGTTCATCACAATCTTGAACCATATAAAAAACAAGAAACAAACAATACTAGCTCCATAAACATCTTTAACAACCATAAATCAAATTGTATACAATTTTTCATCACCATTCTTAACATCAATCCAATTTAAAGAACAGAATTAACTGACAATTAAAGATACAATATTACCAATATCAACATTTTTCATAGATTTATATAAACTAGTCACAGCAAATCTTATTATTAAAGAAATATATACAAGACAAACATTAAGCATTCAAATACGTTTACACTACATTCACTTATATTTTCTCAATCTTACGAGTCTTAGCAAGTCTGTATTTTTGTCTCAGTTTAATTTTCATGTGTTGAAATGTAATACCAAATCACTTAGGCTTTCACAAAGATCATATACACATGTTTCGTTTCAGCTCATTGAAGTGTCCCCCTTTTTTGCACAATTCCGTGGATTTTCATGAGATGCCCAAGTATTTCACAATGTGGCGCATTTCTGATTTATTTATATATATGATTTATTTGCCATGACCTCTGTTTAAATATATTTTCGGACTGTTTATCATGTTTGATATTTAACTCCTTATTTATACACCCGATATTTAGTAACTTAACACAATGAACTTACAATCATATTAATGTAAAGAACATAATAACATTTCCACAATAACCAATATTGTTATATTCCTTAATGAAATATCAGCGGCATCACCTTACCTTCGTTTCCCACATTTGCTTGTTAAATTGTCAATATATTTGATTAAAAAAGAAATAGATTACACTTAAAAACAGACACTTAGCTTAACATAGTGGTAAATCTAATCCTACCCTTCGACAATTGCAGCATTAGAATATATTAATTCCTGGTATTCATCTAATAATTGTTAAAACAAGGATTTAATACACATTATTGGTGACCTATTTGATATTTGGTAGGTTGATTCGGTCATATACATAGCAACGCTACAACGGCAAATTTGTTAAATTGCATCTTCATATCTTCTTTGAAACTACCCATTGCATTTGGTTTTCTGTGAGATGCAATATACCTAAACGTTCATCTCAATGAAGTGTATATATTTAAACCAGGATAAGAGCCAAATGAAAATTAATATACTTTTTGAAGATATAACATACTATACTATTTTCCTATTATAATTAAATACTTACGACAAAAGTATATATTTATGATATCATTTCGAACTATGAAGCATATATGAGCGGGTATTTTATGCATAGCAACGCTACAACGGCACTTTTATTAAACTTCACTCCCATATCTCCTTGGAAACTATATTTTACACTTAGGTAGCCTAAAGAATGCAATACATCCAAACCTTAAAGCTCGTTGACATATATTTATTCACCTAGATTACTAATAATGACATGCCACCTATACATCATTGATTTGATAAATACTTAATGTATGCATTACATACGGTACTACGGGAGAATTTTCAACACGGTAAGATTACTTAATGGTATAACCAATACATTTAATACCTCCTTTTAATCAAGACTGATTGCTATACTTATTCATTTCTTTCTCCATAGACGGTTGCATTAAATCAGCATATACATAACCTAACACTGTTTGGCAAATTTAAAGTGGAACTTCTGATACCGTAATTCCATTTCAAGAATCCCGGTATCTCTTCTAAATGTTTTGGACATTTATTAGAATTGCCACATATCCATATTGGGCATTTCAACTCAAATTCTTGTACGAATTTCCGAATTTCTCCATCCCATACAACGAGGTAGGTGATAATAAATCATTTAAAGTAGATTTTTATCAGTTTCATATGCTGGCTAATTATGTTTCGTTTATTTATATACATTTTTTTGACATATTTTATTTTCCTATCTGTTAGGTTATTTCATGTCATCGTAATACTGGTTGGCACCTTTTAAAAATCGTTAATAGTCTCCGTATTGAAGAGGATTCAACTTACTTAACTCAAGCGCCGAGCTGAATTATTTTATTGATTTTCTAAATTGTTTTGTGTATATTTTGATTTTAAAAAATAAAGCTTAACATTCTTACACTCACCGTTAATAGTTCTTATTTCTAACTACTTTTTTAAAATTATTGTTAAAAGACCAATCTTTTATTTATTTAATTAATACTACTTTGTAAGGATATCCATTTTTATTACTATATTTTATTTATTACAATTATTATCATTAATTTTTCATTTTAATTTAGATTTAAGGCGCATATGTCATTTTAGTTTTTCAATTCTTAATTGATTTTCTTTTTAGGCTGAGGATGACTCCACTGTGGGTCGAAACATGTACTAATATATAAAATATATATATTTGTTTACGTATTGATTTGGCGTATAATTTAAACGTTTAATTCTAACAGCAATACGGATATTTAAAAACATTTGTTTTCAATGGCAAATGTATTTGCATTCTATAGAGTGATCTGTAGCAGAGATTTAATTTACATCTAAAAATTAGACTTCTGAGATGTTATATCTCCTCCACCTTGTTCTATGGAGTTGATACCTGGACCATAAAGAAAAGAGAAATGGACATATCGGAGGCATTTGAGCTATGGACGTACAGAAGGATACTGAGGCTGAGTTGGAAAGAAAAGGTCACCAACGATGAAGTGATGAGGCAGATGGGAAAGAGAAAGGAAATATTAAATACTGTCAAAATTAGAAAACTGCAGTATCTGGGTCATGTGATGAGAGGAGGGAAATATCATCTGCTGCAGCTGGTCATTCAAAGGAATCTACAAGGTAAAAGAGGACCAGGAAGAAGACGAATTTCTTGGATCGATAATCTGAAAACTTGGTTCAATTGTTCCACTATTGAGCTGTTTCGTGCTGCATCATCGAAAGCAAGAGTCTCTATGATGTTGCCACCCTCCTGAAGGAGATGGCACATAAAGAAGAAGAAAGCTTTCCAGACATACACTATGTGTTTTGATGTGAAAGGTTATCACTAAAACTGTGTTTCATCCTCCGACAAATATGGCAGAAGAGTGAACCTTCATTACCAGTAAATTAGCTACTGTTAGCACAGCGTGTGGTGTAGACTTAACATACAATAGATCCCAGGAACTCGCATTATGATTACAATAACATCAGCAACTGCTCTCTGCTAAAATAAGAAACATTTTAATGAGAGGAAATATAGAACCTAAGATCACCTGTATTTCAAGTTCCGATTTGACTGCCAAGCTTTTGTCTTCATAATAATCGCCAGACTCATTCTTCAGTTTATAGGAGGGTAACAGGTCAATTGATTCCTAGAAAGTATTAAACAAGTACAGAATGAGCCAACCTAAATAATGCAGACAGAATAATTGTACCAAGTTATGTGTAAAAATAAAATTTTAAATATCCTGGTGAACCTACTATTTGGTATCAAGTATTAAGTCAATAAACCTTGCTTGTCATGCACATCACTATGATTGCTATGTTACACGATATACACAATAAATACAACTTACAATATCAGGGAATTCATCAGTTTGAGACAGTAATTCCGGCTCACTCTTAATGAGTGGTTGTTGCTCCATACTGCCCAGCAAACTAGAACACACAAAGTGCGCTTAAGGATTATAACATGCCATTCTTATACCAGTAAGCCAACTCATTACCATTATCAAATGAGGTCATTTCAGACCTCAGAATTCAAATATGACTAGGCCTACAGTAATGAGAATATAACCCTCCTGGTGCACAGTGAGAAGAAGAGGTAAAGCGCACGAATTTATATGATATTAATTACTTAGTTAGGGTATAATATCGAGTAAAATATTAAGATCTATCATTGCGATAGAATAAGGAATTACTGGTGCCAGCCACTGAAATGCCGCGTCCTATAAACTGGTTTTACACAAATATGAGCACAATATGATGGGGCGGAGTATTACACCACAAACCTATCAACGTAAAAGTAAACTCAAATCAGTGAAATGCTGCGTCCATCTGGTTTTACACAAATAAGAGCACAATATGATGGGGCAGAGTATTACACTACAAACCTATCAACGTAAAAGTAAACTCAAGTCACACCACGAGTAGGCCAACTAAGAAATTGGCAGTAAATGGATACAATCAGTTTCAGAAAATACAAGACAATACTTCCGCCTCATGTTACAAAAACCCCACTTCAAACTAAACATAACATATATCTCTCAGGTCCAACAGCGAACGGATGAGATTCGAAGATGTATTTATCCGTACCAACTTATAAATACTAGCACAGGGTAACTTGTATAATTGGAGGGCCCAATAAATGAAATACCTAAATCCATTTTTTCAACTTTTCAGGAAATGAAAAACTGAGTTTCGCACTTAAGTTACAAAACATCCGTATTTTTCACTCTTGAGGTCTAATTTTCTGTTACGGTACAGGCAAACATGCTTATCAAGTTTTATTTAAGATAACTAAAAGCTATACCCTATTTGGTATTAAAATGTAGTTTATGCAATATAACAACACTTGTGGATTTAGTGATGTTTTGGTTTGTAGGCCTACCTGTTTTAATGTTTGGTCTTCAAATAGCCTATCACTTATACTCATCCACATCAGATTATCTATCCTAGAGTCAGTAGTTTGACAAACACTGCTATAACCCCCCACCTCCTTAAAGCCTGTTACATCAGATTATCTATCCTAGAGTCAGTAGTTTGACAAACACTGCTATAACCCACCTCCTTAAAGCCTGTTACGTCTCCTCGGATAATAATTGCACCTTTCCACCTGCTAGGAAGATGACCAGACGATATTTACCTACCGGTACATAGTTTTAGGCCTATCCGGCAAACTTGACTTCAATATGCCTCTGTACATTTCCTGATGGTCGCCTCCGTAGCGTAGCGGTCAGCATGGTTAGCTGCCAATCCCACCTCACCAGTTGTATCCCTTCCGATTCGATGTTCCCAGCTCTAGGACACTGCCCGTAGAGGCGGTAGTGGTGAGTTCCCTCGCTGAGTCCGTGGGTTCCACCAACCTGGAGGGTTAACGACAAATATATATATATATATATATATATAACGTAATATTAGTATAATATATTATTATTCAATAGGGGCCAGCGGTCAAGCTGTCTGCCTCTCGCCAATGTGGACCAGGTTCGATTCCCGCTGAATGCATGTGAGATTTTCGAAGTGAAATGCCATGTCCTGTGGTTCGGATTCCACGTTAAAAGGAGGTCCCGTGGCTCATGATCGCGAGATTAACGGTCACGTTAAACTACAATCTTCCTTCCTTACATTATTATTCACCGATAAATGGGAGAATAATAGTAATATTACAATAGCCTATTATGTAATATAATATAGTATAATATAAAATGTCATTCACTGATAAAGGGGCGATTTTAGGATCATTGTTGAAGTTGGTCTGCCGATGCATATTCTAGCGGTAAATTTTGTTAATTATTAAAAATACAAATAAAACTAAAAAATATATTTAGGCTACTATGAAAAGTGGAGTACATCTTCAATCACTTCATCTCAAAAGAAAATTACTGCATCGTGATTAATTTTAAATATTTTAACCCTGTTTTTGTTTGCACTTAGTTTAGGATGTCGACGCAATGAAGATTATATGTTAATATATACACAATATTACCGTTGTTAGAAAATTAATTCGCAAACACAGATTAAACTGCAATGTACTGGTTTTGTTTCATAGTACCGGATGTAGAAAGAGTTATCGAGTGAATAATTATTTTCCCATCTCGTTCAACCCTGTGCCATGATCAAGTGAGAAGTTCAGGATTTTTTCAGGATTGTTTATTTACTTATTATTTCTATTTTATTTTATATAGCCTTCATTGTAACCCCGCCCAGTCCTGTTGAACAGTTTGTACAGGCAACACTGGAAAAAGGCTTCAAAATTTTACTTTTCCTTAGGTCTGTCGTTTCTGTTGCACAGACATATTATAGTATAATGGATAGCGCTAATAGCACAAGAAAAGCACTGATTTAAAATATATTTACTAGCCATTTAATAAAAAATAGACAAAAACGAAAAAATTAACAACTTTCTCATTTTAAAGTTCATCTCCGACTGCCGATATTCCAACCATCACGCTGTGTAGTACATATTTGAATTACTTTCATTAAGAAATAAATAAAAAAGCGGTTTTTCAAGCAGACCCGTTCTACAGTTAGAATTATTATTCTCTTCGGACGCACGTAAGTTATTACCAGATTATTCCGTTTCCTAATATGTCAAAAATATTCCTCGACAACGAGGCTTAGCGAGTGCTATCCATAATCGTAAAGGTTTCAGACAGTTGCAAGTGCTGTGCAAGTACTCGTTCAATAAATAGTTGATAAAATATTTTACAGAATAACACGGTAGTAACACTATATCAAGTGTTGTGACGGTCTTTGAGTTCGGGTGACTGAAGAATGAATCGACGGGCCGTGACGTCACAGCGGATCGCTATAGCCTTCTATCTCGGCGGTCACGATCAAGAGGACCTGTTGATAAGGAATTTAAGGTTATGAGCGGTGTCGCGTCTATTAATATAGTTGATCCATATCGTATTCTTTACTTAGGCTAGTGCTGGTGGAAGCTACAAATCATCTAATAAAATGAGTTCAGTATTATAAACTACAATATCTGTAAAACACTTCCTTTTACAATAGATTAATATTTGTGCCAATAATACAATAAAATACCGGTGTATCAACAATTTCACGTGAGGTTTCTTCTATGTCAGATGTTACACATCATATGCGACTACTGTAATGTTCGTTTTTTTTAATCCTCTGAGCAGCACACATTTCGGAACCCAGGAAGTTCACAGATCATATCCATACAATCTGAAAAGATATCGCCCCACAACGCGCCTTCTTGCTCCAACCTTGCCTCCACTACTGCATCTACACGTTTCATCACGTGAAATATCCGGCTCCATGGCTAAATGGTTAGCGCGCTAGGCTTTTGTTCGCCGTGTCCCGGGTTCGATTCCTGGCCGGCCTATTAGGGATTTTAATCTCTTGGGGTTAATTCCCGTGGCTCGGGGACTGTGCCGTCTTCATCATAACCTCTTCCTCATTACGACGCGCGGGTCGCCCACGGGCGTCAATTAGTAAGACCTGCACTCGGCCTCTCAGGAGGCCACACGATCATTTGTTTTTGTCATCACGTGAAATGAAGATAAAGACGGGTATTTGAGAAATTGAGATTCACTTCTGCCAGAGTCTCTCAGCATGGTAAGGATACATAGGCTACATCACTAACAGCATTACATGTTTCGAAATCACTTTCCAATGACCAAATGCAGGAAATATATATCACAATCTTCGTTGCTGCTGTATGAAATCAGGTAACCACTCAAATAATAAACAACGTTATCGCCTGCTCTCTCAGAACTCTCATCATTAACTGACAGGATTATAGGGTTCAATTTCTGTCAGTGTAATAGTTTATTTAATTTGCTGACAATTGTTATCCTTCACCTCTTTGCTCATATGTATTTCATTTCTCGCCATTGATCGTATTAATTAAGGGGGGACCTACACCTTGAAGTAGGCTTGCCATGTTTTTACTGAGTGAAACCGAGACACGTTAATATGGGATGGCTTTAGAAGCAAAATGGTGAGATTGAAGCCTTTTTAAAAGCCTCGCAAGTGACGGGAGGGGGGAATCTGGGACCCTAAATTGTTAGTTCTACACACCTTTTAAAAATAAAAAAGGAATTTTTGCCACATAAAAATATTTTTTTTCCTTTTTAATGATAATTTTTTCTGGTACATAAACATAAACAACACAACTAAAAGATTCGCAGATATTGTGATAGGATAACGTTTGCGGGCGTTGTCTGCACTCAACTATTCTTACCCTCAGTACTCCCCCGACTGTGACCGCAATAGACTCGCCCGCAATAGACTCGCTCAGCCAGAGGCAGCGCTGGGCAAGTAGTTCCAGCGTTTGCTCACAGATTACACTACCCTCGCAACGTGCTGAATTAGCAGTTTGGGCTATTGTTTTGTGTTATTCGTTTGAATACTTCTGACCTCTTTGACTCTGTACGCGATAGTCAACGATGTTGATTGTTGAAAGGTAACCTATTCATATAAGATTCTTAAACACATACATTCATTACGTTTTACATCTTACAGCCGTTTTCCGGGACTTTGATAAAACCAGGCGGGACACCGGGACAAGAGAAAAATACCGGGACTGCCCCGGTCAACCCGGGACGTATGGCAAGCCTACCTTTAAGGATATCAAAATTCATGTAATTTCACTTTTTTATTCCTCAGCAACAGAAAATACTAAAGAATAGTAATTTGGTCTGCCAATCCCAATATGCTTTGCCAATATGTTCGTGTATTTACGAGTCATACGGCGAATGCATTTCAGGAAATTAGGCATTTAAAATGGCGGCTGCATATTGTGCACTGTTCCACCGTTTCCCTAATATTTTACACAAATATCATTGTTTTCCAAAAATTCTTTTTTCATTGTATTAACTAATGCAGTAGCTAGAGATTGAACTAGAATCATTGGAATCTGTAAAGAAAAAATATATATTTTTTAAAGCTTATATTAAAGTGTAACTTTTTTGCAAGTATTTCTTTGAATATAAAAAAAACGGAACTATGACATGTAAAGCAACAGTTCTAGGTCATATTGTTCTCCTCTATAGGATACACTCTTATACTAAATTTCACTCCATTATCTTGAAAACTCTGGCAGTTACTAAGGAAACGGATTTGAAAATCCATAGTTACGGAAAACAAGCAACAAAGTTACCAATGTGTAGGAAAACATATGACACTACCCTGCACGTTTTGGGTCATAACTTCAATAGTATTGCACATATCAAAGATTTTGTTGCAGTGATTTGAAGAGGAAGGATCAATAAATATAGAGAAAAATCGATTGAAAAATGACAAATTTTGGTCGTTAAAGGTGTAGGTCCCCCCAGAGAAGAAAGGTAATTGTTAATAACGTCCTCATAATTTGTTTGAGAAGAAAGGACCACTTTCACTGGTAGGCCTATGTACAATATATAGACTGAAGCGAATGGAGACGAAAGAAGTCAGTAGAAGTAGGAAGATCGTCACTGCTTAAACCTCGTTTAAGTCAAAAATACCTCTCAGAAGGGTCTTGGTTAATTTTGCAGTTAAAACGTACTTGTATTGTAAGTACAATTTGCGCACAGTAATGCATCACTGCTTGGCAGCCGGCATCTGCTACGACCATACGCTCAGCGCGGCGCGTGGTGTTGAAATTTAGAACTACTTCAACTTAACCATTGACTCATATGGAAGTTCCTTCACGTATTACTCTATTCGCCCTGCATGTACCATACATATCGGCATTGTTGGTATTGATGAAGTGAATTCCAAATATGTGAATCCACAACTGACGATGATAAAATTAATCTTGCACATTTGTGACTGGTAGAGGCAAAGCAAATAGCAAGTGTAGCCAATCTAGAGTCATCGCTTTTCGCAGCACTGAGTTCCTGAAAAAAGGTTTCTGCTTGTCACCGGTGCTGCTCCAAGCACTTCTCCAGAATTTCTCGAGTTCTATCGTCTGTGGATGATTTAGCTGCGTCAATGACTACCTAGGCTACTTTGTACTTCGTGCAGATATTGCACGTATCATTTCTAGGCAGACCAAACAATCCGTTAAATTCAGTCATAAAAACCCTCAGGAGCATTTCATATTAGATCATATTGCCATTATGGTCCTGTTGTAAGCTTTATGAAGCTTGGAAGTATTCACTTCTGGGTCCAAGAACTTCTTCAGCCTATCATCTGAGAGCAGCGTGTGTTTGTTGAGAACAAGATCCATGATTGGAGGGGGAAAGATTGGAATAATGTCAATGGATTGAGGGAACTTCATTGCATTGAATGGACTTAGTGATTTCATTGCACTTAGGGATTCCTTTCATTGAAATACTGGAAACTACCAATTACAACTCTGTACATTACATAGACTTAGGGTTATTTATCGTTGAAACTGATTGGAGATTTGAAAAGAGCGTGAAATTTTTGTCCGAATACATGGAGCCTATTATCTCCATTTGTCAAAAAATGGACTTACCGGTACTGATTTTATTTATTGGTCCCTCCAATTGTCGTCATAAAGAAGTTCTAGTTGCACATTTAAACCTGGGTATCCTCGGCAGTCAAATATCGTAAATAAATCAATTCAGGGCACGAACATGTCCAAGCAGAACTCTGGTTGTAAGAATTATCTTCATTATGAAATTTAGGGTGGAATTCAGAAACATTTCATGAAAAGACCTTGGCCTTGAAGACTCCTTAAGGAAGCTATTTGCATTTAGGAAGGTTGCATAAGGAAGGCATCCGAAGGTTCCCTTAAGACCTCCTTAAGGAGACCTACAAGGCTTCCTTGAGCATGAATACTATGCACAGTTATTACTTAAGGGAGCCTTGGCCTCAAAGACTCCTTCACGTCTCCTTGAAGCTGCTCATAGTCTAAAGTAGGGGACGAGCTACCTTGAGGTCTCCTTATCACAGGAAGAATGGAGGTAGCCTTGGCAGACGAAGACTTCATTGAGTAGGCCTATATTGAAGTGTTATTTCGAGACGAAGACGTGCCAAGACGATATGTCAGGGATAATGAGAACCCACTGGAAAGATTTTCGGAACTACATTTCAAAAGACGATATCGTTTTTCCTAGGATGTACCGGTAGTGATAAACGTAATTTTGCCGTTAGTTCACTTTGAAAGATGTCGTAACAGAGAGGACTCCCAATATCTCCGGTGTTGCAGATTTTAATTACGGTAGTCTACGGTTTTATGCCACCGGAGGTTTTCTGGTAAGTGGAATATTAATTTTTATTGTTTTTTCGGGGGGGGGGGGGCTGGAGCTCCCTCAGCACCTCCCATATATACGCCCCTGGGGTAAGTCCCCATTCTTTTGTTGGTTGGGTACGGTACTGCAGTGTAGGCAATAATGCATTGTTTATTTATTGAAGATATTTTGACTACGATATTGTATAGTATTCATATCCCACGATAATCTGGCTCCGCCTGATTGTTGACAGACTGAAAACAGTACATTTCACAGGAAAAGAGCCGTAATTAGAAGTGTAGGCCTACCGGTAGTTCACCTGCTTATATACCGGTACCGTACCAGTACATAAGTTGCACGATTAGTCTGTTAATTTTGATGAAAAACTTTCATAATTCCAGTACCGATGCACGGCCCTATGATAACATAACCTACAATACCTGTTCCGGTAATGACCTATAACTTAGGAACACGCATTGGGTGACTTCTCGTAATCGGGGGCGTGATGGCTCAGCGGTCTAGCTGTATGCCTTTCACCAAGGCGGTCCGGGTTCGATTCCCGGTCAATGCATGTGAGATTTTCGAAGTGAAATGCCATGTCCTGTGGTTCGGATTCCACGTAAAAAGGAGGTCCCGTGGCTCATAATCACAAGATTCACAGTCACGTAAAACTTCAATCTTCCTTCCTTCCTTCCTTGACTTCTCGTAAACATGCAAACAACTGATAGCACTGTAATATGCAATATACTAGTTAGCACATAGACCTACGTAAATAGCCTACAAGCCAACAGACAAAAATTCAACACACCCAAGTACAGGAGGCTGATTACCAAGATGTCCCAATGAACAACAACAACAACAACAACTTTATATCAGGCAAAATAGTTAATTTATGTAGGGAAAACCAGTTTGCTATTGACTGCACTAATTGGAGAGACACCCCAGACATTAATGGCAAGAGTACCAGTGTTTCCACCACTACTGTTCGCCTTTATAAATTAAAATAAGGTATGGTGGTCAGTTAATGAATTCTAATAAATTGTATTTCCAGGATAGGGCTATATTTTGCTTCATCATAGTGCCTCAAATCATCTTTGAATTTCCTATAAAAAAGTGTAACTTATTAATACTCTAGGTGCAAGTCATTATACAGGCTGTTGCTGTTTCATTCAGGACCTTGGACATCATGGTCATCAATCCTTGTACTCGAATACCTGTATGTATAACATGATTGGTTATTTTGTGTCTGTAATTGATGCTAGGGTTAAGGAGGTGGCGGCTTGTAGGAACCATCCCAGTATTTTCCTGGAATTGAAATGGAGAATCACAGATGGCTTACATGAGGATTGAACCCACCTCTTCCCAGTTTTTAGCCTATTTTCAATTTTGAAAAAATAGGCTTATGAGATCACCTTTTCTCCGTGTGTGTGTGCGTGTGTGTGTGTGATTCGTGTGTGTGTGTCCCCCTAATAAAATCTAAACGGCTGGAGAGATATCAATGAAACTCTGTAAGTTCATAGCTCTATTTCGGGCGACCCCGACCGTGACCTTCAAATTTTGTTACGCCTCACCAATCCAACATGGCGGCTGTGCGAAATATTTCACCAGCATTCAATATCTCAGAAACTATTACAGATATCACCCTAGAATTTTGTATGGTGATAATGGGAACTACTAGAAATTCACTTATGTGACCTTTGAAAACCTGGTAACTACACAACCAACATGGCGGCCAAGCGAATTCGCGACTTTTAAATGGACGTTTCTCGCGATTTAACCAACCAAACGCAATGAAACTAGGCACAGTATATGATTATATACATTGTAATGCACCGACATCTAACTTCGTTCAATTGTTTACATAACCTCAAAATGGCGGCTGTGCGAAATATTTCACAGGCATTCAATATCTCCTATTTATGATATAAACCTGAAATTTTGTACTGTGATAAAGAACACTTCTACAAGTTTATCTATGTAACTTTCAAAAACCTGTAAACTACGAAACGAACATGGCGGCCAAGCGAAGTTGACACATTCTAATACATTTTTCTGGTGATTTACTCATATGAGCGCATTGAAATGTGGTACAGTAAATAATTATATATATTGTCATTCACTGGCATCTAATTTAGTTCAATTGTTTACATAAACTGAAGATGGCGGCTGTGCGAAATTTTTTAATTAAGTTTTTATTCTTGTGTCGTATTCATGCGATCGAAGTGAAAGTTTGAATAATGAAGCTACGCAATAATTTTCCTTTACTAATCTTCATAACTCTATGGCCTATACATATAACAATCCAAAATGGCGAGCATCCGAAATATTTTGACGGATCTCAATATCTACGAATCTTTTACAGCAATCAAACTGAATTATTTTATGTTCATAGAGGCTATGAACGTAAGTTCACCTATAGGAATTTCAGTAACCTGGTGAGCATAAATCCAATATGGCGGCGACGCGAAATATACATATTTAAATGGGTGTTTCTCGCGATTTCACTATCCGAGTGCAGTGAAACTTTGCACGTTAAATGCTTATACAAATGTTAATCCACTGGTATCTAATTTATTTCAATTGTTTTCATAACCACAAGATGGCAGCCGTGCGAAATTTTAAAATCTCGTATTTATTTATTGTGTCCTAATCATGCGATTGAAGTTTGAATACCACACGTACACAATAATCTTCATGTAATAGTACATAAATTAAAATCCAAACTGGCGACCATCTGAAATATTTAGACGGTTCTCAATATCTACGAATCTGTCACAACAATCAAACTGAAATTTTGTATGTTGATAGTGGCAATTAACATGAGTAGGATATATGAAAATAGGCTGTATAGTTCTTCACGGAACTACTTGTTCCTCATAAAGTGCGGGTAACTCGTTCTGGCGAGAATTGAAAATCCTTATAGGAACTGGATTCCGACCCACTACATACCCCACGCACAGAAGAACCAGGCTGTTGCAATTCATATAATGTAGCTCAATGCATTCATAACAACGTTATTGGTTGTACGTCCCTTTTAACTACTTCGGCTTTAAAAGAGACGCCGGGGTGCCGGAATTTTTCCCCTAAGGGGATCTTTCACGTGCCAGTAAATCTACTGACACGGCTCCCTCACATTTGCACGCCCTTATATGCAAGCTGACTGCGCCAGGATTTGATCCTGCAACCTTGGGCACAGCAAGCAAGAACGTTACCGCTGAGCCACGCAGCCAGTCCCTATATGTTAAAGCAAGTAGTTAGTATTCCTCCTACATCTCTGGGATATCCTTCTGGGGAAGTTGACTTCAATGTGCCACCAAAAAATAAAAATAAATATACTAGCCTACCTATGCTACAGACTGGTTACATAAAACTTCTAATTGGAAATACATATTATCTGAGAAAATGAATGTTGACTTAACTTCCTTATCCCAAATATATAACAACTTTCTGATTGACGACACAATAATATTTTATTGGCCATGTCCAGGCTATGCATCACCAAACGTAACATTGGCATTAAATTCTGAATCGTACAAAAACAATGTTAACATTACTGTAATTAGTCTGACATTTCAGACTGTATGTGGTGATCTACGGGGAGTAAGCCAGTCTTGTGCTTGCAGGGCTGTCTAACGTACATCCGAGCATTTAGCACAGCAACTTCCGACCTGTGCAAGATTCCCAAGCTCCCAGGAAGAGTTTGATAGGAGGCAGAGATTTATTTTCCAAATGGGGCATTTCCCAATTGTCAGTGGATGCATCGATTGTACCCACATACTTATCAAAAGCCCTGGTGGACCAATGGCAGAGGTCTATAGAAACAGTAAAGGTTTCTTCTCTCTCAATATTCAGTGTGTTGCAGGTCCAGGCGTTGAAATTTGTGACGTCGTTATTCGATAGCCTGGATCTGCTCACGATGCAAGAATATTTGAAAACGGCTTCATAAAGTTAAGATTCGATGAACGAGAGATGAAAGGCTTCCTGTTAGGTGATGCGGGCTATGCCCAATCAAATTACTGTTCCACACCAGTACCGGATCCTCGAACTGGGCTTCCTGTTAGGGGATGCGGGCTATGTCCAATCAAATTACTGTTTCACACCAGTACCGGATCCTCGAACTGCAGCTGAGGAACGATATAACCGTGCACACAAGGCAACGCGGAGGTCAGTGGAAAGGATGTTCGGCATAAGGAAGAGAAAATTTCCTTGTTTGAGTAGGATATTAAGCGACAAAGGGAGGACCACTACCAGAATTACTGCAGCATGTGCTGTGTTGCACAACATTGGCATATTTAATGACCAAGATTTTGTTGAAGATGAAGAACAGGTAATCGAAATTGAACAAGTCCCTGTGCAAAACGCTGGGAACAACATGCGCTATATGGCAGTGAGACAAGCATTTATTGAGAGGAATTTCGTTGGCTAAGAAGAGGCCACTCACATGCCATAGTTATTTATACATAAAAGCTACAGCCATGCCTGGCTGGCAGTAATTTGCAAGGGTCCCTTGTTTCGGTTACAGGTGACGATGGTCAACGGGTTTGAAAGTGGAAGAGGACTCCATGTCCCAACGGTGGATAAAGCGGACGAACTGTCTTATTGCTCTGGGGATTACAGATAGATCACAGGTTTCAAGTTCATTATTGTTATTTGGGAGACTAACAATAATACTAGTAATAAAGGCTGAGGGAAACCCGTCATCTTGGGCCCAATATCTGAGAAGCCAGGCTCTGCCTGTCACGAGCCAGGGCAAAGGGTGAGTGTTAGAGGAGTAACACCTCTATAAAAAACCTTGGTCCAGCTGGCCTGGCTGGTAGTACTTTGTAAGAGTCCCTTGCCTGGGTTACAGGTGAAAATGGCCTTCAGTTTTGAAAGCGGAAGAGGACTCCGTGTCTCAACAATGGAATGAGCGGACGAATTGTCTTCAAGCTCCGGGGGTTACAACCTAGGTTCTACAGGGCACCAGGGAATGTTCTCCGCAGCGTCTACGTGCTACTGCCAGGGGTAGCATCAGCAGTTTAGTTGGCAGGACAGCGGTACGTGTGGTGTGTGTATTGCAGTAAGCGAGCGTTCAGATATATTATTGGAAGAGTGCAACAGTATACAGACGGTAATGTTTACTACTGAAGAGATAACTTTTTTGGTGGAATACGTTTTTCGTGAGGGGGATCGGTTTACAGAAATTGTAAAACTGTAATTTCAGGTGAGGTTTCCTAATTCAAAGCGTCCAAACCGGGATACCATTCAGGATGTACCGGGAATAGGCCGGCCTAAGCTTTTAACGGACGAAAAAATTATGAAATTTCCGATATAATGCCGCGTAATCCAAGTTAATCAACACGCAAATTAGCTCAAGAAAGTTTTCGAAAATATGTGTAGACGTGTTGAAGTCTGTCTTCGAATACTCCTAACATCTGTTATGAATGGCTGTAGTGAGTTTACTGTTTGTTATGATACAAGCGGCAGCCGTGCTGCCAACGTAACTGCTGATGCTAGCTATCGCAGCAGCAAGTAAGCACTGCGGAGAACATTCCCTGACGCCCTGTATTACCGGGAAGGAGCGGTCCGACCCACACCAAGCATCATGGAATGTCGTCAATAAGAAGACACTGCCATAGGTGGTAACTACTGCTCCTGGGAGTGCACGTTGGCGTTTGGATTCTGAGGAGCCTACATCTATTAGATGCCTGTCCAGTGTCCATTATCAGCCGAGGCACTTAATGAAGATCCGGTGATTGCTGATTCGACTCTTCATGAAATGACTGACGCAATTAAGTTGTTCATTAATTATTGTTTTAATTGTTTTTTTTTTTTTTTCAAGAAATTAATTAAAGCTTGTTTACGATGTGTTTCGAAATTAATTTTCATGTAACACCCAGAATCTAATCATGGAATACTCGGTGCTCGTTATTCTCTCTCTATTTCCTTTTGCACAAGTTTGTATTGTAAAGTGTTTGTTTCTAGTCTGTAATGAATGTTTTCATTATTTCTATTATACTTTTCCTTTTTGTTCCTCAAATGTGTATTCCTTTCTCTCTCATTCCTTCATTGAGGCAATTTGTATTTTTGGACCTGATATGTCAAGAAGAAACATTGGGTTCACGCCTGCGTTCCTTAATATTGTTAACACCAAGCATCATGGAATGTCGTTAATAAGAAGACACTGCCATAGGTGGTAACTACTGCTCCTAGGAGTGCAAAAGGAAGATTGTAGTTTTACGTGACCGTGAATCTTGTGATTATGAGCCACGGGACCTCCTTTTTACGTGGAATCCGAACCACAGGACATGGCATTTCACTTCGAAAATCTCACATGCATTGACCGGGAATCGAACCCAGACCGCCTTTCCTAGGAGTGCACCTAGGCGTTTGGATTCCGGGGAGCCTACACCTATTAGATGCTTTTCAATTATCAGCCGAGGCATTTTATGAACATCCGGTGATTGTTGATTCTACTCTTATGAAATGGCTGACTCAATGAAGTTGTACATTAATAATTGTTTTAATTGCTCTTTTTCAAGAAATAAATTAATGCTTGTTTACGATGGGTTTCGAAATTAATTTTCTTGTAACACCCAGAATCTAATCATGGAATACTGGGTGCTCGTTATTCTCTCTCTATTTCCTTTTGAACAAGTTTATATTGTAAAGTGTTTGTTTCTAGTCTGTAATGTATGTTTTCATAATTTCTATTATACTTTTTCTTTTTGTTCTTCAAATGTGTATTCCTTTTTCTCTCTTTCCTTCATTGAGGCAATTTGTCTTTTTGAACCTTATATGTCAAGAAGAAACATAATTGGGTTCATGCCTGCGTCCCTCAATATTGTTAACCCTCATCCGGTCGTGCCCGCGGTAGATTTCCGTCCTATTGAAATCAAAAGTGCGTAGAGCTCCTCTGATCGTTACAAAGAGCGTAAAAGGCACATGTATTCTCAAGATATGATATCCTTCGCTAGATCACAGTGGCGTAGCGGTTCTTGACGGCAGTGTTTTTGCTGAGTTGTTCATCAAAGTGCCAAGGGAGCAATAGAGCGGTAGACTACCGTCGCGCGCCACCGGAAGTGCATTTTTTTTTACCGACCGCTCAAAACAAAATGTGAGTATTTATCATAGTATATCATCATTTCTAACACGTTTCATTCACTATTCATAGTCCAGTTGCTCACTTCTCCGCAGAGCTTACTTGCCGCTGTGAGAGCTACCATCAGCAGTTACGTTGGCAGCACGGTTGCACTTCACACACGCATGCACACAACACTATCTTTAAAGCTGTCATATAGTTTTCATTTTCGCCACCACCGTTGTTGCTCTCATTATGGCTTCCTATTGAATAAATGCTTGCCATCGTGGGTGAGTGGTCAACGTGTCGGTCTACTAACCCCAAGCTGGCAGGTTCGCTCCTGGCCGTGGTAAGTGATTTTGAAAGACGGCAAAAATTACGACACCATGTCATACGATGTTGGCATATCAAGGAACCCATTTGAATTCAGTAAGCTGTGTTCATAATGACAAAAAGTAATCTCGGGATTTTCCGTCAACATAAAGTTCCTAATTTCTCTACTAGAATGCGCTATAGTGTTCAAGGAGCTTAGATATCTAACATCATAGACTTTCATAGTGCTTCAAGGAACAACGAAATGCGGCATGCAAGCTACCCTTTGGGTCTCAAATAAGAAAGCTTGCACCCGGCATCCGAGGCCATACGATATTATTAAAATTATTGAATAAATGTTTCTATATTTACACCTCTGTATGTCAATTACATGTTCGATCAACCTCAAAACCAGTCATATTGCCATTGAAATTGAAAAAGAAACTCACAATTGAAAACAACGAGAGAACGGTAGATTACCACGTGTGTTACATGAAGGGGCGCGACCACGTGTGTTACATGAAGGGGCGCGACCACGTGTGTTACATGAAGGGGCGCGACCACGCATGTTGCATGACGGGGCACGACCACGTGTGTTACATGAAGGGGCACGACCACGTGTGTTACATGAAGGGGCACGACCACGTGTGTTACATGAAGGGGCATGACCGCGTGTGTTACATGAAGGGGCACGACCACGTGTGTTACATGAAGGGGCGCGACCGCGTGTGTTACATGAAGGGGCACGACCACGTGTGTTACATGAAGGGGCGCGACCGCGTGTGTTATATGAAGGGGCGCGACCGCGTGTGTTACATGAAGGGGCGCGACCACGTGTGGTATACGAAGGGGCGCGACCACGTGTGTTATATGAAGGGGCGCGACCACGTGTGTTACATGAAGGGGCACGACCACGTGTGTTACATGAAGGGGCACGACCGCGTGTGTTATATGAAGGGGCACGACCACGTGTGCTACATGAAGGGGCGCGACCACGTGTGTTACATGAAGGAGCACGACCACGTGTGTTACATGAAGGGGCACGACCACGTGTGTTACATGAAGGGGCACGACCACGTGTGCTACATGAAGGGGCGCGACCACGTGTGTTACATGAAGGAGCACGACCACGTGTGTTACATGAAGGGGCACGACCACGTGTGTTACATGAAGGGGCGCAGCCACGTGTGCTACATGAAGGGGCACGACCACGTGTGTTACATGAAGGAGCACGACCACGTGTGTTACATGAAGGGGCACGACCACGTGTGTTACATGAAGGGGCGCGACCGCGTGTGTTACATGAAGGGGCGCGACCACGTGTGGTATACGAAGGGGCGCGACCACGTGTGTTATATGAAGGGGCGCGACCACGTGTGTTACATGAAGGGGCACGACCACGTGTGTTACATGAAGGAGCACGACCACGTGTGTTACATGAAGAGGCGCGACCACGTGTGTTACATGAAGGAGCACGACCACGTGTGTTACATGAAGGGGCACGACCACGTGTGTTACATGAAGAGGCGCGACCACGTGTGTTACATGAAGGAGCACGACCACGTGTGTTACATGAAGGGGCACGACCACGTGTGTTACATGAAGGGGCGCAGCCACGTGTGTTATATGAAGGGGAGCGACCACGTGTGTTACATGAAGGGGCGCGACCACGCATGTTGCATGAAGGGGCACGACCACGTGTGCTACATGAAGGGGCGCGACCACGTGTGTTATATGAAGGGGCGCGACCACGTGTGCTACATGAAGGGGCGCGACCACGTGTGTTACATGAAGGGGCGCAGCCACGTGTGTTACACGAAGGGGCGCGACCGCGTGTGTTATATGAAGGGGCGCGACCGCGTGTGTTACATGAAGGGGCGCGACCACGTGTGCTACATTAAGGGGCGCGACCACGTGTGTTACATGAAGGGGCGCAGCCACGTGTGTTACATGAAGCGGCGCAGCCACGTGTGTTACATGAAGAGGCGCGACCACGTGTGTTACATGAAGGGGCGCGACCACGTGTGTTACATGAAGGGGCGCGACCGCGTGTGTTATATGAAGGGGCGCGACCGCGTGTGTTACATGAAGGGGCGCGACAACGTGTGCTAAATTAAGGGACGCGACCACGTGTGTTACATGAAGGGGCGCAGCCACGTGTGTTATATGAAGAGGCGCGACCGCGTGTGTTATATGAAGGGGCACGACGACGTGTGTTACATGAAGGGGCGCGACCACGTGTGTTATATGAAGGGGCGCGACCACGTGTGTTACATGAAGGGGCGCGACCACGCATGTTGCATGAAGGGGCGCGACCACGTGTGTTATATGAAGGGGCGCGACCACGTGTGTTATATGAAGGGGCGCAGCCACGTGTGTTACATGAAGGGGCGCGACCACGTGTGTTACATGAAGGGGCGCGACCACGTGTGTTATATGAAGGGGCGCGACCACGCATGTTGCATGAAGTGGCGCGACCACGTGTGTTACATGAAGGGGCGCGACCACGCATGTTGCATGAAGGGGCACGACCACGTGTGCTACATGAAGGGGCGCGACCACGCGTGCTACATGAAGGGGTGCGACCACGTGTGTTACATGAAGGGGCGCGACCACGCATGTTGCATGAAGGGGCACGACCGCGTGTGTTAAATGAAGGGGCGCGACCACGCGTGCTACATGGAGGGGCACGACCACGTGTGTTACATGAAGGGGCGCGACCACGCATGTTGCATGAAGGGGCACGACCGCGTGTGTTAAATGAAGGGGCGCGACCACGTGTGCTACATGAAGGGGCGCGACCACGTGTGTTATATGAAGAGGCGCGACCGCGTGTGTTATATGAAGGGGCACGACCACGTGTGTTACATGAAGGGGTGCGACCACGTGTGTTACATGAAGGGGCGCAGCCACGTGTGTTACATGAAGGGGCGCAGCCACGTGTGTTACATGAAGGGGCGCGACCACGTGTGTTACATGAAGGGGCGCGACCACGTGTGTTACATGAAGGGGCGCGACCACGTGTGTTACATGAAGGGGCGCGACCACGTGTGTTACATGAAGGGGCGCGACCACGCATGTTGCATGAAGGGGCACGACCACGTGTGTTACATGAAGGGGCGCGACCACGTGTGTTACATGAAAGGATGTGACCACGTGTGTTACATGAAGGGGCGCGGCCACGTGTGTTACATGAAGGGGCGCGACCGCGTGTGTTACATGAAGGGGCGCAGCCACGTGTGTTACATGAAGGAGCGCGACCACGCATGTTGCATGAAGGGGCACGACCACGTGTGTTACATGAAGGGGCGCGACCACGTGTGTTACATGAAGGAGCGCGACCACGCATGTTACATGAAGGGGCACGACCACGTGTGTTACATGAAGGGGCGCGACCACGCATGTTACATGAAGGGGCGCGACCACGTGTGTTACATGAAGGAGCGCGACCACGCATGTTACATGAAGGGGCACGACCACGTGTGTTACATGAAGGGGCGCGACCACGTGTGTTACATGAAGGGGCGCGACCACGTGTGTTACATGAAGGAGCGCGACCACGCATGTTGCATGAAGGGGCACGACCACGTGTGTTACATGAAGGGGCGCGACCACGCATGTTACATGAAGGGGCACGACCACGTTTGTTACATGAAGGGGCGCGACCACGTGTGTTACATGAAGGGGCGCGACCACGTGTGTTACATAAAGGAGCGCGACCACGCATGTTGCATGAAGGGGCGCGACCACGTGTGTTACATGAAGGAGCGCGACCACGCATGTTACATGAAGGGGCACGACCACGTGTGTTACGTGAAGGGGCGCGACCACGTGTGCTACATGAAGGGGCGCGGCCACGTGTGTTACATGAAGGAGCGCGACCACGCATGTTGCATGAAGGGGCACGACCACGTGTGTTACATGAAGGGGCACGACCACGTGTGTTATATGAAGGGGTGCGACCACGTCTGTTACATGAAGGGGCGCGACCACGTGTGTTACATGAAGGGGCGCGACCACGTGTGTTACATGAAGGGGCGCGACCACGTGTGTTACATGAAGGGGTGCGACCACGTGTGCTACATGAAGGGGCGCGACCACGTGTGTTACATGAAGGGGCGCGACCACGTGTGTTACATGAAGGGGTGTGACCACGTGTGCTACATGAAGGGGCGCGACCACGTGTGCTACATGAAGGGGCGCGACCACGTGTGTTACATGAAAGGGTGTGACCACGTGTGCTACATGAAGGGACGCGACCACGTGTGTTACATGAAGGGGCGCGACCACGTGTGCTACATGAAGGGGCGCGACCACGCATGTTGCATGAAGGGGCGCGACCACGTGTGCTACATGAAGGGGTGCGACCACGCATGTTGCATGAAGGGGCGCGACCACGTGTGTTACATGAAGGGGCGCGACCACGTGTGTTACATGAAGGGGCGCGACCACGTGTGTTACATGAAGGGGCGCGACCACGTGTGTTACATGAAGGGGCGCGACCACGTGTGTTACAAGAAGGGGCGCGACCACGCATGTTGCATGAAGGGGCGCGACCACGTGTGTTACATGAAGGGGCGCGACCACGTGTGTTACATGAAGGGGCGCGACCACGTGTGTTACATGAAGAGGCGCGACAACGAGTGTTACATGAAGGGGCGCGACCACGTGTGTTACATGAAGGGGCAAGACCACGTGTGTTACATGAAGGGGCGCGACCACGTGTGTTACATGAAGGGGCGCGGCCACGTGTGTTACATGAAGGAGCACGACCACGTGTGTTACATAAAGGGGCGCGACCACGTGTGTTACATGAAGGAGCACGACCACGTGTGTTACATGAAGGGGCGCGACCACGCATGTTGCATGAAAGAGCACGACCACGTGTGTTACATGAAGGAGCACGACCACGTGTGTTACATGAAGGGGCGCGACCACGTGTGTTACATGAAGGGGCGCGACCGCGTGTGATACATGAAGGAGCACGGCCACGTGTGCTACATGAAGGGGCGCGGCCACGTGTGTTACATGAAGGAGCACGACCACGTGTGTTACATGAAGGAGCACGACCACGTGTGTTACATGAAGGAGCACGACCACGTGTGTTACATGAAGGGGCGCGACCACGTGTGTTACATGAAGGGGCGCGACCACGTGTGTTACATGAAGGGGCGCGACCACGCATGTTGCATGAAGGGGCACGACCACGTGTGTTACATGAAGGGGCGCGACCACGTGTGTTACATGAAAGGATGTGCCCACGTGTGTTACATGAAGGGGCGCGGCCACGTGTGTTACATGAAGGGGCGCGAAAGCGTGTGTTACATGAAGGGGCGCAGCCACGTGTGTTACATGAAGGAGCGCGACCACGCATGTTGCATGAAGGGGCACGACCACGTGTGTTACATGAAGGGGCGCGACCACGTGTGTTACATGAAGGAGCGCGACCACGCATGTTACATGAAGGGGCACGACCACGTGTGTTACATGAAGGGGCGCGACCACGCATGTTACATGAAGGGGCGCGACCACGTGTGTTACATGAAGGAGCGCGACCACGCATGTTACATGAAGGGGCACGACCACGTGTGTTACATGAAGGGGCGCGACCACATGTGTTACATGAAGGGGCGCGACCACGTGTGTTACATGAAGGAGCGCGACCACGCATGTTGCATGAAGGGGCACGACCACGTGTGTTACATGAAGGGGCGCGACCACGCATGTTACATGAAGGGGCACGACCACGTGTGTTACATGAAGGGGCGCGACCACGTGTGTTACATGAAGGGGCGCGACCACGTGTGTTACATGACGGAGCGCGACCACGCATGTTGCATGAAGGGGCGCGACCACGTGTGTTACATGAAGGAGCGCGACCACGCATGTTACATGAAGGGGCACGACCACGTGTGTTACATGAAGGGGCGCGACCACGTGTGCTACATGAAGGGGCGCGGCCACGTGTGTTACATGAAGGAGCGCGACCACGCATGTTGCATGAAGGGGCACGACCACGTGTGTTACATGAAGGGGCACGACCACGTGTGTTATATGAAGGGGTGCGACCACGTCTGTTACATGAAGGGGCGCGACCACGTGTGTTACATGAAGGGGCGCGACCACGTGTGTTACATGAAGGGGCGCGACCACGTGTGTTACATGAAGGGGTGCGACCACGTGTGCTACATGAAGGGGCGCGACCACGTGTGTTACATGAAGGGGCGCGACCACGTGTGTTACATGAAGGGGTGTGACCACGTGTGCTACATGAAGGGGCGCGACCACGTGTGCTACATGAAGGGGCGCGACCACGTGTGTTACATGAAAGGGTGTGACCACGTGTGCTACATGAAGGGACGCGACCACGTGTGTTACATGAAGGGGCGCGACCACGTGTTCTACATGAAGGGGCGCGACCACGCATGTTGCATGAAGGGGCGTGACCACGTGTGCTACATGAAGGGGTGCGACCACGCATGTTGCATGAAGGGGCGCGACCACGTGTGTTACATGAAGGGGCGCGACCACGTGTGTTACATGAAGGGGCGCGACCACGTGTGTTACATGAAGGGGCGCGACCACGTGTGTTACATGAAGGGGCGCGACCACGTGTGTTACAAGAAGGGGCGCGACCACGCATGTTGCATGAAGGGGCGCGACCACGTGTGTTACATGAAGGGGCGCGACCACGTGTGTTACATGAAGGGGCGCGACCACGTGTGTTACATGAAGAGGCGCGACAACGAGTGTTACATGAAGGGGCGCGACCACGTGTGTTACATGAAGGGGCACGACCACGTGTGTTACATGAAGGGGCGCGACCACGTGTGTTACATGAAGGGGCGCGGCCACGTGTGTTACATGAAGGAGCACGACCACGTGTGTTACATAAAGGGGCGCGACCACGTGTGTTACATGAAGGAGCACGACCACGTGTGTTACATGAAGGGGCGCGACCACGCATGTTGCATGAAAGAGCACGACCACGTGTGTTACATGAAGGAGCACGACCACGTGTGTTACATGAAGGGGCGCGACCACGTGTGTTACATGAAGGGGCGCGACCGCGTGTGATACATGAAGGAGCACGGCCACGTGTGCTACATGAAGGGGCGCGGCCACGTGTGTTACATGAAGGAGCACGACCACGTGTGTTACATGAAGGAGCACGACCACGTGTGTTACATGAAGGAGCACGACCACGTGTGTTACATGAAGGGGCGGTACCACGTGTGTTACATGAAGGGGCGCGACCGCGTGTGTTACATGAAGGGGCGCGACCACGTGTGTTACACGAAGGGGCGCGACCACGCATGTTGCATGAAGGAGCGCGACCACGTGTGTTACATGAAGGGGCGCGACCACGTGTGTTACATGAAGGGGCGCGACCACGTGTGTTACATGAAGGGGCGCGACCGCGTGTGTTACATGAAGGAGCACGACCACGTGTGTTACATGAAGGGGCGCGACCACGCATGTTGCATAAAGGAGCACGACCACGTGTGTTACATGAAGGAGCACGACCACGTGTGTTACATGAAGGGGCGCGACCACGTGTGTTACATGAAGGGGCGCGACCGCGTGTGTTACATGAAGGAGCACGGCCACGTGTGCTACATGAAGGGGCGCGGCCACGTGTGTTACATGAAGGAGCACGACCACGTGTGTTACATGAAGGGGCGCGACCACGTGTGTTACATGAAGGAGCACGACCACGTGTGTTACATGAAGGGGCGCGACCACGTGTGTTACATGAATGAGCACGACCACGTGTGTTACATGAAGGGGCGCGACCACGTGTGTTACATGAAGTGGTAGCGTTCACAAGCTTATCCACATATTTGGTAATAATAATATCGTACGGCCTCGGGTGCCTGGTGCAAGCTTTGTTATTTGACACCCAGAGGGTAGCTTGCATGTCGAATTTCGTAGTTCCTTGACTATGAAAGTCAAGGAGGTTAGATGTTAGATATCTAATCTCCTTGAACACAATAGCGCTTTCTAGTAGAGAAATGAGGAACTTGGTGCTGGCGGAAACTCCCGAGATTAATTTTGCCATTATGAACTCGGCCTACTGAATTCAAATGGGTTCTTTGACATGCCAACATCGTATGACAAGCGTATCGTATTTTTGCCGCCTTTCAAAAATCACTTACCACGGTCAGGGGCGAACCTGCAATCTTGGGGTTAGTAGACCGACACGCTATCCACTCACCCACCGTGGCAAGCTACACATATTTGGTATACACACGTCACTGTAGGGGAATGCAAATATTTGTTTATACAATTTAGAGTTGTGAAAGACATGCACAGCCAGACGTGTAAACACATGGCTCAACTCAAAGATGGATGTTGCCCACGTGCGGTCGATTATGTAATAATAATAATAATAATAATAATAATGGTTATTGGTTTTAAGACCCTTTTAACTACTGTGGCTTTTAGAGACGCCGGGGTGCCGGAATTTTGCCCCGAAGAGGATCATTAACGTGCCAGTAAATCTACTGACACGGCTCCCTCGCATTTGCACACCCTCAAATGCCAGCTGACTGCGCCAGGATACGAACCTGCAAACTAGGGCCCAGCAAGCGAGAACGTTACCGCTGAGCCACGCAGCCAGTTCGGTCGATTATGTCACCAGATCCATAACATTCTTGAGATACTTCTTCTCTTTCTTTCCACAATGATGGAACTAGTTTTTTCGAGGTTTTGGTGTGTGTTAGAGGTAAATAGTTTCTAAGGTCTTCAACCAAGAAATGATTCTACTATACTCTTTGATAAAAATAAAGAGTTATAACTATAGCTATATGTTCTTTACTGAACATCTTGTTCGATTTCCTCCCCTATTTTTTCCGGTGATACTGTGACCTTTGCTGTTAGGAACAACCATGTTACGCAATATTTTAGATTTAGCTAGCAAGCCATCTATAAAGATTCTTTTGCAAACCCTAAGGATTTTGCTGTTCTTTTTAATCACCGTGTACTCAAGCGAACAATAGTTTGGCCGTTGCTTCATACCTGAAGGCCTAGATATCCTCTTGACAGGCTTTTAAGATACAAGGCCTCTTTAAAAGAACAGCTGATATTAATTGTATTTTTATATAAAACAGCAATTGGATATGAAATATTCGCAAGAAAACCTCCTTGAACCATACAAGCAGGGGTTGAATGAGTTGAAGCTTGTTGGCTAATGATAACCGATTTCTCTTCTTGTTTCTAGGGATTAGCTCTCCTTTTTCTCGAGCTATGGTTCCCTGCACCCACCGTCACTAATGTGCGGAAGGGGCAAACATAGCTCAAGCTGCATAGCGGGGTCGTTGAAAGGATGCTTACTTATGCTTATTAACACCCTAATTCTGATGGGAAATTGTTATCACGAGCTGTTATAAATGCAAAAGAAGATATTTAGTGTAAGCTGTCATTCTACAACATTTCCTTGTTTCAAAATACACGGCAATGACTACAATCTACAGGAGAAGAGAAGTGATACATTAGGCTTATAGCCAATCTTAAGGAGAAATAGAATCACCTATCTTCACAATGTTAATTTATAGGTACATTTTCTTTGAAACCATGATAGCTACATAACTCAAATATTTATAGTGTATGAGCATAGGTATTGTGCGTATACTGAAATGATATTTTAGTGGGAATAATGGGAGATATATTTTTTTTAACCTAAGAATATTTTTACCTCCATTTTTCGGTACATTATCACCATTATATTTTTTTTCTTAATTACATATCAACATGAAAATGTTGCAGTATATGTAAAACACTGTAATGAACTGCTTCCTGAATTTTCTTGGTTCTAGGTTAATCAGAAGCTGAGAAAAAGTTTCCTAAATACAAAAAAGGGAACTTTCGGGAAAAGGAGTTCAACGTTAAAACAAGCCTGCTCCATAGTTTGGATCATCTTCATCCCCTCCGAAGGCATCTCGTAGTCTTCTATTGGCACCCCTTATGGTCTGCCTTCTTTCACGGCTAAGATTTTTTCAGCATTATATGCGTTTCTTAGCCTAACTGGATCTAGAGTCAACATGGCGTGCACTGTTTGGTTGCCAGAACGCAATCCCAACATCTCTGGAACTTGACATTTGGTGATATTCCCTTGGTTAAAAGATAGGCTACCACGGCATCGTAGACACCAAAATGGAATGTGCGAATACCTACAAAGACTGCTTTAGGTAGACGAATCCATATTACACTATTGATACACTCGTTAGGATTCTGGGTTCTCCCGTGAAGGCATTTCTTTTTGAAATTTTTATCAGTCAAGTCGGTGAAGATAGGTTAAATCTCATCCATTATTAATAATGGTAAAGTATGGTGACGATTGTAGGTCTTCCAACTTATTTTCCCCTTATTATATTTACACCAGCTGTTTTCACCTTCAGGACATAATTCATGCGGGGGAGCCTCATTTCAGGAGGCAATGTGATAATACAGAGCCAACACAGTTTTCCGCATAGCTTCCACGTTGGCTGTATTCTGTCTGATGGCTAGCCCATACTGCATCAGTCAGCCTCCCTTTTCCATCTAATATCTTTCGATTGCCTAGTTTCTTTCTCTTTGAAGCTGTCTTCATTCTTCTAACTCAAGTTCCCATTCCCTTTTGCACGAGTCCCACTCACTCAAGCTTATGTCAACATTCACATAAGGTTTTCTATATTATATCTCTTACACCAAATGCATGTCCCACTGAAAGATGGGAGGTTTGAAAATCACAGAGAAAAGTTTGACAGATAGTTAGTTATTGTTGTTTTAAGGGGCGGAACTACGAGGTCCTCTCCCCTGTTTGACAGATATATAGTCTTACATGGCAGATGGCGAACGGAGTAGCGCCACACCCCATCTCACATAGTAATAATAATATTACAGCAATGTGCAATACACCTTTTTAAAGGGGAAGCTTCAGGGAATAAATATTGATAATAAAATAAATTGGACATTTTCATGAAAAACCAATTCTATGTCCCTTATTCCAACCACGCGCTTTCCTAGAAAAAAGTAGGTTATTATTGTAGATTTCAGCACAATATGATAAATTCGCTTGTCGTGTAGCTATTAACTTCTATGCTCTTTTGCTTTTCAATCATTGATTCATAGGTGTGCAAACATGAGCAACTTCCATGCTTTCTTTTCTGCAGGCCTATATATGTACCTTACATTTATTTATGCAGCCTACATACATCATTTAGTTATGGTTGTTTTAAGGGACAGAACAGCAAGGTCATCTGCCCCTAAGCATACATCAATAAACGAATCATCCATTGGGTCATTCCATTAAAGGATGGAGATCAAACCTTTTTTGGTATAGAGAGTAAATTTTGCTTTTTCAGTTGGTGGTCTGGATTATTTGGGCAACATTTTAATTTTTCCTCTTTAACTTCAATTTATCACTAAATTTCATTCTGCCGTTTGACTCTAATAAAATGTGTTTGTTGAAACAAAAATTACTGTTCTAAGGAAATTGTTCCTCTTTATATGACATTGACACATACAACCTGCAATGTACTTAATATGTAACTCATATCACAGTTCAAGGTTCCAGTCCCTAGAGAATGAGGATATCAGAACAAGAACGAGAAGGGACATGAGAGGCAGGAAAAGGAAGGATACTCTAGCCCCAGAAACATTACCCAAATAGCTTTGGGCAAGACGAAAACACGAGTTAACCAAGGGAGTTCTGGTAGTAAATATGTTAGCCTGAAATATGTGAATGCAATGTTCTATGAAAGTACGGTACATCCTTCCTGCAACCCCGAAACATCGATTTCGATAATGGATTATATTTATGACTGAGAGAGAAAGATACATTTGTTATAAAAACTACTGCACACTGCCAAAGAAGTCTAGGCTGCAGTCTTTGTTGTTGAATGTTTTAATGTCTTTGCGACATCATGGTCATGTAGCCCCGTGTACTTGGCTGTGTGTGAATTTGTATGATGACCTCTGTCACTGTGTTCTCTGTACTGGTGTATGTAAAAAGGAAGGACAATTTTAGTTTTCCGTGACGGTAAATCTCGTGATCTTAAACCACGGGACCTCCTTTTTACGAGGAATCCGAACCACAGGACATGGCATTTTACTTTGAAAATCTTACATGGATTTACCGGGAATGGAACCCGGTCCATCGTGGTGAAAGGCCAACAGCTCGACCGCTGTGTCACCACGCCCCATTACTGTGTGTGTATTTGCAATTGAGGTAGGATTTGGGAAGGTAACAGCCGTGGCGCTAAGTCAGGTACTATCCTGGCATTTAACCTGAAAACCACTTCCACGATGGCTGAGGTGGGAATCGAACCCACCACTATTCATGTTTGTCTCACGAGGTTGAGTGTACCCCGCTCCAGCCATGAATTAAACGTTTCATGGCAGAGGCGTGAATCGAACCCGGGCCTCCGCGGTAACAGCCAAGCATGCAGTTATCCGCAAGTCCTCGTATATTTAGAACCCATTTCACTACTCTCTATTCATATGAGAAATGTGACTTAACAACCATACAACCAGGCCCTTAAAATAAATAAATATATTTTCTTATGAGATCCTCATAAATTAGTTTGTATTAATTAACAGCAATGGGTAGTCTGAATCTGTTGTGAAATAAATATATTTACAAGTAATGACCACGTTTGATAAAATATTGCCGCCTTTCACACATTACTTATTGTCAAACAGCTGACAGAGAACAGATCTTCCCCTACCTCCAGGCGAATGTAACACATTACATATTGTCAAACAGCTGCCAGAGAACAGATCTTCCTCTACCTCCAGGCGAATGTAACACATTACATATTGTCAAACAGCTGACAGAGAACAGATCTTCCCCTACCTCCAGGTGATTGTAACTCATTGCATATTGTCAAACAGCTGACAGAGAACAGATCTTCCCCTGCCTCCAGGCGAATGAAACTCATTGCATATTGTCAAACTGCTGACAGAGAATAGATCTTTCCCTACCTACAGGCGAATGTAACAAATTACATGTTGTCAAACAGCTGACAGAGAACAGATCTTCCCCTGCCTTCAGGCGAATGTAACTCATTGCATATTGTCAAACTGCTGACAGAGAACAGATCTTTCCCTACCTCCAGGCGAATGTAACACATTCCATATTGACAAACAGCTGGCAGAGAACAGATCTCCCCCTACTTCCAGGCGATTGTAACACATTACATAATGTCAAACAGCTGAAACAGCTGACAGAGAACAGATCTCCCCCACCTCCAGGCGAATGTAACACATAACATATATCAAGCAGCTGACAGAGAACAGATCGTCCCCTAACTCCAGGCGAATGTAACACATTACATACTGTCAAACAGACGACAGAGTACAGATCTTCCCCTACCTCCACGCGAATATAACACATTACATATTGTCAAACTGCTGACAAAGAACAGATCATCCCTACCTCCAGACGAATGTAACACATTACATATTGTCAAACAGCTGACAGAGAAAACATCTTCCCCTACCTCCAGGCGAATGTAACACATTACTTATTGTCAAACAGCTGACAGAGAACAGATCTTCCCCTACCTCCAGGCGAATGTAACACATTACCTATTGTCAAACAGCTGACAGAGAACAGATCTTCCCCTACCTCCAGGCGAATGTAACACATTACATATTGTCAAACCGCTGACAGAGAACAGATCTTCTCCTACTTCCAGGCGAATGTAACACATTACATATTGTCAAACAGCTGACAGAGAACAGATCTTCCCCTACCTCCAGGCGAATGTAACACATTACTTATTGTCAAATAGCTGACAGAGAACAGATCTTCCCCACCTCCAGGCGAATGTAACACATTACCTATTGTCAAACAGCTGACAGAGAACATATCTTCCCCTACCTCCAGGCGAATGTAACACATGACTTATTGTCAAACAGCTGATAGAGAACATATCTTCCCCTACCTCCAGGCGAATGTAACACATTACATATTGTCAAACAGCTGACAGAGAACAGATCTTCCCCTACCTCCAGGCGAATGTAACACATGACTTATTGTCAAACAGCTGACAGAGAACATATCTTCCCCTACCTCCAGGCGAATGTAACACATTACATATTGTCAAACCGCTGACAGAGAACAGATCTTCCCCTACCTCCAGGCGAATGTAACACATGATTTATTGTCAAACAGCTGACAGAGAACAGATCTTCCCCTACCTCCAGGCGAATATAACATATTACATATTGTCAAACAGCTGACAGAGAACAGATCTTCCCCTACCTCCAGGCAAATGTAACCCATTACATATAGCCAAACATCTGACAGTGAACAGATCTTCCCCTACCTCCAGGCGACTGTAACCGATTGCCTGGCCTCACTTCTTCGTGCGGCCAATGCGAGGAGTGCGACATCCAGTAGTATTATAGAGATAAATGTGTAGCCCCGTGTACTTTAGGTGTGTGTAGAAACTGTCTGATAACCGGTGTTAATCTCATGACTGTATTAGTGTATTATCTGCAATTCAGGTAAAGACTGCAGACGATCAATTTCAAGGAGTTCCTAATTTTGCTACCGTAAACGACACCTAGCCCTGAAGTTGGGAACTAGATGTCACCGCAACCGACACCTGGCGTCGAACGTTGAAAATCCATAGAGCATTACTCAAATGTAACCTAGAAATTTAGATTCACACAATTGTAGTTATTGGAAGGATCTTTTACATGCAATAAAACTATGACATAGGCCAGTCAGCTTTACTTCCCCTCCGAAAGAAATATACTGGTTTTTAAGGATATTGGTGTTTACTCAGAGTGGTATTGACCAACTAGGATGTCATTATGCTACTATAATTCGGAATAGAGTTGCTATATACCCAAGAGACAAGCAGACACGCCTGCTGCGTCATTAAGCCAATATCTCTCAGATTAGAGCTCCTAGGTACCTACCAAAATGTTAGATGATGGTTCCTCTTTGAGGTATTTTCATACTGGAAGGTTGTTAAGCTACTCTCAGCCAGTTTAGAGCACCTAAGTAACCACCCAGACTGAGAGCAGATGGATCCTCTTGGAGCGTCATTAAGCTAATATCAGTCAGATCAGAGCTCATCGACACCCACTCAGACGGCGATGAACTGGAGTGTCTTTAAGGTAATATCATTCAGATTAGTGCTCCTACCAACCCAAGCGCTTTGCAGATCGTACTTCTTAGACAGATTGACACACTAGATTATCTTTAAGCTAATGTCATTCAGTTAAGATCTACAATAATCCATCACGAACCGAAAGGCAGAGCTCTAGACATAAAGGAAGCTAAAAGAAACAACCCCAATAGTTTAAATGAACACATTTTCAAGGAGAGTTCACCCCTCTTCACTCTACTAGAAAACACCCCCGTAGGAAACTAGATACAACATAACGATGTATCCAAGCTTCATAAGGGATTAATAAGAGAAACGTAGGCTGGTATTAACGGTAATATTAGAGGTGCCGGGACATTCTCATTAGTCCGTTTGCGCTTAATGAGGGCTTATTAGCTTATGTGTGGAGAGTTTGAAACCAGGTCTTTAATTGTTGAAGATTATCCTGAATTCCGAAACATACACCACATTAGAGAGACTAGACTAGGCAACTTACTAAAGACACAGTCGCACGAGTAACACATAGCACTTAGGAATGCGAGAGGGGGAATAGCCCAAAGAGATTAGGGACCCTCACAAACAGGAATATCCCGTCAGTCGATTGAAAACAGTGGACAATTGAGCAGCTCTCAACAGGACCACGCAAGACTCAACTAGATGAGTAGCCTGTGCAAAACAATATATATTGACCATATACTACAAACACATATTCAGTTCAAACAAGCAAATTCCGGAGTTCAATATCCACTTCCAGTATCACAACTAAATATCACATAGACAACAACTAACAAATATTGACGAGTTCATTATCTTAACTAATACTCCAACTAAATAAGTGTATATATGGTAAATATTATCACCAATACATTCAACATAAAATTTATAGCCTAGGTGTAATGGATCTGATGATGATTGCTTGACGATCAGAACTGGTCGTCCAAGTGTATTTAATGTTGTCATGAATTTTTTTCAGATATAAGGAATTGCCCATCTCATATGGGTACTACCGTGTTGACCGACTGAAAAGCATCGAACTATTGATTACAATGGAACTACATGTGTGTCTTCCAATTAACTTTCCTAATTAGTAACTTAACATGCACTTCACGAATGTCGGTTTAGTCCACTATGAATCATCATGAGTTTCTCCAAATTGCTACTCTGAGTACATTTTGCTCCGCATATACAAGGGGTTTTAGGGTTTAGACCACTTTGGACCAACTTGTGTGTCTTCAAATTACTCTGCATAGTAAAATTTCCTCACAAGTAGTAAATACATTTGGCTATAGACCACTATGGTCTGTGTCTCTTCCTACTGCCTCATAGGGGTGATCTTTGCTCCGCAGGAATGTGCCATTAGATTACTATGGATCATGAGGTAAGTCTTCAAAATGCGTTTAAAGTAAATTTTGATCCGCATGTACGTGATGGGTGTAGCATTATACCACTATGCATCATCAAGTGTGTCTTCAGGACACCGTTCCGAGTAAATTTTACTCTACATGTACCACAGGATTCTGGCTTGAGACCATTATGCAACACCATGTGTGCCTTCAAGTTATACTTCCCAGTAAATTATAATCCACATGTACTTCAAGAATGTGGCATTAGGCAACTTTTCTTTTTAATTTTCCTTCTCAGTCAAGTTCTCGCTTGAATTTAACTTTAGACTACTATGGACCAACATCTGTGTCAACAGGGAACCACTTGTATCAAGGAAATGTGGCAAGAGACCACTATGGATCATCATGTTTTTCTTCAGGTGATCTTTCCGAGTAGAATACCACTGAAATGTGGCTTGATACTACGATTCATCACAATATGTTTCCTTAAACTGCCCTTCTCAGTAAACATTGCCCCACATATTCCCCAGGAATAAGGCTATACACCTCTATGGATCAAAAGTGTGCTTTCGAATGTCCTTTCTTAGTAAATTTTGCTTCGCAAATAGTACAGGAATGTGCCTTGAGACGTCTATTAACCATCAAGTATCTCTTCAATCTTCCTTAATCTGCATACGTAACACCTTATCTACTACAGGAATGTGTCTTTAAACTGTCTTTCCCCGTAAACGTTGCTCCACATGTACCACAGAAAAGTGCCTTGAGACGACTATGAATCATCTTATATTTTACACCACTACGGATCATAACGTGTTTCTTCAAATGATCTACCCGAGGAAATTCTGCGTCGCACGTACCACAGGAATGTAGACCACTATTAATTATCATGTGCGTGTATAAACTGTCTTTCGCCGTAAACTTTGCTCCGCATGTATCACAAGAATAAGGCTCTTACACACTATGGGTCAACAAGTGCTTCTTCAGGTCACGTTTGCCAGTAAAGTTTGCTCCGCATGTATCACAGGAATATGGTCTTAAGCTATTATGCATCTTCATGTGTTCCTTCAATCCACCTTTACGAGCAAAGTTTGCTCCACATATAATACAGGAATGTGGCATAACGCTACTATGCATCACCATATGTTGCTTCAATCCACTTTTGCGTGCAAAGCTTGCTGCACATGTACCACAGGAATATGGCTTCAGGCCGTTATGAACCACCATGTGGTCTTTTAAGTTTCCTTTCCTATTGAAGTTTGCTTTGCATATATAACAGGAATAAAACGTGGTACCACTATGAATCATCATATGTTTCTTTAAGCTACCTATCGCAGTAAATTTTCCTCCGCATGTTAAGCATAAGTATGGCATTTTTTTGTTACCATTTTGAATGAGTGAGAATACGAATCTATCTCTTGTAGTAGTGTTCTCTGATTTGTGGTCGTTTCTGTGAAGAATTTATAATGTTAGAACGAGTAAAATACCCAGTACCAGTATAATATCAAAAATGACATATCACAATTCCGGATAAGTATATAATAATCTTCTGTATTCGTAGACATATATATAAGAGCCGAGATGTAATGCGTATGATGATGATCGGAAGTAGACACCCAGGAGATATTTTAGACCCTTGTAATTTGCTTCAGGGAATAACACCGGTTAGAATTTCGGAAAAAAATTGACCAACTCAAAAGCAATTTATTACGCTATGTTAGATGATCAAGGGAAACGGAAGCATAACTTTGCGGTCATGAGATCCAACTAGTGAAAACTTAACTGGTGCATTTTTAGCATTTTGCATTTATTAGCAAGTTTTCCTTCAATACTAGGAATTGAGCTCGTTTCTACTCATAAATGAAGGGGTGTTCGTGCAGTCGATATATATTATACAAATAATACTGTTTTATACCGTATGTCGGAGTTTTAAGATTTATAGTTTTTATGGATGAACGTGTAAATCCTTTTATAGCTAGAAAAAAAAGCGTTTGTGCCAGTCAATTTGATCTTCCAACGTCTCGATTAAAAGGATAAGTAAAAATTGGGTGCTGCTCTATACTTAAAAGTACGAGAGTTGAGGGGCAGGAGGGATCCTATCCTCGGGGTATTTGGACAGGCAACCCGCAGTCCAGTGACAAGGACGTGCGTACTGCCGAACGAGTAAGAGCGTAAAAGTCGTGTGAGGGCTCAAACGAAAGGGCTCCTTCCCCGCTTTCTAAAGGAGAAATCTATTCCACCCTAACATAAAAAAATATTCACACCCCCGGAGAATTAAGAAAATATTAAAGAACATACGCACTTGAGGCTCTTCCAATCTTAATTGAAAAAGCCTCCATACCCCCTACCACCCTCCCACCACCAACCTCAAAATTCCCTTATATTCCCAACAGAGGTTTCCTCATTTAATTACACCTTAAACAAAAGTCCAGCATTGCTTCCACTTACTCACGCAAGGCTCATCTCTGTTTACCTACTTGGGTCAGTTTCTGTTCCCTTCCATCTAATTTACCGATTTATTTATTATCTCATATTTATGTTTTTATAATTATTTATTGATTACCGATTTACCGAATATTGATGATCTACAAGGTCATCGACCCGAGATTTCCGAAAATAGTCGATTACACCTGAACGATAATCGGATAAATTCGTGTGAGGGCTAAAACGAAAGGTCAAGTCTCCCTCTATCCATAAGACTCATTATTTTCAATTTTAATATTCTATTTAATGATGGAGTTTTTCACTGGTAGGTGAGGTTCGGAGCGGTTTCCACAAAATCACGTACCATGAAACCTAGCTGCCCACGACAGGATAGCCCGAGCGGTCGATCGAAGTTGGCCGCCGATTGTTTATTTTTATCATTTTTTAAATTTCATATTTATTCCTTTATTATTATTATTATTATTACTATTGTCCGATTCGGCCAACTAGGGACCACGTTACTTCAACTGCTTCCATCTCTGAGCTTTAGTTCTATTCCAGTATTCCCGCATGCATTTTCTGTGAGCCTACTTTCATTACTTAGTCCACTCTATCCCAGTTTTCAGCTTTGGCTTTTCTGAGAATCGCTAGTATGTTCCAAGTGTTCTCTGTGGAAAACGTTCCTGGATGTCTTCAAACGTGATCCCTACTTCTAGAAGATTTCTTTCAATCTCGGTGAATCAAATTCCCTTCGTTTTCTTGTTTACAAACTGGCAAAGGATGTGGTTAGTCAGTCTCTGAGAGTTCATGCGTGTTATGTGGCCACGGAAATTAATCCTCATTTTCCTCATGATGTCTGTAGTACTTTCCACACTTAGGTAGAGTTTGTTGTTGTGCCACCTCCTGAACTCTCCATTTTCCCTGATTGGTACCAGTATCTTACTTAGAATTTGTCCCTCATTAGCCTCTACCTTTCCAATAAAACCTTTCCTGTTCAATGCAAGGCATTCTCCTGCGTACAGGATGTCTGGACGAACAACTGAGCAATAAAGTCTAATCAAGGCACTAAGGGACACTGATCGTTTATTATAATCATTCCTAGTTAGTTGGAATGCCAATTCCACCGTGTTGATCCTTGATGTGGATGATCCTTTCTCAGAACTGTTTGGTGTTACCCACTCACCTAAGTACTTAAACTTCTCTGTCCACTTGATTATTCCCTGCTCTACAGTTAACTCTCTCGGGGCTAGCTTGATGTTAGTTATAAACTCCGTTTTCTCAAAGATCTGGAGGTCTGCTTCTGCGACTTGGGATTTGAGTTGATTGATTTGTTTTGTAGCAGTTTCCAGTGAGTCAGAGAAGCTCGCAGGATCATCTGCAAAAGCTAAGCAGTCAACTGTGAGATCCCTTCTCTTGTAGCCTATTCTGAGTCCAATCCCGACTCCTCCAATACGTATCTCTTTGCGACATTCTCGGATGACCCTTTTCTAGTGCGCAGTTGAAAAGTAGAGGCGATGGTCCATCTCCTTGCCTACCACCTGTCTTGAATTCGAATATTACTCTGGAGGTAGTGTTGGTTAATGTCTATCGAATGATTGTCCTCATTTTGTTATCTAAGCCCGTTTCTTTTAGAATTTGGAGGATTGTATGTCGATCAATGAAACGTAGGCCTTCTTGATGTCGACGAAGGTCACCACAAACTTCTTGTTCCGTATGTTCTGATATGAAAGAAAAGATTTAAGTTTCATTATCTGCTCGGCACATGAGCGCCCGTTTCTAATGCCTCCTTGATATTCTCCCAGTTTTGAATCGAGTTGCTTTTATGCTCGGGTCTGAAATGCTTCTGAGAGAATTTTGTACGATGTCGCGAGGAGCGAGACGCCTGGGTATTTTTTCAACACCTTTATCACCTTTCTTGTGAAGGGGATAAATTAGGGCTGATGTCCAGTCACTTGGGAGTTTCTCGGTTGCCCAGATCACTTGAATGATCTCTGATAGTTTGACAATCGCCTTTTCAGCTGTGAATTTATTATTTAATATGTATTTAATATTAATTCTTATTACTTTATTTATTTTTACTATTTATAATATCTTTTATATTTAATATCAATTATTATAATTATTACTATCCTACGTGTAGGTTCACATTATCATGACGGCAATGCGGGTTGCGGCATGCGTGGCTCGCACATGGGAACTTCGCCGTTTTAACAAGGCTATACCTGCCAAGAGTTAACAAAGCAGGCTATTAGACGTGGCAGGTTTCACGTTACCGTTTCAAACAAGACCAAACCTGTTGCACGACGTCAGAGGGTTTTGGTCATCCCTGTAACGTGGACAAATGAAATATTTATTTATAATTTTTTAATTTTTATTTATTTATTATTAAATATTTATTTAAATATATGTTATTTAATTTTTATTAATTTAATATTTAATATAAATTGATAATTATAATTATTTATTTAAGTAAGATATAAAGACCGATCTTGGAACAGGGGCTAATGGGCAACATGGCCGCCACGCCCTGAGACCGTCAATGACGTCACAGGGAGAGGTCGGCCGTGTAGTTGCTAAATTGAATATTTATTATTAATATTATTAGGTAATTATTGATTGATCATGTACAATCAAAACCAGCCTTATATTGTCCACCTCTTGGTGTAGTGGCCAGGATTCTTGGATGTTCCTGCGAAGGACCGGGTTCGATTCCGGGCTCTGCCAAGAAATTTAATTTCCGGTCTCGGGAGTGGAACGCGGTACACTCAGCCTTGTGAGGCAAAACTGACAGGAGCTGGGTTTTGATTCATATCTCAGCCATTCTGCCTAACCCAACTTCACCTAACCTAATCTAACCTAACCTAACCAAACCTAACCTAATCCAACTTATCAAACATCATCTAACCTAACCTGACCTAATCCTAACCTAACCTAATTTGAAAGTGTGAGCAAATATAGAGCAAACAGTGATAGCAAAAAGTGAGAGCAAAAAAAAATATTGCGAGCAAAAAGTGAGAGAAAAAAGTAAGAGCAAAAAAGTGTGAGCAAATGTTTGAGCACAAATAATAAACTGAGATATAACCTAACCTAACCCAACCTAACCTAACCTAACCTAACTTCACCTAACCTAACCCAACTTCACCTAACCTAACCTAACCTAACCTATAGAAACCTAGTTTAAATATTTAAATTAATGCATGTGAGATTTTTTATTTTTACCTTTTACATTTTAGATTTTTTAACTTTTAGATTTTATGATTTTAGATTTTTGATTTTACATTTTAGTTTTTTATTTATTTTACATTTTAGATTTTACGTTTTTATTTTTTATTTTAGATTTTAGTTTTTTAAATTTTATATTTAAAATTTAAGATTTTTTTATTTTAGATTTTACATTTTAGATTTTCCGAAAGGAGAAAACTACAAGGTCACATACCTAACCTCACCTAACCTTACTTTACCAAACCTAACTTAAGCTAATCCAAAGCTAATGCACATACACAAAGTATATAAGGACACATGCAACTATCCTTATGATAGTCTTATAGGCTACTGTACAACATGTTCACTACCCCAACAGGCTTTGTTTTCATGTTGTTGTTTGCACATTTGTCAATTTCCCAATTTCCAGATTTAATATGTCAGTTTTAAGTTTTCAAATTTCATTATATGGAAACATGGATTTTCCATTTTTGCTGTTTACACATTTGTCAATTTCCCAATTTCCCATTTCCAGTTTTTAATAATATAAGTTTAATGTTTTTTGATTTTTGTCAATATGGAAACATGGATTTTCCAATTATGTTGTTACATGTTTTTGATTTAGTCCATGTACAAAGTTCAGTTTGCATTAGGAGTGGGGAGAAGTGGGTAGTAATTAAAATGTACAAACAGTGTTCATACAATATATTTTTATTCATTTTCATATTTCACATATTGCAATTTGCCAATTTCCCATTTACAGTTTTTAAAATTTCAGTTTTATGTTTTTGAATTTTGTCAGTATGGGAACATGGATTTTTCAATTTTGTTGTTTACATGTTTTTCATTTAGTCCATGTCGAAAGTTCATATTTGCGAAACACGATTTTTCATTACATATAACAAGGCTGTATACCTTATCCCAAAGCATATAGGTAATATATGGGTTATACCAGTGGCCGCCAAACTTTTGAGCCAGTGAGCCACCATAGCATTCATAAATCTATTATGAACTACCAAGGAATACTGGGCCAAAGAAAGTACGCAGGATTTAATTAAAATTAAAATATTCTGTTTATTGCCTAAAAACATATTTCTAGTATTAATCAAATAACAATGAACGTTTCTAAACTTACATTTTTATTAGAGGCGTGGAAGTGTGTTTGGCCATCATGTATCTTCTTGTAGTTTGGAGTGTATGTTGTAGCCACCATTTTGATGCAGTTATCCAAGTGTTCATTGGTCAGGCTGTTTCTATATTTATTTAAATGAACTTCATAGTGGAACATTATGATTCACATAATTACGTAGAGCTGAACATCACTTTCAATCTCAATCAAACTCGAACAAGAATTGGATATTTTTGTTTGGGAACTAGAGGCCAAATATTTCCAGTGGTAGAAAGGCTTCTAAGAGACAGATCATTTTGAAAATCAACAACTTCCATTTCCACTGCAGCCTGACCTCCTCCGAATTTTTTTACAATACAAATTGAGAAACCTTCTGCATCGATCTCAACAAAAGGGGAGTTGACGAACTGTGCCACAATCAATATGTTATTATGTTCGACCCTGACTATTGTAAGTCAGAAAACTGTACTATAATGAGGCTCATTATAATACAAGTTTTCATTAAGGGACAGTTTCTCCCACCAATCAGAGCTCAAGAAACAGTTGTTTGACCAATTAAATAGGGATAGCATCGCACCTGCGCTGAGTTCCAAGGCCTTCTAATTTAAATTTCACTGAGTGGCCTAGTGTCATAGTGGGGTGATCGAGGAGGCCATGGTCAAATGCAAGGTATTCTCTGAGTCCCATGCGCTCAGTTCAGCACATCATACTGGCGAAATCTCGTCAGATATTTATGAATATTTATGTTCGAACATAAAATAGTTATAATAATTATCGTCGAACATAAACAGTCGTATGCAACTCGCCTATAATGTTAATTCAGACACTCGTACGTAAATTATAAAACTCGCATACGCTCGTTTTATAAACATACTCGTGTCTTAATTATTGCCATTATAGGCTCGTTGCATAATGTACTATTAAAATCTGGGAATCGTTGATAAAATTGTTCTCTGAGGTCTGAAAGAATATCCACGTATGCTTGGTTTTTCCTGGGGTGTTGTGGAGGGTTTTGTGTGTCAAGGATCTGCTTCAGACTGGTGAAGTGCTTGTATTCAAACTGTTTACAATTCTTTTCCCACAGCTCGAGCTTTTTTTGAAAATGACGTCACATCTGAAATCATTCCACCAATGTCCTTGTCTGTGCCTTGAAGCTGCAAGTTCAAACCATTCAACTTTTCAGTTATATCAGTGAGGAAGGCAAAATCTTCTAGCCATGTGCAATCTTCGAGTTCAATGAAAGGCTCACCCCGTTCTTTGAAGAATTTTACTATTGCAGGAAGCAACTCTTTGAAACGTTGCAAAACTCTGCCTCTGCTGAGGCAACGAACCTCTGTGTCAAGCAACAGATCACCATACTGGCATTCTAACTCTTCTGTTAGTTCTCTTTGAAGTGCATGCGCTCTTATTTTATTTACTACTTTGACAACTGTTTCCATGACATTGTTCATACTTAAGAACTTTCCACATAATGATTGCTGGTGTATTATGCAATGATAAGACACAAATTTTGGTATATCGCTGTCTTTTCGACACAAAGCAATAAATCCATTTTTCCACGCCTATCATTGCAAGAGCTCCATCCGTAGCTAGGCCCACCAACTTCTTCACAGGAATATTTTCAGACTCAAAAAACTTTTAAATGCCAAGAAATATATCATTTCCGGTAATGTGCCCGGTAAGCGGCACAACCTTTACCAGCTCTTCTGTTGTTTCAAAATTTTCAAAGACCATTCTTACAAAGAGGCCAATTGAGCCGTATCAACTACAGTATATCAGTTGATTCGTCAATTGTAAGGAAAAATAACTACAACGATCAAACTCAGTTTTCAGTTGTGAAACTACATCAGAGCTCATAGCTTCAACTCTTGGCAGAAAGCTGAATAGATGTAATCTCGGCTTTGTTTATGAAGTTGTCAAATAATGTATCTGTAGCTTCCAAAAATGCAGCTTTAATTAACTCACCATCTTCGAATGGTTTCTTATGTTGGGCATAACCTTGAAAACCCGGAATGACGCTTCTATGGCTGCCTTGTTCTTGTCCAGTGTCTTAAGGAAAGTAGATTGTTGCGCATTTAGTTGAGATTTCAGCAGCATAACCTTTTCTCTTCTCAGCGTTGAATTCGGCGGATAGTCTTTTTCAATTCCACAGTGAACGGTCTTGAAATGACGCTCAACATTCCCTTTCTTCCCGACTGAGACACTCCCATTGCAAAGTAAACACACGCACTTATATTTCATTTGCGTAAAAAGTAATCGGTCTCCCATTCTGCATGAAACTGATATAATATCGGCTTTTTACTTGAACTAGCCATTCTAACAACACACAAGGAAATAGCCTAAACAACGTGCACGCATGAACTGAACACACACAACACAGACGTCGATCACACACCAGACACTGACTGACAGACCCAGGGGACGCGTAGTGGTAATAAGGGGGATGAGTAGTGCATATTAGCCAACTCAAGCGCTGCGTCTGAAATTTCCCCGCGAGCTACCAAAATTTTCCCTGCGAGCTACGGTTTGACGACCACTGGGGTTATACTTTACTTTTGGCTACCTAGTTTTAGCTACCTAAGGACAATTTCTTAACATTACTAGAGGATAACAGTTTGGATTAGGAGTGGGAGGTGGGTATTAATTAGAATGTACAAGCAGTGTCCATACAATATTTTTTATTAATTTTAAATACCTTTACAATATTTACACATAATACATTTTTGTTGTTGTTATAAATTGTTCAGTTGGTTTTAATTGTTTTCTATTTTTATTGTTAAGTATGAATACCATTTTTTCTTTTGTTGCTTGATTGGTGATTTTTTCTATTTTGTAGTATTATTGTTTTATTTCCTAAATTGTTTTTGTTTTATGTATTTGCTACATGCAGGTAAAGTATTTTCATATCCATAACGTAACTCTTTAAGCATGGTCAATAATTGAATAATGACCATAGGCATGTGTACCTATACCATTCGAATCAATCACTCTTTTATCATCACTAGGACACACAGCAATTCTGTTTAGTCTTATAGAAGATATGTCATGTTGCTTAGAAGCGACAATGTTCATTGGTATTCTTTTTACCTCGTTTTTCATAAAACAATCCTTATAATGTTGAAGGCTTATACAATTTTTGACAACGCCTCTGCTAATACCTTTAATCTTTTTATTTCTTTACCATTTATGTCTAAAGCATACATTTTAGCTCTAAGTCCAACAAATGCTATAATAATTTGTCCACAAGCCTCGTCTTTAAATTTTCCTAATGTTTTCTTGTTTGATGTAGAGTAACACACATGATTAGTTGGATAATCAGATGTGTCCAGGTGTTCTAGGAAATCCACCTTGCCTTGATATACATCTTGGGTGTTAACCAAATAAATGAACGAGTCAGTATCCATATACATGAGTTTAAGATTGTTCATTCCATAATAGGGTAGCAGGACATCATAGTGGTGGGAATACATTAGAGTTTTTGAAATATCCAGTATACACATTCCAATATATATAGACTTATTGAATACGATGTTACGTTTAGCCATGTGGAAAGCAGCTAGGTTAGGACCATAAATTGTTCTGTCAATAAATGTCGGCTTTGCTATTAGCTTTTACGCCTTTTTGCTGTCAGTCACAAGACGTATGTCTATTCTTTTACGAATATTTCCCTTTGTTTTTCCAAAAATAGCACTGTTGAATAATTTGTACCGATTTTTCTAAAAATAATTTTTTGCTTGTTTTCGAAGGTTGTTATTAAAATCAACGTCTTTGTTTAAACTTTAACACACGATGAATTTTGATCAATTTTAGACCATCATCTAAAGCTTGTTTATGTGTCATGTAGTGAACAACGTATCGCCTTCAATTTCCAAGATGTGGAATTAGTTTTTTCAGAGACGAATCCTTAGGTTGTGTACACTCGGGTAGGAAAGGTAAATCGTTGTGTAGATCATGAAGGTCAGACGGGTAATCAACATCTACGTCTAGAATGTATCCCACAGGATCGTCTTCCTTTAGTTTTTCTAGATGAACAGTATCTGGAGGAACCCACTGAAATCCACCATAAGGAAGGGAGTGGCACATAGTCCACCCGTATTGGTTGTTGGCATCAACATAGGCAATAAACTGCGATGGTTTCTCAGAATCATAGGTTTCCATGTATTTATTGTTAGCTTCTGCATACCGATGAGACACCTGGTATATGCCTCCACATATTCCAGACTCGATTAGAAGAATCTGATCGTAATCCTGTAGAAAGGAGCATTGCCTCGAAACTTAAACCAGGCGAAGTAAAAAAGTGTGCTGCATCCACTCGGTGTGTGTCTAGTATTTTGTTTCTAAACGTTTCAAAGCTGTCTGCAAGAAGTACATCTGAAGTTAGGTAGAGGTCACTATATTCCCCTAGAGTTTTAATGTTGAACTGATTCCACACATTTTTTGGCATGTTCATAGTCTTCTTGAGTAACATCTTCTTGACTTAATTTGTTAAAGAATACCTCTTTTGTAGGTAAACACGTTTCACTTAACTTTTCCCATGAGTCAATGTAATCATAACAAAATACCCCTTTACGAGTCATGAGCGTTGCCTTTTCTGTTCCAAAGTACTTGTCTGTTTCAGGGTATGATGTTAAGTTGGAAACTAAGTTTTCCAAACTACTTGGCATTAACCGAAACGTGTCCACAAATCGAAGCTTAACATATCCTACATATTTGGTGAAGGAAATGTACTTTTCTTTGGAGTTAGCGATAACATCCACTCTCTCAGTAGTACATCCCAATTGTTTTACAATGAAATTTATGTAGAAATACTGGAACGGGGTTACGTGTTTTAACACCTCAAATTACAGTTATTGTGCGCACTTCCACGGTATTGCCCTGTAATATGGCAATGGTCACGAAATTTCCAGTCCTCTTTGGTAAATGGTTTTTGACACAAATAAGTTAACAGGTTTCAGAACATTGGAACTCTTCTTCTTGATCCTGAGTTAAGGCCTTTGGAACATTTAAGTTGTAAAGGCGATCAATAACATTATTGGAACATTTAAGTTGTAAAGGCGATCAATTACATTAGCTATTGAGATCAAACCGTCCATAACCTTTCTGCAGCATCAAGACCACGATAAATAACAGGCTGGCTTGGAAGGTTTGTCTTTATGTGTTCCACAGCTGGTGAGGGGTTAACGTATATACCAAAGCTCATAGCAACATGACTCTGGTATAGGACTGTATAACTTGCTTCAGGATTGGGTAGACATGTTTGATATGGTAAGAGTATACTTTCGAAATCTACATAGATATCGTAAGGTATTCTCAGCATTTTTTCCACATTTAAGAATTTGACAATGGGGTTTTTAATAGGCATTTCAACCCTAGCAATGTCATGCTGGACACACAAAGCTCTATGTTCTTTCAATTTTTCCATTCCTTGTTGCACATATCGATTATCCAAGTGAGTAAAACACCGTTTACACGTATATATTATAAATTCATGGTGGGTATTCTGATGTGCTACTAGATTATCAAAATCTTTGATAAAGACGATGTGGTTCTGGCCGAATGAAGAACTCAGCAGAAGAAGGTCGCGATGGTATTGTAGCTCATGACCCACAACCTTGAGAGGAAACAGTTTATTGTCTTTTTCCAGTCCAAATACATTTATGGATATGTCGTTGGCTTACTCAAATTTGGGAATGTCAGCTAATGACGTAGGAAACGATATCACTGAAAAAATCATACTTGTTTTCCAGGTCCTTGTATTCGCTAACGCGTTCAGCTATCGCTTTAACCAGTTTAGCTAAAATGGCATACATAAAACACTTTTCATCCTTTAAGTTTTGAGGATTAATGCAGGCTTTTCTTGCTTTTATAGCTGCTGGTAATGGAATATATGTGCTACCACGCATGGGATTGTACTTATTTATTTTCAATCGTAGGGTAATAGACAGTAGTTGACAGAGTATCAGTAGTTGACACTTGGCCACATATTATAGCATATTAAGGCATGCATTTTACATGACTGCTTTGTTTCCGAACGCGTGCAAACCCTCATTTGTTCTCTTTGGAAATAAGCGGCAACCTCGCACCACCTGGCGGAATTGGCGGCCTGACACCATTTTGATTGTTGCCATTCATAGTAAGACCTGAAATATTGTTGGATGCTTATCGCTTTTGTTAAGGAACTTCAGGTGAATATTAAGTTTAATATATCTAAAAATATCGAACGCCTTTAAAACTTTGAATTTCCTCGTTTTAGAGTGATATTGTAGATACATATTATTTGCCTTTTATTGCTTATTTTACGATTCTGCTAAGGTTATGTAGGGTGTCAACTACTAGATCGGAATAAAATAGATTTTTCAGTGCTTGACAGGAATGTCAACCACTAGCTCATTTCATATGTCAAATTGATCTTCTTGTTAATTTTACCCGGGCTTCCTAAATATATGCCCTCTAAACTGGTGGAATTTCACACAGATAGCATAAGCGTATCCAGTAGTTGACAGGGGGTGTCAGCTACTGATGCCAAGGCTGTCAACTACTAGCACTTGATTATTTTTATTTATTTTCGTTTGTTTTATCCTTTCATTTAGGTATATTAAGATGGTACCCCCTAGGAGATTACTGAATTATGAGCACGAGCAAATGGAGAGGGCACTAGCTGATGTAAATAGAGGAATCCCAGTTGCTACTGCAGCTAGACAGCATGGTGTTCCTCGTGTAACCTTGCTTTACAAGGCAAGAGGCAAGACCCCTATAGGGCGTAAAATGGGTCCATCTACAGTTTTAACCACTGAAGATGAAGCAAATTTGGTAACGTGGATTAAGCATGTTGCTAAATCTGGCTTCCCAGTCACCAGGAATCAAGTGGCTGACAGTGTTCAGCAACTATTAAAAAATATGAATCGCACAAGTCCATTGTTCACAGATGGACGCCCAGGTAGGACTTGGTTCAAATCGTTCCTAAAGCGTAACCCCTCAGTATCCATCTGAGTCGCAGAAAATCTGACTGTGTCAAGGGCCTGTGTCACACAAGAAGTCTTAAGTGAGTGGTACACACATGTGTACACCTATCTTCAGGAAAACAATCTGACAGATATTTTGATGGACCCGAACAGAGTTTTCAATGGAGATGAAAGTGCGTTTTTCTTGAACCCTAAAGGAAACAAGGTTCTTGCTACAAAGGGAGACAAGCAGGTGTACAGCCAAGTGAACCCTGACGAAAAAGAATGTTTAACTGTTTTGTTAACAGCTAATGCCGCTGGTGTGATGTCTCCCCCATCAGTTGTTTTTAAGTATGAAAGAGTTCCAGCTGACTTGTCGGCCAGTATTCCCCAAGGTTGGGGTGTTGGGAGGTCAGAAACGGGATGGATGAATGCTGGTCTATTCTACGAATATTTAGCAAATGTATTTCACCCATGGTTAGTGGAATGTAAGATCCCTCTACCTGTTATTCTTTTCATAGATGGGCATGCATCTCACTTGACACTGCATGCTAGCCGGTTCTGCGACGAAAATGGCATATTACTGGTAGCTTTGTGCCCTAACGCTACACACTTGATACAGCCTATGGATGTATCAGTTTTCCGATCGCTGAAGGGTAGGTGGAAAGTTAAAGTTCATGACTGGAGGTTAAAAAATGTCGACAACCCTGTCTTGAAAAAGAGACATTTTGCTCCACTACTGAAAGAAGCCCTAGATGAGCTACCATCCAGCATATTTATGAACGGATTTAGAAAATGTGGACTGGTACCATGGAACCCACTTGCGCCATTCGAGCACAATAAAAGCTCTTACGATGGTGGCTCTTCCAGAACACAACGTAACAAACATAATCTTCAACATATGAGAATTGCTCATTCTGTAATTGAAGACATCATAGGGCCAGAAAAGTTACAGCTATTTCGAACCACCTCAACAATGGCGGAAGGCAATAAAGACAAATCCTTGCATGAAATCTGGAAGAAACTGGGCCGCAACTTGAGTCCAGGTGATATATGTGAACAAAGTTTAGAAAATGAAGCCGATTCTAGTGCCATTTCCAACCTTGGCGGGGAAATCGATCTTGAAGATAGTTTTGCATTGACCAGTGAGATGGTGAAACAAAATGCACCCGAAGAAAATACTACTCATCCTTCCTCCGATAACTCTGAGCCAGCTCTTCTTTCCTTGGGCAGTAATGGACCAGACACTACCCAACAGCCATGTGTTACAAAACCAGTTGGTCCCTCAATAGCCAACTCTTCAAATATTCCAAGTCCCTTTAAGAAGGTTTTATTCTGGCCAGAAGAACCTCAAAAGAAAACTAAAAGAAATGAGAAGGTACCACGCTTTGTATTATCTGAAACATGGAGGGAGTACCATGAGAACAAAGCAAGGAAAAAGCAAGAATTGGAGGAAATTAAGAAGACAAAAGCATTGGAGCGGCAGAGGAAAAGGTTGGAAAAAGAAGAGCTAAAAAAGAAAAAGCAGGTTAAGAAGCCACAAGCTAAGATCACAATAAAGAAGAAAAGGAAGTTGGTATCATCTTCTGACTCTGATGAAGAGTGGATTCCTTCAGGAGAAAGTCTTGATGATGTAAGCTTGGGCCATTCTGATTCTGATATTTCAGACTATGAAAATATTGTGAAAAAGCTGCCTAAAGCCTTGATGGGAGAAGTTAAAGAAATAGATAGTGAAGCATCAAGGAGAGGCAATTCCGTGAACTTTGAAATCCCTGGAACAATTGAGGTTGAAGCTGCTGAAGTAACCGGGGAATCTCAATGTGTAATGGAAACCTCTCAGGTCAGCGTCGAAGTTCAGAAAACTATTGGTGAAACGTCATTAAATTCTGAGTGTAGTGGTACTTCTGAAGTTTCAATGGCTGAGTTCTCAAATAAAAACAAAAATAATGAAAGTGTGAGTTCCCAGCCAGCATGTCTTAAAAGTGATTCCATTAGTGAAGGCACATTTGTCTTAGCATTGATGAAAAAATCAAAACGGTATTGTAAGCATCTATTTGAGATAGTGAACATACTGGATGAAGATCATTTCAATGCAGCTGTCCTGAAACCTTTGAATAGGCTGCGAAATGTGTACGTAAGGGACGAGCAGCAAAGGACTGTAGTTCTTGGTCTGGATCGTATTGTTGAAAAGTTACCATCCCCATTGGTATATGGCTCAGACACTGACAAGAGATGTCAATTTTCATATTCACTTGATGTACCCTTTTGAGTGTCCTGTTATCATGCTTGCGTAAAATGATCCTTTTTTGATGTTTGTTTTTTGTTTTGATGTTGATCCTAAACTCTAAGGATGTTTACTTGTCATTTTAGTTAATAAATGAACGGTAGCTGCAGTTGAACAGAGTTATTTTTTGCATGTCAACTACTGATACATCACCCTGTCAACCACTGAAAATTTCAGAAATCGGAGTGTCAACTATTGACTCAAATCAGAGAACTAAGAAATTTTATATTTCTCCTTTCTTAGCAGACATAGTCTATTTTTTATGGAGATTCTTTAGGAGAATGTATGAAATATACAGGACACCAAAAAAAGAGGTCCTGTTATAGAAATTAGAGCAAATGTGGTTGAAATTGTACAAAATGATTCTTATACTGTCAACTACTGGTGCTTTTACCCTACTCCTTCCACTGCTGACAAAGGCCAATTACTGCCTTTTAGCTCAGATTCTTCCATTTCAGTAGTTAACATTGTAAATTGTGTTTCCATGAAACTATTTACGTCTGTTTCCGAAAATAGGGTCTCAATTCGTGTTAGGTAGATTTCATTAGAAAGCTAACTATTGCAATGGGTACCTTGTTTCGACTTCCGGAAAATGTCGACATATCTTCGCGTTTCACATCCCCCAGACCCCAAAACCATCGTCTGAGTTGCCTAGATGAAAAAGTGTCCATGTCCACTTTTCAAAAAGATGAGTTGACAACACTGGATTGTAGAGTTAGACTTATTGTACATGCCTGAAACGCTATTTATTCTCAAAACTGTCCATGTCCTATGATTACAAGCTATTGAAAAGTGTGGTTGGATTCAAAACTGCCCATGTCCATAGATAATAAGCCACAAAACTTGCCTTGTCCCTTTTCAGTTATGGAGGAAATGGACACTTTTGCATCTAGGCGATCAGTTTCTTGTGGACACGATAACTGCCGTAATTTAGCACCAATCACTTTGAATTTTTACCGAATATGTATACATTTAAAATCTCGGTCGAGTTCGTTACTGGGATAAATCGGTCGAAGGGGGTGAAAATGAGGGGCTTTTTTTTCGAAAAAGTGAAATATTGCTATAACTCTCTTAATATGTGAAATATCAAATCCGTTCAAAGTTCATACTATGTGTCGGATAAAGCCCAAAAGTTTTTGTTTCTATAGTTTTTTATAGCACCAACCATTGACCAAAGGGGTGGGAAAAAGTGGATTTTTCAGGAAACATTAATCATATCTCTCTTAATAGGCACAATATCAAAACCGTACAAAATGGACAATATTCCCATAATAATTACCTAAAACTTTTGTCTGAAATAATTTTTGATATGACCCACCATTACGCCAAGGGATGAGAAAAATGATTTCGGAATTATAAGAAAATGCCAAGAGCTATCAGAGGTTGCCATGGCAACACTACTAAATTGATGAGGGATGAGCCATCAGACGTTGCCATGACAACGCACTTGCAAGAGATCAGATTCAGATTTACTTCTGACTAAGTGTGAAGCGGCTTCAGTGACATAACTGGTAGAATGCTGAACTTCTATGCACAAGGTCGCGGGTTCAAAGCCGGCCGAAGTCATTGGATTTTCGAAGAGCGCAAAAAATCCCTCAGTATGGTTTCCGTTGGAGGGGAAGTTCCAACGTTCGTTGCGAGTTGCTGATTGCGGTGGCATCCAGTAGCCAAGTTCACAGTTAGGTGTCGTTGACGGTAGTATCTGGTAGCAACATTATGAACTACTGCTTGAAATTGACCGTCTGCAGTCCTTACCTGAATTACAGACTAATACAGCCATCACAATTCACGCCGTTTATCAAACAGATTCAACACTCACCCAAAGTACACAGGGTTACATGACCGCGTTGTCGCAGCCCCTAAACTGAGGAACCAACCAAAATCTCTGCGGGAGATATAATTTTGCGTGAAGAAGTAACTGACCGTTACATAGTTACTTACACATCAGTGTCGAAACCTTGCATAAGGACAGTGTGACCACAAGTATAAAAATGGACCCCAAATGACAAGAAGGTTACCGTCCCCAAAAGACAATAAAATGTTTAAAATATGCATAAAATTACGAAAAACAAAGTTAATTAAGCTCCAATTATAAAATACTTTCTCGCAATAAATGAGGTCTGATCCTTCTACGAAAACCTGCATATTCTGCCTATTTTCGCATATCCCCAAGTTTGTCCGGTGAAATCTACCTCCGTCTTCCGGCGTGCCGAGAGAACGTTTTTAAAAACCCCATCTGTAATTTCGGTGGTAGATGTATGAATAAATCTACACTCAGCCACAGGATTAACTTTTATCGACTTGTGTTTTGCTAGTTCTTGGTGCATAGCTTGTATTATGTGCTGTTTGGACTCTTTAAGGTATGCATTTAAATCCTTACACGTATCCCAACGTATGATATTGGATTTAAGTGGACCTTCAAAAGATGTCCCATATTCAATAACTCTATTATTGTCTGGGACCGTTGTAAGTAGGTAATGTTTTGTAGGCTCCGCTTTTTGGCTTTTAGCTGCCGACACAACATTACAACATTCTTCATGCCGACGTCCGCTGTACACATAATTGAATGTACTACCACAGGTCTTGCACTCATGGAATTAACCAAACACGATACTTCATGTCGCTTCCTATGATAGTATCGAAGAAAAGTCTTTCCATAATCTTTACACATATAGCTAGGAATGGGTTCTTCCATCATGAATGTTGATTTCTGCAAACAGCTGCTTACTGCGTATTACAGGACTAGAGGATGGTCGGTGAGACGGTCTTTCACGATGTGAACACCGTGAGAGGTAGTAGTCAACTGGTGATATTCTAGTTAAGGGTCCTCTAATATACCATAGATAGACCAACAGCTCTTTACAGCGTATGACCAGGCTGTAGACTGGACAGTGAGACGGTCTTTCACGATGTGAACACTGTAACAAGTAATAGTAAACTGATTGTATTCTTGCTAAGGGTTTTCTAATATATCATAGTCAAGACCAACAGCTACTTACTGTGTAGTACAAGGCTGTACAATGGTTGTTTTGACAGTCTCTCACGATGTGAACACCGTGAGAGGTAATAGTCAACTGGTTATATTCTTGCTAAGGGTCCTCTAATATACCCCTAGTTAAGAGTAACAGCTGCTTACTGAATATGACAAGGCTAAAGACTGGTTGTTTCAACGGTCTTTCACAATGTAAACACTGTGACAGAATAAGAATATTTTCAATTGACTACTACCTGTCACAGTGTTTACATTGTGAAAGACCGTTGAAACAAACAGTCGTTAGCCTTGTCATACGCAGTAAGCTGCTGTTACCCTTAACTAGGGGTATATTACAGAACCCTTAGCAAGAATATCACCTGTTGACTATTACCTCTCACGGTGTTCACATCGTGAAAGACAGTCAAAACAACCATTGTACAGCCTTGTACTACACAGAAAGTAGCTGTTGGTCTTGACTATGATATATTAGAGAACCCTTAGCTAGAATACAATCAGTTTACTACTACTTGTTACAGTGTTCACATCGTGAAAGACCGTCTCACTGTCCAGTCTACAGCCTTGTCATACGCTGTAGAGAGCTGTTGGTCTAGACTTTGGTATATTAGGGGACCCTTAACAAGAATATCACCAGTTGACTACTACCTCTCACGGTGTTCAAATCGTGACAGACCGTCTCGCCGACCAACCTCTAGCCCTGTAATACGCAGTAAGCAGCTGTTTGCAGAAATCAACATTCATGATGGAAGAACCCATTTCTAGCTATATGTGTAAAGAGTGTGGAAAGACTTTTCTTCGAGACATTCATAGGAAGCGACATGATGTATCGTATGGTGAATTCCATGAGTGGCAGCACATTCAACAAAGTATACAACGGACGTCGGCATGAAAAATGTTGTAATGTTGTGTCGGTAGCTAAAAGCCAAAAAGCGGAGCCTACAAAACATTCCCTACATTCAATGGTCTCAGACAAAAATGGACTTATTGAATATGAGACATCTTTTGAAGGTCGACTTAAATCCTATTTCTTACGTTGTGATACGTGTAAGGATTTAAATTCATACCTTAAGGAGTCCAAACAGCACATAATACAAGCTATGCACAAAGAGCTAGCAAAACACAAGTCGATAAAAGTTAATCTTGTGGCTGAGTGTAGATTTATTCATACATCTACCACCGAAATTACAGATCGGGCTTTTAAAACACGAAATTAGGCCCTATTTTTGGAAACAGACGTAGGTAGTTTCTTGGAAACACAATTTACAAAGTTTACTACCGAAATGGAAGAATCTGAGCTAAAAGCCAGTAACTGGGCTTTGTTAGCAGTGGAAAGAGTACGATTGAAAATAAGTAAGTACAATCCCTTGCGTGGTAGCACATATATTCCATTACCAGCAGCTATAAAACCAAGAAAAACCTGCATTAATCCTCAAAACTTAAAGGATGAAAAGTGTTTTATGTATGTCATTTTAGCAAAACTGGTTAAAACGAAAGCTGAACGCGTTAGTAAATACAAGGACCTGGAAAACAAGTATGATTTTTCAGTGATATCGTTTCCTACGTCATTAGCTGACATTCCCAAATTTGAGAAAGCCAACGACATATCCATTAATGTATTTGGACTGGAAAAAGATAATAAACTGTTTCCTCTAAAGGTTGTGGATCATGAGCTACAAGACCATCGCGACCTTCATCTGCTGAGTTCTTCATTCGGCCAGAACCACATCGTCTTTATCAAAGATTTTGATAAACTAGTAGGACATCAGATTACCCATCATGAACATAAAATGTATACGTGTAAACGGTGTTTTACTCACTTGGATAATCGATATGGACAACAAGGAATGGAAAAAGTGAAAGAACATAGAGCTTTGTGTGTCCAGCATGACATTGATAGGGTTGAAATGCCTATTAACAACCCCATTGTCAAATTCTTAAATGTGGAAAAAATGCTGAGAATACCTTACGTTATCAATGCAGATTTCGAAAGTATACTCTTAACATATCAAACATGTCTACCCAATCCTGAAGGAAGTTATACAGTCCCATACCAGAGTCATGTTCCTATGAGCTTTTGTAAAAACGTTAAACCCTCACCCACTGTGGTACACATAAAGACAAACCTTCCAAGCCAACCTGTTATTTATCGTGGTATTGATGCTGCAGAAAAGTTTATGGACGGTTTGATCTCAATAGCTAATGAAATTGATCGCCTTTACAACTTAAATGTTCCAAAGGCCTTAACTCAGGATCAAGAAGCAGAGTTCCAATGTTCTGAAACCTGTTAACTTATTTGTGTCAAAAACCATTTACCAAAGAGGACTGGAAATTTCGAGACCATTGCCATATTACAGGGCAATACCGTGGAAGTGCGCACAATAACTGTAATTTGAGGTGTAAAACACGTAACCCCATTCCAGTATTTCTACATAATATGAGTGGCTACGATGCAAATTTCATTGTAAAGCAATTGGGATGTATTACTGAGAGAGTGGATGTTATCGCTAACCCCAAAGAAAAGTACATTTCCCTCACCAAATATGTAGGATATGTTAAGCTTCGATTTGTGGACACGTTTCGGTTAATGCCAAGTAGTTTGGAAAACTTAGTTTCCAACTTAACATCATACCCAGAAACAGACAAGTACTTTGGAACAGAAAAGACAACGCTCATGACTCGTAAAGGGGTATTTTGTTATGATTACATTGACTCATGGGAAAGGTTAAGTGAAACGTGTTTACCTCCAAAAGAGGTATTCTTTAACAAATTAAGTCAAGAAGATGTTGGTCAAGAAGGCTATGAACATGCCAAAAATGTGTAGAATCAGTTCAACATTAAAACTCTATGGGAATATAGTGACCTCTACCTAACTTCAGATGTACTCCTTCTTGCAGACAGCTTTGAAACGTTTAGAAACAAAACACTAGACACACACCGAGTGGATGCAGCACACTTTTTTACTTCGCCTGGTTTAAGTTTCGAGGCAATGCTCCTTTACACAGGATTTGGACTGGAATTGCTGCAGGATTACGATCATATTCTTCTAATCGAGTCTGGAATACATGGAGGCATATGCCAGGTGTCTCATCGGTATGCAGAACTAACAATAAATACATGGAAACCTATGATTCTGAGAAACCATCGCAGTTTATTACCTATGATGATGCCAACAACCAATACGGGTGGACTATGTGCCACTCCCTTCCTTATGGTGGATTTCAGTGGGTTCCTCCAGATACTGTTCATCTAGAAAAACTAAAGGAAGACGATCCTGTGGGATACATTCTAGACGTAGATGTTGATTATCCATCTGACCTTCATGATCTACACAACGATTTACCTTTCCTACCAGAGTGTACACAACCTAAGGATTCGTCTCTGAAAAAATTAATTCCTCATCTTGGAAATCGAAGGCGATAAGTTGTTCACTACATGACACTTAAACAAGCTTTAGATGATGGGCTAAAATTTATAAAAAAAATCATCGTGTGTTAAAGTTTAAACAAAGACGTTGATTTTAATAACAACCTTCGAAAACAAGCCAAAAATGATTTTTAGAAAAATCTGTACTAATTATTCTACAATGCTATTTTTGGAAAAACAAAGGAAAATATTCGTGAAAGAATAGACATACGTCCTGTGACTGACAGCAAGAAGGCGGAAAATCTAATAGCAAAGCCGACATTTATTGACAGAACAATTTATGGTCCTAACCTAGCTGCTTTCCACATAGCTAAAGGTAACATTGTATTCAATAAGCCTATATATATTGGAATGTGTATATTGGATATTTCAAAAACTCTAATGTATTCCCAACACTATTATGTCCTGCTACCCTATTATGGAATGAACAATCTTAAACTCATGTATATGGATACTGACTCGTTCATTTATTTGGTTAACACCCAAGATGTATATCAAGACAAGTTGGATTTCCTAGAACACCTGGACACATCTGATTATCCTACTAATCATGTGTGTTACTCAACATCAAACAAGAGAACATTAGGAAAATTTAAAGACGAGGCTTGTGGACAAATTATTAAAGCATTTTTTGGACTTAGAGCTAAAATGTATGCTTTGTACATAAATGGTAAAGAAATCAAAAAGATCAAAGGTATTAGCAGAGGCGTTGTCAAAAATTGTATATGCTTTCAACATTATAAGGATTGTGTTATGAAAAACGGGGTACAAAGAATACCAATGAACATTATCGCTTCTAAGCAACATGACATATCTTCTATAAGACTTAACAAAATTGCTTTGTGTCCTAGTGATGATAAAAGAGTGATTGATTCGAATGGTATAGGTACACATGCCTATGGTCATTACTCAATTATTGACCATGCTTAAAGAGTTACGTTATGGATATGAAAATGCTTTACCTGCATGTAGCAAATACATAAAACAAAAACAATTTAGGAAATAAAACAATAATACTACAAAATAGAAAACATCACCAATCAAGCAACAATAGAAAATATGGTTTTCATACTTAACAGTAAAAAATAAAACCAACTGAACAATTTATAACAACAAAAATGTATTATGTGTAAATATTGTAAATGTATTTAAAATAAATAAAAAATATTGTATGGACACTGCTTGTACACTTTAATTACAACCCACCTCCCACTCCTAATCCAAACTGTTAACCTCTAGTAATGTTAAGAAATTGTCCTTAGGTAGCTAAAACTAGGTAGCCAAAAGTAAAGTATAACGATTATATTACCTATATGCTTTGGGATAAGGTATACAGCCTTGTTATATGTAATGAAAAATCGTGTTTCGCAAATGTGAACCTTCGACATGGACTAAATGAAAAACATGTAAACAATAAAATTGAAATATCCATGTTTCCATACTGACAAAATTCAAAAACTTAAAACTGAAATTTTAAAAACTGTAAATGGGAACTTGGCAAATTGCAATATGTGAAATATGAAAATGAATAACAAAATATTGTATGAACACGGTTTGTACATTCTAATTACTACTCACTTCTCCCCACTCCTAATGCAAAATGAACTTTGTACATGGACCAAATCAAAAACCTGTAAACAACAAAATTGGAAAATCCATGTTTCCATATTGACACAAATCAAAAAAACTTTCAATTTACATTTTTAAAAACTGGAAATGGGAAATTGACAAATGTGTAAACAACAAAAATGGAAAATCCATGTTTCCATATCATGAAATTCGAAAACTTAAAACTGACATTTTAAAAACTGGAATTGGGAAATTGGGAAATTGACAAATATGTAAACAACAACATGAAGGAAAATTTAAGACTGTTGGGGTAGTGAACATGTTGTACAGTAGCCTATAAGACTATCATAACGATAGTTGCATGTGTCCTTATGTACTTTGTGTATGTGCATTAGCCTTTGGATTAGCTTAAGTTAGGTTTGGTAAAGAAAGGTTAGGTTAGGTGAGGTTAGGTATGTGACCTTTTAGTTTACTCCTTTTCGAAAATCTAATATGTAGAATCTAAAATCAAAAAATCTTAAATTTAAAATGCAAAATCTAAAAAACTAAAATCTAAAATAAAAGAATTAAAATGTAAAATCTAAAATGTAAAATCAAAAAAACTAAAATGTAAAATCTAAAATCTTAAAATCTAAAAATAGAAAATCTAAAATGTAAAATTTAAAAATGAAAAACTTACATGCATTAATTTAATTCTTTAAACGCGTTTTCTATAGGTTAGGTTAGGTTAGGTGAAGTTGGGTTAGGTTAGGTGAAGTTAGGTTAGGTTAGGTTAGGTAAAGTTGGGTTAGCTTAGGTTAGGTTATATCTAAGGTTATTATTTGTGCTCACACATTTGCTCACACTTTTTTGCTCTTACTTTTTCGCACGCAATATTTTTTTGCTCTCACTTTTTGCTATCACTTTTTGCTCTATATTTCCTCACACTGTCAAGTAAGGTTAGGTTAGATGATATTTGTTAAGTTAGGTTAGGTTTGGTTAGGTTAGGTGAAGTTAGATTAGGTTAGGTGAAGTTGGGTTAGGCAGAATGGCTGAGATATGAATCAAAACCCAGCTCCTGTCAGTTTTGCCTCACAAGGCTGAGTGTACCCCGTTCCACTCCCGAGACCAGAAATTAAATTTCTTGGCAGAGGCAGGAATCAAACCCAGTCCTTCGCAGTAACATCCACAAATCCTAGCCACAACACCAAGAGGAGGACAATATAAGGCTAGTCTTGATGGTACATGATCAATCAATAATTACCTAATAATAATAAATATTCCATTTAGCAACTACACAGCCGACCTCTCCTTGAGACGTCATTGACGGTCTCAGGGCGTGGCGGCCATCTTGCCCATTAGCCCCTGGCCCAGCTATGACTGACCCCTCCATAAGAATAACATAGGGCTGGTTGCGCGCGGCGGCCATCTTGCCCATTAACCCCTGTCCCAGAACCGGCCTTTATATCCTACTTATTTATTTTATTTATTTCTTTATGGGTGTTAAAACAGTGGTCAGCAAAGCCGAGCGGTTGATCCCAGGTTTGGCAACGCCGGCCACGATGGCAGCACGCTCTCACGACCCTTCCAAGATTACCCCCACCCCTTCCTTCAATCCCCACCTGCACCATCTGCAGTATTCCCTTAAATTCCGAACAGATATTACCCAAATTTACCAGATTTTCCTCAAAGACCAGCATTACTTACTTATGCCATGCCGCTCTCTGACAACCTCCCTTGCTCATCTCTTATTCTCTTCCTTTCCAGATGACTTACGAGAGTCATGTAACTTACCAAATTAATATAAATCACCATATTTCCTATGATCACCAACATTTTGTAACTCATCAAATTAACCAAATTCCACCAAAATCCTTCCATAAATACTAAGATTCTCCAACAATTCTTAAACAAATCCTCAAATCACCCTCATTCTTGGGGGTGGGGGATGGTGGGGGATAGGGGTCAGGAGTAGAGAAGGGGATATGCAAGCATCTACCATAACGTTTGAAAACCCCACCATCATAGAGGAGCCAAGGTGCATGCGCACTAATAATCCTTAATTTCTCTGGGGGTGCGGGTAGTTTTTATCTTAATGGCATATAGCCTTGTCCCTTAGTTAGAGAGGATGGAGCCCTTTGGTTTGATCCCTCACTCGACTTCCTCCGATTACTCGTTCCGGGTTTCACACGACCTTGCCCATGGATGTATCGCGGGTTGGCTATTCAGTTACCCCTGGGATAGAACCCCTCTACTTACGAGCACGGGCAATTGAACAGCAAGTAATCAGTGAGGTGTTCATGTGACACAAATTAATTTGCTATATAATAGCCGAGTTGGAATATATATGTGTTATCATACTTCACTATTGAAAACCTTTTGGACGAATGGAGAGCACTCTTTAGGGCTACACCCATTGTGTGCAGATGATTGATTTACCTAGCACATAGTACATATAGTGTGGTCTGTTATAATGTACAAAAGTTGGCAACCCTTTAAGAACCACACTACACAGCGCACACTTATCCAACTCTCGGCATACCACTGCATGCCTCCCTTCTAGCGTCCCACACTTTAACTGGCACGATTTATTCTGAACGTTTACATTTATCACCACAATGGCATCATCTCCCGAAGTAGTATTTAAAAATTCTCTACCTGTACTTGCAATCCAATTAGATTACACTACGTACACAGTATTTCTGAAATAATTTCAGGGCCTCTATTGACAATTGTTGTGTATGAATGCGAGGTAATCGGGCGTCACGATACGTCATTTTAAAGAAATGACGTAGCCTCTACAATTAATCTTTGTCAGTCTTGCCTTTTATCCTTGTGCCGTGGAGTGAAGTCATTGCTTAACTGTTGAGATTTTGTTCCCAAGTGGAAGCCTATGGGGGCTGGCTTGACCTGGTATACATTTTTTGTTAGGATGGAATCTAGTGGAGTTGTTCACATCGCAATGATGGGGTTTTAACCTAATCCAAACTTTCATGTATAGGGTTATGTTTTGAAATTCATCCTCCGCGCTGGTAATGTAATATTACGTTAAGTTAACCAAACACTTACAGGATGAGATAAATGGTAAACAGTTCAGTTAGCGACAGAAGAGTCAGCGAGACAGACGCGACACATCCATCCTCATCTCTTTTATAAAATACACAACTAGTCCGTTGCCATATTGCTAGTATTTGCGTGTGAGCGAATGTAATATAGTTTCATTTCGTTATGTGAAATTGTTTTAGCCAAAAAATGAAACTCACTCAAAACTTTGTGGCATGATTAAGTATCTCTATACAAATATTTTCTGAGTTTGCCCTGAATAACAATGAATTAATTATGCTCAATTAATAGTAGTGTGGAAATGCGTGAAATTCATACTGAAGTCAAAAGTTTAGCACCCGCATTAAAAATGGAACTACTTAAACATTCCTACAAAGTGAGTCAATATAAAGTAATATGTTGTTTGTATGTTTAACACTTACTCATTTAAGAGATTTCCAGTTGCACCTGCTTCATTCTGATTTTCTTCTTTTACATCCTGGGGATAAGATGGAATAATTTTTGTCAGTGTTATTACCGTATACTTTTACACAAATGAAAACAACTGTATTTGTACAGCACTGCTCAGCTGAAGTGAATATATATGTAGTGAATAACTTTCTACTGTCAATCACATCCTAGAGCTAGAGACAAACTTTATACAGATAAATGGTTATAATTCCCAATTCCGATACTTATAATACACTTTTCGAGCCCAAGTTAATCGTAGAGCGAATGAAAATGCTAAGATCAGTGCACTAATAGCAGTATTAGCTTTAAGGATTGAGGACAAATGAACTTTTACTTTTAATTCTTTTAGCCATAAGACCTTAAGAGAGGGCCAGACGACAATACAATAGACCATAACAGGTCCTGCGGTCCAACACGTGCACATATCATTAAGTAACAAGCTACTAGATTGGCCACACGAGCATAACTTTTGAGAATGAAGGCATAAATCAATCATCCTTCAGAATATTATATAAGGCATTTCTTAATAATTCACTGCAATTTAATATTTTAATGTTCAGTAAGAAGTTAGATTGAGTCAATTAAATGCCTCTATAGGGAGTCCATTGTAGAGAATGCTAGTTACTCTAAGAATTATGTGTCTGTTGGATTACGGGAGCACACAGTTAGCAAGGGAGATTAGAGCAACTAGTAACTCTATGAATTGTGTGTCTGCTAGTGTACGGGAGCACACAGTTGGCATAGAGATTAGAACAGGTACTAACAGCCAAACGCGTCCGTTTGTCATCAACATAATTGTGAGACTACAAGTCTTAATCCCGAAATGCTGTTAGGTGATACGGTGATATCTTGAACATAAGCATGAAAATACTTACCTCTTTCAGATCTGAAGATGATGTTTCTGTTTTGTTGCAAGGAACGGTATCCGGAATAGAAGATTCCTCAATCTTAATATCGGTGCGAAGGTCTGTATCGTCCTGCAAAAAATTACTTATTTCACATATATGTTTCTTTGTGTAGGTGGAACTTTAGCTTACAGATGGCTTGTAAACTTGCACTGAAGGAATCAGGGAATAAAATAACATAATGATAGTAATTCGACCCCGAATTTATAGTTTTCTTTCGTCTATGGCAACATGGCAAAGAACCTAACAGTTATTGTGCAGGTTTTATCAAAAAGCATTTCAGTTAGAATACACTCGCAAAACGTGGCCCTAGCATATTGTCACTAGTAATGATGGTCTGTATCGTCCTGCAATGGAATGACTTGATTCACATATATGTTCCCCTTTCAAGTCTCTAATAGGTCTTCTATCGTCTTCTTCTGAAGTTCAGAGCCATCGCCTAACATGAAACCTTCATCTAGAAAGTGATTTCTTAACAATTTCATCAGATGGGGTACATGACAGAAAACCCACACATTTCTGTAACTGTCCACTGGATTGCTGAAAAGCTTTCTTTACTGATTACATGTAGTTCCTTCCAGTCTTATGTGTTTTTCCATCCCATATCACTAGCTACTGCGACAATACGAGTGCCACAACGCTCAAGCTGGCTAATAATGTTTTGTAACAAATCTGAAATCATTATCACATCGAAGTCATAAAAAGCGGGCTGTTTCCATTTAGCAAACAACCCTCGGACCATAGCTACCTTGGCGATACTCTGGGGTCCTAATATGCGATCGTCTGATGAATCGTAGGATATTTGGCGGTCAATATTAATTTCATCAAACGACATAACTGCAATTTTCTCTGAGTCCTCGTAATTTGCTGCTCTGGTTTTCAACAAAGTGCCTCTCTCAGAAATCTAAATTGTTAAATAACAAATACTAAGACTGCCGTAATTACATTGGACACTAGAGAATCGCACCTCTTTATGCTGCATCAAATAAGTACTATAGCTTCTTTTGAAATAGTAGATTGTTTCAAGTACCAATGAACATATTTATTGAACCAAATAAAGTTACTCGTACACTCAATAATTAAACAAATACCTGTTCTGCAATTTGGTCCGTGAAGCTGCTTGGGCTGTGTCTTGATCCGGAAACTGTAATAGACGGATCAGCATCCGCACGCAATATTTTTCTCTGTGGTATTCTCAAAAGTTCATTTCTCAAATCTCGATCAGTCTTCTGGACGGAAATGTATAGAACACACTCGAGCGTTAACGGGGTTGGATTTGTCACTTCGCTTACAGCGTAGCACCCACACTCGTCTGAGCTCCTCTCTCCTTTTGGAAACCTGTGATACATAACACTAAAACCGGTGGTTTTGCTTCTCCAATGAGTGCACTGTGCGAAAGCACAATTAACTTTGTATTTACTGCTTTTACTCAAGGTTAACCACAAGGCACGATAAAACAAATCAAATGTGTAACGGTATTCTAGCTAGACGCATGACTTTCAGCAACTATGCATTCTACTGTTGCAAGCCAACTACCTTATGGTGACAGCATGTCACGTGAAGAGAAGCGCGGTCCCCCTAGGTCTTATAGTGTAGTGGAGGCAGCTCATGAGTTACCATGGGCCAGGGCTACAACAGCTTACTGATGAACAGATCATGTTAAAGCAACTTGATAACAATCTCCGACCGGGTTTTAGCGGTCTTCTTTTGTCTATGCTTCATATTGGGGATTCGGACATGGTCATCAGCTCCTTGCACTGGGGTGTATGTGGAAGGTTTGACTTTATTTGAGATACACACTATTTGGCCATACAAACTGAAAACTTTCCATAATTTAAATCTCTATAATGTATTTAGGGTTCTGCATTGATTGTTCTTCTGATTTTAAGAGATCCTTTACCGGTACTGTCCAACGCTAGGTCTCCTTAGCATGCCGCAGTCGAGAGGCAAACTTATCTGTTTACAGGAACTATGCTGAGATTGCTATTTATTGACAACATGGTTCAGTAGCATGGTTTACCACTGTCTCAAATTAAGTTATGGCTACATTTTGATATAAACATAAGTAAACCTCTATGGAATTTGTTACACCAGACCACATTTAATTGAAAGGGGGAGGAATGAAATCTTCTGATGGCATCTGGTTAGTTCCAGCATCAAAAATAGGAGGAAGCTTCTCATTACCAAGCAATTAACTAAAAATATGCCCTAATAATTATAAAAATAAAACAAATTATTTAGCATTATTATTTCCTGGACTTTTACTAATTAATTATTTAAAAGTGCACTTTATGCCCTAAGGCTAAATGAATGCTTAACCATGGTGAGAATTCACTTGTTTTAAAGGACACTGCACACATTACTTGTTATTTTCTAACAAGTGTTATTGTTGCAGGTAGCTTTGGAGGAACCTCTAACAAAGCACAGAGCAAGCAGAAGGCACTGTCTGAAGAAGACAATGGGCAAAATGAGAAATGAAAGAATAATTAGAATATGAAAAGTTGAGCAGCAGAAACTGAAGAAAATAAAAATGTGCGAATGCATTACTTTATAAAAAGTAAATTAAAGTATCTAATTTTTATTGTGTCCTAGTTATTAATGTTGCAGGCCCTGATAGTTCCTGAAATTATCACAATATTGTCCTCCATTGACTATCAAAGCAAAATAGTTTCCACAAATAAAAGAAAGGAATATGTGAATGTACACCCTATAGCTACAGCTGGTATCTATTACAGTGTTGTTATAGCATGTGATGCAGTTGGCTGCAGCACGGGCTTCTTTGTTTGTGGGCTGTGCTCTGAACTCATACCCAATCCACATGTTAGACCTTATTGTACCTAAGGTATCTGTTCACAGAATTATCAACAGCTGATTTAGTAAGTTTTCTATACATGATGCATAGAATGTTTGTTAAGATCAATGTAAGGCATATGTATTTACGACAACAGTATGTGGCCTTGTAGATAAAGGAGGTTCTCAATTGACCACTGAAGAATCAGACTGGTTTCATCCCATACCCATTAACATGTTGAGAATACTGTGGTAGCTCAAAGTTCTCATGTATTTTGAAGTACGGGAATAGCTACAAGATAATTGGAACTAAGCTTCTATTATTAATGTATTGATTTTATTTATTTTTTAGGTTTTATGTCTCAAAAACTGACCTTTCCAAAAGTCATACAAGCACAGGAGTCAAATAAAAATGCTTGTAAAGGTGAAAATTTAGTAGTTACCGGTACCAACACTGTAGAGGTGTTTGAACATTGTGTGACGTGAAACTTCTCCCAGCATTGTCTGAATCACAGAGAACCCTGAGTCCTTAAGTTGGAAATAGAGTGGGGGTGGTTAGATGAACTAGGTCCATTGACATTACCGGTATTTGGAAATAAAACACACGAGCACAGTAATGGGTGGGGAATGGAGGTAAATGGAAGCAAAATAGGATAGATGGAAATGCTAAAAAACATGCTCTCAATGAAGATAAATTTATGTATTTAGCTTAGATTTCATGACCAATGTTTTGCATAAATATAAGCCATTGAAGTGTGCATGTATCCAAAGTTACACACGGGACTATTTAGAAGCAGGCATGGGCTTCAAATTGTGGTGCATGTCCACCGCCATATGGCCTAAATAATGTGATGTTTGTGAGACATAGCCTATGACAGTTCTACTACAGGATATCTAATAGGCTACCCCATTAAGGCTGTGCTACCGAAAAATAAAATATTTTTTAATTTTTATTTTGTCTTCTTAATCTGTTATATAGGTCTTCGGGACTTGTTATATGCCACTTTTGTAAAATATAGACTGCTCGTTTGTTCAGGGCATGGATTCAAAGTGTCTACTTTGAGGGTTAAAGGTACATACGTCACGACAAAACTAATAACAGTAGAATTTCGAAATTTCTGTACAATAACCCTTGAATAGTAGCTTCATTATGAACAATTTTTATTTCAAAATTCCACATATTTTATAAAAGCATAATATTTCAATAACATTTTTTATTGTGAAAAAAATTGCTATAATAGCTTCAAATTTATTCAATTTGTATAGACTCTAATTCTGAGCAGTTCGAATATTTGATGAAAGAAACTGTTTAGTGATAAACCCGTGACGTATGTACCTTTGACTAGTCTTCAACTCGGCAGAACGGTAACTACACAGGCTACACGACAGGCTACCAGCACTACCACTTGCAACAAGCTTCATTCCCCCACCCTATTACCTAGCACCGCACCGCACCTCCCGTTGCGGGTCATTCCTTTCCTTACGCAGCATTCCATTCTACGTACCGTGGAGTGCAAAGAAAACAAAATAACTCGCCTTCTTCCAAAACTTTTTCCTGCGCGCTGAGTCGCGACACTTCAGTCTGACTAGACCTAATCTTGAGGAAGCAATAGAAGAATATATCTCGCCCCTTTCTCGTTTCATTTCCTAATTCTGCGTTTGTGTTTCGTGATTGAGTGATTGAGTGTTCCTATAACATTCACACTTTATTCTACAATGCCACGAAAGCATTCTCCGTCAAGAAAACGTTCCAGAAGAGGCCGTGAAGAAAGACTACGTGGGAGAAAAGAAAACAACAAGAAATCACCGTGAATGTTCCAAACGATTCTGCTCAATTTGAAGATTCCGAAGAAATATTCAACAGATAGTTAGTTGAAAGCTCTTCCCCAATAGGCCACGATGCAAGTCGGTAAGTAAACTATTGTTACAATATATAAATAAATTATTAATTAATTAATTAATTGATTTGAAAGGACTTGTCATTTTTTTATTAGATCACCTACTTGTAAAACGTGTTGTTGTTGCTTATTTTAGGGACTGAGACATCGCGGTCATATAGCCCCATGTATTTTGGGTGTGTATGGAATTTGTGTGATTACATATGTTAATGTGATGGCTGTACTACTGTGTGAATTTCTAAATTGGGGATAGGATTGCTTTTAGAGAGGTACCATCCCAGCATTTGCCTGGAGTTAGTTTTAATGCGTATTTGCTTTCTGTATGTTAATAATAATCAAGGTAATATTTTTTAACATTGTGTGATTTCAGGTATGAAGATCAATATTATTCCATAAATTTTCCAAACGATTCAGGAAGTGATACAGACGATGACAATGAGTCTGATTGTGACGTACCACCTATGGTAATTGAAAGGAATACTGAGGCCAACGAACTGCCTCCAATAGGGCGACGCATCGTTGATATTGGTCACGTTATGAAAGAAATAGAATTAGTAACGAGCATTCCAAACATTGTACCATGGGAAAATACAAATACAAAAAAGAAATAAAAGATGGATTATATTGTACATGGATTTATTATTGTGATAACTGCGAAAACGAATATGCTGTAACTTCAGAGCCTGTTTACCAAAAAAATGGAAGTGAACGATGCTCTGGTGTGGGGAGCTACGGCAGTAGGCATCGGGTTTTCTCAAGTCGAGGAAATGTTCAGTGTTTTGGACATACCGATCGTGGGCCACAACAAATACGCAAACCATGAAATACGAGTTGGCGATGTAAGTACTGTATATTGATCCATATTTCCTTATGACCTATATATTATAAATAATTATGAATAGGCCTAAGTGGTTTCAGTGAATTACGAATACTATATTTTTCTGTTCATTATTAGATGAAAATTATGCAAATAAAAGCCTCTCTTCAAACATTTCTATATTAAGACAATTTTAAACATTTTATTCAAAACATATTTAAGATTTTAAAACAAATACATTCTGTAAATTATAATCCCGTCCAAGCAATCATTGCAATTGTTGTTATTAATATTATTTTCTTTCTAAAGGTTTGGGAAGTAGCTCTCATACGTAAAATGAAAGAAAATCCAGAAGAAGAAAGACGTATTGCCATTGAAAAGAACAACTATTTGAATGGCGTTCCGTACATATCTGTTATTGGCGACGGAGGCTGGGCGAAGAGGTCGTATGGACATGGGATGAGCTCGCTGAGTGGTGGTGTAAGCATTTGGGAAATATTAAAGGGATTTCACGTATTCCTTTCATTGCAAAATGGGCGATGTTTACTTTTGCTTAGCTAAGTCACACCACTGTGTCTACATGGCATCTTAGTCCCTGGAGAAAACTACATGGAAGCCCAGGTAGTATTTTCAAGGCGAAAATTGTCACCAGAGAGAAAAGACGATCTCGAAGGGCCCTGACATTTTTTCAAAAACCGCCAGTAAAGAGGAGACGAAAGTGTGATGAAAACTATGGGCCACTAGCACAGTTGCCTGACGTTGAAGATGAAGTTCTTAAGACAATAATGATCAACTTCTTGAAGAAAATGGCCGATGAGGTAACAAACGGTAGTCCTATTGAGGTATCAACTATTGGAAAACACACTAACCCCATGTGGCACGACCAAAGAGTGAATCGCTTGACAGCTTCCAAGTTTGGGCTAGTCATAGCGTTATCTCACACCCCTTGCCTCAATCATGTAAAATTAACTTTGTATCCCAAAAATCTCACCTCAGATTCCATCAAATTTGGAAGAGATAATGAGGACGCTGTGTTGAAAATGTACGAGGACAAAACAGGCAACATGGTCACCAAGTGTGGGTTCTCCGTAGATCAAGATCATTCATTTTTAGGAACCAGTCCTGATGGTTTGGATGCTTGTGATGGCCTCGTAGAAGTAAAATGCCTTGCGTCCGTCACTGAATCAGATTTGAGAGACGAGGTGACAAAAAAAAAAGGTTTGTACTTGGAACTGTCAGAAGGAAAATTGCAATTGAAACGAAGCTACAGCTACTTCTTCTAGGCAGTGGCGGATTCAGGCCTTGCGGGGCCCTGGGCGATATGATAAGGTGGGGCCCACAACAATAGGAAAAATACAAATTTAAAGATACGAGGCTTACAGTAGTCGCATATGATGTGTAACATCTGACATGTTATCCTTCTATGAAATTGAAATGAAATATAAGTGAAGTCATCTGACATGTTTTCCTACTCGTATACTACACAGCTTGGACATTCTTAAAATGTTAATTTACGCTCCGTTTTCATACTGGTACTATGATGAATGTATAGATTGAATTGAAGATATGCTACTGTTACACTTGTTTAAACAAACATCACATATTATATTGTAAATAACGAGGAGGAATGAAACCATATTCTCTAGTCTATATACTACTAGAAATAATGTTCAATACAATCAAATTTCCCAACTCCTGCTTGGTACAAAATATTGTAATAAACATTAGATAAATCGTAATTTCATGTATATTCTGTTAAAATGACGCATAATGTTATGATAAATATCGTTTAAAGCGATAATCTGGTAGCAAAAATAATTGACGGGACTGGGGTTCAAACCAGAGAACCTCATAATTCGCAGACCAACACACTATCCACGCAGCAATTACAACCACAGATATTTAGAGTACATGACGGTTACTTAGCCTATTTTCACGTACCGCCATGGAAGGCTAGCCTAGTTCCCGTTAAAAACATCGATATATTATATTCATAACTGCATTACCACAATGTGGGTTAATATCAGAAAAGCCATTGTGAAAAAACATAATACCGGCTTTGCTGACTAGTTAGAATGTTTCATATTAAAGCATATCATCATTTAAATACTGATACGAAGACTGTCACCATGTGGTTTGTGTTTCAATCAGTTGACACCAGAGTTCGCATAACTTTGCATTGAAAAACACGTTATTCGGGGAGTGGATGCCCAACATTTTTATCCAGAGATTGAAAAACAGACCCTTAATAAATCATAATTGTTTTCAGGAAATAAGATATAATGAATATTTTCACACAAAAGAACGACAACCTGAAGATGATTTATTGTAGGAATAGCTGTAATGGGGCCTCCGAACATTGGAGTAAACCGTTTGCGATAGTACGTCTTGTTACGAATTTCCGCCACTGCGTGTGCTCATTGTTTCCTGGTACATTTTTCCGTCAATCCCACTTCCATCCCTTTTTTTTTTTTTTTCAAAATCAATCCCACATAATATCAACTCCCGGCACCAAAATCCATACGCAAAATAAATAAATCCAACAACCGAGCGGAAAGATGTTACACATCAAAAAAATTGAATCAAATGGAAAATCGTTTTGTAATAATAATAAAATAAAGAATAGTTACAATATTTTGAATACACTACAGTACATTTATTTAATAATATGAAAGAAACCTTTAAGTCCCCTTGAAGAAGATTATGTAAACTATGAAATATTAAAGTCGCCTCCGTAGTGTAGCGGTCAGCATGGTTAGCTGCCACCCCGGAGGTCCTGGGTTCGATTCCCGGCTCTGCCACGAAATTTGAAAAGTGGTATGAGGACTGGAGCGGGGTCTACTCAGCCTCGGGTGGTCCAACTGAGAAGAGGGGGGTTCGATTCCCACCTCAGCCATCCTCGAAGTGGTTTTCCGTGGTTTCCCACTTCGTCTTCGGGCAAATGCCGGGATGGTACCTACTGCAAGGCCACGGCCGCCTCCTTCCCTCTTCCTAGCCTTCCCCTCCCTCATGAGGCCCCTGTTCGCTTTGCAGGTGAGGCCGCCTGGGCGAAGTGCTGATCACACCTCCCCAGTTGTATCTATCCCGACCAGGACACTGCCCATAGAGGCGGTAGTGGTGAGTTCCCTCGCTGAGTCCGTGGGAACCACCAACCTAGAGGATAAATTGACTAAATAAAAAAAAATAAAAAAAATGAAATATTAAAATATTACTTTGCGACTTTTTGCCCGACTGAAGTTTTCTATCATTTCACTGAAATCTAAACCTGCTAAATGGTCACGGGAGGTCATAGCTGCACTGAAAAAAGAATATGAATTATAAATTAGTTTGAAAAGTATAATTACTAGGAATCAATTAAATTTTAAACAATTCATGGCGCGAGGCCCCCCAGACCACGGGGCCCAGGGCGGCCGCCCTCCTCGCCCTCCCCTAGATCCGCCGCTGCTTCTAGGTCCAAGGTCAATTGAATATCACCAGGAGAAAATGATGCGACAATGTAGTTTATACGAAGAAAGGAGAACTATTCGTAGAAAGGATAGAAAAGGATGAGATATAATGGCAAAGAAAAATGCTTCCAAACCTGGTACAATTTTATAAGGAGTGTATTTTGCCAGAAATTCTAGACAGTCGAGTTGTTCGAGGCATGAACATCCGAGATCCCTCATTTGTGCTAGAGGCACAACGACAAAAGCAGGCGACAAACGAAAGAAGAGGAAACCACTGACACATTCCTAGACAAGAAAAACATTAACCACCTGGGGGTATAGTGGCTAGCGTTCTTGGCTGACGCCCTGGAGGTCCGGGTTCGATTCCCGGCTCAGCCAGGAGATTTTAATACTGTTGTGAGGGCTGGAACGGGGTACACTCAGTCTCGTGAGATAAAACTCAGAAGAGGGGGGTTCAATTCCTACCTCAGTCATCCTGGATGTGGTCTTCCGTGGTCGGGGTGGTTCCTAACTTAAGGCCATGGCCGCCTCTTTATGTTCTATCCCCAATTTACAACTGTACACAGTGGTATAGCCATCACAATAACACAGGTTACACACACCTAGATGCACGGGGCTATATGACCACGATGTCGAAGCCCTAAAATAAGCAACAACAAGAAGCTAATATTGTTGAATGATACTCGAACGTACTGTAAATTGTTCAGAATACGTAGCCTATTTTTTTTTATCAGTTGCCTTGTAAGTTTCTTTGATATGGGAAGTGAATAATAAATTATTCTTTATTATTTAATGTGAAATAATTAATAACATAACAACTTTAACATACTTAAATATGTCATTAGCTGCGTGTTATTGTGTTTTTCATGTTCTTGCTAGTGTGTCTATGCAGCCGATTGTCATGGAACTTGCTGCTTACATTTTAAAAATAATTTTTGTTTGTTAATAGTGCATAATTTGGGTATTTTCTGAAAAAATTCCCGAGATGGTTTCTTATTTGGAGATGATGTTATAATTTAGTAGATTAACTTTCATTTACATATGTAGCAAATATTATGGGGTTTTCAGTGTTTTGGCTCTTAATTGTGAAAGTGTGTGTTTTGTTCACAGAATGTAAAATATGCATTGTACTTCACAAAATTCTGCATACGTGAACTCGAAATTTCATTACTGAATGAGCAGTCATTTTATTTATATAAATCACCTTTTATGGTTTACTGCGTTTTTTTTATAATATTCTGCATTCCACTGCAGTTTTGTCAGTGCGCAATAAAGAGGTTTATGATCCATCCAAACACTTCTTTTGTGTTTTAATTTCATAGTTATATCACTGATATGCAACCACTTCGCTACAGAAAAACTCTCCACCCCCCCCCCCCCCCCCCTATGGGTAGTTACAAAGCCCATATGTAGTTTCGTTTCATGCGCGCAATTTTTTAAAAAAGAACTTTTTTGGAAATTATGAAAATGTCAAAATACTGAAACTGATCTTTACATCAATTATACTATTATTATTGCGTTAAAGCTGGTAATTTACACAAATGGAATCCCTGAAATCTTATAAAATAACTGGCATTAAAAATTATGAGCAAAGTATCCCTATAGTTTTTCTCTTGGTTAATATTGCAAAGAAACTAAAAATAACTCAATATATTTCTACATTTGTATTAATTCCATTCCTTGAAACTGATAGGTATACTGTAAGCTTTAATTGCGTATTCATTTTATGTGTCATATACCCAGCGCAGTAAATCTGTGTTCAGAAAATATGTAGTGGATCTGAGAAGGTTAAATGGTGTCATAAAATTACTTCCTGTTGAACTGCACAATTCAAACGACAAATTGAACTTCTGAATGGCTGGAAGTACTTTATATTAATATAATTCAAGATTTTATACTAGCTTTATATTGCGGTGTTAAAACAGGCTTAAAAATATATTTTGTTTTTTTCGCCATCGTTTTACCCTCCAGGGGTGGCTTTTCCCACGGACTAAGCGAGGGATCCCACCTCTCCCGCCACTGAGGGCATTGTCGTGGAGCTTGAAAATTGGGTAATGGATACAACTGGGGTGTGTGATCAGCACTACGCCCAGGCGGCCTCACCTGCAAAGCGAACAGGGGCTTGATGAAGGGATGGGAAGAGTGGGAAGGTTAGGCAAGGAAGTGAGAAGGAGGCGGCCGTGGTCTTACGGTAGGTAGCATCCCGGCATTTGCCCGAGGACGAAGTGGGGAAACCACGGAAAACCACTTCGAGGATGGCTGAGGTGGGAATCAAACCCCCTCTACCCATTTGTACCACCCGAGTCTGAGTAGACCCCGTTCTAGTCCTCATACCACTTTTCAATTTTCGTGGCAGAGCCGGGAATCGAACCGCGGACCTCCGGGGTGGCAGCTAATCACTCTGACCACTACGCAACGGAGGCGACTTTAAAAAATAATATGGTACCTAATTTCACGTTATTGAAATTCTTGATCGAATTATGAAGTTTTTCGTTCTTATTTCTAAAAATTACAACAACAAAAAAAACGGGACACGATAGAGAAACTCTGAATACAGAATTGGATTCTACATCCCTCAATACCTAAGCAGTCATTTAGGTATATTGTCTTATTAATATTACATTTATTTTTTTAATGATAAACTTTGCCAATTTTGATGTTTTTTCGATTTTCTTTTCAAAATTACAAAAAAGGAAACCTGGCGTGCTACAGAAAATCTGAACACATGGCACTTTACTTAACAATAAGTAAGTTAATATTTTCCCTTGTAGCAGAAGAAAATTGAAATGCATAGTCCTATCAATCAAACGCCCCGACCCATTTTATCCGGCTGGAGGACAGATCTCAAGGTTGCAATAAGCTTACGACTCGGAAACAGATCGCTGTGCGACTCGCAAGGAAGGCTTCAACTGAGGGAGGGGAAGATAGTGTGCGAATGAGGAGTAATGGAAGGGAGGAGGGGGGGTCACTATGCACATGCGGTGGCTCGCAAGGGACGGCAGTGCTGCTATCTCTTGTCCAGTGCTTGTCAGCAGAACCAGTAGCACAGCCTTAACAAAGGTAATATTAGGTACCAGTGGCCTACCAATTTCGGAAACAAAAAAAAATAATGTAGATACAGTCAAATTGAGCCATTTAATACTAGCATTACCGTACCGTATGTATTTGGTACCCATATAATGACTGGTGGTATGATGATAGCAGCACCTCCAAATGGGGTGCAAAATAAATTGTTATAAAAGGTGGACACGCATTATGTCCGTATAGCCTGTAGGCCTAATAACACTCGACTTGTTCTGGCACAGAACAACAGGGTGTACAGGTGACCTAATTATTATAAAATGTTACTATCCGGTCTTTTTAGCCTACTTTTCACATTTTGCAAAAATGAGGAAAAAGTAGACTTATGAGATCGATCCGGGAAAATGTGTGTCTGTCTGTGTGTCCCCCCCCCCCCCCCTATCAACTCCTAAACGGCTGCAGCAATCAAAACCAAATTTAGTATGAGTAAAGATGTGCAGCGGAATATCTCACGTCCATATTTGAAAATGATGTCAGTGCTACCAACTGCTGAAAAAACACACTAGAAATTTGAGCTCCATGTTGGATATCTTGCAAGGTATGCATGGGAGCTATTCCAAAATTGGTACGCATGTAGATAATACTATTTCAGTTTAATTTCCAGGAGGCCAACCATGACAGTGTTGCCAAAATAATTTTAAGCCTTCTGATAGGTCCAATGTTTAAATGCATATAACTTCTACACTATAAATTGGAATTCAACCAAATTTTGTATGTAATATCTGTACATAAACAGATATGACTGAGCGTATTCTTAAGAGCCACCAGGGCTGCCAACTGTTAATAATTGCTCTCTCTATTTTTTTTATCCAAATACCAATATATCAGAAAGTATGCAAGCCAACATCTTTAAACTATGAACACGTGTAGTACCTGACATTTTAGATTAATTTGGAGTAAATTATGTACGTCAGTTCTACCAACATGATTCAAAGCCTGCTGATAGGACCAATTTTTAAATACATGTAACTTCTATACTATCAGTTGGATTTCAACCAAATTTCGTATGTGCTATGTGTACCATAACAGATATGACTATTAGTATTGTTAAGAGCAACCTGGGCTGCCAACTGTTAATAAATGCCGTCTATATTTTTTTATCCTAATATCAATATATCAGAAAGTATGCAAGCCAACAGCTCTATACTTTGCACACTTATAGCACCTGACATTCTAGATTAATTTGGAGTAATTAATACAAGGCAGTGCTGCCAACATGATTCTATGCCTGCTGATATGTCCAATCTTAAAATACATGTAACTTCTATACGAACAAATGGATTTCATCCAAAATTGGCACAACAAGATATCATAATATTTCAGATTATTTCTGACCAGCACACGCATGGTATTGTTGGCAACATGCTTTTACGCGTGCTGATAGAGCCAGTGTCTAACTGCATGTAACGTCCATTGGACTTCAAGCAAATGTTGTATTCTGTACCTTAGGAGATGGAACTAAGAATATATTCAGTCACCAGGGCTGCCAACTGTAGTGCTCTATTAGGCTACATTATACCATGTATATTTTGAACTAATTAGATATTTCGATATTACCAACTTAATTTCGTCATTATTCTAGATCGGTTCATATACTGTAGAATAATCATTGGCATGAAAAGTAGGCTGTATAGTTCTTCACGGAACTTCTTGTTTTTATATATATTTATCGAAAACGGAACAAAAATTTTGTTCACGTGTCTGAATACAACACGATTTTCAGGACAACGGCATTCTTTCTTCTCAATAAAATCCCAAATCACTCTGACTAAAATACATCATCGATGAGTGAGGGCACGCAGGCCAGAAAAAACATAACCTTCGTACCAGTATAACCTACTAATGTACAAGTGTTATATCGTATCTCTCTAAAAAATACAGCCTAGAACTGGAAACTATGGGCTAAAATGTTTCACGGACAGCAGCTGTGAAGTAAGATAAACAGCGATGAACCAAGAAATGTCGCCGGTTAAATATAATAATAGATCAAGGCTTGGTGATCTTAGATTAGGCCTAAAGTTTATACAGCGAAAATTCTGTGTTTAACATGTGCGAAAGTCAGCTGAAACCGGTTTAATGACATCAAAAACTTTTAAGTTCGAACAATCGGCCCTTAAACATCCTTTTAAAATGTTGGAGATTTGATGTAAAATGCTATCACCAAAGTAGTGTAGACTTCACGTACTATAGACTCCAGGGTGCCAACACAGTGAACCTGCATTATGAATACAATAACATCAGCAACTGTTCAGTGCTTAAGTAAAACATATTTATATAAGAGGAAATATAGAACCTATGATCACCTGTATTTCAAGTTCCGATTTGACTGCCCAGTCTTTATCTTCACACTTAACACCAGACTCATCCAGAAGATTATAAGAGGGTAACAAGTCAATTGATTCCTAGAACGTATTATACAAGAAAGTATGAGCCAACGTAGAACATGTAGACGGAATAACTGTACTAAGTTATGTGTTAGCCTACTATTTGGTATCAAGTTTTAACTTAAGTCACTATACCTTGCATGTCATCAACATCACTAAGATTTCTATGTTACACGATATACATAATAAATACAACTTACAATATTAGGCAATTCATCAGTTTGGGACAGCCATTCTGGCTCACTCTTAATGAGTGGTTGTTGCTCCATAATGTCCAGCAAACTAGAACACACAAAGTGCGCTTAAGGATTTTAAGAAGCCCCTATACCAGTACGCCACATCATTATCATTATCAAATGAGGTAATTTCAGAACTCAGAATATAACCCTCCGAGTGCACAGTGAGAAGAAGAGGTTTTCGGTAAAACGTATTCGGCCAAGGCGCTCGACCTAATACGATATCAGTAGGAGTATTATATCGAGTAGGCCTACGGTAGGCCTAGAATATAGAATCAGGAATTACAGGCGCCAGACACTGAAATGAAGCGTCCTATCAATTGGTTTTACACAAATATGAGCAAAATATGACGGGGCAGGCGGAATAAATTCCGCTTAATAACTTTACAGACCTATCAACGTCACACCACGATTAGGCCTACTAATAAAATGGCAGTAACTGAATACAATGAGTTTCAGAAAATAAAAGACATTACTTCGGCTTCGTGTTACAAGAAACCCACTTCAAACCAAATACAACACATCACCATCATTGAACCAACATTCAACGGGAGGGAATGGGGAATGAATTTATCCTTACCAACTTATAAATACTATCCCGGGTTAACTTGTATAATTGTCTTCCTAAGAATGTTTCTAGTTACACATTTTAAACGGTGTATCCTCGACAATCAAATTTCGAAAATGACACTACACAAGGCTCGAGCATGTCCAAACAGAACTCCGGTTGAAAGAAACATATCTTCATTATTAAAGTTAGTCACGACTGTAAAGAGAACTTAAAATATCCCTAAATGGAACTAAACAATACTCAGATCTTAATATTTTGCCGCGAAACACCTGGAAGACCCAATTTGACGATATTGCTAGCCAGGGGCGGATCTAGGGGTGGGCGAGGAGGGAGACCGCCCAGGGCCCCGCGCCATGGATTTAATTAATTATTTCTACTTTCCAAACTAATTTATTATTCATATTTCTTTTTTCAGTGCAGCTACGGCCTCCCGTGACCGTTTAGCAAGTTTAGATTTCAGTGAAATAATTGAAGACGTCAGCCGGGAAACAAGTCGCAAATTAATATTTTAATATTTCATAGTTTACATAATCTCCTTCAAGGGGACTTGATAACCTAGATGTTAGGCCACTTAAAACAACAATTATCATCATCATCATATCATTAAAAAGAAGCACTCCGTTACTAACTAAAGAGCCTACTTTCCTTAAAATTTAAGATTCATACCAATGATTAATCTAAATTGATCTAAGTTATGTAGAATAATGACGGAATTAAGTTGGTAATATCGAAATTTCTAATTAGTTCAAAATACAGTATACCTGCATAATGTAACCTAATAGAGTACTATAGTTGGCAGCCCTGGTGACTGAATATAGGCTATTCATAGTTCTATCTCTTAAGGTACAGAATACTAAATTTGGTTGAAGTCCAATGGATAGCATGGACGTTACATGCAGTTTGACATTGTATCTAACAGAGTGCGTAAGATCATGTTGGCAGCAATGACGTATATTAGTTACTCCTAATTAATCTAGAATGCCAGGTACTATACGTGTGCAAAGTTTACATCTATTGGCTTGCATACTTTCCGATATATTGATATTAGGGTAACAAAAATAGAGACAGCATTTATTAACAGTTGGCAGCCCTGGTTGCTCTTAAGAAGACGCATAGTCATATCTGTTGTGGTGCACATAGCACATACGAAATTTGGTTGAAATCCAAATGATAGTAAAGAAGTTACATATATTTAACCTTGGACCTATCAGCAGGCTCAGAATCATGTTGGTAGCACTGACGTACATTAGTTACTTCAAATTAATATAGAATGGCAGGTACTATACGTGTGCATAGTTTAAAGCTGTCGCCTTGCATACTTTCTGATATTTTGTTAAAATAAATTGAGAGCATTCATTAACAGTTAGCAGCCTTGGTGGCTCTCAAGAATACGCTCAGTCATATCTGTTTATGTACACATAGTAGGCCTATCATGTGTAACATACTAGATATGACTGTAAGTATTCTTAAGTGCAATCAGGGTTGCCAACTGTTAATAAATGCTGTCTATATTTTTTTACTCTAATATCAATATATCAGAAAGTATGCAAGCCAACAGCTCTATATTTTGCACACGTATAGCACCTGACATTCTAGATTAATTTGGAGTAATTAATACAAATCAGTGCTGCCAATATGATTCTATGCCTGCTGATAGGTCCAGTTTTAAAATACATGTAACTTCTATACTAATAAATGGATTTCATCCAAGATTGGCACAACAAGATATCATAGTATTTCAGATTATTTCTGACCAGCACACGCATGACATTGTTGCCAACATGCTTTTACGCGTGCTGATAGATCCAATGTCTAACTGCATGTAACGTCCATTGGATTTCAACCTAATTTTTTATTCTGTACCTTAAGAGATGGAACTAAGAATCTATTCAGTCACCAGGGCTGCCAACTGTAGTGCTCTATTAGGCTATATTATACCAGGTATATTCCGTACTAATTAGACATTTCGATATTACCAACTGAATTTCGTCATTATTGTATATAGGTTCATATACTGTAGAATAATCATTGGCATGAAAAGTAGGCTCTTTAGTTCGTCACGGAACTTCTTGTTTTAACTCAAATCAAATTATTAATAATATATATATTCTTATGCCCTGGTGACAAACTACAACACTTAATGAAATAAATAGATATTCCATCAATAGCCTAAAGTAAGTCAACATTTATCACAATCATAAAACTATCCAACACACACTTTCCTCTTTGCCACTGTCTGACGATATTGGTTATCGTGTTGGCAGCTTGGACAAGCTGTTTCACTCAGGTTAACCGTGTTCCTCCTCGCCACTAAGTTTTCATCTAATTTGGGTGAAATGGCAGAATTATAATTTCCTTATTTAAGCCTACTGTTTGATTCCATAGAGCAGCACGTGGCAAGTTATTCTGCAGCCAAGTCGGATAAAACCACTCTGTGCCTTTTGAACCATTTATTCTCACTAAGCAGCTATGAATATTCCGTGAACTGTTGATTTTTAGCCTACTTTTCACATTTTGGAAAAATGAGGAAAAAGTAGACTTATGAGATCGATCCGGGAAAATGTGTGTCTGTCTGTCTGTCCTTCTGTCTGTCTGTCTGTCTGTCTGGCTGTGTGTGTGTGTGTGTGTCCCCCTATCAACTCCTAAACGGCTGCAGCAATCAAAACCAAATTTATTATGAGTTAAGATGTGCACCGGAATATCTCACGTCCATATTTGAAAATGATGTTAGTGCTACCAACTGCTGAAAAAACACACTAGAAATTTGAGATCCATGTTGGATATCTTGCAAGGTATGCATGGGAGCTATTCCAAAATTGGCACACATGTAGATAATACTATTTCAGTTTAATTTCCAGGAGGCCAACTATGACAATGTTGCCAAAATAATTATAAGCCTTCTGATAGGTCCAATGTTTAAATGCATATAACTTCTACACTATCAATTGGATTTCAACCAAATTTTGTATGTAATATCTGCACATAAACAGATATGACTGAGCGTATTCTTAAGAGCCACCAGGGCTGCCAACTGTTAATAATTTGTCTCTCTTTTTTATCCAAATACCTATATATCAGAAAGTATTCAAGCCAACATCTTTAAACTATGCACACGTATATTCTGACATGTTAGATTAAGTTGGAGTAACTTATATACGTCAGTTCTACCAACATGATTATAAGCCTGCTGCTAGTACCAATATTTAAATACATATAACTTCTATACTATCAGTTGGAGTTCAACCAAATTTCGTATGTGCTACGTGTACCATAACAGATATGACTATAAGTATTGTTAAGAGCAATCAGGGCTGCCAACTCATAATAAATGCTGACTATATTTTTTTACCCTAATATCAATATATCAGAAAGTATGCAAGCCAACAGCTCTATACTTTGCACACGTATACCACCTGACATTCTAGATTAATTTGGAGTAATTAATACAAGGCAGTGCTGCCAACATGATTCTATGCCTGCTGATATGTCCAATTTTAAAATATATGTAACTTCTATACTAACAAACGGATTTCATCCAAAATTGGCACAACAGATATCATAATATTTCAGATTATTTCTGACCAGCACACGCATGGTACTGTTGGCAACATGCTTTTAAGCGTGCTGATAGATCCAGTGTCTAACTGCATGTAACGTCCATTGGACTTCTACCAAATTTTGTATACTGTACCTTAAGAGATGGAACTAAGAATATATTCAGTTACCAGGGCTGCCAACTGTAGTGATCTATTAGGCTACATTTTACCAGGTATATTTTGAACTAATTAGATATTTCGATATTACCAACTTAATTTCGTCATTATTCTAGATAGGTTCATATACTGTAGAATAATCATTGGCATGAAAAGTTGGCTATATAGTTCTTCACGTAACTTCTTGTTCTTGCTTCTTACTTCCCCCTTGTTGCCGCTTAAATACCACAATAAAACTTTATCCCTTAATTGGCATCTTCTTTCCCGGAATCTGCCGTTTAAACCTTTAGACCTCTCCCCTTAGGGACAGCGATCTGGAGCATGGAATATAAGCAGTGGCACTGTCATAGTTGTGTGTGCGTGGGTGGGGGGTGGGGGGCAGAAATGGCAATTGCATTCGCAAAAAAATAATAATAAAAACAATCACCCTGTTACTATTTAACCCTACCCGTAAAAATAATTCTATATATCAGTGAGCTGGGGTGTGTATAGACTTATATTAACGAGTTGAAACCAATATATACCTACTTGTATAGTTGCGCCTCTTTCGTCCACCACCCGCCCTTGTCTAGGCATTCGTTGTCAAGCATGTGCATGTGGGTTGTGATTTATGTCTGTGTGGCATTGAAACTTCATTGTTGGAACGTTGCTATTGTTGAATCAGGTAATCTCAGAGTATGTACTAAATGTAATGTAAGATACGGTATGATGTTAGTAACAACATCCTGTGAGGCACATTTTGTTTGCGTAGATAATAATCATACCAAAGCGCGACGTAAATCCTATAAGCGCACACTATTACATTTATTCTAGGACCTGTTTAGTAATATTCACTGAAGTGTTCTTAGGATATTATATTATTATTTAGCGTATGGCTTTTACTGCCGGGAGTGTCCGAGGACTTGTTCGGCTCGCCAGAGTCTGTAGCTGCTTCAATGCACACACCCATGAGGTGAACTACAAGTTCCGTTCAATTTCAAGTAGTTCAAAATTTCGCTACCAGATGTCAGTGACACATAGCGGATAATTTAGGAATTTTGATAGAGCGTATCAACGAAATCTAACCTAGAAATTTAGCTTCTTTTAAGTTAAGTTAGTGCTATGACCTTTTATATGTCATAAATCTATGACATGGGCCCCCTGGTTTTACTTCCCCTCCGAAGGAAGGGATACTGAAGGATAATAACGCTCTTAAAAAATCTGATGACTTCGGCCGGGTTTGAACCCTGATCATGGACCTAGAAGCTCAGCATGCTACCAACCACGCTAGGATATTATATGTCGGATTCGAATAATACTCTAGGAACATTATTCAGTGAGGGCCCTCTCTATAGAACCGAGCCTCGCAGAGGCCGTGCCGCGGGAAGGTTGCCATGCCTCACCGCCAGATTAATAACATGTACCGATTTCAACTGCGGGTTGGGAAGCCCTGGATGCTGTCATAGCATTTCTTGCATACGCATTTGGCAAGATACCTTACTTGTGATAATTAAGACTTGCTGTGAAGTACTGTAGCCTACTTCGTATCACGTGAACAGGGTTAGTTATATAACAAAATATCAAATTTTCCTAGTGAAAAATGTTCTTCTCAAAAAGAAAGCCACGGCCGTTTCCTGCCCGAATCGTATCTTAACTACAATTATACAGAATACAAAATATCGGTACACTTATACATTTCCGAAAAGTATAAAATTGTATTTTAAAATACAATTCAAAGTACTTTCTTCCATTTAGACTGTTCAAAATAACAATAATATATTACTATTACATATATTACTGTCATTATTGACTTGAACGGATACGCGTGTTATCATGCAAGGCCACCGTCAGTCTCTTTGAAATGTTTTCCTCACCTTGTCTCCGATCCTGTATAATGGGGAATAATATGTAGAGATAATTATTATTATTCTTTCGTTTCACCCACTTTGGGGTACGTTGAATCAATCATTTCTCTGTGTGTTTGTTCTTTCCTTTGTGCCCGGTATCTCTTCATTATTTCTGATCTTTTCCTCTCTTCTTCCGAGATGATGGGTTTGGATTTAATGTAGATTTGTCTTGGAACCATATATTTTCGGTTTTAGTAATTAGTTTTGATTGTCAATTGAGCAGTGAATTATCAGTAATTTTGATTTAAACTCTACTAGGCAGTTTTCAGTTTCTTGAAACCATGTGGGTTTTGTTTTGCGGTTACGGAAGAAATCAAAGATTTCTTTGGTTAATCTATTCGAGTTCATTCTGAGAACATCACGGTAAAGATTTATCTTCCCTTAGTCATAGTATCTGAGAGTTATTATTATTGTTATTATTAGGCGATCTACTCTCCAAATTCAACACAGCGAAACCGGCACGGTATTGGGTAGTCTGTGGCTTTTGTCTTTTAATCATCAAATGTGATACTAGAGATCTTTTACGAGATCGCCGGGAATCAAACTTACCACTGATCCACCGAGCTATAGCAGTATGTACTGTTTACACTGGATGTAACTCTTGACAGAACGCTGTCATCTAAGAAACACTGCTACCAAACTCAAGACACGGAACCATTGTGTACCAACCCTCTCTTCTATCGCTGAATGCTGTTCCCCAGTTTGATAAATAGTTTGATGTTGTTGATTGATTTAAGGACTTGGCGACTTGTATAATAAAGTAAATAAATCTATCGACAGGTTTCTGGAAATCCAGACCTGGAAAGGTTGGGCCAAATGTCATTATTACTATTATTATCGCTGTGGCTCAGTTTATTGCGGACTTGGAGAGACGATCCATTCTGCGTGGTTTCCCATTTTGAAATCCAAACAAATGCTAGGACGATAACTTTTAATAGGTCGCGGCCGCTTCCTTCCAATGTCTTGCCTAGTTTCATTCTCCTTCACTCATCATCTCTTATTAATTCCTCTCATGAGGTTGGGGTCAGTAAGGGCATCTGGGCGTAAATTCACCCTCCACAAGGAAGAAATAAGTCATTACATCCCATACCGGGTGAGTTAGCCGTGGTCGTTACGGCAAGGCTGCTGGCAGTCGCCCACATCCGGGAGGCGCGGAGGTTCGAATCCCCCCGCCGGCAACCTTGAAGATGGTCTTCTGTGGTTTCCCTTCTTCCTTCCATGCAAATGCCGGAGTTGGTCCCTAACTATAGGCCACAGCCGCTACCTTCCAACTCCTCGTCCTTACATTCAAACTTTCCGCCCCTGACAGCACTCCACACGCGATGGTACTTGTAACTCACCTAATGGGTGTCCGCTTAGAAGCAGCTACAAACTGGCAAGCCGAACATGTCCTCGGACACTCGCGGCACTATAAGCCATCCGCAAATAATAATAATAATAATAATAATAATAATAATAATAATAATAATAATTTTTAAAAATACCTCCCATCCCCAAACCCGTTGAAACGGGAATAATAAAAGGTAGACAAATATATCATTACATGGTGCATCCAACCTCCTAACACACACTGGTTTCCCACCCTAAGCCACATACCACCTCCATCCCCAAGAAGATCACAGTCACTGCTTAACTTATGAAAGATAATAGAAAACAATCCTCACCACCCTATTCATTCTGATATAGCAGCTTTTCCAACCAAACGACTGAAATCCAGACACCCTTCTTAGCGTACTGCAATGAATCTACAGGACACCTCCTTTAATGAATCGGCCGCCTAGAATGAACAATGGCATCTGCAATCCTCGTTAGCAAATCATCACATCATTAAGAACCCCTGCAAGTGCCATGATGGATTTTCCCTTCCCAGACGACAGTGGAGGACGCTAAACCGTATTAGGACCGGCCTAAGTAGACGTGGAGCCACTCTCTTCAAATGGGGATGGAAGGCATCCCCTCAATGTGACTGCGGAGAACAGGAACAGACAGTGGACCACATTACATTCGAGTGTCCTTTACGTGCATACAGAGGCTCTATAGAAGACTTACACTGTGTCTGAAGCGAAGCCCTTCTCTAGCTCTCAACTTTTAACAGGGAACTCTAGTTGTACTGTATATATTGTACATAATATTGTATATAATATTGTATTCATAATACGCTAAATACATAAATAAATAATCATCGTTTCTTAACGTAGACAATTATGCAAGGCATTTTAAGAGATTCAAGGTTCGAACTCTGGCACTGACAGCGGCCATCATCAGTGTGGTATTTGCTGGATTCTTCCCACTCTCCGTCTAGGCAAATGTCGGAATGGTAACATACTTCAAGTGCCGAGGCATCAGATCATTTCTAGACCACAATGAATACAGCCAGGCAAACTACTACAGACACCACACAAACACAGGTTATCAGGCAAATTGCATGATCAAGAGTTGCCAATAACAACTGCCAAACTTATTTTTTGGCGGCTCTTGGCGCAGTGGCTAGCATCCCTGATGACCGTGTTCGATTAGCAGCTCTGCCAAGAAATTAATTTCTGGCCTGAGGACTGGAGTGGGGACCACTCACCCCCGTGAGGCAATGCAGAGAAGAGGCGGGTACGATTACCATCTCAGCCATCCTGGAAGTGGTTTTCCATGGTTTCCCACTTCTACTCCAGGAGAATGCCGGGATAGTTCCTCACGTAAGACCTCGGCCACCTCCCCCCTAATTCTCACCTTAATTTAACTCATTAATACAGCCATCACACTATCACAGGGTATCAGACAAAATTACACACACACCAAAGTACATGGAGCTATATGACCGCGATGTCCAATCCCATCAAATTGAACAATAACAACAAGTTTGTACCGTAATGGTTGGAAATAAAAACATATTATAACGCATAATACAGGGGCTGATAACCTCACTGTTCCTCCCCTTAGAACAACATTCAAGCTAAAACAACCAACATTCTCCCTGATAAGGACAAGTGTTATTACTATACCTATGCGTTTAGCAGAAAGTGAGCTGTTTATATGCCTGGGGGTGGAAAAGGGAAACCTCGAAAACAATTTTCAGGGTGGCCAAGGTCGGATTCATCGCCACATTCCCCCGAAATAGCGCGTCACCGAGGTCGAGTTAATTTTCCTCTATGTCATATTTTATTTTTATTTTTTGTGCATATTTTTCGTTGGGATGGTTCTGTATTGGGTAGTCTGTGGCTTTTGTCTTGTAATTATCAAATGTGATACGAGAGATCTTTTACGAGATCGCCGGGAGCAAACTATCACTGATCCACCGAGCTATAGCAGTATGTACTGTTTAAACTGGATGTAACTCTTGACAGAACGCTGGTTTGTAAGAAACACTGCTGCCAACCTCCAGACACGGAACCATTGTGGTACCAACACTCTGAATACTGTTCAGTGTTCCCTAAGTTATTTAAAGCTTTTCGGTTGGTTAACACGCGTGGGCGCAAATTAGATTGGGCGGGGAAATACAATAAAGTTCCTAGTGCCTGAATTATTTGGGCTCAATTGGATCCTGCTCACTCAGTGGATTTGTATCTAACACAGTATTTAATATGATTAAGCCACAAGGGTTTTTAATTAAACTTTATAACGAGTCAGATGTTTCCAACTATATTTTTCATTCCGTTAGTCCATTGCACTTGTAAAGTGTTAAGCCCTTTCTATGCGTGTAAGTGTGAAGGAAAAGGGAGGAAGCGATCATGTCTCACAGTACCTTATGTTGTGTGAAATTCGAATCACGTTAATTTCACATGTATTGACCCAGAATTGAACCCTGAGAGAGACAAGCAGCTTGACCATTGCACAGCCTCGTTCCCTTCCATAAGTGGGAATACATTTTATTCGTTAACTTGTATCGATGCGAACAATTTAAGTGATTGCGTTCTACGACCGTTTTCTTAATAACCGATACTGTTCAAATATCCTATCTACTTGGTGAGCTTGTGTAGTTGGCTACTTAGGTTAAACGCTGAGCTGCAACTGAGTGAACACTGCGGTTTTGTAGACTTAGCTGATTTGCGGCTGTTCCTGTACTGGTATCCACATCATCTCCCTCCTAGTTATCTACATCATCTACATGCCCGTAGGCTTTATTCAAAACATCCACCCATCTGTCCGTCAGAGAATTTAGTAGCGACTATCTTCTCCATTCTTGAGACATATTAGTCACATGAATAGCCTTAGTGTGTTGTGACATGCCTTGATTCAAAGAATTGACCAACCTAGAGGGACCTGGGCCAAATGAAATCGGGTCCGAACACACCATGGTTTATGCGAGATTTTTTCTTACAAGCGCGCAAGGAATACCTTCTTATTGCGACTGAAGCACTACCAGGCAAAAATTGAGACATATCATTCATGACTGAGCTCTGATATCCTACCGTGCTGCACTAAGGAACACCACAGTCAATTGACTACACATTAAATACTGTAGATGGTTAGATAGGTAGATAGATAGATTGATAGATAAATACATAAGTAAATATGTCCACAATGACATCCGCCCGGGTGACCATAAAGATCCAAAATTCTATATAGGTACATTGTTTGCTATACAGTGCATTACGGTACACCATATGAATGTGGATTGAAGCAGACCTTCTCACATTCATCCTCGATGATGCCAAGCTCTTTCAGGATGTTCCCCGAGTACAGTAGGTTATATCTCTTACTCAGGTGAGGTATGCATGGTCGCTAAATAGCCTCTTTCCCCTCGTTTACTCGTATACATCATTTGTTAAGAATTGTATCTCATAAAAGACTCTCCGCTTGCTAAGTTTCGTTGTAATTTCCTTTTTGCACCCTAAAGAATTTAATGGTTCATTAGAAAAGTACGCCCATTCACCATCTTGTATGGAATCGATTATCTTAGCATTCTTTGTGAGACTGCATATTTGGTGCGTTTCCTCATTGTAACTGTATTAAATAATCCATTGTTGATATTAATGTCTGATATATTCAAAATGGCGACTGCGTGCTTCATTGACTTGTAACGAATACAAGAGTGGAATATTGCATGTTTCGCCCTTCTTAAAATGTATCGTGTTAATTGCGCAATTGCGTCGTGAGGTGTTGATTTTGGAGTTTCAATAGTATGCTCAGCCACCATCTGGGCTATGGTGGGGGTGATCTTTAGCATTTGACTTAGAAACCCCATATATATTATGATATACTAGCTATACGCGGCGTGCGTTGCAATGCTAATCAAAGACAGATAGAAAGAAAGGAAGATATTATTAAAGTTATTGGTTTACGTCCCTTTTAACAACTGCGGCCTTGAGAGACGCCGGGTTGTCGGAAGTTTGGCCCGAAGGGGATCTTTAATGAGCCAGTAAATCTACTGGCACGGCCCCCACGCATTTGCGCAAATGACAACTGGCTGCGCCAGGATTCAATCCTGCTACCTTGGTCACAGCAGGCGAGAACTTTACCGCTGAACCACGCAGCCAGCCCATGAAAGAAAGAAAGAAAGACAGATAGCAAGAATAAAGAATAAAAAGAAGTATTCGAATTGTAATTTCGTAACATCAAGTTCATTTGCCCTTAGTGATAATAATAGGCCAATGAAAAAGGAAACGATTACTAAACGAAAATGGTGAAATTTGAAACGGATATACGTAATTCAGATTTCTACCATTGACATCTTCCTAGTCTCAATCTTAATTGCTGGCTTAGGCCGATACTCGTTGCATCTAGAGAATGAGCTGTTAGCGTACTGCTCGGGAATGTGGATCGTGAACCACCTAGGTTTAAAGAGAGCGGGAATACTTACCCTCAATTAGATGATGAACAGCATCGATCTTCTCGCAGAGCAAACGATGTTAAACGCAGTGCAAGTTGCGTGCTAGGCGCGAAAACGAGTTACTTTTTGATGCGTTCAGCCGACTTGTTGCAGGGGTAGCTTAGGCAATCTTGCCTGGCACATAAAAAGCTCGCAGGGGGAGAGTCGAGGCTCGTGCAATACTGGATGACGCGAGTCATAAGCGTATCAAGGTGATCACGTGGTATGCGGTAGCCAATGATAAAATTACATTTAGAGCAATTAGAAAAGCTTCCCATTACTGGTTGCGAGGCTAATTAGAAGGTTTTTAGTCACCAAGAAGACGTCAAATATTATTATAGAATATCTATCATATTGTTACGATGGAAGACTCAATGAAGATTAGTGGAGATAACTGTTCTACCCACCAAAAATTCCCGCATAAACATAACTTCACCTATGAGACATTCGACCTGGTGAGCACAAATCCAACATGGCCACAAGGCGAAATGTAAATATTTAAACGGACGTTTCTCGCGATTTAACTATCCGAGTGCAGTGAAACGTGGTACGGTATATGCTTATACATTTTTAAATCCACTTGCAACTAATATATTTAATTTAAATTGTTTTCATAACCACACGATGGTGGCTGTGTGAAATTTTAAAATCTCTTTTCCATCATTTCTTGTGTCCTAATCATGCGATAGAAGTTTGAATAACACAACTACACATTTCTTTAAGGCCTACATTTATAAAAATCCAACATGTTGACCATCCGAAATATTAAGACGGTTCTCAATATTTACGATTCTATTACACCAATCAAACTGAAATTTCGTACGTTGATAGAGACAATTAACATAGGTAGGATATATGAAAATAGGCTATATAGTTTTACACAAACTACTTGTTTGACACATCATTTAACAGCTCCAGGGAAATGCTTAATAAAGTATGGTGTAAGAAGTCCCAAGACCTTGAACTGTTGGCTTCATATTAAAACTCAAATGAACCATTGTGGTTTCAGACCTATGAGTGATTAATGGAGGGTTAAGTTATGAGGGCAATTTGGAAAAAATAGATGGCACTGCCCCTGGAAGTAAAGAGGGTCTAGTAAGGCTGTGAGGATCTTCTTTGTTTCTTCTGGCATCCACAGATGGTCTTACGAATTCATGGGGGTGGAATGTTATTCACATACCCGTTGAGAATTAATTAAATACCGTTATTAATATTTGTTCAAGAGCAATATGACCTGAAGCACTGCCCATACCTCAGTAGCTCCCATATAATCACAGCCGTGAATGAAACTGAGACGAAGCCACATTTTACTCTAGCCTGTGCCAACAGAAACATATATTGCATTCATCAATTCTATACAAGATTGATGAACTTTTAACAATGAACCTGTGTGTTGCAAACTGGGCAATCAACACCATATATAAATAAATGCAGTAAGCAGGGCTGCCATAAGCCTATGTTGGATAAATTCTAAAGTAGGCCCTAGGCACTAATCATAGGCGTATGTACTGTACTGTAAACTACAATAATATGCACAAAGACAGAGGTGCACTAGTACAGTGGTTTTATTCTAATGTGAATAAGAAAAATACCAATATGAATACACTACACCTCATTAAAAGTGAAGGAGACGGGGACCTTCCACTAGGATAATATATGATAATATAAATGATTTTCATACCTTTCCAAGCTGGAATTTTAATATGTAGGTCGTGATATTCAAAGGGATGGCGGATGTGTTCTTGACATCGGAGTAGTGAACTGCATCATTTCCACGCCAATTTTAATAATTACAAAAGGTTTTTATAGCTAAGAAATTCCTTCCGTTGGTTCTCGTCTCCTTCACTGTCATTTACTGAGCCTAATGTGATACGCTTAGCCTACGGTACTTTCAGAAGGGAAACGCCAAACGTTTATTTCGCAGAACTACTGCTCACTAGAATGGGAATAATACAAAACAAGGTAATTCCAAACAGGCAATCACTTACGTTACACTACTTAATTGAATTTGAAATGTTTCCACAGGACGATCTGAAGTTATGTGCACCATGTAATATAAATACTGTATACCTTACCTTTGTTGTTTTACTGACTGTTAATGTTTCTCTTGGGATAGCTTGTATCCACTTCTCAATTAAAGTTCCAACGTTCACCTCTAGGTGTCAGTGGCATCTGGTAGCGAAAGTGTGAGCTATTCCAAATTGAACGGAACTCGTAGCTCACGCCATGGGTGGCCGCGTGAAGCACCTAGAGCCGCTGGTGAGATGAACATATCCTCGGACACTCCCGGCAGTAAAAGCCATGCGCTAAATAAACTAATTAATGCGAGTATCCAGATATACTAAAAAAAACTTGCACACAGCTTTCACAACACACTTTCTACATTGATTCAAGTAATTTGAACATTTAAGAGCAAAACCTATTGAAGGTACACCTCGCTACTATCGCCGAGAGCAATATTTGTAGTAAAAATAGGTCTCGGTCTGTCTGTTACTGTAGTATTGAAATTGCAGCTATTTGCATTTCACTGCTCACTGATGTGCTTCCTTTACAAGTGCTGTAAAGTGGTAGTTAACTACTCTTAAATTTCATAATGAGTCATATCCTTGATCATCATCCTAAAAAAACTCCAATTGCCCGGGTGTGGTATATGAACCCCCTCCATTTCATCCTGTCCTTGTACCACTCCGCTCCACCAACTTGTCCCAATCATGACCTATCTGCAGCACATCGTTCTTGACTGTATCTATCCACTTCTTTCGTGGCCTTCCCAAGGGTCGTCTTCCTTCTACTTTTCCCTCAAATTCCTTCCGAACAGTTCTGTTTGCTGGCATCCTCTTCATGTGACCAAACCTCTTCAGTCTTGAGATCTGGATCTTATTGAAGAGAGAATCATCTATTCCTACTTCTTCTCTAATCTTCTCATTCCTGATCTTGTCTTTCCTGGTTTTCTGGATCAAGGTACTGCGCCAGAATTTATTTGAGGCCATTACCAAAGAACCAATCTGGATATGAACCAAGACCCAGGAAAAATAAAAGAGTGGATGAAAATCTTTTATTCATTAAAATTCGAGAAATATGGAAAAATCTGTATGGAAATGAGTGAAATACTATACATCTTATGCAATTATGAAAGGCAAGAAAGAAGGAATGATTTAAAGATGGAGATATATTCTATTATACGAATGTGGGAGGTCTACATTGCGAGAGACATCACGCCACTTGAAGCGAGAGTTACGTCATGAAATAGGAGAAGAGACGAAGGTCGAACTGCGGACTGAAGTGAGGAGAGGTGGTAGAAGTTACGTCACACCACGAGAGGGGAGACGGGGACTGCAACTTGCCGAGCGCAGAGAACGGGACTGGAGAGTACTTTCCAATTTGAGATTTCATCGAGTCAAGACCTCGAGAAGAAGCCAGTATTATTATAACAGTGCCACGTTTTTATCAAAGGTGGAAGTGAAGAAGAGTGTAGTACAGCAAGACTGTAACTTGAGGAGCAAGCTACATTTATCACGCAGAATAGAACAGTATATAGCCGAGTATTACAGTGTTTAATAAAAAGTTGTTTTTACATCGCCTATATGAAAACATTTCGATAAGATTTTCACTATTACTACGTTTGAACGCATACTTGAACATAACATTAAAAATGCAAGTTACAAAGCAGCAACGGGGAAGTCAAAAATATATCATCAGTGAAATGAGAATTACCATGTGCTAAGCTAAAGCATAGGGAAGTGGAGACTACAAAGATGTACAGTTGAATTCCAGAATTCACTATTATGGAAGGCGCAGCAGAATATCCACGTGATGCGCAAAAATCACCGAACAAACCTCTACTTTTCTACAAAAGTTCTAATACATCTAGAATACTCGCAAACGCTTGTATAAACGACAATTTTCAACCTGAGACGAGATGTCAATTCTGAAGAACCGAGATGTCAATTCTGAAGAAATGGGGAGTCGAAGCCAGACGACTTGCAGTGAACGGGAGACGGAGTGCAGGCAGACCGGACTGTTTCACGGCGAGGTCGTTCACCGAGGACGTCACCGACCTTGTTCCACTGGGGGAAGAGGCCAGCTGGTTGTGACACAAACCGGTCTTCATAGCTGTGGACGAGACGATGAGCTCCGAGACACGTTTGGTTTGGCAGGCGAGACGAAGGTATTCTCCAGACCAGAGTCAACTCAAGGTAGAAAAGCGATTGCTTTATATAATGTAGAATTGTAGTTATGTTCTGTAATTATCCAATTGACCAACCGTTTAATTTTTGACAGTATAATTTTGTCAGTATATTTTGCCAGTATAATTAAATTATGTAGATTTCGAAGTAGTAATTTTTCGTATTTTTCTTTGGAGTTATTATTCTTGTTCTTGAAAATTTCAGTCACTTGGACGAAATTTTGCATAGCGCTGCTATTAACGCTAAAGTCATTTCAGAGTAAAATCGTGTAGAATTTATCATATTTGCGTTAGATTTAAGTTAATTAAATCTGTTTTATCGCAGCGATGGAATAAAGGATGAATTTTTTAAGGAATGTAGAATGAATTATTTAAAGGAATGTATAGTGAACTATTAAAAGAATGTAGAGTGAACTATTTAAAAGGAGTATAACGTTGAACGAACTAAAGAAGGAGCATAATTGTAAATGAAGTAAAGGAAGTTTATTGAAGCAAATTTCAGTACCGCATATTTAAAAAGTTATGTCACGAAGTGTAAAGAATATTTCGACAACTCATGATGTTGATTCGAGTGTCAGAAATTTATTTTCAACTAATTATGAACGAAAGTATTACGAGAACGCTTATGCACATATGTCTAAGGAAATTTAGAGCATTAAAAAGCATAGATGAATTTGTTAAACAAATATATTCATGGAAGGAAGTCAAACTTATATCATTTGTTAAAAATATGAATTCTTACTGATATTTCTTTAAAAGTTGTAATTGAATGTAAAACTGAATTTAAACACGTGAAAAGAAAGTTAACGAAGTTAAATCACAGGGTGATCAGAAAGTGAAAGAACAGAAATTTATTGCAGAAGTGGAATTTGTAAGCACGAGGTGAAGTTGTATCAGGATAGAGAAGAATGTTAAAGTTAGGAAGAAAGTGTATTGAAATGGAAGTTTATAGTTGAAATACCGTGCAAAGTAAGGAGATATAGACGTAAATGAGCTACGTATTTTTACGAGAGGAGGCTGAGGAGTCTCAAGTTTTTCTAGTATTGATCGCAGTGATTGTGAAGTTATTCGAGTGTATTAAAGGAAGATTCTGTACAGGGTGTTTAAGAGATGAGGTAATTGTTGTATAATTTTGAAGGAGGAGTGTGAGAATGAAGGTTAATGCCATGCACTTCTAGTATTCACGTTTATCAGAGAATTATTAACACAGTAAAGAATTTCAGAAATATTTCAGTATTTTATAATGAATAGATAAAAGAAAAAAGGAACAGTGCTTAGCTTAAATGTTTGTCACTTATGTCCAATTGATTAAGACGAGTATTTATTACTTTCAACACGATAGTTGCGGTGTATGTTTGTTATTTGATTGTTAAGGAAGTTGAGTAGATAAAAGACTCATTGAAAGATAGACAATTTAATCTTTTCGACACAATAGAGTGTATAATTTGTGCGAACCATAAATGAATGTATATATGCACATAGTTAATGAATGATTTTGCTTAGATATGGAACTACGGTTCAGAGTTGAAGCGGATTTGTATAAAGTAGGGTAATGCATAGTATCACGCCGTTTCACATTTCTTATTACATCAGTGCCACGTGCAAGTTTATTTTTGGAGTTTATTTTTGTGAGCGTGTCAAGGAGACACCATATTCAGGCAGGAAGCCAGTTTTATTGTAGTTGTTTCATCACAATAAACGGCTGGCGCTCTTTAGCGACTCAGTCAACTTTTATCTTAACTGACACCGTTTTCATTGTCGTCATCGTCGAAAATAGTACTGCGAGGTATAGATACAGGCGCTCACTATAGATTAGACCTTATCACCCCTCGAGATTGGAGTTTCTCGATTTTCTCTAAATGTAAATGATAGTAGAAATTTGTACCTTGGCTGGTAGTACTATTTTCTTTCGGATAATATCTATCCTGTATGTTCCTGAAATTCCCAATTTTACTTAGTAGGCATGGTAAATTTGGGAGCTGGGTAATTTACATGTCTGCAATCCTTTACAGTGCAGCGGATATAAGTACTGATGGGTTTATTCGGGCGCATATAGATTTAATATTTAAATGGCAGGCCCATCCGTGGGGCAGTCGAAAGAGCACTCGAAAGGGCACTCGAAAGAGCACTCGAGAGAAGCAGGTTGGAAGTACTCGAGAGTGAGGCCATAATTAGTTTCGAGAAAAAGAAAAATGCCGATCCCAAATTTAATGATTGTTGAGATGAACACAACATCAGCAGGTTAGCGGGGTACATTACAGTTGTGAGGCATATTTTTAAAAACCAGCTAACGACATTTGTCATGTAATATTAAATTTAAAAGGTAAATTCATGTTAAACATAGGTTAGAGTGGGATGATAGAATGTAACGATGTCGGTTCAGTAAAATTGGACGATAGATATACGAGATAACTCGCGATTCAAATAGATTTAAGTAGGATTAAGATGTTCAATATGTTCCATCACTGGTATAAAATGTATACGTTGGTCAATCTGGATATTCACTGGTAATTTTTGTAGTTGATACTTCCCTTATTCTCAAGAAAGAAGAATTATGTCAGCGAACGATATGACGTTCATTAGAACGATGCTCGAAACCATGAAGGAAGGTCAAAGTACGTTGACCAAAGACCTTGAAGCCCTCCACCAATTGACACACAACAACATTAAACAGATGAAAGCCGAGATTCAGAAATCAGCAGCTACTGAAAAATCAGAAGTTAAAGCAGAGTTATCAGTTGCTCAAACACTTACTAAGGCTAGTATAACATTAGCACAGGAAGAAGCTAAGTTAGCTTTAGAAAAGGCTAGAAAGGAAGATAGACTAGCTAGAGAAAAGGAAAGAGAAGAAGCCAAGTTAGCTTTAGAAGAGGCAAATAGGATAAGAGCAGAGATGAGATTAGCTCCGGAAAAAGCTCGCGAGGAGGACAGATTAAGTCAGGAGCAGGCTAGATTAGAAGATAGAAAAATCTAAGCCGAAATAGGAGCAGCACAGGAGGAGGTTAGGACAACTCAGGAAAAAGCTCAGGAAGAAGCTAGGAAAATTCATGAGGAGGTTATGAAAAATCAGGAAAAAGCTCAGGCAGAAGCCAGGAATATTCATGATGAGGCCAAGAAAAATCAGGAAAAGGCTCAGAGAATTTTAGAAAGGGCAGGACAGGCACAGGAAGAATTAAAAAATTCATTTGATCAAGTCAAACAGGACATAAATCTTACGAAGAGAGAAGTAGGAAATTTAAGATCCGACATGGCAGGAAAGGTGTTATAAGTCCAATTAGCTAACAGTAATCACATGATAGAGCTAGAAAAGAAATTACAGGCTAGTATTAGCTCCATTAAGGAAGAGAACAATACTCATCATCTACACATTTCAGGTGCCCAGAACAAACTCAAGGAGCAACTTGACAATCTAAATGACACTGTTGGTGAATTACAGGTCAAGTTGGAAGGTCAAAGTAAACTGATTGAAAAGGGTATTAATGTGGATATAAATGCTTCTATTGTAAAGGCAGTAGCGGACATGAAGGAGGAGGTCGTAACAGTCACAACTAAAATTGTATCAGAAATTCATCATAAATTAGCAAATGACATTAAAGCCATAGAGTTATGTTCAAATATAAATGTTAGTATGGTACGGGAAGATCTATCTAAGCGGATAGATACATTGCAAATTAATAATGTAGCCACGCTGACAGACATTGTTAATAAAACAGATTTAAATAACTCAGATGAATTTGACAAGGTTAAACGCACAGTCGATGAGATAAGCATAGAACTGGCGAAAATTCGATCACAGCCGGATAAGGAAACCAGCGACATAGAACAGAAATTAAGGTCACTTACGATAGGGGATGCTACATTTTCATCTACGTTAAGAGCTGAAGTCAGGGAAGACATCAGAAAGGACTTAACGAGATTTTTTCAAGCAAGAGATGAAAAATTGAAAGAAGAAATAAGGAAATTAGAGACTAGGACAGACAAGACAGAAGAGGATAAGGAAAGCGTGATTAGTCAACAGCAGATTCCGAAGTCCAATTTCAACTTTAGTCGAGAGCCATTTCAACCAGAAATAGGGGAACTTGGAGAAGACTTTGAACCTTACCAGAGTAGGTCAAATGCCAACGTTATCGTGATTAAGAATAACGATGAGAAGCCGAATAAATTCAGCAGAGTAGGAAATATTACTGCTGTGGAGTTTCTTAGAGACATGCGATCGTATTTAGAGGACAATAGAATACCTCGTGAAAGACATATGAGGGTCGTTGAGAAATACTTGGACTCAGAAGCGTTAATTTGGCACAGAGCTTTCAGGTACACTTATCAGACATTTGAAGAATTCACTATAGCTCTGCAGAAGCGATTTTGGAGCAAGGAACTTCAACAAGACATACGAGCCGAAATTTACTCTAAAAAGTATGCTTATTCTAGTCCAACGAAGTACGCAAGTTTCTTCACAAAACAATTAGCACGCTTGCAGTATTTGCAACGTCCTTTGGCGGAAGAAGACTTGGTTCATGCTATTTCATGCCAGTTACCAACGGAAGTTAGGAGGCACCTCATTTCAGCAAATGTAAAAACTTTAGAGGGAATGGCAGAAATTTTGAGGAGACTGGATCACACGTCTAATGTGTCCAACAACTCAACTGGAAACCAAAACCAGAGAGGTAGAAGTCAGGAACAGAGAGAGATTCACACCATCCACATCGATCAAACGCAGCAGACAGAAGAGAACAAGAATGGAGTAGGTCCAACGAGATCAAGAATGAATGGACAAAATCGATTTCAACCAGGTTATCAGATACCTCGAGAAGGAAGACCATACGAAAATCAAAGATGGAGAAACAGCTACCACAACAGAAACAATGATTATCGCAGAGAGGGATATTATAATCGAAATAACCCTACGAAAAATTATGGATATCGGCGATATCAGAACTGGAGGAATACGAATAATTATTCGAGACAGCAACAACAGCAGAGTCAACAAAATCAAGGTTGGAGAAATAACAACAATGTAAGAAGGTATTACGATGAGAGGGAAAGAGAAAGTCAAGAATACCTAAGAAACCTCAGAGAAAGGAACGCGAGAGACCAAAATCAGGGAAAGCGTAACCAGAATCAAGAATCTCAGCCCGGAACAAGCAGAGATCGGAGGAATGAAGACCCAGGAGGGGTACAAAAAAACTTCAAATTCCAAAAAGTGAAGGAGGAAGAAAACAGCACCGTAACCAGACATGAAATTCAGATCAATGAGTTATATGAAGCCACGAATGAAGATCTTCTGTATGAAAGAGAAGAGCCGAAAACAGGAAGAGTAGCGAGGTTACCCATTATAGAAATTATATCAGAAGGAGAATGTCTGAGAACACTAATAGATACGGGAGCGACAGCATCAATTTTATCAGAGAACTGTTTTCACAGATTGAAGGATGGAAATGGGATGCAGCTGCTGAGAATGCCTTTATCCAAGCAAAGGAAATGCTCAGAGATAACATCAAGTTAGAGTACCCAGATTTTGAAAGAACATTCATCATAGAAACGGACGCTTCACGAATTGGTATTAGCGCAGTCTTATATCAGAAGGATCAAGATGGCAATCATCACTATATTTCATTCAGCAGTAGGAAGTTACGCACGCACGAGCTGAATTATTTTACGACGGAGCTTGAAGCTTTAGCCGTCATAAATGCTCTACAAAACTGGAAGAAATTATTGCTGGGACACAAAATTATAATCAGAACGGATCACAAAGCACTGGAATTCATGTTGAAGTCAGACTTGTCAAGCGATAGGATGACCAGATGGACCATGTTTTTGCAACAATTTGATGCCACGATAGTCCATGTTCCTGGTAAAGATAACCTACTAGCAGATATTCTTTCCAGACATTCGATTCCTGAGAAGGATGTGAGAATTAATGTTAACCAGACAGATGCAGAAGATCAGGAAGCGCTGGATAAACTGAGAAGAATTCCTCTTTTTCAAAAGAAGCATGCACCATTCAGGAACATTTACAGATTTTTGTCAGGGAGAATGACAAAGAGGCCCGCCTTATACTTCTAAACAAGAAGGAAAGCTAGACACTATATTCTCGTGGGAGAAACTGTATGTAAATACATCGATGCTAGACACACGAAAGTACGAGTTGCTATTCCACCAGAACTTATTGTGCCACTAATTTGGCTAGTACACAAAAGTAAAGGCCACGGCGGAGTTGACAAAACATACTATACCATGTTAGAAAAGTTCTATTGGATTAATATGAGAGAATCCATAACCATAGTAATCAGATCTTGTGAAATGTGTCAGAAAAACAAATATAATTCTGAACTATTGAAGGAAAGACCTAAAGCAATTATTCCTACGAAACCACTGGAATTGTTTAGTCAGGATATCTTTGGACCTGCACCTAAAGGAGACAGAGGAAACCAATATGTGTTAGTCACAATGGATGTATCTTCCAAAGTTGTAATGCTTAATCCGATGCAGAATGCAACAACGAAAACTGTTTTATATCACCTGGAGAGGAACATTATTCCAAAGTTGGGAAAACCAGAAAGACTTTTAACAGACCATGGAACGCAATTTATCTCTGCAGAATTTCAGGGAGCGATGGATAGGTTGGATATTGTTCACCTATTTTCATCAGTTCGAAGCCCAAAGACGAATCCTATTGAAAGAACAATGCTTGAATTTTCAAAGTACATTCGCTTGTATAGTGCGGATAATCATGCGAATTGGGTGAAGATTGTACCACTAGTAGAATTTTGCATCAATGACACGAGACATGAGAGCACCAACGATATTCCAGTTATGTTGCATTTTGAAGATAAACCCGTACGACCATAGAACGGAATCTTCAATATTCCGGAAGATAACGAACCATCGATGGACCAGAGAATCGAAGCAGCGAGAGTCCAGCTGAACAAAACGGCTCAGAAGAGATTGAAAAGTTTGGAAGGGAAGAGATTCAGTGGACCGCTACGAGAAAGTGACCATGTATTAGTCAGGATTCCTGTGAAAGCAGACGTACTGAAGAAGGTGTATATCAAATTCAGTAGCCTTTTCAGAGGACCGTTCAAAGTAGATACAGTCTACGGTAACAATTGTTATACAATTGCAAGAATTGAAGATAACAGATCCATTGGAAAATTTAACCATTCCAAATTAAAAAGATTTTACCCAAAGATACAGTAAAATAAATTCAGTCTCAAGAACAGAGAAATTTACTGTTATTAAAGAAAGTACAGGCTATACTTTACTTTAAATTAGCAACGGGGAAATGCGCCAGAATTTATTTGAGGCCATTACCAAAGAACCAATCTGGATATGAACCAAGACCCAGGAAAAATAAAAGAGTGGATGAAAATCTTTTATTCATTAAAAATTCGAGTAATATGAAAAATCTGTATGGAAATGAGTGAAATACTATACATCTTATGCAATTATGAAAGGCAAGAAAGAAGGAATTATTTAAAGATGGATCTATATTCTATTATACGAATGTGGGAGGTCTACATTGCGAGAGACATCACGCCACTTGAAGCGAGAGTTACGTCATGAAAAAGGAGAAGAGACGAAGGTCGAACTGCGGACTGAAGTGAGGAGAGGTGGTAGAAGTTATGTCACAACACGAGAGGGGAGACAGAGACTGCAACTTGCCGAGCGCAGAGAACGGGACGAGAGAGTTCTTTCCAATTTGAGATTTCATCGAGTCAAGACCTCGAGAAGAAGCCAGTATTATTATAACAGTGCCACGTTTTTATCAAAGTTGGAAGTGAAGAAGAGTGTAGTACAGCAAGACTGTAACTTGAGGAGCAAGCTACATTTATCACGCAGAATAGAACAGTATATAGCCGAGTATTACAGTGTTTAATACAAAGTTGTTTTTACATCGCATATATGAAAACATTTCGATAAGAAGATTTTCACTATTAGTACGTTTGAACGCATACTTGAACATTACATTAAAAAAACAAGTTACAAAGCAGCAACGGGGAAGTCAAAAATATATCATCAGTGATATGAGAATTACCATGTGCTAAGCTAAAGCATAGGGAAGTGGAGACTACAAAGATGTACAGTTGAATTCCAGAATTCACTATTATGGAAGGCGCAGCAGAATATCCACGTGATGCGCAAAAATCACCGAACAAACCTCTACTTTTCTACAAAAGTTCTAATACACCTAGAATACTCGCAAACGCTTGTATAAACGACAATTTTCAACCTGAGACGAGATGTCAATTCTGAAGAACCGAGATGTCAATTCTGAAGAACCGAGATGTCAATTCTGAAGAAATGGGGAGTCGAAGCCAGACGACTTGCAGTGAACGGGAGACGGAGTGCAGGCAGAGCGGACTATTTCACGGCAAGGTCGTTCACCGAGGACGTCACCGACCTTGTTCCACTGGGGGAAGAGGCCAGCTGGTTGTGACACAAAGCGGTCTTCATAGCTGTGGACGAGACGATGAGCTCCGAGACACGTTTGGTTTGGCAGGCGAGACGAAGGTATTCTCCAGACCAGAGTCAACTCAAGGTAGAAAAGCGATTGCTTTATATAATGTAGAATTGTAGTTATGTTCTGTGATTATCCAATTGACCAACCGTTTAAATTTTTGACAGTATAATTTTGTCAGTATATTTTGCCAGTATAATTAAATTATGTAGATTTTGAAGTAGTAATTTTTCGTATTTTTCTTTGGAGTTATTTTTCTTGTTCATGAAAATTTCAGTCACTTGGACGAAATTTTGCATAGCGCTGCTATTAACGCTAAAGTCATTTCAGAGTAAAATCGTGTAGAATTTTTCATATTTGCGTTAGATTTAAGCTAATTAAATCTGTTTTATCGCAGCGAAGGAATATAGGATGAACTTTTTAAGGACTGTAGAATGAATCATTTAAAGGAATGTAGGGTGAACTATTAAAAGAATGTAGAGTGGACTATTTAAAAGGAGTATAACGTTGAACGAACTAAAGAAGGAGCATAATTGTAAATGAAGTAAAGGAAGTTTATTGAAGCAAATTTCAGTACCGCATATTTAAAAAGTTATGTCACGAAGTGTAAAGAATATTTTGACAACTCATGATGTTGATTCGAGTGTCAGAAATTTATTTTCAACTAATTATGAATGAAAGTATTACGAGAACGCTTATGCACATATGTCTAAGGAAATTTAGAGCATTAAAAAGCATAGATGAATTTGTTAAACAAATATATTCATGGAAGGAAGTCAAACTTATATCATTTGTTAAAAATATGAATTCTTACTGATATTTCTTTAAAAGTTGTAATTGAATGTAAAACTGAATTTAAACACGTGAAAAGAAAGTTAACGAAGTTAAATCACAGGGTGATCAGAAAGTGAAAGTACAGAAATTTATTGCAGAAGTGGAATTTGTAAGCACGAGGTGAAGTTGTATCAGGATAGAGAAGAATGTTAAAGTTAGGAAGAAAGTGTATTGAAATGGAAGTTTATAGTTGAAATACCGTGCAAAGTAAGGAGATATAGACGTAAATGAGCTACGTATTTTTACGAGAGGAGGCTGAGGAGTCTCAAGTTTTTCTAGTATTGATCGCAGTGATTGTGAAGTTATTCGAGTGTATTAAAGGAAGATTCTGTACAGGGTGTTTAAGAGATGAGGTAATTGTTGTATAATTTTGAAGGAGGAGTGTGAGAATGAAGGTTAATGCCATGCACTTCTAGTATTCACGTTTATCAGAGAATTATTAACACAGTAAAGAATTTCAGAAATATTTCAGTATTTTATAATGAATAGATAAAAGAAAAAAGGAACAGTGCTTAGCTTAAATGTTTGTCACTTATGTTCAATTGATTATGACGAGTATTTGTTACTTTCAACACGATAGTTGCGGTGTATGTTTGTTATTTGATTGTTAAGGAAGTTGAGTAGATAAAAGACTCATTGAAAGATAGACAATTTAATCTTTTCGACACAATAGAGTGTATAATTTGTGCGAACCATAAATGAATGTATATATGCACATAGTTAATGAATGATTTTGCTTAGATATGGAACTACGGTTCAGAGTTGAAGCGGATTTGTATAAAGTAGGGTAATGCATAGTATCACGCCGTTTCACATTTCTTATTACATCAGTGCCACGTGCAAGTTTATTTTTGGAGTTTATTTTTGTGAGAGTGTCAAGGAGACACCATATTCAGGCAGGAAGCCAGTTTTATTGTACTTGTTTCATCACAATAAACGGCTGGCGCTCTTTAGCGACTCAGTCAACTTTTATCTTAACTGACACCGTTTTCATTGTCGTCATCGTCGAAAATAGTACTGCGAGGTATAGATACAGGCGCTCACTATAGATTAGACCTTATCACCCCTCGGGATTGGAGTTTCTCGATTTGCTCTAAATGTAAATGATAGTAGAAATTTGTACCTTGGCTGGTAGTACTATTTTCTTTCGAATAATATCTATCCTGTATGTTCCTGAAATTCCCAATTTTACTTAGTAGGCATGGTAAATTTGTGAGCTGGGTAATTTACATGTCTGCAATCCTTTACAGTGCAGCGGATATAAGTACTGATGGGTTTATTCGGGCGCAGTACGTAGGAATTTCATTTTCGTGCAGTTCTGTTTTCTGGCATCCTCTCCATGTGACCAAACCACTTCAGTCTTGAGATCTGGATCTTATTGAGGAGAGTATCATCTATTCCTCCTTCTTCTCCAATCTTCTCATTCCTGTTTTCTGAATCACGGTACGAAGGAATTTCATTTCGACTGCCTGGAGTTTAGAGTTATATCCTTGATGCTTGAAAAAATCTGAGATAGATGCTACTTATTATGTGAAGAGACAGTCAGTGAATACTAACACTGTAACCTATCATAAGCACTACATTATTTCCGAGAACACAAATTATGCGTACGTGCAAACCCATAATATAAAACGTGAATGTGTGAAACCTCTCACCCTAGAAAATTCCCAAATCATATTATATGGATGTACACAAAAACCGTCCACAGATTACATTGCCAGAACGTATCATTTCAACGTACACTAAACCCTCTCACAATAGCAATTCCAGACCATTTCCGTTTGTTGTTTACAATCCATTCTCCTTAAAATATTCACAGAACATATCATATTAAATTAAAGATTTCCTTTATTGAAACAAAGAACTGTAAGTTACATCCTAACCGAAAACACAATAAAGGAAAAAGGATCACCCGAATGGGCATTAATTTTTACCATAATCACTTAATGATTTTAATCTTTTCGGCACGTCGTAATATGGTATCTGGTACACCTTTCGTTGCATAAAATGCAAACACAATTATCATTCGGACTATGGAAGGATCTGTTGGAGCATATCTTATGATGGAATCCGTGAATGGCGAGTCTCGTTATTACGTGTCTTTGATCTTGATTCTCGTTAGACCACGTTCTGTTCATCATGGCATCAGTAATATGAAAGTCTGGATCTATCTCTTGTCTCTTTGCTCTTCTAGCCTCCAAAAAGTCAGTAGAGGATCTTGTAGCCGGCAAAGGAACTTTCAGTCTGAGGTCTTCGATGAAGAAGGGTTCCTTTGCTAACTCATAGACTAATCTTGTGGGAGCCATCTTTCCTACTGTTAGTATATACTTTAAAAATCTCGACTTAACATTCTCTATTCTTTCTAGATCGCTAAATGTGAGAAAATCCCATATTATTTCAAGACCATACGTAACAACTGGTGAGATGGTCGTATGGAAAAGGGTCAGAGCTGTAACTAGCGATAACGCCGATTGATTCTTAATCTTGTAAATGGCTCTGATAGCTGTTGCTGACCTCTCTTGTATATGATGACTGAAGGATGTGGCTGTAGTCTGCAGGGTTATGCCCAGGTATTTGAACTTGTTCACAACGTTTAATGGTTCGTTGTACAATGTGAGCGTGTCTTTGAGCGCAGGTTTACCTCTTTTTCGAAATGTCATTTGAACCGTTTTTTGAAGGTTAATATCAAGGTGATTTTCATTGACCCATTTTTCTAGTTCAAACAATACACTCTGTAATTCTAATTTGTTTGATGACCCTAATACCATGTCATCCGCATAAAGTAAGAGTGTGGTAATGGGAGAGTCCTTTATTATGCTAGTAATGTCTTCCGTAGTAATATTAAATAGAAGCGGGCCTAAAGGATCACCCTGCAAAACTCCGTTCGTCTGTCTGATATAATGAGATGTGGTGACACCGTCGTCTATTTCTAAGAGGTTGTAAAAAAAATATATCATATGGGTGTGAACCGAACGCCTCACTATCAACATTCAAAGAATATATATTGATTGATGTACCTAACCCTGTAACTATAACGGTTACGTAATTTAACAGAAGGAATTATACAAATCGTCTTTCCCTGTAAAATACCCAGAATTAATCATTCAAGTGTGAGCAAAGTCCTCTCTGCGTCTCTTCACTTGAAACCGTTGAACGAATAAGATGTTCAAAATATGTGAAACTGCCTTCCAGCGACTAGGGATGTTGAGGTTGTCTTTAAAACTTTCTCTTTCAATGAAAACTGGGCACTACACTATTTTAGAGCAATACATGAATTGTGTTTTATTGTAGAAACAGTGTATTTATTTAATATGAACCCTATTTGGTTCTGATCTGCTATGTTTATGACACAAGTTATTGCAAAACTTTACATACCGTACATTGTTATTTCCTGGCTCAAGGAACTCTCCTAAAACCAAATAATAAAGGGACGTTCCCGACCAGGCCACCAGAGGCGCAGTCAGGTGCACAGCATATGTCACTCATATACGGAACGGAACATATCGCCCACTTAATTGGTACAATTACACAAATGAAATCAAATAATCAATACATTGAATTAAATACATTGACTCAATTCCTCTGAAAACAAGAATTCAAATGTCAATAGTTTTCTTATCATCTGAAAATGGAAGGAGACAGAGCTTCCTCACTGGCCTATGTATTGTTCCCTTGATAGTTTGCAAACTAACAACCCGAACCAATCCATCGGCAACAGGGTGAACCTTGTCTACGGTTGCTGTTTTCCATAGAAGTTGAGGGAGGTTGTCGTCCTTTATTAACACCACAGCCCTGGGCTGAATGTTGGATTGAACTCCCACTTTGGTCTTTGCTGCAACTGTCCCAGGTATTCTACTGACCACCGCTTCCATAGCTGCTGCTGGAATCGTTGAACCATTTGCCATCTGAACAACTGGGTAATCTTAAGGTTAGTTACATCTGGCTCCGGAATAGCAGTAAGGCTTTCTCCAACAAGAAAATATGCTGGAGTCAAAACAGGAGTATCGTTGGAGCCATTGGAGATAGCTAGGATAGGTCTTTAGTTTAGACATGCTTCGACTTGACTAAGGAGTGTACTAAATTCCTCGAAGGTCAGACTGGTTGTTCCTACTGCATGCTTCAAGTTATATATCATTGCCTTGATTCCAACCTCCCACAAACCTCCAAAGTGAGGAGCACTGGGTGGTATAAGATGCCATATGGAACCAGTTGTGCTGGCACACAGCTGAACAGTGTCATTGTGTTGCTGTGTTTGAAAGAGTTTATGTAACTGTTTCAGCACGTTCCTTGCACCCACCAAATTCGTACCATTGTCAGAGTACAAATTTGCGGAAATTCCTCTTCTCACAATAAATCTGCGCAGAGCTGCGATGAATGCATCTGTCGAAAGACTGCTCACCAACTCTAAAGTAATAGCCTTGGTGGCTAAACATATAAACAAATCCACATAGAACTTAGATCTTGTTGATCCTAGTCGACTGAGAAGCGAACCACCATATTCCACTCCCGAATTCAAAAATGGACGAGATGGTTCCAAACGTGGTGCAGGTAATTGTACCATCAATTGCTGTGATGTTTATGCCCTTAACTTGAAGCATCTGACACACTTGTGAATTACTTGCCGGACAGTACTTCTTCCCTTAGGAATCCAAAACAGCAATCTGAGTGGTAAAAATGTTAATTGAACACCTGCATGATGCAGACGTACGTGTTCATTCTCAATGATGAGTTGAGTCAACTTGTGTTTAACTGGCAGAATCAGAAGGATCTTTGATCAAAAGGTAATGAAGAAGTCTGCAATCGACCGTCCACCCTGAGGTTTTGTGATTCATCCTCAAACGGATACTTGATTTTGCTCTTATGTTGCACAGAGTGGTGGAATTGCAAGTCATGCAACTCTCGAGTAAATTCTTGTTGCTGAACAAGTCTCATGCAAACACGTAATGAGTGTCGCCATTCTTCTGAGAAAAGATGCCAGTTCCTCTTCAGTGCTTGGAACGTTTGAGGTTAGCTGCTAATTGAAAACAGAAAGCGATTACGCGTTGAATCTTCTGAAGTGAAGAAAAACTTTCCAAAATAGTGTCAATGGTAGTTGGTGTGGTCGCTAGCAAGCTCACTGCAATTTGACGCTGTACTGACAATGCAGTGTCTGTATCCTGGAATGATTCTTGCGGAGGCCATGCTTCTGTAGACTCTGATAGCCACTCTGGACCTTGCCACCAAGAAGTGAATTGTCTGAGTATTAGTGGGCTTGTTCCCCTTGACAGGATATCTGCTGGATTATCCTTCCCTCAAACATGTACCCAGTCTAGAACACTCGATGCATCATGTATTTCTGCAACGCGGTTGCCACAAAAGTCTTCCAACGGTTCGAAGACGAGTTAATCCGAGCTAATACGACCGTGAAATCTGTCCATATGTGTGTTGTGTATGCTATTTAGAACGATAGACTTGATTTTCTTCATTAGATGTGTCAGGAGCTTTGCTGCAGATAACTCTATGCGAGGAATAGACACTTGCTTCCATGGTGCTACCTACGATCTGGAGGAGATTAATTTCACCGAAACATCATCCGCTATGTTCACACATCGTAGATATACACAAGCACCCTATGCAGATCGCGAAGCATCCGAAATTCCGTGCAATTGTATGTACACTAGTGTACCTGTTCCTATTAGCGGACGAGGTACTGAAATGTTACTTATATCTGACAAATAATTATACGTTTGACGCCATTCATCTTGGAGACCAGTAGGCAGGATTTCATCACAACCAATTTTAACTTTCCACAACCTCTGAAGGAAGATCTTGCAGGACACCAAGACTGGACCTACCAAACCCAATGGATCAAAAATGGAGGCTGTCACTGCTAGTATTTTCCGTTTTGTCACTGGCAGCTGCTCATCGATGTTGAAGGAAAACATGAATTGATCTATAGATGGTTGCCACAGAAGCCCTAAAGCTCTAATGACATGATCATTTTCCATGGGAGTAGATGAAATGGTTTCTCGCATATCTTCAGGGATCACCTCACGACAGTTTGAAGCCCATTTCCGCAAATGGAATCCACCTGTCTACATCAACAGAAGTAATTCTGATTGTAATTCTAGTGCTTCGTGTATTGTCTGCCCCCCACACATCAGGTCATCCACATACATGTCTTGTTGAACAACCTTAGCGGCCTTTGGCGGTTGAGCTTTTTCCTCCACCGCTAATTGCTTGATACAACAGGTTGCCAAGAAGGGTGCTGAGGCTCCACCATAAGTCACGGTAGTCAGTCGATACGATTGAAGTACATCTTGAGGAGACTGTCGCCACAGAATTCTCTGAAAATCAGTGTCCCTTGCATCCAATTTTATCTGGCGGTATATCTTTGCAATATCTTCCAGTAAAAGCATTTTGACGTGTGCGGAAACTTGTGATAATTGAATATAGATCTGGTTGTATGGTCGGTCCCACCATTAACATGTCATTCAGTGATATGTTAGTGCTGGACATAGATGATGCATCGAAGACTACGCTTGTTTTATTTGTTGAACTTGATTCCTTTACCACTGCATGATGTGGCATATAGAATAAATATTCGTCGTCCTGGATAATTGATGGGTGAGGTACTACTTCCATGTGCCCAAGCTCTTCATATTCCTGCATGAATTTCTTGTAGTCTTCTCTAAGTGAGGGATTCAACGCTAGTTTTCTTTCAATTAGGTCAAATCTACGTTTGGCACCTTGGTAGGGGTCACCTAGCTTTATTGTTGAACTGCGGAATTGAAGTCGCACAGTGAAACGGCCGGTGTCATCCCGTCTTGTGCACTGTTGTAAATGTGCATCACACTCTTTTTCTTCATGACTCACAGTTCAGTTCTTCCAATTGCCAGAATTTCTGTAATTGAAGTTCTAGATTGTCCTGACTGGACACGAACATAGTCACGCTTGATGGTCCATTGCTGATCTCGTTAATGTTTCCAGATAATATCCACCACAGAGAGGTTTCTTGGATCACTGGTAGGCCTGGTACTTTGATTCTTCTTTCTAGCTACATGTCAAAGAATAACCCTGTTTCAATCAATATATCTATGGAGCCTGGAACATTGAAAGTAGGATCTGCTCGTTCCAGATGACCTGTAATATCCCGTTTCTCAGTGTTATTTATTCTATATGCCACATCATGCAGTGGTAAAGGAATCAAGTTCAACAACTAAAACAAGCGTAATAATGTCCGTCTTTTCAATACAATGTTAATAATCTATTTATACAACTGGGTACAAGTTTCTTACAGTCGTATGTACTTCCTCAGCCCCCCAAATATACATTAATACATAAACAAATATGATGCACACTATCAAATGCATACAATGAAAATATTCCAAAGATAAAACAGTGTAATAGTTTGTGACATCCAAAGAAGAAATAAAATTATGTTGTAAATATTCCATAGATAAAACAGTACGATAGTTTTGCGACATCCAAAGAAGAAATAATATTATGTTGTAAAATTACACCAACGCCCATATGAGTGTAAAAAATGCTTGTAGGTCTATGCCTGATGGTATTAACTTTGAAAATGTTGTGTGTTATCTCCTAATATGATGTTAACCCAATGAAACAGCGAGCAAATCTGAGAAAATCTGAGAAACTACAAAGAAATTTGAAGTTTTTGTCCTAAATGTTTAAGTGGAAAAGATGAAAACTGCTGTAAGCTGCTAACTCACACTCACCTCCTGACTCGAGTCATGCGAGGTCGTAGCTACATATGAACTGGCGCAACTTCGTGCTAAAACGACTGAATGAAGAACTGACTCGGAAATAAGTTATACATATTGTTAACAGCTACTGTTAAACTCAAACATATATAATTATGAGTCTCAGGATAGATGCTCAGATTAGTGTTAAAATGTCTCGTAGGCAGAACCCCTGTGATCCTTGGTAGAACGAAACATGTCAATTGTGAAGTGAAATTACTGACTCTGGATTGTAGATGAACTGACACGCTGTGGGAAGCCTTGGAGATTGAATTGTTAATTCCACTGATTGGAATTACATTGTTCAGGCGTTTCAATCTTAGCCGTTGAATACACGACTCAGATATGAAATTTGATTGTGACCCGGAGTCAAGAAGTGCCCTGCACGACTGCAATTTACCACTGTGGTAACGTACATAAACAATGACTGTGGATAATAGTACCTGTCCTTGAATACCCTGCTAGTAAGCACAGTAACTATTGGTAAGCGGTGTCTGATTGCTTTTTTCTCGAAATTGCATTGACATCACCTTCTAAGCTACCTTCACCACAATTGTTGCAGCCGTGATTAGGTGTTGGGTTGATTTTGTCCTTGTGAAGAAGTGTGTCGTGTTTCTGCTCACGCAACAATGACTGAGCCTACATTGTTGGTAGTTGTGACCTGTGGCCATGCAGTTGAAACAAAGTTGATATTTACGAACTAATTCTTGCCTCTTGGTAATATCGTCACTCTTAAATAGTTTGCCCACACCTAGGACATGATTGACCCGTGGTAACACAGGAGTTATACATATTCTCTGGTTTCCCTTTGCCTGAAGCAGGTTTTGGAGAACGAGAAGGCTTGTTGGCCTGACTTAACATTGCCTCTAAAGCATGCCTTCGTTTATCTATAAATGCAAACAGTTCTTCAGAGGTCGGCAACTGCTTAGCTGGAGTGTGATATTCCCACTCTCGCCTAGATGTTGAATCTATTCTCTCTACGATTAATTGCGCAACAATGGCATCTCTGAATGGATTTTAAAATATATCCTGAGATTCTAATTAGTTGAAATGTCCCTTAAATGTGTCTAACAACGGTCGCAACTCACGTGCTGATTCTTTGTGAATTGCATCAGCTTCTAGTAAACCCTTGATGTGTTTGCTTACTGTTAGCCTCTTCTTGTAGTATCGTGCAGTTAATGCTCCCATGCTGCTTGATAATTTTCGGAAGATGTTGGCAATTTAGGTACAATTTGGAGTCTCTCTCTCTTAAGTGTTGAATTTAGAAAATGACATATTTGAATGTTGGTTAGATCTTCATTGTTGTGGATAATAGCCGAAAATATATCTTGATATTGTACCCACGTTGTGTAGTCACCGTCAAAATTAGGGATCTATATTGGAGGTAATTTCACACATGATTTTAATCTACCTGCTTGTGAACCAGCAGAATGCAATGATATACCATCATCAAATGGCTCTACCAATCCCAGCACGAGGATTCGAAACTATCTCTGTAGTCTACACGCTCCTCAGATTTGTCATCGTACACTTCCAAGTCTGACTGAATGAGTTTGAAGTCGTTGAAAATTTCCTCCATGGTTTTTAACCTGCCTTTTATTAGCTCTGTACTCTGAGAGTTATCAAACTGATCGTCATATGACTGAATGCGCCTCAGCCTGCCCTTCAAAATGTCTTGCTTCTTTATCAATACGTTTAAATCTGTATCTTCCATAGTTGGACTGTAGATGAGTAAAGGAATAGAAAGGATTGATATACCTAACACATAACTTGACTTGGACTTTATTTTACTGCTAAATGTACTATGATACTGTAGTACTACTAGTCGCGGTCAATATCCGGCCCGGAGGACTAATGTTTTATTGTAGAAACAGTGTATTTTTTTAATCTGAACACTATTTGGTTCTGATCTGCAATGTTTGTGACACAAGTTATTGCAAAGCTTTACATACCTTACATTGTTATTTCCTGGCTCAAGGTACTCTCCGAAAACCAAATAATAAAGGGCGTTCCCGACGAGTCCACCAGAGGCGCAGTCAGGCACGCAACAGATGTCACTCCTATACGGAACGAAACAAATTGTCTCCTTTCGTAACGACAGAAATATCAGTTAATTACCTTATTTACATTCTTTCACAACTAAAATGCACAGTCAATTTGCTGATCCCTAAACTGAGTATGATTGATGGCCACTATAGGTTATGAATCTTAAAACTTACTCCTATGCCGATTCAAATATATAACATGAATTAAGCTACCAGCCAAAATGTATTAAAATATGGGTCTTCAAATTACCCAACAACTTTTAATAAATTCTGTACTACAATAATGCAAGCGAGTTATTCTGCCCATCAGGAGAGAATATCCTTGCCCAGCCTAGTGATTAAATGATTCACAAGAAACACGGCATTTGCCTGCTGTGGATGAAATTGGTTATATTTTTACAAACTTTTAAGAGAACCCTCTTTTGAATGTAGTAGTTCATCATTATGGATAAACTGGAGTCTCATCAGACAAATCATACAAGCAAATTCTGTTCCATCACATATAACTTAAATGTAACCTCATCCCGTGAAGAATTAATATATAACCCAAAAAATATGCATTATGAATGAATCAAGCAATGGTTTTCCACACCCACTTTTAATTACCATGTGCTTCTGTAATATCTCGCTTTCTAACAAACCTTTCTCGACTTATATTAGTGATTTTTCATGAGTCTGCAATTACACATTATTCGTATTTGAAATTGATTTTCCAACAAGCTTTGTTCAAATGAACTACTTGATTATGGTTCTGTTTTATGCTCCGCATGTACAACAGAGATATTGTTTCTTTACACTGGGAACTCAAACGTGTCACTTGGTAACAATTCATTGATCAAAATCTCTCCCTAATTATGACTGGAAGTACTTCATAAATATTGCTTTTACCAATACCAATTAGCAAGTGATGTTTCCTTACTCCTGAAATTTTGCTACTTACTATACGACTTACTTTGACCAGTATGAGTCACATGTATCTTCAAACACCCCTTGTGGGTGTTACTCAAATATGCCTTCTGCTGACTATGAAGTCACATGCGTTTCTTAATAGACACTTCTTTTGTGAATGTAGCTGCGCAAATACCACTTTAGTTCAGCGCTAGACCAATATGAATTACGCACATCAAAAAAAAACTTTATTTTGCCATGAAGCACAGTGGGGACGGTCTTATTTCTTTAGCAGTGTCCACCCCTGCTCTACGCAAAAGAGATCGGGAGTACAGGCAGGCCATTCACATTAACTTTCCTAGAGTTTTCTTGTATTGGGGTTTGTACTTGCTTGGGTATTATAAACTCTGTTATTAGTGGGAAGTGTTTCCTGAGGGGTGTTACTGTATATCGAGTCCTTTGATTTGGATTTTTGGTACCCTGTAGAAGAAGAGATCGATTGTGCGGCTGACATTGTAAGGAAACTAGGTTTTCTCTTTGGGGTCCTTTATGAGGATAAACCCTTCTTCTCTCATCAGATTGAGTAGTGTCTTAATGTCGATCCCAGTTGATATCTCCCGCTAGAATTCCAGTGTATCGTGGATTGATATGACGTAGAGTGTTCATAACCACGTCTATGATTTCGACGGTGTGAGTCTGTGGGGGAAAGTACATTCCTGCCATGGTCATGGTGCCCATGCTTACAATGATCAGGTTGTCTTCCCTGTAAGTGCTTTTGATTCTCCCTATGTGTTGCTTTAGAAAGCACAAGATGCCTCCCACTGGTCTTCACGCTTGTTTCTTGGTTGCCATTGCGTGTTACGAATAAAAGCCTGGTACATCGATGTTTTCTGTTAGGAAAGTTTCAGTGAGAATGAGTATGTCGTATCTTTCCATTGTTGAGTCAGCGATCGAAGTCCCTCGACGTTCCAAAGCAGTAGCTTAACCTTCAAGTCGTCCACCGTCTCTGGAGCCCCGAAAAAACTATATCTTCTGACAAATACGTCCTTTGGCTATATCGCGGTATCGTAAACTTTGTTTTCGTCTGTGAAAGGTATCCCGGCTTTGAAAGCTTTATGGTGACCTCTAGTCTATACTTCCTCGCATTCAATGATGTCCGTGATGCCTTTCTTGTGAAAATGTATTTCAAGTTCCTCTTTTGTTGTGGATTCATGCAGATTTCCTATATAAAGCCACACTCTTTTTGTTGCAGCTTCGATTTCTGCATTTTTTTCCGTCATGGAACCAACGATGAAGGTTGTATTCCTCGCTTTGATTCGTCCGCGCTGTTACTGCGTTCGTCACATTTTTGATTTGTGCAGTTGTTTTATCTCTTCTTCTTCTTCTGTTTTCTATCCTTATCCATCCTTGAGTATTACTATCGTCATCCTTTTCCTCGTTGCTTGGTCGGTGTTGCTTTCCTAGAGTGGTTTCATCTTGTGACTTGGTTTGCTTGGTGATCTCATCATATGTGTTAGTGCTATTCACTAACTCTGTCTGTGGTCCGTTGTTTGGAAGTGACAGATCTGTCGATCCATGACTGTCTATTTCCTCTCTTCTCTCTTTCTGAGTAATGTGATCCTGTATTTCTTTCGATTTATTTTGCAGGTCCTCGTTTTGTCCCTATCTTCTCGGTAGCGCTTCTGTCTGTCTCTCTTCTCTCTCTTTCTGGATAACATGACTTTGTTTTTTTTCTGTGTTTCTTTGGTTTGATTTTTCTGGATTGTTTGAAGGAAGGTTTTATTTCTCAAATAGGTCTGGCCTATATTTTGCTTGATGCAGGTGGAGTGATATCTTTCTTGTCTAACTTATTTGGGGATCTTGACTTCTGCTCTGTGTTTTCGGTAGTCAATTCACGCATTGGTTCTGACGTGTGATCACTTAGCTGATGTATGATTTCTGACATTTCATTTAATTTAGTGTTAATATATGCTCTTAAGGGGAGTTGTCAATAAAAATCATGAAATGTACCCCTTTTTTAAATTTATTTTTTATTTGGTGCGTCATTCCCCGAAGAATATAATTCCAAAATTTGGTGGCGATATCTTGCTGGTAAATGCCTCAAAACAATTAAATATGGGTGGATAGCAGATTGAACAACGCCCCTTTTTCGATAATGGCTTACCTTGCATCTCCTTGTATTGTACTCCACTTAATTTCTTGTAATTTGGAATCCAGAGTCTAAAAATGACATTCCCCGTGCTTATTGTACAGGTATAGGATAACAGGAACACGTACAGAAGGCAGTGACTTGTGTTTACCAAGTTTCAAGTGCTCAGTCTGGTAATCTTTAGGCCTATCTACTTTTACAGTTAATTAATATACTTGAGTGAGTTCTAACAATATTTCCTACAATGGGTAGATCAGCAAGAGTATTTAGAAGTATAAAAGGATCAAGAATGCATAATGTACTGTCTAGAAGACCAGAGAATGCTCCCATAGAGGTTATGGCTGTAACCAAAGATACGAACAATTCTCAAGTGCTTCTAATCAAAAGCTGTCACAATCTTTTTTGAGCGAACCTTCTAGTGAGGATGCGGATAATATTTCCATAAACACTGGGTTTAGGCTAATTGATATCGAACTTCTTTGTAATGCTCTAAACTCGTCTTGTTCATGTGGAAAATGTGGGAATAATTCCTTGAAAATAATTGATAGTGCTACAAGAAATGGACTAGCCTGTGGTCTTCATATTGCTTATGATTGTTGTAGAGCAGATACAATTTTCAAAATTTCAAAGTCTGCTAACAAACTGTTTGAAGCAAATCTAAGATTTCTATATGGGAAGAGGTGCATTGGTGTGGGGAGAGAAGGTGCAAACTTCCTTTGTGGGGTTATGAACATGCCATCTCCCCTTCTGCGTTTTGATACAGTGAACGGTGCTTTGTAGGAGTGTTTGAGTGCAGTAAGTGAAGAAAGCATGTCAGCTGCAGCCTAATTGGCCATTCATGAAAAAGAAGCCCAAGACTGAAGTAACCCTACTGACTTGAGTGTATCAAGTGACGGGACATGGATGCGTAGAGGTCACTTGTCCCACCATGGAGTGTCTACAGTTATCTCAGTTGATGTAGGTAAAGTTTTAGACTTACAAGTAGTCACAAATTATTGTCATATGTGTGCAATAAGTAATAAGACATACAGTTAGAATGGGAAAAGGAACATGAAAGAATGTGTCAAAAGAACTACAGTGGTACTACTGGTGGCATGGTAGCCAGGGCAGTGTTGAGAATTTTCATTCGTTCTCATGTAAAGCATGGTGTACGGTATTTAAAATACTTAGGTGATGGAGACTCAAGTCCTTCAAAAGTGTTTGTGAAAATAAACCTTATGGTCTGGGATGTGTTGTAGAAAAACTGGAATGCATTGGACATATTCAGAAATGAATGTTTAGTAGACTATTGAAACTAAGCAGTGGCCCACAACTGAAAAAGTTAGAAGACGGTGTGAGTATCGGTTGAAAGAACAGATTGACTAAGAACTAAATAAAGGAAATTTAGGGTAATTATGGAATGCCATAAGAAACAATATAAATGATGTTCAAGCTATGAAGAAAGCAATTTGGGCCTTATAATGCCATATACTGTCCACTGACGAAAAGCCACAACATTATTTGGGCCCTCAAAACTGCTATAAATCTAGGCAAATGTTGACTACTGGCAAACCATACAGTCCTAAACATAGTCTTCCTGAAGCAGTTATGAATGCCATCAAACCAACATTTCGAGTTCTAGCGGATCCAGAGTTGATAAAGATTTGCACACATGGCAAAACACAGAATCCGAATGAGAGCTTCAATATGCTAATATGGAAACGGTGCCTTCAGTAAAAGTGGTTAAGATTGCAGCTTTTGATGCTGTTATTGTGTTCAATGATGGAAACATAGGTAGAATAAATGTAATGAAGAGGCTGGGCTTCACTCCTGGAGTCCAAATGGTACAAACTCTCAGAGGTATTGATGCTAAGAGAGTTGACGCTGTTGAGAACATGTCTCAATTTGCCCAGAGAATGAGAAGAACCAAGAGAGCTGCTGAAAGTGATGCTAGTGATCCTCATTATTCAAATGGAGGCTTCTAATTGCCAAGACAGCTGGTATATGGCTTATCATAGTAGCACTTACCTTGATTCATCATTTCACAAAACTTACAAATTTTGAAATATGATAATCTTTTCTCCAAAACCCTTTGTCATATTTAGCTGAAAGTTTGCAGAATTTCTCTCCTATAACAAGACTTCAATCCCATGTAAGCGAATTTTTGCTGTTGTTAACTTCACAACCATGAGCGATTTTTATTGAAAATAATATCTGCTGAAATCAACCTAGACAAAACTCTACCTCGGAACCATACGAAAATACCAAAATTACGATTTTTAGGTTATTACATCATTGTATGTGGAATTTTATTTTACATTAAGCCATAACAAAGTCCGTTGAAAAATCGCCTTTTGCATTTTCTAAGGATTGTAGGAACGTAAGTCCTAACCTATGATTGAGCCATACAAACATAAATACACTTACATAATTGTGGCTCTGAAGCTTTAACACAGCTGGAGAGAGCTGGTGTTGATTCCTGATGCTTTAGTACCTTATAGTGACTCCAATTAAGAAGATAATTAAAATATTGAGGCACAAAATCACAAATATAAAGGCAAGAAAATGGTAAAACATATTTTAAAAACTGGAAAAGGAATATAAGGAAGAAGAAGAAGATACTAAGCGGAAAATAGTATGTTAATACAGAAAATGTTGGGTTCTTCTTCTATTAAATGTTAAATAGTAAGTTAATGTTTTTCTCCCCTGTTGATTATAAATCTTGATCCCCTAGGTTGACTTTGCACGCTTCACACAACTTCATTATTCTAGTTAATTACCTTTCTTGTGACAAACGTTGGGGGTGTTAAATTTCTATAATGCACTCAATGCATGTAGATGAGTGCGGGAAAGGAAATATTAAACCACAGGAGAAATGAGTCTGTTCCATAGATTAAAATGAAGACTCTAACTTGGCAGACAATGACACCTGAGATGCTTGTGACGAACTAGACTGCCAATTTATAATTGTTGAGAGATGATGAAAAACTTAATGAACTCATACTGCAAAAAGAAAATTACTTGAAAGAAGATTCGCTTAGGTATGAACTAAAGAGGGAAGACAAGGTAAAAGGTCGTGCTACTCAAGGTTTCATAATTGTTATGTCTGATCTCCAGTGTTTTCCAAGTCCAGATTTGAAGACTTCCCTAAACTTTTACTCAAGAAAACTCTTGACATTAAACTGTACAATTTATGACGCCACCGTAGACAAAACTTGGTGCATGATCTGGGATTAAATTGCAGCCGGTCGAGGGGGAAATGAAACTGTATCATGATTATTCACTTGGGCAGATGAAGAGCATCGAAATCCTGAGAAACCTATTGAAAGCTTTAGCAGTCTGGACTGTAATTGCCAAAACAGAAATATTAACATGATTTGTATGTACTCATGGCTGCTGGAAAAGGTTCCCACACACAAAGAAGTCAACCATATGTTCCTGGTTGCAGGATATACTCACATGGAAGTTGACGGCAAGCATATTGTGATTGAAAGAGCAACAAAGCAAATAAGAAAAACACACTGTTTTTACTACAAAAGACTGGGACATTTTATTGCTTCATGCTCTTAAAAGCATCTAGACGTTCTAGATTTTCTTTACTTGAGGAAAAAGGAAGCCCCGTTTGTTACAAGGAAGAAAACACACAAGATAAAGAACCCTTTTTGATATCACATTCAGAGTGGTTACAGCTTCGTGAAGGAGATACCAAGTTGTACTAAAAGACCAATTTCACTGATGATACTTTTAAAAATGTCGAACACAAAAGAAATTGGCGGCAATCTCATCAATGACATTAACCAAAATAAAGATAAGGAGTGACAAATTCAGAGACCTCATGAATTGATTGCAATGGGTCCCTGAAGACAACAGATCCTTCTTTGAAAAAAAATCCACATGGGGAAAAGGAAGGGAACTATTCTGAGGATGACTCTAGCACTCAAACTTAGTAATGTTGGTTATAATCCGATGATTTTTTCGACATTTAAAACCATAACACCATTTGATATACGCACTTTTTGTACATATTTCTTTCAATATTTAAAATATTGCTACAATGATTGCTGTGTAGTGTTCATTAACACACCTTGCCATAGTGCTGTCCTAACCCTGGTTTTAAAAGTGCAGCCAATATAACCCAAGTCAAATCTTAAGTCCTAATATGATTTGATAAGTACAGCCAAAAAAATTTAGTCCAGTCCTGACTAAATAAGGCGTTGATTATAAAGGAAATACCTATAAATGTGTTAAGTATATACAACTGTCAATAGTATTTTGCTGGCTTATTCAAGTGTTAGCTCAGTAGCCAGACACAGAGTTAATTTCTTACAGTATTTATACTCTCCTGACAAGTTGTCATAGTGTGACTTACGTTAGTCTGGTTCTGAGGTACAGAAATTTCCTTATCAAATTTAGCTTGCATATATCACAATATAGCATACAAAATTTCATTGAAATATATTTGGTAGTTTTCAAGAAAATTTACATATATGAGAAATACATTTTCAAAAATTTATGTGAGCACAATTTTTCAAAAAATCATTTTTTTGAGTCTATATACTTCTGAAACAATAGAGTTTATTATTACCAAGTTTCATAGCACTAGGGTTTAAACTGTGTGATTTATGTGAGTTTTTGTGAAGCACTGTATTTACGTTAACATCTCCCCTTAATGACCTTAACTCTTCTTGTATAGATTTACCAGCGTTTTACATTAAAAAGCCCTGTTCACTATTAGAAAATAACCATAATAATGTCGACTTCTTGTTATTCCAACACTTTAGAGCGTTAAACTGGCCCGGTTGTAGCTCGGCGCAATGGAGGTGGTGTCATCTTTGGCAGAGACCGTCACATATGACTGCGTATTCATCTTCAACCCGGCGTTCACAAAAGGGGCAGTTGTCGTGATCGCTAGAGCTGAGTATAATTTGCGAACTTGGGTGTGGCATGATTTCTTGGTGGCGGTGAGTTGGAAACGAAAATGTCGTCGTCCAAATAATGTACACGAATGAGATATAAAACCACTACGGATCAACATGAGTCTCTCCAAACTGCTTATCGAAGTAAATGTTGCATTGCATCTACCATAAGAATGTGGCTATAGACCACTATGGATGAGCAGGTGTTTATTTAAACTGCACCTAACAGTAAATGTTTCTTCGCATGTACCACAGGAATGTGGCATTAGACTACTATGGACAAACCTGTTTTCCTTCAAACAGCTTTTCCATGGGACTTTTGCTTCGCATCTACCATAGGAATGTGGATTTAGACCACTATGCATCAACACGTGAATCTAAAAAGTGCTTTTATCAGTAAATTTTGCTTCTTATGTACCACAGGTATGTGGCTTTAGACCACTTGGGAAAAACATGTATTACTTCAAATAAGTCTTCTGAGAAAATTACGCTTTGCATGTACCACAGGAACTTGGCCTTTGACCGCTAAGGATCGACATGTGTTTCTTCAAACTGCATTTCTGAATAAAGTAATGTTCGCAGGTACCACACGAATGAGGTTTAACACCACTATGGATCCACGTGTTTCTTAAAACTGCTTTTTTTAGTAACTTTGGCTTAGCAGGTAGCACATGAATGTGTTTTTAGACCATTATGAATCAACATGCGATTCTTCAAACTTCTTTTGTTAGTAAATTTGGCTTCGCAGGTACCATATGTATGAGGTTTAAGACTACTATGGTTGAACATGTGTTTCTTCTAATACCTCTAGTTAGTAAATTTTGTTCCGCATGTACCACAGGAATGTGGTCGTAGACCAAAATGGATCAACGTGTCTCTTCACATGCTGTGGTCAATAAATCTTGCTTCGCACGTACCACAGGAATGTGGTGTTAGAGCACCACGGATCAACATGTGTCGTTATAAACTGATCTTCTCAGTACGTGTTGCTAGGCATGTACCACAGGAATGAGGCTTGACACCACTATGGATCAACATGTGAATTTTCAAATCGTTATTGTTGGTAAATTTTGCTTCACTTGTACTACAGGAATGAGGTTTGACTACACTATGGATCAAAATGTGTTCCTTCAAATTGCGCTGGTGAAAAATTTTTCTTTGCATGTACCACAGGCCTTAGACCACTATGAATCAACATGTGAATCTTCAAACTGCTTTTGCGGGAAAATTTAGCTTTGCAGGTGCCACATGCATGAAGTTTAAGACCACTATGGATCAACGTGTGTTTCTTCAAATCGCTCTGGTCAGTAAATTTTGCTTCGCATGTACCACAGGAATGCGGTCGTGTACCAAAATGGATCAACATGTGTCTTCAAATTGCCTCGGTAAGTAAATTTTGCTTCGCACGTACCACAGGAATATGGTCTTACGCCACTATGGATCAACATGTGCCGTTTTAAACTGCCCGCCTCCGTAAATTTTGCTTCGCATGTACAACAGGAGTGAGGCTTGACACCGGTATGGATCAATATGTGTTTCTTCAAAGCACTCTTTCCAGTAAATTTTGCTTCACATGTACTACAATAATGAGGTTTTACACCACTATGAATCAACATGTGTTTTTTCAAATTGCGCCCGTGTGTAAATTTTGCTCCGCATGTTCCACAGGAATGCGGCTTCAGACCACTATGATTCAACATGTGAATCTTCAAACTGCTTTTCCGGGTAAATTTAGCATCGCAGGTTTCACATGCATGAGGTTTAAGACCACTATGGATTAGCGTGTGTTTCTTCAAGTCACTGATGTCAGTAAATTTTGCTTCGCATGTACCACAGGACTGTGGTCGCAGACCAAAATGGATCAACATGTGTCTCTTCAGATTGCCTCGGTAGGAAAATTTTGCTTCGCACGTTCCACAGGAATATGGTCTTAGACCACTATGGATCACCATGTTCCGTTTCAAACTGCCCGCGTCCGTAAATTTTCCTTCGCATGTACCACATGAATAAGTTTTGGGACTTCTATGGTTCAACAAGTGTTTCTTCATATTTCTCTTGTTGGTATATTTTGCTTCGCATATACTACATGAACTTTGTTTATGACCTTTATGGACCAACATGTGTCCCAGCAATTCCTTTTTCATAGTAAAGTTTGCTCCGCAATAAATGCATGCGTATGGCGTCATACCGCTATGAGTACACTTCTCGATTAACTTAACATTTTGATTTAATGAGCTTAAGAATCTATCTCTTGTTAAGGTGTTCCCCGAATTGTGGTTGTTTCTGAAATGAATTTCTAATGTTAGTACAAGTAAAATACCCTCTCTCTACCAATATAATATCAAAAATCACATAACACAATTTCATATATATAAACGCCAACAATAATTTTCTGAATTCGCAGACATAGATATAAAAGCCTAAATTTAATGCATATGATGATGATCGGAACTAGTCACCCTGGGGAAATTTTTAGCCTAATGTAATTTGCCTCAGGGAATAACACTCTTATCAATTTCGTTACAATCGTGTTGACCAACAGAAAAGCAGTTAATATCGCTACGTTGGATGAGCAAGGAAAACGGAATAATAACTTTGCGGACAAGAGATCTAACAAGTGAAAAGTTATCTTATGCATATTTTGCAATTTGCATTAATTTGCACGTTTTCCTTAAATAATAGGGAGAGAATTCCTTTCTACTCTTCAATTAAGTGGTGTTCGTGCAGTCAATATATATTATACAGACAACACTGTTTTATACTGTATGTCGAAGGTTTGGGATTTATAGTTCTTCCGGATGAACGTGCAAATCATTGTAAAGCAAGAAAAAACGCTTGTGCATGGAGAAAGATTAATAGCATGCACCTAAGGCTGTTACTTCCAAACAGTGAACATGATCCTTCATTGTCTCGATTAAGAGGATAAATAGAAATCGGGTGCTGCTCTATACGTTGAGTACGAAAGTTGAGGAGCAGGATGGTGCCTATCCCAGGGGTACGCGAATAGGCAACCCGCAATCCAGGGACAAGCCCGTGCGTACTCCCGAACGAGTAATCGGAGAGAGTCGTGTTAGGGCTCAAACGAAAGGGATCTATCCCCTCTATATCAAGAACAAGACTATTCCCCCTATAATAAAATCTGTCCACATCCTCAGGGAAAATAAGAATTTTGAGAGAGCATGTGCACTTAAGGCTCTTCCAAGATGGCGGGCTTTTCAAACGTTACGTTAGATGCCTGATCCTTACCGCTATCCCCAACCACCACTAATCCAAGATTTCCCTTAAATTCTCAACAGATTTCTCCAAATTTAATTAGATTTAACACTCAAGTGCACCGCCGCATCCACTTATTTGGGTTAGGATCATCTCAGATTACCTCCTTTCGTCAGTTTCCATTCTCGTCCAACTCTTTTGTCGATATATGTATTATTTAATATAAATGTATTTATTATCATTTATTGATTATCGATTTATCGATTATTGATGAAATACAAGGTGATCTGCCCGAGATTTCCGAAAAGAGTCTACATAACCCGAAATATAATCGGGAAAAATTGTGTGAGGGCTCAAACGAAAGGTCTCGATCTCCTCTGTCCTCAGGACACATCATTTTCAATTTTAATATTTCTCTTAATGATGGACGTTTCCAAGGATGTATGTGTTTCGGTCCGGTTTCCACAAAGTCATGTGACATGACACCTAATTGCCTACGACAGGATAGCCCAAGCGGTGGATCCAAGATGGCCGTCGATTGATTATATTTATTATTTCATTTTTATAAAAATATTATTTAATATTTATTATTTAATTTTCATTTATTTAATATTAATTATTTCATTTTCATGTTTTTAGCCTATTTTCATTTTAAGAAACAAATAGGCTTATGAGATCACCTTTAGTCCGTGTGTCTGTGAGTGCAAGTGTGTATGATTCGTGTGTATGTCCCCCCCTAATAACACCTAAACGGCTGGAGCGATTTCAATGAAACTCGGTAAGATCAGAGCACCATTCTGGCCGATCCTGACCGTGCCTTTCAAATTTTATTGTATCTCACCAATCCAACATGGAGGCTGTGCGAAACATTTCACCAGCATTCAGTATCTCCGAAACTATTACAGATATCATCCTGAATTTTTGTACGGTGACGAAAGGCACTACTAGAAGTTTACCTATCAGACTTTCAGAAACCTGGTAACTACAAAACCAACATGGCGGCTATGCGAAGTTGAGACTTTAAATAGACTTTTCTCGCGATTTAAACAACCATCGTACAGCAAATGTATATACACATTGTAATGCACTGGCGTCTAATTTAGTTCAATTGTTTACATAACCTTAAAAATGGTGGCAGTGCGAAATATTAAAATTATGTTTTTGTTTCTTGTGTCGTATTCATGCGATCGAAGTGAAAGTTTGAATAATGAAGCTACGCAATACATTTCCTTTAGACTCTATGGTCTATACATAAAACAATCCAAAATGGCGATCATCCGAAATATTTTGACGGTTCTCAATATCTACGAATTTTTTACAGCAATCGAACTGAAATGTTTTATGTTCATAGAGGCTATGCACATAAGTTCACCTATAGGAGTTTCAGTAACTGGTGAGCACAAATCCAACATGGCAGTGACGCGATGTATAAATATCTAAATGGACGTTACTTGCGATTTAACCATCCTACTGCAGTGAAACGTTGCACGTTAAATGCTTATACAAATGCTAATCCACTGGCATCACATTTATTTCAATTGTTTTCATAAATAAATGATGGCAGCTGTGCGAAAATTTAAAATCTCGTTTTTACTTCATGTGTCCTAATCATGAGATTGAAGTTTGAATAACACACCTACACAATCATCTTCATGTAATAGTACAGAAATAAAAATCCAACCGGCGACCATCTGAAATATTTAGACGGTTCTACGAATCTATCACAACAATCAAACTGAAATTTGACTGTCGATAGAGGCAACTAACATGAGTAAGATATATGAAAATAGGCTGTATAGTTCTTCACGGAACTACTTGTAAATATTTATTTTTGATTTTCGATTTTTACTTTTATCGTTGTGGCCTCTAGGGACCGCGAGATCTCAACTGTTTTCCTTCTTGTTAACCCACCACGCCTTCATCCTTTCAATTTCGTGAGTTGTGTGGAAGTTGTTATGGAAGGCAGAACCTAGCATGGTTCTATACTAACATTCTGCAAAGTGGTAAGTTACCCCGTCTCTTGGGAATAGAGCAATTTTAAATTAAACGAAAACAATTAATCGATTAATCCACTAAGCCTGCCATCGATTAATCCATTAATCGAATAATCGAAGAATCGATTAATCTATTAATCCATTAATCGAGTAATCGAAGAATCGATTAATTGATAAGCAGACATGCGATAAGAACAGAAGTGTTCAAAATGATTGAAAATGGGAGGTCATCGCTTAAGTTGAGCTACGATTATTTTCGGAATGATGTAAGTAGGAGGGCTGTGGCGGTTCTAGATGATAGCCCACTTTCCTGGTGATGCCACAAGATGGCGGCCATGACGACACAATATGGCGATCATGACGTCACAAGATGGCGGCCATGACGCCATAAGATGGTGGCCATGACGTCACAAAATAGCGGCCATGACGTCACAAACCTACAGGGTGTGATCAAAAAGTTCCAAAATATTAACCCGTAGCCTACTTTGCTGGTGACATCGCAACGAGTTGTGTTCGAAAAGTTCCAAAATGTTGACACAAAGCCTACTTTCCAGGTGACGTCACAACGAGGTGTGATCAAAAAGTTCCAAAATGAAGATCCATTGCCTACTTTCCTGGTGACGTCACAACGAGGTGTAATTAAAAAGTTCCAAATGTTAACTCATAGCCTACTTTCCTGGTGACGTCACATCGAGGTGTAATCAAATAGTTGCAAAGTGTTGACTCATAGCCTACTTTCCTGGTGACGTCACAACGAAGATTGATCAAAAAATTCCAAAATTTTGACCCATAGCCTACTTTCCTGGTGACGTCACATACTAACCCGCCATACATTCAGGGGCAAAGCCGACAGCTCCCGAATGCATGGTCGGATTTCCACAAATGAGGTGTCGTTGAACTCGGGCTGACACCCCCTTTCCAATGGACAACCTATTTCCATCCCAAAATATAACCTATCCCTACTAGGGGGTGAAATTGTAATTGTTTAGAAAATATCACTTTCCAAGTGCAACATGTGGGTGCTTGAATGCTAATAGGGAATTAAACGTTGTTGCACATAATGCGCATGCGTACAGTCAATTGCCGCTATGAATTATCATGTTTGTTTTCGTTTTTTCGCATGCGCATTTAGATTCTTCGAGATACTTAAAGCCAAAGCCTAGCACGCTAACCCGTAAGCTACGAATGAACGAGACCCGGTGGTCAGCCACGGCGTTTCAAGCTTGCAAAAGGCAATCATTGCTATTTGACACATCATGGATCGCAGAGAGTTATGCAGTGACCATGCTTGCCAATGCATTCATCGCTATTTCATGAATCATGGATCGCAGAGGCGGTCATGATTATCAATATTGTGAATTGATTGCGACAGACCAAGTCAGGGAATGGAATGAATGAACAGTCCTGGTATTTGCCTGGTGGTAAAAATGGGAAACCATGAAAACCATTTTTCAGGATAGCCGAGGTGAGATTCAAACCCACGCTCCCTTGATGGTGGCTTATGTTGATGACTTGTGGTGGTGATGGCTTATGTGGATGACTATGTGGGTTGCTTATGGTGGCTTAAGTGGGTGGCTTATGGTGGTGGCTTTTGGTGATGGTTTAAGGTGGCTTATGCGGATGGCTATGTGGGTGGCTTATGTAGCTGGCTTATGGTGGTGGCTAATGATTGTGGCTTATGGTGGTGGCTTATGTTGATGGTTTATGTTGGTGGCATATGCTGATCGATTATGTTAATGGCTTAGGTTAATGTCTTAGGTTGGTGGCTTAGGTTGATGGCTTATGGTGGTGGCTTATGGTTGTGGCTTATGGTGGTGGCTTAAGGTGGTGGCTTAGGGTGGTGGCTTATGATTGTGCCTTATGGTGGTGTCTTATGTTGGTGGCTTATGTAAGTGGCTTATGAAAAAAATGCAAAGTTGAAATTAACAAATGTGTTAACAACAAAATAGAAAATCCATGTTTCCTTATCGCGAAATTGAAGAAACTTTAAACTAACATATTTTAAAAGTGAAAATTGGAAAATGCCCAATAACAAATGAATGTAAAATGTGAAAATGAAAACATCAAGAAATACCTATCAACATTTTTTAAAATTAAAAAACATCATGCTCTAGGTAACCTTGTTAGCCTACTTTCGATTTTTGCAAAAAATGAAAGTAGACTTATGAGATCAACACAGGGCGAAAAAAGTGTCTCTGTCTGTGTGAGTGTATGTGTGTGTGTAAGTCTGTGTGTGTGTGTATGTGTGTGAGTCTGTGTGTGTGTCTGTGTGTGTGTGAGTGTGTGTACTCTGAATGTCTGTCCCCCCCTATCAATTCGAACACGGTGAATGCGAATTGAACGAAATTTGGTACAAAGGTAGCACTAGCAAAGCACACCTCAGTGTCATATTTTATATCGCCGCCAACTTGACGAAAACGTAATGGCGGCCACACAAATGTTCAAAGCTTAAATCAAATTACGACTAACCTAATCATCCGATCTCTACCAAATTTTGCAACAACATACCTTTATGGCGGGAGCATCCTTTGACCAAACCAATAGGTCATCACCGTAATAGTTTGCGGATGGCGGCCATCTTTGTGTGAAAATCGATTCCCCTATTAATTCGAACACGGTGCAACCGAATCGAACGAAATTTGGTACAGAGGTAGTACTAACAAAAGGCACCTCAGTGTCATGTTTTATATCGCCGCCATCTTGACGGAAACGTAATGGCGGCCACACAAATGTTCAAAGCTTAAATCAAATTACGATTAACCTAATCATCAGGTCTCTACCAAATTTAGCAACAACATACCCGTATCGAGGAAGCATCCTTTGACCAAATGAATAGGTCATTAGCCCAATAGTTTGCGGATGGCGGCCATCTTTGTGTGAAAATCAATTCCCCCTATTAATTCAAACACGGTGAAACCGAATGGAACGAAATTTAGTACAGAGGTAGTACTAGCAAAGGGCATCTCAGTGCCATGTTTTATATCGCCGCCATATTGACAGAAACGTAATGGCGGCCACACAAATGTTCAAAGCTTAAGTTAAATTACGACTAACATAACGATCCGATCTCTACCAAACTTTGCAACAACATACCTTTATGGAGGGAGCATCCTTTGACCAATCTAATAGGTTATTAGCCTAATAGTTTGCGGATGGCGGCCATCTTAGTGTCAAAATTGATTCCCCCTATTAATTCGAACACGGTGGAACCGAATGAAACGAAATTTGGTACAGAGGTAGCACTAGCAAAGGGCACCTCAGTGTCATGTTTTATACCGCCGCCATCTTGACTGAAACGTAATGGCGGCCACACGAATGTTCAAAGCTTAAATCAAATTACGATTAACCTAATCATCCGATCTCTACCAAATTTCGCAACAACATACCTTTATGGAGGTAGGATCCTTTGACCAATCTAATAGGTCATTCGCCTAATAGTTTGCGGATGGCGGCCATCTTTATGTCAAAATTGATTCCCCCTATTAATTCGAACACGGTGGAACCGAATGGAACGAAAATTGGTACAGAGGTAGCACTAGCAAATGGCACCTCAGTGTCATGTTTTATATCGCCGCCATCTTGACTGAAACGTAATGGCGGCCACACGAATGTTCAAAGCTTAAATCAAATTACGATTAACCTAATCATCCGATCTCTACCAAATTGTGCAACTACATACCTTTATGGAGGGAGCATCCTTTGACCAATCTAATAGGTCATTCGCCTAATAGTTTCCGGATGGCGGTCATCTTTGTGTCAGAATCGATTCCCCCTATTAATTCAAACACGGTGAAACCGAATGGAACGAAATTTGGTACAGAGATAACACTAGCAAAGGGCATCTCAGTGTCATGATTAATATCGCCGCCATATTGACAGAAACGTAATGGCGGCCACACAAATGTTTAAAGCTTAAATCAAATTACGACTAACATAACCATCCGATCTCTACCAAACTTTGCAACAACATACCTTTATGGAGGGAGCATCCTTTGACCAATCGAATAGGTCATTAGCCTAATAGTTTGCGGATGGCGGCCATCTTTATGTCAAAATTGATTCCCTCTATTAATTCGAACACGGTGGAACCGAATGAACGAAATTTGGTACAGAGGTAGCACTAGCAAAGGGCACCTCAGAGTCATGTTTTATATCACCGCTATCTTGACGGAAACGTAATCGCGGCCACCCAAATGTTAAAAGCTAAAATGTAATTACGACCAACCTAATAATCTAGTCTCTACCAAATTTTTCAACACCATATCTTTATGTGGGAAACATATTCAGACCAAACTGCAAGAACATCAGCCCAATAGTTTGCAGATGGTGGCCAAGTATGTGTGCAAATCGATTCCCCATATCAATTCAAACACGGTGAAACCGAATTGAACGAAATTTGGTACAGAGGTAGCACTAGCAAAGGGCACTTCATATTCATGTTTAATATCCCTATAGCACGTTGTATTTCAACAAGCTACTACAACAACATTCAATCATACTCCTTGAAAAGGACAAAGAGTTATAACAATACCCATGCATTTAGGAGAAAGTATGCTATATGTTCTTTACTGAACATCTTGTTTTTTATTTTATAGCCAATAGCGCTTTACAAAAAAAAACAATACAAATGAAATACCAATTCCTCATTCCTTTTTCAATGTTTATGTCCAGACATCATTAACTTCCCTTTCATAACACACACCAAAATCAAGGCTGCCAACCTCTCTCCCACTGATGTATCACAGGCTGCCAAACGTTGTTTAGCTTTTTCAACAACAATTTATCAGGCACATGTCTTAAACCAGGATTACTATGGCGATAAGAATGGTCATGTTCTCAACATGCTTGATCCAAAATATTAATAGGAACATCACCACGCTGCAAACGTTTTTAAGATGTGTTCCAAGGCCACAAAAACGATAACCAGGAAGATGGATTTCGAAAGGCAAGTATTGAATGGCTTAGTCAATGAGGCCATTGCCAGTACAAGTTTGATATATCCTTCTCCATTGATGGTGAAAAGGTTTGATCTTCATCCTCCTCTGTGGACGATGTTTGTTTTGTTGTTGCTGCTTTGTCTCGCCATCACACCCGTGGAATGAAGAAACAAAGTTATTACATGGACTTTTATGACCGTGATACAGTTTCACAAGTTAGCAAGTAGCACACTGTCGCATAGAGGGAATTTTTGCCATGGCCACTTGCTTATGGTGATTGTAATTCGTACAGGGTTGCAATTCACTCAACACAGGGTCCTGAGTCCATGATTTTGGTACATGTTGCCATATTTCTTTCACTGCACTCGATGCTACATAATAAATGAATGACTTGGGGAGCGCCAATAATTCCTCTTTGGTAAAAGTGTCTGGTTTCTTTTTGTACACAAAGAGTTTCCCAATCGCTTTATCAGTAGCATCTCCTCTCTCCATGGTATTACGTTGATGTTTACACGTCACTTGTAGAAATCTCACTGATGTCATCCACGGGTGAACCTTGAGTTTTAATTTTATTTAACAACTCCCAGCAGGCATTGGTAGTTAACCAATGCAAGAGATGCCACACTTGAGCTAAGGCTTTAAGGGAAATGTTGCCACAGGGACAGCGGTCCATGAGTGTTTGAATCGAGGGACATCCCAAGGCCATGAGATCAATACATTGACAGTAAGGTGTTAAAAATGGTTGTAACCACTGGCGTTTTTCATTACCTTTCACAAATACCACATGGGCAGAAGACAAATGGGCTTTCATCACCATGTCCAGGTGCTTATATGAAATGGTTCCTTGATTCCAGTCTAGTTGCAAATGATTTTCAGTCCATTTAGTTTGTTTACAGTCTTTCTCACACAACTAATCAAAAGCATAGGGTGGTTTAAACACCAAATGGGTAGCTTGTGATATCCAAAAGGTAGAACAATCAATAATGGCAACCTCTTTAAATATAAATTTCTTATCTCCAATGTTAAACCCTTGGCAATCCACAATCAGTGTGCTCAACATGTTGATGCTTGTCTGAACCAGTCCAACTGACCACTAACTGACTATCCGCGAATAAGGTGTACCCATGACATTGACTTAAATTCCCATTCTAGTAAGCAAATTGAGGTTAGGGTATGACAGGGAATATGAGAATTAATAACATCTACAGCAACATTTCTTTTATTACATCATTTTATTGGTATAACAAGTATTACATGCTTTTGTCATTTTTGGATAGGGAAGATACCAACTCATACAACAATACAGTCTTTTGTGTTTATAACACTGATGATGTCCCACTGTCTCTCAACTGGGTGTTTTTGAGTGTGAGCTGCTAATCGAAGCACCGTTGAAACCATAAGGCCTACACGCATCATAACTTGCTTTTCATCACCTAGAGGTACTAGTGAGGGCGAGCTTGAATGGCAGGGTATATTACCCACCTCTATTCCACACTGGTAGGGACAGGCGGGTGACCAGCGCTGATGTTCTTGCATAGGTTCATCACTTTCTTCGCATTGGTCTATGGTGATGGAACAAAAGGCACATTTCACTTCATCTCTTGTTTTTAAATAATATAAACCTGCGGCTGCCAAGGCTTGAGGGTTTATGAAAGGCACAAGCCACGTCGCAAAGGTCTTGAAACGTTGTTCCTCAGATTATAAAGTCATGGGTGTAACACTTGTTGAGGCTTTAAAGCAAGACATGACTGAGCGGCTTGACATGGGTTAGTCGGTTATTTATACACTCGTCACTTGGTTGGACAGTGGATAAGAGTTGACCTGTTTGTGATGAATGATCAAACTGTAGGCCGTGGTATTGGCTGGAACATTGTCATACGTTTGAAAATCTAGTCGAATGTCGATATTGGATTGCTTGACAGACTCTTCCAAGTAGGAATGGTCAAAGACAATCATTGGCGCCCTTGTCTTGAAGGCTTGGGGTGACAATATGGGACAGTTTTCTTCTTGATAATAGGACCATCTAAATTTAAAAAAAAAAACAAGTCGTACAGGGGACCAAACTTATTTTTTGAAAAATCCAAATCCAGTCCTTCATAGGGAAAAACAGCTCCGTTGAGGAAAATACGTGCATTTATCAATTGCAGATGGACAAATTGTGTAGCATCTTTGGTTTTTTGATACTTGTGATTGGTTTGAAAACCCATAATCAGGTAGAGAGGTCTCTCTGTTTAGCGTGCTGTTTTACAGACCAACTATGTGTGTTGGTGGTTGGTAATAGGGGCTACTCATGAAGCGCCTAGCTTCTAAATTCCATGGGTAATGGCATATCTCTTTCCACAATCTTGAGCATGTCCAGTTTTTTGCTATCGTCAAGGGTCACGTGGGGTACTTTCTATATCATTCGTAGTACTTGAATTTTTGAATCTATGGGTGCATCTTGAGCTCCCTTGAGTGCATTATTATGACTCCTGTCTCTAACCAGAAATCACTTGCCTTGCGTTAACCACAATACGCTGGTGGTCTTCGGCAAAGCCTAAAATGAGTTTAAGAGGTAAAAATCCTGTAAAGGTGCCATCTGTGTGCACCATCCAGTCATTGGACGAGTCAGGGGGCCAACCTGCCATGCAAAGTGTTTTACCTTCTTTCTCACTATAAGAGGGGTATAGTTTCATGACACTTGAAATACCCACATTTCTAGTGCTATCCACCACAATATCGTTAATCACATAGCGCACCTCTGAAAACAGAAAGGCAAAAACATGGTTGGCTAACTTGGATGTCGTTGCTGTAGAGCCATCGGCTTTAGTGAGTCGACCTTCAAACTGAATACCACTTTCATACGGTAGGGTGTAAATATATTGGTTGTTGATAACAAATTGAATTTCATCATTGTTATTGAGTCCAGGTGTTTGCGCTTGATAGGAATGGGGGTCAATTCTTACCACCCCTGGTTGCTCCTCGATGTTGTTTACCACTTCTAGGATAGAATTCATCATGGGAGTTGATGTGGTAACCCAGATGCTGTAAAATCTGCTTGTCCTCAGGTGTGAACGTTTATTCACGTGGCAAACAACTAACACCATTCCTAGACGGTGTTGATACTTTATACACCAGCTTTATAGCGGCTTTAGCACCAACTTGTAAGTCACTGGTGTGGTAGAATCTAGTTGAATGAGTTGTTTAATTCTATTGACCAGTCTTAACGTTATATTACTAATAGGATTAACAGCCACACAATGAAAGAGCACTACTAGAGGGTTTTCTCGAATAATATAGCCATTGGGCGATGTCACAATAAAGTCATAAAGCGAATGCGATGGTTCTTGATTGGTATTCACTTGGCTAATGATATTACACGTCACCGACACGTGATGGTCCTCAATCAATTTCACTTCATAGTCTGAATCATGTTTTTGTTGGGCTCCAACACTCGTGATTTAAATCCTAGTAAAGGGCCAATGGAATCGGTTTGTGATTCAAAGTCAATCTTAAACGTAGAGAAAATACTACAGCGATGAGTGTTGGTATTTCCTGTAGGTTCAAACTTGTGTGTCCCGTCAAGAAATGACTTTAAACCATATTCGTTGATTAGTACCACATAAATGTGTTCATAAATTTCATCTAATGTATATCCACCAGGGTTCAGGGTGAGCACAAATTCATTATAGTAAAACTTGTTGTTTACATCTTTACATACGTTGTATATTCTATTGTACGTTTCAAGAGAAACAAATCCCAAACCGTAAGGTCTTTCACTCAATTCAATAGACGTGTAAAAGTCTAGGCTGACTTCAGGTCCACGTCCATGCAGTGTAAACGTCTTACTTTCTGTCGACATACTGTTGACGTTTTTGCTTATGCAGTGTGTTATATAAAAACATTAAACACAAACGCACACACTCTTGACTGTTAAACGTTTGCTCACGTTTCACATTATAATATATCTTAATACTGTTTCCAAAATAGGTGACTAGTTCCATGGGCGGGGGTAGATTTCCAAAACTGTCAAAGTACCATATCATGGATCCCTCTTTCACATAGGCTACATAATGCGTTCCTGGTCCTGTACTCTCATCTAGATTTAAAACTGTGCATTCCTGTTTCCACGGTCGTCGTGGTAATTGATTCCGCATAAACACACCTCGAAAATGAGAAATCTTTAGTTGTTTTGCATAGCTTTTAACTTCTTCATGGTTTAGGGCTATGGTTGAGGTTAAACATTTTTTTTTATTTGGAGATGGATAAATCCCAAATCCTTGTTGATAAAAGGCTGGCTTTAAATTGGTGTTTCTAGCCCCCATAGCAATGGCTTCCACCTTTCATCGTGTCGCTGACTTTCTTTCAATTCTTGCTTACCCTGCTGTGCAGCTTTAATGGTTTAGCCACCACACTGGCACCGCCCAAAAGTGACCCCAGACCAGCCAGACCAGCGAATAAAGCAGGTAAAATCCTGCTCGTTTGGGGACAGAGATCACTCAACCTTGATTTGAAACCTCTCGCTGACGTTTTGGAAAAACACGTCTCGGTGCTGCTCGAAGGGCTTTCCTTATGGTTAACAGATTATTTTTATATTTTTTTCATTCGCAAGGGCTTGTCCACTAATGCCTTAACCTCATGCTTTGGCAAGGACAAGGTATTTTTATTAGTCTTTTGCACCACATATCTTTGTTTCACCATGGTGATGATCAACAACCATTCACAAGAACGTTTAAGTCACAACTAACGTGTTAGCATAATTTCATGGTAGTATATTCAAGTTCCACATAAAGTGGGAAATCGTTTATGCTTTTTCCTGCTTGCTTTTCATCCCATGTGAGCATGAGAAGAAATGATAATTCATCACCTACATTTACCGTTTGATGGTTATGAACCAACATCCTATGACCGTATATGTCTACATGTAAATGGTTTTCATCAGGCATGGATTGTTTCATATGAATAGTTCCACCATAGTGTAATCGATAGTGTTTTATACCCGAAGAAAGCACATACGTCAGATGCTGATCATGGACTAGTGGTAAATGATTCCAGTCATTCACAGGTTTTTTATTTGTTAGGTACACTAAAAATATAGATGGATCAGATTTATAAAGTCTTTTCATTTTATAAGTCACATAACGTTTGGTGCAGACATCATCCTCTTCTTGTGGGTCTTCCACGTGATTAATGCGGTGATGATTAGCCGTATAGCCATTCGCCGTAAGCAGAGGTCCTTTGTCATATAACTCATGCGCCTTGTTATCCACATACTTTTTGTTGTGACATCCGTAGACACTTGAGGATGTTTCACATGAGTCAATCGCTTTCCTGTAAAGTCATAATCTCCCTGTTTAGTGCGTGGCACCACAGACCTATCCACATAGTGTTTATTAGCAGGATCTGTTTCTTGTTTGGGATCATGTATGAGCACAGACCTAGCTTTGGCATTAACGCACGTCCAAAGACATCCATTGTCGCCCTGTAGTAGGGGTCTACCGTTTCTACGACAAGACATGGTTCCATGTATATAGACAGCCTGCTCACCTCTCTAAGCCTTAGTTGCTATGATGACTGTTAAGCAGAAAGAGTCATTCCCCGTGGGGGACATGGTTTCTTATCTCTATCCCACATCACGTGAACAACGTCACGGTTCAATGTTTCCGTCTTCCATTCGCTGCATCATCATGGGACCTTCGGGATGTGGAAAGACCAATCTTTTGCTCACGCTCATCACAGCGCCCAATGGTCTGCGATTTCAAAATATTTATATTTTTGCAAAATCTCTCTACCAACCCCTCTACGTGTACCTGGATCAAGTCATGTCTGAATTACAAAAAGAATATGGGTTATTTTACATTTTCTTTGCAAGAAAATGTTACTGCCCCGAATGAGGTAAAGCCTGATTCACTCATGATTTTCGATGATGTATCCACTGAACGACAAGCCATTATTCACAGCTATTTCAGCATGGGTCGTCACAAACATATCGATTGCTTCAATCTTGGACAAACATATTCTAAAATGTGTAAACAAGTTATTCGTGACAATGACAATGTCATTGTCTTATTTCGCCAGGATGAGCGGAATAGTCGTCACATTTATAATGAACATGTGAATCCTGATATGACCTTTCAAATGTTTACCGAATTGTATGCCAAGTGTTGGAACACCCAACGCCATGCCTGTTTAGTAATTGACAAACAAAGTGAACTCAACCAAGGACGTTATCGCTTAGGGTTTGATCATTTTATTACTATTTAAGGGACTATCTCATTCCCTCTCATGTCATTTGTCAAGACAGCATTGCGTTAGCAGAAGGTCAATTGAAAAAGCATATCATTAAAGCAAAAGAAACTATTCGACAAAAGTTTCGTCAGTTAAAACAATCACATGCGGATCATGCTTTGTCTATTCAACAACATTTAGCACCTCCGCTACAAGCCATGTTTAAACCCTCTTCCAAGCCATCTGAATCGCTACCCACTGTTTCACAAGCTACGCAGACGATACACGAGGACTCTGTGGAAGAGGAAGAGGGACAGGAACATTTAAGTAGTGTTAGCGAGGTTGAGGATGAGGATGATAATGATCAAATGTATACACCTCACAAATCCTCACCCCTTGCAGGGTTCTTAAGAAAAAATAAATCCTTGGCCATGGTCGAAACACCTTGCCCTTCCAGATCGTCTCCGTTTTCACAACTCTTGGCCACACCTCAACATAAAGCTAAACTCAAAAACATTTTAATAAAATATTATGGATCAACAGATCTATTTATTGTAAATACAGATACCACATATGGTGTTCGCTATGAGAATGACGGTTTTAAAATTGGTGATTCATCAATTAAATTTGCTCGTACTAGTGCTGTTATTAAAAAAATCAACTATAAATTAACTCCAGGACTGTTAAAGCTGCTCTTCACTCGTACCCCCTCTTCACATGATTATACACAACAAGACCTTGCCAAATATAAATCCATATTATTGGATACTCATGCCCACAAAAGACAGTATGATCCCACTCAACAAGTGAATGCCAATATATCTCAAAAATATAAAACCATCATTGCAAAAATGGTTCCAACCAGTCAAAGTGTTCGTCGTAAATTGTCCGCTTCTGGAGTGACATTTAAACCATTAAAACCCCTGGTTGATGTTACCTACAGGCACAACCCCAGCAAGCTCGTCCAGCGGCTACAGCTGTTGCATGCTTCACGTCAAGCCGGCCATACCGGTCACGATTGGGAAATTCAAGAAATTGAAGAAGAAATTCGAAATGCCAAAATTATTGTTTAAGCCTTCACCCATCAATGTGGGCATTGCTCACGAGATGCATCGCCCAGCTAGACTTCACTATCAGCGATATCAGGTGATTTCACGGGGTGTGGATGAACTTTGGCAAGCCTATTTATTGGAAATGATTCCCAATGCTAGCGTTAACCATGGTGTACGCTATATGTTGACAGTCATTGATGTATATTCCAAAAGGGCCTTTGTTGAAGCGGTGCCTCGCAAGTCTGGCCCGCTAATCACCAAAGCTTTTAAACATATTATTCAACAATCCAAACGTCAACCTCAGTTGTTCCAAACCGACCAGGGGAAATAATTTTTCAACAAGCATTTCTCTAGTTTTCTCAAATCTTTGGATATTCACCATTACACCACGTACAGCAATCTCAAAGCCAGTGTGGTCGAGCGGTTTAACCGAACATTGAAAACTCATATGTGGAAAGCCTTTATCGCTCAAGGCTCATATCGCTGGTTGGACTTGTTACCTGAGCTAGTGTCACGTTACAATGACACCAAACACAGAACCATTGGGACCAAGCCACGACTTGTGACCAAAAATATTCCGCGACTGGATAGACTGTTTAGCCACACAAAAACAGCAGACCCTAAACGTCACCTCCTCAAAATCGGAGACCATGTTCCTGTGAGCAAATTTAAGTCTGCCTTTGATAAGGGCTACACATCAAATTTGGGGACTGAACTATTTCGAATTCGTCAAGTCAACCTGGACAGCCCAGTCACCTATTTACTCGAGGATCTCAACCATCAACCTATCAACCAGTTTTTATCTCCAAGAACTTTGCAAGACAGTGTTTCCAAAACATTACCTTGTTGAATAAGTATGAAACAAAAAGGAAATAAACGCTATGTAACATGGCTAGGATTTAGCTCAGCCTTTAATTCATCGATTAATAAATTACATGTTGTGTGAACTCATGCGCCTTTTATTTATTTATTTATTCACTCATGTTGTGCTTACCAAGCTAAGACATTTACCAAAGCCATTAACATATGCCACCAACATAAGCCACCACCATAAGCAACCACGATAAGTCACCGCCATAAGCCACCACCATAATCCACAACCATAATCCACCACCATAAGCCACCACCATAAGTCATCAACCTAAAACATTAACCTAAGCCATTAACATAAACGATCAACATATGCCACCAACATAAACCACCGCCATAAGCCACAACCATAAGCCACCCACATAGCCATCAGCATAAGCCACCATATGCCACCACCACCACAAGCCATCAACATAAGCCACCATCAAGAGAGCGTGAGTTTGAATCTCACCTCGGCTGTCCTGAAAAATTATTTTCATGGTTTCCCACTTTAACCACAAGACAAATACCAGGACTGTTCATTCATTCGATTTCCTGACATGGTCTGTCGCAATCAATTCACAATATTGATCATCATGGCCGCCGCATAAGCCTCTGCGATCCATGATTCATGAAATAGCGATGAATGCATTGGCAAGCATGTTCACGGCACAAGTCTCTGCGATCTATGATTTGTGAAATAGTAATAAATGCCTTTTTCAAGCATGAAACGCCGTGGCCGACCACCAAGTTTCGTTCATTCATAGCTTACGGGTTAGCGTGGTGGCTTTGGCTTTAAGTATCTCGAAAAATCTAAATGCGCATGCGTAAAAACAAAAACAAACATGTTCATTCAAAACGGCAATCGACTGTAGGCATGCGCATTATGTGCAACAACGTTTAATTCCCTATTAGCATTCAAACTCCCACATGTCGCACTTGGAAAGTGAGAATTTCTAAACTATTACAATTTCACCCCCTAGTAGAGGTAGGTTTTATTTTGGGGTGGAAATAGGTTGTCTATTGGAAAGGGAGTGTCAGCCCGAGTTCAACGACACCACATTTGTCAAAATACGACCATGCATTCGGGAGATATCGGCTTTGCCCCGGAATATATGGCGGGTTAGTATGTGACGTCACCAGGAAAGTAGGCTATGGGTCAACCTTTTGGAATTTTTTGATCACACCTCGTTGTGACGTCACCAGGAAAGTAGGCTATGGGTCAACATTTGGAAACTTTTTATTAGACCTCGTTTTGACGTCACCAGGAAAGTATGCTATGGGTTAACATTTTGGAACTTTTTCATTACACCTCGTTGTGACATCACCAGTAAAGTAGGCTATGGTTCAACATTTTGGAACTTTTTGATCACACCTCGTTGTGACGTCACCAGGAAAGTAGGGTATGAGTCAACATTTTGAAACTTTTTAATTAGACCTCGTTGTGACGTCACCAGGAAAGTAGGCTATGGGTTAACATTTTGGAACTTTTTCATTACACCTCGTTGTGACATCACCAGTAAAGTAGGCTATGGGTCAAAATTTTGGAACTTTTTGATCACACCTCGTTGTGTCGTCACCAGGAAAGTAGGCCATAAATCAACATTTTGAAACTTTTCGATCACACCTCGTTGTGACGTTACCAGGAAAGTAGGCTATCGGTCAACATTTTGGAACTTTTCGAACACACCTCGTTGTGACATCACCTGGAAAGTAGGCTTTGTGTCAACATTTTGGAACTTTTTTGATCACACCTCGTTGTGACATCACCTGGAAAGTAGGCTTTGTGTCAACATTTTGGAACTTTTCGAACACACCTCTTTGTGACGTCACCAGGAAAGTAGGCTATGGGTTAACATTTTGGATCATTTTGATCACACCTCGTAGGTTAGTGAAGTCATGGCCGCCATTTTGTGACGTCATGGCCGCCATCTTGGCTGCCATCTAGTGACGTCACCTGGAAAGTAGGCTATCACCTAGAACCACCACAGCCCCCGTACTGATGTATAGAAATCCATGTAAGTTACTTTTTGGGTAAATATACAAAGTATCCATGGATTGTTGGTTCCTAACATTAGAGGCTGCGACAATGCGGTCATGTAGCCGCGTGTACTTTGGGTGTGTGCAGAATCTGTCTGATAACCAGTGTTAATTGTCATGGCTGTATTAGTGTGTGTTATCTGTAATCAGGTAAGGACTACAGACGATCAATTTCAAGTAGTTCCAACTTTTTTTTACCAAATGCTACCATCAACGACACCTAGCCGCGAACGTGGCTAGCATATGCCACCGCAACCGGCATCTGGCGACGACCATTGCAATTTAATGAGCGTTAATCAAATCTAACCTACAAATTTAGCTTCACACTAGTAGTTGGTGGAAGTTTCATTACCATGCCATAAACCTATGACAAGGGACCACCAGCTTTACTTCCCCTCCGAAGGAAGCCATACTCAGGGATTTTTAACACTCTTTAAACATTCCAACAACTTCGGCTGGGTTGAGCCCGCGATCCTGGGCTTAGAATCTCTGCATGTTGCCAAGTTGTAAGAAGTAAAACATGGAGCAGGGTTGCCGTTTGAGGTAATATTTGCATTTGATTCGCATAATTAACGCAAATTGCTTATGAAATTAGCTTAAAGTAAATTTCAACACATACCATGCACTGAATTAATGCATTTCAATCAGTATTCAAGATCTAACTGTAATAATTGTTTATTCAACCATACGCGATAATAAGTTAAGTAACAACGAGCTTCGAAGTCCGTCGGAAAAGTGTGTGAGTGGTATCGCGCCTGCTCACTGTTTTAACCGGGTTGAATCCCCTCCAACGGTGGGATATTTTTATAATTATTTCATTATAATCTCCCTACCTCGTACCGCAAGTTTTCAACATTGTTTTATTCACATGATCTACGAGGACGATTTAAATGATAAATATTGGCAGGGACATTTATCTCCTTTTCTCATTTAAATTTGTATTTTCCTCACTTCCTGTTCACAACCACGGAATAATAGTATTCGTGATAGCTCAGTATTAACTCCTCGTTCTGAATTTAGCACCCTTTCAAAAAACGCCGTTTGAAGAAAATATATTTTTCCGTTCTGATGTTTTTATTCGTCAGCCTACCCACATAACAAAACCAGTTGTTTTTGTTGCCGCTACGACAGTACTAGAACGAGAAAAGCAATCCAATTGGTTCTTGTAGTAAAACTTCCATGCAAACCGACGGACAAAATGGCATCTGTTCAATTACGTGAGTTGTGTGGAAGCTATTATGGAACGCAGAACATAGCATGGAAGGTACAAATCACACGGTACCAGACGCGTCTATACCAGCGTCCCGTACTGGTAGAAGCTTCCATGCCAACGAGTGTTATTCGGGCTTAACCTTCTCCAATGATCGCATTAAGGCACCACGCTGTGTCTTAGTTTCTTGTTTCTGAGGGAACGTTGTGGAAAGTGCTAAGAAGTTCGCTTAACCTTGTCCAGTGATCGCATTAAGGCACCACGCTGTGCCTTACTTTCTTGTTTCTGTGGGAACATACTGGAAAGTGTTAAGAAGATAGTTTAACCATGTCCAGTGATCGCATTAAGGCACCACGCTGTGTCTTAGTTTCTTGTTTCTGTGGGAACATTGTGGAAAGTGCTAAGAAGATAGCTTAACCTTATCCGGTGATCACATTAAGGCACCAAGCTGTGTCTTAGTTTCTTGTTTCTGTGGGAACGTAGAGGAAAGTGCTAAGAAGATAGCTTAACCATGTCCAGTGATCGCATTAAGGCACCACGCTGTGTCCTAGTTTCTTGTTTCTGTGGGAACGTAGTGGTAAGTGCTAAGAAGATAGCTTAACCTTGTCCAGTGATCGTATTAAGGCACCACGCTGAGTCTTAGTTTCTTGTTTCTGTGGGACGTAGTGGAAAGTGCTAAGAAGATAGCTTAACCATGTCCAGTGATCGCATTAAGGCACCACGCTGTGTCTTAGTTTCTTGTTTCTGTGGGAACGTAGTGGAAAGTGCTAAGAAGATAGCTTAACCTTATCCACTGATCGCATTAAGGCACCACGCTGTGTCTTAGTTTCTTGTTTCTGTGGGAACTTAGTGGAAATGCTAAGAAGATAGCTTAACCTTGTCCAGTGATCGCATTAAGACACCACGCTGTGTCTTAGTATCTTGTTTCTGTGGGAACGTAGTGGAAAGTGCTAAGAAGATAGCTTAACCTTGTCCAGTGATCGTATTAAGGCACCACGCTGTCTTAGTTTCTTGTTCCTGTAGGAACGTAGTGGAAAGTGCTAAGAAGATAGCTTAACCTTGTCCAGTGATCGCATTAAGGCACCACGCTGTGTCTTAGATTCTTGTTCCTGTAGGAACGTAGTGGAAAGTTCTAAGAAGATAGCTTAACCTTGTCCAGTGATCGCATTAAGGCACCACGCTGTGTCTTAGTTTCTTGTTTCTGTGGGAACGTAGTGGTAAGTGCTAAGAAGATAGGTTAACCTTGTCCAGTGATCGCATTAAGGCACCACGCTGTGCCTTAGTTTTTTTGATTCTGTGGGACCGTAGTGGAAAGAGCTAAGAAGATAGCTTAACATTGTCCAGTGATCGCATTAAGGCACCACGCTGTGTCTTAGTTTCTTGTTTCTGTGGGAACGTAGTGGAAAGTGCTAAGAAGATAGCTTAACCTTGTCCAGTGATCGCATTAAGGCACCACGCTGTGTCTTAGTCTCTTGTTTCTGTGGGAACGTAGTGGAAAGTGCTAAGAAGATAGCTTAATCTTGTCCAGTGATCGCATTAAGGCACCACGCTGTGTCTTAGTTTCTTGTTCCTGTAGGAACGTAGTGGAAAGTGCTAAGAAGATAGCTAAACCTTGTCCAGTGATCGAATTAAGGCACCACGCTGTGTCTTAGTTTCTTGTTCCCGTAGGAACTTAGTGGAAAGTGCAAAGAAGATAGCTTAACCTTGTCCAGTGATCGCATTAAGGCACCACGCTGTGTCTTAGTTTCTTGTTTCTGTGGGAACGTAGTGGAAAGTGCTATGAAGATAGCTTAACCGTGTCCAGTGATCGCATTAAAGCACCACGCTCTTTCTTAGTCTTGATTCTGTGGGAACGTAGTGAAAGTGCTATGAAGATAGCTTAACCTTGTCCAGTGATCGCATTAAGGCACCACGCTGTGTCTTAGTTTCTTGTTTCTGTGGGAACGTAGTGGTAAGTGCTAAGAAGATAGCTTAACCTTGTCCAGTGATTGCATTAAGGCACCACGCTGTGTCTTAGTTTTTTGATTCAGTGGGAACGTAGCGGAAAGAGCTAAGAAGATAGCTTAACCTTGTCCAGTGATCGCATTAAGGCACCACGCTGTGTCTTAGTTTCTTGTTTCTGTGGGAGCGTAGTGGAAAGTGCTAAGAAGATAGCTTAACCTTGTCCAGTGATCGCATTAAGGCACCACGCTGTGTCTTAGTCTCTTGTTTCTGTGGGAACGTAGTGGAAAGTGCTAAGAAGATAGCTTAACCTTGTCCAGTGACCGCTTTAAGGCTACACGCTCTTTCTTAGTTACTTGATTCTGTGGGAACGTATTGGAAAGTGCTAAGATAGCTTCACCTTGTCCAGTGATCGCATTAAGGCACCACGCTCTGTCTTAGTTTCTTGTTTCTGTGAAAACGTAGTGGAAAGTGCTATGAAGATAGCTTAACCTTGTCCAGTGATCGCATTAAGGCACCACGCAGGGTCTTAGTTTGTTGTTTCTGCGGGAACGTAGTGGAAAGTGCTAAGAAGATAGCTTAACCTTGTCCAGTGATCGCATTAAGGCACCACGCTGTGTCTTAGTTTCTTGTTTCTCTGGGAACGTAGTGGAAAGTGCTAAGAAGATAGCCTAATCGACAAAACAACCAAACGATTAATCCAATAATCTATTAATCGATTAATCAAACAAGTGAACAATCGATTATTCGTTTTTGCTGAAATTGATTGTTTTTTTCTGTTTCGACTAATCGATTAATCGAAAACTGAAACTAATAGATTTAATGTACCAACCTTCAACAAACATAAGCTATCGCCATTTTGAAATCCTGAAAGCCTGCTGATGAACCTGATATTTATCGACCCATTGCTTTATTGAGTGTTTGCAACAAGCTTTTGGAATGACTTCCCGTTAACAGAATTTCTCCCACTCTGCTTGAGCAAATCTCTATTGAACAGGCTGGCTTTCGGCCCCAACGCAATTCTAGTGACCAGGAACTGTCCCTAACTACTTACATCGAGGCAGGATTTCAGCTTCGCCTTAAGACGTCCGTGGCATTTATTGATTTAAAGGCTACTAGGATACTGTCTGCAGAGAGGGACTTATATATAAACTTTAACGCATGATTCCCTGTCCAACTGTAACTCGGCTCACTAACAACATGTTAAGCGACAGAATGTTTTGGATTATAATAGATAATTCAATAAGCAGAGCGAAGATGTTAAGTAATGGTCTTCCAATTCAGTTTATATATTGCTGCCATGCCGATGATGAGGTCCAGAAAATTTGCTTATGCGGATGACAGGGAAACGGCTACTAGGAACTCCACCCTTGAAGCCACTGAAGATATTCCCTTTGAAGATCTCTCTAAACTTAGAAATTTATTCTGTGAATGGAGGCTCCAGCCAAGTTTGACCAAAACAGAACTTTCCTGTTTTCATCGTAACAATCGTGAGGCAAAATGAGTTATCAATGATTATTTTGGGAATACACTGTTAGAGTATAACAGGTTTCCAAAGTACTTGGGAGTTACTCTAGATAGAACACTTTCCTTCATGCATCACCTGACATGCAATGCTGCCACACTAAACACTCGGAATAACATCCTCCGCAGGCTTTGTGGCACAACTTGGGGAACAAATGCCACTACCCTTCGGTGTTCGGCTATTGAAGTAGTATTTTCTAAAGCTGAGTATTGGGCCTGAGTTTGTTTAAGCAGCCCACGCGTAAAGAAATTGATGTGCAACTCAATAATACCATGAGAATAATATCAGGCACTATAAAGTCAACTCCAACTGAGTGGATTCCTGTGCTCAGTCACATTGCTCCTCCACGAATTTGCAGATATCATGCTTTGGTATTGAACAGTTAATCAACAGTTGCCTATTCATTCTGATATTGCTGATCTACAGCTTAGGAGGCTCAAATCGAGGAGCCCACCATTACATACAGCACAGAAACTAGTGGATGCAAACTTTGATGTCAAGAATCAATGGACTACGGACTGGAACTCAACTTGTACTGCAGAGCTCCGAGATATGCCATCTGTAACTGTGACGAACCATAAAGATATGGACTAGACTGAACAGAATACGGACTGGCCATGGTGTTGTGCTGATGCGATGTTCAAATGGAACAAATCACCATTTCCCGCATGTGATTGTGGTGATGAGGGACAGGCTATCTCCCATATTGTAAGTGATTGTTCTCTGAGGGCATATCCAGGCGCCCTCGGGGATTTTTTGTGCGTGACTCCAGATTCAGCGGAGTATTTGAGGAACTTGGACGTTAATATGTAAATATGATGTGCTTTTGTGATATCTAATATTACTGTATGCCATACGAATAATAATAAAAATAATACTATTTTTATTGTTTTATATTCATTATCAATTATTATAAACGGGGTGCACTCAGCCTCGTGAGGACAATTGAGTAGCTGTCTGACAGTGAGACAGCGCCCCGATCACGAAAACAAAGATTAACGGCCGAGGGGACCCGACGCGCTGATCACGCGTCACCCCAATATCTGCAGGCCGAATGGCTGGGCAGCGGTCGCTTGGTCGGCCTCAGCCCGTGATGGGCTGCATAGTGCCAGGGGTTGACTTGACTTGGGTTGATCAATTATTATAATTATTATTATCCAAAGTATAGGTTCATGACGGCTATGTGGGTAGCGGCTTGTGTGGCTCGCCTAAAGTTCAAGCCGTCATTTCAAAAAGAATAAACCCGACCAGAGTTAACACGCCAGGCTATTGAAGGTGTCAGGTTTCACGTTACCGTTTCAAATAAGACCAAACCTGTTGCAAGACGTCAGAGGGTTGTGGTCATCCATGTAATGTGCACAAATGAAATATTTCTTAATTATTATTATTATTGTTATTTAAATTTTATGTATTTATTATTTTAAATTTGTTATTATTTACTGGGCCCAGAGAGAACCTGGGGGGGGGTTCTACTAACATCGTGAGATCCTGGCTACAAAATGGGAATGAGATGCGAATATAAGAAGTCTACAAGAGAGATCTCGTAGCCTCTCTCATCTCAATACTCCTAATCCTACCTACACGAGGTGCCCCCGTTAAGCTGAGCAACCCAGCGGAAGGTTGGGTAACCAACCCCAGCGGGAAACTGGGCCGGTGAGCAGACAGGATAGGAGGACAGTGGGAATTTCAGTAACAGCCACTGGTTATAAGAGCTACCTGCTGCATGGAGCAGATAAGAGGCAGCCCCTCCACCATGATAGAGTGCTGAGATTAGATTAGATTAGAGATCAGAGTTTTATTAATCCATTTGATCAATTACATGTATATAATACATTTTTGATATAGGACACGTCAGTAATTACATCTATACAATAAAAGAACTTACAGGTATATATTACTAAAACGATAGCTATTTATAACTTATTATACGAACGGATCTTAAGAGATACAATCTTATTGGACAACTAATTACACCTTATTCTATTATTACAATATGAAAACTTAATTCTATAAATACAACAACTTACAGCTGGGTATTACAATGAAAATAGAAAAGTAAAATATAATTATAGATTTCATCGTTTCTATACACTAAGATATTCATCTACAGAGTAAAAACAATGACACTGCAGATAAGCTTTCAACATTCTTTCAATGGTTTTTATTTTTGGGGCAAATGTTATATACTGGGGTAGTTTATTGTATAAATTAAGTCCTGTGAGAAAAGTTCCTTTTTGATATGCTTGTGTGGGTGTGTGTGTGAAATATGAATGCTTTGATTTGGACTTGTATTATGCCTATGAACATCATTGTTTGTTTTAAGAAAAAACGTCTTTATTCATTAAATTCTTTTTAAAAACATAATACTTTCAAAGATATGAATACAGGGCAGTGGGAGAAAGTTTAACTCTTTTAACAGAGGTCTGCATGATTCTCTAGTGTTTACATTTGCCATAATTCGAATCGCCCTCTTTTGTATCCTAAACGTGCTTAGTACATCTGGTGACATACCCCAAAATATGACCCCATATCTTAAGTATGAATGGAAATAAGCAAAATAAGTATTTTTTAATGTGTGCATGCTTGTGCAAGTTTTCTAAATACGTAATGCGCAAAGCACATCGAGTTCAGTTTAGTATTCAGATATTGTATATGTTTATTCCATTTCAAGTCATGTTGTTGTATCCATAGTCCCAAAAACTTTGTTTCTGATTTATTTTCAATTTGATGACCATTTAATATTATATTGGGCTTCGCAGGTTTCCTATTCTGTATAGTGTAGAAATTTAGAGATTCTCTTTTTTTTTATAGTTTATTATGAGGCGATTATCTTATGACCATTTGGTTAACTCTTCTGTAACGGAGTCAGCAGATTGCTGTAAGATTACGAGTGTTGTATCGTCCGCAAACAAAATTTCCTTATGAAAACAAACGTTCTGTGTTATATCATTGATATACAGAAGAAAGAGTAGTGGGCCCAAAACCGATCCCTGGGCTACTCCAAATTTAATAATTCCCTCATTGGACAATGTTTCATTAATTAATTTGGTTCCATCATCCTTGTGTCTCAAGCTTACAATTTGTTTACGCCTTGTTAAGTAAGATTATATCCATTTAATAGCTAGACCTCTAATACGATATTGATTTAGTTTTGTAAGGAGGATTTTATGGTCAACAACATCATATGCTTTCGATAAATCCAAAAATAGGCCAGTTACATGTTCCTTATTGTCAATTAATATCAGTATACTATTACTACATTCATAATTGCTGTCTGTGTAGATCTTTCCGTTCTGAATCCATGTTGTGAGTTTGATAGTATTTCATTTTTTCCTATAAAACTTATCAGTCTCTTATACACGATACTTTTCACAATTTTTGCAATACCAGTTAGTAAGGTAATAGGACGACAGTTATATAATTCATCTTTTGAACCGTTCTTGTGCACTGGAATTACTTTTGATAACTTCAAAATATCCGGGTAAGTTCCTGAGAGAATTGAACTGTTTATTAAGTGCGTAAGTGGATTTATTATATTTTCTCCACATTTCCTTAAAATTGCATCAGGGATGCCATCAATGCCAGCACAGAATTCATTTTTAGCTCTTTTATAACTATTCTTACCTCTTCACTTGTGGCATAATTTATAAATAAAGATTTACTGCATATATTTATTTTATTATTAGAATTTAGTGTATTTACCTGTGATTTATTTAATATTTTTTGTGGAATTTCCAGAAAATAGTCATTAAACGTGTTTGCTATTTACTCTGGATTATTAATCACTTTACTATTGCTGGTCAGTGTAATGTTTCTTTGTATTTTAGCAGATTTTCCCCTTTCTTTCCTTATCACGGACAACATACCCCTATTTTTATTAGATGATTGGGAATTAAAATTATCATTATGCATTTTCTTTGCTAGTCTTATTACCTTATTTAATATGCTAGTGTATGTTTTGTAGTACAAATTGAATTCAGGTGTTGTATGGTATTGTTTATATAATTTGTGTAGAAATTTCTTTCTTTGACATGAAATTCTAATCCCTGTTGTTATCCAATTGCTAGTTTTGTTATTTTGAATAGTTCTTTGTTTAAAGGGGAATGTTGTGTCAAAATAGTGTTTTAGTGCACTGTTAAATGCATTAAATTTATCATTTACATTCTCTAGTTTATAAATTTCTGACCATGTTTCCTTACTTAATAAGTAATAGAAATATGTAACATTTGTTTCAGTGAATGACCTGCACTTTGATTTTATTCCATTATCATTATTATTGATTGTTTCGGGTACTTCAAAACTCAGTATTTGTCCATGGTGGTCACTAAAACCCGGACAATAGACTTCTATTGAATGGTGATACTAATCTGTATTTATAGAAATTTGATCAGGAGTGGTTTTATTAAATTTTGTTACTCTCGTTGGGGTATTTTCTGTAGGTTTCAGTCCATAGGAAATTAGTAACTATGTTAATAATTCACAATTTCTATCACATTTTAAGAACTACACAATTACATCCCCACAAATTATTATATCGAAATTTACTTTGCTCATGTTATTGAAGGCTTCCAAAAAGCCTTTTTGGAAGCCTTCATAGGGAGGTTAAGGCTGCTTGAGCTTTTAGTTCTCGTAGTCAAGTGGTGCAGTTGCACCTTATATAAAGGGAGGTGGCGCGCAGTTCGTCACTCCTGTGGGGGTCCGGGCGGGGACACCAAGAGCCCGCCGATGAGCCTAGCTTGGTGTCCTAGGCGAAACCCCACACAAGACACGGCACAAACCTAGAAGAATTGCTGAGTTTTAATTCCCCGGCCGTGAAAGCCATTATACCATCCAATACTAGTAAACTTTACTATGCTATAAATAGAGGATTCCTGAGAAAGACGGAAGTATGTAAAGAGACGAATATGACCGTATATAAATCTACATATGTCCCAACACTGATATTTGGAAGTGAATCCTGGATAATTACCACCAAGCAGAGGCAGAAGCTACAAACAGCAGAAATGAAGTTCCTAAGAAATGTAGCAGGAAAGATTAGACGGGATAGAGTCAGGAATCAAACAATTTGGAAGACCTTAGAAGTTCAACCTATACAAAATCAGGTTGAACAAAGCCAGTTAAGATTGTTCGAACATCTGAACCGAATGGACAGCAATAGAGGGCCAATACAGGTATGGGAAGCACGTATGGAAAGTATAGGAAGAAGACCTAGAGGAAGACCTGGGACGACTCCCTGAGAGAAATACTCCACAAGAGAAATATCACTTGGGAGGAAGCCAAGCAGTCAGCCTTGAACACGAAGAAATGGCGAGCTCTCTGCCAAACCTCGACACCGGAAGGTACAAGAAGGCAGGATTAAGTAAGTAAGTAAGTAAGTAAGTAAGTAGGTAAGTAAAGTATTATTTACATTTATTACTATTATTTAATATTTTTAAATTTAATATTTAATATATATTGATTATCATAATTATTTATTTATTTATTTATGGGTGTACAACACTAGACAGGATAGCCGAGCGGTCGATCCCAGATTTTGCAACACCAGCCAGGACGGCAAGATACACTCGCGACCCATCCAAAATGACGGGCTACCTACACGATATCTCTGACCCCTTCCCTCACACTGTATCCCCCAATCCCAACTGCCAACACCTTCAGAATTCCACCAACTTCCAAAGTGATTTTTACCAAAATTTGCAAGATTTTCCTCAAAAACCCGCATTGCTTACACTTACTAATGCCAGGCCCCTCTCTGTTGAACTCCCTTGCTCATCTCTTATTCTCTTCCAACCCAGATGCCTTTCGAGTGTCCCCTAAGCAATCAAAATCCTAAAAAATCACATTATTTCCTAAAATCACCAACATTCTATAGAACACATCAATCTAACCAGATTCCACAAAAATCCTTCCGAATATACTGTGCCAGTTTGACGAGGATTTCGGGGAGCCATAGACCTTAAATGACCCTTCCGAAACCCTCCTCCAATGAGAAGACATATATGACGGGGAGGAATGCATTCTTGGACTGTGAATGCACAAGGAAACTGTACTCGGAGGTGTCGGGTATAATGAGAGATCAAAACTACCAGTCCAGAGGAATACAAACACAAAATACAATAAAGAGGCCAGGCTTACATTTAAATCGCACTCGATTTATTTAAAAAGTGGCAGACCCCTGACCTACTTCAGAGAGGTAAAAACGGCTAATCCGTTCTAAACAATTGAGATATAAATTTACTCGTCTCTGCGCGAAAAATCCTAAAAATTAAGCCTCTCGAAATCCTACTAAAAATGACGAAGTCAAAAAACAAAGCTAAGAGAATGACACGTGATCCATCCCTAGACAATTACTTCGGAGATTGCAATAATAGTGATAATACAAGCCTCAATCTAGAGCAAAGAAAGATAATTACTTGTTTACAATGCAAGGAATTCATTACATTCACTGCACAATAAGTTTAAAAACTACGCTATGATGGTGTCACCTCTAAAATTTAACGTTACAGTAAGTTAAGCTAATACCTATCGAACGTTGACAGTGGCAGTAGGGGAGTAGTGGGGCATTAAAGCCATAGCGTCAGCAGTTTTTAAATTGCGCGCGCTTGAGACAAGTAAGATTCGAGATATCTCGTGAATCCATGGTTTGATTTTGGACATATGAGGTATCAAATTACTTGGGGTGACGCCCTCTTTCCTATGGACCACTTGTTATATTTAAAAAAAAAAGTTTTTGAAAGTAGGTGATTTTTTGAAAACCAAACAAGATAGAACGTTGTGCAATGGCATAAACAAATGGCCCCTATGTCCTTTATCATTAGAACAAAAGTTTATATTTTTTAGATTTTTTTTCTTCAAAAAAGTTTAATTTTGAAAGTGGTTATATTTTGGAAACTAGGAATTCCATAAAAATGTTTGTTTGACATAAATTGATGGTCCGTACCCCATCTACCCACACAATAAATTTTTTAAGTCTCTAGGAAAAAAACTGTGCAGTAGGGGGGCAAGGCGGTTTTAAAGCCCTAGCGTCAGCAGTTTTTAATGCGAGCCGATAACTCTCGAACCCGTGGTCGGAGTTTCACGAATAAGGTGTCGTTGGACTCGAGCTGATGGGGGCTTTGGTATGGACCACTCATTACATTTTTTAAAAAATTTGGAAACTCGATTTTGGGGGAAACAAGTGTTTTTTGTGATTTTTGCTGATATCTCACGAACCAATAAGCCTAGAGACTTGTACGAAGATTTTTTTCGTCGCGTTGTCCTCTTGTCGAGGATGTTAGCGTTGAGTAGGAAAGAAAAACCATTTTGAGGTAAATCCGTGATTTTAGACTTTTTGCTATATCTCACAAACCAATAACGCTAAAGACGTGTACGAGGTGTCATTTTTGAAATTATGACAAAGGGCCTAACGACACTTTTGTTGAAAAAAAAATTCTTTACCTGTTCAAAATGTTCATGAAGAGTGGTTGTTGAGAGAGACGATATTGCTGGATGTGTGTGTTTCAACGAACCTGTCACTGACCACGGTGGCTGTGCTCAATCGAACAATCGATATTTCGACGGGTCGGTTTATGACAGAGCGAGGGTTAGTTTTTTCTGATATTTTTACCACCGAAGAGGATCTTTAACGTGTTAACGATGATGGGTTACATGACAAATGATAATTCTATGATCAGATGAAGGCCAAACAGAACTTGGTTCTATGTTGGTTGAAGCGAGAAGAGAAAACAAACTTGCTGGAGAGGGGGACAGACTAGCAGGATGCGAATGTCATTTGAGCTTATTGGAATGCGCTGATCAGACTTGACAGCAGGTGCAATGGAAAATTACAAAGACGCAGAGGACGTTTGAAGGTTAAATAATCTGACAACCGTGGTGGCAGGGAAGAGCGAAATGCATGTGAACATGTGTGAAACCACATGTAAGCTAAACAAGTTACATCCTGTTTTGCTTTGTATGTGACAAAATGCAAGTTCATGTCTGGCACAGCAACAGCGTGGTGCCTTAATGTGATCACTGGACAAGGTTAAGCTATCTTCTTAGCACATTTCACTGCGTTCCCACAGAAACAAGAGCGTGGTGCCTTAATGCGATCACTGGACAAGGTTAAGCTATCTTCTTAGCACTTTTCACTACGTTCCCACAGAAACAAAAGCGTAGTGCCTTAATGCACTTAACAACTGTGAACTCGCATACGTCAACAATTTTACACATCGACTCTATTATTTCCCATACATTACCATCCTGAGAGAATATACAGCCCCCAAAGTTCTACCTGCTCTACTGTAGTTCGTCCTACCTTTTAGATAGCGTCTCGCTTACAAGCACGTTGCTGAATTTCCTTGATGTGGCCTATACTAGTCTGATACTAAATGTATTGACTGGTATCACACTACCGCACTCTCGACACGTTCTAAGAATCTGAAATGGCCGCGCTCTTGATTCGGATAGCTCCAGCAACCCTTGGGTCTCAATAGATGAGGGGTTTCATATCGCCGAAGTGTATAATGATTCCTGTTTTTATTTCACGGCCTAAATCATTACCTGTCGGTTGGGATGAGCGGTATGAGACGTTGGACTTAAGTTCGAATTTCCTGTATAGGACGCGAGGGTTCAAATCCCTCACTAGACATAACTATTATTCCAAAATTGGTTGCATCATGCTGGCTACGAATATTAATTTAATTTAGTGCCTAAATATATTACATTACTGTTTGCTTTACGACGCTTTTTGTCATCGAGGATATTAATTATTAATAAGAGCGCTTTGAATGATCCCCACCTATTATCCGTCGGGGCTGTGGATGCTCTCTCCAAAATGCTAAGCATCTGCCCGGGTAAGACCCGTTATTTCCCTTTCCGAACAAACTCTAAGCCAACTAGGATTAGGACCAGGGCTCACAGATGACCCAGTCAAAGTTATCTACTCATCATTCCAGAAGTTGTCACAACACCAAGTGTGCCAACACTTCCATACATTGGCTTAATCCTCCAGCCCAGAAGTAGTATTCAAAAATTCTCTACGCTATGAACACAGTATATCCAAAAGAATTTCTGGGCCTCTATTGACAATTCTTGTGTATAAATGCGATTTAAAGTGTGCGTCACGATACGTCATTAATTATTTTCTGAAAGAAATGACGTAGCCTCTAGAATTAAACTTGGTCAGTCATGCTTTTTATCCTTGTGCTGTGGAATGAAGTGATAGCTTAGTTGTTGTGATTTTGTTTCTAAGTGGATGCCAATGGTTGAAGGCTTGACCTGGTATACATGCTTTGTGGGGACGTGATCAGCTGGAGTTGGGTTTTATCTTTATGTTTACATCCCGATGCTTGGGGTTTACCGTAATCTAATCATTCATATAATAGTTAAGTTTTAAAATTTATCCTGCATGGTGGTAATATAATTTTACGTGAACTACTTACTGAATGAGCAAACAGGTAAACAGATCATTTAACCACAAGAGAGTCTGCAAAACATCTCATCTCCTTTATAAAATAGGCCTAAACCACTAGTCAGTTGCCTTTTTGCTAATATTTGCGTGGGAGCGAAAGTAATATAGTAACATTGTGTAAAGTGAAATTAAGTGTTACTATAATAAGTTAGTAATATAGTAGCATTTTGTAAAGTGAAATTAAGTGTTACTATGTTAAGTTATTATTAAACAAGATGTTCAGTAAAGAACAAATAGCCTACTTTCTCCTAAATGCATGAGTATCGTTATAACTCTTCGTCCTTTTCAGGGAGTAGGTAATTGAATGTTGGTTGTAGTAGCATGTTGAAATACAACGTGTTATAAGGATATTAAACATGAATATGAGTTGCCCTTTGCTAGTGCTACCTCTGTACAATACTTCATTCAATTCGGTTTCGCCATGTTTGAATTGATATGGTGAATCAATTTGCACACATACATGGCAGCTATCTGTAAACTATTGGGCTGATGACCTTGTAGTTCAGTCAAAAGATGCTTCCCACAAAAAGGTATGTTGCAAAATTTGGTAGAGATCAAATAATTAAGTTGGTCGTAATTTGATTTAAGCATTTAAAATTTGGGTGGCCGCCATTCCATTTGCGTCAAGATGGCGGCAATATAAAACATGACCCTGAGGTGCCCTTTGCTAGTGCGACTTCTGTACCAAATTTCGATCTATTCGGTTTTTCCGTGTTTCAATTGTTAGGGGTATCGATTTGCACACATACATGGTCACCATATGCAAACTGATGGGCTGATGACCTTGTAGCTTGGTCAAAGAACGCTTCTCACATAAGGGTATGATGTTGCAAAATTTAGTAGAAATCAGATGATTAGGTTGGTCATAATTTGATTTAGTCTTTTAAACATTGGGGAGGCCGCCATCACGTTTTTGTTAAGATGGCGGCGATATAAAACATGACACTGAGGTGCCCTTTGATAGTGCTACCTCTGTACCAAATTTCGATCAATTCGGTTTCACCGTGTTTAAACAGATAGGGGAAATCGATTTGCACCTATATATGGCCGCCATCCGCAAATTATTGGGCTGATGACCTTGTAGTTCGGTCAAAGGATTCCTTGTACATAAAGGTATAATGTTGCAAAATTCTGTAGAAATCAGATGATTAGTTTGGTCGTAATTTTATTTAAAATTGAACATTTGGGTGGCCGCCATTACGTTTTCGTCAAGATGGCGGCGATATGAAACATGACACTGAGGTGTCCTTTGCTAGTGCTAGCTCTGTACCATATTTCGTTCCATTCGGTTTCACCTTGTACGAATAGATAGGGGAAATCGATTTGCACACATACATGGCCACCATCCGTAAGTCATTGGGCTGATGACCTTGTAGGTTGGTCAAAAGATTCTTCATACATAAAGATGTAATGTTGCAAAAATTGGTAGAGATCGGATGATTAAGTTGGTCGTAATTTGATTTAAGCTTTTATCATTTGGGTGGCCGCCATTACGTTTTCGCCAATATGGCGGAAAAATAAATAATGACAATGAGGTACCCTTTGCTAGTGTTACTTCTGTACCAAATTTCGTTCAATTCAGTTTCATCGTGTTTGAATTGATAGGAGGAATCGATTTGCACACATACATGTCTGCCATCTGCAAACTATTGGGTCGATGACCTTGTAGTTTAGTCAAAAGACGCTCGCCATATAAATATATGTTGCTGCAAAATTCGGTAGAGATCGGATGATTAGGTTAGTCGTAATTTGATTTAAGCTTTGAACATTTGGGTGGCCGCCATTACGTTTCCGTCAAGATGGCGGCAATATAAAACATGACACTGAGGTGCCCTCTGCTAGTGCTACCACTGTACCAAATTTCGTTCAATTCGGTTTCACCGTGTTCGAATTGATAGGGGGGAAAGACATTCAGAGTACACACACTCACACACAGACTCACGCAAACACACAGACAGACACACAATTTTTCACCCTGTATTGATCTCGTAAGTCAACTTTCATTTTTTGCAAAAATCGAAAGTAGGCTAAAAACATTGGTTGATTAATGTTTGAACTATGCCAACGGAAAGAAAGAGCAAGGCGTATCGCGAAATAGGACTTAATTTAATACCAACCTACATTACGGTATGTTAAGTTTGGATTATATATTATTATTATAAAGCGGGTGTTTCACCTTCAGTTACAAAATGAAGCTTACTCAAAACTTTGTGGCATTATTAAGTCTTCCCATACAAATATTTTTTGAGTTTGCCCTGAATAATAATGAATGAACAACGCTTAGTTAAATAATAATGTGAAAAAAAACCCGGAGATTTATTTTGAAGATGAAAGGTTAGCACCCGCATTAAAAAAAGGAAATGCATAACATTCCTACAAAGCGGATAAATATAAGGTAAACGAAAGAACACGTAGTTTGTACGTTTAAACTTACTCATTTAGGTAATTTGCACTTTCATCTGCCTCTTCACTCTGATTTTCTTCATTTACATCCTGGGGATAAGATGGAATAATTGATGTCAGTGTTATCACCTTATACATTTACACAAAATATAACCCATGTAATTGTACAGCGCTGCTCAGCTGAAGTGAAGATATATTCGCTGAACGAATTTCTACTGTCCTTCACATCCTAGTGCTAGAGATAAACTTTATACAGATAAGTGGTTATAATACCTAGTTCTGAAACTTATAATACACTTTTAGGGACCACTTAAAATTTAGAGCGATTGAAAATGTTAATGGAAGTAATAGCATGAAGGATTGAGGACAAATGAACATTTATTTTTAATTCTTTCAACCATAAGACCATAAAAGAGAGGCAGATGACCCCGCTGTTCCGCCCCTTGAAACAATTAAAATAGAATAGACCACAACAAATCTAACGGTCCAACACATGCACATATCATTGAGTATCACGCTACTAGACTGCCCATACGAGCATGAATTTTGAGAATGAAGGCCTAAATCTATCAACATTCAGAATATTATTCACGGCATTTCTTATAGTTCACTGCAATAAAATATTTTAATGTTCAAAATGAATTTAGTTTGAGTCAATGAAATGCCACTATGGGAAGTCCATTGTAGAGCATGCTAGTAACTCTAAGAATTATGTGTCTGCTAGAATATGGGAGCACACAGTTTGCAAAGGAGATTAGAGCATGCTAGTAATTCTAATAATTATGTGTGTGCTAGTGTACGGGAGCACACAGTTTGCAAAGGAGATTAGAGCATGCTAGTAACTCTTAGAAATATGTGTCTGCTATTGTACGGGAGGACACAGTTTTCAAAGGAGATTAGAGCATGCTAGTAACTCTTAGAATTATGTGTCTGCTAGAGTACGGGAGCACACAGTTTGCAAAGGAGATTAGAGCAGCTAGTCACTCTAAGAATTATGTGTCTGCTCGAGTATGGGTGCACACAGTTTGCAAAGGAGATTATATCATGCTAGTTACTCTTAGAATTATGTGTCTGCTCGAGTACGGGTGCACACAGTTTGCAAAGGAGATTATATCATGCAAGTTACTCTAAGAATTATGTGTCTGCTCGAGTACGGGTGCACACAGTTTGCAAAGGAGATTGTATCATGCTAGTTACTCTAAGAATTGTGTGTCTGCTAGAGTACGGGAGCACACAGTTTGCAAAGGAGATTAGAGTATGCTAGTAACTCTTAGAATTGTGTGTCTGCTAGAGTACGGGAGCACACAGTTTGCAAAGGAGATTAGAGCATGCTAGTAACTCTAAGAATTATGTGTCTGCTAGAGTACGGGAGCTCACAGTTTGGAAAGGAGATTAGAGCAGGTACAAACAGTCAAAGGCTTCCGTTTGTCATCAACAAACTTGTGAGAGAACAACTCTAAATCCCTAAATGCTATTAGGACATAAGGAGATGTCTTGAAAATAAGCATGAAGTTACTTACCTCATTCAGATTGATGCATGGAACGATATCAGGAATGGAAGATTCCTCAATCTTAATGTCTGTGTAATGGTCTGTACCGTCCTGCAAAGAATTGACTTGTTTCACATATATGTTCCTTTTCGTAGGTGGAATTATGTCTTACAGATGCCTTGTAAACTTGCACTGAAGGAATCAAAGAGTAAAATAACATACTGAAGGTAATTCAACCCCGCATTCATAGTTTTCATTTGTCCATAGCCACATGGCAATAAAACCTTACAGTAATTGTTCAGCTTTTGTCAAAACGCATTTTAGTTAGAATACAATCGCAAAAACGTAGGCCTAGCTCATTGTCACTAGCATTGAGTGTGTGTTGCGACTTTGCGGCGTAGCTGCAGTTGCTTAGAGTTACCATATAACGTTAATACGGACAAGCAACGTTGATGAATTTTGTGTTAGGATATCTCGTAACAAGCGTTGACACTTAAAACAATTTTGATCTCAAGGATACCTAACGTAGGGAGTAATTTAACGGGAACGATAAACAAATAGGGGTTAATTTGTAAGTAGAGTGGTAGCTACTTGAAGTCTAATTTCATATGAATTCACTTGAATTACATAATACGTTAGTCATTGTGGTTATCAAAATGATTACGCAATGTGTTAATAGAGAACTGAAAAAGAATACTTTTATAGACAACAGCTTAAGAGCATTTCTGAACAGAAAAAGCTGCCCATGGTCCAATAAAATGCTGAGATACACCGCCATAGGCCATCTCTGGGAAGATTTCCGCGGAGACTTCGTGCCAGTCCAAAACAAGACACATCTCTCTTTCTCCTTCGTTCAACCCTCCTAGATACAAGAAGAACCCTTAACTATCAAATATGTGTGCAACATTGGAGGCTATGATGAAGATACTGACAGTCACAGCTAGCTGTGCAAGGCTGTCTTCAAGGGTGGACCATCAATTTATTCACAACCATGGCTACCTGCGGAGGGAGGCATCAAGATGCAAGGAGGACCAACATCATATTGACAGTCAAGCAGTGAAGGTCGCCCCAAGCCTCATATGAGTATCCGAACACTTCTGATCTCTTAATGTAGATTTACAATAGAAATCGTATGTCACACGGGCCAGTCTAGGATTTGACGGGGGTTTCATTTTTAGGGAGTAGTATAGATCACGATACAATTCCGTATAAGATTTCCCTAAAAACAAAATGGCGGCGATGAAGACGTCACGAAATATGCTAGATATATTTATAGAAAGCTTACGGGAAACTCCTGGGGAGTGGGTGGGTGGGAGAAATATAAACAGAAATAGGCATTTACAATAGCCCTTCGAATCGCGATACATATCGAAATTTTTGCAATTACCTAATATTTACTAAATATGTATCCTCATATTTACTTGACCTCGTTGAAATTCTGGCACTTAAGCTTATATTTACAACATATGTATCCCCATCTTCACTTGAACAACATAGGATATCTGGTAAAGATCCTGCCTGATACACATATCATATCCAAGAGTTACTGTAAATTGCAAAAATTTGCATGTCTATCGGGATCTTTACCAGACATCATATATGGTAAAGATGGGCATAAATATTTTATAAATATAAGCTACAATACCAAAATGGCGATGTGTATCGCCATCTATACCAGACATCATATACAGGGTGTTACAAAAAGGTACGGCCAAACTTTCAGAAAACATTCCTCACACACAATGAAAGAAAATATGATATGTAGACATGTGTCCGGAAACGCTTAATTTCCATGTTAGAGGTCATTTTATTACTTCTCTTCAAATCACATTAATCATGGAATGGAAACACACAGCAACAGAACGTACCAGCGTGACTTCAAACACTTTGTTACAGGAAATGTTCAAAATGTCCTCCGTTAGCGAGGATACATGCATCCACCCTCCGTCGCATAGAATCCCTGATGCGCTGATGCAGCCCTGGAGAATGGCGTATTGTATCACAGCCGTCCACAATACGAGCACGAAGAGTCTCTACATTTGGTACCGGGGTTGCGTAGACAAGAGCTTTCAAATGCCCCCATAAATGAAAGTCAAGAGGGTTGAGGTCAGGAGAGCGTGGAGGCCATGGAATTGGTCCGCCTCTACCAATCCATCGGTCACCGAATCTGTTGTTGAGAAGCGTACGAACACTTCGACTGAAATGTGCAGGAGCTCCATCGTGCATGAACCACATGTTGTGTCGTACTTGTAAAGGCACATGTTCAAGCAGCACAGGTAGAGTATCCCGTATGAAATCATGATAACGTGCTCCATTGAGCGTAGGTGGAAGAACATGGGGCCCAATCAAGACATCACCAACAATTCCTGCCCAAACGTTCACAGAAAATCTGTGTTGATGACGTGATTGCACAATTGCGTGCGGATTCTCGTCAGCCCACACATGTTGATTGTGAAAATTTACAATTTGATCACGTTGGAATGACGCCTCATCCGTAAAGAGAACATTTGCACTGAAATGAGGATTGACACATTGTTGGATGAACCATTCGCAGAAGTGTACCCGTGGAGGCCAATCAGCTGCTGATAGTGCCTGCACACGCTGTACATGGTACGGGAACAAAGGTTCTCCCGTAGCACTCTCCATACAGTGACGTGGTCAACGTTACCTTGTACAGCAGCAACTTCTCTGACGCTGACATGAGGGTTATCGTCAACTGCACGAAGAATTGCCTCGTCCATTGCAGGTGTCCTCGTCGTTCTAGGTCTTCCCCAGTCGCGAGTCATAGGCTGGAATGTTCCGTGCTCCCTAAGACGCCGATCAATTGCTTCGAACGTCTTCCTGTCGGGACACCTTCGTTCTGGAAATCTGTCTCGATACAAACGTACCGCGCCACGGCTATTGCCTCGTGCTAATCCATACATCAAATGGGCATCTGCCATCTCCGCATTTGTAAACATTGCAATGACTGCAAAACCACGTTCGTGATGAACACTAACCAGTTGATGCTACGTACTTTTGTGCTTGATGCTCGTACTGTAGAGCAATGAGTCGCATGTCAACACAAGCACTGACGTCAACATTACCTTCCTTCAAATGGGCTAACTGGCGGTGAATCGAGGAAGTACAGTACATACTAACGAAACTAAAATGTGCTCTAACATTTCGTCAACATTACCTTCCTTCAAATGGGCCAACTGGCGGTGAATCGAGGAAGTACAGTACATACTAACGAAACTAAAATGAGCTCTAACATGGAAATTAGGCGTTTCCGGACACATGTCCACATAACATATTTTATTTCTTTGTGTGTGAGGAATGTTTCCTGAAAGTTTGGCCGTACCTTTTTGTAACACCCTGCATAGGTCAAGTAAAGATGGGGATACATCATATAATGCAAACACATTTGCCATTGTAAACACAAATGTTTAAATATCCGTATTGATAATAGAATAAACGTTTAAGATTATATATTTTATATATTGGGACATGTTTCGACCTTCAATGAGGTCATCTTCAGTTGGAAACTAAAATCAATTAAGAATTAAAAACTAAAAATAGTATATATGGCTTAAATCTAAGTAAGTAATGAAAAGTTAATGATAACAAGAAGTTCCGTTAAGAACTATACAGCCTACTTTTCATGCCAATGATTATTCTACAGAATATGAACCTATCTAGAATAATGACGAAATTAAGTTGGTAATATCGAAATATCTAATTAGTTCAAAATATACCTGGTATAATGTAGCCTAATAGAGCACTACAGTTGGCAGCCCTGGTGACTGAATATATTCTTAGTTCCATCTCTTAAGGTACAGAATACAAAATTTGGTTGAAGTCCAATGGACGTTACATGCAGTTAGACTCTGGATCTTTCAGCACGCGTAAAAGCATGTTGCCAACAATACCATGCGTGTGCTGGTCAGAAATAATCTGAAATATTATGATATCTTGTTGTGCCAATTTTGGATGAAATCCATTTGTTAGTATAGAAGTTACATGTATTTTAAAATTGGACATATCAGCAGGCATAGAATCATGTTGTCAGCACTGCCTTGTATTAATTACTCCAAATTAATCTAGAATGTCAGGTGCTATACGTGTGCAAAGTATAGAGCTGTTGGCTTAAATACTTTCTGATATATTGATATTAGGGTAAAAATATAGACAGCATTTATTAACAGTTGGCAGCCCTGATTGCACTGAAGAATACTTATAGTCATATCTGATATGTTACACATAGCACATGCGAAATTTGGATGAAATCCTACTGATAGTATAGAAGTTACATGTATTTAAAAATTGGCCCTATCAGCAGGCTTAGAATCATGTTGGTAGAACTGACGTATATAAGTTACTCCAAAATTAATCAAACATGTCAGGTACTATACGTGTGCATAGTTTAAAGCTGTCGGCTTGCACACATTCTGATATATTGGTATTTGGATAAAAAAAATAGAGAGAGCAATTATTAACATTTGGCAGCCCTGGTGGCTCTTAAGAATACGCTCAGTCATATCTGTTTATGTACAGATATTACATACAAAATTTGGTTGAAATCCAGTTGATAGTGTAAAAGTTATATGCATTTAAACATTGGGCCTATCAGAAGGCTTAAAATTATTTTGGCAACACTGTCATGGTTGGCCTCCTGGAAATTAAACTGAAATAGTATTATCTACATGTGTGCCAATTTTGGAATAGCTCCTATGCATACCTTGCAGGATATCCAACATGGAGCTCAAATTTCTAGTGCGTTTTTTCAGCAGTTGGTAGCACTGACATCATTTTCAAATATGGACGTGAGCTATTCCGGTGCACATCTTTACTCATACTAAATTTGGTTTTGATTGCTGCAGCCGTTTAGGAGTTGATAGGGGGGGACACACACACAGCCAGACAGACAGACAGAAGGACAGACAGACAGACAGACAGACAGACAGACAGACAGGCAGACAGACAGACAGACACACATTTGCCCGACCTCATAAGACTACTTTTTCCTCATTTTTGCAAAATGTGAAAAGTAGGCTAAAAATTGTAATAAATGAAATATAGTAATAAAATGGATCATCATCATCATCATTTCCCCGTTTCCAGTTGACACTGGGTGGGGTAAATATGGTTCCTCTCCACTTTGTTCTGTCGTTCCACCATTCCTCTTCCCACACAGTGTTCCAATCCAGGTTCCGTTTTCTAATACTATTCTCCACCGAGTCCATCCAACGCATTGTTGGTCTGCCTCGTCCTCTCTTCCCTGTCATCCGTCGTTCCAGTGCTCGTCTTCGTAGCCTTACTTCATTCATCCGTTTTACATGTCCAAACCATCTCAATCAGTTTTGCTCCAGTTTGTCATTTAGTTTCTGTACTCCCAGTTCTTTCATATCACTCTGTCCCTCCTCGTTTTCTGGACCATACTTCTCAGGAATCTCATCTCAGCTGCTTGTACTCTGCTCTCATTCCTCTTAGTCATTGTCCAAGTTTCTGCTGCATATGTCATTATAGGAACATAATATGCTTTGTACATAACTTCTTTAGCCTTAATTGGTATATCTGACACACCCCCTTACTACAGGTTATTAATAGGTGAAGGTAAGTGAAGCGACTGGACCATTTTCAACCATAACCCGAGGTGTCTATCTTGAGAGCTGTCTACAGAATCCCAGACCCAGAAATGACACACACGGTTCATATTTTAAAACAACACTTCTATTCATAAACCAAATATTACAAAACAAATACAATAAATAAATACATGCAGTTCAAATAAAATAAAAAGGTGTGGTACCTGACGTAGGATGAAACTTACTTTGTATTGGCTCCCAAAATATTTCTCTTAGGACCGAATATCCTTTCACTTTAAATAATTAACAGCTGACTCGATAACATCAAGAAATAGGCCTGAGTAATAATTCCGTATGTGCATAATTGTATAACTTTCAGGTAAGTCGGAAATCAATCTTCAATAATATTTTAATACCGTCAATTAATAGGTAATGCCATCAGACACTAAATATATTAAATCATGGATAATTCCTTTTAACCTGAGCAAACTCGGAACAAGATCTCAATACGTCAATCCCTTTTAAACATGGTGCCACGATTTTCCTTTTGTCATCTAACAGCTGACAATCATAACAAGGTTATCCAGAACACAACAACCGATTACCAAAAACAGAAGACGAACGCAATGCCAGCAAATACGAACTCCCACTCTAATAAAATAAAAGCTTTAAATAATTTACCCGGACCTCAATTAGGCAAGATACACATGCACCCCAGAAATATATAATAATCCACTTACTTCTCTCTGGAACATAATACCTTTTACCAAATCTTCATAACTCCAATAAATCACATTTGGCCTCTTACAGAAATCTCATCTTTCTGCCACATTTTACATAAAAATATTAATTAATTTGAAGAGAAACTATTCCATGTCGATTCATATTTGGTTAGAGCAAGATACGCCGAACTTTACAAAGCAAGACATCCGAATGAGTAGCTGAAAGCTACTCAATATTTGTAGACTACATGATGTTACGTCTTGTACAGATCATGTCCCAACACTCCGTTATTGCATCGCGCAATTACTAACAGTCGATACTAAGGGAACCATCTTCTTTGGCAAGTCAGAACACTCACCACATGCGGACAAGCTTACCGTTTTCACCACTAGGCGGACACAACTTAGTAGTAGCGCCTTACCAAGGCGCTGCTGCACCCTAGCGTAGATAAAGAGCACTACCTCATCTCAACTCCCAAGAATTTGCATGCAAACGTCAAAATCATGTGTCTTACAGTCGTGGCAAATAGAAACGGCACATACTCCCTCCCTTCAGACTTGGCGCCGGTAAAGTACCAAGCCAACGAAATTGTCCAACTGAAAATGTACATGCACCAATACCAATCTTCAACAAATACCAACCTTCAGTACCCAAATTCATCTCTTCAAAACTGGTTTAGTTTTAGGCATGCATTAAATAAGGAGGTAGAAATAAACACTTCTTCACAAGTTCGTTCAAAATCCACCACCACAAGTTTGATTACCCACAGGTCGAAGATAGTTCATGCAGAAGTCAACGTAGCTAATGGTACATCCCTTTTCATGCCAAGAAAATTGCGTCTTACATGTAACATGATACATCAGATAACTTGTACAGACAATAATACATCATAGTATACATAATTCATCTTTCTTTCGAGGATAAGTTCAGATTCGCATTAGTTTCCAGATGACAGTTCCACCATCCTGGCCACAGATAGTCTTCACAGTACATCCGAAATCTTCTACGCAGACGAATCAACGATGATAGCAGCTGAAACCAAATTCGACTAGGCGAGTATCGTTTTCATGGAATAGTTTACACAAACGTTTGACATTAAACAATATAAACAAACAATATCATTACATGTATCCAAAATATGGCAGAAATTTTCCTAATGCAAAACCTATCTCAGAAAATCCACACCTTTTACAAAATATTTAAGTTTACACATATTTTAAATAAACAATTAGAAGTGTTGATGAGTACTCAAAGCAATATAAGAAAATGTAGAATTGACAAACCAAATTCATAACAATTACAGTGAAGCAAGCAAATCCCAGTTGAAAAATGAGTTCTTTAGTATTAAAAAAAACTAATATCCCCAAATGAATGTTGGCATAAGTCCCTTATCACACATCTGTCTCAACTCATTTAGGCTACAAGCAAAAAATCTACCCAAGAAAACCATTAACAGATTCGAAACCCAAGGAAAAAAGAAAGAAAGACCAAGAAAGCATCAATAAAAGAAGTATCAACTGACCACACGTGCAGACCTAAGAAAACCCCAACACATTCACACACACATCTTTGCATAACCTCTAAATTCACCCAAGAAAACAGTTACTACCCACAAATATCCCCAAAATGTTCCACCACGATATAAATAGGAGTTCGTTAAAACCGTGACACATTACCACAAATATCCTTTAAATAAACAATTACCTTAGACTGTCTCGGATAAGAATTTCAACAAATTCACTTCAACGAAACAACGACCATTACCACATTAACTTCATGACACACACAACTCACCTGTAAGTACCTACTTCCTCAGTTGAACAAGCAAAGATAAGTGCACAAGGTCACTACTCGGAGAAACTATTTCGGAATGGTTAGTAAATACTTACCTTCAAATACATATTCAGCTTATGCCACCTAATATTTGAGTCCCATACCTCCATATACGTTAGGATCTTAAGCTGAACAAGGATATTTTAACGACCCTATTTATATACTCGGCTACCATTGAAAACATTTAAAATAAAACATAACTTTACCCATTAAAACAAGAAACGAGAACAAAATTCCTCCCCAAATTAAATAACAAATTAGAGATTCTCATTCATACCAACACAATACACTAACGCACAATTATACCACCTTCCTCCAGAACCAGTATACAATTTTGAAGATTCAAATAAAGGTCACTTTACTACAAACACGCACTAAAGCATCATGTAGGTCATACACGATCTTGAAAATTCAAAATTATTACAGTAACACAAAATGAAATTCCTCTCCGTACCAACAAAATGTCAAAAGCCATTTAGAAAATTCTAACCTTTCGCCTACATACCAACTTGACGCAAAACAATGGGTCACTCTGGTTATACACAATGCAGAAGATTCCAAATAGAGACATTTATACACAATACACACAAATCCATCCATCGTTCATCAAACATACAATTCATACAGAACATACATACATACATAGTGTGTGTGGTTTCCAAAGATCAACACAATTTTGAAAATACAATACAGCTTACAAGATCACCACAACATCTTCAGGAATTATGTTTCATTCTGGCATCACACCAACGTCTAAGGTGATTATACGACCCACATAAGTCGCACCGCCTACCTTGATATGTATCACCCTCAGCATATCTCCAGTTGGAACGCCCCTGAAAATTATGGTATGGACCAGAAACAGGAACAACATCTTGACATACCTCTCCCTGAAATAAAGCATTATTAAAACCCTGAACAGGTTGTCTTCCTCCAGACTGAACAGCACTCGTCCACTGAAAAACAGGCTGAGAACCAATTTGCCCAAAGGTACCCTGAATAGAAGAACATGGTATCGATGAATTTGCCATGCGAACAGCATCTGCCTTTTTAAACTTCTCAGCAGTAAGAACAAGATCATAAAACTCCTTATAAGACTTAGGCCTAGCACACATGGTTAAACACAATCTATAAATGGGGTTAATTCCTTCGACTAATGAGGCAACGATTTGCTCCCCCGACAACTGAACAGCAAATACTTTAGCATAATGCCTAACATCCACAAAATAATCGTTCAGTGTTTCATCCATTCTCTGTCCTCTGAATAAATAGCTTCGATGAAGGTCTGACAAGGTGTACGGGGTAATAAAATAATTTAAAACTTCCATTTGAAAATTAATTAAAGAATTTCCAGCAGACATGTTATTAATTAAGATTTGTCGAAGCATACCTGAAGTGCAAGGAAACACCATTCTAAATATTTGACGTTCGGACAGTCCAAACACCACAGCACTGTCTTTTAATTCTACAAATTTCCTAAGAAATTGCACTAATAAATCATTCTCAGTACCATTACAGATGTGAAAATTCTTTAAAATCAAGGCAATCGGATTGGGTAACGTAGCAAATCTAACATTGATATCTGCCATGACATTTCCAGGGTCACATACTTGAGAAGAATCTCCTAAATTCATATTATGCTTCATCAAATTATGCTCGACAACATCAGTTACATTCATTAGACTTTCACTTGTTTGTACAGACTTCACACAACGAGAAATTCCAGAAGTTAGATTAATTGAGGCATTCGCACTATTTTCTCTCGATAAGGACTTAGATGACAAGCTGAATTCATTATTTAAATTAGCCTGGTCAATAATATTAGGCCTAGCTGAACATGACATATTTCTCGAAGGCTGACTAGACGACCCATTCCGGTGCTGCATAACAGCAGGATTATAAATTCGTAAATCATTAATAGACAACACAGATTCTACATCTTCAACCAAATTATTATCAACATTCACAGCGCACCGATTACTATTCTCAGAACCTCCACCTATTGATGACGTCAAAGATTCACTTTTATAATCACCGGTTACACCAGAAAACATACGTTCGTAAATAATAGCCAACCTATCACGCAAACTTGACAATTCATTTGCAAATGAAATACCGTCCTCAACTTTTGACCAGACATTAATTAAATCAGCCAATCTCAATATCCAATGCAGAGCTCGCCACCTTAATTTATTTCTTTGATATTCAGACGAATCGATAACACCCTTCAACGAAGCACAATCACTTAATAAGTTTGAAACAGATGTAATGACACTAGACTTACCCAATTCCCAATATTCACTGTTAATAGGCGGGATAATTACAGGAGCATCACGTAACGACCTCAAGACAGCCAAATCAGTTACTCTATTTCCCTGTGGAATCCTTCCACGAATCAAGATCTCGAACCCCAATTCATCTTTCCTCAGATAATATATGTTTGGGAGAACTCGTTTTTCCATTACCAGGTGGGTTTGTATACATGAAACATAAAACACACAAAAATTAGTAACATTTACAGAATATAACACTGATTATAATTTATTTTTGGTATATCACTTCTAGTTCCTAACTCTGAACAACTCTCACGATGTGTTAAACACGTAAAACCACGCTCTCGATACAAGTGACACACCCCCTTACTACAGGATATTAATAGGTGAAGGTAAGTGAAGCGACTGGACCATTTTCAACCATAACCCGAGGTGTCTATCTTGAGAGCTGTCTACAGAATCCCAGACCCAGAAATGACACACACGATTCATATTTTAAAACAACACTTCTATTCATAAACCAAATATTACAAAACAAATACAATAAATAAATACATGCAGTTCAAATAAAATAAAATAAAAAGGTGAGGTACCTGACGTAGGATGAAACTTATTTTGTATTGGCTCCCAAAATATTTCTCTTAGGACCGAATATCCTTTCACTTTAAATAATTAACAGCTGACTCGATAACATCAAGAAATAGGCCTGAGTAATAATTCCGTATGTGCATAATTGTATAACTTTCAGGTAAGTCGGAAATCAATCTTCAATAATATTTCAATACCGTCAATTAATAGGTAATGCCATCAGACACTAAATATATTAAATCATGGATAATTCCTTTTAACCTGAGCAAACTCGGAACAAGATCTCAATACGTCAATCCCTTTTAAACATGGTGCCACGATTTTCCTTTTGTCATCTAACAGCTGACAATCATAACAAGGTTATCCAGAACACAACAACCGATTACCAAAAACAGAAGACGAACGCAATGCCAGCAAATACGAACTCCCACTCTAATAAAATAAAAGCTTTAAATAATTTACCCGGACCTCAATTAGGCAAGATACACATGCACCCCAGAAATATATAATAATCCACTTACTTCTCTCTGGAACATAATACCTTTTACCAAATCTTCATAACTCCAATAAATCACATTTGGCCTCTTACAGAAATCTCATCTTTCTGCCACATTTTACATAAAAATATTAATTAATTTGAAGAGAAACTATTCCATGTCGATTCATATTTGGTTAGAGCAAGATACGCCGAACTTTACAAAGCAAGACATCCGAATGAGTAGCTGAAAGCTACTCAATATTTGTAGACTACATGATGTTACGTCTTGTACAGATCATGTCCCAACACTCCGTTATTGCATCGCGCAATTACTAACAGTCGATACTAAGGGAACCATCTTCTTTGGCAAGTCAGAACACTCACCACATGCGGACAAGCTTACCGTTTTCACCACTAGGCGGACACAACTTAGTAGTAGCGCCTTACCAAGGCGCTGCTGCACCCTAGCGTAGATAAAGAGCACTACCTCATCTCAACTCCCAAGAATTTGCATGCAAACGTCAAAATCATGTGTCTTACAGTCGTGGCAAATAGAAACGGCACAATATCCTTGTTCCATACTTGTCCCCGTACCTGTTGGTAGAAAGCACTCCCGAGCTGTATTCTTATGTGGTGCAGCAACACATAATGTAATGTTATACAGTGTTGTTATTGAGGCTAGTGGTGGAGTGTCACAGGGTGGTGCAACAGCACATAGTGTAAGGTTATACAGTGTTGTTATTGAGGCTAGTAGTGGAGTGTCAGTGTGGTGGAACAGCACATAGTGTAAGGTTATACAGTGTTGTTATTGAGGCTAGTAGTGGAGTGTCAGTGTGGTGGAACAGCACATAATGTAATGTTATAGTGTTATTATTGAGGCTAGTCGCGGAGGGTCAGTGTGGTGGAACAGCCCATAATGTAATGTTATACAGTGTTATTATTGAGGCTAGTGGTGGAGTGTCACAGTGTGGTGCAACAGCACATAGTGTAATGATATACAGTGTTATTATTGAGGCTAGTGGTGGAGGGTCACAGTGTGGTGCAACAGCACATAGTGTAAGGTTATACAGTGTTATTATTGAGGCTAGTGGTGGAGGGTCACAGTGTGGTGCAACAGCACATAGTGTAAAGTTATACAGTGTTGTTATTGAGGCTAGTAGTGGAGTGTCAGTGTGGTGGAACAGCACATAATGTAATGTTATACAGTGTTATTATTGAGGCTAGTGGTGGAGTGTCACAGTGTGGTGCAACAGCACATAGTGTAATGATATACAGTGTTATTATTGAGGCCGAGTGGTGGAGGGTCACAGTGTGGTGCAACAGCACATAGTGTAAGGTTATACAGTGTTATTATTGAGGCTAGTGGTGGAGGGTCACAGTGTGGTGCAACAGCACATAGTGTAATGATATAAAGTGTTATTATTGAGGCTAGTGGTGGAGTGTCACAGTGTGCTACAACAGCACATAGTGTAAGGTTATACAGTGTTATTATTGAGGCTAGTGGTGAAGTGTCACAGTGTGGTGCAACAGCACATAGTGTAAGGTTATACAGTGTTGTTATTGAAGCTAGTAGTGAAGTGTCAGTGTGGTGGAACAGCACATAATGAAATGTTATACAGTGATATTATTGAGGCTAGTGGTGGAGTGTCACAGTGTGGTGCAACAGCACATAGTGTAATGTTATACAGTGTTATTATTGAGGCTAGTGGTGGAGGGTCACAGTGTGGTGCAACAGCACATAGTGTAATGATATAAAGTGTTATTATTGAGGCTAGTGGTGGAGTGTCACAGTGTGCTACAACAGCACATAGTGTAAGGTTATACAGTGTTATTATTGAGGCTAGTGGTGGAGTGTCACAGTGTGCTACAACAGCACATAGTGTAAGGTTATACAGTGTTATTATTGAGGCTAGTGGTGGAGGGTCACAGTGTGCTACAACAGCACATAATGTAAGGTTATACAGTGTTATTATTGAGGCTAGTGGTGGAGGGTCACAGTGTGCTACAACAGCACATAGTGTAAGGTTATACAGTGTTATTATTGAGGCTAGTGGTGGAGTGTCACAGTGTGCTACAACAGCACATAGTGTAATGATATAAAGTGTTATTATTGAGGCTAGTGGTGGAGGGTCACAGTGTGCTACAACAGCACATAGTGTAAGGTTATACAGTGTTATTATTGAGGCTAGTGGTGGAGGGTCACAGTGTGGTGCAACAGCACATAGTGTTATGTTGTAAAGTGTTATTATTGAGGCTAGTTGTGGAGTGTCACAGTGTGTTACAACAGCACATAATGTAAGGTTATACAGTGTTATTATTGAGGCTAGTGGTAGAGGGTCACAGTGTGCTACAACAGCACATAGTGTAAGGTTATACTGTGTTATTATTGAGGCTAGTGGTGGAGGGTCACAGTGTGGAGCAACAGCACAAAGTGTTATGTTATAAAGTGTTATTATTGAGACTAGTGGTGGAGTGTCACAGTGTGTTACAACAGCACATAATGTAAGGTTATACAGTGTTATTATTGAGGCTAATCGTGGAGGGTCACAGTGTGCTACAACAGCACATAGTGTAAGGTTATACAGTGTTGTTATTGAGGCTAGTGGTGGAGTGTCACAGTGTGGTGCAACAGCACATAGTGTTATGTTATACAGTGTTATTATTGAGGCTAGTGGTGGAGTGTCACAGTGTGTTACAACAGCACATAATGTAAGGTTATACAGTGTTATTATTGAGGCTAATCGTGGAGGGTCACAGTGTGGTGCAACAGCACATAGTGTAAGGTTATACAGTGTTATTATTGAGGCTAGTGGTGGAGTCTCACAGTGTGGTGCAGCAGTACATAGTGTAATGTAATACAGTAGCCCATGAACTTGAGAGGGGATTCAATTTCTCTGATAACATGTGTTACTGTGATGGCTGTAGTAGAGTGTGTATTTGTACTTCAAATAAGGATTTGAAAGGAGGTTGCTATGGCCTTCAGTTAGGAACTATCCCGGTATTGGTTCGAGTATAATAAATAACCCCTGGCGCTACAGCCCACGAAGGGCCAAGGCCTACCAATCGACAGCTGCCCAGCCATTTGGCCTGAGTGGTCAGCGCATCGGGTCCCCTCAGCGAATAATCTTGGTTTTCGTGACCGAGATTTGCTTCGAGTAAAAGTGGGAAACCACGGAAAACAATTACCAAGTGTCACATTAATACACCTGGTCGTCAAAATTATTATTTATGTATAATTTTATATCATATTTACTATTTAAGTCACCCAAACCTATGTGACATTTTGGGTCTAATTTTACACACTTGATGCCGTTGCTAATACGGAAGATTTTGAATCTCTACCTTATGACGAAAGGTATCACGCACAATATCTTGTATGTAATCTGTACTAGAACTAAAGTTTTATACACTCCGTTAAGGTGTGTTCTATTACTGATATGTTGACGATTATGTATTATTAATCATAATATATTTATGCTACATTTTTAACCTATTTTCAATTTTGAAAAAAATAGGCTTATGAGATCACCTTTTGTCCGTGTGTGTGTGCGTGTGTGTGAGGTGTGTGTGTGTTTCCCCCTAATAAAATCTAAACGGCTGGAGCGATTTCAATGAAACTCGGCAAGTTCATAGCACTATTCCGGGCGACCCCGACCGTGCCCTTCAAATTTTGTTACGTCACACCAATCCAACATGGCGGTTGTGCGAAATATTTCACCAGCATTCAGTATCTCCGAAACTATTCCTGATATCACCCTGGAATTTTTTACGGTGATAAAGAGAACTACTAGAAGTTTACCTATGTAACTTTTGAAAAACTGGTAACTACAAAACCAACATGGCGGCCACGCGAATTGGCGACTTTTAAATAGACGTTTCTCGCGATTTAACCAACCAAACGCAATAAAACTTGGTACAGTATATGTTTAGACACATTGTAATGCACCGACATCTAACATCGTTCAATTTTTTACATAACCACAAGATGGCGGATGTGCGAACTATTTCACCGGCATTCTATATCTCCGAAACTATTAGTGATATCACCCGGAAATTTTGTACGGAGATAAAGGGCACTACTGGAAGTTCATCTATAAGACTTTTGAAAACCGGTTAACTACAAAACGAACATGGCGGCCAAGCAAATTTGAAAATTTTAAATAGACCTTTCTCGCGAATTAATGTTCCAAACGTAATGAAATCTGGTACCTGAAATGTTTATACACATTGTAATGCTCTGGTATCTAATTTAGTTCAATTGTTTACATAACCTCAACATGGCGGCTGAGCGATTTTTAAAATTATTTTTTTATTTCTTGTGTCGTAATCATGCGATCGAAGTGAAAGTTTGAATAATGAACCTACGCAATAATTTTCCTTTAATGGTACATGACTCTATGTCCTATACATTTAACAATCCAACATGGTGACCATCCGAAATATTTAGACGGCTTTGAATATCTACGAATCTATTATAGTAATCAAACTGATTTTTTATGTTCATAGGGGCTATGAACTTAAGTTCACCTATAGGACTTTAAATAACCTGGTGATCACAAATCCAACATGGCGACGGCGGGAAATTTAAATATTCACATGGACGTTTCTCGCAATTTAACCATACGAGTGCAGTGAAACTTGGTACAGTAAATCCTTATACGAATGTTAATCCACTGGCATCTAATTTATTTCAATTGTTTCCATAACCACAAGATGGCAGCTGTGCGAAATTTTAAAATCTACAGTATGCTTGTGTCCTAATCATGCGATTGAAGTTTGAATGCTACACGTACACAGTATTCTTCATGTAACAGTACATAACTCTAGGACCTACATATATAAAATCCAACATGGCGACCATCCGAAATATTTAGTCGGTTCTCAATATCTACGAATCTATTACAGCAATCAAACTGAAATTTTGTATGTTGATAGTGGCAATTAACATAAGTAGGATATACAGTATGAAAATAGGCTGTAGAGTTCTTCACGGAACTACTTGTTTTTATTTTTGACAGTGTTTACCTCCACAAGCAGTTTTTAGCCTACTTTCGATTTTTGCAAAAAATGAAAGTAGACTTATGAGATCACTACAAGGCGAAAAAAGTGTGTCTGTCTGGGTGTGTGTATGTGTGTGAGTATGTGTGTGTGTGTGTGTGTGTGTGTGTGTGTGTGAGAGAGAGTGTGTGGTACTCTGAATGTCTGTCCCCCCCCTATCAATTCGAACACGGTGAAACCGAATGGAATGAAATTTGGTACAAAGGTAGCACTAGCAAAGGACACCTCAGTGTCATGTTTTATATCGCCGCCATCTTGACGGAAACGTAATGGCGGCCACACAAATGTTCAAAGCTTAAATTAAATTACGACTAACCTAATCATCCGATCTCTACCAAATTTTGCAACAGCATACCTTTATGGGGCAGCATCCTTTGACCAAACTAATAGGTCATCAGCCTAATAGTTTGCGGATGGCGGCCATCTTTGTGTCAAAATCGATTACCCCTATTAATTCGAACACGGTTAAACCGAATTGAACAAAGTTTGGTACAGAGGTAGCACTAGCAAAGGACACCTCAGTGTCATGTTTTATATCGCCGCCATCTTGACGGAAACGTAATGGCGGCCACACAAATGTTCAAAGCTTAAATCAAATTACGACTAACCTAATCATCCGATCTCTACCAAATTTTGCAACAACATACCTATATGGGGGCAGCATCCTTTGACCAAACAAATAGGTCATCAGCCTAATAGTTTGCGGATGGCGGCCATCTTTGTGTGAAAATCGATTGCCCCTATTAATTCGAACACGGTGAAACCGAATGGAACGAAATTTGGTACAGAGGTAGCACTAGAAAAGGCCACCTCAGTGTCATGTTTTATATCACCGCCATCTTGACGGAAACTTAATCGCGGCCACCCAAATATTAAAGGCTAAAATGTAATTACGACCAACCTAATAATCTAGTCTCTACCAAATTTTGCAACAACAAATCTTTATGTGAGAAGCATATTCTGACCAAACTGCTAGATCATCAGCCCAATAGTTTGCAGATGGTGGCCAAGTATGTGTGCAAATCGATTCCCCCTATCAATTCAAACACGGTGAAACCGAATTGAACGAAATTTGGTACAGAGGTAGCACTAGCAAAAGGCACCTCAGTGTCATGTTTTATATCGCCGCCAATTTGACGGAAACGGAATGACGGCCACCCAAATGTTAAAAGCTTAAATCAAATTTCGACCATCCTAATAATTTGATCTCTACCGGATTTTGCAACAACATGCCTTTTTGTGGAAAGCATCTTATGACTGACTACAAGGTCATCAGCCCAATAGTTTGCAAATAGCGACCATGTATGTGTGCAAATCCATTCCCCAGATCAATTCAATCACGGTGAAACCGAATTGAATGATTTTTTTTTACAGAGGTAGCACTAGCAAAGGGCACCTTATATTCATGTTTAATATCCCTATTGCACGTTGTATTTCAACAAGCTACTACAACCAACATTCAATTATACTCCTTTAAAAGGACAAAGAGTTATAACAATACCCATGCATTTAGGAGAAAGTAGGCTATATGTTCTTTACTGAACATCTTGTTTGTATTACAAATCAGAAATACAGTAACTTTTGAGTGATATTGCAGATTGTTCTATGAATATTTTTAGCCTTTGATATTCGGGTTATATTGTCATTGGTAATTATCCTGCCCTATGACTACTGTATGCTACCGGGTGAGTTAGCCATGGTTGTTACGGCGTGGCTGCAGGCAGTCGCTCACATCCGGGAGGCGAGAAGGTTCGAATCCCCCGCCGGCAGCCTTGAAGATGTTTTTCTGTGATTTCCCTTCTTTTGTGAGACCGAGTTCTCGAGGATTTGTGTATATAAATCCCTTTTTACTAATGTTGCATGCTCTAGTACGTTATTGCATTCCACAGTACTTTTCGACTAGGCTTACAGTGAGTTAATATTGCATTTGAGTAACATCAGAGTTGAGGAAAACTATGTTCTAAACTCACATAGGGGAAAAATTATTAGGTTCTGAGAAATATCATAGCATGTATGTGTGCTATAACATATAAAGGCACCTCCCGGGCAACGCCGGGTACAATAGCTAGTATTTTATAATCATAAGCTAAAATGCCAAAATTCCGATGTGTATCGCCATCTTTACCACACATCGTATATTGGTGAAAATATTTTACAAATATCAGCTAGAATGCCAAAATTTGGATGTGTATCAGGATTTTTACCAGACCAATATAGGTCAAGAAGAGATGGGGACACATATTTTATAGATAAAGACCTAAGCGACAATATGAAAATTTGGAAAACGATGCACATCTCATTTCCAAGGGTTGTTCCAAATTCCATTCACCAACCCAAAACCCTTAATTCCCAGACATTTTTCCTTAAGCTTGCCAAGTATACATTAAGTGTCCTTCGAGATGTCGTCGATACTTCATCACTGCAGCCATTTTGTTAATATGGCTTCCCATACATACACGAACCTTACTTGTGGCTTACGGCCCAGACCCCCTTGCTTGTAGCACAAGCAGTAATTCACTTGTTAATAAGGCTTTCCAGACATACACTATGTGTTTTGGTGTGAAAGGTTATCACTAAAGCTGTGTTTCATCCTCAGACAAATATGCCAGAAGAGTGAACCTGCATTACCAATAAATTAGCTACTGTTACCACATCGTGTGGTGTAGACTTCAGGTACAATAGATCCAAGGAACTCGCATTATGATTACAATAACAACAACTGCTCACTGCTAAAATAAGAAGTATTTAAATGACATTAAATATAGAACCTATGATCACCTGTATTTCAAGTTCCGATTTGACTGCACATTTGTTTTCTTCGAAATGATCACCAGACTCATCCTTCAGGTTATAAGAGGGTAACAGGTCGATTGATTCCTAGAAAGTATTATACAAGTGTGAGCCAACATAAAAAAAAATACAGACAGAATAATTTATTGTACTTAGTTATGTGTAACGATAAAATATTAAACATCCTGGTTAGCCTTGGTAGCAAGTATTAAGTCACTAAACCTTGCTTGTCATGAACATCACTAAGATTGCTAAGTCACACGATATACATAATAAATACAACTTACAATATTAGGCAATTCATCAGTTTGAGACGGCCATTCTGGCTCACTCTTAATGAGTGGTTGTTGATCCATATTGTCCAGCAAACTGGAACACACACAGCGCGCTTAAGGATAATAAGAAAGCATACTTATACCAGTACGCCAAATCATTATCATTATTAAATGAGGTAATTTCAGAACTTAGAATTCAAATAAGACTACAGTAATGAGAATATATCCCTCCAGGTGCACAGTGAGAAGTAGAGGTTAGCGCTCCACTTATATGATATTAACTTAGTTAGTGTATAATATTGAGTAAAATATTAAGATCTATCATTGCGATAGAATGGGGACTCACTGGTGCCAGCCACAGAAATAAAGCATCCTATAAATTGGTTTTACACAAATATGAGCACAATATGACGGGGCAGAGAATTACAATACAAACCTATCAACGTAAATGTAAACTCAAGTCACACCACGAGTAGGCCAACTAAGAAATTGGCGGTAACTGGATACTATGTGTTTCAGAAAATAAGTCAAATTCCGTCTCATGTTACAAGATACACACTTCAAACCAAACACAACATATCTCCGCCAGAACCAACAATAAACGGAAGAGATTCGAAGATGTGTTTATCCGTACCAACTTATAAATACCATCACCGGGTAACTTGTAAAATTGTCATCATAGAGAAGTTTCTAGTTACTCATTTAAACCTGTGTATCCTCGGTAATCAAAAATCATAAATTAATCTACACAGGGCACGAACACGTCCAAGCAGAACTCCGGTTGTAAGATTCATCTTCATTATGAGATTTAGTCACGTCTGAAAAGGGTACTTCTAATATCCGTACATTGAACTCTCAGATCTTAATATTTTGCCGCGAGGGACCGTACATGGAAGACACTAACTCGGTGACGATATTGCTTGCAACAGTAAAAACTTCGGGGCGAAGTTGTTGTTGATGATAAATAGCCTTGGCACGGTGTAAGAAAAACTGTGAGACTAGGGATGTTTTTCTAACACAAATCAGTTTATTTGTGTTATTATATAGGCTATTCTTATGCACCGGTGACATATTACAAAACTTAATGAAACAAATACATATTCCATCAATGACCTAAACTTAATTGGCATCTTCTTTCCCGGACACTGGCACTTAAACCCTTTGCCCCAATTACCTTTATTCCCCAAAGGGAACAGCAATTTGGAACATGGAATATACGAGGCACGTCCAGAAAGTAAGATCCTTTTGATAATTAAATTAAATTGTGTACAGATACTGAAAAATTATTTATTGCACAACATTCTACACCTCCTAAACTACTTTTCCACGTAACTGCCGAACTTTTGCAGGCATTTGTCATAGCGTGGCTCAAGTTTTTGGATACCTCCTTCATAGAAGTTTGCGCCTGTGTCTTCAACCAGTTGGAAGCATCTTCTTTCAGCTCGTCGTCATTGTTGAAGTGTTGACCGCCAAGGAAAGACTTGAGATGTGTGAACAGATGAAAGTCGCTAAGAGCGAGGTCAGGGCAGTACGGAGGGTGGTCAAACACGTCCCAGCCAAATCCCTGTAGGAGGTTTTTCGTCACATTTGCAGTGTGTGGTCGTGCGTTGTCGTGAAGAAAAACAACACCTTTTGACAGCAAACCCTCGGCGCTTATTCTGTATTGTGCGGCGCAATTTCCTAAGTGTCTCGCAGTAAGCATCTGCGTTGATTGTCTGACCACGCGGTAAGAAATCAATGAGTAAGATGCCTTTCCAGTCCCAGAACACTGTGCACATCATTTTCCGAGTTGTCAAGATTTGTTTCGGCTTAACCTTTGCTGGGGATGAAGTGTGCCTCCATTCCATTGATTGACGCTTACTCTCAGGGGTGTCGTAAGAAACCCAAGTTTCATCTCCTGTGACTATCTGTGTCAGAAATTCTTCCCGCCTTCATTGTAACGGGTCAAAAAACTGAAGTGCACTACCCATCCGTTTTGTTTTGTGTTGCTCTGTAAGAATCTTTGGTACCCAACGTCGGCAAAGTTTAATAACGTTCAGTTTTTCGGTAACAATTTCATGAATTAGTGATCGTGAGATTTGGGGAAATTCCATAGCGAGAGCACTAATTGTAAACCTGCGGTTTTCCCGGATCTTGTCATCATTCGCGTGGACCAGTTCTTCTGTAACCTAAGATGGACGCCCACTTCGTTCTTCATCTTGCACTTCACTACGTCCTTCATTGAAATGTCGGACCCTTCTTCTCACCATTGAATCACTCATCGCATTTTGTCCATACACTTCGCAAATTTGCCGATAAATTTCAATTGGTTTCACTTTCCTAGCATTCAGAAAACGAATCACAGATCTGTTTTCACAAGCGGCGGGATTTTCAATCAACACCGACATTGTACGAGTAAACATGCACAACAACGCGTACGTGGCTGACAGCGCTCTCCAAATGGCGCACGTTTCTTCTCCTTGATACAGAGCGTCTACCGCGCATATGCGGAACTGCGCTGCAGCGGAACGTACAACTAGTTGAAGACACAGGCGGCACACGTCTATGAAGAAGGTATACAAAAACTCGTGCCACGCTACGTCAAATTCCTGCAACATTTCGGCAGTTATGTGGAAAAGTAGTTTAATGGTTGTAGAATTTTGTGCAATAAATAATTTTTCTGTATCTGTACACATTTTAATGTTATTACAAAATGGAACTTACTTTCTGGACGTACTTCGTATGATGCCCAGCCAAGCTGGTACACGGAAAATGGATACGGTACCGTACTGGAACGGTAAATTGATCATCACACTATAAAGTTACCTAGCGTAGTGGCTAGCATTTTGGCTGATCGCAAAGGCCCGGGTTTGACTCCTGGCTCAGCCGCAAGCCATTTCTTTCTGGTCTGAGGATCTCTCTGCCAACCTGGAAGTGGTTTCCCCCACTCCTACTAAATGCGAATGCTGGGATAGTACCCAACCGAAGGCCATGTCCGCTTCCTGCCCTAATCCTACCTCAATTACAAATGCACACTAGTTTAGGTTTCACAGAGTTGGGAAAAATACCGGTCCTCCCAATATGTATTTTTTGTAAGTTTATACAAAATAAACAATACTCACGAAAAGGTATTTTAGGTACAAAATACAGGTACACTTACAAATTTACGGAAAATACAAAATACTATTTTCAAATTCATTTCAAAATACAAAGTACTTTCTTCCATTTAGACTCTTCAAAATAACAATAATATATTACTAATAGAAATATTACTGTCATTATTGGCCTGAACGGATACGCGTGTTAACGTGCAAAGCCACCGTCAGTCCCCTTGAAATGTTTCTCCTCACCTTGTCTCCGATCCCGTAAAATGGGGAATAATATGTAGAGATAATAATAATTATTCTTTCGTTTCATCCTCTTTGGGGTACGTTGAATCAATCATTTCTCTGTGTGTTCTTCTTTCCTTTGTGCCCGGTAACTCAACATTCTTTCTGATCTTTTCCTGTCTTCTTCCGAGATGATGGGTTTGGATTTAATGTAGATTTGTCTTGGAAACATATGTTTACGTTTTTAGTAATTAGTTTTGCTTGTCATTTGAGCAGTGAATATTGTGTAATTTTGTTTTAAATTATACTCGGCCATCTTTAGTTTCTTGAAACCATGTGGGTTTTGTTTTGCATTACGGAAGAAATCAAAGATTCGTTTGGTTAATCTATTAGAGTTCATTTCTGAGAAGATCACCGTAAAGATTTATTCTCCCTTTGTCATAGTATCTGGGAGTTATTATTATTATTGTTATTATTAGGCGATTCTCTCTCCAAATTCAACACAGCGAAACCGGCACTGTATTGGGTAGTCTGAGTCTTTTGTCTAGTAATCACCAAATGTGATACGAGAGCTCTTTTACGAGATCGCCGGGAATCAAACTACCACCGAGCTATAGCAGTATGTAGGCTACTGTTTACACTGGGTGTAACTCTTGACAGAACGCTGTCATTTAAGAAGCACTGCTGCCAATCTCAAGACACTGAACCATTGTGGTACCAACATTCTCTTCTATCGCTGAATACTGTTGCCCAGTTTGATAAATAGTTTGTTGTTGTTGATTGATTTAAGGACTTTGTGACATGTATAATAAAATGAATAAATCAATCAGACCTTGACAGGTTACTGGAAATCCAGACCAGGAAATGTTGGGCCAAATTTCATTATTACTATTATTATCGCTGTGGCTCCGCTTATTGAGGACTTTGAGATACGTAAGCTCGATCCATTCTGCGTGGTCTCCTATTTTCAAATCTAAGCAAATGCTAGGACGGTACCCTTTAATAGGTCACGGCCGCTTCCTTCTAATGCCTTGCCTAGTTTCATTCTCCTTCACTGTTCGGTTATTTGGCTAAATGGTTAGCTCGCTAGGCTCTGGCACTGACAGCGGCCATCATCAGTGTGGTATTTGCTGGATTCTTCCCACTGTCCGTCTAGGCAAATGCCGGAGTGGTACCATACTTCAAGTCCCGGGGTATCAGATCAGTAAATAGTCCACAATGAATACACCCAGGCAAACTACTACAGATACCACACAAACACAGGTTATCAGAAAAACTACATGATCAATATTTGCCGATAACAACTGCCAAACTTACTTTTTGGCGGCTCATGGCCTAGTGGCTAGAATCCCTGAGGTCCGTGTTCGATTACCAGCTCTGCCAAGAATTTTATTTCTGGCCTGAGGACTGGAGTGGGGAACCCTGAGCCACGTGAGGCAATGCAGAGAAGAGGCGGGTACGATTACCACCTCATCCATCCTGGAAGTGGATATCCGTGGTTTCTAACTTTTACTCCAGGAAAAGGCCCGGAAGGTTCCTAACGTAAGGCCTCGGCCGTCTCCCACCTAATCCTCACCTTAACTGAACTCATTAATACAGCCATCACAATACCACAGGTTATCAGACAAAATTATACACACATCCAGGTACTCTGGGCTAAATGACGGCGAAGTCCAATCCCCACAATTGGTACAACAACAAGAAGGAAGTACCGTAATGATTGAAAATAAGGACAATATTATAACATAACAACTGTACACGGCATGCGATGCAATGCCAATCAAAGAAAGTTTTGACGTTGTAATTTTGTGTCTTGAAGTGCTTTTGGAAACAATCTTTCTTCAATTTCCGTTAACTGCCTCTAAACTATCGTAAAATGGATTAACTAATTTAGAAACATTCGTGGGAACGTGCACAACAATTCATCGCAATCGGATGAATGGGATATGAACGCATACGGAATTTTGTTTAAACGATTCATGCGCTGTCATTCATTTTTAAAATTTACTCTTGCGCCACCTACTGTGAAATGGATCTACAAAGTTAGAAACCTTCACGTAAGTGTACACAACAACTCAACAAAGTTTCATCGCAATCGATGAACGGTATATGAACGCATACGAGATATTGTTGAAACGCTTCACGGGTCGTCACACATTTGTTGTAGCTACTCGTACACTACCTATTGTAAAATGGATTTATTAAGTCAAAAACCTTCCCACGCGTGTACACAATAACTCATCAAAGTTTCATCGCAATCAGATGAATGGCATATGAACGCATACGGGTTTATGTTTAAACGATATGCGTGCCATCACTCATTTGTTGAATCTACTCGTACGCTACCTATTGTAAAATAGATTTACTAAGCCTTAAACTTTTTCCTGGAATGTATTCAACGATTCAGCAAAGTCTCATCGCAATCGGATGAATGATATATAAACGCATATGGAACTCTTTTGAAACGATCCGCGTGCCGTCGCTCATTTCTTGATCCTACTCGTGCGCTACCTATCGTGAAATGCATGTACTAAGCCAGACACCTTCCCTGGCGTGTACACGACAATTCACCAAAGTTTCATCGCAATCGTATGAATGGAATATGAACGCATACGGGACTTTAGTAGGTAATAAAGAGCGGTTCTGGCACAGGGGCTAATGGGCAAGATGGCCGCCGCGCGCAATCACTCTATGTTATTCTTATGGAGGGGTCATTCAGAGCTGGCACAGGGGCTATTGGGCAAAATGGCCGCCACGGCCTGAGACCGTGGATTACGTCACAGGGAGAGGTCGGCCGTGTAGTTGCCAAATGGAATATTTATTATTATTATTATTATTATTATTATTAGGTAATTGTTAATTGATCATGTATAATCAAGACCAGCCTTATATTGTCCACTTCTTGGTGTAGTGGCTAGCATTCTTGGAGGTCATTCCTGAGGTTCGAATCCCGGCTCTGCCAAGAAATTTAATTTCTGGTCTCATGAGTGGAACGGGGTACACTCAGCCTTGTGAGGCAAAACTGACAAGAGCTGGCTTTTGATTCATACCTCAACAATTCTGCCTAACCCAACTTCACCTAACCTAACCTAACCTAACCTATCCTAACCTAACTTCAAAGTCAAAGCAAATATGAGAGCAAATGTGAAAGCACACATAATAAACTAAGTTATAACCTAACCTAACTTCACCTAACCTAACCTCACCTACCCTGTCCTAACCTAACCTAACGTAACCTACCTAATTTAAAATTGCAAGCGAAAAAAATTTAGCAAAAAGTATGAGAAAAAAGTGAGAGCAAATGTAAGAGCACAAATAATAAACTTAGTTATAACCTAACCACACCTAACCTAACCTAACCTAACCTAACCTAACCTAACCTAACATAACCAAACTTCAAAGTGAGAGCAAAAATGTAAGAGCAAATGAGAGAGCACAAATAATAAACTTAGTAATAACCTAACCTAACCTAACCCACAGAAACCTCATTTAAAGATTTTAGATTTTATGTTTTAACATTTTAGATTTTTGATTTTTTCATTTTACATTTTTTAGATTTTACATTTTTGATTTTTTGTATTTTAGATGTTAGTTTTTTTTAGATTTTACATTTTAAATTTAAGATTTTTTGATTTTAGATTTTACTTTTTACATTTTCCGAAAAGAGTAAACTACTAGGTCACATACCTAACCTCACCAAACCTAACTTTGCCAAACCTAACTTAAGCTAATTCAAAGGCTAATGCACATACACAAAGTATATAAGGGTACAAGCAACTATCCTTATGCTAGTTTTATAGGTTACTGTACAATATGATAACTACCCCAACCGTTTTTTTTTTCATTTGTTGTTTACACATATGACAATTTTCCAATTTCCCATTTTCATTTTTTTAAATGTTAGTTTTAAGATTTTCAATTTCATAACATGGAAACATGGATTTTGCATTATGTTGTTTACACATTTATCAATTTCCCAATTTCCCATTTACAGTTCTTAAAATGTCAGTTTAAAGTTTTTCAATTTCATGATATAGAAACATGGATTTTCCAATTTGTTGTTTACACATTTGTCAATTTACCAAATTCCCATTTACAGTTTTTAAAATTTCAGTTTAATGGGTTTTTTTATTTTGTCAATATGGAAACATGGATTTTCCAATTTGTGTTTTACATGTTCATTTTGCATTAGGAGTGGAGAGAGGTGAGTAGTAATAAAAAATGTACAAGCAGTTTCCATACGGTACAATATTTTTTTATTTTAAATACATGTACACTATTTACACATAATACATTTTTATATATATTCCTTATTGTTATAAATTGTACACTTGTTTTTATTTTGTTTTCTATTTTATTTATTTTTGATTATGAATGCCATTTCTTATTTTGTTTATTTTTATTTTTGTAGTGCTATTGTTTTATTTCCTAAATTGTTTTGTTTTATGTATTTGCTAGTTGCAGGCAGAAGATTTTGATATTCATAACTTAACTCTTTAAGCATGGTTAATGATTGAGTAATGACCATAGGCATGTGTACCTATACCATCAGCATCAATCACTCTTTTATCATCACCAGGACACAAAGCAATTTTGTTTAGTCTTATAGATGATATGTCATGTTGTTTAGAAGCGATAATGTTCATGGGTATTCTTTTTACATTGTTTTTCATGACACAATCCTTATAATCTTGAAAGCTTATACAATTTTAGACAACACCTCTGTTAATACCTTTAATCTTTTTGATTTCTTTACCATTTATGTCTAATGCGTACATTTTAGCTCTAAGTCCAACAAATGCTTTTATAATTTGTCCACAAGCCTCGTCTTTAAATTTCCCCAACGTTTTCTTGTTTGATGTAGAGTAACATATGTGATTAGTAGGATAATCTGATGTGTCCAGGTGTTGTAGGAAATCCAACTTGTCTTGATATACATCTGGGGTGTTAACCAAATATATGAACGAGTCAGTATCCATATACATGAGTTTAAGATTGTTCATGCCATAATAGGGTAGCAGGACATCATAGTGGTGGGAATACATGAGAGTTTTTGAAATATCCAGTATACACATTCCAATATATATAGGCTTATTGAATACAATGTTACGTTTAGACATGTGGAAAGCAGCTAGGTTAGGGCCATAAATTGTTCTGTCGATAAATGTCGGCTTTGCTATTAGCTTTTCTGCCTTTTTGCTGTCAGTCACAAGACGTATGTCTATTCTTTTACGGATATTTTCCATTGTTTTCCCAAAAATGGCATTGTTGAATAATTTGTACAGATTTTTCTCAAAATCATTTTTGGCTTGTTTTCGAAGGTTGTTATTAAAATCAACGTATGCCTTTAACCAAGGTCTTTGTTTAAACTTTAACACACGATGAATTTTTATCAATTTTATTCCATGATCTAAAGCCTGTTTTAATGCCATGTAGTGAACAACATATCGCCTTCGATTTCCAAGATGAGGAATTAGTTTTTTCAGAGACGAATCCTTAGGTTGTGTACACTCGGGTAGGAAAGGTAAATCGTTGTGTAGATCATGAAGGTCAGATGGGTAATCAACATCAACGTCTAGAATGTATCCCACAGGATCGTCTTTCTTTAGTTTTTCTAGATCAACAGTATCTGGAGAAACCCACTGAAATCCACCATAAGGAAGGGAGTGACACATAGCCCACCCGTATTGGTTGTTGGCATCATCATAGGTAATAAACTGCGATGGTTTCTCAGAATCATAGGTTTCCATGTATTTATTGTTAGCTTCAGCATACCGATGAGACACCTGGCATATGCCTCCACGTATTCCAGACTCGATTAAAAGAATCTGATCGTAATCCTGTAGCAATTCCAGTTCAATGCCTGTGTAAAGGAGCATTGCCTCGAAACTTAAACCAGGCGAAGTAAAAAAGTGTGCAGCATCCACTCGGTGTGTTTCTAGTGTTTTGTTTCTAAAGGTTTCAAAGCTGTCTGCAAGAAGGAGTACATCTGAAGTTAGGTAGAGGTCACTATATTCCCCTAGAGTTTTAATGTTGAACTGATTCCAGACACTTTTGGCATGTTCATAGTCTTCTTGACTAACATCTTCTTGACTTAATTTGTTAAAGAATGCCTCTTTTGGAGGTAAACACGTTTCACTTAACTTTTCCCATGAGTCAATGTAGTCATAACAAAATACCCCTTTACGAGTCATGAGCATTGCATTTTCTTTTCCAAAGTACTTGTCTGTTTCAGGGTATGATGTTAAGTTGGAAACTAAGTTTTCCAAACTACTCGGCATTAACCGAAACGTATCCACAAATCTAAGCTTAACATTTCCTACATATTTGGTAAAGGAAATGTACTTTTCTTTGGAGTTAGCGATAACATCCACTCTCTCAGTAGTACATCCCAATTGCTTTACAATGAAATTTGCGTCGTAGCCACTCATATTATGTAGAAACACAGGAACGGGGTTTCGTGTTTTACACCTCAAATTACAGTTATTGTGAGCACTTCCACGGTATTCCCCTGTAATATGGCAGTGGTCTCGAACTTTCCAGTCCTGTTGGGTAAATGGTTTTTGACACAAATAACAGGTTTCAGAACATTGGAACTCTGCTTCTTGAGCCTGAGTTAAGGCCTTTGGAACATTTAAGCTGTAAAGTCTATCAATTTCATTAGCTATTGAGATCAAACAGTCCATAAACTTTCCTGCAGCGTCAGGTCCACGATAAATAACAGGTTGGCTTGAAAGGTTTGTCTTTATGTGTTCCACAGCAGGTGAGGGTTTAACGTATATACCAAAGCTCATAGGAACATGACTCTGGTATGGCACTGTATAACTTGCTTTAGGATTGGGTAAACATGTTTGATAGGGTAAGAGTATACTTTCAAAATCTGCATAGATAACGTAAGGTATTCTCAGCATTTTTTCAACGTTTAAAAATTTGACAATGGGGTTTTTAATAGGCATTTCAACCCTAGCAATGTCATGCTGGACACACAAAGCTCTATGTTCTTTCAATTTTTCCATTCCTTGTTGACCATATCGATTATCAAAGTGTGTAAAACACCGTTTACACGTATATATTTTATGTTCATAGCGGGTAATCTGATGTCTTACTAGTTTATCAAAATCTTTGATAAAGACGTAGTGGTTCTGGCCGGATGATGAACTTAGCAGAAGGAGGTCGCGATGGTCTTGCATCTCTTGATCCACAACCTTTAGAGGGAACAATTTGTTGTCTTGTTCCAATCCAAATACATTAATGGATATATCGTTGGCTTTTTCAAATTTGGGAATGTCAACTAGCGATGTAGGAAACGATATTACAGAAAAATCATACTTGTTGTCCAGGTCCTTGTATTTACTAATGCGATGAGCATTCTTTTTAACCAGTTTTGCTAAAATGGCATACATAAAACACTTTTCATCATTCAAATTTTCAGGATTAATGCAGGCTTTTCTTGCTTGTATAGCTGCTGGTAATGGAATATATGTGCTTCCACGCAAGGGATTGTACTTATTTATTTTCAATCGTACTCCTTCCACTGCTAACAAAGCCCAATTACTGCCTTTTAGCTCAGATTCCTCCATTTCCGTAGTTAACTTTGTAAATTGTGTTTCCAAGAAACTACTTAAGTCCGTTTCCAAAAATAGGGCCTGATTTCGTGTTTTAAATGCACGATCTGTAATTTCATTGGTAGATGTATGAATGAATCTACATTCAGCCACAAGATTAACTTTTATCGACTTGTGCATTGCTAGTTCATTCTGCATAGCTTGTATTATTTGCTGTTTGGACTCTTTAAGGTATGAATTTAAATCCTTGCACGTATCGCAACGAATGAAATAGGATTTAAGTCGACCTTCAAAAGATGTCTCATATTCAATAAGTCCATTTTTGTCAGGGACCAATGACAGTAGGTAATGTTTTGTAGGCTCTGCTTTTTGTCTTTTAGCTGCCGACACAACATTACAACATTCTTCATGACGACGTCCATTGTAGGCATTGTTGAATGTACTACCACAGGTCTTGCACTCATGAAATTCACCACACGATACTTCATGTCGCTTCCTATGATAGTCTCGAAGAAAAGTCTTTCCACACTCTTTACACATATAGCTAGGAATGGCTTCTTCCATTATGAATGTTGATTTCTGCAAACAGCTGCTTACTGCGTATCACAGGGCTAGAGGTTGGTCGGTGAGACGGTCTTTCACGATGTGAACACCGTGAGAGGTAGTAGTCAACTGGTGATATTCTTGTTAAGGGTCCACTAATATACCCCTAGTCTAGACCAACAGCTCTTTACAGCGTATGACAAGGCTGTAGACTGGACAGTGAGACGGTCTTTCACGATGTGAACACTGTAACAAGTAGTAGTCAACTGATTATATACTTGCTAAGGGTTCTCTAATATACAATAGTCAAGACCAACAGCTACTTACTGTGTAGTACAAGGCTGTACAATAGTTGTTTTGACAGTCTTTCACGATGTGGTCACTGTGAATGGTGGTAGTCAACTGATGATATTCTTGATAAGGGTCTCTAATGTACCCCTGGTTAAGGGTAACAGCTGCTCACTGCTTATGACAAAGCTAAAGACTGGTTGCTTCAACGGTCTTTCACAATGTAAACACTGTGACAGGTAGTAGTCAACTGAAAATATTCTTATGGCCTACTCAAGGTTATCAGGTACTTACTGCATATCAAAAGGCTGTACACTCATGTGTGTTAGGCACTCTTTCTTGCTAAGGACCCCAATATTCCCTACACAAGGCTATACATGTTAGTTCTAAACACTTAGTGATTAATTGTATATTCAATTTTTGTACAAAGCTTATACAAGCACGTTTTTATGAGGTAAAACTTTGTTAAATAGCTGCATGCGACACACAAAGTATGTTGCCGCTATCTAGCGGTGACTATGAGAACTACTTGAACAACCAGCATGCTACCTAGCGCTCCATTTCAACACTCGCTCACTGAACGACCAGCATGCTATCTAGCGGTCGATAGCAATACTCCTCAACTACCAGCCTGCTATCTATCGGTCAATATGACAACTCACTCAACTACCAACATGCTACATGGCTTTTTTGGTCAGTTTTTTGTTGGCTTTTTTTTGGTCAGTTTCTGTTGGCTTATGTTGGCTTTTATTGGCTTTTGTTGGCTTTTGTTGGCTTTTGTAGACTTTTTTGTTGGCTTTTGTTGGCTTTTGTTGGCTTTTGTATTAGCTCTTTCATATTTGCTCTTGCTTGTGGGGGCTTATTATTTGGTCTTGGAAAGTATGTCAGTCCTTTTTTTATGGCTGCAAAATGCTTACAGCCATGTTTGTAAGCAGCAACAACAACAACACACAATATTCCAAAACAATCCAAAGTACTCTAAGGTTTATCAATGACTCTCAACTCTTACACTTACCTCTATCCCATGCCTAGTCAAAAATAGTGTATTTTTCAAATTTTTCAAAAAATATTTGGAAAGTAGGCTATATCATTAAACTAAAAATCCTAAAAAGACATATGTTAACTCCAACACCTACCTCTATACCATTCTTAGTCCAAAAATAGTGTATTTTTAAATTTTCCAAAAACATATTTCCAAAATGGGTTATATTTCCAAAATTAAAAAGTTTACAAAAATGTTTGTTTGACAGAAATGAATGGCCTTTACCCCCTCTACCACGGTACCAAGTCCCAGGTCTCTAGGACAACAAAAATACAATTTTGAAAATGGGCTTTATTTCCAAAATTAAGAATTTTACAAACAAGTTTGTCTAACGTAAATCAATGGTCTTTACCCCTTCTATTCCCATACCAAGTCTCAGGTCACTAGGTCAAGAAAATAAAATTTTCAAAAATGGTCACTATTTTTGGAAACTAGGAATTCTACAAAAAAGTTTGTTTAACATAAATGAAAGGTCTCTATCCCCTCTACCGGTAAACCAAGTTACAGGTCTGTAGGACAAAAATGAAAAACGTTCAACTGGGAAAGTAGGCGATTTTTCATAAAACCAAACATTCTAAAAAGTGTTCTATGGGCTTAAAATAATGGCCTCTATGTCCTTTATTTTTTATAATAAAAATTTTTTATTTTTTACATTTTTTTGAAAAAAGTTCAATTTTGAAATTTTTATATTTTGGAAACTAGAAAGTTTACAAAAATGTTTGTTTGACGTAAATGACTGCCCCTGAGTGGTGGTGCTTCTAACCAGTGTCATGGCCGTCGCGTGGACTCACGCGGCGGCCATGACACTATTTAGAAGTACCACCACTCCACTACTGTTATTTTTTGTCCTAGCGAATTGAAATTTATTTTGGTAGTAGATGGGGTCAGGGGCAGTCATTTACGTCAAACAAACATTTTTGTAAACTTTCTAGTTTCCAAAATATAAAAATTTCAAAATTGAACTTTTTTCAAAAAAATGTAAAAAATAAAAAAATTTTATTATAAAAAATAAAGGACATAGAGGCCATTATTTTAAGCCCATAGAACACTTTTTAGAATGTTTGGTTTTATGAAAAATCGCCTACTTTCCCAGTTGAACGTTTTTCATTTTTGTCCTACAGACCTGTAACTTGGTTTACCGTTAGAGGGGATAGAGACCTTTCATTTATGTTAAACAAACTTTTTTGTAGAATTCCTAGTTTCCAAAAATAGTGACCATTTTTGAAAATTTTATTTTCTTGACCTAGTGACCTGAGACTTGGTATGGGAATAGAAGGGGTAAAGACCATTGATTTACGTTAGACAAACTTGTTTGTAAAATTCTTAATTTTGGAAATAAAGCCCATTTTCAAAATTGTATTTTTGTTGTCCTAGAGACCTGGGACTTGGTACCGTGGTAGAGGGGGTAAAGGCCATTCATTTCTGTCAAACAAACATTTTTGTAAACTTTTTAATTTTGGAAATATAACCCATTTTGGAAATATGTTTTTGGAAAATTTAAAAATACACTATTTTTGGACTAAGAATGGTATAGAGGTAGGTGTTGGAGTTAACATATGTCTTTTTAGGATTTTTAGTTTAATGATATAGCCTACTTTCCAAATATTTTTTGAAAAATTTGAAAAATACACTATTTTTGACTAGGCATGGGATAGAGGTAAGTGTAAGAGTTGAGAGTCATTGATAAACCTTAGAGTACTTTGGATTGTTTTGGAATATTGTGTGTTGTTGTTGTTGCTGCTTACAAACATGGCTGTAAGCATTTTGCAGCCATAAAAAAAGGACTGACATACTTTCCAAGACCAAATAATAAGCCCCCACAAGCAAGAGCAAATATGAAAGAGCTAATACAAAAGCCAACAAAAGCCAACAAAAGCCAACAAAAAAGTCTACAAAAGCCAACAAAAGCCAACAAAAGCCAATAAAAGCCAACATAAGCCAACAGAAACTGACCAAAAAAAAGCCAACAAAAAACTGACCAAAAAAGCCATGTAGCATGTTGGTAGTTGAGTGAGTTGTCATATTGACCGATAGATAGCAGGCTGGTAGTTGAGGAGTATTGCTATCGACCGCTAGATAGCATGCTGGTTGTTCAGTGAGCGAGTGTTGAAATGGAGCGCTAGGTAGCATGCTGGTTGTTCAAGTAGTTCTCATAGTCACCGCTAGATAGCGGCAACATACTTTGTGTGTCGCATGCAGCTATTTAACAAAGTTTTACCTCATAAAAACGTGCTTGTATAAGCTTTGTACAAAAATTGAATATACAATTAATCACTAAGTGTTTAGAACTAACATGTATAGCCTTGTGTAGGGAATATTGGGGTCCTTAGCAAGAAAGAGTGCCTAACACACATGAGTGTACAGCCTTTTGATATGCAGTAAGTACCTGATAACCTTGAGTAGGCCATAAGAATATTTTCAGTTGACTACTACCTGTCACAGTGTTTACATTGTGAAAGACCGTTGAAGCAACCAGTCTTTAGCTTTGTCATAAGCAGTGAGCAGCTGTTACCCTTAACCAGGGGTACATTAGAGACCCTTATCAAGAATATCATCAGTTGACTACCACCATTCACAGTGACCACATCGTGAAAGACTGTCAAAACAACTATTGTACAGCCTTGTACTACACAGTAAGTAGCTGTTGGTCTTGACTATTGTATATTAGAGAACCCTTAGCAAGTATATAATCAGTTGACTACTACTTGTTACAGTGTTCACATCGTGAAAGACCGTCTCACTGTCCAGTCTACAGCCTTGTCATACGCTGTAAAGAGCTGTTGGTCTAGACTAGGGGTATATTAGTGGACCCTTAACAAGAATATCACCAGTTGACTACTACCTCTCACGGTGTTCACATCGTGAAAGACCGTCTCACCGACCAACCTCTAGCCCTGTGATACGCAGTAAGCAGCTGTTTGCAGAAATCAACATTCATAATGGAAGAAGCCATTCCTAGCTATATGTGTAAAGAGTGTGGAAAGACTTTTCTTCGAGACTATCATAGGAAGCGACATGAAGTATCGTGTGGTGAATTTCATGAGTGCAAGACCTGTGGTAGTACATTCAACAATGCCTACAATGGACGTCGTCATGAAGAATGTTGTAATGTTGTGTCGGCAGCTAAAAGACAAAAAGCAGAGCCTACAAAACATTACCTACTGTCATTGGTCCCTGACAAAAATGGACTTATTGAATATGAGACATCTTTTGAAGGTCGACTTAAATCCTATTTCATTCGTTGCGATACGTGCAAGGATTTAAATTCATACCTTAAAGAGTCCAAACAGCAAATAATACAAGCTATGCAGAAAGAACTAGCAATGCACAAGTCGATAAAAGTTAATCTTGTGGCTGAATGTAGATTCATTCATACATCTACCAATGAAATTACAGATCGTGCATTTAAAACACGAAATCAGGCCCTATTTTTGGAAACGGACTTAAGTAGTTTCTTGGAAACACAATTTACAAAGTTAACTACGGAAATGGAGGAATCTGAGCTAAAAGGCAGTAATTGGGCTTTGTTAGCAGTGGAAGGAGTACGATTGAAAATAAATAAGTACAATCCCTTGCGTGGAAGCACATATATTCCATTACCAGCAGCTATACAAGCAAGAAAAGCCTGCATTAATCCTGAAAATTTGAATGATGAAAAGTGTTTTATGTATGCCATTTTAGCAAAACTGGTTAAAAAGAATGCTCATCGCATTAGTAAATACAAGGACCTGGACAACAAGTATGATTTTTCTGTAATATCGTTTCCTACATCGCTAGTTGACATTCCCAAATTTGAAAAAGCCAACGATATATCCATTAATGTATTTGGATTGGAAAAAGACAACAAATTGTTCCCTCTAAAGGTTGTGGATCAAGAGATGCAAGACCATCGCGACCTCCTTCTGCTAAGTTCATCATCCGGCCAGAACCACTACGTCTTTATCAAAGATTTTGATAAACTAGTAAGACATCAGATTACCCGCTATGAACATAAAATATATACGTGTAAACGGTGTTTTACACACTTTGATAATCGATATGGTCAACAAGGAATGGAAAAATTGAAAGAACATAGAGATTTGTGTGTCCAGCATGACATTGCTAGGGTTGAAATGCCTATTAAAAACCCCATTGTCAAATTTTTAAACGTTGAAAAAATGCTGAGAATACCTTACGTTATCTATGCAGATTTTGAAAGTATACTCTTACCCTATCAAACATGTTTACCCAATCCTAAAGCAAGTTATACAGTGCCATACCAGAGTCATGTTCCTATGAGCTTTGGTATATACGTTAAACCCTCACCTGCTGTGGAACACATAAAGACAACCCTTTCAAGCCAACCTGTTATTTATCGTGGACCTGACGCTGCAGGAAAGTTTATGGACTGTTTGATCTCAATAGCTAATGAAATTGATAGACTTTACAGCTTAAATGTTCCAAAGGCCTTAACTCAGGCTCAAGAAGCAGAGTTCCAATGTTCTGAAACCTGTTATTTGTGTCAAAAACCATTTACCCAACAGGACTGGAAAGTTCGAGACCACTGCCATATTACAGGGGAATACCGTGGAAGTGCTCACAATAACTGTAATTTGAGGTGTAAAACACGAAACCCCGTTCCTGTGTTTCTACATAATATGAGTGGCTACGACGCAAATTTCATTGTAAAGCAATTGGGATGTACTACTGAGAGAGTGGATGTTATCGCTAACTCCAAAGAAAAGTACATTTCCTTTACCAAATATGTAGGAAATGTTAAGCTTAGATTTGTGGATACGTTTCGGTTAATGCCGAGTAGTTTGGAAAACTTAGTTTCCAACTTAACATCATACCCTGAAACAGACAAGTACTTTGGAAAAGAAAATGCAATGCTCATGACTCGTAAAGGGGTATTTTGTTATGACTACATTGACTCATGGGAAAAGTTAAGTGAAACGTGTTTACCTCCAAAAGAGGCATTCTTTAACAAATTAAGTCAAGAAGATGTTAGTCAAGAAGACTATGAACATGCCAAAAGTGTCTGGAATCAGTTCAACATTAAAACTCTAGGGGAATATAGTGACCTCTACCTAACTTCAGATGTACTCCTTCTTGCAGACAGCTTTGAAACCTTTAGAAACAAAACACTAGAAACACACCGAGTGGATGCTGCACACTTTTTTACTTCGCCTGGTTTAAGTTTCGAGGCAATGCTCCTTTACACAGGCATTGAACTGGAATTGCTACAGGATTACGATCAGATTCTTTTAATCGAGTCTGGAATACGTGGAGGCATATGCCAGGTGTCTCATCGGTATGCTGAAGCTAACAATAAATACATGGAAACCTATGATTCTGAGAAACCATCGCAGTTTATTACCTATGATGATGCCAACAACCAATACGGGTGGGCTATGTGTCACTCCCTTCCTTATGGTGGATTTCAGTGGGTTTCTCCAGATACTGTTGATCTAGAAAAACTAAAGAAAGACGATCCTGTGGGATACATTCTAGACGTTGATGTTGATTACCCATCTGACCTTCATGATCTACACAACGATTTACCTTTCCTACCAGAGTGTACACAACCTAAGGATTCGTCTCTGAAAAAACTAATTCCTCATCTTGGAAATCGAAGGCGATATGTTGTTCACTACATGGCATTAAAACAGGCTTTAGATCATGGAATAAAATTGATAAAAATTCATCGTGTGTTAAAGTTTAAACAAAGACCTTGGTTAAAGGCATACGTTGATTTTAATAACAACCTTCGAAAACAAGCCAAAAATGATTTTGAGAAAAATCTGTACAAATTATTCAACAATGCCATTTTTGGGAAAACAATGGAAAATATCCGTAAAAGAATAGACATACGTATTGTGACTGACAGCAAAAAGGCAGAAAAGCTAATAGCAAAGCCGACATTTATCGACAGAACAATTTATGGCCCTAACCTAGCTGCTTTCCACATGTCTAAACGTAACATTGTATTCAATAAGCCTATATATATTGGAATGTGTATACTGGATATTTCAAAAACTCTCATGTATTCCCACCACTATGATGTCCTGCTACCCTATTATGGCATGAACAATCTTAAACTCATGTATATGGATACTGACTCGTTCATATATTTGGTTAACACCCCAGATGTATATCAAGACAAGTTGGATTTCCTACAACACCTGGACACATCAGATTATCCTACTAATCACATATGTTACTCTACATCAAACAAGAAAACGTTGGGGAAATTTAAAGACGAGGCTTGTGGACAAATTATAAAAGCATTTGTTGGACTTAGAGCTAAAATGTACGCATTAGACATAAATGGTAAAGAAATCAAAAAGATTAAAGGTATTAACAGAGGTGTTGTCAAAAATTGTATAAGCTTTCAAGATTATAAGGATTGTGTCATGAAAAACAATGTAAAAAGAATACCCATGAACATTATCGCTTCTAAACAACATGACATATCATCTATAAGACTAAACAAAATTGCTTTGTGTCCTGGTGATGATAAAAGAGTGATTGATGCTGATGGTATAGGTACACATGCCTATGGTCATTACTCAATCATTAACCATGCTTAAAGAGTTAAGTTATGAATATCAAAATCTTCTGCCTGCAACTAGCAAATACATAAAACAAAACAATTTAGGAAATAAAACAATAGCACTACAAAAATAAAAAAAACAAAATAAGAAATGGCATTCATAATCAAAAATAAATAAAATAGAAAACAAAATAAAAACAAGTGTACAATTTATAACAATAAGGAATATATATAAAAATGTATTATGTGTAAATAGTGTACATGTATTTAAAATAAAAAAATATTGTACCGTATGGAAACTGCTTGTACATTTTTTATTACTACTCACCTCTCTCCACTCCTAATGCAAAATGAACATGTAAAACACAAATTGGAAAATCCATGTTTCCATATTGACAAAATAAAAAAAACCATTAAACTGAAATTTTAAAAACTGTAAATGGGAATTTGGTAAATTGACAAATGTGTAAACAACAAATTGGAAAATCCATGTTTCTATATCATGAAATTGAAAAACTTTAAACTGACATTTTAAGAACTGTAAATGGGAAATTGGGAAATTGATAAATGTGTAAACAACATAATGCAAAATCCATGTTTCCATGTTATGAAATTGAAAAACTTAAAACTAACATTTAAAAAAATGAAAATGGGAAATTGGAAAATTGTCATATGTGTAAACAACAAATGAAAAAAAAACGGTTGGGGTAGTTATCATATTGTACAGTAACCTATAAAACTAGCATAAGGATAGTTGCTTGTACCCTTATATACTTTGTGTATGTGCATTAGCCTTTGAATTAGCTTAAGTTAGGTTTGGCAAAGTTAGGTTTGGTGAGGTTAGGTATGTGACCTAGTAGTTTACTCTTTTCGGAAAATGTAAAAAGTAAAATCTAAAATCAAAAAATCTTAAATTTAAAATGTAAAATCTAAAAAAAACTAACATCTAAAATACAAAAAATCAAAAATGTAAAATGTAAAATCTAAAAAATGTAAAATGAAAAAATCAAAAATCTAAAATGTTAAAACATAAAATCTAAAATCTTTAAATGAGGTTTCTGTGGGATAGGTTAGGTTAGGTTATAACTAAGTTTATTATTTGTGCTCTCTCATTTGCTCTTACATTTTTGCTCTCACTTTGAAGTTTGGTTATGTTAGGTTAGGTTAGGTTAGGTTAGGTTAGGTTAGGTGTGGTTAGGTTATAACTAAGTTTATTATTTGTGCTCTTACATTTGCTCTCACTTTTTTCTCATACTTTTTGCTAAATTTTTTTCGCTTGCAATTTTAAATTAGGTAGGTTACGTTAGGTTAGGTTAGGACAGGTTAGGTGAGGTTAGGTTAGGTGAAGTTAGGTTAGGTTATAACTTAGTTTATTATGTGTGCTTTCACATTTGCTCTCATATTTGCTTTGACTTTGAAGTTAGGTTAGGATAGGTTAGGTTAGGTTAGGTTAGGTTAGGTGAAGTTGGGTTAGGCAGAATTGTTGAGGTATGAATCAAAAGCCAGCTCTTGTCAGTTTTGCCTCACAAGGCTGAGTGTACCCCGTTCCACTCATGAGACCAGAAATTAAATTTCTTGGCAGAGCCGGGATTCGAACCTCAGGAATGACCTCCAAGAATGCTAGCCACTACACCAAGAAGTGGACAATATAAGGCTGGTCTTGATTATACATGATCAATTAACAATTACCTAATAATAATAATAATAATAATAATAAATATTCCATTTGGCAACTACACGGCCGACCTCTCCCTGTGACGTAATCCACGGTCTCAGGCCGTGGCGGCCATTTTGCCCAATAGCCCCTGTGCCAGCTCTGAATGACACCTCCATAAGAATAACATAGAGTGATTGCGCGCGGCGGCCATCTTGCCCATTAGCCCCTGTGCCAGAACCGCTCTTTATTACCTACTGACTTTGTTGAAACGATTCGCGCTCCATCGCTCATTTGTTGAATCTACTCGTTCAATACCTATTGTAAAATGGATTTAATAAGCCAGAAATCTTTCCTGGAGTGCACATAACAATTCACCAAAGTTTCATAGCAATCGGATGAATGGAATATGAACGCATACGGTACATGGTTGAAACGATTCACGTGCCGTCGCTCATTTGTTGAATAAAATCGTGTGCAACCTATTGTAAAATGCTTGTACAAGCCAGAAACCTTCCCTGGAATGTACACAAAATACCGACCCAAGTTTAATCGCTTTCGCACGAATGGTATATGCACGCATATGGGACTATGTTGAAACGCTCGCGCGTTGTCGCTCAATTGTTGAATCTACTCGTGCGCTACCTATTGAAAAGTGGATAATCTAAGCCAGAAACCTTCCCTAATGTATACCCAACATCTCACCCAAGTTTTATCGCTATCGGACGAATGGTATAAGTATGTATGTTTAGCCGGTTCTTGCAGAGGGGCTAATGCGCATGATGGCGGCTGCGCGCAACCAGCCCTAGTTATTCTTAAGGAGGGGACAGCCATAGCTGGCACAAGGGCTAATGCGCAAGATGGCCGCCACGCCCCGAGGCCGTGGAAGACGTCACTGGGAGAGGTTGTCAGTGTTACGTTGCTAAATGGAATAATAATAATAATAATAATAATAATAATAATAATAATTATTATTATTATTAGGTAATTCTTGAATGATCATGTAAAATCAAGACCATCCTTATATTGTCCACCTCGTGGTGTAGCGACTAGTAAACTTGACTGTCATAATCGAAGTACAGATTTGATTCACCGCTCTGCCAAGAAATTTCATTCTGGGCTGAGGGTTGGAACGAGGTACAGTCAGACTTGTGAGGCAAACTTAAGAAGAGGTGGGTTTGATTCCTACCTCAGACATTCTAAGAGTGTTTTTCTATGGTTTCCCACTTCTACTCTAGGCAAATGCATGGGTATATCTTAACTTACGGCCGCGGCCGCCTCCTTCCAATCCTCATCTATATTACAAGTACACACACTAATACAGGCATTAAAATGGCAAAGGTTATCAAGGTGTTTTACCATATTCTAACAAAATGAGGTAGGTTGGTAGAACACACAATAAGTCACTAGGAATAGCAAGCTCAGTTATGGAAGAAAGGGTTGAGGACAAGAACTGTAGGGGTAGACCAAGGTTAGAATATGTTAAACTGATTGCTTTTAATGTAGGTTGTGGTAGCTATGTAGAGATGAAACGATTAGCTCAGGACAGGTGGCATGGAGAGCTGTGTTAAACCAGTCAAAGACTGAAGACCCAAACACACATTGTTATTATTATTTATAAGTACAGACAGACACAGACATTATTATAATTATTTAACTCACGCACGGCGATGTATATATAAAAATGATTACAATGTACAGTAGGCCTTGCCCGACCTTGCTTGATAAGAATACACCGTAGCTTGCAATAAGTGTTACGTTACACTTCCGCCAAACAGCAGCAGGCTCTACTGCGAGTGTGTGTGTGTATATGATAAATCTAACGATTTGATTACTCAGACATAACACACACCAAAGTACAGTATACTGGGCAACATGGTCACAATATCCCATGGCCCTTAAAGAATCCACAACGATGACAACGATAACAACAACTAATATTCATGAAACATATCTTGGTGTAGTGGCTAGTATTCTTGACAGTCACCTATCAAGTCAGGGTTTGGTTCGTGGCTCTGCTAACAATTTTAATTCAGGTTTGAGGGCTGCACTGGGGTACACTTAGCCTTATGAGACAAAACTGAGAAGATGTGGGTTTGACTTTTACCTCAGCCATCCTAGAAGTAGTTTTTTGTGGTTTTCCACTGCTACTCCAGGCAAATGGTGGGATATATCTTAATTGAAAGCCTAGGCCCCTCTTTTCAATCCTCATCAGAATTATAAAATACACACACTAATACAGCCATCACAATTATACAGGTTATCAGACAAATTCAAGACACAACTAAGTACACGGGGACTAAATTATCATGATATCAAAGTCCCTTGAATTAAACAACAACAACAACAAAAACAACGACTACTGCTGTAATATTTATGTCCACCTATTAATGTAGCGGTTAATAATCTTGGCTAATACCGCACAGGCCTGGATTCGATGCCAGGCTCTGCTAAGAAATTTAATTTTTGGTCTTAGTTCTGGAACGAGGTACACTCAGCCTTGTGAAGCAAAACTGACAGGAGCTGGGTTTGATTCATACCTCAGCCATTCTGGAAGTAGTTTACTGTGGTTTTCCACTTTTACTCCAGGCAAATGCTGGGATATATCTTAACTAAAGGCCTTGACTGCATCCTTCCAATCCTTATCTGAAATAAAAGTACACACACACTTACAGGTTATCAAGGTGTTTTACCATATTCTAACAAAAACAAAATATAGGTTGGTAGGACGTATATAGTCACACACACATACTATGACACCCATGACTAGCAAGCTTAGTTATGGAAGAAAGGGTCGAGGACATGGACTCTAGTGGTAGATCAAGTTTAGAATATGTTAAACAAATTGCCTTGCATGTAGGTTGTGGTAGTTATGTAGAGATGAAATGATTAGCTCAGCACAGGGAGGCATTGAGGGCTGCATCAAACCAGTCCAAGACTTAAGACTCAATCACACATATTTGTTATGGGTAGATATAGTAACAAATAAAGACAAGTGTAAATAGAAATTTCTTTTAGCGACTGATAATAAAACAATGAGATAGGTTAGTAGGACACATTCTAAGACACCCAGGAATAGCAAGTTTAGTTATGGAAGGAAGGGTCAAGGACAAGAACTGTAGGGGTATGCCAAGGTTAGAATATGTTAAACAGATCGCCTCTGATGTAGGGTATTGTAGCTATGTAGAGATAAAACGATTAGCTCAGGACATAAATGCATGGGGAACTGCATCAAACCAGTCAAAAGACTAAAGACTTAAAAAACAGCATACAATTGGTATCACTTAACTGTAGAGAGATTGTCTTTTTGTTGATATCCATGAAAAAAAAAAAAAACCAACACTAGCCTTTTTTTAGCTACACCCACGGCAATATACTATTTAAGGTGTAATGCATTAATGCTATAATAACATTTAGGGCTTTGCGACATACCATGGTGTAATGGTAAAAGCCTGTTAACTAAGAGCGACTGACAACTTTCAGATGAACACAATTATCTAATATCCAATGAAATTTTATAAAAATTATGGTAAAATATCCACTAAAACCTTTTATTAAACACGTGAGTACATGGAGCTACAAGACCATAAAGTCTCAACTTGTCTACACACCCAAGTATATGGGAGCTAATCGTCTATACTATTTTACTGTATACCATAATAATAAGTAATTACAGATATACCTTAATTTTGCAACATATGCACTCAACACACGGGGGGTGATCGAAAATATGCTAAAATGCACACTAGTGAATAATAATGTTTTATTAGTGATGTCCTAGCTGTAGCGAGCAGTGAGGCAGAGCAAATGTGAATTGCAACCTGGCGAAACACGACCTCACATGATAACGCAGGCACCCATACATGTTAAAGACTTAGGATCTGGCCAGACAGTAAGAATATTTCATTTACTTTAAATGTTGTAACTTATTTTCATTGTCTTTTGATGTATTGTTGTAAAATTGTAAGTTCGATTCACAACTCTGAAGACTGAAACAGAGCACTGTATAGAAATAAAAGGCTTGATAGCTTAGTGGTTAAGCAGTTTTACCTTTACTGACCAGGGATTGATCCCCGACTCTGTCATGAAATTTAATTCCGGCTTGAAGACTTAAACAGGATACATTTAGTTTTAAGGCAAAACCGGGTAGATGTTGATTCGATTTTCACTTTAACCATTTTTATTAACCTACTTTTCACATTTTGCAAAAATGAGGAAAAAGTAGACTTATGAGATCGATCCGGGAAAATGTGTGTCTGTCCTTCTGTCTGTCTGTCTGTCTGTCTGGCTGTGTGTGTGTCCCCCCCTATCAACTCCTAAACGGCTGCAGCAATAAAAACCAAATTTAGTATGAGTAAAGATGTGCACCGGAATATCTCACGTCCATATTTGAAAATGATGTCAGTGCTACCAACTGCTGAAAAAACGCACTAGAAATTTGAGCTCCATGTTGGATATCTCGCAAGGTATGCATGGGAGCTATTCCAAAATTAGTACACCTGCAGATAATACTATTTCAGTTTAATTTCCAGGAGGCCAACAATGACAGTGTTGCCAAAATAATTGTAAGCCTTCTGATAAGTCCAATGTTTAAATGCATATAACTTCTACACTATCAATTGGATTTCAACCACATTTTGTATGTAATATCTGTACCTAAACAGATATGATTGAGCGTATTCTTAAGAGCCACCAGGGCTACCAACTGTTAATAATTGCTCTCTCAATTTTTTTTATCCAAATACCAATATATCAGAAAGTATGCAAGCCAACAGCTTTAAACTATGCACACGTATATTCTGACATTTTAGATTAATTTTGAGTAACTTATATACGTCAGTTCTACCAACATGATTATAAGCCTGCTGATAGTACCAATTTTTAAATACATGTAACTTCTATACTATCAGTTGGATTACAACCAAATCTCGTATGTGCTATGTGTACCATAACAGAATGCCTGTAAGTATTGTTAAGAGCAATCAGGGCTGCCAACTGTTGATAAATGCTGTCTATATTTTTTTACCCTCATATCAATATATCAGAAAGTATGCAAGCCAACAGCTCTATACTTTGCACACGTATAGCACCTGACATTCTAGATTAATTTGGAGTAATTAATACAAGGCAGTGCTGCCAACATGATTCTATGCCTGCTGATATGTCCAATTTTAAAATACATGTAACTTCTATACTAATAAATGGATTTCATCCAAAATTGGCACAACAAGATATAATATTTCAGATTATTTCTGACCAGCACACGCATGGTATTGTTGGCAACATGCTTTTACGCCTGCTGATAGGTCCAGTGTCTAACTGCATGTAACGTCCATTGGACTTCAACCTTATTTTGTATTCTGTACCTTAAGAGATAGAACTAAGAATATATTCAGTCACCAGGGCTGCCAACTGTAGTGCTCTATTAGGCTACATTATACCAGGTATATTTTGAACTAATTTGATATTTCGATGTTACCAACTTAATTTTGTCATTATTCTAGATAGGTTCATATACTGTAGAATAATCATTGGCATGAAAAGTAGGCTGTATAGTTCTTCACGGAACTTCTTGTTTTTATTGTGTATTCTTTTTCTTTTACACAAAGGCAATGCTGGGACGGTACCTAACCTAATACAACGGCCGTTTTCTTTTACATTTTTGCCAGGTATATTTATTTGTTTTATCCATGCGTAGATAGCTCTATAGGCGTTGACTTGAAAGACCTGCACTCAGCCTCTTAGGAGGTAACATGACAAAAAAAATGCTGTGGTTTGTGTAAGGAATGGCATTCGATCATAGAAACCATACAACACATAGTATTTTATTACATACTAGCAGTCCGCCCCGGCTTTGCTTGGGAAAAGTTATTTTAGTAATTAAATAGAGATTGTTCGAAGATGCAACACGTAGTATTTTATTACATACTAGCAATCCGCCACGGATACATATTATGTAAAAAATTCCAAGTGATTGGTGCACAATTACGGCAGTTATCATGTCCACAAGAAACTGATATTTATACACATATATATATATATATATATGTTGTTGTTGTTGATTGAGTAGTCAGTCTTTTGACTGGTTTGATGCAGCGCTCCATGCCTCCCTGTCCAGAGCTAATCGTTTCATCTCTACACAGCTACCACAACCTACATCCGAGGCAATCTGTTTAACATATTCTAACCTTGGTCTACCCCTACAGTTCTTGTCCTCAACCATTCCTTCCATAACTAAGCTTGCTATTCCTGGGTGTCATAGTATGTGTCCTACTAACCTATATCTCCTCTTCATTAGCAGTCGCCAGAAACATCTCTCATCTCCCACTCGTCATAATAACTCTTCGTTTGTAACCCTATCTACCCATCTGATCTTCATCATTCTCCTGTAACACAACATTTCAAATGTTTCAATTCTCTTCTTTTCTGCTGCACCAATAGTCCAAGTTTCACTTCCATAGAGCGCCACGCTCCAGACAAAGGCTTTCAAAAATGACTTCATAATACCTAAATATATATTTGATGTCAACAGATTCCTTTTTTGTAGAAATGCTTTCCTTGCCTGAGCCAACCTACTTTTTATATCCTCTTTGCTTCGTCCATCACTGATTATTTTGCTTCCTAAGTAACAGAACTCTCCTACTTCGTTCAGCTTATCACCTGCCAATTTAATGTCCATAGAGGTTTCTGATTGATTTCGGCTGCATTCCAGTATTTTTGTTTTACATTTATTAATTTTCATCATGTATTCTTTCCGTAAGTCGGAGTCCATAACATTCAAAAACCCATTCAGATCCTCAGACGTGTCGGCCAAGATGACGATGTCATCAGCAAATCTCAGAGTTGGAATTATTTCTCCTAGAATCTTCACTCTCACTTTAAATTTTTCTCCAATTCCCTTCATTGTTTGTTCAATGTAAAGATTGAAAGGTATGGGCGATAAGTTGCAGCGTTGCCTTACACCTTTCTGAATACCAGCTTCTCTCTCATGTCCTTCAGCTCGAAAGACTGCTATCAGATTTCTGTATAGATTGTATATCACCCTCCTGTCCCTGTATTTTACTCCAATAGATTTCAAAATGTCAAACAATTTAGTCCAATCAACGTTATCAAAATCCTTTTCTAAGTCTACAAATGCCATGAACGTTCTCTTATCTTTCCTTATTCTACCTTCCAAAATCAGCCTAAGAATTAGTACAGCTTCCATTGTTCCAACATTTCTCCTGAAACCAAATTGGTCTTCACCCAACTCCGTTTCTATCTGGATCTCAATCCTCTTGTAAATTATTTTAGACAGGATCTTTGAAGCATGTGTAGTCAAGCTGATTGTACGGTAATCTTCACATCTGTCAGCTCCCACTTTCTTTGGTATAGGGATGATAACATTTTTCTTGAAATCAGGGGTACCTCAACTGTCTCATAAATCCTGCACAGCAATTGAAATAACCTGATCAGGCCTTCATCTCCTATGCAGCGTAGCAACTCAATCGGTATATCATCTATGCCTGGTGCTTTGTTCCTGCTTAGGTCCTCCAATGCTCTGTCAAATTCTGATCTCAATATTAAATCTCCCTTTGCATCCTCATCAATTTTATCCTCCCTTTCAATTACATGATTCTCAATCTCCTTTCCCCTGTACAAACCCTCTATGTAAGCTTTCCATATATATAATATATATATAGATATATATACATAAATTATATATTAATTTTTGAACTGATGGTGGTTTTGGGGTCTGGGGGATGTGACATGCGAAGATATGTCGAAATTTTCCGGAAGTTGAATCATGGTACCCATTGCAATAGTTAGCTTTCAAATGAAAACTACCTAAAATAGGGGGCATGCAACTCATCTCTGGTAATATGTCTGAGTGTAATATTGTACATGTCCTATGTTGTAAACAATAACACATTACATCTTTTTTGTGTGTTGCTATCTCATCATACGACCAACAATAAGGGAGTTATTAATGATTTTGTACTTTTTGGCCGAAAATTTTAAGTCCCACGAATAACTTAAAAATTGATTCGAATGAAATTAAAAAAAAATAGTTTTTTAATACTCTTATTATATTTTTACGTCTTGTAGGGTCGGAAACCAACATGATATTTAGATGTTTTATTCGTCCCATGCATTTTTGGTTTCAGGTGATGCTTATCTATATACATTTGGTTATTGGTTTCTTTCCAGTATGATCTGATTCTGATTGTATTGTAATATTTATAGAGGTTTTTTTGGAGTCGGAAACAATACGTGATTTTAAGTCTAATTTTATACTCTTCGTGCCGTCTGTATAATGTGAGTTACTGTCTTCGTAGGCCTTTTTAAGAAGGTATAACATAATATTTTCCGCGGTGTGCTTAAATTCTGATGACGGCTATTATTTTTCGTCAATTGAGTATTTCCGTTTGCCAGTACATGACTGCTCTTAGATCATCACTCATAAATTTAGAAGCGTTGTCATGATAACATCTGATGGCACTTGGCATTTTCTTCTAATTCCGAAATCATTTTTCTCATCCCTTGGCGTAATGGTGGATCATATCAAAAATTCTTTCAGAGAAAAGTTTTAGGTAATTATTAGGGGAATATGTTCCATTTTGTACGGTTTTGATATTGTGCCTAAAAAGAGAGAATATGATTAATGGTTCCCAAAAAATCCACTTTTTCCACCCCGTTGGTCACTGGTTGGTGCTATCAAGAAACGTTTTAAACATATATTTTGGCATTTATCCGATGCATAGTATGAACTTTGAATGAACTCGATATTTTACGTATTAAGAGAGTTATAGCGATATTTCACTTTTTCGTAAAAAAAAAAGACCCCCATTTTCACCCCCTTCGACCGATTTTGCCAATTAGCGAACTCGACCAAGATTTTAAAGGGAAACATATTATGTCAAAAATTCAAAGTGATTGGTGCACAATTACGGCAGTTATCGTGTCCAAAAGAAACTGATATATATATATATATATATATATACATAAATTATATATTAACTTCTGAACTGATGGTGGGGGGGATTGGGGGATGTGAAACGCGAATATATGTCGAAATTTTCCGGAAGTCGAAACATGGTACTGCGCCCGAATTCTCCAATCAGCACCTATATCCGCTGAACTAAAAAGGATTGCAGACACATAGATACCCAGCTCAAAATAACTTACCGTTGCCTGCTAAGTAGAAATGGGGAATTCGAGGAACATACACGGTATATTTATAAAATAGTACTACCAGACTAGGTACCAATTTTTACTATCATTTACATTTAAGCAAATCGAGAAACTCCGGTCTCGAGGGGTGATAAGGTCAATACTACAGTAGGCGCCTGTAGCTACCTAGTAGTACCATTTTCGACGCTGATAAAATGAGAAAGATGTCAGCTAAGATAAAATTGGCGAAGTCACTAAAAAGCGCTAGCCGTTTATTGATCTAGGACAATACACAAATGTTCCTAACGTAAATCAATATAACTAGTGTCCACCTAGACACTTACAAAAAATAAAATAACTAAAATGTGGCATTTATACACAATGTCCTGAAAATAAAAGTTGGAGAATTCGGCACTCCACTGAGACCTTATTCTCTCTCTGAAAAATATAGCATTTATCAGCTATTAAAAAAATTAAACAAGATTTTTTTTACAAGTATTAAACCCTAGTGAAGTTCCTCAGAACCTCCACTGAAATACGAAAAATGTAAAACGACGTTGTTTCAAACACTACCCTAAAATATACAGTGCGTTTCATAACTGAACCGTACTTCCAAATCTAAATATGCATGATCAAAAATGACTAAATATTAACTTTATATATAAATGTACAAGAATGTGTGATTCGCACATATTTCAAACTCCTCGCTGAAATTATTTGTTTCTTTCTCCGATATTTATGAGTCTTCACTGCTCAAATTTCTGAACAAACAATCACCACACCTTTATCGGTTGAAAGTATTAATATACTAGACTAATCAAAAGAACATACGTGACAAATGTAGAAGTTCAGCACTGCTCTAACATTTTACTCCGATCTAATTTTAACATCCGATAATTAATGAAATTATTTGCAAGACTTTCAGTTACTTCAATAAACGTGAATATATAAGGTGCATGGCGTTCTATCTTCATTCCACACCTCTATTTCAAAATTACACAAACAATTTTATTACTTATTGAACACCATGTACAGAATCTTGCCTCAATGCATTTTAATGATATGACCTTCACTGTGATCAAAACTAGGAAACATTACTACTCAGCCTCCTTTTATAACAATACGTTACTTCGTTTACGTCGACGATCGCACGGAATTTCAAATATTAACCCATTTCAGTGCATTTTCTCTATAATGCAAGGGAAATCAGTACCTTTATTAGATATTCACCTCCATTGTGAATATTTTTCAAGTAACAATCTCTAACAAAACTTCCCCTATCCTTATACAACGTATTTCCTCGTGCCTTTAAATTCAAAATCTCCAATTAATTCTGTACAGTTTCCTCTATATCACCTTGTAACTTTAATTTCTTAACTCTCTTCACGTGTTAAATTTAGTTTTAACATTATTGTAACTTTCAAAGAATTGTCTGCATGAATTCATATTTAATAACAATAGAAGCATTTCCTATCTTCCTGAGAATACAAACTTCTGAATTTAATTCAGTTAAGTCCATTTGACTTATTTTCAGACAATGGGTAAACTTATCACAGTTGCCCTGTTTCTTCCTTCGTCTTTTAATTACAATTTACTAACAATGAAGTTTCTGGGTTATCTTCATGAAAGATTGTTTTTCAAAAATTTTACTTTGAATTTTTAATGCTCTAAATATTTTTGTTACGTGCAATGCCCGTACCAGCGTTTTTAAATATGTATCTCCCCTATATTCATGTGTCCCCGACCTTTAAAACGACCGCCTGATGGCTTGGTTCCACTAATGAACTAGAGGTGGCAGCATCTATTGGCCTCTAGCCGGAGTTTTATCTTCCACCGCTAGAGTGAGTTTGTGGTGTCTTCTGATCTCATCCTAGTAGAGACATAATTGAAGGATATTGTATTCTACGTCATTGAACAAAAGACTGTATGTACATTATGCTGCCAAAATAGTAATTTAATATGCACATTGTTACTTGATGTGTCTATCTGTGATTGGACAATTACAATTAACATTAATGCAGTGCGGCATATGACTTGGGAGTCTCCGCCATCTTTGCATCTTTATAGTCTGTCGTCAAGTAAACAACAAGCCAGTTGGTCGTGAAAGAGTATCTCTCCGTGTGCTGGGGGCTTTGGCCCCTAGCCTTTACGAAATATGAATATATTCAAGAAAAGGAAACGCCTGTGCTCCTTAGGAATTAATTTCGTCTTTTCGCCGTGAAGATGAACTGTGTTTTTTTTGATTGGCTACAAGAAGAGAAGCTTCATGGGTGATCGAAAACGGCGTGTGTGCTCTCGTGGCCATTTTGAGGCAGTTCATGTCTTTTAAAATAATTTAAAATGTGTTAGTTTTTTTTTGTTCTTGTGTCTCCACTTAGGAAGGATGTAAGGTACGTTGCATAAAACATTTATATTTTTTTGTTATGGGAGCTCCGATATTGGTCTTATATTAATGTTTTAATACTGTATTTTATTTTGTTTTATAGGCCTAATATTTCTGTTTGTCAACGTTACCTGATATGTAAATATTGGTTTTTCTGTGCCTTCCGGAGACACGTTCCTAGTTACCGTACCTTGTAAATTATTATTTAATTAGTTTATTTTCTTTGGGTAATCTTTGGGATTGGCCAATTATTAATTTGATGTAAGATCCGTAGCAGCCGAAATCGCCTCGTGTTAATAGTATTTAGATGTAATAATTTTCCTCCTTTCATTTCTCTCTGGTGACGTTCTATTTTAATAAAGTAATTGTTTGCCGTAATTCGATTGGACATGCGGTCATCTGTTTTTGGCCATGTTTGTTTTTGTGTTGCCCGAGTGCATTCTGGTCTTGAGAGTGGATTCTCTAGGCGTCCAGCGGGAGACTCAAACGTGTTGTGGTGATTGCTTAATATGCTTTTTTTGTTAATCTTGTTGGTTTAACTTTGTGTTTTGGTGAATGTTCCTGAGTTGTTCTCCGTCACGAATATTGTGGATTTCTTAATTGATCATATTTTATTTTATTAATTTAATTTAAATTTTTTCGTTTTGCATCGTGGCCTTGATGTCTGCATGTTGGGTCGGTATTACGTACCTTAATATATTATCAAGCCCTTTCTAATTTGGTAATACCTGTATTCTGGTTTTCTATCTTTTGGGCTTTATTATTTTAATTTTCAATTAAATGTTTTCGTTTTGGTTCAGCAAGCAAGCATGTAAAGCCTTATCTAGTTTTCTAAGGTAATTGACTTATTTTGGCCTTAAGCCAAGTGCATAACCAGAGAGAGGTTATGGCAATAGAGTTTCCTTTTTATGATTTTATATTTTTTTCCTTGACCCCTTTGGTAATTAAATCTTCTTTTAAATAACTAAGCAACTGTTGTGGCATCATTTCGTCGGTAGCAGTTCTGTTGGTTATCGGGGGGGGGGGGGGGGGGGTGTCTGTAGACGAGCCTGTGCGTTTTCCTCTTCCCAACCTTCCTTCCACCTATAGGTGTTCTCCTGTTGGTCGTGTCATCTGGCGGTGATTTTGCTGTAAGCGCTGCGGACCTCTGAAATAAGGTAAATTGGCCCAACCATCATCCACCCCGGCCGACGGCGGTCGCAGTTTGGTAGCAGACCGAGCTCGTGTAGCGCTTCTGCAGCCATTCCCTCCACCATACCCGCAGGTTCGTTTTATGGACCCTTCTGATGCTGATGGAGCGGTTGCTGATGGGATGTGTCATGTCAGTGCACTCGATGTTATTTAATGCTAATCCTTGTCATTTGTTCGGTTTCATGTTTGCCTCTGAATATCCATGTGGTGATATGTAAGTGACCTGTTCCAAGCGAGGTGTTGGCGCTGAATTTTATCCTGTTTGTAATTCAACATTCCCAGTGAAAAAGAAGCTTGGTAAGTTACTGGCATGTGTTCTTGGCATGGGAAATGTGGGGTTAGTTCATTTTCTGATAACCTACATGCTGCGAGTGAAGACATCGAGGAGACCTGTCTGAAGCTATTCGCCATGTGGTTTGTAGCAATTTGTGTAATTTAGCTTCCTGTTCACGAGCCAAGCAAGCGATGAAGTCTGCAGTTCTGGGCAGCATTGTGCGTGATTTTGTATAGTATTGTGGCAGTGTTCGAGTGTCAACCTAATCTGTGGTGTTGGTAATTGGTAGTTCATGGTATTGTTGTGAAATTGTAAACTGTCCTCGTAATTCCTAAAATTTGTTTCTTTCTGTATTGTCTGCCTGCATTCTGTGTTTTTCAAAATGGCCGACAATAATAGTGCTTTTGATTTAATTGACTTAAGAGATAACCTTGTGAATTTGGAGCGTTCTTCTGGGGTTGAACGGGAGTCAGCTCTGCTAGGTCTGAGGATATGGGGTCGATTATTGGTAGTGGTTTGCCTGCCCCTCTATTGCCTGGTTCTGGCTCGTCCAGACCACTTAACCCTGGATACGGGCATTCTTCTCATGTTAGGTCACCTAATGATTTCCTGGGTCCGGCCGACCCATTGCATCTCAGTTTTTTCTCTGGCAATGTAAATGTTTTGTCTCCTGAAGAGGGTGTGCGAGCGAGCTACCCTGGTAACAATGTCTCTTTTCCTAATGCTACGTACTCGCCTACCGTTAATTATGGATCGATTCCTCACCCTATTTCTAGTTTCTTAACTAAGTTAAAGAGTTTCAACCTAGATGACGTTACCCAGGTGGTCCTATTTTTAAAGCAAGTGGTCGAATTGGGTAACCATGCCTCGATTTCTGGGATGTCGGAAAATCAGGTTTTCCAACTGTTGTATCCTGTTGCATCCGGTATGCTGCGCGAAAAGCTGATTGAAGCTATCCACCTCCGCATGTCCTTAGCCATGATCATTGGGGAATTGTTGTGGTTTTTTGTCCCTGCGAGTGCCCTTAGTTCTCTTGAGCAAAAGTTCTTATATCGTGTCCAAAGGTTGGACGAGTCACTTAGCGACTATGTCAGTGACATTAAGGTATATGCCCAGGTATTAGCATCCCCTTTAGCTGAACGACAATTGGTGTCGTCTATTGTAAATGGGTTTTCGCCTCAATATAGGTCATACATGATTATGTGTACCAGGCCTTCGTCATTTGTCGAGCTGAAACAGGTCGTTATAGAGGCTATGGCTGTGAAACATGCAGATTCCCTTCGTGTAGCTAATGTTCCTCCTCCTTCCTTGATGTATCGTCCCCCTCCTTCCTTGATGTCTCGTCCCCCTCCTAAGGCTATGTTTCATCCTAGACCCAATGTTAAGTGCCACACGTGCGGTGGCGTGGGACATGTTAAGAAGGTGTGTCCGAATAACCAAGTTGTGTATCGCCAATGACGGGATATTTTGGAGACCAATTCGGATGTTACTTCTAAGGATATTTCTGTGCATGAGAATTTGGGAAAACCGTGTGAAGTTTCTGGTCGCCCTACTAATGAAAATCTTGATAACTCTTTGAAAACTAAATAATCACGTGCTAATTCTGCTTATGTCTCTGACCTACCTAACCTGTCGGTGAGCAATGTCGTGGCAAGTCAGCCTAATTCTAAACATAATGTGAAACCTGTAGTGCGGGTGTCCTCGTCATCTAATTGTAATCGTTTTAGAGTGAATAATGATTTTGGAATTTCTCCTGTGGCTAAAGGAATATCCCCGTTTATTGAAATTTGTGTTAATGACGAGCCCGTTTCTGCATTGCTTGATTCTGGTAGTGTTGCATCCTTTATAAGCGAGGTCTGGTTTTTATCTATGAAGAGTGTTTGCAATCTACCTGAGTTAGAGCCTAACAATGAATCTTTTATTTCGGCAAATTGTTCAAACTTAAATATTTTGGGTAGTATGACAGTCAAAATCCATATTCTAAATTTTTCTTGGAAGTTTAAATTTTTTGTTGCCAGAAATCTTTCTTGTTCTGTGGTCATTGGAGCTAATTTCATGTCCCACGTTGGTGTGCTTCTTGATTTTGGTGCTCGCAACTTATGGTTTAAGTTTAACCCGCAAAGTAAATTATCGTTTAACCCGGTTTTATCTTCTCCTGCTGTCAATTCAGTTAGTGAACCCGTGACTATTGAGGATCTAGATCTGGAAAATTTATCGAGTCTTCAAAAGGATGCCATTAAGAGGTTATGTCAGGAGTATAGTGATGTATTTACTGACAAGTTGGGTGTAACCCATTTGATGGAATACAAGATTGAGCTAACCGATTCTGTACCGGTGCGTTCCAGCCCGTATCGCCTTGCCCCGCCCAAGATGGCTGAACTTCGGAAGATTATCGACAAGATGTTGGAAGAAGGTGTAATCCAACCTTCTGTCTCTGCCTACTCATCCCCTGTATTCCTTGTGCCTAAACCTAACCGTGGTTTTCGGCCGGTGGTCGACTATAGGGCTCTTAATCAAAAGGTTGTTTTACAATCCATCCCTTTGCCGGACCTTCATACATGCTTTAGATGGTTTCGCAACGCAAAGGTGTTCACGATCCTCGATTTGAATTCATCTTAATTCCAAATTCCTCTCTCTCCGGAATCCAGGCATGTTACTGCTTTTTCCTCTGACTGGAACCGGTTTGAGTATGCCCGTGTCCCGTTTGGCCTATCCACCGGAGCCGCTGTGTTGAGCAGACTTCTGGACAAGGTGTTTTCAGAAATTAAATTCAAATTTGTGTACCACTATCTTGATGATGTGGTGATCTATTCTGAGTCCTTCGAGGAACACGTTGATCATCTGAAGGTTGTACTTGATCGGTTGCGGACGCTGGCCTTACCGTCAAATTGTCCAAGGTTTCCTTTGCCAAGCCCAAAATTTCCTTCTTGGGACATATTGTTTCCGAATCTGGTATCTCCGTGGACCAGTCTCGTACGCAGGCCATCAGAGATCTTAAACCACCCAAGAACGCCAAGGGTGTTGCTCGTTATATTGGTATGGTGAACTTCTTCCGTAAGTTCATCAGTAACTTTGCCGACCGTGCTGCTCCTCTGAATCAATTACGCAAAAAGCTGTGAAGTTTGAGTGGGGTCCCTCTCAGCAGGCAGCCTTCGAAGATCTAAAGCTTGCCCTCTCTAACGCCCCTGTATTAGTCATTCCGGATTTTGGGAAGCAATTCATTGTGCAGACTGATGCGTCTGGTCGTGGTGTTGGTTTTGTCCTACTGCAAGAGTCTGATCTGGGTAGGCAACCCATTGCAAACGCTTCTCGTACCATAACGGACGCAGAGAGGAAGTATTCCATATACGAACTTGAGAGTTTAGCAGTGTGTTTCGCCCTGGAAAAAATCCGTATGTATCTAGAGCACTCTAAGTTTCTTCCTTGATACCGATTACCAAGCCTTGAGCTGGGTGTTAGGGAAACCCCGTAAAACTGGTAAGATTGCCAGATGGGCAACTAGGATTCTGTCATTCCAGTTCACCATCCACCATATTCGTGGGTCCGAAAATGCAGTAGCTGATTCATTAAGCCGCATGTATGAGGAAACAGCCGAAGAGGATATTCAAGGATGTGAACCCGTAAACCTTGTATCACCTGTAAATTATGTCAATGTCGTTCTCAGCAATTGCCCTGTGCTTTTTGAAGATGTGAGGAGATTCCAGAAAGAAGATCCCTCCTTATCTAGCCTAATTGACCGAATCAATTCTGGGGAAGTGATCAAGCCCTACACTCTAAAGGGTGGTGTATTGTGTTGTTCGTCTCGTCAAGACCGTCTACCTAAAATTGTGCTCCCGTCGGTCCTCATTCCGGAAATCTTTCGTTACTATCACGAATCTCCTATTGGTGGCCACCTAGGAGTATTCAAGACCCGTGCTAAGATCAGACAGTTCTTCATTTGGCAAAGTATGGATGGTGACATTAGGAGGCTCATTAGAAATTGTGCTTCATGTAGTATTAGCAAACCTCCGGTTTCTACTAAGGTTGGCCTGTTGTCATCTGAACCGGCATCTAGACCCATGGAGAGGCTTTTTATGGACCATGTTGGCCCGTTCCCTCGATCTGGTCGGGGAAACCAATTTGCGCTTGTTTTCACTGACGGTTTCACCCGGTTTAGTTGGATATTCCCCACCAGACAGGCTACGACCAGTTCGGTCATAAAGTGTCTTAATTCCATCTTTTCATCTCTTGGGCCATGTCAGTTCCTGGTGTCAGATAATGCCAAGTGCTTTGTATCACATCAGTTCCATCAATTCTTATTTGATTATGCTATTTCGCATGTAACCACCACTCCCTATTTTCCTAACCCGTCTCTCCCTTATTTGGAAATTGGGGATGTTGTGTACGTCCGCAATTTCGAGCCCAAGGGCGTCAGTAATCTAGTTTCTAGCAAGTTGACCCCTCGCTTCAAAGGCCCCTGTTATGTAGAGGCATTCTTGACTCCGGTGACGCTTCTTATTCGAAACCCAAAGGCCAACAAAATTTCCCGAGTGCATCTGTCGCACATAAAACGAGGTGGAGGTTTGTAATGAGGAAATGCTACCATAAATTTTGTAAACTGATTTTTGTATACTGTAGAGTATCCCTAACCTTCATTGAAGCCTTCAGGCATCTGTTCCTTCTGGATTTTTAAATTGGGTTTACAAACTCTACTGGGATACTACTTGTAACGGTTGGGTAATTCCCATTTAATGGTAAAATTGTAACTAATTTTGATGTTCTCGTAGAAGATACTAGCACGTAAGTTGGACTCGGTGGGAGACCTAACTCATGGTGATATAATATACCTGTTTCCTTGGGAATTTGAGTGGTCATTCCTCTAACGTAGTTCTTTCTAAATGTATTGTCATTTAACTCGCGAATTATTGAAAAGTACTACTAGTCTGTAAAAAGGTAACCTTGTTATTTAATTAACTATTGTGAGCATGGATCACGGGCATGGTCAGGATTTTCTTTTTTGTTCATAAAAATTCAACTTTGTTTCTCTTTTGAAAATCCACAGCCTGCTTCCAGTCTCCGACCGGGTCAGGAATGGAATGAATGAAGCCCCCATCTAGCGGCGAGGATATGATCTGTGCCGGCTGCCGAGGCCTGACGCACTCCTCTGGGGCAATGATTAAATGAATGACAGATGAAATGAAATGATAGTGGAGAGTGTTGCTGGAATAAAATTTTGACAGGGAAAACCGGAGTACCCGGAGAAAAACCTGTCTGCCTCCGTTTTGTCCAGCACAGATCTCACATGGAGTGACCGGGATTTGAACCACGGACCCAGCGGTAAGAGGCCGGCGTGCTGCCGCCTTAGCCACGGAGGCTTCAACTTTGTTTCTCTTTTATAAAATGTATTAAGAATTAGTAATTCCTGTAAACTTTTATTTTTGAAATAAGATTAACTTCTGTTTTGTAAATGGCTGCCCACGCGTCGCATGATATCTTGCAAATTGCATCCATCTACTTCGTCTAAAGCTAACAACATTGGACTTATTGAAAATTTACCTAACGTGTCTCGGACTCTGAAAGCACTGCAGGTGCTGGTGTTCTGCGTTTCTGAAGACTTATGGACACAGTGATGCTGTTGACTAAGTGGTTTGCGAGGTGATCAATTATCCCATCACTGATAATCTGACCCTGCACTCTTCCTAACCAAAATGATGCGGTTTTTATCCATCAATTGGAGTTAACTGGTGAACATTATCTTCTAGAAACATGCTTGGTGAATCGACTAGTTTTGGAGTACTGCCTATGCCTAGGCATATTCGTGAACGGTGTTCACGGTTAAGGGAGGGAGACTGTTACGTGCAATGCCCGTACCAACGTTTTTAAATATGTATCTCCCCTATATTCATGTGTCCCCGACTTTTAAAACGACCGCCTGATGGCTTGGTTCCGCTAATGAACTAGAGGTGGCAGCATCTATTGGCCTCTTGCCGGAGTTGTATCTTCCACCGCTAGAGTGAGTTTGTGGTGTCTTCTGATCTCATCCTAGTAGAGACATAATTGAAGGATATTGTATTCTACGTCATTGAACAAAAGACTGTATGTACATCATGCCGCCAAAATAATAATTTAATATGCCCATTGTTACTTGATGTGTCTATCTGTGATTGGACAATTACAATTAACATTAATGCAGTGCTGCATATGACTTGGGAGTCTCCGCCATCTTTGCATCTTTATAGTCTGTCGTCAAGTAAACAACAAGCCAGTTGGTCGTGAAAGAGTATCTCTCCGTGTGCTGGGGGCTTTGGCCCCTAGCCTTTACGAAATATGAATATATTCAAGAAAAGGAAACGCCTGTGCTCCTAAGGATTTAATTTCGTCTTTTGGCCCTGAAGATGAACTGTGTTTTTTTTGATTGGCTACAAGAAGAGAAGCTTCATGGGTGATCGAAAACGGCGTGTGTGCTCTCGTGGCCATTTTGAGGCAGTTCATGTATTTTAAAATCATTTAAAATGTGTTAGTTTTTTTTGTTCTTGTGTCTCCACTTAGGAAGGATGTAAGGTACGTTGCCTAAAACATTTATATTTTTTTTGTTATGGGAGCTCCGATATTGGTCTTATATTAATGTTTTAATACTGTATTTTATTTTGTTTTATAGGCCTAATATTTCTGTTTGTCAACGTTACCTGATATGTAAATATTGGTTTTTCTGTGCCTTCCGGAGACACGTTCCTAGTTACCGAACCTTGTAAATTATTATTTAATTAGTTTATTTTCTTTGGGTAATCTTTGGGATTGGCCAATTATTAATTTGATGTAAGATCCGTAGCACCCTAAATCGCCTCGTGTTAATAGTATTTAGATGTAATAATTTTCCTCCTTTCATTTCTCTCTGGTGACGTTCTATTTTAATAAAGTAATTGTTAGCCGTAATTCGATTGGACATGCGGTCATCTGTTTTTGTGGCCATGTTTGTTTTTGTTTTGTTTTGCCCGAGTGCATTCTGGTCTTGAGAGTGGATTCTCTAGGCGTCGAGCGGGAGACTCAAACGTGTTGTGGTGATTGCATAATATGTTTTTTTGTTAATCTTGTTGGTTTAACTTTGTGTTTTGGTGAATGTTCCTGAGTTTTTCTCCGTCACGAATATTGTGGATTTCTTAATTGATCATATTTTATTTTATTAATTTAATTTTAAATTTTTCGTTTTGCATCGTGGCCTTGATGTCTGCATGTCGGGTCGGTATTACGTACCTTAATATATTATCAAGCCCTTTCTAATTTGGTAATACCTGTATTCTGGTTTTCTATCTTTTGGGCTTTATTATTTTAATTTTCAATTAAATGTTTTCGTTTTGGTTCAGCAAGCAAGCATGTAAAGCCTCATCTAGTTTTCTAAGGTAATTGACTTATTTTGGCCTTAAGCCACGTGCATCACCAGAGAGAGGTTATGGCAATAGAGTTTCCATTTTATGATTTTTTTTCTTGGCCCCTTTGGTAATTAAATCTTCTTTTAAATAACTAAGCAACTGTTGTGGCATCATTTCGTCGGTAGCAGTTCTGTTGGTTATCGGGGGGGGGGTTCCTCTTCCCCACATTCCTTCCACCTATAGGTGTTCTCCTTTTGGTCGTGTCATCTGGCGGTGATTTTGCTGTAAGCGCTTTGGACCTCTGAAATAAGGTAAGTTGGCCAAACCATCATCCACACCGGCCGACGGCGGTCGCAATTTTATTTGACAAATATTAATGTTCTTGGAACATTTTATTACTTGGAAGTATGGTTTATTCCATTTCTTAATATACAGCATAGTTCTTCATAACTATCCGTTACATTACAATGAAAATTGATATTAAATGATTTAATTGACTGTGTTGAAACACCGGATCTCATGAGAACTCCGCAGTTAAGCAACATTGGGCGCAGTCGGAACTTGGATGGTATGCCGGTTCTAGGCACTGCGCGCTGTTGGCCAACATAAGGAGGAGCGGAAAGGCCCTGGCCACCCTACCGCAAGTAAACTCCGGCTGGGGGTAGCCTCTTCGGAGGCTCGGACCTGCCTTCGGGCAGAATACCAATTAAATTTTAAATCATTTATTTTGACTTTCTTATAAAAGATTTTAGTGTCGTGTAACAGTGCAAATATTGCACACAGACTGTTTATAATAATTTTCGAAACTCGAATCAACATCATGAGTTGTCAAAATTTATTTGAGCTTCGTGAAATAATTAACTTTCTAAGCATGCTGTATATCGATTTTTCAATAGCGTTCCAACACTCCGCATGAAACAGATTTACATAATGGAACGAAAATTTTAACGATACTTAATGATTTTACAATTTACTGATTAAACGCTTAAAAATAGCAATTCGCTAATACAAATTGTCAAAATGACTGAAATCTGCAATGAAAAATGACAATAAAAATACTAATTTAACTGAATTAATATTCTACACAAATATTAAATGACTAAAATTATACGTTTGGTCAACTTGGATAAACACAGAACATAACTACGTTACAACCAATATAATACAATCGCTTAACTACCTTTGCTGACATCGAGATCTCTGCTGGTTATTTCCTGTCAAGCAACAGTGATTTGCGTGAGAACACAGCTCTCAGCTGCACGAACCATATGTGACCTGGACTGCTCGTTACATCACAGTAGGGCAAGGTCAACGTCTGGACTGGGTCGACAACCTCACTGCTTACGACAAGTCTCGCCCCCTCCTTCTCTCGACTCTGCATGCCGTTAGTTCTTCTGATGTGACACCATCAATACGACAGGATCTCTTCTTATAGTCGAAACTCGATTGGTCGCAAATGTTCCTGAGAGTATTCTAGTTGTATGCGGACTCTCGTTATGTAGTATAAATTTGTTCTGCATTTTTGAGCATCGCGCTATCCATTGTATAGTGTTCTGAATTTCACTCCTCATTGATGTAGTCTTTACTTCCCTTTATGATGCATTTTAGCACGAAGTCATCACTAGTTTAAGGCGTAAACCAGTGAAACTTCCCCGTTGCCAATCTATTATCTGCATTTTAAATAGCTTGAAAGATAAATAGTATTTCTGTATAATACTTTTTTTATTTCTCCGTATAAAGTTTGTTGCAGTTATCGGAGACGAGATATAGCTCTGTAGATGCAGTAATTTGTATAACAAGCTGCGTTATAAATGTTCACAGTCTCACTGTAGAATGCTTTTAATAAATGAGCTCAAATGTGCTCCATTTCGTTTCATAAAGTGTATTGTAACTTCACCGGCCTGCAACTCTGCTTGCTCGGTCGAACGTGCCTCTCTCCTGGAGTCACTGCCTTCTGAACTCGCACTCGGCTTTCGTTATACGGTGCACTATAATAAAGCACCCGCCGTGTAACTTCACCGGTCTACCTCAGACCTGATCTGAATATGGATTGAAACTTGGCTTGCCTCTCTGCTTGCTTCAAGATCACAGCTTGTCTCCCCATCTGGTCGTGTTCTGACGTAGCTGCTCTTCTTCCCTTACGAGTCTGACTCATGCCGCATTTCCCCTCTTCAGGACGACACGCTTCGCCTCCCTGAAGTTCAATCCGTGCGTTCGGGACTGTGGGCCTCCCGTTGTTCTAATAATTAAACGCAATTATTATTTAAACAATTTGAATAATTTCTTCTTTCATTCCGGCCTTCCGTAATTGTTTTTATTGGCTATAAAACATGATAATACATTTATTTTCAGCATAAAATTTTCAGATCTTCTATTTAATAAAGAATAAGAGATTTTAAGGGTATACGGAACGCCCTATCTTAACAATGCTAAAGTTGTGGAATTTTAAGGAACATTTTCTTAAGGACTATACAAGAAAAAGAGTTGATTTTTTGATATGTTATAAACTAATGTGTTGGCATAGTACTGAAACTATTTTCTTAAAAAAAAGGTACTGTTATGAAAATATGGATTTTTAAAATAATGCACATTTTTTGCAAATTTTCTCATGAATATTTTTCAACATAACCCAGAAATTTAACAATATGCTTGTTTTTACAGTTTCAGATAGTATAGAATACCCATAAAAAGGAGTCCTGAAAATTTCACAATGATAGCACTATTAGTTCCGGAGATAATGTACCTTTTGCAGGAAAAAAATGAACTTGTGGGAAATCGACTTCAAAGTTTCAAGATTATTGCATTCCTGGACCCTCTAATGCATGAATTATTTTTAATTATTGCCTTTGGTGTAAAAAATGTCAAGCTTCAATATTCAATTGGCGTTTAGTGTCTTAGATTTACCAACAATTTTTAATTGGCGCTAAAACCTTAACACTCGTATGTGATGTGGATTTTTAAAAAACAAGGCATCACTATGTGTGTTAGAATGAGTGCACAATTGAATGGACGTTGATGGTTTGCCGTAAAACTTACTCTGCCACTACATACATAGGTGAAGAGTGATATGTTACCTTGCAGTAAAGGGTTAAAATAAAATACTTCTACGCGTAGTATCCTCGTGATTTATATGTCATTTAAAAGAGCAAACTCTGCAGTTTAATATTATGCAAAAAAAGACAAATGGCATATTTTCCAAAAATCACCTTCCGTATATCCTTAACACGTTCCTTTTATTGTTCATGCGTCCCAGTTCATATCCCGTCAGGATCTTGTTATTGACTTCAAATAAATTCAGGCGCAGCACCTATTGCAATAGTTAGCTTTCTAATGAAATCTACCTAACAGTTCATGTAGAGACTAACATAGACTAACATCGCTCGGCGTTGACCGTGTTTTATAAGATATATTTAGGGTTAACTCGCTAACCGTCGGAGATACACGAAAAGTGATAAGAACCTTTCGGATAGAAAATTAAATTATAACGCTCGCATGTGCCATCAAAAGATTGCTATTTCTTAGCGTTCTCTCTTTATTTGAAATGGAAATATGAAAATAGTTGCCATTTTAAAATAGTACAAAATATCGAAATCAAAAGTATCCTATATATAAACCTGGTAAATCAGCTACATCCATGCAAAATTTCATTTAAATCGGGCCAGTGGTTCTTGCGTGATTGAGTAACAGACAAACAGACAAACACCAACTCACTTTTATATATTAGTATGATGATGATATACTGTAACATTGTGAAACAACGTAAAGATCCAAATACTCACATACAATAACCGGCACAAACAGTACAAAATTAGACTCAAAATCAAGTCTCTTTTCGGACCCCACAAACTACCTCTATAAATAAAACAGTTCATGTGAGACCAACATGGACTAACATCGCTCGGCGTTGACCGTGTTTCATAAGACATGTTTAGGTTTTACTCGCTAACCGTTTCAGATACACGAAAAGTGATAAGGAACTTTCGGATAGAAAATTAAATTTTAAAGCTCGTATGTGCCATCAAAGTTTGCTATTTCTTAGCGTTATCTTTTTATATGAAATGGAAATATGAAAATAGTCGCCATTTTTAAATAGTGCAAAATATCGAAATCAAAAGTATCCTATGTGTAAACCTGGTAAATAAGCTACATCCATGCAAAATTTCATTTAAATCGGACCAGTGGTTCTTGCGAGATTGAGTAACAGACAGACAGACAGACAAACACCATCTCATTTTTATATATTAGTATGATATGATAAGATAAGATGGGATGAGATAACACCGCACCAATATGAAGAGAAACAGAAATAAAATGTATTCACCGAAATGAAATTTTAAGTTTAAAGCTACGAAAGGATATATTTGCAGATTAAGGAAATTTAAATTGTTCGAGGCTAGAGACGCCATTATTGCAAGCCAAGGAGACTAGAGAGGTAATATCAAGGGAGTCATTCCATTTCTGTCACTGGTTGAGTCCAGACCTGCTTCGTGAAACTCCACAATATTATAGTACACACATCGAACGACCGACAAGGTAATCTTAGACGGAAGAAGAGCCGTATCCATCGGTCAACCAGAAGTAGAAGCTTCGCTGAAATAATACTGCATAATATAAAAGACGTGTACTGAAAGCAGAATACTACTACATATAAAGCAATTTTCGCTATTGAACGAACAATAAAAGGAAGCAAAACATACACGCAATCTAAGGAAATGTAATCGAGATAATTCAATTAAAATATGACGGAAGCATTCTGCAATACTTATAAATATTTCACCTGCATTACGGGAAATATTCGGCATGTTAACGAACCCGAGTCAGGGGGGACAATCTAATATGAACTTCACGTCCGTTATCGTCATGAATCACTAAAATCATGGAGGGAAGCTAACTTATACTCAATGATGTGGAGACCAGAGGTGACCTAAGGCAACAAAGGAAACCATGAATTGGTACTGCAATTCCAACCGCAGTCCACTGATATCACAAATGCTGCCTCGACTACTTGAGATTCCAATCACATATCGGAAATCTCAAAGCATGTATACCACAGCATATAATTTCACTGAAAACCTGCAAGAGAGGAGACGTTTGAGGAGGGTATCGTCAGAGCCATCTGCTTATGAAACATAGGAGAGGTCCAGGTTCGTTAAGGCGACACTCCTGAGATAAACAGATATTTTTACCTAATGAATGGATTTTCACGAAACTTTGTGGGAATGTCACCCAAACAAAAGTAGAGATATCACAAACATTTGTTTCATATCCAATTAATTTTTTTTCAGAAATATATTTTTTATTTAATTTTTGGGAAATTTTAATTCCATTTTTTTTTCAAAAATTTCAAATGATATGTTAATGGAAATTTGGAATTAGGTAGATAATACTTGTTTAAAAACACTACGTATCAATTTTTCTGGAAATAATTTATATAATGAGATATTATAGTACTAAATTTGTGTAATTGTTTTGTTCAAAAATTTTGGACTTTTAAATCCCTACTACAGGGAAGAATTCTGCAATCAAGAATTCCATAAGCAGGTTTTCTAATATACATGTGATACATATACCACACAAATTTTGTTACATTTGGCAGAATATTGTAGGAGAAAAATGGGATTTAAATGTAAAATTACAATTGGCGGGAAAATTAAAGCAAAGTTCAAGTGACGTTATCTTCCTACCTAATGCATGGATTTTCACGAAACTTTCTGGGAATGTCACCCAAACAAAATTAGATGTATCACATACATTTGCTTCAGATACTATTAATAGTTTTTCCGAAATATTTTTTTGTTTTTTTTTTCATTTTGGAATTTTTAATTCCATTTTTTTCATAGATTTCAAATGACATGTTAATGGAAATTTGGAATTTGGTAGATAATACTTCTTAAAAAAAACACTACGTATCGATTTTATAGTAATTTATATAATGAGATATTATAGTAATTAATTTGTGTAATTTTTTGTTCAATTGGCGGGAAAATTAAAGCAAAGTTCAAGTGACGTTATCATCCTACCTAATGTATGGATTTTCACGAAACTTTGTGGGAATTTCACCCGAACAAAAGTAGATATATCACAAACATTTCCTTCATATACAATTAATAGTTCTTCCATTTTTTTAATGTTTTAGTTTGAAATTTTTAATTCCAATTTTTTTCATAGATTTCGAATGACATGTTAATGGAAATTTGGAATTAGGTAGATAATACTTCTTTAAAAGCACTACGTATCGATTTTTCTGAAAATAATTTATATAATGAGATATTATAGTACTAAATCTGTGTAATGTTTTTGTTAAAAAATGTGGGACTTTTAAACCCCCATTAATGGGAAGAATTCTGCAATCAAGAATTCCATATGCAGGTTTCCTAATATAGCTGTGATACCTCATCATCATCAGCTTCTAAAGGCTAAAAGCCTTGTCGTTGCAGCCATTTCTTACGGTCTTCAGCAGTTCTCTTCATATTGACATACGATTCACATTCCATTTCCTTGACAATGTTCTTGAGATACGATTGTCTTGGTCGTCCCCTTGGTTTCTTCCCCAAAATTTTTCCTTCAAAAATGACCTGGAGGAGAGTGTCATGTCTGATACATATACCATACAAATTTTGTTACATTTGGCAGAATATTATGGGAGAAAAATGGGATTTAAATGTAAAATTACAATTGAAATTTAAAGCTAAGTTCATGTGACGTTATCTTCCTGATCCATTACCTAGAAGTCACCAGAATCATATGTTTTTCCTTCCTTTTGTTTCTCAGCAGCTTGTGTACGAATATTGGTAATTGTGGAAGCTTGTCTAGTATCTTGATACACAACTACAAGAGGTTACTTGCGCACGAACTTCACAAAAGTAAACAGACTGACAACTGCCAGAGAACTCAGAAAGAAGAAACATACAAGAATAACAAAACTTATAGTTGTCGGCATTATTGTGGTGACATCAGGAATACCAATACAAGCAAACAATGTTGCTCAATGACAGTAGAGTCAAGTACTGGTATATTACTCCTTTGCAGGCTTTATAAATTCATTCAGAAACATGGTAGATCTTAGAGCTCGATTCTGTAGAAATATATGCGGGAGGGAGGGTTGGCTTGGCCCATCCCCGGGATGCGTAATTGCTAATAACAGGGATATTTTATTGATTTGATTGAATGAAAACATGACAATGACATCATAAATAATCTAACAAGCAGTTCAGTAGATGCCACGCCCATTTCTGCTGTGTGAAGACTGACAAACAAAGCATTATTAAGGTGATAAATTGTTTGAATTCAACGGAATAACTTTGTGACAAGAAAGAGGAAACCAAATCCTTTCAATTTCCGTCATAAAAAAATACTAAAATGAACAAAATATCGACTTTTATCTCAGGAGTGTCGCCTTAACCGAGAAGACAGTGGAGGCAGAGACGGAGCTACTTCGACCGTACGAGAGATCGCGCTGGGAGTGAGGCTAGACCAGTTGTGTGCTTACCCATGCAGACACACGACCCCGTTAAACTGGGAGGTATGTCAGGAACGTGAACCAGGAATGCTGACGTTCAGCTCCTCATCAACACCACAGGTTATCAAGAAATCATCACAGCTGAAGGTAGATGAGCGCTTTTACTATATTTACTAGTCTTTGTCCTATGTTGGGGATCCCTAGATGTGACCAAGATTTTTATATAGATGTGTGACCATTTATTTACCATGTTATTAGGTTGTTAGATTCAAATAAATTAAAAATAAATTCTTTTAACGACAGCGTGTGTCGTTCTTTACGTTTTGTTAATGATTGAGTCTTTGTTGCAAGTTTATTTTGGAAATACGATATTGAATTTTACGATTTTATGCGAATCAGTTTTGCTTTGATAAAATGCTTCGATAAAATAATTCAATGCAATAATTCGATAAATACGACGATAATACTTTATCATATTTTATTGTTAAAAGTAGATTTATTAAAGAAGGTAGAGGAAATACATTGATGATAATAATGTCAGCATGATATACAAGGATAAATAACTCACTGTTGGAGAGAATAATATGTAATTACGCTTTATGAGCAGAAACAATGCGGGTACTACAGGGTGTGTAGAAAATGATGCTGTACAGAAAGTATAAGCATTGAGAACAGAACAAGTAAATAATTTTATATGAGCACGAGGCTATTTATAATCGCTAGAAATAACTTGTAACTTGAAATATATAACACGAAGCCGTGCATATTGAATAGTGTTATTGAATCTCAGGCGTTTTAGAAATGCGTGCAGATGGGTAAATAATTTTGTAATGCCGTGCCACGACGTAATGAAACAAGATGTTTGGTTAGAAATGTTTGCGTATTATAAACTCTAGTTAAGAAACTTGTTCATTGGTAACAGTAATATTAACCCATGAACGCCCAAATTAATACTTTTTGAAAATGTTGCTTTTTTATTAATAAGTCATACCATAGGGAGTTACTAAGCTGCTCAAACCATATTTTACGAATGTGGCATCGTAAATTCCCGAAATACAGGGTGTTACATATATGTAACGCTAGGCGCTTGTGTTGTCAAAACCCTTACTGCATATTCTGAATGGTGATTTATAAATACAATAATGTACCCTTTTCACATTTGTTGCTAAATACTTATCTTGATAATATTACATTTTAAAAAGCACTGAGCAAGTAATTTGACACCTTTGAACCTTCGATCATATAGTCAAGTGACTAGTTACTTGGTCTGGAATGGCTGGAAGCATGATATGTACAGTCCCTCATCACATTTACAACATGCAGTGCGGACAGTGCTTACACACAAGTCACCGGCACGCCGCCTCCGCCTCCGCTTATGTCCTGGGAAGTTGATGACCAGATGATCGCGTCCATCATGTCATAGATTTATGGCATGTTAAAGATCCTTCCACAGACGAAACTTGTGTGAAGGTAATTTTCTAAGTTAGATTTCGTTGAAACGCTCTATCAAAGTTCCAACGTTCACCACTAGGTCTCATTGACATCTGGTAGAGAAAGTTGGAACTATTTGAAATATAATGTAACTTGTAGCTCACCCCCTATGGGTTGCCGCTAGAAGCACCTACAGCTTCAGGCGAGCCGAACATGTCCTCGGACACTCCCGGCATAAAAGCCATACGATAAATAAATAAATCATATCGCAAGTCTTCAATGTCGCGGCCCTCTCCTGGCTCCAAGTGGTTATACGCCGTACGATTTCACGTAGAATGCCAGCTGACTGAACCAGGATTCGATCCGGCAAGCTTGGGCACAGCAAGCGAGAATGTTGCCACTGAGCCACGCAGCCAGTCTCGACCTCTGAAACATAATAATTCTCGTATTGTATTTTCTGAAACACTGCCTGCAGCCAGATATCACGGCAAATGTATGGTCTTGAATACGGTACTGGCATAAAAAATATGCTACGGTGACATAAAACATGAAGGCATGCACTGTTAAAAAAAGCTGTATATGGAAAAACGTTTTGTGTATAAATGCATGAAATGTATTCTAACTCATTTCATATGAATGTGCTACAGAAAATAGCTTGCCTTACCACTGACCCCGTATCCGCCTAGCGTTACCATATGGTAACGCTGGGAAAATTAGTCCAGGGCATGAGCAGGTATAAAGAAACACGTAAGATATGTTACTGAATTATAAATTAGATATGTTTACTACCATAATCCTGAAGACCAAGTAAACTATCTCAATTTTACGCAATAATTTAGCATGCCGTACCTTTTGCGGCATGCCATCACGACGTGAGAAAAAAACCACGAAATGCACCCAATTGTTGAGACATCACCCAAGGCATTCCCTTGTGACTAATGTGCGGGAAATGAATCAATGGACCTTCCTTGATCATGTAAGCGCGAAGTTCGAATATTTTTAACTGGCAAAGGTCCTGTAGAGCAATAAATGCAATGACCGGTACTGCGTTACCATATGGTAACGTTAGGCGTTTATGGGTTAATGCGATTGTAACGTGAGGTAACGTTCTAAAAAGTATGACAATGTCGTCATTGGTAATGCCATTTGAGAATTGCGATTTATGTGTAAGCGAGGATAAATTCCACGCACCACGATAATCTATGATTATGAGAATGAGATAGTCTGGCATAATATTCATTATTTATTGTTTTTATTAATGGAGTTGACAAATGAGAAGAGTAATTAACTTCACCGTTCGCTACAGATGTTCTACGGATGTGACAAATTATTAACGAAGGTAAACTGATATTGTGCTCTTAAAAAGAAGTACAGATACAGGAGAGGAAGATCTAGAAGGATCTAAAGAGACTGACAGAATATCGTGCTGGACGCGATTATTCGAAATACATTGTAAGAAATTTGTAAATAATTATAATAATTTAAATATTTAAACCATTTTCACTTAAAGAAGGAACATCGAGTGAAGTAAACTCTGTATCATGTAAGGAGAGTAATGTATATAGCAACGTATGTTGTACGAGTTATGGTAGTAGAAACTACAGGATATGCAACAAGTTGTTGGCATTCCTTTAAATATTTAAAAGTTGGATTGTATTAAAGTGTAAATTTATATTTTGGTTAAGAAAGACTCAGAGAGATCCAAATATCGATTGAGAAGGTATAGTTTGAAGATAGGAGAAGCTATGATTTATATTTTTAATTTTGGTTAACTTCGCATTTTAATATTGAGTGTGTTACGTAATTTTTATCTTGTCAGGGACATAATTTCTGTATTGATATTCTGAATAAATCCATACATGCACTGTTTAGTCTGCTTGCTCACTTTTTATAGAACCTGATAATCTTCTCATTTATTAATCAGCATATGATGGTACTGCTAGTTAGTTACTGGTGACCGCTCATTTTATGTAAGACCGTTCACCCCTCTCATGGAGAGTTCACCCCTCTTGACTATAATAGACAACACACCCCGTCGGAAACAAGACACAACATAACGATGTAGCCAAGCTAGACATGTGATTAATAAGGGAAACATGTTATTGGATTAGGATATACGATGTATCGTTTAATTCAGTAACCGGTCTGATACTAACGGCAATATTAAAGGTGCCGGGACATTCTCATTAGTTCGTTTGCGCTAAAATAGGGTTTTTAGATTGTGTGTGGAATTTGAAACCAGGTCTTTAATAGTTGAAAATTATCCTGAATACAGTTACATGCATCCCATTTCCAGAGACTAGACATGGCAACTTACTACAGGTACATTTGCACGAGGAACACATGGGACTTAGGAATGCAGGAGGGGGAAAGCCAAACGAGATACAGGACCCTCACACACAGGAATTTCCCCATTCGAGAGCAATTAGTGACCACGTGAACTGCTCTCAACGGGGCCGCACATCACTCTACCAGATAAGTAGCCAGTACACTACAATCTGAAATGACCATTTACAGCACTCCAAACATGCTAATTCCGGAGTTCAATCACCACTTTCAGTATCTCAACTAAATATCACATATACTATAACAAACATTGACGAGTTGCATTATCTCAACTAATAAGCGTATATATTGTAAATAGTATCACCCATACTTTCAGACAAAGATTGTATAACCTAAATGTTGGATCTGATGATCATGGCTTGAAGATCAAAACTGGTCATCCAGGTGTATATATTAATCTCAAGTAATTTCTTTCAAGATTGAGGAATAGCCCATCTCATTCGAGTACAAAGAACTACACCGACTAAGCAGCATCAATCTTTTGTTTAATATGTAGTACATGTGTACCTTCAAATTACATGTTTTAATAAATTTATTCCACATGCACTTCACGAATGTGGCGTTAGGCAACTATAAAACATCATGAGTGTCTCCTAATTCCATTTCTGATTACATTTCGCTTCATATGTATGAGGTAATAGATCACTATGGACCAAAATGTGTGTCTTCAAATTTCTCTCCAGAGAGTAATGTGCCTCGCAAGTAGTACATGACTTTCTCATTACACCACTATGGATCAGCTGATTTCGAAGATAATCTTACTCCACATGTACCACAGGAAAGTGGCATTAGACTACCATGGATGAAGAGTGTTCAGAGCACCTTTTTAAGCGAATTTCGCTCTGCATGTACTACATGGGCGTAGCCTTATATCAATATAGTCCATCAAGCGTGTCTTCACGATACATTTCTTAATAAAGTTTACTCCGCATGTACTTCAACAATGTGGCCCAAGGGAACTACGAAAAAAGTGTTTCTTTTAATTTTTCCTTTCACAGTAAAGTTCCCTCTTAATTTACCACAGAAATTTTGCTTTAGAGTATTACGGAATAACATCTTTGTCTTCAGGGAACATTTCCGAGAAAAGTGAGTTCCACTTCTACCACGGAAATGTGGCTAGAGACAACATTGGATCATCATGTGCTTCTTTAGTTGATCATTCAGAGTAAAGTTTTCTGCTCATGTCCTACAGGTTTATGGCGTCAGACCACTATGAATCACTGTGTGTTTAACCTGCCTTACTTTATTTTGCTTCGCATGTATCACAGGAATAAGGCTTTATAACACTATGGATCATCACGTGTTTCTGCAGGTCATCTTTTCAAGAATAGTTTGATCTGCATATACTTCATGATTAAGGGTTTACGCCACTATGAATCAACATGTGACTCTTTAAACTGCCTTACTGAGTAATAATTGCACTGCACGTTTTAGAAGAATGAGGATTTATATCGGCAAGGATTTTCAAGTGTTTGTTCAGGTCAGCTTTCCGAGCAAAGTTTGCTCCACATGTACTACAGGAATAACGCTCTACACCACTATGCGTTATCATATGTTTGTTCAGGATATCTTTCCGAGCAAACTTAGCCCCACATGTCTCACAGGCATAAGGCTTTATACCATTATGGATCATCATGTGCCTTTTTAGGTGACCTATCCGAGTAAAGTTTACTCCACATAAACTACAGGAATAACGCTTTCCATTACTATGGATCAATAAGTGTTTTTTCAAGTCATGTTTCCTAGCAAAGTTTGCTCCACATGACGCACATGAATGTGACTTGAGACCACTATGGATTATCATGTGTGCCTTTAAACTGTGTACCGACGCAAATTCTGTTTCGCATGTACCACACGAATGTGGTTTTAGGCCACTATGAATCATCATGTGTGTCTTTAAATTGCGATTATCAGTAAACTTCGCTCCGCATGTTCCACAGCAATAAGGCTTTATACCACTATGGATCATCATGTGTCTCTTCAGATTATCTCTCCGAATAAAGTTAACTTGACATGTACTACAGGGATAATGCTTTACACCACTATGAATCATCTTGTGCCTGTTCAAGTCCTCTTTCCTAAGAAAGATTGCTCCACATATACCACAGGAATGCGGCATGAGAGCACTATGGCTCATAATATGTTTCATTAAACAAACGTACAGGGCAAACGCTCCTCCGCTTGAATCACAGGAATAAGGCATTGTACCAGTATGAATCATCATGTGCTTCTTCAAACTAACTTTCTGAGAAACGTTTGACCCACATATACCACAGGCACGTGGTTTTGGAGTACTATGGACAAACATGTGTCTTCTCAAATTCCTGATATAAGAGAAGTTTGCTCCGCAGGTTTTGCATATGTATGGCATCTTCTTTTTTTACCGTTCCGATTAAGTGAGGCTACGAAACAATCTCTTGTTAAAGTGTTCTCTGAATTGTGGTCGTTTCTGTGAAGAATTTGTAATATTAGAACTACCTACTACCACTATATAAGATCAAAAATTCAATAGCACAATACCGAAAAAGTATATAGTAATCTTCTGTATTCGTAGACATAGGTATACGAGCCGAGATGTAATGCGTATGATAATGATCGGAAGTTGTCGCCCAAGGGTTCTTTAGCCTCAAGTAATTTGGTTCAACCTTTACAATTTCAGTACAATCGAGCTGACCAACTCAAAAGCATTTTATTTCCTTATGTTAGATGATCGAGGGTAACGGAATAATAACATTAAGGTCAAGAGATCTATTTAGTGAAAACTTAACAAGTGCATTTTGAGCGATTTGAATTATTTACAAGTTTTCCTTAAATACTAGGGACCGAGCTCGTATCAACTCTTAAATGGAGTGTTGTTCGTGCAGTCGATATTATATTAGACAGAAAATACTGTTTTATACTGCATGTCGGTGTTTTTGGATTTATAGCTCTTACGTATGAACGTGGTAATCCTTTTATAGCAAGGAAAAAAAGCGCTTGTGCCAGTCTACATGACCATGCAACATCTCGATTAAGAGGAAAGTAAAATTTGGGTGCTTCTCTATACTTTCAAGTACGAGAGTAGAGGGAAAGGAGGGATTCTATCCACGGGGTATTTGAAAAAACAAACATTTTTATATTTATTATTTTATTTTGATTTATTTATTGTTTATTTTTAATTTTCAAAATTTATATTTATTTGTTATCACCATTTCTATTTATTTTACATTTATTAACAATTATAATAATTATAATTATTATTATGCAAAGTATAGGTTCACTTTATCATGACGGCTATGCGCGTAGCGGCATGTGCGGCTCGCTTAAAGTTCACGCCGTCGTTTCAACAAGAATAAAGCTGTCCAGAGTTAACACGCCAGGCTATTGCAGGTGGCGGGTTTCACGTTACCGTTTCAAACAAGACCAAACCTCTTGCGAGACGTCAGAGGGTTGTGGTCATCCATGTAACGTGCACTAATGAAACAATTCATAATTATTATTATTTAACTTTCATTTATTTTTTATTTACTTAATATTATTCATTGATAATGTTGTCGATTATTAATTATTTTTAGATATTTCATTATTTATACTATCATTTAATATTTATGAATGTATCATTTAATCTTTATTTATTTAATATATATTGATAACTATAATTATTTATTTAGTTATGGGTGTTACAACTCTAGACAGGATAGCCGAGCGGTCGATCCCAGTTTTTGTAACGCCGGCCAGGATGGCAAGGTGCACTCGCGAACCATCCAAGATGACGGTCCCAACTACAAGATACCTATGACCCCTTCCCTCACACTCTATCCCATAATCATCACCACCACCACCTTCAGAATTCCCTCAAATTCCAAAAGCACTTTACCAAAATTTGCCCGATTTTCCTCAAAGACCAGCATTGCTTACACTTACTAATGCCCAACCCATCTCTGTCGACCTCCAATTTTCATTTCTTATTCTCTTTGAACCCAGATGCCATTCGAGGGTGCTCCGACCAATCAAATTCCTAAAGATTCATATTTCCTAAAATCACCAAAATTCTGTAGAACACATCGAATTAACCAGATTCCACCAATATCATTAAAAATATACTAGGATGCTCCAAATTCAACAGATTACCTAAAATCAACAAAATATTCCTAAAATTCTACAATTCCAGATCACACCAGACTTCCTCGTAAGAAACGGGTTATACTACATGTTCAAATACATACTTCCAACTAGCTTCAAATGGGGGTAAGGAGCGTACGGTCAGGGTAGCCGAGAGTGGGTATCTGTCGATACAAGCTGTTAGCAACATGTTATTCCCCAACGGCAGACGGATGTTAAGTCACCTGGCTGACACGACACAAGAATTCCCCTAAATGTTTCTAATATTCCCGCAGCATGGAGTATTCAACGAGTGGAATGTCGGTTAGCGAAAAGGGGGTCACCAGGCGTGTATGGTATAGTTTTCACTAACTTCGGGCTAGGCTCCTCGCTGTCATCTTTCATGTCCACCTCCTTGGGTCAACCCTTGTTCTATCTTCCGACATCTAGGGTATGGAATTATCACGTGCCTTGGGTGTATTGCGTTAGGAAAATGACCTCTCAATGGTCAGGCTTCACCCGTTACAGTAACTAACTGAAATCTTAAAATTCATCTGGAGATGTTTTAAGAGCTGAGTATGACTGCATTTGGGGGTTCCCGACTATCTGTATTGTAATCAGGGTATGCTAGTCAACAGACGCTATCTACACCATTCACACGGTTTCTATGAGGTTTCTAAATTCCAACAAGAATTCTCAAAAATTCTCCAAACCTAACACATTTCACCAATCCCTACTTAAATTTACACAGATTCCCCAAATTTACCACAGAATTCATTTAAATGTCCTTACAATTCCTCAAATTCATTCATTAATTCATTCGTTTATTTGCAATTGGGGGTGTGTCCCCCGGTGGCAAATTAGATATACATAACAAATAAATAATTGTACATAGCAATTCACTAGCAATTAAACTGGAGTATTTACACAAACAGTCAGTCTTTTCATAAACACACCTATATGTTTGGGAAAAGGCTCTAAGACTGCGTCAGGTAGAGAGTTCCAATTATCAATGGCACGGTTTACGAAATAATATTTACCATAATTTGTTCGCTGTGGTCGGCCCTTAACATTGAAAGGATGATCGCTCCTACCCATGTAAGTAGGCTCTTCCATACGTTTGCTAAGCTCACCCCATGCTGATTGATTTGTATACGTGTTGTACATAGCGCAGAGTCTAGATTTCATCCTCCTAGCCTAAAGTGATTCCCACCCAAGTTTCTTTAACATACGGCTCACACTGCTCCTGGGATAAAGTCACTGAGCACAAATCTAGCGGCCTTTCTTTGTACCATTTCCAACTCATTTATGAGCCCTACTTAATATGGATCCCAAACCGCCGAGGCGTATTCCAGAATAGGTCTTACAAGTGACAAATATCCTAATTCTTTAGCAGAGGTACTACTTCCTTTTAACACCCTTATTACAAAGTGCAGGGATTTGTAAGCTTTAGAAACTACACATCCTATATGACTACTCCATTTCATATCATTTCTTACGTGAACGCCCAAATATTTGCAAGAATCTTCCTCTACAAGTATTTCCGAGCCAATGTTATATTGAAAATCTTGCCTTCGCACTTTCCCTATATTTATTAGACTAAATTTTCTTGTGTTTATTTTCATTTTATTTTCAATCGCCCACTTATAGACCAGGTTCAGGTCATCTTGAAGTACTGCATTGTCTTGTGAGTCATGTATCTTTCGATATATTACACATTCGTCCGCAAACAATCGACAGTCACTGCGAATCCCATTTAGTAAGTCATTTATAAACGCCAAAAATAACAAAGTTCCGATTACGCTGCCCTGAGGGATACCCGACGTTACGGTAATTTCATCCGAGAATCGGCCTTCAACTTTCACTTTCTGGGAACGACCCGTCAAAAATTCTTGGATCCATAAAATTACTCTTCTAACAATCTTCGTCGAAGCTAAGTTATGGAGTAGCATGTCATGCGGCACGACATCAAATGCCTTCGCAAAATCTATAACTACGGCGTCGACTGAAACTCCATCGTCTAACGATTCTCTAATATCTTGAAAAAGTGATAGCAACTGACTCTCGCATGAGTAACCTTTCCGAAATCCATGTTGCCTATCATAAAACCATGATAATGTTTCCCACTGTTCCCTCAAGTAGTCGCAAATGAGATGCCCCATCTGTTTACAAACGATGGACGTAAGACTAACCGGCCTGTAGTTGCCCAATTCATGTCTGCTCCCTCCCTTAAATATTGGGACTACCGTAGCTCTTTTCCAGTCATCCGGCATGTGCGCATTGTTTTTGGACACATTAAACATCACCTCTAAGGATCGTGCCACGGCCCTACCTCCTAGTTTAAGTAGTTCACTAACAATATTATCAGGACCCTCCGATATATTGTAACGTAATTTTTGTATTAGCTTTACAATTGCTGACTGGTTTATTTGGAGAAGTAGAGCCCTTGATTCACCGTTAAGGTCCAGCACACAGCTATTGGATTTATTGAACACACTACCATAAAAGACATTTAATTCATTAGCAATGGCCTGCTTCTCAGTAATTAATTTATCGTCACCAGACATTATCATCGACAAATTATTTGAATTTCCCTTTCTTCTCCTAACATAACTGTAAAATGTTTTCCACCCATCGCCTCCCGAACCAAGTAAACCTTGCATATAATTGTCATGAGCAGCCCTCTTTTTTTAAGACGAGCTCTCTTGATAAGGACTTAAATTTCAACATATATTTGTCACCATCATGTCTTTTATTGTATAATTTCCTAATTTTCAGTTTAAGACTCCTGACTTCCCGTGATTAATACTCAGGATCTGGGTTTTGTTTCAGTAATTTCCAGTAAATGGAACAAATTTATCAATAGCGCTATTTAAAATTTTCAAAAAGTTAGTCCACAGGATATTAATGTGATATCCTTCCGATGCCCATCCTACAAATAGCTCATTCAAATACCCCTGAAATTTGCCCTGATCCGCCCTGCGATACTGGAATAAGATCTTATTTGCTACATCAGAGTCTAATTTTGTAATGTCCCGTATCTAATATTTAATTCAACCCCAGAATGGTCACTAATTGCTGGTACTTTCAGATATACGGAATACCCCTATGTTTTTCTTCAAACTGACAATCATTCATGAATAACCACACAGACGGAGGGTAATGACAAAGATTTCTCTAGTCCTCCCACATCCAACTACATGTGGTGAATGAACGAGCTGCTCGAAGTTCTTAAACAAAGGTGCTGATGACCAACATGTCGCAATCACCCAACATGTATTACGCACACGCAAATACACGGGGCTGATGACCGATATGATACATGAGTTACTCGCACTCAAGGACACAGAGCTAAATGATCGAGGTATTTCATGTCCACTCTACAGCGCACTAGTCCACCAGTCTCCAGACCGTGACAGATGCCATTTCAACGGGAATACAATACCTCTTCTAACACGTATGTGTGACAACATGCCATCTCCATTCAATGTTAAAAATATAGATATGGCTATCACCGCGAATACGCTGGTTCGAATCCCTTTTCTGCAGAGACTGGAACAGGATCCACCCAGCATCGTGAGGCAAATCTGAGAAGAGGCGGGTTCGATTCCGACCTCACCCATCCTGGAAGTGGTTTACCAGGAAGCGCGACAGTGGATGACGTCATAGGACGACAGAGAGTTGTCTCCATGTTCCCCTATTCAAAGTTAGTACTGTGGCCTCCTCTGCTTCTATATCTCTCACTTTGAGATCGTTAAACTCTGATTTGAAACATCACCTCCCAGGTCTACCTCTGCTTCTCTTACCCTCTACAGCCGAAATCATTAACCTATCCTCCTATCAACTAAGTCGGTTCACACGAACACCTTTGTCTAGCGTGTCCATTTCTAACTTAAATATAGGGAGTATCAATGTTTGGACGACCCTTATTTCCAAGTTACGGGTTAAAACGGACTGGTGAATCTTAAGTGGATAAAGTTATGCGTAAACTTTTCTGCATGTATTAGTAACGTCCTCATCCCAATTCAATGTTTCATTTAGTGTGACTCCGAGACTCTTTACCGATTCAGAGAACGAGATAGCAACACCATACAGTTGAGTTAACCCTCTAGTACTAACATGACAAATCCTTCCATGAGTGGTAACAGCGGTCTGTGAGACCGAAGTTATAAACATGCATATTTCATATGTTTTAAAGCAGGTAAATTATTTATTAAAGGGAAATCACACTACATAAAACGATTACTGGTCACATTCCTACCTGTATTGGCAATAGGTTTCACTAATCTTTCAATTACCGCTTTCGCACTTTTATCAACAGAATACGGGCCATCGGGATGTTTACCAACATATACCACAAGGTTTGACGAAGAAAACATTTTAGCACATACTAACACATAGATTTTAATCCCATATTTACTGGGGTTGCTCAGGTAATACAGGCGGAAGCCACATCTTCCCTTGAAAGCCGCAATTTTTTCGTCTACGGTCGTATATTCAGATGGAGTGTAGTTACCTTGACAATTTTCCACAAAACCTCAAATACATCCCCAATTGCAGACAATTTAACTGCTTCTTTTCGGTTCAATCTCGTTTCATTGTTGTCAAATCTGATATGCCTCGGCAGAAACCTAAATCTCTCCAATTACATAGTGACCCGAAACATTTCAATTGATGTACCGTTAGTTTTCGATAAGTCAATTGCATTGAAATGGTTTGTCTTACGTACACCAGAAAGGTACAAGAGACCTAACATAGCCTTCATTTCCATTAAGTCAGTAGGTCTTGCAGTTCGACATTCTTGGTCATAAGGCTTCCCGGTTATAGAAAGATTTGTACAATCGACCAGAATGTATAGAATTTTAGCATCAAATTAGCAGTTCCATATATCTCTAATAGTCAAATTACTTGCCGGTCCATTCACCACAGGCAAACGAGTTACGAGATTCACTGAGCGAGTTCTCACATTAGGGGATGAAAATGCATTTTCCATTTCGTGACACAGCCTTTTTCAATGAAGTGAGGAACAATACGTTGTCGGTTTTGTTGTGTAGACGTCTCAGCTTTCTCATCCTATATCTCCTCCAAGTCCTGTTGGGACTCCGAATCTTCTTCGTGAGATTCAATGTGATCTTCCACAAAATCTGCAAAATCATCTGCAGTCATGTCATTCTCCTGAGATTCCAGTAGTAATTTCATCACGTACTCTTGTTCACGTTCGTAATTCATTTTATTTGATTTCCAACAGAAAGTAACACGAGTACTAACTTCGGTCAGAGAGACCAAAATAAAGGAATGTTTGCTAAGAACTTTAGCCAGACACTTAACATTCACGCAGCAATAAGTAAACTGACCGATTTGAAGGTACCAATGAGCAAAGCGTAAGCGAAGCATCCACACGAAAGTTATAGCAGAATAATTTGGCGGTCAGTCTCGGAGACCGGATGTTAGTACTGGAGGGTTAAGGAAAGTGGTCTACTGTGTAAATGGAAAAGCAATTTTGTCTGTCCTATTACGATAGCTTGTGTCTTAAACAAGGTTGATGGCAAAATAATTTTCAGCTGCATAGCGGTTGATCCGCTTTAAATTTAGAATCATGTTTTCAATTGATCCATCTATGTCATTTATTTTCGGAAGGAACAGGCTGGATTTCGACAACATCGCAGCTGTGTGGATCTCATCAACACCCTCCGAATCATCCTGGAGCAGAGTGTGGACCGGCGAAATACCCTTTACCTCACATTTGTTGACTTCGAGAAAGCCTTCGACTCCGTAAATCAAAGAATCATGTGGAAGACCCTCGAGGAATATAAAATACCAACAAAGATCGTCAGAATCATGGAAGAGATGTACGAAGGGTATGAGTGCCAGGTTCTTCACGAAGGCAAATTAACAGAAAAGATAATGGTCAGTTCTGGAGTGAAACAGGGGTGTGTCCTTTCCCCCCACTCTGTTCCTGTTGGTCCTGGATAGTGTGATGAAGAAGGTAATGGGAGGACGGAAGAGGGGTATTCAATGGGGTATAAATGACAGGCTTGATGATCTGAATTTCGCAGACGACATTTGTCTTATGGCTCAACGGTACCGACACATAGAAGATAAGCTGCGGAGGTTGCAGAGAGAAGCAGAACGTGCAGGACTGATGCTCAACCCCAAGACCAAAGAGATGAGGATAATTCTGACGTCACGACTATCTTGACAGTCAACGGAAAGGAAATTGAGCGAGTTGAGTCCTTCCACTACCTTGGAAGTATAGTCACAAATGATGGGGGAGCAGAGGAAGATGTCCGAAGCCGTATCAGGAAGGCAAATGGTGCGTTTGTCCAGCTCTACCCCATCTGGAGAAATGGAAACATTTCCAGGAAGACCAAGCTCCGCCTTTTCAATAGCAACGTAAAGTCGATTCTTCTCTACGGCTGTGAAACATGGAAAGTCACAAAACCGATCAACAACCAGCTACAGGTGTTCATTAACAGATGTCTGCCTCGCATCATGAATGTGAGGTGGCCGGACAAAATCTCAAATGAAGATCTTTGGACCGTCACCAATCAACAACCGATTAGCATCCAGATCAAGGAGAGGAAATGGCACTGGATTGGTCACACACTAAGGAAGCCGGACGGAGCTGTTGCGAGGGCGGCGCTAGACTGGAATCCTCAAGGCGCCAGGAAGCGAGGTCGACCTAAGAAGACCTGGAAGAGGACGATAGAAAATGAAATTGCAGAGGTGGACAAGAACTGGAGTCAAGTGAAGAGAATGGCCAGGAACCGTACTGCGTGGAGAAATTTCGCCAAGGCCCTATGCTCCGGAAGGAGCGGCAGGAATTTTATCAATATATCTGCAGATCGTCTGCATATAGATGGTAGTTGCAGTTTTCCAGTTTCAATGAGATGTTCAGATATAAAATGAATATACAGGGACCGAGAATTGAACCCTGAGGTACTCCAATTATTTTGATTTTCCACTCTGTTCTGTTTTCATTATAAAGTACACGTTGTCTTCGGTTATGAAGACAGGAGGCGAATAATTTGAGAGCAACGGGGCTAAGATGGAAAGATTGCAATTTAGCGATAAGTATGTCTGTATTAATGGTAAGTCTAGAAGAATGAGACTAGTCACTTTGCGCTCATCCATTGCATGTCTTACGTCTTCAGTGATCTTAATCAGTGTAGTAGATGTGCTATGTCCTTTCTTATATCTAGATTGCAACGGATAAAACAGTGTGTGTTGCGTCAAGTATTGGTGCAGTTGATCATGCATAAAGGTCGATAGTCGGATGGAGAATTTGCACTTTAATTTTTCGGAACTGGAATAAGTAAAGAATATTTCCATTTTGATGGGAAGAAACCTTCTAAAAGACATGTGCAGCAAATATTTTAAGGAGTTTTGGTATTTTATTGGACGATATTTGTGCGATTATTCGATTTATTACGATTTTTGGATTGTGTGATATTCATATTGTTACAAGTAATTCAATTGGAGATTTTAACGACAATATGATTCAGGTTTTTAAGATGACATGATTAGAAAGGAATTAAGGTCTATGAAGTTATATTGCTGTCAGATGTGATACGATTTTATTGGAAGATTAGATATTTAAAATTGAACTCGACCGATATCAGAAAGTTAGAGGATTAGGAAAGTTTATGGTCATTGAGATTGATCTATTCTTACTAGATTCGAGTATATCCAGTAGCTATTCTAACTGTGGTTATACAGAATAAGCGCTCAATAAATTCTGCACAATTGAAACATTGAACTTATATTCACATCCTAATAAAGTTATAGCGATATTTCACTTTTTCCCATTTCCACCCCGCTGGGTGCGAATTTGCCCATTAACAAACTCGACCGAGATTTTGAATGGTTATATTGTTGGCGTGGAAAGATATAGGACTAGTGAGCACAACTTACCAGTTGGTGTATGATGTAGTCTTGAAGTGTAGTGGCGTAGATATTCCGTGAGGGGTGCACTGTCCTCGAGCCTCCGTTGGCTTGTGTATTTAAGGGTTCTTCCAAGTTTTTTGTTCTGTGTCAGCGGAATTCGGGTAGTGGTAAGCAGTATTATTTCCTTGTAGATGTGTAACTTCGTGTTTGTTGTTTATAATGTTGCTTCATGTCTCCACTGTCTGTGTACTGGGCTCCTTGCTTGCTTGTATGAGTTATGGGTTTAAGTAGTTACAACCCCTTTTTGGGGTTGGGGTGCAACAATTTTTTATGTATTACTTAAAAGTGATTGTTGTAAAATGACGGTAGTAATCGTAGATTATGATGATGATGATTATTGTTGTTTTAAGGGGCCTAACATCTTGGTTATCGGCCCCGATATATATATTGAACCCGAGGGTGTTATGCTGACTGATATCGAACGTGGATCTCAGAGACTGTGATCTCAGTATAAAGGTTCCACCAGGGAACGAACCCGAGGTCTGCTGAGGGAGTTTCATGGTAAAAACCCCTAGAGAAAAGTGTATATTTAATCACTGGTGTGATTCCAGTTGATAATGACATTATTTATTAAAATAATGCAGGAAATTGAGCGAAAATACAGCATTATTAGACTACGTGAAGTAGGCTATACTGGACTTGGAGCACGAAAAGTGCAGAGTTTGACGTTTAACTAATTGGCCCAGAATTGTGGGAGGTGCAGCATGGAGCCACGTCCATCTTGCTGACCTCATTATGTCGTCTGGAGGAGGTTGGGGGCCTGAATAATGACCCAGTTTTTCCCCGACTGAGAATGGATGTAAGAAAGGGGTGGGAAGATCCCAGGGAAAATCATTGATTACTCATGATTGGAGTAACACAATGACATGAGAGTGGCACACAGATGAATCTTTAGCCAGGAGGCAATTTTAGAGCCTTTAATCTGCGAAATTGACGCATATTTAATGAAGTGCGGAAGAACAGAGACTATCGTTGTTCGCGGCTTGGTTTTAACGAGGTTGCCAGGGATTCCCGGTAAGATAGCGTCCCCACGCTATGGAGAAAGGAATTAATATTAATTATTTGGCCGAGCGATTCTTCAGCACGCAGACAGTTCTGGGATCAGTGAAGGAAAAGGAACCCGATGAGCATGGTTTCGAGACCAGAATCGTGCTGGGAGAGGAGTCGAGATAGCGCGGGAAAATTTAGCTCTACTTTTCGTGGGAATCCAATATAAGGGAGTCGACCCTTGGCAGAGCCTCAGTCTTTAGCCCAGTCTTAACCCAATCGCACGCCAGTGTTGCAGCCAGTCTTAACGCAGTTTACACAGTTGGACACAGTTTGTCACAGAGAGTCGCAAACAGTCGTCGCTACACAGTTTTTGTAAACAGTACGAACAAGGTGTGTTCACTTAGGAAGCAACGTGTGAGATAAGTTGCAGAACTATTGTAAATAATAATCTATGTAAAGTTATGCACAGTGGTAAGCGCAATGTATAAAATATTGACGGATCGTACATGTCTAATTACGATGGAATGCGCTAAAAGAAACCTTACGAAGCATTTGGTAATGTTTTAGAATACCAAATAATAACGCTCAGGACGGAAGTTAGCATATTTATGCGAATCAGGAAGCTTACCGTAGGAGTATGGATAAACTGTTGGTGAATTCCGAGGGCAAGTGAACCAGACTTTCAATCAGGAGTTGGTAGGAGCACGGGAGATGCCGTCGACACCTGCAATTTTTGATATCTCTGCTAGGGAATGTCAACCAAGGAAAAGTGTACGGAGTGACGTGTGTTATGTAAATTATATGTGAAATGTCTTTTAAATTAATAGTTTAATAAGTGTTCTAAAGTGTCATGTGTTTTGGAAGCAATAGCTTCTTTATAGAAATGCAAAGTGTCGTGTGGTTAACGAAAAATATGTGTCAGAAAATGTGTGTATTCAAGATGCAAATGTCGCACTAATCTGCATATGGCAGGCGACCAGGAAGGATATGAGTGGTTGGAGCCACCTTGACGAGCCTTAAGATATGTAAGTACCCCACAAATTATGTTTAAGTAGAGGTATAGGCCACTGCATGTAGTGTGATTTCAGAATTATAAAGATGCCAGTAAGAATCAGAGTAGGAGATAGACTCTCCAAGTTTACTCATTATTATGTTGATTTTAATAGATTTGAGATGTTATTCTGCATCAGTGAGTGGATTAATCGTTACCACTATTAATTAAAATGGCAAATCAGTTATGTAAATGTCACGGACATGGTTGTTCGATTTGTAAGATGGAGTTGTGTCGGATTTTGGTAAATTTATGTCAGTGAGAATAATCATAATAATAATAATAATGAATATAAAAGGTATGAATGAACGCATCAGGCAAAATGTTGTAAACAAGAAATATTTACGCTAAAGGGCAAGACTTATCGATCTAAGCAGTAAGATTATACAGTAAGATTACGTTACGGGATTAAGAAAAGAGTTTTATATCAGAATATTGTATTAATGGGAATATAATTATGCCAGGAAATGGAAGAGCTTTTAGTGAATTGAATTTGCAGCTTATGTGAAAAGCTTATAGAGTAATTGATAGATTTCTCTTGGTAATTATAGGACGTAGATCATAGCATTAGGTAAAGGGACCAGGTTATCTATTCTTCGTATGAAATCTCGTATGCCGTGGGCGTAATGAGAGATGTACTGTATGCCAGAGCGTATATAGTGAAAATGGACCCTAGCTCTGATGATGGATATGGAATGTTCCGGGTTCGAATCCCGTGATAGGTGGGAGGAAAACAATGGACACCTCTGCACGCTATCTGATTCCCCGAGAACTATTTGTTGAGTGATTCGGCTCGTTGAAGCGAATCCCAGAACGGCAGCATGGGCTGGCCGCAATATTTATTAAAGATACCGGTTACCTAATGGACTAATGTGTTATGAATCTCGTGCCTTCATGTTGAAATGGGCCTATTTTGGAGCCAATTATTATCATCCTCAGGGTAGGAATAAATGTGAAAGCTCATCCAGAACCTATTTGCATAATATTCCGTTTAAATCCATTGAGATATGTGTGTCGCTGGGACCACAGTGTTTGTCTTGTAAAATCGTTTACTGCTTGGGGAGAAAGAAGTCAGACAGGAAACGAGGGGGAGGTAATGTAGGACCTCACTCCACTTCTATTGTGTACCGGCCGCTCGGGAAGAGGGTCTGGACGGTCAAGCGAACCGTGAAAGCATGTTGAAAAGGAACAGGTTTTAGACCCTGTTAATGACATAAAATGAAATATTGTTATATTGAGTAATAAAGTCATGTGGTTTAAGAACACATTGATAATTATAGATTATCCTGATGGTTCATGATTTTAGCTATCTAACGAATGGTTAGACGTTGCATTTGTACTGTCACTGACATCTGTTTCTGAAATGGGTTAGCAGATGCCACAGGCTACTCGCGCAAAGGTAGTTTAATAGTACCGTCCGACACAGCGTTAACTAACGTTTTTAAACAGGAGATCACACATGGCATGCAGTGGAACTATATAAATAGAGGAAGTGTAGGGGTAGCTTACATATTTATGGAGTTGTACGTAGACTGCTGTGCAACACCAGAATAGGCTAATGCATGTAAAGCATTTGGTGGGAAGAGAAAGATCAAAACACACACACGATACACATTATTGTCAAATTAAGACATGGTTCAAGGAATAATTAATTTTGTAGAATTAATGAAGTCACATTGGATGACAGAAGAATTAAAGTACAGTTTGTTTCTGAAGTTGTATGTGCATCAGCGCACTAGAGTACTTTGTAAAGTTCACATAAGGGTAAAGGTTTGTGTCATGATATGATTTTATTATGATAATATTATGTTCATATTTGTGGATTGTGGAAATCATTTTTGTTTGCTTTTATTTTCGTGGTTGTGGGATTTGTTTTGTTTGTGTGAAGCCATGAAGTTTATTACAGAATTAAAGTTTTAGAATAGAGTTGTGCCTTATCATTGTAGAGTTGATACCTTTTAGCCTCAAATCCAAAATATGCAACTGCTACATGGGAGAACGGTACACGCCCGAGCCCTGATGCTAGCTGGAGGCAGAAGCATATTTTCCATCGAGATTACTCACATGGGTACAATATGTATATATATATTATGATTGGAGGCACATATTCAGAAAGCAGATTTTTGCAAGAATTATCAGCGGAGCTTAGAATCGTCACACACCGTTCAAGAACAGAACTGGAGGCTGCATGAATGCATTCTGAAGGCCAGGAAATGAAGATTACAGGAGGTCGTGAGAATGCCGGCACATTATAAATTGTAACTTCCACTGTGGACATTCATTGAATAAAATTTTGATGGGAATTTCATATAAATTGTGGAACTAATATTTGTAAATTGATAAATCAATCCAGAAGAGAGATAATTAATTTTGGTGCGTATTATGATTCAACTATTGACGTCAGAAAAGTTGGATGGCGCAGCCACGCGGCAGAATGTTGAAGCTGTAACATTGTGACTGCTGAGATTTATTTAGATGGTGAAGCATTGACGTCGTGATGGAAAAAGAAAGAAATTTATCAAATTCGAGGAGGTACTGCTCTGTATACGGTTGCAAATCGTATAAAACGGCTACGAAATATCTTCACTACTTTCCTGTACAAAAAGTTCAGAGAGAAAGATGGGCTTCGGCGCTGTCAATTGGAAAACGTGTTACATGTTACATGACAGTGTGCAGTCTGTATTTTTGTGAAGACGACTTCTTTCCACCGGTACTGTTGATTATTGATAGTTATTGTCTCTAATTTGTATTCACATGGATTTAGCTACATCAAAAATACTGATAAACTTATAGCCTATTACATCTGTGCCGTACAAAGAATGTAATCCGCTCTTCGTAAACTTATTTTAGGGGTTCTTCCGATTGACAATAGCCGAATGATTAGAAAACTTAAGAAAAATGCTGTTCCTAGCCTTAATTTGCCAGAGAATTTATATTCTTGCCTTTGAACAGCAAGTATGTAGGTCATTGAAGTATGATTTGGCTTAAATTGTGTTTTTCGCTATAATCTCCCTACTGTTGAATTTAGTTAATTAAAATGTAAAATCTTAGTTTTAAGTACCGGTTTGGTGACCCATCATCCCAGGCAGGCCGGCAACACCTATACTACTCAGGCAGATAGGTCTCTTAGCCGCAATTTTGAAGTTATAGTGATGTTAAGTATACATATGCGGTAATGTAGCAGGAGACCGGATCGGCCTAGGCTATTCTAACTTTAATTAGTTCCCATTTCAGGGTTTTACAGTTTTCAGTGCGAATAGTTTGAAAGTTGTACAACAGTAAGGAGAGTATGTTTTGAATAGGTTTTAATTGGTATTATGGTTTATGTCGAGCTGAGGAGTGAATTTGGTTTGGCTTAAAGTGTAGTTTTTGATCTGTTCCGTTTGCTTATGACAAGTTCAAATGGAGACTCCAGCTTTGTTAAATATCTGTATTTTAAATATTTAATTAAATATATTGATAAAGAGGATGCCTCCATTTTAACTTGCCTGTGGCAAGAGATTAATAAATTAGCATTCTTGCCTTTGAACAGCAAGTATGTAGGTCAATATTTGCAATATTGAAGTATGATTTGAACATCCCAAGTAACGCTTCTTTGAACCCAAAACATTCATGCAAATTCAGGGTTGCTTGATTCAATTTATTATCAGGGTGTCGTCCTTTGTGTTATGTGAGATATATATATTGTGAAATTAATAAAAACATCGATACCGCTAGCCTCCCAAGTACAGGCTTCATATATGTAACAGCAGACAGTAAATTAACTATCTGCATGTGGGTAATATTTTTAACTGATAGTAATTAAGCACTGCATTTAAATTGATTATAAAAATATTTCTATTAATGAAAGGAAATATGTAGTATTTTGCCATCATAAATTTGAAGCCATAACAAACGCACACCCATTTACTTCACGTCACTATATCGCCGCCATATTGCAAACAGCTGACCGTAAGCTCCTCCCCCGTTTCGGACGTCAATAGCCCGAGCGCCAGACGAATGACCCTTGTCAGAAGCGGTCATGCGTGAAAACTCAAGGTAGAATGGAATCTAGGTGAAATCACTGCATGAGTAAATCATCGATCGCGTAAGTAACGCGGAAACTGTCTAGAATATCGTTGTTTAATACTGTCAGAAATTAGGAGCCAAAATACTGAATTTGATTTTTTGGAAAATTGGGAACGTTGACTGACAAAAAGTGGTAACCCAAAAACGTGAGCGAGAAACTATAAACCGTAAACTTTGAACCGTGTGGAAATAATTTGTGTATAATTAACTGTTTGTAATATTTTCAAACGTACGGAGAAGGACAGCTCAAAAAAGTGTGATTGAAAGGTCAATGTTAGATAGCATTAGTATAATCACATGGCCAGTTCTGTACTCATCTTCCACAGTGTAGATGCAGTAAACTTTTAAGTAGTATCTTTTTTTTGTACATTCAGTGTATTTATAATTTTCGTCGGAAAAAGGAATCGAACTACGAACTTCACGACCACGTGGGTGGAAAGCCTTAATTATTAATACAACCATTTCACCAAACTTAGCCAAATTTTAAGTCGTGGGTTTTGTTTTATGCATTGCAAGGCGTAAAATGAGTCTAGATTGGTCCATTGACAAATTCGATATTTCGTCCAAACGGCCTAAATGCAAGGAATGGAGAGCTTGGTCCGAAATTTCAAGTAGACTGTGTTACCGGATGTGTTTTCAAAGGTAAGAACGTAAAATTTGGTTCAGCTCATTGAAACAGCGAAGATATGTGCAAAAGAGCCTAAATGTAGGAAAGTTTAAGTTATACATAACGTATAGCCATTAGAAATCTCGGTCTAGTTCGTTTAAGTAGAAAATCGGACCAAGGGGGTGGAAATAGGGGCCTATTTGATAAAACTCTCTGCATATCAAGGGCAGATGATCTTGTAGTTCAGCCCCTTAAAACAACAACAATAGCTCTTGCATAGTCTGTGAAGTCGATGGCTCTTGAGCCAGGGAAGAGGGATTAAACGTACCTTTTACAACAGGGGTTAAGCGTTGTTCAATAAACAATGAACTATTTTGTGTAGCAACATGTTTTTCTTGTACTAGCATTTTAGCATTATTATGATTTTTTGTCAACACTATCAGTGTATCATTTGGAGCACTACATTGATGATCACTCACACTTAAAACCTCACCATTTTTACTTTTCATATCGCCTCGACATCTTGTTGACCCCTGTTTTGAGCATCGCCAGAATATTATTCCTTTTACATTTTGTCGTTTATAGTTATAAGAGTAGCCTTGATAGAGTGCGCGTTGCCTACCTTTGTTGGTTGTAGTAAGTTCCTTAGTAGTAGTAACTGACCTGTCAGTATGATTTGCTCACTACAAAGGTTATAACTGTTCTGGTAATAGAATGATTTAGCGTTGGCTTTTATATTTAATATGTACAGTTTAAAGTGATCGAAAAGTGGTAGAAAAGTGGTAGAAAAATGGTAGAAAAGTGGTAGAAAAGTGATAGGAAAGTGGTAGAAGAAAGGTAGAAAAGTGAATGCAAAGTGGGTGCAAAGTGAGTGCAAAGCGGGTGCAAAGTGGTTGCAAAGTGAGTGCAAAGTGGTAGATAATATAACATGTATTGTTAAGAAATAGTTAAAGCAGTTACATGGATTCATTACAGAATAATTTTGACACGACGAAGCTCATTTTCTATATCCAATAGTTCCTCCTCATATTCAGTATGACCAGCCTGTCTACAGGCATGCAAGTACTAAAGCCGCTGGATTAGCTTACTGGGATTGTTCCAGTAAACAAATTTAACAAATGATTTTTAGGGGTAAACAGAGCATTGCCATTATCATTATCATCATCATCCTCAACATCTTTATCACTATTATTATAATCGCCATCAGTGTAATGAACATTATCCTCAACATCACTAAAACCACTAAATTCCTTTTCTTCCTTTTCCACAGACTCCTTTCATAGTTTGTTTTGACTTTGATAGTGTTGAGGTTTTCTTAGACGTTGACCACTATACTAACATCACTTTTTGAGGATATGATAAGTGCTTTTGAGCATACACTGCACTATCTTGAGCTGCAATATTGTTTTCTTGAACTTGCTTTTTAGCATTTTCATAATTTTTTTTGTAAACAACAACCGTGGTTTGTTTGGAGCACTACATTGATGAACACTCACACTTAATACCTTTCCATTTTTACTTTTTTAGATTTTCTTGACATTTTGTTAACCTCTCTTTTGAGCATTGCCAGAATATTATTCCATTCACATTCTAACGATTATAGTTATAAGAGTAGCCTTGATAGAGTGCACGTTGCCTACCCTTGTTGGTTGTAGTAAGTTCCATAGTAGTAACTAACTTGTCAGTATGATGTTCCCCCTATAAAGTTTACAACTGTTTTAGTGATAAAGTGACTTATCATAAGCTCATATATTGGCTTTTGTGTTGGCTTATATATCGGCTTTTATATTTGCTTATGTAGTGGCTTTTGTATTGGCTTATATATCGGTTTTATATTGGCTTATTTGACAAGTTATTCTTGTCAATGTATTTAGTGGATTTGTATTGGTCTTGGAAAGTACCTCAAAGACTGGGAACATTTAAAGACTTAACCTCAACTCATGTATCATAACCTAACTTAACCTTGTCACGTGACATGTTCTACAAGTTTAGATTTGCTTTAAGACTGGCTATGACGTCACACATAGCTCACCTATCCTAATGTAGCATATCAGAACCCCATGTGTTTTCTTTTGTATTGGCTTATGTATTGGCTTTTGTATTGGCTTTTGTGTTGGCTTATATATTTGCTTTCATATTGGCTTATTTGACAAGTTATTTTCGACAATGTATTTAGTAGATTTTTTATTGGTCTTGGAAAGTACCTCAAAGACTGTGAATATTTAAAGACTTAAACTCAACTCATCTAACATAACATAACGTGGCTCATGATCTCGAGATTAACGGTCACGTTAAACTACAAGCTTTTTTTCCTTGTCACGCGACATGTTCTACAAGTTTAGACATGCTTTAAGACTGACTATGACGTCAAACATAGCTCGCCTAACTTAATGTAACATATCAGAACCTAACCTAACCCCATGTGTTGGCTTTTGTATTGGCTTATGTAATGGCTTTTGTATTTGCTTTTGTGTTGGCTTTTGTATTGGCTTATGTATTGGCTTTTGTGTTGGCTTATATATCGCCTTTGTATTGGCTTATCCGTTTACTGTAACTCGACAGTCATTCTCGCATTCGTTTTTTCAATCATCACAGTCATGCTTTCACTAAGCATAAACAAATCACTGCTTAAGCCGCTGCGATTCGTTATTCATGAAATATCAATGAATACATTGTCAAGCATGGCCACCGCATAAGCCTCTACAATCCATGATTCATCAAATAGCGCATTCCTACACATGCATGATACATTTTACCGACTCAGTTATTTACAATCTTGCACCCGTTGTCAAGTCGAGTCAGGTCAGCACATTCCAATAAGCTCAAATAACATCCACATATTGTTAGTCTGCTCTCCAGCAAGTTTGTTTTCTCTACCCGCTTCAACCAACATAGAACCAAGTTCTGTTTGCTCTTCATCTGATCATAGAATTATCATTTGTCATGTAACCCATCATCGTTTGCACGTTAAAGATCCCCTTCGAGAGTAAAATATCTGAAAAACGAATCCTCGCTCTGTCATAAACCGACCCGTCAAAATATTGGAAAACGAATCCTCGGCCTGTCCTAAACCGACCCATCAAAATATCATCTGATCATAGAATTATCATTTGTCATGTAACCCATCATCGTTTACATGTTATAGATCCCCTTCGAGAGTAAAATATCTGAAAAACGAACCCTCGCTCTCATAAGACACCTGTCCTAAACCGAACCTTCAAAACATCATCTGATCATAGAATTATCATTTGTCACGTAACCCATCATCGTTTAAACGTTAAAGATCCCTTTCGAGAGTAAAATATCTGAAAAACGAACCCTCGCTCTCATAAACCGACCCGTCGAAATATTGGAAAACCAATCCTCGGCCTGTCCTAAACCGACCCATCAAAATATCATCTGATCATAGAATTATCATTTGTCATGTAACCCATCATCGTAGGATCCACTTCGTGAGTAAAATATCGGAAAAACGAACCCTCGCTCTGTCATAAACAGACCCGTCGAAATACCAGAAAACAAACCCTCGATCTGTCCTAAACCGACCCGTCCAAATATAGATTGTTCTAATAAGCACGGTCATTATAACCAGTAATAGCCTTGTTAAAACACACGCCCAGCGGTATCATCTCTCTCTATCTACAAACACTCATCATGAACATTTAAAGTCTGCCTCCCCATTTCTCAAAACTTTAACATATTAACAACATCAACAAGGGCTTCAAGACGAGCGATTTGACACGTCACACATCCACATCTGACCATGCATTCGTGAGATATCAGCAAACTTCATAGGAAAGTAGGAAACTATCTAGCTCTCTCCTCACCACTAAAACCCCGTCTTATAAATCATTTTTCAAAAAAGCCCTCTTACAAAATCACCAAGTGCGCAAGCGTAAAAACAAAAAACAAAAATGCTAATTCATTATGTCGTCGACTCGTTAGCATGTCGTTTATGTGGAACAACGTTTAATTTCCGATTAGCATTCAAACTCCCACATGTCACACCTGGAAAGCGAGATTTTTGTTTAAAATTATAATTTTACCCTCTTGTAGGGGTAGATTTAATTTTGGGGTGGAAATATGTTGTCCATTGGAAAGGGGGTGTCAGCCCAAGTTCAATGACACCTCATTCATCGAAATCCGACCATGGGTTCGCGAGGTAGGTTATGGGTTAACATTTTGAAACTTTTTGATCACCCCTCGTTGTGACGTTTCCAGGAAAGTAAGCTAAGGGTCAACATTTTGGAACTTTTTGATCATCCCTCGTTGTGAAGTCACCAGGAAAGTAGGCTATGAATCAACATTTTTGGAACCTTTTGAACACACCTCGATGTAACATCACCAAGCAAGTAGGCTATGGGTTAACATTTTAGAAATTTTTGTACACACCTCGTAGCAACATCACCAGGAAAGTAGGCTATGGGTCAACCTTTGGAACTTCTTGAACACCCCTCGTAGGTTAGGTTGGGTTAGACTAGGTTAGTTAAGCTATGGCAGCCATCTTGTGACGTCATGGCCGCCATCTTGTGTGACGCCATGGCCGCCATCTTGGCCGCCATTTTGTGACGTCAACATGAAATTAGGCTATGTGTAAGAACCCCCACAGCCCCGCTACTATTTATTTTTAGTCCTAGAGACTTGAAAAGTATTTTTTGGGTAGAGGGGGTAAGGACCATGAATTTTTGTCAAACAAACTTTTTTGTGGAATTCCCAGTTTCCAAACTATAAAAATTTCAAACTTGAACTTTTTTTTTTAATAAAAAAAACTTTTGTTCTAACGATAAAGGACATAGAGGCCATACGATTAAGCCATTGAACAACGTTCTATCATGTTTGGTTTTCAAAATATCGCCTACTTTCCAAAACAGACATTTTCTAGTTTATTTTAGTCCTAGAGACTTGAAATTTATTTTGTATATAGAGGGGATAAGGACCATGAATTTATGACAAACAAGCTTTCAAACCAGGAACAGGCCTCGGAAAGGACGGATGCAAACGACGACGACCCGGATATGCTAATGGACTACGAGTTGGAACATTAAACATACAGACACTGACAGGAAAAGTGGAGGAGATTGTAGATGTGATGGAGAGAAGAAAACTGGATGTACTGGGATTGGCAGAAACAAGATGGAAAGGAGAAGGTCGCAGAGAACTGAGGAAAGGGTACCGGTTGTACTGGAGTGGGAACAGTGAAGGAAGGAGCAGTGGAGTAGGAGTAGTTGTGAGAGATGGAATGAAGGAAGAGATAAAGGGAATAAGTGACAGGATCATGAAGATCAGAGTAACTGTAAAGGGAAGAAGCCTGGAGATAGCCCAGGTATATGCCCCTCAAGTTGGATGTACAGCTCAAGAGAAGGAAGACTTTGAGGAGGAGCTACAACAGCAGTTGAATGGGCAGAGCATCATTGTCATGGGAGATTTGAATGCACATGTAGGAAGTGAAAGGCAAGGATATGAAAATGTATTGGGAGCAGAAGGATGGGGTAGCAGGAATGAAGAAGGGAGAAAGTTGCTGGATTTTTGCAAGAGAAACGGTTTAGTGGTAGGCAACTCCTGGTTCCGGAAGAAAGAAAGTCACAAGGTAACGTGGTACAGCAGTGATTTAACAAAGAAATCTTTGGTAGATTACATGCTGTACGACTGGGAAATGAAGAGAAGTGTCAGAGATATAAAGGTAATACCATCAGAGGCCTTAGATAGCGACCACAGAATACTTGTAATGAACCTGGGAGTTGTTAAGGATAGCAAGAGGACAGAGTACCAGGAAAGGAGAATCAAAGTATGGAAACTCAAGGAAAAGGAAGTCAAGGAAGAATTCCAGAAGATAATAAGGGAAAGGATGCCAACAGACAATCCTAAAACAGGGGAAGAGGAATGGAAGCAATTCAAAAACACAATGGTGGAAGCTGCAGTGGCAGTATGTGGAAGAACAAGCAACAGAAAGCGGTGTAAAGAGACACCATGGTGGAATGAGAGAGTAAAATAAGCTGTGGGAAGGAAGAACAAGGCTTTCAGAGTGTGGTTCCAGGAAAGAACTGATCTGACAAGGGAAGATTATAAGATAAAGAAGAAAGAAGCAAACAAGATTGTCGCAGAGGAGAGGAAGAAGTGGTTGGTAAAGTGGACAGAGATGATGGAGGAAGACAGCAGAGGAAATAAGAAAGTACTTTATGGGATGGTCAAAAGTAAGAGAAGAGGTCTGCGAGAGGATGTGGTAATGATGGACAAAAACGGAAATGAGGTACACAACAAAGAGGCACTCAAGACAGTGTGGAAAGAGTACTTTGAGGATTTGCTGAATCCAAATGGTCATAGGGAGGAAGACAATGTATTGGAAGATGGAGAAGACAACACAGGAATGGAAAAGGACCTGACTTGGAGAGAACTGGAAATGGCTATAGACAAGATGAAAGGAGGAAGGGCACCAGGTGTGGATGAAGTGAGTGTTGAAATGGTGAAGGCAGCAGGGGAGGTTGGGAAACAGTGGCTGTACCGTGTGATGAGGGTGATATGGAAGGAGAAAAAGACCCCAGAAGATTGGAAGAAAGGATTAATTGTGCCAATATTTAAGAAAGGAAGCAGAAAGGAGTGCAGAAATTACAGGGGAGTTACACTCATACCTCACTGTGCCAAGATATATGAAAAGATATTAGAAAGTAGAATACGAGCCAAAGTGGAGAGAAAATTGAGAGAGGAGCAGTATGGATTCAGACCTGGGAGATCAACAGTGGATCTCATATTTTCAGTGAGACAGCTCCAGGAACACCACTACGAATTTGGAGAGGATCTGCTGATGGCCTTCTTGGACATCGAAACGGCCTATGATAGTGTGTGTAGGGAGAAGGTTTGGAAAGCATTGGAAAACATGGGAGTGGAAAAAGAGACTGTAGGCAGAGTGAAGGAGATGTATTGTGGAAGTGTGAGTTGTGTGAAAGTTGGAGGGGAAAGAACAGACTGGTTCAGACAAATGAGTGGCCTGAAACAGGGTAGTGCGCTGTCACCCCTTCTCTTTATTGTGGTTATGGACGAGGTAATGACACGGGTAGCAGGAAAGATAGGAGAAGATAAGGTGAAAGCAATGGTGTTTGCAGATGATCTCATGGTCTGGGGAAACAAGGAGGAGGAAATTCAGGAGCAACTGAAGGCTTGGGAAGAAACAGTGGGAGAGTACGGATGGAAGTTCAACATCAGTAAATGTGAGATCCTGTTAACGACCAGGAAAAAGGACAGACCAATGAGTGGGATAACACTTGGAGGTGGACAGCTGAAGAAGGTGGAAAGTCTCAAGTACTTGGGAAGTATAGTGGAGGAAAATGGGAGAAATGACAAAGAGATTACGGAACGTGGCAGACAGGCAGAAGCATTTCTGAGAAGCATTAGGAGCTTAGTGTGGAATAAAGATGTCCCACAAAAAAGCAAGGAAGTGTTATACAGAAGCTACTATATCCCGATACTGACCTATGCTTCAGAAACGTGGACAATGAAGAAAAGAGACATAAGCAGAATACAGGCAGGTGAAATGAAGTTCCTGCGAAGTAGGATCGGAGTAACAAGAAGAGACAGGGTGAGGAATGAAAAGGTCAGGGAAATGGTGAAAGAGGAGCCCTTGCAAGGTAGGATTGAGACATCAAGACTGAGGTGGTATGGCACTTAAAGAGAATGGATGAGAAGAAGATTCCCAAGAGGATACATGAGATGCAGATGCAGAAGAAACGACCAAGGGGAAGACCAAGAGATAGATGGCTGAAAGGAGTGGAGGAATGTGTCAAGAAGAGAGGCGAGGACTGGACCAGAGTGACAGCGGAGAGGTGGTGGGAAGAAAGAACTAAGTGGCGAGGCTTATGTTCCTAACAGACCCAGCCTGGGGCTGGAAACTGTACAAGATGATGATGATGATGAAACTTTTTGTGGAATTCCTAGTTTCCAAACTAAAAAAGTCTAAAATTGAACTTTTTTCAAAAGTCAAAAAAATATAAACGATAATCAACATAAAGGCCATACGTATAAGCCATTGCACAACATTCTATCATGTTTGGTTTTCAAAATATCGCCTACTTTCCAAACAAAAATTTTCTAAAAATTTTGAAAATGATAACGAGTGGAACGTTAGCCAGAGCCCTACAACGCCTCATTTGTCAAAATTCGATCATGGGTTCAAGAAATACCAAAAAATATTACACGGCTGAGGCTTAGTAGGGGAGCAAAGGGGGTTCTAGACCAAGTCAGAACATGGTTGAGGCTTAGTAGAGGAGCAAGGGGGATCCTAAACTGGTTCATAACCGGCATCACTCCCCTACTGACATCAGCTCTCGCCTTCCGGCGTGCCGACAAGTTACAACTGTAGGGTCATTGACATCAGCTCTCGCCTTCTGGCGTGCCGAGAGGGTAGCCTACAATTGCAGGGTCATTTACATCAGCTCTCGCCTTCCGGCGTGCTGACAGAGTACAACTGCAGGGTCATTGACATCAGCTCTGTCATTTCTTGCAGAGAGAGAAACCCCCCATAATCTCATTCACATTATTATTTCTGCGTCATGTGTATTTCTTGCAGGCATATTTCCATCAAAAGACTGACAGCCGTCTTTTAAATATTTCCGGACAGTGAGAACACTGAACGAGAATGGATAAATTATGTGACGATAAATTGAAAGTAAATACCAATATCTGTTTCAATGAGGAGGCACGATGAGAGACATATCTGACGTAGTAAACAAGTCTTATCAAATCCAAAACTTATGCACACGTAAAGCGAAAGAGCACGTATTTTGTATGTTGAACACTTACTCATTTACGTGATTTCCACTTCCAACACTTTCTCGTTCCTGCATTTCTTCATCCTGGGGATAAGATGGAATCTGAGCTTATACTTTTACACAAATAACAAACCATATAATTGTACACCACTGGTCAGCTAAGGTAGAACGACTTTCGCACTGTCCATCACATCCTGCTGCTAGAGATGAACATTATACAGATTAGTGGTTATAACCTCCATTTCTGTATCTTATAGTAAACTACCTCCTTTTAAGTGAATCTTCAAGCGAAGGCAAATGCTGAGATCAATACATCTATATAAGTAATAGCTGTAAGGATTGAGGACAAATGTACATTTATTTCTAAATTTTAGCCATAAGATTATAAGAGGTCCTAGAACCCGAAACGTGCACATATCATTGACTAACAAGCAACTAGGCCGCCAATATTTGCACGAGCATAACTTTTGTGAATCCAGGCATAAATCAATCAACCTTTAGACTATTATACAAGACTTCCATTAAATAATCACTGAAATTTACCATTATATAAATGTTTAAAGAGGAGTTACAGTAAATCAATTAAATCTCTCTAGAGTGAGTCTATTGTAGAGCAATACTGCTGTTTGCAACAACAAGAATTACATGTCTGTTACTGTAAGGGAACCCACAGTTTGTAATAGAGATACAGGCCAAGGGAGTAGGTACTAATTGAGGAGTCAATTCTTTGCAGCACTCCGGGACTGAAGCCAACCTCTATGTTTCTAGCATAGAACAGAATACGAGCTGAGCATATTACACAGATCAAATGTGCCAGGTCTTGTGGTCTGTCATGGAAGACGAGTGGTTGTGATCCCCACCATCCTTGAAAAGGTATTTTGATGATTTACCATGTTTATATCCAGGCAAATGCTTGGACAGGTACCTCCCAAAGGTCCATAATCGCCGTCTGCTATCTCTTTACTACATTTCAGGGCTCATTAGGACCACCTGTCGGCTTGAAAATAGGGTATGTTGTTGCAAACACCACTGCTACATACACATTTCTACTACTGCCCGACATCTAAGAAATGGGAATATTGAGGGTTGCAAAACGCAACATAAAAACTTCATGAAGTAAGAAATATGGTAAGAAAGAAATAAAGTTTTATCAGTACGTACTTACAAATAAAGTATTAACATTACTTTCTCCGTGTGGTTCCAGAACTTCACTTTACTTTTAGGCCACATCTGTTATCTTCATGATTAAGGTCAACTACATGTTCTTGCAATGCTCCACTGTCATAAGTTACAAACATCACAGTAATTTCCAAGAGTTCAAGTGAAAAACGACATTCCTGAGGGTAGTTTACCCACCTCATCACTGTAGCATTTATGGGAGGATCTAAGGCCAGAATATAGATATCCTAAATCAATTTGAATTCCTAGACTTCAAGTCTACAGAGGGGAAATAATACCAAGTGATAATGCCGAACATATCATAGCTTCACGCAATAAATCATTCGGCAATGGCATTATAATGCATCCCCCAGTAGATCAGTGATCAGAACAACATCGCACAAAGCCGGCGGTCGCTGGTGGAAGTGCCATATGGGGCTGATAATTTATTTCGCCATCCATTCATCAATATGGATTATGCTTGCTGTACAAAGCACAATCTAACAGCCAGACACTTCCCTTTGTTATCAACACAATTGTGAAAACACAACTCTTAATCCAGAAATGCTATTAGTTGATAAGGAGATGCCTTGTAAAGAGGCATGAATGTACTTACCTCTTGCGGATCTGAAGATGGTGTTTCTGTATTGATGCAAGGATCAATTTCTGGAATAGAAGTTTCCTCGATCTTAATATCCGTGTGATGGTCAGTATCGTCCTGCAAAGAAATGATTTAGTTCACAAATATCTTCCTTTGCGTATGTGGAATTATATCTTACAGATGACTTGTAAACTTCCACAGAAAGTTTCAAGGAATAAAATAACACACTTAAGGTAATTCAACCTTCCATCCATAGTTTTCTTACGACAACGGTGAAATGGCAAAGACCTAACAGCTCTTGTACAGTTTATATCTGAAAGCATTTCAGTTAGAATACACTCGCAAAACGTAGGCCTAGCATATTGTCACTAGCATTGAGTGTGTGTGTTGCGACTTAGTTTCTTAAGAGTTACCATATAACGTTATAAGGACAAGTAACGTTGATAAATTATGAGTTCAGAAATCTCGTACCGAGCGTTTTTTGTTTTACCCTCTTGAGACCTGATTTAAGTATTACTCATCTCAAGGATGATAAAGAGGAATTTAATGGGAACGATAGATAAATGAATTCCTAAGTCAAGCGGCATCTACTTGAAATTTCATTTCATAACATTCCAATTATAATACGTAATTCATGACCCATTGGCGTTGTCAAGATATTACGTAATGTGGTGACAAATTAATATATATAACTGACCTTGAATATTTTTATAAAACATATGTAGGGTGGTTTTGCACGGTGAATTCGTGCCAGTCAAAAATGACCCACATTCCTTTTCCTCATCCGTTCAACGCTCCGACACGTTGCGAAAAAAAAACCCACTAAAACAATATGTGTGTACCATTGGAGGCTCTCATGAAGGTTGGACCAACAATATATTGACGGTCACAGCAAACACCGGAGTGGGTTATAAGGGATCGATCAAAGACATATTGACAGTGACGGCTTCAGTGGCGTAGTTGGAAGCATGCTGAACTGCTGTGCCCAAGATAGCGGGTTCAAACCCGGCCGAAGTCGTCGGATTTATTAAGAGCGTTAAAATCCTTCAGTATGCCTTTCTACGGAGGGGAAGTAAAGCCAGCGGCCCCATGTCATAGATTTATGGCATATAAAAGATCCTTTCACAGACTAAACTTGTGTAAAGCTAAATTGTTAGGTTAGATTTCGTCAGAACGCTCTATCAAAGTTCCAACGTTCACCACTGGTATCTGGTAGCGAAAGTTGGAACTACTTGAAATTGAACGGATCGTGTAGCTCACCCTATCAAGGGTGTCCGCTGGAAGCAGCTACAGACACAGGCGAGCCGAACATGTCCTAGGACAATCCCGGCAGTAAAAGCCATACGATAAATAAAATAAAAAAATAATAATAAGTGACAGCTAGCAGTAGAAACTGTCATCGAGGTGAAGGAAGGACCTACATCGTATTGACAGTGACGGCTAGCAGTAGAAACTGTCATCAAGGTGAAGGGAGGACCTACATCACATTGACAGTGACGGCTAGCAGTAGAAACTGTCATCAATGTGAAGGGAGGACCTACATTGCATTGACAGTGACAGTTAGCAGTAGAAACTGTCATCAATGTGAAGGAAGGACCTACATTGTATTGACAGTGACGGCTGGCAGTAGAAACTGTCATCGAGGTGAAAGAAGGATCTACATCATATTGACAGTGACGGCTAGCAATAGAAACTGACATCAATGTGAAGGGAGGACCTACATCGTATTGGCAGTGACGGCTATCAGCGAAGGAAGCATTGTGTGAATACCATATTGTGTAGTCCAAGAGCCTCGTGTGAGTGCTCGGATACTTCTGATCTCATAATGTAGATGTCCAATTGAAGCTCGACAAGCTCTAGAACACACGCGTCTTGCGAGGTAGGATAGGTTTTGGAACGGGCTAACATTTACATATCAAAGGATTTCCTTGACACCCTACCACAACATTTAAAGATGTATCTTGCGTCGTAAAGTGTTCGGACAATTTATTAGTTATTCTCGAAACAAGGATCTTCTAACTTTCTCTGGTTTAGGTCCTGTGAAAATACAACATAGATTATCAATTAGCCTAGGTTTATCATCTCTTTAACTACTTGAGGTTTAGACTGTTGGGTTTTGGCTCTCAACTGTTATGATTAACACTGTGTTTCAACCTCCGACAATTTGGACAGCAGAAAAAAGCTACATTAAAATAAATTAGCTACTGTTAGCACAGCATGTGGAGTAGACTTCACCTACAATAGGGCCCAGGGTGCCAACAGAGTGAACTCGCATTATGAATACAATAACATCAGCATTTGCTCGCTGAAAAAATAAGAAATATTTATAAGAGTGGAAATAAGAAAACATATGGTCACCTGTGTTTGATTTTCCGATTTGACTGCCCAGCTTTTATCTTCGTACTTAACACCAGACTCATCCAGCAGATTATTAGAGGGTAACAGATCAATGGATTCCTAGAAAGTATTATACAAGTATGAGCCAACGTAAAACATGAACACAGAATAATTGTACTTAGTTATGTGTAACTATAAAATATTAAACATCCGGGTTTGTTACACTATGTTACACGATATACACAATAAATACTGCTTACAATATTCGAAATTTGATGTTTTCAGTCGATCAACTCAACCAAGTGTACAGTATTTGTTAATCTCACTTCAGCATTAGGAAACAACCCGTCACAATTGGGTACCGTCGTGTTGACCGACTGGAAATCATCAACTTTCGATTACTGAGAAATGGCTTTAATCGCCGTTATACTTACTATCTTAGGGAGATCGTCTGGCTCTGTCTTAATGAATGGCTTTAATCGCCGTCATACTTACTATCTTAGGGAGATCGTCTGGCTCTGCCTTAATGAATGGCTTTAATCGCCGTTATACTTACTATCTTAGGGAGTTCGTCTGGCTCTGTCTTAAAGAATGGCTTTAATCGCCGTTATACTTACTATCTTAGGGAGTTCGTCTGGCTCTGCCTTAATGAATGGCTTTAATCGCCGTTATACTTACCATCTTAGGGAGTTCGTCTGGCTCTGTCTTAAAGAATGGCTTTAATCGCCGTTATACTTACTATCTTAGGGAGTTCGTCTGGCTCTGCCTTAATGAATGGCTTTAATCGCCGTTATACTTACTATCTTAGGGAGATCGTCTGGCTCTGTCTTAATGAATGGCTTTAGTCGCCGTTATACTTACTATCTTAGGGAGTTCGTCTGGCTCTGCCTTAATGAATGGCTTTAATCGCCGTCATACTTACTATCTTAGGGAGATCGTCTGGCTCTGCCTTAATGAATGGTTTTAATCGCCGTTATACTTACTATCTTAGGGAGTTCGTCTGGCTCTGTCTTAATGAATGGCTTTAATCGCCGTTATACTTACTATCTTAGGGAGTTCGTCTGGCTCTGTCTTAAAGAATGGCTTTAATCGCCGTTATACTTACTATCTTAGGGAGTTCGTCTGGCTCTGCCTTAATGAATGGCTTTAATCGCCGTTATACTTACTATCTTAGGGAGATCGTCTGGCTCTGTCTTAATGAATGGCTTTAATCGCCGTTATACTTACTATCTTAGGGAGTTCGTCTGGCTCTGCCTTAATGAATGGCTTTAATCGCCGTCATACTTACTATCTTAGGGAGATCGTCTGGCTCTGCCTTAATGAATGGCTTTAATCGCCGTTATACTTACTATCTTAGGGAGTTCGTCTGGCTCTGTCTTAATGAATGGCTTTAATCGCCGTTATACTTACTATCTTAGGGAGTTCGTCTGGCTCTGCCTTAATGAATGGCTTTAATCGCCGTTATACTTACTATCTTAGGGAGATCGTCTGGCTCTGTCTTAATGAATGGCTTTAATCGCCGTTATACTTACTATCTTAGGGAGATCGTTTGGCTCTGTCTGAATGAATGGCTTTAATCGCCGTTATACTTACTATCTTAGGGAGATCGTCTGGCTCTGTCTGAATGAATGGCTTTAATCGCCGTCATACTTACTATCTTAGGGAGTTCGTCTGGCTCTGTCTTAATGAATGGTGGTTGTTGTTGCTCCATAGTGTTCAGCAAACTAGAACACACAAAGCGCGCTTAAGAGCTCGTACTTATAGCGGTACGCCAAATCATTATCATATAATTAATAACATCAAAGGAGGTAATCTCACTACTCCGAATCCATGTTAGGCTACTGGTAATCCATGTCCACTGTGAGAGAAGGAGGTTAACGGTAAAACATACTCGACCCTGGCGCTCGATTTTATATGATATACGTTATGGTGTAAAATATTAATGTAGAATGATGAATTAGCCTACTGTTACTAACTTGTAGTTTCTCTATTCCTACCTAGGCTACTCACAAACCTGGGCACATTATGTTGGGGTAGGCGGGATTGTGAGACGCTGAATTATATTACAAACCTAAACTCTAGTTACTGCACGAGTATTAGGAAATTGACAGTGAACTGGATACTATGAGTTTCTATGAATCCAAGACAATACTTCGTGTTACAAGTAACCCACTTCAAACCAAACATATATCTCGCTCGTTGTTATTATTTATTTACCGTATGATGCATACAATACAATAATTAATATACATATATACAGTGCTTTCAGAAACAAAAACAAGTTTAAGGGTTACTCTCAATTGTAGTCGACAAAACATCACGATCTTGCAATTTTCGACAATTTGCTAGTGATGGTCATTTCTGCTGTTTTAGGAAAACGCAAACGAACTGTTCGTTTGTTGAAAACAACTGTTCTCCCAAACAGTTTGAAAACGACAGGTTATAAAATTCGTTCACAAGACAGTACGGCAGAAGCTGTTTTACCAACGCAGTAATGCTTTCGCAAACATTTTGAAGACAGCAGGTCATTCGTTCACACTTCATAACGGGACTCGGTGATAGACGAGTGAGTCACACGCACAAGGGAGCTGTGAGATAGGAAAGATATTTCTCCACCTTTCACTGTAACTTGATTCGTTGCGTAATATCTAGACAGTAGACACTGAGGCTGGCTGCGTGGCTCAGCGGTAACGTTCTCGCTTGCTAAGCCCAAGGTAGCAGGATCGAATCCTGGCGCAGCCATTTGGCGTAGCCAGTTGGCGTTTGAGGGTGCACAAATGCGAGGGAGCCTTGTCAGTAGATTTACTGGCACGTTAAACATCCCCTTTGGGGCGAAATTCCGGCACCCCGGCGTCTCTAAAAGCCAGAGTAGTTAAAAGGGACGTAAAAAATATCATTATTATTATTATCATTAGACACTGACAGGCAACACAAGCTGATGGCAAACTACTTCTATGAAGGCTACACGGGTAGAACGGGAAGACGAGTGAGACTCCACTCTTAGGAAAGTCAAAGCAATCAAATTGTTATAATGGACATGGCGGCTGGCATAGGAAGCCTGTAGGAGTGCTCCGCTTTATCCCGCGCAAACCGCAGTTTTTAACCGCAATTTCCGGCCCGAAAGTGAGTGACCAAGTAACATAGTGTGTGAAGTACGTGCCTGAACATTTTCTACATCATTATGTCAATACAAAAGGTGAACAAACGTGTAAATGTTGTTGAGGCAACGATGGCAGACTTTGAAGCACGCCTTCAGTTGTTGAACAGTGCTGCCAACCCGGGCCAAGACTCCCTAGAGTCGCTTACTCGTGATTTTCGCGAGTTCCGAAGCACTGTCACCTCCGAACTCGCTGTGCTTAAAGAAGAACTGAGCAAGCTGGAGAGGAGACTTGACCACCACGAGGAGCTGCTGGACGAAGGAGAGCAATACAGCCGGAGAAACTGCCTTCTCATCCACGGGATCGTCGAGGACGCTGAGGAAGATGTGTACGAGAAGGTGAGGGACACCATCAAGACGAAGTTGAACGTGGACCTCCCTATGGAGAGCCTGGATAGATGTCACAGGATTGGGCGGCCGCAGCGAACAGCAGCTGAAGTGGTAGCCACTGGGAAACGCCCTATTATTGTAAAATTCCTCCGCTACCACGAGCGAGATCGCATCTGGAAGTCCAAGCGCCTCCTAAAGGGAACCAAGATTCTTATTACTGAATCCCTCACAAAAACCCGGAAAACTATCCTAAATGCAGCGAGAGACCACTTCGGACCCACCCGAGTCTGGACCCAGGACGGCCGCGTTTTAATACACCTCCCTGATGGAACTAAGAAGACCGTCACCACATTTAGGGAGCTGGAAAACGTTGAGCTAATGCGGGATATTAGAGTGAAGTGAAATGAACATGTGCGTAATGTTTATATTAGACAAGTTTAGTAATAAGTGTGTGTGTGTATGTGTGTGTGCGTTGGTTGCGGTCGGCAGTGTGCAGCGGGAGGTCCAGGTAGGTTTCTTCTATTTTAAGATATATCTCCCGTTACCCAGCTGAGCTATTGTATGAATGAGCTAACTGACCTTGGCCAGCCTAGCCCACACCAACCCCCTCCCTCCCCTTACACCACTGGCTTTCTTCTAAAACAGGCACTTTCCTCATCCAAACATTCATTACAATGTTGCCATATTAATTCTCTGTCGCTGGTTGCGCATCACGACGAAATACAGGCAATAATAAACGAAAACAATATCCACATCCTCTGCCTAAGTGAAAGTTGGTTAAAACCTGACATCCCGTCTAGCATGGTGGAACTAAATCGGTACTCGCTGGAACGTCATGACAGAAATGATGGGAGGCGAGCAGGCGGGGTTGCCATGTACTGTAGAAGCGACTTAAAAAGACGGGTAATATGTGTATCAACACTTAGCACACAACCAGGACCGGAATTCATGTTTGTTGAAGTAATTGTTGGCCAACAAAAGACTGGTAGCTGTTGTTTATAAGCCGCCAAGAATAACAAACATGAGTGAATTTGAAAACCGCTTGCTCGACTTACTTCCAAGCTACGAACACGTAATAGCCGTGGGTGACTACAATACCAATTTACTGACACAGACGTATGAGACCAAACAATTAAAAAACCTGTTCGCTTCCTGCGACATGACTATTCTTCCCCTAGAACCTACAAACCACATTTACTCTGATAAATACGAATCACATACATTGATTGACCATCTTGTGACAAGCAATCTCGACAGAGTTGAAACTTTCGGGCAAATACCCGTACCATCTATCTCCACCCATGACCTAATTTACCTATCGTACTCCCTACGTGTGCCTAAGTACACACCTAAATATATTATCACTAGAAACATGAAAAATATTAATATGGATGACTTAAAACATGACGCATACAACCTTCCCTGGAATGACATATTACTCTTAGATAACATTGACGCAAAAGTAAACAAGTTAAATTCTCTTATTATTAGTCTGTATGACAAACATGCCCCTAAACATTCGATCAAAGTTACTCGCCCAGCATGCCCATGGTTAAATGATAACATTAAAAGTATGATGGCACAGCGTGATGCACTATTCCGGCGTTTTAAACGTACCCGTGACGAAACTGATTTTGAAAATTATCGTGTACTCAGAAATCGTATTAAGCAGCTCGTAAGAAACGCCAAATTCTCCTACATACAAAACGTGACAAAGAAGATGAATACAAGGAATGCCTGGAATAATATGCGTTCTCTAGGTATAGGCAAACAGCAGCAACAGACACATGTACCAGACATACCGCTTGATGAGTTAAATGAATATTTCACTGAAGAGAGAGTACCAACTAATTCAACACCCCATGATTCTTTTCACCCACTACCTGACCACCCGCTCTTTACTTTCCATCCGGTTACGGCAGACAAAGTAAAAAAGGTACTATATTCCATAAAATCAAAAGCGAGAGGAGTTGATGATATTCCCATATCCTTCATACATAATATCATCGGTGCCGTTCTACCAATTATTACTCACATATTCAACCATAGTCTTACAACTAACACCTTTCCCTCCCTATGGAAACAAGCCAATGTCATCCCTATTCCTAAGAAAACTGAACCTTTATATCCATCTGACTATCGGCCAATATCCATTCTACCTGCACTTTCAAAAGCCCTCGAGCGTCTGGTTCATGAGCAAGTACTTGAATATTTGAATAGCCGTTCTCTTTTAGACCCTCTGCAATCAGGTTTCAAGAAGGGACATAGCACCGCAACAGCATTACTCAAAGTGACTGACGACATTAGACACGCAATGGACCAAAAACTGGTGACAATCCTCACCCTTCTCGACTTCAGCAGTGCTTTTGACACCATAAATACTCAGACACTATTGAAAAAGATGGAATTTTATTACTTCGACCAGCAGACAATTAACTTTTTCGCATCATACCTGAATAATCGCCAGCAACGTGTTGTAACCCAGGATAAAACTTCTCAGTGGCTAAGCAGAAAGTCAGGCGCCCCACAGGGTAGTGTATTAGGGCCCTTGCTTTTTGTACTATATATCAATGACATCTCATCTAATTTGAAAAATTGCAAATATCACCTATATGCAGATGATTTGCAAATATACTCCCACTGCAAGACAAATGACATTCCATTGACAATTGAAACTATCAACGCTGACCTTCAACGACTTGGAAAATATTCTCAGGAAAATTCCCTTCTTCTGAATCCATCCAAAACACAAGTTATCATAATTGGCTCTCAAAAACTATTGACGTCACTCCGAGATCAAATTATTCCCCCAATTGTACTGAACAACAATGAAATTCCATACTGTCCTACAGTGAAAAATCTAGGTGTGATAATAAATCAGACTCTTAACTGGTCTGAACATGTACAGAATGTATGCAAGAAGATTTTCGCAACGCTCCACTCCCTCTAAAGAAAAAAAGATATTTTACCATTCAAAGTAAGAATCCTACTCATACAGACACTAATACTTCCTATTCTTGACTACTGTGACGTTATTCTTGTAGACGCAACCAAAACATTAACTTTGAAACTTCAACGAGCTCTGAACTCTTGCATACGATTTATCTACGATCTGAGCTATGATAAACATATTACTCCCTATTATTGCGCTCTTTCCTGGCTGAAACCTGAACTACGTCGATCATATCACATTCTTGTCCAGATTTTCCGATTATTGTCTGACGATAGACCACTATACTTATCAAATAAATTCAAGTACTTGTCTTCTTTCCATGGTAATAATACACGCTCTGGTTCTTCCCTCTCCATTCCTATTCATCGCTCCTCTATATACAATAACTCTTTTCATGTGGTGGGGTCTAGGCTGTGGAATACCCTTCCAGCCAGTGTCAGGGGTACCACCTCACTATCTAAATTCAAGACCACCTGCTGGGGCAGCCTGCTGAACATTGCTGACCGACAACAAGTATGACTGGATGAGTGAATGAGAGTGTGAAAGTCATGATCAATGTCAATTATTATAGTTTAATTTTGTCGCCATAATATGTTTATTGTATTGTATTAATGTGGTTAAGTGTAAGAGAGGGCCAAGAGCCCTAACTGCGCCACCAATAAAGGCAATAATAATAATAATAATAATTAGTTATTGTTGTTTTAAGGGGCGGAACTACGAGGTCATCTGCCCCTCTCAACACAGATTAAAGTATACACTAAATACACTAAATATTTTACTCAAGTAAAGATAAATGTTCTCAAATTAGGCTATAGGCCTAAACGTACATATAATTTCAATCGTTTGTCATCAATCCGAAAATTTTCTTTTTTCAAAATAGACTACCGTTCTAATTTCACAAATTTGTTTTGTTTTTTTAAATTATTTGTCTCTGGGGGGGATTGTTCCCCCTAATCACCCCCCATAGTTACGCCACTAAGGTAATGCTTGCGCCTGCAAGAAATCTTTGTTATCTCCTCGATACATTGTATTCAGCAGAGCATAAGTTGCATAATAAAGCGTACATCTTGAGTTACCGACTTCTAACACTAAGGTGTGCTGTTACAAATCTCAAAAGAAGATGCTATCTCAAGTTACCTATTTATAACTCTAAATAATATTATACTTTTTCTTTTACCTATTTTTTACATTGGAAGTTAGAGATCACTGGTATCGTTTGATCAGTTACCTAGTTCTTGCATTAAATTCTGAGCGATTTTTGCTATACTATGACATAGATATCTTAAAAAAGAAATTTTGAGTTACCTAGTTCTTGCATTCAGGTGACGATATAACATAATTATAGGATTATTGTTCAACGAGCACGGTAAATAGAAATTACAGAATTTTATTGATAAGATGAATACATACCAAGATGGTCAATATTACGAAAAAAAAAATAAAGACTAATTATTGCTATTTACATCAAGGAACATTAACATTTCAAACTCTGTTTGTGAGTGGCTTGATTTTCATTAATTACCAATCCAGTTTGGTTTTCCACATGGCACTGATCACTTTGGTACACTTTTTTATGTTCACATTTTACCCCTTATGACCAATATATAAGACTAATGCTTCGTGTTTACATTGAGGAACATCAACATTTCTACTTTTCTTGATGACAACCTTGTTCTCCTGTCGTTAACAATCAGTCCAGTTTTGGAAAAAAGTCTTTCACACGGCACTGATGTTGCCACTATGTTGCACTTTTTCTTGAATATTTCTACTAAATTGGGATACACAGGTTGATGTTTTTTCCACCAGTCTAAGGGACAATTACATTTTCCTTCTTCATTTACACGAGGCAAAATGTCATCTTTTAAATACATATCCACTTCCTTGATGGCTCGTGACAGAGGGCTGGTTTGAGGACGTATATCTCCGATAATGTCGTTGAAAATACTCCAAGCGCTTATTGGACAAGAGGGCTGATCTGCTGCACTTGTAGATGGAAGTGAGGACGGAATGTCACTGTTCTGTTTCGCGCTGGTCTGGGCGTTCCTCTCTATTAGATTCACTACTAAATTACGCACCCTCTTTTTGACGTTTTCTAGTGCAGCAAGGTCTTAAAAAACGTGATCTTTATAGCGTGGATCTAACAGAGTGCATAAGGCGAAGGTGCTACTGTGCTCGATGTTCTTAAATCTTTCTTCTAACCCTTTAATAAGGTTAGCAATTATGGTCCTCACTGCTTCTGTGTACTCGGCTGATTGACCGAGTTTTCCACTAATACCCTTTAGGCATCTGACGACCACAATCACAGAACTTCCAGTCATATATGCTTCCCCGCTCATCGAACTAGTCATTTCTTCAAACGGGGCTAGCACATCGCAAAGTTGACGGCAAGCTTGCCACTCTTCGCCAGTAATTATGGGCAGATCTTTATCTATGAGAGCAATGGTGGCCCTGATAGCTTCTTCGAGTTCAACAAATCGACGCAGCATATAAAATGTTGAATTCCAGCGCGTCGTGACGTCTTGGGTAAGGCGTTTAGGCACTGCATTTCCACTAGACATCTGGTCCTTCAATAGTTTTTCGTTTGCTAATGAACTTCTCTTTAAGTAGCCGACATTTTTTTTTACTTTCTCAATGGTGACTTGCATTTCCCGAAGACAAACCTGGACAATCAAATTCAATTTGTGAGCAAAACATCCGTAGTGTTTCCACTTCAGAACTTCCTCAAGCGCGTTTGTAATATTACTAGCGTTATCAGAAATGGCAAAATTCACTTTGTCGTTCAGCTTCCATTCCGTTAGTATACAACTAATTTCATTTGCTAACGCAACAGACGTATGGCTCCCGGTGAAACTAGAGCACTTCAGTAACACAGTTTTGAAGGAAAAATCCTTCGTGATGTAATGAGCAGTTACGGCAATGTAACTCTCGCCAACTGACGATGTCCACAAATCTGTCGTTATGCACACACTGTCTGCTTCATTGGTCACTGTGTCCCTTATTGAGGAAAATTGTTGATGGTAGAGTGCTGGAATCATTACATTAGAAATTGTCTTCCTACCAGGTAATTCATAGCCAGGGATCCACTTCATGAGTTTAGAAAACCCTCTATCGTCAACAATACTAAATGGTTGATAATCTGTAATAAATAAATCAAGTAGGTCACGATCAATTAATTTCTTTTGGGCAGATGAAACATTTTTGGCGACGTACGACCCAATTAATCTTTGTCTTTTATGCACCACACGTGAATCAGCCGTCGAGGCATCGCTATCAAGCCTGCTAGTGCCAGCACCACTAGTACTAGGTTCCGCTATGTCCTCCTCTGTAGGCCTACTTGGTCTTTCCTGCACTGACGGTATTTCCTTAACACTATGAGACGTTAGTTCAGTATATATTGATATATGTTTTCGTTGCAAATGTCCTTTCAAATTAGTAATAGTAGATTTGTAAGAAATGAGTTGCTTGCAGATGGTGCAAAGCGCCTTATCATCTGAACTTTTCGTGAAATAGTTCCACACCTCACTTTGTTTCGGCATGCTATAAAACAATTCACCTACGGTACTTCGGCACTCGACAACTAAGTTAATACTGTTCTACTTTTAACCTTGGAGAAGTCCCTCGGCGTCTGACGGATGCCACGTCAGCTTATTTCGTAATTGCAGGAAATACAGCGAGGTCATTGAACTGAACTGTCATCTACCTTTCAAGTAACTATTCACATTTTATAATCAGCATAACTCGCGCGTCAGTTGTAGTTGAACTCTGAGTCATTGTTACGCAAGTGTTGACGGCGTCTGAGAGATGTTACAAAGTAAGTTTCTCTTTGAAAGTATTTTCTTTATAATTATTGCAAGATATTATTCATTTGTTGTTGCTAATACATTTAAGGGGCTTGGACATCTTGGTTATCAGCCCCGTGTGGTTGGGTGTGTGTTAAGTTTGTCTGATGACCTGTATTCCTGTGATGGCTGTAATACTGTGTATAGCTGTAGTAGGGACAGTCATGGGGTAGGTGCCCCGGGACTTCAATTTGCCTCGAGAGAGTGTGGAAAATACCACACTCAGAATAGCCGCTCTCAGCGCCGGGATTTGAGACTCTAATCTCTGGACTTGCTGCAGCTACCCTCGCGGACATGGTGCAATCCGCCACTGCTCTTTTGTTTATATACAGTGTTCTGTTTCAGTAATAGCAGACTTTGTAGTGATTTGAGGACTAAAGTCTGCATACTTGTAAATCAATTGTTGTATATTATATATAATAAGTAATTACATAATAAATTGTCTTTATATCAAGTCTCTACATTACATAATACACTCTAATATTTCAGAAATGTCCAGGAATTAATTTAAATTCTCACATTCAACTTGGAATTAAATACATTTCTCAGAATGCTAAAGGTGTCTCTCAGACACCACGCGACCTTCTATGCATGGGTGCCCACAGGCTCTTTTCCAGGGGGGAGTCATATTTTTCATTTAATTACCTAGCTGTCACGAGGACATATCGCCCCCCGCAATTTTCGTTTCATTTCTTACTTGCTTCGTGATATTCGTTATTTGGCTGCTCTGAAACCGTTGGGTATATTATCTTTATGGCATGAATGGGAAAAATAGTTGTTTTATTTTAGATCAGAGTTTTTGTCCTTAGAAGTTCGCTTTTCTTTGTGAATCATCGTCATAATGTTAATTTCTTTAGTGGTATCACCATGTATCGACAAAAATAAAATTCAAGCAGTTCATTAAAATGGTAATGTTTAATGTTAATCCAGTTCGCCGATTTTCTAAAGAACTGCAGATATTTTCAAATAATTCCAAATTACTCTAAGTTAAATCAAATTGTGGAACTATCAGTTAAAATCAGTTAACTATCAGTAACTTCAATTTTTGTAATAGGGGCCTCGTGGCGCAGCGGTCAAGCTGTTGGCCTCTCGCCAACAAGCATTCCCGGTCAATGCATGTGAGATTTTCGAAGTGAAATGCCATGTCCTGTGGTTCGGAGTTCACGTAAAACTAAAAAGGCGGTCCCGTGGCTCATAATCACAAGATTCACGGTCACGTTAAACTACAATCTTCCTTCTTTCAATTAATGTAATAAACTGGTGTGAAAATTAAGAATCTAAATATTCTCGGAAATCCACCCCCTACCTCTCCCCAACCCCCGAACCCATGCGGGCGGGCGCCCATGCTGCTATGCGAGAGCTTTGGGGAGATTTAAGAACACCGATGAATCATCCACCAACAGCTCGCAAACAGCAATAAGCGAAAACGTTGAAGAAGAACAGTTTGGCTAAGAACTGCTTTTCCCAACAGCTGTTGTATCCTGGCTGCTAATAATACGGGACAAACTGTTGATTTGACAGTGAGGGGATGGGAGGGGTTTACTGTCGAATAATGACGACCTCAGCCGAATAGCTCCGGCGGAGCTATTCATTCAATGTTACAGCAGTGCCAGTGAGTAGCACAAGCAAACAGTGTGAAGGAAAACTGTTTGGTGTAACATTAAAAAACAGTTCGTTCGTTTTTCATCGGACAACTGTTTTCTCCAAACAGTTGGGCGTTTTTCTGTCCATCACTACAATTTGCCGAGTCCGGTTAACTTATTACTTTTCGGGCAGACATGTTAAATGAAAGGTTGCATTGGGTTAATTTATTTGTGGTCAAGGTGGTAACTGCACTCAGTTTTTCTAATCATTTTACCTTTTTGAAATTAAGTTAAATAAATACAAGCACTGTGATAGTGTCTCATTTTGCTGTCCTTACAGTAAATTCCACCCTGGTAAAAGAGGATCACTGCCATATTCACGCTTCCTCTGCTTACTTTTCACCCGATGTCTTCCTTCCAGGAACCATGAATTTACGTACCGTAATTTACGTAATTTACAGGGTTGAAAATTCTTAGTGGTGGGCCATTAATCTTCATGAATTTGATTTGCTACTGCGTTCAGATGCAATGATGCTCTTGTTGGAGTCATGATCAAGTTCATTTGTGAGAAGCCTCCTTCACATTCACTTGTCGAAATGTGGATGCTGCTCATAGTGTTAATTAAGGGCGAGAGAGACAATGGGCATTTCTTCTCAGCGAGATATTCACGGAAACCTCTTAAGATTTATCTTTCACGGAGCTTAAAACGTTTACACAAGTTTCTTATTTGTGCTTCTCCATAAGTTTCCGTAGGGGAGAGTGGTGCAATTTGAGCCACGGGTCACTCTGAACCAGGTTACATAACTTCAGTATAAATCAAGGAATTATTTTTCTCACTCTGGGTATGTGGGTAGAACTGTTCTACTGACTTACTTTTTGTTTCTGCAAAATCTGGTTCCCGCCATCAGCTCTCTGCAGGTGTTATTTGTTTCTGGCTACAGTGAAGTAATTTTCTGAGAACTTGGTAGATTAACATTAGGTGGCAAATGATTGGTTGAAATTCAGGTTAAGTAAGATATTATAATAACATCAGAATCGTGTCTTAAATTGATATATCTTATAATTTCAACAATGTTCATACATAACCTCACAATAGCTTTGTATAGAAATATGTACTACTGGGGCACATTGAGCCAATCTCTCCCGGGGCACAATGAGCCATGATTCATTGTGCCCCGGGAGTGATTCAATTTTCCCTAAATGCCGTGTGTCCTATTGTGGGTTCCTTAGCTTGGGTAAATACTTGGGTGCTGGTAATGTCTATTCACTTACATAATTTAACTAGGCGAAACGGAAGCTTTATGAGCAGGAATCTGAGGAAGAGAATAGTGTAGTTTAGGACGAAGAGAGCGATGCCAACCTGTATGAGTTTGATGAATCCAAATACAACTTTGAGGATTTGGACAAATCTCCAGAAAGAGATGATTTTGTTCTGACCAAGTTTGAACTGAAAAACAAAAAGTATGTTTAATAGGCCTAAGTGGGGATTTTTTTTAAAGTCATAGACGTACACCGAAGGATGGTGCAGGTGACAATCAGGTGTCATTCTTGAGAAAAAGTGAAAGAATGGGTGGAAAGTTCTTATTTCTTCAGGGAAGGGATGAAGCATCTGTTCCATCAAATAATATAGTAAATGTGCTGCCATATCCTTCTGAACAGGGGGTGACAAAGAGACAAAAATCATACATCAAATTTGGAATTAACTTCCTGTCCATTGAAGGCTGTTAATTTCAAATGTGTGTGTGTGGTTGGATGCCTATGTGCTTAGTTATATGATTTATAAGAGGATTGTATGTGAAGATTGTATTAAATTTGGAAATAACTCTGTAATTAGTTTTTCTAATGAAACTCAGTAGACTGGTTCATGGTACCCCGCGGGTGGGGCAGAATGAACCATTTTCCTATTTTTATTTAAAGACATGTAGCCTAGAAACTACTATTCACAGTGTATTCATATGAGGACATTTGATACTTGAATGATTAAACTTCAAAACGGACAAAACCACAGATCTGTATTAAAATTATTGGATGAGTAGCAGTGAAAAATATTTTTTCCGGTTCAATGTGCCCCACTCTCCCCTACATCAGGATTTTTGAGCCAAGTGACAGTGCCCAAAACTGTAGTCAATTCTGAGATTTCAATTTCTGATGTTAAAAGGTGGTTCTTCATACACCTGCCCAGGCACTCATAGAACTTAGCATCAATATGGTTCCTTTTATTTCTTGCTCCATTTTACAGATCCACGCCATTAAACATTAACAGTGCTTCTGTTTTCAAGGCATCAGTGTAGTATGGCCCGTGTTTTGACTTTCTTTCAGAAAAAAACACATTAATTTGCTGGCATATCTTCTTATGTGCAGAATAAATTCCAATGTCACGAGCTTGCAAGTCAACACTATGTTCTGCCAACTCCTGAAGAGCATCACACATCAATACAAGGTCTAATATTAAGTTGACATTGGTTATCTGGTTACGGAGTCCTCCATACATGACTTGCTCAATTTTGTCTCTATTGCGATAATCTTTGGCACATTTGAAATGTGCCACTTAAACTTCGAAATTTTTCCACACAGCTGAGACTGCTCTAAAGCCAGAAGCAATCAATCTTGCATCTAGAATCTTTCCAATTTTAAGCAGCAAGATTTCAAGTTCCTGTGTATGAGCTCTCAATTCCCTGGCATTTTAGGTGACTGGAGGTAAACTCTAAACAGTTTAACAAGGAAAGATTTGATTTGGTTTACATGTGAGGAGACATTTTTACTCACATCACCTACCAAAGCGCCTTCGGAGGCGTAGTTGGTCCCTTTCTGAGCTCCTATGCCCAAGATCGCGGGTTCAAACCCGACCGAAGTCATTGGATTTTTAAGAGCGTTAAAAAGTCACTCAGCATGCCTTCCTTCGGAGGGGAAGTAATGCCGGCGGGCCCATGTCATAGATTTATGTCATGGAAAAGAACCTTCCACTAACTACACTTGTGGAAGCTAAAATATGTAGGTTAGTTCGATAACGCTATATTAGTTCCAACGTTTACCTCCACGTGCTGACTGCGATGACATTTAGTAGCCACGTCCGCAGCTAGGTGTAGTGGTCGGTAACATTTGGTAGCAAAAGTAGAAACTACTTGGAAGAAATTAATCCTCGGCAGTCCTTCTACCTGAATCACAGATAACACATACTAATACAGCCATCACAATTAACACAGGTTATCAAACAATTACTACACACACCCAAAGTACACGGGGCTACATGACCGCGTTGTCGCAGACCCTAAACTAATGAACCTACCGAAAGCTAGTGGCGGCTTGAAGATATCGCAGTTAAGGGCGCTGCATGCACAAGCTTTAACTTACCTTATTTGTAGATCAGCTCCAGGCGTCGAGTCTTGAACGTGACGAATTTTTCCATGACGAGGTCATTGAAATTCAGTATGCTGTTAATCAGAGCCTTCTAAATAGACAGCATTCCAAGTCTTTCTTGTCTCATGGCGAGAGCCCCGCGCGGATAAAGAAAATAACTGTTATCCGCATCCGTACGTTTGTTATTTGAATCTACTGGCATTGCATTAATATTTTTAATTAAAGCAACACATTCGTCCGGCCGTAAAAACTATCCGCCACAATGACTTACATCGCATCTCATTCCCGACCCCGTTGGAGGACGGGAATAACAAGAGTAGTAGAGTAATGGGTGTTCTAACGCATTCTAGAACCCTCCTTGCCCCACTACTAAGCCTCAGCCATGTTAAATAATTAATATCTCTCCAACGCATGGTCAAATGTTGACAAATGAGGTGTAGTTGGACTCGAGCTGACGTCCTCTTTCCTATGGACCACTTGTTATATTTTTGATTTTTTTTGTTGAAAATTTTTGTTTTCGAAGGTAGGTGATAGTTTGAAACCCAAACATGATAGAACGTTGTGCAATGGTTCAAACGAAAGGTCTCTATGTCCTTTATTTTCTGTAATAAAACTTTTTTTAATGTTTTTTTGAAAACACTCGATTTTTGAAAATCCTATATTTTGGACACTAGGAATTATACAAAAAAGTATGTTTGACCTAAATGAAAGGTCTCTACGCCCCCTACCCCCAAAACAAATTTTAAGTCTCTAGGATAAAAACTGGTAGTGTGGTAATGGGGGAGCTTGGCCACTTAGGAAGTTATGAGCCCTTGCGACTTTGGAATGGAAGGAGTCATGCTAGGAGTGCGTGCTTGGATTCGTTCTTTTCACCTCGTTGTGCTCTTTACGGGAATGTAGGTGTCGAAAAGGTGAAAATCTGGAAACATGATTTTTTTTGTGGGGGGGGGGGGGGGGATAAAAACGTGATTTTAGACTTTTTGTTATATTTCGCGAACCAATCATGCTACAGGATTGTACGAGGGGTCCAAAGACTCGGGGTGACGTCCTCTTTGCTATGGACCACTTGTTATATAAAAAATTGGAAACTCGATTTTGGGGTAAACAAGTGTTTTTCGTGATTTTTGCCGATATCTCACGAACCAATAAGCCTAGAGAATTGTACGAGGTGTCATTTGTTTCGTCGTGTTGTCCTCTCTCTGAGGATGTTCATGTTGAGCAAGAATGAAAAACCATGTTGAGGTAAAACCGTGATTTTAGTCTTTTTGCTATATCTCTAAAACCAATAGCACTAGAGACGTGTACGAGGTGTCCTAGGACTCAGGATCACGCCCCCTATTAGAAACTATGTTGAAATTTTGACAAAGGGCCTAACGACACTTGTTGAAAAAAATTCTTTACCGGTACTTGTTTATAATGTTCATCAAGCATGGTTGTTGAGAGAGACGATACTGCTCGGTGTGTGTGTTTCAACGAACCTGTCGTTGACCACGGTGGCTATGCTTAATAGAACAATCGCTATTTCGACGTGGTCGGTTTATGACAGAGCGAGGGTGCGTTTTTTCTGATACTTTACCCCGAAGGGGTAAACGGTGATGAGAAATTGGTTCTATGTTGGTCGAAGCGAGTGCAGAAAACAAACTTGCAGAGGAGCAGACTAGCAGGAGGTGAATGTCATTTGAGCTTATTGGAATGCGCTGATCAGACTTGATAACAGGTGCAATGGAAAATGACAAAGACGCTTGAAGGTGAAATAAACTGAAAGCCGTGGTGGCAGGGAAGAGTGAAATGCTTGCACACACGTGTGAGATGAGATGTACGCTAAACAAGTTACATCCTGTTTGCTTCGTACATGACAAAATTTAAGTTTATGTGAAATTTGACCTGGCACAGGTGTTCACCTTGGGCGTTAGCTGTCCACGTGACCGATAACAGAATGTTCAAAGCGTGGGGAAAAATTATTATACATGCAACGTATCATATATAAAGACATATCGTTATCATTTCCAATCTCACTTAGGTGATTACCTTTGAACACATTGCGTTGCGTGAAACCCCTGGTCTAGTTTAACAGTTTTGGTGTTGGTGGAAGATACTTAACCTTGTTTTGAGGTAGGTATTTATTTATTCATTTATATATTTATTGATTTATATATATTTACATGCAATTATTTATTGATTGTTAAAGATATAAATAAATGTTTATTTATTTGTTTGCAGATAACGTGTATAGCCTACCTGTTGTGTGTCAGTGGGAAAGAGATTGAAAAAGAAAGAGAAAAACGGACAGCTAGTGATGGAAACCATTACCAGACTAGCCCACGAGACGGGAATAAAGCAAAGCATTACAAGACAAGGCGAGATTTGTTTTTTATATAACCTGTTTGATTTTGTTTTGTTTATGAAATGCATAAACTATATGGAATTGATTACTTATGATGGTTTATTTTGTTTCTTTTTAGATATTTGGAGAAAAAAACTCTACTGCTTTAGCCACAACAGCTGAAAACCAAGTGGCTTTAGAGTGGAACCATTGTCAAGCAGTCTACAACAGAAAACTCAGGTGAGAGTGTTCTTTCAAAATAATGTCTGTTACTGCTGCGGATATGTTAACTTGGGAACCCCTAAACAGTTGTTTCAAATCGCGTGTGTGCTCTGGTCGTGTGGTCAATGTTAGAAATAGTTTGGTTCCCAAAGAATTTTTAGTATCTTGTTTTGAAATTTTTAAAATTGAAATTTGTGCAGCGCAAAGGTTGCATACGGCTTTAAAGGTGAATACAGAACTGGTGTGCGATTTCATATATATAAAAAGAAGGACGTAGAGCATAAAGAGACATCTTATATTTGCAGTAAAATGCAAGAGCTATTCATAGCCCGTAATTTGGAACAGTGGTATCAAAGCCATGTGGTGAATGCCTTGCTATCAAAATTCCAACAAGGACCCAGTGGTTTAGCGTTAAACAAAATTCATCATCTACAAATCAACATTTGTCACTTCAACCGGTTGAATGCTGGGTCTAGCTATATTAAAACACCACCAGCAATAGCTTCGAAAAAGGCAGTGGTGAATATAAAGAATCGTGACAATGATTGCTTTCTGTGGTCTGTGGCTGCCTATTTGCAGCCGGTACAACATGGTGGTTGTCGACCTGGAAAGTACAAGGTCAAGTTTGTTGAATTAAAACAGACATTAAATTTAACTCGAGTATCGTTTCCTATGGACTTAACCGAGATCCATAGGTTTGAACAAGATAACCAGGACTTTTCGTTCATGGTCTATGGCCTTGACGGTAATGAGATTGTGGGTCCTCTTTACGCCACTAAAGAACCTAAACGACATCACATTCATCTTTTATATTTATCTGTAGGAGAGGTGAATCACTATTGCCCCATTAAAAGCCTGAGTAGATTGCTAAGCAGTCAAATGTCTAAACATAAACCTAAGAAGCACATTTGTGATCGATGCTTGCAATATTTTACAACCCCTACGCTTTTGGAACGCCATAGGGTAGATTGCGTTTCTCAGGAAGCGGTGAGACTGATATTACCACAAGGGGACAAGGCTGTGTTAAAGTTTAAGGACATTCACAAACGTGACACTGTTCCCTATGTGGTATATGCAGATTTCGAAGCACTCACCACACCCATGGCGGGATGTGAACTAGATCCCGCCATCAGCTCAACCACACCCATTCAAAAACATGAACCCTTTGCCATAGGATTTAATGTGGTGTGTGCCTATGACCCCACACAATCCATTTACATATACCGTGAGGGATCAGATTGTGCCAAATGGTTCTTGGATGAACTTGACAAGTTGGCTCATGATGTACAGGAATTACTGGACCGCCCAGTACCCATGAGCCTATCTCCAGAACAGCAGCAGCAGTATGAGCATGCCACGACATGCCATATTTGCGAAAAGCCTATTTTAAGTGGAGAGGAAAAGGTCAGAGACCAATCACACTTTAGGGAGAGTTTCGTGGAGCTGAGCACAGCAAATGCAATTTGAACTTTCCAGCTCCTTGTTTCATCAGTGTCTTTTTCCACATCTGGCGAATTATGACATTCAGTTTTTGATTCGTGAATTGGGTCATGTCAACAAGGGCTCGTTTACCATTATTCCTGAAAACCATGAGCGTTTTACAGCCTGACATGGTGGTTGGGCGACTTTAGCATTCGATTTTTGGATTCCTTTAAGTTTATGGCATCCTCGCTAGATAGTCTTGTGAATGGCTTGAATGAGGAGGAATTAAAAATACTAGAATGCATTTTAATGATCCTGAGCGATTTCAATTGTGCATTTGGATGGTATATTCCCGTATGATTTCTGCAACAGCTGGGACGTGTTAAAGCAAAGAAAACTCCCACCACAAGATACATTTTACTCGAAACTAACACGCAGTACCCTTTCCGATGAAGACTATGCACATGCATGTCAAGTTTGGCGAGTGTTTGGCATGAACACGCTAAGTGAATATGATATGCATTATTTAAAACTGGATGTATTGCTGCTCACAGATGTGTTTGAAAAATTCCGTGAGTTGTGTCAACACATTTACGGTCTTGACCCGGCTCACTATTATACGAGTCCTGGGCTCTCGTTCGATGCCGCTTTGAAATTCACTCAAGTGGAATTGGATTTACTCACTGATGTAGACATGGTTCTATTGTTTGAAAAAGGCATTCGTATAATTAAATACTAGTCATTAAAGTTACTAAAAATACTATTACTCATTAAATATTAAAAAAACTCCAAATTTGTACAGCTTTAAAGGAATCAATCTATTAAAAAAAAGGTTGCATAGAACTTTTTAAAAGAGCAAAAAGTCCAAGTGGGTTGCCACTATTTACAAAATCTACTATTTACAATGGCAGAAACTAATATTTACAAAATACTAAATCTACAAGATACATAAAGCTATCTCCCTAAACGATTAAACAGTGAAATCACACCTCCTCCTCCATGCGATCATAACCCCAGGGCAGGCTCGTGAGCAGGTCATCAGCCCACACACGTTTGTTATCCATGGAGGCGAGGGTGCGTTTTGTCTGTTCCACAAGATACAAATGATGGTTGTTGGATTGTATCCTATACTGAGTATGGGACATAGCTTTGCCAGTGAGTAAAACCGCTAGATAGTCATCTACACGTAGCGATTTTACCACTGCCCCACATACACCTTTTGCTCTTTTGGCTTCCTAACAGTCGAGTGTGCGATAAGCATACATTTTCGAAGCCAAACCTACGAATTCCGTCATGACGGAATCACCGCATTCATCTCTTAAAACGCCCATTTCCTTCTTGTTTTTTTATGGGCAGCTGAAACACGTTGTCAGCGCTATACGAAGAGGTGTCGAACCAGTCACTATGCTGTCTCATGACGTCATAGGGGTTGCAGTGGCGAATGTGGTATATCAATGAGTCCGTATCCATATACAAAAGAGAGACGTCCTCAAAATGGCAATTTGCAAACTCATAGTGGAATCGATACATGACCCATTTGGAAAAGTCCAAAATGACTTGGCCCAAGTAAATGGGCTTATCCATGGTCACACTGGTCTTACTCAATTCAATAGTGGCCAAATCCTCATCGATAATGTTGATCGATTTAAAATTTGGCTTGGCAATGTACCGCTGGGCACCCTAACGCCCCTCCCAGACATTGACCAATTTTATGTCACGGAATTTGCGGACATTCTCCATGGACTTGCCATAGATGCAGTTGTTCATTAATAAAAAAATATCAAACTGCTGTGTTGCTATTTGTCGGTGCTCTGGATTGAGTCGCATGTATGGATTGAGCCATGGTTTTTGAGCAAAAGGAATACCCCTATGGATTTTCTTTAACACCAAGCCTTGGGCGAGGCATTGCACCAACATTTGGATATGTAGCACATACCGATTTTTGTTGTAAAGTGTGCCCATGAGTTTTTCAATTTTCACTTTACTGTCAGCGGGAACCATTTGCTCAAGGCAGAATGGGAAATCGGCATGTTCATCATACAAGAATGAGGGATATTCAATATCCGCTTCTAAGACATATCCACGGTCTGTTTCTTGGCTAGCCTTGATCACATCAAATTCTGACACTTGTTTGTCTGTCAGCCAAGCAAACTTCCCATAGTGTAAAGGCTGACTCATGGTGTAACCATACTAATTATTCACGTCATAGTACATTAAGTACGATTCTGGTTTGTCTGGTGAATATTCAGGCATGTAGACATTGTTCGCTTCGGCAGGGCGTTGGTTAAGCGACACAAAGCCGCCACGAATGCCTTTTTCAAACAATAGAACAATGTCTACATCAGTGAGTAAATCCAATTCCACTTGAGTGTATTTCAAAGCGGCATCGAACGAGAGCCCAGGACTCGTATAATTGTGAGCCGGGTCAAGACCGTAAATGTGTTGACACAACTCACGGAATTTTTCAAACACATCCGTGAGCAGCAATACATCCAGTTTTAAATAATGCATAGCATATTCACTTAGCGTGTTCATGCCAAACACTCGCCAAACTTGACATGCATGTGCATAGTCTTCATCGGATAGGGTACTGCGTGTTAGTTTCGAGTAAAATGTATCTTGTGGTGGGAGTTTTCTTTGCTTTAACACGTCCCAGCTGTTGCAGAAATCATACGGGAATATACCTTTCCGAATGCACAATTGAAATCGCTCAGGATCATTAAAATGCATTCTATTATTTTTTAATTCCTCCTCATTCAAGCCATTCACAAGACTATCTAGCGAGGACACCATAAACTTAAAGGAATCCAAAAATCGAATGCTAAAGTCGCCCAACCACCATGTCAGGGCTGTAAAATGCTCATGGTTTTGAGGAATAATTGTAAATGAGCCCTTGTTGACATGACCCAATTCACGAATCAAAAACTAAATGTCATAATTCGCCAGATTGTGGAAAAAGACACTGATGAAACGAGTAGCTGGAAAGTTCAAATTGTATTTGCTGTGCGCAGCTCCACGAAACTCTCCCGTAAAGTGCGAGTGATTTCTGACCTTTTCCTCTCCACTTAAAATAGGCTTTTCGCAAATATGGCATGTCATGGTATGCACATACTGCTGCTGCTGTTCTGGAGATAGGCTCATGGGTACTGGGTGGTCCAGTAATTCCTGTACATCATGAACCAACTTGACAAGTTCATCCAAGAACCATTTGGCACAATCTGGTCCCTCACGGTATTTGTAAATGGATTGTGTGGAGTCATAGGCACACACCACATTAAATCCTATGGCAAAGGGTTCATATTTTTGAATGGGTGTGATTGAGTTGATGGTGGGATCTGGTTCACATCCCGCCATGGGTGTGGTGAGTGCTTCGAAATCTGCATATACCACATAGGGAAAAGTGTCACGCTTGTGAATGTCCTTAAACTTAAACACAGCCTTGTCCCCTTGAGGCAATATCAGTCTCACCGCTTCCTGAGAAACGCAATCTACCCTATGGCGTTCCAAAAGCGTACGGGTTGTAAAATATTGCAAGCATCGATCACAAATGTGCTTCTTAGGTTTATGTTTAGACATTTGACTGCTTAGCAATCTACTCAGGCTTTTAATGAGGCAATAGTGATTCACCTCTCCTACAGATAAATATAAAAGATGAATGTGATGTCGTTTAGGTTCTTTAGTGGCATAAAGAGGACCCACAATCTCATTACCGTCAAGGCCATAGACCATGAACGAAAAGTCCTGGTTATCTTGTTCAAACCTATGGATCTCGGTTAAGTCCATAGGGAACGATACTCGAGTTAAATTCAATGTCTGTTTTAATTCAACAAACTTGGCCTTGTACTTTCCAGGTCGACAACCATCATGTTGTACCGGCTGCAAATAGGCAGCCACAGACCACAGAAAGCAATCATTGTCACGATTCTTTATATCCACCACTGCCTTTTTCGAAGCTATCGCTGGTGGTGTTTTAATATAGCTAGACCCAGCATTCAACGGGTTGAATTGACAAATGTTGATTTGTAAATGATGAATTTTGTTTAACGCTAAACCACTGTGTCCTTGTTGCTGTTCATCAAATTTTGATAGCAAGGCATTCACCACATGGATTTGATACCACTGTTCCAAATTATGGGCTATGAATAGCTCTTGCATTTTACTGCAAATATAAGATGTCTCTTTATGCTCTACGGCCTTCTTTTTATATATGAAATCGCACACCAGTTCTGTATTCACCTTTAAAGCCGTATGCAACCTTTGGGCTGTACAAATTTCAATTTTAAAAATTTCAAAACAAGATTCTAAAAATTATTTGGGAATCAAACTATTTCTAACATTGACCACACGACCAGAGCACACACGCAATTTGAAACAACTGTTTAGGGGTTCCCAAGTTAACATATCCGCAGCAGTAACAGACATTATTTTGAAAGAACACTCTCACCTGAGTTTTCAGTTGTAGACTGCTTGACAATGGTTCCACTCTAAAGTCACTTGGTTTCCAGCTGTTGTGTCTAAAGCAGTAGAGTTTTTTCTCCAAATAACTAAAAAGAAATAAAATAAACCATAATAAATATATCAATTCCATATAGTTTATGCATTTCATAAACAAAACAAAATCAAACAGGTTATATAAAAAAACAAATCTCACCTTGTCTTGTAATGCTTTGTTTTATTCCCGTCTCGTGGGCTAGTCTGGTAATGGTTTCCATCTCTAGCTGTCCGTTTTTCTCTTTCATTTTGAATCTCTTTCCCACTGACACATAACAGGTAGGCTATACACGTTATCTGCAAACAAATAAATAAACATTTATTTATAACTTTAACAATCAAGAAATAATTGCATGTAATTATATATATATATATAAAGCAATAAATTTATAAATGAATAAATAAATACCTACCTCACAACAAGGTTAAGTATTTTCCACCAACACCAAAACTGTTAAACAAGACCAGGGGTTTCACGCAACGCGATGTGTTCAAAGGTAGTCACCTAAGTGAGATTGGAAATGATAACGACATGTCTTTATATATGTTACGTTGTATGTATAATCATTTTTTCCCACGCTTTGAACATTCTGTTATCGGTCACGTGGACAGCTAACTTCCAAGGTGTACACCTGTGCCAGGTCAAATTTCACATGAACTTGCATTTTGTCACGTACGAAGCAAACAGGATGTAACTTGTTTGGCGTACATCTCATCTCACACGTGTGTGCATGCATTTCGCTCTTCCCTGCCACCACGGTTGTCAGATTATTCCACCTTCAAGCGTCTTTGTCATTTTCCATTGCACCTGTTGTCAAGTCTGATCACGGCATTCCAATAAGCTCAAATGACATTCACCTCCTGCTGGTCTGCTCCTCTGCAAGTTTGTTTTCTGTACTCGCTTCGACCAACATAGAACCAAGTTCTCATCACCGTTTACACGTTTAAGACCCCCTTCGGTGTAAAGTATCAGAAAAAACGCGCCCTCGCTCTGTCATAATCCGATCCCGTCGAAATAGCGATTGTTCTATTAAGCATAGCCACCGTGTTCAACGACAGGTTCGTTGAAACACACACACCCATCAGTATCGTCTCTTTCAACAACCACGCTTCATGAACATTATAAACAAGTACCGGTAAAGAAATTTTTTTCAACATAAGTGTCGTTAGGCCGTTTGTCAAAATTTCAAACCTAGTTTCTAAAAAGGGGGCGTGATCTCGAGTCCTAGGACACCTCGTACACGTCTCTAGAGTTATTGGTTTGAGAGATATAGCAAAAAGACTAAAATCACGGTTTTACCTCAACATGGTTTTTCATTCCTGCTCAACATGAACATCCTCTGCAAGAGGACAACACGACGAGAAAAATGACACCTCGTACAAGTCTCTAGGCTTATTGGTTCGTGAGATATCGACAGAAATCACAAAAAACACTTGTTTGCCCCAAAATCGAGTTTCCAATTTTTTAAAAATATTACGAGTTGTCCATAGAAAAGAGGACGTCACCCCGAGTCCTTGAACCCCTCGTACAAGCCTCTAGCATGATTGGTTCGCAAAATATAACAAAAAGTCTAAAACCACGTTTTTACCTTAAAATAAACATGTTTCCAGATTTTCACCTTATTGACACCTACATTCCCGTAAAGAGCACAACGAGACGAAAAAACGAATCCAAGCACGCCCTCCTAGTATGACTCCTTCCATTCCAAGGTCGCAGGGGCTCGCAATTTCCTAAGTGGCCCAGCTCCCCCCTTACCACACTACTAGTTTTTATCCTAGAGACTTGCATTTTTTTGGGGGGGGGGGGGGTAGTGGGCGTAGGGACGTTTCATTTATGTCAAACAAACTTTTTTGTATAATTCCTAGTTTCCAAAATATAGGATTTTCAAAATTCGAGTGTTTTCAAAAAACATAAAAAAAGAAGTTTTATTACAGAAAATAAAGGGCGTAGAGACCTTTCATTTGAACTGTGGCACAACGTTCTACCATGTTTGGGTTTCAAACTATCACCTACTTTCGAAAACAAAAAGTTTCAAAATAAATTTCAAAAATATAACAAGTGGTCCATAGGAAAGACGACGTCAGCTCGAGTCCAACGACTCCTCATTTGTCAACATTCGACCATGCGTTCGCGAGATATTAATTATTTAACATGGCTGAGGCTTAGTAGTGGGGCAAGGAGGGTTCTAGAGTGCGTTAGAACACCCACTACTCTACTACTAATAAGCGGTAGGCATACATTAAAGCAACACCTTTTGACATTTGAGGAGAAAGTTGTTCTCACAGGCCATGCATTTCAAGTGCTATGTTTAAAATGAATGTTATAAAGCCAGAATTGCAACCCTTTTCAGTTCGGAGAGTGAATTACGCTCAATGACATAATTTGAATTAGATGAGCTTAAATCTCCATTTTACATTTGTCATGAAAAAGAAAATATCACAGTAAACTTCCGGGTCCTAGTAATGGTATTCAACAAGTTGGGATTATACTGTTTTCTAAAACCTATCCGCAAATTTACTCCAAACATTATCTGGAACTTATCCGCTATCCGCACAGCTATGCAAACTATATCCGTATAGCGATAAATGTTGCATATATACGCGCAGGGCTTTACCAATGGCATTCCTGAGGTACACATTGATCCTCTTGAGACACGATAAGCAGCGGTAGTCATGGGTAGGGAGATAGCGATACGTAAAGACCTCTGTAAATGACGGGCCTCAGTTTCAAGTGACAAGGAAACTCGAAAGGTTTACAGCTCCACCGATATTTCGAAATTCTTCTCTTCGATATAAACATTATCTTGTGATAGTATTATGATATATATATCCCTCTTTCTAGTTACTTCATTGTTATGACGCTCAACCGATTGTTGATACACCGAAATTAAGGGTAATACTGGAAAATTTTACGTGTTATTTAAATGAGTTCCAGAAAATGCGTGCTTCTGAATCTCTTCGCTCAGTTTTCTAAGATCTGTCACTCCGTTTTGAGTTCAGCTAAATTCTCCACCGACTAAACTGTGAAATAATATACAAGTATTTCTTAAAATCACGCAACCATGCTACCGGTACATTAGAATATTGATCTATAATTCGCATGTTGGCAAGACTGATTGTGCAAGTGTTTGAAGAAAATGCACAAATAGTGGAGATGGTAAAATGCCTCCCTTTCAATTGGCTAAGGGATGATGATGGACTTGGTTCTTCTTGTACCCGCTAGATGCCGTGAGCGCCTACTTGAGTTCCATCCTTCTTCTACTCATGATTCCCATTACCATTCATTGCTACAAACCTAGCCATGTTGCAGTAAAAGCTTTTCACATTTAAACATTTTCTTGCGATAGTATTATGTTTTTTTAAATTTATTTATTGAATTAGAATATAAATCGCAAATTTCCTGAATATGAATTAGGGGCTGTTGGTCGCTGCCAGTACAATATTTTAGCTGTTTGTAAACTGTATACTCTATTGTTTCCAAAGATGTGTTGGCACTCTGTGGCGTTGCTGCACAGATTGCAGCACCAAAAGAGGCTTTCATAGGACAACTTGGCAATGGGGGAAGTGGATTCAGGAAGCGCAATGTTAAGTTTTTAAGGTGCTGCCGAGAATGCAGAGCCGTGGAGGGAGAAGGGGGGGGGGGGAGGATTTACAAGCCAGACTGGCCTTTACTTGTGAAAAATTTAAGGAGATCTATTTAATTATACCGTTCACCCGTTACTTTCGAAGTGTACATTGATATTGTCAAATAGTCTGGGGGGGGGGGGGGATGGAGATCTGCAGCTACACTTCACGAGTCGCCACTGCCGAAGGCTCGAGCCTGTGATTAGCACAATGCCACAACATTGGGAAACTGTTACTTTATTAAAGTAATTACACCCTTCTTCTTTCCTAGAATTACTGCAGCCCCGTCAGTTGAGACTGCAACAAGATTCTGTTTCAGAAACTCATCATTTAACCCCAATGCTCCCAAATAAGTCAGCAGTGACATCTTGCAATTCAATATCCCGCCCCCAAATGCTTGCTGACTGATCCATTTATGGAAGTGTTGTACTCATGTTGTACCCGATACCTAGTTGAGGCTATCGGCTACGCCAGCTGTGATCGAGCCATAGTGGAGATTTGTGGGCAAGGAGAAAAGATAGCGCTCAGATCGAGTCAGAAGAATGGTAGGAAATGACGTAGGAGGCCGAGGGAGATGGAGCCACTATCCCTCAAACATATGGAATTATGGGAGAAATACTGGGTGATTATAAAGATTAATATGGAATAAAACCTTATCCAACCTCAGAAGGGAAGGAAATATCAAGGAATCTTTTTGATAATAACTTGAAGAAAGGTAGATAACTCCTTAAGTTATGTTATAACTTTATAGCGGAAATAATGTGGTCGAGTTAGAGCTGTGACGTCAGACAGCGGAAGGAAGGGGGAAGTCACGTGGTAGGTCAGGGCGAGACGGCCGAACGCAGTGACACCATCGAAGAGAAGTATTCCAGCAGTCCAGCTGAGTGGATCAAATCGTGCTATAATAGAACAGTTTATAAGGCAGTGCAATACGGAAAGTTACGTGCGGGAGAGAGTCGCTAGGCGAGATCTGCAGCACAGTATTCGGAGTTCGTTTTTGGAGCACATGCTGTCCATAGGGCAGGTCATACAAGCCGTTAACTTGAGCAAGGATGCCGGTGTTCAGACACATGTTATTTCAACATCGCAGTCGTATTCACGTGAAACACCAATGCTTTTTCGAGCTTACAATTTACCGAAGCAATACGCAGTATTACACTAGGATTGAGAAACATTATTTAAGCTACATTCTCAATGTATAACAGCACAGCGAAGCAGTATAATGAGGCCAGTACTCAACCGCATATTACACAAGGACAGTGAAGCGGAGCATGTCGTGCTGTGGGCGACATTTTGTTACCATGCGATAGTCAACGAGTTGAACATTACTCTGACATTTTGTCAAGTTTGAGATGTTAGGACTTGTGTTTCAACAGTCCAGTTGTGCAGTCCAGTTACAAATATACACTTTTATTATGGACATTCAGATGAACTTGAACTTATTTCAGCGGTATTACAGCATATTTCATAATGCATTTGAACCGAAATATTTAAGGCGACCATGGGGCCGTTCCAACATTACTGCTTTTGGCAAGTGAAAATATGTAAGCGTAAGCACTTTGTGAATGGTAGCACGTGCAGCATAATAGTTACATATCATGAACAGTAATGAAATATCTTAGTTACGAACACTGATACAGGGTGTCTGACAAATCAGTACACTTTTGAAGCTACATTATTTTTCTACCAGTGCAATTCAGCCGCTGTGGAGACTAACATTGTTATCGAATGCCAACCGAATAGTTTATGGAACAGTGGCGTGATATATTCGAGGAGTATGGGGTACTCTGTGTTTTTGAACTTTTGTGGAAGATTTTGGACAATATCCATGATGGATAATCTTCAGTTCATCATGTCGTGCTAGGAGGATACGGAGACGTGATGGCATCCCAGAGCGATGGATTCGGTTCCTAACGAAGAGGATAAATATGACATCAAATTCACTTGGATGGAGTCAGGCGTTAGTTCAGTGGGTGATACAGCGTTTTCGTCGATATTTCGAAAAATCTGTGACAAACACTTGGATTACCGACGATCTCTGAATTCTATTAACATCTGGAATATGAAGGTATTGTACGAGTTAGGGCATTACTGATATGATTTTTCATGAACACTGGGCATACTCGTATATATTTTAGTAGGAGTGCTACTATTATTTTTCGACATGGCTTAAATATTTTATTACTCCATTTGCTAAAATATGGTGTTACCATATGATATGGCAGGCACATTTATGCAACGTTCTCACCATTGGTTGACTTTATTAGACAGGATTTTGGTCTTTATATTTTTCTGTGATGATAGTATTTCTTGATTATGGATATTTTTAGCGAGTGTTTCGAACTCGTGATCTGCAATTGGATAATTTGAATTTTTTCATCAGTTCATTGCATACTAGAGAGTATGTATAATTCATCAGTAGGGATTTTTAAATTTTTTATTGGATTGTTTGGTGATATTAAAATTTTATTCACTCAAGTGAATGCATATCGCTTTTATGTGACAAATAGAGTCTTGTTGATTCCAATCATGTACACTCACTCGTTAGCCTACGAGATGGGGCCTGTTACTCTGAGTAACTGTGTGGTGGCACTCACCTTACCTATCGTTTTTCGGGAATTATCATCATAGTCTACGAGGCGGGGCCTGTTGCTCTAGGTAATTGTGTGGTGGTACTCACCTTACCTGCCAATCGAGGGTCTCATTTTATCATCCGAGTGTATTTATGATCGTAAGAGGATTAAACAATAAACTACCAGTCACATATTAGTTGAACTTTGTTAAATAAATTAAAAATAAATGTCAGCAGGGTTACACTTTGTAATTCTTGTTTTGCCAATCCAATAATTTGTTGCAATACTCTTTTGAGAGTATATTCATTTAACAGTTAATACTTTTGATACTCTTTGTGAGTGATTTGATACCTTTGAGAAGGATTTCAAGTAATTGAATCTTGTAAGATGAGTTATTTATTGTCAGAATTTATTTTGCGGCAGATCATTATTATATATTTTTGATGTGAGGTAATATAACACATTGGTGTTTTCCTTTGAAGTAAATCTTGAGGATCTTAAGAGAATTTATGCTCTGAATTAAACCAGATCTTGAATTGGATTACGATTACTAAGGTAATTTTCATATTGTTTAAGAAGTTGTCTAGATATGTCCAGATTAATTACAGTTCTTGTAGATTGTGTGCGTTAATCATCTGAAGCCAGTTAGATATGTTTGTGGATAATGCAACGTGATTATGTTAAGTATTTTTGATAGGTATTTTTGGAGGTTGCCAAGTGAAAGTTGGCAATATTGCCAATGATAATTTTGAGGCAGACATGAGGTTGTTGAACCCAGACTAGCATATTTTTGAGATTCATGCTGTGCGCTGAATAATTATGGTGTTATATGGAATAATTATGCTATTCAAATGTGGTATTTGACAGTGTGAGATTAAATGGTGAAGTTTTGGATTGTGAGATCCAACGTGATTTTGTGAAGGCAACGTATTATTTTGGCATGATAATTAAATATGAGGTATAACTTGGAACTGATAAAATTTTAAGACAACGTTCTATAACCTATATTAAACAATTTTTAGGAAATTAAATAAATAAATAATTTCGATAATCCAAGATTTTCTGATAATAATAATATTTTTTTATGAAATAATAATCTGAAGTTTAAACATATTAATGATCTGACCCGATGAATTAAAATTTGAATAAACTCGATAAATTAAATAAATCGATGAATTAACAGTTGAATAAATTAACTGAATTAAATAAATTAATAGGTGATTAAACAGCTGATGCATAAATGAATTAAAGGGTGATAATTAATTAAAGGAGCTGATGACTAATAAAATTTAAATGAATTTAAATAAATTTAAATAAGATATGATTTAAATAAATTGATGAATTGCAACTTAAATTAATGAATTAAACAATTTAAATGGATGGATTGAGATCATTTAATTTGAATGAGATAATGAAATGAGAGTGTGTGGACGATTGAATAATCTAATGAATTGATGAATATAATAATCATTTAAATGATCTTATGGTCATTTAATTATTCTGACTTGAATATAACGAGAACTGACGTGAGAAACATTTATTTTTTTGACATGATAATGATGGTGATGACCAATGAATAGTGAAGTTTTCTTTGATTCACAACCAAGCAATAATCAGCAATAGTGTAAATATGGTGTATAAATTAATTATTAGGTTTTAAGGAGTAATTGTTGGGATTTCCAACATTGATTAGTGCCATTTAAGCCATAGAAATGAGTGAATAATTAAATATATGTGTTTTTAGGGTATTTTGTGTTAGACAGATTCATATTTCTTGACATCCATATTACTGATGTTAAATTAACGAAAGGTTTGGTCTCAGGGATCACGAGATGTCAGTGACGCAAAGACATAGTGCTACGGTGGCCCTGAGAACTCAAGCGAACTTTAGTAATTTTTATTTTTGTGTGGATGAAAAATACTTTGAAATAGCACAGAGATGGTTCGATTTTTGAGGACTATGACAACCTAACGTTTACATTCGACCATACTCTTAGGCAGGGTTTGTGTTTCTTTTTCTGTCTGACTGATTAAGTTTAAATACATTTTGTTTTATCTTAGTTGTGATCTGATGATGGTGTTTTCCCAATCCTTTCCTTTGTCTCAATTAAGGCTTAACCAGAAAGGATGTGGTTTGCTAGGGGTTCAGTTGAAGGCGCCCATTTCTATTTGCTATTATGATTAAATTTAAGCCCGTAACGACTCTAGAGATACTTTATCTCGTGTTACCCTCTGCTTTTGTGATATTTCAACTGAATTTCCGACACATTCCTTATTTTATTTCGTGTTCATTTAACTCCACTCTGGCCTGGGAAGCCAGGTATGCGATGTAATGGCAGATGGGTCATCACATACCTCGGATGAACGGCTGCAATGTACACTATCAGTGATGACACCTGACTGAGTGTGGTACTTTCATCCATAAGGAGGGAAATTTTATTATTTCCATGCTCTACCGTTTCATGTTTTCTACCTTTTTTCTCATTTCTGTCGCGATATGAGGAACAATATTTATGCATGCTTTTGTTGAATGAAGAATGCGGCCCATATTAACACCATTCGACTCCTGCTCGTCAATTTCTGTTTAGAAATCGTGGAAGGCTTGATTTTTCTTAACTACTTGGTATGATGTTTGAAATACATTGACAGTTATTTCGTTTCCCTTTTCGAAACCCTTGGTGTATGCATTTTCCAAAGTTTTGATCTTCTTTTGCATCATCACACGATACTCTTGACGTTTATCCGTCATTGTTTATGTTCGAATCATTAACTTTCAGATTTTTCGATGCTCGGGTGTATGTTAAATAGTTCGTTATTTTCTTCATCCTTCAAAATTAACCACACGCACAAAATAACAACTAACTGCGCACTAGCTTGTGCGCTTATAAAAACGGTGTGCCAAGTTACCGACCGAAGGAAACTGATTCGACAGATCGATTTGAATCAAGAATTACTCGAAATTTCCTTCAGATGTTGTCAACAGCGCGTTCATTCCAGCTGATCGATGAACTTTCAAGTTGGAAGTTATATTGGCCGGACTAGATACAAATGTACCAATATTTTTTCTTAAACAGTCTTCAAATGTTTAAGGGGTACGCGTGCCCCGCGTTCTCCCTGAAATAGGCCATTTTGAAGAAGTGCCCATAGCTCTGGAGGAGACGAGTTGTTTTTCAAAGGCGGAGTTCAAATGTTTGATGAGAGCGCCTAGCGAAGTTGAAGAAATCACCGTTGTGGCTGCCAGCGCAGAGAAGGTTGTGTCGCATCGTGAGCGATCGTCGGGATGATTCTTATTTCACGAAAACGAAGTGGTTGAATAACTAATACATCGAGGGAATAAATGAAGAATATTTCTATGATTTATGGAATTTATTTCATGTATATCCAACAAGCAACTCCAGAGATATGGAATGATGCGTGAGGAGCGATGCGCAGTGGTTGTACTAGCACGTGGCGAGAGGAGTCAGTTGAAGGCAGTGGAGAGAGACTCGTTCCATTTCGTGCATCCGTGCGAGAATGATATTGGAGCGCTTGATCTTTTCAATATTTCGGGCACCAAGACCTGAAGCAAAACACTAGCTGGCGAGGAGACACAGTTTTCAGTGTGCTCTATGATAGTTTTTCCAGGTGGGGCCAACTCGTGTGTGTGCACAGTTATGTTGAGTAATATCCAAACCGACAGTATAGCTAGCCTTCGAACTGGGCTAACCCCTAACCCGGGTTTTGTGCGTCTGGACGACGACTGGAGTGGACTATGCATAGCGTGTAATAATATTCCTTATCCAGATAGGCATGAAGATATGTTACCTAGCTTAGTGAATAGCAGAATTAATTTGGAATAAAGGCTGAACAGGAAAGTCAGAGTACCGTGGTAATATATGAAAGATCTCAAGCAAATCATCGTGAAAATGGTTAAACGGCCGAAAGACACTTATATTTCGGATGGGCAAAACACTGAGTGAATGATATCGCAACAAGGAAAGTGGCTAGTTACGAGGTTTTGCGATAGCACAAGCTATGGTGTTTAGGGGATTCGGACAGGACATCATGGTATCGGACAGCCGGTATGAACATTTGCACTGCACCATGAATCAAATCATTATTATGTAGTGCTGAATGAAATTGGTGGTGTGATGGAAGCAGGTGTCTGGGAACTTGTGCCGTGAACAAGGGAGGACGTGGATGCCAGGTATGCACGTTGCATATCATGACGGACGGATGGAGCCATCCCTTGGGAGTGGGGCATTCTACACCAGCTGGATCCACAATTTGGAACATCTTCGATGACCCGTGTGCAGCATTTTATATTTTAGTAGCTAGTATTGGTGAATTGCAGACATTGGACTATTCCTTCAACCATATAGGAGTCATAGTTTTTGACAATTGGGATTTATTTTGAATTATGCTGACGCATAAATCTCTGGAGCCTTTTTATGTTTCTCACACTTTGGAAGTCAGCGTATCCACGATTAGACAGAGCATCGGATGATATTAGTATTGGAGGCATTCTACTCTTCTTATTGTTAGGAGATTTCCTATTTCTTTGTATAGTTAACGCATAGTTTGATGGATAGTTAAAAGTTGACTTTCGTCTTTGGATATTTTGATCTGACGATCGTCGTGTTATTTAATTGATATAGTATGGAAATTGCATCCATTGTTAATTAAATCAATAATCAATATTGGAATAAATGGGTTCCATTTTTCTGTGATTGAGGATATTTTCTCAATGAAAATGTATTACGGTCATGTATTTGAGATGACGAAAATATACGAAATATAATGTTCAATGAAACGTAAGAAGTCTCATTGGAAATATTGAAATGGGAATCAGAATGCTGATAATTGATTATCATTGGTAATTGTTTATAATATCGGAAAATTAAACGATATAAATCATGGATTAATGCACATAGGAATGAAGTAATGGAGTAATGTAACGGAGAGAGATAGGATGTTTTTTCTTTCTTTCAGGTGTGCGTGTTTAGACTTTTCCCTGAGAAGAACGATTATATTTTAGTCTAGGATGGTTGTTGGATAAATTAAAATGAGATATTTTAATTTAAAATTGATGTTATTCATGTATTTAAAATATTTCCTTCTATCCTTGCTGATTTGTGCGTCTTGAAAACAGCCAAGATAGTTTTGTTTTAATCAACTTTGTTGTTGCGCCCAGATAGACCCCGAGACATGTTGAGAATTGTGCTCAACTGTTATCAGGATTCGCACTTGTGTGGACGTAGGACACATGTCAAACGGTCACAATATATTGATTGTTTTCTTACACAGAAATAGACATTGGATGTGAAATATTTGCCAGAAATCCTCCTTGAACCATGTGAGCAGGAATTGAATGAGTTGTAGCCATTAGGTTAATGATAAACGCCTTCTCTTTTTTTCTTTCTGGGATTAACTCTCCTTTTTCTCGAGCCGTCGTACCCTGCACCCACAGTCAATAAAGTGTCATCTAACACACTTATGTTAAATAAGACCCACGAATTAAACAATACACACTTTGAACTCACAAGCACTCAATTGAAAATTGAAACAGCATTAAACTCAAAGCATCATGGGTAGCGGTTACCATGGATACTATGATTAGATACCCTGTGATAGGCTTATTGTGACAAAACATTTTCTTATTGAACACACGAGGTGGACCAACCTACTTTTCTTTGGTTCCCTATATATTAACCCATAATAAGGGACAATTTTGCAAGGCTTTTTTATTTTCTATCAATGGATATTATGTTCACTCATGATAAACAATTTCTAAGCCTTTATTTAAAAGCATTGCAATAATAGAGCATTTCCTCGCATTCAAGAAGACGACGACCCCAATGATTACACATTACAATACATTAAATGATAAAGTATTAACAGGCGGCTTACTATAAGTTTAGCAAGAGGAATTTACAAAGGTTTGGTGCTTTTCAGTCGTCAACACGAAAGTACCCAAAAGAGTTGGGTTATGCCCTAATCCTGAAAAAAATGACATGAGATTAATAAACATACTAGGGTGACCAGTTTCGACCGTTAAGCGATCATCAGCAGATCCATTATACTTAGGCTATAAATCTATGTCTGAAAATACAGGTGAAAATATTTACAATATGTAAACTTATTTAGTTGCTGTATTGGTAATACAACTCGTCGGTATTTGTTGGTTGTAGTCTATATGATGTTTTAGTTGACCGACTGCACAGTGGTTATGTGGAGAACAGCCCAGATTCATCAACATAAACGGGAGGACAGCATCAGGCTTAAGGCCTGGACAAAATAACTTCCTTAAGAGAAGATTAGACTGAAAGGATTGGGCTAAGGAAATGCGGCCTGGTTCTTTCAATACTAGACTGAACATTGAGAGTAAATACAATACTTTTATTTTTAGGGTGAAACTTGCAAACACATTAATAAAGCCTTAATTAAAAAATTAGTTATGCTGGCCCGCCTGGGGCAGTTTCAAATGTTCATTAATTTTATTTAGGTTGGCACAGCCATGTGCTATTATTCAAAAGTTCATTCTGCATGATGCACACACAAATTTAATATTCTTGCACTTGCTAGCAAACACTTAAAACGAAGATGATTAAGATAATAATAAAAAAGGCACAAACTTATCTTTAGTGGCGATGACTAGAAGCATGCTGACGGAGACTGCCGTGGCCAACACTAGATTTTTTGGTAGTAGAATTTGAAATGTCCAGCATCAGGAAAATAACTTCGCCAGGGCGACCAGCGCTGTACATTGGCTAACATCGTTAGGTTTTGATGCTGTTTCTTGAATCAAAATAACATGGCATTTAGAACTGCGATTTGATGCAGCTTCTTGCGGTTTGGAGTAAAAACGTAGAATGCACTTTCTCAGTGCTGAAGCTCTCTGCTGTTGCGTTTCCTGGTAGTTTCACTCATAAATGCAGATTAGGCCTGAAGTTTAGAAGGCCCCGAAGAAGGGCGGAAGGCACGAATGCCTCTCGCTAGTTGAAGAAGACCGTAGAAGGTTTGAAGAAGGAATGCTGATGGAGAGCAAAACGCCACCACTTAAATAATAACATCATAGAAACGTCTGGAAGCCAGGCTGGCGGGCGATGATTGGCCAGGGCAAGCTGTGACGTCAGTCATACAGGAAGGCAGCAAGCAAGTCGACACCCTTTTCAGTATACGAGCGTAAGCTGGAGGCGCATGACCTATTAACACGCTGAGGTAAGAGTCTTAGATATATATATAGAGAGAGATTAAACACTAGTAATAAACATTATAATGTTAACAGAAATGAATAAGTACATATGTTTTCGTTCGGTGGTCTCAAAAGCATTTAACTGACAAATGCGGCACAAAAGAAAAACGCACTATAAACATCACGAAAGTGATCATGCTCCGAGACCCCCGAAAGAAAACAATCAAAGAATCAGTTACAAAAACGTGAACAACAATAAAGAAGATGACACTAAGCCTCAACAGGCAAGATAGCAACCATAGAAATTGGTCTAGTATAGACACCCTTACTAGTGAGAACATCTACAACTCTCACATGATTATCCCGACCCAAATGGCAGTGAGTTACCCTACCAATATTCCATACGAGAGGGGGACTTGGATCTCGCAAAAGAACCATATCTCCCACTCGCACATCAGGCTGGGAAAGCCGCCACTTCTCTCTTCTGTTAAGTGAGCCGAGATACTCCAGCTTCCAACGGCGCCAAAAGGAGTTTCGCAAAGAGTCTAACTTCCTCCAGAAAATAGGCAACCCGAGATCACAGCGTCGACACAGCAAAGGAGGCGTAGAAGCTAAAGAACAGCCTATTAAAAAATGACCAGGTGTTAAGGGAAGAAGATCCTTAGGATCATTAGACAACGGCGTGAACGGCCTAGAATTTACAATACCCTCAACCTGAATAATTAAAGAATTGAATTCCTCATAGGAAAGGATGGCTGAACCAAGGGTTTTCTTCAGCTGTCTCTTCGTGAGCTTTATGCAAGATTCCCAACGACCACCATGATGGGGGGCGTATGGGGGAGTGAAATGCCATTTGAATCCCTTAGCATGCGAAAAATTAGAAAACTGTTCCTTAGCAGAAGGGGAGGTAAGCGCAGTTTTCCAAAGATCAAAAGTACTAACAAAAATTTTTGCGTTATCTGAAAAAACCTCGGAGGGAACACCCCTTCTAGCGGCAAATCTAGAAAAGGCTGCTATAAAATAAGGAGTAGAAGCACTTGTAACCAACTCAAGGTGAATGGCTCCTGTCACCATGCACACAAATAAAGAAATATAAAGTTTACCTAACAACTTTCGCTTAGATAAAGGGGAATTAACTTGATAGACATAAGGACCGGCATAATCGATACCCGTCAGGGCGAAAGGCTTACTAGGTTCGGAACGAAAATGTGGCAAGTTTCCCATAATTTGCGTGATTGGCGGGGGCTTAGATTTGAAACAAGGTATACATTTCCGAATAACAGAAGAAACTTCATGAACACCGTTAATGAGCCAATATTTCTCGCGAATTAAACAAAGCAAAGTGCGGGTGCCAGCGTGCAAATTCTGATAATGAAATTTCTTTACGATGAGAGTAGTAATAGGATGTCTAGAAGGAAGAATAATGGGATGTTTTTTCTCATCTGAGTAACTAGAATTTTCTAGCCTGCCCCCCACTCTTATTAATCCATCTTGGTCCAAAAAAGGGGTGAGAGGTAACAGCCTACTAGACTTTGGTAAAGTTTTTTTGCTTAAAAGCGTCTGATACTCAAGAAAGAATACTTCTTGTTGCATGAGAAACAAGATTCTACGAGTAGCAAATTCCAATTCCATTTTAGTGAGAAAGGGTTGCGGTTTCACAGGCTGATCAAGAACAAGAAATTTCCATCGAAATAAATATGCTACCACACGAATTAATTTATTAAATGAAGAGTAACGCTGAAAAAGACTAGTAGCAATAGAAGTTAGAAAAAGGGAAGCGGTAACAATGCGAGCATCAGGAACATCTTCTGCGAGTGGATTAGATGAACGAGGCCAACAAGAGAAATCCTGACTGAGCCACGCCGGACCATTCCAGTATAATTTAAGAGAAATTAATTTCTTGGGCAAGCAGCCACGTGAAATTATATCAGCGGGGTTTTCTTTTCCCGGAACATGATTCCATTGGTCAAAATGAGACAACTCTTGTATTTTAGACACGCGATTAGCCACAAAAGTGGTCCAATGTGAAGAAGGTTTTGAAAGCCAAGCTAACACGATGGAAGAATCACTCCAAAACCATGTGCTCGAAAATTTCAAATTTAAACTGATTTTTAATTTACTGGCTAATTCCACAGCCATTACAGCAGAACATAATTCCAATCTAGGCAAAGATATGGATTTGAGTGGGGCTACCTTTGATTTTGCGCAAATTAAATTGGAAAATCCGGGTAAAGTATTGGAAGAGCGGCCTACTAAGTAGGCGCAGCAACCGTATGCCTTTTCAGAACTATCTGCAAATACGTGCAAATCGAAATACTGACATGAAAGGTCCGAAATTAAAGTGCGGGGAATAGAAATTTGAGAAAGATCTAACAAACTCTTGCGGTATTTTAACCACTCATCCAAAAGGGGGGAGGGTACCTTTTCATCCCAACCAACTTTCAATGACCAAAGTTTTTGTAAGAAAATTTTTGCAGTAATAACCACCGGAGCAATGTACTGCAAGGGATCAAAAACTTTTGCTATTTCTGATAATAATTGCCTTTTCGTTTGAGGGTGAAACTCAGATAAGTGTACCTGATAGGAAAAGGTATCTGAAGAAGGAGACCAAAAAACACCCAAGGTTTTAATAGCTGATTCCTCAGTAGGAAGCGCAACACATTTGTCAACAGGAATTACTTGTGAAAAGTTAGATAAAAATTCGGTTGAGTTCGAGTTCCACTTATGAAGGGTAAACCCACCGCCAGAAAGAAGAGAGTTTAAATCCTCACAAACAAGAAGTGCGTCAGAGATACTAGGAAAGGAATACAGAAAATCATCTACATAAAATGCAGTTTTCAAAACTTCAGAAGCTAGAGGATGAAAAAGATGACCATCTTGTTCGGCCAACATGTGAAGAGATCGTATTGCGAGAAAGGCAGACGGCTTAAGACCGTATGTCACTGTTCTTAAACGAAATATTTTTATAGGTTTTGCATTGTCGTCTCGCCACAAAATTCTTTGCAAATCACGTTGTTCTGAATTTACTAGAATTTGCCTATACATTTGCTTGATGTCAGCAAGGACAGCAATGGGGAATAGACGAAAGTTAAGTAAAACTGAAGTAAGATCTGTCTGAATAGCGGGTCCAGAATGCAGAGTGTCATTGAGAGAAACACCATTAGCATCTGGAGATGACCCATTAAAAACCACTCTTATCTGTTCTCGGGTGGAAGAATTTTTCCAAACCGGATAATGATTAAGATATACTATTTCTTTAGGAGGATTACTAATTTCTTCAGATTTTGGAACTACTTCCATGTGATTCGCTGATTCGTATTCTTCCATGAAGGAAGTATACTGAGTTTTTAAGAGAGCATCTTTTTTAAAGCGATTTTCAATTGCGAATAAAGCTTTGAGAGCTCTGGAATGTGATTCTGTAATAACAGGGGGGTTAAAAATGCGAGGAAGAGTAACCACGAATCTGCCTTCAGTAGTGCGAACAGTGGTTTCTACGTAGTGTGTTTCACAGATCTCATTATTGAGAGAATGAGGTGAGGTGACTTGAATATCCTCAATGTCCCAGAACTTAATTAATTCTTGATTTAAATCAGCACCAACAAAATAACAATGAGATTTTTGTTGAACGGGGTTGCGGTATATTTGCCCAGTGGCAATCCAACCAAAATCAGTTCTACGAAAGAAAACATCACGGGCAACTTTAACCTTTTCCGGATGTAAACATTGCCAAAAAATGCTGGCACTTAAAAGAATTTCTACAGATGAAGCTCTGTTGAAATTCGGATCTGCAAGTTGCAAATGATGCGGAATATTCCAACCCTGGACTTGAAAGGAAGTAATGGGGGTGTCATTACCTATGGAATTTATAATTAAAAAATCTAAATTTAAATGAATGCCAAGATTATTGGAATCTTTTACATCCACTTTAGCATAACTCAGAGATTGCGATTTGGAACCATTAATTCCTGTAACTTCTATAGAAGTAGGGCATATTTGTAGACCTAACTTGCGAACTAGCGATTCACTGATAAAATTGTTAGTTGCAGCATTATCTAACAATCCCCTTACAGAAACCCATTTTCCGTGAACATTCTTCACTAGAATTTGGACAGTGGACAATAAAACTTGAGTTTTACTGAACGAAACAGAGCTTTGAGTAAAAGACTGAGCGTTATTAGGCAAAGTCTCAGAATTAGATTTAGCGGATGAACTATTGGTTGCTGATGACCGCGCTCTTTCATGCCTATGCAGGAGAGTATGATGCTTTGCTTTACAGTGAAAACATAACCGTTCAGAATGACAATTGCTTATCATATGTGTCCCTGATAGACAATTAAAGCAGTGCTTGTGGGTGGTAATTAATTTGCGTCTTTCATCCACAGATAAAGATTTGAATTGAGCGCATTGGTACAAGTTATGTGGTTGTTGACACAAAACACAAGCTTGTGCTTGATTGGAAGACCGAATATTGGTAGAAAAGACATGTGACCTTAGTACTCTCTGAGTGGGGCTGATGTCCTTACTATTAGAGGGAGGTTTGAAGGTAGAGCTACTCTTTTGGCTGGCTACAGCAGAGAGAATTTGGCATTTCGCCTTTAAGAATTTAATAATAGCTTCATAGGTACACAATGAATGTTGCGACAGAGCTGCTTCCCAATCTTTTAAAGTTTTAGTGTCTAATTTAACAGAAATAAGATGAATCAAAAATAGATCCCAATGGTCAACTGGTTGGTCCAAATTTGCAAGCGCACGGATATGAAGTTCCGCAGCATCGATCAGATTACGAAGCGAGGCAAGATTATCAGCTTGAACAATAGGTAAATTGAATAAACCCTTTATGTGACGTTGAGTTTTTAAACGAGTGTTCCCAAACCGATCTCTGAGAAGTGCCAAAGCTACTTCATAATTTTCATTTGTCAACGTAAGCTCTTGGATGAGTTTAAGTGCGTTGCCTTGCAAGGACAAACGCAAATAATGAAACTTCTGTATTGAAGGAAGAGAATCGTTTTCGTGAATCAATGAATTGAATAATTCAAAAAATGGTTCCCATTTAGCTTCATCTCCGGTAAATTTAGGTAATTCTATTTTCGGTAATATAACACGGGAAGGAAAAGAAGAAGATTCTGAAGGAATTTTCTCCTGCTTTTCCTGCAATGTTAAACTTCTTAAAAGCTGCTTCGCGTCTGCGAACCCCTTATAATATAGATTTTCAACCTCACAACGGTCACTTTGCTGGTCGGGATCCTTGGTCTCAATATTACTTTGGATCTCATCATATTTCTCAAAGGCCTGTTCATAACCTTTCAGTCTTTGAGAAATTATGTCACTATTACGTTCTTTTTCCGGGAGCTCATCTAGAAAAGTGCGAAAACGCGTTAACTTGCCTTTGACAGAAGCTCTGGCATTAATGAGTTTCTCGTCAATCGGCATTATGAAAGTTTGTTGTGTACTCACGACTATACTGTGAGCTGGTACACCTTGCTTCGGAAGAAGTTGACAGTCTGCCAGAAAAGAGAGTGCGGCTTCCCCTGCGGTGAAATACGGGCCTGCTGTTTGTCTCCCTTCTCAGTGCCAACCATATACACTCGAGCTGAAACTTTCGAAGTAGATTAGAAAACACAATTTTTAAAATATTAACACACTCAATGTTCAGTATGGCATTTAAATTTTGAATTAGTTCCAACATTAAGAAATTTGAAGATTTGGTTAAACAGAATGTTTACAAGCATCCCGGTTATAGGCACCAAAATGGTTATGTGGAGAACAGCCCAGATTCATCAACATAAACGGGAGGACAGCATCAGGCTTAAGGCCTGGACAAAATAACTTCCTTAAGAGAAGATTAGACTGAAAGGATTGGGCTAAGGAAATGCGGCCTGGTTCTTTCAATACTAGACTGAACATTGAGAGTAAATACAATACTTTTATTTTTAGGGTGAAACTTGCAAACACATTAATAAAGCCTTAATTAAAAATTAGTTATGCTGGCCCGCCTGGGGCAGTTTCAAATGTTCATTAATTTTATTTAGGTTGGCACAGCCATGTGCTATTATTCAAAAGTTCATTCTGCTTGATGCACACACAAATTTAATATTCTTGCACTTGCTAGCAAACACTTAAAACGAAGATGATTAAGATAATAATAAAAAAGGCACAAACTTATCTTTAGTGGCGATGACTAGAAGCATGCTGACGGAGACTGCCGTGGCCAACACTAGATTTTTTGGTAGTAGAATTTGAAATGTCCAGCATTAGGAAAATAACTTCGCCAGGGCGACCAGCGCTGTACATTGGCTAACATCGTTAGGTTTTGATGCTGTTTCTTGAATCAAAATAACATGGCATTTAGAACTGCGATTTGATGCAGCTTCTTGCGGTTTGGAGTAAAAACGTAGAATGCACTTTCTCAGTGCTGAAGCTCTCTGCTGTTGCGTTTCCTGGTAGTTTCACTCATAAATGCAGATTAGGCCTGAAGTTTAGAAGGCCCCGAAGAAGGGCGGAAGGCACGAATGCCTCTCGCTAGTTGAAGAAGACCGTAGAAGGTTTGAAGAAGGAATGCTGATGGAGAGCAAAACGCCGCCACTTAAATAATAACATCATAGAAACGTCTGGAAGCCAGGCTGGCGGGCGATGATTGGCCAGGGCAAGCTGTGACGTCAGTCATACAGGAAGGCAGCAAGCAAGTCGACACCCTTTTCAGTATACGAGCGTAAGCTGGAGGCGCATGACCTATTAACACGCTGAGGTAAGAGTCTTAGATATATATAGAGAGAGAGATTAAACACTAGTAATAAACATTATAATGTTAACAGAAATGAATAAGTACATATGTTTTCGTTCGGTGGTCTCAAAAGCATTTAACTGACAAATGCGGCACAAAAGAAAAACGCACTATAAACATCACGAAAGTGATCACACAGCAACAAACTTTTGTTTACTAAGGCAACTCTGACAAATGGCTTCAAACCCCATAAAGAGGAATTGACTTGACGGGAGACGAATTTCTACTCATGGACTAAGAGAGCCCCATTGCGCTTTGATACACAGGATCAACGCTTACAATATCTCGGAAACTTGGATATATTGTTTAGCTAAAATACAGTAATAGTGTAATAGGTTGTTTTATTATTATCCTCAACTACATAATGCTTCATACAACTTTTTTTTTCAAGGGTGAACCACCAGTTGAAATAAACACTCGAACTCCTAGGTACTCACCCAGTCTGTAAGCAGATGGTTCCTATTAAGGGTACTGACATATTCGGAGTGTCACTTAGCAAATATCATTCAGTTTAGAACTGAGAGCAGATGATTTATAAGTGTACTGATATTTAATCATAGAGGTAGTGACTGACTGGTGTGTCTTTATGCTAATACAATTCAGAGCAGAGCTCCTAGGTACCCATCAGGACAGTCAGTAGCAGTTCACCTTGACTATGTAGACACGCCTGCTGCGTCACTAAGCTAATATCTCTCTGTATAGAGCACATAGTTACCAACCCAGACTGTGGTGGGATGGATCTTCTTGGAGGTATTGACACACCTGAAGTGTCTATAAGCTAACAACCTTCAGTTTAGAGCTCCTAGGTACCTACCAAACTGTGAGACGATGGTTCCTCCTTGAGGTGTTTGCACACCTGACGTGTCTTTAAGCTATCATCCTTCAGTTTAAAAATCCTAGATACCTACCACACTGTGAGATGATGGTTCCTCTTTGAGGTATTGGCACACCTGAAGTGTCTTTAAGCTATCGTCCTTCAGTTTAGAAATCCTAGATACCTACCAAACTGCGAGATGATGGTTCCTCTTAGATGTATTGACACACCTGAAATGTCTTTAAGTACCATCCTTCAGTTTAGAGCTCCTAGATACCTACCAAACTGTGAGATGATGGTTCCTCTTTGAGGTATTGGCACACCTGAAGTGTCTTTAAGCTATCATCCTTCAGTTTAGAAATCCTAGATACCTACCACACTGTGAGATGATGGTTCCTCTTAGAGGTATTGACACACCTGAAGTGTCTTTAAGCTATCATCCCTCAGTTTAGAGCTCCTAGATACCTACCAAACTGTGAGATGATGGTTCTTCTTAGAGGTATTGGCACACCGGAAGGGTCTTTAAGCTATCATCCTTCAGTTTAGAGCTCCTAGATACCTACCAAACTGTGAGATGATGGTTCTTCTTTGAGGTATTGGCACACTTGAAGTGTCTTTAAGCTATCATCCTCCAGTTTAGAGCTCCTAGATACCTACCAAACTGTGAGATGATGGTTCCTCTTAGAGGTATTGGCGCTCCTGAAGTGTCTTTAAGCTATCATCCTTCAGTTTAGAGCTCCTATGTACCTACCAAACTGTGAGATGATGGTTCCTCTTTGAGGTATTGGGACACCTGAAGTGTCTTTAAGCTATCATACTTCAGTTTAGAGCTCCTAGGTATCTACCAAACAGTGAGATGATGGTTCCTCTTAGAGGTATTGGCACACCAGAAGGGTCTTTAAGCTATCATCCACCAGTTTAGAGCTCCTAGATACCTAACAAACTGTGAGATGATGGTTCCTCTTTGAGGTATTGGCACATCTGGAGTGTTTTTAAGCTATCATACTCCAGTTTAGAACTCCTAGATACCTACTAAACTGTGAGATGATGGTTCCTCTTAAAGGTATTGGCACACCTGAAGTGTATTTAAGCTATGATCCTTCACTTTAGAGCTGCTAGGTACCTACCAAACTGTGAGATGAAGGTTCCTCTTTGAGGTATTTTCATACTGGAGGGTTATTAGGGTGGGACCCTACTGAGTTTTTAGCCCAAAACGGTAAAAATGAACGTACGTCAGAAGTTGGTAGTCCTGACATCAGAGCACATGTGGATACTAGTTGTGTTTAGCTGCGGACATTTTTAGCCTACTTTTCAGGTTTTGCAAAAATGAGGAAAAAGTAGACTTATGAGATCGAGCAAATGTGTGTCTGTCTGTCTGTCCTTCCGTCTGTCTGTCCTTCTGTCTGTCTGAGTGTGTGTCGTCGTCCCCCCCCCCCTATCAACTCCTAAACGGCTGTAGCAATCGAAACAAAATTTGGTAAGAGTAAAGATCTATACCAAATTTGAAAATGATGTCAGTGCTACCAACTGCTGAAAAATCGCAATTGAAATTTGATTGGAAGGTATGAAAGGGAGCTATTTCAAAATTTACACACGTACAGAAAATAATATTGCAGTTTAATTTCCAGGAGGCCATACATGGCAGTGTTGCCAAAATGATTATAAGCCTGCTGATCGGTCCAAATTTTAAATACATATAACTACTACTCTATCAATTGGATTTCAACCAAATTTCGTATGGGCTATGTGTACATAAACAGATATGACTGAGCGTATTCTCAAGAGCCACCAGGGCTGCCAACTGTTAATAAATGCTCTGAATTTTTAAAATCCAAATACCCATATATCAGAAAGTATGCAAGCCGACAGCTTTAAACTATGCACACGTATAGTACCTGACATTTTATATTAATATGGAGTAACTTATATACGTCAGTGCTACCAACATGATTCTAAGCCTGCTGAGAGGTCCAAATTTAAATACATGTAACTTCTATACTATCATTTGGATTTCAACCAAATTTCGTGTGTGCCATGTGTACCATAACAGATATGACTATGCCGATACTTAATAGTAACCAGGGCTGCCAACTGTTAATAAATACTGTCTCTATTTTTGTTACCCTAATATCATTATATCAGAAAGTATGCAAGCCAATAGCTCTAAACTTTGCACACATATATTAACTGGCATTCTAGATTAATTTGGAGTAACTAATATAGGTCTACGCCAGTGCTGCCAACATGATTCTACAGTACGCCTGATGATAGGTCCAATTTTAAAATGCATGTAACTTCTATACTAACTAATGGATTTCATTCAATATTGACACAACAATAGATCATATTATTTCAGATTATTCCTGACCAATACATGTATGTCATTGTTGCCAACATGATTTTACGCGCGCTGTTAGATCCAATGTTTAGCTGCATGTAACGTCCATGCTATCCATTGTACTTCAACCAAATTTTGTATTCTGTACCTTAAGAGATGGAACTAAGAATATATTCAGTCACCACGGATGCCAACTGTAGTTCCCTATTAGGCTACATTATGCCAGGTATAAAGTATTTCGAACTAATTAGAAATTTCGATATTACCAACTTAATTTCGTCATTATTCTAGATAGATCCATATAGATTAATAATTGGCATGAATCTTATATTTTAAGAAAAGTAGGCTCTTTAGTTCGTCAGGGAACATCTTGTTAAATGTCTTGCGGAGCAATTTAAATTGTGCGTGCATGTCGCTTTAACAGGTCACACCCACATCTCCTGTGCTCATGATAGTCATACCCTGTTTTATTTTCGTACTTTATGTTTTAAATATCTGGCAAAAGCTCAGATAATATACAGAACACATATGTGCTGCAATCTCTCGGTGTATACGGTAACCAGACGCAATTTCATATTAGAAACTATTGTTTGTACTTTTTCTTTACTGTTGGAAACTTGATTGATTTGAGCTGTTATGTAAATTCATATCTATTGTTTAAAAGCCTATAGTAATAAAATTGGAAAATATCGCTTTCATTGAATGGAGTTCAAATTAAGTGATTATGTGATTACGGGGCACAGAAAGCACATGGTTTTTAAGGAACTGTTACTGTTTTGAAGTTGCCTCGTGACTTTATATCTTGCAGTAGCCTAATTTATTTGATTTGTGGTTATTTTATTGGTTTTGTGGTAAGAAGTGGGTAAAATGCACTCCATTCGTAGTCGTTGAATGAAGCCTAGGTGCAGAAAATCAAAAAAGGGGGAACCAGCTAGCGTAAAAATTAGGAAGCGATGGGGTGACAAATCTATTGCTGAATACTGAGAAGAAGCCAGAATATTTTCCTACTGATGCCAGTGCTAGAGTAGGCCTAATTAGTGATGAATACATTATAGTGCACCTAGGGATGTTGTAGCAGCTCATTGGAAACCTCAAGTGCAGTGAGTGTTATAGGAAATGTTTAGTTCTACTTCTCATGGATAAGCATAGCTATTGTAGTAACTTGGTGATGTAATGTCAGGCATGTAATATCTTTAACTCAGTAGGTTACACAAGTCCCCGTTCAAATGAAAAATTACAGAGACCAAGCTTTGACATTAATAGAAGGATGGTAGAAGCTTTTGTAAATGTAGGAGCAGGCCATTCTGCTATGAATAAATTAGGTAGTGCAGTAGGCATGAAGAGGATGGCAAAAAATTATGAAACTCATTTCAGTGGACTGGAAAAGAGCACCTCTCAATTTAAAAATGAGATTATTTCGAAAAGTAGGTATGTCGTTCGAAGGAACATGTAGCTGTCGACCCTTCACTTGAGCAGAAATACATTCTGTATATTGCTGTATCTTATGATGGCAGTTGGCCCAAACATGGCCACACATGTTTGTATGGGGTTGGTGTGGTTATTGATATCTTGACTGGTCTAGTTATTGACTACGGAACCATGTCCAAGTACTGCCATATGTGCAGTGTGACAGCTGCGGAACTGGGAATAAACACCCCTGAATTTTCCATTTGGCACGAGCGGCATAAGAAATTTGGGGAATGTTCAAAATATTTTGAAGGCACGTCAGGAGCAATGGAAGTGATAGCAGCACAGCGTTCTGTTTCTGACTGTAAGCTGCGCTACACTACCATGCTATCTGATGATGATGTTAAGACTTTTCGGCACCTCAACAGTCTCAATATTTATGAACAACCAATTGAAAAAGAAGAATGTATAAATCACATTTCTAAGAGAATGGGTACGGGCCCCTGGAACCTTGTCAAAGAATAGCAAGCTAAAGGTGTTATACTTGGTGGGCGGGAACCAGCATCACTGAAGGAAAACTACAATAATGTCGCTGACTTTCTATTACAGGACTGCTATAGCTTCAAATATCCCTAATGTGTCACAAATGAAGCGATATTTGCCACTTTGAGACACCGCATGTCTACATATGAAACACCCCCCCGCCAGCACATCACCTGCCCTAATTGAGTTGATTCCTGGTGTTTTTTTTTTAAGAAAGCTGTTGCAGCAGACGAAACACCACAATCTCATGACAAGTTGAATGTCAGACTGACCCCAATGCTAGTATGAAAATTAATGCCCCTTTATCAGCGTCTGGCAAATTATGAAATATTAAAATGAAGTGATAGGGGAAAAACACAAAACCCGAACGAAATTTGCATTTTCTGATTTGGCAGAGGTGCCCTGAACATTCATTAACAACAAAATCAAGAGTAGACATTGCAGTAGCAGAAGCTGTAAGTGTACTGAATATGGGTACACTTGCTACTCAGAAACTGAAAATGTCCCTTTTTGGCGGAGAAATAAGTGACAGTGTTCATAAGATAAGCAAAGACATAGACGAGGTGCGAGAAAAGAAAAGCATAGCTAGGACCAAACATGACAAAAAACTGCTAGAAAAATGAAGAGGCTGGCGAAAATCAACGCAGAAGAAAGAAAATAGTACAAGGAAAGGGAAATGTATGATGCTGGCAAGTTCTGAGGCAGGTATGTTGATTTGAAACGTGTCTGCTAAATAAAATGGCTTTTTCTCGAAAGTGTATTTTTACAGTTTTGATGAAAATGACTTGAAATTTGAAATACGTATACAGTTTCATAGTATGCATATTCACTTTGAATATGGTTGGTAAATTTTTAAATTATGATGTGCCAGGCCATGGAATATTGGAGTTCCTTGTAAGTTTTATACAATTTACTAATATATGCCATTAAAACATAGAAGTATTAACCTTACTATAAAAATACCAATTTATTAATTAATCCTTCATAACTATAATGAAAAAGTTTTGATGTGGAAATTGTAAAATTGTTGCATCTGGACATTTTGAAAGTCAACATTTTTTTATATGATCATATTTTCATAACTAACCACTCAATCTGGTTCAAGATATGGGATATTCTTTATATTTCTTTCAACACTTCAATCCTAGAATTTCATGTACATTGGATGGTAATTACGAATCATAGAAAACTCAGTAGGGTCCCCCCCCCCGCCCCCCCTTAAGCTACTATGAGCTAGTTTAGAGCTCCTAAGTAACCACCCAGACTGAGAACAGATGGTTTCTCTTGGAGCGTCATTAAACTAACATCAGTCATCTTAGAGGTCATAGATACACACGCACACGGTGAGTAAGTGGAGTGCCTTTAAGGTAATAGCATTCAGATTAGTGCTTCTACCAACCCAAGCGGTTAGCAGATTGTACTTCTTAGAGGGATTGACACACTAGAGTGTCTTTAAGCTAATATCATTCAGAAAAGATCTCCTCTAATCCATCACGACCTGAAAGGCAAAGCTCTCGACATAAAGGAAGCAATCGGCATACACTTAGCTCAAAGAAACAACCCCAATAATTTAAACGAACACAATTTCATGGTGAGTTCACCCCTCTTCACTCTCCTTGATAACACAGCCCATCTGAAGCAAGACACAACATAACGATGTAGCCAAGCTAGATAAGGGATTAATAAGGGAAACATGTTATTGGAACAGGATTTACGATAAATCTTTTCTTCAATAAACCTAGGCCGGTACTAATGGCAGTATTAAAGGTGCCGGGACATTCTCATTAGTCCGTTTGCGCTTAAAAAGGGCCTTTAAGCTAAAGGGTGGAGTTTGAAAGCAGGTCTTAAATAGTTGAAGATTATCCTGAATACAGTTACATACACCACATAAAAGAGACTAGACTTAGCAACCTACTACAGTTATATTTGCACGAGGAAAGCATAGCACTTAGGGATGCGAGAGGGGGAACAACACGAGATAAGGGACCCTCACACACTGGAATTCCCTGTCAAGAGATTGCAAACAGTGACCATGCGAACTGCTCTTATCAGGACCGCGCATAACTCAACCAGATAAGTAGCCTGTAAAATACAATCTGAATTGACCACTTACAACAACCACATATTCACTCCAAACAAGCAAATTCCGAAGTTGGATCACCACTTCCAGTATCTCAACTAAGCATCACATAGACCACAACTAACAAATATTGACGAGTTGCATTATCACAACAGATACTGCAACTAAGTGTATATATTGTAAATATTATCACCCGTACTTTCAGACATCTATACTAATATAATAAAGCTGAGGAGTTTGTGTGTTTAAACGCGATAATCTTTGGAAATGCCCGTCCGATTCGAAAAATTCTTCTTTAATATGATAGCCAGATTCAAGCGGAATAGTTTAGGATACGTAGTTTTAGGCTACACCCCTCAGGTAATCTTAAATATTGATTTTGTTCTGTAAGTCGGTAGAACAAGTGCTCCCGAACTGCTCTATCCGCATGCGCTGGCGTTATGGTTAGTGATACGTACACCGCCCTTTGGAACCCTGCGAGTTACACTGTCAACGTGAAATTTATGACAGACCAGTCCATTCCCTGCATTTAGGCCCTTTGGCAAATATATACTCCTTTTCACCGATCTGAAACAAAATGTGTATACTTACCCTTTGGAACCCTGCGAGTAACACTGTTTACATGAAATTTCGGACAGACCACTCCATTCCCTGCATTTAGGCCCTTTGGCACAAATCTACACCGTTTCACCGATCTGAACCGAAATTTGTATTCTTGCCCTTGGAACCCTGCGAGTAACACTGCCTACATGAAATTTATGACAGACCAGTCCATTTCCTGTATATAGGCCCTTTGGCACAAATCTACACCTTTTCACTAATCTGAACCAAAATTTGTATACTTACCCTTTGAAAACCGGAAAGTAACACTGTCTGTTTGAAATTTCGGTCAGACAACTCCATTCCCTGCATTTAGGCCCTTTGGCACAAATCCACACCATTCCACAGATCTAAACCAAAATTTGTATACTTACCATTAGGAACCCTGCGAGTAACAGTCAGCATGGGATTTTGGACAGATCACCCCATTCCCCGTATTTAGGCCCTTTGGCACAAATATACATCGATTCACCTATCTGAACCAAATTTTACATACTTACCCTTTGGAACCCGACAAGTAACACTGTCAGTTTGAAATTTCGGACCGACCACTCCATTCCCTGCATTTAGGCCATTTATCACAAATTTGCACTGTTTCTCCTAATTGCACCAAAAATTACATACACTTTGAAACCCTGCTGGTAACACTGTCCACTTGATATTTTGGACAACGCTATCCATTCCCTACATTTAGAATAACAGACAAAATAAACTTGTAAACAACTTATAAAGGCCCTAGAACCATTCATGTCCGTAGTAGTGTAACTGTAAGAGTATTTTAGTGAGTCTATTGTTGACGGGCAGTTCGGGCTGCATCACGTCACCCCTACCAGTGTTCTGGTGCAGAATTGCGAAAATAGTTGCATCTTGCGCTGTTTATAAATTGCAGTCACAGGGGGTAATTAGTGCAAAAAGATCTCTTAGGCCCCTTAAACAGTTATCATCATGAAAATTATATGCCTCTGTATGAGTACAATGGTGTTGGTGCAGTACATTGAGGTTAACTGCTGCAATAAGAGTTGGTGCTTTCAAATTTACCTTCATTTATTCCGAACCTTATCGTTGAGCGCTATGTGGCGATAAATGATACTATTGCTACCTCAGTAGCTCGGGACAGCCGAAGTTTTCCAATGTGTTCTTATTATTTTACTACGGTGCTATGCGACAAAAGACGACACTATTGGTCTCTACATTTCTAACAGCCAATGAGATATAGGCCCTAGGCAGTGTCTTTTAATTCACTTACTCCTCTTTGTAATCATTTATTTAAATTTGCTTGTAAATTGCATGTGTCAGTGCAGTAGTAAACAGCCGTTTCCCTATTCATTATTATCATTACGGGAAAATGACCTGAATGTTACGTCCATTATATTGTACTACTTATCAACCCCAGTACAACCACCACCAACACTACCACCATCACCACCACAACAAAAAGTTATATTTAATTTTTTTTTCTGTTAGTTGAAGTTTCATGCGCCAGTTCTGTAGTAGTATTCATTATTATCCATAAAACAAATAAATCCACCGGGCGAAGCCAGGCACTACTGCTAGTAGATTATATAGCCTAAGTGGAATGGGTCAGATGATGACCGCTTGTCTATCAAAACTTGTCATCCAAGTGAATTTATTTATCTCATATATTTTTTTCTTCGGGATTAAGGAATAACCCATCTCATTGGGGTACAATCGTTTTCACCGACTGAAAAGCATCACACTTTCGTTTACTATGGAACATGCGGGCTTTCAGATTACATTTTCTAAGAAAAATAATCCACATGCAATGAACGAATGTGGCTTTAGACCACAATGAATTATCATAAGTGTCTCCAAGTTTTTTTTCTGATTTAATTTTGCACCGAATGTACCACCGCAGGTTATGAGGGTTTAGACCATTAAGGACGTCTTCTAATTACTCTCCAGAATAAAAATTTTCCTAGTAAGTAGTACATGAATTTAACTTTAGACCACTGTGGATCATCATGTGGCCCTTCCAATTGCCTTTGAATGTCAACATTGCTCTGCATGTACCGCAGGATTGTGGCATTAGACTACCATGGAACAAGAGGTATGTCTTCAAAGAACCTTTATAAGTAAATTTCACTCCGCATGTACTACATGGATGTTGCTATATACAACTATGGATCATCAAATGTGTCTTCAGGATACCTCTCCGAATATACTTAGCTCTACTTGTACCACAGGATTCTTGAGACCACCTTGAGATCATTATTGGAACAACCTGTGTGCCTTCAAATATAAATTCCTAGTAAAGTTTGCTCCAAATATACTGCACGAATGTGGCCTTAAGCAACTATGTATGACCATGTTTGTTTTCAATTTTCTTTCTCAGTAAAGCTCGCTCTAAATTTACCAGAGGAATTTAGCTTGAGATAATTATGGACATACATCTGTGTCTTGAGTGAAAATTTCCGAGTAGAGTTTGTCCCACTTGTACCACGGACATGTGACTAGAAACCACTATGTATCATCTTGTGATTCACAAGTGATCTTTCCGAGTCAAATTTGCTGCTCATATACCTCGGGCTAGAGACCACTATGAATAAGAACGTGATTCTTTAAACTGCCTTTCTCAGTAAACTTTGCCCCGCATGTCTCACAGGAATAAGGCTTTATACCACTATGAATCATCATGTGTCTGTTCAAGTCACCTTTCCTAGTAAAGTTTGATCCACATGTAACACAGGAATGTTGTATGAGCCCACTATGGATCATCATGTGTATCTTCAACTGTACTTTCTGAACAAATCTTGCTTCACATATATCACAAGAATGAGGCTTAAGGCCACTATGAATCATGACGTGATTCCTCAAACTGCCTTTCTCAGTGAACCTTGCTTTGCATGTATGACAGGAATAAGGCTTTATACCACTATGAATCATTACATGCCTCTTTAAACTACTCTTTTCAATAAATTTTGCTCCGCATATATCACAGGAGTATGGCTTTACACCACTGTGGATCATCATGTGTCTCCCTAAGTCACCTTTTCGAGCAAACTTTGCACTACATGTACCACAGGAATGTGGCCTGGGACCACTATGTATCATCAGGTGATTCTTCAACTGTCCTTTCTTAGTAAATTTTGCTTCGCATATATTACAGGAATGTGGCATAAGACATTTATGAATCATCATGTGTCCCTTGAAACTGCTCTTCCGAGCAAAGTTCGCTCCACATGTAGCACAGGAATGTGGCTTGTTACCATTTTGATGGAGTAGGGCTATGAATCTATCCCTAGTGAAAGTGTTCTCAGGATTGTGGTCGTTTCTGTCAAGAATTTCTTATGTTAAAACTGGTAATATACCCACTACCATTATAATATCAAAAATTACATAACACGATACCAGATAAGTATATAGAATTCTTCTGTATTCGTTGACATAGATATGCGAGTCGAGAAGTTAGACGAATGATGGTGATCGAAAGTAGTCACCCAAGGGACATTTTAGCGTCAAGTCATTTGGTTCAGGGAATAACATCCTTTACAATTTTGGTACAATCGTGTTGACCAACTCAAAAAGCATTTTATTTCCCTAATGTTAGATAATCAAGGGAAACAGAATAATAACTTTGCGGTCAAGAAATCAAACTATTGAAAACTTAACTAGTGTATTTCGAGCAATTTGCATTTAATTGCAAGTATTCCTTAAATATCAAGAACTGAGCTCGTTTCTACCCTTAAATGAAGTGGTGTTCGAGCAGTCGATATATATTATACAAACAATAATGTTTTATACTGCATGTCGGTGTGTTTGAATTTATAGTTCTTACAGATGAACGTGTTAATCCTTTTATAGTAAGAAAAACTTGCTTGTGACAGTGTACATGATCTTCCAACGTCTCGAATAAATGGATAACTAATAATTGAGCCTGCTCTCCCTATCGAATAAGAGCGGAGAAAGTCTTGTGAGGGCTCTTTCCCCATCTCTAAAGGACGAATCTCTTTTACCCTAATAAAATAATATCCACAACTCTGGGAAAATAAAAACATTTTAAAGAACATGCGCACTTGAGGCTCTTCCAAGACAGCGGGATTTTCAAACTTTATAGAAGATGCCTCCAAACCCCCTCCACTTCCCCCTACACCCATTCCACCACCACCCTCAAAATTCCCTAGAATTCCAAGCAGAGTTTTCCATATTTAATTAGATTTTAGACAAAAGTCCGGCATTGCCTCCACTTACTTGCGCTAGGCTCATCTCATCTGTTGACCTACTTTGGTCAGTTTCAGTTCTATTCCATCTTATTTATCGATTTATTTATTATTTCATTTTTATGTATTTATAATTATTTATTGATTATCGATTTACCGATTATTCATGAACTACAAGATCATCAACCCGAGATTTCCGAAAATTGTCGATATCACCCGAACGAGAATCGGAGAAAGAAGTCGTATGAGTGCTCAAACGAAAGGTCAAGGTTCCCTCTATCCATAGGACTCAACAGTTTCAATTTTCATATTATTTTGAATGATGGACGTTTCCAAGGGTAAGTGAGGTTCGAAGCGGTTTCCACAAAGTAATGTAACATGGAACATAGCTGCCCACGACAAGATAACCCGAGCAGTTGATCCAAGATGGCCGGCAATGGATTATTGTTATTATTTTTTATTTATGTAATATTTATTTATTTATTATTATTATTATTACTATTGTCTGATTCGGCCACCTATGGACCACGTTAGTTCAATCGCTTCCGTCCCTGAGCTTTAGTTCTATCCCAGAACTCCCGCATGACTTTTATGTGAGCCTCCTTTCTTTCTACAGTCCATTCTTTCGCTGTTTTCAGCTTTGGCTTCTCTGAGAATCACTGGCGTGTTCCAAGTTTTCTCTGAAGAGGAGCACGTTCCTTGATTTCTTCAAACGTGATCGCTACATCTAGCAGATCTCTTTTAATGTCGGTGAACCAAATTCCCTTCGTTTTCTTGTTTACAAAGTACGAAAAGATGCGGTTGGTCAGTCTCTGCGAGTTCATGCGTGTTATGTGGCCATATAAATTAATCTTTATTTTTCTTGTGATGTCTGATGTCCTTTCCACAATTACGTAGAGATCGTTGATGTGCTGCCTCCTGAACTATCCATTTTCCCAGATTGGTCCCAGGATCTTACTTTTTTTCATTCTTTAGCCTCTACCTTTTCAATCAAACCTTTCATGTAAATGCAAGGCTTTCTCTCGCATACAGGATTTCTGGACGAATAACTGAACAATAATGTCTAAGCTTGGCATTGAGGGACACTGATCGTTTATTATAAATATTCATAGTTAGTTGGATTGCCACTTCCTCCTTGTTGGTCCTTGATGTGGATGCTTCTTTCTCAGAATTGTTTGGTGTTATGCACTCACCTAAGTACTTAAACGTCTCTGTCTGCCTGATAATTCCCTGCTCTACAATGAACTCCTGGGGGATAGCTTGATATTAGTTATTAACTCCGTTCTCTCAAAGGAGAACTGGAGGCCTGCTCTTGCTGTTTGGGTTTTCAGTTGGTTGAATTGGAAACGTCCATCATTAAGAAAATATTGTAAATATCTAAAACCGGACGACGCCTTCAATAGAGATATCTTCCGCCAAAAGATACTGACTAATGGGCTAACCCGAGACGAGACACCGAACACTAAAAGAAGACAAGGTACCACCTGGACAGCGGAGCGCAAGATGGCCAATCACAGAGAATGAGGGTATTCAGGGCTCAGAGAAAAGCGATACAAATTGCCAAGTGTAGCAAGACTTAACGTGATCCTAGATGGCCTCAACGAATTATATATATAGAGAGAGGATGGAGACCCTTCGTTTATGCCCTGACGCAACATTCTCCGATTACATGTTTGGGTGATATCCACTATTTTCGGAAATCTCGGGTCGATGACTTTGTAGTTGTTCAATAATAATCGATAAATCGATAATCAATAAAAATTAAAAAATAAATCGATGCAAAAGTTGGAAAAGAACAGAAACTGACCAATGGAGGTCAACGTGGATGTGCATGGCGAAAGTTAGTTGAAGTAATTGGAAGCAATGATAGACTTTTGTGTTAAATCCAATTAAATTTGAAAATCTGTTTGGAATTTTAGGGATTTCTGGGGGTGGGGATGGTGGGGGATTGGGAAGAGAGCAGCGTAAGAGGTATGAAGGCATCTACCATAAAGTTTGAAAACCCCGCCATCTTAGAGGGCGCACTAAAAATCCGTATTTTCGACAGGGGTGCGGATGTTTTTTTTTTTATCTTAAGGGAAAATTGACTTGTCCCATAGTTAGAGAGGATGGAGCCCTTTCGTTCGATCCCTCACATGACTTCCTCCGATTACTCGTTCGGGAGTTCACATGACCTTGCCCCAGGATGTATCGCGGGTTGGCTATTCAGTTACCCCTGGGATAGGACCCCTCGACACACGAGCACGGGCAACTGAACAACAAGTAACTAGCGATGTTTTCATGTGACACAAATTAATTCACTATATATTAGCCTAGTTGGAATATATATGTGTTATCATACTTCACTATCGAAAACCTTTTGGATGAATGAAGAACACTACTTAGGGCTACACCCATTGTGTAGAGATGATTGATTTACCTATCACATACAGCATATAGTGTGGTCTGTTGTAATGTACAGAAGGTGGCAACACTTAAAGAACCACACTAACTCTCGGCAAAACACTGCACACCTCCCCTCTAGCGTCCCAAATTTTAACTGGCACGACTTATTCCGAGCGTTCACGTTTAAAACCACAATGGCTTAATCTCCCGAAGTTGTATTTAAGAATTCTCTACCTGTACTTACAATCCATTCGATTACACTATGTACACAGTAATCCCAAAATAAATTCTCGGTCTCTATTGACAAATTTGTTGTGTATAAATGACAGTTAATTGGGCGTCACGATATGTCATTAATTATTTTCTTAAAGAAATGACGTAGATTTTTATCCTTGTGCCGCGGAGTGAAGCGATTGTTTAGCGGTTGAGATTTTGTTCCCAAGTAGATGCCAATGGTTTCTGTGGATGGGATCAAGAGGGGTTGTTCACATCCCAATGATTGGGTTTTAACATAATCAAAACTTTCATTTATAGGGTTATGTTTTGAAATTCATCCTCGGCGGTGGTTGTGTAATATTACGTTAACTAACCATTTACTGAATGAGAACAAGTAGTTCCTTGAAGAACTATACAGCCTATTTTCATATATCCGACTCATGTTAATTGCCTCTTTCAACATACAAAATTTCAGTTTGATTGTTGTGATAGAATCGTAGATATTGAGAACCGTATAAATATTTAAATGGTCGCCAGGTTGGATTTTTATTTATGTACCATTACATGAAGATTATTGTGTACGTGTGGTATTCAAACTTCAATCGCATGATTAGGACACAAGAAGTAAAAAACGAGATTTTAAAATTTCGCACAGTTGCCATCTTGTGGTTATGAGAACAATTGAAGTAAATTAGATGCCAGTGGATTAACATTTGTATAAGCATTTAACGTGCAAAGTTTCACTGCAATCGGATGATGAAATCGCGAGAAACGTCCATTTAAATATTTATAATTCTTGTCGCTGCCATGTTGGATTTGTGCTCATTAGGTTACTGAATGTCCTATAGGTGAACTTATATTCATAGCCTCTATGAACATAAAAATTTCAGTTTGATTGCTGTAAAAGATTCGAAGATATTGAGATCCGTCAAAATATTTCAGATGCTCGCCATTTTGGATTTTTATATGTATAGGCCATAGAGTTATATGACATTAAAGGAAAATTATTGCGTAGCTTCATTAATTAAGCTTTCACTTCGATCTCATGATTACGACACAAGAAATAAAAAATTAATTTTAAAATTTGGCACAGCCGCCATCTTGACGTTATTGAAACAATTGAACTAAATTAGATGCCAGTGCATTACAATATATATAATCATTTACTGTACCACATTTCACTGCGCTCAGAGAGTTAAATCACGAGAAAAGTCTATTAAAATGTTTCAACTTTGCTTGGCCGCCATGTTCGTTTTGTACCGTACAGGGTTTTGAAAGCTACATAAATAACTTGTAGCGGTGCACTTTATTATCGTACACAATTTCTGGGTGATATCTGTAATAGTTTCGTAGATATAGAATGGCAGTGAAATATTTAGCACAGCCGCCAATTTGAGGTTGTGTAAACAATTGAACTAAATTGGACGCCGGTGCATTTCAATGTATATGATCATTAACTTTACCAAGTTTCATTACGTTAGGATGGTTAAATTGCGAGAAAATTCTCAAATTCGCTTGGCCGCCATGTTGGTTTTGTAGTTACTAGGTTTTTGAAAGTATCATAGGTGAATTTCAAGTAGTGCCCTTTATCACCGTACAAAACTTCAGGGTGATATCGGTAATAGTTTCGGAGATACTACATGCTGGTGAAATATTTCGCATCGCCGACATGTTGGAGTGAAGAGACACATTAAAATTTGAAGGGCACGGTCGGGGTCGTCCAGATTGGTGCTATGATCTCACCGAGTTTCAGTGAAATCGCTCCAGCAGTTTGGAATTTATTAGGACACACACACACACGAATCACACACACGCACAAACAGACAGACACACGGACAAAAGGTGATCTCATAAGCCTATTTTTTCATAAAATGAAAATAGGCTAAAAATGGTAAACAGTTCATTTAGCCACAGGAGAGCCAGCGAGACAGATGCGACACATTCGACCCTCATTTTCTTCATAAAATATACCACTAGTACGTCACCATATTGCTACTATTTGCGAGTGAGCGAAACTTAAGTGAAATGAAGTGTTTTACCTTAAGGCAAACAGCTACTTCCGTGAAGAATTATACAGCCTATTTTCATATATCCTACTTATGTTAATTGCCACTATCAACATACAAAATTTCAGTTTGATTGCTGTAATAGATTCGAAGATATTGAGAACCGACTAAATATTTCGGATGGTCACCATGTAGCAATTTATATATGTAAGTCCTAAAGTTATGTACTGTTACATGACGATTATGTGTACGTGTAGCATTAAAACTTCAATAGCATGATTAGGACACAAGAAGTAACAACGAGATTTTAAAATTTCGCACAGATGCCATCTTGTGGTAATGGAAACAATTGAAATAAATAAGATGCCAGTGGATTAAATTCGAATAAGGATTTACTGTACCAAGTTTCACTGCACTCGGATGGTTAAATTGCGAGAAACGTCCATGTGAATATTTATACTTCGCGTCGCCGCCATGTTGGAATTCTGATCACCATGTTATTTAAAGTCCCATAGGTGAACTTAAGTTCATAGCCCCTATGAACAATAAAAAAATCAGTTTGATTGCTATAATAGATTCGTAGATACTGTATTCAGAGCCGTCTAAATATTTCGGATGGTCGCCATGTTCGATTGTTAAATGTAAAAGCGAAAGAGTCATGTACCATTAGAGGAAAATGATTGCGTATGTTCATTATTCAAACTTTCACTTCGATTGTACGATTACGACACAGGAAATAAAAACTTAATTTTCAAATTTGCACAGCTGCCATCTTGAGGTTATGCAAACAATTGAACTAAATTTGATACCAGTGCATTACAATGTGTATAAACATTTCCTGTACCAAATTTCATTGCGTTTGGAACATTAAATCGCGAGAAAGGTCTATTTAAAACCTTCAAATTCGCTTGGCCGCCATGTTCGTTTAGTAATTAACTTATTTTAAAAGTCATTTAGATGAACTTCCAGTAGTGTCCTTTATCTCCGTACAAATTTTCAGGGTGATACCGCTAATAGTTTCAGAGATATAGAATGCCGGTGAAATATTTCGCACAGCCGCCATCTTGTGGTTATGTAAACAATTCAAAGAAGTTGGATGTTGGTGCATTACAATGTGTATGAGCAGAAACTGTACCAAGTTTTATTGCGTTTGGTTGGTTAAATCACGAGAAACGTCTATTTAAAAGTCGCAAATTCACATGGCCGCCATGTTGGTTTGTAGTTACCAATTTTCAAAAGTCACATAGGTGAACTTCTAGTAGTTCCCTTTATCACCTTGAAAAATTCCAGGGTGATATCGGTAATAGTTTCGGAGATATTGAATGCTGGTGAAATATTTCGCACAGCCGCCATGTTGGATTGGTGAGACGTAACAAAATTTGAAGGGCACGGTCGGGGTCGTCCGGAGTAGTTAGAAGTTACTAGGGGGGGCACACACACACACCTCACACACACGGACAAAAGGTGATCTCATAAGCCTTTTTTTTTTTTTCAAAATTGAAAATAGGCTAATAATGAAACTCACTCAAAACTTTGTGGCATGATTATGTATCTTTATACAAATATTTTATGAGTTTACCCTGAATAATCATGAATTAATAGCACTTAATTAATAATAGTGTGGAAATATCTGAAATTCATTTTGGAGATGAAAGTTTAGCACGCGAATTAAAAATGGAAAAACATCAATATTCCTACAAAGAAGGTAAATAAATAGCCCAGGCAAATTAGACATATGCTTCCCGAAAAATCGTGCAAAGCTGGAATGCGTTTTAATACCGCTTGGGGGACCCAAATAAGAGTCCTGTGAGTTTGCGACGGATTCTGACTTTGCTTAATTTTTGGGAGTAAAAAAACCGCGAAATTTTCGCAGTTTTTTCAGTTTTTTGCTTATAACTTCTAAACGACGCATTCTACAGAAACGTTTCCTCAAAACGGTTTTAAAGAACATTATATTCTGCGTTGAATGGTTTTTATTCCGTCTAAATCAGCCCTGTCGTTTAGCCGCAATCGATTTCTGAATTTGGGTCAATTTTACCAAATTGGTTAAAAAGTTGATTCTTTGTTTAGTTTTTCGATTTAAACTCCTAACGCATCCTATAGAAAATTGTTTTAAAAGCGTTTTTAGAGAATTAAATTCTGCATCGAATGGTTTTTAGTTTGTCAAAATCGGCTCAGCTGTTTAGCCGCAATCGATTTATTTGCGTTGGACCATTTATACCATATCTCATGTCTCATGTAATTTTCTTCTCCAATCGTGGAGTTTCCGAAGTGGCACAGGAGCAAATCCGGGTTGGCCCAGTTCCCCAACTTGGACTTGACAACCTCTCCCTTCTTCAATTTACACCAGTGCAATCAGTGTTCGGCAGGTGAAACAACTATAGAAAAGGCCACAGCCTGTATGAAAACCATTGAAGGGAAAAACTTCAAAGAACTTAAATTTAGCAGAAAAACCGAGTGGTGTCTCTACGAGCCGTAAAGGCTACAGCAAAGATCATAGGAGAATCAGTCCGCACATGATTTTCCGCCACATTCCATTTCACCTGAAATCCCAGCTTCAGCTTGAATCGTACTCTGAATTCGAATTGACCCCGTACCCACTCTCACTGTTTGATGATGATGGCATGATGCGGAAGAGTAGAAAATCAGAACTGTAAAAGCTATTCACTCCAGTCAAAGTAGATCTCACTGTGAATGCAGACTACGTAGTGGATGGTGGTTTCCTCCTGCACAGAGTTGTGTGGTACAGCGGAGAACAGTTTTCCAATATCATTCAGAAGTACGTAAATTACGTGAAATCCAACTACAAGTCTGACAGTATCACCATAGTTTTCGATGGGTACCCAGAGGATGTGGCCGAGAAGAGTATAAAGTCAGCTGAAAAATCGCGAAGAGCCCGGGTTATGTCATCTTCGTCGGTTATATTCCAAGAAAATACCAAAGCCACAATGTCCAAAGATCGTTTCTTGTTGAATGATCACAACAAGAAAGGTCTCATATCAATGCTGACAAGCAAACTGATGGACGAGGGCATTCACGTGAAACAAGCCGCTGAAGATGCAGATTCTCTGATAGTGAGCACAGCCATGGAGAGGTCTATGGAAGGAGGCAATGTTTTCACAGTGGGAGAGGACACCGATCTGTCGGTCATGCTCACTTTTCATGTTGCTGCCTTTGAAGAGCCCATCTCCATCGTGTTCCTCATCAAACCCGGGAAACAGAACCAGGAAACTGTCGTTTACAGTCCGAGCAATTGCCAGCTCCCCGAAAACATGAGGAAGCATACCCTGTTTCTCCATGCCTTCACGGGGTGCGACACCACATCCTCATTTTTCCGCCAGGGGAAAGTAAAATGTATCAAGAAATGCATGGCAGACCAAAACCTCTTTCATCAGGCCGCTATTTATCTTGACCCGATCTCAACCCCTGACCAAGTTGCAAATGCAGGTGTTCACATCATTAAAAAAAACCTGTACACGGGTGGCAGCAGTAAGTCCCTGAATCATGTGAGGTTTGACCTCTTCCAGAGGTCGCTTTCGAAACAGAATTTCAACCTGGCGTCCTTGCCTTCTACAGAAGCGGCTGCTCGCCAACACTCCTTCAGAGCTTATTTACAGGTGCAGGTATGGAGGAGTAATGTACTAGATCCAGAGAGATGGGGATGGAAAATAACCACCAATGGCTTAACTCCCATCACAACGACTGATCCACCGGCTCTACAAGAACTTCTCAACTCCATATCTTGCACATGTAATAAAGGGTGCAAATCAACTTATTTCTGAAGGAAAGCTGGGGTAAAATGCACCACCATCTGCATGACCTGCCAAGGGCACACACGCCTGAATTCCATCTCTGAAGACAAGGATGTTATACTGGATCCCACCCAGTGTGACGAGGAGATTCATATCATGGAAGAAGAGCAAGAAATGAATCCTCATTCTCAAGATTCCGAGGATGAGGAGCTAGATGACGTGATCGGCGAAGAGCCACCGTTATCTCCTAAACGACGAAAGAAATCGTCAACATGAGTACCTTGTACATCTTTCACATTATGATGTTTCATGTACAGAAATAATACATATTTCTGTACGTAATTTATATCGATATCGTTTACGTAAATATCTTATGTAAATGTATCTTATGTATACATATTTTGTTACTTTCATTGAAACATTATTCATAATAATGTCTTCTTATATTTTGAAACCACATAACATCATTTTGGAGTGGCTACTCTTGGGTTGTCAAGGCCAAGTGGGGGAACCGGGCCAACCTGGATTTGCTCCTTTGCCACTTCGAAAACTGCACGATTGGAAAAGAAAATTACATGAGACATGAGAGATGGTATAAATGGCCCAACTCAAAAAATCGATTGCGGCTAAACAGCTGGGCCGATTTTGACAAACTAAAAACCATTAGACGCAGAATTTAATGCTCTTAAAACGATTTCAATACAATTCTCTATAGAATGCGTTGTTTATGAGTTTTAAGTGAAAAACTAAACAAAGAATCAACTTTTTAAGCAATTTGGCAAAAATGGCCCAAATTCAGAAATCTATTGCGGCTAAACGACTGGGCAGATTTAGACGTACTAAACACCACTCAACGGAGAATTTAATGTTCTTTAAAAACGTTATGAGGAAACGTTTCTGTAGAATGCGTCGTTTAGAAGTTATAAGCAAAACAATGAAAAAAGTGCGAAAATTTCGCGGTTTTTGACTCCCAAAAAATTAAGCAGAAGTCAGAATTCATCGCAAACTCACAGGACTCTTATTTGGGACCACCACAGGGTACACATTCCAGCTTTGGACGATTTTTCGGGAAGCATGCCCTTTTTTGATCTAATTTGCCTGGGCTAAAGTATGAAGTAACAAGTTGTTTGTATGTTTAACACTTACTCATTTAAGTGAATTCCACTTGCAACTGCTTCTTCATTCTGATTTTCTTCTTTTACATCCTGGGGATAAGATGGAATATTTATGTCAGTGTTATCACCTTATGCTTTTAAAGAAATGGCAACCCATGTAATTGTACAGCACTGCTCAGCTGAAGTGAAGATATAGTCGCTGAATGACTTTCTACTGTCCTTCACATCCTAGTGCTAGAGTTGAAATTTATACAGATTAGTGGTTATAATCCCCATTTCTGAAACTTTCAATACAGTTTTAGATTTAAAGTCAAACTTAGAGCGAATGAAAATGCGAAGATCAGTGCCCCCAGATAACCCTGGTTTTTTTTTCGTTGAGATTTGTTTTTGTTCCATGAAGATCGTCTGTTGAAGTTGTAAGGAGGCCAGAGAAAGTGGTTTTAATTACGTGCCATGCCTAGTTTACCGGAAACCAGACATCCTTCCAGAAGGACGTCAGGGATATTCAGTATCAAAATTAAATCCGTGTGAATTAATTCATAATATTCATTGAGTAAAATATTTTATTACATAAAATACAATAAAATTTTATTTTACACTAGAACTATTTATGAAACAACAATTGAATGATTACAACTTTGTATGAAATACTACAAAGCAAGAAACATGCAAAGCACAGTCACATTTTATACACCTTGAAGTGCATTTTTTCGAGCAGTGTTTGCAATGAAGTTGTTTTTTCTTCTTGTTTGTGTAGGCATCTGTGGGAAGGTCTGAGACGTAATGATGTATTCCATCGTAACGGACATCAGTTTTCCTTGTTTCCATGTTTTGGACGTCCTTAGGCAGAGCTTACTGTTCTATTGGATGCCAAGATAGATCTAGTTACACTCCTCAAATCCTCAAGTGCAAGTGGTCAAGGTTTCCACCATCCTAGCGATACAGCTGCCAAGCATTTTGCTCTGCCAGGTCTATAGTATGTGCTATTGTGGGAAAATACCACTTTTTTCCTCTGATTGATACTCTCAAATAACACATTTTCATCAGTTCGAACAATCCCACCCATTTCGTTGTTATAAGGGGAAAACAAGCCTGGCTGAGGTACGGATATTATTGGTCTCTGCTGGCGGGAAAATTGGGATACCTTACTCAAGGGACTGAAGTATGCCGATGAAAGACCACATTTCAGCATTACACAAATCACGAACTTTGTTCTTCTTTGCAGCATACTGATTGGTAAAAATTATTATTGTTTGCACAAATTCTTCATCAAAGAATAATTTGAAATATTCGAGTGGTGTTTTCATTTATAGTCTTTAGCTCATTATTGCTCCAGTTATACTCCGCAGGATTGGGGCGTTTGCGCGTTCTCCTAAATTTCTTACATTTACCCTGATTTTCTTGATTCGAGCAGATTGGCAAACTTAAAACAAGAAATGAACGTGCTCTATATCCTTTATGGAATAAAGTGTTACCAACTATAGCAAATCCAACTCCGTACAGGCCATGGAGGCCCTGGGAGTAGTGGAAGGTGGAGACTTCCTCTTTTTGTGACATCGGCACTAGCTGGGATGGAGTTATCAGCGCCACGCCTGACCGTCTTTGCTCCCAGGAATTACCCTGGTACTCATTTCTGGTGTAGACTGAGTGAACCCCAGGGCTATTTGCGTTTCCGTAAGTAGTAGTTTTGTTTCTAAAATCCACTACCTGGATGGGGATCGAACCCACTCCCTTTCAGTTGGAAGCTCACCGCCTCTACCAACTGCGCCACGCAGCCCCCTTGATAACTACTATGTAAATATTTAATATTTAGTATTTTCTGTATATACAAAGACTGACGTTCAGGAATAATCTCGATTAGCGAGGGAGCATTTGTGATGCTGAGGAATGCTTCTGATTGCAGTTGGGAACCTGGAAAATGATCAATTGTAGCAAAAACTTCCGCCCCTGAGTCATATGACTCAAGTTCAGGGGTGTCATTCTTTTAAATGATCGCTAGGAGTTCATTCAGAGTAAGAACCTTGCTAAAACAAAAAATACATCGTATTTCCCTGACGTCCTTCTGGAAGGATCCGCAGTTTTAGGTAACAATAACTAATATTGGTACAGCGAACAAAAACCTCATCACATATGACGAACAACATCCATAGAGTTTGTGTGACAATGTTTTTTTATTCATCCAGGCATATATGTGGTCGTAATACTTACCCTTCTACAATGATGTCTGTCAATTCGCCCATCACAGAAACATCGGTTCACCTTGAACGCTATTGTTGCTAACAAAAAGTCTGTACGGCTGTGCCTTCTGTCACAAACTGATGACAAGTTATTGGCAGGACTGTAAATACAGGCATGCGTGGAGATAGCTACTTGTTTTACCAGTAGAGCACACAGAACTTGAACTATTCGTTCGTCCTTCTAGAAGGACGTCAGGGATATCTGGGTTTGGGAGTACTAGCTTTAAAGATTGAGAACAAATGAACTTTTACTTTTAATTCTTTTAGCCGTACGACCATAAGAGTGGGGAGATTAAAGCACCTAGTAACTCAAAGAATTATGTCTCTGCTAGTGTACGGGAATACACAGTTTGCAAAGGAGATTAGAGGAGTTGGTAACTCTAAGAATTATGTGTCTGCTAGTGTATGGGAGCACACAGTTTACAAAGGAGAGTAGAGCATTAGGAGAGTAGAGCATGCTAGTAACTCTATGAATTATGTGTCTGCTAAAGTACGGGAGCAAACAGTTAGCAAAGGAGATTTGAGCAGCTAGTAACTCTAAGAATTATGTGTCTGCTAGTGTATGGCAGCACACAGTTTACAAAGGAGATTAGAGCAGTAGGTATCTCTAAGAATTATGTGTCTTCTAGAGTACGGGAGCACACAGTTTGCAAAGGAGTTAAGAGCAGCTAGTATCTCTAAGAAATATGTGTCTGCTAGAGTACGGTAGCTCACAGTTTGCAAAGGAGATTATAACAGCTAGTAACTCTAAGAGTTATGTTTCTGCTAGTGAATGGGAGCACAGAGTTTATAAAGAAGATTAGAGCAGTTGGTATCTCTAAGACTTATCTGTCTGCTAGAACATGGGAGCACACAGTTTGCAAAGGAGATTAGAGCATGCTAGTAACTCTAAGAATTATGTGTCTGCTAGAGTACGGGAGCTCAGAGTTTGCAAAGGAGATTAGAACAGCTAGTAACACCAAGAATTACATGTCTGATAGAGTACGGGAGCACACAGTTTGCAAAGGAGTTTAGAGCAGCTAGTATCCTAAGAATTATGTGTCTGCTAGAGTACGGGAGCACACAGTGTGCAAAGGAGCTTAGAGCAGCTAGGAACTCTAAGAATTATGTGTCTGATAGAGTACGGGAGCACACAGTTTGTAAAGGAGATTAGAGCAGTTAGTAAATCTAAGAATTATGTGTCTGCTAGTGTACGGGAGGACACAGTTTGCAAAGGAGATTAGAGCAGCTAGGAACTCTATGAATTATGTGTCTGCTAGTGTTCGGAAACACACAGTTTGCAAAGGAGATTAGAGCATGCTAGTAACTCTAAGAATTATGTGACTGCTAGTTTACGGGAGAAAACAGTTTGCAAAGGAGATTAGAGCTGCTAGTAACTCAATGAATTATGTGTCTGCTACAGTATGGGAGAACACACTATCCAAAAGAGATTACAGCAAAGTAGAAACTCTAAGAATTATGTGTGTGCTAGTGTATGGAGCAACCCGTTTGCAAAGGAGATTAGAGCAGCTTGTAACTCTAAGAATTATGTGTCTGCTAGAGTACGGGAGCACACAGTTTGCAAAAGAGATTAGAGCAGCTAATAACGCTAAGAATTAAGTGCCTGCTAGTGTTCGGGAGCACACAGTTTACAAAGGAGATTAGAGCAGCTAATAACTCTAAGAATTATGTGTCTGCTAGAGTACGGGAGCACACAGTGTGCAAAGGAGATTAGAGCAGCTAATAACGATAAGAATTATGTGTCAGCTAGAGTACGGGAGCACACAGTTTGCGAAGGAGATTAGAGCAGCTAGTAACTCTAAGAATGATGTGTCTGCTAGAGTACGGGAGCACACAGTTTGCCAAAGAGATTAGAGCAGCTAATAACTCTAAGAATTATGTGTCTGCTAGAGTACGGGAGCACACAGTTTTCAAAGGAGATTAGAGCAGCTAATAACGCTAAGAATTAAGTGTCTGCTAGTGTACGGGAGCACACAGTTTACAAAGGAGATTAAACCAGCTAGTAACTCTAAGAATTATGTGTCTGTTAGAGTACAGGAACCCACTGTTTGCAAAGGAGATTAGAGCAGCTAGTAACAACCAAACGCTTTCGTTTGTCAACAAAATAATTGTGAGAACGCAACTCTTAATCCCTAAATGCTATTAGGAGATAAGGAGATGTCTTGAAGATAAGCATGAAAATACGTACCTCATTCAGATCTGAACACGGGGTTTCGGTTTTGATGCATGTATAGGTATCCGGAATAGAAGATTCCTCAATCTTAATATCTGTGTGATGGACTGGATCGTCCTGCACAGAAATGACTTGTTTCACATATATGTTCCCTTGCGTATTTTGAATTATGTCTTACAGATGGCTTGTAAACTTTGACTGAAGGAATCAAGCTATAAAATAACATGTTGAAGGTAATTCAACTCCGCATTCATAGTTTTCTTTCGTCCATAGCCACCTGAAAAAAAACCTTAGAGTTATTGTGCAGCTTTTATCAATGAGCATTTCAGTTAGAATACACTCGCAAACCGTAGGGCAAGTATATTGCCCCTAGCATTGAGTGTGCGTGTTGCGACTTTGCGGCGTAGCTGCAGTTACTTAGAATTACAATATAGCGTTAATAAGGACAAGCAACGTTGATAAATTTTGGGTTAAGATATTTCGTACCAAGCATTCGTACTGAAAACAATTTTGATCCCCAGGATACCAAACGGAGGGAGTAATATTACGTGAACGATAAACAATTAGGGGTTTATTTTCAAGTACAGCGGCAGCTAATTGAAGTCTCATTTCATATAAATTCACTTGTAATACATAATACGTGAGTCATTGTGGTCATCAAGAGTATTACGCAATGTGTTAATAAATAGAGAATTTTTTATAGACTACAGCGTAAAGGCTTTTCTGTACGAAAATGCTGCCATGTTCTAATAAAATGCTGAGATACACCGCTATAGACCACCTCTGGGGAGTTTTCCGCGGAGACTTCGTGCCAGTTCAAAGCAAGAAACATCTCTCTTTCTTCTTCGTTCAACCATCCTAGAAGAACGAAAAGCCCCTAACTATCAAATATGTGTGCAACATTGGAGGCTATAATGAAGATACTGACAGTCACAGCTAGATGTGGAGGCTGTCTTCAAGGGTGGACCATCAATATATTCACAGCCATGGCTACCGGCGGAGGGCGGCATCAAGGTGGGAGGAGGACCAACATCATATTGACAGGGCAAGCAGTGAAGGAGGTCGCCCCAAGCCTCATGTGAGTGTTCGGACACTTCTGAACTCTTAATTTAGATTTAAAATAGAAATGCTACGCGCTCTAGAACATACATGACTCACGGGCAAGTCTTGGATTTGACAGGGGTATCATTTTCAGGGTTCAGTACAGATCGCGATACATTTCCGTATAAAACTCCCTTAAAAACAAAATATCGGCGTTGATGACGTCATCGACGATGTCACGAAAGACACGATTTAATTTTCTGGTTTGTAGAAAAACTCCTGGGGGAATAACGAGCAATTGCAATAACTCATCAAAATAAAATATGAATCCCCCATATAGGATATCTGGTAAAGATCCTGATACACATGTCATATCCAAGTGCTACTCTAAATTGCAAAAATTTGCATGTGTATCGGTATCATTACCAGATATCCTTTATGGAAGTCAAGTAAAGATGGGCATATATTTCTTATAAATATTAGCAATCATATACATAAAAATGAAAGTCTGTAAGTATGTGGATTTGTTCCCCATACAAATCTACACCATTCTACCTATCTCGACCAAATTTTGCATAAACATACTTCACGACCCAGAAAAAAACGCTGGCTACATGAATTTTCAATAGTCTTTCTCCTTCATCTGATTTCAGCCTTTTGGCACACGAGCAAAGGCTAATAAAGTCAGAAAATAAACTGATAAAGGAATGGCAAGGCTGCTCGTTTCCATGGCTACAGTAGCTCAATACGTGACCACCAAGTTTCCATCTATCTCTGTAAGAGGCCATGTCACTCCATTTTCTCCACTGCAACCATAGCTCAAGACATGACCACCAGGTTTACATCTATCTCTGTAGGAGCTCATAGCACTTCATTTTCTATCCAAACCACGATTAGAACATATTAAATCTGAACGCAATAAAAATCTGAATACGTACAGTATATTTTTATATGTTGTTAACAGGGGTCGTTGTAGGGAATTGAAATTAAAAAAGAAATACATTGGCTAACCCTGCATGTGGCGTAACGTTACAATAGCTAGATATATAATCAAGAAATAAGGTATTAAGATCAAATGAGCTTATGGCATGTTAAAGAACCTTCCACTATTTACAGCTGTGTGAAGCTGAATCGTATAGGTTAAGAATGTAAACAACGCTCTCTCAGGTTCCTACGTTCGCTGCCAAGAGCCGACTGCGGTGACGTCTGGTTGCTAAGTACTGAACTAGTAGTCGTTGACGGTGGCGTTTGGCAGCAAAAGTAGGAACTACTTGAAAATTGATCGTCTGCAGTCCTTACTTGAATTAAAACAGATACACACACTAATACAGTCATCACAATTAACACCGGTTATCAGACAGATTCTACACACACCCAAAGTACACGGGGCTACATGACCGCGTTGTCGCAACCCCTAAACTTAAGAACCAACCAAACAACCAAATGAGCTTAAATGATTCTGTTAATGTTGATTAATTTAGAAACTTTGCAATATCATGCTCATATAGCTCATGAACTTGAGTGATTTTGGATTTTTTTTCTGATAACATGAGTAGTGGGGCAAAGGGGATCTAAAGCCCTAGCGTCAGCAGTTTTTAAATTGCGCGCGCCTGAGCCAAGTAAGACTGTCCATATCTCATGAACCCATGGTCGGATTTTAACAAATGAGGTGACGTAGGACTCGGGGTGACGTCCTCTTTCCTATGCACAACTCATTATATTTTTCATTTTTTTAAATTTTTGTTTTTGAAAGTAAGCGATAGTTTCTAAACCAAACATGATAGAACGTTGTGCCATAGTTCAAACGAATGATCTCTATGACCTTTATTTTTATAACGAAACTCTTTTAATTTTTTACATTGTTTTGAAAAAAGTCCAATTTGGAAATTCCTATATTTTGGAAATTAACTAGTTTAGAAAAAAGTTTGTTTGACATAAATGAAAGGTCCCTACCCCCTCTACCGGCAAAATATATTGCAAGTCTCTAGGACACAAAAACTTGTGTGGTAGTAGTGACAAGGCCGGTTCTGCCTTACAGCCTACTTTCCTACGAACTTTGCCTATATCTCCCGAACGCATGATCGTATTTCAACGAACGAGGTGTTTTTGGCGTTGGAGTGACGTCTTCATTGCTAAGAATGTGTGTTGGTATTTTTAGATTTTTAAATTGTTGTTTTTGAATTTGGCACTATTTTGGAAACGGAAAATTTTGGAACAAAATGTATGACGTCAATGAAAGGTCCCTATGCCCTCAAGACAGACAGGAAGATTCAAGTGTGTGGGACCAAAAAAATGATAGCCTAATTTCTCGCGAACATTGGCGATAATTCGCGAACGCAAGATCGGATTTTAAAGAATGAGGTGTTGTTGGCAATGGGATGACGTCCTCTTTGCTATGAATGTGTGTTGGTATTTCAAAAAAAAAAATGTTTGCTTTGTAATTGTCATTATTTTGGAAACGGAGAGGTTGAGAAAAAGGTTTGTATGACATAAATGAAAGGTCCCTAGCCCCTCTAGGTAGAAACCAAGTTTAAAAGTCTGTAGGACAAAAGAAAATGAATTTTGAAAAATGGTCACTATTTTGGAAACTAGGAATTCTACAATAATGTTTATTTGACATAAATGAATGGTCTTTACCCCCCCCCCCTCTACCAAAAAAAAAAGTTTCAAGTCTCTAGGACAAAAATATGCATTTTAAAACTTATTTTACCTGTTCTATAAATATTTTTTTAAACGAAACCTGCTCGTAGACAGAGAGCCGCTAACGCTGGGCGTGCGTTTGAACGAGCCTATCACCGGCCTTGGTGAATAGAGGAAATGGCTATTTCGAGGGGGCAGAACGGCGAGGGGTCGCTTTTCCGATATTTTACTATGACGAACGAATCAAGGCGAATATTTCGAAAATCCCTTATGGCGATTTTTAAACATGTTAGTAATGAGTGAATTGACAAGTGATAATAATGGTATGAGGTGAATGAAAGCGGGGCATTTGATAATTGTCAACAACTTTAAGAACTTGCTTTGTATGTCTTGCTGGAAGCCTGAACGACAAACAGAAAATCTGATCGGGGGCCTGGCTTGGACCTGGCTAGGAGAGTGGAATGTGAAACCTAATCACAGGACGTGACTTGGCAACACCGCTGGCAGGTGATAACAGGTTGGAACAATGTGGCAACTCTGTAACTGAGATAAGAGTCCCGGCCTCAGACAGCCGAGAACAGAAGGAAGCGGGCGGGAAACTGAGAAACGAAACAGGGAATAATGTGACCACTGCAGAGCGGTGAGGGGAGGGGCCAGAGGGCCGGGGAGAGGTGAGGTGAGGAGTGGACAGCCCATGACAGCCAACAGCTGAACGAGTTGTATGTCAACATGGAGTCGAGGAGTGAGACACAGGTGAGGAGAGAGATAAAGAAAAATATGTGTGGACATGCATAAAGCCCTGTACACAGGGCTATCGTACAACATGATTCAATAAATGAATAAATAAATATATAAAAGGCGCACAGGTACACACAACATTTAATTTACTGATCCAAGAATTAAAGGTAGAGTAAATCCCAAACATTTTACATTCAGTGTATTCCCTTTTTGTTTCAACACATTTTCCACAAGATAATGTTTAGGAAACGCTGTCTTTTGAAGTTCATGGAGATAAATTTTGCCTTTTATGGGTTGATGGTTGAGATCCTCTAGTAAATAGGTGACTGGACTGTCCAAGTTGACTTGACGAATTCGAAATAGTTCAGTCCCCCACTGAGGCGTGTAGCCCTTATTGAAGGTAGACTTAAATTTGCTCACACGAACAAAATCCCCAATCTTCAGTCGGTGACGTTTAGGGTCTGCTGTTTTTATGGGGTTTAACAGTTTATCCAGTAGCTGAATATTTTTGGTCACGAGGCGTGGCTTGGCCCCAATCGTTCTATGCTTGGTGTCATTGTAACGTGACACTAGCTCAGGTAACACGTCCAACCAGCGATAAGTGCCCTGAGCGGTAAACGCTTTTCACATATGCGTTTTCAATGTTCGGTTAAACCGCTCGACCACACTGGCTTTGAGATTGCTGTACGTGGTGTAATAGTGAACATCCAAAGATTTTAGGAAACTGGAGAAATCCTTGTTGAAAAATTCTTTCCCCTGGTCGGTTTGTAGCAACTGAGGTTGACGTTTGAATTGTTGAATAATATGTTGAAAGGCCTTGGTGACTAGTGGGCCAGACTTGCGACGCACAGTTCAACAAAGGCCATTTTGGAATACACATCAATGACCGTCAACATATAGCGTACAACGTCGTTAACACTAGCATAGGGTATCATTTGAACCAGGACTGCTTGCAAAAGTTCATCCACACCTCGTGAAATCACCTTGAGTCGCGGATAGTGACGCCTAGCTGGGCGATGCAACTCGTGAGCCATGCCCATTTTAATGGGTGTGAGCTTAAACAATAATTTTGACATTTCGAAGTTCCCGTTCAATTTCTTGAATTTCCCGATCGTGACCGGTGTGACCAACTTGACGTAAACCATGCAACAATTGTAGCCGCTGGACAATCTTATTAGGATTGTGCCAGTAGGTAACATCCACAAGGGGTTTTAATGGTTTAAATGTCACTCCCGAAGCGGACGCTTTACGACAAGTACTTTGACTGGTGGGAAACATTTTTGAAATGATGGTTTTATATTTTTGAGATATATTAGCATTCACTTGTTGAGTGGGATCATACTGCCTTTTGAGGGCATGGGTGTCCAATGACATGGATTTATAATTGCCAAGGTCCTATGGCGTATAATCATGGGAAGAGGGTGTACGAGAGAATAGCAGGTTTAACAGTCCTGGCGTTGATTTATAATTAATGTTTTTAATGACAGTTTTAGTACGAGCAAATTTAATCGATGAATCACCAACTTGAAAACTATAATTCTCATAGCGAACACCATACGTGGTATCTGTGTTTCCAAAAAACAGATCGGTGAAATAGGGTTCCAGTGTTGATCCATAATAATTTATTAAAATGTTTTTCAGTTGAGCTTTATGTTGAGGGGTGGCCAAGAGATGTGAAAACGGAGACGATCTAGAAGGGCAAGGTGTTTCGACCATGACCAAGGATTTCTTTTTTCTAAAAAACTCGGCAAGGGGAGAGGATTTTTTTTTTGTGTTGTAAACAATTGTTCCTCCTCATCCTCAACCTCACTAACACTAGTCAAATCTTTCTGTTCCTCTTCCTCAGGGTCCTCGTTTAGCGTCTGCGTGGCTTGTGAAACAGTGGGAAGCGTTTCAGATGGCTTGAAAGAGGGTGTAAGCATGGCTTTTAGCGGAGGTGCTAAATGTTGTTGAATAAACAAAGCATGATCCGCACGTGATCGTTTCAAGTGACGAAACTTTTGGCGAATAGAAATTTTTGCTCTAATAATATGCTTTTTCAATTGGCTCTCCGCTAACGCCATGGTGGCTTGACAACTGACTTGAGAGGGAATGAGACAGTGCCTTAAATAGCAATAAAATGATCAAACCCTAAGCGATAACGTCCTTGGTTGAGTTCACTTTGTGTGTCAATGACCAAACAGGCATGACGTTGAATGTTCCAGCACTTGGCACACAATTCAGTAAACATTTGAAAGGTAATATCTGGATTCACATGTTTGTTATAAATGTGACGACTATTCCTCTCGTCCTGACGAAGTAAAACAATGACATTGGCATTGTCACGAATCAACTGTTTGGACATTTTAGAATATGTTTGTCCAAGATAGAAGCAATCGATATGTTTGTGACGACCCATGCTGAAATAGCTTTGAATGATGCCTTGTCGTTCAGTGGATACATCATCGAAAATCATGAGTGAATCAGGCAATCCGGGGCAATAACATTTTCTTGCATGAAAAATGTGAAATATGACATATTTTCATTTTGTCATCCAGACATGACTTGATCCAGAAAAACGTAGAGGGGTTGGTAGAGAAATTATGCAAAAATATAGATATTTTGAAAACACAGACCATTAGGCGCTGTAATAAGTGTCAGCAAAAGATTGGTCTTTCCACAGCCGGAAGGTCCCACAATGATGCAGCGAATGGAAGATGGAAACAGTGAACCATGGCGTTGTTCACGTGATGTGGGATAGAGATGGGAAACCATGTCCCCCACGGGAAATGACTCTTGCTGCTTAATAATCTTCATTTTAACTAAGGCTTAGAGAGGCTAGCAAGCTGTCTATATACATGGAACCGAGCCTTGTCATAGAAACAGTGGACTCGTACTACAGGTTGACGATGGATTCTTTGGACGTGCGTTGATGGCCAAAGCTATGTCTGTCCCCATACATGATCCTGAACAAGAAACAGTTCCTGCTAATAAACACTATGTGGATATGTCTGTAGTGCCACGCACGAAACAGGGAGAGCATGACATTAAGGGAAAGCGGTTAACCCATGTAAAACATCCTCAAGTGTCTACAGACGTTACCACAAAAAAGTATGTGGATAACAAAGTGCACGTGTTTTATGACAAAGCGCCTCAGCTAACGGTGAATGGCTATACGGCTAATCATCAGCGCATTATTCACGTGGAAGACTCACAAGATGAAGACGATGTCTGTACCAAACGTTACGTGACCTATGAAATGAAAAGGCTTTATAAATATATCCCATCCGTATTTTTAGTGTATCTGACAAACTAAAAACCTGTGAATGACAGAAACCAGTTACCACTAGTCCATGACCAGCCTTGACGTATGTGCTTGCTTCGGGGTTAAGCCACTATCGATTACACTATGATGGAACCATTTACATCAAACAAGCCATGCCTGATGAAAACCATTTACATGTACAGATAAACGGTCATAGGATGTTGGTCCATAACCATGAAATGGTCAGTGCAGGTGACGAATTATCCTTTCATCTCATGTTGATATGGGATGAAAAGCAAGCGGCAATAACCATGAATGATTTCCCACTTTATATGGAATTGGAATATACAGCCATGAAATAACAAGCTGACGTTAGTTGTGACTTAAACTTTCTTGTGAAAGGTTGTTGGTCATCATCATGGTGAAACAAAGATGTGTTGAAAAAGACTAAAAAGACTAAAAACAAGACCCTGTCCTTGTCAAAGCAGGGCCTTAAGGCATTAGAGAACAAACAAGCCCTTGAGAAAGAAAAAATGTTAAATAATGTGTTGACCTTTCGAGCAGCACAGAGAAGTGTTATTCCAAAACGTCGGCGACAGGGTTCAAAACAAGGGCGAGTGATTCCCATTCCCAAACGAGCGGGATTTTTACTGCTTTATTTGCTGGTCTGGCTGGTCTGGGTTCACTTTTGGGCAGTGCTAGTGCAGTGGCGAAAACCATTAAAGCTGCACAGCAGGGCAAGCAACAACTAAAAGAAAGTCAGCGACACACTGAAACAATCGAAGCGATAGCTATGGGGGCTAGAAATGCCAATTGAAAGTCAGCCTATTATCAACAAGGATTTGGGATTTCACCATTTCGAAATGTAAAAAAAATAATCTCAGCCATAGCAAGACATGCCCTGACTCATCACCAAGTGGAAAGCTATGCTAAACAACTAAGGCTCTCTCATTTTCGAGGTGTGTTTATGCGGAAACAATTACCCCCACGACCCTGGAAACAGGAATGTGCTGTTGTAAATTTGGATGATCCCCGAGGACCAGGAACTCATTATGTAGCTTATGCCAATGAGGGATCCACCGTATGGTACTTTGACAGTTTTGGGAATTTTCCCCTGCCCATGGAACTAGTGACCTAATTTGGAAACAGGATCAAGATATATTATAATGTGAAACGTGAGCAAACGTTTAACAGCCAACAGTGTGGACGTTTGTGGTGTTTTTTATTTTATATAGGACACAGCATAAGCAAAAACGTCAACAGTATGTCGGCAGAAAGGAAGACGTTTACACTGCATGGACGTGGACCTGAAGTCAGCCTGGACTTTTACCCGCCTATCGAATTGAGTAAAAGACCGTATGGTTTGGGACTTGTTTCTTTTGAAACTTTCAATCGAATATACAACATACGTGAAAATGTGAACAAGTTTTACTATGCTGATTCTGTGCTCACCCTAAACTCTGCTGGATATACGATAGATGTTATTTATGAACACATTTATGTGGTTTTGATCAATGAATATGGTTTAAAGTCATTTATCGATGGAACGCGCAAGTTTGAACTTATAGGAAATACCAACACTCATCGCTGCAGTATTTTCTCCACGTTTAAGATTGACTTAAAAACGCAACCCGATTCCATTGGTCCATTACTAGGATTTAAACAACGTGTGTTGGAGCCCAACAAAAACATGAATCAGACCATGAAGTAAAATTGATTGAGGACCATCACATGTCGGTGACGTGTAATATTATTAGCCAAGTGTACACCAATCAAGAACCATCGCATTCGCTTTATGACTTTATTGTGACATCGCCCAATGCCTATATTATTCGTGAAAACCCTCCAGTGGTGCTTTTTCATTTTGTGGATGTCGATGGTATTAGTAATATAACATTAAGACTGAACAATAGTGATCAACAAGTCATTCAACTAGATTCTACCACACCAGTGACTTACAAGTTGGTGCTAAAGCCACTATGAAGTTGGTGTATAAAGCAACAACACCGTCTAGGAATGGTGTTAGTTGTTTGCCACGAGCATACACGTTAACATCTCAGGACAAGCAGATTTTACAGCATTTGGATTACCACGTCAACTCACAAGATGAATTCTATCCTAGAAGTAGCGAACCACATCGAGGAGCAACCAGGGGTGGTAAGAATTTATCTCCATTCCTATCAAGCTCAAACACTTGGACTCAATAACAATGTTGAAATTCAATTTCTTAACAACAACCAAGATATATACACCCTACCGCATGAAAGTGTCATTCAGATTGAAGGTCGACTCACCACAGCCGATGGCTCTACACTCACCTCATCCAAGTTAGCCAACCATGCTTTTGCCTTCTGTTTTCTGAGGTGCGTTATGTGATTAACGATATCGTGGTTGATATCACTCGAAATGTGGGTATTTCCAGTGTCATGAAACTATATCCCTCTTATTGTGAGGAAGATGGTAAAACACTTTGCATGGCAGGTTGGTGACCTGACTCGACCTATGGTTACACACCGATGGCACCGTTACTGGATATTTACCTCTTAAATTGATATTAGGCTTTGCCGAAGATCACCAGCGCATTGTGGTTAACGCAAGGCAAGGGGCTTTATCTGGTGAGAGACAGGAGTGATAATAATGCACTCAAGGGAGCCGACAATGCCCCCTTAGATTCAAAAATTTAACTACAACGCATGCTATGGAAAGTGCCCCATGTGACCCTTGACGATATCAATAAACTGGACATACTCAAAATGGTAAACAGAGATACCTATGGAATTTAGAAGCTGGGCACTCCATGAGTACCCACTATTGCCCTCCACCAACACACACAGTTGGCCTGTAAAAACAGCCCACTATACAGAGAGACCTCTCTACATGATTGTGGGTTTCCAAACGAATCGCAAGTATCAACAAACTAAAGATGTCACGCATTTTGATCACCTGCAATTGAGAAATGCACGTCTTTTCCTCAACGGAGCTGCGTTTCCATATGAAGGATTGGATTTGGATTTTTCAAAAAATAAGTTTCGCCCTGTACGACTTGTTTTCTAACTTTAGATGGTCGTATTATCGAAAAGAGAACAGCCCCCTGCTGTCCCCCCATGCGCTGAAGCCCAGGGCGCCACTGATTGTCATTGACTGTTCTTACCTTGAAGAGTCTGTCAAGCCATCCAATATTGACATTCGACTAGATTTTGAAACGCATGACAATGTACCAGCCAATACGACGGCCTACTGTTTGATTATTCATCACAAACAAGTCAACTATTATCCACTGTCCAACCAAGTGATGAGTGTATAAATAACAGGTCAACCCACGTCAAGGCGCTCTGTCACGTCTTGCTTTAAAGCCTCAAGAGGTGTCACACCCATGATTTTAAACTCTGAGGAACAACGTTTCAAGACCTTTGCGACGTGGCCTGTGCCTTTCATAAACCCTCAAGCCTTCGCAGCTGCTGGCTTCTATTATTTAAAAACAAGAGATGAAGCGAAATGTGCCTTTTGTGCCATTACCATTGACCAATGGCAGGAGCGTGATGAACCCATGCAGGAATATCAGCGCTGGTCACCCGCCTGCAACTACCTGCAGAATGGAAGTGGGAAATATTCCCTGTCATTCAAGTTATCCCTCACTCGTGCCTCTGAGTGATGAAAAAACAAGTTGCGATACGTGTGGACTGTATGGTGTCAATGGTGCCTCGGTGAGCATCTCACCATCAAAAACGCCTAGTTTAGAAACATGAGGACATCATCGGTGTCATGGACGTTATAAACACAAAAGACTATATTGATGTATGAGTTGGTATCGTCCCTATCCCAAAATCACCAAAGCCTGTAAGACGTGTTATGACAATAAAACGATGTTATTTATGTTCTTATTTTTCATGTCCGTCTGTCCTACCCTAACATCAATTTAAAAAAAAAACAGCATGGCAGGTAAGTCCATGTCATGGTCACACCTTAGTGGTCGATCATCAGTCAGTTGAACTTGGTCCAGGCAAGCGTCAACATGTTGCGCACGCTCATGGTGGATTGCCAAGGGTTTAAGATTGGTCACAACAAATTTATATTTAAACAAGTGGCCATTATCGATTGTACCACCTTTTGGTTATCGCAAGCTACGCATTTGATATTTAAACCGCCCCATGCTTTTGATTTGTTGTGAGAAAAAGACCGTAAACAAACCGAGTGGATTCAAAATCATAGGCAACTAGACTGCAATCAAGGAACCATTTCATATAAATATTTGGACTCGGTGATAAAAGCGCACTTGTCATTGCCCAATGTGGTATTTGTGAAAGATAATGAAAAACGTGAATGGTTGCAACCATTTTTGGCGCCTTACAGTCAATGTATCGACCTCGTGGATTTGGGTTGCCCATCCCTGCAAACGCTCACGGATACTTGTCCCTGTGGCAACATTACCCTTACAGACCTAGCGCATGCGTGGCATCTCTTTCATTGGTTAACCACGAATGGCTGCTGTGAGTTGTTGAACTAAATTAAAAATCAAGATTTACGAGTAAATGACGTCAGTGAGATTACTACAAGCAACGTGTAATCATCTACAGCTCGTGATGCCATGGAGAAAGGGGATGCTACAGACAAAGACATCGGCAAGTTCTTTGTGTGCAAAAAGAAACTAGACAGTTTTACCAAAGAGGAATTATTGGCGCTGCCCTAGTCGTTCAATTATTATGTGGCCGCCAACGCGATGAAAGAAATCTGGCAACATGTACCAAAATCATGAACACAAGACCCTGTGTTAATGATGATGATGATAATTTTTGTTTTAAGGGGCCTAACATCAAGGTTATCGGCCCACCCTATGATGAGTGAATGGCAAGCCTGTACGGATTACGATCACCATAAGCAAGTGGACATGGCAAAAAATACCCTCTATGCGACAGTGAGCGACTTGCCAGCTGGTCAAACTGTATCAGGGTCATAAAAACCAGTGCACAGTGGGTCAAAATCGAAATCTAGGGGGGACAAAACTATTTTTACGTTTTAATCATGAATTGAGGGAAAGCAACGTATATAATTTGTTTACTTCATAATAAACATCAGTTAAGACCTTTTTAAGCTACGTCTACACATGCAAGAAATTGTCTATGACAAGGAGTTGGATAGAGCATCCAGTTATCTCTTCAGAACAATTTTCTACCAATAATTTACTTTAAACAAAGTCACAAAGTTTCACTTTTGACATAATCGTCTAACCCAGTGCTTCAAACAGTTGTAAACGTGTGAGAACTGGTTGCGCGGCATCTTCAAAAACGTAAAATAGCTAAGTAAGTTGCAAAAAGATGCAAAAAATCTTATAACAGGCGTAAACTACAAGAATATATCGACATTTTAACATTAAGTTGAAAGTGACGCAAAGTGACGCAAAGTGACGCGACTTACTAAAAATCTAAGTGAAAATATTAATTTTAAAAATAAAAATTAAATATTATATAATGCAAATATAGCTAAAATTACGTAAGAATTACGCCCATTAATAACTGAAACACGTTACGAAGATCATACCTTCAGCTGCATGTTCCATCTTAAAGCATCACACTAACCACAAAGACAACCAAACCACAGCCACTTACATTCACCCTCCAATTCAGACGGCTCGTACAGTGGTGACCGATTTACACTAAGATGCGTTTATATCCCAGAATAGTGAGCGGCAATTATATGAGAATGCTGTAGAAGTAGTAAATTTTGATTTGTTAATTATGAAAATAAATAATGTTGTCCTCCTAGATTTCGATTTTGACCCACTGTGCAGTGTAAAGACTTTGTTGAGTCATTCCACGGCGGTCATGGCGAGAAAAAGCAACAACAACAACAAACACAAACATCATCCACAGAGGAGGAGGCAGATCAAACATTTTCACCATCGATGGAAAAGGATATGCCAGACCTGTACTGGCAATGGCGTCATTGACAAAGTGATTCAATACTTACCTTTTGAAATCCGTCTTCCAGGTTATCGATTTTGTGGCCCTGGAACTCATCTAGAAAAACGTTTGCAGCGTGGTGATGTACCCATTAATCTTTTGGATCGAGCATGCAAAGAACACGACCTTTCTTTTCGCCATAGTCATCATGGTTTAAGACATGTGGCAGACAAAATGTTATTGATAAAAGCTAAACGACGTTTCACATCCTGTGATGCCTCAGTGGGTGAGAGGATGGCAGCCCTGATTGTGATGAGTGCTATGAAAGGAAAGTTGATGATGCATGGACATGAACATTGAAGAATTGAGGAGTGAGGAATTGGGATTTGTTTGTATTCTATTTTCTTTTGTCAATCCCTATGGTTATGAAATAAAAACAGGGGTTTACCAGAGCACGATGTGTTTTTATTTTATTTTTAAAATCATGATTTTGATGGGTTGATTTTTCATTTTCACATTTCACACATCACCAATTCACACATTGTCATTTGCCATTTTCAATTTACAGTATTTAAAAAAATGTCCGTTTCAAGTTTTGCCTTTTTGATGATATGGATTATCCATTTTGTTGATTACACTTTTTAAAAAGTCCGTTGGAAGTTTTTAAAATTTTTATATTTCACACATGGCCATTTCCAGTTTTTAAAATGATAGTTTTACGTTTTTGAGTTTTGCTGATATTGAAACATGGATTTTCCATTTTGCTGATTTAAAATTTTTCCCATTTGGTGTATGTCCAAAGTTCATTTTTGTCAATGATGTTGATGCGAGGAATTGACCATAATAATAATGCAGTGAGTTTATGGGATTGCAGAAACGACGAGGTCTACGACTACTGCAGGTAAGACTGTTTTGCAAAAATAATGTCTATTGACCGCTACATTTCAAAGAAAACAAAACTATTGACAATATAAAATGACTATTGACCATTTATATATAAGTAACAATTTCCCCACCCACCCACCCTACCTCACCATGTTTGCTCTGGTCACACATATACACCAGCTTTCTCTCTACTCATAAATTCACACACAACCATACCTGCTTTTGGGAACAAACACAACCGCTTTATTTATTCCCCAAAGCACATTCTTGACGTGCACAATCATCCCAAAAGAACTTTTTTTTTAGTTTACCATGTACGATTTACATGACAAAAAAGTAAATACTAGTCATTAAAGTTAATAAAAATATTACTAATTGAATATTTTGACACAAAAAATAACACTTTTCGACCGCTTTAAAAAAATTCAAACTCTTCACCAATCAAAAATTTAAAATATAAGGTTGCACAGAGCTTTTAAAGAGTAAAAGGCCTAAGTGAGTTGCCACTATTTACAAAAAAAACTAATTATAAAATCTACTATTCACAATGGCAAAAACCAATATTTACAAAATACCAAAAAAACTACGATTTACAAAAAGCCATGTCCCTAAACGAATAAACAGAAAAATCACTCCTCCTCCTCCTCGCGATCATAACCCCAAGGCAGGCTGGTGAGCAGGTCATCAGCCTACACACGTTTGCTACCCATGGAGGCAAGGGTGCGTTTTCTCTGTTCTACAAGATACAAATAATGGTTGCTGGATTGTATCCTGCACTGTGTATGAGACATAGCATTGCCAGTGCGTAAAACCGCCAGGTAGTCGTCTACACGTAGGGATTTTACCACTGTCCTACCTACACCTTTTGCTCTTTTGGCTTCCTTACAGTCTAGTGTGCGAAAAGTATACATTTTCGAGGCGAAACCTACGAATTCCGTCATGACAGAATCACTGCATTCATCTTTTAAAACGCCCATTTCCTTCTCGTTTTTATGGGTAGCAGAAACACGTTGTCAGCGCTATAGGAAGAGGTGTCGAACCAGTCACTATGCTGCCTCATGACGTCATAGGGGTTGCAGTGGCGAATGTGGTAAATGAATGAGTCCGTATCCATATGAAAAGGAGATACGTCCTTAAAATATTGTTTGGCAAACTCATAATGCAATCAATACATGACCGATTAGAAAAAGTCTAAAATGACTTGGCCCAAGTAAATGGGCTTATCCATGGTCACGCTGATTTTATTCAATTCAATAGCGGCCAAATCCTCATCGATAATGTTGATCGATTTGAAATTTGGTTTGGCAATGTACCGCTGGTCACCGTAACATCCTTCCCAGACATTGACCAATTTAATGCCACGGTATTTGCGGACATTTTCTATGGACTTGCCATAGATGCAGTTGTTCATTAATTTAAAAATAATAATTTCAAACTGCTATGTTGCCATTTGTCGGTGCTCTGTGTTGAGTCGCATGTATGGCTCGAGCCATGCTTTTTGAGCGAAATAAATTCCCATGTGGATTTTCTTCAACACTAAGCCTTGGGCGAGGCATTGCACCAACATTTGAATATGTAGCACATACCGATTTTTGTTGTAAAGTGTGCCCATGAGTTTTTCAATTTTCACTTTACTGTCAGGGGGAGGCATTTGCTCAAGGCAGAATGGGAAATCGGCATGTTGATCATACAAGGATGATGGATATTCAATATCCACTTCTAACAAATATCCACGGCCTGTTTCTTGACAATTGTTTGTCAGTCAGCCAAGCAAAATCCCCATACGGCCAAGGCTGACTCATGGCGTAGCCATACAAATTATTGACGTCTTAGTACATTAAGTACGATTCTGGTTTGTCTGGTGAATAATCAGGCATGTAGACATTGTTCGCTTCGGCATGGCGCTGGTTAAGCAACACAAAGCCACCGCGAATTCCCTTTTCAAAAATTAGAACCATGTCTACATCAGTGAGTAAATCCAATTCCACTTGAGTGTATTTCAAAGCGGCATCGAACAACAGCCCAGGACTCGTATAATAGTGAGCAGAGTCAAGACCGTAAATGTGCTGACACAAATCACGGAATTTTTGAAACATATCGGTGAGCAGCAATACGTACAGTTTTAGGTAATGCATAGCTTATTCACCTAGCGTCTTAATGCCAAACACTCGCCCAACTTGACATGCATGTGCGTATTCTTCATCGGAAACGGTACTGCGTGTTAGTTTCGAGTAAAATTTGTGTTGTGGTGGGAGAGTTATTTGCTTTAACACGTCCCAGTTGTTACAGAAATCATAAGGTATTATACCTTTCCGAATGCACAATTGAAATTGCTCAGGATCATTAAAATGCATTCTGGTGTTTTTTTAATTTCTTCTCATCCAAGCCATTCTCAAGATTATCTAGCGAGGATGTCATAAACTTAAAGGAATCCAAAAATCGAATGCTAATGTTGCCCAATTGCCATGTCAGGGCTGTAAATCGCTCATGGTTTTGGGGGATAATGGTAAACGAGCCTGTGTTGACATGACCCAATTCACGAATCAAAAACTGAATGTCATAATTTGCCAGATTGTGGAAAAAGACACTGATAAAAAGAGGAGCTGGAAAGTTCAAATTGCATTTACTGTGCGCGGCTCCACGAAACTCTCCCGTAAAGTGTGAGTGATCACGAACAGTGTCTTCAGCACTGATCAGTGGCTTTTTGCAAATATGGCATGTCGTGGCATGTTCATACTGCTGCTGCTTTTATAGAGATAGACTCATGGGTACTGGATGGTCCAGTAATCCCTGTAAATGATGAGCCAACTTTACAAGTTCATCAAGAACCATCTGGCACAATCTGGGCCTTCACGTGATTTGTAAAAGGATTGCGTGTGGTCATAGGCACACACCACGTTAGATCCTATGGCAAAAGGCACATGTTTTTGAATGGGTGTGGTTGAGCTGATGGTGGGATCTGGTTCACATCCCGCCATGAGTGTGGTGAGTGCTTCGAAATCTGCATACACCACATAGAGAACAGTATCACGCTTATGAATGTTGTTAAATTTAAAAACAGCTTTGTCCCCTACACAATCTACCCTATGGCGTTCTAAAAGCGTCGGGGTGGTAAAATATTGTAGACAACGATCACAAATATGTTTTGCACACTTTTTTTTTAGACGTTTGACAGCCTACCAATTTACCCAAATTCTTTATCATACACTAGTGATTCGCCTCTCCCTGAGACAGATATAAAAGATGAATGTGGTGTCGTAACGGTTCTTTTGTAGCATAAGGAGGACCCACAATCTCATTACCATCAAGGCCATACACCATGAAAGAAAAGTTCTGATCATCTAGATCAAACCTACGGATCTCGATTAAGTCCCTAGTGAACGGCACTCGAGTTAAATTTAGATTTTGTTTTAATTCCTGAAACTTGGCCTTGTACATTCCTGGTCTGTAACAATGCTGTTGTGCTGGCTGCAAATACGCGGCCACACACCACAGAAAACATGTATCGTCTATATTTTCAATATTCACCACCGCTCTCCGGCAGACAATCGCTGGTGGTGTTTCAATAAAGCTAGACCCAGCATTCAACGGGTTGAAATGACAAATGATGATTTGCAGGTAATGGATTTTGTCTAATGCTAAACCACTGGGTCCTTGCTGCAGTTTATCAAATTTTGATAGCAAGGCATTCACCACATGGCTTTGATACCAATCTTTCAGATTATCAGCTATCGAAAGCTGTTGCATTTTCCTGCCAATATAGAATGGTTATCTATGCTCACCATCCTTGATTTTATATATGAAATCGTACAAGAGTTGTGTATTGACCTTTAAAGCCGTATGCAACCTTTGCGCTGTACACATTTGTTCTTTAAAAATGTCAAAACATGATTCGATAAAGTCTTTTGGGATTTAACTCTCTCTCTAACATTCACCACGCGACCAGAGCGCACATGTGACTTGAAACAGGACTCGAGGGGTTCCCAAGTTAAGCTATCTGCAGTGGCAAAAGACATGATTTTTATTTAAAAAAAGACAATCTCACCAGAGTTTTCAGCCGTTGACTGCCCGGTAAACAATGGTCCCAAATACACACGTCCTCAGTTTTTTCCAACAGCGGTTGTCAGGCTCAGACGCTAAAAAAGAAATAAACGATACCACCATTAGTGTTTCAATGCCAAATAGCACCTTTGTACAAACTAAACAAATTAATATCGAACAGGATTTTTATATCATCATCATAAATTAGAGCAGTTTCCAGCCGTAGCTTGGGTCTGCTTGGAGCACAAGCCTCTCCATCGTTTTCAGTCCATCCACCATTTCTCTTCTGTCACTGTTTTCCAATTAAATCCTTTCCTATCGACACTTTTCTTCACCCCCTTTATCCACCTATCCCTTGGTCTTCCTCTAGGTCTCCTTATCTTCCACTCCATTTCCAACATCTTCAACTGCTATCCGCTTAACTTTACCCCAGAGTATACTCTGTCCTTCTCACGTGTTGTTATCACCACTTCACACTTTTGCGTCGAAAACTTATTCCATAGGAATATATAATTTTTAAAAATCTTACCTTGCTTTGTAAAAAAGCCCTGCGTTTGCCTTCTTGTACGTTCAAGTGGAATGGGTTTCCCTCCTTTTTCTGTGTTCCACAACAGGTGTGCAGATTATCAAAAACAAACAAAATAAAAACAATTCATCAATAAAATGGTAAACCAATAATAATTTAAACATTTATTAGCTTAAAATAAACTAAACAGTACTAATGTTACACTTACCTGTATACATATAATGTATCCAAAACGGTCACTGATTGAGTGTTGAGCTCACGAATGCAAGTACTTTTACACAGATAAGACACAGCCTATGTTTGGACTACAAAGCTCAAAACAGTAATGACAGACTATGTGTCAAAACATGATCAACACTCTATTACCCCTGCCCTCCTCTCCCAGCCCCTCCCCCTCTATCCCTCTCACCACAGCTGTTAACACCGCTCTTGCCCGGCAATTGGCTATGGCAATGGTAGGGGGAGGAGTTGTAGTCGCTTACTCCGTTATCTCTCTGACGTAGTTGTCAGATTGGTTGACCTTAAAGTGTCCTCTATGTCACTGTAATTTTCCATTGGCCTGTTGTCACGTCCGCTCACATTCCTGAAACGCGATAAGAGGACACATTCTGCCAGCCAGCTTCCAGCCAGGCCCCCGAGCAGATTTTCTGTTTGTCGTTCAGGGTTCCAGCAAAACATACAAAGCTAGTTCTTAAAGTTGTTGACAACTATCAAACGCCCCGCTTTCATTCACCTCATACCATTATTATCATTTGTCAATTCGCTCATTACTAACATGTTTAATAATCGCCATAAGGGATTTTCGAAATATTCGCCTTGATTCGTTCGTCATAGGAAAATATCGGAAAAGCGACCCCTCGCCCTGCTGCCCCCTCAAAATAGCCATTTCCTCTATTCACCATGGCCGGTGATAGGCTCGTTCAAACACACGCCCAGCGCTAGCGGCTCTCTGTCTACGAGCACGATTCATTTAAAAAAAAAACAGGTAAAGAGTATTAAAATACATAGTTTTAGTCCTAGAGACTTGAAATTTATTTTCGTGGTAGAGGGGCAAACGACCATTCATTTATGTCAAACAAACTACTTTGTAGAATTCCTAGTTTCCAAAATATTGACCATTTTTCAAAATTCATTTTCTTTTGTCCTACAAACTTGAAACTTGGTTTCTACCTAGAGGGGTTAGGGTCCTTTCATTTATGTCAAACAAACGTTTTTCTCAACTTCACAGTTTTCAAAATAATGACAATTTCAAAAACAAACATTTTTAATTTTTTTTAATTCCAACACATATTCGTAGCAAAGAGGACGTCATCCCAATGCCAACAACAGCTAATTCGTTAAAATCCGATCATGCGTTCGCGAATTATCGCCAATGTTCGCGAGAAAGTAGGCTATCATTTTTTGTCCTACACACATGAAACTTGTCTTCCTAGAGGGCATAGGGACCTTTCATTGACGTCAAAAAAACTTTTTTTTTTTCAAAATTCTCCGTTTCCAAAAGAGCGCCAATTTCAAAAACAACAATTTTCCAAAAAAAAAATACCAACACACATTCTTAGCAAAGAGGACGTCACCCCAACGCCAACAACACCTCGTTCGTTAAATTACGATCATGCGTTCGGGAGATATAGGCAAAGTTCGTAGGAAAGTAGGCTGTAAAGCAAAACCGTCCTTCTGTCACTACTACCACACAGGTATTTTGTGTCCTAGAGAGTTGAAATTGTTTTCCAGGTAGAGGGGTAGGGACCTTGCATTTATGTCAAACAGACTTTTTTGTAAACTTGTTAATTTCCAAAATATAGGAATTTCAAAATTGGACTATTTTCAAAAAATGTAAAAAATAAAAAAGTTTTATTATGAAAACATAAGGGTCATAGAGATCATTGGTTTGAACTATGGCACAACGTTGTATCATGTTTGGTTTTCAAACTATCGCTTACTTTCACAAACAAACATTTTCTAAAAAAAAAAAGGAAAATATAACGATTCGTGCATAGGAAAGAAGACGTCATCCCGAGTCCTACGTCACCTCATATGTTGAAATCCGACCATGGGTTCATGAGATATCGACAATCTTACTTGGCTCAGGCACGCGCAATTTTCAAACTGCTTTAGATCCCCCTTGTCCCCCTACTAACAAGTGTTACTGCGATGCCTGTAGTAATGTGTATATTTTAAATTCAAATGAGGATTGGAAAAGAGATTGCTAGGTCCTTCAGTTAGGAACTATCCCGGTATTTGCTTTGATTATAATAAATAACACCTGGCACTACAGCCCATGAAAGGCCAAGGCCAACCAAGCGATCGCTGCCCAGCCATTTGGCCTGCAGATATTGGAGTGACACGTGGTGAGCGCATCGGTTCCCCTCGGCCGTTAATCTTGGTTTTCCTGAACAAGATTTGCTTCGAGTAGAAGTGGGAAACCATGGAAAACAATTACCAAGTATTGGCTCGGGAGGCACAGTGTAGTCCACCATTCCGACTCGAAGACCAAAATTAAGATTTCTTGACGGAGCCGGGATTCAAACTCAGACCTCCAAGGCGAAAGCCCAAAATGTTAGCCGCTAATACAAGTGGTCGTCTAAATGATTCTTGCATTTTAGGTATAATTTTATTTAATATTTAGTCTTTAGGGCACCGAAACCTATGTAACATTTTGGGTCTAACTTTACACTGTTGAATCTTAACCTTATAACGAAATGTGTCACGTGCATTATATTGTATGTAATATCTACTAGAACTGAAGTGTTTTACACTCCGTTAAGGTGTGTTCTACTACTGATATGTTGACGTTTATGTTTTATTAATCATAATGTCTTTATGCTGCATTTTGTTGTTGTTGACAATGCTCCCCTCTACAAACTGTCTTTTGTTATAAAAATCTGAAATACGGATTCTTTTGCGTGATATTGCACATTGTTCTATGAATTGTATTTGCCTTTGTTATTCGGGTTATATTGCAATTGGTAATTATCCTCCTATATAACTATGCGAATTAGTGATGTAACCAGATGTTAAATTCTGAATTTATTTGATGACATGTTAGTAACATAAATAAACTACGAATATATATAATTATGTGATAATTTTCAGCTCATAAGGGCCAAACAGTAAGTAATGATACTTTGCCATAAGAATAGCGGACATTCCTAGTTTTATGCGTTCACAATTATTTCCCTATGTTAATGTATTTATATTAACCATTTTAGTGCTTACTGACAAAAGTTATTGAATACCATGATGTATTGTCATAAATTCTAATCACCCAGGTTTCCGCTATAGCATTTTAGAGATTATTAAGGATTGATTTTAGAGAATGTATTTCTTATCTTACGAAATACTTTAAATGCTAAGGAAGTCCAATGTGTTCAGAATCTAAACATTATATTTGACATTATAGAGGGATTATACACTGCTTGATTTACTTTAAATTGATGTGGATAGCAATATATGCATGCAAATTATTTTTACATCAATACTGTTCCTTAATATGCTACTATTGTACACACTGACCTATGTACAAGGATAAGTCATTTCTCATTATTCACGTAATTTGTGCGAGATTGAAAATCATAAATATATTTGCCTCCACAATGATGACTTAATCTTCCAATCATTGAATAATTTAAATATTATTTCCTATCAAGAAGGTGACCACTACTGCACATTTCAAAAATAATAGAGATAAATATGTGAACACTGCTATAAGACGTCTTAGTTACCCCATTAAATCAAAACTGAACACTATCAGGAAAGTAATTGTGAGACTGAGATCTCAAGGAATTGTGTATATACATCCCTTTTTACTATTGTTGCATGCTCTGCTACGTTATTGCATTCCACAGTACTTTTCGACTAGGTTCACAGCGAGTTAACATTGCACATGAGTAACATCAGAGTTGAGAAGAACTATGTTCTAAACTCACTTAGGGGAAAAATGTTTATATTCTGAGAAATATATTAGCATGTATCTGTCTATAACATATAAAGACACCTCCCGGGCAACGCCGTGTACAATAACTTGTATTTTATAAACATAAGCTAAAATGCCAAAATGTGATGAGTATCGCCATCGTTACCACACATCGTATATTAGCATGTGTCTATAACATATAAAGATACCTCCCGGGCAACGCGGGGTACAATAGCTAATATTTTATAAACATAAGCTAAAATGCCAAAATGTGATGAGTATCGCCATCGTTACCACACATCGTATATTAGCATGTATATGTCTATAACATATAAAGATACCTCCCGGGCAACGCCGGGTACAATAAACATAAGCTAAAATACCAAAATATCGATGTGTATCGCCATCGTTACCACACATCGTATCAGTGGTGAAGCTGGGGGGAATCTTCGAGCTTTAGAATATCCATTTGATTCTCAAGGAACATGCACATTTAAATGGTCCTGTTTTTCATTGACATAGGCACATTAAATCTATTTTTCCGTATTATTCTCTATAACCACGGCAGGAAGGACGCCAGCTTCTCAGCGCGGGACTGAGCAGCCAGAGAGTCTCCTTTGAAACAGGCTCAAATCTCTGTGGGTAGAGAAGGCATGCGCCAAGCTGAAGGTGGATAGCTGAATGCGTGAGCAAGAGCCTAGGCTCCAAGCAGTGCAATCGTGAGGCGGGCGGTATCTCAGCGCGTGCATGTCCGTTTGTGAGTTTTAAAACATGGATCAGTGTAGTGTATTAATAGTGTATTTAAAATCAAGACCGTTATCTTCGTTTTCCTATGAAGAGAATATTTTTTGAACAACGGTCTAGAAGAAATATATCAAAACATAGTACGCCTCATGAGACTGATTCTTACCTTTCGAGTTTCTACTGATTTATGTGAACGAAGTATGAGTACAATGAAGCCGTTGAGCGAAAAATACGACGACTGTAGTTAATCTACAAAAACAGTAAGGTTTGAACTTAAGAACACCCAGTTGAATGAATGTAGCTTCGCCACTGCATCGTATACAGGTGAAGTAAACATCTGGATACATATTTTATTAATATCGGCATGAATGCCAAAATTTGGATGTGTATCGGGATCTTTACCAGACCTACATAGGTCAAGTAGAGAGGGGGGTACATATTTTAAGATATAATCAACAATTCGATAATTTGGACAAAAATACACACCTCATTTCCAAGTGTTATTCAAAATGCATATTTCTGTTTACTTTTCACCAATCCAGACACTTTCCCATAAGCTTGCCTACGATAGGTCAGAGTGAACCTGCATTACCAATGAACTAGCTACTGTTAGAACAGCAAGTGGTATAGACTTCACCTACAATAGGTCCCATGGTGCCAACAGAGTGAACCTGCTTTATCAATAAACTAGCTACTGTTAGAACAGCAAGTGGTACCGTATAGACTTCACCTACGATAGGTCCCATGGTGCCAACAGAGTGAACCTGCATTACCAATGAACTAGCTACTGTTAGAACAGCATGTGGTGGAGACTTCACCTACAATAGGTCCCATGGTGCCAACAGAGTGAACCTGCTTTATCAATAAACTAGCTACTTTTAGAACAGCAAGTGGTACCGTATAGACTTCACCTACGATAGGTCCCATGGTGCCAACAGAGTGAACCTGCTTTACCAATGAACTAGCTACTGTTAGAACAGCATGTGGTGGAGGCTTCACCTACAATAGGTCCCATGGTGCCAACAGAGTGAACCTGCATTAACAATGAACTAGCTACTGTTAGAACAGCAAGTGGTATAGACTTCACCTACAATAGGTCCCATGGTGCGAACAGAGTGAACCTGCATTACCTATGAACTAGCTACTGTTAGAACAGCAAGTGGTGTAGACTTCACCTACAATAGGTCCCATGGTGCCAACAGAGTGAACCTGCTTTACCAATGAACTAGCTACTGTTAGAACAGCAAGTGGTATAGACTTCACCTAAGATAGGTCCCATGGTGCGAACAGAGTGAACCTGCATTACCAATGAACTAGCTACTGTTAGAACAGCATGTGGCGGAGACTTCACCTACAATAGGTCCCTTGGTGCCAACAGAGTGAACCTGCATTACCAATGAACTAGCTACTGTTAGAACAGCAAGTGGTATAGACTTCACCTACAATAGGTCCCATGGTGTGAACAGAGTGAACCTGCATTACCAATGAACTAGCTACTGTTAGAACAGCAAGTGGTGTAGACTTCACCTACAATAGGTCCCATGATGCCATTAGAGTGAACCTGCTTTACCAATGAACTAGCTACTATTAGAACAGCACGTGGTGGAGACTTCACCTACGATAGGTCCCATGGTGCCAACAGAGTGAACCTGCTTTTCCAATGAACTAGCTACTGTTAGGACAGCAAGTGGTGTAGACTTCACCTACGATAGGTCCCATGGTGCCAACAGAGTGAACCTGCATTACCAATGAACTAGCTACTGTTAGAACAGCAAGTGGTGTAGACTTCACCTACAATAGGTCCCATGGTGCCAACAGAGTGAACCTGCATTACCAATGAACTAGCTACTGTTTGCACAGCAAGTGGTGTAGACTTCACCTACAATAGGTCCCATGGTGCCAACAGAGTGAACCTGCTTTACCAATGAACTAGCTACTGTTAGGCCAGCAAGTGGTGTAGACTTCACCAACAATAGGTCCCATGGTGCCAACAGAGTGAACCTGCATTACCAATGAACTAGCTACTGTTAGAACAGCAAGTGGTGTAGACTTCACCTACAATAGGTCCCATGGTGCCAACAGAGTGAACCTGCATTACCAATGAACTAGCTACTGTTAGAACAGCAAGTGGTGTAGACTTCACCTACAATAGGTCCCATGGTGCCAACAGAGTGAACCTGCATTACCAATGAACTAGCTACTGTTTGCACAGCAAGTGGTGGAGACTTCACCTACAATAGGTCCCATGGTGCCAATAGAGTGAACCTGCTTTACCAATGAACTAGCTACTGTTAGGCCAGCATGTGGTGTAGACTTCACCTACAATAGGTCCCATGGTGCCAACAGAGTGAACCTGCTTTACCAATGAACTAGCTACTGTTAGAACAGCAAGTGGTGTAGACTTCACCTACAATAGGTCCCAGGGTGCCAACAGAGTGAACCTGCATTACCAATGAACTAGCTACTGTTAGAACAGCAAGTGGTGTAGACTTCACCTACGATAGGTCCCATGGTGCCAACAGAGTGAACCTGCTTTACCAATGAACTAGCTACTGTTAGAACAGCATGTGGTGTGGACTTCACCTACGATAGGTCCCATGGTGCCAACAGAGTGAACCTGCTTTACCAATGAACTAGCTACTGTAAGGCCAGCAAGTGGTGTAGACTTCACCTACGATAGGTTCCAGGGTGCCAACAGAGTGAATCTGCATTATCAATAAACTAGCTACTGTTAGAACAGCAAGTGGTACCGTATAGACTTCACCTACAATAGGTCCCATGGTGCCAACAGTGTGAACCTGCATTATCAATAAACTAGCTACTTTTAGCATAGCTTGTGGTGTAGACATCACCTACTATAGGCCCAGGGTGCCAACAGACTGAACCTGCATTATCAATAAACTAGCTATTCTAGGCACAGCATGTGGTGTAGTCTTCACCTACTATAGGACCCAGGGTGCCAACAGTGTGAACCTGCATTATCAATAAACTAGCTACTTTTAGAACAGCAAGTGGTACCGTATAGACTTCACCTACAATAGGTCCAATGGTGCCAACAGAGTGAACCTGCTTTACCAATGAACTAGCTACTGTTAGGCCAGCAAGTGGTGTAGACTTCACCTACGATAGGTCCCATGGTGCCAACAGAGTGAACCTGCTTTACCAATGAACTAGCTACTGTTAGAACAGCATGTGGTGTAGACTTCACCTACGATAGGTCCCATGGTGCCAACAAAGTGAACCTGCTTTACAAATGAACTAGCTACTGTTAGAACAGCAAGTGGTGTAGACTTCACCTACGATAGGTCCCATGGTGCCAACAGAGTGAACCTGCTTTACCAATGAACTAGCTACTGTTAGAACAGCATGTGGTGTAGACTTCACCTACGATAGGTCCCATGGTGCCAACAGAGTGAACCTGCTTTACCAATGAACTAGCTACTGTTAGGCCAGAAAGTGGTGTAGACTTCACCTACGATAGGTCCCAGGGTGCCAACAGAGTGAATCTGCATTATCAATAAACTAGCTACTGTTAGAAGAGCAAGTGGTACCATATAGACTTCACCTACAATAGGTCCCATGTTGCCAACAGTGTGAACCTGCATTATCAATAAACTAGCTACTTTTAGCATAGCTTGTGGTGTAGACATCACCTACTATAGGCCCAGGGTGCCAACAGACTGAACCTGCATTATCAATAAACTAGCTATTCTAGGCACAGCATGTGGTGTAGTCTTCACCTACTATAGGACCCAGGGTGCCAACAGTGTGAACCTGCATTATCAATAAACTAGCTACATTTAGAACAGCAAGTGGTACCGTATAGACTTCACCTACAATAGGTCCAATGGTGCCAACAGAGTGAACCTGCTTTACCAATGAACTAGCTACTGTTAGGCCAGCATGTGGTGTAGACTTCACCTACAATAGGTCCCATGGTGCCAACAGAGTGAACCTGCTTTACCAATGAACTAGCTATTGTTAGAACAGCAAGTGGTACCGTATAGACTTCACCTACAATAGGTCCCATGGTGCCAACAGAGTGAACCTGCTTTACCAATGAACTAGCTACTGTTAGGACAGCAAGTGGTGGAGACTTCACCTACAATAGGTCCCATGGTGCCAACAGAGTGAACCTGCTTTACCAATGAACTAGCAACTGTTAGGCCAGCATGTGGTGGAGACTTCACCTACAATAGTTCCCATGGTGCCAACAGAGTGAACCTGCATTACCAGTGAACTAGCAACTGTTAGGCCAGCATGTGGTGGAGACTTCACCTACAATAGTTCCCATGGTGCCAACAGAGTGAACCTGCTTTACCAATGAACTAGCTACTGTTAGGCCAGCATGTGGTGGAGACTTCACCTACAATAGTTCCCATGGTGCCAACAGAGTGAACCTGCTTTACCAATGAACTAGCTACTGTTAGGACAGCAAGTGGTACCGTATAGACTTCACCTACAAAAGGTCCCATGGTGCCAACAGAGTGAACCTGCATTACCAATGAACTAGCTACTGTTAGGCCAGCATGTGGTGGAGGCTTCACCTACAAAAGGTCCCAGGGTGCCAACAGAGTGAACCTGCATTACCAATGAACTAGCTACTGTTAGAACAGCATGTGGTGTAGACTTCACCTACGATAGTTGCCATGGTGCCAACAGAGTGAACCTGCATTACCAATGAACTAGCTACTGTTAGAACAGCTTGTGGTGTAGACTTCACCTACAATAGGCCCCATGGTGGCAACAGCTTAAACCTGCATTATCAATAAACTTGCTACTGTTTGCACAGCATGTGGTGTAGACTTCACCTACAATAGGTCCAGGGTGCCAACAGAGTGAAACTGCATTAGCAATAAACTAGCTACTGTCAGCACAGCTTGTGGTGTGGACATCACCTACTATAGGCCCAGTGTGCCAACAGAGTGAACCTGCATTATCAATGAACTAGCTATTCTAGGCACAGCATGTGGTGTAGTTTTCACCTACTGTACAATAGGCCCAGGGTGCCAACAGATTGAAACTGCAATACCAATAAACTAGCTACTGTTTGCACAGCATGAGGTGTAGACTTCACCTACAATAGCCCCAGGGTGCCAACAGAGTGAACCTGCATTATCAATAAACTAGCTACTGTTTGCACAGCATGTGATGTAGTCTTCACCTACAATAGGTCCAGGGTGCCAACAGAGTGAAACTGCATTAGCAATAAACTAGCTACTGTTAGCACAGCTTGTGGTGTAGACATCACCTACTATAGACCCAGGGTGCCAACAGAGTGAACCTGCATTATCAATAAACTAGCTATTCTAGGCACAGCATGTGGTGTAGTCTTCACCTACTAAGTTATAGGACCCAGGGTACCAACAGTGTGAAACCGCATTAAGTTACCAATAAACTAGCTACTGTTAGCACAGCATGTGGTGTAGTCTTCGCCTACAATAGGTCCAGGGTGCCAACCGAGTGAACGTGCATTACCAATAAACTAGCTACTTTTAGCACAGCTTTTGTTGTAGACATCACCTACTATAGGCCCAGGGTGCCAACAGACTGAACCTGCATTATCAATAAACTAGCTATTCTAGGCACAGCATGTGGTGTAGTCTTCGCCTACTATAGGCCCCAGGGTGCCAACAGATTGAAACTGCATTACCAATAAACTAGCTACTGTTTGCACTGCATGTGGTGTAGACTTCACCTATTACAGGGTCCAATGTGCTAACAGAGTGAACCTGCATTATGAACACAATAAAATCAGCAAGTGCTCAGTGCTTAAGAAAAAATATTCATATAAGAGTAAATATAGAACCTATGATCACCTGTATTTCAAGTTCTGATTTGATTGCCCAGCTTTTATCGTCGTGCATATCACCGGACTCATCCTTCAGATTATAAGAGGGTAACAGGTCAATTGATTCCTAGAAAGTATTATAAAAGTATGAGTCAACATAAAACATGCAGACAGAATAATTGTATTAATTTATGTGTAACAATAAAATATTAAACATCGCGGTCAGCCTACTATTTGGTTGCAAGTAATAAGTCACTAAACCTTGCTTGTCATGAACATCACTAAGATTGCTATATATAACTTAATAAATACAACTTACAATATTAGGTAATTCATCAGTTTGAGACGGCCATTCTGACTCACTCTTAATGAGTGGTAGTTGTTGTTGCTCCATATTGTCCAGCAAACTAGAACACACAAAGTGCGCTTGAGGATAATAAGAAGCCATACCGCCAAATCATTATAATTATCAAATGAGGTAATTTCAGAACTCAGAATGCCATCCACGTGCACAGTGAGAAGAAGAGGTTACCGGTAAAACTTATTCGGCCACGGCGCTCGACCTAATAGGATATACCTTAGGGTATAATATCGAGTAAAATATAGAATGAAGTATTACAGACTGTGACAGCCACTGAAATGAAGCGTTCTTTATTGGTTTCACACAAACCTGAGCACAATGTGATGGGGCGGGCTTAGTAACTTTACAAACCTATCAACGTAAAGGTAATCTCAAGTCGCACTACGTGTAGGCCTACTAAGAAATTGGCAGTAACTGGATACAATGAGATTCAGAAAGTACAAGACAATTCTTAGGTCTCGTGTTACAAGAAACCCACTCCAAACCAAATACAACAAACTCCCTCACTGAACCAACATACAACGGGATGGAATGTAGGATGTATTTTATCCTTACCAACTTGTAAATACTATCACTGGGTAACTTGTATAATTGTCTCCATAAGGAAATTTCTAGTTACATATTTAAACCTGTGTATCATCGACAGTCAAATATCGTAAATTAATCTACACAAGGCTCGAACATGTCCAGGCAGAACTCAGGCTGAAAAAAAACATAATATTCAATATGAAAGTTAGTCACGTCTGTAAAGAGAACTTCAAATATGCCTACATAGAACTCAAAAATTCTCAAATCTTAATATTTTGCTGCGAAGCACTTGGAAGACATAATTTGACGATATTGCTAGCAACCTCGCCCCGCTGATGATTAATAGCCTGGGCACGGTGTAAGAGAAACTGTGAGACTAGGGATGTATATTAACTCAAATCATATTATTTATATTTTACTAGCAGAAGTACCCGTTCTTCGAACGGTGTTATATATTAACACCAGACGTTATCAATTGAGCTACTGTTGCAATGGTTAGGGGCTTGTCATTCCTTCATAAGTTATCAGAACGAAGTTAGTTTTCTGGGAATATCACACACACTGTTAATTTAAGGGCCTTAAAATGTGGTTTTCGCAGACCCCTTATAGACTCGCGAATTTTGTGTCTCACAATGAGAAGCGCAACATATGCTTTGATCGTCCTTCTAGGATAATTTTTATATTTCGCCTATTTTAGCATGTATTTTGAGAAGTTTTCCCCTATATCCACCCTTCTACTGTATGAAAAGTACGGTGAGGAGTTTTATAAATGATTGGTGTATTGACTCATGTTTACCATACCTAATTTTACGATGCACCAAGCATCCGAAGACGATTTATAGGCATACATAAAGATACACAGAAAGACAGACAGACAATTCTATTGTCTACAACATATCACCCAGATATCCAAATATGGGTATATCTACCATACGTATCAAACAAAATCATCCTTACGATGAACCCGCATGTCGACAAAAAAAAAAAAAAGATTAGTTAAAATCTGCTCTCAAACTAAATTCACCTAACGTGTACTTCCTGACGTGAAATAGATTTGAAAGCCTTGTAGACGAAACGCAATACACCTCACATAAAAAATGACCCTCTACGTTGTGTTAGGCCCCCATACACAGGAAGACCTCTGTCATAAATTATAAAGGCTTGTGGTGCATGAAAATTCAGATTCTTTAGCCTCAAATGGCCCAAATTCCTAAAAGCCGCAAAAAATGCTGATTCAATTCAGGAATTTTTGAAAATAATGTTTCTGTAGATATAATAAACTTTCTGTACTATATGTCGCACGTGAAATTGCATGAAATAATTCTAGGTTACCCCTTGACCCCCTTAATTGCATTGACGAATTATACAGTCTACATTGGTTCCGTGATAACCTTATAGCCATTTGCAAACTTTCACAGAAATGTAATAAATGGGGTAGCCTAATAATAATATCGTATGGCCTCCGGGTGCCGGGTGCAAGCTTCGTAATTTGCCACCCAGAGGGTAGCTTGCATGTCGAAATTTCGTTGTTCCTTTAATCACTATGAAAGTCAAGGAGGGTAGATATCTAAGCTCATTGAACACTATAGCGCTTTCTAGTAGAGAAATGAGGAACTTTGTGTTGGCGGAAACTCCTGAGGTTAATTTTGCCATTATGAACACAGCCTACTGAATTCAAATGGGTACTTTGACATGCCAACATCGTATGACATGCGAGTCGTATTTTTGCCGCCTTTCAAAAATCACGTATAGGCCGGACGTTTGTTTTAGACGATTGCCCTTGATCTTCAAGCCTGCGGGTGAGCCTGTACACAGTCACTTCACATTTGTCACCACCGATGTGATGTAATGGAACTCCAGACTTGAGCAGACAGTATAGTCCACGTCGAAGTATTGTGTGACACGGAAGTACACGTTACGTAGTTACGAACAGAACGTCATTATATTTGCCAGTGACTATACTCCAGCAATAGTGTGAAACAGCTTTATCATTCATCGGAGCGCTTGGGGCAGCTGATAACAACACAGGTACTATACTCACGGTTACCGATTTCCATTCCTTCATTAGTTTGTTAAATTAAATTAAATTAGTTTTCTGGGAATATTTCAGATACTGTTGGTTTTAGAGCCTTATAATGTAGTTTTCGAGGCCCCCAAGTTTTGTTTCTGGCACCGAGGGGCTTTGTCTCCTCCTTGTACTCCATAGTATAATACTAATAATAATAATAATATAATATAGGGATAGAAATATAATAGACCTGCCGTACCACATCCGCAGGTGTAAATCGCGTGAAAAAATTCTAGTGTACTCCTTGACCCCATTAAGCACATTATACGTATTGATGAATTTTACAGCTTAATTTGGTTCCGTGATAACCTTCTAGCCGTTTGCAAACTTTCACACCAATGTAATTAATGGAATTGCATTGCGTCTTACAGCAATAGATGGACCTCTGAGAATCTGTTGCCATGGTTACCGGCTTGTATTCGTTCATTAGTTTATTAAATGAAATTAGTTTTCTGGGAATATCTCAAAAATGGTTGGTTTTAGGGCCTTAAAATGTGGATTTCGGGGACCCTTTAGGGCCCCCGAGTTTTGTCTCTCACATTGAGGGGCTGAAAATGATCTTTGTCTCGTCCTTCTACTCCTATTTCAGCATGTTTTTAAGGGGGTAGGCCCTCTATTATGAGAGGTACGGAGAAGGGTTACATCAATGATTAGTGTCGTGCCTCTGATTGATATCTGTACCAAATTTTACGTTGATACACCCAGCCGTTCTCGAGTTATAAGGGAATAAAGTTGTCCACAGACAAACAAACAGACAGACAGACCAAAACATTATTTTCGCGCGCATCCATAATTAAACAGTCTAAAACGCGTAAAAAACGCAAATTTCCGTAGAAATTGCGAAAAAAACATACAAACTTTAATTTTTATGTACGTAGAGATATACTGCACCGCTCGGTGTTGACAGTGTTTTATTGCACAAATTTAGGTTTTACTCGCTAACCGTTGGAGATACACGAAAAGTGATAAGGACCTTTTGGATAGACAATTAAATATTAAATCTCGTGTATGCATCAAACGTATGCTATTTCTTAGCGTTCTCTTTTTATTTGAAATGGAAATATGAAATTTTGAAACCAAAGAGTGTAGTGACGTCACATATGTGGGTTTTACTCGCTAACCGTAGGAGATACACGAAATGTGATAAGGACCTTTCGGATAGGAAATTAAATTTTGAAGCTCTTGAGTACCATCGAAAGTTTGCTATTTCTTAGTGTTCTCCTTTTATTTGATATGGAAATATGAAATTTTGAAACAAAAGGGTGTAGTGACGTCACTAAAATGGTCGCCATTTTTTAATAGTGCAAAATATCGAAATTAAAAGTATCCTAAATGTAAACATGGTAAATCAGCTACATCCATGCAAAAGTTCATTTAAATCGGACCAGTGGTTCTTGCGTTATTGAGTAACACACAGACAGACAGGCAGAAAGACAGACACACACCATCTCATTTTAAATATTAGTATGATATTCTTATGCCCCGGTGACAAACTACAAAACCTAATGAAATAAATAGATATTCCATCAATAGCCTAAAGTAAGCCAACATTCATAACAATCATAGAACTATAATACTAATTTACAAGAGGATAGAAAGCCAGATAGAAACGGAGTTGGGTGGAGACCAGTTTGGTTTCAGGAGAAATGTAGGAACATGGGAAGCTGTACTAAGTCTTATTCTGATTTTGGAAGGTAGAATAAGCACAGATAAGAGAAAGTTCATGGCATTTGTAGACTTAGAAAAGGCTTTTGATAACGTTGATTGGACTAAATTGTTTGACATTTTGAAAACGATTGGAATAAAGTACAGGGATAGGAGGGTGATCTATAATCTATACAGAAACCAGACAGCAGTTATTCGAGCTGAAGGACATGAGAGAGAAGCTGGTATTCAGAGAGGTGTAAGGCAAGGGTGCAACTTATCACCCATACTCTTCAATCTTTACATTGAACAAGCAATGAAGGAAATTGGAGAAAAATGTAAAGTGGGAGTGAAGATTCAAGGGGAAATAATTTCAACTCTGAGATTTGCCGATGACATAGTCATCGTGGCTGACACGAATGAGGATTTGAATGAGTTTTTGAATGGTATTGACTCTGTCTTGAGGAAACAATATTCATGATGAAAATTAATAAATGTAAAAACAAAAATATTGGATTGCAGCCGAAATAAATCAGAAACCTCTATGGACATCAAATTGGCAGATGAAAAGCTAAAGGAAATAGGAGAATTCTGTTACTTAGGAAGCAAAATAACCAGTGATGGACGAAGCATAGAGGATATAAAAAGTAGGTTAGCTCAGGGAAGGAAAGCATTTCTACAGAAAAGGAACCTGTTGACATCGAATATAGATTTAGGCATTAGGAAGTCATTTTTGAAGGCCTTTGTCTGGAGGGTGGCACTCTATGGAAGTGAAACTTGGACTATTGGTGCAGCAGAAAAGAGGAGAATAGAAGCGATTGAAATGTGGTGTTACAGGAGAATGATGAAGATCAGATGGGTAGATAGGGTTACAAACGAAGAGGTATTAAGACGAGTGGGAGAGGAGAGATGTTTCTGGCGACTGCTAATAAAGAGAAGAGATAGGTTGGTAGGACACATACTAAGCTTAGTTAAGGAAGGGTTGAGGACAAGAACTGTAGGGGTAGACCAAGGTTAGAATATGTTAAACAGATTGCCTCGGATGTAGGGTGTCGTAGCTATGTAGAGATGAAACGATTAGCTCAGGACAGGGAGGCATGGAGGGCTGCATCAAATCAGTCAAAAGACTGAACACTCAAACAAACAAAACTATCCAACACACACTTTCCTCTTTGCCACTGTCTGACGATATGGGTTATCGTTTTGGCAGCATGGACAAGCTGTTTTACTCAGCTCAATCGTGCGCCTCCTCGACACTAAGTTTATATCTAATTTGGGTGAATATGGCAGAATTATAATTTCCTTCTTTATAGCCTACCGTTTCATTTAATAGAGAAGCTGCATCGTCCACCATCGCATGTATTTTATCTCACGTGGCAAGTTATTCTGCAGCCAAGTCGGATAAAACCACTCAGTGCCTTTTGAGCCGTTTATTCTCACTAAGCAGCTATGAATGTGCCGTGAACTGTTGATTTTTATTGCTTCTTACTTCCCCCTCATTGCCGCTCAAATACCACAGTAAATTGTTATTCCTTAATTGGCATCTTCTTTCCCGGAAACTGCCACTTAAATTTTTGTGCCCCAATTACCTTGTCCTTGCCTTCCTTTCCCCCTAGGGACAGTGCTTTCGTACATGGAATATAAGCAGAGGCGACCCAAGGACGGTGCGACCACACCGGGCACTGTCATAGGGGTGGGGGGCGTAGAAATTGCAATGATTGCATGCGAACAAAAAAAATATACAGTCAGTCTGAAAGACTAGACGTTATATCATTTCAAAGGACGCATGCTACAAATGCTACACATGTTAAAAAGGCTCAGGACTCTTTCAACAGACTCCATTACCCATTAACTTAGGTTTCCCACGCGGGTACCTCTTTAAGGGTCACCCTGTATTTGAGTCTGGCATATTTTACAACTATTTAAGAGTCACCCATTATTTGAATCTGATATCTTGCAAACCTCTTTAAGGGTCACCCTGAATTTGAATTGAATCTAACATACTGTACACCTCGTTAAGTGTCACCCTGTAATCTGCTCTGACATCCTGCACACCTCTTTAGGAGGCACCTTGTATTCTTATCTGGCATCTTGTATATCTCTTTAGGAGTCACCCTGTATTCTTATCTGGCATCTTGTATATCTCTTTAGAAGTCACCCTGTATTCTTGTGTGACATCTTGTACACCTCTTTAGGAGTCAGGTATTCTTCTCTGCCATCTTGTACACCTCTTTAAGAGTCACCTTGTATTCTTATCTGGCATCTTGTATATCTCTTTAGGAGTCACCCTGTATTCATATCTGGCATCTTGTACTGTATTTTGCTCTGACATCCTGTATTCTTGTGTGACATCTTGTACACCTCTTTAGGAGTCATCCTGAAATCTTGTCGGACATCTTGTGCACCTCTTTAGGTGTCACCCTGTATTCTTCTCTGCCATCTTACACACCTCTTTAAGAGTCACCTTGTATTCTTATCTGGCATCTTGTATATCTCTTTGAGTCACTCTGTATTCTTATCTGGCATCTTGTAATGTATTTTGCTCTGACATCCTGCACACCTCCTTAGGAGGCACCCTGTATTCTTATATGGCATCTTGTATATCTCTTTAGAAGTCACCCTGTATTCTTGTGTGACATCTTGTACACCTCTTTAGGAGTCACCCTGAAATCTTGTCGGACATCTTGTACACCTCTTTAGGAGTCAGGTATTCTTCTCTGCCATCTTCCACACCTCTTTAAGAGTCACCCTGTATTCTTATCTGGCATCTTGTACACCTCTTTAGGAGTCACCCTGTATTCTTTTCGCTTCGCTCAAAGCCCCAGGTCGCTCAACGCCCTAGGACTCTTTCAACAGACTCCATTAACTATTAGCTTCTGCTTCCCGCATGACGTCACTTCCGTCTCCGTGACGCATAACTTTAGACTCAAGCATAACGGATAGTTTATGAACGCATACAAGATCATTTGAAATGATAAATACAACAATCTTCTCATTACTATTTAACTCTAATTCTATATATCAGTGACCTGGGCTGAGTATAGACATATGTTAACGAGTTGAAGCCAATATCTACCTACTGCGCCCCTTGTCTTGGCATTCGTTGTCCAGCTTGTATATGTGGGTTGTGATTTATGTCCGTGTGGCATTGAAACTTCATTGTTGGAACGTTGCTATTGTTGAATCAGGTAAGCTCTGAGTATACTAAATTTAATGTAAGATATGTTGTTAGAAACAACATCGTGAGGGCCATATTTTGTTTGCGTAGATAATAATCACACCTAAGCGCACAATATTACATTTATTCTAGGAACGTTTTATTAATATTCAATAATTTAAGTTCACTGGAGTGTTCCTAAGATATTTTATTATTATTTAGCGTATGGCTTTTACTGCCGAGGACATGTTCGGCTCGCCAAAGGCTGTAGCTGCTTCAATACGGACACCCATGAGATGAGCTACAAATTCCGTTCAATTTCAAGTAGTTCCAACTATCGCTACAAGATGTCACTGAGACCTATTGGTGAACGTTGGAACTTTCATAGACCATTTCAACGAAATCTAAACTAGAAATTTAGCTTTACACAAGTTTGGTTAGTGGAAAGATCTTTTGCAACCCATAAATCTATTACATGAGCCCGCTGGCTTTACTTCCCCTCCAACTTCGGCCGGGTTTGAACCCGCGATCTTGGGAACAGAAGCTCAGCATTCTACCAACTACGCTAGGATATTATATGTCAGATTCAAATAATATTATAGGAACATTGTACACTGAGGGCCCTCTCTATAGAACGGAGCCTCGCAGAGGCCACGGACAGGTCACCATGCCTCACCGCCAGATTTATAACATGTACCGATATCAACAACGGGTTGGGAAGCCCTGGCTGCTCTCAAAGCATTTCTTACAAACGCATTTGGCAGAATGCCTTAGTTGTGATAATTAAGACTTACTGTGAAGTACTTTAGCCTACCTCGTATCACGTGAACAGGGTTAGGTATAGAACAAAATATCGTATTTTCCGTGCGATTTTTACTTGTGGAGGAACCTCAAACAAAAGGAAGCCTATGCAGAAACAATCCGAGTACTCTGAAGGCTCTGGACAGCACTTCAAATTTTGCTGATCATACTTGTAATTGGCGCTAAAGGAAAACGAGGTTTCAGTAATTTATCGAAACGTATAAAAATGTATTTACATCGACTGTGAAATCTGGCAAAATTCCTGCCCAGGACTTGAATTATTCAGAATTAACAAAAACATTTGCAAGTGCCAAATCGAGCAAGGCAGTAATCTAGACGTTTTCACAGGAGGGGGGGGGGGGGGGGGGCGCCACAATGAGCTCTCGCACCCCCTGGAAACCTTGCTAGGGTCCCTCTGAATATAAGATGCCCAGCCATACAGAGGAGGGGGCGCCACAATTAGCTCTCTCACCCGCTGGAAACCTTGCTAGGGCCCCCTCTGAATATAAGATGCCCAGCCATACAGGGAAGGGTCCCACAATGAGCTCTCGCACCCCCCTGGAAACCTTACTAGGGCCCCCTCTGAATATAAGATGCCCAGCCTTACAGGACAGGGGCAACACAATGAGCTCTTGCATCCCTGGATACCTTACTACGGCCCCCTCTGATTATAAGATGCCCAGCCATACAGGGGAGGGGGCACCACAATGAGCTCTCTCAACCCCTGGAAACCTTGCTCGGGCCCCCTCTGAATATAAGATGCCCAGCCATACAGAGGAGGGGGCACCACAATGAGCTCTCTGACCCCTTGGACACCTTGCTAGGGCCCCCTCTGAATATAAGATGCCCAGCCATACAGTGGAGGGGGCGCCACAATTAGCTCTCTCACCGCCTGGAAACCTTGCTAGGGCCCCTCTGAATATACGATGCCCAGCCATACAGGGGAGGGGGCGCCACAATTAGCTCTCTCGCCCCCTGGAAACCTTGCTAGGGCCCCCTCTGAATATAAGATACCCAGCCATACAGGGGAGGGGGCACCACAATGAGCTCTCCCACCCTCTGGAAACTTTGCTAGGGCCCCCTCGGAATATAAGATGCCCAGCCATACAGGGGAGGGGGTGCCACAATTAGCTCTCTCACACCCTGGACACCTTGCTAGGGCCCCCTCTGAATATAAGATGCCAGCCATACAGGACATGGGGCACCACAATAAGCTCTTGCACCTCCTGGATACCTTATTAGGGCCCCCACTGAATATAAGATGCCCAGCCACACAGGGGAGGGGGCACCAAAATGAGCTCTCCCACCCCCTGGAAACCTTGCTAGGGCCCCCTCTGAATATAAGATGCCCAGCCATACAGAGGAGGGGGCACCACGATGAGCTCTCTCACCCCCTGGAAACTTTGCTAGGGCCCCCTCTGAATATAAGATGCCCAGCCATACAGGACAGGGGCACCACAGTGAGCTCTTGCACCCCCTGGATACCTTACTAGGGCCCCCTCTGAATATAAGATGCCCAGCCATACAGGGGAGGGGGCACCACAATGAGCTCACTCACCCCCTGGAAACCTTGCTAGGGCCCCGTCTGAATATAAGATGCCCAGACATACAGGGGAGAGGGCGCCACAATGAGCTCTCGCACCCCCTGGATACCTTGCTAGGGCCGCCTCTGAATATAAGATGCCCAGCCACACAGGGGAGGGGGCACCACAATGAGCTCTCTTACCCCCTGGAAACCTTGCCAGGGCCCCCTCTGAATATAAGATGACCAGCCATACAGGGGAGGGGGCGCCACAATTAGCTCTCTCACCCCCTGGACACCTTGCTAGGGCCCCCTCTGAATATAAGATGCCCAGCCATACAGGACAGGGGCACCACAATGAGCTCTTGCACCCCCTGGATATCTTATTAGGGCCCCCTCTGAATATAAGATGCCCAGCCATACAGGGGAGGGGGCACCACAATGAGCTCTCTCACCCCCTGGAAACTATGCTAGGGCCCCCTCTGAATATAAGATGCCCAGCCATACAGAGGAGGGGGCACCACAATGAGCTCTCCCACCCTCTGGACACCTTGCTAGGGCCCCCTCAGAATATAAGATGCCCAGCCATACAGGACAGGGACACCACAATGAGCTCTTGCACCCCTTGGATATCTTACTAGGGCCCCCTCTGAATATAAGATGCCCAACCATACAGGGGAGGGGGCACCACAATGAGCTCTCTCACCCCCTGGAAACCTTTCTAGGGCCCCCTCTGAATATAAGATGCCCAGTCATACAGGGGAGGCGGCACCACAATGAGCTCTCACACCCCCTGGAAACCTTACTAGGGCCCCCTCTGAATATAAGATGCCCAGCCATACAGGGAGGGGGTGCCACAATGAACTCTCGCACCCCATGGAAACCTTGCTAGGGCCCCTCTGAATATAAGATGACCAGTCATACAGGGGAGGCGGCACCACAATGAGCTCTCACACCCCCTGGAAACCTTACTAGGGCCCCCTCTGAATATAAGATGCCCAGCCATACAGGGAGGGGGTGCCACAATGAACTCTCGCACCCCCTGGAAACCTTGCTAGGGCCCCTATGAATATAAGATGACCAGCCATACAGTGGAGGGGGCGCCTCAGTGAGCTCTCTCACCCCCTGGAAACCTTTCTAGGGCCCCCTCTGAATATAAGATGCCCAGACATACAGGGGAGAGGGCGCAACAATGAGCTCTCACACCCCTTGGAAAGCTTGCTAGGGCCCCCATGAATATAAGATGCCCAACCATACAAGGGAGGGGGCGCCACAATGAACTCTCGCACCTCCTGGAAACCTTGCTGGGGCCCCGTCTGAATATAAGATGCGCAGCCATACAGGGAGAGGGAAACCTTGCTAGGGCTGTCGCCGTGAAGGCCCGAGTTTGATTCCCGGCTCTCCCTCCTTTGCAAATCCATACACTAGTTCAGGCTTCAAATTCATTTCAAAATACAAATTTCCTTCTTCCTTTCACACTGTTCAAAATATCAAAAAAATATTACTATTAGAAATATTACTGTCATTATTGACCTGGACGGATACGCGCATTAATGTGCAAGGCCACAGTCGGTCCCCTTGAAAATTTCTCCTCACCTTGTCTCCGATCCCGTAAAATGGGGAATAATATGTAAGATTATTATTATTATTATTATTCTTTCGTTTCACCCTCTTTGGGGTACGTTGAATGAATAATTTCTCTGTGTGTTGTACTCTCCTTTGTGCCCGGTATCTCTTCATTCTTTCTGATCTTTTCCTGTCTTCTTCTGAGATGATGGGATTGGATTGAATGTAGATTTGTCTTGGAACCATATATTTTCGTTTTCAGTTTCTTGAAACCATGTGGGTTTTGTTTTGCGGATACGGAAGAAATCAAGGATATGTTTGGTTAATCTATTAGAGTTCATTCTGAGAAGATCACCGTAAAGATTTTTCCTCCCTTTGTCATAGTATCTGGGAGTTAGTATTATTGTTTTATTAGGCGATCTATTCTCCAAATTTAACACAGTGAAACCGGCACTGTATTGGGTAGTCTGTGGCTTTTGTCTTGTAGTCATCAAATGTGATACGAGAGATCTTTTACGAGATCGCCGTGAATGAAACTACCACTGATCCACCGAGCAATAGCAGAATGTTCTGTTTACACTGGGTGTAACTCTTGAGAGAGCGCTGTCATCTAAGAAACACTGCTGCCAAACTCAAGACACGGAACCATTGTGGTACCTATACTCTCTTCTATCGCTGAATACTGTTCGCCAGTTTGATAAATAGTTTGTTGTTTTTGATTGATTTAAGGATTTTGCGACATGTATAATAAAATAAATAAATCAATCAAACCTCGACAGGTTTCTGGTAATCCAGACCTGGAAAGTTTGGGCCAAATGTCATTATTGCTATTATTATCGCTGTGGCTCAGTTTATTGCGGACTTTGAGAGACGTGAACTCGATCCGTTCTGCGTGGTTTCCACATTTTCAACTCCTAGCTAATGCTATGACGGTACCTTTTAATAGATCACGGCCGCTTCCTTCCAATGCCTTGCCTAATTTCATTCTGCTTCACTCATTTCATCTCTTATTAACTCCTCTCATGGCATCTGGCCGCAAAATCACCCTCCACAAGGAAGAAAGAAATCATTACATTCCATCCCCAACCCCGTTGAATAATATGAGATACACATAGGATTATTATTATCATCGTTTCTTAACGTAGACAATTATGCAAGAGATTCAAGGTTCGAACTCTGGCACTGACAGCGGCCAACATCAGTGTGGTATTTGCTAGATTCTTCCCACTCTCCGTCTAGGCAAATGTCGGAATGGTAACATACTTCAAGTCCCGGAGCATTAGGTCATTTCTAGACCACAATGAATACAGTCGGGCAAACTACTACAAACTCCACACAAACACAGTTTGTTAGACAAATTACATGTTCAAGATTTACCAATAACAACTGCCAAACTTATTTTTTGGCGGCTGGAAAGCCTCTAACAGATAGGGAAGAAAAGGTTGAGAGATGGAAAGCTTACATAGAGAGTTTGTATAAGGGAAAGGAGATTGAGAATCATGTAATGGAAAGGGAGGAGGAAATTGATGAGGATGCGAAAGGAGATTTAATATTGAGATCAGAATTTGATAGAGCTTTGGAAGACTTAAGCAGGAACAAAGCACCAGGCATAGATGATATACCGATTGAGTTGCTACGCTGCATAGGAGAGGAAGGTCTGATCAGGTTATTTCACTTGGTGTGTAGGATTTATGAGACAGGTGAGGTACCCCCTGATTTCAAGAAGAATGTAATCATCCCTATACCAAAGAAAGTGGGAGCTGACAGATGTGAAGATTACCGTACAATCGGCTTGATTACTCATGCTTCAAAGAACCTGTCTAGATTAATTTACAAGAGGATTGAGAGCCAGATAGAAACGGAGTTGGGTGAAGACCAGTTTGGTTTCAGGAGAAATGTAGGAACAAGGGAAGCTGTACTAAGTCTTAGGCTGATTTTGGAAGGTAGAATAAGGAAAGATAAGAGAACGTTCATGGCTTTTGTAGACTTAGAAAAGGCTTTTGATAACGTTGATTGGACTAAATTGTTTGACATTTTGAAATCGATTTGAATAAAGTACAGGGAAAGGAGGGTGATATACAATCTATACAGAAACCAGACAGCAGTCATTCGAGTTGAAGGACATGAGAGAGAAGCTGGTATTCAGAAAGGTGTAAGGCAAAGCTGCAACTTATCACCCATACTTTTCAATCTTTACATTGAACAAGCAATGAAGGAAATTAGAGAAATATTTAAAGTGGGAGTGAAGATTCAAGGAGAAATAATTTCAACTCTGAGATGTGCTGATGACATCGTCATCTTGGCCAACAAGCCTGAGGATTTGAATGAGTTTTTGAATGGTATGGACTCCGTCTTACGGAAAGAATTCATGATGAAAATTAATAAATGTAAAACAAAAATACTGGAATGCAGCCGAAATAAATCAGAAACCTCTATGGAGATCAAATTGGCAGGTGAAAAGCTGAATGAAGTAGGAGATTTCTGTTACTTAGGAAGCAGAATAACCAGTGATGGACGAAGCAAAGAGGATATAAAAAGTAGGTTGGCTCAGGCAAAAAAAGCATTTCTACAAAAAAGGAATCTGCTGACATCGAATATAGATTTAGGTATTAGGAAGTCATTCTTGAAAGCCTTTGTCTGGAGCGTGGCGCTATATGGAAGTGAAACTTGGACTATTGGTGCAGCAGAAAAGAGGAGAATTGAAGCATTTGAAATGTGGTGCTACAGGAGAATGATGAAGATCAGATGGGTAGATAGGGTTACAAACAAAGAGGTATTAAGACGAGTGGGAGAGGAGAGATGTTTCTGGCGACTGCTAATGAAGAGAAGGGCTAGGTTGGTAGGACACATACTAAGACACCCAGGAATAGCAAGCTTAGTTATGGAAGGAAGGGTCGAGGACAAGAACTGTAGGGGTAGACCAAGGTTAGAATATGTTAAACAGATTGCCTCGGATGTAGGGTGTGGTAGCTATGTAGAGATGAAACGATTAGCTCAGGACAGGGAGGCATGGAGAGCTGCATCAAACCAGTCAAAAGACTGAAGACTCAAACAACAACGGTAGCGCAGTGGCTAGCATCCCTGAGGTCCGCGTTCGATTACCAGCTCTGCCTGAAAACTGGAATGGGAACCACTCAGCCACGTGCGGCAATGCAGACAAGAGGCTAGTACGCTTACCATCTCAGCCATCCTGGAAGGGGTTATCCGTGGTTTCCCATTTCTACTCCAGGGGAATGCCAGAAAGGTTCTTAACTTAAGGCCTTGGCCGCCTCCCTCCTAATTCTCACTCATTAATACGGCCATCACACTACCACTGGTTATCAGACAAAATTACACAAATGCCCAAGTACACGGGGTTAAACGACCGCGATGTCCAATCCCCTCAAATGAAACAATAACAACAACAAGGATGTGCCGTTATGGTTGGAAAAAAGGAAAATATTATAACATATCATACGGGGCTGATAACCTCACTGTTCCGCCCCTTAGAAAATATTCAAGCTACAACAACCAACATTCTCCTTGATAGGGACAAGAGTTATAACTATATCTACGCGTTTAGGAGAAAGTGGACTGTTTATATGCCTGGGGGTGGAAATGGGAAACCTCGAGAAAAATTTCAGGATGGCCAAGGTGGGATTCATACCCACATTCTCCCGATGCCAGCAAGGCAGGAAATAGCGCGTCACCGTCGTCGAGTTGATTTTCCTCTATGTCATATTTTATTTTTTGAGCAAATTTTTCCATGGGATGTTCATCTTTGTGGTTTTCGTTTGATTCTCGTAGTTCAGGCCTCACTCTCTAGATCACGGTTACATAGTTAAAGGCACCTCAGTATCAATTCCTTCGCCGTTATTTTACCAAACCAAAATCACACAAACCCCAATAACAAAACTTAAATGAAATTACAGTTAAGCAACTCAATTAAATTTTGGAAAAACATACTTCAATGTGGGAAGTGCTTTGCTTCCAAACTACAAGGTTATTGGGCGAAGCGTCTTCAAGATGAAGGTTGTACGAATCGGCCAAGCTTTATTATACATGTCTTATGATCCAATCAATCATTGACGGTGCTTCTCATTCCGATATATTTAAAATAAAGACCCTCTGTTGCCAACGTTGAGATTTTTGATCACGAATATATTGATATTATAAAACAATAAAATCTATAATTATCAATACCGTACTTAAGACCAATAGGAGAGATAGTGACAAGTTATGACCGGATGTGTAGCCTTGAATGGCGAAAGCTAAAGAATAGACTCTCAATACTATCAAGATGGTGACTGCGTGAACTATTAGAACATTATAATCGACAGCTCAGAAATAAATTGGGTAATTAACACAACTCTTGCCACTTGCATTAGTCAAAAGATTAACTCAGGACGTTATTGCACAATTAAGGCGAAACTTAGTGGAAGAAAAGTAATGTATTAGATGCGTCAGTTGCGTTAGTGACGAAATTATCACAGTGGCCATCCTGAAATGGCATTGTTTAAAAATGGATAACTTTCTATACGTTTGAACTACAATAACAAAAATTAGTGATAAGGTTAAAAACTGTGGTGTATCGAAAGCCCATAGCAAAATAACAGCGACATTAAATGGTCACGTTGGCGGTTGGGCGTATAATTAGAACATAACAGTGAATCATTCAGAAAGTAATTGTGCAACGAAACTTAAAAGCAAAGACGTGCCGTATATGGGACCTTGCTGCAGTTAGCCTTAGGTATAACACACAAGGCGTGGCGGCAATCATGAAAATATATAATGAATGACTTACTTACATATATTTTTAGGAGACACCAAAAATTAGCTTTGTACGTGGCAACTTTGAGTAAGTCAACAGAACAACGACTCCTTAAGTTCAGGATGGAGGCTTGGTGTATTCCTAAGACTTAAATATATTCATTGCACGATATAATATCAAACGGAAATTTAGTGAGGAAGGAGTACCGTACAAATATTACGACATAGCACGCAGCTGCCATCTCGAATTTATAAAATATTCAAACAAATAACTATATATTTTACAGATATAAAATATCAAATTATCATTAATGTAGAACCGTATGTGAATTTTCATACAAAAATTAAAAGAGCAACTACGCTCTATATTTCAGACGGTGGGTGAGACTTAAAAATCAATATCGTATGATCCAATTACGCATTTACCACGAAACTTTCTAACAGATAGGATATCGCGCTTCTATTAGTCGTACGACTATCACAATGCATATAAAACGAAGTAGAATATTTAAGACATTCATATCGATAATACACTAATTGTCACAATTACAATGACGAAACGCAGAAAATATATAGGCACAAATAAGAGGCTTTCATGGCCGAAGTCGAAAGATAAAAGATTTCTTACATTCAAGATGGTGGAATGGCATATATTGGATGTTCTTATCAAGTCCTCTGGAGGCAAATGCTGAATTATAACTAAACTTACTCAAAGGAGGCTTTTATATAGCGTACAACTCTTAACGAGCATTCCATTATAATAAGGAGAAAGATGGTTGGCTGGTTCTTAAGTTTAGGGGCTGCGACAACGCGGTCATGTAGCCCCGTGTACTTTGGGTGTGTGTAGAATCTGTCTGATAACCGGTGTTAATTGTGATGTCTGTATTAGTGTGTGTATCTGTTTTAATTCAAGTGAGGAGTGCAGACGGTCAATTTTCAAGTAGTTCCTACTTTTGCCGCCAAACGCCACCGTCAACGACTACTAGTTCAGAACTTAGCTACCAGACGTCACTGCAGTCAGCTCTTGGCACCTAGGTAGGAACCTAAGAGCGTTGTTTACATTCTTAACCTATGGAGAAAGAGTTACAACTATACCAATACATTTAGGAGAGAGTAGGCTACATGTTCATGAATGAACTTTTTGATATTCTTTCACTTCTGGTAGTTCAGGCAGCAACGCCTAGATGGTGCTCACATAAGTGTGCGAATTTTCCTTTGGGAAATCATTGTAATATCAGTTCATTTCTGTTAGTAGACAGAATTGGCTGGATGTTATGTAATTGTTGTAATATAGACGGAACATGGAGGAAATATCCACCATCGTGCTTACTGTTTTGCGGGTATTTTCTTTGGGATGGTACTGTTCTTGATATTCATTTCTTTATGGAATTTTAGGCAACACAGCCTAGACGGTCACCTGCCGCATCATACCTGATGTTTCCTGCGTATTGGGATGTCAATTTTTGTGATATTAATTCATTTCCATTTGAGACTGCTTTGTCTTTTATCGTCTACTATGGTCACAATGGTCAGCTGGCATTGTGACCTCCTCTGTCCATATAGCTTTCATATTCAAATCACTGAACACTCACTGCAATTAGGTAAGATGACAAAAACATAGCAAAGAACACAAAAGTGATATTGCAACACCGCTATGCACTCAAGACAGATGTGTGCTATCGTGGACTTTCAACATGGATATACTTATATTTGTGCTGGGGGTCTATCTGGAATAAGCGTGCAAAAAAAACCGATACCTATTTTGCAACAAGTAGCAAGTTACCATGGCAACATACGCGATACTTCAGGAGGTGACATTCAAAAGGTGTTTAGTCACATCAGAGTAAATTATCACGGAAGCCAAAAGCTGTAATGCCTGTAATAACTATGTACAGTATACCGTGATGTAAAGAATCAAATTTACTAGAATCGATGTATTTGTCCAAATAGCGATAAAATAGATATAATTTATTTTATGACTCTTTTTGTGCTTGACTTAAGTTTATTGATCGGCCGCAATGGATGTCCTCTTTTTTGAATGAAGTCAATTAGGACATATTCTTCTTTGATTGGCTCACTGAAAGGTTCATCTACTTAGCAACACAATTCATATTTTACAATTTAACAACAAAATGAAAGAAATGAGATATAACAAGATGTTCAGTAAAGAACATATAGCCTACTTTCTCCTAAATACATGGGTATAGTCATTGTCCTTTCCAAGGAGTATTGAATGTTGGTTGTAGTAGCTTGTTGAACAACAACGTGCTCTATTACATATTGATTGATTGAATCCTCACCTAAAATATGGACTAGCGAGCAACAATAGCCTCCATTTTGACCCAACGGGACGGCAGGACCCAGCGCGATACGGCGCGGTCGGCCAGAACTGTTAGTTACTGCTATGGTACGAGGGCAGATCAAAAAATAAGTTGCACTTCCCAGTTATGGCCATTTATTACACCACCTATACAACAGCAACACGACTATAACGACATGCAATATAACGTCACTTTTCCACATAGTTTCCAAGAGACTTCAGACAATTCTGCGAACGCACAACCAAATTGTTGATGCCGGATAAATAGAAAGTTCCTCCAACGTTCTGCAACCACACGGAGACAGCGGCCTTCACCTCCTCATCGGTCTGGAATCGTCGACCACCGAGCTCCATTTTGAGCTTACCGAACAGATGAAAGTCATATTGCGCTAGGTCGGGACTGTATGGTGGATGTTGCCAGACCTCCCACATGAAACGCTGCAGCAGTTCGCACATTTGTTGTGAGGTGTTGCGTTATCTTGCAACAAAATCACACCGGCGCTCAATTTGCCCCTGCGCTTCTCTTTAATCGCTTTATGTAACCAGTGCAACGTTTGATAATACGACGCCTCGTTGATCGTCGTTCCTTTCGGCATGAATTCCACGTGCAGCAAACCCTCCATGTCAAAGAACCTTACCGGCTGAAGGTTGAACCTTGGCCTTCTTTCGTTGTGGTGACGAGAGGTGCACCCATTCCATTTATGTTCTCATCGTTTCGGGGATGAAGTGGCGAACCCACGTTCCATCGCCTGTAACGATTCGCCGCAGAAACCCGTTGCCGTCTGCGGCATAGCGTTGCAAAAATGCCAGGGAGGATTGGAAACGTTGTCCCTTGTGATCATCGGTGAGAAGACGTGGAACCCATCTTTGACACAGCTTACGATATCCAAGGTCTTCGTGAACAATGGACAGCACTGCCATACGACATGTTCAGCCACGTCGCAATTTCTCTCAGTTGAATGCGGCGGTTCTGTCTAATGATCGCATTCACACTGTTAACATTTGCACGGGTCCTGGACGTTGTGGTCCTGCCTTCGCGATATTCGTCCGTAATATTCGTGCGTCCGGCTTCGAATTGCTCACACCACTTTACGATCCCTTGCCAGGAAATGGCCCACTCCCCATACACAGCACTAATTTCACTATGAATATCCGTGCAATTCTTCCTCTTGGTGAGTTGTTGTGAACACTTTCGGGATGGTTAAAGGCATAGTTATTCCAATTTACAATAGAGAGCGCGCGAGTAGTTTAAACAAATGCGTGTTTGCGATGCGTTCATATAGCCTAAATTCATCCCATTGCGACCAAATTTTGCTGGGTTGTTTAGCACACTTCCGGGATGGTTATAAGCATAGTTAATCCAATTTACAATAGATAGCGCGCCAGTAGTTTAAACAAATGGGTGTTGGCAATGCGTTCATATACAATTCATCCGATTGCGATCAAATTTTGGTGAGTTGTTGTGCTTAATCCAGGAAAATGAATAGGCATAGTAAATCCAATTTACATTAGATGGCGCGCGAGTAACTTCAACAAAATGGCATGCGTTTGTTTCAAAAAAATCCCACATGCGTTCATGCGTTTCAACAAAGTCCCATATGCGTTCATATACCATTTGTCCGATAGCAATGAAACTTGGGTGATATGTTTTGTACACTTCCTGGAAGGTTTCTGGCTTAGTGAATCCATTTTACAATAGTTAGCGCACGAGTAGATTCAACAAATGAGCGACGGCACGTGAATCGTTTCATTAAAGTCCTGTATGCGTTCATATGCCATTCATCCGATTGCGATGAAACTTGAGTGAATAGTTGAGTACACCCGAGGAAAGGTTTCTGACTTACTAATTCCATTTTACAATAGGTAGCGCATGAATAGATTCAGCAAATGGGTAACGGCGCGCGTATCGTTTAAACGAAATTCCGTATGCGTTCATATACCATTCATGCGTTTTCAATGAAATGTGGGGAATTGTTATTTCCACTCCCGCGAAGGTTTCTGATTGAGTAAATCCATTTTACAATTGTTAGCGCGCGAGTAGATAACTAATAAGCGACAGCACTTGAATCGTTTCAACAAAGGCCCGTATGCGTTCACATACCATTCATCCGATTGTGATAAAACTTTGATGAACTGAGTACAGTCCTGCGAAGGTTTATGAATTAATAAATCTGTTTTTCCATGGGTGGCGCACAAGAAGATTCAACAAATGAGTGACGGCGCGCGAATCGTTTAAGCAAAATCCCTTATGCGTTCATATGTCATCCGTCCGATTGCGATGAAACTTTGATGAGTTGTTGTGTACACGCCAGGAAAGGTTTTCGACTTAGTTCATCCATTTTACAATAGGTAGCGTACGAGTATATTCAACAAATGGGTGACGGCGCTCGAGTCGTTTCAACAAATTCCCGTATGCGTTCATATACCATTCATTTCATTGCGATGAAACTTTGGTGAGTTGTTGACCATGCTCCCTTGAATGTTTCGGAGATAGTAAATCAATTTTGCAATAGTTTATAGGTAGTGAACGGAAAAGGAAGAAAATATTGGGAATCCAAAAGCACTTTAACTAACAAAGTCACAACGCCAACAATTTCTTTGATTGGCATTGCAACGCATGCCAGGTACAGCTAGTAAATTATAAACATAAACATATTTATGTATAAAGTAAAGTTTGTATATTTAGTTTTAAGGATTTAATAATTGAAATTTTTTAGTAGATTTATTTATTTATAATTAAAGTTTATAACCTCCTTTATAAAATATATTAAAAGTGTAGGTACGATAAATTTGTTTATAATACATATTTCTCAGATAACACGATCGAATATCATAAAGAAAGTTTTTTTGCCACCCCATCTTCCGGTATGTGGAGCCAATTTCAAGGGGGAGTTGCTTTTTCTTTGTGTAAATTCTTCTCCTAAAAATAGATAATTCAGAAATAACTTTATTTTATACAATTTATTAAAAGTGTAGGTACGATAACTTTGTTTATAATAAATAATTCTCAGATAACAAAAAGTTTAGTTTCCATCCCATCTTCCGGGAGTGGAGGCAATTTCAAGGGGGTATTGCATTTTTTTGTAAATTCTAATATTTCTCAATTTTTAAAAAATTAAAAATGATAACAAATCTATTTTCCGTTTTTGATCCTTCAACTAATATTATAAACTTATCTTTAAACTGATTAAGAACATTTCTAGGAATAATAATTTTACCTCTCATTTATTGACTAATACCCTCACGACATAGTGTAATTTGATACTCCGTCATTAAAACCGTACATAATGAATTTAAAACTCTAATTGGGCCTACAGGTCATCATGGAAGAACATTTATATTCATTGCATTATTTTCTTTAATCCTATTTAATAACTTCTTAGGATTATTTCCATATATCTTCACAAGTTCAAGACATTTAGTAATAACGCTTACACTAGCTATACCTTTATGATTTAGGTTCATAATCTACGGATGAACCAATCATACCCAACATATATTTGCTCATTTAGTACCTCAGGGAACGCCAGCCGCTCTTATACCTTTTATGGTCTGTATTGCAAATATCATCATATATATTATTTCAGTAGTATGCATCCCACCTGCGGCGCTCACAAGCGATTGGTCGTGAAAAATGAGCATTCAAATGAAAAAAAAAACATTAACAGTGACTTATTGCACTCTAATTTCATAAATATCTATAATTTCATTAAAAAATGACTTTTAAAAAGCTGAATGAAGTGTGCGATTTGCAGTTACTGATGCTGCAGGAAGATACACTCCATAATTTCTGTCCACTTCATATGTGGCCGCTGTGACGCCTGTTTCATGTCATTTAAACATTCTGAGGTCTTTCCTTTATCATTTTGCATGTATTTCAGGGACAGTAAATCAAAGGAATGTGTACTCAAATCGTATAATTTCATAAATTAGCAGTGACGAATTGCATTCTGATTTCAAAAATATCACTTTTTGGAAAAAGTGTGCGATTTGCAAATACTGATGCTCTAATAAGCTGCAATTATGAGTTGTCGTCTAAACCCTTCAAACTATTAAACGTTAATTATTTTACAGGTTTTTCTTCTGCATTCTAATTTCATAAATATCGATCATTTCGAATGGTTTTCAGGAAGAGTAAATCAATGGATTGAGTACCTACCCTAATCGTATAACCGGTGAGTGTTACGTCGTCTCAAAACTTAGATCCATTAAACAGTAAGTTAATTATTTTACACGTTATCTTCTATTATTTCCCATGGTTTTCAGAATCAGTCGGCTAAATCATTGGATTGGGTACTCATGTCGTATAACCGGCGAGTGTTACTGCTAAGTTTTCAATCAATGGACTTAGCACACACATGATTTAAGCTCATCCGTCTAAACAATGGATTTATTAAATTCCAGGTTTGTTAATATGCCGCGATACAGGTTTTTCTTCTGCATTCCAAATCCATAAATATCGATTTTTGTAAGAATTGTGCTTTTTGCTATGTGGTTTTCAGAATCAGTAAATCAATGGATTGGGTACAGGTTTTTCTTCTGCATTCTAATTCCATAAATATAGATTTTTGTAAGAAGTGTCCTTTTTGCAAATACTGTTGCTGTATCATACTATAATATGATTGTCGTCTAATACCTTAAAACTATCTGCTTCATTATCATCATATAGGTCTCATAAATTAGCAGTGACGAATTGCATTCTAATTCCATACATAGGCCTATCAATTTTTGTAAGAAGTGTGGTGTTGAACGTTAATTCTCTTACAGTTTTTCTTCTATCATTTCGCATGGATTTCAAAAACAGTAAATCAATGGATTGAGTAGGCCCTACTCTAAATCATAAAACCGGCGAGTGTCACGGCGTCTAAAACCTTAGAACTATTAAACATTAATTCTTTTACAGGCTTTTCTTCTATCTTCTATCACTTCCCATGGTTTTCAGAATTAGTAAATCAATGGATTGGGTAGTCAAATCGAATAATTTCATTAATATCGAATAACCGGTGTTATGATGATCCAATTTTCAGTGATTGCCTTCTTAAGTTAGGGAACGTACTACTTGGAATTCAGACTGAAAGTTAATGTATCGAATAACCGGAGAGTGTTACGGCTAAACTTTCAATCAAAGGACTCAGCACACAAATGGCATTAACAGTGACGAACTGGATTTTAATTTCATAAATATCAAAGAAAGAAACCAGCCACGCTGATCGTTGGACTTGACTACAAGGAAGACTCACTGTAAGCGGGCCTGAAGAAGTTTTACAACGAGGGCTGTGCTGATAAGGGAGAAAGAGGCTCCTCAGCCGACAAGATAAAGCAGGAAATCTTGACCAAGATGCTTTCTGCCCGGAGTGCACCCAGAAGCAACAGAAAGGAATTCTGCCCGATATGTCAGAGGCAATGCACTAATGAGGGCAGCTCAATCGAATGCGATAGGTGCAGAGAAAAGACCCACGAGAACTTTACTGGCCTCATTGGTCAGGAAGTCAATGACCTTGAAAGAAAGAACAGGAAACTGATATGGCTGTGTGAAATATGTAAGCCTGAGGCACTGGACATGAATAAATCCTGTACGGTGGAAATAGCCACCCTTGCCGAAAAGGTCGAGGACCTAACACAATACATCAAAACCCGACTTCAGGAAAACATGGCAAATCAGATCAAGAAAGCAGTATACAATGCTCACAGAAAGATACCAGCCACAGCACGCTCTCATGCTGACGGTCCACTCAAGAAAGCCAAAGCACCCCCTGTAGGTAACGTGCAAAGGAGTTTAGGGCTGAGCGCCTCACACGGGAACGGGAAAGCTGCCCTGCAGGCAGTGTGTGAAGGCGTTTAACACCGATCGTTGCACTTAAGAACAAGGGAGCCTCACTGTAAGCGGAGCGTGAAGAAGTTTTCCAACGAGGGCTGTCCTGATAAGGGAGAAAGAGGATCCTCAGCCAACAAGATAAAGCAGGAAATCTTGAACAAGATGCTTTCATAAATATCGAATAACTGGCGAGTGATATGGTGATCCAATTTTCAGTGATTGCCTTCTGAAGTTAGAGAATGTAGAACTTGGAATTCTAACTGAAATGTAAATAGTGTTCTATAACCATTTTGTTGAAATAAAAACATAACAACCTTTCTCCTTAAGTGACTCATTATACACCTATTGGGGAAAGTATGACTTATGAACATGCGAGATTTCTCACACGGGTCCGCTAGTTAGAAATGTTATCCGGCAGGAACTTTAGCTGTACGATTGGCAGCTAATATAATTGCTGGTCACCTACTTCTTACATTGTTAGGTAATACCGAATACTTCTTTCAGGGCTTGTATTTGCACAAATTGCCTTATTAACATTAGAATCTGCAGTTGCAATAATTCAATCTTATGTTTTTGTTGTTCTTGCAACTTTATATTCTAGGGAAGTAAATTATGACCACACACTCTAATCATCCTTTTCACTTAGTTAATCCTAGACCTTGGCCTTTAACAGGAGCAATTGGAGCACTTGTTACAGCAGCAGGTTTAGTAAAATAATTCCACCATTTGAATAAATCTTTACTATTATTAGGTACTTAAATTACAAGTTTAACAATAATTCAATGATGACGGGACATTACCCGTGAAGGTACATACCAAGAATTACATACTCTTTCAGTAAATTACGAGCTTCGTTGAGGAATAATTTTATTTATTGTATCAGAAATATTTTTCTTTATTCCCTATTTTAACCTTTTTTTCATAGAAGATTATCTCCTAATATTGACTTAGGAGCTATATGACCGCCTACACGAATTCACTCTTTCAATCCATTACAAATTCCCTTATAAAATACAGCAATTCGTGCATCCGGTGTAACAGTAACATGAGCCCATCACAGATTAATAGAAGGAAATTATTGTCAAACAACACAAGGACTATTCTTTACTATTAATTTAGGTATTCATTTTTCCATTTTAAAAGCCTATGAATATACTGAAGCCCCTTTTACTATTGCTGATTCTTCTCATGGATCTATTTTTCATTATTGCAACAAGCTTCCATGGATTACATGCTTTAATATGGACAACATTTTTTATCTACATGCTTAATACGTCATTTAATATGTCATTTCTCTCCTGATCACCATTTTGGTTTTGAAGCAGCCGCTTAATATTGACATTTCGTTGATGTTGTGTGATTATTCCTTTATATTACTATTTATTGATGAGGTAGATATTTGTTTAGAATATGATGTACATTTGACTTCCAATCCAAAAGATTGAAATTTTCAAAATAAATAATTTGAATTATATATAGAATATCTATAATTTCCATCACCCTATCAATACTCGTTGTAATTTTAGGTTCTATCCTTTAAAAAAAATTATTAATGATCGAGAAAAAGTTCACAATTTGAATGTTGCATTGATCCCCAAAGTTCTGCACGTCTACATTTTTCTCTTCGATTCTCTTTAATTGCTGTTGTTTTCTTAATTTTTGATATAGAAAACGTCCTCCCATTACCTGTTTCCATTATCATACAGAGATCAGGAATTACCTCATGAACCTTAGTAGGAATACTTTTTCTTTATTTATTCTCTTAATTGGATTATACCTTAAATGAAATCAAGGTGCCTTAGGATGAGCTTTATTAATTATATAGGGTTGTAGTTAAGTATAACATTTGATTTGCATTAAAAATTATAGAAATTCAATCTTCCTTAAATCAGAAGCGATATATTGCAATCAATTTCGACTTGTTCTTTGAGGATTTCATCCTCATTTGTGTACTCATTTTAGTATTCATTGAATTCAAAGTAGCGGTATATTACTGTTAATAATATTATTGAAATTCATTTCCAATTAAGAAGAAATGAGAGGATCAAATTAAAGCTGATCACTTTTTATTTAAATGGTTTAACTCCATTAACATTTCTATTTATATAGTTTAAAAGGAAACAATACATTTTCATTGTATAAATACTAAATTTATTATTTATAATAATTCAAAAATTAAAATAATTTCCATAATATCTTCAGTGTCACGCTCTATTTATAAGCTATTTAAATATAACAACAATATTATCAAAATAAAAAATTACAAAACAAAACTAATTAAATATATCTTAATTCTATTGTTCTGTTATCACTGAACAGCCCCAGAATACTTAACAGAAGGATTGTAAATTATTTGACCTCCTCAGTCTTCCCTTCAACCCTGATCAAAATATTTATATGCATAACTCCCTAACTTAAACAGTAAATAATTTACTCCGTAAGTAGAAATGAAAGGTACAAATCATATAGCTCCAATAAAACTTTAATGATTGCAAATGATAAGATAAAAAGAAATTTGATAATTCATATCCTAATCGTCCTCCAAATGAACTCAAAATTAAAGCCAAAATTTTTAATTAAAGAGGTAAACAACTTATAGGTGGGGAAGGAAAAATTGCTCATCTCAATATACTGTACATTCTCCTATAATTGCCATAATTATTAAAGTTACTATACCCTTTAATATAATTCATCTCTCATCATTCAATGGATGAAACGATGCAGCACTAAAATTCCCTGTTATTGAATAATAAACTAACCGTAAAAATAACATACAGTTAATCCAGTTGAAAAAAATATTTTACAAAATTTAAAAAAAAATATAAGTTTAAGAAACAATTTCCAAAATCAAATCCTTCGTGTAAAACCCAGCCAAATAAGGTATGCAACATAAAGCTACATTTGATATATTAAAGCAAATAACAGTTAAAGGTATTTCTGTACACAATCTACCCATAAATCGCATATCATGAGAATATTTTATATTATGAACCACAGAACCTGCATTCATAAACAATAGAGCCTTAAATAAGACATGTGTTAATAGATGAAAAAAGCTAATTTAGGAAATCCTATAGCCAAAATTCTTAATATTAATCCTAATTGTCTTAGTATAGAAAGGGCAATATTTTTCTTAAAATCATATTGAAAATTATCCCCTAGTCCTGCTATAAATATTGTCAAACCCGGAATCAATAAGTATCTTTTACCAAGATTATTATCTGCAATAACAGTTTTTAACCGAATTAATAAATATACCCGGCAGTAGCTAAGGTAGAAGAATGTACTAATGCTGAAACTAGGGTGGGTGCTGCCGTAGCAGCCGGTAATCAAAAAGAAAAAAGGAGCTTGAGCACTCCTCGTTATAGGAACTAAAATTTCTATTGGAGAAATAATGTTTATAATTCTAGAATTCTTCATTAAATCGAAATAATAAATATAATTTCATCTTCCAAAGTTAAGTATTCAAGCAATGGCCATTATAAAGCTACATAACAATTTCGATTAGATACAGCTGTTAATATGCCAGCTCTGTGAGTTTACACGTTTTGATAATAAATTACTATAGAATATGAAACTAACCCCAATCCATCTCATCATAAAAGAATTCTAATTAAATTAGGTCTAATAATTAAAAACATTAGAGACAAGACAAATATTAACACTAAAATAATAAATCGAAAAATTACCCAATCATCATGTATACCGGTATATTCTTCACTATAAAAAATACTAATGAAGAAAGAAATAAAACATAACCCATAAAAATAATGATATCAAATCAAATAAAAATGTTATAACTAAGGAAGATCTAATCAAATTAAACATCTCTTACCTTAATGGAACAACATGAGTGCCTTCAAATTAAACTTCCTAGTAATGTTTGCTCCACATGTCACGAATGTTGAATTAGGCAACTGTTATTTTTCAATTTTTTTTTCTCGGAAAGTTGTCGCTATACATACCACAAGAATTTAGCTTTAGACAACTATGGACCAACATTTGTGAGTTCAGAGAACCTCTTGTTCCATTTGTGTCCCGAAAATATGGCAGGAGACCACTATGTATCATCAAGAGTTTCTTCATGTGATCTTTCAGAGTCAAGTTTGCTGCACATGTACCACTAAAATATGGCTTAAGACCGCTATGAATCATCCCATGTTTCTTAAAAATGCTTTTCTCCGAAACTTCTCTCCTCATGTTCCACTGGAATAATGCGTTACACCACTATGGATCAAAATGGGTTTCTTCAGGTCACTTTCCATGCAAGGTTTTCTACACATGTACTTCATGAATTTAGGCAACTTTTCTTTTCAATGTTCCCTTCTTAGTTAAGTTCTCGCTACACCTACCACGGGAAAATAGGATTAGACAATTACGGATCAACATCTGTGTGTTCAAAGAACCACTTGTAACACGGAAATGTAGCTTGAGACAACCATGGATCATCATGTGTTACTTTGGGTGATTCCCTAGAGTAAAGTTTTGTGCACATATACCACTGAAATGTGTATTCAGACCACTATGAATCTTCATATGTAACTTTAAACTGCCTTTCACGGTAAACATAGCTCCACAAGTTCCACAGGAATAGAGCCACTATGGATGAAAAAGTGTTCCTTTAAATATCTTTTCTCCGCAAATTTTTTTCCCCATATATCACAGGAATAAGGCTTATCGCCACTATCGATCATCGTGCGTTATTTCAGGTAACATTTCGAGCAAACATTGCTTTACATGTAGCACACAAATAAAACTTGAGACCACTATGACTCATCATGTGTGTGTGTGTGTGTGTCTAAATTGACTTTCCTCATAAACGTTTCTCCGCATGTTCCTAAGGAATGAAAATGAAAATCCACAGCCTGCTTCTAGCCTCCGACCGGGTAAGAAAAGGAATGAATGAAGCCCCCATCTAGCGGCGAGGATATGGACTGTGCCGGCTGCCGAGGCCTGACGCACTCCTCTGGGGCAATGATTAAATAAATGACAGATGAAATGAAATGATAGTGGAGAGTGTTGCTGGAATGAAATTTTGACAGGGAAAACCGGAGTAACCGGAGAAAAACCTGTCTGCCTCCGTTTTGTCCAGAACAGATCTCACATGGAGTGACCGGGATTTGAAGCACGAACCCAGCGGCGAGAGGCCGGCGTGCTGCCGCCTAAGCCACGGAGACTTGATGTTCCTAAGGAATAAGGCTTTAAAAAACTATGGAACATCAAGTGTTACTTCAGGTCAGCATCCCAAGTCGAGTTTGCTCTGCATAAACTGCAGGAATAAGGCTTCTTGCCACTATGCATCATCATGTGTTTCTTCAAGTCATCTTCGCGAGCATTGTTTGCTGCATGTAAACCACAAGACTAAGGATTTAAACCACTAGGGAGCATCAGTTTTTTTTTTCAGGACACATTTCCACATAAATTTTGCTCTACATGTACCACAGGTTTCTGGCTAGAGCCCGTTAAGGAACAACATATGTGCTTTCGAATTAAACTTCCTAGTATTGTTTTCTCCATATTTACTTCATGAATATTAATTTTGGCAACTTATCTCTTCAATTTTCCTATCTCAGTGTTGTTGCCGCTACACTCACCACAGGATTATTGTGTGTTTAGAGAACCTCTTGTTCCACTTGTAACATGGAAATGGGACTAAAGACCACTATGGATCATCATGTGTTTTTTCACGTTATCTTTCCGAGTAACGTTTGCTGCACAAGCACCACTAAGATTTGGCTTGAGACCAGCTATGAATCTTCTCGTGTTTCTTTAATCTGTTTTTCTCAAGAAACTTCGCTCGAGAATTTCCACAAGAATAAAGCCCTACACCACTATGAATAAGCAGTGTATCTTTAAATTGCTTCTCTCCGTAAGTACTACAGGAATACGGCATTACCCCACTATGGATCAACATGTGTTTCTTTAAATTGCCTTTCTCCGTAAACTTTTTTCCGCATGTATCACAGGAATATGGCTTTAAACCAGTATGGATCATGGCGTGTTTCTTTAAATTGCTTTTCTCCGTAAACTTTGTTCCGCATGTACTACAGGAATAAGGCATTGCACCACTATGGATAACCTTGTGTTTATTTAAATTACCTTTCCCAGTAAACGTTTTACCGCATGTATCACAGGAATATGGCATTACACCATTATGGATCATCATGTGTTTCTTCAGGTCTGCTTTCCAAGTATAGTTTGTTCCGCATGTACCACAGGAATACAATTTTTTGCCACTATGTACCTTTGTGTGTTTCTTCAGGTCACTTTTCCGAGCAAAGTTTGATCCACATGCACCACAGGAATGTGGCTTGAGACCACTATGAATCAACATGTGCGTTTTTAAATTCCACTTCGTAGTAAAGTTTGCTCCACATGTATCACAGGAATTTGGCGTGTTAACATTTCCATTCAGTGAGGCTACGTATCTATCTGGTGTTGAAGTATGCTCTGAATTCTGGTCGCTGCTGTGAATAATTTCTCATGTTAGAACGAGTAAAATACCCACTAATACAGAGTGCCAGGAAATGTTCTCCGCAGTGCCTCCATGAGTGAGCGAGAGATAGCATCAGAACTACAGTCGCTTGTCAAAACCAACAAACAAACAAACAGTAAACTTCCTACTCAACACAGCCATTCATAACAGATGCTGGAAGTGCTGATGACACATACACTCGCTTATTGCAAAACACACTGACGAATGCATCAGCTTACAACCCACTTGTGTGGGATTCACCCTGTCAAGGACACCATGCTGCCAACTCAACTGCTGATGCTAGCTCTGGCAGAAGCCGGCAGTCTCTGCGGAGCACATTTCCTGGCGCCGTGTATTATAATATCAAAAATTAAATAGCACAAATCCGGAAGTATATAATAATCTTCTGTATTCGTAGAACCAGATATAGGAGCTGAGATGTAATGCGTATGATGACGATCGGAAGTAGTCACCCAGGGGATTTTTAGACCCAGGTAATTTGTTTCAGGGATTAACACCGTTTACCATTTCAGTGCAATCAAGTTGACCAACTTAAAAGCATTTTATTTCGCTATGTTAGATGATGAAGGGAAACGGAATAATTACTTTGCGGTCAAGACATCCAACAAGTGAATATACAGGTTCATTTTGAGCAATTTTCATTTATTTGCAAGTTCTCCTTCAATACTACGAACTGAGCTCGTTTCTACTTTTAAATGAAGACGTGTTCGTGCAGGTGATATATATTATAAAAACAATACTGTTTTATATTGTATGTTGGAGTTTTTGGGTTTATAGTTCTTACGGATGAACGTGTTAATCTTATTATAGCAAGAAAAAAAGCACTTGTGCTAGTCAACATGATCTTCCAACGTCTTGATTAAATGGATCAGTAAATATTGAGTGCTTTAATATAGTACGAGAGTTTAGGCCATGAGGGTTCCTATCCACGGGGTATTTGTATAGACAACCCACAATCCAGGTACAAGGCCGTGTGCACTACCGACCGAGTAAGAGCACAGAAGGTCGTGTGAGGGCTCAACCGAATGGAATCCATCCCCGCTATATAAAGGAAAAATATCCACACTACCGGGGAAATAAGACAATTTTAAAGAATATGCGCACTTGAAGCTCTTCCAAGATGGCGGGCTTTTCAAACTTTATGGAAGATGCCTCCATACTCCCCTAACACCTACCGCTATCCCACCACCACCCTCAGAGTTCCCTAAAATTCCCAAGAAAGTTTTCAAAATTTAATTAGATTTTACACAAAAGTCCAGCTTTGCCTCCACTTACTTGTGCTAGGCTCATCTCTGTTGACCTACTTTGGTAAGTTTATTTTCCCTTCCGTCTTATTTATCGATTTATTTATTATTTCATATTTATAACTATTTATTCAATATCGATTTACCGATTATTGATGAGCTACAAGGTCATCGACCCAAGATTTCGAAAAATAGTCGATATCACCCGTACGAGATGATCGAAAAAAGTAGTGTGAGGGCTAAAACAAAAGGTTCTATCATCCTTTATTCGTAGAACTCATCATCTCATTTTTTTATGTTTTTATTTTTAATGATGGACGTTTCCAAGGGTAGGTGAGGTTCAGAGCGGTTTCCACAAAATCATGTAACATGAAACCTAGCTGCCCACAACAGAATAGCCCGAGCGGACGATCTAAGATCTAAGATGGCCGCCGATTGATTTTGTATTTTTAAATTTAATGTTTATTATTATTACTATCATCCGATTCGGTCAACTAAGGACCACGTTATTTCAGCCGCTTCCCCTTAGTTCTATCCCAGTATTCCTGCATGAATTTTCTGAAAGCCTCCTTCCTTTCGTCAGTCCAATCCTTCCCTGTTTTCAGCTTTGGCTTTTATGAGTATTGCTGGTGTCTTCCAAGTTATCTCTGAGGAGGAGTACGTTCTTGGATGTCTTCAAACGTGATCCCTACTTCAAGAAGATCTCTTTCAATCTCGGTGAATCATATTCCCTTAGTTTTATTGTTTACGAACTGGGAAAAGATGCTGTTGGTCAGGCTAAGATTTCATGCGTGTTATGTGGTAATTGAAATTAATCCTTCCTTTCCTTGTGATGTATGTTGTCCTTTCCACACATGGGTATAGTTCGTTGTTGTGCCACCTCCTGAACTCTCCATTTTCCCTGATTGGTCACAGTATCTTACTTAGAATTTATCACTCTTTAGCCTCTATCTTTTCGATCAAAACTTTCCTGTTCAATGCAAGGTATTCTCCTGCATACAGGATTTCTGGACGAATAACTGAACAATAATGTCTGAGCTTGGCATTGAGAGACACTGATCTCTATTATAAACATTCCCAGTTAGTTGGAATGCCACTACCAACTTGTTGATCCTTGATGTGGATGCTTCTTTCTCAGAATTGTTTGGTGTTATCCACTCACCTAAGTACTTCTCTGTCCACCTGATTATTCCCTGCTTTACATATTAACTCTCTGGAGGCTAGCTTGATTTTAGTTATCAACTCTGTTTTCTCAAAGGAGATCTGGAGGCCTACTTTTGCTGCTCGAGTTTTGAGTTGGTTAATTTGTTTTGTAGCAGTTTCTAGGGAATCAGAGAAGACCGCAAGATCGTCTGAAAAAGCTAAGCAGTCAACTGAGAGAAACATTCTTTTCTAGCCTATTCTGCGTACATTCCCAACCCCTCCATTACGTATCTCTTTGCGCCATTCTCGGATAGAGACGATAGTCCATCTGATTGCGTAACACCTGTCTTGATTTCGAAGGCGTCTTAAATCTCTCCCCTGAAAATCACTCCGGAGGTAGTGTTGGTTAAGGTCTGTCGAATGATTGTCCTCGTTTTGTTATCTAAGCCCATTTCCTTTAGATTTTGGAGGCCTTCTTGAAGTCGATGAAGGTGAACACAAACATTCTGTTCCTAATCCTCTGATATGAAAGAATAGATTTAAGGTTCACTATCTGCGCGGGACATGAGCGTCCTTTTCTAAAGCCTCCTTGATATTCTCCCAGTTGTGAATAGAGTTGCTTTTCTTCTCGAGTCTGAAACGCTTTTGAGATCATTTTGTATGAAATCAAGAGGAGCGAGACGCCTCGGTAATTGTTATCAACAGCTTTATCACCTTTCTTGTGAGGGGGATAAATTAGAGCTGAAGTCCAGTCACTTGGGAGTTTCTCGGTTTCCCAGATCTCTTGAATGATCTCTATTAGTTTGTCAATCGCCTTGTCACCAGTGAATTTATTATTTAATAATTATGTATTTAATATTGATTCTTATGTATTTATTTATTTGTACTAATTATAATTTATTTTATATTCAATATTAATTATTACAATTATTATTATCCGACGTGGAGGTTTACATTATCGAGACGGCTATGCGGGTTGCGGCATGTGTGGCTCGCCTCATGGTAACGTCATCTTTACAACAACAATATACCTGTTGAGAATTAACAGCCAGGCTATTGCATGTGAAGGGTTTCAAGTTACCTTATCAAGCAAGACCACACCTGTTGCGTGAGGTCAGAGGGGTTTGGTCATCCGTGTAACGTGGACAAATTAAATATTTTTAATTATTATTACGTTTTTATTTATTTATTAATTATTTACTAAATATGTATTTACTTATTTAATATTATTTGCTGATTATTGATTGTTTTATATATTTTTTGTTATGAAATTATTTTTTATTTTATTATTATAACTATTCTTTAATATGTATTTATTTATTATTTTATTTATTTAATATTTAATATATACTGATTATTAAAATTATTCCATTATTTTATTTATTTGTTCATGGGCGTTACTACACTGGACAGCATAGCCGAGCGGTCCATCCTAGATTTGCAACGCCGGCCACGATGGCAGCGTCCTCAGACGACCCTTCCAAGATGACGGTCCCACCTACACCATACCCTTGACCCCTCCCCTCAAACCCTATCCCCCAAAGCCCACCTCCACCACCGCCAGTATTCCCTTAAATTCTGAACAGATTTTACCAAAATTTACCAGATTTTCCTCAAAGACCAGCATCGCTTACACTTACTTATGCCTTGCCGCCCTTTGACAACCTCCATTGCTAATCTCTTATTCTCTTCCCATCCACATGCCATTCGCGAGTCGTGTAACTTACCAATATAATAAAAAATCACCATATTTCCAAATATCACCAAAATTCTATAACTCATCAAATTAACCAATTTCCACCAAAATACTTCCAAAATTACTAAGAATCCCCCAAATCGACTACAATACTCAAAAAAATTCTCAAATCACCCACATTCTCCAGATTTACTCCGTATTCACCAGATTCCCCAAAAATCCTTACAAATATACCAAGATTCCCAGAAATCCTTCCAATTATATTCAGATTCCCCAAATACATCAGAGTACCTAAAATCCACAAAATATTCCTCAAATCCTGCATTTCCAGAGGAGTCCAGACTTCCTCGTAAGAAACGGGTTATACCATACATTTACATAAATTAAAAAATAGTAAAATTAAGCAATCAATCGGCCATGTCACATCAACAGCTCGGGCTATCCTGTCGGGGCAGCTAGGTAAAATGTTACATGTCTGCGGAAACCGCTTCGAACATCACCTACACTTGTAAAGGTCCATCAATAAAAAAATACTGAAAATAGGAGGGGATGGAGACCTTTAATTTAAGCCCTCACGCACCTTTCTCCGATTACGCGTTTGGGTGATATCCACTATTTTCGGAAATCTCAGGTTCAATAATCGATAAATCGATAATCAATAAATAAAAATAATTAATAAATATTTAATAATATATGGATGAGCCCGGCCTAGTAAGAGGAAGTAAGTGGATGCATGGTGGATTTTGTGTTATATCTAATTAAATTTGGAAAATCTGTTTTGAATTCAATGGAATTCTGGGGGTGGGGATAGTAAGGGATGGGGGTAGGAAGTACAGAAGGTGGTATGCAAGCATCTACCATAAAGTTTGAAAACCCCGCCATCTTAGAGGAACCTAGGTGCGCATGCGCACTAATAATCCTTAATTTCGCCGAGGGTGCAGGTAGTTTTTATCTTATGGGGTAATAGAATTGTCCCATAGGTAGAGAGGATGGAGTCCCTTCGTTCCATCGCTCGCACGACTTCCTCCGATTACTCGTTCGGGAGTTCACACGTCCTTGTCCCTGGATGTATCGCGGGTGCCTATTCCGTTACCCCTCGGATAGGCCCCCTCCACTCGCAAGCACGGGCAACTGAACAACAAGGAACTAGCGATGTGTTCAAGCGATACAAATTAATTCGCTATATAATAGCCTAGATGGAATATATATGTGTTATCATACTTCACTATTGACAACCTTATGGATGAATGAAGAGCATTATTTAGGGCTACACCCTTTGTGTAGAGATGATTGATTTACCTGGCACATAGTACATATAGTGTGGTCGGTTTTAATGTACAGAAAGTGGCAACCCATTAAGAACCGCACCACACAGCACACACTTATCCAACTCTCAGCATACCACTGCATGCCTCCCCTCCAGCGTCCCACATTTTAACTGGCACGATATAATCAGAACGTTTACTTTTATCACCACAATGGCTTAATCGCCCGAAGTAGTATTTAAAAATGCTCTACCCGTACTTGCAATCCAATTAGATTACAGTATGTACACAGTATTTCCAAACTAATTTATGGGCCTCTATTGACAATTGTTGTGTACAAATGCGAGTTAATTGGGCATTGCGATACGCCATTTACTATTTTCTTAAAGAAATTACGTAGCCTCAACAATTAAACTTTGTCAGTCTTGCTTTTAATCCTTGTGCCGTGGAGTGAAGCGATTGATTATCTGTAAAGATTTTGTTCCCAAGTGAATGCCAATGGTTGATGGCTTGACCTGGTATACATGTTTTGTGTGGATGGGATCAACTGGAGTTGTTAACATACCCATGATTGGGTTTTAACGTAATCCAAACTTTCCTTTATAGCGTTAAGTTGTAAAATTCATCCTCCGCGGTAGTAATGTAATATTATGCTAACTAACCATCTACTGAATGAGAAAAATGGTAAACAGTTCAGTTAGCCACTGGAGCGTCAGCGAGACAGTCGCGACACAATCCATCATCATCATCACCTTGATGAAATACACCAATAGTCCGTTGCCATAGTCCTAGTATTTGCATATAGCTCCTAGTGTGGTATTATGCAGTGTAGGTGTTGCTACTGGGTGAGTGACGCAGTGTGGAGCAATAGCTCCTAGTGTAGTGTTATACAGTGTAGGTATTACTACCAGGTGAGTGTTACAGTGTGGTGCAATAGCTCCTAGTGTAGTGTTATACAGTGTAGGTATTACTACTAGGTGAGTGTTACAGTGTGGTGCAATAGCACATAGTGTAGTGTTACACAGTGTAGTTATTACTACTAGTGGAGTGTTACAGTGTGGTGCAATAGCACATAGTGTAGTGTTATACAGTGTTGGTATTACTACTAGTGGAGTGTTACAGTGTGGTGCAATAGCACATAGTGTAGTGTTATACAGTGTAGGTATTACTAATAGTGGAGTGTTACAGTGTGGTGCAATAGCACATAGTGTAGTGTTATACAGTGTAGGCATTACTACTAGTGGAGTGTTACAGTGTGGTGCAATAGCTCCTAGTGTAGTGTTATACAGTGTTGGTATTACTAATAGTGGAGTGTTACAGTGTGGTGCAATAGCTCCTAGTGTAGTGTTATACAGTGTAGGTATTACTACTAGTGGAGTGTTACAGTGTGGTGCAATAGCATATAGTGTAGTGTTATACAGTGTAGGCATTACTACTAGTGGAGTGTTACAGTGTGGTGCAATAGCACATAGTGTAGTGTTATACAGTGTTGGTATTACTACTAGTGGAGTGTTACAGTGTGGTGCAATAGCACCTAGTGTAGTGTTATACAGTGTTGGTATTACTACTAGTGGAGTGTTATACAGTGTTGGTATTACTACTAGTGGAGTGACACAGTGTGGTGCAATAGCACCTAGTGTAGTGTTATACAGTGTTGGTATTACTACTAGTGGAGTGTTACAGTGTGGTGCAATAGCACATGGTGTAGTGTTATACAGTGTTGGTATTGCTTCTAGTGGAGTGTTACAATGTGGTGCAATAGCACATAGTGTAGTGTTATACAGTGTAGGTATTACTACTAGTGGAGTGTTACAGTGTGGTGCAATAGCTCCTAGTGTAGTGATATACAGTGTAGGTATTACTACTAAGTGAGTGTTACAGTGTGGTGCAATAGCACATAGTGTAGTGTTATACAGTGTTGGTATCACTACTAGTGGAGTGTTACAGTGTGGTGCAATAGCTCCTAGTGTAGTGTTATACAGTGTTGGTATTGCTACTAGTGGAGTGTTACAGTGTGGTGCAATAGCACATAGTGTAGTGTTATACAGTGTTGGTATTACTACTAGTGGAGTGTGACAGTGTGGTGCAATAGCACATAGTGTAGTGTTACACAGTGTAGTTATTACTACTAGTGGAGTGTTACAGTGTGGTGCAATAGCACATAGTGTAGTGTTATACAGTGTTGGTATTACTACTAGTGGAGTGTTACAGTGTGGTGCAATAGCTCCTAGTGTAATGTTATACAGTGTAGGTATTACTACCAGGTGAGTGTTACAGTGTGGTGCAATAGCACATAGTGTAGTGTTGTACAGTGTAGGTGTTGCTTCTAGTGGAGTGTTACAGTGTGGTGCAATAGCACCTAGTGTAGTGTTATACAGTGTAGGTATTACTACCAGGTGAGTGTTACAGTGTGGTGCAATAACACATAGTGTAGTGTTGTACAGTGTAGGTGTTGCTTCTAGTGGAGTGTTACAGTGTGGTGCAATAGCTCCTAGTGTAGTGTTATACAGTGTTACAGTATATATATATATAGTATGATCAAGTAGGGAGTGATAGAGGAGTAACACCTCTTTAAAAAACCTTGGTCCAGCTGGCCCGGCTGGTAGTACCTTGTTAGGGTCCCTTGCCAGGGTGAAGTCCTCAACGGTACCTGCAGTGAAAGAGGTGAACTCTGGCACAGTGTGGTTGGCGGAAGGGGCAGCCTATTGCACAGGTTTAATAGGGCAAACTATTGTCCATAGTTATGATGGGCAGGTTTTGGCCCAACGGCAAAATGAGCGGATGAGGAGCCAATCACTCTCATGGCTCCCAACGGTCATAGAGGCGGAAGAGGCCACGCCAGACGCACCTCAGTAGTACTTGAGTATGCGGCAGTTCGTTGCAGTCTCTGTGTTCGGTCCTGCATGTCTCATTCTTTGTGAGCCGCAGGATAAGGCTCAGAGATCATAGTGTGTGGGTCTCGTCCTGGCAAGCTGAGATCCACCCTAAACAAATTCACGCCAGTGGCACTTCTTCCGAACGTCACTTTTCCAAGTCCAACGGCGATGGGATATGGACGGTGGGGGCAGGTTATGGGTGTAGCTGGAAGCCCCTAGTTCGGACCTGCACGTTGGCAGCAAATGTGTGATGGTCGTCTTCCGGAGACTCTGTGACTACTCAGGAATTCGGTCCTGCATCTGTGTTTGGGCAGGCCTATTTAGGATCACCGCTGCCCACCCCACATGGGGAAGGCCCTAGAAAAGGTGGGCTAAACATCGGAAGTCACAATCTTGGTCCGGCTGGGCAACCGCACTCAGCAGGTCACCCCTCATGCGGTCGAAACTCAAAAACAGTAATGAATCACAATTTGATTATTGGATCATCGAACATCAGAACCTTCCTTGATTTGGACAATAACATTAGACCTGATAGAAGGTCAGCTCTCGTAACCCATGAGTTATTAAGACTCAACGTTGACATTGCTGCTCTCAGTGAAACTAGGCTGTCTGCTGAAGGCAAGATTACTGAATCTGGAACAGGATATACCATCTTCTGGAAAGGAAAGGAGGAGGGTGAATGTCGTATTCATGGTGTGGGCTTCGCTGTAAAGACCAAACTGGTAAATTATCACCAACTTACGCCCATTGCAATCAGCGAAAGGCTCATGACCCTCCGCATACCACTCTCAGGAGGTTCCTTTATGACACTCATCTCTGCCTATGCTCCTACCTTAGATTCTGATGATGAAGTAAAGGCTCAGTTCTATAATCAGCTAAGTGAAATCATCTCCAAGGTACCATCTGCAGATAAACTCTTGCTCCTCGGTGACTTCAATGCCAGAGTTGGGAAAGATCACAGGCTATGGAATAATGTGATGGGCAAACAGGGACTTGGAAAATGTAATCCCAATGGACTGTTGCTTCTTGGTCTTTGTGCAGAACACGAACTTTTCATTACCAACACGCAGTTCCGGCTACCTGACCGCTTCAAAACCACGTGGATGCATCCTCGTTCCAAACATTGGCACATTCTTGATTATATCATTACCCGGCAATGTGATAAGGACACTCTTATTACCAGAACAGCAAGGAATATAGACGATTGTTGGACAGATCATAAACTTCTTATATGTAAGCTCAGGATATCCATCAGACCTAAACCACCTAGGAACATCAAAAATTTGCCAAGAAAGAAGTTTAATACATCCAAACTTCAGGATGAATCCATGTACAAACATTTTGGAAACAGGATCGTCACCCAGTTATCAGAAAACCCAGTAACAAATGATATTCAGCAAGAATGGGCCACATTACAGAAGATTATCACACAGTCAGCTGAGGAAACCATTGGTTTTATAGTGCGGAAAACACAAGACTGGTTTGATGACAACAATGAGGAAATTCTGTCTCTCATCAATGCCAAAAGGAATGACTATCTTGCCCATCTTCAAGACCCAACTTCCAACACAAGGAGAGATAAACTACTGGAACTCAAGGGTAAATGCCAGACGCAGATAAGGCAGATTAAAAATACTTGGTGGCAACAGAAGGCTCAGGAACTGCAGAGACTATCGGATGCTCGAGACTTGAGGAACTTCTATGCCATACTGAAGGAAATATATGGACCATCTCGCTCATCATCAGGTACACTGAAAAGCGCTGATAATTCTACTACCTTTACTGACAGTCAAGAAATCTTGGAACGCTGGAAGGAGCACTTCTCCAATCTCCTAAATCGTCCATCAGAAGCTGCTGAAGACTTCCTCTGTGATGTGCCGCAACAACCTGAACAACTGTGGTTGGCAGTACCTCCCACTTATCATGAATTCAGTGCAGCTCTCACCCAATTGAAACCCAGAAAAGCACCTGGCCCAGATAACATCCCTCTGGAACTAATTCAAGCCGGAGGTCATTCCCTCAAAACAAGAATTTTCATCCTTATCCTCAGAATATAGGAATCAAGAAAGGTACCTGGAGACCTAAAGAATGCCACTATCGTCACTATCTTTAAAAAGGGTGATCGCAGTGTTTTTGGCAACTACCGTGGTATATCACTGCTATCAATTGTGGGGAAGATTCTTGCAAGAATTCTACTTAACCGCCTCAAGGTTATCTCTGAGAGGATCCTCCCAGAGTCACAATGCGGATTTAGAACTTCCAGAAGCACAATTGACTTGATTTTCTGTGTGAGACAGCTACAAGAAAAATGTAGAGAACAACAGAATCCACTCTTCTTAGTCTTTTATGACTTGGAAAAGGCATTTGATTCGGTTCCAAGACCAGCCATGTGGGCAGTGCTGAAGTGGTTTGGTTGCCCTCAGCGTTTTGTAGATCTAATCAAAGCTCTCCATGATGGCATGACAGGTCAGGTTTGCCATCAGAATAAGATGTCCGATGAATTTCCCATTACCCATGGACTGAAACAAGGATGTGTACTGGCTCCAACGCTTTTTGCGCTGTACTTGGCTGCAATGCTTTATGATTCACCCACAAACATCCCAGGTGTGGAGATCAAGTATCGTTTTGATGGAGGGGTTTTCAACCTAACTCGCCTCCGCTCCTTGAGGAAAACTCAGGTTACTAAGGTTACTAACATGTTGTATGCAGATGATGCTGCGTCACCAACTCTCACACCAGAAGAGCTGCAAGAGTCAGTTAACTGTTACAAAAGTGCATGTGATTGCTTTGGTCTTACCATAAATGTCAATAAGACTAAAGTCTTGGCACAACCTTCACCAGGCACACCACTTCCTCAGTTCAATATCTCCATTTCAAATTTGCCATTAGAACAGGTTGACCACTTCTCGTACCTGGGCAGTACCATTTCTGTGAGCTGTACCTGTGAGCAGGATGTGGATAAGAGAATTGGCGCAGCCCATGCAGCATATGGACGATTAGCGCACCGGGTCTTCATGAATAAAGATCTGTCCATGAGTACAAAGCTTATGGTGTACAAAGCAGTAGTCATTTCTACATTGTTGTATGGCTGTGAAACGTGGACCCTTTACCGACGTGATCTTAGGAAGCTTGAGCGTTTCCACCTACAAAAACTTCGATCAATGGATTGGTCATGTCCATCGGATGGATGATGTGAGATTACCTCGTCAAATGCTATATGGTGAGTTATGCTATGGCACCAGACCTCATGGTGGTCCTAAGAGGCGCTACAAGGACCAATTTAAGCAGACCCTGAAATTGACAGGTCTTGATTCACAAACCTGGGACATGCTGGCTGAAGACCGCTAACTTGGCGCCGTACCATCTCGGATACTGTAAAGACGTTTGAAAGGGATCGACGCATACATGAAGAGGCCAAGCGTCAAGCTAGGAAACTTCGAGCAGCCCAACCACGTCCTCCTCCAGCAATACTATGCGACTTGTGTGGTCGCTTGTTCTATGCCAGGATTGGACTCTTTAGTCACCGTAAACACATCCACAAACTGGACTGAAGGAAGAAGATTTATACTCGGATTCAAGTTAAAGCCGATGATGAGTATTTGCATGTGAGCGAACGTAATATAGTGTTATTTTGTTAAGCGAAATTGAGTGTTTTACCTTAAGCCACAAAATGAAACTCACACAAAACTTTGTGGCACGATTAGGTATCTCTATACAAATATTTTATAGGTTTGGCCTGAATAATAATGAATTAATAACTCTTCATTAATTATAGGGTGGAAACGCGTAAAATTCATTTTGAAGCTGCAAGTCAAGCACGCGCATTAAAAATGGAAAACCCTAACCATTCCTACAAAGTGGGTAAATATGAAGTAACATGTTGTTGGTATGTTTAACACTTACTCATTTAAGCGATTTCCACTTTCATCAGCTTCTCCAATCTTATTTTCTTCTTTTACATCCTGGGGATAAGATGGAATAATTTATGTTATCTCCTTCTACTTTTACACAAATGACAACCCATTAAATTGTACGGCACTGCTCAGCTGAAGTGAAGATATATTCGCTGAATAACGTTCTACTGTCCTTCACATCCTAGTGCTAGACATACACTTTATACAGATAAGTGGTTATACTCCCCAGTTCTGAAACTTAAAATACACTTGTAGAGACCAAGTTAAACTTAGAGCGAATGAAAATAATATGATCAGTGCCTTAATGGAAGTATTAGCTTTAAGGATTGAGGAGAAAAAAAACTTTTACTTTTAATTCTTTTAGTCGTAAGACCATAAGGGAGGGGCAGACGATAATACAATAGACCATAACAGGTCCTACGGAACAACACGTGCACATATCATTGAGTAACACGCTACTAGACTGTCCATATGAGCATAACATTTGAGAATGATGGCATAAATCTATAAACCTTCAGAATATTATAAGGCTTTTCTTCATAATTCACTGCAATTTAATATTTTAATGTTCAATAAGAAGTTAGATTGAGGTAATTAGATGCGTCTACAAAGTGTCTATTGTAGAGCATGCTAGTAACTGCAAGAATTGTGTGTCTGCTAGTGTACGGGAGCACACAGCTTGCAAAGGATATTAGGGCAGGTACTAACAGCCAAACGCTTCCAATTGTCATCAACAAAATTGAGAGAATACGAGACTTAATCCTGAAAGCTGTTAGGTGATACGGAGATGTCTTGAACTTAAGCAGATCTGAAGATGATGTTCTGTTTTGATGCAAGGAACGAGATCCGGAATAGAAGATTCCACAATCTTAATATCCGTGTGCTGGGCTGTATCGTCCTGCGAAGGAGGAATTATAGCTTACAGATGTTCTTAAACTTGCACTGAAGGAATCAAGGAATAAAATAACATACTAATGGCAATTCAACCCCACGTTCATAGATTTCTTTCGTCTATGGCAACATGGCAAGGAACCTAACAGTTATTTTGCAGGTGTTATCAAAAAGCATTTCAGTTAGTATGCACTCGCAAAACGTAGCCCTAGCATATTGTCACTAGCAATGATGGTCTGTATCTTCCTGCAAAGAAATTACTTCTTGCACATATATGTTCCCCTTTTGAGTCTCTAATAGGTCTTCCAGCGTCATCTTCTGAAGTTCTGAGCCATCGTCTAACACGAAACCTCATCTAGAAAGTGATTTCTTAACAATTTCAACAGATGGGCTCTATCACAGAAATCCCACACATTTGTGCTACTGTCCACTGATTGCTGAAAAACCTTCTATTACTGTTTACATGTAGTTCCTTCCAGACTTTAAGTGTTTTTCCATCCCATATCACAAGCTACTGTGACAATACGATTGCCACAACCCTCAAGCTGGCTAATAATGTTTTGTAACAACTCTGAAATCATTAACACATCGAAGACATGAAAAGCGGGCTACCTCCATTTAGCAAAAAGCCCTCGGACCATAGCTACTTGGGCGTTAATGTGGGGCCCTAAAATGCGATCGTCTGACGAATCGTAGGATATTTGGCTGTCAATATTTATTACATCAAACGACAAAACTGCAATTTTCTCTGAGTCCTAGTAATTTGCTGCTCTGGCTTTCAAAAAAGTGCCTCTCTCAGAATTCCAGGTCTGCACTTAAAATGCCGAATTAATTTCTGTCGAGTTGATCGGCATTGGTAGTGGAATGTTACGACTTCGCAAATATTCGTATGCGTTCTTCGAAATTGATCTTAATGCGAGGGCATTTGCTATGTCCTCTGAGGAACATTTCAACCTCTTTTTTACCTCCTAATAACCATCGAATCTGCCCTGCAGTAAAACAAGTGTAGAGAACTTTTAACATCTCCCTTCTTTGAGCCGCTTCCTTTCGTATTAAATCCACATTTATATTTTCCATAACCTCGACCCGTTTACGTAGTTGTATAATTTCATCGTTTTGTAGCGATTCAGTGTTAGTTTCCTGATCAAGTTTCCGTTTTATGTGACAATGTCTCCAAGTTCGATAGTGCCGGTTTCCTCACGCTCCTAGATTCATGACGCTTTTCTCTGTCACTGGTGACCTGTAGAGTGTAAATAAGAGTTGTATTTCATGATTTCTACAGCACGTACGAGAATAACATATACATTGTGAAATAACAAATATTAAGACCACCGTCATTACATTGAATTCTAGAGAATCGCACCTCTTTATGCTGCATCAAATAAATACTGTAGCTTCCTTTGATATAGCAGATTGATTCAAATACCGATCAACATATTTATTGAACCAAATAAAGTTACTCGTACACTCAATAATTAAACAAATACCTGTTCTGCAATTTGGTCCTTGAAGGTGCTTGGGCTGTAGCACGCAATATTTTTTCTCTGTGGTAATCTCAAAAGTTCATTTCTAAAATCTCGATCAAAGTCATCTGGACGGAAATGTATAGAACAAACTCGAGCGTTATCGGGGTTGAATTTGTCACTTCGCTTAGAGCGTAGCACCCTCACTCGTCTGAGCTCCTCTCTACTTTTGGAAACCTGTGATACATAACACCAAAACCGGTGGTTTTGCTTCCCCAATGTGCGAAAGCACAATTAACTTTGTATTTACTGCTTTTACTCATGGTTAACAACAAGGTACGATAAAACAAATCAAAAGTGCAACGTTATTTTAGCTAGACGCGATTTTAAGCAACTATGCACTCTACTGTTGCAAGCCAACTACCTTATGTTGACTGCATGTTCCCTCCGTGTGACGTCACCAGCAAGCAAGATGTCACGTGATGAGAAGCGCAGCCCCCCTAGGTCATATAGTGTAGTGGAGGCAGCTCAGGAGTAACCAAGAGCCTGGGCTGCAACAGCTTACTGATGAACAGGTCATGTTAAAGCAACTTGATACCAATCTCAGACAGGGTCTTAGCAGTCTTCTTTTATTTCTGCTTAAATTTGGGGATTCGGACTTGGTCATCAGCTCCTCGCACTGGGGTGTATGTGGAAGGTTTGACTTTATTTGAGATACACAATATTTGACCATACAAACTGAAAACTTTCCATTAATTAAATCTCTAAAATGTATTTAGAATTCTGCATTGATTGTTCTTCTTAATTGAAGAAAGCCTTTACCGGTACTGTCTAACGCTAGGTCTCCTTAGCATGCCACAGTGGAGAGACAAACTTATCTGAATACAGGAACTATGATTAGATTGCTATTTATGGACAACATGGTTCAGTAGCTTGGCTTATCACAGTCTCACATGAAATGATGGCTACATTTTGATATAAATATAAGTAAGCCTCTGTGGATTTAATTGAAAGGGGGAGGAATGAAATCTTCTGAAGGCATCTGGTTAGTTCCAGCATCAAACATAGGAAGAAGCTACTCATTACTAAGCAATAAACTTAAAAACATGCCCTAATAATAATATAAAAAAAATTTTGCATGATTTTTTTCTGGACTTTTATTTATTATTTATTTACAAGTGTTCTTTATGCCCTAAGGTAAGAATTCGCTGGTTTTAAAGTACACTCCACACATCAGTTGTTGTTTCCTAACAAGTGTTATTGTTGCAGAAAGCTTTGGAGGAGCCTCTGACAACAGCACAGAGGACAATGGACAAAATGAAAAATGAAAGAATAACTAGAATATGAAGTGTAGAGCAACAGATATTGAAGAAAATAAAATGTGCTAATGCATTACTTAATAAAAATAAAATTAAAGTATGTAATGTTTATTGAGAACTAGTTTTTAATTCTGCAGGCCCTGATAGTTCGTGAAATTGTTGTCACAATACTGTCCTCCATTGATTATCAAAGAAAAACACTTTCCACAAAGAAAGAAAGAAAGAAAGAAAGAAATGTGTGAATGTACACCCTATAGCTACAACTGGTGATCTATTACAGTATTGTAATAGCGTGTGATGCAGTTGGCTACCACACGGGTCTCTTTGTTAGTGGGTGGTGCTCTGAACTGTTAGTCAATCCACATGTTTGACCTTATTGCACCTAAGGTATCTGTTCACAGAATAATCAACAGCAGATTTAGTAAGTTTCCCGTATATGATGCATAGAATGTTTTTTTATGATCAATGTAAGGCTTATGTATTTGCAACAATAGTATAAGGCCTTGTAGGTAAAGGAGGTTCTCTATTGACCACTGAAGAATCAGACAGGTTTCATCTCATACCCATTAAAATGTTGAGAATACTGTGGTAGCTCACAGTTATCCAAAAGCCATACAAGTTCCGGAGTCAAATAAAATTGGTTGTAAGGGAGAAAACTTAGTAGTTACTGGAACCACCACTGTAGAAGTGTTTGTACATTGTGTGACGTGAAACTTCTCCCAGCATTGTCTGAATCACAGAGAACCCTGAGACCTAAATTTGGAAATAGAGTGGAGGTGGTTGGATGAACTGTTTCCATTGACACTACTGGTATTTGGGAATCAAACACACGAGCACAGTAATGGCTGGAGAGTGGAGGTGAGTGGAAGCAAAATAGTATAGATGGAAATGCTAAAAAACAAGTTCTCAATAAAGATACATTTTTCTATTCAGCTTAGATTTCGTGACCAATGTATTGCATAAGTATAAGCCCTTGAAATGTGCATGTATCTAAAATTACACAAGGGACTATTTAGAAGTGTCTATGGGCTTAAAATTGAGGTGCATGGTCACTGCCGTATGGCCTAAATAATGTGAAGTGTGTGTCACATGGCATATGATAATTCTTCTACAGGATATCTAATAGACTAAACTATTAACAAAGGTAACATTAGTTACCAGTGGCCTACCACTTTCGAAAACAAAAAATAACGTAGATAAAATAGAGCCGTTTAATACTACCATTACCGTACCGTATGTATTTGGTACAGGTATAATCACTGGTAGTGTGATGATAGAAGCACCTCTAAATGGGGGTGCACCAATAAATTCTTATAAAATGTGAACACGCATTATGTTCGTATAGTCTGTAGGCCTAATAACACTTGACTTTTACCGGCACAGAACAACAGGGTGTACAGGTGTACTAATTATTATAAAATGTTACAAACCTGTCATGTTTTTGATCTTTATCGAAAACGAAACGAAAATATTGTTCACGTGTCTGAATAAGACACGATTTTCAGGACAACAGCATTCTTCCTTCTCAATAAAATCCAAAATCTCCAAGATACATAAATTAAGCCTAGTCCAGAAATATATATTATCTTCGTACCAGTATAACGTAATAATGTACAAGCTTTATATTATATTTATCTAATAAATACAGCCTAGAACTGGAATATATGGGCCAAAATGTTTCACGGACAGCAGCTGCTGCATATGGTGTTGCCTTCATCTACAATAGCTTCCAAGGTGCCAGTACAGTGAACCCACATTGTGAATACAATAACTTCTGCAATTGCTCACTGCTTAAATAAGAGATATTTATATAACAGGAAATATAGAACCTATGATCACCTGTATTTCAAGTTCTGATTTCACTGCCCAGCTTTCATCTTCGTACTTATCACCAGACTCATCCAGCTGATTATAAGAGGGGAACAGGTCAACTGATTCCTAGAAAGTATTATACAAGTATGAGCCAACGTAAAACATGCAGACATAATAATTGTACTAAGTTATGTGTAACAATAAAATATTAAACATCCTGATTAACCTACTATTTGGTAGCAAGTATTAAGTCACTAAACCTAGCTTGTCATGCACATCACTAAGATTGCTATGTTACACGATATACATAATAAATAAAACTTACAATATTAGGGAGTTCATCAGTTTGAGACGGCCATTCTGGCTCACTCTTAATGAGTGGTTGTTGCTCCATAATGTCCAGCAAACTAGAACACACAAAGTGCGCTTAAGGATTATAGGAAGTCATGCTTATACCAGTACGCCCACTCATTATCAAATGACGTAATTCCAGAACTCAGAATTCAAATAAGATTACAGTTATGAGAATATAACCCTCTAGGTGCAGACTGAGACGAAGAGGTTGACGGTAAAACTTATTCGACCAAGACGCTCGACCTAATACGATATCAGTTAAGGTATAATATCGAGTAAAATCTATCTATCATTCCGATAGAATGAGGAATTACTGGTGCCAGTCCATGAAATGAAGCGTCCTATAAATCGGTTTTACACAAATATGAGCACAATATATACGGAGCACAGAATTACACTACAAACCTATCAACGTAAACGTTAACTCAGGTCACACAACGAGTAGGCCAAATTACGTAATTCCAGAACTCAGAATTCAAATAAGATTACAGTTATGAGAATATAACCCTCTAGGTGCAGACTGAGACGAAGAGGTTGACGGTAAAACTTATTCGACCAAGACGCTCGACCTAATACGATATCAGTTAAGGTATAATATCGAGTAAAATCTATCTATCATTCCGATAGAATGAGGAATTACTGGTGCCAGTCCATGAAATGAAGCGTCCTATAAATCGGTTTTACACAAATATGAGCACAATATATACGGAGCACAGAATTACACTACAAACCTATCAACGTAAACGTTAACTCAGGTCACACAACGAGTAGGCCAAATTACGTAATTCCAGAACTCAGAATTCAAATAAGATTACAGTTATGAGAATATAACCCTCTAGGTGCAGACTGAGACGAAGAGGTTGACGGTAAAACTTATTCGACCAAGACGCTCGACCTAATACGATATCAGTTAAGGTATAATATCGAGTAAAATCTATCTATCATTCCGATAGAATGAGGAATTACTGGTGCCAGCCCATGAAATGAAGCGTCCTATAAATCGGTTTTACACAAATATGAGCACAATATATACGGAGCACAGAATTACACTACAAACCTATCAACGTCAACGTTAACTCAGGTCAAGGTAACTAGACTATAAGGTAGGACACTCCGGTGCCTCTCGCTCCCATTGGCTGATAAGCTGTGACGCAGCTCGGATGTAGCAGGCGCATGTCAGCTGATATTTACAATGCATTCTTACGGGAAACACAGTCATATTTCGCTTCTCTTTTCCGCTCGTGGTATTCAATCACAATAATGGCAATATGCGCATTATAAAGAGAAAGGTATAAACAATATATTGCAGTGGTTTATAATGCGAAATATACTTCATAAACACACACAAAAAATACGTTAGATTAACTACGCTACCGCACTTTAGTATCAGCTGAGCTTACAAGAAGCCTCACAAAACACAATAAAAGACGTGCAAAGGATGGAAATAAGAAATTTAGCAATAGCGATAAGCTACATAGTCATGCTTTAGCGATCCTGCGGTGTAGCTAAGTGCGTTATATTGCTCACTACGACCGCGATGGAAAGCTGCAGTAAGTCGGGAGTTCAGAGGTTCGAATCCCGGCGCTGACAGCGGCTTTCCACACTCTCTCCAGTCAAATGTCGAGATAGTAGCCTACCTTGTTTCAAGTTCCGGAGCACTTACCCCATTTCCCTCCCTAATAATTACGGTCACACACACATTACAACAGTCACCTTAAAAGCACGGATTACAAATTGAAGACAAGTACACGGAACTGATGATCAAGATGTCCCAGTCCCAACAACATACATGATTAATGTAACATTGGTATGAAAATGATCAGTTTATAAACACTTACCTTTAATGGGACTTGAGTTTTAAATGACGAAACGACCCAGAGTTTGTTCTTTATTGCTGCCTGTTTCTCCAGTAATTTGATCTTGATATGCCTATTCAGGTGACGGATTCAGATAAAAGTCCTTGTCCTCACGTATAAACGAATTATCTTCTCATACACTTCCGGGAAAATTGATTTTATTAAGGTGGTCAGGTAGGTCATTACATTTTTTTAAAATATATATATAGTTCGTCCATGAAAAGAACCGAACAAAACTTCAAATTCAATCATTTTATGGAGCCACTCATGTGTTGAACGAGTAAGTCCCCCCCCTTTGAAATGATGGATATCCAATCATCCCTGCTCTCGTCTGTTACACACAAATTTTCCCCCTTCGCACTTAAACTCTCATCAATGAACCTACTCTTGAATGCCACATAACCGGCAAAGTACTTAAGTGCATCTAGCGAAACGTCATCTTCACTGGAGAAGTATTACCGATGCAACTGGTAGCAAGTTTTAATTTTCAGCTTCTGCCGAGCACGTTAGATAACTCAATACCAAGATAAGTAGGCTATAACTCAGATGCTCACAATATTACAAAGACATTTTTATCGGTCTAGCAATAAAGTGGGGACCGGCAAAATGCACACGTAGCCAAGTGACTAACAGCCGAGAGATTACATTAATGCAGCTGCTATATTGCTAGATAATATAATTAATGTTATTGGTTGAAAGTCCCTTTTAACTGCTGCTTTTAGAGACGCCGGGGTGCCGGAATTTTGCCTCTAAGGGGATCATTATCGTGCCAGTAAATCTGTTAACACGGCTCCCTCGCATTTGCTTACCCTCAAATGCCAGCCGACTGCACCACGATTCGATCCAGCAACCTTGGGCATAGCAGGCGAGAACGTTACCGCTGACCACGCAGCCAGCCTATATATTACTACACCGATAAGAAAGACCCTATAGTTTCGTAAGCGTGAGAGTCCTTTTTGTAACTGTACCACAACTTCCTGCTAGGGTGAGCTTGATCCTAGAAAATGTTAAGAACTGAGAACTACGATATTTAACCTATTTAAGAGATGTGCATTTGTATGATCTATGCATATTATGAGAGTCCAGAATACTCTAACGTTTCAAGTTATTTGCACGATACAATGCCAAAGAATTTAACTGTCCAATGCAATTAGCTTATTGATTATTTAGCATTTTATTATATTCCTTATTTAAAACTATAGTACTTTTCAAGAAGTAGTAAATCAGTTGGGTGCAGCCCAAAATATTCATTTGAGGAGTTTGGACATCGTGACCATTTAGCCCCGTGCACTTGGGTGTGTGTTAAATTTGTCTGGTAACCTGTGTTATTGTGGTGTCTTTGTGTAGTTGCAAATCAGATGAGGATTGAGAAGAAGGCAGCCGTGGCCTAAGTTAGGAACCAACCCGGCAGTGGCAACTCATGGAAAACCACTTCCAGGCCGGCTGAGGTGGGAATCGAACCCACATCTTCTCAGATTTGCCTCACGAGGCTGAGTGTACCCGGACAGCCACGAATACTAACCGCTACACTACGTGGTGGTCACACAGTTGTTTGACTTGGGACTCCGATAACCGTTTAGCTTTTGGTTCAATGTTGTTTACCTCACTGATTAATTTTCAACATTACCATTTTGGAGTTCTATTTATTAGTTTCACGTAAACGTGAATCTTGGGATTATGAGCAACAGGACCTGCTTTTTTTACGTGGAATCCGAACCACAGGACATTGTATTTCACTTCGAAAATCTCACATGCATTGACCGGGTTATTTTATCAGTCTCCTGACAGGAGGGTAGCAAGTTTAATGGTACAGACTATAGTGATACGCCCTTTATAGGGTATTAGTTGACTGCAGAAGGGCATGCGAGGACTACCACATGCATATTTCTCTTCAAAAGCGTCCCTTTTTGTTGCTAGAGACAGCTGAGAACTGTTTGTTATACATGGTCGCCACGACAGTACCCAACCGATGACGTCACGCAGCAGCCTATGCTCTGGCAAGCCGAAGCGCGGAGCCCGGAGTGGCTCCCCCTGAACTCAGGTCACACAACCAGTAGGCCAACTAAGAAATTGGCAGTAACTGGATACAATGAGTTTCAGAAAATACAAGACAAAACCTCCGCCTCGTGTTACAAAAAACTCACTTCAAACCAGATACAACATAATCACCCCCTTTGAACCAACAATCAACGGGAGGGAATGGAGGGGATGAATTTATCATTACCAACTTATAGACACTGTCACGGGGTAACATTGATAATTGTCTTCATAAAGAACTTTCTAGTTACACATTTAAAGCTGCGTATCCTCGACAATTTCGTAAATTAATCTACAAGAGGCTCGAACATGTCCAAGCAGAACACAGGTTGAATCCCAGTGGCCGATCCAGGCCTTGTAGGCCCCTGGGCGATATGATAAGGTGAGGTCCACAACAATGGGAAATAATAAAACATTTAATGGAAAATAGTTTTGTTATAGTAATAATAATAATAATAATAATAATAAAATAAAGAATAGTTACAATATTTTGAATACCGGGGGTACACTACAGTACATTTTTTTTATTATGAAAGAAACCTTTAATTCCTCTTGATGAAGATTATGTAAACTATGAAATATTAAAAAAATATTAAAATATTATTTTGCGACTTTTTTTCCCGGCTGAAGTCTTTTATTATTTCACTGAAATCTAAACTTGTTAAACGGGCAAGGGACGTCATGGCTGTACTGAGAAAAGAATATGAATTATAAATTAGTTTGAAAAGTATAATTAATTAATGAATTAAATTTAAAACAATCCATGGCGCGGGGCCTCCCGGATCGTGGGGCCCTGGACGGTCGTCCTCCTCGCCCTCCCCTAGATCCGCCCCTGGTTGAATGAAACATCATCAATGTAAAGATTAGTCACGTCTGAAAAGAGAACTTCAAATATCCCTACATGGAACTCAGAAATTCTCAGATCTTAATATTGTGCCGCGAAGCACTTGGAAGACACTTAGACAAATTTCGACCAAGACCAACCACAATCCTCAGTCCTTAATGTAGAAAAAACATGGCGGCGATGGTTGCCCTACCAATAGCTAAGAGCATGTCATCGGGCTTGTCACAGTTCGTGTAAATAATTATTTTTACTCACCTAAGAGCATAGAAGATATCACAAGACGAGACTAGGATCCGAAGAAATATGCATCTATAGTTTAGACTTACCTGAATTAATTTATCTATATAGTGCTGGCCTCGAATTATAGGTTTCTTCGTCTTCACCCAAGGGGCAGCTGCAATAGTCTCACTGTCTTTGTGGTTCAATAAGAATCTTTTTGGCGAGTTATCACGATTTGTATTTAAGTTCACTAATTATAGATTAATATTATTAGCATAAAATCAAACAGATTCTGAAGTAGGAGAGTAGAAATTACCGTACCCGGTTACTGAAGTGCTGTCCCAGCACACGCAGAGTATTTGTGTACACAATCGGAATGAGAATGGTTGCCTGAAATAATCGAACCAACGCTATAGAGATACAATTCAATTGAGACCTCTCGTGGAATTGTCTAAAATATCGGGTAAAACGTCACACTGAATTAGTTGATTGAAATATGCAAATAAGTCATCGTGTGGATATCTGAACATAATTATGGAGATTACCACACAAAAAGGACACGAAAATATGTTACCATCTAACCTATTAAACATTCGCTGTTACCTTTTGGAATAGTTGTACGCTGGAAATAGTTGATTTAGTAATATAGGTAGGAAAGCACCATCTCCCTCTTACGGAATTATCACGGCACACCATCTCGCAATATAAGTACATAATTGGCAAGCTACTCACAACACTTTATTACACACATCATAATAAAAACTAACTTGCAAGCTGTAAGAATCACAAACGTATGGATAATGACGGAACACAATGAGTTCACTGTTTGGCACAGGGGAAATATCTTCCTTAACCAATAAAACAGAAGTTCACTGTAGTATTTGGCGTGTATACAAGGCAGTGTAGATCATCTGCCAGACTGGTAAGGATTTACGGAGGCACATGTAGCTGAGCGTTCAAGATAACGTCAACGGTTTGGTCTTGCCGTAGAAGCTCATTGCGTTTTCCCTTTACGTACTTACTGCGAGTTCGACACTACTGAAGTGTACTAAGCTATTACTATATTGTCACTAACTATAAAATCATTGCGGTGTATATTCTTGAGTCACTTATTAATGTCTTAGGTACTTCAACATCTGCAGTTAATTACACAATGCCATCGGTCGACTGAACAATCATCACACAAACGAACCAGTCCATAATAATCGTATTATCACATATTTACGTACGATTGCAGTATATTAACGCGAACTGGACTTTACAGACATACTGAAGACACTAAAATTTACAGATGAGCGATAGTTTATCCCAACTTTCATCAATGGAAGCTAATCAAAGCTAATATTGTATCCCAGCAATGAATGTTAACAAACAATATGTCGGGCTTCTGCATACGTCATTTTCACACTTTCGATACCTGCATTAAGGTCTGTGTATTGTAGTTGGTCTTGGTTCGACGATATTGCTAGCAACCTCGCCCCACTGATAATTTATAGCCTAGGCACGGAGTAATGGAAACTGTAAGACTAGGGATGTGCTTTTAACTGAAATCAGATTTATTTATATTATATATTCTTTTGCCCCGGTGACAAACTACATAACTTAATTAAATAAATACTTATTCCATCAAAGGAAGCCCACATTTATCACAATCATAAATCTATCCAACACACACTTTCCTCTTTGCCACTGTCTGGCATTATTGGTTATCGTGTTGGCATCCTGGACAGGCTGTTTCACTCAGTTCAACCGTGTCCCTCCTCGCCACTAAATTTTCATCTAATTTGGGTGAAAAGGCAGAATTATAATTTCCTTCTTTATAGCCTAGGCTACTGTTTCATTTCATAGAGAAGCTGCATGGTCACCATCGCATGTATTTTATCTCACGTGGCAAGTTATTCTGCAGCCAAGTCGGGTAAAACCACTCAGTGCCTTTTGAGCCGTTTATTCTCACTAAGCAGCTATGAATATGCCGCGAACTGTAGATTTTTATTGCTTCTTACTTCCCCCTTATTGCCACTGAAATACCACAGTAAAACTTTATCCCTAAATTGGCATCTTCTTTCCGGAAACTGCCGCTTAAAACTTTGTGTCCCAATTACCGTGCACTTGTCTTTATTTCCCCTTAGGGACAGCGATTTGGAACATGGAATATAAGCACGGGTGGCCTAGGATGGTGCCACCACACCGGGCGCTGTCATAAGGGTGGGGGCGCAGAAATGGCAGTGATTGCATGCGTAAAAATAAAACATAAAAAAGCAATCACCTTATTACTATTTAACTCTAATTCTATATTTCAGTCAGTTGGGGTGCGTATAAACTTATATTAACGAGTTGAAACCAATATCTACCTACTTGTATATTTGCGCCTCTCGGTCGACCACCCTCCGTTGTCTTGGCAGTCGTCGTCAAGTTGTGCATGTGGGTTGTGATTTATGTCTGTGTGGCATTGAAATTTCATTGTTGGAGCGTTGCTATTGTTGAACCAGGTAATCTCTGAGTATACTAAATGTAATGTAAGATACGTTGTTAGAAACCACATCATGTGAGTTAGCGGTATATTTTGTTTGCGTAGATAATATTCATAGCTAAGCATGACTTACATCCTATAAGCGCACAATATTGCATTTATTCTAGGAACATTTTAGTAATAAACACGGGAGTGTTCCTAGGATATTATATTATTATTCAGCTTATGGCTTTTAGTGCCGGGAGTGTCCGAGGACATATTCGGCTCGCCAGATGCTGTAGCTGCTTCAATGCAGACACCCATGAGGTGAGCTACAAGTTCCGTTCAATTTCAAGTAGTTCCAACTTTCGCTACCAAATGTCACCGACACCTAGAAGCGAACGTTGGAACTTTCATAGAGCATTTCATCGAAATCGAACCTAGAAATTCACCTTCACAAGTTAAGTTAGTGGAAGGATCTTCTACATGCCATAAATCTATCACAAGAGCCTGCCGGCTTACATTCCCCTCTGAAGGAAGGCATACTGAAGGATTTTAACGCTATTAAAGAATCCGACGACTGTGGCCGGGTTTGAACCCACGATCTAGGGCATAGAAGCTCAGCATGCTACCAACTACGCTAGGATATTATATGTCGGATTTCAGTAATATTATAGGAAGATTATACACTGAGGGCCCGCTCTATAGAACGGAGCCTCGCAGAGGCCAAGCCATGGATAGGTGGCCATACCTCACCGCCAGGTTATTGACAGGTACCGATTTCAACAGCGGGTTGGGAAGCCCTGGCTGCTATCATATAATTTCTTACATAATTATGCCCTTGGCAATATACCATAGTTGTGATAATTATGACTTGCTGTGACGTACTGTAGCCTATCACATAAACAAGGTTAGGTATAGAACTAAACATCGAATTTTCCGTGCGATCCTTACTTGTGGAGGAATCTGAAACGATAGGTATCTGATACAGAAACAATCCGCGTACTCTGGAGGCTCTCAATATCAGTGAGGATGAATTACAGCGAGTGAACCAAAACTTCCTAAGTCGGTGCAACGTGTGTTTAGAAAATGAGGTACAGCATTTCCAGCAACTACTCTGAAACTTATATAAGTAACTGTGATTATTAAATACGTTAAACAGTGTAAATGTGTTAACTAGTTGGGAGCTACGCTGCTGCTAGCACCAATGCCTAGCTCGACACGCTGCAATACACAGTGCCCCAGCCGCCACACTGCCATGGCAAGTCTCCGTTCTACAGGAAGGACCCTCACTGTACAATATAAAAAAATCCTGAAAAGTCCAAACTAGAAACCACCTGTGCAGATTTAGAAAGAAGTTTAACCGGCGGGGAAAATATGACATATCAGGTTGTGACTTGGTCGAGGAACTTTTACACATGAATCCATCGTTGAATGAGCCTGAATCAGCAGAACCACAACATGATATTCAACTTATTAAACAAAATGGTTGGCAGCACTTCGAATTTTTCTGACCTTACTTGTATTTGGCGCTAAAGGAGAACGAGGTTCCAGTCAATTTACATTCAACCTGGTGTCAGGATAGACTGTCAAATGTGTCAATGTTATCTGTAGAAAATAGTATTGCCCAGGACTTGAATTATTCAGAAATTACAAAAACATTTGAAAGCGCAAAAGCGAGGAAGTCAGTAATCTAGACGATATCACTGGGGAGGGGGCGCCTTAATGAGCTCTCTCACCCCTGGAAACCTTGCTAGGGCCCCCTATGAATATAAGATGCCCAGCCATACAGGGGAGGGGGCACCACAATGAGCTCTTGCACCCCTGGAAACCTTGCTAGGGCCGCCTCTGAATATAAGATGCCCAGCCATACAGGGGAGGGGGCACCACAATGCTCTCTCCCACCCCCTGGAAACCTTGCTAGGGCCGCCTCTGAATATAAGATGCCCAGCCATACAGGGGAGGGGGCACCACAATGAGCCCTCGCACCCCCTTGGAAATCTTGCTAGGGCCGCCTCTGAATATAAGATGCCCAGCCATACAGGGGAGGGGGCGCAACAATGAGTACTCGCACCCCTTGGGAACCTTGATAGGGCCGCCTCTGAATATAAGATGCCCACCATACAGGGGAGGGGGCGCCACAATGAGCTCTCGCACCCCCTGGAACACTTGTTAGGGCCGCCTCTGAATATAAGATGCCCAGCCATACAGGGGAGGGGTCACCACAATGAGCCCTCGCACCCCCTGGGAACTTTGCTAGGGCCGCCTCTGAATATAAGATACCGAGCCATACAGGGGAGGATGCGCAACAATGAGCTCTCACACCCCCTGGAAACCTTCCTAGGGCCTCCTCTGAATATAAGATGCCCAGCCATTCAGGGGAGGGGGCACCACAATGAGCCCTCACACCCCTCGGAAACCTAGCTAGGGCCTTCTCTGAATATAGGATGCCCAGCCATACAGGGGAGGGGGCACCACAATGAGCTCTTGCACCCCTGGAAACCTTGCTAGGGCCGCCTCTGAATATAAGATGCCCAGCCATACAGGGGAGGGGGTACCACAATGATCTCACCCACCCCCTGGAAACCTTGCTAGGGCCGCCTCTGAATATAAGATGCCCAGCCATACAGGGGAGGGGGCGCAACAATGAGTACTCGCACCCCTTGGGAACCTTGATAGGGCCGCCTCTGAATATAAGATGCCCACCATACAGGGGAGGGGGCGCCACAATGAGCTCTCGCACCCCCTGGAACACTTGTTAGGGCCGCCTCTGAATATAAGATGCCCAGCCATACAGGGGAGGGGTCACCACAATGAGCCCTCGCACCCCCTGGGAACCTTGCTAGGGCCGCCTCTGAATATAAGATGCCGAGCCATACAGGGGAGGATGCGCAACAATGAGCTCTCACACCCCCTGGAAACCTTCCTAGGGCCTCCTCTGAATATAAGATGCCCAGCCATACAGGGGAGGGGGCACCACAATGATCTCTCCCACCCCCTGGAAACCTTGCTAGGGCCGCCTCTGAATATAAGATGCCCAGCCATACAGGGGAGGGGGCACCACAATGAGCCCTCGCACCCCCTTGGAAATCTTGCTAGGGGCGCCTCTGAATATAAGATGCCCAGCCATACAGGGGAGGGGGCGCAACAATGAGTACTCGCACCCCTTGGGAACCTTGATAGGGCCGCCTCTGAATATAAGATGCCCAGCCATACAGGGGAGGGGGCACCACAATGAGCTCTCGCACCCCCTGGAACACTTGTTAGGGCCGCCTCTGAATATCAGATGCCCAGCCATACAGGGGAGGGGTCACCACAATGAGCCCTCGCACCCCCTGGGAACCTTTCAAGGACCGCCTCTGGATATAAGATGCCCAGCCATACAGGGGAGGGGGCACCACAATGAGCCCTCACACCCCTCGGAAACCTTGCTAGGGCCTTCTCTGAATATAGGATGCTCAGCCATACAGGGGAGGGGCACCACAATGAGCCCTCGCACCCCTTGGAAATCTTGCTAGGGCCACCTGTGAATATAAGATGCCCAGCCATACAGGGGAGGGGCGCCACAATGAGGTCCCGCTCCCCCTGGAAATCTTGCTAGGACCGCACCTGAAAATAAGATGCCCAGCCGTCCAGGGTACGGGGCCCCTCAATGAGCCCTCGCACCCCCTGGAAACCTTTCAAGGACCGCCTCTGGATATAAGATGCCCAGCCATACAGAGGAGGGGGCCCCACAATGGGCCCTCGCACCACCTGGAAACCTTGCTAGGGCCACCTCAGAATATAAGATGCCCAGCCATACAGGTGACGGGGCGCCGCAATGAGCTCTCGCACAACCTGGAAACCTTGCTAGGGCCCCCTCTACATTTCAATGAATTTAAAAAAACCACGAATGTCAAACTATAATGAAAATATACAAAAGTGATGATAATATACTTAAAAAAATGTTTATGTTTAAAACAATAATGTTTTAGTTTTAGTATTATCTTTATCGAACAACTACCATGATAAACAAAAATAAATGTACGGTATATAAAGTTTGTAAATAAATATAAATCATGTTACAATGCTGCTTTATTTCCTACTGCCCACGAAAAATGAATTATTTTGGGACAAAATGAGAGTATTTTCCGCCCCCATGATTAAATTTAAACCAGCAAATATAATTTCTGGAAGTGTGACACAGGAGGGTAGTGCTACAAGCTCGAGGCCGTGGGGGAGCCCGATCACGTGATATATTGCACCAGAGACGCTTCTAGAAGGCTATAATTGGTATAGCAACAGCGAGTTTGGAAATTAATATTATTAATATTGTTATAAATTATGCTATTGGATCCCAGCCCGGAGCCAATGAGAAGAGGTCTTATTGAAGACGGGATCAACTTTAATTACACAATATGATGAAATTATGCATTTAGGCCCTTAGAAGAAGATTTTCTTATTTGGTAATGAAGAGAATATTAAACGAAATTATGTCTGATACTTGAAAAAACCGCAGATCGGTTTATCTACGCAGTAATAAACATTAGTAATCTACGCGCAAAAATTATGGTGGGAGATTGATATGGCCGCCAAAATTTCGACTTGGTGGGGAGATCCAAGTATCGAGGTTCTTATTCCAGCAGTCTTCGAAGAGTGAGGAAGTGTTTTTACTAGGTTAACGGAGATCCCAAAGCTTAGTCCGAGTGCGACAACTGTCGACTTGTGGAGACGCGAGGATAGCTAGGTGGAACGTAGGAGACCACCGCGGAGCCAGGAGACATTGACCACGAGGAGATCCATCTCCAAGAGCCAAGCAACTTAGAGGCTCAATGAAGCAGAGTGCTACACAGAACAGTGAAATAACTAGCTTGAAACGGAGCACTTTTAACAAGCGCGTTTCTACTGTAGAACACTTCATGCATACAACGCGACTTATAACTACGAGTCTACAGCAGATATACTCACAGTTTACTGCAAACTTTTACCACAAAAATACTACGCTTATACCAAACGATATACTAAATATACAACGACTATTCTTCGATAGTATTCAAGATGCTATTACAAAACAGGCGAAGGGGAAGGAGAACTTGTATCACTATTAGTCAAGGAGTGAATATGTTCTAATTTCACCATGGAGGGAAGTTAGTTTGTATCAATGAATAGTGTGAAATCCAGAATGACTACATCTAATGGATTTTGTGGCAGATTATGTCCACGACACACTGAGTTCAAATAACAAGCTACGCTACAATGAGATTCCACATTCATCCAGGTATTATCAGAGAACATTAACTATGGAAGAAGATTTATTGAGGAGAAGAGCTCGCGCAATTAGACAGTGTCATGTCAGAAGATCCGTACGACCAGCAGAGAGTGGGAAAGCCGTGTTACGGACGGAAGCAAGGCGTTCACTTGGGGTGAATGTCCGAGCCGTGACCTCAATCCAGTTCTTACCGCATAGCCACGTGCAGGAAGCATAAGGCTCGTCCGATCAGCTATCTACATGGAGCGCAGGCAATCCAAGTTACTTGGAGCCATTAGGCAAAGCCGAATCTTCTCATCATTTCAGGTAGCAAGTGATTTTCATTGTTTTAATTTGTAGATAGCAATGCTCAGTGTATAATTCAGTGATTGGCCAACATATTTTTCTATAAGCTGTAATATATTTTGTGTAGATTTTTCATTCTTAACTCACGTCATTGTATTGTCATTTTCTTATAAATTTTAGTCAGATTAATATTCTCGTCAGCAAGTTGCGCTTTTGACATTTTGTAAAATTAAATTGTAGATTCCTTATTATTTATCTTGCGATGCGAGATAAATCTGTTTTATAAGAGGTGTGGAATGCGTAGATAGTTGAAGTACAGTATGTTTCAAAAGTTTGTGAAACTATGCGAGAGTACAGTATGTTTCGAAAATTTAGAATGTTACAAGAGGTTTCGAAAATATTAAATATTACTTCGTGTAATAAATGCTGCATTACACTACGTCAGATATACTATGTAAAAGTAATTCTTTGTAATGACAATATTAAATAATGTAACCGCATAACTACTTTATTAATGCAGATAGTTATTAAGAACTATACTGAATTAATGCTCGTTAATTTTGAGTATTGGAATAAAATAACCACTTGCAATAATGTTCAAAGAACATTAATAAATGAACAGATTAACATGAAAAGAACTAGAGCGTTATTAAATTCAAATAAGTTTTGTAATTAAAACTTTCTCGAGGAGAACTTAGAAAGTTTATTGTTAAGATAACATGAAATTGGAAATGTCGAAGAAATAACAGAGTGACATATTGTAAGTCTGCCTAGTGTCAGAAATAAGTCATGATGGACTTAAATGAATTATATTTTAATTTGAGATCACGGAAGGGAGGAAATGTCTTTATATGTATTTAAATATGAATTCTTGCAGACTATACTCAAAAAGGTACGTTAATACTACAATGGAATGTAATGTTTGAAGTAAAGAAAATAAATGAAAAGCACAGGGTGTTTACTAATGTTGTACAGAATTATTTAAAGTTTGTGATTAGAATGCGAAGCACGAGGAAGAAATGTATCAGAAGTAGTTGATATGTTGATGTGTTGTGACTTGAAAAATATTTACAGTTGGGTGAATATGAAATACGGTCGCTGATTTTCTTGCATTGGTGTATAATGCAATGAAATGGTTTTAGTATTTGAGATTCCGTGCAAATTTGGCGTAAATGAAGTTACGTATTGTTACTAAAGGAAACGTATTGGGGATGTTTCCTAGATTTGTTCACAAGGAGAGTGTGTGAAGTTGTTTATTGCAATGAGGCAAGATTCTGTACAGGAAGATCAAAAAGTAAATTAATTATTTGTCTAAATTTGAAAACAGAGGTGTGGAGTGATGTAATATGCCACGCACCTGAATTAAAGTCAATGTTAATGAATTTGTAACTGAGAGTCTTGCAATGAAATTCACCACTATCGGAATTTATTCAATGAATTGTGTAAAATTTTGAGCAGTGATTAATTTCAACGTTCGTCACTTCCTTTTGTATGACAATTATGTTAATACATCAAAGCACATTACGTACCGGTGATATAAAATAAAATAATATATTCAAAGAAAGAGAGAAGAGATTAAAATCTTTTGAAATTTATTGTTAGGATGAGTGAAAGTTTGTGCTGAACTTTTAAATTCGACGCCATGTTCGAGTTTTAGAATCAACCGTAAACAGCAACATCACCTTCTTCATGAAACAAAGATAAGTACCGACTTCAGGTTTTAACTACATTCTCATCGCTTTTAAAAGGCTCAATGCCTTTATTTGGATTTTATAGACAGTGCTATATGTAATAAAATAACTGCTTTCAAGAGATCTTCTTGATCAAACTCGAACTATCAAGTCTAACTTTCAAAATGAAAGATTTTCTGAGATGCTATCTCACATCGAGGGATATTTCTAAAATACCCACTGTCTATATAATCTAGTTTTCCGCCGAGGGATTCTCTACCCAATTTAAACAAGTCATCATTGCTCTGGAACTTTCCAGAACCTACACTATATCTACCAGTTATACTGTCATGTATTTTCCACTTGATATGGGAATACTTTCTTCGCTGAGAAACTTATGTGGGACAAACTTCTAATCCACATAAACTGTCTTCCTACGTGGACAATTTTCTGCCGTATTTAACTGCCGCCCATAGAAACAACAACTCATAATTCTCTCAAGCCAAAACTCAACTTTTGCATAGCTGCAATAACTTTCTTTGCCATAAACTTTTTGTGCTGGTACAGTGAACTTTCAACTATATCAACAGACTATAGTGATAACAGTGCCTGTTCAACTTTTCATCCGCGCCGCGCTCGTCCAAGTACAATAAATACGGCCATGAACACTCTTCCACAATCCCATTTGATCTTTCCCAAACCCTTTATTAACGAACTAAAATAATAAAATTGTTACTTTAGGTCTTTTTTTCACTGAGGTGTCACTCTCAATACGTGCCCTCCCTTACTTGCTCCACGTATAACGAATTGATGTCTGTAAATCTTCGTGTCTAGTACACACCTTAAAGTATATTGTTTCTCCCTTCTAACGAGGGAATCCAATTCTTTCTACTCAAAAGTGAGTTATCTCTAGGTTTCACGAAAGGGAAACTTGCCCCATTTTTCTCGTGATCCCTACTTAAACATAGGAGTTCTAGAAACTTCCTTTCAATTTTTCTCTTCAGGTTTCACAATAAGTGACCTGCCCTATTTGTATAATCTAACCACGTAGTTCAGTACTAATACAAGAAGTTATAGAAACTTCTATTTCATTTCTTCCAGTTTTTGTTGTTGTTACTTTCGAAGTTGTTATTTGTTCATATTTCTAAGATACCTATCGAGAAATCTTTAAAGTACACATTTGTACTTGATTTATTGTTTAACCTTAATTACGTCAATTATCTTTAAATTTCCCATTTGTTAACCTTAACAACATTTCAAAATCTTACGAAGATTTTAAAGCATATAAAAGGTTTAAAACCAAAAGAATTGTCAATTGCCCAGCGCAAGCTTTAGATGTTTTCGGAGGTCTGCGACCCCAATTGTCAACAAAATCAAAATTGTATATTTGTTACATAAGTTACTTCCTTTAACATTGTTAAATAAATTAAGATTTGTTCTTTGCTTTATCATTTCTCAAACATAACGGTTAGGCAAGATCCTGTCTTCCTTGACTCATCCTAGGTTTATGCCCTTTTTAATAAAAATAAATCCATTGATAGGGTTTTCACCACTTGTTGCATTTGAGCAAGAACTCTTAGTTATTAACTTATTAAAGTCTCTCTTAGCTTTGATAGCTAATTCTAAATGGCCAGTAAGGCAAGCATAGCTCACTACGCCAGCTTCCTGCTTGTGGAGATTCTCTCTACCACTTATGGTTGGTTTTTCAAAATTTAAGTGTTTCTCGTTGTCTAAACTTTTAGTCGGCGCCTTGCTGGGTAAAAGATTAGTCATTTCTAAATACAACTATTGGTACTCTTACCAAATTGAACAGATACACAATAAATGAGGGGTCTAGATGCAAAACCGGCTATCTCCACTTTTTTGTGAAAATGAGCTATGGTTGGAGTACCATTCTCCGAGACGTTTGTGATCTGTTTATAAACTTGTTTGGTTGCAAATTCGGCTATATCCCCTTCAAAAATAGGGTGAAAAATAGGGGTTAGTTGCAAACCCGGCAATCTCCGTACGGCGTTGAGGTGCAGAACCGGCTATCTCCATGGCTCAAAATGACTCAACAAAACCACGCTTTCCTGTGGCATTATGATGACATGTTTGTGACATTAGCGCTCCTACGGCCCTAAGCGTCAACAGATAGCAGTTAAGTACAGTCGAGTTGGCAGACTAGAGTAAGGTGTGTGGATTTTTGTTGTTATGAGCTAGGAAGCAACGTGTGAAGTTTGTTGGGACAGTAACGACCTGATTGTAATTACTGTGTGTAATAATAACAGAAAAAGGTCATGGAGATCAATGCCGAACCCGTTTCACCAACCAAGGCAAGAAAGAGGCAAAGGCAACCGGAGAAATGGAAGAGGAATATCGCAAAGCAAAAGAGGTTAGTGTCTTTTATAGCATACTTTGATTTACGGTGTGCATAGTGTCACCGTTGTTTGAAACTATTTTCGGTAGACTTAAAATATGACACCAAAGTAAGAAATGGAATCTGTAAAAGATGGTTTGTGTCTGTCCATAGGTATGGTGCCACATTCCCACCCTCCATTCCTGAGTGCGGACATTCGACCCATGCTTATCGCTGCTCGACCCTAACAATAGGCGAGATCACCGATTTTCATAAGCTGTTCTATGCTACACAGGATAAACAGATGCAAGATGCATTCCTAGCACGGTACTGCAGAAGTACTGTCTGCAAGCGTAGGCGCGCCAAAAATTAAACCCGTGCTCCAAAAGTGTCAACAATACAGTGTTATGTTAGGAATGGACGAAATGAACACGTGCCTGTCTGTCAAGCAGCATTCTTAAAAATACTACACATTACAAAACACAGACTGCAGTTTGTCACTAAAAATTGTACAGCAACAGGGAATTCACCAAAAGAAAGAAGAGGAGGAGATCACACCAGCCACAGGTATCGCAACAAGAGGGAATCGGTGGTAAGCTTTATAAGGAAATTTACGTGTGTAGGTGCACATTATACGAGATCGGCAACAAATGTCAGACGATACTTACCATCTGATTTGAATATCAGAAGGATGTGGCGGATGTATAACAGCGAAACACAACAAACAACTTTAAAAGTCAAGGAATCTTTTTTCCGGGGTGTGTTCAATAGATCTTTCAATCTGGGCTTCGGAACCCCTCGTACTGATGTATGTTCCACCTGCTTGAGTTTAGATGAAAAAATTAAAAGTGAGGTAGATTCAGCCAAGAAAAGTGAACTTGGTATTGAAAAACGCGTTCATAGTTTACGAGCAAAGGCGTTTTATTCATTACTTCGAGAGAGGACGAATACTCTCCTATCTTGAGCTTTGACTGTCAGCAAAATCAGGTTTTTCCTAAGTTACCTGATCAGTCCGCTTACTACAGCTGGCAATTGTATATTTACAACCTGTGCTTTGTACAAGGTTCTTCTAGGGAAAAGGAGACAGTGGATAAGACTTTTATGTACACATGGACAGAAAACGAGTATCACAAGGGCTCCAGTGAGATCGCCTCTGCCGTCTATCACAGACTCACCAATACGGACTTCTCTGGCATAGAAACACTGCGATTAGTATGCGACGGGTGCGGGGGGCAGAATAAGAATCGCATCATCATCGCAGCGTGTGCTACATGGTTTCTGAATGCACCCCGTACACTGAAATCCATCGAAGTGATATACCCAGTAACAGGACATTCCTTTTTGCCTAGTGATCGAGTGTTTGGCAGAATCGAGCAGGTATTAAGAAAAAGGGAAACTGTCACAAATCCGACTGAGTATAAAAACATTTTTGAAAGATTTGGGACCGTTATTGAAATGGGAAATGACTGCCTAGTTTCTGACTGGAAGACAGAAGCAAATAAGGTGTTCAAAATCACTGGCTCGTGGCACTTCAAATTTAATGTTAGTAAGCGTTTCATTCTAACAAGGTCCAATTCACATCCCATGAATAACGTGTTAGTCCGTGGAGAGCCTTATTACAGGACTGATGTATGCGTGGCAAAAAGTGTTTGTAAGCCAGGCAAGAATGTGGGAATGATTAATCCAGCCGTAATCAGGAAGGGTGTTGAAGTTAACCCTCTGAAATTACGGGACGTTACTAAATTGCTTGCTAAACACTACGGTGACCAATGGAAAACCCTCAAAGACCTACGATTTTTCGCCGACTTGATCGAGATCAAGCAAGATGAAGCAAACCATGATGAAGGAACCGAGGGACTTATTGAAGAATATGGCTTGGAGGAAACTGAGCATCTCATTGTTTAAACACCTTTGTTGTGAAAAATTGTACTATATCATAATTCCATGGAATAGACCGAAAATACTTTTCTCTCCAGTGTTAATATTCTTATTTCACCCTTTTCAATCCCGATTCCAGATATACTGGCAAAACAATCGATGCTATACTTGTATTTTCAATGGGTGAGATGCAAAACCGGCAATCGCCAATTTTTATTGCCCCCCTATTAATATGTTATCATATATTCTAGTTCGTTCATGCACTTAATGTCATTTATAAATCAAACAATACATTATAGAGCAATAACCATAATATTATATCACTTAGTTACTGAGGTATAAGAAATTCGTCTCTCCTGTAAAATTAGAGTCAGTGGAGATAGCCGGTTTTGCATCTAGACCCCTCAAATCTGTTACTCTTTGTCTTGCCAGACCACTACCCTTCCCCATAGTAGGTATATTTATGCTTGAGAGGGAATACGCTACAGCAACTTTCTTGCGAATAGCCCCAGTTCCAGCTGCGTTTCCTGTTAACATCGCCCAGGTCCCTACCCACTTTAGGTATCGGAAAGCGGATTTGCAGTGGCAGCTGCCTTTGAGTATACTTAAATTTAAAATTATAACTTCTTTTGGACTCTCGTCCTATTTCTCCATCCTTTTTCTCCAGTCCGAAACCCACTTCTTTACCTTCATCATCTTCCCCTGGGGGTTAGGTTATTCCCAAGCTATTAATCTACCCAAAATTTGGTCCCAGAAACCCGGGAGAGTCCATTGATGACATTTTACTTATCAGGCTTTGTCAAGGGTTATTTGACAATATTTTGCAAATCATTAATATCTTCTTTGAATTTTTCAGCTATAACTTCACAGTGTAAAGCTGGTGAAGGTGATAGAGGTCGTTCCTGTCTTCTTCAGCCTGTCTTAATTGCAACCTGTCTTCTGCTGCCAACCTTACAGCATTTTCAAAATCTCGCTACAATTTCGTAAGTTACACTTCAATTTACCCATTTCATTATGCCAACTGAAAAGGATGAAACTCTCACTGCCAGACGTTCTTCCTACAAAGGACAACTCACCAGATTTAGAAATTTTCTAAACAAAATAAATCCCGCCGTTTGTGATCTAGACGTCTTGACACAACGCCTTAAGTTGTACGAACGGTCCTACGATTACTATGATCAAATTCAAACCGACATTGAATCCGCTTGCCCAGAACTTCAATCGGACCGGGACGAGGTTGAACCCTTGTATTTTGCAGGGATTGCCAAGGCCCACCAACTGATCCGCAGTATCTCAGAACCGGACACTAGGGTCATCAATCCAGCCCAGTTGGCACACGCTTCAGTTCATAAAGACAAACCGAAACCGTTACTTCCTAATATAACTCTACCTCACTTCTCAGGCCAGGAAGGTGAATGGTATTCCTTTTACGAACTTTACTGCTTCCTTATCCATGAAAACAAAGGCATTCTCGATATCCACAAGTTCTATTTCTTGCGTTCGTCCTTGGAAGGCCAGGCCTTGGCCTTGGTTGAGTCACTGCTTTTAAGCGCAGATAACTACCACATCGTCTTTAATCTCCTTAAAGAGAGATATAGTAATGTACGTTTGTGTGTTGCTCGCCATATTCGCTGCCTGTTCAACTTGCCAGTCGTAAAACCTAATGACGTCACCTCTTTAAGAGACCTGTTAGACTCCGTGCAATTACATGTTAGAGCGTTATATCAACTCAAGCAGCCAGTCCATACTTGGGACACCGTACTTATTCATCTAGCTACATCCAGATTCGATCTTTCGACGTTAAGGGCTTGGGAAATCGAACTCACTTACAAGGATGAATATTCTTTCGAACAACTCATCGCGTTTCTCAACAGCCGGTGCCAATTCCTTACAGCACTCTCATTCCAGTGCGAAAATGTCGAAACGAGTCCTCAGTGTCACATCCTGGATAAAAAAACTTGTCTCTTCAAATGGTCATCAGTACCCATCTGTCGAGAACAAGCAAACTCGTTCTGCCTCTTTCAACCATCCAAGAGAACAAATTAGGCCGCTCAACAAATCTTTAAAATGCACGCTCTGTAAAAAGTTTCACACTTTGTATTCCTGCAAATCCTTTAAAGAATTGTCTGTTGAAGACAGAAGGAAGTTTGTCTCCAATAATAAATATTGCCATAACTGCCTGTCACCTAAGCATTCTGCTTCTAATTGTACGTCTTCCAAACTCTGTTTTCATTGCAAAAGACCGCATCATTCTTTATTGCACTTTCATGATCAATCGAGGTCACTAGTACCTGCTTCATCAAACTCCATGCAGAGCAGCTCCGAACAAACTAATGCTTCTTCCTGCATTTCTAAAGCCGAAACTTCTCACAGTGCGCAAGTCCTTTTGTCCACTGTACAATTCGAAATCCGAGATAAATTTGGAAATTGGTTTCGAACCCGATGTCTTCTTGACTCCGCTTCAACTCACAACTTTGTTTCGCAATCGTTAATTAAAAAACTAGGTCTTTCTTCATCACCTACTTCCATCGATATATCCGGCATTGACAATTTGAAAACTCAAGCCTTGCAATCTTCAAAATTGAAAATCAGAGACATTTGTCAAAGAAACACCAATCTTAACTTAAACTGTCTCATTCTTACCAGTATTGGCAAGGACACTCCTAGCAGCTCTATTAATACTTCCGGTTTAAAGATTCCTTCGCATTTAAGGTTAGCTGATCCTCAGTTTAATGCTCAAGGCCCCATTGGTATACTTTTCAGTGCCAATATTTTCTGGAATTGCATTCGTAAACAAACCCGTAGGCTATCTTCAAACGTAGTCGCCAGAGACACCGATTTTGGTTGAGTCATTACTGGTCAAATCCAACATCCCAGTCTTCAAACCAAATCGCAATGTCATTTTGTTACTGCCGATTCAAATTCCTTTTCTGAAAAAGAGAACACTTATGTTTCCGATCTCAATACATTTGAAAAACACTTGCCGAAACGATGTCTCATTGTAAACAACTACGTCACCTTTGCAAGTTGTTTAAATGGTTTTGCCTTATTACCGCACAAAATGGCAATTCAAGTTCGCCTCGTCTTGGGTCACTTGGTTTACCTTCTCATGTCATTTTTTGTAGCAGGTAATTGTTTAAACTTTCTATGGAAAACTATCTTCCCCTTTTGTAAAACCATGGCTATCAGTCACCATCATTTCGCTGTAAGCTATGTTTCACTTCTCTCGCTATTTAGTAGGATGGCCATGGCCGCCTCAATCCCTCTTCCTTACACTCGGAAGACGCTTTTGAAACGGCTTGAAAATCTGAGTTCTCTAGAATCTAGAATAACTATTCTTACGCATAAACTCCTTCTCAATGTCCCAGCTTCTCTTCTTTGTTCAGAAGAATTAAGCTTTTTTCTGTTGAAAATTGTCGGATTCCATGATCCTCAAAATTATGCGAAATTGATTACTTGCTTTATTTCATATGTCTTAAATTGGTTTTTCACGCCCAAGCTACAGATGACTGCATGACGTGTTACTTGAAGTTCCGCTTTAAGTCTCGGCTGATTGCACTTGCTTTGTTTGTTTATTTTGAACTTTTTGTTTGTCAAACTTGTTTGTATACAAGCCCGTGTAAGGCCAAGCTGCCGTTTACTTCCTCTATGCTTGACAAAGGTCAGAGCAAGTTTTCCTTATCTTAAATTTGGCTGACTGCCAACCATTGTCTTGCGAGTTGCTCCCGTAATTTCAGAAGCTGTTCACCTCCTTACCAAAATAAACTTGTTCTGGTCAAGGACTCTTTCAGATATTTATATTCGTTATCTCGCTGTACTATGTGGGTCAAGGTCGTGTTTACCTATCTCTCCCACTTGCACACACTCGTATCCTATAGCTGTTTCGATCCTTGTTTCATAACATCGTTGAATATTTTTTAAGCGCGCATGTATTGCACCCTGCTAACATATTTTGCATTTTTATTGTTCATTGTTAAACAAACTTATATTTTCTCGTCGTTACACTCGATGTGTTTTTGCATCTATGCTTGTTACGTCACGGTTCTTGCTGAATTAAGTATTTTTCTGATTAACCCTTTTGATGCTTATTATAACTTAAGGTCATTGTTTATGGCTACTAGATTGTTGTAACCTAATGGCGTTCTTGCCTTCTACTCGCATAGTTCCTTTGTTTATTTGGTATATTCTTATGCTTAATCGATGTACTTGTTACTATACGCTTTGTTTAAATTAGTTAACTCTCCTTTCGCATATTGTCGCGATCTTCACTAGAGCTTTATTTCTCGCAGCTTCTAGCTACTTTGTGATTGACAGCGTTGTTAATTCGCGCCCTTCGCCCCCGCATTATAATAACCCTGATAACTTGCTTCCACTTACACCTGGTCTGATCCTCATAGGTGCTTCCCCTTTTTCCCTTTCTCCCTCTAGCATAGATCTTTGTCGAAATGACCGATTGTTACCCAGGAGGGAAGGGAAAAGTCAGGGAAAGAATGATCCTTACTACCAATGGGTATATTATAAGACCTCTTTCATATTGTGTTCTTGTTCTTTGCAGGTGTTTGCTGTTGTCCCCCAACTTGGTGTATTTTTGGAAATACACGGAAAGAAAGAATTAGCTTTTGCTGTTCTTCATTACTTTATATCAGTCCATTTATTTACATTTATTTCCCGCACACACCAACATCGAACTTTTACCTCCTGTTTGCCACGTGCATTTGTTCATTTTTTCTGTCAGTTTTTTACAGAAACGCAATATTCCGTTGAACCAGCCAGACAGCGTCCCATCGCTGCCTTCCGAACTTTCATTGATTCAAGCCATGAAGACTTCTATATTAATCCGCAGGGCGTCGTGTTCTTCACCAACCAACTACTCCGTGAAGACACCGCTCCAAGAAGAATTTTGTTTTTGTAAAGTTTTTTTCATGTTTATGTATAACCTCTTTGTTTCCTCCCCTTACTCGTCCGCTTCCCCCTCTTCTCTCCTCCTCCTACTGCTCGCTTCTCCGCGCGCACTGCTCGCTCGCTCGTTCACTTCTTCTCGACTTGTCTCCGTGCCGTGAGCAACCGCTCACCCTCTCTAGTGCACTCAACTTCTTGTTGTACATGCCGTCTAGGCTAGTGTATTTTCGCGGCATCTAGCAGCCCTCACTTGTGCGTCTGAAGTCAAACCAGTCAGTTGGAGCTTAACTAAAGCTCGCCTCCTCTAATCTAGAGGCAAACTTTTAAATTTGACGCCATGTTCGAGTTTTAGAATCAACCGTCAACAGCAACAACGCCTTCTTCATGAATCAAAGATAAGTACCGACTTCAGGTTTTAACCACATTCTCATCGCTTTTAAAAGGCTCAATGCTTTTATTTGGATTTTATAGACAGTGAGAATTGCTATATGTGATAAAATAACTGCTTTCAAGAGATCTTCTTGATCAAACTCGAACTATCAAGTCTAACTTTCAAAATGAAAGATTTTCTGAGATGCTATCACACATCGAGGGATATTTCTAAAATACCCACTGTCTATATAACCTAGTTTTCCGCGGAGGGATTCTCTACCCAATTTAAACAAGTCATCATTGCTCTGGAACCTTCCAGAACCTACACTCTATCTACCAGTTATACTGTCATGTATTTTCCACTTGATATGGGAATACTTTCTTCGCTGTGAAACTTATGTGGGATAAACTTCTAATCCACATAAACTGTCTTCCTACGTGGGAAATTTTCTGCCGTATTTAACTGCCGCCCATAGAAACTACAACTCATAATTCTCTCAAGCCAAAACTCAACGTTTACATAACTGCAATAACTTTCTTTGCCATAAACTTTTTGTGCTGGTGCAGTGAACTTTCAAATATATCAACAGACTATAGAGATAACAGTGCCTGTTCAACTTTTCATCTGCGTCGCGCTCGTCCGAATACAATAAATACGGCCATGAACACTCTTCCACAATCCCATTTGATCTTTCCCAAACCCTTTACTAACAAACTAAAATAATACAATTGTTACTTTAGGTCTTTTTTTCACTGAGGTGTCACTCTCAATAAGTGCCCTCGCTTACTTGCTCCACGTATAACGAATTAATGTCTGTAAAACTTCGTGTCTAGTACACGCCTTAGAGTATATTGTTTCTCCCTTCTAACAAGGGAATCCAATTCTTTCTACTCAAAAGTGAGTTATCTCTAGGTTTCACTAAAGGGAAATTTGACCCATTTTTCTCGTGATCCCTACTTAAACATAGGAGTTCTAGAAAGTTCCTTTCAATTTTTCTCCACAGGTTTCAAAATAAGTGACCTGCCCTATTTGTATAATCTAACCACGTAGTTCAGTACTAATACAAGAAGTTATAGAAACTTCTATTTCATTTCTTCCTGTTTTTGTTGTTGTTACTTTCGAAGTTGTTATTTGTTCATATTTCTAAGATACCTATCGAGAAATCCTTAAAGTACACATCTTGTACTTGATTTATTGTTTAACCTTAATTACGTCAATTATCTTTAAATTTCCCATTTGTTAATCTTAACAACATTTCAAAATCTTACGAAGATGTTAAAGCATATAAAAGGTTTAAAACCAAAAGAATTGTCAATTGCCTGGCTCAAGCTTTAAATGTTTTCGTAGGTCTGCGACCCCAATTGTTAACAAAATCAAAATTATATATTTGTTACATAAACATGGGAGTTCTAGAAACTTCCTTTCAATTTTTCTCTTCAGGTTTCACAATAAGTGGGCTACGCCAGCTTCCTGCTTGTGGAGATTCTCTCTACCACTTATGGTTGGTTTTTCAAAATTTAAGTGTTTCTCGTTGTCTAAACTTTAAGTCGGCGCCTTGCTGGGTAAAAGCTTAGTCATTTCTAAATACAACTATTGGTACTCTTACCAAATTGAACAGATACACAATAAATCTCTTACTCTTTGTCTTGCCAGACCACTACCCTTCCCCATAGTAGGTATATTTATGCTTGAGAGGGAATACGCTACAGCAACTTTCATGCGAATAGCCCAAGTTCCAGCTGCATTTCCTGTTAGCTTCGCCCAGGTCCCTACCCACTTTAGGTATCGGAAAGCGGATTTGCAGTGGCAGCTGCCTTTGAGTATACTTAAAGTTAAAATTATAACTTATTTTGGACTCTCGTCCTATTTTTCCATCCGTTTTCTCCAGTCCGAAACCCACTATTTTTTCTTCATCATCTTCCCTTGGGGGTTAGGTTATTCCCAAGCTAATAATCTACCCACCTGTGTTTGGTGTCATTGTAACGTGACACTAGCTCAGGTAACAAGTCCAACCAGCTTTGAGCGGTAAACGCTTTCCACATATGGGTTTTCAATGTTCGGTAAAATTGCTCGACCACACTAGCTTTGAGATTGCTGTATATGGTGTATTGGTAAATATCCAAAGATTTCAGAAAATTGGAGAAATCCTTGTTGAAAAATTCTTTTCCCTGGTCGGTTTGCAACAACTGGGGTTGATGTTTGGATTGTTGAATAATATGTTTTAAGGCCTAAGTTACTTGAAAACCAGACTTGCGACGCACAGGTTGAACAAAGGCCATTTCAGAATACACATCATTGACCGTCAACATATAGCGTACACCAACGTTAACGCTTGCATAAGGAATCAATCCCACCAAATCAGCCTGCCAAAGTTCATCCACACCCCGTGAAATTACCTTCAGTCGCTGATAGTAATGCCTAGCTGGGAGATGCAACTCGCGAGCGATGCCCACTTTGTTGGGTGAGGGCTTACACAATAATTTTGGCAGCTCTAAGTTCTTGTTCAATTTCCTGAATTTCCCAATCGTGACCGGTATAGCCGGCTTGACGTGAAACTTGCAACAGCTGTAGTCGCTGGACGAGCTAACTGGGATTATGCCAATAGGTAACATTCACAAGGGGTTTTAATGGTTTAAAGTTCACTCCCGAAGCCGACACTTGACGGCGACCACATTGACTGCTTGGAAATATTTTTGCAATGATGGATGCATATATTTTGATATATTGGCATTCACTTGTTGAGAGGGATCATACTGTCTTTAGTGGGCATGGGTGTCTAATAAAATGGATCTATATTTGCCGAGGTCTTGCTGCGTATATACATGGGAAGAGGGGGTACGAGAGAATAGCAGCTTTAACAGACCTGGTGTTAATTTATAGTTAATTTTTAATGACAGCACTAGTACGAGCTAATTTCATGGACAAATCACCAATTTTAAAACCATCAACCTCATAGCGAACGCCATACGTGGTATCTGTCTTTCCAATAAACAGATCTGTTTGAGAGGGTTCTAGTGTTGGAACATAATATTTTATTAATATGTTTTAGTTGATCTTTGTGTTGAGGAGTGGCCAACAGTTGTGACAATGGTGTTTGCTTGGAAGTGCAAGGTGTTTGAACCATGGCCAATGATTTTTTAAAACTCTGCAAGGGGTGAGGATTTTTATTGAGGCGTAAACACTTGATCATGCTCATTCTCAACATCGCTAACAATAGTGAATTCTTCCTGTTCCTCTTCCTGTTCTTCTTCCTCTTCTACAGGGTCCTCGTGTTGCGTCTCCGTGGTTTGTGAAACAGTTGGTTGTGTTTCAAATGGCTTGAATGAGGGTTTGAACATGGCTTATAGCGGAGGTACTAAATGTTGTTGAATAAACAAAGCATTATCCGCACGTGATCGTTTCAATTGACGAAACATTTTGTGAATAGTATTTTTTGCTGTAATAATATGCTATTTCCATTGACTCTCTGCTAATTCCGTGGTGTCTTGACAAATGATTTTAGAGGGAATGAGAGAGCCCCGTAAATAGTAATAAGATGATCAAACCCTAAAAGATAACGTCCTTCGGTTGAGATCACTTTGTTTGTCAATGACCAAACAGGCATGGCGTTGTGTGTTCCAACACTTGACACACAATTCAGTATATGTTTGGAATGTCATATCAGGATTGACATGTTCATTATAAATGTGGCGACTATTGCGCTCATCCTGGCGAAATAAAACAATGACATTGGCATTGTAACGAATACGTTGTTTGCACATTTTAGAATACGTTTGTCCAAGATAGAAGCAATCAGTACATTTGTGACGACCCATGCTGAAATAGCTTTGAATGATCGCTTTTCGTCCAGTGGATATATCATCAAAAATCATGAGTGAATCAGGCATTACTGCATCCGGGGGAATAACATTTTCATGCGTGGAAAATACAAAATAACCCATATTTTCACTTTTTAATTCAGACATGACCTGATTTAGGAACACGTACAGGGGTTGGTAGAGAGATTGTGCAAAAATATAAAAATTTTTAGAACGCAGACCACTGGGCGCTGTGATGAGCGTGAGCAAAAGATTGGTCTTTCCACATCCTGAAGCCCCCACGATGATGCAGCGAATGGAAGATGGAAAGAGTGAACCGTGGCGTTGTTCACGTGATGTGGGATAGAGATGGGAAACCATGTCCCCCACGAGGAATGACTCTTGCTGCCTAATATTCTTCATATCAAATAAGGGTTAGAGAGGTTAGCAGGCTGTCTATATACATGGAACCATGTCTTGTCATAGAAACAGTAGACCCCTACTACAGGTTGACGAAGGATGCCTTTGGACGTGCGTTCACAGCCAAAGCTAGGTCTGTCTCCATACATGATCCTAAACAAGAAAGAGATCCTGCTAATAAACACTATGTGGATAGACCTGTTGTGCCACGCACAAAACAGGGAGATTATGACTTTAAGGGAAAGCGGTTAACCCATGTAAAACATCCTCAAGTGTCTACATACGTTACTACAAAAAAGTATGTGGACAACAAGGCGTATGAGTTTTATGACAAAGTGCCTTAACTTACGGTGAATGGCTATAGCGCTAATCACCATCGGATTATTCATGTGGAAGACCCACAAGACGAAGGCGATGTTTGTACCAAACGTCATGTGACATATCAAATGAAAAGACTTCATAAATTTATCCCATCTGTATTTTTAGTATACCTGACAAATGAAAAACCTGTGAATGATAGAAACAATTTACCACAAGTCAATGACCGCTTGACTTATGTGCTTTCTTCAGGTTTAAGACACTATCGATTACACTATGATGGAACCATTCACATTAAACAATCCATGCCTGAAGAAAAACATTTACATGTAGAAATAAACCATCACAGGATGTTGGTACATAGCCATCAAACGGTCAATATAGGTGATGAATTATCCTTCATCTCATGCTTACATGGGAAGAAAGCAAGCAGGAAAAACCATTAAAGATTTCACACTTTATGTGGAACTTGAATATAGAGCCATGAAATAAAGATCGCACGTTAGTTGTCATTTAAACTTTCTTGTGAAAGTTTGTTCGTTATCATTATCATGGTGAAACAAAGGTATGTGGTGAAAAAGTCTAAAAAGAAGACCCTGTCATGGCCAAAGCATGTGGTTAAGGCATTGGTGCACAAGCCCTTGCGAATGAGAAAAAAGTGTTGACGATAAAGAATGCCCTTCGAGGATCAGAGGGACGTGTTAATTCAAAACATCGGCGACAAGTTTCAAAAGAAGGTCGAGTGATTCCTGTCCCCAAACGAGTTTGATATTTACCTGCTTTATTTGTTGGTCTGGATGCCTTGGGTTCACTTTTGGGCGGTGCCAGTGCAGTGGCTAAAACCATTAAAGCTGTACAGCAGGGCAAAGAACAATTGAAAGAAAGTCAGCGACACCATGAAACGACGGAAGCGATTGCTATGGGGGCTAGAAATGCTAATTTAAATACAACCTTTTATCAACAAGGATTTGGGATTTTCCCATCTCGAATTTAAAAAGAATATATAACTGCAGCCATAGCAAGACATGCCCTGACCCATGACGAAGTCAAAAGCTATGCCATACAACTAAAGCTTTCCCATTTTTAAGGTGGGTTGATGCGGAACCAATTACCAAGACGACCATGGAAACAGGAATGTGCAGTTTTAAATCTTGATGACAGTACAGGACCAGGAACCAATTATGTAGCCTATGTGAAAGAGGATTCCTCGGTATGGTACTTTGACAGTTTTGGGATCTCTCCCCGCTCATGGAACTAGTGACCTATTTTGGACCAGAACCAAGATATATTATGATGTGAAACGTGAGCAAACGTGTAACAGCCAAGGGTGTGGGCGTTTGTGTTTAATGTTTTTATATAAGACACAGCATAAGCAAAAACGTCAACAGTATGCTGGCAGAAAAGAAGACGTTTACACTGCATGGACGTGGAACTGAAGTCAGCCTAGACTTTCACCCGCCTATTGAATTGAGTGAAAGACCTTATGGTTTGGGACTTGTTTCTCTAGAAACGTACAATAGAATATACAACATACGTAAAAATGTAAACAACAAGTTTTACTATGAAGTTTTTAGCCTCACCCTGAACCCTGGTGGATATACGATAGACGATATTTATGAACACATTTATGTGGTGCTGGTCAACCAATATGGTTGAACGTCATTTCTTGATGGAACATACAAGTTTGAACTTACAGGAAATATCAACACTCATCGCTGGAGTATTTTCTCCACGTTTAAGATTGATTTTGAAATACAACCCGATTCCATTGGTGCTTTACTAGGATTTAAACCACGAGTGTTGCAACCCAACAAAAAACATGATTCGGACTATGAAATGAAATTGATTGAGGACAATCACGTGTCGGTGATGTGTAATATTATTAGCCAAGTGTACACCAATCAAGAGCCGTCGCATTCGCTTTTTGACTTTATTGTGACATCACCCATTGGCTATATTATTCGTGAAAACCCTCCATTAGTGCTCTTACATTCTGTGGCTGTTGATTGTGTTAGTAATATAACGTTAAGACTGATCAATAGAAATCAACAATTCATTCATCTAGATTCAATCACACCAGTGACTTACAAGTCGGTTCTAAAGCCACTATGAAGTTGGTGTATAAAGCAACAACACCGTCTAGGAAAGGTGTTAGTTGTTTGCTGCCACCTGAATACACGTTCACTCTTAAGGACAAGCAGATTTTAATGCATCTGGGTTATCACGTCAACAACTATGATGAATTCTATCCTAGAAGTCATGAACCACATCGAGGAACAACCAGGAGTGGTAAGAATTGATCCCCATTCCTATCAAGCTTAAACACCTGTACTAAATAACAATGATGAAATTCAATTTGTTATCAACAACCAAGATATTTACACCCTACCGCATGAAAATGCCATTCAAATTGATGGTCGGCTCACCAAAGCCGATAACTACGACATCCAAGTTAGCCAACCATGCTTTTGCCTTTCTGTTTTCTGAGGTGCGCTATGTGATTAACTATATTGTGGTGGATAGCACTAGAAATGTGGGTATTTCAAGTGTCATGAAACTATACCCCTCTTTTAGTGTGGAAGATTGGCAGGTTGGTCCCCTGACTCAACCAATAACTGGATGATACACACGGATGGCACCTTTACTGGATTCTTACCTCTTAAACTCATATTAGGCTTTGCCGAAGATCACCAACGTATTGTGGTCAACGCAAGGCAAGTGCTTTATCTGGTTAGAGACAGGAGTGAAAATAATGCACTCGAGGAGCCGAAGATGGTCCCATCGATTCAAAAATTCAACTACAACGAATATTATGGAAAGTACCCCATGTAACCCTTGCCGATAACCAAAAAACTAGACATGCTCAAGATTGTGGAAAGAGATATGCCTCTACCCAGGGAATTTAGAAGCTGGGCGCTCCATGAGTACCCTCTGTTGTCTACCACCAACACCCACAGTTGGTCTATAATAACTGCACCTCTCTATATTATCGTGGGTTTACAAACGAATCGCAAGTATCAACAAACCAAAGATGTCACAACTTTGATCACCTGCAATTTAGAAATGCACGTCTTTTCGTCAACGGAGCTGTGTTTCCCTATGAAGGACTGGATTTTTCAAAAAATAAGTTTGGCCCCCTGCACGACTTGTTTCTAAATTTCAATCGTCGTATTATCAAAAAGAAAACAGCCCCATATTGTTACCCCAAGCGTTTAAGGCAAGGGCGCCACTGATTATCTTTGACTGTTCCTACTTGGAAGAGTCTGTCTAGCAATCCAATATTGACATACGACTAGATTTTAAAACGACTGGCAATGTACCAGCCAATACCACCGTCTACTGTTTGATTATTCATCACAAACAAGTCAACTATTATCCAGTGTCCAACCAAGTAACGAGTGTATAAATAACAGGCCAACCCACGTCAAGCCGCTCAGTCATGCATCGATTTAAAGCCACAAGAAGTGTCACACCCAAGAATTTAAAATCTGAGGAACAAGGTTTGGAGACTTTTGCGACGTGACCTGTGGCTTTCATGAACTCTCAAGCCTTGGCAGCCGCTGGTTTCTATTATTAAAAAAAAGAGATGAAGTGAAACGTGTGTTTTGTTCCATTACCATAAGCCAATGGGAAGAGAGTGATGAACCTATGCAGGAACATCAACGCTGGTCACCAGCCTGTCCCTACCTGTGTAGAATGGAGGAGGGTAATATACCTTGACATTCAAGCTATCCCTCACTAGTGCCTCACAGTGATAATAAAAAGTTATGCCATATGTGGACCTTATGGCGTTAACGGTGCTGCAGTGAGCAGCTTACAGTCAAAATCACCCAGTTTAGAGACATTGGGATATCATCGGGGTTAAGGACGTTATAAGCACAAAAGACTGTATTGTTGAATGAGTTGGTACTGTCCCAATCCCAAAATGACAAAAGCATGTAAAACTTATTATGCCATTAAAATGATGTAATAAAAAAATTGGTTGTTATTATAATTTCTCATGTCACCTGTCATACCCTAGCCTATACACCGAGTACATTTTTTAAAAACTAGAATGGGAATTTAAGTAAATACCATGAGGTACACCTTAGTGGGCGATAGTCGGTCAGTAGTAATAATAATAATATCGTATGGCCTCGGGTGCCGGGTGCAAGCTTTGTTATTTGAGACCCAGAGGGTTGCTTTCATGTCGAATTGCGTTGTTCCTTGAATCACTATGAAAGTCAAGGAGGTTAGATATCTAATCTCCTTGAAATCTATAGCGCTTTCTAGTAGAGAAATGAGGAACTTTGTGTTGGCGGAAACTCCTGAGATTCATTTTGCCATTATGAACACGGCCTGGTAAATTCAAATGGGCTCTTTGACATGCCAACATCGTATGACATGCGTGTCGTATTTTTGCCGCATTTCAAAAATCACTTACCACGGCCAGGTGCGAACCTGAAATCTTGGGGTTAGTAGAGCGACACGCTATCCACTCACCCACCGTGGCAAGCTAGTCGCTCAGTGGTCAGTTTGACGTGGTCCAGACAAGCATCTACATGTTGCGCACACTGATTGTCGACTCTCAAGGGTTTAAAATTAGAGATAATAAATTTATATTTAAAGAAGTGGCATAATTGATTGTTCTACCTTTTGGATATCACAAGCTATTCATTTAAACCACCCTATGCTTTTGATTTGTTGTGTGAGAAAGATTGTAAACAAACTGCTTTGATTAAAAATCATTTGCAACTAAACTGGAATCAAGGAACCATTTTGTACAAGTGTCTGGACATGATCATGAAAGCCCATTTGTCCTCTGCCCGTGTGGTATTTGTGAAAGGTATTGAAAAACGCCAATGGCTACAACCATTTCTAGTACCTTACTGTCAATGAATTGATTTGATGGACTTGGGGTGCCACTCGCTGCAAAAACGCATGGACCACTGTCCCTGTGGCGAAATCACCCATACAGCCCCAGCCCAGGTGTGGCATCTCTTTCATTGGTTAACCACCAATGCCTGCTGGGAGTTGTTAAATAAAACTAAAACTCAAGGTTTGCCTGTGGATGACACCAGTGAGATTCCTACAAGCGACGTGTATACATCAACGTAATACCATGGAAAGATGTGATGCTACTGATAAAGCGATTGAGAAATTCTTTGTGTGCAAAAAGAAACGAGACAGTTCTACCACAGAGGAATTCATTTATTATGTGGCAGCCAAAGCTGTAAATGAAATCATGCAACATGCACCAAAACCATGGACACGATACCCTGTATTTAGTGAATTGCAACCATATACGGATTACGATCACCATAAGCAAATGGCCATGGCGAAAAAAAGTCTATGCGACAGTGTTCTACTTGCCAGCTAGTGAAACTGTATCATGGTCATAAAAGTCCGTGTAAAGACTTTGTTTCATCATTCCACGGGTGTGTTGGCGAGAAAACGAAGCAACAACAACAACAAACACCATCCACAGAGGAAGAGGAAGATCAAACCTTTTCACCATCGATGGAAAATGATAAGCCAGACCTGTACTGGCAATGGTCCCATTGACAAAGTCATTCAATACTTACCTTTCGAAATCCATCTTCCTGGTTATCGTTTTTGTGGTCCTGGAAATCATCTTGAAAAACGTTTGCACCGTAGTGATATACCCATTAATCGTTTGGATCAAGCATGCAAACAACACGACCTTTGTTACCGCCATAGTCATCCTGCTTTAAGACACGTGGCAGATAAAATGATATTGAGAAAAGCTAAACGACGTTTGGCATCCTGTGATGCTTCAGTTTGCAGCCCTAATTGTGATGAGTGCTATGAAAGAAATGTTAATGATGTATGGACATGAACATTGAAAAATGAATTAGGAATTGGTATTTCTTAATATTCAATTTTTCTTGGTAAAGCGCTATTGGCTCTGAAATAAAAACAAGGTTTTACCGGAGCATGATGCTTTTTAATTTAAAAATGATGATTGTCCTTTGTTCATTTTTTTCATTTTCACAGTTCACACATTGACATTTGTCATTTTTGAATTTCCACTTTATAAAAATGTTATTTTAAAGTTTTTCGATTTCATGATATGGAAACAGGATTTTTCCATTTTTTTGTTTGCACATTTGTCAATTTTCTCATTGCTGTTTTGGAAATATCATCTATCGACATACACAAAATGAAAAAATGTGAAAATAACAAAATGGAAAATTCATGTTTTCATATCGACAAATTTCAAAAACTGTAAACTGACATTAAAAATATATATATATAAATTATATATAAAATTTTGAACTGACTGTGGTTTTGGGGTCTAGGGGGTGTGAAACGCGAAGATACGTCGAAATTTTCCGGAAGTCGAAACATGGTACTACGCCCGAATCTCACATTAGCCGCCACCCATATCCGCTAAGATGGAAAAGGATTGTAAGGACATCAACACCCAAATACAATCATAATGTCAGTTACTTTTTCAGCACACTGTAGTGGTACTTTGCTCCAACGGCAATACTCATATTATTTCCATGTACGTGAACAACATTTCGTAACAGCGTTAACTACGCTTTTCAAACATTACATACTTCCTTCCTGATCTCTCCACAATTATCATTACATCGATACTGCACGGCATTCCTCAAATACAAAACCCATCTTGCTACATAATTGTAGAAGAATTAGTGGTCCTACTTTGTAAACATTAGCTGTATAATCCATTTCATGACACACTCCTAACCTCCACGTCTCCAAGTTAATTATCCTCGTGCTCTTAAACTTCATAAATATTCTTGTTCACCACTGTACATCTTGTATAACATTCCACGTAAAATTTCATTAATACCTTTTAAACACACTATAATTCCACGTCAAACGGTAGTCTGCTCGTCTTTCCCATTTAATAACAATAAAACTTGTCTTTCCGCTTCTGGTAAACATTCATGAATCAATTATTCATATACTAACTTGTTTCAATACATGTGAGACTTCAGGTACATCCATAAGTCTCCTGGTCTATGATTTCGTTACTGCAAATTATTGCAAAATAATTGTTGCTGAGTATAGGCATCACCTGACTTCCATTGTCAACAATGTGATCCTATCTGACATTTATATCGGTAATAACAATTATCCATGACTTAATTAACGTCATATAATACTGACATTCCACATTTGGAATTATTCCTTTACAATTTTATGGTTTATAACAATTAGAAATTGTTGCAGTTGAACTCTGTCATCTTAAAATGTTTTTTACAGTGTTATATAATTTTACATTAGTGCTTTCGTTTAATAACGATGTAACCTAGCAATATTGAGGTAAACGTATTGCTTATTACGCAATTATAACGATCGAAGCATTCCCTTGCATTAAACAGTTTTCGTGATAAGTGAGTATAATAAAACATTCCTGAATAAATATAAAAATCGAAATATCTAACTTCAAATACTAGAAAAATTACGTCCAAAACGACACACTTGACGTAAATGAAAATTACAAAGGAATCTCTAAAATAGACAAAATAATAGCATGAGTTATGCTAATGAAAATCGACAAAATGAATTAGTCACCCCTGAAAACACGCACAAATACTACAACAAACTACTGAGATATTGGATCAGTCAATTCTGTACCTTTCCGATCATCTGCTTTAGAAATACCTCGACCAATTGTTTTGATATTTCTCCCCTGGGATGACGTGTGCTGGTCGCCTGCCTGGAGCGAGTAGGAGCTTGAAGCGTGTCGGAACAGCTCAGCGCCTTCCTCCTCCCCCGAGCAGCGAACACCTGTCTCCCCTGTCCCGTTGCATGGTCTTGTATCTTCTCGGCTTGTGGCCTAGAAGCTGGAACCCGGAACATTGGCGTCTTCCGTTCATCTTCTTCTTTGAGGAAGCATCTCATCGTCAAAGTTGCTTTGAGTGTCCTTGGTTGACATCTCACCAAGGTTGTAGTGGACATTTGATGTAGAATTTACGGTATATTCATTGTACTGCGAGTTAGATGAGCAGTAGCGGTGACTTCGATCCCCGGTGTGTAAGTTCAACTCTGAATCTCCGTTCCATAGTGCAGACTATCCTCCTTCCATGTTTAGTAAGTAATTGTAGCCTTCTTAATAGTTGACAAATACAATCTTCCCCTCTGACATGAGAATGTCATCTCGGTGAATATTTGTAGAATAAACTTCAGAATATTGTAGTAATAATGTTGTAGCTTGTTTTGGAGTAAAGCTGCTTGTTCTTTCGATGTGTTAGAATTGTATGCAGTGAAGCCTTCTTGCGTTGCGTTGCGTTACAAAGTTGCTTGTTTCAGTAGTAAAATAATGTTTCTACTATTTTACCGGCGTCTCCATTTCTTCCTCGGCAAACGTGCTGTATCCTATCAATCTAGTTGAATCTCCCGGTCGCACTTCCAATTATTATGTGGCTTGCTCGGAACCCTCTGAACATAGGTCCGGCCTCTTCAAGCGTCTGAGTAGGAATGAATTATCGCCTTCTGACAATCACGCGCATGGCCCTCCAAACCTGGGTTGTAGCCTCGCGTCGAGTCCTTTTATGAGAATTTCGCTGATATCTCCTCTCCTGTCCATAAATCTATAATTCTGTTTTACCAAATTAATTTCTTATGCTATTCTTGACCTGTGGAAATGCTAATATCGCTTTATATAAGCAAATTTGAAGTAATAGCAATTCCCGCAAAAGTTATGTGACGCACACTGATTGGCTGTTGGTTTATTATCATAAACCTTTCCTGCCTAGCCTCTTATCAGCGGGTCGTGTGCATAATTTGATTGTTGTCCACTCGGCTAAGCAAAACCGGTCTTCAGAATGCTAACTTGAAGCCAATGGTCATATTCCAGCATCGAATGATCTGAACCTCCCATGGTTAAATTATCATCCACTGAAATATTCCCAAATCTAAGTATCTTCAAATAATCCAAAATTCTCCAAAAAGTTTTCAAAATACCTTTATTCACTTCCTACAACATATGAGGGAATAAATAAATTTATATTTCCTAATTCCACTTCTTAACATGAGAAGTTCATAGGTCGGTTTGATCCTTGACTCAGTCAATGGCTGAAGCTGGGGTGAATTTGGGTTCAGTACCCATTGCAATAGATAGCTTTCTAATGAAATCTACCTAATAAGCTCCCAACATAAGCCATAAACATAAGCCACCAACATAAACCACTGACTTAAGCCATCAATATAAGCCACTTCATAAGCCACCAACATAAGCCACCAACATAATTATGTTATCAACATAAGCAATCAACATAAGTCACCAACATTAGCCACCAACATAAACCATCAACATAAGCCAGCAACATAAGCCACCAACATAAGCCTTAAGCATGGCTACCGTGGTCTGCCACATCGAAAAACGAATCGTTGTATCACGACCCGCCGTCCCATCAAAATAGCCCTTGATTTTCTCGGGGAGCATGGCCACCGTGACCGGATGATATTTTTTTATTTTTTCATTTTTCAAAAAAATGGATAAAAATGGGTTATAGTTTCAAAATTTGCCATTTTACAGAGAAGTCTGTTTGACATAAATCAAAAGAGTTTGGCCCCTATACCTGTAAACCAAGTTTCAAATCTTTAGGCTACAAAAAAAATCAAAATGGGCTATATTTCCAAAATTAAGGATTTTACAAAAACGTCTGTTTGACATAAATCAAAGGTCATTAGCCCCTCTACCTGTAAACCAAGTTTCAAGTCGCTTGGATAAAATCAAAAAAGTTCCATTTTGAAAGAAGCAATATTTTGGAAAATAACATTTTAACAAAAAAGTGTCATGGACATAAATAAAAGGCCCCTACCTCCTCTACCCCCAAAATGAATTTCAAGTCTCTAGGACAAAATTAGTTCATATTAAAATTTCACCCCCTAGTAGGGGTAGTTTTTAGTTTGGGGGAAAAATACGTTCTCCATAGCAAAGAGGGCGTCTCCCTGAGTCCTACAACACATCACAAATCAAAATCTGACCATGCGTTCGAGAGATATCGGCAGAGTTCGCGAGAAAGTAGGCTGTGGCCTAGGAGCCGTTGTACCCCCCTACTGAGGGGTGTATATAGAGTTTTATTTTGGGAGTGCTCAACCAGGGGTTATGGGGTCCAGGGGGTCCAGGGTTCCTCTCCGTGAAACTTTTGTGTAATTTGGCGCAAAATGATGAGTTTTAAGGCTATCTGGCATCACTTTTACAACCAATTTGTAGTGGTGTTTTACGTTTGGCTAATGTCAAACATAACTACGACTATTAATATTACTTATATATATATATATAAAAGAAAGTCGTGTTAGTTTCACTATTTATAACTCAAGAACGGCTGAACCGATTTGGCTGAAAATTGGTGTGGAGGTAGCTTAGAACCAGGAGACGGACGTAAGATACTTTGTATCCCGTGATGTGACATAAAACATCAAAGAGAATACAAGTCACTATAAAACGTAACGCAAATGACAGCTAAAATAAACTCATGAAGGAGTGTCCAGGCAAGTCGTTTCCTGGCAACAGTAGCTCTTGACGAGACACGGCCGACTGGATGCGAGTAGCGCTCTCCACTACCGGTATAGAAATCATTAAAATACTTAATTTTTTATTTGTTTTTTATAGGCATAGTAATCCAATTTACAATACAGAGCATGCGAGTAGTTTAAACAAATAAGTGTTGGTGAGGCGTTCATATAGCCTACAATTCATCCGATTGCGACCAAATTTTGGTGGGTTGTTTAGCACACTTCCGGGAAAGTTATAGGAATAGTAAATCCAATTTACAGTAGATAGCGCTTGAGTAGCTTAAATAAAATGACGTGCGATTCTTTTCAACAAAGACCCACATGCGTTCATATACCATTCATCCCATTGCGATGAAACTTGGGTGAGATGTTATGTACACTTCGGGTAAGTATTCTGGCGTAGTAAATCCACTTTTCCTTAGGTATCGCACAAGTACAGTAGATTAAACAAATGAGCGACGACGCTCGAAGTGTTCAACAATGTCCCATATGCGTTCATATACCATTCGTCATATAGCGATGAAACTCGGGGTAGTTCTTGTGTACACTCCAGGGAAGGTTTCAGGCTTAGTAAATCCATTTTACAATAGGTAGCGCATGAGTAGATTCAATAAATGAGCAAAGACAGGCGAAGCCTTTCAACAAAGTCCCGTATGCGTTCATATAGCCTACTATTCATCCGATAGCGATGAAACTTGGGTGAGATGTTGTGTACACTTCAGGTAAGGTTTCTAGCTTATTAAATCCACTTTTCAATAGGTATCGCACAAGTAGAATATACAAATGAGCGAGGACGCGCGAAGTGTTTCAACAAAGTCCCATATGCATTCATATACCATTCATCCGACAGCGATGAAACTTGGGTGAGTTATTGTGTACACTCCAGGGAAGGTTTCAGGCTTAGTAAATCCATTTTACCATAGGTAGCGCGCCAGCAGGTTCGTCAAATGGGCGAAGACGCGCGAAGCGTTTCAACAAAGTCCCGTATACGTTAAAATACCATTCGTCCGATAGCGATGAAACTTGCGTGAGATGTTGTGTTCACGCCTGGGAAGGTGTTCGACTTGGTAAATCCATTTTACATAGCGTAGGAGTATATTCAACAAATGGGTGAAGGCGCTTGAATCATTTCAACAAAGACCCGTATGCGTTCATATACCATTCATTTCATTGCGATGAAACTTTGGCGAGTTGTTGAGCACGCTCCCATGAATGTTCCTGATATAGTAAATCAATTTTATAATAGTTTAGTTCGGGAATCCAAAAGCAGTTCAACAAACAAAGTCACATCGCTAACACTTTCTTTGAATGGCATTGCAACGCATGCCGGATACAGCTAGTTATTAATATAATTATCTTGCTCACTTGATAGTGTTTACATGGATAAATTTAACATTACTGTTTTCATTACTACGGTACTTAAACTATAATATAATATCAAGTTTTCTTGTAGCATTACCAAATTGGTTTATAACTTCATCGTCGGTGATGTATGTCTCTGTAAAAATAGGCTACTGGACCGTTAAGTCCGTTTACAGAAGTAGAATTTCTTAAGTACCGGTAACTTATGTTTTCAACCAACTCAAATTCCATTCGCCAAAACCGGTAGCTAAAGAGAGAGGCAAATTTTACCAAAAGTAGATAAGGGTATAAAAGTTGGGGAAATAAATTTTGTCACACGCTTCAAGGGCAATTGTTGCTGTTCTTGGTAGGTTCATAAGAGCGAAGATACTGCAGAGTAATACGGGGTTATGTTTTTACACATAAGATCAGAGCAAACTAATTGTCACACTGTTTATGTACAATACCGTACATTAAACAGATTGCATAGGATTTAGGGTGTGGTCAGGGGCGGATTTAGGGGGGGGGCGGGGGGGGGGGGCGACCGCCCCCCCCTGACTTCAGATAAGGCGGAGAAAAGGGGAGAAAGAGGAGAGAAAAGACAGAAAGAAAAAAAAGGAAAAAAAGAGAAAAAGGAAGGGAAAGAAAAGAGAAAAGAAAATAGCCTATCCGTGGCGAGTCGAGCCTGCGCCTGTACTGACAAGTCTGCGCTGGAACCAAGCCGAGCCGAGCTTCGCTTTCGAAGTGTCCAAGCGTTTGGTGGTCAGTCTCAGTCAACAGTCAGTGCGCGGTGCGCGTTCTTACGATAGTGTTGGCAAGTGCGTTCGCTGATATTTTTGTGCGGATTCTCGAAGGCATTAGAACTATTATGGTAAGTGAGGTAGTCGTGGTGTGCTGTGTTGTGATTTTTTGAAGCGCCTTCTTAGCATTGCCTGCATTTTTATTTTAACGCACCGTTCGGTTTCTGTTCAAACTTGGCTACGTGCAATGTTTTCTTTGTACGATACAGACATTGACGTTGACATTTGACAAGCGAATTTTTCAAAAGATAAATTTCATTAGAGCAGTAGTAATTTATCTTTTTTGTTTGATTTCTTTCAGGCTAATCGCGAAAGTGGGGGAAGGAAAAGGAAAAGCGACCGCTGTGGAGATTTGAGAAATTATTTCGGTGCCCCTAAAAAAGTGGTACAAATCCCTGAGCACTCATCCCCGTCCCGTCCCGAAGTTGACTCTGAGGGTGCTTTCAGTTCCGATCATCGTGGTGATGGTGATGACAGAGGAAATGACTGTGAAAACGGAGCCGCTAGGAATGATGCTGAGGGTTGCAGAGCTGGACTGGGTACCGGTAGTGATTGCGGCGTCGACGGTGGTGCTGAAATTGTTGGTGGCAATGTTGGGCTCGGCGGCGACGTACGCGCTGGAAACTTCGCTGACGGCAGAGGGCTCGGTGACGGCGGAGATGCTGGAGTCGGCGATGGTGGTGGCAATAACAAGAGCAAACAACCTATGCCCGGACCCTCACATTCACTTCCAACGGAGCAACTGATTTCACGTCCGTCAAAGGATTCCTGTCGAGATGCTGCTGCCTGTGACAATCTTGGAAACGACGTCGGCTTGTATATAGGTTCAGGAAAAAACAGGCCTGATGACGGAACACTTTCTACCCTTTTGACGAGTCACTGGCAACCAAACGCGAGTTATTGTTTTCCTTTCTCCGTTCACACCAAGGGCGGAAGCGAAGAGAAACGACACCTTCACCTGCAGCACTTACAGAAGTTTCCCTGGGTCGTTCTCTCTCCATCACGTAGAGGACTCTTCTGTTTGTTCTGCCCTTTTTTGCGAAGTCTACCGGTGGCCAAGGAAGAACGATTCTGTTGAAGACCCTGGTCAAGGAACCTCTGATGAAGTTCGCCAAGCTCCTTGGGAAAGACGGTGACCTACAGAAGCATGAGGCGACGAAGTACCACGAAGAAGCTGCCTTGTGTGCTGAAGACTTTTTGCGCAAGCAAAGAAATCCGCAAGAGCAGCTTCCCAACCAAATGGATAGCTTCCGCCTGGTAAAGATCCAAGAAAACAGAGCAAGACTTGCTCTCATCTTGATGAACATCGAGTTTCTAGGCCGACAAAATATCGCCTACCGAGGTCATCGTGATGACGGCCCAATTGCTCAAGAGGAGTCTTCACAAAACGACGGCAATTTCCGGGCTCTGCTTCGGTTCCGGATGAAAGTTGGAGACGTCAAACTGGCCAAACATCTTGCAACGGCGGGACCCAGAAGCCTTTTCACTAGTAAAACGATCCAGAACGAATTAATTGAGCTGTGCGGGGAGAACATTCGCGAGCAGATCATAAGCCGCGTTCAAGAAGCCCGATTTTATTCTGTTGGATTTGACGAGACAACAGATGTAGCGCACATCTCTCAGCTGACTTTGTTCTTGCGGTATCTCTGGAGGAACGAAATCAGGGAGGATTTTGTGGGCTTCCTAGATGCTCGCAAATCTGCGGCGGAAGAGAAAGAGAAAGATACTCAAGGAAGTGAAGAAGAAGGTGATTTCCCTAGTGAAGACGACGATGAGAATCCTCAAGCAGCGGCAGAGTCTGCTGTTGAACCAAAACTGACTGGGGTAAAGCTGGGAGGCATCGTTGCCAAGAAGATTGATGACTTCAAACTAGACCCCAAAAGCTGTGTTGGCATCGGAACTGACGGATGTTCGGTGAACATATCGGAAGCTGTAGGGGCAGTACAAGAGCTGCAGTAGACTGCAGTTCATGCTGTTTGGGTGCCCTGTTACAACCACCAGCTCAATCTGACGCTTTCGAAATCGTCCAAAGTGCAAGCAGTTAAAAATGCATTTGGAACTGTGGAAGAGGTGACGAATTTCTTCACAGCGTCCTCGAAGCGTAATTTTGTGTTGAAGAAGACTATCAAAGGCCAGCTTGTCGCGCTGTGCGATACGCGTTGGGTTGAACGGCACGACACAGTTTTGAAGTTCCTGGACCAATTGGACGACATTGTGAACGCGTTGGGAATCGTTTCTCAATGGGATGAAAATCAGTCAGCGCACAAAGCCGAAAGTTTGCTGGCCAGCATCACTATTGGGCAATTCATCGTCACACTGTGCTGCATAGCAGAAGTGCTGACTCGGACGGAACCTCTCAGCCATCTGTTCCAAAGCGAAAATCTGGACGTCCAAACCGCCTCCGAAACCACTCGGAATACGATCCAAATCTTCAAAGAAAAGCGGTCAAACGTCGAACAAGAATTTTCGTCGGTCTTCGACAACGCCAGCAAGCTTGCGCGTGAGCAAGGCACCGCTATCGACCTGCCGCGTCTTGTCCAGAAGCAAAAGAACAGGGCTAACGCGCCGGCTGACTCGCCCGAAGAGTACTACAGAAGGAACATCTACAGTCCTCTTCTTGACTGGATCTTGGAAGACCTCTCAACGCGTTTCACAGACGACTTCTTAAACGCATATCAGCTGAACGTTTTTCTTCCCCGCGTCGTAGACCCAGGATTGAACATGGATCGTCAAATCCACTGTACTGAGGAGGACATCAGCATCCTTTCCGAGCGCTACGCTCCTCTACTTCAAAAATCGCAGTCGGAACTCCGGGCGAAGATGCATGCCGAGACATCCCTTTGGGCGGCGAAATGGAGAAGAGAGAGCGAAGCTGGACGCCCAATTTCTTCAAAGGCGGTGGAGGTCTACACAGCTTGCCATCCACAAGTTTTCCCTACCATCAGAACAATGATTCATATTCTTATTACTTTGCCTGTCAGTATTGCGACCGGGGAAAGATCATTTTCTGTTCTGAAGTTAGAGAAAACTGAGAATAGGTCAAGATGCGGCGAGGAAAGACTGAACGGCCTAACTTTAATGTATGTACATCGAGACATTAAATTAGACTACGATAGAATCATTAACCGTTTTGCTTCCAAGAAAGCCCGAAAGCTAAAACTTCTGTTGTAGTGTTACGGCAGGGAAGGAGCCTAATGTGAGACCATTGGGAATTGTGAGGCAATAAATATTTTTTCATGAGATGTGCTTTTGATTAAAGTTCATTCCCAAGACCTGTTTTTGTCGTTGGTTTGTTTTTTCGTTGAAAGCATTTTATGATGTTTAGAAGCTTATTGGATCGTTACCTTCTTTTAAAAGAAAAACAAAAGGATCAGTGCCAGTAAAAAATCGTAATGAAATATGAAATAAAAGTACCGGTGCATATCTTTCCAGTAGTCTCGATTACTAGCAAAACTATTATTTTATATTGACTAAGGTACGTGGTGATAAAATACAAAAAAAAAATAGTAATAACTAAAATTACAAGCGAAACTGCTATCTGCAGAGATGATGACGGTCTACTAAAAATGGTACTGCCTTCGTGGAGACCTCCTAAAAATTGTTCTGATGTAGCCCCCGGAACATAGGCAACCTGATTAAAAATCATTAACCGCCCCCCCGTGAAATACCCCCTAAATCCGCCCCTGGGTGTGGTAGTTATGTAGAGATGAATTGGTTACTTCAGGACAGGGAGACATGGAGAGCTGCATCAAACCAGTCGAAAGACTGAAGGCTCAAACATCAACAAGGATAAATACACCTTTGAGACCCTTCAATTTAATAATGGTCCATATAGGCCTAGAGGGATATGTTGTGTTTCGTTTGAAGTGGGTTTCTTTTAACTCGATGCGAAAGTATTTTCTTGTTTTTTCTAAAACTCATTGTATCCAGTTACTTTCAATTTCTTAGTACGGTACTCGTGGTTTGTCTTAAGTTGACCTTCATTTCGATAGGTTTGTAATGTAACTTAGCAGGATTTATTCCGCCAGCCCCATCAAATTGTGGTCAGGTTTGTGTTGACCTACTTAGGAATAAGGACGCTTCATATCAGTGGCCTCGTTCTTAATGTTGCAATGATATACATTCTATATCCTAACTTATATCTTATAAAGTCGAGCGCCTTGGTCGAATAAGTTTCACCGCTTCTCATTACCAGTAGCCCAACATGAATTCTGAAACTACCTAATATGATGTGTTGTCTATTATAATGATTTGGAGTGCTGGTATAAGTACGGGCTCTTTGTGTGTTCTAGTTTGCTGAACATTATGGAGCAACAACCACTCATTAAGAGTGAGCCAGAATGGCAGTCTGAAACTGATGAACTGCCTAATATTGTACGTTGTATTATGTAACAAAGCATTCGTAGTGATGTACATGACAAGCAAGGTTTAGTGACTACTTGCTACCAAATAGTAGGCTTACGACATGTTTAATATGTTATTGCTACACGTAACTTAGTACGGTTATTCTGTCTGCATGTTTGACGTTGGCTCATACTTGTATAATACTTTCTAGGAATCAATTGACCTGTTACCCTCGTATAATCTGCTGGATGAGTTTGGCGATAAATACGAAGATAAAAGCTGGGAAGTTAAATTAAAACATCAAACACAGGTGATCATACGTTTTATATTTTGTCTCTCATAAATATTTCTTATTTTAACAGCGATCAGTTGCTGATGTTCTTGTATTCATTATGCGGTCTCACTCTGTTGGCACCCCTGGGCCCTATTGTAGGTAAAGTCTACACCTAGTGATGTGGGCTGGGTAAATACCCAGTGGGAAGGTAAATATAAATTGGGCATTTACCCGGGTCATTTACCCAGTGGTCATTTAAATACCCAAAACGAGGGTATTTTTGTTTTATTGAGCTTCGTACAATTCTTTTTGATGTGTTGATGAAGTGTTGGACAAACATGGACCGAAACACAGGTATTTCAGGCCTTAAATTGAAATCAGGAACAATATTGATCCTTCAAAACTAAATGAAAAGGAAAATGGACGTCCGGGTATTTTTGGGTATTTATATGTTTTGGCACTGGAACCTTTTTCTTTAAGTGTGATTTTTACTTAAACTAATGTATAATATTGGATAAAACCTTTTGGTTGTTTTGTATTTTAATTTTTTAATAAATACCAAGATATTGAGAATGGCGAGTTTTATTACGGTACTGGAAATGAGCAACAAAGATGTGGGTGGGGAAAGCTACTTTTGTAGTAATAAGAGTAGGCTATATGCATATTAATTGAAATGTATATGCCAAAGCTCAAAAGGTAATAAAATATATTCAATAGAAAGGTCATTTAAAAAAAACTTAGTAAAAGTGCTTGGAGTTATTTTTCATTCAATTTTAAATATAAAAAAATATACATTTTTAAAATCATACTCTAAATCAGTGCCATCCAACCATTGCGCTCTGAGAGCGCGGTCGCGCTCGTGGAGCACTGGGCAGTCAGACTAGCACTCCTTCCCCTACCACTGTGGCAGCGAGAAGACCTGAGACAGACGGACGATGTTCACACCGCGCTGACTACAGTAGTATAATCATGCGGCCTACGACTTTTGTGGGATTGTTGACATCATAATTATTGATAGGGCTGTTTTGCCATAAAAATATACTGCATATTCAAATTGAATGGTATTCCGCTGTATGGAATGTGCAGGAAACGAACTCAATTGTTAAGTAAAGAATATTGTGATTTATTCCAAACTGAAACGTGAACATGTTAGAGAGGAAAATTCAACAACATTTTACCAATATGAAAAGATAATACAGACCGAGTGACTTTTGCTCCGTCGTTTTTACGAGCTTTTAGTTTTGGAGGAAACATTATTCTCCAAATTGTGTACAATATTTCTGGACATTGGTAAGCTTAAGAACCGAAAATATACTCTAAATACGTTGAGCCGACCATTGACAGAACTTTACATGTATGTTTATACAAAAGGGGGTATTCTTCTTGCGGAAAGAGGCTGTCCAATTCTTCTACACTTGATGACATTAGAAAGCGGTCTTTAAGACGAATATTGCACTGCAGTTCAACCAGCTCCGTCCATCGTTACAGTCGTCAGCCGCTCTCATTTTAATCCCATTGCCTCAAAAACATCCCCCACATCTTGGAAAATATCGAATCCGGTAGTGGTGTCTGAGAGCTACCAAGTCTAGGAAATCCTCGGTGAGCCGAACATCGTCATCCACCCCTCGAATGAAAATAACGAGCTGTGCTGTGTCCGCAATGTCGATTGATTCGTCGAGGGAAAATGATACAAAATTTGCTGCTTTCTGCATTAATTGCTGTTCAATATCAACGGCCATATCGTCCATTCTGCGAGCCACAGTTTGAGTTGAAAGAGAGATTTTTTCCAATTTTTCAAATAGCTCCGTAGGACAAATACATGCCGCCGCATCCATTAGGCACCCCTTTAATAAATTTCCTTCCGTGAAGGGTTTCCCAGCTTTGGCAATTCACATCGAACATTTATAGCTTGTTTGTCAAATACCGCCAACCTCACTTTAACTCCTGTCAGACAAGAATACGGCAAGTCACAGTTAGTGTTTTTCAGATAATTAAATCATTTGTTCATTCCAGTTTGTAAACAAGGATTATAAAATTAAAACAGAAAAGTGCTGATTGAAATTTTCTTTAAAATCTTCTAACTTCGATTGGCGACTGGCGTCTGTCAAACCACTGTAATCATTCCTATGATTGGCACTATAGTGCCGTTCCAAATTGTTTTTTAACACACTAAATCTTTGTGGCAAACTAAACAATTGGCATGCCCTTTATAAGCTGCTCAGAAAAAAATGAAATTTCCCATTCAGCTATAAAGGCTGCTGCTTCACCACTCCTTTTTTTGGTCCCGGTCAATGCATGTGAGATTTTCGATGTGAAATGCCATGTCCTGTGGTTCGGATTCCACGTAAAACGGAGGTCCCGTGGCTTATGATCGCGAGATTAACGGTCACGTTAAACTACAAGCTTCCTTCCTTTTTTTTGGTGTGATTATTTATTTATCGTATGGCTATTAGTGCCGGGAGTGTCCGAGGACAGGATCGGCTCGCCAGAGGCTGTAGCTGCTTCAAGCGGACACCCATAGGGTGAGCTACAAGTTTCGTTCAATTTCAAGTAGTTCCAACTTTCGCTACCAGATGTCACTGATACCTAGTGGTGAGCGTTGTAACTTTGATAGAGCTTTCTAACGAAGACTAACCTAGTCATTTAGCTTCACACAAGTTTAGTTAGTGGAAGGATCTTTTACATGCCATAAATCTATGATATGGGACCGCCGGCTTTACTTCCCCTCCGAAGGAAGGCATATTGAAGAATGTTAACGCTCTTAAAAAATCCGACGACTTCGGGCTGGTTTGAACCCGCGATCTTGGGCACAGCAGTTCAGCATGCTACCAACTACGCCACCGAAGCCGCTTTTTGTAGAATGTTCAGTCATGACCACTGCAAAACTGATTTACTTATACGCTGTCAACAAAGTGCATTGGACTTGACTAGCGACTGATGGATCGACTGCTTCCTTCGGCGCGGCGCGCAGTCTACGCGCTCAGTCAGTCATGCTCCTCCCACCACTACCTTCCACCAAACTGCTCGGAGCACTGGCTCAGAGCCCGGACTGAGCGCTTAGTGGATGGCCCTGCTCTAAATAATATAAATGCATGTCAGGAAGTTTTTGTAGTATGTAGGCTCTCTTATGGGTGAAGATATATGCCAGCAAGCATGTGGGTTGGCAACACTGCTCAGCTCATCCTACCCAGAATTCAAACTGTCACTGTACTTCCCTCCCATTCTCTATTCTTTGTTTGATGCCTACTGTACATAACCTAATTTTTTCAGTGTAGTGGAGTCGTTAGTTTATATCTTCTGATCTAATTCCAAATTCTAATTTTTTATAAAGTCCAAATTCTGATTAAATTTAATTTTATTAGCATCTAATGTTGTTACATTTCTAAAAAGTTAATGTAGAATAGTTTGCATACCGGTACCCTTTTTTAAGGTTCAACTTACCACGACACAGGATTTATAATGAACAATCTAAAATACCCGGGTATCTACCCAAATTGGGTATTTACTCTGGTACATACCCTGGGTATTTATCCCGATTTATAAATACCTGGGTATTTTACATCACTATGTACACCACATGCTGTGCTAACGGTAGCTAATTTATTGGTCATGCAGGTTCACTTTGTTGGCCCGCTGGGCCCTATTGTAGGTGAAGTTTACACCACTTGCTGTGCTAACAGTAGCTAAGTTATTGATAATGCAGGTTCACTCTGCTGGCACCCCTGGGCCCTATTGTGTGTGAAGTCTACTCCACATGCTGTGCTAATGTTAGCTAATTTATTGAAAATGCAGGTTCACTCAGTTGGCACCCCTGGGCCCTATTGTAGGTGAAGTTTACACCACTTGCTGTGCTAACAGTAGCTAAGTTATTGATAATGCAGGTTCACTCTGCTGGCACCCCTGGGCCCTATTGTGTGTGAAGTCTACTCCACATGCTGTGCTAATGTTAGCTAATTTATTGAAAATGCAGGTTCACTCAGTTGGCACCCCTGGGCCCTATTGTAGGTGAAGTTTACACCACTTGTGGTGCTAACAGCAGCTAAGTTATTGATAATGCAGGTTCACTCTGCTGGCACCCCTGGGCCCTATTGTTGGTGAAGAGTACACCACTTGCTGTGCTAACAGTGGCTAAGTTTTTGGTAATGCAGGTTGACTCTGCTGGCCATATTCTCGGGGATTGAACCGCAGCTTTAATGATAACATCAATGGTAACATTATAGATCAAACTCCGACAGTCTAAACATCAAGCAGTTGAAGAGACCTTAAGCTTAAATGTTTAAAAATCTAAGACTTACATTTTTAGGATCTAAATCAGAGAATGTTAGAGTATTCCTCGCAACTTGTCCGAACACTTGGCGACGAAACATACATTTTTGAATGATGTGTTAGGGAGTTCAGGAGACCCTTTGGTATGAAAATAATGGACCCTTCCGGAACCTGGGCTAGCCCGCTAGAAACATGTTCTGGAGCTGTCAAGGTACAGTTGGATATCTATGGGTACATTATGAGATCAGACTCACATGAGGCTTGGGGCGACACATGGCCGATACTACTCTTCGCCTTCAGGACAGTCCACGCTGCTAGCCGTTACTGCCAATGCAATGTACTTTCTACTGCTAGCTGTGACTGTCAATATATTGTTGGTCTAGCCTACATGACACCATCCAATGGTACACACATATTGTTTATTTGATGGGGATGGCTTCTCGGTTCTTCTCGGAGCGTTGAATGGAGGAGGTAAAGGAATGTGGGTCGTTTTGGACTGGCACGAAGTCACCGTGCGAAAACACCCTCGCGTTGTTCTATGGTGGAGTGCCTCAGTCATTATTAGATCGCGGTCGGCAATTTCGTTCAGAAAAGTTCTTAAGCTGTTGCCTATACAAATTTTAATATTCAGTTCTACATTCGTTACCACATTGCATAATCTTGACAACATTGCATTGGTATGATATGACTTTTCAAGCAGCTGCCAGGAATTTATCTATCGTTCCCGTTGAATACCTCCTTAACATAAGTATCCTTGGGATGAATATTACTTTAATCTGGTCTCAAGAGGGTAGAACAATCAATGCTCGGTACGAGTTCTCTGAACACAGAATTTATGAACGTTGCTTGGTCGTATTAACGTTATATGGTAAATCTTAGTAAGTACACCTACGCCGCAAAGTCGCAACACACACTCAATTCTAGTAACGATATGCTAGGCCTACGTTTTGCTTTCAGATACAAACTACACAAAAACTGTTGAATGGGATGTTGAATTACCTTTAGTGTGTAATTTTAATCCTTGAATCTTTCAGTGCAAGTTTATAAGTCATCTGAAAAATATAATTCCATCTTCGCTGAGGAACATAGTTTTTAGCCAAGTTATTTCTTTGCAGGACAATACAGACCATCTCACGTATATTAAAATTGAGGCATCTTCTTGCGTTAAAACAGAAACACCCTCTTCAGATCTGCAAGAGGTAAGTATCTTCATGCCTCTTTACAAGACATCTCCTTATCAACTAATAGCATTTCGGGATGAAAAGTTGTGTTTTGACAATTGTGTTGATGACAAAGGGAAGCGTTTGGCTGTTAGGCTGTGTTTTGTACAGCAAGCTCAATCCATATTGGGGGAAGTATGTGAATTACATATTATTTGTCCCTTACGATACTGGGGGTTGCATTATAATGCCATTGGCAAAAGCTCTATCGCGCGACGCTAGCATTATCACGTTGTATTTGTCCCCTCTGTGGACTTGAAGTCTAGGTATGAAAATTGATTTAGGATATCTATATTGTGGTCAGAGATCCTCCCATGATGAGGTGGGTGGGATGATCTTCAGTGAGTTTTCACATGAACTCCCAGAAATTGCTGGGATGTTTGTAACTTATGACAATGGAGCATTGCAAGAACAAGTAGTTGACCCTAAGCATGAAGATAATATATTATTGAAGATACGCGTAAAAAGTAAAGGAATTTTCTAGAACTATATGGAGAAAGTAATTGCTATTGGTTTTGTTTTTAAGTACGTGCTGAAAATGCTTTCTTTCTTACTTCATAATATTTATGTTGCGTTCTTTAACCCTCTGTATTCCCATTTGTGAGGTGTCAGGAAGTAGGTGAAAAGTGTGTAACAAAAGTTTGGGGCTTTTCAGTTAGTCAACACGAATGTACCTAAAAGAGTTAGGTTATTTCCAATTCCTGAAAAAAATTAAAAGAGATTAATAAATACCCTGGGATGACCAGTTTCGATCGTCAAGCGATCATCATCACATCCATTACACTTAGGCTATAAAATCTATGTTTGAAAATACGTGTGAAAATATTTTAAATATGTACACTTATTTAGTTGCAGTATAGGTAATGCAACTTATCGGTATATGTTAGTTGTAATCTATATGATGTTTGGTAAAATGCTATAAGTGGAGATAGATCTCTGGAATTTGTCCGTTTGGAATGACTATATGGTTGTCCAGAGTTCATTTCCCTTAAATCCCGACAGCTATTACTTACATAAAGGCACTGATCTCAGCATTTTATTTCGATTCAAGTGTCACTTGGTCTCTGAAGGAGATAGGTTCAGAGTTGGAGGTAAAAATATTCATCTCTAGCAGCAGGATGTGATGGGCTGTGCAAAAGTAGTTCCTCTTTAGCTGACCAGTGCTGTACAATTACATGGTTTGTTATTTGTGTAAAAGTATAAGCTCAGAAATAAATTTTCCATCTAATCCCCAGGATGAGGAAGAAGAAATGCAGAAACGAGAAAGTTGTGGAAGTGGAAATCGCTTAAATGAGTAAGTGTTCAACATACAAAATATTTGATCAGTCGCTTTACGTGTGCATAGCTGTAAGTTTGGATTAGAACAAGATTTGTTTGCAACGTCATATATGTCTCTCATTGCGCTTCATCATTGAAGTAGATATTGGTATAAACTTTCAATTGAGCGTCACACAAATTATCTATTTTCGTTCACTGTTCTAACGGTCTGGAAATATTTATAAAACGTCTGTCAGTCTGTTGATGGAAATAAGCCTGCAGGTATACACATGACGCAGAGATAAGAATGCGATTGAGTTTTGTATGGAATATCAATTTTTTCACACTTCCCCACTGTGTCCTCAAACTATATATTTACTCGAAATTACTCCAAGGAAAATCGGTAAAAAATAAACTCTCTTTACTAACCAAATTGCAGTTCAAATATACTGTAATAATAATAATAATAATACATGATCCATAAATCAGTGCATTCTAGGACTAGAGAGGTGGTCACATTACTAACCAAACCTGCAGTTTAAATATAATAATAATACATGATCCGTAAGCCAGTAGATTCTAGGATTGGAGAGACGGCCTCTTTACTAACCAAACCTGCAGTTCAAATTTAATAATAATACATGGTCCATAAGGCAGTGGATTCTAGGACCGGAGAGGCGGTCTCTTAATAACCAAACCTGCAGTTCAAATATAATATTAATACATGGTCCATAAGGCAGTGGATTCTAGGACCGGAGAGGTGGTCTCATTACTAACCAAACATGCAGTTCAAATATAATAATTATACATGGTCCATAAGGCAGTGGATTCTAGGACCGGAGAGGTGGTCTCCTTACTAACCAAACCTGAAGTTCAAATATAATAATAAATCATGATCCATAAGGCAGTGGATACTAGGACCGGAGAGGTGGTCCCTTTACTAACTAAACCTGCAGTTCAAACATAGTTATAATACATGGTCCTTAACCCTAGAACTGCTGCAGGTTTATCTGTCAAATGCTGCAGTAAATTCCCATAAAGTACACACTAAAAGAATTTGGTATCTGTAAGCATACTGTGTTCATGAATATGACTTATCATACACCAATATAAAGCTGAAAGACTGTTCTATATTATATTGATATAGGTGAATCATTCAGACTCGTCACTTTGAATTAATCATAAAAAGCATTTTTTTTTTTTATAAAAAATAAAAAATTATTGACTTTTCTGCTCTAGAAAACCATATTGCCGAGTTAAATGTTCATAAGAGACATCATAAATGAAAAGTTCATAGTTTTTTGTTACTAATTCAAGAACCAGTTTCAATTCATTCCTGTTATTTACTAAAAAGAAAATTATTTTTACAAAAATATGACATTTCTCAATTTTGAAGTACATAATCGGCGCGCGATTACGGGGAGGCATGTTCACAGGCCCAGGATGATGAACGATAAACGGTACATTTTTACCTGGAAAGTCACTTTCTTCGGGTTGAATATCAGTCTAGTTCACACTTACCACTTCACGGCTAACATTAGGCATGTGTACAGGGTCTGTCGGAACATGATAAACATCGCTTGCATTGATGGGGATTTCCATAACTTGCGTGACATCCTGTTCGCCGGTATCACTGCCACTACTTTCACCATATTCATTTTCATACGAATCCACACAATAATCACTGTCATCGTCCATACTATCACACGAATCGTCAAAAATCAAGTGCTAAATTTCTGAATCGTCTACATAAATGGCGGCCATTTTGCTCAATGCAACTTCAATATCAACATGGAAGTACTTCCACTTCTGCAGCCAAATAATAGCTTGCATACTGTCATTTGTTTGCCAAAGACTTACACTACGAAAGATAAAAGCATCGGGAACCAGCATAACTTGAAATTAGGGCCATCTGAAGGCTAACAGTAGTACTATATTTGAATTCCAAGACCGTCTTTCAGAGAGACGGTCGCACTTGATGAAACAACACACCGTCTTCCTGGAAGACGGTCCGCAGTTCTAGGGTTAAGGCTGTGGATTCTAGGGTCAGATAGGTGATCTATTTACTAACCAAACCAGCTGTTCAAAAATAATAATAATAAGTGGTGCATAAGGCAGTAGATTCTAGGACCGGAGAGGCTCTCTCTTTACTAACCAAACCTGCTGTTCAAATATAATAATAATACTACATGATCCTTAGGCAGTGGATTCTAGGACTGTAGAGGTGGTCTCTTTACTATCCAAAACTGAAGTTCAAAAATAATAATAATACATGGTCCATAAGGCAGTGGATTCTAGGACTGGAGAGGCGGCCTGATTACTAACGAAACCTGCAGTTCAATTATAATAATAATACATGGTCCATAAGGCAGTGAATTCTAGGACAGGAGAGGCGGTCTCTTTACTAACCAAAGCTGCAGTTCAAATATAATAATAATGCTTGGTCCATAAGGCAGTGATTCTAGGACCAGAGAGGCTCTCTCTTACTAAGCAAATCTGCAGTTCGAATATAATAATAATACATGGTCCATAAGGCAGTGGATTCTAGGACCGGAGAGGCTCTCTCTTACTAACCAAACCTGCAGTTCGAATATAATAATAATGCATGGTCCATAAGGCAGTGGATTCTAGGACCGGAGAGGCTCTCTCTTACTAACCAAACCTGCAGTTCGAATATAATAATTATACATGGTCCATAAGGCAGTGGATTCAAGGACAGGAGAGGTGGTCTCTTTACTAACCAAACCTGCAGTTGAAATATAATAATTATACATGGTCCATAAGTCAGAGGATTCTAGGTTCGGAGAGCTGATCTATTTACTGACCAAACCAGCAGTTCAAATATAATAATAATAAGTGGTCCATAAGGCAGTGGATTCTAGGACCGGAGGGGCGGTCCCTTACTAACCAAACCTGCAGTTGAAATATAATAATAATGCATGGTCCATAAGGCAGTGGATTCTAGGACCGGAGAGGCTCTCTCTTACTAACCAAACCTGTAGTTTGAATATAATAATAATACATTGTCCATAAGGCAGTGGATTCGAGGACCGGAGAGGTGGTCTCTTTACTAACCAAACCTGCAGTTGAAATATAATAATTATACATGGTCCATAAGGCAATGGATTCTAGGATCGGAGAGGTGATCTATTTACTAACCAAACCAGCAGTTCAAATATAATAATAATAAGTGGTCCATAAGGCAGTGGATTCTAGGACCGGAGAGGCGGCGGCCTCACTACTCACCAAACCTGCAGTTCAAATATAATAATAATAATACATTGTCCATAAGTCAGTGAATTCTAGGACCGGAGTGGCCGTCTCTTTACTAACCAAATCTGCAGTTCAAATATACTGTAATAATAATAATACATGATCCATAAGAAAGTGGATTCTAGGACTGGAGAGGTGGTCTCTTTACTAACCAATCCTGCAGCTTAAATATAAGTATAATACATGAACGGAGAGGCGGTCTCTTCACGTGCTAAACCTGCAGTTCAAATATAATAATAAAACGTGGTCCATAAGGCAGTGGATTCTAACCGGAGAGATGGTCTCTTTACTAACCAAATCTGCAGTTCAAATATAATGTAATAATAATAATACAAGATCCATAAGGCAGTGGACTCTAGGACTGTAGAGGTGGTCTCATTACTAACCAAACCTGCAGTTTATATATAATAATAATACATGATCCATAAGGCAGTGGAATCTAGGACCGGAGAGACAGTTTCTTTACTAACCAAACCTGAAGTTCAAATATAATAATAATACATGATCCATAAGGCAGTGGATTCCAGGACCGGAGAGGTGGCCTCATTTGTAACCAAACCTGCAGTTCAAATATTATACTAATACATGGTCCATAAGGCAGTGGATTCTTGGACCCGAGAGGCGTCTCTGTACTAACCAAACCTGCAGTTCAAATATAATGATAATACAAGGTCCAAATGGCAGTGGATTCTAGGTCAGGAGAGGCAGTCTCTTACTAACCAAACCTGTAGTTCAATTATAATAATAATACAGGGTCCATAAGGCAGTGGATTCTAAGACCGGAGAGGCGGTATCTTACTAACGAAACCTGCTGTTCAAATATAATAATAATACATTTTCCATAAGGCAGTGGATTCTAGAACCTGATAGGTGGTCCCTTTACTAACCAAAGCTGCTGTTCAAATATAATAATAATAATATTACATGCCCCATAAATCAGTGGATTCTAGGACCGGAGAGACGGTCTCTTTACTAACCAAACCTGCAGTTCAAAAATAATAATAATTTATGCTTCATAAGGCAGTGGATTCTAGGACCGGAGAGACGGTCTCTTTACTAACCAAACCTGCAGTTCAAATATAATAATAATTTAAGGTCCATAAGGCAGTGGATTCAAGGACCGGAGAGGCGGCCTCATTACTAACCAAACCTGCAGTTCAAATATAATAATAATATATGGTGCATAAGGCAGTGGATTCTGGGACCGGAGAGACGTTCTCTTTACTAACCAAACCTGCAGTTCAAATATAATAATAATACATGATCCATTAGGCAGTGGATTCTAGGACCGGAGAGGCTGTCACTTACTAACCAAACCTGCTGTTCAAACATAATAATAATAATTCATGGTGCATAGGGCAGTGGAATCTAGGACCGGAGAGAAGGCCTCATTACTAACCAAACCTGCAGTTCAAATATAATAATAATACATGGTGCATAAGGCAGTGGATTCTAGGACCGGAGAGACGGTCTCTTTAGTAACCAAACCTGCAGTTCAAATATAATAATAATACATGGTGCATAAGGCAGTGGATTCTAGGACCGGAGAGGCTGTCATTTACTAACCAAACCTGCTGTTCAAACATAATAATAATTCATGGTCCATAAGGCAGTGGATTCGAGGGCCGGAGAGGCGGTCTCTTTACTATCCAAACCTGCAGTTCAAATATAATAATTATACTTGATCCGTAAGGCAGTGGATTCTAGGACCGGAGAGGTGGTCTCTTTACTAACCAAACCTGCAGTTCAAATATATTAATAAAACATGATCCATAGGGCAGTTGACTCTAGGACTGGAGAGGGGGTCCCTTTCTTAAGCCAACCTGCAGTTCAAGTATAATAATAATACATGGCCCATAAGGTAGTGGATTCTTGGACCGGAGAGGTGATCTCTTAAATAACGAAACCTACACATTTTACTCGAAAAATTTCACAGACGAATGAAGAGCAAGGTGTAACCAGTATTATACGAAATGAAACATTTCGGATTGAGTTTTGCCGAATGTTTTGGACTCCTGACCCTACGGCTGTACGTTATGTTTAGGCGTGGATCAATAATAACTCTTAAATAACGACGTCAGATTATGCGGTGTAAGTTAATGTATAACAGAGATAATGCAGATCGTTATCCCAGTTGGGACGGATTGTTGAACATATTTGATAAATACATTCGCTATTAATTTAAATCTTGAGACTAATCTACAGGTGAAAATAAAATTCCGTCAAGTAATATCCACACCACGAGTATTTTACCTTGTCTTCCAATGTACTCAGTGGCGTAAGTAGGGTTTGCATTTCAACGGAATCAAACTTACAATGGGCTGAGGACTCGAGCAAAATTACTTTTATCGTATCTACTGTTTGGTCTTGTTTTATATCGATATCTAGGCTATATGAGCATATCAATGTGTAAAGCTCAAAAATGGGCGAATTTGTTTAGGCAAAGGATTATTCCATTGAACATTATCTAGGAAACATGCGTTATTGGAAGATTTGGTTCATTTGATGTTATTAAATTGATTATGTATTAACTATGCATCATAGAGATATAAGTTATACCTATACTGCTAACGTTCGAGGTTTTCTTCGCGGTCTTGTAATCTTTTGAGAGAGTGAATTTACTGCATAAGGAGACAAAACAATAACGTATTATTATAACTGTGCCTATCATAGATCGTTGACATCAATTCTATCTATACACAAGGAACACACAAATATCGCTATTAGAAGCATTGTTCAAATTTTGTAAGTTCAGGCCGTAACTTAGTTTTATCCTTTTTTTCTTTCTTTCAAATTTTGGTTCTTGCTTTGTGCTGATCTTCACCGTTTAACACATATTTACCCTCTTTGTAGGAATTTTGTGGCTTTTCTTTAATGCGGGTGCTAAATTTGACGCTTAAAAATTAGTATCACGCATTTCCACATTATTAACTAATGAAGCTTTATTAATTTATAATTAACTCTTGGTTCCGTTTTTTTAAATAATCGAAATCAAATGCCTATCAGTTGGTCAATGCGATTGTTTATAATTTGTGGTAAGTGTTATCCTTAAGCCTGAAGCAAATTACATGGGGTAAAAGAAAATCTCGTTGACAGCTAGTTTCGGTGATCATCAGACCCATTACGTATAGGCTATTGAATCTATGTCTTTATATAAGCGTGTAGTGAAATTATATATTTATGGAATGTTTTAGAATCAGATGAATAGTATATACTTATCCGGAAATTACAGGGCCTGCGATTATTGATATTAAAATTAGAAACTCTCTACAGAAACAACCTATCTTCCACAGATTGGACAACACACTAACAAGAGATTCTTTCGGAGCCTTACTCAATCAATATTGTAACATGGAGACACAAATGTCAAGTCAAAGTGCTATGTTGCCGTATATATGCAAAACTTGCGGCGCTAACTTCAAACGTAAACATGTTTTGATGAGACACATGTTGATGCATAGTGATCCTAAGCCATATTCGTGTGATAATTGTGGCGCAAGCTTTGTTCGGAAATTTCATTTGGAGACCCACATGATGATCCATAGTAGTTTGAAGGCACATTCCTGTAGTACTTGTGGTGCAAGCTTTGCTCAGAAATGTCATTTGAAGACACACACGATGATCCATAGTGGCCTGAAGCCTCATTCGTGTGATACGTGCGGAGCAAAATTTAATATGAAAGGTGATTTGAATAGACACATGATGATCCATACTGGTCTTAAGCCACATTCATGCGGTACTTGTGGCGCAAGTTTTTCTCGGAAGTACCATTTGATGAGTCACATAATGATCCATAGTGGTCTAAGGCCACATTCGTGTGCTGCTTGCGAAGCAAAGTTTATAAGAAAAAGCGATTTAAACAAACACATGTTGATTCATAGTGGAAATAACCCCTACACATGTGGTACTTGTGGCGCAAAGTTTAGTGATCATGGTAATTTGAGTAAACACATGATCATCCATAGTGGTCTATAGCCACATTCATGTACACGTGTGACGCAAGCATTGTTCAGAAATGAGAATTGGAGACACACATCATGGCTATAGCAGTCTAACGCCAAGTTTATTGAAATAGGTCATTTGATGAAAGCGTGGTGATCCATAGTTGTCATAGGCCACATTCTTGTGGTACGTGCGGCGAAAAGTTTACTATAAAATCCAGCTGAAATCACATGTAGATTCATAGTGGCTACAAGCCACATTCGTATTTTTGCAAAAAAAAAATTTGAAGCGTCACATGTTCCACCAGAGTGGGAAACCACATTAATGTGGTGACCTTCTTGTGGCCCAAGCTTTGCTCAGAGTTGTGTTTTAAAGACACACATGAATATCCATATTGGTCTAATACCACATTCCTGTGGAGGTTGCGAAGCAAAGTTTGTTGACAAAAATGAGGGATGAATAGACACATGTTGATCCATAGTGGCCACAGCCTCATTCGTGTGGTTCATGCGGAGCAATATCTACTGAGAATGAAGAAACACATACTGACTCATAGTGGCCTTACCATATAGTACACGCGGATCATCTTTGTTTTGGAAGGATATTTTGAAGAGCCACCTCCTAATTTAAAGTGACCTACAGCCCTGAACCCACAATCATGTAGTAAATCCAGACTCTATTTTATACAGGAATTGTTGGCAAAACTTTACTATGTAAAAGAAAGTTGAAGACTCACAGGAAGAGCCATCGTTGTTAGCAGCCGCACAAATATTGTAATGCGCACTTGACGTTACTGAGAAATTACCTTTACACATACCAATTTATTTGTAAACAACGCAGAATGAAGGTTTTCCCACCTGCAAGTCCTGCAAAGAGAGAACATCTACCACCTAATACTACTAACCCATCGTGTTCTATGACCGACTCCGAATAACACATCTGGACAGGTGTGGCGGAGTGGCATCCTAACGGCATGCGACGGCTTTTTCTGCGTTAGAAATCCCACCATTAAAGCCTAAGTTTAACGTCGATCGAACATTTGAGTTAGACTCGATTTTGTTCCTTGCGGATAAAAAGGAAAATAATTATATTGGTCGGTAGAGAAATTAATAATTGATTTTAGAAGACAAATGCCAAAGAGGGGAATAAAAGATGATAGTGGATAGAATACGAGAACCGATGTATGGATATTCAATAAAGGTACATTTCTTCATTCATTGCAAACTATGTTCATTCAGTAGATGAAAGCATCCGTAAAAATAAGTTAATATGATTATTTCCTGAGAAACAAGTCTTTAAATCAGCACTATATTATCTTTCCAACCTAATAGTTTAAACCTTTGCCCGAATTATTAAATGGAGTGGATATCTGAGTAATGATAGCTCAAACATGAAATTAGCTCTAATGGGAACAATCCTCTCACTCTTGGTGGGTACATAGCAGCGCTAAACTGAAATATGTTATCATAAAAGTACTCCAGGTGTGTCAATACCTCAAAGAGAAACCATCCGCTCTCAGTCTGGGTAGGTACCTAGGTGCTCTAAAACAAATGATATAAGCTTAATAACGCAGCAAGCGCGTCAACACCGCTAACGTTAACAGCTATTTGCTGTCTAGATGAACACCTATAATATTACCTAAAACACTCCAGTGTGTCATTACCTCTATGAGTAACCGTCTGCTCAGAGCCAGGGTGGGTACGTAGATACCCTAAAAAGATTGATATTAGCTTAATGACACTCCAGGTGTGTCAATATCCTGAAGAAATAACTGCTCTCAGTCTGGTCGTATACCTAGGAGTTCTTAACTAAGTGACGCCTCGAATGTGTCAATACCCTAAGAGGGTGGGTACCTAGGAGCTCAGATTTTTTTTGTTACAATTGGTGGTTAACCATGGGGTAAATACAGCCAATTGCACTAATCCCTTTCACAAAATTTGTCTATTTTCGTTGCTTAACAATATATCAAAGTTTTCGAGATACTGTAAGTGTTGATCTTGTGTTACAGAGGACGTTACTCAGGACGCTCAAGCCCAATGTGGCTCTTCGAGTCCAGTAGGAGATGTCAGTATGGCGCCTGTTAATACTTAAACATTTAATGTATTGTTATGTGTTTTCTATCCATCAAGGTTGGAAATGCAGTATTATTGCAAAGCTTAGAAATAAATACTTAGAAATTGTATATTATGATTTAACATAATATTCATTGAAATGAAAATAGGAACGCTTTGCCGACTAATAACCTATATATTTGTATATTCATGACAATAAATTTATAGTGAACGGATATCCTTGCAAAAAATATCTATGATGATATAGTTAAGACGCGTATTATGACATTATGCAAATAAATGTATTGCTAAATTATAAATAAATATGTAAGCAAACACGGATTCTTATGCTTTCTGCAAGAAGCATTTTAGACAACTGATATCAAAGTCCACTGAAAAAATATAAAATGAACCTTTATTATAGTTTATACAGAACAGTGAAAAGGTAGAAAGGCTAGAGCGGTCACATTAAGAAAATTAAATGTTCCAAGACTCACATGAAGAGAATTTCAGAACTATAGATTAATATCAAATAACCATGTGTGGAGCAAACATCGACATTTCAAGTTTTTTTTATTATTATTATTACTTTTACGAGATATGTTATAATTATTACATCATGCAATGGGCTGTGAAAATTTTACCATGGAATGCAATACAAAGTTATGTCCGGAATCGTTTCCCGATTCTGCTATGAAATTTTAGATGTGGTAGAGAATAAGAAGAGAGTCCACCCCAAAGTGTCTTGGAAGAGGTGGATGGGGAATCGGACCCGTAATACTCGGAATCGTCAACTTCCGATCTTGCTAGCCGAAGGGATGTCGCATTATACATAACGCTTTACAGTAGGCACGAGCTATCGTGAATAGCGAATAAGGGAGGTCTAGGGTATCAGGCTAGAAAGGACAAGGGAAGTGAAAGCTTCGAATCCTCCAAAATTGCCTGGGTCAGGATGGATTAAGTCTTGACCAAGGGAGGTCGACATGCAAGATGAAAGAGAGGAGACAAGGCATGTTGTGAGCCCGAGGTTGCTCTCATCAACCCCACAACGTCACTGGTAACTAACAGTCAGTCGCGTTATGATTGGTTTTCCCTAAACTTATGTCAGCCATTTAATGGTTTTAAATAATGTCTTCGATTCTGTTGGTTCGGGCTAATCTCAAGAACCACTGGACGGTTATGTTGAGGTTTTCACCATCTAATAAAGCTGGTTTTAGTACAGAACCATTCACCAATGAACAAAGGAAGCTGACCAGTAACAATTTTATTGAAGAAAGTCGATTGAAAGATGTGGGTTCGTGAGATTTTTTATGCAAAGAATCAACTTTTAGTCGGTGAATGCGATTGTCGCAAATTACAGAGGGCTGGAAGCAACAATAAACTAGTGCTTGGAGTGAAAACATTTGTACACTCAATAAAACAGTTCCCTCGCAGATGGGATTGTTTACCTTCCGGTGTATGATGGTGAGTTGTGTTCATTATCAAAGTATCATGGATATGATTTTATTCGTGTAATCGTATTATAAGTGAGGAGGTGGCGTTTTGTCACTAGCAATCGTATGTTGTGATATTCCTTACGCTTGTGGATTGCTTACAATATACAAAACCAAAGAGAAGGAGTGTTGGCCACAACCAGCCAATCATAGGGCACCTGATAATACTATCTATGGTAACCGCTACCCATGACGCTTTGTGTTTGTTGCTGTTTAATAAGCATTTTCAATCGAGTTCCTGTGAGTTCAATGTGTGTATTGGTAATTTCGTTTGCTCTTATTTAACATGACACTTTAGTGACTGTGGGTGCAGGGAACGATGGCTCGAGAAGAAGGACCGTTAATAGCAGAAAACAAGAAGAGAAAGCGGTTATCAACAGCCCAACGGCTCAAACTCATTCCATCCCTGCTCACATGGTTCAAGGAAGATTTCTTGCAAATATTTCACATACAACGTTTGTTTCTATGTAAGAAAGCAAGGCACAAGATCGTCAAGAGAAGGGGGAATCAAGCAACGGCCAAACTTTTGCTTGCTTGAATACACGATGATTTAGAAAAACTGTAAATTCTTAGGATAAGCAAAAAAATCTTTATAGGTGGCATGTCAGTAAAACATACAAGACTGCGAAACATTGTTGATCCTATCAGCAAAGGTGACTGTATCACCGAAAAAAGGGGAGCAGAACGAAAACTATAGAATGTCAGCTAAAAAGAAACAGCTTGTCAAGGTTTCTATCAATATTTTTTTGGACAAGGAAGCAAATTATTTAAGACAACATCAAAAATGATTAACCCCGAAGCAAATTAAAACGAAACATATGTGTGGAAAATGTACAGTGACTCTTGAATTGAAGTTGTCAATAAAGTGTCTATGTCTCAAAATGTTTTCATACTTCAGTATTAGATGTTTGTAGTACTACTGTAAAATAAAACTTATCATTTGGACATTAACTGATCCAGTATGAAGAATGAATACATGGCCAGTAAACGACTGAACTGCCATCGTAAATCAACCTTTTATAATTCATTGAAAACAGGATATGAATCAGCGACAATGTGTTTCGATGAACTGCAAATTCAGCCTCTTCCCAAATCTTCCATACAAAATACATACTATTCCTGGCAAGTGATATTGTATTGTTAATGTATTGATGAAATCTATGGAAATCATCCAATCTTCTATTTATCAACAGAAGATCAAGCCGGAAATGACATTATCGAAGTTTCTTCTGCTGTGTTACAGCATCTTTTAGGCCTGCAACTATTGCAAGTATTAGACTTCTTTGATGGGTATAGCGCTGAGAACAAATTTTGTTTTGCCACGCTTATGCAATTTTTATGGAAAACAAATTCCTAAATGAACATGATTTGAATGATGTTCCCCATACGAGGCCACAGCTTTTAATCAGCTGAACGGGTGTTTGATCAGGTTGATAAGTTACTAGGGCAACCACCAATCAAAATCTATATATATATATAAAGCTCAAAAATTGAACGTAAAATTCTGAGAAAAATATTTGGAGCAGTACACAGAGATGGGATATGGATGAAAAGACCTACCAAAGAGCTATATGAACACACAGACAGACTCCAGATATCATTAGAAAACGCAGACTAACTTTCTACGGGCACATACAGAGAATGAACAATAAACGACTTACAAAGAAAATCTTTGATGTAGTAAACAGTTCAAAAAGGAAAACAAATTGGTATCATGAAATAGAAGACGATTTAAAGCAATTAGGGATCAACAAGCAAATGATAGAAGACAGAGAAAAATTCAGAAACAAAATTAAGAAAGCCAAATTTTTAGTAAGTGAAAGGAAGAAGATAGGAACATTGTGGACGGAACAAAGGAAACAGGAGCACAGTCAAAGGATGACGAGATTTTGGGAAGAGAAGAAGGGAAAGAAGTGAAAATTGTGACATCATGAGATACTTAAGTTCAAACACTGTCCATAAGGGCAACAATGATGTAATAATAATATAAAGCTCAATGTTATCTATACAAATCTACACCGATTCACCGATCTGAACCAAAATTTGTACACTTAACCTTTGGAATCCTGCGGGTAACATCGTCTACGTAAAATTTCGGACAGACCACTCCATTCCCTGAATTTAGACCCTTTCCCAGAAATTTATACCGTTTCACCGATCTGAACCAAAACATGAATGATTATCCTTTCGAACCCGAACACTGTCTACTTGAAATTTCGCGCAGTACACTACATTCCCTGCATTGAGACCCTTTAGCAAAATCTACTTACCCTTTGGAACCCCCACCTCAGTGCCAGAAAACCACGTTTAATGTGATTCACTTCGATGAAACTGTGCGGGACGAGAAAATCACATTTTATGGCCCTTGAACCAATCGTGTCGGAAGTTAAGCAACACCAGTCGTACTCGCCTGTGATTTTTAGCCTACTTTTCACATTTTGCAAAAATGAGGAAAAGTAGACTTAGAGATCGATCCGGGCAAATGTGTGTCTGTCTATCCTTCTGTCTGTCTGTCGGTCTGTCTGTCCTTCTGTCTGTATGTCTGTCTAGCTGTGTGTGTTTCCCCCCTATCAACTCCTAAACGGCTGCAGTAATCGAAACAAAATTTGGTAGGAGTACAGAAAATGATGTCAGTGCTACCAACTGCTGAAAAATCACAATGAAATTTGAGCTCCATGATGGATATTTTGGAAGGTATGAATGGGAGCTATTTCAAATGTGGCATACGTCTAGATAATAATACTTCAGTATAATTTCCAGGAGGCCATACATGGCAGTGTTGCCAAAATGATTATAACCCTGCTGATGGGTCCAATTTTTAAATGCATATAACTTCTAAACTATCAATTGGAATTCAACCAAATTTTGTATGTGCTATGTGTACGTAAACGGATATGACTAAGCGTATTCCTAATATCCACTAGGGCTGCCAACTGATAATAAATGCACTCAATTTATTTTATCCAAATACCAATATATCAGAAAGTATGCAAGCCGACAGCTTTAAACTATGCACACATTCTATATTAATTTGGAGTATCTCATATACGTCAGTGCTACCAACATGATTCTAAGCCTGCTGAGAGGTACGACTTTAAATACATGTAACGTCTATACTATCATTTGCATTTCAACCAAAGTTCGTATGTGCTATGTGTACCATAACAGATATGACTATGCGTATTCTTATGAGCAACCAGGGCTGCCAACTGTTAATAAATGCTGTCTCACTTTTTGTTACCCTAATATCAATATATCAGAATGTATGCAAGCCAATAGCTCTAAATTTTGCACACGTATACTATCTGGTATTCTAGATTAATTTTGAGTAACTAATATACGTCAGTGCTGCCAACATGATTCTAGGCCTGCTGATAGGTCCAATTTTAAAATGCATGTAACTTCTATACTAACTCATGGATTACATTCAAAATTGGCACAACAAGAGGTCGTATTATTTCAGATTATTTCTGACCAATACATGCATGCCATTGTAGCCAACATGATTTTGCGCGTGCTGTTAGATCCAGTGTTTAACTGCATGTAACGTCCATGCTATCCATTGGACTTCAACCAAATTTTGTATTTTGTACCTTAATAGATGGAACTATGATTATTTTCAGTCACCAGGGCTGCCAACTGTAGTGCTCTATTAGTTTACATTAGGCTACCTTATGCCAGGTATACAGTATTTCGAACAAATTTGAAATTTCTCTATTACCAACTTAATATCGTCATTATTCTAGATAGATCCATATAGATTTATCATTGGCACGATTCTTACATTTTAAGAAATGTAGGTTCTTTAGATCGTCATGGAACTTCTTGTTAAAATATGTTTTTCTATTAGTTTGTAAGTTTGTTGTACCAGTTCAGTTGTAGTCGTCTTCATTATCATCTTTATCATATGAGTAAATGACCAAGATGTTACGTCCTTTATACTACTAAGAAACACCACCGTCTTCCTCGCCTGTGATTCTTAAAATTTGTATTTCTATTAGTCTGTAAATTTGATATACCTGTTAGTAGTAGTCGTCTTTTTTATCATACCTAATACCACTAATCACCACTACTTAAAGTCTTGCTTGACTGTGGTTCATAAAAATTTTCTTTCTATTACGTTAGTTGTAAGTTTAGCATGTCAATTCAATAGTGTTCGTGTGTGTACGTCCCCTATGCGTCCATATACCATTCATCCGATTGCGATGAAACTTGAGTGATTTGTTGTGTGGATTCCAGGGGTTGTTTCTAGCTACAAATGATTTATGTAACACAAAAGGGTGAGGGACATAACAGGAAGATTTAAATACCACAGTAACCCAATAGCTCAATGCCAGTTGAAATGAAGGTGATGATGAGGATAATAATTGTGGTTTTAGTACAGAACCATTCACCAATGAACAAAGGAAGCTGACCAGTAACAATTTTATTGAAGAAAGTTGATTGAAATATGTGGGTTCGTGCGCTTTTTTATGCAAAGAATCAACTTTAAGTCGGTGAACACGATTGTCGCAAATAACAGTGGGCTGGAAGCAACAATAAACTAGTGCCTGGAGTAAAAACATTTGTACACTCAATAAAACAGTTCCCTCGCAGATGGGATTGTTTACCTTCCGGTGTTTGATGATGAGTTGTGTACATTATCAAAGTATCAAGGATATGATTTTATTCATGTAATCGTATTGTAAGTGAGGAGGTGGCGTTTTGTCACAAGCAATCGTATGCTGTGATATTCTTATCATTTTAAAGGTCACCTTACGCTTGTGGATAGATTACAATATACAAAACCAAGGAGAAGGAGTGTTGGCCACAACCAGCCAATCATAGGGCACCTGATAATTCTATCTATGGTAACCGCTACCCATGACGCTTTGGGTTTGTTGCTGTTTAATAAGCATTTTCAATCGAGTTCTTGTGAGTTCAATGTGTGTAGTAGTGGAGTGAGGCGGTTTCTAAATAGTGTCATGGCCGCCGCGTGAGTCCAAGCCAATATCTCTCCAACCCATGGTCCGATTTTAACAAATGAGGTGTCGTTGGACTCGGGCTGACGCCCTCTTTCCAATGGACCCCTCATTTCAACCCCTAAATAAAACCTACCCCTACCAGGGGGTGAAATTGTAATATTTTAGTAGAAGTTTCTTTTCAAATGCGACATGTATAAGGTGCACTGCTAAAATGAACTTAAACGTTGTTGCTCATATAGCGCATGCGCTTTGCTGGATCCCGCTATGGACCAACTTTTTGTTTTTGTTTTTTACGTATGTGCACTTGGGATTTTTGTAAGAGGGCAAGCTCTTTGAAAAAAATGATTGATAAGAAGGGGTTTTGGTGGTGAGGAGGGATCCAGATAGTCGCCTACTTTCCTACGAAGTTTGCCGATATCTCTCGAACGCAAGGTCGGATTTGGACGTGTGACGTGTCAAATCGCTTGTCTCGAAGCCCTATACATGTTATTAATAGGTTAAAGTTTTGAGAATGAGGGAAACAGGCTTTTTGGGGGTAAAACCGTGATTTTAGACTTTTTCCGATATTTCACGAATGCATGGTCGGATTTGGTCCTATCACGTGTCAAATGGCTTCTCGAAACCCTGTTAATTTTGGTAATAGGTTAAAGTTTTCGAGAATGAGGGAAACAGAATGTTTTGGGGTAAAACCGTGATTTTAAACTTTTTGCTATATTTCGCGAACGAATCATGCTAGAGGCGTGTACGAGGGATCCAAAGACTCGGGCTGACGTCCTCCTTGCTATGGACCACTCGTTATATTAAAAAAATGGAAACTCGATTTTGGGGTAAACATGTGTTTTTTGTGATTTTTGATGATAACTCACGAACCAATAAGCCTAGAGACAAGTGCGAGGTGTCATTTATTCATCGCGGGTCCCTCTTGCCGAGGATGTTCGTGTTGAGCAGGAATGAAAAACCATGTTCAGGTAAAACCATGATTTTAGACTTTTTGCTTTATTTCGCAAACCCATAACGCTAGAGACGTGTACGAGGTGTCCTAGGACTCAGGATCACGCCCCCTTTTAGAAACTATGTTTGACATTTTGACAAAGGGCCTAACGCCATACATGTTGAAAAAAAAATTTTTACCGATACCTGTTTATAATGGTCATGAAGCGTGGTGGTTGAGAGAGACGATACTGCAGGGTGTGTGTGTGTTTCAACGAACCTGTCGCTGACCACGGTGGCTGTGCTCAATAGATCAATTGCTATTTCGACAGGTCGGTTTATGACAGAGCGAGGGTGCGTTTTTTTCTGATACTTTACCCCGAAGATGATTTTTAACGTGTAAACGGTGATGAGAACTTGGTTCCATGTTGGGCGAATCGAGTACAGAAAACAAACTTGCAGATGAGCAGGATGTAAATGTCATTTGAGCATATTGGAATGCGCTGATCTGACTTGACAACAGGTGCAATGGAAAATCACAATGACGTTTGAAGGTGAAATAATCTGACCATCGTGGTGGCGGGGAAGTGCGAAATGCATGCATACACATGTGAAACCACATGCACGCTAAACAAGTTACATCCTGTCTTGCTTCGTACGTGAGAAAATGCAAGTTCATGTGAAATTTGATCTGGCACAGGTGTTCACTTTGGGCGTTAGCTGTCCACGTGACCGATAACAGGATGTTCAAAGCGTGGGAAAAAATGATTATACATGCAATGTAACATATATATAAAGACATGTCGTTATCATTTCCACTCTCACTTAGGTGACTACATTTGAACACATTGCGTTGCGTGAAACCCCTGGTCTTGTTTAACAGTTTTGGTGTTGGTGGAAAATACTTAACCTTGGTGTGGGGTAGGTATCTATTTATAGATTTATTCATTTATACATTTATTGATTTATGTATATATTTACAAGCAATTATTTATTGATTACGTAATTAATGATTTTTTTTGCAGATAACCGGTATACCTTACATGTCTGAGAGAGGAGAAACCACTGCACTTCTGAGCCCACTAGAAGGAAACAGCAACAAGCCACTGCAAGTAAAGGTGAGATGATTTTTTTAAACTAACTTGTTTAATTTTTTTGTTTTATGTTTTATTTTATGAAAAGTATGTATTAACCTGAATTTAGGTATTTATAGCGGTTTATTTTATTTATTTTTAGAAACTTGGAAAGAAAAGCCTTACCGCCGTAGCAGTTGCTGAAAAAAACGAAATGCACTAAAGCAAAACCACTGCCGAAGAGTGAACTGTTTAAAACTAAGGTAAGTCTAACTTAAAAATGCTATTCCATTTTACCACTACTGAAAACTCGTAGACAAAAAAAAATTCATTACCTGTACATGACTGGGACAATGATTGCTTTCTTGATTAATGGCTATGTTGTTGTTGTTGACTGGGAAAAGAACAAGGCCATGTTGGATTTTCTAAAAATAAAAATAAAAAATCATTTATGGGTGGTTCCCTATGGACTCAACGAATATCCACAGGTTTGAACATGATAATGTGAACAAACTGACATGATTTCATTTTTCTTTATATATTGGTTAAAGGAGGGGGGGGATGTAAATGACTAAAGCTTTATAAAAAGAAAAATGAGTGCATGTGTTACTGTTAGTGCCAACATACAGTTTATTTTAATGGTGTTTTGATATATTAATGTCAATTAATGTTAAAGTTTAACTACAAGTATTGATTGATTGATTGAGTGATTGGTTATTTTGTTTGCTTTTAGGTGTCGTCATGCGCCATTAACGTAATGAACAGACAGTGAACAAGCATACATTGTGCTTTAAAGTACTCTGTGCAACGTTAATAACTTACAATAAGAAAAAGTTTTATTATAACACATGGCGTTAGTACCAAATACAACAAGTGAGCAAGTTGGTTTACCACGTGGGTTAAATTTAAAATCAGAACATGACCGTTGGTTAACATTTGAATCCTGGCCTGTGGGCTTTTTGTCGACACATGAACTTGCAAAAGCAGTTTTTTGTTTAACTTGAACCGAGAAGATGTGGTGCGCTGTGTGTTTTGTCGTATTGAACTTTCACACTGGGAAGAAGGGGATGATCCCTTTAGAGACCATTTGCGATGGTCTCCTTGTTGTCCTTACATGCTTGGAAAACAAGTGGGTAACATACCTGTGTATTCATTTTACCGAACCACAAGACCATTGGCCGCTACTTACGTTGCTGAATCACAAATAAATAATAATAATAATAATGTGTTACCAGCCAACAACGGTAGTGTCGATATATGTGGTCCATATACCATAGACAGTGTTGAATTGGCAGTGCTTTTGAAAAATTGGGAGTTTGCAAGACTAGAGCACTAGCACACCCAGAGTACAGCTCTGTTGAAAAACGTTTAGAATCTTGTAAAAATGTTTGGCCATTAATATTAAAACACCTTACCAAACAGCTAAGTGAAGCTGGATTTTTTTTATACTGGTGAAGGGGATAAAACAATATGTTTTTATTGTGGATTTGCTTTAAAGGATTGGCAAATGACTGATGACCCTTTTGTGCAACACGCTCGTTGGTTGCCAAACTGTAAATACATAATGTTGCTTAAAGGTCAGGAATTTGCGAACACTATTCGTAAAGAAAACGTGATTGCAGCACAAGACATAAAAGTGCCTTTAGACTTAGAACACGCGGTGCAAATACATGAGGCTGAAAAAAAGACTTGTCTCACGAACAGATACAAAATTGTGACCAACAATTATGTAAAATTTGTTATCAAGATGAACTAGGTGTTGTATTTTTTCCTTATGGACACATGATAGCCTGTGTCAAGTGTGCATTAGAATTCAACACTTGTGCTATATGCAGAAAAGCAGTATCTGCTACAGTTAGGGCATTTCTTGCATAAATAGTAAAATTTATCAGCCATGCATAGTGCAAAATCCCTAATTGCACAATATTATTAAAGCTGTTTTAGAGTGTAATAGATATGCTTTTCTTTTGTTTATAGACTACTACAATGAATGTTTTGAATGCTGTGGGTCAAGCATGTGGCTTAGAGACAAAGAAGCTCAGCGAATTGCCAACGCATATTCCATTCCGCATTATCAAGTTTCGGAAATTGAAAAATGCATATGGTGATCGTGTACTTTGTGTATGTGAAAACTTTGAGACATTTCTGCCTACACGGTTTAATGATATGTCGGAGAGTGTTTTTGATGAAGTCAATAATGCTGTGCAACCTGTACACTTAATTTATGAAGGTTTTAAAAACAATAGGTGCATGGTTCGTTTTAATTAAATAAAAAAACAATTGTCAAATAATAATGGAAGATATAAGTCATACAATGGACTGAAAGAAAAATATGTGTATAGATAATAATGTTTTAGTGTATAGTATTGTCTTAAAAAATATTATCATGAAACAAAACAAAATGTATATAAAGTTTGTAAATAAATGAAAATAATGGTACAATGTTGTTTTATTTTCTATAGAAGTCAGAATATTTAACATTGCAGAGTATACAAGATTAAGACAATAAAAAGCACTCTTAATACAAGTCTCTGCCTTTACGATAGTGTGTTATAGTTTAAAAACAAAGCTTGTTGTAGATCTTTTTTCTTCCACGATGAACAATAGGCATGAAAACGTTATTGTCTTGTTTTGGATCATTATCACTATCATAATCATAAGCAGCATGATCTATATCACTATTATTATAATCACTATAATTATCCTCAACATTATCCTCAACATTACTAAAACCAGTTAAATATTCCTGGTTCTCTTCCTGTTCCTCTTCCTCTTCCTCTACAGTGTTCTCATGTAGAGTCTGCATGGCTTTTGATAATGTTAAGGGTTTTTTGAACATTGAATTATTTTCAATAGTAGTATTGTTTTGTAGCTCTTGCTTTTTAACATTTTCATGATTTTCTGTTGACAGCAACGGTGTTTCATGCAGTACGCTACATTGATGATCACTGACACTTAAAACCACACTATTTTTGCTTTTTAGCTCACTGCGACATTGTTTTGAACGTTGTTTTGTACAACGCCAAATAACAGTTCCATTTTTATTGGTTCGTTTCACAATATATGAATATCCTCTATAGAATGCATGAGGCTTACCATACCTAGTCACACATACTTCCATATCAACTGTCAAGCTTAGTCTAAGCTCTAGTAAAGACAACTTGGTAATAAGAACAATAGTTTAATGTGCGAGCATATATGGGTGCAAATGTGGGAGCAAAAATTGGGAGCAAAAAGTGGGAGCAAAAAGTGGGAGCAAAAATTGGGAGCAAAAAGTGGGAGCAAAAAGTGGGAGCAAAAATTGGGAGCAAAAAGTGGGAGCAAATTTGGGAGCAAAAAGTGGGAGCAAAAATTGAGAGCAAAAAGAGGGAGCAAAATTTGAGAGCAAAAAGTGGGAGCAAAAAAAAGTAGGAGCAAGTATGGGAGCAAATGTGGAAGCAAACGTGGGAGCAAGTATGGGAGCATATGTGAAAGCAAAAGTGGGAGAAAAAAGTGAGAGAAAAAAGTGGGAGCAAAAAGTGGGAGCAAAATTCGGGAGCAAAATGAGGGAGCAAAAATTAGGAGCAAAAATTGAGAGCAAAAAGAGGGAGCAAAAATTGAGAGCAAAAAGTGGGAGCAAAAAAAAGTAGGAGCAAGTATGGGAGCAAATGTGAAAGCAAAAGTGGGAGCAAGTATGGGAGCATATGTGAAAGCAAAAGTGGGAGCAAAAAAGTGTGAGAAAAAAGTGGGAGCAAAAAGTGTAAGCAAAAGTGGGAGCAAATATGAGAGCAAGAAAGTAGGAGCAAGTATGGGAGCAAATGTGAAAGCAAAAGTGGGAGCAAAAAGTGAGAGAAAAAAAGTGGGAGCAAAAAGTGTAAGCAAAAGTGGTAGCAAATATGAGAGCAAAAAAAAGTCTGAACAAATATGGAAAACAAAAAGTGGGAGAAAAAATTGGGAGCAAAAAGTGGGAGCAAAAGTGGGAGCAAAAAGTGGGAGCAAAAAAAGTAGGGGCAAGTATGGGAGCAAATGTGAAAGCAAAAGTGGGAGCAAGTATGGGAGCATATGTGAAAGCAAAAGTGGGAGCAAAAAGTGGGAGCAAATATGAGAGCAAAAAAAAGTGTGAGCAAATGTGGGAGCAAAAAGTGAGAGCAAAAAGTGTAAGCAAAAGAGGGAGCAAAAAATTAGGAGCAAAAAGTGGGAGCAAAAATTGGGAGCAAAAAGTGGGATCAAAAGAAAGTAGGAGCAATTATGGGAGTAAATGTGAAAGCAAAAGTGGGAGCAAGTATGGGAGCAAATGTGAAAGCTAAATTGGGAGAAAAAAGTGAGAGCAAAAAGTGTAAGCTAAAGTAGGAGCAAATATGAGAGCAAAAAAAAGTAGGAGCAAGTATGGGAGAAAATGTGAAAGCAAAAGTGGGAGCATAAAGCGAGAGAAAAAAAGTGGGACCAAAAAGTGTAAGCAAAAGAGGGAGCAAATATGAGAGCAAAGAAAAGTGGGAGAAAAAATGTGGTAGCAAAAAGTGGGAGCAAAACGTGTAAGCAGAAGTGGGAGCAAACAAGTGTGAGCAAATATGGGAGCAGAAAGTGGGAGCAAATGTGAAAGCAAAAGTGGGAGCAAAAAGAGCGAGCAAAAGTGAGTGCACAAAGTGGGAGCCAAATGTGTGAGTAAAAAGTGGGGGCAAATGTGGTGTTTTACTAAAACAATCTCCCCTAACCTAACCTAACCTAACTTCACCCAACCCAATTTCACCTAACATAACTTCACCTAACCAAACCTTCCAACTCTCAGATCAAAAATTAAATTCTGGCCATAGTCGAGTTGGAACCCAAAACCTCTGGGATAACACCCAAGTATACTAGCCACTACACGGCGAAATGGGCAAATTATCATGCAACACAACACAAAAATAAAAAGTTTTCTGTAGTGTAACTCATTGGCTGACAACCATAGTTGAGAATTCAAACCCAAGACCTCAGGACTTTTGTTTTGAACATTATCAGAAATATTATTCCATTTACATTTTGCTGTTGCTTATAGTTATGAGAGTTGTGGCATTAATATGGGAGCAAAAGTGAAAGCAAAAATTGGGTGCAAGCATGGCTGGTTGTAGAGACTTTCATATCAACTAATACATATAAATTAAATTTTACTAAAGTGACTTGGCTAATAATAATTATAATATTAACAGTTTAAAAAATTCAAGGGATTGATATTTTTCAGGGTGTAATTTCCAAAGTACTGTCAAGAATAATAATTACATGAACAGATTCCAAGAACTCTAGAGTGCTTTTAAGGTTAATGATTGGCTAGGAGTGAGATAGAGCTAGCTAACCTAAGTTAACCTCAGCTCAGTAAACCTCACCTTGTCACATGACATGTTCTACAAGTATAGACTTGCTTTGAGACTGGCTATGACGTCACAGATGAATGGTGGTGGGAGGCTGGACATGACTAAACTCACTATTCACTTTTCTAGGGGTGAAATGACTCATCATGGAATAAGCGCATGTCATGACCTATTTTTAAGCTATCACAATTAATTTTAGGGTTCTTAGTTCCCAAGATATCGATTTTTAAATTTTGGGGTAGTTTTGACCCTACCACCATTTTTTTTCATCAAAAACAAAAGATCTTAGATTCATTTATCGTTTTTAAACGTTTAACACATTTTTTTCCTGAAACTTTACTATTTACTATTTTAGGGGTGAAATGACCTATCGTGGTAAAAGCGTATCTTATGACCTATTCTTAAAGCTACCACACATAATTTTAGGGTTCTTAGATTCCAAGATATCGATTTTTTAATTTGGGGGATAGTTTCACCCTCCCCCAAAGGGGGACTTCGCCCCAATTTTTAAGACCCCTCATAAAAGTCACAAGCATGTATGGTTCTCGAGATATTAACGAAAGTGTAGTTAGGCCCTTTATAAAAATTTCAAAAATACATTCTAAAACAGGGCTTCATCCCAAGTCCTACAATACCTCATACAAGTTCCTAGCCTTATTGGTCCGTGAAATATTAACAAAAAAATAGTTAAGCCCTTTGGCACAATTTGAATAAATTCACGGGCCAGTCCATAGGGACCAGTCCAAAGGGACCTGTCCAAAGGGATCAGTCAAAAGGACCCGCCAACAGGGACTCGTCAACAAGGACCCGTCCACAGGGACTCGTCGTCAGGGACCCGTCCACAGGGACCTGTCAACAAGGACCCGTCCACAGGGACCCGTCAACAAGGACTCGTCCACAATGACCCGTCAACAATGACCCCTCAGCAATGATCCGTCAACAATAACCCATCAAGAGGGACCCGTCAAAAATGACTCCCTTCAAAAAGGACCCGTCCAAAGGGGCTAGTCAACAGGGGCTAGTCAACTGGGACCAGTCCAAAGGGACAAAATCAACAGGGATCAATCAAAAGGGGTTATCGCCTCAAGGTCTAATATACCCCTCTTTGATTATTGGTTGACCGATCGACAAGCGCCACTTGGACTACTTTTTGATCACTCCTCGTGGGTTGAGTTAGGTTAGGTTACACTACAGCCGCCATCTTTTAAAAGCACGCCCTCTTACAAAAGCCATGAGTGGGCATGCGTAAAAACAAAAAACAAGCATGTTAAATCATATTGACATTCCACTATACACATGTCTCTGATGTGGAACAACGTTTAATTTCATATTAGCATTCAAACTCCCACATGTCACCCTTTGAAAGCGAGATTTTCTAATAAAATACAATTTCACCCCCTAGTAGGGGTAGGTTTTATTTTGGGGTGGAAATAAATTGTCCATAGCAAAGGGGGCGTCGGCCCGAGTCCTACGACACCTCATTTGTTAAAATCCAACCATGGGTTCGCGAGATATCACGCCGCCGCCATCTTGTAGGAGAAAAGCCTAGGAGGTGCTAGAACCGATCAAAACACACTACTAACGCATACGGGCCTATGTCGAAACACATCGCGCGTTCTCGCTCATTTGTTGAATCTACTCGTGCGCTACCAATTGTTAAGTTCAAACATGTGGATATTCGTTGAGTCCATAGGGAACCAGCCATAAATTAAATTTAAATTTTTGTTTTTAGAAAATCCAACATGGCCTTGTACTTTTCCCAGTCAACAACAACATAGCCATTAATCAAGAAAGCAATCATCGTCCTAGTCATGTACAGGTAATACATTTCTTTGTCTACCAGTTTTCAGTAGTGGTAAAATGGAATAGCATTTTATGTTAGGCTTACCTAAGTTTTAAATAGTTCACTGCTTGGAAACAATGGTTGCACTTTACTGCGTATCGGGTTTTTAGTGACTGCAGCGGTGGTAAGGCTTTTCTTTCCAAATTTCTAAAAATAAATAAAATAAACCGTTATAAATACCTAAATTCCGGTTAGTACATGCATTTCATAAAGTAAAATATGAAACAAAAAAATGAAACAAGTTAGTTTAAAAAAATAATCCCACCATCACTTGCAGTGGCTTATTGCTGTTTCCTTCCAGTGGGCTCAAAAGTGCAATGGTTTCTTCTCTCTCAGACATGTAAAATATACCAGTTATCTGCAAACAAATAAATTAAAAAATCAATAATTACCTAATCAATAAATAATTGCTTGTAAATATATATAAATCAATAAATGTATAAATGAATAAATATATACCTACCTCACAACAAGGATAAGTATTTTCCACCAACACCAAAAATGTTAAACAAGACCAGGGGTTTCACGCAACGCAATGTGTTCAAAGGTAGTCACCTAAGTGAGTGTGGAAATGATAACGACATGTCTTTATATATGCTACGTTGCATGTATACTCATTTTTTCCCACGCTTTGAACATTCTGTTATCATGCACGTGGACAGATAACGTCCAAGGTGAACACCTGTGCTAGGTCTAATTTCACATGAACTTGCATTTTATCACGTACGAAGCAAGACAGGATGTGACTTGTTTAGCCCTCATGTGGTTTCACATGTGTATGCATGCATTTCTCACATCCCTGCCACCACGGTGGTCGGATTATTTCACTTTCAAGCGTCTTTATCATTTTCCATTGCACTTGTTGTCAAGTCAGATCAGCGCATTCCAATAAGCTCAAATGACATTCACCTCCTGCTCGTCTGCAAGTTTGTTTTCTGTACTCGCTTCGATCAACATAGAATCAAGTTCTCATCACCGTTTACACGTTATGGATCCCCTTCGGTGTAAATTATCAGAAAAAACGCACCCTCGCTCTGTCATAAACCGGCCCGTCGAAATATCGATTGATCTATTGAGCACAGCCACCCTGGTCAGCGACAGGTTCGTTGAAACACACACCCAGCAGTATCGTCTCCCTCAACCACCACGCTTCATGAACATTATAAACAGGTAAAGAAAAAAAGGTTTTTCAACATATATGGCGTTAGGCCCTTTGTGAATTCATTTTTGGAAAAAAATATCTACCACATTTGAAAGGGGGCGTTAGCCCCGAGTCCTAAGACACCTCGAACACGTCTCTAGCGTTATTGGTTCGTAAGAAATCAGCAAAAATCACAAAAAACACGTGTTTACCCCAAAGTCGAGTTTCCAATTTTTTTAATATAACAAGTGGTCCATAGCAAAGAGGACGTCACCCCGAGTCCTTGGACCCGTCGTACACGCCTCTGGCATCATTGGTTCGCGAGATATAGCAAAAATCTAAAATCACAGTTTTACACCAAAAAATTCTGTTTCCCTCATTCTCAAAAACTTTAACCTATTACCAAAATAAAGAGGGTTTCGAGACAAGCTATTTGACACGTCATTGGACCAAATCCAACCATGCATTCGTGAAATATCAGAAAAAGTCTAAAATCATGGTTTTACCCCCAAAAAGCCTGTTTCCCTCATTCTCAAAACTTTAACCTATTTATAACATATATAGGGCTTCGAGACAAGCGATTTGACACGTCACACGTCCAAATCCGACCTTGCGTTTGAGAGATATCGGCAAACTTCGTAGGAAATTAGGCGACTATCTGGCTCTCTCCTCACCACCAAAACCCCTTCTTATAAATCATTTTTTTCAAAGAGCTCGCCCTCTTACAAAAATCCCAAGTGCGCATGCGTACAAAACAAAAATGTTAATCCATAACGGCATCCAGCAAAACGCATGCGCTATATGAGCAACAAAATTTAAGTTCATTTTAGCAGCGCACCTTATACATGTCGCATTTGAAAAGAGACTTTCACTAAAAAATTACAGTTTCACCCCCTAGTTGGGGTAGGTTTTATTTAGCGGTTGAAATGAGTGGTTCATTGCAAAGAGGGCATCTGCCCGAGTGCAACGACACCTCATTTGTCAAAATCGGGCCATGAGTTGGCCAGATATTAATGATTTTAACTTGTACAGTCTGGTACAAATAAAATGGGTGAGTTAGAACCCTCCTCACTCCCCTACTCATCTTTACAATGTTCAAGATTTTTGATTCTCCCGCCGCGTCTGAGGTACGATCTATGATACGTTTTTTGAGTGCAAGAAACATGTCGGCTGCAGACATTCATCGTCAGCTTTGTGAGGTGTATGGCGATATTGCAATGACGGAATGTAAATTGCGAAAAGGGGTACGCGAGTTCAAAAGTGGCCGTGAAAATATTCATGACGATGAACGCTCAGGTCTGTGATCACAGATGACTTGGTGGCTGCAATAGACACGAAGATTCATGATGACCTCTCTATCAATGGATTTCCCTCAAGTGTAAATTCTTGGTTGTCAGAGCAGGCAGCAATCTTTTATGCAGAGGGATTTCCGAACTTAGTTTTAAAGTATGACAAGTGCCTAAATAAACAAGGCAACTATGTAGAAAAATAGAGGAAGATGTGTAAAACCTAAAAATAAATGCGGTTTTAAAATAAAGCTTTCGGTTAAGTTAAAAAAAACGGCCCTTACTTAAAAACTACACTCGTATAAAGCCTACTCAATCGTGGCGTTCCCTGCATCAACACTGTCTTCCTAGCAGTGCGCGTATTGACCACTGCAGCGATGAGTTACCACCTAATATTAGCATGTAATAGCGTTGCTATCGCTAGCTAAAACCAGCAAAAATGTACCTATACACTATATTTACAGTACATGAATACACATTGTTGAGTAGAATGAGGTAAAATATAAGAGATGTTCATCTTTTAGTAGTAGGAGTTCATTTCAACTGCGGATTACCCTTATTAGATAGCACGCACAACTGTCTGGTATGTACAAGAGTAAGGTACTGTACTCGTACAAATCGAGAAGTTACTTGTTGGGAATCCAAAGCACAGCGGGATCGTGAAAATATGCACGTTTCCGGATAGATAAACCTACATTATTGCACCAACATGCTCTTCGGGATAATAAACAGTAGACTACGATAGTGTCATGGATAAAACAATAAATACCCTCAGGGTAGCGTGAGTAAACTTACCTTACAATCTCGGGGCTATGTAGGAATAAGACATCATACCTAAATTAGGCTGTTCCATAACACTACCTCTGCTTATAGACTAAAAGAAGTCACACGACACAGAATTTATAAAACGAAATAAATCCTAATTTAATAAAAAAACAACCCAAATATACTTCTCTCAGTCACGCCACTGAAGTCCACACGACTTCACACACACATCCTAGTTACATCATGAAAGGCCTCTGCCATTTACAAACAGAAAATATTAAAACAATCAACATGGAAATACCTTGAGTTTAACGTTTACCATTCCAACGCTTGTCTGGCCGCATAGCTTGGTTGCCGTCCCGTATGTATTATGATAGGGTCCACTCAGCCACTGAAGTCCACACGACTTCACACACACATCCTAGTTACATCATGAAAGGCCTCTGCAATTTACAAACAGCAAATATTAAAACAATTAGCATGAAAATCCCTTGAGTTTAACATTCCATAAAAACGTTTACCATTCCAACGCGTGTCTGGCCGCATAGCTTGGTTGCCGTCCCGTATGTATTATGACACGGTCCACTCAGCTATTTCCATTCATAAAATCTACACAGTTGAGAACTGGTTTCAGTATATGACCCGAGTTCGCCTTCCTAACGGCACATGCTCGTTCTAGCAGCCGGTCACAATCTCGTTCCTCTCAACACACAAAACACGTAACCTCGGCTCAATAAACATTCACATTCTCTATCATTCAATCTTTACAAACCCCTTTACAAAACTGGCGATTCTTTCACAAATACATTCATACTACACCATACTCTTCCTATCATCCACTTACGTCATTCGCGTCTGACGAAGCTTTCATTCACACATCAGACATCGCTAACGCATCCTCTCAACTCAAAAACATTTACTCATACTCGCTATAGACAATAAAACATGTAGTAAAATAATTAAACCCTTAATTTAATAATTAAGAAAAGTTTATATACAATATTTACATTCTTCTATCGTTCCAAGTTTACTTCCATAACGATCTCAAGTCGTTAATATAATTATTAACTTTTGTTTAAAGTTTTCTCTTCAACTTACTTAAATATTTACAATGCTGAAATGCTATACCATCGAAGTCTATATTGGTTCAATGCCATTTCCAGTATGATGTGACCAATCAACAAGGATAAGTTCATATTGTTATGCTTAATTCCAGGTTTAATACAGTATAAATAAAAGTTTAGTGGACAAGGATTGATAACACTATTCCCAACTTTGTTCCGCCTACTCTGTTTCTATATCGTAGATCTATACACACATAGGAGTTCTCTATAATTCTACTAACACACAACAATGCTTTAATCTCCACACAAGAGTACTTCAATGCAATAATACGGCATTACCTTCTTATTTCAACAAATATTTCCTCGCAGACTACTATATTCTATATTTACGGCATGAATCTCCTCGTATATCCAACAAACAACTCTTACAACATCAACTCAATTATTCCCAACAATTGTTCAACAGTACTTGCATTAATTCCATCAACATTTATTTTAGCGTTGTTCCAACCAACAGCTTACATTGATAATAGCAAAGTCAGTTCTACTTACTTAACTTTCGTTCTCAAAACGATCGTAATGAAAGATCTCAAAAGGTTTACTAAACGTCGTTACTCAGTTAACAATTCCTTGACTCTATACATTTAATAAAAATACATAAATTCATTTCTCCATACTGATCATAACTTCAAAGTTACACTGTTGCAATATTACGTTCACAGATAACGTTGCATTACATTTGTGTATAAATAACGACAAAGTGTTATTTAAGTGTCCAATAAATATCAATCTCGACTGGAATAGATTCTATCTAACTTCCCTGCTGTCGGATAAATTACCTTCCAAGATGATATGTCTCAAATAATGTTACATTTAATGAAGGCCAAGGCTTTCCTTCTCTATAAATGGGTATGTCATCTCCTGAATGTATCTTCATTCTATACAAAGAATCTTTATAAGTACATGACTTTATATCGTAATCGTGACGAATATTACTTGCCAGATCGACGAACTCTTCATAGTAATACGTGATATTTCACAATACACCACACGTAGATTTCTTCTCCTATTCTATTATATTCTTCATACAAAAGATGCCCAATTCATTTTACTCAAAATGAATTTATTAGACATCAAAGAGAAAACTGTCTAAAATCTTGACTCAAAAATCGAAAATCGTCGAATACAAACTTCTTAAAATTTTCCCAAGTGGAAAATTCATTCTTGAACAACAACAAAATCAGTTCAGAAACTGCATCGTAGAATTTTCATGTATGGATGACTAAAGACCATCATCCTATACGATCTTGTAGAATAATACTTGTTAAACATCGAAATTGAAATACATAATTAAATATGGGGAAATGTTGCTCATAAAATGCCATCATAATACTCTAACTACATAATTATGTTGAACACATCTACCTTGTCTGTAGACTCATGAAGTTCATATCAGGTATTCGGAAAATACCTAGTTGTTTCATCTTCCCAAGAATGAAATATTGAAACCAAAGCTGTTCCTCACCAGCGGAAAACCAGCGACCTCGGATAGGAAGGATTTGCTCTCCGGAAAAACTCGTCTCCGCCGGACATCAAACTGCGTCTCTCCTGCATAGATTTCAAGTCTCGAACAATTGCTAGGCCTAGCCGATAGCATATTCTTTCTTCCTGATGATGACTCTTCATTCGCCGACTCCATTCGAAATTCCCTCATTATTATCAAGCAATGTATTGGATATAGTTTCATCGTTACTAATAAAATTTGTAAGTTGTAGATCGAATCACAATTGTGGTTGTTAATGTTCATGTAGATGGTCAATGAATATTAATATTTGCTTGTATTCGAAAGTATATGTACATGAAAATACATTAATTGTACTGGATGGTAATGTACATAATGTTTCATGTATGCTCGACTCCGTAGACATCCTAGATATTATACATATTTCCGTCGTTAATTAGAGTTGCTCCATGTTGTCAATCACAGCTCTGTATAAGCATATCCCATTCGCATAAAGTTTCTAGTCCATCATCTCAAATATCTTCAAAGTATTAAATGATATTTCTTCTTGATAAATGTTGTAGCCATTATAGTGTCGAAATAATAAATAAGTATCAATGTTCATAAACACTATTCTACTCACTTCGTCTCTGTAACATGGACTTGTATTCGCTGCAATCTCGTCGCGCCGAAAGTGTTTCTATCAACTGAGTTACGCAACTTTCTCAGCAGATATAAAATGTCTGAAAACCACCTAATTATGAGAATTCGTAACTTGAAATCTTCATAAACCAATACAACATGTTTATCCGTATATTCTGTATACACTTTCATTTAAATACCGTCGAAAAAATATTTACCACAGACCTATGAAACCTCCGCTCAACTTCGCCTAGATTTACTAGCGGGCTTCTACAATTACTTGGCCGGCATCGGCACTGTACCTTCGAGTGGTCTGTTACCGGACTCGGCAAATGTTCACGGGACTCAAATCTCCCGGAACACGTCTGAACACTTCGAAGTCTGGTGGAATAAGAACGCTCCTCACTGTCGAACCCTCTCCAGCTCGTATTTTCCCAGCGCTATTGTTGCTCGTTGGAAAATAATAGCGCGCACTTTAAGAATGCTTATTGCAGTGAATTTCTTGCTTCTTGCGACATTCTAAGTACTCCCAATATCCTTTAGTAATTTTATTCATTATATAAATTGCCTAAAAGTCTTACACAGGGCTTAAATGGAATAGTTAATCAAATTATCTGGTTAATATCCATATCTGCTTCCATAAACCTTCTTCTCATTGGCTGTGGGCATATATCAAATGATATATTTTATAACAATTAGTTGGCCATAATCCGCGGTAAAATCTTGTTGCTAGGCACTTTTCAATGTTCTCGATCCTTCTCGGCCGTCAAAAATCACGTGATCAGGCTCTCCCCCTTGCCTCCGTTCAATAACAGAGCTCACTTGAGCCACGTTCCAGCATTCATACATCAATGTTAAATTATATCATGAGGGTCGAAAAATATCATCAATTTTGTCTAAAAACATTCATATTTCGGGTGCAGTCCGGTACTGTAGATGGTTACCAGCGTACAATAGACTTTCAGTTGAAAAGGAACAACTTTTCTTAATTTTTGTGATTCTTTCTTTCTTCTCATAATTTGTTTTTCTTCTCAAAACGTAGCCTCATATCATTGGTGTAGTTAGTGACAAATAGGCCCAGAGACGTTTGCAATTTTATCCTGCTCAGTTCCTCGGGATGATCACTTACTCCAAACTGTAGAATATGTTTTCTGGCAACATGAGGCAACAGTTATCTAGTGAATGCATGTGCCATTCCTGGACTGCTCAGCGTAATCGATATCATTTCGTTCGTTACTTCTTGCAGCGAAACAAAACCAGGCTTACGATACCGGAAACCGCCTTTATCTATGAATTTTATTAGTGACATTACTGGAGATGGACTCTGGATACCGAGGGTCAGTTGACCACGCTGTTTCGTCCCTTACAACAACAATACGTAACTAACTCTGGATATTATTATTTTTATCAAGCAATCTTGACATGATATAGGTAAGCTATGGTCTTCAGATCACTGTTATTGCTGTGGTTTCTTTAGGGGAGTTGCAACATCCTGGTCATGTAGCCCCATGCTCTTGGGTGTGTGTAAAATTTGTCTGATAACCAGTGTCACTGTAATGTCTGTAATAGTGTGTGTATTTGTAATTGAGGTAAAATCACTTCCAGAATAGCTGAGGTAGGAATCGAACCCGCCTCCTCTTAGGTTTGCCTCATGAGACTGAGTGTACCCCGTTCCAGTCCTTAGAAACAGGAATCGAACTCGAGCCTCCGCAGTGACAGGCAAGAATGCTAGCCACTAAGCAGCGAGGCGGACTCGAAACCTCGTACCAAACACCTTTCAATATAGGCCATTGCAACTCTCGTCATAGTTGTTTGGTCGTTTAGCCCTTTGTTGCTTCCCTGTGTCATTGCGTCGTGTGAATTTGTAATAACGGTGATGATTTGGAAGGTGACCTCAAGATAGTAACCATCCTGGCATTTGCTGGAGTAGAAGTGGGAAACCACGGAAAACCATTTCCAGGAAGGATGAGACAGGAATCTAACCCACCTCTTCTGAGTTTTACCTCATGGAGCTGAGTGTACCTCGTTCCAGCCATCAGCCTGGATTCTAACATGGATCTCTGGGGGCGACAACCTAAAATGCTATCCACTACACGACGAGGTGGTCAGGAGATTATCATCATCATCAAAACTGGAGCAATAAAACATGATCACTTAATTTTCAGTCGCATGGTCAGCGTAAGTTACATGCCTCGTCTGCTTATTGCTTTAATCCATAATTTCCTAGTTTGCTCTGGACTAGGAAATTCAAGAAAACTAGTTCCAGGAACAATATTTCTGGAGCATTGTTTACAAAACGGCACGCAACAGTATACCATCGTAATACAATGGCCTTATGTCAGAAACATAACTTGAATCGTCTGTACACATAGTGTATACATACCGCCATCTGAACTGATCGTGGGGTGGCGGGGGGGGGGTGGTGAAGGGGGAGGGGGAGGGATGCAGCGCCTCTAGCGGCAAACATAGCATCTGCAGGGTGGATAGCTCCCAGAGGCTATTGGGCAGGCTTTTTATTACTGGAGGCAAAGTTCTGATGGCAAGCCCTTGCCAGCTGGATCACATCCCTCCTGGCTGCTATAAACTACATGCCAATTCCATGAATACAGCATTGGTTTACGCGAAGAACCTCATTTCCAAATAAAGGCGCTTGGAAGCAGCACCATGTCAATATGACAGACACCACTTTTGCAATGGTAAACTTGTGTGTGTTCGAATGTGTTCTGAATGATTTTATAATGGTGTACTGCTACGTGCCTTTTGCAAGTCAGAAAAGGGTAAGTCAGAATAAAGGGGAGGTTCATTTCTCGAGATACCGTCGGACAATTCTCTGCGAGAGAAATGGTTTGGGGATAGTTACAGAGTAAGTGACAAGAAAGTAAGCAATTAGGTACCTTCTGATCACTGTATTTTTTGTAGTCTTCAAATTCTTCCTGAGAGCTTCAGAGAGAACTGAAACGTTTGGAAATTAAACGTAGGATCTGTACCAATACCTCCTTTCATTCTGCCTTCTGTAAGAGGTCCTAAAGGAGACAGGATGTGTTGTCCTTACCACACACGGTGCTTTCAAGTCTCTCAATTCTTTCCACGTGTTTTAGCGGCTAACATGTTTAGCTGTCACCCCGCAGGTTCGCAGTTTGATTCTCGGCTCTGCCAATACATTTTATTCTGGTTTGAGGGCTGGGACGGGGTACACTCAGCCTCGTGAGGGACATGTACTATGCTACTGCGCAAGAATTGTAACGTTATGTGATTTCGTTCCAAAGATATTAACTATCATTAAGTGTTGTAAACTACAGTGCCTTGGTCACATTATGAGGAATCAAGAATGGTATGAGCTGCTTCAACTTATAATACAGGGAGAAATAAAAGGAAGGAGATCGCCCGGCAGAAGGAGAATTTCCTGGCTCGACAACCTTAGAACCAGGCTCAGCAAAAGCTCTGAAGAATTGTTCCAAATTGCCACAGATAAAGCCATAATAGCCATGCTGATCGCCAGCGTCCGAAACGGACAGGCACGCTATGAAGTAGCAGAAGAAGATAGTCAACATAAAGGGGGCATATTATGGAATCACCTAAAATTTGCACAGATTTTATGGATATAGAGTAATATGAGTAATTTAATGTACATTTGGATAAATATAGCTAATTTTTGAAAGTTTGTTGGGATTTCAGTAAATCTACATACTCTTTGCAAAAATATATCTATATATATAAAAATCAATGTTACGTGATAGTTTGTCTGTATGTCTGTGGGTACGTCTCCTATGCGTTCATATACCATTCGTCCGATTGCGATGAAACTTGGGTGAGATGTTGAGTACACTCCAAGGAAGGTTTCTGACTTAGTAAATCCATTTTACAATAGGTAGCGCACGCGTAGATTCAACAAATGAGCGACGATGCGCGAAGCATTTCAACAAAGTCCCGTATGTGTTCATATACCATTCGTCCGATAGCGATGAAACTTGGGTGAGATGTTGTGTACACTTACGTGAAGGTTTCAAAATTAGTGAATACATTTCACAGTAGATAGCGCACAAGTAGATTCAACAAATGAGCAACGACACGCAATGCGTTTCAACAAAGTCCCGTATGCATTCATATACCATTCGTCCGATAGCTATGAAACTTGCGTAAAATGTTGTGTACACTGCAGGGAAATTTTCTGGCTTAGTACATCCACTTTACAATAGGCAGCGCACGAGTAGATTCAACAAATGAGCTACGACGCGCGAAGCATTTCAACAAAGTCACGTTTGCGTTCATATACCATTCGTCCGATAGCGATGAAACTAGACTGAGATTTTGTGTGCACTCCAGGGAAGGTTTCTAGCTTAGTAAATCCCTTTAAAAATAGGTAGAGCACGAGTAGAATCAACAAATGAGCAACGGCGCGCGAAGCGTTTCAACAAAGTCCCATATAATTTCATATACCATTCATCCGATAGCGATGAAACTTGGGTGAGATGTTGTGTACACTCCAGGGAAGGTTTCTGGCTTAGTATATACATTTTACAATAGGTATCGCAACAGTAGATTCAACAAATGAGCGATGACACGCGAAGTGTTTCAACAAAGTCCCGTATAAAGTCATATACCAGTCGTCTGATAGTGATAAATGTTTGGTGAATTGTTGTGTACACTCCAGGAAAGGTTTCTGACTAAGTAAATCCATTTTACAATACGAAGCGCACGTTTATATTCAACAAATGAGTGACTATGCGCGAAACGTTTCGACAACGTCCCGTATACGTTCACATAACATTCATCGAATTGCGATGAAACTTGGGTGAGATGTTGTGTACACTCCAGGGAATGTTTCTGGCTGAGTACATCCATATTACAATATGTAGCGCAAGAGTAGAATCAACAAATGAGCGACGACACGCGAAGCGTTTCAACCAAGACCCGTATGCATTCATGTACCATTAATAACATTCTTCGATTGCGATGAAACCTTGATGAGTTATTGTGTACACGCCAGGGAAGGGCTTCGACTTAGTAATACATTTCTCAATAGGTAGCGCACGAGTAGATTCAACAAATGAGTGACAGCGCACGAATCGTTTAAACAAAACCCCGTATACGTGCATATACAATTCATCCGATTGCGATGAATCATTGATGAGTTATTGTGTACACGCCAGGGAAGGGTTTCGACTTAGTAAATCCATTTCACAACAGGTAGCGTACGAGTAGATTCAACAAATGAGTGACAGCGATGAAACTTTTGAAAGTTGTTGTGCACGCTTCCACGAATGGTTCTAAATTAGAAAATCCATTTTACGATAGCTTAGTGGCAGTTAACATGTTGTGTATCCAAAAGCACTTCAAGAAACAGAATTTCAACGCCAACACTTTCTTTGATTGGCATTGCAACGCATGCTGGGTACAGCTTGTGTAATATAAAAATCAAGCGAACCTTTACATAATCGGAGTGGTCTAGCGGGAAATCACTAGAAAATACATTGCCAATATGGAAAAGCACATTGGAACAGGTAGTGCATTTTAGGTAAGACTAGTTCAAATATGGATTCTCTCATTTGTGATCTATAGTATTCTGCAAGAAAAAACTCAATCCACATCACTTAGTATTTAGTCCAATCTTGCTGTATGGTTTTGAGAAATAAGTAGATACAGGGAATGCTAATAAAGAATTGTAAGGTTACTTGCTCGCAAACAGGGACATATAGACCTAACAGGAGCATATCAAACCCCGTGTGTGGGGCATTTATGCAAATCTAGCTAAATTGGTATAAATGTAATTAATTTTATGTAATTTATGCTATTGTGGTGTCTGTAGTAGCAAGTAAATTTAACAATTAGAAATAAAATTGGGATAAAAGTGACCATAGACTTATGTTGAAATATATAAACTTTAATAGATACAACTGGGATTGGTAACAGGTCAATCGTAGAGGTAACCGCTAGCTTGGGTCTGATTAAGGATAGGTCAGAAAAGAAGCCGTGACCTATTCATAGGAACTATCCGGGAAACCACTTTCAGATGGCTGAGTCAAGAAACAAATCCATGCGTCTATCGAGTACGCAGATAGCTTGGTTCCATGACCTAACGCTGGGCATTAGCAAACGTAGCCATTGTAGTCTGTTCTGTAATTCATATGAGGATTGAGAAAGAGACGGCCATGGCCTTTCACTTGCAAAGCAAACGCTTTACCACTAAGCTACACCAGCCACCTGTTGGAACTAGAATTCGTTAAAAACAAACAAGTAAATAAACTAGTATCTAATGGATAAAGCGAGAATCAAGCCCACACCCTCCTTAAGGTTTAGGGTACGAGCTCTCTGTTCGAATCCCTGGACCGGGAATTGAGTTATGACCTACAGTTTGAGAGCCAAGAGTGCTCGCCACTGTACCATGACATGGTCGATCTCTCTTAGATCTATACATAACACTAAGGTGATTTATGTTACCGCGAGATTGAGAGAATGGCTGAACTAATTGACTTCCTAGAGCAATCTGTCAAAAGCTCTTGGCCTATAGATTTACAGAGTGTCTTAAAAGAAAAAAATGTTACCGTATATTTTAAATTAATGAAGAAAAATGCAAAATTCTCGCCACTTGCGCATGCTCACAATCGCCTTGGCATATGAGAGACCTAGGACAGACATGGCGATTGAAATCCACCGCGTTTTAATGCGATGGCTATTTATGAGAATTATAAATGAGAGGAATGTTTTCTATGATATTTCCACGATACATTTACTGAAATAGAATTATAAAAGAAGGGAAATGTAGAAGAATTTTAACCACCAATTGAATGTGTATTTGTTTATTTAGCTTAATATTGCGAAACTTTTCCATATGTTCAGTGTCCTAGGGGGTAGCGTTGCAGGCTCTGTATAACATTATGCATCGTCGACGGAGTTTGAATTCCACCTCCGATATGTTCTTTTATTTTCGTATTCCTCTCTTTTCTATTGGTATTACATTGTAAAAACATTCTTTACTTTCATAATTCCCTTAGAGTAAAGAATTTTCCGCAATTTACTATGCCATATACTTTGAAATTAGTAAAAAAATGTAGTATTCCAGGCACTCGCGCTTGCAGACAATTTTTTATTGATTACTAGCTGCGTTGCAATGCCAATCAAATATAGTGTTGGGGTTTTGACTCTGTTAGTTGCAGTGCTTTTGGATTCCCAATATTTTCTTCTTCTTCCGTTAACCACCTCTAAACTATTATAAAAAATATTTATTATCTCAGAAACATTCACGGGAGCGTGATCAACAACTCACGAAAGTTACATCGCAATGAAATGAATGGTATATGAACGCATACGGAACTGCTGAAACGATTAGAGCGCCGTCACCCATTTGTTGAATATACTCGTACGCTACCTATTGTAAAATGGATTTACTAACTCGAAAACCTTTCCTGGCGTGTACACAACAACTCATCACACATTCATCGCAATCGGATGAATGGCATATGAACGCATACGGGATTTTGTTTAATCGATTCGCGCCATCACTCATTTGTTGAATCTTCTTGTGCGCCACCTATTGGAAAACGGACTAACTAATTCATGAACCTTCAAGACTGTACTCAGCTCTCCAAAGTTTTATCACACTCGGATGAATGGTATATGATCGCATACAGGACTTTATTGAAACGATTCACGCGCTGTCGCTTATTAGTTAAATCTACCCGTTTGCTACCAATTGTAAAATGGATTTACTAAATCAGAAACCTTCCCTGGAGTGTACACAACAACTCACCAAAGTTTCATCCCTATCGGACGATTGTCTATGAACGCATACGGGTCTTTGTCGAAACACTTCGCGAGTCGTCGCTCATTTGTTGAATCCATTCGTGCGCTACCTTTTTTTAACATGGATTTACTAAGCTAGAAATTTTCCTTGAAGTGTACACAACATCTCACCCACGTTTCATCGCTATCGGACAAATGGTATATGAGCGCATACGGGACATTGTTGAAACAATTCGCGCGTCGTCGCACATTTGTTGATTCTACTCGTGCGCTACCTATTGTTAAGTGAATTTAAGCCAGAATCCTTCCCTGAGTGTATACAACATCTCACCCAAGTTTCATTGCATTGGGGTAATGGTATATGAACGCATGTGGGACTTTTTTGAAACAAACGCACGCCATTTTGTTGAAGTTACTTGCGCGCCATCTATTGTTAATTGGATCTACTATGCCTATAATTTTTCCTGGAGTATGCACAACAACTGACCGAAATTTGATTGCAATCGGATGAATCGTATATGAACGCATCACCATCACTCATTTGTTTAAACTACTGGTGCGCTATCTATTGTTAATTGGATTAACTATGCCTATAACCATCCCGGAAGTGTGCCAAACAACCCACCAAAATGTGTTCGCATTCGGATGAATTGAAGGCTATATGAACGCATCGCCAACACTCATTTGTTTAAAATACTCGCCCGCTGTCCATTGTAAATTGAATTGACTATGCCTATAATGATTTCGGAGGTGTTCACAACAACTCACCTAAGTTTCATAGCAATCGGATGAATGGTATATGAACGCATATGGGACTTGGTTGAAACGATTCGCGTGCCGTCGCTCATTTGTTGAATCTAATTGTGAGATACCTATTGTCAAGTGGATGTACTAAGCCAGAACCCTTCCCTGATGAGTACACATCATATTAATCAAGTTTCATCGCTATCGGACGAATGGTATATGAACGCATACGGGACATTATTGAAACGCTTTGCGTGACTTCGCTCATTTGTTGATTCTAATTGTGCGCTACCTATTGATAAATGGATTTACTAAGCCTAAAACTTTCCGTGGAGTGTACACAACAACTCAACCAAGTTTAGTCGCTATCGGACGAATGGTATATGAACGCATACGGGACTATGTTGAAACACTTCGCGCGTCGTCGCTCATTTGTTTAATCTACTTTTGCGATACCTATTGTTAATTGGATTTACTAACCCAGAAACCTTCCCTGAAGTGTACACTACATCTCACCCAAGTTTCAGCACTATCAGACGAATAGTATACGAACGCATACGGGACTTTATTGAAACGCATCGCGCGTTGTCGCTCATTTGTTGAATGTACTCGTGCACTACCTATTATAATATGGATTTACTAAGTCAGAAATCTTGCCTGTAGTGTACACAACCTTTCACCCAAGTTTCATCGCTATCCGACGAATGGTATGTGAACGCATACTGGTCTTTTTTTGAAACGCTTCGCCCGTCGTCGCTCATTTGTTGAATCTACTTGTGCGATACCTATTGTTATGTGGATTTACTAAGCAAGAAACCTTCCCTGTAGTGTACACAACATCTCACCCAAGTTTCATCGCTATCAGACGAATGGTATATGAACGCATACGGGACTTGGTTGAAACGCTTCGCGCGTCGTCACCCATTTGTTGAACATACTCGTACGTTACCTATTGTAAAATGGATTTACTAATTCGAAAACCTTCCCTGGCGTGTACACAACTCATCAAGGTTTCATCGCAATCGGATGAATGGCATATGAACGCATACGGGATTTTGTTTAAACGATTCACGCGCCGTCAATCATTTTTTGAATCTACTTGTCCGCCACCCATTGAAAAACGGATTTACTAATTCATACACCTGCACAGGATTGTACTCAACTCACTAAAGTTTTATCACAATCGCATGAATGGTATATGAACGCATACGGGATTTCGTTGAAACGATTCACGCGCTGTCGCTCATTAGTTGAATCTAGTCGTGCGCTACCGATTGTAAAATGGATTTTCTAAATCAGAAATCTTCGCGGGAGTAGAAATAACATTTCAACAAATTTCATTGCAATCGCTAGAATGGTATATGAACACATACGGAGTTTTTTAAACGATACGCGCGCCGTTACTCATTTGTTGAATCTACTCGTGCGCTACCTATTATAAAAAGAATTTGTTAAGTTAGAAACCTTCCTTGGAGTGTGCACAACAATTCACCAAAGTTTCATAGCAATCGGATGAATGGTATATGAACGTATACGGGACTTTGTTTAAACGATTCGCGTGCCGTCGCTCATTTGTTGAATCTACTTGTGCAATACCTATTGTAAAACGGATGTACTAAGACAGGAACCTTCCCTGAAGTGTACACAACATCTCACCAAAGTTTAGTCGCTATCGGACGAATGGTATATGGACGCATACGGAACTTTGTTGAATTGCTTCGCTCGTCTTCCCTCATTTGTTGAATCTACATGTGCGCTACCTATTGTTAAATGGATTTACTAAGCCTGAAACTTCTACTGGAGTGTACACAGCAACTCACCCAAGATTATTCGCTATCGGACGAATGGTATGTGAACGCATACGGGACAATATTGAAACACGTTGCGCGTTTTCGCTCATGTGTTTAATCTACTTGTGCGATACCTATTGTAAAGTAGATTTACTAAGCCAGAAACCTTCCCTGAAGTGTACACAATATCTCTTCCAAGTTTCATCGCTATCAGACGAATAGTATATGAACGCATACGGGACTTTTTTGAAACGCTTCGCGCGTCGTTGCATATTTGTTGAATCTACTCGTGCGCTACCCATTATTGCATGGATTTACTAAGCCAGAAACCTTGCCTGTGGTGTACACAACCTCTCACCCAAGTTTCATCGCTATCGGACGAATGGTATGTGAACGCATACAGGACTTTGTTGGAACGCATCGCCCGTCGTCGCTCATTTGTTCAATCTTCTTGTGGGATACCTATTGTAAAGTGGATTTACTAAGCCAGAAACCTTCCCTGTAGCGTACACAATATCTCACCCAAGTTTCATCGCTATCAGACGAATAGCATACGAACGCATACGGGACTTTGTTGAAACGCTTCGCGCATCGTCGCTCATTTGTTGAATCTACTCGTGCGCTACCTATTATAACATGGATTTACTAAGCTAGAAACCTTTCCTGTAGTGTACACAACCTCTAACCCAAGTTTCATCGCCATCGGACGAATGGTATATGAACGCTTAATGGACTTTTTTGAAACGCTTCGCCCATCGTCGCTCATTTGTTGAATCTACTCGTGCGCTATCTATTGTAAATTGGATTTACTACGCCTATAACCTTTCAGGGACTCTGCACAACAACTCACCAACATTTGATCGCAATCGCATGAATGGTATATGAACGCACATGGCATTTTTTTAAAACGATACGCGCGCCGTTACTCCTTTGTTGAATCTACTCGTTCGCTACCTATTGTAAAAAGGATTTACTAATTCAGAAACCTTTCTTGGAGTGTGCCCAACAATACAACCAAAGTTTCATAGCAATCGGATGAATGGTATATGAACACATACGGGACTTTGTTTAAGCGATTCGCGTGCCGTCACTCATTTGTTGAATCTACTCGTGCCCTACAACTTTCATATTTATTCACCTTATAAACCTTCTCTGGATTTCCACAAATAATTCAAGACCAAAATTAGCCTAATCGGTCCAGCCGTTCTCGAGTTTTAGCGAGACTAACGAACAGCATTTCATTTTATATATATACAAGCTGCCCGGCAGACTGTTCCTGCCAATCAAAGAAAGTGTTGTAACTTTGTTTTTTTGGAAGTGCTTTTGGATAGACAATATTTTTTTCAATTTCTGTTAACTGCCTCTAAACTATCGTGAAATGAATTAACTAATCTAGAAACAATCGTGGGAGCGTGCACAACAACTCTCGCAATCAGATAAAAGGCATATAACGCATACGGGATTTTGTTTAAATGATTCGTGCACTGTCACTCATTTGTTGAATCTACTCGTGCTCTACCAACTGTGAAATGGATTTACTAAGTTAGAAAGCTTCACGTAAATGTACACAACAACTCATCAAAATTTCATCGCAATCAATGAATAGTATATGAACGCATACGGGATTTTGTTGGAACGCTTCGCGCGTCGTCACTCATTTGTTACATCTACTCGTGCGCTACCAATATTGTAAATGGATTTACCAAGTTGAACACCTTCCCTGGCGTGTACACAACAACTCATCAAAGTTTCATCGGAATCGGATGAATTACATATGAACGCATACGGGATTTTCTTTAAACGATTCGCGTGCCGTCACTCATTTTTTGAATCTACTCATACGCTATCTATTGTAAAATAGATTTACTAAGTCTGAAACATTCTCTGGAGTGTACTCAATGATTCACCAAAGTTTCATCGCAATCGCATGAATGATATATGACCGCATACGGGACATTGTGGAAACGATTCGCGTGCCATCGCACATTTGTTGAATCTACTCGTGCGCTACCTATTGTAAAATGGATTTATTAAGCCAGAAACCTTCCATAGGGTGTACACAACAACTCACCCAAGTTTCATCGTAATCGGATGAATGGTATTTGAACGCATACGGGACTTTATTGAAACGCTTCGCGCGTCGTCGCTCATTTGTTGAATCTACTCTTGCGCAACCTCCTGTGAAATGGATTTACTAAGTTAGAAACCCTCACGTAAGTGTACACAACATCTCACCCAAGTTTCATTGCAATCGGATGAATGGTATATGAACGCATACGGGACTTTGTTTAAACGTTCGCGCGTCGTCGCCCATTTGTTGAATCTACTCGTGCGCTACCTATTGTAAAATGGAATCACTAATACAGAAGCCTCCCCTAGAGTGTACGCAAAATCTCACCCAAGTTTCATCGCTATCGGACGAATGGTATTCGAACGCATAGGGGACTTCGTTGAAACGCTTCGCACGTCGTCGCGCATTTGTTGAATCTACTCGTGCGCAACCTCCTGTGAAATGGATTACTAAGTTAGAAGCCTTCTCTTAAGTATACAAAACAACTCATCAAAGTTTCATCTCAATTGATGAATGGAATATAAACTTATATGGGATTTTGTTTAAACGCTTCGCACGTCGTCGCGCATTTGTTGAATCTACTCGTGCGCAACCTCCTGTGAAATGGATTACTATGTTAGAAGCCTTCACTTAAGTATACAAAACAACTCATAAAGTTTCATCTCAATTGAAATATTGAAATATTGAAATATGGGATTTTGTTGAAACGCTTCGCGCGTCGTCACTCATTTGTTGAATCTAGTCGTGGGCTACCTATTGTGAAATTGATTTACTAAGCCAGAAGCCTTCCCTGGAGTATACACAACATCTCACCCAAGTTTCATCGCAATCGGATGAATGGTATATGAACGCATACGGGACTTTGAAACGCTCTAACGTGCAGAGACAAACAGTAGAATTCGACATCACTGCCACCTTTGGTATAAATTACACAATTTTCCGCCACGGGCGGAGTGCATGGAATGGCGGTAGTTTTACAGGTTGCGACCAGGTGGCTCTAACGTGCAGAGGCAAACCGTCCAAAGACATCAGCTTTCACCAAGGCCAAGGCTAGTGGTTTCCATGACGACTATTTTTGACTGTATATTGTGGTTCTAAAATTGTGTGCAAATTGTGGTTCTAAAATTGTGTTCATTCAACCTACCGTGTCAGATTGTGAATCTAAACCATACATGGACCCACCCTAATATACATACCAAATTCCATCAAAATCGGTCCAGTCGTTTAGGAGGAGTTCAGTCACATACACACGTGTCGGAGAATTATATATAATAACAAGCTGACCCGGCAGACGTTGTCCTGCCAATCAAATAAAGTGTTGTAACTTTGTTTCTTGAAGTGCTTTTGGATACACAATATTTTTTTGAATTTCTGTTCACTGCCTCTAAACTATCGTGAAATGAATTAACCAATCTAGAAACATTCGTGGGAGCGTGCACAACAACTCTCCAAAGTTTCATCGCAATCGGATAAGTAGCATATATCGCATACGGGATTCAGTTGGAACGCTTCGCACGTCGTCATTCTTTTGTTGAATCTACTCGTGCTCTACCAACTGTGAAATGGATTTACTAAGTTGAACACCTTCCCTGGCAAGTAAACAACAACTCATCAATCAGATGAATGCCATATGGACGCTTACGGGATTTTCTTTAAACGATTCGCGTGCCGTCACTCATTTGTTGAATCTACTCATACGCTACCTATTGTAAAATAGATTTACTAAGCCTGAAACCTTCTCTGGAGTGTACTCAATGATTCACCAAGGTTTCATCGCAATCGGATGAATGATATATGACCACATACGGGACATTGTGGAAACGATTCGCGCGCCATCACTCATTTGTTGAATCTACTCGTGCGCTACTTATCAAAACTGGGTTTACTAAGAAAGAAACCTTTCCTGGAGTGTACACAACAATTCACCAAAGTTTCATCGCAATCGGATAAATAGTATATGAACGCATACAGGACTTGGTTGAAACGATTCTCGCGCCATCGTACATTTGTTGAATCTACTCGTGCGCTAGCTATTGTAAAATGAATTTACTAAGCCAGAAACATTTACTGAAGTGTACACAACAATTCACCAAAGTTTCATCGCAATCGGATAAATAGTATATGAACGCATACAGGACTTGGTTGAAATGATTCGCGTGCCGTCACTCATTTGTTGAATCTACTCGTGCGCTACCAATTGTAAAATGGATTTATTAAGCCAGAAACTTTCCGTAGGGTGTACACAACATCTCCCCCAAATTGCATCGTAATCGGACAAATGGTTTTTGAACGCATACGGGACCTTTTTGAAACGCTTCGCACGTCGTCGCTCATTTGTTGAATCAACTCGTGCCCAACCTCCTGTGAAATGGATTTACTAAGTTAGAAACCCTCATGTAAGTGTACACAACATCTCACCCAAGTTTCATTGCAATCTGATGAATGGTATATGAACGCATACGCGACTTTGTTTAAACGTTCGCGCGTCGTCGCTCATTTGTTGAATCTATTCGTGCACTACCTATTGTAAAATGGATTTACTAATCCAGAAGCCACCCGTGGAGGGTACACAACATCTCACCTAAGTTTCATCGCTATCGGACGAATGGTATTTGAACGCATACGGGACCTTTTGGAAACGCTTCGCGCTTCGTCGCTCATTTGTTGAATCTATTCGTGCGCCATCTATTGTAAAATGGATTTACTAAGCCAAACACCTTCCCTGGAGCTCACTCGATATATCACCCAAGTTTCATCGCAATCGGATGAATGGTATATGAACGCATACGGGACTTTGAAACGCTCTATCGTGCAGAGACAAACAGTAGAATTCGACATCACTGCCACCTTTGGTATAAAACACAACTTTCCGTCACGGGCGGAGTGTATGTAATGGCGGTAGTTGCACAGGTTGCGACCAGGTGGCTCTAATGTGCAGTGACAAACCGTCCAAAGACATCAGCTTTCACCAAGACCAAAACTAATGGTTTCCATGACGACTGTTTTTGACTGTATATTGTGGTTCTAAAATTGTGTGTAAATTGTGGTTCTAAAATTGTGTTCATTCCACCTACCGTGTCAGATTGTGAATCTAAACCATACATGGACCCACCCTAATATGCATACCAAATGCCATCAAAATCGGTCCAGTCGTTTAGGAGGAGTTCAGTCACATACACACGTGTCGAAGAATTATATATAATAACTCGCTTTGCTCGTTGGGGGCTCCGCCCCCAAGCCCCCGGTGCGTTTGACGATCCGTGTATTTTTAGGGAAAGTAATGGTTTCAAGTGTTTAAAACATATCGTTCTGAATTTACGGTTTTTATGTTTGCTGTGACTTTGTAATAATAATAATAAAGACGAATATGTTGCATGCAGATTTTCCATTGATGTACTTTTTTTAGTTGATTCGTGGGTGTCACCTACCAATATAAATTATGCTAATGGTCTGAATAAAATCTTATTTTTGCTTTGTTATAATTTTTCTATAAGTTTATAGTGTCTTCAGTGTACGAAGTCCCGCACATTTGTTGCGTGTCAAATTTTCGGATTTTTTTTGCACTTGCCCTCAAGTCCATAAAAATCCACTACTTAATATATGATAATATTTTGTTACGAGTCCAAATTTTAATTCTCTATAGCGTTATTGCCTCTTTTGACATCTCTTTTCCCACTTTTAAAATATATTTCCAATTGAGGGTGGAATGTGCGCACTGATATGTTTTAAGTCTGTTTGGACATGGCTGGTCCTCTAGTATACTTCTAGTTATAATAATATTGGGGGGGGGGGGGGGTGAGTTTAGCCAAGGCATGTCCCCTAGCCTACTGCCAGTTATATCATGACAGGAAATTTCATGAACGCATATCCCCTAGCCTACCTGTAAAACCGTTTTCAGGAGTTTTATCATGAAAAGTCATTTAGGCTACTGCCAGTTACTGTATATCGTGGCGGGAAGATTTGATAAAGCAGGTCTCCTAGCAAAACAGTCTGTTTTCCAAAATGCCGATGCGCTGTTGTTCAGAACATGTAATATATTTACCCAATAATATATCACAGAAACTGTAAATTTCTTTGAACTATGAAACTTACACGAACGCAATACCTCCAGTAATTAGTTTACAACATTACGCATATTTTCAAATATAGATTCTTTTCCCCATTCAGTTCTATATGTGTTTGGCAATAACATTCGACTTTCTATTCCGATTAATATTATTATTATTATTATTATTATTATTATTATTATTATTATAATTATTATTATCATGAAGGTGACGTGGTGATGCTGAAGTCATGACTCTTGCCTCTTACCAAGGCTGACTGGGTTCAATTCTCATCGAATGCATGTGAGATTTACCATCTGAAATATCAAGTGCTGTGGTTAAGAATCCACACAAAAAGAGGAGGTCCCGTGCCTCATGTTCAAGAGATTAACGGCCATGTCAAATTACAAACTTGCTTGCATTTTCACTAATATGATGTGTAGACTATATGGGTATTTACTCACCCGATTATTAATCACAGAAAGAACAAGAAGTTCCGTGACGAATTAAAGTGCCTACTTTTCTTAAAATTTAAGATTCATGCCAATGATTAATCTATATGCATTTGTCTAGAATAATGACGAAATTAAGTTGGAAATATCAAAATTTCTAATTAGTTCGAAATACTGTATACATGGCATAATGTAGCCTAATAGTGCACTACAGTTGGCAGCCCTGGTGACAATATATTCTTAGTTCCATCTCTTAAGGTACAGAATACAAAATTTGGTTCATGACCAATGGATTGCATGGACGTTACATGCAGTTAAACATTGGATCTAACAGCGTGCGTAAAATCATGTTGGTATCAATGTCATGCATGTATTGTTCAGAAATAATCTGAAATAATATGATTTATTGTTGTGCCAATTTTGAATTAAATCCATTAATTAGTTTAGTAGTTACATGCATTTTAAAATCAAGTTGTCAGCACTGAAGAATATTAGTTACTCCAAATTAATCTAGAATGCCAGGTACTGTACGTGTAGAAAGTTTAGAGCTATTGGCTTGCATACTTTCTGATTTATTGATATTAGGGTAACAAAAATAGAAACTGCATTTATTAACAGTTGGCAACCTTGGTTGCTCTTAAGAATACGCATAGACATAATGTGTTATGGTATATAACACATACGAAATTTGGTTGAAATCCAATTGATAGTATAGAAGATATATGCATTTAAAAATTGGACCTATCAGCAGGCTTATAATCATTTTGGCAACACTGCCATGTATGTCCTCCTAGAAGTTAAACTGAAATAATATTGTGTATACGTGTGCCAATTTTAAAATAGGTCCCATACATACCTTTCAAGGTATCCAACATGGAGCTCAAATTTCAATTGCGATTTTTCATCAGTTGGTACTACTGACATCATTTTCAAATACGGCATTGAAATATTCAGGGATAGATCTTTACTCCTACCAAATTTTGTTTCGATTGCTGCAGCCGTTTAGGAGTTGATAGGGGTGGACACACACACAGCCAGACAGACAGACAGACAGACAGACAGAAGGACAGACAGACAGACAGACAGACAGAAGGACAGACAGACACACATTTGCCCGGATCGATCTCATAAGTCTACCTTTTCCTCATTTTTGCTAAATGTGAAAAGTAGGCTAAAAATACGTACATATATTGAATATCAGTTTCTATGTGGTTGAATGTAAAGTAATTTTCTACAATATTGAGCACCTCTAAATATGCCCCTCTAAATATGCACCTCGATTAACGTCCTAATATGATAATTTCAACAAAAAAAAAAAACAAGTAGTTCCGTGACGAACTAGAGAGCCTACTTTTCTTTAATATTAGAATTCATGCCAATCTATATAGACCTATCTAGAATAATGACGAAATCAAGTTGGTAATACTAACATTTATAAGTACTACAGTTTGAAATACACCTAAAATAGTGAAGCCTAATACAGTAACTTACTACAGTTGGCAGCCCTAGCGACTCTGAATATATTCTTAGTTCCATCTCATAAGGTATAGAATGCACATACAATATTTAGTTGAAGTCTAATGGATAGTATGGACGTTACATGCCGTTTGATATTGGATTTATCAGTGCGCGTTGGGTACAAAGTCATGTATGTGATGCTCAGAAATAAACGCAAATATTACGATCTAATATAGTGCCAATTTTGGATAAATCCATTTGTGAGTATAGAAGTTACATGAAATTAAAATTTAAACTATCAGGAAGCTTAGAATCATGTTGGCAGTACTGAGGTATATTAGTTACTCCAAATTATCTAGAATGTTCAGGTGCTATACGTGTGCAAACTTTAGAGCTGATGTCTTGCATACTTTCTGATATATTGATATTGGGATTGAACAATTAGAGAGAGCATTTACTAACAGTTGGCAGTCCTGATGGTTCTTACGAATACGTACAGTAATAACTATTATGGTACACAAGGCACATACGAAATTTGGTCGAAATCCATTTGTTAGTATAGAAGTTATATGCATTTAAATACTGGACAAATCAACAGGCATATAATCGTGTTGGCAGCACTGATGTATATAAGTTACGCCAAACTAAGGTAGCATTTTAGATACTATACGTGTGAAAGGTTTAGAGCCGTTGGCTTGCATACTTTCTGATATATTGATATTAATGTTAAAATATATAGAGACCATTTATCAACAGTTGGCAGCCCTGGCGGCTCATTAGAATACGTACAGTCATATCTGTTATAGTACACATAGTACATATGGAATTTGGTTGAAATTCAATTGACAGTATAAAAGTTACATTCATTTATATTATGGACCTATCGGCAGAATTAGAATCAAGTTGGCAACACTGGCATGTATGAACTTGTGAAAATTAATCTGGAATGTTATCGTCTATTTGTGTGCCAATTTAGGATGAGTTCGCATCCATAACTTATGAGATATCCAACATAGAGCAAAAATTTCAATTGCGTTTTTCAGCAGTTGGTAACACTGATGTCAATTTCAAATATGGCCGTGAGATATTCAGGTGTAGATCTTTACTCATACCAAATTTGGTTACGATAGCTGCAGCCGTATAGGAGTTGATAGGGGAGGACACACACACAGCCAGACAGACAGACAGACAGAAGGACAGACAGACACACATTTTCCCGGATCGATCACATAAGTCTACTTTTTCCTCCTTTTTGCAAAATGAGGAAAGTAGGCTAAACTACAGCAGAATGATTAAAACCAGTTATATTAAATACATTTGAGCAATACAACCGTAAAGTTGGAGCTTCCGTGGCTTAGGCGGCAGCACGCCGGCCTCTCACCGCAGGGTCCGTTGTTCAAATCCCGGTCACTCCATGTGAGATCTGTGCTGGACAAAACGGAGGCAGACAGGTTTTCTCCGGGTACTCCGTTTTCCCTGTCAAAATTTCATTCCAGCAACACTCTCCACTATCATTTCATTTCATCTGTCATTCATTTAATCATTGCCCCGGAGGAGTGCGTCAGGCCTCGGCAGCCGGCACAGTTCATATCCTCGCCGCTAGATGGGGGCTTCATTCATTCCATACCTGACCCGGTAGGAGACTGGAAGCAGGCTGTGGATTTTCATTTTCAACCGTAAAGTTAAGGCAGAAAAATAAAAAAGTACCCTGGAAGTCGGTAGGATTCGCCGCATTAACTTGTGAATTCAAGTTGCTCGTTCCTTTCTAAAAACGGCTAAGAAGAGTCAAGAACTGGCAAACGAAAATATTCAATTGACGAAAAATAAAACCCTTCAATAGAATTAAAGCACACAGCGGAAAATATTAGGTACTATACCTTCTTAAAAAAGCCTACAGGGACAGTAACTCACATGATACAGACTGCATGAAGAGTATGAAATCAGACTCAAAATCACATATTGTTTCCAATCCCACAAAACCCCTCTATAAATAATACAATACATAATCAGATCATACTGGAAATTAACTTATAACAAAGCTATATATTTGAGCGTGGGCCCTAATGGAAAATAATTCTATCACCTGAAACCAAAAATGCATGGGACGAAAAAATACATCAAAATAACATGTTGGTTTCCGACCCTACAAGACGTAAAAAATATAATAAAAGTATTAAAAAAACTATTTTTTTGAAATTTCATTCGAATTAATTTTTAAGTTTTTCGTGGGACATAGAAAAATTTTGGCCAAAAAGTACAAAATCATTAATAACTCCATAATTATACGAGTCGTATGATGAAATAGCAAGAGACAAAAAAGATGTAATGTGTTATTGTCTACAACATAGGCCATGTACAATATCACACTCGGAGAAAAAATTCGGCCAAAAAGTACAAAATCATTAATAACTCCGTAATTAAACGTCGTGTGATGAAATAGCAAGAGACAAAAAATATGTAATGTGTTAATGTCTACAACATAGGCCATGTACAATATCACACTCAGAGAAAAATTTCGGCCAAAAAGTACAAAATCATTAATAACTCCCTAATTAAACGTCGTATGAAAAAATAGCAAGAGATAAAAAAGATGTAATGTGTTAATGTCTACAACATAGGCCATGTACAATATCACACTCAGAGAAAAATTTCGGCCAAAAAGTACAAAATCATTAATAACTCCCTAATTAAACGTCGTATGAAAAAATAGCAAGAGATAAAAAAGATGTAATATGTTAATGTCTACAACATAGGCCATGTACAATATCACACTCAGAGAAAAATTTCGGCCAAAAAGTACAAAATCATTAATAACTCCCTAATTAAACGTCGTATGAAAAAATAGCAAGAGATAAAAAAGATGTAATGTGCTAATGTCTACAACATAGGCCATGCACAATATCACACTCAGAGATATTACTGGAGATTTGTACTTTCCCCCTATTAGTTTTATCTTTTGTAGGGTTGAAAATTAAAAAATGTACCTTTTCGGAATTTTTCTGTTGATTGCAAGGTGAAAGGAGTGTTTTTGCCAAATATCAAGTTTGTAACTCATTTGGAAGTGGGTAAACATTTATGTCAGTGAGTGAGTGAGTGAGTCAGTCAGTCAGCCTAGTAGCTTTATATAATATAGATGAGCATTGGTCCTAGTGGAAAATAATTCTATCACCTGAAACCAAAAATGCATGGGACGAAAAAATACATCAAAATAACATGTTGGTTTCCGACCCTACAAGACGTAAAAAATATAATAAAAGTATAAAAAAAACTATTTTTTTGAAATTTCATTCGAATTAATTTTTAAGTTTTTCGTGGGACATAGAAAAATGTTGGCCAAAAAGTACAAAATCATTAATAATTCCATAATTATACGTCGTATGATGAAATAGCAAGAGACAAAAAAGATGTAATGTGTTATTGTCTACAACATAGGCCATGTACAATATCACACTCGGAGAAAAATTTCGGCCAAAAAGTACAAAATCATTAATAACTCCGTAATTAAACGTCGTGTGATGAAATAGCAAGAGACAAAAAAGATGTAATGTGTTAATGTCTACAACATAGGCCATGTACGATATCACACTCAGAGAAAAATTTCGGCCAAAAAGTACAAAATCATTAACAACTCCCTAATTAAACGTCGTATGAAAAAATAGCAAGAGATAAAAAAGATGTAATGTGTTAATGTCTACAACATAGGCTATGTACAATATCACACTCAGAGAAAAATTTCGGCCAAAAAGTACAAAATCATTAATAACTCCCTAATTAAACGTCGTATGAAAAAATAGCAAGAGATAAAAAAGATGTAATGTGCTAATGTCTACAACATAGGCCATGCACAATATCACACTCAGAGATATTACTGGAGATTTGTACTTTCCCCCTATTAGTTTTATCTTTTGTAGGGTTGAAAAATAAAAAATGTACCTTTTCGGAATTTTTCTGTTGATTGCAAGGTGAAAGGAGTGTTTTTGCCAAATATCAAGTTTGTAACTCATTTGGAAGTGGGTAAACATTTATGTCAGTGAGTGAGTGAGTGAGTCAGTCAGTCAGCCTAGTAGCTTTATATAATATAGATGAGCATTGGTCCTAGTGGAAATTAATTCTATCACCTGAAACCAAAAATGCATGGGACGAAAAAATACATCAAAATAACATGTTGGTTTCCGACCCTACAAGACGTAAAAAATATAATAAAAGTATTAAAAAACTATTTTTTTGAAATTTCATTCGAATTAATTTTTAAGTTTTTCGTGGGACATAGAAAAATTTTGGCGAAAAAGTACAAAATCATTAATAACTCCATAATTATACGTCGTATGATGAAATAGCAAGAGACAAAAAAGATGTAATGTGTTATTGTCTACAACATAGGCCATGTACAATATCACACTCGGAGAAAAATTTCGGCCAAAAAGTACAAAATCATTAATAACTCCGTAATTAAACGTCGTGTGATGAAATAGCAAGAGACAAAAAAGATGTAATGTGTTATTGTCTACAACATGGGCCATGTACAATATCACACTCGGAGAAAAATTTCGGCCAAAAAGTACAAAATCATTAATAACTCCGTAATTAAACGTCGTGTGATGAAATAGCAAGAGACAAAAAAGATGTAATGTGTTAATGTCTACAACATAGGCCATGTACAATATCACACTCAGAGAAAAATTTCGGCCAAAAAGTACAAAATCATTAATAACTCCCTAATTAAACGTCGTATGAAAAAATAGCACGAGATAAAAAAGATGTAATGTGTTAATGTCTACAACATAGGCCATGTACAATATCACACTCAGAGAAAAATTTCGGCCAAAAAGTACAAAATCATTAATAACTCCCTAATTAAACGTCGTATGAAAAAATAGCAAGAGATAAAAAAGATGTAATGTGCTAATGTCTACAACATAGGCCATGCACAATATCACACTCAGAGATATTACTGGAGATTTGTACTTTCCCCCTATTAGTTTTATCTTTTGTAGGGTTGAAAAATAAAAAATGTACTGAACCCATGGGCCATAGGGTCCATGACGGTCGAACCCATGTCCTTAAGGAAGAAATGAAAGAAACGTATAGTTTCCTAAAGGAACGGAGAGAGATTTTAAGCCAGGATTATAGCTTAACATTGTGCAAGCGACTAGGGACAGATGTTCTTTAGATGAGATCACCCCACTCGACATTCAAGAGAGGGCTGGTCACGAGTATTAATAACTGAATGGAAATTTCCACCGTGATAGACAAGGAAGCCTGAATCGGAATTCGAGCTGACGTTGCTGGAAATTGACAACATCGCTTATGCGCCAGAAGAGGAATAATTAAAATTAACACGTTTACGAGCATAATAATGAGTAAACAAGTACAGTACAGTGAATCATTTTGAATGAGAGATTTTTCAGTAAAGAGAAACCATTTAATAATTGTGCAGAAAAAAACTGCCGACGTAAGACGACGTCATTGGGGAATTACCTAAGCCTCTGTGGAGGGGAGAGAGCAAAAGGAATGCAACACCCACACAATTGAGGACGAGAAATTAATTAATATCTCCGAATTGCACGATCGATTCTTAGGTGCAATGAGATTATGTGACATTGAGAAGAAGAGCTTTCGGAAGGTATAATTTTTATATTTGTGGCACCATTATTTTAGAAGTTGACCACAGAAAAGGCTAGAGTCTTATTTTTTTGTAGTAAAATAGTATAAAGCTTCGGGCGTTTCCAAGCCAACCATGCAGTCTTGAACAGCCCGAGGGGTGTTGCCACGCATCACGCAGTACGAATCCGTCCAGGAGGACGTGAAGTTATATCAGCACATGCAGTCATACGAGCACTCCGTGAGGGGAAGTGCTGCACCACGACGTAGAAGTAGTCATTCCGACAGTCCGTGAGAGGACGTAACTCTGCGTTACATCGAAAACAGCTACCAGTACTCCTTGAGGGGAGAAACGTTGTGTTACACCGCAGAAGTAAGATCCGATAGCCACAGGCGTCACAGTATTAACGATTTGCTTGCCTCCATAAGGAGTGGTCAAAAACGAAATTTTAAAGTATCGCCGTAGTGAAATATTAGGAAAATCCTAATTATAGGATTTAGGCCCGACTGTATACAAGTTAAAGTGAAAATTCGTAAGATATAGTCAGAGCAGGCTGTGAACGTCGGACTTAAAGGCGATAGGTCGTTAAATGTACGAACGAATGGATCATAACGTACGGAAGTATCGTACCAGACAGATAAACTGTTATTTAAATTAAAGAAACCTAAAAGGGAAGAACAGAATAAGGTTCGAAACGTAGGAGTATTAAAAGAGTTCAAATAAAGAAGATAGGAGACTATAAACATTATCTCCAGAAAGCAGGCGAACTATTCTAAAAATACTAGAATTGAGAAGTGCTAGCTGCTATAAACTAAATCTATAGGTCTTAGAGGAGACCTCGATCCGTATAGACTTTCGTTAGGATCGATAGACAGATCTACAAAGAAGCCGTTCAAGCTAGATAAATAGCCGGTCATCCAGGATAGGAGTAGCAGAATTGGACTCCAGGGAACAGTAGATGTTTCGAGACTTTCGCATTCTGTAGGATAGGAAGCCGACATCGAATAAATTTCACCCTTGGAAACGGGAATTTAAGAAGATCTCGTGTGATAGGCTCAGAAATACGGCCTAGTGATCGAGAATTGTGAAGTGTAAAATAATCAAGATTGTGTGTTAAATTAATATTTTTAGTGTTTATTATGTGTTCAAAAGGGACACATCAGTATATAAAAATGTCGTCAATGTTAAGTGTTTTAAATATATGTCAAAAAGTGTTTTTACGTAAGATGAATACCTTTAATATGGAGTAAAAAGTTCAAAGTGGGCCCAAAAATGAAGCACCGCACCAGATTAAAGATCATGGGATGATCTGGAAAATATGTGAGTACTAAATTCATTTTATTTTGGTGTCAGAAATTGATTGTGTACAAACCCACCGGAGTTTTTGAGTAAAAGGGATGTGTATTAATAAATAAATACTGAATAATCAAGAACACGGTCTGAACAATAATATAAATATAATTGAGAAATTATAAATAATTATGTAAAGAATAAATCCCGTAGAGGAAATATGTGAATAAAGGGTTAATGTATTTAACAAATGTCATAAGAAGCAAGCGAAATATCATTAATTATCATGAAAGACATTGAAATAAAGTAAAGTTGAGATATGAAAGAAATAGCTTTTGAGCTTGTATAAAGAATAAAGATAATAATAATAATTAAATATGGAAATGTTAAATAAAAATCAAATAAATTGATATGAACATAAGAACGTTAAGCCTTAACGTATGTGTAAGAGATGAGGTTCAATGGAATATTTTAAAACAGGGAGCGATTTATCGACAACGGAAAGATTAATATGTGAATTAAAATAATGAATTGTTACTAAAGAGATTTTATCAGTTCTTGGGAAGACATTTTCGGCTTAAATAATGCATAGCGCATAATGAGCGCAAATATAATATTAAAGTGTCACGCTAGGAACGCGTAGTGGTTAAAATACTTGGTACATTACTTATGGAGGGTAGTTGATTGCAGTGAATTGATAATTGTATAAGTCCTCTATTTGTGACATAGTATCACGAGGCATTGTGTATGTATTTAAAAAGGGAGCTAATATATGGTATTATTGAGCGTATGTCATTGGGCCACGGCCGACTCTAAATCGCATTTTGTATAAGTCCTCTGTAAGGGATTGGTTCCCGAGGCACGTGAAGAGATTCGAATGCAGGATCTTCTTATGATAAAAGCCCCTGTAATTCTCCGTCGTCTTATGTGTATTAATCTTCCCAATCAATGAGGACCTTCTCATAATTAATAAATGCCAAGGATACGAAAATGGTCTTTGAACCAAAGAATAGTTGTTTGAATGAATAGGGTACAGTAAAGCCCGGTCTCCCCAGAACTGGATATAATGGGAAGGTTTGTTCTGAAAGCCTTGGAAATAAGCTACTAACGTTGGGTCAGACAGGGAGTCGCCGTCACCCTACGTGTCATAAATCGCACCCCAAGTAGTAGAGTCTAGCTCTCTTAAAGCGAGAGGGAACAGAGACCGTCTCGTAAGCTGTTGTAAAGAGAAATGAATACACCAGGAGTGTTTAAAGTTGTTAACGACCCGGGCGTTGAACCGAGGTCCTTATAGATGGATATTTTCGTTTGCCTGTTCAGATCGTAGTTTCTTATATGATAATGGTCTATTAAGACATAAGAGATAAATAACAATCCCTATTGTAATAATGTAAGGACGTGGGATTCCACGAGTTGATTGAAGGCAACTGAGTTCGGGAGTAACTATAGTTTTTTGACTGTGTCAAGTACCTTCACGCTCTGGAGTACACAATTGGTTTTCTGATTGCCTTAATATATTTGTGAAATAAAGAGAGATGATAACAACTGAATGTGTGGACATGCCCAAAATATTGAGTTAGATAATTAACATAGATTTTAAATATAATTATATATTCGTTTTTGAGAAATAAGAAAATATAAGGATAGTGTTTGAGGTGTACAAGAATGACACCTTAATAATGTAAATGCATGGAGCCAAAGAGCTCGGAGTTATGTAAACTTAATGTTAGTGCTTTATGGAAGTGAGACTAGGTAAAAATTGTTGGTTTATGTGGAAACCACAGGTTTTGAATACAATATTTGTTTATTTTATTTGTGATTCCTTGTTCATTTGGAACAAGCAGTTGATTATTGGGTCAGTAATTAAATTGTTAAAGTGTTTGTAGCGCCATTAATTTTCTTAATTAAATGTGTTTAAATAGGAGTTGATTTTGTTGTTATTTTTGCAAGTGTATCCTCTAATTAATCCAAAATATGTGAGTCACAGAGTGGGGGAACTTACCGCTGCCCCGAAATCCCGAATTGAGCTACGCTGGTATACTGTGATTGGCATATTTCTTGCTAAATGGGCACATGGGGATATATAAATAATGTGCTGGATTAATAACTAGAGGAACACTTAAGTCGGTCATATCATGTAAAATTAAAGTAATGATAGGAATAGCTACAACGTAAAATATTAACTGACCGCATGGGTCCCTGGAAACTCATACCGAGCAGCCCTGAATTATATTATCAAACCCCCTAGTAAACATAAGATTTTTGCGCCCAGTACGTAGGGATGAGTTTTCCTAGGGAAAACCCGAGTTTTTCTCGAAAAATCAAAATTTTCATTTTTTGAAAAAAATGGTTTTTCGAAATTTTGAATTTTAAATACTTCCATAAAGGTTTTATGAAATTGAATAAAAGGATCAAAAGGGTACATTGTGAGTGAATACCCGTACTAAAGTAATATTTTAAAAAAAATTGGGACACACTGATTCAGAGTATCATCTTTCAAGCATGTACTAGTGTGGTGGCATTAGTGGCCCACTGTATTCTCATAAGATGGCATTGAGTGAAGAAATGCAACGGCTCTTGGAGGCCATAAACAGTAAGTTGGATAGCCAACAGACTGAAAATAAAGAAGGGTTAGGAGCTATAAACAATACATTGAGTCTCCAAAAGGATGAAAATAACAAAGTGTTCGAATCCATGAATGAGAGTTTAGAGTCACTAAAAACTGACAGTGCTAATATGGGAACGAAATTAGAAGCTATCGAAGTTAAAGGTAATACCATGGGAATTAAATTAGAAGCTATCGAAGCCGACTGTATAAACATGAATAAGGAACTGAAGGCTGAGATAGAAAAGATGAAAACAGAAAGTGGGAAAACCATTAAAGAACAATCGGAAGTGATAAAAAGGGAGACGTTAGAGTCTCTGAAAGCTAACAGTAAAGAAAACAATGGAGTACTGAAGGCTGAAATAGAAGAGACAATGGAGATAAAATTAAAAATTCTTGATGAAGTGTTTGACACTAAGTTTAGGGACAAGTTAACGGAGTTAAAAGAGGAAATCACCAGTAAAATTCAGGAGGAAAATGGGGCACTTAAATTAGAATTGCAAGACCAAATAAGAACCTTAGAGGAGAGTACAAAAACATCTCAAACTGAATGTCAAGTAAAATTTGATAATTTAGAAGGAAACTTTGGGGCTATAAAAACTAAGTTAAATAAGATGGAAGAATCTTGTGAAAAAAATATAGATGTGTGTAGGAATGAACTTGTAACCCAGATCCAAGGTGTGCAGAAAGAATTGAAAGCTCAGATAAAATCTAACAGCGATATTTGTGAGGCCTCCCGGGAGGAAATAAAACAAAGCGTGAATAAGCTAGGGACCCGATTTGGAAAGGTTGAGGAGAAAGTAGGGACCCTCGAGAACAAAATCGGTGTAGTTCAGACTGAGGTAACTGAGATGAAAAATCAAAATCTAAAGGATGTTCAGGAGATGAAAGATCAGATTGATCATTTTACCGGGCAGGTAGATGAGAATCTGAAGACATACGAAACGAAAATAGATCAAAGATTAGGTATATACGAGGGGCATCTCCAGAGTGAAAGAAAACAACGAGAGAACGAAAGTAAGGAAAGTACCCATAAAATAAATGAAATAAGTCAGGGTATTATTGAGGTTCAGGAAACCATCGGAACATTAAAGGTTCATGTAGGAAAAACCAATAAGGAAGTTAATCAGGTCCAAGATGAAATGATGAAATTGTATAAGAGTCAAGAGAAAACTGAGGGAAAGCTTGAAGGAATTAAAATAGATATAGTCAAAGGACGAAAAGAAGTGGAGAAGCAAATAAAGGAGATACGAGAGGGCCTGGAGACCATAGGTGACGTTAAGCCAGAAATTATAGACCAAAGGGTCATGATCTTTAAGAAAGAGGTAGAAGAACAACTAAAGGAATTCAGGGATAGTTACAGGGATGAGAAATTCCAATCCAAAAAGGTAGAGGAAGATATTAAAAGGAATCAAGAAAGAATTCAGAATGAATTAAGATCCCGATTGGAGAGGACTGAACATAAGAACAGTCAAATGGAAATCCAACTCATGGCAAATGAAGAAAGTGCCCGAAGAGAAAGGAAGTTAGAATTCGAAAATCAGGAGGAGTTTCCAAAGACAGGATGGGTAGATTCCCGTGAACAAGGCACAGATACGGAGAGGGACTTAGGAGGGGAGAGCCCTTATAAGAACCCAGGATATCCAATGGCGATGTCAACCCCGTACGCGAATCAGACAAATGGCCAAATAATAAACATTATTAAATCCAATGAGGACAGACCAGTAAAGTTTACGGGTAATAACATGTCTATTACTCCAAAATACTGGTTAAAAGAAGTGGCAGAGTATCTAAATGAAATGAAGGTTCCTCAGGATCGGAGACTGAGAGCTATTGAAAAGCTGTTGGCAGGTGATTGTCTCACCTGGTTCAGAAGCTTCAGATACACCTTTGATATGGTGGAAGGCTTTAGGGAAGCATTTTTAAAGCGATATTGGGCAGCAGATGTCCAAGAAAATTTAAGGCTAGATCTGTACTCTAGGAAGTACAGCACCAATGCACCCACTAAATACTCGGAATTTTTCACCGCTCAGCTGTGTAAATTCCGCGAACTGGATATTGCTCCGGCAGAAAACGACCTGTGTGCCGCCATTGCAAGACAGCTTCCATATGAGATTCAGAGGCTGCTAATCTCATCCAAAGCCAGAAGTGCTGTGGAAGTGGAAAGTGTATTACGTCAGTTAGATATGACGACTTCGCACGTAACACCTCGGCATCAAAGACAAACGGAGCAAGTACACATGGCCAGCAGTCAGGAAACTGGAGAAAAACCAGCGACCAGGAATCAGTCCACCAGTACGGATACTCAAGGACGAGATCAAGAGTATGGGCACCAGGAGCCTAGAAGGATACAGCCATATTACCGGGGAGGATATCGAGGAAGAAATCCTAGAACGACGGGTTATAGGCAACAGGAAAGCCGACCCTATAACAATAACCAGCAAAGGCCGGACAACAGAAAGAAATGGGAGAATTATCCCAGAAGGAATGTAAGGCCAGACGATAGGGATGATGAATATCGGGCCGAAATAGAAGAAAGATATCAGGAGAGTCTTCGTTATATGAACGAAAGACCAGATGAACCTGATAGGCAAAAAGTCCGTTGGAGTGAGGCAATCAAGAACCGGAAATCACCCGACCGACTAGACGGAGCTCAAAGCTTGGAACTACAAGCTCAGTTAAAGAATGAGGGAAAAGGGAGCCCTCAGGATAAAAAAAAACTCCAAATTTAAATTGTCAAAAGTGGAAACATACCAGGAGCTGGGAGGAGGTAGAAATTGTAAATTGGATAGCTAGACCAGATGAACTAATTAACGAGGATGTGGAAGGAATCCCACCTGTTAGAAGAGAACTACCTATAATTATGCTTAGGATAGAAGGATTACTGGTCAGAGCATTGATTGATACTGGATCCACAATAAGTTTAATTACACAAACCCTTTTAAATGAATTGGAAACAAGGGGCCGAGTATTAAAGATTCCCACATCAAGTGTAAAGATTAAGGGAATTATCCCTGAAAAATCTTTGACATGTAAATTTCAGGTATACATTGATTTAATCATGGGTAACGCTGAAATTTCGCAGTGCTTTTTGCTGGTAAATCAATTACCGTATAATGCCATATTAGGTATTGATTTTATCCGTGAGAACAAGGTCATTATAGACCTAGCGCAAAACTGCATTAGAATTCAAAGAGAGGATGTGGATGAGCAAAACATTAACCTACAGGATCAGGAGGCGAAAATAGCAGAACAGGTATGGCATATGGAAGAAGTGATTGAGGAAGATTATAAGGACATAGAAAAGATATTTGAAGTCCTCAACATAGAACTCGAAGATAATGTGGAAAATGAGTTCGAGACCAACCTGTCAGGAAAAGTGGAGGAAGCTAAAGTCAGCCTCGAAATTAAGGAACAGTTAAAGAAATTATTATTGGATTATAGGGACGTATTTGATTCCAAGCCAGGGAAGATTGAAAATTTTAAATACGCGTTCCAAGTCAACGATTGGGCACCGTTCAAACAAAAACCATACCCGGTTGCGGAAAAACATTACCCACAAACCAAGAAAACACTGCAGGAGATGATGAATGCAGGTGTTATAGAAAAGATGGCGACACCATATGTTAGTCCATTAGTGATTGTGAGTAAACCGGATGGCTCAGTAAGGGTGTGTTTAGATGCCAGAAATCTAAATGCAAAAATCATACCAGAAAATGATTCGGCACCACCCATAAAAGAAATACTGAGGAAGTTTAAAGGCAAGAAGATTTTTACAAATATTGACATGACTTCTTCGTATCATCATCTCGAACTGGAAGAGAAAACCAGCTTGTTGACTGGATTTCAGTTCGATCAACAAACATACTGCTTTAGAAGATGTCCGTTTGGATTAAAGACTGCAGGATCCGCATTAATAAGAGCGCTGGATCGAAACCTGTCAGAGGAAGTGAAAGATTGCACTATCCGATACGTAGATGACATTTTGCTTACCTCTGAGAACATTGAGGAACATTTAGAAAATTTGAAGAAATTATTAGAAGACCTAAGAAGGGCAAATTTTAAGATAAATTTAAAGAAATCGAACTTCTGTCAAAGGAAAGTGACATTTTTAGGGCATGTGATTGACAAGGATGGTGTTAAACCAAATCCATGCAAATTGGAATCGATAAGGGATTTTCCAAGGCCTTTGAAAGTGAAGAACTTTCGCCAGTTTTTGGGATTGATTGGGTTCTTCTCAGGACATTGTCCATCATACACCAAAACTGTTGCACCACTACAGGACCTTCTGAAGAAGGGGGGCAAGTGGAAATGGACGGAGGAAGCAGAAAAAGCATTCGTAGAGGCCAAGGAAATGCTCTTAAATTACGTGAAGCTAGGATATCCTGATTTTAATCAGAGATTTATCATTCAGACAGACGCATCCCAGATTGGAATAGGGGCAATGTTATATCAGGAGAACCCGGAAAACCCTGATAAGAAGAACTATCTAGCTTTCACAAGTAGGAGACTGAAACCACACGAGAAAAATTATACGATCAGCGAGATCGAGCTGTTAGCGATATTGCACGCGTTGCAATATTGGCGGAAGATCGTATATGGGTTTCAGGTCATTCTAAGGACGGATCATAAAGCCTTAGCCTTTTTGATGAAGACTGATTTATCCAGTCAAAGGTTGATGCGTTGGGCTTTATATATTCAACAATTTGATGTCAAGATAGAGTACTGCCCAGGAAAAGTGAACATAGTTCCAGACTATTTAAGTAGACAGCCAGAGTCCATAGAAGAGGAAGTAATGGCTATAGATTTGGAAGACAGGGATCAGCGTACTCTTAATGAGTTAAGAAGCATTAGTCAAAGGCAACGGGAGGATCCATGGATGAACATGCTCATATCATTCCTTGAGGGAAGCTTGATAAGAAGAACACCAGCGTACACGGAAGCTGAGAAGATAGCACAAGATTACACGTTTTATAATGGGTTATTATATAAGTTTGTGGACTCTGACCATACGAAATTAAGGATTGTCGTACCTGCAATTTTGCAGAGGAAAATAGTATGGTTAGCCCATAGATCGTTCGGACATATGGGAGTCGACAAAACAGTCTCGATGCTGAAAGAAGCATTTATATGGCCGAGACTGAGAGAAACTGTAAGGGACACGCTAAAGACATGTGATCTATGTCAAAGGATTAAACCTAATGCATTTATGATGAGACAGAAGCCTATACCATTGTTGCCCGAAAGGCCCGGCCAAATCATATCTATTGATAATTTTGGACCTTTGCCAAAGGCAAGAAGAGGAAATCGACACATAATGGTGGCTATGGATGTTTTCACTAAAATGGTTGTCCTTGCTCCCATACAGAAGACTAGTACCAAACAGGTGTTAAAACGACTTAAAGAAAAAGTGATACCGATTCTGGGGAAACCTGAGAATTTGTTGTCGGATCACGGCAGTTGTTTCACCAGTGTACAGTTCAGACGAGAATTAGAAAGACTTGGAATACGTCAAATTTTGTCAAGTATTCGCCATCCTGAGGCAAACCCTGTAGAGAGAGTTATGAGAGAAACGGCCAAGTATTGTAGAATATACTGTGCCGAAGAAAATTGGAAGTGGATAGATATTTTGGATACTATCGAATTTTGTATAAATAATACAATCCATGAATCCACAGGAGAGATACCCATAACGTTACATCGGAATGAGCAACCAGAAAGACCTTGGAATCTGGTAATTCCTAGGCCAGCAGACGCTCAGCCGGGAAGAGATGTACGAATTAGGAGAGCCTTTGAGCATCTAAAAGCTCAAGCCGACAGGAGGCAGAGAAGAAATAGGCATAAGAGGTATCATCGACCATTATTAGCAGGAGAAATGGTGTTAGTGAAAAGACCAGCCATTTCGGATCCAGGGAACCGTGTGTACAAGAAGTTCCAGAAAATGTACCACGGACCATATCAAATAATCAGAGATTTGAGGAATAACGCATATAGAATTCGGCACTGTGAAACGGATCACGAAGTGACTATGAATTCAGCAAATTTGAAATTATATTACCCTCCCGAAGATTTTGATGAAGAAAATGAACAAGCCCTGGTCATGGAAACATTTAGAGATGAATCCGCTTTTGACATAAACAAGAATAAAGAAGAAATAGAAAATAGAGCTCAAGCATTCGAGTGCGAATGCGAATTGGAGAAAGTATATTGGGAAATTAAAGAAATAATTGAATTTATTGAAGAAGAAAATTCCAATTTAAGAAAAGAAAATGATGAAATAAGGAAACGGGTAGGGATAGACCAAACCCGTAAGGGAGAATGAGGTTCTGGGAACTTAAAGTCCAGACAAATAAAGAAAGAAAGAAAGGGTAGGGACAGAGCATACCCAACCTATACAATTAGTGGAAGGAACTTTAAGGAAAAAAACAACAGTAAATACGGATGACGTTATGATGGCTTCGACGAATAAAGAAATACAAATAAAATTGAAATAAATTTCCTCAAGAATTTTCGAAAATTTATTTACCTAAGGAGGGGAGAGATGAACCCATGGGCCATAGGGTCCATGACGGTCGAACCCATGTCCTTAAGGAAGAAATGAAAGAAACGTATAGTTTCCTAAAGGAACGGAGAGAGATTTTAAGCCAGGATTATAGCTTAACATTGTGCAAGCGACTAGGGACAGATGTTCTTTAGATGAGATCACCCCACTCGACATTCAAGAGAGAGCTGGTCACGAGTATTAATAACTGAATGGAAATTTCCACCGTGATAGACAAGGAAGCCTGAATCGGAATTCGAGCTGACGTTGCTGGAAATTGACAACATCGCTTATGCGCCAGAAGAGGAATAATTAAAATTAACACGTTTACGAGCATAATAATGAGTAAACAAGTACAGTACAGTGAATCATTTTGAATGAGAAATTTTTCAGTAAAGAGAAACCATTTAATAATTGTGCAGAAAAAAACTGCCGACGTAAGACGACGTCATTGGGGAATTACCTAAGCCTCTGTGGAGGGGAGAGAGCAAAAGGAATGCAACACCCACACAATTGAGGACGAGAAATTAATTAATATCTCCGAATTGCACGATCGATTCTTAGGTGCAATGAGATTATGTGACATTGAGAAGAAGAGCTTTCGGAAGGTATAATTTTTATATTTGTGGCACCATTATTTTAGAAGTTGACCACAGAAAAGGCTAGAGTCTTATTTTTTTGTAGTAAAATAGTATAAAGCTTCGGGCGTTTCCAAGCCAACCATGCAGTCTTGAACAGCCCGAGGGGTGTTGCCACGCATCACGCAGTACGAATCCGTCCAGGAGGACGTGAAGTTATATCAGCACATGCAGTCATACGAGCACTCCGTGAGGGGAAGTGCTGCACCACGACGTAGAAGTAGTCATTCCGACAGTCCGTGAGAGGACGTAACTCTGCGTTACATCGAAAACAGCTACCAGTACTCCTTGAGGGGAGAAACGTTGTGTTACACCGCAGAAGTAAGATCCGATAGCCACAGGCGTCACAGTATTAACGATTTGCTTGCCTCCATAAGGAGTGGTCAAAAACGAAATTTTAAAGTATCGCCGTAGTGAAATATTAGGAAAATCCTAATTATAGGATTTAGGCCCGACTGTATACAAGTTAAAGTGAAAATTCGTAAGATATAGTCAGAGCAGGCTGTGAACGTCGGACTTAAAGGCGATAGGTCGTTAAATGTACGAACGAATGGATCATAACGTACGGAAGTATCGTACCAGACAGATAAACTGTTATTTAAATTAAAGAAACCTAAAAGGGAAGAACAGAATAAGGTTCGAAACGTAGGAGTATTAAAAGAGTTCAAATAAAGAAGATAGGAGACTATAAACATTATCTCCAGAAAGCAGGCGAACTATTCTAAAAATACTAGAATTGAGAAGTGCTAGCTGCTATAAACTAAATCTATAGGTCTTAGAGGAGACCTCGATCCGTATAGACTTTCGTTAGGATCGATAGACAGATCTACAAAGAAGCCGTTCAAGCTAGATAAATAGCCGGTCATCCAGGATAGGAGTAGCAGAATTGGACTCCAGGGAACAGTAGATGTTTCGAGACTTTCGCATTCTGTAGGATAGGAAGCCGACATCGAATAAATTTCACCCTTGGAAACGGGAATTTAAGAAGATCACGTGTGATAGGTTCAGAAATACGGCCTAGTGATCGAGAATTGTGAAGTGTAAAATAATCAAGATTGTGTGTTAAATTAATATTTTTAGTGTTTATTATGTGTTCAAAAGGGACACATCAGTATATAAAAATGTCGTCAATGTTAAGTGTTTTAAATATATGTCAAAAAGTGTTTTTACGTAAGATGAATACCTTTAATATGGAGTAAAAAGTTCAAAGTGGGCCCAAAAATGAAGCACCGCACCAGATTAAAGATCATGGGATGATCTGGAAAATATGTGAGTACTAAATTCATTTTATTTTGGTGTCAGAAATTGATTGTGTACAAACCCACCGGAGTTTTTGAGTAAAAGGGATGTGTATTAATAAATAAATACTGAATAATCAAGAACACGGTCTGAACAATAATATAAATAAAATTGAGAAATTATAAATAATTATGTAAAGAATAAATCCCATAGAGGAAATATGTGAATAAAGGGTTAATGTATTTAACAAATGTCATAAGAAGCAAGCGAAATATCATTAATTATCATGAAAGACATTGAAATAAAGTAAAGTTGAGATATGAAAGAAATAGCTTTTGAGCTTGTATAAAGAATAAAGATAATAATAATAATTAAATATGGAAATGTTAAATAAAAATCAAATAAATTGATATGAACATAAGAACGTTAAGCCTTAACGTATGTGTAAGAGATGAGGTTCAATGGAATATTTTAAAACAGGGAGCGATTTATCGACAACGGAAAGATTAATATGTGAATTAAAATAATGAATTGTTACTAAAGAGATTTTATCAGTTCTTGGGAAGACATTTTCGGCTTAAATAATGCATAGCGCATAATGAGCGCAAATATAATATTAAAGTGTCACGCTAGGAACGCGTAGTGGTTAAAATACTTGGTACATTACTTATGGAGGGTAGTTGATTGCAGTGAATTGATAATTGTATAAGTCCTCTATTTGTGACATAGTATCACGAGGCATTGTGTATGTATTTAAAAAGGGAGCTAATATATGGTATTATTGAGCGTATGTCATTGGGCCACGGCCGACTCTAAATCGCATTTTGTATAAGTCCTCTGTAAGGGATTGGTTCCCGAGGCACGTGAAGAGATTCGAATGCAGGATCTTCTTATGATAAAAGCCCCTGTAATTCTCCGTCGTCTTATGTGTATTAATCTTCCCAATCAATGAGGACCTTCTCATAATTAATAAATGCCAAGGATACGAAAATGGTCTTTGAACCAAAGAATAGTTGTTTGAATGAATAGGGTACAGTAAAGCCCGGTCTCCCCAGAACTGGATATAATGGGAAGGTTTGTTCTGAAAGCCTTGGAAATAAGCTACTAACGTTGGGTCAGACAGGGAGTCGCCGTCACCCTACGTGTCATAAATCGCACCCCAAGTAGTAGAGTCTAGCTCTCTTAAAGCGAGAGGGAACAGAGACCGTCTCGTAAGCTGTTGTAAAGAGAAATGAATACACCAGGAGTGTTTAAAGTTGTTAACGACCCGGGCGTTGAACCGAGGTCATTATAGATGGATATTTTCGTTTGCCTGTTCAGATCGTAGTTTCTTATATGATAATGGTCTATTAAGACATAAGAGATAAATAACAATCCCTATTGTAATAATGTAAGGACGTGGGATTCCACGAGTTGATTGAAGGCAACTGAGTTCGGGAGTAACTATAGTTTTTTGACTGTGTCAAGTACCTTCACGCTCTGGAGTACACAATTGGTTTTCTGATTGCCTTAATATATTTGTGAAATAAAGAGAGATGATAACAACTGAATGTGTGGACATGCCCAAAATATTGAGTTAGATAATTAACATAGATTTTAAATATAATTATATATTCGTTTTTGAGAAATAAGAAAATATAAGGATAGTGTTTGAGGTGTACAAGAATGACACCTTAATAATGTAAATGCATGGAGCCAAAGAGCTCGGAGTTATGTAAACTTAATGTTAGTGCTTTATGGAAGTGAGACTAGGTAAAAATTGTTGGTTTATGTGGAAACCACAGGTTTTGAATACAATATTTGTTTATTTTATTTGTGATTCCTTGTTCATTTTAAACAAGCAGTTGATTATTGGGTCAGTAATTAAATTGTTAAAGTGTTTGTAGCGCCATTAATTTTCTTAATTAAATGTGTTTAAATAGGAGTTGATTTTGTTGTTATTTTTGCAAGTGTATCCTCTAATTAATCCAAAATATGTGAGTCACAGAGTGGGGGAACTTACCGCTGCCCCGAAATCCCGAATTGAGCTACGCTGGTATACTGTGATTGGCATATTTCTTGCTAAATGGGCACAGTACCTTTTCGGATTTTTTCTGTTGATTGCAAGGTGAAAGGAGTGTTTTTGCCAAATATCAAGTTTGTAACTCATTTGGAAGTGGGTAAACATTTATGTCAGTGAGTGAGTGAGTGAGTCAGTCAGTCAGCCTAGTAGCTTTATATAATATAGATGAGCATTGGTTCTAGTGGAAAATAATTCTATCACCTGAAACCAAAAATGCATGGGACGAAAAAATACATCAAAATAACATGTTGGTTTCCGACCCTACAAGACGTAAAAAATATAATAAAAGTATTAAAAAAACTATTTTTTTGAAATTTCATTCGAATTAATTTTTAAGTTTTTCGTGGGACATAGAAAAATTTTGGCCAAAAAGTACAAAATCATTAATAACTCCATAATTATACGAGTCGTATGATGAAATAGCAAGAGACAAAAAAGATGTAATGTGTTATTGTCTACAACATAGGCCATGTACAATATCACACTCGGAGAAAAAATTCGGCCAAAAAGTACAAAATCATTAATAACTCCGTAATTAAACGTCGTGTGATGAAATAGCAAGAGACAAAAAAGATGTAATGTGTTAATGTCTACAACATAGGCCATGTACAATATCACACTCAGAGAAAAATTTCGGCCAAAAAGTACAAAATCATTAATAACTCCCTAATTAAACGTCGTATGAAAAAATAGCAAGAGATAAAAAAGATGTAATGTGTTAATGTCTACAACATAGGCCATGTACAATATCACACTCAGAGAAAAATTTCGGCCAAAAAGTACAAAATCATTAATAACTCCCTAATTAAACGTCGTATGAAAAAATAGCAAGAGATAAAAAAGATGTAATATGTTAATGTCTACAACATAGGCCATGTACAATATCACACTCAGAGAAAAATTTCGGCCAAAAAGTACAAAATCATTAATAACTCCCTAATTAAACGTCGTATGAAAAAATAGCAAGAGATAAAAAAGATGTAATGTGCTAATGTCTACAACATAGGCCATGCACAATATCACACTCAGAGATATTACTGGAGATTTGTACTTTCCCCCTATTAGTTTTATCTTTTGTAGGGTTGAAAATTAAAAAATGTACCTTTTCGGAATTTTTCTGTTGATTGCAAGGTGAAATGAGTGTTTTTGCCAAATATCAAGTTTGTAACTCATTTGGAAGTGGGTAAACATTTATGTCAGTGAGTGAGTGAGTGAGTCAGTCAGTCAGTCAGCCTAGTAGCTTTATATAATATAGATGAGCATTGGTCCTAGTGGAAAATAATTCTATCACCTGAAACCAAAAATGCATGGGACGAAAAAATACATCAAAATAACATGTTGGTTTCCGACCCTACAAGACGTAAAAAATATAATAAAAGTATTAAAAAAACTATTTTTTTGAAATTTCATTCGAATTAATTTTTAAGTTTTTCGTGGGACATAGAAAAATTTTGGCCAAAAAGTACAAAATCATTAATAACTCCATAATTATACGTCGTATGATGAAATAGCAAGAGACAAAAAAGATGTAATGTGTTATTGTCTACAACATAGGCCATGTACAATATCACACTCGGAGAAAAATTTCGGCCAAAAAGTACAAAATCATTAATAACTCCGTAATTAAACGTCGTGTGATGAAATAGCAAGAGACAAAAAAGATGTAATGTGTTAATGTCTACAACATAGGCCATGTACAATATCACACTCAGAGAAAAATTTCGGCCAAAAAGTACAAAATCATTAATAACTCCCTAATTAAACGTCGTATGAAAAAATAGCAAGAGATAAAAAAGATGTAATGTGCTAATGTCTACAACATAGGCCATGCACAATATCACACTCAGAGATATTACTGGAGATTTGTACTTTCCCCCTATTAGTTTTATCTTTTGTAGGGTTGAAAAATAAAAAATGTACCTTTTCGGAATTTTTCTGTTGATTGCAAGGTGAAAGGAGTGTTTTTGCCAAATATCAAGTTTGTAACTCATTTGGAAGTGGGTAAACATTTATGTCAGTGAGTGAGTGAGTGAGTCAGTCAGTCAGCCTAGTAGCTTTATATAATATAGATGAGCATTGGTCCTAGTGGAAAATAATTCTATCACCTGAAACCAAAAATGCATGGGACGAAAAAATACATCAAAATAACATGTTGGTTTCCGACCCTACAAGACGTAAAAAATATAATAAAAGTATTAAAAAACTATTTTTTTGAAATTTCATTCGAATTAATTTTTAAGTTTTTCGTGGGACATAGAAAAATTTTGGCCAAAAAGTACAAAATCATTAATAACCCCATAATTATACGTCGTATGATGAAATAGCAAGAGACAAAAAAGATGTAATGTGTTATTGTCTACAACATAGGCCATGTACAATATCACACTCGGAGAAAAATTTCGGCCAAAAAGTACAAAATCATTAATAACTCCGTAATTAAACGTCGTGTGATGAAATAGCAAGAGACAAAAAAGATGTAATGTGTTATTGTCTACAACATGGGCCATGTACAATATCACACTCGGAGAAAAATTTCGGCCAAAAAGTACAAAATCATTAATAACTCCGTAATTAAACGTCGTGTGATGAAATAGCAAGAGACAAAAAAGATGTAATGTGTTAATGTCTACAACATAGGCCATGTACAATATCACACTCAGAGAAAAATTTCGGCCAAAAAGTACAAAATCATTAATAACTCCCTAATTAAACGTCGTATGAAAAAATAGCAAGAGATAAAAAAGATGTAATGTGCTAATGTCTACAACATAGGCCATGCACAATATCACACTCAGAGATATTACTGGAGATTTGTACTTTCCCCCTATTAGTTTTATCTTTTGTAGGGTTGAAAAATAAAAAATGTACCTTTTCGGAATTTTTCTGTTGATTGCAAGGTGAAAGGAGTGTTTTTGCCAAATATCAAGTTTGTAACTCATTTGGAAGTGGGTAAACATTTATGTCAGTGAGTGAGTGAGTGGGTCAGTCAGTCAGTCAGCCTAGTAGCTTTATATAATATAGATGAGCATTGGTCCTAGTGGAAAATAATTCTATCACCTGAAACCAAAAATGCATGGGACGAAAAAATACATCAAAATAACATGTTGGTTTCCGACCCTACAAGACGTAAAAAATATAATAAAAGTATTAAAAAAAACTATTTTTTTGAAATTTCATTCGAATTAATTTTTAAGTTTTTCGTGGGACATAGAAAAATTTTGGCCAAAAAGTACAAAATCATTAATAACTCCATAATTATACGTCGTATGATGAAATAGCAAGAGACAAAAAAGATGTAATGTGTTATTGTCTACAACATAGGCCATGTACAATATCACACTCGGAGAAAAATTTCGGCCAAAAAGTACAAAATCATTAATAACTCCGTAATTAAACGTCGTGTGATGAAATAGCAAGAGACAAAAAAGATGTAATGTGTTAATGTCTACAACATAGGCCATGTACGATATCACACTCAGAGAAAAATTTCGGCCAAAAAGTACAAAATCATTAACAACTCCCTAATTAAACGTCGTATGAAAAAATAGCACGAGATAAAAAAGATGTAATGTGTTAATGTCTACAACATAGGCCATGTACAATATCACACTCAGAGAAAAATTTCGGCCAAAAAGTACAAAATCATTAATAACTCCCTAATTAAACGTCGTATGAAAAAATAGCAAGAGATAAAAAAGATGTAATGTGCTAATGTCTACAACATAGGCCATGCACAATATCACACTCAGAGATATTACTGGAGATTTGTACTTTCCCCCTATTAGTTTTATCTTTTGTAGGGTTGAAAAATAAAAAATGTACCTTTTCGGAATTTTTCTGTTGATTGCAAGGTGAAAGGAGTGTTTTTGCCAAATATCAAGTTTGTAACTCATTTGGAAGTGGGTAAACATTTATGTCAGTGAGTGAGTGAGTGAGTCAGTCAGTCAGCCTAGTAGCTTTATATAATATAGATAATTAAAATTGCACACAATGAAGTCATGTACAGAATTCTGTTAATGTCACTGTTCTCTTGCTTCAAACTTTTGCGTGATATCTTTCACATGACTTTCCACACAACTCACACCTACAGTTCTCGTCTGGGTTGTGGTATACCTTCTTGCAGCACAGCTTGAAATGAAAACCATGAACAGCGAAACGTGTCATGAAATGGCGAAGTTCATACATAGAATTGCTCCACTCTGAGGTCATCATGGCATCTGTTTGGTAGAAATCCATCCAGATGTTGGCGTTCTTCTCTTGAAGTTCTTGCAGTATTAACTGATATTGCTTTGTAGAAGGCAGTAACATTCTTATACGTAACTCTTCTATGTAAAATGGTTGTCTCGTTAGTTCATAGGTCGTCCTTGACGGTGCATTTTGTCCTAGACACAGAATCTTTTTCATGTATATGGCCTTTAACCCTTTCTATCTGAGCAAGATCGTTTTTCGAGAGATGCTCCCATAATAATCCTATTGCATATGTCATGATTGGAGAAATATATATATATATATAAAGATATAGATAGATAGATAAGATTTGTTTAGAATACACAACAATGAGTTTAACCACTCTGTTGATTTCCGCAATGGGATTATTATTTGCCATATAAAATTTAGCGAATACATTGATGCTGGACACTATAGTGTTATCGATTATGACGATCGTTTGGGGAGAAATGCTACCATTAATAAGCACATTTGACGAAAAAGAACATTGGACGCAAAAAAGTGAGGAATCTGAGAAAGTAAGAAGCCACTTTTAAAATCCAATATAAATACCCCATTTCAGAAACAATTCCAATGCAGTAGTCTGCGGTGTAGGGTCCCGACGAACAAATGTAAACATTGTTCTTCATTGTATTTCTCTTGCGAGAAATGAACGCTTGGCTACTTTGGCCTTTGTTATTGTAATGGTAAAATTGATCTGACGAAATATAAAATATTATAGAGGCTGCAACAATTTTTTCACTGGAGATGATATCTCAAGCAATTTCGGAGAGACATTCGGCAGTGCAACAATGCTATGTCCTTCGTTTCTTTTGGTGCCAATGTTACCGTGCCACATCAAAACGGTTCATATTGTTTTAAGATTTATTTAATTGCACATTATTGCCGTGTCTTGTGTGGGTTTTTGGCAAAAACCTAGAGAAATTGCTGAGTTTTAATTCACTGGCCGTGATAGCCAATATAACACCTTTTTGGAAGCCTTCATAGGAAGGTTATGGCTGCTTGAGCTTAAGTTCTCGCAGTAAAGAGGCGCAGGTGCGCTTCTTAAATAGGGAGGTTGCGCGCAGTTCGTTACTCCTGTAGGGGGCCGGACGGGGACACCACGAACCCGCTGATGAGCCAGCATTTTATCTCAGGCGAAACCCCACACAATATGCGGCACAGACCTATAGAAATTACTGAGTTTTAATTAACTGGCCGTAAAAACAAATTTACCACTATATATAATAGTTTGAAAAGACCACCAGAATCTCATCAGTAGTCACGTTCACGCAACACGGTACAGTCCGATACAAATAAAATAAGGCCCCTGAAAGAATTAGCGTCGCCAAATTTACTAGACCAAACAAAAACAAGAAATTTGCGTTCACACGGACTTTTGGGGGCGAGGAGATAAAGTCTAAGCACGATATATGGTCCAGACAACGAAAACAAACTCATTCGTTGAGTATAAAGGAATAATGGGCTAAAAGAAAGACTAACTAATGTGGATTCCGCGTGGTCCTAGGAGACCCTTTCACGATGCAGAAGAAGAAATGCTTAGAAATTGTTAATCATTAGTTCACATGATATCCTATAAAAATGAATTAGGAAACTCTACCAGACTAATTAATTTTTATTGAACAGATTGTGAATATTATAACAAATAAAGGTCAACGGATATACATAACTTTAGGATAATATAGTTGATATTAACTCTGGGTACTGACACATTCGGAGCGTCTCTAAGCAAATATCATTCAGATGTTTCTTAAGGTTGGTTTAATGGCTGCGGTCATGATCTCTATAATACTACTGGATGTCTCGCTCCCACGGCTGGAGTGAGGCCTCTTGCTTTGCGGTTACATTTACCTGGCGGAAGGGGCAAACATCGCTCAAGCTGCATGGCGCGCTCGTTGAAAGGATGCTTACTTAGGCTTATTAACTCCCTAATTCTGATGGGAAATTGTTATCACGAGCTGTTATAAATGATGTAAGCTGTCATTCTACAACATTTCCCTGTTTCAAAATACATAACAATGACTACAATCTACAGGAGAAGAGAAGTGATACATATGCCTATACACAAACTTAATTCTTAATTTCCACCACGCGCTTTCATAGAAAAAAGTATGTTATAATAGTAGATTTCAGCATAATATGAAACGTTCACTTCTAAGCTCTTTTGCTTTCAATCTTTTAGGCATAGGTATGCAAACTTGACCAATCTCCATGCTTTCTATTCTACAGGCCTATATAATATGTGTTCCCTACAATTATATTTGTAACCTACATAAATCATTTAGTTAGTTCTTTTATACAGAGATTACAATTTTGCTTATTCAGATGGTGTTTGGTCTGGATTATTTGGGCAACATTTTAATTTTTCCACTTTGAATTCAATTTATCACTAAATCTCATTCTGAAGTTTGATACTAATAAGTGTGTTTGTTGCAACAAAAATTACTCTTCTACGTAAATTGTTCTTTTTTAAATTATATTGAACACATACAATCTGCAATGTACTTAATATGTAACTCATACCACAGTTCAGAGTTCCAGTCCCTATATAATGAGGATATCAGAACAAGAACGAGGAGGGGCATGAGAGGCAGAAAAAGGAAGGATACTCTAGCCCCAGAAACATTACCCAAATAGCTTTGGGACCAGACGAAAACACGAGTTAACCAAGGGAGTTCTGGAATTAAATATCTTGGCCTGAAACATGTGAATGCTATGTTCCATGAAAATACGATGCATACTTCCTGCAACCCAGAAACATCGATTGCAGTATTGCATTATATTTGACTGAGAGGGAAAGATAAATTATTCATAGAGGCTACTGCTCACTGCCAAAGTAGTCTGGGCTGAAGTTTTTTGTTGTAGAATGTGTAGGGTCTTGGCGACATCGTGGTCATGCAACCATGTGTACTTGGATATGTGTGAATTTGTATGATAACCTGTGTCACTGTGATGACCGTACTGGTGTGTGTAAAAAGGAAGGAAGATTTTAGTTTAACGTGACCGTTAATCTCGAGATCATAAGCCACCGGACCTCCTTTTTACGTGGATACGAACCACAGAACATGGCATTTTACTTTGGTAATCTCACATGGATTGACTGGGAATCGAACCCGGTCCGCCGTGGTGAGAGGCCAATAGCTTGACCGCTGTGTCACCACTCCCCATTACTGGTGTGTGCATTTGCAATTGAGGTAGAATTTGGGTAGGTAACAGCCGAGGCCTTAAGTTAAGTACTATCCTGGCATTCGCCTCAAAACCACTGGAAACCACTTCCATGAGGGCTGAGGTAGGAATCGAAGTCACATCTATTCATTTTTGCCTCAATAGGTAGGACGTGTCCCGCTCCAGCCCTTAGATCAGAATTAAAATTTTCTAGGCACAGGCAGGTATCGAACCCGGGCCTCCATGGTGAAAGTCAAGAATGCAGTTATTCGCAAGACCTCGTATATTTAAAGCCCATGTCACTACTCTCTATTCATATCAGGAAACTGACTTAGCAACTAGGCCCATAAAATGAATATATTTATTTTCTTATGAGATCCTCATAAATTAGTTTGTATTAATTAACAGCAATGCGTAGTCTGAAACTGTTATGAAATAAAAATATTTACAAGAAATGAACACTTTTGATAAAATGTTGTCACCTTTCACACATTACATATTGCCAAACAGCTGACAAAGAACAGATCTTCCCCTACCTCCAGGCGAATGTTATACATTACATATTGTCAAACAGCTGACAGAGAACAGATCTTCCCCTACATCCAGGCGAACGTAACACTTTAGATATTGTTCTGTCCGGGGGTGAGGGGATGGACGAACAAAGGGGTGTAAAATGTTTAATTTAGGGGTGCTGTCCAAAAAGGTGCAAGTTTCCACGTATGTGCGGAAACCGCGAGTGTGGATGTCTGTAAAGGGATGAGGGGGAAATGGGGGTTAGCGCTAAATGGGTGTGATCGCCCTTCAGGGGTTGCGCGTTCGAGGGGGGAACTAATACCTGTGCTGAACAAACAATGGAGTGAGCAGTATGTGCCTACCCGCTGTGCTTGCTGTAATGCCTGGCGGCCTGAGCTCTCCAAGGTTAGCACAATGGAAATTACTTACAGAGCACCTATGTAACTAGCGGTCACGGCCAATTAGGAATGTCAGGTGGGGAGTTGGGATGTAAAGACAAGTATAGTGGAGTAAGTGATAACAAACGTGTAAAGGTACTGACTAATGGTTTATTAGATCAGTACTGTGATGAAAGGTGTCCCTTTGCTTCGGGATTGTGTACCACAATGTAATTTGTAACAATGTAACAATGGGGGTGTGAAGTGACGGGATTACAACTGTAATGTTTAGGAGTCTGAGAACACACTTACCTCCAGGTGAGAATCAGTAACCAAACTGGCGTGGGCTCGGGCAGCGACAGACTCAGTGTCCATTCGGCGCCTCTCTTTTATGTCTTTCGGCATTGCTGACTCGTTATTACTTCACATGTTGTCGTCCCAAATACTTATAAGTGTAAATTGTATGTGGGTGACGCAAGCTCTTGGGCAACTTCCTGTAATAGGTGGCCGCCTGCTTGCTGTGTTAAGATGGTGTTCTGGATTTTATTGTATCTCCAGCTGGGGTGGTTTTAGGACAGAAGAGGGTGTTTGATGTTGTGTTAGATGCGTCGTCCTTGTAGAGTAGTTGTAGATGTATTTGTAGCTGTCCAGCTTAAGGGTGTGTGTCGGTTCAGTGGCGTAAGCCACATCTCCCTTGGGGGGTGTATGTCCTGAGGGTATATGCCTTCTGGGGCATAACAACACCTCGTCGGTGATTAGTTTCTGTGCCCAGAAACTGGTAGTAGTGTAAGGGTGGCTGTGTTGTTGTCTTTCTTCTTCTTCTTCTTCTTCTTCATCCTCTTCTTCTTTTCTTCTCCCTCTCGTACAGTGTGGATGTTACGAAGTTGTGGGCCCAGCAGTTCCTTGGTGGTGTGTAGGTAGATTGTGCTCTCAGAGGGGTGGGTGTCAGGGTTGGAACATAGCCTATTCAATACATGCAAAATCGGTAAATTATGGTCAACAAGACAAATATATATATGTATATGTTAATAGGCTTAACCCATTCGAAGTCAATGTTGTAGCATAAATTCATAATTATCCTTCGGCATCTGCGTTGAAAGGAAAAAAATATTTTGCATAAACATTGGCGCTGTGGTTAACATTCGATGAAAAATGTGCTCTCTACGTGCATCCGGTGTGTTAATAGAATATAAATGTACAGAAGATTGAAGATGACAGAAAAACGGGTGCCCCGGGGTGAAAAGTTAAAGGTATGTCTAAAAATGGTTTATTTTGTGGGGAGAAATGGGACACCTGTACAAATTATCATTTAGTAGAATGGAAAGGAAAAAGTACATATGCATAAATGTGTATAATGTTTACAATTTCTCACTGTTCAATGTTGTGCCAATAGTACAATTTAAACGTAGGTGTGATCATTGATGGCAATTATGCGTGTGTATTAATACTTTGGTGCAATTACAATTTTTACAGTGTTGGATAATAACATTTAACTATGGTAATTATAACAATAATAATAGTAATAATAATAATAATAATAATAATAATAAACCATGTTACTCATGAGTTTTATACCCTTTGCTAGCGCTCTCATGTGGCTGTTACCCTACCTTCTTGTGCCACTCGCTGGTTATTCCATGTCGTGTATATTTCGTCTATGGCTGCGGTTTAGTGGTCATGCCGCTAGTCCGCTAGACACCTTGTGAATTTTCCTCCGTGGGTGGAAAAAATTCCCCTTGGTGGCAAGGGTAGGCGCTTACAAATTCTGTGCCGCCCCTGGCTACCGTACGTCGCTCATTATTCAGCGTCTGATTTATGTTTGCGTCAGCGTCGCTCGGTGCCCCACGGTCACCTCGTGTCGCTGTCCGCTGGTGCCGTCACCTTATGGGCGCGACTGAAACCGATGAGTATGGTGTATCTGTATGTGCTAGATAGGAGTGGGTGCAATTTTGTGTTGTAAATGTATTTACAATGGATATATATATATATATATATCTTTATATATATAATTCTTCGACACGTGTGTATGTGACTGAACTCCTCCTAAACGACTGAACCGATTTTGATGGAATTTGATATGTATATTAGGGTGGGTCCATGTATGGTTTAGATTCACAATCTGACCCAGTAGGTGGAATGAACACCATTTTAGAACCACAATTTACACACAATTTTAGAACCACAATATACAGTCAAAAACAGTCGTCATGGAAACCACTAGCCTTGGCCTTCGTGAAAGCTGATGTCTTTGGACGGTTTGTCTCTGCACGTTAGAGCCACCTGGTCGCAACCTGTGCAACTACCGCCATTAGATACACTCTGCCAGTGGCGAAAAGTTGTGTTTTATACCAAAGGTGGCAGTGATGCCGAATTCTACTGTTTGTCTCTGCACGATAGAGCGTTTCAAAGTTCCGTATGCGTTCATATACCATTCATCCGATTGCCGTGAAACTTGGGTGATATGTTGAGTGAGCTCCAGGGAAGGTGTTTGGCTTAGTAAATCCATTTTACAATAGATAGCGCACGAATAGATTCAACAAATGAGCGACGACGTGCGAAGCGTTTCCAAAAGGTCCTGTATGCGTTCAAATACCATTCGTCCGATAGCGATGAAACTTGGGTCAGATGTTGTGTACACTCCAGGGAAGACTTCTGGCTTAGTAAATCAATTTCGCATTAGGTAGCGCACGACTAGATTCAACAAATGAGTGACGACGCGCGAAGCGTTTAAACAAAATCCCGTATAAGTTTATATCCCATTCATAGATTGAGATGAAACTTTGATGAGTTGTTGTGTACACTTAAGTGAAGGCGTCTAACTTAGTAATCCATTTCACAGGAGGTTGCGCACGAGTAGATTCAACAAATGAGCGGCGACGTGCGAAGCGTTTCAACAAAGTCCCGTATGCGTTCAAATACCATTCGTCCGATAGCGATGAAACTTGGATGAGAGGTTGTGTACACTAACGTGAGGTTTCTAACGTAGTAAATCCATTTTACAATAGGTAGCTCACGAGTAGATTCAACAAATGAGCAACGACGCGCGAACTTTTAATCAAAGTCCCGTATGTGTTCATATACCATTCATCCGATTGCAATGAAACTTGGGTGAGATGTTGTGTACACTTACATGAGGGTTTCTAACTTAGTAAATCCATTTCACAGGAGGTTTCGCACGAGTAGATTCAACAAATGAGCGACGAGCGCGAAGCGTTTCAATAAGGTCCCGCATGCGTTCAAATACCAGTCGTCCGATTACGATGAAACTTGGATGAGATGTTGTGTACACCCTACGGAAGGTTTCTGGCTTAATAAATCCATTTTACAATAGGTAGCGCACGAGTAGATTCAACAAATGTGTGATGGCACGCGAATCATTTCAACAAAGTACCGTACGTGTCCATATACCATTTATCCGATTGCGATGAAACTTTGGTGAATTGTTGTGTACACTCCAGGAAATGTTTCTGTCTTAGTAAATCCAGTTTTTAATAAGTAGCGCACGAGTAGATTCAAAGGAAGCTTGTAGTTTAACGTGACCGTTAATCTCGCGATCATAAGCCACGGGACCTCCGTTTTACGTGGAATCCGAACCACAGGACATGGCATTTCACATCGAAAATCTCACATGCATTGACCGGGAATCGAACCCGGTCCGCCTTGGTGACGAGTAGATTCAATAAATGAGCGACGGCGCGCGAATCGTTTCCACAATATCCCGTATGCGGTCATATATCATTCATCCGATTGCGATCACACCTTGGTGAATAATTGAGTACACGCCAGAGAAGATTTCAGGCTTAGTAAATCTATTTTACAATAGGTAGCGCATGAGTAAATTCAACAAATGAGTGACGGCACGCGAATCGTTTAAAGAAAATCACTTATGCGTTCATATGTCATTCATCCGATTCCGATGAAACTTTGATGAATTGTTGTGTACACGCCAGGGAAGGTGTTCAACTTGGTAAATCCATTTTACAATATTGGTAGCGCACGAGTACATGTAACAAATGAGTGACGACGCGCGAAGCGTTCCAACAAAATCCTGTATGCGTTCATATACTATTCATCGATTGCGATGAAACTTTGATGAGTTGTTGTGTACATTTACGTGAAGCTTTCTAACTTAGTAAATCCATTTCACAGTTGTTAGAGCACGAGTAGATTCAACAAATGAGTGACAGCGCACGAATCATTTAAACCAAATCCCGTATGCGTTAAATGCCATTTATCCGTTTGCGATGAAACTTTGGAGAGTTGTTGTGCACGCTCCCACGAATGTTTCTAAATTAGTTAATTCAATTCACGATAGTTTAGAGGCAGTTAACAGAAATTGAAAAAAATATTGTGTATCCAAAAGCACTTCAAGAAACAAAGTTACAACACTTTCTTTGATTGGCAGGACAACGTCTGCCGGGTCAGCTTGTATATATATATATATATACAGTGCTCATCAGCTGCAAAATAAATGCATTGTTAATTCCCCTTGTGCGGTGGAAACGTACGTAAGTGTGGCGCCTCCTGGTTTGCCTGAAATATAATTTATTGTTATGATCATACATATTAAATTCACATTCTGTTCATGTGTATACACTTGTTATGCGTCATCTAATTCTACTTATCCTAAGCCGGCTATACTCTACCGTGCTACTTATTCTACCCCTTTGTTTACCTGTGTAGGTGTATGTCTCCTCAGTGTGTACCATTTGTGTGAAGTGTGTATGTTTGTGACGTCACTTTACCTTTGCCATGATCATATTCGTCGCTCTTCGCTGGGGTGTTGGAGCTCTTTGCTGAAAAAAAAAAATACATAATGATTAAATGTCCTTGGCCAGATATATTATTTTACGCGCAGCGCTGTTTTTAGGGGTCGGTTTCGTTGCTTCCGCCCTTAAGATATCTTCGGATGTCTTGTTTACTTTGCCTCGTTGTACCTTTTTGGAAACTCTGGGGGTCGCTACCCGCTATTTTATAGGCTGTAGTATTATGCCTCTGGTCTCGATGCCAGGATTTAATTTGTTTTATTTCATCGCGGGATATACCTCGCGAATAATTAAATCGACGCCCTGTCGGCGGTTTGTCGAAACCGTCTTATCGACGTCTTTCCGCCCCTTTTATCGGACTCACACCGCCACGAAGTGGTTCTTATGACGCCGAGCGTCTTCTTGTAATTTGTAAGTGTGACTTGTTCTAACTACTTACTAATTTATATCTAAAATTTACCGAAATGGTCCTTATCCTAATGCCGAAATACCCCTTTGTAAGCTACTGTTTTGCAACAGCGGCTTATTAAATTTGCTTATATCTAGGTTGCTCTTCGAAATGTGCAATGATATCTTATGTACTAGAATTTTGACGTGAAGATCTGCCCGGTTGGCGTACCTCCCGGGTCGCCGTCGCATGCGTTCTACCGGAACCGGAATCTGGTAGAGGCCCTTCGCCCCCTCCTAAATCTACGTGCCGACTTCCCCCCTTAATAACTAAATGTGTGTGTGAAGGCCTCTGTGTGTGCGTTGCTAAAATAGCAAGCACTTCGCTCGGGATATCCATGGCTTTTAGCCGCTTTATATGGCTTATAGCCGCTTTGTAGATCATTTTGGCCATTGATGGGTGGCCCAAACCCTTGTGGGGGTAGCTACCCTCCATTTACAACTTTGGGGGTCGCTACCCTCCATTTAGCTCACGGTTCGATAACCGACATTTGCGGGCGCGGAACAAAATCATTATATATCATTCATAGTAAAATTCATTTACTATATTCATTATTCATTATTATTCAAAAAACTTCACCTTATATCTGGATAACAACTTTTCGTGGACCTGGGGGGTTCCGCTGAGCACAGGCACACATCTTCACTTCCATTCGAGCGGAAGACTCATCCCCGGGCCTCAGGGATGCTAGTTAACATACATACTAATTAAAGGTCAAGTCTTAAATTTGGTCGTCAGGATCTGCTCTGCCGTCCTTTTATTGTCCTTATGTATGTATATATATATTCACCTGGTGTGAACTTCGATCCTTTTATTATCTATTTATAGATAATTCTTTGGGGGGGGGTGTAATTTTTAGTGTATAGTGTATAATAATTTATTGTATATTGGTATAATGTTAATTTTTGTGTATAATTGGGGATGTAAGACAGTCGAAACGCAGTGCCTGCTTTCGTCCTTCTCCGCTTATTCGGATCTCTCATGCTGATACTTTGTATTATATATATATATTTTACATGTTAGTAGGATTGTGGATGGATATGGTATTGTTAGCGAGGTCCGCTGTAGTGTTATTTGATGTGAAGGTACAATCCGTGGGTCTGAAACGGTATGCATCGTTGGACTCTGTAATCTATTGGCCTAGAGTCGGTAATGCAGCGGGAATGTTCTTTAAATTACTGCATGTGGTGGGTTTTCCCCGTGTGATTAAAATTCAAACGCATGCAGGTGTGATATTAATAAAACCCTGGGTAAGTGGGTAGGGTGTATATGCATATCGGGTAAGGGATTGGTTTGGCATGGGTTGAATAGTTTTACAGTTTACCATGCGGGCTGTTTTACTGAAAATTTTGTTAGTTTGTTAGTGGCCTTTCATCTATGTAAATAGATGTATATCTAGCATGTATTATTTGTTTCCGAGCACCCCTAGTACTCGGGTGGAAGCGGAACGGAGCGGAGCGCAGTTTGCCCTCTCTTTAAAAGCATGAATGCTTAGAACCCTCGTGTTCAGTGAGTGTGGTGTATATGTGCGTGTGTATATAAATTGGTAGAAGGTGCTAGGAATGTATATGAATGGTGTATGGATCTTTGCCCGTATGTTCTTTAGTGGGAAATTATGGGGGCATCATTTCTCTGTGCCGTTGGTCATACTGTGTTTTCTCCGCTCTTTTCCTTGTGCCTTTAACTTGTGTCTTTTCATCCAGGCCGTCTGTATTCCTTCTCGGAAGCATGTTACGTTTTGTGAGGTGGTCTTCTAACAGAATGTCTGCATTTTTGATTAATGTGCTCCTTCATCTATTTTATGGAACTTAAATATATGTATTTTAAGTTGTTTCGTAACCTCAGGGAATTAATCGTCCTGGGCCACTGTACAACAGGGAATGAACCTTCCTGCAATTATCAACAGGACAAAGCTCAGGGAAACAACCATCCTGGCATTTCTCTACAAACTTTCGCTCAGGGAAATAGCATCCTGGCAAGTCTGAAAAAACTCCGCTCAGGGAAATAGCATCCTGGCAAGTCTAATTATTTCATATTATATCCTCAGGGAACTAATCATCCTGGGCCATTACAATCAACAGGGAATGGATCTTCCTGTATTTACTTTCTTCCTCCGTCTTCACTAATTGACGTATTTACTATTTATTCTATCTAAGTGCATCCATTATGTTAGTGACCTTCGCATTACGCTTTTATGTTTCATTTGTAGTGCTATTCACTATATTCATTGCTCACTGGAGTTGTATAGCAATCACTCTCGATTCGTTACTGGAATATATTCACTGCTCATTGGCGCTGTCTACTGCCTTTATTCTATCGTTCTGTGGGAATATTTATTCGTATTGGGTAAAGAATATCTGTGGAGGTTTGTACCTTGCGTCTTACCTCTACGGCGACTACACTACCTATGTCCCTTTTCCTGTGTTTAGCGCCCTGTGGCCTGTCGTCGGCTTTGTGGACAGTCCTGATTTATATCTGAATTCCTATGTAAAATCGGCGCTCCGCCCTGGTATGTGTGCCATTTTATTCCTTATATTATTTATGCCTTTATGTTAGAGTGTTTGCTAGCGCTGTACTTAAGGGTTACTATTCCTGTGCTCCGTAACTGTGGGTATCCCCTTTTTTTTTAAAAAAATGGGGGGGGGGGGGTGGATTATTCATCTATGGGTTCTGTGTCTATCCGCCCTAACTTCTAATTGTCTGTAGTGTTTGCGCTAAATTGTATTAGCTGCACTATGTGGCGATCGTATATGGCAGGAGGCGTTAATGGCCTCAGCGCGCACCACAGCTTAGGCGCGTGTCCGCTTATCAGGCCGGCATGTCGCCTGAGCGTTCCATGTTATATGAGTCGCCTTGATCTCTGCGCGTGTGACGGTGCTTGTTATGCAGTGTCAGTACCCACTTCCATAGCTGTCTTCTGCATGTCTGTCCCGATTAGTCACGTGGGCGCCCTAAAGTGGTAATGCCCATTGTGTTTTATGGTGGCCTTGCATTCTCTGTACCGAGTGTCCAGAGTTCTAGTGAAATTACTCCATTGATAATAATGCTGAGCCCTGTGATTGTGCAAGCATGCACTACTGCAATTGTTGGGCTCCCGTGACCTTGTTGTTTGCTATTCAGCAACTTCGTGTTATGTTTTTGTTTATGTGTCCATGGGTGCAATCTCTCCTGGTATGTGTCAACCTTGGCCGTTAAAGAATTTGAGGTATGTATGTCCATCGAATGCTTTTTTTTTCATTGCTACATGTGTTTGTGGCGTCTCAAACCTTGTCGAGAAGTGAAAATAATATTTCCTTCTGCAGTATTGCTGGTGTTTCGCCAGGTGTCTGCTTAAAATGTGTCAAACTGCTGAAATTTATTCCTAGGCCTTTCTCAGGATCCGCCTTTTCTATTCTTTGTGTCCCCTGTCAATTTACCTACTTTGTACTCTTCTATAGCCATCTCGGGCCTATATCTGGGGTAATCTTAACTGTCCCGTATTGAATGCTCGTATAATACTTATATTTCGGCCTTTGAAATTTGATTTTCCCACCCTTTGTGTTAATAGATGGGTTGTTTCGACTATGTTCCCACTGTTCCTGATATGTGTCTGTGTAGGTGTATTTCTGTGTGAGGAAGTGCGTTTTTGCCCTGGGCTACGTATTTTTGGGCTGTTTTTGTGTTTTCGTGTTGCGCTTTTGCTCCATTGGAACCGTGTGCGATTCCCGTCCTGTACATATCTACTTCGTGTCCATTTGTGTGTGAGAGTTCAACAATTTCCCAGTCGGATTACCTGTGTGTTTGATCTAATTGATCTTCAGTAGGTCGACCCTTCCTTTCTGGTGTAAGTCTCATCCATTCCGGAGGTCGCTCGTTCGCCTCTGTGCGTTCTCTATACCTTGTTTTTGCGAGTGCTATCAGTGTTATTATGTATATTCCCATGTGGTCTCCAGTGTGTGTTTCGTAACTAGGTGTCATTGGCTAACTTGCTCCTAGCTACGCTCTGTCTTTCAGCATCAATGTGTTTGTATTCCAATCCACGTGATTTGCACCCTGTTACAATTTTTTGTGTGATTAGCAGTCCCTGTCTGTAATGTAGAGTTTTCCCTGCAATGCGGGCTGTACGCGCCTGATAGGAGTATTGTGTATACTTAGTAGAGTCTGATATGCCCTCTATTGGTATTTCGGGGGCGCTAATTCCCTAATTATGTTTCCGTAGCGTGTATTGCGAAACTGGCATACATATGTAAAAATATACCCTGTCTGTAATGATTTGGGGAATTCTGGTTGTCCCTCGTTTTGAATTTTGGGCGTTGTGCGGTTTTGCAAGTGGCGTGAATGACTATGTCACTGTAATGTTATTGCTAGCGCTACTAAGCGTGCTGGTGACTCGTTATCCCACCTTATTGTACTCTGTGTTCCTGCTGACCTAGCAATGGCTTCACATTACAATGCGATAACAGCAGTCTGGCCGGTATAGCTGCTTGCTCGCCGTGTGTTGACAATTTAAAGTGTAAGGCACTCATGTCTGTAACCTTGCCTGATTAATAGCGACAAATTGTCTAGCACTTCTTGTACTAAAAGAACCTACTGCTCCATATATTTGTGTGTCCTATCCTTTGTCATGGATGCATAATGACGCTGCGTATTGTTAGAACTATGTATTGTCTAGGAACCTCTGTGTTCTATGTTTGCCCGCGTGGCCTCTAGTGTTGTGCTTCGCGCTAGGTGTCGCTGTCTTTTTTGTCCTTACCGATCCCCTGTGATTGGATTAGGCACCCGTGGTTTGCGTTCTATACTTTGATTTTTTGCCCCTTCTACGTATGAGGCTGTTTCCCTTTCTCTTTGTGGCTTTTCCGCCCTTACTAGTTGGTGTCATTGTTCATGTATGGTACGCTTTCATCCGGCGTGCGTGGATTGTATCTATGATAAGTTTGTGCCCATGCCGAACGTTCACTACATAATTCAGGTCGGATATCCTTCTGCAAACTTTGAAAGGACCTGTCCAGTGCGGTATCAAGAATTCGGACACGTTCTTTTTGCGGGCTGGACTCCAAATCATGACCTGTTAACCTGGCATATACTCCTCGTGTTTGTGTTTTTTTGTCGTACCGCTCTTTTTGCTTTTTCTGTGCCGCGATTATATTTTTCCTCGCGTTCATTCGCGCTATCTGTAAATACTCTAATCGGGCAGCATTATCTGTGAGGGTGTCCTGGGGAATGTCCACATTATCAATTGGGCTTCTACGTGTATAGCCATGCAATAGAAAGTGTGGAGAGTATTTCTTAGCCGTGGATATCTATGTATTATAGCTGAATGTGATTGGCTGTAGGTAACTATCCCAGTCTGTTCCCGTATCCCCCGTGAATTTCGCCAGGGCCGTCCCTATTATTTTGTTCATGGCTTCAGTTAACCCATTCGTTTGGGGATAGAAGCTCGTTGTCGTGTACGCCCTTATCCTTAGTAGCTCCAGAAATTGTTGGAGTACCCTCGAGGTGAAAATAGTCCCTTTATCGGAAAATAGCGTTTGGAATAGACCATACCGCGTAACGATTTCAAATAGGAATTATGCTATGCTATTCGTATCTGCTTTGGGTATGGCCTTTGTGATCATATATCGGGTAAGATACTCCGTGGCGACGAGTATGTATTTATTACCCTTTTCGTATGTGGTGACGGGGCCTTTAACATTTATCCCTATCCTGTGGAATAGTTCTCCTACTGGAATAGAGTTTAGTAGCTCGTGTGGCTTGCCAGGCCTTGTTTTAAATCGTTGGCAGGTGTGACATGTTTTGACAAAGTTTTTATGTCTGCCTTCATGTTTACCCAGTAATATTTGGTTCGTATCCTGTGGTAAGTCTTATGCGCGCCTAAATGGGCTCCCGGAAGGGGTGAATTGTGGTATTCGGTCATGATATTTTCTTTCAATGCTTCCGGGACCGCTATGGGCGCAGTGTCGTGAGGGCTGTGGACTTAACTTTCAGGACCCTGTCTTTGTCTAGGAAAAATCATCTAGACAGTCTTGGAATCCACCATGTCCAAGTTTTCTAGCGCCGTGAGTATCTGTTTCAAGTGTGGATCATGTTTCTGCTCCTGTTTTATGTCTACGAGTGTTATCATGAAAGTCGGCATAGTATCCCATTCGTGGTCCTTACCCTCATCTGGGGGGTCTGCCCCTGGAACTCTGGATAGCCCATCTGCATCCAGGTGTGTAGCGCCCTTTTTGTGTGTGACCACGAAATTATAGTCGTAGAGCCGGAACCTATTGAGACGCGAGTTTGGGTTTTTGTACTTGTCCCAAAGAAGCAGACTGGCGTGGTCAGTTACCACTGTGAAATTGATACCCTACAGGTATACTCTGAAATAGTTTACTCCCCATGAGAAAGCTAACATTTCGCGTTCTGTGGTGCAGTACCTGGTTTCGACATCTGTGAGTTTTCTACTCGCAAATGCCACTGGCCGTTTACGCCCTTCGGCGTCTTCTTGTAGGAGCGCAGCTCCTACCCCATATTGGCTTGCGTCCACGAGTAAATATGTTGCCCTATCGCCCTGGAAGTGTTGTAATAATGGGGGGGGGGGGGGGGCGGTAGTGAGTATTTGTTTCAGTGTATTAAAAGCATCTATGTGTTCCTGATCCACGATGAAAGGCGTGTTTTAGCGGGTGAGTTGCGTGAGTGGGTGAGCGATGTGGGCAAATTTGCAGATAAATTTGCGGTAATACGAGGCCAAAACCAAAAAACTGCCCATTTGCTTTAAATTTGCCGGCATTTGAATGCCTGTTATCGCGCTAGTCTTGGCTGGGTCAGGGACAATTCCCTCCCTGCTGACAATATGTCCCAGAATGTTAATCTGTCGCTGAGTGAACTGACATTTTGCCGGTTTGAGTTTTAGTTTGGCCTCTCTAATGCGTGTGAATGCCTCCTCCAGGTGGGCAATATGTTCATCGAAGGTCATCGATGTATACTAAGATGATTTTCCACTTCAGGCCCGCAAACGTTTTATCTACTAATTTCTGGAATGTTTGGCTCACATTTTTCAACCCCATCGGAAAAACACGGGTAAACAGGCCGTTTTCGGTGACGAATGCCAACTTGTGTCTGTCCGGCTCATATATGGGAATTGAATAAAATCCTGAAAAACAATCCAAGGACGTGAACCATCTGGCGTCGCTGAGAGCTTTTAAGCATGTGTCCGTGCGTGGCAGTGGGTAATTGACGCTCTCAATTAATCTATTTGACCTCCGATAGTCTATGCAAAACCGATAGGATCCATCCTTTTTTTAGTCAGGATTACCGGTGCACTGTACCCCGAAACGGTAGGTTCGATGATGTTCGCAGCCAGCATCTCTTGAATTTGGCTGTCAATAGCTTGTCTCTCCTTCTTACTGACTCTGAAAGTAGGCTGATGCACTGGGTTATCGCTTGTGAGGTTTACGTGTTGCTCGATCAATTCCGTTACTTCCAACTAGGCCATCGAGTGTGCGAATATGTCTTTATACCTCTCTAACAGGTCTGTGTGCCTTTTGTTCTGTTCGGGTGTCAAATCTTGCATGGGAGTGTCATAAGTGGCCTTTTGTGTGTTTGCGACCGTGTGCGTGTTAATTGTGTTCAATGTAGAGGCCTGGTGCTCGCGGGTTTCTCGCTCCGCTCGAGTACCATCTGTGTTTCTGGCATATACAATGGAGTGTGTGGTGATCCTTTGATTGCTCATGAGGTGGATCTTACCGCTAGCGAAACTTATGTTCGCATCGTACTTTGCGAGGAAGTCGGTCCCAATTATCGCTGACGCAGAAAGGTGTTCTATTACGAACATGGGGTGTGTTGCTGTGAAGCTGCCCAACTTAATGTGTGTGTGCTACCCCTGAGTTTTCTAGCGTCTGCGAGTTGGCCGCTACAAGCCTAATGTCATCAGGCACCCTGTGTATCTGCCCTTCCGCGATGTATTTGCTATTGACTCAACTGACTGCCGCGCCCGTATCGATAAGCACCTGTACTCTGTGCCCATTTATGTTAGCGTGCATCGTTAATGCCGCTATATTGTTCCCTTACCATTGTATAGACGTGTCATTGAGTGTGTAGGTGCTAAGTGTTGTTGTTGCTTCATTGTCCTCGAATTTGTGTACCCCCTTGCCTACTCCCGGCTTTCTGACCTGGTACCTTCTCTGTCCAGCATTTCTGATGACGAGCCGTGGCTCTTGTCGCACATCGCGCCTGATCCGCTTGGCCGTGTGACTCATTCCCTGGCTCAGCCTTTCTGCTTTGCCTAGCGAAATGTGCTCACGACCTGCATTGTATGTTCTTTTCATTGTATTTCCTAGTGTAATATCTGCTTCCATCCTTTGCCCTAGCGTGGGTTTGAAGCCTATGCATTGTGTAGGTGCAGTAGTTTTTCCCCTCCCGGTGTTATGCGTGGAGATTTCCATATTTGCGAATCTCCGTGTCAGCAGTTCGAGCTCGTCTGTAGGGTGTACTTGTATCCTAGGTATGAATTCCTGAGTAATATTGTACTTTTTCCCTTCTACGTAACGCCGCCATAAGTCAGCGTCTTCTTCGGTAAGCTCTATGGCTTGGTCATCTACCCACGTGTTTCTTGTCCCCACCCTGATGTGTTATTTCTTTCTAGCCTGGCCTGGTAAAATACATGTCTTTCTGTGTACAGTTAGTGTGGGTTCAATTCCCTGATTCTGTGTTGGTGCAATGATATTTCCCCTGTCATGTGAGGGTGCGTCTTCGAATCTTACCCTTCGTCTGCCTGTTTCAACCCGTTTCTTACACCCAGAGGGTGTGGGTTCGGTTTTCTTTCCTTGTATCGGTGTAGGGGTCGTGTTCATGTCCGGCGATAGTGCGGGCTCGGTATTCGTGTTCTGTTTTTGTATATTGGCTTTGTTTATCTTTTGGGGGTGTGTAGTTTCAACCCTCGTGTTTTGTTTTTGTATGAGCGTTAGAGGTGTATAGTGACGCGCCCTGGGGTTTCCTGTAAATAGCAGGTGGAGGTTTTCCTCGAATCCTGTGGTAACCAACAGTGGCGGTGAATTAATATCGGTGTATACATGTTGCGCTCGGTTACCTTGCCGAGAGCGGTTACTTCGACTGCTCCGGCATAGGTCCCGTCCCTATTCATGTACCGCCGGTATTCCTCCCTGGTTCTGAATGTATTGTCCCCCTCGTCTGCTAGGAAATTCCGGTATTCGCTCCAGTTGTTTCCAATGTGTTGAACTGTTTTGAGCCTGTACCCTTTGTGTTGATTCTCATTCCTATGGAGTAAGAAGCTAATCGCTCGAAATAAGCAATTGCCGTCTCCTTGCACGGAGTGTGTTTTGAATTGCTTTGGGGGGAGGATCCTTAGCGGTTTTGTCCTTTGACTGCTCCTGTTCGTTACTCTTTCGTGTTTGTGTAGGGGGAGGGTCTCTCTGGGGCAGTTTCCTGTGTTCGGGTGTGCGTGGGGAAGGGTCCTCATCTAGTTTTAATGCCGGATGTCCCCTCCTGTTCTGTGTTGTGTCTTTATCTCCTCGGGGTAACCCGTTTCGATCCTCGTGCACCCTGTACTCCTGTTCTCCTGGAGTTGTGTCAGGGGAGGAACCTCCGCCGCTTTCTTAGCAGGCTGAACCCCCCCCCCCCCGTTCAGAAGTCTTTTGAGTGTGTCAGATTGCGTCTTCCCGTGTTATGTGCTCGTCCCCCCTCAGGGTAGTTACGCCAATTCCCTGTTGGTGGTGGGTAGTTCGGCGTAGGAAGCAATACCCTCCTGGCTGGTTGCTGGGGTGCATCCTGTCTGAACTCTCGTGGATATGCATCGGGCAGTGGATACTGTTCCGGCCCCTTTGTGTATCGGGTAGGAATATCCCGTTTGCGCTGTGGGGCTGTTTTGTTGTATCGATGGTTGTCCTGTCTATTCTCTGGCGCATTGCCCTGTCTCCGATGGGGAGGGGTGTACGCCTGTCTCTGTATGGGTGGGTTTTCCAGGTAATCCCCGTTTCTCCTGTACTTGGGGAATCGTAGGCATATTTGCCTGGGGTGGGCTGCCTCGGCGGGGAATGTTGTGCTCGTACTCCGGAGGGTAGTACTCTTGCGTGTATTGGGATAGTGATGGTCGTGCAGGGAAGGTTAGCCTATCCTGTGCGTATAGGGATGGTGAGTGTCGTGTCGGGTAGGTTTGCCTTTCCTGTGCGTATGGGGATGGTGAGTGTCGTGTAGGGTTGGTTTTCCTTTCCTGTGCGTGTGGGGGTGGTGACCATCGCGGAGGGTAGTCTGGCATTTCCTGCGGGTAATTGTGATCCCCTGTGTATCTACCGTTCCTATTATTGTATTGTGGTCATCCCGTATTATCCCTGCTCCCATAGTGTGGCGGCATCACGTCTCCCCTATTATCATAATATGACCCCCTCATATCAGCCCTGTCTTCCCTTGGTGTTCCCCTTTTTGCCTGGATTGCAGCAATTTTCAGCTGTTCCATTTGGTGTATCATGTCCTCCAACCTTTGGTCTTCATCCCCTTGGCTGGATTGATAAGCTGATCAATGGCTTTCTCTGTCGCCTTTTCTGTGATTATTTCCCCTGCTTCGATTGTTTTTATGTTGTCCAGCATGTGTGGTACCGTTTGGTTGTTCATTAAACAGAGCTTATCTACTAATGATGGCCTAAGCCCCTGCATTAATAGTTTGATTTTTTGTTTGTTGGGCATCGCGAGGTTGTATTTGTCGCACATCAGCAGATTCGCGTTGATGTACGCCTGTGCACTCTCTGTGGGCCCCTGAGCTCTTTCGTGGATTCGGTCGTACAAATCGTCCTCGTCCGGTATAAGCCTGAAGTCGTGGGTTAGTAGTTGGGCTACCTTGTTCCATGCTATGTTCTCCAAATTGTCCTCATAAAGTTCATACCAGGTTAGCGCCGGTCCTGTGAGGTATGTGGGTAAGAGGCGACTCTTAGCCTCGTTCCCCCAGTCGTTTATTCTAGCTGTTCGGTTGAATCCTTTAGGTATTCTTCGGGGTCCTCTCCGTCCCCTGAATACTTCGCGGGCTGTATCATGCGATACTTCATTGGTAAAAGATTTCTTGTTCGTTTATGTCCCCCTGGCTAGTTAAAGACCTGTTCTCGTCTGTACTATCTGGCTCACTATCGTGTGATGCTGTGTCGGAGCTTGTGTTGTTTTGGAGGCAATTGTCCTTACTTCCGGCGTATGAAATGTGTGTTATGTTGGCAGGGTGTTCGTCCCCTGATATGTCTTCGCTGGTTGGGGGTGTGTTATCGTATTGTGTATATCTGACAACCGATACTGCCCTATTAATATCATGTTTGATTGTCTCCGCTATCGTGTGTATATCTAGAACCGTTTCTGATATGTTGGTGTTTTCTTTGATAGTGTTTATGTCTACTATCTGTGTAATGAGGGTGAGAAGGCTATGGGTCTTTTTTTGAGCGAGGTCGAGTTGCTGTAACAATAAGGGAGGGAGTTCTAGTGGGGGGTCTCTTGAACTCTCACTGGATACTGTTGACTGCTGTTCTGTCGCACTGGTATGGGCCTGGGATCGTGTAAAGTATGTAGTTTGTGCTGACGCTGCATGGTATTTAGCGCGGATTTCTAGCGCCTGTGCCTCGAGCTCCTGGAGTAGGCGTGGCGCAGTGTGCTCGGTTATTAAATCACTGTTCCTGATTTTTAGCTTTGGTAATAGTAGTGTTGAACTGGCTGACAAATGGTGTGCGAAATCCCTGAGTGTAGTTTTAAATGTGGACATATGGTTTCTACCGACCCTTCTCCGTGAATATGTTTATCCGCCCCTTGTTATTTTACTCCGTGAAATAATTCTTTGCTTTGGTACGCCCCTGTCGTTGTAAAAGGTTTCTCTAATGCCTTCTTTGTGGGGTGGGTGGGAGGGCTAATGTTAATTTATGTAACAAAGTTTGCAAAGAAAATGTATGCCGTAGGTCTGAGGAGAGAAGGAGAAAAAAAATCGCTGTTTTCTGCTTGGCTAGAAGTTTCCACCAGTGTGTTTCCCTATGTGGTGGGTGGTAGGGATGATATGAAAAATACTATATGTCACGTAAAAAGGAAAAAACCTGTGGCGTAGCTCTAAGAGAATTTTTTCCCCATTCTCGCTTGGCTGTGTCAGGTACTCAAATCGTAGTTCCAGGTCTTTTTGTCTGAGACCCTTACTGAGTGGGAACTACCCTGCGCATCCACCAATATTTGTTCTGTCCGGGGGTGAGGGGATGGACGAACAAAGGGGTGTAAAATGTTTTAATTTAGGGGTGCAGTCCAAAAAGTTGTAAGTTTCCACGTATGTGCAGTAACCGCGAGTGTGGATGTCTGTTAAGGGATGTGGGGGAAATGGGGGTTAGCGCTAAATGGGTGTGATCGCCCTTCAGGGGTTTCCCGATCGAGGGGGAACTAATAGCTGTGCTGAACAAACAATGGAGTGAGCACTATGCGCCTACCCGCTGAGCTTGCTGTAATGCCTGGTGGCCTGAGCTCTCCAAGGTTAGCACAATGGAAATTACTTACAGAGCACTTATGTAACTAGCGGTCACGGGCAATTAGGAATGTCAGGTGGGGTGTTGGGATGTAAAGACAAGTGTAGTGGAGTTAGTGATAACAAACGTGTAAAGGTACTGACCTATGGTTTATTAGATCAGTACTGTGATGAAAGCTGTCCCTTTCTTCGCGATTGTGTACCACAATGTAATTTGTAACAATGTAACAATGGGGTTGTAAAGTGACGGGATTACAACTGTAATGCTTAGGAGTCTGAGAACACACTTACCTTCAGGTGAGAATCAGGAACCAAACCGGCGTGGCCTCGGGCAGCGACAGACTCAGAATCCATTCGGGGCCTCTCTTTTATGTCTTTCGGCATTGCTGACTCGGTATTACTTCACATGTTGTCGTCCCAAATAATTCTAAGTGTAAATTGTATGTGGGTGGCGCAAGCTCTTGACCAACCTCTTGTAATAGGTGGCCGCCTGCTTGCTGTGTTAAGATGGTGTTCTGAATTTTATTGTATCACCAGCTGTGGTGGTTTTGGGACAGATGAGAGTGTTTGATGTTGTGATAGATGCGACGTCCTTGTAGAGTAGTTGTAGATGTATTTGTAGCTGTCCAGATTATGGGTGTGTGTGGGTTCAGTGGCGTAAGCCACATCTCCCTTGGGGGGTGTTTGTCCTGAGGGTGTATGCCCTCTGGGGCATAACAATATTGTCATACAGCTGACAGTGAACAGATATTCCCCTACTTCCAGGCGAAAGGTAACACATTACATATTATCAAACAGCTCACGGAGAACAGATCATCCCCTACCTCCTGGCGAATGTAACGCATTACATATTGTCAAACAGCTGACAGAGAAGAGATCTTTCCCTACCTCCAGGCGAATGGAACACATTACATATTGTCAAACAGCTGACAGAGACCAGTTTTCCTCTACCTCCAGGCGAATGTAACACATTACATATTGTCAAACAGCTGAGAGAGAACAGATCTTCCCCTACCTCCAGGCGAATGTAACACATTACATATTGTCAAACAGCTGACGGTGAACAGATCTTCCCCTACCTCCAGGCGAATGTAAGATATTACATATTGTCAAACAGCTGACAGAGAACAGATCTTTCCCTACCTCCAGGCGAATGTAACACATTGCATATTGTCAAACAGCTGACAGAGATCAGTTCTTCCTCTACATCCAGGCGAATGTTACACATTACATATTGTCAAACAGCTGACAGAGAACAGATCTTTCCCTACCTCCAGGCGAATGTAACACATTACATATTGTCAAACAGGTGACGGAGAACAGATCTTCCCCTACCTCCAGGTGAATGTAAAACATTACATATTGTCAAACAGCTGACAGAGAACAGATCTTCCCCTTCCTCCAGGTAAATGTAACACATTACATATTGTCAAACAGCTGACAGAGAACAGATCTTCCCCTACCTCCAGGCGAATGTAACACATTACATATTGTCAAACAGCTGACAGAGAACAGATCTTCCCCTACCTCCAGGCGAATGTAACACATTAGATATTGTCAAAGAGCTGACAGAGAACAGAGGTGTATAGTGTCCCACCCTGGGGTTTCCTGCAATTAGCAGGTGGAGGTTTTCCTCGAATCCTGTGGTAACCAACAGTGGCGGTGAATTAATATCGGTGTATACATGTATGTTGCGCTCGGTTACCCTGCCGAGAGCGTTTACTTCGACTGCTCCGTTCCCTACCTCCAGGCGAATGTTACACATTACATATTGTCAAACAGCTGACAAAGAACAGATCTTTCCCTACCTCCAAGCGAATATAACACATTACATAATGTCAAACAGCTGACAGAGAACTGATCTTCCTCTACCTCCAGGCGAATGTAACACATTATTTGTTGTCAAACAACAGACAGAGAAAAGACCTCCAGGAGATAAATCTTTAGTTGTTTGGCATCGCTTTCCACTTGTTCATGGGTCATGGCATGACGAGGCAGTTGCCTTAAGCGCTTATCAAAGGTGGACATTTTTTTTCTTAGACGATAGGCCATGGCCTTGTAGATAAAGGACTGGCTTTAAAGGATTGCCGTTTCTAGGTCCCATAGCAATGGCTTCTAACGTTTTATTGTGTCGCTCGCTTTCTTTGAGTTGTTGCTTACCTTGTTCGACGGCTTTTATGGTTTTTGCGACAGCAGTGGCACCACCCAAAAGCGAACCCAAAGCTGCCAACCCCGCAAATAAAGCCGGCAAGAAACCTCCACGCCTAGCAACAGGATTGACACGCCCACGTTTTTCTTTCTTTCTTTCTTTTATTTTTATCGATGCATTATGGTGGGATTTTGGTGCTGTAGACAATCGCACTGCCTGTAATGCTTCTTCGGTAGCCACTCTTTTTTTTTTTTAGTTTTAACACCGGGTGTGGAGCAGATCGACTTGGTTTCCGACCTGGCTTTTTTCTCAGATTTGTTTTTTTAATGTTCATTGCATATCTTTTTTTCATCATGGTGCAACTTGGTGAAACTTTCACAGCAAACATTCGACAACAACTAACGTAGAAAACCTTATTTCACAGCAGTATATTCCAATTCTATATAAAGCGGAAAATCATTTACCGTTTTGCCAGCCTCCTTTTCCTCAAAGATGAGCATAAGATGAAAGGATAATTCATCTCCTACATTTACTCTTTGATGGTTGTGGACCAACAGTCTATCACCGTTTATTTGTATTTTTAAATGTTTCTCATCAGGCATGGCTTATTTAATATGAATCACGCCATCATAATGCAATCGATAATGACTTAAACCAGAAGCAAGCATATAGGTAAGGTGATCACTTACCAGTGGTGGTGGGGAAAGGTTTCTGTCATTGTCCAGTTTTTGATTTGACAGGTACACTAAAAATACAGATGGGACAAATTTATAAAGCCTTTTCATTTGAAAGGTCACATAACGTTTCGTGCAGACATCATTTTCGTCTCGAGGCCCTTGCACATCAATAATACGATGATGATTGGCTGAATAGCCCTCAGCGGTTAGTCTCGGGGTCATGTGATAGACACTTTCACTTTGCGATCGACATAGCTTTTCGTAGCCACCTCTCGAGACTGTTTTGACAAAGAGGCGGCCGTGACCATAGTTACAAGAGCTCGCCCAAACACGCCCATGGTGATAGACGTTAACTAACCTATCCTACTCACCGCTTGCCTATATATAAACGTTATACACATACATAAAAGCTCAGTCGTCGTCACTATCGAATTAATGAAACAACCCCATGCTTTGCCCGTCTCTGATTTGGTTTCACAGCTATCACTGTCCGTGTGCGAAACTAATCGTCATGGCACCCTATTCCCATCTACCGTTCGATGTATTATGGTGGGAACATCGGGCTGTGGAACGACCAATGTTTTGCTGGACTTTATTACCGCGCCTCATGGCCTACGATTTCAAAATATTTATATTTTGCAAAATCCTTGTACCAACCTCTGTACGTGTATCTGGAACAAACTATGTCTTCGTTAAATAAAGAAGCCATGGGCTATTTTACATTCACCTGACTTCAAGATGTCATTCAACCAGACCGCATTCAACCAGATTCCATTATAATTTTTGATGATATTTCCACTCAATGACAGGTCATTATTCAAGAGTATTTTAGTATGGGACGTCTTCAACAAGTGGATTGTTTTTATCTGGCTCAGACCTATTCCAAAATCCCCAAACAGTTGATTCATTACAATGCCAATCTCATCGTTTTGTTTCGTCAAGACTCTAGAAATCTCTATCATATTTTTCAAGATCATGTGAATCCAGATATGTCATTTACAACTTTCACACAATTGTGTGCCTCATGTTGGAACCATCATCCCCATGCCTGTTTGGTTATTAATAAACAGAGCGAACGATGTAGGACGTTATCGCTTGGGTTTTGATCATTTTATTTCTGTTAATAAGACCTAGGGTTTGGCATTTCCTGTTAGTGTGTCTTTACCTTCACCATGGCGAACGCCATAGGGTACAAGAAATATGTTCAAATCATGCAGCGTATTATTGAGGCACGAAATACGGTTCGACATAAATTTCGTGAATTACAACGTTTAAAAAAACCTTAATCCTTTACCCATGATAAAACATGCTCCATCATCGGTTCATCCCATGAGGTTCAAACAAAATGCTTCTGCTGCTACTGCTGCTACCTATCAAACCAAACCCTTAACAAGTTCAAAATTTACTCAAACAGATTGCACGCGACAGGTAAAATCCTCCTCTTCCTCCTCCTTTGTTAGTGAACAAGAACATCAAGAAGAACAAGAAGAAGTAGAACAACATGGACAAAGTGAAAGTGAAAGCGAAACCGTATTTAGTCCTGAAAGAAAAAAAACATCCACACCCCTTCCACAGTTTCTAAAAACAAAACAAAAATCATCCATCATAGCAGGAACACCGTCTTCCTCCACATCCTCTCCATATTCACAAGTCTTGGCTACCCCTCAAAATAAAGCTCAACTCAAAAACATTTTAATCCATCATTATGGGGCAACACTGGAACCGTATTTGACCCTTCTATTTATTGGAAAGACAGATACCACATATGGTGATCGCTATGAGAATGATAGTTTTAAAATTGGGTATTCATCCATTAAATTTGCTCGTACGAAAGCTGTCATTAAAAAGATCAACTATAAATTAACACCAGGTCTGTTAAAGCTGCTATTTTCTCGCACCCCTTCTCTACAAAATTTTACGCCCGATTACCTTGCTAAATATAAATCCATTTTATTAGACACCAACGCTCACAAAAGAAACTATAAATCCTCTCAGCAGCTCAATGCCCATATAACCCAAAAATATAAAACCATAATTGCAAACATGTTTTGTAAGCGAGAACACCACTCTGCCTCTGGTGTAAGGTTTAAGAAATTAAAACCCTACTTAGATATAACCTATTGGAATAATCCAAATCAGTTTCTAGAGCGCTTATACTTGTTTCATGCGTCAAAACAAGCCGGGCACACGGAACATGAGGCAGAAATCGCCCACATTGAACAACAACTCCGAAATGCCCAAATTATCTTATAAGCCATCCCCCATCAAAGTGGACATCGCGCATGAATTGCATAAACCAGCCCGACGCATTTATCAACGCCGTCGTGTCATTTCCAAAGGAATCGATGAACTTTGGCAGGCAGACTTGGTTGAGATGATACCTTATTCTAACGTTGACGATGGCGTACGGTATATGTTGACCGTCATTGATGTCTATTCCAAAATGGTTTTTGTTCAAGCAGTAAAAATAAAACTGGTGTCATAGTCACAAAGGCCTTTCAACATATTATTCAACAATCAAAACGCCAACCCCACTTCTTACAAACCGACCAGGGGAAATAATTTTTCAACAAGGATTTCTCCAGTTTTCTCAAATCTAAGGATATTCACCATCACACCACGTATAGCAATCTCAAAGCTAGCGTAGTTGAACGCCTCAATCGAACATTAAAATGTTATATGTGGAAAGAGTTTACAATACATGGTTCCTATCGATGGATAGACTGGTTACCTCAACTTGTGTCACGATACAACAACACCATTTATTCCACCATCGGCATGAAACCTCGTCTCGTCACCAAGAACCTACCCGGTCTCAATAGACTGTTTAATCCCATAAAAAGAGCTGACCCAGGCGGCATCATCTTAAAATTGGAGATTTTGTTCGCATCAGTTAACATAGAAGTGTGTTTTCAAAATCGTACACTCCACAGTGGTCAACAGAAATTTTTAAAATTCGTCAAGTCAAGCTAGGTCAACCAGTGACGTATCTCTTAGAAGATCAAAGCGATCAACCCATCAAAGGACGATTCTATTATGAAGAAGTGCAAAGAACAGTATATCCCAACGATTATCACTTTGAACGAGTAATTAAAGTCAAAGGTGCAAAATATTTTGTAAAGTGGTTAGGGTTTCCTTCCACGTTTAATTCATGGGTCAATAAACATGATTTTTTGTAATAAAATCCTATTAACTTATTTATTAATTTAAGAGGACTAAACCCCCTTTTTTTTTCAAAAAAGGTGTATAACCTCCCCCACTCTCCCATACAATCCAATCCATCATGGTTAAAAAGATATCATCATCTCCATCTTACCCATAAGTCATTCCCGTTTTCCAAAAATATCTCAAATATGACAAAAACATAGGTTAAACCCCCAAAACGTACATAGGTTTTTCACCTAGCGACTTTCAATTTATGGTGCCAGTAGACGAAGTAAATACCAACCATTCATCACAAACAAACTTTTTTGTCAAGTTCACCGTTTCCAAAATGGTCATTTTTTTTTTCAAAATTCATCTTCTTTTGGCCTACACACTTGAAACTTGCTGTCCGCCTAGAGGGCATAGCCACCTTTCATTAACGTCAAACAAACTTTTTTCACAAAATTCACCGTTTCCAAAATTATCAACAATTCAAAACCAAGAATTTAAAAAAACAACACACATTCTTAGCAAAGAGGACGTCACCCCAACGTCAACAATACCTCATTCGTTAAAATCCGACCATCCATTCGCCAATTATCGCCAGAAAGTAGGCTATCATTTTTTAACCTCCTACACACTTGAAACTTGCTGTACCCCTAGAGGGCATAGCCACCTTTCATTAACGCCAAACAAACATTTTTCTAAAATTCACCTTTTCCAAAATAGCGCCAATTTCAAAATCAACAAATTTCAATAAAAAAAAAATACCATTACACATTCCTAGCAATGATGACGTCACCACAACACCAACAACAGCTCGTTCGTTAAAATCCGAACTTGCGTTCGGGAGATATCAGCAAAGTTCGTAGGAAAGTAGGCTGGTAAGCACCTCTCTTACTACCCCACTACAGATATTAATTGTACTTTTACATAGAACAGCAATTGGATATGAAATACTTCCAAGAAAACCTCCGTGCACTATGGGAGCAGGGGTTGAATGAGTTGAAGCCTTTGGGCTAAGGATAATCGATTTCTCTTCTTGTTTTCAGAAATTAACTCTCCTTTTACTCGATCTATCGTTCGATGAACCCACAATCACTAAGATGTCATCTAAATCACTGATCTTATAAATAAAAGCGATGGGAATTACCAATCCACGCGTTGAACTCACAAGAACTCAATTAAAATGCTTATTAAACAGCAACAAACAGAAAGCATCATGGGTAACGGTTACCTTGTATATAATGATCAGATACCCTCTGATTGGCTTGTCGTGACTAAACCTTTTCTAATTGAACACACGATGTAGACAAAACTCTTTATCTTTGGTTCCCTATGTTTTAACCAATTAATAAGGGACAATTCTTTTGGGTGGTTTGAAATGCAAAAGCGTAGGGTATTTCAAGCTCCACTACCGGGAGGAGCTGGTTATACGCTTTAACTTCTGTTATGTTTTAACATAAATTAAGATGCCTCTTTAAGTACTCTAAAGTGTAATGTATTGTATGATGTTTTTGACCCGTTATTGGGGGCATCGTCAGATTCAATGCACTATAATGTAAAGCTTATAATTTAAATGATCAAAACAAACATTCAAAAAATAAAACCTGCATTTAATTTAACTAAAAATTCGTACAATATAAAGAGTCTTTCCTGGAAATGCGAAATCCAACTCATTTGAAACGTAATTAGACCCGAAGCTCTCTACGCTTCAGAAACTCTCACTCTTCAACACAAAACAGTTATGGGACAACTGGACGTGAAACACGTAAAATAATATGAAAAATATTACGGCCGAGAATCAAAGATTGAGTCCAACTTCCATAACCAAATGGATAAATATATAAAAGTATCATCAATCTCAAGTACCACATTATGTCTGTCCAGAATCAAATTCATGGGGCACTTAGACTAACTTATAACATTTACACCTACCTGAAGAACAATACAACTAGATCAAATTGGTACAAACATAATGTAAAAAACTGAAATAAATCAGATCGCCAAATTAACTAGACTGAACAAAAAGAGCTCCAAGATTCCCAAAACACAGTCAGAAGCTTTTCACCTGCTGCGTCATTAAGCTAATATCTCTCAGATTAAAGCTCCTAGGTACCAACACAGACTGTGGTCGGAAGGTTCCTCTTAGAAGTATTGGCACACCTGAAGTGTCTTTAAGCTATCATCCTTCAGTTTAGGGCTCCTAGATACCTACCAAACTGTGAGATGATTGTTCTTCTTTGAGTGGAGTGTTGTTAAGGGGTGATCCAACTGAATTTTTAGCCCAAAAACGGCTAAAAAAACGAAAATGAGTTTTTGACAGAAGTTGGTAGTTCAGACAACAGAGCACAGGTGGATACTAGTTTTTTGTATCTGCGGACATTTCTAAATGTCTGGTGGAGCCATTTAAATTGTGCGTGCATGGCGCTTTAATAGGTCACATCCCCTGTGCTCATGTTAGACATATCCTGCTTTCTTTCGTATATTTATGTTTTAAATATCTGTCAAAAGCTCAGATAATATACAGAATACATAAGTGCTGCCATCTCTCGCTGTATACAGTAACCAGACGCACATATCATATTAGAAACTATTAGAAAATATTGTTTTTACTTTTTCTTTACTGTTGGAAACTTGATTGATTTGAGATGTTATGCAAATTCATATGTATTATCTAAAAGCCTATAGTAACTGAAAAATATCTCCTCCAATATTGAGTTCAAATTAAGTGAAGATGTGATTACGGGGTACAGAAAGAACATGGTTTGTAAGGAACTGTTATTGTTTTAAAGTTGCCTCGTGATTTTATATCTTGCAGTAGCCTAACTTATTTGATTATTCGTTTTGCGGTCAGAAGTGTGTAAAATGCACTCATTCATAACGTTGGAAGAGGCCAAGGAGCAGGAAATCAAAAAAGAGTGATCGGGCCAGTGAAAATATTAGGAAGCGATGGGGTGACAAATATATTGCTGAAGTTGTTGATATTGAATCAATACTTAATGGTAGTGCTAGACCAATTGTGGCAAATGAGACAGAAACACCAGTTCCCTGTATGCTACTGAGAAGAAGTCAGAATCTTTTTCTACTGATGCATGTGCTACAGTAGGCCTAATTAGTGATGAATACATTATAGTGCACCTGGGGATGTTGCAGCAGCTCTTGGAAACCTCAAGTGCAGTGAGTGTTATAAGAAATGTTCATTTCTACTCCTTATGAATAAGCATGGCTTTTTTAACTCAGTAGGGCACACAAGTCCCCGTTCAAATGAAATATCACAGAGACCAAGCTTTGACATTAATAGAAGGATGGTAGAAGCTTTTAAAAGTTTAGGGACAGGCCATTCAGCTATGAATAAATTCCTTAGTGCAGGGGATGGCAAAAAACCTATGAAACTCATTTCAGTGGACAGGGAAAGAGCACCTCTCAATTCAAAAATGAGATTCTTCCCAAAAGTAGGAAGGTCGTTCGAAGGGAACATGTAGATGTCGACCCCTCACTCGAGCAGAAAGACATGCTGGACATTGCTGTATCCTATGATGGTAGTTGGTACAAACATGGCCACACCTGTTTGTATGGGGTTGGTGTGGTCATTGATATCTTGACTGGTCTAGTTATTGACTACGAAACCATGTCCATGTATTGACATATATGCAGTGTGACGGATGCAGAACTGGCAATAAACACCCCGAATTTTCCAATTGGCAGGAGGCGCATAAAAATATTGGGGAAGAAAGCTGTTGCAGCAGGTGAAACACCACAGTCTCATGACAAGATGAATAACTTTTAAAACAATGTGCTAGGGGAAAAACACAAAACCCGAACGAAAGTGTGCATTCTCTGATTTGTCAGAGGTGCCTTAAACATTCTTTTACAACAAAATCAAGAGTAGATATGGCAGTGGCAAATGATGTAAGTGTATTTAATGTGGGTGCACTTGCTATGCAGAAACTGAAAATGTCCCATTTTGGCAGATAAATAAGTGTCAGTGTACATAAGATAAGCAAAGACATAGACGAGGTGCGAGAAAAGAAGAGCATCGCTAGGACCAAACATGACAAAATAAATGCTAGGAAATGATGAGGCTGGCGAAAACCACGGCAGAAGAGAGAAAAAGTACAAGGAAGGGCATATGTATGATGCTGGCTAGTTCTGAGGCAGGTATGTTTATTTAAAATGTGTCTGCTTACTAAAATGGCTTTTTCCCGAAAGTGTATTTTTTTCAGTCTTCAGAATGCTCCATACGCATCAGTTTTGATCAAAATGACCTGAAATTTTAAATAGGCATACAGTTTTATAGAATTCATAATTTGTACTCTTCACTTTGAAAATGTTTGTAAATTTTTGAATTATGATGTGCCAGGCCATGGAATATTGGAGTTTCTTGTATGTTTTATAACATAGAAGTAGTAACCAGACTATAAATATAATACTGTAATTTATTAATTGGTTTTGAGATGGAAAATAGTAAATTGGATGGTAATTACAAATCACAGAAAACTCAATAGCCCCCCCCCCCACTTAAACTACTATCAGCCTGTCTCGAGCCAGACTGAGAGCAGAGGCGGCTACGGTGGCGTAGCTTCTATGCCCAAGATAGCGGGTTCAAACCGAAGCCGTCGGATTTTTAAGAGCGTTAAAATCCCTCAGTATGCCTTCCTTCGGAGGGGAGGTAAAGCCGGCGGTCCCATGTCATAGATTTATGGCATGTTAAAGAACCTTCCACTAATTGCACCTGTGTGAAGCTAAATTGGATAGGTTAAGAATGTAAACAACGCTCTTAGGTTTCTATGTTCGTTGCCAAGAGCGGTGGTGTCTAGAAGCTAAGTTCTGATCTTGGCCTAGTAATCGTTGACGGTGGCGCTTGGCTATTGGAACTATTTGAAAAATTCTAAGTTGCAGTACTTAAATTAAAAAACAGATAACACACACTAATACAGTCATCACAATTAACACCGGCTATCAGACAGATTCTACACACACCCAAAGTACACGGGGCTACATAACCGCGTTGTCAAAGCCCCTAAACTTAAGAACCAACCAACCAGACTGTGAGCGGATGGTTCATGGATATGGTCAGAAGATATCTCATATAATCCATCACGAACCGAAAGGCAGATCTGTTGACATAGACGAAGCAATCGACATACACTTAGCTAAGAGAAACAACCCAAATAATTTGAACGAACGCACTTTCATGGCGAGTTCACCCCTCGTCACTCTACTTGAAAAAACAACCCGTCGAAAACAAGACACAACATAACGATGTAGCCTAGCTAGATATGGGATTACGAAGGGAAACGTGTTATTGGATCAGGATATACCATGTACCTATTTCTTCAATAAACCTAGGCCGGTAATAACGCCAGTATTAAAGGTGCCGGGACATTCTCATTAGTCCGTTTGCGCTTAAGGAGGCGTTTTTAGCTGAATAGTCGAGGTTGAAAACAGGTCTTAAAGAATTGAAGATGATCCTGAATACAGTAGCATACACCATATTAGAGAGACTAGACTAGGCAACCTACTACAGGTACATTTGCACGAGGAACACATAGTACTTAGGAATGCGAGCGGGCGAACTACCCAACGAGATAATGGGCCCTCACACATAGGAACTTCCTGTCAGGTGAATGAAAACAGTGGCCAAGTGAACTGCTCTCAACAGAACCGCGCATGACTCGACCAGATAGGTAACCTGTTCAATACAACCGGAACTGACCATTTACAACAACCACATATTCACACCGAACAAAAAAATCCCTAGTTGAATCACCACTTCCAGTATCTCAACCAAGCATCACATATTGGCGAGTTGCATTATCTCAACTAATACTGCAACTCAATGTAAGGCTACCCCTTATTATTCCCGTTTTCCAACGGGGTCGGGGGTGAGATGCGATGGAAGTCTTTGTGGCGATGGTTTTTACGGCCGGATGCCCTTCCTGAGGCCAACCTCATGAGAGGAGTTAATGAGAGATGAAATGAATGATCGTGAACGAAACTGGGCAAGGATGTGGAAGGAAGCGGCCGTGGCCAGTCAGAAGATACCGTCCCAGCATTTGCCTGGTGTTGAAAATGGGGAAACAACGGAAAACCATTTCAAGGACGGCCGACGGTGGGGCTCGACCCACGCGTCTACTGAGTCAGCAGAGAGCTTGGCCCCATAACCTAATGCTGCGCTTTAGCCAGCGTAGCCACTACTGTCGGTACTGCAACTCAATAAGTGTATATATTGTAAATATTATCACCCGTACTATCAGACATAGATTATATAGCCTAAGTGTAATCAATCTGACGATGATCGCTTGACGATCAAAGCTGGTCATCCAACTGTATTTATTAATCGCATATTTTTTTCCGGGGATAAGAAATAACCCATCTCAATTGGGTGGAATCGTTTTCAGCGAGTGAAAAACATCGAACTTTCGTTTACTATGGAACATGTGAGCTTTCAAATTACATTTTCTAATAGTTACTCCACATGCACTGCTTGAATGTGGCCATAGACCACTATAGATCATCATGAGTGTCTCCAAATTGTTTTTCTGATTGCATTTTACTCCGCATGCACCACAGGTATGAGGGCTTACACCACTATGGACGAACATGTGTCTCATCATATAACTCTCCAGAGTAAAATTTGCTTCGAAAGTAGTACTTGAATTTAGCTTGAACCACTATGGATCATCACGTGCCTCTTCCAACGGCTTTTAAAGGTAATCATTGCTCCGCATGTACCACAGGAATGTGGCATTACACCACCATGGCTAATGAGGTAATTCTTCAAAATACATTTATATGTAAATTTCACTCCACATTAACTACATGGATGTTGGTTTATACGACCATGGACCGTCCAGTGTGTCTTCAGGATACCTTACCGAGTAATGTTTGTGCTACTTGTACCACACGATTGTGGTTTCACACTATTATGGAAAAACGTGTGTGGCTATTAATAAAACTTTCTAGAAAAGTTTGCTCATCATGTACTGCACGAATGTTACCTTAGACAACTATGTATAAGAGTGTTTCTTTTCAATTTTACTTTCTGAGTAAACTTCGCTTTACATTTACCACATGAATTTAGTTTGAAGCTAATATGGACCCACGTCAGTGACATCAGTGAACCTTTCCGAGTAAAGTTTGTTTCTCTTATACCACGGAAATGTGGCCAGAGACCACTATATATCATAATGTGTTTCTTCAGGAGATCTTTCCGAGTAAAGTATGGTGCATATTAACTACCGAAATGAGGCTTGAGACCACTTTAGATCACCGTGTGTCTCTTCAGGTCACCTTTCTTAGTAACGTTTGCTCCCCGTATACCACAGGCATGATTCACGAGACCACTATGGGTCATCATGTGTGTCTTCAACTGTCCGTTGTGAGCAAATTTTGCTTCGCATATAACACAGGAATGTTGCTTAAGACCACCATGAATCATCATGTGACTCCTTAAACTACTTTTCTCAGTGAAACTGGCATCGCATATGTCACACGAATAAGGCTTTATTTTCCAATGGATCATTATGTGGTCCTTCAGGCGACCTTTCCGGATAAAGTTTGCCCCACATGTACTACAGATATAAGGTCTTATACCACTATGGATCATCATATGCGTCTTCAAATAAACCATCTGAGTAAACCTTGCACCGCATGAATCACATAAGTAAGGCTTTATACCACTATGAATCATCATGTGTGTCTTCAAATGTCCATTCTGAGTAAATTTCGCTCCGCATGCATCACATACGTAAGGCTTTACGCCACTATGAATCATCATGTGTTTCTTCAAACTACACCTTTGGGAGAACTTTGCTCCGCATGTGTGACAGGAATAAGGCCGTACTCCACTATGAATCATCATATGTTTCTTCAAATTTTCTATCTGCGCAAACTTTACACCGCATGTATCACAGGAATAACGCCTTATTGCACTATGGATTAATATGTGCTTCTTCAGGTCTCCTTTGCGAGCAAAGTTTGCTCCACATGTACTGCAGGTATAAGGCCTCATAGCACTATGGATCACCATGTGGTTCTTCAGGATAGCTTTCCTAGCAAAGTTTGCTCCACATGTACTGCAGGAGTAGGGCTTTATACCACTATGGATCATCATGTGCGTCTTCAAGGAGACAACCCGAACAAACGTCCTTCCACAAGTTTCACAGGAGTAAGGCTTTACACAACTATGAACTGTTAAAGTGTTCTTTGAAATGTGGTCGTTTCTGTGAAGAAATTCAAATGTTACAACGAGTAAAATACCCACTACCATTATAAGATCAAACATTACGTAGCACAATTCCGGATAAGTATATAACAATCTTCTGTATTCATAGACATAGATATAACAGCCAATATTTAATACGTATGATGATGATCAGAAGTTGTCACCCAGTTTTTTTAGCCCCGTGTAATTTGGTTCAGGGAATAACACCCTTTACAATTTCGGTTCAATCGTGTTAGCCAACTCAAAAGCATTTTATTTCACTATGTTCGATGATCAAGGGAAACGGAATCATAACATTAATGTCAATATATCTAACTAGTGAAAACTTAGCAGGTGCATTTTGAGCAATTTGCATTTATTTGCAATACTAGGAACTGAGTCCACATCTACTCTTAAATGGAGTGGTGTTCGTGCAGTCGATATATATTATAAAAACAACACTGTTGTATAATGTATTTCGGTGTTTTAGGATGTATAGTTCTTACGGTTGAACGTGTAATCCTTTTATAGCAAGAAAAAAGCGCTTGTGCCTGTCAACATGATCTTCCAACGTCTCGATTAAGAGGATAATTAAAAATTGGGTGCTGCTCTAAATTTATAAGTACGAGAGTTGAGGGTAATGAGGGATCCTATCCACGGGGTATTTGAATAGGCAAACAGCAACCCAGGGACAAAGCCATACCCACTCCGGAACGAGCGAGAGCGGAGAAATTCATGTGAGGGCTCAAACGAAAGGGCCACTACCCCGTTATATAAAGGAAAAATCCATTCTACCCTAAAAAAAATATTTACACCCCCGGGGAAATCAGTTAATTTTAAAGAACATGCGCACTTAAGCCTCTTCCAAGAAGGCGAGCTTTCCACACTTTATGGAAGATGCCTCCATACTTCCCTACCACCTAGCGCCATCCCACCACCTCCCTCAGAATTCCCCAAAATTCCCAACAAAGTTTTCCAAATTTAATTAGATTTTACACAAAAGTCCAGCATTGCTTCAACTTACTTGCGCTCTTCTCTGTTGACCAAGTTTGGCCAGTTTCTGTTCCCTTCCAACTTATTTATCGATTTATTTATTATTTCATATTTATGTATTTATAAGTATTTATTGATTATCAATTTACCGATTATTGATGAACTACAAGGTTATCGACCCAAGATTTCAGAAAATAGTCGATATCACCCGAACGAAAATCGGAGAAAGTCATGTGAGAGCTAATACGAAAGGTCTAGGCCTCTATCCATAGGACCCATCATCATCAATTTAAGTATTTTTTTAATGATGAACGTTTCGAAGGGTGGGTGAGGTTCGGAGCGGTTTCCACAAAGTCATGTAACATGAAACCTAGCTGCCCACGACAGGATAGGCCGAGCGGTCGATCCAAGATGGCCGCCGATAGATGATGTTTATTATTCTTTATTTATTTATTTAATGATTATCCTTTTATTATTATCATTACTCTTATCCGATTCAACCGCTTCCGTCCCTGAGATTTAGTTCTATCCCAGTATTTCCGCATGAGTGTTCTGTGAGCCTCCTTTCTTTCATCAGTCCACTCTTTCCCTGTTTTCAGCTTTGGCTTTTCAGAGAATTGCTGCTGAGTTACAAGTTTTCTCTGAAGAGGAGCACGTTTCAGGATGTCTTCAAACGTGATCCCTATTTCTAGAAGATCTCTTTGAATCTCGGTGAATCAAATTCCCTTCGTTTTCTTGTTTACAAACTGGCAAAGGATGTGGTTTGTCAGTCTTTGAGAGGCTATGCGTGATATTTGGCCATAGGAATTAATCCTCCTTTTCCTTATGATGTCTGTAGTCCTTTAACACTTAGGTAGAGTTCGTTGGTTTGCCACCTCCTTAACTCTCCATTTTGCCTGATTGGTTCCAGTATATTTCTCAGAATTTTTCCTGCTTTAGCCTCTGTCTTTTCAACCAAACCTTTCCTGTTCAATGCATGGCATTCTCCTGCGTACAGGATTTCTGGTCGAATAACTGAACAATAATGTCTAAGCTTGGCATTGAGTGACACTGATCGTTTATTATAAACATTCCCAGTTACTTGGAATGTCAATTCTACCTTGTTGATTCTTGATGTGGATGCTTCTTTCTCTGAATTGTTTGGTGTTACCCACTCTCCTACGTACATTAACATCTCTGTCCGCTTGATTATTCCCTGCTGTATAATTAACTCTCTGGGGGATAGCTTGATGTTAGTTATAAACTCCTTTTTCTCAAAGGAGATCTGGAGGTCTTCTTTTGCTGCTTGTGTTTTGAGTTTTTTTTTGGTAACAGATTCTAGGGAATCAGAGAAGATTGCAAGAACATCTGCAAAGGCTCAGCAGTCAACTGTGAGATCCATTCTCTTGTGTCCATTCCCGACTCCTCTATTATGTATTTCTTTGCGCCATTCTCGGATGAACTTTTCTAGTGTGCACTTGAAAAGTAGAGCCAATAGTCCATCTTCTTGCCTAACATCTGTCTTGATTTCGAAGGCGTCTGGAGGTAGTGTGGTTTAAGGTATGTCGAATAATTGTCCTCGTATTGTTATCTAAGCCCATTTCCTTTAGAATTTGGAGGAGTGTATGTCGATCAATAGAATCGTAGGCCTTCTTGAAGTCGACGAAGGGAACCACAAACTTCCTGTTTCTAATCTTCTGATATGAAAGAATAGATTTAAGGTTCATAATCTGCTCGGCACATGAGCGTCCTTTTCTAAAGCCTCCTTTATATTCTTCTAGTTGTGAATGGAGTTGCCTTTCTGCTCGGGTCTGAAATGCTCTTGAGAGAATTTTGTATGATATCGAGAGGAGAGAGACGCCTCGGTAATTCTTTACAACAGCTTTATCACCTTTCTCGTGAAGGGTAAAATAGGGCTGATATCCAGTCACTTGGGAGTTTCTCGGTTTCCCAGATCTCTTGAATGATCTCTGTTAGTTTGTCAATTGCCATATCAGCTGCGAAATCATTATTTAATATGTATTTAATATTAATTCGTTTTTATTTATTTCTACTATTTATAATTTATGTTATACTCATTATCAAATATTATCACTTCTTCTTTTTTTCTTTAGCGTTTGTCCCATCTCGTGGCAGGGTCCGCTATGACTTCACTTTACACGGTCATGGGGCAAGTCTGGATGTAGGTTGACGCTTTTCCGATCCCTGTGCAGTGTATCAGCCCACCAATGTCTCGGCCGCCCCGTTGGTCATTTCCCGGTGACCTCTAGTGTGTACCTTTGTTTTGCAATGGTGTCCACTTCTGACCGTAGCACATGCCCAAACCATTGCAGACGAACCTCACGCATTTTCTTGTTAATTCCCGCGACACAAAATCGTTCCCTTATTCTTTCATTGGGGAAGTGATCCAACCTAGTAACGCCAGCTGTCCAACTAAGCATCTTGCTCTCCATGACACAGCCGAAGTTCTGCTTCCTTGGTGCTCGGCCAACATTCAGTACCATAAAAGGCCACGGGACGAATGACAGTGCGGTAAATCTTCAATTTAAGGTGGTCATTCATCTGGCGATCGCACATGACACCTGTCGCTGCTCACCACTTCATCCACGCAGCATTAATTCTTACGTTGACCTCCTCGGTGAGACGACCTTCAGCAGTTATCGTAGAGCCAAGGTAATTAAACTTTGCCATTCGAGGCAGATCATCGCCATCGAATTGGATTGTTCCGATTTATTCTGCATCCGATGTCATTTATTCTGTTTTACCTTTGTTAATCCGCAGGCCATATTGACTTAACCGATCACTCCATTCCTGGACTTGATGTTGGAGATCCAGCTTGTTTCGAGCGGCCAACATAAAGTCATCAGCGTAAAGAATGGTCCAAGGTAACGGTTGTTGTAGATCTACAGTAACCGTGTTTATGACCATCATGAACAGCAATGGGGACAGGGCCGAACCTTGATGAACACCAACTGTTACATGGAAGGTTTCCGACGCTCGTGCGTCAGCTTGGACGCAACTTCTTGGGTCCGTGTAGAGGAACTGTACCCAGTTGACAAGGTACCATAGGATGCCATGTTGTCGGTGAGTCAACCAGATCAAGTCATGCGGCACACGATCAAAAGCCTTTCCGAGATCTAAGAAAGTAAGGTGCAACGGTTTATTCTTTTCACGATGCTTTTCTACTAAAAGCCTTGTGGCGTGGATTGCATCTGCTGTGCTGCAATATTTCACAAATCCAGCTTAGTTTTTGGACAGCTGGGTGATCGCACGTATCATCTTATCATGAATGCGCTCGTAGACCTTCTTGGTGTGACAGATGAATCGAATTGGTCTGTAATCAGCACACTCAGCTGTACTTCCTTCTTTTTGAAGATGGGTATCGTGATGCTATGTTACCAATCAAGTGGCGTTCGTCCTTCTTTGACAATTAGGTTGAAGAGCCTTGCCAGCCAATCCGCTGGATCCCTCATCTGAGAGCACCATAGCTCCGCCGCGATGTCATCTGGACCAGTTGCCTTCCCTGCTTTCATTGGTTTCAAGGCACCTGCAACCTCTACGGCATCAATAGGTTTAATAGGACCTTCGACAGCATTAGCGACATGTATCTGCTTGTGCTAGAATTCCTCCGTTGAGACCTTCTCAAAGTAGTTTCCCAGACGTTATCTCACCTTCTTCCAGTCGACGAACAAAATGCTGTTATCGTCATTGATGCTATAGAAGCGTGGGATATATTGAGAATTAAGGAGCCTGGATTTGACGAGGCGATAGATGCCCCGCTCTCCCTTGCGTGAGTCAAGCTTCGAGTAGAGGTCTGCGTACCGAGCAGATTTTATCGCAGCAACAGCCTTCTTCGCTTCTCTGCGGGCCATTTTGTAAGCATTCCAACGAGAAGTTTTGTCTTCCAGAAATCGTGGTAAAGCTGTTTCTTCTTGCATACCGCAATTTAGACTGCGACAATTCCAAAGCCACGTGTCGTCTTCTGGGATTCGTAAGTCCAAGAATAGCATTATCACTTATTATAATTAATATTATCCAACATGAAGGTTCACCTTATCATAACAGCTATGCGGGCAGAGACAAGTGTGGCTTGCTCAAGGTAACGTCGTCGTTTCAACAAGAATATACATGTCGAGAATTAACCAGCCAGGCAATTGCATGTGGCGGGTTTAACGTTACCGTTTCGAACAAGACCAAACCTGTTGCGCGACGTCAGAGGATTTGGTCATCCATGTAATGTAATTTTTATTTATATACTAGATGAACCCGGCATGCGTTGCAACGCCAATCAAAGAAAGTGTTGGCGTTGTAATTTTGTTTCTTGAAGTGCTTTTGGATACACAATTCTTTTTTTCAATTTCCACAAATTGCCTCCAAACTATCGTACAATGGATTAACTAATTTACAAACATTCGTGGGAACGTCCACAATAACTCACCAAAGTTTCATTGCAATCGGATGAATGGCATATGAATTTCAATTATACGATTCGTGTGCTGTCACTCATTTGTTGAATCAACTCATTCGCTGCCTACTGTGAAATGGATTTACTAAGTTAGAAACCTAAACGTAAGAGCACACAACAACTCATCAAAGTTTCTTCACAAGCGATGAACGCATAGAGGATTATGTTGAAACGCTTCAAGCGTCGTCACTCATTTGTTGCATCTACTCCTGCGATAAATATTGAAAAATGGATTTACTAAGTCGATACCCTTCCCTGGCGTTTAACAATTACTCATCAAAGTTTCATCGCAATCGGATGAATGGCATATGAAAGCATATGGGATTTTGTTTAAACAATTCGCAGGCCGTCACTCATTTGTTGAAACTACTCGAACGCTACCTTTTGTAAAATGGATTTAATAAGCCTGAGACCTACCCTGGAGTATACTCACCGAACCATCAAAGTTTCATCGCAGTCGGATGAATGGTATATGAACGCATACGGGACTTTGTTGAAACGATTCGAGTACCGTCGCCCATTAGATGAATCTACTCGTGCGCTACTTATTGTTAAGTGCAAGTACTAAGCCAGAAACCCTTCCTGGAGTGTACACAACAATTCTTCAAAGTTTCATCGCAATCGGATGAAAGTTTTATGAACGCACACGGGACTTTGTTGAAACGATTCGCGTGCCGTCGCCCATTAGATGAATCTACTCGTGCGCTACCTATTGTAAAATGGATTTACTAAGCCTGAAACCTTCCCTGGAGTGTACATAATATCTCATCCAAGTTTCATCGCTATCGGACGAATGGTATATGAACGCATATGGGCCTTTGTTGAAACGCTTCGCACGTCGTCGCTCATTTGTTGAATCTACTCGTGCTCTACCAATATTGTAAAATGGATTTACTAAGTTGAAGTCCTTCCCTGGCGTGAACAAAACAACACAACAACGAATCTAACGCAATTTTTTGAAGCTACTCGCGTGCTATCTATTGTAAATTGTGTTTACTATGCCTATAACGTTCCCGGGAGTGTGCAAAACAACTCAACAAAATTTAATCGCAATCGGATGAATTGTGTATGAACGCAAAGCCATCACTTATTTGTTCAAACTACTCGCACGGTATCTATTGCAAATTGGATATACTAATCCTATAAATATCCCAGGAGTGTGCACAACAACTCATCAAAGTTTCATTGCAATTGATGAATGGTATATGAACGCACACGGGACTTTGTTTAAACGATTCAGGTGACATTTGTTGAATCTAATTGTACGATACCTATTGTAAAGTGGAATTACTATGCCAAAAACCTTCCCTGAATTCTACACAACATCTCACCCAAGTTTAATCGCTATCGGGCGAATGGAATATGAACGAATACGGGACTTTTTTGAAACTCTTCGCGCTTCTTCCCTCATTTGTTGAATCTACTTGTGCGCTACCTAATGTAAAATGGATATACTAAGCCTGAAACCTTCCCTGGAGATTACACAACAACTCACCCAAGTTTAGACGCTATCAGACGAATGGTATATAAATGAGTACGGGACTATGTTGAAACACTTTGCGCGTCGTCGCTCATTTGTTTCATTTTCTTGTGCGATACCTAGTGTAAAGTGGATTTACTAACCCAGGAACCTTCCCTGAAGTGTACACAACATCTCACCCAAGTTTCATCGCTATCAGACGAATAGTATATGAACGCATATGGGACTTTGTTGAAGCGCTTCGCGCGTCGTCGCTCATTTGTTGAAACAACTCGTGCGCTAACTATTACAACATGGATAACTAAGCCAGAAACCATCCCTGTAGTGTACACAACCACTCACCCAAGTTTCATCGCTAACGGACGAATGGTTTGTGAACGCATACAGGGCTTTGTTGCAACGCTTCGCCTGTCGTTGCCCATTTGTTGAATCTACTCGTGCGCTATTCATTGTTAAGTGGATTTACTAAACCAGAAACCTTCCCTGAAGTGTACACAACATCTCACCAAAGATTCATTGCTATCAGACGAATAGTATATGAACGCATACGGGACTTTGTTGAAACGCTTCGCGCGTCGTCCCTCATTTGTTGAAACTACTCGTGCGATAACTATTACAACATGGATAACTAAGCCAGAAACCATCCCTGTAGTGTGCACAACCACTCACCCAAGTTTCATTGCTAACGGACGAATGGTATGTGAACGCATCGAGTGCTTTTTTGCAACGCTTCACCCGTCATCGCTCATTTGTTGAATCTACTCGTGCACTAGCTATTGTTAAGTGGACTTACTAAGCCAGAAACCTTACCTGAAGTGTACAGAACATCTCACCCAAGTTCCATCGCAATGGGATGAATGGTATATGAACGCATGTGGGACTTTCTTGAATCAAACGCACGCCATTTTGTTGAAGCTACTCGCGCGCCATCTATTGTAAATTGGATTTATTCGTCCTATAACTTTTCCGGGGCTGTGCCCAACAACTCACCAAAATTTGATCGCAATCGGATGAATTGTATATGAACGCGTCGCCATTACGCATTTGTTTAAACTACTCGCACGCTATTTATTTTGAAGTGGATAAACTATGGCTGTAAACCTCCCGGAATTGTGCACAACAACTCACCAGAATTCGATCACAATCGGATGAATGGTTTATGAACGCATAAAATACGAAGAAACAGACATTCCTTTACATATATATATATACTAGCTGTACACGGCAAGCGTTGCAATGGCAATCAAAGAAAGAGTTGGCGTTGTAACATTGTTTGTTGAAGCGCTTATGGATTCCCATATCTTTTTCATTTCTGCTAACCACCTCTAAACTATCGTAAAATTAATTTACTATCTCAGAAAAAAATCTGTGAAGCGTGCTCAACAACTCACCAAAGTTTCATCGCAATGAAATGAATGGTATATGAACGCATACGGGACTTTGTTGGAACGATTCGAGCGCCGTCACACATTTGTTGAATATACTCGTACTGTACCCTCATTCTCATGACTGGAATGCCTTTATGGGAAGGTAATATGTAATTACTTGTGAACATGAAGGGAGAGTCAGGATCATATGTTTCGCGACCCACAAGTTGACTTTGGATAGCAATCACGACGAGAGAAGCGAGGCGCATGCGTTGCAAGTACTGTTGTCACAGCTGATTGGTTAGGGGTATTGATTATTTTATCGACTAGCAACAAGAGATAAATTATGCCCTTTGGATGGGAATTCAAGTTTTTTATACGTTCTGGCGTATTTTAACATGTCGGTAATTATAGCAGTTGTTGGATTATTAACTACTTTCAATAATTGAAATCTTAGGAACACGGAAATAAGATATTTGCATCTTAGCAGTTCGAGTTTTGAGCACTCGTGGCGCGACGGTAGGTGACCTCGCAGTCGCGACCTGGCTTGAACAACGGAGAGGGTAGATTGGATTATACCACGCACGATTACACATGTATCGAGTTATACCGGTGACCGGCGGGGAAATGTCACGTGAACCGTGAGTGAAAGTTCGCCTTGAGTAGCGTACTGCTATTGTACGGCAGGGAGTTTCCTTAGGGCCGTATTCACCATCGCCGGTAAACTCTTCCATTATCTAAGATTTCGAAAACTCGGTTAATACTATTATCTGAGATAACATAAACATCGGTATTCACCATTGCCTTTATTATCTCGGTTTTCGAAATCTCGGTTTTCGTTTCAATGTGTACTGCATCGCTGAAATGTTCATATATAAGCACTGGAAACAGTTGAATAGCGCCCCGCAAATCATTTGTTTATTGTCAAAACAAAGTTCTGTTCTGTAGCTTTATAGGTTAGGTGTGAGACATAGTGCAGTATATATTCGTAAATAATGTCAAGTTTTGAATTCAAACGTAGGAAGAGGCCTAATATGACACCACAGGAGAAGCAATTACTGATAGATTTAGTGGCTGAGAATATCAGCATCATTGAGAATAAGAAAACAGACGGTGTTGCAACATTAATTAAAAACGAGCGATGGGAAAAAATGGCTACAGAATTCAATACACAAGGGCACGGGCCTGCTCGAGATGCAGTAAATTTAAGAACAGTTTGGGATAACATCAAGAAAGCTGCCAGAAAAGCATCCTCGGAGGGCAAGATTGAAGTGTTGAAGAAGGTGGAGGCTCTAGTAACATCAAAAAAGATCCTATTCTAGAAAGAGCTATTGAACTTATTAAACCTTCCGTAGAAGGACTGAGAAACCCTTACGACGACGACAGTGAATTATCACAACTATTGGAGACGCCAGTTATTGACAGTGATGATGCTGTAGTATTAGCGGAGGGATCTGGTCCTACAACTACCAATTTTGAGGTGACTTGGAGCAAGTACACATCAAATATGCTCAAGTCTCCGATACATCCAACACTACAAACCAATAAAAACAGCAATAGTGTTACCAGTGCCCAAGTCGAGTACGTCAATGAAGTTGATAAGCCTGATCACTCCTCAGAGTCAGTTAGAACTCCATTAGCTACCTCTTCAGGTAGGGCTGCGCGCCGAAGACCAATGGTAAGCAAGTCAGGAGAGCCTTTGGCAAAAATTCATAGGTTGAAGGCTGAGGCAATAATAAAGAGCACTGAAGAAGCCACACAGGAACATTTATGGAAAAAGGAGCTTCACTTCCTTCAAATGGAGCAGGAGAAAATAAAGCTGGCGGCAGATGAAATAAGGCTTGAAAGAGAGAAGGAGCTTCTTAAGCAAGACCAATTAAAAACTCAAATAATGGAAAAGCAATTAAAATCCATGTAATTCAATAGTTTCCTTCTCATTATACAAGTGTTGCATTCCCAATAAAATACTTCTGTAGTACGTATCAATTAGTGTTCTTCTCCCAAAATTGTCCCGACGAGCCACATTATATTGATCAGCTTGTCCATCAATTTGACCGTCCCTTAAAAGTTCAGCCCATGGTACTGGTAGTTCTAGCTGTGGATCGTCCTGAGGTAGCTCTTCTCCTGCTTGTCGCACAATGTTATGTAGAACGGCTGTAGCAGTTATCACTGGAAACGTGTGCTCTAACGCTAAATTCATACCTAAAGCAAGAACCGGGAATCTTCGCTTCCATATGCCAAACACTCGCTCTATCACATTTCTTGTTCTTATTTGCGACTCGTTATAAAGATTCTCTTCGGGTGTGTGAACTGCATCCAGAGGAGGCAATAGGTACGATCTACAAGGGTAGCCAGCATCTACTAATAATACTGAATCCCCGTACACACCTTGTTCGAACCTGGCTCGTTGTACACAGTTGTTGAAAATCGTACTATCATGACTACTTCCAGGCCATCTAGCTACGAGGTTAGTAAATTCCATATTACAATTACATATTGCTTGCACATTCAGCGAAAAATAACCCTTTCTGTTTCGGAATAATTCGGCATGATTACCTCCGGGAGAACGTATTCGAATATGGGTACAGTCCATTGCCCCTACTGCTTTTGGAAATCTGGCAATGTAATAAAACCCATCTGTGTTTGCTTTATAGCCTCAGGTGTTTGCGGAAGACTGATGTAGCGAGGTCGTAAAGCGGCTATGGCAGCACTCACACGATGCACGATTCGGCAAGCTGTTGGTTGACTCACTCCTGTAAAATCCGCTACGCTCAGCTGATTACTACAAGTAGCATAAAACCTTAATGCAAGCAGCAATTGATTTATTGGCGACACAGAATGGTTCCTGAAAGACCACAAATATAACTATTCAGTTGTTAAATTTACAGTGAATGCTTTCTATATACCGTACTCACTATTGGAGTTATAGTATTCATCTAATTACCTGTCCGTTGCAAACTCAAGGTTAGGTTCTATGATGGACAATACTGACAACGTAGAAGATTTAGATAACCTAAAACGTGTGATAAAATCAACATCATCGTAATCCTCAAAATATGAGGCACGTTCTTTTATCCACCTAGGCCGTTTCCCTCCATATTCTTGCTGATATTCTTCGTCACTATCGCTTTCTCCAGCATTTATTAAGCATTCCATTCGTCTGCGCGCCATTTTGTTCTGTTGATTATCTTAGTTTTCGGCATTTTACCGGTCAAACTTCCTCCAGTAAAGTGATTAACCAGGATAATCCCTATTAACCGAGATAATTGTGTTGGTGAATAACGACATAGCTATTATCTGAGATTCTTGCAGCTATAAACCAAGATAATCAAATTACTGGCGTTGGTGAATACGGCCCTTAGTTTCAGTTCCGATTAGGCCATCGCGAACGAAATGAAAACGCAGCTTGTCTTGCTAGATAACTGTTCATTATAGGCCAGCAGTATTGTGGCCGTGATAGGTGGATACTTGCTTTTACAAGCATATAGTCATAATTTTCATTTAGTTGACATTCTTCGCATTGGAACTGGCCGTATCGATACACTCATCTCGTGTGTGTTGTTAGAACAATTAGCACCTCCATTTGAGAAGCTTTTCTCAATACGAGTGCTTGGATATTGAATATACTTTATATATAGGGCTTAACTCATATGTCTGTGATCTTGCAATTATGTTGAGCAATTTCATGTCAAGAGGAAAGGCTGCTATGTGCTTTAGTAACTTAACCATGGGCGGTTAGGTGATATAAGCATGAGTGTCACTGTAGGAGCGAAGTCACGTCCATTTTGATGCTATACGTCTTGCGGCCCCTGCTGGTGATTGCGAACACAGCTGTTGTATTGCAATACAGTGTGTTTCGAAATGACCCGATTGCGCGAGGCCAGTGAACTTTGGTGTTCGAGCCGTTATAAACATAACTGCGTGCTGCGGTTGGTAGGACGTTATCCGAGGATGAAAGGATCTGTCGTTGATATTAGAGTGGAACATTCAGTCAGGATGGGAGATGTCTCGAGATCCAGGGTTCGTTTCTCGCTTTCCTGGACAGTGAAGACTTCTATTGCTTACAAGGAGGGAACAGTCATGCAGGACATGACTGTGTTCTTTCGGGGTCTACAAGAATCATCTAAGGTACAGAATTAACCATCTTCAATCGTAGCTAAGCATGTTTATTCTAACGTTGTCACCCTGCCATATTTTTTTTTATAGATAGGATTTTTCGTAGAATGTCTAAGAATGGAGTTTAGGTTTGATCCTGGTGTCAATACTGATTCTATTCTGGACAGGGTTTTGATTCTACTAAAAGGATGCACCCATTGTAATTAAATGTATTATAGTTTAATTTTCTTTTGATTACTGTAAATTCAAGTTCATTTTATGGGGAATTTATTTAATGTAGAGAAGAGGAACTTTAGGCCACTCAAGATTCATCATTTTTCGTGTTTGATTTATATTGTAAATGAACACTAGTTTTATGCCTTCATATGACATTACTCGAGTTTGGGTAGACTCAGTTTGGAGTTACTACTCCCGTAAGTCAACTTAGAAGACTGTTATACACTCGAAAGTGAAATTTCAGTATTCAGGTTGATTTTCGAATACTGCAGTAAGCTTTATGAAGCAGGTTCAATGAAGAAAGCGGATTTGTTTTGATTTGCTAGGAATTTATTCCGAATTTTGACTTGATCCAGGTACTTTCTAACGTAATTTTTTTTTTGAGATTCTGCATTACGTTTGCTTTAATAGATTCCATCAAGATCCATTATTGATGGACTAGACAGATGTTTTAAACATAGTTTGAAGACATTTGAATACATTCACCCTATGTTATTAACGCGAATCCCAGACTAGATTTATGTGAAAGCAGATATATCGCCAAAGCTGCAATTGTTATTTAACACTTATTGAAAGCTATGCATATTGATCGTGAATAATAATAACATAAGAGCAAATGAAATAATAATTTAACAGTGATTAATTGAACTGTAAAGAAACTTGTATAACTTAAGCAACAATATTTCATAGTGAATGTGATCTGTCAACTAAGCCGAATTCTTTGTTCACCAAGAAAGATAATTAATGAAGCGCTAAAGGTATAGTAGTAGTGTCTGATAATATAAATGATATGAATGCTTAGTGTAGCATGATATTTAATGGCAAAGCCATGTAAAGGCTAATGTCCTTGATTATTAAAAGGGTATTCAATGGAATATTCCAAGTTGTAGTATGGAAAGTAATCCACTCAGATAGATTGTGAAATTAGGGCAGTTTATTTCAGTATCAGTTCAAGTAAATAATCTGTTGTGGAAATCATGCATTTTAGGCATGTTGAATTAAACCTACCTAGTAAAATTTTCGACCATTTGTATCAATGCAATGCTTAACAGGCGTTATAACAATCACTAATTCCGGTCTGGTGAGGACAGTTCATTTAAAGGGGTGTTAAAATTAAATTAAAGAAGTTAATTTTTGACTTAGCTTTATTGCTCGGTCAGAAGAGATGAATAAAATAAGAGAAACACAGCAAACACAAATATAATAAACCACACGGAAGATGTCACTCCTGAATCCTATTTAAAAAACACTAAGAAGGTGTTACAAAATAACTGTACATTTGTATTATAGCTTTAAATATATATTTTTTCAGGGTATAAATTGATGTATGTCTTGTAAATATGAACATTACCAGGGTTTATATTTAAATGTTCCAATTGCTGTCAACATTTATGTTGAATCATGTTTATGATTTGTGTTCACTCATACTTGGGTAAAATGCAGTCAATAACATTGATGAATGTGGGGGCTGGCATTTTTCTCCCATGTTCATGAAACGTCGGATGGAAGTTGGGCACTCTGCCTTGAAGTATAATATAGTGACTTACACTATATTTTCCTTTCCAGAATATTTTTATTTGATCAATTTAAAATCTTCGAAGTGTGGTACTTTATAGAAACGATAAGAGAACACGTTAAGAAGGCCAGCGGTGGGTATTTCAGTGGTTTTCCCACACACCAAAGACTGCGTTAATCGTTATTCTTGTGATTTTGAGCTTTCTTATGTCGTTTACCATAGTTTTTCTTAACGTAGTCTCAGTTAGGAATTCCTGTACCCCATTTCCTCGTCTTATGTTGGGTAAAATCTGGCAAATTTTCTAGCCGGGGTTTCCAGGCTCTACGATCCAGCTGTCTTCGTGGGATTCCAACATGCTGATGGTAGGTATTTCGGGTATAGTACGCTACCTATTGTAAAATGGATTTACTAAGTCGAAAACCTTCCCTGGCGTGTACACAACAACTCATGAGAGTTTCATCGCAATCGGATGAATGCCATATGAACGCATTCGGGATTTTGTTTAAACGATTCGCGCGCCGTCACTCATTTGTTGCATCTACTTGTGCGCCACCCATTGAAAAACGGATTTACTTATTCATACACCTTCGCAGGACTGTACTCAACTCACAAAAGTTTTATCATAATCGTATGAATGGTATATCCACGCATACGGGATTTGGTTGAAACGATTCACGCGCTGCCGCTCATTAATTGAATCTACTCGTGGGCTTCTAATTGTAAAATGGATTTACTAAATCAAAAATCTTTGCGGGAAAGGAAACAACATTTCTCCAAATACCATTGCAATTGAATGAATGGTATATGAACACATACGGATTTTTTTAAACGATACACGCCATTACACATTTATTGAATCTAATCGTGCGCTACCTATTGTAAAAAGGATTTACTACGTCAGAAACCTTTCCTGGAGTGTCCACAACAATTCAACCAAAGTTTCATAGCAATCGGATGAATGGTATATGAACTAATACGGGACTTTGTTTAAGCGATTCGCGTGCCGTAGCTCATTTGTTGAATCTACTTGTGCGCTACCTAACTAAGTATGAAACTTTCCCTCGAGTGTACACAAAAACTCACCCAAGTTTAATCGCTATCGGACGAATGGTATATGAACGCATACTGGACTATGGTAAATCACTTCGTACGTGGTCGCTCATTTGTTTAATCTACTTGTGCGATACCTATTGTAAATTGTATTTACTAACCCAGAAACCTTCCCTGAAGTGTACACAACATCTCACCCATGTTTCATCGCTATCAGACGAATAGTATATGAACGCATACGGGACTTTGTTGCACATTTCGCGTGTCGTCGCTCATTTGTTGAATATACTCATGCGCTACCAATTATAACATGGATTTACTAAGCCAGAATCCTTGCCTATAGTGTACACAACCTCTCACCCAAGTTTCATCGCTATCGGACGAATGGTATGTGAAATCATACAGGACTTTGTTGAAACGCTTCGCCGGTCGTTGCGCATTTGCTGAAACTACTCGTGCGCGAACTATTGTAAAATGGATTTCCTAAGCCAAAAACCTTTCCTGAAGTGTACACAACAGCTCACCCAAGTTGCATCGCTATCAGACGAATGGTATGTGAACTCATACAGGACTTTGTTGAAACGCTTCGCCGGTCGTTGCGCATTTGCTGAATCTACTCTAGCGCTATTTATTGTTAAGTGGATTTACTAAGCCATAAACCTTACCTGAAGTGTACAGAACATCTCACCCAAGTTTCATCGCAATGGGATGAATGCTATATGAACGCATGTCGGACTTTCTTGAAACAAACGCACGCCATTTTGGTGAAGCTATTCGCGCGCGATCTATTTTAAATTGGATTTACTACGCCTATAACTTTTCCGGGACTGTGCACAACACCTCACCAATATTTGATCGCAATCGGATGAATTGTATATGAACGCATCACCATAACGCATTTGTTTAAACTACTCGCGCGCTATCTATTGTGAAATGGATTAACTATGCCTATGGACATCTCGAAAGTGTGTACAACAACTCACCAAAATTTGATCGCAATCGGATGAATGGTTTATGAACGCATAAAAGACGAACTGACAGACATTCCTTTTTATATATATACAAGCTGTACCCGGCATGCGTTGCAATGCCAATCAAAGAAAGTGTTGGCGTTGAAATTCTGTTTCTTGAAGTGCTTTTGGATACACAACATGTTAACTGCCTCTAAGCTATCGTAAAATGGATTTTCTCATTTAGAATCATTCGTGGAAGCGTGCACAACAACTTTCAAAAGTTTCATCGCTGTCACTCATTTGTTGAATCTACTCGTACGCTACCTGTTGTGAAATGGATTTACTAAGTCGAAACCCTTCCCTGGCGTGTACACAATAACTCATCAATGATTCATCGCAATCGGATGAATTGTATATGCACGTATACGGGTTTTTGTTTAAACGATTCGTGCGCTGTCACTCATTTGTTGAATCTACTCGTGCGCTACCTATTGAGAAATGTATTACTAAGTCGAAGCCCTTCCCTGGCGTGTACACAATAACTCATCAAGTTTTCATCGCAATCGAAGAATGTTATATGAACGCAATAGGGGATTTTGTTGAAACGCTTCGCGCGTCGTCACCCATTTGTTACATCTACTCTTGCGCTACTTATTGTGAAATGGATTTACTAAGTCCCCTTCCCTGGCGGGTACACAATAACTGATCAATGTTTCATCGCAATCGGATGAATAGTATATGAACGCATACCTGATTTTGTTTAAACGATTCGCGCTCCGTCTCTCATTTGTTGAATCTACTCGTGCGCTACCTACTGTAAAATGTATTTACTAAGTTAGAAACCGTCACGTAAGTGTCCACAACATCTCACCCAAGTTTCATCGCTATCGGACTAATGGGATATGAAGACAGAGGGGACTGTATTGAAACGCTCCGCATGTCGTCGTTCATTTGTCGAATCAACTCGTGTGCTACCTACTGTGAAATGTATTTACTAAGCCAGAAACCTTCCTTGGAGTGTCCACCATATTTCACCCAAGTTTCACCGCTAACGGCAGAATGGTATATGACCTTATACGGGACGTTGTTGAAACGCTTCGCGCGTCGTCCTTCATTTGTTGAATCAACTAGTGCGCTGCATATTGTATAGTGGATTTACTAAGCCAGAAATTTTCCATGACGTGTACACAACATCTCACCCAAGTTTCATAGCTACGGACGAATGGTACATGAATGCATACGGGACTTGGTTGAAACGCTTCGCGTGTCGTCGCTCATTTGTTGATTCTACTCTTGCGCTACATATTGTAATATGGATGTACTCAGCCAGAAACCTTCCCTGGAGTGTACACAACATCTCACCGAAGTTTCATCGCAATCAGATGAATGGTATGTGAACGTATACGGGACGTTGTCGAAACGCTTCGCGCGTAGTCACTCATTTGTTGAATATAAACGTGCGCTTCGTATTGTAAAATGGATTTACTTAGCCAGAAACCTTTCCTGGAGTGTACACAACAATTCACCAAACATTTATCACTATCAGACGACTGGTATATGACTTTATACGGGACTTTGTTGAAACGCTTCGCGTGTCATCGCTCATTTGTTGAATCTACTGGTGCGATACCTATTGTAAAATGTATGTACTAAGCCAGAAACCTTCCCTGGAGTGTACACAACATCTCACCCAAGTTACATCGCTATCGGATGAATGGTATATGAAATTATATGGGACTTTGTTGAAACGCTTCGCACGTCGTTGCTCATTTGTTGATTCTACTCGTGCTCTACCTATTTTAAAGGGATTTACTAAGCTAGAAACCTTTCCTGGAGTGCACACAAAATCTCACCCTAGTTTCATCGCTATCGGACGAATGGTATATGAACGCAAACGTGACTTTGTTGAAATACTTCGCGCGTCGTAGCTCATTTGTTGAATCTACTCGTGCGCTGCCTATTGTAAAGTGGATGTACTAAGCCAGAAAATTTCCCTGCAGTGTACACAACATTTTACGCAAGTTTCATCGCATTGCGTGTCGTCGCTCATTTGTTGAATCTACTTGTGCGCTATCTCCTGTGAAATGTATTCATTAATTTTGAAACCTTCACGTAAGTGTACACAACATCTAACCCAAGTTTCATAGCTATCGGACGAATGGTATATGAACACATACGGGACTTTGTTGAAATGCTTCGCGCATCGTCGCTCATTTGTTGAATCTACGCGTGCGCTACCTATTGTAAAATGGATTTACTAAGTCAGAAACCTTCCTTGGAGTGTACTCAACATCTCACCCAAGTTTCATCGCAATCGGACGAATGGTATATGAACGCATAGGAGACATACCCACAGACATACAGACAAACTATCACGTAACATTGATTTTTATATATATAGACTAGCTGTACCCGGCACGCGTTGCAATGTCAATAAATGAATATGTTGGGGTTTTGACTTCGTTAGTTGCAGTGCTTTTCGATTCCCAATATTTTCTTCTTTTTCCGTTAACCACCTCTAAACTATTATAAAAAAATAATTTACAATCTCAGAAACATTCACGGGAGCGTGATCAACAACTCACGAAAGTTACATCGCAATGAAATGTATGGTATATGAACGCATACGGGACTGCTAAAACGATTAGAGCGCCGTCACCCATTTGTTGAATATACTCGTACGCTACCTATTGTAAAATGGATTTACTAACTCGAAAACCTTTCCTGGCGTGTACACAACAACTCATCAAAGTTTCATCGCAATCGGATGAATGGCTTATGAACGCATACGGGATTTTGTTTAAACGATTAGCGCCGTCACTCATTTGTTGAATCTTCTTGTGCGCCACCCATTGAAGAACAGACTTACTAATTCATGAAACTTAGCAGGACTGTACTCAGCTCTCCAAAGATTTATCACACTCGGATGAATGGTATATTATCGCATACGGGACATTATTGAAACGATTCACTTGCTTTCGCTTATTAGTTAAATCTACCCGATTGCTACCAATTTTAAAATGTATTTACTAAATCGGAAACCTTCGCGGGAGTGGAAACAACATTTCACCAAATTTCATTGCAATCGCATGAATGGTATATGAACGCCTACGGAATTTCGTTTAAACGATACGCGTGCTGTTACCTAAGTGTTGAATCTACTCGTGCGCTACCTGTTACACAATGGATTTAGTAAGTCAGAAACCTTTCCTCGGGTGTACACAACAATTCACTAATGTTTCATATTAATCGGATAAATGGCATATGAACGCATACGAGACTTTGACTTTGATAAAACGATTCACGTGGCGTCGCTCATTTGTTGATTCTACTCGTGCCCTACTTATTGTAAAGTGGATTTACTAAGCCAGAAACCTTCCAGGAAGTGTACACAACATCACAACCAAGTTTCATCGCTATCCGACAAATGGTACATGAACGCATACGGAAATTTGTTGAAACGCTTCGCGCATCTTCGCTCATTTGTTGAATCAACTCGTGCGCTGCCTATTGTAAAATGGATTTACTAAGCTTGAAACCTTCCCTGGAGTATGGTATATGAATCCATTCGTGCGCTACCTATTGTAACATGGATTTACTAAGCTAGAAATCTCCCCTGAAGTGTACACAACATCTCACCCTCGTTTCATCGCTATCGGACAAATGGTTTGTGAACGCATACTGATCTGTGTTGAAACGCTTCCCCCGTCGTCGCTCAATTGTTGAATCTATTGTTAATTGGATCTACTATGCCTATAACTTTTCCTGGAGTATGCAGAACAACACACCAAAATTTGGTCGCAATCGGATGAATTGTAGGCTATATGAACGCATCGCCAACACTCATTTGTTTAAAATACTCGCGTGCTGTCCATTGTAAATAGAATTGACTATGCCTATAATAATTTCGGAAGTGTTCACAACAACTCACCAAAGTTACATAGCAATCAGATGAATGGTATATGACTTGGTTGAAACGATTCGCGTTCCGTCGCTCATTTGTTGAATCTACTTGTGCGATACCTATTGTAAAGTGGATGTAATATGCCAGAAACCTTCCCTGATGAGTACACAACAACTTACCCAAGTTTCATCGCTATCGGACGAATGGTATATGAACGCATACGCGACTTTCTTGAAACGCTTCGCGCGACTTCGCTAATTTGTTGAATCTACTTGTGCGCTACCTATTGAAAAATGGATTTACTGAGCCTAAATCTTTCCCTGGAGTGAACACAAAAACTCACCGAAGTTTAGTCGCTATCGGACTAATGGTATATGAATGCATAAGGGACTATGTTGAAACACTTCGCGCGTCGTCGCTCATTTGTTTAATCTACTTGTGCGATACCTATTGGTAAGTGGATTTACTAACCCAGAAATCTTCCCTGAAGTGTACACAACATCTCAGCCAAGTTTCATCACTATCAGACGAATAGTATATGAACGCATACGGAACTTTGTTGCAACGCTTCTCACGTCGTCGCCCATTTGTTGAATCTACTCAAGCGCTACATATTATAACATGGATTTACTAAGTCTGAAACCTTGCCTGTAGTGTACACAACTTCTCACCCAAGTATCATCGCTATCAGACGAATGGTATATGAACGCATACAGGACTTTGTTGAAACGCTTCGCCCGTCGTCGCTCATTTGTAGAATCTACACGTGCGTTACCCATTATAACATGGATTTACTAAGCCAGAAACCTTGCCTGTGGTGTACACAACCTCTCACCCTAGTTTCATATCTATCGGACGAATGGTATGCGAACGCATACAGGACTTTGTTGAATCGCTCCGCCCGTCGTCACTCATTTGTTAAATCTACTCGTGCGCTACCTATTGTTAAGTGTTTTCACTAAGCCAGAAACCTTACCTGAAGTGTACAGAATTTCTCACCAAAGTTACAACGCAATGGGATGAATGGTATATGAACACATGTGGGACTTTCTTGAAACAAACGCACGCCATTTTGTTGAAGCTACTCGAGCGCCATCTATTGTAAATTGGATTTACTACGCCTATTACTATTCCTGGACTGTGCAAAACAACTCACCAAAATTTTATCGCAATCGGCCGAATTGTGTATGAACGCACCGCCATTACGTATTTGTTTAAACAACTCGCACGCTATCTATTGTGAAATGGGTAAACTATGCCTATGACCATCCCGTAAGTGTTTACAATAACTCACCAACATTTGATCGCAATCGGATGAATGATTTATGAACGCATGAAAGACGAACACACAGACATTCCTTTTTAAATATTTATATAAGATAAGATATAAGATAAGATAAGACAAGCTGTACCCGGCATGCGTTGCAATGCCAATCAAATAAAACTATTGGCGTTCTAATTTTGTTTCTTGATGTCTGTTTGGATACACAATATTTTTTCCAATTTCTGTTAACTGCCTCTAAACTATCATAAAATGGATTAACTAAATAAGAAACATTCGTGGGAGCATGCACAACAACTCGCCAATGTTTCATCGAAATCGGATGAATGGCATATGAACACATACGGGACTTTGTTGAAACACTTCGCACGTCGTCGCTCATTTTTTGAATCTACTCTTGCGCTACCTCTTGTAAAATGGATTTACTAAGCCAGACACCTTCCCTGTCGTGTACACAATATCTCACCCTATTTTCATCGCAATCGGATGAATGGTGTATGAACACATACGGTACTTTGTTGAAACGATTCGCGCGCCATCGCTCATTTGTTGAATCTAATCGTGCGCTGCCTATTATAAGATGCATGTAAGTAGGTAATATAAGCCGAAGGTGGGGCAGGGGCTAATGTGCAAGATGGCCGCCGTGTGATTCTAAGTCGATATTTCACGAACCCATGGTCGGATTTGAACAAATTAGGTGTCGTAGGACTCGGGCTAACGTCCTCCTTACTCTGGACAACTTATTTTAACCCTCAAAATAAAACCTACCCCTACTATGGGGTGAAATTGTAATTATTTAGTAAAAGTCGCTTTCCAAATGCGACAGACATGGGGCCCGCTACCAGTATGAAATTAAATGTTGTTCCACATGAAGAACATGCGAAGACCTGAATGCCGCTATGAATTAACATTTTTTTTGTTTTTTTTTTGTTTTTACGCATGCATACTTCGGGATTTTGTAAGAGGGCGAGCTTGTCGAATAATTATTTAAAAATGAGTTATTTAAAAAAAAAAAGATTGAAAACTAATAGGTCATGCGCTTTTTAATATCTCATGCACCTATAAGGCTAGGGACTTGTATGAGGGGTCGTTGGACTTGGGTTAATTACCTCTTTCTGAATGTATTTTTGAAATTTTGGCAAAAGGGCCTAAATACACTTTTGTTAATATCTCACAAACCAATAAGGCTAGGGACTAGTATGAGGGGTCGTTAAACTTGGGGTAACACTCTGTTTTTGAATGTATTATTTATTTTTGTGAAAGGGGCCTAACTGCACTTTTGCTAATATCTCGCAAACCAATAAAGCTAGGGATTTGTATGAGGGGTTGTAGGACTCAGGGTAACGCCCCCTCTTTTCCTATAGCCCCCATAATGCATCAAAACGAACAAAAACTAATAGGTTATTGGCATTTTAATATTTCGCAAACCAATAATGCTAGAGACGTGTACGGGACGTCCAAAGACTTGAGGTAATGTCCTCTTTTGAATGTTGTATTTATTTTTCCAAATATATTTTACAACGGGCAAAACAATATACATGTTTAAAAAATGTTCATAAAGAGTGGTAGTAGACAGAGACACATTACCGGTTATGTACATGTGTTTAAACAGGCCTGTTACTGGCCACGATGGCCATGCCTAAAAAATCAAATGGAGATTTTAACAGGACAGCTGGGTGGCATAAGATGATTCGTTATCCGATTTATCGCAGACTGATTGACTGAAATAACCGAAAACTGCTAGGACATTGACCTGAGATTTTATAAACCAATAATCAGATTTGGACACATGAGGTGTCCCACGACTTGACATGACATTCTCATAGCTATAGTGTACACATTTAGTCAAATATCCCAAAACTGCTAGGTCGTGGACCTGCGATTTTATTAACCAATAATTAGATTTGGACACATGAGGTGTCCTAGGACTTGACATGACATACTATTTGGTATAGTGCACACATTGACTCAAATATCCCAAAACTGCTAGGTCATGGATCTGAGATTTTATAAACTAACTAGCTGCACCCGGCATGCGTTGCAATGGCAATCAAAGAAAGTGTTGGGGTTTTGACTTTGTTAGTTGCAGTGCTTTTCTATTCCCAATATTTTCTTCTTTTTCCGTTAACCACCTCTAAACTATTATAAAATATAATTTACTATCACAGAAACATTCACGGGAGCGTGATCAACAACTCACGAAAGTTACATCGCAATGAAATGAATGGTATATGAACGCATACGGGACTGCTGAAACGATTAGAGCGCCGTCACCCATTTGTTGAATATACTCGTACGCTACCTATTGTAAAATGGATTTACTAACTCGAAAACCTTTCCTGGCGTGCACACAACAACTCATCAAAGTTTCATCGCAATCGGATGAATGGCATATGAACGCATACGGGATTTTGTTTAAACGATTCGCGCCGTCACTCATTTGTTGAAACTCCTTGTGCGCCACCCATTGAAAAACTGACTTACTAATTCATGAACCTTCGCAGGACTGTACTCAGCTCTCCAAAGTTTTATCACACTCGGATGAATGGTATATGATCGCATACGGAACTTTATTGAAACGATTCACGCGCTGTCACTTATTAGTTAAATCTACCCGATTGCTACCAATTGCAAAATGGACTTACTATATCAGAAACCTTCCCTGGAGTATACACAACAACTCACCAAAGTTTCATCTCTATCGGACGATTGTATATGAACGCATACGGGTCTTTGTCGAAACACTTCGCGAGTCGTCGCTCATTTGTTGAATCCATTCGTGCGCTACCTATTGTAACATGGATTTTCTAAGTCAGAAACCTTGCCTGTAGTGTACACAACCTCTCACCCAAGTTTCATCGCTATGGGACGAAAGGTATGTGAACGCATACTGGTCTTTGTTGAAACGCTTCGCCCGTCGTCGCTCATTTGTTGAATCTACCCTTGCGATACCTATTGTTAAGTGGATTTACAAAGCCAGAAACCTTCCCTGTAGTGTACACAACATCTCACCCAAGTTTCATCACTATCAGACGAACGGATTTTGAGGAAACGCTTCGCGCGTCGTCGCTCATTTGTTAAATCTACTCGTGCGCTACCTATTATAACATGGATTTAACATGCCATAAAACTTCCCTGTAGTGTACACAACCTCTCACCCAAGTTTCAACGCAATGGGATGAATGGTATATGAACACATGTGGGTCTTTCTTGAAACAAACGCAGTCCATTTTGTTGAAGCTACTCGCGTGCCATCTATTGAAAATTGTATTTACTACGTCTATTACTTTTCCGGGACTGTGCACAACAACTCACCAAAATTTGATAGGAATCGGACGAATTGTATATGAACGCATCGCCATTACGCATTTGTTTAAACTAATCGCGCGCTATCTATTGTGAAATTGATTAGCTATGCCTATGATCATCCCGGAAATGATTACAACAACTCACCAAAATTTGATCGCAATCGGATGAATGGTTTATGAACGCATAAAAGACGAACACTCAGACAGACAGACAGACAGATAATGGGAATTGGATACATGTGGTGTCCTACGACTTGACATGACACACTCTTTTCTATGGCTTATGAATTTTTCCAAAAGACCCAAAACGATAAGGTCATGGACTTTTGTTACCCCCCAATATATTGCAAACCCATAATGTTCGATGTTTATGGAGAGTGATGAAACATAGCTAGGTAGAGAAACAAGTATTGTAAGCTACATGTATAGTGACTGACATGTTGTTGTTGACCATTGGAACTTGTTTTCAAACCAGACTGTACTATAGTAGGAGTATAGGTTGCAGGCATGGCATGACATACGGTGTACACAAAATCCGATTTATTGATTCAAGAATTAAAAGTAGACTATCTTTTATTTGATCGGTTAAAGAGGCTACCAAAACAAAAGTAACTATATCAAACTAAACCAAAAACCAAATCCAAACCCAACCGAGCCAATCCGAACTAAATCGAAGTAAACCGATCCAAACCTAATCGAGAACAAGCCAAGGGTTTAAGTGTAAAATTTGTGGGTGAATGCTGTCATTGGTAATGTCCGAAGGAAAGGGATAACGCTCTACCTTTAGAGGGTGAGGTAAAGCTAGCGCATGATGCTAATGCACACACTCAAGTACGTAGAGCACACTTAATTATGAATTGCATGTTGTGGTTACTGTTCAATGTAGACAAAATATATGCCTTAAATAATAGACTCAACACAGTATGTTTTGTTTGTTGACTTGTGTTATTGATACATTGGTTTAATGAGTTTAACATTAGGGAAATACAATATTATTTTTTAACTGGGAGTGGGATAGAGGTAAGTGTAAGAGTTACCATATGACTGTATATGATTTTTTTTAGTTTAAACATATAGCCTACTTTCCCAATTCAACTTTATGAACATTTTTAAAATATAATGTTTCTGACTAGGCGTTGGGATAAAAGGTAAGGGTGAGAGTTGAGAGTCAATGATTAACCTTAGAGTACTTTTTTTTGGAATATTAGTATGTTGTTGTTGTTGCTTACAAACATGGCAGGAAGCATTATGCTGTAATAAAAAGGACTAAACTACCTTCCGAGACCAAGAGAAAATCCACTTAATACATTGACTAAAATAACTTGTCAAATAAGCCATCACAAAAGCCAATATATAAGCCAATACATAAGCCAACACAAAAGCCAATACATAAGACAACACATAAGCCAACACAAAAGCAAACACATAAGCCAATATATAATCTTATGGTAAGTCACTCCATCACCAAAACAGTTGTAACCATTGTAGTGTGAACATCATACTGACACGTCAGTTACTACTATGGAACTTACTACAACCAACAAAGGTAGATAACGTGCACTCTATCAAAGCTACTCTTATAACTATAATCGTCAAAATGTAAATTAAATAATATTCTGGCACGCTCAAAAGAGAGGTCAACAAAAAGTCAAGGCAATCTAAAAAGTAAAAGAAAAAAACGTTTTAAGTGTGAGTGTTCATCAATATACTGCTCCAAACGAACCACGGTCGCTGCTTACAAAAAATTATAAAAATGCTAAAAAGCAAGTTAAAAAAACGATATTACTGCTCAAAATAGTACAGTGTTTGTTCATAAACACTTATCATGTCCTCAAGAAAGTCATGTTAGGACAGTTGTCAACGTCTAAGAAACCCTCAACACTATCAAAGTCAACACATCGCGCCTACTATCAATCACGCCTACTATAAATTGCTCCTACTATAGTCCGGGACACCTTAAATAAGTTACTAATAAAAAAGGGTAGCCAACGTTATCATCCATCCCCTATGCCTACTCGCATGTTGGTTTGTGGTTGAATTTCTTGAAGCTGAGTTGTCTTTTGTGTGAGCACAGTTTCGCCAACCCTGCTGAAAATCTCGCCATCTACAAATACCACATTACCAGTAAGATTTTTTACCGTACAGTTGAAACAGTTTTGAAACACGTAGACGCGGGAAATGTCGCAGCGAGTGTGACCAACATTCTCGTATAAAGCATACATCCCTAAACGCACGTGGCTGTTCAATTAATTGGATAAGTCATCACATTTCTTTTGAATATTACGTCTAGTGCAGTTTTACGAGGTAAGTGCTACAAAAATACGTCAATTAGAACAGTTAGTATGATTATTTTAGACTTATAGATTAGGCCTATATAATATGTAGGCCTAGGCCTATGTGTACACTTGCACTAGTCGGAACTTTAATAATGTTCATAATCTTTATTTTTGCATGAATTGTTATTTAGATTTCGTCAAAATGTCCACAAGAGGCCAGAAACAGCTACAAACTCCACTGAAGAAGACTAGGCCTAATTATACTTTGCAGCGTTTACTGCTTTAAAAAAGAATATGAGGAAAAAGCAATTAAGTGTAGTGATACGGAAAGAATTTTATGAATTGCTGGCATGGTGAGAGTAAGTATTTTGATAAGTTTTGAGAATGCTTTTCGTAATCAATCCTAACATAACCTAACATAACCTCAACATAGCCTTATGAAATGTACACTTACGGTAGCAACATTATTTTAGTTAATTAGCCTCCCACTCTAGTCATTTAGCATAGGAATTGATTGATGTATCTTATTGTATACTTATTTCCATTCTGGGAGATTTTATTCGCTGAATGACATGCCTCTTCAATGTAATGTAATAAACCCCCCTTTCGTCGTTCTCTCAGAGAGTTGATATGCATGTATGTATCATGTTATATTTGTGAAATTTTAATCAATGGTATTTGTAATGTTATTACAGCATGGATTTTCTGCTGTCCAGAAGGACATATTACAGTCTAGGAAGGGGGATCTCCTTGTTACACCAGGCAAACATAGAAAGCATGTGTTTACTGTAACTGGAATAGATGATTTTGCTAACGAAGTCATTGCAAGGTTCATATATTCCAAATTACATCTAAGGAAGGATATTGTAACTTAGGCCTACTTCTTCTCGAATATGTGGCTAATATCAAGCTCCTTATAAACATATGCTTCGTTGAATGCTTCTTTTAATTTGTACTATGCGGGGCATATTGTTCTGCACACGTCAGCGCGCAGAGCCAGCAGCTGTCTAGTCTCGCCTTCCCTCTACCCTCGTTCGCTTCTCCACCATCACCCACCACATACGGCTGCCTACAGTTGTGTACATGGGATAGCGGGTTTAAACTGACATTAGTTTGGATATTTTATTTACAAAGATAAATTCACTGTGTAATATAGAAACAAAAATAATGGTTTACAAATCATCACATATCATCTTCATCATCATGCCGTTCAAACTGTTCACGAAATGCCTTTATTCTAACACAGTCTGGCATGGCTGCATTGTTCATGGCATGATAGTGAAAATCTAACACTAAATGTGAATAACAAAACACAAGAAAATCATTTTAAAAGAGAAATTGGTACAATCAATTCCAGCTTACTTCTTTATCAGTCAAATCATGACAACTAGTTTGAGATATATTGTGGTATATTGTCAGTAATGGAATAACCACCCGTTTTCCAAGCATATTTCAGCATTGGTACGAAACAATCAGCTTGTAATCGGTTATGCGCTAGCATTTGACTAGTTATAAAGAAAAGTCTGTTGTCGGGTTTTAATTCTGACTGGCCGTGTAAATTCCTTACTTGGCAAATGTTTTCCATTCGACAGACTAAACATTTTAGTTGTCGGTAGAGTCCAAGATCACACGGCTGGCAAAGATATGTAATTCCTTTCGGTATGCATTCAATTTGTTCTTGTTTGTTCGTCAGAGATTCAAGCTGTGCATTTTTGCCCTGGCCACTGAATGAATCTAGGAGAAGAAGATTTCGTTCGTCGTCCTTTAACTGCGGATGGAAAATGTCTTTGAACCAGGCACGTGCAGGACATGCCCTTTCCACATTTTCCAGGAAGATGGACAATCAATGACGACATATTTAAAGACATCCATTTAGGCGTTGATACTTTCTTGTACCCTAGGTCCAAACTTTCCATTAATTTCTTTGAAAACGATGAAGAACAAATGTCCCATTTCTCCGGTTTTAGAAATGTGATATTGCACTGTGTGGGTGTGCGTAGAACTATTTCGGCAAACGAGCGTAGCAAGAACGTCTTTCACACCACGGAAATCATACCTTCTCTATGTTGCAATTTCGCACTCGAATCGGGACTGGTCCGAATTCCAGATATTGGCATCCGGGATCTCTTTCTCTTCTTGCAATTCAATAATGAATTTAACAAACATTTTAGCCTCTTCATATCGTACTTCTTCGTCTGTTTTAAACGTTTTACCGAAGAGTTTGGTTACATTTCGGTACCGAATTTTCAAACGCCTTTTAAGGTTTGTCAAGTAGGAGTCGCATAACAACTCTCTTCCATAATTGCATCAAACGTAGTCATTGTTTATATGAACATTATTTTCTCTTTATCAGAAAGCTCTGTAGCTTCCTGAACACCATAGGCATTAATAAGAGCTACAATAATGTTGCAAGCGGTCATTATACCGCAAAGACTCCAATGAGATCGCCTGTATGTGGAATAGCCATCAGTCGTGGAGAACGTGACCGTATAGAAAACGACTCGCAGTCCCACTGTAGGCAACCGTAGCCTATGTGGTGGGTGATAGTGGAGAACTGAACGAGGATAGAGGGAAGGCGAGGCAAGTCAGCCGCTAGCTGTGCGCGCTGACGTGTGCCGGCATGTACTGTACAATTCAGAGCGCGCACCGCCAACTTGGGGCTCCCAAGTGGCTCCTTAAAAAGGACCAGCGAAAAATTAGACCTGCACTACCTGTTTCAGCGTAAAAAGACCTTCACGACTACGTAAAAATAAAGTCGAAATTTGTGGTCCGACTTCGTACCGTTCCCTCGTTAGCTAAATATGTTCCTTATCATTGCGGTATTTCCTGATCCTGCTACTTACCACATTCAAATAGTTGGTCGAGTGGTCACAATGCATTACTCTTATTCATGAAGCCATGGTTCAAATCTCGCGAAGGTTGGGTTTCATTATATTTGTTGTTTTATAATTACCCAGACATTATAACATAAAGCACATATACAGGGTCTTTCATATAAAGTAAGAACGACAAGCGGCAGTTTTGTTATTCGCTTCTGCGAAGGCCTTGGCCGAGCTTGTGGCGCGACATGGCCCCCTGCTGTACTATTGAAAACGCGTGCATAGTACATTCGAGGGCTTTTTTTAGTTCCGTTGGACTGTTTAGAAATAACAGAGTGACATATCAAACTGATTTTACAACTAAATGTTTGCTTGTTTTATTCTTATGTCTCAACATAATCCAAAACGATTGAAACATTTGTTGTATCGTTACACCAGCTTTCCAATGCCCTCGGCAAAATATTCTGCCGCCACTGAGGTGGGTCCGTCTAGACAGTCTCCTGGAGTTTTTCCTTTTTGGCTAGGCGTTGCCGCCCAAGCATACCTTCAATTCTCGAAAAGGGTGAAAATCATTCACGACCACACTGTGCCAACGTTACGATAGACTTTTACAAAGAATTCAAATGTGAAGTTTTGGACCATCTGCCGTTTAGTCCAAACCAGCACTCAATATTTGCCTAGGGCATTGGAAAGCTGTGTAACGATACGACAAAAATGTTTCAATCGTTTTGGCGATTATGTTGAGACATACGAATAAAACAAGCAAACATTTAGTTGTAAAATCAGTTTGATATGTCACTCTGTTATTTTTATACAGTCCATCAGAACTTGAAAAAAATAAAAAACCAGCCCTGGTATGTACTATGCGCGCGCTTTCAATAGTAAAGCAGGGGGCCATGGCGCGCCACAAGCTCATCCAAGGCCACCGCATCAGCGAATAACAAAACTGCCGCTTCCTGTTCTTACTTTATATGAAAGTCCCTGTAGTGTGTATTTTCGAATGGGAAATAAATATAATTATACTCTTCTAGGCACCACTTACGGAAGGGTGCAGTGCTCACAGTTCGATAAGCGGAACTGGTGAAACTGTGCCTGAGAAGTTGGATGTTAATTTGTTAGATTTTAAGAACTAGAAATAAGACTCCTCTTAGTGTTCTAAGTTACTACAGTATTAATTTTCAGTTTTAAGTCTTACAGGCTGAGTGTGAAGCCCAGTTGCAGGTCCTTGCTTGTGCCAGTGAAGTATGCACCCCCAATATATTCATTCTGCCTTTGGATATGAAACTTTCAAATGATGCACGACAACTCACCAACTCGAACACAACCCATATCTATCCTAGACCATATCCTTGCATGTGTTATCTCCAAATATGCCAGGTTTCACCTGTAGGCACTTTCCATTTCTTCTTACAGAACTTTTACCTGCCCCTACGTCCTACCATATATATTCATATGCCTTGAAATATACAGTGTGTGGAGACAGGCACTAAGCCCCAAAGAGCAAATCCTTCCAATCCCTTGACTCTTTCCTTCAGCTATCTAGGACTAATGGCATGTCGGAGGCGGTGTAGCTTGGGTTGACCACCACACAGGGGGAGCAGGCTACGCCCCCTCCCCCTATAAAACTATAGGTTGATCAATTTAGACTCTCATTTTGATAATATGTTCATAAATTAAATTTATACTTTATACTTGGGCCATTTTTTCTTCTCCCCACCCTTTCTGTTTTGCTAATTTTTTCTTAATAGTATGTTGCATAATTAAGAGGCAAGTTACCAGCTTCAAACCAGTTAAAGTATAAGTAAGAGGTTCAACAGTATTTTAAAAAGCTGCTGATGCTGTTTATTGTCATACCATCCATCGTTTCGACTGTCGTCAATAGTTTCACTGGTCTGCAATATTGCCAAAGCTCTCAAGAGATAGAATCCTCGTTTTAACAACACAACACCTGATGTCTTTGGGAGTTTTATCATGATCTCCTCTCATTTCATGGAGTGTATATTAATTTAGAATTATTCTTTTCCTCGTTTTCCAGAATTGCCCCTAAAATCCAAGACTACTTAAAGAGTGGATTTAGGCCTAAGCATTGAAAAGCCTCTATTATCTTGCATGTCAAAAGGGATGTGTCTCGATCCTGTCTCCACGAAGGTCTGTGTACGCAAGGAATGAGCACTTACAGAAATAAAGATATAATGAATAATAATAATAATCTGCATATATGTACCATTTTATTTCTCCTTTCCTGATCATTCATCCTAAGAATATAAAACCATCGCCTTTGAACTAATTATTACATTATTAAAAAGATACTATAAAAAATGTGTGAGAAGAAAATAAAATCACAAGTTCATCTATAGCTCCTCAGCAAAACTGGAAAAGCCTTGAGTAGGTAATAATATTCCTTAAATTTTGCATTTTATAAGGTGGTTTAAAAGGCAATGAAGAAACCTAAAGTTATCTTCACAACCATAACACTGGTTATGGGTTTGACGGCAGGGGACTGATGATCAAGATGTCCCTTACTCGAGCAAGCACTCCTTGAGTTTATGTAAAATGTATGTAGGCAAGGAGGTCTTAATTATTTGGTTTCCTTTGGGTTACTTGTTCCATGGAAGTATTTGGTGAATTTTTGATGTTGAATGATGTAAGTTGGTAACACCGATGTGGCGGCCATGTTGGTTTTCTAGTAACTTATTTAAGGTGTCCCGGAAAAATTCAACTTAAGTCAAACGCATTAACCACTCAACCAACCTAACAGTTCTTAATGTAATTCGTTTTATGCACTTAAGTGTTTACAAAATTTTCTAGTGTACATTGTCTCAACCACTTGCTCGTTTTTAAATGTACAATTTTTGTTTTCCCTAAACATTGCAGTTATGAGGCTTGCGAACTGAGTGTTTAATAAAGGGTTAAAGGCATTTAAAAATAATTTTAGAAAAGCTCTTAGGTATCGTGTCATGTGTTTTAGAAATGCATTACTGTTCGTTGACTAACATTTACCATTATACAACATTATTTAAGTAAGCTCTACATGTTGTTGTCTGAGTCTTCAGTTTTTTACTGGTTGCAGATTTCCATGCCTCACTGTCCCGAGGTAATCATTTCATCTCTATATAGCTACCACATCCTACATTCAAGGCAATCTGTTTAACATACTCTAAACTTGGTCTACCCCTACAGTTCTTGTCATCAACCCTTCCTTCCATAAATATGCTTGCTATACCTGAGTGTCTTAGTATATGACTTACCAACTTATCTCTTGTCTTTATTAGCAGTCGTTAGAAACATCTCTCCTCTCCCACTAGTCTTAATACCCCTTTGTTTGTAACCCTATTTACCCATTTAATCTTTATCATTCTCCTGTAACACCATATTTCAAACACTTCTATTCTCCACTTTTCTGCTACACCAATAGTCCAAGTTTCAATTTCATCGAGTACCACACTCCGGACAAAGACCTTCAAAAATAAATTCCTAATACCTAAATCTATGTTCAATGTCAACAGATTCCTTTTTATATAGAAATGCTTTCCATGCCAGAGCTACATAAGGATCCTAATCGTCTCTGTTATAATGTCTTGTTTAGCAAACATAGTCGCTCAATAGGTCTAAGCATCTATTGCATATAACCGAAATTGCAAACGGTTTTCTAAAAACCTACTCACTGGTCAATAACAAGCATAGTCTCCCTGGTAGCTAACTCACGTTTGGTTAGTCCATTCTTATTGTAAGGCCAGACAAGACCTAAAAATTTATCTTAACATGTAGTCGAATCATTTTTCTTTCTCCATACCAGTGTATAATAAATAGTCAATATTAGTTTGGTCTTTACCTAAGCTTGTTGTGTGTAGCAACCATTTTGCCCAATAACCACTGAGCAAGTTTTAACAGTTAACCCATAAAAAACAGCATGGGATAGTTGTGTGTGCTCTATGTACTTGAGTGTGTGCATTAGCATCATGCGCTAGCTTTACCTTACCCTCTAAAGGTAGAGCGTTATCCCTTTCCTTCGGATATTTCCAATGACAGCATTCACCCACAAGTTTTACACTTAAACCCTTGGCCTGTTTTCGATTAGGTTTGGTTCGGTTTAGTGGCTTGGTTCGGTTGGGTTTGGATTTGGTTTTTGGTTTAGTTTGATATAGTTACTATTTTTTTAGGTAGCCTCTTTAACCGAACAAATAAAAGATAGTCTACATTTAATTCTAGAATCAATAAATCTGATTTTGTGTACACCGTATGTCATGGCATGCCTGCAACCTATACTCCTACTATACTACAGTCTGGTTTGAAAACAAGTTCCAATAGCCAACAACATGTCAGTCACTATACACTTAGCTTACAATACTTGTTTCTCTACCTAGCTATGTTTCATCACTTTCCATAAACATCTACCATTATGGGTTTGCAATATATTGGGGGGAAACAAAAGACCATGACCTTATTGTTTTGGGTCTTATGGAAAAATGCATAAGCCATAAAAAAAAGAGTGTGTCATGTCTAGTCCTAGGACACCATATGTATCCAAATCCCATTTTTAGTTAATAAAAATCTCAGGTCCATGACCAAGCAGTTTAGGGATATTTGAGTCAATGTGTACACTGTAGCAAAGAGAATGTCATGTCAAGTCCTAGGACACCTCATGTGTCCAAATCTGACTATTGGTTTATAAAATCTCAGGTCAATGACCTAGCAGTTTTGGGTTATTTCAGTCAATCAGTCTGCGATAAGAAAGATCGGATAACAAATCATCTTAAGCCACCCAGCTGTACTGTTAAAATATCCATTTGATTTTTAGGGGCATGGCCACCATGGCCGGTAACAGGCTTGTTTAAACACATGTACATAACCGCTAATGTCTCTCTGTCTACTACCACTCTTTATGAACATTTTTAGCCTACTTTTCACATTTTGCAAAAATGAGGAAAAAGTAGACTTATGAGATCGGGCAAATGACTGTCTGTCTGTCCTTCTGTCTGTCTGGCTGTGTGTGTGTCCCCCCCTATCAACTCCTAAACGGCTGCAGAAATCGAAACAAAATTTGGTAGGAGTAAATATTTACACCTGAATATCTCACGGCCATATTTGAAAATGATGTCAGTGCTACCAACTGCTGAAAAATCGCAATTGAAATTTAAGCTCCAGGTTGGATATCTTGGAAGGTATGAATAGGAGCTATTTCAAAATTGGCACACGTATAGATATAATATTGCAGTTTAATTTCCAGGAGGCCATTCATCGCAGTGTTGCCAAAATGAATATAAGCTTGCTGATAGGTCCAAATTTTAAATGCATATAACTTCTACACTATCAATTGGATTTCAACAAAATTTCGTATGTGCTATGTGTACATAAATTGACATGAACGAACATATTCTTAAGATCCACCAGGGCTGCCAACTGTTAATAAATGCTCTCAATTTATTTTATCCAAATAACAATATATCAGAAAGTATGCAAGTCGACAGCTTTAAACTATGCATCCGTATAGTACCTGACATTCTATATTAATTTGTAGTAACTTATATACGTCAGTGCTACCAACATGATTCTACGCCTGCCGAGAGATCCAACTTTAAATACATGTAACTTCTATAATATCATTTGGATTTCAACCAAATTTCGTGTGTGCTATGTGTACCATGACAGATATGAATATGCCGATTCTTAAGAGTAACCAGGGCTGCCAACTGTTAATAAATACTGCCTCTATTTTTGTTACCCTAATATCAATATATCAGAAAGTATGCAAGCCAATAGCTCTAAACTTTGCACACGTATAGTAACTGGCATTCTAGATTAATTTTGAGTAACTAATATACGTCAGTGCTGCCAAAAAGATTCTAAGCCTGCTGATAGGTCCAATTTTAAAATGCATGTAACTTCTATACTAACTAATGGATTTCATTCAAAATTGACACAACAATAGATCATATTATTTCAGATTATTTCTGACCAATACATGTATGTCATTGTTGCCAACATGAGTTTACGCGCGCTGTTAGATCCAATGTTTAACTGCATGTAACGTCCATGCTATCCATTGAACTTCAACCAAATTTTGTATTCTGTGCCTTAAGAGATGGAACTAAGAATATATTCAGTCACCAGGGCTGCCAACTGTAGTTCTCTATTAGGCTACATTATGCCAGGTATACAGTATTTCGAACTAATTAGAAATTTCGATATTACCAACTTAATTTCGTCATTATTCTAGATAGATCCATATAGATTAATCACTGGCATGAATCTTAAATTTTAAGAAAAGTAGGCTCTTTAGTTCGTCACGGAACTTCTTGTTTTAAACATGTATAGTGTTAGGCCCTTTGTAAAATATTTTTTGAAAAATAAATACAACATTCAAAAGAGATATTACCTCAAGCCTTTGGACGTCTGGTACACGTCTCTAGCCTTATTGGTTTGCGAAATATTAAAATGTCAATGACCTATTAGTTTTTGCTGTTTTGGATGCATTAGGCGGGCTATAGGAAAAGAGGGGGCGTTACCCGGAGTCCTACAACCCCTCATACAAGTCCCTAGCCTTATAGGTTTGCGAGATATTAGCAAAAGTGTAGTTAGGTCATTTTCACAAAAATAAATAATACATTCAAAAACAGTTGCTCCAAGTTCAACGACCCCTCATACAAGTCCCTAGCCTTATTGGTTTGTGAGATATTAACAAAAGTGTATTTAGGCCCTTTTGCCAAAATTTCAAAAATGCATTCAGAAAGAGGGCATTACCCCAAGTCCCTTACAAGTCCCTAGCCTTATTGGTTCATGAAATATTAAAAAGCGCATGACCTATTAGTTTTCGATCTTTTGATTTTTTTTTTTAAATAACTCATTTTTAAATCATTATTCGAAAAGCTGCCCTCTTACAAAAGTCCCAATCGCGCATGCGTGAAAAAAATTAATTCACAGCGGCATTCAGGTCTTCGCATGTTCTTCATGTATAACAACATTTAATTTCATACTGGTAGCGGGCCTCATGTCAGTCGAATTTGGAAAGTGATTATTACTAAATAATTACAATTTCACCCCCTAGTAGGGGTAGATTTTATTTTGAGGGTTGAAATAAGTTGTCCAGAGGAAAGAGAGCGTTAGCCCTGTAACTTGTTTTAAGGGGGGCTTTTACGCCACTGACAAAAGTCAGATGGTCGCCATATATGTGAAATCATCGCGGCAGATATTGGACCAAGTTTGTTAATTGTTAATTTTATTATTATTATTATTGTTAATTTTTAAATTTCCGGAGCTTCAAATATTTTGTATCAATAGATAAATTTTCTATATTATAGAAAATACGATCTATTTAATATTTTAAAATTACGCAACGTGAATATATGAGAAAAGGCTAGGTTTTTATATTCATTTAGGGTTTTGAGAGGACTTGGTACATCTTGGATCCTACGGTCTAAATATAGACGCGCTACTCAATAACAAGTTACGCAAGGGACTTTAGGGAACAGTTCTCACTGTGAAAACGTGAATTAGTGGAACGGAAAACTCGCCCGGGAAAACCGACTTAAAGAACGAAGAGGAAGGAGACGTGGACGGCTTGGCCAATCACGAGAAGAGGCGGGGCTGGCGGAATCGGAGGAGAACACGGAAGAGGCGAGGTGATTGGCGGAGAGGCAGCGGCAGCGTTTGCCGGCCAAAACGGAACTTGTTGGGACAGTTGAGTGAGGTATAAATACATGGACGAGAGAGGAAGACGAGGTTCTTGTTCTGATTCTTCAGATTTCACGAGGAAGTTGTTCATATACTATAACGATGTGTTAAGTTCAAATCTGTATTACGGCGACGTGAAGAGAGCAGACAGTTACGGAAATCTCTCCGTGTGATCATTCGTCTTCGGACATTATAATTTCGTTCCATGGTGAACATAAAGTACTTTTCGCTTAGATATTCAATGGCAAATATTAGTCATGAATACGACGTGTTCTGTAGTGAAGATGCAGGCAACGTAAGCGCGGCTAAGGGATTCTGATCCACCGCTCCAGCTAATTTCGAACTTTCGCATTATTCTACGCTTCGCCGAAAAACAAGAAGAAGATGTCTTGCCACGAGGATCTTCAAAGCGCTTTCATCATGGTGGTCGAAGAACTTAGTATCTTTGCTGGTGAGCCAACTGACGTCTCATATTCAAGCTCTCAATTTTCTTGGTCTTAACAATTTAAATTCAGTAAATTCATAGGTTTGCATTTTAAGTAAATTTCATACTTCTAATTCTCATACGATCATGTGGTATTTTGATTATTTTCTAAAGCACACTTTCATATTTTTCATAATTACCACATTGTCAAATTTAGTTACTAAAATCTTCTATTCAGACGAAGCCTTTCTTTCCGGTAGCTAGAACTATATTTAAGATGATGATGATGCTAATTGTTGTTTTAAGGGGCCTAACATCTAGGTTATCGGCCCCTATATTTAAGACAAGCTTTTCTTCCACACAAATGATTCCAGGGTTAAAGATGGAATGTTACCACGGCTTGATTTTAGGAGTTTCTCAAGTGTTTCTTAAGAGCTAGTTATCTTATATATATATATATATATATATAAACAAGAAGTTCCCTGACAAACTAAAGAGCCTACTTTTCTTAAAATTTAATATTCATGCCAATGATTAATCTAGATGGATCTATCTAGAATAATGATGAAATTAAGTTGGTAATATCGAAATTTCCAATTAGTTCGAAATACTGTATAACTGGCATAATGTAGCCTAATAGAGAACTACAGTTGACAGCCCTGGTGACTGAATATATTCTTAGTTCCATCCCTTACGGTACAGAAAACAAAATTCGGTTGAAGTCCAATGGATAGCATGGACGTTGCATGCAGTTAAACATTGTACCTAACAGCGCGCGTAAAAACATGTTGGCAACAATGACATACATGTACTGGTCAGATATAATCTGAAATAATATGATCTATTGTTGTTTCAATTTTGAATGAAATCCATTAGTTAGTAAAGAAGTTACATGAATTTTAAAATTGGACCTATCAGCAGGCTTAGAATCATGTTGACAGCACTGGCGTAGGCCTATATTAGTTACTCCAAATTAATCTAAAATGCCAGGTACTTTACGTGTGCAAAGTTTAGAGCTATTGTCTTGCATACTTTCTGATATATTGATATTAGGGTAACAAAAATAGAGACAGTATTTTTTAACAGTTGGCAGCCCTGGTTACTCTTAAGAATCGACATAGTCATATCTGTTATGGTACACATAGCACACACGATATTTGGTTGAACTCCAAATGATAGTATAGAAGTTACATGCACTTAAATTTGGACCTCTCAGCAGGCTTAGAATCATGTTGGTAGCACTAAAGTATATATGTTACTCCAAATTAATATAGAATGTAAGGTACTATACGAGTGCATAGTTTAAAGCTGTCGGCTTGTATACTTTCTGATATATGGGTATTTGGATTTTTTTTAAAATGAGAGCATTTATTAACAGTTGGCAGCCATGGTGGCTCTTAAGAATACGCTCGGTCATATCTGTCTATGTACACATAGCACATACGAAATTTGGTTAATATCCAATTGAGAGTGTAGAAGTTATATGCATTAAAAATTTGGACCTATCAGCAGGCTTATAATCATTTTGGCAACACTGCCATGTATGGCCTCCTGGAAATTAAACTGCAATATTATCATCTATACGTGTGCCAATTTTGAAATAGCTCCCATTCATAATGTTCCAAGATATCCAAAATGGAGCTCAAATTTCAATTGCGATTTTTCAGCAGTTGGTAGCACTGACAAAATTTTCAAATATGACCGAGAGATATTCAGATACAGATCTTTACTCCTACCAAATTTTGTTTCGATTGCTAGAGCCGTTTAGGAGTTGATATGGGGGGGGGACAACACACACAGCCAGACAGGCAGAAGGACAGACAGACACATATTTGCCCGATCTCATAAGTCTACTTCTCCCTCATTTTTGCAAAATGTGAAAAGTAGGCTAAAAAGGAATGTCTGTCTGTTCGTCTTTTATGCGCTCGTAAACCATTCATCCGATTGCGATCAAATTTTGGTGAGTTGTTGTAAAACCTTTGCGGATGTTCATAGGGATAGTTAATCCATTTGACAATAGATAGCGCGCGAGTAGTTTAAACAAATGCGTAATGGCGATGCGTTCATATACAATTCATCCGATTGCGATCAAATTTTGTGGAGTTGTTGTTTAGAGTCCCGCAAAGGTTATAGGCGTAGAAAATCCAATTTCCAATAGATGGCGTGCGAGTAGCTTCAACATAATGGCGTGGGTTTGTTTCAAGAAAGTCCCACATGCGTTCATATACCATTCATCCCATTGCGATGAAACTTGGGTGAGATGTTCTGTACACTTCAGGTAAGGTTTCTGGCTTAGTAAATCCACTTAACAATAGGTAGCGCACGAGTAGATTCAACAAATGAGCGACGACGGGCGAAGCGTTTCAACAAACTCCTGTATGCGTTCACATACCATTCGTCCGATAGGGATGAAACTTGGGTGAGAGGTTGTGTACACTACAAGCAAGGTTTCAGGCTTAGTAAATCCATGTTATAATAGGTAGTGCACGAGTATATTCAACAAATGATCGACAACGCACGTAGCGTTTCACAAAGTCCCGTATGCGTTCATATATTATTCGTTTGATAGCGATGAAACTTGGGTGAGATGTTGTGTACAATTTAGGGAAGGTATTTGGCTTGGAAAATCCACTTTACAACAGGTATGGCACAAATAGAGTAAACAAATGAGTGACGACACGCGAAGTGTTTCAACATAGTCCCGAATGCGTTCATATACCATTCTTCCGATAGCGACTAAACTTGGGTGAGTTGTTGTGTACAGTCCATGGAATGTTTCAGGCTTAGTAAAACCATTTTACAATATGTACCGCACAAGGAGATTCAACAAATGAGCGACGACCCGCGAAGCGTTCCAACAAAGTCCCGAATGCGTATATATACGATTCGACTGATAGCGATGAAACTTGGGTGAGAGGTTGTGTACTATACAGGCAAGGATTCTGGCTCAGTAAATCCAGGCTATAATAGGTAGCGCACGACTAGATTCAACAAATGAGCAATGACGCACGAAGCGTTTCAGCAATGTCCTGTATGCGTTCATATACTATTCGTCTGATAGCGATGAAATTTGGATGAGATACAGTGTACACTTCAGGGAAGGTTTCTGGCTTACTAAATCCACTTTACAATAGGTATCGGACAAGTAGATTAAACAAATGAGCGACGATGCGGGAAGAATTCAACATTGTCCCGTATGCGTTCATATACCATTCGTCCGATAGCGACTAAACTTGGGTGAGTTGTTGTGTATACTCCAGGGAAAGTTTCAGGCTTAGTAGATACATTTTACAATAGGTAGCGCACAAGTAGATTCAACAAATCAGGGAAGACTCGCGAGGCGTTTCAACAAAGTCCCGTATGCGTTCATATACCATTCGTCCGATAGAGATGAAACTTGGGTGAGATGTGTACACTTCAGGGAAGGTTTCTGGCTTAGTAAATCCACTTTACAGTAGGTATCGCACAAGTACTGTAGATTCAACAAATGAGCGACGGCACGCGAATCGTTTAAACAAAGTCCCGTATGCGTTCATATACCATTCATCCGATTGTTATGAAACTTTGATGAATTGTTGTGCACACTCTATGAAAGGTTTCTGAGTTAGTAAATCCTATTTACAATAGGTAGCGCACGAGTAGATTCAACAAATAGGTAACGGCGCACGTATCGTAAAAAAAACTCCGTACGCGTTCATATATCTTTCATGCGATTGCAATGAAATTTGGTGAAATGTTGTTTCCACTCCCCCGAAGATTTCTGATTTAGTAAATCCATTTTACTATTGGTAGAGCACGAGGAGATTCAACTAATGAGGGACAGCGCGTGAATCGTTTCAACCAAGTCCCGTATGCGTTCATATACCATTCATCCGATTGTGATAAAACGTTAGTGAACTGGGTACAGTCCTGCGAAGGTGTATGAATTAGTAAATCCATTTTTCAATGGGTGGCGCACAAGTAGATTCAACAAATGAGTGACGGCGCGCGAATCATTTAAACAAAATCCCGTATGCGTTCATATGCCATTGATCCGATTGCGATGAAACTTTGATGAGTTGCTGTGTACACGCCAGGAATGGTTTTCGAATTAGTAAATCTATTTTACAATATGTAGCGTTTGAGTATATTCAACAAATGGCTGACGGCCCTCGAATCGTTTTAACAAAGTCCTGTATGCGTTCATATACCATTCATTTCATTTCGAAAAAAACTTTGTTGAGTTGTTGAACACGCTCCCATGATTTTTTTAAGATAGTAAAATAATTTTACGATAGTTTAGAGGTGGTTAACCGAAAAAGGAAAAAATATTGGGAATCCAAAAGCACTTTAACAAAAGTTACAACTCCAACACTTTATTTGATTGGCATTGCAACGTATGCCGGGTACAGCTTGTTTCATTATACATTTTTAGGGTACAGCTTTAAGTTGTGTCCTAATGGCGCCCAACTAGAATATCTAATAAATTCAGTAAGCATCTTTGGAAAACATATAACGGGGTCATTCACTGTAGGTCCTTTTTCATATTATGTTACAAGAGAGTACCTTGTGTTGGTTCATGTAAACTCCCAAAGAAGAACACGTTAGAGCCTACGACACCTAATTTGTTCAAATCCGACCATGGGTTCGTGAAATATCGACTTGGACTCACACGGCGGCCATCTTGCGCTTTAGCCCCTGCCCCAGCTTCGGCTTATGTTACCTACTCATGTACTGAAGCAGGAACCTTCCCTGGAGTATACACAATATCTCACCCAAGTTTCATCGCTATCGGACGAATGGTATATGAACGCATACGGGACTTGGTTCAATCGCTTCACGCGTCGTCGCTCATTTGTTGATTCTACTCGTGTGCTACCTATAATAAAATGGATTTACTAAGCCAAAAACCTTCCCTGCAGTGTACTCAACATCTCACCCACGTTTCATCGCAATCGGATGAATGGTGAATGATCGCATACTTGACTTTGTTGTAGTGATTCGCGCATCGTCGCTCATGTATTGAATCTACTCGTGCGCTACCTATTTTACAATGGATATACCAAGCCAGAAACTTTCCCTGTACAGTACTGAACCTCTCAGCCAAGTTTCATTGCAATCGGATGAATGGTACATGAAAGCATACGGGACTTTTTTGAAGCGATTCGCGCATCGTCACACATTTGTTGAATCATCAAGTAAGCTACCTGTTGTAAAATGGATTTACTCAGCCAGAAACTTTCCTTGGAGTGTACTCAACATCTCACCCAAGTTTCGTCGCAATCGGATGAGTGGTATATGAACGCATATGAGACATACATACAGACCCATAGACAAACTATCACGTAACATTGATTTGTATATATTGTTACGTGCCAACCCCTAGTGGCACTTTTGTTAACTGGATTACGGAGGGTAGAAAACACAACACCAATTACTGCTTTAAAGAGAAGTTAGCTTTATTGCTTGCAGGAAGAGGTACACTACTCATCAGCAAATACAAGCAATTGGAACCTTACTCCAGTTTCCTCAAGTCTCTTCCTTGAGCGCTCTTGGCCCTTTCACTTGTCAACAAACCACAGAAGTTAAACCGTCTTAATGAGTACGGTGGCCTTGACAGAAACTACCTGCTCCTCTCCCTTATGTACACCAATTACAGTTACTTACGATCACTTGCTGCACGCTGTTCACAAGCTGGGTAACAATGTCACTGGATTTCGTAACTCGCACGGCAATTCGTCACCACACTTCTGTCGCTCAGGAAAACACGCAATAGCTCAGAAACACACACCCACAGAAAACTCGGTCCCCTCACTGTTGAAGCCGCTTATATAGCAGTCTGGTGACTCAATGAATTCTAGAATCGTCCAGGGCACACGGCTTCTCGACATTTCCTTCACTGGTTGGGTCACGAATATTCTGGACCATCCCTTTCACTTCGCCGCCCGTTGCGTAACGCGCACGTAATACACTGAAGCAGAGCACACACAGCCCGGGGGAGCTGTGACTCAGGCGGCGAGCGACAAAACAAACTCACAGCGGTAACAATATATAGAAGATAGATAGATATATAGATAGATAGATAGATAAGATAAGATTAATTATTTAATAAGTATTTACTTGTTTAATATTATTTATTGACTATTGTTGTCTTATTTATGGAATAAAATTAATTTTTTTTATTATTACTATTCTTTAATATTTATTTATATATTATTTAATTTTTATTAATTTAATATTTTAAATACTGTATTGAGCCCGAATTCCCTCATGCTGGTGATAATATTTATGCCAACACTGGAATGTTGATGTCAGTGAATTACTGAACACGTCTATGAAGCATGTCTTCGCTTCAGACATACATTTGACTCAGCCAAGAAGCTGCAAATACTTATTACACATGATTTAAGACTCGTTCTTTAGTATGCACCTTTGGATATATCATCTACAGTATTTCTGTTTAAATTGCTACATTGGAATGCTCTAATAAGTGTTTATTTCACGATTGAGATAAACGTATAACCTTGCAGAATAGCAAAGCGGATGTAAGTAGACGCTCAACGACTCAACCTGTCTCGAAGCTTGAGCACCCGCTTCCGTGAAGAACCAAACCGTATAGTGCGTTTGATCCACACGGACGTATGTCATAGTCCGGTCCAGTTGACCGAGGGTTACGTGAAGATTGAGGTATAAATTACCTGTGGAAATCGATCGACATCAGGTATATATTTGGCACAAAGTGTGCTTGTGATTATTGAGTTGTGTAAAACAACGTGTGAGTTAATATTTCCAGAAGGAAATTCTGAATTATCATCATTTATCGGCCGAGCACATGGTCAACATTTTCAACGCGACATGGCTGACCAGTGTGCAACTTATAAATTCTGAATCAAGTGAATCGTCAAAGTTACAACGTGATTTGTGTAACTAAAGTGCAAGTAATTGATTAAATATACGTGCTGTGTGAAAGCCATGATTTTACAGTATAAGATTGCGCCGATATTAGGAGATAACCATTTTCACTAAAAGTGATATTCTTTGTGAGCAGACACGTGCTGTGTCTAATAGCTTCAGTGCCGCAGACAATGCAATTTCTTATAATAGTCTGCAATACAAGTTTAGAAGCAGTTTGCCAGTGAAAACCTCGTTAGAAGCAGTGTCTTACCACCGGAATTCACTAATCTACAACATGTACGAGCTTCACCACGTGATGAGTATTTCTACATCTTTAACCAAGCTGTTCACCATGGCTTCAGCCATTCCAATGGGGGAGATGCTGAACATCTCGACGACATTACGGAATGGAGGCTGACAAATGGATAATAATGGTCATGGACGAGCGACGGAGATATTCGCTGAAACACAGATGGAAGGAAATTGCCCCTCAAATTTTCGTTGTGAATGAGGTGAGCGACGCACGCCGTGTGTCACGATCTAATGTCTATTTGTAAGGTGATTGTTTCAAGGTGGATTACTTTAGCAACCATACTCTGATTTACAGTCATCATGGTAGGATGTTTTCTTCTTCTTTAGCCACCGTTTTTGGTGATTTTCACTTTGCCGAGCTTCTACACGTTTCGTTTTCTAAGCTCAAAGTTAGCCACCACTTAGTGTGTTCGCACATGATGCTATATTGTAATTATGAAATCCACACCATGGAAACTCAACTATGTCATTTTGAAAAGGAGCAGTAATTTTTCTTGGATCAGCTTCAGCTGATAATTCATATTTTTGAAGCTCCCTTTTTTGTACAAAGCCAGTACGCCACTGTTGGGCGTATCGTTTGATGGAAGAGCTTATCCATCCAAATATTTGATTATTGCAAATGCATTTTGTAGTGGTAACAAAGCCACGTGATTCGAGCTTAATCGTATATCAGTGTGAATGAGTGTCACAGATTTGCAGTACATCCATAATCCGGATTCACACTATCTTCGTATCATTTAAAAGTTACATCAGAGTTTTAGGTGTTGATAGAACACTCTGGTACTAGTCCTTTGACGTGACTTGAGTGCACCAGATTATAATACTTTAACCCGCAGTGGTGGGAATCTCTTTCAAATAAAATACTAGAGGAGACACATCTTCATGTTAGTCTCCTTGCTTTGCCAAGGCAAGCGCATCAGTGTAAATATCTTTTTATGTTCGACCCTCAATATTATCTGTCAAAAAACAGTATCATAATGATGGTCATTATAACACTTTTTTTTCATTACGATACCGTTTCTCCAGCCAATCAGAGCTCGTTCATTGACCAATAAGGTAACGATACCTTCTCGCATGCGCTCAAAATCCAACATGTCGGACATAAACACAACATCGAACAATAATAAATTACCGACATGGAATACGCACCGTCCATATTATGTTCGCGTAAATAAACTGGCGAATATGAGACAAGAAATAGCACTGTACCATAATATCACCAACCCTAATTTTTACACAGCGCATTGCCTTCAAACGACTCTGGTGACAATATTACTGAGGGACGGCAGATGTATACATATGGCCTGCATAATATGGCACTGCAAGCACACAGAGCGCATGCGTCGGTCGTTCAGAGATCTTGAAAGACAGAGATATTACACCCAGCGCTCGCTCTCCGATTTCAAAATTCAAGTGGCTGACTGTCAACAGATATTTATGAATATTTATGTTAAAACATATAATAAAGTTATAATTATCGTCGAACATAAACAGTCGTATGCAACTCGCCTATAATGGTAATTAAGACACTCGTATGGAAATTATAAAACTCGCATACGTGCGTTTTATAAAAATACTCGTGTGTTAATTATAGCCATTATAGGCTCGTTGCATAATGTACTATTATATTCTACGACTACGTAATATGCTTTATTGTGTGTTTATTATGAACTGTGAATGAAGGAGGGTCACTATTGGACATTATTTGAAGTGAACCCAATACGTTTTGAAACATGATAGACTTTTGCTTGCTAGCAAATTATACTCATTCCGTGAGGTTATTGTAACCGCGCCTGGAGCAGTATGACAGGTGACTCCATGGCCGCACCAGGGTCACAGATATTACCCACAAACCCCAGTATTTCAAGTAAGACCTTGACACATGACGAATTTCATAGCTACATTTTTTATAATGGATTCTCCGGCAGTCACAAGTCATTGTTATATTACTCGCATATGTTGTGAGCGAGGAAGTCATTATTACCATGATATTTTGATACAATCTGAGTTGTCATTAGACGAACTTGACTGTTTATTAAGGCTATTTTTCTCGCATTATGTGAATGTTTTTGCCGTGTTTCGATACACGAGGAAGGGGTTGTTCCCGTATTTTTGTGAAGGCCAGTAGACATCTGTTGTGTTACAAGTCTAGCTGGGGATTTTCTCGTGAGCTCAGAGCCACGCAGATCACTGATTGAATGGTAATAGGGCATTTTATCGCCCGGAGCAGTGTTGTTGTGACATAAGTTCACGTGTACTTTGTTGTGTGTGTACCTGTTGGTAACTCACAAGCTTGCAAGCCCCGCGTTATGGTCATTCGTCATAATTAATGCACTCATAAACCTACTATTGTAAAATTAACCTAATTTAAATCATGAAATCTCACTTATTTAAATCGATGATTGTTAAAATACTCGTTAAATGCTTAATCCACTATTAAACTCTGATCTTTGTTTACATCTTACTGACCATTGCATTGCGTTTGAGATGTTTATTCCAGAAGGAATGTTAGTAGCTGACATTTATCGACTGACAGAGATCACTGGTAACCTAGAGTTCACAACTCGTGGGCCGTGATCTCAAATGAGAATAACTGTAGCTGAAAAGTTAATTCTTGTTTCTTCTCGTACACATGCAGATGACGAATGGAAACAAAGAGTGACCATTTTGTTGTAGGAAGGAATAATAAGAATATGATTGTATGTGTAACATTTATTTATTATTGTATGTGAAACCCAATTGTCTAACGTACTGTGTTCTGCTTAGTAGATTTCTTCTGTACAACTATTGTAAATATTTGTGTTGTATTTGGTGACTGCTTATCAATTTAGTTATTTTGTTAGTTTGTTGTTATCACGGACGCTTATCGCCGTAGGTTAATTAAATCAGGATTAGCTTAGGTTTGGTAAATTTAATTGTAAATACGGGGTGGTACCAGTTTGATTTAGATTTTTGCTGTCATGATTCGACTACTTTCATATGATGTTTTCTGCTTGAAACATCATGATTATTCCTTTGTATTTAAATTAGGGTTGTTTTCGTACCATTCACAAGCATTGCTTTGTCATTGCTCATGTGTTTAGGACTTGTCGAGAGGGTTAATTTCATTCTAGTTAGGGGTTGTTAGTTTTTTTATTTTTTTATTTAGTTAGCGGATTAGCCGAGTTCAAACCCTCCTATAGTAGGCTAGGGGTTTGGAGTTTTAATAAACCATTCCACGAATTTTACTTGAGACTGGATTTTAATTATTTAGTAGTTGGTGGTTTTGGGGGTACATGTCCTATGGGTATCTATGATATTTTGCTATGATAGGAACCGAATCCTTAGGGAAGCGGAGTTTTGTGCCGGTTAGCCCCACAAGGAGTGTATCCTGATCCTCTTCGGCCATGTGTTCCGAGGAAGGGGTCACCTGGGAGGCCACGCACGGTTGGTGGTGACCAGATAACCTACTCTGACGGGCACAGTCTATTATTATAATTACTTAATTATTTTATTTATTTGTTTATGGGTGTTACAACACTGGACAGCATAGCCGAGGAGTCGATCCCAGGGTTTGCAACGCCGGCCACGATGGTAGCCTGCTCTCACGATCCATACATGATGATGGTCCCACCTACACCATAACCCTGACCCCATCTCTCTCACCCTATTCCCCAAACCCCACCTCCAGCACCTCCAGTATTCCCTTAAACTCCGAACAGATTTTCCCAAAATTGACCAGATTTTCCTCAAAGACCAGCATTGCTTACACTTACTTACTTGTGCCCCTCTCTGTCAACCTCCCTTGCTCATCTCTTATTCTCTTCCAATCCAGATGCCTTTAGAGAGTCGTCTAACATACCAAAATAATAATAAAAAATACCATATTTCCTTATATCACCACAATTCTATAGAACTCATAAAAGTAACCAAATCACGCCAAATCCCTTCAAAAAATTCTAAGATTCCCCCAAATCTCCTAAAATACTTTTAAAAAATTCTCAAATCACCCACATTTTCCAGATTTACTCCGAATTCACCAGATTCCCGAAATAGCCTTACAAATATACCAAGATTCCCAGAAATCCTTCCAGATATACTAAGATTCCCCTAATTCATCAGTTTACCTAAATTCCACATAATATTCGTCAAATCCTACAATTCCAGAGCACACCAGTCTTCCTCGTAAGAAACGGGTTATACTATACGTTTAATTTCATAAATAAATAAAAATAGTAAAAATAATCAATCAATCGGCCATGTTACATCAACCGCTCGGGCTATCCTGTCGGGGCAGCTAGGCATGATGTTACATGACGGCGTAACCCGCGCCGAACATCACCTAAACATGTAAAGGTCCATCAATTTAAAAAATATTGAAAATAGATGGAGGGGATGGAGATCATTCGTTCAAGACCTCACGCACCTTTCTCCGATTACGCGTTTGGGTGATATCCACTATTTTCGGAAATCTCAGGTCGATGATCTTGTAATTGTTCAATAATGGATCAATCGATAATCAATAAATAAAAGTAATACATTATTATTAAATAAGAAATAAATGGATGCATAAGTTGGGAAAGAACAGAAACTGACCAAGGGAGGTCAACATGGACGAGCCCGGCGATAGTAAGTGGAAGTAAGTGGAAGTAAATATGGAAAATCTGTTTGGAATTTTAGGGAATTCTGGGGGTGGGGATGGGGGGTAGGGAGTAGAGAAGGGGGTATGCAAGCATCTACCATAAGGTTTGAAAACCACGCCATCTTAGAGGAGCCTAGTTGTGCATGCGCACTAATAATCCTTAATTTCACCGGGGGTGCGGGTAGTTTTTATCATAAGGGAATTTAGACTTGTCCCATAGTTCGAGAGGATGGAGCCATTTCGTTCAATCCCACAAACGACTTACTCCGATTACTCGTTCGGGAGTTCACACGACATTGCCCCTGGATGTATCGCAGGTTGCCTGTTCAGTTACCCCTGGGATACTTCCGAGCACGGGCAACTGAACAAGTAACTAGCGATGTGTTAATGCGACACAAATTAATCAGCTATATAATAGCCTAGTTGGAATATATATGTGTTATCATGCTTCACAATTGAAAACCTTATGGATGAATGACGAGCACTATTTAGTGCTACAACCATTGTCTAGAGATGGTAGATTTACCTGGCACATAGCACATATAGTGTGGTCTGTTATAATGTACAGAAGGTGGCAACCCTTTAAGAACCAAACTACACAGCGCACACTTATCCAACTCTCGGCTTACCACTGCATGCCTCCGCTCAAGCGTCCCACATTTTAGCTGGCACCATTTATTCTGAACGTTTACTTTAATCACCAAAATGGCTTAATCTCCCGAAGTACTGTTTAAAAATTCTCTACCTGTATTTGCAAACAAATTACGCTATGTACACAGTATTACCAAAATAATTTCTGGGCCAATATTGACAATTGTTGTGTATAAATGCGAGTTGATTAGGCATCGCGATACGTCAATAATTATTTTCTTAAAGAAATGACGTAGCCTCTCCAAGTAAACTTTTTTAGTCTTGCTTTTTATCCTTGTATCGGGGAATGGAGCGATTACTTAACTGTTGAGATTTTGTTCCCAAGTGGATGCCAATGGTTGATGGCTTGACATTGTATACATGTTGTGTGTGGATGGGATCAACTGGAGTTGTACACATCCCAATGATAGGGTTTTAACGTAATCCAAATTTAATTTACAGGGTTATGTGTTAAAATTAATCCTCCGCGGTGGTAATGTAATATTACATTAACTAACCACTTACTGAATAAGAAAAATAGTAAACAGTTCAGTAAGCCACAAGAGAGTCAGTGAGACAGCCGCGATACATTCCACCCTCATCACCTTTATAAAATACACCAATAGTCGTTGCGATATTGCTAGTATTTGCGTGTGAGCGAAAGTAATATAGTGTAATTTTGATAAGTGAAATTAAGTGTTTCATATTAAGCCACAGAATGAAACTCGCTCAAATTTTTGTGGCATTATTAAGTGTCTCTATACAAATATTTTTTGAGTTTGCCCTGAATAATAATTAATTTATAACGCTTAATTAATTAATAGTGTAGAAATATTATGTGAAATTGATTTTGAAGCTGAAAGTTTAGCACCCGCATGGAAAAAGGAAAAGCCTAATCATTCCTACAAAGAGGGTAAAGTAACATGTTGTTTGTATGTTTACCACTTACTCATTTAAGTGGTTTCCACTTGCCTCTGCTTCTTCATTCTGATTTTCTTTTTTCACATCCTGGGAATAAGATGGAACAATTAATGCCAGTGCAATCACCTTATACTTTTGCACAAATGACAACCCATGTAATTGTACAGCACTGCTCAGCTGAAGTAAAGATATATTCGCTGAATGACTTTCTTCAGTCCATCATATTCTGGTGCTAGAAATAAACTTTATAGAGATAAGTGGCTATAATTCCCAGTTCAGAAATTTATATTGCACTTTTAGAGACCAGGTTAAATTTAGAGCGATTGGAAATGTCAAAAACAGTGCCTTATCGGAAGTAATAGCTTTAAGGATTGAAGACAAATTAACATTTATTTTTCATTATTTTAGCCGTAAGACCATAAGAGAGGTGCATATAACCCCGCTGTTCCACCCCTTAAAACAATAACATTAGAATAGTGTACAGCCCGGGGGGCAGTACCCCCTGAGAGCCACCCCGCCATCTTTCGCCAAAACCACCCCAACTGAAAACACCATAACTCCAGGACTTATCTCTACACAGCAAGCGGCGGCCACCTAAGCCTAGGAGGTTAGCCAACTACTTGCAAAACATACACAAACATTTACACTAACAACTATCTGGGGAAGCTACATTGACGCAATGCTGACCAAGCAGCGCCGCAACGTATAAGAACGGAGCCCAGAAGGGAAGGATTATCTGTTCTGTAGTGCTCTTCGCCATCGGCCTTGCCCGACGTCCGTTCATCACCAGGTGAGATTCAGCTTGTGCTCACAATCCTTTATTTTGTAAAACACCTACCCTGACACTTTACAAATTGTACCACATTTATATTTGCTCAAACTCCTCCAAAGGGGGACATACCATTACATCAACTAGCCATTAAATACTTGGTCAGTAAGCCACACTTGTATTACTGATTACACTCCACTTCACATCCTCATACCCCACCTGACCTTAGCCATAAGTGCCCCTGACCGTAGCGGTCAGTAATTGCTTCGTCAGACTACATTGTACTCACAGCACGCGACTCGACCGCAGAGCGTCGAGCCGCTGAATCGGCACATTTATTGAATTACTCATTCCGCTCAGCTGGCAGGCAAGTTTAGTAGCTTGCACTTAAACATTCATCCCCTGGCAGATACTTGCATCTTGCAGGGACGCCCCCAAGAGATTAAACACTAACACCAACACACTACACTGGTAGTCTCTCCCAACCACGGGAAGCTACTCTCATCCAGAAATAGCCTTCTAAATTAGCACACTGACACAACCGTGTTTTATCCCAACTACCCCCAACCAAGGGATTAAAACATATTTGGTGGAGGCGCTGCTACCACGCAAAATAAGGGTAAGGACTCAAACAACGAGCCCTCGTGGTAGAAGCGATCCGTACCGCAAACAGCCAAGCGAAAAAGTTGATTTTTTTTGACAGAAAGCATTATTTTTCCTTCACTCTAGCTACACAAGGGAAATTTTTGTCAAGACACCCACCCCCACCCTCCCCATTGTGCAAGGTCAGTGGAAATTAAATGACCACGTTTGGAACCACACTAAGGGACTTTGCGCACCATTTGTCGGCTAGGAAAACTCCACACCTGCCGAAGTTAAAAATTAAGAACAGCGACTTGATAACTGAACACACTGCGATACAACTCCTTAAGGAACTCGAATTAAAGGCATTAGAAATCCACGCTCAACACCCTGAGCGGCAGCACAAGTCACACATTTTACACGATCCCAGGCCAGTGCGCACGGACAAGAATCACCAATATCTAGCGCTAGTGAAGCAGATTGCTTGCCAACACTCCACCCCCTATTGCTGCAGCAACTGCAAATCACAGAGCAGAAGACTAATAATCTGCTCGCGCGCATCACACAGTTACTGGATACAGCCGCTGTTAAGGAAGACAAATACACGACAGAGGCAGTCCTAGATATACACACTATTTTGGAAACAGTGAAACAGGATCTAGACAGGACAGTAGAAGTAGTGAAGTCCACACAGTACGACATCACACCTTCGGTAAGTGACGATATATCAGGTGACGAGCCACCTGGTAACGTAACACACGTGTCATACACGGGGAGTGAGGCTAATTCCCCTCAAAACAACACAACCACCTTGTCACACGATAGCAGTGCGAACAGCGTAAACGGATTAGAATCCTTACACGGCCAACGAGAGATAAACGAACAGGAAATGAACAGGCACACAGAATATCCCACGATCCACCCCACAAAGTTCACGAGGGAAGGCCAGGATCCCGAGGAATACCTCAAAGCCTTCAATAGAACGGCTCGGATCAATGGCTGGAGCGACGAAGTCAGGATACGGCTCCTCCATGCATACCTCACGAAGGCGGCCATGACCTGGTACGAGCTCCATGAGGACAATCTAGAAGATGCCACATGGGAGGAAATCACTTTGTTGATGAAAAGTGAATTCCAGCTTATACCAGATGATGAGGACCTGTATGACCAAATTAGACAGAGGTCACAGGGACCTACAGAAAGCGCACAGTCATACGTTAACGCAAAAGTGCTGATGTGCGACAAATATAACGCAGCTATGACGCATAAGCAAAAAGTTAAGTTGCTAATGCAGGGCCTTAGACCATCCATAGTGGACAAGTTATGCATAATGAATAACCCCACGGTCCAACACATGCTAAACAATATTAAAACAATAGAGGCAGGGAGAAAGATCACGGAAAAAGCTACGGAGATAGCCGTGAATCAGCATTTTCATCCACAAAAGGACGATACCAGTCAGAAAATGGATGAATTAGTGGACAGGATGGAGAAGCTAACGATAGCTGCCATCCAAGCAGGCGGGAGACAGCCTAGGGGTGAACACACGGACACGGAGGAACTCTATTATCCCGAAAGGGACAGGGGTACACGGAAAGGAGACACTACGAGCGGGAGACAACACACTACCCTCCACAGCGGCCAACAACACCATACACACAGGACAGGCCACACTACCCTCCGCGGTACTCACCGGTCTTATACTCACACGTAGAGCCAACATACCCCTCACGGCGACCATCATCCCCATACACACCGGAGTACTACCCTGAAGAGTACGACCACAGCATCCCCCGGCGAAGCAGCCCGCCACCGATCAGACAGGGCTATGCTGCCCCACAATACAGGGGAAACGGGGAGTATCGGGAAAACCCGCCCCCAAGCAGGCAAGGCTATGCAGCCCCACAATATAGGGACAATGGGGAGTATCGGGAAAACCCGCCCCCACGCAGGCAAGGCTATGCATCCCCACAGTATAGGGGAAATGGGGAGTATCGGGAAAACCCACCCCCAATCAGGCAAGATTATGCATCCCCACAATACAGGGGAAACGGGGAGTACCGGGAGAACCCACCCCCAGGCAGACAGGGATATGCACCCTCCCAGTACAGGGAAAAGGGGAATCGCCGGGAAAACCCGCCCACGCAGCAGCAGACGTACACCCCACCCTGGCGGAAACAAGAAAATAGACCGCCGGGCAATAACCGCAAGACAACAAACCCACAAAAAGGACGGGAAACCAGGGACACATACACGAAGGGACCAGAACACTATCCACTCCCCGACGAACACCCGAGGGAGTTTAGGGATGAGGCACCCCGCCGGGCAGATAGGGGGCAATACTTCCCACACCCAGTTACCCACCCCCCGAGGGGGGCATACATACAGCACGGGAAGACGAAACGTTTCCAAAAAACGCCTAGATGGGGAGGTTCGGCCAGCTAAGAGAGCGACGGAGGTTCCTCCCCTAACACAACACCAGAGAGGCCCCTCACCTAAACAGACTCGTAAGCAAGGGTAAGAAGCAGTTAACTAAAGCCAAGGCTGACGATCCGCCCCCGGAACGTTTCCATACACACCCCGTACAAGGGGACGGCAACTGTCTGTTCAGGGCCATTAGCTTTTTAGTCCGCCATACCGAGGATCATCACAGGGACTACAGACAGAAAACGGTCCAACATATCCTCGCCAACTGGAAAGAGTACCGGGATTTTGTGTCGGACGAGCGGGAAAACCCATTCCAGACCGGGGCAGACTACCAAAGATACATGGGTAGGGATGGTACCTATGCCGGCGCCGTAGAGGTGACCGCTCTCGGCAAGGTACTTGAAACGAACATACACGTATACACTGACGTACACTCGCCCCCTATTCACAACCGCGGGATTTGACAGGGCCCTGCACATACTATTTACGGGGAACCCTAGGGCGGGACACTATACGCCCCTCTCAATCACGCGAGAAAAATCCGAAGGCAAACCCACACCCTCCAGACGGGAAACCATACCCCATACACCACAACACGGGGCGGAGAGTGACCCCACACAGGCGCAGGACGCGAGCTCACTCGGCATAGGGGAGCCAGCAACAGGGGTCGAACTCGCGACCGCCTGGAGCAAAAAACGAGGTCACAAGTGCAAACGTAGGGTTAGGTTTGCAGACACACCCTCTCAGGAGGAAGAAAGGAACAACACACCTACACAGAAACTGGGAACTGTCAACACATTAAACGCTCGCCAGAATCCCTCTATTTTCACAGCGCGGGCAGTGAAGAGAGCGAACAGTGTATTGAATGGGCACATTTCGCTGACCGAGACAAAGAACTCGAGCCAGGAAGTAAGCCGAGAGGCCAAGCGTGCCAAGTACAATAAGCGGCCAGCTCCATGCATTTTCAGCACAAATGTTACGCAGGGCATCAACACTGGCGCGCACAGTGACAAGGACATTACGCCAGTAGCAACAACAACAACATACACCCTATACAACTCATCTTTGCAGGGCAAAGGACTCCAGTTATCGGCACTGACAGTACACGCCAGCATAAATGGCCACAGGGTGCAAGCCCTCGTTGACACTGGCGCAGCGGTGAGCTGTGTCAATAGAGAACACGTTACCGAAGGGCAGATACACCGTGTCACGGGTGACATCCGGCTGGTAGCGGCCAATGCCCAGACGCTAGAAAACACGGGGGTGGCAAATATACACCTCAGGCTAGACAACTTTGCCACGACACACCCCATGTTCGTCATAGAACATCTTTCAGCGTCAGCAATAATTGTCATGGATTTCCTCGCCAAGTACGAAGCTAACATAAATTTTGCTAGCGGCAAGATGCTTTTAATGCATGACCAAAGGCTCACAACACATCCCATGATATACACCAGAAACTCGGATGGGATTCGAGCGGAGCGAGAAATCCACGAGCACCAGGCCTCTACATTGAACACAATCAGCAAACACACAGACACACACACAGATAAGACGGTCAACCAGACTCACATACAGGACCTGACACCGGAGCAAAATAGAAGGCTCGCGGAGCTCCTGGAAGCCAATAGGGATATCATTGCCCATTCACTGAAGGATCTCGCAGTGACAGACCTTATCGAGCATCATGTCACACTCACCAGTGACCGGCCAGTCCACCAGCCCCCCTTCAGGGCGAGTCAGAAGGAGAGGCACGCCATCGACACTCAGATCACAGAGATGCTCGAGGCGGGGGTCATAGTGCCAGTGATCTCGAACTACAGTGCTCCCGTCTTGCTGATCAAGAAGCGGGATGGTTCCCACAGGTTCTGTACTGATTACCGTAGGCTCAATAAGTTAGTCGAAAATGACAGTTATCCTCTACCACGGGCCGACAACTATTTGGATGCCCTCGGTGGGGCTAGCTGGTTCAGTTCGATGGATTGTTATAGTGGATTCTATTCAATCCCCGTTTATGAACCGGACAGGCACAAGCTGGCGTTCGTTACAGAAAACGGCCTCTATACCTATACAAGGTTACCAATGGGCCTCCGTAACGCCAGCCAGACCTTCCAAAAGCTAGTGGATAAGACATTTTCAGGGCTAAAATGGCGCTCAGTGCTAGTCTACGTGGACGACATAACGGTCTTCTCCAACACCTTTGACGAGCATCTCGTACACTTGGAGGAGGCTTTCGCAAGGATCAGAGAGGCCAAATTAAGGCTTAAACCTGCGAAGTGTCAATTCGCCAGACAGCAGATTAACATATTGGGCCATATTGTCAACAAAGAGGGCATTATTCCCGACCCAGCGAAGACGGACGCAATAACGGGCATCCCAATGCCCACAAATCTGAAACAATTGCGCAGCTTCTTTGGTCTCGCCTCTTATTACAGAAAGTACATCCACAGGTTCGCGCACATCGCCCACCCCCTACCGAACTCACACGTGAGAAGACGCCCTTCAACATTAAACAGGAACATATAGATGCCTTCAACACACTGAAGCAACTATTGACCACCCCACCATTACTGCAACACTTCCATAGTGATAGGCCCACATTTTTACACGTGGACGCAAGCCAGTACGGGCTGGGAGCGGCCCTATTACAGGAAGATGCAGAAGGTCGCATACGGCCAATAGCTTATGCTAGCAGAAAATTAACGGCCGTCGAAACTAGATACTCTGCCACAGAGCGGGAAATGCTGGCATTTTCATGGGGAGTGAACTATTTCCGGGTATACCTCTATGGTATCCAGTACACGGTAGTGACTGTCCACGCGAGTCTGCTTTTTTGGGACAAATTCAAAAACCCAAATTCGCGGCTCAATAGGTTTATATTCTGCCTTTATGAATATAACTTCGTGGTCAAGCACAAGAAAGGCGCTACACACCTAGATGCAGATGGGTTGTCTAGGCTGCCAGTAGCCGATCCCCAGACGACAGTAAGGACCACGAATGGGACGACATGCCCACCTTTGCCCTGACGGTGGTTAACATCAAGCAGGAGCAAGAGCGTGACCCATCCTTGAAACAGATTCTAATGACACTAGAAAACTTGGAAAAGGTGAATTCCAAGACGGGCTGTCTAGGCGATTTTTTTTAGACAAAGACGGGGTACTGAAATTTAAACCCACAGTCATGCACGATAATGCACCTATAGCGGTTCCGGATTCATTGAAAGAGACTATCATGACCGGACACCATAATAGCCCAATGGCAGGGGCACATTTGGGTACGCATAAAACATACCATAGAATCCGGGACAAGTATTACTGGGTAAACATGAAGGACGACATAGACACCTTCGTAAAGACATGTCACACTTGCCAGCGATTTAAAGCAAGGCCTGGCAAGCCTCATGGATTACTCAATCCTATTCCCGTAGGAGAGCTATTCCATAGAGTCGGGATAGATGTGAAAGGCCCCATCACTACATCTGAAAAAGGTAATAAATATATACTTGTGGCCACAGAGTATCTCACCCGTTATATGATTACAAAGGCTGTTCCCAAAGCAGACACGAACAGCATAGTCGAATTCCTATTTGACATAGTCACGTGATATGGCCTATTCCAAACCCTACTATCCGATAGAGGGACTATTTTCACCTCGAGAGTGCTCCAACAGTTTTTGGAGGTACTAAGGATAAGGGCATACACGACCACGAGTTTTTTCCCACAAACCAATGGACTCACGGAAAGTATGAACAAAATAATTGGAATAGCGTTAGCCAAGTTCATGGGGGACACAGGGACAGACTGGGATAATTATTTGCAGCCCATTACATTCAGCTACAATACTTCTATATCCACGGCCACAAAACATTCTCCACACTTCCTGTTGCAAGGATATACACCTAGAAGTCCCATAGATAACATATGCATCCCACAGGACACTCTCCCAGACAACGCAGCCCGGCTAGAGCACTTGCAGATAGCTCGCATGGACGCCAGAAAGAACATAGCCGCGGCACAGAAAAAACAAAAAGAACGGTACGATCGGCAAAGGAAGACCGTAGAATACACACCCGGGCAATTGGTTGTGGTTTCCAATTCCGCCCGCAAGAAAAACGTGTCCGAGTTCCTCCTACCACGTTGGACAGGTCCCTTCAAAGTCTGCAGGAAGGTATTTGACCTATACTATATAGTAAACGTGCGCCATGGACGCAAACTCATCAAGGACACTATACACGCCCGCCGTATGAAGGCATATCACACCCGGAAAACAACACCTACACGTAAGGGCGGGAACACTGCCAAAAGGAAAGGGAATGATTCCACTGGCAGGCGTGAAAAGAAAGCCAAAAGATAGGCCTCGTACCCCGATGATCTAACCGGGAAACGAACCTAACACTGACAAAATTGTCCCAAAGACACAGGCCCAAGAGCAACAGGAATGAGTATCCTGCACAAAGACGGTCTCAAACCCGCGACCTTCTGAATACCAGGAGCGCAAGGTCGGGTAGCCATCCAATTGAAGGATACAACGATAAGGGACAGTCACACTAACAGGAATATATTCGCATCAGGTATAAAATAACACAAAATTTGGGGACACAATATATGAACAGAGGTAGGTTCTTTTCCACGACTGGAAGCCGAAGACACATTGTATATGCTCACAATAGAAGAGCGTGTCACCAAACCCACATACACGTGCTTAACACATGCAGACCGGCAGACCAGTAGCAGGTAATGCCCACGTCAGTGAAACTTGACACTATCGCAGTCAGCGATAAGACGTAAAGGGACAGGCGACCTTCGCAAACAGCAGACAGCCTAGAAGCACTTTCGCTTTGGAAGGTACACACACAATCATTCACGCCATTTTCAAAGCCGGATATCTCCCGAAGTTAAAATACGAGGGACGTTCCGAAACACACAAAACACGCACACTAGCGTACATTTACACATGCGTATTTCAAACATACAATACACGCCATGAGACACAAAACACGGAGCGCTACACGGGATCGCGGGTCCGAATGCCCAATAAAATCGGACGCCGTGGAAAACAAGAATTGTCGACCGACGAAAGATCACTTACATACAACACACGGGTTTTTCATCATGACAAGTCAGAAAACACAGTCGGCGCGACTAGACACCGGATAGACCCATTCACAGGGGAAAATTCACTCCCACTCAGACGGAAACTGGCCAAAATAAAGCAATCCGCAAGTACGTCCAAATTAAAACAGGAATATGGACATGGGAACAGACAATTACACGGGCAGCATCGCACAAACAGCAGGCATACACCATCCCCCACAGAAAAAACCATAGGGTCCCATACAGACACTGTGCCCCATAGAGCATAGCCAAGAGTGAAAATAGGCATAAGAATATTTAAATTATGCGTTTATAAATGGCATATTATCACTGTGCACACGCTTCAAACATACATTAGAGGTGGTAAATGCATTGCAATAGTGCCATATACAAGCACATAAACGATTGAGCCACACAATCATGAACACGGGAAGGTTCTTTAACATACATACAGGAGCGTAAATACGGGGGACGCCACTCTCACAGACACAAATCAGGTAACACCACATTTCTAACGCCAAACATTATGGCAAATTTGGATTGCCCCGAACACAGGCAAAAGACTTGCTAGACACAAATTATAGACAATTACAAAAAACAGAGGTTTTGCGGAAGAAAGGTCCACACAACATTGGTAGCGATAACACGACAGGTTAACACATTGGCCCTCCTAGAATGTAAAACAATGTCAACATACGGACAATGGCGAAAGTCACGATTCATTAGCCTTCATACATAACATTAGAAACTTCCTACAAACAAGGACACAAAAACAAAAACACGAAAAAGCACTACGTTGCGAATAAGCAAATTCCAGCGAGTTGCGACATACTATTGCCGGTAGGCATTTTTTTCATAGCCAGAAGTGACAATGTCACGCAGACATGATGACACTCACACAAAAACAATAACATAACGACATACAGTGACAAGGATGTTGACACAGGATTCAGCGGCATTGCAATAGGCCTTACATCCACTAACACACAAATACTATGGGCCGGATTCATCTCACGAGTACGGGAACATGCCTACAAGGGTGATAACACTCAGCACGCGACACAAGATAAGACTTATCCGATAACGTCCCACGCGCCAGCGTGCGGCAGCGGAACGCGACCTCACACACTCAGCCGCGCTAATTGCAGCCACGGACACTCCCTTCCTACGCGCGCCCAACAATCAGGGGCGGATGCAGACAGATTCCATGAGGGAACAACCCCCCCCCCGTTATAACTTATTTCCTTGTTTTCTTAAACCATTATAGGCGATCAGGCCATGACAATTCATACTTACAGTCACATGCTACTCTAACGTTAAGAACACGAAACCAGATAAGGCCGTGACGTCACAGCGTCACTGCACCCCAACCTCCTAAGGGCAGCCCCAGGGCAGTGCCAACAGACACAAACATTTCTACACAACGTGGGTATCACAGACCCAGAGGCATTCCACAGACTGGTAGATGTTTATGGCATCTCAATTCCATCAGTGTACATCCCAAGGAAAGATAGAGAGCACATCGTGACCAAGAGAGGATGACACACCACGACAGGAGCAGAGATGGATAGTGCCATCAGGATGGCCAAGGTACCAACTACGGGCACCATTCCAGCACCCTTCTCCCGACATAACCTGTCACCTACAACACTATCCAACACAAACATACAGACACATAAAAACAGCTAGACTACATTCCCAAATATACATCGGGGTTGATAGACTTGATGCGTCTAAACACATTCAGGTATGCTACACCTTGGCCCCAAATACCTACACCCGAGTATTAGGGGTGAGTCGGAAACAATATCAAGCGTAATGCACATCTCTATGTAAAGAGATGAGGCCACATTTATACTAACAACTATTTATTTTATTAAATAATCCCGCATGTAAGGGACATAGAATCATTATACCTCAACCCATGCCTCATCCTCAAGTGAGAGCGGATTCGCCTCATACCCATCCCCATGCATGGAATGTCCTATCCACATACCAGGGTTTATTATTATTACACCTGCATGGCACTTTTAAAAAATTTTTGCACACTTGGGAAAAACCTACCCCTTCCACTCACTGTAAAGACCTCCTAGCAGCATCACCGGCTCCCGGCCACAATTAACATGGAGACCAACGATGCACGATCCTCTCCTACCACGCTTTAAGCCCATTCAGCAAATATCACCCCCGGATCCTAATAACAGGGACCCAGCGCCCTACAAACCCACTAACGCCTCCAGGAAATCACCAAGGCATTACCGCTGGACATCCGACATGGCAATTACAAGCCTAAAGTAGACAATATATTTAGAAGATCCTACAACCCCAGAACACTTAAAATTTTACATAATTACATGGTAAATTATTTACATATCACACTTATTTAAAAAAAAAAGGAATCTGATATCACACTGGATGGTGATGAGAGTGTAAATGGAAGGCAGAGGCGCCACACAAGAACAGAGCTGGAGAAGGCAATGATGAGGCCTGACCCAGTCGACTGAATGACTGACAGACGAACCTAGAGACGACCACACTAGGACTAGAATTCTAGTTAGTATGTAACCTAAGTAGAGCTTCTATGGCGGGAAGTTAGCCTTCCACTCGCGGAAGTGAAGAAGGAGCTCAGGATTCAGCGGGACCAATCCTAGATCCACCAAGTCCTCGTCCCGCGAGACGAGGTGAAGACGACCATATATATAATAACAAATGAATAATAAATAATGCATATGGAATGAATGCGATCATTCGTGCCCGTGCCCACATAAATGGATGACAGCGAGTCTCCAGAGCTTAAATGGTCACGCAGCGGGCGGCCAGAGATGTAAATGAGGAATGCGGGAGCCCTCAAAGGGGTTCGGTGGGCTACCTAGCAATAAATATAAACAGATGGTAAATGGCGAATAATGTCAACACAGGCAGGTATAACAGCGACGAAAAGGATATCCGAGCGAGGCGTCTGCTCCTTCGCAACGCCCTCGCGCAGGCCTATACTAATTATTAATAGGGCGATGTCGACAGTTAGTATTAAGGGAGGGGACTACGAGCCATTGCTGGGTTCCGGTCTCAGCAATAGGTTACAAGGGCCCCGGAAGAGAAATCGACCGGACGAGCCTCCGATCAAAATTCTAGTACATAAGATACAGTTGCATTCAAAAGGCAACTTAACTTTAAGCAAATTTAATAAGCACTGTTGTGAAACAGTAGCTACAGTACATTTCGGCACTAGACTAAGGACCATTTCGGCTTGTAAATACAATATATATATTTCTTTTTTTAAAATATTTTAGGCTAAGCACTTTTCTAGTTAAGATAGAACGATCGGCACCTGGCAACTAAAATCCGTTACCAGGGTAAGCCCGACAATACATAGGATACATAGGATTAAGATTGAGAGCTCGGCACCTGGCAACTAAAATCCGTTACCAGGGTAAGCCCGACAATACATAGGATACATAGGATTAAGATTGAGAGCTCGGCACCTGGCAACTAAAATCCGTTACCAGGGTAAGCCCGACAATACATAGGATAAATGGGATTAAGATTGAGAGCTCGGCACCTGGCAACTAAAATCCGTTACCAGGGTAAGCCCGACAATACATAGGATAAATAGGATTATAGGCGCACCAAGGGCGGTGGCACAGGAGCCAGCCGACCCATACTAAAGCGATATATGCGACAGCTCGGCACAGCAACCAAGGCTGACTGGCCACAGCGGTGCGAGAGAAAATGTATGGCCAAGGGTATTTCATAAAATATGTATTTGAATTTCAGAGAAAGAGCTCCATCGATACGGCAGAGATCGTCAAAGACCATGGTCACAGTTGTAACAGATTTGATACACTACACTACGCTGCAAGATGGCGGCGAGTGAGAGACGGGCAGTGACTTGGCTCCGTACATATTTAATTTTCTTGTTTGTAAATAGAGTGATAGCGAGTTCTAAAGTTTCTCTGAGTGAGTGTGTGGATATAAGAAGTTCGATCGTGAACGCAAAGTGCTGGGAAGACATTCTCGTAAGTAGCAAATGTGAATTTAGTTCGTTAGTATTGAGTTCATCATCTCGGCCAGTGCCTGAACTGCCGCCCCGCCACCCTACCTGGCTCAAGGTTGCACGGCTTAAGTCAGACCACCCTCGTCAGCCGCTCCCTCCCATCTCTCTCAGCTGTGGTTGGGGACCCTTTCTCTTGGCCATGGCTGGTGACGTGCAAGTAAATCCGGGCCCAGTAACTGTAAAATGTGTGAAGTGTGACTCTGTAGGTCGAGTAAACCAGATCCGGATTCAGTGCTCAGAATGTCAACACTTTGTGCATCGTACTTGTGCCAAATTGACTGCAGGTCAATCTAGAAAAATATCAAGAGGTGAAAATTCGTTCTTCTGCTGGCAGTGCTCCATGCCGCAGTTGTAAAACTCACTATTCGATAGCTCCATTAATTCGGTTTCCACGCAATCATCTCAATACCGTAAATCAACTAGCAATATTTCAGTTCTAAATTTTAATGCACGCAGCATAATGCATCCGAAACGCAAACCTCTCGTTGATGCTTGGTTGATAGAAGAAGCCCCATCACTCATCTGTGTGTCTGAAACTTGGCTCAATCCCTCCATTTACAACAATGAGGTGATTTCGGACAGTTACATAATATTTAGAAATGACAGGCCCTCCACAGGTGGTGGAGTTCTCATAGCTTGTCTCCCAGAGCTACAACCCAGAAGCGTGCCCGAACTCGAAGTAGAGGCGGAGGTAGTTTGGATACAGATTACAACCAAGCAGGGTCCCATTCTGGTTGGCTCTGCATACCGAGCCCCGGGTTCTAAAGACCTCCACAACGAAGCCCTTCTTCGCTCCCTGTCAAGAGCACAGGCGCTACAGAATAAATTCTTCGCTATTCTCCTGCTAGGTGACTTCAACCTTCAAATTGACTGGCTCTCGAACGAAACTCCGAAAGCTCTTAATTCTCTTTCTGAAAAATTTATATCATGCTTTTACGGCCTATTTCTTCAACAGCTGGTAAAGCAACCCACTCGAATCACGGACCATAGCAAAACCACCCTGGACCTAGTGCTCACAGATAATGTGGACATAGTGGACTCCGTTGAAGTAATTGAAGGCGTGTGTGATCATGAAGCAACCAGGGTTGAACTGAAATTACTCCACCCAAAATTGAAGAAAATATACAAAACAGCTCTCAACTACAACAAAGCAAACTGGTCATTATTAAATTCTCTGTTTCGCTCCAATCTTCCGGTAGTGCACACCGTTGACATAGAAACCCTCTGGACAGAGTGGAAAAGTATATTCTGGCAGTGTGTACAACAGTGCATTCCACAAGTTAAATTAAATGGCAATCGTCGATCTCCTTGGATTACCAATGAGATTGTACTAATGTTAAAAAAGTTAAATAGATTGTACAAAAAATGGAAACATAACCATACCCCCACTAATCTCCATAAGTACACGATCCAACGGAATTTAACAAAAATCACCATTAGAAAAAGCCACAGCAATTTCATCTGGAATTTGGGCTCCTCGGACACGAAATCTCTGTGGCAATATATCAGCTCCAGATCAAGAAGCACGCCCTCCACGAATTTCACGTATAATGGCAAAATTTTATCTGAACCCGCGGAGATTGTTTAATCATTTTGCTCCTCCTTCTCTCACAACTTTTCTTCCTTTACGCCATCACAAAATTATATAATAGATCGAAATATTCCTTTCCCTAAACTTGAATCCATTTATTTCTCCGTTGATGAGGTCTGCAAGTTGTTGTCATCTTTACCCCCCAATTCCGCTACTGGGCCTGATAATATACCCGCAAGAATTCTCAAAACGTGTGCTCAGGCCCTCGCTCCATCCATCTGCACAGTATTTAACACCTCTTTTCGATATGGGAAACTACCATCTGATTGGAAAATCGCCAACGTTGTTCCTGTCCACAAAACTGGTAATAAGGAATCAGTAACCAACTACCGCCCCATATCATTGACATCCATATTGTGTAAGGTAATGGAGCGTCTGCTATCGAGGGAGATTTTGCGTTTCCTGAAAGAAACAGGTTCTCTTAACGAACACCAGCATGGGTTTCTACCTGGACGTTCCTGTACAACGCTACTCACATCAGCTGTGGACGACTGGCAACAAACTTTGGAAAGAATACCAGGCGGTCAAGTGGATCTCGTTACTCTCGATTGGACCAAGGCTTTTGATCAGGTTCCCCATTCACGTCTCCTTGATAAACTGCGCTCCTACAGCTTCGGAGGTAAACTAGTGGGGTGGTTGACTGACTTTTTTACAAACCGGCATCAGAGAGTAGTCTTCCAAGGCGCTCATTCCTCTACTGTTTTGGTCCCATCTGGTGTCCCTCAAGGGTCTGTCCTTGGTCCTCTACTTTTCAACATATTCATGTTGGATCTTCCCCATGCAGTCTCCTCAAACATCTACCAATATGCCGACGACACAACCCTCTATCGCAAGATCAAAGACAATAGTGACCTCTCCGCCCTGCAGGAGGATCTAAATAACATCAGTGTCTGGTGTAAAATTAACGGCCTGGCTGTCAATTCTTCCAAAAGTAATCTAATCTCCCTATCCCGTAATCGAATTCCAGCGGCCAACCCTTATCACTTTGAAAACACTCCGATTCCCCGTGTGCAGTGCGTCAAACTTCTTGGACTCAACATCACTTCCGACCTGAAATGAAACACCCACACCGACGCAGTGAGGAACCAAGCTGCACGCCAACTGGGTATGCTAAGCAGAAATCTACGTGGCTGCCGTACCAAAGTGAAGAGGACCGCCTACCTGAGTCTAGTACGACCGCTGCTAATTCACGCGTGCCCTTCATGGAGCCCCGGTACCAACGGAAATATCCTTAAGCTTGAACAGATACAAAATCGTGCCACTAAATTCATTCTTTCGAAAAATTCCGACGTAGACTCTAAAATCAGACGCCAAAAATGTAGCCTTCCATCTATTGTGAACCTATTTACTCAAATTGATTTGTTATACCTGAGAAAACTTTTTAATACAGACTCATCTGCTATTTTAGACAAAATTTCCCTTGGCTACCGATCAGCTCAGAAGGGCCGCGGAGTTACGCTGTACACCCCACTACCCAGGACTGAGTCGTACAAACTGGGGTTTGTAAATAGATCGGTCTGTGCATGGAACAGCCTACCGTGTTCCCTGAAGGCCAGCAACAATAATGCCGTTCAGTTCAAGAGGAAGCTGCGGCATTATTTGTTCATCAAGTAGGTTGTTCCTCATAAATTATGCCCCGATTCTTTGTTGTGCTAGTGTATCCTGTGTATCACCATTTACAATATTTATGTGACCTCTTCTCTTGTTTTCCTGCCTTATCCTATATAAATTTACCATTCCTCTAATGTATACTGTAAATAAATTATCATTGCTCGATTCTCACTAATTGCCATCTTGTGTACATATGTAAATATAACCCAGTATATATAGTGGGGGCTCTGACGCATCACGAATGCGAAGTGGGGCTTTGCTCTTTTCAGAGACTCCCTTCAGTGTAATGTAAATATAGTGTAAGGCACTGATGAATAAATATGAAATGAAATGAAATAGCGGGCTACACACACAAATACACTGAGAAAAGAGGAAGGATACAGACAGGATGGTAAGATCCAGTCAGCTCAGGCTAAGCTAGACTAAGATTAGGCTAAACTAGACTAAATTAGACTTAAGGGGCGTTACACTTAGCCTATATAATAAGCGCAGCGAGGGAACTGATATATATATATATATATATATATATATATATATATATATACATGTACTGTAATCATAATAACATAATCCACTTTCAGAAATGCAGGAACGCCAGGAAGCAACGGCATGCACAGAACCACATATGAAATGGCCATTAATGCATTTTATTTTACAGAGGACGAGGAGCATAAACATGTCTATTGTAAATATACTTCCAACAATGAATTACACCACTTATCTCCCACACACAAACCCACTGATCGTCATTTTTCAGTCGCACCAGTAAAGGTGACGACGCCGCGGCCAGCAACGTAAGGTGACCGTGGGGCACCGAGCGATGCTGACGCAATTACAGATATGAAACCGCTTAAATAATGAGCAACATGCGATGGCCAGGAATGGTACAATCTTATAAGTGCCAAATCTAGCCATCAAGGTGAATTCTTCCACCCACGGAGGGAAATTCACGACAACAGGTGAACGGTTTAGCCACTAAACCACAGTGGCAGGTCAAAGGCCACAGATGAGTGGCACAACGTGAAGGTGGCCAAGAAGAAACAGCGCTATGGCCATATACACAGGAAAAAGATACTCATGAGGTTTAGTAATAATAATATAATTAAGGCTAGAACATAAGGATTGTAATAAAAATTGTAACAAATTATAAAACCATCACAGCATGAGAAATATGGAGATTACACACAAAATACTGCAACATTCTAACACCATCCACACTATAAAACACTTTTGTTTCTTTCCTTTCCATCCTAATAACGACAAAATTTGTGAAGGTGTCCCGTTTCACCCCAACACAATAAACCATTTAATATATATTCCTTTAACTTATACCCTGGGGCACCTGTTTTTTCTATTTTCTTCCATCTTTTATACAATGCCTTGCAGGGAGCAATTTTTTTTCCACACAGCGCCGGACGGCACAACCACCCGTCCAACCATGTTTTTTTTCCTTCCTGCATAGCACCAATATATATATACATATATGTTTTTTCTCCCTGATTTCGTTAAACAGCAATAACTTCAAGAATTTTTATGTACTTATTTCAGATGTCAACTTTTACGATGATTAATTCTAGATGAACTATAAACTATGTATAACTATGTATACCCAAAGCCTACCCCTCTGAGCACACGCTAGACTCACATCACCACGACATCGATACACCTACACGACATCGACACGTAAGACGAAGAAGAAGAGGTACGAGGAGAAAACAAGAAGAAACCATCACAACGACACGCCTACTCTACTTCCCGTTCGCGAGGACGCGAACTAATCGATGAGGGGGACTTGTACAGCCCGGGGGAAGTACCCCCTGAGATCAACCTCCCCCCCCCCCATCTTTTACCAAAACCACCCCAACTGGAAACACCATAATTCCAGGACATATCTCTACACAGCAAGCGGCGGCCACCTAAGCCTAGGAGGTTAGCCAACTACTTGCAAAACATACACAAACATTTACACTAACAACTATCTGGGGCAGCTACATTGACGCAATGCTGACCAAGCAGCGCCGCAACGTATAAGAACGGAGCCCAGAAGGGAAGGTTTATCTGTTCTGTAGTGTTCTCCGCCAGCGGCCCTGCCCGACGTCCGTTCTACACCAGGTGAGATCCAGCTTGTGCTCAGAATCCTTTATCTTGTAAACACCTACCCTAAACTTGTACACATCACAAATTGTACCACATTTATATTTGTCTAAACTCCCCAAGAGGGACATAACACTACATCAACTGGCCATACTTGGTCAGTAAGCCACACTTGTATTACTGATTACACTCCACTTCACATCCTCATACCCCACCTGACCTTAGCCATAAGTGCCCCTGACCGTAGCGGTCAGTAATTGCTTCGTCAGACTCCATTGTACTCACAGCACGCGACTCGACCGCAGAGCGTCGAGCCGCTGAATAGGCACATTTATTGAATTACTCATTCCGCTCAGCTGGAAGGCCAGTTTAGTAGCTTGCACTTAAACATTCATCCCCTAGCAGATACTTGCATCAAGGGACGCCCCCAAGAGATTAAACACTAACACCAACACACTACACCAGTAGTCTCTCCCAACCACGGGAAGCTACTCTCATCCAGAAATAGCCTTCTAAATTAGCACACTGACACAACCGTGTTTTATCTCAACTACCCCCAACCATGGGATTAAAACAATAGACCACAACAAATTCTACGGTCCAACACGTGCACATATAATTGAGTAACAAGCTACTAGACTGCCCATACAAGTATGACTTTTGAGAATGTAGGCATAAATCTATCAACCTTCAGAATATTATGCACGGCATTACTTCACAATTCACTGCAATTTAAATGTTCAAATAGAAGTTAGATTGAGTTAATGAAATGCCTCTATGGGGAGTCTATAATAGAGCATGCTAGTAACTCTAAGAATTGTGTGTCTTCTGGTGTACGGGAGCACACAGTTTGCAAAGGAGATTAGAGCAGCTAGTAACTCTAAGAACTATGTGTCTGCTTGTGTACGGGAGCACACAGTGGGCAAAGGAGATTAGAGCAGGTACTAACAGGTTCCGTTTGTCATCAACATAATTGTGAAAAAACAACCCTTAATCCATAAATGCTATTAGGAGATAAGGAGATGTCTTGCAAATAAGCATGAAGTTACTTACCTCATTAAGATCTGAAGGTGATGTTTCTGCTTTGATGCAATTAACGATACCGGGAATAGGAGATTTATCAATTTTTATATCCGTGTGATGGTCTGTATCGTCCTGCAAAGAAATTACTTGTTTCACATATATGTTCCTTTGCGAAGGTGGAATTATATCTTTTAGATGGCTTGTAAACTTTCACTGAAGGAATAAAGAAATAAAATGACATACTGAAGGTAAGTCAAACCCGCATTCATAGTTTTCTTTCGTCCATAGACACATGGCAAAAAACTAACAGTTATTTATCAGTTATTATCAAAAAGGATATCAGTTATAATACACTCGCAAAACGTAGGCCTAGCATATTGTCACTAGAATTGAGTGTGCGTGTAGCGACTTTGCAGCATAGCTGCAGTTACTTAGAGATACGATATAACGTTAATAAGGACAAGCAACGTTGATTAATTTTGGATAAAGATATCTCGCACCAAGCGTTGGCACTTAAAACAATTTTGATCTCATGGATACCAAACGGAGGCAGTAATTTAACGTGAACAATAAACAAATAGGGGTTTATTTGAAAGTACAGTGGCAGCTACTTGAAGTCTCATTTCATATAAATTCACTTGTAATACATAATACATGAGTCATTGCAGTTATCAGGATGATTAAGCAATGTGTTAATAAAAAGAGAAATGAATAAGAATATTTTTATAGACAACAGCTTAGGAGCTTTTATGAACGGAAATGCTGCCCGTCGTCTGATAAAATGCTGAGAAATACCATCTCTGTAGAGTTTTCCGAGGAGACTTCGTGCCAGTCCATAATAAGACACATCTCGCTTTCTCCTTCGTTCAACCCTCCTAGAAAAACGAAGACCCCCTAACTATAAAATAAGTGTGCAACATTGGAGGCTATGATGAAGATACTAACAGTCACAGCTAGCAGTGAAGGCTGTCTTCAAGGGTGGACCATCAATATATTCAAAGCCATGGCTACCTGAGGAGGGGGGCATCAAGGTGGGAGGAGGACCAATATCATATTGACAGGGCAAGCAGTGAAGGTCGCCTCAAGCCTCCTGTGAGTGTTCGGACACTTCTGATCTCTTAATTTAGATTTTCATTATAGATCCGACGCGCTCTAGAACACACATGTCTCACGGGCCAGTCTAGTATTTGACAGGGGGTATCATTTTCAGGGTGTAGTACATATCGCGATACATTTCAGTCTAAAAATCCCTTAAAAGCAAAATGGTGGCGTTGAAGACGACGTCACGAAAGACACGATTTATTTTTCTAGACAGATTACAGGAAACTCCTGGAGAATCGTGGGTTTTGGGTGGGTGAAATATAAACAGAAAGCTGCATTTACAATAACTCTTCGAAACGCGATACACATTGAAATTATCGCAATTACCTAATATTTGCATAATATGTATCCCCGTCTTTGCTTGACCTATATAGAATATCTGGTAAAGATCCTGATACACATGTCATAACCAAGTGTTACGGTATCGATATCATTACCCAACATCACTATGAAAGTCTAGTAAAGATGGCCATACATATTTTAAAAATATAAGCTAAAATACCAACATTTCGATGTGCATCTCAACCTTTACCAGACATAATCTATAGGTCAAGTAAAGATGGGGATACATCTTATAAATAAAAGTGAAAGTCTATGTATGCATGAGGATTTGTTCTCTACAAATCTACACCATTCCTCCAATCTCAACCAAATTTTGCATAAACATACTTCAGGACCCAGAAGAAACCGCTGGCTACATGAATATTGGATTGTCTTTCTCATTCTTCTGATATCGGCCTTTTGGCAATCGAGCAAAGGCTAATAAAGTCAGAAAAAACCTGATGAAGGAATGGCAAGGCCAGTCATTTCTATAACCACACTAGCTCAAGACGTGACCACCAGGTTTCCATCTTTCCCTGTAAGAGACTATGGCACTCCATTATCTATAAAAACCACGATAAGAATATTATGAATCTGAACGCCATAAAAATCTGAATCCGTATTTTTTGAAATGATATTGACAGGGGTCGTTGTAGGGATTTGAAATTAAAAATGAATACTTTGGCTAACCCTGCATGAGGCTTAACGTTACAACAGCGTGAGCTATCAAGAAACATAGTATTAAGATTAAACGACCCTAGAAATCTACACCGTTCCACCAATCTTAACCAAATTTTTTCATACGTATAGTTCTGAACCCAGAAGAAACCGCTGGCTGCGTGAATTTTCGATAGACTTTCACATTCTTCTTATTTCGGCAATTTGGCACTCGAGCAAAGCCTAATAAATTCAGAAAATAAACTGATGAGGGAATGGCAAGGGAACAGTAGCTCAAGACTTGACCACCAAGTTTCCATCCATCTTTGTAAGAGGCCATGCCACTCCATTTTCTCCACGACAAGAGTAGCTCAAGACGTGATCACCAGGTTTCTATCTATCTGTAAGAGTCCATGGCACTCCATTTTCCCCACGTCAACAGTAGCTCATGACGTGACCACCAGGTTTACACCTTATCTCTGTAAGAGTCCACGGCGCTCCATTTTCTATCCAAACCACGATAAGAACATCCGGAATCTGAACGCCAAAACATCTGAATGCGTATTTTTTAATGGTATTACCAGGGGTCGTTGTAGGGAATTGAAATGTAAAAAAAAAAAAAACATTGGCTAACCCTGCATGTGGCGTAACGTTACAACAGCTGAGATATCATCAAGAAACATAGCGTTAAGATCAAATGAGCTTAAATGATTCTGATGTTGTTGATTAATTTAGAAGCTTTGCAATATCATGTTCATATAGCCCATGAACTTGATTGTGAATGGATTTTTTTTCTTCCGATAACATGTGTTACTGCGATGGCTGTAGTAGTGTGTGTATTTGTAATTCAAATAAGGATTGGAAAGGAGGTTGCTATGGCCTTCAGTTAGTAACTATCCCGGTATTTGCTTCGAGTATAATAAATAACACCTGGCACTACAGCTGGGTAGTTTATTGGCTGAGGAATAACCCACCCACCAAGGGAAGATGATTAAAAAAAGGGAAGTAGGTTTTGGATTGGAAAAAAAGGATAGAAAATAGGAGGAGAGTCCCACAAAATTAATAAGTTTAGTTTTAAACAAACTTAAAGGTGGTTGCCACCGAAAATCCGCTTTCGGATACCTAAAATGAGTAAGGACTTGGTCTAAGCTGACGATAAACACAGATAGAACCTGGGCTGTTTGCAAGAGAGTGGCTTTCGTATAATCCCTCTCAAGCATATATAAAACTACTATGGGGAAGAGTGCTGGTCTGGCAAGACTGAGAGGAACAAATTTACTGTATGTCTTCTCAAAGAAATTAGGTTTGACAAAGTAATTCGAAGAATGCCAATGATTTAACTCAGGTTTGGTATTTTCAATTTCCAAAATTATGGAGTTCCTGTAAGGGCGACCAAGTGTCTCTAAGAAGGAAAATGATAAAAGATTATGCCTTATTGGGTAATCTTGGTAACTGACCCAATGGTTGCATTGAAAAATGGCTAAGCTTTTACTCAGCGAGGAGCCGGCTAAAAGTTTAGACAAAAAGAAACACTTATCTTCTAGAAAACTGACCATAAGTTTTCGGAGAGGATCTCCACAAGCAGGTAGCTGGCTTAGCGAGCTTTACTTGCCTTACTAGCCAATTAGAATTAGCTATTAAAGCTAAAAAGAACTTTAGTGAGGTGAAAATTAAGAGTTCTTGCTCAAATGCAACAAATGGTAAAAGCCCTATTAAAGATTTTAATGTCATTGAGTGAGGAGAGTCAAGGAAGACAGGATTTTTCCTAAACTTTGTATTCGCAAATGAAAAAGCGAAGGGAAACGATTCATTTATTTTACAATTAGAAGAAGTTTCAGAAAATTAACAATTATGCAATATGATTTTGACAAACATAGTTCATTTGAACTTTTTAACAAATAGGGTCGCAGACCTCTCAACATTAAACGGTTGCTCCAGGCAATTGACAATTACAAGGTTTCAAACCTTACATATTTCTAAAATCTTTATAAGATTTAAACAAATAAACACTGAAACAATTAAAGTTTGAACGTGAATTGGAGTACAAAAAGTGTACCTTAAGAAATTCTTGAGAGAATGTTCTAGAGAAGGTGACAATTTTGAAAATGACAATAATAACAACTTGAAAAATAAGATAGAAGTTCTTACAACTTCTTAAATTTATACAGAATTAATATATGAGAATTATACAAAAGAGGGCAGGTCACTTACTGTGAAACCTGAAGAAAGTGAAAAGGAAAGTTCTAGACTTCCCAAGTTTGAGCAGGAATCACTCGCCAAATGGGACAGTTTCCATTTCGTGAAACCTGAACATGACTCGCTCAAGAGTTTAAAGAAATGTTTTCCCTGAGTATAGGAAAGGAACAACGTGATTTAAAACTTGTATCACACAAGCAATTATGCAGAATTTAATTAATGTTAAACTAGCAAAGTTGGAAGGGCACTTCGTGAGTGACGCCTTATAGAAAGTTACAATTTTATAAATAATGGTTGTTAGTAGAAGGTTGAGGAAAGATCATTGGGATATAGGATCAATGTTCATGGCCGTGTTTAATATAACCGGACGATCGCGACGCGGTAGAAACGTGGAGCAAGCACTGATTATCACTATAGTCTGTAAAGATTGATGCAAAGTTCACTATAGAAACACTGAAGTTCATGAAAAAGAAAGTTATTGCAATTATGGAAAGAACTGATTGCACTATATAGGTGAGAGTCTATTTCTTGAAAAAATTGTGATTTACAATTAAATGCGCCATAGAATGTTCCAGAGGTTCCAGCGGTGGAAGAAAGTTAGCTATTACAAAAATTTGTAAGGAAGATTCCTCATTTTAAATATCATTGTCCCAAGTGAACGAAAAACACTTGACGGCAAGACTTGCAGATAGAGTACAAGATCTCGAAGTTTCCAGAACGACCTTAGCAGAAAAATGGGGTTGAGAAAATCCAACGGAGGAACTAGCTTTATAATTATAGACAGCGGGTATTAGATAATATCCCACGTAGCGAGAGTATTTCTCTATGAATAGCTTAAGAAAAGCTCTTTTTTAGCAAGGTTGGCTCATACAAGCAAAAGCTCAACATGGCAAATCCCACGAGGAATGATTTTTGCCCCAAAGTAAATAATTTCACACTGTCTATAAATTATAATTAAAAGCATGTGGAAGTTAAAACCATGAAGACGAGGTTAAAACTTTTAAAAAGGTACTTATCTTGATTTCATGTTGAAGTCGAAGTTCTGGATGACGATAATTACTTTGCCAACATGGCGTAGAAGAGAGTATGCCTCTTGGTTTGAGGAGGCTAGCTCGAGCGGAGCTTTGACTGACCGAGTCAACTGCAGACTGAGAAGTGAGAGCTGCTCAACGGAGCACGGAGGGACCAAGAAAGGGGGAAAGAGTGGGGGGTAGGAGACAAAAGGAGAACATATAAACATTGCCAACTTTGATACAAAAAATTAATTTCTAGCTGAGCTGATCTTCTAAGAGTTGATAACAGATGATACTAGCGCAGCATGGTGAGTAAAGAAGTAGACGTAGTCCTCTTGCTCAAGGAGAAAATAGCTGGCGATGGTAACAGGAACTGGTGGCCAAATGGATAAGTAAGTCCTCTAGCACCAGGAAGAGTTGAGGAGCTTCAGAGATTCGCTGCGAGGTGACGCTAGGTGGGTCTCAGAAGTTATATATCTAGAACAGACTTATGAAGACATAAGAGATATGCCCAACAAGGAGAAAACAGATGATCACTGTTGGTGTTTGACAAAGAGGAAGGAAGAAATGAACATGCAAAGAGCAATAAAAATTATCTCAGGTACCGTGTATTCAAAGAATACACCATACTGGGGGGGGGGGGCCAAACACCAACAGAGAGCAAATAAACAGTTACACATTTAATGGAAGAGGAGCGATCAAAGACAGAGGTCTTGTAATCGAACCGTTAATGGTCAAGACTCTGACCACCCTGACTCTCCCATCTCTTCCAGGGTAACACTTGGTCACTCTACCGGTAGTCCAGACTAGAGGGGGAGAAATATCCCTAACCAAGACCAAGTCCCCCACTTTAATGTCGGGACTGGAAAGAAACCACTTCTGCCTCCGTTGCAAGGAAGTTAAATATTCCAAGTTCCATCTCTTCCAAAAAGAATTACGGAGGGCTTCAAGTTTACGCCAAACAATAGGTAAATTAAAATCCCTGTAAGAATTGGGAAGAGGAGGAGGGGCAGAAAGAGAAGTGCCGATAAGGAAGTGACCAGGGGTGAGTGGAAGTAGGTCATCAGGGTCATTGGAAAGCGGAGTTAAGGGGCGAGAGTTAACAACACCTTCAATCAGAACAGACAGAGAATTGAATTCTTCGTAAGTCAGAATTCGATTACCTAAAACTTTTCTTAAATGACGTTTAGTGAGCTTTACGCAAGATTCCCACCTACCACCATGATGCGGAGCGTAAGGAGGTATGAAGCGCCATTTGAAACCTTTTGAATAAGAAAAATTAGAGATTTGTTCCATGGCAGGAGAGGAAGTGAGAGCTTTCTTCCACAGGGAAGCTGCGCCCTGAAAGGTGGAAGCGTTATCAGAGAACATCTCAGAAGGAACACCACGCCTAGCGGTGAAACGAGAGACAGCTGATAAAAAAATAAGAAGTAGAAGCATTCGTTACTAGTTCCAAGTGGATTGCGCCGGTAACCATGCAAACAAAGAGAGAAACATAAAGCTTACCAAACAATTTGCGTTTAGCTTCAGGAGAGTTTCGTTGATATTGGAACGGACCCATATAGTCCACGCCAGTTAAAGCAAATGGGCGTATAGGAGAAGAACGAAAAGAGGGCAGATCGCTCATTAATTGAGTATTGATTTTAGGTTTCGCTTTGAAACAAGGAATGCACTTATGAATTACAGAAGAAACTTCATGAATTCCATTTATAATCCAGTACTTTTCCCTTAAGAGGCAAAGCAGAGTACGTGTACCAACATGAAGATTACGGTAATGAAAGTCACGTATAATTAAGGAAATTACGTGATGTTTGGAAGGCAAAATAACGGGATGCTTTTTGTCCTCAGAGAGTAAAGATTGCGAGAGCCTTCCACCTACCCTGAGTAACCCATGGTCATCAAGAAACGGGGCTAAAGCACGGAGACGGCTGGATTTGGGAAGATCTCTTTTAGAAGAAAGCAATGACAATTCAGAAGAAAAGGCTTCTTGCAGTGTCAGTTGTAAAACCTTAACGGTAGCGAGATTCAATTCATGATTGGTAAGGTGTGGTTTAGGGAGAAGAGGTTGGTCAACCACAAGATATTTCCATCTAAGGAGATAGGCGACAATCCGTAGTAATTTATGAAAAGAAGAATAGCGGGACAACAAAGGATGAGAAGCGTTGGAAACAAGACACGAAGCAATGGGTAGAGGTACTTTAGCGTCAGGCAAGTAGGAGTTTGTAGCTGGGGGTTTAGAAGGCCATGAAGAAGATTCTTCGATTAGCCACGAGGGCCCATGCCAGTACAATTGGGAAGCTGCCAATTGAGAGGGTAAACAACCACGAGAGATAATATCAGCTGGATTATCCGCACTGGGAACATGCCTCCATTGACATCCAGAAGAAAGAGTTTGAATTTTGGAAACCCTGTTTGCAACGAAAGTTTGCCAGTGAGAGGGGTTCTTGGCGATCCAAGAAAGGGCGATCATGGAATCGCTCCAGATATAGGTTTGCGAGAATTCGACTTTTAATACTTCCCGTAATTTCTTGACAAGTTCTGTAGCCATGAGTGCAGCGCACAGTTCGAGCCTAGGCAAAGTGATAGTTTTAAGAGGAGCGACCTTCGATTTGGCACAAACAAGGTTGGAAACTAGAGATCCATAGAGTGAATCGTGATAAACTAAATATGCACAGCAACCATAAGCTTTTTCGGAACTGTCCGCGAACACATGAAGGAAAAAAGATGCATTAGAATGAGAGCTGATTAAATTCCTGGGAATTTCAATAAGGGAAAGATCCAGCAAATTGCTGCGAAACGAGAGCCAACGATTAAGAAAAGAAAGAGGGACAGTGTCATCCCATTCACATTTAAGCGACCACAGCTCTTGCATGAAGAGTTTGGCTATAACGATAACTGGGGCAAGGAATTGAAGTGGATCAAAAATTTTTGCAATTTCAGAGAGAATTTGTCTTTTTGTATTAGGAAGCTCTTCTGCGAGCGAAACTTTATAGATAAGAGTGTCAGTGCTAGTGCACCAGTGAACTCCTAGAGTTTTTATAGATTCGGAGTTACCACAAATTTCGACAGAAGAAGGATCTACGTCTTCGGTGGGAAACTGAGCGAGAAACTCAGGGGATTTGGAGTTCCACTTATGGAGTGGGAAACCTCCATTCCTTAGTAATGCCTGAAGTTCTAAAGATACAAAAGAAGCTTCCTCCAAAGAGGGGAAGGATTGCAAATAATCGTCAACATAGAATGACGTAGTTAGTGCTTCAGAGGCTTTGGGGTTAAATAAATGACCATCTTGAGAGGCTAGCAAGTGTAGGGATCGGATAGCAAGGAAAGCAGAGGGTTTTAAGCCATAAGTAACCGTTTTCAAGCGAAATACCTTAATGGGCTTACTGGTTTCATCACGCCACAAGATTCTTTGAAGATCTCGTTGTTCTGGTTGAATTAACACTTGACGGTACATCTGTTTTATGTCGGCTATGACAGCTATGGGAAATAATCGAAAGTTTAAGATTATAGCAGATAAATCTGATTGAATAGCAGGACCAGAATAAAGAGTGTCGTTAAGGCTGTTGCCATTAACGTCGGGTGATGAACCATTGAAAACAACTCGAATTTTATCTTTTACAAGAGGGTTTTTCCACACGGGATGATGATTTAAATAAACCGTTTCAATTGGGGGGTGCAATTCATCATCAGATTTGTTAACAACTTCCATATGATCTAAGCTTTCATACTCATCCATGAAATCAGTGTACTGTTGTTTAACAAGAGGTTCCTTTTTGAATTTGCTCTCGATAGCAAAGAGAGCTTTTCGAGCTTTAAACTGAGAGTTGATAAGTTTAGGAGGATTATGTAATCTTGGCATTTGAACAACGAACCGGCCATCAGAAGAACGAGTGGTGGTATTTAAAAAAAGTTGCTCACAGAATTCATTTTCTGAAGAGGTTACATTAGGAGAATCAACATTTTCAAGCCTCCAGAACTGTTCCAGGTCAGTATTGGAGAAGTAACATTGCGATGCGGGTTGAGGAGAATAATGGGGAAGTTGCCCTGTGACGATCCATCCAAAATTAGTGTCTCTGGCGACCACGTTTGAGGATAACTTACGAACCTGTTTACGTAGGCAATTCCAGAAAACATTGGCACTAAAGAGTATGTCAATAGGGTTTTGCATATTAAAACAATGATCGGCTAGCCTTAAATGCGAGGGAATGTTTAACCCTGAAATATCCACAGAGTGACTTGGAGTGTCTTCTCCAATGCTATTAAGAATTAGACAATTAAGTTTAAGAAAGTTGTTTCTATGACAAGTATCTCTTATAGTTAGCTTTGAGAATTGTAAAGCTTGCGATTTTGAGCTGTTGATGCCCGACACGTTGATAGAAGTGGGGTTTACAGGTAGGCCTAGTTTTCTAATCAAGGAATTAGACACAAAATCATGAGTTGCCGCTGAGTCTAGAAGACCGCGTGCACGGACCCAGTTGCCAAAGTTATCCTGAACGTCAATTTGGACAGTAGACAACAATACTTGCGCACTGCGAATGGACTTAGCATTTTGAATATAAGATGAAGCATTAGAGCTGTTAGCACTATCATTTTTCGGAGAAGTAGATGCTGTCGATGACCTTGCCTGATCATGACGATGTAGCAGAGTATGATGAGCCTTTTCACAATGGTAGCAAAGTCTTGTGGACTTACAGTTAGAAGCAGAATGCGTGGGCGCTAGGCAGTTGAAACAATGTTTGTTTTGAGCGACTAATTTTCGTCTGTCATCGACTGACATTTCTTTAAAAGATTTGCAAAGGTATAGGGCATGGGGATCTTTACAAAGAATGCACTTTACAGGTTCGTTTAAACTTTTGCGAGGTTCGCTTTGCGTGTTTAAAGCAATAGAGCTAGCAACACGACGTTCACTAGACCTAGTTGGGTAACCAGTGGAGTTTGATTTGAATTTGGATGAGCTGGACCCGGGTTTTTGGGTATTGGACGCTGAGCGTTCACTTTTGTATTTGATGGACATTAATTCGAATTTGGAACTAGGAGATGAAGGTTCACTTTGATTAGCTAGAGCGGTTAAAAGTTGGCATCTAGCGTTTATGAAAGTGACTAAATGCTCGTAAGAGTAGTCGTCTTCTTTAGAAAGTTCAATTTCCCAAGCTTTGAGGGTAGCAGCATCAACTTTAGAGACTACTAAATGTATTAGGAAAGTATCCCAATGTTCAGTAGGTTGATCTAATTGGGACAAAGCTTTAACGTGGAGTTGGGTAGTGTCAATTAAAGTACGCAAACTAGTGACGTCATTGTGCTGTGACGCAGGTAGGTTAAATAGAGCCTTAATATGGCGTTGAATACGTAAACGTGAATTTCCATATCTTTCTTTTAATAAATTAAAGGCAATGGGGTAGTTTTCGGCACGCAGAGGAAGTGCTTCAACTAACTGCAAAGCTTGACCTCGAAGGATAGATCTCAAGTAATGAAACTTGTAAATGACTTGAATGTCTTCATTGTCATGAACAAGGGAGCAAAATAATTCATAGAAAGAATCCCAAGTGGATTCATCTCCAGAAAAATGGGGTAAATCAATTTTCGGTAAAGTAGGTTTGGGCTTGTGAGTGCCCTCACGGAAAGAAGTTTGGGGTTCGTGAAGGGAACCAAGAACAGAAGCGTCCTTTTTCTGCTCCTCTTCGAGTTGGCGTATTATTTTGAAAGCAGAACCTATGCCTTCGTAATATAAGTTTTCTACTTCGACACGACCTTCTGTTTGATTGAGCATACAAGTTTCTATTTCAGTTTGAATGTTACAGTAGTTTTCATAAGAACGTTCAAAATCCTTTACACGATGTTTCAACAAATCTAATTGCGCGTCTGAGGGATCTAATTCTTTTATGTACCTTCTGAATCGGGTAATTTGCCCTTTATAGGATGCTCGTTTAGAAGTAAGTTTTTCATCCTTATCCTTATCAGTGGGAGCCATATTAAAGAAGGTAAATGAAAATGTAACTCACGAAACTGTGGAACCTTGGAAATGCTGTCAAGCTGGCAGCATTGAATGAGTAGAAAGAATGGGACACACCATAGGAGACAGGAGCGGCCTCTTTCCCGTTCACAGGCTTTGCACGATGTGGTTATAGCTGGGATATTCAACACAGTTATTAGAAATATGCAAAGTATTGTCAAATGACACTATTTTAAAAAGAGAAAAGAAAAAATGGGCTCTCCAGGGTTTCTGGGACCAATTTTTGGGTAGTTTATTGGCTGAGGAATAACCCACCCACCAAGGGAAGATGATTAAAAAAAGGGAAGTAGGTTTTGGATTGGAAAAAAAGGATAGAAAATAGGAGGAGAGTCCCACAAAATTAATAAGTTTAGTTTTAAACACACTTAAAGGTGGTTGCCACCGAAAATCCGCTTTCGGATACCTAAAATGAGTAAGGACTTGGTCTAAGCTGACGATAAACACAGATAGAACCTGGGCTGTTTGCAAGAGAGTGGCTTTCGTATAATCCCTCTCAAGCATATATAAAACTACTATGGGGAAGAGTGCTGGTCTGGCAAGACTGAGAGGAACAAATTTACTGTATGTCTTCTCAAAGAAATTAGGTTTGACAAAAAAATTCGAAGAATGCCAATGATTTAACTCAGGTTTGGTATTTTCAATTTCCAAAATTATGGAGTTCCTGTAAGGGCGACCAAGTGTCTCTAAGAAGGAAAATGATAAAAGATTATGCCTTATTGGGTAATCTTGGTAACTGACCCAATGGTTGCATTGAAAAATGGCTAAGCTTTTACTCAGCGAGGAGCCGGCTAAAAGTTTAGACAAAAAGAAACACTTATCTTCTAGAAAACTGACCATAAGTTTTCGGAGAGGATCTCCACAAGCAGGTAGCTGGCTTAGCGATCTTTACTTGCCTTACTAGCCAATTAGAATTAGCTATTAAAGCTAAAAAGAACTTTAGTGAGGTGAAAATTAAGAGTTCTTGCTCAAATGCAACAAATGGTAAAAGCCCTATTAAAGATTTTAATGTCATTGAGTGAGGAGAGTCAAGGAAGACAGGATTTTTCCTAAACTTTGTATTCGCAAATGAAAAAGCGAAGGGAAACGATTCATTTATTTTACAATTAGAAGAAGTTTCAGAAAATTAACAATTATGCAATATGATTTTGACAAACATAGTTCATTTGAACTTTTTAACAAATAGGGTCGCAGACCTCTCAACATTAAACGGTTGCTCCAGGCAATTGACAATTACAAGGTTTCAAACCTTACATATTTCTAAAATCTTTATAAGATTTAAACAAATAAACACTGAAACAATTAAAGTTTGAACGTGAATTGGAGTACAAAAAGTGTACCTTAAGAAATTCTTGAGAGAATGTTCTAGAGAAGGTGACAATTTTGAAAATGACAATAATAACAACTTGAAAAATAAGATAGAAGTTCTTACAACTTCTTAAATTTATACAGAATTAATATATGAGAATTATACAAAAGAGGGCAGGTCACTTACTGTGAAACCTGAAGAAAGTGAAAAGGAAAGTTCTAGACTTCCCAAGTTTGAGCAGGAATCACTCGCCAAATGGGACAGTTTCCATTTCGTGAAACCTGAACATGACTCGCTCAAGAGTTTAAAGAAATGTTTTCCCTGAGTATAGGAAAGGAACAACGTGATTTAAAACTTGTATCACACAAGCAATTATGCAGAATTTAATTAATGTTAAACTAGCAAAGTTGGAAGGGCACTTCGTGAGTGACGCCTTATAGAAAGTTACAATTTTATAAATAATGGTTGTTAGTAGAAGGTTGAGGAAAGATCATTGGGATATAGGATCAATGTTCATGGCCGTGTTTAATATAACCGGACGATCGCGACGCGGTAGAAACGTGGAGCAAGCACTGATTATCACTATAGTCTGTAAAGATTGATGCAAAGTTCACTATAGAAACACTGAAGTTCATGAAAAAGAAAGTTATTGCAATTATGGAAAGAACTGATTGCACTATATAGGTGAGAGTCTATTTCTTGAAAAAATTGTGATTTACAATTAAATGCGCCATAGAATGTTCCAGAGGTTCCAGCGGTGGAAGAAAGTTAGCTATTACAAAAATTTGTAAGGAAGATTCCTCATTTTAAATATCATTGTCCCAAGTGAACGAAAAACACTTGACGGCAAGACTTGCAGATAGAGTACAAGATCTCGAAGGTTCCAGAACGACCTTAGCAGAAAAATGGGGTTGAGAAAATCCAACGGAGGAACTAGCTTTATAATTATAGACAGCGGGTATTAGATAATATCCCACGTAGCGAGAGTATTTCTCTATGAATAGCTTAAGAAAAGCTCTTTTTTAGCAAGGTTGGCTCATACAAGCAAAAGCTCAACATGGCAAATCCCACGAGGAATGATTTTTGCCCCAAAGTAAATAATTTCACACTGTCTATAAATTATAATTAAAAGCATGTGGAAGTTAAAACCATGAAGACGAGGTTAAAACTTTTAAAAAGGTACTTATCTTGATTTCATGTTGAAGTCGAAGTTCTGGATGACGATAATTACTTTGCCAACATGGCGTAGAAGAGAGTATGCCTCTTGGTTTGAGGAGGCTAGCTCGAGCGGAGCTTTGACTGACCGAGTCAACTGCAGACTGAGAAGTGAGAGCTGCTCAACGGAGCACTGAGGGACCAAGAAAGGGGGAAAGAGTGGGGGGTAGGAGACAAAAGGAGAACATATAAACATTGCCAACTTTGATACAAAAAATTAATTTCTAGCTGAGCTGATCTTCTAAGAGTTGATAACAGATGATACTAGCGCAGCATGGTGAGTAAAGAAGTAGACGTAGTCCTCTTGCTCAAGGAGAAAATAGCTGGCGATGTTAACAGGAACTGGTGGCCAAATGGATAAGTAAGTCCTCTAGCACCAGGAAGAGTTGAGGAGCTTCAGAGATTCGCTGCGAGGTGACGCTAGGTGGGTCACAGAAGTTATATATCTAGAACAGACTTATGAAGACATAAGAGATATGCCCAACAAGGAGAAAACAGATGATCACTGTTGGTGTTTGACAAAGAGGAAGGAAGAAATGAACATGCAAAGAGCAATAAAAATTATCTCAGGTACCGTGTATTCAAAGAATACACCAACAGCCCTTGAAGGGCCAAGGCCTACCAAGCGACCGCTGCCCAGCCATTTGTCCTGCAGATATTGGGGTGACGCGTGGTCAGCGCATCGGATCCCGTCGGCCGTTAATCTTGGTCTCTGTGACCGATATTTGCTTCGAGTATAAGTGGGAATCCACGGAAACCGATTACCAAGTTTTTCATCGGGAGGCACAGTGTAGTCCACCATTCCAACTCTAAGACCTAAATTTAAATTTCTTGACGGAGCCAGGATGCAAACTGGACCTCCAAGGCGAAAACCCAAAATGTTAGCCGCTAATACACGTGGTCGTTTAAATGAATCTTGCAATTTATGTTAAGTTTTATTGAATATTTAGCCTTTAGGGCATCGAAGACTACGTGACATTTTGGGTCTAATTTTACACTTTTGATGCCGCTGCTGTTACGGTAGATGTTGAATCTTTACCTTATGACGAAAGGTATCACGCACAATATTTGGAAGTAATATCTCCTAGAACTGAAGTTTTATACAATTCGTTAAGGTGTAATATGTTGACGTTTATGTATTATTAATCATAATGTCTTTATGCAGCATTTGTTCATAGTTGACAATGTTTACCTCCGCAAGCTGTCTTTCGTATTACAAATCAGAAATACAGTAACTTTTGCGTGATATTGCACATTGTTCTATGAATAATATTTGCCTTGCATTCGGATTATATTGTAATTGTAATTATCCTGCTCTGTGACTATGCTAATTTGTAATGGAACCGGATGTTAAATTATGAATTTAATTGATAACATGTTAACAACATAATTATACTACGAATATACAGTATATTACTAGCTCGGCCGGCGTTGCTTGGGATCACAATTGAATATTAGGATATCGTAGCTTAGCTCGCTGTGTCGTATTGTGAGCAACTCGGAGGAAGGTCATTGTTATAATGAGCAATATTGTTGCCACTCTAAGTCCTTGTGCGTCCTCTTTATCTGATCAAAAAGTGTGTTGAAATTGTTACGTAGTTGGGTACGACCGCTCTATACTGCTTGTAGCTTATAATAGATTAATCCTGAAATTTCGCTAATATAACTGAATATTTAAAGAGCCTATTTTCTTCTTAGTATGCATTATTAACCTAACTGTTACATTTTAAGGGCCAATGAATTTATTTTTCTTCATTGTATTAGTCTTGCGTGTTTTGTCGATCAGCATCATTTCAAGAGAATAATGGTAGCCCGCAGATATACTCGTAGAATCCCAGCTTCATATTAATATATGCATTTGATTAGGGGAAAAATGTATACCAAAATGGAAAAATCCACAGCCTGTTTCCAGTCGACCGACCGCGTCAGGAATTGAAATGAATGGAGCCGCCACCTAGAGGCAAGGATACGAACTGTGCCGGCTTCCGAAGCAAGTGACACTCCCCTGGGGCAATGATTAAATGATTGACAGATGAAATGAAATGATAGTGGAGAGTGTTGCCGGAATGAAATTTGTGACGGGGAAAACCAAAGTACCCGGAGAAAAACCTGTCGGCCGCCGCTTTGTCTAGCACAAATCTCACATGGAGTGACCGGGATTTGAACCAAACCCAGCGTTGAGAGGCCGGCGTGCTGCTACCTAAGCCAAGGAAGCTCTAACGAATACCAAAAGAAAATACATAATAAATATCATCTAAGAATCTATATGTCCACCCACACTTAAATAAGAACCACTCATAGGAGCGCAGAGACACCTTGCGGCCACGAGACAAACTAAACCCTATTCAGAACACCATATCACCCGGATGATCAAATCTGGACCCCGGTCCATGATGACGAACTTTGCCGACAAAAATTAGAAGATTGATAACAAATCAACCCAAAAGCTATATTTACAAAAATCTCCTTCTGAAAAAATCAATATTGAAACATTCGTAGACTAAAAGCAACACACGTAGTATAAAAAAGACACTAATACAAAAAAGAGTCTAATAAAGTATGCATAAAGACATGAAAAAAAAATATCCGTTCATACTGTAAAATAACGAATCCTCACCAATGCTTTAAGTCCCCATCCTCGTGATGACGCCCTTAATTAAAATTATAAAGCTTGTGGGGCATGGAATTCAGTATTTTTGCCAAAGGGCCTAAATGAAGGAAATGGAGAGGGCTATCCGAATTTTCAAGTAGATAGTGTTACTCGTCTTGTTCCAAATGTTATGTACGTAAATTCAGTTCAGATCGGTGAAACGGTGTAGATGTGAGCCCAGTTAAACCGTGTGAACGCAAAAAAGGAGCGAAAAGTATGTATTTTGGTCGTGCGAGGCCGGTGAATTAATATTTAACGGAGTGAAATTCATTTCTGGTGAAAGTAACATTTTTCACGTCACCACGAGGACCGTGACCACGCTGTCTGAAGACAGGCGGAATATTCAAGCAACTGTGAATTATAACAGCCCATCGAACGCCACTGATAAAAGCGAGTAATGGCAATGTTACACATTGCATGCATTTATTCTTGTTTGCCAAGAATTTCAGTGATATCAAAACGTGTAAATTCTGTGAGAGATGCCATCTGCAGTATCGCAAATTCTGTGGCAGGATAAACCAGAGCCATTTTTATAACCACCTGCATCTGTGTAAAGCCTGTGAGATTACTTTCGTACTGCGTTAAAAAGTCGATTCTGTGAAATTGATAGCCACCATGCAGTGTGAAATGTGCCACATGATTAGTGTATTCCTCCAGCTACGCGTGCACGTCAAGATGGAGTAACTTACTTTATGATGAGGGGAGATCCGAGGAAATAATCCAACCATGAGGGGAATGTTTGACCAAAACCATGGAGGACGTGCCGAGTACGAGAGTGAGAATGAAGAGGACAGGCTAGGACCCTTGGCCTTGCCAATAAATATGTCAGGAGGAACGCGGACATATTTCCCCTTCAAACGTGAAGTTTGGAAGGTGAACATTATGGAATAGTCACTGTGAGTCCTGTATTTCATCCACTGTACAAGACATTGTGAGGTTTGAAGCCATTTTTCAGTGTTGCCTAAGTAAACAAACGTTTGGTGCTTTTCAGTCGGTCAACACGAATGTACCCAATTACAGCTGGGTTATGCCCTAATCCTGAAATAAATTACATGAGATTAATAAATACACTAGGATGACCAGTTTCGATCGTCAAGCGATCATCATCAGATCCATTACACTTAGGCTATAGCATCTATGTTTGAGAATACAGGTGAAAAATATATACAATATGTACAATTACTTAGTTGCAGTGTTGGTAATGCAACTGTCGGTGTATGCTAAATGTGGTATATCTAATATTAGGTGAAATTCTAAAATGGTGATAAAAATCCGGAATTTGTCTCTTTGGGGTGATTATAAGGTTATACAAAATCAACTATGGTTACACTGTAATAATAAGGGGTGATACTTATCCGGTTGTCTTCCTAACTGGGACTTCAAGCAGTTGCTTGTTCATTCTGGCACCAGTTACAGTCGACTAACCCAGGTGTTAACTGGAAGAAACTGTTTTTTCCCTGTCTCCCCCTTTTGTTAATATGTTCGTTCGGAGGTCAGTGCCATGTTTATTTGTGTGGCGTTGCCAAATCTAGATAAGATTGTATGTTATTGAATACAGGAAGATCTACAACTATCAATGACCGTGGAATTATCTTCGCCATGCGTGGACTAAAAAAGCATTCAACTAAGCGGTACACAGCTTATTGAAGACGTCCCGGCACCTTTAATACTGCCGCGCATAACGGCCTAGGTTTATTGCAGATAAAAGTACAAAGTACACCTGATCGAAATAACATTTACCTATAACCACTGCCCACAATGTTCACGGCCAGTCAGGCAAATCGGGAATACAAGAGGTTAAAACACTCAGGCTTAAAATCATGAATATAGACAAGTCAATTTGGTTCAACAAAAAATGTATAGAACTAAATCTCACCCCTAAATACGTACCGATTACACCAGCCTCAATCATTTTAACTAAACAAGCCAAAGCGCTTTGGATTTAAAAAATTCGAACTAAGATTTGCATACATAAGAAAGAAAAAAATCAACCAACAACTATTGCAATTGCAACTAAGTAACTTCTGGCACGCATCCCAATGGGACAGTTTTACCGAGCATCTACATGACACCATCAAAATCAGAGCAACGAGGAAGCACGAAACGCTAGAATATAAACTAATAAAACTAGGAGAAACACAGAATAATCAATCTAATGAACAACACACGAATAACAATGAATTCAATTTCCACAGCAGAGTAAACAACAGAACGAACGTAACTTTTTCCCAAGATGAAATGAATATGTTAGATAAAGGTTTGAAATACAACTGCACAGACGCACACACGAACCATAATATGAAACAGTTAATCAGAGATATCGAGATAGCCAGTCACAAGCTCCCCGCAGAACACAGGGAATTTACCAAAAATCTTGCCACCAACGAAGCCAAAAAAAATCCTCAAACGAGAGGACGAAAACAATAACATTCAAAATAACAAACTACTAAAAGAAATAAAGTCACTGAAACAAAAAAATAAAAGAACATGACTTAATCATCACAAAAGCAGATAAGGGAAATACCACAGTAATTTTGAACAAAACAGAATACATTGAAAAAACAGTCGATTTCCTAAACAACAACGAAATCAAGGAATTAGCAAAAGACCCCTCCAACAAATTCCAAAAACAAATAAAAAGTGTATTAAAAGAAACAGAATACATATTGACCAAAACTGAAAAATCAAAACTAATAAACATGAACCCGAAAATACCGTCATTGAGGGGACAACCAAAAATACATAAAAACGAGTGCCCAATGATACCAATAGTCAATTGAAGGAATGCTCCTAATTACAAAATCAGCAAAGAGTTACTAAAACCCTTAAAACACCGCCTTTCCAACGACAAAAACAGCCCTGTAAAGAACACAACGAAATTAGTAACAGCATTGAACACCGTACAAATGAAACCTAGCTTGAGGCTTGTATCTTTCGATGTAACTAACGTGTACACCAATATTCCTAATAATGATGCAATCAACACTATCGAAAATAACTTAAAATCCAACAATTGGGCAAAAGAAACTGAAGAGATTGTGAGATTACTGAGGGTCGTCCTCAGCCAAAACATGTTTCAATTCGACAATAAAATGTACACACAAACAGAAGGCTTAGCGATGGGATCACCACTAAGCGGACTAACCGCTGACATCTTCATTAATGCACTAGAAAATGAGTTCTTAGAAAAGACTTCAACAAAGGGAATAGTAATATGGAAAAGATTCGTAGACGATGTAATTTTTATCTACGATACTGAATTAACAAGCGAAGAAACAATTCTCCAATCCATCAATAGCCTACACCACTCAATCAAATTCACTAAGGAATCCGAAACAGATCGAAAAATACATCATATCGACATAACTATTGAACGTAAAGACTTGTATTTAGGAGAGCTTTCATATTCCATATTCCGGAAAGCTACACAACCCTCGCATGCAAACGACAATCAGTCTAATCACCCCAGTACGCATAAATTAACGGGGTTCAATTCAATGGTGCACAGGGCTTTAAACATACCCATGTCAAAAGACAATTATAATAAGGAAATAAGAACCATTAAACAAATAGCAAAGGAAAACAATTTCCCGACAAGCAAAATAGACCAAATTGTAGCCAAACGTAAAAATAAAGATAAAATGATTCCAAAACCGGACATTAATGAGAAAATATTCGCGCGCTTCATCTATGTGAATGCGAACACATATAAAATCACTAATCTATTCAAAAAGCAAGGCATAAAAATAGCATTCACAACGAATAATACGACCGGAGGCACCTGCAAAATAGCAATCTAAATAAACAAGACCCATATTCAAAGTCAGGGGTATATTCTATTACATGCCAAGACACTGGTTGTCAAGCTAATTACATTGGACAGAGCGGAAGACGAGTAGATACACGTTATAATGAACATAGGATTGCGATAAGATACGGAACACATTCAGCCGTATGCGAACATATGTGACACGGGGCACAGCTTTACTAAAATCGAAACAGACCTAAAAAATAATTCATCACGAATCGAAAGGCTGAGCTCTGGACATAATGGAAGCAATCGAGATTCACCTAGCCAAACAAAACAATCCCAACAATCTAAATGAACACACTTTTATGGAGAGTTCTCCACTTTTCACTCTACTAAAAACACAACCTGTCGAAAACAAGACACAACTTAGCGATACAGCCAAGCTAGATAAAAAAAGGGGGGAAAATAGCGGTGGTTATAGGTAAATGTCATTTCGATCAGGTGTACTATGTACTTTTTTCTGCAAAAAACCTTGACCGTTATGCGCAACAGTATTAAAGGTGCCGGGACGTCTTCAATAAACCGTGTACCGCTTAGTTGAATTACTTTTTAGTCCACGCGTGGCGAAGATAGTTCCACGGTCTTTAATAGTTGTAGATCTTCCAGTATTCAATAAACAAATATGGCGTAGGTGAGTAAAGTGCGTGAGTTTCGGTCTCCTGTCTTGTGCTGTTTTCTTATGTTATTCTTTCACGTAACTAGTACATTTCTTGTGAGTGGTAGTGATGTGAGGGTGTCCATGATTGGTGAAAAGAATTATGAAGCTTCAGTAAATTGGAAGTGCTCCAATCGGAGTTTCAATTTTTGTTGTTTCTCTGCTGCTGGAATGTCGCCTGCCATGCTGCTAAAAGAAGCTAGCCCTTTAAATAGGAGAGGTACGGTCACATCAACATCAACGGTGACTGCAGTCTTCATACTTCTTCTACTATCAGGTGATGTTGAAATAAAACCAGGTCTGTGTTCCAACAGTTCTATGTCCATATACTTTCAGAACACTCAGAGCGTGGCCAACAATCTGGACAAAGTAGATTTGAGCAGCAGTGATTTTAATAACACGTCAATAATAGCCTTAAATGAGTCTTGGCTTTTTGACAGTTTTCTTTACTCAGAACTCGCCTTTTCTAGGACTCATGACATATTTAGAAGAGACAGGCCTGGGCGTGGGGGTGGTGTTGTCATTGCTACGCAGTCTCAGTTGCGTGCCAGGAAAATAGCGGACTTAGAAAGTGAATGCGAGATTATTTGGTTGGAAATCCCAGGAAGGTCGAGTGTGTTCGTGGGCTGTGTGTACCTACCGCCGCCTGCCTCGTTAAACTACCTGGATCAGTTACATACCGCACTCAGCAGGGTGCAAGCCCAGTTATAATGTGTGGGGATTTTAACGTGCCGGACATCTCATGGGAACAGCAGGAAGGGCCTTCTCTCGTACCTCTAAAAATAACTGATAGTGCAGCGAACTCTATCTTCTGCGAGATAATTGAGGAATTCTCTCTACATCAATTGAATCCACATCTCATCCGTGGACAAAACTACCTCGATCTACAGTTCAAAAATATTCCTAAAATCTCTGTCTATAGAGTTAGAAAAACCGGGGTGGATTCCATCCGATCATAGTGCTCTAATATGGAACATTGATTTTCACGACACTAGTTTATTTCAAAAACAACATCGCAGGGAAATTTTTAACTGGAAGAAAGCAGACATGAACCACCTGAAACTTCTGCTGGATTATTGCCCCTGGTCCCTCCTTGATATCAGAAACGACATTAATGGGAATTGTGAGATATTTTATGATCTTTTGATGTCCGCAGTTCGAGAAGCGGTTCCTCGTGTGAAGGTTAATCCCTACCGTTATACACCTTGGTTTGATGCAGATGTAATCAGCGCGCTACAATCGAAAAATAGGGCACATCGTCAATGGAAACGCTCTTCTTTGGAATGGCATATAATTGAATTTGTGGTCAGGAGGATCGAATTCAAAGAAATTCAGCACCGAAAGTACGACGCCTACCTGGAAGACATAGACTCCAGTGTTAAATCTAATCCGAACAGACTATGGTCCTTCATTAAGCAGAGATCTAGGAACACCAAATTACCGGTCTCGCTCGAGTACGACGGACGTACCAGTACTGATGCAAACTCTGCCTGTGATCTGTTTTCTGATTGTTTCGAATCCTTATTCCTTCCTGTAAATTCTATACCGCCACCCCTACCTGATCTGCCACCCTCCAGTAACGACAGCATTTCTTACTTCCATATTTCCGAAGACTGCATCAAGAATACATTACATAACCTATTATCTGGCAAGTCTCCCGGTCCTGATGCCATTCCTATAGAAATAATTAAATCTTTATGCCACCAGCTATCTCGTCCACTTTACATTCTATTCAACCAAGCCATCAGTGAAGGAGTGTTTCCGGATTACTGGAAATCAGTCCATATCACCCCAGTGTTAAAGAAAGGCTCCAGGCAGAAGGTAGTAAATTACCGATAGCGTGTCGGTCTACTAACCCCAAGATTGCAGGTTCGCCCCTGACCGTGGTAAGTGATTTTTGAAAGGCGGCAAAAATACGATACGCATGTCATACGATGTTGGCATGTCAAAGAACCCATTTGAATTCAGTAGGCCGAGTTCATAATGGCAAAATTAATCTCGGGAGTTTCCGCCAGCACAAAGTTCCTCATTTCTCTACTAGAAAGCGCTATTGTGTTCAATGAGATTAGATATCTAACATCTAACCTCCTTGACTTTCATAGTCAAGGAACTACGAAATTCGACATGCAAGCTACCCTCTGGGTGTCAAATAGCAAAGCTTTCACCAGGCACCCGAGGCCATACGATATTATTATTATTACCGACCAGTATCACTAATGTCTATTTTCGCACGAGTCCTTGAATCAATTGTACGGAACGAAGTGTACGCCCACGTGTCACCATTCATCACTGAACTTCAGCACGGCTTCCTTCCTAGGCGATCTACTGCTACCAACCTAGAAGTCTTCACTCATGATGTATCCACCTTTATGAATAACCGTGGTAGTGCTGATGTTATCTATACTGATTTCTCTAGGGCTTTCGACAGCGTACATAACAACTTACTGCTTCATAAACTTTCAAACTTTGGTATAACTGGTAATCTTTTACGTTTCTTCAAAAGCTACCTCTCAAATAGAATCCAATCAGTTATAATTAATAACAATAAGTCTAAATCTGTTAACGTTACTTCCGGTGTCCCTCAGGGTTCTGTATTGGGCCCTCTGCGCTTAATACTTTTGGTGAATGATATCCCTCGTATAATTCATAATTCTAGGTGCCTGATGTACGCTGACGACCTTAAACTGTATATGCCTATCAGTACTATAAATGACTGTGAGTTGTTGCAAGAAGACCTACACCAACTCAGTGACTGGTGTGAAATATGGAAACTGAAACTGAATACTGAAAAGTGTCAAGTTTTGTCAGTTTCATTGAAACGTAACCTCCTACCCAGGTTTAATTATTGTATTAATAATGAAACGCTAGGTAGAGTGTCAAAAATATGTCGTGAAAGTTTCCGGATCCTGGGATTTTTTAAAATAAATTGTTTAAATTATTTTTCGGACATAACTCTATCCAAATTATTTAAGTCACTCATTCGGCCTAAATTAGAATACTGTAGTGTGATCTGGAATCCTTCTCACAGTAAAAAAATTGACGCCATCGAACGTGTGCAAAAGAGATTTGTTAAATGGCTCTGTTACAGGGGTGGACGGTCGTATCATAGAGCGAAGTATGAGAGTTATTGCAACGTGTACGGTCTTCCTCCACTTAGCAGTCGGCGCACAGTGGGTGACGTGAGATTCCTTTGGAAGCTGGTAAATGGCGGAATTGACTCTAATCAGTTGCTAGCTGACTTGGGTTTTCACGTCCCTCAGAGAACCACCAGACGGAAGCACGCGTTCGATGGGGTCAGATTGAGAAATAATGTGCACAAAAATTCATGTCTGATCCGGTTGCAGTTAACATACAGCTTGATGGAGAGTAAAATTTCGACTGATATTCACTTCGACACTCTGTCAACAGTTATGAGAAACATCTCAAGTGTAAAATAGTGTATGCATATTGTGTTCTTTTCTATTTGTGTTGATTGATTGACTGAACATGTGGTTGAATGAATGGTTGATTGATTTTTTGATTGAATTTACTGTCCCCGTTTACCCGGATAGTAGGCTGTCAGATATCCGCCCCCTCAATCGGATTGCCAACAATCAATCGCACCGGCTCAGCTACATCAATGAAAATGGCACTGACAGATACTATCGAGATATGAGCACAGAAGTTAAACAGGAAATCATTGTGGAACACACCAAAATAGACGGGGGTTCATACTTACCGTTACTTACCTCTTAAAAATAATCTCGGGGTTTGAGTTGACAACAGGATCACTAAAGTCTGTTCACACAATAACTTCCACCATGACATTTAAAATGAACCAAAACGAAGACGAGAACTCTGAACTGTACAAAAGCTTTATTTCAAATAAAGGGTAAGATTTTAATAACACTACAAAATACACGTGGCTATCAGTAGCCCAAGTCAATCTGACTACGTCCTCCTGTAGGACTTGCAAAGTTATCATACAACATGATATAAAACATATTAGCTCCCACGAGCTCCAAATAACGTAATATTCATAACACAATTGGATTGGAAAGGAAGTGAGGACGAGACATATATATAGAGCATTTGGTTTCCTTTTAATAAACATGAGAATTGTATTTATAGTCGCAAGGCCAGAGTAGACGACCTCACCCGCTGATAACCAGTTGTTGGGACAGCTGCAAGCCACCCTCCAACCTGTCGCATACTTGTCAAATGGACTCCCTTCTCACATGCTACGTTACGTAAGAATACAGCTCTCTCTCAGGCTTTAAATGTCCGCAAGACAACTCAAATATATATTTACGCAATTCTTTCAAACACTTTACTCACATCCTACTGGATTATTATGACAATCCTGAACTTGTTAAGTTCTCATCCAAATGTTTAATAAGCTCTTAAATGTTTATAACAAAATCACATAAATTATTTATAACAATTAGAAATTGTTTATAATATTTGTCCAAGACAATAAAAATATTTTTAAACACGCCTTTAACATCACTTTCGTTCCACATTATTGTCAAAATATTAACAGCAATTATTTACAATATTAACATTGAAATTATTTAAATTATTAAATTTAAGAAATACATTAACCACTTGTTCATCCGGTTGGTAATTTTCATAATCGTGTTTAATATAATCGACCAATGAAGGTTAGTTATACATTTTAATGTCACAATCTGGTTTAATAAAGGTTTTAATAATTATTTGTGACGGTAATCTTCATTCAAAATCTTATCTCAAATTCTTTCAAAACTCTTGTTAATTATAACAGTAAATTCACTTGATTAATTTTCAACGAACTATGACAATACACTCGAGCGGAAAATACTTCGCTAACACAATAATGCACAAACTGCATTATAATTAGGCCCAAAATCATCATATATTAATCTATATGGCTTTAAAAAACTTCCACCGAACTTACAAAAACCTCCACTAATACTTCTTTATCATTAATTCCTGTGGGAACCTCCTTCATATTCAAGGGCATTATACATCAGCGACTTTCAACACTTGCGCTGTACTAGCGATTATACATCCATAGTTCCACTTAAAAATTCTTATAATCATTAATTGTTTCAAAACTGTTTTCATTTAACCTTCGTGGATTTCATTCATGAACCGAAATGAAGTCAAAATTTGCCAATCACAAACAAACTTAATAGTGAATACGCTTATATACGCCTGTCTGGTCTATCAAAATTTACGATTAACATCATAAAGAATTGTAGTATAAAAATACTATCATCAAATAAAGTGCGACTAACTGCAAAGTAGTCGAATAGAATCCACTTAGAATGGGGAATGCAAACATCGTTATATAAATCTCTAATTGAGAAAAACTCCTAACAAAAGTTCTTGACTTTAATGCATTCAATAATTCATAGTTAAAGTTAATCTTTCACAAAAGTGTCTATGATGCAATGATCGTTCATAACTGACGATAAATGTCTGTGTTGCAATCAATTCAAATAACGACTAGTATTTCCAAGATCGTCGACAACGCAAGAGATTTTAACGCTCTAAAATCATTTAAATGTTCTTCCTTCTTGATGATGACAGAAAATTGGTCAAAGTAATTAAACTGGGGTAGAATTACTTTAATAAAGTGACACGCTGTCTGAATTTAAATCTGCCATAAAAATCATTAACTTACAGTCAAATCGTGACTACCAAAAATATTAATTACTGAAAAATCTAAATATCAGTCTCAACTGATCCAAAATCGTTTAACTATGCCCATGACATCACAATGTCTTAATAAATCGTCGAAAAAGGCATAACTCATCAAGGTGTACTGAGAATAGGAATCTCAAACAAGAAAATAGGGCAAAATACATGAGGACAAAAATATGGGAAAAATGGTTGCTCAAACATCATTAAGAAACTCAAATACAATAAACGTTCACGACTACCTTATCTGCCGATTGACGTTCCAGAGGAAAATTCCCCAAAGAAGACTGCTGATGGATCCATTTCACCAAGTTAAAGCTGAGCTCCATCCCCGAAATAGGAAATAGCACCCTCGGAGAATCGAACTGCTTCCTTCTCCGGAAATCGCTCTGCTCCGTGAAGACGAATAGACATCCTTCCGGCAATAATCTTCTTTGTGAGTCGGGATAACCCTGTCCTCTCTTGAAAAAATCCCTGAAGTTCCAGTAGACAATCGCCATGAAGTTTTTGTGGAAATTTCCGAAGAAATATTCATATTCAATGAGTAAGTAATAGATTCCATTGCTGTTCGATAATATTCAGCCTTTAATCACGAAACATGGGTGTAGATGGTATTCACCACATGTTCGCTTGTGTGGAATAGCAATTAGCGAAGTTCCATGTTGCTATCTTACTCCGTTGAAATATGTCCCAATTGCATTAAGTCCTTTAGCCTTCCATTTTCTCTTCGGTTGTAGTATTAGAAGAACAAACTGCCTTATTAAATTGCTCCATTATACTGTAGTGTTGTGTAACAAAAGCAATCAGAAGTCTCCCTATTTCACTAGCAGCGTCAGCCGTGGCGTAAATTCCAGCGATACAATAGTGCTTCTCAGGTGGTGAGATAATCACTTTTGTCAGTCGTCGAAACTTGCTAATATCTTTCAAACTAATCGCTCGAAATTGTTCAGCTTTTCTATATTACTTCATGTAGCACTGCACAATCGAATTAGCGTATCGGCGACCGCTAACTATTCAAAGCTAAACTTGTAGAGGCGTTCTAAGGTCCGTTTTAACTTCACCTAGTTTGACTTGGATCTCGTATAATGCAGTGGCCTCACCACGCGTTATAAAGACGACTCTTTTCACACTTTTCACTATATAGGACTATATAAGAAAGAACTTTCACAATTAGACTTCGATGATCTGAGAATGAGATCTGAGAATGATCGGAGAATGAGACTCCTCTCTTCTGCGCAAGCCCTTTTATCAACTTCCTGAGGGGCGTTTCCATCCCTTCCATAGCGCGATACTGCGTCATCGTTAGAAGTTCCAACTTCGTTAATACATGACGGATTTTCAAAATTCAAAAACTGAAAATAAATTTCACCAAAATTCCAAATCAATGCCACTACTGCAAATGGATTTCCACAATTCTGCATTCCAAAAGTAATAAAAAATACCATAGTTTCAGCAATCTCCGTCTTCCTTGAAACTATCGTTCATTGGTTCAAGCCTCCCCTCCAATAGCATAGTTTCTTCCTCAGCAGAATTCCTCGTTTCCTGCGACTGCGTCGTAAATCTTGAAACATTCTCGACTAAATGCTGACGTCACTGAGAATCTCAGCTCAAGTAGCCTGCTGGCATAACGTTTACGTCATCCGTGCTCACGTCATGACTACCCACGTCATAACTATGATAGCCATAACTTTCCTTAAAATTTCAATATAGCCACCGTGGTCTCTATATAATTCAATTACGGGGGCATTCTCCTCTCACCACGTTTTAAAAACAGTTGCAAATTGTTTTTAAACTCAGTGTTACAAGTATCTCAACTCTCTTGAACACGAAATTGAATTATTACTGGCTTACTCTAGTATGATATTTCCTCTATGTTCCTTAATCATAAATCTGGGTTGTGTGGTTAATGTATTCTTTCCTCTCTAATTTCTCTTCTGTCCAGTATTTCTATTTTCTAAGTTCTGCTGGCTCGTAGAAGGTCCAGGATCGATTACAACATCCTGCCTTTTCTTTTGATTTTCGGTTTCTTTATCCCTTAATTCTTTTAAGTATTGCTGGCTTTCCTTCTCTCTTTGCTGATACTGCTCGGGTGTCATAACCTGACCTTGAGTATTCTGGTTTCTATTTTGGTTTTGGTTATTCCTATTATAATTTCGGTTATACCCATTATTGTTGTAATATCTGCCTCTTCCATTGTAGTTTCCTCGATTGTAGTTCCAACCTCTTCTCTGTTGATACGGTCGGTAACCTTGTGATCTGTTATTTCTATACTGATTATTCCTGTGAGGACCTACATTGTCAGTTTTCTCCTCCTCTGGCTTGTCAGTTTGTTGGACTTGGTCCATATATACCGTATTGATTTCTTTAAACTCCTGCCTTTGACCTTTCTGTACTACGTTAGGCATTGGGCTTGTGTAGTCTAACCTTCTCAGTAATTCATCCATGCTGGTTAAATCCCTGATGTTGGACGAAATTATTAGTCTTCTCACCTCAACTGGCAGCATACGAGAAATCGCATCAATTAGTTGCTCCGTGGACAATGGGGGTTGTAAGAATCTCAAGCGGGACAATTGACTCGTAAAGAAATCAGCGTACCGTGTTGGAAGAGTACCTGAGTATTTTCTTGAATACACCTCCGCTCTTAACGAATTCTGCGCTTCTATGGACCAAAATCGTTTGATTAATGCCTCTGCAAACTCGTCAAAGTTACTGAATGTGTATCTAAATGCACGAAACCATTCTAGGGGTCCTCCAATCAGATATCTCTCTACTATCTTCATCTCTCTCTCTCTGGGAATGTGAGCTTCGATGAAATAATCTTTGAGATTCCTTACATATTCGATAGGTGTCAAACTATCAGTGTTACTGAATTTTTGCGGTTTGTCTTCGAAATTCCTGATGACCGTCACGTTCCTCGGATATGAATCCGGATAGTTTTTCCCACTATCTCGATAGTTCCACTCAGGTTCCATATTCCTCTCGTCATCCTCCTCTCTGAATCTGGATATACGTTCTTCAGGAGTCACGTCTCTCTCTTCTGGATCTAGGTTATATCTTCTGGTATAATTCCTATTCAATTCGCACGCCAAGCCTTCTGTATCCTTGTCAGTGACTTCCGTTAAGACTTTCTTGATTATCTCTTCTTTGTAGTTCTCCATCAAACTAGCCTCTCCTAACTTCAAATTTTGCAGTTTGCTCGTCGTTTCATTTACATCAGAGACAACTTTATGAATCTGATCCTTTAATGTTTGCATATCCTGATCTAGTTGTGTTCTATCGTCAACTTGTTTTTCGGATAGCGAATTTATCCTGACGCTTAAATCTTTCCTAATCTGTACTACCTCGTTGTTAATCTCTATCTGAGTACTGGCAAGTTTTCTTTCAATCCTTTCCTGAATTTGGGTTACATGTTCCCCACTTGACTTATTCCACTCATCTTTCCATACCGCTACGTTTGCTGTTAACATTTCTGCTATGTCTACTTCGATATCTTCCTTTAATAATCTATTATGGTCTAATACCTGGGTTCTCATGACCTCTACATCATACTTCAAATCTGCTAAAGACGTTGTCGTTCTAACTGACTCATCAACTAGTCTAGTCGCTAATGCAGTTATATTACGCGTACAAAGAGTTTTCGAGTTTTCTATCTCTTCCCTGACTTTATTTACATCAGTTTGGACTTCAGTAATATCTACGAAAACTGTGTTGACCTCTACCTGAATCTTAGTTATGTCACTTTGCACCTCGGTTATATCCGCATGAATGTTATTAATGTCTACCTGAACATTGGATAAATCAGTCCTAGCATTTTGAATTTCTTTTTGGACTTCCTCGACCTTGTCTTGGACAGTCGCAACATCATTTTTGACAACAACTACTTCGGCTCTAGCACAAGAAATATCCCCTCGGACATTAGCCACATCTAAATTCAACATTGTAAGGTCTTTCTGTACCTTAGACACATCATTTTTAACATCAGACACATTTGTGCGGATGTCACTTACAGTATTCTCAATTCCTAGGGTATTAATCTGTAAACGCGACATATTATCCTCTAAATTAGCAGCACTAGTTTGGATACCTTTCAAACTTTCACCCATGCTGGCTTTCAAATTACTAGCATTCTCCTCCATTCGACTAGTATTCCTAGCTTCCATCTCCTTCATACTACTATTCAAATTAGCAGACATATTACTAGCATTCTCCTCCATTCTTGCATTCAAATTAGCAGACAAATTACTAACATTCTCCTCCATTCGACTATTATTCTCCTTCATGCTTTCATTCAGCATCTGCTTCATACTATTGTTCATGCTAGCTTTCAAGTTAGCAGACATCTCCTCTAGCACCAACCTCAAACTTTCATCTGCCATTACAATATTATTCAAAAATAGACTGCTGTAGGGACATACATCAAAAGAGCAAAATAACAACATTTGAGCAACACTTTTCACCATATATATATTTGATCAATTTTCTGTCTTAAATCTAACTTATAACTACCTTATAATTAACTTTCGAAGATACTTCATGTTGAAACAAACTCAAGCACATGTTCAAATTTCCCTGGCTCATTTTAAAATATCCTAACACAAATAATTTACATTTACAATCCAAATAATTTTATTTTATCTTTAATATGACTAAAATGTCATAAGCCGGTCAAATAAAATAAGATTCCAGATTATAGGCGATTTTTCTAAGTTTCCAGCCTATTTAACCTTTCTCAAGTTGTATAAGATCTGATCTTTTCTGAGTGTAATTTTCCTAATACAATACAACATTTAATTCCTATATAATCACACTCTTAAATTCTACAATTGGCCTAGACATCTAACAAAGAATCAACCTCTTTATTTGAGTCTAATCGAACCTCACGTGTTAGGTTTGTCAATCTTACTCGCGTTCAACCTGGTAATCCAGTTATGTTGAATCGAGCCTCAACGTTGACTTGCGCCAATCTTACTGGCGTTCAACCTGGTGATCCAGTTTTGTCGAATTCGCCCCACGTTTTAGGGTCGCCAATCTTACTGTCCCCGTTTACCCGGATAGTAGGCTGTCAGATATCCGCCCCCTCAATCGGATTGCCAACAATCAATCGCACCGGCTCAGCTACATCAATGAAAATGGCACTGACAGATACTATCGAGATATGAGCACAGAAGTTAAACAGGAAATCATTGTGGAACACACCAAAATAGACGGGGGTTCATACTTACCGTTACTTACCTCTTAAAAATAATCTCGGGGTTTGAGTTGACAACAGGATCACTAAAGTCTGTTCACACAATAACTTCCACCATGACATTTAAAAATGAACCAAAACGAAGACGAGAACTCTGAACTGTACAAAAGCTTTATTTCAAATAAAGGGTAAGATTTTAATAACACAACAAAATACACGTGGCTATCAGTAGCCCAAGTCAATCTGACTACGTCCTCCTGTAGGACTTGCAAAGTTATCATACAACATGATATAAAACATATTAGCTCCCACGAGCTCCAAATAACGTAATATTCATAACACAATTGGATTGGAAAGGAAGTGAGGACGAGACATATATATAGAGCATTTGGTTTCCTTTAAATAAACATGAGAATTGTATTTATAGTCGCAAGGCCAGAGTAGACGACCTCACCCGCTGATAACCAGTTGTTGGGACAGCTGCAAGCTACCCTCCAACCTGTCGCATACTTGTCAAATGGACTCCCTTCTCACATGCTACGTTACGTAAGAATACAGCTCTCTCTCAGGCTTTAAATGTCCGCAAGACAACTCAAATATATATTTACGCAATTCTTTCAAACACTTTACTCACATCCTACTGGATTATTATGACAATCCTGAACTTGTTAAGTTCTCATCCAAATGTTTAATAAGCTCTTAAATGTTTATAACAAAATCACATAAATTATTTATAACAATTAGAAATTGTTTATAATATTTGTCCAAGACAATAAAAATATTTTTAAACACGCCTTTAACATCACTTTCGTTCCACATTATTGTCAAAATATTAACAGCAATTATTTACAATATTAACATTGAAATTATTTAAATTATTAAATTTAAGAAATACATTAACCACTTGTTCATCCGGTTGGTAATTTTCATAATCGTGTTTAATATAATCGACCAATGAAGGTTAGTTATACATTTTAATGTCACAATCTGGTTTAATAAAGGTTTTATTAATTATTTGTGACGGTAATCTTCATTCAAAATCTTATCTCAAATTCTTTCAAAACTCTTGTTAATTATAACAGTAAATTCACTTGATTAATTTTCAACGAACTATGACAATACACTCCAGCGGAAAATACTTCGCTAACACAATAATGCACAAACTGCATTATAATTAGGCCCAAAATCATCATATATTAATCTATATGGCATTAAAAAACTTCCACCGAACTTACAAAAACCTCCACTAATACTTCTTTATCATTAATTCCTGTGGGAACCTCCTTCATATTCAAGGGCATTATACATCAGCGACTTTCAACACTTGCGCTGTACTAGCGATTATACATCCATAGTTCAACTTAAAAATTCTTATAATCATTAATTGTTTCAACACTGTTTTCATTTAACCTTCGTGGATTTCATTCATGAACCGAAATGAAGTCAAAATTTGCCAATCACAAACAAATTTAATAGTGAATACGCTTATATACGCCTGTCTGGTCTATCAAAATTTACGATTAACATCATAAAGAATTGTAGTATAAAAATACTATCATCAAATAAAGTGCGACTAACTGCAAAGTAGTCGAATAGAATCCACTTAGAATGGGGAATGCAAACATCGTTATATAAATCTCTAATTGAGAAAAACTCCTAACAAAAGTTCTTGACTTTAATGCATTCAATAATTCATAGTTAAAGTTAATCTTTCACAAAAGTGTCTATGATGCAATGATCGTTCATAACTGACGATAAATGTCTGTGTTGCAATCAATTCAAATAACGACTAGTATTTCCAAGATCGTCGACAACGCAAGAGATTTTAACGCTCTAAAATCATTTAAATGTTCTTCCTTCTTGATGATGACAGAAAATTGGTCAAAGTAATTAAACTGGGGTAGAATTACTTTAATAAAGTGACACGCTGTCTGAATTTAAATCTGCCATAAAAATCATTAACTTACAGTCAAATCGTGACTACCAAAAATATTAATTACTGAAAAATCTAAATATCAGTCTCAACTGATCCAAAATCGTTTAACTATGCCCATGACATCACAATGTCTTAATAAATCGTCGAAAAAGGCATAACTCATCAAGGTGTACTGAGAATAGGAATCTCAAACAAGAAAATAGGGCAAAATACATGAGGACAAAAATATGGGAAAAATGGTTGCTCAAACATCATTAAGAAACTCAAATACAATAAACGTTCACTACTACCTTATCTGCCGATTGACGTTCCAGAGGAAAATTCCCCAAAGAAGACTGCTGATGGATCCATTTCACCAAGTTAAAGCTGAGCTCCATCCCCGAAATAGGAAATAGCACCCTCGGAGAATCGAACTGCTTCCTTCTCCGGAAATCGCTCTGCTCCGTGAAGACGAATAGACATCCTTCCGGCAATAATCTTCTTTGTGAGTCGGGATAACCCTGACCTCTCTTGAAAAAATCCCTGAAGTTCCAGTAGACAATCGCCATGAAGTTTTTGTGGAAATTTCCGAAGAAATATTCATATTCAATGAGTAAGTAATAGATTCCATTGTTGTTCGATAATATTCAGCCTTTAATCACGAAACATGGGTGTAGATGGTATTCACCACATGTTTGCTTGTGTGGAATGGCAATTAGCGAAGTTCCATGTTGCTATCTTACTCCGTTGAAATATGTCCCAATTGCATTAAGTCCTTTAGCCTTCCATTTTCTCTTCGGTTGTAGTATTAGAAGAACAAACTGCCTTATTAAATTGCTCCATTATACTGTAGTGTTGTGTAACAAAAGCAATCAGAAGTCTCCCTATTTCACTAGCAGCGTCAGCCGTGGCGTAAATTCCGGCGATACAATAGTGCTTCTCAGGTGGTGAGATAATCACTTTTGTCAGTCGCCGAAACTTGCTAATATCTTTCAAACTAATCGCTCGAAATTGTTCAGCTTTTCTATATTACTTCATGTAGCACTGCACAATCGAATTAGCGTATCGGCGACCGCTAACTATTCAAAGCTAAACTTGTAGAGGCGTTCTAAGGTCCGTTTTAACTTCACCTAGTTTGACTTGGATCTCGTATAATGCAGTGGCCTCACCACGCGTTATAAAGACGACTCTTTTCACACTTTTCACTATATAGGACTATATAAGAAAGAACTTTCACAATTAGACTTCGATGATCTGAGAATGAGATCTGAGAATGATCGGAGAATGAGACTCCTCTCTTCTGCGCAAGCCCTTTTATCAACTTCCTGAGGGGCGTTTCCATCCCTTCCATAGCGCGATACTGCGTCATCGTTAGAAGTTCCAACTTCGTTAATACATGACGGATTTTCAAAATTCAAAAACTGAAAATAAATTTCACCAAAATTCCAAATCAATGCCACTACTGCAAATGGATTTCCACAATTCTGCATTCCAAAAGTAATAAAAAATACCATAGATTCAGCAATCTCCGTCTTCCTTGAAACTATCGTTCATTGGTTCAAGCCTCCCCTCCAATAGCATAGTTTCTTCCTCAGCAGAATTCCTCGTTTCCTGCGACTGCGTCGTAAATCTTGGAACATTCTCGACTAAATGCTGACGTCACTGAGAATCTCAGCTCAAGTAGCCTGCTGGCATAACGTTTACGTCATCCGTGCTCACGTCATGACTACCCACGTCATAACTATGATAGCCATAACTTTCCTTAAAATTTCAATATAGCCACCGTGGTCTCTATATAATTCAATTACGGGGGCATTCTCCTCTCACCACGTTTTAAAAACAGTTGCAAATTGTTTTTAAACTCAGTGTTACAAGTATCTCAACTCTCTTGAACACGAAATTGAATTATTACTGGCTTACTCTAGTATGATATTTCCTCTATGTTCCTTAATCATAAATCTGGGTTGTGTGGTTAATGTATTCTTTCCTCTCTAATTTCTCTTCTGTCCAGTATTTCTATTTTCTAAGTTCTGCTGGCTCGTAGAAGGTCCAGGATCGATTACAACATCCTGCCTTTTCTTTTGATTTTCGGTTTCTTTATCCCTTAATTCTTTTAAGTATTGCTGGCTTTCCTTCTCTCTTTGCTGATACTGCTCGGGTGTCATAACCTGACCTTGAGTATTCTGGTTTCTATTTTGGTTTTGGTTATTCCTATTATAATTTCGGTTATACCCATTATTGTTGTAATATCTGCCTCTTCCATTGTAGTTTCCTCGATTGTAGTTCCAACCTCTTCTCTGTTGATACGGTCGGTAACCTTGTGATCTGTTATTTCTATACTGATTATTCCTGTGAGGACCTACATTGTCAGTTTTCTCCTCCTCTGGCTTGTCAGTTTGTTGGACTTGGTCCATATATACCGTATTGATTTCTTTAAACTCCTGCCTTTGACCTTTCTGTACTACGTTAGGCATTGGGCTTGTGTAGTCTAACCTTCTCAGTAATTCATCCATGCTGGTTAAATCCCTGATGTTGGACGAAATTATTAGTCTTCTCACCTCAACTGGCAGCATACGAGAAATCGCATCAATTAGTTGCTCCGTGGACAATGGGGGTTGTAAGAATCTCAAGCGGGACAATTGACTCGTAAAGAAATCAGCGTACCGTGTTGGAAGAGTACCTGAGTATTTTCTTGAATACACCTCCGCTCTTAACGAATTCTGCGCTTCTATGGACCAAAATCGTTTGATTAATGCCTCTGCAAACTCGTCAAAGTTACTGAATGTGTATCTAAATGCACGAAACCATTCTAGGGGTCCTCCAATCAGATATCTCTCTACTATCTTCATCTCTCTCTCTCTGGAAATGTGAGCTTCGATGAAATAATCTTTGAGATTCCTTACATATTCGATAGGTGTCAAACTATCAGTTTTACTGAATTTTTGCGGTTTGTCTTCGAAATTCCTGATGACCGTCACGTTCCTCGGATATGAATCCGGATAGTTTTTCCCACTATCTCGATAGTTCCACTCAGGTTCCATATTCCTCTCGTCATCCTCCTCTCTGAATCTGGATATACGTTCTTCAGGAGTCACGTCTCTCTCTTCTGGATCTAGGTTATATCTTCTGGTATAATTCCTATTCAATTCGCACGCCAAGCCTTCTGTATCCTTGTCAGTGACTTCCGTTAAGACTTTCTTGATTATCTCTTCTTTGTAGTTCTCCATCAAACTAGCCTCTCCTAACTTCAAATTTTGCAGTTTGCTCGTCGTTTCATTTACATCAGAGACAACTTTATGAATCTGATCCTTTAATGTTTGCATATCCTGATCTAGTTGTGTTCTATCGTCAACTTGTTTTTCGGATAGCGAATTTATCCTGACGCTTAAATCTTTCCTAATCTGTACTACCTCGTTGTTAATCTCTATCTGAGTACTGGCAAGTTTTCTTTCAATCCTTTCCTGAATTTGGGTTACATGTTCCCCACTTGACTTATTCCACTCATCTTTCCATACCGCTACGTTTGCTGTTAACATTTCTGCTATGTCTACTTCGATATCTTCCTTTAATAATCTATTATGGTCTAATACCTGGGTTCTCATGACCTCTACATCATACTTCAAATCTGCTAAAGACGTTGTCGTTCTAACTGACACATCAACTAGTCTAGTCGCTAATGCAGTTATATTACGCGTACAAAGAGTTTTCGAGTTTTCTATCTCTTCCCTGACTTTATTTACATCAGTTTGGACTTCAGTAATATCTACGAAAACTGTGTTGACCTCTACCTGAATCTTAGTTATGTCACTTTGCACCTCGGTTATATCCGCATGAATGTTATTAATGTCTACCTGAACATTGGATAAATCAGTCCTAGCATTTTGAATTTCTTTTTGGACTTCCTCGACCTTGTCTTGGACAGTCGCAACATCATTTTTGACAACAACTACTTCGGCTCTAGCACAAGAAATATCCCCTCGGACATTAGCCACATCTAAATTCAACATTGTAAGGTCTTTCTGTACCTTAGACACATCATTTTTAACATCAGACACATTTGTGCGGATGTCACTTACAGTATTCTCAATTCCTAGGGTATTAATCTGTAAACGCGACATATTATCCTCTAAATTAGCAGCACTAGTTTGGATACCTTTCAAACTTTCACCCATGCTGGCTTTCAAATTACTAGCATTCTCCTCCATTCGACTAGTATTCCTAGCTTCCATCTCCTTCATACTACTATTCAAATTAGCAGACATATTACTAGCATTCTCCTCCATTCTTGCATTCAAATTAGCAGACAAATTACTAACATTCTCCTCCATTCGACTATTATTCTCCTTCATGCTTTCATTCAGCATCTGCTTCATACTATTGTTCATGCTAGCTTTCAAGTTAGCAGACATCTCCTCTAGCACCAACCTCAAACTTTCATCTGCCATTACAATATTATTCAAAAATAGACTGCTGTAGGGACATACATCAAAAGAGCAAAATAACAACATTTGAGCAACACTTTTCACCATATATATATTTGATCAATTTTCTGTCTTAAATCTAACTTATAACTACCTTATAATTAACTTTCGAAGATACTTCATGTTGAAACAAACTCAAGCACATGTTCAAATTTCCCTGGCTCATTTTAAAATATCCTAACACAAATAATTTACATTTACAATCCAAATAATTTTATTTTATCTTTAATATGACTAAAATGTCATAAGCCGGTCAAATAAAATAAGATTCCAGATTATAGGCGATTTTTCTAAGTTTCCAGCCTATTTAACCTTTCTCAAGTTGTATAAGATCTGATCTTTTCTGAGTGTAATTTTCCTAATACAATACAACATTTAATTCCTATATAATCACACTCTTAAATTCTACAATTGGCCTAGACATCTAACAAAGAATCAACCTCTTTATTTGAGTCTAATCGAACCTCACGTGTTAGGTTTGTCAATCTTACTCGCGTTCAACCTGGTAATCCAGTTATGTTGAATCGAGCCTCAACGTTGACTTGCGCCAATCTTACTGGCGTTCAACCTGGTGATCCAGTTTTGTCGAATTCGCCCCACGTTTTAGGGTCGCCAATCTTACTGTCCCCGTTTACCCGGATAGTAGGCTGTCAGATATCCGCCCCCTCAATCGGATTGCCAACAATCAATCGCACCGGCTCAGCTACATCAATGAAAATGGCACTGACAGATACTATCGAGATATGAGCACAGAAGTTAAACAGGAAATCATTGTGGAACACACCAAAATAGACGGGGGTTCATACTTACCGTTACTTACCTCTTAAAAATAATCTCGGGGTTTGAGTTGACAACAGGATCACTAAAGTCTGTTCACACAATAACTTCCACCATGACATTTAAAAATGAACCAAAACGAAGACGAGAACTCTGAACTGTACAAAAGCTTTATTTCAAATAAAGGGTAAGATTTTAATAACACAACAAAATACACGTGGCTATCAGTAGCCCAAGTCAATCTGACTACGTCCTCCTGTAGGACTTGCAAAGTTATCATACAACATGATATAAAACATATTAGCTCCCACGAGCTCCAAATAACGTAATATTCATAACACAATTGGATTGGAAAGGAAGTGAGGACGAGACATATATATAGAGCATTTGGTTTCCTTTAAATAAACATGAGAATTGTATTTATAGTCGCAAGGCCAGAGTAGACGACCTCACCCGCTGATAACCAGTTGTTGGGACAGCTGCAAGCTACCCTCCAACCTGTCGCATACTTGTCAAATGGACTCCCTTCTCACATGCTACGTTACGTAAGAATACAGCTCTCTCTCAGGCTTTAAATGTCCGCAAGACAACTCAAATATATATTTACGCAATTCTTTCAAACACTTTACTCACATCCTACTGGATTATTATGACAATCCTGAACTTGTTAAGTTCTCATCCAAATGTTTAATAAGCTCTTAAATGTTTATAACAAAATCACATAAATTATTTATAACAATTAGAAATTATTTATAATATTTGTCCAAGACAATAAAAATATTTTTAAACACGCCTTTAACATCACTTTCGTTCCACATTATTGTCAAAATATTAACAGCAATTATTTACAATATTAACATTGAAATTATTTAAATTATTAAATTTACGAAATACATTAACCACTTGTTCATCCGGTTGGTAATTTTCATAATCGTGTTTAATATAATCGACCAATGAAGGTTAGTTATACATTTTAATGTCACAATCTGGTTTAATAAAGGTTTTATTAATTATTTGTGACGGTAATCTTCATTCAAGATCTTAACTCAAATTCTTTCAAAACTCTTGTTAATTATAACAGTAAATTCACTTGATTAATTTTCAACGAACTATGACAATACACTCCAGCGGAAAATACTTCGCTAACACAATAATGCACAAACTGCATTATAATTAGGCCCAAAATCATCATATATTAATCTATATGGCATTAAAAAACTTCCACCGAACTTACAAAAACCTCCACTAATACTTCTTTATCATTAATTCCTGTGGGAACCTCCTTCATATTCAAGGGCATTATACATCAGCGACTTTCAACACTTGCGCTGTACTAGCGATTATACATCCATAGTTCCACTTAAAAATTCTTATAATCATTAATTGTTTCAAAACTGTTTTCATTTAACCTTCGTGGATTTCATTCATGAACCGAAATGAAGTCAAAATTTGCCAATCACAAACAAATTTAATAGTGAATACGCTTATATACGCCTGTCTGGTCTATCAAAATTTACGATTAACATCATAAAGAATTGTAGTATAAAAATACTATCATCAAATAAAGTGCGACTAACTGCAAAGTAGTCGAATAGAATCCACTTAGAATGGGGAATGCAAACATCGTTATATAAATCTCTAATTGAGAAAAACTCCTAACAAAAGTTCTTGACTTTAATGCATTCAATAATTCATAGTTAAAGTTAATCTTTCACAAAAGTGTCTATGATGCAATGATCGTTCATAACTGACGATAAATGTCTGTGTTGCAATCAATTCAAATAACGACTAGTATTTCCAAGATCGTCGACAACGCAAGAGATTTTAACGCTCTAAAATCATTTAAATGTTCTTCCTTCTTGATGATGACAGAAAATTGGTCAAAGTAATTAAACTGGGGTAGAATTACTTTAATAAAGTGACACGCTGTCTGAATTTAAATCTGCCATAAAAATCATTAACTTACAGTCAAATCGTGACTACCAAAAATATTAATTACTGAAAAATCTAAATATCAGTCTCAACTGATCCAAAATCGTTTAACTATGCCCATGACATCACAATGTCTTAATAAATCGTCGAAAAAGGCATAACTCATCAAGGTGTACTGAGAATAGGAATCTCAAACAAGAAAATAGGGCAAAATACATGAGGACAAAAATATGGGAAAAATGGTTGCTCAAACATCATTAAGAAACTCAAATACAATAAACGTTCACGACTACCTTATCTGCCGATTGACGTTCCAGAGGAAAATTCCCCAAAGAAGACTGCTGATGGATCCATTTCACCAAGTTAAAGCTGAGCTCCATCCCCGAAATAGGAAATAGCACCCTCGGAGAATCGAACTGCTTCCTTCTCCGGAAATCGCTCTGCTCCGTGAAGACGAATAGACATCCTTCCGGCAATAATCTTCTTTGTGAGTCGGGATAACCCTGACCTCTCTTGAAAAAATCCCTGAAGTTCCAGTAGACAATCGCCATGAAGTTTTTGTGGAAATTTCCGAAGAAATATTCATATTCAATGAGTAAGTAATAGATTCCATTGTTGTTCGATAATATTCAGCCTTTAATCACGAAACATGGGTGTAGATGGTATTCACCACATGTTTGCTTGTGTGGAATGGCAATTAGCGAAGTTCCATGTTGCTATCTTACTCCGTTGAAATATGTCCCAATTGCATTAAGTCCTTTAGCCTTCCATTTTCTCTTCGGTTGTAGTATTAGAAGAACAAACTGCCTTATTAAATTGCTCCATTATACTGTAGTGTTGTGTAACAAAAGCAATCAGAAGTCTCCCTATTTCACTAGCAGCGTCAGCCGTGGCGTAAATTCCGGCGATACAATAGTGCTTCTCAGGTGGTGAGATAATCACTTTTGTCAGTCGTCGAAACTTGCTAATATCTTTCAAACTAATCGCTCGAAATTGTTCAGCTTTTCTATATTACTTCATGTAGCACTGCACAATCGAATTAGCGTATCGGCGACCGCTAACTATTCAAAGCTAAACTTGTAGAGGCGTTCTAAGGTCCGTTTTAACTTCACCTAGTTTGACTTGGATCTCGTATAATGCAGTGGCCTCACCACGCGTTATAAAGACGACTCTTTTCACACTTTTCACTATATAGGACTATATAAGAAAGAACTTTCACAATTAGACTTCGATGATCTGAGAATGAGATCTGAGAATGATCGGAGAATGAGACTCCTCTCTTCTGCGCAAGCCCTTTTATCAACTTCCTGAGGGGCGTTTCCATCCCTTCCATAGCGCGATACTGCGTCATCGTTAGAAGTTCCAACTTCGTTAATACATGACGGATTTTCAAAATTCAAAAACTGAAAATAAATTTCACCAAAATTCCAAATCAATGCCACTACTGCAAATGGATTTCCACAATTCTGCATTCCAAAAGTAATAAAAAATACCATAGTTTCAGCAATCTCCGTCTTCCTTGAAACTATCGTTCATTGGTTCAAGCCTCCCCTCCAATAGCATAGTTTCTTCCTCAGCAGAATTCCTCGTTTCCTGCGACTGCGTCGTAAATCTTGGAACATTCTCGACTAAATGCTGACGTCACTGAGAATCTCAGCTCAAGTAGCCTGCTGGCATAACGTTTACGTCATCCGTGCTCACGTCATGACTACCCACGTCATAACTATGATAGCCATAACTTTCCTTAAAATTTCAATATAGCCACCGTGGTCTCTATATAATTCAATTACGGGGGCAGTACGAAGGGCTGAAGTGATGCATTTTTTGTTTGCTGTTATCTAGATCCTCGAATGTCACTCTAGTGTTACTTTTTTCCCCAGTTTCTGTACTTTTTCTTATCTCTTATTTTATGTGTTTGCCTTTTTCCGTTTACTGTAGATAGTTTTGATTTTTCTGTAATAATTACTTTTAATATTTCTCGTACAAAGGGATTGTATGAATGCTTGAGGGGAAGTTCGACTGCGTGTCTGCAGGGTTATAGTTGTTGATATATAATAGTGTATTTCTATTATTGTTCGTATTTGCTGTTTTTGTTTTGTTTATACTTGTAAATTTCATTGTTAATTATTATATTGTCACTAGTGGAATCTATCCGTCTGACAATAAAGATGATAATAATGATGATAATTGTTGTTTTAAGGGGCCTAACATGACAATAAAGAATACATACATACATTCTTATCTAGATTTGGCAACGTCACACAAATAAACATGGCACTGACCTCAGAACGAACATAGTAACAAAAGGGGGAGAAAGCGAAAACCCAGTTTCGTCCAGTTAACACCCGGGTTAGTCGACTATAACTGGTGCCAGAGTGAACACTAAACTGCTTGAAGTCCCAGTTAGGAAGACAACCGGAAAAGTATCAGCCTGTATTATTACAGTATAACCATAGTTGATTTTGTTTAACCATATAATCACCCCAAACAGACAAATTCCGGACTTGTATCACCATTTTAGAATTTCACCTAACATTAGATATACCACATGTAGGATACACCGACAGTTGCATTACCAACACTGCAACTAAATAATTGTACATATTGTATATATTTTTCACATGTATTCTCAAACATAGATGCTATACCCTAAGTGTACTGGATCTGATGATGATCGCTTGACGATCAAAACTGGTCATCCTAGTTTATTTATTAATCTCATATAATTTATTTCAGGATTAGGGCATAACCCAGCTCTAGGGTACATTCGAGTTGACCGACTGAAAAGCACCAAACTTTTGTTTTGTCATTGTACAAGGCATGTCCAGGCAGACATAACTTGTAAATATCTTTACCCGAAACACGATAGTAGACCACTTAGGTAGACCTAGATTATGACTTTTCTTCTTTGGATCTGGGACAATCTTTCGTTAGACACCGATACCGTGATCTGTACGGAAGGTGCACATTTTTTGTATGTATTTTCAGTGTGAAGGCTGAATTTATGTCATGTAAAGGACATCTTAAGCCAGAAGAAGTAGACTTCTGAAACACTTTGGGAACACCCTATACTGTAGGCCCCTCTTTTGATTTTCAAACACAATATTAGCGTATCGTTTTTCAGTCGACAGATACTGAAACATTTTTGTACTATTTGGTTGACATTTTTGTCAGTACTATTTACCACGATAAGTTCCTGGGAGAAACGAACTCATGCCCAGTAAGATTGATGGGGACATGAACTTAAAACTACAAGCGTATCATTTCAAACGGCATCGTAGAGGTTAGATGTCGTTAATTTTGTTTTGTGAATGTGCCAAGCAATGCACAGAACCTATGAGTTCAATCAATAGATTGAGTGGCATATCTTTCATGTCAGGGCAGTTAAGCTGCAGAAGTGTATAGTCTTCAATTTGATAATCTTGGATATTTTTACAACGTTATATTGTTATAAATGGTAAAACATAGTAATGAACACTATTATGGAAGTGATATTCAATTTCAACGCGATCTGCAGAGCACACTAGGACTGTATTATGTGTTTCTGTCAGATAAAATGTACAGTTTGGTGATACAATTCGAATGAAGCCACGGCACATTCAATGTTGTATAGAGTGTATTTTGACACGCGAGATGCTAGCGGTAAGAACCTGTCTTTACCCAGAATTCAGTGGGAGACGACTTTATTGACTACTTTATACTGTTAAATTACGTCACAACCACATGGTATGTGAAGGTTATTGTCTCCAATTATATAACCAAGCTTTGGCAAGCAGCTATGCGAGCTGTGAACATCTGATATTTGTTTACCACTATGAGAGTGACGGAATATTCGCTAATACGAATTCCTGATATTTTTAGGTGATGAGATGAATCATCTAGCGAGCTGTAATGAAGGTTTAACGCACATGTAAACTGACCCAGTTTTTGTATAATGTCAGGCTAGCTAATGTTGTTATTGTGTCTGTGAACACATAGTTATAGTAAGGAAGGGCGGATTGAAGTCCCCTTACGATTGTTGGTTTATTCCGGCGTCAATTGAGCTGCGGCCTCGACGATCGATGATATTTAGGTGCAAATGGTGTATGACGCGCTAACCTGTGTTATTGTTGCTTGAGCAGTTTCTTAGCTCAGAGCATTGTGTTGTTGACTCTTAGAAGTCATGTTCTTTGAGTAAATCTCTGGTGAGATCACATACAGCCGACCACTGGTGTCTTAAACTGAACCATCTAATATTTTTATCTAAACCTTGATTGTAAATCACATGCATAATTATCCTAAACCGACGGATTAATTAATTAAATAATTACAGCCCAGTAAATTTGTAACTATTTGCTTGTTGTTGACTTTGACACCATGATTCTACAACGTTCCCTGTGGGAGATGACATTTTAAAAGAGCTGACACTTTCTTTTTCGATGACATGAATTTCCGGGACCAGTAGTTTGTACCTTATGGCCCGCGTGATTCAAAGCTTCTAAGTCGCAGTGATGATTGCGCATTGCCAACCTTACTAACACGCATGAGATGACGACTGAGTACAAACAGTATCTCAGTTCGCGAAGGCAGGCTTGTGTTGTGTGCTCATTGATTATTTCCTAGTGCCTTTACCCATATTGTACACTGATACTTATAAAAGTGTATTTTATGGAATGGTTTTTTATAGTCTGTGGTCAGTTATCATTAGCTTTTGCAATAATTCTTTGATTACGACGCATCCCGTCGTAATATTATCATTCACGTCAGGATTTAGACTGGTATTAAATGTAACTGTAAATGTGAACGTGGTACCATCCTAACCTAGGGATTGGTTTTGCTTTGCTATTAAATGTAACTAATACCGAGTCATTTGCTTGTAACTTTGCTGCGCGATAGTTTTCTCTCCTACCACGCACCTAGCTTAGTTGTTGCTTTTGTTTTCTTGTAATTAGGACTTCACGAGGGTTACTTAACTTCATCTTAGGGATTGACTCAATATTGTAATAAGATCAGCTGATTAGTCGATTTCAACCCTCAGAAGTAGTTTAGGGGCCTTTTTATGAATAAATCATGCACGAAATTTTACTTAAGGCTGGATCTCTTTATTGTTAGCTTTGTGTTTGCGGATGTATTTCTTTGGGCGTCTTTGACAAGGCTTCCGTGCAAAATGACCCAGATCCCCTGGATCAAGCCTCTCGTGCTATGCTAGCCCTTAAAAAAATGCACCCGATTTTCTCAGGTTGTGGGTTCGAAGGACGGGGTCGTTCGAAGTATCCTTTCTTTCGGCGGATGGTACCCGGATAACCTCCTAAAACGGGCTCAGTATCTATATACACTGTATATCACTTTCTTGAGGACACGATAACTACCGCAATTTTGCACCAATCACTTTTTACATAATATGTATCCCATTAAAATCTCAGTCGAGTTCGTCAATGGGCACAATCGGTCGAAGGGGGTGAAAATGTGGTGCTTTTTTCGGAAACGTTAAATATAGCTTTTACTCTCTTAATATGTGAAATATCGAATCCATTTTAAGTTCATACCATGTGTCGGATAAGGCTGAAAAATGTGTGCTTGAAAAGTTTTTTGATAGCACCAACCATTGACCAAAGGTGTGGGAAAAATGGGTTTTTCGAGAAACATTTATCATATCTCTCTTATTAAGCACGATATCAAAACCGTACGAAATGGACAATATTCCTCTAATAATTACCCAAAACTTTTGTCTGAAAGAATTTTTGATATGACCCACCATTACGCCAAGAGATGAGCAAAATGATTTCAGAATTAGAAGAAAATGCCAAGAGCCATCAAAGGTTGCCATGACAACACTACTAAAATGATGAGGGATGAGCCATCAGACGTTGCCATGATAACGCCATTGCACGAGATCACATTCAGTTTTCCATCTGACTCTGTGGGAAGTTGCTTAGGTGACGTAACTGGAAGCATGCTGTACTTCTATGCCCAAGGTGGCGGGTTCAAAGCCGGCCGAAGTCGTCGGATTTCCTAAGAGCGCTAAAAATCCCCCAGTATGCTTTCCTTCGGAGGGGAAGTTCCAACATTCGTTGCGAGTTGCTGGTAGTGGTGGCATCTAGTAGCCAAGATCACAGCTAGGTGCCGTTGACGGTAGTATTTGGTATAAAAATTAGTAACTACTACTTGAAATTGACCGGATGCAGTCCTTATCTGAATTACAGACTAATACTGCCTTCACAATTAACACCGATTATCAGACAAATTCTACACACACCCAAAGTACACGGGGCTATATGACCGCGTTGTCGCAGCCCCTAAACTGAGGAAGCAACCAAAATCTCTGCGGGAGATAAAACTTTGCGTGATGAAGTAACTGACCGTTAGATAGTAACACATCATTGTCGAAACCTTGCATAAGGACAGTGTGACCACAAGTATAAAAATGGACCCCAAATGACGAGAAGGCTACCGTTCCCACAATACAATAAAATGTTTAAAATATACATAATAAGACGAAAAAGAAAGTTAATTGAGCTCCAATTGTAATATACTTTCTCGAAATAAATGAGGTCTGATCCTTCTACGAAAACCTGCATATTTTGCCTATTTTCGCCTATTCCCTAGTTTGCACGGTGTAATCTACCTCTGCCTTCCGGCGTGCCGAGAGGAATTTTTTACTATTGTTGCTTGCTCTGCTATGTTATTGCACTCCAAGGTACTTTTCGACTAGGTTTACACTGAGTTAATATTGCACTTGAGTATCATCAGAGTTGAGGAAAACTATGTTCTAAACTCACTCATCATCATCATCTTCATTTCCCCTTTTCCAGTTGACACTGGGAGGGGGAAATATGGCTCCTCTCCACTTTGTTCTGTCGTTCCACCATTCCTCTTCCGACACAGTGTTCCAATCCAGGTTCCGTTTTCTAATACTATTCTCCACCGAGTCAATCCAACGCAATCTTGGTCTTCCTCGTCCTCTCTTCCCTGTCATCCGTCGTTCCAGTGCTCGTCTTGGTAGCCTTACTTCATTCATCCGTTTGACATGTCCAAACCATCTCAATCTGTTTTGCTCCAGTTTGTCATTTAGTTTCTGTACTCCCAGTTCTTTCCTTATACCTTGATTTCTCACTGTCCCTCCTCGTTTTCTGGCCATACTTCTCAGGAATCTCATCTCGGCTGCATGTACTCTGCTCTCATCCCTCTTAGTCATTGTCCAAGTTTCTGCTGCATATGTCATTATAGGAACATAATATGCTTTGTACATAACTTCTTTAGCCTTAATTGGGTATATCCTTGTTCCATACTAGTCCCCGTACCTGTTGGTAGAAAGCACTCCCGAGTTGTATTCTTCTGCTTAATTCCAAATCTAGTCTTCCATCTTCAGTCAGTTCACTTCCCAAGTATTTGAAGTGTTTCACTACTTCCAATTCCTTATCTCCTACTTTGGTTACTCCTTTTCCTTCTTTCTTACCTCTACTCATTACCACTGTTTTACTCTTCTCCAAATTTATCTTGCTCATTCTTTTCATTTATTACGTCTCACTGTTCTTGTATCTCCATCTCATCCTCGCCCCAGATCACAATGTCGTCTGCAAACAACATTACCTTCTTCTTTGCTGCCTTCATGATGTCATCCATCACCATTACTTCCTTGCTTTAGTCCAGTGTCAATTTTAAACCATTCCTATGTCCCGATTCTAGTCTTCACACTACTGTAGCACTCCATGCACATTCCTTTTATCATGTCTCTCAGTTCCTTGCCTATCCCCCTATTTGTTAAGCTTTCCCAAACTTTTGTTCTAGGGATGTTATCATTGGCCTTTTCTAGATCAATAAAAGTCATTACCATATCCTTCCCATATTCCCAACTATTTTCAATCTTCTGTCTCAGAATGAAAATGGGTTCCACTGTTGACCTGTCCCCTCTAAATCCAAACTGCTCCTCCTCTATTTGGCTTTCTACCTTTACTCTAATTCTTTTTTCTAGGATTTTTTCCATTACTTTGGCAACATGCGAGATGATGGTGATTCCTCGGTAGTTACCACACACCTTCCTGTCTCCTTTATTGAATAATGGCAATATTATTCCCTTTTTCCAGGCATCAGGTACTTTCTTCTCTCTCCTCTCTCCACACACTCCTGAGAAGTCTTTATGATCACTGCAGTCCCACTGGTCCTGCCGCCTTGATTATTTCTATTGCAACTTCGTCCATTCACACAGCTTTCCCCATCTTCATCCTCCTAACTGCCCATTCCACTTCAGCCATAGTAATGTCTGGTTCTTCTTCTATTTCTTCCTCCAGAGTTTAGGCTGTTTGCGTAACTTCTCCGCATGCCTGGCGTCTCACCTTCAACAGCTCGCTGAAATATTCTTTCCATCTATCCGTTATCTCTTCTGGTTTTGTCAATATTTCACCTTCTTTGTTTTTCACGAACCCAATGTTCATCTTTTCATTCCTTCTGCTTTTTATAATTCCAAACAGCAATTTCTTTCCTCAATGTAAATCCTCGCTAATTTCCTGAGTGAATACTTCCCAGCTTTTCTTCTTTTCCTCTGCAATTACTTTCTTGCAATCTTTGTTTGCTTCTATATACTTTGCTCCACTTTTTTCAGTATTTTTTGTTTTCCATTCCTTCCAAGCTTTCTTCTCTCTTACCTTTTCTTTCACTCTATCATTCCACCATTTTGTCGCCTTTTCCCGTACCTTTCCTGATGTTCTACCACATGTTTTCTCTGCACTGTTTACAAATGCACTCTTAAACTTTTCCCATTCTTGTTCCACATGCATAAACTCACTAAGGGGAAAAATTAATATGTTCTGAGAAATATATTAGCATGTATCTGTCTATAAAATACAATGACACCTCCCGGGCAACGCCGGATACAGTTGCTAGTATTTTATGACCATAAGCTAAAATGCCAAATTTCCGATTAGTATCCCCATCAGTAGGGGAGTGAGGCGGTTTCTAATCCCCCCCACCACCTCTCCCTCTGACGTCACATACTAACCCGCAATACATTCAGGGGCAGAGTCGATATCTCCCGAAGCCATGGTCCGATTTTGACAAATGAGGTGTCGTTGGACTCGGGCTGACGGGGGCTTTGCTATGGACCACTCATTTCAACCCCTAAATAAAACCTACCCCTACTAGGGGGTGAAATTGTAATTTTTTAGTGAAAGCCTCTTTTCAAATGGGACATGTATAAGGTGCGCTGCTAAAATGAACTTAAACGTGGTTGCCCATATCGCGCATGCGTTTTACGAGATGCCGCTATGGATGAACATTTTTGTTTTTGTTTTGTACGCATGCGCACTTGGGATTTTTGTAAGAGGGCGAGCTGTTTGAAAAAAATGATTGATAAGAAGGGGTTTTGGTGGTGAGGATAGAGCCAGATAGTCGCCTACTTTCCTACGAAGTTTGCCGATATCTCTCGAACGCAAGGTCGGATTTGAACGTGTGACGTGTCAAATCGCTTGTCTCGAAGCCCTTTATATGTTATTAATAGGTTAGAGTTTTGAGAATGAGGGAAACAGGCTTTTTGGGGGTAAAACCATGATTTTAGACTTTTCCGATATCTCACGAATGCATGGTCGGATTTGGTCCTATGACGTGTCAAATGGCTTGTCTCGAAACCCTTTTTATTTTGGTAATAGGTTAAAGTTTTTGAGAATGAGGGAAACAGAATTTTTTGTTGTAAAACCGTGATTTTAGACTTTCTGTTATATTTCACAAACCAATAACGCCAGAGACGTATACGAGGGGTCGTAGGACTCGGGGTGACGCCCCTTTCCTCTCTCTTTTCGAATATAGTATTTATGTTTAAAAAAATGCGAAAGGGCCTAACGACACTTATGTTGAAATCATTTCAGTTTTTAAAACTTTTCTTAAATTTGTCTAAAATGTTCATGACGAGTGGTTGTAGATAGAAAGAGACGATACCACTGGACACGTGTTTCAACGAAGCTATTACTGGCCACGGTGGTGATATACCAATACAGTATTCGCTATTTCGATGAGACGGCGGGTCGAGGGTTCGTTTTCTGATTTTTCCTATGATGGAATTCCTAATTCCTAAACCCCCTGAAGGGGGTCTTTAACGTGTAAACGATTATGAGTGACATGACAAATGATAATTCCTTGATTCGATGAAGTTGGCTTTAGATAGAACAAACAGAACTTGGTTATATGTTGCTTGAAGTGAGTATAGAAAACAAACTTGCTGGGGCAGACTGACAGGATGTGAATGTTATTTGATCTTATTGGAATGCATTGACTTGACAGGGCAATGAAAAAAAGCACAGAGATGCTGAGGACACTTGAAGGTCAAACGATATGGCAACCATGGTGGGAGGGGAAAGCTAGGATGATGTCGCCGATCATGTTCAATGGATGAATTTATATTTTGCGAAGCATTGTTCGGAGAGGGTCATGGGACGACTTGTTTTAAGGGTATTTATTTTTTCGATGTTTCCTATGGTGGACTCATTGATTGAAATAATCCAAAACTGCTAGGGCATGGCCTTGAGATTTTATAAACCGATAATGGGATTTTGACATACAAGATCCACTCAGAACTTGACATGATGTCATTCTTTTTATGGCTTATGAATTTCCCCAAAAAAGACCCAAAACAACAAGATCATGGACTTTTGCTTTTCTTAATATATTGCAAACCCATAATGTAAGATGTTTACTGTGAGTGACGAAATCTAGCTAGGTAACGAAAGAATTATTGTAGGATATATGTATGGTGACTGACACGTCTTTGACCATTGGAACTTGTTTTCAGATCTGACTGTAGTACATAGGGAGTATAGGTTGTAGGCATGGATTGACAAACGGTGCACACAAAATTCAATTTATCGATTCAAGAATTAAGAGTAGACTATCATTAATTAATTGGTTAAAGAGTGTAGCTAAAAATAAAAAAATGGTGACTACATTAAACTAAACTGAACCAAGTCGAATCAAACCCAACCGAACCAAACCAAGCCTAAAGCAAACCAAACCTAATCAAGAACAAGCCAAGGGCTTAAGTGTAAAACTTGTGGGGGAATGCAGTCATTGGCAATGTCCAAAGGAAGGGATAACGCTCTACCTCTAGAGGGTAAGGTAAAGCTAGCGCATGGTGCTAATGCATATTCCCAAGTACATGAACCACACACACACAACTATCCTATGCTGTTTTTATGAGTTAACTGTTAAAACTTACTCAGTGGTTACTGAGCAAGATGGTCGCTACACACAACAAGCTTTAAATACTTGAGGCTAATAATCTATACACACACACACACGCTTGTTCTAAACTAAACTGTCTTGCTGGCAGTGCTCACACAGTAGGCAAATGACAGAAATGCTTGGCTAACAGAAATACAATCATTTTCGTTTGTCTAATGTTACCAGCTAACCATTACATGCTATAGTGGTGAGCACATGTGCCTCTTGCACTGGAGATCGTAACTCGATTTCTAGCTCTAAGGCCTAGAATGAATCAAACTAAGAAAGAAGGGTATGGTGACGCAGTGGTTAAACTGTTAGCCTTTCACTAAGGTAGACTAGGGTTTGATTTTAGGTTAATATACATGTCATAAACAAACAAACAAACAAACAAACAAAAAAGCAGAGATAATGTTTAAAACTGATTACACTTGTCTCTTTTCAAATTATTACTTAGATTGCAAATACAAAGGTGGACTGGGTTTGATATTCAGTTAATGCTGCCTATCGCATACTAGCCTGTAAGAAAGCCAAACAAGCAAAAGGCGTAGGTAGAGCAGTGGTAAAATCGCTATGTGTAGAGAACTACCTAACGGTTTTATGAACTGGCAATGGTATGTCGCATAAACAGTGCAGGATACAATCCAGCAACCATAATTTGTATCTTGTGGAGCAGAGAAAACATATATATAGAGAAAGATATAGAAAGCTAGTGTATGTATGGGTAGCATTGATAATTTGACCAGAGAAAATACTATGAGGTAGGGTGGGGGAGAGGGAGAATTAACACTTATATATGAATGAATGGTAAATAGTATTTTAGTTTTTTTTCCCCAATAGTTTTGTTTTTTAAATGCAGTGGTAGATAGTCGTTATTTTGTAAAACATTCTTACTTGCAGTAGTAATAAGACTCTATGGTTTCGCTAACACATAGATAGACTGTATTATTGCCATGGTCAAGCACTCACATTAAGATCATTTACAAAATCATAAAATGAAAAATAAAAAATCTTGTTTTGGAAATATCGTTTTTCAACATACACAAAATAAATATATAAAAAATTTGTAAACAGCAAAATGGAAAATCCATGGTCAAGCACTCACATTAAGATCATTTACAAAATCATAAAATGAAAAATAAAAATCTTGTTTTGGAAATATCGATTTTTTTCAACATACACAAAATAAATATATAAAAAATTTGTAAACAGCAAAATGGAAAATCCATGTTTCCATATAGACAAAATTTTAAAACCTTAAACGGACATTTAAGAAAATATATGCAAATGGGAAATTGACAAATGTGTAAATATGAAAATGGAAAAATCCATGTTTCCATATCATGAAATTGAAAAACATCAAACTGTCATTTAAAAAAATGCAAATGGAAAATTGACAAATTGCAATGTGTGAAATGTGAAATTGAACAAATGGCTATCATTATTTAAAAAAAAAAAGAACATAGTGCTCTATGGTTAAAGTGTGAATCAAACCCTTTCTACTTATTTGGACCATCCGAGACTGAGTAGACTAGTTTAAGTTGTCATACCACTTTTAAAAGTTTGTGTTAAATCTAGGAATTGAACCCAAGAGCTTGTAGGAGAGATCAAATGTTATAATATGTTAACCAAATAGCCTTGAATAAAGAGTGTGGTAGCTATATAGAAATGAGACGTTTCGCTCGGGGCAGAGAGGCATAGAGATCTGCATCAAACCAGTCAAAGGACTAAAGACTCAAACAACAACATGAACGTTCACCAAAATAATGTTGTGTAACTGTAAATGTTAGTCAACGAACAGTAATGCATTACTAAAACCCATGACACGATACCTAAGAGCTTTTCTAAAATGATTTTAAAATGCCTTTAACCCTATATTGAACACCCAGTTCACAAGACTCATAACTGCAATGTTATGGTAAAACAAAACAAAATCTATATTTCAAAACAAACAAGTGGTTTAGTCAATGTATACTGGAAAAAGTTTTGTAAACACTCAAGTCCTCAAGACCAATTAAATTAGTAACTGTCAGGTTGGCCGAGTGGTTAAGGTGTTTGACTTAAGATCAAATTTCTGTATAAGGAAGCAAGGGTTCGAATCCCTTACCTGACATAACTATTGCCTTAACATGGCTTGGCCACACTGTATTATTATGATACTCAGTACACAAACCATAGATATAGTGTATTGTTTAAGGCCACTCTCTTTCTGAACATAGTCAGAGACTGTTGATGGTTAACAATTGTATTAATAGTGGGACATGGGGATAGCAATTAAGAAAAAACAGCCAATACCCATACAATATTTTTATTCATTTTAGTTTTTTTTTTTACAATAGTTACACACTGAATACAACTTTTTATCCCTTTACCATTGTTTGATATAGATTTTAAACACAACGCTTGTTGTAGATCCTTTTACAACTTTCTCTAGGTACTCTTGTTCTTAAAAACTGGGGAAGCCGCAATGGTTTTATAGACATTAAACCCTCATTCTCTTTTTTTTCATTATCATAATCATTATTATTATAAATATTATCTTTATAATTATTATAGTCATTGTCACCATCATTATCATCATCATCATCATCCTCAACATCACTAGAACTATCCAATTCCATTTTTTCCTTTTCAAAAGGGATCTCTTGAAGAGTCTGTGTTGCTTTTGATAGTGTTACGGGTTTATTGAACGTTGACAACTGTCCTAACATGACTTTTTGAGGAGATAAATGTTTTTTCATAAGGAAGTCACTATGTTGAGTAACACTATGTTTTTGTCGGACTTGCTTTTTCTTGTTCTTTTGATCATGTTTTGTTAACACTAACGGTGTTTCATTTGGTATACCACATTGATGAGTACCCACACTTAAGACCTCACTATGTTTACTTTTTAGATGACCTAGACATTTTGTTGTTCTTTGTTTTGAGCACTGCCAAAATATGATGCCATTCGCATTTTCTCGCTTATAGTTATAAGAGTACCCATGATACAGGGCACGTGGTTTACCTTTATTGGTTATAGTATATTCCATAGTAGTCACTGACTTGTATAGTCGATCCGCCTACTACAATGGTCTGAACACTTGTGGTGAAAGAATGATGTTGTGTTGACGTTTTATGCAGGATAATGTTGGTGGCATATGTGGGTGGCTTATGTTGATGACATGTGTTGTTGGCTGATTTTGGTGGCTTATGTTGATGGTTTATGGTGGTGGCTTATGTTGATGGCTTATGTTGGTGGCTTATGTTGATGACATATGTTGGTGACTTATGTTGATAGCTTATGTTGGTGGCTAATGTTGATGACATATGTTGTTGGCTTATGGTGGTGGCTTATGTTGATGGTATATGTTGCTGGCCTATGTTGATGGTTTATGTTAATGGCTTAGGTTAATATCTTAGGTTGATGGCATAAGTTGATGGCTTATGTTGGTGGCTTATGGTGGTGGCTTATGTTGGTGGCTTATGCTAGTGGCTTATGGTGGTGGTTTATGGTGGTGGCTTATGTTGATGACATATGTTGGTGGCTTATGTTGGTGGCTTATGTTGGTGGCTTATGGTGGTGGCTTATGGTGGTGGGTTATGGTGGTGGATTATGGTGGCTTATAGTGGTGGCTTATGGTGGTGGTTTATGGTGGTGGCTTATGTTGATGACATATGTTGGTGGCTTATGGTGGCTTATGGTGGTGATTTATAGTGGTGGCCTATGTTGGTGGCTTATTTTTGGTGGTTTACGTTAATACCTTATTTGTAATGGCTTATTTGACAAGTTATTGTTGTCAATGTATTTAGAGGATTTTTCTCTTGGTTTTGGAAAGTATCTCAACTCTTTTTTATGGTAGCATAATGCTTACCGCCATGTTTGTAAGCAACAACAACACACTAAAATTCCAAGAATCCAAAGTACTCTAAGGTTAATGATTGTCTCTCAACTCCATTCAACGTCTAGTCAAAAAACATTATATATTTTTCACATTTTACAAAAAAGGTAAATTGGGAAAGTAAGCTATATGTTTAAACTAAAAATCATATCAAATCATATGCTAACTCCAACACCTACGTCTACCCCAATCTCAGTCAAAAAAATATAATATTCTTCAAATTTTTCCAAAACAGTATTTGGAAAGTAGGCCATATTTTGAAAACTAATCATTCTATAAAGTCATATATATATATATATATACTGAAACCAATGGCTTTTATATCCTTAATCTTAAGAACAAAATATGGAATTTTTGACATTTTTTCCAAAAATGTTCATTTTAAAACGGGGCTATATTTTGGAAACTAGGAATTTTACAAGAAAGTTTGTTTAACGTAAATGGCAGGTATTTACCCCCACTACCCGCAAACCAAGTCCCAGGTCTCTGGGGAAAAATCCAAAAAAAGTTCAATTTGGAAAGTAGGCAATATTTTGAAAACTAATCATCCTAAAAAGTCATATATAGACTCAAACCAATGGCTTTTATGTCCTTAATTGGTAGAACAAAACTTAACATTTTTTCAGTTTTTCCAAAAAAGTCCAATTTTCAAAAATTGTCTATATTTTGGGAACTAAGAATTTTACAAAAAAGTTTGTTTAACGAAAATGAAAGGTCTTTACCCCCCTCTACCCAAAACATAAATTTCAGGTCCCTAGGACAAAAACTGTGCAGTGTATATATATATATATATTTTTTTTTGGGGGGGGAGGGGGTCTATATTCACTTTACCTCCCCACTTCACAAGATGGCGGCCATAGCTTAACTTAACCTAGCCTAACCTAACCTGACCTACGAGGTGTGATCAAAAAGTTCCAAAAATGTGGCTGCAACTTAACCATACCTAGCCTAGCCTAACCTAACCTCCCTGTTGACTAGCCCCCTTTGGACGGGTCCTTTTGAAGGGAGTCATTTTTTTTACGTGTCCCGGAGGACGGGTCCTTGTTGACGGGTCCCAGTGGCGGGTCCTTTGGACTGATCCCTATGGACTGGCCTTGCATTTTATCCAAATTATGTCAAAGGGGACCCGCCACTGGGACCCGTCAACAAGGACCCGTCCTCCGGGACACGTAAAAAAAATGACTCCCTTCAAAAGGACCCGTCCAAAGGGGGCTAGTCAACAGGGAGGTTAGGTTAGGCTAGGCTAGGTATGGTTAAGTTGCAGCCACATTTTTGGAACTTTTTGATCACACCTCGTAGGTCAGGTTAGGTTAGGCTAGGTTAAGTTAAGCTATGGCCGCCATCTTGTGAAGTGGGGAGGTAAAGTGAATATAGACCCCCTCCCCCCCAAAAAAAAAAAATATATATATATATACACTGCACAGTTTTTGTCCTAGGGACCTGAAATTTATGTTTTGGGTAGAGGGGGGTAAAGACCTTTCATTTTCGTTAAACAAACTTTTTTGTAAAATTCTTAGTTCCCAAAATATAGACAATTTTTGAAAATTGGACTTTTTTGGAAAAACTGAAAAAATGTTAAGTTTTGTTCTACCAATTAAGGACATAAAAGCCATTGGTTTGAGTCTATATATGACTTTTTAGGATGATTAGTTTTCAAAATATTGCCTACTTTCCAAATTGAACTTTTTTTGGATTTTTCCCCAGAGACCTGGGACTTGGTTTGCGGGTAGTGGGGGTAAATACCTGCCATTTACGTTAAACAAACTTTCTTGTAAAATTCCTAGTTTCCAAAATATAGCCCCGTTTTAAAATGAACATTTTTGGAAAAAATGTCAAAAATTCCATATTTTGTTCTTAAGATTAAGGATATAAAAGCCATTGGTTTCAGTATATATATATATATATATGACTTTATAGAATGATTAGTTTTCAAAATATGGCCTACTTTCCAAATACTGTTTTGGAAAAATTTGAAGAATATTATATTTTTTTGACTGAGATTGGGGTAGACGTAGGTGTTGGAGTTAGCATATGATTTGATATGATTTTTAGTTTAAACATATAGCTTACTTTCCCAATTTACCTTTTTTGTAAAATGTGAAAAATATATAATGTTTTTTGACTAGACGTTGAATGGAGTTGAGAGACAATCATTAACCTTAGAGTACTTTGGATTCTTGGAATTTTAGTGTGTTGTTGTTGCTTACAAACATGGCGGTAAGCATTATGCTACCATAAAAAAGAGTTGAGATACTTTCCAAAACCAAGAGAAAAATCCTCTAAATACATTGACAACAATAACTTGTCAAATAAGCCATTACAAATAAGGTATTAACGTAAACCACCAAAAATAAGCCACCAACATAGGCCACCACTATAAATCACCACCATAAGCCACCATAAGCCACCAACATATGTCATCAACATAAGCCACCACCATAAACCACCACCATAAGCCACCACTATAAGCCACCATAATCCACCACCATAACCCACCACCATAAGCCACCAACATAAGCCACCAACATATGTCATCAACATAAGCCACCACCATAAACCACCACCATAAGCCACTAGCATAAGCCACCAACATAAGCCACCACCATAAGCCACCAACATAAGCCATCAACTTATGCCATCAACCTAAGATATTAACCTAAGCCATTAACATAAACCATCAACATAGGCCAGCAACATATACCATCAACATAAGCCACCACCATAAGCCAACAACATATGTCATCAACATTAGCCACCAACATAAGCTATCAACATAAGTCACCAACATATGTCATCAACATAAGCCACCAACATAAGCCATCAACATAAGCCACCACCATAAACCATCAACATAAGCCACCAAAATCAGCCAACAACACATGTCATCAACATAAGCCACCCACATATGCCACCAACATTATCCTGCATAAAACGTCAACACAACATCATTCTTTCACCACAAGTGTTCAGACCATTGTAGTAGGCGGATCGACTATACAAGTCAGTGACTACTATGGAATATACTATAACCAATAAAGGTAAACCACGTGCCCTGTATGCCTTCCTTCGGAGGGGAAGTAAAGCCGGCGGTCCCATGTCATAGATTTATGGCATGTTAAAGATCTTTCCACTAATTACACCTGTGTGAAACTAAATTGGATAGGTTAAGAATGTAAACAACGCTCTTAGGTTGCTACGTTCGTTGCCAAGAGCCGACTGCGGTGGCGTCTAGTAGCTAGTTCTGAACTAGGCCTAGTAGTCGTTGACGGTGGCGTTTGGCGGCAAAAGTAGGAACTATTTGAAAATTCAAAGTTGCAGTCTCTACTTGAATTAAAAAACAGATACACACACTAATACAGTCATCACAATTAACACCGGTTATCAGACAGATTCTACACACACCCAAAGTACACGGGGCTACATGACCGCGTTGTCGCAGCCCCTAAACTAAGGAACCAACCAACCACGTGCCCTGTATCATGGGTACTCTTATAACTATAAGCGAGAAAATGCGAATGGCATCATATTTTGGCAGTGCTCAAAACAAAGAACAACAAAATGTCTAGGTCATCTAAAAAGTAAACATAGTGAGGTCTTAAGTGTGGGTACTCATCAATGTGGTATACCAAATGAAACACCGTTAGTGTTAACAAAACATGATCAAAAGAACAAGAAAAAGCAAGTCCGACAAAAACATAGTGTTACTCAACATAGTGACTTCCTTATGAAAAAACATTTATCTCCTCAAAAAGTCATGTTAGGACAGTTGTCAACGTTCAATAAACCCGTAACACTATCAAAAGCAACACAGACTCTTCAAGAGATCCCTTTTGAAAAGGAAAAAATGGAATTGGATAGTTCTAGTGATGTTGAGGATGATGATGATGATGATAATGATGGTGACAATGACTATAATAATTATAAAGATAATATTTATAATAATAATGATTATGATAATGAAAAAAAAGAGAATGAGGGTTTAATGTCTATAAAACCATTGCGGCTTCCCCAGTTTTTAAGAACAAGAGTACCTAGAGAAAGTTGTAAAAGGATCTACAACAAGCGTTGTGTTTAAAATCTATATCAAACAATGGTAAAGGGATAAAAAGTTGTATTCAGTGTGTAACTATTGTAAAAAAAAAAACTAAAATGAATAAAAATATTGTATGGGTATTGGCTGTTTTTTCTTAATTGCTATCCCCATGTCCCACTATTAATACAATTGTTAACCATCAACAGTCTCTGACTATGTTCAGAAAGAGAGTGGCCTTAAACAATACACTATATCTATGGTTTGTGTACTGAGTATCATAATAATACAGTGTGGCCAAGCCATGTTAAGGCAATAGTTATGTCAGGTAAGGGATTCGAACCCTTGCTTCCTTATACAGAAATTTGATCTTAAGTCAAACACCTTAACCACTCGGCCAACCTGACAGTTACTAATTTAATTGGTCTTGAGGACTTGAGTGTTTACAAAACTTTTTCCAGTATACATTGACTAAACCACTTGTTTGTTTTGAAATATAGATTTTGTTTTGTTTTACCATAACATTGCAGTTATGAGTCTTGTGAACTGGGTGTTCAATATAGGGTTAAAGGCATTTTAAAATCATTTTAGAAAAGCTCTTAGGTATCGTGTCATGGGTTTTAGTAATGCATTACTGTTCGTTGACTAACATTTACAGTTACACAACATTATTTTGGTGAACGTTCATGTTGTTGTTTGAGTCTTTAGTCCTTTGACTGGTTTGATGCAGATCTCTATGCCTCTCTGCCCCGAGCGAAACGTCTCATTTCTATATAGCTACCACACTCTTTATTCAAGGCTATTTGGTTAACATATTATAACATTTGATCTCTCCTACAAGCTCTTGGGTTCAATTCCTAGATTTAACACAAACTTTTAAAAGTGGTATGACAACTTAAACTAGTCTACTCAGTCTCGGATGGTCCAAATAAGTAGAAAGGGTTTGATTCACACTTTAACCATAGAGCACTATGTTCTTTTTTTTTAAAATAATGATAGCCATTTGTTCAATTTCACATTTCACACATTGCAATTTGTCAATTTTCCATTTGCATTTTTTTAAATGACAGTTTGATGTTTTTCAATTTCATGATATGGAAACATGGATTTTTCCATTTTCATATTTACACATTTGTCAATTTCCCATTTGCATATATTTTCTTAAATGTCCGTTTAAGGTTTTAAAATTTTGTCTATATGGAAACATGGATTTTCCATTTTGCTGTTTACAAATTTTTTATATATTTATTTTGTGTATGTTGAAAAAAATCGATATTTCCAAAACAAGATTTTTATTTTTCATTTTATGATTTTGTAAATGATCTTAATGTGAGTGCTTGACCATGGATTTTCCATTTTGCTGTTTACAAATTTTTTATATATTTATTTTGTGTATGTTGAAAAACGATATTTCCAAAACAAGATTTTTTATTTTTCATTTTATGATTTTGTAAATGATCTTAATGTGAGTGCTTGACCATGGCAATAATACAGTCTATCTATGTGTTAGCGAAACCATAGAGTCTTATTACTACTGCAAGTAAGAATGTTTTACAAAATAACGACTATCTACCACTGCATTTAAAAAACAAAACTATTGGGGAAAAAAAACTAAAATACTATTTACCATTCATTCATATATAAGTGTTAATTCTCCCTCTCCCCACCCTACCTCATAGTATTTTCTCTGGTCAAATTATCAATGCTACCCATACATACACTAGCTTTCTATATCTTTCTCTATATATATGTTTTCTCTGCTCCACAAGATACAAATTATGGTTGCTGGATTGTATCCTGCACTGTTTATGCGACATACCATTGCCAGTTCATAAAACCGTTAGGTAGTTCTCTACACATAGCGATTTTACCACTGCTCTACCTACGCCTTTTGCTTGTTTGGCTTTCTTACAGGCTAGTATGCGATAGGCAGCATTAACTGAATATCAAACCCAGTCCACCTTTGTATTTGCAATCTAAGTAATAATTTGAAAAGAGACAAGTGTAATCAGTTTTAAACATTATCTCTGCTTTTTTGTTTGTTTGTTTGTTTGTTTGTTTATGACATGTATATTAACCTAAAATCAAACCCTAGTCTACCTTAGTGAAAGGCTAACAGTTTAACCACTGCGTCACCATACCCTTCTTTCTTAGTTTGATTCATTCTAGGCCTTAGAGCTAGAAATCGAGTTACGATCTCCAGTGCAAGAGGCACATGTGCTCACCACTATAGCATGTAATGGTTAGCTGGTAACATTAGACAAACGAAAATGATTGTATTTCTGTTAGCCAAGCATTTCTGTCATTTGCCTACTGTGTGAGCACTGCCAGCAAGACAGTTTAGTTTAGAACAAGCGTGTGTGTGTGTGTATAGATTATTAGCCTCAAGTATTTAAAGCTTGTTGTGTGTAGCGACCATCTTGCTCAGTAACCACTGAGTAAGTTTTAACAGTTAACTCATAAAAACAGCATAGGATAGTTGTGTGTGTGTGGTTCATGTACTTGGGAATATGCATTAGCACCATGCGCTAGCTTTACCTTACCCTCTAGAGGTAGAGCGTTATCCCTTCCTTTGGACATTGCCAATGACTGCATTCCCCCACAAGTTTTACACTTAAGCCCTTGGCTTGTTCTTGATTAGGTTTGGTTTGCTTTAGGCTTGGTTTGGTTCGGTTGGGTTTGATTCGACTTGGTTCAGTTTAGTTTAATGTAGTCACCATTTTTTTATTTTTAGCTACACTCTTTAACCAATTAATTAATGATAGTCTACTCTTAATTCTTGAATCGATAAATTGAATTTTGTGTGCACCGTTTGTCAATCCATGCCTACAACCTATACTCCCTATGTACTACAGTCAGATCTGAAAACAAGTTCCAATGGTCAAAGACGTGTCAGTCACCATACATATATCCTACAATAATTCTTTCGTTACCTAGCTAGATTTCGTCACTCACAGTAAACATCTTACATTATGGGTTTGCAATATATTAAGAAAAGCAAAAGTCCATGATCTTGTTGTTTTGGGTCTTTTTTGGGGAAATTCATAAGCCATAAAAAGAATGACATCATGTCAAGTTCTGAGTGGATCTTGTATGTCAAAATCCCATTATCGGTTTATAAAATCTCAAGGCCATGCCCTAGCAGTTTTGGATTATTTCAATCAATGAGTCCACCATAGGAAACATCGAAAAAATAAATACCCTTAAAACAAGTCGTCCCATGACCCTCTCCGAACAATGCTTCGCAAAATATAAATTCATCCATTGAACATGATCGGCGACATCATCCTAGCTTTCCCCTCCCACCATGGTTGCCATATCGTTTGACCTTCAAGTGTCCTCAGCATCTCTGTGCTTTTTTTCATTGCCCTGTCAAGTCAATGCATTCCAATAAGATCAAATAACATTCACATCCTGTCAGTCTGCCCCAGCAAGTTTGTTTTCTATACTCACTTCAAGCAACATATAACCAAGTTCTGTTTGTTCTATCTAAAGCCAACTTCATCGAATCAAGGAATTATCATTTGTCATGTCACTCATAATCGTTTACACGTTAAAGACCCCCTTCAGGGGGTTTAGGAATTAGGAATTCCATCATAGGAAAAATCAGAAAACGAACCCTCGACCCGCCGTCTCATCGAAATAGCGAATACTGTATTGGTATATCACCACCGTGGCCAGTAATAGCTTCGTTGAAACACGTGTCCAGTGGTATCGTCTCTTTCTATCTACAACCACTCGTCATGAACATTTTAGACAAATTTAAGAAAAGTTTTAAAAACTGAAATGTTTTCAACATAAGTGTCGTTAGGCTCTTTCGCATTTTTTTAAACATAAATACTATATTCGAAAGGGAGAGAGGAGAGGGGCGTCACCCCGAGTCCTACGACCCCTCGTATACGTCTCTGGCGTTATTGGTTTGTGAGATATAACAAAAAGTCTAAAATCACGGTTTTACAACAAAAAATTCTGTTTCCCTCATTCTCAAAAACTTTAACCTATTACCAAAATAAAAAGGGTTTCGAGACAAGCCATTTGACACGTCATAGGACCAAATCCGACCAGGCATTCGTGAAATATCAGAAAAAGTCTAAAATCATAATTTTACCCCAAAACGCCTGTTTCCCTCATTCTCAAAACTTTAACCTATTAATAACATATATAGGGCTTTGAGACAAGCGATTTGACACGTCACACGTCCAAATCCGACCTTGCGTTCGAGAGATATCGGCAAACGTCGTAGGAAAGTAGGTGATTATCTGGTTCTCTCCTCACCACCAAAACCCTTCTTATCAATCATTTTTTTCAAAGAGCTCGCCCTCTTACAAAAATCCCAAGTGCGCATGCGTACAAAACAAAAACAAAAATGTTCATCCATAGCGGCATCTCGTAAAACGCATGCGCGATATGAGCAACCACGTTTAAGTTCATTTTAGCAACGCACCTTATACATGTCGCATTTGAAAAGAGACTTTCACTAAAAAATTACAATTTCACCCCCTAGTAGGGGTAGGTTTTATTTGGGGGTTGGAATGAATGGTTCATTGGAAAGAGGGCGTCAACCCGAGTCCAACGACACCTCATATGTCAACATCCGACCATCGGTTTGCGAGATATTGGCTTGGACTCACGTGGCGGCCATGACACTGGTTGGAATCGGCACTACTAACCTACTCCCATCTTTACCACACATCGTATATAGGTGAAGTAAAGATGGGGATACATATTTTACAAATACCAGCTAGAATGCCAAAATATGGATGTGTATCGGGATCTTGACCAGACCGATATAGGTCCAGTAAAATGAGGATACATATTTTACAAATAAAAGCAGCAATACGAAAATTTGGAAAACGATACACATCTCATTACCAAGTCTTATTCCAAATGCCATTCACCAACCCAAAACCCTTTATTACAAGAAATTTTCCCATAAGCTCGCCAGGTAAGCATTCAGTGCCCTTCGTGATGTCGTCGATACTTCATCACTGCAGCCATTTTGTTTTGTTAATAAGGCTTTCCTTACATACACGAACCTAACCTGGGCTTACGCCCTAGACCCCCTTGCTTGTAGCACAAGAAGTAATTTACTTGTTAATAAGGCTTTCCAGACATACACTATGTGATTCGATGTGAAAGGTTATCATTAAAGCTGTGTTTCATCCTCAGACAAATATGCCAGAAGAGTGAATCTGCATTACAAATGAATTAGCTACTGTTAGCACAGTGAGTACAATAGATCCGAGAAACTCGCATTATGATTACAATATCATCAGCAACTGCTCACTGCTAAAATAAGAAATATTTAAATGAGAGGAAATAATTCAAGTTCCGATTTGACTACCCATTTTTTTCTTCATAATTATCACCAGACTCATCCAGCAGATTATAAGAGAAAACTCAGTAATTCTTCTAGGTTTGTGCCGTGTCTTGTGTGGGGTTTCGCCTAGGACACCAAGCTGGCTCATGGACGGGCTCTTGGTGTCCCCGCCCGGACCCCCACAGGAGTAACGAACTGCGAACTACCTCCCTTTATATAGAGTGCAACTGCAATCCTTGACTGCGAGAACTAAAAGCTCAAGCAGCCTGAACCTCCCTATGAAGGCATCCAAAAACATGGTATATTGGCTTTCACGGCCGGTGAATTAAGAGGGTAACAGGTCAATTGATTCCTAGAAAGTATTAGGTCTACCATACAATTATGAACCAACGTAAAACATACAGACAGAATAATTGTACTTAGTTATGTGTAAAAAATAGAATATTAAACATCCTGGTTAGCCTACTATTTGGTAGCAAGTATTAAGTCACTAAACCTTGCATGTCATGAGCAACACTAAAATTGCTATGTTACACGATAGACATAATAAATACAACTTACGATATTAGGAAATTCATCAGTTTGAGACAGCTGTTCTGGCTCACTCTTAATGAGTGGTTGTTGCTCCATCTTTTCCAGCAAACTAGAACACACAAAGTGCGCTTAAGCATAATAAGAAGACATACTTATACCAGTACGCCAAATCATTATCATTATCAAATGAGGTATTTTTACACTCAGAATTCGAATAAGACTACTGTAATGACAATATAACCCTCCAGGTGCACAGTGAGAAGCAGAGGTTAGCGCTCGACTTTATATGATATTAACTTCGTTAGGGTATAAGTTAATATCGAATAATATATTGAGATCTATCATTGCGATAGAATGAGGAATTACTGGTGCCAGCCACAGAAATGAAATGTCCTACAGATTGGGTTTACACAAATATGAGCACAATATGACGGGGTAGAGAATTACACCACAAACCTATCAACGATTAGGCCAACTAAGAAATTGGCAGTAACTGGATACAATGAGTTTCAGAAAATACAAGTTAATACTTCCGACTGGTGGTACAAGAAACCCACTTAAAACCAAACACAGCATATCTCTCACACAACCAACAGTAAACGGAAGGGATTCGAAGATCTATTTATCCGTACCATCTCATACATACTATCACGGGGTAACTTCTATAATTGTCGTCATAAAGAAGTTTCTAGTTATACATTCAAACCTGTATATCCTCAGCAATCAAATATCGTAAATTAATCTACACAGGGCACGAGCTTGTCCAAGCAGAACTCTGGTTGTAAGATTCGTCTACATTATGAGATTTAGTCACGTCTGAAAAGAGTAATTCTAATATCCGTACATGGAACTCAAAAACTCTCAGATCTTAATATTTTGCCACGAGGGACCATACATGGAAGAAACTAACTCGGTGACGATGTTGCTAGCAACAATACAAACTTCGGGGCGAAGTTGTTGCTGATGATAAATAGCCTAGGCCCGGTGTAAGAAAAACTGTGAGGCTAGGGATGTTTCTCGAACACAAATCAGATTATTAGTATTATTATATTTGCTATTATTATGCACCGGTGACATATTACAAAACTTAATGAAATAAATACATATTCCATCAATAACCTAAACTTAATTGTCATCTTCTTTCCCGGAAACTGGCACTTAAACCCTTTGCCCCAATTACCTAGCCCTTTTCTTTATTCCCCTTCGGGAACAGCGTTTTGAACATGGAATATAAGATGTCCAGCCAAACTGGTACCCGGAAATATAGATGCCACACCGGACCGGTAAATTGATCATCAAACTAGAAAGTTACCTAGCATAGACTAGTGGCTAGCCGGGTTCGATTCCTGGCTCGGCCACAAACCATTTATTTCTGGAAGTGATTTCCCACTCCTACTCAAAGCGATTGCTGGGATAGTACCTATACGAAGACCATGGCCGCTTTCTGCCCTAATCCTACCTCAATTATAAATACCGGTCCTTCCAATATATTTTTTGTAAATGTATACAAAATAAACAACACCGTACTCACATAAATGTATTTTAGGTACACAATACCGGTAGACTTACAAATGTACGTAAAATACAAAATAGGCCTATTTATTCTAAAATTCATTTTGATGAGTAGCAGCAGCAGCAGACAACCTCAGTCGAGTTCCGTGTGTGGAACGTACCGGTAGTGCTACCCTTATTTTAATAACCCAAAGGTCCTTAATTATTAAGAGAGATACCTGACCTAAGAACTACTAAATGATAGAGACAAGGCAGTAAGATTCCATTTGGAATATAACAATAAATATGTATTTAACAAATATGAAATGCACATTTAACATTAGATAACTTACCAGCTATTAAAATAATGTATTTAATAGAGACGGGAAAACCTTTCCTTTAAATGAAATGAAGACGAAAAATCATCCTTTAGGACATCACATTAAATCAAACAACTCCTTGACAGAACGTAGGAACAAAATATTATCACTTGTCCAAGGTCAACTATAGACCATCAATCATGAATGAACACACGCAATAAGTTAATCTCCCAAGAAATAATTAATTTCCATTACTAATCTGGAGCAGTTAGGAACACGACCATTCAGCAGCTTTTCACAAGATGGAGTCGATCTCTCATCTGTTTTTTTAATGAAAACCTCTCTTCAATAATGCATCAGGGTGAACAATACCTTAAAGCTTGCCAGGCCAACGCACGACCAGGAAGTTAAAAAATGCAACATCATAGATGTTGCTTAAAACAGACTCTTGTGAGCACACTACTTGTCGAGACAGGGGGAGGAAGTTAATTAATTAATAAAATAAATAAATTATAGGTTAAGAACTGTCTTGACACAAGAAAAATGATCACCGGTGTCCAACAGACGGACATGTCTGGACCGGCTTTAGTTAAGAAAATCAAACCCACAATATTAAACAACCATAGGCCAAAAATACACAAATAGACAAAACTAATTAGGCTACTCACGTGAACTATAAGATGACCAACATTTTCATACGCTGACAGTAACATTTGCATCTCCGTTCTCCGACGATATGTTTCGGTACAACCATATAAGGATCAGAACTACCAACTTAATAAGGTTTAAACGTGGTTCACCGACACATATCATCCATATACGAAATCACACAGATTTCACCCCGCAAAAGACAATGAAGACATCTCAGTTGTAAAATAAATACAACGTGCACATAAATAGACGAGAGAGTGGTCACAGACATTGCTTTTCATACAATCAGACACACTGTCTATTTCACATGACATGCACCAATACATTACGTCACTTATCCAAAAAACATAACCTCATTCACGCAATAGGCCTACCTTTGTCTAGTAATCAATTTTAGTCTATGTACATAAGAACCTACTGTACTTGGTCGCACTGTGTTGAAATTTAATTATGTTTACAACTGACTATAACCTCTGATGTAAATCTAAGTTGGCAACAATGTGATCGAAAATGTATTTTACTTTTATAAGTTGGCAATTGTTTTAAACCAGAAGAAAATGTACAGCTAATGGCGGAATATATGTGTAAGATATTGTCTGTGAAATCTGAAGCCATCAGCCATCAAAATTGTATCTATATTGAATGTAGGGAAGTTTTTGATAACTCATAAACATGTGTTATGCTGTAGAGTCAAAAGGCGCCTTTTGATGATACTTGCTGTTTAATTTTTAGCCTACTTTTCACATTTTGCAAAAATGAGGAAAAAGTAGACTATGAGATCGGGCAAATGTGTGTCTGTCTGTCTGTCTGTCCTTCTGTCTGTCTGGCTGGCTGGCTGTGTGTGTGTCCCCCCCCCCCTATCAACTCCTAAATGGCAGGAGAAATCGAAACACAATTTGGTAGGATTACAGATCTAAACCTGAATATCTCACGACTATATTTGAAAATGATGTCAGTGCTACCAACTGCTGAAAAATCGCAATTGAAATTTGAGCTCCATGTTGGATATCTTGGAAGGTATGAATGGGAGCTATTTCAAAATTGGCACACGTATAGATAATAATAATGCAGTTTAATTTCCAGGAGGCCATACATGGCAGTGTTGCCAAAATAATTATAAGCCTGCTGATAGGTCCAATTTTTAAATGCATATAACTTATACACTATCAGTTGGAATTCAACCAAATTTCGTATGTGCTATGTGTACATAAATAGATATAACTGAGCGTATTCTTAAGAGCCTCCAGGGCTGCCAACTGTTAATAAATGCTCTCCATTTTTATCCAAATACCCATATGTCAGAAAGTATGCAAGCCGACAGCTTTAAACCATGCACACGTATAGTACCTGACATTCTATATTAATTTGGAGTAACTTATATACGTCAGTGCTACCAACATGATTCTAAGCCTGCTGAGACGTCCAAATTTAAATACATGTAACTTCTATACTATCATTTAGATTTCAACCAAATTTCGTGAGTGCTATGTGTACCATAACAGATATGACTATGCCGATTCTTAAGAGTAACCAGGGCTGCCAACTGTTAATAAATGCTGTCTCTATTTTGTTACCCTAATATCAATACATCAGAAAGTATGCAAGCTCTAAACTTTGCACATGTATAGTACCTGGCCTTATAGATTAATTTGGAGTAACTAATATACTTCAGTGCTGCCAACATGAGTCTAAGCCTGCTGATAGGTCCAATTTTAAAATGCATGTAACTTCTATACCAATTAATGGATTTCATTCAAAATTGACACAACAATCCTCCGTGGCTTAGGCGGCAGCACGCCGGCCTCTCACCGCTGGGTCCGTGGTTCAAATCCCGGTCACTCCATGTGAGATCTGTGCTGGACAAAACGGAGGCAGACAGGTTTTTCTCCGGGTACTCCGGTTTTCCCTGTCACAATTTCATTCCAGCAACACTCTCCCCTATCATTTCATTTCATCTGTCATTCATTTAATCATTGCCCCAGAGGAGTGCGTCAGGCCTCGGCAGCCGGCACAGTTCATATCCTCGCCGCTAGATGGGGGCTTCATTCATTCCATTCCTGACCCGGTCGGAGACTGGAAGCAGGCTGTGGATTTTCATTTTCAAGAGATGGAACTAAGAATATATTCAGTCACCAAGGCTGCCAACTGTAGTTCTCTATTAGGTTTCATTATGCCAGGTATACAGTATTTCGAACCAATTAGAAATTTCGATATTACCAACTTAATTTCGTCATAATTCTAGATAGATCCATATAGATTAATCATTGGCATGAATCTTAAATTTTAAGAAAAGTAGGCTCTTTAGTTCGTCACTTCTTGTTGATAAATAAAAGGACGTCGTACATATTGACAATGACTTGATCATTCATCCCTGCTCGGAGCATAAGAATTACAATAGGTTATCGGCCCAGATACCGCTCATACGTCAGACACGCCGAGCATTACGGGATTCAATTTGGACGTCGAGAAAAAGTCAGCCGAGTCAGTCGTCGTCGTCCAAGTCAGAAATCGTCAGGCCAGTCCAGTCAGCCAAGAAAGTCCACGTCATTCATCGCAGACAAAGTCAGCCCCGTCGAAGAGGACGTCAACCACATCGTCAGCCCAAGAAACGTCAGCTAAGTCAATCTAACCTCAAAATGTCAGTCAAGTAGCCTATACATGAGTCAGAGTAAATTGATAAAACTATTTGAAAATAGATAGTAAAATCTTGTGAAATCAAACGTTCGTAAATTTGTCATATTTTTGAAACTTAATTTTGCTTTTTAAGTCAAGTCATGGATACAGTAAAGGTTCATTTAGAAACTTTGACAGAAGTTTGCATGGAAATGCCAATTATGATTCTTGGCGTTTCAAAATTAATTTAGCTATGAGAACAAAAGAATGTTTTGATATTGCAACTGGTTTGACTGTCAATCCATCAGGTACAAACTCCGATCCTGTACGTAATTGGATAAAGAAAGATGTAGAAGCTCAAGCGCTTATAGCTTTAAATATCAGTAGTAATATAGCGGAAAAGCTAGTCAAATGTCAAACTGCAAAACAAATGTTAGATAAGCTAGAAAATGTTTATGGTAAAAAGTCTGATATTACTGTTGAGGGTTTGCAAAGGAAATTTTTTCGTTATGTTTTTGACAGCCAAAAATCAGCTGTTGAGAATTGCTTGGAGATTCAACAGATAGCCGAAGACCTGTCATCAGATGATGACAGGCTGAAAGAGTGTAGGATCATGACACGAATGCTGAGTATGCTACCACCTAAGCTGCACCATTTCAGAACAGCCTGGGACAATGTGACAGGAGCCGACAAAACTATTGAAACACTCATCGAAAGATTGAGGCTGGAAGAGGATCGACTCAATGAAGGTAAAAAGGAAAATGGAGCAACTGCAGTCAACGCACTCATCGCAAAGGAGAAGAAAACTGGAAATCAGTCTACTAACAACAATAGCAACAGACAAGGTGGAAGCGCGCCAGTCAGCTGCTTTAAGTGTGGACAGAAAGGACATGTGAAGAAACACTGCAGAAACAAACCCTGTGCCAAATATCTTTAATATTGTAAAGAAAAATACTCTTGCCATGTGTGTGGACAGAAAGGTCACTTCGCAAGAGACTGTACTAAGAAGGATGACAACAAAAATGGAAATGAAAGGTCAGAACGGAGTGAACAGAAGAGCACGAATCGCCCATACCGCGCACTAGCGTCAGTGGGACTGTCAACTGCAGAGCTGAACAGTCTAAATTCGAAATGTAACACACGAAATCACTGGTACCAGGACTGTGGAGCTACACAACATATGGCATCACACAGGAACTGGTTCGTCAAATTGATTGAATTGGAAACTCCATCTATTGTCATCGGTGATGCGACTGTACTAGAGGGTGTTGGCATCGGCAACGTTCAACTTGAGGCGTTCAACGGAACAGAATGGTACAAGGTCATCCTAGAGGATGTGCTTTATGTGCCTAAGCTCAACTACAATTTGATATCTGTCAGTCAGATACTCGACAGAGGTTACGTCCAAACTGCAAACAAAGATAAGTCAATATTTGAAACGTCTGATCATCGTGAAATTGTGGCCATGGCAGTCAGAGAAGGTGACCTGTACAGAATGATGCTACGCCAGGAGAAGTCGGAAGCCTGTATGGTAGCCACCTCGATCGTAACCTGGCACGAGAGGCTCGCACACCAAAACCTGAAGTATGTGAAGGATGCTTTGGACAGGAATGGCATTCCATATGTTGATGAGTGGAACGAGAGAATCTGCGAAGGATGCACCTACGGTAAACAACATCGGGTATCTCACCCACAGAACGAGAAGGTTGCTACCCAACCATTGGATCTGGTCCATGTAGATATTGGTGAGATGGTGACACCATCGCTAGGAGGAGCAAAATATTTCTTGCTTTTCAAGGAAGATTTTTCACATTTCCGAACAGTACACTTCTTGAAGACGAAGGACGAAGCCACAGCCAAACTGGATGTTTTCATGAAGATGGTGGGGAACCAATTCGGAAGAAAGGTGGAAATTCAAAGATCAGATGATGGAATCGAGATCAAGAATGCCAACACACGTAAGCTGCTGGAGGAGCTAGGTGTCTTTCACACTTTTTCAACAGCTTACACCCCAGAACAGAACGGATGAGTGGAACGTGAAATGAGAACAATTGTGGAGTCAGCAAGGACGGCAATTCATGCACAAAACCTGAAGGAAAATTTGTGGGCAGAAGCAGTGAACTATTCTGTGTTCACGATCAACCAGACTGGCACAAGTTCAGTGATACGAAAGAGTCCATCCAACCTATGGTTTGGACGACAGGTCAACATGAACAAACTGAAAACCTTCGGATGCGACTGCTACGTTTTGACTCCCAACTACAAGAGAAGCAAGCTTGACAAGAAGTCTAGGAAAGGTATATTTGTTGGATACGACATTGTCTCTCCATCCTACAGAGTCTATCTGCCTGAAGAACGTGATGTTGTAAGTTCAGACAACGTCGTGTTTAATGAAGGAGAATAAGATGAGCGAAACCTGACAGATGTTGAAATGGCCATGAACGAGAACGAGTTGATTGAAGAAGATGAGTATGAAGACAGCATAGACCTGAGACAAGACAGAAACGAAGAAAGAGATGAAGCCAGAGAAGAAGAACAACAACCAAGAAGACCAGGACTACGCAATCGTCAAAATATTCAGCTACCTGCCAAACTATCAAACTATGTCATGGGCTACCTCCGGGGAGGAAAGAGTGCCAACTTAGCCATGATAGGAGAAATCCAGGATATCTCTATTTCCAAAGCGTTGAAAGATGCCAAGTGGCTGAAAGCCATGACAGAAGAATTTGAATCCTTACAGAAGATAGAAACTTGGAAATTAGTGAAATGTCCGGAAGCAGTTCGACCCCTGACCTGCCGCTGGGTGTTACGAGAGAATACTGATGGGAGAATGAAAGCACGTCTGGTAGCACGTGGCTTTGAGCAGGAAGAAGGAGTTGACTATTCAGAAACATTTAGTCCAGTAGCAAACCATGCTTCAATTAGACTGATTCTCAGTCATGCCGCTACTGAGAAGATGAAACTTGTTCCCTTTGATGTGAAGACAGCCTTTTTGCACGGAGACTTGGAGGAGAATTTGTACATGTATCAACCTGAAGGATTTGAAGATGGCACTGGCAGAGTCTGCAAACTAATGAAAAGCATATATGGACTAAAGCAAGCACCAAGAAAGTGGAATGAGAAAATGTCAGATTTTCTTGAGAAGAAACTTGGACTAGTGAACACCGACGATGACCCCTGCATTTACTATAACGAGAAGAGAACTTTGATGATGGCTCTTTTCGTCGACGACGGGCTCATCGCTGGATATAATGAAAAAGAAATCTTTCAAGTCTTGGATGTCATAAATCGGTAATTTGAAATCACGTACCAACGATCAGTTCAGAAGTAATTCACGTACCTTGGCATGGAAGTCAGAATAGAGAATGAAGGAATTTTTGTGAACCAGCCTGGATACACCAGAAAGATCATCAATCGTTTTCGGTTCGACACTTGCAACTCAAGTTCAACACCCATGGAGAAAGGAATGGTGGCAAACGAAGAAGACCGAATCAACGACAGACCAGCGCCACCTACAACTCCATATCGAGAAGCAGTGGGAAGTCTACTCTACCTGGCTACAATATTCCGACCGGATATCTGCTACGCAGTGAACTACTTGAGCCACTTCAACGGCAAAGCCATGCAGAGCCACTGGAAAATGGTGAAGAAGGTATTTCAGTATTTGAAGGGAACTCCAGACTATGGAATTTTCTTCAATGGAGACGACAAACTTGTGGCATATACAGATTCAGACTACGGTGGGGCCACCGTAACAGGGCGCTCAACAAGAGGTGTTCTACTGTTGAGAGGAGGACCAATCATTTGGTACACACAGAAGCAGCGACTCGTTGCTACGTCAACAGCAGAAGGAGAATACCGAGCAGCTGTCTCATCTATAGATGACATTAGCTGGATCAAGAGAATTGGACTGGAACTCGAAATTTTGAAGTCAGACAAACCAGTCACGCTGTTTGTTGACAACCAATCAGCAATCCACATGCTGCACAATGCACACGAGGGGAAGACTACAAAAGGAAGGAAACATATAGAGATTCCACGCAAATTAATCCAGGAACACTTGGGCAAAACTGTTTCTCTCAAACATGTCGAGAGCTCCAAGCAACTTGCTGATATCCTGACCAAACCCCTCAATAGAAAATTGTTTGAATCGCTTCGTTGTAAAATAATTAAGGAGGAGTGTTGAAATTTAATTATGTTTACAACTGACTATAACCTCTAATGTAAATCTAAGTTGGCAACAATGTGATCAAAAATGTGTTTTACTTTTATAAGTTGACAATTGTTTTAAACCAGAAGAAGATGTACAGCTGATGGCGGAATGTATGTGTAAGATATTGTCTGTGAAATCTGAAGCCATCAGCCTTCAAAATTGTATCTATATTGAATGTAGGGAAGTTTTTGATAACTCATAAACATGTGTTATGCTGCAGAGTCAAAAGGCGCCTTTTGATGATACTTGCTGTTTAATTTTTGATAAATAAAAGGACGTCATACATATTGACAATGACTTGATCATTCATCTCTGCTCGGAGCATAAGAATTACAACACACTGCTTGTTACATATTTAACTTTTACGATAGTAAATTAATATCAAAATATAATCCTGTAAAAATTTATTATCATCCAAGTATAGTTCTTGTAGAAGAAGGAGCAGTGTGGGGCATAGCTCATAGCTAGCCGTAGCTCGCAATATTCCTGCGCAAGATGTCCCTACTGCTCGAGTCCAAGCACTATGAACTTTCGGGGTGAGGAGAAAGAGCATGGAAGGGTCAGGCGTGAAGAGAAGGATCTGTCAACAGCCCACCGTGATATATGGTATTCCTTTCTATTCCAATACTGCTAACATTCGACCGTTGCGCAAACCCTCTGGTGTTAGGAATGACAGAGTGAGTCACCGACCAATGTATTTGGTTATGTACTATGCACGGACCGAGAAACCTGATCACTCGTCAATACCACTAATCATAGTCCGCGATGCACATTCCTGTCAGGTTCACGCAGCTTAGACTCGAGCAGTAGGCTACATCTTGCCTCTTTGAAGTCTCGATGAATAATCATATTGTTTTTTCAACAAGGTCAACAATCTGTAGGCCTAGTCATTTTCAACCAAAGATGATTTCGAACAAGCCTGTAAACTATCTTGCATGCACCTACCATCTCGTGGACAAATGTTGTATCCAGTAATACCAAATTAACCGCTAGGACGCGCTGAGGTAACAAATGGAGTAACGAGGATTATATCCATGGCCAACAGATAGCGTTAGCTCACTGAAAGTCGTTCATAGCCATTGTAGATTTTTAGCCTACTTTTCACATTTTGCAAAAATGAGGAAAAAGTAGACTTATGAGATCGGGCAAATGTGTGTCTGTCTGTCTGTCTGTCCTTCTGTCTGTCTGTCTGGCTGTGTGTGTGTCTCCACCTATCAACTCCTAAACGGCTGCAGCAATCGAAACAAAATTTGGTAGGAGTAAAGATCTACACCTGAATATCTCACGGCCATATTTGAAAATGATGTCAGTGCTACCAACTGCTAAAAAATCGCAATTGAAATTTGAGCTCCATGTTGGATATCTTGGAAAGTATGAATGGGAGCTATTTCAAAATTGGCACACGTACAGATCATAATATTTCAGTTTAATTTCCAGGAGGCCAAACATGGCAGTGTTGCCAAAATGATTATAAGCCTCCTGATAGGTCCAATTTTTAAATGCATATAACTTCTACACTATCAATTGGAATTCTACCAAATTTCGTATGTTGTATGTGTACATAACCAGATATGACTGAGCGTATTCTTAAGACCTACCAGGGCTGCGAACTGTTAATAAATGCTCCTAATTTATTTTATCCAAATACCAATATATCAGAAAGTATGCAAGCCGACAGCTTTAAACTATGCACACGTATAGTACCTGACATTCTATATTAATTTGGAGTAACTTATATACGTCAGTGCTACCAACATGATTCTAAGCCTGCTGACAGGTCCAAATTTAAATACATGCAACTTCCATACTATCATTTGGATTTCAACCAAATTTAGTATGTGTTATGTGTACCATGACAGATATGACTATGCGTATTCTAAGGAGCAACCAGGGCTGCCAACTGTTAATATGTGCTGTCCCTATTTTTGTTACCCTAATATCAATATATCAGAAAGTATGCAAGCCAATAGCTCTAAAATTTGCACACGTATAGTACCTGGCATTCTAGACGAATTTGGAGTAACTAATATACGTCAGTGCTGCCAACATGATTCTAAGCCTGCTGATAGGTCCAATTTTAAAATGCATGTAACTTCTATACTAACTAATGGATTTCATTCAAAATTGGCACAACAATAGATTATATTATTTCAGATTATTTCTGACCAATACATGCATGACATTGTTGCCAACATGATTTTACGCGCGCTGTTAGATCCAATGTTTAACTGCATGTAACGTCCATGCGATTCATTGGACTTCAACCAAATTTTGTATTTTGTACCTTAAGAGATGGAACTAAGAATATATTCAGTCATCAGGGCTGCCAACTGTAGTGCTCTATTAGGATACATTATGCCAGGTATACAGTATTTCGAACTAATTGGAAATTTCGATATTAGCAACTTAATTTCGTCATTATTCTAGATAGGTTCATATTCTGTAGAATAATCATTGGCATGAAAAGTAGGCTGTATAGTTCTTAACGGAACTTCTTGTTTTTATAATAAATTATTCCCAATGAATGAAGTCACAATAGTTCAAACTATTGTCTCAACTCTCACCGCACGCAAATGTGATCATTGCGGAAAGGGTCCAAATGATCACTAAGACGTGGAAAGTCACTGAAGAATGGGAGTGATTCTCTCTAAAAACATGTAGACAAAATCATGCATGTACATAAAGTCACATAAAGTCACTCCACAACATAATATCACAAGGTTAACCTAAATTCCGGTTTCCCTATGCATAATTGTTTTCAAGGTTTTGCATAATTAGTCTTCTTTGCCATAATCAAGTAGAAATTGAGTCGATGCTCCATACGAAGACAGGAATGTTCACTTGAGGGTAGGGTTGGCATTGACATCCGGGTGCCCGCGGATTACAAGTCAAGTCCCACCACCGCAACGGTGCACTGCACTGCTTCAGCCATCTCCAACAGTTTATATTTTCTGAAAACAGACCGGACTACGAACAGAAATATTGTTCCTGCATTCCTTCACTACACCACAGCTGATATAATTTAGCCGCTAGCCGTTTCATTACAATAATAGATAAAAATTAAACAGTGTTCGACCAAAAAAACCACTCATAACCTAGCTTTAAAATAGAATACCAAAATACTAAATTAACAAATTAACCCATACGTTTCCTCGTCTCTTCACGGGAGTATTAACAACCATAATATTAACGATTCCACTCTACATTCGCACCGCCCTTTTTCACTTGTGAAAGGTGAACTCTAAATATCCTCTTCCTCTGAAGATCGCTTACTAGGATTTTCACAGGAGTTATAAATTTAATTAGCTTGCATGGACCACGAAATCTTGTCAAAATATACTTATTGCGCGGGACCAGATTATTTTAAAGATTTTTTTACATTGACCTCATCACCAATATTGAAATGTCGTGGGCCTACGTCCCCTGTTGTACTTCTCTCTTAATCTATCGTGGGCAATTTCATGCTGGACCTGGCTTTGCTCCAAATAGCACGAACATTCTGAGTAGAAGTTTTATCAAGTAATAACTCTTTCAAGGTCCAAAGGTTTGAAATTGGTGAGTTAGTCACATACGAAAACATTAAAACAAAAGAGGTTGCCTGATGAGCTTCATGAACCGCAGCATTAAATGCGAAGGTGAGCCAAGAAATGTAATTATCCCAAGCTTAATTATCATTATGGTGGAAAGCAATTAATGCTGTCTTCAAATTCCTGTTGACCCTTTCTGCATATGACCCTTTGGGGGCAATATGCTGTTGAGGTCACATGTGCAACGGACAAGTCAAAGAGAAAATTTCTAAATACGTGAGATAAAAAACAATTGACGTTGTCTAATACCAAGTACTGGCACGGACCAAAAGAAGAGAACATTTGTTTGAGACACCTGATGACAGTCCGAGTATCAGCTTTCTTAGTGCAGAATATCCAGATGAAGCAGGAAAACCCGTCTATACACACAAGTGCAAATCTGTTTCCTTGCTTAGAAAGGGGTAGGTGTCCTACCCAATCGATAAACATCTTCTCCATTGGTTTGGTAGCGAGATCAGATGCTAATATCCCTGTTTTAGAGTTGTTCGATGGTTTAGACAAATTGCAGTCATTAGAGTTACTTACCATACTCTTAATACTCTTAATACCGTCATAAGCTGCCCAGCCATCCCGCCAAAATAGCAATTCATTTCTTTCTGGCATGGTCATCGAAATCGCCATGAGGGATTTCTGAAATATTCGTCATAGGAAATATCTGAAAAAAAGCAACCCCTCGTTCTATCTTTTTGTCATCCCCTCGAAATGGCCATTTCCTGTATTCACCATGGCCAGTCATAGCCTCGTTGTAACACACGCCTAGCGCAACCGGCTCTCTGTCTACACTCTTTATTTAAAAAAAGTTTCAACATGCACAGTTTTTGTCCTAAAGACTTGACATTTATTTCCTTGTTAGAGGGGGTAGGGACATTTTGTAGAATTTCAAGTTTCCAAAATAGTAGATCTTCAAAATTCGAGTGTTTTCAAAAAATGTAAAAAATAAAAAAGTTTTATTATAAAATATAAAGGACATAAAGGCCATTCGTTTCAACTATGGCACAACGTTCTATCATACTTGGTTTTCAAACTATCGCCTACTCTCAAAAACAAAAATTTTCAATTTAAAAAAGATATAATATAGGGTCCATAGCAACGTCACTGCGAGTCCTTGGACCACTCGTACACGCCTCTGGCATGATTGGTTCGCGAGATATAACAAAAAGTCTAAAATCATAGTTTTACCCAAAAAAACATGTTTCCAGCTTTTCACCTTTTCAACACCTACGTTCCCGTAAAGAGCACAACGAGACGAAAGAAACCAATCCAAACACGCCCTCCTAGCATTACTCCTTCCTTCCCAAGGCTGCCAGGGGCTCACAACTTCCTAAGTGCCGCAGAACCTACAACCTAGCACTACTTACAAAACACAAATTTTTGTCCTAGAGACTTGACATTTATTTTGGGGGTAAAGAGGGTAGGGACCTTTCATTTACGTCAAACAAACTTTTTTGTATAATTCCCAGTTTCCAACATATATGATTTTAAAAATTCGAGTGTTTTCAAAAAATCATAAAAATAAAAAAGTTTTATTACCGAAAATAAAGGTCATACCTACCATTCGTTTGAACTATAGCACAACGTTCTATCAAGTTTGGTTTTCAAACCATCGCCTACTTTGGAAAACAAAAATTTTCAATTTTTTTTTTAAATATAACGAGTGGTCCATAGCAAAGAGCACGTCAGCCCGAGTCCAACGTCACCTCATTTGTTAAAATCTGACCAAGGGTTCTTGACATATCGACAATTTTACTTGGCTCAGGCGCGTGCAATATAAAAACTGCTGACGCTATGAGTTTAAAACCGCCTTTCTCCCCTACTTATCCATCATCAGACATGGAAGCCTTTACATCCCACGTCTACTCATTAGGTTACTTTTCTCACATACTTAAGTTGCCAGAGCCAAATACACGATGTACCCCTTCTTATACGCGATAATCATCAGATCGCAATGAATGTAAACATGAGACGGTCAACTGTTCGTGCCGCCAGCCATCATACTTCGCGCACCGCGCTCAGGGAGAGCGAGTGCAGATACGTTCCAAATTACCGAGTGTTTACACTTCGAGTGTAGACAGAGTGATCGAGTGCAAGTGTACATGAGAGTGTGGCGTGCGAGTGCAGAGTGTTCATCATTTGGCAAACTGCCTGAGATTACATAGACATGCGAAAGGTCCAAGCAGGAATACCATTGTGGTATGGGTGAATAATTTGAGAGGAACTGATTCAAGTGTTAAAACGAAGCCGCCTGGTAGGCCTCGTAGAGTCAGAACACCAGAGAACATCCGTGCAGTGAGACATGCCATTACGCAATCTCCTCAACGTTCAGTAGGAAGTTCCATCCGTATAAAATGGTGGGTGTGCAGGAAATGAGTGAAAGTGATTGGGCCAACCGCAGAGCATGTTGCGAGACTATCCTGGAAGCTGTAGCAGCTGACTCCAGTCTACTGGCAAGTGATGAAGCGCGCTTTCATTTGACGGGCTTCGTGAAAAAATGAAAATCCACAGCCTGCTTCCAGTCTCCGACCGGGTCAGGAATGGAATGAATGAAGCCCCCATCTAGCAGCGAGGATATGAACTGTGCCGGCTGCCGAGGCCTGACGCACTCCTCTGGGGCAATGATTAAATGAATGGCAGATGAAATGAAATGATAGTGGAGAGTGTTGCTGGAATGAAATTTTGACAGGGAAAACCGGAGTACCCGGAGAAAAACCTGTCTGCCTCCGTTTTGTCCAGCACAGATCTCACATGGAGTGACCGGGATTTGATTTTTCGGTACTGGTCCGCAACCAATCCTCGACAGATCCATGAGCGACCTCTCCACAGCTAACGTGTGACTGGTGCGCTGTTGCTAATTTCGGAATTGTAGGCCCTTACTTTTTTGAAGAGGAGGACAAAACTGTGGCAGTAACATCTGCTCGTTACGCACAGCTGTTACGCAACTTCCTGCAGCAAACACTCAACGACAGGGAATCCTCCTGCGTGGTCTCAACAAAATGGTGGCACTGCACACACAGCCAGGGCATTGATGAGCCTCCTCAGAGAGATGTTTCCAGAACGTTTTATCTCCTTACGGGCTGACGTTCCATGGCCAGCCCGTTCCCCTGATCTCGCCCCTTGCGATTTATTTCTCTGGGGATACCTGAAGGCTCACGTCTTCCAACGTAAGCCGCGAACACTACATGACCTGAAAGCTGCTATCCGTAAAGAAATCGAGGCAATACCACTAGACATTACTAGGAGGGTCATGCGAAACTTCTGGGAGAGGCTTCAGAAGTGTATCGAAAAGGGCTGTCAACATTTGGGTGACATTATTTTCAAAACCTAGTGTGTATGTATATATGATGCAAATGGCAAACATTGCTCTTTTAAACTGCGCTATAAATTTGTGAATATCGTGTTGCGTTGCTGTGTTATTTACGTTTGAAATTCGTCAGTTATTTCTGCCGCACCCTGCACATGTGTTCATATATCTTCTTCTTCTTGTTATCGTTTCGGCCGTCTGTGGACTACTCTATTTCAACTGCCCTTTTCCATGTCCTTGTGCCTGGGCCTTCCCCCGTGTGGTGACCGGGGTTTAGAATTGTCCCACCGTAGCCCATTCGTGTCGTAAGAGGCGACGAAAATGGGTACCCGGTGCCTGGGGGTATAACTGGGCCACCCTGTCTCCTGGGGACATAAATAAGGAGGCTGGGAAGGCAACCCAACAAACCACTTCACATTGGGCTAATCACCCATATGGGGATAGAAATGATTCAAAGCAACAACAGTAGCCTCGGATAGGACGGATCTACACGACGACAACGACCGCAATGGAAACGGAATATGAGATTTGGTACATGGAATATCAAGACAATCGATGGAAAAGATGTAGAGTTAATACAGGAAATGAAAAGTCATAAACTGGAAGTTTTGGGACTTAGTGAGGTGAAGAAGAAAGGAAGTGGAATGAAGAGATTACAAGAAGGGTTTGTTTTGAGATATTCTGGGGTTGGAATGGACAGTAGGGCAAAGGAAGGTGTGGGCATAGTCACCAGCGAGCAGACTGAATCCAAAGTGAGTGGATGGCAACCAATAAACTCGAGAATAATGGTTATTAACCTTGACATAGAGATGAAAGTGTCCTTCATACAAGTATACGCCCCAACAGAAGACACCAACTTACTCGATAAAGAGGAGTTTTATGTTCAACTCCAAAGGACCGTGGACAAAGAGGTTGCGAATGGACGCCATGTATTGATAGGAGGGGACCTAAATGCAAGAACAGGCCAGGACAAAATAATAGCACATGGAAGCATGGGCAATCATGGTGAAGAGTGGACGCTGAATGAAAATGGCAGGCGACTTATAGAATTCTGCTTTGAAAATCAATTGTTATTGGGGAACTCATTTTTCCCCCATAAAGAAGTACATAAGATAACTTTTGAGGCTGAAGGTAGAAATGCTAGGAGTGTTATAGACTACTTTATGTACCCTCAAGGCATACGGAATAACATCATGGATGTGGTCATACGAGGAGCAGAACTAGCTACAGATCACAGATTACTGGTAATGGACACCAGATTCAAGAGGCAATCCAACCAAGAACCAAAAGGTTTGAGGTGATCCGATTGAAGGAGCTTCTAAAAGAAGAGAAAAGTCCCAGTATGCAGAATTAGTGAAGGAGAAGATGCAAATAAGAACTAATGGAAGTGAAGAAATCAATGACATGTGGAATGACATAAAATCAGTGTTGCTAAAGTCAGCAGAAGAAGTGTGTGGAAAGGCAGTGGTAGATACCAGAAAGAAAAGAACAAGTTGGTGGAATGAAGAAGTGAAGGAGAAGGTAAAGAGCAAGAAAGAAGCATGAAAAAGATACATAGGATGTCCTACGGAAGAAAACAGGCAAGAATACATCAAAAGAAGGGATGAAACGAACAGAGTAGTGAAGGAAGCTAAGAGAAAATCTTGGGAAGAGTTTGGGAATATGGTTGAAAGCAAAGCTAGAGAGAAGAATGCAAGAAGCTTTTGGAAAACCATAAAGTCTATAAGAGGGAAGTATGGAAAGCAGACCAGGACAATCAAGAATGGGAATAACCTAGTATCAGAGAAGGCAGAAGTGCTTCAAGTGTGGAGAAGACACTATGAGGAGAATTTCTAGAGAAATGCGGCAGAGCAAGAGGATGGGATTGTTTATGGACCACATGAAGATGAGCTAAATCCAGAAATAGAAGGGAAAATAGAAGAAATGGAGGTCATAATGGCAATTAAACAAATTAAAACTGGGAAAGCAGCAGGTCCTGATGGAATTTCTCCAGAGTTAATCAAATATGGAGGTGTTGAGATAGTGAAGCAACTTACTAAGCTGTTTAGGAGAATGTGGGAAGAGAAAAGAATACCAGAGGAATGGAAGAAAAATCTAATCATCCTGTTGCACAAGAAAGGGAACAGCTACGACTGTAATAATTACAGGGCTATCTGTCTATCATCTGTAGCGTACAAGATCTACACTCGGGTGCTGGAAAGGAGACTTAGGAAGGTGGTGGAAAATGACACTGAAGAGGAGCAGGCAGCTTTTAGGCCAGGACGTCAGACACAAGATCACATCTACACAATTAGAACAGTAATAGAGAAGAGCATTGCCAAAAACCGTGACCTGTACCTTGCGTTTCTAGACCTGAGGGCAGCTTTTGACTCTGTACCGAGGCAGAGCATATGGGAGTCACTGGCAGCGAAGGAGGTACCAATGAGACTGTTAAATGCTGTGAAGAGTGTATACCAGCAATCTGTGGGAATAGTTCGTATAGATGGTGAAATGTCTGGAGAATTCCAAATGGAGACAGGAGTAAAACAAGGTGATAGCCTCAGACCTCTACTGTTTAATATCGTCCTGGATGAAATAACAAAAATATGTAAGCGGCGAACCCATAGGACCAAGCTTGGTATGTGGAGACTAAGACGTGTATACTTGCAAGCACTCCTCTATGCAGATGATATAATAGTGATTGCTGATACACCAGAAAGACTTCAGCAGGCCGTGGTGGAATGGTATGAAGAATTGGAATGAAAAGGAATGGTAGTGAATACAGATAAAAGCAAAGTAATGTGGGTCTCAAAACTGGACAGACAGGAACAACAACTTGACATAATTTGTGGAGGAAGATCTCTCGAAAAAGTAGAAACATTTGAATATCTTGGCACCATATTAAGTAGTGATGGGAAAATAGAGCAAGAGGTACTCAATAGAACTAAAACAGCCATCTCAGCCTACTATCAGATGAATAATACAATAGTAGGGAAGAATGAGATTAGCATCAAGACCAAAATGCAGATTTACTACACGGTTATGGCCCCGATCACCCTATATGGCACAGAGAGTTTAGCACAGCAAGACAAGCATCTCAGTAAGATCACTGCCACTGAAATGAAGTATACAAAGCGAGCAGCGGGGAGGACTAGAAGGGATAGGATCCGGAATGAGAGAATAAGAGAAGAAGCAGGACAAAAGAAGGCGATAAGTATGGTGATTGAGGAACGTCAGCTAAAGTGGTATGGACATGTCAGGAGGATGGAACAAGAGAGAAAAGAGAAGCAGGTGTTTGAAATGCGAGTGGAAGGGAGAGTAGGAAGAGAAAGACCCCGTATCACTTGGGATGACAGAATTGAGAAAATCGGACAGAAGCGAGGGAAAACAATGCTGGAAATGAAGAGATTGTGTGAAAATAGATCGGAGTGGCAGAGATGGACAGAACGAGGCTACCCCGACGCTTGAAGGCACAAGGGATACGAAGAGGAAGAAGAAGAAGAAGAAGTGTCTGGGCCTTAATGCTTGCCCACTATTCCCACATTCGTTTCCTATGCAGTTCCTTCCTCGCTTTAGTCCATGACCTGTCAGTTTTTAGTTTTGGCTTTTTTTTTTGAATATATGATGTTCTTGGAGTTTTGACTTTAGTGGAACACGTTTCTGGATATCCTCCTGGGTCATTCCCACTTCACGCAGGTCTTTTTCTACCTCAGTGAACCACACCGCCTTGATTTTCTTGTTAAGAAGAAAACTGAAGATCTTATTGCTCAACCGTGTAGAACTCATACGAGCAATGTGGCCAAAGAAAACTATCCTTCTCCTACGAATTATGTCCGTGATCTTATCTACATGAGAGTAGAGTTTATGATTGTGTCTTCTTCTGAACTCCCCATTTTCTTTGATTGGACCTAGGATTTTTCTCAAGATCTGCCTTTTTCACATTTCTAGCTTCTCGATCATACCCTTTCTACTCATAGCAAGGCATTCGTCATCATATAAAGACTCCGGTAATATCGTATCTTGGCGTCAATGGATATTGATTTCTTCTTGTAGACATTTTTAGTTAGTTCATATGCCGTTTCCATTTTTCTGATTCGTGATGTAAAGACTTCTTTGTCCGAGATGTTGGGATCTATCCACTCTCCAAGATATTTAAATTTCCCTGTTTGTTTTATTTTACCTTCTCCTATCTCTAGTACGTTGGGTGCTGGCTTAGTGTTTGTTATAAATTCCGTTTTCTCGATTAGCATTTGCTGCCTGTGCCTTCAGGTCTCTGATTTGTTCTACGGCTGTCTCTAGCGAGTCAGAAAAAATTGCAAAGTCATCTGCAAAGGCCAGACAATTAACCGTCAGATTCTATAACCTAGTCTAACTCCATTTTCAACTCCTTTATTACCCATTCGTTTCCGTCACTCACGGATGACCTTCTCGAGTACGCAGTTGAAAAGTAAAGGTGAGATTTCATTTGCCGTCCTAACTTCAAAGGAATTCGAAATCTCTCCCTTAAATTTCACTTTGGAGGTGGTGTTGGTAAGAGTCTGTTGGATAATTGCTCTTGTTTCTTTTCTAGGCCGAACTCTTTCAGGATTTCGAAAAGAGTGGGTCTGTCATTAGAGTCGTAAGACTTTCTGAAATCTACAATGGTTACTGCAAATTTCTTATTTCTCTGCTTCAGGTAGGAAAGGACATATCTAAGAGTCATGATTTGTTCGGCACATGAACGGCCTTTCCTGAAACCTCCTTGGGATTCACCCAGATGTGGGTCCAATTGTTCCTCTGCTCTAGTTTGAAGTGCCTTCGAAAGGATCTTGTAGGTTATTAGGAGAAGGGAGAAGCCACGATAATTGTTTACGTCCATTCTGTCACCTTTTTTTTACGAAGATGGTGGATCAGTGCAAAGGATCAACGACATGGAAGTTCTTCAGTTTCTCAAATGTTGCGAAATATTTCCGTGAGCTTATCAACTGCCTTGTATCCTGCATTTTTCCACTTTTCAGCAATTATTAAGTGTTCATATCATTTTAAATAAAATATAACACTATGAGACCTGCACTGAGTAGGCCTACATTGATGCATTCTAACGAGAAATTCAAGTGTTTCAAATGGTTGAAAATTCAAACCAATAGTTTTGAGGATATTGTACCATGTATTCAATATTTACTGTCATAGGGTATAGAAATAGATGTTTCAAAATTATTTGACCAGTTGTACAAAGTTAGGGCTTGTTCTAAAAGTTCAACCTCGGATAAAGGCACAACACTAGACCAACAACGGTCTGATTTTTTAGCCTATTTTCAATTTTGAAAAAAATAGGCTTATGAGATCACCTTTTGTCCGTGTGTGTGTGTGTGTGTGTGTGTGTGTGAGGTGTGTGTGTCCCCCCCCCCCTAATAAAATCTAAACAGCTGGAGCGATTTCAATGAAACTCGGTAAGTTCATAGCACTATTCCCGGCGACCTCGACCGTGCCCTTCAAATTTTGTTACGTCTCACCAATCCAACATGGCGGCTGTGCGAAATATTCCAGTAGCATTCAATATCTCCGAAACTATTACCGTTATCGCCCTGAAATTGTGTACGGTGATAAAGGGCACTACTAGAAGTTCACCTATGAGACTTTTAAAAACCTGGTGACTACAAAACCAACATGGCGGTCAAGCAAAATTGAGACTTTTAAATAGACATTTCTCGCGATTTAGCACATGGAAGCATGGGCAATCATGGTGGAGAGAGGACGCTGAATGAAAATGGCAGGCGACTTATAGAATTCTGCATTGAAAATCAATTGTTATTGGGGAACTAATTTTTCCCCCATAAAGAAGTACATAAGATAAACGTAATGAAACTTGGTACAGCAAATGTTTATACACATTGTAATGCACTGGAGTCTAATTTAGTTCAATTGTTTACATAACCTCAAAATGGCGGCTGTGCGAAATATTTCACTGACATTCTATATCTCCGAAACTATTACAGATATCACCCTGCAATTTTGTACGGTGATAAAGGGTACTAATACAAGTATACCTATGTATATTTCATAAACCTGTAAAGTACGAAACGAACATGGCGACCAAGCGAATTTAAAATATTTTAATAGACTTTTCTCGTGATTTAACTCTCTGAGCGCAGTGAAATGTGGTACAGTAAATGATTTTGCAGATTGTAATGCACAGCCATCTAATTTCATTCAATTGCTTACATAACCTCAAGATGGCGGCTGTGCGAAATTTTAAATTTAAGTTTTAATTTCTTGTGTCGTAATCATGCGATCGAAGTGAAAGTTTGAATAATGAACCTAGGCAATAATTGTCCTTGAATGGTACATAACTCTATGGCCTATACATATAACACTCCTAAATGGCGAGCTTCCGAAATATTTAGACGGTTCTCAATATCTATGAATCTTTTACAGCAACCAAACTGATTTTTTTTATGTTCATAGAGACTATGAACATATGTTCACCTATAGGACTTTCAGGAACCTGGTGAGCCCAAATCCAACATGGCGGCGACGCGAATTATAAATATTTCAATGGACGTTTGTCGCGAATTAACTATCCGAGTGCCGTGAAACGTTGCACGTTAAATGCTTATACAAATGTTGATCCACTGGCAACTAATTTATTTCAATGGTTTGCATAATCACAACATGGCTGCTGTGCGTAATTTTAAAATCTCGTTTTTACTTCTTGTTGTCTAATCATGCGATTGAAGTTTGAATACCACACGTACACAATAATCTTAATGTAATAGTACAAAAATAAAAATCCAGCCTGGCGACCATCTGAAATATTTAGACGGTTCTCAATATCTACGAATCTGTTACAGCAATTAAACTGAAATTTTGTATGTTGATAGATGCAATTAACATGATCAGGATATATTAAAATAGGCTGTATAGTTCTTCACGGAACTACTTGTTAATAAGTGGCAGAGCATTGAGTTTTCTTCTGAACTTTTGCACATTTGCCTGTTTGCCACACCAGGCTGCAATACCTCAACTGAGCGTGTGTTTTCATTCATATTCTCAAAGGACAAATGAAAGGAACCGTTTGTTGGTAGAATCAGTGAAAGGAATGATACTTGTGAAGTTAGATTTCAAAGATATGTCGTGTGAAGAACTTCATAAATATGTGCTTCAAGAAAATAATTCGCGTCTTATTTCAAAAGTAGCTTCTGTTGAAAAATACAGCTTCAAGAGGGAAAAAAATCCCTCGGCACGCCGGAAGGCGAGGTAGATTTCACATGGAAAAATAGGGGATAGGCGAAAATAGGCAAAGTATGGTGGTTTTCGTAGAAGGACCAGACCTAATTTTATACCTCTCATTATTAGAAAGAATTTTAGAATTGAAGCTTAATAAACGTTGTTTATCTTCTTTTTATGCATATTTTTAAAATTTTATTGTCTTATGGGGACGGTAAACTTGAAATTAAAATCCACAGCCTGCTTCCAGTCTCCGACCGGGTCAGGAATGGAATGAATGAAGCCCCCATCTAGCGGCGAGGATATGAACTGTGCCGGCTGCCGAGGCCTGACGCACTCCTCTGGGGCAATGATTAAATGAATGACAGATGAAATGAAATGATAGTGGAGAGTGTTGCTGGAATGAAATTTTGACAGGGAAAACCGGAGTACCCGGAGAAAAACCTGTCTGCCTCCGTTTTGTCCAGCACAGATCTCACATGGAGTGACCGACGGTAAACTTAAACACTCTTTAAAAAAATCCGACGAGTTCGGTCGGGTTTGAACCCACGAATTTGGGCATAGAATTTCAGCATGCTACCCTTTACGCCACCGAAGCTGCTTCCCACAGGGACAGATGGGAAACTGAATGTGATCTCGTGTAGTGGTGTTGTCATGGCAACTTCTGATGACTCTTCCCTCATCAATTTAGTTGCAACCTCTGATGGCTCTTGGCATTTTCCTATAATTCCGAAATCATTTTGCTCATCCCATGGTGTAATGGTGGGTCATATCAAAAATTCCTTCAGACAAAAGTTTAAGGTAATAATTAGAGGAGTATTGACCATTTTAAACGGTTTGATATCGTGCCTATTAAGAGAAATATGATTTTTGTTTCTCCAAAATCGCACTTTTTCCCACCCCTTTGGTCAATGGTTGGTGCTATCAAACATATATTTTTGCCCTTATCCTAAGAATAGTGTGAACTTTGAATGGATTCGATATTTCACATATTAAGAGAGTTATAGCGATATTTCACTTTTTCGAAAAGGGTTCCCCTTTTTCAGCCTATTGTTCCGATTTTGCCCATTAGCAAACTCGACCGAGAGTTTAAAAGATGTAAAAGGGATGTACAAAAATTAAGTGACTGGTACAATTTGAAGTGACGGTGGTTTTGGGGTCTGGGGGATGGGAAACATGATACCCAATGCAATAGGTAGCTATTTAGTGAAATCTACCTAATTATGGAAATTTCACATCTCAATCGGAAATCTAAAATAATAACAAAAGACGAAAATATAAAGTTCCAAACCCATCATCTCGGAAGAAGAGAAGAAAGAAGAGATACCGGGCACAAAGGAAAGAACAACACACAGAAAAATGATTGATTCAACGAACCCCAAAGAGGGTGAAACGAAATAAGTTAATAATAATAATCTCTACATATTATTCCCCATTATACAGAATCGGAGACAAGGTGAGGAGGAACATTTCAAGGGGACTGACGGTGGCCTTGCACGTTAACGCGCGTATCCGTTCAGGTCAATAATGACAGTAATATTTAGGACTCTAGGTGGTGGGGTCAAGACTCTACCATTGCACAAAATTTAGAACGATCTTCTACATCAAGGTCAGCAATTCCAGGAGAATCCAAGTCGTTTAGTTCTTCATAAAGACACAGTCTTCCAGTCTTGTAACTTTTAACCAAGGAAATGATCTTCATGGTAAGCAAGTTACTGTTCATTTGTTGTAGGTGCCCGTAGAACTTTAGCCTCCAACGTCGCATACTGGTATTGGTTGATTCTAACTGTTGATACAGGTCAGAATTAGATATTTTGTATTTAAAATACATTTTGGGAGTATTTTTCCCAACGCTGTGAAGCTTTAAATAGTGTGTGTACTTGTAATTGAGGTAGGATTAAGGCAGGAAGCGGCCGTGACCTATGATAAGGTACTACCCCAGCATTGGCATTGATTAGAAGTGGGAAATCACGGATGGCTGAGTTCTGCCTTACTATCCCTCGGACCGGAATTTAACGTCTTGTGGCAGAGCCAGCCAGGGCTTCACGGTGACAGCCAATAAGATAGAGTGCGGGCAGGAAACTTTCTAGTTTGATGTTCAGTATCTATTATTTCGGGTACCGGTATATTCCATGTTCCAAATCGCTGTCCCTAAAGGCCAGTTGTACGAACTGGGGTTATACCTCGGCTTAAGTTATCTCCGTAGTTAGCGCAGAATTGAGTTGTACGACATTGGTATAAGAGATAATCCGGGTATAAACGATGGCATAGCTAACCGGGCATGGAATGGCGGGCTATCTGCTTATACCGAGTATATATATGGCGGACGGGAGAGACCGTTATAACATCCGAAGTTAAATCATCGCAACCTCTTAATTCCAGTGAACTATTCATAAATGTACATGAGATCGTATAATTTTAATAGCAGCATAATAATTACATACACATTTTTACAGAAAATGTACCAAAGCAATCCAGCGACATTACAAATATACGCATCATATGCATTGTCTTCAGCACTTAACGCCATGTCGCAGTGGTCCATTGGATAACGAGCCGGACCCAGGACAGAACAGCGTAAATTTTGTGGATCTAACCCCGCCTGTTCCAACTTTTTTTTGCTTATTAGTTTTGGTTCCTATGTTATTCTTGGTGTTAATGCAATATCTTTTATATGTAGCCTACCAGCAATCACTTGGGGTGATCCTCGGTTCAACAGGGTGATTAATAATAACTCCGCGTCAATCAAGAGCATAGGCTGCTCATATTCAAGAGAACAATCAGGCTATAGATGCCAGGAATTAACGTAGAAAGTGATGCAGAGGCTCATTTATTAGAAAACAACCGAAGTTAAGTCATCGCAAACTCTTAATTCGAGTGAACTATTCATATATGTAGGCCTACATGAAAATGTATAATCTTAATAGCAGCACATTAATTACATACATATTTTTACAGAATAAAACGAAAGCAGGTCACTGACATTACGTACGTAAGCATCATATGCGCAGTCTTCAGAAAATTACGCTAGTTAGCGGTGGTTCGGTGGCTAGCGTGCTATTCTCGCGCGTATAATGTTACAATTTTTGCGGATCGAATCTCACCAGGTCCAACTTTTTTGCTTATTATTTTTTGTTTTTGTGTTATGCTTGGTGTTTCTGTATTATCTTTTATATGTACCGGTAATCATTTGGGGTGATCCGTGGTTCAACAGGGTATTAATAATAACTTTGCGTCAGTCAAGAGCGTAGACTACTCATAATTATACAAGATAGCATTCATGCTGAGGCAGAGGATCCCTTAATAGAAAGAATATTTCTGCAAAGGAGAAAAGCAAAGAACATCATACAGAGGCCGGATCATTTTATGAACTGTGATGAAAATTAATTCTCTATACGGTTCAGACTGACAAAATACATAGTTTTGAGGTTATTAGATCAAATTATCGATGGACTGGAACATACGACTGACAGGTATTTAATTCTTGGATATGCTATATTAGTTTGCATAATATTTATATATACGATATACTATTATTTACTGACTCGTAACCAATGCATGTATTTATTATGTTTGTTCACGGCCGTGGTTTGTTATTCTCACGGCCTCTCATGGAGTATCGCTGCGGTCAATTCGATATTCATCTGTTTCCAAAGAAGTTCAAATTTCTTGTCAATATGTCCACAAAGTTAGCTCCGTTTGTTACCAACTTAGCAAGTCTCTCAGACAAACATGGAATAGCGAGCCCCGGAATAAATTCTTGTCGTACAACCCACCCTTGGAGATATACTAAGGAAGACGCTAGCCCAGGTATAGCTAATCCGATGGATAACCCGAGTTCGTACAACTGGGCCTAAGAGAAATAAAGACAAGGGCAAGGTAATTGGGACACAAAGGTTTAAGCGGAAGTTTCCGGGAAAGAAGATGCCAATTAAGGGATAAAGTTTTACTGTGGTATTTAAGCGGCAATAAGGGGGGAGAAAGTAGCAATACAAGTCAACAGTTCATGGCATATTCATAGCTGCTTAGTGAGAATAAATGGCTCAAAAGGCACCGAGTGGTTTTATCCGACTTGGCTGCATTAAAACTTGCCACGTGAGATAAAATGCATGCGATGGCGGTAGATGAAGCTTCTCAATGAAATGAAACAGTAGGCTATAAAGAAGGAAATTATAATTCTGACATTTCACCCAAATTAGACGAAACTTACTGGCGAGTATGGACACGGTTGAACTGAGTGAAACAGCTTATCCAAGCTCCCAACACGATAATCAATATTGTAAAGAGGAAAGTGTGTGTTGGATAGTTTTATGATTGTGATAAATGTAGGCTTACTTTAGGCTATTGATGGAATATGCACACTAGTGTCCAAAAGTTAAGCATAAATTACGAATAAGCAGGGCAACAGGAAATAGACCGCAAATCTCACGACATATGCACCTACCAACTTGACGTGTTCGCTCTGTATAGTAAAGGAGTATTCTCTGCTTTGACTAGCAGTGTAACCGCAAGGTAAACACAGTCAGTGCCTGCGCCCCATATTCCCTCAGTCGTGTTTGCCCTGAAATAGTGTACAGAGTGTAGCCTCGTGGTGAACGTGACAACATAATGGCACAACGGCGGCATTTGAACCCCGTTTTGCAGGGGAGAATACTCGGTCGCCTGGAGCAGGTTAGACACAGACCGAAGTTGTGGTATCCTTGACAACAAAGTGTCATTTACAGGCTTTGGAGATTACATCGAGACACAGGAGATGTTAGTCGTAGGCCAGTACCAGTTCGACCAAGACTAACCACCCCATAACAGGACCGATACCTGGCCTTAACCGCCCGATGAAATCGGAGTGCACCTGCAAGACATTTGTCGGCGGAGCTTGCAGCCGTCTCAGGGGTGCTGTTTCCCGGCAAACTAAGTACCGGAGACTCAAACCAGCAGGGCTATTTGCCAGACGTCCAGCGGTGTGCGTCCTACTCACTCCAGCACAGAGACAGGCCCATTTACAGTGGAGCCGTCAACGTCGAAACTGGAACATGAATGAATGGAGGCATGTGCTCTTCTCAGATGAATCCCGCTTCAGTTTGCAGAAGGATTCCCGTCGCACATTAATCTGAAGGGAACCGGGTAGCCGATACAACTACAGGAACATCGTGGAACGGGACCAGTATGGTGGTGGCGTCATGGTGTGGGGTGGCATCATGTTGAAAGGCCGTACGGATCTGCACATCTTCATGGGTGGTCCGAGGAGATACAGGGATGAGGTACTGAGACCACATGTTCGACTCTTCAGATGTGCGGTTGGTCCAGACTTCCTCTTAATGGACGATAATGCGCTGCTCTGGTGGATTAATTTCTGGCTGGGGAAGACATTCATCGCATGGACTGGCCAGAGAGGTCTGCGGATCTGAATCCTATAGAACATGCCTGGGATGCATTGGGGAGGCGAATTGCATCCCGTCAGCCTCTAGCAAGGACCCTCCTAGACCTTCGCATCGCCCTTTCGGAGGAATGGGATCGACTGCCACAAGAGCTCTTGGACCATCTGATAGAGAGGATGCCACGTCGCTGCGAAGCTTGTGTGGCCGTTAGGGGTCACCATACACCCTACTAATATCACATTTTGTTGCGGAAGAAATTGCCAAGTTTTCTTAGTTGTTGTCAAAGCTATCATAACCTTTCTGACACTGTTTTCTTGGGCAAGTTGTGTGACATATGGTGTGTGATTCAGCTTCCGTTTGTTCAGCAATTCGTCAGACATTCTTATCAGGCGGTATGGCCTCGTTTAGTGATTTTGCTTAACTTTTGGATACTAGTGTAAATATTTCATTAAGTTTTGTAATTTGCACCAGGGCATAAGAATATATAATAATACTGATAATCTGATTAGTGTAAGAACAGTGGCGTAGACGGGGAAGGTGTGTTACTGGGGATTAGAACCTCCCCCCCCCCCCCATTAGTAAATCGGCAATTTGTGTCTGCTGCCTAATGATGTATTGATTTCGCCTTTCGTCCGGCTCCACCTGTCTTCATCACAATGTAGGGGAAATGTGCCTAAAATGGCATACAGTACTCTGGTAAATACGACATAGTGGCTTTTTCTCGTAAATGGCGCTAGTGTTGTTTATTTTGAATGCACTATCATATGAAGAAATTGGTTAAACTGTATTCTGCAAATGGTGGGCTTCAATATCATACGTGTTGAAAGTCAGTGAACAAAAAGTGAAAAGAGGGTTGCCATAATTTCTGTGTGTTCCATTTTAGATGCGACATTGCTATTAGCGGTAAGTTATTTTTATTATAAGAATGAACAATTAGTACTTCTATTGGAATTGATGTTAGTTACATCACTGTGTTATTTTTTGCATAACCTCTCACTTTGTTACAAATTGCACTCTAGGGTAAAACGACATACCATTAGTAAGGATAAAATGACATACCCTATTAAATGGGTCTAAGAAAATTTAGTGCCTTTCTGCTTCCATGTTTAAAAATATTAAAGTAGCATTATTAGAATGCTATGCTGGCATCAAATTCTCATTATATGAAGGCTACTGTTTCTTTTGCAGATGGTAGGGATTAGACTACACGCCAATCATGGGATGAACAAGCCATGCTGTAAACAATGAGGAACTGGGCTACCAAACAATTTGGTGTAACCTACCACAGGCGACTAGCGCTCGCGCTGTTTGGAATAACTCGCGCGATCGCGAGGCGGCAATTTGACCGCCCATTATTAGTTGTAATATTTTTGTATTACTCAGTCTTTTTCTGAATGAATAATGGTCAATATAGTTAAATAACTTGATACACACGTATTTAGATGCTTAAAATAACTTTATTTACATATATTTAAACGAAAAGTTAATGATGAAACCTTAAACACAACAATTTTGAAATAGCATATTAAGTAAAGATCACCAGTTGGTCACACAAATTATCTTGAACAGAAAAGATAAATATTTGAAAGATAAGGAACTGAAATCCGTCTCTAATTTGAGAAAGCGTCACTGAACACAATCATTTTGAATTTAAATCAGGTACGATGCACTCTCCTGCAGTAAGCTCAACCATATCGATATCATTGTCCTCCAAACCTTCGTCGCAAATGTTGCAGGTTACTTGAAGCGACGAATGATTTTTGCACACATATCTTGTGCATTTGTGGAACATCAAACGAGTTCTGTTCTGTTTTTCTTTTTAGACCCACAGTAATAGCAAATTGGTCGCCTGTTTGATGACGTTCCGGCGCTTGCTGGCTGTTGTTCCCTGTACTTTTCCAAGAAAATATACAGTTCTTTAGGAAGGCACCAAAGTTTTGCACGATCCTTCAAATTGTCGGCCATTAGATCCATCGCTAAGTTGAAGGTGTATTTTCTCCTTATAGTGGTTTCAGCAGGGTGATTTGCTTGGAATATCTTCAACGAATTTTTTCCAGCGACATCGAGTAAGCGAACAATAGCTGCCATTGGCCATCTTTGCGTTCTTCTAGAGGTAGAGCATCTCGAGCTCATCAAGTCTACTGTGTCTACAATTCCTTTAGTAGAATTATAATCCGTCATTTGGAGAGGTTTCCCGGTTTCTTGGTCAGTCTCGTCAGTATCGTGCATTGTGGACAACAGTAATACAACCTTCTTTCGTTTAGTGACCACAGAAATCAAGGTTTTATCATCCTGGCATGCAAATTGATACTTTCCAGGAACTAAATGCTTATTTTCGGTCACAAATTCAGGAGGAATCTCCCTTTTATTTCTCCTCAGGGTGCCTAGAATTGTCAGACCTACTCCCAGTAAGTACTCGAAAGGTGGGTAACTGCTAAAATAGTTATCAGTAGTTACGTTCCGATTTGTACGATTTATTGGATCAGTCGCTATTTTCACTACATCGAAAGGTTTGTTGGAGGCTACGTAAGGCTCGGGCTTTTGCTTTCCACAATATATCTCCACGTTGTTAGTGTAGAATGTACGGGAGTCACACAACGCATACATTTTCAGGCCGTATTTTTCCGGCTTTTTGGCCTTGTATTCGATAAAACTGCAACGACGACGGTATGCTATCAGCATTTCATCCACTGTTACAAATTCGCTAGGATTATATGAAAGCTGGCAGTAGGCAACAAATTTAGTACATAGTTCCCGTATAGGGACCAGCTTGTCGTAAGCCGAACGTTCAATTCTTGTTTTTACATTATCGAAGCGAAGGCTCCTCAACAGAAATCGAAAACGACTTTCACTGAAATTGACACGAAGAATTGTTATTCCAGTCCCGTTATCAGTGAAAATTTCTGAGAAATTAGTTCGGTTTCCCCTTTTTACAGCCATCAAAAACAGAGCACCAAAAAGCGCTAATATTTCTGATCTTGTAGTGTCTCTGTCGTCCCTCTCCCGACCTTGAGGATGTTCCACGTTCTTCATAGCGATAAAATATTTGTATATTTGACAATATCATTAATCATGTCTTCACTTATGATTTGAAGAAAGCATTCCTGTCCAGTTTTGCACTGGCGAGCAAGTCCCTTAGGGCCAGGGAAAATTTTTGTTATGTTTTTTGGTTTCGTTTTCGAATTTGCTGCAACAGGTTTATTTACCCACAAAGTTTCATCATCCTTTGCAATGAAGTAGCGAACACTGACGATGTTATATTCGCCCTCTTCATCAGGGCTATCTACATCCACTTCAGAATCACTGCTATGCCTGTCTTCTTCAATTTGTTGTGGCTCAAAATCTATGTCATATAAATGGTCGATTTCGTTATCTTCTCCATCTTTGCCTACGTCTTCTAGATCTTGTAGAATTTGTGGAATGTCATCAGGTTGGCAGTGTCGAGCACTGAGGGAAAAACATTTATTTATTTACTTTTTGCGGTAGGTATGTTTTGTTTGAATACGTTTGAGATTTGAAATATATATCCTCATGAAGTACACAATTAGTAATTGCTTAAAATACTCTAATAAACTTAAAATATGTACTTACATTTTTGGTTAATTCGTTAGAGAAGCACTCGATCTTCTGTTCCACGCGCGCTCGCAAGGCGGTTTTGTGGCCGTCGGTGCGACCCTCCGCGACAGGGACTACTTTGACATTGAATTGCTACGAGCCGCGGCGAGTTGAAGGCCAAATGTGAACGGCATCTGGTGATAAGATAGCCTACTAGAGTATACCCTTGGTCCCCCTTAGTTTCTCAAATCCGAATACACCTACCACGTTTTTTTTTTTCAAATTTGCCGCCAACGCGAGCGCTAGAAGGTTAAGAGGGCGAGCCAGAAATCGAAACAAACAAATTGTGGGTATAAGCAAAGGGTTAGGCAGATTCCAGTCGACATTTGAAAAACAATTAGAGCAGGAAATAGACAGTCATTTAAAGCTGCTCGAATCTTGCCTTTATTGGCATGGTATGTACATAAGTAATGGAACTAGCTCACCTGGTTGCAGCACAAAATGGTATACCCCACAGATTTATTTCAAATTTCAAGATGACCCGTGTGCGCTATATTCAAAGTGATAATCTTTGAGCTAACGCAAGTGAGAAACCCTATATGTCTGGCTGGGACTGGCTGAAATGTTCGGAATCGCAATCCAGAACTACTGGTATCTCTAAAGAGGTTCATGCTTTTCAAAGGAACGTAAAACAGCTCAGAGTTCGCTAATCAATTTTCTAGAAGAGAAACAACACCAGAAGAAATTAGCTGAGAAACGTTGATCATCTAGACAAGCTCGGAAAGGAAAAAGAGTTCAGCAGTGCAGATGGAGATGATCGTTCTTCAGAATCCAGGCCAGGAGAATCGTGTAATAAGTGTGCTAGATGCAAGATGTGGGCTCACAGTTTCTCCAAGGGTTAAACATTTTGTGTGATCTTTGGAAGCCATAGACACAATTGTACGGGTATAATAAGACCTTGTTGCGGTTTTTTTGTGTTTTCACGTGTCTCATCTTACCCAGACAATAGGGATAAGATGACACATTTTTAAATTTAGTTTCTAGTGAATAATTTAGTATAGTTTTATGTTTAATGATTTTTGAAAGATTTTTGGGAAGATATTCTGCCATGTTTAGTAAAACATGTGTGCAAAACAAATTCTGAATAAGAGTTTAAGGGAACGAGAAAAAAATTGAATTGTTACGGTATGTCATTTTAGGCTAATTTCCCCCTTAACCACAGTCTAGCAACAGAGTCGCGAAGCTTGGCTCAAGCAAGTTGTGTTGCTGGATTTATGTTATCTTTAATTTAGCGTTCCGTCGGGCGCAGCTGATCAGATTGATACAAGTTGACTTTCTCCGTCGATTGTTTGTCGACAATCGGGAATAGAAGTTCCTGCTCGATAATAGCTTCCTGGTTCTCACCCCTCTCCATTCTCATCTGACTGCTTTGTCGTCAAGATATCAGCCAACTGATCAATATGATACACTGCGCCTCTTCCTGTTCCATTTGCTTATCCACACCACACGTCAGTAATACAACACTACTTTAGAATGTAGAATGCCTTAATTTTATTTTGGGGTCGTTTTAACTTCCATTTATACTCCAATATCAAATTGATGTACTGTTTCTGTAAGTGACATAACCTACAAAACATTTTTGTGACGTAGAAACATTCACTAATATGACATGTTCAAAGAACAAGAACAAGAAAAGTTGTTTGAAAATGTAACCGGTAAAGAGTTACAGGTATCTGCACGTAAATGCTTGATAAATATTCTCAAAAATGAGTCAAAATGTTGTATGATCATTTTGATAATAATAATATTGTTATTGGTTTTATGTCCCTTTTAACTACCGTACTGCGGTTTTTGGAGAAGCCGGGGTGCCGGAATTTTGCCCCGAAGGAGTTCTTTAACGTTCCAGTAAATCTACTGACACGGCTCCTTCGTATTTGCGCACCCTCATATGCCAGCTGACTACACCAGGATTCGATCCTGCAACCATGGATCCAGCAAGCGAGAACGTTACCGCTGAGCCATGATACACCGCGCCTGTGTTTTACAAGAGGAGATGTGTACAGTGTCGCTTCTCAGTAGGTCAAAACGAGTGTACCCAATTACATTAATTAACAATTAATATCCTGGTACCTAAAGAAAATACATGAATTATGTATTCACTTAATAAAACACTTCTCACATTAAGGCGGGGGATCGAGAAATGATTTATTGAGTATAGGATATATTGGCCTACATAATCCTTGAATTATGAATTACACTAGGAAATTAATTGTTACTCCCTGTCTAATCTAATTGGGTACAGCCGTGTTGACCGACTGAACAGTGATTCTATTAATATAGACTGTTCAAATAACAACAAGAAGACACCCGAGTTAGGTTTCCAGAGGACCCAGATAGGTACAATAAGATGGATGGATTTTAGGCTAGTATTATAAAGTCTTTCAAACAAACAACGGAACTAGACCCCAGGTTTTAACTGATTATAAATCAGAAGCATATCTCAGTAAGACATTTATGAATTTTGAGAATTAAGATATAGCCCTTATAAGCAAAGTTAAATAATGTCGTTATCTCAAACACGTGCTGAAATTTTAATTTTTAGGTGTAGAAAATGGCGTGTTAATAGTAAGAGAGCTGATCTAACGTGGTTGGTTGGTACCATAGTTTAGGGTCTGTGACAACGCGGTCATGTACTTTAGGTATGTGTAGAATCTGTCTGATAACCGGTGCTAATTGTGATGGCTGTATTAGTGAGTGCTATCTGTTTTAATTCATGTAAGGTCTGCAGACGATAATTTCAAGTAGTGCTTACTTTTCATAATGTTGAATTTTGGGCTTATGCCGTGTTTTATTATACTAATATTCGACGCGTTTCGAAAGAAACCATGTCTTTCATCGTCAGAAATAATCTGGAATACGACAATGTTGCTAAGAGAAAGCAACGAAGAACATATAGAAGGTGCCCAAAGATGGACGCCATTATAGCCCCATGTTAGGGACAACGGAAAGCAGCAGTGAATTACTTTCTCAGGGTTCTGATAATAGGTAGCCAGGATTCACTGAGATTGTAGCCGGTGTCGCGGTTGAAATTATCTGGGTGTTTACGTATTTCAACCGCCTCCCTGATGATTCTGGGACGATATTGCTTTATACGGGCAAGAACATCCACTCCTTGGAACATGACATCATGGCCAGGTGTTAAAGCATGATCGGCAACCGCTGATTTATCAGGTTGAATGAGCCTGATACATCTATTATGTTCCTTAATGCGAGTGCATATTGTTCTCGAAGTCTGCCCGATGTAAACCTTGCCACAAGTACAGGGAACTCTGTAGATACCCGGTTGTTGCAATTTAGGCAAACTGTCCTTAGTTGGTCGCAGGAGTTGCCTAATCTTAAACGAAGTTCCAAATACAGTCCTAATGTTGTACCGACGTAGGATTTTAGCAATACGATCCGTTGTGTTATGTATGTACGGAAGGTAAGCAGTTCCTCTTACATCTCTTTTCTCAACTGACGTCCTATTATTATTTGTTGGTTTCAGAACCGTAGAAATCAAAGCCTTGCTATAACCGTTGCTCTCAAAGGTGGTTCGCAGGGTGTTAATTTCTTCTTGTAAAGAAGACACTTCACAAATCCTCCTAGCCCTGGTAGTTAGAGTTGTAAGGATACCATGTTTCTGGGCAGGGTGATGGTGAGAACTTGCGTGGAGATATCTATTGGTGTGTGTTGGCTTACGAAAAACGCTGTGTCCTAAAGATCCATCCTCTTTCTTGGTGACGAGAACATCTAAAAAAGGTATTTTGCCGTCAGATTCCTTTTCCATGGTGAAACAAATAGAAGGGTGCTGGAGATTAAGGTGATCCAGGAAATGGCTAAGATTTTCCTCACCTTCCGTCCAAACAACGAACGTGTCATCCACATAACGCCACCAGATCTTCGGTTTGAAAGGAGCCGACTACAAAGCTTTCTCTTCAAAGTTCTCCATGAAGAAATTAGCCACAACAGGAGAGAGAGGACTACCCATGGCCACACCATCAGTCTGGTCATAAAAAATTCCCATTCCATAGAAAGTAGGAGGAGGTCATGCAGTGATAAAAAAGTCTTGTGATGTCTTCAGGAAAAAAGCCATTAATGAGAGACATAACACCATCAATAGGTACTCTCGTAAACAGAGACACCACGTCGAGACTCACTAGAATATCACCCGGCTGAAGTGTTATAGCTTTTAACTTTTCCACGAAGTGTGTGGAATCCTTAATGTATGAAGGCGTGTTACCCAGAAGCGGCTGAAGTAGTCTACCTAAGTATTTGGAAAGGGCATATGTTGGAGAACCAATCGTACTAACAATAGGTCTAAGAGGAACATCTTCCTTATGTATTTTAGGAAGACCATAGAGTCTCGGAGGAATAGCATCCCCTGGAAGGAGAGTGTTCGCTGCATCCGCTGGAATAGATGATTTCTTGATCAATTTGACGGTGACATTTGAGTAGCGAGTAGTAGGATTACGACTATTAATCCTATATGCAGGATCTGATAACAAAGACGAGATCTTGGAATCATAATCAACCTTATCCAATACCACTGTCGCGTTACCCTTGTCAGCGGGGAGAACGATAATATCAGAATCGTCCCTTATATCTTTAAGTGCCCGGCTTTCGCCTTGTTTTAAGTTGGTGTTAGGTGGCTTAGCGGTCTTGAGAACTCGGGAACATTCTTGCCTGGCTTCCTCGGCCTCTTCAGGTGTGAGGTGATGTACCGAGGATTCTACGGATGTAATAAGTTCTTCAATAGGAATTCTTCTAGGCGCTACAGCAAAATTGAGACCTTTAGCGAGAACTGCCTGTTGGGTATCACTTAGGGGCTTGCTGGACAAATTTACGACAACCTTGTTAGCATCAAGTCTAATGGCTTGAGATTTCTGCAACTGATATAACCTATCATATTTGGAAATATGTCTGTCCCTCACCTGATCTAGAACGCTGTTAGCTTGCACTGAAGAAATACGATCAAAGATCTTCCATAATTCCTCACTTACTAAGTTTGAGAGGCGTAGATGTAGCTGTAGTAACTCCCTCGAAATAAAATCCAACTGCTTACGAGTATGCTGTAACCTCTCTATCAATAACGCCTTGCTTGCACGACGATAGATTCTCGTTGCCTTAGGTGTTTTGAAGGAATCCTTCAACATAACAAAACTCGGTAGAATATCATGATCCCGGCATCTTAGGAGAAAAGCGAGTGAAGAGATTAGACACACCTTCTTGCGTCGTAACCTACTAAATCTAGACATCAGTCGGAAAATATCCTCCCCATAGAGGTTTCTAATATTGTCATTTAGACTTTCACGGCCCGTGTTATTATTCATAATGTTGAATTTTGGGCTTATGCCGTGTTTTATTATACTAATATTCGACGCGTTTCGAAAGAAACCATGTCTTTCATCGTCAGGAATAATCTGGAATACGACAATGTTTCTAAGAGAAAACAACGAAGAACATATTTCCTGGATCACCTTAATCTCCAGCACCCTTCTATTTGTTTCACCATGGAAAAGGAATCTGACGGCAAAATACCTTTTTTAGATGTTCTCGTCACCAAGAAAGAGGATGGATCTTTAGGACACAGCGTTTTTCGTAAGCCAACACACACCAATAGATATCTCCACGCAAGTTCTCACCATCACCCTGCCCAGAAACATGGTATCCTTACAACTCTAACTACCAGGGCTAGGAGGATTTGTGAAGTGTCTTCTTTACAAGAAGAAATTAACACCCTGCGAACCACCTTTGAGAGCAACGGTTATAGAAAGGCTTTGATTTCTACGGTTCTGAAACCAACAAATAATAATAGGACGTCAGTTGAGAAAAGAGATGTAAGAGGAACTGCTTACCTTCCGTACATACATAACACAACGGATCGTATTGCTAAAATCCTACGTCAGTACAACATACGGACTGTATTTGGAACTTCTGTTAAGATTAGGCAACTCCTGCGACCAACTAAGGACAGTTTGCCTAAATTGCAACAACCGGGTATCTACAGAGTTCCCTGTACTTGTGGCAAGGTTTACATCGGGCAGACTTCGAGAACAATATGCACTCGCATTAAGGAACATAATAGATGTATCAGGCTCATTCAACCTGATAAATCAGCGGTTGCCGATCATGCTTTAACACCTGGCCATGATGTCATGTTCCAAGGAGTGGATGTTCTTGCCCGTATAAAGCAATATCGTCCCAGAATCATCAGGGAGGCGGTTGAAATACGTAAACACCCAGATAATTTCAACCGCGACAGCGGCTACAATCTCAGTGAATCCTGGCTACCTATTATCAGAATCCTGAGAAAGTAATTCACTGCTGCTTTCCGTTGTCCCTAACATGGGGCTATAATGGCGTCCATCTTTGGGCACCTTCTATATGTTCTTCGTTGCTTTCTCTTAGCAACATTGTCGTATTCCAGATTATTCCTGACGATGAAAGACATGGTTTCTTTCGAAACGCGTCGAATATTAGTATAATAAAACACGGCATAAGCCCAAAATTCAACATTATGAATAATAACACGGGCCGTGAAAGTCTAAATGACAATATTAGAAACCTCTATGGGGAGGATATTTTCCGACTGATGTCTAGATTTAGTAGGTTACGACGCAAGAAGGTGTGTCTAATCTCTTCACTCGCTTTTCTTCTAAGATGCCGGGATCATGATATTCTACCGAGTTTTGTTATGTTGAAGCATTCCTTCAGAACACCTAAGGCAACGAGAATCTTTCGTCGTGCAAGAAAGGCGTTATTGATAGAGAGGTTACAGCATACTCGTAAGCAGTTGGATTTTATTTCGAGGGAGTTACTACAGCTACATCTACGCCTCTCAAACTTAGTAAGTGAGGAATTATGGAAGATCTTTGATCGTATTTCTTCAGTGCAAGCTAACAGCGTTCTAGATCAGGTGAGGGACAGACATATTTCCAAATATGATAGGTTATATCAGTTGCAGAAATCTCAAGCCATTAGACTTGATGCTAACAAGGTTGTCGTAAATTTGTCCAGCAAGCCCCTAAGTGATACCCAACAGGCAGTTCTCGCTAAAGGTCTCAATTTTGCTGTAGCGCCTAGAAAAATTCCTATTGAAGAACTTATTACATCCGTAGAATCCTCGGTACATCACCTCACACCTGAAGAGGCCGAGGAAGCCAGGCAAGAATGTTCCCGAGTTCTCAAGACCGCTAAGCCACCTAACACCAACTTAAAACAAGGCGAAAGCCGGGCACTTAAAGATCTAAGGGACGATTCTGATATTATTGTTCTCCCCGCTGACAAGGGTAACGCGACAGTGGTATTGGATAAGGTTGATTATGATTCCAAGATCTCGTCTTTGTTATCAGATCCTGTATATAGGATTAATAGTCGTGATCCTACTACTCGCTACTCAAATGTCACCGTCAAATTGATCAAGCAATCATCTATTCCAGCGGATGCAGCGAAGACTCTCCTTCCAGGGGATGCTAATCCTCCGAGACTCTATGGTCTTCCTAAAATACATAAGGAAGATGTTCCTCTTAGACATATTGTTAGTACGATTGGTTCTCCTACATATGCCCTTTCCAAATACTTAGGTAGACTACTTCAGCCGCTTCTGGCTAACACGCCTTCATACATTAAGGATTCCACACACTTCGTGGAAAAGTTAAAAGCTATAACACTTCAGCCGGGTGATATTCTAGTGAGTCTCGACGTGGTGTCTCTGTTTACGAGAGTACCTATTGATGGTGTTATGTCTCTCATTAATGGCTTTTTTCCTGAAGACATCACAAGACTTTTTTTTATCACTGCATGACCTCCTCCTACTTTCTATGGAATGGGAATTTTTATGAGCAGACTGATGGTGTGGCCATGGGTAGTCCTCTCTCTCCTGTTGTGGCTAATTTCTTCATGGAGAACTTTGAAGAGAAAGCTTTGTCGTCGGCTCCTTTCAAACCGAAGATCTGGTGGCGTTATGTGGATGACACGTTCGTTGTTTGGACGGAAGGTGAGGAAAATCTTAGCCATTTCCTGGATCACCTTAATCTCCAGCATCCTTCTATTTGTTTCACCATGGAAAAGGAATCTGACGGCAAATTACCTTTTTTAGATGTTCTCGTCACCAAGAAAGAGGATGGATCTTTAGGACACAGCGTTTTTCGTAAGCCAACACACACCAATAGATATCTCCACGCAAGTTCTCACCATCACCCTGCCCAGAAACATGGTATCCTTACAACTCTAACTACCAGGGCTAGGAGGATTTGTGAAGTGTCTTCTTTACAAGAAGAAATTAACACCCTGCGAACCACCTTTGAGAGCAACGGTTATAGCAAGGCTTTGATTTCTACGGTTCTGAAACCAACAAATAATAATAGGACGTCAGTTGAGAAAAGAGATGTAAGAGGAACTGCTTACCTTCCGTACATACATAACACAACGGATCGTATTGCTAAAATCCTACGTCTGTACAACATACGGACTGTATTTGGAACTTCTGTTAAGATTAGGCAACTCCTGCGACCAACTAAGGACAGTTTGCCTAAATTGCAACAACCGGGTATCTACAGAGTTCCCTGTACTTGTGGCAAGGTTTACATCGGGCAGACTTCGAGAACAATATGCACTCGCATTAAGGAACATAATAGATGTATCAGGCTCATTCAACCTGATAAATCAGCTGTTGCCGATCATGCTTTAACACCTGGCCATGATGTCATGTTCCAAGGAGTGGATGTTCTTGCCCGTATAAAGCAATATCGTCCCAGAATCATCAGGGAGGCGGTTGAAATATGTAAACGACCAGATAATTTCAACCGCGACACCGGCTACAATCTCAGTGAATCCTGGCTACCTATTATCAGAACCCTGAGAAAGTAATTCACTGCTGCTTTCCGTTGTCCCTAACATGGGGCTATAATGGCGTCCATCTTAGGGCACCTTCTATATGTTCTTCGTTGCTTTCTCTTAGCAACATTGCCGTATTCCAGATTATTCCTGACGATGAAAGACATGGTTTCTTTCGAAACGCGTCGAATATTAGTATAATAAAACACGGCATAAGCCCAAAATTCAACATTATGAATAATAACACGGGCCGTGAAAGTCTAAATGACAATATTAGAAACCTCTATGGGGAGGATATTTTCCGACTGATGTCTAGATTTAGTAGGTTACGACGCAAGAAGGTGTGTCTAATCTCTTCACTCGCTTTTCTCCTAAGATGCCGGGATCATGATATTCTACCGAGTTTTGTTATGTTGAAGCATTCCTTCAAAACACCTAAGGCAACGAGAATCTATCGTCGTGCAAGCAAGGCGTTATTGATAGAGATTTTATTTCGAGGGAGTTACTACAGCTACATCTACGCCTCTCAAACTTAGTAAGTGAGGAATTATGGAAGATCTTTGATCGTATTTCTTCAGTGCAAGCTAACAGCGTTCTAGATCAGGTGAGGGACAGACATATTTCCAAATATGATAGGTTATATCAGTTGCAGAAATCTCAAGCCATTAGACTTGATGCTAACAAGGTTGTCGTAAATTTGTCCAGCAAGCCCCTAAGTGATACCCAACAGGCAGTTCTCGCTAAAGGTCTCAATTTTGCTGTAGCGCCTAGAAAAATTCCTATTGAAGAACTTATTACATCCGTAGAATCCTCGGTACATCACCTCACACCTGAAGAGGCCGAGGAAGCCAGGCAAGAATGTTCCTGAGTTCTGAAGACCGCTAAGCCACCTAACACCAACTTAAAACAAGGCGAAAGCCGGGCACTTAAAGATCTAAGGGACGATTCTGATATTATCGTTCTCCCCGCTGACAAGGGTAACGCGACAGTGGTATTGGATAAGGTTGATTATGATTCCAAGATCTCGTCTTTGTTATCAGATCCTGTATATAGGATTAATAGTCGTGATCCTACTACTCGCTACTCAAATGTCACCGTCAAATTGATCAAGCAATCATCTATTCCAGCGGATGCAGCGAAGACTCTCCTTCCAGGGGATGCTATTCCTCCGAGACTCTATGGTCTTCCTAAAATACATAAGGAAGATGTTCCTCTTAGACCTATTGTTAGTACGATTGGTTCTCCTACATATGCCCTTTCCAAATACTTAGGTAGACTACTTCAGCCGCTTCTGGGTAACACGCCTTCATACATTAAGGATTCCACACACTTCGTGGAAAAGTTAAAAGCTATAACACTTCAGCCGGGTGATATTCTAGTGAGTCTCGACGTGGTGTCTCTGTTTACGAGAGTACCTATTGATGGTGTTATGTCTCTCATTAATGGCTTTTTTCCTGAAGACATCACAAGACTTTTTTATCACTGCATGACCTTCTCCTACTTTCTATGGAATGGGAATTTTTTATGAGCAGACTGATGGTGTGGCCATGGGTAGTCCTCTCTCTCCTGTTGTGGCTAATTTCTCCATGGAGAACTTTGAAGAGAAAGCTTTGTCGTCGGCTCCTTTCAAACCGAAGATCTGGTGGCGTTATGTGGATGACACGTTCGTTGTTTGGACGGAAGGTGAGAAAAATCTTAGCCATTTCCTGGATCACCTTAATCTCCAGCACCCTTCTATTTGTTTCACCATGGAAAAGGAATCTGACGGCAAAATACCTTTTTTAGATGTTCTCATCACCAAGAAAGAGGATGGATTTTTAGGACACAGCGTTTTTCGTAAGCCAACACACACCAATAGATATCTCCACGCAAGTTCTCACCATCACCCTGCCCAGAAACATGGTATCCTTACAACTCTAACTACCAGGGCTAGGAGGATTTGTGAAGTGTCTTCTTTACAAGAAGAAATTAACACCCTGCGAACCACCTTTGAGAGCAACGGTTATAGCAAGGCTTTGATTTCTACGGTTCTGAAACCAACAAATAATAATGGGACGTCAGTTGAGAAAAGAGATGTATGAGGAACTGCTTACCTTCCGTACATACATAACACAACGGATCGTATTGCTAAAATCCTACGTCGGTACAACATACGGACTGTATTTGGAACTTCTGTTAAGATTAGGCAACTCCTGCGACCAACTAAGGACAGTTTGCCTAAATTGCAACAACCAGGTATCTACAGAGTTCCCTGTACTTGTGGCAAGGTTTACATCGGGCAGACTTCGAGAACAATATGCACTCGCATTAAGGAACATAATAGATGTATCAGGCTCATTCAACCTGATAAATCAGCGGTTGCCGATCATGCTTTAACACCTGGCCATGATGTCATGTTCCAAGGAGTGGATGTTCTTGCCCGTATAAAGCAATATCGTCCCAGAATCATCAGGGAGGCGGTTGAAATTCGTTAACACCCAGATAATTTCAACCGCGACACCGGCTACAATCTCAGTGAATCCTGGCTACCTATTATCAGAACCCTGAGAAAGTAATTCACTGCTGCTTTCCGTTGTCCCTAACATGGGGCTATAATGGCGTCCATCTTTGGGCACCTTCTATATGTTCTTCGTTGCTTTCTCTTAGCAACATTGTCGTATTCCAGATTATTCCTGACGATGAAAGACATGGTTTCTTTCGAAACGCGTCGAATATTAGTATAATAAAACACGGCATAAGCCCAAAATTCAACATTATGAATAATAAAACGGGCCGTGAAAGTCTAAATGACAATAGTGCTTACTTTTGCTACCAAATGCTACCGACCACGACACCTAGTTTGTAGACTTGGCTACTAGATACCATCGCAGTTAGCACCAGGCGGTGAACGTTGGAACTAATAGAGCGCTATCAATTCCTAACCTACAAATTTTGACTCCACACAAGTGTAGTTGTTGGAAGATTCATTTTCATTCTATAAATCTATGACAAGGGCCCGCTTCCTTTACTTCCCCTCCGAAGGAAGGCATACTGAGGGACTTTTTAACGCTCTTAAAAATCCAATGACTTCGGCCGGGTTTGAAGTCGCGACCTCGGGCATAGAAGCTCAGCATGCTACCAACTACGCCACCGAAGCCGCCTGATCTAATGTGGACTACGGTAATTGTACATTAATATAAACTTATGCTCGAATCATTTTGAAGCAAGCCAATTTATATCGGCAGGGGAACTTAGATGTGGTAGGCAACGCTGTTATTAAAATCCCCAGGGGCTCACATCTAGTGGGACGTGGGTTGGCGATCACGGGACCCCTGCTGAGTCCAGCATTGCTTCCACTTATTTGTGCCAGACTTCTCTCAGTCTTCTTTCCTGTCGATCTCTCTTGGTCACCTATTGGTCTTTTCTGACCCCGACGGTATTAAGGTATCCGAGACCTAGGGAGTCGCTTCCTTTCCCGCCTTAATTGGCCCTTCACTCATCTTTCCTGATCTCTCATTCTTCTAGGGATCAGCCATCTTTTTCGTTTCATTATATTTCCTTTTCTCTTTAAGATTCCCGCACTGTTTTCGTGAATTGGCTCCCCGAGTATCTAAATTCCATTTTGTTAATATCTTGACTCTACACTACATTTTGTACTTAAGGGACAGATGTCCTCGTAGTTCCGCCCCTGTATACAACAATAACTAACTCTCTTATGGAAACACATGGCTGAGCCCTGTGAATGCACACAATTGTTATTGCACAAGTTATTTGTAACATTAACATTGTATTACAATCTCAAATTCGGGAAGGAAAGCTTTGAAGTACTATAGAAAAAACACGAAGTACCAATGATTCACGTACGGTGTTAAAACCTTTATAATCATTTTATATTTTTCGTTTCACAAATGACACTGGTTAAATTACTAATTAACTGCAATGCTGTCGCCCCCGTTGCCTAGTGGTCAGCGTGCTTAGCTGCTACCCCGGAGGTCCGAGGTTCGATTACCGGATCTACTACGAAATTTGAAAAGTGGTATGAGGACTGGAACGGGGTCGACTCAGCCTCAGGTGCTCCAAATGAGTAGAGAGGGTTTGATTCCCACCTCAGCCATCCTCGAAGAGGTTTTCCGTAGTTTCCCACTTCGTCTTCGGGCAAATGCCAGGATGGTGCCTACCGTCAGGCCACGGTCGTCTCCTTCCCTCTTCCTTGTCTATCCGTCCCATTCTTCCCATCCTACATGAGGTCTCCTGTTCACTTTGCAGGTGAGGCCGCTAGTCCCGCCTCCCCAATTGTACCCCTCGATTCGATATCAAGCTCCAGGACGTTGCCCGTAGAGGCGGTAAAGGTGGGATCCCTCGCTGAGTCCGTGGGAAAAGCCTACATGGAGGATAAACTGACTACGAAAAAAACCGAAACTAGAATGCTACGGTAGGCTACTCAATTTTATGGAATAACTAGTTTTTAAAGTGTCGAAGAATTTGAAATAGCCAGGCTATTTACAATTACAACCATATAGAAACAATTCCATGAAATTATAACTAGTAAGGGCCATTAATGCTATGATATATGAAGGGTACAGGAAAAAAAAACCAGGTAAGTCACTGTTTTCAAGAAACCCAGAAAACAAATTTGTATTTGTAAAACGTAATAAGTACTTCACATACAGACTATTTATTTCAAACAAACTGAAATATTGATGTCTGAAGTGTAGCGAACAATGCAAAAGGACGCTTAATGCCCAGAAAGTCAGTAATATGAAACAATGCCAAAAATTCCAATGTAACACCGATTTCTTCAGGAAAAGAACCAGGTAAGTCACCTGAAACATAAAGAAAAATAGGCAGGTCAGCACCTACAATTTTGTCTTTATGACTGTAAGAAAATATAATTAAGCTATTATTCAAGAGTTTAGTGCTTTTCAGTCGGTCAACACGAATGTACCCAAAAGAGATGGGTTATGCCCTAATCCTGAAATAAATTACATGAGATTAATAAAACACGAAGATGACCAGTTTCGATCGTCAAGCGATCATCATCAGATCCATTACACTTAGGCTACAAAATCTATGTTTGAAATACAGGTGAAAATATTTACAATATTAACAATTATTTAGTTGCAGTATTGGTACTGCAACTGTCAGTGTATGCTAAATGCAGAATATATGTTAGGTGAAATGCTAAATGGTGATAGCTATCCGTAGATTGTACTTTAGAGAGATTATATGGTTGTAAACTATGGTTAAACTATAAAATTTTAGGCTAACTACTTATCTGATTGTCTTCCGTACAACAGCTACTCGCAGTTTTCGTGCTCACTGGAACACACTGAGCGGTCGACTGCGGTGGTTATCTTAACGACTGGTTTTTCCCTGCTTTCTCCCCCCTGCTCCTACGTGCTGTGGGGAGTGATAGCTATCACAGTTGCAGTACCAATACTGCAACTAAATAATTGTACATATTGTAAATATTTTCACCTGTATTTCAAACATAGATTTTGTAGCCTAAGTGTAATGGATCTGATGATGATCGCTTGACGATCGAAACTGGTCATCCTAGTGTTTTATTAATCTCATGTAATTTATTTCAGGATTAGGGCATAACCCATCTCTTTTGGGTACATTCGTGTTGACCGACTGAAAAGCACTAAACTCTTGTTTACTAAGGCAACACTGAAAATATGGCTTCAAACACCACAATAAGCTATTATTATTTCAATGGTATTCAAATTATTATTATTATTATTATTATTATTATTATTATTATTACTAAAGCCATGGTAACTCACGATTTATCATTCATGTGCCAATCCCTGGAAACCTTCACTGCTGGCTGACCACAAAATTTCATGAGACTCATTATATCCTGGTACTTAGCTTTGGAAATAGGAAGAAGACATGAGGACAATTGAGAGATTTGTTACACATTTTCCACACATCTAATTTTAACGGAAAATTTTGAAAGAGAGCATTAGATAAAAATATACGAGTATTAACAATTTTACCTGAATATGACAAAGAAGGTAGCTGGAATTCTCCCTTCTTCTGTGCGAAACACATTTATCAGCCTTTTTTATGATGCTGGATTCGTAGGAGCCATTATAAGTAGCTCGCCAGTTCAGCAGTCGAGGGTGGTTGGATAAGGCCACAAGTTCCCTGACGGGTTGGGTCTTAAACGGACATTTGAGCACATATTTCTGATCTAAGAGATCTTTCCAAGCAAATAGCATTTCCTTGCATACTGTCACCACAATGAATGGCGATGATTTAAATCTTGAATTTTCAATCGTGCTTATGAACTCGTTTGGAGTTTCCATTCTTTGTTTCATATTCCACAGCCCAACGTCCTTATCACTTTCCATATATGAATGTCCTCGTTCTAGAAATGTGATTTTCAGCTTCGTTAAGCCATGGATGGGATTATCAACAACATAGTGCATGAAGCGAAAAATAGTGAAATTCTTGTTTTGCCCTCCAGCAGTCACAAAATACTTGAAGCGCTTCAACTTCATCATCAAGGTAGTTCTTAAAGAAATGAAAGAGACAGGAGGCAACCTCGTTGGGACCTTTCTTGCCAATACCCTCATGGTACACATAAAAAACAGACTGCCCTGTAGAGAGAATGTGGATGTTGTATGAATACATTGATAGCTGACGCTTATAGTATATATCGTTGGTACTTATATTTGGTATTGGAACATTTTTGGCAAAATCCATACAAATTGCTTCCATCTTCTTTGATTTCATAGCGTTGTGTCTTGCATCTCTTTTACGTTGGTAGAATGATTCTGCTTTTCTTTTGTGAAGAACATTCAAGGTTGTCAGCTTTTTAATTTCGTCTTTATCCTTTTCTGAGGACAGTGCTTTTAGTTTGGCTGAGAATTCATCACAACGAGTGCATGTGTCACTACGTGGGTATCCGAACGATATGTTAAGATCCTTGTTCATAATGCACCTGTAGGTTTCGTTGGATACATGAATCGCCGGATGACGTTCTTTAAACATCAGAAACATCTTCTTCACATTCACCTTTTCAGGCAAATATTTTTTTCAAAATCATTCAAGCTGTAATGACTGTGTCTGCCTTGAAAGCTGTTTATGTGACTGCATATCAATGATCTTGTAGATTCGTCAAGCTTCCGGTGAATAGATGTATGTTTACCTCTCTTATCTCTTGGTGGACAACCAGTCATTTTCAGGCTTTTCTGTACATATTCCAGTTTGCTTGTTGTGATACCATGCATTGCACAAAATGCTTTTGCACAAACTGGTATATCATGATCATGGTCAGATCCATTACCAACTCGAACCCTATATGCATATGTTGCATCTCGTAATTTTGCGACTTCTTCTGCCTGGCGTGGTCTTCTTTCCTTTACAGGTAGAACTGTTATCAACCCACCCAAATATGCATTCTGGTCGTTGTGTGTTTCTAGATTGTTGAAATTGCGTAGTATTTGAGCTCTTTCTGCTTCAGTGGTCACTTCAAAACATTTAAGACGCGAGCACATGAAAGCATTCCCTCCCTCATGGGAATATAACCATAATTTCTTACCAACATCTGCAATCCGGCCAGTTTTCTTCCGTTTCTTAGGCTCATTTCGTGGTATACAGTCTTCTTCATTCTCCATCTTAACAGCACGTCACGATATTACAAAGTATTTGAATAATAACTTACAATAATAAGCGGAATGTAATAACACAGCGTACTCACGAGAGTTAAGCCTACAATGATTTATTTCCGCGATCACACTGCTCTCTGTTGGCAGGCAGATGAGTTGCCATGACTTGCCTGGTTTCTTCCCTGTAACAGCTGACTTACCTGCTTCTTTTCCTGTATGCCAAAACTTTGAAGGTAAATAAACCCATGACTAACCTGTTTCTTTGCCTGTTTCATACGTTTAACAGATGGTCCTTCCCATGGAGAATCTAATGGCACCTCAAACTAAATTTCGATTAAATAGTGACTTACCTGGTTCTTTCCCTGTACCCTTCATATAAGACTCATTCAATGACTGTACCTAGGTTTACTTGTAGCCCAGGAGAGATGGCTCAAAAACAGGGGTTGGCTTGCAAAAGGTGGGGTAATTTTGATTATCAGGAATGTTGTATGTGTTACCCAATCTCGTGAAAAATCCAAGTTTTCGACCTTCCCGTCCTTGTGCGATGTCCGCTTTCCTGAAAATACCGTCAAGAAAAAGCACTCTTCTCAGTTTTTCCTCCGTAACTCACTCCAGTGCATTTTAGGCAAAGTATTGCCATTTCCAATTATTGTAAAGAACGCTTAATTTCCTGCACGTTTTGTATGTAACTCGTTGTAAATCTAGACACATCTATATGATGGCTGTTATTTAAGTTACCCAGTGATAGTATTTATAAGTTGGTAAGGATAATAATACACCTTGAAGTCCTCTCCATTCAATGTTAGTGCAAAAAGGGGGATATGTTGTGTTTGGTTTGAAGTGGGTTTCTTGTAGCTCGATGCGGGAGTATTGCTTTGTATTATCTAAAACTCATTGTATCCAGTTACTGTCAATTTCTTAGTACTCGTGGTTTGATTTGAGTTGAATTTCACGTTGATAGGTTTGTAATGTAATTTACGTGGATTTATTCCGCCTGCCCCATCAAATTGTGGTCAGGTTTGTGTTAGCCTACTTAGGAATAACGAAACCAATTATAGGATACTTCATTTCAGAAGCCTCATTCTTTATTATTGCAATAATAGACATTCTATACCCTAACTTATACCTTATAAAGTCGAGCTCCTTGGTCGAATAAGTTTTACCACTTCTCATTACCAATAGCCTAACTTGAATTCTGAGTTCTGAAATTACCTAATTTGATGTGTTATCTATTATAATGATTTGGCGTGCTGGTATATGTACGGCCTCTTAAGCGCACTTTGTGTGTTCTAGCTTGCTCAACAATATGGAGCAACAACAACAACCACTCATTAAGACTGAGCCAGAATGGCTGTCTGAAACTGATGAACTGCCCAATATTGTAAGTTGTATTCTGTAACTTAGCATTCTTAGGGATGTGCATGCCAAGCAAGGTTTAGTGCCTACTTGCTACCAAATAGTAGGCTTACGAGATGTTTAATATTTTATTGCTACACGTAACTTAGTAGCCTACTGTCATTCTGTCTGTATGTTTGACGTTGGCTCATACTTGTATAATGCTTTCTAGGAATCAATTGACCTGTTACCCTCTTATAATCTGCTGGATGAGTCTGGTGATATGCAGGAAGATAAAAGCTGGGCTGTTAAAGTGGAACTTCAAACACAGGTGATCATACGTTTTATATTTCCTCTCTCATAAATATTTCTTATTTTAACAGCGAGTATTTGCTGATGTTATTGTATTCATAATTGGGGTTCACCCTGTTGGCACCCCTGGTCCCAATTGTAGGTGAAGTCTACACCACATGCTGTGCTAACAGTAGCTAAGTTATTGGTAATGCATGTTCACTCTGTTGGCACCCCTGGATCCTATTGTAGATGAAGTCTACTTCACATGCTGTGCTAACAGCAGGTAATTTATTGGTAACTAGCAGTAGTGCCCGGCTTCGCCCGGTGGATTTATTTGTTTTACGGGTGATAATGAATACTAAAGCCTCCGTGGCTTAGGCGGCAGCACGCCGGCCTCTCACCGCTGGGTCCGTGGTTCAAATCCCGGGTCACTCCATGTGAGATCTGTGCTGGACAAAACAGAGGCAGACAGGTTTTTCTCCGGGTACTCCGGTTTTCCGTGTCAAAATTTCATTCCAGCAACACTCTCCACTATCATTTCATTTCATCTGTCATTCATTTAATCATTGCCCCAGTGGAGTGCGTCAGGCTTCGGCAGCCGGCACAGTTCATATCCTCGCCGCTAAATGGGAGCTTCATTCATTCCATTCCTGACCCGGTTGGAGACTGGAAGCAGGCTGAGGATTTTCATTTTTTCATGATAATGAATACTACTACAGAAATGGCACATGATACTAAAAGTAATTTTAAAATATAACTTTTTGTGGTGGTAGGAGGGGGGTAGGGGTGTGATAAGTTGTAAAGTATAATGGACGTAATATTAAGGTCATTTTCCCGTAATGATATTGATAATAATTAATAGGGAAACGGCTATTTACTAACTACAGTACTGACACATGTAATTTAGAAACGAATTGAAAATTATGATTAGAAAGAGAAGTAAGAGAACTAAAAGACACCGCCTAAAGCCTATATCTCATTGGCTGTTAGAAAAGTAGAGACCAATAGTGCCGTCTTTTGTTGCATTGCGCCGTAGGAAAATAATCTGAGCACTTTGGAAAACTTCGGCTGTCCTGAGCACCTGAGGTAGCATTAGTGTCATTTATCGCCACATAGCGCTCAACGATAAGGATCGAAATAAATGAAGGTAAATTTGAAAGCACCAACGCTTATTGCAGCTGATAACCTCATTGTACTGCACCAGCAACATCGCACTTATACAGAGGCATAATATGTTCATGATGATAACTGTTTTAAGGGGTATAAGAAATCCTTTTGACTATTTACTCCCCGTGACTGCAATTTATAAGCAGCGCAATATGTAACAATTTTCGCAATTCTCCACCAGAAAACGTGATGCAGCCCGCATTGCCATCTAACAATAGACCTATTAAAATATTCTTACAGTTACACTACTACGGACATGTATGGTTCTAGGGCCTTAAAACGTTGTTTTCACGTTCCTCTTTTTCTGTTATTCTACAGTAAATGTAGGGAATGGAGAGGGTTGTCCAAAATACTACTGGACAGTGTTACCAGCAAGGTTTCAAAGGGTATCTTATGCAAAATTTGGTTCAATTAGTTGTAACTGTGTAGATTTGTGCTAAAGAGCCAAAATGCAGGGAATGGAATCATCTGTCCAAAATTTAAAGTGAACAGTGTTATCCGCAGGGTTGCAAAGCATAAGTTTGTAAAATTCGGTACAATTACGTGAAACGGTGTAGATTTGTGCTATGGTTGTTTGAGTCTTAAGTTTTTTGACTGGTTTGATGCAGCCGTCCATGCCTCCCTGTCCAGAGATAATTGTTTCATCTCTACATAGCTACCACACCCTACATCCTAGGCAATCTGTTTAACATATTCTAACCTTGGTCTTCCCCTACAGTTCTTGTCATCGACCCTTCCTTCCATACTAAAGCTTGCTATTCCTGGGTTTCTTAGTATGTGCCCTACCAACCTATCTCTTCTCTTCATTAGCAGTCGCCAGAAACATCTCTCCTCTCCCACTCGTCTTAATACCTCTTTTTTGTAACCCTATCTACCCATCTTAATCATTCTCCTGTAACACCCCATTTCAAACGCTTCAATTCTCCTCTTTTCTGCTGCACCAATAGTCCAAGTTTCACTTCCATAGAGTGCCACGCTCCAGACAATGACTTTCAAAAATGACCTCCTAATACCCAAACCTATATTCGATGTCCACAAATTCCTTTTTTTTTAATGCTTTCCTTGCCTGAGACAACCAACTTTTTATATCGTTTTTGCTTCGTCCATGACTCGTTATTTTGCTTCCTAAGTAACAGAAGTCTCCTACTTCCCTCAGCTTTTCACTTGCCAATTTGATATCCATAGAGGTTTCTGATTTTTTTCGGCTGAATTCCAATATTTTTGTTTTATATTTATTAATTTTCATCATGATTTTTTTCTTCAAGACGGAGTCCATACAATTCAATAACTTATTCAAATCCTCAGGCGTGTCGGCCAAGATGACGATGTCATCGGCAAATCTCAGAGTTGACATTTTTAGCCTACTTTCGATTTTTGCAGAAAATGAAAGTAGACTTATGAGATCAACGCAGGGCGAAAAAAGTGTGTCTGTCTGTGTGTGTGTATGTGTGTGTGTGTGAGTCTGTGTGTGTGTGTGTATGTGTGTGTGTGAGTCTGTGTGTGTGTGTCTGTGTGTGTGTGAGTGTGTGTACTCTGAATGTCTGTCCCCCCTATCAATTCGAACACGGTGAATGCGAATTGAACGAAATTTGGTACAAAGGTAGCACTAGCAAAGGACACCTCAGTGTCATGTTTTATATCGCCGCCATCTTTACTAAAACTGAATGGCGGCCACTCAAACGTTCAAAACGTAAAATCAAATAACGACTAACCAAATCATCCGATCTCTACCAAATTTGGTAACAACATACCTTCGTATAGGATGCGTCTTGTGACCAAACTACAAGGTCGTCCGCCATACCATTTCAGGATGGCGGCCGTGCGAATTATGCAAACTTTATAATCCATATCATGGGACCCACCAGTTCCGATTATCGAGCCGAGAATCGTTTTAACTGTTCTAAAGGAAGAGGCACGTTCGAAATTAAAAGTTTATTTTGTAATACTATAGTGCAGACGTGATTTTAAAAAGCTGAGCTGATTCAGTAATAAGACAAGATGGCAGCGGATATCTTGTGCCTGACTTATATTTCACTAATTTGAGTATTGCATGCAATATAGCGTACTGATACAAAATAAATAAAATTTGTATGAAATGCTTTATATATAAATAATATACTCCAGTGATGAAATTGTTTAGTATAAATCATTATTTGCTAACAAGTTCTATGTAAGTCATTTTATATAGAACGATATTCGTTGACACAATTAGCTCAGTGGTAGAGGGTTAGCCTATCGTTCAAATGCCTATGGTTCAAACCCGATCAGAGCTAGGTTTTTTGCTTGAAATGTTATATGTTTATTGTTTTGTAATGACTCAGATGTTTTAAAATTAAGCGTTATATTGTGCATATTATGGTGTAAAATATATATTTAATTAAAACATAATTCGCCAGCAGATTTACTCGAGACATTTAGCTGCCAAAAAGGTAACTTATTAACTTCCAGATTTTATTGAAAAGTTTCTTCTTCTGGCCGCTAGAATGCACTCGCTCTGTTAGGATTATATTGTTCGATATTTCACCACTAGATGTCACGACTAGTCTACGTGGGGCTCCATTGATTACTATACCATTGGCATTCTATGCGCATCGAATTTGAAGAATGACAAGATGATACTACGATACATTTTTACTTTTCATTTTAAAGGGTTTGTAACAGCCTATTTTGCGTTACTTGAAAATGTTATTTGAAGTAAAGGACAAAACGATTTCACACAGTAACTGAATTCAAGCCGTTGGTGTTAGTTCAGGTTATTAATTACTACTTTTATTTCAGGCAAATAGCAATCGAAAATATCCACATAGTTTGTATACACACGTCTCTGTAGGGTCATGGAAAGATTTGTTAATTGAATTAGGGTTGTGAAAGCCATGCACAACCAGACGTGTAAAGACATGCCTCAACTCAAAGTAGGATGTTGCCCACGGCAGGTCGTATATGTAATAATAATAAAAATAATAATAATAATAATGTTATTGGTTTTACATCCCTTTTAACTACTGCTGCTTTTAGAGACACCGGGGTGCCGGAATTTTGGCCCGAAGGGGATCTTTAACGTGCCAGTAAATGTACTGACACGGCTCCCTCGCATTTGTGCACCCTCAAATGCCAGCTGACTGCGCCAGGATACGAACCTGCAACCTAGGGCCCAGCAAGCGAGAACGTTACCGCTGAGCCACGCAGTCAGTCCGGTCGATTATGTCTCCAGATCCATAACATTCTTGATATACTTCTTATCTTTCTTTCTTTCTTCAATGATGGTAGCAGTTTTTATCTAGGTTGTGGCGTTTGGTAGAGGTAAATCGTTTCTAAGGTCTTCAACAAAGAATAGTTCTATTATACTCTGTGATAATAACAACGAGTTATAACTATACTCATACATTTAGGAGAAAGTAGGCTATATGTTCTTTACTGAACATCTTGTTTTTCTCATTGAATCTTCACTCCCACTTAAAAATTTTCTCCTATTTCCTTCATTGCTTCTTCTATGTAAAGATTGAAAAGTATGGGTGATAATTGCAGCCTTGCCTTACACCTTTCTGAATACCAGCTTCTCTCTCATGTATTTCAGCTCGAATGACTGCTGTCTGGTTTCTGTATAGATTGTAGATCAACCGTTTTCAAAATGTCAAACAATTTAGTCCAGTCAATGTTATTAAATGCCACTTCTAAGTCTGCAAATGCCATGAACGTTCTCTTATCTTACCTTATTCTACCTTCCAAAATCAGCCTAAGACTTAGTACAGCTTCCCTTGTTCCTACATTTCTCCTCAAACCAAACTGATCTTCACCCAACTCCGTTTCTACCTGAATTTCCATACATTATTCTAGACAGGATCTTTGGAGCATGAGTAATCAAGCTGATTGTACGGCAATCTTCACATCTGTCAGCTGCCTCTTTCTTCGGTACAGGGTTGACAACATTCTTCTTGAAACCAGAAGGCACCTCACCTGTCGCATAAATCCTATTCACCAAGTGAAATAACCTGATCAGTCCTTCATCTCCTATGCAGCATAGCAACTCAATCGGTATATCATCTATGCCTCGTGCTTTGTTCCTGCTTAAGTCTTCCAATGCTCTGTCAAATTCTGATCTCAATATTAAATCTCCTTTTGCATCCTCATCAGTTTCCTCCTCCCTTTTTATTACATGATTCTCAATCTCCTTTCCCATATACAAACACTCTATATAAGCTTTCCATCTCTCAACCTTTTCTTCCCTATCTGTTAGAGGCTTTCGTTTTGTGTCCTTAATATAACTGCACTTAGTCTTCTTTTCCCCAAAAGTATTCTAAATCCTTCGATAAGCTGTGTCTACTTTTCCTAATTTCAGACTGTTTTCTATAACTGCACATTTTCGCTTCCTTGAACTTCTCGTTAACCTCATTTCTCAGTCGTCTGTATTCTGCTTTCCCGTTTTCATCTCTTACATTCTTGTGTTTCTGCCTTTCATCCATCAATTCTACTATATCCTGAGTGATCCACGGTTTTCTACCTATTCCTTATTTTCTACCAATGTTTACTTCTGCGGATTTTGTTATTTCATTCTTCAAAAGAGCCCATTCATCTGCAATTAAAGTTTGTTTACGGTTTTCATTAGTCCTTCCTTTATACTCTTCTTGAATCTTTCGTTTACGTCCTTCTCTTTCAGTCTGTCTATTACCCACCTTTTTGGCTTTTGACTTTTCTTCAGTTTCTTCAACTTTAATCTGCATTTCATAACAACCAGACTGTGGTCAGAGTTAATGTCAGCACCGGAACATGTTTCTGGTTTCGAAACCTCTGCTTGACCATAATGCAGTCAATTTAGTAACGCCCTGTATCTGCTGGTCTCGTCCATGTGTATATTCTTCTATTGCTGTTATCGAATAAGGTGTTGGCTGTGAAAAACTCATGCTCGCTGCAGAATTCCATCAGCCTGCTTCCTCGATCTTTCCTTTCACCTAATCCCAAATCTCCTACTATCTCCCCTTCTCTTCCTTTTCCTACCACAGCATTCCAATCTCCCATTACTATTACATTTTATCACACTTGATATACCTCAGAATTTCATCTATTTCTTCGTAGACCTTTTCAACTTCTTCATCATCAGCTTGACTGGTAGGCATATAGACTCGTACCACTGTGGTGCACGTAGGTTTTTTCTACAATAATCCGTTCACTTTATTGCTCATAATATTCCACCCGCTGTCAAGTTTCCTACTCAATAAGAGATCAACCCCTGCTTAGCCATTGTTTGATTTAGTGCTAATGACCCTATAGTCTCTTGACCAAAAGTCCTGTTCTTCCTGCCAGCGCATCTCACTAATCCCAACCAAATCCAACCTACACCTATCCATTTCCCTTTCTAAGTTTTCTAACCTTCCACTTCCTAGCAGACTTCTTACATTCCACTCTCCGATTCGTAGAATGTCAGATTTTCTCTTTGTCACTTCTTTGATGATAACCCCGTCTCGAGTACTCCCCACCCAGAGATCTGAACGGGGGACTAGTTTACCCCCGGATTGGAATCTTACAAGGGAGGAGGCCATCATCACATGTAATTATGCATAGAGAGGTGCATATCCTCGGTAATAGCATTACGGGTGTAGTTTCCCGTTGCTTTCGGCCGTGCAGCAAAACGCAGTGTAGCTATTATTTGGCTCACATTATCAATATCTTAGCCGTCTATAAGACAAGTAAAGAATTGATTTATTCTGAAAGGCTGCTACTCCCTTTCAGAATAAGTAATAGAGCAATTCTACTAACATGTAGTTCCGTGAAGAACTAAAGCCTATTTTCATATATCCTACTTATATTAATTGCCACTATCAACATGCAAAATTTCAGTTTGATTGCTGTAATAGATTCGTTGATACAGAGAACCGACTAAATATTACGGATGGTCGCTATGTTGGATTTTTATACATGTAGGTCTTAGAGTTTTGTACTGCTACATGAAGATTATTGTGTACGTGTAGTATTCAAACTTCAATCGCATGATTAGGACACAAGAAGTAAAAACGAGATTTTAAAATTTCGCACAGTTGACATCTTGTGGTTATGGAAACAATTGAAATAAGTTAGATGCCATTGGATTAACATTTGAACAAGGATTTACTGTACCAAGTTTCACTGCACTCGGATGGTTAAATTGCGAGAAACGTCCATGTGAATATTTATACTTCGCATCGCTGCCATGTTGGATTTGTGATCACCAGGTTATTGAAAGTCCTATAGGTGAACTTATGTTAATAGCCCCTATGAACATAAAAAAATCAGTTAGATTGCTGTAATAGATTCGTAGATATTGAGATCCGTCTAAATATTTTGGATGGTCGCCATGTTGGATTGTTATATGTATAGGAGTAGTGGTTTTTGAGGGGTTCAGATCCCTCCACCTCCACACCCTCCACACAAGATGGCGGCAGCCCGATAACTCCCGAACCCGTGGTCGGATTTTGACAAATGAGGTGTCATTGAACTCGGTCTGACACCCCCTTTCCAATGGACAACATATTTCCACCCCAAAAATAAAACCTACCCCTACTAGGGGGTGAAATTGTATTTTTTTAGAGAATCTCTGTTTCCAAATGCAACATGTGAGAGTTTGAATGCCGATATGGAATGAAATGTTGTTCCACATAAAGTGCATATGTTCGGTGGAAAGCCACTATGAATTAGCATGCCCACTCATGGCTTTTGAAGAGGGTGGGGGAGCGGATCCCTGTGGATGGGTTATTGTTGACGGGTCATTGTTGGCGGGGTCATTGTTGCCGGGTCATTGTGGACGAGTCCTTGTGGACAGGTCCTTGTGGACGAGTCCTTGTGGATGAGTCGCTTTGGACTAATCCCTTTAGACCGATCCCTTTGGACTGGCTCATGAATTTATTTAAATTATGTCAAAGGGCCTAACTACATTTGTGTATGTTGAATTGACGTTGTTCACCACTACTATAATGGGATAACGATATGAAAGGAAAGTGACGAAATACATGTGAACATACAAGGGATCTAACTTGGTGGATGGATGTGTTCTAACGAGTCATTTGTAGTTGAATGAGAATAATACATGTTCTTAAGATGTTAAAACTGAGGAGATGGCACGTGTAGTAAGACGTCTTGTTACTTCCTGTGTCATATTACAGACATGACAGAGAGCGCGCAGATCTGTTGCTATGACTAACACTGCAGTAATTTGAAACCGCAAGTGTTCATTAAGACAATGGACGATGATCATGCAAAATTAGCAGTTATTGGATATTACACAGGTGTTCCATCCGGTGTCATGTTGCTGACATACCAGACAGCGCACACTGCTGTTACTATGACTGACGCTGCAGTAATTTGAAACCCCATATGTTGATTAAGACAATGGGTGATGATCATGCAAAGTCAGCAGTCATTGAATACCACACAGGTGTTCCTAGTGTACTTTGGACTCTCAACTGTATTGGGAAAGGAATTGCAATGATCTGCAAAAAACTGCTGACACGAGCGATGAGAGTTTATATAAGAGGGGTGTCATATATCTCCCTACTGTCAGTCTTTATTACTCGCTTTGAGTGAACAGTGCTCTATTACTGCTCAAGAGTTGTAAATAAAGCCGTTTTGGTAGAAAATCATTAAATTATTTTGCAAGATAAGTACTTATTATTAATGGATTGTAGTCTTTTATTACTAATTGATGTTGAAGTTATTGATTGGAATGTATTTATTGATTGCTTGATTGATTGATTTGTTTACAGATAATTGGGTACCTGTAGGTTACCAGATTCCTACAATCTGTTCATTCAGTGGCAGCAGTTGATCAATTATAAAAAGGTAAGTGCCCCTCTAATAACTTTTAAACAGCTAGAGTATTATTTTCCAATGTTCACTACTACATGTCAGTGAAAATGGTATATTTGGCAGTCAAAAGTTGGATCTACTTGACCATGGTGTGTAAAGCTAATTTTGTAGGTTAGATTTTGATTACCGCTCTATTAAGTCTGAATGTTCATTGCTAGGTGTCAGTGACAGAGGGAATATTTAAAGACTTAACCTCAGTTCACCTAACATAACCTAACTTTACCTAACTTAACCTTGACACGTGACATGTTTTACAAGTTTAAACTTGTTTTAAGACTGACTATGACGTCACACTTAGCTCACTTTACTGGCGATCGCTGGTTTCTATCACGTGACATGTTCTACAAGTTTAGACTTGTTTTAAGACTGGCTATGACGTCACACTTAGCTCACTTAACTGGTGATCGCTGGTTTCTATCACGTGACATGTTCTACAAGTTTAGACTTGTTTTAAGACTGGCTATGACGTCACACTTAGCTCACTTAACTGGTGATCGCTGGTTTCTATCACGTGATATGTTCTAAAAGTTTAGACTTGTTTTAAGACTGGCTATGACGTCATACTTAGCTCACTTAAATGGCGACTGCTGGTTTCTACCACTCTATCAAGTTCCAATGTTCATCGCTAGGTGTCAGTGACAGTGGTATATAGTAACCCCAGTTAGAACTACATGAAGTTAGACTTGCTAGGAGTTCAAAGATCGATTTAAATACCCTGCTATAACCATTGACTGGAATATAATTAAACTATCTATATTGTACTTTTGTTTTATTATTTATTAACATTTATTATTTCTTTCTTTTATAGGTAATTTCGAAAGTGATCATCATGTTCAAGTGTGGTGACTGTAAGAAACAGTTCTCAAGACCTGACAACCTTCAACGACATGCAAATGCTAAACATGGCATTAAAATGTTTGTGTGCAGTCATTGTGCTACCACATTTAACAGACAAGATAGTCTTGGACGGCATGTAAATTTAATGCATGTCAGTTCAGCACCTTTTTCATGTTCAGTTTGTGAACTTGATTTTTCTGCTGTAAAGCGATATCAATCCCACATGGTTGAAGTGCATGGGGAACAACAGGAATTAAAAACTGTAAAACCATCAACTAGCACGGAACCTTTAAATGAATGTAATGCTCAAAAGCGTAAACGTTCTCAAGATTGTGAAAATAGTTGTGCATCAAAAAGAAAGAAGAATGGTGAACCTTCAATAACCCATTGTGATGTTTGTAATATTGATATACCTTCTTCAATCATTCATGGACATTTACGCAGTATTCAACATAAAAATAACACTTGCCATGAAAAAAATTCTGGAAATGTTCAACAAATTGGTAGTGCATTTAAAAGTCGAATTGCTAGTTATAGACTTCATAGTGAAGAAAAAACTCAAAGTATTGAATCATTTTTAAAAAATGTTCAACCTACTGTGTTTGGCTTGGTAGGTAATGTTTTATTAGAGCATAAAACAATTAAAATGAATTTTGAACTTTTTGGACTCTATGTAGAAACTAAGAGCGAAGGTGAAATTACAGATATTAAATCTTTTAATACAAAAAACATAATTGTTAGCGAATCAACTAATATTAGTGATATATACCAAAATATTTCAAGTGCTATCATTGTGAAGAGTGAAGAGTTCCAGGAAAGGGCGTCAGGCTGGGCGTTAGTTGAAGTACATTATTTAGAAACCAACATGAATAAATATAATCCCCTTCGAGCATCATCATCATACGTTGATTTGCCAGGATGGATCAAACAGCATGCTTGTGTAAACGTTATGAATAATGATGACGCATGCTTTGCATGGGCTGTAACCTCAGCTCTCCATCCAGCAGTGGGACATGTGGAGAGAACATCATCTTATCCTCACTATTCTTCAGTGTTAGATTTAAAAGAAATAGAATTTCCTATGGCGATAAAAGACATTCAACGTTTTGAAGAGCTGAACAATGTAAGTATTAATGTTTATGAAATTGAAAATAAGAGTATAGTTGGTCCTCTATATTATACTCAGGAAAAAAAGGATGCTCATGTAAATTTACTATACATAACCGAAGGTGAAAATGCTCACTATTGTTGGATAAAACATTTATGTAGACTTGTTGGTAGTCAACTATCAAAATACAAAGGTAAGAAGTGGTTGTGCGATGGCTGTTTGCTATATTTCAGAAAAGAGGACCAACTAACTCAACATCAAAAATGGGGGTGTAATCATGTTCGTACGGTATTACCGACTCCTAAAAATAACATTCTAAAATTTAAGGATTATGAGAAACAGCTTCGAGTACCATTTGTTATATATGCTGACTTCGAGGCTTTGCTAAAACCATTTAATACATGTTCATCGAATCCAGCCCAACCTTTTACCAACACTACTCACATTCATGAACCTTTTAGCTTTGCATATTATATTAAATGTAGTTATGATGACTCTTTAAATAAGTTTGAGCTCTATAGAGGACCTGATGCACCTAAAGTTTTTATGGAAAGGCTTGAGAAAGATGCCATTCGTATATCCTCTATTTTAAATACGATCATTCCAATGGAGCCACTAACTTCCTCAGAGCAAATGAATTTTGAAACTGAAACTAATTGTTTTTTATGTGGTGAATGTTTATATTCAGACAGGGTTCGCGATCATGACCATTTAACAGGAAAATATCGTGGTGCTGCTCACCAAGAATGTAATTTAAATTATAGAGTAAGTAAATTCATTCCGGTCATTCTACATAACGGTAGCAAATACGATAACCACTTTATTGTTAAAGAATTTGGAGCTTCAGATGTGAAAATTGATGTGATTGCAAATAATAAGGAACAATACATATCGTTCACAAAATACATTAAAACTAGCAATAAAAAAAACATTAAACTGCGATTTTTAGATTCATTCCGCTTTATGCCGAGTAGTCTTGATAAGCTGGCTAGTAATTTAAAATCAGATCGGTTTCATGAAATTCAACGTGTCTTTCCTAAAGAAGATGATTTTAATTTGATTTTTCACAAGGGTATATTCCCTTACGAATATATTAACTGTGTGGAACGTCTTGAGGAGTGTTCTTTACCACCGAAAGATGCATTTTACAGTTCCTTAAACACAAGTCATATCAGTGATCAGGAATATTTACATGCACAACGTGTATGGGCACAGTTTAACATTCAAACTTTAGGAGAATTTTCAGCAGATGTTTTTTGAAAATTTTCGGAATATTTGTATGAAAACTTATGACCTTGATCCTTGTCAGTATTTCACAGCTTCTGGGTTAAGTTTCAGTTCAATGTTGAAAAAAACGAAAGTAAATTTAGAATTAATGACTGATATAGACATGATCAATTTTATAAAATCATCAATTCGAGGTGGATTAAGTCAATGTAGTGGACGGTACTCTAAAGCGAATAATAAATACATGCCTAGCTACAACCCTTGTGAAGAGTCAAAGTATATTGTCTACCTCGATGCAAATAACCAATATAGTTGGGCTATGAGTCAATATCTACCACTGAAACATTTTCGCTGGCTGACACAACCTGAAATTGATATCTTACATGTTGACACTCTTAATGATATCGATGATAAAGGATATATTTTAGAGGTAAATCTTGAGTACCCTAAAGAGTTACATGATGATCATAATGATTTACCATTTTGTCCTGAGAATATGAAATCTCCATACATCACATCACGAACAAAAATGTTAATTGCTAATGTAAATAATAAATGTAAATATGTAATACATTATCTAAACTTGAAACAGTGTCTACAGCATGGATTGAAATTAACTAAAATTCATCGCGTATTGCAATTTCATCAGTCAGCATGGCTCAAACCGTATATTGATCTAAACAATAATTTAAGAACACAGTCAACAAATGCGTTTGAAAAGGATTTTTATAAACTCATGAATAATAGTGTTTTTGGAAAGACTATGGAGAATGTTGATAAACGAGTTGATGTAAAGCTGATAACAAAGTGGGAGAATGATGGTAAAAGGTATGGTGCGAGCAACTTAATAAGCAAGCCTAACTTTCATAGCTGTTCAATTATTCATGAGGATTTAGTTGTAATACAAATGAATCGTCTTAAAGTAACTTACAACAAACCCATATATGTGGGTTACACTATTCTGGAAGTGTCAAAAAAACTTATGTATGAATTTCACTATGATTATGTAAAGAAAAACTATCTTGATAATGCTAAATTACTCTACACAGACACAGATTCTTTTATTTATGAGTTTAAAACTGATGATTTTTATGAGGATATCAAAACTGAGCTAAATAGGTTTGATACAAGTGACTATCCCGAGGATAATATTTACCATTTGCCTCTAGTAAACAAAAAGGTTCTTGGGAAATTTAAGGATGAATGTGCTGGTGTTATTATAGACACCTTTGTAGGTACAAAATCTAAATCATACTGCTATATGACAATTGATGATGTAGTAGTAAAGAAATTAAAAGGAGTGAAAAAGAATGTTGTTAGTAAAGAGTTAGATATAAGTGATTATAAAAACTGTATAGTTAGTAACCCACCTGTATTATATAAGAAAATGTGTGTATTTAGAAGTAAAAATCATCAACTACATACCAATTTGCTGAAAAAAGTTGCTTAAAGAATGAAGACAACAAACGATTCATTATACCCAACACGTTTGATACTCTTGCTTGGGGAAACAGTCGCATTGACGACTATTACTTTACTTAAGTCTAATGATCACTATATTTTAATATTTGTAGTATGTTTTATATTGTTTTTTTTGTAAGAACTGTAAGTAGAATGTATAATGTTAGGCTACTCTAGATTAGTAAAAATAAGATAAGTAATACATTTTAGTGTAAAATGTTTTGCTTTTGTATATTACGAAAACGATTTTAAAAAATGTATAGAATGTGTGAACTAAACAAGGGAAATGTAAAAAATGTAAAATGGAAATTGTAAATATCCATGTATGAAAAAGTGAAATGGCTATCACCATTTTAAAATTAAAAGACATTGTGATCTGGTAAACCTTGTTTTTATCTCACAACAACAAAAATGTACAGAATGTGTAAACTAAACAAGGGGAATGTAAAAAATGTAAAGTGGAAATTGTAAATATTCATGTGTGAAAAAATGAAATGGCTATCACCATTTTTAAAAATAAAAGACATTGTGATCTGGTAAACCTTGTTTTCATTTCAGAACAAATAGGGCTTTACAAAATAGAATACAAAGAAAGGCCAATTCCTCAATCCTTTACATTGTTCATGTCCACTCATCATTAACTTTCCTTTTATAGCCAACCTCTCCCCCACTGAGACATCACAGGATGTCAGACGTTGTTTAGCTCTTTTCAACAATACTTTATCCACTACACGTCTTAAAGCAGAATGACTATGACGATAAGAAAGGTCGTGTTCTTTACATGCTTGATCCAAAGAATTAATAGATATTCACTTAGCATAGGGTCTTGCGACCATGATTTTGGTACATGTTGCCTGATTTCTTTCACGGTATTGTCTGTCACATAATAAATGAACAACTTGGAGAATACTAATAATTCATCTTTGGTAAGACTATCCAGGATCTTGAGTCCATGATTTTGGTATAAGTTGCCAGATTTCTTTCACGGCATTGACTGTCACATAATAAATGAACAACTTGGAGAGCACCAATAATTCCTCTTTGGTAAAACTATCTGCATATCGATGACAGATAACCTTTTAGTTCCACCCTTAAAACAACAACACTACCTCTTGCATAATCTGCGATGTTGATGGCTCTTGAGACGTGAAAGATGGATTAAACATAACTTTTACATCAACAGGAGTTAGACTTTGCTCAGTAAACAATGCACTGTCATGAGCCACAGTATTTTTTTTCTTGGACTTGCTTTTTTTCTTTTCTTTATAAGTGTTTGAAACGGTGTATTAAAAGAGAATGATAAACATCCAAAGGGTAAATAGAGTAACAAATAAAGAGAAATGAAAATGATACTTCCATATCAATTGTCAAGCATGAACTAATCTCTAGCAAAGTTCACTCAATACTATAAAGAATAGTTTAAAGTGGGTGCAAAAGTGGGTGCAAAAGTGGGTGCCTAAGTGGGTGCAAAGTGGGTGCAAATGTGGGTGCATAAGTGGGTGAAAAAGTGGGTGCATAAGTGAATGCAATAGTGGGTGCAAAGGTAGGTACAAAAGTGGGTGAAAAATGCCCCCCTTTTTGAATCTCGCTAACACCCCCTTTTTAATCTATTTTTTGAAATTTTGACAAAGGGTCTAAGTGCACTTTTGTTAATATCTCGCGAACCAGTCTCTGTTGACGAGTCCTTGTTGACGGGTCCCTGTGGGCGGGTCCCTTTGGCATAATTTGGATAAAATGCATGGACCAGTCCATAGGGATCAGTCCATAGGGATCAGTCCAAAGGACCCGCCCACAGGGACCCATAAACAAGGACCCGTCAACAGAGACTGGTTCGCGAGATATTAACAAAAGTGCACTTAGACCCTTTGTCAAAATTTCAAAAATTAGATTAAAAAGGGGGTGTTAGCGAGTTTCAAAAAGGGGGGTATTTTTTCACCCACTTTTGTACCTACCTTTGCACCCACTATTGCATTCACTTATGCACCCACTTATGCACCCACATTTGCACCCACTTATGCACCCACTTTTTCACCCACTTATGCACCCACATTTGCACCCACTTATGCACCCACTTTTGCACCCACTTTAAACTATTATTTATAGTATTGAGTGAACTTTGCTAGAGATTAGTTCATGCTTGACAATTGATATGGAAGTATCATTTTCATTTCTCTTTATTTGTTACTCTATTTACCCTTTGGATGTTTATCATTCTCTTATAATACACCGTTTCAAACACTTATAAAGAAAAGAAAAAAAGCAAGTCCAAGAAAAAAAATACTGTGGCTCATGACAGTGCATTGTTTACTGAGCAAAGTCTAACTCCTGTTGATGTAAAAGTTATGTTTAATCCATCTTTCACGTCTCAAGAGCCATCAACATCGCAGATTATGCAAGAGGTAGTGTTGTTGTTTTAAGGGTGGAACTAAAAGGTTATCTGTCATCGATATGCAGATAGTTTTACCAAAGAAGAATTATTGGTGCTCTCCAAGTTGTTCATTTATTATGTGACAGTCAATGCCGTGAAAGAAATCTGGCAACTTATACCAAAATCATGGACTCAAGATCCTGGATAGTCTTACCAAAGATGAATTATTAGTATTCTCCAAGTTGTTCATTTATTATGTGACAGACAATACCGTGAAAGAAATCAGGCAACATGTACCAAAATCGTGGTCGCAAGACCCTATGCTAAGTGAATATCTATTAATTCTTTGGATCAAGCATGTAAAGAACACGACCTTTCTTATCGTCATAGTTATTCTGCTTTAAGACGTGTAGTGGATAAAGTATTGTTGAAAAGAGCTAAACAACGTTTGACATCCTGTGATGTCTCAGTGGGGGAGAGGTTGGCTATAAAAGGAAAGTTAATGATGAGTGGACATGAACAATGAAAAGGATTGAGGAATTGGCCTTTCTTTGTATTCTATTTTGGAAAGCCCTATTTGTTCTGAAATGAAAACAAGGTTTACCAGATCACAATGTCTTTTATTTTTAAAAATGGTGATAGCCATTTCATTTTTTCACACATGAATATTTACAATTTCCACTTTACATTTTTTACATTCCCCTTGTTTAGTTTACACATTCTGTACATTTTTGTTGTTGTGAAATAAAAACAAGGTTTACCAGATCACAATGTCTTTTAATTTTAAAATGGTGATAGCCATTTCACTTTTTCATACATGGATATTTACAATTTCCATTTTACATTTTTTACATTTCCCTTGTTTAGTTCACACATTCTGTACATTTTTTAAAATCTTTTTCGTAATATACAAAAGCAAAACATTTTACACTAAAATGTATTACTTATCTTATTTTTACTAATCTAGAGTAGCCTAACATTATACATTCTACTTACAGTTTTTACAAAAAAAAAATACAATATAAAACATACTAAAATATTACAATATAGTGATCATTAGACTTAAGTAAAGTAATAGTCGTCAATGCGACTGTTTCCCCAAGCAAGAGTATCAAACGTGTTGGGTATAATGAATCGTTTGTTGTCTTCATTACTTAAAGCAACTTTGTTCAGCAAATTGGTATGTAGTTGATGATTTTTACTTCTAAATACACACATTTTCTTATATAATACAGGTGGGTTACTAACTATACAGTTTTTATAATCACTTATATCTAACTCTTTACTAACAACATTCTTTTTCACTCCTTTTAATTTCTTTGCTACTACATCATCAATTGTCATATAGCTGTATGATTTAGATTTTGTACCTACAAAGGTGTCTATAATAACACCAGCACATTCATCCTTAAATTTCCCAAGAACCTTTTTGTTTACTAGAGGCAAATGGTAAATATTATCCTCGGGATAGTCACTTGTATCAAACCTATTTAGCTCAGTTTTGATATCCTCATAAAAATCATCAGTTTTAAACTCATAAATAAAAGAATCTGTGTCTGTGTAGAGTAATTTAGCATTATCAAGATAGTTTTTCTTTACATAATCATAGTGAAATTCATACATAAGTGTTTATGACAATTCCAGAATGGTGTAACCCACATATATGGGTTTGTTGTAAGTTACTTTAAGACGATTCATTTGTATTACAACTAAATCCTCATGAATAATTGAACAGCTATGAAAGTTAGGCTTGCTTATTAAGTTGCTCGCACCATACCTTTTACCATCATTCTCCCACTTTGTTATCAGCTTTACATCAACTCGTTTATCAACATTCTCCATAGTCTTTCCAAAAACACTATTATTCATGAGTTTATAAAAATCCTTTTCAAACGCGTTTGTTGACTGTGTTCTTAAATTATTGTTTAGATCAATATACGGTTTGAGCCATGCTGACTGATGAAATTGCAATACGCGATGAATTTTAGTTAATTTCAATCCATGCTGTAGACACTGTTTCAAGTTTAGATAATGTATTACATATTTACATTTATTATTTACATTAGCAATTAACATTTTTGTTCGTGATGTGATGTATGGAGATTTCATATTCTCAGGACAAAATGGTAAATCATTATGATCATCATGTAACTCTTTAGGGTACTCAAGATTTACCTCTAAATATATCCTTTATCATCGTTATCATTAAGAGTGTCAACATGTAAGACATCAATTTCAGGTTGTGTCAGCCAGCGAAAATCTTTCAGTGGTAGATATTGACTCATAGCCCAACCATATTGGTTATTTGCATCGAGGTAGACAATATACTTTGACTCTTCACAAGGGTTGTAGCTAGGCATGTATTTATTATTCGCTTTAGAGTACCGTCCACTACATTGACTTAATCCACCTCGAATTGATGATTTTATAAAATTGATCATGTCTATATCAGTCATTAATTCTAAATTTACTTTCGTTTTTTTCAACATTGAACTGAAACTTAACCCAGGAGCTGTGAAATACTGACAAGGATCAAGGTCATAAGTTTTCATACAAACATTCCGAAAATTTTCAAAAACATCTGCTAATAACAACACATCTGTCTTCAAATATATGTCTGAAAATTCTCCTATAGTTTGAATGTTAAACTGTGCCCATACACGTTGTGCATGTAAATATTCCTGATCACTGATATGACTTGTGTTTAAGGAACTGTAAAATGCATCTTTCGGTGGTAAAGAACACTCCTCAAGACGTTCCACACAGTTAATATATTCGTAAGGGAATATACCCTTGTGAAAAATCAAATTAAAATCATCTTCTTTAGGAAAGACACGTTGAATTTCATGAAACCGATCTGATTTTAAATTACTAGCCAGCTTATCAAGACTACTCGGCATAAAGCGGAATGAATCTAAAAATCGCAGTTTAATGTTTTTTTTATTGCTAGTTTTAATGTATTTTGTGAACGATATGTATTGTTCCTTATTATTTGCAATCACATCAATTTTCACATCTGAAGCTCCAAATTCTTTAACAATAAAGTGGTTATCGTATTTGCTACCGTTATGTAGAATGACCGGAATGAATTTACTTACTCTATAATTTAAATTACATTCTTGGTGAGCAGCACCACGATATTTTCCTGTTAAATGGTCATGATCGCGAACCCTGTCTGAATATAAACATTCACCACATAAAAAACAATTAGTTTCAGTTTCAAAATTCATTTGCTCTGAGGAAGTTAGTGGCTCCATTGGAATGATCGTATTTAAAATAGAGGATATACGAATGGCATCTTTCTCAAGCCTTTCCATAAAAACTTTAGGTGCATCAGGTCCTCTATAGAGCTCAAACTTATTTAAAGAGTCATCATAACTACATTTAATATAATATGCAAAGCTAAAAGGTTCATGAATGTGAGTAGTGTTGGTAAAAGGTTGGGCTGGATTCGATGAACATGTATTAAATGGTTTTAGCAAAGCCTCGAAGTCAGCATATATAACAAATGGTACTCGAAGCTGTTTCTCATAATCCTTAAATTTTAGAATGTTATTTTTAGGAGTCGGTAATACCGTACGAACATGATTACACCCCCATTTTTGATGTTGAGTTAGTTGGTCCTCTTTTCTGAAATATAGCAAACAGCCATCGCACAACCACTTCTTACCTTTGTATTTTGATAGTTGACTACCAACAAGTCTACATAAATGTTTTATCCAACAATAGTGAGCATTTTCACCTTCGGTTATGTATAGTAAATTTACATGAGCATCCTTTTTTTCCTGAGTATAATATAGAGGACCAACTATACTCTTATTTTCAATTTCATAAACATTAATACTTACATTGTTCAGCTCTTCAAAACGTTGAATGTCTTTTATCGCCATAGGAAATTCTATTTCTTTTAAATCTAACACTGAAGAATAGTGAGGATAAGATGATGTTCTCTCCACATGTCACACTGCTGGATGGAGAGCTGAGGTTACAGCCCATGCAAAGCATGCGTCATCATTATTCATAACGTTTACACAAGCATGCTTACGTTTGATCCATCCTGGCAAATCAACGTATGATGATGATGCTCGAAGGGGATTATATTTATTCATGTTGGTTTCTAAATAAAGTACTTCAACTAACGCCCAGCCTGACGCCCTTTCCTGGAACTCTTCACTCTTCACAATGATAGCACTTGAAATATTTTGGTATATATCACTAATATTAGTTGATTCGCTAACAATTATGTTTTTTGTATTAAAAGATTTGATATCTGTAATTTCACCTTCGCTCCCAGTTTTTACATAGAGTCCAAAAAGTTCAAAATTCATTTTAATTGTTTTATGCTCTAATAAAACATTACCTACCAAGCCAAACACAGTAGGTTGAACATTTTTTAAAAATGATTCAATACTTTGAGTTTTTTCTTCACTATGAAGTCTATAACTAGCAATTCGACTTTTAAATGCACTACCAATTTGTTGAACATTTCCAGAATTTCTTTCATGGCAAGTGGTATTTTTATGTTGAATACTGCGTAAATGTCCATGAATGATCGAAGAAGGTATATCAATATTACAAACATCACAATGGGTTATTGAAGGTTCACCATTCTTCTTTCTTTTTGATGCACAACTATTTTCACAATCTTGAGAACGTTTACGCTTTTGAGCATTACATTCATTTAAAGGTTCCGTGCTAGTTGATGGTTTTACAGTTTTTAATTCCTGTTGTTCCCCATGCACTTCAACCATGTGGGATTGATATCGCTTTACAGCAGAAAAAAACAAGTTCACAAACTGAACATGAAAAAGGTGCTGAACTGACATGCATTAAATTTACATGCCGTCCAAGACTATCTTGTCTGTTAAATGTGGTAGCACAATGACTGCACACAAACATTTTAATGCCATGTTTAGCATTTGCATGTCGTTGAAGGTTGTCAGGTCTTGAGAACTGTTTCTTACAGTCACCACACTTGAACATGATGATCACTTTCGAAATTACCTATAAAAGAAAGAAATAATAAATGTTAATAAATAATAAAACAAAAGTACAATATAGATAGTTTAATTATATTCCAGTCAATGGTTATAGCAGGGTATTTAAATCGGTCTTTGAACTCCTAGCAAGTCTAACTTCATGTAGTTCTAACTGGGGTTACTATATACCACTGTCACTGACACCTAGCGATGAACATTGGAACTTGATAGAGTGGTAGAAACCAGCAGTCGCCATTTAAGTGAGCTAAGTATGACGCCATAGCCAGTCTTAAAACAAGTCTAAACTTTTAGAACATATCACGTGATAGAAACCAGCGATCACCAGTTAAGTGAGCTAAGTGTGACGTCATAGCCAGTCTTAAAACAAGTCTAAACTTGTAGAACATGTCACGTGATAGAAACCAGCGATCACCAGTTAAGTGAGCTAAGTGTGACGTCATAGCCAGTCTTAAAACAAGTCTAAACTTGTAGAACATGTCACGTGATAGAAACCAGCGATCGCCAGTTAAGTGAGCTAAGTGTGACGTCATAGTCAGTCTTAAAACAAGTTTAAACTTGTAAAACATGTCACGTGTCAAGGTTAAGTTAGGTAAAGTTAGGTTATGTTAGGTGAACTGAGGTTAAGTCTTTAAATATTCCCTCCTTCACTGACACCTAGCAATGAACATTCAGACTTAATAGAGCGGTAATCAAAATCTAACCTACAAAATTAGCTTTACACACCATGGTCAAGTAGATCCAACTTTTGACTGCCAAATATACCATTTTCACTGACATGTAGTAGTGAACATTGGAAAATAATACTCTAGCTGTTTAAAAGTTATTAGAGGGGCACTTACCTTTTTATAATTGATCAACTGCTGCCACTGAATGAACAGATTGTAGGAATCTGGTAACCTACAGGTACCCAATTATCTGTAAACAAATCAATCAATCAATCAATCAATAAATACATTCCAATCAATAACTTCAACATCAATTAGTAATAAAAGACTACAATCCATTAATAATAAGTACTTACCTTGCAAAATAATTTAATGATTTTCTACCAAAACGGCTTTTTTTACAACTCTTGAGCTGTAATAGAGCACTGTTCACTCAAAGCGAGTAATAAAGGCTGACAGTAGGGAGATATATGACACCCCTCTTATATAAACTCTCATCGCTCGTGTCAGCAGTTTTTTGCAGATCATTGCAATTCCTTTCCCAATACAGTTGAGAGTCCAAAGTACACTAGGAACACCTGTGTGGTATTCAATGACTGCTGACTTTGCATGATCATCACCCATTGTCTTAATCCACATATGGGGTTTCAAATTATTGCAGCGTCAGTCATAGTAACAGCAGTGTGCGCTCTCTGATATGTCAGCAACATGACACTGGAAGGAACACCTGTGTAATATCCAATAACTGCTAATTTTGCATGATCATCATCCATTGTCTTAATGAACACTTGCGGTTTCAAATTACTGCAGTGTTAGTCATAGCAACAGATCTGCGCGCTCTCTGTCATGTCTGTAATATGACACAGGAAGTAACAAGACGTCTTATTACACGTGCCATCTCCTCAGTTTTAACATCTTAAGAACATGTATTATTCTCATTCAACTACAAATGACTCGTTAGAACACATCCATCCACCAAGTTAGATCCCTTGTATGTTCACATGTATTTCGTCACTTTTCTTTCATATCGTTATCCCATTATAGTAGTGGTGAACAACGTCAATTCAACACACACAAATGTAGTTAGGCCCTTTGACATAATTTAAATAAATTCATGAGCCAGTCCAAAGGGATCGGTCTAAAGGGATTAGTCCAAAGCGACTCATCCACAAGGACTCGTCCACAAGGACCTGTCCACAAGGACTCGTCCACAATGACCCGGCAACAATGACCCCGCCAACAATGACCCGTCAACAATAACCCATCCACAGGGATCCGCTCCCCCACCCTCTTCAAAAGCCATGAGTGGGCATGCTAATTCATAGTGGCTTTCCACCGAACATATGCACTTTATGTGTAACAACATTTTATTCCATATCGGCATTCAAACTCTCACATGTTGCAATTGGAAACAGAGATTCTTTAAAAAAATAAAATTTCACCCCCTAGTAGGGGTAGGTTTTATTTTTGGGGTGGAAATATGTTGTCCACTGGAAAGGGGGTGTCCGCCCGAGTTCAATGACACCTCATTTGTCAAAATCCGACCACGGGTTCGGGAGTTATCGGGCTGCCGCCATCTTGTGTGGAGGGTGTGGAGGTGGAGGGATCTGAACCCCTCAAAAACCACTACTTATAGGCCATAGTCATGTACCTTTAAAGGAATATTAATGCGTAGGTTCATTATTCAAACTTTCACTTCGATCGCATGATTACGATACAAGTAATAAAAACTTAATTTTAAAATTCGCACAGCCGCCGTCTTGAAGTTACGTAAACAATTGAACAAAATTAGATACCAGTGCATTACAATGTGTAGAGCAGACGTAAGAAAAGCTTGCCGAAAAATGCTGCGCAGATCTCCGGCCATGTTCGGGTGTTCGTGAGTGTTCGGTAGTGGCATACAACGCCCCTCCCACTTCCCGGCAGTAGCTGGCTAGCAGCAGTTCTGAACGGATTGTCTGCCCAGGCTTGGCAGGCTGACTGTGACTGGGGTTCAAGTGAGATCTCAGCGCGTGTATGTAATGTCATACACAGAAATAGCCTAAAAATACCGTTGAAGATGCAGGAAACAACAAAGAGATTAAGAATTATCTAATCGTAAAATAGCGCATATGTTTCCAGCGAGACGTGTTTCGTTTTTCATGAATGTATACACATTATAAATAACTTCCCTAGTTTGACTGTGTAAAGTTTTGGCACTCCCTAATTTAGAGCGAAACGGTGGCATTGCTAAGTACACTGAATATTATACACAATTTTCAAGGCTTTAGGTATTCAACTAACGCACTTTCAGCTACGAAATAAACATAAAATAGTAATAATACACACACACGTGTGATGGATGCCTCCTGCTCTCTACGTTTGGTTTACAGCTGTAGACAGTCTCGGAGCGAGCTGCGTTCTTGAAGAGTTGAGTGAGCAGTGAGCCCGGTAATCAGCATTACAGAAGCCCCGCAATGAGCATTAAAATACGCCGATTGATATTGGTATCTGCGCATCGTTGAGTTTCGGCAAGCTTTTCTTGCGTCTGCTCTACCAAGTTTCATTGCGTTTGGATTAATAAATCGCGAGAAAAGTCTATTTAAAACTTTCAACTTCGCTTGGCCGCCATGCTCGGTTTGTAGTAAATCGGTTTTTGAAAGTCTCATTCGTGAACTTCCAGCAGTACCCTTTATCTCCGTACACAATTTCAGGGTGATACCAGTAACAGTTTCAGAGATATACAGTAGAATGCCTAGAAATATTTTGCACAGCCGCCATCTTAAGGATATGTGAATAATTGAACGAAGCTAGATGTCGGTGCATTACGATGTGTATAAACATATACCGTACCATGTTTCATTGCGTTTGTTTGGTTAAATCGCGAGAAACGTCTATTTAAAAGTCGCAACTTCGCTTGGGCACCATGTTGGTTTTATAGTTACCAGGTTTTCAAAAGTCACATAGGTAAACTTCTAGTAGCTCCCTTTATCTTCGGGGGGCGTGGTGGCTAAGCGGTCTAGCTGTATGCCTCTCACCAAGGTGGTCCGGGTTCGATTCCCGGTCAATGCATGTGAGATTTTCAAAGTGAAATGCCATGTCCTGTGGTTCGGATTCCACGTAAAAAGGAGGTCCCGTGGCTCATGATCTCAAGATTAACGGTCACGTTAAACTACAAACTTCCTTTTTTTCATTTATCACCGTACAAAATTCCAGGATGATATCGGTAATAGTTTCGTAGATATTGAATTATGGTGAAATATTTCGCACAGCCGCCATGTTGGATTGGTGAGACGTAACAAAATTTGAAAGTCACGGTCGGGGTCGTCCGCAATAGTGCTATGAACTTACCGAGTTCATTGAAATCACTCCAGCCGTTTAGAAGTTATTAGGGGACACACACACACACACACGATCACACTGACACACGAACCAAAGATGATCTCATAAGCCTATTTTTTCATAAATGAAAATAGGCTGAAAATACTGATCTTCTACTAACAATTACACACCAAAATTCCACTAACGAAAATATACTAACGTTCCACCAACAACAAAATGCTACCACTGAAACAGTCACACTCACATGCATCCTCACACATCACAGTCTAATGAAACAATGAACTATATCTAATAAACATTGCAACTGCCACCAGACACACTCAAACACCACAGTCTAATGGAACAATGAACTATATCTAATAAACAAACTAACTACATACTTACAACTAAAACTAACTACATACTTACATTCCAGAAGAGGAAATGGAAAACAAAATTAAGAGTAAGGGAAACAAAAGACAGGGGGAAAGTAAATGCCCTCAACACTCTCAGAATGAGAATTAAGAAACTTGGAAGAAAGGAGAGCCAGGAAAAGAAGATAGGGAAGGTAAAGAGGAGAGGGACCGCCCCAAAGGCAATGGAAGAAGAAGAAAGACCGGACCCAGCTCAGGAAACCCTCGGGTTCGCCAACTTACGAACTCACCAGACGTGAGCCCTTGAACTTTATATACTGCTTAAGTGTTTGACTGTTGACCAAGTTGTCCTTAACTGAGACATTGGCTTTCTAAATAATGCTACTCGGACAGCATGAGTATCGGGTTCGATCTCCAACTGAGGTCACATTTTAAATTCTTACTCAAGATATATATTTATTTTCAGTTTCAGATTGTGCCTGTAGTAATGTAACAGTGACATGAGAACTGCTCCATAATGGAAGATTTGTTCTAGACAGTAGCCTTCATTTAATGCAGTAAATCAAACATGAGTTTGCTTGTGTCAAGCGAGTCCATGACGTCATATCTACCCTGGTTCATCTGCACACTATAAAGACATCCTCCCAATACTGCTGTAACTAAGCGCTATCAGTACATCAAATGAATTACATTCTGGCTTGTCGCGACATTTCAAGTAAGGGAATACAGCAAACAAAATATTAGGAAATAGAACTAGGTCATGACACTGCTCAATATTCAGCGTGTTTCGGAGATGAGTACGAATAATCTTACTGAAGGTAGAAACGAATGACCGCATTGGGTAAACTATGAGTGTTTTTAGATAGATTTCATTAGAGAGCTACCTATTGCAATGGGTGCCATGATTGCCATGGTGAGTGAGTGGTTATCGTGTCGGACTACCAACCCCAAGTTTGCAGGTTCGCTCCTGGCCATTGTAAGTGGCTTTTGAAAGGCGACAAAAATCATGAGACGCATGTGTTACGTTGTTGGCATGTTAAGGAACCCATTTGAATTCAGTTGGTCGTGTTTATCATGGTATGATTACCCTCGGGACTTTCCGCCAACACAAAGTTCCTCCTTTCTCTAATAGAAAGTGCTATAGTGACAAGGAGCTTAGATATCTAACCTCTATTAGTGCTAAAGGGCCTAAATGCAGGGAATGGAGTGGTCTGTCCAAAATTTAAAGTGGACAGTGTTACCCGCAGGGTTCCAAAGGGTAGGTACATAGAGTTTCGTTTACATCGGTGAAACCATGTAGATTTGTGCCAGAGAGCCTAAATGCGGGGAATGGAGTGGTCTGTCCGAAAATTCAAGTAGACAGTGTTACTCGTCGGATTCCTAAGGGTAACTATGTAAATTTGGGGTCAGATCTGTGAAATGGTGTAGATTTGAGCCAAACGGCCTAAATGAAGGGAATGGAGTTGCCTGTCCGAAATTTCAAGTGTACAGTGTTACTCGTCGGGTTGCAAAAGGTATGTATGTAGAATTTGGTTCAGAAGGGTGAAACGGTGTAGATTTGTGCCAAAGGGCCTAATTGCAGAGAATAGAGTGGTCTGTCCGAAATTTAAAGTGGACAGTGTTACCCGAAGTGTTCCCAAGGGTAGGTATGCAGATTTTGGTTCAGATCGGTGAAACGGTGTAGATTTGTGTCAAAGGGCCTAAATGCAGGGAATGGAGTGGTCTGTCCAAAATTTAAAAAGGACAGTGTTATTCACAGGGTTCCAAAGGGTAAGTATACAAATAATGGTTCAGATCGGTGAAACGGTGTGGATTTGTGCCAATGGGCCTAAATGCAAGGAATGGAGTGGTCTGAGAGAAATTTAAAGGAGACAGTGTCCTGCAGTATTCCAAAGGGAAAGTATACACATTTTGGTTCAAATCGGAGAAACGGTGTAGACTTGTATAAATAACAGACAGACAGACAAACGGACAAACATTGAGCTTTATATACAGGATGTAACAAAAATGTACGGCACAAAATCCAGGACACATTCCTCACACGTAGAGGAAGAAATTATGTTATATGAACATAGGTCCGGAAACGCTTTGTTTCCATGTTATACCTCATTGTTTCCAACTCATTAACTATGGGAACACGCAAGAATGGAACGTACCGGCATAACACATGTGATTATGTGGAGAACAGCCCGAGTTCTTCCTCATAATGGGAGAACAGCTTAAGACAAAATAACTACTTTGAGATGAGCTGTTAGACTGAATAATTGGGCTAAGGAAATTCGGGTTGGTTCTTTTAACTTCACACATGAACATTTAAGCGTTAACAGAGTATAAATTTTATTAAATTATAACACATGCTAAATATATAACAATGGAAAATACTCGGGATTGGAAATTATATTAACGTTGGCACAACATGGTGCTATTTAAAAGAGTTCATTATTCTTCAATATAAACTATTTTTGTAAAACTCAGCAATTCTTCTAGGTTTATGCCGTGTCTTTTAATTCACTGGCCGTGAAAGCCAATATACCATTTTCTTGGAAGCCTTCATAGGGAGGTTGAGGCTGCTTGGGCTTTTAGTTCTCGCATTCAAGAGGTGCAGTTGCACCTTATATAAAGGGAGGTGGCGCGCAGTTCGCTACTCCAGTGGGGGTCCGGGCGGGGACACCAAGAACCTGCCGATGAGCCAGCTTGGTGTCCTAGGTGAAACCCCACACAAGACACGGCATAAACCTAGAATATTGCTGAGTTTTAATTCACTGGCCGTGAAAGCCAATATACCATTTTTTTGGAAGCCTTCATAGGGAGGTTGAGGCTGCTTGGGCTTTTAGTTCTCGCATTCAAGAGGTGCAGTTGCACCTTATAAAAAGGGAGGTGGCGCGCAGTTCGCTACTCCAGTGGGGGTCTGGGCGGGGACACCAAAAGCCCGCCGATGAGCCAGCTTGGTTTTCTAGGCGAAACCCCACACAAGACACGGCATAAACCTAGAAGAATTGCTGAGTTTTAATTCACTGGCCGTGAAAGCCAATATACCATTTTTTTGGAAGCCTTCATAGGGTGGTTGAGGCTGCTTGGGCTTTTAGTTCTCGCAGTCAAGAGGTGCAGTTGCACCTTATAAAAAGGGAGGTGGCGCGCAGTTCGCTACTCCAGTGGGGGTCTGGGCGGGGACACCAAGAGCCCGCCGATGAGCCAGCTTGGTGTTCTAGGCGAAACCCCACACAAGACACGGCATGAACCTAGAAGATTTGCTGAGTTTTAATTCACTGGCCGTGAAAACCATCTTTTTGGAAGCCTTCATAGGGAGGTTGAGGCTGCTTGGGCTTTTAGTTCTCGCAGTCAAGAGGTGCAGTTGCACCTTTTATAAAGGGAGGTGGCGCGCAGTTCGCTACTCCAGTGGGGGTCAGGGCGGGGACGCCAAGAGCCCGCCGATGAGCAAGCTTGGTGTCCTAGGCGAAACCACATACAAGACACGGCATAAACCTAGAAGAATTGTTGAGTTTTAATTCACTGGCCGTGAAAGCCAATTGACCATCTTTTTGGAAGCCTTCATTGGGAGGTTGAGGCTGCTTGGGCTTTTATTTCTCGCAGTCAAGAGGTGCAGTTGCACCTTATTAAAGGGAGGTGGCGCGCAGTTTGCTACTCCAGTGAGGGTCCGGGCGGGGATACCTAGAGCCCGCCGATGAGCCAGCTTGGTGTCCTAGGCGAAACCACATACAAGACACGGCATACACCTATAAGAATTGCTGAGTTTTAATTCAGTAGCCGTGAAAGCCAATTGACCGTCTTTTTGGAAGCCTTCATTGGGAGGTTGAGGCTGCTTGGGCTTTTATTTCTCGCAGTCAAGAGGTGCAGTTGCACCTTATTAAAGGGAGGTGGCGCGCAGTTTGCTACTCCAGTGGGGGTCCGGGCGGGGACACCAAGAGCCCGCTGATGAGCCAGCTTTGTGTCCTAGGCGAAACCCCACACACGACACGGCATAAACCTAGAAGAATTGCTGAGTTTTAATTCACTGGCCATGAAAACCAATATACCATCTTTTTGGAAGCCTTCATAGGGTGGTTGAGGTTGCTTGGGCTTATAGTTCTCGCAGTCAAGAGGTGCAGTTGCACCTTATATAAAGGGAGGTGGCGCGCAGTTCGCTACTCCAGTGGGGGTCCGGGCGGGGACACCAAGAGCCCGCCGATGAGCCAGCTTGGTGTCCTACTATAGGATTTTTTATTATGGATACTCGAGTTTAGGCCTTAATTACAACCAAAACAACAGACCTATTGAAAAACGAGTTATACCAATATTTTCCTTGTTTAATTTTGCGTTAGACTGTATAAGCCAATTGTTTTCAAGGTTATTAATTATTTATTTATTTGTGGTTGTATGAAAAATTGTCCGTGTTTTGGACGTCTTTTATTGGAACCGCTCACTTAAAACTATATACAGGGAAAATTACTTGGTGGAGGGTAATGAAATTTTTATATGTGATAGGCACAAGTATTGGTAGTGCAAATCTCAAGTTTCAATTTTGTTGAACTACCCAATAAAATATTCTTATACTTTTTCTGACGTAACGTTTTCTCAGCCCAGGATAAACGTACAGTAGGAATCTGGGTCTCATTTTGAAGCTCTCATTCGTGATTATCGGACACTACGACCACTGTAAACGTACAGTGTGTTGACGAATTTATGAAGAGTAATATTAATGGGAGGTTTTGTGCTTTCCGGCTCGTGCGATTAAACTCGGGTGAGCCGGTGAATTCGAGTGCAGCGCTGCGGGGCAGTTGTGTAATGGAATGCGACTGACCTGGCTATGTTCACATGATATTTTCAGTCTTCCTGTTTACTACTTATAGGCCACATCACATCACATCCTAATGCCTCAGAGACCACCATTGTCTGAGGGCGAACTTGCGCTAACATATTACAAAATGGTAGAAGTATGGAAGCAATGAATATTTTATGCCGAGAAGCTGGTAGGTTTTAGCTTAGGGTTAACTCTATCTAAGGGATGATGATAGGAGAGAAAAGGAGATAGGTTTTGGAGTGGAAAAAAGTATTGGTAAACAGGCTTAGAATCCAACTCTAAGTTTAAGCAAGTTAAGGATAATTAAGCAGTGCCAAGTCTAGGAGGAACCTAACTACAGCGGGGGCCTGTCTCGGGCAGGCGGAGAACGCAGCGTGAATTAAGGCTACCTGCAAGCGCTCGGTGAATGCATTTTCCCTCTCGAGCCGGTATTCCGGTACTATGGGGACGGGTGACAATCTGGCAAGGCAAAGTGAGCCGAGAAAAAAAAGAAAGTACTAACTTTCCTTTTAGAGAGATTAGGATTTTTAATGTATTCAAGAATGCTGGAAGGATTTGCATGTGGGGTAATAATTTTATTTCTGGGCACTGTTGGATCCCCGGAAAACGACCGAGTGTTCCCAGAGAGGGAAACGATAAAGCAGTTTTAATGCTGTTTGTAATAATTTTACTAATTTTCTTGACAATTTTAAAAGAATACCAATTGTGCGCCTAAGGAAGGCTAAGCTTTTACCCTGCAAGGTACCGACTAAATGTTTAGAAAAGTGGAGGACCTCAACCTAACTCAATCAAAACTAGAATTTTTGGAAACAAACCATAAGAGGAAAATCTCAACAAGTAGGAAGCTTGCAGAGCTAGCTTTGCTTGCCTTAATGGCTTACTAGAATTGGCTAAGAAAACCAAGAGAAACTTTGAAAACGTTATTACTTGAAGTTTTAGTTCAAATGCAACAAGTAGTAAAACCTTTATTATTTGAATGATTATTAGTTTTCGTAAAGAGGGCTTACGCCTATGGGAAGAGTCAGGGAAGTAAAGGTCCTGCCTAATCGTTATTCTAACGGTAAAGATAAAGAACAAAGAGAAACAAGTAGTTTATTTAAACTATAAATATAAACTTTGGAAACTTAACATTTGGTAGATTCAAAATATTATCTTTTAAAGTTAGAAGAATCTTTTCATTGGTTTGTTCTACAAATCCAAAGGTCTCAGACCCAACAAGGTAAAAGTTTACTATGAATAATAGTGTACAAGTTTCGAACTTGTGAAAGCACCAAAATCTTTCAAAGATTTTAAAGGTTATGCTTTGAATAATAAATGGAGAAATAATTATAAACCATGCATAATTTTGATGGTTTGATTATGTGCAATTCAAGCACTTTTAGAATGCCACCATGACAATCTGAAAGGCTATAAACAGATCTTTGATTCCTGATAATTACAGGAAAGAACAAAAAATTACAAGTGGAAATTACCGCTATTTTACACAGAAATTGCTATGTTAAACATACAACGTGTACAGGTCGTATTGACGAATCCTGAAGAAAAGAGATTGAGTACAAAAGATTAATGATTAGAAAATTAACAATTCCTGTACTAGCAGGAAAACTTTCTACAACTTCTTGTATTTACGCAGAGTTAATAAATTGTACATGGAGAAAAATGGGAGGGCGCCAAACTTAGGGCGAGGCCTCATAGAGAAATAACTAGGTACATAAGTTAATTTAAATATTGTTAGTAGGGGGTGTTTAGAAAAGGAGAATGGGTATGTAATGTTCTGGCCAATTTTATTTTCTCTCAACCGAACGCGGCGCGGAAGATAATTTTCACACGCAGATTCGAAGCACGGATAGTTTTTTGACAAGTTGAAAAATTTCGCTATTGCAATGTATGTGAGTTCGTAAAGTAGGAAAATGTTATTGCGTTTGTGTAGCACACTTGTTTTAAGTTGAGCTTGACTGAATTTATTGAGTTAAAAGTTTATGAGTTGAAGTTGAATGATGAGGTAATGTTCCCACGGTGGCAAGCAAATTAGTTGTTGATCAGCAGTTTATGTAACGAAGATTCCTCAGTGAGGACAAGTATTCCCAAATTTAGAGTAGAAAATACTAGATTGCTTGAATAGTAGAAAGATTGGTTGCCATAGAAAGTTCCAGAGCAGTGATGACTGTTAAATGGGGCAATAGAAATCTCTCGGAGGAAAGCTAAGTTTTATATACAGTGCGTAATTTGAATGAAATCCTTCGAAGTGAGAAAGTATTCTCAGTTATTTGGTAAGCGAAGCACTAAATTTCAATTTAGAAAGTCAGCTTTGATAGACATAGCCTGTCAAAGAAAGATCCCTCGAGGACGGTTTCGCATAACATTTCGCAATTCCACACACTGTCTATAAAATTGGATTAAAAGCATTTAGCTATTTAAAACCATTAAAATACTTTTAAAAATATTGAAGTTTGGTACTTAGCTATTTGTGCATGTAGAGCTGGCGATGGTTCCTGTTGACGGTAGGTCTAAAATACAGACATGGCGTCTGATTTAAAATGTCTCGTTAAGACAGGGGACAAGCCCGTGAGAGGACTTCAAACTGTATGCTCAAAGGCTAAAGCAGAACTGAGAGCGAGCGATAGGTTTGACGACTAAAGCTCGAGTGAGAGCGTGTACAGGAACAGCGTGTACAGAGGTGAACGATACCGTACACGTCATAAGTAGGCGAGCGAGGGGGTAGGGGAAGGAAGCAAAGGAGTTTATACAAACATGGGAAACATTATAAACACAAAATTTCTCATCCAAGCAAAGCTTCTTCATGGGGTAGTAAGCTGGTGACGAACACGACGCCTGGCGGATTGATGAGGAAGTCTTCGTGACCTGAGGCGATCGAAGAACTTCAGAAGGTAGCTGTTAAGTGCGCCTAGGCCGGTTCCGCAGGATATGCGCTTCTGGAACAAACTTATACCAAACATTAGCAAGTGTACGGGACAAACAGAATGTAAAAGTTCGCTGTTGGTGTCTGCGGGAGCGAAACCTAAATAAATGAATTAATATCAAAGAATAAAGAGCAGCAAAAGCCAACTCTGCCTGACCGTGTATTTCGAGAAATACACCGGAAGCCTTGCGTACCGTTGCTCCTGAACTCTGAAACAATGTATTAAACACGCTAAAAGAATTGAAGTCCACGACAGGAAGATAGATGTCCTGTATGAATATGTCCCTCATTTCGAGCCGGTCATAATTAACACGAATGACAGCAGTTCTGATTCATCGGAACAGAGCCATTCTTCAGACGAAGAATACTGACTGAATTAAATATTATAAAGATATTATGTAAATAATGTAAATAGCCCATGTAAAAATTGTGTAGTCCGACATTTCCAAATTAGGAAGACAAACCATTTTTAAGCCTGCCATTGAATGTCCAAAGCTCTTATGTGGAAAAGGTGATGGAAAATGAAATTTGTACGAGGAATGAAAATAAAAGTTTGATAGGAAATTTAAAGCAGTGTTCGTTCGTTATGACAATTGCAACATAACGCGGCAACGCTGCACGGATTTTACAAGCCCGCTCGCTTTAAATCGCACGGGCCGGAACGCACAAAACCTCCCATTAATATTACTCTTCATAAATTCGTCATCACACAGTACGTTTACAGTGGTCGTAGTTTCCGATAATCACGAATGAGAGCTTCAAAATGAGACCAAGATTCCTGATGTACGTTTATCCTGGGCTGAGAAAACGTTACGTCAGAAAAAGGATAAGAACTTTTTATCGGGTGGTTGAAAAAATTGAAACTTAAGATTTGCACTTCCAATACTTGTGCCTATCAGATATAAAAATTTCATTACCCTCAGCCAAGTAGTTTTCCATGCATATAGTTTTAAGTGAGCGGTTCCTGGAAAAGACGTAAAAACACGGACAATTTTTCATACAGCCACAAATAAATAAATAATTAATAAACTTGAAAATAATTGGCTTATACAGTCTAACGCAGAATTAAACAAGGAAAATATTGGTATAACTCGTTTTTCAATAGGTCTGTTGTTGGTTTGGTTGTAATTAAGGCCTAAACTCGAGTATCCATAATAAAAAATCCGATAGTAGGCGAAACCCCACACAAGACACTGCATAAACCTAGAAGAATTGCTGAGTTTTAATTCACTGGCCGTGAAAGCCAATATACCATCTTTTTGGAAGCCTTCATAGGGAGATTGAGGCTGCTTGGGCTTTTAGTTCTCGCAGTCAAGAGGTGCAGTTGCACCTTATATAAAGGGAGGTGGCGCGCAGTTCGCTAATCCAGTGGGGGTCCGGGCGGGGACACCAAGAACCCGCCGATGAGCCAGCTTGGTGTCCTAGGCGAAACCCCACACAAGACACGGCATGAACCTAGAAGAATTGCTGAGTTTTAATTCACTGGCCGTGAAAGCCAATATGCCATCTTTTTGGAAGCCTTCATAGGGAGGTTGAGGCTGCTTGGGCTTTTAGTTCTCGCAGTCAAGAGGTGCAATTGCACCTTATAAAAAGGGAGGTGGCGCGCAGTTCACTACTCCAGTGGAGGTCCGGGCGGGGACACCAAGAGCCCGCCGATGAGCCAGCTTGGTATTCTAGGCGAAACCCCACACAAGACACGGCATAAACCTAGAAGAATTGCTGAGTTTTAATTCACTGGCCGTGAAAGCCAATATACCATCTTTTTGGAAGCCTTCATAGGGAGGTTGAGGCAGCTTGGACATTTAGTTCTCGCAGTCAAGATGTGCAGTTGCACCTTATATAAAGGGAGGTGGCGCGCAGTTCGTCACTCCTGTGGGGGTCCGGGTGGGGTCACCGAGAGCCCGCCGATGAGCCAGCTTGGTGTCCTAGGCGAAACCCCACACAAGACACGGCATAAACCTAGAAGAATTGCTGAGTTTTAATTCACTGGCCGTGAATGCCAATATACCACCTTATTTTTGTAAACATTTGCACTTGCTTGAAATAAATTATCAATATAATCCTTAAAAACACTTAGAAAGAGGGGAGAAATGATTAAAAATTATATTCAAAAGGAAACCACGTATCTTCTGCGGCGATGTAAGATGACTAGAAAGTTTTAGGTACGGCGAGTCGGCCGTGGCCTTAGCTGGCTAGCTGGACGGCGGAAGCTTCTAGTTTCAAGTTACTAGACGTTGCGGTAAGGATGTCCAGCATGCAGAAATGATGGCTCTGCTTAGAGGAAGCCCCTTCTTTGTTAAATCAGATGTATATTTGGTGGAAGGTAACAGAGGAGTAACGAGTAAGTTCCCATCTTGTAGAGCGGAGCGAAATATGATCTGAGCTGACAACAACTCAACTTGTTATGATCATATTCACGGATGCCGATCAGTGTGGCATGCTGTGACAGCGATGTATTATGCGGCCGTCATCGTAGCGAGGTGAAGTGTTGATTGAACTGTCGTGCAGCAGAAGTGCACCGTCGAAGTGAAGCGTGGAATGAACATCGGGGTGAAGAAAACCTCCATTTAATTAGTGCCAGTGAAATTTTTTGAACCACTACAAGCTGGCAGGCGATGATTGGCTGAAGCGGTAGAAATGACGTCAGTCCGTCACGTAAGCGGCAAGCAAGGAACCACACAAGCCAGTAGTGTTCTCGCCGCTAGACAAGTGTACACCTAAAACATGCCTGAGGTAAGAGTCTTAGAAATTTATGGTGAAGGATTGACAATATAATGCAAGCATTAATGCACTTAAATTAATATTACTCGTTCGGTGGTCTAGAGAAACTAAAAACATTTGACTAGTAAATGCGACAGCTAAGTAACAGATAAATAATCATGTTTAACATCACGAAAGTGATCAACATACAATTCTTGTTCACAGGAGAAGTTCAATATGCCCTCCGTGCGCATTGATAAATGCATCAACCCAACGTCGTAGTGAATCTCGGATTTGGTGATGTATCCCTGGAGGATGGTTTCTCAGACTTCCACAATACGGGCACAATTACAATTTCACCCCCCCTAGTAGGGGTAGGTTTTATTTTGGGGTGGAAATATGTTGTCCATAGGAAAGAGAGTGTCAGCCCGATTTCAACGACACCTCATTCATCAAAATCCGACCATGCGTTCGAGAGATATCGCGCCGCCGCCATCTCGGTGGAGCCTGAACCGCTAAAAAAATACTACTCACGGAGACTCTGAACATCTTGTACTGGGGCCCAATGCACAAGAGCTTTCAAGTGCCCTCACAAATAAAAGTCCAGTGATTTTAGGTCCGGTGAGCGTGGAGGCCAGGCAATTGGCCCACCTCTACCTATCCATCAGTCACAAAATCTGTTATTTAGAAGCCGACGGACATTAACAATAACATGAGAAGGTGCTCCATCGTGTATGAAGTACATGTTTTGTCGCACAGCTAAGTCGCATGGCAACAGGGCCATGTAATACAAAAAGAGGCGGTGCACCTACGATAATGACTACATAACCAGACGTAACCAAGACTGCATGTTCCCTATGATTCTAACGTTCTGTTCTTGTCTGTTTCCCCTGCTTAATGAGTTGGAGACAATGGGTTGTAACATGGAAACAAAGCGTTTCTGGACGCATGTTCATATAACACAATTTCTTCGTCTACCTGTGAGGAATGTGTCCAGCATTTTGTGCCGTACATTTTTGTTACACCCTGTATTAAGTTGCAGGTTCAAACTGTTGGCACCCTGGGCGCCATTGTAGATGAAGTCTACTCCACATGATGTGCTAACATTAGCTAAGTTATTGGTAATGCAGGTTCAAACTGTTGGCACCCTGGGCGCCATTGTAGATGAAGTCTACTCCACATGATGTGCTAACATTAGCTAAGTTATTGGTAATGCAGGTTCAAACTGTTGGCACCCTGGGCGCCATTGTAGATGAAGTCTACTCCACATGATGTGCTAACATTAGCTAAGTTATTGGTAATGCAGGTTCAAACTGTTGGCACCCTGGGCGCCATTGTAGATGAAGTCTACTCCACATGCTGTGCTAACATTAGCTAAGTTATTGGTAATGCAGGTTCAAACTGTTGGCACCCTGGGCGCCATTGTAGATGAAGTCTACTCCACATGATGTGCTAACATTAGCTAAGTTATTGGTAATGCAGGTTCAAACTGTTGGCACCCTGGGCGCCATTGTAGATGAAGTCTACTCCACATGCTGTGCTAACATTAGCTAAGTTATTGGTAATGCAGGTTCACTCATTTGGCACCCTGGGCGCCATTGTAGATGAAGTCTACACCACATGATGTGCTAACATTAGCTAAGTTATTGGTAATGCAGGTTCACTATGTTGGCACCCTGGGCGCCATTGTAGGTGAAGACCACACCACATGCTGTGTTAACATTAGCTAAGTTATTGGTAATGTGGATTCACCTTCATTCCCGGTATGCTGCAAAGAATCAACTTTTCAATCAGTACCTACTCCAATCTCCTCATTGGCCCTTTTTTTCTATTACAAACTGTGAGTCCCCTTACAGTAGCAGACATATAATTCTTCTTGTTACAAGCAGCAGTATTGATGGTACATACTCTACAGTATGCCTTTCACTTACTCTAACTTCTTTTTTAACAATTGCAGTGATTTGTTAAAGAAAGTCTTGTAACATTCTAAAGGTTCCTGGATTCTCAAAAGTTATGCTCGTGCAAATATTGGCAGCCTAGTTGCTTGTTACTCAGTGATACGTGCACTTGTTATGTTCTAGGACCTTTTATAATCTTATGCCTAAAAATTTAAAAATACATGTACATTATTTTGTCCTCAATCCTTACCGCCATTACTTCTATAGGTGTACTGATCTCAGCAGTTTCCTTCGCTTGAAGATTCACTTAAAAAGGAGGTAGTTCACTATAAATTACAGAAATGGAGGTTATAACCACTAATACTGTATAATGTTCATCTCTAGTAAAATGTGATGGAAAGTCGTTCAGTCTCCACTTTAGCTGACCAGTGCTGTACATATAAATGGTTATTTGTGTAAAAGTATTAACACAGAAATAAATTATTCCATCTTATCCCAAGGTTGAGGATGAAGAATTGCAGGAACAAAACGTGTTGCAAGTAGAAATCACTTAAATGAGTAAGTGTTCAACATACAATATACGTGATCTTTCGCTTTACGTGTGCATAGCTGTAAATTTTGAATTTGAATAAGACTTATTTGTTACGTCAGATATGTCTCTCATTGTGCCTCATCATTGAAGTAGATATTGGTATTAACTTTCAATTGAGTGTCACACAAATTGTCCATTCTCCTTTAGTGTTCTGACTGTCTGGAAAATTTTATGAAACGTCAGTCAGTCTGTTGATGGAAATAAGCCTGGAAGAAATACACATGACGCAGAGATAAGAATGCGATTTAGTTTTGTAAGGAATATCCATTACTTCACTCTTCCCCACTGTGTCCTCATACCATATATTTCTTCTGTAACCCAAAACAAAAAGTGTATACAGCTTTCCATTCACTCAAAATTACTCCAAAAAGAATCCCATTAAAGATCTAATGCAACCAATCATAAACCATAGGTGGGTTTTGGATATTTGAGTGGTATCAACATTATACAACATAATGATGCTAGGTTTTTGTAGGATAACAGTTCATAGCTTGTGAGAACATGTAATGATGCCCCAGGGTTTATTAAGCACGTTGAATTCCCAGTGGTGGTTATTGCGTACGTTTTTCAGGTAGAGAAGTACATATTGGAGAGAAAGATCGTGTAGTGAGGTACACATTCGGTAAGCAGGACTTGTATAGAATTGCACATTCGGTAGACAGAACTTGTCGAGAAATATACATTGGCAAAACTGGGTTTTCTTGAAGCTCTTGTATTGTCAAATACATGGTTAATGCAAGATGAGTTTTCCTGGTCGGAAAGGGTTTTATGAAGTACTTTTGTGCAACTAAATCCTCAACGCTTATCGTACAAATTGTAGCCGCCCAAGGTCATCAACGCAAATAAGAGCGTTAAGTGTAGAACCGTTATATTCAAATTATTCTCAAGGTCTGCGGTCAATGCTTCAGATCTTGATGTCACTTCCAAGTCGTTCAAAGCATAAACATATCTCGTCAATATATTTTGTTGGAATAACCCCAAATAACTGATAACCATCTGCAACTTTTTAAGACATCACAGAAAACAGACCATGGACGCTAGCTTGTAGAAATTGACGTGGAGCTTAGCCATGATTGTCAGCATGAAGTTGAGTGATTTGCACGTGCCATTGAGTGCCCGATATCGTGCGAAGCACTCTGTTCTAAACAACCTGCAATTTGTTGATCAAGGTGGGGGCGGCGAACCCACACACAGGGCAGGAGAGGTCACACAATAGTGTGGTAAGTCAGGAGTTGTTGAATTCATCGAGGTTGCTCCGGGACCTTGGTAGAGGCCTGTTCTATGCTAGTTAGCTTTTCGCTTGTATGGCACGCTGAGTTATATCCTTGTTGAAAGTAAGTCCTTTATCTAGAGCGGTTCTTGGGTTCTTTGTCGCTGACTGCCATCTGATAACTGCACCGGAAAAGCTGAGATCCTGGACTCCGGTGAATTTACGATTCCTAGTAAACATAGTAGCTACGGCATTTCTCGAACCAAGGTTCGACGTTATTGGGGGTCATGTAGGTTTTCTTCAACTCCAGGGAGTGTTGGAGATCGCGGTATCTACCGCACATAGGAGGAGTTTCGCGTTATCTGTTTTAGGAACGTCATATACGTTGATATTGAATAGCGAGGGGGAGATAACACTGCCCTACGGTACTCCGGCTTAAAACCTCTTAACAGAGGATTGGGCGTCAGCTCCTTTTATACCTTCGAGTAGCGCCCCGTTTACAAACACTTTTCATACACTACGGGAATTTGGGTGTTCTGCCACACGAAGCACGCTCAAGATTCCGAAACAACTCGCGTCTTGAACTAGCTGTTTCATTTCACGGAGTTTTCGGCGAATAGCAAGCTTAAATCTGCTTTGGAAGACCTGGCGAGCGAGCATACGTTGAATATGACCAAGCCAACGGATCTTTGCCTCTGTCGTGATAGGAGGATCTTCAAAGAGATTATAAATATATTTATTTTGTGCCAACTTGCCATTCCCCACTAACTTGGGTAGGTCCATATATTTTCCTCAGTTTATTCCTTTCTCAGCTGTTGAGTCGATCTTCACTTTGCTGTGTCATCACCCATGTCTCACATCCACTACCGGTCGTATAGTCACTTTATAAATGGCTTTCTTACATCTGCGTGATAACGTTCTGGAATTCAACACATGGGTAATGACAAAATAACTTGCATTAATTCTCTCGTTCTTCTTTCTTTCTCCGTTAGGGTCTCCTGAGGACCACGAACCAATATCAATGTTTAGTCCTTCGTTGTTCTTCCTTCTTCCTCCAGTGCTCCTTCATCTTTTCGCTGTGTGTCTTCTTTCTCCCTTCCGACCGTTTTGAGCCTGTTTCTTATATTGCCTTCCTTGAAGTCCTTCCATTCCCAATACCTGTTTTTTGAAAATTTCTCTCTCTAGTGCATCTTCTTCTCTTACATTGCTTTTTTCCAAATCTTTCTTTACTTCTTGAAACCAGGCTGTTGTCGATTTCTTTTTCCAAAGATACCCTATTTAAAAATCTGTTTGGTTAACCTGCTATCATTCATTCTATATAAATGTCCGAAAAATAACAATCGCCTCTTCTTAATTGTCTCCGTTATGTTTTCAATGTTCCGATATATGTCTTCGTTACTTCTTAATTTCCAAAACTCTGTAGTTCATAAAGGACCGAGAATTTTGAGTATAATTTTTCTTTCTGATACTTCTAATTTATCCAATTTATAATTTAGTATTAGACATTCACTGGCATATAAGCATTCTGGTTTAATTACTGTTCTATAGTGCTGTATTTTCAATTTATTTGATAAAAATTTGTTGTTATAGATATTCCTGGTTATACCATATACTCTTTGAATCTTGTGCACTCTTTCTTCTACAGCAGATTTTTCTAAGCCAATCTTCTGAATTATTTCCCCCAAGTATTTGAACTTATCTACCCTCTTAATTTGACCAATTTTTGCTATTAAGGTTTCTGGAGCATTTTTATTAATTGTCATAAATTTTGTTTTTTGTACAGAAATCTTTAAACTTGTTTTATTGGCTATCTCTTCTAATAGATTGATTTGTACTGTTGCATGAGCTAAGCCTTCACAAAGTATGGCAAAATCATCAGCAAATGCCAGACAATTTACTTGAACACCACTGTTTTTCCTCCCTATTGTTATAGGTGATATTTTCGTCTCCTTCAATTTCATATTCCAAATTCGTACTATTTTTTTCCAGGATACAATTGAATAGGAGTGGAGATAAACCATCGCCTTGCCTTACACCTGTTTTTCTTTTGAATGGTTTTGAAATTTCTCCCCGAAATTTTACCTATGAAATAGTGTCTGTGAGGGTTTCACAGATTGGGTTTGCCAGTTTAGATTTAACTCCAAATTCTCTGATTACTTTATCTAGAGTTTCCCTGTCGACAGAATCAAAAGCCTTTTAAAGATCTACAAATTTCACTATTAAGGTTTTAGAAGATAATTGTCTATGTCGAATTATGGACTTTAGGTTGAATAACTGTTCGGAGCAAGATCTGCCTTTTCATAATCCACTTTGATATTCACCTAAATGACTGTCAAGTGTTGCTTCTACCCTGTTTTGTCGTATTGATGAGAAAACCTTGTAGGCCACCGGCAAAAGGGATATACAGTACAACCTCGTTTATTCGGACTATCTGGGACCGGACGTGATCCGGTTAATCGAAAATCCGGATAATCCGGAATTATAGAAAGATAAATAAAACAAAATGTAAAAAGACAACTTACCACTTATTATTTCCTTTTGGTCATTAAAAAACACAATATTTACACAGTCATTCAATCTACACAATACTGTAGGCCCCTGCTGTACATCACGAAAAACATTTTATTTACACACCTGAACTATTTACACACGCAATATTGTAGACAAAGTCACCATCGGGCTGCGCCGTGGTGGTGGGATGGCGGCGCAGAGGTCATTGCTCCTCCACTTTCTCTTCCCAGCGCATCAACAACCCGCCCTACAACCTCATGGCGACTCTGTAGTGATCAGAAATCACATTTTTATCAACGTTAATTTTTTTAATTTTCTTTCCGTATCGATCCGGATAATCCGGACATCCGGTTGAATGAGGTCCGAATAAACGAGGTAGTACTGTATCTCTATAGTTGTTGACATCTTGCTTTTTACCTTTCTTGTGCAAAGTATGTATAAGGGCCACTTTCCATTCTTCCGGGATCGTTTCTTTTTTCCAGATTTCTTGAAAAATGATTTCAAGGTCACCTATGATTTTTGGTTGAGACCACTTAATGAGTTCGGCCGTTATGGAGTCTTCTCCATTAGCATTGTTTTTAGGGATTTAATTGGTATTTCAATTTCCTCAATAGTAGGCGGTTGATCAGTTTCTAAATTATCATGTAATTCTGGAAATTCTAGCTTGTTGTTAGGTTCTCCACAGTTCAGAAGGCTACTTTGCTTGTATTTCAAAATTCTCGATATCAGTTAGACCTAGTCTGCCATCTTCATCTTTGAAGCAAATACTTGGAGCTTGATAACCCTTTAAATTATTTTTGAAAGTCTGATAGAAATTTCTGGAGTTGTTTTTGACAAAATTGTCCTGCATATCAACAAGTTGTGACTTTTCAAACGAGCTTTTAGTACTCGTCATGATTCTTACTGTTTCTTTTCTTTGCTGTTTAAATTGATGAAAATGTTCATTATTTCCAGAGCATTTCCATTTTTCCATAATTTTGTTTTTCTGCTAGAGCTTCTTCGCAACTTTCATTCCACCAAACATTCTTTTTCGTTTTAGCTAAGCCAAATACATTCTTTGTTGCTTTATTGATTTCTTTGGATAATTCCTGCCAGTTACCTGGTTTAGTTATTTGAATTCCATCCTGAAAGAGTTTTATTTCTTCTTGTGTTATGTTGAGTCTATCTGTGTTATAATTTAAAAAAAAAATGTTTTCTTCTTTGGTTTTTATGTGGGAGAAGTTGAAGTTTAATTTTGGAGAGATAGTGGTGAGAGTAAACTTCTCTATTTCTTATTACTTTTTCATTCATAATTTCTTTCATATTCTTATGAGAGATAGCCACATGATCCCATTAGAATTCTCCTAACATTGGGTTTAATTTTAGCTTTTTTGGTCAGTTTCCTGAAGAATGTTGACATTAATTTCAACTGAAAGGTTTTGCGAAGGTTAATCAGTCTCATGCCATTTGTATTTGTTCTTTTATGGGCCAGATATAACCCTACTATTTTTCGATAAGCTCTTTCTCTCCCAATTTTCGCATTAAAATCCCCCAGGAATATCACCACATTTAATTTTGGAATTTTTGATATTTCATCATCTAAAAGTTGCCAAAATTCTTCTGCTTTACTTTTATTTTTCTTGTTGTCTTCATTTACTTACTTATTTCTCTCTTTAATTTATTCATAGTTTCTGTTCTCATGAGTTATGAGGGAACCGAGATATTTAAAACTACAAGTACGTTCAAATTTTTCCCTTCAACTATTAGGTCCCTAAGAATTGACCTTTCTCTTTCCATCACTACATACTTGGTCTTGTATACCTAAAATATTAGAAAGGTGTCTGGAGACTTTTTCTTGGTCCTAGTTCGATTTCGACCCTTCACGCAATTCTATTGAAAATACCCCGCCTTACACCGCGGTCTTCTGCTGTTGGCATTAATTTCTTAAGTGGCAGATTAGTCAGATTCTTTATCTGGTCAAGGTACTGCGCCCGAATTGATTTATGGCCAAAACCATGGCTCATACGAGATGAGAACAAAAACCCGCAAATTTGAGAAATGACGGAATGAAATTATTCACAATAAATAAAATCGAAGATCTAAAGATTTTATACTCAGGATGAGTATTTTATTATGCCAAGCAAGTACTAGTAACATTTACAAAAGGCCGGAAGAAAGGATAGAAATTTAGAAATTATTATTTAACAATAAATAGGTGAATTATTGGAATGGACAGGCCGACATCGCTAGAAGCGCGGATCGCACATCTGGAGAAGATAGTGTGTCGTCACAAGAGAGGAGAAGTAACAACATGTGACAACAGCCTGGGGAGGCTAGCAGTCGCGTCACAGAAGGAGAAAGAGTGGAGGAGACTTGAAGAGAGATCCTGAGACTAGCAGGGAATCGCTCGTATTCACTCTATACAGTGACCAGGTCGAGGCAAGACCTAGTCTGGGAACAAACTTCGTATAACAGTGCACCGTATAACAAGCGAAGCGCGAGGCTTCAGAAGGCAGTGAAATCTGCGTGTAAGCAGAGCTCTCACCGTGCAGGCTAGCATTGCTAGGAAGACTTGCAGCTGTCCACTACACACACAGCTTGCTAGTAGTTCATTCATACGGCTCAGTTTACTACAGGAGGACGGAAGTATATCTTGCAGCCACAGTTTAAAACTGATATTTCTACACGACGATAATCTTACTGCAGCCTATACTCTATACTTCAAAGCAGTATTCGACGGTGGTATTACACTACAAATACCAGTATTAAAAATGCAAGTTACAGTCAGGTCAGTCATTGGTTCACTCTTTAACCAAATAGTGATGTACTGCTAATTGCATTAATGTAGGGAAACAGAAACGCTAGTAGGATATATAGGCCAAAGCTGGCGCTGGGGCTAATGGGCAAGATGGCCGCCGCGCGCAACAAGCCCTATGTTATTCTTATGGAGGGGTCAGTCAGAGCTAGCGCAGTGGCTAATGGGCAAAATGGCCGCCATACTCTGAGACCGTGAATAATGTCACAGGGGGAGTTCGACCGTGTAGTCGTTAAAAGGAATATTTATTATTATTATTATTATTATTATTATTATTATTATTATTATTATTATTATTAATATTAATATAATTAATAATTTTATTAGGTAATTATTGATTGATAGCTTGCCACGGTGGGTGAGTGGTTATCGTGTCAGACTACCAACCCCAAGCTTGCAGGTTCGCTCTTGGTCGTGGTAAGTGATTTTTGAAAGGAGGCAAAAATTAAGACACGCATGTCATACGATGTAGGCATGTAAAAGAACCCAGGAGAGGTCTGCTATGTAGTTGCTAAATGGAATATTTATTATTATTATTATTATTATTATTATTATTATTTATTATTATTATTACCATAATTATTAGGTAATTATTGATTGAACATGTACAATCAAGACCAGCCTTATATTGCCCCACTTAATGGTGTAGTGGCTAGCATTTTGAGCTGTTACTGTGGAGGCTCGGGTTCGAGTCCTGGCTCTGTCAAGAAATTTAATTCTAGGCTGAGGGTTGGAATGGGGTACACTCAACCTTGTGAGGCAAAACTGACAGGAGTTGGCTTTTGATTCATACCTAACCTAACCAAATCCTACCTTACCTAACCTAGCCTAACCTAACTTCAAAGACAGAATGTTCAATACTTCTATTGTTTTTATACCCTCATAAATCAGATATAGAGAATGTCCACCACGATTTAAATCCTCGAGAACACTTTTTTTTGACATATATCATTAAAACGTGTAGAAAGGAATGTCTGAAAATTTTCACTAACACATAATACACGTTCACCATACATTGTGTCCACTTTTTGAATGTTCATGATACGGAAAAGAGTATGCATTGGTAATTCAGTGAGCTCTTTTCTCTCTAATCAACAGTTCTGCCCCCATAGCATTGAGAATATTTATTGTAGTAGCCTATAAAGAAACAAAAAAAATCATATCTATTACAGTTTAGCTATAAGTGACCAGAACCACTATAACATTTTATTCTAATAAGGAGATTTCCATAATGATAAGAGAAAAAAAAGCTTACCATAATGCTGGATTGTGTGTAAGTAAACGTCTTTTGCTGCTTGACGCCACTACTAAACTGATACTCATACAACGGACAAGTGAGTTCATGTTTCGCTGACGTAACCGTATGTTCCCATGCACTTCCTGTGTGTTGCACGCGCCGTAGTGGCTAAATTTGAAACTAGATGAGATGATTTGCTGAAGTAATCGTATGTTCCCCCGCACGCACACGCAGGCCCCTGTGGACGGGTCCTTGTGGACGAGTCCCTGTGGACGGGTCATTGTTGACGGGTCATTGTTGACGAGCCCCTGTGGACGGGTCCTTGTTGACGGGTCCTTTTTGACTAATCCCTTTAGACCGGTCCCTTTGGACTGGTCCCTATGGACTGGCCCATGGTCCCTAATGCTATGATGAAATTAAACGTTGTTCCATATGAAACGCATGTGAAGAGCCGATTGCTACTATGAATAAACATGTTTGTTTTTTTTGTCTTTACGCATGCGCACTTGGGGTTTTTGTAAGCGGGCGGGCTTTTTGAATAATGATTTATAGATGAGTTATTTTTTTAAAAATTACCAAAAGATCCAAAACTAATAAGTCATTAGCGTTTTTAATATCTCATGAACCAACTTGTATGAGAGGTCGTTGGGACTTGAGGTGACATTCTGTTTTTGAATGTATTATTTATTTTTTTGTCAAAAGGGCCTAACTACACTTTTGTTAATATCTCGCTAACTAATAATCAGAGAGGGTCAAGTGAGGTGTCATGGGACTCAGGTTGGTCAACCCTTTTCCATGACCAACGAATTTACCCAAACGATCTAATACAGCATGGTCATTGACCTATGATTTTATAAACTAATCATCGGAGAGGGTCAAGTGAGGTGTCATATGACTTAGAATGGCTAACCCTTTCCCATGACCAATGAATTTACCCCAAAAATCCAAAAACAGCAAGGTCATTGACCTAAGATTTTATAAACTAATAATTGAATATCAACATTTGAAGTGTCATAGGACTTAGAATGGTCAACCCTTTCCTATGACCAATGAATTTAGCCAAAATACCCAATACATTAAGGTCATCGACCTGAGATTTTATAAACTAATAATCGGATACGAACATGTGAGATGTTTACCATGTGTGATGAAACATAGCTAGGTAGAGAAAGAATTAGTTTAGGCTACATGTTTGGTGACTGACAAGTCTTTTACCATTGAAACTTGTTTTCAGATCAAACTGCAGTATAGAGAGAGTATAGGTTGCAGGTATGGGTTAATAAATGAGAAACGGTGTACGCAAACTGTGATTTATCAAGAATTAAGAGTAGACTATCTTTAATTGATTGGTTAAAGATGATAGCTAAAACACAAAAATGCTCAGTGGTTACCGAGACAAAATGGTCGCTACACACAACAAGCTCTAAATACTTGACGCTCATAATCTATACACACACACTCGCTTGTTCTAAACTAAACTGTGTTGCTGTCAGTGCTCAGACAGTAGGCTGATGACGAAATGCATTGCTAACAGAAATATAATCATTTCCGGTTGTCTAATGTTACCAGCTATCCATTTTTTTGTGTTGTGTTGCAGTGGTAAGCACTTTCAGCTCTTGTACTGGTGGTCTTAACTCGATTTCCAGGTCTGAAGCCTAGAACGAGTCGAACCAACAAACAAGGGCATGGTGGTGCAGTGGTTAAGCTGTTATCCTTTTCACTAGGGGTTCGATTTCAGGTTAATATGCATGTCATAAACATATTAAACAAAACAAAAGAGAGATAACGTTTAAAACTGATTACATTTGTGTCTTTTTCAAATTATTACTTGGATTACAAATACAAAGGTGAACTGGGTTTGATATACAGTTAATGCTGTCTATCACACACTAGACTGTAAGAAAGCCAAAAGAGGAAAAGGCGTAGGTAGAGCATTGGTAAAATTGCTATATGTAGAGAACTACCTAGCAAAGCTATATCGCATAAACAGTGCAGGATACAATCCAGCAATCAAATTTGTATCTTGTGGAACAGAGAAATGCACTTACGTGAGAAAATGCAAGTTCATGTGTAATATGACCTAACACACAAGTGTTCACCTGTACACGTGCATGATAAGAGCTAACAACTCACATTCTGTTTAGTTCGTACGTAACGTTAGGTTAGGGCTAATGCACACACCCTAGTACACGAGGCACATGCCATTTGAGAGCAGGTCAAGGGGATCTAACTTGGTGGATGGATGTGTTCTAACGAGTCATTTGTAGTTGAAAGAGAATAATACTTGTTCTTAAGATGTTAAAACTGAGGAGATGGTATGTACAGTAAGACGTCTTGTTATATCCTGTGTAATATTACAGACATGGCAGAGAGCACACAGTTCTGTTGCTATGACTAACTCTGCAGTAATTTGAAACCCCCACGTGTTCATTAAGACAATGGGTGATGATTATACAAAGTTAGCAGTCATTGGATATTACACAGGTGTTCCTTCCGGTGTCATGTTGCTGACATGGCAGAGAACGCACAGTTCTATTGCTATGACTAACGCTGCAGTAATTTGAAACCCAAGGTGTTGGTCAAGACAATGGGTGATGATCATGCAAAGTCAGTAGTAATTGGATACCACACATCAACATGGACTAAATCATAAATGTGTTGTCATAACCCGCAGAAACCTCATTTAAAGATTTTAGATTTTAGATTTTAACATTTTACATTTTAACATTTTAGATTTTAGATTTGTTTTAATTTTACATTTTTTTAATTTTATTTTGTTTTTAGATTTTACATTTTAAATTGAAGATTTTTTGTTTCTTAGATTTTACTTTTTTTTACATTTTCCTAAAAGAGTAAACTACAAGGTCACATACCTAACCTCATTAAACCTAACTTTACCAAACCTAACTTAAACTAATCCAAAGGCTAATGCACCTACACAAAGTATATAAGGTACATGCAACTATCCTTATGCTAGTCTTACAGGTTACTGTACAACATGATCACTACCCAATCGGATTTTTTTTTCATTTTGTTGTTTACACATATGTCAATTCTCCAATTTCCCATTTTCAGTTTTTTTTTAATGTCAGTTTTTAGTTTTCAATTTCATAATATGGAAACATGGATTTTGCATTTTGTTGTTTACACATTTATTAATTTCCCAATTTCCCATTTACAGTTTTTAAAATGACAGTTTAAAGTTTTTCAATTTCATGATATAGAAACATCGATTTTCCAATTTGTTGTTTTCACATTTGTCAATTTACTAAATTCACATTTACAGTTTTTTTTAAATTTCAGTTTAATGTTTTTTTTTCTATTTGCAACATGGAAACATGGATTTTTTACAATTTGTTTTTTACATGTCATGTAACTATCCTTATGCTAGTCTTATAGGTTACTGTACAACATGATTACTACCCCAACCGGATATTATTTTTCATTTTTGTTGTTTACACATATGCCAATTTTCCAATTCCCCATTTTAAGTTTTTTAAATGTCAGTTTTAAGTTTTTCAATTTCATAATATGGAAACATGGATTTTGCATTTTGTTGTTAACACATTTATTTATTTCACAATTTCCCATTTACAGTTTAAAGTTTTTCAATTTCATGATATAGAAACATGGATTTTCCAATTTGTTGTTTTCACAATTGTCAATTTACCAAATTCCCATTTACAGTTTTTAAAATTTCAGTTTATTGTTTTTTTTTCTATTTGTCAATATGGAAACATGGATTTTTCCAATTTGTGTTTTACATGTTCATTTTGCATTAGGAGTGGAGAGAGGTGGGTAGTAATTAAAAATGTGCAAGCAGTGTCCATTGTTGACAGGTCATTGTTGACGAGTCCTTTTCATACAACAGACAAGTGAGTTCATGTTTCGCATGCATTACCTAAAATGTAATACCATACAAGTGTTTAACATTTTACAAATTAGCTTATGTATTAGTTTATGTGTGGGGTCTTATGTTGGGCATTTTGTGTTGGCTTATTTGACAAGTTATTTTGTCAATGTATTTAGTGGATTTTTCTCTTGGTCTTGGAAAGTATATCAGTCCATTTTATCACAACATAATGCTTACTGCCATGTTTGTAAGCAACAACAACAACAACACACTAAACTCTAAGTACTCTAAGGTACTCTCAACTCGTACTCTTACTTCTATCCCATGTCTAGTCAAGAACATTTTTTTTTTCAAAAAAAAGGTGAATGAGGAAAGTAGACTATATGTTTAAACTAAAAAATCATATAAAGTCATATGTTAACTCTAACACCTACGTTTATCCCATTCTTAGTCGAAAAATATTATATTTTTTTAAAATTTTTCTAAAAAATATTTGGAAAGTAGGCTATATTTTGAAAACTACTCATCCTATAAAGTCATCCTATAAAGTCATATATAGACTCAAACCAATGGCTTTTATATCCTTAATCGTTAGAACAAAATATGGAATTTTCGACATTTTAACCAAAAATGTTCATTTTTTTTAAATGGACTATATTTTGGAAACTAGGAATTTTACAAAAAAAAAAGTGTGTTTGTCATGAATGACACGTATTTACCCCCTCTACCCACAATCCAAGTCCCAGATCTCTGGGACAAAATCCAAAAATGTTTAATTGTGAAAGTAGGCGATATTTTGAAAACGTATCATTCTAAAAAGTAATATATAGACTCAAACAAATGTTCTTTAAGTTATTTAACGTTAAAACAAAACTTAACATTTTTTTCATTTTTCCGAAAAAAGTCCAATTTTCTTAATTGTCTATATTTTGGAAACTAAGAATTTTACAAAAATGTTTGTTTAACGTAAATGAAAGGTCTTTACCCCCTATACTCCAAAAATAAATTTCAGGACCCTAGGACAAAAACTGTGCAGTAGTGTGTTTTGGACAGTTCTACAGTCACCTCCACCTCCCCACCTCACAATATGGCGGCCGTAGCTTAACTTAACCTAGCCCAACCTAACAAGATGGCGGCCGTAGCTTAACTTAACCTACCCTAACCTAACAAGATGGCGGCCGTAGCTTAACTTAACCTAACCTAACCTACGAGGTGTGATCAAAAAGTTCCAATAATGTGACTGCGACTTAACCTAACCTAGCCTAGCCTAACCTAACCTAACCTACAACGTGTGTAATTATTGATTAATTTGATTAATTATTTGACTGAAATATAATTTCACGTTAGTATCCGTGCAAGGTGCTGTAATGTAGGAGAGTAGCAAAAGGAACAATATACAATCAGCTGTATAATAGTAACGATAACATCTCTCCTCCTCACAAGAAGCTGTGGAACTTTCGAATACGATCGGTTGAGGAAATCAGGCTCAGATGGTTTACAGAAGATATTTATTTTCTATGCCGGCCCCTTGGTGTTGGGTTAGCGCATCTGCCTCTCACCTGGAGTTCCCGGGTTCGATTCCAGCTCCGTCATGGATTTTAGAAACTGACGTGAGGGCTAGAAAGGGGTGCACTCAGCCTCGTGAGGGCAATTGAGTAGCTGTCTGACAGTGAGGCAAAGCCCCGATCTCGAAAACTAAGATTAACGCCTGAGGGACCCAATGCGCTGATCACGTGTCACCCCAATATCTGCAGGCTAAATGGCTGGTAAGCCTAGGCCCGTCACGGGCTGTAGTGCCAGGGGTTATTATTTTTATGAAATATGTTTATTTTCTATGGGACCAGAACAAAAAGTACCCGGCATGCGTTGCGATGCATCTCAAAGATAAAAAGCAATTGTGTCATAATTGTATCTATTGAAGTGCATATTGACATACAACATTTTTTCCCTCCGGAGTGTACATTTAGATATCAGAAGGATTTCTGACGCGTGAGCTGGCGACATTTCTTGAAACGATTCGTGCTTCACTTGTTGTAAAATGAATATGCTAATTCAGAAGCCTTCATGCGAGTGTGCACAATTCACTGAAGTTACATCGAAATGAGGTGAGCGCATACGGAACTTTCTTGAAACGATTCACGCACCATCACTCATTTGTTGATACCACCCGAGAGCCACCTATTGTAATACGGATTTAATAACTGAGAAATTTTTGCGTAAGTGTGCACATAAAATCACAAAAGTTTGATCATAATCGGATGAATGGTATACCAACGCTGACGGGACTTTGATGAAACCATTCGCGCGTCAACACTCATTTGTTGAAACTTCTCGTGGCGACCTACTGTGAAATTGACTTACTTATTTAGAAACCGTTACGGTAGTATGCACTACAGCTCACCAAAGTTTGTTTGCATTCGGAAATATGGTACATGAACGTATATGGGACCTTTATACAGTATATAGAGATTAAAAATCTGAAAATCGTGATGATGCGAAACAAACAAATTAAAACCAGTTCCTTAGGAGATACAAATTAAAAGGCTTGAGTGGGGAATTTACATTAATGGTAGGCGGGCAACATTTAAATAAAACTGAACATTTCAAGATTTAAACTAATAAGAACCCAAAGAAAAAGGTGTTTATATTAAACAACTTTTATTTATCCCGACTCGAAGAAAAAACATTAGGCTCTCAATAACAAACAAAGCGAAATAAGACGTTACGTAAATACATAATTACAAGAAGCTACCTAGGGGAAGATGACCTTGTAGTTCCGCCCCTTAATACTTCAATAACTAACTAACGAACAAGAACCTACGATTGCAATAGGTAGTGTGCAACTAAATTGTAGATTATTAGGTTAGATACGCTCTATCAAGTTCCAACGTTCCCAGCTAGGTGCCAGTGACAGATCTTTAGTAGCCAAAGTCTGAACGAATTGAAATTGATGGGGAGCCTACGGACGTTCAGTAGAAATACCCAACTATGACCATTTGGCTGCAGTTCAAACATAATAATAATACATGATCCATAAGACAGTGGATTTTAAGACCGGAGAGGCGGTCTCATTACTAACCAAACCTGCATATCAAATATAATAATGATACATGGTCAATAATGCAGTGGATTTTAGGACCGGAGAGGCGCTCTCATTACTAACCAAACCTGCACTTTACTCTTGATAGATTTCACAGATAAAGGAAGAGCCAGATGGAAGTTGTAATATACGAAATGAAACGTTTCGGATAGAGTTTTACCGAATGTTTTGGACAACTGATCCTACGGCTGTACGTTATGTTTGGGTAAATCAATAGTAACTCTTAAATAACGACGTCAGATAATGCGATGCCATGTAATGTATAACAGAGAAAATTCAATTTGTAATCCCATTTGGAACCGATTGTTGTACTTTTTTTTTTGTTAATTACATTCTTTATTGATTTAAACCTTGAGAATATTCTACAGGTGAAAATAACATTCCGTAAAGTAATATCGACACGACTATTTTTCCTTGTTTAATGTGCTCATTGGTGTAACTAGGAATCAAAATTTCAATGGGGTGAGGACTCGAGCAAAACTACTTTTATGGTATCTACTGTTCCGTCTTGTTTTATATCGATGTCCAGGCAATATGAGTATATCAATGTGTAAAGCTCGAAAATGGGAAAATTTGTTTAAGCAAAGGATTATTTCATTGAACATTATCCAGGAAACATTTGTTATAAGTGGACTTGGTTCATTGGATGTGGTTAAGTTGAATATGTATTAACGATGCATCATAGAGATATGTTATACCTATATTGCCAACGTTGGAAGTATTTTTCGCTGTCTTGTAAACATTTGATTTGAGAATAAACATACAGCATAAGGAGACAAAAAATAACGTACTATTATAACTGTGCCTATCCAAGATCGTGTACATCAATTATGTCTATTCATTTTAAAGTCCAGGCAAATCAATCATCTCTGCACAATCGGTGTCGCCCGAAATAGCGCTATCCATTCTTCCGTGAGCTTGTCAATAGCGAAGTATTGATATTATTACATAAAATTATGTAATAAAATACGAACTAATATGTGTCACTTGAACGAACAAACCCATCGCTAATTACTTGGTGATCAGTTGCCCGTTTCAATCAATTAGAAGTGATGTCCTCTAACAGTCCTTTCTTTTCAAACATTATCCGTCAGTGCAATTCGTTACAGGAAGAGCATGTGAATGACATTTTACCATAAGTGAGAGAAATGAAAGCTGAATGCTCATACTTAAGATATAAGCCAACACCCAATTCTTATTGATCCTCGCAATCGAGGTGAGAGAGACCATGTTGACTGTTGAATGAACAGTCGCATCTTTGGTGCTGTAGGAGGATTAACACGAACATCCGGAACACCTGTTTATTTAAAATCTCCGACATATAAAACATTATTGTCTATATAATATATATTGACTGCACCAATACCACATCATTGAAGAGTTAAAATGAGCTCAGTTCCACTTATTTGAGGAAATCCTTCATAGAAATGCAAGTGCTGAAAATAATATATATTGACTGCACCAACACCACATCATTGAATAGATAAAACGAGCACAGTTCCACTTATTCGAGGAAATCGTTCATAGTAATGCAAGTGCTGAACATTCCTCCAGTTAACTATTGTCTAGTTAGAACTCTTGATCATCGAACATTGCGAAATTAAATGCTTATCAGTTGGTCAATACGATTGTTCCCAAATTGTGATGAGTGTTATCCTTAAACCTAAAGTAAATTACATGGGGTAAAAAAATTCTCGTGGACAACTAGTTTCGATCATCAAATGCAGTACGTATAGCCTTATGAATCTACAGTATGTCTTCAAATAAGCGTGTAATGAAATTATATATTTATGGAATATTTTAGATACAGTTACTTACCCGGAAATTATAGGTCTTAATGAGTATTAATATTATAATGATAGTGACTATTTACCTAGTGATGAGAGTACAAACTCTCTACCGAAACAACCTATCTTCCACAGATCGGACACCACACTAGCCAGTGGTTCTTTTGGAGCCTCTCTCAATCAATGCGCTATGTTGCCATATATATGCAAATCCTGCGGAGCTAACTTAAACGAAAACATTGTTTGAAGACACACATGTTGATCCATAGTGGTTTAAGGCCGCATTCCTGTAGTTCTTGTGGCGCTAACTTTTCTAGAAAATCCCATTTGAAGACACACATGATGATACATAGTGGTATAAAGCCACATTCTTGTGGTACTTGTGGTGCAAGCTTTGCCCATAAATTTAATTTAACGAGACACATAATGACCCATAAAGGCATAAAGCCTCATTCCTGTGATTCTTGCGGAGCAAAGTATACTGAAAAACGTGATTGGAAGAAACATATGTTGATCCATAGTGGTCTTAAGCCACATTCCTCTGTTACTTGTGGCGCAAGCTTTGCGGAAAAATTTCAATTGAAAACTCACATGATTATCCATAGTGGTCATAAGCCACTTTCATGTGCTTCTTGTGACGCAAACTTTATGAAGAAAAGCAGTTTAAGAAATCACTTGTTGATCCATAGTGGTAACAAGCCACATTCGTGTGGTACATGCCAAGCAAGCTTTACTTTGAAAGGTTATTTGAATAGACACATTTTGATCCATACTGGTTTAAGGCAACATTCATGTAGTACTTGTGGCGCAAGCTTTGCTCAAAATAGTCAATTGGTAACTCATATGATGAAACATAGTGGTCTCAAGCCATTTTCACGTAGTACATGCGGAGCAAAGTTTACCATGAAAGGTGTATTGAATCGACACATGTTGATCCATAGTGTTATTAAGCCATATTCCTGTGGTACTGAGTCGCAAACATGACTTTGAAAAGCCTTTTAAAAATCACTTGTTGTTCCATATTGTTATGAAGCTATATTCCTGTGGCGCAAACTTTGCTCTGAATCGGCAGTTTAAAAATATCGCATGTTGATCCATAGTTGCCTCAGCCATATTCGTGTGGCTCATGTGGGGCAATGTGAGAGCCAGTATGAAGTAACACATACTGACCCCTAGTGGCATTACCATGTAGTACATGCGGAGCAGCTTTGTCTTGGAAAGATTCTTTGAAGAGCCACCTCCTAATTCAAAGTGACTGTTCCCCCAATCATGTAGTACAAGCGGACTCGATTCTATATAGGAATTGTTGGCAATACTTAATTAACTATGTAAAAAAAGTTCAAGACACAAAGGAATGAGTCATCGTTGCCAGAAGACGCACAAATATCTTAATACGCACTCGACTTTACTGAGAGATTATCTATGCACACATACCAATTCATTCATCCCATTCCTGACCCGGACGGAGACTGGAAGCAGGCTGTGGATTTTCATTTTCACATACCAATTTATTTGTAAACAACGAAGAACGAAGGTATTCCCACCTCCGTGTCATGCAAAGTGAGAACAGCTACCTCCGTATGCCACGAACCCATCGTCTCCTATCACCGCTAAATAATAATAAAATAATAATAACAAATAACCGACTCCAAATAACACAACTGGACAGGTGTGGCGGAGTGACATCTACACGGCATGCGATGGCGTTTTCTGCAGTAGAAATCCCACCACCAAAGTCTACGTTTTACGTCGATCGAATAATTGAGCTAGACTCGATATTGTTCTATAATAAAGGTAGAACGACAGTTGTTTTCCTTGCGGATAAAAAGGAAAATAATTATATTAATCGTTAGGAAAATTAACAATTGATTTTAGAGGACAAATAACAAAGAGAGGAATAAAGGATGAAAACGGATGAAATAAAAGAAGAGACACGGAGATTCAATAAAGGGGCATGGCTTCATTCATTGCAAACAGTGTTCATTCAGTAGATCAAAGCATCTGAAAAAATAAATTAATATGATTATTTCCGAAGAAAGCCAATATACCATCCTCTATTGGGAGGTTATGGCTGCTAGAGCTTTTAGTACTCGCAGTAGAGAGGCGCAGGTGAGCATCATAAAATGGGAGGTAGCGCGTAGTGGGGGTCCCAAGAGCCCGCTGATGTGCCAGCTTCGTGTCCTAGGGCCTAGGCGAAACCCCACACAAAACACGGCACAGACCTAGCACAGTAATGGATGGGGAGTGGAAGTTAATGGAAGCAAAATAGGATAGATGGAAATGCTAAACAACATGTTCTCAATAAAGATAAATTTATGTACAGAATTTAGCTTAGATTTCTTGACCAATGTTTTAAATAAATAAAAGCCATTGAAGTGTGCATGTATCTAAAATTACACTAGAGACTATTAGAAGACCTCAGGAGTAAATAATGACAACCCACACTTTATGAGTTTTGAGATATTTTTAAGTCAATGTTTGAGAAGTAACATACAGTACAGTTTATATATGGTTCATATACTGTTGTATACATTATTTTCTTTGACGCCTTATGTCACATATACATGAATATCAGAGATCAGAATCCCCAAGTATTGCTCATAATAATATATTTTTAGTGTCCTGTCCAACTTTGATGTCGGTTATCGTTGTTTACATGAAACTGTCAAATTGATATAACTAAATCAACACTGAGAAAATAAAGAGAGGAAATCATATTTGGTTTCTAAGAGAAGTTTAGATTAAGTAATAATGCGACTTTAACTCACTGCACTGTAAAGTTTTGTTCAAATTCAATCAATACTGTCATTAAAAGTCTTGATCCTGTCTCATAGAGTCATCCAGAAATACATCATTTTTGTCGCCCCACTGCAGTTTTTCTTAGAAAGGAACATAGACAGGTGGTATCCATGACAAGCATAACATCAGGTCATTAAATTTTGGAGCTGGTATTGATAAAGGGTTCGTGTATTTCGTCGGAAAGTCAATTTCACTGAGGTCAAATTCACCTCCACCCCTTTTGGGAAGATGTACGGTTTTTGACATCGCTGCACTGTAACTGTCACTTGCAGGTTGATTACAATATATTTGCAAAATAGAGTCCAGGGTGCCAGCAGATTGAACCTGCATTACAAATAAATTCGCTACTGTTAGTACAACATGTGGTGTAGACTTCACCTACAATAGGGACCAAGGTGCCAACAGAGTGAACCTGCATTACCAATTAATTAGCTACTGTTAACACGGCATGTGGTGCAGCCTTCACCTGCAATAGAGCCCAGGGTGCCTGCAGAGTGAAACTGCATTACCAATAAATTAGCTACTGTTACCACAGTATGTAGTGTAGACTTAACGTACAATAGGGCGCCGGATGCCAACAGAGCGACCTGCATTACCAAATAATTAGCTACTGTTGGTACAGCATGCCGTGTAGATTTCACCTTAAATAATGTCTGGGGTGCCAACAGAGTGAACCTGCATTACCAATAAATTAGCTACTCTTAGCACAGCATTTGGTGTAGACTTCACCTACAATAGGGTCCAAGTTGCCAACAGAGTGAACCTGCATGACCAATGAATTACAGTACGTACTGTTAACAATGCGTGTGGTGTAGACTTCACCTACAATAGGGCCCAGGGTGCCAACAGAGTGAATCTGCATTACCAATAAATTAGCTACTGTTTGCACACCAGGTGGTGTAGACTTCACCTACAATAGGGCCAAGGGTGCCGACGGAGAGAAAGTGCATTACCAATAAATTAGTTACTGTTAACACTGCATATGGAGTAGACTTCACCTACAATAGGGCCCAGGGTGCCAGCAGAGTGAACCTGCATTATCAATAAATTGGCTATTGTTAGCACAGCATGTGGTGTAGACTACACCTTCACTAGGGTCCAGTGTGCCAGGATATCTAGCAGAGTTATTATGTGTGAAATTTTGATTAGGTTATGGTATCACATGGGTGGATTTTTACTCTATATTTCTAACAATTTTTCGTTGGATATAATATATAACACGCAAAAGTTACCTTCATTATAACAAGTAGTTTCCTTGTGCTATTGAATATTGAAATACAAACATCACACTACAATTGGGTAGGCCTATTTATAAATGTGCTACCTCGAGCCGCCTACTGAATGCTCTAAATATTTTAATGTAGCCTAAAATTCCGCAATAGAAAATCTCAAATACTTAGAAAATCATCGATCGAACTCTTTCCTTTAATACGGTATTAAAATAGGCAGAAGTACACATCATCATCATCATCGGCTTTAACTCGAATCCAGTTTGTGGATGTGTTTACGGTGACTTAAGAGTCCAATCCTGCCATGGAACAAGCGTCCACACAAGTCACATAGTATTGCTGGAGGAGGACGTGGTTGGGCTGCTCGAAGTTTCCCAGCTTGACGCTTGGCCTCCTCATGTGTGCGTCGATCCCTTTCAAACGTCTTTACAGTACCCGAGATGGTACGGCGCCAAGTTGAGCGGTCTTCAGCCAGCATGTCCAAGGTTTGTGAATCAAGGCCTGTCAATTTCAGGGTCTGCTTAAATTGGTCCTTGTTGCGCCTGTTAGGACCACCATGAGGTCTGGTGCCATAGCATAACTCATCATATAGCATTTGACGAGGTAATCTCATATCATCCATCCGATGGACATGACCAATCCATCTAAATTGGTGACCTATTATGGATAATTCTATGCTGTTGATTTGAGCCTTTTCCAGAACAGCAATATTGGTAATGCGGTCTTCCCATTTAATCCTCAGGATTGATCGAAGTTTTTGTAGGTGGAAACGCTCAAGCTTCCTATGATCACGTCGGTAAAGGGTCCACGTTTTACAGCCATACAACAATGTATAAATGACTACTGCTTTATACACCATAAGTTTTGTACTCATGGACAGATATTTATTCATGAAGACCCGGTGCGCTAATCGTTCATATGCTGCATGGGCTGCGCCAATTCTCTTATCCACATCCGATCACAGGTACAGCTCACAGAAATGGTACTGCCCAGGTACGAGAAGTGGTCTACCTGTTCTAATGGCAATTTTGAGATGGAGAGGAAGAGGGTGTGCGTGGTGAAGGTTGTGCCAAGACTTTAGTCTTATTGACATTTATGATAAGACCAAAGCGATCACATGCACTTTTGTAACAATTAACTGACTCTTGCAGCTCTTCTGGTATGAGAGTTGGCGACACAGCATCATCTGCATACAACATGTTAGTAACCTTAGTAACCTGAGTTTTCCTCAAGGAGCGGAGACGAGATAGGTTGAAAAGCCCTCCATCAAAACGATACTTGACCTCCACACCTGGGATGTTTGTGGGTGAATCATAAAGCATTGCAGCCAAGTACAGCGCAAAAAGTGTTGGAGCCAGTACACATCCTTGTTTCATTCCATGGGGAATGGGAAATTCATCGGACATCTTATTCTGATGGCAAACCTGACCTGTCATGCCATCATGGAGAGCCTTGATTAGATCTACAAAACGCTGAGGGCAACCAAACCGCATCAGCACCGCCCACATGGCTGGTCATGGAACCGAATCAAATGCCTTTTCCAAGTCATAAAAGACTAAGAAGAGTGGATTCTGTTGTTCTCTAAATTTTTCTTGTAGCTGTCTCACACAGAAAATATCATGGTGGACGCAATAATATAAAATGTTTTCAGGGTTAGAAGTAGCCTACCGGTAATTCCGATCAAAATGAGCCATAGGTAGAGGATGGGGGTTGAGGGAATAGCATAATAATAATAATATTAATATCGTATGGCCTCGGTGCTGGGTGCAAGCTTTGTTATTTGACGCCCAGATGGTAGATTGCATGTCGAATTTCGTTGTTCCTTGACTATAAAGGTCAAGGAGGTTAGATGTTAGATATCTAAGCTCCTTGAACACTATAGCGCTTTCTAGTAGAGAAATGAGGAACTTTGTGTTGGCGGAAATTCCCGAGATTAATATTACCATCATCAACTCGGCCTACTGATTAAAATAGGTTCTTTGGAGGGAATAGCATTAATCAACGATTGAGCAATGCATGTTAGCAAAGGGTAGACGCATATAGGCTATATTAAAATCCAGAAGTTTTGCATGTTCGAAACAGAACAACAGTCAACAAATCCAGTAGCGTGCGTCCTACTGAGCACTGTAGCTGCATAGAGACTGGCGAGAGAAACGAAGTGAAGACCCTGCTCTATGCTCGCAGTGTACACACAACATGTCATCCAGTATCGTGCGTCGTACAGAGCACTGTAGCTGCATAGAGACTCGCGAGGGAAGCGAAGTGAAGACACTGCTCTACGCTCGCAGTATACACCCAACATATCATCCAGTAGAGTCCTACTGGGCGCTGTAGCTGCATAGAGACTGGCCAGAGAAACGAAGTGAAGACTCTGCTCTACGCTCACAGTATACACTCAACATGTCATCCTGTAGAGTGCGTCCTACTGAGCACTGTTGCTGCATAGAGACCGGCCAGAGAAACGAAGAGAAGACACTGCTCCACGCTCACAGTATACACTCAACATGTCATCCTGTAGTGTGCGTCCTACTGAGATCTGTAGCTGCATTGAAACTGGCGAGAGAAACGAAGTGAAGACACTGCTCTACGCTCGCAGTATACACACAATATGTCATCCAGTAGTGTGCGTCCTACTGAGCACTGTAGCTGCATAGAGACTGGCGAGAAAAACGAAGTGAAGACACTGCTCTACGCTCGCAGTATACACACAACATGTCATCCTATAGAGTGCGTCCTACTGAGATCTGTAGCTGCATTGAGACTGGCGAGTGAAACGAAGTGAAGACACTGCTCTACGCTCGCAGTATACACACAATATGCCATCCAGTAGTGTGCGTCCTACTGAGCGCTGTAGCTGCTTAGAGACTGGCGAGAGAAACTAAGTGAAGACACCACTCGCAGTATACACACACATGTCATCCAGTAGTGTGCGTCCTACTGAGCACTGTAGCTGCATAGAGACTGGCGAGAGAAACGAAGTGAAGACACTGCTCTACGCTCGCAGTATACACACAACATGTCATCCAGAAGCCTGCGTCTTACTGAGCACTGTAGCTGCATAGAGACTGGCGAGAGAAACGAAGTGAAGACACCGCTCGCAGTATACACACAACATGTCATCCTGTAGCGTGCGTCCTACTGAGCACAGTAGCTGCATAGAGACTGGCGAGAGAAACGAATTGAAAACACCGCTCTACGCTCGCAGTATCCACACAACATGTCATCCAGTAGTGTGCGTCCTACTGAGCACTGTAGCTGCATAGAGACTGGCGAGAGAAACGAAGTGAAGACACCGCGCTACGCTCCCAGTATGTACACAACATGTCATACAGTAGTGTGCGTCCTATTGAGCACTGTAGCTGCATAGAGACTGGCGAGAGAAACGAAGTGAAGACACTGCTGTACGCTCGCAGTATACACAGAACATGTCATCCAGTAGCATGCGTCCTTCTGAGCACTGTAGCTTCATAGATACTGGCGAGAGAAACGAAGTGAGGACACTGCTCTACGCCCGCATTATACACACAACATGTCATTCAGTAGCGTGCGTCCCACTGAGCACTGTAGCAGCATAGAGACTGGAGAGAGAAACAAAATTGAAGACACTACTCGCTGTATACACACTGCATGTCATCCCGTAGTGTGCGCTCTACTAAGCAGAGTAGCTGCATAGAGACTGGAGAGAGAAACGAAGAGAAGACACCGCTCTACGCTCGCAGTATACACACAACATGTCATCCAATAGAGTGCGTCCTACTGAGCACTGTAGCTGTATAGAGACTGGCGAGAGAAACGAAGTGAAAACACTGCTCTATGCTCGCAGTGTACACACAGCATGTCATCCAGTAGCGTGCGTCCTACTGAGCACTGTAACTGCATAGATACTGGCGAGAGAAACGAAGTGAAGACACTGCTCTAAGCTCGCAGTATACACACAACATGTCATCCAGTAGTGTGCATCCTACTGAGTTCTGTAGCTGCATAGAGACTGGCGAGGGAAACGAAGTGAAGACAGCGCTCTACGCTCGCAGTATACATACAACATGTCTTCCAGTAGCGTGCGTCTTACTGAGCACTGTAGCTGTATAGAGACTGGAGAGAGAAACAAAATTGAAGACACTGCTCGCAGTATACACACCACATGTCATCCAGTAGCGTGCGTCCTACTGAGCACTGTAGCTGTATAGAGACTGGAGAGAGAAACAAAATAGAAGACACTGCTCGCAGTATACACACCACATGTCATCCAGTAGTGTGCATCCTACTGAGCGCTGTAGCTGCATAGAGACTGGCGAGAGAAACGAAGTGAAGACACTGCTCGCAGTATACACACCACATGTCATCCAGTAGCGTGCGTCCTACTGAGCTCTGTAGCTGTATAGAGACTGGAGAGAGAAACAAAATTGAAGACACTGCTCGCAGTATACACACCACATGTCATCCAGTAGTGTGCATCCTACTGAGCGCTGTAGCTGCATAGAGACTGGCGAGAGAAACGAAGTGAAGACACTGCTCGCAGTATACACACAACATGTCATGCAGTAGCGTGCGTCCTACTGAGCACTGTGGCTGTATAGAGACTGGAGAGAGAAACAAAATTGAAGACACTGCTCGCAGTATACACACCACATGTCGTCCAGTAGTGTGCGTCCTACTGGGCACAGCAGCTACATACAGACTGGCGAGAGAAACGAAGTGAGGACACTGCTCTACGCTCGCAGTATACACCCAACCTGTCATCCATTTGTGTGCATCCTACTGAATTCTGTAGCTACATAGAGACTGGCGAGAGAAACCAAGTGCAGACACCGCTCTACGCTCGCAGTATACACACAACATGACATCCAGTAGCGTGCGTCCAACTGAGCTCTGTAGCTACATAGAGACTGGCGAGAGATACAAAATTGAAGACACTGCTCGCAGTATACACACAACATGTCATCCATAAGTGTGCGTTCCACTGAGCACTGTAGCTGCATAGAGACTGGCGAGAGAAACGAAGTAAAGACACTGCTCCACGCTCGCAGTATACACACAACATGTCATCCAGTAGTGTGCATCCTACTGAGCTCTGTAACTACATAGAGACTGGCGAGAGAAACGAAGTGCAGACACCGCTCTACGATCGCGGTATACACACAACATGTCATCCAGAAGCGTGCGTCCTACTGAGCTCTGTAGCTACATAGAGACTGGCGAGAGAAACAAAATTGAAGATACTGCTCGCAGTATACACACAACATGTCATCCAGTAGAGTGCGTTCCACTGAGCACCGTAGCTGCATAGAGACTGGCGAGAGAAACGAAGTAATGACACTGCTCTTCGCCGCAGCATACACACAAAATGTCATCCAGTAGTGTGCGTCCGACTGAGAACTGTAGCTGTATAGAGACTGGCGAGAGAAACGTAATTGAAGACACTGCTCGCAGTATACACACAACATGTCAACCAGTAGCGTGCGTCCTACTGAGCAGTGTGGCTGCATAGAGACTGGCGGGAGAAACGAAATGAAAACACCGCTCTACGCTCGCAGTATACACACAACATGTCATCCAGTAGCGTGCGTCCAACTGAGCACTGAAGCTGTATAGAGACTGGCGAGAGAAACGAAGTGAAGACACTGCTCTATGCTTGCAGTATACACACAACATGTCATCCCGTAGTGTGCGTCCTACTGAGATCTGTAGCTGCATTGAGACTGGCGAGAGAAACGAAGTGAAGACACTGCTCTACGCTCGCAGTATACACACTATATGTCATCCAGTAGTGTGCGTCCTACTGAGCGCTGTAGCTGCGTAGAGACTGGCGAGAGAAACTAAGTGAAGACACCGCACACAGTATACACACAACATGTCATCCAGTAGAGTGCGTCTTACTGAGCACTATAGCTGCATAGAGTCCGGCGAGAGAAACGAAGTGAAGACACCGCTCGCAGTATACACACAACATGTCACCCAGTAGTGTGCGTCCTACTGAGCACAGTAGCTGCATAGATTCCGGCGAGAGAAACGAAGTGAAGACACCGCTCGCAGTATACACACAACATGTCACCCAGTAGTGTGCGTCCTACTGAGCACAGTAGCTGCATAGAGACTGGCGAGAGAAACGAAGTGAAGACACCGCGCTACGCTCCCAGTATTCACACAACATGTCATACAGTAGTGTGCGTCCTATTGAGCACTGTAGCTGCATAGAGACTGGCGAGAGAAACGAAGTGAAGACACTGCTGTACGCTCGCAGTATACACAGAACATGTCATCCAGTAGCATGCGTCCTTCTGACCACTGTAACTGCATAGATACTGGCGAGAGAAACGAAGTGAAGACACTGCTCTACGCTCGCATTATACACACAACATGTCATTCAGTAGCGTGCGTCCCACTGAGCACTGTAGCAGCTTAGAGACTGGAGAGAGAAACAAAATTGAAGACACTGCTCGCTGTATACACACAACATGTCATCCAGTAGTGTGCGCTCTACTAAGCAGTGTAGCTGCATAGAGACTGGAGAGAGAAACGAAGAGAAGACAACGCTCTACGCTCGCAGTATACATACAACATGTCATCCAATAGAGTGCGTCCTACTGAACACTGTAGCTGTATAGAGACTGGCGAGAGAAACGAAGTGAAAACACTGCTCTATGCTCGCAGTGTACACACAGCATGTCATCCAGTAGCGTGCGCCCAACTGAGCACTGTAACTGCATAGATACTGGCGAGAGAAACGAAGTGAAGACACTGCTCTACGCTCGCAGTATACACACAACATGTCTTCCAGTAGTGTGCATCCTACGGAGCTCTGTAACTACATAGAGACTGCCGAGAGAAACGAAGTGCAGACACCGCTCTACGATCGCAGTATACACACAACATGTCATCCAGTAGCGTGCGTCCTACTGAGCTCTGTAGCTACATAGAGGCTGGCGAGAGAAACAAAATTGAAGATACTGCTCGCAGTATACACACAACATGTTATCTAGTAGAGTGCGTTCCACTGAGCACTGTAGCTGCATAGAGACTGGCGAGAGAAACGAAGTAAAGACACTGCTCTACGCCGCAGAATACACACAAAATGTCATCCAGTAGTGTGCGTCCTACTGAGAACTGTAGCTGTATAGAGACTGGTGAGAGAAACGTAATTGAAGACACGGCTCGCAGTATACACACAACATGTCAACCAGTAGCGTGCGTCCTACTGAGCAGTGTGGCTGCATAGAGACTGGCGGAAGAAACGAAATGAAAACACCGCTCTACGCTCGCAGTATACACACAACATGTCATCCAGTAGCGTGCGTCCAACTGAGCAATGTAGCTGTATAGAAACTGGCGAGAGAAACGAAGTGAAGACACTGCTCTACGCTCTCAATATACACATAACATATCATCCCGTAGTGTGGGTCCTACTGAGCACTGTGGTTGCACAGAGATTGGCGAGAGAAACGAAGTGGAGACACCGCTCTACACTCGCAGTATACACACAACATGTCATCCAGTAGTTTGCGCCCTACTGAGCAGTGTAGCTGCATAGAGACTGGCGAGAGAAACAAAGAGAAGACACCGCTCTACGCTCGCTGTATACACGCAACATGTCATCCAGTAGTGTGCGCCCTACTGAGCACTGTAGCTGCATGGAGACTGGCCAGAGAAACAAAGAGAAGACTCCGCCCTACGCTCGCAGAATACACACATGTCATCCAGTAGTGTGCGTCCTACTGAGCACTGCAGCTGTATAGAGACTGGCGAGAGAAAAAAAATTGAAGACACTGCTCGCAGTATACACACAACATGTCATCCAGTAGCGTGCGTCCCACTGAGCACTGTAGCTGCATAGAGACTGGAGAGAGAAACAAAATTGAAGACACTGCTCGCAGTATACACACAACATGTCATCCAGTAGTGTGCGCTCTACTGAGCAGTGTAGCTGCATAGAGACTGGAGAGAGAAACAAATAGATGACACCGATCTACACACGCAGTATACACACAACATGTCATCCAATAGTGTGCGTCCTACTGATCACTGTAATTGCATAGAGTCTGGCGAGAGAAACAAAGTGAAGACACTGCTCTATGCTCGCATTATACACACAGTATGTCATCCAGTAGTGCGCGTCCTACCGTGCACTGTAGCTGTATAGAGATTGGCGAGAGAAACGAAGTGAAAACACTGCTCTATGCTCGCAGCGTACACACAGCATGTCATCCAGTAGCGTGCGTCCTACTGAGCACTGTAACTGTATAGCGACTGGCGAGAGAAACGAAGTGAAGACACCGCTCTACGCTTGGAGTATACACACAACATGTCATCCAGTAGTGTGCGTCCCACTGAGCACAGTAGCTGCATAGAGACTGGAGTGAGGAACAAAATTGAAGACACTGCTCGCTGTATACACACAACATGTCATCCCGTAGTGTGCACTCTACTAAACAGTGTAGCTGCATAGAGACTGGAGAGAGAAACGAAGAGAAGACACCGCTCTACGCTCGCAGTATACACACAGCATGTCATCCAATAGAGTGCGTCCTACTGATCACTGTAGCTGCATAGAGACTGGCGAGAGAAACAAAGTGAAGACACTGCTCTATGCTCGCATTATACACACAGCATGTCATCCAGTAGTGCGCGTCCTACTGTGCACAGTAGCTGTGTAGAGACTGGCGAGAGAAACGAAGTGAAAACACTGCTCTATGCTCGCAGTGTACACACAGCATGTCATCCATTAGCGTGCGTCCTACTGAGCACTGTAACTGTATAGATACTGGCGAGAGAAACGAAGTGAAGACACTGCTCTAAGCTCGCAGTATACACACAACATGTCATCCAGTAGTGTGCATCCTACTGAGTTCTGTAGCTGCATAGAGACTGGCGAGGGAAACGAAGTGAAGACAGCGCTCTACGCTCGCAGTATACACACAACATGTCATCCAGTAGCGTGCGTCCTACTGTGCACTGTAGCTGTATAGAGACTGGAGAGAGATACTAAATTGAAGACACTGCTCGCTGTATACACACAACATGTCATCCCGTAGTGTGCGCTCTACTAAGCAGTGTAGCTGCATAGAGACTGGAGAGAGAAACGAAGAGAAGACACCGCTCTACGCTCGCAGTATACTCACAACATGTCATCCAATAGAGTGCGTCCTACTGAGCACTGTAGCTGTATAGAGACTGGCGAGAGAAACGAAGTGAAGACACTGCTCTAAGCTCGCAGTATACACACAACATGTCATCCAGTAGTGTGCATCCTACTGAGTTCTGTAGCTGCATAGAGACTGGCGAGGGAAACGAAGTGAAGACAGCGCTCTACGCTCGCAGTATACACACAACATGTCATCCAGTAGCGTGCGGCCTACTGTGCACTGTAGCTGTATAGAGACTGGAGAGAGAAACAAAATTGAAGACACTGCTCGCAGTATACACACCACATGTCATCCAGTAGCGTGCGTCCTACAGAGCATTGTAACTGTCTATAGAGTGGAGAGAGAAACAAAATTGAAGACACTGCTCGCATTATACACACCACATGTAGTCCAGTAGTGTGCATCCTACTGAGCGCTGTAGCTGCATAGAGACTGGCGAGAGAAACGAAGTGAAGACACTGCTCACAGTATACACACAACATGTCATGCAGTAGCGTGCGTCCTACTGAGCACTGTGGCTGTATAGAGACTGGAGAGAGAAACAAAATTGAAGACACTGCTCGCTGTATACACACAACATGTCATCCAATAGAGTGAGTCCTACTGAACACTGTAGCTGTATAGAGACTGGCGAGAGAAACGAAGTGAAAACACTGCTCTATGCTCGCAGTGTACACACAGCATGTCATCCAGTAGCATGCGCCCTACTGAGCACTGTAACTGCATAGATACTGGCGAGAGAAACGAAGTGAAGACACTGCTCTACGCTCGCAGTATACACACAACATGTCCTCCAGTAGTGTGCATCCTACGGAGCTCTGTAACTACATAGAGACTGCCGAGAGAAACGAAGTGCAGACACCGCTCTACGATCGCAGTATACACACAACATGTTATCCAGTAGCGTGCGTCCTACTGAGCTCTGTAGCTACATAGAGGCTGGCGAGAGAAACAAAATTGAAGATACTGCTCGCAGTATACACACAACATGTTATCTAGTAGAGTGCGTTCCACTGAGCACTGTAGCTGCATAGAGACTGGCGAGAGAAACGAAGTAAAGACACTGCTCTACGCCGCAGAATACACACAAAATGTCATCCAGTAGTGTGCGTCCTACTGAGAACTGTAGCTGTATAGAGACTGGTGAGAGAAACGTAATTGAAGACACGGCTCGCAGTATACACACAACATGTCAACCAGTAGCGTGCGTCCTACTGAGCAGTGTGGCTGCATAGAGACTGGCGGAAGAAACGAAATGAAAACACCGCTCTACGCTCGCAGTATACACACAACATGTCATCCAGTAGCGTGCGTCCAACTGAGCAATGTAGCTGTATAGAAACTGGCGAGAGAAACGAAGTGAAGACACTGCTCTAAGCTCTCAATATACACATAACATATCATCCCGTAGTGTGGGTCCTACTGAGCACTGTGGTTGCACAGAGATTGGCGAGAGAAACGAAGTGGAGACACCGCTCTACACTCGCAGTATACACACAACATGTCATCCAGTAGTGTGCGCCCTACTGAGCAGTGTAGCTGCATAGAGACTGGCGAGAGAAACAAAGAGAAGACACCGCTCTACGCTCGCTGTATACACGCAACATGTCATCCAGTAGTGTGCGTCCTACTGAGCATTGTAGCTGCATAGAGACTGGCGAGAGAAACAAAGAGAAGACTCCGCTCTACGCTCGCAGTATACACACAACATATCATCCAGTAGTGTGCGCCCTACTGAGCACTGTAGCTGCATGGAGACTGGCCAGAGAAACAAAGAGAAGACTCCGCCCTACGCTCGCAGAATACACACATGTCATCCAGTAGTGTGCGTCCTACTGAGCACTGCAGCTGTATAGAGACTGGCGAGAGAAAAAAAATTGAAAACACTGCTCGCAGTATACACAAAACATGTCATCCAGTAGCGTGCGTCCCACTGAGCACTGTAGCTGCATAGAGACTGGAGAGAGAAACAAAATTGAAGACACTGCTCGCAGTATACACACAACATGTCATCCAGTAGTGTGCGCTCTACTGAGCAGTGTAGCTGCATAGAGACTGGAGAGAGAAACGAATAGATGACACCGATCTACACACGCAGTATACACACAACATGTCATCCAATAGTGTGCGTCCTACTGATCACTGTAATTGCATAGAGTCTGGCGAGAGAAACAAAGTGAAGACACTGCTCTATGCTCGCATTATACACACAGCATGTCATCCAGTAGTGCGCGTCCTACCGTGCACTGTAGCTGTATAGAGATTGGCGAGAGAAACGAAGTGAAAACACTGCTCTATGCTCGCAGCGTACACACAGCATGTCATCCAGTAGCGTGCGTCCTACTGAGCACTGTAACTGTATAGCGACTGGCGAGAGAAACGAAGTGAAGACACCGCTCTACGCTTGGAGTATACACACAACATGTCATCCAGTAGTGTGCGTCCCACTGAGCACAGTAGCTGCATAGAGACTGGAGTGAGGAACAAAATTGAAGACACTGCTCGCTGTATACACACAACATGTCATCCCGTAGTGTGCACTCTACTAAACAGTGTAGCTGCATAGAGACTGGCGAGAGAAACAAAGTGAAGACACTGCTCTATGCTCGCATTATACACACAGCATGTCATCCAGTAGTGCGCGTCCTACTGTGCACAGTAGCTGTGTAGAGACTGGCGAGAGAAACGAAGTGAAAACACTGCTCTATGCTCGCAGTGTACACACAGCATGTCATCTATTAGCGTGCGTCCTACTGAGCACTGTAACTGTATAGATACTGGCGAGAGAAACGAAGTGAAGACACTGCTCTAAGCTCGCAGTATACACACAACATGTCATCCAGTAGTGTGCATCCTAGTGAGTTCTGTAGTTGCATAGAGACTGGCGAGGGAAACGAAGTGAAGACAGCGCTCTACGCTCGCAGTATACACACCACATGTCATCCAGTAGCGTGCGTCCTACTGAGCACTGTAGTTGTATAGAGACTGGAGAGAGAATCAAAATTGAAGACACTGCTCGCAGTATACACACCACATGTCATCCATTAGTGTGCGTCCTACTGGGCACAGTAGCTACATACAGACTGGCGAGAGAAACGAAGTGAAGACACTGCTCTACGCTCGCAGTATACACACAACATGTCATCCAGTAGTGTGCATCCTACTGAGCGCTGTAGCTGCATAGAGACTGGCGAGAGAAACGAAGTGAAGACACTGCTCACAGTATACACACAACATGTCATGCAGTAGCGTGCGTCCTACTGAGCACTGTGGCTGTATAGAGACTGGAGAGAGAAACAAAATTGAAGACACTGCTCGCAGTATACACACCACATGTCATCCAGTAGTGTGCGTTCCACTGAGCACTGTAGCTGCATAGAGACTGGCGAGAGAAACGAAGTAAAGACACTGCTCTACGCTCGCAGTATACACACAACATGTCATCCAGTAGTGTGCATCCTACTGAGCTCTGTAACTACATAGAGACTGGCGAGAGAAACGAAGTGAAGACACCGCTCTACGATCGCAGTATACACACAACATGTCATCCAGTAGCGTGCGTCGTACTGAGCTCTCCAGCTACATAGATACTGGCGAGAGAAACAAAATTGAAGATACTGCTCGCAGTATACACACAACATGTCATCCAGTAGAGTGCGTTCCACTGAGCACTGTAGCTGCATAGAGCCTGGCGAGAGAAAGGAAGTAAAGACACCGCTCTACGCCGCAGTATACACACAACATGTCATCCAGTAGTGTGCGTCCTACTGAGAACTGTAGCTGTATAGAGACTGGCGAGAGAAACGTAATTGAAGACACTGCTCGCACTATACACACAACATGTCAACCAGTAGCGTGCGTCCTACTGAGCAGTGTGGCTGCATAGAGACTGGCGGGAGAAACGAAGTGAAGACACCGCTCTACGCTCGCAGTATACACACAACATGACATCCAGTAGTGTGCATCCTACTGAGTTCTGTAGCTGCATAGAGACTGGTGAGGGAAACGAAGTGAAGACAGCGCTCTACGCTCGCAGTATACACACAACATGTCATCCAGTAGTGTGCATCCTACTGAGCGCTGTAGCTGCATAGAAACTGGCGAGAGAAACGAAGTGAAGACACTGCTTGCAGTATACACACAACATGTCATGCAGTAGCGTGCGTCCTACTGAGTGCTGTGGCTGTATAGAGACTGGAGAGAGTAAATAAATTGAAGACACTACTCGCAGTATGCACACCACATGTCATCCACTAGTGTGCGTCCTACTGGGCACAGCAGCTACATACAGACTGGCGAGAGAAACGATGTGAAGACACTGCTCTACGCTCGCAGTATACACACAACCTGTCATCCAGTAGTGAGCATCCTACTGAGCTCTGTAGCTACATAGAGACTGGCGAGAGAAACGAAGTGCTGACACCGCTCTACACTCGCAGTATACACACAACATGTCATCCAGTAGCGTGCGTCCAACTGAGCTCTGTAGCTACATGGAGACTTGCAAAAGAAACAAAATTGAAGACACTGCTCGCAGTATACACACAACATGTCATCCAGTAGTGAGCGTCCCACTGAGCACTGTAGCAGCATAGAGACTGGCGAGAGAAACGAAGTAAAGACACTGCTCTACGCTCGCAGTATACACACAACATGTCATCCAGTAGTGTGCATCCTACTGAGCTCTGTAACTACATAGAGACTGGCGAGAGAAACGAAGTGCAGACACCGCTCTACGATCGCAGTATACACACAACATGTCATTCAGTAGCGTGCGTCCCACTGAGCACTGTAGCAGCTTAGAGACTGGAGAGAGAAACAAAATTGAAGACACTGCTCGCTGTATACACACAACATGTCATCCCGTAGTGTGCGCTCTACTAAGCAGTGTAGCTGCATAGAGACTGGAGAGAGAAACGAAGAGAAGACACCGCTCTACGCTCGCAGTATACACACAACATGTCATCCAATAGAGGGCGTCCTACTGAGCACTGTAACTGTATAGAGACTGGCGAGAGAAACGAAGTGAAAACACTGCTCTATGCTCGCAGTGTACACACAGCATGTCATCCATTAGCGTGCGTCCTACTGAGCACTGTAACTGCATAGATACTGGTGAGACAAACGAAGTGAAGACACTGCTCTAAGCTCGCAGTATACACACAACATGTCATCCAGTAGTGTGCATCCTACTGAGTTCTGTAGCTGCATAGAGACTGGCGAGGGAAACGAAGTGAAGACAGCGCTCTACGCTCGCAGTATACACACAACATGTCATCCAGTAGCGTGCGTCCTACTGTGCACTGTAGCTGTATAGAGACTGGAGAGAGATACTAAATTGAAGACACTGCTCGCTGTATACACACAACATGTCATCCCGTAGTGTGCGCTCTAGTAAGCAGTGTAGCTGCATAGAGACTGGAGAGAGAAACGAAGAGAAGACACCGCTCTACGCTCGCAGTATACACACAACATGTCATCCAATAGAGTGCGTCCTACTGAGCACTGTAGCTGTATAGAGACTGGCGAGAGAAACGAAGTGAAGACACTGCTCTAAGCTCGCAGTATACACACCACATGTCATCCAGTAGCGTGCGTCCTACAGAGCATTGTAACTGTCTATAGAGTGGAGAGAGAAACAAAATTGAAGACACTGCTCGCATTATACACACCACATGTAGTCCAGTAGTGTGCATCCTACTGAGCGCTGTAGCTGCATAGAGACTGGCGAGAGAAACGAAGTGAAGACACTGCTCACAGTATACACACAACATGTCATGCAGTAGCGTGCGTCCTACTGAGCACTGTGGCTGTATAGAGACTGGAGAGAGAAACAAAATTGAAGACACTGCTCGCTGTATACACACAACATGTCATCCAGTAGTGTGCGTTCCACTGCATAGAGACTGGCGAGAGAAACGAATTCAAGACACTGCTCTACGCTCGCAGTATACACACAACATGTCACCCAGTAGTGTGCGTCCTATTGAGCACTGTAGCTGCATAGAGACTGGCGAGAGAAACGAAGTGAAGACACTGCTCTACGCTCGCAGTATACACACAACATGTCATCCAGTAGTGTGCGTCCTACTGAGCACAGTAGCTGCATAGAGACTGGCGAGAGAAACGAAGTGAAGACACCGCGCTACGCTCCCAGTATTCACACAACATGTCATACAGTAGTGTGCGTCCTATTGAGCACTGTAGCTGCATAGAGACTGGCGAGAGAAACGAAGTAAAGACACTGCTCTACGCTCGCAGTATACACACAACATGTCATCCAGTAGTGTGCGTCCTACAGAGCACTGTAGCTGCATAGACACTGGCGAGAGAAACGAAGTGAAGACACCGCGCTACGCTCCCAGTATTCACACAACATGTCATACAGTAGTGTGCGTCCTATTGAGCACTGTAGCTGCATAGAGACTGGCGAGAGAAACGAAGTGAAGACACTGCTGTACGCTCGCAGTATACACAGAACATGTCATCCAGTAGCATGCGTCCTTCTGACCACTGTAGCTGCATAGATACTGGCGAGAGAAACGAATTGAAGACACTGCTCTACGCTCGCATTATACACACAACATGTCATTCAGTAGCGTGCGTCCCACTGAGCACTGTAGCAGCTTAGAGACTGCAGAGAGAAACAAAATTGAATACACTGCTCGCTGTATACACACAACATGTCATCCAGTAGTGTGCGCTCTACTAAGCAGTGTAGCAGCATAGAGACTGGAGAGAGAAACGAAGAGAAGACACCGCTCTACGCTCGCAGTATACACACAACATGTCATCCAATAGAGTGCGTCCTACTGAGCACTGTAGCTGTATAGAGACTGGCGAGAGAAACGAAGTGAAAACACTGCTCTATGCTCGCAGTGTACACACAGCATGTCATCCAGTAGCGTGCGCCCTACTGAGCACTGTAACTGCATAGATACTGGCGAGAGAAACGAAGTGAAGACACTGCTCTACGCTCGCAGTATACACACAACATGTCTTCCAGTAGTGTGCATCCTACGGAGCTCTGTAACTACATAGAGACTGCCGAGAGAAACGAAGTGCAGACACCGCTCTACGATCGCAGTATACACACAACATGTCATCCAGTAGCGTGCGTCCTACTGAGCTCTGTAGCTACATAGAGGCTGGCGAGAGAAACAAAATTAAAGATACTGCTCGCAGTATACACACAACATGTTATCTAGTAGAGTGCGTTCCACTGAGCACTGTAGCTGCATAGAGACTGGCGAGAGAAACGAAGTAAAGACACTGCTCTACGCCGCAGAATACACACAAAATGTCATCCAGTAGTGTGCGTCCTACTGAGAACTGTAGCTGTATAGAGACTGGTGAGAGAAACGTAATTGAAGACACGGCTCGCAGTATACACACAACATGTCAACCAGTAGCGTGCGTCCTACTGAGCAGTGTGGCTGCATAGAGACTGGCGGAAGAAACGAAATGAAAACACCGCTCTACGCTCGCAGTATACACACAACATGTCATCCAGTAGCGTGCGTCCAACTGAGCAATGTAGCTGTATAGAAACTGGCGAGAGAAACGAAGTGAAGACACTGCTCTACGCTCTCAATATACACACAACATATCATCCCGTAGTGTGGGTCCTACTGAGCACTGTGGTTGCACAGAGATTGGCGAGAGAAACGAAGTGGAGACACCGCTCTACACTCGCAGTATACACACAACATGTCATCCAGTAGTGTGCGCCCTACTGAGCAGTGTAGCTGCATAGAGACTGGCGAGAGAAACAAAGAGAAGACACCGCTCTACGCTCGCAGTATACACGCAACATGTCATCCAGTAGTGTGCGTCCTACTGAGCATTGTAGCTGCATAGAGACTGGCGAGAGAAACAAAGAGAAGACTCCGCTCTACGCTCGCAGTATACACACAACATATCATCCAGTAGTGTGCGCCCTACTGAGCACTGTAGCTGCATGGAGACTGGCCAGAGAAACAAAGAGAAGACTCCGCCCTACGCTCGCAGAATACACACATGTCATCCAGTAGTGTGCGTCCTACTGAGCACTGCAGCTGTATAGAGACTGGCGAGAGAAAAAAAATTGAAGACACTGCTCGCAGTATACACACAACGTGTCATCCAGTAGCGTGCGTCCCACTGAGCACTGTAGCTGCATAGAGACTGGAGAGAGAAACAAAATTGAAGACACTGCTCGCAGTATACACACAACATGTCATCCAGTAGTGTGCGCTCTACTGAGCAGTGTAGCTGCATAGAGACTGGAGAGAGAAACGAATAGATGACACCGATCTACGCACGCAGTATACACACAACATGTCATCCAATAGAGTGCGTCCTACTGATCACTGTAGCTGCATAGAGACTGGCGAGAGAAACGAAGGGAAGACACTGCTCTACGCTCGCAGTATACACACAACATGTTATCCAGTAGAGTGCGTCCTTGTGAGCACAGTAGCTGCATAGAGACTGGAGAGAGAAACGAATAGATGACACCGATCTACGCACGCAGTATACACACAACATGTCAACCAGTAGCGTGCGTCCTACTGAGCAGTGTGGCTGCATAGAGACTGGCGGAAGAAACGAAATGAAAACACCGCTCTACGCTCGCTGTATACACACAACATGTCATCCAGTAGCGTGCGTCCAACTGAGCAATGTAGCTGTATAGAAACTGGCGAGAGAAACGAAGTGAAGACACTGCTCTACGCTCTCAATATACACACAACATATCATCCCGTAGTGTGGGTCCTACTGAGCACTGTGGTTGCACAGAGATTGGCGAGAGAAACGAAGTGGAGACACCGCTCTACGCTCGCTGTATACACGCAACATGTCATCCAGTAGTGTGCGTCCTACTGAGCATTGTAGCTGCATAGAGACTGGAGAGAGAAACGAATAGATGACACCGATCTACGCACGCAGTATACACACAACATGTCATCCAATAGTGTGCGTCCTACTGATCACTGTAATTGCATAGAGACTGGCGAGAGAAACAAAGTGAAGACACTGCTCTATGCTCGCATTTTACACACAGCATGTCATCCAGTAGTGCGCGCCAACCGTGCACTGTAGCTGTATAGAGATTGGCGAGAGAAACGAAGTGAAAACACTGCTCTATGCTCGCAGCGTACACACAGCATGTCATCCAGTAGCGTGCGTCCTACTGAGCACTGTAACTGTATAGCGACTGGCGAGAGAAACGAAGTGAAGACACCGCTCTACGCTTGGAGTATACACAGAACATGTCATCCAGTAGTGTGCGTCCCACTGAGCACAGTAGCTGCATAGAGACTGGAGTGAGGAACAAAATTGAAGACACTGCTCGCTGTATACACACAACATGTCATCCCGTAGTGTGCACTCTACTAAACAGTGTAGCTGCATAGAGACTGGAGAGAGAAACGAAGAGAAGACACCGCTCTACGCTCGCAGTATACACACAGCATGTCATCCAATAGAGTGCGTCCTACTGATCACTGTAGCTGCATAGAGACTGGCGAGAGAAACAAAGTGAAGACACTGCTCTATGCTCGCATTATACACTCAGCATGTCATCCAGTAGTGCGCGTCCTACTGTGCACAGTAGCTGTGTAGAGACTGGCGAGAGAAACGAAGTGAAAACACTACTCTATGCTCGCAGTGTACACACAGCATGTCATCCATTAGCGTGCGTCCTACTGAGCACTGTAACTGTATAGATACTGGCGAGAGAAACGAAGTGAAGACACTGCTCTAAGCTCGCAGTATACACACAACATGTCATCCAGTAGTGAGCATCCTAGTGAGTTCTGTAGTTGCATAGAGACTGGCGAGGGAAACGAAGTGAAGACAGCGCTCTACGCTCGCAGTATACACACCACATGTCATCCAGTAGCGTGCGTCCTACTGAGCACTGTAGTTGTATAGAGACTGGAGAGAGAATCAAAATTGAAGACACTGCTCGCAGTATACACACCACATGTCATCCATTAGTGTGCGTCCTACTGGGCACAGTAGCTACATACAGACTGGCGAGAGAAACGAAGTGAAGACACTGCTCTACGCTCGCAGTATACACACAACATGTCATCCAGTAGTGTGCATCCTACTGAGCGCTGTAGCTGCATAGAGACTGGCGAGAGAAACGAAGTGAAGACACTGCTCACAGTATACACACAACATGTCATGCAGTAGCGTGCGTCCTACTGAGCACTGTGGCTGTATAGAGACTGGAGAGAGAAACAAAATTGAAGACACTGCTCGCAGTATACACACCACATGTCATCCAGTAGTGTGCGTTCCACTGAGCACTGTAGCTGCATAGAGACTGGCGAGAGAAACGAAGTAAAGACACTGCTCTACGCTCGCAGTTTACACACAACATGTCATCCAGTAGTGTGCATCCTACTGAGCTCTGTAACTACATAGAGACTGGCGAGAGAAACGAAGTGAAGACACCGCTCTACGATCGCAGTATACACACAACATGTCATTAAGTAGCGTGCGTCGTACTGAGCTCTCCAGCTACATAGATACTGGCGAGAGAAACAAAATTGAAGATACTGCTCGCAGTATACACACAACATGTCATCCAGTAGAGTGCGTTCCACTGAGCACTGTAGCTGCATAGAGACTGGCGAGAGAAAGGAAGTAAAGACACCGCTCTACGCCGCAGTATACACACAACATGTCATCCAGTAGTGTGCGTCCTACTGAGAACTGTAGCTGTATAGAGACTGGCGAGAGAAACGTAATTGAAGACACTGCTCGCACTATACAAACAACATGTCAACCAGTAGCGTGCGTCCTACTGAGCAGTGTGGCTGCATAGAGACTGGCGGGAGAAACGAAGTGAAGACACCGCTCTACGCTCGCAGTATACACACAAAATGACATCCAGTAGTGTGCATCCTACTGAGTTCTGTAGCTGCATTGAGACTGGTGAGGGAAACGAAGTGAAGACAGCGCTCTACGCTCGCAGTATACACACAACATGTCATCCAGTAGTGTGCATCCAACTGAGCGCTGTAGCTGCATAGAAACTGGCGAGAGAAACGAAGTGAAGACACTGCTTGCAGTATACACACAACATGTCATGCAGTAGCGTGCGTCCTACTGAGTGCTGTGGCTGTATAGAGACTGGAGAGAGTAAATAAATTGAAGACACTACTCGCAGTATGCACACCACATGTCATCCAGTAGTGTGCGTCCTACTGGGCACAGCAGCTACATACAGACTGGCGAGAGAAACGATGTGAAGACACTGCTCTACGCTCGCAGTATACACACAACATGTCATCCAGTAGTGAGCATCCTACTGAGCTCTGTAGCTACATAGAGACTGGCGAGAGAAACGAAGTGCTGACACCGCTCTACACTCGCAGTATACACACAACATGTCATCCAGTAGCGTGCGTCCAACTGAGCTCTGTAGCTACATGGAGACTTGCAAAAGAAACAAAATTGAAGACACTGCTCGCAGTATACACACAACATGTCATCCAGTAGTGTGCGTCCCACTGAGCACTGTAGCAGCATAGAGACTGGCGAGAGAAACGAAGTAAAGACACTGCTCTACGCTCGCAGTATACACACAACATGTCATCCAGTAGTGTGCATCCTACTGAGCTCTGTAACTACATAGAGACTGGCGAGAGAAACGAAGTGCAGACACCGCTCTACGATCGCAGTATACACACAACATGTCATTCAGTAGCGTGCGTCCCACTGAGCACTGTAGCAGCTTAGAGACTGGAGAGAGAAACAAAATTGAAGACACTGCTCGCTGTATACACACAACATGTCATCCCGTAGTGTGCGCTCTACTAAGCAGTGTAGCTGCATAGAGACTGGAGAGAGAAACGAAGAGAAGACACCGCTCTACGCTCGCAGTATACACACAACATGTCATCCAATAGAGGGCGTCCTACTGAGCACTGTAACTGTATAGAGACTGGCGAGAGAAACGAAGTGAAAACACTGCTCTATGCTCGCAGTGTACACACAGCATGTCATCCAGTAGCGTGCGTCCTACTGAGCACTGTAACTGCATAGATACTGGCGAGACAAACAAAGTGAAGACACTGCTCTAAGCTCGCAGTATACACACAACATGTCATCCAGTAGTGTGCATCCTACTGAGTTCTATAGCTGCATAGAGACTGGCGAGGGAAACGAAGTGAAGACAGCGCTCTACGCTCGCAGTATACACACAACATGTCATCCAGTAGCGTGCGTCCTACTGTGCACTGTAGCTGTATAGAGACTGGAGAGAGATACTAAATTGAAGACACTGCTCGCTGTATACACACAACATGTCATCCCGTAGTGTGCGCTCTACTAAGCACTGTAGCTGCATAGAGACTGGAGAGAGAAACGAAGAGAAGACACCGCTCTACGCTCGCAGTATACACACAACATGTCATCCAATAGAGTGCGTCCTACTGAGCACTGTAGCTGTATAGAGACTGGCGAGAGAAACGAAGTGAAGACACTGCTCTAAGCTCGCAGTATACACACAACATGTCATCCAGTAGTGTGCATCCTACTGAGTTCTGTAGCTGCATAGAGACTGGCGAGGGAAACGAAGTGAAGACAGCGCTCTACGCTCGCAGTATACACACAACATGTCATCCAGTAGCGTGCGGCCTACTGTGCACTGTAGCTGTATAGAGACTGGAGAGAGAAACAAAATTGAAGACACTGCTCGCAGTATACACACCACATGTCATCCAGTAGCGTGCGTCCTACAGAGCATTGTAACTGTATATAGAGTGGAGAGAGAAACAAAATTGAAGACACTGCTCGCATTATACACACCACATGTAGTCCAGTAGTGTGCATCCTACTGAGCGCTGTAGCTGCATAGAGACTGGCGAGAGAAACGAAGTGAAGACACTGCTCACAGTATACACACAACATGTCATGCAGTAGCGTGCGTCCTACTGAGCACTGTGGCTGTATAGAGACTGGAGAGAGAAACAAAATTGAAGACACTGCTCGCTGTATACACACAACATGTCATCCAGTAGTGTGCGTTCCACTGAGCACTGTAGCTGCATAGAGACTGGCGAGAGAAACGAAGTCAAGACACTGCTCTACGCTCGCAGTATACACACAACATGTCATCCAGTAGTGTGCATCCTACTGAGCTCTGTAACTACATAGAGACTGCCGAGAGAAACGAAGTGCAGACACCGCTCTACGATCGCAGTATACACACAACATGTCATCCAGTTGCGTGCGTCCTATTGAGCACTGTAGCTACATAGAGGCTGGCGAGAGAAACAAAATTGAAGATACTGCTCGCAGTATACACACAACATGTCAACCAGTAGCGTGCGTCCTACTGAGCAGTGTGGCTGCATAGAGACTGGCGGGAGAAACGAAATGAAAACACCGCTCTACGCTCGCAGTATACAACCAACATGTCATCCAGTAGCGTGCGTCCAACTGAGCACTGTAGCTGTATAGAGACTGGCGAGAGAAACGAAGTGAAGACACTGCTCTATGCTCGCAGTATGCACACAACATGTCATCCCGTAGTGTGCGTCCTACTGAGCGCTGTAGCTGCATTGAGACTGGCGAGAGAAACGAAGTGAAGACACTGCTCTACGCTCGCAGTATACACACTATATGTCATCCAGTAGTGTGCGTCCTACTGAGCGCTGTAGCTGCGTAGAGACTGGCGAGAGAAACTAAGTGAAGACACCGCACGCAGTATACACACAACATGTCATCCAGTAGTGTGCGTCCTACTGAGCACTGTAGCTGCATAGAGACTGGTGAGAGAAACGACGTGAAGACACTGCTCTACGCTCGCAGTATAGACACAACATGTCACCCAGTAGTGTGCGTCCTACTGAGCACAGTAGCTGCATAGAGACTGGCGAGAGAAACGAAATGAAGACACCGCGCTACGCTCCCAGTATTCACACAACATGTCACCCAGTAGTGTGCGTCCTACTGAGCACAGTAGCTGCATAGAGACTGGCGAGAGAAACGAAGTGAAGACACCGCGCTACGCTCCCAGTATTCACACAACATGTCATACAGTAGTGTGCGTCCTACTGAGCACAGTAGCTGCATAGAGACTGGCGAGAGAAACGAAGTGAAGACACCGCGCTACGCTCCCAGTATTCACACAACATGTCATACAGTAGTGTGCGTCCAACTGAGCACAGTAGCTGCATAGAGACTGGCGAGAGAAACGAAGTGAAGACACCGCGCTACGCTCGCAGTATACACACAACATATCATCCAGTAGTGTGCGTCCTACTGAGCACTGTAGCTGCATAGAGACTGGCGAGAGAAACGAAGTGAAGACACCGCTCTGCGCTCGCAGTATACACACAACATGTCATCCAGTATTGTGCGTCCTACTGAGCACAGTAGCTGCATAGAGACTGGCGAGAGAAACGAAGTGAAGACACCGCGCTACGCTCCCAGTATTCACACAACATGTCATACAGTAGTGTGCGTCCTACTGAGCACAGTAGCTGCATAGAAACTGGCGAGAGAAACGAAGTGAAGACACCGCGCTACGCTCGCAGTATACACACAACATATCATCCAGTAGTGTGCGTCCTACTGAGCACTGTAGCTGCATAGAGACTGGCGAGAGAAACGAAGTGAAGACACTGCTCTACGCTCGCAGTATAGACACAACATGTCACCCAGTAGTGTGCGTCCTACTGAGCACTGTAGCTGCATAGAGACTGGCGAGAGAAACGAAGTGAAGACACCGCTCTGCGCTCGCAGTATACACACAACATGTCATCCAGTAGTGTGCGCCCTACTGAGCACAGTAGCTGCATAGAGACTGGCGAGAGAAACGAAGTGAAGACACCGCGCTACGCTCCCAGTATTCACACAACATGTCATACAGTAGTGTGCGTCCTACTGAGCACAGTAGCTGCATAGAGACTGGCGAGAGAAACGAAGTGAAGACACCGCGCTACGCTCGCAGTATACACACAACATATCATCCAGTAGTGTGCGTCCTACTGAGCACTGTAGCTGGATAGAGACTGGCGAGAGAAACGAAGTGAAGACACTGCTCTACGCTCGCAGTATAGACACAACATGTCACCCAGTAGTGTGCGTCCTACTGAGCACAGTAGCTGCATAGAGACTGGCGAGAGAAACGAAGTGAAGACACCGCGCTACGCTCCCAGTATTCACACAACATGTCATACAGTAGTGTGCGTCCTACTGAGCACAGTAGCTGCATAGAGACTGGCGAGAGAAACGAAGTGAAGACACCGCGCTACGCTCGCAGTATACACACAACATATCATCCAGTAGTGTGCGTCCTACTGAGCACAGTAGCTGCATAGAGACTGGCGAGAGAAACGAAGTGAAGACACTGCTCTACGCTCGCAGTATACACACAACATGTCATCCAGTAGTGTGCGTCCTACAGAGCACTGTAGCTGCATAGACACTGGCGAGAGAAACGAAGTGAAGACACCGCGCTACGCTCCCAGTATTCACACAACATGTCATACAGTAGTGTGCGTCCTACTGAGCACAGTAGCTGCATAGAGACTGGCGAGAGAAACGAAGTGAAGACACCGCGCTACGCTCGCAGTATACACACAACATATCATCCAGTAGTGTGCGTCTTACTGAGCACAGTAGCTGCATAGACACTGGCGAGAGAAACGAAGTGAAGACACCGCGCTACGCTCCCAGTATTCACACAACATGTCATACAGTAGTGTGCGTCCTACTGAGCACAGTAGCTGCATAGAGACTGGCGAGAGAAACGAAGTGAAGACACTGCGCTACGCTCGCAGTATACACACAACATATCATCCAGTAGTGTGCGTCCTACTGAGCACTGTAGCTGCATAGAGACTGGCGAGAGAAACGAAGTGAAGACACTGCTCTACGCTCGCAGTATAGACACAACATGTCACCCAGTAGTGTGCGTCCTACTGAGCACAGTAGCTGCATAGAGACTGGCGAGAGAAACGAAGTGAAGACATCGCGCTACGCTCCCAGTATTCACACAACATGTCATACAGTAGTGTGCGTCCTACTGAGCACAGTAGCTGCATAGAGACTGGCGAGAGAAACGAAGTGAAGACACCGCGCTACGCTCGCAGTATACACACAACATATCATCCAGTAGTGTGCGTCCTACTGAGCACAGTAGCTGCATAGAGACTGGGGAGAGAAACGAAGTGAAGACACTGCTCTACGCTCACAGTATACACACAACATGTCATCCAGTAGTGTGCGTCCTACAGAGCACTGTAGCTGCATAGACACTGGCGAGAGAAACGAAGTGAAGACACCGCGCTACGCTCCCAGTATTCACACAACATGTTATACAGTAGTGTGCGTCCTATTGAGCACTGTAGCTGCATAGAGACTGGCGAGAGAAACGAAGTGAAGACACTGCTGTACGCTCGCAGTATACACAGAACATGTCATCCAGTAGCATGCGTCCTTCTGACCACTGTAGCTGCATAGATACTGGCGAGAGAAACGAAGTGAAGACACTGCTCTACGCTCGCATTATACACACAACATGTCATTCAGTAGCGTGCGTCCCACTGAGCACTTTAGCAGCTTAGAGACTGGAGAGAGAAACAAAATTGAATACACTGCTCGCTGTATACACACACCATGTCATCCAGTAGTGTGCGCTCTACTAAGCAGTGTAGCTGCATAGAGACTGGAGAGAGAAACGAAGAGAAGACACCGCTCTACGCTCGCAGTATACACACAACATGTCATCCAATAGAGTGCGTCCTACTGAGCACTGTAGCTGTATAGAGACTGGCGAGAGAAACGAAGTGAAAACACTGCTCTATGCTCGCAGTGTACACACAGCATGTCTTCCAGTAGCGTGCGCCCTACTGAGCACTGTAACTGCATAGATACTGGCGAGAGAAACGAAGTGAAGACACTGCTCTACGCTCGCAGTATACACACAACATGTCTTCCAGTAGTGTGCATCCTACGGAGCTCTGTAACTACATAGAGACTGCCGAGAGAAACGAAATGCAGACACCGCTCTACGATCGCAGTATACACACAACATGTCATCCAGTAGCGTGCGTCCTACTGGGCACCGCAGCTACATACAGACTGGCGAGAGAAACGATGTGAAGACACTGCTCTACGCTCGCAGTATACACACAACCTGTCATCCAGTAGTGAGCATCCTACTGAGCTCTGTAGCTACATAGAGACTGGCGAGAGAAACGAAGTGCTGACACCGCTCTACACTCGCAGTATACACACAACATGTCATCCAGTAGCGTGCGTCCAACTGAGCTCTGTAGCTACATGGAGACTTGCAAAAGAAACAAAATTGAAGACACTGCTCGCAGTATACACACAACATGTCATCCAGTAGTGTGCGTCCCACTGAGCAATGTAGCAGCATAGAGACTGGCGAGAGAAACGAAGTAAAGACACTGCTCTACGCTCGCAGTATACACACAACATGTCATCCAGTAGTGTGCATCCTACTGAGCTCTGTAACTACATAGAGACTGGCGAGAGAAACGAAGTGCAGACACCGCTCTACGATCGCAGTATACACACAACATGTCATTCAGTAGCGTGCGTCCCACTGAGCACTGTAGCAGCTTAGAGACTGGAGAGAGAAACAAAATTGAAGACACTGCTCGCTGTATACACACAACATGTCATCCCGTAGTGTGCGCTCTACTAAGCAGTGTAGCTGCATAGAGACTGGAGAGAGAAACGAAGAGAAGACACCGCTCTACGCTCGCAGTATACACACAACATGTCATCCAATAGAGGGCGTCCTACTGAGCACTGTAACTGTATAGAGACTGGCGAGAGAAACGAAGTGAAAACACTGCTCTATGCTCGCAGTGTACACACAGCATGTCATCCAGTAGCGTGCGTGCTACTGAGCACTGTAACTGCATAGATACTGGCGAGACAAACAAAGTGAAGACACTGCTCTAAGCTCGCAGTATACACACAACATGTCATCCAGTAGTGTGCATCCTACTGAGTTCTGTAGCTGCATAGAGACTGGCGAGGGAAACGAAGTGAAGACAGCGCTCTACGCTCGCAGTATACACACAACATGTCATCCAGTAGCGTGCGTCCTACTGTGCACTGTAGCTGTATAGAGACTGGAGAGAGATACTAAATTGAAGACACTGCTCGCTGTATACACACAACATGTCATCCCGTAGTGTGCGCTCTACTAAGCAGTGTAGCTGCATAGAGACTGGAGAGAGAAACGAAGAGAAGACACCGCTCTACGCTCGCAGTATACACACAACATGTCATCCAATAGAGTGCGTCCTACTGAGCACTGTAGCTGTATAGAGACTGGCGAGAGAAACGAAGTGAAGACACTGCTCTAAGCTCGCAGTATACACACAACATGTCATCCAGTAGTGTGCATCCTACTGAGTTCTGTAGCTGCATAGAGACTGGCGAGGGAAACGAAGTGAAGACAGCGCTCTACGCTCGCAGTATACACACAACATGTCATCCAGTAGCGTGCGGCCTACTGTGCACTGTAGCTGTATAGAGACTGGAGAGAGAAACAAAATTGAAGACACTGCTCGCAGTATACACACCACATGTCATCCAGTAGCGTGCGTCCTACAGAGCATTGTAACTGTATATAGAGTGGAGAGAGAAACAAAATTGAAGACACTGCTCGCATTATACACACCACATGTAGTCCAGTAGTGTGCATCCTACTGAGCGCTGTAGCTGCATAGAGACTGGCGAGAGAAACGAAGTGAAGACACTGCTCACAGTATACACACAACATGTCATGCAGTAGCGTGCGTCCTACTGAGCACTGTGGCTGTATAGAGACTGGAGAGAGAAACAAAATTGAAGACACTGCTCGCTGTATACACACAACATGTCATCCAGTAGTGTGCGTTCCACTGAGCACTGTAGCTGCATACAGACTGGCGAGAGAAACGAAGTCAAGACACTGCTCTACGCTCGCAGTATACACACAACATGTCATCCAATAGTGTGCATCCTACTGAGCTCTGTAACTACATAGAGACTGCCGAGAGAAACGAAGTGCAGACACCGCTCTACGATCGCAGTATACACACAACATGTCATCCAGTTGCGTGCGTCCTATTGAGCACTGTAGCTACATAGAGGCTGGCGAGAGAAACAAAATTGAAGATACTGCTCGCAGTATACACACAACATGTCAACCAGTAGCGTGCGTCCTACTGAGCAGTGTGGCTGCATATAGACTGGCGGGAGAAACGAAATGAAAACACCGCTCTACGCTCGCAGTATACACACAACATGTCATCCAGTAGCGTGCGTCCAACTGAGCACTGTAGCTGTATAGAGACTGGCGAGAGAAACGAAGTGAAGACACTGCTCTATGCTCGCAGTATACACACAATATGTCATCCCGTAGTGTGCGTCCTACTGAGCGCTGTAGCTGCATTGAGACTGGCGAGAGAAACGAAGTGAAGACACCGCGCTACGCTCCCAGTATTCACACAACATGTCATACAGTAGTGTGTGTCCTACTGAGCACAGTAGCTGCATAGAGACTGGCGAGAGAAACGAAGTGAAGACACCGCGCTACGCTCGCAGTATACACACAACATATCATCCAGTAGTGTGCGTCCTACTGAGCACTGTAGCTGCATAGAGACTGGCGAGAGAAACGAAGTGAAGACACCGCTCTGCGCTCGCAGTATACACACAACATGTCATCCAGTAGTGTGCGTCCTACTGAGCACAGTAGCTGCATAGAGACTGGCGAGAGAAACGAAGTGAAGACACCGCGCTACGCTCCCAGTATTCACACAACATGTCATACAGTAGTGTGCGTCCTACTGAGCACAGTAGCTGCATAGAGACTGGCGAGAGAAACGAAGTGAAGACACCGCGCTACGCTCGCAGTATACACACAACATATCATCCAGTAGTGTGCGTCCTACTGAGCACTGTAGCTGCATAGAGACTGGCGAGAGAAACGAAGTGAAGACACTGCTCTACGCTCGCAGTATAGACACAACATGTCACCCAGTAGTGTGCGTCCTACTGAGCACTGTAGCTGCATAGAGACTGGCGAGAGAAACGAAGTGAAGACACCGCTCTGCGCTCGCAGTATACACACAACATGTCATCCAGTAGTGTGCGTCCTACTGAGCACAGTAGCTGCATAGAGACTGGCGAGAGAAACGAAGTGAAGACACCGCGCTACGCTCCCAGTATTCACACAACATGTCATACAGTAGTGTGCGTCCTACTGAGCACAGTAGCTACATAGAGACTGGCGAGAGAAACGAAGTGAAGACACCGCGCTACGATCGCAGTATACACACAACATATCATCCAGTAGTGTGCGTCCTACTGAGCACTGTAGCTGCATAGAGACTGGCGAGAGAAACGAAGTGAAGACACTGCTCTACGCTCGCAGTATAGACACAACATGTCACCCAGTAGTGTGCGTCCTACTGAGCACAGTAGCTGCATAGAGACTGGCGAGAGAAACGAAGTGAAGACACCGCGCTACGCTCCCAGTATTCACACAACATGTCATACAGTAGTGTGCGTCCTACTGAGCACAGTAGCTGCATAGAGACTGGCGAGAGAAACGAAGTGAAGACACCGCGCTACGCTCGCAGTATACACACAACATATCATCCAGTAGTGTGCGTCTTACTGAGCACAGTAGCTGCATAGACACTGGCGAGAGAAACGAAGTGAAGACACCGCGCTACGCTCCCAGTATTCACACAACATGTCATACAGTAGTGTGCGTCCTACTGAGCACAGTAGCTGCATAGAGACTGGCGAGAGAAACGATGTGAAGACACCGCGCTACGCTCGCAGTATACACACAACATATCATCCAGTAGTGTGCGTCCTACTGAGCACTGTAGCTGCATAGAGACTGGCGAGAGAAACGAAGTGAAGACACTGCTCTACGCTCGCAGTATAGACACAACATGTCACCCAGTAGTGTGCGTCCTACTGAGCACAGTAGCTGCATAGAGACTGGCGAGAGAAACGAAGTGAAGACACCGCGCTACGCTCCCAGTATTCACACAACATGTCATACAGTAGTGTGCGTCCTACTGAGCACAGTAGCTGCATAGAGACTGGCGAGAGAAACGAAGTGAAGACACCGCGCTACGCTCGCAGTATACACACAACATATCATCCAGTAGTGTGCGTCCTACTGAGCACAGTAGCTGCATAGAGACTGGCGAGAGAAACGAAGTGAAGACACTGCTCTACGCTCACAGTATACACACAACATGTCATCCAGTAGTGTGCGTCCTACAGAGCACTGTAGCTGCATAGACACTGGCGAGAGAAACGAAGTGAAGACACCGCGCTACGCTCCCAGTATTCACACAACATGTCATACAGTAGTGTGCGTCCTATTGAGCACTGTAGCTGCATAGAGACTGGCGAGAGAAACGAAGTGAAGACACTGCTGTACGCTCGCAGTATACACAGAACATGTCATCCAGTAGCATGCGTCCTTCTGACCACTGTAGCTGCATAGATACTGGCGAGAGAAACGAAGTGAAGACACTGCTCTACGCTCGCATTATACACACAACATGTCATTCAGTAGCGTGCGTCCCACTGAGCACTGTAGCAGCTTAGAGACTGGAGAGAGAAACAAAATTGAATACACTGCTCGCTGTATACACACACCATGTCATCCAGTAGTGTGCGCTCTACTAAGCAGTGTAGCTGCATAGAGACTGGAGAGAGAAACGAAGAGAAGACACCGCTCTACGCTCGCAGTATACACACAACATGTCATCCAATAGAGTGCGTCCTACTGAGCACTGTAGCTGTATAGAGACTGGCGAGAGAAACGAAGTGAAAACACTGCTCTATGCTCGCAGTGTACAGACAGCATGTCATCCAGTAGCGTGCGCCCTACTGAGCACTGTAACTGCATAGATACTGGCGAGAGAAACGAAGTGAAGACACTGCTCTACGCTCGCAGTATACACACAACATGTCTTCCAGTAGTGTGCATCCTACGGAGCTCTGTAACTACATAGAGACTGCCGAGAGAAACGAAGTGCAGACACCGCTCTACGATCGCAGTATACACACAACATGTCATCCAGTAGCGTGCGTCCTACTGAGCTCTGTAGCTACATAGAGGCTGGCGAGAGAAACAAAATTGAAGATACTGCTCGCAGTATACACACAACATGTTATCTAGTAGAGTGCGTTCCACTGAGCACTGTAGCTGCATAGAGACTGGCGAGAGAAACGAAGTAAAGACACTGCTCTACGCCGCAGAATACACACAAAATGTCATCCAGTAGTGTGCGTCCTACTGAGAACTGTAGCTGTATAGAGACTGGTGAGAGAAACGTAATTGAAGACACGGCTCGCAGTATACACACAACATGTCAACCAGTAGCGTGCGTCCTACTGAGCAGTGTGGCTGCATAGAGACTGGCGGAAGAAACGAAATGAAAACACCGCTCTACGCTCGCAGTATACACACAACATGTCATCCAGTAGCGTGCGTCCAACTGAGCAATGTAGCTGTATAGAAACTGGCGAGAGAAACGAAGTGAAGACACTGCTCTACGCTCTCAATATACACACAACATATCATCCCGTAGTGTGGGTCCTACTGAGCACTGTGGTTGCACAGAGATTGGCGAGAGAAACGAAGTGGAGACACCGCTCTACACTCGCAGTATACACACAACATGTCATCCAGTAGTGTGCGCCCTACTGAGCAGTGTAGCTGCATAGAGACTGGCGAGAGAAACAAAGAGAAGACACCTTTCTACGCTCGCAGTATACACGCAACATGTCATCCAGTAGTGTGCGTCCTACTGAGCATTGTAGCTGCATAGAGACTGGCGAGAGAAACAAAGAGAAGACTCCGCTCTACGCTCGCAGTATACACACAACATATCATCCAGTAGTGTGCGCCCTACTGAGCACTGTAGCTGCATGGAGACTGGCCAGAGAAACAAAGAGAAGACTCCGCCCTACGCTCGCAGAATACACACATGTCATCCAGTAGTGTGCGTCCTACTGAGCACTGCAGCTGTATAGAGACTGGCGAGAGAAAAAAAATTGAAGACACTGCTCGCAGTATACACACAACATGTCATCCAGTAGCGTGCGTCCCACTGAGCACTGTAGCTGCATAGAGACTGGAGAGAGAAACAAAATTGAAGACACTGCTCGCAGTATACACACAACATGTCATCCAGTAGTGTGCGCTCTACTGAGCAGTGTAGCTGCATAGAGACTGGAGAGAGAAACGAATAGATGACACCGATCTACGCACGCAGTATACACACAACATGTCATCCAATAGTGTGCGTCCTACTGATCACTGTAATTGCATAGAGACTGGCGAGAGAAACAAAGTGAAGACACTGCTCTATGCTCGCATTATACACACAACATGTCATCCAGTAGTGCGCGTCCTACCGTGCACTGTAGCTGTATAGAGATTGGCGAGAGAAACGAAGTGAAAACACTGCTCTATGCTCGCAGCGTACACACAGCATGTCATCCAGTAGCGTGCGTCCTACTGAGCACTGTAACTGTATAGCGACTGGCGAGAGAAACGAAGTGAAGACACCGCTCTACGCTTGGAGTATACACACAACATGTCATCCAGTAGTGTGCGTCCCACTGAGCACAGTAGCTGCATAGAGACTGGAGAGAGGAACAAAATTGAAGACACTGCTCGCTGTATACACACAACATGTCATCCCGTAGTGTGCACTCTACTAAACAGTGTAGCTGCATAGAGACTGGAGAGAGAAACGAAGAGAAGACACCGCTCTACGCTCGCAGTATACACACAGCATGTCATCCAATAGAGTGCGTCCTACTGATCACTGTAGCTGCATAGAGACTGGCGAGAGAAACAAAGTGAAGACACTGCTCTATGCTCGCATTATACACACAGCATGTCATCCAGTAGTGCGCGTCCTATTGTGCACAGTAGCTGTGTAGAGACTGGCGAGAGAAACGAAGTGAAAACACTGCTCTATGCTCGCAGTGTACACACAGCATGTCATCCATTAGCGTGCGTCCTACTGAGCACTGTAACTGTATAGATACTGGCGAGAGAAACGAAGTGAAGACACTGCTCTAAGCTCGCAGTATACACAAAACATGTCATCCAGTAGTGTGCATCCTAGTGAGTTCTGTAGTTGCATAGAGACTGGCGAGGGAAACGAAGTGAAGACAGCGCTCTACGCTCGCAGTATACACCCCACATGTCATCCAGTAGCGTGCGTCCTACTGAGCACTGTAGTTGTATAGAGACTGGAGAGAGAATCAAAATTGAAGACACTGCTCGCAGTATACACACCACATGTCATCCATTAGTGTGCGTCCTACTGGGCACAGTAGCTACATACAGACTGGCGAGAGAAACGAAGTGAAGACACTGCTCTACGCTCGCAGTATACACACAACATGTCATCCAGTAGTGTGCATCCTATTGAGCGCTGTAGCTGCATAGAGACTGGCGAGAGAAACGAAGTGAAGACACTGCTCACAGTATACACACAACATGTCATGCAGTAGCGTGCGTCCTACTGAGCACTGTGGCTGTATAGAGACTGGAGAGAGAAACAAAATTGAAGACACTGCTCGCAGTATACACACCACATGTCATCCAGTAGTGTGCGTTCCACTGAGCAATGTAGCTGCATAGAGACTGGCGAGAGAAACGAAGTAAAGACACTGCTCTACGCTCGCAGTATACACACAACATGTCATCCAGTAGTGTGCATCCTACTGAGCTCTGTAACTACATAGAGACTGGCGAGAGAAACGAAGTGAAGACACCGCTCTACGATCGCAGTATACACACAACATGTCATCCAGTAGCGTGCGTCGTACTGAGCTCTCCAGCTACATAGATACTGGCGAGAGAAACAAAATTGAAGATACTGCTCGCAGTATACACACAATATGTCATCCAGTAGAGTGCGTTCCACTGAGCAATGTAGCTGCATAGAGACTGGCGAGAGAAACGAAGTAAAGACACCGCTCTACGCCGCAGTATACACACAACATGTCATCCAGTAGTGTGCATCCTACTGAGAACTGTAGCTGTATAGAGACTGGCGAGAGAAACGTAATTGAAGACACTGCTCGCACTATACACACAACATGTCAACCAGTAGCGTGCGTCCTACTGAGCAGTGTGGCTGCATAGAGACTGGCGGGAGAAACGAAGTGAAGACACCGCTCTACGCTCGCAGTATACACACAACATGACATCCTGTAGTGTGCATCCTACTGAGTTCTGTAGCTGCATAGAGACTGTTGAGGGAAACGAAGTGAAGACAGCGCTCTACGCTCGCAGTATACACACAACATGTCATCCAGTAGTGTGCATCCTACTGAGCGCTGTAGCTGCATAGAAACTGGCGAGAGAAACGAAGTGAAGACACTGCTTGCAGTATACTCACAACATGTCATGCAGTAGCGTGCGTCCTACTGAGTGCTGTGGCTGTATAGAGACTGGAGAGAGTAAATAAATTGAAGACACTACTCGCAGTATGCACACCACATGTCATCCAGTAGTGTGCGTCCTACTGGGCACAGCAGCTACATACAGACTGGCGAGAGAAACGAAGTGAAGACACTGCTCTACGCTCGCAGTATACACACAACCTGTCATCCAGTAGTGAGCATCCTACTGAGCTCTGTAGCTACATAGAGACTGGCGAGAGAAACGAAGTGCTGACACCGCTCTACACTCGCAGTATACACACAACATGTCATCCAGTAGCGTGCGTCCAACTGAGCTCTGTAGCTACATGGAGACTTGCAAAAGAAACAAAATTGAAGACACTGCTCGCAGTATACACACAACATGTCATCCAGTAGTGTGCGTCCCACTGAGCACTGTAGCAGCATAGAGACTGGCGAGAGAAACGAAGTAAAGACACTGCTCTACGCTCGCAGTATACACACAACATGTCATCCAGTAGTGTGCATCCTACTGAGCTCTGTAACTACATAGAGACTGGCGAGAGAAACGAAGTGCAGACACCGCTCTACGATCGCAGTATACACACAACATGTCATTCAGTAGCGTGCGTCCCACTGAGCACTGTAGCAGCTTAGAGACTGGAGAGAGAACCAAAATTGAAGACACTGCTCGCTGTATACACACAACATGTCATCCCGTAGTGTGCGCTCTACTAAGCAGTGTAGCTGCATAGAGACTGGAGAGAGAAACGAAGAGAAGACACCGCTCTACGCTCGCAGTATACACACAACATGTCATCCAATAGAGGGCGTCCTACTGAGCACTGTAACTGTATAGAGACTGGCGAGAGAAACGAAGTGAAAACACTGCTCTATGCTCGCAGTGTACACACAGCATGTCATCCAGTAGCGTGCGTCCTACTGAGCACTGTAACTGCATAGATACTGGCGAGACAAACGAAGTGAAGACACTGCTCTAAGCTCGCAGTATACACACAACATGTCATCCAGTAGTGTGCATCCTACTGAGTTCTGTAGCTGCATAGAGACTGGCGAGGGAAACGAAGTGAAGACAGCGCTCTACGCTCGCAGTATACACACAACATGTCATCCAGTAGCGTGCGTCCTACTGTGCACTGTAGCTGTATAGAGACTGGAGAGAGATACTAAATTGAAGACACTGCTCGCTGTATACACACAACATGTCATCCCGTAGTGTGCGCTCTACTAAGCAGTGTAGCTGCATAGAGACTGGAGAGAGAAACGAAGAGAAGACACCGCTCTACGCTCGCAGTATACACACAACATGTCATCCAATAGAGTGCGTCCTACTGAGCACTGTAGCTGTATAGAGACTGGCGAGAGAAACGAAGTGAAGACACTGCTCTAAGCTCGCAGTATACACACAACATGTCATCCAGTAGTGTGCATCCTACTGAGTTCTGTAGCTGCATAGAGACTGGCGAGGGAAACGAAGTGAAGACAGCGCTCTACGCTCGCAGTATACACACAACATGTCATCCAGTGGCGTGCGGCCTACTGTGCACTGTAGCTGTATAGAGACTGGAGAGAGAAACAAAATTGAAGACACTGCTCGCAGTATACACACCACATGTCATCCAGTAGCGTGCGTCCTACAGAGCATTGTAACTGTATATAGAGTGGAGAGAGAAACAAAATTGAAGACACTGCTCGCATTATACACACCACATGTAGTCCAGTAGTGTGCATCCTACTGAGCGCTGTAGCTGCATAGAGACTGGCGAGAGAAACGAAGTGAAGACACTGCTCACAGTATACACACAACATGTCATGCAGTAGCGTGCGTCCTACTGAGCACTGTGGCTGTATAGAGACTGGAGAGAGAAACAAAATTGAAGACACTGCTCGCTGTATACACACAACATGTCATCCAGTAGTGTGCGTTCCACTGAGCACTGTAGCTGCATAGAGACTGGCGAGAGAAACGAAGTGCAGACACCGCTCTACGATCGCAGTATACACACAACATGTCATCCAGTTGCGTGCGTCCTATTGAGCACTGTAGCTACATAGAGGCTGGCGAGAGAAACAAAATTGAAGATACTGCTCGCAGTATACACACAACATGTCAACCAGTAGCGTGCGTCCTACTGAGCAGTGTGGCTGCATAGAGACTGGCGGGAGAAACGAAATGAAAACACCGCTCTACGCTCGCAGTATACACACAAGATGTCATCCAGTAGCGTGCGTCCAAATGAGCACTGTAGCTGTATAGAGACTGGCGAGAGAAACGAAGTGAAGACACTGCTCTATGCTCGCAGTATACACACAACATGTCATCCCGTAGTGTGCGTCCTACTGAGATCTGTAGCTGCATTGAGACTGGCGAGAGAAACGAAGTATACACACTATATGTCATCCAGTAGTGTGCGTCCTACTGAGCGCTGTAGCTGCGTAGAGACTGGCGAGAGAAACTAAGTGAAGACACCGCACGCAGTATACACACAACATGTCATCCAGTAGTGTGCGTCCTACTGAGCACTGTAGCTGCATAGAGACTGGTGAGAGAAACGACGTGAAGACACTGCTCTACGCTCGCAGTATAGACACAACATGTCACCCAGTAGTGTGCGTCCTACTGAGCACAGTAGCTGCATAGAGTCCGGCGAGAGAAACGAAGTGAAGACACCGCTCGCAGTATACACACAACATGTCACCCAGTAGTGTGCGTCCTACTGAGCACAGTAGCTGCATAGAGACTGGCGAGAGAAACGAAGTGAAGACACCGCGCTACGCTCCCAGTATTCACACAACATGTCATACAGTAGTGTGCGTCCTATTGAGCACTGTAGCTGCATAGAGACTGGCGAGAGAAACGAAGTGAAGACACTGCTCTACGCTCGCAGTATACACACAACATGTCATCCAGTAGTGTGCGTCCTACAGAGCACTGTAGCTGCATAGACACTGGCGAGAGAAACGAAGTGAAGACACCGCGCTACGCTCCCAGTATTCACACAACATGTCATACAGTAGTGTGCGTCCTATTGAGCACTGTAGCTGCATAGAGACTGGCGAGAGAAACGAAGTGAAGACACTGCTGTACGCTCGCAGTATACACAGAACATGTCATCCAGTAGCATGCGTCCTTCTGACCACTGTAGCTGCATAGATACTGGCGAGAGAAACGAAGTGAAGACACTGCTCTACGCTCGCATTATACACACAACATGTCATTCAGTAGCGTGCGTCCCACTGAGCACTGTAGCAGCATAGAGACTGGAGAGAGAAACAAAATTGAATACACTGCTCGCTGTATACACACAACATGTCATCCAGTAGTGTGCGCTCTACTAAGCAGTGTAGCTGCATAGAGACTGGAGAGAGAAACGAAGAGAAGACACCGCTCTACGCTCGCAGTATACACACAACATGTCATCCAATAGAGTGCGTCCTACTGATCACTGTAGCTGTATAGAGACTGGCGAGAGAAACGAAGTGAAAACACTGCTCTATGCTCGCAGTGTACACACAGCATGTCATCCAGTAGCGTGCGCCCTACTGAGCACTGTAACTGCATAGATACTGGTGAGAGAAACGAAGTGAAGACACTGCTCTACGCTCGCAGTATACACACAACATGTTTTCCAGTAGTGTGCATCCTACGGAGCTCTGTAACTACATAGAGACTGCCGAGAGAAACGAAGTGCAGACACCGCTCTACGATCGCAGTATACACACAACATGTCATCCAGTAGCGTGCGTCCTACTGAGCTCTGTAGCTACATAGAGGCTGGCGAGAGAAACAAAATTGAAGATACTGCTCGCAGTATACACACAACATGTTATCTAGTAGAGTGCGTTCCACTGAGCACTGTAGCTGCATAGAGACTGGCGAGAGAAACGAAGTAAAGACACTGCTCTACGCCGCAGAATACACACAAAATGTCATCCAGTAGTGTGCGTCCTACTGAGAACTGTAGCTGTATAGAGACTGGTGAGAGAAACGTAATTGAAGACACGGCTCGCAGTATACACACAACATGTCAACCAGTAGCGTGCGTCCTACTGAGCAGTGTGGCTGCATAGAGACTGGCGGAAGAAACGAAATGAAAACACCGCTCTACGCTCGCAGTATACACACAACATGTCATCCAGTAGCGTGCGTCCAAATGAACACTGTAGCTGTATAGAAACTGGCGAGAGAAACGAAGTGAAGACACTGCTCTACGCTCTCAATATACACACAACATATCATCCCGTAGTGTGGGTCCTACTGAGCACTGTGGTTGCACAGAGATTGGCGAGAGAAACGAAGTGGAGACACCGCTCTACACTCGCAGTATACACACAACATGTCATCCAGTAGTGTGCGCCCTACTGAGCAGTGTAGCTGCAAAGAGACTGGCGAGAGAAACAAAGAGAAGACACCGCTCTAAGCTCGCAGTATACACGCAACATGTCATCCAGTAGTGTGCGTCCTACTGAGCATTGTAGCTGCATAGAGACTGGCGAGAGAAACAAAGAGAAGACTCCGCTCTACGCTCGCAGTATACACACAACATATCATCCAGTAGTGTGCGCCCTACTGAGCACTGTAGCTGCATGGAGACTGGCCAGAGAAACAAAGAGAAGACTCCGCCCTACGCTCGCAGAATACACACATGTCATCCAGTAGTGTGCGTCCTACTGAGCACTGCAGCTGTATAGAGACTGGCGAGAGAAAAAAAATTGGACACTGCTCGCAGTATACACACAACATGTCATCCAGTAGCGTGCGTCCCACAGAGCACTGTAGCTGCATAGAGACTGGAGAGAGAAACAAAATTGAAGACACTGCTCGCAGTATACACACAACATGTCATCCAGTAGTGTGCGCTCTACTGAGCAGTGTAGCTGCATAGAGACTGGAGAGAGAAACGAATAGATGACACCGATCTACGCACGCAGTATACACACAACATGTCATCCAATAGGGTGCGTCCTACTGATCACTGTAATTGCATAGAGACTGGCGAGAGAAACAAAGTGAAGACACTGCTCTATGCTCGCATTATACACACAGCATGTCATCCAGTAGTGCGCGTCCTACCGTGCACTGTAGCTGTATAGAGATTGGCGAGAGAAACGAAGTGAAAACACTGCTCTATGCTCGCAGCGTACACACACCATGTCATCCAGTAGCGTGCGTCCTACTGAGCACTGTAACTGTATAGCGACTGGCGAGAGAAACGAAGTGAAGACACCGCTCTACGCTTGGAGTATACACACAACATGTCATCCAGTAGTGTGCGTCCCACTGAGCACAGTAGCTGCATAGAGACTGGAGAGAGGAACAAAATTGAAGACACTGCTCGCTGTATACACACAACATGTCATCCCGTAGTGTGCACTCTACTAAACAGTGTAGCTGCATAGAGACTGGAGAGAGAAACGAAGAGAAGACACCGCTCTACGCTCGCAGTATACACACAGCATGTCATCCAATAGAGTGCGTCCTACTGATCACTGTAGCTGCATAGAGACTGGCGAGAGAAACAAAGTGAAGACACTGCTCTATGCTCGCATTATACACACAACATGTCATCCAGTAGTGCGCGTCCTACTGTGCACAGTAGCTGTGTAGAGACTGGCGAGAGAAACGAAGTGAAAACACTGCTCTATGCTCGCAGTATACACACAACATGTCATCCCGTAGTGTGCGTCCTACTGAGATCTGTAGCTGCATTGAGACTGGCGAGAGAAACGAAGTGAAGACACTGCTCTACGCTCGCAGTATACACACTATATGTCATCCAGTAGTGTGCGTCCTACTGAGCGCTGTAGCTGCGTAGAGACTGGCGAGAGAAACTATGTGAAGACACCGCACGCAGTATACACACAACATGTCATCCAGTAGTGTGCGTCCTACTGAGCACTGTAGCTGCATAGAGACTGGCGAGGGAAACGAAGTGAAGACAGCGCTCTACGCTCGCAGTATACACACAACATGTCATCCAGTAGCGTGCGGCCTACTGTGCACTGTAGCTGTATAGAGATTGGAGAGAGAAACAAAATTGAAGACACTGCTCGCAGTATACACACCACATGTCATCCAGTAGCGTGCGTCCTACAGAGCATTGTAACTGTATATAGAGTGGAGGGAGAAACAAAATTGAAGACACTGCTCGCATTATACACACCACATGAAGTCCAGTAGTGTGCATCCTACTGAGCGCTGTAGCTGCATAGAGACTGGCGAGTGAAACGAAGTGAAGACACTGCTCACAGTATACACACAACATGTCATGCAGTAGCGTGCGTCCTACTGAGCACTGTGGCTGTATAGAGACTGGAGAGAGAAACAAAATTGAAGACACTGCTCGCTGTATACACACAACATGTCATCCAGTAGTGTGCGTTCCACTGAGCACTGTAGCTGCATAGAGACTGGCGAGAGAAACGAAGTCAAGACACTGCTCTACGCTCGCAGTATACACACAACATGTCATCCAGTAGTGTGCATCCTACTGAGCTCTGTAACTACATAGAGACTGCCGAGAGAAACGAAGTGCAGACACCGCTCTACGATCGCAGTATACACACAACATGTCATCCAGTTGCGTGCGTCCTATTGAGCACTGTAGCTACATAGAGGCTGGCGAGAGAAACAAAATTGAAGATACTGCTCGCAGTATACACACAACATGTTAACCAGTAGCGTGCGTCCTACTGAGCAGTGTGGCTGCATAGAGACTGGCGGGAGAAACGAAATGAAAACACCGCTCTACGCTCGCAGTATACACACAAGATGTCATCCAGTAGCGTGCGTCCAACTGAGCACTGTAGCTGTATAGAGACTGGCGAGAGAAACGAAGTGAAGACACTGATCTATGCTCGCAGTATACACACAACATGTCATCCCGTAGTTTGCGTCCTACTGAGATCTGTAGCTGCATTGAGACTGGCGAGAGAAACGAAGTGAAGACACTGCTCTACGCTCGCAGTATACACACTATATGTCATCCAGTAGTGTGCGTCCTACTGAGCGCTGTAGCTGCGTAGAGACTGGCGAGAGAAACTAAGTGAAGACACCGCACGCAGTATACACACAACATGTCATCCAGTAGTGTGCGTCCTACTGAGCACTGTAGCTGCATAGAGACTGGTGAGAGAAACGACGTGAAGACACTGCTCTACACTCGCAGTATAGACACAACATGTCACCCAGTAGTGTGCGTCCTACTGAGCACAGTAGCTGCATAGAGTCCGGCTAGAGAAACGAAGTGAAGACACCGCTCTGCGCTCGCAGTATACGCACAACATGTCACCCAGTAGTGTGCGTCCTACTGAGCACAGTAGCTGCATAGAGACTGGCGAGAGAAACGAAGTGAAGACACCGCGCTACGCTCCCAGTATTCACACAACATGTCATCCAGTAGTGTGCGTCCTACAGAGCACTGTAGCTGCATAGACACTGGCGAGAGAAACGAAGTGAAGACACTGCTGTACGCTCGCAGTATTCACAGAACATATCATCCAGTAGCATGCGTCCTTCTGACCACTGTAGCTGCATAGATACTGGCGAGAGAAACGAAGTGAAGACACTGCTCTACGCTCGCATTATACACACAACATGTCATTCAGTAGCGTGCGTCCCACTGAGCACTGTAGCAGCTTAGAGACTGGAGAGAGAAACAAAATTGAATACACTGCTCGCTGTATACACACAACATGTCATCCAGTAGTGTGCGCTCTACTAAGCAGTGTAGCTGCATAGAGACTGGAGAGAGAAACAAAGAGAAGACACCGCTCTACGCTCGCAGTATACTCACAACATGTCATCCAATAGAGTGCGTCCTACTGAGCACTGTAGCTGTATAGAGACTGGCGAGAGAAACGAAGTGAAAACACTGCTCTATGCTCGCAGTGTACACACAGCATGTCATCCAGTAGCGTGCGCCCTACTGAGCACTGAAACTGCATAGATACTGGCGAGAGAAACGAAGTGAAGACACTGCTCTACGCTCGCAGTATACACACAACATGTCTTCCAGTAGTGTGCATCCTACGGAGCTCTGTAACTACATAGAGACTACCGAGAGAAACGAAGTGCAGACACCGCTCTACGATCGCAGTATACACACAACATGTCATCCAGTAGCGTGCGTCCTACTGAGCTCTGTAGCTACATAGAGGCTGGCGAGAGAAACAAAATTGAAGATTCTGCTCGCAGTATACACACAACATGTTATCTAGTAGAGTGCGTTCCACTGAGCACAGTAGCTGCATAGAGACTGGCGAGAGAAACGAAGTAAAGACACTGCTCTACGCCGCAGAATACACACAAAATGTCATCCAGTAGTGTGCGTCCTACTGAGAACTGTAGCTGTATAGAGACTGGTGAGAGAAACGTAATTGAAGACACGGCTCGCAGTATACACACAACATGTCAACCAGTAGCGTGCGTCCTACTGAGCAGTGTGGCTGCATAGAGACTGGCGGAAGAAACGAAATGAAAACACCGCTCTACGCTCGCAGTATACACACAACATGTCATCCAGTAGCGTGCGTCCAAATGAGCACTGTAGCTGTATAGAAACTGGCGAGAGAAACGAAGTGAAGACACTGCTCTACGCTCTCAATATACACACAACATATCATCCCGTAGTGTGGGTCCTACTGAGCACTGTGGTTGCACAGAGATTGGCGAGAGAAACGAAGTGGGGACACCGCTCTACACTCGCAGTATACACACAACATGTCATCCAGTAGTGTGCGCCCTACTGAGCAGTGTAGCTGCATAGAGACTGGCGAGAGAAACAAAGAGAAGACACCGCTCTACGCTCGCAGTATACACGCAACATGTCATCCAGTAGTGTGCGTCCTACTGAGCATTGTAGCTGCATAGAGACTGGCGAGAGAAACAAAGAGAAGACTCCGCTCTACGCTCGCAGTATACACACAACATATCATCCAGTAGTGTGCGCCCTACTGAGCACTGTAGCTGCATGGAGACTGGCCAGAGAAACAAAGAGAAGACTCCGCCCTACGCTCGCAGAATACACACATGTCATCCAGTAGTGTGCGTCCTACTGAGCACTGCAGCTGTATAGAGACTGGCGAGAGAAAAAAAATTGGACACTGCTCGCAGTATACACACAACATGTCATCCAGTAGCGTGCGTCCCACTGAGCACTGTAGCTGCATAGAGACTGGAGAGAGAAACAAAATTGAAGACACTGCTCGCAGTATACACACAACATGTCATCCAGTAGTGTGCGCTCTACTGAGCAGTGTAGCTGCATAGAGACTGGAGAGAGAAAAGAATAGATGACACCGATCTACGCACGCAGTATACACACAACATGTCATCCAATAGTGTGCGTCCTACTGATCACTGTAACTGTATAGCGACTGGCGAGAGAAACGAAGTGAAGACACCGCTCTACGCTTGGAGTATACACACAACATGTCATCCAGTAGTGTGCGTCCCACTGAGCACAGTAGCTGCATAGAGACTGGAGAGAGGAACAAAATTGAAGACACTGCTCGCTGTATACACACAACATGTCATCCCGTAGTGTGCACTCTACTAAACAGTGTAGCTGCATAGAGACTGGAGAGAGAAACGAAGAGAAGACACCGCTCTACGCTCGCAGTATACACACAGCATGTCATCCAATAGAGTGCGTCCTACTGATCACTGTAGCTGCATAGAGACTGGCGAGAGAAACAAAGTGAAGACACTGCTCTATGCTCGCATTATACACACAGCATGTCATCCAGTAGTGCGCGTCCTACTGTGCACAGTAGCTGTGTAGAGACTGGCGAGAGAAACGAAGTGAAAACACTGCTCTATGCTCGCAGTATACTTACAACATGTCATCCCGTAGTGTGCGTCCTACTGAGATCTGTAGCTGCATTGAGACTGGCGAGAGAAACGAAGTGAAGACACTGCTCTACGCTCGCAGTATACACACTATATGTCATCCAGTAGTGTGCGTCGTACTGAGCGCTGTAGCTGCGTAGAGACTGGCGAGAGAAACTAAGTGAAGACACCGCACGCAGTATACACACAACATGTTATCCAGTAGTGTGCGTCCTACTGAGCACTGTAGCTGCATAGAGACTGGTGAGAGAAACGACGTGAAGACACTGCCCTACGCTCGCAGTATACACACAACATGTCACCCAGTAGTGTGCGTCCTACTGAGCACAGTAGCTGCATAGAGTCCGGACGAGAGAAACGAAGTGAAGACACCGCTCGCAGTATACACACAACATGTCACCCAGTAGTGTGCGTCCTACTGAGCACAGTAGCTGCATAGAGACTGGCGAGAGAAACGAAGTGAAGACACCGCACTACGCTCCCAGTATTCACACAACATGTCATACAGTAGTGTGCGTCCTATTGAGCACTGTAGCTGCATAGAGACTGGCGAGAGAAACGAAGTGAAGACACTGCTCTACACTCGCAGTATACACACAACATGTCATCCAGTAATGTGCGTCCTATAGAGCACTGTAGCTGCATAGACACTGGCGAGAGAAACGAAGTGAAGACACCGCGCTACGCTCCCAGTATTCACACAACATGTCATACAGTAGTGTGCGTCCTTCTGACCACTGTAGCTGCATAGATACTGGCGAGAGAAACGAAGTGAAGACACTGCTCTACGCTCGCATTATACACACAACATGTCATTCAGTAGCGTGCGTCCCACTGAGCACTGTAGCAGCTTAGAGACTGGAGAGAGAAACAAAATTGAAGACACTGCTCGCTGTATACACACAACATGTCATCCAGTAGTGTGCGCTCTACTAAGCAGTGTAGCTGCATAGAGACTGGAGAGAGAAACGAAGAGAAGACACCGCTCTACGCTCGCAGTATACACACAACATGTCATCCAATAGAGTGCGTCCTACTGAGCACTGTAGCTGTATAGAGACTGGCGAGAGAAACGAAGTGAAAACACTGCTCTATGCTCGCAGTGTACACACAGCATGTCATCCAGTAGCGTGCGCCCTACTGAGCACTCTAACTGCATAGATACTGGCGAGAGAAACGAAGTGAAGACACTGCTCTACGCTCGCAGTATACACACAACATGTCTTCCAGTAGTGTGCATCCTACGGAGCTCTGTAACTACATAGAGACTGCCGAGAGAAACGAAGTGCAGACACCGCTCTACGATCGCAGTATACACACAACATGTCATCCAGTAGCGTGCGTCCTACTGAGCTCTGTAGCTACATAGAGGCTGGCGAGAGAAACAAAATTGAAGATACTGCTCGGAGTATACACACAACATGTTATCTAGTAGAGTGCGTTCCACGGAGCACTGTGCTGCATAGAGACTGGCGAGAGAAACGAAGTAAAGACACTGCTCTACGCCGCAGAATACACACAAAATGTCATCCAGTAGTGTGCGTCCTACTGAGAACTGTAGCTGTATATAGACTGGTGAGAGAAACGTAATTGAAGACACGGCTCGCAGTATACACACAACATGTCAACCAGTAGCGTGCGTCCTACTGAGCAGTGTGGCTGCATATAGACTGGCGGAAGAAACGAAATGAAAACACCGCTCTACGCTCGCAGTATACACACAACATGTCATCCAGTAGCGTGCGTCCAACTGAGCACTGTAGCTGTATAGAAACTGGCGAGAGAAACGAAGTGAAGACACTGCTCTACGCTCTCAATATACACACAACATATCATCCCGTAGTGTGGGTCCTACTGAGCACTGTGGTTGCACAGAGATTGGCGAGAGAAACGAAGTGGAGACACCGCTCTACACTCGCAGTATACACACAACATGTCATCCAGTAGTGTGCGCCCTACTGAGCAGTGTAGCTGCATAGAGACTGGCGAGAGAAACAAAGAGAAGACACCGCTCTACGCTCGCAGTATACACACAACATATCATCCAGTAGTGTGCGCCCTACTGAGCACTGTAGCTGCATGGAGACTGGCCAGAGAAACAAAGAGAAGACTCCGCCCTACGCTCGCAGAATACACACATGTCATCCAGTAGTGTGCGTCCTACTGAGCACTGCAGCTGTATAGAGACTGGCGAGAGAAAAAAAATTGAAGACACTGCTCGCAGTATACACACAACATGTCATCCAGTAGCGTGCGTCCCACTGAGCACTGTAGCTGCATAGAGACTGGAGAGAGAAACAAAATTGAAGACACTGCTCGCAGTATACACACAACATGTCATCCAGTAGTGTGCGCTCTACTGAGCAGTGTAGCTGCATAGAGACTGGAGAGAGAAACGAATAGATGACACCGATCTACGCACGCAGTATACACACAACATGTCATCCAATAGTGTGCGTCCTACTGATCACTGTAATTGCATAGAGACTGGCGAGAGAAACAAAGTGAAGACACTGCTCTATGCTCGCATTATACACACAGCATGTCATCCAGTAGTGCGCGTCCTACCGTGCACTGTAGCTGTATAGAGATTGGCGAGAGAAACGAAGTGAAAACACTGCTCTATGCTCGCAGCGTACACACAGCATGTCATCCAGTAGCGTGCGTCCTACTTAGCACTGTAACTGTATAGCGACTGGCGAGAGAAACGAAGTGAAGACACCGCTCTACGCTTGGAGTATATACACAACATGTCATCCAGTAGTGTGCGTCCCACTGAGCACAGTAGCTGCATAGAGACTGGAGAGAGGAACAAAATTGAAGACACTGCTCGCTGTATACACACAACATGTCATCCCGTAGTGTGCACTCTACTAAACAGTGTAGCTGCATAGAGACTGGAGAGAGAAACGAAGAGAAGACACCGCTCTACGCTCGCAGTATACACACAGCATGTCATCCAATAGAGTGCGTCCTACTGATCACTGTAGCTGCATAGAGACTGGCGAGAGAAACAAAGTGAAGACACTGCTCTATGCTCGCATTATACACACAGCATGCCATCCAGTAGTGCGCGTCCTACTGTGCACAGTAGCTGTGTAGAGACAGGCGAGAGAAACGAAGTGAAAACACTGCTCTATGCTCGCAGTGTACACACAGCATGTCATCCATTAGCGTGCGTCCTACTGAGCACTGTAACTGTATAGATACTGGCGAGAGAAACGAAGTGAAGACACTGCTCTAAGCTCGCAGTATACACACAACATGTCATCCAGTAGTGTGCATCCTAGTGAGTTCTGTAGTTGCATAGAGACTGGCGAGGGAAACGAAGTGAAGACAGCGCCCTACGCTCGCAGTATACACACCACATGTCATCCAGTAGCGTGCTTCCTACTGAGCACTGTAGTTGTATAGAGACTGGAGAGAGAATCAAAATTGAAGACACTGCTCGCAGTATACACACCACATGTCATCCATTAGTGTGCGTCCTACTGGGCACAGTAGCTACATACAGACTGGCGAGAGAAACGAAGTGAAGACACTGCTCTACGCTCGCAGTATACACACAACATGTCATCCAGTAGTGTGCATCCTACTGAGCGCTGTAGCTGCATAGAGACTGGCGAGAGAAACGAAGTGAAGACACTGCTCACAGTATACACACAACATGTCATGCAGTAGCGTGCGTCCTACTGAGCACTGTGGCTGTATAGAGACTGGAGAGAGAAACAAAATTGAAGACACTGCTCGCAGTATACACACCACATGTCATCCAGTAGTGTGCGTTCCACTGAGCACTGTAGCTGCATAGAGACTGGCGAGAGAAACGAAGTAAAGACACTGCTCTACGCTCGCAGTATACACACAACATGTCATCCAGTAGTGTGCATCCTACTGAGCTCTGTAACTACATAGAGACTGGCGAGAGAAACGAAGTGAAGACACCGCTCTACGATCGCAGTATACACACAACATGTCATCCAGTAGCGTGCGTCGTACTGAGTTCTCCAGCTACATAGATACTGGCGAGAGAAACAAAATTGAAGATACTGCTCGCAGTATACACACAACATGTCATCCAGTAGAGTGCGTTCCACTGAGCACTGTAGCTGCATAGAGACTGGCGAGAGAAACGAAGTAAAGACACCGCTCTACGCCGCAGTATACACACAACATGTCATCCAGTAGTGTGCATCCTACTGAGCGCTGTAGCTGCATAGAAACTGGCGAGAGAAACGAAGTGAAGACACTGCTTGCAGTATACACACAACATGTCATGCAGTAGCGTGCGTCCTACTGAGTGCTGTGGCTGTATAGAGACTGGAGAGAGTAAATAAATTGAAGACACTACTCGCAGTATGCACACCACATGTCATCCAGTAGTGTGCGTCCTACTGGGCACAGCAGCTACATACAGACTGGCGAGAGAAACGAAGTGAAGACACTGCTCTACGCTCGCAGTATACACACAACATGTCATCCAGTAGCGTGCGTCCAACTGAGCTCTGTAGCTACATGGAGACTTGCAAAAGAAACAAAATTGAAGACACTGCTCGCAGTATACACACAACATGTCATCCAGTAGTGTGCGTCCCACTGAGCACTGTAGCAGCATAGAGACTGGCGAGAGAAACGAAGTAAAGACACTGCTCTACGCTCGCAGTATACACAGAACATGTCATCCAGTAGTGTGCATCCTACTGAGCTCTGTAACTACATAGAGACTGGCGAGAGAAACGAAGTGCAGACACCGCTCTACGATCGCAGTATACACACAACATGTCATTCAGTAGCGTGCGTCCCACTGAGCACTGTAGCAGCTTAGAGACTGGAGAGAGAAACAAAATTGAAGACACTGCTCGCTGTATACACACAACATGTCATCCCGTAGTGTGCGCTCTACTAAGCAGTGTAGCTGCATAGAGACTGGAGAGAGAAACGAAGAGAAGACACCGCTCTACGCTCGCAGTATACACACAACATGTCATCCAATAGAGGGCGTCCTACTGAGCACTGTAACTGTATAGAGACTGGCGAGAGAAACGAAGTGAAAACACTGCTCTATGCTCGCAGTGTACACACAGCATGTCATCCAGTAGCGTGCGTCCTACTGAGCACTGTAACTGCATAGATACTGGCGAGACAAACGAAGTGAAGACACTGCTCTAAGCTCGCAGTATACACACAACATGTCATCCAGTAGTGTGCATCCTACTGAGTTCTGTAGCTGCATAGAGACTGGCGAGGGAAACGAAGTGAAGACAGCGCTCTACGCTCGCAGTATACACACAACATGTCATCCAGTAGCTTGCGTCCTACTGTGCACTGTAGCTGTATAGAGACTGGAGAGAGATACTAAATTGAAGACACTGCTCGCTGTATACACACAACATGTCATCCCGTAGTGTGCGCTCTACTAAGCAGTGTAGCTGCATAGAGACTGGAGAGAGAAACGAAGAGAAGTCACCGCTCTACGCTCGCAGTATACACACAACATGTCATCCAATAGAGTGCGTCCTACTGAGCACTGTAGCTGTATAGAGACTGGCGAGAGAAACGAAGTGAAGACGCTGCTCTAAGCTCGCAGTATACACACAACATGTCATCCAGTAGTGTGCATCCTACTGAGTTCTGTAGCTGCATAGAGACTGGCGAGGGAAACGAAGTGAAGACAGCGCTCTACGCTCGCAGTATACACACAACATGTCATCCAGTAGCGTGCGGCCTACTGAGCACTGTAGCTGTATAGAGACTGGAGAGAGAAACAAAATTGAAGACACTGCTCGCAGTATACACAGCACATGTCATCCAGTAGCGTGCGTCCTACAGAGCATTGTAACTGTATATAGAGTGGAGAGAGAAACAAAATTGAAGACACTGCTCGCATTATACACACCACATGTAGTCCAGTAGTGTGCATCCTACTGAGCGCTGTAGCTGCATAGAGACTGGCGAGAGAAACGAAGTGAAGAAACTGCTCACAGTATACACACAACATGTCATGCAGTAGCGTGCGTCCTACTGAGCACTGTGGCTGTATAGAGACTGGAGAGAGAAACAAAATTGAAGACACTGCTCGCTGTATACACACAACATGTCATCCAGTAGTGTGCGTTCCACTGAGCACTGTAGCTGCATAGAGACTGGCGAGAGAAACGAAGTCAAGACACTGCTCTACGCTCGCAGTATACACACAACATGTCATCCAGTAGTGTGCATCCTACTGAGCTGTGTAACTACATAGAGACTGCCGAGAGAAACGAAGTGCAGACACCGCTCTACGATCGCAGTATACACACAACATGTCATCCAGTTGCGTGCGTCCTATTGAGCACTGTAGCTACATAGAGGCTGGCGAGAGAAACAAAATTGAAGATACTGCTCGCAGTATACACACAACATGTTATCTAGTAGAGTGCGTTCCACTGAGCACTGTAGCTGCATAGAGACTGGCGAGAGAAACGAAGTAAAGACAATGCTCTACGCCGCAGTATACACACAAAATGTCATCCAGTAGTGTGCGTCCTACTGAGAAATGTAGCTGTATAGAGACTGGCGAGAGAAACGTAATTGAAGACACTGCTCGCAGTATACACACAACATGTCAACCAGTAGCGTGCGTCCTACTGAGCAGTGTGGCTGCATAGAGACTGGCGGAAGAAACGAAATGAAAACACCGCTCTACGCTCGCAGTATACACACAACATGTCATCCAGTAGCGTGCGTCCAACTGAGCACTGTAGCTGTATAGAAACTGGCGAGAGAAACGAAGTGAAGACAATGCTCTACGCTCTGAGTATCCACACAACATAACATCCCGTAGTGTGCGTCCTACTGAGCACTGTGGTTGCACAGAGATTGGCGAGAGAAACGAAGTGGAGACACCGCTCTACGCTCGCAGTATACACACAACATGTCATCCAGTAGTGTGCGCCCTACTGAGCAGTGTAGCTGCATAGAGACTGGCGAGAGAAACAAAGAGAAGACACCGCTCTACGCTCGCAGTATACACGCAACATGTCATCCAGTAGTGTGCGTCCTACTGAGCATTTTAGCTGCATAGAGACTGGCGAGAGAAACAAAAAGAAGACTCCGCTCTACGCTCGCAGTATACACACATCATGTCATCCAGTAGTGTGCGTCCTACTGAGCACTGCAGCTGTATAGAGACTGGCGAGAGAAAAAAAATTGAAGACACTGCTCGCAGTATACACACAACATGTCATCCAGTAGCGTGCGTCCCACTGAGCACTGTAGCTGCATAGAGACTGGAGAGAGAAACAAAATTGAAGACACTGCGCGCAGTATACACACAACATGTCATCCAGTAGTGTGCGCTCTACTGAGCAGTGTAGCTGCATAGAGACAGGAGAGAGAAACGAATAGATGACACCGATCTACGCACGCAGTATACACACAACATGTCATCCAATAGTGTGCGTCCTACTGATCACTGTAATTGCATAGAGACTGGCGACAGAAACAAAGTGAAGACACTGCTCTATGCTCGCATTATACACACAGCATGTCATCCAGTAGTGCGCGTCCTACCGTGCACTGTAGCTGTATAGAGATTGGCGAGAGAAACGAAGTGAAAACACTGCTCTATGCTAGCAGCGTACACACAGCATGTCATCCAGTAGCGTGCGTCCTACTGAGCACTGTAACTGTATAGCGACTGGCGAGAGAAACGAAGTGAAGCCACCGCTCTACGCTCGGAGTATACACACAACATGTCATCCAGTAGTGTGCGACCCACTGAGCACAGTAGCTGCATAGAGACTGGAGAGAGAAACAAAATTGAAGACACTGCTCGCTGTATACACACAACATGTCATCCCGTAGTGTGCACTCTACTAAACAGTGTAGCTGCATAGAGACTGGCGAGAGAAACGAAGTGAAAACACTGCTCTATGCTCGCAGTGTACACACAGCATATCATCAAGTAGCGTGCGTCCTACTGAGCACTGTAACTGTATAGATACTGGCGAGAGAAACGAAGTGAAGACACTGCTCTAAGCTCGCAGTATACACACAACATGTCATCCAGTAGTGTGCATCCTACTGAGTTCTGTAGTTGCATAGAGACTGGCGAGGGAAACGAAGTGAAGACAGCGCTCTACGCTCGCAGTATACACACAACATGTCATCCAGTAGCGTTCGTCCTACTGAGCACTGTATCTGTACAGAGACTGGAGAGAGAATCAAAATTGAAGACACTGCTCGCAGTATACACACCACATGTCATCCAGTAGTGTGCGTCCTACTGGGCACAGAAGCTACATACAGACTGGCGAGAGAAACGAAGTGAAGACACTGCTCTACGCTCGCAGTATACACACAACATGTCATCCAGTAGTGTGCATCCTACTGAGCGCTGTAGCTGCATAGAGATTGGCGAGAGAAACGAAGTGAAGACACTGCTCACAGTATACACACAACATGTCATGCAGTAGCGTGCGTCCTACTGAGCACTGTGGCTGTATAGAGATTGGAGAGAGAAACAACATTGAAAACACTGCTCGCAGTATACACACCACATGTCATCCAGTAGTGTGCGTTCCACTGAGCACTGTAGCTGCATAGAGACTGGCGAGAGAAACGAAGTAAAGACACTGCTCTACGCTCGCAGTATACACACAACATGTCATCCAGTAGTGTGCATCCTACTGAGCTCTGTAACTACATAGAGACTGGCGAGAGAAACGAAGTGAAGACACCGCTCTACGATCACAGTATACACACAACATGTCATCCAGTAGCGTGCGTCGTACTGAGCTCTGTAGCTACATAGAGACTGGCGAGAGAAACAAAATTGAAGATACTGCTCGCAGTATACACACAACATGTCATCCAGTAGAGTGCGTTCCACTGAGCACTGTAGCTGCATAGAGACTGGCGAGAGAAACGAAGTAAAGACACCTCTCTACGCCGCGGTATACACACAACATGTCATCCAGTAGCGTGCGTCCTACTGAGAACTGTAGCTGTATAGAGACTGGCGAGAGAAACGTAATTGAAGACACTGCTCGCACTATACACACAACATGTCAACCAGTAGCGTGCGTCCTACTGAGCAGTGTGGCTGCATAGAGACTGGCGGGAGAAACGAAGTGAAGACACCGCTCTACGCTCGCAGTATACACACAACATGTCATCCAGTAGTGTGCATCCTACTGAGTTCTGTAGCTGCGTAGAGACTGGTGAGGGAAACGAAGTGAAGACAGCGCTCTACGCTCGCAGTATACACACAACATGTCATCCAGTAGTGTGCATCCTACTGAGCGCTGTAGCTGCGTAGAAACTGGCGAGAGAAACGAAGTGAAGACACTGCTTGCAGTATACACACAACATGTCATGCAGTAGCGTGCGTCCTACTGAGCACTGTGGCTGTATAGAGACTGGAGAGAGTAACTAAATTGAAGACACTACTCGCAGTATGCACACCACATTTCATCCTGTAGTGTGCGTCCTACTGGGCACAGCAGCTACATACAGACTGGCGAGGGAAACGAAGTGAAGACACTGCTCTACGCTCGCAGTATACACACAACCTGTCATCCAGTAGTGTGCATCCTACTGAGCTCTGTAGCTACATAGAGACTGGCGAGAGAAACGAAGTGCAGACACCGCTCTACGCTCGCAGTATACACACAACATGTCATCCAGTAGCGTGCGTCCAACTGAGCTCTGTAGCTACATAGAGACTTGCGAGAGAAACAAAATTGAAGACACTGCTCGCAATATACACACAACATGTCATTCAGTAGTGTGCGTTCCACTGAGCACTGTAGCAGCATAGAGACTGGCGAGAGAAACGAAATAAAGACACTGCTCTACGCTCGGAGTATACACACAATATGTCATCCAGTAGTGTGCATCCTACTGAGCTCTGTAACTACATAGAGACTGGCGAGAGAAATGAAGTGCAGACACCGCTCTACGATCGCAGTATACACACAACATGTCATCCAGTAGCGTGCGTCGTACTGAGCTCTGTAGCTACATAGAGACTGGCGAGAGAAACAAAATTGAAGATACTGCTCGCAGTATACACACAACATGTCATCCAGTAGAGTGCGTTCCACTGAGGACTGTAGCTGCATAGAGACTGGCGAGAGAAACGAAGTAAAGGCATTGCTCTACGCCGCAGTATACACACAACATGTCATCCAGTAGTGTGCGTCCTACTGAGAACTGTAGCTGTATAGACACTGGCGAGAGAAACGAAGTGAAGACACTGCTCTATGCTCGCAGTATACACACAACATGTCATCCCATAGTGTGCGTCCTACTGAGCACTGTGGTTGCACAGAGATTGGCGAGAGAAACGAAGTGGAGACACCGCTCTACGCTCGCAGTATACACACACCATGTCATCCCGTAGTGTGCGCCCTACTGAGCAGTGTAGCTGCATAGAGACTCGCGAGAGAAACAAAGAGAAGACACCGCTCTACGCTCGCAGTATACACGCAACATGTCATCCAGTAGTGTGCGTCCTACTGAGCATTTTAGTTGCATAGAGACTGGCGAGAGAAACAAAAAGAAGACTCCGCTCTACGCTCGCAGTATACACACATCATGTCATCCAGTAGTGTGCGTCCTACTGAGCACTGCAGCTGTATAGAGACTGGCGAGAGAAAAAAAATTGAAGACACTGCTCGCAGTATACACACAACATGTCATCCAGTAGCGTGCGTCCCACTGAGCACTGTAGCTGCATAGAGACTGGAGAGAGAAACAAAATTGAAGACACTGCGCGCAGTATACACACAACATGTCATCCAGTAGTGTGCGCTCTACTGAGCAGTGTAGCTGCATAGAGACAGGAGAGAGAAACGAATAGATGACACCGATCTACGCACGCAGTATACACACAACATGTCATCCAACAGTGTGCGTCCTACTGATCACTGTAATTGCATAGAGACTGGCGACAGAAACAAAGTGAAGACACTGCTCTATGCTCGCATTATACACACAGCATGTCATCCAGTAGTGCGCGTCCTACCGTGCACTGTAGCTGTATAGAGATTGGCGAGAGAAACGAAGTGAAAACACTGCTCTATGCTAGCAGCGTACACACAGCATGTCATCCAGTAGCGTGCGTCCTACTGAGCACTGTAACTGTATAGCGACTGGCGAGAGAAACGAAGTGAAGCCACCGCTCTACGCTCGGAGTATACACACAACATGTCATCCAGTAGTGTGCGTCCCACTGAGCACAGTAGCTGCATAGAGACTGGAGAGAGAAACAAAATTGAAGACACTGCTCGCTGTATACACACAACATGTCATCCCGTAGTGTGCACTCTACTAAACAGTGTAGCTGCATAGAGACTGGCGAGAGAAACGAAGTGAAAACACTGCTCTATGCTCGCAGTGTACACACAGCATATCATCAAGTAGCGTGCGTCCTACTGAGCACTGTAACTGTATAGATACTGGCGAGAGAAACGAAGTGAAGACACTGCTCTAAGCTCGCAGTATACACACAACATGTCATCCAGTAGTGTGCATCCTACTGAGTTCTGTAGTTGCATAGAGACTGGCGAGGGAAACGAAGTGAAGACAGCGCTCTACGCTCGCAGTATACACACAACTTGTCATCCAGTAGCGTTCGTCCTACTGAGCACTGTATCTGTACAGAGACTGGAGAGAGAATCAAAATTGAAGACACTGCTCGCAGTATACACACCACATGTCATCCAGTAGTGTGCGTCCTACTGGGCACAGTAGCTACATACAGACTGGCGAGAGAAACGAAGTGAAGACACTGCTCTACGCTCGCAGTATACACACAACATGTCATCCAGTAGTGTGCATCCTACTGAGCGCTGTAGCTGCATAGAGATTGGCGAGAGAAACGAAGTGAAGACACTGCTCACAGTATACACACAACATGTCATGCAGTAGCGTGCGTCCTACTGAGCACTGTGGCTGTATAGAGATTGGAGAGAGAAACAAAATTGAAGACACTGCTCGCAGTATACACACCACATGTCATCCAGTAGTGTGCGTTCCACTGAGCACTGTAGCTGCATAGAGACTGGCGAGAGAAACGAAGTAAAGACACTGCTCTACGCTCGCAGTATACACACAACATGTCATCCAGTAGTGTGCATCCTACTGAGCTCTGTAACTACATAGAGACTGGCGAGAGAAACGAAGTGAAGACACCGCTCTACGATCACAGTATACACACAACATGTCATCCAGTAGCGTGCGTTGTACTGAGCTCTGTAGCTACATAGAGACTGGCGAGAGAAACAAAATTGAAGATACTGCTCGCAGTATACACACAACATGTCATCCAGTAGAGTGCGTTCCACTGAGCACTGTAGCTGCATAGAGACTGGCGAGAGAAACGAAGTAAAGACACCTCTCTACGCCGCGGTATACACACAACATGTCATCCAGTAGCGTGCGTCCTACTGAGAACTGTAGCTGTATAGAGACTGGCGAGAGAAACGTAATTGAAGACACTGCTCACACTATACACACAACATGTCAACCAGTAGCGTGCGTCCTACTGAGCAGTGTGGCTGCATAGAGACTGGCGGGAGAAACGAAGTGAAGACACCGCTCTACGCTCGCAGTATACACACAACATGTCATCCAGTAGTGTGCATCCTACTGAGTTCTGTAGCTGCGTAGAGACTGGTGAGGGAAACGAAGTGAAGACAGCGCTCTACGCTCGCAGTATACACACAACATGTCATCCAGTAGTGTGCATCCTACTGAGCGCTGTAGCTGCGTAGAAACTGGCGAGAGAAACGAAGTGAAGACACTGCTTGCAGTATACACACAACATGTCATGCAGTAGCGTGCGTCCTACTGAGCACTGTGGCTGTATAGAGACTGGAGAGAGTAACTAAATTGAAGACACTACTCGCAGTATGCACACCACATTTCATCCTGTAGTGTGCGTCCTACTGGGCACAGCAGCTACATACAGACTGGCAAGGGAAACGAAGTGAAGACACTGCTCTACGCTCGCAGTATACACACAACCTGTCATCCAGTAGTGTGCATCCTACTGAGCTCTGTAGCTACATAGAGACTGGCGAGAGAAACGAAGTGCAGACACCGCTCTACGCTCGCAGTATACACACAACATGTCATCCAGTAGCGTGCGTCCAACTGAGCTCTGTAGCTACATAGAGACTTGCGAGAGAAACAAAATTGAAGACACTGCTCGCAGTATACACACAACATGTCATCCAGTAGAGTGCGTTCCACTGAGCACCGTAGCTGCATAGAGACTGGCGAGAGAAACGAAGTAATGACACTGCTCCTCGCCGCAGCATACACACAAAATGTCATCCAGTAGTGTGCGTCCGACTGAGAACTGTAGCTGTATAGAGACTGGCGAGAGAAACGTAATTGAAGACACTGCTCGCACTATACACACAACATGTCAACCAGTAGCGTGCGTCCTACTGAGCAGTGTGGCTGCATAGAGACTGGCGGGAGAAACGAAGTGAAGACACCGCTCTACGCTCGCAGTATACACACAACATGACATCCAGTAGTGTGCATCCTACTGAGTTCTGTAGCTGCATAGAGACTGGTGAGGGAAACGAAGTGAAGACAGCGCTCTACGCTCGCAGTATACACACAACATGTCATCCAGTAGTGTGCATCCTACTGAGCGCTGTAGCTGCATAGAAACTGGCGAGAGAAACGAAGTGAAGACACTGCTTGCAGTATACACACAACATGTCATGCAGTAGCGTGCGTCCTACTGAGTGCTGTGGCTGTATAGAGACTGGAGAGAGTAAATAAATTGAAGACACTACTCGCAGTATGCACACCACATGTCATCCACTAGTGTGCGTCCTACTGGGCACAGCAGCTACATACAGACTGGCGAGAGAAACGATGTGAAGACACTGCTCTACGCTCGCAGTATACACACAACCTGTCATCCAGTAGTGAGCATCCTACTGAGCTCTGTAGCTACATAGAGACTGGCGAGAGAAACGAAGTGCTGACACCGCTCTACACTCGCAGTATACACACAACATGTCATCCAGTAGCGTGCGTCCAACTGAGCTCTGTAGCTACATGGAGACTTGCAAAAGAAACAAAATTGAAGACACTGCTCGCAGTATACACACAACATGTCATCCAGTAGTGAGCGTCCCACTGAGCACTGTAGCAGCATAGAGACTGGCGAGAGAAACGAAGTAAAGACACTGCTCTACGCTCGCAGTATACACACAACATGTCATCCAGTAGTGTGCATCCTACTGAGCTCTGTAACTACATAGAGACTGGCGAGAGAAACGAAGTGCAGACACCGCTCTACGATCGCAGTATACACACAACATGTCATTCAGTAGCGTGCGTCCCACTGAGCACTGTAGCAGCTTAGAGACTGGAGAGAGAAACAAAATTGAAGACACTGCTCGCTGTATACACACAACATGTCATCCCGTAGTGTGCGCTCTACTAAGCAGTGTAGCTGCATAGAGACTGGAGAGAGAAACGAAGAGAAGACACCGCTCTACGCTCGCAGTATACACACAACATGTCATCCAATAGAGGGCGTCCTACTGAGCACTGTAACTGTATAGAGACTGGCGAGAGAAACGAAGTGAAAACACTGCTCTATGCTCGCAGTGTACACACAGCATGTCATCCATTAGCGTGCGTCCTACTGAGCACTGTAACTGCATAGATACTGGTGAGACAAACGAAGTGAAGACACTGCTCTAAGCTCGCAGTATACACACAACATGTCATCCAGTAGTGTGCATCCTACTGAGTTCTGTAGCTGCATAGAGACTGGCGAGGGAAACGAAGTGAAGACAGCGCTCTACGCTCGCAGTATACACACAACATGTCATCCAGTAGCGTGCGTCCTACTGTGCACTGTAGCTGTATAGATACTGGCGAGAGAAACGAAGTGAAGACACTGCTCTAAGCTCGCAGTATACACACAACATGTCATCCAGTAGTGTGCATCCTACTGAGTTCTGTAGTTGCATAGAGACTGGCGAGGGAAACGAAGTGAAGACAGCGCTCTACGCTCGCAGTATACACACAACTTGTCATCCAGTAGCGTTCGTCCTACTGAGCACTGTATCTGTACAGAGACTGGAGAGAGAATCAAAATTGAAGACACTGCTCGCAGTATACACACCACATGTCATCCAGTAGTGTGCGTCCTACTGGGCACAGTAGCTACATACAGACTGGCGAGAGAAACGAAGTGAAGACACTGCTCTACGCTCGCAGTATACACACAACATGTCATCCAGTAGTGTGCATCCTACTGAGCGCTGTAGCTGCATAGAGATTGGCGAGAGAAACGAAGTGAAGACACTGCTCACAGTATACACACAACATGTCATGCAGTAGCGTGCGTCCTACTGAGCACTGTGGCTGTATAGAGATTGGAGAGAGAAACAAAATTGAAGACACTGCTCGCAGTATACACACCACATGTCATCCAGTAGTGTGCGTTCCACTGAGCACTGTAGCTGCATAGAGACTGGCGAGAGAAACGAAGTAAAGACACTGCTCTACGCTCGCAGTATACACACAACATGTCATCCAGTAGTGTGCATCCTACTGAGCTCTGTAACTACATAGAGACTGGCGAGAGAAACGAAGTGAAGACACCGCTCTACGATCACAGTATACACACAACATGTCATCCAGTAGCGTGCGTTGTACTGAGCTCTGTAGCTACATAGAGACTGGCGAGAGAAACAAAATTGAAGATACTGCTCGCAGTATACACACAACATGTCATCCAGTAGAGTGCGTTCCACTGAGCACTGTAGCTGCATAGAGACTGGCGAGAGAAACGAAGTAAAGACACCTCTCTACGCCGCGGTATACACACAACATGTCATCCAGTAGCGTGCGTCCTACTGAGAACTGTAGCTGTATAGAGACTGGCGAGAGAAACGTAATTGAAGACACTGCTCACACTATACACACAACATGTCAACCAGTAGCGTGCGTCCTACTGAGCAGTGTGGCTGCATAGAGACTGGCGGGAGAAACGAAGTGAAGACACCGCTCTACGCTCGCAGTATACACACAACATGTCATCCAGTAGTGTGCATCCTACTGAGTTCTGTAGCTGCGTAGAGACTGGTGAGGGAAACGAAGTGAAGACAGCGCTCTACGCTCGCAGTATACACACAACATGTCATCCAGTAGTGTGCATCCTACTGAGCGCTGTAGCTGCGTAGAAACTGGCGAGAGAAACGAAGTGAAGACACTGCTTGCAGTATACACACAACATGTCATGCAGTAGCGTGCGTCCTACTGAGCACTGTGGCTGTATAGAGACTGGAGAGAGTAACTAAATTGAAGACACTACTCGCAGTATGCACACCACATTTCATCCTGTAGTGTGCGTCCTACTGGGCACAGCAGCTACATACAGACTGGCAAGGGAAACGAAGTGAAGACACTGCTCTACGCTCGCAGTATACACACAACCTGTCATCCAGTAGTGTGCATCCTACTGAGCTCTGTAGCTACATAGAGACTGGCGAGAGAAACGAAGTGCAGACACCGCTCTACGCTCGCAGTATACACACAACATGTCATCCAGTAGCGTGCGTCCAACTGAGCTCTGTAGCTACATAGAGACTTGCGAGAGAAACAAAATTGAAGACACTGCTCGCAGTATACACACAACATGTCATCCAGTAGAGTGCGTTCCACTGAGCACCGTAGCTGCATAGAGACTGGCGAGAGAAACGAAGTAATGACACTGCTCTTCGCCGCAGCATACACACAAAATGTCATCCAGTAGTGTGCGTCCGACTGAGAACTGTAGCTGTATAGAGACTGGCGAGAGAAACGTAATTGAAGACACTGCTCGCACTATACACACAACATGTCAACCAGTAGCGTGCGTCCTACTGAGCAGTGTGGCTGCATAGAGACTGGCGGGAGAAACGAAGTGAAGACACCGCTCTACGCTCGCAGTATACACACAACATGACATCCAGTAGTGTGCATCCTACTGAGTTCTGTAGCTGCATAGAGACTGGTGAGGGAAACGAAGTGAAGACAGCGCTCTACGCTCGCAGTATACACACAACATGTCATCCAGTAGTGTGCATCCTACTGAGCGCTGTAGCTGCATAGAAACTGGCGAGAGAAACGAAGTGAAGACACTGCTTGCAGTATACACACAACATGTCATGCAGTAGCGTGCGTCCTACTGAGTGCTGTGGCTGTATAGAGACTGGAGAGAGTAAATAAATTGAAGACACTACTCGCAGTATGCACACCACATGTCATCCACTAGTGTGCGTCCTACTGGGCACAGCAGCTACATACAGACTGGCGAGAGAAACGATGTGAAGACACTGCTCTACGCTCGCAGTATACACACAACCTGTCATCCAGTAGTGAGCATCCTACTGAGCTCTGTAGCTACATAGAGACTGGCGAGAGAAACGAAGTGCTGACACCGCTCTACACTCGCAGTATACACACAACATGTCATCCAGTAGCGTGCGTCCAACTGAGCTCTGTAGCTACATGGAGACTTGCAAAAGAAACAAAATTGAAGACACTGCTCGCAGTATACACACAACATGTCATCCAGTAGTGAGCGTCCCACTGAGCACTGTAGCAGCATAGAGACTGGCGAGAGAAACGAAGTAAAGACACTGCTCTACGCTCGCAGTATACACACAACATGTCATCCAGTAGTGTGCATCCTACTGAGCTCTGTAACTACATAGAGACTGGCGAGAGAAACGAAGTGCAGACACCGCTCTACGATCGCAGTATACACACAACATGTCATTCAGTAGCGTGCGTCCCACTGAGCACTGTAGCAGCTTAGAGACTGGAGAGAGAAACAAAATTGAAGACACTGCTCGCTGTATACACACAACATGTCATCCCGTAGTGTGCGCTCTACTAAGCAGTGTAGCTGCATAGAGACTGGAGAGAGAAACGAAGAGAAGACACCGCTCTACGCTCGCAGTATACACACAACATGTCATCCAATAGAGGGCGTCCTACTGAGCACTGTAACTGTATAGAGACTGGCGAGAGAAACGAAGTGAAAACACTGCTCTATGCTCGCAGTGTACACACAGCATGTCATCCATTAGCGTGCGTCCTACTGAGCACTGTAACTGCATAGATACTGGTGAGACAAACGAAGTGAAGACACTGCTCTAAGCTCGCAGTATACACACAACATGTCATCCAGTAGTGTGCATCCTACTGAGTTCTGTAGCTGCATAGAGACTGGCGAGGGAAACGAAGTGAAGACAGCGCTCTACGCTCGCAGTATACACACAACATGTCATCCAGTAGCGTGCGTCCTACTGTGCACTGTAGCTGTATAGAGACTGGAGAGAGATACTAAATTGAAGACACTGCTCGCTGTATACACACAACATGTCATCCCGTAGTGTGCGCTCTAGTAAGCAGTGTAGCTGCATAGAGACTGGAGAGAGAAACGAAGAGAAGACACCGCTCTACGCTCGCAGTATACACACAACATGTCATCCAATAGAGTGCGTCCTACTGAGCACTGTAGCTGTATAGAGACTGGCGAGAGAAACGAAGTGAAGACACTGCTCTAAGCTCGCAGTATACACACCACATGTCATCCAGTAGCGTGCGTCCTACAGAGCATTGTAACTGTCTATAGAGTGGAGAGAGAAACAAAATTGAAGACACTGCTCGCATTATACACACCACATGTAGTCCAGTAGTGTGCATCCTACTGAGCGCTGTAGCTGCATAGAGACTGGCGAGAGAAACGAAGTGAAGACACTGCTCACAGTATACACACAACATGTCATGCAGTAGCGTGCGTCCTACTGAGCACTGTGGCTGTATAGAGACTGGAGAGAGAAACAAAATTGAAGACACTGCTCGCTGTATACACACAACATGTCATCCAGTAGTGTGCGTTCCACTGCATAGAGACTGGCGAGAGAAACGAATTCAAGACACTGCTCTACGCTCGCAGTATACACACAACATGTCACCCAGTAGTGTGCGTCCTATTGAGCACTGTAGCTGCATAGAGACTGGCGAGAGAAACGAAGTGAAGACACTGCTCTACGCTCGCAGTATACACACAACATGTCATCCAGTAGTGTGCGTCCTACTGAGCACAGTAGCTGCATAGAGACTGGCGAGAGAAACGAAGTGAAGACACCGCGCTACGCTCCCAGTATTCACACAACATGTCATACAGTAGTGTGCGTCCTATTGAGCACTGTAGCTGCATAGAGACTGGCGAGAGAAACGAAGTAAAGACACTGCTCTACGCTCGCAGTATACACACAACATGTCATCCAGTAGTGTGCGTCCTACAGAGCACTGTAGCTGCATAGACACTGGCGAGAGAAACGAAGTGAAGACACCGCGCTACGCTCCCAGTATTCACACAACATGTCATACAGTAGTGTGCGTCCTATTGAGCACTGTAGCTGCATAGAGACTGGCGAGAGAAACGAAGTGAAGACACTGCTGTACGCTCGCAGTATACACAGAACATGTCATCCAGTAGCATGCGTCCTTCTGACCACTGTAGCTGCATAGATACTGGCGAGAGAAACGAAGTGAAGACACTGCTCTACGCTCGCATTATACACACAACATGTCATTCAGTAGCGTGCGTCCCACTGAGCACTGTAGCAGCTTAGAGACTGGAGAGAGAAACAAAATTGAATACACTGCTCGCTGTATACACACAACATGTCATCCAGTAGTGTGCGCTCTACTAAGCAGTGTAGCAGCATAGAGACTGGAGAGAGAAACGAAGAGAAGACACCGCTCTACGCTCGCAGTATACACACAACATGTCATCCAATAGAGTGCGTCCTACTGAGCACTGTAGCTGTATAGAGACTGGCGAGAGAAACGAAGTGAAAACACTGCTCTATGCTCGCAGTGTACACACAGCATGTCATCCAGTAGCGTGCGCCCTACTGAGCACTGTAACTGCATAGATACTGGCGAGAGAAACGAAGTGAAGACACTGCTCTACGCTCGCAGTATACACACAACATGTCTTCCAGTAGTGTGCATCCTACGGAGCTCTGTAACTACATAGAGACTGCCGAGAGAAACGAAGTGCAGACACCGCTCTACGATCGCAGTATACACACAACATGTCATCCAGTAGCGTGCGTCCTACTGAGCTCTGTAGCTACATAGAGGCTGGCGAGAGAAACAAAATTAAAGATACTGCTCGCAGTATACACACAACATGTTATCTAGTAGAGTGCGTTCCACTGAGCACTGTAGCTGCATAGAGACTGGCGAGAGAAACGAAGTAAAGACACTGCTCTACGCCGCAGAATACACACAAAATGTCATCCAGTAGTGTGCGTCCTACTGAGAACTGTAGCTGTATAGAGACTGGTGAGAGAAACGTAATTGAAGACACGGCTCGCAGTATACACACAACATGTCAACCAGTAGCGTGCGTCCTACTGAGCAGTGTGGCTGCATAGAGACTGGCGGAAGAAACGAAATGAAAACACCGCTCTACGCTCGCAGTATACACACAACATGTCATCCAGTAGCGTGCGTCCAACTGAGCAATGTAGCTGTATAGAAACTGGCGAGAGAAACGAAGTGAAGACACTGCTCTACGCTCTCAATATACACACAACATATCATCCCGTAGTGTGGGTCCTACTGAGCACTGTGGTTGCACAGAGATTGGCGAGAGAAACGAAGTGGAGACACCGCTCTACACTCGCAGTATACACACAACATGTCATCCAGTAGTGTGCGCCCTACTGAGCAGTGTAGCTGCATAGAGACTGGCGAGAGAAACAAAGAGAAGACACCGCTCTACGCTCGCAGTATACACGCAACATGTCATCCAGTAGTGTGCGTCCTACTGAGCATTGTAGCTGCATAGAGACTGGCGAGAGAAACAAAGAGAAGACTCCGCTCTACGCTCGCAGTATACACACAACATATCATCCAGTAGTGTGCGCCCTACTGAGCACTGTAGCTGCATGGAGACTGGCCAGAGAAACAAAGAGAAGACTCCGCCCTACGCTCGCAGAATACACACATGTCATCCAGTAGTGTGCGTCCTACTGAGCACTGCAGCTGTATAGAGACTGGCGAGAGAAAAAAAATTGAAGACACTGCTCGCAGTATACACACAACGTGTCATCCAGTAGCGTGCGTCCCACTGAGCACTGTAGCTGCATAGAGACTGGAGAGAGAAACAAAATTGAAGACACTGCTCGCAGTATACACACAACATGTCATCCAGTAGTGTGCGCTCTACTGAGCAGTGTAGCTGCATAGAGACTGGAGAGAGAAACGAATAGATGACACCGATCTACGCACGCAGTATACACACAACATGTCATCCAATAGAGTGCGTCCTACTGATCACTGTAGCTGCATAGAGACTGGCGAGAGAAACGAAGGGAAGACACTGCTCTACGCTCGCAGTATACACACAACATGTTATCCAGTAGAGTGCGTCCTTGTGAGCACAGTAGCTGCATAGAGACTGGAGAGAGAAACGAATAGATGACACCGATCTACGCACGCAGTATACACACAACATGTCAACCAGTAGCGTGCGTCCTACTGAGCAGTGTGGCTGCATAGAGACTGGCGGAAGAAACGAAATGAAAACACCGCTCTACGCTCGCTGTATACACACAACATGTCATCCAGTAGCGTGCGTCCAACTGAGCAATGTAGCTGTATAGAAACTGGCGAGAGAAACGAAGTGAAGACACTGCTCTACGCTCTCAATATACACACAACATATCATCCCGTAGTGTGGGTCCTACTGAGCACTGTGGTTGCACAGAGATTGGCGAGAGAAACGAAGTGGAGACACCGCTCTACGCTCGCTGTATACACGCAACATGTCATCCAGTAGTGTGCGTCCTACTGAGCATTGTAGCTGCATAGAGACTGGAGAGAGAAACGAATAGATGACACCGATCTACGCACGCAGTATACACACAACATGTCATCCAATAGTGTGCGTCCTACTGATCACTGTAATTGCATAGAGACTGGCGAGAGAAACAAAGTGAAGACACTGCTCTATGCTCGCATTATACACACAGCATGTCATCCAGTAGTGCGCGCCAACCGTGCACTGTAGCTGTATAGAGATTGGCGAGAGAAACGAAGTGAAAACACTGCTCTATGCTCGCAGCGTACACACAGCATGTCATCCAGTAGCGTGCGTCCTACTGAGCACTGTAACTGTATAGCGACTGGCGAGAGAAACGAAGTGAAGACACCGCTCTACGCTTGGAGTATACACAGAACATGTCATCCAGTAGTGTGCGTCCCACTGAGCACAGTAGCTGCATAGAGACTGGAGTGAGGAACAAAATTGAAGACACTGCTCGCTGTATACACACAACATGTCATCCCGTAGTGTGCACTCTACTAAACAGTGTAGCTGCATAGAGACTGGAGAGAGAAACGAAGAGAAGACACCGCTCTACGCTCGCAGTATACACACAGCATGTCATCCAATAGAGTGCGTCCTACTGATCACTGTAGCTGCATAGAGACTGGCGAGAGAAACAAAGTGAAGACACTGCTCTATGCTCGCATTATACACACAGGATGTCATCCAGTAGTGCGCGTCCTACTGTGCACAGTAGCTGTGTAGAGACTGGCGAGAGAATCGAAGTGAAAACACTACTCTATGCTCGCAGTGTACACACAGCATGTCATCCATTAGCGTGCGTCCTACTGAGCACTGTAACTGTATAGATACTGGCGAGAGAAACGAAGTGAAGACACTGCTCTAAGCTCGCAGTATACACACAACATGTCATCCAGTAGTGAGCATCCTAGTGAGTTCTGTAGTTGCATAGAGACTGGCGAGGGAAACGAAGTGAAGACAGCGCTCTACGCTCGCAGTATACACACCACATGTCATCCAGTAGCGTGCGTCCTACTGAGCACTGTAGTTGTATAGAGACTGGAGAGAGAATCAAAATTGAAGACACTGCTCGCAGTATACACACCACATGTCATCCATTAGTGTGCGTCCTACTGGGCACAGTAGCTACATACAGACTGGCGAGAGAAACGAAGTGAAGACACTGCTCTACGCTCGCAGTATACACACAACATGTCATCCAGTAGTGTGCATCCTACTGAGCGCTGTAGCTGCATAGAGACTGGCGAGAGAAACGAAGTGAAGACACTGCTCACAGTATACACACAACATGTCATGCAGTAGCGTGCGTCCTACTGAGCACTGTGGCTGTATAGAGACTGGAGAGAGAAACAAAATTGAAGACACTGCTCGCAGTATACACACCACATGTCATCCAGTAGTGTGCGTTCCACTGAGCACTGTAGCTGCATAGAGACTGGCGAGAGAAACGAAGTAAAGACACTGCTCTACGCTCGCAGTTTACACACAACATGTCATCCAGTAGTGTGCATCCTACTGAGCTCTGTAACTACATAGAGACTGGCGAGAGAAACGAAGTGAAGACACCGCTCTACGATCGCAGTATACACACAACATGTCATTAAGTAGCGTGCGTCGTACTGAGCTCTCCAGCTACATAGATACTGGCGAGAGAAACAAAATTGAAGATACTGCTCGCAGTATACACACAACATGTCATCCAGTAGAGTGCGTTCCACTGAGCACTGTAGCTGCATAGAGACTGGCGAGAGAAAGGAAGTAAAGACACCGCTCTACGCCGCAGTATACACACAACATGTCATCCAGTAGTGTGCGTCCTACTGAGAACTGTAGCTGTATAGAGACTGGCGAGAGAAACGTAATTGAAGACACTGCTCGCACTATACAAACAACATGTCAACCAGTAGCGTGCGTCCTACTGAGCAGTGTGGCTGCATAGAGACTGGCGGGAGAAACGAAGTGAAGACACCGCTCTACGCTCGCAGTATACACACAAAATGACATCCAGTAGTGTGCATCCTACTGAGTTCTGTAGCTGCATTGAGACTGGTGAGGGAAACGAAGTGAAGACAGCGCTCTACGCTCGCAGTATACACACAACATGTCATCCAGTAGTGTGCATCCAACTGAGCGCTGTAGCTGCATAGAAACTGGCGAGAGAAACGAAGTGAAGACACTGCTTGCAGTATACACACAACATGTCATGCAGTAGCGTGCGTCCTACTGAGTGCTGTGGCTGTATAGAGACTGGAGAGAGTAAATAAATTGAAGACACTACTCGCAGTATGCACACCACATGTCATCCAGTAGTGTGCGTCCTACTGGGCACAGCAGCTACATACAGACTGGCGAGAGAAACGATGTGAAGACACTGCTCTACGCTCGCAGTATACACACAACATGTCATCCAGTAGTGAGCATCCTACTGAGCTCTGTAGCTACATAGAGACTGGCGAGAGAAACGAAGTGCTGACACCGCTCTACACTCGCAGTATACACACAACATGTCATCCAGTAGCGTGCGTCCAACTGAGCTCTGTAGCTACATGGAGACTTGCAAAAGAAACAAAATTGAAGACACTGCTCGCAGTATACACACAACATGTCATCCAGTAGTGGGCGTCCCACTGAGCACTGTAGCAGCATAGAGACTGGCGAGAGAAACGAAGTAAAGACACTGCTCTACGCTCGCAGTATACACACAACATGTCATCCAGTAGTGTGCATCCTACTGAGCTCTGTAACTACATAGAGACTGGCGAGAGAAACGAAGTGCAGACACCGCTCTACGATCGCAGTATACACACAACATGTCATTCAGTAGCGTGCGTCCCACTGAGCACTGTAGCAGCTTAGAGACTGGAGAGAGAAACAAAATTGAAGACACTGCTCGCTGTATACACACAACATGTCATCCCGTAGTGTGCGCTCTACTAAGCAGTGTAGCTGCATAGAGACTGGAGAGAGAAACGAAGAGAAGACACCGCTCTACGCTCGCAGTATACACACAACATGTCATCCAATAGAGGGCGTCCTACTGAGCACTGTAACTGTATAGAGACTGGCGAGAGAAACGAAGTGAAAACACTGCTCTATGCTCGCAGTGTACACACAGCATGTCATCCAGTAGCGTGCGTCCTACTGAGCACTGTAACTGCATAGATACTGGCGAGACAAACAAAGTGAAGACACTGCTCTAAGCTCGCAGTATACACACAACATGTCATCCAGTAGTGTGCATCCTACTGAGTTCTATAGCTGCATAGAGACTGGCGAGGGAAACGAAGTGAAGACAGCGCTCTACGCTCGCAGTATACACACAACATGTCATCCAGTAGCGTGCGTCCTACTGTGCACTGTAGCTGTATAGAGACTGGAGAGAGATACTAAATTGAAGACACTGCTCGCTGTATACACACAACATGTCATCCCGTAGTGTGCGCTCTACTAAGCACTGTAGCTGCATAGAGACTGGAGAGAGAAACGAAGAGAAGACACCGCTCTACGCTCGCAGTATACACACAACATGTCATCCAATAGAGTGCGTCCTACTGAGCACTGTAGCTGTATAGAGACTGGCGAGAGAAACGAAGTGAAGACACTGCTCTAAGCTCGCAGTATACACACAACATGTCATCCAGTAGTGTGCATCCTACTGAGTTCTGTAGCTGCATAGAGACTGGCGAGGGAAACGAAGTGAAGACAGCGCTCTACGCTCGCAGTATACACACAACATGTCATCCAGTAGCGTGCGGCCTACTGTGCACTGTAGCTGTATAGAGACTGGAGAGAGAAACAAAATTGAAGACACTGCTCGCAGTATACACACCACATGTCATCCAGTAGCGTGCGTCCTACAGAGCATTGTAACTGTATATAGAGTGGAGAGAGAAACAAAATTGAAGACACTGCTCGCATTATACACACCACATGTAGTCCAGTAGTGTGCATCCTACTGAGCGCTGTAGCTGCATAGAGACTGGCGAGAGAAACGAAGTGAAGACACTGCTCACAGTATACACACAACATGTCATGCAGTAGCGTGCGTCCTACTGAGCACTGTGGCTGTATAGAGACTGGAGAGAGAAACAAAATTGAAGACACTGCTCGCTGTATACACACAACATGTCATCCAGTAGTGTGCGTTCCACTGAGCACTGTAGCTGCATAGAGACTGGCGAGAGAAACGAAGTCAAGACACTGCTCTACGCTCGCAGTATACACACAACATGTCATCCAGTAGTGTGCATCCTACTGAGCTCTGTAACTACATAGAGACTGCCGAGAGAAACGAAGTGCAGACACCGCTCTACGATCGCAGTATACACACAACATGTCATCCAGTTGCGTGCGTCCTATTGAGCACTGTAGCTACATAGAGGCTGGCGAGAGAAACAAAATTGAAGATACTGCTCGCAGTATACACACAACATGTCAACCAGTAGCGTGCGTCCTACTGAGCAGTGTGGCTGCATAGAGACTGGCGGGAGAAACGAAATGAAAACACCGCTCTACGCTCGCAGTATACAACCAACATGTCATCCAGTAGCGTGCGTCCAACTGAGCACTGTAGCTGTATAGAGACTGGCGAGAGAAACGAAGTGAAGACACTGCTCTATGCTCGCAGTATGCACACAACATGTCATCCCGTAGTGTGCGTCCTACTGAGCGCTGTAGCTGCATTGAGACTGGCGAGAGAAACGAAGTGAAGACACTGCTCTACGCTCGCAGTATACACACTATATGTCATCCAGTAGTGTGCGTCCTACTGAGCGCTGTAGCTGCGTAGAGACTGGCGAGAGAAACTAAGTGAAGACACCGCACGCAGTATACACACAACATGTCATCCAGTAGTGTGCGTCCTACTGAGCACTGTAGCTGCATAGAGACTGGTGAGAGAAACGACGTGAAGACACTGCTCTACGCTCGCAGTATAGACACAACATGTCACCCAGTAGTGTGCGTCCTACTGAGCACAGTAGCTGCATAGAGACTGGCGAGAGAAACGAAATGAAGACACCGCGCTACGCTCCCAGTATTCACACAACATGTCACCCAGTAGTGTGCGTCCTACTGAGCACAGTAGCTGCATAGAGACTGGCGAGAGAAACGAAGTGAAGACACCGCGCTACGCTCCCAGTATTCACACAACATGTCATACAGTAGTGTGCGTCCTACTGAGCACAGTAGCTGCATAGAGACTGGCGAGAGAAACGAAGTGAAGACACCGCGCTACGCTCCCAGTATTCACACAACATGTCATACAGTAGTGTGCGTCCAACTGAGCACAGTAGCTGCATAGAGACTGGCGAGAGAAACGAAGTGAAGACACCGCGCTACGCTCGCAGTATACACACAACATATCATCCAGTAGTGTGCGTCCTACTGAGCACTGTAGCTGCATAGAGACTGGCGAGAGAAACGAAGTGAAGACACCGCTCTGCGCTCGCAGTATACACACAACATGTCATCCAGTATTGTGCGTCCTACTGAGCACAGTAGCTGCATAGAGACTGGCGAGAGAAACGAAGTGAAGACACCGCGCTACGCTCCCAGTATTCACACAACATGTCATACAGTAGTGTGCGTCCTACTGAGCACAGTAGCTGCATAGAAACTGGCGAGAGAAACGAAGTGAAGACACCGCGCTACGCTCGCAGTATACACACAACATATCATCCAGTAGTGTGCGTCCTACTGAGCACTGTAGCTGCATAGAGACTGGCGAGAGAAACGAAGTGAAGACACTGCTCTACGCTCGCAGTATAGACACAACATGTCACCCAGTAGTGTGCGTCCTACTGAGCACTGTAGCTGCATAGAGACTGGCGAGAGAAACGAAGTGAAGACACCGCTCTGCGCTCGCAGTATACACACAACATGTCATCCAGTAGTGTGCGCCCTACTGAGCACAGTAGCTGCATAGAGACTGGCGAGAGAAACGAAGTGAAGACACCGCGCTACGCTCCCAGTATTCACACAACATGTCATACAGTAGTGTGCGTCCTACTGAGCACAGTAGCTGCATAGAGACTGGCGAGAGAAACGAAGTGAAGACACCGCGCTACGCTCGCAGTATACACACAACATATCATCCAGTAGTGTGCGTCCTACTGAGCACTGTAGCTGGATAGAGACTGGCGAGAGAAACGAAGTGAAGACACTGCTCTACGCTCGCAGTATAGACACAACATGTCACCCAGTAGTGTGCGTCCTACTGAGCACAGTAGCTGCATAGAGACTGGCGAGAGAAACGAAGTGAAGACACCGCGCTACGCTCCCAGTATTCACACAACATGTCATACAGTAGTGTGCGTCCTACTGAGCACAGTAGCTGCATAGAGACTGGCGAGAGAAACGAAGTGAAGACACCGCGCTACGCTCGCAGTATACACACAACATATCATCCAGTAGTGTGCGTCCTACTGAGCACAGTAGCTGCATAGAGACTGGCGAGAGAAACGAAGTGAAGACACTGCTCTACGCTCGCAGTATACACACAACATGTCATCCAGTAGTGTGCGTCCTACAGAGCACTGTAGCTGCATAGACACTGGCGAGAGAAACGAAGTGAAGACACCGCGCTACGCTCCCAGTATTCACACAACATGTCATACAGTAGTGTGCGTCCTACTGAGCACAGTAGCTGCATAGAGACTGGCGAGAGAAACGAAGTGAAGACACCGCGCTACGCTCGCAGTATACACACAACATATCATCCAGTAGTGTGCGTCTTACTGAGCACAGTAGCTGCATAGACACTGGCGAGAGAAACGAAGTGAAGACACCGCGCTACGCTCCCAGTATTCACACAACATGTCATACAGTAGTGTGCGTCCTACTGAGCACAGTAGCTGCATAGAGACTGGCGAGAGAAACGAAGTGAAGACACTGCGCTACGCTCGCAGTATACACACAACATATCATCCAGTAGTGTGCGTCCTACTGAGCACTGTAGCTGCATAGAGACTGGCGAGAGAAACGAAGTGAAGACACTGCTCTACGCTCGCAGTATAGACACAACATGTCACCCAGTAGTGTGCGTCCTACTGAGCACAGTAGCTGCATAGAGACTGGCGAGAGAAACGAAGTGAAGACATCGCGCTACGCTCCCAGTATTCACACAACATGTCATACAGTAGTGTGCGTCCTACTGAGCACAGTAGCTGCATAGAGACTGGCGAGAGAAACGAAGTGAAGACACCGCGCTACGCTCGCAGTATACACACAACATATCATCCAGTAGTGTGCGTCCTACTGAGCACAGTAGCTGCATAGAGACTGGGGAGAGAAACGAAGTGAAGACACTGCTCTACGCTCACAGTATACACACAACATGTCATCCAGTAGTGTGCGTCCTACAGAGCACTGTAGCTGCATAGACACTGGCGAGAGAAACGAAGTGAAGACACCGCGCTACGCTCCCAGTATTCACACAACATGTTATACAGTAGTGTGCGTCCTATTGAGCACTGTAGCTGCATAGAGACTGGCGAGAGAAACGAAGTGAAGACACTGCTGTACGCTCGCAGTATACACAGAACATGTCATCCAGTAGCATGCGTCCTTCTGACCACTGTAGCTGCATAGATACTGGCGAGAGAAACGAAGTGAAGACACTGCTCTACGCTCGCATTATACACACAACATGTCATTCAGTAGCGTGCGTCCCACTGAGCACTTTAGCAGCTTAGAGACTGGAGAGAGAAACAAAATTGAATACACTGCTCGCTGTATACACACACCATGTCATCCAGTAGTGTGCGCTCTACTAAGCAGTGTAGCTGCATAGAGACTGGAGAGAGAAACGAAGAGAAGACACCGCTCTACGCTCGCAGTATACACACAACATGTCATCCAATAGAGTGCGTCCTACTGAGCACTGTAGCTGTATAGAGACTGGCGAGAGAAACGAAGTGAAAACACTGCTCTATGCTCGCAGTGTACACACAGCATGTCTTCCAGTAGCGTGCGCCCTACTGAGCACTGTAACTGCATAGATACTGGCGAGAGAAACGAAGTGAAGACACTGCTCTACGCTCGCAGTATACACACAACATGTCTTCCAGTAGTGTGCATCCTACGGAGCTCTGTAACTACATAGAGACTGCCGAGAGAAACGAAATGCAGACACCGCTCTACGATCGCAGTATACACACAACATGTCATCCAGTAGCGTGCGTCCTACTGGGCACAGCAGCTACATACAGACTGGCGAGAGAAACGATGTGAAGACACTGCTCTACGCTCGCAGTATACACACAACCTGTCATCCAGTAGTGAGCATCCTACTGAGCTCTGTAGCTACATAGAGACTGGCGAGAGAAACGAAGTGCTGACACCGCTCTACACTCGCAGTATACACACAACATGTCATCCAGTAGCGTGCGTCCAACTGAGCTCTGTAGCTACATGGAGACTTGCAAAAGAAACAAAATTGAAGACACTGCTCGCAGTATACACACAACATGTCATCCAGTAGTGTGCGTCCCACTGAGCACTGTAGCAGCATAGAGACTGGCGAGAGAAACGAAGTAAAGACACTGCTCTACGCTCGCAGTATACACACAACATGTCATCCAGTAGTGTGCATCCTACTGAGCTCTGTAACTACATAGAGACTGGCGAGAGAAACGAAGTGCAGACACCGCTCTACGATCGCAGTATACACACAACATGTCATTCAGTAGCGTGCGTCCCACTGAGCACTGTAGCAGCTTAGAGACTGGAGAGAGAACCAAAATTGAAGACACTGCTCGCTGTATACACACAACATGTCATCCCGTAGTGTGCGCTCTACTAAGCAGTGTAGCTGCATAGAGACTGGAGAGAGAAACGAAGAGAAGACACCGCTCTACGCTCGCAGTATACACACAACATGTCATCCAATAGAGGGCGTCCTACTGAGCACTGTAACTGTATAGAGACTGGCGAGAGAAACGAAGTGAAAACACTGCTCTATGCTCGCAGTGTACACACAGCATGTCATCCAGTAGCGTGCGTGCTACTGAGCACTGTAACTGCATAGATACTGGCGAGACAAACAAAGTGAAGACACTGCTCTAAGCTCGCAGTATACACACAACATGTCATCCAGTAGTGTGCATCCTACTGAGTTCTGTAGCTGCATAGAGACTGGCGAGGGAAACGAAGTGAAGACAGCGCTCTACGCTCGCAGTATACACACAACATGTCATCCAGTAGCGTGCGTCCTACTGTGCACTGTAGCTGTATAGAGACTGGAGAGAGATACTAAATTGAAGACACTGCTCGCTGTATACACACAACATGTCATCCCGTAGTGTGCGCTCTACTAAGCAGTGTAGCTGCATAGAGACTGGAGAGAGAAACGAAGAGAAGACACCGCTCTACGCTCGCAGTATACACACAACATGTCATCCAATAGAGTGCGTCCTACTGAGCACTGTAGCTGTATAGAGACTGGCGAGAGAAACGAAGTGAAGACACTGCTCTAAGCTCGCAGTATACACACAACATGTCATCCAGTAGTGTGCATCCTACTGAGTTCTGTAGCTGCATAGAGACTGGCGAGGGAAACGAAGTGAAGACAGCGCTCTACGCTCGCAGTATACACACAACATGTCATCCAGTAGCGTGCGGCCTACTGTGCACTGTAGCTGTATAGAGACTGGAGAGAGAAACAAAATTGAAGACACTGCTCGCAGTATACACACCACATGTCATCCAGTAGCGTGCGTCCTTCAGAGCATTGTAACTGTATATAGAGTGGAGAGAGAAACAAAATTGAAGACACTGCTCGCATTATACACACCACATGTAGTCCAGTAGTGTGCATCCTACTGAGCGCTGTAGCTGCATAGAGACTGGCGAGAGAAACGAAGTGAAGACACTGCTCACAGTATACACACAACATGTCATGCAGTAGCGTGCGTCCTACTGAGCACTGTGGCTGTATAGAGACTGGAGAGAGAAACAAAATTGAAGACACTGCTCGCTGTATACACACAACATGTCATCCAGTAGTGTGCGTTCCACTGAGCACTGTAGCTGCATACAGACTGGCGAGAGAAACGAAGTCAAGACACTGCTCTACGCTCGCAGTATACACACAACATGTCATCCAATAGTGTGCATCCTACTGAGCTCTGTAACTACATAGAGACTGCCGAGAGAAACGAAGTGCAGACACCGCTCTACGATCGCAGTATACACACAACATGTCATCCAGTTGCGTGCGTCCTATTGAGCACTGTAGCTACATAGAGGCTGGCGAGAGAAACAAAATTGAAGATACTGCTCGCAGTATACACACAACATGTCAACCAGTAGCGTGCGTCCTACTGAGCAGTGTGGCTGCATAGAGACTGGCGGGAGAAACGAAATGAAAACACCGCTCTACGCTCGCAGTATACACACAACATGTCATCCAGTAGCGTGCGTCCAACTGAGCACTGTAGCTGTATAGAGACTGGCGAGAGAAACGAAGTGAAGACACTGCTCTATGCTCGCAGTATACACACAATATGTCATCCCGTAGTGTGCGTCCTACTGAGCGCTGTAGCTGCATTGAGACTGGCGAGAGAAACGAAGTGAAGACACCGCGCTACGCTCCCAGTATTCACACAACATGTCATACAGTAGTGTGCGTCCTACTGAGCACAGTAGCTGCATAGAGACTGGCGAGAGAAACGAAGTGAAGACACCGCGCTACGCTCGCAGTATACACACAACATATCATCCAGTAGTGTGCGTCCTACTGAGCACTGTAGCTGCATAGAGACTGGCGAGAGAAACGAAGTGAAGACACCGCTCTGCGCTCGCAGTATACACACAACATGTCATCCAGTAGTGTGCGTCCTACTGAGCACAGTAGCTGCATAGAGACTGGCGAGAGAAACGAAGTGAAGACACCGCGCTACGCTCCCAGTATTCACACAACATGTCATACAGTAGTGTGCGTCCTACTGAGCACAGTAGCTGCATAGAGACTGGCGAGAGAAACGAAGTGAAGACACCGCGCTACGCTCGCAGTATACACACAACATATCATCCAGTAGTGTGCGTCCTACTGAGCACTGTAGCTGCATAGAGACTGGCGAGAGAAACGAAGTGAAGACACTGCTCTACGCTCGCAGTATAGACACAACATGTCACCCAGTAGTGTGCGTCCTACTGAGCACTGTAGCTGCATAGAGACTGGCGAGAGAAACGAAGTGAAGACACCGCTCTGCGCTCGCAGTATACACACAACATGTCATCCAGTAGTGTGCGTCCTACTGAGCACAGTAGCTGCATAGAGACTGGCGAGAGAAACGAAGTGAAGACACCGCGCTACGCTCCCAGTATTCACACAACATGTCATACAGTAGTGTGCGTCCTACTGAGCACAGTAGCTACATAGAGACTGGCGAGAGAAACGAAGTGAAGACACCGCGCTACGATCGCAGTATACACACAACATATCATCCAGTAGTGTGCGTCCTACTGAGCACTGTAGCTGCATAGAGACTGGCGAGAGAAACGAAGTGAAGACACTGCTCTACGCTCGCAGTATAGACACAACATGTCACCCAGTAGTGTGCGTCCTACTGAGCACAGTAGCTGCATAGAGACTGGCGAGAGAAACGAAGTGAAGACACCGCGCTACGCTCCCAGTATTCACACAACATGTCATACAGTAGTGTGCGTCCTACTGAGCACAGTAGCTGCATAGAGACTGGCGAGAGAAACGAAGTGAAGACACCGCGCTACGCTCGCAGTATACACACAACATATCATCCAGTAGTGTGCGTCCTACTGAGCACTGTAGCTGCATAGAGACTGGCGAGAGAAACGAAGTGAAGACACTGCTCTACGCTCGCAGTATAGACACAACATGTCACCCAGTAGTGTGCGTCCTACTGAGCACAGTAGCTGCATAGAGACTGGCGAGAGAAACGAAGTGAAGACACCGCGCTACGCTCCCAGTATTCACACAACATGTCATACAGTAGTGTGCGTCCTACTGAGCACAGTAGCTGCATAGAGACTGGCGAGAGAAACGAAGTGAAGACACCGCGCTACGCTCGCAGTATACACACAACATATCATCCAGTAGTGTGCGTCCTACTGAGCACAGTAGCTGCATAGAGACTGGCGAGAGAAACGAAGTGAAGACACTGCTCTACGCTCACAGTATACACACAACATGTCATCCAGTAGTGTGCGTCCTACAGAGCACTGTAGCTGCATAGACACTGGCGAGAGAAACGAAGTGAAGACACCGCGCTACGCTCCCAGTATTCACACAACATGTCATACAGTAGTGTGCGTCCTATTGAGCACTGTAGCTGCATAGAGACTGGCGAGAGAAACGAAGTGAAGACACTGCTGTACGCTCGCAGTATACACAGAACATGTCATCCAGTAGCATGCGTCCTTCTGACCACTGTAGCTGCATAGATACTGGCGAGAGAAACGAAGTGAAGACACTGCTCTACGCTCGCATTATACACACAACATGTCATTCAGTAGCGTGCGTCCCACTGAGCACTGTAGCAGCTTAGAGACTGGAGAGAGAAACAAAATTGAATACACTGCTCGCTGTATACACACACCATCTCATCCAGTAGTGTGCGCTCTACTTAGCAGTGTAGCTGCATAGAGACTGGAGAGAGAAACGAAGAGAAGACACCGCTCTACGCTCGCAGTATACACACAACATGTCATCCAATAGAGTGCGTCCTACTGAGCACTGTAGCTGTATAGAGACTGGCGAGAGAAACGAAGTGAAAACACTGCTCTATGCTCGCAGTGTACAGACAGCATGTCATCCAGTAGCGTGCGCCCTACTGAGCACTGTAACTGCATAGATACTGGCGAGAGAAACGAAGTGAAGACACTGCTCTACGCTCGCAGTATACACACAACATGTCTTCCAGTAGTGTGCATCCTACGGAGCTCTGTAACTACATAGAGACTGCCGAGAGAAACGAAGTGCAGACACCGCTCTACGATCGCAGTATACACACAACATGTCATCCAGTAGCGTGCGTCCTACTGAGCTCTGTAGCTACATAGAGGCTGGCGAGAGAAACAAAATTGAAGATACTGCTCGCAGTATACACACAACATGTTATCTAGTAGAGTGCGTTCCACTGAGCACTGTAGCTGCATAGAGACTGGCGAGAGAAACGAAGTAAAGACACTGCTCTACGCCGCAGAATACACACAAAATGTCATCCAGTAGTGTGCGTCCTACTGAGAACTGTAGCTGTATAGAGACTGGTGAGAGAAACGTAATTGAAGACACGGCTCGCAGTATACACACAACATGTCAACCAGTAGCGTGCGTCCTACTGAGCAGTGTGGCTGCATAGAGACTGGCGGAAGAAACGAAATGAAAACACCGCTCTACGCTCGCAGTATACACACAACATGTCATCCAGTAGCGTGCGTCCAACTGAGCAATGTAGCTGTATAGAAACTGGCGAGAGAAACGAAGTGAAGACACTGCTCTACGCTCTCAATATACACACAGCATATCATCCCGTAGTGTGGGTCCTACTGAGCACTGTGGTTGCACAGAGATTGGCGAGAGAAACGAAGTGGAGACACCGCTCTACACTCGCAGTATACACACAACATGTCATCCAGTAGTGTGCGCCCTACTGAGCAGTGTAGCTGCATAGAGACTGGCGAGAGAAACAAAGAGAAGACACCTTTCTACGCTCGCAGTATACACGCAACATGTCATCCAGTAGTGTGCGTCCTACTGAGCATTGTAGCTGCATAGAGACTGGCGAGAGAAACAAAGAGAAGACTCCGCTCTACGCTCGCAGTATACACACAACATATCATCCAGTAGTGTGCGCCCTACTGAGCACTGTAGCTGCATGGAGACTGGCCAGAGAAACAAAGAGAAGACTCCGCCCTACGCTCGCAGAATACACACATGTCATCCAGTAGTGTGCGTCCTACTGAGCACTGCAGCTGTATAGAGACTGGCGAGAGAAAAAAAATTGAAGACACTGCTCGCAGTATACACACAACATGTCATCCAGTAGCGTGCGTCCCACTGAGCACTGTAGCTGCATAGAGACTGGAGAGAGAAACAAAATTGAAGACACTGCTCGCAGTATACACACAACATGTCATCCAGTAGTGTGCGCTCTACTGAGCAGTGTAGCTGCATAGAGACTGGAGAGAGAAACGAATAGATGACACCGATCTACGCACGCAGTATACACACAACATGTCATGCAGTAGCGTGCGTCCTACTGAGCACTGTGGCTGTATAGAGACTGGAGAGAGAAACAAAATTGAAGACACTGCTCGCTGTATACACACAACATGTCATCCAGTAGTGTGCGTTCCACTGAGCACTGTAGCTGCATAGAGACTGGCGAGAGAAACGAAGTCAAGACACTGCTCTACGCTCGCAGTATACACACAACATGTCATCCAGTAGTGTGCATCCTACTGAGCTCTGTAACTACATAGAGACTGCCGAGAGAAACGAAGTGCAGACACCGCTCTACGATCGCAGTATACACACAACATGTCATCCAGTTGCGTGCGTCCTATTGAGCACTGTAGCTACATAGAGGCTGGCGAGAGAAACAAAATTGAAGATACTGCTCGCAGTATACACACAACATGTCAACCAGTAGCGTGCGTCCTACTGAGCAGTGTGGCTGCATAGAGACTGGCGGGAGAAACGAAATGAAAACACCGCTCTACGCTCGCAGTATACAACCAACATGTCATCCAGTAGCGTGCGTCCAACTGAGCACTGTAGCTGTATAGAGACTGGCGAGAGAAACGAAGTGAAGACACTGCTCTATGCTCGCAGTATGCACACAACATGTCATCCCGTAGTGTGCGTCCTACTGAGCGCTGTAGCTGCATTGAGACTGGCGAGAGAAACGAAGTGAAGACACTGCTCTACGCTCGCAGTATACACACTATATGTCATCCAGTAGTGTGCGTCCTACTGAGCGCTGTAGCTGCGTAGAGACTGGCGAGAGAAACTAAGTGAAGACACCGCACGCAGTATACACACAACATGTCATCCAGTAGTGTGCGTCCTACTGAGCACTGTAGCTGCATAGAGACTGGTGAGAGAAACGACGTGAAGACACTGCTCTACGCTCGCAGTATAGACACAACATGTCACCCAGTAGTGTGCGTCCTACTGAGCACAGTAGCTGCATAGAGACTGGCGAGAGAAACGAAATGAAGACACCGCGCTACGCTCCCAGTATTCACACAACATGTCACCCAGTAGTGTGCGTCCTACTGAGCACAGTAGCTGCATAGAGACTGGCGAGAGAAACGAAGTGAAGACACCGAGCTACGCTCCCAGTATTCACACAACATGTCATACAGTAGTGTGCGTCCTACTGAGCACAGTAGCTGCATAGAGACTGGCGAGAGAAACGAAGTGAAGACACCGCGCTACGCTCCCAGTATTCACACAACATGTCATACAGTAGTGTGCGTCCAACTGAGCACAGTAGCTGCATAGAGACTGGCGAGAGAAACGAAGTGAAGACACCGCGCTACGCTCGCAGTATACACACAACATATCATCCAGTAGTGTGCGTCCTACTGAGCACTGTAGCTGCATAGAGACTGGCGAGAGAAACGAAGTGAAGACACCGCTCTGCGCTCGCAGTATACACACAACATGTCATCCAGTATTGTGCGTCCTACTGAGCACAGTAGCTGCATAGAGACTGGCGAGAGAAACGAAGTGAAGACACCGCGCTACGCTCCCAGTATTCACACAACATGTCATACAGTAGTGTGCGTCCTACTGAGCACAGTAGCTGCATAGAAACTGGCGAGAGAAACGAAGTGAAGACACCGCGCTACGCTCGCAGTATACACACAACATATCATCCAGTAGTGTGCGTCCTACTGAGCACTGTAGCTGCATAGAGACTGGCGAGAGAAACGAAGTGAAGACACTGCTCTACGCTCGCAGTATAGACACAACATGTCACCCAGTAGTGTGCGTCCTACTGAGCACTGTAGCTGCATAGAGACTGGCGAGAGAAACGAAGTGAAGACACCGCTCTGCGCTCGCAGTATACACACAACATGTCATCCAGTAGTGTGCGCCCTACTGAGCACAGTAGCTGCATAGAGACTGGCGAGAGAAACGAAGTGAAGACACCGCGCTACGCTCCCAGTATTCACACAACATGTCATACAGTAGTGTGCGTCCTACTGAGCACAGTAGCTGCATAGAGACTGGCGAGAGAAACGAAGTGAAGACACCGCGCTACGCTCGCAGTATACACACAACATATCATCCAGTAGTGTGCGTCCTACTGAGCACTGTAGCTGGATAGAGACTGGCGAGAGAAACGAAGTGAAGACACTGCTCTACGCTCGCAGTATAGACACAACATGTCACCCAGTAGTGTGCGTCCTACTGAGCACAGTAGCTGCATAGAGACTGGCGAGAGAAACGAAGTGAAGACACCGCGCTACGCTCCCAGTATTCACACAACATGTCATACAGTAGTGTGCGTCCTACTGAGCACAGTAGCTGCATAGAGACTGGCGAGAGAAACGAAGTGAAGACACCGCGCTACGCTCGCAGTATACACACAACATATCATCCAGTAGTGTGCGTCCTACTGAGCACAGTAGCTGCATAGAGACTGGCGAGAGAAACGAAGTGAAGACACTGCTCTACGCTCGCAGTATACACACAACATGTCATCCAGTAGTGTGCGTCCTACAGAGCACTGTAGCTGCATAGACACTGGCGAGAGAAACGAAGTGAAGACACCGCGCTACGCTCCCAGTATTCACACAACATGTCATACAGTAGTGTGCGTCCTACTGAGCACAGTAGCTGCATAGAGACTGGCGAGAGAAACGAAGTGAAGACACCGCGCTACGCTCGCAGTATACACACAACATATCATCCAGTAGTGTGCGTCTTACTGAGCACAGTAGCTGCATAGACACTGGCGAGAGAAACGAAGTGAAGACACCGCGCTACGCTCCCAGTATTCACACAACATGTCATACAGTAGTGTGCGTCCTACTGAGCACAGTAGCTGCATAGAGACTGGCGAGAGAAACGAAGTGAAGACACTGCGCTACGCTCGCAGTATACACACAACATATCATCCAGTAGTGTGCGTCCTACTGAGCACTGTAGCTGCATAGAGACTGGCGAGAGAAACGAAGTGAAGACACTGCTCTACGCTCGCAGTATAGACACAACATGTCACCCAGTAGTGTGCGTCCTACTGAGCACAGTAGCTGCATAGAGACTGGCGAGAGAAACGAAGTGAAGACATCGCGCTACGCTCCCAGTATTCACACAACATGTCATACAGTAGTGTGCGTCCTACTGAGCACAGTAGCTGCATAGAGACTGGCGAGAGAAACGAAGTGAAGACACCGCGCTACGCTCGCAGTATACACACAACATATCATCCAGTAGTGTGCGTCCTACTGAGCACAGTAGCTGCATAGAGACTGGGGAGAGAAACGAAGTGAAGACACTGCTCTACGCTCACAGTATACACACAACATGTCATCCAGTAGTGTGCGTCCTACAGAGCACTGTAGCTGCATAGACACTGGCGAGAGAAACGAAGTGAAGACACCGCGCTACGCTCCCAGTATTCACACAACATGTTATACAGTAGTGTGCGTCCTATTGAGCACTGTAGCTGCATAGAGACTGGCGAGAGAAACGAAGTGAAGACACTGCTGTACGCTCGCAGTATACACAGAACATGTCATCCAGTAGCATGCGTCCTTCTGACCACTGTAGCTGCATAGATACTGGCGAGAGAAACGAAGTGAAGACACTGCTCTACGCTCGCATTATACACACAACATGTCATTCAGTAGCGTGCGTCCCACTGAGCACTTTAGCAGCTTAGAGACTGGAGAGAGAAACAAAATTGAATACACTGCTCGCTGTATACACACACCATGTCATCCAGTAGTGTGCGCTCTACTAAGCAGTGTAGCTGCATAGAGACTGGAGAGAGAAACGAAGAGAAGACACCGCTCTACGCTCGCAGTATACACACAACATGTCATCCAATAGAGTGCGTCCTACTGAGCACTGTAGCTGTATAGAGACTGGCGAGAGAAACGAAGTGAAAACACTGCTCTATGCTCGCAGTGTACACACAGCATGTCTTCCAGTAGCGTGCGCCCTACTGAGCACTGTAACTGCATAGATACTGGCGAGAGAAACGAAGTGAAGACACTGCTCTACGCTCGCAGTATACACACAACATGTCTTCCAGTAGTGTGCATCCTACGGAGCTCTGTAACTACATAGAGACTGCCGAGAGAAACGAAATGCAGACACCGCTCTACGATCGCAGTATACACACAACATGTCATCCAGTAGCGTGCGTCCTACTGGGCACAGCAGCTACATACAGACTGGCGAGAGAAACGATGTGAAGACACTGCTCTACGCTCGCAGTATACACACAACCTGTCATCCAGTAGTGAGCATCCTACTGAGCTCTGTAGCTACATAGAGACTGGCGAGAGAAACGAAGTGCTGACACCGCTCTACACTCGCAGTATACACACAACATGTCATCCAGTAGCGTGCGTCCAACTGAGCTCTGTAGCTACATGGAGACTTGCAAAAGAAACAAAATTGAAGACACTGCTCGCAGTATACACACAACATGTCATCCAGTAGTGTGCGTCCCACTGAGCACTGTAGCAGCATAGAGACTGGCGAGAGAAACGAAGTAAAGACACTGCTCTACGCTCGCAGTATACACACAACATGTCATCCAGTAGTGTGCATCCTACTGAGCTCTGTAACTACATAGAGACTGGCGAGAGAAACGAAGTGCAGACACCGCTCTACGATCGCAGTATACACACAACATGTCATTCAGTAGCGTGCGTCCCACTGAGCACTGTAGCAGCTTAGAGACTGGAGAGAGAAACAAAATTGAAGACACTGCTCGCTGTATACACACAACATGTCATCCCGTAGTGTGCGCTCTACTAAGCAGTGTAGCTGCATAGAGACTGGAGAGAGAAACGAAGAGAAGACACCGCTCTACGCTCGCAGTATACACACAACATGTCATCCAATAGAGGGCGTCCTACTGAGCACTGTAACTGTATAGAGACTGGCGAGAGAAACGAAGTGAAAACACTGCTCTATGCTCGCAGTGTACACACAGCATGTCATCCAGTAGCGTGCGTGCTACTGAGCACTGTAACTGCATAGATACTGGCGAGACAAACAAAGTGAAGACACTGCTCTAAGCTCGCAGTATACACACAACATGTCATCCAGTAGTGTGCATCCTACTGAGTTCTGTAGCTGCATAGAGACTGGCGAGGGAAACGAAGTGAAGACAGCGCTCTACGCTCGCAGTATACACACAACATGTCATCCAGTAGCGTGCGTCCTACTGTGCACTGTAGCTGTATAGAGACTGGAGAGAGATACTAAATTGAAGACACTGCTCGCTGTATACACACAACATGTCATCCCGTAGTGTGCGCTCTACTAAGCAGTGTAGCTGCATAGAGACTGGAGAGAGAAACGAAGAGAAGACACCGCTCTACGCTCGCAGTATACACACAACATGTCATCCAATAGAGTGCGTCCTACTGAGCACTGTAGCTGTATAGAGACTGGCGAGAGAAACGAAGTGAAGACACTGCTCTAAGCTCGCAGTATACACACAACATGTCATCCAGTAGTGTGCATCCTACTGAGTTCTGTAGCTGCATAGAGACTGGCGAGGGAAACGAAGTGAAGACAGCGCTCTACGCTCGCAGTATACACACAACATGTCATCCAGTAGCGTGCGGCCTACTGTGCACTGTAGCTGTATAGAGACTGGAGAGAGAAACAAAATTGAAGACACTGCTCGCAGTATACACACCACATGTCATCCAGTAGCGTGCGTCCTTCAGAGCATTGTAACTGTATATAGAGTGGAGAGAGAAACAAAATTGAAGACACTGCTCGCATTATACACACCACATGTAGTCCAGTAGTGTGCATCCTACTGAGCGCTGTAGCTGCATAGAGACTGGCGAGAGAAACGAAGTGAAGACACTGCTCACAGTATACACACAACATGTCATGCAGTAGCGTGCGTCCTACTGAGCACTGTGGCTGTATAGAGACTGGAGAGAGAAACAAAATTGAAGACACTGCTCGCTGTATACACACAACATGTCATCCAGTAGTGTGCGTTCCACTGAGCACTGTAGCTGCATACAGACTGGCGAGAGAAACGAAGTCAAGACACTGCTCTACGCTCGCAGTATACACACAACATGTCATCCAATAGTGTGCATCCTACTGAGCTCTGTAACTACATAGAGACTGCCGAGAGAAACGAAGTGCAGACACCGCTCTACGATCGCAGTATACACACAACATGTCATCCAGTTGCGTGCGTCCTATTGAGCACTGTAGCTACATAGAGGCTGGCGAGAGAAACAAAATTGAAGATACTGCTCGCAGTATACACACAACATGTCAACCAGTAGCGTGCGTCCTACTGAGCAGTGTGGCTGCATAGAGACTGGCGGGAGAAACGAAATGAAAACACCGCTCTACGCTCGCAGTATACACACAACATGTCATCCAGTAGCGTGCGTCCAACTGAGCACTGTAGCTGTATAGAGACTGGCGAGAGAAACGAAGTGAAGACACTGCTCTATGCTCGCAGTATACACACAATATGTCATCCCGTAGTGTGCGTCCTACTGAGCGCTGTAGCTGCATTGAGACTGGCGAGAGAAACGAAGTGAAGACACCGCGCTACGCTCCCAGTATTCACACAACATGTCATACAGTAGTGTGCGTCCTACTGAGCACAGTAGCTGCATAGAGACTGGCGAGAGAAACGAAGTGAAGACACCGCGCTACGCTCGCAGTATACACACAACATATCATCCAGTAGTGTGCGTCCTACTGAGCACTGTAGCTGCATAGAGACTGGCGAGAGAAACGAAGTGAAGACACCGCTCTGCGCTCGCAGTATACACACAACATGTCATCCAGTAGTGTGCGTCCTACTGAGCACAGTAGCTGCATAGAGACTGGCGAGAGAAACGAAGTGAAGACACCGCGCTACGCTCCCAGTATTCACACAACATGTCATACAGTAGTGTGCGTCCTACTGAGCACAGTAGCTGCATAGAGACTGGCGAGAGAAACGAAGTGAAGACACCGCGCTACGCTCGCAGTATACACACAACATATCATCCAGTAGTGTGCGTCCTACTGAGCACTGTAGCTGCATAGAGACTGGCGAGAGAAACGAAGTGAAGACACTGCTCTACGCTCGCAGTATAGACACAACATGTCACCCAGTAGTGTGCGTCCTACTGAGCACTGTAGCTGCATAGAGACTGGCGAGAGAAACGAAGTGAAGACACCGCTCTGCGCTCGCAGTATACACACAACATGTCATCCAGTAGTGTGCGTCCTACTGAGCACAGTAGCTGCATAGAGACTGGCGAGAGAAACGAAGTGAAGACACCGCGCTACGCTCCCAGTATTCACACAACATGTCATACAGTAGTGTGCGTCCTACTGAGCACAGTAGCTACATAGAGACTGGCGAGAGAAACGAAGTGAAGACACCGCGCTACGATCGCAGTATACACACAACATATCATCCAGTAGTGTGCGTCCTACTGAGCACTGTAGCTGCATAGAGACTGGCGAGAGAAACGAAGTGAAGACACTGCTCTACGCTCGCAGTATAGACACAACATGTCACCCAGTAGTGTGCGTCCTACTGAGCACAGTAGCTGCATAGAGACTGGCGAGAGAAACGAAGTGAAGACACCGCGCTACGCTCCCAGTATTCACACAACATGTCATACAGTAGTGTGCGTCCTACTGAGCACAGTAGCTGCATAGAGACTGGCGAGAGAAACGAAGTGAAGACACCGCGCTACGCTCGCAGTATACACACAACATATCATCCAGTAGTGTGCGTCTTACTGAGCACAGTAGCTGCATAGACACTGGCGAGAGAAACGAAGTGAAGACACCGCGCTACGCTCCCAGTATTCACACAACATGTCATACAGTAGTGTGCGTCCTACTGAGCACAGTAGCTGCATAGAGACTGGCGAGAGAAACGATGTGAAGACACCGCGCTACGCTCGCAGTATACACACAACATATCATCCAGTAGTGTGCGTCCTACTGAGCACTGTAGCTGCATAGAGACTGGCGAGAGAAACGAAGTGAAGACACTGCTCTACGCTCGCAGTATAGACACAACATGTCACCCAGTAGTGTGCGTCCTACTGAGCACAGTAGCTGCATAGAGACTGGCGAGAGAAACGAAGTGAAGACACCGCGCTACGCTCCCAGTATTCACACAACATGTCATACAGTAGTGTGCGTCCTACTGAGCACAGTAGCTGCATAGAGACTGGCGAGAGAAACGAAGTGAAGACACCGCGCTACGCTCGCAGTATACACACAACATATCATCCAGTAGTGTGCGTCCTACTGAGCACAGTAGCTGCATAGAGACTGGCGAGAGAAACGAAGTGAAGACACTGCTCTACGCTCACAGTATACACACAACATGTCATCCAGTAGTGTGCGTCCTACAGAGCACTGTAGCTGCATAGACACTGGCGAGAGAAACGAAGTGAAGACACCGCGCTACGCTCCCAGTATTCACACAACATGTCATACAGTAGTGTGCGTCCTATTGAGCACTGTAGCTGCATAGAGACTGGCGAGAGAAACGAAGTGAAGACACTGCTGTACGCTCGCAGTATACACAGAACATGTCATCCAGTAGCATGCGTCCTTCTGACCACTGTAGCTGCATAGATACTGGCGAGAGAAACGAAGTGAAGACACTGCTCTACGCTCGCATTATACACACAACATGTCATTCAGTAGCGTGCGTCCCACTGAGCACTGTAGCAGCTTAGAGACTGGAGAGAGAAACAAAATTGAATACACTGCTCGCTGTATACACACACCATCTCATCCAGTAGTGTGCGCTCTACTAAGCAGTGTAGCTGCATAGAGACTGGAGAGAGAAACGAAGAGAAGACACCGCTCTACGCTCGCAGTATACACACAACATGTCATCCAATAGAGTGCGTCCTACTGAGCACTGTAGCTGTATAGAGACTGGCGAGAGAAACGAAGTGAAAACACTGCTCTATGCTCGCAGTGTACAGACAGCATGTCATCCAGTAGCGTGCGCCCTACTGAGCACTGTAACTGCATAGATACTGGCGAGAGAAACGAAGTGAAGACACTGCTCTACGCTCGCAGTATACACACAACATGTCTTCCAGTAGTGTGCATCCTACGGAGCTCTGTAACTACATAGAGACTGCCGAGAGAAACGAAGTGCAGACACCGCTCTACGATCGCAGTATACACACAACATGTCATCCAGTAGCGTGCGTCCTACTGAGCTCTGTAGCTACATAGAGGCTGGCGAGAGAAACAAAATTGAAGATACTGCTCGCAGTATACACACAACATGTTATCTAGTAGAGTGCGTTCCACTGAGCACTGTAGCTGCATAGAGACTGGCGAGAGAAACGAAGTAAAGACACTGCTCTACGCCGCAGAATACACACAAAATGTCATCCAGTAGTGTGCGTCCTACTGAGAACTGTAGCTGTATAGAGACTGGTGAGAGAAACGTAATTGAAGACACGGCTCGCAGTATACACACAACATGTCAACCAGTAGCGTGCGTCCTACTGAGCAGTGTGGCTGCATAGAGACTGGCGGAAGAAACGAAATGAAAACACCGCTCTACGCTCGCAGTATACACACAACATGTCATCCAGTAGCGTGCGTCCAACTGAGCAATGTAGCTGTATAGAAACTGGCGAGAGAAACGAAGTGAAGACACTGCTCTACGCTCTCAATATACACACAGCATATCATCCCGTAGTGTGGGTCCTACTGAGCACTGTGGTTGCACAGAGATTGGCGAGAGAAACGAAGTGGAGACACCGCTCTACACTCGCAGTATACACACAACATGTCATCCAGTAGTGTGCGCCCTACTGAGCAGTGTAGCTGCATAGAGACTGGCGAGAGAAACAAAGAGAAGACACCTTTCTACGCTCGCAGTATACACGCAACATGTCATCCAGTAGTGTGCGTCCTACTGAGCATTGTAGCTGCATAGAGACTGGCGAGAGAAACAAAGAGAAGACTCCGCTCTACGCTCGCAGTATACACACAACATATCATCCAGTAGTGTGCGCCCTACTGAGCACTGTAGCTGCATGGAGACTGGCCAGAGAAACAAAGAGAAGACTCCGCCCTACGCTCGCAGAATACACACATGTCATCCAGTAGTGTGCGTCCTACTGAGCACTGCAGCTGTATAGAGACTGGCGAGAGAAAAAAAATTGAAGACACTGCTCGCAGTATACACACAACATGTCATCCAGTAGCGTGCGTCCCACTGAGCACTGTAGCTGCATAGAGACTGGAGAGAGAAACAAAATTGAAGACACTGCTCGCAGTATACACACAACATGTCATCCAGTAGTGTGCGCTCTACTGAGCAGTGTAGCTGCATAGAGACTGGAGAGAGAAACGAATAGATGACACCGATCTACGCACGCAGTATACACACAACATGTCATCCAATAGTGTGCGTCCTACTGATCACTGTAATTGCATAGAGACTGGCGAGAGAAACAAAGTGAAGACACTGCTCTATGCTCGCATTATACACACAGCATGTCATCCAGTAGTGCGCGTCCTACCGTGCACTGTAGCTGTATAGAGATTGGCGAGAGAAACGAAGTGAAAACACTGCTCTATGCTCGCAGCGTACACACAGCATGTCATCCAGTAGCGTGCGTCCTACTGAGCACTGTAACTGTATAGCGACTGGCGAGAGAAACGAAGTGAAGACACCGCTCTACGCTTGGAGTATACACACAACATGTCATCCAGTAGTGTGCGTCCCACTGAGCACAGTAGCTGCATAGAGACTGGAGAGAGGAACAAAATTGAAGACACTGCTCGCTGTATACACACAACATGTCATCCCGTAGTGTGCACTCTACTAAACAGTGTAGCTGCATAGAGACTGGAGAGAGAAACGAAGAGAAGACACCGCTCTACGCTCGCAGTATACACACAGCATGTCATCCAATAGAGTGCGTCCTACTGATCACTGTAGCTGCATAGAGACTGGCGAGAGAAACAAAGTGAAGACACTGCTCTATGCTCGCATTATACACACAGCATGTCATCCAGTAGTGCGCGTCCTATTGTGCACAGTAGCTGTGTAGAGACTGGCGAGAGAAACGAAGTGAAAACACTGCTCTATGCTCGCAGTGTACACACAGCATGTCATCCATTAGCGTGCGTCCTACTGAGCACTGTAACTGTATAGATACTGGCGAGAGAAACGAAGTGAAGACACTGCTCTAAGCTCGCAGTATACACAAAACATGTCATCCAGTAGTGTGCATCCTAGTGAGTTCTGTAGTTGCATAGAGACTGGCGAGGGAAACGAAGTGAAGACAGCGCTCTACGCTCGCAGTATACACCCCACATGTCATCCAGTAGCGTGCGTCCTACTGAGCACTGTAGTTGTATAGAGACTGGAGAGAGAATCAAAATTGAAGACACTGCTCGCAGTATACACACCACATGTCATCCATTAGTGTGCGTCCTACTGGGCACAGTAGCTACATACAGACTGGCGAGAGAAACGAAGTGAAGACACTGCTCTACGCTCGCAGTATACACACAACATGTCATCCAGTAGTGTGCATCCTATTGAGCGCTGTAGCTGCATAGAGACTGGCGAGAGAAACGAAGTGAAGACACTGCTCACAGTATACACACAACATGTCATGCAGTAGCGTGCGTCCTACTGAGCACTGTGGCTGTATAGAGACTGGAGAGAGAAACAAAATTGAAGACACTGCTCGCAGTATACACACCACATGTCATCCAGTAGTGTGCGTTCCACTGAGCAATGTAGCTGCATAGAGACTGGCGAGAGAAACGAAGTAAAGACACTGCTCTACGCTCGCAGTATACACACAACATGTCATCCAGTAGTGTGCATCCTACTGAGCTCTGTAACTACATAGAGACTGGCGAGAGAAACGAAGTGAAGACACCGCTCTACGATCGCAGTATACACACAACATGTCATCCAGTAGCGTGCGTCGTACTGAGCTCTCCAGCTACATAGATACTGGCGAGAGAAACAAAATTGAAGATACTGCTCGCAGTATACACACAACATGTCATCCAGTAGAGTGCGTTCCACTGAGCAATGTAGCTGCATAGAGACTGGCGAGAGAAACGAAGTAAAGACACCGCTCTACGCCGCAGTATACACACAACATGTCATCCAGTAGTGTGCATCCTACTGAGAACTGTAGCTGTATAGAGACTGGCGAGAGAAACGTAATTGAAGACACTGCTCGCACTATACACACAACATGTCAACCAGTAGCGTGCGTCCTACTGAGCAGTGTGGCTGCATAGAGACTGGCGGGAGAAACGAAGTGAAGACACCGCTCTACGCTCGCAGTATACACACAACATGACATCCTGTAGTGTGCATCCTACTGAGTTCTGTAGCTGCATAGAGACTGTTGAGGGAAACGAAGTGAAGACAGCGCTCTACGCTCGCAGTATACACACAACATGTCATCCAGTAGTGTGCATCCTACTGAGCGCTGTAGCTGCATAGAAACTGGCGAGAGAAACGAAGTGAAGACACTGCTTGCAGTATACTCACAACATGTCATGCAGTAGCGTGCGTCCTACTGAGTGCTGTGGCTGTATAGAGACTGGAGAGAGTAAATAAATTGAAGACACTACTCGCAGTATGCACACCACATGTCATCCAGTAGTGTGCGTCCTACTGGGCACAGCAGCTACATACAGACTGGCGAGAGAAACGAAGTGAAGACACTGCTCTACGCTCGCAGTATACACACAACCTGTCATCCAGTAGTGAGCATCCTACTGAGCTCTGTAGCTACATAGAGACTGGCGAGAGAAACGAAGTGCTGACACCGCTCTACACTCGCAGTATACACACAACATGTCATCCAGTAGCGTGCGTCCAACTGAGCTCTGTAGCTACATGGAGACTTGCAAAAGAAACAAAATTGAAGACACTGCTCGCAGTATACACACAACATGTCATCCAGTAGTGTGCGTCCCACTGAGCACTGTAGCAGCATAGAGACTGGCGAGAGAAACGAAGTAAAGACACTGCTCTACGCTCGCAGTATACACACAACATGTCATCCAGTAGTGTGCATCCTACTGAGCTCTGTAACTACATAGAGACTGGCGAGAGAAACGAAGTGCAGACACCGCTCTACGATCGCAGTATACACACAACATGTCATTCAGTAGCGTGCGTCCCACTGAGCACTGTAGCAGCTTAGAGACTGGAGAGAGAACCAAAATTGAAGACACTGCTCGCTGTATACACACAACATGTCATCCCGTAGTGTGCGCTCTACTAAGCAGTGTAGCTGCATAGAGACTGGAGAGAGAAACGAAGAGAAGACACCGCTCTACGCTCGCAGTATACACACAACATGTCATCCAATAGAGGGCGTCCTACTGAGCACTGTAACTGTATAGAGACTGGCGAGAGAAACGAAGTGAAAACACTGCTCTATGCTCGCAGTGTACACACAGCATGTCATCCAGTAGCGTGCGTCCTACTGAGCACTGTAACTGCATAGATACTGGCGAGACAAACGAAGTGAAGACACTGCTCTAAGCTCGCAGTATACACACAACATGTCATCCAGTAGTGTGCATCCTACTGAGTTCTGTAGCTGCATAGAGACTGGCGAGGGAAACGAAGTGAAGACAGCGCTCTACGCTCGCAGTATACACACAACATGTCATCCAGTAGCGTGCGTCCTACTGTGCACTGTAGCTGTATAGAGACTGGAGAGAGATACTAAATTGAAGACACTGCTCGCTGTATACACACAACATGTCATCCCGTAGTGTGCGCTCTACTAAGCAGTGTAGCTGCATAGAGACTGGAGAGAGAAACGAAGAGAAGACACCGCTCTACGCTCGCAGTATACACACAACATGTCATCCAATAGAGTGCGTCCTACTGAGCACTGTAGCTGTATAGAGACTGGCGAGAGAAACGAAGTGAAGACACTGCTCTAAGCTCGCAGTATACACACAACATGTCATCCAGTAGTGTGCATCCTACTGAGTTCTGTAGCTGCATAGAGACTGGCGAGGGAAACGAAGTGAAGACAGCGCTCTACGCTCGCAGTATACACACAACATGTCATCCAGTAGCGTGCGGCCTACTGTGCACTGTAGCTGTATAGAGACTGGAGAGAGAAACAAAATTGAAGACACTGCTCGCAGTATACACACCACATGTCATCCAGTAGCGTGCGTCCTACAGAGCATTGTAACTGTATATAGAGTGGAGAGAGAAACAAAATTGAAGACACTGCTCGCATTATACACACCACATGTAGTCCAGTAGTGTGCATCCTACTGAGCGCTGTAGCTGCATAGAGACTGGCGAGAGAAACGAAGTGAAGACACTGCTCACAGTATACACACAACATGTCATGCAGTAGCGTGCGTCCTACTGAGCACTGTGGCTGTATAGAGACTGGAGAGAGAAACAAAATTGAAGACACTGCTCGCTGTATACACACAACATGTCATCCAGTAGTGTGCGTTCCACTGAGCACTGTAGCTGCATAGAGACTGGCGAGAGAAACGAAGTCAAGACACTGCTCTACGCTCGCAGTATGCACACAACATGTCATCCAGTAGTGTGCATCCTACTGAGCTCTGTAACTACATAGAGACTGCCGAGAGAAACGAAGTGCAGACACCGCTCTACGATCGCAGTATACACACAACATGTCATCCAGTTGCGTGCGTCCTATTGAGCACTGTAGCTACATAGAGGCTGGCGAGAGAAACAAAATTGAAGATACTGCTCGCAGTATACACACAACATGTCAACCAGTAGCGTGCGTCCTACTGAGCAGTGTGGCTGCATAGAGACTGGCGGGAGAAACGAAATGAAAACACCGCTCTACGCTCGCAGTATACACACAAGATGTCATCCAGTAGCGTGCGTCCAAATGAGCACTGTAGCTGTATAGAGACTGGCGAGAGAAACGAAGTGAAGACACTGCTCTATGCTCGCAGTATACACACAACATGTCATCCCGTAGTGTGCGTCCTACTGAGATCTGTAGCTGCATTGAGACTGGCGAGAGAAACGAAGTATACACACTATATGTCATCCAGTAGTGTGCGTCCTACTGAGCGCTGTAGCTGCGTAGAGACTGGCGAGAGAAACTAAGTGAAGACACCGCACGCAGTATACACACAACATGTCATCCAGTAGTGTGCGTCCTACTGAGCACTGTAGCTGCATAGAGACTGGTGAGAGAAACGACGTGAAGACACTGCTCTACGCTCGCAGTATAGACACAACATGTCACCCAGTAGTGTGCGTCCTACTGAGCACAGTAGCTGCATAGAGTCCGGCGAGAGAAACGAAGTGAAGACACCGCTCGCAGTATACACACAACATGTCACCCAGTAGTGTGCGTCCTACTGAGCACAGTAGCTGCATAGAGACTGGCGAGAGAAACGAAGTGAAGACACCGCGCTACGCTCCCAGTATTCACACAACATGTCATACAGTAGTGTGCGTCCTATTGAGCACTGTAGCTGCATAGAGACTGGCGAGAGAAACGAAGTGAAGACACTGCTCTACGCTCGCAGTATACACACAACATGTCATCCAGTAGTGTGCGTCCTACAGAGCACTGTAGCTGCATAGACACTGGCGAGAGAAACGAAGTGAAGACACCGCGCTACGCTCCCAGTATTCACACAACATGTCATACAGTAGTGTGCGTCCTATTGAGCACTGTAGCTGCATAGAGACTGGCGAGAGAAACGAAGTGAAGACACTGCTGTACGCTCGCAGTATACACAGAACATGTCATCCAGTAGCATGCGTCCTTCTGACCACTGTAGCTGCATAGATACTGGCGAGAGAAACGAAGTGAAGACACTGCTCTACGCTCGCATTATACACACAACATGTCATTCAGTAGCGTGCGTCCCACTGAGCACTGTAGCAGCATAGAGACTGGAGAGAGAAACAAAATTGAATACACTGCTCGCTGTATACACACAACATGTCATCCAGTAGTGTGCGCTCTACTAAGCAGTGTAGCTGCATAGAGACTGGAGAGAGAAACGAAGAGAAGACACCGCTCTACGCTCGCAGTATACACACAACATGTCATCCAATAGAGTGCGTCCTACTGATCACTGTAGCTGTATAGAGACTGGCGAGAGAAACGAAGTGAAAACACTGCTCTATGCTCGCAGTGTACACACAGCATGTCATCCAGTAGCGTGCGCCCTACTGAGCACTGTAACTGCATAGATACTGGTGAGAGAAACGAAGTGAAGACACTGCTCTACGCTCGCAGTATACACACAACATGTTTTCCAGTAGTGTGCATCCTACGGAGCTCTGTAACTACATAGAGACTGCCGAGAGAAACGAAGTGCAGACACCGCTCTACGATCGCAGTATACACACAACATGTCATCCAGTAGCGTGCGTCCTACTGAGCTCTGTAGCTACATAGAGGCTGGCGAGAGAAACAAAATTGAAGATACTGCTCGCAGTATACACACAACATGTTATCTAGTAGAGTGCGTTCCACTGAGCACTGTAGCTGCATAGAGACTGGCGAGAGAAACGAAGTAAAGACACTGCTCTACGCCGCAGAATACACACAAAATGTCATCCAGTAGTGTGCGTCCTACTGAGAACTGTAGCTGTATAGAGACTGGTGAGAGAAACGTAATTGAAGACACGGCTCGCAGTATACACACAACATGTCAACCAGTAGCGTGCGTCCTACTGAGCAGTGTGGCTGCATAGAGACTGGCGGAAGAAACGAAGTGAAGACACTGCTCTACGCTCTCAATATACACACAACATATCATCCCGTAGTGTGGGTCCTACTGAGCACTGTGGTTGCACAGAGATTGGCGAGAGAAACGAAGTGGAGACACCGCTCTACACTCGCAGTATACACACAACATGTCATCCAGTAGTGTGCGCCCTACTGAGCAGTGTAGCTGCAAAGAGACTGGCGAGAGAAACAAAGAGAAGACACCGCTCTAAGCTCGCAGTATACACGCAACATGTCATCCAGTAGTGTGCGTCCTACTGAGCATTGTAGCTGCATAGAGACTGGCGAGAGAAACAAAGAGAAGACTCCGCTCTACGCTCGCAGTATACACACAACATATCATCCAGTAGTGTGCGCCCTACTGAGCACTGTAGCTGCATGGAGACTGGCCAGAGAAACAAAGAGAAGACTCCGCCCTACGCTCGCAGAATACACACATGTCATCCAGTAGTGTGCGTCCTACTGAGCACTGCAGCTGTATAGAGACTGGCGAGAGAAAAAAAATTGGACACTGCTCGCAGTATACACACAACATGTCATCCAGTAGCGTGCGTCCCACAGAGCACTGTAGCTGCATAGAGACTGGAGAGAGAAACAAAATTGAAGACACTGCTCGCAGTATACACACAACATGTCATCCAGTAGTGTGCGCTCTACTGAGCAGTGTAGCTGCATAGAGACTGGAGAGAGAAACGAATAGATGACACCGATCTACGCACGCAGTATACACACAACATGTCATCCAATAGGGTGCGTCCTACTGATCACTGTAATTGCATAGAGACTGGCGAGAGAAACAAAGTGAAGACACTGCTCTATGCTCGCATTATACACACAGCATGTCATCCAGTAGTGCGCGTCCTACCGTGCACTGTAGCTGTATAGAGATTGGCGAGAGAAACGAAGTGAAAACACTGCTCTATGCTCGCAGCGTACACACACCATGTCATCCAGTAGCGTGCGTCCTACTGAGCACTGTAACTGTATAGCGACTGGCGAGAGAAACGAAGTGAAGACACCGCTCTACGCTTGGAGTATACACACAACATGTCATCCAGTAGTGTGCGTCCCACTGAGCACAGTAGCTGCATAGAGACTGGAGAGAGGAACAAAATTGAAGACACTGCTCGCTGTATACACACAACATGTCATCCCGTAGTGTGCACTCTACTAAACAGTGTAGCTGCATAGAGACTGGAGAGAGAAACGAAGAGAAGACACCGCTCTACGCTCGCAGTATACACACAGCATGTCATCCAATAGAGTGCGTCCTACTGATCACTGTAGCTGCATAGAGACTGGCGAGAGAAACAAAGTGAAGACACTGCTCTATGCTCGCATTATACACACAACATGTCATCCAGTAGTGCGCGTCCTACTGTGCACAGTAGCTGTGTAGAGACTGGCGAGAGAAACGAAGTGAAAACACTGCTCTATGCTCGCAGTATACACACAACATGTCATCCCGTAGTGTGCGTCCTACTGAGATCTGTAGCTGCATTGAGACTGGCGAGAGAAACGAAGTGAAGACACTGCTCTACGCTCGCAGTATACACACTATATGTCATCCAGTAGTGTGCGTCCTACTGAGCGCTGTAGCTGCGTAGAGACTGGCGAGAGAAACTATGTGAAGACACCGCACGCAGTATACACACAACATGTCATCCAGTAGTGTGCGTCCTACTGAGCACTGTAGCTGCATAGAGACTGGCGAGGGAAACGAAGTGAAGACAGCGCTCTACGCTCGCAGTATACACACAACATGTCATCCAGTAGCGTGCGGCCTACTGTGCACTGTAGCTGTATAGAGATTGGAGAGAGAAACAAAATTGAAGACACTGCTCGCAGTATACACACCACATGTCATCCAGTAGCGTGCGTCCTACAGAGCATTGTAACTGTATATAGAGTGGAGGGAGAAACAAAATTGAAGACACTGCTCGCATTATACACACCACATGAAGTCCAGTAGTGTGCATCCTACTGAGCGCTGTAGCTGCATAGAGACTGGCGAGTGAAACGAAGTGAAGACACTGCTCACAGTATACACACAACATGTCATGCAGTAGCGTGCGTCCTACTGAGCACTGTGGCTGTATAGAGACTGGAGAGAGAAACAAAATTGAAGACACTGCTCGCTGTATACACACAACATGTCATCCAGTAGTGTGCGTTCCACTGAGCACTGTAGCTGCATAGAGACTGGCGAGAGAAACGAAGTCAAGACACTGCTCTACGCTCGCAGTATACACACAACATGTCATCCAGTAGTGTGCATCCTACTGAGCTCTGTAACTACATAGAGACTGCCGAGAGAAACGAAGTGCAGACACCGCTCTACGATCGCAGTATACACACAACATGTCATCCAGTTGCGTGCGTCCTATTGAGCACTGTAGCTACATAGAGGCTGGCGAGAGAAACAAAATTGAAGATACTGCTCGCAGTATACACACAACATGTTAACCAGTAGCGTGCGTCCTACTGAGCAGTGTGGCTGCATAGAGACTGGCGGGAGAAACGAAATGAAAACACCGCTCTACGCTCGCAGTATACACACAAGATGTCATCCAGTAGCGTGCGTCCAACTGAGCACTGTAGCTGTATAGAGACTGGCGAGAGAAACGAAGTGAAGACACTGATCTATGCTCGCAGTATACACACAACATGTCATCCCGTAGTTTGCGTCCTACTGAGATCTGTAGCTGCATTGAGACTGGCGAGAGAAACGAAGTGAAGACACTGCTCTACGCTCGCAGTATACACACTATATGTCATCCAGTAGTGTGCGTCCTACTGAGCGCTGTAGCTGCGTAGAGACTGGCGAGAGAAACTAAGTGAAGACACCGCACGCAGTATACACACAACATGTCATCCAGTAGTGTGCGTCCTACTGAGCACTGTAGCTGCATAGAGACTGGTGAGAGAAACGACGTGAAGACACTGCTCTACACTCGCAGTATAGACACAACATGTCACCCAGTAGTGTGCGTCCTACTGAGCACAGTAGCTGCATAGAGTCCGGCTAGAGAAACGAAGTGAAGACACCGCTCTGCGCTCGCAGTATACGCACAACATGTCACCCAGTAGTGTGCGTCCTACTGAGCACAGTAGCTGCATAGAGACTGGCGAGAGAAACGAAGTGAAGACACCGCGCTACGCTCCCAGTATTCACACAACATGTCATCCAGTAGTGTGCGTCCTACAGAGCACTGTAGCTGCATAGACACTGGCGAGAGAAACGAAGTGAAGACACTGCTGTACGCTCGCAGTATACACAGAACATATCATCCAGTAGCATGCGTCCTTCTGACCACTGTAGCTGCATAGATACTGGCGAGAGAAACGAAGTGAAGACACTGCTCTACGCTCGCATTATACACACAACATGTCATTCAGTAGCGTGCGTCCCACTGAGCACTGTAGCAGCTTAGAGACTGGAGAGAGAAACAAAATTGAATACACTGCTCGCTGTATACACACAACATGTCATCCAGTAGTGTGCGCTCTACTAAGCAGTGTAGCTGCATAGAGACTGGAGAGAGAAACAAAGAGAAGACACCGCTCTACGCTCGCAGTATACTCACAACATGTCATCCAATAGAGTGCGTCCTACTGAGCACTGTAGCTGTATAGAGACTGGCGAGAGAAACGAAGTGAAAACACTGCTCTATGCTCGCAGTGTACACACAGCATGTCATCCAGTAGCGTGCGCCCTACTGAGCACTGAAACTGCATAGATACTGGCGAGAGAAACGAAGTGAAGACACTGCTCTACGCTCGCAGTATACACACAACATGTCTTCCAGTAGTGTGCATCCTACGGAGCTCTGTAACTACATAGAGACTACCGAGAGAAACGAAGTGCAGACACCGCTCTACGATCGCAGTATACACACAACATGTCATCCAGTAGCGTGCGTCCTACTGAGCTCTGTAGCTACATAGAGGCTGGCGAGAGAAACAAAATTGAAGATTCTGCTCGCAGTATACACACAACATGTTATCTAGTAGAGTGCGTTCCACTGAGCACAGTAGCTGCATAGAGACTGGCGAGAGAAACGAAGTAAAGACACTGCTCTACGCCGCAGAATACACACAAAATGTCATCCAGTAGTGTGCGTCCTACTGAGAACTGTAGCTGTATAGAGACTGGTGAGAGAAACGTAATTGAAGACACGGCTCGCAGTATACACACAACATGTCAACCAGTAGCGTGCGTCCTACTGAGCAGTGTGGCTGCATAGAGACTGGCGGAAGAAACGAAATGAAAACACCGCTCTACGCTCGCAGTATACACACAACATGTCATCCAGTAGCGTGCGTCCAAATGAGCACTGTAGCTGTATAGAAACTGGCGAGAGAAACGAAGTGAAGACACTGCTCTACGCTCTCAATATACACACAACATATCATCCCGTAGTGTGGGTCCTACTGAGCACTGTGGTTGCACAGAGATTGGCGAGAGAAACGAAGTGGGGACACCGCTCTACACTCGCAGTATACACACAACATGTCATCCAGTAGTGTGCGCCCTACTGAGCAGTGTAGCTGCATAGAGACTGGCGAGAGAAACAAAGAGAAGACACCGCTCTACGCTCGCAGTATACACGCAACATGTCATCCAGTAGTGTGCGTCCTACTGAGCATTGTAGCTGCATAGAGACTGGCGAGAGAAACAAAGAGAAGACTCCGCTCTACGCTCGCAGTATACACACAACATATCATCCAGTAGTGTGCGCCCTACTGAGCACTGTAGCTGCATGGAGACTGGCCAGAGAAACAAAGAGAAGACTCCGCCCTACGCTCGCAGAATACACACATGTCATCCAGTAGTGTGCGTCCTACTGAGCACTGCAGCTGTATAGAGACTGGCGAGAGAAAAAAAATTGGACACTGCTCGCAGTATACACACAACATGTCATCCAGTAGCGTGCGTCCCACTGAGCACTGTAGCTGCATAGAGACTGGAGAGAGAAACAAAATTGAAGACACTGCTCGCAGTATACACACAACATGTCATCCAGTAGTGTGCGCTCTACTGAGCAGTGTAGCTGCATAGAGACTGGAGAGAGAAAAGAATAGATGACACCGATCTACGCACGCAGTATACACACAACATGTCATCCAATAGTGTGCGTCCTACTGATCACTGTAACTGTATAGCGACTGGCGAGAGAAACGAAGTGAAGACACCGCTCTACGCTTGGAGTATACACACAACATGTCATCCAGTAGTGTGCGTCCCACTGAGCACAGTAGCTGCATAGAGACTGGAGAGAGGAACAAAATTGAAGACACTGCTCGCTGTATACACACAACATGTCATCCCGTAGTGTGCACTCTACTAAACAGTGTAGCTGCATAGAGACTGGAGAGAGAAACGAAGAGAAGACACCGCTCTACGCTCGCAGTATACACACAGCATGTCATCCAATAGAGTGCGTCCTACTGATCACTGTAGCTGCATAGAGACTGGCGAGAGAAACAAAGTGAAGACACTGCTCTATGCTCGCATTATACACACAGCATGTCATCCAGTAGTGCGCGTCCTACTGTGCACAGTAGCTGTGTAGAGACTGGCGAGAGAAACGAAGTGAAAACACTGCTCTATGCTCGCAGTATACTTACAACATGTCATCCCGTAGTGTGCGTCCTACTGAGATCTGTAGCTGCATTGAGACTGGCGAGAGAAACGAAGTGAAGACACTGCTCTACGCTCGCAGTATACACACTATATGTCATCCAGTAGTGTGCGTCGTACTGAGCGCTGTAGCTGCGTAGAGACTGGCGAGAGAAACTAAGTGAAGACACCGCACGCAGTATACACACAACATGTTATCCAGTAGTGTGCGTCCTACTGAGCACTGTAGCTGCATAGAGACTGGTGAGAGAAACGACGTGAAGACACTGCCCTACGCTCGCAGTATACACACAACATGTCACCCAGTAGTGTGCGTCCTACTGAGCACAGTAGCTGCATAGAGTCCGGACGAGAGAAACGAAGTGAAGACACCGCTCGCAGTATACACACAACATGTCACCCAGTAGTGTGCGTCCTACTGAGCACAGTAGCTGCATAGAGACTGGCGAGAGAAACGAAGTGAAGACACCGCACTACGCTCCCAGTATTCACACAACATGTCATACAGTAGTGTGCGTCCTATTGAGCACTGTAGCTGCATAGAGACTGGCGAGAGAAACGAAGTGAAGACACTGCTCTACACTCGCAGTATACACACAACATGTCATCCAGTAATGTGCGTCCTATAGAGCACTGTAGCTGCATAGACACTGGCGAGAGAAACGAAGTGAAGACACCGCGCTACGCTCCCAGTATTCACACAACATGTCATACAGTAGTGTGCGTCCTTCTGACCACTGTAGCTGCATAGATACTGGCGAGAGAAACGAAGTGAAGACACTGCTCTACGCTCGCATTATACACACAACATGTCATTCAGTAGCGTGCGTCCCACTGAGCACTGTAGCAGCTTAGAGACTGGAGAGAGAAACAAAATTGAAGACACTGCTCGCTGTATACACACAACATGTCATCCAGTAGTGTGCGCTCTACTAAGCAGTGTAGCTGCATAGAGACTGGAGAGAGAAACGAAGAGAAGACACCGCTCTACGCTCGCAGTATACACACAACATGTCATCCAATAGAGTGCGTCCTACTGAGCACTGTAGCTGTATAGAGACTGGCGAGAGAAACGAAGTGAAAACACTGCTCTATGCTCGCAGTGTACACACAGCATGTCATCCAGTAGCGTGCGCCCTACTGAGCACTCTAACTGCATAGATACTGGCGAGAGAAACGAAGTGAAGACACTGCTCTACGCTCGCAGTATACACACAACATGTCTTCCAGTAGTGTGCATCCTACGGAGCTCTGTAACTACATAGAGACTGCCGAGAGAAACGAAGTGCAGACACCGCTCTACGATCGCAGTATACACACAACATGTCATCCAGTAGCGTGCGTCCTACTGAGCTCTGTAGCTACATAGAGGCTGGCGAGAGAAACAAAATTGAAGATACTGCTCGGAGTATACACACAACATGTTATCTAGTAGAGTGCGTTCCACGGAGCACTGTGCTGCATAGAGACTGGCGAGAGAAACGAAGTAAAGACACTGCTCTACGCCGCAGAATACACACAAAATGTCATCCAGTAGTGTGCGTCCTACTGAGAACTGTAGCTGTATATAGACTGGTGAGAGAAACGTAATTGAAGACACGGCTCGCAGTATACACACAACATGTCAACCAGTAGCGTGCGTCCTACTGAGCAGTGTGGCTGCATATAGACTGGCGGAAGAAACGAAATGAAAACACCGCTCTACGCTCGCAGTATACACACAACATGTCATCCAGTAGCGTGCGTCCAACTGAGCACTGTAGCTGTATAGAAACTGGCGAGAGAAACGAAGTGAAGACACTGCTCTACGCTCTCAATATACACACAACATATCATCCCGTAGTGTGGGTCCTACTGAGCACTGTGGTTGCACAGAGATTGGCGAGAGAAACGAAGTGGAGACACCGCTCTACACTCGCAGTATACACACAACATGTCATCCAGTAGTGTGCGCCCTACTGAGCAGTGTAGCTGCATAGAGACTGGCGAGAGAAACAAAGAGAAGACACCGCTCTACGCTCGCAGTATACACACAACATATCATCCAGTAGTGTGCGCCCTACTGAGCACTGTAGCTGCATGGAGACTGGCCAGAGAAACAAAGAGAAGACTCCGCCCTACGCTCGCAGAATACACACATGTCATCCAGTAGTGTGCGTCCTACTGAGCACTGCAGCTGTATAGAGACTGGCGAGAGAAAAAAAATTGAAGACACTGCTCGCAGTATACACACAACATGTCATCCAGTAGCGTGCGTCCCACTGAGCACTGTAGCTGCATAGAGACTGGAGAGAGAAACAAAATTGAAGACACTGCTCGCAGTATACACACAACATGTCATCCAGTAGTGTGCGCTCTACTGAGCAGTGTAGCTGCATAGAGACTGGAGAGAGAAACGAATAGATGACACCGATCTACGCACGCAGTATACACACAACATGTCATCCAATAGTGTGCGTCCTACTGATCACTGTAATTGCATAGAGACTGGCGAGAGAAACAAAGTGAAGACACTGCTCTATGCTCGCATTATACACACAGCATGTCATCCAGTAGTGCGCGTCCTACCGTGCACTGTAGCTGTATAGAGATTGGCGAGAGAAACGAAGTGAAAACACTGCTCTATGCTCGCAGCGTACACACAGCATGTCATCCAGTAGCGTGCGTCCTACTTAGCACTGTAACTGTATAGCGACTGGCGAGAGAAACGAAGTGAAGACACCGCTCTACGCTTGGAGTATATACACAACATGTCATCCAGTAGTGTGCGTCCCACTGAGCACAGTAGCTGCATAGAGACTGGAGAGAGGAACAAAATTGAAGACACTGCTCGCTGTATACACACAACATGTCATCCCGTAGTGTGCACTCTACTAAACAGTGTAGCTGCATAGAGACTGGAGAGAGAAACGAAGAGAAGACACCGCTCTACGCTCGCAGTATACACACAGCATGTCATCCAATAGAGTGCGTCCTACTGATCACTGTAGCTGCATAGAGACTGGCGAGAGAAACAAAGTGAAGACACTGCTCTATGCTCGCATTATACACACAGCATGCCATCCAGTAGTGCGCGTCCTACTGTGCACAGTAGCTGTGTAGAGACAGGCGAGAGAAACGAAGTGAAAACACTGCTCTATGCTCGCAGTGTACACACAGCATGTCATCCATTAGCGTGCGTCCTACTGAGCACTGTAACTGTATAGATACTGGCGAGAGAAACGAAGTGAAGACACTGCTCTAAGCTCGCAGTATACACACAACATGTCATCCAGTAGTGTGCATCCTAGTGAGTTCTGTAGTTGCATAGAGACTGGCGAGGGAAACGAAGTGAAGACAGCGCCCTACGCTCGCAGTATACACACCACATGTCATCCAGTAGCGTGCTTCCTACTGAGCACTGTAGTTGTATAGAGACTGGAGAGAGAATCAAAATTGAAGACACTGCTCGCAGTATACACACCACATGTCATCCATTAGTGTGCGTCCTACTGGGCACATTAGCTACATACAGACTGGCGAGAGAAACGAAGTGAAGACACTGCTCTACGCTCGCAGTATACACACAACATGTCATCCAGTAGTGTGCATCCTACTGAGCGCTGTAGCTGCATAGAGACTGGCGAGAGAAACGAAGTGAAGACACTGCTCACAGTATACACACAACATGTCATGCAGTAGCGTGCGTCCTACTGAGCACTGTGGCTGTATAGAGACTGGAGAGAGAAACAAAATTGAAGACACTGCTCGCAGTATACACACCACATGTCATCCAGTAGTGTGCGTTCCACTGAGCACTGTAGCTGCATAGAGACTGGCGAGAGAAACGAAGTAAAGACACTGCTCTACGCTCGCAGTATACACACAACATGTCATCCAGTAGTGTGCATCCTACTGAGCTCTGTAACTACATAGAGACTGGCGAGAGAAACGAAGTGAAGACACCGCTCTACGATCGCAGTATACACACAACATGTCATCCAGTAGCGTGCGTCGTACTGAGTTCTCCAGCTACATAGATACTGGCGAGAGAAACAAAATTGAAGATACTGCTCGCAGTATACACACAACATGTCATCCAGTAGAGTGCGTTCCACTGAGCACTGTAGCTGCATAGAGACTGGCGAGAGAAACGAAGTAAAGACACCGCTCTACGCCGCAGTATACACACAACATGTCATCCAGTAGTGTGCATCCTACTGAGCGCTGTAGCTGCATAGAAACTGGCGAGAGAAACGAAGTGAAGACACTGCTTGCAGTATACACACAACATGTCATGCAGTAGCGTGCGTCCTACTGAGTGCTGTGGCTGTATAGAGACTGGAGAGAGTAAATAAATTGAAGACACTACTCGCAGTATGCACACCACATGTCATCCAGTAGTGTGCGTCCTACTGGGCACAGCAGCTACATACAGACTGGCGAGAGAAACGAAGTGAAGACACTGCTCTACGCTCGCAGTATACACACAACATGTCATCCAGTAGCGTGCGTCCAACTGAGCTCTGTAGCTACATGGAGACTTGCAAAAGAAACAAAATTGAAGACACTGCTCGCAGTATACACACAACATGTCATCCAGTAGTGTGCGTCCCACTGAGCACTGTAGCAGCATAGAGACTGGCGAGAGAAACGAAGTAAAGACACTGCTCTACGCTCGCAGTATACACAGAACATGTCATCCAGTAGTGTGCATCCTACTGAGCTCTGTAACTACATAGAGACTGGCGAGAGAAACGAAGTGCAGACACCGCTCTACGATCGCAGTATACACACAACATGTCATTCAGTAGCGTGCGTCCCACTGAACACTGTAGCAGCTTAGAGACTGGAGAGAGAAACAAAATTGAAGACACTGCTCGCTGTATACACACAACATGTCATCCCGTAGTGTGCGCTCTACTAAGCAGTGTAGCTGCATAGAGACTGGAGAGAGAAACGAAGAGAAGACACCGCTCTACGCTCGCAGTATACACACAACATGTCATCCAATAGAGGGCGTCCTACTGAGCACTGTAACTGTATAGAGACTGGCGAGAGAAACGAAGTGAAAACACTGCTCTATGCTCGCAGTGTACACACAGCATGTCATCCAGTAGCGTGCGTCCTACTGAGCACTGTAACTGCATAGATACTGGCGAGACAAACGAAGTGAAGACACTGCTCTAAGCTCGCAGTATACACACAACATGTCATCCAGTAGTGTGCATCCTACTGTGTTCTGTAGCTGCATAGAGACTGGCGAGGGAAACGAAGTGAAGACAGCGCTCTACGCTCGCAGTATACACACAACATGTCATCCAGTAGCTTGCGTCCTACTGTGCACTGTAGCTGTATAGAGACTGGAGAGAGATACTAAATTGAAGACACTGCTCGCTGTATACACACAACATGTCATCCCGTAGTGTGCGCTCTACTAAGCAGTGTAGCTGCATAGAGACTGGAGAGAGAAACGAAGAGAAGTCACCGCTCTACGCTCGCAGTATACACACAACATGTCATCCAATAGAGTGCGTCCTACTGAGCACTGTAGCTGTATAGAGACTGGCGAGAGAAACGAAGTGAAGACGCTGCTCTAAGCTCGCAGTATACACACAACATGTCATCCAGTAGTGTGCATCCTACTGAGTTCTGTAGCTGCATAGAGACTGGCGAGGGAAACGAAGTGAAGACAGCGCTCTACGCTCGCAGTATACACACAACATGTCATCCAGTAGCGTGCGGCCTACTGAGCACTGTAGCTGTATAGAGACTGGAGAGAGAAACAAAATTGAAGACACTGCTCGCAGTATACACAGCACATGTCATCCAGTAGCGTGCGTCCTACAGAGCATTGTAACTGTATATAGAGTGGAGAGAGAAACAAAATTGAAGACACTGCTCGCATTATACACACCACATGTAGTCCAGTAGTGTGCATCCTACTGAGCGCTGTAGCTGCATAGAGACTGGCGAGAGAAACGAAGTGAAGAAACTGCTCACAGTATACACACAACATGTCATGCAGTAGCGTGCGTCCTACTGAGCACTGTGGCTGTATAGAGACTGGAGAGAGAAACAAAATTGAAGACACTGCTCGCTGTATACACACAACATGTCATCCAGTAGTGTGCGTTCCACTGAGCACTGTAGCTGCATAGAGACTGGCGAGAGAAACGAAGTCAAGACACTGCTCTACGCTCGCAGTATACACACAACATGTCATCCAGTAGTGTGCATCCTACTGAGCTGTGTAACTACATAGAGACTGCCGAGAGAAACGAAGTGCAGACACCGCTCTACGATCGCAGTATACACACAACATGTCATCCAGTTGCGTGCGTCCTATTGAGCACTGTAGCTACATAGAGGCTGGCGAGAGAAACAAAATTGAAGATACTGCTCGCAGTATACACACAACATGTTATCTAGTAGAGTGCGTTCCACTGAGCACTGTAGCTGCATAGAGACTGGCGAGAGAAACGAAGTAAAGACAATGCTCTACGCCGCAGTATACACACAAAATGTCATCCAGTAGTGTGCGTCCTACTGAGAAATGTAGCTGTATAGAGACTGGCGAGAGAAACGTAATTGAAGACACTGCTCGCAGTATACACACAACATGTCAACCAGTAGCGTGCGTCCTACTGAGCAGTGTGGCTGCATAGAGACTGGCGGAAGAAACGAAATGAAAACACCGCTCTACGCTCGCAGTATACACACAACATGTCATCCAGTAGCGTGCGTCCAACTGAGCACTGTAGCTGTATAGAAACTGGCGAGAGAAACGAAGTGAAGACAATGCTCTACGCTCTGAGTATCCACACAACATAACATCCCGTAGTGTGCGTCCTACTGAGCACTGTGGTTGCACAGAGATTGGCGAGAGAAACGAAGTGGAGACACCGCTCTACGCTCGCAGTATACACACAACATGTCATCCAGTAGTGTGCGCCCTACTGAGCAGTGTAGCTGCATAGAGACTGGCGAGAGAAACAAAGAGAAGACACCGCTCTACGCTCGCAGTATACACGCAACATGTCATCCAGTAGTGTGCGTCCTACTGAGCATTTTAGCTGCATAGAGACTGGCGAGAGAAACAAAAAGAAGACTCCGCTCTACGCTCGCAGTATACACACATCATGTCATCCAGTAGTGTGCGTCCTACTGAGCACTGCAGCTGTATAGAGACTGGCGAGAGAAAAAAAATTGAAGACACTGCTCGCAGTATACACACAACATGTCATCCAGTAGCGTGCGTCCCACTGAGCACTGTAGCTGCATAGAGACTGGAGAGAGAAACAAAATTGAAGACACTGCGCGCAGTATACACACAACATGTCATCCAGTAGTGTGCGCTCTACTGAGCAGTGTAGCTGCATAGAGACAGGAGAGAGAAACTAATAGATGACACCGATCTACGCACGCAGTATACACACAACATGTCATCCAATAGTGTGCGTCCTACTGATCACTGTAATTGCATAGAGACTGGCGACAGAAACAAAGTGAAGACACTGCTCTATGCTCGCATTATACACACAGCATGTCATCCAGTAGTGCGCGTCCTACCGTGCACTGTAGCTGTATAGAGATTGGCGAGAGAAACGAAGTGAAAACACTGCTCTATGCTAGCAGCGTACACACAGCATGTCATCCAGTAGCGTGCGTCCTACTGAGCACTGTAACTGTATAGCGACTGGCGAGAGAAACGAAGTGAAGCCACCGCTCTACGCTCGGAGTATACACACAACATGTCATCCAGTAGTGTGCGACCCACTGAGCACAGTAGCTGCATAGAGACTGGAGAGAGAAACAAAATTGAAGACACTGCTCGCTGTATACACACAACATGTCATCCCGTAGTGTGCACTCTACTAAACAGTGTAGCTGCATAGAGACTGGCGAGAGAAACGAAGTGAAAACACTGCTCTATGCTCGCAGTGTACACACAGCATATCATCAAGTAGCGTGCGTCCTACTGAGCACTGTAACTGTATAGATACTGGCGAGAGAAACGAAGTGAAGACACTGCTCTAAGCTCGCAGTATACACACAACATGTCATCCAGTAGTGTGCATCCTACTGAGTTCTGTAGTTGCATAGAGACTGGCGAGGGAAACGAAGTGAAGACAGCGCTCTACGCTCGCAGTATACACACAACATGTCATCCAGTAGCGTTCGTCCTACTGAGCACTGTATCTGTACAGAGACTGGAGAGAGAATCAAAATTGAAGACACTGCTCGCAGTATACACACCACATGTCATCCAGTAGTGTGCGTCCTACTGGGCACAGAAGCTACATACAGACTGGCGAGAGAAACGAAGTGAAGACACTGCTCTACGCTCGCAGTATACACACAACATGTCATCCAGTAGTGTGCATCCTACTGAGCGCTGTAGCTGCATAGAGATTGGCGAGAGAAACGAAGTGAAGACACTGCTCACAGTATACACACAACATGTCATGCAGTAGCGTGCGTCCTACTGAGCACTGTGGCTGTATAGAGATTGGAGAGAGAAACAACATTGAAAACACTGCTCGCAGTATACACACCACATGTCATCCAGTAGTGTGCGTTCCACTGAGCACTGTAGCTGCATAGAGACTGGCGAGAGAAACGAAGTAAAGACACTGCTCTACGCTCGCAGTATACACACAACATGTCATCCAGTAGTGTGCATCCTACTGAGCTCTGTAACTACATAGAGACTGGCGAGAGAAACGAAGTGAAGACACCGCTCTACGATCACAGTATACACACAACATGTCATCCAGTAGCGTGCGTCGTACTGAGCTCTGTAGCTACATAGAGACTGGCGAGAGAAACAAAATTGAAGATACTGCTCGCAGTATACACACAACATGTCATCCAGTAGAGTGCGTTCCACTGAGCACTGTAGCTGCATAGAGACTGGCGAGAGAAACGAAGTAAAGACACCTCTCTACGCCGCGGTATACACACAACATGTCATCCAGTAGCGTGCGTCCTACTGAGAACTGTAGCTGTATAGAGACTGGCGAGAGAAACGTAATTGAAGACACTGCTCGCACTATACACACAACATGTCAACCAGTAGCGTGCGTCCTACTGAGCAGTGTGGCTGCATAGAGACTGGCGGGAGAAACGAAGTGAAGACACCGCTCTACGCTCGCAGTATACACACAACATGTCATCCAGTAGTGTGCATCCTACTGAGTTCTGTAGCTGCGTAGAGACTGGTGAGGGAAACGAAGTGAAGACAGCGCTCTACGCTCGCAGTATACACACAACATGTCATCCAGTAGTGTGCATCCTACTGAGCGCTGTAGCTGCGTAGAAACTGGCGAGAGAAACGAAGTGAAGACACTGCTTGCAGTATACACACAACATGTCATGCAGTAGCGTGCGTCCTACTGAGCACTGTGGCTGTATAGAGACTGGAGAGAGTAACTAAATTGAAGACACTACTCGCAGTATGCACACCACATTTCATCCTGTAGTGTGCGTCCTACTGGGCACAGCAGCTACATACAGACTGGCGAGGGAAACGAAGTGAAGACACTGCTCTACGCTCGCAGTATACACACAACCTGTCATCCAGTAGTGTGCATCCTACTGAGCTCTGTAGCTACATAGAGACTGGCGAGAGAAACGAAGTGCAGACACCGCTCTACGCTCGCAGTATACACACAACATGTCATCCAGTAGCGTGCGTCCAACTGAGCTCTGTAGCTACATAGAGACTTGCGAGAGAAACAAAATTGAAGACACTGCTCGCAATATACACACAACATGTCATTCAGTAGTGTGCGTTCCACTGAGCACTGTAGCAGCATAGAGACTGGCGAGAGAAACGAAATAAAGACACTGCTCTACGCTCGCAGTATACACAGAACATGTCATCCAGTAGTGTGCATCCTACTGAGCTCTGTAACTACATAGAGACTGGCGAGAGAAACGAAGTGCAGACACCGCTCTACGATCGCAGTATACACACAACATGTCATTCAGTAGCGTGCGTCCCACTGAACACTGTAGCAGCTTAGAGACTGGAGAGAGAAACAAAATTGAAGACACTGCTCGCTGTATACACACAACATGTCATCCCGTAGTGTGCGCTCTACTAAGCAGTGTAGCTGCATAGAGACTGGAGAGAGAAACGAAGAGAAGACACCGCTCTACGCTCGCAGTATACACACAACATGTCATCCAATAGAGGGCGTCCTACTGAGCACTGTAACTGTATAGAGACTGGCGAGAGAAACGAAGTGAAAACACTGCTCTATGCTCGCAGTGTACACACAGCATGTCATCCAGTAGCGTGCGTCCTACTGAGCACTGTAACTGCATAGATACTGGCGAGACAAACGAAGTGAAGACACTGCTCTAAGCTCGCAGTATACACACAACATGTCATCCAGTAGTGTGCATCCTACTGAGTTCTGTAGCTGCATAGAGACTGGCGAGGGAAACGAAGTGAAGACAGCGCTCTACGCTCGCAGTATACACACAACATGTCATCCAGTAGCTTGCGTCCTACTGTGCACTGTAGCTGTATAGAGACTGGAGAGAGATACTAAATTGAAGACACTGCTCGCTGTATACACACAACATGTCATCCCGTAGTGTGCGCTCTACTAAGCAGTGTAGCTGCATAGAGACTGGAGAGAGAAACGAAGAGAAGTCACCGCTCTACGCTCGCAGTATACACACAACATGTCATCCAATAGAGTGCGTCCTACTGAGCACTGTAGCTGTATAGAGACTGGCGAGAGAAACGAAGTGAAGACGCTGCTCTAAGCTCGCAGTATACACACAACATGTCATCCAGTAGTGTGCATCCTACTGAGTTCTGTAGCTGCATAGAGACTGGCGAGGGAAACGAAGTGAAGACAGCGCTCTACGCTCGCAGTATACACACAACATGTCATCCAGTAGCGTGCGGCCTACTGAGCACTGTAGCTGTATAGAGACTGGAGAGAGAAACAAAATTGAAGACACTGCTCGCAGTATACACAGCACATGTCATCCAGTAGCGTGCGTCCTACAGAGCATTGTAACTGTATATAGAGTGGAGAGAGAAACAAAATTGAAGACACTGCTCGCATTATACACACCACATGTAGTCCAGTAGTGTGCATCCTACTGAGCGCTGTAGCTGCATAGAGACTGGCGAGAGAAACGAAGTGAAGAAACTGCTCACAGTATACACACAACATGTCATGCAGTAGCGTGCGTCCTACTGAGCACTGTGGCTGTATAGAGACTGGAGAGAGAAACAAAATTGAAGACACTGCTCGCTGTATACACACAACATGTCATCCAGTAGTGTGCGTTCCACTGAGCACTGTAGCTGCATAGAGACTGGCGAGAGAAACGAAGTCAAGACACTGCTCTACGCTCGCAGTATACACACAACATGTCATCCAGTAGTGTGCATCCTACTGAGCTGTGTAACTACATAGAGACTGCCGAGAGAAACGAAGTGCAGACACCGCTCTACGATCGCAGTATACACACAACATGTCATCCAGTTGCGTGCGTCCTATTGAGCACTGTAGCTACATAGAGGCTGGCGAGAGAAACAAAATTGAAGATACTGCTCGCAGTATACACACAACATGTTATCTAGTAGAGTGCGTTCCACTGAGCACTGTAGCTGCATAGAGACTGGCGAGAGAAACGAAGTAAAGACAATGCTCTACGCCGCAGTATACACACAAAATGTCATCCAGTAGTGTGCGTCCTACTGAGAAATGTAGCTGTATAGAGACTGGCGAGAGAAACGTAATTGAAGACACTGCTCGCAGTATACACACAACATGTCAACCAGTAGCGTGCGTCCTACTGAGCAGTGTGGCTGCATAGAGACTGGCGGAAGAAACGAAATGAAAACACCGCTCTACGCTCGCAGTATACACACAACATGTCATCCAGTAGCGTGCGTCCAACTGAGCACTGTAGCTGTATAGAAACTGGCGAGAGAAACGAAGTGAAGACAATGCTCTACGCTCTGAGTATCCACACAACATAACATCCCGTAGTGTGCGTCCTACTGAGCACTGTGGTTGCACAGAGATTGGCGAGAGAAACGAAGTGGAGACACCGCTCTACGCTCGCAGTATACACACAACATGTCATCCAGTAGTGTGCGCCCTACTGAGCAGTGTAGCTGCATAGAGACTGGCGAGAGAAACAAAGAGAAGACACCGCTCTACGCTCGCAGTATACACGCAACATGTCATCCAGTAGTGTGCGTCCTACTGAGCATTTTAGCTGCATAGAGACTGGCGAGAGAAACAAAAAGAAGACTCCGCTCTACGCTCGCAGTATACACACATCATGTCATCCAGTAGTGTGCGTCCTACTGAGCACTGCAGCTGTATAGAGACTGGCGAGAGAAAAAAAATTGAAGACACTGCTCGCAGTATACACACAACATGTCATCCAGTAGCGTGCGTCCCACTGAGCACTGTAGCTGCATAGAGACTGGAGAGAGAAACAAAATTGAAGACACTGCGCGCAGTATACACACAACATGTCATCCAGTAGTGTGCGCTCTACTGAGCAGTGTAGCTGCATAGAGACAGGAGAGAGAAACGAATAGATGACACCGATCTACGCACGCAGTATACACACAACATGTCATCCAATAGTGTGCGTCCTACTGATCACTGTAATTGCATAGAGACTGGCGACAGAAACAAAGTGAAGACACTGCTCTATGCTCGCATTATACACACAGCATGTCATCCAGTAGTGCGCGTCCTACCGTGCACTGTAGCTGTATAGAGATTGGCGAGAGAAACGAAGTGAAAACACTGCTCTATGCTAGCAGCGTACACACAGCATGTCATCCAGTAGCGTGCGTCCTACTGAGCACTGTAACTGTATAGCGACTGGCGAGAGAAACGAAGTGAAGCCACCGCTCTACGCTCGGAGTATACACACAACATGTCATCCAGTAGTGTGCGACCCACTGAGCACAGTAGCTGCATAGAGACTGGAGAGAGAAACAAAATTGAAGACACTGCTCGCTGTATACACACAACATGTCATCCCGTAGTGTGCACTCTACTAAACAGTGTAGCTGCATAGAGACTGGCGAGAGAAACGAAGTGAAAACACTGCTCTATGCTCGCAGTGTACACACAGCATATCATCAAGTAGCGTGCGTCCTACTGAGCACTGTAACTGTATAGATACTGGCGAGAGAAACGAAGTGAAGACACTGCTCTAAGCTCGCAGTATACACACAACATGTCATCCAGTAGTGTGCATCCTACTGAGTTCTGTAGTTGCATAGAGACTGGCGAGGGAAACGAAGTGAAGACAGCGCTCTACGCTCGCAGTATACACACAACATGTCATCCAGTAGCGTTCGTCCTACTGAGCACTGTATCTGTACAGAGACTGGAGAGAGAATCAAAATTGAAGACACTGCTCGCAGTATACACACCACATGTCATCCAGTAGTGTGCGTCCTACTGGGCACAGAAGCTACATACAGACTGGCGAGAGAAACGAAGTGAAGACACTGCTCTACGCTCGCAGTATACACACAACATGTCATCCAGTAGTGTGCATCCTACTGAGCGCTGTAGCTGCATAGAGATTGGCGAGAGAAACGAAGTGAAGACACTGCTCACAGTATACACACAACATGTCATGCAGTAGCGTGCGTCCTACTGAGCACTGTGGCTGTATAGAGATTGGAGAGAGAAACAACATTGAAAACACTGCTCGCAGTATACACACCACATGTCATCCAGTAGTGTGCGTTCCACTGAGCACTGTAGCTGCATAGAGACTGGCGAGAGAAACGAAGTAAAGACACTGCTCTACGCTCGCAGTATACACACAACATGTCATCCAGTAGTGTGCATCCTACTGAGCTCTGTAACTACATAGAGACTGGCGAGAGAAACGAAGTGAAGACACCGCTCTACGATCACAGTATACACACAACATGTCATCCAGTAGCGTGCGTCGTACTGAGCTCTGTAGCTACATAGAGACTGGCGAGAGAAACAAAATTGAAGATACTGCTCGCAGTATACACACAACATGTCATCCAGTAGAGTGCGTTCCACTGAGCACTGTAGCTGCATAGAGACTGGCGAGAGAAACGAAGTAAAGACACCTCTCTACGCCGCGGTATACACACAACATGTCATCCAGTAGCGTGCGTCCTACTGAGAACTGTAGCTGTATAGAGACTGGCGAGAGAAACGTAATTGAAGACACTGCTCGCACTATACACACAACATGTCAACCAGTAGCGTGCGTCCTACTGAGCAGTGTGGCTGCATAGAGACTGGCGGGAGAAACGAAGTGAAGACACCGCTCTACGCTCGCAGTATACACACAACATGTCATCCAGTAGTGTGCATCCTACTGAGTTCTGTAGCTGCGTAGAGACTGGTGAGGGAAACGAAGTGAAGACAGCGCTCTACGCTCGCAGTATACACACAACATGTCATCCAGTAGTGTGCATCCTACTGAGCGCTGTAGCTGCGTAGAAACTGGCGAGAGAAACGAAGTGAAGACACTGCTTGCAGTATACACACAACATGTCATGCAGTAGCGTGCGTCCTACTGAGCACTGTGGCTGTATAGAGACTGGAGAGAGTAACTAAATTGAAGACACTACTCGCAGTATGCACACCACATTTCATCCTGTAGTGTGCGTCCTACTGGGCACAGCAGCTACATACAGACTGGCGAGGGAAACGAAGTGAAGACACTGCTCTACGCTCGCAGTATACACACAACCTGTCATCCAGTAGTGTGCATCCTACTGAGCTCTGTAGCTACATAGAGACTGGCGAGAGAAACGAAGTGCAGACACCGCTCTACGCTCGCAGTATACACACAACATGTCATCCAGTAGCGTGCGTCCAACTGAGCTCTGTAGCTACATAGAGACTTGCGAGAGAAACAAAATTGAAGACACTGCTCGCAATATACACACAACATGTCATTCAGTAGTGTGCGTTCCACTGAGCACTGTAGCAGCATAGAGACTGGCGAGAGAAACGAAATAAAGACACTGCTCTACGCTCGGAGTATACACACAATATGTCATCCAGTAGTGTGCATCCTACTGAGCTCTGTAACTACATAGAGACTGGCGAGAGAAATGAAGTGCAGACACCGCTCTACGATCGCAGTATACACACAACATGTCATCCAGTAGCGTGCGTCGTACTGAGCTCTGTAGCTACATAGAGACTGGCGAGAGAAACAAAATTGAAGATACTGCTCGCAGTATACACACAACATGTCATCCAGTAGAGTGCGTTCCACTGAGGACTGTAGCTGCATAGAGACTGGCGAGAGAAACGAAGTAAAGGCATTGCTCTACGCCGCAGTATACACACAACATGTCATCCAGTAGTGTGCGTCCTACTGAGAACTGTAGCTGTATAGACACTGGCGAGAGAAACGAAGTGAAGACACTGCTCTATGCTCGCAGTATACACACAACATGTCATCCCATAGTGTGCGTCCTACTGAGCACTGTGGTTGCACAGAGATTGGCGAGAGAAACGAAGTGGAGACACCGCTCTACGCTCGCAGTATACACACACCATGTCATCCCGTAGTGTGCGCCCTACTGAGCAGTGTAGCTGCATAGAGACTCGCGAGAGAAACAAAGAGAAGACACCGCTCTACGCTCGCAGTATACACGCAACATGTCATCCAGTAGTGTGCGTCCTACTGAGCATTTTAGTTGCATAGAGACTGGCGAGAGAAACAAAAAGAAGACTCCGCTCTACGCTCGCAGTATACACACATCATGTCATCCAGTAGTGTGCGTCCTACTGAGCACTGCAGCTGTATAGAGACTGGCGAGAGAAAAAAAATTGAAGACACTGCTCGCAGTATACACACAACATGTCATCCAGTAGCGTGCGTCCCACTGAGCACTGTAGCTGCATAGAGACTGGAGAGAGAAACAAAATTGAAGACACTGCGCGCAGTATACACACAACATGTCATCCAGTAGTGTGCGCTCTACTGAGCAGTGTAGCTGCATAGAGACAGGAGAGAGAAACGAATAGATGACACCGATCTACGCACGCAGTATACACACAACATGTCATCCAATAGTGTGCGTCCTACTGATCACTGTAATTGCATAGAGACTGGCGACAGAAACAAAGTGAAGACACTGCTCTATGCTCGCATTATACACACAGCATGTCATCCAGTAGTGCGCGTCCTACCGTGCACTGTAGCTGTATAGAGATTGGCGAGAGAAACGAAGTGAAAACACTGCTCTATGCTAGCAGCGTACACACAGCATGTCATCCAGTAGCGTGCGTCCTACTGAGCACTGTAACTGTATAGCGACTGGCGAGAGAAACGAAGTGAAGCCACCGCTCTACGCTCGGAGTATACACACAACATGTCATCCAGTAGTGTGCGTCCCACTGAGCACAGTAGCTGCATAGAGACTGGAGAGAGAAACAAAATTGAAGACACTGCTCGCTGTATACACACAACATGTCATCCCGTAGTGTGCACTCTACTAAACAGTGTAGCTGCATAGAGACTGGCGAGAGAAACGAAGTGAAAACACTGCTCTATGCTCGCAGTGTACACACAGCATATCATCAAGTAGCGTGCGTCCTACTGAGCACTGTAACTGTATAGATACTGGCGAGAGAAACGAAGTGAAGACACTGCTCTAAGCTCGCAGTATACACACAACATGTCATCCAGTAGTGTGCATCCTACTGAGTTCTGTAGTTGCATAGAGACTGGCGAGGGAAACGAAGTGAAGACAGCGCTCTACGCTCGCAGTATACACACAACTTGTCATCCAGTAGCGTTCGTCCTACTGAGCACTGTATCTGTACAGAGACTGGAGAGAGAATCAAAATTGAAGACACTGCTCGCAGTATACACACCACATGTCATCCAGTAGTGTGCGTCCTACTGGGCACAGTAGCTACATACAGACTGGCGAGAGAAACGAAGTGAAGACACTGCTCTACGCTCGCAGTATACACACAACATGTCATCCAGTAGTGTGCATCCTACTGAGCGCTGTAGCTGCATAGAGATTGGCGAGAGAAACGAAGTGAAGACACTGCTCACAGTATACACACAACATGTCATGCAGTAGCGTGCGTCCTACTGAGCACTGTGGCTGTATAGAGATTGGAGAGAGAAACAAAATTGAAGACACTGCTCGCAGTATACACACCACATGTCATCCAGTAGTGTGCGTTCCACTGAGCACTGTAGCTGCATAGAGACTGGCGAGAGAAACGAAGTAAAGACACTGCTCTACGCTCGCAGTATACACACAACATGTCATCCAGTAGTGTGCATCCTACTGAGCTCTGTAACTACATAGAGACTGGCGAGAGAAACGAAGTGAAGACACCGCTCTACGATCACAGTATACACACAACATGTCATCCAGTAGCGTGCGTTGTACTGAGCTCTGTAGGTACATAGAGACTGGCGAGAGAAACAAAATTGAAGATACTGCTCGCAGTATACACACAACATGTCATCCAGTAGAGTGCGTTCCACTGAGCACTGTAGCTGCATAGAGACTGGCGAGAGAAACGAAGTAAAGACACCTCTCTACGCCGCGGTATACACACAACATGTCATCCAGTAGCGTGCGTCCTACTGAGAACTGTAGCTGTATAGAGACTGGCGAGAGAAACGTAATTGAAGACACTGCTCACACTATACACACAACATGTCAACCAGTAGCGTGCGTCCTACTGAGCAGTGTGGCTGCATAGAGACTGGCGGGAGAAACGAAGTGAAGACACCGCTCTACGCTCGCAGTATACACACAACATGTCATCCAGTAGTGTGCATCCTACTGAGTTCTGTAGCTGCGTAGAGACTGGTGAGGGAAACGAAGTGAAGACAGCGCTCTACGCTCGCAGTATACACACAACATGTCATCCAGTAGTGTGCATCCTACTGAGCGCTGTAGCTGCGTAGAAACTGGCGAGAGAAACGAAGTGAAGACACTGCTTGCAGTATACACACAACATGTCATGCAGTAGCGTGCGTCCTACTGAGCACTGTGGCTGTATAGAGACTGGAGAGAGTAACTAAATTGAAGACACTACTCGCAGTATGCACACCACATTTCATCCTGTAGTGTGCGTCCTACTGGGCACAGCAGCTACATACAGACTGGCAAGGGAAACGAAGTGAAGACACTGCTCTACGCTCGCAGTATACACACAACCTGTCATCCAGTAGTGTGCATCCTACTGAGCTCTGTAGCTACATAGAGACTGGCGAGAGAAACGAAGTGCAGACACCGCTCTACGCTCGCAGTATACACACAACATGTCATCCAGTAGCGTGCGTCCAACTGAGCTCTGTAGCTACATAGAGACTTGCGAGAGAAACAAAATTGAAGACACTGCTCGCAGTATACACACAACATGTCATTCAGTAGTGTGCGTTCCACTGAGCACTGTAGCAGCATAGAGACTGGCGAGAGAAACGAAATAAAGACACTGCTCTACGCTCGGAGTATACACACAATATGTCATCCAGTAGTGTGCATCCTACTGAGCTCTGTAACTACATAGAGACTGGCGAGAGAAATGAAGTGCAGACACCGCTCTACGATCGCAGTATACACACAACATGTCATCAAGTAGCGTGCGTCGTACTGAGCTCTGTAGCTACATAGAGACTGGCGAGAGAAACAAAATTGAAGATACTGCTCGCAGTATACACACAACATGTCATCCAGTAGAGTGCGTTCCACTGAGCACTGTAGCTGCATAGAGACTGGCGAGAGAAACGAAGTAAAGGCATTGCTCTACACCGCAGTATACACACAACATGTCATCCAGTAGTGTGCGTCCTACTGAGAACTGTAGCTGTATAGACACTGGCGAGAGAAACGAAGTGAAGACACTGCTCTATGCTCGCAGTATACACACAACATGTCATCCCATAGTGTGCGTCCTACTGAGCACTGTGGTTGCACAGAGATTGGCGAGAGAAAAGAAGTGGAGACACCGCTCTACGCTCGCAGTATACACACACCATGTCATCCCGTAGTGTGCGCTCTAGTGAGCAGTGTAGCTGCATAGAGACTGGCGAGAGAAACAAAGAGAAGACACCGCTCTACGCTCGCAGTATACACACAACATGTCATCCAGTAGTGTGCGTCCTACTGAGCATTGTAGCTTTATAGAGACTGGCGAGAGAAACAAAGAGATGACTCCGCTTGACGCTCGCAGTATACACACAACATATCATCCAGTAGTGTGCACCCTACTGAGCACTGTAGCTGCATAGAGACTGGCGAGAGAAACAAAGAGAAGACTCCGCTCTACGCTCGCAGTATACACACAACATGTCATCCAGTAGTGTGCGTCCTACTGAGCACTGCAGCTGTATAGAGACTGGCGAGAGAAACAAAATTGAAGACACTGCTCGCAGTATACACACAACATGTCATCCAGTAGCGTGCGTCCCACTGAGCACTGTAGCTGCATAGAGACTGGAGAGAGAAACAAAATTGAAGACACTGCTCGCAGTATACACACAACATGTCATCCAGTAATGTGCGCTCTACTGAGCAGTGTAGCTTCATAGAGACTGGAGAGAGAAACGTAGAGATGACACCGCTCTACGCACGCAGTATACACACAACATGTCATCCAATAGTGTGCGTCCTACTGATCACTGTAATTGCATAGAGACTGGCGAGGAAAACAAACTGAAGACACTGCTCTATGCTCGCATTATACACACAGCATGTCATCCAGTAGTGCGCGTCCTACCGTGCACTGTAGCTGTATAGAGATTGGGGAGAGAAACGAAGTGAAAACACTGCTCTATGCTCGCAGTGTACACACAGCATGTCATCCAGTAGCGTGCGTCCTACTGAGCACTGTAACTGTATAGCGACTGGCGAGAGAAACGAAGTGAAGACACCGCTATACTCTCGGAGTACACACACAACATGTCATCCAGTAGTGTGCGTCCTACTGAGCGCTGTAGCTGTATAGAGTCTGGCGAGAGAAACGAAGTGAAGACACCGCTCTACTCTCGCGGTATACACAAAACATGTCCTCCAGTAGTGTGCGTCCTACTGAGTACTGTAGCTGCATAGAGACTGTCGAGAGAAACGAAGTGAAGACACCGCTCTATGCTCGCAGTATACACACAACATGTCATCCAGTAGCGTCCTACTGAGCTCTGTAGCTGCATAGAGACTGGCGAGAGAAACCAAGTGAAGACACCACTCTACGCTCGCAGTATACACAAAACATGTCATTCAGTAGCGTCCTACCGTGCACTGTAGCTGTATAGAGACTGGCGAGAGAAACGAAGTGAAGACACTGCTCTTTGCTCGCAGTGTACACACAGCATGTCATCCTGTAGTGTGCGTCCTACTGAGCGCTGTAGCTGTATAGGGACTGGCGAGAGAAACGAGGTGAAGTCACCGCTCTACGCTCGCTGTATACACACAACATGTCATCCAGTAGCGTGCGTCCTACTGAGCACTGTAGCTGTATAGAGACTGGCGAGAGAAACGAAGTGAAGACACCGCTCTACGCTCGCAGTATACACACAACATGTCCTCCGGTAGTGTGCGTCCTACTGAGCACTGTAGCTGCATAGAGACTGGCGAGAGAAACGAAGTGAAGACACTGCTCTTCGCTCGCAGTATACACACAACATGTCATCCAGTAGCGTCCTGCAGAGCTCTGTAGCTGCATAGAGACTGGCGAGAGAAACGAAGTGAAGACACCACTCTACGCCCACAGTATGCACACAACAGGTCATCCAGTAGTGTGCGCCCTACTGAGCAGTGTAGCTGCATAGAGACTGGCGAGAGAAACAAAGAGAAGACACCGCTCTACGCTCGCAGTATACACGCAACATGTCATCCAGTAGTGTGCGTCCTACTGAGCATTTTAGCTGCATAGAGACTGGCGAGAGAAACAAAAAGAAGACTCCGCTCTACGCTCGCAGTATACACACATCATGTCATCCAGTAGTGTGCGTCATACTGAGCACTGCAGCTGTATAGAGACTGGCGAGAGAAAAAAAATTGAAGACACTGCTCGCAGTATACACACAACATGTCATCCAGTAGCGTGCGTCCCACTGAGCACTGTAGCTGCATAGAGACTGGAGAGAGAAACAAAATTGAAGACACTGCGCGCAGTATACACACAACATGTCATCCAGTAGTGTGCGCTCTACTGAGCAGTGTAGCTGCATAGAGACAGGAGAGAGAAACGAATAGATGACACCGATCTACGCACGCAGTATACACACAACATGTCATCCAATAGTGTGCGTCCTACTGATCACTGTAATTGCATAGAGACTGGCGACAGAAACAAAGTGAAGACACTGCTCTATGCTCGCATTATACACACAGCATGTCATCCAGTAGTGCGCGTCTTACCGTGCACTGTAGCTGTATAGAGATTGGCGAGAGAAACGAAGTGAAAACACTGCTCTATGCTAGCAGCGTACACACAGCATGTCATCCAGTAGCGTGCGTCCTACTGAGCACTGTAACTGTATAGCGACTGGCGAGAGAAACGAAGTGAAGCCACCGCTCTACGCTCGGAGTATACACACAACATGTCATCCAGTAGTGTGCGTCCCACTGAGCACAGTAGCTGCATAGAGACTGGAGAGAGAAACAAAATTGAAGACACTGCTCGCTGTATACACACAACATGTCATCCCGTAGTGTGCACTCTACTAAACAGTGTAGCTGCATAGAGACTGGCGAGAGAAACGAAGTGAAAACACTGCTCTATGCTCGCAGTGTACACACAGCATATCATCAAGTAGCGTGCGTCCTACTGAGCACTGTAACTGTATAGATACTGGCGAGAGAAACGAAGTGAAGACACTGCTCTAAGCTCGCAGTATACACACAACATGTCATCCAGTAGTGTGCATCCTACTGAGTTCTGTAGTTGCATAGAGACTGGCGAGGGAAACGAAGTGAAGACAGCGCTCTACGCTCGCAGTATACACACAACATGTCATCCAGTAGCGTTCGTCCTACTGAGCACTGTATCTGTACAGAGACTGGAGAGAGAATCAAAATTGAAGACACTGCTCGCAGTATACACACCACATGTCATCCAGTAGTGTGCGTCCTACTGGGCACAGTAGCTACATACAGACTGGCGAGAGAAACGAAGTGAAGACACTGCTCTACGCTCGCAGTATACACACAACATGTCATCCAGTAGTGTGCATCCTACTGAGCGCTGTAGCTGCATAGAGATTGGCGAGAGAAACGAAGTGAAGACACTGCTCACAGTATACACACAACATGTCATGCAGTAGCGTGCGTCCTACTGAGCACTGTGGCTGTATAGAGATTGGAGAGAGAAACAAAATTGAAGACACTGCTCGCAGTATACACACCACATGTCATCCAGTAGTGTGCGTTCCACTGAGCACTGTAGCTGCATAGAGACTGGCGAGAGAAACGAAGTAAAGACACTGCTCTACGCTCGCAGTATACACACAACATGTCATCCAGTAGTGTGCATCCTACTGAGCTCTGTAACTACATAGAGACTGGCGAGAGAAACGAAGTGAAGACACCGCTCTACGATCACAGTATACACACAACATGTCATCCAGTAGCGTGCGTCGTACTGAGCTCTGTAGCTACATAGAGACTGGCGAGAGAAACAAAATTGAAGATACTGCTCGCAGTATACACACAACATGTCATCCAGTAGAGTGCGTTCCACTGAGCACTGTAGCTGCATAGAGACTGGCGAGAGAAACGAAGTAAAGACACCTCTCTACGCCGCGGTATACACACAACATGTCATCCAGTAGCGTGCGTCCTACTGAGAACTGTAGCTGTATAGAGACTGGCGAGAGAAACGTAATTGAAGACACTGCTCGCACTATACACACAACATGTCAACCAGTAGCGTGCGTCCTACTGAGCAGTGTGGCTGCATAGAGACTGGCGGGAGAAACGAAGTGAAGACACCGCTCTACGCTCGCAGTATACACACACCATGTCATCCAGTAGTGTGCATCCTACTGAGTTCTGTAGCTGCGTAGAGACTGGTGAGGGAAACGAAGTGAAGACAGCGCTCTACGCTCGCAGTATACTCACAACATGTCATCCAGTAGTGTGCATCCTACTGAGCGCTGTAGCTGCGTAGAAACTGGCGAGAGAAACGAAGTGAAGACACTGCTTGCAGTATACACACAACATGTCATGCAGTAGCGTGCGTCCTACTGAGCACTGTGGCTGTATAGAGACTGGAGAGAGTAACTAAATTGAAGACACTACTCGCAGTATGCACACCACATTTCATCCTGTAGTGTGCGTCCTACTGGGCACAGCAGCTACATACAGACTGGCGAGGGAAACGAAGTGAAGACACTGCTCTACGCTCGCAGTATACACACAACCTGTCATCCAGTAGTGTGCATCCTACTGAGCTCTGTAGCTACATAGAGACTGGCGAGAGAAACGAAGTGCAGACACCGCTCTACGCTCGCAGTATACACACAACATGTCATCCAGTAGCGTGCGTCCAACTGAGCTCTGTAGCTACATAGAAACTTGCGAGAGAAACAAAATTGAAGACACTGCTCGCAATATACACACAACATGTCATTCAGTAGTGTGCGTTCCACTGAGCACTGTAGCAGCATAGAGACTGGCGAGAGAAACGAAATAAAGACACTGCTCTACGCTCGGAGTATACACACAATATGTCATCCAGTAGTGTGCATCCTACTGAGCTCTGTAACTACATAGAGACTGGCGAGAGAAATGAAGTGCAGACACCGCTCTACGATCGCAGTATACACACAACATGTCATCCAGTAGCGTGCGTCGTACTGAGCTCTGTAGCTACATAGAGACTGGCGAGAGAAACAAAATTGAAGATACTGCTCGCAGTATACACACAACATGTCATCCAGTAGAGTGCGTTCCACTGAGCACTGTAGCTGCATAGAGACTGGCGAGAGAAACGAAGTAAAGGCATTGCTCTACGCCGCAGTATACACACAACATGTCATCCAGTAGTGTGCGTCCTACTGAGAACTGTAGCTGTATAGACACTGGCGAGAGAAACGAAGTGAAGACACTGCTCTATGCTCGCAGTATACACACAACATGTCATCCCATAGTGTGCGTCCTACTGAGCACTGTGGTTGCACAGAGATTGGCGAGAGAAACGAAGTGGAGACACCGCTCTACGCTCGCAGTATACACACACCATGTCATCCCGTAGTGTGCGCCCTACTGAGCAGTGTAGCTGCATAGAGACTGGCGAGAGAAACAAAGAGAAGACACCGCTCTACGCTCGCAGTATACACGCAACATGTCATCCAGTAGTGTGCGTCCTACTGAGCATTTTAGCTGCATAGAGACTGGCGAGAGAAACAAAAAGAAGACTCCGCTCTACGCTCGCAGTATACACACATCATGTCATCCAGTAGTGTGCGTCCTACTGAGCACTGCAGCTGTATAGAGACTGGCGAGAGAAAAAAAATTGAAGACACTGCTCGCAGTATACACACAACATGTCATCCAGTAGCGTGCGTCCCACTGAGCACTGTAGCTGCATAGAGACTGGAGAGAGAAACAAAATTGAAGACACTGCGCGCAGTATACACACAACATGTCATCCAGTAGTGTGCGCTCTACTGAGCAGTGTAGCTGCATAGAGACAGGAGAGAGAAACGAATAGATGACACCGATCTACGCACGCAGTATACACACAACATGTCATCCAATAGTGTGCGTCCTACTGATCACTGTAATTGCATAGAGACTGGCGACAGAAACAATGTGAAGACACTGCTCTATGCTCGCATTATACACACAGCATGTCATCCAGTAGTGCGCGTCCTACCGTGCACTGTAGCTGTATAGAGATTGGCGAGAGAAACGAAGTGAAAACACTGCTCTATGCTAGCAGCGTACACACAGCATGTCATCCAGTAGCGTGCGTCCTACTGAGCACTGTAACTGTATAGCGACTGGCGAGAAAAACGAAGTGAAGCCACCGCTCTACGCTCGGAGTATACACACAACATGTCATCCAGTAGTGTGCGTCCCACTGAGCACAGTAGCTGCATAGAGACTGGAGAGAGAAACAAAATTGAAGACACTGCTCGCTGTATACACACAACATGTCATCCCGTAGTGTGCACTCTACTAAACAGTGTAGCTGCATAGAGACTGGCGAGAGAAACGAAGTGAAAACACTGCTCTATGCTCGCAGTGTACACACAGCATATCATCAAGTAGCGTGCGTCCTACTGAGTTCTGTAGTTGCATAGAGACTGGCGAGGGAAACGAAGTGAAGACAGCGCTCTACGCTCGCAGTATACACACAACATGTCATCCAGTAGCGTTCGTCCTACTGAGCACTGTATCTGTACAGAGACTGGAGAGAGAATCAAAATTGAAGACACTGCTCGCAGTATACACACCACATGTCATCCAGTAGTGTGCGTCCTACTGGGCACAGTAGCTACATACAGACTGGCGAGAGAAACGAAGTGAAGACACTGCTCTACGCTCGCAGTATACACACAACATGTCATCCAGTAGTGTGCATCCTACTGAGTTCTGTAGTTGCATAGAGACTGGCGAGGGAAACGAAGTGAAGACAGCGCTCTACGCTCGCAGTATACACACAACATGTCATCCAGTAGCGTTCGTCCTACTGAGCACTGTATCTGTACAGAGACTGGAGAGAGAATCAAAATTGAAGACACTGCTCGCAGTATACACACCACATGTCATCCAGTAGTGTGCGTCCTACTGGGCACAGTAGCTACATACAGACTGGCGAGAGAAACGAAGTGAAGACACTGCTCTACGCTCGCAGTATACACACAACATGTCATCCAGTAGTGTGCATCCTACTGAGCGCTGTAGCTGCATAGAGATTGGCGAGAGAAACGAAGTGAAGACACTGCTCACAGTATACACACAACATGTCATGCAGTAGCGTGCGTCCTACTGAGCACTGTGGCTGTATAGAGATTGGAGAGAGAAACAAAATTGAAGACACTGCTCGCAGTATACACACCACATGTCATCCAGTAGTGTGCGTTCCACTGAGCACTGTAGCTGCATAGAGACTGGCGAGAGAAACGAAATAAAGACACTGCTCTACGCTCGCAGTATACACACAACATGTCATCCAGTAGTGTGCATCCTACTGAGCTCTGTAACTACATAGAGACTGGCGAGAGAAACGAAGTGAAGACACCGCTCTACGATCACAGTATACACACAACATGTCATCCAGTAGCGTGCGTTGTACTGAGCTCTGTAGCTACATAGAGACTGGCGAGAGAAACAAAATTGAAGATACTGCTCGCAGTATACACACAACATGTCATCCAGTAGAGTGCGTTCCACTGAGCACTGTAGCTGCATAGAGACTGGCGAGAGAAACGAAGTAAAGACACCTCTCTACGCCGCGGTATACACACAACATGTCATCCAGTAGCGTGCGTCCTACTGAGAACTGTAGCTGTATAGAGACTGGCGAGAGAAACGTAATTGAAGACACTGCTCGCACTATACACACAACATGTCAACCAGTAGCGTGCGTCCTACTGAGCAGTGTGGCTGCATAGAGACTGGCGGGAGAAACGAAGTGAAGACACCGCTCTACGCTCGCAGTATACACACAACATGTCATCCAGTAGTGTGCATCCTACTGAGTTCTGTAGCTGCGTAGAGACTGGTGAGGGAAACGAAGTGAAGACAGCGCTCTACGCTCGCAGTATACACACAACATGTCATCCAGTAGTGTGCATCCTACTGAGCGCTGTAGCTGCGTAGAAACTGGCGAGAGAAACGAAGTGAAGACACTGCTTGCAGTATACACACAACATGTCATGCAGTAGCGTGCGTCCTACTGAGCACTGTGGCTGTATAGAGACTGGAGAGAGTAACTAAATTGAAGACACTACTCGCAGTATGCACACCACATTTCATCCTGTAGTGTGCGTCCTACTGGGCACAGCAGCTACATACAGACTGGCGAGGGAAACGAAGTGAAGACACTGCTCTACGCTCGCAGTATACACACAACCTGTCATCCAGTAGTGTGCATCCTACTGAGCTCTGTAGCTACATAGAGACTGGCGAGAGAAACGAAGTGCAGACACCGCTCTACGCTCGCAGTATACACACAACATGTCATCCAGTAGCGTGCGTCCAACTGAGCTCTGTAGCTACATAGAGACTTGCGAGAGAAACAAAATTGAAGACACTGCTCGCACTATACACACAACATGTCATTCAGTAGTGTGCGTTCCACTGAGCACTGTAGCAGCATAGAGACTGGCGAGAGAAACGAAATAAAGACACTGCTCTACGCTCGGAGTATACACACAATATGTCATCCAGTAGTGTGCATCCTACTGAGCTCTGTAACTACATAGAGACTGGCGAGAGAAATGAAGTGCAGACACCGCTCTACGATCGCAGTATACACACAACATGTCATCCAGTAGCGTGCGTCGTACTGAGCTCTGTAGCTACATAGAGACTGGCGAGAGAAACAAAATTGAAGATACTGCTCGCAGTATACACACAACATGTCATCCAGTAGAGTGCGTTCCACTGAGCACTGTAGCTGCATAGAGACTGGCGAGAGAAACGAAGTAAAGGCATTGCTCTACGCCGCAGTATACACACAACATGTCATCCAGTAGTGTGCGTCCTACTGAGAACTGTAGCTGTATAGACACTGGCGAGAGAAACGAAGTGAAGACACTGCTCTATGCTCGCAGTATACACACAACATGTCATCCCATAGTGTGCGTCCTACTGAGCACTGTGGTTGCACAGAGATTGGCGAGAGAAACGAAGTGGAGACACCGCTCTACGCTCGCAGTATACACACACCATGTCATCCCGTAGTGTGCGCTCTAGTGAGCAGTGTAGCTGCATAGAGACTGGCGAGAGAAACAAAGAGAAGACACCGCTCTACGCTCGCAGTATACACACAACATGTCATCCAGTAGTGTGCGTCCTACTGAGCATTGTAGCTTTATAGAGACTGGCGAGAGAAACAAAGAGATGACTCCGCTCTACGCTCGCAGTATACACACAACATGTCATCCAGTAGTGTGCGTCCTACTGAGCACTGCAGCTGTATAGAGACTGGCGAGAGAAACAAAATTGAAGACACTGCTCGCAGTATACACACAACATGTCATCCAGTAGCGTGCGTCCCACTGAGCACTGTAGCTGCATAGAGACTGGAGAGAGAAACAAAATTGAAGACACTGCTCGCAGTATACACACAACATGTCATCCAGTAATGTGCGCTCTACTGAGCAGTGTAGCTTCATAGAGACTGGAGAGAGAAACGTAGAGATGACACCGCTCTACGCACGCAGTATACACACAACATGTCATCCAATAGTGTGCGTCCTACTGATCACTGTAATTGCATAGAGACTGGCGAGGAAAACAAACTGAAGACACTGCTCTATGCTCGCATTATACACACAGCATGTCATCCAGTAGTGCGCGTCCTACCGTGCACTGTAGCTGTATAGAGATTGGGGAGAGAAACGAAGTGAAAACACTGCTCTATGCTCGCAGTGTACACACAGCATGTCATCCAGTAGCGTGCGTCCTACTGAGCACTGTAACTGTATAGCGACTGGCGAGAGAAACGAAGTGAAGACACCGCTATACTCTCGGAGTATACACACAACATGTCATCCAGTAGTGTGCGTCCTACTGAGCGCTGTAGCTGTATAGAGTCTGGCGAGAGAAACGAAGTGAAGACACCGCTCTACTCTCGCGGTATACACAAAACATGTCCTCCAGTAGTGTGCATCCTACTGAGTACTGTAGCTGCATAGAGACTGTCGAGAGAAACGAAGTGAAGACACCGCTCTATGCTCGCAGTATACACACAACATGTCATCCAGTAGCGTCCTACTGAGCTCTGTAGCTGCATAGAGACTGGCGAGAGAAACCAAGTGAAGACACCACTCTACGCTCGCAGTATACACAAAACATGTCATTCAGTAGCGTCCTACCGTGCACTGTAGCTGTATAGAGACTGGCGAGAGAAACGAAGTGAAGACACTGCTCTTTGCTCGCAGTGTACACACAGCATGCCATCCTGTAGTGTGCGTCCTACTGAGCGCTGTAGCTGTATAGGGACTGGCGAGAGAAACGAGGTGAAGTCACCGCTCTACGCTCGCTGTATACACACAACATGTCATCCAGTAGCGTGCGTCCTACTGAGCACTGTAGCTGTATAGAGACTGGCGAGAGAAACGAAGTGAAGACACCGCTCTACGTTCGCAGTATACACACAACATGTCCTCCGGTAGTGTGCGTCCTACTGAGCACTGTAGCTGCATAGAGACTGGCGAGAGAAACGAAGTGAAGACACTGCTCTTCGCTCGCAGTATACACACAACATGTCATCCAGTAGCGTCCTGCAGAGCTCTGTAGCTGCATAGAGACTGGCGAGAGAAACGAAGTGAAGACGCCACTCTACGCCCACAGTATGCACACAACAGGTCATCCAGTAGTGTGCGCCCTACTGAGCAGTGTAGCTGCATAGAGACTGGCGAGAGAAACAAAGAGAAGACACCGCTCTACGCTCGCAGTATACACGCAACATGTCATCCAGTAGTGTGCGTCCTACTGAGCATTTTAGCTGCATAGAGACTGGCGAGAGAAACAAAAAGAAGACTCCGCTCTACGCTCGCAGTATACACACATCATGTCATCCAGTAGTGTGCGTCCTACTGAGCACTGCAGCTGTATAGAGACTGGCGAGAGAAAAAAAATTGAAGACACTGCTCGCAGTATACACACAACATGTCATCCAGTAGCGTGCGTCCCACTGAGCACTGTAGCTGCATAGAGACTGGAGAGAGAAACAAAATTGAAGACACTGCGCGCAGTATACACACAACATGTCATCCAGTAGTGTGCGCTCTACTGAGCAGTGTAGCTGCATAGAGACAGGAGAGAGAAACGAATAGATGACACCGATCTACGCACGCAGTATACACACAACATGTCATCCAATAGTGTGCGTCCTACTGATCACTGTAATTGCATAGAGACTGGCGACAGAAACAAAGTGAAGACACTGCTCTATGCTCGCATTATACACACAGCATGTCATCCAGTAGTGCGCGTCCTACCGTGCACTGTAGCTGTATAGAGATTGGCGAGAGAAACGAAGTGAAAACACTGCTCTATGCTAGCAGCGTACACACAGCATGTCATCCAGTAGCGTGCGTCCTACTGAGCACTGTAACTGTATAGCGACTGGCGAGAGAAACGAAGTGAAGCCACCGCTCTACGCTCGGAGTATACACACAACATGTCATCCAGTAGTGTGCGTCCCACTGAGCACAGTAGCTGCATAGAGACTGGAGAGAGAAACAAAATTGAAGACACTGCTCGCTGTATACACACAACATGTCATCCCGTAGTGTGCACTCTACTAAACAGTGTAGCTGCATAGAGACTGGCGAGAGAAACGAAGTGAAAACACTGCTCTATGCTCGCAGTGTACACACAGCATATCATCAAGTAGCGTGCGTCCTACTGAGCACTGTAACTGTATAGATACTGGCGAGAGAAACGAAGTGAAGACACTGCTCTAAGCTCGCAGTATACACACAACATGTCATCCAGTAGTGTGCATCCTACTGAGTTCTGTAGTTGCATAGAGACTGGCGAGGGAAACGAAGTGAAGACAGCGCTCTACGCTCGCAGTATACACACAACATGTCATCCAGTAGCGTTCGTCCTACTGAGCACTGTATCTGTACAGAGATTGGAGAGAGAATCAAAATTGAAGACACTGCTCGCAGTATACACACCACATGTCATCCAGTAGTGTGCGTCCTACTGGGCACAGTAGCTACATACAGACTGGCGAGAGAAACGAAGTGAAGACACTGCTCTACGCTCGCAGTATACACACAACATGTCATCCAGTAGTGTGCATCCTACTGAGCGCTGTAGCTGCATAGAGATTGGCGAGAGAAACGAAGTGAAGACACTGCTCACAGTATACACACAACATGTCATGCAGTAGCGTGCGTCCTACTGAGCACTGTGGCTGTATAGAGATTGGAGAGAGAAACAAAATTGAAGACACTGCTCGCAGTATACACACCACATGTCATCCAGTAGTGTGCGTCCTACTGGGCACAGTAGCTACATACAGACTGGCGAGAGAAACGAAGTGAAGACACTGCTCTACGCTCGCAGTATACACACAACATGTCATCCAGTAGTGTGCATCCTACTGAGCGCTGTAGCTGCATAGAGATTGGCGAGAGAAACGAAGTGAAGACACTGCTCACAGTATACACACAACATGTCATGCAGTAGCGTGCGTCCTACTGAGCACTGTAACTGTATAGATACTGGCGAGAGAAACGAAGTAAAGACACTGCTCTACGCTCGCAGTATACACACAACATGTCATCCAGTAGTGTGCATCCTACTGAGCTCTGTAACTACATAGAGACTGGCGAGAGAAACGAAGTGAAGACACCGCTCTACGATCACAGTATACACACAACATGTCATCCAGTAGCGTGCGTCGTACTGAGCTCTGTAGCTACATAGAGACTGGCGAGAGAAACAAAATTGAAGATACTGCTCGCAGTATACACACAACATGTCATCCAGTAGAGTGCGTTCCACTGAGCACTGTAGCTGCATAGAGACTGGCGAGAGAAACGAAGTAAAGACACCTCTCTACGCCGCGGTATACACACAACATGTCATCCAGTAGCGTGCGTCCTACTGAGAACTGTAGCTGTATAGAGACTGGCGAGAGAAACGTAATTGAAGACACTGCTCGCACTATACACACAACATGTCAACCAGTAGCGTGCGTCCTACTGAGCAGTGTGGCTGCATAGAGACTGGCGGGAGAAACGAAGTGAAGACACCGCTCTACGCTCGCAGTATACACACACCATGTCAACCAGTAGTGTGCATCCTACTGAGTTCTGTAGCTGCGTAGAGACTGGTGAGGGAAACGAAGTGAAGACAGCGCTCTACGCTCGCAGTATACACACAACATGTCATCCAGTAGTGTGCATCCTACTGAGCGCTGTAGCTGCGTAGAAACTGGCGAGAGAAACGAAGTGAAGACACTGCTTGCAGTATACACACAACATGTCATGCAGTAGCGTGCGTCCTACTGAGCACTGTGGCTGTATAGAGACTGGAGAGAGTAACTAAATTGAAGACACTACTCGCAGTATGCACACCACATTTCATCCTGTAGTGTGCGTCCTACTGGGCACAGCAGCTACATACAGACTGGCGAGGGAAACGAAGTGAAGACACTGCTCTACGCTCGCAGTATACACACAACCTGTCATCCAGTAGTGTGCATCCTACTGAGCTCTGTAGCTACATAGAGACTGGCGAGAGAAACGAAGTGCAGACACCGCTCTACGCTCGCAGTATACACACAACATGTCATCCAGTAGCGTGCGTCCAACTGAGCTCTGTAGCTACATAGAGACTTGCGAGAGAAACAAAATTGAAGACACTGCTCGCAATATACACACAACATGTCATTCAGTAGTGTGCGTTCCACTGAGCACTGTAGCATCATAGAGACTGGCGAGAGAAACGAAATAAAGACACTGCTCTACGCTCGGAGTATACACACAATATGTCATCCAGTAGTGTGCATCCTACTGAGCTCTGTAACTACATAGAGACTGGCGAGAGAAATGAAGTGCAGACACCGCTCTACGATCGCAGTATACACACAACATGTCATCCAGTAGCGTGCGTCGTACTGAGCTCTGTAGCTACATAGAGACTGGCGAGAGAAACAAAATTGAAGATACTGCTCGCAGTATACACACAACATGTCATCCAGTAGAGTGCGTTCCTCTGAGCACTGTAGCTGCATAGAGACTGGCGAGAGAAACGAAGTAAAGGCATTGCTCTACGCCGGAGTATACACACAACATGTCATCCAGTAGTGTGCGTCCTACTGAGAACTGTAGCTGTATAGACACTGGCGAGAGAAACGAAGTGAAGACACTGCTCTATGCTCGCAGTATACACACAACATGTCATCCCATAGTGTGCGTCCTACTGAGCACTGTGGTTGCACAGAGATTGGCGAGAGAAACGAAGTGGAGACACCGCACTACGCTCGCAGTATACACACACCATGTCATCCCGTAGTGTGCGCCCTACTGAGCAGTGTAGCTGCATAGAGACTGGCGAGAGAAACAAAGAGAAGACACCGCTCTACGCTCACAGTATACACGCAACATGTCATCCAGTAGTGTGCGTCCTACTGAGCATTTTAGCTGCATAGAGACTGGCGAGAGAAACAAAAAGAAGACTCCGCTCTACGCTCGCAGTATACACACATCGTGTCATCCAGTAGTGTGCGTCCTACTGAGCACTGCAGCTGTATAGAGACTGGCGAGAGAAAAAAAATTGAAGACACTGCTCGCAGTATACACACAACATGTCATCCAGTAGCGTGCGTCCCACTGAGCACTGTAGCTGCATAGAGACTGGAGAGAGAAACAAAATTGAAGACACTGCGCGCAGTATACACACAACATGTCATCCAGTAGTGTGCGCTCTACTGAGCAGTGTAGCTGCATAGAGACAGGAGAGAGAAACGAATAGATGACACCGATCTACGCACGCAGTATACACACAACATGTCATCCAATAGTGTGCGTCCTACTGATCACTGTAATTGCATAGAGACTGGCGACAGAAACAAAGTGAAGACACTGCTCTATGCTCGCATTATACACACAGCATGTCATCCAGTAGTGCGCGTCCTACCGTGCACTGTAGCTGTATAGAGATTGGCGAGAGAAACGAAGTGAAAACACTGCTCTATGCTAGCAGCGTACACACAGCATGTCATCCAGTAGCGTGCGTCCTACTGAGCACTGTAACTGTATAGCGACTGGCGAGAAAAACGAAGTGAAGCCACCGCTCTACGCTCGGAGTATACACACAACATGTCATCCAGTAGTGTGCGTCCCACTGAGCACAGTAGCTGCATAGAGACTGGAGAGAGAAACAAAATTGAAGACACTGCTCGCTGTATACACACAACATGTCATCCCGTAGTGTGCACTCTACTAAACAGTGTAGCTGCATAGAGACTGGCGAGAGAAACTAAGTGAAAACACTGCTCTATGCTCGCAGTGTACACACAGCATATCATCAAGTAGCGTGCGTCCTACTGAGCACTGTAACTGTATAGATACTGGCGAGAGAAACGAAGTGAAGACACTGCTCTAAGCTCGCAGTATACACACAACATGTCATCCAGTAGTGTGCATCCTACTGAGTTCTGTAGTTGCATAGAGACTGGCGAGGGAAACGAAGTGAAGACAGCGCTCTACGCTCGCAGTATACACACAACATGTCATCCAGTAGCGTTCGTCCTACTGAGCACTGTATCTGTACAGAGACTGGAGAGAGAATCAAAATTGAAGACACTGCTCGCAGTATACACACCACATGTCATCCAGTAGTGTGCGTCCTACTGGGCACAGTAGCTACATACAGACTGGCGAGAGAAACGAAGTGAAGACACTGCTCTACGCTCGCAGTATACACACAACATGTCATCCAGTAGTGTGCATCCTACTGAGCGCTGTAGCTGCATAGAGATTGGCGAGAGAAACGAAGTGAAGACACTGCTCACAGTATACACACAACATGTCATGCAGTAGCGTGCGTCCTACTGAGCACTGTGGCTGTATAGAGATTGGAGAGAGAAACAAAATTGAAGACACTGCTCGCAGTATACACACCACATGTCATCCAGTAGTGTGCGTTCCACTGAGCACTGTAGCTGCATAGAGACTGGCGAGAGAAACGAAGTAAAGACACTGCTCTACGCTCGCAGTATACACACAACATGTCATCCAGTAGTGTGCATCCTACTGAGCTCTGTAACTACATAGAGACTGGCGAGAGAAACGAAGTGAAGACACCGCTCTACGATCACAGTATACACACAACATGTCATCCAGTAGCGTGCGTTTTACTGAGCTCTGTAGCTACATAGAGACTGGCGAGAGAAACAAAATTGAAGATACTGCTCGCAGTATACACACAACATGTCATCCAGTAGAGTGCGTTCCACTGAGCACTGTAGCTGCATAGAGACTGGCGAGAGAAACGAAGTAAAGACACCTCTCTACGCCGCGGTATACACACAACATGTCATCCAGTAGCGTGCGTCCTACTGAGAACTGTAGCTGTATAGAGACTGGCGAGAGAAACGTAATTGAAGACACTGCTCGCACTATACACACAACATGTCAACCAGTAGCGTGCGTCCTACTGAGCAGTGTGGCTGCATAGAGACTGGCGGGAGAAACGAAGTGAAGACACCGCTCTACGCTCGCAGTATACACACAACATGTCATCCAGTAGTGTGCATCCTACTGAGTTCTGTAGCTGCGTAGAGACTGGTGAGGGAAACGAAGTGAAGACAGCGCTCTACGCTCGCAGTATACACACAACATGTCATCCAGTAGTGTGCATCCTACTGAGCGCTGTAGCTGCGTAGAAACTGGCGAGAGAAACGAAGTGAAGACACTGCTTGCAGTATACACACAACATGTCATGCAGTAGCGTGCGTCCTACTGAGCACTGTGGCTGTATAGAGACTGGAGAGAGTAACTAAATTGAAGACACTACTCGCAGTATGCACACCACATTTCATCCTGTAGTGTGCGTCCTACTGGGCACAGCAGCTACATACAGACTGGCGAGGGAAACGAAGTGAAGACACTGCTCTACGCTCGCAGTATACACACAACCTGTCATCCAGTAGTGTGCATCCTACTGAGCTCTGTAGCTACATAGAGACTGGCGAGAGAAACGAAATGCAGACACCGCTCTACGCTCGCAGTATACACACAACATGTCATCCAGTAGCGTGCGTCCAACTGAGCTCTGTAGCTACATAGAGACTTGCGAGAGAAACAAAATTGAAGACACTGCTCGCAGTATACACACAACATGTCATTCAGTAGTGTGCGTTCCACTGAGCACTGTAGCAGCATAGAGACTGGCGAGAGAAACGAAATAAAGACACTGCTCTACGCTCGGAGTATACACACAATATGTCATCCAGTAGTGTGCATCCTACTGAGCTCTGTAACTACATAGAGACTGGCGAGAGAAATGAAGTGCAGACACCGCTCTACGATCGCAGTATACACACAACATGTCATCCAGTAGCGTGCGTTGTACTGAGCTCTGTAGCTACATAGAGACTGGCGAGAGAAACAAAATTGAATATACTGCTCGCAGTATACACACAACATGTCATCCAGTAGAGTGCGTTCCACTGAGCACTGTAGCTGCATAGAGACTGGCGAGAGAAACGAAGTAAAGGCATTGCTCTACGCCGCAGTATACACACAACATGTCATCCAGTAGTGTGCGTCCTACTGAGAACTGTAGCTGTATAGACACTGGCGAGAGAAACGAAGTGAAGACACTGCTCTATGCTCGCAGTATACACACAACATGTCATCCCATAGTGTGCGTCCTACTGAGCACTGTGGTTGCACAGAGATTGGCGAGAGAAACGAAGTGGAGACACCGCTCTACGCTCGCAGTATACACACACCATGTCATCCCGTAGTGTGCGCTCTAGTGAGCAGTGTAGCTGCATAGAGACTGGCGAGAGAAACAAAGAGAAGACACCGCTCTACGCTCGCAGTATACACACAACATGTCATCCAGTAGTGTGCGTCCTACTGAGCATTGTAGCTTTATAGAGACTGGCGAGAGAAACAAAGAGATGACTCCGCTTGACGCTCGCAGTATACACACAACATATCATCCAGTAGTGTGCACCCTACTGAGCACTGTAGCTGCATAGAGACTGGCGAGAGAAACAAAGAGAAGACTCCGCTCTACGCTCGCAGTATACACACAACATGTCATCCAGTAGTGTGCGTCCTACTGAGCACTGCAGCTGTATAGAGACTGGCGAGAGAAACAAAATTGAAGACACTGCTCGCAGTATACACACAACATGTCATCCAGTAGCGTGCGTCCCACTGAGCACTGTAGCTGCATAGAGACTGGAGAGAGAAACAAAATTGAAGACACTGCTCGCAGTATACACACAACATGTCATCCAGTAATGTGCGCTCTACTGAGCAGTGTAGCTTCATAGAGACTGGAGAGAGAAACGTAGAGATGACACCGCTCTACGCACGCAGTATACACACAACATGTCATCCAATAGTGTGCGTCCTACTGATCACTGTAATTGCATAGAGACTGGCGAGGAAAACAAACTGAAGACACTGCTCTATGCTCGCATTATACACACAGCATGTCATCCAGTAGTGCGCGTCCTACCGTGCACTGTAGCTGTATAGAGATTGGGGAGAGAAACGAAGTGAAAACACTGCTCTATGCTCGCAGTGTACACACAGCATGTCATCCAGTAGCGTGCGTCCTACTGAGCACTGTAACTGTATAGCGACTGGCGAGAGAAACGAAGTGAAGACACCGCTCTACTCTCGCGGTATACACAAAACATGTCCTCCAGTAGTGTGCGTCCTACTGAGTACTGTAGCTGCATAGAGACTGTCGAGAGAAACGAAGTGAAGACACCGCTCTATGCTCGCAGTATACACACAACATGTCATCCAGTAGCGTCCTACTGAGCTCTGTAGCTGCATAGAGACTGGCGAGAGAAACCAAGTGAAGACACCACTCTACGCTCGCAGTATACACAAAACATGTCATTCAGTAGCGTCCTACCGTGCACTGTAGCTGTATAGAGACTGGCGAGAGAAACGAAGTGAAGACACTGCTCTTTGCTCGCAGTGTACACATAGCATGTCATCCTGTAGTGTGCGTCCTACTGAGCGCTGTAGCTGTATAGGGACTGGCGAGAGAAACGAGGTGAAGTCACCGCTCTACGCTCGCTGTATACACACAACATGTCATCCAGTAGCGTGCGTCCTACTGAGCACTGTAGCTGTATAGAGACTGGCGAGAGAAACGAAGTGAAGACACCGCTCTACGCTCGCAGTATACACACAACATGTCCTCCGGTAGTGTGCGTCCTACTGAGCACTGTAGCTGCATAGAGACTGGCGAGAGAAACGAAGTGAAGACACTGCTCTTCGCTCGCAGTATACACACAACATGTCATCCAGTAGCGTCCTGCAGAGCTCTGTAGCTGCATAGAGACTGGCGAGAGAAACGAAGTGAAGACACCACTCTACGCCCACAGTATGCACACAACAGGTCATCCAGTAGTGTGCGTCCTACTGAGCACAGCAGCTGTATAGAGACTGGCGAGAGAAACGAAGTGAAGACTCTGCTCTACGCTCGCAGTATACACACAATATGTCGTCCAGTAGGGTGCGTCCTACTGAGCGCTGTAGCTGCTTAGAGACTGGCGAGAGAAACCAAGTGAAGACATCGCTCGCAGTATACACACAACATGTCATCCAGTAGTGTGCGTCCTACTGAGCTCTGTAACTTCATAGAGACTGGCGAGAGAAACGAAGTGAAGACACCGCTTGCAGTATACACACAACATGTCACCCAGTAGTGTGCGTCCTACTGAGCACAGTAGCTGTATAGAGACTGGCGAGAGAAACGAAGTGAAGACACCTCTCTACGCTCGCACTATACACAGCATGTCATCCAGTAGTGTGCGTCCTGCTGAGCATTGTAGCTACATAGAGACTGACGAGAGAAACGAAGTATAGACACCGCTCTACGCTCGCAGTATACACACAACATGTCATCCAGTAGTGTGCGTCCTGCTGAGCACTGTAACTGCATAGAGACTGGCGAGAGAAACGAAGTGAAGACACCGGCAGCAGTATACACACAAGTAGTGGGGTAGTGACAGTTCTAACCAGTGTCATGGCCGCCGCGTGAGTCCAAGCCAATATCTCGTGAACCCATGGCCGGATTTTAACAAATGAGGTGTCATTGGACTCGAAATGACGTCTTCTTTCCTATGGACCATGTATTATATTTTTCAAAAAATTTTTGAAATTTTTCGTTTTCGAAAATAGGCAATAGTTTGAAAACCAAACATGATAGAATGTTATTCCATGGCTCAAACGAATGTTCTTTATGACCTTTATTTTTGGTAATAAAACTTTTTTATTTTTTATGTTTTTTTGAAAAAAAAACTCGAATTTTGAAAATTCTATATTTTGGAAACTTGGATCTCTACAAAAACGTTTATTTGACATAAATGATAGGTTTCTATGCCTCCTACCCCCAAAATAAATTTCATGTCTCTAAAGAAAAAAATTGTGTCTTGTAAGTACTGTGATGGGGAGAGAGCTGCTCCACTTAGCAAGTTGTGAGCCCCTGCGACCTTGGAATGGATGGAGTCATGCTAGGAAGGCGTGCTTGGATTCGTTTTTTTCGTCTCGTTGCGTTCTTTACGGAAATGTAGGTCTCGAAGGGGTGAAAATAAGGAAACACGGTTTTTGGGGGGAAAAACGTGATTTTAAACTTTTTGCTATATTTCGCGAACCAATCATGCTAGAGGCATGTACGATGGGTCCAAGGACTCGGGGTGACGTCCTCTTTGCTATGGACCACTCGTTGTAATTTTTAAAAAAATTGGAATCTCGATTTTGGTGTAAACACGTGTTTTTTGTGATTTTTGCCGATATCTCACGAACTAATAACGCTAGAGACGTGTACGAGGTGTCCTAGGACTCGGGCTAACGCCCCCTTTCAAATGTGGCAGATAATTATTTCCAAAAACTAATTCACAAAGGACCTAACGCCATACATGTCGAGAAAAAATTTCTTTACCGATACTTGTTTATAATGTCCATGAAGCGTGGTGGTTGAGAGAGACGATACGGCTGGGTGTGAGTGTGTTTCAACGAACCTGTCGCTAACCACAAGGACCATGCTTAATAGAACAATCGCTATTTCGGCGGGTCGGTGTATGACAGAGCGAGCGTGCGTTTTCTGATATTTTACCTTTAACGTGTAAACGGTGATGAGAACTTTGTTCTATGTTGATCGAAGCGAGTACAGAAAACAAACTTGCAGACGAGCAGGAGGTGAATGTCATTTGAGCTTATTGGAAGGCGTTGATCTGACTTGACAACAGGTGACGCTTGAAATTGAAATAATCTGACCATTGTAGTGGCAGGGAAGTGCGAAATGCATGTGAACATGTGTGAGATGCCATGTACGCTAAACCCGTGACCTCCTGTCTTGCTTCGTACGTGACAAAATGTAAGTCCATGTGAAATTTGATCTGCCACAGGTGTTCGCCTGGGACGTCAGCTGTCCACGTGCGCGATAAGTGTTAACAAGTTACATACTGTTTTGCTTCGTACGTGACAAAATGCAAGTTGACGTGAAATTTGATCTGCCACAGGTGTTCACCTTGGACGTTAGCTGTCCACGTGCCTGATAACAGAATGTTCAAAGCGTGGGAATAAAAAGATTATGTATGCAACGTAACATATATAAAGACATGTCGTTATCATTTCCACTCTCACTTAGGTGACTACCTTTGAATACACTGCGTTGCATGAAACCCCTGGTCTTGTTTAACAGTTTTGGTGTTGGTGGAAAATACTTAACCTTGTTGTGTGGTAGGTATATATTTATTCATTTATATAATGTTTTTTATATATATACATGCAATTATTTATTGATTAGGTAATCAATGATTTTATTTATTTATTTATTTGTTTGCAGATAACGTGTATTGCCTACCTGTCGTGTGTCTGTGGGATATATATTAAAGAAAGAGAAAGACAGACAGCTAGAAAAGGAAACCATGTCCACACTAGCCCACGAGTCGGGAATAAAGCAAAGCATTACACGTCAATGTGAGATTTGTTTTTATTATATAACAAGCTGTACCCGGCATGCGTTGCAATGCCAATCAAAGAAAGTGTTGGCGTTGGAATTCTGTTTCTTGAAGTGCTTTTCGATACACAACATGTTAACTGACACTAAGCTATCGTAAAATGGATTTTCTAATTTAGAACCATTCGTGGGAGCGTGCACAACAACTTTCAAAAGTTTCATCGCTGTCACTCATTTGTTGAATCTACTCGTACGCTACCACTTGTGAAATGGATTTACTAAGTCGAAACCCTTCCCTGGCGTGTACACAATAACTCATCAATGATTCATCGCAATGGGATGAATGGTATATGCACGTATAGGGGTTTTTGTTTAAACGATTCGTGCGCTGTCACTCATTTGTTGAATCTACTCGTGCGCTACCTATTGAGAAATGTATTACTAAGTCGAAGCCCTTCCCTGGCGTGTACACAATAACTCATCAAGGTTTCTTCGCAATCGAAGAATGTTATACGAACGCAATAGGGGATTTTGTTGAAACGCTTCGCGCGTCGTCACCCATTTGTTGCATCTACTCTTGCGCTACTTATTGTGAAATGGATTTACTAAGTCCCCTTCCCTGGCGGGTACACAATAACTGATCAATGTTTCATCGCAATCGGATGAATAGTATATGAACGCATACCTGATTTTGTTTAAACGATTCGCGCTCCGTCACTCATTTGTTGAATCTACTCGTGCGCTACCTACTGTAAAATGTATTTACTAAGTTAGAAACCGTCACGTAAGTGTCCACAACATCTCATCCAAGTTTCATCGCTATCGGACTAATGGGATATGAAGACATAGGGGACTGTATTGAAACGCTCCGCGTGTCGTCGTTCATTTGTCGAATCTACTCGTGTGCTACCTACTGTGAAATGTATTTACTAAGCCAGAAACCTTCCTTGGAGTGTCCACCATATTTCACCCAAGTTTCACCGCTAACGGCAGAATGGTATATGACCTTATACGGGACTTTGTTGAAACGCTTCGCGCGTCGTCCCTCATTTGTTGAATCAACTTGTGCGCTGCATATTGTATAGGGGATTTACTAAGCCAGAAATTTTCCATAACGTGTACACAACATCTCACCCAAGTTTCATAGCTACGGACGAATGGTACATGTATTCATACGGGACTTGGTTGAAACGCTTCGCGTGTCGTCGCTCATTTGTTGATTCTACTCTTGCGCTACATATTGTAATATGGATGTACTCAGCCAGAAACCTTCCCTGGAGTGTACGCAACATCTCACCCAAGTTTCATCGCAATCGGATGAATGGTATGCGAACGTATACGGGACGTTGTCGAAACGCTTCGCGCGTAGTCACTCATATGTTTAACATAAACGTGCGCTTCGTATTGTAAAATGGATTTACTTAGCCAGAAACCTTTCCTGGAGTGTACACAACAATTCACCAAACATTTATCACTATCAGACGAATGGTATATGACTTTATACGGAACTTTATTGAAACGCTTCGCGTGTCATCGCTCATTTGTTGAATCTACTTGTGCGCTACCTATTGTAAAATGTATGTACTAAGCCAGAAACCTTCCCTGGAGTGTACACAACATCTCACCCAAGTTTCATCGCTATCGGATGAATGGTATATGGAATTATATGGGGCTTTGTTGAAACGCTTCGCGCGTCGTCGCTCATTTGTTGATTCTACTCGTGCTCTACCTATTTTTAAAGGGATTTACTAAGCTGGAAACCTTCCCTGGAGTGCACACAAAATCTCAGCCTATTTTCATGGCTATCGGACGAATGGTATATGAACGCAAACGTGACTTTGTTGAAATGCTTCGCGCGTCGTAGCTCATTTGTTGAATCTACTCGTGCGCTGCCTATTGTAAAGTGGATGTACTAAGCCAGAAAATTTCCCTGCAGTGTACACAACATTTTACGCAAGTTTCATAGCTATCGGGCGAATGGTATATGAATGCATACGGGACTTTGTTGAAAAGCTGTGCGTGTGGTCGCTCATTTGTTGAATCTACTCGTGCGCTATCTACTGTGAAATGTATTCACTAATTTTGAAACCTTCACGTAAATGTACACAACATCTCACCCAAGTTTCATCGCTATCGGACGAATGGTATATGAACACATACGGGACTTTGTTGAAATGCTTCGCGCTTCGTCGCTCATTTGTTGAATCTACGCGTGCGCTACCTATTGTAAAATGGATTTACTAAATCAGAAACCTTCCTTGGAGTGTACTCAACATCTCACCCAAGTTTCATCGCAATCGGACGAATGGTATATGAACGCATAGGAGACATACCCACAGACCCACAGACAAACTATCACGTAACATTGATTTTTTATATATAGATATAACCTGTTCGAATTTGTTTTGTTTATGAAATGCATAAACTATATGGAATGGATATATTTATGGTGGTTTGTTTTATTTCTTTTTAGAGTGTTGGGAAACGCTTGACCACTGTTGATAACCTGGAACGTGTGTGTTTGGGATTGTCAAGCAGTCTACAGCTGAAAACTCAGGTAAGAGTGTTCTTTCAAAATAATTTATTTTACTGCTGAGGATACGTTAACTTGGGAGCCCCTTGAGTCTTGTTTCAAATCGCGTGTGTGCTCTGGCCGCGTGGTCAATGTTAGAAAAAGTTTGTTTCTAAAAGAATTTTTAGAATCTTGTTTTAAAATTTTCAAAAATAAAATTTGTACAGCGCAAAGGTTGCATACAGGTTTAAAGGTGAATACAGAACTAGTGTGCGATTTCACATATTAAAAAAGGACGTAGAGCATAAAGAGACATTCTATATTTGCAGTAAAATGCAAGAGCTATTCATAGCCCATAATTTGGAACAGTGGTATGAAACCCACGTGGTGAATGCCTAGCTATCAAAATTTGATAAACTGCAACAAGGACCGAGTGGTCTAGCCTTAGACAAAATTCATCATTTGCAAATCAACATTTGTCAATTCAACCCGTTGAATGCTGGGTCTAGCTATATTAAAACACCACCAGCAATAGCTTCGAAAAAGGCTGTGGTGAATATTAAGAATCGTGACAATGATTGCTTTCTGTGGTCTGTGGCTGCCTATTTGCAGCCGGTACAACATCATGGTTGTTGGCCGGGAAAGTACAAGGCCAAGTTTGATGAATTGAAACAAACTTTAAATTTAACTCGAGTATCGTTCCCTATGGACTTAACCGAGATCCATAGGTTTGAACAAGATAACCAGGACTTTTCGTTCATGGTCTATGGCCTTAATGGTGATGAGATTGTGGGTCCTCTTTATGCCACAAAAGAACCGAAACGACATCACATTCATCTTTTATATTTATCTGTAGGAGAGGTGAATCACTATTGCCTCATTAAAAGCTTGAGTAGATTGCTAAGCAGTCAAATGTCCAAACAACATAATAAAAAGCGTATTTGTGACCGTTGCTTGCAATATTTTGGAAACCCTACGCTCTTGGAACGCCATAGGGTAGATTGTGTTTCTCAGGAAGCGGTGAGATTGATATTGCCAAAAGGGGACAAGGCTGTGTTAAAGTTTAAGGACAGTCACAAGCGTGACACTGTCCCCTATGTGGTGTATGCAGATTTCGAAGCTCTCACCACACCCATGGCGGGATGTGAACCAGATCCAACCATTAGCTCAACCACACCCATTCAAAAACATGAACCCTTTGCCATAGGATTTAATGTGGTGTGTGCCTATGACCCCACACAATCCGTTTACAAATACCGCGAGGGGCCAGATTGTGCCAAGTGGTTCTTGGATGATCTTGTCAATTTGGCTCATGATGTACAGGAATTACTGGACCACCCAGTACCCATGAGCCTATCTCCAGAACAGCAGCAGTGGTATAAGCATGCCACGACATGCCATATTTGTGAAAAGCCTATTTTAAGTGGAGAGGAAAAAGTTAGAGACCACTCGCATTTTACAGGGGAGTTTCGTGGAGCTGCGCATAGTAAATGCAATTTAAACTTTCCAGCTCCTCGTTTCATCAGTATCTTTTTCCACAATCTGGCAAATTATGACATTCAGTTTTTGATTCGTGAATTGGGCCATGTCAACAAGGGCTCGTTTACCATTATTCCCCAAAACCATGAGCGTTTTACAGCCCTGACATGGAGGTTGGGCGACTTTAGCATTCGATTTTTGGATTCCTTTAAGTTTATGGCATCCTCGCTAGACAGCCTTGTGAATGGCTTGAATGAGGAGGAATTAAAAATACTAGAATGCATTTTAATGATCCTGAGCAATTTCAATTGTGCATTCGGAAAGGTATATTCCCGTATGATTTCTGCAATAGCTGAGACGTGTTAAAGCAAAGAAAACTCCCACCTCAAGAAAAATTTTACTCGAAACTAACACGCAGTACCGTTTCCGATGAAGACTATGCACATGCATGTCAAGTTTGGCGAGTGTTTGGCATGAACACGCTAAGTGAATATGCTTTGCATTACCTAAAACTGGATGTATTGCTGCTCACTGATGTGTTTGAAAAATTCCGTAACTTGTGTCAACACATTTACGGTCTTGACCCGGCTCACTATTATACGAGTCCTGGGCTCTCGTTCGATGCCGCTTTGAAATACACTCAAGTGGAATTGGATTTACTCACTGATGTAGACATGGTTCTATTTTTTGAAAAGGGCATTCGTGGCGGCTTTGTGTGGCTTAACCAACGCCATGCCGAAGCGAACAATGTCTACATGCCTGATTATTCACCAGACAAACCAGAATCGTACTTAATGTACTATGACGTGAATAATTTGTACGGTTACGCCATTAGTCAGCCTTTGCCCTATGGGAAGTTTGCTCGGCTGACAGAGAAACAAGTGTCAGAATTTGATGTGAACATGGCTAGCCAAGAAACAGGCCGTGGATATGTGCTAGAAGTGGATATTGAATATCCCTCATCCTTGTATGATGAACATGCCGATTTCCCATTCTGCCTTGAGCAAATGCCCCCCCCCCCCCTGACAGTAAAGTGAAAATTGAAAAACTCATAGGCACACTTTACAACAAAAATCGATATGTGCTACATATCCAAATGTTGGTGCAATGCCTCGCCCAAGGCTTGGTGTTGAAGAAAATCCACAGGGGTATTTCTTTTGCTCAAAAAGCATGGCTTGAGCCATACATGCCACTCAACACAGAGCACCGACAAATGGCACCACAGCAGTTTGATTTTTTTTTAAATTAATGAACAACTGCATCTATGGCAAGTCTATGGAGAATGTCCGCAAATACCGTGACATTAAATTGGTGAATGTCTGGGAGGGGCGGTGGGGTGCCCGGCGGTACATCGCAAAGCCAAATTTCAAATCGATCAAAATTATCGTTGAGGATTTGGCTACTATTGAAATGAGTAAGACCAGCGTGACCATGGATAAGCCCATTTACTTGGGTCAAGTTATTTTAGACTTTTCTAAATCGGTCATGTATCGATTCCACCACGAGTTTGCGAAACGCCATTTTGAGGACGTTTCTCTTTTGTATATGGATACGGACTCATTCATTTACCACATTCGCCACTGCAACCCCTATGACGTCATGAGGCAGCATAGTGACTGGTTCGACACTTCTTGCTATAGTGCTGACAACGTGTTTCAGCTGCCCATAAAAAACAAGAAGGAAATGGGCGTTTTAAAAGATGAATGCGGTGATTCCATTATGACGGAATTCGTAGGTTTGACCTCGAAAATGTATGCTTATCGCACACTCGACTGTAAGGAAGCCAAAAGAGCAAAAGGTGTAGGTAGAGCTGTGGTAAAATCGCTACGTGTTAATGACTATCTAGCGGTTTTACGCACTGGCAAAGCTGTGTCTCATACACAGTGCAGGATAGAATCCAGCAACCATCATTTGTATCTTGTGGAACAGAGAAAACGCACCCTCGCCTCCATGGATAACAAACGTGTGTGGGCTGATGACCTGCTCACCAGCCTGCCCTGGGGTTATGATCGCAAGGAGGAGGAGGAGGTGTGATTTCACTGTTTAATCGTTTATGGGACATAGCTTTATGTAACTTGTAGATTTAGTATTTTGTAAATATTGGTTTTTTTCCATTGTAAATAGTAGATTTTGTAAAATAGTGACAACCCACTTGGACCTTTTGCTCTTTGAAAAGTTCTATGTAACCTTTATTTTTATTTTTTTGATTGGTGAATAGTTTGATTCTTTTAAGCTGTACAAAGTTGTTTTTCATTGTAAATATGAAATAAGTAAGATTTTTAGTAACTTTAATGACTAGTATTTAATTATTTTTCCTAATGTAGATGATAAACTAAAAAAAGTTCTTTTGGGATGAGTGTGCATGTCGAGAATGTGCTTTTGGGAATAAATAAAGTGGTTGCGTTTGTTCCCAAAGACAGGTGTGAATGTATGAGTGGAGAGAGAAAGCTGGTGTGTATGGTTGACCAGAGCAAACACAGTGAGGTAGGGTGGGGAGGGGGTAAATGGTCACTTATATACTCATTTTGTTTTCAATAGTTTCGTTTTTTTTTCATTGAAATGTGGCAGTCAAAAGACATTATTTTTGTAAAAACAGTCTTACCTGCAGTAGTCGTAGACCTCGACGTTTCTCCAAACACCCATAAACACATTGCAGCATCGCCATGGTCAAGCACTTGCATCAACATCATTGTCAAATCTCAACTTTCGACATACACCAAATGGAAAAATGTGAAAACAGCAAAATGGAAAATCTATGTTTCCATATCACCAAAAACGCAAAACTTAAAACGGACATTTTTAAATACTGGAAATGGCCATGTGTGAAATTTGAAAATTCAAAAAACTTCAAACAGACATTGTTTAAAATGTGTCATGAACAAACTGGAAAAATCCATCCTTAAAAACGTTAAACTTGAACCGAACGTTTTCAAAAACTGTAAATTGCAAATTGGCAAAATGGCAATGTGTGAAATGTGAAAATGAGAAATCAGCCATCAACATCATGATTTTTAAAAATAATAAAAACAACAAAACATCGTGCTCTGGTATACCTTTGTTTTTATTTCATAGTCATAGTGAATTGACAAAAGAAATATAGAATACAAACAAATCCCAATTCCTCACGCCTCAATGTTTATGTCCATGCATCATCAACTTTCCTTTCATAGCACTCATGACAATCAGGGCTGCCATTCTTTCACCCACTGAGGCATCACTGGATGTGAAACGTTGTTTTGCTTTCTTCAATAACAATTTATCTGCCACATGTCTTAAACCAGGATGACTATGGCAATAAGAAAGGTCATGTTCCTTGCATGCTTGATCCAAAAGATTAATGGGTACATCACCACGTTGTAAACATTTTTCAAGATGAGTTCCAGGGCCGCAAAAACGATAACCTGGAAGATGGATTTCGAAAGGTAGGTATTGAATCACTTTGTCAATGACGCCATTGCCAGTACAGGTCTGGCATATCCTTTTCCATTGATGGTAAAAAGGTTTGGTCTTCCTCCTCCTCTGTGGACGATGTTTGTGTTTGTTGTTGTTGTTGCTTTTTCTCACCATGACACCCGTGGAATGATTCAACAAAGTCTTTACATGGACTTTTATGAGCGTGATACAGTTTCACTAGCTGGCAAGTCGCACACTGACGCATAGACGGTATTTTTGCCATGGCCACTTGCTTATGGTGATCGTAATCCGTACAGGGTTGCAATTCACTCAACACAGGGTCTTGAGTCCATGATTTTGGTACGTGTTGCCAGATTTCTTTCACTGCGTTGGCGGCCACATAATAAATGAACGACTTGGGGAGCGCCAAGAGTTCCCCTTTGGTAAAACTGTCTAGTTTCTTTTTGCACACAAAGAACTTGCCAATGGCTTTGTCCGTAGCATTGCCTTTCTCCATGGTATCACGTGCTGTAGATGTTTACACGTCGCTTCTAGAAATCTCACTGGCGTCATTCACAGGTAAATCTTGAGTTATAATTTTGTTCAACAACTCCCAGCAGGCATGGGTGGTTAACCAATGAAAGAGATGCCACGCATGCGATAGAGCTGTATGGGTAATGTTGCCACAGGAACAAGTATCCATGAGCGTTTGCAGGGACGGGCAGCCCAACTCCATGAGGTCGATACATTGGCAGTAAGACGCTAAAAATGGTTGCAACCATTGACGTTTTTCATTACCTTTCACAAATACCACATTGGCCGAGGACAAGTGTGCTTTCATGACCACGTCCAGATATTTATAGGAAATGGTTCCCTGATTCTAGTCTAGTTGCCTATGATTTTCAATCCACTGGGTTTGTTTACGGTCTTTTTCGCACAACAAATCAAAAGCATGGGGTGGTTTAAATAGCAAATGCGTAGCTTGCGATATCCAAAACGTGGTACAATCGATCATGGCCACTTGTTTAAATATAAATTTGTTGTCACCAATTTTAAACCCTTGGCAATCCACAATGAGCGTGCGCAACATGTTGACGCTTGCCTGGACCAAGTTCAACTGACGACTGACTGACGATCGACCACTAAAGTGTGATCATGACATGGACTTACCTACCATGCTAGTTTCAAATTGAGGTTAGGGTAGGACAGGGGGACATGCAAAAAATTAGAATTTAAGAATTACATCATTTTATTATCAAAACACGTCTTACAGGCTTTTGTCATTTTGGGATAAGGACGATAGCAACTGATACAACAATATAGTCTCTTGTGTTTGTAACGTCCATAACACCGATGATGTCCCAATGTCTCTAAACTAGACGTTTTTGATGGTGAGCTTCTCACCGAAGCACCATGGATACCATACGGTCCACATGTATCGTAATTATTTTTTTTTTTCATTACTCAGGGACACAAGTGAGGGATAGCTTGAATGACAGGGAATATTTCCCACTTCCATTCTGAACAGGTAGGGGCAAGTGGGTGACCAGCGCTGATGTTCCTGCATGGGTTCATCGCCCTCCTGCCATTGGTCTATGATGATGGGACAAAAGGCACATTTCACTTCATCTCTTGTTTTTAAATAGTAGAATCCAGCGGCATCCAAGGCTTGAGGGTTTATGAAGGGCACTGGCCATGTGGCAAAAGTCTTGAAACGTTGTTCCTCAGAGTTTAAATTCATGGATGAAACGTCTCTTGAGGCTTTAAAGCAAGACATGACTGAGTGGCTTGACGTGGGTTGAGCTGTTATTTATACACTCGTCACTTGGTTGGATAGTGGATAATAGTTGACTTGTTTGTGATGAATAATCAAACAGTAGGCCGTCGTATTGGCTGGTATATTGTCATGCGTTTCAAAATCTAGTCGAATGTCGATATTGGATGGCTTGACAGACTCTTCCAGGTAAGAACAGTCAAAGACAATCAGTGGCGCTCTTGCCTTAAACGCTTGGGGTAGTAGCATGGGGCTGTTCTCTTTTTGATAATACGATCATCGAAATTTAGAAAACAAGTCGTACAGGGGGCCAAACTTATTTTTTGAAAAATCCAAATCCAGTCCTTCATAGGGAAACACAGCTCCGTTGAGGAAAAGACGTGCATTTCTCAATTGCAGGTGATCAAATTGCGTGGCATCTTTGGTTTGTTGATACTTGCGATTCGTTTGAAAACCCACGATCAGGTAGAGAGGTCTCTCTGTATAGCGAGCTGTTTTTACAGACCAACTGTGTGTGTTGGTGGTGGGCAATAGCGGATACTCATGGAGTGCCCAGCTTCTAAATTCCATGGTAGAGGCATATCTCTCTTTACCATTTTGAGTATGTCCAGTTTTTTGCTATCTTCAAGGGTCACATGAGGCACTTTCCATAGCAAGCGTTGTAGTTGAATTTTTGAATCTATGGGGGCATTGTCGGCTCCCTTGAGTGCATTATTATCACTCCTGTCTCTCACTAGATAAAGTACTTGCCTTGCGTTGACCACAATGCGTTGGTGATCTTCGGCAAAGCCTAAAATCAGTTTAAGAGGTAAATATCCAGTAAAGGTCCCATCGGTGTGTACCATCCAGTCATTGGTCGAGTCAGGACACCAACCTGCCATGCAAAGTGTTTTACCTTCTTCCTCACTATAAGAGGGGTATAGTTTCATGACACTGGAAATGCCCACATTTCGAGTGCTATCCACCACGATATCGTTAATGACATACCGCACTTCAGAAAACAGAAAGGCCAAACCATGGTTGGCCAACTTGGATGTGGTGGGTGTAGAGCCATCGGCTTTGGTGAGCCGACCTTCAATCTGAATGACACTTTCATGCGGTAGTGTGTAAATATCTTGGTTGTTGATAACAAATTGAATTTCATCATTGTTATCGAGTCCAGGTGTTTGAGCTTGATAGGAATGGAGATCAATTCTTACCACTCCTGGTTGCTCCTCGATGCGGTTCGCTATCTCTAGGATAGAATTCATTATGAGGGTTGACGTGGTAACCTAAATGCTGTAAAATCTGTTTGTCTTGAGATGTTAACGTGTATTCACGTGGCAAACAACTAACACCATTCCTAGACGGTGTTGTTGCTTTATATACAAATTTCATAGTGGCTTTAGCACCAACTTGTAAGTCACTGGTGTGGCAGAATCTAGATCAATTAGTTGTTGATCTCTATTGATCAGTCTTAATGTATATTACTAATACTATCGACAGCCACAGAATGAAAAAGCACCACTGGAGGGTTTTCACGAATAATATACCCATTGGGTGATGTCACAATAAAGTCATAAAGCGAATGCGATGGTTCTTGATTGGTGTACACTTGGCTAATAATATTACACGTCACCAACACATGATGGTCCTCAATGAATTTCACTTCATGGTCCGAATCATGTTTTTTGTTGGGCTCTAACACACGTGGTTTAAATCCTAGTAATGGACCAATGGAATCGGGGTGTGTTTTAAAGTCAATGTTGAATGAGGAGAAAATACTGCAGCGATGAGTGTTGGTATTTCCTACAAGTTCAAACATGTGCGTTCCGTCGAGAAATGACTTTAAACCATATTGATTGATCAACACCACATAAATGTGTTCATAAATGTCATCGATCGTGTATCCACCGGAGTTCAAGGTGAGCTCAGAATCATCATAGTAAAACTTGTTGTTCACATTTTCACGTACAGTATGTTGTATATTCGATTGTACGTTTCAAGAGAAACAAGTCCTAAACCATAGGGGTTTTCACTCAATTCGATAGGCGGGTAAAAGTCTAGGCTGACTTCAGGTCCACGTCCATGCAGTGTAAACGTTTTACTTTCTGCCGACATACTGGTGGCGTTTTAGCTTATGCTGCGTCTTATATAAAAAAAATAAACACAAACGTCCACACTGTTGGCTGTTAAACGTATGCTCACGTTTCACATTATAATATATCTTGATCCTGTTTCCAAAATAGGTCACTAGTTCCATGGGCGGGGGAAAATTCCCAAAACTGTCAAAGTACCATACAGTGGATCCCTCTTTGACATAAGCTACATAATGTGTTCCTGGTCCTCGGTGATCATCCAAATTGACAACAACACATTCCTGTTTCCTGTAATTGGTTTCGCATAAACACACCTCGAAAATGAGAAAGCTTTAGTTGTTTAGCATAGCTTTCCACTTGTTGATGCGTCAGGGCATGTCTTGCTATGGCTGAGGTTAATTTTTTTTTTAATATTTCGAAATGGTGAAATCCCAAATCCTTGTTGATAAAAGGCTGGCTTTAAATTGGCCTTTCTAGCCCCCATGGCAATCGCTTCCATCGTTTCATTAGGTCGCTGACATGCTTTGAGTTGTTGCTTGCCCTGATGCGCGGCTTTAATGGTTTTCGCCACTGCACTGGCACCACCCAAAAGTGAACCCCGAGCAGCCAAACCGGCAAATAATGCAGGTAAAAATCCCGCTCGTTTGGGGACGGGAATCACTCGCCCTTGGTTTGAACCCTGTCGCCGACGTTTTGGAATAACATGTCTCTGTGCTGCTCGAAAGGCTTTCCTTATGGTCAATACATTATTTTTTCTTTTTTTCTTTCGCAAGGGCTTGTCCACGAATGTCTTAAGCCCAGGCTTTGCCAAGGACAAAGTCCTTTTTTTAGTCTTTCTCACCGCATACCTTTGTTTCACCATGATAATGACCAACAACCTTTCACAAGAAAGTTTAAATCACAACTAACGTCAGATGGTTATTTCATGGTTGTATATTCCAATTCCACATAAAGTGGGAAATCGTTTATGGTTTTTCCCGCTTGCTTTTCATCCCATGTCAACATGAGATGAAAGGATAATTCGTCACCTGCATTGACCATTTCATGGTTATGGATCATCATCCTATGACCATTTATCTTTATTTGTAAATGGTTCTCATCAGGTATGGCATATTTGATGTGAATGGTTCCATCATAGTGTAAACGATAGTGGCTTAAACCCGAAGCAAGCACATAGGTCAAGTGCTGATCATGAACTAGCGGTAAATGGTTTCTCTCATTCACATGTTTTTCATTTGTCAGATACACTAAAAATACAGATGGGATAAATTTATAAAGCCTTTTCCTTTCATAGGTCACGTAACGCTTGGTACAGACATCGTCTTCGTCTTGCGGGTCTTCCACGTGAATAATCCGATGGTGATTAGCGCTATAGCCATTCACCGTAAGCTGGGGCACTTTGTCATAAAACTCATACACCTTGTTATCCACATACTTTTTCGTAGTAACGTCTGTAGACACTTGAGGATGTTTTACATGGGTTAACCGCTTTCCCTTAAAGTCATAATCTCCCTGTTTTGTGCGTAGCACTACTGACCTATCCACATAGTGTTTATTAGCAGGATCTGTTTCTTGTTTAGGATCATGTATGGGAACAGGCCTAGCTTTGGCCATCAATGCACGTCCAAAGACATCCATCGTCAACCTGTAGTACCAGTCTACTGTTTCTATGACAAGGCTCGGTGTCCTGTATATAGACAGACTGCTAGCCTGTCTAAGCCTTAGTTGAAATGAAGATTATTAAGCAGCAAGAGTCATTCCCTGTGGGGGACATGGTTTCCCATCTCTGCCCCACATCACGTGAACAACGCCATGGTTCACTGTTTCCATCTTCCATTCGTTGCATCATTGTGGGGCCTTGCGGCTGTGGAAAGACTAATCTTTTGCTAACGCTCATCACAGAGCCCAATGGTCTGCGTTTTCAAAATAATTATATTTTTGCAAAATCTCTCTACCAACCCCTCTACGTGTTTCTGGATCAAGTCATGTCTGGATTACAAAAAGAGAATATGGGTTATTTTACATTTTCCATTCAAGAATATGTGATTTCACCGGATGAGGTAAAGCCTGATTCACTCATGATTTTCGATGATGTATCCAGTGAACGTCAAGGTATCATTCAAAGCTATTTCAGCATGGGTCGACACAAACATATCGATTGCTTCTATCTTGGACAAACGTATTCAAAAATGTCCAAACAGTTGATTCGTGACAATGCCAATGTCATTGTTTTATTTCGCCAGGACGAGAGGAACAGTCGTCACATTTATAATGAACATGTGAATCCGGATATGACCTTTCAAATGTTTACAGAATTGTGTGCCAAGTGCTGGAACACTCAACGTCATGCCTGTTTAGTGATTGACAAACAAAGTGAACTCAACCAAGGACGGTATCGCTTAGGGTTTGATATTTTATTGCTATTTAAGGCCCTGTCTCATTCCCCGGCAAGTCATTTGTGAAGACACCATGGCGTTAGCAGAGAGTCAACTGAAAAAGAATATTATTAAAGCAAAAAATACTATTCGCCAAAAGTTTCGTCAATTGAAACAATCAGGTGCAAATCATGCTTTGTTTATTCAACAACATTTAGCACCTCCACTAAAAGCCATGTTGAAACCCACTTTCAAGCCATCTGAAACGCTACCCACCGTTTTACAAGCCACGCAGACGCTGCACGAGGACCCTGTGGAAGAGGAAGAGAAACAGGAAGATTTGACTAGTGTTAGTGAAGTTGAGGATGAGGAGGAACAAGTGTTTACGCCTCAAAAAAAAGGCCGCACCGCTTGCAGAGTTTTTGAGAAAAAAGAAATCCTTAGCCATGGTCGATACACATTGCCCTTCCAGAGCGTCTCCGTTTTCACAACTTTTGGCCACCCCTCAACATAAAGCTCAACTGAAAACCATTTTAATAAAATATTATGGATCAACATTGGAACCCTATTTCACCGATCTATTTATTGGAAACACTGATACCACGTATGGTGTTCGCTATGAGGACGATAGTTTTAAAATTGGCGATTCATCCATTAAATATGCTCGTACTAAAGCTGTCATTAAAAACATCAACTATAAATTAACGCCAGGAATGTTAAAGCTGCTCTTTTCTCGGACCCCCTCTTCCCATGATTATACGTCAGAGGATCTTGACAAATATAAATCCATTTTATTGGATACCCATGCCCACAAAAGACAGTATGATCCCACGCAACAAGTGAATGCCAATATATCTCAAAAATATAAAACCATCATTGCAAAAATGTTTCCCACCAGTCAAAGTACTCGTCGTAAAGCGTCTGCTTCGGGAGTGACATTTAAACCATTAAAACCCCTTGTGGATGTTACCTACTGGTACAATCCCAATAAGCTCGTCAACGGCTACAGTTGTTGCATGCCTCACGTCAAGCTGGCCATACCGGTCACGATTGGGAAATTCAAGAAATTGAACAAGAACTTCGAAATGCCAAAATTATTGTTTAAGCCCTCGCCCATTAAAATGGGTATTGCTCACGAGTTGCATCGCCCAGCTAGGCGTCACTATCCGCGACTCAAGGGGATTTCACGAGGTGTGGATGGACTTTGGCAGGCTGACTTGGTTGAAATGATACCCTATGCTGGCGTTAACGACGGTGTACGCTATATGTTGACCGTCATTAATGTATATTCCAAAATGGCCTTTGTCGAACCTGTGCGTCGCAAGTCTGGTCCACTAGTTACCAAGGCCTTTCAACATATTATTCAACACTCCAAACGTCAAACTCAGCTGCTACAAACTGACCAGGGGAAAGAATTTTTCAACAAGGATCTCTCCAGTTTTCTCAAATCTAAGGATATTCACCATTACACCACGTACAGCAATCTCAAAGCCAGTGTGGTCGAGCGGTTCAACCGAACATTGAAAACCCATATGTGGAAAGCGTTTACCGCTCAGGGCACGTATCGCTGGTTGGACATGTCACCAGAGCTAGTATCACGTTACAATGACACCAAACATAGAACGACTGGGACCAAGCCACGCCTCGTGACCAAAAATATTCAGCGATTGGATAAACTGTTTAACCCCATAAAAACAGGCGATCCTAAACCGCACCGACTGAAAATTGGGGATTTTGTTCGTGTGAGCAAATTTAAGTCTGCCTTCAATAAGGGCTACACGCCTCAGTGGGGGACTGAACTATTTCGAATTCGTCGAGTCAACTTGGACACTCCAGCCACCTATTTACTGCAAGACCTCAACCATCAACCCATAAAAGGTAGATTTTATCTCCATGAACTTCAGAAAACAGCCTTTCCTCAGCATTATCTTGTGGAAAAAGTGTTGAAACAAAAAGGAAATAAACTCTATGTCAAATGGTTAGGGTTTAACTCAACGTTTAAATCTTGGATCAATAAATTACATGTTGTGTGAACCAGTGCAATTTTTAATTTATTCACACATGTTGTACACTACCTATAGCTCTGTGTGTACAGTCCTCAGCTCCATATATTTCTTTCTCTTTCCACCTGTGTTCTCTCATACATTACCCCTCCCCCTCTACCTCCCTTCACCTCCCACCACTGCTGTTTGCAGCTCTTGCCTATCTATTGGTTGTGACATCATTCCCACAAGTTGCATCATACTTCTTACTGATTCAGCGATTCCCACACTTTGAACATTCTGTTATCAGACACGTGGACAGCTAACGTCCAAGGTGAACACCTGTGGCAGATCAAATATCACGTCAACTTGCATTTTGTCACGTACGAAGCAAAACAGGATGTAACTTGTTAACACTTATCGCGCACGTGGACAGCTAACGTCTCAGGCGAACACCTGTGGCAGATCAAATTTCACAAGGACTTGCATTTTGTCACGTACGAAGCAAGACAGGATGTCACTGGTTTAGCGTACATGTCATCTCACACATGTTTACATGCATTTCGCACTTCCCTGCCACTACAATGGTCAGATTATTTCACTATCAAGCGTCACCTGTTGTCAAGTCAGATCAACGCCTTCCAATAAGCTCAAATGACATTCACCTCCTTCTCGTCTGCAAGTTTGTTTTCTGTACTCGCTTCGATCAACATAGAACCAAGTTCTCATCACCGTTTACACGTTAAAAGTAAAATATCAGAAAACGCACGCTCGCTCTGTCATACACCGACCTGCCGAAATAGCGATTGTTATATTAAGCATGGTCATTGTGGTTAGCGACAGGTTCGTTGAAACACACACTCACCCAGCCGTATCGTCTCTCTCAACCACCACGCTTCATGAACATTATAAACATGTATCGGTAAATAAATTTTTTCTCAACATGTATGGCGTTAGGTAGGCCCTTTTTGAATTATTTTTTGGAAAAAAATATCTGCCACATTTGAAAGGGGGCGTTAGCCCGAGTCCTAGGACACCTCGTACACGTCTCTAGCGTTATTAGTTCGTGAGATATCGGCAAAAATCACAAACAACACGTGTTTACCCCAAAATCGAGTTTCCAATTTTTTTAAAAATTACAACGAGTCGTCCATAGCAAAGAGGACGTCACCCCGAGTCCTTGGACCCGTCGTACACGCCTCTAGCATGATTGGTTCGCGAAATATAGCAAAAAGTTTAAAATCACGTTTTTCCCCCAAAACACCGTGTTTCCAGATTTTCACCTTTTCGACACCTACATTTCCGTAAAGAGTGCAACGAGACGAAAAAACGAATCCAAGCACGCCTTCCTAGCATGACTCCTTCCATTCCAAGGTCGCAGGGGATCACAACTTGCTAAGTGTAGCAGCTCTCTCCCTATCACACTACTTACAAAACACATTTTTTCTTTCTCTAGAGACTTGAAATTTATTTTGGGGGTAGGGGGCATAGGAACCTTACATTTATGTCAAATAAACGTTTTTGCAGAGTTCCTAGTTTCCAAAATATAGAATTTTCAAAATTCGAGTTTTTTTTAACATAAAAAATAAAAAAGGTTTATTACAAAAAATAAAGGTCATAATGAGTGATGAAGGAGTCGAAAATGGAATCAGACTTGGTCACAAGAATAAGAACCTATCAATTGACTGTCTAGCCTTTGCAGATGACCTTACGGTTTTTGCAGATTCGTTGGATACGGCCAGGAAACAGATCAACCAGCTTCAAACACAAGCTGCAAAGGCGGGCCTCGTGATCTCTTTCGAGAAAACAGAATTTATTACTAACATCAAAACGGCTCCAAAACATATTGATGTGAATCATGGGAAAATCAAGCGGGTTGTGAAATTTAAGTATCTTGGGGAATGGATAGACCCTAAAATGTCCGAAAACGAGGCTTTTGCGTCACGCTTGAATAAAATTGAAATGGCTTACCATCTAACTAAGAATGTGTACAACAAAAGATCTATATCCCTGAATGCAAAACTGAAGCATTACTGCACGGTCATCCGGCCAGAAGCTTTGTATGCAGCGGAATGTCTCTCCATGAATAGAAAAGGCATAATGGAAAAACTAGAGACCAAGGAAAGGAAGATATTGAGGAAAATCCTGGGTCCAGTCAAAGAACACGGTGAGTTCCGAAGACGCCACAACCACGAGTTGTACACTCACGTAGAGAAAATAACGGACGTGATGAGGAAAAGGAGGATTTCTTTTTATGGACATATAACCCGAATGAAATCAACACGGCTATCCAACAGAATTTTTGCTTTTCTCCGTGAGAAAAAGACAAAGGGGGCCTGGTTCAATCAAGTAGGGAAAGATCTGTTGGAGACTGGGATTACACGTGAAGATATCCAAGAGCGTGGCCCACTTAGGGAGAAACTTCAGAAACATCGGAGTTTTCAACTTAAACCGAAGCTAAAAACCGGGAAGGCGTGGACGACAGAGAGAAAGGTACAACATCGATTGCGAATGAAGGAGTACTGGGCTAACATTAAAATGCAGAAAAAACAGTTGACATGACGTCGTCCTTAGTTGGCCGTAACGAAGGAAGAAGAAGAAAGGTCATAAGTACCATTCGTTTGAGCCATGGAATAACGTTCTATCATGTTTGGTTTTCAAACTATTGCCTATTTTCGAAAACGAAAAATTTCAATTTTTTTTTGAAATATATAATACATGGTCCATAGGAAAGAGGACGTCAGCTCGAGTCCAATGACACCTCATTTGTTAAAATCCGACCATGGGTTCACGAGATATTGGCTTGGACTCACGCGGCGGCCATGACACTGGTTAGAACTGTCACGACCCCACTACTCACACACCATGTCATCCAGTAGTGTGCGTGCTACTGAGCAAAGTAGCTCTATAGAGTCTGGCGAGAGGAACGAAGTGAAGACACCGCACTACGCTCGCAGTATACACACAACATGTCATCCAGTAGCGTGCATCCTACTGAGCACTGTAGCTGCATAGACATTGGAGAGAAACGAAGTGAAGACACAGCTCTACGCTCGCAGTATACACAACATGTCATCCAGTAGTGTGCGTCCTACTGAGCGCTGTAGCTGCATAGAGACTGGCGAGAGAAACGAAGTGAAGACACCGCTCTACGCTCGCTGTAAACAAACAACATGTCATCAAGTTGTATGCGTCCTACTGAGCATTGTAGCTACATAGAGACTGGCGAGAGAAACGAAGTGAAGACACTGCTCTACGCTCGCAGAATACACACAACATGTCATCCAGTAGCGTGCGTCCTACTGAGCACTGTAGCTGCATAGAGACTGCCGACAGAAACGAAATGAAGACACTGCTCGCAGTATACACACAACATGTCATCCAGTAGCATGCGTCCTACTGAGCACTGTAGCTACATAGAGACTGGCGAAAGAAACGAAGTGAAGACAATGCTCTACGCTTACAGTATGCACACAACATGCCATCCAGTAGTGTGCATCCTACTGAGCTCTGTAGCTACATAGAGACTGGCGAGAGAAACGAAGTGCAGACACCACTCTACGCTCGCAGTATACACACAACATTTCATCCAGTAGTGTGCAACCTACTGAGCTCTGTAGCTACATAGAGACTGGCGAGAGAAACGATGTGCAGACACCGGTCTACGTTCGCAATATACACACAACATGTCATCCAGTAGTGTGCGTCCTACTGAGCACTGTAGCTGTATAGAGACTGGCGAGAGAAACAAAATTGAAGACACTGCTCGCAGTATACACAAAACATGTCATCCAGTAGCATGCATTCTTCTGGGCACTGTAGCTGCATGGAGACTTGCGAGAGAAACGAAGTGAAGATACCGCTCTACGCTCACAGTATACACACAATATGTTCTCCAGTAGTGTGCGTCCTACTGATCACAGTAGCTACATAGAGACTGGCGAGAGAAACGAAGTGAAAACACAGCTCTACGCTCGCTGTATACACACAACATGTCATCCAGTAGCGTGCGTCCTACTGAGCACTAGCTGTATAGAGACTAGCGAGAGAAATGAACTGAAGACACCGCTCTACGCTCGCAGTATACACACAATATGTCCTCCAGTAGTGTGCGTCCTACTGAGCACTGTAGCTGCATAGAGACTGGCGAGAGAAACGAAGTGCAGACACTGCTCTTCGCTCGCAGTATACACACAACATGTCATCCAGTAGCGTCCTGCAGAGCTCTCTAGCTTCATAGAGACTGGCGAGAGAAACGAAGTGAAGACACCACTCTACGCTTACAGTATGCACACAACATGTCATCCAGTAGTGTGCGTCCTACTGAGCACTGTAGCTGCATAGAGACTGGCGAGAGAAACGAAGTGAAGACACTGTTCTACGCTCGCAGTATACACACAATATGTCATCCAGTAGCGTTTGTCCTACTGAGCGCTGTAGCTGCTTAGAGACTGGCGAGAGAAACTAAGTGACGACACCGCTCGCAGTATACACACAAGATGTCATCCAGTAGTGTGCGTCCTACTGAGCACTGTAACTGCATAGAGACTGGCGAGAGAAACGAAGTGAAGACACCTCTCTACGCTCGCAGTATACACACAAGATGTCATCCAGTAGCGTGCGTCCTACTGAGCACTGTAGCTGCATAGAGACTGGCGAGAGAAACTAAGTGAAGACACCGCTCGCAGTATACACACAACATGTCATCCAGTAGCGTGCGTCCTACTGAGCACAGTAGCTGCATAGAGACTGGCGAGAGAAACGAAGTGAAAACACTGCTCTACGCTCGCAGTATACACACAACATGTCATCCAGTAGTGGGCGTCCTACTGAGCACTGTAGCCGCATAGAGACTGGCGAGAGAAACGAAGTGAAAACACTGCTCTATGCTCGCAGTATACACACAACATGTCATCCAGTAGTGTGCGTCCTACTGAGCACTGTAACTGCATAGAGACTGTCGAGAGAAACGAAGTGAAGACACCTCTCTACGCTCGCAGTATACACACAACATGTCATCCAGTAGTGTGCGTCCTACTGAGCACTGTAACTGCATAGAGACTGTCGAGAGAAACGACGTGAAGACACCGCTCTACGCTCGCACTATACACACAGCATGTCATCCAGTAGTGTGCGTCCTACTGAGCTCTGTAGCCGCATAGAGACTGGCGAGAGAAACGAAGTGAAGACACCTCTCTACGCTCGCAATATACACACAACATGTCATCCAGTAGTGTGCGTCCTACTGAGCACTGTAGCCGCATAGAGACTGGCGAGAGAAACGACGTGAAGACACCGCTCTGCGCTCGCAGTATTCACACAACATGTCATCCAGTAGTGTGCGTCCTACTGAGCACTGTAACTGCATAGAGATTGGTGAGAAACGAAGTGAAGACACAGCTCTACGCTCGAAGTATGCACACACCATGTCATCCAGTAGTGTGCGTCCTACTGAGCACTGTAGCTGCATAGAGACTGGCGAGTAAAACGAAGTGAAGACACCGCTCTACGCTCGCTGAAAACAAACAACATGTCATCCAGTAGTATGTGTCCTACTGAGCATTGTAGCTACATAGAGACTGGCGAGAGAAACGAATTGAGGACACCGCTTTACGCTCGCAGTATACACACGATATGGCATCCAGTAGTTGCGTCCTAGTAAGCACTGTAGCTGCATAGAGACTGGCGAGAGAATCGAAGTGAAGATGGCGGCCGTGTGAATTATGCAAACTTTATTATTCATATCATGGGAGCCACCAGTTCCGATTATCGAACTGAGAATCGTTTAAACTGTTATAAAGAAAGAGGTACGTTCGTAGTTAAAGGTTTATATTGTAATACTATAGTGCAGAAGGGATTTTAAAAAGCTGAGCCGTCTCAGTTACAAGGCAAGATGGCGGCTGATATATTGTGCCAGACTTATATTTCACTATTATGAGTATTGCATGCAATGTAGCCTATTGATTCAAAATATATAAACTTTGTATGAAATGCTTTATATATAAATAATATACTCCACTGAAGAAATCGTTTAGCCTAAATCATTATTTGCCAGCACGTTGTATGTAACTAATTTGATATCGGGCAATGTTCAAAGGCTGCGTGGTAAAGCGTTGGCCTCTCACTCGAATGGCTAAGGATCAAACCCTATCAGAGTTAGGAATTTTTGCTTGAAATGTTTTATATTTATTGTTTTGTAATTACTTAGACGTTTTGAAATTAAGCGTTATATTGTGCATATTGCAATGGACAATATATATTTAATTAAATCAAAATTTGCCAGCGGATTTGCACGAGACATCTAACAGCAAAAAAGTTAATTATTATGGCCAACTGGCTGCGAACTGCACGCCGACCTACAGATTAACTTACAGATGTAATTGAAACGTTTCTTTTTAAGGCCGCTAGAATGCTTTTGCCCTATGAGGACACACTTTATGCATGGGTTCTAGATGGGAATGTCAAGGCCGGTATAGGGCGCAGCTCGCATCCAGTCGGCAGTGATTAAGATTATCTTGTTATATACTTCTCCACTAGATATCACGACAGGTCTACGTGGGACTCCATTTATTAGCATACCATGGGCATTCTATAAGCATCGAATTTGAACAATGACAAGTTGGTATTTGGTATACACACGTCACTGTAGGGGAATGCAAATATTTGTTTATACGATACAGTTTTACTTTATATTTTAAAGGGTTTGTAACAGTATATTGTCCGTTATTTGAAAATGTTATTTGAACTAAAGGACAAAAAGATCACACATAGTACCTGAACTCTAGCAGTTGGTGCTAGTTCAGTATATTAATTAATACTTTTATTGCAGCCAATTGGCAATCGAAAATAAAGAATGAACATGTACACTAAAATTGCACTCTGGGGATTTGAATTGCATAGACTGATTGATTGTTTTCTTTTACTACAGAACTCGAAGTGGTAGCGTTCACAAGCTTATCTACATATTTGGTATACACACGTCACTGTAGGGGAATGCAAATATTTGTTTATACAATTTAGGGTTGTGAAAGCTATGCACAGCCAGGCGTGTAAACACATGCCTCAACTCAAAGTTGGATGTTGCCCACGTGCGGTCGATTGTGTATAATAATAATAATAATAATAATGGTTCTTGGTTTTAAGTGCCTATTAACTACTGTGGCTTTTAGAGACGCCGGGGTGCCGGAATTTTGCCCCGAAGAGGTTCATTAACGTGCCAGTAAATTTACTGACACGGCTCCCTCGCATTTGCCCACCCTCAAATGCCAGCTGACTGCGCCAGGATACGAACCTGCAACCTAGGGCCCAGCAAGCAAGAACGTTACCGCTGAGCCACGCAGCCAGTCCGGTCGATTATGTCACCAGATGCATAACATTCTTGAGATACTTCTTCTCTTTCTTTCTACAATGATGGAACTGGCTTTTGCGAGGTTGTGGTGTGTGTTAGAGGTAAATAGTTTCTAAGGTCTTCAACCAAGAAATGATTCTACTATACTCTTTGATAAAAATAATGAGTTATAACTATAGGCTATATGTTCTTTACTGAACATCTTGTTCGATTTCCTTCCCTATTTTTACCGGTGATACTGTGACCTTTGCTATTAGGAACAACAATGTTACGCAATATTTTAGATTTAGCTAGCAAGCCATCTATAAAGATTCTTTTGCAAACCCTAAGGATTTTTCTGTTCTTTTTAATCACCGTGTACTCAAGCGAACAATAGTTTGGCCGTTGCTTCATACCTGAAGGCCTAGACTGTTAAGATACAAGGCCTCTTTGAAAGAACAGCTGATATTAATTGTATGTTTACATAAAACAGCAATTGGATATGAAATATTTGCAAGAAAACCTCCTTGAACCATGCAAGCAGGGGTTGAATGAGTTGAAGCCTGTGGGCTAATGAGAACCGATTTATCTTCTTGATTCCAGGGATTAACTCCCCTTTTTCTCGAGCTATCGCTCCCTGCACCCACAGTCACTAAGGTGTGGAAGGGGCAAGCAGCATGGCGCGCTCGTTGAAAGGATGCTTACTTATGCTTATTAACACCCTAATTCTGATGAGAAATTGTTATCAAGAGCTGTTATAAAAGCAAAAGAAGATATTTGGGGTAAGCTGTCATTCTACAACATTTCCTTGTTTCAAAATACACGGCAATGACTACAATCTACAGGAGAAGAGAAGTGATACATAGGCTTATAGACAATCTTAAGGGGAAATAGAATCGCCTATCTTCACAATGTTAATTTATAGGTACATTTTCTTGGGAACCATGATAGCTACATAACTCAAATTTTTACAGTGTATGAGCATAGGTATTGTGCGTGTACTGAAATGATGATATTTTTAGGGGGAATAATGAGAGAGATATATATTTTTTACCTAGGAATATTTTTATCTCCATTTTTCGGTAAATTATCACCATTTTATTTTCTAAATTACATATCAATATGAAATTATTTCAGTGTATGTAAAACAATCTAATGAACTGCTTCCTAAAGTTTTTTGGTTCTAGGTTAAACAGAAGCTCAGAAGGTTGAGTGTACCCCGCTCCAGCCATGAATTAAATGTTTCATGGCAGAGACGTGAATCGAACCCGGGCCTCCGCGGTGACAGCCAAGAATGCAGTTATCCGCAAGACCTCATATATGTAGAACCAATTTCACTGGCCTCTATTCATATGAGAAATGTGACTTAACAACCATACAACCAGGCCCTTAAAATAAATATATTTATTTTCTTATGAGATCTTCATAAATTAGTTTGTATTAATTAACAGCAATGTGTAGTCTGAAACTGTTGTGAAATAAATATATTTACAAGTAATGACCACGTTTGATAAAATATTGCCGCCTTTCACACATTACATATTGTCAAACAGCTGACAGAGAACAGATCTTCCCCTACCTCCAAGCGAATGTAACACATTACATATTGTCAAACTGCTGACAGAGAACAGATCATCCCTTACCTCCAGACGAATGTAGCACATTACATATTGCCAAACAGCTGACAGAGCACAGATCTTCCCCTACCTCCAGGGGAATGTAACTCATTACATATTGTCAAACAGCTGAGAGAGAACAGATCTTCCCCTACCTCCAGGGGAATGTAACTCATTACATGTTGTCAAACAGCTGACAGAGAACAGTTTTACCCCTGCCTCCAGGTGAATGTATCTCATTGCATATTGTCAAACAGCTGAGAGAGAACAGATCTTTCCCTACCTCCAGGCGAATGTAACACATTCCATATTGACAAACAGCTGACAGAGAACAGATCTCCCCCTACCTCCAGGCGATTGTAACACATTACATATTGTCAAACAACTGATAGAGAACAGATCTCCCCTACCTCCAGGCGAATGTAACACATTGCATATTGTCGAACCGCAGACAGAGAAGAGATCTTCCCCTACCTCCAGGCGAATGTAACACATTACATATTCTCAAACAGCTGAAACAGCTGACAGAGAACAGATCTCCCCTACCTCCAGGCGAATGTAACACATTACATATTGTCAAACAGCTGACAGAGAACATATCTTCCCCTACCACCAGGCGAATGTAACACATTACATATTGTCAAACTGCTGACAGAGAACAGATCATCCCCTACCTCCAGACGAATGTAACACATTACATATTGTCAAACAGCTGACAGAGAACAGATCTTCCCCTACCTCCAGGCGAATGGAACACATTACTTATTGTCAAACAGCTGACAGAGAGCAGATCTTCCCCTACCTCCAGGCGAATGAAACACATTACCTATTGTCAAACAGCTGACAGAGAACAGATCTTCCCCTACCTCCAGGCGAATGTAACACATTACATATTGTCAAACAGCGGACAGAGAACAGATCTTCCCCTACCTACTGTTGAATGTAACACATTACATATTGTCAAACAGCTGACAGAGAACAGATCTTCCTCTACCTCCAGTCGAATGTAACACATTACGAAGAACAGATCTTCCCCTACCTCCAGGCGATTGTAACAAATTACATACTGTCAAACAGCTGACAGAGAACAGATCTTCCCCTACCTCCAGGCGAGTATAACATATTACATATTGTCAAACAGCTGACAGAGAACAGATCTTCCACTACCCCCAAGCGAATGTAACACATTACATATTGTCAAACAGCTGACAGAGAACAAATCTTCCTTTACCTCCAGGGGAATGTAACACATTACATATTGTCAAACAGCTGACAGAGAACAGATCTTCCCCTACCTCCAGGCAAATGTAACACATTACATATTGTCAAACAGCTGAAATAGAACAGATCTTCCCCTACCTCCAGGCAAATGTAACACATTACATATTGTCAAACACCTGACAGTGAACAGATCTTCCCCTACCTCCAGGCGAATGTAACACATTACATATTGTCAAACAGCTGACAGTGAACAGATCTTCCCCTACCTCCAGGCGACTGTAACCGATTGCCTGGCCTCACTTCTTCGTGCGGCCAATGCGAGGAGTGCGACATCCAGTAGTATTATAGAGATAAATGTGTAGCCCCTTTTACTTTAGTTGTGTGTAGAAACTGTCTGATAACCGGTGTTAATCTGATGACTGTATTAGTGTGTTATCTGTAATTCAGGTAGGGACTGCAGACGATCAATTTCAAGGAGTTCCTAATTTTGCTACCGTAAACGACACTTAGCCATGAAGTTGGGAACTAGATGTCACCGCAACCGACACCTGGCGTCGAACGTTGAAAATCCATGGAGCATTAATCAAATGTAACCTAGAAATTTAGATTCAACAATTGTAGTTATTGGAAGGATCGTTTACATGCAAATAAAACTATGACATAGGCCAGTCAGCTTTACTTCCCCTCCGAAAGAAATATACTGTTTTTTAAGGATATTCGTGTTTACTCAGAGTGGTATTGACCAACTAGGGTGTCATTATGCTACTATAATTCGGAATAGAATTGCTATGTACCCAAAAGACAAGCAGACACGCCTGCTGCGTCATTAATCCAATATCTCTCAGATTAGAGCTCCTAGGTACCTACCAAACTGTTAAATGATGATTTCTCTTTGAGGTATTTTCATACTGGAGGGTTGTTAAGTTACTCTCAGCCAGTTTAGAGCACCTAAGTAACCACCCAGACTGAGAGCAGATGGATCCTCTTGGAGCGTCAGATCTGAGCTCATAAACACCCACTCAGACGGCGAAGAACTGGAATGTCTTTAAGGTAATATCGTTCAGATTAGTGCTCCTACCAACCCAAGCGCTTAGCAGTTCGTACTTCTTAGATAGATTGACACACTAGAGTGTCTTTAAGCTAATGTCATTCAGTTAAGATCTACAATAATCCATCACGAACCGAAAGGCAGAGCTCTTGACATAAAGAAAGCTAAAAGAAACAACCCTAATAGTTTAAACGAACACATTTTCAAGGAGAGTTCACCCCTCTTCTCTCTACTAGAAAACACACCCCGTAGGAAACTAGAAACAACATAACGATGTATCCAAGCTTCATAAGGGACTTATAAGAGAAACGTAGGCTGGTATTAACGGTAATATTAGAGGTGCCGGGACATTCTCATTAGTTAGTTTGCGCTTAAAGAGGGCTTATTAGCTTATGTGTGAAGAGTTTGAAACCAGGTCTTTAATAGTTGAAGATTATCCTGAATACCGAAACATACACCACATTAGAGAGACTAGACTAGGCAACTTACTAAAGACACATTCGCACGAGTAACACATAGCACTTAGGAATGCAAGAGGGGGAACAGCCCAACGAGATTAGGGACCCTCACAAACAGGAATTTCCCGTCAGTCGAGTGAAAACAGTGGACAAGTGAACAGCTCGCAACAGGACCACGCAAGACTCAACAAGATGAGTAGCCTGTGCAAAACAATCTATATTGACCATTTACTACAAACACATATTCAGTTCAAACAAGCAAACTCCGGAGTTCAAAATCCACTTCCAGTATCTCAACTAAATATCACATAGACTACAACTAACAAATATTGACGAGTTGCATTATCTCAACTAATACTCCAACTAAATAAGTGTATATATGGTTAATATTATCACCAATACATTCAAAATAAAATGTATAGCCTAGGTGTAATGGATCTGATGATTGCTTGACGATCAAAACTGGTCGTCCAAGTGTATTTAATGATGTCATGAATTTTTTTCAGATATAAGGAATTACCCTTCTCATATGGGTACTACCGTGTTGACCGACTGAAAAGCATCGAACTATTGATTACAATGGAACTACATGTGTGACTTCCAATTAACTTTTCTAATTAGTAACTGAACATGCACTTCACGAATGTCGGTTTAGTCCACTATGAATCATCATGAGTTTCTCCAAATTGTTTCTCTGAGTACAGTTTACTCCGCATATACAAGAGGTATTAGGGTTTAGACCACTTTGGACCAACTTGTGTGTCTTCAATTTACTCAGCATAGTAAAATTTCCTCGCAAGTAGTAAATACATTTGGCTATAGACCACTATGGTCTGTGTCTCTTCCTACTGCCTCATAGGGGTAATCTTTGCTCCGCAGGAATGTGGCATTAGATTACTATGGATCATGAGGTAAGTCTTCAAAATACGTTTATAAGTAAATTTTGATCCGCTTGTACTAGATGGGTCTAGCATTATACCACTACATGTACCACAGGATTCTGGCTGAGACCATTATGCAACAACATGTGTGCCTTCAAGTTATACTTCCCAGTAAATTATAATCCACAAGTACGTCAAGAATGTGGCATTAGGCAACTTTTCTTTTTAATTTTCCTTTCTCAGTCAAGTTCTCGCTTCGTTTACAACAGGAATTTAACTTTAGACTACTATGGACCAACATCTGTGTCTACAGGGAACCACTTGTATCAAGGAAATGTGGCAAGAGACCATTGTGGATCATGTGTTTCTTCAGGTGATCTTTCCGAGTAGAGTACCACATGTAACACTGAAATGTGGCTTGATACTACTATGATTCATCACAATATGTTTCCTTAAACTACCCTTCTTAATAAACATTGCCCCACATATTCCCCAGGAATAAGGATATTCACCTCTATGGATCATCAAGTGTGCTTTCGAATGTAAATTTTGCTTCGCAAATAGTACAGGAATGTGCCTTGAGACCACTATTAACCATCAAGTATCTCTTTAATCTGCCTTAATCTGTATACGTAACACCTTATCTACTACAGGAATGTGGCTAGACAATAATATGGAACATCATGTGTGTCTTTAAACTGTCTTTTCCCGTAAACGTTGCTCCACATGTACCACAGAGAAGTGCCTTGAGACCACTATGAATCATCTTATATTTTACACCACTACGGATCATAACGTGTTTCTTCAAATGATCTACCCGAGTAAAATTTGCGTCGTGCGTACCACAGAAATGTAGACCACTATGAATTATCATGTGCGTGTATAAACTGTCTTTCGCCGTAAACTTTGCTCCGCATGTATCACAAGAATAAGGCTCTTACATACTATGGGTCAACAAGTGCTTCTTCAGGTCACATTTCCCAGTAAAGTTTGCTCCGCAAGTATCACAGGAATATGGTCTTAAGCTATTACGCATCTTCATGTGTTCCTACAGTCCACCTTTACGAGCAAAGTTTGCTCCACACATAATACAGGAATATGGCTTAACGCTACTATGCATCACCATATGTTGCTTCAATCCACTTTTACGTGCAAACTTTGCTGCACATGTACGAAAGGAATGTAGCTTGAGACCGTTATGAACCACCATGTGGTTTTTTAAAGTTGCCTTTCCTATTGAAGTTTGCTTTGCATATATATCAGGAATAAGGCGTGGTACCACTATGAATCATCATATGTCTCTCTAAGCTACCTATCGCAGTAAATTTTCCTCCGCATTTTATGCATATGTATGGCATCTTTTTTTTGTAACCATTTTGAATGAGTGAGACTACGAATCTATCTCTTGTAGTAGTGTTCTCTGATTTGTGGTCGTTTCTGTGAAGAATTTATAATGTTAGAACGAGTAAAATACCCAGTACCAGTATAATATCAAAATTCCGGATAAGTATATAATAATCTTCTGTATTCGTAGACATATATATAAGAGCCGAGATGTAATGCGTATGATGATGATCGGAAGTGACACCCAGGGGATATTTTAGACTCATGTAATTTGCTTCAGGGAATAACACCGGTTACAATTTCGGTAAAAAAAAAGTTGACCAACTAAAAAGCAATTTATTTCGCTATGTTAGATGATCAAGGGAAACGGAAGCATAACTTTGCGGTCATGAGATCCAACTAGTGAAAACTTAACTGGTGCATTTTTAGCATTTGGCATTTATTAGCAAGTTTTCCTTCAATACTAGGAATTGAGCTCCTCTCTACTCATAAATGAAGGGGTGTTCGTGCAGTCGATATATATTATACAAATAATACTGTTTTATACCGTATGTCGGAGTTTTAGGATTTATAGTTTTTATGGATGAACGTGTAAATCCTTTTATAGCTAGAAAAAAAAAGCGTTTGTGCCAGTCAACTTGATCTTCCAACGTCTCGGTTACATGGGTAAGTAAAAATTGGGTGCTGCTCTATACTTAAACGTACGAAAGTTGAGGGGCAGGAGGGATCCTATCCTCGGGGTATTTACACAGGCAACCAGCAATCCAGTGACAAGGACGTGCGTACTGCCGAACGAGTAAGAGCGTAAAAGTCGTGTGAGGGCTCAAACGAAAGGCCTCCTTCCCCGCTTTCTAAAGGAGAAATCTATTCCACCCTAACATAAAAAAATATTCACACCCCCGGAGAATTATGAAAATATTAAAGAACATACGCACTTGAGGCTCTTCCAATCTTAACTGAAAAAGCCTCCATACCCCCTACCACCTTCCCACCACCAACCTCAAAATTCCCTTATATTCCCAACAGAGGTTTCCTAATTTAATAAGACCTTAAACAAAAGTGCAGCACTGCTTCCACTTACTCACGCAAGGCTCATCTCTGTTGACCTACTTGGGTCAGTTTCTGTTCTCTTCCATCTAATTTACCAATTTATTTATTATCTGATATTTATGTTTTTATAATTATTTATTGATTACCGATTTACCGAATATTGATGAACTACAAGGTCATCGACCCGAGATTTCCGAAAATAGTCGATTACACCTGAACGATAATCGGATAAATTCGTGTGAGGGCTAAAACGAAAGGTCAAGGCTCCCTCTATCCATAAGACTCATTATTTTCAATTTTAATATTCTCTTTAATGATGGAGTTTTCCACGGGTAGGTGAGGTTCGGAGCGGTTTCCACAAAATCACGTACCATGAAACGTAGCTGCCCACGACAGGATAGCCCGAGCGGTCGATCGAAGTTGGCCGCCGATTGTTTATTTTTATCATTTTTTATTTATTTCATATTTATTCCTTTATTATTATTACTATTGTCCGATTCGGCCAACTAGGGACCACGTTACTTCAACTGCTTCCATCTCTGAGCTTTAGTTCTGTTCCAGTATTCCTGCATGCATTTTCTGTGAGCCTACTTTCATTCATTAGTCCACTCTATCCCAGTTTTCAGCTTTGGCTTTTCTGAGAATCGCTGGTATGTTCCAAGTGTTCTCTGTGGAGGAGAACGTTCCTGGATGTCTTCAAACGTGATCCCTACTTCTAGAAGATCTCTTTCAATCTCGGTGAATCAAATTCCCTTCGTTTTCTTGTTTACAAATTGGCAAAGGATGTAGTTAGTCAGTCTCTGAGAGTTCATGCGTGTTATGTGGCCAGAGAAATTAATCCTCCTTTTCCTCATGATGTCTGTTGTCCTTTCCACACTTAGGTAGAGTTTGTTGTTGTGCCACCTCCTGAACTCTTCATTTTCCCTGATTGGTCCCAGTATCTTACTTAGAATTTGTCCCTCATTAGCCTCTACCTTTCCAATAAAACATTTCCTGTTCAATGCAAGGCATTCTCCTGCGTACAGGATGTCTGGACGAATAACTGAACAATAAAGAATAATCAAGGCACTACGGGACACTGATCGTTTATTATAAACATTCCTAGTTAGTTGGAATGCCAATTCCACCTTGTTGATCCTTGATGTGGATGATCCATTCTCAGAACTGTTTGGTGTTACCCACTCACCTAAGTACTTAAACTTCTCTGTCCGCTTGATTATTCCCTGCTCTACAGTTAACTCTCTTGGGGCTTGCTTGATGTTAGTTATAAACTCCGTTTTCTCAAAGATCTGGAGGTCTGATTTTGCGACTTGGGTTTTGAGTTGATTGATTTGTTTTGAAGGAGTTTCCAGGTAGTCAGAGAAGCTCGCAGGATCATCTGCAAAAGCTAAGCAGTCAACTGTGAGATCCCTTCTCTTGTAGCCTATTCTGAGTCCATCCCCGACTCCTCCAATACGTATCTCTTTGCGACATTCTCGGATTACCCTTTTCTAGTGCGCAGTTGAAAAGTAGAGGCGATAGTCCATCTCCTTGCCTAACACCTGCCTTGAATTCAAATATTACTCTGGAGGTAGTGTTGGTTAATTTCTATCGAATGATTGTCCTCGTTTTGTTATCTAAGCACGTTTCTTTTATAATTTGGAGGATTGTATGTCGATCAATGAAACGTAGGCCTTCTTGATGTCGACGAAGGTCACCACAAACTTCTTTTTCCTTATGTTCTGATATGAAAGAATAGATTTAAGTTTCATTATCTGCTCGGCACATGAGCGTCCGTTTCTATTGCCTCCTTGATATTCTCCCAGTTTTGAATCAAGTTGCTTTTATGCTCGGGTCTGAAATGCTTCTGAGATAATTTTGTATGATGTCGCGAGGAGCGAGACGCCTGGGTAATTTTTTCAACACCTTTATCACCTTTCTTGGGGATAAATTAGGGCTGATGTCCAGTCACTTGGGAGTTTCTCGGTCACCCAGATCACTTGAATGATCTCTGTTAGTTTGACAATCGCCTCTTCACCTGTGAATGTATTATTTAATATGTATTTAATATTAATTCTTATTACTTTATTTATTTTTACTATTTATAATATCATTTATATCCAATATCAATTATCATAATTATTACTATCCTACGTGTAGGTTCACATTATCATGACGGCAATGCGGGTTGCGGCATGCGTGGCTCGCACATGGTAACTTCGCCGTTTTAACAAGACTATACCTGCCGAGAGTTAACAAAGCAGGCTATTAGACGTGGCGGGTTTCACGTTACCGTTTCAAACAAGACCAAACCTATTGCACGACGTCAGAGCGTATTGGTCATCCCTGTAACGTGGACAAATGAAATATTTTTTTTTATTTTTTTTATTTATTTATTATTAAATATTTATTTAAATATCTATTATTTAATTTTTATTAATTTAATATATATTGATAACTATAATTATTTATTTAAGTAGGATATAAAGGCCGATCCTGGAACAGAGGCTAATGGGCAAGATGGCCGCCACGCCCTGAGACCATCTATGAAGTCACAGGGAGAGGTCGGCCGTGTAGTTGCTAAATTGAATATTTATTATTATATTATTATTATTATTATTATTAGGTAATTATTGATTGATCATGTACAATCAAGACCAGCCTTATATTGTCCACCTCTTGGTGTAGTGGCCAGGATTCTTGGATGTTACTGCGAAGGACCGGGTTCGATTCCTGGCTCTGCCAAGAAGTTTAATTTCTGGTCTCGGGAATGGAACGGGGTACACTCAGCCTTGTGAGGCAAAACTGACAGGAACTGGGTTTTGATTAATATCTCAGCCATTCTGCCTAACCCAACTTCACCTAACCTAATCTAACCTAATCTAATTTAACAAACATCATGTAACCTAACCTAATCCTAACCTAACCTAACATGAAAGTGTGAGCAAATATAGAGCAAAAAGTGATAGCAAAAAGGGAAAGCAAACAAAATATTGCGAGCAAAAAGTGAGAGAAAAAACTAAGAGCAAAAAAGTGTGAGCAAATGTTTGAGCACAAATAATAAACTTAGATATAACCTAACCTAACCAAACCCAACTTTACCTAACCTAACCTAACTTCACCTAACCTAACCCAACTTCACCTAACCTAACCTAACCTATAGAAACCTAGTTTAAAGATTTAAATTAATGCATGTAAGATTTTTTATTTTTACCTTTTACATTTTAGATTATTTAACTTTTAGATTTTAAGATTTAAAATTTTTGATTTTACATTTTAGTTTTTTTTATTTTACATTTTAGATTTTACGTTTTTATTTTTTATTTTAGATTTTAGTTTTTTAGATTTTACAATTTAAATTTAAGATTGGTTTATTTTAGAATTTACATTTTAGATTTTCCAAAAGGAGTAAACTACAAGGTCACATACCTAACCTCACCTAACCAAACCTTACTTTACCAAACCTAACTTAAGCTAAACCAAAGGCTAATGCACATACACAAAGTACATAAGGGCACACGCAACTATCCTTATGATAGTCTTATAGGCTACTGTACAACATGTTCACTACCCCAACAGGCTGATTTTAACCTACTTTTCACATTTTGCAAAAATGTGGAAAAAGTAGACTTATGAGATCGGGCAAATGTGTGTCTGTCTGTCTGTCCTTCTGTCTGTCTGTCTGTCGGAATGTGTGTGTGTCCCCCCACCCCCTATCAACTCCTAAACGGCTGGAGAAATCGAAACAAAATTTGGTAGGAGTAAAGACGTATACCTGAATATCCCACGGCCATATTTGAAAATTATGTCAGTGCTACCAACTGCTGAAAAATCGCCATTGAAATTTTAGCTCCATGTTGGATATCTTGGAAGGTATGAATGGGACCTATTTCAAAATTGGCACACGTATAGATAATAATATTGCAGTTTAATATCCAGGAGACCATGCATGGCAGTGTTGCCAAAATGATAATAAGCCTGCTGATAGGTTCAATTTTTAAATGCATATAACTTCTACACTATCAATTGGAATGATAGGAGCCTCCAGGGCTGCCAACTGCTACTAAATGCTCTGATTTTTTATCCAAATACCCATATATCAGAAAATATGCAAGCCGACAGCTTTAAACTATGCACATGTATAGTACCTGACATTCTATATTAATTTGGAGTAACTTATATACGTCAGTGCTACCAACATGAGTCTAAGCTTGCTGAGAGGTCCAACTTTAAATACATGTAACTTCTATTCTATCATTTGGATTTCAACCAAGTTTCGTGTGTGCTATGTGTACCATAACACATATGACTATGCCAATTCTTAAGAGTAACCAGGGCTGCCAACTGTTAATAAATGCTGTCTCTATTTTTTTACCCTAATATCAATATATCATAAAGTATGCAAGCCAATAGCTCTAAACATTGCACACGTATAGTACCTGGAATTCTAGATTAATTTGGAGTAACTAATATAGACCTACGCCAGTGCTGCCAACATGATTCTAAGCCTGCTGATAGGTCCAATTTTAAAATGCATGTAACTTCTATACTAACTAATGGATTTCATTCCAAATTGACACAACAATAGATCATATTATTTCAGATTATTTCTGACCACGGGTATGTCATTGTTGCCAACATGATTTTACGCGCGCTGTTAGATCCAATGTTTAACTGCATGTAACGTCTAAGCTATCCATTGGACTTCAACCAAATTTTGTATTCTGTACCTTAAGAGATGGAACCAAGAATATGTTCAGTCACCAGGGCTGCCAACTGTAGTTCTCTATTAGGCTACATTATGCCAGGTGTACAGTATTTCGAACTAATTAGAAATGTCGATATTACCAACTTATTTTCATCATTATTTTAGATAGATCCATATTGATTAATCATTGGCATGAAACTTGATTTAGTTAACTTAAGTTCGTCACGGAACTCCTTTTTTTGTCATGTTGTTGTTACACATTTGTCAATTTCCCAATTTCCCATTTCCAGTTTTTAATATGTCAGTTTTAAGTTTTCGAATTTCATGATATGGAAACATGGATTTTCCATTTTTGCTGTTTACACATTTGTCAATTTCCCAATTTCCCATTTCCAGTTTTTAATAATGTAAGTTTAAAGTTTTTTTGATTTTTGTCAATATGGAAACATGGATTTTCCAATTTTGTTGTTACATGTTTTTGATTTACTCCATGTACAAAGTTCATTTTGCATTAGGAGTGGGTAGTAATTAAAATGTACAAACAGTGTTCATACAATATTTTTTTATTCATTTTCATATTTCACATATTGCAATTTGCTAATTTCCCATTTACAGTTTTTTAAATTTCAGTTTTAAGTTTTTGAATTTTGTCAGTATGGAAACATGGATTTTTCAATTTTGTTGTTCACATGTTTTTCATTTAGTCCATGTCGAAAGTTCATATTTGCGAAACACGATTTTTCATTACATATAACAAGGCTCTATACCTTATCCCAAAGCATATAGGTAATATATGGGTTATACCAGTGGTCGCCAAACTTTTGAGCCAGTGAGCCACCATTGCATTCACAAATCTTTTATGAACTACCAAGGAATACTGGTCCAAAGAAAGTACGCAGCATTGAATTAAAATTAAAATATTCTGTTTATTGCCTAAAAACATATATTTCTAGTTTCTAAACTTACATTTCAATTAGAGGCGTGGAACTGTTTTTGGCCATCATGTATCTTCTTGTAGTTTGGAGAGTATGTTGTAGCCGCCATTTTGATGCATTTATCCAAGTGTTCATTGGTCAGGCTGTTTCTATATTTATTTTAATGAACTTCATAGTGGAAAATTATGATTCACATAATTATGTAGAGCTGAACATCACTTTCAATCTCAATCCAACTCGAACAAGAATTGGATATTTTTGTTTGGGAACTAGAGGCCAAATATTTCCAGTGGTAAAAAAACTTCTAAGAGACCGATCATTTTGAAAATCAACAACTTCCATTTCCACTGCAGCCTGACCTCCTGCGAATTTTTTTTACAATACAAATTGAGAAACCTTCTGCATAGATCTCAACAAAAGGGGAGTTGACGAACTGTGCCACGATCAATATGTTATTATGTTCGACCCTGACTATTATATGCCAGAAAACTGTACTATAATGAGGCTCATTATAATACAAGTTTTCATTAAGAGACAGTTTCTCCCTCCAATCAGAGATCAAGAAACAGTTGTTTGAACAATTAAATAAGGATAGCATCGCACCTGCGCTGAGTTCCTAGGGCTTCTAATTTAAATTTCACTGCGTGGCCTAGTGTCATAGTGGGGTGATCGAGGAGGCCATGGTCAAATACAAGGTATTCTCTGAGTCCCATGCGCTCTGTTCAGCACATCAAACTGGCGAAATCTCGTCAGATATTTATGAATATTTATGTTCGAACATAAAATAATTATAATAATTATCGTCGAACATAAACAGTCGTATGCAACTCGCCTATAATGGTAATTCAGACACTCGTATGTAAATTATAAAACTCGCATACGCTCGTTTTATAAACATACTCGTGTCTTAATTATTGCCGTTATAGGCTCGTTGCATAATGTACAATTAAAATCTGGGAATCGTTGATCAAATTGTTCTCTGAGGTCTGAATGAATATCCACATATGCTTGGTTTTTCCTGGGGTGTTGTGGAGGGTTTTGTGTTAAAGATCTGCTTCAGACTGGTGAAGTGCTTGTATTCAAACTGGTTACAATTCTTTTCCCACAGCTTGAACTCTTTTGAAAATGACGTCACATCTGAAATCATTCCACCAATGTCCTCGTCTGTGCCTTGAAGCTGCAAGTTCAAACCATTCAACTTTTCATTTATCTCAGTGAGGAAGGCAAAATCTTGTAGCCATGTACAATCTTCGAGTTCAATGAGAGGCTCACCCCCTTCTTTGAATAATTTTACTATTGCAGGAAGCAACTCTTTGAAACGTTGCAAAACTCTGCCTCTGCTGAGGCAACGAACCTCTGTGTGAAGCAACAGATCACCATACTGGCATTCTAACTCTTCTGTTAGTTCTCTTAGAAGTGCATGCGCTCTTATTTTATTTACTACTTTGACAACTGTTCTCTTGACATTGTTCATACTTAAGAACTTTCCACATAATGATTGCTGGTGTATAATGCAATGATAAGACACAAACTTTGGTATATCGCTGTCTTTTCGACACAAAGCAATAAATCCATTTTCCACGCCTATCATTGCAAGAGCTCCATCCATAGCTAGGCCCACCAACTTCTTCACAGGAATATTTTCAGACTCAATAAGCTTTTTAAATGCCAAAAAATATATCCTTTCCGGTAGTGTCCCCGGTAAGCGGCACAACCTTTACCAGCTCTTCTTTTGTTTCAAAATTTTCAAATACCATTCTTACAAAAAGGCCAATTGAGCTGTATCAACTACAGTATATCAGTTGATTCGTCAAGTTGTAAGGAAAAATAACTACAACGATCAAACTCAGTTTTCAGTTGTGAAACTACATCAGAGCTCATAGCTTCAACTCTTCGCATCACTCTATTAGCAGAAAGCTGAACAGATGTAATAGCAGACATAATCTCGGCTTTGTTTTATAAGTTGCCAAATAATGTATCTGTAGCTTACAAAAAGGCAGCTTTAATTAACTCACCATCTTCGAATGGTTTCTTATGTTGGGCAATAACCTTGGAAACCCAGAATGAAGCTTCTATGGCTGCCTTGTTCTTGTCCAGTGTCTTAAAGAAAGTAGATTGTTGCGCATTTAGTTGAGATTTCAGCAGCATAACCTTTTCTCTTCTCAGCGCTGAATTCGGCAGATAGTCTTTTTCAATTCCACTGTGAACGGTCTTGAAATGACGCTCAACATTTCCTTTCTTCCGAACTGAGACACTCCCATTGCAAAGGAAACACACGCATTTATCTTTCACTTGCGTAAAAAGTAATCGGTCTCCCATTTTGCATGAAACTGATATAATTTCGGCTCTTTGCTTGAACTAGCCATTCTAACAACACACAAGGAAATAGCCTAAACATCGAGCACGCATGAACTGAACACACACAACACAGACGTCGATCACACACCAGACACTGACTGACAGACCCAGGCGACGCGTAGTGGTAATAAGGGGGATGAGTAGTGCAGATTAGCCAACTCAAGCACTGCGTCTGAAATTTCCCCGCGAGCTTTCAAAATTTTCCCTGCGAGCTCCGGTTTGGTGACCACTGGGTTATACATTACCTTTGGCTACCTACTTTTAGCTACCTAAGGACAATTTCTTAACATTACTAGATGTTAACAGTTTGGATTTGGAGTGGGAGGTGGGTAGTAATTAAAATGTACAAGCAGTGTCCATACAATATTTGTTATTTATTTTAAATACATTTACAATATTTACACATAATACATTTTTGTTGTTGTTATAAATTGTACAGTTGGTTTTATTTGTTTTCTATTTTTTATTGTTAAGTATGAATACCATTTTTTTTTGTTGCTTGATTGGTGATGTTTTCTATTTTGTAGTACTATTGTTTTATTTCCTGAATTGTTTTTGTTTTATGTATTTGCTACATGCAGGTAAAGCATTTTCATATCCATAACGTATCTCTTTAAGCATGGTTAATAATTGAGTAATGACCATTGGCATGTGTACCTATACCATTCGAATCAATCACTCTTTTATCATCACTAGGACACAAAGCAATTTTGTTTAGTCCTATAGAATATATGTCATGTTGCTTAGAAGCGATAATGTTCATTGGTATTCTTTTTACCTCGTATTTCATAACACAATCCTTATAATGTTGAAGGCTTATACAATTTTTGTCAACGCCTCTGCTAATACCTTTAATCTCTTTCATTTCTTTACCATTTATGTCTAAAGCATACATTTTAGCTCTACGTCCAACAAATGCTATAATATGTCCACAAGCCTCGTCTTTAAATTTTCCTAATGTTTTCTTGTTTGATGTTGAGTAACACACATGATTAGTAGGATAATCAGATGTGTCCAGGTGTTCTAGGAAATCCAACTTGTCTTGATATCATCATCATCGGCTTTAACTCGAATCCGAGTATAAATCTTCTTCCTTCAGTCCAGTTTGTGGATGTGTTTACGGTGACTAAAGAGTCCAATCCTGGCATGGAACAAGCGACCACACAAGTCACATAGTATTGCTGGAGGAGAACGTGGTTGGGCTGCTCAAAGTATCCTAGCTTGACGCTTGGCCTCTTCATGTATGCGTCGATCCCTTTCAAACGTCTTTACAGTATCCGAGATGGTACGGCGCCAAGTTGAGCGGTCTTCAGCCAGCATGTCCCAGGTTTGAGAATCAAGACCTGTCAATTTCAGGGTCTGCTTAAATTGGTCCTTGTAGCGCCTCTTAGGACCACCATGAGGTCTGGTGCCATAGCATAACTCACCATATAGCATTTGACGAGGTAATCTCACATCATCCATCCGATGGACATGACCAATCCATCTAAATTGGTGACCTATTATGGATGATTCTATGCTGTTGATTTGAGCCTTTTCCAGAACAGCATTATTGGCAATGCGGTCTTCCCATTTAATCCTCAGGATTGATCGGAGTTTTTGTAGGTGGAAACGCTCAAGCTTCCTAAGATCACGTCGGTAAAGGGTCCACGTTTCACAGCCATACAACAATGTAGAAATGACTACTGCTTTGTACACCATAAGCTTTTTACTCATGGACAGATCATTATTCTTGAAGACACTGTGCGCTAATCGTCCATATGCTGCATGGGCTGCGCCAATTCTCTTATCCACATCCTGCTCACAGGTACAGCTCACAGAAATGGTACTGCCCAGGTACGAGAAGTGGTCAACCTGTTCTAATGGCAAATTTGAGATGGAGATATTGAACTGAGAAAGAGGTGTGCCTGGTGAAGGTTGTGCCAAGACTTTAGTCTTATTGACATTTATGATAAGACCAAAGCGATCACATGCACTTTTGTAACAGTTAACTGACTCTTGCAGCTCTTCTGGTGTGAGAGTTGACGACGCAGCATCATCTGCATACAACATGTTAGTAACCTTAGTAACCTGAGTTTTCCTCAAGGAGCGGAGACGAGTTAGGTTGAAAAGCCCTCCATCAAAACGATACTTGACCTCCACACCTGGGATGTTTGTGGGTGAATCATAAAGCATTGCAGCCAAGTACAGCGCAAAAAGCGTTGGAGCCAGTACACATCCTTGTTTCAGTCCATGGGTAATGGGAAATTCATCGGACATCTTATTCTGATGGCAAACCTGACCTGTCATGCCATCATGGAGAGCCTTGGTTAGATCTACAAAACGCTGAGGGCAACCAAACCGCTTCAGCACTGCCCACATGGCTGGTCTTGGAACCGAATCAAAAGCCTTTTCCAAGTCATAAAAGACTAAGAAGAGTGGATTCTGTTGTTCTCTACATTTTTCTTGTAGCTGTCTCACACAGAAAATCAAGTCAATTGTGCTTCTGGAAGTTCTAAATCCGCATTGTGACTCTGGGAGGATCCTCTCAGAGATAACCTTGAGGCGGTTAAGTAGAATTCTTGCAAGAATCTTCCCCACAATTGAAAGCAGTGATATACCACGGTAGTTGCCACAAACACTGCGATCACCCTTTTTAAAGATAGTGACGATAGTGGCATTCTTAGGTCTCCAGGTACCTTTCTTGATTCCCATATTCTGAGGATAAGGATGCAAATTCTTGTTTTGAGGGAATGACCTCCGGCTTGAATTAGTTCCAGTGGGATGTTATCTGGGCCAGGTGCTTTTCTGGGTTTCAATTGGGTGAGAGCTGCACTGAATTCATGATAAGTAGGAGGTACTGCCAACCACAGTTGTTCAGGTTGTTGCGGCACATCACAGAGGAAGTCTTCAGCAGCTTCTGATGGACGATTTAGGAGATTGGAGAAGTGCTCCTTCCAGCGTTCCAAGATTTCTTGACTATCAGTAAAAGTATTAGAATTATCAGCGATTTTCAGTGTACCTGATGATGAGCGAGATGGTCCATATATTTCCTGAGTACGGCATAGAAGTTCCTCAAGTCTCGAGCATCCGATAATCTCTGCAGTTCCTGAGCCTTCTGTTGCCACCAAGTATTTTTAATCTGCCTTATCTGCGTCTGGCATTTACCCTTGAGTTCCAGTAGTTTATCTCTCTTTGTGTTGGAAGTTGGGTCTTGAAGATGGGCAAGATAGGCATTCCTTTTGGCATTGATCAGAGACAGAATTTCCTCATTGTTGTCATCAAACCAGTCTTGTATTTTCCGCACTATAAAACCAATGGTTTCCTCAGCTGACTGTGTGATAATCTTCAGTAATGTGGCCCATTCTTGCTGAATATCATTTGTTACTGGATTTTCTGATAACTGGGTGACGATCCTGTTTCCAAAATGTTTGTACATGGATTCATCCTGAAGTTTGGATGTATTAAACTTCTTTCTTGGCAATGTTCCTAGGTGGTTTAGGTCTGATGGATATCCTGAGCTTACATATAAGAAGTTTATGATCTGTCCAACAATCGTCGATATTTCTTGCTGTTCTGGTAATAAGAGTGTCCTTCTTATCACATTGCCGTGTAATGATATAATCAAGAATGTGCCAATGTTTGGAACGAGGATGCATCCACGTGGTTTTGAAGCGGTCAGGTAGCCGGAACTGCGTGTTGGTAATGAAAAGTTCGTGTTCTGCACAAAGACCAAGAAGCAACAGTCCATTGGGATTACATTTTCCAAGTCCCTGTTTGCCCAATACATTATTCCATGGCCTGTGATCTTTCCCAACTCTGGCATTGAATTCAACGAGGAGCAAGAGTTTATCTGCAGATGGTACCATGGAGATGATTTCACATAGCTGATTATAGAACTGAGACTTTAATTCATCATCAGAATCTAAGGTAGGAGCATAGGCAGAGATGAGTGTCATAATGGAACCTCCTGAGAGTGGTATGCGGAGAGTCATGAGCCTTTCGCTGATTGCAATGGGTGTATGTTGGTGATAATTTACCAGTTTGGTCTTCACAGCGAAGCCCACACCATGAATACGACATTCACCCTCCTCCTTTCCTTTCCAGAAGATGGTATATCCTGTTCCAGATTCAGTAATCTTGCCTTCAGAAGACAGCCTAGTTTCACTGAGAGCAGCAATGTCAACGTTGAGTCTTGATAACTCATGAGTTACGAGAGCTGACCTTCTCTCAGGTCTAATGTTATTGTCCAAATCAAGCAAGGTTCTGATGTTCCATGATCCAATAATCAATTTGTGATTCTTTACTGTTTTTGAGTTTTGACCGCATTTCGACACATTACCTGCTGAGTGCGGTTGCCCAACCGGACCAAGATTGTGACTTCCGATTTTTAGCCCACCTTTTCTAGGGCCTTCCCCATGTGGGGTGGGCAGCGGTGATCCTAAATAGGCCTGCCCAAACACAGATGTAGGACCGAATTCCTGAGTAGTCACAGAGTCTCCGGAAGACGACCATCACACATCTGCTGCCAACTTGCAGGTCTGAACTAGGGGCTTCCAGTTACACCCATAACCTGCCCCCACCGTCCATATCCCATCGCCGTTGGACTTTGAAAAGTGACGTTCGGAAGAAGTGCCACTGGCGTGAATTTGTTTAGGGTGGATCTCAGCTTGCCAGGACGAGACCCACACACTATGATCTCTGAGCCTTATCCTGCGGCTCACGAGGAATGAGACATGCAGGACCGAACACAGAGACTGCAACGAACTGCCGCATACTCAAGTACTACTGAGGTGCGCCTTTAGAGCCAGTCCGTCTGGCGTGGCCTCTTCCGCCTCTATGACCGTTGGGAGCCATGAGAGTGATTGGCTCCTCGTCCGCTCATTTTGCCGTTGGGCCAAAACCTGCCCATCATAACTATGGACAATAGTTTGCCCTATTAAACCTGAGCAATAGGCTGCCCCTTCCGCCAACCACACTGTGCCAGAGTTCACCTCTTTCACTGCAGGTACCGTTGAGGACTTCACCGTAACCCTGGCAAGGGACCCTAACAAGGTACTACCAGCCAGGCCAGCTGGACCAGGGTTTTTTAAAGAGGTGTTACTCCTCTATCACTCCCTACTTGATCATACTATATATATATACTGTAACACTGTAGTGCTTATACTATATAAGATATCACCACTACTCCATGTACTGTATTAGAGTAGTACTGTATAACATTATACTATGTGCTATTGCACCACACTGTCCCACTCCTCTAGTAGTAATACCTACACTGTATAACATTACACTATGCGCTATTTCACCACACTGTCCCACTCCTCTAGTAGTAATACCTACACTGTATAACATTACACTATGTGCTATTGCACCACACTGTGTCACTCCACTGGTAGTAATACCAACACTGTATAACACTACACTATGTGCTATGGCACCACACTGTGTCACTCCACCAGTAGTAATACCTACACTGTATAACATTACACTATGTGCTATTGCACCACACTGCCCCACTCCACTAGTAGTAATACCAACACTGTATAACACTACACTATGTGCTATTGCACCACACTGTGTCACTCCACTAGTAGTAATACCAACACTGTATAACACTACACTATGTGATATTGCACCACACTGTGTCACTCCACTGGTAGTATTACCAACACTGTATAACATTACACTATGTGCTATTGCACCACACTGTCCCACTCCTCTAGTAGTAATACCAACACTGTATAACACTACACTATGTGCTATTGCACCACACTGTGTCACTCTACTAGTAGTAATACCTACACTGTATAACATTACACTAGGAGCTATTGCACCACACTGTGTCACTCCACTAGTAGTAATACCAACACTGTATAACATTACACTATGTGCTATTGCACCACACTGTGTCTTGATATACATCTTGGGTGTTAATCAAATAAATGAACAAGTCGGTATCCATATACACGAGTTTAAGATTGTTCATTCCATAATAGGGTAGCAGGACATCATAGTGGTGGGAATACATTAGAGTTTTTGAAATATCCTGTATACACATTCCAATTTATATATCGACTTATTGAATACAATGTTACGTTTAGCCATGTGGAAAGCAGCTAGGTTAGGACCATAAATTGTTCTGTCAATAAATGTCGGCTTTGCTATTAGACTTTCCGCCTTTTTGCTGTCAGTCACAAGACGTATGTCTGTTCTTTTATGAATATTTTCCTTTGTTTTCCCAAAAATAGCAATGTTGAATAATTAGTACAGATTTTTCTAAAAATCATTTTGGCTTGTTTTCTAAGGTTGTTATTATAATCAACGTATGCCTTTAGCCAAGGTCTTTGTTTAAACTTTAACACACGATGAATTTTTATCAATTTTAGCCCATCACCTAGATCTTGTTTAAGTGTCATGTAGCGAACAACGTATCGCCTTCGATTTCCAAGATGAGGAATTAGTTCTTTCAGAGACGAATCCTTAGGTTGTGTACTCTCTGGTAGGAAAGGTAAATCGTTGTGTAGATCATGAAGGTCAGATGGGTAATCAACATCTACGTCTACAATGTATCCCACAGGATCGTCTTCCTTTGGTTTTTCTAGATCGACAGTATCTGGAGAAACCCACTGAAATCCACCATAAGGAAGGGAGTGGCACATAGCCCACCCGTATTGTTTGTTGGCATCATCATAGGTAATAAACTGCGATGGTTTCTCAGAATCTTAGGTTTCCATGTATTTATTGTTAGCTTTTGCATACCGATGAGACACCTGGCATATGCCTCCACGTATTCCAGACTCGATTAGAAGAATCTGATCGTAATCCTGTAGCAATTCCAGTTCAATTCCTGTGTAAAGGAGCATTGCCTCGAAACTTAAACCAGGCGAAGTAAAAAAGTGTGCAGCATCCACTCGGTTTGTTCCTAGTGTTTTATTTCTAAACCTTTCAAAGCTGCCTGCAAGAAGGAGTACATCTGAAGTTAGGTAGAGGTCACTATATTCCCCTAGAGTTTTAATGTTGAACTGATTCCACACATTTTTGGCATGTTCATAGTCTTCTTGACTAACATCTTCTTGACTTAATTTGTTAAAGAATACCTCTTTTGGAGGTAAACACGTTTCACTTAACTTTTCCCATGACTCAATGTAATCATAACAAAATACCCCTTTACGAGTCATGTGCGTTGCCTTTTCTGTTCCAAAGTACTTGTCTGTTTCAGGGTATGATGTTAACAAGAGTTTAGTGCTTTTCAGTCGGTCAACACGAATGTACCCAAAAGAGATGGGTTATGCCCTAATCCTGAAATAAATTACATGAGATTAATAAAACACTAGGATGACCAGTTTCGATCATCAAGCGATCATCATCAGATCCATTACACTTAGGCTACAAAAATCTATGTTTGAAATACAGGTGAAAATATTTACAATATGTACAATTATTTAGTTGCAGTATTGGTACTGCAACTGTCAGCGTATGCTAAATGCAGTATATATGTTAGGTGAAATGCTAAATGGTGATAGCTATCCGGAGATTGTACTTTAGAGAGATTATATGGTTGTAAACTATGGTTAAACTATAAAATTTTTGGCTAACTACTTATCTGATTGTCTTCCGTATTACAGCTACTCGCAGTTTTCGTGCTCACTGGAACTCGCTATGCGGTCGACTGCGGTGGTTATCTTAACGACTGGTTTTTCCCTGCCTCCTCCCCCCTGTCCCTACGTGCTGTGGGGAGTGATAGCGATGTGTTTATGTGAGGTGTTGCCAACCTAGATAAGATGTATGTTATTGAATGAGGTGGGTCCACAACTATTAAAGACCGTGGATTGGCCCTCGCCACGCGTGGAGCATAACCCATTCGAACTAAGCGTTGACGGTCTTATGAGGACGTCCCGGCACCTTTAATACTGCCGCGAATATGGGCCTTGGTTTATTGCAGAAGCAAAGTACATCGTACACCTGATCCAGATAACATTTACCTATTAAAAACCCCCTAATTTCCCCCCTTTTTTATCTAGCTTGGCTGTGTCGCTAAATTGTGTTTTGTTTACGACAGGGTGTGTTTTTAGTAGCGTGAAGAGGGGTGAGCTCTCCATGCACGTGTGTTCATTTAGATTGTTGGGATTGTTTCGTTTGGCTAGGTGTATCTCGATTGCTTCCTTTATGTCAAGAGCTCTGCCTTTCGATTCGTGATGGATTATTTTAAGGTCCGACTCTATGTTGGTAAAGCTGTGCCCTGCGTCACACATATGTTCGCACACGGCTGAATGTGTTCCGTATCTTATCGCATTCCTATGTTCATTATAACGTGTGTCTACTCGCCTTCCACTCTGCCCGATGTAATTAGCTTGACAATCGGTGTCTTGGCACGTTATAGAATATACCCCTGACCTTGAATACGGGTCACGTTTATTTAGATTACTATTTAGGAGGTGCCTAGCGGTTGTGTTTTTCGTCGTGAAAGCTATCTTTATGCCTTGTTTTTTGAATAGGTTAGTGATTTTATATGTATTCGCATTCACATAGTTGAAACGCGCAAATTTTTTCTCATTACTGTCCGGTTTGGGAATCGTTTTATCTTTATTTTTATGTTTGGCTATAATTTGATTTATTTTGCTTGGCGAGAAGTTGTTTTCCTTTGCTATTTGCATAATAGTTCTTATTTCCTTATTATAGTTGTCTTTTGACATGGGTATGTTTAAAGCTCTGTGCACCATTGAATTGAAACCCGCTAGTTTGTGCGTACTGGGGTGATTAGACTGATTGTCGATTGCATGCGAGGTTTGTGTTGCTTTCCGGAATATGGAATATGATAGGTCGTTGTCTTTACGTTCAATAGTTATATCGAGATAGTTTATTTTTCGGTCTATTTCGGATTCCTTAGTGAATTTGATAGAGTGGTGAAGGCTATTAATGGATTGGAGAATTGTTTCTTCGCTTGTTAGTTCAGTATCGTAGATGCAAATTACATCATCTACGTATCTTTTCCATATTACTATTCCCTTTGTTGAAGTCTTTTCTAAGAACGCATTTTCTAGTGCATTGATGAAGATGTCAGCGATTAACCCACTTAGTGGCGATCCCATTGCTAGGCCTTCTCTCTGTGTGTATATTTTATTGTCGAATTGAAACACGTTTTGGGTGAGAACGACCCTCAGTAATCTCACAATCTCTTCAATTTCTTTTACCGAATTGTTGGATTTTAAGTTGTTTTCGATAGTGTTGATTGCTTCAATAATCGGAATATTGGTGTACATGTTAGTTACGTCGAAGGATACTAGCCTGAAGCTAGGGTTCATTTGTAGGGTGTTCAATGCTGTTACTAGTTCTGTTGTGTTCTTTACAGAGTTGTTTTTGTCGTTGGAAAGACGGCATTTTAAGATTTTTAGTAACTCTTTGCTGATTTTGTAATTAGGGGCATTCCTACAATTGACTATTGGTCTCATTGGGCATTCCTTTTTGTGTATTTTTGGTTGTCCCCTCAATGACGGTATTTTCGGGTTCATGTTTATTAGTTTTGATTTTTCGGCTTTGGTCAGTATGTATTCTGTTTCTTTTAGCGCATTTTTTATTTGTTTTTGGAATTTGTAGGTGGGGTCTTTTGTTAATTCCTTGATTTCGTTGTTGTTTAGGAATTCGACTGTTTTTTCAATGTATTCTGTTTTGTTCAAAATTACTGTAGTGTTTCCCTTATCTGCTTTTGTGATGATTAAGTCATGTTCTTTTATTTTTTGTTTCAACGACTTTATTTCTTTGAGCTGTTTGTTGTTTTGAATGTTATTGCTATCGCCCTCTCGTTTGAGGATTTTTTTGGCTTCGTTGGTGGCGAGATTTTTGGTTAATTCCCTGTCTTCTGCTGGGAGCTTGTGACTGGCTATCTCAATATCTGTGATTAACTGTTTTATATTGTGGTTCGTGTGTGCGTCTGTGCAGTTGTATTTCAAACCTTTGTCTAACATATTCATTTCACCTTGAGAAAAGGTTACGTTCGTTCTGTTGTTTACTCTGCTGTGGAAATTGAATTCATTGTTATTCGTGTGTTGTTCGTTAGATTGATGGTTCTGTGTTTCTCCTAGTTTTCTTAATTTATTTTCTAGCGTTTCATGCTTCCTCGTTGCTCTGATTTTGATGTTGTCATGTAGGTGCTCGGTGAAGCTGTCCCATTGGGCCGCGTGCCAGAAATTACTTAGTTGCAATTGAATGTCGTATAATTGTTGGTTAATTTTTTGCTTTCTTATGTATGCAAATCTTAATTAGTTTTTTATCCAAAGCGCTTTGGCTTGTTTGGTTGAAATGATCGTGGCTGGTGTGTTCGGTACGGTTTTAATTGGTACGTATTTAGGGGTGAGGTTTAGTTCTATACATTTTTTGTTGAACCAAATTGACTTGTCTAAATTCATGAGTTTAAGCCTGAGTGATTTGAATTTCTTGGCTTCACGATTTGCCTGACTAGCCGTGAACATTGTGGTGTTTGAAGCCATATTTTCAGTGTTGCCTTAGTAAACAAGAGTTTAGTGCTTTTCAGTCGGTCAACACGAATGTACCCAAAAGAGATGGGTTATGCCCTAATCCTGAAATAAATTACATGAGATTAATAAAACACTAGGATGACCAGTTTCGATCATCAACATAGGTAAATGTTATCTGGATCAGGTGTACGATGTACTTTGCTTCTGCAATAAACCAAGGCCCATATTCGCGGCAGTATTAAAGGTGCCGGGACGTCCTCATAAGACCGTCAACGCTTAGTTCGAATGGGTTATGCTCCACGCGTGGCGAGGGCCAATCCACGGTCTTTAATAGTTGTGGACCCACCTCATTCAATAACATACATCTTATCTAGGTTGGCAACACCTCACATAAACACATCGCTATCACTCCCCACAGCACGTAGGGACAGGGGGGAGGAGGCAGGGAAAAACCAGTCGTTAAGATAACCACCGCAGTCGACCGCATAGCGAGTTCCAGTGAGCACGAAAACTGCGAGTAGCTGTAATACGGAAGACAATCAGATAAGTAGTTAGCCAAAAATTTTATAGTTTAACCATAGTTTACAACCATATAATCTCTCTAAAGTACAATCTCCGGATAGCTATCACCATTTAGCATTTCACCTAACATATATACTGCATTTAGCATACGCTGACAGTTGCAGTACCAATACTGCAACTAAATAATTGTACATATTGTAAATATTTTCACCTGTATTTCAAACATAGATTTTTGTAGCCTAAGTGTAATGGATCTGATGATGATCGCTTGATGATCGAAACTGGTCATCCTAGTGTTTTATTAATCTCATGTAATTTATTTCAGGATTAGGGCATAACCCATCTCTTTTGGGTACATTCGTGTTGACCGACTGAAAAGCACTAAACTCTTGTTTACTAAGGCAACACTGAAAATATGGCTTCAAACACCACAATGTATGATGTTAAGTTGGAAACTAAGTTTTCCAAACCACTTGGCATTAACCGAAACGTGTCCACAAATCGAAGCTTAACATTTCCTACATATTTGGTGAAGGAAATGTACTTTTCTTTGGAGTTAGCGATAACATCCACTCTCTCAGTAGTACAACCCAAATGCTTTACAGTGAAATTTGCGTCGTAGCCACTCATATTATGTAGAAATACAGGAACGGGGTTACGTGTTTTACACCTCAAATTACAGTTATTGTGCGCACTTTCACGGTATTCCCCTGTAATATGGCAATGGTCTCGAAATTTCTAGTCCTCTTTGGTTAATGGTTTTTGACACAAATAAGTTAACAAGTTTCAGAACAATGGAACTCTGCTTCTTGATCCTCAGTTAAGGCCTTTGAACATTTAAGTTGTAAAGGCGATCAATTTCATTAGCTATTGAGATCAAACCGTCCATAAACTTTTCTGCAGCGTCAAGACCACGATAAATAACAGGTTGGCTTGGAAGGTTTGTCTTTATGTGTTCCACAGCTGGTGAGGGATTAACGTATATACCAATGCTCATAGGAACAAGACTCTGGTATGGGACTGTATAACTTGCTTCAGGATTGGGTAGACGTGTTTGATATGGTAATTGAGTATACTTTCGAAATCTGCATAGATAACGTAAGGTATTCTCAGCATTTTTTCCTCCATTTAAGAATTTGACAATGGGTTTTTTAATAGGCATTTCAACCCTAGCAATGTCATGCTGGACACACAAAGCTCTATGTTCTTTCAATTTTTCGATTCCTTGTTGTCCATATCGATTATCAAAGTGAGTAAAACACCGTTTACACGTATATATTTTAAATTCATGGTGGGTATTCTGATGTGCTACTAGATTATCAAAATCTTTGATAAAGACGATGTGGTTCTGGCCGGATGAAGAACTCATCAGAAGAAGGTCGCGATGGTATTGTAGCTCATGATCCACAACCTTTAGAGGAAACAGTTTATTGTCTTTTTCCAGTCCAAATGTATTTGAGGATATGTCGTTGGCTTTCTCAAATTTGGGAATGTCAGCTAATGACGTAGGAAACGATATCACTGAAAAATCATACTTGTTTTCCAGGTCCTTGTATTTGCTAACACGTTCAGCTTTCGTTTTAACCAGTTTAGCTATAATGGCATATATAAAACACTTTTCTTCCTTTAAGTTTTTAGGATTAATGCAGGCTTTTCTTGCTTTTATAGCTGCCGGTAATGGAATATATGTGCTACCACGCAAGGAATTGTACTTATTTATTTTCAATCGTACTCCTTCCACTGCTAACAAAACCCAATTACTGCCTTTTATCTCAGATTCTTCCATTTCAGTAGTTAACTTTGTAAATTGTGTTTCCATGAAACTACTTACGTCTATTTCCGAAAATAGGGCCTGATTTCGTGTTTTAAAAGCCCGATCTGTAATTTCGGCGGGAGATGTATGAATAAATCTACACTCAGCCAGAGGATTAACTTTTATCGACTAGTGTTTTGCTAGTTTTTGGTGCATAGCTTGTATTATGTGCTGTTTGGACTCTCTAAGGTATGAATTTAAATCCTTACACATATTCCAACGTATGATATAGGATTTAAGTGGACCTTCGAAAGATGTCTCATATTCAATAACTCCATTTTTGTTTGGGACCATTGAAAATAGGTTTAAGTTTAGTAGGCTCCGCTTTTTGTCTTTTAGCTGCCGACACAACATTACAACATTCTTCATGCCGACGTCCGCTGTACACAAAATTGAATGTACTACCATAGGTCTTGCACTCTTGGAATTCATCACACGATACTTCATGTCGCTTCCTATGATAGTCTCGAAGAAAGGTATTTCCATACTCTTTACACATATAGCTAGGAATGGGTTCTTCCATCGTAAATGTTGATTTTTGCAAACAGCTGCTTACTGCGTATTACAGGGCTAGAGGATGGTCGGTGAGACGGTCTTTCACGATGTGAACACCGTGAGAGTTAGTAGTCAACTGGTGATATTCTAGTTAAGGGTCCTCTAATATACCATAGTGTAGACCAACAGCTCTTTACAGCGTATGACCAGGCTGTAGGCTAGACAGTGAGACGGTCTTTCACGATGTGAACACTGTAACAAGTAGTAGTAAACTGATTGTATTCTTGCTAAGGGTTTTCTAATATATCATAGTCAAGACCAGCAGCTACTTACTGTGTAGTACAAGGCTGTACAATGGTTGTTTTGACAGTCTTTCACGATGTGAACACCGTGAGAGGTAATAGTCAACAGGTGATATTCTTGCTAAGGGTCCTGTAATATACCCCTAGTTAAGGGTAACAGCTGCTTACAGCATATGACAAAGCTAAAGACTGGTTGTTTCAACGGTCTTTCACAATGTAAACACTGTGACAAAATAAGAATATTTTCAATTGACTACCTGTCACGTATAGAAAAAAAACAGAAACACACCGAGTGGATGCAGCACACTTTTTTACTTCGCCTGGTTTAAGTTTCGAGGCAATGCTCCTTTACACAGGATTTGGACTGGAATTGCTACAGGAATACGATCAGATTCTTCTAATCGAATCTGGAATACGTGGAGGCATATGCCAGGTGTCTCATCGGTATGCAGAAGCTAACAATAAATACATGGAAACCTATGATTCTGAGAAACCATCGCAGTTTATTACCTATGATGATGCCAACAACCAATACGGGTGGGCTATGTGCCACTCCCTTCCTTATGGTGGATTTCAGTGGGTTCTTCCAGATACTGTTGATCTAGAAAAACTAAAGGAAGACGAACCTGTGGGATGCATTCTAGACGTAGATGTTGATTACCCGTCTGACCTTCATGATCTACACAACGATTTACCTTTCCTACCACAGTGTACGCAACCTAAGGATTCGTCTCTGAAAAAACTAATTCCACATCTTGGAAATCGAAGGCGATACGTTGTTCACTACATGACACATAAACAAGCTTTAGATGATGAGCTAAAATTGTTAAAAATTCATCGTGTATTAAAGTTTAAACAATGACCTTGGCTAAAGGCATACGTTGATTTTAATAACAACCTTCGAAAACAAGCCAAAAATGATTTTTAGGAAAATCTGTACAAATTATTCAACAATGCTATTTTTGGCAAAACAAAGGAAAATATTCATAAAAGAATAGACATAAGTCTTGTAACTGACAGCAAAAAGGCGGAAAATCTAATAGCAAAGCTGACATTTATTGACAGAACAATTTATGGTCCTAACCTAGCCGCTTTCCACATGGCTAAACGTAACATTGTATTCAATAAGCCTATATATATTGGAATGTGTATAATGGATATTTCAAAAACTCTAAGGTATTCCCACCACTATTATGTCCTGCTACCCTATTATGGAATGAACTATCTTCAACTCATGTATATGGATACCGACTCGTTCATTTATTTGCTTAAAACACCCAAGATGTATATCAAGACAAGTTGGAGTTCCTAGAACACCTGGACACATCTGATTATCCTACTAATGATGTGTGTTACTCTACATCAAACAAGAAAACATTAGGAAAATTTTAAGACGAGGCTTGTGGACAAATTATTATAGCATTTTTTGGACTTAGAGCAAAAATGTATGCTTTAGACATGAATGGTAAAGAAATCAAAAAGATTAAAGGTATTAGCAGAGGCGTTGTCAAAAATTGTATATGCTTTCAACATTATAAGGATTGTGCTATGAAAAACGGGGTACAAAGAATACCAATGAACATTATCGCTTCCAAGCAACATGACATATCTTCTATAAGACTCAACAAAATTGCTTTGTGTCCTAGTGATGATAAAAGAGTGATTGATTCGAATGGTATAGGTACACATGCCTATGGTCATTACTCAATTATTGACCACGCTTAAAGAGATACGTTATGGATATGAAAATGCTTTACCTGCATGTAGCAAATACATAAAACAAAAACAATTCAGGAAATAAAACAATAATACTACAAAATAGAAAACATCACCAATCAAGCAACAACAAAAAAATGGTATTCATACTTAACAATAAAATAGAAAACAAATAAAACCAACTGAACAATTTATAACAACAACAAAAATATATTATGTGTAAATATTGTAAATGTATTTAAAATAAATAAAAAATATTGTATGGACACTGCTTGTACATTTTAATTACTACCCACCTCCAACTCCAAATCCAAACTGTTAACATCTAGCAATGTTAAGAAATTGTCCTTAGGTAGCTAAAACTAGGTAGCCAAAAGTAAAGTATAACCCATGTATTACCTATAAGCTTTGGGATAAGGTATACAGCCTTGTTATATGTAATGAAAAATAGTGTTTTGCAAATATGAACCTTCGACATGGACTAAATGAAAAACATGTAATCAATAAAATTGAAAAATCCATGTTTCCATACTGACAAAATTAAAAAACTTAAAACTGAAATTTTAAAAACTGTAAATGGGAAATTGGCAAATTGCAATATGTGAAATATGAAAATGAATAAAAAAATATTGTATGGACACTGCTTGTACATTTTAATTACTACCCACCTCCCACTCCTAATCCAAACTGTTAACCTCTAGTAACGTTAAGAAATTGTCCTCAGGTAGCTAAAACTAGGTAGCCAAAAGTAAAGTATAACCCATGTATTACCTATAAGCTTTGGGATAAGGTATACAGCCTTGTTATATGTAATGAAAAATAGTGTTTCGCAAATATGAACCTTCGACATGGACTAAATGAAAAACATGTAATCAATAAAAATGAAAAATCCATGTTTCCATACTGACAAAATTAAAAAACTTAAAACTGAAATTTTAAAAACTGTAAATGGGAAATTGGCAAATTGCAATATGTGAAATATGAAAATGAATAAAAAAATATTGTATGAACACGGTTTGTACATTTTAATTACTACCCACTTCTCCCCACTCCTATTGCAAAATGAACTTTGTACATGGACTAAATCAAAAACATGTAAACAGCAAAATTGGGAAATCCATGTTTCCATATTGACAAAAATAAAAAAAACTTTAAACTTACATTTTTTAAAACTGGAAAAGGGAAATTGGGAAATTGACAAATGTGTAAACAACAAAAATGGAAAATCCATGTTTCCATATCATGAAATTCGAAAACTTAAAACTGACATATTATAAACTAGAAATAGGAAATTGGGAAATTGACAAATGTGTAAACAAAAACATGAAGAAAAAATTAAGCCTGTTGGGGTAGTGAACATGTTGTACAGTAGCCTATAAGACTATCATAAGGATAGTTGCATGTGTCCTTATGTACTTTGTGTATGTGCATTAGCCTTTGGATTAGCTTAAGTTAGGTTTGGTAAAGTAAGGTTAGGTTAGGTGAGGTTAGAAATGAGACCTTGATGTTTATACCTTTTGGAAAATCTAAAATGTAAAATCTAAAAAACTAAAACCTAAAATAAAAAAATAAAAATGTAAAATCTAAAATGTAAAATTAAAAAAAAACTAAATTGCAAAATCAAAAATCTTAAAATCTAAAAATAAAAATCTAAAATGTAAAAATAAAAAAATCTTACATGCATTAATTTAAATCTTTAAACGAGGTTTCTATAGGTTAGGTTAGGTTAGGTGAAGTTGGGTTAGGTTAGGTGAAGTTAGGTTAGGTTAGGTTATATCTAAGTTTATTATTTGTGCTCACACATTTGCTCACACTTTTTTGATCTTACTTTTTTCTCTCACTTTTTGCTTGCAATGTTTTTTTTGCTCTCACTTTTTGCTCTATATTTGCTCACACTGTCAAGTTAGGTTAGATTAGGTTAGATGATGTTTGTTAGGTTAGGTTTGGTTAGATTAGGTTAGGTTAGGTGAAGTTGGGTTAGGCAGAATGCCGGAGATATGAATCAAAACCCAGCTCCTGTCAGTTTTGCCTCACAAGGCTGAGTGTACCCCGTTCCACTCCCGAGACCAGAAATTAAATTTCTTGGCAGAGCCAAGAATCGAACCCGGTCCTTCGCAGTAACATCCAAGAATCCTATCCACAACACCAAGAGGTGGACAATATAAGGCTAGTCTCGATTGTACATGATCAATCAATAATTACCTAATAATAATAATAATAATAATAATAATAATAAAAATAATAATAAATATTCCATTTAGCAACTACACGGCCGACCTCTCCTTGTGACGTCATTGACGGTCTCAGAGCGTAGCGGCCATCTTGCCCATTAGCCCCTGGCCCAGCTATTACTGACCCCTCCATAAGAAAAACATAGGGCTGGTTGCACGCGGCGGCCATCTTGCCCATTAGCCCCTGTCCCAGAACCGGCCTTTATATCCTACTTATTCATTTTATTTATATCTTTATGGGTGTTAAAAAACTGGACAGCATAGCCGAGCAGTTGATCCCAGGTTTGGCAACGCCGGCCACGATGGCAGCGCACTCTCACGGCCCATCCAAGATGACCCCCACCCCTCCCTTCAAACCCCACCTGCACTATCTTCAGTATTCCCTTAAATTCCGAACAGATATTACCCAAATTTACCAGATTTTCCTCAAAGACCAGCATTACTTACTAATGCCATGCCGCTCTCTGCCAACCTCCCTTGCTCATCTCTTATTCTCTTCCTTTCCAGATGACTTACGAGAGTCATGTAACTTACCAAATTAATAAAAATCACCATATTTCCTATTATCACCAAATTCTGTAACTCATCAAATTAACCAAATTCCACCAAAATCCTTCCATAAATACTAAGATTCTCCAACAATTCTTAAACAAATCTTCAAATCACCCTCATTCTGGGGGTGGGGATGGTGGGGGATAGGGGTCAGGAGTAGAGAAGGGGGTATGCAAGCATCTACCATAACGTTTGAAAACCCCGCCATCATAGAGGAGCCAAGGTGTATGCGCACAAATAATCCTTAATTTCGCTGGGGGTGCGGGTAGTTTTTATCCTAATGGCATATAGACTTGTCCCTTAGTTAGAGAGGATGGAGCCCTTTGGTTCGATCCCTCACTCGACTTCCTCCGATTACTCGTTCGGGGTTTCACACGACCTTGCCCCTGGATGTATCGCGGGTTGGGTATTCAGTTACCCCTGGGATAGAACCCCTCTACTTACGAGCACGGGCAACTGAACAGCAAGTAACTAGCGATGTGTTCATGTGACACAAATTAATTTGCTATATAATAGCCAAGTTGGAATATATATGTGTTATCATACTTCACTATTGAAAACCTTTTGGACGAATGGAGAGCACTATTTAGGGCTACACCCATTGTGTGCAGATGATTGATTTACCTAGCACATATTACATATAGTGCGGTCTGTTATAATGTACAGAAGGTGGCAACACTTTTAAGAACCTCACTACACAGCGCACACTTATCCAACTATCGGCATACCACTGCATGCCTCCCTTCTAGCGTCCCACATTTCAACTGGCACGATTTATTCTGAACGTTTACATTTATCACCACAATGGCTTCATCTCCCGAAGTAGTATTTAAAAATTCTCTACCCGTACTTGCAATCCAATTAGATTACACTATGTACACAGTATTTCTGAAATAATTTCAGGGCCTCTATTGACAATTGTTGTGTATGAATGCGAGGTATTCGGGCGTCACGATACATCATTAATTATTTTCTTAAAGAAACAACGTAGCCTCTACAATTAATCTTTGTCAGTCTTGCCTTTTATCCTTGTGCCGTGGAGTGAAGTCATTGCTTAACTGTTGAGATTTTGTTCCCAAGTGGAAGCCTATGGTGGGTGGCTAGACCTGGTATACGTTTTTTTGTGAGCATGGAATCTACTGGAGTTGTTCACATCGCAATGATGGGGTTTTAACCTAATCCAAATTTTCATGTATAGAGTTATGTTTTGAAATTACTCCTCCGCGATGGTAATGTAATATTACGTTAACCAATCACTTCCAGAATGAGAAAAATGGTAAACAGTTCAGTGAGCGACAGGAGAGTCAGCGAGACAGACGCGACACATCCATCCTCATCTCTTTTATAAAATACACAACTAGTCCGTTTCCATATTGCTAGTATTTGCGTGTGAGCGAAAATAATATAGTGTCATTTCGTTAAGTGAAATTAAGTGTTTTAGCCAAAGAATGAAACTCAAAACTTTGTGGCATGATTAAGTATCTCTATACAAATATTTTCTGAGTTTGCTCTGAATAATAATGAATTAATTATGCTTAATTAATAATAGTGTGTAAATGCGTGAAATTCATATTGAAGTCAAAAGTTTAGTACCCGCATTAAAAATGGAACTACCTAAACATTCCAACAAAGCGTGTCAATATAAAGTAATATGTTGTTGTATGTTAAACACTTACTCATTTAAGAGATTTCCAGTTGCACCTGCTTCATTCTGATTTTCTTCTTTTGCATCCTGGGGATAAGATGGAATAATTGTTGTCAGTGTTATCAACTTATACTTTTACACAATTGAAAACCCATGTATTTGTACAGCACTGCTCAGCTGAAGTGAATATATATGTAGTGAATTACTTTCTATTGTCCATCACATCCTAGAGCTAGAGATAAACTTTATACAGATAAATGGTTATAATTCCCAATTCCGATACTTATAATACACTTTTCGAGCCCAAGTTAATCGTAGAGCGAATGAAAATGCTAAGATCAGTGCACTAATAGCAGTATTAGCTTTAAGGATTGAGGACAAATGAACTTTTACTTTTAATTATTTTAGCCATAAGACCTTAAGAGAGGGCCAGACGACAATACAATAGACCATAACAGGTCCTGCTGTCCAACACGTGCACATTTCATTAAGTAACAAGCTACTAGATTGGCCGCGCGAGCATAAATTTTGAGAATGAAGGCATAAATCAATCATCCTTCAGAATATTATATAAGGCATTTCTTAATAATTCACTGCAATTTAATATCTTAATGTTCAGTAAGACGTTAGATTGAGTCAATTAAATGCCTCTATAGGGAGTCCATTGTAGAGCATACATTTAGCAAGGGAGATTAGAGCAACTAGTAACTCTACGAATTGTGTGTCTGCTAGTGTGCGGGAGCAGACAGTTAGCAACGGAGATTAGAGCAACTAGTAACTCTACGAATTGTGTGTCTGCTAGTGTACGGGAGCACACAGTTGGCAAAGGAGATTAGAGCGTCCGTTTGTCATCAACATAATTGTGAGAATACAAGTCTTAATCCCGAAATGCTGTTAGGTGATACGGTGATATCTTGAACATAAGCATGAAAATACTTACCTCTTTCAGATCTGAAGATGATGTTTCTGTTTTGTTGCAAGGAACGGTATCCGGAATAGAAGATTCCTCAATCTTAATATCCATGTGATGGTCTGTATCGTCCTGCAAAAAATTACTTATTTCTTTGTGTAGGTGGAATTATAGCTTACAGATGGCTTGTAAACTTGCACTGAAGGAATCAGGGAATAAAATAACAGAATGATAGTAATTCAACCCGGAATCTATAGTTTTCTTTCGTCTATGGCAACATGGCAAAGAACCTAACAGTTATTGTGCAAGTTTTATCAAAAAGCATTTCAGTTAGAATACACTCGCAAAACGTGGCCCTAGCATATTGTTACTAGTAATGATGGTCAGTATCGTCCTGCAATGGAATGACTTGTTTCACATATATGTTCCCCTTTTGAGTCGCTAATAGGTCTTCTATCGTCTTCTTCCGAAATTCAGAGCCTTCGCCTAACATGAAACCTTCATCTAGAAAGTGATTTCTTAACAATTTCATCAGATGGGGTACATGACAGAAAACCCACACATTTCTGTAACTGTCCACTGGATTGCTGAAAAGCTTTCATTACTGATTACATGTAGTTCCTCCCAGTCTTAAGTGTTTTCCATCCCGTATCACTAGCTACTGCGACAATACGAGTGCCACAACGCTCAACCTCGCTAATAACGTTTTGTAACAACTCTGAAATCATTATCACATCGAAGTCATAAAAAGAGGGCTGTTTCCATTTAGCAAACAACCCTCGGACCGTAGCTACCTGGGCGATACTGTGGGGTCCTAATAAGCGATCGTCTGATGATTCGTAGGATATTTGGCCGTCAATATTAATTTCATCAAACGACAAAAGAGCAATTTTCTCTGAGTCCTCGTAATTTGCTGCTCTGGTTTTCAACGGACAAAGTGCCTCTCTCAGAAATCTAAATTGTTAAATAACAAATACTGAGACTGCCGCAATTACATTGGGCACTAGAGAATCGCACCTCTTTATGCTGCATCAAATAAGTACTATAGTGTCTTTTGAAATAGTAGATTGTTTCAAATACCGATCAACGTATTTAATGAACAAAATGAAATTACTCGAACACTCAATAATTAAACAAACACCCGTTCTGCAATTTGGTCCGTGAAGGTGCTTGGGCTGTAGCTTGAGCCGGGAACTTTAATAGACGGATCAGCATCCGCACGCAATATTTTTCTCTGTGGTATTCTCAAAAGTTCATTTCTCAAATCTCGATCACAGTCTTCTGGACGGAAATGTATAGAACACACTCGAGCGTTATCGGGGTTGAATTTGTCACTTCGCTTACAGCGTAGCACCCACACTCGTCTGAGCTCCTCTCTCCTTTTGGAAACCTGTGATACATAACTCCAAAACCGGCGGTTTTGGTTCCCCAATGAGTGCACTGTGCGAAAGCACAATAACTTTGTATTTACTGATTTTACTCAAGGTTAACCACAAGGCACGATAAAACAAATCAAGTGTGCAACGGTTTTCTAGCTACACGCACGACTTTCAGCAACTATGCATTCTACTGTTGCAAGCCAACTGCCTGATGTTGACAGCATGTTCCCTCCGTGTGACGTCACCAGCAAGAAAGATGTCACGTGATGAGAAGCGCGGTCCCCCTAGGTCTTATAGTGTAGTGGAGGCAGCTCATGAGTTACCATGGGCCAGGGCTACAACAGATTACTGATGAACAGATCATGTTAAAGCAACTTGATAACAATCTCCGACAGGGTTTTAGCAGTCTTCTTTTGTCTATGCTTCATATTGGGAATTCGGACATGGTCATCAGCTCCCTTGCACTGGGGTGTATGTGGAAGCTTTGACTTTATTTGAGATACACACTATTTGGCCATACAAACTGAAAACTCTCCATAGTTTAAATCTCTATAATGTATTTAGGGTTCTGCATTGATTGTTCTTCTGATTTTAAGTAAGCCTTTACCGGTACTGTCCAACGCGAGGTCTCCTTAGCATGCCGCAGTGGAGAGGCAAACTTATCTGTTTACAGGAACTATGCTGAGATTGCTATTTATTGACAACATGGTTCAGTAGCATGGTTTACCACAGTCTCCAATTAAGTTATGGCTACATTTTTATAAAAACATAAGTAAACCTCTGTGGAATTTGTTACACCAGACCACATTTAATTGAAAGGGGGAGGAATGAAATTTTCTGATGGCATCTGGTTAGTTCCAGTATTAAACATAGGAAGAAGCTTCTCATTACCAAGCAATAAACTAAAAATATGCCCTAATAATTATAAAAATAAAACAAATTTTTTAGCATGATTATTTCCTGGACTTTTACTAATTAATTATTTACAAGTGCACTTTATGCCCTAAAGCTAAATGAATGCTTAACCATGGTGAGAATTCACTTGTTTTAAAGTACACTGCACACATCACTTGTTATTTTCAAACATGTGTTATTGTTGCAGATAGCTTTGGAGGAACCTCTAACAAAGCACAGAGCAAGCAGAAGGCACTGTCTGGAGAGGACAATGGGCAAAATGAGAAATGAAAGAATAATTAGAATATGAAAAGTTGAGCAGCAGAAACTGAAGAAAATAAAAATGTGCTAATGCATTACTTTATAAAAAGTAAATTAAAGTATCTAATGTTTATTGTGACCTAGTTATTAATATTGCAGGCCCTGATAGTTCATGAAATGTCACAATATTGTCCTCCATTGACTATCAAAGCAAAATAGTTTCCACAAATAAAAGAAAGGAATGTGTGAATGTACACCCTATAGCTACAGCTGGTATCTATTACAGTATTGTTATAGCATGTGATGCAGTTGGCTGCAGCACGGGCTTCTTTGTTTGTGGGCTGTGCTCTGAACTCATACCCGATCCACATGTTAGACCTTATTGTACCTAAGGTATCTGTTCACAGAATTATCAACAGCAGATTTAGTAAGTTTTCTATACATGATGCATAGAATGTTTGTTAAGATCAATGTAAGGCATATGTATTTACGACAACAGTATGTGGCCTTGTAGGTAAAGGAGGTTCTCAATTGACCACTGAAGAATCAGACCGGTTTCATCCCATACCCATTAATATGTTGAGAATACTGTGGTAGCTCAAAGTTCTCATGTATTTTGAAGCTGCCGGTAAGGGAATAGCTAAAACATAATAGGAATTAAGCTTCTATTATTAATGTATTGATTTAATTTATTTTTTAGTTTTTATGTCTTAAAAACTGATCTTTCCAAAAGCCATACAAGCACAGGAGTCAAATAAAAATGGTTGTAAAGGTGAAAATTTAGTAGTTACCGGTACCAACACTGTTTGAATATTGTGTGACGTGAAACTTCTCCCAGCATTGTCTGAATCACAGAGAACCCTGAGTCCTTAAGTTGGAAATAGAGTGGGGGTGGTTAGATGAACTGAGTCCATTGACACTACTGGTATTTGGAAATAAAACACACGAGCACAGTAATGAGTGCGGAATGGAGGTAAATGGAAGCAAAATAGAATAGATGGAAATGCTAAAAAAACATGCTCTCAATAAAGAAAAATTTATGTATTTAGCTTAGATTTCTTGACCAATGTTTTGCATAAATATAAGCCATTGAAGTGTGCATGTATCCAAAGTTACACACGGGACTATTTAGAAGCAGGTATGGGCTTCAAATTGTGGTGCATGTCCACCGCCATATGGCCAAAATAATGTGATGTTTGTGTCACATAGCCTATGACAGTTCTTCTACAGGTATCTAATTGGCTACCCCATTAACAAAGGTAATATTAGGTACCAGTGGCCTACCACTTTCGGAAACAAAAAAATTATGTAGATACAGTCAAATTGAGCCATTTAATACTAGCATTACTGTACCGTATGTATTTGGTACCCATATAATGACTGGTGGTATGATGATAGCAGCACCTCCAAATGGGGTGCAAAATAAATTGTTATAAAAGGTGGACACGCATTATGTCCGTATAGCCTGTAGGCCTAATAACACTCGACTTGTTCTGGCACAGAACAACAGGGTGTACAGGTGACCTAACTATTATAAAATGTTACAAACTGGTCATTTTTTTATTTATCTAAAACGGAACAAAAATATTGTTCACGTGTCTGAATACGACACGATTTTCAGGACAACGGCATTCTTTCTTCTCAATAAAATCCCAAATCACTCTGACTAAAAAACATCATCGATGAGTGCGGGCACGCACAAATTAAGCCTAGTCCAGAAAAAACATAACCTTCGTAACAGTATAACCTACTAATGTACAAGTGTTAAGTTATATCGCATCTCTCTAAAAAATACAGCCTAGAACTGGAAACTATGGGCTAAAATGTTTCACGGACAGCAGCTGTGAAGTAAGATAAACAGCGATGAACCAAGAAATGTCGCCGGTTAAATATAATATTAGATCAAGGCTTGGTGATCTTAGATTAGGCCTATAGTTTATACAGCGAAAATTCTGTGTTCAACATGTGCGAAAGTCAGTTGAACCCGGTTTAATGACATACAAAATATTAAGTTCGAAAATCGGCCCTTAAACATCCTTTTAAAATGTTGGAGATTTGATGTAAAATGCTATCACCAAAGTAGTGTAGACTTCACCTACTATAGACTCCAGGGTGCCAACACAGTGAACCTGCATTATGAATACAATAACATCAGCAACTGCTCAGTGCTTAAGTAAAACATATTTATATAAGAGGAAATATAGAACCTATGATCACCTGTATTTCAAGTTCCGATTTGACTGCCCAGTTTTTATCTTCACACTTAACACCAGACTCATCCAGAAGATTATAAGAGGGTAACAGGTCAATTGATTCCTAGAAAGTATTATACAAGTATGAGCCAACGTAGAACATGCAGACGGAATAACTGTACTAAGTTACGTGTAACAATAAAATATTGTACATTCTGGTTAGCCTACTATTTGGTAGCAAGTTTTAACTTAAGTCACTATACCTTGCATGTCATCAACATCACTAAGATTGCTATGTTACACGATATACATAATAAATACAACTTACAATATTAGGGAATTCATCAGTTTGGGACAGCCATTCTGGCTCACTCTTAATGAGTGGTTGTTGCTCCATAATGTCCAGCCAACTAGAACACACAAAGTGCGCTTAAGGATTTTAAGAAGCCCCTATACCAGTACGCCACATCATTATCATTATCAAATGAGGTAATTTCAGAACTCAGAATGAGAAAATAACCCTCCGGGTGCACAGTGAGAAGAAGAGGTTAACGGTAAAACGTATTCGGCCAAGGCGCTCGACCAAATACGATATCAGTTAAGAGTATAATATCGAGTACGGTAGGCCTAGAATATAGAATCAGGAATTGCAGGCGCCAGACACTGAAATGAAGCGTCCTATCAATTGGTTTTACACAAATATGAGCACAATATGACGGAGCAGGCGGAATAAATTCCGCTTAATAACTTTACAGACCTATCAACGTCACACCACGATTAGGCCTACTAATAAATTGGCAGTAACTGGATACAACGAGTTTCAGAAAATACAAGACATTACTTCGGCTTCATGTTACAAGAAACCCACTTCAAACCAAATACAACATATCACCCTCATTGAACCAACATTCAACGGGAGGGAATGGGGAATGAATTTATCCTTACCAACTTATAAATACTATCCCGGGTTAACTTGTATAATTGTCTTCATAAGAAAGTTTCTAGTTACACATTTAAAACGGTGTATCCTCGACAATCAAATTTCGAAAATGAATCTACACAAGGCTCGAGCATGTCAAAGCAGAACTCAGGTTGAAAGAGACATATCTTCATTATTAAAGTTAGTCACGTCTGTCAAGAGAACTTAAAATATCCCTAAATGGAACTAAAAAATTATCAGATTTTTTTTTTTTTTTTTTTTTTTCGCGAAACCCTTGGAGGACCCAATTTGATGATATTGCTAGCCCCGCTGATGATTAATAGCCTGGGCACGGTGTAAGAGAAATTGTAAGACTATGGATGTATTTTTAACTCAAATCAAATTATTTGTATTATATATTATTATGCCCAGGTGGCAAACTACAAAACTTAATGACATAAATAGATATTCCATCAATAGCCTAAAATAAGCCTACATTTATCAGAATCATAAAACTATCCAACACACACTTTCCTCTTTGCCACTGTCTGATGATATTGGTTATCGTGTTGGCAGCTTGGACAAGCTGTTTCACTGAGTTCAACCGTGTTCCTCCTCGCCACTAAGTTTTCATCTAATTTGGGTGAAATGGCAGAATTATAATTTCCTTATTTAAGCCTACTGTTTGATTTCATAGAGCGGCTGCATCGTCCTCCATCGCATGTATTTTATCTCACGTGGAAAGTTATTCAGCAGCCAAGTCGTATAAAACCCAGTGGCGGATCCAGAGGTTCACCTCGGAGGTGGTAAACTTACTCTAAGATTTCAGAGTTGCTAGAGAAAATATCTACTAAAATTACGAAATTTGTATTTAATCTACCCACACTACACATAACATCCAACCAACAGTTTTATATTTCTACAAGACATTCATTATATTAAAATGGTTTATTGGTTTCAGTTTCAATAACACAAGTCATTGTCATTACGTAAAAAAAAAACTTTTTAATTCTACAGAATATATACATTTTCACATTTTAATGCACATTACACAGTCCAATACGGTATCTATTAAAACATTTGCAATCATAGTGACTATCTCAAGACAATATACAAGTCTACTACACAAATATTACAAATTATGTACATAGGCCTAGTATCAACATTGTCAGTCACTGAGTCACTACTAGTCACATAAATATAAATACAAAAAACAATTGTATGAATACTGATTGGGATTCTATTTGGTAACCATCCTAGGCAAAATACCTGCCTATTACAAAATAAAATCCAGGGCGATCCTTCGTTTACCACCTTTAGAGAAACGTTCTAGAACTTTTTCAACTTCAACATTTATATCACGGTGAACAAATAACAGACACAAGCCATTCAACCTTTCCTCTGTCATTCGCGTTCGTAGCCATGATTTAACAAGTTGCAGGCTGCTGAAAGATCTCTTTGCAATTGCAACAATGACAGGCAAAGTGAGAAGTATTTCCAAGAAGCGTCGAATAATTGGAAATAAATCAATGTCGCTAGAGTCAACCACATCAAGCACATTTCCTGGAAATGGGTGGCCTTGTTTGCTCTCTCCCTTCCACTTTTCCTTCCAAATACACATTTCATCATCTAGAACAGTAGCAACAGTTCCGCCATCTTGGACACCGTCTTGAAGAAGAGGGCTGTAACAATCAACAATAGCTTTTATCCTTGTCTCGAAGTCACCGTCACCATTCTTCAATATGAAAATAGGCAAAAAAAAAAGGTGCAAAACATAACACTGTAATGAATTCTGTGAGAAACGTTTCTCCAGGTCAGTTCCAACAATGGAATGTTAATGGATTTCCAGTAGAATTCGTCGGTGCTGTTGGTGTCGTAGTTTGCTCTGTGCATTTGTCTTGCAGCAAGGCGTGGCATTGTGAGGTCAACTCCTAGCTGAGTAGCTGTACATGTGGCATCTTTGTGCAATACTGAAAAATATTTCCCACTATCCTGTCTCAGTGCACGCAGTGTAGCCAGTGTATCCTGTACAGCAACAGAGGCTCCTCTCAAATCAAGCGAAGGGGACTGTAAGTGACGACTAAGTGGCAGAGTACTCTTAAGTACATCAATCAAGCTAATTAATGAAAAAATGAATTCTATTCTGCATACAGAGTTGGTATAGAGCACAGCTTTTTTTGCAGACTCAGATTTGGACCACTCGCTGATTTCTGCCAAGGCTTCTACAATTTTTGGCAAGGCATTAAAAAAAGGGATAACAGCATTATGCCTTTCAACCCAGCGAGTTTCACACAAGCGTATAAGTTGGGAGCCTACATGAGCTTTCAAGACAGCATTTTTCTTAGCAGACTGACTGAAGAAAGCAATAACTTCTTTCATAACAGCTGTTGCATTCCTTACACTCTGAACCTTTGATGATTTTGAGATAGAATTATTTAATGCATGATTGTAGCACGATACATGCTTGGCGTTCATAGCAACCCGGAGAATTTCTGACACAGCACCACATTTCTCGGAAGTCATAACTGCACATCCGTCTGTACCTACACCAACACAGTAGTTGAGATCAAGACCAAGGTCCTTTGTGTAGTCAATAACTATCCGGGCTAAAGCATTTCCTGTTAACCTTACTTCTTTTCGAAATACATCTTGACCTTGATTATCTGCATTCCGCAATGATTGAAATGCATCTACAAAGAATAGGAAATCTTCCCTTACAGTGCTGTTATATGACATATTTAACTATAAGTGTCATTTGCTCGACATGTGCTCTGTCTGTTGTTTCATCAAAAATTATTGACCAGTACTTAGCATTCTTAATTCTTTCAATAATCACATTAGAAATTCTTTCTGCACAGCAATTAATTAGGACATTTTGTGTAATCTTACTGATGTAAGTAGCACGAGAAGAAGCATTCTGTAAATGTTCCTTTAGTTTTGTGTCCCCAGCCTGAATTCGAAAGTTAAGCAACGACCTAAAATTACCTTCTTTGTTTACAGCTGTCGATTCGGAATCTAAACACAGTTCCCCATCGTCCCCGTGACCTCCAAAAGAGATATTTTGACGCCCCATAAATATTACCGTCTCTATTATTGGGCGTAGCCTGGCACGATTTTCTTCAACTAACAGTAGTCTCTGAGAACTAATTTGATTTAGAATTTCTTTTTCAGGAGCATTGTATGTCCTGAGGAAATCCTTGCCTGATGCAACACAAATTTGGTGGTAGTTACTTCTTTCGTGCGTTTCTAAGTAGCCTTCTTTTGCTTTGAGGTCTTTAAAAGTTGTAAGAGCCTCCGTTACAAGTCTGTTAACTTTGAAACCTTTGTTGTGTCCTACTTTTTCTTGTGCAAAAAGAGCACAGTATTTACAAAATAAACCTTTACTGACATCAGAGTATACCAGCCAATGGTGTTTATCAATGTGCGATTTAGAAAGATACCGTTTAACAGTTTTCCCCTCACCGTTGGAGTGTGTTGAGTACGGGTAGGAATAGTCATCCGTCGGATGCCATGGCTTTTCAAGGAGCAGACACTTGGTGAAACCATCTACTTTTTTCCCCAGCATGGAGTCCTATATCATTCAGGTTCTTTGGTGCTGACTCTGTAAGAACATCCTTTGGACGTGCTTCGAAGGTTGTGGACTCAATGTGTGAACTGCTGTCTGTCGTAAGATCCTTAGATGTAGAAGGCTCACAGAGGACTGTTTCACTCGTAACTGGTCCTAATAAATAATTAATTGAATAAATTTTTATGTACAAATTTCTTGATTTTTTTAGAAATGAGTGGCGTTAGGCCATATTGGAATGTTAATTTAAATTTTTACAGCGTCCCTGCATTATTAATCATGTACATTTTGTTAAACTGTCAAAGGAAAATAATTACTATAAGTTATGGTGGTGTGACAGTTCACTGGCTTTATGAATGCAGAGCCTTAAGATAGAATTAAACAAACTTTTATTTTCGTTATTACCTTTGTTAGTGACAGCATGAAGGCATTCATCATCATGATGCTGAGAGTTGTCGTCTTGTGACTGATGTCGTATACTCTTTTTTGGAATCAGTTGAAAGTACGAGTCGATCTTATTTATGTTTGTCCGCTTGTTTATTCGGAAATCCTATAAAGAAACGTGTCACACAATACAGTAATACACATTATGGATAAAGTATCAAAATGGCTATAGGTCCATGCACTAGCGCTATCAACATATAACTTACTTCATTTTCATTTACATTACATGTAGCTAGAAATCCATGGCTCTGAACATTTTTTATTAAATAAGGAACTAAGTAAGCATAAACAAAATAAAAGAACTAATACATATGAATTCTAATTACGTACCATAATCTTTCCAGAAAGAATTTCACTTAATACATCACTAAATGTCTAAAGGAAGCACAGGCGTAGAGAACTCACACAAGGCTGCAAGTCCGCTTCAACAATGTCGCGCCGTTGCAGATTGTCGAGACGTGTAAACAGGTAGCCTGGTGAAGGGATAAACCACCGCTCCAGTGACGTAGTTGGTGTATCCCTTCTTCCCCTTAACCCATTTCGCCCGTACATTCCACGGCTGCCATGCAATATTAGGAGAGCTGACAGGCCGGCCACGGCCAGTCAAATAGTCCAGTAGTATAGGAAGGCGCTCCATGGCACAAAGGATTATGAAATATATTTCTACTTCTACATGTCCTAAACATAAAAAATATGTCGATATAGTGATTATATTAACAGTGTTGCGATTACATACTGTTACGTGCCACCCCCTAGTGGCACTTTTGTTAAGTGGATTACGGAGGGTAGAAAACACAACACCAATTGCTGCTTTAAAGAGAAGTTAGCTTTATTGCTTGCAGGAAGAGGTACATTACTCATCAGCAAATACAAGCAATTGGAACCTTACTCCAGTTTCCTCAATTCTCTTCCTTGAGTGCTCTTGGCCCTTTCACTTGTCAACAAACCACAGAAGTTAAACCGTATAATGAGTACGGTGGCCTTGACAGAAACTACCGGCTCCTCTCCCTTATGTACACCAACTCCAGTTACTTACGATAATCCGCTACCCGCTGTTTCGCTGTCCACAAGCTGGGGAAAACAATGTCACTGGATTTCGTAACTCGCACGGCACTTCGCCACCACACTTCCGTCGCACTCGCTCAAAAACACACACCCACAGAAAAAAAAACTCAGTCCCCTCACTTTGAGGCCGCTTATATAGCAGGCTGGTGACTCAATGAATTCTAGAATCGTCCAGGACACACGGCTTCTAGAGATTTCCTTCACTGGCTGGGTCACGAACTTTCTGGACCGTCCCTTTCACTTCGCAGCCCGTTGTGTAACGCGCACGCAATATACTGAGGCAGAGCACACACAGCCTGGAGGCAGCTGTGACTCAACGCGGCGAGGCGACAAAACAAACTCACAGCCGTAACACCACCCCTTTCCCAAAAGGCTGATCGTCCCGATCAATCATTGGTCCGTCTGTGTCCCTCCGTAGGCTGCCAGGCGATCTCGATGCACGATCTTCATCTTCGCCCTCGGGCTCCGCTGGATCCTGTAGACGACATCGTTGATCCGTTTCACGACTCTATACGGGTCCTCCCAGGACTTCTGCAGTTTGGGTGACAGGCCTTTCTCCCGTAATGGGTTGAAGAGCCAGACCAGGTCGTCCTCGTGGAATCCGCTGGCATCCGTCTGTTGGTCGTATCGGGTCTTCATTCGGTCGGTCTCGATCCGCAGTTTCCTCCTCGCGAACGCGTGCACGTCCTCCAGTTGGTCGACTAGTTCTTGACAAAACTGGCTTACCGGGACCGGATCATTCCCAGGTCGGCCGAAGGCAAGATCGACAGGTAGACGGAGCTCTCTCCCAAACATGGCCCGGGCTGGTGTGCACCCGGTGGCTTCATGCACGGCGGCGCGGTAGGCCAGGAGAAATAGTGGAAGATGTTTGTCCCAATCTCTCTGGTGCTCGCTGACGACTATTCGGAGATGGTTCTCGATGGTGCGATTGAATCGCTCTACCATCCCGTCAGACTGAGGTTGTAGCGGCGTTGTCCTTGTCTTCCAGATTCCCAGCAGCTGGCATAGGTTCTGGAACACCTGCGACTCGAAGTTCCTCCCTTGGTCGGAGTGCAGCTCCAGGGGTACTCCGTACAGGCTGACGAATTCCTTCACCAGGGTCTCTGCGATCGTCGCGGCTTCTTGGCTAGGGAGCGCATACGCCTCCGGCCATTTGGTAAAGTAGTCGCTGACGACCAATATGTAGCGGTTCCCTGCCTCGCTTAACGGGAATGGTCCAGCAACATCGATGGCCACTCTCTCCATGGGGCCGCCCACGTTGTAGGTCTTCAGTGGACCCCGTCGTCTTCGTCCTGGGCCCTTGCTGGCTGCGCAATCGTGGCACCTCGCGCAGTGGTTCTCTACGTCATTTCGGCATCCGATCCAGTAGAACTGCTCTCTCAGCTTCTCCAGGGTCTTCTTTATCCCTAGGTGTCCTCCGAATGATCCTCCATGGACTTCCTTCAGGACTTCCTCCGTCATAGCCTTTGGAACGATGACTTGTTCCCGAGATGTCTTCCCGTCGGTGCTCTCCCAGGTACGGCATATGAGGCCATCCCTCACAACCAGCGAGTCCCACTGCGCCCAGTAGGACTTAAACTTGGGGCTGCAGTCACTCACAATGTTCCACCCGGGTCTGGGGACACAGGCCCTCTTCCATTCGGCTATCAGTCCCAGGTCATTATCTTCTGCTTGAGCCCGCATGAAAGATTCGCGGCTCCAGCTCCCTTGATGTTCCACGGTAGTCCTTTGGCACTGTATCCCGGTGTTCTCCTCCCTTCGGGCACAGAAGGTGCAGTGTTCGGGGCACGGTGTTCGTGACAGGGCGTCGGCGTTAGAATGCAGTTGACCTTTCCTGTGCTGAATCTCAAAGTTGTACTGTTGAAGCCTCTCTAACCACCGCGCGAGTTGACCCTCGGGCTGCTTGAAGTTCAGGAGCCATCGCAGGGATGCATGGTCGGTCCTGATGAGAAATTCTTGCCCGTACAGGTCCTTGTGGAAGTGTTCAATGGTCTTCACGATGGCGAGCAGCTCCTTCCTGGTGACACAGTAGTTCCTTTCTGGCTTTGACAAGGCCTTGCTGAAGTAGGCCACTACTCTCTCCTCGCCGTCCACTACTTGCGACAGGATTCCCCCTATGCCAAAGTCGCTGGCATCGGTATCGACGATGAACCTTGTTCCAGGTCTGGGGTGGGCCAGAATAGGCGCGGTGCACAGAGCCTGCTTGAGTTGTTCGAAGGCACTGTGGCATTCTGCTGTCCACGTGAAGAGTTGGTCCTTCTCAGTCAGTCGATGTAAAGGTTTGGCGATGTCGACGAATCCTTTCACGAAGTGGCGGTAATAAGTGCAGAGTCCCAGGAAGCTTCGTAGTTGGGACTTGTCCTTCAGAACTGGCCACTCCCTCACAGCCGCGGTCTTCTCTGGGTTGGTGCGCACCCCCTCCTCGGAGACGATATGCCCAAGGTACTGGACCTGTTTCTGGAAGAGCTGACACTTCTTGGGGCTCAATTTCAGCTGGGCAGCCCGTAGCTTCATCAAGATCTCCTTCAGGTTGCTGTAGTGCTCCTCGAAGCTTCTCCCCAGAACGATGACGTCGTCTAGGTAGACCAGGCAGGTCTTCCAGTGTAGTCCCCTCAGAATGGACTCCATTAGCCTTTCGAAGGTCGCAGGGGCGTTGCACAGACAGAATGGCATGACTGTGAACTGCCAGAGCCCGCTGCCCACAGAGAACGCCGTTTTCTCGCGGTCCTTAGGGTGGACCTCCACCTGCCAGTAGCCACTCTTCAAATCCAAGGTGGAGAACCATCTTGATCCTGATATGGTGTCCAGCGTGTCGTCGATCCGGGGTAGAGGGTAGCTGTCCTTCTTTGTGACGTCATTCACCCGTCTGTAATCCACGCAGAACCTGGTGGAACCGTCCTTCTTCTTCACAAGCACGACCGGAGAACTCCAAGGACTATGTGATGGCTCGATCACCCCTTGCTTCTTCATCTCTTCTACCATCCGGTCGACTTCGGCTTGCTTGGCGAGCGGGACACGTCGGAATGGGGCCCTAATCGGTGCGCTGTCCCCAACGTCGATTCTGTGCTGGACCAAGCTTGTCCTACCGAAGTCTTTGCTCCCCACGGAGAAGACATCCTGGAATTCGCGTAGCAGGTCCTGAAGTTGGCGTGATTGCTCCTCGTCTAAATGGTCCTGGGATCCTTGGTACAGCTTCTGTAGTTCTTCTGGCAGGGCGCGTCTTCTTCGGTTGTCCGTCTGCAGGTGTCCGTCCGTCGTGTCTGTGATGCGGGCAATCCAGGTAACGGACTCGCAGACTCCTAGGTTGGTGTCCCGGTGAACCGTAATATCGTAGTCGTTCAGGTTGGACAGGCGGACGTACGGCCGAGGCGTCGTGTTGATGAGGGTCTTGGCAACTAGCAATCCTTTTGTCTGGATGTCCTTATATTTTGGCTCGATGACAGCCGCCACTCCCTCAGCAGTTCCGTCGACGATTACGGCAGCGCTGACCTCTGTCCTGGCGGGAACGATGACGTCTTCTCTCAGCCTTACCCGTGGGTGATGGACTCGTGCGCAGGTTGCAAAGCAAGTTCCTCACCTCCGAAGTACAGAGTGTTGGTACTCAGATCCAAGATGATGTTGTTCAGGTCCAGGAAGTCCAGTCCGATGATCACTTCATTTGATACGTCAGCCACAAGCACTGGATGCTTTATCGCCCATCAACCAATGATGAACTCCAGTGATGCTTCGCCATGTACCGGTGCGGTCTCTCCAGTCGCGGTTATTAGCTGGAGGTTCCTTTGTGTGGGTCGCGCTCTCCACTTCGGGATCACGGTGGGACTGACGATGGTCCTCGATGCTCCCGTGTCGATTAGCAAGGGCCAGCTCTCTCCGTTGACGACTCCGTCGACCATCAGGCTGCTATTGTCCCTCCGTAACTTCGTCACACGAACTTGGACTGCCGGGGCTTGACGACTGTCACAAGCCAACCTTTGCCCCCCAAGGCTGACTGATACTTGCTTTCCTGGGCCTCGCGGTTTCCCTACGACTGACTGTCCCGACGGAAACCCTTGGCGGCGGCGATCACCGCAGTCCTTGCTCAGGTGGCCTCTCTTACGGCAGGTCCAGCAGGTCGGTAGTCCTCTTCCGGGCCGCCTCTCCGGTTGTCTTCCGGCTGTGTCGTTGCTGGTAGTGCCGCGACTATCGAAGAAACGGCTTAGCGCCTCCATCAATTCGTCGACCAGGGGCTTGGTCTCGTTGGTTTTTGCTGGTTCGTCGACGTCCACTTTACGCACCCGCACGTGCATTCTAGATGCCTGTTTCGCCGTCTCGAACTCAAGTGCGTGGCTCAGCGCATCTGCCAGGGTCTTATTGCGCGCGAGTCGCAGCGCCTGTTGAGTGTCCGAGTCCCGTAGTCCGTCGGTGAAGGTCTTCGTCGCAATCTGTTCCAGAAAGTCGGCCAGCGCTGTTGGTTAGGCGAGCCTTACGAGGCGTGCGATGTCCATCTCGAACTCCTGCAGGGTTTCCGCGTTATTTTGTACCCGGGTCTGGAGCTGCATCTGGTAGGCCTGCTGAAGATGGCTATCCCCATAGCGGGACTCCATATGGGCGATCAGTGAAGCGTAGTCCTGGGATCCTGTCGGGATGGCCTGAAGGACGTTAAGGGCGTCCCCTCTCAGCGCTACAATGAGAGCTGTAGCCTTTTACGTGCTGTTCCAGTTGTTTATGGAACAGGCTGCCTCGAACTGACGTAAATAGGTGCTCCACGGGACCTTTCCGTCGAAGGTTGGGGGCGTCACTTTGCTCTGTCCCGTTCCTGATGTCCCCGGTGTACCTGCGGGTGGGCGTCGGCGCAGCTCGGCAACTTCCTCTTGAAGAGCGTTGAATTTCTCTTCCACCCCCGTGAGTGGGCGTTGGCGCAATTCGGCAACTTCCTCTTGTAGGGCTTTGACTCCCTCATCCACCCCGGTCGGCGGGCGTCGGCGCAGCTCGGCGACTTCCTCTTGTAGGGCTTTGAATCTATCTTCCATTCCTGTCAGCGGGTGTCGGCGCAGCTCAGCAAATTCCTTTTGTAGAGCGTTGAATCTCTCTTCCACCCCCGTCAGCGGGCGTCGGCGTAGCTCGGCAACTTCTTTTTTTAAGGCGTCGAACTTCTTTTCCACTGCCGTGACTTCCTCACGCAGACCCAGTTCTAATTTCTTCAAGTCCTGTGCTAACTTATTCTGCCCGTCTTCCATCTTCTTCTGGCCGTCCTCTATCTTCTTGGTTAAATTCTTCTGGCCATTTTCCAATTTAGCAGTTAGGTCCTCGGCTAACTTCTTCTGGCCGTCTTCCAGTTTGGCAGTTAGGTCCTCGGCCAACTTCTTCTGGCCGTCCTCCATCTTCTTCTGGCCGTCCTCCATCTTCTTCAGGTCCTCCGCTAACTTATTTTGACCGTCTTCCATCTTCTTCTGGCCGTCTTCTAATTTGGCAGTTAGGTCCTTGGTTAAATTCTCCTGGCCGTCTTCCATCTTGGTTTCCATGCCACTTAACTTTTCTAGCAATGCTGCGAATTGCTCTTCCATTTTAGATGTTTGTCTTGTAAGGGGCATGCGCTCACAGGAAAATTAAAAAAATGACCTGCTCGGGCTTTGAAACCAGGACCGTCAGGTGTTGTGCTTGTGCTTGAGTTCGTAATCCGGCTTCTGACACCAGTTGTTACGTGCCACCCCCTAGTGGCACTTTTGTTATCTGGATTACGGAGGGTAGAAAACACAACACCAATTGCTGCTTTAAAGAGAAGTTAGCTTTATTGCTTGCAGGAAGAGGTACATTACTCATCAGCAAATACAAGCAATTGGAACCTTACTCCAGTTTCCTCAAGTCTCTTCCTTGGGCGCTCTTGGCCCTTTCACTTGTCAACAAACCACAGAAGTTAAAGCGTCATAATGAGTACGGTGGCCTTGACAGAAACTACCGGCTCCTCTCCCTTAAGTACACCAACTCCAGTTACTTACGATAATCCGCTACCCGCTGTTTCGCTGTCCACAAGCTGGGGAAAACAATGTCACTGGATTTCGTAACTCGCACGGCACTTCGTCACCACACTTCTGTCGCGCTCGCTCAAAAACACACACCCACAGAAAAAAAAACCTCAGTCCCCTCACTTTGAGGCCGCTTATATAGCAGGCTGGTGACTCAATGAATTCTAGAATCGTCCAGGACACACGGCTTCTAGAGATTTCCTTCACTAGCTGGGTCACGAACTTTCTGGACCGTCCCTTTCACTTCGCAGCCCGTTGCGTAACGCGCACGCAATATACTGAGGCAGAGCACACACAGCCTGGAGGCCGCTGTGACTCAACGCGGCGAGGCGACAAAACAAACTCACGCCGTAACAATACTATATGATAACAAACATTGAACACATTCATGAATGCAGGCAATAGAGCAAAGATTTTACTTGCAGTGCAATTTGCAGAAACAATCATTTTTATCGGCAACATAAATGTAGCAGACAACTGGTCTTTGGGGGGGGGCACTTGCTCCTGGTGCCCCACCCCCCCTGGATCCGCCAATGATAAAACCACTCTGTGCCTTTTGAACCATTTATTCTCACTAAGCAGCTATGAATATTCCGTGAACTCTTGATTTTTATTGCTTCTTACTTCCCCCTTATTGCCACTTAAATACCATAGTAAAACTGTATCCCTTAATTGGCATCTTCTTTCCCGGAAACTGCCGTTTAAACCTTTATACCTCTCTTCTTAGGGACAGCGATCTGGAACATGGAATATTAGCAGTGGCACTGTCATAGTTGTGTGTGGCGTGGGTGGGGGGCAGAAATGGCAATTGCATTCGCAAAAAGAATATAATAAAAACAATCACCCTGTTACTATTTAACCCTAACCGCAACAATTAATTCTATATTTCAGTGAGCTGGGGTGTATATAGACTAATATTAACGAGTTGAAACCAATATCTACCTACTTGTATAGTTGCGCCTCTTTCGCCGACCACCCGCCCTTGTCTTGGCATTCGTTGTCAAGCTTGTGCATGTGGGTTGTGATTTATGTCTGTGTGGCATTGAAACTTCATAGTTAGAACGTTGCTATTGTTGAATCAGGTAATCTCTGAGTAGGTACTAAATGTAATGCAAGATATGATGTTAGTAACAACATCATGTGAGGCATATTTTGTTTGCGTAGATAATAATCATACCTAAGCGCGACTTACATCCTATAAGCGCACAATATTACATTTATTCTAGGACCGTTTTAGTAATATTCACTGGAGGGTTCCTAGGATATTATATTATTATTTAGCGTATGACTTTTACTGCAGGGAATGTCCAAGGACTTGTTCGGCTCGCCAGAGTCAATAGCTGCTTCAATGCGGACACCCATGAGGTGAACTACAAATTCCGTTCAATTTCAAGTAGTTCAAACTTTTGCTACCAGATGTCAGTGACACATAGCGGATAACTTCGGAACTTTGATAGAGCGTATCAACGAAATCTAACCTAGAAATTTAGCTTCATATAAGTTTAGTTGTTGCAATGACCTTTTATATACCATAAATCTATGACATGGACCCCCTGGCTTTACTTTCCCTCCGAAGGAAGGCATACTGACGGATAATAACGCTCTTAAAAAATCCGACGACTTCGGCCTGGTTTGAACCCCTGATCTTGGGCCTAGAAGCTCAGCATGCTACCAACCACACTAGGATATTATATGTCGGATTCGAATAATATTCTAGGAACATTATTCAGTGAGAGCCCTCTCTATAGAACGGAGCCTCGCAGAGGCCATGCCTCACTGCCAGATTAATGACATGTAGCCTACCGATTTCAACTGCGGGTTGGGAAGCCCTTGCTGCTGTCATAGCATTTCTTTCATACGCATTTGGCAAGGTACCTTATTTGTGATAAGTAAGACTTGCTGTGAATACTGTAGCCTACCTCGTATCACGTGAACAGGGTTAGTTATAGAACAAAACATCAAATTTTCCTAGTGAAAAATGTTCTTCTCAAAAAGAAAGCCACGGCCGTTTCCTGCCCGAATCATATCTTAACAACAATTATACAAAGATTTTACATACAAAATATCGGTACACTTATACATTTCCGAAAAGTACAAAATTGTATTTTAAAATACAATTCAAAGTACTTTCTTCCATTTAGACTGTTCAAAATAACAGTAATATATTACTATTACAAATATTACTGTCATTATTGACCTGAACGGATACGCGTGTTATCATGCAAGGCCACCGTCAGTCTCTTTGAAATGTTTCTCCTCACCTCGTCTCCGATCCTGTAAAATAGGGAATAATATGTACAGTAGGAATAATTATTATTATTCTTTCGTTTCACACTCTTTGGTGTACGTTGAATCAATCATTTCTAAGTGCATTGTCCGTTCCTTTGTGCCCGGTATCTCTTCGTTATTTCTGATCTTCTCCCCTCTTCTTCCGAGATGATGGGTTTGGATTTAATGTAGGTTTGTCTTGGAACCATATATTTTCGTTTTTAGTAATTAGTTTTGATTGTCAATTGAGCAGTGAATTTCTGTAATTTTGTTTTAAACTCTAATAGGGAGTTTTCAGTTTCTTGAAACCATGTGGGTTTTGTTTTGCGGTTACGGAAGAAAACAAAGCTTTGTTTTGTTAATCTATTAGAGTTCATTCTGAGAAGATTACCGTAAAGATTTATCCTCTCTTTGACATAGTATCTGGGAGTTATTATTATTGTTATTATTAGGCGATCTACTCTCCAAATTCAACACAGCGAAACCGGCACTGTATAGGGTAGTATCTGGCTACTGTCTTGTAATCATCAAATGTGATACGAGAGATCTTTTACGAGATCGCCGGGAATCAAACTACCACTGATTCACCGAGCTATAGCAGTATGTACTGTTTACACTGGATGTAACTCTTGACAGAACGCTGTCATCTAAGAAACACTGCTGCCAAACTCAAGACACGGAACCATTGTGGTACCAACACTCTCTTCTATCGCTGAATGCTGTTCCCCAGTTTCATAAATAGTTCGTTGTTGTTGATTGATTTAAGGACTTTGCGACTTGTATAATAAAGTAATTAAATCAATCAAACCTCGACAGGTTTCTGGAAATCCAGACCTGGAAAGGTTGGGCCAAATGTCATTATTACTATTATTATCGCTGTGGCTCAGTTTATTGCAGACTTTGAGAGACGTGAGCTCGATCCATTCTGCGTGGTTTCCCATTTTGAAATCCAAACAATGCTAGAACGATACATTTTAATAGGTCGCGGCCGCTTCCTTCCAACGTCTTGCCTAGTTTCATTCTCCTTCACTCATCTCTTATTGATTCCTCTCATAAGGTTGGCGTCAGTTAGGGTATCGGGGCGTAAAATCACAATCCAAAAAAGTCAAAAAAAGTCAACCCCTGGCACTATACAGCCCATGACGGGCTAAGGCCGACCAAGTGACCGCTGCCGAGCCATTTGGCCTGCAGATATTTGGGTGACGCGTGATCAGCGCGTCGGGTCCCCTCGGCCGTTAATCTCGGTTTTCGTGATCGGGGCGCTGTCTCACTGTCAGACAGCTACTCAATTGTCCTCACGAGGCTGAGTGCACCCCATTCCAACCCTCACGTCAGTTATTAAAATCCCTGACGGAGCTGGGGATCGAACCCGGGGCCTCCGGGTGAGAGGCAGGCGCGCTACCCCAACACCTCGGGGCCGGCAAAATCACCATCCACAAGGATGAAATAAATCATTACATCCCATACCGGGTGAGTTAACCGTGGTCGTTACGGCATGGCTGCTGGCAGTCGCCCACATCCGTGAGGCGCGGAGGTTCGAATCCCCCCGCCAGCAACCTTGAAGATGGTCTTCTGTGGTTTCCCATCTTCCTTCCTGGCAAATGCCGGGGTTAGTCCCTAACTATAGGCCACGGCCGCTACCTTCCAAATCCTCGTCCTTACATTCAAACTTTCCTCCCCAGACAACACTCCACACGCGACGGCACTTGTAGCTCACCCAATGGGTGTCTGCATAGATGCAGCTACAAACTTGCAAGACAAACGTGTCCTCGGACACTCGCGGCACTGAAAGCCATACGCAAAGAATAATAATAATAATTTAATAAGTACATCGCATCCCCAACCCCGTTGAAACGGGAATAATAAGAGGTAGACGTATATATGATTATTATTATCATCGTTTCTTACCGTAGACAATAATGTAAGGCATTTTAAGAGATTCAGGGTTCGAACTCTGGCACTGACAGCGGCCATCATCAGTGTGGTATTTGCTGGATTCTTCCCACTCTCCGTCTAGGCAAATGTCGGAATAGTAACATACTTCATGTCCCGGGGCATCAGATCATTTCTAGACCAAAATGAATACAGCCTGGCAAACTACTACAGACACCACACAAACACAGGCTATCAGAAAAATTACATGATCAAGATTTACCAATAACAACTGCCAAACTTATTTTTTGGCGGCTCTTGGCGCAGTGGCTAGTATCCCTGAGGTCCGTGCTTGATTACGAGCCCTGCCAATAAATTTATTTCCGGCCTGAGGACTGGAGTGGGGACCATTCAGCCACGTGAGGCAATGCAGAGAAGAGGCGGGTACGATTACCAACTCAGCCATCTTGGAAGTGGTTTTCCGTGGTTTCCCACTTCTACTCCAGGAGAATGCAGGGAAGGATCCTAACGTAAGGCCTCGGCCGCCTCACTCCTAATTCTCACCGTAATTTAACTCATTAATACAACCATCACACTATCACAGGTTATCAGACAAAATTACACACACACAAAAGTACACGGAGCTAAATGACCGCGATGTCCAATCCCATCAAATGGAACAATAACAATAAGGAAGTACCGTAATGGTTGGAAATAAGGAAAATATTATAACGCATAATCCAGGGGCTGATAACCTCACTGTTCCGCCCCTTAGAACAACATTCAAGCTACCAAAACCAATATTCTCCTTGATAAAGAGTTATTACTATACCTATGCGTTTAGGAGAAAGTGGGCTGTTTATATGCCTGGGGGTGGAAAACGGAAACCTCGAAAACAATTTTCAGGATGGCCAAGGTGGGATTCATAGCCACATTGCCCTGAAGTAGCGCGTCACCCAGGTCGAGTTAATTTTCCTCTATGTCTTTTTTTTGTGCATATTTTTCGGTGGGATGGTTCTGTATTGGGTAGGCTGTGGCTTTTGTCTTGTAATCATCAAATATGATACGAGAGATCTTTTACGATATCGCCGGGAGTCAAACTACCACTGATCCACCGAGCTATAGCAGTATGTAGGCTACTGTTTACACTGGGTGTGACTCTTGACAGAACGCTGTCATCTAATGCTGCCAAGCTCCAGACACAGAACCATTGTGGTACCAACACTCTCTTCTGTCTCGGAATACTATTCAGTGTTTCCTAAGAAACACTGCTGCCAAACTCCAGACACGGAACCATTGTGGTACCAACACTCTGAATACTGTTCAGTGTTCCCTAAGTTATTTAAAGCTTCTCAGTCGGTTAACACGCGTGGGCGCAAATTAGATTGGGCGGGGAATTACAATAAAGTTCCTAGTGCCTGAATTATTTGGGTTCAATTGGATCCTGCTCACTCAGTGGATATGTATCTAACACAGTATTTAATATTATTAAGACACAGGAGTTTTTAATTAAACTTTATAACGAGTCGGATTTTTCCAACTATATTTTTCATTCCGTTAGTCCATTGCACTTGTGAAGTGTTAAGCACTTTCTATGTGTGTAAGTGTGAAGGAAAGGAAGAAAGCGATCATGACTCACATTACCTTATGTTGTGTGAAATTCGAATCACGTTAATTTCACATGTATTGACGCAGAATCGAACCCTGAGAGAGACAAGCAGCTTGACCATTGCACCACCTCGTCTCCTTCCATAAGTGGGAATACATTTTATTCGTTAACTTGTATCGAAGCGAACAATTTAAATGATTGCGTTCTACGACTGTTTTCTTAATAACCGATACTGTTCAAATATCCTATCTACTTGGTGAGCTTGTGTAGTTGGTTACTTAGGTTAAATGCTGAACTGGAACTGAGTGAACACTGCGGTTTTGTAGACTTAGCTGATTTGCGGCTGTTCCTGTACTGGTATCCACATCATCTCCCTCCTAGTTATCTACATCATCTACATGCCTGTAGGCTTTATTCAAAACATCCACCCATCTGTAGGACAGAGAATTTAGTAGCGACTATCTTCTCCATTCTTGAGACATATTAGTCACATGAATAGCCTTAGTGTGTTGTGACATGCCTTGATTCAAAGAATTGACCTACCTAGAGGGACCTGGGCCAAATGAAATCGGGTCCGAACACACCATGGTGTATGCGAGATTTTTCTTACAAGCGCGCAAGGAATACCTTCTTATTGCGACTGTAGCACTACCAGGCAAAAATTGAGGCATATCATTCATGACTGAGCTCTGAGATCCTACCGTGCTGTACTAAGGAACACCACTGTCAATTGACTACACATTAAATACTGTAGATGGTTAGATAGGTAGATAGATAGATTGATAGATAAATACATAAGTAAATATGTCCACAATGACATCCGCCCGGGTGACCATAAAGATCCAAAATTCTATATAGGTACATTGTTTGCTATACAGTACATTACGATACACCATATTAAAGTGGATTGAAGCAGACCTTCTCACATTCATCCTCGGTGATGCCAAGCTCTTTCAGGATGTTCCCCGAGTACAGTAGGTTATATCTCTTACTCAGGCAAGGTATGCGTGGTCGATAAATAGCCTCTTTCTCCTCGTTTACTCGTATACATAATTTGTTAAGAATTGCATCTTATAAAAGACTCTCCGTTTGCTAAGTTTCGTTGTAACTTTCCTTTTGCACCCAGAAGAATTCATTGGTTAATTAGAAAAGTACGCTCATTCACCATCCTGTATGGAATCGATTATCTTAGCCATCTTTGCGAGACTGCATATTTGGTGCGTTTCGTCATTGTAACTGTATTAAATAATACATTGTTAATATTAATGTCTGATATATTCAAAATGGTGACTGCGTGCTACATTGTCTTGTGACGAATACAAGAGTGGAATAGTGCATGTTTCGCCCTTCTTAAAATGTATCGTGTTAATTGCGCAATTGGGACGTGAGGTGTTGATTTTGGAGTTCAATAGTATGCTCAGCCACTATCTGGGCTATGGTGGGGGTGATCTTTAGCATTTGGATTACAAACCTCATATACATTATGATATACTAGCTATACCCGGCGTGCGTTGCAATGCTAATCAAAGACAGATAGAAAGAAAGGAAGATATTATTAAAGTTATTGGTTTACGTCCCTTTCAACAACTGCGGCTTTTAGAGACGCCGGGGTGCCGGAATTTTGGCCCGAAGAGGATCTTCAATGAGCCAGTAAATCTACTGACACGGCCCCCACGCATTTGCGCAAATGACAACTGGCTGCGCCAAGATTCAATCCTGCAACCTTGGTCACAGCAGGCGAGAACTTTACCGCTGAACCACGCAGCCAGGCCATGAAAGAAAGAAAGAAAGACAGATAGCAAGAATAAAGAATACAAATAAATGTTTGAATTGTAATTTCGTAACATCAAGTTCATTTGCCCTTAGTGATAATAATAGGCCAAGGAAAAAGGAAACGATTACTAAACGAAAATGGTGAAATTTGAAACTGATATACGTAATTCAGATTTCTACCATTGACATCTTCCTAGTCTCAATCGTATTTGCTGGCTTAGGCCGATACTCGTTGCATCTAGAGAATGAGCTGTTAGCGTACTGCTCGGGAATGTGGATCGTGAACCACCTAGGTTTAAAGAGAGCGGGAATACTTACCCTCAATTAGATGATGAACAGCATCGATCTTCTCGCAGAGCAAACGATGTTAAACGCAGTGCAAGTTGCGTGCTAGGCGCGAAAACGAGTTACTTTTTGATGCGAGCAGCCGACTTGTTGCAGGGGTAGCTTAGGCAATTTTGCCTGGCACATAAATAGCTCGTAGGGGGAGAGTCGAGGCTCGTGCAATACTGGATGACGCGAGTCATAAGCGCATCAAGGTGATCACGTGGTATGCGGTAGCCAATGATAAAATTACATTTAGAGCAATTAGAAAAGCTTCCCATTACTGGTTGCGAGGCTAATTAGAAGGTTTTTAGTCACCAAGAAGACGTCAAATATTATTATAGACTATCTATCATATTGTTACGATGGAAGACTCAATGAAGAGTAGTGGAGATAACTGTTCTACCTGGCAAAAATTCCCGCATAAACATAACTTCACCTATGAGACATTCAACCTGGTGAGCACAAATCCAACATGGCCACAAGGCGAAATGTAAATATTTAAACGGACGTTTCTCGCGATTTAACTATCCGAGTGCAGTGAAACATGGTACGGTATATGCTTATACATTTTAAATCCACTTGCAACTGATATATTTAATTTAAATTGTTTTCATAACCACACGATGGTGGCTGTGTGAAATTTTAAAATCTCGTTTCCATCATTTCTTGTGTCCTAATCATGCGATAGAAGTTAGAATAAAACAACTACACATAACTTTAAGGCCTACTTTTATAAAAATCCAACATGTTGACCATCCGAAATATTAAGACGGTTCTCAATATCTACGATTCTATTACACAAATCAAACTGAAATTTCGAACGTTGATAGAGGCAATTAACATAGGTAGGATATATGAAAATAGGCTATATAGTTCTTCACAAACTACTTGTTTGACTCGTCATTTAACAGCTCCAGGGAAATGCTTAATAAATTATGGTGTAAGAAGTCCCAAGACCTTGAACTGTTGCCTTCATATTAAAACTCAAATGAACCATGGTGGTGTCAGCCCATGCGCGACTAATGGAGAGTTAAGTTATGAGGGCAATTTGGAAAAAATAGATGGCATGACCCCTGGAAGTAAAGAGGGTCTAGTAAGGCTGTGATGATCTGCTTTGTTTCTTCTGGCTTCCACAGATGGTCTTACAAATTCATGGGGGTGGAATGTTGTTCACATACCTGTTGAGAATTAATTAAATACCGTTATTAATACTTGTTCAGGAGCAATGTGACCTGAAGCACCGCCCATACCTCAGTGGCTCCCATATAATCACAGCCGTGAATGAAACTGAGATAAAGCCACATTTTACTCTAGCCTGTGCCAACACAAAAATATACTGCATACATCAATTATATTCAAGATTTATGAACTTTCAACAATGAACCCGTGTGTTGCAAACTGGGCAATTAATACCATGTCTAAATAAATGCAGTAAGCAGGGCTACCATAAGTCTATGTTGGATAAATTCTAAAGTAGGCCCTAGGCACTAATCATAGGCGTATGTACTGTAAACTACAATAATATGCACAAAGGCAGTGATGCACTGGTACAGTGGTTTTACTCTAATGTGAATAAGAAAAAATCCAATATGAATACACTACACCTCATTAACAGTCAAGGTGACAGGGACCTTCCACTAGGATAATATATGATAATTTAAATGATTTTCATACCTTTCCAAGCTGGAATTTTAATATATAGGTCGTGATATTCAAAGGGATGGCGAATGGGTTCTAGACAGCGGAGTAGTGAACTACATCATTTCCACGCCAATTTTAATCATTACAAAAGGTATTTATAGCTAAGAAATTCCTTCCGTAGGTTATCGTCTCCTTCACTGTCATTTACTGAGCCTAATTTGATACGCTTAGCCTACAGTACTTTCAGAAGGGAAACCCCAAACCTTTATTTCGCAGAACTACTGCTCACTAGAATGGGAATAATACAAAACAAGGTAATTCCAAACAGGCAATCACTTACGTTACACTACTTAATTGCATTTGAAATGTTTTCGCAGGACGATCTGAGGTTATGTGCATACTGTATACCTTACCTTTGTTGTTTTACTGACTGTTAATGTTTCTCTTGGGATGGTTTGTATCCACTTCATTGTCAAGCCTGCTTCTTTCCGAAAAGAAAAAACTTGTACTTTTGGTCCCGTTGGATAATTTCCTCTACACACAGCGCCTATATGGCATTTTGATGATTAATAATAATGCGGCTTCGGTGGCGTAGTTGGTAGCATGCTGAACTGCTGTGACCAAGATCGCGGGTTCCAACCCGGCCGAAGTTGTCGGATTTTTTAAAAGAGTTAAAATCCTTCAGTATGCCTTCCTCCGGAGGTGAAGTAATGCCAGCGGTCCCATGTCATTGATTTATGGCATGTAAAATATCCTCCTACTAACTAAACTTGTGTGAAGCTAAATTTCTAGTTTAGATTTGGTTGAAATGCTCAATTAAAGTTCCAACGTTCACCTCTAGGTGTCAGTGGCATCTGGTAGCGAAAGTGTGAGCTACTCCAAATTGAACGGAACTTGTAGCTCACCCCATGGGTGGCCGCGTGAAGCACCTACAGCCGCTGGTGAGATGAACATGTCCTCGGACACTCCCGGTAGTAAAAGCCATACGCTAAATAAACTAATTAATGCGAGTATCCAGATATACTAAAAAAATACTTGCACAAAACTTTCACAACACACTTTCTACATTGATTCAAGTAATTTGAACGTTTAAGAGCAAAACCTATTGAAGGTTCACCTCGCTACTATCGCCAAGAGCAAGATTTGTAGTAAAATAGGTCTGTTACTGTAGTATTGAAATTGCAGCTAATTGCATTACACTGGTCACTGATATGCTTCCTTTACAAGTTAAATGTGCTGTAAAGTGGTAGTTAGCTACTCTTCAATTTCATAATGATTCATATCCTTGATCATCATCATCATCATCCTGAACCAACTCCAGTTGCCCGGGTGTGGTATATGAGCCCCCTCCATTTAATCCTGTCCTTGTACCACTCCTCATCCACCAACTTGTCCCGATCATGACCTCTCTGCAGTTCATCGTTCTTGACTGTATCTATCCACTTCTTTCGTGGCCTTCCCACGGGTCGTCTTCCTTCTACTTTTCTCTCAAATTCCATCCGTGCAGTTCTGTTTGCTGACATTCTCTTCATGTGACCAAACAACTTCTGTCTTGAGATCTGGATCTTATTAAGGAGAGAATCATCTATTCTTACTTCTTCTCTAATCTTCTCATTCCTGACCTTGTCTTTCCTGGTTTTCTGAATCATGGTACTGTGCCAGTATTTTGCATAGTATTGGAACCCTGACATGTTTGAGAAACATAGTTGGCATTTTTACAACAACATTTCAACTTGTAGTACAGAGCGATGTCTCGTTGACGCTGGCTTAGGAGATTGATTCAGCAACCTGCAACACATCTCGGAAAGATGTGACTGGGAGAGGTACAGTTACTCGACAAGATGGCTGCCGTGGAAGCATGACATTGACATACACTGTTATAAGACATTACTGAGATTACTGAGGGGATCGACAACTGGGAATTACATCGTAACACGAGCAGAAATGATTAGAAGGCATTTATGGAATTATTAATTCACATATTTTGATATCATATGTTTATCGTAATTATGCTGTGACTACTTCGATTGTCATATCGAGATGATTTGTAACTCGGTCCGGTGAGAGACACTTCTTCTAGATTAACCTGCTGTGGAACTTGTTAGTTGGCTTGACCGAAAGCAAGCATTCTGAGTGTCATTTGTACTTAGTGCGGAGAGTGAAAGTCCGGTACGGTACAGTTCGCCTTGGCTTTCTCCAGCAAGACACGGGCGCTATACACATGGGGCGAACGGTTAACCCATCGTGTGAGCTTGGTGATTTATAATAGTGACGACAGTGAACATTGCAATTCACATATGTATTTCTGTAATACTACTGCCATCACGGAAAGTCTTATAGAATATCCAGTGGTCAATTGTCACTACAATATGAACATTAATACTTCAGTGAATGAAATAATATACCAGGTTACGACAAGAATGGCAATGAATTGTTAAATATTGAGCAGGAATGCGACACACTAGCAGAATTGAACATTTAGAGAGGATCTGAACTGAATAATGGATTTCACCAGCAGAAGGCTATTTAAGAGAAGATTGAAAGCAATCTTTACGTATTGACACTGAGATAATTTCTACTACAAATATGGATTTCCAAGGAGGAAGGAAAGTGGCATGAATTTCTGTTTGCTATCAAGCAAGTCTAGAAAGTTTCGATATGATGGGCATTGCAGTGCGGACAGCTGTTTTCGAGCCGAGGAGAGTGGGGTTCGACTTCGTGCAGTCTTGCCAAATACTTTAACTACTCAGTGCAATGGATGAGGGTTCGATCTCGACCAGGGATGTATGTTCCAACATTCATTGTACGTTCATCAAGACGACTACAGACAAGGTAGCTGGAAATCTTTGCATATATCTGTAGACAGTATGAATTATATCATATCATTAGAACGTACTTCTTTCACCGATTTTTATTCAGTAGTTAGAAAATGGATTCAAGGTTTAGATCTGATAGTTTTGTCATTTCTGTCCGAGAATTTATTTTAGGTTCTGATCCTAATAAGGATGCACCTACATAGTAATTTCTGTAGTTAAATTTTTAATGTGATGTTACTTTTACAACTTGTTTTTCTCGTATTTTTGGCAATAAAACTGAGTATTATAATCAGTTGAGAAGAAGCTATTACAAGAAGATTTAGGACCAAGACTACGATATCGTTAAATAAGTATAATCGTTAGGAAGAAGATGCCGTATCACAAATACATGAACATTTTTCTACGTAAATTCTGTTAAACACTGAGCAACGAAACAGAATATTTTCGACAGTCCATTCAGCATTTTCATTTTGAAACGACTGTCTATTTTTCGTCGGGTTTATTATAGACATGGAAGTATAGTAACATTTTTGTTGTAGACAATTGCGATTTTTGGATTAGGCAATTACAGCCAACATTTTTGCATTGCTTTTTGAGTATAGAGATTTCTATTGAGATATTTTTCATTCAATTTTCGACTTTCATAATTCTTTTTGGAATACTCCTATTTTGATCACGTATGATTCTAATGGATTCTTTGTACTCTACTCATACTAGGCTCTTGTCCATGGTGTATTTTCATGCGACTTTCTTAAGAGGAGGACCCAATTTTGGATTTGTTTATGCGAAACTGAATTAATTCTTTGACAGTAATAAATTTATAATATCTTGGAAGATATATGTGTGAATAAAGAAATTATAAGGAAATGAAGTATAAATGTGATATGAAGCTCACGTATGTATAAAATATTTTTCGTTATAATCAGAATGATATTTTGAGAATTTATGGATGCAATTATTCGAGCATGTAATTATAAAATTATTAATACAATTGTTAAGTATACTACAACACTTCGACGTTTGTCTATTATGAAGCATGGTATATGACGATATTTGTATAAACACTTATGGATTTTTGAGAATGTGTGGAATAATATTAATAGCTATAGAGAGCTACTCTTCGTATTGGATTATTTAACAATTGTGTTAATGAAGTTTTTCAAGCATATATCCGACATCGGTGGATGATCAGGAATGAATAAAGGTGAATTTTTGGAATCTCATATGGATAAAGATTGTCGTATTTCTGACGAATTTTCAGCATTATGCCAGCTATTGAGCTATCGTTGATTATGTTAATGAGGTATAGTTAAACGTGAATTACAGTCACGAATATCGTTACTAGAAGACTAGAAGTTAAATTAAACCGCCATTTACAATTTCATATCCGCATAAAACTATTTATCTAAAATTGATTGTTAATAATGACACAAATTGTTAGTGAACAGCTATGATCTGGAAAACATGAAATACTTTGTATAACGTTGAAGTAATAATTGAAATATTGATTGGAGATAATTGAAGTATGAATTTAAGACAACTCAGATGTTGATTAACATATTAATTGAAATGACGATACATTCGATTAACTTTACTGATTGTCGAATATGACCGATTATGTCAATGAAGAGATTTGAAACACAATGTCAGTGGAATAATAGTTAGTATGGCGTAATTCTATATACGAATTTTACTGTTAATTCCTGTAAATATGTTAATATGAAAATATTGCTAGGGTATTTATGTATAATTACTTGAAAAATGATTAATGATGTAAAAGAACGTTCACGATTTGAATTTGACTTATTGCTGCAATTTCTTGCAGTGCATTTCAGCCAGATTTGAGGCAACTTGAATATTTATTTATCATTTGCTACAATGGATGATGATCTATTTTTGTTCTACATTTTGCAGTTAATAAACTGGTAATTTAATTTTAAATTCTATAGATGATTTGGTGATTTATATTGGAAACAGAATGTGCTATGAAGACCAGTGGACAATTTTAGTGAATGCTTAGCCTAACACCCGAGATTTATTTTTAGAGTTTTCGAGCTAATTTTGAGCTGTTTTTCATATTTGTTAGTTCGCCACTGGCATCTTCTTATCGCATTCTTTTATAGTGAGGTATCATTATCCCAGGCTGATTTCGGTTGGTAGAATTTTTGGGGTTATTTCAGCCGGGTACTTCCAGATTCTACGATCCAGTTCTTCCATCGGTTATCAACAGGTAAGACCATGTGGATACGGGTATAGTATGCAGGAATTTCATTTCCGTGCAGTTCTGTTTGCTGGCATCCTCTTCATGTGACCAAACCACTTCAGTCTTGAGATCTGGATCTTATTGAGGAGAGAATGATCTATTCCTACTTCTTCTCTAATCTTCTCATTGCTGATCTTGTATTTCCTGGTTTTCTGAATCACGGTACGTAGGAATTTCATTCCAGCTGCCTGGAGTTTAGAGTTATATCCTTGATGCTTGAAAAAATCTGAGATAGATGCTACTTATTATATGAAGATATAGTCAGTGAATACAAACAATGTACTCTTCATGAAACATGCTATCATAAGCACTAAATTATTTCAGAGAACACAAATTATGCGTACGTGCAAACCCAAAATATAGAACGTGGTTGTGTAAAACCTCTTACCCTAGAACAGTCCCAAGTCATATCATATGGATCTACACAAAAACCGTCTAGAAATTACATTTCCAGAACGTATCATTTGAACGTGCACAAAACCGCTCTCACAATAACAATTCCGGAACATTTCCGTTTGTTGTTTTCAATCTCTTCTCCCTAAAATATTAACAGAACACATCTTATGGATGTGAACCGAACGCCTCACTATCAAAATTCAAAGAATATATATTGATTGATGTACCTACCCCTGTAACTATAACAGTTACGGAATTTAACATATGGAATTATGCAAATCGTCTTTCCATGTAAAATAACCAGAATATGTCATTCAAGTGTGTGCAAAGTCCTCTCTACGTCTCTTCACTTGAAACCGATGAACGAATAAGATGTTCAAAATATGTGAAACTGCCTTCCAGCGACTAAGGATGTTCAGGTTGTCTTTAAGACATTCTCTTTCACTTAAAGCTGGGCACTACACTATTTTAGAGCAATACATGATTTGTGTTTTATTGTAGAAACAGTGTACTTATTTAATCTGAACCCTATTTGGTTCTGATCTTCTATGTCTGTGTCACAAGTTATTGCAAAACTTTTCATACCGTACATTGTTATTTCCTGGCTCGTGGAACTCTCCGAAAACCAAATGATAAAGGAACGTTCCCGACCAGGCCACCAGAGGCGCAGTCAGGTGCGCAACAGATGTCACTCATATACGGAACGGAACATACCGCCCACTTAATTGGTACAATTATACAAATGAAATAAAATAATCAATACATTGAATTAAATGCATTGACTCAATTCCTCTGCAAACAAGAGTCAAATGTCAATAGTTACCTCATCATCTGAAAATGTAAGGAGACAGGGCTTCCACACAGGCCTCTGTATTGTTCCCTAGCTAGTTCGCAAACTACCAACCCGAACCAATCCATCGGCAACAGGGTGAACCTTGTCTATGACTGCTATCTTCCATACAAGTTGAGGGAGGTTGTCGTCCTTTATTAACACCACAGCCCCGGGCTGAATGTTGGACTGAACTGAAACCCACTTTGGTCTTTGCTGCAACTGTCCCAGGTATTCTGATGACCACCGCTTCCATAGCTGCTGCAGGAATCGTTGAACCATTTGCCATCTGAACAAGTGGGTATTCTTAAGGTTAGTTAGGTCTGGCTCCGGAATAGCAGTAAGGCTTTCCCCAACAAGAAAATGTGCTGGAGTCAAAACAGGAGGATCGTTGAAGTCATTGGTGATAGCTAGGATAGGTCTGGAGTTTAGACATACTTCAACTTGACTAAGGAGTGTACTAAATCCCTCGAAGGTCAGACTGGTTGTTCCTACTGCACGCTTCAAATTATATTTCATTGCCTTGATTCCAACCTCCCACAAACAATAAAAGTGAGGAGCACTGGGTGGTATAAGATGCCATATGGGACCAGTTGTACTGGCACACTGCTGAACAGTGTCGATGTGTTACTGTGATTGAAAGAGATTATGTAACTGTTTCAGCACGTTCCTTGCACCCACCAAATTCGTACCATTGTCAGAGTACAAATTTGCGCAAATTCCTCTTCTCACAATGAATCTGCGTAGACCTGCGATGAATGCATCTGTCAAAAGTCTGCTGACCAACTCTAAAGGAATAGCCTTGGTGTCTAAACATATAAACAAAGCCACGTAGCACTTAGATCTGACCTTAGATCTTGTTAATCCTAGTCGAATGAGAAGCGGACCACCATAATCAACTCCCGAATTCAAAAATGGACGAGATGGTTCCACACTTGGTGCAGATAATTGTCCCATCAATTGCTGTGATGTTTGTGACCTTAACTTGAAGCATCTGAAGCACTTGTGAATTACTTGCCGGACAGTACTTCTTCCCTTAGGAATCCAAAACTGCAACCTGAGTGAGGAAAATGTTAATTGAACACCTGCATGATGCAGTCGTACGTGTTCATTCTCAATGATGAGTTGAGTCAACTTATGTTTAACTGGCAGAATCAGATGGGTTTTTGATCAAAAGGTCATGAAGAAGCCTGCAATCGACCGTCCACCCTGAGGTATTGTGATTCATCCTCAAACGGATCGTGAGATTAGCTGCCAATTGAAAACAGAAGGCCATTACGCGTTGAATCTTCTGAAGAGAAGAAAATATTTCCAAAATAGTGTCAATAGTAGTTGGTGTGGTCGCTAGCAAGCTCACTGCAATTTGACGCTGTTCTGACAATGCAGTGTCTCTATCCGGGATTGATTCTTGCGGAGTCCATGCTTCTGTAGACTCTTACAGCCACGCTGGACCTTGCCACCAAGAAGTTAATGGTTTGAGTACTTGTGGGTTTGTTCCCCTTGACAGGATATCTGCTGGATTATCCTTCCCTCAAACATGTACCCAGTCTAGAACACTAGATGCATCATTTATTTCTGCAACGCGGTTGGCCACAAATGTCTTCCTACGGTTCGAAGGCGAGTTAATCCAAGCCAATACGACCGTGAAATCAGTTCACATATGTGTGTTGAGTATGCTAAATTGAATGATGGACTTGATTTTCTTCATTAGATGTGTCAGGAGCATTGCTGGACATAAACTCTATGTCAGGAAGAGACACTTGCTTCAATGGTGCTACCTTCGATCTGTAGGAGATTAATTTCACCGAAACATCATCCGCCATGTTTACACATCGTAGATATACACAAGCACCATATGCAGATCGTGAAGCATCTGACAATCCATGCAATTGTATGTACACTAGTGTACCTGTTCGTATTAGTGGACGAGGTACTGAAATGTTACTTAAATCTGACAAATAATTATACCTTTGACGCTATTCATCTTGGAGACCAGTAGGCAGAATTTCATCCCAACCAATTTTAACTTGCCACAACCTCTGAAGAAAGATTTGCAGGACACCAAGACCAAACCCAATGGATCAAAAATGGAGGCTGTCAGTGCTAGTATTTTCCGTTTTGTCACTGGCAGCTGCTTATCGATGTTGAACGAAAACGTGAATTTATCTATAGATGGTTGCCACAGATGCCCTATTGCTCTAATGACATGATCATTTTGCATGAGTATAGATGAAATGGTTTCTCGCATATCTTCAGGGACCACCTCACGACAGTTTGAAGCCCATTTCCGCAAATGGAACCCACCTGTCTACATCAACAGAAGTAATTCTGATTGTAATTCTAGTGCTCCTTGTATTGTCTGCCCTCCACACATCAGGTCATCCACATACATGTCTTGTTGAACAACCTTAGCGGCCTTTGGCGGTGAGCTTCTTCATCCTCCGCTAATTGATTGATACACCAGGTTGCCAAAAGGGATGCTGAGGCTTCACCATAAGTCACGGTAGTCAGTCGATACAATTGAAGTATATCTTGAGGAGACTGTCGCCACAAAATTCTCTGAAAATCAATGTCCCTTGCATCCACTTTTATCTGGCGGTATATCTTTGCAATATCTTCCAGTAAAAGCAATTTGATGTGTGTGGAACCTTGTGATAATTGAATATAGATCTGGTTGTATGGTCGGTCCCACCATTAACATGTCATTCAGTGATATGTTAGTGCTGGACATAGCTGAAGCTTCGAAGACTACGCTTGTTTTAGTTGTTGAACTTGATTCCTTTACCACTGCATGATGTGGCATTTAGAAAAAATATTCGTCGTCCTGGATAATTGATGGGTGAGGTACTACTTCCATGTGTCCAAGCTCTTCATATTCCTGCATGAATATCTTGTAGTCTTCTCGAAGCGAGGGATTCAACGGTAGTTTTGATTCAATTTGCTCAAACCTACGTTTGGCACCTTTAGTCACATAGCTTCATTGTTGAACTGCGGAATTGAAGTCGCACAGTGAAACAGCCAGTGTCATCCCGTCTAGTGCAATGTTGAAAATGTGCTTCACACTCTTTTTCTTCAAGAGAGAACGACTCACATTTCAGATCTTCCAATTGCCAGAATTTCTGTAATTGAAGTTCTAGATTGTCCTGACTGGACACGAACATAGTCACGCTTGATTGTCCATTGCTGATCTCGTTAATGTTTCCAGATAATATTCACACCAGAGAGGTTTCTCGGATCACTGGTAGGCCTGGTGCTATGATTCTTCTTTCTAGCTACATATCAAAGAATAACCCTGCTCCGATCAATATATATATGGAGCCTGGTACATTGAAAGTAGGGTCTGCTCGTTCCAGATGACCTGGAATATCCCATTTCTCAGTGATAAGATGTCTCGTAGGCAGAATCCCTGTGATCCTTGGTAGAACGAAACATGTCAATTGTGAAGTGAAATTACTGACTCTGGATTTTAGATGAACTGACACGCTGTGGGAAGCCTTGCAGATTGAATTGTTAATTCCACTGATCGGAATAACATTATTCAGGCGTTTCAATCTTAGCCGTTGAATACACGACTCAGATATGAAATTCGATTGTGACCCGTAGTCTAGAAGTGCCCTGCACTACTGCAAATTACCACTGTGGTCACGTACATAAACAATGACTGTGGATAATAGTACCTGTCCTTGAATACCCTGCTTGTAAGCACAGTAACTATTGGTGAGCGGTATCTGATTGCCGTTTTTCGAAGTTGCATTGACATCACCTTCTATGCTACCTTCACCACAATTGTTGCTGCCATGATTAGGTGTTGGGTTGATGTTGTCCTTGTGAAGAAGTGTGTTGTGTTTCTGCTCACGCAACAATGACTAAGCCTAGATTGTTGGTAGTTGTGACCTGTGGCCATGCAGTTGAAACAAAGTTGATATTTACGAACTAATTCTTGCCTCTTGGTAATATCGTCACTCTTAAATAGTTTGCCCATACCTAGGACATGATTGACCCGTGGTAACAAAGGAGTTATACATATTCTCTAGTTTCCCTTTACCTGAAGCAGATTTTGGAGACCGGGAAGGCTTGTTGTCCTGACTTAACATTTTCTCTAAAGCATGACATCGTTTATCTAAAAATGCAAACAGTTCGTCAGAGGCCGGCAACTGCTTAGCCGGAGTGTGATGTTCCCACTTTCGCCTAGATGTTGAATCTAATCTATCTACGATTAATTGCACAACAATGGCTTCTCAGAATGCATTTTAAAATATATCCTGAGTTTCTTATGAGTTGAAATGTCCCTTAAATGTGTATAACAACGGTCACAACTCACGTGCTGATTCTTTGTGAATTGCATCAGCATCTAGTAAACCCTTGATGTGTTTGCTTACAGCTAGCCTCTTCTTGAAGTATCTCGCAATTAATGCTCCCATGCTGCTTGATAATTTTCAGAAGATGTTGGCAATTTTTGTACAATTTGGAGTGCCTCTCTCTTAAGCGATGCATTTAGATAGTAAAATTTTTGAATGTTGGTTAGATCTTCATTGTTGTGGATCATAGCCGAAAATGTATCTTGATATTGTACCCACGTTGTGTAGCCACCGTCAAAATTAGGGACCTATATTGAAGGTATTTTCATACATTATTTTAATCTACCTGCTTGTGAACCTGCAGAATGCAATGATATACCATCATCAAAAGGCTCTACCAATACTTTAATTCTGGCAAAGATATCCCAGCACGTAGATTCGAAACTATCTCTGTAGTCTACATGCTCCTCAGATTTGTCATCGTACCCTTCCAAGTCTGACAGAATGAGTGTGAAGTCGTTGAAAATTTCCTTCGTGGTTTTTAACCTGCCTTTTATTAGCTCTATATTCTGAGAGTTATGAAACTGATCGACATATGACTGAATGCGCCTCAGCCTGCCCTTCAAAAATGCCTTGCTTCTTTATCAATACGTTTAAATTTGTAGCTTCCATAGTTGGACTGCAGATGAGTAAATGAATAGAAAGGATTGATATACCTAACATATACCTTGATTTGGACAATATTTCACTGCTTAATGCACTATGATACTGTAGTACTACTAGTCGCAGTCAATATCCGGCCCGGAGGACTAATGTTTTATTGTAGAAACAGTGCATTTTTTAAATCTGAACACTATTTGGTTCTGATCTGCTACGTCTGTGACACAAATTATTGCAAAACTTTACATACCGTACATTGTTATTTCCTGGCTCAAGGAACTCTCCGAAAACCAAATAATAAAGGGCGTTCCCGACGAGGCTACCAGAGGCGCAGTCAGGCACGCAACAGATGTCACTCCTATACGGAACGAAACAAACTGTATCCCTTCGTAACGACAGAAATATCAGTTAATTACCTTATTTACATTCTTTCACAACTAAAATGCATAGTAAATTTGCTGATCCCTAAACTGAGTATGATTGATGGCCACTATAGGTTATGAATCTTAAAACTTAATCCAATGCCGATTCAAATATATAACATGAATTAAGCTACCAGCCAAAATGTATTAAAATATGGGTCTTCAAATTACCCAACACCTTTTAATAAATTCTGTACTACAATAATGCAAGCGAGTTGTTCTGCCTATCAGGAGAGAATATCCTTGCCCAGCCTAGTGATTAAATGATTCACAAGGAACACGGCATTTGCTGTGGATGAAATTGGTTATATTTTTACAAACTTTTAAGAGAACTCTCTTTTGAATGTAATAGTTCATCATTATGGATAAACTGGAGTCTCATCAGACATATCATACAAGCAAATTCTGTTCCATCACATATAACTTAAATGTAACCCCATCCTGTCAATAATTAATATATAACCCAAAAAATATGCATTATGAATGAATCAAGCAATGGTCTTACACACCCACTTTGAATTACCATGTGCTTCTGTAATATCTCGCTTTCTAACAAACCTTTCTAGATTAGTGATTTTTCATGATTCTGAAATAACACATTATTCGTATTTGAAATTGATTTTCCAACAAGCTTTGCCCAAATGATCTACTTTATTATGGTTCTGTTTTATGCTCCGCATGAACAACAGAGATATTGTTTCTTTACACTGTGAAATCAAACGTGTCACTTGGGTACAATTCATTGATCAAAATCTCCCCCTAATTATGAATGGAAGTACTTCAAGAATATTGCTTTTACCAATACCAATTAGCAAGTGATGTTTCCTTACTCATGAAATATTGCTGCTTACTATATGAATATGGCTTTTTGACCAGTATGAGTTACATGTGTCTTCAAACACCCCTTGTGGGTGTTACTTAAATATGCCTTCTGCTGACTATGAAGTCCCATGCGTCTCTTAAAAGATACTTTTTGTGTGAATGTAGCTGCGCAAATACCACTTTAGTTCAGCGCTAGACCAATATGAATTACGCACATAAAATATATATATATATATATATATATTGCCAGGGAGCACAGTGGAGACGGTCTTATTTCTTTAGCAGTGTCCCTGTCCACCCCTGCTCTACACAAAAGAGATCGGGAGTATAGGAAGGCCATTCACATTAACTTTCTTAGAGTTTTCTTGTATTGGGGTTTGTACTTGCTGGGGTATTATTAACTCTGTTATTAGAGGGAGGTGTTTCCTGAGGGGTGTTACTCTATGGAAATAGCCTATATCGGGTCCTTTGATTTGGATTTATGGTCCCCTGTAGAAGATGAGATCGATTGTGCAGCTGACATTGTAAGCAAATTAGGTTTTCTCTTTGGGGTCCTTTATGAGGATAAACCTTCTTCTCTCATCAGATGGAGTAGTGTCATAATGTCGATCCCAGTTGAAATCTCCCGCTAGAATTCCAGTGTATCGTGGATTGATATGACGTAGAGTGTTCATAACCACGTCTATGATTTCTACGGTGTGAGTCAGTGGGGGAAAGTACATTCCTGCTATGGTCATGGTGCCCATGCTTCCCTGTAAGTGTTTTTGATTTTCCCTATGTGTTGCTTTAGAAAGCACAAGATGCCTCCCACTGGTCATCCCGCTTGTTTCTTGGTTGCCATTGCGTGTTACGAATAAAAGCCTGATATATCGATGTTTTCTGTTAGGAAAGTTTCAGTGAGAATGAGTATGTCGTATCTTTCCATTGTTGAGTCTGGTAATAACGTCAGCAGCGATCGAAGTTCCTCGACGTTCCAAAGCAGTAGCTTAACCTTCAAGTCGTCCACCGTCTCTGGAGCCCCGAAAAAACTATATCTTCTGACAAATACGTCCTTTGGCTATATCGCGGTATCGTAAACTTTGTTTACGTCTGTGAAAAGTATCCCGGCTATGAAAGCTTTATGGTGACCTCTAGTATATACTTCCTCGTATTCAATGATGTCCGTGATGCCTTTCTCGTGAAAATGTATTTCAAGTTCCTCTTTTGTTGTGGATTCATGCTGTTTTCCTATATAAAGCCACAATGATTTTTTTTTGCGCTTCGATTTCTGCATTTTTTTCCGTCATGGAACCAACGATAAAGGTTGTATTCCTCGTTTTGTTTTGATTCGTCTGCGCTGTTACTGCGTTGTCACATTTTTGATTTGTGCAGTTGTTTTATCTCTTCTCCTTCTTCTGTTTTCTATCCTTACCCATCCTTGAGTATTACTATCCTCATCCTTTTCCTCGTTGCTCGGTCGGTGTTGCTTTCCTAGAGTGGTTTCATCTTGTGACTCGGTTTGCTTGGTGCTCTCATCAAATGTGTTAGTGCTATTCACTAACTCTCTCTGTGGTCCGTTGTTTGGAAGTGATAGATCTGTCGATCCATGACTGTCTATTTCCTCTCTTCTCACTTTCTAAGTAATGTGATCCTGTATTTCTTCCGATTTATTTTGCAGGTCCTCGTTTTGTCCCTTTCTTCTAGGTAGCGCTTCTGTCTGTCTCTCTTCTCTCTCTTTCTGGATGACATGACTTTGTTCTTCTTCTGTGTTTCTTTGGTTTGATTTTTATGGATTATTTGAAGGAAGGTTGTATTTCCCAAATAGGTCTGGCCTATATTTTGTTTGATGCAGGTGGAGTGATATCTTTCTTGTCTAACTTATTTGGGGATATTGACTTCTGATCTGTGTTTTCAATAGTCAATTCACGCATTGGTTCTGATGTGTGATCACTTAGCTGATGTATGATTTCTGACATTTCATTTAATGTAGTGTTAATATCTGCTCTGAAGGGGAGATGTCAATAAAAATCATGAATTAGCACTTTTTAAATTTATTTTTTATTTGGAGCGTCATTCCTCGAAAAACATAATTCCAAAATTTGGTGGCGATATCTTGCTGGTAAATGCCTCAAAGCAAGTAAATATGGGTGGATAGCAGATTGAACAACGCCCCCTTTTTCGATAATGGCTTACCTTGCATCTCATTGTATTGTACTCCACTTAATTTCTTCTAAATTGGAATCCAGAGTCTAAAAATGACATTCCCCGTACTTATTGTACAGGTATAGGATAACACGAACACGTACAGAAGGCAGTGACTTGTGTTTACTAAGTTTTAAGTGCTCAGTCTGGTAATCGTTAGGCCTATCTACTTTTACAGTTAATTAATATACTTGGGTGAGTTCTATCAATATTTCCTACAATGGGTAGATCAGAAAGAGTATTTAGAAGTATAAAAGGATCAAGAATGCATAATGTACTGTCCAGAAGACAAGAGAATGCTCCCATAGAGGTTATGGCTGTAACCAAAGATACGAACAATTCTCAAGTGCTTCTAATCAAAAGCTGTCACAATCTCTTTTTTGAGCGAACCTTCTAGTGAGGATGCGGATAATATTTCCATAAACACTGGGTTTAGGCTAATTGATATCGAACTTCTTTGTAATGCTATAAACTCGTCTTGTTCATGTGGAAAATGTGGGAATAATTACTTGAAAATAATTGATAGTGCTACAAGAAATGGACTAGCCTGTGGTCTTCATATAGTTTATGATAGTTGTAGAGCAGATACAATTTTCAAAACTTCAAAGTCTGCTAACAATCTGTTTGAAGCAAATGTAAAATTACTCTATGGCATGAGGTGCATTGGTGTGGGGAGGGAAGGTGCAAACTTCCTTTGTGGGGTTATGAACATGCCATCTCCCCTTATGCGTTTTGATACAATGAACAGTGCTTTGTAGGAGTGTTTGAGTGCAGTAAGTGAAGAAAGCATGTCAGCTGCAGCCTAATTGGCCATTCATGAAAAAGAAGCCCAAGACGGAAGTAACCCTACTGACTTGAGTATATCAAGTGATGGGACATGGATGCGTAGAGGTCACGAGTCCCACCATGGGGTGTCTACAGTTATCTCAGTAGATGTAGGTAAAGGTTTAGACTTACAAGTAGTCACAAATTATTGTCATATGCGTGCAATAAGTAATAAGACATACAGTTAGAATGGGAAAAGGAACATGAAAGAATGTGTCAAAAGAACTACAGTGGTACTAGTGGTGGCATGGTAGCCAAGGCAATGGGGACAATTTTCTATCGTTCTCATGTAAAGCATGGTGTACGGTATTTAAAATACTTAGGTGATGGAGACTCAAGTGCCTTCAAAAGTGTTTGTGAAAGTAAACCTTATGGTCTGGGATGTGTTGTAGAAAAACTGGAATGCATTGGACATATTCAGAAACGAATGTATAGTAGACTATTGAAACTAAGCAGTGGCCCACAACTGAAAAAGTTGGAAGACGGTGTGAGTATCGGTGGAAAGAACAGATTGACTAAGAACTAAATGAAGGAAATTTAGGGTAATTATGGAATGGCCATAAGAAACAATATAAATGATGTGCAAGCTATGAAGAAAGCAATTTGGGCCTTATAATGCCATATACTGTCCAGTGATGAAAAGCCACAACATTATTTGTGCCCTCAAAACTGCTGTAAATCTAGGCAAATGTTGACTACTGGCAAACCATACAGTCCTAAACATAGTCTTCCTGAAGCAGTTATGAATGCCATCAAACCAACATTTCGAGTTCTAGCGGATCCAGAGTTGATAAAGATGTGCACACATGGCAAAACACAGAATCCGAATGAGAGCTTCAATATGCTAATATGGAAACGGTGCCTTCAGTAAAAGTGGTTAAGATTGCAGCTTTTGATGCTGTTATTGTGTTCAATGATGGAAACATAGGTAGAATAAATGTAATGAAGAGGCTGGGCTTCACTCATGGAGTCCAAATGGTACAAACTCTCAGAGGTATTGATGCTGAGAGTTGACGCTGTTGAGAACATGTCCCAATTTGCCCAGAGAATGAGAAGAGCCAAGAGAGCTGCTGAAAGTGATGCTAGTGATCCTCGTTATTCAAATGGAGGCTTCTAATTGCCAAGACAGGTGGTATATGGCTTATCATGGTAGCACTTAACTTTATTCATCTTTTCACAAAACTTACAAATTTTTAAATATGATAAACTTTTCTCCAAAACCCTTTGTCATATTTAGCTGAATGTTTGCAGCCTTTCTCTCCTATAACAAGACTTCAATCCCATGTAAGCGAATTTTTGCTGTTGTTAACTACACAACCATGAGAGATTTAAAAAAAAAAATCTGCTGAAATCAACCTAGACAAAACTGTACCTCGGAACCATACGAAAATACCAAAATTACGTTTTTTAGGTTATTACATCATTGTATGTAGAATTTGATTTTACATTAAGCCATAACAATGTCCGTTGGAAAATCGCCTTTTGTATTTTCTAAGGATTGTAGGAACGAAAGTCCTAACCTATGATTGAGCCGTACAAACATAAATCCACTTACATAATTGTGGCTCTGAAGCTTTAACACAGCTGGTGTTGATTCCTGATGCTTTAGTACCTTATAGTGACTCCAATTAAGAAGATAATTAATATATTGAGGCGCAAAATAACAAAGATAAAGGCAAGAAAATGGTAAAACATATTTTAAAAACTGGAAAAGGAATATAAGGAAGAGGAAGAAGAAGGTACTAAGCGGAAAAGAGTATGTTAATACAGAATATTTTTGGTTCTTCTTCTATTAAATGTTTAATAGTAAGTTAATGTTTTTCTCCCCCGTTGATTATAAATCATGATCCCCTAGGTAAACTTTGCACGCTTCACACAACTTCATTATTCTAGTTAATTACCTTTCTTGTGACAAACGTTGGGGGTGTTAAATTTCTATAATGCACTCAATGCATGTAGATGAGTGCGGGAAAGGACATATTAAACCACAGGAGAAATGAGTCTGTTCCATAGATTAAAATGAAGACTCTAACTTGGCATACAGTAACACCTGAGATGTTTGTGACGAACTAGACTGCCAATTTATAATTGTTGAGAGATGATGAAAAACTTAATGAACTCATACTGCAAAAAGAAAATTACTTGAAAGAAGATTCACTTAGGTATGAACTAAAGAGGGAAGACAAGCTAATAGGTCGTGCTACTCAAGGTTTCATAGTTGTTATGTCTGATCTCCAGTGTTTTCCAAGTCCAGATTTGATGACCTCCCTAAACTTTTACTCAAGAAAACTCTTGACATTAAACTGTACAATTTATGACGCCACTGTAGACAAAACTTGGTGCATGATCTGGGATTAAATTGCAGCCGGTCGAGGGGGAAATGAAACTGTATCATGATTATTCACTTGGGCACATGAAGAGCATCGAAATCCTGAGAAACCTATTGAAAACTTAGCATTCTGGACTGTAATTGCCAAAACAGGAATATTAACATGATTTATATGTACTTATGGCTGCTGGAAAAGGTTCCCACACACAAAGAAGTCAACCATATGTTCCTGGTTGCAGGATATACTCACATGGAAGTTGACGGCAAGCATATTGTGATTGAAAGAGCAAAAAAGCAAATAAGAAAACACACTGTTTTCACCACAAATGACTGGGACATTTTATTGCTTCATGCTCTAAAATGCATCTAGAAGACTTTCTAGATTTTCTTTACTTGAGGAAAAAGGAAGCCCCGTTTGTTACAAGGAAGAAAACACCCAGATAAAGAACCCTTTTTGATATCACATTCAGTGTGGTTACAGCTTCGTGAAGGAGACACCAAGTTGTACTAAAAGACCAATTTCACTGATGATACTTTTAAAAATGTCGAACACAAAAGAAATTGGCGGTAATCTCACCAATGACATTAACCAAAAGAAAGATAAGGAGTGATAAATTCAGAGACCTCATGAATTGATTGCAATGGGTCCCTGAAGACAACAGATCCTTCTTTGAAAAAAAAAATCCACCTGGGGAAATTGAAGGGAACTTTCCTGAGGATGACTCAAGCACTCAAACTTAGTAATGTTGGTTATAATCCGTTGATTTTTTTGACATTTAAAACCACAACACCATTTGATATACGCACTTTTTGTACATTTTTCTTTCAATATTTAAAATATTGCTACAATGATTGCTGTGTAGTGTTTATTAACACACCTTGCCATAGTGCTGTCCTAACCCTGGTTTTATAAGTGCAGCCAATATAACGCAAGTCAAATCTTAAGTCCTAAAATGATTTGATAAGTACAGCCAAAAAAAAATAGTCCAGTCCTGACTAAATAAGGCGTTGATTATAAAGGAAATACCTATAAATGTGTTAAGTATATACAACTGTCAATAGTATTTTTCTGGCTTATTCAAGTGTTAGCTCAGTAGCCAGACACAGACTTAATTTCTTACAGTATTTATACTCTCCTGACAAGTTGTCATAGTGTGACTTACGTTAGTCTGGTTCTGAGGTACAGAAAATTCCTTATCAAATTTAGCTTGCATATATAACAATATAGCATACAAAATTTCATTGAAATATATTTGGTAGTTTTCAAGAAAATTTACATATATGAGAAATACATTTTCAAAAATTTATGGGCCCACAATATTTCAAAAATTCATTTTTTTAGTCTATATACTTCTGAAACCATCGAGTTTATTATTACCAAGTTTCATAGCACTAGGGTTTAAACTGTGTGATTTATGTGAGTTTTTGTGAAGCACTGTATTTACGTTGACATCTCCCCTTAATGACCTTAACTCTTCTTGTACAGATTTACCCGCGTTTTATATTAAAAAGCCCTGTTCACTATTAGAAAATAACCATAATAATGTCGACTTCTTGTTATTCCAAGACTTTAGAGCGTTAAACTGGCCCTGTTGTAGCTCGGCGCAATGGAGGTGGTGTCATCTTTGGCAGAGACCGTCACATATGACTGCATGTTCATCTTCAACCCGGCGTTCACAAAAGGGGCAGTTGTCGTGATCGCTAGAGCTGAGTATAATTTGCGAACTTGGGAGTGGCATGATTTCTTGGTGGCGGTGAATTGGAAACCAAAATGTCGTCGTCCAAATACTGTACACGAATGAGATATAAAAACACTACGGATCAACATGAGTCTTTCCAAATTGCTTATCGATCAAATGTTGCTTTGCATCTACCACAAGAATGTGGCTATAGACCACTATGGATGAGCAGGTGTTTCTTTAAACTGCTCCTGACAGTAAATGTTTCTTCGCATGTACCACAGGAATGTGGCATTAGACTACTATGGACAAACCTGTCTTCCTTCAAACAGCTTTTCCATCTGAATTTTGCTTCGCATCTACCATAGAAATGTGAATTTAGACCACTATGCATCAACACGTGAATCTTCAAAGTTCTTTTATAAGTAAATTTTGCTTCTTATGTACCACAGGAATGTGGCTTTAGACCACTTGGGATCAACATGTATTGCTTCAAATCAGTCTTCTGAGAAAATAACACTTTGCATGTACCACAGGATCTTGGCCTTTGACCGCTAAGGATCGACATATGTTTCTTCTAACTGCATTTCGAATAAAGTTTGCTTCGCAGATACCACATGAATGAGGCTTAACATCACTATGGATGCACATGTGTTTCTTGAAACTGCTTTTTTGAGCAACTTAGGCTTAGCAGGTAGCACATGAATGTGTTTTTAGACCATTGTGAATCAACATGTGATTCTTCAAACTTCTTTAGTGGGTAAATTTGGCTTCGCCGGTAACACATATATGAGGTTTAAGACCACTATGGTTGACCATGTGTTTCTTTTAATAGTTCTTGTTAGTAAATTTTGCTCCACATGTACCACAGGAATGTGGTCGTAGACCAAAATGGATCAACATGTGTGTCTTCAAATTCTCTGGTCAATAAATCTTGCTTCGCACGTACCACAGTAATGTGGTGTTAAGAGCACCAATAATCAACATGTGTCGTTATTAACTGAACTTCTCATTACATGTTGCAGGGAGTGTACCACAGGAATGAGGCCTGACGCCACTATGGATCAACATGTGTATTTTCAAATCGTTATTGTTGGTAAATTTTGCTTCACATATACCACAGGGATGAGGTTTGACTCCACTATGGATCAAAATGTGTTCCTTCAAATTGCTCTGGTTAGTAAATTTTGCTTTGCATGTACCACAGGAATGTGGCCTTCGACTACTATGAATCAACATGTGATTCTTCAAACTGCTTTTGCGGAAAAATTTAGCTTCGCAGGTGCCACATACATGAGGTTTAATGTCACTATGGATCAACGTGTGTTTCTTCAAGTCGCTCAAGTCAGTAAATTTTGCTTCGCATGTACCACAGGAATGTGGTCGTAGACCAAAATGGTTCAACATGTGTCTCTTAAGAGTGCCACGGTAAGTAAATTTTGCTTCGCACGTACTACAGAAATATGGTCTTAGACCACTATGGATCAACATGTGCTGTTTCAAACTACCCGCCTCCGTAAATCTTGCTTCACATGTAGTACAGGAATGAGGCTTGACACCACTATGGATCAATATGTGTCTCTTCAAATCGCTCTTGTTGTTAAATTTTGCTTCACATATACTACAGGAATGAGATTTGACACCACTATGAATCAACATGTGTTTTTTCAAATTGCGCTCGTGTGGAAATTTGGCTTCGCATGTACCACAGGAATGCGGCTTTAGACCACTATGATTTGACATATGAATCTTTAAACTGCCTTTCCGGGTATATTTTGCTTCGCAGATATCACATGCATGCGGTTTAAGACCACTATGGGTGAGGATGTGCGTCTTCAAATCACTCTTGTTGGTAAATTTTGCTTCGCAAGTACCACAAGAATGTGGTCTTAGACCACTATGGATCAATGTGTGTTGTTTTAAACTACCCTTTCGTGTAAAAGTTGCTTTGCATGTACCACAGGAGTAAGGCTTGGCACCACTATGGATTAGCATGTGATTCTTCAAAACTCCTTTGTTAGCAAACTTTGCTTCGCATGTACCGCATAGATATGTTTCTAGACTTCTTTGGTTCAACAAGTGTTCCTTCATATTTTTCTTCTTAGTACTACACGAACTTCGTTTAAGACCTTTATGGATCACCATGTGTCTCGTCAATTCCTTTTTCTTTGTAAAGTTTGCTCCGCAATGTTTGCATATGTATGGCGACATACCGCTATGAGGAGACATCTCTATTTATTAAGTGAACATTTTGATTTAATGAGGTTACGAATCTATCTCTTGTAAAGGTGTTCCCAGAATTGTGGTTGTTTCAGAAATGAATTTCTAATGTTAGTACGAGTAAAATACCCACTACCAATAAAATATAAAATATAACATAACACAATTTCAGATAAATATACGCCAACAATAATCTTCAGAATTCGCAGACATAGATATAAAAGCCTAAATTTAATGCATATGATGATGATCGGAACTAGTCACCCTGGGGAAAATTTTAGCCTTATGTAATTTGCCTCAGGGAATAACACTGTTATCAATTTCGCTACAATCGTGTTGACCAACAGAAAATCACTTAATATCGCTACGTTAGAAGAGCAAGGAAAACGGAATAATAACTTTGCAGTCAAGAGATCTAACAAGTGAAAATTTATCTTATGCATTTTTAGCAATTTGCATTAATTTGCACGTTTTTCTTAAATAATAGGAACAGAGTTCTTTTCTAATCTTCAATTCAGTGGTGTTCGTGCAGTCAATATATATTATACAGACAATACTGTTTTGCAACCCGCAATCCAGGGACAAGCCCCTGCGTAGTCCCGAACGAGTTATCGGAGAGAGTCGTGTTAGGGCTCAAACGAAAGGGATCTATCCCCTCTATTTTAAGAACAAGACAATTCCCCCCTATAATGAAATCTGTTCACACCCTCAGGGAAAATAAGAATTTTGAGAGAGCATGTGCACATAAGGCTTTTCCAAAATGGCGGGCTTGTCAAACGTTACGTTACCGCTATCCCCAACCACCACTAATCCAAGAATTCCCTTAAATTCTCAACAGATTTTTCCAAATTTAATTAGATTTAACACTCAAGTGCACCATCGCATCCACTTATTTGTGTTAGGATCATCTCAGATGACCTCATTTCGTCAGCTTCCATTCTCTTCCAACTCTTTTGTCGATATATTTATTATTTAATATAAATGTATTGATTATCAATTATTGATTATCTATTTATGGATTATTGATGAAATACAAGGTCATCTGCCCAAGCTTACCGAAAAGAGTCTACATAACCCGAAATATAATCGGGGAAAATTGTGTGAGGGCTCAAACGAAAGGTCTCCATCCCCTCTGTCCTCAGGTCACATCAATTTCAATTTTAATATATCCGTTAATGATGGACGTTTCCAAGGATGTATGTGTTTCGGTCCGGTTTCCACAAAGTCATGTGACATGACACCTATTTGCCTACGACAGGATTGCCCAAGCGGTGGATCCAAGATGGCCGCCGAATGATTATATTTAGTATTCCATTTTTATTAAAATATTATGTAGTATTTATTATTTAATTTTCATTTATTTAATATTAATAATTTCATTTTCATGTTTTAGCCTATTATCATTTTTAGAAAAAATTGGGTTAAGAGATCACCTTTAGTCCGTGTGTCTGTGTGTGCGTGTGTATGTACCCCCTAATAACATCTAAACGGCTAGAGCGATTTCAATGAAACTCGGTAAGATCATAGCACCATTCTGGCTGATCCTGACCGCGCCTTTCAAATTTTATTGTATCTCACCAATCCAACAAAGAGGCTGTGCGAAACATTTCACCAGCATTCAGTGTCTCCGAAACTATTACAGATACCATCCTGAATTTTTGTACGGTGACGAAGGGCACTACTAGAAGTTTACCTATGAGACTTCCCGAAACCTGGTAACTACAAAACCAACATGGCGGCTATGCGAAGTTGAGACTTTATATAGACTTTTCTCGCGATTTAAACATCGAAACGTTATAAAACATGGTACAGCAAATGTATATACACATTGCAATGCACTGACGTCTAATTTAGTTCAATTGTTTACTTAACCTCAAAATGGCGGCTGTGCGAAATATTAAAATTATATTTTTATTTCTTGTGTCGTATTCATGCGATCGAAGTGAAAGTTTGAATAAAGAAGCTACGCAATAATTTTCCTTTAATGGTATATAACTCTATGGCCTATACATAAAACAATCCAAAATGGCGAGCATCCAAAATATTTTGACGGTTCTCAATATCTACGAATTTTTTACAGCAATCGAAATGAAATTTTTTATGTTCATAGAGGCTATGAACATAAGTTCACCTATAGGAGTTTCAGTAACCTGGTGAGCACAAATCCAACATGGCAGTGACGCGAAGTATAAATATTTAAATGGACGTTACTTGCGATTTAACCATCCTACTGCAGTGAAACATTGCACGTTAAATGCTTATACAAATGCTAATCCACTGGCATCAAATTTATTTCAATTGTTTTCATAAATAAAAGATGGCAGCTGTGCGAAAATTTAAAATCTCGTTTTTACTTCATGTGTCCTAATCATGCGATTGAAGTTTGAATAACACACTAACTCAATAATCTTCATGTACTAGTACATAAATAAAAATCCAACCGACGACCATCTGAAATATTTGGACGGTTCTACGAATCTATCACAACAATCAAACTGAAATTTGTCTGTTGATAGAGGCAACTAACATGAGTAAGATATATGAAAATAGGCTGTATAGTTCTTCACGGAACTACATGTTAATATTTATTTTTCATTTTCGATTTTCACTTTTATCGTTGTGGCCTCTAGGGACCGCGAGATCTCAACTGTTTTCCTTCTTGTTAACCCACCACGCCATCATCCTTTCAATTTCGTGAGTTGTGTGGAAGTTGTTAAGGAAGGCAGAACCTAGCATGGTTCTATACTAACATTCTGCAAAGTGGTATGTTACCCCGTCTCTTCAGAATAGAGCAATTTTAAATTAAACGAAAGCAATTAATCGATTAATTCACTAAGCCTGCCATCGATTAATCCATTAATCGAGTAATCGATTAATCTATTAATCGAGTAATCGAAGAATCGATTAATTGATAAGCAGACACGCGATAAGAACAGAAGTGTTCAAAATGATTGAAAATGGGAGGTCATCGCGCAAGTTGAGCTATGATTATTTTCGGAATGATGTCAGTAGGAGGGCTGTGGCGGTTCTAGATGATAGCCTACTTTCCTGGTGACGCCACAAGATGGCGGCCATGACGTCACAAGATGGCGATCATGACGTCACAGGATGGCGGCCATGACGTCACAAGATGGCGGCCATGACGTCACAAACCTACGAGGTGTGATAAAAAAGTTCAGAAATGTTAACCCATAGCCTACTTTCTTGGTGACGTCACAACGAGGTGTGTTCGAAAAGTTCCAAAATGTGGACCCAAAGCCTACATTCTAGGTGACGTCACAACGAGGTGTGATCAAAAAAGTTCCAAAATGTTGATCCATAGCCTACTTTCCTGGTGACGTCACAACGAGGTGTAATAAACAGGTTCCAAAATTTTAACCCATAACCTACTTTCCTGGTGACGTCACAACGAGGTGTAATCAAAAAGTTTCAAAATGTTGACTCATAGCCTACTTTCCTGGTGACGTCACAACGAGGTGTGATCAAAAAATTCCAAAATGTTGACCCATAGCCTACTTTCCTGGTGACGTCACATACTAACCCACCATACAATCCGGGTCAAAGCCGATATCTCCCGAATGCATGGTTGGATTTTAACAAATGAGGTGTAGTTGAACTCGGGCTGACACCCCCTTTCCAATGGACAACCTATTTCCACCCCAAAATAAAACCTACCCCTACTAGGGGGTGAAATTGTAATTGTTTAGAAAATCTCACTTTCCAAGTGCGACATGTGGGTGTTTGAATGATAATAGGGAATTAAACGTTGTTGCACATAATGCGCATGCGTACAGCCCATTACCGCTATGGATTAACATGTTTGCTTTTGTTTTTACGCATGCGCATTTAGATTTTTCGAGATACTTAAGCCATAGCCTAGCACGCTAACCCGTAAGCAATGAATGAACGAAACCCGGTGGTCGGCCACGGCGTTTCATGCTTGCAAAAGGCATTCATTGCTATTTTAAAAATCATGGATCGCAGAGACTTATGCAGTGACCATGCTTGCCAATGCATTCATCGCTATTTCATGAATCATGGATCGCAGAGGCTTATGCGGCGGCCATGATTATCAATATTGTGAATTGATTGCGACAGACCAAGTCAAGGAATGGAATGAATGTACAGTCCTGGTATTTGCCTGGTGGTAAAAATGGGAAACCATGAAAACCATTTTTCAGGACAGCCGAGGTGAGATTCAAACCCACGCTCTCTTGATGGTGGCTTATGTAGATGACTTATGGTGGTGGTGGCTTATGTGGATGGCTATGTGGGTTGCTTATGGTGGCTTATAAGCATGGCTTATGATGGTGGCTTTTGGTGATGGTTTATGGTGGCTTATGTGGATGGCTATGTGGGTGGCTTATGGTGGTGGCTAATGATTGTGGCTTATGGTGGTGGCTTATGTTGATGGTTTATGTTGGTGGCATATGCTGATCGATTATGTTAATGACTTAGGTTAATGTCTTAGGTTGGTGACTTATGGGGGTGGCTTATGGTTGTGGCTTATGGTGGTGGCTTAGGGTGGTGGCTTATGTAAGTGGCTTATGAAAAAAATGCAATGTTGAAGTTGACAAATGTGTTAACAACAAAATAGATTATCCATGTTTCCATATCACGAAATTGAAAAAACTTTAAACTATCATATTTTAAAAGTGAAAATGGGAAAATGCCAAATAACAAATGAGTGTAAAATGTGATAATGAAAACATCAACAAATACCTATCAACATTTTTAAAATTTAAAAAAACATCATGCTCTAGGTAACCTTGTTTTTTTATTTTATAGCCAATAGCGCTTTACGAAAATACAATACAAAATAAATACCAATCCCTCATTCCTTTTTCAACGTTTATGTCCACACTTCATTAACTTACACACATCACAATCAAGGCTGCCAACCTCTCTCCCACTGAGGAATCACAGGCTGCCAAACGTTGTTTAGCTTTTTCAACAACAATTTATCAGCCACTTGTCTTAAACCAGGATGACTATGGCGATAAGAAAGGTCATGTTCTTAACATGCTTGATCCAAAAGATTAAAAGGAACATCACCACGCTGCAAATGTTTTTTAAGATGTGTCCCAAGGCCACAAAAACGATAATCAGGAAGATGGATTACGAAAGGCAAGTATTGAATGGCTTTGTCAATGAGGCCATTGCCAGTAAAAGTTTGATATATCCTTTTCCATTGATCGTGAAAAGGATTGATCTTAATACTCCTCTGAGGACGATGTTTGTTTTGTTGTTGTTGCTACTTTGTCTCGCCATCACACCCGTGGAATAATGAAACAAAGTCTTTACACGGACTTTTATGACCGTGATACAGTTTCACAAGCTGGCAAGTAGCACACTGTCGCATAGAGAGAAATTTTGCCATGGCCACTTGCTGATGGTGATTGTAATCCGTACATGGTAGCAATTCACTCAACACAGGGTCCTGAGTCCATGATTTTGTTATATGTTGCCATATTTATTTCACTGCACTCGATGCCACATCATAAATGAATGACTTGGGGAGCGCCAATAATTCCTCTTTGGTAAAACTGTCTGGATTCTTTGTACACAAAGAATTTCCCAATCGCTTTATCAGTAGCATCTCCTCTCTCCATGAGATTACGTTGATGTTTACACGTCACTTGTAGAAATCTCACTGATGTCATCCACGGGAGAACCTTGAGTTTTAATTTTATTCAGCAACTCCCAGCAGGCATTGGTAGTTAACCAATGAAAGAGATGCCACACCTGAGGTAAGACTTTATGGGTAATTATGCCACAGGGACAGCGGTCCATGAGTGTTTGAATCGAAGGACATCCCAAGGCCATGAGATCAATACATTGACAGCAAGGTGTTAAAAATGGTTGTAACCATTGGCGTTTTTCATTACCTTTCACAAATACCACATGGGCAGAAGACAAATGGGCTTTCATCACCATGTCCACGTGCTTATATGAAATGGTTCCTTGATTCCAGTCTAGTTGCAAATGATTTTCAATCCATTTAGTTTGTTTACAGTCTTTCTCACACAACGAATCAAAAGCATAGGGTGGTTTAAACACCAAATGGGTAGCTTGTGATATCCAAAAGGTAGAACAATCAATAATGGCGACCTCTTTAAATATAAATTTCTTATCTCCAATGTTAAACACTTGGCAATCCACAATTAGTGTGCTCAACATGTTGACGCTTGTCTGAACCAAGTCCAACTGACCACTAACTGACTATCCGCGACTAAGGTGTACCCATGACATTGACTTAAATTCCCATTCTAGTAAACAAATTGAGGTAAGGGTATGACAGGAAATATGAGAAATAATAACATCTACAGCAACCTTTCTTTTATTACATCATTTTATTGGTATAACAAGTATTACATACCAACTCATACAACAATACAGTATTTTGTGTTTATAACACTGATGATGTCCCAATGTCTCTCAACTGGGTGTTTTTGAGTGTGAGCTGCTCATCGAAGCACCGTTGACGCCATAAGGTCTACACGCATCGTAACTTGTTTTTTCATCACCTAGATGTACTAGTGAGGGCGAGCTTGAACGACAGGGTATATAACCCACCTCTATTCCACACAGGTAGGGACAGGCGGGTGACCAGCGCTGATTTTCTTGCATAGGTTCATCACTTTCTTCGCATTGGTCTATGGTGATGGAACAAAAGGCACATTTTACTTCATCTCTTGTTTTTAAATAATATAAACCTGCGTCTGCCAAGGCTTGATGGTTTATGAAAGGCACAGGCCACGTCGCAAAGGTCTTAAAACGTTGTTCCTCAGATTCTAAAGTCATGGGTGTAACACTTGTTGAGGCTTTAAAGCAAGACATGACTGAGCGGCTTGACATGGGTTGTTCTGTTATTTATACACTCGTCACTTGGTTGTACAGTGGATAATAGTTGACCTGTTTGTAATGAATGATCAAACAGTAGGCCATGGTATTGGCTGGAACATTGTCATGCATTTCAAAACCTAGTCGAATGTCGATATTGGATTGCTTGACAGACTCTTCCAAGTAGGAACGGTCAAAGACAATCAGTGGCGCCCTTGTCTTGAAGGCTTGGGGTGACAACATGGGCCAGTTTTCTTTTTGATAATTCGACCATCTAAATTTTAAAAACAAGTCGCACAAGGGACAAAACTTCTTTTTTGAAAAATCCAAATCCAGTCCTTCATAGGGAAAAACAGCTCCGTTGAGGAAAATACATGCATTTCTCAATTGCAGATGATCAAATTGTGTAGCATCTTTGGTTTTTTGATACTTGTGACTGGTTTTAAAACCCATATTCAGGTAGAGAGGTCTCTCAGCATAGCGTGCTGTTTTTAAAGACCAACTATGTGTGTTGGTGGATGGTAATAGTGGATACTCATGAAGCGTCCAGCTTCTAAATTCCATGGGTAATGGCATATCTCCTTCCACAATCTTGAGCATGTCCAGTTTTTTGCTTTCGGCAAGGGTCACGTGGGGTATTTTCTATAGCATTCGTTGTAGTTGAATTTTTGAATATGGGTGCATATTGAGCTCCCTTGAGTGCATTATTATCTCTCCTGTCCCTAACCAGAAATCACTTGCCTTGCGTTAACCACAATACGCTGGTGGTCTTCGACAAAGCCTAAAATGAGTTTAAGATGTAAAAATCCTGTAAAGGTGCCATCTGTGTGCACCGTCCAGTCATTGGTCGAGTCAGGGGACCAACCTGCCATGCAAAGTGTTTTTCCTTCTTTCTCACTATAAGAGGGGTATAGCTTCTTGACACTTGAAATACCCACATTTCTAGTGCTATCCACCGCAATATCGTTAATCACATAGAGCACCTCTGAAACCAGAAAGGTAAAAGCATGGTTGGCTAACTTGGATGTCGTTGGTGTAGAGCCATCGGCTTTAGTGAGTCGACCTTCAAACTGAATAACACTTTCATGCGGTAGGGTGTAAATATCTTTGTTGTAGCTAACAAATTGAATTTCATCATTGCTATTGAGTCCAGGTGTTTGCGCTTGATAGGAATGGGGGTCAATTCTTACTACCCCTGGTTGCTCCTCGATGTTGTTTACCAATTCTAGGATATAATTCATCATGGGAGTTGATGTGGTAACCCAGATGCTGTAAAATCTGCTTGTCCTTAGATGTGAACGTTTATTCACGTGGCAAACAACTACCACCATTCCTAGACGGTTTCGATACTTTATACAACAGCTTCAAAGCGGCTTTAGCACCAACTTGTAAGTCACTGGTGTGGTAGAATCCAGTTGAATGAGTTGTTGATCTCTATTGGCCAGTCTTAACGTTATATTACTAATAGGATTAACAGCCACACAATGAAAGAGCACTACTGGAGGGTTTTCTCGAATAATATAGCCATTGGGCGATGTCACAATAAAGTCATTAAGCGAATGCGATGGTTCTTGATTTGTATTCACTTGGCTAATAATATTACACGTCACCGACACGTGATGGTCCTCAATCAATTTCACTTCATAGTCTGAATCATGTTTTTTGTTGGGCTCCAACACTCGTGATTTAAATCCTAGTTAAGGGCCAATGGAATCGGGTTGTGATTCAAAGTCAATCTTAAATGTAGCGAAAATACTACAGCGATGAGTGTTGGTATTTCCTGTTAGTTCAAACTTGTGCGTCCCATCAAGAAATGACTTTAAGCCATATTCGTTGATTAGTACCACATAAATACCATCTATTGTTTATCCACCAGGGTTCAGGGTGAGCACAAATTCATTATAGTAAAACTTGTTGTTTACATCTTTACGTATGTTGTATATTCTATTGTACGTTTCAAGAGAAACAAGTCCCAAACCATAAGGTCTTTCACTCAATTCAATAGGCGAGTAAAAGTCTAGGCCGGCTTCAGGTCCACGTCCATGCAGTGTAAACGTCTTACTTTCTGTCGACATACTGTTGACGTGTTTGCTTATGCAGTGTATTATATAAAAATATTAAACACAAACGCACACACTCTTGACTGTTAAACGTTTGCTCACGTTTCACATTAAAATATATCTTAATCCTGTTTCCAAAATAGGTGACTAGTTCCATAGGTGGGGGTAGATTTCCAAACCTGTCAAAGTACCATATTATGGATCCCTCTTTCACATAGGCTACATAAAGCGTTCCTGGTCCTGTACTCTCATCTAGATTTAAAAATGCGCATTCCTGTTTCCATGGTCGTCGTGGTAATTGATTCCGCATAAATATACCTCGAAAATGAGAAAGCTTTAGTTGTTTTGCGTAGCTTTTAACTTCTTCATGTGTTAGGGCATGTCTTGCTATGGTTGAGGTTAAACAATTTTTCATTTTTATTAGGAGATGGATAAATCCCAAATTCTTGTTCAAAAAAGGCTGGCTTTAAATTGGTGTTTCTAGCCCCCATAGCAATGGCTTCCATCGTTTCATGGTGTCGCTGACTTTCTTTCAATTCTTGCTTGCCCTGCTGTGAAGCTTTAATGGTTTAGCCACCACACTGGCACCGCCCAAAAGTGACCCCAGAGCAGCCAGACCAGCGAATAAAGCAGGTATAATCCTGCTCATTTGGGGACAGAGATAACTCAACCTTGATTTGAAACCTCTCGCTGACGTTTTGGAAAAACACGTCTCTGTGCTGCTCGAAGGGCTTTCCTTATGGTTAACACATTATTTTTTATTTTTTCATTCGCAAGGGCTTGTCCACTAATGCCTTAACCTCATGCTTTGGCAAGGACAAGGTCTTTCTATTAGTCTTTTTCACCACGTATCTTTGTTTCACCATGATGATGATCAACAACCTTTCACAAGAATGTTCAAGTCACAACTAACGTGTTAGCCTTATTTCATGGCAGTATATTCAAGTTTCATATAAGTGGGAAATCGTTTATGCTTTTTCCTGCTTGCTTTTCATCCCATGTGAGCATGAGATGAAATGATAATTCATCACATATATTTTCCGTTTGATGGTTATGAACCAACATCCTATGACCGTTAATGTCTACATGTAAATGGTTTTCATCAGGCATGGATTGTTTCTTATGAATAGTTCCATCATAGTGTAATCGATAGTGTTTTATACCCGAAGAAAGCACATACGTCAGATGCTGATCATGGACTAGTGGTAAATGATTCCAGTCATTCACAGGTTTTTCATTTGTTAAAATAGAGATGGAACAGATGTATAAAGTCTTTTCATTTGATAAGTCACATAACGTTTGGTGCAGACATTATTCTTTTCTTCTGGGTCTTCCACGTGATTAATGCGGTGATGATTAGCCGTATAGCCATTCACCGTAAGCAGAGGTACTTTGTCATATAACTCATGCACCTTGTTATCCACGTACTTTTTTGTTGTGACATCCGTAGACACTTGAGGATGTTTCACATGAGTCAATCGCTTTCCTGTAAAGTCATAATCTCCCTGTTTAGTGCGTGGCACCACAGACCTATCCACATAGTGTTTATTAGCAGGATCTGTTTCTTGTTTGGGATCATGTATGAGCACAGACCTAGCTTTGGCATTAACGCACGTCCAAAGACATCCATTGTCGCCCTCTAGTAGGGGTCTACTGTTTCTTCGACAAGACATGGTTCCATGTATATAGAGAGCCTGCTCACCTCTCTAAACCTTAGTTGATATGGTGATTATTAAGCAGCAAGAGTCATTCCCCGTAGGGGACATGGTTTCCTATCTCTATCCCACATCACGTGAACAACGTCACGGTTCAATGTTTCCGTCTATCAATCGCTACATCATCGTAGGACCTTCAGGATGTGGAAAGACCAATCTTTTGATCAGGCTCATCACAGCGCCCAATGGTATGCGATTTCAAAATATTTATATTTTTGCAAAATCTCTCTACCAACCCCTCTACGTGTACCTGGATCAAGTCATGTCTGAATTACAAAAATAGAATATGGGTTATTTTACATTTTCTATGCAAGAAAATGTTATTGCCCCGGATGAGGTAAAGCCTGATTCCCTCATGATTTTCGATGATGTATCCACTGAACGACAAGCCATTATTCAAAGCCATTTCAGCATGGGTCGTGACAAACATATCGATTGCTTCTATCTTGGACAAACATATTCTAAAATGTGTAAACAACTTATTCGTGACAATGCCAATGTCATTGTTTTATTTCGCCAGGATGAGCGGAATAGTCGTCACATTTACAATGAACATGTGAATCCTGATATGACTTTTCAAATGTTTACGGAATTGTATGCCAAGTGTTGGAACACCCAACGCCATGCCAGTTTAGTGATTGACAAACAAAGTGAACTCAACCAAGGACGTTATCGCTTAGGGTTCGATCATTTTATTACTATTTAAGGGACTATCTCATTCCCTCTCAAGGCATTTGTCAAGACAGCATTGCGTTAGCTGAAGGTCAATTGAAAAAGCATATTATTAAAGCAAAAGAAACTATTCGACAAAAGTTTCGTCAATTAAAACGATCTTGTGCGGATCATGCTTTGTCTATTCAACAACATTTAGCACCTCGCTAAAAGCCATGTTTAAACCCACTTTCAAGCCATCTGAATCGCTACCCACTGTTTCACAAGCTACGCAGACGATACACGAGGACTCTGTGGAAGAGGAAGAGGGACAGGAACATTTAAGTAGTGTTAGCGAGGTTGAGGATGATAATGATCAAATGTTTACACCTCACAAATCCTCACCCCTTGCAGGGTTTTTAAGAAAAATAAATCCTTGGCCATGGTCGAAACACCTTGCCCTTCCAGATCGTCTCCGTTTTCACAACTCTTGGCCACACCTCAACATAAAGCTAAACTCAAAAACATTTTAATAAAATATTATGGATTAACACTGGAACCCTATCTTACAGATCTATTTATTGGAAATACAGATACCACATATGGTGTTCGCTATGAGAATGATGGTTTTAAAATTGGTGATTCATCGATTAAATTTGCTCGTAAGAGTGCTGTTATTAAAAATAAACTATAAATTAACTCCAGGACTGTTAAAGCTGCTCTTCACTCGTACCCCCTCTTCGCATGATTATACACAACAAGACCTTGCCAAATATAAATCCATGTTATTGGATACTCATGCCCACAAAAGACACTATGATCCCACTCAACAAGTGAATGCCAATATATCTCAAAAATATAAAACCATAATTGCAAAAATGGTTTCAACCAGTCAAAGTGTTCGTCGCAAAGTGTCCGCTTCTGGAGTGACATTTAAACCATTAAAAACCCTGGTTGATGTTACCTACTGGCACAACCCCAATAAGCTCGTCCAGCGGCTACAGCTGTTGCATTCTTCGCGTCAAGCCGGCCACACCGGTCACGATTGGGAAATTCAAGAAATTGAAGAGGAATTTCGAAAAGCCAAAATTATTGTTTAAGCCATCACCCATCAATGTGGGCATTGCTCACAAGATGCATCGCCCAGCTAGACGTCACTATCAGCAACACAAGGTGATATCACGGGGTGTGGATGAACTTTGGCAAGGCGATTTATTGGAAATGATTCCCAATGCTAGCGTTAACCATGGTGTACGCTATATGTTGACAGTCATTGATGTATATTCCAAAATGGCCTTTGTTAAAGCGGTGCCTCGCAAGTCTGGCCCGCTAGTCACCAAAGCTTTTAAGCATATTATTCAACAATCCAAACGTCAACCTCAGTTGTTCCAAACCGAGCAGGGAAAATAATTTTTCTACAAGCATTTCTCTAGTTTTCTCAAATCTTTGGATATTCACCATTACACCACGTACAGCAATCTCAAAGCTAGTGTGGTCGAGCGGTTTAACCGAACATTTAACACTCATATGTGGAAAGCCTTTATCGCTCATGGCTCATATCGCTGGTTGGACTTGATACCTGAGCTAGTGTCACGCTACAATGACACCAAACACAGAAACATTGGGACCAAACCACGACCTGTGACCAAAAATATTCCGCGACTGGATAGACTGTTTTACCCCATAAAACAGCAGACCCTAAACGTCACCTGCTCAAAATCGGAGACCATGTTCGTGTGAACAAATTTAAGTCTGCCTTTGATAAGGGCTACACACCAAATTGCGGGACTGAACTATTTCGAATTCGTCAAGTCAACCTGGACAGCCCAGTCACCTATTTACTCGAGGATCTCAACCATCAACCTATAAAAGGCAGGTTTTATCTCCAGGAATTTTGCAAGGCAGTGTTTCCAAAACATTACCTTCTTGAATAAGTGTTGATTACAAAAAGGAAATAAACTCTATGTAACATGGCTAGGATTTAGCACAGCCTTTAATTCATGGATTAATAAATTACATGTTGTGTGAATTAATGCGCCTTTTATTTATTTATTCACTCATGTTGTGCTTACCAACCTAAGACATTAACATATGCCACCAACATAAGCCACCACCATAAGTCACCACCATAAGCCACCACCATAATTCACAACTATAAGCCACCACCATATGCCATAACCATAAGCCACCACCATAAGCTATCAACTTAAAATATTAACCTGAGCCATTAACATAAAGGTTCAACATATGCCACCAGCATAAACCATCACCATAAGCCACAACCATAAGCCATCCACTTAGCCATCCACATAAGCCACCATAAGCCACCACCACCACCACCACAAGTCATCAACATAAGCCACTATCAAGAGAGCGTGAGTTTGAATCTCACCTCGGCTGTCCTCAAAAATGGTTTTCAAGGTTTCCCACTTTTACCACCAGGCAAATACCAGGACTCTTCATTCATTCCTTTCCCTGACTTTTTCTGTCGCAATCAATTCACAATATTGATAATCATGGCCGCCGCATAAGCCTCTGCGATCCATGATTCATGAAATAGCGATGAATGCATTGGCAAGCATGGTCACTGCATAAGTCTCCGCGATCCATGATTTGTGAAATAGCAATGAAAGCCTTTTGCAAACATGAAACGCCGTGGCCGACCACCGGGTTTCGTTCACTCATAGCTTACGGGTTACCGTGCTAGGCTTTGGCTTTAAGTATCTCGAAAAATCTAAATGGCATGCGTAAACCCATAAACAAACATGTTAATTCAATGCGGCAATCGACTGTACGCATGCGCATTATGTGCAACAACATTTAATTCCCTATTAGCATTCAAACTCCCACATGTCGTACTTGGAAAGTGAGAATTTCTAAACAATTACAATTTCACCCCCTAGTAGAGGTAGGTTTTATTTTGGGGTGGAAATAGGTTGTCCATTGGAAATGGGGTTTCAGCCCGAGTTCAACGACCCCTCATTTGTCAAAATCCGACCATGCATTCGGGAGATATCGGTTTTGCCCCGGAATATACGACGGATTAGTATGTGACGTCACCAGGAAAGTAGGCTATGGGTCAACATTTTGGAATTTTTTGATCACACCTCGTTGTGACGTCACCAGAAAAGTAGGCTATAAGTCAAAATTTTGAAACTTTTTGATTACACCTCGTTGTGACGTCACCAGGAAAGTAGGCTATGGGTTAACATTTTGAATCTTTTTGATTACACCTCGTTGTGACATCACCAGTAAAGTAGGCTATGGGTCAAAATTTTGGAACTTTTTGATCACACCTCGTTGTGACGTCACCAGGAAAGTAGGCTATGAATCAACATTTTGAAACTTTTCGATCACACCTCGTTGTGACGTCACCAGAAAAGTAGGCTATGGGTTAACATTTTGGAACCTTTTTATTACACCTCGTTGTGACGTCACCAGGAAAGTAGGCTATGGATCAACATTTTGGAACTTTTTTGATCACACCTCGTTGTGACGTCACCTGGAAAGTAGGCTATGGGTCCACATTTTGAAACTTTTCGATCACACCTCGTTGTGACGTCACCAGGAAAGTAGGCTATGGGTGAACATTTTGGAACTTTTCGAACACAGCTCGTTGTGACGTCACCAGGAAAGTGGGGTATGGATCAACATTATGGAACTTTTTGATCACACCTCGTTGTGACGTCACCAGGAAAGTAGGCTATGGGTTAACATTTTGGAACATTATGATCACACCTCGTAGGTTAGTGAAGTCATGGCCGCCATTTTGTGAAGTCATGGCCGCCATCTAGTGACGTCACCAGGAAAGTAGGCCATCATCTAGAAGCGCCACAGCCCCCGTACTGATGTATAGAAATCCATTAAGTTACTTTTTGGGTAAGTATACAAAGTATCCATGGATTGTAGGTTCCTAATATTAGGGGCTGCGACAATGCGGTCCATGTAGCTGCGTGTACTTTGGGTGTGTGCAGAATCTGTCTGATAACCAGTGTTAATTGTGATGGCTGTATTAATGTGTGTTATCTGTAATTCAGGTAAGGACTACAGACGATCAATTTCAAGTAGTTCCAACTTTTTCTACCAAATGCTACCATCAACGACACCTAGCCGCGAACGTGGCTAGCAGATGCCATCGCAACCGGCATCTGGTGACGACCATTGCAACTAACTGAGCGTTAATCAAATCTAACCTACAAATTTAGCTTCACGCTAGTAGTTGGTGGAAGTTTCATTACCATACCATAATCCTATGACAAGGGACCACCAGCTCTACTTCCCCTCCGAAGGAAGCCATACTCAGGGATTTTTAACACTCTTTAAACATTCCAACAACTTCGGCTGGGTTGAGTCCGCGATCCTGGCCATAGAATCTCAGTATGCTGCCAAGTTGTAAGAAATAAAACATGGAACAGGGTTGCCGTTTGAGGGTAATATTTGCATTTAATTCGCATAATTAACGCAAATTGGTCATGAAATTAGCTTAAAGTAAATTTCAACACATGCCATGCACTGAATGAATGCATTTCAATCAGTATTCAAGATCTAACTGTAATAATTGTTTATTCAACCATACGCGATAATAAGTTAAGTAACAACGAGCTTCGAAGTCCGTCGGAAAAGTGTGTGAGTGGTATCGCGCCTGCTCAATGTTTTAACCGGGTTGAATCCCCTCCAACGGTGGGATATTTTTATAAATATTTCATTATAATCTCCCTACCTCGTACCGCGAGTTTTCAACATTGTTTTATTCACATGATCTACGAGGACGATTTAAATGATAAATATTGGCAGGGATATTTATCTTCCTTTCTCATTTAAATTTGTATTTTCCTCACTTCCTGTTCAAAACCACGGAATAATAGTATTCGTGATAGCCCAGTATTAACTCCTCGTTCTGAATTTAGCACCCTTTCTAAAAACGCCGTTTGAAGAAAATATATTTTTCCGTTCTGATGTTTTTATTCGTCAGCCTACCCACATTTCAAATCCAGTTGTTATTGTTGCCGCTACGACAGTACTAGAACGAGAAGAGCAATCCAATAGGTTCTTGTAATAAAACTTCATGCAAACTGCCGGACAAAATGGCATCTGTACAATTACGTGAGTTGTGTGGAGGCTATTATGGAACGCAGAACTTAGCATGGAAGGTACAAATCACACGGTCCCAGACGCGTATATACCAGCGTCCCGTACTGGTAGAAGCTTCCATGCCAACGAGTGTTATTCGGGCTTAATCTTGTCCAATGATCGCATAAAGGCACCACGCTGTGTCTTAGTTTCTTGTGTCTGTGGGAACGTAGTGGAAAGTGCTAAGAAGATAGCTTAACCTTGTCTAGTGATCGCATTAAGGCACCACGCTGTGTCTTAGTTTCTTGTTTCTATGGGAACGCATTGGAAAGTGCTAAGAAGATAGCTTAACCATGTCCAGTGATCGCATTAAAGCACCACGCTGTGTCTTAGTTTCTTGTTTCTGTGGGAACGTAGTGGAAAGTGCTCAGAAGATATCTTAACCATGTCCAGTGATCGCATTAAGGCACCACGCTGTGTCTTAGTTTCTTGTTTCTGTGGGAACGTAGTGAAAAGTGCTAAGAAGATAGCTTAACCTTGTCCAGTGATCGCATTAAGGCACCTCGCAGGGTCTTAGTATCTTGTTTCTGTGGGAACGTAGTGGAAAGTGCTATGAAGATAGCTTAACCTTGTCCAGTGATCGCATTAAGGCACCACGCTCTATCTTAGTTTCTTGATTCTGTGGGAACGTAGTGAAAAGTGCTAAGAAGATAGCTTAACCTCGACCAGTGATCGCATTAAGGCACCACGCGGTGTCTTAGTTTCTTGTTACTGTGGGGACGTAGTGGAAAGTGCTAAGAAGATAGCATAACCTTGTCCAGTGATCGCATTAATGCACCACACCGTGTCTTTGTTTCTTGTTTCTGTGGGTATGTAGTGAAAAGTGCTAAGAAGATAGCTTAACCTTGTCCAGTGATCGCATTAAGGCACCACGCTGTGTCTTAGTTTCTTGTTTCTGTGGGAACGTAGTGGAAAGTGCTAAGAAGATAGCTTAACCTCGTCCAGTTATCGCATTAAGGCACCACGCTGTGTCTTAGTTTCTTGTTTCTGGGGGAACGTAGTGGAAAATGCTAAGAAGATAGCTTAACCTCGTCCAGTGATCGCATTAATGCACCACGTAGTGCTTTAGTTTCTTGTTTCTGTGGGAATGTAGTGGAAAGTGCTAAGAAGATAGCTTAACCTTGTCCAGTGATCGCATTAAGGCACCACGCTGTATCTTAGTTTCTTGTTTCTGAGGGAACGTAGTGGAAAGTGCTAAGAAGATAGCTTATCCTTGTCAAGTGATCGCATTAAGGCACCACGCTGTGTCTTAGTTTCTTGTTTCTGTGGGAAGGATGCGGAAAGTGCTAAGAAGATAGGTTAACCTTGTCCAGTGATTGCATTAAGGCACCACGCGGTGTCCTAGTTTCTTGTTTCTGTGGGAACGTAGTGGAAAGTGCTAAGAAGATAGCTTAACCTTGTCCATTGATCGCATTAAGGCACCAGGCTGTGTCTTAGTTTCTTGTTTCTGTGGGAACGTAGTGAAAAGTCCTAAGAAGATAGCACAACCTTGTCCAGTGATCGCATTAAGGCACCACGCTGTGTCTTAGTTTGTTGTTTCTGTGGGAACGTAGTGGAAAGTGCTAACAAGGTAGCTTAATCTTGTCCATTGATCGCATTAAGGCACCACGCACTATCTTAGTTTCTTGATTCTGTGGGAACGTAGTGGAAAGTGCTAAGAAGATAGCTTAACCTTGTCCAGTGATCGCATTAAGGCACCACGCTGGGTCTTAGTTTCTTGTTTCTGTGGTAGCGTAGTCGAATGTGCTAAGAAAATAGGTTAACCTTGTCCAGTGATCGCATTAAGGCACCACGATGTGTCTTAGTTTCTCGTTTCTGTGGGAACGTAGTGGAAAGTGCTAAGAAGATAGCTTAACCTTGTCCAGTGATCGCATTAAGGCACCACGCTGTATCTTAGTTTTTGTTTCTGTGGGAGCGTAGTGGAAAGTGCTACGAAGATAGCTTAACCTTGTCCAGTGATCGCATTAAGGCACCACGCAGGGTCTTAGTTTCTTGTTTCTGTGGGAAGGATGCGGAAAGTGCTAAGAAGATAGGTTAACCTTGTCCAGTGATCGCATTAAGGCATCACATTGTGTCTTATTTTTTTGTTTCTGTGGTAACATAGTCGAAAGTGCTAAGAAGGTAGCTCAACCGTGTCCAGTGATCGGATTAAGGCACCACGTTGTGTCATAGTTTCTTGTTTCTGTGGGAACGTAGTGGAAAGTGCTAAGAAGATAGCTTAACCATGTCCAGTGATCGCATTAAAGCACCACGCTGTGTCTTAGTTTCTTGTTTCTGTGGGAACGTAGTGAAAAGTGCTCAGAAGATATCTTAACCATGTCCAGTGATCGCATTAAGGCACCACGCTGTGTCTTAGTTTCTTGTTTCTGTGGGAACGTAGTGAAAAGTGCTAAGAAGATAGCTTAACCTTGTCCAGTGATCGCATTAAGGCACCACGCAGGGTCTTAGTTTCTTGTTTCTGTGGGAACGTAGTGGAAAGTTCTATGAAGATAGCTTAACCTTGTCCAGTGATCGCATTTAGGCACCACGCTCTATCTTAGTTTCTTGATTCTGTGGGAACGTAGTGAAAAGTGCTAAGAAGATAGCTTAACCTCGACCAGTGATCGCATTAAGGCACCACGCGGTGTCTTAGTTTCTTGTTACTGTGGGGACGTTGTGGAAAGTGCTAAGAAGATAGCATAACCTTGTCCAGTGATCACATTAATGCACCACACCGTGTCTTTGTTTCTTGTTTCTGTGGGTACGTAGTGAAAAGTGCTAAGAAGATAGCTTAACCTTGTCCAGTGATCGCATTAAGGCACCACGCTGTGTCTTAGTTTCTTGTTTCTGTGGGAACGTAGTGGAAAGTGCTAAGAAGATAGCTTAACCTCGTCCAGATATCGCATTAAGGCACCACGCTGTGTCTTAGTTTCTTGTTTCTGGGGGAACGTATTGGAAAATGCTAAGAAGATAGCTTAACCTCGTCCAGTGATCGCATTAATGCACCACGTGGTGCTTTAGTTTCTTGTTTCTGTGGGAACGTAGTGGAAAGTGCTTAGAAGATAGCTTAACCTTGTCCAGTGATCGCATTAAGGCACCACGCTGTATCTTAGTTTCTTGTTTCTGAGGGAACGTAGTGGAAAGTGCTAAGAAGATAGCTTATCCTTGTCAAGTGATCGCATTAAGGCACCACGCTGTGTCTTAGTTTCTTGTTTCTGTGGGAAGGATGCGGAAAGTGCTAAGAAGATAGGTTAACCTTGTCCAGTGATCGCATTAAGGCACCACGCGGTGTCCTAGTTTCTTGTTTCTGTGGGAACGTAGTGGAAAGTGCTAAGAAGATAGCTTAACCTTGTCCAGTGATCGCATTAAGGCACCACGCTGTGTCTTAGTTTCTTGTTTCTGTGGGAACGTAGTGAAAAGTCCTAAGAAGATAGCTTAACCTTGTCCAGTGATCGCATTAAGGCACCACGCTGTGTCTTAGTTTGTTGTTTCTGTGGGAACGTAGTGGAAAGTGCTAACAAGGTTGCTTAATCTTGTCCAGTGATCGCATTAAGGCACCACGCACTATCTTAGTTTCTTGAATCTGTGGGAACGTAGTGGAAAGTGCTAAGAAGATAGCTTAACCTTGTCCAGTGATCGCATTAAGGCACCACGCTGGGTCTTAGTTTCTTGTTTCTGTGGTAGCGTAGTCGAATGTGCTAAGAAAATAGGTTAACCTTGTCCAGTGATCGCATTAAGGCACCACGATGTGTCTTAGTTTCTCGTTTCTGTAGGAACGTAGTGGAATGTGCTAAGAAGATAGCTTAACCTCGTCCAGTGATTGCATTAAGGCACCACGCTGTGTCTTAGTTTCTTGTTTCTGTGGGAACGTAGTGGAAAGTGCTAAGAAGATAGCTTAACCTTGTCCAGTGATAGCATTAAGGCACCAAGCTGTGACTTAGTGTGTTGTTTCTGTGGGAACGTAGCGGAAAGTGCTAAGAAGATAGCTTAACCTTGTCCAGTGATCGCATTAAGGCACCACGCTGTGTCTTAGTGTGTTGTCTCTGTGGGAACGTAGTGGAAAGTGCTAAGACGATAGCTTAACCTTATCCAGTGATCGCATTAAGGCACCACGCTGTGTCTTAGTGTGTTGCGTCTGTGGGAACGTAGTGGAAGGTGCTAAGAAGATAGCTTAACCTTGTCCAGTGATCGCATTAAGACACCACGCTCTATCTTAGTTTCTTGTTTCTGTGGGAACGTAGTGAAAAGTGCTAAGAAGGTAGCTTAACCTTGTCCAGTGATCGCATTAAGGCACCACGCTGTGTCTTAGTTTGTTGTTTCTGTGGGAACGTAGTGGAAAATGCTAAGAAGATAGCTTAATCGACAAAACAACCAAACGGTTAATCCAATAATCTATTAATCGATTAATAAACAAGTGAATAATCGATTAATCGTTTTCGCTGCAATTGTTCGTTTTTCTGTTTCGACTTATCGATTAAATGAAATCTGAAACTAATCGATTTAAAGTACCAACCTTCAAGAAACAGAAGATATCGCCATTTTAAAACCCAGAAAACCTGCTGATGAACCTGATAGTTATCGACCCATTGCATTATTGAGTGTTTGCAACAAGCTTTTGGAATGACTTCCCTTTAACAGAATAGCTCCCACTCAGCTTGAGCAAATCTCTATTGAATAGGCCGGCTTTCGGCCCCAAAGCAATTCTAGTGAGCAGGTACTGTCCCTAACTACTTACATTGAGGCAGGATTTCAGCTTCGCCTCAAGACGTCCGTGGCATTTATTGATTTAAAGGCTGCTTCGATACTGTCTGCAGAGAGGGACTTATATATAAACTTCAACGCATGATTCCCTGTCCAACTGTAGCTCGGCTCACTAACAACATGTTAAGCGACAGAATGTTTTGGGTTATAATAGATAATTCAATAAGCAGAGCGAATAAGTTAAGTAATGGTCTTCAATTCAGTTTATATATTGCTGCCATGCCGATGACGAGGTCCAGAAAATTTGCTTATGCGGATGACAGGGAAACGGCTGCAAGGAACTCCACCCTTAAAGCCACTGAAGATATTCCCTTTGAAGATATCTCCAAACTTAAAAATTTCTTCTGTGAATGGCGTCTCCAGCCAAGTTTGACCAAAACAGAAGTTTCCTCTTTTCATTTTAACAATCGTGAGGCAAAATGAGTTATCATTGTTTATTTTGAGAATACATTGTTAGAGTATAACAGGTTTCCAAATTACTTGGCTGTTACTCTAGATAGACCACTTTCCTTCATGCATCATCTGACATGCAATGCTGCCACACTAAACACTCGGAATAACATCCTCCGCAGGCTTTGTGGCACAACTTTGGGAACAAATGCCACTACCCTTCGGTGTTCGGCTATTGAACTAGTATTTTCTAAAGCTGAGTATTGTTGCATACCTGGGGTAGGCCACCCCCTACATGCCTTATATTTCATGCATTATATACATACAGATAAAACTCCCAAACGACTACTACAAATTCACTACAAATCCAAAGGCCTAGCACTTCAAATAACCTTCAGTAACCCCATACTTGTCCTCCAGCGACCCCGGCCAGCAACTCACTTCCTAAGGAATACGCAACTTTGCAAACTCAACAGGCGGCCTCTATAACACAGCAGAGGTGAGGTGACTAGAGGTCAGTCTTTCACAGTACAACCAGGTGCCGGGACGCTGCCCAAAGCCGTCACGTCCAGATTGGTGAGTGTCCAGCGAGCTAACACACAAACACTTACACCCTCATCCCCTCAATTATTGTAAAGATAACAGGCATCTAAGTTAATAGTATCTGCTCTGCAAAATTCTATCGTACTCCACATTGGAAGTACGCATTAAACCTTAAAATCTAAAAGCTAACTGGTCATTTGGTTTATTTATTTATCTAGTTGATAAGATCCTACCCTTTAAACCAACTCTCGGTAGGATCCTAATAGCACTTAGTTAATTGTTTATTGGTTACCTTAGTCAGCCACTTGCGTCACGTCACATTGCTTGCGTGCGCGATATTCCTTAGTAGCGTGGCTAGTCAGTCCAAATCAGCAGGAACCTGAGCGGACACTCATTTAGTAAACCACCCCTTGCCATCATCCCTTTGAACTACCCAAGCAGACTCTACAATTGGGAGTTCTCCCGTCGAGCTGCGTTCACGCCCGAAACGCTCAAACCTACACTTTTTACACTAGAGCCACGAGCAGCCTTCAGCTACTCTCATTTCATCCCCCTTTTAACACACATTGTAGAGGCTACCCTCTAAGGTACCCTACAATTGGTGGAAACGCTGAGTACCGTGCCGTTGTTCTTAAAACAACGCCTAAAGGGGTACAGACAACGCCTAAAGGGGTACAGACAACGTACCTCTGCGGAAAAGATCCCTAAATTTAACCTCTTACTAGCCAAGCAAACGCCACCAAAAAATTGGGATTTTTTTTTTTTGAAGTATGGGTCGGATATATTTTAGTACCCACCCAAGCCCGCCTCAATAAATCGTACATTTTTTAAACGCCACCCTTACATAATACTAAGCCATTTACGACTCCATACATAGCTACACCCACCCCATACAGTAGATAGGGGCCACAGTTTTTAATCGCCCACCCCATTCGATCCCCAGTGACTTACACTGAATAGTGACGGCGATATATAATTCACCACCCCCGTAGAGTCAGGGGAGAATACATACAAACAGGGACGCCCCTTTCACGGATTGACTAGGCCGCATACAATAGCACTCACCATTCCTACAGGGATTTAGGATATACATACTAACTAACGCATCCCTACAGCGGATACATCCCCTTACATACACTCATACTAACTACCAGGAGCAAGAGTAGGCGAAGGGATAGCGTCATTGCACACTACCTGGCCACTACTAACAAAACCTTACGATCAAAAATCCGTGTGACCAACTTCGATCTGTTAAATGAGCACAACGTAGGTCCTTTCATTTAACAACTAGAAACCAGCGCTCTAGATCTCAGATTGCAGTACCCCGGAGCAGCAGTGCGTGCACCCCCTCACACTAGCCCGCAGACAAAGAATACTCGATATACCCAAACCAGCGAGGACCCTAACCCCACATTAGTACATATTGAAATACAGTCATTATTAAACACGCAGGAAGCCCATAACGAATTACATGCTCTTATCCAACGGTTAAACGAAACCGTGCGGGACACTGACAGTACAGCCCTCATCGCGGGTATTAAAACCGCCAGTGAGGCACTCAAGCACACTATTCATCAAACCATTCCCAAGTCCCATACGGTCCCAATTGACCTTCAGTCACCATTGCTTCACGCTCCAGGAACTCAGCCATCTGATTTACAAAACGTGCCACATTCTACCCCCCCACGTCCCGGCTACCTCACGGGTTAGGCGTGAGCGCCGCACACGTCCGGTATCAGCCAACATCTCACGAAATCACGAACTTGCCAACGCCACTTTACACTGCGAAACTAAAGCCACGCCAGCCAAGCACCCCACTATACATCCCACAGAATATTCCGGGGACAACCGGAACCCCGAGGAACACCTGAGGCGGGCGCACCACCCTTTCCAACGCTGGGACGATAGGCCTCAGAGGGCTCGTTCACGTCCGTGCGGGCAAACTCATCCTCCCCCGCAGTATAGAACAGGCATACGACCCCCTCAGAACCCACCCCGGAATTTCCCAGGAGAACGCCCTCCACGATATAGGGAAGATCCAACATGGCGTCGCGAATCATATACGGAGGACGTACACCACGTGTATACGCCTCCGCACCGTAGGCCGACGAATCCCCCACAATACGGGAGGAACAATTCTCATTACCAAGAACCTCTACCCAGCATACACTCTACACGCCCCTGTCCAGTGCGCACATGGGGTCCATCCAGACCATCGGCAGAACATTGCACCCAGGGACCACCCACGTTCCCTAGGAGACACTATTAGACACATAACAAGGAAGTCACGTGATGAATATCACCATGGAAAACACAGGCTCGCCCTACCATTTCATCATGTCGGTTAAGGGCGCAGCGTGCACTGTTGACTCGCCACTTTGTACAGCTAATTGCCGCATATAGGCGGTTGAGCGCCCCGTTCATCGAGCTGTACCCAGCTCAATCCCATTAGAAAATAAAGACAGTGCGGTCCTTCAATTTTTTCCACGTACAGTGAACGCGATAGCCGGCCTCCTACAGCTCCATACACTTGCGCCACCATGGCCACACAATTCGATTCACACACAAATGGACAACAGGACCATCTCCCTACGGCCCAATCCTATTAGGAAGGAGGTCACCGTGGCCATGCCACACAATAAGCCCGAACTTGAAAACGTTGCACACGTGAATACATTTCACGCGCCACGTGCACGCATTCACATCTCCACGGTTACATTGCCCCCTAGGACGTTACCGCATCTGAGGGCGAACAACGATTCTAAGGCCCGCCGAAAAGCTACACTAATACACCGGTCAATCCCCGTTATACCTACACCAGAGCCACAGCGCCTTAAACCAAAGATTACCCTCTTACAGACACCCCGACAACAGGATACAGCCCCTGAGTGGATTCCAGGCGCTAAAATTGCTTTAACTATCCGCGGGCAGAGGAGATACGCCTTACCATAGAAACCGACTTACGGCCTAGCGTTGGAGTTCACATAACTCGTCTCCAAGTCCAATTTTCCTTTTAAACACATCATTCATGTATCAATAGAGAGTACGGCATGTCGAGGCACGCTGCGCCTGTAGCAGCTCCACGTGTCTCAACGTGTACCCAGTCCCCATGGCCACGAAACGAACACGTTAGGTAACACGAATAAGGCATTAAATTATATTTATATCCCACACATATCAAACACAGGACCATACGAGTCGAACAAGCGTCATACGCGCTATGGCATCTGGTAGCCATGTTCACGGCTACATGTCGACGCCAGTTCCCCACAGTGCATAGACACAATTCCTAGTTTTAAGATTGCATGTTTAGTTATAACCAATGTAATACTATGCACCGTATTATTTTTCTTATGTCTTATGTGTTTATATGATACTTGGTTCTGGTAGCAAACACTAGTTTAAGGAGTATCTGAACAATGTAACACATATATCCGTATCAGCTGACATCGTAGGTCAATCACACTCGACCGGATGCTCTTAGCCGGCACAGCACATTCAGCCAGCAAGTTACACGTCCATAGCGACAGATGTGCGAGGCCGACACGTGCCACCGTACATGCCTGCGTAGCCAGGCGTACTCCAATACATTCACAAGGAGGCCACGCGTGAGAACGCGGCAAGACTTACTTATAGTAAGTGCCCACACATACCACACTAATCGCAAATTAGTCAGACTAGGGGCCTAGCCAACTCACATATTTACACTCCAATGAGCATCCAGTCAAGGTCCTTTAATGGACCGACGATAGATTAATTCCCTTACAGTAGGATACGTGGAGTACATATACTTTAACACAATACTTCTGTACTTATGAAGTTACGCATGCGACATAATGGTCTATGCAGTGGTGAGTTGACCGATTGAAGATTAAAATACCATAGGCTCATAATTACTGGCACCGCGCTACATAGCAACAGCCACATTTAGGCAACCACACATCTACACTAGAGTACCACGAAAGATGGTAGGATGCAAGGCCATTGTTTCCACACACGACCGCTGTTCACGAATTTCGAACGCCACCTCCAGCTTAGGAGAGGTTGCGACCTCCTTTCATTTCATTTTCGCCAAATACGGTGGTCCTCTGATAAGATTTATACCATTCACCGTCTTTACATAATATACCAAACGCCGTTTACAATTCAATCCACGGACAATACACTAACACAGGTTAGCGGCCTTCCGCACAGGCAGAGGCTTATTATCCACACTATCACAGGTTAGTTGCCTTCCGCTCATGCAAAGGCGTACTAGTATAAATAACACAGTGTAGCGACATTCAGTACCATTCCACACACAATCTCACAATAACACAGGTTAGTTGCCACCGCCACGACCGGCTATAATTTAATTCAATTACACAAGTTATTATACACTCCGCAGGTCGAACTCCATAGGTCATCAGGAACACACACTCATAGGAACATTGGGATAAGGATATACTTACATATATCGCATCATAGAATACACTAAAAATCCATTATACTTTATTCAGTACATTCCACTAGTTCCGTACACACGGGACTGCACGCTCCACAGACGCGACCGGATGCAGACTTGCACATACAGCAGCGCGACCTGCCACGAGCAGGGCGTCCAGTACGGACAGGCCGAATGTGGCACTATTACTATCCACACTGTCCATCTTATATATATTGGGGCCGATAACCTGGATGTTAGGCTCCTTAAAACAACAATTATCATCATCTATATATATATATATACATATATATATAAATATTTATATATATATATATATTTTTACAGGGGATCCTTAACTTTTATTTTCTGTTCAACGGTGGCATTGCCCACACCATACCGTCATAGGGACAGACCTGATAAACAGTTCTCCAACGAGGCGTCATCATAATTAGCCGACGTTCAGGGAAAAGCACTAACAATTTAATTCTATCATCCATACTTAGCCGACGAAGCCAGGACTTGCGGCAAAACAACCGCTTCCTTGGGGCAATTCCTCTAACTGGCTGCCCAGGGCCCCATTTTATCATCCCTATGCTGAGTTATGAACTGTTGGTCATGGTCTACCATATGCCGAAATTATATTCAATAATCACTTAACGGAATAACTTAAGTTAAGCCACAAGGCTCCTATGGGACCCACAAGTCCTTCTACAGATTCCTTTCAATTTATATACACCCCTTAGTTACGCACATTTGTCGTCATGATCATAGGTTGGCCACATTTCAATTTCGTTTTTTCATTTTTCGGCGTCGTAACACAACGTGGTACATATCACCATATGTCCATCAGTGTCACATTAACGCCATGGCCCATAAATGTCCTAAGTGTTCCTAGGCGAGTTACGCTCAGGGTAAATTAACTTCTACCCTCCTAGGTCCAAAATGTAGGATACATATCAGCCATGAGCGCATAGATGTATTCAGGCAGCCACTACGTCGATGGTCCATAGCTGTCCTACGTGTTCCTAAGCGAGTTACGCCCAGGGTAAATTAATTTCCACCTAGGTCCACGATATAGAATAAGTATCGACCCTGGGCATAGAAATGCCGAATTTTGTAGAAAACGGTTAACAAAGGCCCCATGATTTTATTTCCTATCAAAAATAAAGGGCCACTTGTCAATGCGAACATGTTATACACACTAGGAGTACATACCCCATATCAATACATTGCCTTAATGTGCTACGGCATTCAGCTGTCACTTCTATACAGCAGATTGTCCGACATACATAGATCCTTACAATCCCACGCGGACATTCCGACATGTGCGGACTACAATCCACGCCCAGAAGGAATTATTACACAGCCACACAGCATTTGTTTTCATTTTCCCGAAGTAAGTGGGATTAGACCACGGAAAGTGTTTTCCTACGAGATGCCACACAACAAGCTTTACACGCGCATGGAGTCGCAACAGGCCTCAGTACACTACCAGTACACTCCCAGTACACTACAGGCATTAGGAACAAAAGCCCAGAGTTTTACCTAGCATTTGCCATATTTAATCACGATGTGATGACAGCATAGTCCTACAAATATTCTCCCCGAGTGGGGAATGCTTTGATTTCCCACTACACAGACGGGAATTCATTGACTCCCACCCACGTTATGTCATACACAGGCTGTCTTACATATGACAGTGACTACATGACACACACTCCGGCCGACGGCCGACACGTGCGTTTGACATTTCAATCACCGCATGTCAACAAACCGCCCTGTGCTACAATCATTCACAGAGCTCTTGCCCAATCAGCATTGCGCGCGGGCAGACACTACCTCTAAGTAACGAAGCCACCAATCAGAGGCGCGTACCTAGCTACTACACCGCCCAGCGACAAACGTTATCTCACACTCCGCACACACGTCTAATCTCAGACGTCATTCATCCTCGTATTTTATCAACACCAAGCAACTATTATATTGCCACACAGCGTCCAATCACATCCACGCGCGAGATTCAAACGCCATTGCACCCAGGACAGCTGTTTAAATCCACACGCACTGCCTAATAGGGTGCAGCCACCCTTGGGATGGAATTCATCTCCTCACGCACCCCTTACCTGACACAGTGAGTGCCTTTTTCACGGCAAACTGCCATTGTTTTCGGTGCCAAACACGGAGCGCATACGGCCGCTATTACCCTTATACTTTTGGGCCTTTATCAAACAACACTTGATCTTTCATACACCATTGTACAGGAAACACCCACCGCTATAAGCCACCACGCGCGTTCCCCTATATACGTCACTAGATAGAAATCCGCACCGATTGGTACTTTTCTTCGAAGCATAATTAATTTTGCTAATACCAATTATTCCAGTCAGGATCGAGCAGAATCCGTCACTACAGTGATCCAGCCATGTGCCCCGACACAAACCTCTTACCTCCTCACCGATAAGTGGTTTACACACTTGGGATTTGTTTTCTCCCATTGCAACATGTGTCGCATTTATATTCACTCCCCAGATTAGGGTGGTTAAACACACTTTTATTCCCCCACACATGTCCACATAGCGACTGATAATAGTTTTGAACACTATCTCCCCCCCCCCCCTAATGGTGACTATAGCCCACGGAGAGCGGTACTCAATAGAGCCCGCAGAGGCGACAATTTAGATGCCTTCTACATAGATGTTACGATTTGTTAGGAGCGACCCGGCGCACAGAAGTGCAGCCTACCATCCTCCATAAATGTATTTAACCACACAACGACAATCGGCAGTACCGAAAACGATAGGATATTCTTGAGCGCGACTTTTCACACTACGCGCACTATATTTTTGTCTCGGGATTAGTTACATATATATATATATATATATATATATATATATATATATATATATATATACAGACAGCCTTTATAATATTCGTTGCAATAGTTTGAAAGGACGCTGACGGCAATATGCCACTAGCAGAATATATCGATCGACGGGTATATTCACGCATCCCCGGGACATTCCCAGAAAGTTATACTAAGTGTCTATAGTATAGGAGATTATTTCATTATTTTTAATGAACTGACCAGTTATAGTATATAAGTTTTTAGCATATAAGTACAGGTTGTATCTTGTACTTCGCAGACAGCAGTGTACTACGTTTCACGGCCGTAGATGCCAGAATTTATAACAAGTTGACATCAGGTAAACATTACCCCCCCCCCCTCCATTGAAACACCATATACACTTCTACATTTTTACACGTTGTCCTCCATTCCCCTCTTAATGCAAGGCACTTAGTATTAATGCCATACCAAAGTTGTGCACCATGCTATATCGCTCTTAGCTAAGAGTTGAGATGGAACACTGCGGAAATGAAAGCCAACAGTGGATTGTAGCATACATTCCCCTGCTAACAAAGGTATTATCACTATATTTATTTAAATTTTTCACACGCATGTGATATTTTTACCTGCATGGAGCTAACTAACACCCGTCCACTAAAATGTTCCTCACCCTTTAACGACTTCCTACATCCTTCTAGCACCACGCGTACCCACCGATTCTAACCATCCTTTTACCCCGAAAATAACTATTATTAACAAATAAACATACCTATCAACATGGGACATACCTTCCCAATCCCGTCTACACCTACTAACTGTGGATAAACATAAATAACATTCACTGTATTGGCTGGGAATCCGGCCGCTAGGCGCAATGAATGCGCACTGTGCCACATACCCCCCACCTACCCCCTGTGCAAAGCACACAGTGATCTCCACACAAACAAATCTCGCTCTACACTATACCCATATGGTATAGGCATCTGGTACATGTTGTGAAGGGTGAACACATTTTTTTTGAAAGATGGCAGATGATAAGACTTGCCATCGACAGAGGGCACACATAGCCCTTGACTTGACATGACATGACATGAAATGGACGACGACGAACAACGGACGGCCGAAGCAGCGTCGGGTTAGTGCGGGCAAGCGCCCAAGCTGACGGTGTGCCTAGCCTGCCCCGAAAGCGAAGGTGGCTACACCCATTTTGCACTAACGTCGACGAAGTTAGGCCTGCGGGCGGATTCTTGATGGTTCGGTGCGGGGATTGACCAACTCCGTATCGGACAGGATAGACCCTCCACCCAGAGACGATCCACTTAACTTGACTTTAGTTAGTCTGTAAGGATAAGTAATAGCTTCATTGCGGAAGCAAGTCCTGTTTTCGTACACAGGTGAAGAAAGAAAGAAAGAAAGAAAGAAAGAAAGAAGAAATAATGAATATAATGAATATATGATCTCCCGGGCTGAGGTACTGGGCGCCGGAGTTCCCCTCTGTCCATACCCCCGAGGACGATCCCCTGCGACTAACGACGTGCCTCCGTTTCTCTCCCTGGCCGAGGTTACGGTGACCGTTGGTCACTCTGATCGTGCCCCAGGGAGGGGAAACACATTTGTATTGCCTTTGCGGTGATATGTAATTTGCGAAATGATACTGCGGCCATTAGTTATTAATTAGTTATTAAAGGGGGGTATCGTACTTTAGGAGGATAGGGAGAAAGGACCTAGTCCGATTACTCTGTTGGGAAACCATCCCGACAGAGTATGCCTATGCCCGACGACCCTCAATTTACTTTAAGGAGGAAAGTGTACAAGGACTGAGGCCTGGCAGCCTGGTGGTGATCGAGACCACCAGGAAGAGCACGCACGATACCCCTCATGTGAGGTGGGACGTGTAGGGTCGCAGTTTGGCTGTCCTGGAGACTTTAGCGTTTCCAGACTTGGCACGCACGACACCCCCGAAAGGGAGATATTCCTCGGTCAAAATTCTAGTAAGTAAGCCAGTTGTATTTCACAAGCAACTTAGTTAAGCAAATTTGGTAAGCCACTGTGTCATTGCAGTAGCTTGCTAGGGGTCTTTCGGCACTAGGTTAAGGCAACATTTGGAGCCACTTTTTTATATATACCTTAGATTAGTTTGTAAATAGACATAAGATTAGTTGGTAACTAGACATAGGACACACTTTCCCGACATCGATTAGCGATCGGCTGCGGCCTGCAGTTTTACGCAGCCGCGTGAGCCCGAATAATACGGTCTATACCGATCAGAAGAAAACGCTAACGGATGATAAACATGCGCATTATCCGTTGGATATATATCAGCTTGAGCGACAGGAGTACACTATCACGATGTTAGACAGGAGTAGACATACACATGGACAGTTGTACTAATCATATATGCTTACTTTGCAGCAATGAGCTCCAACATGGGACACCCGCTCCCAATACAGGGTGCTCCGTACTCATGGATATTTATTTATGTCTGCATAAAGAGTGGAGCCAATATGGGCCCTCTCCAGATTTTATATGGCAATGTAATCATTATTATCGTCTGCTTACGTATTGTGTTATATTTTCTTGTACCCCTCCAGGTATAGGTCCAGCACCGACAACCGCCCATAGGGTACAGGCAACCCCTATCATGTATCAACCCATCGTTGATCACCATGCTCATACTATCATGTTTTGCAGGCCAATACGCAGGATGACAATGGTGAACACCCTATACATACATATATGTTCAGTAATTTCTATTCTTTACCAACAGGTTGCGACATTGTATATAGCCCTTTGTAAATATTTTGCCCACGCCCATACACGTCTCCTACCCCTACTTACATACACAATTTCCCCCTCTACACGCCTCACAAATTTGTTCTTACAGATAATAAATCCGCACCACGGGGGTGATATGCCTGTGGGATATACCCCACCGCAGGTCGGATCAACATTTAAGGGATATTTCACCTAATATGAGAGGTGACCTACGGCCACACAACGCGGACTCCTAATGTAAAGGACGGGTTGTGCCGCCTGATAGTCGCGCCCACCCACAGGGGGCAACGCTATTTAGAATAAGTTCTTGTGGAAATAATGACGACGAGGTACCTCATAAGACTAGGTTAACAGATATTTAGCGCGCTTAGTTAGTCCATAAGAAGGTTGTAAATTATGACATAGTAATGCGCCCACGGGCATTCGTTCTTCCATAAATGTAAAGATAGTACTTCGCACCCCCACATTGTCTGCGAAGGGGATAAATGGTGTTCACTGATATTAATATATGCGCGTATCGAAATTACATATTACACTGTATAATCTCTACATTATATATAACTTGTACACGTTACTCTGCACACGTTGATTTTCCTTTCCTCTCTTTTAACGTCCACAATTGTACAAATGTCTCGTTTTTCCCACACAAATAAACTGTTAATATATATACACCTAACTTACACCCCGAGACAATTATTTTTATCTTTTTTCTCCATTCTATCCCTATTTTTTACGTCCATGGCACTCGGGAGCAGTTTTTCATCCGTCACAGTTATATATTGTCACAGTGCATTATTTTTGCCAAATCAGGATGTTTTTATCCTTCCGAAATGACCATGTACCCTTCACATTCATTGTTGTTTTATATATCCCAATCATGTATGCTAAATGTTAATGTTTTCACACCATGTGTTATTTTTATATGTATGAAACAGGAGTAGAAGATTGCTCAATCAATTCTGTTAATTTATGAACACATGCCACTGTGTTTTATGTTGTACTATTGTTATCTTCATGAGTATGTATATTACCACTGTTTTTTGTTGTGAATTCAAGACGAAGAAAGATATAATGTAATCACCATTGTTCCCATAACCCACACATATACACTTGCTCGCTGCACACGATCCAAGAGGTACGTCTACATCTACGCACCCTACGCCTTCGACGCTGGATTCCACGTTACACCCTCTCTATCTCACAAATTACTCACCCTTCTACGACTCGCCTACCACGAGGCTTCTTCCACACTCCCGACGATACTACCAACATATTTCCAACTAATCATCAAAGAAGAGCAAAAGAGAGAAGATTATCAAGAAAGAAGAAGAAGAAACATATTTTTCAAAAAACCACCCCCACATCTTCGTCCAGTTATCGAGGACGATAACTAGCTCCAAAAGGGGACTTGTTGCATACCTGGGGTAGGCCACCCCCTACATGCCTTATATTTCATGCATTATAGCCATACAGATAAAACTCCCAAACGACTTCTACAAATTCACTACAAATCCAAAGGCCTAGCACTTCAAATAACCTTCAGTAACCCCATACTTGTCCTCCAGCGACCCCGGCCAGCAACTCACTTCCTAAGGAATACGCAACTTTGCAAACTCAACAGGCGGTCTCTATAAAACAGCAGAGGTGAGGTGACTAGAGGTCAGTCTTTCACAGTGCAACCAGGTGCCGGGACGCTGCCCAAAGTCGTCACGTCCAGATTGGTGAGTGTCCAGCGAGCTAACACACAAACACTTACACCCTCATCTCCTCAATTATTGTAAAGATAGCAGGCATCTAAGTTAATAGTATCTGCTCTGCAAAATTCTATAGTACTCCAAATTGGGAGTACGCATTAAACCTTAAAATCTAAAAGCTAACTGGTCATTTGGTTTATTTATTTATCTAGTTGATAAGATCCTACCCCTTAAACCAACTCACGGTAGGATCCTAATAGCACTTAGTTAATTGTTTATTGGCTACCTTAGTCAGCCACTGGCGTCACGTCACATTGCTTGCGTGCGCGATATTCCTTAGTAGCGCGGCCAGTCAGTCCACATCAGCAGGAACCCGAGCGGCAGCATAGCTGCTCCGACACTCATTTAGTAAACCAACCCTTGCCATCATCCCTTTGAACTACCCAAGCAGACTCTACAATTGGGAGTTCTCCCGTCGAGCTGCGTTCACGCCTGAACCGCTCAAACCTACACTTTTTACACTAGAGCCCCGAGCAGCCTTCAGCTACTCTCATTTCATCCCCCTTTTAACACACATTGTAGAGGCTACCCTCTCAGGTACGCTACAGTATTGTGCCTGTGTTTGTTTTAACAGCCCACGTGTAAAGACATTGATGTGCAACTCAATAATACCATGAGAATAATATCAGGCACTATAAAGTCAACTCCAACTGAGTGGTTTCCTGTGCTCAGTCACATTACTCCTCCACGAATTCGCAGATATCATGCTTTGGTAATGAACAGTTAATCAACAGTTGCCTATTCATTCTGATATTGCTGATCTACAGCTTAGGAGGCTCAAATCGAGGAGCCCACCATTACATACAGCACAGAAACTAGTGGATGCAAACTTTGATGTCATGAATCAATGGACTACGGACTGGAACTCAACTTGTACTGCAAAGCTCCGAGATATGCCATCTGTAACTGTGACGAACCATAAGGATATATACTAGACTGAACAGAACACGGACTGGCCATGGTGTTGTACTGATGCGATGTTCAAATGGAACAAATTACCATCTCCTGCATGTGATTGTGGTGATGAGAGACAGGCTATCTCCCATATTGTAAGTGATTGTTCTTTGAGGGCATATCCAGGCGCCCTCGGGGATTTTCTGTGTGTGACTACATATTCAGGGGATTATTTGAGGAACTTGGACGTTCATATGTAAATATGATGTGCTTTTGTGATATCTAATATTACTGTATGCCATACGATTAATAATAGAAATAATACTATTTTTATTTATTTTATATTCATTATCAGTTATTATAATTAATATTATCCAAAGTATAGGTTCATGACAGCTATGCGGGTAGCTGCATGTGTGGCTCGCCTCAAGTTCAAGCCGTCATTTAAACAAGAATAAATCTGTCCAGAGTTAACACGCCAGGCTTTTGAAGGTGGCAGGTTTCACGTTACCGTTTCAAATAAGACCAAACCTGTTGCAAGACGTCAGAGGGTTGTGGTCATCCAAGTAACGTGCACAAATGAAATATTTCTTAATTATTATTATTTAAATTTTATTTATTTATTATTTTAAATTTGTTATTATTTACTGGGCCCAGAGAAAACCTAGGGGATCTCTGCTAACATCGTGAGATCCTGGCTATAAAATGGGGATGAGATGCGAATATAACAACACTACAAGAGAGATCTCGTAGCCTCTCTCATCTCAATACTCCTAATCTTACCTACACGAGGTGCCCCCTTTAGGCTGAGCAACCCAGCGGAAGGTTGGGTAACCAACCCCAGCGGGAAACTGGGCCGGTGAGCAGACAGGATAGGAGGACACTGGGAATTTCAGTAACAGCCACTGGTTATAAGAGCTACTTGCTGCATAGAGCAGATAGGAGGCAGCCCCTCCACCATGATAGAGTGTTGAGATTAGATTAGATTAGAGATTAGAGTTGCATTAATGCATTTGATCAATTACATGTATACAATACATTTTTGATATAGGACACGTCAGCAATTACATCTATACAATAAAAGAACTTACAGGTATATATTACTAATACAATAGCTATTTATAACTTATTATACTAACAGATCTTTAGAGATACAATCTTATTGGACAACTATTTACACCTTATTCTATTATTACAATATGAAAACTTAATTCTATAAATACAACAACTTACAGCTAGGTATTACAATTAAAATAGAAAAGTAAAATATAATTAGGCTATAGATTTCATCGTTCCTAAAAACTAAGATATTCAACTACAGAGTAAAAACAATGGCACTGCAGATAAGCTTTCAACATTCTTTCAAAGGTTTTTATTTTAGGGGCAAATTTTATATACTGGGGTACTTTATTGTATAATTTAACTCCTGTTTGAAAAGTTCCTTTTTGATATTTGCTTGTGTGTGTGGAATATGAATGCTTTGATTTTGTCTTGTGTTATGTCTATGAACATCATTGTTTGTTTTAAGAAAAACGTCTTTATTCATTAAATTCTTTTTAAAAACATAATACTTACAAAGATATGAATACAGGGCAGTGGGAGAATGTTTAACTCTTTAAACAGAGGTCTGCATGATTCTCTAGTGTTTAGATTTGCCATAATTCTAATCGCCCTCTTTTGTATCCTAAACGTGCTTCATAATAATTTATTAGAGCAGCCAATGGCCATACAAAAATAAAATTAAAATACACAATATGCATAAGTGCTTGTGTTACTCTGTGCTAAGCCTTGCCAGTGAGATGTTCCTCTTTTGACAGTCTAGGGCATGATATTGCCCACACTTCTGCCCACACCATTCACATGAACAATCCGTACCGGGTACATGGAATTTCTTTATAGAACACACTTTGTGGTGAAAGCCATGCACTGCGTATCTAGTGATGGCGTGTCTTAATTCGAAGCCGAATCCTGACCATTTGCTTGATGTCATAGCATCAGTCATGTAGAATTCGCTCCATATTTCTTGTTTCTTGTCTCTTAGCTCTTGTAGTAATTCTCTGTAGCTGTCTGTAGAGGGGAGCATCAGCTGGTACCTCAGGTCCTCTAGGAACAAGGGATCTCTCGCCATCTCGTATACCAGTCTTGATAGCGTAAACTTGGAGACCCCTAGAACTCTTTTCAGGAAACTTGCCATATTTTTTTCATTGCAATTTAGATCTCTTTTGTTCACAAGTTCCCAAATTATTTCAAGTCCATATGTTACTTGAACACTTTGAAGACTTTTAGTCTGAATAACTTCATTGCTGTTTTCAAGGATATCTGGTTTATTTGTGCAATATCACTTATTGCTATTGTGGCCGCTGAAGCTCTTTCTTTTATATGTGCGGAGAAAACGTTTCCGCGGGTCTGGAAAGTCATCCCCAGGTATTTGACTTATTTACTACGTTTAGTTTTCTGCCGTTGCACATGATCCCTTCATGTGCTGATAGCCTTCCTTCTCTCCTAAAGATCATTGTGACAGTTTTATCCTAATTTAGGTTCAGGTCATTTTGTTTTGACCATATTGTTAGTCCGTTGAAAGCTTCCTAAACGTGCTTAGTACATCTGGTGACATACTCCAAAATAGACCCCATATCTTAAGTATGAATGGAAATAAGCAAAATAAGTATTTCTTAATGTGTGCATGCTTGTGCAAGTTTTCAAAATACATAACGCAAAGCACATCGGGTTCAGTTTAGTATTCAGATATTGTATATGTTTAATTTCAAGTCATGTTGTATCCATAGTCCTAAAAACTTTGTTCCCGATTTATTGTCAATTTGAAGACCATTTAATGTTATATTGGGCTTCGCAGGATTCCTATTCTGTATAGTGTGGAAATTTAGAGATACTGTCTTTTTTATAGTTTATAATGAGGCGATTATCTTGTGACCATTTGGTTAAATCTTCTGTAACGGAGTCAGCAGACTGCTGTATGATCAGCTTAGTTTCACCTTTTATTACGAGTGTTGTATCGTCCGCAAACAAAATTTCCTTATGAGAACAAACGTTCTGTTTTATATCACTGATATACAGAAGAAAGAGTAGTGGGCCCAAAACCGATCCCTGGGGTACTCCAAATTTAATAATTCCCCCATTGGACAATGTTTCATTAAGTAATTTGGTTCCATCATCCTTGTGTCTCAAGCTTACAGTTTGTTTACGCCTTGTTAAGTAAGCCTCCATCCACTTATTAGCTATACCTCTAATACCATATTGATTTAGTTTTGAAAGGAGGATTTTATGGTCAACAACATCAAATGCTTTCGATAAATCCTAAAATAGGCCAGTTACATGTTCGTTATTGTCAATTAATTTCGGTATACTATTACTACATTCATAAATTGCTGTCTGTGTAGATCTTTCCGTACTGAATCCGCGTTGTGAGTTTGATAGTATTTCATTTTTATATAAAACTTATCAGTCATCTATACACGATTTTTCCACAATTTTTGCTATACCAGTTGGTAAGGTAATAGGACGATAGTTATCTAATTCATCATTTGAACCATTTTTGTGCACTGGAATTTCTTTTGATAACTTAAAAATATCCGGGTAAGTTCCTGAGAGAATTGAATTGTTTATTAAGTGCGTAAGTGGATTAATTATATTTTCTGCACATTTCTTTAAAATTGCATCAGGGATGCCATCAATGCCAGCACAGAATTTATTTTTAGCTCTTTTATAACTATTCTTAGCTCTTCACTTGTGACATGATTTATAAATAAAGATTCACTGCATATATTTAATTTATTATTAGAATTTAGCGTATTTACCTGTGAGTTATTTAATATATTTTGTGGAATTTCCAGAAAATAGTCATTAAAAGTGTTTGCTATTTCCTCTGGATTATTAATCACTTTACTATTGCTGGTCAGTGTAATCTTCCTTTGTATTTTAGCAGATTTTCCAGTTTCTTTCTTTATCATGGACCACATAGCCCTGTTTTTATTAGATGATTGGGAAATAAAATTATCATTATGCATTTTCTTTGCTAGTCTTATTACCTTATTTAATATGCTAGTTTATTTTTGTAGTCTAAATTGAATTCAGGTGTTGTATGGTATGTTTATATAATTTGTGTAGAAATGTATTTCTTTGACATGATTTTCTAATCCTTGTTGTTATCCAATTGCTAGTTTTGTTATTCTGAATAGTTCTTTGTTTAAAGGGGAATGTTGTTTCAAAATAGTGTTTTAGGGTACTGTTAAAAGCATTAAATTTATCATTTACATTCTCTAGTTTATAAATTACGGACTATGTTTCCTTATTTAATAAGTCATTGAAATATGTAACATTTGTTTCAGTGAATGACCTGCACTTTGATTTTATTCCATTATCATTATTATTGATTGTATCGGGTACTTCAAAACTCAGTATTTGTCCATCGTGGTCACTAAAATACGGACAATAGACTTCTATTGAATGGTGATATTTATCTGTATTTATATAAATTTGATCAGGAGGGGTTTTATTAAATATTGTTATTCTCGTTGGGGTATTTACTGTAGGTTTCAGTCCATAGGAAATTAGTTACTGTGTTAATAATTCACAATTTCTATCATATTTTAAGAAATCCACAATTACATCCCCACAAATTATTATATCGAAATTTACTATGCTCATGTTATTGACTAACAATTCTAATTTGTCTATAAATAATGTCGGCCCATCCCCGGCACACTCGAAATTAAAGGATTAAATGCACAAATAGAGAGCAAACCGGACTGATCAAAAGGATGACGAACTGGCGAGGACATCGTAAAACGATTCTTCGTACAAGGAATGTAAGATGATTAAATGGGAGGGAGTATGAATTGATTAAATAAATAAAATCGACAGATGTGAAATACCTAGCTTTGACAGAGACAAAAAAGAAAGGAAATGGGATGGAAATAAGGGATGACAATTATTTAATGATATTTAGCGGGGTTGCCAAAAATGAAAGAGCGAATGGAGGGGTAGCACTCCTGTTACACAGAGATAATGAGAAAAAAACTTAAAGGGTGGAAATTTATTAATGAGAGAATCATGACTGGATGAAGAAGGGGAGGAAGATAAGTGAACCATTGTGATAGTGATAGTTACACAGTTACACAGTGGAAAATAAAACACAGTTTTATGAACAATTGCAAAGAACTATTGAAGATACAGATCGAGATATCTTACGGGATATGAATGAAAGAGTTGGAAACAGAACAGATGAATGGAATGGGGTGATTGGTAGAGAAGGAGAAGAAACCTTAAATGATAGTGGGGTAAGGCTATTGGATTTCTGTGTGACAAATGATCTGGTGATATTAAACACTATGCTTATTCACAAAGATATATACATATTCACTAGAGAGGAACAAAGCAGAAATGAGAAATCTATAATAGACTATATAATAGTTAAGACAGAAGTGAGAAAATACGTGAGAGAGACGAGAGTGAAAAGGGGACCAGAACGAAATAGTGACCATAAACTCGTAATAATAGAGAAAGTCATGGTCATGAGAAATGGGCCATGCATAACCAAGAAGCAGAGAAAAATGATGGGAGAGGAGAGGATTAAAATGTACAAATTAAGAGAAGAGGAAAATAAACAAAAGTTCAGGGAGAAGGTAGAGGAGAGATTAAAAGAGCATGAACAGGATATAGCCCATGAGCAAGACTTGGAAAAGATCTGGTTGTAATGGAAGAATACATTACTATCTGTAGCAGTAGAGGTCTGTGGTACATACAAACCAATAAGAACAAAGAAAGTAACACATTGGTGGACTTCAGAAATAGGAATATTGATAAAAGAGAAGAAAAAGGCATGGAAGAAGTACCTTGATTTAGGCACTTAAGAAGCTTTTGAGGAATACAGAAAATAAAGAGATGTAGTAAAGAGAGCAGTTCAAGAAGCTAAGAAAGAAATGTGGGAAAAGTTTGGTGAGAAGATGGTAGAAAACTATAGAGAAAACCAAAATATTTTCTATACAGTTTTGAAGAGTATGAAGAAACAGAAAGTTTTGTATATGACAAAGAAAGAATTTGCTGACTGACCCAGAGAAAATAATGGAAAGATGGAGAGAATATTTTCAGGAGTTAATGGAAACTAAAGAACAAGAGGAAGGAATGTATGAGGAAGAACAGGAACAAAGGAATGATTGACAAGGAAATGAGGGGAAAGAAATCACAAGGGATGAATTCCAGGAATCTATAAAGAAGATGAAATTGGGAAGGCAGCAGGGCAAGATAAGATAGCACCGGAAATGATTAAATAAATGGGAAGGAGGGCTAAGGAAATACTACTGAAGATTTTCCAGATAGCATGGAGAGTAGATAGTGAAGGACTGGGAAGTTGCTATCCTCATACCTGTTTATAAGAAAGGAGACAGCAGAGAATGTAACAACCATAGAGGAATTACACTTCTAAGTATATTCCAGAACATTAGAAACAAGATTAAGAGACGAAGTAGAAAACAAGCTGGAAGAAACACAAAGTGGGTTCCGACCAGGCAGAAGTGTCCAGGACCATATATTCACCGTGAGACAAGTGATTGAAAAGACAATATCATTTGATAGAGACCTTTACTTGTGTTTTATAGACCTGGAAAAAGGCTTCGACAGAGTCGCTTGGCAAGAATTATGGAGAGTTTTAAAAAAGAAGGGAGTCAACCTAGATTTGATAAAAGCTGTACAATGCTTCTACAAAGTAAGTAGATGCTATGTTACAACTGGAAATTATACCTCACGAGAATTCAGAGTTACAGCTGGAGTAAGACAAGGAGACACACTGTCCCCTTACTTGTTTATACTGATAATGGATGATGTAATCAAAGTAGTAAAAGAAAATTTGAGGAAAATTTACAGTTGGAAATTGGAAAAAGAAATGCATTAAGGTGTGCGAGCTATTATATGCGGATGACATAGTACTGTTCGCTAGATCTGCGGTTAATCTACAACGAAATATAGAATTATTGAGAACAGAATTAGAAAAGATGAAAATGGTTATAAACCAAGATAAAACGGAAACAAAGATGATTGGAAGGGAAACGAAGGAATGTAAGGCGAAAATCTTGGGAAAGGAGCTGGAACAAGCCGATAGGTTTAAATATCTAGGGATAACAATCAATCAAGATGGAAAGATTGATGAGGAGCTGAACACAAGACAACTCAATACTAGTAAACTTTACTATGCTATAAATAGAGGATTCCTGAGAATGACGGAAGGAGGTAAAAATACAAAAATGACCGTATATAAATCTACATATGTCCCAACACTGATATATGGAAATGAATCCTGGATAATTACCACCAAGCAGAGGCAGAAGCTACAAACAGCAGAAATGAAGTTCCTAAGAAATGCAGCAGGAAATATTAGACGGGATAAAGTCAGGAACGAAACAATTTGGAAGACCTTAGAAGTTCAACTATACAAAATCAGGTTGAACAAAGCCAGTTAAGATTGTTCGGACATCTGAACCGAATGGACAGCAATAGAGGGCCAAAACAGGTATGTGAAGCACGTTTGGAAAGTATAGGAAGAAGACCTAGAGGAAGACCTCGGAAGACCTGGGACGACTCCCTGAGAGAAATACTCCACAAGAGAAATATCACTAGAGAGGAAGCCAAGCAGTCAGCCTTGAACAGGAAGAAATGGCGAGCCCTCTGCCAAACCTCGACACCGGAAGGTACAAGAGGGCAGGATTAAGTAAGTACGTAAGCAAAGTATTATTTACATTTATTAGTATTATTTAATATTTTTATTTAATATTTAATATATATTGATTATTATAATTATTTATTTATTTATGGGTGTACAACACTAGACAGGATAGCCGAGCTGTCGATCCCAGTTTTTGCAACGCCAGCCAGGACGGCAAGATACACTCGCGACCCATCCAAAATGACGGCGTACCTACACGATACCTCTGACCCCTTCCCTCACACTCTATTCCCCAATCACAACCGCCAACACCTTCAGAATTCCTCCAACTTCCAAAGTGATTTTTACCAAAATTTGCAAGATTTTCCACAAAGACCCGCATTGCTTACACTTACTTATGCCAGGCCCCTCTCTGTCGAACTCCCTTGCTCATCTCTTATTCTCTTCCAACCCAGATGCCATTCGAGTGTCCCCTAACCAATCAAAATCCTAAGTAATCACATTATTTCCTAAAATCACCAACATTCTACAGAACACATCAATATAACTAGATTCCACCAAAATCGTTCCGAATATACTGTGCCCGTTTGACGAGGATTTCGGGGAGCCATAGACCTTAAATGACCCTTCCGAAACCCTCCTCCAACGAGAAGACATATAGGACGGGGAGGAATGCATTCTTGGACTGTGAATGCACAAGGAAACTTAACTCGGGGTTGTCGGGTATAATGAGAGATCAAAACTACCAGTCCAGAGGAATACAAACACAAAATACAATGAAAAGGGCAGGCTTACATTTAAATCGCACTCAATTTATTCAAAAAGTGGGAGACCCCTAACCTACTTCAGAGAGGTAAAAACGGCTAATCCGTGCTAAACAATTGAGATATAAATTTACTCGTCTCTGTGCGAAAAATTCTAAAAATTAAGCCGCTCGAAATCCTACTAAAAATGAAGAAGTCAAAGAACAAAGCTAAGAGAATGGCACGTAATCCATCCCTAGACAATTACTTCGGAGATTGCAATAATAGTGATAATACAAGCGTGAATCTACAATAAAGAAAGATATTTACTTGTTTGCAATGCAAGGAATTCATTAAATTTACTGCACAATAAGTTTAAAAACTACGCTATGACGGTGTCCCCTCTAACATTTAACGTTACAATAAGTTAAGCTAATACCTATCGTACGTTAACAGTGGCAATGATGCAAACGAGAAGATTTTCATTCAAAATCAATTTCAGAGCAAAATCCCAGCACATTCTGAACCTAACAGATAAGAGAAAAGGCTATCCTAAATTACAACACAAATGTTTTACAAATAACCCTTGCATAATGCGCAATTGGCGCCACTGGCCTGCCTACTCACAGCCTCACTCTTTGTGAAGTTGGGTCATGAATATATGCGAGAGAAAAATTACGTCGGCGACTACATGAGCAATTCATGGCTAATGTCGCATTATCGGGTTAGCTACCGTGTTAAAAACGTAACTAACTGATTTTCGTCTCACAATAGGTAAAGCTAAAATTGTATTTAAACATGTCGAAGAATATCAAATCTAAGCATTGGTCATCAAGCTTTCGTTACGTTTAGTGGTTTATTCATATTTTATAAGATTTCCTAACACTTCATTTACGTTCCAGTTTAGTTTAAAAATCCTGATATTTGATTACTTTGATCTTACTTTATCAAATCATCTTTTAGTCCTATCAGTTTCTTTGTATTGGTTTAGTGACCATGTTAGACTCGAATAGTGTGAAAAATTGGTGTAAATCAATCAAACATCATACTCATAATTGAAGGAAAAACCTCTTTCCAAACCTTCATGTGCACTTATATGTACTTGTCAGTAACACTAGGCCCGTCGGCCACTCGCTCAGTTAACGAGACAAAAATCGGACACGTTACCGGCTCAAATAGTACCAAAAATTGTAATTTGCAACTAAGGGTAATCAGATCCAACCTCAGTAGTGCTTCAAACATATAACAATGGTTTTCACTAGCCTTATACAATTCCAGCTTGTGGACAAGATTATAATCTGCTGTACGAAACAGCCGTGGATTCAAAATATAATTTTAAACGTATTTAAAGTGTGCATGAATTGCTGTTATATCACACTTCTACATTCTAGAAACATGTGTTAATAAACCAAGGTCTTTCCTACAGTTCCAAATGACCCCTCAAGTCGAACCTAAGATAGCCTGCTTGGCTCATCTTACGAATTACAGCATTGTATCATAGTCGTCAGATTGTCATTGATGAAAATAAACAAAAGAAACACTCCTATGTGTCCATGTAGCGTGAAACAGGTTTCATGCGGTGTTGGCTAGCTTACACTTCAGTGCCTTCTAAATAAATTCACTGTATTAAAGAGTGCGTTGTGTTCGCGACTACAAGGTCGACATAAATGACATTGGCTTTGCTATGGCCTTGGCAAACATGTGGTTACTGGGCTCACTGTTCCCAGTGGAATGCAGTAGTGACATTATTATATAACAAAAATATTTCTATGAGAATGGGCTGTGGTTCGATGCACTATTTCGAATTCTCAAATGTGTATTTACAAGAATAAGGGCAAGAGCGTTTGTCCCAAACTCTGGCAAATGATACGATATAATGTTGTGGTAAATAACCACTAGAAATAAAGCGATGAATCCTACCTAGGAATGTGCTGAGTAAGGTCTACTATTACTAGAGCCCTGCGCGGATAAACATACGTTATCCGCATCCGCCCCGCACGGACGTTATCCTCATCCGCCCCGCATTCGCACGGACGTTATCCTCATCCGCCCCGCATCCGCAGGGACGTTATCCGCATCCACCCCGCATCCACACGACTATTATCCACACGTTTGTTATCCGAATCTACTGGCATTACAATAATATTTTCAATGTGTTGCTTTATACTTTATCTTTTAGACAGTTGAGCAGAAAGTCGTTCCCTTAGGTTACATAAGTCAAGTGCTATGTTTAAAATGAATGTTATACAGCCAGAATTGCAACCCTTTTCAGTTCAGAGTGTTGATTATCCTTAATGGCAAAATTTGAATGGAATTAGCGTAAATCATCATCTTACATTTGTCATGAAAAAACATAACGAAAATAGTCATAAACATCCGGTCTCTAGTAAGGGATAGTGGGGGAATTGTGCGCACCTAAGCAAGAATCGGTCTTGTAGTTGTCTCATAATATATAACGCAGCTGCAGTTATGAATAAGGGAGCCTTAGTAACTTTATATTCGACGTGAGAAACAAATTTAATTCCAAAATAAATTTTGTGGACTATATTTCAAAATTTCGCAAATATGCATTTGCGCACGATTACCCACACTGCAGGGTAATCATACGCATGGGTTGAGGAATTGTGCGCATGGGATGAATGTTGGAAAGCCTTGATAATACAATGTGAATTGACTGAAACTTGCACTGTGCATTAACATTAGAATATTCCAATGCTTTTTACAATAGCATAACAATGCAATCATACTAAAAGTCTGCAGTTTTAGATATTAGAATAAAATAACTTCGTTTATTCAGCATTAAAGGAGACAATCCAATTTAGGCTTGTTTTTTCAGGTTGTCTCAACGTTAATGCAGGATTTTTCTACAAGAACCCAAACAACCAATCATTGCCTGCTAGACCTTTAACTTTATTGAAATTATGGGGAATCTTATTCTCCTCTGCAAACTTGAACGCAAACCGTCTGACAAGCTTGGTGGGCGTTAAGCCGTAAAATAGTTTTGCCAATGTCAAAACGTATTCGCATAATTGTGACTCCATTTCGTTGGTAAAAAAAAAGGTTTAAGGCCTAGACGAGGTAGAGCAAGCCTATTTTGCAGCAACTGCTTTCGTACGGTTGACTCGGGAATGTTGAAACCTCTCCCCACTTCCCTTATTTACCTCCCATCATCCCTAATTACACGTAGTGATTCCTGCATATTTTCCGCTGGGTAGCAATGTTTCTCCGTTTTCCGCATATAATTTCTTGTCATCTGGAGAACAAACACGAAATATGTTGCCATTCATTTCGCGTTGTATTTACTTGTATGTGTATCATATGTTCTGCGCACCATTATCCCCACTCTGCTTTTAAAACGTAACTCACAGAATCCCGGTAAACTAATCTATTATACTGAAAAATAAATACATGCAAAAACATTGTAAAACTGGCATTTAAAAATACATTTAATTTTAAATAATTGAATCACAACGGTAGGCTTACCTTCTAATTTTCTGGCTACAGAAAAAAACATGCAACGTGTAAAGTTTCTTCATCCAAGCCTCACGGCTATCACATAGCAACTGGCTTCATGCTGACTGTCCCTGTCTGATAGGTACGATGACAGCTTAAGGGTAGCAAGGAACAAAGTTTCTAGTTGTATTACCAATTCGAAAAACATACGTGCGCACTATTACCCAACTTTCCCCATGATATTCAACGAGTTCGGATTGTATTCTAAAAACTATCCGCAAATTTACTCCAAACATTATCCGCAGCATATCCGCTATCCTCAAAGCCATGCAAACTATATCCGCGGGGCATTAACTATTACTAATCCCCGTGACCATGATCGTACATAAAACGAATCGACTTTCAGCCGAACTCACATGTTATCTTCACGTCTCCAGCGTGTATGCGTTCGCCTGGTCTCGGTGGCAAATGCTGCGGCATGGTAATAATTAGCCAAGGAACTCCGTCCTGTTTTCAAGAAGTTTCAGCCGTCACTATCCCCCTCCATTTTGGGTTTTTATTTCATTCTAGGCTCCATTATAATTAGGATAGTAAGCGTGTCCTCGTGATGTCGAATTAATGAAGTAAGCTCCATGGCGATGAGATATCCGTGATTTTCACTGGCTCTAATTGAATAATAACATCGATTCACAAAACTCACAGACCCTACACTTGAGGAGCGGGTTAGTACAAGAATTGGCCATGGGTTCATCCACTCACACATATTAAGTAGTAGCTTGTGCCACTATATTCACTAAAAACTGGCGTATTAATTACACGCAAACCTTTTACTTTGCATTATTCACAGTACATTTTACCTGGCAATGTTTAAACACTTTGAACAAATTTAATGCGTTTAGCAACCATGGGCTCGTCACCGTGTTCGATTCCGGCGTGGCGGAAAATTATTAATTCCACAAATATTGTGAAATTACTTCAAATCACAGTTTTAAATCGCTCTAGCAGCCTCGCTGCGTGCATGAGCACATTGCAATTCACTCGATTATACTCTACACACGTGATAGTTGTAGATTTAGACGACGGTCAAAAACAACGTCTGAACAGGACCTCGCCTGCAATAGAAGTGGTGCTTATCAAAATGCCGGATGTTCGATCCTGCCATCAGTCAAAGGTACAACTATAAATGTTCTTCGCATTCCCTTCGGAGTTTCATCTCTATTTCTTCTTACCAACAAAAATCAAATAATCCTCTAGTGCATTGAAATATGTACAAATATTCTATAACAATTCAGTCTCCAAGAAATATAAAACATAATTCACATTGGCGGCGTGGCAACTCGTAGTTCATCAAATGAGAGTCACTCATACTATCTCCTTGGAAGTCCTCGGTTCATCCAGAGAAGTTACACCCTTCATGAGCCATGGCTGTCACATCGCAGATGTGAATACGGGTTCAATACCAAGATTTTCAAAAATTCTTCCTAATATGCTAAGATTCTCCAAAATTTCCTCCAATGCATAGAAAATCCTCACTTCACCCAAATTTACTCCAAATTCAATAGATTCCACAAAAATCCTTACAAATATACTAAGATGCTCCAAATTCATCAGATTACCTAAATCAACAAACATTCCCCAAATACTACAATTCCCGATCACACCTGACTTCCTCGAAAGAAGCGGGTTATACTATACGTTCAAATACATACTTACAACTACCTTCAAATGGGGGTAAGGAGCGTACGGTCAGGGTATCCGCGAGTGGGTATCTGTGACACAAGCTGGTTGCAACATGTTTCTCCCCAAGGGCAGACGGATATTAAGACACCTGGCTGACACGACAGCGTAACCGTGCGGTCTATAACTAAATTCTCAAAGAGGAATTCCCCTAACTGTTTCTAAAATTCCCACGTCATGGAATCTTCAACGGTTGGAATGTCAGTTAGCGACCTAGGATTCCCAGCCGTGTATGGCATAGTTTTCACTTAGTTGGGGATAGGTTCTGCGCTGTCATCATTCATGTCCATCTCCTTGGGTCAACTCCTGGTATCTCTTCGACAACTACGGTATGGAATTATCACGTGTCTTGGGTGTATTGCGATTGCAAAATGACCTCCCAATGGTCAGGCTTCTGCCGTTACAATAACTGACAGAACTCTTAAAATTCATCTGGAGGTGTTTCAAGAGCTGGGTATGACTGCATCCGGGGGTTCCCGACCAGCTGTATTGTAATCAGGGTAGGCTAGTCCACAGACGCTATCTACACCATTCACACGGTGCCTATGAGGATTCTACATTCCAACAAGAATTCTCGAAAATTCTTCCAAACCTAACAAAATTCACCAATCCCTACTTAAATTTACTCAGAATCTCCATATTTACCTCAGAAGTCAACCGAAATTCTTTAAAATTTCTGAATTCCACAGGTTCTCCTACATTTTTCAAATTGACAAAAATACATCAGTCACCCCAGATTTACCTCAAATATTTCAAATTACCACCCAGACGGAGGGTTATGACTTATGACAAAGATTTATCTAGTCCTCTCACATCCAACTACACGTGGTGGATGACCAAGCTGCCCAATGTTTCTAACCACACGGTGCCGATGACCAAAATGTCACAATCACCCAACATGAATAACGCACACGCAAATACACGGGGCCGATGACCGAGATGAGTTACTCGCACTCAAGGACACAGAACTAAAGGATCGAGTTGCTTCATGTCCAATCTACGGCGCACTAGTCAACCAGTTTCCAGGCCGTGACAGATGCCATTTCAACGGGAATACAATACCGCTTCTAACACGTAATTGTGACAACATGCCCTCTCCATTCAATGTTAAAAAATATAGATATGGCTTCCACCGCAAATACCCTGGTTTGAATCCCTTCTCTGCAAAGGCTGGAACAGGATCCACTCAGCCTCGTGAAGCAAAGCTGAGAAGAGGCGGGTTCAATTCCGACCTCACCCATCCTGGAAGTGGTTTACCACTTCTACTACAGGCAAATGATGGGATGGTTCCTAACTGCTTCCTTCCCTATCCCTAATTGTTAAATTCACATACCACTGCAGACACCATAATAACACAGATTATCTAACAGACACGTAAATACCTCAGATTTTCCACCAAATTCTATCAGAATTCACTCAAATCCCAAAATTTCCACACAAATTACCTAAATCACATCGTAATTAACCAAATTTGCACATATTCAGCTATATTAGTGTTAAGTACCCCACACGGGGTTTCTCAAGCCCATGGAGCTGTACGGACAAGTGGATGCTTGTATCGAGATCAGGAAGCGACACAGTGGATGACGTCATAGAGTTGTCTCCATGTTCCCCTATTCAAAGTTAGTACTGTGGCCTTCTCTGCTTCTTTACCTCTCACTTTGAGATCGTTAAACTCTGATTTCAACCATCGACTCCCAGGTCTATCTCTGCTTCTCTTACCCTCTACAGCAGAAATTATTAACCGCTTCGGTAATATATCCTCCTCCCAACTAAGTCGGCTCACAGGAACACCTTTATGTAACGTGTCCATTTCTAACTTAACCTTTAACTACACATTACGAGAATGCATACACCTCCTGCCATTGTTACCACCTATTCGTCCCAGCAATCATTAGTGCAACCCGCATATAAGTTACCTCTAGGCTAGTATCAGATATCCTTCATCTGCCCATCACTCACTTCCATACAGAAAGGGTGGTCCAACTGCTAAACAATGTAGAAAGAGTTCGTCGCTACACTCTCCTTTTTCTTAAACAATATTGTTCATCCCAAATGTGAACTCACACCTCGACTCTTTATACACCCCAACACAACCATCATGAGAGAATGCACGGCCCAAGTATTTAAAATGTTGAAACTGCTCTAATATACATCCTCTCACCTAGCATTCGATTTTCTTGTGTTTCTTCCCTACAATAGGTTTGTTAAGCAGTCGATCCCTAAATTACCTCAATTACACACAATCCTCCAAAGATTATCCAGATTAACTCAAATCCTATTTATTTACCCAAGATTTGCCGAAATTATCTCCAAATTCACACTAAATTAACCGAAGAGACCCAATTTAACTAAAATTCATCAAACGCAGCCAAATTCACAAAAATTCATGAAATTTAACCAAATCAACAAAATCTGCCAAAATTTAAACTGATTCCATAATATTCTCCTTACACGTCAGCTATCTTAGAAGTCGCTTCCTGTGGTTCACCACAATCCCTCCAGGCAAACGCTGAGACAGTCCATTATAGCTGGCCACGGCCGCTCCCTTCCTCCTGATTGCCGAGTTTGTCACATTCATTCATTTAACCATCATAGATTTCTCTGATGAGGTTGGCGTCAGAAATGGCATCCGGCCATAAAAACCACACCCTCGCATAAACTTTCATCAAATCTCATCCCGAATCTTTCACTTTTAGATCTATAACTCAGACTCCATGCATCTACTCCTGGGCTTACCTCTGCTTATCTTACCCTCTACAGCTGAATTTTACGTAAATTAACAATTGGATATTAACATTCCCATTGCTGTCTAAAACCACACGGGTTTTAAACCATTTTACTCTAGACCAATGATTTTACTCTCTCCTTTCTGTGTACACTTTCAAACCCGAGACAAGGCTTTGCACGGTATGTATATATGTTCTGCAATTCTTTACCATCAACTCGTTGGCATTTCATTATCAATCATTCCCATGTATTTATACCTAAGTAATTTATCCAAGAGTTCTTAAACCTCAAATCCATATGCAAGCATGTAGGGCTCCTCTCTATCAGTTTCCCTGTCGACTTTCCTTGGTCAACTCATGAACTCTTCTAACCTTACATTATTAGTGTATCTGAGGTCTAGGGAGTCTTTCAATGTTCTTGCATTCCGACCCACATACATGCATACCTACCCACAAACATATCTACCACAATAGTATAGAGAGTTTCATGGTTACACTAATTTCTTTCTTGCGGAATATTATAGATCACAACTGTGAACTCGCATACGTCAACAATTTTACACATCGACTCTATTATTTCCCACACATTACCATCCTGAGAGAATATACAGCCCCCAATGTTCTACCTGCTCTACTGTAGTTCGTCCTACCTTTTAGACAGCGTCTCGCTTACAAGCACGTTGCTGAATTTCCTTCATGTGGCCTATACTCGTCTGATACTAAATGTATTGACTGGTATCACACTACTGCACTCTCGACACGTTCTAAGAATCTGTACTGACCGCGCTTTTGATTCGGATAGCTCCAGCAACCCTTGGGTCTCAATAGATGAGGGGTTTCATATCGCCTAAGTGTATAATGATTCCTGTTTTTATTTCACGGCCTAAATCATTACTTGTCGGTTGGGATGAGCGGTATGAGACGTTGGACTTAAGTTCGAATTTCCTGTATAGGACGCGAGGGTTCAAATCCCTCACTCGACATAACTTATTATTCCAAAATTGGTTGCATCATGCTGGCTTCGAATATTAATTTAATTTAGTGCCTAAATATATTACATTACTGTTTGCTTTACGACGAATTTTGTCAGCCAGGATATTAAATATTAATAAGAGCGCTTTGATTGATCCCCACCTATTATCCGTCGGGGCTGTGGATTTTCTTTCCAAAATGCTAAGCATCTGCCCGGGTAAGACCCGTTATTTCCCTTTCCGAACAAACTCTAAGCCAACTAGGATTAGGACCAGGGCTCATAGATGACCCAGTCAAAGTTATCTACTCATCATTCCAGAAGTTGTCACAACACCAAGTGTGCCAACACTACCGTACATTGGCTTAATCCTCCAGCCCAGAAGTAGTATTCAAAAAATCTCTACGCTATGTACACGATATATCAAAAATAATTTCTGAGCCTCTATTGACAATTCTTGTGTATAAATGCGATTTAAAGTGTGCGTCACGATACGTCATTATTTTCTTAAAGAAATGACGTAGCCTCTACAATTAAACTTGGTCAGTCTTGCTTTTTATCCTAGTGCCGTGGAATGAAGTGATAGCTTAGTTGTTGTGATTTTGTTTCTAAGTGGATGCCAATGGTTGATGGCTTGACCTGGTATACATGCTTTGTGGGGACGTGATCAGCTGGAGTTGGGTTTTATCTTTATGTTTACATCCGGATGCTTGGGTTTTACCGTAATCTAATCATTCATATAATGGTTATGTTTTAAAATTTATCCCGCATGGTGGTAATATAACTTTACTTGAACTAACAACTTACTGAATGAGCAAACAGGTAAACAGATCATTTAACCACAAGAGAGTCTGCGAAACATTCAACCCTCATCTCCTTTATAAAATAGGCCTACACCAGTTGCCATTTTGCTAATATTTGCGTGGGAGCGAAAGTAATATAGTAACATTTTGTAAAGTGAAATTAAGTGTTACTATGTTAAGTTATTATTAAACAAGATGTTCAGTAAAGAACAATTAGCCTACTTTCTCCTAAATGCATGGGTATCGTTATAACTCTTCGTCCTATTCAAGGAGTATAATTGAATGTTGGCTGTAGTAGCATGTTGAAATTCCACGTGTTATACGGATATTAAACATGACTATGAGTTGCCCTTTGCTAGTGCTACCTCTGTACAAAACTTCATTCAATTCGGTTTCGCCATGTTTGAATTGATATGGTGAATCGATTTGCACACATACATGGCAGCTATCTGCAAACTATTGGGCTGATGACCTTGAAGTTCAGTCAAAAGATGCTTCCCACAAAAAGGTATATTGTTGCAAAATTTGGTAGAGATCAAATAATTAGGTTGGTCGTAATTTGATTTAAGCATTTAAAATTTGGGTGGCCGCCATTCCGTTTCCGTCAAGATGGCGGCAATATAAAGCATGACCCTGAGGTGCCCTTTGCTAGTGCGACTTCTGTACCAAATTTCGTTCAATTCGGTTTTACCGTGTTTCAATTGATAGGGGGATCGATTTGCACACATACATGGCCACCATATGCAAACTGTTGGACTGATGACCTTGTAGCTTGGTCAAAGAACGCTCCTCACATAAGGGTATGATGCTGCAAAATTTAGTAGAGATCAGATGATTAGGTTGGTCATAATTTGATTTAGTCTTTTAAACATTGGGGTGGCTGCCATTACGTTTTTGTTAAGATGGCGGTGACATAAATCATAACACTGAGGTGCCCTTTGCTAGTGCTACCTCTGTACCAAATTTTGTTCAATTAGGTTTCACCGTGTTTGAGAAGATAGGGGAAATCGATTTGCACCTATATATGGCCGCCATCCGCAAATTATTGGGCTGATGACCTTGTAGTTCGGTCAAAGTATTCTTCGTACATAAAGGTATAATGTTGCAAAATTCTGAAAAGATTTGTTTGGTCGTCATTTGATTTAAAATTGAACATTAGGATGGCCGCCATTACGTTTTCGTCAAGATGGCGGCAATATAAAACATGACACTCAGGTGTCCTTTGCCAGTGCTAGCTCTGTACCATATTTCGTTCAATTCGGTTTCACCTTGTACGAATAGATAGGGGAAATCGATTTGCACACATACATGGCCGCCATCCGTAAATCATTGGGCTGATGACCCTGTAGATTAGTTAAAAGATTCTTCATTTATAAAGATATAATGTTGCAAAAATTGGCAGAGATAGGATGATTAAGTTGGTCGTAATTTGATTTAAGCTTTTATAATTTGGGTGGCCGCCATTACGTTTTCGTCAAGATGGCGAAAAAATAAATAATGACAATGAGGTACCATTTGCTAGAGTTACTTCTGTACCAAATTTCGTTCAATTCGGTTTCATCGTGTTTGAATTGATAGGGGGAATCCATTTGCACACATACATGTCTGCCATCTGCAAACTATTGAGTCGATGACCTTGTAGTTTAGTCAAAAGACGCTAGCCATATAAATATATGTTGTTGCAAAATTCGGCAGTGATCGGATGATTAGGTTAGTCATAATTTTATTTAAGCTTTGAACATTTGGGTGGCCGCCATTACGTTTCCGTCAAGATGGCGGCGATATAAAACATGACACTGAGGTGCCCATTGCTAGTGCTACCTCTGTACCAAATTTCGTTCAATTCGGTTTCACCGTGTTCGAATTGATAGGGGGGACAGACATTCAGAGTACACACACACAGACTCACACAAACACACAGACAGACACACAATTTTTCGCCCTGTGCTGATCTCATAAGTCAACTTTCATTTTTTTCAAAAATCGAAAGTAGGCTAAAAACATTGGTTGATTATTGTTTGAACTATGCCAACGAAAAGAAAGGGCAAGGCGTATCACGAAATAGGACTTAATTTAATACCAACCTACATTACGGTATGTTAAGTTTGGATTATAAATTATTATTATAAAGCGATTGTTCACCTTTAGTTACAAAATGAAGCTTACTCAAAACTTTGTGGCATTATTATGTCTTTCTATACAAATACCTTTTAAGTTTGCCCTGAATAATAATGAATTAACAATGCTTAGTTAAATAATAATGTGGAAATGCCTGAGATTTATTTTTGAAGATGAAAGATTAGCACCCGCATTAAAGAAAAGGAAATGCTAAACATTCCTACAAAGCGGATAAATATATGGCAAACGAAAGAACACGTAGTTTGTACGTTTAAACTTACTCATTTAGGTGATTTACACATTCATCTGCCTCTTCACTGTGATTATCTTCATTTACATCCTGGGGATAAGATGGAATAATTGATGTCAGTGTTATCAACTTATACATTTACACAAAAGATAACCCATGTAATTGTACAGCACTGCTCAGCTGAAGTGAAGATATATTCGCTGAACGACTTTCTACTGTCCTTCACATCCTAGTGCTCGAGATAAACTTCATACAGATAAGTGGTTATAATACCCAGTTCTGAAACTTATAATACACTTTTAGAGATCACTTTAAATTTAGAGCGATTGAAAATGCTAATGAAAGTAATAGCATGAAGGATTGAGGACAAATGAACATTTATTTTTAATTCTTTCAACCGTAAGACCATAAAATAGAGGCAGATGACCCCGCTGTTCCGCCCCTTGAAACAATTACAATAGAATAGACCACAACAAATCTAACGGTCCAACACATGCACATATCATTGAGTATCAAGCTACTAGACTGCCCATACGAGCATGAATTTTGAGAATGAAGGCCTAAATCTATCAACATTCAGAATATTATTCACGGCATTTCTTACAGTTCACTGCAATTTAATATTTTAATGTTCAAAATGAATTTAGTTTGAGTCAATGAAATGCCTCTATGGGAAGTCCATTGTAGAGCATGCTAGTAACTCTAAGAATTATGTGTCTGCTAGAGTATGGGAGCACACAGTTTGCAAAGGAGATTAGAGCATGCTAGTAATTCTAATAATTATGTGTGTGCTAGTGTACGGGAGCACACAGTTTGCAAAGGAGATTAGAGCATGCTAGTAACTCTTAGAATTATGTGTCGGCTAGTGTACGAGAGCACAAAGTTTTCAAGGAGATTAGAGCAGGCTAGTAACTCTAAGAATTATGTGTCTGCTAGAGTAAGGGAGCACACAGTTTGCAAAGAAGATTAGAGCAGCTAGTCACTCGAAGAATTGTGTGTCTGCTCGAGTATGGGAGCACACAGTTTGCAAAAAAGATTATATCATGCTAGTTAATCTAAGAATTGTGTGTCTGCTAGAGTACGAGAGCACACAGTTTGGAAAGGAGATTAAAGCAGGTACAAACAGCCAAAGGCTTCCGTTTGTCATCAACTAACTTGTGAGAGAATAAATCTAAATCCCTAAATGCTATTAGGAGATAAGGATATGTCTTGAAAATAAGCATGACGTTACTTACCTCATTCAGATTGATGCAAGGAACGATATCAGGAATGGAAGATTCCTCAATCTTAATGTATGTGTAATTTTCTGTATCGTCCTGCAAAGAAATGACTTGTTTCACATATATGTTCCTTTTCGTAGGTGGAATTATATATTACGGATGGCTTGTAAACTTTCACTGAAGGAATCAAAGAGTAAAATAACATACTGAAGGTAATTCATCCCCGCATTCATAGTTTTCATTTGTCCATAGCCATATTGCAAAAAGCCTAACATTTATTGTTTAGCTTTTGTCAAAACGCATTTCAGTTAGAATACACTCGCAAAAAAGTAGGCCTAGCTCATTGTCACTAGCATTGAGTGTATGTTGCAACTTTACGGCGTAGCTGCAGTTGCTTAGAGTTACCATATAACGTTAATAAGGACAAGCTATGTAGATGAATTTTGTGTTAAGATATCTCGTAACAAGCGTTGACACTTAAAACAATTTTGATATCAAGGATACGCAACGTAGGGAGTATTTTAACGGGAACGATAAACAATTAGGGGCTTTAGTAAAAATTCAGACTTTCACGACCGGCGTTGAAATAAGAGTCTCTGTTTCGCGGGCTTATAGGCTTGAGGGGATTCAGCCTGCCCTCATTGACCATCGTAGACGAGAAGATGCAACAGAAGAGCAGCCCTGTCCTTGATGCATTACTTTTATGTGGTACGCTGTTGCTATGGTAACCTCTATGTGTGGGTTGTTGACTATTTATATATCTTCTGTTTACTTGTTTTACCTCGCTTAATGTAACCTGTGTACATGCAGAACGTAGTCTTCAGCGAAACATCAGGACGAAAAATGTCCTTAGAACACTTGCTATAAGCCCGCGAAAGAGAGACTCCTAAATGGGGGTTTATTTGTAAGTACAGTGGCAGCTACTTGAAGTCTAACTTCATAGAAATTCACTTGAATTACATAATACGTGAGTCATTGTGGTTATAAAGATGATTACGCAATGTGTTAATAGAGAAATGAAAAATAATATTTTTATAGACAACAGCTTAAGAGCTTAACAAAAATGCTGCCCATGGTCTAATAAAATCCTGAGATACTCCGCCACAGACCATCTCTGGGAAGATTTTCGCGGATACTTCGTGCCAGTCCAAAACAAGACACATCTCTCTTTCTCCTTCGTTCAACCCTCCTAGAAAAACGAAGAACCCCTAACTATCAAATATGTGTGCAACATTGGAGGCTATGATGAAGATACTGACAGTCACAGCTAGCTGTGCAAGGCTATCTTCAAGGGTGAACCATCAATATATTCACAACCATGGCTACCTGCGGAGGGAGGCATCAAGGTGCGAGGAGGTCCAACATCATATTGACAGTCAAGCAGTGGTCGCCCCTAGCCTCATGTGAGTGTTCGGACTCTTCTGATCTCTTAATGTAGATTTACAATAGAAATCCTACGCGCTCTAAAACACACATGTCTCACGGGCCAGTCTAGGATTTGACAAGGGGTTTCATTTTCAGGGAGTAGTATAGATCACGATACAATTCCGTATAAAATTCCCTAAAAACAAAATGGCGACGTTGAAGACGTCACGAAAGACACTAGATATTTTTCTAGAAAGCTTACGGGAAACTCCTGGGGAATCGGAGGTTTAGGTTGGGGGAAATATAAACAGAAATAGGCATTTACAATAGCCCTTCGAATCGCGATACTTATCGAATGTTTTGCAATTACCTAATATTTACTAAATATGTATCCTCATCTCTACTTGACCTGCATCGAAATTCTGGCATTTAAGCTTATATTTACAACATATGTATCCCCATCTTTACTTGAACACTATATGATATCTGGTAAAGATCCTGCCTGATACACATAAGTTATCATATCCAAGAGTTACTGTAAATTGCAAAAATGTCCATGTCTATCGGGATCTTTACCAGACATCCTTTATGTAAAGAAGGGCATACATATTTTATAATTATAAGCTAAAATACCAAAATGTCGATGTGTATCACCATCTATACCAGACATCATATATAGATCAAGTAAAAATGGGGATACATCACATAATGCAAACACATTTGCCATTGTAAACACAAATGTTTTAAATATCCGTATTGATATTAGAATACACGTTTAAAATTATATATTTTATATATTGGGACATATTTCGACCTTCAATGAGGTCATCTTGAGCTTAAAAATAAAATCAATTAAGAATTTAAAAAATAGTATATGTGGCTTAAATCTAAGTAAGAAATGAAAAGTTAATGATAATAATTGCAATAAATGAAATATAGTAATAAAATGGATATCCTTACAAATGTAGTATTAAATAAAATCAGTATAATATTGGTCCTTGTACAATAATTTTCAAAAATAGTTAGAAAAAAATAAATATTAATGGTGAGTGTAAAAATGTTAAGCTGTATTTTTTTAAATCAAAGTGTACACAAATTAATTTAGAAAATCAAGTTCTAAAAACAATAAAATAATTCAGTTCAGCGCTTGACTAAGTTAGCTGAATCTTCTTCAATACGGAGTTATTAAAAAAAATGGATAGGTGCCAACCAGTATTTACGACGACATGAATTAACCTAACAGATAGGAAAAATTAACATTTCAGAAACAAATTGATAAAAATAAACGAAACATAGCCAGCAGTCAGTCAGTATGTATGTATGTACGTGTGTATATATGTGGATTTCTTCTCTAAACACGTCTACACCGTTCCTCCGCTTCTCAACCAAATTTTGCATGCATATGGTTCAGGACCCAGAAGAAACCGCTGCCTCCATGACTTTTGGATAGTCTTTCTCATTCTTTTGATTTCGGCCTTTTGGCACTCGAGCAAGGCTACTAAAGCCAGAAAATAAACTAATGAGGGAATGGCAAGGCCGGTCGTTTGCATGGCAACAGTAGCTCAAGACGTCACCACCAAGTTTCCATCTATCTCTTTAAGAGGCCATGGCACTCCATTTTATATCCGAACCACGATAAGAACATTATGAATCTGATCACCTTAAAAACCAAAATACGTATTTTTTTTAAATGTTATTAACAGGGGTCGTTGTAGGGAATTGAAATTAATAAAGAAATACATTGGCTAACCGTGCATGTGGCGTAACGTTACAACAGCTGGTGATATCATCAGGAAACATAGTATTAAGGTCAAATGAGCTTAAATGATTCTGTTATTGTTGGTTAATTTAGAAGCTTTGCAATATAATGCTCATATAGACCATGAACTTACGTGTGTATGCAATTTTTCTGATAACACGTGTTACTGTGATGGTTGTAGTAAGTGTGTATTCGTAATTCAAATAAGGATTGGCAAGGACGTTGCTAAGGCCTTCAGTTAGGAACTATCCCGGTATTGGTTCGAGTATAATAAATAACCTCTGGCACTACAGTCCACGAAGGGCCAAGGCCTACCAATCGACCGCTGCCCAGCCATTTGGCCTGCGTGGTCAGCGCATCGGGTCCCCTCAGCGCTTAATCTTGATTTTCGTGACCGAGATTTGCTTCGAGTAAAAGTGGGAAACCACAGAAAATAATTACCAAGTGTCACACTAATACACCTGGTCGTCAAAATGATTTCTGCATTATTAATGTATAATTTTATATCATATTTACTATTTAAGTCACCGAAACCTATGTGACTTTTTGGGTCTAATTTTACACTCTTGATACCGCTGCTAATACGGAAGATTTTGAATCTCTACCTTATGACGAAAGGTATCACGCACAATGCATTGTATGTAATAAGTACTAGAACTAATGTTTTATACACTCCGTTAAGGTGTGTTCTACTACTGATAAGTTGACGTTTATGTGTTATTAATCATAATATCTTTATGCTGCATTTTTTTTATTGTTGACAGTGTTTACCTCTACAAGCTGTTTTTTGTATTACAAATCAGAAATACAGTAACTTTTGCGTGACATTGCAGATTGTTCTATGAATAGTATTTGCCTTTGATATTCGGGTTATATTGTCATTGGTAATTATCCTGCCCTATCACTACTCTATGCTACCGGGTGAGTTAGCCGTGGTTGTTAAGGCGTGGCTGCAGGCATTCGCTCACAACCGGGAGGCGAGGAGGTACCACATATTCCTAGTCCTTATATTCACTCTTTCCTTCCCCAGCCAACACACCACACGCGACGGTACTTGTAGCTCATTCATAGATGCAGCTACTATCTTGGCGAGCCGAACATGTCCTCGGACACTCCCGGCCCTAAATGCCACAAGCTAAAAAAAATTAAAAAAATAAAAATAAAATAAAATAAAGTTACTGTATGCTAATTTGTAATGGACCCGATGTTAAATTATGAATTCAGTTGATAACATGTTAACATAATTAAACTACGAATATATATTATTATGCGATAATTTTCGGCTGATGAGGACCAAACATTAAGTAATGATACATTGCCATAAGAAAAGCGGACATTATTTAGTTCGAGTCTATTAGTTCACATTATTTCCTATGTTTATGTATTTATATTAGCCATTTGAGTGCTTACTGACAAAAGTTATTGAATAGCCTATGTTATATTGTCATGAGTTCTAATCACTCTGGATTCCGGTATAGCATTTTAGAGAATAGTAAGGCCGGAGTTTAGAGAATTTATTTCTTATCTTACGAAATACTTTAGAGGCTGAGTAAGTCCAATGTGTTCAGAATATAAGCATCATATTTGACATTATAGTGGAATTATACACTGTTTAATTTACTTTAACATGATGTGGATGAGATAATATGCATGTCAATTATTTTACATCAATACTGTTCCTTAATGTGCTCCTATAGTACACACTGAGCTATGTACAGGAATAAGTCATTTCTCATTATTCACGTAATTTGTGCGGGATTGAAGATCATAAGTATATTTGACTCCACAATGATGACTTAACCTTCCAATCATTGAACAATGAAAATATCATTTTCTATCAAGAAGAAGGTAGTTTTACATTTGAAAAACGAGATGTTCAGCAAATAACATATAGCCCACTTTCTCCTAAATGTATGGGTATACTTATAGCAGTTTGTCCTCACCCCCAAAGCAATCACTTCCACCTCCATGTATTCTTGTTTTCTTTTAAATTGATAATTAGCCAGCAAGTGTCTAAATCAATATTATATACCATATGATGATTTAATATCAAAACTACTAACTTACTCTAATGCATTTACGTCCGATCTTCTCGATATTAAGCCTCCAAACTTAAGAATCCCTCACTTTAGGTAACTACCTTTCAACTGTGGCGAATATATATATATTGTACGCCTCCGGGTGTAGAATGGGTAGGGAGTTTGAAGCAACCAGGAGGGAGGCGATCCAGCTGGCAGTGTTTAAAGGTCACGGCTAGAAGTTGAAAAATGGAAATCCACAGCTTGTTTCAGTCGTCCAACGAGATCAGGGATGGAATGAATGAAGCCCGCCCCCATCTAGCGGCGAGGATATGAAATATACGGCTAGAAGTTGAACCATTACAAAATTGCCATGCTATTGGAGGCCATGGATTTACAAAGCGGAATGTTTGGAATAACAAGAGGACAGCACCGTACAGAGGCATTGAGAAGGCTGTGGTTGATGACAACGTGTATCTTGCACTTACATTTTCCTTTCTCTAATGTCTTCTAATTATGTGCGATGCTGGGGCTGTGACTTTTAATAAACGAGTGTGTGCATTAGCCTCTCCTTTGAGCTATATGGCATTATATTTAGTATGTGTGTAAAGAGGTCAACTAATTTGTAAAAGAATTCAATTTAAAAACGTAAACTCTAGTACGTTTCGATCCCGAGTCAATCGCGTGAGTGACTAACGCTCTAGCCCAGAGCCAAATATGTCCTTAACAACTCAGTCTTATTAACTGACTTAGATACAACGTGTTAGCAAATAATGTCTTGCAAAATAAACGATTTCTTCACTGCAGTACATCTTCATTATAAATCAATTCATACAATGTTGATATTATTTCTATCAGTAGGCTATATCGCATACAACATACTTAAACTACGGAAATATAGGACAGGCACAAGTGTTCAGCTGTCATCTTTTCATGTGACAGAGACGGCTCAGCTCTTCTAAGTCACTCATACATTATAATATTAAATTATAATATAAACGGATCACGTCCTATAGGACAGCTCAAACCACACTTGGCTCGATAATCGGAATTGATTATAATGGTTGCATAATTCACACGGCAACCATCTTTAAATAGTACGACTGAGGACATAGTAGTTTTAGCACGGGACGCGTCTCATAGGAAGGTATGATTTTAGCATATTTTGTACAGATACGATGATTTGTTTGGTCGTAATAAAATATTAAGTTTTGACCATTTGAGTGGCCGCCATTAAGTTTTGGTAATATAAAACATGACACTGAGGTGCCATTTGCTAGTGCTACCTTTGTAACAAATTTCGCTCAATTCAGTTTCACCGTGTTCGAATTGATAAGGGGAGGGGGCAGACATACATAGTACACACACACAGACATTATTTTAGCCCTGTGTAGATCTCAGAAGTGTACTTTCACTCTTCATAAATCGAAAGTAGGCTAACTATAGTGATAACTATGTGATCATTGCTATTAGACATCTTAATTACCCCATTAAATCAAAAAAATAAACACTATCAGGATTGTAATTGTGAGACCGAGTTCTCGAGGAATTGTGTATATCCCTTTTTACTATTGTTGCATGCTCTGCTAAGTTATTGCATTCTTCAGTACTTTTTGACTAGGTTTACAGTGAGTTAATATTGCTTTTGAGTAACATAAGAGTTGAGGAAAACTATGTTCTAAACTCAATTAGGGGGAAAATTATTATGTTTTGAGAAATATCTTAGCATGTATGTGTCTATAATATATAATGACACTCCCGGGCAACGCCGGGTACAATAGCTAGTATTTAATATTCATAAGCTAAAATGCCAAATTTACCACATCGTATATTGGTGAAAATAGTTTGCAAATATCAGCTAGAATGCCAAAATTTGGATGTGTTTCTGGATCTTTACCAGACCTATATAGGTCAAGAAAAGATGGGGACACATATTTTATAGATATAAGTGACAATACTAAAATAAGGAAAATGATGCACATCTCATTTCCAAGGGTTGTTCCAAATGCCATTCACCAACCCAAAACCCTTATTTCCCAGACATTTTCCCTTAAGCTTTTGTTAATTGTTGTTTTAAGGGTCCTATCATCTAGGTTATCGGCCCCTTCCCTTAAGCTTGCCAAGTAAACATTTAGTGTCCTTCGAGATGTCGTCGATACTTCATCACTGCAGCCATTTTGTTAATAAGGCTTCCCATACATACACGAACCTTACTTGTGGCTTACGCCCCAGACCCCCTTGCTTGTAGCACAAGCAGTAATTCACTTGTTAATAAGGCTTTCCAGACATACACTATGTGTTTTGTTTCGAAAGATTATCATTAAGCTGTGTTTCATCCTCAGACAAATATGCCAGATGAGTGAACCTGCATTACCAATAAATTACCTACTGTTAGCACAGCGTGTGGTGTAGACTTCACGTACAATAGATCCCAGGAACTCGCTTTATGATTACAATAACAACAACAACTGCCCACTGCTAAAATAAGAAATATTTAAATGAGAGGAAATATAGAACCTATGATCACCTGTATTTCAAGTTCCGATTTGACTGCGCATTTTTTTTCTTCCAAATTATCACCAGACTCATCCTTCAGGTTATAAGAGGTTAACAGGTCGATTGATTCCTAGAAAATATTATACAAGTATGAGCCAACGTAAAAAAAATACAGACAGAATAATTGTACTTAGTTATGCGTTACGGTAAAATATTAAACATCCTGGTTAGCCTTGGTAGCAAGTATTAAGTCACTAAACCTCGCTTGTCATGAACATCACATCGTGAATGTTACACGATATAAATAATAAATACAACTTACAATATTAGGCAATTCATCAGTTTGAGACGGCCATTCTGGCTCACTCTTAATGAGTGGTTGTTGCTCCATAAAGTCCAGCAAACTAGAACACAGTAAGTGCACTTAAGGATTATAACAGGCCATACTTATACCAGTACGCCAAATCATTATCATTATCAAATGAGGTAACTTCAGAACTCAGAATTCAAATAAGTCTACAGTAATGAGAATATATCCCTCCAGGTGCACAGTGAGAAGAAGAGGTTAACGCTCGACTTAATATGATATTAACTTAGTTGGGTATTGGCAACTCCAGCTATCTGATATGACATCTAGCGGTAAAAATGAGAAACTTACCAAGTAGGGTACATTTGTCACGTGGTGACTGTTTGTATATGGTTTCTTGTATTGGTAAGCAGATCGAGGTAAATTCTTCGTGTCTTTATACATAAGTAATAAGTTTTACTCGTTGATGGAGTGCAAAATGAGTAAAAGCAAAGTATATTGTTCAGTTTACGGCTGTAAATCGATGTATAAGAGGGCTGCGGATATAAGTTTTCGTCACTTTCCAAAAGATGCAAGTAGCAATAGCCGAAAGGTGACGATACCAAATAAATACGGGCAATAGCAGCGGGTTGGACCACTCACCACTACACTCACTGACAACAGGACGGGTTGTCCACTGTTACGCCGAGCCAAAACGCACCTAGACAGCCAAGCACAGTCTCGCCGAGCCAAGCCGTACCAAGACAGCCAAGCCTACACCATCCGAAGACAGCCAAGCTTCATCAGTCAGGTATCCTTCCCCGCTCCCTAGTTCATTTCCAATAACCCTATCAACTACCATCACCTCGCTCTGCGATATCCGAGCCATTCCATTACGAGTCATATAGGCCTAATTTGACTTCGCAGGGTAAATATCTACTCTGCGAGAACCTGCTACCAGTCCGATAATCAACAACAAACCCACCTGCTAACCATCCAAATCAAGCAATTTCTGTCTCCCCCGAGTTTTAATACAAGTTAAACTCACCCCTTCGCCCTACCAAGCAGCAAAAAATTTCTAGAGTCTATGGTACAGTGAGCAAACTCAAATATAGCTTTTAAACGTAACAGCGCCATGACTCGAACTGCTCAGAAAAAAAGTACCAGCCGACAACCTATGCTTGATAATATGCAATTGACACATAACATCCAGTGGAACACACAAATTAGATCACGTGTATCGCACAGTTATACATATATACAGTTAAAAATAACACTGTCATTATTTTAGGGACCACATTTACTGAGTATAACCGAAAAATAAGAAGTGTTCCATATCAAACGCGTGTTATTGAGTATTTTTACCCTACTTATCCAGACCAACCGCAGCGCCCCTAGTGTTAGTTTGAGTTGCCAATAATATCGAGTAAAATATTAAGATCTATCATTGCGATAGAATGAGGTATTACTGGTGCCAGACACAGAAATGAAGCATCCTATCAATTGGTTTTACACAAATATGAGCTCAATATGACGGGGCAGAGATTTACAATACAAACCTATCAACGTAAAAGTAAACTCAAGTCACAACACGAGTAAGCCAACTAAGAAATTGGCGGTAACTGGATACTACAGTATGTGTTTCAGAAAATACAAGTCAAAACTTACCGACTCATGTTACTACAAACCCACTTCAAACCAAACACAACGTATCTCCCTCAGAACTAACGGTAAACGGAAGGGATTTGAAGATGTACAGTATTTTTCCGTACCTACTTATAAATACCATCACTGGGTAACTTGTATAATTTTCGTCATAGAGAAGTTACTAGTTACACGTTTAAACCTGTGTATCCACAGCAATCAAATATCATAAATTAATCTACACAGGGCACGAATATGTCCAACCACAACACTGGTTGTAAGAATCCTCTTCATTATGAGATTTAGTCACGTCTGAAAAGAGTTCTTCAAATATCCGTGCATGGAACTCTCAGATCTTAATATTTTCCCGCGAGGCACCGTACATGCAGGCCCGGACTTACAGATCCAGGGCCCCTAGGCACTTGATATTTGGGCCCCCCACCATCTCGAAGCTATTTTGGAAATTTAGCAAATTAAATGCACGAGTACATAACATATAATTTTTAATCGACTTTAATGACTTTAATAAACATGAGAATAATACAGTCTATGTTACTATAGTTACGTTATTCTAAACATTTATAGAATCATACGGCGAACTTTCTTCTGTGCAAAAGAATGAATGATGTCATCATAGTCAATTGACTGCATTATTTCTGACTCTATGTACATCACAGAGAGTGAATTGAGCCTGTTCTCTCCTATGTTATATCTTAAGTAATTATTTACTCTCTTTAGCGCTGAAAACGACCGTTCTGCTGAGCAGTTTGACGCTGGTGTACACAACAGCATTCCGAGCGCAATTCCTGCGTTTGGATAAATGTCCAAAAAAGCCTTTATCCGTTAAGTACTGAATTTGTATAGCTTCAATGACGATAACTCCATAACTTCATCATTCGACGACAAATGAGCTTGCAGTTGCATACACTCGTTTTCCAAAGTCCTATCCAAGTCCCCCGGATAAAAAGTTATAAGGTTTCTGGCTCCTTCATGGATGTCTTTAGATTCCAAACGATGTAATTTCGTAAGAAAGTCAAACCTTTTACTTAACTCCTCATAAGCAGATACGCGTCTCCGTAGTTCTGTAATTAGTCTATCTATAATGACGTTAAAAATGGTAACTCTGAATCTGTCCCTGCCAAAGAGTTCGGTCTCGTTTTCTTTTACTTCGTCGAACTGGACTTTACGCTTCCGTTTCCTCTGCATGTCATATGCATAGCTATTTTCACCGGATTTTTCAATAACTTTCGACTCATAATGATTAAAGGTAGGCTACTGGGTTTCCTTAAGTGTTCTAGGAATGTTACCAAAGATTGATACAGTTCAACGATCGTGCCCAGATAACACATATCTGTATAGAACAGCTCTTTGAAGTAGCTGGGGTAAAGTTTACAAGAGCTAAATTTATTATTATTTCCATATATCGTACACCTGATTCGGATGTCCAGGCCTTCATAAACTTATGGGAAAGGTTTGCTTGTTACTTAGCAAAATTCCAAAAGTATAAAATTCTGTTGAAAATATGGTCAAAAGTTTGGAATATGAAAATCATCATACAAAGTTTATGGAGAAATTGGAAAACCATAAGGTAGATGAAAATCCCACACCATCTTTCAGATGGAGACAAATAACATATGAGAAGGTTCTAAAAATAGTTTCAGAACTAAACAATTCAAAATGTGAGGATTATTATGGAATGTTGAATTTTATTCTAAAACAATTAATAGTCATAGTATTACCTTTAACTTATCTAATAAACTGGATATTTACTACTGGAGTTTTTCCAGAGTGTCTGAAAATCACCATCACAATTCCAGTCCATAAAAAAGGAGATATGATGGACCCCAGTAACTATAGGTCAATCGCAATTGTCCCAATTATTTCCAAAATAATAGAACAGTGTATGAAAGAACAATTATCAGCATTCTTTGACGAGCACAAGTTGTTTAATAGTACCCAATTTGGTTTCAGAACTGGTAAGTCAACGGTTCAGGATGTTGAAGCTGTTGTTGATGAAGTGATTGCTGGATTTGAATCTCAACTTATTACATCTGTCACACTCTTAGACCTAAGTAAAGCTTTCGATTCTGTTGATCATAATATATTAATACAAAAACTTCACTATTATGGAGTCAAAGATGGTGAATTATCATTAATTACCTCCTATCTCCACAAGAGAAGGCAAATAGTTGTAATAGACAACCAAAAATCTGCTCCGCTCATTGTAAATACAGGTGTAGCCCAAGGTTCAGTCATTGGAGCCTTTTTCTTCCTGGTCTATATAAACGACATTGTTAGTAATATAAATGCCAAGTCAATACTGTATGCTGATGACATCAGTGTAATAACAAGTGATAGAGACCTAACTTGCCTTGAAGAGAAAAGAAACAAATTATTAGGTGAATCAACTTCTTGGCTGAAGGTAAACAAATCTATTTCTAAACAGTAACAAAACAGAAGAAATCTATTTTCACTTAGTCAAATTGGCTTCAAGTAGTCATGAATGCAGCTCTGTTATGTTGTTGGGAATCCATTTAGACTCTAAATTAAACTGGGACATTCACACACAGAAATTATGAACAAAATTAGCACGAGTCTTATTTTTATTGCGAAGACTCATACAATCAGTTAGTGCTAATCAGATGATTCTCGCATACTATGCATTTTTCCATTCACATTTAACTTATGGTATAATATTGTGGGGAAACTCAACAGGGGCACAAGATGTTTACAGATGGCAGAAGAAGGCAATAAGATGTCTACAAAGCAAGCCTAGTACAGAATCCTGCAGAAATCACTTCCAAGAACTTGGAATTATGACTCTTACATCAATATACATATTCCATAGCTTAGTGTATATTAAAGAAAATCTAAGAGTATATAAAAATCGAAGGGATGTGCATTCACACACCAAAACAATAAGAAACCATCTAGATACACCTCATGTCAGGTTAAAGAAAACACAAGACCACTACAAATACTATGGAATTAAAATCTTCAACAAACTACCAAGACAACTACAGCAGGAGTCTATAAACATTTGCAAAGCTTCCATTAAGCGATGGCTCATTAACAGCAGTATTTACACTTTGGTCGAATTTGAAGAGAAAATTACACTCTGCCCAGATGGACTATAGAAGACCAACTTCTTCTTACTGTATTCGTGTTATTGTATTCTTATTTTATTTTATACAATTCAGTAAGCTGGTAATAATACTTGTAATATATTATACATAACTTTGTGATTTTATTGTAAATTGAAAATGTATTTTTAACAATGTGACGTAGTCTAATACAACGATAAGTTGTTATATGACAATAAATATTGATTGATATTGGAGAGATTTGCTTATTTTGTTGAATCTCTCCAAGATGACATCCCAGAGAAGTGACAAAAAGCAAGTTTCCATCGAGTCTAATGAATTCAGAAGACCTGAAGAGTCAGAGCGCGTAGATGGTTTATCATTTGCATCATTGGCAATTATCTGAAGAGCTGCCTGCCATGATCTCATCCCAGGAGCAACATAGACTTCGGCAGGCGTCAGCTCGAGCAGATCATCTTGTCTGAGAAAGACTCTTCATTACTGTAGAATTTGACCTCAGGTTCGACAGCAAAATTTCCCATCTGTGTGTTGATCCCAATATAGCCTATATATATATGTTGTAATTCTTGTGCTCCGAGCAGGGATGAATGATCAACTCATTGTCAATATGTATGACGTCCTTTTATTTATCAAAAATTAAACAGCAAGTATCATCAAAAGACGCCTGGCAAACAAAGAACTAATACAATAATGGTTTACACTCTCAGTTACAAACTTCTTCTATTATTATGGACATTTTGTAAACTTAAGGTGTGCTTCCATACAACATATAACATCATTCAAATACACGTTGAAAAATACATATTAGATAAGTCGACAATATCATACCTTCTGACTCTACAGCATAATGCATGTTTATGAGTTATCAAAAACTTCCCTACATTCAATATAGATACAATTTTCATGGCTGATGGCTTCAGATTTCACAGACAATATCTTACACATACATTCCGCCATTAGCTGTACATCGTCTTCTGGTTTAAAACAATTGCCAACTTATAAAAGTAAAATACAATTTTTATCACATTCTTGCCAACTTAGATTTACAGTAGAGGTTTTAGTCAGTTGTAAACATAATTAAATTTCAACACTCCTCCTTAATTATTTTTACAACGAAGCGATTCATCAATTTTCTATTGAGGGGTTTGGTCAGGATATCAGCAAGTTGCTTGGAGCTCTCGACATGTTTGAGAGCAACAGTTTTGCCCACGTGTTCCTGGATGAATTTGCGTGGAATCTCGATATGTTTCTTTCCTTTTGTAGTCTTCCCCTCGTGGTGCATTGTGCAGCATGTGGATTGCTGACTGGTTGTCAACAAACAGCGTGACTGGTTTGTCTGACTTCAAAATTTCGAGTTCCAGTCCAATTCTCTTGATCCAGCTGATGTCATCTATCGATGAGACAGCTGCTCGGTATTCTGCTTCTGCTGTTGACATAGCAACGAGTCGCTGCTTCTGTGTGTACCAAATGATTGGTCCTCCTCTCAACAGTAGAACACCACTTGTTGAGCGCCCTGTTACGGTGTCCCCACCGTAGTCTGAATCTGTATATGCCACAAGTTTTTCGTCTCCTTTGAAGAAAATTCCATAGTCTGGAGTTCCCTTCAAATACTGAAATACCGTCTTCACAATTTTCCAGTTGTTCTGCATGGCTTTGCCGTTGAAGCGGCTCAAGTAGTTCACTGCGTAGCAGATATCCGGTCGGGATATTGTAGCCAGGTAGAGTAGACTTCCCACTGTTTCTCGATATAGAGTTGTAGGTGGCGCTGGTCTGTCGTTGATTCGGTCTTCTTCGTTTGCCACCATTCCTTTCTCCATGGGTGTTGAACTTGGGTTGCAAGTGTCGAACCGAAAACGATTGATGATCTTTCTGGTGTATCCAGGCTGGTTCACAAAAATTCCTTCATTCTCTATTCTGACTTCCATGCCTAGGTACGTGAATTGCTTCTGAACTGATCGTTGGTAAGTGATTTCAAATTCCCGATTTATGAAATCCGAGACTTCAAAGATTTCTTTTTCATTATATCCAGCGATGAGCCGGTCGTCGACGAAAAGAGCCATCATCAAAGTTCTCGTTATAGTAAATGCAGGAGTCATCGTCTGTGTTCACTAGTCCAAGTTTCTTCTCAAGAAAATCTGACATTTTCTCATTCCACTTTCTTGGTGCTTGCTTTAGTCCATATATGCTTTTCATTTGTTTGCAGACTCTGCCAGTACCATCTTCAAATCCTTCAGGTTGATACATGTACAAGTTCCCCTCCAAGTAGGCTGTCTTCACATCAAAGGGAACAAGTTTCATCTTCTCAGTAGTGGCATGACTGGAAATCAGTCGAATTGAAGCATGGTTTGCTACTGGACTAAATGTTTCTGAATAGTCAACTCCTTCTTTCTGCTCAAAGCCACGTGCTACCAGTCGTGCTTTCATTCTCCCATCAGGCTTCTCTCGTAACACCCAGCGGCAGGTCAGGGGTCGAACTGCTTCCGGACATTTCACTAATTTCCAAGTTTCCATCTTCTGTAAGGAATCAAATTCTTCTGTCATGGCTTCCAGCCACTTGGCATCTTTCAACGCTTTGGAAATAGAGATATCCTGGATTTCTCCTATCATGGCTAAGTTGGCACTCTTTCCTCCCCGGAGGTAGCCCATGACATAGTCTGATAGTTTGGCAGGTAGCTGAATGTTTTGACGATTGCGTAGTCCTGGTCTTCTTGGTTGTTCTTCTTCTTCTCTGGCTTCATTTCTTTCTTCGTTTCTGTCTTGTCTCAGGAATATGCTATCTTCATACTCATCTTCTTCAATCAACTCGTTCTCGTTCATGGCCATTTCAACATCTGTCAGGTTTCGCTCATCTTTTTCTCCTTCATTAAACACGACGTTGTCTGAACTTACAACATCACGTTCTTCAGGCAGATAGACTCTGTAGGATGGAGAGTCAATGTCGTATCCAACAAATATACCTTTCCTAGACTTCTTGTCAAGCTTGCTTCTCTAGTGGTTGGGAGTCAAAACGTAGCAGTGGCATCCGAAGGTTTTCAGTTTGTTCATGTTGACCTGTCGTCCAAACCATAGGTTGGCTGGACTCTTTCCTTTCACTGAACTTGTGCCAGTCTGGTTGATCGTGAACACAGAATAGTTCACTGCTTCTGCCCACAAATTGTCCTTCAGGTTTCGTGCATGAATTTCTGTCCTTGCTGACTCTACAATTGTTCTCATTTCATGTTCCACTCTTCCGTTCTGTTCTGGGGTTTAAGCTGTTGAAAAAGTGTGAAAGACACCTAGCTCCTCCAGCAGCTTACGTGTGTTGGCATTCTTGATCTCGGTTCCATTATCTGATCTTAGAATTTTCACCTTTCTTCCGAATTGGTTTACCACCAGCTTCATGAAAACATCCAGTTTGGCTGCGGCTTCGTCCTTAGTCTTCAAGAAGTATACTGTTCGGAAATGTGAAAAATCATCCTTGAAAAGCAAGAAATATTTTGCTCCTCCTAGCGATGGTGTCGCCATCTCTCCAATATCTACATGGACCAGATCCAATGGTTGGGTAGCAACCTTCTCGTTCAGTGGGTGAGATACCCGATGTTGTTTACCGTAGGTGCATCCTTCGGAGACTCTCTCGTTCCCATCATCAACATATGGAATGCCATTCCTGTCCAAAGCATCCTTCACATATTCAGGTTTTGGTGTGCGAGCCTCTCGTGCCAGGTTACGATCGAGGTGGCTACCATACAGGCTTCCGACTTCTCCTGGCGTAGCATCATTCTGTACAGGTCACCTTCTCTGACTGCCATGGCCACAATTTCACGATGATTAGACGTTTCAAATATTGACTTATCTTTGTTTGCAGTTTGGACATAACCTCTGACGAGTATCTGACTGACAGATATCAAATTGTAGTTGAGCTTAGGCACATAAAGCACATCCTTCAGGATGACCTTGTACCATTCTGTTCCGTTGAACGCCTCCCGTTGAACGTTGCCGATGCCAACACTCTCTAGTACAGTCGCATCTCCGATGACAATAGGAGATGGAGTTTCCAATTCAATCAATTTGACGATCCAGTTCCTGTGTGATGATATATGTTGTGTAGCTCCACAATCCTGGTACCAGTGATTTCGTGTGTTTCATTTCGAATTTAGACTGTTCAGCTCTGCAGTTGACAGTCCCACTGACGCTAGTGCGCGGTATGGGCAATTCGTGCTCTTCTGTTCACTCCGTTCTGACCTTTCATTTCCATTTTTGTTGTCATCCTTCTTAGTACAGTCTCTAGCGATGTGACCTTTCTGTACACACACATGGCAAGGGTAGTTTTCTTTACAATAGGCAAGATATTTGGCACAGGGTTTGTTTCTGCAGTGTTTCTTCACATGTCCTTTCTGTCCACACTTAAAGCAGCTGACTGGCGCGCTTCCACCTTGTCTGTTGCTATTGTTGTGAGTAGACTGATTTCCAGTTTTCTTCTCCTTTGCGATGATTGCGTTGACTGCAGTTACTCCACTTTCCTTTTTACCTTCATTGAGTCGATCCTATTCCAGCCTCAATCTTTCGATGAGTGTTTCAATAGTTTTGTCAGCTCCTGTCACATTGTCCCAGGCTGTTCTGAAATGGTGCAGCTTATCTGGTAGCATACTCAGCATTCGTGTCATGATCCTACACTCTTTCAGCCTGTCATCATCTGATAGCAGGTCTTCGGCTATCTGTTGAATCTCCAAGCAATTCTCAACAGCAGATTTTTGGCTGTCAAAAACATAACCAAAAAATTTCCTTTGCAAACCTTCAACAGTAATATCAGACTTTTTACCATAAATATTTTCTGGCTTATCTAACATTTGTTTTGCAGTTTGGCATTTGACTAGATTTTTCGCTATATTACTACTGACATTTAAACCTATAAGCGCTTGAGCTTCTACATCTTTCATTATCCAATTACGTACAGGATCGGAGTTTGTACCTGATGGTTTGACAGTCAAACCAGTTGCAATATCAAAACATTCTTTTGTTCTCATAGCTAAATTAATTTTGAAACGCCAAGAATCATAATTGACATTTCCATTCAAATCTTCTGCCAAAGTTTCTAAATGAACCTTTACTGTATCAATGACTTCACTTAAAAAACAAAATTAAGTTTCAAAAATATGACAAATTTACAAACGTTTGATTTCACAAGATTTAACTATCTATTTTCAAATAGTTTTATCAATTTACTCTGACTCATGTATAGGCTACTTGACTGACATTTTGAGGTTGGATTGACTTAGCTGACGTTTCTTGGGCTGACGATGTGGTTGACGTCCTCTTCGACGGGGATGACTTTGTCTGCGATGAGTGACGTGGACTTTCTCGGCTGACTGGACTGGCCTGACGACTTCTGACTCGGCTGACGTTTTCTCGACGTCCAAATTGTATCCCGTAATGCTCGGCGTGTCTGACGTAAGAGCGGTATCTGGGCCTATAACCTTTTGTAATTCTTATGCTCCAAGCAGGGATCAAGTCATTGTCAATATGTATGACGTCCTTTTATTTATCAAGAATTAAACAGCAAGTATCATCAAAAGGCGCCTGGCAAACAAAGAGCTAATACAATAATGGTTTACACTCTCAGTTACAAACTTCTTCTATTATTATGAACATTTTGTAAACTTAAGGTGTGCTTCCATACAACATATAACCTTATTCAAATACAAGTTGAAAAATACATATTAGATAAGTCGACAATATCAGATACAATTTTGATGGCTTATGGCTTCAGATTTCACAGACAATATCTTACACATACATTCCGCCATTAGCTGTACATCTTCTTCTGGTTTAAAACAATTGCCAACTTATAAAAGTAAAATACATTTTTGATCACATTGTTGCCAACTTAGATTTACAGTAGAGGTTATAGTCAGTTGTAAACATAATTAAATTTCAACAATATAAATATATATATATATACAATGACTGCAAAATACCGAAGACAGATACAGCAGCTTGACATGACTCGGTCGCACTGGATCCAACAAAATTCAGTGAGTGAGCCGAACAGGGAACGAAATCTATCACAGGGTTCACTTGTTTAATTCTCGCTTGAAGACCAGAATATACACCCGACATATTGCTAGCATTGTCGTAAGACTGCCCCCGACAATCGGCGATATCCAAGTCGTGATATTTCAATGTCCCTAGGACGATTTCAGCCAGGTCTTCCGCATTATGGCCACAATTTGGAATGAATTTCAAAAATCGTTCGACAGGACATCCGTCTTCAGCGACATATCTCACTATGAAAGTAAGTTGATCTACATGATAAATGTCCGGAGTAGAGTCCACATAGATAGAGAAATATTTGGCATGTTTTATCTCAGTCACGATTGCATTTATTACCTTTACTGCCATGATATTGATCATTTCATGGCATATTTTTGACAAAAGATATGATGTTGTGCCACTTCCTTTGTTACCGTGGCGTTTTATGTGTAAGTCCAGAAAAGGATCGAACTCAGCCAAACATTCCAGGGTCATAACATAGTTCTCACTGTTTTTTTTATCCAAATCTCCCATGGGAACCTCTAAATGGCAATCCGCGTGCAGAAAGTGATCTCACAACAGCCACTGCGCCTCAAAGCTCATGCCAGTACCGTATTTTATTTCCTCTTCCGTTTGAAGAACAAGACTTTTGTCAACTCTACCGCCAGCATTCTTCCTAGCTAGTGGTGTCGCAAGTGCTGACCGGTGTTCGTCCGAATTCGCATGTTCCTTCATTCTTTGAACTGCGTTTTTCCAGTCTTTGTACCCTTCATTAGCTGGCGACCCCAATTTCGCAAACATCTTACAAGGGGCGCAAAAAACTGCACCCTTGCTCTTCGAAAATATGAGCCAAGGTCGAGGTCGTGTTTCACCACTGCTTAATGTTCGGCTAAAAAGTGACAGCGATGGATATCTGGTTTTATCTTCGTACTGACGCCTTGAAGAAGAAAAGTCGGCATGAATATTTTGTTTCACGCCATTTTGAACAAGGTACTCCAATGCAACTTTGCCTAGCATCCACTCAGCAGGATCGTCACTTAAAGAAGAATTAAATTCAGGATTTTCTAAAGAATCGTTTTTTGTAGCTGTTACGGAGTTGTCAGAAATAATGTTTTCAGGTAGCTCGGTGCAGTCAGACACGTTTGTTGGAGTTGCCTGTTACTATCATCAGCAGCATCACTGCAACTGCCATTGGCTAATTCACTACCGGTAGTACTACTAGCACTAGAGCCAGAACCAGGTCTAGACGTAGATGAGACGAAAATGTGTTTAACTTAGGAACATTACAAAGAAGCACTTTTTCTTTTTCGAATTTTTCTTTATTGCGTTTTCTTTTCTGGAACCCGCTTAGTTTTTTATTGAAGTCAGACATCGCGACATCGGTAGTTTCCGAAACAAATATAAAAGGAGAGGGTCATTAAACAATAGGAACTAGGAATTTCGGATTGTGGTTTTGTTTTTAGGTGTTCAACTTACGAAATAAGAACTAGAGGGTTGGCCTTTCTTGAGTATTCGAAACATAAGTGCCTCCTAAAAGAGAAGTTGTTTTTTTTTATGTTTTTTTAGCGTATGGCTTTTAGAGCCGGGAGTGTCCAAGGACATGTTCGGCTCGCCAGTTTTGTAGCTGCTTCGAGACGGACACCCAATGGGTGAACTACAAGTACCGTTGGGGAGGGAAGTTGGAATGTAAGGACGAGGATTTGGAAGGTAGCGGCTGTGGCCTATAGTTAGGAACCAACCCCGGCATTTGCCTGGAAGGAAGATGGGAAACCACAGAAGACCATCTTCAAGGTTGCCGGCGGGGGGATTCGAATCTCCTCGCCTCCCGGATGTGAGCGACTGCCATCAGTCATGCCGTAACCACCACGGCTAACTCACCCGGTAGAGAAGTTAGTAAAACTTCGCAACAGAAAGGACCATAACAAAGAGCTTGCCTACAAAGTATGCGATTTGAACATTACAAACGGCAGTAGTCTAACATATCTTGAACTATAGGCACCGTGCGTTCTGCAGGGTGCTGCTGCGGGTGGATACTACGTGAACTACACACGGTCTTGCACGGCCGACTGAATACGAGCTGCGCTCTATACCGGCCTTGACATTCCCTGTCAGAACCCATGTATAACATGTAATTGGAAAGTTTCTACTCGTTGCCGGTAGAGCGCACTCCCCTCCCATTATAGGCGCGATAAGGAATCAGCTGTACAGTACGTATATTAAATGTGTAATCTCAAGAACCACTGGATGGATTTTGATGCTGCTTTCACCATTCTGTAAAGGTGATCTCGAGGAAGATTTGTGTAGAAAATAATTTATGTATGACCAAAGGGAGCCAAGCAGTAACGATTTCAGTGAAAAGGTCGAAAAAATAGCCTGGCGTCCGTGCGCTTTTTAAGCTTACGCTGGGCGAACCGTTCAAAATATCATTATATTATGAGTGTAAGAATTGTTCAGCGTGAGAAATTCTACAAAAAAGTCCGCGAGAGCATATCTCTATCTTCGATACATCGCCCACTATAAGTGTTTTTAGTTTGGACGGGAGGGGAACAAGTAGCAGCTAATCGTGTGTTGTGTTTTGTGCTAAGAGATCTTTCGACAAATTATCAGATACCGTGTGCCTTCTTTTTCACGAAGCAGCTGTCAGGACGGGACTTACATAAACTGCTGCTGGACGTTATTCTCGAGGTTGAACAATGCGGTTTCATAATTATAATAACTGTCTCTGATAATCACAAAACTAACACTACAATGATGAGGCATTTAGGGGGAGGGAATTTGCAACCAATGGTCAATCACCCATACGACGAGTCTAGGAAAGTATTCCCTAGTTTTGATAATTGTCACATTCTAAAAAAAAAATAAAAAAAAACATTAGAACGCAGTTTCTGTAACGAGATATGACTGATGGTACTGGAATAATTTCAGGGAAATACTTGTCATTACTATACACAATGCAAAAGGGTGAGATCGTCAAACCGGTCAGACACCTCACTAAAAACACATCGAACCCACTAAATTTGAAAAAATGAATGTTCGGCGTGCCAAGGAAGTGTTCTCGTCAGAAGTTATTGGTGCCATTAGTACACTGAAAGAACATATAGGCATGCACCCGGAAGCGTACACATTCATGGACGCAGAAGCAACCATTAAAAAAAAACCGTTAATAAATGGTTCGCTATGCATGACGTAAGCATCACATATCATCATATTCAGTCTAGAAATCCAGATAAAGGGCATTTTTTCTCATTAAATGTCAGTCGCCTAAACTGGCTAGAGGAATATTTTCTTTCTTACCTTGAAACTTTGAAAGCTGCTAGTAACGCTGCTAGAAAGGACTTCCTGAGTTCTGAGACTTACGAAGCTACCTATACAATTAATCACGGATTCAGCTGTCCAGTGCATAAGGTATCTTCTAAAAATGGGTAGAGGAAAGTCGCCAAATATGGGGAGGTTTTTTATAGGGCTCACATTAGACATAAGAAGGAACGGAATAATTTTGGTTTTCTCGCCAATGTAAACCTCAGGCGATATACTATGTATATTACAAATATGGGCACGTTTGATGTTGTAATACCCTCTGATATTATTGTTAACTTTAAAAGTGTACTTTCCCCGTATTAGGCAACCGGGTTTCGTAATATGGGGAGGTGAGAAACCTCACGGTTTTTATTTATAATAGGTACACTGAATAGTATACCCTACTAATTAAAGCATTAATTCTGACATATTTTTTTCGTGTGGCCTCCTGAGAGGCCGAGTGCAGGTCTTTCTAGTCGACGCCCGTGGGCGACCTGCGCGTCAGGATGAGAGATGGAATGGATGAAGATGAATGAAACTGGGCAAGGATGTGGAAGGAAGCGGCCGTGGCCTGTTAGAAGGTACCGTCCCAGCATTTGCCTGGTGTTGAAAAATGGGAAACCACGGAAAATCATTTCAAGGACGGCCGATGGTGGGGCTCGAACACACGCGTCTACCGAGTCAGCAGAGATCTTGGCCCCATGGCCTAACGCTGCGCTTTAGCCTACGTAGTCACTACTGTCGGTAATTCTGACAATGTAATGAAATCACGAACACAAATAGTACAAAAATACAAAAATGAATATTTTAAGTAAATAACAGTCCTAGTTTCCTGTTGCCGAACTTCCAAACCGTTCAGCAGAAAAATGCATAAACTTTAATGAAAACCGAGTGATTCTGATCGAATTCAACTGTAACGAGGTGCAAGGTATGTCTAATTTCTCTTAGATTTATTAGCACGCTATTTTATTTTGTGATATAATTTGCATTTTTATATTGTGGGAATTATAATGATAATATAATAGTGTCACTAGCAACCCGCCCCGGCTTCGCCCGGGAACAGTTATGAATGTGCAAGGAATTCCTGTCAGACGTAATTTAAGAATGGCGAGGTGCAAGCCAAATCCCCCTCCCGTTCAAACTAAAAACACTTATAGTGGGTGATGTATCGAAGATAGAGATATGCTCACGCGGACTTTTTTGTACAATTTTTCATGCTGAACAATTCTTACACTCATAGTATATTGATATTTTTAACGGTTTGTCCAGCGTAAGCTTAAAAAGCGCACGGACGTCAAGTTCTTTCTTCGACCTATTCACTGAAATCTAAAATCGCTACTGCTTGGCTCACTTTGATCATAAATAAATTATTTTCTACAGAAATCTTCCTCGATATTACCTGTACAGAATGGTGAAAGCCGCATCAAAATCCATTCAGTGGTTCTCGAGATTACCCGTGATATCCAAGAATCGGGGACTTCGTTTTACACGAAGTAGAGAAAAGTCTTAGTCGTGCAATGCTTGGTGAACAGCGCTGTGTGAGCAGTTGAGTAACTAACAAGATTTCATGAAAAAGGTCTCATTGTCTAGGCCGGTATGAGCGCATTCAGTCGGCCGTGGGTCTTGTTTATCAACAGCTGATCGTAAGACGTTGCAATACGAGTGAATTTTTACATGTGTTTATTCAATATTTTATAGTGTTGTCTTCAGATTATTATTTAAAATATCTCAAAACGTTCTGGCAATGTTATGTGCTGTGTTGTTGGCTGCAATAATAGATACTGCAATACTGAGCAAAGTGTGAAATTTTATAGTTTTCCATCACGAGCTAGCGAAATTGATTTGAAAAGACAGTGGATTTTAGCAGTAAATCGCAAGAAGTAAGTAATGGGGGATTTAAATATTTTAATTAATACTAAATTACACAGTACAAAACCTATACTAACCATGACTTTTACAAATAGGTTAACAGTAGCAACCAAAATAATTACAGTAATGCTATACTTCCAAGGTAAGGTCCGCACCAGTAGGCCATATTTTTAAAGCACAAACATCATAATAGAGATATTCTATTACACAGTAGTCTTAATGATAACCTTAATAATTAAATAACAGATACCTTAATACCAAGCAAAGTGTGATTTTTTTTAGATTTCCTCCCCGACCTCACGAAGTGGATTCGAAAGGCTAGTGGATTAATATTATATTTAGAGAAATAGGCCCTGGTACATGACAAAAAATAGGAACAAAATATGATTATCCTACAGAAATATATTAGAAGTGTGTAATTATACATAAACATTAAATAAAAAAGCATTACAGTATTTTAAATAGTCCTACAAGCATATTATTATGAAACCAGATAGTCACAAAATAATTTGAACTCATTACAATAGAAATTCAAATAAATATAGGCCTAATACAGATCCAAGTTAAATTTTTCAAAATATGTTCAAAATAATATTTGCTTTTACAGATTGCCCATACTTTAAAAGGTATGTTTACATAAATTTGCCACATTTACACAATTTGTTTTATAGGGCAGATGGTACTTTGTGGACACCTTCAAAATCATCTAGAATCTGCAGTACACATTTCATAGGAGGGTGTAAATCTCAACATCCTGCTAGTCCAGCATATGTAGGCTACCAAGTATCTTTCCTGAATGTTACAGAAGAAAGAATGGAACTATGGTTGTCTGTATAAATGAAAAAGTCACAAGCATCAAGCCCACAACAATACATCAACAGCTGGCATTGAGTGAAATATGCATGATTTGGTTTCAGTTCCAAATTTCCTTCTGAATTTCTTATAAGATAGGGCACATTAATCTCCTCATTTTCACCTATGATTGGTTTGTCTTTACATGAAATAGGACACTTAATTTCCAGTACCCTTTCTGGCTTCCCATTCACCATTACTATACCATCAGGACTAGCACACAACCAAGATGGGTGAGATGAATTATGAGACCACTCTCAACAACTGTTTTACCACATAAATTTGTGTATTTGGCAAGTGCAGTTTCTTCTAACTTTTTTCCAAATGTGACATTTCTAAGACCCCTACCATTAAGACATTTAGGGTTCAAGAGTGTATTTACCAACTTCTCATGATCTTTTCTCCTAGTTTTAATTGAATGTGCCTTACTTGCAGGGATCCTTTTCTTCCTTTCTGAACACCAGAGGTCAGACTTCGATTGATGTAAGGTTTTTACACAAATTTCAGCTGCTTGAGTCTTATTAATTACAACATGAGTGTTATAAAAATAACTTGCTAGTGCAGAATTGCTAACACTGCACACATCAATTACCGTTATTACAGATGTAGTCTCCTGTTTCATTAATAATGTTATTACATTTTTACATGCATTATTCTGAACCATAACAGTGACATCTGTTATTAAATTTCCTAGCAAATCATTGGCAATTTTAACTGATTCTGACTTTTTCTCCTCATTTAAAATTTTGGATAGTATACATGGGGTTTTCAAATCGGGAATTTCAGCTGGTTTTACATCAAGCCTCTGCCTTTTAGTGGGAAAAAGTTCTTCTAACCTCTTCCCCTTGTTATATTTCTCTTTCCCCACGTTTGAGATTCGACGTCTAGACCAATCACAGGGTTGATCGGTTCGCGAAGTTACATGCTCTGAATTAACTGCATGAATAACTGCTGAAATATGCTTGCACTTCTTTGACGATCCAGCAGGGCATTCACAGGAACATGCAATCGTCTCTCTAGTAGCATTAACCTACGATAACATTATATCGTATTAGAAATTGCGTATACATGAACATTAATGCCGCTGTCACCCCAGTTAGTTAGTTATTGATGTTTTAAGGGGCGGAACTACGTGGTCATCTGCCCCTGCTGTCACCCCCAACTAATGCATATAATGAATAGATACGTTACCTCCATCGTGACATGATAAGTTTTCTGGTGAACTGATGTTTCTCTTATCACATTAGCAGTTATTACACTGTTGGTATTTCCTGCAAACTGCTTTTCTACTAAATTTAAAACATGCCCACTTTCTGCAAGTAGACGGCCTTTCTTCGAAGAATTGGGCCAATTATTGTCAGATAAAATACTCTGAAATCCTACAGTTATTATCAAGTCTGTCATGGCAACACGCTGTGTGATGACAGCTGATATTTCTGCGGTCCGCGGTAAACCACAACAGCTTACAATTCCGGCCACTCGTAGCGTGGCGGAGCATTTCTCCCTCTAACGCACGGAGTCTATAGCCTATTGCATTATGTTGGTGCCAATTAAATATGTTATATGTGAGAATATTATAATCAGTTGCTATCCGGTTGTTATATTGGTATATTATGCATTAACTTGACCCGTTCAAATGCTAATATGAGACGAAAGCTACGAGTTATATAGGCTATACGCCATACCGGTAGCATTTGCCAATAATTCATCCTTACTTCTTTAATATTTATTTAATCACCCAAACCATTAGGGGCCGATAACCTAAATGTTAGGCCCCTTAAAGCAACAGTTATCATCATCATCATCATCATTTATTTAGTCATTATAATAAATAATAATTATAATATCGTATGGCCTCGGGTGCCGGGTGCAAGCTTTGTAATTTGACACCCAGAGGGTACCTTGCATGTCGAATTTCGTTGTTCCTTGAATCACTATGAAAGTCAAGGAGGTTAGATATATACGCTCCTTGAACATTATAGCGCTTTCTAGTAGAGAAATGAGGAACTTTGTGTTGGCGGAAACTCGCGAGATTAATTTTTCCATTATGAACACGGCCTACTGAATTCAAATGGGTTCTTTGACATGCCAACATCGTATGACATGCGTGTCGTATTTTTGCCGCCTTTCAAAAATCCCTTACCACGGCCAGGAGCGAACCTGCAATCTTGGGGTTGGTAGACCGACACGCTATCCACTCACCCACCGTGGCAAGCTAATCATTATAATTATAATAGCCTATATATTAACATTTATTTAACCAATAATCATTTTATATGTATATACCAGGTATTGCAAGAAAGCGATATTTGATAGAACACACGGTACCATCATAAAATCAGAATTTACCTGCACATCGCTCCACCTCGGCCATGGTAGCATCACGGCCGACTGAATGCGAGCTGCGCTCATACCGGCCTAGACAATGAGACCTTTTACATGAAATCTTGTTAGTTACTCAACTGCTCACACAGCGCTGTTGACCAAGCATTGCACTTATCTCTACTTACAAGGGAAGTCTCTGAACCGGGGAATCGCGGATCCTGCTGGAACTTTGCAGATACGTTGCGTTAGCCCAACTAGGCAGAACCGTGAAGAAAAATCTTTTGGAAATTAACTTCTCCTTGTACTAGATGGAACATTAAGATTTACACGTTTAAATTGGCGTGAGCTTCATTGGCTGCGTCAGAGGTTGCATCCCTACCGTACGGTGGTTCACGGCCTACTGCGTACAATCACCGAATGAGAGGCGACAGACGGTGAATGTCTCATGCATTGCATGATGAATGTTAACATTGGAAAAGTTACATGTTGACAGGAAGAAAAGTATGGAAAATGTATGGAAAAGTGTCTCAGCATTCAAGAACAGGACCTGTTGGGCAGTTTGGATGGTATGTTGATGGTTTTGTGCCTATCTGGCTTTCTGGCGTTCGTCTCTTGTAACAAATGTGTTTATTTGTTGTGCTATTTGATATTTACAGGTTTCATAACTGGTTGTATAGAAAGCAGTACTATGAACGTGGACACGTATATATTGTAAAGATGCAGCATTAATGTCCCATGACGCAGCGCAGCTTGTGAGTGCGAGTACGGGAGGGCAGTCGTTTGGAACGTGTTCTTTTGAGCCACCAATCAGGCGTGAGGCGCACTCCCGCTTGACCAGCGCGCGTACAGTTCAAAATCGTTGTATTTACTGCCGTCTACGGTGGGGAGGAGTTAATTTCCGAAATATTTTTCTTCACGGTTCTGCCTAGTTGGGCTCACGCAACGTATCTGCTAAGTTCAGCAGGATCCGCGATTCCCCGGTTCAGAGACTTCCCTTGTTAGTGTAAAACAAAGTCCCCGATTCTTGGATATCACGGGTAATCTCGAGAACCACTGGATGGATTTTGATGCGGCTTTCACCATTCTGTACAGGTAATATCGAGGAAGATTTCTGTAGATGATAATTTATTTATGATCAAAGGGAGCCAAGCAGTAACGATTTTAGACTTCAGTGAATAGGTCGAAGAAAGAACTTGACGGCCGTGCGCTTCTTAAGCTTACGCTGGCAAAACCGTTAAAAATATCAATATACTATGCGTGTAAGAAGTGTTCAGCATGAAAAATTGTACAAAAAAGTCCGGGTGAGCATATCTCTATCTTTGATACATCGCCCACTATAAGTGCTCTTAGTTTGGACGGGAGGGGGATTTGGCATGCACATCGACATTCTTAAATTACGTCTGACAGGAATTCCTTGCACATTCATAACTGTTCCCGGGCGAAGCCGGGGCGGGTTGCTAGTGACACTATATATTATCATTATAATTCCCGCAATATCAAAATGCAAATTATATCACAAAATAGCGTGCTAATAAATCTAAGAGAAATTAGACATACCTTGCACCTCTTTATAGTTGAATTCGATCAGACTCACTCGGTTTTCATTCAAGTTTATGCATTTTCCTGCTGAACGGTTTGGGAGTTCGGAAACAGGAAACTAGGACTGTTATTAACTTAAAATATTAATTTTTGTAATTTTGTACCATTTGTGTTCATGATTTCATTACATTGTCAGAATTAATGCTTTAATTAGTAGGGTATACTATTCAGTGTACCTATTATAAATAAAAACCGTGAGGTTTATCACCTCCCCATATTACGAAACCCGGTTTCCTAATACGGGGAAAGTGCACTTTTAAAGTTAACAATAATATCAGAGGGTATTACAACATCAAACGTGCCCATATTTGTTATATACATAGTATATCGCCCGAGGTTTACATTGGTGAGAAAACCAAAATTATTCTGCTCCTTCTTATGTCTAATGTGAGCCCTATAAAAAAACCTCCCCATATTTGGCGACTTTCCTCTACCCATTTTTACAAGATACCTTATGCACTGGACAGTTGAATCCGTGATTAATTGTATAGGTAGCTTCGTAAGTCTCAGAACTCAAGAAGTCCTTTTTAGTAGCGTTACTAGCAGCTTTCAAAGTTTCAAGGTAAGAAAGAAAATATTCCTGTAGCCAGTTTAGGCGACTGCAATTTAATGAGAAAAAAATGCCCTTTATCTGGATTTCTAGACTGAATATAATGATATGTGATGCTTACGTCATGCTTAGCGAACCCTTTATTAACGTTTTTCAAAAACATTATGGTTGGTTCTGCGTCCATGAATGTGTATGCTTCCGGGTGCATGCCTATATTTTCTTTCAGTGTACTAATGGCACCAATAACTTCTGACTAGAACACTTCCTTGGCACGCCGAACATTCATTTTTTCAAATTTAGTGGGTTCGATGTGTTTTTTAGTGAGGTGTCTGACCGGTTTGACGATCGCATCCTTTTGCATTGTGTATAGTAATGACAAGTATTTCCCTGAAATTATTCCAGTACCATCAGTCATCTTTCGTTACAGAAACTGCGTTGTAATGTTTTTTTTTTAATGTGACATTGATCAAAACTAGGGAATAAATTCCTAGACTCGTCGTATGGGTGATTGACCATTGGTTGCAAATTCCCTCCCCCTAAATGCCCCATCATTGTAGATTTCATGTAAAGGGTCTCATTGTCTAGGCCGGTATGAGCGCAGCTCGCATTCAGTCGGCCGTGGTAGCATATTCGTGCTTATAAATTTGGCCACTCATAGCGTGGCGGTGCATTTCTCGCCCCAACGCACGGAGCCTATAGAATGGACTGCCTGCGCGTGGCCTGGCAATGCTAAGGGCCGGGTTCACCATGGTTCGTCAAAATGTTAACAAACCAATTAAGGCCGTTGACGGACGATTACCGAAATGTCGTGGCTCACCAAACTATAGCAATCCATTATCTTCCCTAACAAGCCGTCAAAACTAATTGCTCTGTCAACATGGAATTAACGACTTGACGGTCGATTTACGTAGCATTCAGATCCAAAATGGCGTGCGGCCAAAGCCGGAATAGTTGTGCATTAATCTTTATTCTGAACGATGACGAAGTTTTTGAATACATGTTAGATTTTCTTCGACCACTAACTTATAAATAACGAAGGAATTTCTTGAATGATTGCGACGACACAGAATTTATCATGAGATTTCGGTTGTCAAAACCTTCTGTGTTGAATGTTCTACACATGACAGAACCTAACCTGGAATTCCTATCTGATAAGTAAGATAGCCTAGGCCTATGTACCATTCCTTATTTTATGTGTGATATCGTGTGATGCATTACGGTGTAGCACATGTAGTTAATTTAATAAAAGACTACCTAGACGTCACAACATCAGTCCTCTTATTTCTTTTGACGTGTAATATCGTGTGATGTGTTACGTTATAAAACATCCTAGTTAATTTAATTTAATAAAAGACTACCTAAACGTTACAGCATTAGTCCTCTTATTTTCAACGATTTCACGATACCGTACTCATCGGTTGGTTCTTAAGTTTAGGGGCTGCGACAACGTGGTCATGTAGCACCGTGTACTTTGGGTGTGTGTAGAATCTGTCTGATAACCGGTGTTAATTGTGATGACTATATTGGTGTGTGTTATCTGTTTTTTAATTTAAGTTATGCAACTTAGAATTTTTCAAATAGTTCCTACTTTTGCCGCCAAGCGCCACCGTCAACGACTACTAGGCCAAGTTCAGTACTTAGCTACTAGACGCCACCACAGTCGGCTCTTGGCAACGAACTTAGAAACCTAAGAGCGTTGTTTACATTCTTAACCTATCAAATTAAGCTTCACACAGGTGAAATTAGTGGAAGGTTCTTTAACATGCCATAAATCTATGACATGGGACCGCCGGGTTTACTTCCCCTCCGAAGGAAGGCATACTGAGGGATTTTAATGCTCTTAAAAAATCCGATGGCTTCGGCCGGGTTTGAACCCGCTATCATGGGCATAGAAGCTCAGCATGCTCCGACTACGCCACCGAAGCCGCTGAACCGTACTCATCCACGGAGTAGATAAGGGTGGATAATTATATTTCTTTCATTTAACGAAAATTTCACAGTCCCCGGCTCTTCTTGCTCATTTCCTCATCAGCCATGTTTAATTTTAACCATGGAGTATGTAACTTTTAAGCTTTTTCAGTTAACGGCCTGCTTGATTACACCAAAGAATAAACAAATACCACCAGAATCATCATCTTTCAATGAGGTTTGTACAGCCCTTAAATATAACGCTTCATTTGCTAATGCCAATCGGCGAATGTGCTGGTGAAACGCCAACGAGCATAATGCCTATGTTAAAGTTAACAAGGCATTTAGTGACGGCCTGTTAACGCTGCGTTGGTGAACCCGGCCCTAAGCGCGGATACTGCAGGCGAGAGAGAGGGGGAACGAAGAGGCCTATTTCTAGCTTTGTTGCGCGCAAGGCTGTAAGTTTTGACAAAATGTAGTAAAACTATTTATTATAATAATATTTTCGATAAAGCTTTTTGATAAGGAAAGCCAGGCTTTTGAGCTTATGTAAAGATTCCGCCACCGGGGCCCCTTGGCTGGCTGGGCCCCTAGGCCAGGGCCTTGTAGGCCTAGGCAGAAATCCGGCACTGATCTTAATATTTTGCCGCGAAGCACTTGCAAGACACAATTTGGCGATATTGATAGCAACCTCGCAACAGCCTGGGCACGGTGTAAGGGAATCTGTGAAACAGGCATGTATTTTTGAATCATATCAGATTATTTATATTAGGCCTAAATATTCTTATCCCTGGTGACAAACTACATAACGTAATGAAATAAATTGATACCATACTCCATCAATGGTCTAAAGTAAGCCTACATTTATCACAATCATAACACTATCCAACACACCAGTAGCGTTGCCAGGATTTTAGTTTGGAGGGGGCTCATTAGGTCCTCATCTATTACTGCAGGAGATCATATATTTTAGCCTATTTTCATTTATTTAAAAAAATGACTTACGTGTTCCCCTTTTGTCCATGTGTGTGCCCTCCGCCCCCACACTAATACAATCTAAACGGCCGTAGCGATTTCAATGAAACTCGGTAAGGGCATACTACTACCTCGTCCGACCTCGACCGTGCCTTTCAAATGTTGATACGTTTCACCAATTCAACATGCGGGTCACGCGATATATTTCACTGGCATTCTATATCTCCGACCGGTAACAGATATCACCCTGAAATTTTGTACGATGATAAAGGTAGGCCTACTATACTCTGATTTACCAATAACGATCGGCGACAGCTGTCAAACCTAGCATATGGGGAAATGCTGCGTTGACACTGACTCATTCATAACATCCAAGAGGCTTCCAGGTAGACACAGATACTGGGTGTGTAAGCCGTATTCGTGTGAAAGGGCACAATCGATGCCACAAAATGAGAACACAATTATAATAATTATAATCATAATAACATAAATAAATAAAAAATAATAATACAAATAAATACTAATAATAAATAATGAAACTTACCTAATCACTCTCGCTGCTACTAATTATGGGTTCTATTCCTTTCATAGCCCCCTCTTCGTCACTTGTGTCCTAATCGGATCCGGAATTGCTTCCCAGGAAAATGATGAACCGATCTACGCCATCATCGAGTATACATTCACGTTTCGTGGCCTCATTCAGTTCTCGTTGCACTTTTAACACCACGCGCTTCCAGTTTTCTGAAGTCACTTCCCTAATACCTCAACGGCAAGCTTCTGAACCTCACGGAGTGTGAAATGTTTACTATGCCGTGCTACGTAACCCTTCACTTGACCCCATATCATTTCTATAGGATTGAAGTGGCAATGGTATGGGGGCAGCCTTATGATTTCATGGCCACGCTTTCTTGCCAGTTCATCCACGTGGTACATGGGTTTAGGCTTGTGCTGCCGTATAAGGATTCCCTTCGTCATAGAGCTATCGCATGGTACATTATGGCGGCTGAGCCATTCCAACTTTCGCGGCTTCGTACTTGACGTTGTTGGAGCTTTGTTTATCTGCATTGTATGGTACGAAGCATTGTCCATTACAATGACACTGTGTTCAGGGATGTTGGGTAATAATTGTTCCCGGAACCATTTTAAAAACAAGTTATGGTCCATGTCTTTATGGTAATCACCAGTTCTTTTCGACCTGAAGAGCAAAAGCGCATTATTAACAAAGCCTTGTGATGACCCGGCGTGTAGAAAAATAAATCGACCCCCTCTGCCTGACGGCCCTTTCATTGTCCCCTGAACTGAGTCGTCACTCCAACTCTTAGACACTGTGTGACCAGCATTGACCCACGTTTGATCTAACCACACAATATCCATAACATCTTTGTCCTTAATTTCTCTTAGGAACTGACACCTCAAAGCCACAATATCTGACCTCTCCATGATCACCTTCCTGCCATTAATTTTCTTATATTTAAATCCCAGATCATGCAACACTTTATTCAGCCAAGAAAGGCTTCCTTGAAATAATTCTGCCTCTCTGAGCGAAACAAGAAGTTTGCGACTTGTGGGAATTTCTTTCCTAAAATAATAGCCATAAATATGCCGTCTAACAGCATCTTGTTGAAAGCCATCTAAATTAGTGGCCACCCTTTCCCTCTGCCTCTTCTTCCCTGGAGTTGATAGTTTAGACGGGCGAGCATCATCCTATGGAAACTTCTCTTTCGTCACTCGGTACAGAGTAGCATCACTCACACCAAGAGCCTTTGCAGATCTTTTCCTCACCTGAACAAATGGAATCAAAGGTTCCACCCGTAAGCGCATACTTTCCTCTTCTTCCTCCATAAAATTCCTCACAGCACGTACCATCTCCCTTGCTTGGCTATGGAGAGTCACACCAAGGCTGAAGTTGTTCTAAGACGCGAAAAATGGATCATGGGCCTTCCGCGAGCACGTACCGATGCCATTTTTACGCAACGAAAATAGACACGATGATGCGATGCGAGTAGAAGAAATGAAATCAAAAACTGTATATGCACACGCCTCCAACAAACACAGATCGATAACGCTTACTGTAGCCTATGAATGAATAAGCAAATGAGTAGGATATAAAGGCCGAAGCTGGCGCAGGGGCTAATGGGCAATATGGCCGCCGCGCGCACCCAGCCCCATGTTATTCTTATGGAGGGGTCAGTCAGAGCTGGCGCAGTGGCTAATGGGCAACATGGCCGCCACGCCCTGAGACCGTGCATGACGTCACAGAGAGAGGTCGGCCGTGTAGTTGCTAAATGGAATATTTATTATTATTATTATTATTATTATTATTATTATTATTATTATTATTATTATTAGGTAATTACTGATTGATTGTATACAATCAAGACAAGCCTTATATTATCCACCTCTTGGTGTAGTGGCAAGCATGCTTGGCAGTAATTCCTGAGGTTCCAATCCCGGCTCTGCCAAGAAATTTAATTTCTGGTCTCAGGAGTGGAACGGGGTACACTCAGCCTTGTGAGGCAAAACTGACAGGAGCTGGCTTTTGATTCATACCGCAACCATTCTGCCTAACCCAACTTCACCTAACCTAACCTAACCTAACTTAACTTAACCTAACTTCAAAGTCAGAGCAAATATGAGAGCACACATAATAAACTAAGTTATAACCTAACCTAACCTAACTTAACCTAACCTAACCTAACTTCAAAGTCAGAGCAAATATGAGAGCAAATGTGAGAGCACACATAATAAACTAAGTTATAACCTAACCTAACCTAACCTATCCCACAGGAACCTCATTTAAAGATTTCAGATTTTACATTTTACATTTTAACATTTTTGATTTTTGATTTTTGATTTTACATTTTTTAGATTTTACATTTTACATTTTAAATGTTTTGTATTTTAGATTTTAGTTTTTTTAGATTTTACATTTTAAATTTAAGATTTTTGATTTACATTTTACATTTTACGAAAAGAGTAAACTACAAGGTCACATACCTAACCTCACCAAACCTAACTTAAGCTAATCCAAAGGCTAATGCACATACACAAAGTATATAAGGGCACATGCAACTATCCTTATGCTAGTCTTATAGGCTACTGTACAACATGATCATTACCCCAACCGGGGTATTTTTTTTTTCATTTTGTTGTTTTCTCATTTGTCAATTTTCCAATTCCCCATTTTCAGTTTTTTAATGTCAGTTTTAAGTTTTTCAATTTCATAATATGGAGACATGGATTTTGCATTTCGTTGTTTACACATTTGCCAATTTTCCAATTTCCCATATTCGTTTTTTTTAATGTCAGTTTTAAGTTTTTCAATTTCATAATATGGAAACATGGATATTGCATTTCGTTGTTTACACATTTCTTAATTTCACAATTTCCCATGTACAGTTTTGAAAATGTCAGTTTAAAGTTTTTCAATATCATGATGTAGAAACATGGATTTTCCAATTTGTTGTTATACATTATTTGTCAATTTACCAAATTCTCATTTACAGTTTTTAAAATTTCAGTTTAATGTTTTTTCTATATTGTCATTATGGAAACATGGATTTTCCAATTTGTGTTTTACATGTTCATTTTGCATTAGGAGTGGAGAGAGGTGGGTAGTAATTAAAAATGTACAAGCAGTGTCCATACAATATTTTTTATTTTAAATACATGTACATTATTTACACATAATACATTTTTATATATATTCTTTTTTGTTATAAATTGTACAGTTGTTTTTTATTTTGTTTTCTATTTATATATTTTTTATTATGAATACCATTTTTTATTTTTGTAGTGTTATTGTTTTATTTCCTGAATTGTTTTATGTATTTGCTAGTTGCAGGCAGAAGATTTTGAAATTCATAACTTAACTCTTTAAGCATGGTCAATGATTGAGTAATGACCATAGGCATGTGTACCTATTCCATCAGCATCAATCACTCTTTTATCATCACCAGGACACAAAGCAATTTTGTTTAGTCTTATAGATGATATGCCATGTTGTTTAGAAGCGATAATGTTCATGGGTATCCTTTTTACATGGTTTTTCTTGACACAATCCTTATAATCTTGAAAGCTTATAAAAATTTTGACAACACCTCTGTTAATATCTTTAATCTTTTTGATTTCTTTACCATTTATGTCTAAAGCATACGTTTTAGCTCTAAGTCCAACAAATGCTTTTATAATTTGTCCACAAGCCTCGTCTTTAAATTTCCCCCAACGATTTCTTGTTTGATGTAGAGTAACATAAGTGATTAGTAGGATAATCTGATGTGTCCAGGTGTTCTAGGAAATCCAACTTGTCTTGATATACATCTTGGGTGTTAACCAAATAAATGAACGAGTCGGTATCCATATACATGAGTTTAAGATTGTTCATTCCATAATAGGGTAGCAGAACATCATAGTGGTGGGAATACATGAGAGTTTTTGAAATATCCAGTATACACATTCCAATATATATAGGCTTATTGAATACAATGTTACGTTTAGCCATGTGGAAAGCAGCTAGGTTAGGACCATAAATTGTTCTGTCGAAAAATGTCGGCTTTGCTATTAGCTTTTCTGCCTTTTTGCTGTCAGTCACAAGACGTATGTCTATTCTTTTACGGATATTTTCCATTGTTTTTCCAAAAATGGCATTGTTGAATAATTTGTACAGATTTCTCTCAAAATCATTTTTGACTTGTTTTTGAAGGTTGTTATTAAAATCAACGTATGCCTTTAACCAAGGTCTTTGCTTAAACTTTAACACACGATGAATTTTTATCAATTTTATTCCATGATCTAAAGCCTGTTTTAATGCCATGTAGTGAACAACATATCGCCTTCGATTTCCAAGATGAGGAATTAGTTTTTTCAGAGACGAATCCTTAGGTTGTGTACACTCTGGTAGGAAAGGTAAATCGTTGTGTAGATCATGAAGGTCAGATGGGTAATCAACATCAACGTCTAGAATGTATCCCACAGGATCGTCTTTCTTTAGTTTTTCTAGATCGACAGTATCTGGAGAAACCCAATGAAATCCACCATAAGTAAGGGAGTGGCACATAGCCCACCCGTATTGTTTGTTGGCATCATCATAGGTAATAAACTGCGATTGTTTCTCCGAATCTTAGGTTTCCATGTATTTATTGTTAGCTTCTGCATACCGATGAGACACCTGGCATATGCCTCCACGTATTCCAGACTCGATTAGAAGAATCTGATCGTAATCCTGTAGCAATTCCAGTTCAATTCCTGTGTAAAGGAGCATTGCCTCGAAACTTAAACCAGGCGAAGTAAAAAAGTGTGCAGCATCCATTCGGTTTGTTCCTAGTGTTTTATTTCTAAACCTTTCAAAGCTGCCTGCAAGAAGGAGTACATCTGAAGTTAGGTAGAGGTCACTATATTCCCCTAGAGTTTTAATGTTGAACTGATTCCAGACATTTTTGGCATGTTCATAGTCTTCTTGACTAACATCTTCTTGACTTAATTTGTTAAAGAATACCTCTTTTGGAGGTAAACACGTTTCACTTAACTTTTCCCATGACTCAAAGTAATTATAACAAAATACCCCTTTACGAGTCCTGTGCGTTGCCTTTTCTGTTCCAAAGTACTTGTCTGTTTCATGGTATGATGTTAAGTTGGAAACTAAGTTTTCCAAACCACTTGGCATTAACCGAAACGTGTCCACAAATCGAAGCTTAACATTTCCTACATATTTGGTGAAGGAAATGTACTTTTCTTTGGAGTTAGCGATAACATCCACTCTCTCAGTAGTACAACCCAAATGCTTTACAGTGAAATTTTCGTCGTAGCCACTCATATTATGTAGAAATACAGGAACGGGGTTACGTGTTTTACACCTCAAATTATAGTTATTGTGAGCACTTCCACGGTACTCCCCTGTAATGTGGCTGTGGTCTCGAACTTTCCAGTCCTCTTTGGTAAATGGTTTTTGACACAAATAACAGGTTTCAGAACATTGGAACTCTGATTCTTGATCCTGAGTTAAGGCGTTTGGAACATTTAAGCTGTAAAGTCGATCAATTTCATTAGCTATTGAGATCAAACAGTCCATAAACTTTTCGGCAGCGTCAGGTCCACGATAAATAACAGGTTGGCTTGGAAGGTTTGTCTTTATGTGTTCCACAGCAGGTGAAGGTTTAACGTATATACCAAAGCTCATAGGAACATGACTCTGGTATGGCACTGTATAACTTGCTTCAGGATTGGGTAAACATGTTTGATATGGTAAGAGTATACTTTCAAAATCTGCATAGATAACGTAAGGTATTCTCAGCATTTTTTCAACATTTAAGAATTTGACAATGGGGTTTTTAATAGGCATTTCAACCCTAGCAATGTCATGCTGGACACACAAAGATCTATGTTCTTTCAATTTTTCCATTCCTTGTTGACCATATCGATTATCGAAGTGAGTAAAACACCGTTTACACGTATATATGTAATGTCCATGGTGAGTAATCTGATGTCCTACTAGTTTATCAAAATCTTTGGTAAAGACGTAGTGGTTCTGGCCGGATGATGAACTTAGCAGAAGGAGGTTGCGATGGTCTTGCAGCTCTTGATCCACAGCCTTCAGAGGGAACAATTTGTTGTCTTGTTCCAATCCAAATACATTAATGGATATATCGTTGGCTTTTTCAAATTTGGGAATGTCAGCTAGTAATGTAGGAAATGATATTACAGAAAAATCATACTTGTTTTCCAGGTTCTTGTATTTACTAAAGCGTTGAGCATCCTTTTTAACCAGTTTTGCTAAAATGGCATACATAAAACACTTATCATCATTCAAATTTTCAGGATTAATGCAGGCTTTTCTTGCTTTTATAGCTGCTGGTAATGGAATATATGTGCTGCCACGCAAGGGATAGTACTTATTTATTTTCAATCGTACTCCTTCCACTGGTAACAAAGTCCAAATACTGCCTTTTAGCTCAGATTCTTCCATTTCCGTAGTTAACTTTGTAAATTGTGTTTCCAAGAAACTACTCAAGTCTGTTTCCAAAAATAGGGCCTGATTTCGTGTTTAAAAGCACGATCTGTAATTTCATTGGTAGATGTATGAATGAATCTACATTCAGCCACAAGATTAACTTTGATGACCTGTGCATTGCTAGTTCTTTCTGCATAGCTTGTATTATTTGCTGTTTGGACTCTTTAAGGTATGAATTTAAATCCTTACACGTGTCACAACGTATGAAAAAGGATTTAAGACGACATTGAAAATACGTTTCATATTCAGTAAGTCCATTTTTGTCAGGAACCATTGAAAGCAGGTAATGTTTTGTAGGCTCTGTTTTTTGTATTTTAGCTGCTGACACAACATTACAACATTCTTCATGACGACGTCCGTTGTAGACATTGTTGAATTTACTACCACAAGTTTTGCACTCATGAAACTCACCACACGATACTTCATGACGCTTTCTATGATAGTCTCGAAGAAAAGACTTTCCACACTCTTTACACATATAGCTAGGCATGGTTTCTTCCATCATGGATGTTGATTTCTGCAAACAGCTGCTTACTGCGTAACACACGGCTGTAGGCTGGTCAGTGGGACGGACTTTCACGATGTGAACACTGCAAAAGGTAGTAATCAACTGATTGTATTCCTGCTAAGAGAGACATCTTATATAACCTAATCAAGACCAACAGCTACTTACCACGTAGTACACGGCTAGAGCCTAGTGGGTGAGACGATCTTTCACAATGTGATCACTGTTAATTGTAGTAGTCAACTGAAAATATTCTTACACCCTACTGAAGGTTATCAGGTACTTACTGCATATCAAAAGGCTGTACACTCTTATGTTAGACACTCTCTCTTGCTAAAGACCCCTATATTCCCTATACAAGGCTATACATGTTAGTTCTAAACACTTAATGGTTATTTGTATATTAAATTTATGTACACAGCTTATACGAGCACGTTTTTCACGCAATAAAACTTTGTCAAATAGCCACATGCGACACGCAAAGTATGTTTCCGCTATCAAGCGGTGACTATGAGAACTACCTGAACGACAGCATGGCACCTAGCGCTCCATATCATTACTGAACGATCAGCATGCTATCTAGCGGTCGACATCAAGAATTACTCAACTACCAGCATTCTACCTACCGGTCGATATTACAACCCACTCAACTACTAGTATGCATTCCAATAATGAACACATTTGCTCATATCCACTAACAATACACAGCGGGTTTGCTTTATCGTTTAATACAAATATATCTTGTTTAATAATGTAACAAAAAGTTATATGGCACAATTGTATGGGAATGTTGCATTACCTAAAATGTAATAATATGCAAGTGTTTAACATTTTTACAATCGGCTTATAATGAAGGATTATGTTGGTGGTTTATGTTGGTGGTTTATTGTGGTGGCTTATAATGGCTTATGGTGGTGGCTTATAGTGGTGGCATATGTTGGTGGATTATTTTTGGTGGTTTACGTTAATACCTTATTTGTAATGGCTTATTTGACAAGTTATTTTTGTCAATGTATTTAGAGGATTTTTCTCTTGGTCTTGGAAAGTATCTCAACCTTTTTTTTATGGTAGCATAATGCTTACGGCCATGTTTGTAAGCAACAACAACACACTAAAATTCCAAGAATCCAAAGTACTCTAAGGTTAATGATTGTCTCTCAACTCCATTCAACGCCTAGTCAAAAACATTATATATTTTTCAAATTTTCAAAAAAGGTAAATTGGGGGAAGTAGGCTATATTTTTAAACTAAAAATCATATCAAATCATATGCTAACTCTAACACCTACGTCTATCCCACTCTCAGTCAAAAAATATAATATTCTTCAAATTTTTCCAAAACAATATTTGGAAAGTAGGCCATATTTTGAAAACTAATCATCCTATAAGGACATATATAGACTCAAACCACTGGCTTTTATATCCTTAATCGTAAGAACAATATATGGAATTTTTGACATTTTTTCAAAAAATGATCATTTTAAAACGGGGGCTATATTTTGGAAACTAGGAATTTTACAAAAAAAAGTTTGTTTAACGTAAATGACAGGTATTTACCCCCACTACCCCCAAACCAAGTCCTAGGTTCCTGGGACAAAATCCAAAAAAGTTCAATTTGGAAATTAGGCGATATTTTGAAAACTAATCATCCTAAAAAAGTCATATATAGACTCAAACCAATGGCCTTTATGACGTTAATTTGTAGAACAAAACTTAACATTTTTTCAGTTTTTCCAAAAAGTCCAATTTTCAAAATTGTCTATATTTTGGGAACTAAAAATTTTACAAAAAAGTTTTTTTAACGTAAATGAAAGGTCTTTACCCCCTCTACCCAAAAAATAAATTTCAGGTCCCTAGGACAAAAGCTGTGCAGTAGTGGTTTTGTAGGGGTTCAGATGCCACCGCCACCGCTCCACCGCCAAGATGGCGGCCGTAGATTAACTTAACCTTGCCTAACCTAACAAAATGGCGGCCGTAGCTTAACTTAACCTAGCTTAATCTAACAAAATGGTGGCCGTAGCTTAACTTAACCTAACCTAACAAAATGGCGGCCGTAGCCTAACCTAACCTAACCTAACCTACGAAGTGTGATCAAAACGTTCCAAAAATGTGGCTGCGACTTAACCAAACCTAGCCTAGCCTAACCTAACCTACAAGGTGTGATCAAAAAGTTTCAAAATGGCGGCCGTAGCTTTACTTAACCTAACCTAACTTAACCTAAACCTACGAGGTGAGATCAAAAAATTTTCAAAATAGTGTTCATAGCTTAACTGAATCTTGCCTAACCTAACCTAACCTAAACGTACGAGGTGTGATCATAAAGTCCCAAGATGGCGGTCGTAGCTTAACTCAACCTAACCTAACCCTACGAGGTGTGATCAAAAAGTTCCAAAATGGCTGCCATAGCTTAACTTTATCTTTGACTGATCCCTGTTGATTGACCCCTTTTCATTGATCTCTGTTGATGTATCCCTTTGGACTGCTCCCTGTTGACTAGCCCCCTTTGGATGGGTCCTTTTTGAAGGGGGTCATTTTTTTACGGGTCCCGGAGGACGGGTCCTTGTTGACGGGTCCCTGTGGGCGGTCCTTTGGACTGATCCCTATGGACTGGCCCATGCATTTTATCTAAATTATGTCAAAGGGACCCGCCCACAGGGACCTGTCAACAAAGACCCGTCCTCCGGGACCCGTAAAAAAATGACCCCCTTCAAAAAGGACCCGTCCAAAGGGGGGCTAGTCAACAGGGACCAGTCCAAAGGGATACATCAACAGAGATCAATCAAAAGGGGTCAACAACAGGGATCAGTCAAAGGTAAAGTTAAGCTATGGCAGCCATTTTGGAAATTTTTGATCACACCTCGTAGGGTTAGGTAAGTTGAGTTAAGCTACGACCGCCATCTTGGGACTTAATGATCACACCTCGTAGGTTTAGGTTAGGTTAGGTTAGGCTAGGTTCAGTTAAGCTATGACCACTATTTTGAATTTTTTTTATCGCACCTCGTAGGTTTAGGTTAAGTTAGGTTAGGTTAGGTTAAGTAAAGCTACGGCCGCCATTTTGAAACATTTTGACCACACCTTGTAGGTTAGGTTAGGCTAGGCTAGGTTTGGTTAAGTCGCAGCCACATTTTTGGAACGTTTTGATCACACTTCGTAGGTTAGGTTAGGTTAGGTTAAGTTAAGCTACGGCCGCCATTTTGTTAGGTTAGGCTAGGTTAAGTTAAGCTACGGCCGCCATTTTGTTAGGTAAGGCTAGGTTAAGTTAAGCTACGGCCGCCATTTTGTTAGGTTAGGCTAGGTTAAGTTAATCTACGGCCGCCATCTTGGCGGTGGAGCGGTGGCGGTGGCATCTGAACCCCCACAAAACCACTACTACTGCACAGTTTTTGTCCTAGGGTCCTGAAATTTATTTTTTGGGTAGAGGGGGTAAAGACCTTTCATTTACGTTAAACAAACGTTTTTGTAAAATTCTTAGTTCCCAAAATATAGACAATTTTGAAAATTGGACTTTTTTGGCAAAACTGAAAAAAAAATTAAGTTTTGTTCTAACAATTAACGACATAAAAGCCATTGGTTTGAGTCTATATATGACTTTTTTTGGATGATTAGTTTTCAGAATATCGCCTACTTTCCAAATTGAACATTTTTGGATTTTGTCCCAGAGACCTGGGACTTGGTTTGTGGGTATTGGGGGTAAATACCTGTCATTTGCGTTAAACAAACTTTTTTTTCGTAAAATTCCTAGTTTCCAAAATATAGCCCCCGTTTTAAAATGATAATTTTTGGAAAAAATGTCAAAAAATCCATATTTTGTTCTTACGATTAAGGATATAAAAGCCATTGGTTGGAGTCTACTGTATTGTTTTAGATCCCTTATTGGGGGGTGGTTGGATAAAATGGAAGTGTTATTGTGCTAATTTATAAGGAAGTGCCTAAAAGGGTGTAGCTTCCCGCAGTCGGGCAAGCTGACCAGTGTAGAGTGTTGTTTAGTGTTAGAATGCTAGGGGGTGCTCCTATAAAAGACGTAGGTGTATTTTAGGGGATGGAACTTAGCGTACAGGTCAACGCGCTGGTCTTCCAGCTGGCTGGCTGGTTATGTAACTGATGTGCACGCGTCAGCTTTATGGCACGCGCTGCTCCTAGCAGTCGGGCCTATACGGGAATACAATGATACTTGCGCTAGCAAGTATCTGGCTACTGTACGTCACGTCTAATCGTGACGGAGGATTAGGAAAGGAGTTAGGGCGTAAAGAAGCGTGTAAACAGTAGTACAAGTGTAAGGTACTGACCAAGTGTTTATTGGTCAGTAATATGGAATTATGAGTCCCTTTTAGGGGATGTAGTAAATGTTACAATGTAAGAGTACAAACTTGTGTATACAATTTGTGGGTAAAGGTTATAAAGTACAGGACTCTGAACACTGCTGACTCACCTGATGATAACAGTGATAGCCTCCGGCCGACGCACTGTAAGACTGGTAATTGAGAGAGGGACTGCCCTCATTAAGGCCTCCCTTTATAGTCTCCGACGTTGTGCTGTCAGCATTCCGCTGCATAGATGCCCCAGTTAATTATGTGTCGCTGTTTGTGGTAGTGATGCAAGTATTGGGTAAGCTTTCCAGGCTGGTTAGCTGCCCTTGCGGTGTTAATAGATGTTGTTCTGGACTTACAAGATTTGCCAGTTAGGGGTGATTTAAATAGATGATGGGGGATGGCCTCCAGGGGGTGCAGACCCCTGGGGGATTGTACAAGCCTCTTCCCCTATTTAGTTCGCGTCCCCGCGAACGGGAGCGGAACTTGAGGTTGGGATGTTGATGCAGCAGTTAGTTCTTGAAGCCCCCTCGTATCTTCTGTTGGTGTCTTCCTCGTCGTCGTCGTAGAGATGTGGTGATGTCGTGTAGATGTGTAGGTGTGAGATCAGCTCGTGTTCAGAGGGGTGGGTTATGGGATATACATATATATATAACATTGACATTGGCATAGACATTATAAAAATAGTGCATGAAAAAAAATTGACATTGACATTGCAAAATTAGTGCATGAGAAATATTGACATTAGCATATTGAAAGTTTGAAGAAAAGAAAAAAAAATACATGGTGCTGATAGTTATTCGGTACATTGTTGTGCAGGGAGGAAAAAAACCCAGGGCTGGACGGAAGATTGCGTCGTCCGCCCTATCTTAGGGAAAAAGTGCTCCCTGCAAGGAGAAAGATAGAAGAAATAGACAAAAATGGGTGTTCCAGGGTATAATTTAAGGGAAATATTCAAAATGCATTTATTGATTTGGGATAAAACGGAACACCCTGACAAATGGGGAACTTAGAAGAAAGAAAAATGAAAGAAAACAAATCATAGACATTGTGTACATGTGATTTTAACAAACAAACAAAAAAGTATACCGTTTAATGTGCTATGTTGCGTTGTTCATATGTTAACATTTAGGAATATTATTGATCACCTCCGCCGACAATGTGGGGGTGCGAAGTATTATATATATATTGATTTCTAGTGAAATAATTGCCCGTGGGCGCATGAATTTGTATTAAGTTACCCTTTAAAATTATCAATTACAATGATCTTATATCTAACTTAAGCGCGCTAATTTCTTATTATTCTAGTTTTTGGTACCTCGCGTGCACGCTACCCCTTTGTACGTATGCTTGCCGTCTCACGGCTAATTCTGTACGGCCACTTCCTGTTATGGTCTAGTGGTCGTACCGCTTGAAATGTATCCTTAATCCTTAATCTGTGAAGCATTCCCTGTGGGTGAATGCTTTCACACTTGACAATGAGAGTCGCTGCCACAGCCGGTTGCGCCCTCATTGCCGTAATTTTGCGCCGCATTTTTGACGCCTTATGTTTCTTGTGTACGTTGATCTGCCAGCGCGCCTGATACCCTACAGGTATCAGCCGTGCTGTGCAGATTTTTAAAGTGTAGCTGTAAAAATGTGGTGAGCCTGTAAGTGAAGATGAATATTAAATATAAATTAGTGCGCACAGGTGTAATACAATTGCTACCCCCCCTCAACAGCATTGGACGGCACTGGCCAGCAACACGTCGGTTTCTCGATAACCAACGCTTTGCTTACCAGAATGAGGCGAGTACGGGAAACGTGGATGGGCCAACTTACCTGTATTCAGGGGTCCGGGTCACCTCCGCAGCAACATCACCTCCAGATGACATGTCCCAACAGAAGAGCTCCAAAGGAGTGGAAGGAAGAAGGATAAGGGGACAACACACACAGGCTATCGTACAAACACCCTCCAAAAACCGACGGAACTGCCGTCGGTGAAATAATGCCACAACCAAAGATTTTAAAAAAAGAATAAAAAAGGTTTAATAGTTAAAACTTCCACCAGGAAAGAGAACATGCATCAGCCAACACAAATTTCCAAGAATGCCAGATAGCGCCTAACATGCTTGCTTGCAAAAGCCAAGAAAAGGAAAAAGTTAATTTAAATTAAAAAAAAAATTAAACAGCCCAAAGGTTAAAATAAATATTACATGCATAACATATTGAGAACGGGCTTGATGATTTGCACGGAAATGTAATCACGATCCGACATGCAGATTGTTGAGGCCACGCCAAAACAAAAGGAATTGAAAATTAAATTACACTTTCAAAAAAAATTAAATGGGATAGAAAATAAAAAAAATAAATGATATGCTCGCCGGCGGAAAACACAAGGACATTACCAAAAATCACGAAATTAACATTAACAAGATTACACTAAAAAAGGATTAAGTTAATTCACAACACGTCTGCTATTGAGACCCGCGCCAAAAGGACTGACAACGAGACCACAATGCATCACGGTAAACAAAAGCTATGGCCACACCAAAAACATGCCAGATCAAAATTACGGCAAACAATAAATAAGATTAAATTTAAACATTAGTAGAAAGAAATGAACGGTGGAAAAAAAACAATTACATCAAAAACTATTAATGCAAGTCGTTTTAAAACTGGACGGATCTTACATGGATTAAAAAAAAGACAAACCCAAGCTTGCCAAAGGAAAATAAATAATAATTTAAACGTGAAATAACAAACAAACGTGTCTCCAGAAGGTAAACAAAAAATAAATAAGAAACTTAATATATATAAGGAAATGTTATTAAAACGAAAAAGAAATTTTTGGCCTACAAGTTAGAACACAACAGAAGATCAACATTCGTACACGACCAAACTTGGAGATCCCAAAATAAATTAATTAAATAAATTAAATTAAAAAAAAACGTACCTTACATCCTTCTCCGTGGAGACACAATAACAATAAAATAATTAACACATAATTTTACGTTATCACATGTACTTCACAAAAATGGCTAACACGCCCATGCCTCGTGTAGATACAAGCACTAGATCGCATCCAGTTGCGATTATCCTTGCACATTTCCTCTTCACGGCGGAACGATGAAAATTTACAGCCTGAAGAAAACAGGCAATTCCTTTTTCTAGAATATATATATATATTTTGTAGAGAATGAGGGCTTAAAGCCCCCATTAGTGGAGACACCTTTTTTGAGCAACTAGCTTGATGTTTAACACTCGACAGCTAATGGACTCCACCAAAATGGCGGAGAATCGCTCGTCATTTATCGAACTGTCTTCATGTAAATAAATATTGTCCAATCAGAGAAAGACACATCAAAACCACAATGTCACAAATAAGTTCATGATTTGGCGGTATCAAGAATACACACCGTTCTTTGTTTTATGACGTAGAATCATAATTGTCTTTCAATTATGTCATGCGTATATAGAGTTTATAAGGCGAAGCCCACACCACCTATTGGGGAGAAACAGGAACTACTTGCAATCTCTCCAAGACCGACAGGCGCTACCATCTCGTGTTCAGAATGGGAAGCAAGTCACCAGGCGGTCGTTTCAAACTTCAAGAACAGCGTCCCTGATTAAATACATGTTTGAAACGGTAGAGACGTGCCCTTGCACGTATCAACAATAATAAGAGGGCATTAATAGCATGCTGCTGCTATATGGCAGCAAAATCATAGTCACCAGTGCCATATTCCTGGTGACGATGCCTGAAAAAAAGTGGAGAGGTTAATAAAACATTTAAATATTGCCTATTTTCTATGCCGCTTCCTGTGGTAGTGTGTCCACAGTCTGAAACTCTTTTGACCTGTGAAAAAAAAATGGCATGGTTAGTGTTAATCGATGTATGGCCGGGCTTACCCTATACGGTGCCGTAATGTCGTTTCTTAATGTGTTGTCGGTCTTACCCCGGTAGCGGAATTTTGGTTACCGGGTGCCGATATATTCCACCTCAATTATACTTATGTTAATGTATTATCATGTATTCTAATGTATTATAAAGTATTCTAATGTATTATAATGTATTATAATGTGTTATCGGACTTATCCTGATGACGGATTTGTCGGCCATCAGGTGCCGAGCGGCGTTACTTAACACTATTTATCTTAATTATGATTAAAAATAAAAAAAAATGGCTACTATTACTAAGCCGAATGGGTGGCCTTACTCTATTGCCGAAATGTGCTGTGCCATTACTCGGCAACAGCGGTTAAAGAATTTGCTTAATCCTAAGTTGCGTACCAAAGTGCAACTGTCTTATTTGCTAAATTTGGACCAGAGCGATCGCCTGAAGCAATTTACTTCCTCAGGGCACCACCCGTACGATTCCTAGAAACACCGGTTGTCTCTAGAATCGCCGGATTCCGCTCCCTTAATTCTAGTTGTCGACGTCTATTCTAGGTCTTACTAACTAGTACTAATCTAGTCACAGGCGGCTTACGGTGCCACGAAGCAAACCGTTTCGCCTGCTGTACTTTCCTGCTCGTTACCGTTGTTTTTCCATACGTTTTCGTAGTTGGGTCGCCCACTTTAACCCCTTTGAGTTGCTCGCTATGCCCCTCATTTAATGCCCTTGGCTGCCCGATGCGTCGCCATTTATGTGGGCATTGGACATCGTCCAATGGCATAATATTATCTTCGCCTTTATTGGCAACCGTAGTATGCTTTACGCAGTAGTAATAATCTCTTCGCCTTTATTGGCAACCGTAGTATGCTTTACGCAGTAGTAATAATCTCTTCGCCTTTATTGGCAACCGTAGAATGCTTTACGCAGTAATAATGATCTCTTCGCCTTTGTCGGCAATCGTAGTATGCTTTTCGCAGTAATCACGATCTCTTCGCCACTGTCGGCCGCAATAATATTTCACTCCCGCGCGTGGGAGTCTTGCTTCCCGCTGTAGAAGCCCTACTTACTTAATTTTAGCTAGAAGTCTAGTCATAATTGGGTCGTCTCTAGGGTCAACTCCTGGGTCCGGCGCGGAGCGAGCTATTTCTCCCACCATCCTCAGAAAGTCTTCCCTGCAGGTCTTGGCGTCGATGACCGTGGCACATAGTGGGTGTAGCATCCCTTCCTCCCAGGGGCAGTTTAGGCGCACCTAGGATTCCAGAGCTTGCCCGGCCAGGCCGTGAGTGCCTTGACCTTACGTGGTTCGTCTGTTTGGTCTAGTCGTCAAGTTACTAGGGTAAGGCTCATCATCGCCTTTTTTTTCTCAAAGTGCGGTGCCTTTGGCCTTTTGCTCGTGCCACTATCACCAATCAGAGTGTTTCAGATTCCTGTTCATGTAATAAAAAAATATGGGCGTAACCTGTGTAAATAGTTTATTATGTGTAAAATGTAAAATTTTTCAAGTGTTGTGGGGTTGTAGAGCTTCTAAGTGCATAGACTACTTTAGGTCTACTATTGCTACGTCGGATGTCCTGCGATAATGCTCTGTTAACTTTCATGGAGGTGTTAGTAGGGTCTATGGTGTTAGGTACCCTGTTATTAGGATCTGGGGGTAGTTATTCGTAGAGTGGGCTGAAAGCATGGTAGGAAGAGGTTGCGCATCTTTGGGCTCAAATAAATGGTGGCCCTGAGCCGGTAATGCTGCTAGGATTGCTCTTACAATGAGTGGACTGGGGCAGGTAATTCCCGGGATTGCAAAAATATAAAAAATCCATGCAGGTTTGATAGTAATACCCCTTGGTAAATGGATGGGATATTCCATGCACGTATCTGGATATGAGGCATCCGCACTCATGTAAGGATAGGTGTAGGGTGAGGCGTAATAATAATATGTCCCTGTCATGCGGGAGTATTTAATTAACAAAAAAAAAAATGGTTAATATATGATTGTGGCCTCATCCCTCATTTGGAGATGCGCATTATGCTTAATTGTTGTTTGCCGACCCACCCCTAATACTCAGGTGGTAGCATCGAGATCCAAGGCGTAGTAAGCCCTCTCTTTAAACGCATGAAGTCTATCAACCCCGATGTATACTTTGTAATGTAGTGTAGGTGTTTTCATCGTGTTCATGTGTCTGCGTTGGTCATGTTGGACGTGGGAAGGTTATTGGAAAGGAGTAAGGTATTCAAAATGGTAGCCTTTGAGTGGTATGTCGGTAATCCCGCTGGGATTATCCACCTATGCTTCAGTCCTTCTCCCTTTGTCCATGTCTGCTCGCTATCCGCTTCTTGGGATAGCAAAGCGTCGTGACGCTGTGACGTCACGACTTAATCTGGTCTGCCGTTTGTAGTGTGAATGTGGTCAGTGGTCGTAGTGCGACTGGCCATGTCCTAATCGCCTGGAATGATTTCTTTTAGAAATAAAATCGCGAAAGGAAGTTATTAGGGGGGAGGTCTTGTTTTCTCAGAGCCCCTGTCTGTGTTCGCTCCTGATTAGTGTGCGCGTGTGTGTGTGACTATGTTCCGCTACACCACGCGGACGGTTGGTCTGTTATAGGCTAAGTCCTAATATGTATCGCGTGTATGGGCAGGAGGTGCCCGTGGCCTGTCAACGTCTTTGCGAACGTGCTCCTATGGGCCCAAGATAAGTTCCGGTCTGTCACGTCTGTCCATTGCTAAATGTCACAATTGTTTTTGCAGTGTTAAAAAAATGTGTGGCATTATGCTCGCTTTGTGCTTGTAATTTCATGGTCAATGCCGATACAACAATAGTGTCTGTCACCAGCAGTATTGCAATGTGACGAAATCTGCAAGTCAGTATTTTCGTCATGTTGTGCTTACATTTGTTTGTGTACGTGATTTTTCGCCAGTATGTGAGTGTTGCCATTGTTCTAGATTCCGGGCGGACCAATGTAGCAATTCGTCCTATTTAGCTAGTACTGTTGTGTGGCCACTATTCCATAAGAACTTTGTCTTACGAAATTTCTATACCTGTGTCTGGGAAATCTATTTTCCATGTCAGGTGTAATTGAAATTTTATGCCTGGCTTTTGGCCGAAGGAAATGTGGTATTATCTGGTTCTGTAGTTGTATGGGCCAATTTCGGTGTGATTGAAAGCCTGGATAGTTGTTTTCCCTGGTGTCCAATTTTTGCTGGGATTTGGACCCGTGATCTATGTAATTCTCTGTGTTCTATGTCAGCGTTGTGTTTCAGGGATTGAGGTGTCCTCAGTGTGGTTTTTGCTTGTGTCTCTCGTACCAAAAATACCGTTGGTTAGTTAGTTTTTGGTACGAGTGTGGTGTGTGATCATGGGTTCGGACCCGGCTTACTGTAAAGGCTTGTTACGACGCTATCTGTGCCGTATATATTATGGCACGTGTACCGTGTATTTGAAATGCGCAGATGGGAATACGCATTCCTGTGAAGAGTTTGTGTGTTTTTGAATTCTGCTCGTAGTGTAATTTGGGGAGTTGTGTGGTTCGGAACTCGGCGTAAATGAACGCGTATTTCCCAGGTTCGTTTGTAGTGCTCCCAGTCTGTCTGTGCCAGCAAAGGTCGCCCACGGTGTGTGCGTTATCGCTGACGCGCTAGTCTCTAGTTTCACTCACGTGTGCGTTATCTTGTTTGTTGCTTGACAATGCTCCATGTCTGTATGTTTGTGCCTCTTAGCCTGAGTGCTAACTCTGTAATTGCGAGTGGGGCTTTCTGCCATACGAAAGAACCTCTCTCTAACTACATTCGTGTCCCCATGTTTTGTGTTAACTGTAACGTGGGTCGAATATGTCCCTATCCATTGTACAAAATGTCGTTATACACGAGCGTCTCCGGGCCGCTAGTCGCGTGTTTGGTGACTAGGTGCCGGAGGCGATTTTGTTGTTTTTCATTTGTGAACATCTGTTAGTGGAACTGTCCCAATCTGTTTTAGCTTCCTACTTTTCTATCCTGCAACTGGATAGCTACCTGACATTCCTGGCATTCAGAAGGTTGCGGGTTTTGAGACCGTCTTTACCCAGAGTAATTGTTTCTGGTGCCATTCTAGGTTGTGTCTCCGGGACAGTTCTGTCGAGTGTTAGGATCGTATCCCGGTGCGGCCAGTGAGGTCTGAAGGCTATTTCTTGGCCTTCTTTCCACGTCTGCCAGTGGGATCATTTCCTTTTCTTTTGGTAGTGTTTCTGTCATGTGGCAATGTAAATTGACTGTGTGACTTCCAAAAATATGTAGGGTTTCCCAAAGTCTGGGATTTTCACCCTATGGTGTGTTTGCGTTTTAGCTTGCGTGTTGTTATGGAGGTGAAAAAAAGTCGTGTTATAGGCAGTGTAATGTGTCACGTATGCCTATGGGTTAAATACATACAGTTCAACTTGGCCAATTTTTCCTTCGTCGGGCCTAATGACTGAGGCAGAGAGAAAAAAATGAGCTATGCCCCGCTCCGCATTAAGAGAGCACTTTGAAAAGGTATAAAAATATATTGTATCTCACCTGCCCCCTGCTTTATGCTGATTAAAGTGGGTTGCCGACGGCGATAGTCTGTCAAAATTATGTCGTAAACAATATGAAAAATGTTTAAAAATGGTAAGTAGGACCTGAGCGTACTATCCACCTAGTTGGTGACGTTAGTACTACAGTAATCTAGTTACGTCTCAGGGAAATCTACCACTTTTGAAAAATAGTGTGAGATTCTTAATTCTTGCTACAATCAGGGCTCTCGCCTGCCACAAGAGAATCTATCAAACTGTGGGACCAGATCATAGAACATTTAGTCATTTCCACCTAGAAAGACCCGCTTAAGCTCTATGCTGTGATTTGATGCTTAAGCTGTGTTCGGAATATCTCTTTCCGGCCTTAAGCCGCGTGGCTCACCTGATGGGCTTCAGCTTGGCTTTGCATATTAGAAACTTTACGTTATCCAAGTTATAATATGGACCAACCATGCTCAATAATCATGGATGGCCTGTGAAAAAAAAAATGCTAGGGGCCAAAAAAAATCAAGAAGAATTTAGACTTATACGCCTTTGGTTTAGCCATGTTGCACTGCATATACATGAAAAAAATGTGCCGTTTACGTTAGTGAGTCTTTATGTGTTTATTGCCGTATTTCTCCCGTGTAACCGAGCTTACGTGTGTCCCTAATATAGGTTCAAGTGATATTAGCTTATTTTTTGTGTCCCTGGTGGAAGTCGTTACTCCCGTCCGAGCGTCCTTGCTCGGAAAGGTGAAGACTTCCGCCCTGTTACGAGATTATAGGCCCCTGAAATCCACTGAGGTGCTCCTTTGCTATTTTCCGGTAGAATTTCTAGCAAAGTAAGCCAGGGCCTACTTCCACCGTAACGTCTGTCTGCTGGTCTGAGTGTGCCCGTAGTCGAGGGCCTAATTGCGCTCTGCGCTACCCTAGTAGAGTTTACGGGAGTGTGTGTATTTTTGACTGCGTGGTTTTGCGGGGTAGGTAATAACACCTTTCCTATGCCCCGTGTACCGTGTGTGAGTGCGTGGTCACAATGTGCGGGCGTGTATCGTGCATCCTGAGGGCCTGAATGCAACACCCTCTTATGCATTCGCACCTGGGGTACGAATGCCGGTGTTCGCCTCCGTTCTGGCAAACTAGCCCTTTGAACTGGCGGTAAAGGCCGCTTAATTGCCTGTCTCTGCCCTGGCAATGTGGTGGCGTGTAGCCTGACCGCTTTCTGGCCTGTGGCCACGGTAGACTCCTGCCATTTTGTTTTCCCCCTTGTGTAGGTGTATGTAGGCTTTATGTACTGTAGGGCGGGCTCTACGTCCTCAGCCCATGACGTGGTTACGTCCCGTTGTCTCCCTGTCATACTATGTGTGTCTGAGGGTCCTGGCTTCAACTCCCTCTCGTTCGTCCGTTGCGAGGGGGTTGGCCTAGGTTCTGCTGCCCGGCTTGGCAAAATTGCCTTCCGAACCGGAGCTAAGGGATGTGTAATGGTGTAAGCTTGTCCTCGCAGTGTATTGGAGTCTAACCTGGCCGTCTCCTGGACTGTGGCCACGGTGAACTCCTTCCCATGTGTGGCAGTACATGGCGAGAGGGACATCCTTGCAAATTGCCTTGTTAGCGTATCTACGCTTATGTCCTCTCTCGGCTGGGCTGGTGGCCCTGCCATGTACTCGAAAATGGCCTTGTTGTTCTGGAGTTCGCGGTACTCGTCCCAAATTTGGGTGTACTGCTTGTTGAGGCTCATGGACTGCTCAGCGACTTTTGTGCCATTGGTCCCTATGCGTTGGTGTTCCCCTACTGCCTCTATGGCTTACAATCTCTGTTGTTTCTGCATGAGGTGCCATTCTAAATGAAATGTATGCGTCTTCTAAGAAAAAGAAAAAAAACTGTGCGTGTTTGTCAGTGTATCCTGTATCTCTCTGAATCTTTCTGGGGGCTGGGGGGTTTGTTTGCTAAGAATTTCCCCTGTGTAAGTAGTACGGAGCAAAAATGATGCTCTCTGTCTGGGGAAAAAATTCACAATTTTGCTTGGCTGTTTGCGGTACGGAAGGGGTCGTTTCTACTACGAGGGCTCGTTGTTTGAGTCCTATTTTACTGTGCGTAGTAGAGGCGCCTCCACCATCTGTTTTAGATCCCTTATTGGGGGGTGGTTGGATCTAAAACGGAAGTGTTATTGTGCTAATTTTTAAGGAAGTGCCTAAAAGGGGGTAGCTTCCCGCAGTCGGGCAAGCTGACCAGTGTAGAGTGTTGTTTAGTGTTAGGATGCTAGGGGGTGCTCCTATAAAAGACGTAGGTGTATTTTAGGGGATGGAACTTAGCGTACAGGTCAACGCGCTGGTCTTCCAGCTGGCTGGCTGGTTATGTAACTGATGTGCACGCGTCAGCTTTATGGCACGCGCTGCTCCTAGCAGTCGGGCCTATACGGGAATACAATGATACTTGCGCTAGCAAGTATCTGGCTACTGTACGTCACGTCTAATCGTGACGGAGGATTAGGAAAGGAGTTAGGGCGTAAAGAAGCGTGTAAACAGTAGTACAAGTGTAAGGTACTGACCAAGTGTTTATTGGTCAGTAATATGGAATTATGAGTCCCTTTTAGGGGATGTAGTAAATGTTACAATGTAAGAGTACAAACTTGTGTATACAATTTGTGGGTAAAGGTTATAAAGTACAGGACTCTGAACACTGCTGACTCACCTGATGATAACAGCGATAGCCTCCAGCCGACGCACTGTAAGACTGGTAATTGAGAGAGGGACTGCCCTCATTAAGGCCTCCCTTTATAGTCTCCGGCGTTGAGCTGTCAGCATTCCGCTGCATAGATGCCCCAGTTAATTATGTGTCGCTGTTTGTGGTAGTGATGCAAGTATTGGGTAAGCTTTCCAGGCTGGTTAGCTGCCCTTGCGGTGTTAATAGATGTTGTTCTGGACTTACAAGATTTGCCAGTTAGGGGTGATTTAAATAGATGATGGGGGGATGGCCTCCAGGGGGTGCAGACCCCTGGGGGATTGTACAGTATATATGACCTTATAGGATGATTAGTTTTCAAAATATGGCCTACTTTCCAAATATTGTTTTGGAAAAATTTGAAGAATATTATATTTTTTGACTGAGAGTGGGATAGACGTCGGTGTTAGAATTAGCATATGATTTGATATGATTTTTAGTTTAAACATATAGCCTACTTCCCCAATTTACCTTTTTTGAAAATTTGAAAAATATATAATGTTTTTGACTAGGCGTTGAATGGAGTTGAGAGACAATCATTAACCTTAGAGTACTTTGGATTCTTGGAATTTTAGTGTGTTGTTGTTGCTTACAAACATGGCCGTAAGCATTATGCTACCATAAAAAAAAGGTTGAGATACTTTCCAAGACCAAGAGAAAAATCCTCTAAATACATTGACAAAAATAACTTGTCAAATAAGCCATTACAAATAAGGTATTAACGTAAACCACCAAAAATAATCCACCAACATATGCCACCACTATAAGCCACCACCATAAGCCATTATAAGCCACCACCATAAACCACCAACATAAACAACCAACATAATCCTTCATTATAAGCCGATTGTAAAAATGTTAAACACTTGCATATTATTACATTTTAGGTAATGCAACATTCCCATACAATTGTGCCATATAACTTTTTGTTACATTATTAAACAAGATATATTTGTATTAAACGATAAAGCAAACCCGCTGTGTATTGTTAGTGGATATGAGCAAATGTGTTCATTATTGGAATGCATACTAGTAGTTGAGTGGGTTGTAATATCGACCGGTAGGTAGAATGCTGGTAGTTGAGTAATTCTTGATATCGACCGCTAGATAGCATGCTGATCGTTCAGTAATGATATGGAGCGCTAGGTGCCATGCTGTCGTTCAGGTAGTTCTCATAGTCACCTCTAGATAGCGGAAACATACTTTGCGTGTCGCATGTGGCTATTTGACAAAGTTTTATTGCGTGAAAAACGTGCTCGTATAAGCTGTGTACATAAATTTAATATACAAATAACCATTAAGTGTTTAGAACTAACATGTATAGCCTTGTATAGGGAATATAGGGGTCCTTAGCAAGAGAGAGTGTCTAACATATGAGTGTACAGCCTTTTGATATGCAGTAAGTACCTGATAACCTTCAGTAGGGTGTATGAAAATTTTCAGTTGACTACTACAATTAACAGTGATCACATTGTGAAAGATCGTCTCACCCACTAGGCTCTAGCCGTGTACTACGTGGTAAGTAGCTGTTGGTCTTGATTATGTTATATAAGAGGTCTCTCTTAGCAGGAATACAATCAGTTGATTACTACCTTTTGCAGTGTTCACATCGTGAAAGTCCGTCTCACTGACCAGCCTACAGCCTTGTGATACGCAGTAAGCAGCTGTTTGCAGAAATCAACATCCATGATGGAAGAAACCATGCCTAGCTATATGTGTAAAGAGTGTGGAAAGTCTTTTCTTCGAGACTATCATAGAAAGCGTCATGAAGTATCGTGTGGTGAGTTTCATGAGTGCAAAACTTGTGGTAGTAAATTCAACAATGTCTTCAACGGACGTCGTCATGAAGAATGTTGTAATGTTGTGTCAGCAGCTAAAAGACAAAAAACTGAGCCTACAAAACATTACCTGCTTTTAATGATTCCTGACAAAAATGGACTTACTGAATATGAAATGTCTTTTCAAGGTCGTCTTAAATCCTTTTTCATACGTTGTGACACGTGTAAGGATTTAAATTCATACCTTAAAGAGTCCAAACAGCAAATAATACAAGCTATGCAGAAAGAACTAGCAATGCACAAGTCAATCAAAGTTAATCTTGTGGCTGAATGTAGATTCATTCATACATCTACCAATGAAATTACAGATCGTGCTTTTAAACACGAAATCAGGCCCTATTTTTGGAAACAAACTTGAGTAGTTTCTTGGAAACACAATTTACAAAGTTAACTACGGAAATGGAAGAATCTGAGCTAAAAGGCAGTAATTGGGCTTTGTTAGCAGTGGAAGGAATACGATTGAAAATAAATAAGTACAATCACTTGCGTGGCAGCACATATATTCCATTACGAGCAGCTATTAAAGCAAGAAAAGCCTGCATTAATCCTGAAAATTTGAATGATGAAAAGTGTTTTATGTATGCCATTTTAGCAAAACTGGTTAAAAAGGATGCTCAACGCATTAGTAAATACAAGAACCTGGAAAACAAGTATGATTTTTCTGTAATATCATTTCCTACATTACTTGCTGACATTCCCAAATTTGAAAAAGCCAACGATATATCCATTAATGTATTTGGATTGGAACAAGACAACAAATTGTTCCCTCTGAAGGTGTGTGGATCAAGAGCTGCAAGACCATCGCAACCTCCTTCTGCTAAGTTCATCATCCGGCCAGAACCACTACGTCTTTATCAAAGATTTTGATAAACTAGTAGGACATCAGATTACTCACCATGGACATAAGATATATACGTGTAAACGGTGTTTTACTCACTTCGATAATCGATATGGTCAACAAGGAATGGAAAAATTGAAGGAACATAGAGCTTTGTGTGTCCAGCATGACATTGCTAGGGTTGTAATGCCTATTAAAAACCCCATTGTCAAATTCTTAAATGTTGAAAAAATGCTGAGAATACCTTACGTTATCTATGCAGATTTTGAAAGTATACTCTTACCTTATCAAACATGTTTACCCAATCCTGAAGCAAGTTATACAGTGCCATACTAGAGTCATGTTCCTATGAGCTTTGGTATATACGTTAAACCCTCACCTGCTGTGGAACACATAAAGACAAACCTTCCAAGCCAACCTGTTATTTATCGTTGACCTGACGCTGGAGAAAAGTTTATGGACTGTTTGGTCTCAATAGCTAATGAAATTGATCGACTTTACAGCTTAAATGTTCCAAAGGCCTTAAGTCAGGATCAAGAATCAGAGTTCCAATGTTCTGAAACCTGTTATTTGTGTCCAAAACCATTTACCAAAGAGTACTGGAAAGTTCGAGACCACTGCCACATTACAGGGGAGTACCGTGGAAGTGCTCACAATAACTGCAATTTGAGGTGTAAAACACGTAACCCCGTTCCTGTGTTTCTACATAATATGAGTGGCTACGACGCAAATTTCATTGTAAAGCAATTAGGATGTACTACTGAGAGAGTGGATGTTATCGCTAACTCCAAAGAAAAGTACATTTCCTTTACCAAATATGTAGGAAATGTTAAGCTTAGATTTGTGGACACGTTTCGGTTAATGCCAAGTAGTTTGGAAAACTTAGTTTCCAACTTAACATCATACCCTGAAACAGACAAGTACTTTGGAAAAGAAAATGCAATGCTCGTGACTCGTAAAGGGGTATTTTGTTATGACTACATTGACTCAAGGGAAAAGTTAAGTGAAACGTGTTTACCTCCAAAAGAGGCATTCTTTAACAAATTAAGTCAAGAAGATGTTAGTCAAGAAGACTATGAACATGCCAAAAATGTCTGGAAACAGTTCAACATTAAAACTCTAGGGGAATATAGTGACCTCTACCTAACATAAGATGTACTCCTTCTTGCAGACAGCTTTGAAACGTTTAGAAACAAAACACTAGAAACACCCCGAGTGGATGCTGCACACTTTTTTACTTCGCCTGGTTTAAGTTTCGAGGCAATGCTCCTTTACACAGGAATTGAACTGGAATTGATACAGAATTACGATCAGATTCTTCTAATCGAGTCTGGAATACGTGGAGGCATATACCAGGTGTCTCATCGGTATTCTGAAGCTAACAATAAATACATGGAAACCTATGATTCTGAGAAACCATCGCAGTTTATTACCTATGATGATGCCAACTACCAATACGGGTGGGCTATGTGCCACTCCCTTCCTTATGGTAGATTTCAGTGGGTTTCTCCAGATACTGTTGATCTAGAAAAACTAAAGAAAGACGATCCTGTGGGATACATTCTAGACGTTGATGTTGATTACCCATCTGACCTTCATGATCTACACAACGATTTACCTTTCCTACCAGAGTGTACACAACCTAAGGATTCGTTTCTGAAAAAACTAATTCCTCATCTTGGAAATCGAAGGCGATATGTTGTTCACTACATGGCATTAAAACAGGCTTTAGATCATGGAATAAAATTGATAAAATTCATCGTGTGTTAAAGTTTAAGCAAAGACCTTGGTTAAAGGCATACGTTGATTTTAATAACAACCTTCGAAAACAAGCCAAAAATGATTTTGAGAAAAATTTGTACAAATTATTCAACAATGCCATTTTTGGAAAAGCAATGGAAAATATCCGTAAAAGAATAGACATACGTCTTGTGACTGACAGCAAAAAGGCAGAAAAGCTAATAGCAAAGCCGACATTTTTCGACAGAACAATTTATGGTCCTAACCTAGCTGCTTTCCACATGGCTAAACGTAACATTGTATTCAATAAGCCTATATATATTGGAATGTGTATACTGGATATTTCAAAAACTCTCATGTATTCCCACCACTATGATGTTCTGCTACCCTATTATGAAATGAACAATCTTAAACTCATGTATATGGATACCGACTCGTTAATTTATTTGGTTAACACCCAAGATGTATATCAAGACAAGTTGGATTTCCTAGAACACCTGGACACATCAGATTATCCTACTAATCACATATGTTACTCTACATCAAACAAGAAAACATTGGGGAAATTTAAAGACGTGGCTTGTGGACAAATTATAAAAGCATTTACTGGACTTAGAGCTGAAATGTATGCTTTAGTCATAAATGGTAAAGAAATCAAAAAGATTATAGGTATTAACAGAGGTGTTATCAAAAAATTGTATAAGCTTTCAAGATTATAAGGATTGTGTCATGAAAAACAATGTAAAAAGAATACCCATGAACATTATCGCTTCTAAACAACATGACATATCATCTATAAGACTAAACAAAATTGCTTTGTGTCCTGGTGATGATAAAAGAGTGATTGATGCTGATGGTATAGGTACACATGCCTATGGTCATTACTCAATCATTGACCATGCTAAAAGAGTTAAGTTATGAATTTCAAAATCTTCTGCCTGCAACTAGCAAATACATAAAACAATTTAGGAAATAAAACAATAACACTACAAAAATAAAAAATGGTATTCTTAATCAAAAAAATAAATATAAATAGAAAACAAAATAAAAAACAACTGTACAATTTATAACAAAAAAGGAATATATATATAAATGTATTATGTGTAAATAATGTACATGTATTTAAAATAAAAAATATTGTATGGACACTGCTTGTACATTTTTAATTACTACCCACCTCTCTCCACTCCTAATGCAAAATGAGCATGTAAAACACAAATTGGAAAATTCATGTTTCCATATTGACAAAATAGAAAAAAACATTAAACTGAAATTTTAAAAACTGTAATTGGGAATTTGGTAAATTGACAAATAATGTATAACAACAAATTGGAAAATCCATGTTTCTATATCATGATATTGAAAAACTTTAAACTGACATTTTCAAAATTGTACATGGGAAATTGTGAAATTAATAAATGTGTAAACAACAAAATGCAAAATCCATGTTTCCTTATTATGAAATTGAAAAACTTAAAACTGACATTAAAAAAACAAAATTGGAAAATTGGCAAATGTGTAAACAACGAAATGCAAAATCCAAGTCTCCATATTATGAAATTGAAAAACTTAAAACTGGCATAAAACAACTGAAAATGGGAAATTGGAAAATTGACAAATGAGAAAACAACAAAATGAAAAAAAAACCGGTTGGGGTAGTGATCATGTTGTATAGTAGCCTATAAGACTAGCATAAGGATAGTTGCATGTGCCCTTATATACTTTGTGTATGTGCATTAGCCTTAGGATTAGCTTAAGTTAGGTTTGGTGAGGTTAGGTATGTGACCTTGTAGTTTACTCTTTTCGGAAAATGTAAAATGTAAATCTAAAATCAAAAATCTTAAATTTAAAATGTAAAATCAAAAAAACTAAAATCTAAAATACAAAACAATTAAAAATGTAAAATGTAAAATCTAAAAAATGTAAAATGAAAAATCAAAAATCTAAAATGTTAAAATGTAAAATGTTAAAATGTAAAATCTGAAATCTTTAAATGAGGTTCCTGTGGGATAGGATAGGTTAGGTTAGGTTATAACTTAGTTTATTATGTGTGCTCTCACATTTGCTCTCATATTTGCTCTGACTTTGAAGTCAGGTTAGGTTAGGTTAAGTTAGGTTAGGTTAGGTTAGGTTATAACTTAGTTTATTATGTGTGCTCTCATATTTGCTCTGACTTTGAAGTTAGGTTAGGTTAGGTTAAGTTAGGTTAGGTTAGGTTAGGTGAAGTTGGGTTAGGCAGAATGGTTGAGGTATGAATCAAAAGCCAGCTCCTGTCAGTTTTGCCTCACAAGGCTGAGTGTACCCCGTTCCACTCCTGAGACCAGAAATTAAATTTCTTGGCAGAGCCGGGATTGGAACCTCAGGAATGACTGCCAAGAATGCTTGCCACTACACCAAGAGGTGGACAATATAAGGCTTGTCTTGATTGTACACAATCAATCAGTAATTACCTAATAATAATAATAATAATAATAATATTAAATATTCCATTTAGCAACTACACGGCCGACCTCTCTCTGTGACGTCATGCACGGTCTCAGGGCGTGGCGGCCATTTGCCCATTAGCCACTGCGCCAGCTCTGACTGACCCCTCCATAAGAATAACATGGGGCTGGGTGCGCGCGGCGGCCATCTTGCCCATTAGCCCCTGCACCAGTTTCGGCCTTTATATCCTACTCAAATGCACTTAAATAGATACACGGGATAATACTTATGACAGTGACGAGTCAAGACACAGTTGAACACTGACAAGTGAGTCAGGCCAAGTGCTGACTGCTGTGTCTGCATACGTTGCAACACTGCCAGCTGTTGCTATGGAGACCGTTACCCCTCTCGTCTCCACGCCTCACCTCACCCATCAAACTGAAATTCTGTGTGGTGATACAGGCCATTAATGTAAGTTCACCTATTGGACTTTCAATAACCTGGTGAGCACAATACCAACATGGTGGACAAGCGAATTTAAAACATTTAAATGGAATTGACTCGTGATTTAATTATCCGAGTGCAGTAAATGTTCATACAAAATCTACAGGCATCTAATTATATTCAATTGTTTCATAACCCCAAGACGGTGGCCGTGCGAAATTTTAAAATTGAATGTTTTTTTGTGTCCTAATCATGCGATCGAAGTGAACGTTTGAGTAATGATGCTATGCAATTATTTTTATCTTAAGTTGCATAAGTCTATGGCCTGGATACAGAACAATCCAACATGGCGTTCCTTTCCATAGGTGGTAGACATTTTTAATAAAGAAGACCAATAGGATATACGAAAATAGACTATATAGTTCTTCACGGAACTACTTGTCTGATTAGGGTTTATTTTTGCTTAGGAATTCCACCGTTCATTGCTTTGTTTTGAGGCAGCTTACAGCCGTATTGTACCCAACTAGGGTTGGTACAGGATATGAACTTCTGATCTTTAAAATGAAAAGAGGTCCAGCTACAAGCTGGCAGTGAGGAAATAGGAAGTGATTCAGGCCATGACGCAGAACATTGACAGATTTATCTAGAGTTACGTGGTGCAAGCGATATGTGAATCACGAGGACAGTCACGCTGGGATGAATCAACCAGAGCAGATTGGTGGGGGAATCACCATAGAGTGCTAAGATCAGCACTTTTCTGGCAACATTGGATTGCGAATCAACACCGCAAAGTTGTGAAATAAGCCGTTTTCGCGGAAACAATGCAAAATTACAACAATAGATCTACGGGGATCAGAATAATCCGGGAAATTAGGAATTAAGCAAGGTTAAAAGTGAATAATTTAGACCCAGGGAAAAAGCACTTAGTCATCAACTATGTCATTAGGCGGAGTCAAGCGGAGGTATTGGGAAGAAGAGAAAAAAACTCAGTCGCCCACACAGCTGAGGAGCCTTGTAGATTTTATTTAAATTAATTAGACGATCGATTTTCAAGAAACGAAATGGTAATGAGACTTTTGGATTATAGGGAACAGAATGATATATTTTTCAAAAACGTGCGACGTCTATTTCAGAAGTTAGCTCCAGGAAGAAGACAAAAGTAGTTTATTTTTGCAAGTTCCCAATAAATAGCCCAGGTTTCAACCAGAGAGCATGCAGTATCCGTCAGCCTAGTGAGGCTACAGGCTGTGTCAGAAGCAGTTCGCCAGAAGTAAGCGGGGAGAAGCTACACGCTGTTCCATAAAATGCAGAAGCGCTGCATTATACTCGTCGCAGTTCAGTTAAGCCCGGGAAGGCTCAGCGCAATTCCGCACAGTATATAAGTATACAGTACGCAGTATTATAAAACTGCCGGGACGGAAGTCCATCCTCACACTAGTAAAGACTCATCGTACTCCTGTGTGGAGAAGTCACAGCAAGTAACGCAGTTCGTTACCAACCGCAAACAGTGGATCGCATTAAGACGAATTAACAATCATCAGCATCCGCGGTAATAACAAAAAGTTGTATGTGCGTGGTAATATAAATCCACTACGGTTGTTAATAAGTGATCACTAAAGCACTGGTGCTGGATCAGGTAAACTATACGCTACTCGAAAACCGTGACGAAGTAAAATTGCGCCGCGACAAATTCTAGAACAGTAATTAGCTAGAATACAGCATTCCAGATCAGTAGAGACACTACGCTGGAGGTCATTGTTTCGATAATACAGAAAGGTCTCCGTGAAAGTTAAGTGAAAGACCAGAGTATTAAGAGGCAGGTATTGGAACGAAATCCAATAATTCAAGTAAATGGTTGATGATGATAATTGTTGTTTTAAGGGGCCTAACATCTAGGTTATCGGCCCCTGCAAGTAAATGGACACGGGTTCGAGACCCAAGAACAAATATAGTGAAATTTAGCGAAGCTACAGTGTGTCAAATAAGAACGTAGCAATAAAGACATTCTCGTAGTAGAAATAAGGGAACTTGTCGCAGATAAGGACAAAATACGGTCACGAAGTAAGTGGGCCATAGGTTCGATAGACCGCTACGTAAACGTAGGACAAGTAAAAATTGAAAATCGCTAATAAAAGGACGATAAAAGAAATCAAAATAGACTATCTAAAGTACAGGGCAGAGACTAGATCCAGTGAAGAATTAGGAGCCGTTCGAGTTGCATCACGTCCAATGCAGGGTCCGGGGATCTCATCAGGGCGTTGATCACCGATAAAACGTGCCAAGAGTCACTGAGATGTGGTGAAAATTAGTGCAGTGTAAATAAGTTACAAGATACATGTGTTTTAGTGTTAATACAGTAGTTTACAAATTAATGATGTGTTTCAATTTAAGTGAAGGTCGATTGGAACTAAGTGAGGTGCCGCTCACAAATGAAAGTGCCGTGGGAGAGTGCTAATTATGTCGTTAGGTGGGTGAATCCTTCCCAAGGATGGATCCGAAGACGGAGCACACTGGTGAATCATGATTTTTCATTAAAATTGCAGATGTACGATGTACTGGCCCGATGGGATCGGTCGTAACTGGGGAGTTTAACGATCGAACTCTTTGGGTAGTTGAATGCACTTATATAACTGAAATGTTGAAATAATAATAATAAATAATTGGGAGAATGATCTCGCAAAATAATTATATGAATGGGATCAGTAATGTAAAGTGATAAAAACCCAAGAAATGAAACAACAAACAATAAATGATTTGGAGGAAGGAATCGAAAATATAATTTAAATGGCTTAAAATTTCGCCATAGTAAAAGCAGATATTGAAATAAATATGCATCATAAAAAATTGTTAAAATAAATAATGAAAAGGAAAAATAGAAAATAGTTTGATCTTATAATTAAATGGCAAATAACAGAAAGTAGAAATAAAAGTAATTGAAAGTTCGAAATGAAAATAATAAAAATAAATATTATCGAGTTGTAATACTCTAAAGATAAAGTGATAATTAAAATCGTAATAAGGAACTCACGAAATAACACGGAACGAAATAAATTAAAATGTCTTGACGCATTGTTGTCAAATGATACATTTTATAAATCTATAAAAGTAATTGGTGAATAAAAACACCCAAAGAAAATGTATTATCACAGGCTAGCGAGCCAGAATTATGAAGATTAAATGATAGGAAGGCTGGGGTCTTACCGCTATAAATGAAATATTAATTTGAGATATTAAATAAACCGCGAATAACCAAGCAAGGAATCGTTGTTGCAAAAAGGGCCGAATAATAAATAAATGAAGCTAAAAACTAATAGATGTGCGGTAATCAGGATATAATTAATCGGGAGATGGAGAGTCTCATCGAAATATTGTGGGTGAAAGATTCCCCTTTCTGTATTGTTGTTGTATGTAAACGTCGTGTTGTATTGGGTAGGTGAAATTCCCATAATCTGTATTGCCATATTGAAGCGTTTAAAATAATAGTTACATTGTAAGTCCGATCAGGCTGTGTTAAATGAATATTGTAGGCCAAAATCGTCGAAAGAAATATACATATGAGACAACGAGGGCATTGTTTTAAATATTATAGGCCATAATCGTCGAAATAACGCGTTGTAAGTGAATATACATGTGAGACCTTGAGACATTGGTATATATAAAGGTTGTAGGCAATAATCGTCGTATGAAATTTGCAAGTAAGACCGATAACGGCATTGTTATGAATAATATTGTTAGAAGGCGTCATACAAATTATGATTAAAGTTGGTGTAGTCAACTATTAGGCATCCTCTCTGGAATAAGTTATAAATATCCTGTAAGAACGAAATATAAATAATGATAATAATAATAATAATAATAATAATAATTAAAAACAGGAACAAATAGTTGTTTTAGAAGTGAAACGAAAGTCTTGGTAAATCATATGGTTAAAAAATAAACAAAGTTGTAACCGTGGTGGCTGGCTAGACGCCATAAATCAAGCGAAGTGTTACCAGAGGGGCGAGGCAGCTGTTAGCGCCCGACCTACCGTAATGAGTGTGTGAGACAGAAAGTTAATGGGTTCCGCGGTCAAGTATAGGTCTGTCAAAGACTAATAATAAAAAGGGCATTATGTAAAAGTTTTTATTAAAAGATGCAAACAGAAATTAACTTATAAAATCACAATGCTGGGACGGAGACCATTCTCCAGAATATAAGTTTGAAGCATTTACATCAATTTTGACGGGTTGTGTCAAACACTTTTATTGTAAATAAAAGGATCCCTTCCTCAAAAAGAATGAAAGAACGGGTTGTGAAAAATACAGTTGAGAGATGAATAAAGGTCCCACAAAAATAAATAACACACTGCATGGTACGCTGCAAAGAAATATCACCTGATGCATGAGAGTGGAACTGGTGGAACAAGGGTTCGATTCACAGACATGGCATGTTTCTTGTACAGTATTTTAAATGTGTAAAATCTAAGGCTTTGTGGAGAATTACTAGTAAGGTCCAAATGACTAAATAAGTGATAGATAAATGATAATTGTGTAACGTAAAGAAAGCCAGAAGGGTAAATATTGAAATGAATATCAATGTCCAAAGCCTTGGAAAGTTATATGACTTGAATGATAGGCGCGCTTGACGCCTTAGTAAAATATACTACAAATAATTATAAGTAGATCTAAGCAAGACTAAGTGGTTACAAAGTTCATAAAATAATGAAATGACATTATAGTGATCTTGATAAATTTTAACAAAGTGATTAATTTTTTGTTTTGAATGACACTTGAAGAGACTATGCCAAGTGATTAATTTTTAGTTTGAATGGCACTTGAAGAGACTATGTCAAGTGATTGATTTCTTTTAACACATTTTGAGTGACACTTGAAGGAACTATGCCAAGTGATTGATTTTTCTTACATGTTTTTGAGTGAATATATTTTTCTTTTATGAATTAAATTCTGTAAAATTATAATGTTGTGTTTTTCCTCAAATCCTTGTGAACCTTGAGAATTCCATATCAGATGTTTAATCAGCGGTGGCGGGAACGTACCATACCCCGAAACCGCAAGAGCAAAAGCCGAGTGCTGATTAATCATCATCCGTGTAAACGGGCACAGTATCAGTGTCTATATTTGTCTCTGTCGTTCAGATTTTCAATTATCAGTTATCAGAATACTACTATTAAGGCATATTCACACGTTTTAGTTCAGAATGTTCTTTACATTAATACCGCACTATATCTTGGTGATTTTTAAATAGTTTATTTACCAGAAATGTTTTTAGTCAATTGAATGAATATGTCCAAAAAACATCAGGCGTAGATAAAAGGAAGAAGGGACACTCATAAAGGCAAAACATTTAGGTCTATTAATGCTAGTCTAATTTATACAGTTCTGTTTTAAGGTTGTGGTCCCCATTCTTGTTTATTATTATTATTATTATTCAGAGGAAACTGTAACACCTTTTAAATAACAGTAAATAATTACGAACCTTTAAAAAATCGAATAACTTAACATTCTATTCTCGTGCAGAGAAAATTATTTGTAAAACTGTGCGTGTATAATTAAATGGGAGCCTTAATTTTCTACACCTACAATAAAAACTATTCATAACTTACCGAAGATGTATCCAGTTTTGCCTTCTTCATGACAAAGCGGTCGATCGTCCTAACACTCGCTAATGTGACAAGAAGAAGAAAGAAAGGAGCAACTATCAAACAACTCGACTTTTCCCCAATGCTACCACTTACAAACTGTATCTCTCCTCTCTCTCTCTCACACACACACAACCACCTTAAATCCCGACTGTTGCGACAATCAACCACGCTGCGCCAGTTTTGTAGCCTGGGACAGTTTAAAACACTGCTATTTCCCGGAAACGGAAATTAAAAGCTGTCAAGAGAGTGCAAGCTGACAAGCTATAACAGGCCCTCTCCAGATAGGTCTCTTCCTAATTGGCAATCTCCGAATTTCTTGCTAGACTTTTGTCATCGTCACCTGGTTGTATCCCCAGTAATGAGGCACCTACTGTTTTTGGAAAATCCCCCACGTCCCAATCCTAATTGCTATCCTGTTATTTCAGCTCCTCCAAGCAGTGCAGACACGGAAATGATAACTGGCCGTGCAGAGATTGTTAGTAGGTCTACATACTTTGTCAACGCATTTACTGTATTTAACATTTCCTTGTAGGTTCTAAATTTGTTCGATCCGTTAGAAAATATGAAGGCTTATGCCCACCCCAATTTCTGGATTTATTTTGGAGGGGGCCCGGCCCCTCCGGCTACGCCACTGCAACACACACTTCCCTCTTTGTCCCCTGTCTGACGATATTGGTTATCGTGTTGGCAGCATGGACAAGCTGTTTCTCTCAGTTCAACCGTGTTCCTCCTCGCCACTAACTTTACATCTAATTTGGGTGAAATGGCAGAATTATAATTTCCTTCTTCATAGCCTACTGTTTCATTTCATAGAGAAGCTGCATCGTCCACCATCGCATGTATTTTATCTCACGTGGCAAGCTATTCTGCAGCCAAGTCGGATAAAACCACTCAGTGCCTTTTGAGCCATTTATTCTCACTGAGCAGATATGAATATGCCACGAACTGATGATTTTTATTGCTACTTACTTCCCCCTTATTGCTTAAATACCACAGTAAAACTGTATCCCTTAATTGGCATCTTCTTTTCTGGAAACTGCCACTTAAATCTTTCTGTCCCAATTACCTTGCCCTTGTCTTTATTTCCCCTTAGGGAAAGCGATTCAGAACATGGAATATAAGCAGCCGCTGCTAGAATGGTGCGGGCGCTGTTGGGGAGGGTGGTGCAGAAATGTCAGAGTTTGAAAAAAATATCACCTTATTACTATTTAACCCTACCCTATATATTAATTCTATATATCAGTGAGCTGGGGGAGAGTATAGCCATATATTAACAAGTTGAAACCAATATCTACCTACTTGTACAGTTGCGCCTCTTTCACTGACCACCCGCCCTTGTCTTGGCATTCGTTGTCAAGCTTGTGCATGTGGGTTGTGATTTATGTCTGTGTGGCGTTGAAACTTCTTTCTTGGAACGTTGCTATTGTTGAATCGGGTAATCTCTGAGTATCTTCTACTAAATGTAATGTAGGATATGACGTTAGAAACAACGTCATGTGATGCATGTTTTGTTTGCGTAGATAATAATCATACCTAAGCGCGACTTACATCCTATAAGCACACAAAATTACATTTATTCTAGGAACGTTATAGTAATATTCACTGGAGTGTTCCAAAGATATTAGATTATTATTTAGCGCATGGCTTTTAGCGCCGAGAGTGTCCTAGAACATGTTTGGCTCGCCGGAGGCTATAGCTTCTTCAATGCGGACACCCATGTGGTGAGCTACAAATTCCGTTCATTTTCAGGTAGTTCCACCTTTCGCTACAAGATGTCACTGACACCTAGCAATGAACGTTGGAACTTTGATAGAGCGTATCAACGAAATCTAACCTAGAAATTTGGCTTCACACAATTTAGTTAGTGGATGGATCTTTTACATGCCATAAATCTATGGCATGGGCCCGTTGGCTTTACTTCCCCTCCGAAGGAAGGCATTCTGAAGGATCATAACGCTTTTAAAGAATCCGACGACTTAGGCCAGGATTGAACCAGCGAACTTGGGCACAGAAGCTCAGCATGCTACCAACTACGCCACCAAAGCCGCTAGGATTCGAATAATATTATAAGAACAGAGACCGTGCCATGGACAGGTCGCCAGATTACAACATGTTGGACTATTGATTTCAACACCGGGTTGGAAAGCCCTGGCTGCTGTCATAGCATTACTTGCTTACGCATTTGGCAAGAAACCTTAGTTGTGATAATTAAGACTTGCTGTGAAGTACTGTAGCCTACCTCGTATCACGTGAACAGGATTAGGTATAGAACAAAACATTTAATTTGCCGTGCGATTTTTACTTGTGGGGGAACCTCAAACAAAAGGAAGCCGATACACAAACAATCCGCGCACTCTGGAGGCTCTCAATATCAGTGAGGATGAATTACAGCGAGTGAACCAAAATTTCCTACGGCGGTGCAACGAGTGTTTAGAAAATGAAGTGCAGCATTTTCAGCAACTACTCTGAAACTTATATAAGTAACTATGATTATTAAATACGTTAAAAAGTGTAAATGTGTTAACTAGTTGGGCGCTACGCGGCTGCTAGCACTATTGCCTTGCTCGACACGCTGCAATATAAGATGCCCAGCCTTACAGGGGAGGGTGCGACACAATGAGCTCTCGTACCCCCTGGAAACCTTTCTAGGGCCCCCTCTGAATATACGATTCACAGCCATAACACAGGGGAGGGGGCGCCGCTATGAGCTCTCGCACCCCCTGGAAAACTTTCTAGGGCCCCCTCTGAATATAAGATGCCCAGCCATGCAGGGGAGGGGGCGCCACCATGAGCTCTCACACCCCCTGGAAAACTTTCTAGGCCCCCCTCTGAATATAAGATGCCCAGCCATGCAGGGGATGGGGCGCCACCATGAGCTCTCACACCCCCTGGAAAACTTTCTAGGGCCGCCTCTGAATATAAGATGCCCAGCCATACAGGAGAGGGGGCACGACAATGAGCTCACACACCCCCTGGAAACCTTGCTAGGGCCCCCTCTGAATATATGATGCCCAACCATACAGGGGAGGGGGCGGCACAATAAGCTCTCGCACCCCCCTAAAAACGTTGCTAGGGCTACCTCTGAATATAAGATGCCCAGCCTTACAGGGGAGGGGGCGCCACAATGAGCTCTCGCACCCCCTGGAAACCTTGCTAGGGCCCCTCTGAATATAAGATGCCCAGCCATACAGGGGAGGGGGCGTCACAATGAGCTCCTGCACCCCCTGGAAACCTTGCTATGTCCCCTCTATATAAGATGCCCAGCCATACTGGACAGGGGGCACCACAATGAGCTCTCGCACCCCCTGGAAACCTTGCTATGGCCACTCTGAATATAAGATGCCCAGCCATACAGGGGAAGGGGCACCACAGTGAGCTCCCGTACACCCTGGAAACCTTGCTATGGCCCCTCTGGATATAAGATGCCCAGCCATACAGGACAGGGGGGCACCACAATGAGCTCTCGCACCAACTGGAAACCTTGATAGGGCCCCCTCTGAATATAAGATTCCCAGCCATACAGGGGAGAGGGCGCCACAATGAGCTCTCGCACACCCTGGAAACCTTGCGAGGGCCCCCTCTGAATGTAAGATGCCCAGCCATACAGGGGAGGGGGCGCCCCAATGAGTTCCCGTACCCCATGGAAACCTTGCTATGGCCCCTCTGGATATAAGATGCCCAGCCATACAGGGGAGGGGGCCCCACAATGAACTCTCGCACCCCCTGGAAACCTTGCTAGGGCCACTCTGAATATAGGATGCCCAGCCATACAGGGGAGGGGGCGCCACAATGATCTCTCGCACACCCTGGAAACCTTGCTATGGCCCCTGTGAATATAAGATGCCCAGCCATACAGGGGCGGGGGCGTCACAATGATCTCTCGCACCCCCTGGAAACCTTGCTATGGCCACTCTGAATATAAGATGCCCAGCCATACAGGGTAAGGGGCACCACAGTGAGCTCCCGTACACCCTGGAAACCTTGCTATGGCCCCTCTGGGTATAAGATGCCCAGCCATATAGGACAGGGGGCACCACAATGAGCTCTCGCACCAACTGGAAACCTTGATAGGGCCCCCTCTGAATATAAGATTCCCAGCCATACAGGGGAGAGGGCGCCACAATGAGCTCTCGCACACCCTGGAAACCTTGCGAGGGCCCCCTCTGAATGTAAGATGCCCAGCCATACAGGGGAGGGGGCGCCACAATGAGTTCCCGTACCCCATGGAAACCTTGCTATGGCCACTCTGAATATAGGATGCCCAGCCATACAGGGGAGGGGGCGCCACAATGATCTCTCGCACACACTGGAAACCTTGCTATGGCCCCTGTGAATATAAGATGCCCAGCCATACAGGGGCGGGGGCGTCACAAGTATCTCTCGCACCCTCTGGAAACCTTGCTATGGCCCCTCTGCAAATATGATGCCCAGCCATACAGGGGAGGGGGCGCCACAATGAGCTCCCGCACCCACTGGAAACCTTGCTAGGGCCGCCGCTAAATATAAGATGCCCAACCATGCAGGGGAGGGGGCACAACAATGAGCTCTCGCACCACCTGGAAACCTTGCTATGGCCACTCTGAATATAAGATGCCCAGCCATACAGGGGAGGGGGCCCCACAATGAACTCTCGCACCCCCTGGGAACCTTGCTATGGTCACTCTGAATATAAGATGCCCAGCCATACAGGGGAGGGGGCGCCACAATGAGCTCCCGCACCCCCTGGAAACCTTGCTATGGCCCCTCTGAATATAAGATGCCCAGCCATACAGGGGAGGTGTCGCCACAATGAGGTCTCGCACCATCTGGAATTCTTGCTAAGGCCGCCTCTGAATATCAGATGCCCAGCCATACAGGGGAGGGGGCAAAACAATGAGCTCTCGCCCCCCCTGAAAACCTTGATAGGGACCCCTCTGAATATTAGATGCCTAGCCATATAGGGGAGGGGGCGCCACTATGAGCTCTCATACCTCCTGGAAACGTAGCTAGGGCCGCCTCTGAATATAAGATGCCCAGCCATACAGGGGAGGGTGCGCCATAATTACCTCTCGCTCCCCTCGGAAAACGTTCTAGAGCCCCCTCTGAATATAAGATGCCCAGCTATACAAGGGAGGGGGCACCATAGTGAGCTCTCGCACCTCCGGGAAACCTTGCTATGGCCCCTTCTTAATATAAGATGCCCGGCCATACAGGGGAGGGTGCGCCATAATTACCTCTCGCTCCCCTCGGAAAACGTTCTAGAGCCCCCTCTGAATATAAGATGCCCAGCCATACAGGGAGGGGGCGCTACAATGAGCTCTCGCATCACCTGGAAACCTTGCTAGGGCCACCTCTGAATGTGAGATGCCCAGCCATATAGGGGAGGGGGCGCCACAATGAGCTCTCATACCTCCTGGAAACGTTGCTAGGGCCGCCTCTGAATATAAGATGCCCAGCTATACAGGGGAGGGGGCACCACAATGAGTACTTGCACCTCCTGGAAAACTTGCTAGTGCCCCCTCTGAATATAAGATGCCCAGCCATACAGAGGAGGGGGCACAACAATGAGCTCTCACACACCCTGGAAACCTTGCTAGGGCCGCCTCTGAATATAAGATGCCCAGCCATACAGGGGAGGGGGCACCACAATGAGTACTCGCATCCCCTGGAAACCCCGCTAGTGTCCCCTCGGAATATAAAATGCCCAGCCATGCAGGGGAGGGGGCACCACTATGAGCTCTCACACCCCCTGGAAACCTTGCTAGGGCCACCTGTGAATATAAGATGCCCAGCCATTCAGCGGAGGGGGCACCACAATAGGCTCTCGCATCCCCTGGAAATTTTAATAGGGACCCTTCTGAATATAAGATGCCCAGCCATACTGGGGAGAGGGCGCTACTATGAGCTCTCAGAGCCCCTGGAAAACTTGCTAGGGCCCCCTCTGAATATAAGATGCCCAGCCATACAGGGGAGGGGGCGCCACAATGAGCGGTCGCTCCCCTGGGAAAACGTTCTAGAGTCCCCTCTGATTATAAGATGCCCAGCCATACAGGGGAGGGAGCACCACAATGAGCTCTCGTACCCCCCTGGAAACCTTACTAGGGCCACCCCCGAATATGAGATGCCCAGCCATATAGGGGAGGGGGCGCCACAATGAGCTCTCGTACCCCCTGTAAACCTTACTAGGGCCCCCTCCGAATATAAGATGCCCTGCCATACAGGGGAGGGGGCGCCACAATGAGCTCTCGTAACCCCTGGAAACCTTACTAGCCCCCCCCCTGAATATAAGATGCCCAGCCATACAGGGGAGAGGGCACCACAATGAGCTCTCGCACCCCCTGGAAACCTTGCTAGGGCCCCCTCTGAATATAAGAAGCCCAGCCATACAGGGGATGAGGCGCCACAATGACCGGTCGCACCCCACGGAAAACGTTCTAGAGCCCCCTCTGAATATAAGATGCCAATCCATACAGGGGAGGGGGCACCAGAATGAGCTCTCGCACCTCCGGGAAACCTTGCTATGGCCCCCTCTTAATATAAGATGCCCGGCCATACAGGGTAGGGTGCGCCATAATTACCTCTCGCTCCTTCTGGAAACCTTGCTAGGGCCGCCTCTGAATTTAAGATGCCCAGCCATACAGGGGAGGGGGCGCCACAATGAGCTCTCGCACCTCCTGGAAAACTTTCTAGGGCCCCCTCTGAATATAAGATACCCAGCCATACAGGGGAGTGGGCGCTACTATGAGCTCTCGCACCCCCTGGAAGCCTTGCTAGGGCCGCCTCTGAATATAAGATGCCCAGCCATACAGGGGAGTGGGCGCTACTATGAGCTCTCGCATCCCCTGGAAGCCTTGCTAGTGTCGCCTCTGAATATAAGATGCCCAGCCATACAGAGGAGGGGGCACCACAATGAGCCCTCGCACCCCCTGGAAACATTGCTAGGGCCCCCTCTGAATATAAGATGCCCAGCCATAGAGGGGAGGGGGCGCCACAATGAGCCTTCGCACCCCCTGGAAACCTTGCTAGGGCCCCTCTGAATATAAGATGCCCAGCCATACAGGGGAGTGGGCGCTACTATGAGCTCTCGCACCCCCTGGAAACCTTGCTAGGGCCTCTCTGAATATAAGATGCCCAGCCATACGATGGAGGTGGCGCCACAATGAGCTCTCGTACCACCTAGAGACCCAACCGAATTTCGCCCAATATTGATCCCACTTTGCTCCCACTTTTCAACTCTTTTTTGCCCGCTTATGGTTGTCTTATTAGCCGGATTGAGTGTCGGCTTATTTGTCGGCCTATTTAGTATGAGTCGGCTATATTGACTATGTACACTGTTATGTAAAGACATAAATGTACTAGAATATATTTAATTGTCCAAACCGCGATAAAATGGAAATAATTTTTGTTTTAGTTATTTTGGAAGATCGGCTAAAGTGGACGACTTATTTGTTGGATTGAAGTCAATCAGGACATATTCTTCTTTGATTGGCTCACTTAAGGGCGCATCTCTTTACTAACACAATTCATTATTTTACAATTTAACACCAAAAATATGATTAATACGTTGTGTTCGGGAAGCTTTGGTGTGGAACAAATGGGATATAACAAGATGTTCAGTAAATAACATATAGCCTACTTTCTGTATTGGTAGAGTTATAACTCGTCCTTATCAAGGGGTTTATTTGAATGTATTTTTGATTAACGTTAAGAGTTGTATCTTATAATACCCTCTTCGTTTACTGAGCTTCGTTGTAATTTCTTCTTTGCACCCAGAGGAATTGATTAGATTATTAGAAGTGTACGCACGTGTGCCATATTGAATGTAAGGAATCGTTTATCTTGTGCATTCAACAGAGATAGCCTTCTTTGTGAGACTTCATATTTGCTGCGTTTCGACATTGTTACGGTAATAAATTGTTATTAATGTCTGAAATATTCAAGATGGCGACTGCGTGCTACATGCAGGGTGATAGTTTTGTGACAAATGCAAGAGAGAAATATAATATGTTTCGCCCTTCTTAAATATATCGTGATAATTGCACAATTGAATCCTTAGTTATTGAATTTGATTTTCTATAGTATGGTCAGCCACCATCAGGACAATGCTGGGGATGATCTGTTGCCTTCGGCATACAAAACCTACATACGGCCCTTCATTTGTGTTATATTTTGTCTTTAAAATATATATATAGTGTTATTTGTTTGTGTCTATTGTTATCTCAGGATGGCCACTGGGCGCTACATTTAGCTATATATGGATAATGGTAGTGACGTTCCTTGTATGTTGCTCCTCTTCAGTAAGTTTCATGCAAATTTTGCTTTATAACGTAAGTTACATTTATTCAAGTCTTAAGAGTACACCCAGCTGCCATCGTGAACAAATTGAATCGTTGGGTCGAAGGAAGCCATTTATTAGTTTCTACATAACGGCTAAAGTTTGTTGTTGCATTGTAAATATACTTTGCGTTATTCATTATCATATTCTTTATTTCCAAGATGGCCAACGCGCATTGTATTCAGAATGTTATGGCTTATTTCAGAAACGTCCTCTCTATGGTGGCTTATTTAACCTGAGGACGGTCGCTGTGGGTCATCATGACCCGCACGCTAACATTTCCGTTCATGACCCTCCACCAACGGTGACACAGCAACCTCCTTCCCAGTGCCTTCTTAAGTCCATCCCCTCTACACAATACAGCAGGCAGCATTTGGTTCGGGCATGGCAGTTCTCGAGGAAAGTAGTGTGCGGGTCACCACGACCCACCGCGAACTTTTATGTTCACATAAGAATTATTAGTAACATTTTACATTTGAGTACGTTTTCCTTGTTTCGGTGAAATGGTTGAGAGAGAAGCAGACCGTATTCGTTCTATGCTGAATGAATCATTGTCGGCAGAAACAGACATGAACTGGGTGGTAATGAAAGTGATGTAGAGACTGATGTCGATCCACAAGAAGAGATACAAGACGACCAAGCCCGGAACACAGATACGGAACAATGTTATGGCAGTAATGACGAAGTAGCTACTGAGGGTGAACATTCGGAAGACAACTCCACTTCAGATGATGAAATCCTACTGCTTGTATCACTTGGTTTTGACAATTATTAGTTTCTGTTAATTCTTTCTATATTTAATCGTACCAAAAGTATTTGTGTGAAAATCTTTGTAAATTTTAATATGGTGCCTGTTGAAAAATGAAATTTTAGGCTTTCTTCATGTTCTTAGAAGCCATTAGTGTAAAATTATTTCTGACTTTAACCATTATTCCAGAAAAGAATACCAACTTCGTATCGCATGCAATTAAGTGGAAGTTTTGTATTAATTATTTTAAAACAAATCTGTAGTTGTATAATAAGAACATAAATAAAGGTACGGTTGTTGTTATGTCTAAGATAATAGTAGGCTACTAACTGATGTACAAACAGAATTTTAAAAAGTGCAAGTCCTGACGAACATAATTAAATAATAATATGTGGGTCATGGGGACCCACCGCGACCTCTTTAAGATGCACTATGTGTGCGACCACTGCCGGGTTAATAATTATATTTCATAGGTATAGTTTTAGAATTCCAAAGGTTTTAAATGTCTTCGAAATCTCAAGACGGCCACTCTGCGAGATATTCTATGTGATAATCTATTGATGAATTATGGGCTCTTATACAGTGCTCACCTCTTGTCAAGTTTCGTCTTTATTAATTTATCTAATTCTGAGTTGTCAATTTTAATGTTCTTATATTTTGTGCAGCCGCCATCTTGGATATATGGAGACTCTGTTGTTTTGTTTTGGCCACACGAGGCCATATATACGGTCCTAACATATCACTCACATTTGTCATGGTAACTCTTAAGTGTTCAGAGATGTTTATTTATATATTTTTTAGTTTCAAGATGGCGGCAGCACGTAGCATGTTCTCTCATATACTCGTCACGTTCATAACATAAAGTCTAATGCTGTAAATATTTCTTCATTGGACCATAGGTTATGATGCTTGCATGATACGCATGTCTGCAATCTTGAATTATTTACTTGATGAACTTAATGTTTGCACACATGATGCTTCGTACACAAAGGCATGTTATGCTAAAATTTGGTAGAGATCTGTCAATTAGTTAAATTGTAATTTTATTTCAGCTTTGATCATTTTGGTGATAGTAATTTTGATTTGCCTGGGTTGGCGGCAATATAAGACATGATACTGAGGTTTCTTTTGCTAGTGCTACCTCCAAATCGAATTTGGTTTAATTCGGTCTCTTCGTGTTTAAATGATACAGACACATGCCCTTCATTGTTTAAAAAGAATGAAAGTAGGCTGTTTTAGGGTAAGTCTCTCTTGCCACTTGCCTTGAAAATAGAGTCCAGTATCATCCTTCAAGCAGTTGTACTCTTCCTCTGCATTCTTTGCTCTGGCATGGTTTGTGACGATGTCTAACGACCATCGGAGTGTGTCTTCGTTCTTCAAATCCTCTCCGTCGACATGTGCAGCAGATAGTCAATATAGTTCTCGTTTGGCGGATATTGGTTGGTAGCTGTTCTAGTTCGACTAAGGAAGATTTTCTATCTGCAGACCAACCCTAGATCGGAATGTTTTGCCATGGTTTCGTCTCAGCCTCAAAGATAAATTTCAGCAAGGGTTTAACCAACGCCAGCTAGACTATATGGCCTCCGCACTGGGAAGCACGTTCGCCAAGGGTATTCATACCTCCCGGCCCGAGCAAACGATACTTCTACTCGCAGAAAACGCTTACAATGTTGGAAATAATGTACTGTAAATGATCACAGCATTGTCTGCAAAATCTTATTATAGAATATAAGCATTTTTCACGACAAACATATTTGAGTTACCCGGACATAGTAGATTTACTGTATCTTCTTCCTTGCCTTACATTGGAGCTTGAACTATGAAACACCTTCCATATTGAGGAAGGAAAAGAACAAGCTACATCATACAAAAAAGCACGTAATTATTACGATTATGATCATAATTATTTTATTACGTTTTCACAGATCGAGATTTCACATATCTTTCTCTTCCCATCAAACTCTCTTTAAGAGCTTCTTGAATATTTTGTTGGTCAATGTTTTGTCTCTTAGCTTTCCTTGTAGCTAGCAGGTGTACTTAACCCGCCGTTAGGCGCGTGGGTTAGCTTTCCTTGTAGCTTGCAGGTGTACTTATCCCTCCACTAGGCGCGTGGGTTAGCTTTTCTTGTAGCTAGCAGGTGTACTTATCCCTCCACTAGGCGCGTGGGTTAGCTTTCCTTGTAGCTAGCAGGTGTACTTAACCCTCCGTTAGGCGCGTGGGTTAGCTTTCCTTGTAGCTTGCAGGTGTACTTAACCCTCCACTAGGCGCGTGGGTTAGCTTTCCTTGTAGCTAGCGGGTATACTTATCCCTCCACTAGGCGCGTGGGTTAGCTTTCCTTGTAGCTTGCAGGTGTACTTAACCCTCCGTTAGGCGCGTGGGTTAGCTATCCTTGTAGCTAGCAGGTGTACTTAACCCTCCATTAGGCGCGTGGGTTAGCTTTCCTTGTAGCTTGCAGGTGTTCTTAACCCTCCGTTAGGCGCGTGGGTTAGCTATCCTTGTAGCTAGCAGGTGTACTTAACCCGCCGTTAGGCGCGTGGGTTAGCTTTCCTTGTAGCTAGCAGGTGTACTTAACCCGCCGTTAGGCGCGTGGGTTAGCTTTCCTTGTAGCTAGCAGGTGTACTTAACCCTCCGTTAGGTGCGTGGGTTAGCTTTCCTTGTAGCTAGCAGGTGTACTTAACCCTCCGTTATGTGCGTGGGTTAGCTTTCCTTGTAGCTAGCAGGTGTACTTAACCCTCCGTTAGGCGCATGGGTTAGCTATCCTTGTAGCTAGCAGGTGTACTTAACCCTCCGTTAGGCGCGTGGGTTAGCTATCCTTGTAGCTAGCTGGTGTACTTAACCCTCCGTTAGGTGCGTGGGTTAGCTTTCCTTGTAGCTAGCAGGTGTACTTAACCCTCCGTTAGGTGCGTGGGTTAGCTTTCCTTGTAGCTAGCTGGTGTACTTAACCCTCCGTTAGGTGCGTGGGTTAGCTTTCCTTGTAGCTAGCAGGTGTACTTAACCCTCCGGTAGGTGCGTGGGTTAGCTTTCCTTGTAGCTAGCTGGTGTACTTAACCCTCCGTTAGGCGCGTGGATTAGCTATCCTTGTAGCTAGCTGGTGTACTTAACCCTCCGTTAGGCGCGTGGGTTAGCTTTCCTTGTAGCTAGCAGTTGTATTTAACCCTCCGTTAGGCGCGTGGGTTAGCTTTCCTTGTAGCTAGCAGGTGTACTTAACCCTCCGTTAGGCGCGTGGGTTAGCTTTCCTTGTAGCTAGCAGGTGTACTTAACCCTCCGTTAGGTGCGTGGGTCTGGTGGCCCCACTTCTCAGTGATCGTTCATTATTTCAACTTTATACTCCCTATATCGTAGTTTTCATTTTCAACAATTGATAACAGTGATTCATCACTAACAAAAGGATTCCAACATTAAAATTCAGTAATAGTAGACCATACTACACAAGAATATGGGCCGTGTCTGAGTAACCATCCATGCTTCCTTGTTCCACTTCGCGCCATCCTTGCTTAAAACTGTAATCTGTTCTTGATGTTGATACTTTAGAGGCTTTGCGACATCGTAGTCATGTAGCCCCGTGTACTTGGGTGTGAGTCTGGTAACCTGTAACATTGTGACGTCTCTAGTAGTGTGTGTATTTGTAATTCAGGCAGGATTTGGGTAGTAAGTGGCCGTGGCCTTCAGTTAGGTACTATCCTTGCATTTGCCCGGAGTAGAAACTACGGAAAACCACTTCTAGGATGGCTGAGGTAGGAATCGAACCCGCCTGTTCTTCACGAGGCTAAGTGTACCTACCCTGTTCCAGCCCTCCGATGAAAATTAAATTTCTAGGCAGAGCCGGGATTCAAACGCGAGCCAGTCAGCCAAGAATGCTGGCCACTGCGCGAAGAGGAAGACGTATAATAAGCTAATAATAATGGCCTACTTACCAATAAAATATAAACCGTCATCCACTTTCTCGCTCCTGATCAATTTCATGGTCAGTATCCGAGTCTTCAGATCTTGTTTCAACTTTGTGTTCTGTATCAGAATCACCATTCTCTTTGGAATTATCACCAACTAGCGATTCGCTATCTTTAAGCAGAAGCCAACATACTTCATCTACATCCTAAGGTTTTCGTAAGTCGTATATCTCTTTACTTATATTCACTGAAGCAACGTGATGTACCATTAATTCATGGCCCGTGCGCCACGAGCTGAGAACCCTCATACGGTACTTCGCAAAAGACCATATGGCGGGCGGCCATAACACCTCAGATGTGGGTCACCCGAGAATAGCCGATGTGTCGCAAGCGTCTACGAACGCTGGGAGGTAATGAAGAAAAAATGATATTGGTTCACAGAATCAATGACGACACAAGACATGAGGAACTATTATAATGTTTTAGAGTAAACTAGAGCGATTTACGCACTGAAAAATATATTAAACAACTTTCCAGAATACTAGAAAGTGTATGCAAGTATTCAAAACGTTATAAGAAGTTATAAATGATAAAAGATGTGTATACATGGCAGTCCTAAAGACGGCGTTTGAACTAGGATATCTTAGAGTAGGGAAGGAAGCCCTCGTGAGGGAGCAACTCACCACCATAAATCAGAACGCATTATGTTTCCGTTCAGGAAATTTTTACACGGAAGTGCTTGTCATTAGTCGAGTAGTGAAATAAGTGGAATAATGGACTCTGTTATAATACCGTACTCTGCTTTATACTTTGAACCAGTATGCAGTACGGAAATGTCAGTGTCGTGTTCGACTTTTAAGCGTTTGAGCGAAGACTATTGCTATTGCAGTGCCAGCGCGAAGTGATATGCGAACACGAAGCGAGAGACGCTGTTAAGGACAGCTTGTGTTAAACAAGATTATATTCAACTCTTGCTGACTTTTGAAGCTACGGACAGTTTATACAATATACACTGTATGTGTATAGGAACTATACCTTTCTCAAGTGCCATGTTTAACATGCAGGCATCAGGGGAAAGGATGAAGAGTATACCGTGATAATAGACATGCAAGGCTAAATTATGACATAGGCACTACATTCAGAGCATGGTAGAGATTACCAAAGACGGCAACAAGTAGCATGTGTTCTAAGAACACGCTATTCTCGCATAAGATGAAGCAATGTTTTGAGAACATGTTTTTCACATCTGCAATTGAGATGGGCCTAACATATGGTTGCTATCGAATGTCTCTCAGTTGTCACATACTGTTGTTTTCAGTCGGGAGGCGCGAGTGCGTGAATTCTTACCGCGAGGCCATTTCGTGCGTTATGCGGCCGCGGGGATGGAGTCTGGAGCCTGGTCGGAGAAAGGAGATCCTAGGTTCGACACTCGGACGCCCATGGAGGGGTATTATGTCCTGGTGAGGTGCATAATGGATTACCATGACATGATAATATCCTTTTTTGATCATCGCTACGAAGCCTGGCAGAAGGTAGAAGACTTACAACGTTATTAGTAGTGGCTAGCGGGGTATTTGAAAGTAACCATAGTTGCCATATTTCCTTAAAATTGTAGCATGGATGGACAGAAGTTTAGGTTCGATGCTCTGTCGACTCTGACTTCTTGGCCAGCCTGGATTTTGATTTGCGTTAACCAAATGCATCCAATTTTGTGTACCTTTGGTAACTATATTTGATTCTAGTAATTTTTATTTTATTTTATTACATATTTCCATTGCCGCGAAGACTCATCACAGGGGAAGATCTATATTTTCGAGAGAGATAGGAACTATTTTGTGTCTAATGCACATTGTTTTTTTCGTGCACTTGAGCACTTTGATATTTTGTTAGGATTATGAAAGTGTCTTTGCTACACTTACACATGAGCTACGTTGATGAAATTAATTTTCTGTTTTAAGAAATTACTCAAAAATATTTTAAATGTCATTTGGGTATAGAAGTTTTTCTGAGGATAGATTAGAGGATAACTATGATTAGTTATTTTTCTGTAAGACTTCATAACTCTCTATAGAGCGAGAGATACACACATCAAAAAAAGTTTTGCATCACCTCGGTTCCAAGAGTTCCGGAACCTTTAAATACAAAGGGAATAGAGATCAACACAAACAACATTTCAGCTCGTTTTATTGCTCATGAGACCCACACATTGCATGTTGTACCATCATACAGCTAGACTTTCAGCATTTGTGGTCCAGATTGCAGTACACACCACTACCTCTAATACCCAGTAGCACGTCCTCTTGCATTGATGCATGCCTGTATTCGTCGTGGCATACTATCCACAAGTTCATCAAGACACTGTTGGTCCAAATTGTCCCACTCCTCAACGACAATTCGGCGTAAATCTCTCAGAGTGGTTGGTGGGTCAAGACGTCCATAAACAGCCCTTTTCAACATATGCCAGGCATGTTCGATAGGGTTCATGCCTGGCGAACATGCTGGCCACTGTAGTCGAGCGATGTCGTTATCTTGAAGGAACGCATTCACACGATGTGCACGATGAGGTCGAGAATTGTCGTCCATGAAGACAAATGCCTCTCCAATATTCTGCCGATATGGTTGCACTATGGGTCGGAGGATGTCATTCAGGTATCGTAAAGCCGTTTCGGAGCCTTCCATGACCACCAGTGGCGTACGTCGGCCCCACATAATGCCACCCCAAAACATCAGGGAACCACCACCTTGCTGCACTCGCTGGACAGTGTGTCTAAGACGTTCAGCCTGACCAGGGTGCCTCCAAACACGTCTCCGACGATTGTCTGGTTGAAGGCATATGCGACACTCATCGGTGAAGAGAACGTGATGCCAATTCCGTGGGGTCCATTCAGCATGTTGTTGGGCCCATCTGTACCGCGCTGCATGGTGTCGGGGTTGCAAAGCTGGACCTCGCCATGGACGTCGGGAGTGAAGTTGCGCATCATGCAGCCTATTGCGCACAGTTTGAGTTGAAACACGACGTCCTGTGGCTGAACGAAACGCATTATTCAACATGGTGGCATTGCTGTCAGGGTTCCTCCGAGCGGCAATCCGTAAGTAGCGGTCATCCACTACAGTAGTAGCCCTTGGGCGGCCTGAGCGAGGCCTGTCATCGACAGTTCCTGTATCTCTGTACCTCCTCCATGTCCGAACAACATCGCTTTGGTTCACTCTGAGACGCCTGGAAACTTCCCTTGTTGAGAGCCCTTCTTGACACAAAGTAACAATGCGGACGCGATCGAACTGCGGTATTGATCTTCTAGGCATGGTAGAACTACAGACAACATGAGCAGCGTACCTTCGTCCTGGTGGAATGACTGGAACTGATCGGCTGTCGTACCCCCTCCGCCTAATAGGCCCTGCTCATGCATGGTTGTTTACATCTTTGAGCAGTTTTAGTGACATCTATGAACAGTCAAAGGGACTGTATCTTGGATACAATATACACAGTCAACGTCTATATGCCGGAGATCTGGGAACCAAGGTGATGCAAAACTTTTTTTGATGTGTGTATTACCGATACTGCCTAATGAATCAATAGTTCTTTCAAAAACATACTTCTGTTTTAATAGGATCATGGTGTAGGTAGTATTGCTAAATCATTCTCGAGTTCACCTGATTGGGGGGAGTGTTCATAATTACTTGAATTTGATCAATTTTCACTTTAATCCAGATCACATATTTCTTGTGACTTTTGATAGTTTGAGGCATTTCATATGCAGTTAATACTTATAATTCTACGATATTTGAAAGAACTGATTGGCAAAGCATTAATATTAAGCATTAATATTAATTATTAATAAATCCTAGTTCAGACTTCAAGAAAGTCTCAATTAATATTAAGAACAATTGTAATGAATAATGTGAGGCAAAGCTTAAAACCCAATAGGGTCATTTCCTTTGACATTTTCTATTTTTGACACAAGTGTGATTTACTTTAGTGTTTATATTCACGAAGTATGTGAATTATTTTGTGCAGCACTAAGGTGCAATAAAGATCATTGTAGGATCTATTTGGTATAGGGTCACCGGTTAGGAGGTGTACTCATCGTCGAGCATATTTTATAAAAAAAGCCGTTATAGTTATTTATGGATACACTGTTGAGAGTCATAAATGTTATGGAATCGTGCTAGTGAGAGCACATATTTGAGATTGTGTGATAATACACATCGAGCTTATCTAAGGTCAATCCTTACCCTGATAAATACACTGAGTAAAACACTGTGTTATAATAGTACAACGAGCCTATAATGGCTCTAATTAAGACGCGAGTATGTTTATAAAACAAGCGTAAGCGAGTTTTATAATTTCCATGCGAGTGTCTTAATTACCATTATAGGCGAGTTGCATACGACTGTTTACATTCTACGATAATTATAACTTTATTAGAAGTTTTAACATAAATATTCATAAATATCTGTTCAGTCACTAGAATTTTGTGATCGGGTGCTGCGCTGGGTAGGATATCTCTGTTTTCCAAGCTCTCTGGCTGACCGACGCATGTGCTCTGTGTGCTTAAATGCCATATCTGCAGATTGTGCACCGGTATTCAGTAAAACTGTCACCGAAGTCGTTTGAAGACAACGCGCTGTGTATAAATTGGATTTGGGTATATTAAGGTACAGTGCTATTTCTTGTCTCATATTCACCAGTTTATTTAACCGAACATATGGACGGTGCACTTTCGGTAATTTATAGAGACATGTTGGATTTTGAGTTCATGCGCGAAGGTATCCTTATCTAATTGGTCAAACAACGGTTTCTTGAGCTGTGATTGGTGGGAGAAACTGTTTCATAATGAAAAATAGTGTTATAATGACCATCATTATGATACAGTTTTCAGACACATAATAGTCAGGGTCGAACATAATAGTACATTATGCAACGCATACGCTCGTTTTATAAACATACTCGTGTCTTAATTACCATTATAGGTGAGTTGCATACGACTGTTTATGTTCGACTATAATTATCATAACTATTTTATATTCGAAGATAAATATTCATAAATATCTGTCGAGAGTTTTATGTACTGAACAGAGCACATGAGACACAGAGAATTCCTTGTATTTGACCATGGCCTTCTCGATTACCCCACTATGACACTAGGCAACGCAGTTTAAAAGGCCTTGAAACTCCACACAGGTGCGATGCTAACCTTATCTAATTGGTCAAACAACTGTTTCTTGAGCTGTGATTGGTGGGAGAAACTGTTTCATAATGAAAAATAGTGTTATAATGACCATCATTATGATACAGTTTTCAGACACATAATAGTCAGGGTCGAACATAAATAAAATTAAATAGTTGGAATTAACCCAAGAAAGTAATTAACAATTGTCAACAGATTCATAATGCAATTTATATTGATATTTTTTTCTACATGGATAGACAAATCGACACCTCTGATTAGCTTAGTTGTTTTTTTTAGATTACATCACAACTTAGGAATAGTGAATCCGATTAGTGAAACATACATTTGGGATGGAAGATCGAATCTAGTCTTGTAAAAATGTAAATGAGAGTACGCATTAGGTTTAACTCAACGTTCTGTATAAAATGTAATTATTTATTTTATTGTTGATTGATAATATTGAAACATGATAATTTATTAACTATGATAATTACGTCGATTTAGTCATTACATCGTCGACGACCAATTACAATTAAATATTCTTGTATAGATTTGTTGCATATGTGTGACACACATTTGTTTTCTTGCCACAGATGTAGGCATTACCAGTATTTTGTTACTGGCATTCAGTATATTCACCCAAGGTTTTGAGGGGTATTTTTTTCCTTTTAGAAGGAATGATAGGAACTTTGTCAAAATGTCATACTGTTTCTGAATAAATTGAATTTTATATTAAAATTCTTCTGAATGATGCTTTAAACAGATGATGGAAGGTTGTATTAGGAAGGCCACCGCTGGGTATTTCGGAATTGTCCACTCTCCCGAGGTGCTCCATTTATGGAAATCTCTTGTTCTCCGAGCCATTATGCGATTTTGGCCGGTCTTACCTAATGCCATCTTGTTAGATATAATTTATCCTTTTATCCCATTCACATTTTAGTAGGACCTAGGGGTTATTCTAGCCGGGGATTTTCAGGTTCTACAAACCGGCTGTCTTCGTGGGATTCAACAGGTGGTGGTAGGTAAATTCGGGCACAGTACCAAACCAAATAATCGCTCTTACAGCACCCCTACAACTCACTGACAGAATGTCACATCACTGGGCGCGCTGGGGCTACCATTCCCATATGATACAGCAGCTATTAAATGTTACATGTGTGGAGTAATTTTAAGCCTATTTTCATTCATGAAAAAAAAGGCTTATGAGATCACCCTTTTTCCGTGAGTATGTGTGCTTTTGTGTGTGTGTATCCCCCTAAAGATCTAAACGGCTGGAGCTATTTAAATGAAACTCGGTAAGTTTATAGTAAAATTATGGCCGACCCTGACCGGACCCTTGGAATATAATTATGTCCGACCAATCCAACATGGCGGATGTGTGAAATATATCACCGGCATTCTATATCTCCGAAACTATTACAGATATCACCCTGAATTTTTGTACGGTGATAAATAGCGCTACTTTAAGTTCAAAAATCGGTTAAGTAAAATACGAACTCCGCGGCCAAGCTAATTTGAAACATTTAGACAGACTTTTCTCGAGATTTTAGCATCCGAACGCTGTGTATCTTGATACATCAAATGACTATATATATTGAACCCTTATTGATCTACGATACAAAAGTATTCATAATTTATTATTATTATTACTGCAGCCCAGACAGTACTTGAGGAATTTACGAGAATAAAGGCAGGGTAGCGTGTCGCAATGATTGCCACAGAGTTGAGCTTGTAGCTATTCTTGAAGAACGGCCTGGTAAGCTGAGTTCAAGGCCAAATTGGGTAACAACTTGCACCAGGATTGGAATCATAAAGGAATGGTCACGAGTTACTTGCAACCGACCTAAGATTGAATCACCCAATCAGGAGAGACCACGCCAATATCACGCGATGGAAGGCGTCAGTGGTAAAAAGCGCGCGGAATTGATTATCTAAAGAACCGCCGATCGGAATTATCTCCGCACGAGTGCGATGAGACGTTTGATTTATTTGAAGAAGATTGATACTAGTCCCATCTGTGTGAGATGAAAACTCTGGAATTTTTTTCTAAATCCACCCCACTCTTCCGTACCCTGTGAGTTTCTAATAAATTGTTCGACGTGATGCTCTTCGATGTCTTTCTGTTCGTGAGCTCTGTGAGCTAACTTCACGCCCGTTTGCATAACGATTTTAACGCTCTGATATATTTGAAGTTATTTTATTTGTGAGCTCCGATGAGCTAAACTCACGCTAGTTTGCGTAGCAAATTTTTAACGCTCTTAATTATTTTGAAGTATAATACTTTGTGAGCTTTGTGAGCTAAATTCACGCCTGTGTGCGTGGTGATTTGAAACTTGTATTATTATCTTAAAGACAACTATATTTCAGCTCTTAGGGGCAAGACTTGTAAACGTTCTAATTAGCGCTCACCCGAGCGAAGGTCATGCAGAGCAGAGTAGGGATTACCGAGCGAGATAGCGACTGTGAGTCAGTCAGGCTTTAAAACTTGTATTGTCGAGCCAGTGACGTTGGACTCGAAGTGTGTATTTCATGTATATTTTTAAGTGTATTTTTCATGTGTGTATTGCGCGTGTGTGAGCGGTATTTAGGGAAAGTCTTCGTAATTAATCGCATAGGACTACTTGTGGGCGAATTTAGTAACCCACAAGCGATTATAGCCAGGCCAGATTATAATATCATTGAACTTTTCTTCCAAGGAGACTACATCAAGATGTCAAACGTGTGGTCAGGAGTTGGGATGTTGTCCGACGCTTCAACGAAGACGAATATGGAGTGCTAACTTTTCCATAGGGAAATGGGCTGAGATGGATGTCATAATGTTCTGCAAGCTGAGACGGTGACGTACAACAATTGATTATTCAATTATGTAGTTAGATTGGCGGGGGAACTTTTGTAAATAGTTCATTTTAGTCTTTTCTTGTTTTAGAGTGTTTTTTTCGTACCGGCACTAATTGTTTTAAATGTACGTTGGCGCGTGGCCAAAGTGTTTGTTGTATATTTGTTTTTCTTGGAGTCATATTTAATGTGCACGGCGCGTGTACGTGATATTTATCCATGCAATTGCAAAACCCGTTACATTCGATAAGTGGTGCTTTATTAAAGTTCATATTTGTGATAGGACAGGGAGGTAATTACCGTAAGATGTTTGCTGAACAGGTTATTAGTCATATTAGGGTTGCCAAGTGCAACGATTTAAGATGTAATTGTAGAACACCTTAGTTCTAATTTGATAGATTTTTTTGAGTCCATTTCAGGTTAATTAGTCACGGCGGGGAACGGTGGCGCCAGGAAGTGGAAAATATTTATGTCTTTTGATATCAGGGTCTGTCAAACCCATACGTGTGATTCTGTGTGTGTTACTGTGTCAGGTGAGTGTGTTGATTCTACGTGAAGAGGGGTAGAGGTCCTACCGCCCTCATATTTTTGTTGTTGTTGTATTTCTGATGGAAAGGCAGGGTGCTCTAGGGAGACCGCTGTACCTTGTTCATTATGCTGAGTCTTGGATTCCCTAGTGGAAATGCCGGGATATTTTGTTCTGACACACACACACGTATTATTGTGCTTTGGGGCACGCTTCTTCGATACACACGTGGCTTGACAGATATGCAGATTTCCACAAATCGCCCGTCTCGCCTGGTGACTTATTTTTGATAGGCAGTCCTTGTTCCGACTGGCCCCTTTAAGCTTTCAAGTAGCAAACCTGTTCATTGTGATGGTTATTTTTGAACCATAATTAATTGGGGGAGTTCGCCATGTGTGTGACGGATTGTTGCATGTTGTATGGATAGGATATTGTGTTAATAATGTAAATGTTGGCTTTGAGCCTAGTGATTTTGTTTATGACTCAATTCATGTAATATTTTTGTATGTCACACCTGTGTGGTGTAGTGGTAGTGTACTTGTAAATTTGACGGCGGTCATATGTGTATTTCTTTTATTGGTCACGTGTTAACTTACTTGTGTTGATTTGTGTGAGAAGTCCTAAGTTTTTAGGCAGTAATGTTTTTGCTACGGCAGTTTGATTCCAATTTCACGCGGAAATTTGTGTTGTATATTTTAAGTATAGGAAGTGTCGGTTTAGTTTTAAGTGTTGTATAGTTGTTCCCCGCGTCTGTCTAGCTCTAAGCAATGTGGATTCGTTGTCTGAATGTTTATTCTGGATGATGACGAATCATGCATTCGATTGTACACATCGTGAAGCATGCAGAACGACACGCGCGCATGCATTGTCACTTTTGTTGATTTTCTTAAGGACACTTTGTCCGTGTAATTAATCTCTCCAGAGATTTGGCCTAGTTTTGGCGTATTTTATTTTATTCAGTGGGAGTCTTTTGGGAGTTTGTTTTGTTAATTCTTTTATATAGTTAGGTGATTTGTTATTAAATTCATTTGTTTTAACCCTGGCTTCACTTTTTCCTGCATGTTATTTTGTTATATGTTACCCTGCATGTAAATGAAGCGCTTTAACAACAACTTACGATATGGACTGTTACACCCCCCGAAACTGAGTCTCATACGCTTGTTTGCAAGGGTTCATAAAACAAAAATGGCTGCCCAAGTGGGACTGTTGTTGTTGTTGCTTCGCTGATCTCATATTTATTTCGTTGAGAAATAATGCCAGGTCAAGCGGGCAAAGTAAATTCAGTAAATTGAGGCGATGTTGTACCGCCATGTGCATTAGTAAAATCACTGAGTTCCTAAAGTTAGAGATATTGAACAAGGTTAGAATTTGATATTGTATTTGTTATAAACCTGTTCTGGCGCCCGGCATTAAAATTAGAAAATTTGCATTTATTGAACTCAGTCAAAGTAGGAAGGTGTTGCCTTATATTTGGCATTTAATTAACTTTGGTTAATTGGTGTTTTTCGTAAATTCTGTTGGTTAGGAATTTAAAAGCAGATCACTAGGGGTTATTTTGTTGTTTGGGAATAAGAGTAATTTATTCAGTAAATTTTGTTACTGAAATTTTTATTAAATTAGAATCAGTGATATTTAATGTTATGACATGTATGCGTGTGGATGACTGAAATCTAGGTGCATGACCCTGTTTTCTCTGATTATATTTGTGTATTGCCTTATATTTGGCATTTAATTAACTTTGGTTAATTGGTATTTTTCGTAAATTCTTTTGGTTAGGAATTTAAAAGCAGATCACTAGGGGTTATTTTGTTGTTTGGGAATAAGAGTAATTTATTCAGTAAATTTTGTTACTGAAATTTTTATTAAATTAGAATCAGTGATATTTAAATGTTATGACATGTATGCGTGTGGATGACTGAAATCTTGGTGCATGACCCTGTTTTCTCTGATTATATTTGTGTATTGTGCAATGGCGAGTGTTGAGGAGATCAAGGCATTGTTGGAACAGATGTCCGCAAAAACGGAAAAACAGTTAAAGAACATGAAGGAGGAAATAAGCGAAGACAATGAGATACAATTAAATAAACAATTAAAAGAACAGTTAGAAGCTCAGCGTGAGCATAATGATAAACAATTAAAAGAACAATTAGAAATTTAGAGCGAGAATTGTGAAAAACAGTTACACGACATGAGCGGTAATATTTCGGTCCAATTAGAGGTCCAGAAATTGGACACTGATAAACAATTTCACGAATTAAATCACAGGTTAACAGAACAGGCGGTAACACAAACAGAGCAATTAGAGAAGATCACTAATGACATCAATCAGAGTGTTAGGGAGGTAGAGAAACTGGCAGGTGAGGTCGCAGAGAATAACGTCAAACAATTGGGTGAAATTAAAAAGTTGGAGGCGAAGTTTGACAACAAACTCGTACAATTTGACGAAATGGTGGGAGACAAATTAAAGCAAATAGAGGCAGCATGTGTCAATAACACCGCGGGAATAAAGAAAACACAAGATAAATTGCAGCTACAAATTAATTCAGTCGACAGCAACGTACTGGAATTAATAAAAGAAATGGATAAACTTGAGGTCAAGGCCGAAACAGAACGTAGGCACTTGCGTGAAAACTTAGAGGACCAATTAAGTAAAACACAGCAGGTCATAAGACAAGAGGTAGGAGAACAGCTCATTAAAAATCGGGATAATCTGGAAGACCAATTAATTAAGACCCAGCAGGTCATAAGAGAAGAAGTCGGAGAACAATTGCTTAAAACGCAAGAGGTTATAAGAGAGGAGGTTGGAGAACAGATACGAGAAGAGCTGGAAAAGAATCAGGAAAGGAGCGAAGAGAAAATTAACAGTTTGAAAAGTAGGATCCGAAGAGATTGGGAACAGCAGGCAAACGCAAATAAGGAAGACAGGCTGACAATTTTAAAGCGCTTAGGGGAATAAAACTCGAGAATGCAGGCTTTGGAGGAAGGCGTAAAAACCTAAATTACAAGAGCACTCAGATTTAATAATTAAAAACGAAATTAGATCATTAGAGATTGCTACATTAATTTCGGCTGAAAATATACCAGAAAAGCAGGGAAGCATTGGAAGTCCGGTAGGCTTGAAGTTGGCTGAGGATAACAGCCGGGGTCAAAGTCCCTAATTAACGAGCAACGCATTCCAAGAATACAGGGGAGAGACTTCCACACCACAACCAAACTTGGCACCCGCCCAAGTAATCCAAGTCATTAGGGGAAATGATTTCAAGCCCGATAAATTCAAGGAACACTCAGGAACCACTCCCAAAGCTTTTTTTACGACAGTTGACTGACTATTTCAATGATCAACATATCGGCCCCGAAAAACAGCTGAGACTCGTGGAGAAATTTTTAGAGGGACCAAGCTTAACCTGCTTTTAAGCTTTAAATACACTTTCACCGACATGGCTCAATTCCGAAAAGCGTTTTTAAAGAAGTTCTGGAGCCCTTCTTTACAGCAGGGGTTAAGAATGGACCTGTATACACGAAAATACCACAGCACGCATCCGACCAGATTTTCGGAATTCTTTAGCCAACAGCTGGTAAAATTCCGCGACTTTGACGACCCCCCTAGCGAGCAAAATATGGTTCTAACCAACGGGAAACAACTTCCCATGCACATTCAACAGCTGTTAGTAGCCGGAAATATTCAGACCGCAGTGCAGGCCGAAGAATTACTCCGACACCTAGACGAGACGAGTATGGTCAGTCCACAGACAGGAAGGAGAAATCTGGAATGTGTCAACACGGCAGAAGTGGTTCAGGGACTCCAAAATAGTCACAGCCAGGGGAACCAAACGAAAACTCAGTCCACAGGAACACAGTTTACACCGAGAAGGCAAGATTTCGATGGCCGGAACCAGTTCAACCAAAACAATCGAAATTTTCAGAATAACCGCGATAGATATAACCAAAACAACCAAAACCAGCACAATCAATGGACGTACCAGCGAGAATACACCAATTGGAGGGGAAACCAAAGGCAGGGTCGACCTTACCAAAGAAATGGAGATGGCAGGTGGAACAGCGTGAGGAACTATCGCCAAGAAAATAGGGGAGACTATCGCAACAATTGGGACGAGCGGTATGTCGAGTCACAAAAATACGTAGACCAATTAAATGCCGAAGAGACGGAAAAAGAGAAGTGGGGGCGTGCGATGGTTAATAGACAGAGCCCAGACAATCGTCAAGGAGAGGGGGCAGAAAGTTTATTGAGGCAACAGGAGAGGCGCGATGACAACCGGCGGAACACAACAAATGGGCCCCGGGATAAAAAAAACTTCAAATGAACTAAAAAATTATAGTCTGAAAACGGAGGACGCCAGGGAGCGAGAAGAGATGATCGTGGCCAATATAGAAGAGTGGGTAGCATTCCCGGACGATTGCCTGGAGGAAGTGGTGAAAGACCGAGAAGATGTCATCAGACAATTGCCAATTATTTACGCACATATTGGAGGTATGAGGGTGAGATGTTTAATTGACACAGGTAGCCAGGTGAGCTTAGTCACTGAAGTTTTGGGAAAAGAAATCGGAAGAAAACAAACTGTTCCAATTATGCCTGTACCGCTAATGAAAGTCAGAGGGGTTATTCCTGACAAGACCATCAATTGTAAACTGCAAGCATATTTAGACCTGGAAATATTGAACCTCACTTTTTCGCAAACATTCATTGTCATACCGAAGATGAACTATAACATAATATTGGGAGCCAACTTCATCTGTGATTTTCATGCTGTAATTGACTTACATAACAACGCTGTAAGTTTCAAACAAGTTGAGGGGTTGGATCACGTGGGTTTGAACATGGAAGAGAGTCCACTAGAGAGAGAGGCGAATACTTGGGTCATTAAAGAATGCACTAATGAGGTGATCAGAGATAAGAACTTGACGGAGGAGCGAGTAAGCCAGACAGCAGTGGTGGAAATTGACAGCCGAGATATTTCGCAGGAACTTTGGGTACTTTTGGCGGAAGAAGAAATTAGCGGAACCAAATTTGAAATTCTACTTCAGGAGCGACTTAAGGAGGCCTAGCGAAGAAGTATGAATGACATTCCGGCGAGGAAGCGCGCACACTAATTGGGTCATTGGAGTGTATACTCGAGCAGCTGAGTGGGATATTAAAGAGATGTTGTTGTTACTACTGTGAATATTGTTTTTGAAATCCAAATCAATTACTTGCTTCGAATTTCAAAACCTTGCTGAGGATAAATGAACCCTTAATGATCTACGATACAAAAGTATTCATAATTTATTATTATTATTACTGCAGCCCAGACAGTACTTGAGGAAGTTGACGAGAATAAAGGCAGGGTAGCGTGTCGCAATGATTGCCACAGAGTTGAGCTTGTAGCTATTCTTGAAGAACGGCCTGGTAAGCTGAGTTCAAGGCCAAATTGGGTAACAACTTGCACCAGGATTGGAATCATAAAGGAATGGTCACGAGTTACTTACAACCGACCTAAGATTGAATCACCCAATCAGGAGAGACCACGCCAATATCACGCGATGGAAGGCGTCAGTGGTAAAAAGCGCGCGGAATTGATTATCTAAAGAACCGCCGATCGGAATTATCTCCGGACGAGTGCGATGAGACGTTTGATTTATTTGAAGAAGATTGATACTAGTCCCATCTGTGTGAGATGAAAACTCTAAAAAAATTTTCTAAAGCCACCCCACTCTTCCGTACCCTGTCAGTTTCTAATAAATTGTTCGACGTGATGCTGTTCGATGTCTTTCTGTTCGTGAGCTCTGTGAGCTAACTTCACGCCCGTTTGCATAACGATTTTAACGCTCTGATATATTTGAAGTTATTTTATTTGTGAGCTCCAATGAGCTAAACTCACGCTAGTTTGCGTAGCAAATTTTTAACGCTCTTAATTATTTTGAAGTATAATACTTTGTGAGCTTTGTGAGCTAAATTCACGCCTGTGTGCGTGGTGATTTGAAACTTGTATTATTATCTTAAAGACAACTATATTTCAGCTCTTAGGGGCAAGACTTGTAAACGTTCTAATTAGCGCTCACCCGAGCGAAGGTCATGCAGAGCAGAGTAGGGATTACCGAGCGAGATAGCGACTGTGAGTCAGTCAGGCTTTAAAACTTGTATTGTCGAGCCAGTGACGTTGGACTCGAAGTGTGTATTTCATGTATATTTTTAAGTGTATTTTTCATGTGTGTATTGCGCGTGTGTGAATGGTATTTAGGGAAAGTCTTCGTAATTAATCGCATAGGACTATTTGTGGGCGAATTTAGTAACCCACAAGCGATTATAGCCAGGCCAGAATATAATATCATTGAACTTTTCTTCCAAGGAGACTACATCAAGATGTCCAACGTGTGGTCAGGAGTTGGGATGATGTCCGACGCTTCAACGAAGACGAATATGGAGTGCTAACTTTTCCATAGGGAAATGGGCTGAAATGGATGTCATAATGTTCTGCAAGCTGAGACGTTGACGTACAACAATTGATTATTCAATTATGTAGTTAGATTGGCGGGGGAACTTTTGTAAATAGTTCATTTTAGTCTTTTCCTGTTTTAGAGTGTTTTTTTTTCTTACCGGCACTAATTGGTTTTAAATGTACGTTGGCGCGTGGCCAAAGTGTTTGTTGTATATTTGTTTTTCTTGGAGTCATATTTAATGTGCACGGTGCGTGTACGTGATGTTTATCCATGCAAATGCGAAACCCGTTACATTCGATAAGTGGTGCTTTATTAAAGTTCATATTTGTGATAGGACAGGGAGGTAATTACCGTAAGAAGTTTGCTGAACAGGTTATTAGTCATATTAGGGTTGCCAAGTGCAACGATTTAAGATGTAATTGTAGAACACCTTAGTTCTAATTTGATAGATTTTTTGAGTCCATTTCAGGTTAATTAGTCACGGCGGGGAACGGTGGCGCCAGCAAGTGGAAAATATTTATGTCTTTTGATTTCAGGGTCTGTCAAACCCATACGTGTGATTCTGTGTGTGTTACTGTGTCAGGTGTGTGTGTTGATTCTATGTGAAGAGGGGTAGAGGTCCTACCGCCCTCATATTTTTGTTGATGTATTTCTGATGGAAAGGCAGGGTGCTCTAGGGAGACCGCTGTACCTTGTTCATTATGCTGAGTCTTGGATTCCCTAGTGGAAATGCCGGGATATTTTGTTCTGACACACACACACGTATTATTGTGCTATGGGGCACGTTTCTTCGATACACACGTGGCTTGACAGATATGCAGATATCCACAAATCGCCCGTCTCGCCTGGTGACTTATTTTTGATAGGCAGTCCTTGTTCCGACTGGCTTTCCAGTAGCAAACCTGTTCATTGTGATGGTTATTTTTGAACCATAATTAATTGGGGGAGTTCGACATGTGTGTGACGGATTGTTGCATGTTGTATGGATAGGATATTGTATTAATAATGTAAATGTTGGCTTTGAGCCTAGTGATTTTGTTAATGACTCAATTCATGTAATATTTTTGTATGTCACACCTGTGTGGTGTAGTGGTTGTGTACTTGTAAATTTGACGGCGGTCATATGTGTATTTCTTTTATTGGTCACGTGTTAACTTACATGTGTTGATTTGTGTGAGAAGTCCTAAGTTTTTAGGCAGTAATGTTTTTGCAACGGCAGTTTGATTCCAATTTCACGCGGAAATTTGTGTTGTATATTTTAAGTATAGGAAGTGTCGGTTTAGTTTTAAGTGTTGTATAGTTGTTCCCCGCGTCTGTCTAGCTCTAAGCAATGTGGATTCGTTGTCTGAATGTTTATTCTGGATGATGACGAATCATGCATTCGATTGTACACATCGTGAAGCATGCAGAACGACACGCGCGCATGCATTGTCACTTTTGTTGATTTTCTTAAGGACACTTTGTCCGTGTAATTAATCTCTCCAGAGATTTGGCCTAGTTTTGGTGTATTTTATTTTATTCAGTGGGAGTCTTTTGGGAGTTTGTTTTGTTAATTCTTTTGTATAGTTAGGTGATTTGTTATTAAATTCATTTGTTTTAACCCTGGCTTCACTTTTTCCTGCATGTTATTTTGTTATATGTTACCCTGCATGTTAATGAAGCGCTTTAACAACAACTTACGATATGGACTGTTACATCACCCGAAACTGAGTCTCATAAGCTTCTTTGCAATGGTTCAATATATTAATGCACTGACATATAATTTAGTTCAATTATTGTTTACATAACCTCAAGAAGGCGGCGGTGCGAAATTTTAGAATGTTTTTTTTATTTCTTGTGTTCTAATCATGCGATCGAAGTCAACGTTTGAATAATGAACCTACGCAATAATGATCATCTAATAGTACATAACTCTATGGTCTACAAATATATTAATCCAACATGGCGACCATCTGAAATATTTAGATATTTAGATAGAATTCTTTCAATAACCTGGTGAGCACAAATCCAACATGGCGGCGACGCGAAATGTAAATATTTAAGTGGCGTTTCTCACGATTTAACCATCCGAGTGCAGTGAAACATGGAGTGGTTTATGCTTATACATATTTGAATCCACTGGCTTATAATTTATTTCATTTGTTTTCATATCCACAAGATGGCGGCTGTGCGTAATTTTAAAATCTCGTTTTTATTATTTCGTATGTCCTAATAATACGATTGAACTTTGAACAATACACCTACAAAATAATCCCTATATAATCTTATATATATCTTTATATATATATATTATTCTTCGACACGTGTGTATGTGACTGAACTCCTCCTAAACGCCTGGGCCGATTTTGATGAAATTTTGTATGAATATTAGGGTGGGCCCATGTAAGGTTTAGATACACAATTTGACCAGATAGGTGGAATTTTAGAATTTTAGAACCACAATTTACACACAAATTAAAACCACAATATACAGTCATAAACAGTCGTCATGGAAACCGCTAGCCTTAGTGAAAAGTGATCCTTTTGGGCTGTGTGTCTCTGCACGTAGAGCCACCTGGTCGTAACCTGTGCAACTACCGTCATACACTCCACCCATGGCGGAAAGTTGTGTTTTGTACCAAAGGTGGCAGTGATGTCGAATTCTGTTTGTCTCTGCACGTTAGAGCGTTTCAAAGTTCCGTATGCGTTCATATACCATTAATCCGATTGCAATGAAACTTGTGTGAGATGTTGTGTACACTTACGTGAGGGTTTCTAACTTAGTAAATCCATTTCACAGGAGGTTGCGCAAGAGTCGATTCAACAAATGAGCGACGACGCGCGAAGCGTTTCAATGAAGTCCCGTATGCGTACAAATACCATTCGTCCGATTACGATGAAACTTGGGTGAGATGATGTGTACACCCTATGGAAGGTTTCTGGCTTAATAAATCCATTTTACAATTGGTAGCGCACGAGTAGATTCAACAAATGAGTGACGGCACGCGAATCATTTCAACAAAGTACCATATGCGTCCATATACCATTTATCCGATTGCGATGAAACTTTGGTGAATTGTTGTGTACACTTCAGTAAAGGTTTCTGGCTCAGTAAATTCATTTTACAATAGGTAGCGCACGAGTAGATTCAACAAATGAGCGACGGCGCGTGAATCGTTTCCACAATGTCGCGTATGCGGTCATATATCATTCATCCGATTGCGATGAAACCTTGGTGAATGATTGAGTACACTCAAGAGAAGGTTTCAGGCTTAGTAAATCTATTTTACAATATGTAGCGCATGAGTAGATTCAACAAATGAGTGACGGCACGCGAATCTTTAAAAACAATCCCGTATACGTTCATATGTCATTCATCCGATTCCGATGAAACTTTGATGAGTTGTTGTGTATACTTACGTGAAGCTTTCTAACTTAGTAAATCAATTTCACAGTTGGTAGAGCACGAGTAGATTCAACAAATGAGTGGCAGCACATGAATCATTTAAAAAAATCCCGGATGCGTTTTATGCCATTTATCCAATTGCGATGAAACGTTGGACAGTTGTTGTGCACGCTCCCACGAATGTTTCTAGATTAGTTAATTCATTTCACGATAGTTTAGAGGCAGTTAACAGAAATTGAAAAACATATTGTGTATCCAAAAGCACTTCAAGAAACAAAGTTAAAACACTTTCTTTGATTGGCAGGACAACGTCTGCCGGGTCAGCTAGTATATATATATAAAGAATGTTCGTTTGTTCGTCTTTTATGCGTTCATAAACCATTCATCCCATTGCGATCAAATTTTGGTGAGTTGTTGTGAACACTTCCGGGATGGTTATAGGCATAATCAATCCAATTTACAATAGACAGCGCGCAAGTAGTTTAAACAAATGAATGTTGGCGATGCATTCATTTGCCTACAATTTATCCGATTGCGACCAAATTTTGGTGATCTGTTGTGCACACTCCCGGAAAAGTTATAGACATAGTAAATCCAATTTCCAACGGATAGCGCGTGAGTAGTTTAAACAAATAAATGTTGGCGATTCGTTCAAATACAATTCATCCGACTGAGATCAAATTTTGGTGAGTTGTTTTGCACACTGCCGGGAATGTTATTGGCATAGTAAATCCAATTTATAATAGATAGCATGCGAGTAGCTTCGAAAAATGGCGTGCTCTTGTTTCAATAATGTCCCACATGCGTTCATATACCATTCATCCCATTGCGATGAAACTTGGGTAAGATGTTGTGTGCACTTCAGGGAAGGTTCTGGCTTAGTAAATCCACTTAACAGTCGGTAGCGCATGAGTATATTCTACAAATGAGCGACGACGCGTGAAGCGTTTCAACAAATTCCCGTATGCGTTCATATACCATTCGTCCGATATCGATGAAACTTGGGTGAGTTGTTGTGTACACTCCAGGGAAGGTTTAAGGCTTAGTAAATCCATTTTACAATAGGTAGCGCACGAGGAGATTCAACAAATGAGTGACGGCACGTGAATCGTTCCAACAATGTCCCGTAAGCGTTCATATACCATTCATCCGATTGCGATGAATAGTTGGCGAATTGTTGTGTACACTCCAGGAAAGGGTTCTGACTTAGTAAATCCATTTTTATAATAGGTAGCGCACGAGTAGATTCAGCAAATGGTAACGGGACGCGTATTTTTAAACAATTTCCCGTATGCGTTCATATGCCATTCATCGCATTGCGATGAAACTTTGATGATTTGTTGTGTACATGCCAGGGCAGGTTTTCGACTTAGTAAATCCTTTTTACAATAGGCCTAGGTAGTGTACGAGTATATTCAACAAATGGGTGACCGCGCTCGAATCGTTTCAATAAAGGCCCGTATGCGTTCATATACTATTCATTTTATTGTAATGAAACTTTGGTGAGTTGTTGAGCACGCTCCTATGAATGTTTCTGAGATAGTAAATCAATTTTACAATAGTTTAGAGGTGGTTAACGGAAAGAAAAACAGCTATTGGGAATCCAAAAGTACTTCAAAGAACATGTCACAATGCCAACACATTCTTTGATTGGCATTGCAACGCATGCCGGGTACAGCTAGTAGTACATAAATCTAGGGCCTACATATATAAAAATCCAACATGGAAACAATCGGAAATATTAAGACTGTTCACAATATCTACGAATCTATTAAAGCAATCAAAATGAAATTCCGTATGTTGATGGAGGCAATCAACATAAGTAGGATATATGAATATAGGCTATATAGTTCTTCACGGAACTACTTGTTAGACACGTCATTTAAGGGGAGTGTCTAGTGAAAAATAAACTTCCAAGCTAGTTTCGCACCCCATGTTGAACTGCTTTACAGTTGATTCAACAGCATATTCCAATCATTCCCTGACCAAACCTCCAATCAGCTAATTAAATGCTGTGGCCTTGTACGGGGAACATTATGTGAAACGTGTTCACTTTAGAATTTCTTTCTACTAAAAATGCATAAGCGTATGCATAACACCGTTTATTCGGGGCGCTACACCCTTCAAAGAAGAGTCTAATACTTGCAACATTTTCAGTTAGTTGCAGGGATACAAGATGCTGTAACAGAGCAGAAGAAACATCGATAAATCCTCTTCCGGCTTGATCTTCTGTCCATAAATAAAAGTTTGGATTATTCCCATAAATATCAACAATACGTTAACAATACAACCTCACTTGCCAGGAATGGTATGCTCATTATATGGATAATTCTGTAAGAAGCTGAATTTGCTGTACATCGAAGCACATGGTTGCAGAATATATCCAATGATTCCATTAAATTATAAAACGTTGAAGCACTATGACTGAGCAGTCGTTTACTGGCCATGTATTCAGTCTTTTGTACTGGATCAGTTGTTGTACTAATTAAATTTTTCATTTTACATCAGTACCTACTAACTTCTAAAGATTAGGAGCAAAATCCAATATTGAAAAGTTTTTGAGACATAGACACTGTGTTTACAATTTCAACTCAAGTATCATTGCACATTTTCCACACCTCTCTTTTAATTTAATTAGAATCCAGGTCAACATGCTTTTGTCTTCAATAATGTGCTTTCTAACATCACTCAGTCTACCGCTCTCTACCATTTCAGATATCCTCTCCAATCAATTTTAAGAACCAGAGATTAAAACATTAAGTTGGAAAGATATTAATATACACCAGTGCTGATTAGAAGATTTTTTTTTATCAGGGAATAATTATATTAATTTATTTTCAAAGAGGCTTTGGCCTACTGAATTGTACAAATATTTGCAATGAAAAGAAAATCCACAGCCTGCTTCCAGTCTCCGACCGGGTCAGGAATGGAATGAATGAAGCCCCCATCTAGCGGCGAGGATATGAACTGTGCCGGCTGCCGAGGCCTGACGCACTCCTCTGGGGCAATGATTAAATGAATGACAGATGAAATGAAATGGTAGTGGAGAGTGTTGCTGGAATGAAATTTTGACAGGGAAAACCGGAGTACCCGGAGAAAACCTGTCTGCCTCCGATTTGTCCAGCACAGATATCACATGGAGTGACCTGGATTTGAACCACGAACCCAGCGGTGAGAGGCCGGCGTGCTGCCGCCTAAGCCACGGAGGCTTACACAAATGTTTGCAATGAAAGTCTTTTATAGGATTTTCTTGACTCTTGTTTTAATTTATCCGTTTTCATCTTCTATCTCCCTCTTTATAACTTATCTTGTAATTCAATTGTTATTTTTCTGCCAACAAATGTAATTATTTTCTTCTTCAGCCGTAAAAAAATAAATGTCGATATTCCTTCAACTTAGACCATAATCGGGTACAACTCTTGTTAAACGTGTTACCCTAAACGTTCAATGGACGTTATCCTCAGGCTCTAATGGTGGGATTTCTATCGCAGGAAACTTCGTTGCATGCAGTCTTGATGCCCCTCCGCCACACCTATCCTGTCATTTTCCGCAGAGTCGGTGTTTGGCCGACGGGTTGGTGGCATTAGGAGGTAGCAATTCTCACATTGCATGGCATGCAGGTGGTAAAACTTTATTCTTAGTTTTAACAAATTAATTTGTCTTGTTCCCTCTGGAATTTTAGGCATCATCTCTAATTCTCCATTAATCACATTTCTCAAAATCAAAAACCCTCAAGATTTAAAAAAGCCAGCGCCAATTGCTACCTCAAATAGCAATATTTATCTGTCTGTTACTGTAGTATTGCAATTGCAGCTAATTGCATTACACTGCTCACTGATGTGCGTCATTTACAAGTTAAATGTGCTGTAATACGATAGTTAGCTACTCTTCAGTTTCAGAATGTGTCATATCCTTGATGCTTGAAAACATTCTAAGACAGATGCGACTTATTATATGAATATCAACACTGTACCCTTCACTAAACATGCTATCATAAGCACTACATTATTTCAGAGAACAAAAAATATGCGTTCGTTAAAACCCAAAATATATAACGTGGATGTGTAAGACCTCTAACCCTAGAACATTCCCAAATCATATCATATGGATGTACACAAAAACCGTCTACAAATTACATTGCCAGAAAGTATAATTTGAACGTGCACAAAACCGCTCTCACAATAACAATTCCGGAACATTTCCGTTTGTTGTTTACAAACCCCTCTCCCTAAAATATTAACAGAACATATCAAATGGAAGTGAACCGAACCCTCACTATCAAAATTCAAAGAATATATATTGAGTGATGTACTTACCCCTGTAACTATAACATTTACGGAATTTAACGTATGGAATTATACAAATCCTCTTTCCCTGTAAAAACCCAGAATAATCCATTCAAGTGTGTGGAAACTCCTCTGTATGACACTTCACTTGAAAGCGATGAACGAATAACGTGCTCAAAATATGTGAAACTGCCTTCCAGCGACTAAGGATGATCAGGTTGTCATTAAAAACTTATCTTTCAATGAAACCTGGGAACTATTTTAGAGAAATACATGAATTGTCTCCCTTCATTACGATGGAAACATCAGTTAATTTCTTTATTTACATTTTTAACAACTAAAATGGAAAGTAAATTTACTTATTCCTAAATTGAATATGACTGACGGCCACTATAGGTTATGAATCATAAAACTTACTCCTATGCCGATTCAAATATATAACATGAATTTAGCTACAAGGCATAATGTATTAAAATATGCGTCTTCAATTTACTCAACACCTTTTAGTGAATTCTGCACTACAAGAAATCAAGAGAGTTGTTCTGGCCAACAGGCGAGAATATCTTTGCCCTGCCTACTGATTAAATGATTCACAAGAAACACGGCATTTGCCTGCTGTGGATGAAATTGGTTATATATTTACCAACTTTCAAGGGAACCCTCTTTTGAATGTAGTAGTTAAAGATTAAGGATAAACTGGAGTCTCATGAGGCAAATCTTACAAGCAAATTCTGTTCCATCACGTATAACATAAACGTAGCCTCATCCCGGGAAGAATTAATATACAGGGTAAACAGAAAATGCCGCACTTGGAGGACGGCATGCGATTCCTCATCCAATTGCAAGACACAGGCTTCTATAGCAAAATCGGTTCGGGTGCTGTATGAAAACACAAATATGAAAACGAGAAGCTGGCAACACTGTCACATCCTGCAGCGCATCGGAATGTACAGAGAAATGTGCATCATCCCGCTCTACCGTACCAGCCGTCGCAGCTCACTGAGTAGACTGCTGGGTTATCAAACCCACATGAACCATGGAGCTTCGGTCAGGTCTTTTTTTCTTTTTCTTGCGTGTGTGACGTCAGTCCCCTAGCTCCCGTCGTTTAACTGCGTTTGAAAGCATGACATCATTTTGTCACATGACAGTGTGATCCATTAAATGGCATGCATGAGCCGACTAACCACGCAGTGCACAACCATAACTGGTCCTGTCAAGTGCATGTAGAGCGGCTTCAAGTAGGAGTTCACAAACGATGAATACGTCGATATGGTTTTAGTGTTGGGTGTATCCGATAACGAAGCCTCTGCCGCTGCTCGTGAGTATGCAGCACCGTACCCTCAAAGGCGCCATCCCGATACGAATGTTTTTCGTCACCTTGAGCAACGCCTGCGGGAATCCGGTAATCTTCGGCCACAAGTAGTGGACAGAGGTCATCCAAAAACTAGACGTACTCCACAATCGGAGGACGCAATTCTTGAAGCCGTTCACCAATCACCTCGGCGAAGTACCCGTGAAATTGCAAGGCAGTTACAGGTATCTCAAATACTGGTTGTTGATGTGTTGCACGATGAAGAACTGCATCCATATCATTACACGTTAACTCAACACAAGCGGCCAGAAGACCGCATTCAACGTGTACAGTTCTGTTAATGGCTTTTGAAACAAGATGTAGATAACGAATATTTTATCAAAAATGTGATATGGAGTGACGAATGTAGCTTCACTCGGGGAGGTATTTTCAACCACCACAACAGCCATTATTGGTCTGACCACAACCCACATAACACCCATGAACGTGGTTTTCAGGCACGCTTTGGCATAAATCTGTGTGCTGGAATCGTGGGAGGAGTGCCTTTAGGCCCTTACCTATTACCGGACAAGTTGAATGCCCCCCTCTATCGGACGATTCTTGGCAATACTTTGCCTGACCCTTTAGAAAACGTTCCACTTGGTGTTCGGCGACAGCTATGGCTTCAGCATAATGGTGCACTGCCACACTTTGGAATGACTGTGCGTAACTATTTAAATGAAGCGTTTTCAGGGAAATGGATTGGTCGTGGAGATCCAATGTTCTGTCATCCACGTTCCTCGGACCTTAATCCACTAGATTTTTATTTGTGGGGACACTTAAAGGAAGAAGGTTATATCACTCCACCCATGGATGTACAAGACGTAATAGCTCGCGTGCATGCTGCATCGGCAATGGTGGATGCAGGTGTGTTGCATAGGGTCCGGCAAAGTATACTCCAACGAGTGGCGAAGTATTTGCAAATGCAAAGTTGTCGCTATGAACATCTGCTGTGAAGTGACCGTTGCTCGTAAGAGTACAGCGGCTCTGTAAAGATAAGACTGGACATCAAACGTACACTATGGATTTATGGTGCGTAGCATAATTGGCAATTTAGTGTACGCTACCTACAGCATTGTGTTTTTGTGTACCGCATTGGATTTTGACGATGTTACTGTATCCACTATTATGCTCTATTGGCTTTAATTGTGCCATTGACGAAACAAAGAGGTCGTTTATGACTGTAAGAAGCTCATGTTACGTTGAATGTATAAATAAAGGTAACTGTTACGGTAAGACATAGTGTATTGCATAGTGGAGGTGTACATTGGATCAAATTTGATACATTAACTGAAAATCACAATTGGCGCGAACGCGACTCGACCATCGGCTCTTCCGCACAATCGGCATTTATGGTATTATCTCGTCTCACTGAGCTAATGAGACAGCTCCGGCAGAGCGCCGAGTTCCTGACGACCTGTTTTTGGCCACGCTACATGCAGTTACAGCGTTGCCAGAGCCTCCTTTCTTACAAGCATTTCTGTTAAACCTATTGGCGGGACTAAGTTTTGCATAATAAACGTTTGTCGTGAATTTCTACGAGGAACCGCATGCCGACCTCCCTTGTGCGGCATTTTTTTCATCCTGTATAACTCATCAAATATGAATTATGAATGAATCAAGCAATGGTTTTACACACCCACTTTGAATTACCGTGTGTTTCAGTAATATCCCGATTTCTAACAAACCTTTCTCGCCTTATATTGAGTCTGCAATAACAAATAACACCGTGCGACATAATACCTTCCTAACCAATCTACTAGAAGGAAAGGTCTTAGGAAAGAAGGGACGAGGTCGACCTAGGAAGCAATTCCTTCAATCATTGAAACAAAACGTAGGATGTGGTTCCTATTTTGAGATGAAAAGACAAGCTGAAGACAATGGTTTAATCGACAAGGCATTGCCTTTATACATTGATTGATAACAAATTATTCGTATTTGAAATTTAGTTTCCAAAAAGCTTTGCTCAAATGAACTACTTGATTATGGTTCTGTTTTATGCTCCACTTGTACAATTGCGACATTGATTCTATACACTGTGAACTCAAACATTTTTCTTGGGTACAATTCATTGATAGAAATCACTCTACGTACTTATGACTGGAAGTACATTATAAATATTGCTTTCACCAATATAAATTAGCAGGTGATTTTTTAATGCTCCTTACTCAGTAAATTTTGCTACTTACTATATAAATATGGCTTTTTGACCAGTATGAGTTACATGTGCCTTCAACCACCCCTTGTGTGTGTTACGTAAATATGTCTTCTGCTGGCTGAGAAGTCACATGCGAGTCTTTGAAGACACCTTCTGTGTAAATGTAGCTGCGCATATTCCACTTTTGTTTGGCGCTAGACCGATATGAATTACGCGCATGGCATGTACATATTGGTACAGCGGCTTCGGTGGCGTAGTTGGCAGCATGCTGAGCTTCTATGCCCAAGATTGCGGGTTCAAACCCGGCCGAAGCCGTCGGATTTTTTAAGAGCGTTAAAAATCCCTCAGTATGCCTTCCTTCGGAGGGGAAGTAAAGCCGGCGGTCCCATGTCATAGATTTATGGCATGTTAAAGAACATTCCACTAATTGCACCTGTGTGAAGCTAAATTGGATAGGTTAAGAATGTAAACAAAGCTCTTAGGTTTCTACATTCGTTGCCAAGAGCCGACTGCGGTGGCGTCTAGTAGTTAAGTTCTGAACTTGCCCTAGTAATCGTTGACGGTGGCGCTTGGCGGCAAAAGTAGGAACTATTTGAAAAATTCTAAGTTTTAGTAACTTACTTAAATTAAAAAACAGATAACACACACAAATACAGTCATCACAATTAACACCGATTATCAGACAGATTCTACACACACCCAAAGTACACGGGGCTACATGACCGCGTTGTCGCAGCCCCTAAACTTAAGAACCAACCAACCAAAAACACTTTTATTTTGCCATGTAACATAGTGGGGACGGTCTTATTTGTTTAGCAGTGTCGACACCTGCTCTACACAAATGAGATTGGGAGTATAGGCAGGCCATTTCATTCTGTGAATACCATTCTCCTAAAGAAACACATTGACAATGTGCGGGCGAGCGCTATCGTCCAAGGAAGTGAAATTTGGGCCAAAATAGTCAGCAAATTCTTTCACTACAGGCGGCCAGATAGTATCACCGTGACGTTTCCCTGTCATGCACCCTGATATGTACACAAGAGAGGTTTGGCAACGATAAATGATACCACCACAAAACATTGCACCTCCTCGTCCCTGTTGGTATCAGTCTCGGATGTATTAGTCGTGTATGCGTTCACCGGGTCATCTCCTCACTCACTTAGATCTATCCCCATTGACAGAGGCGAGTGAACATACCCGATATAAACGCATGCAGGAGCGACTATTGGGTTTGAGACCACTACGACTCTTGACCTGCAATATGCAAACCTTATTTTTATGTGTCTAAATATCAATTATCAGCTAATTTACTGCGCATAAGAGACATGCGTGCGATTATTAGGCACGATGGATCATCGTGTGTGTATTTAATCCTTCATAGAAACATATTCCAGCATGTGTTTATCAAAAAATTCATTTCCAAAATGGATTGCACATGACTTTCTAAGAAGGTGTCACGTCGAAGAATCAATCCGATAAAGAAATGCTCTTTATAGACTACATGTGCCAGCCCCGTGAAGTTGGGGTTTCGCGCCTGCCTCTCACCCGTAAGCCCTTCGTTTGATTACCGTTTCCGTCAGAGATATTAGAAACTGACGTGAGGGCTGGATTGAAGACAATTGAGTAGCTGTCTGACGGTGAGGCAGCGCCCCGATCACGAAAACCAACATTAACGACCGTGAAGACCCGATCCTATATCTGCAGCCCAAATGGCTGAGGAGCAGTCGTTTGATAGTCCAGGCTGTAGTGCCGGGGATAATTTATTATAATTGCTACGAGAAGAGACACCATCGCTTGGCCAGCAGCACGTCAGTAATTCGATAACCAACGCTCTGCTTACCAAACTGCTACCCCTCAACAGCATTGGACGGCACTGGCCAGCAGCACGTCGGCTTCACGATAACCAACGCTTTGCTTACCAGAAAGGGACGAGTACGGGAAACGTGGATGGGCCAACTTACCTGTATTCAGGGGTCCGGGTCACTTCCGCAGCAACATCACCTCCAGATGATATGTCCCGACAGAAGAGCTCCAAAGGAGTGGAAGGAAGATGGATAAGGGGACAACACACACAGGCTATCGTACAAACATCCCCCCAAAACCAACGGAACTGCCGTCGGTGAAATAATGCCACAACCAAAGATTTTAAAAAAGAAAATAGGTTTAATATTAAAAATTTAAGGAACCTTCACCTAAACTGAACATGCATCAATCACCACAAAATTTACAAGAATGCCAGATAGCGCCTAACATGCTTGCTTGCAAAAGCCAAGAAAAGGAAAAAGTTAATTTAAATTTAAAAAAAATTAAACAGCCCAAAGGTAAAAATAAATATTACATGCATAAAATACTCAGAACGGGCTTGATGAATTTCAAGGTAATGCAATCACGATCCGACATGCAGATGTTGAGGCCACGCCAAAACAAAAGGAATTGAAAATTAAATTACACTTTCAAAAAAATTAAATGGGATAGAAAATAAAAAAAATAAATGATATGCTCGCCGGCGGAAAACACAAGGACATTACCAAAAATCACGAAATTAACATTAACAAGATTACACTAAAAAAGGATTAAGTTAATTCACAACACGTCTGCTATTGAGACCCGCGCCAAAATGGACTGACAACGAGACCACAATGCATCACGGTAAACAAAAGCTATGGCCACACCAAAAACATGCCGGAACGAAACTACGGCAAACAACTAATAAGATTAAATATAAACATTAGTAGAAGGAAATGAACGGTGGAAAAAAAACAATTACATCAAACACTAATAATGCAAGTCGTTTTAAAACTGGACGGATCTTACATGGATTTAAAAAAAAAGGGACAAACCCAAGCTTGCCAAAGGAAAATAAATAATAATTTAAACGTGAAATAACAAATAAACGTGTCTCCAGAAGGTAAACAAAAAAATAAATAAGAAACTTAATATATATAAGGAAACGTTATTAAAACGAAAAAGAAATTTTTGGCCTACAAGCTAGAACACAACAGAAGATCAACATTCGTACACGACCAAACTTGGAGATCCCAAAATAAAATAATTAAATAAATTAAATTTAAAATAAAAAACGTACCTTACATCCTTCTCCGTGGAGACACAATAACAATAAAATAATTAACACATAATTTTATGTTATTACATGTGCTTCACAAAAAATGGCTAACACGCCCATCCCTCGTGTAGATACAAGCACTTGATCGCGTCCAGTTGCGATTATCCTTGCACATTTCCTCTTCACGGCGGAACGATGAAAATTTACAACCTGAAGACAACAGGCAATTCCTTTTTCTTGAATATATGCATATTTGGTAGAGGATGGGGGCTTAAAGCCCCCATTAGTGGAGACCTCTTTTACGACCAGATAGCTTGATGTTTAACACTCGACAGCTAATGGACTCCACAAAAATGGCGGGGAATCGCTCGTCATTTATCGAACTGTCTTCATGTAAATACATATTGTCCAATCAGAGAAAGACACATCAAAACAACAATGTCATTAATAAGTTCATAATTTTGGCGGTATCATGAATGCACTAGCATTTGTTTTATGACGTAGAATCATAATTGTCTTTCAATTATGTCATGCGTATATAGAGTTTATAAGGCGAAGACCACACCACCTATTGGGGAGAAACAGGAACTACTAGTATCTTTGCAAAGTCCGACTGCAGCTACCATCTTGTGGTGACAGGCGGTACTGATCGACCAAGCGCACGATTCAAACTTCAACAACAGCGTCCCTGATTAAATATATGTTTGAAATGGTAGAGACGTGCCCTTGCACGTATCAGTCTCCCTCCCTTAAGCGTGAACACCGTTCACGAATATGCCAAGGCATAGACAGTCCTCTTTAACTTGTCGATTCACCAGAGATGCTTCCCGAAGATAATGTTCACCAGTTAACTCCAATTGATGGATGAAACCGCATCGTTTTGGTTAGGAAGAAAGCAGGGTCAGATTATCAGTGATGGGATAATTGATCACCTCGCAAACCACTTAGTCAACAGCATCACTGTGTCCAAAAATCCTCAGAAACGCAGTACACCAGCACCAGCAGTGCTTTCAGAGTCCGAGACACGTTAGGAAAATTTTCAACAAGTCCAATGTAGGTCGTTTTAGACGAAGTAGGTAGAAGCAATGTGCAAGACATTATGTGACGCGTGGGCAGCCATTTACAAAAATAGAAGTTAATCTAATTTCAAAAATAAAAGTTTACAAAATTACAATTTCTTACTACATTTTACAAAAGAGAAACAAGGTTGAATTTAAATGAAGGAAATATTTCTGACCAAGCCCTAGATCCGTGCTTACAAAATTTCATTAACAAGTTTACCTTTTTACAGATTCGAAGTACCTTTCAAGATTACATGAGTTCGATGACTATACATTTCGAAGGAACTACGGTAGAGGAATGACCACTACAATTCCCAAAGGGAACAGGAATACAAGGTTACCATGAGTTAGGTCTCCCACCGAGCCCAACTTACATATTAGCATCTCCTATGAAACATCAAAATTAGGTACACTTTTACAATTTACCATTACAATGGGAACTTCCCAACATTTACATTTTGTATCCCATCAGAGTTTGCAAACCCAATTAAATTCAAAATTCCACAAGGAACAGAAGCTTGAAGGCTTCAATGAAGGTTAGGGATACTCTACATTATACAAATTCAGTTTTACAAAATTTACGGTAGCATTTCCTCATTAGAAACGTCTCCACCTCGTTTAATGTGTGATAGATGCACTCTAGAAATTTTGTTGGCCTTAGGGTTTCTAACAAGAAGAGTAACAGGAGTCAAGAATGCCTCTACATAGCATGGGCCTTTAAAACGAGGGGTTAACTTGCTTGAGACAAGATTACTGACGCCCTTGGGCTCGAAATTGCGGACGTACACAACATCACCAATTTCCAAATCAGTTGGCTTGCGACAGGCATTGTGTCGCCTGGCAAGTTGGTCATGGGATACCTTAATATTCTCTCTAGCCTTGTCGAATTTCGCCCTCATATCCTCGGGCGTGAAACTGTCAGGAAGGAGATCGTGCAGGTTCCACAGATTAGACAACGGACAATTGGCCATAAAGGAAAACATTAGCGAAAAAGGGGTAGCTTGTGTGCTCTCATGCACGGCGGTGTTGAAAGCAAAATTGAGCCAATGCAAATTAGAATCCCACTTGGAATGGTCGTCGTGGTGGAAAGCAATCAGAGCAGAACGGAGATTACGATTGACTCGCTCAGCAAGAGACGGGTTAGGAAAATAGGGAGTGGTGGTTACGTGCGAAATAGCATAATCAAACAAGAATTGACGGAACTGATGAGATACAAAGCACTTGGCATTATCTGACACCAGATACTGACACGGCCCAAAAGACGAGAAGATGGAATTAAGACATTTTATGACGGCAAATTGGTTTCCCCGACCAGAGCGAGGGAACGGTCCAACATGGTAGATAAAAAGCCTTTCCATGGGTATAGATGCTGGTTCAGATGACAACAGGCCAACTTTAGTAGAAACCGGAGGTTTGCTAATACTGCATGCAGCACAATTCCTAATGAGCCTCCTGATGTCGCCATCCATACTTTGCCAAATGAAAAACTGTCTGATTTTAGCTCGGGTCTTGAATACTCCTAGGTGGCCACCAATAGGAGATTCATGATAGTAACGAAAGATTTCGGGAATGAGGACCGACGGGAGCATAATTTTAGGAAGGCGGTCATGACGAGACGAGCAACACAATACACCGTCCTTCAGAGAGTAGGGCTTGATCACTTCACCAGAATTGATTCGGTCAATAAGGCTAGACAAGGAGGGGTCTTCTTTCTGGAACCGTCTTACATCCTCAAACAGCACAGGGGAATTGCTAAGAACGGCATTGACACAATTTACAGCAGATATAAGGTTTACGGGTTCACATTCCTGAACATCCTCCTCAGCTGCTTCCTCGTACATGCGGCTTAAGGAATCAGCTACCGCATTTTCGGACCCACGAATATGTTGAACAGTGAACTGGAACGACAGAATCCTAGTTGCCCACCTAGCAATTCTCCCAGTTTTGCGGGGTTTCCCTAAGACCCAGCTCAAGGCTTGGTTATCGGTCTCAAGGAGAAACTTGGTGTGCTCAAGATACATACGGAATTTTTCCAGAGCGAACAACACCGCCAAACCCTCAAGTTCGTAAATAGAATACTTCCTCTCTGCGTCCGTTAAGGTACGTGAAGCGTATGCAATAGGTTGCCGACCCAGATCAGATTCCTGCAGAAGGACACAACCAACACCACGACCAGACGCATCCGTCTGCACAATGAACTGCTTCCCAAAATCCGGAATGGCTAACACAGGGGCGTTAGAGAGCGCAAGCTTAAGATCTTCGAAGGCTGCTTGCTGAGAGGGACCCCACTCGAACTTCACAGCCTTTTTGCGTAATTGATTTAGAGGAGCAGCACGGTCGGCAAAGTTACTGATAAACTTGCGAAAGAAGTTGACCATTCCAATGTAGCGAGCAACACCCTTGGCGTTCTTGGGTGGTTTAAAATCTCTGATGGCCTGAGTACGAGATTGGTCCACTGAGATACCAGATTCAGAAACAATATGTCCCAAGAAGGAAATTTCGGGCTTGGCAAAGGAAACCTTGGACAATTTGACGGTAAGTCCAGCGTCACGCAACCGATCAAGTACAATTTTCAGATGATCAACGTGTTCCTCGAATGACTCGGAATAGATCACCACATCGTCAAGATAGTGGTACACAAACTTGAATTTAATTACTGAAAATACCTTGTCCAGAAGTCTGCTCAACACAGCGGCTCCGGTGGACAGTCCAAACGGGACACGGGCATACTCAAAGAGGTTCCAGTCAGTGGAAAAAGCAGTAACATGCCTGGATTCAGGAGAGAGGGGAATTTGGAAGTAGGAAGAATTTAAATCGAGGATCGTGAACACCTTCGCGTTGCGAAACCAACTAAAACATGTGTGAAGGTCCGGCAAAGGAATGGACTGCAAAACAACTTTTTGATTAAGAGCCCTATAGTCGACCACCGGCCGAAAACCACCGTTAGGTTTTGGCACAAGAAATACAGGGGATGAGTAGGCAGAGATAGAGGGTTGGATAACACCTTCTTCTAACATCTTATCGATAATCTTACGAAGTTCAGCCATCTTGGGCGGGGCAAGGCGATACGGGCTGGAACGCACCGGCACAGAATCGGTTAGCTCAATCTTGTACTCCATCAAATGGGTTACACCCAGCTTGTCAGTAAATACATCGCCATACTCCTGACATAACCTCTTAATGGCCTCCCTTTGAAGACTCGTTAAATTTTCCAGATCGAGATCCTCAATAGTCATTGGCTCAGTAACAGAATTGACAGCATGAGAAGATAAAAGCGGGTTAAAAGATAATTTACTCTGTGGATTAAACTTAAACCATAAGTTGCGAGCACCAAAATCAAGAAGCATACCAACGTGTGACATGAAATTAGCTCCAATGACCACAGCACAAGAAAGATTTCTGGCAACCAAAAATTTAAATTTCCAAGAAAAATTTAGAATATGAATTTTGACTGTCATACTACCCAAAATACTTAAGTTTGAACAATTTGCCGAAATAAAAGATTCATTGTTAGGCTCTAACTCAGGAAATTTGCAAACACTCTTCATAGATAAAAACCAGTCCTCGCTTATAAAGGATGCGACACTACCAGAATCAAGCAACGCAGAAACGGGCTCGTCATTAACACAAATTTCAATAAACGGGGATATTCCTTTAGCCACAGGAGAAATTCCAAAATTATTACTCACTCTAACACGATTACAAGTAGGTGACGAGGACACCCGCACCACAGGTTTCACACAACGTTTAGAATTAGGCTGACTTGCCACGCCATTGTTCACCGACAGGTTAGGTAGGTCAGCGACATAAGCAGAATTAGCACATAAAGATTTAGCTTTCAACGAGCTATCCAGACTATCATAGGTAGGGCGACCAGAAACTTCACAGGGTTTTCCCAAATTCTTACACACAGAAATATCCTTGGAAGTAACACCCGAATTGGTCTCCTCAACGTTCCGTCATTGGCGATACACAGCCTGGTTACTCGGACACACCTTCTTGACATGTCCCACTCCACCGCACGAGTGGCACTTAATGTTGGGTCGAGGATGAAACATAACCTTAGGTGGGGGACGAGACATCAAGGAAGGAGGAGGACAAGACATCAAGGACGGAGGAGGAACATTAGCTACCCGAAGGGAATCTGCATGCTTCACAGCCATAGCCTCTATAACGACCTGTTTCAGCTCGACGAATGACGAAGGCCTGGTACACATAGTCATGTATGACCTATATTGAGGCGAAAACCCATTCACAATTGATGACACCAACTGTCGCTCGGTTAAAGGGGATGCAAAAACCTGGGCATACACCTTAATGTCGCTGACATAGTCGCTAAGGGACTCGTCCAGCCTTTGGACACGATAAAGGAACTTATGCTCGAGAGCACTTAGGGCGCTCGCAGGGACAAAAAACCACAACACTTCCCTAATAAACATGGCTAAGGACATGCGGAGGTGGATAGCTTCAACAAGCTTATCGCGCAGCATACCGGATGCAACCGGATACAAAAGTTGGAAAATCTGAACTTCCGACATCCCAAAAATCGAGGCATGGTTGCCCAACTCGACCACTTGTTTTAAAAATTGTACCACTTGGGTAACGTCATCAAGGTTGAAATGCTTTAATTTAGTTAAGAAACCAGAAATAGGATGAGGAATCGACCCATAATTAACGGTAGGTGAGAATGAAGCATTAGGAATAGACACATTGTTACCAGGGTAGCCCGCTCGCACACCCTCTACAGGCGACAAAACATTTATATTACTAGTGAAAGAACTGGGATGCAATGGGCCGGCAGGACCCAGGAAATCATTAGGTGACCTAACATGAGAGGAATGACCGCATGCAGGATTAAGTGGTATGGACGAGCCAGCGCCAGGCAACAAAGGGGCAGGCAAACTACTACTGGTAATCGATCCCAAAACCTCAGACCTAGTAACCAGAGATGATTCCCGTTCAACCCCAGAAGAACTCTCCAAATTCACAAGGTTATCGCTTAAGTCGATTAAATTGAAAACACTATTGTTGTCGGCCATTTTGGAAAACACAGAATGCAGACAACCAATATAGAAAGAAACAAATTTTCAGGAATTACAAGGACAGTTTACACTTTCACAACAGTACCACAACCAACAATGACCATCACCAAAGATTAGGCTGACACTCAAACACAGCCACCCTACTACACCAAATCATGCACCATGCTGTCCAGAACTGCACGCGTCACCACCTGCTTGGCTCGAGAACAGGGAGCTAAATCACAAAATAGGCACAAACAATCAGGCTACCAGCTTCCGACGGGCTCCAGGATTCCTTCATACGCAGCAGTAAGCTATCAGAATATCAACAATCCCATTTCCCATGCCAAGAACACATGTCAGTCACTCACCGAGCTGCAATTTCATTGGGGATGTTGCACACCAACAGGGCAAAATACAGGGGTAAACGCCTCGTTTAAAAACAGGACACCTTACATCCAGCATACCACATGGATATCCAGAGGCAACATGAAACACAATAACGACAAGGATTAGCAAAACATAACATTAAGTACATTTTCCTGACAAAATCCCACCAACAACTGACCCATCGGCATTAGAGGGGTCCATAAAACAGCCTGTGGGTACTGGGGAGGGGATAGTTACGGAAGTGAACAAGAGCAGGATCTGCTACCAAAATGCTACGCGAAGAGACACCATCGCTTGGCCAGCAGCACGTCAGTAATTCGATAACCAACGCTCTGCTTACCAAACTGCTACCCCTCAACAGCATTGGACGGCACTGGCCAGCAGCACGTCGGCTTCACGATAACCAACGCTTTGCTTACCAGAAAGGGACGAGTACGGGAAACGTGGATGGGCCAACTTACCTGTATTCAGGGGTCCGGGTCACTTCCGCAGCAACATCACCTCCAGATGATATGTCCCGACAGAAGAGCTCCAAAGGAGTGGAAGGAAGATGGATAAGGGGACAACACACACAGGCTATCGTACAAACATCCCCCCAAAACCAACGGAACTGCCGTCGGTGAAATAATGCCACAACCAAAGATTTTAAAAAAGAAAATAGGTTTAATATTAAAAATTTAAGGAACCTTCACCTAAACTGAACATGCATCAATCACCACAAAATTTACAAGAATGCCAGATAGCGCCTAACATGCTTGCTTGCAAAAGCCAAGAAAAGGAAAAAGTTAATTTAAATTTAAAAAAAATTAAACAGCCCAAAGGTAAAAATAAATATTACATGCATAACATACTCAGAACGGGCTTGATGAATTGCAAGGTAATGCAATCACGATCCGACATGCAGATGTTGAGGCCACGCCAAAACAAAAGGAATTGAAAATTAAATTACACTTTCAAAAAAATTAAATGGGATAGAAAATATAAAAAAAAAATGATATGCTCGCCGGCGGAAAACACAAGGACATTACCAAAAATCACGAAATTAACATTAACAAGATTACACTAAAAAGGATTAAGTTAATTCACAACACGTCTGCTATTGAGACCCGCGCCAAAATGGACTGACAACGAGACCACAATGCATCACGGTAAACAAAAGCTATGGCCACACCAAAAACATGCCGGAACGAAACTACGGCAAACAACTAATAAGATTAAATATAAACATTAGTAGAAGGAAATGAACGGTGGAAAAAAAACAATTACATCAAACACTAATAATGCAAGTCGTTTTAAAACTGGACGGATCTTACATGGATTTAAAAAAAAAGGGACAAACCCAAGCTTGCCAAAGGAAAATAAATAATAATTTAAACGTGAAATAACAAATAAACGTGTCTCCAGAAGGTAAACAAAAAAATAAATAAGAAACTTAATATATATAAGGAAACGTTATTAAAACGAAAAAGAAATTTTTGGCCTACAAGCTAGAACACAACAGAAGATCAACATTCGTACACGACCAAACTTGGAGATCCCAAAATAAAATAATTAAATAAATTAAATTTAAAATAAAAAACGTACCTTACATCCTTCTCCGTGGAGACACAATAACAATAAAATAATTAACACATAATTTTATGTTATTACATGTGCTTCACAAAAAATGGCTAACACGCCCATCCCTCGTGTAGATACAAGCACTTGATCGCGTCCAGTTGCGATTATCCTTGCACATTTCCTCTTCACGGCGGAACGATGAAAATTTACAACCTGAAGACAACAGGCAATTCCTTTTTCTTGAATATATGCATATTTGGTAGAGGATGGGGGCTTAAAGCCCCCATTAGTGGAGACCTCTTTTACGACCAGATAGCTTGATGTTTAACACTCGACAGCTAATGGACTCCACAAAAATGGCGGGGAATCGCTCGTCATTTATCGAACTGTCTTCATGTAAATAAATATTGTCCAATCAGTGAAAGACACATCAAAACAACAATGTCATTAATAAGTTCATAATTTTGGCGGTATCATGAATGCACTAGCATTTGTTTTATGACGTAGAATCATAATTGTCTTTCAATTATGTCATGCGTATATAGAGTTTATAAGGCGAAGACCACACCACCTATAGGGGAGAAACAGGAACTACTAGTATCTTTGCAAAGTCCGACTGCAGCTACCATCTTGTGGTGACAGGCGGTACTGATCGACCAAGCGCACGATTCAAACTTCAACAACAGCGTCCCTGATTAAATATATGTTTGAAATGGTAGAGACGTGCCCTTGCACGTATCAATAATATACTAGATGAATGTGAATTGAGACTACTATGGATCAAAATCTTTCTTCAGTAAAGGTTGCTCCACATGTACGACAGATATATGGCAAGAGACAACTATGGATAATCATGTGTCTCTCCAAAATTCTTTTCAATTACATTTTGCTTCTAACGTACCGCAGGAATGTGACATTAGACCATAATGAATCAACATGAGTCGCTGCAAACTCCTTTTCAAATTAAATTTTGCTTCACATCAACCACATGAAAGAGAACAAGAAGTTCCGTGACGAACTAATGAGCCTACTTTTCTTAAAATGTAAGATTCATGCCAATGTTTAATCTATATGGATCTATCTAGAATAATGGCGAAATTAAGTTGGTAATATCGAAATTTCTAATTAGTTCGAAATATTGTATACCTGCCACAATGTAGCCTAATAGAGAACTACAGTTGGCAGCCCTGGTGACTGAATATACTCTTAGTTCCATCTCTTAAGGTACAGAGTACAAAATTTGGTGGAAGTCCAATGGATAGCATGGACGTTACATGCAGTTAAACATTGGATCTAACAGCGCGCGTAAAATCATGTTGGCAACAATGACACATGTATTGGTCAGAAATAATCTGAAATAATATGATCTATTATTGTGTCAATTTTGAATTAAATCCATTAGTTAGTATAGAAGTTACATGCATTTTAAAATTGGACCTATCAGCAGGCTTAGAATCATGTTGGCAGCACTGACGTAGACCTATATTAGTTACTCCAAATTAATCTAGAATGCCAGGCACTATACGCGTGCAAAGTTTAGAGTTATTGGCTTGCGTACTTTCTGATATATTGATATTAGGGTATTCAAAATAGAGACAGTATTTATTAACAGTTGGCAGCCCTGGTTACTATTAAGAATCAGCATGGTCATATATGTTATGCTACACATAGCACACACGAAATTTGGTTGAAATCCAAATGATAGTATAGAAGTTACATGTATTTAAAGTTGGACCTCTCAGCAGGCTTAGAATCATGTTGGTAGCACTGACGTATATAAGTTACTCCAAATTAATATAGAATGTCAGGTACTATACGTGAACATAGTTTAATGCTGTCGGCTTGCATACTCTCTGATATATGGGTATTTGGATAACAAAATTGAGAGCATTTATTAACAGTTTGCAGCCCTGGTGGTTCTTAAGAATACTCTCAGCCATATCTGTTTATGTACACATACCGCATACGAAATTAGGTTGAATTCCAATTGATAGTGTAGAAGTTATATGCATTTAAAATTTGGACTTATCAGCAGGCTTATAATCATTTTGGCAACACTGCCATGTATGGCCTCCTGGAAATTAAACTGCAATATTATTATCTATATGCCTGCTAATTTTGAAATAGCTCGCATTCATACCTTCCATGATATCCAACATGGAGCTCAAATTTCAATTGCGATTTTTCTGCAGTTGGTAGCACTGACATCATTATCAAATATGGCCTGTGATATTCAGGTATGGATCTTTACTCCTTACAAATTATGTTTCGATTGCTGCAGCCGTTTAGGAGTTGATAGGGGGGGGGGGCACACACACAGCCAAACAGACAGACAGACAGAAGACAGACAGACAGACACACATTTGCCCGATCTCATGTCTACTTTTTCCTCATTTTTGCAAAATGTGAAAAGTAGGCTAAAAATATTAGTATCATTGCGCTCGAAAGTGCATTTATAAAAAATACATAAATCCATACATATCATAAACACTGTAATTTGGTTCACATTTCACTATACTCAGTGAGAGAAATTTGTTGGCATAAAGTGATATGGTATCTTTCACACACTGAATGGCACAGACTGCACACACAAGTATCGTCTGGCTCATGAAAGTGAGTCTTTACGCAGATCAAGTTGGGGTATCCATGTACCGCCAACCGGGTCAGAACGTGACGTAGTTTTTGGTTGGGTCCCATCCACGTTCGATCTAGTATTGCATCTGTAGAGAAGAACTCCGGCCATATTTCTCGTCTTTTCTTCTCTCTCTCCTCCTTTAAATGCCTGGTCGCATCGGTGGATTGAAGTTCATAGTGTAGCCTAAGTCCTCTATATGGAAATTCTCTCTTGCTAGCTCATAGACGAGCCTTGAGAGCGGGAACCTCGATAGGTCTAAGGCTGTTTTCAAGTAGCGAGCTTTCCCATTTTCTATTGCTGTTAAGTCTTTCATCGTCAGTTGAAGCCAAATGATGTCCAAACCGTAGGTTAAGATTGGTATAAGGTTTGCTTTGAAGAAAGCAATTGCTGAATGTATGGATATACTTCTTATGCCTTTGATTCCATAAAAAGTTTTTATCGCTGCCGTTGCTCTTTCCTTTATATGTAGCAGAAACGATGTCATCGTAGTCTGAAGTGTGATGCCTAAGTACCGGAATGCGTTTACTCCTTCCAATCGAGTGCCCTTGTAGTAAAGTTTGTCTTCCTCTACGGGGTTTCCACCTATTCGGAAGGTCATTGTTGGGTTTTCTTATCATTTACTACGAAACTGCTTTCATTTGTCTATAGTGCTAACGCGTTGCGGGAGAGCTGAATGTCCTGAATGTTGGTCGATGCAAGAACCATATCGTCGGCATACATATAAATTGAAGTAGAATTCGATGAATGTTTTTTGTCTTAATGATATCGAATGTAGCTAAGATGAATAAAAGTGGGCTGAGGGGTTCCCTTGTAGTATCCCATTGGTCTGGGTTAGGTCGTATGTTGTAGATACGGTGTCATCACTCGAGAACGTGTTGTAAGTTGAGATGTCCTTTACTATATTGGTGAGCGGGTGTTCTTCTCCGGTGAGCTGTTCCAATTTTGACATTAGGAGTTTTCTGTCGATCATGTCAACGGCTTTGGAGTAATCAACGAAAACACAATGGAGCTTTCCTCTTGGTAAACGTATGGTATCGTCTGTGTCATCAAAGAGGTGTTTTACAGCATGAAATGTGCTTCTTCCTCTCCGGAATCCAAATTGCTCTTCTGGGATCTCTTTAGTCAGGCGTTCAGTGATAAGTCTTGACAATACATTGAACATGTTGTTTCCGAGTGTAATGCTCCTATACTAGTTGGGATCAGAAAAGTCTCATTTTCCCTTGTACAATACTTAAATAGTTGGTCTTCTCCAGCTCTCTGGTATTGTTTCCAAATCTAAGCATTTATTTAATAAGTCCGTCTATGTGTCAAGTAAGATATCTGTTGTCTGTTTTATATGTTCGTTGAACACTCCGTCTGGACCAGCAGCTTTCCCATTCTTGAGTGCTGAAATTCTCATCCCTACCTCTACTTTAGTGAAGTAATGCCGATCTGCAATCTACGAGCTTCCGCTTGTGTTGGGGTAAGCTTCCTGATCATCGTTCTTGTTAAGTATACAGTAGAAGTGGCTTGCCCAGGTATCCATGGCTATTTTTCCCTGCTATGTTGAATTTTCTTGGCCTCAGTGCTATGAAAGACATAGACATTTTTTCTCCTTCGGCTTCTGTGTACGCAGTATCAACGTCGGGGGGAGGGGGGGGGGAGATTTTATGCCCACCATTTCGATTTTTTTAACTTTCAGTGTAATATAAGTTTCCTATGCATCCTAAAAGAGAAGTAATTGTCCATAATTAACTCTGTAATTGTACCATTCGATTGCTTTATTAATTTTTTATCATCTGTAAAAGCTAATAGCACTTTTTTTGTTGGTGGGCATAGAGTACACCCCCTCCCACGCTGGTAGTTCGATCCAAAGGACAGAAATACAACAAAGTGAACAAAACAACAATAATGATCTGTGCTTCTTGCAAGAGATACACGTGTGGAAAGCATAGCAACAAGACAATCATTTGTGCAAAATGCAATGATGATTCAGAAGGAAGTGATGAGTGAAGAAATCCATGAACTGAACATTATTGCTTAATGTAAAAAAAAAAAATAAAAAAAAAACATGAGGCATACCAAAGCAGATCAATTGGTGTGTGAATATGATTTAATCTAGATTACTCTTGTTGTTGTTTGAGGTCCATATGATAACTGAACTCAAAATAAGAGCTATAATGTCGAATAGAACAAATTCGTTCGGTGGACACAAAATACCCCAGTCGGTAGTTCGCGTTTCAAAAAATGGCTTGGTACTGCTAGGGTTAAAATGTTCTTTCTATGCAAGGAGTACGCTGCAAGGTCGTTCTTCGTATATGACGCACTTGCCACTCTTAGACCTTGTAGGGTTCTTTGTCTTGCAAGGTAGCACTCTGCATCAAACCATGGCTTCGCAAAGCAGTGTATCTGGGGGACGCTACCTGTTACGAAGAACTCCTTCATTTTCACTGCTGCTTCTTGTAGATGGCTATTGTTAATGTGGTTTTCGATCCCTTGTAGATAGTTCGTGTTTCGGCAAGTGCATCCATATTGAGTACTCTTTTAACTTTCTTAGAGTTTTCTTGTATTGGGGTTTGTACTGGCTGGGGTAGTATTAACTCTGATATTAGTGGGCAGTGTTTCCTGAGGGGTGTTTATTTTTAGCCTATTTTAAATTTTGAAAAAAAAAAAATAGACTTATGAGATCACCTTTTGTCCGTGTGGGTGTGCGCGTGTGTGTGTGTGTGAGGTGTGTGTGTGTGTGTGTCCCCTAATAAATTCTAAACGGCTGGAGCGATTTCAATGAAACTCGATAAGTTCATAGCAATATTCCGGGCGACCCCGACCATGACCTTGAAATTTTGTTACGCTTCACCAATCCAACATGGCGGCTGTGCGAAATATTTCACCAGCATTCAATATCTCCGATACTATTACCAATATCACCCTGGAATATTTTACGGTGATAATGGGGACTACTAGAAATTCACCAATGTGACTTTTGAAAAACTGGTAACTACAAAACCAACAAGGCGGCCACGCGAATTTGCGACTTTTAAATAGACGTTTCTCGCGATTTATCCAACCAAATGCAATAAAACTTGGTACAGTATATGTTCATACACATTATAATGCACCGACATCTAACTTCGTTCAATTGTTTACATAACCACAAGATGGCGGCTGTGCGAAATATTTCACCGGCATTCTATATCTCTGAAACTATTAGCGGTATCACCCTGAAATTTTGTACGGAGATAAAGGGTACTACTGGAAGTTCATCTATAAGACTTTCAAAATCCGGTTAGTTACAAAACGAACATGGCGGCCAAGCGATTTTTAAAATTTTAAATAGACCTTGCTCACGATTTAATGTTCCAAACACAATTATATCTGGTACAGGAAATGTTTATGCACATTGTCATGCACTGGTATCTAATTTAGATCAATTGTATACATAACCTCAAGATAGCGGCTGTGCGAATTTTAAAATTAAGTTTTTATTTATTGTGTCGTAGTCATGCGATCGAAGTGAAAGTTTGAATAATGAACCTACGCAATATTTTTTCTTTAATGGTATATGATTCTATGGACTATATACATAACAATCCAACATGGCGACCATCCGAAATATTTAGATGGCTCTGAATATCTACGAATCTGTTATAGCAAAAAAACTGATTTTTTTTTATGTTCATAGGGGCTATGAACTTAAGTTCACCTATAGAACTTTAAATAACCTGGTGATCACAAATACAACATGGCGGTGACGCGAAGTATAAATATTCACATGGACGTTTCTCGCAATTTAACCATCTGAGTGCAGTGACATTTGGTACAGTAAATCCTTATACGAATGTTAATCCACTGGCATCTAATTTATTTCAATTGTTCCCATAACCACAAGACGGCAGCTGTGCGAAATTTTAAAATCTCCTTGTTACTTCTTGTGTCCTAATCAAGCGATTGAAATTTGAATGCTACACGTACACAATACTCTTCATGCAACAGTACATAACTCTAAGACCTACATATATAAAATCCAACATGGCGACCATCCGAAATATTTAGTCGGTTCTCAATATCTAAGAATCTATTACAGCAATTAAACTGAAATTTTGTATGTTAATAGAGACAATTAACATAAGTAGAATATATGAAAATAGGCTGTATAGTTCTTCAGGGAACGACTTGTTTTTATTTAGCGTATGGCTTTTTATGCCGGGAGTGTCCGAGGACATATTCGGCTCGCCAGTTTTTGTAGCTGCTTCGAGACGGACACCCAGTGGGTGAGCTACAAGTACCGTAGGGGTGTTACTTGTATGGAAATAGCCTATATCGAGTCCTTTGATTTGGATGTATGGTCCCTTGTAGAAGATGAGATCGAATTTGCGGCTGATATTGTAAGCAAAGTAGGGTTTCTCTTTGGGATCGTTTATGAGGATAAAACCTACTTCTCTCATCACATAGAGTAGTGTCTTAATGTCGATCCCAGTTGAAATCTCCCGCTAGATTAAGTGTTTCGTGAATTGATATGACGTAGAGTGTTCATAACCAAGTATATGATTTCTACAGTGTGAGTCTGTGGAGGAAAGTACATTCCTGCTATAATCATGGTGTCCATGCTTAAAATGATCAGGTTGTCTTCTCTGTAAGTGTTTTTAATTTTCCCCAAGTGTGGCTTTAGAAAGCACAAGATGGCTCCCGCTGGTCTTCCAGCTTGTTTTTTCGTCGCCATTGCGTGTTCCGAATAAAAGCCCGGTATATCGATGTTTTCTGTTAGGTAAGTTTCAGTGAGAATGAGTATGTCTTATTTTTCCATTGTTGAGTCTGCAATTGAAGTCCCTCGACGTTCCAAAGTAGTAGCTTAACCTTCAAAACGTCCACCCTCTCTGGAGCCCCGAAACAAACGATATCTTCTGACAAATACGTATTTTGGCCATATCGTGGTATCGTAAGCTTTGTTTACGTCTGTGAAAGGTATCCTGGCTTTGAAAGCTTTATGGTGACCTCTAGTCTCTACTTCCTCGCATTCAATGGCGTCCGTGATGCCTTTCTTGTGAAAATGTCCATCTAGGTCCTCTTTCGTAGTGGATTCGTGCAGTTTCCCTACATAAAGCCACGCACTTTTTGTTGCATCTTCGATTTCAGCATTTTTATCGGCAGCAGTGGCTACGCTGGCTATAGCGCAGCGTTAGGTCATGGGGCCAAGTTCTCTGCTGACTCGGTAGACGCGTGGGTTCAAACCCCTCCGTTGGCCGTCCTGGAAATGTTTTTCTGTGGTATCCCATTTTCAACACCAGGCAAATGCTGGGAAGGCACCTTCTGATAGGCCACGGCCGCTTCCTTCCACATCCTTGCCCTGATTCATCCATTCCACCTCTCATCCCGACGCGCAGGTCGCCCACGGGCGTAGACTAGAAACACCAGCACTCGGCCCCTCAGGAGGCCACATGACAACAAAAAAGTCATGGAACCAATGATAAAGGTTGTATGCCTCGTTTGTTTTGATTCGTCCGTGCCGTTACTGCGTTCGTGACATTTATGATTTGTGCAGTTGTTTTATCTCTTCCCCTTCTTCTGTTTTCTATCCTTATTCATCCTTGAGTACTGATATCCTCATCCTTTTCCTCGTTGCTTGGTCGGTGTTGCTTTCCTAGAGTGGTTTCATCTTGTGACTTGGTTTGCTTGGTGCTCTCATCAAATGTGTTAGTGCTATTCACTCTCTCTGTGGTCCGTTTTTTTTGGATGTGACGGATCTGTCGATCCATGACTATTTCCTCTCTTCTCTCTTTCTAAGTAATGTGATCCTGTATTTCTTCCAATTTATTTTGTTTTGTCATTTTCTTCTCGGTAGCGCTTCTGTCTGTCTCTCTTCTCTCTCCTTCTGGGTAACGTGACTTTGTTTTCCTTCTATGTTTCTTTGGTTTGGTTTTTCTGGATTGTTTCGAAGATAGGTTTTATCTCTCAAATAGTTCTGGCCTATGTGTTTGTTTGATGCAGGTGGAGTGGTATCTTTCCTGTCTAACTTATTTGGGGATCTTGACTTCTGTGTTTCGGTAGTCAATTCACGCATTGGTTCTGAAGTGTGATCTTTTAGCTTATTATGTCTGACATTTCATTTAATTTATTGTTCATATCTGCTCTTCAGGGGAGATGTTAGTTAGTTATTGTTGTTTTAAGGGGGCGGAACTACGAGGTCATCTGCCCCTTAAGGGGAGATGTCAATGTCAATAAAAATCATGAAATTTAGAACTTTTTAATTTATTTTTTATTTGATGCGTCATTCCTCGAATAATATAATTCTAAAATTTGGTGGCGATATCTTGCTGGTAAATGCCTCAAACAAGTAAATATGGGTGAATAGGAGATTGAACAACGCCCCATTTTTCGGTAATGGCTTACATTGAGGCTCCTTGTATTGTACTGCATTTGATTTCTTCTATTTCGGAATGCAGAGTCTAAAAATGACATTCCCCGTACTCATTGTACAGGTATAGGATAACACGAACACGTACATAAGGCAGTGACTTGTGTTTACTAAGTTTGAAGTGCACAGTCTGGTAATCTATAGGCCTATCTACTTGTACAGTTAATTAATTTACTTGAGTGAGTTCTATCAATATTTCCTACTATAGGTAGATCAGCAAGAGTATTTAGAAGGATAAAAGGATCTAGAATGCATAATATACTGTCTAGAAGACAAGAGAATGCTCCCATAGACGTTATGACTGTAACCAAATATAAGAACAATTCTCCTTCAAATTCTTCTAGCCAAAAGCTCTCACAATTTTTTTTTGAGCCAACCTTCTAGTGAGGATGCGGAAAATATTTCCATAAACACTGGATTTAGGCTCATTGATATCGAACTTCTTTGTAATACCATAACGGATAGAATAAGAAGAGATACCACTTTCCTAGTACGCCTGATCCGCCGCAGCGCAGCACTGGCTCCGATCTGTGATGTAAGTTAGCATTGGCGCTTACGAGACTTTTAAAACCTTGCGACCTGTTTTACATGTTAAAACACCACTAGATATCCTCATATGCGCTAATAAGATCGACATCTCCATTTAATTTACTGTGCCCAATTATAATTTAATAAGTCGTCTCCTGTAATAGTCCAGCTTCGACAATAAGCGAAGGCAGAGAGCAATTTCAAAATGCAACTATTTTTTCCGGCTATCGGTAAAAAAAAGAACTGAAAAATTAACCTCGCTATCAGAAAGGATTTCTTGAGATTGTTACACATTTTACATTCCCTTAACCGACTTGCAACACAGCCATAAAAAAATTAAAAAAAACAGTACGAATGCAACTCGCGTGGGACATTGACATTCAAAAGGAATATTACCTGAAATAAACAGGATCAGTAAGAGAGAATATAATTCGCAGCGGAAAGTGAAACACATAATTCAAATTATTGTTATTAATAATAATAATAATAATAATAGTAACACAATAATAACAAAACTGAGGAGTCATATTCTTCCTTTTAATTCTTACCTTCAGTTCGATACCTTAGAACATTCCTGGTAGATTTTGACATTTTCCCTGATCTCAGTTCCTTCCGCAGTTCCTTCATATTGAAGTAGAAACGACACTTCATAGAGTGAAAGATCAGTTTTGGTACAGTCTCAATTGCATGTTGCTCATTACACCCCAAGCCTGAAGGTTGAATTGTAATCTTCTCCATGTTCTCCAAGCAATCATAAAACAAGTCACCCCAGAAACCAGAGGGAGATGAGAGATGGGCACTTATTGTCTCTTCTGCCTGAAGCAAGACATTAAATAATGCCTCTGAAGGGTGGCATAAATGGTTCTGTCCCACTTGAGAGCAATAGTCCCGTAAGTTTGTAAAGAGGGCAAACGAATTAGTTGTTACTGCTGATGTCTTGATAACATCAACACAGGAAACACACTTCATAATTCTGGGGGCCTGATGTACAATATAACCAGCTAAATTGTAAACCAAACATCTTTTAACACTAGCAAGGGCACTGATGTGTGGATTTTCTCCCTGTGTAAGAGAGGTACAAACATAGAAACAAGGGCATGATCAGCCAACACATTACACTGGTCTTCAGGTGTTACATTACCGAAGTCCACAAATCCATCTATGAACAAAGAGGACCCATTAAATTGTACATCTTCTCTTAGTTTCACCTCATCAAAAATGGCAATCCCTGTCTTTTTATTCTCATCCCTTTCTTCACTGAAATAGTCTTTAATGGCATCAAGAGCATTTTTATTTACACCATATGAGCATTTAAAACCTTTAACAACCTCCTTAACCCGAGAACGGTCGCTGTGCGTCATCATGACCCGCACGCCAACATTTCCGTTCATCCCTCCTTCACCAACGGTGACACAGCCACCCCCTTCCCAGTACCTTCTTACGTCTATCCCCTCTATACAGTACAGCAGACAGAATTTGGTTTGGGTATAGCAGTTCTCGAGGAAAGTAGTGTGCGCGTCACCACGACCCACCGCGAACTTTTGTGTTCACATAAGAATTATTAGTAACATTTTACATTTGAGTACGTTTTCCTTGTTTCGGTGAAATGGTTGAGAGAGAAGCAGACCGTATTCGTTCTATGCTAAATGAATCATTGTCGGCAGAAACAGACATGAACTGGGTGGTAATGAAAGTGATGTAGGGACTGATGTCGATCCACAAGAAGAGATACAAGACGACCAAGTCCGGAACACAGATAAGGAACAATGTTATGGCAGTAATGACGAAGTAGCTACTGAGGGTGAACATTCGGAAGACAACTCCACTTCAGATGATGATATCCCACTGCTTGTATCACTTGGTTTTCACAATTATTAGTTTCTGTTAATTCTTTCTATATTTACTCGTACCAAAAGTATTTGTGTGAAAATCTTTGTAAATTTTAATACGGTGCCTTTTCAAAAATGAAATTTTAGGCTTTCTTCATGTTCTTAGAAGCCATTAGTATAAAATTATTTCTGACTTTAACCATTATTCAAGAAAAGAATACCAACTTTGTATCGCATGCAATTAAGTGGAAGTTTTGTATTAACTATTTAAAAACAAATCTGTAGTTGTATAATAAGAACATAAATAAAGGTACGGTTGTTGTTATGTCTAAGATAATAGTAGGCTACTAACTGATGTACAAACAGAATTTTAAAAAGTGCAAGTCCTGACGAACATAATTAAATAATAATATGTGGGTCATGGTGACCCACCGCGACCTCTTTAAGATGCACGGTTGTTGTTATGTCTAAGAAAATAGTAGGCTACTAATTGATGTACCTACAAACAGAGTTTTAAAAAAGTTCAAGACCTGGAGAAATTACTTAAATAATAATATGTGGGTCATGGTGACCCACCGCGACCTCCTTTAGATGCACCTTGTGTGCAACCACTGCCGGGTTAAATGCACCTCAGATGGAAGGGGCAACAAACCATGTATCAGGCAATGTCTATAATCCTTGGGTGATTTTATGTGTAGCAAAAAACTATCTAAAAGAAACTCATTGTCATACCTCATACCTTTGGGGTTCTTTTTCTGACACTTTTGCGATAGTGTCCACAATAACTTTTTGTTTCCTAGATAGCCCTTCTTTACTCTGACAGGCACCTTGTCCTGAAAGTCTGTGTTTCATCCTACCAAGTTCACTTTTCAGAACAGAAACTTTAGCCCTCTAACTTAATCGTTTTGTTTGCCCTAATCAACTTCCGTATTAGGTTCCTTAATTGTTGTTTTTATTCTAACACTTCAGATTGAGAATCATCGGATTTAGGCATGTTGGAGAACTGGATATTGCTGACATCACAGGCGGATTCGGAATCAAATTTCAAACATTTGGGGGATATCTTTGCCAGAGGATTATCTGAAGATTTTCTTTTTTGGGGGGATTTCCTTCGAGTTACAGTACTGGACAAATACTTAGGCAAATTAGGAAATATATGTAGAACAGAATAGTCTTTTAATCGCCAGTTGGTTCTTGGGAGAATTACTTCCTTCTCTTCTATCGCAAATTTGTCAAATTTAACAATTAAATCTTCTGAAAACTGAGCATCACAGATGTAGGACTTTTCAGTAAGTTCCCTGTCCTACCTTGGTATGGCCCCTTTTCAGTTGATAAAACGTTCCTTATCTTTAGGGGGTTTGAAATACCGTCTTACCTCTTCACATTCCCCATAGCCAGATCTGCATCCTGGTACAAAACAGCAAGGCATCTTCACTACTCACATTATGCACTCATGAAAATGTACGGGAAAAACTGTCGTTTACTTGCATTAAATAACAATAAAATTAACACACGAAGATAACCTTAACACACGACAAGAAATTGAATTACCTTTCAGTTAATGCTTCCTACAATAGCATTTCAGGTATTAATAGTAGGAAGTAATAGTGTAAGCACTTGTACATCAATAAAAGTTTGCACAGAACACCACCAAAACACTCCGACCGATTAAATTCTTAATATATCGCACATAAACACATAAACATATGTGGAAATCAACAATCTCATGTCGACTCTAGCGCTGCGCAACGGCGAGTGCCAACCAGATCCTTATTCATATATACTATTGAGGGAGAAGAGATCACACTTTTTATTCTATTCGTTATGGTAATGCTATAAACTCGCCTTGTTCATGTAGAAAATGGGGGAATAATTCCTTCAAAATAATTGATAGTGCTACAAGAAATGGACTTGCCAGTGGTCTTCATATTGTTTGTGATAGTTGTAGAACTGATACAAGTTTCAAAACTTCAAAGTCTGCTAACAAACTGGTTGAAGCAAATGTAAGATTTCTGTATGGCATGAGGTGCATTGGTGTGGGGAGGGAAGGTGCAAAGTTTCTTTGCGGGCTTAAGAACATGCTATATCCCCTTCTGCGTTTTGATACAGTCAACAGTGCTTTGTTGGAGTGTTTGAGTGCAGTAAGTGAAGAAAGCATGTCAGCTGCAGCTAAATTGGCCATTCAAGAAAAAGAAGCCCAAGATGGAAGTAACCCTACTGGCTTGATTGTATCAAGTGATGGGACATGGATGCGTAGAGGTTACATGTCCCACCATGGGGTGTCTACAGTTATCTCAGTAGATGTGGGTAAAGTGTTAGACTTACATGTAGTCACAAATTATTGTCATATGTGTGCAGTAAGCAAGAAGACCTACAGTTAGAATGGGAAACGGAACATGAAAGAATGTGTCAAAAGAACTACAGTGGTACTAGTGGTGGCATGGTAGCCAAGGCAATGGGGACAATTTTTAATCGTTCTCATGTAAAGCATGGTGTACGGTATTTAATATACTTAGGTAATGGAGACTGAAGTGCCTTCAAAAGTGTTTGTGAATGTAATCCTTATGGTCCAGGATGTGTTGTAGAAAAATTGGAATGCATTGGACATAATCAGAAACGAATGGGTAGTAGTCTATTGAAACTAAGCAGTGACCCACAACTGAAAAAGTTATAAGACGGTAGGAGTATCGTTGTAAAGAACAGATTGTCTAAGAACAAAATCAAGGAAATTTTCGGTTACTATGGAATGGCCATTGGAAACAATATAAATGATGTGCAAGCAATGAAAAAAGTAATTTGGGCCATATATTTTCATATTATGTCCACTGATGAATAGCCACAAGTATATTTGTGCCTTGAAAACTGCTGTAAATACAGGCAAATGTTTACTACTGGTGTACGGTGCTGCTCCCTATATTAACGGTAGATCACCCAGTGCCCACGTACGGCAGCACCCGTAGCACGGTCGGGTATCTTGCGCATTCCGTGTAATGCCATATCTTTGACATCATGAGCTCCTTGTCTTATATTATTGTATATTTGTCTTTTATGTTCAGTTAGTTTTAAGATATTAAACGTCGTAATTAAGTAAATGTGGAATTCCCTTATGAGCTACCAGAGAGAATGTTTGCACACAACATTTCTCGGTCCTTCCGATTGCCGGATATAGATGAACTACGTAACCATCTATGAAAATAGCTAACTTGGTTGAGTTAGAGATCACAGAACTACATCAGTAAGTACATTCTGGTTCAGCATTTCCTTTGTCCGTTTCTACGGGGTCATCTTGGATACCAATCGAAAACGTGTATTGACAAAGAAAAGAGCAGTCATCAAATCTCGCGTGACTCGCTTGAGTACATTCGTGAATTAATTTGCAGGTGGTAATCTTAACGATATAAAGGTTAGGAAGCAATCATTGGCGAGTTTAATGGATGAGTATAATGACATTCAGATACAATTGGAAATCGATGATGCTGAAAACGAATCACATGATCGAGATAGAGCAGCCTTTGATGATTTATGCTTGGACATTGAGTCAAAAATGGAAACGCTATTGTGCCCCGAACATACACACCCACCTCCGCCTGTAAATAGTGATAAGTTGAGCAATAGTTGTGCACTAAAACTTCCAACTATTTCACTACCCAAGTTCAATGGCACTCTACAAGATTTCATGCATTTCTATGACACCTTTGTAGCGCTGATCATAAAGAATGAAACAATCACAGCCATTCAAAGATACTATCTTCTATCATGCTTGTCCGGGGAACCACACCGCCTCATTGAGAATTTACCAATTTCACATGATAACTTCAAGGTCGCCTGGGAATTGATTCGCAGTCGGTATCACAATCACAGACTTATATCAGATCTCCACATCAAGGAATTGTTGTCACTCCCTAATGCAAAGCACAATTCTCCTAAGGAGCTGCGTTTGCTAATAAATCAACTTAGCAGCAACTTAAATGCCATAGAAGCTTTAAAAATCGAAACGCTCTCGCACTTAGTTTTGGAGAGAATCAGTCTCAATCTCAGGAAGCAATGGGAGAACGGTACGTCAAATGAAACGCACGCCAACTTGAAGGACTTAATTCAATTCCTGGAAAACAATTGCCAAACTTTAGAAATAGTCACGTCCAACAAGTCAGCTGCTGTAACCCAAGATGAGTTCAAGCATGGTAAAAGTTCATGGGGACCACACCGAACTTTTGTCACCACGTCACCTTATTGTGTGCTATGTAAGACATCTCACAGTCTGCATAAATGCCCCAAATTTAAGTACATGGATGTAAATAGCCTGTTAGGTGTTGTGAGGGAACATAATCTTTGTTTCAATTGCTTAAGAAGTGACCATGTAGCCAATAATTGCAACTCAGGCAACTGCAGAGCATGTAATAAACGTCACCACACATTGTTACATATACACCAGAATATGAACAGTACTGCAACCTCGGTACTAAATGCATCCCAGCAGCAAGCATATTGTTCTGTCAGAAGGGCATGTCCTCAAAATGAAGTATTGTTATCAACTGCCAATGTTAACATTAGGGATAGCAAAGGTCAAATGCTTCAATGTCGAGCACTATTAGACAGTGCATCACAAATGAACTTCGAGTCTCGAGACTTAGTAGACCGTTTGGGTATCAAACTGAATCGTCATTCGATACCTATAAATGGTATCAGCAACACGCAAGCGACTCAATCCTCTTTCTTCTGTCAACTTCAGATAGAGTCGAGAGTTAGTGCTTATAGTCGGCATTTATTATGTTCTGTCCTCCGTCAGATTACTGGTCCACTGCCTTCATCTAGAATAGATTACGAGAACTGGCAACTGCCCGTCAACATTCCATTAGCTGACCCGAATTTCTACCAGCCCAACGAGATAGATCTACTATTAGGTGCTACTATATTCTTTGAACTCTTAAGACCTGAACAACAATCTAGGGATGGTTCCCCTACTCTTCAAAATACACAACTTGGTTGGGTGCTATCTGGATGTATCCCCACTCACTCAGTTCAACAGCGTAAGAATGGAACAACATCATTTTTGTCCACGGCTGAAACCTTGCACACACAGGTGGAACGCTTTTGGGAACAGGAAGAGCTTACGACTCGTAGCCATTCCAAGGAAGATAGTTAATGCGAGGAACATTTTCAGAAATCCTTCACGCGCGATGAGTCAGGCAGATTCATAGTGAGACTACCACTTCGGCAAGGAGTAGGAGTACTTGGTGACTCTTTTGACAATGCCAGGAGGAGCTTTGGCTTTATAGAGAGGAAATTGCATCGACAACCTGACCTGAAGAACGAGTATATCAAATTCATGAACGATTATTTACAACTAGGACACATGGATCTTGTCGATCCTAGTGACCAGCAGAAACCTGCTTATTACATTCCTCATCACGCGGTAATCAAGGCTACGAACAGCACTACCAAGGTCAGAGTTGTCTACAATGCGTCGGCTAAAACTACTTCGTCGTCTCCCTGAATGACGTGATGTTGGTTGGGCCAACTGTTCAGCAGGATCTATTCTCGATCGTTCTTCGCTTCCGTACACACAAGTATGCGCTAACAGCAGATATCGAGAAGATGTACCGACAGATCCAGATTCATGAAGCAGATCGAGACTTCTAGAGAATCTTATGGCTCAGTTCTCAGAATCAACAACTGGATATGTACCGATTGACTACAGTAACCTAGGGTACTTTAGCAGCTCCTTATCTAGCTACCCGTTGTTTACTGCAGGTGGCACTCGATGGTCAAGACATATACCCTACAGCAGCCAAAGTTACCAAAAGAGACTTCTACGTTGATGATCTTTTGACAGGGTCAGATACCATTGAAGAAGCCATCCAATTAAACAAAGACCTCACATCGCTCCTGAAAACCGGAGGATGTCCCATCCGTAAATGGCGATCCAACAATCCTGATATTTTGGAAGCCATTCGATCAACACTTCGCGAGAGCCAGGTGTCATGCAGTCTTCCCTTTGAAGATGGCGTCGAAAAATCTCTTGGTTTGTTGTGGCATTCGAGTCGTGACTCATTTCAATTCTCAGTGGGGGCCCTCAACTGCCATAATGTGACTTAGACAAAGAGATCAGTGTTGGCCAATGTAGCGTCCATTTATGATCCATTGGGATTCATAGGGCCTGTAATTGTTCAATGCAAGTTGTTTATACAAGTTCTTTGGCAACAACACCTGGATTGGGATGGCAAATTGCCCTCAGAACTTGAGACACAATGGAAACAGATACATCCGCAGCTCCCTAAACTAAATAAAATTCATGTACCACGGAGGGCAACAGCAGACGGCATGAATGCCAATGTTGAACTTCACGGGTTTGCTGATGCGTCAGAAAGAGCCTACGGTGCGTGCGTTTATCTACGTTGCATCAACTCCAATGGAACAATCTCCGTTCATTTGCATTGTTCAAAATCTAGAGTAGCCCCCTTGAAGAAAGTGTCGCTTCCAAGACTGGATTTGAATGGCGCACTACTTCTGAGCAGACTAATGGAAAGGGTGATTGAGGCCCTTAAGTTACATTCATGCCGACGATATTTTTGGACAGACTCAACTGTTGTTCTAGCCTGGATTACAGGCAATTCTTCAGCTTGAGAAACATATGTGGCCAACAGGGTGTCGGAAATTCACAAACTGACGTCTCAGCAAGATTGGAACCCTGTCTCATCACAGGACAATCCAGCAGATATTATCTCCAGGGGAACTGAGCCACATCGACTTCGAAGCAATCGAGCATGGTGGGCGGGGCCCGTTTGGCTGATTACGGATCCTTCAACCTGGCCTGAACTTACCACTGTTCGACCAACCGAAATTCCTGAACAACGAGGAGTAAGAATGTGTTTCGTGGCGAGTAATCACAATGCAGATAACATTTTCATCCGTTTTTTCAGCTGGACTAAACTACACAGAGTAGCTGCTTACATTCTCAGGTTTTTTCACAATCTAACGCAGGTTGCAGCAGCAAGACGGCATGGACCTTTGACTACTGCCGAACTTCGCGATAGTCTGACAACAATCATTCTCATCGTTCAGCATTGTTCGTACAGTCAGGAGATTCATAACTTACATAAAAAGAACGCAGTGTCACTTCAGAGCAAACTTCTCACTCTGCACCCTTTCCTAGATAATGACAATCTATTGAGGGTGGGTGGCAGGCTAGGGAATGCTGAAGCATCATTTAAACAAAAACATCCTTTGATACAGCCACCTAAGCATCATGTCAAGAAATTGCTTATTTGGAATGAACACATACGACTTCTGCACGCGGGAAGCCAAGTTATCTTATCCAGCAGCGTTCCAAGTGGCTTCAGAATCAACCCAACCTCAGAGCAGGAAGGCTGGTACTTCTGAAAGAAGACAATACCCCCCCCTCACATGGCCAACCGGAATAATTGAAGAGCTTCATCCTGGGATTGATGGTTTGGTGCGTGTAGTAACTGTGCGGACAAGCAAAGGGTCATATAAAAGGCCAGTGACAAGGATCAGTCTTTTCCCTGACGAGCTCATTTAAAGGACTACCTCTGTACTGTGTTCCTTTTTGTTTCTTATATTTGTATGTGTACAGTTTCTGTTGTTAGTTGCTAGAGACTTGCGTTGGAGAAGTGGGTCTATGAATTGCTACCAATTTTGTAATTTGTTTGACAAATTAGGTGGGCAGCATGTACGGTGCTGCTCCCTATATTAACGGTAGTTCACCCAGTGCCCACGTACGGCAGCACCCGTAGCATGGTCGGGTATCTTGCGCATTCCGTGTAATGCCATATCTTTGACTTCATGAGCTCCTTGTCTTATATTATTGTATATTGTTCTTTTATGTTCCAGTTAGTTTTAAGATAATAAACGTCGTTATTAAGTAAATGTGGAATTCCCTTATGGGCTACCAGAGAGAATGTTTGCACACAACAACTGGCAAACCATACTCTCATTAACATAGTCTTCCTGAAGCAGTTATGAATGCCATCAAAACAACATTTTGAGTCCTAGCGGATCCAGAGTTGTTGAAGATGTGCACACATGGCAAGACACAGAACCCGAATGAGAACTTCAATAGGCTAATATGGAAACGGTGCACAAAAATCAGTTTTGCTTCAATAAAAGTGGTTAACTTTGCAGCTTTTGATGCTGTTATTGTGTTCAATGATGGAAACATAGGTAGAAAGAGTGTAATGAAGAGGCTGGGCTTCACTCCTGGAGTCTAAATGGTACAAACTCTCAGAGGTATTGATGCTAAGAGAGTTGACGCTGCAAATAAAGCTGTTGAGATCATGTCCCAATTTTTCCAGAGAATGAGAGGAGCAAAGAGAGTTGCGGAAAGTGATTCTAATGACCCTCATTTTTTATATAGAGGCTTCTCATTGCCAAGTGAAGTGGTATATGCCTTTTCATAGTAGCACTTAACTTTATTCTTTATTTCCCAAAACTTACGAATTTTCAAATTTGGTGCACTTTTCTCCAAAACCCTTTGTCATATTTAGCTGAAAGTTTGCAGACTTTCTCTCCTATAACAAAACTTCAATCCTGTGTAAGCAAATTTCAACAATTTAAAAAAATCAATTTTTGCTGTTGTTAACTTCACAACCATGAGAGAATTTATTAACATTTTTTTTTGAAAAATAATAAATGCTGAAATCAACCTAGACAAAAAATACCTCGAAATCAGACGAATTTAAGTCCAAAACTTACGATTTTCAGGATATTTCATCATTGTATGTAGAAATTGATTATACATTAAGCCACAACAACGTCCGTTGAACCTATGATTGAGCCAGACAAACGCAAATCCACTTACGTTATTGTGGCTCTGAAGCTTTAATACAGCTGGAGAGAGCTGATGTTGATTCCTGATGTTTAGGACCTTACAGTGACTCCAATTAAGAAGATAATTAAAATATTGAAGCGCAAAATAACAAAGGAAGAGGCAAGAAAATGGTAAAAAATATTTAAAAAACTGTAAAAGGAATATAAGGAAGAAGAAGAAGATACTAAGCGGAAAGAGTATGTTAATACAAAACATGTTTTCACTCATGAGAAATCTTTAAAGCCTCCCTGCCTTGTTGATTTTCGTCTAAAATGCATTCAAAAATTTGTTGAGGAGACGCTGGGACTCAAAAAGACAATTTGTAGTGTCTTCTATAAAAACAAAACCGATCATGTTAGTTGCCATAAGAAAGCCAGTGAGTCTGGTTTGGTGACACTAGATCTTATGGGGAACCATATTCCAGGAAATAATTTACTAAGTGATAGATTGGGGACGATAAAAAATCACATTTTAAAGTTCCCTGTGTATCAAAGCCACTACAGCAGAGAAAGATCAAACGTATTTAGGCAATCATTAATTGAATATTTCTTGAGCTGTTATTTGCTTACGACTCAATATTTATTTTGAATTACCTGGACTTTCTGTACTGTATTACCTCCCGTTCGATCTAGCAAAGTAAGCGTGAACTGTAACGATCTGCATATTTCAACTGTTTTTATCAGATGTTCACGCAAACATGGCGTACGCTTTTTTATCTTCAGATTATCTCGAATGATGATTGTTACGTCTTTGGAAGGAATTGTTATTATGTGTAGAGAAGACGAGTCCAGAAGATGTAGGAATAATCTCCGGAAAAATCTAAGGGGAAGAATAGCCCACTTGTCTATTCTACTCCCTAATTATAATTTCATCTCGATGAAATTTGTATAACATTTGTATTCGACCGTCGCGGGAGATAGATTTTAAAGATTTTGTATTTAAATTAATCAATTTGCCAACAGGGAATAGATATATGTTTTTCGGCATGAGAACCTAAGATTTTTGTGAGTTAAAGATGTGATAAGTTGGGTTACGATAGTTCGTAAGTTGTGTTTCCAGGGTTATTTCGTGCTTGTAGCAAGTTTTTCTGAAGTTATTTTGTTTCTTTTCTAGTTACGTTTTTTGGTTGTCCTGAGATTTTCATATCATGGTAACATCATTTTGTTTGTGTGGTTTAAGTTTCTTAACCTATAATTCTTTCCCTTTACCACACTGTAGTTTGCTTCATATAAGCCTGGGTTATCGTATTCGTTGCCATGTGAACGTGGTGGATTGTTTTATATAAATCTTAAATCTAACAATCCAAAATATTCTTCTTCAGTTTTTTCTGCATTGAGATTGTTTTGCGACTTTGATCTGGATTGACGTATGCCAAGATTGCTCCGATTAATGATATGTTTTAAAAGAATTATTTGTGAATAATGAATATATGAAAGACATTTAACTAAGAAGAATTTTTTCGTATTCAACCAAACTTTTTATACGGTGATCTGAAACTCCTTACTTGGTATTGAATCTAAACTAAACCCATAAGTATGTTCTCTTTTCTTTTCATTTCCTTCTGCGTTTTGTCAACTTCAGGTTCGATATCTAATTTTGTATTCATTTAGTAATTTAACCTCATATTAAAACTCAGCAATTCTTCTAGGTTTGTGCCGTGTCTTGTGTGGGGTTTCGCCTAGGACACCAAGCTGGCTCATCGGCGGGATCTTGGTGTCCCCGCCCGGACCCCCACTGGAGTAGCGAACTGCGCGCCACCTCCCTTTATATAAGGTGCAGCTGCACCTCTTGACTGCGAGAACTAAAAGCTCAAGCAGCTTTAACCTCCCTATGAAGGCTTCCAAAAAGATGGTATATTGGCTTTCACGGCCGGTGAATTAAAACTCAGCAATTCTTCTAGGTTTGTGCCGTGTCTTGTGTGGGGATTCGCCTAGGACACCAAGCTGGCTCATCGGCGGGATCTTGGTGTCCCCACCCGGATCCCCGCTGGAGTAGCGAACTGCGCACCACCTCCCTTTATATAAGGTGCAACTGCACCTCTTGACTGCGAGAACTAAAAGCTCAAGCAGCTTTAACCTCCCTATGAAGGCTTCCAAAAAGATGCTATATTGGCTTTCACGGCCGGTGAATTAAAACTCAGCAATTCTTCTAGGTTTGTGCCGTGTCTTGTGTGGGGATTCGCCTAGGACACCAAGCTGGCTCATCGGCGGGCACTTGGTGTCCCCACCCGGACCCCACTGGAGTAGCGAACTGCGCGCCACCTCCCTTTATATAACGTGCATCTGCATCTCTCGACTGCGAGAACTAAAAGCTCAAGCAATTGCACCTTATATAACGGGAGGTGGCGCGCAGTTCGCTACTCCAGTGGGGGTCTGGGCGAGGACGCCAAGAGCACGCCGATGAGCCAGCTTGGTGTCCTAGGCGAAACCCCACACAAGACATGGCACAAACCTAGGAGAATTGCTGAGTTTTAATTCACCGGCCGTGAAAGCCAATATATATTTTCATATTGTTTCTTGTTTTTTCCGATTCCTTAATCTTAATTCCAACAATTACTTATAGTCGTAATTGATTTATTCTTTTGTGAATACTACCATCACCTTTTTAAGCCACTTCTGATTTATGTACCGTGCCCCTTTAGACATAAGTACAACGACCACATATGCATTTTACCAAAGATCAGTCTGCACGAGAATCTAAACATCCCAGGGCGCCATATGGGTTAAAGTTACAACAATAAACAAGATCTGAAAATACTTTACTGATTTTCGGCTCGATGCGACAATAAGGATAGAAGGGAGACTGAAAATACCACAATTCCTAAAATAATCTCATTTTAATTATATTTTAAAACTTGAATTTAAAATGATGCATAAGAGCATTAAGGATGCATGAAAAAATCATACACTTTATATACAAAACAGAGTTATCAACACATGAACACTATTGGATTTTATCTAAAGCCGGAATATCAGTCCTGTTGGCTTTGCTCAAATATTTTATATACAACGGTAGGTTATTCAGGGCAAATTAAACCGTCCAGCCTAAATCCTACTTGACTAGTATTCACTTGTTGAACGAATATTATATGTTGAACTGATTCACTTGTTTGTCAAAATCACTTTGTTTATGAGTTCATTTCTTTAATGAAAAAATATCACTTTCCAAGAATCATTATTGGCTTTTAAAATAATTACTTTAAATATCATAGCAATGGATTAACCACAAAAATATTGATTTTTAGGACATCTGAGCATCATGTTTAAACAATATGAGCATGGATTCGAAGAACTTCGACGGTGAGCAGAAAATTTATTACATCATCTGATCTCGATCCGAAATAACAATCATGAATGTATGACTCAACTATAAATTCATGGTTCAAAATTATTAACCTAAACATTGTTCCAAATGTTAACTAAAACATCCAAACATTAAGCTTTCAAATTATTGAAAATATCATTCTGTAAATTCTCTTCAAAAATAGTAACAAATACTATCACAAAAATTATAATTCTTCAGCAGAATATGCAAATATTAATCTTTACAAAATTTAATATTTTATAATATTTATAAATTCGTTAGGATCACAAATATCCTTGAAACGGTATTGGCTGTTCATGAAATGACAATATAATCATTAGCACCGGCCCATTCTATTAATGTGTCAAAAATCACATGACCACATTTGTGTCTGACAAGCGGCAAGGTATCGTAAAGGTTTATGTACAATAAACACGGGTCGACAAGTACTGGGAAAATATCTGTTGAACACGAGAACAATCAAATGTGAAACATAACTGTGATGGTTGCATGAAATCACCATAGGTTATCTAACTCGACGAAAATGTGATTCGTAATTATATATTTTTACTTCCATTATTTTTCAACATATTTTATAAAAGCCATCTAACCATCACAATGGTTGATGCTTCACGTTACGACGATTTCATTCCTGTGAGTTAATTGTACAATTTGAATGACAGAATTCAACTATTTCCACACACAATATTTATCTTCATATATTTTATACATTATTATGATACCCGAGCCATTGCTTGTTAACCAACTGGAAGATTAGGAAGCTGGAAAGCTCCGCAAATGAGTTTACTACAAATTTCACCATCACATTAAATACTGATATTTTTATTTCGTGTCTACTCATGGTCAAACGTTTCATATAATGACGTCACCCAAATAATTTACTATTTATATAAACTCTAGCAAACCCTAATTTATACATTAATTTTACTTCCCATTTTGATAACCTTCCGTGTCTTCACAAGATTTGACTGTATAAAGCAATTATTAAATGCTTCTAATATTATTCTGTTATTTTAGAATGTGGGCGTGCGTTTAACCACTAACCTTCGGAAAAGTAATGATCCGAAGTAGATCAACTGTTTAAGATATCATACTGATAATCCACACAACATAACATGATTATTAGAAGTTACCAAATTATTATTATTAATATTTCAGAAAATGAAAATAATAATTATTATTAAATCATTATTATTATTATTATTATTATTATTATTATTATATTTATAAACTGGAATTTGCTTCACGAAACAATTCGAGAAACGATAAAGATCGAATTCTGAATAGGAAAATGTCCATTCCTCAACCTAAATAAATTTTAAATATCAAATTCCGACGGTTGATGACGGCGATTAGAAATATGACTAAATTGCTCAAGATGCTTGTCCATAGATTGAAATCATCGAATCCAAATGTCTGAACATAGGAACTGTCCAGAACTAGGCCTCCAATGCCTCAAATCCTAATATGCGTCAGCAAATTTAAAAAAAATATTGTGTTGATGAATCCGTTGAAAAGGAAAATGGCGTATACTTAAACATAAGAATAAATCAAATGTAGCTTACATTCTTGTAGACGTTGGCGATGAAAATCTGGTTAGAACCAGACTATCCCATTCTTCGGTCCCATTTGGACCCGTACATAAATCCTGATAACGGCCTCCATTTTATACCCGCAATCTGTCTAGCAAGACATAACTGCTAGATTCTTCATTGCCTCGAAATAATCATGAAGAATACTGTCCATGATGAAAGTTTTAATAGCTGAAGCTATTTGATTTAAAGGGACTTGATCATTTAGATCCCTGGTAAAAAAATACCAGACGTAACATAGACGCAACAGTGACACATTCAGTGCGATTTTAATACTCTTACAATCCTATATTGCTGTGGTACAAGATCTGATGTTCTTGTTGTCCCTAAGGGTGGAATTATGCATTCCCCAGACATACCTGGTCCCTAAGTCGGCTAAGTGACCTTACCAAGCGAGACTGATATTTATTAAAGTAGTGAGATGATGTCGTGGTTGTTCTTTCTGTTACCAAGACAAAGCTTTCCTCTGGATTGGAAGTAAAATACTCCAAGTAATTACATGTGGCTTTGTGGACTAAGTCTACCATATGTCCTGTTGCAGTTGAATTAAACAAAGTGTTGACTGCGTGATAATGCCTATCACTTGAAATAGTACATTTGAAAAATATTGTATGTCCCACTGTTCGCAAAAATAACTAACACTTGTGACCATCACTTGGTCCGATGTATTAAGTATTAAGTAACGTAGTCTCAGTAACCATGTACTGGCGTAGATTTCACACGGCGAAATGTTTCAACGACAATGCACTGCGAAGTAATGAATATCGAAGAGACTGCGACCATGCGCCATGAAGTAATTCATCTTGAGTCTTCTGGGCCCTCAATTTATACTGTACATGCTATCCTCTGACGTCACAGTGAAGCAAGTCTTCTATCACTAAACTGCTCATATCTCGGCTTCCGCTGATCTGATTTTCTTCTGATATGCCTCAATCTTCTCCTTATTCCAGTGCCAGTAAAATTATATGCTTTCCAGGTTTTCATAAACTGGGGAACTTTTTAATCAAAATATAGCCTGGCTGATGACGCGGCACGAGTCACTAAGCTCCCAGTTGGCTGCATATTCCTTCGATTCTGATCTAGAACAAAGGCCGCGCGCAATTTAAACCTTTCGCCTGGAACTTAGAACATGTGCCTATGATCTCCAAGATGCACAGGTGGATATTGTTGCATCCGTAGGATGCACCCTCATCCCCTACTATCTACGACCCACACATCTATCCCCAAATAAACGCCTTCTGAATACATCATAAAATCTACTACACATCTAAGCCCAATACTTTTTCAACAACCTCCAATAACCTAACAATTTGAACTTCATCGACCCCGGCCAGCACCTCACATCCTGAGAAACATGCAATTAAGCGCACTCAACACACGGGAGGCTATAAGACAGTAGAGGTGAGGTAATTCGGGTCAGTCTTCCTTAGTGCTACCTAGTGCCAGACCGCAGCTGAACGCCGTTCCGACGACTGCCGAAGGGTAAGTGTTTAGCGACCACAATTCCTCACACAGACATTCACACTTTCACCCCCTAGTGCTTGGATTGTAATAAGCATCTGAGTTATAAACTGCTCGGCCAAATCTAGGAGTACTTCAAGTCAGAGGTACTCATTAAACTCAGACATATTAGAAGCAACTGGTCTTTTAGTTTATTTCTCTAGTTGCTGAGATCCTGCCCCGCACCCCTCGTCCCGGTAGGATCCAGGTAACACTTAGTTAATTGTTCCGTGGCTTCCGCATTCAGCCACTCGTCTAAGTCACAGTGCTTGTCTCGCGTATAGCGCAAGCTGCCATTCGCCCACTTTAGCAGTAATTCTAGTAGCAGCTCGGCTGTTATGAGTCTTCTGCACCAAACCGTCCTTAATATCGATATCACACCCTCGAGCTACCCAACCAGACAGCACAATTGGGAGTTCTCCTTTTGATCTCCGTCCACGCTCTTGGACTGCTCAAACGCCTACACTTCCTACACACGAGCCTCCAGCATCTCCTCAGTTTCCCATTCCTCATCCCCCAAATATTACATGGTAGAGGGCACACACTCAGGTCCCCTACAATTGGGGAGGTGCGCGGTACCGTGACGTTGTTTTAGGACAACGCCCCAGGGATTACATACAACGTAATTCCGCGGAAAAGATCCCAAACCACCTTTTACAGCCAAGCTTACGCCACTCAAATCGATTTTTTTCAGGGTACGGGTCAGGTATTATTAATTTCCCACCCAAGCCCACCCTCATATAGAAGCAAGCAATTTACAACCCCATAGAAAGTTGCGCCCATCCCATACGATTAAAAGGGGCAACATTATTTAATTACCCGCCCACTTAGATCCCCAGTGCCATAGGCAGGATAGCGCAGGTACTATTAGCTCCACCAACCCCGTAGAGTAAAGGGGAGATTATATACAAATAGGGACACTAATCCCACAGCTCCGATAGCCCATACATATTTATACAATCACCACTTCAGAGAGCTTAGCATACTCGTAATATTTAACGCTTCTACAGGAATTCCACCCCCCAGTTTACACACTTACATAACATGCCATCCCTTTACCGCCTAACTGTACTGAAACGAGTGGCCGCATTTCAATGCCTCCATGCATGGCACAAATCCTTGCGGAATAAACAGGATCACCTGAACCGTATGCAGGAAATACTGCATACTCAATACATTAGGATTCTGGGGACCCTATCCCACAAAAAGGGACCACAATACGTCATTAGAGGCCCCATTCCCACAATCAGACAACAATTTATTCGCACACACAGGAGACTACACTTTCTATACGACGCTCTGTCCAAAGAATACTGTGGACTCAGGGAAGAAAACCTTAGAGGGAACACTGCCAATAACAGAGTGGCAGAACAGGCTAGGGAGCTCACCCTGCAATATACCGCATTTGGGCGACGACACCGTCAGTTTTAGGTGGACAATACAATGTTCGAGCTATTAATACAAAAACCTATACCTTTAGAGGGCAATATGGAAGTAATCACCTCCAAAATGGCCAATAGGACCATCTCCACACACCCCACTCCAATTAGGAAGGAGATCACCGTGGCCATGCCACATACTAGACCCAACCTTGGGAACAAGGCACACTTGCATACCCTTTGCCCGCCACGTGCACACATCCCCATATCCACACTTACACTGCACCCTAGGACTTTATCACCTAAACCGGCGAACAACGGTCCTACGTCCCGCCGAACACGCGTACCCATATACCGGCCCATCCCAGTTGCTCCCACAGAGACGCGAAGAAGCAATAAACCCAAAATCACCCTTCTCCAGACGTCCCATGCACAGAATGCACCCCCTGAGTGGATTCCGGGAGCTAAGACTGCATTAGCCATCCGAGGGCCAAAGAGATACTCCTTGCGTTAGAAAACAGCTCAGGACATAGTATTATACCCTACACACCTAGAACCCAGGACCATTCTCCTTTTAGACACCTAACATAGGATTAGAGAAAGGGGATACTAAACCCAGGACTATACGAAGAAATAGAGTGCCAAACGCGCTATAGCATCTAGTAGCCCATATTCACAAATAGAGGGCGGTGCCAATCCCACACAATGCCTATACACGGCCTAATTATAAGTTGCATGTTTAAATGTTAAGCGTGTATCACCATATATTGTATTATTTTATTCTGTACTTGTATCATACTTGGTTCAGATAGCAATCGCCAGAGTAAGGATTGTATGTACAGTGAAACACATGTTTCCTCATCAGCCATCAGCCCAGGCCATTCCCACACAACCGGATACTGTCACCCGACCCACAGCGCTGACACAGCGACTACCACACTTTCATAGCAACAGATGTGCACTGCAAGTCACGTGCCCAGGCACACGCATACACAGCCGTGCCTACTCCCGAACATTTCCCCTGAGTACAAGAGTAAGATCGCGGAAAGGTTCACCCATAATAGACTCCCACACATACAATATAGGTCACATATTAGTTTGACGGGAAACATATCCAAATAACATCTTCACACTAATAACCACACCCAGTCACAGGTCCATTAGTTGACCGACGGAAGATTCACTTACCTTAACACAGGGTCCGTAGGATATACATGCCTTCACAGAATAACTGTATACACATTCTATACTCATAACGACCTACATACGGCATAATTTTATATACATTCGGTACCGACCGACAGAACATGAAAATACAATAACACAACAATTAGGGGCACCGCATCACATAGCAACAGCCATTTTATACAGACACACACATACTCGAGTCACCACGAAAGATAATGACACACGTAGCCATACTTCCCACACAAAACACGAGGTGCACGGATTACGGAAGCGACCTCACACCGAGGCGAGATTACAGCCTCGTTCCACTCCATTACCACCGAGTCAGACAGTTCTTTAGCAGGCTTTATTCCATATCCCGTGTCCACATACGATAAAAAAACGTAGCTTACGGTTAGCCTCATGGACACCACAATGACACAGGTTAGCGGCCTTCAGCACAGGCCAAGACTCCCTATTACAATTACACAGGTTAGCGGTTTTCAATACAGGCAAAGACTCATTACCACAACAGCACGGGTTAGTTGCCATCGACACATCCAGCGACGAGATACAACAATTACACAGGTTACCATATACTCAGGATATAAGACACAACAGGTCATCAGGACCACACACTTGTCGGGAAATGGATAAACACATACTTACAGAGGACAAACAATATCATACGCCATAAACTCATGTTACATTCAATAATACATTTCACTCAGTCCCGACACACGGAAGTGCACACTGATTGTAAGCAGTGACGCGCGGTCCTTACACGCGCTGCCGGAAGCAGTTATGCCACCGCAGAATCTCAGCCTGTGAATCGCAGGGCTTCCAACACGTACACACCACACATGGCGCAGAAACTCACGCACACTCCCTTCTATATTTTTCCTAACATGGGATTTTTTATTTTTTTTAGACGGTCGCATTGACCATACAGTAACGACATAGGGACATGCTTTACCAACAGTTCACCAACAAGGCGTCACCATTCTCAGCTAACGATTAGGGAAATTCATTCACAATTTAATTGTTTCATTCATACATTAGCCAACGAGGCCAGGACTTGCGGCAAAAACCGCTTGATTGGGGCTATTCCTCTAGCTGGCAGCACAGGGACCCATCCTTTCATCTCACCGCCAAGTTATGAACTGTTTGTCATAGTCTGCCATATGCCGACATAACATTCAATAATGAAGTAACTACATTCCTTAACAAGAGCCACAAGGCTACAACAGGACCCAAAAGTCCTTATATCGATCCCATTATATATATATATATATATATATATATATATATACCCCTTAGATACACACTTCTTACCACAATCATTAGTTGGCCAAAGTAGACATGCATTTTCACTTAAGCTCAGACTTATACCAATGTACATATCCCCATATGTATATATGGGTATCATTACCGACAAGGCTCATAATTATTTTATGTTTTGCGGGGTTTAGTACTGTACAGTGTACATTAAAACAATCTTGCCCCCAAAAACAATATAAGATAAATATCCAGCCATAAGACATATATATATAGGCCTATACAGGCAGCCACAACGTCCATGGTCCATAAGTATTTTATGTTTTCCTAGGGGAGTACTGTACAGTGTACATTAAAACAAACCCCCCTTGAGCCACAATATAAGATAAATATCAGCCATGGGCGCAGGAACGCGAAGTTTTGTAGAGTATGATAAACGAAGGCCCAATGATTCTAGGAATACGGACACTACTTATGCACTCGCATTCACAAACCCTTGTATACACGTTAGGGAAACATACTCACTTGTTAACGCATTACATTTCAGAGCTACAACACACCGCTGTCCCTTCCATACAGCAGGTTGTCCGGTAGACATATCTTACTACGCTACCACACAGACATGCAGACATTTGCGGAATACAGCAGGAATAGTTCAGATTACACATATATATCCCTGGTTTATGCACCCCGAGGGAGCTAACAATGACCCCCATAGCATTTCTACACTTTCCCGGAGTGCGCGGGACTAGACCACGGAAAGGATTTTTCTACAGGAAAACACACATTGCCATACTCGCGGATAGGGTCGCAACAGGCCTTCATACATTGCCCATACCTTATATACAGAGGGCGCAGTGGCCCAAGGTATTTTACTATCATTTGCTCCGTTTTATCACGCTTTCATGACAGCGAATTCCCACAAACGTTCTCCACCTTAGAGGGAAGTACTTAGATTTCCCATTGCATATACAATGACCTCCTGCAGTCACAATCACACTCTCCCATACACAAAATATTTTGCATACCAACTCTACATAAACAACATACACTCGTGTCTCCAGCCGACATATGCGCATTTCATTCAGTTCGCCAAACGTCAACACAGACCAGCCATTTTATTCAGTAGCTCACAGAGCTCCTGTCCAATCAGCGTAGCACACAAGTAGACACTACTCCCACAGAGCGCTGCAGCCAATTAGCGCTGCGTACTCAGCCCAGCGATAACCGCTACATGACACTAGACATATACACCTCTTATCTTAGGTTCTGACGTCACTCCTCCTCCACTACACGTGACCCACAGAGAGCAGCCATTATTTCGCACAGCGACTAATCCCACACGCGCGTGCCATTCAAATGCCATTGCGACCGAAACATCTACTTCCCTAGGTATACACTGCCTCTCAGGGTGGATGCATATTTTTAACAGTATTCACCCCCTCACACACTACCTACCTAACACAGAGAGGGCATATTTCACGGCAACATGCCATTATTATCAGTGCTACACACGGAGCGCATATATACATACACACCGTTCTATCTTTTGCCATTTTTCACAAAACATTTGCCCTTTAATACACCCTCATAAGGACACCGCCCTCCGCTATAGGCAGGCACGGACATTCCCCCACGGACATATGTAGATAAATGTCCATTCCATTCAGAAATTTTTATTCCAGGCATATTAAATTTTGATGATAAAACTATATTCCAGTCTCGGACGAGATAAAATCGTTCACAGCGGTGGCACACCAATATTCCCGCCTCACGCCTCTTACCCCATCTCGGTTTCTTCCTTTACACGCAAACATCCCTTGAGATTTATACATACAAATGATACATGATTGGCAATTATATTTCCCCCCCCCCCCAATGTTAGGATGGCAAGACACACTTTTGCTCCCACACACTTCCACATAGCGGATGATATATTTTTGACCACTGCCCCCCCCCTACACGGTGGATTTCGTCCACAGCAGAGGATACAAAATAGAGCACGCCGAGGCGGCATTCTAGTTTACATATTGATAGATGACACCATTTGTCAAGAGCAAGGCGGTGCACAGGTGCAGCCTACTATCTAAGATGATAATATTAACCCACACAGCGACAGTCGGCAGTGCCGATACCGATAGACCACTCACGGACGCGAATTTTCATACAGCGCCCATTATACTCTTGCATAGGGATTCAACACATATATATGGCAAGTTTTTACCTAATAATTCATATATTTGGGGGGGGGGGGCATACTAGAGACAATATGCCACAGGAGGGGAATATCGATCACAGGGTATCCTGACAAATCCCCGTGACCCTTCCAGGAATGTATAGTACAGTGTTACTACGTTCAGAGGTTATTTCTATTAAACTGACCAGTATTAGGATATAAGATATCTAGAGAATAAGTACAGGTTATGTATTGTACATTGCAGACAGCAGTACACTACGTTATGCGGCCACAGATGCCAAATATTACAGAAAGTTGATCCAAGCTCAACAAGATTCCCCCTCCCATCACACAGCATCTACGCTATTACATCTTAGATATTATGCCCCCCCCCCCTTCCCCCATTAATGCGTGGCACTTGGTAGTCATGCAACCGCCAGGGTGCACCCCATGCTTTTTCGCTCTTGGCTAAATGTTAGTCAACAATTCGGAGCTACAAAGCTAACAGCTTAGCGTCATAGGAATTACCTGATAACATAATTGTATCAGATATATTTTTCTCCCGCATGCCATTTTTTAACGTTGCATGCAACATGATGTCATCTCGAGCACTTACGCACTCCTACCTACTTCAGTACGGACTCTAACAACCGCACTGAAAACCCAGTTCCTGGCCAATTACGATTCTAACCCTCACCAGCAGAGCGATCCTTACACATAACGTTTTCCCTGCATCCCGCTAGGACCACAATTCATTGGCCCTATTTCACCGTCCGTTCACCCCACTACTAAAAACTTTAACATGCATACATTCTCCCACTAACAGGAGAACACCCTGCCACGTCCTCCACTTTACCCACTGACATGTGAGAGAATAAACGCAGCTGAAATTAGCTAGCCATCCGAAAGTCAGGCGCAACGAGGTGCACTGTGCCACAACAATCCCCCCCCCCCCCCAAGAATAAATACCACACCCTACACAAACATTAACTCACTTGACACTATAATCATATGGTATGTCCACATAGGTGCACTTTGGAAGATGTGACCCTATTTTCCTTTGGAAAATGGGACGTTGGTAAGTGTTGACCTGGACAGAGGGCCATCATAGCCCATGACGTGGACTTTGACGAACGACGGAAGGTCGACGCGGCGATGACGTAGTGCGGGCAAGCGTCAACGTTGGCGGGTGTACCTAGCCTGTCCCCGTCGCGGCGAAAAGCTACACCCATTATACACTACTGTCAGCAAAGCCCGACCTGCAGGTGGAATCTCGACAGTTCGACGGGAGAAATGACCAACTCAGCGTCGGACAAGATAGACCATCCACCTAGGGACGACCCACTTAACTTGACTATTAGTTAGCATGTAAGTAAGTAGTCAGCTTCACTGCGCGAAGCTAAGCCCTGTTCACGAACACAGGTGAAGACATAAGCCCTACAGCGGTAGTTGAAGATTTATAATGATGAATAATGATGAATAATGAATAATTTATAGCGATGGATATACATATTATGTTGAATCCCACGCCCGCTGAACTTGAATAAATAAGGACTGTAGGGCAGTGCATTCAACGCCCACATACATGTTGGTCAGCGGACCTCGATTTTTTTTCATGTCGACGTTGCGTGTCGTGAGGGTTTGGGCAGCAGCCAATATATCCATCCCAAAGGAGAAATACCCACGGTTCTCTCCCTGGCCAAGGTATAGATCACCGGTGGTCTCTCTGATCATACCCCAGGGGGAGGGGGGGAACACATTTGTCTTGCCTTTCGTTTGCGCCATAGGCATCCTATGGTTCCTAGCCTATTTCAGGCGTTGATTTGCGATGATATGCGATATGCGATATGTGATTTGCGATGATATGCGATATGCGATAATTGATTTGCAATGATATGCGATAACACGACACTTTTACTCATGCACCTACACTCACAAGAAGAGACAATTACACAGGAGAGATCGATCATTGATCGGCCTCGGCCTGCGATTTTACGCAGCCGTGTATGCCCGATAACACGATACTATGGTATCACACAAGATGATCACTTACTATTGCAAGATGCGCCGACACGAGGTCCCGACAGGCGACGGCATGACGATGTAATGTGCCATACGACGACAACAGTGCCATCCGTCTACAGGACCGATCGAGGGATTATCGATCAGCGTCCTCTTATTATTTCATGGCGATTAATAATATGTCCATGCTTTGTTTTCAGACGGAGCTCCACCGTGGACGCTAGCTGAAAGCACAGAGTGCCTAGAGAAACTATCTCTACTCGTGGCAATGAGTAGCGCCACTATAGGTATGATTTGTTTTAATCCCAGCTCAAAATTTACACTTGTGCTTTTTTCTCTCTTCACAGCTTACTCTACACATTGTTACTTGTGTACACCACTTGATACAGGTCACTAGAGTGACGAATCCTGGTGATTGTATGTTTTCCAGGACCATACAGCAGCTGACCAGCGGTATAACTTTACACCCCTATTCTCATTTCTCTCTTTCCCCACAGGTGGCTATTTTGTATATAGTCCCTTGTATACTGTATATCTTGCCTACGCCCTGACAAGCACTCATCGCACCTTCTCCCACACACACAGAGCTAACACACCCAGCTCTCACACTTTTTCCTCACACAGGTTGTCACGATGATTCACAGCATCTCCGTCCCACGGTTAGGGATAACAGTGGGATATCCACTCCTGCTGGACGGATTCACACGCACCTGAAATGAGAGGTGAGCTACGGCGGCGAAGGTCGTACCCACAGCCTGTAAGGGACGAACTTCCCCGTTATGATGGAACGTCCACCCAAAGGGGACGATCCATAGAGGTATCAATAGTTTGCCATGGTCATAGATTAGTTCTTGCGTAAGGTAGAAACATCTAGCGCGCTTATGTTCATGTTGTAAGGTATCCACGGGAGTGGAAATAATTATGCGAAATTTGTAAGCCCACATATTGGTGCTACGGCAAGGAGGGATTGTCTGCACTTCCGGTACATAGTACGAGGCCGACACCATTCCATATTGTATGTATTTACACTGTATACTTGCTACCCACGCCACAATTGTCACCACACTGTTTAATTTTTTCCTTTCACTCCTTCTAAAATCACAATTGTAAAAATGCCTCCTTTCTCCCCATCACAATAAACGTATTTTGCTTAGCCCCTTAAATTACACTCCGAGGCATTTCTTTTCCTTTTTCTCTTCTATCTATTCTTTTACATTGTTCATTTTTGTATACTATATATTTTTAGCTACCCGAGGGCACTTTTTCATCCAGTCCATTATTGAGAGGACGGAGGGTACGCTATACCCTGCCGATGTTTTTTCCCCTTGGGGTAGTTCACACTGCTAGTATTAATGAATATATGGGGTCAGATTACCCTCCATGTATGTTTTACCAATGTTAATGTCATCCCGCTTATTTTTTGTTGTTTGTGTTTATTGTTGTACCATGTTTTAAATTTGTCTGTGCCAGGGGCACCGACGCTGTAATTCAAAAAGTAATATATGAATGAATTATTGTTTCCCCCCCACCAACACACCTACACATGCTCGCTAGACACGAACCGAAGGCAAACACATTCTACGAGGCACTTTCCACAAGACTCATCCCAATCTTCAGTCTACGCTACACCCCACATTTCCATCTACGAGATTTTCACTTCTTCAACTCACATCACATGGGGCTATCCACGCACCCCCACCGACGTCACCACCTTCTTTCCGAAGGGACATAAAAGAAAAGCAGAAGAAACCAATATAAAAAAGAAGACAGAAGACACTTGAAGAAAGAAGCAGATGTCCCTTCAAACACTCACACACAAGAAAAACTACCCCTACGGCCTAGTCTTCATCCCGTCATCGAGGAGTATGACTAGCTCCGTCAGAGGAGTTGTTGCATCCGTAGGATGCACCCTTATCCCCTACTATCTACGACCCACACATATATCCCCAAATAAACGCCTTCTGAATACATCATTCAAATCTACTACACATCTAAGCCCAATACTTCTTCAACAACCTCCAATAACCTCACAAATTGAACTTCATCGACCCCGGCCAGCACCTCACATCCTGAGGAACGTGCAATTATGCGCACTCAACACACGGGAGGCTATAAGACATTAGAGGTGAGGTAACTCGGGTCAGTCTTACTTAGTGCTACCTAGTGCCAGACCGCAGCTGAACGCCGTTCCGACGACTGCTGAAGGGTAAGTGTCTAGCGACCACAACTCCTCACACAGACATTCACACTTTCACCCCCTAGTGCTTGGATTGTAATAAGCATCTGATATATTAACTGCTCTGCTAAATCTAGGAGTACTTCAAGTCAGAAGTACTCATTAAACTCAGACATATTAGAAGCAACTGATCTTTTAGTTTATTTCTCTAGTTGTTAAGATCCTGCCCTTCATCCCTCGTCCCGGTAGGATCCAGGTAACACTTAGTTAATTGTTCCGTGGCTTCCGCATTCAGCCACTCATCTACGTCACAGTGTTTGTCTCGCGTATAGCGCAAGCTGCCATTCGCCCACGTTAGCAGTAATTATACTGGCAGCTCAGCTGTTTAGAGTCTTCCGCACCAAACCGCCCTTAATCCCAATATCACACTCTCGAGCTACCCAACCAGACAGCACAATTGGGAGTTCTCCTTTCGATCTCCGTCCACGCTCTTGGACTGCTCAAACGCCTACACTTCCTACACACGAACCTCCAGCATCTCCTCAGGTTCCCATTTCTCATCCCCCGAATATAACTTTGTAGAGGGCACCCACTCAGATCCCCTACAATATGGCCATATCTATCCCACACATAGACAAAACTAAAAACTGTAAATTTTTATTTTTCTTTATCACACGCTAGATCTATCTGGTTCTCGAAAAATACACCTTTCCCACGATGTTACCAGTTCGTGTGTGCCTTCTCATTACTTTCCTCAACTCGATACGTTTAGTAATATAAGGCAAAAGTTTCAAGAGTCCCCACGACGTTGCTTTCTACTTCTGCATTCTGTTCTTTGGTTTTCTTTATTCCTGAAGAGCTGGGTTTCTCTTGTTTTAACCGTTCCAGGTATTCTTTGCTTTCTTGGCGTCTGTCTTCCAGGTTTTTCCTCGCTTCTTGTTGGGATTCCTCGTTTGACTGTCGGGAATTTTCATTTCTTTGGAAGTTACGATCATCTCATCCAATGTAACGTCTTTCTTGGTATCGTCCACGGTTATCTCTGGGTCTCGTCCATCGACTCCTGAAATTGTTCTTTCCATCAGGCCTCGAGTAAGGTTTGTTTTCATACGACCTGTAATTATTGGTATCCCAGTTTCGTTTTCCCTGTCATCCTTCGATGTTTTCTCTTCAGGTTGTTCTCGAGGTGTTTGAGAATACCTATCTGCAATAACTGCATAAACAGTATGTTCAGTCTTACCACCCTTCTGATGGAAGAATTGTCCATTGGAATGGTCGAGTTTCTGAAGGACTTAATCGAACTGTTCCATATTGTTAATGTCAGCAGCTATTAAAGTTCCTTGCACCTCAGCAGGAAATTGTCTGACCGAAGCAGTTGTGAACGCATTATCAGGCAAAGGTGGATCCAAATGCTGTAGTTTAGATAATTGTCCTGCAAAATGCGTTGAGTAGCGAGTGGGTTGAAATGTTGAGTATCGTTTAGAATAGAGTTCTGCTCTCACCTGTTGTTGAGTCTCGGGTGATCAAAACTTCCTTAACAATCCTCTAGAGAACTCTTCGTAATAGTTTAAAATGGATCGAAACTCCCTAAACCAAGTAAGTGCGGGACTCTCTAAAAATTACCAATTACTCTGATATATCGCTCTTTGGAAATTTTTGAGTCTTTCTCTTCCCTCAGAAACTCTACTGGTGTAACTATTCCTGTACCTGAAAATTTTGAAGGTTTATCTTCAACATTCTAAAAAAAAGCAGTAGGAGTGGATTGAACATATTTTGTAATATCCTCTTGGGTCTGAGAATTATCAGCTGTGCTCGCTTCGCTCGCTTTCTCTACAACTATATCCATACCAGTAACTGTAGATCTATTCTGTGTCTCTGCTACGTTTTTCACCTTCTGTTGATAATGAGTGAATTTGTTAGTAAGTTTCCTGACAGTTTCTTTTAGCTCTGCGTATTCTTCTCCTACTAACTTTTTATCTCATCAGTAATATTCGTACTATGAGAACAATCATCCTGTTTCCTATCTTCGACTTGTTTCTTTATGTCTTCTATCTCTCGATGGGTGTCCTCGGATTTCTTTCTAATCTCTTCAGTGTCTTTCCTAACTTGTTCGGTTTCCTTCCTAACTTGTTCGGTTCCCTTGAAATTATCTTTTACACCATTCGAGATTTTATTCATGATTTCTTCATGGGTTTTCAATGAACTTGCCATATCTTTAATATCCTTCTGGGTTGTCTGAATATCCTTTGTCATTACTTGCACATGTGATGCCAATGTTTCCTGAATTTCCTTAATCCCATCATGAGTTTCCAGCTTAAGTGCCTCCTTCACTTCGCTGATCACAACTGTCTTTATTTCAGTTGTCAATTCCTTGACTACACCTTCTTTTAACTCTACTACTAATTCATGGAATTGTTCCGTCAGGCGTTGGATCACTCGTATTGCCATTTCGTTATTTTCCTTTTGGACACGAATTTCCAAACTAACCATGCCTTCTCCTACTTTCCTAAGACCTCGTTCTATCCTGTCAGCTAAAGATTGAGCCTTCTGGTCGGCATCATGAAATTTACTATCCATAGTACTCGCATTAATAGCTAAAGATTTTTTGGTTAATATACAAAGTGTCCTTGGTTGGTTGGTTCCTAACATTAGGGGCTCCGACAATGCGGTCATGTAGCCCCGTGTACCTTGGGTGTGTGCAGAATCTGTCTGATAACCGGTGTTAATTGTGCTGGCTGTATTAGTGTGTGTTATCTGTAATTCAGGTAAGGAATACAGACGATCAATTTCAAGTATTTCCTACCTTTTATACCAAATGCTTCCATCAACGACACCTGGCAGCGAACGTGGCTTGCAGATGCCACCACAACCGGCATCTGGCGACGACCATTAATACTTATAGAGTGTTAATCAAATATAACCTACGAATTTAGCTTCACCCACGTAGTTGGTGGAAGGTTCATTACCATGCCATAAACCTATGACATGGGACCACCAGCTCTACTTCCCCTCCGAAGGAAGCCATACTGGGGGATTTTTAACACTCCTTAAAAAATCCGACAAGTTCAGCCGGGTTTGAACCCGCGATCCTGGGCATAGAATCTCAGCATGCTGCCAAGTTCTAAGAAATAAAACATGGAAGAAGGTTGACGTTTGAGGGTAATATTTGCATTTGATTCTCATAATTAACGCAAAGCGTCATGACGTTTGATTAAAGTAAATTTCAACACATGTCATGCATGCACTGAATGAATGCATTTCAATTAGTATTTAAGTTCTAACTGTAATAATTGTTTATTCAACCATACGCGATAATAAGTTAAGTAACAACGAGCTTCGAAGTCCGTCGGAAAAGTGTGTGAGTGGTATCGAGCCTACTCACTGTTTTAAAGATACCGGGTTGGATCCTATCCAAAGGCGGGATATTTTTTATAATTGTTTTATTATACAGGCTGTTTCAGGAGGAACGGTAAATATTTTAGGAGGTGGTAGTATAGATGAATTGTAATAAGAAATTCCATATAACATGTATCCTATTTTATTGCGTACAGAGATACAGCTGGTAGTATTTAACCCAAACAAACGTAAAGCCAAGGCAAATGAGGATGCTCAAAGTTCTTCTTCTTCTTCCTAGCATTAAAACTTGCGGGGTCTGCTATTTTGCTATATCTCCTCCACTTCTTTCGGTCGTTGACATCTTCTGGTGTTAGACCAACAGCGTGCATGTCAGCCCTCATGTTGTCAGTCCACCGCTTTGCAGGTCTACCACGTGGTCTTGTTCCAACTGGGTTGATGTGGAGTGCTGTTTTAGCAACTGACTAGTTCTGTCTTCTCATGACGTGACCGTACCAGCGTAGACGAGCCTCACTCACTTTCTCGACAATTGTTGCAACACCAAATCTTTGCCGGACGTCTGTGTTCCTTGCGTGGTCAAATCGGGTCAGCCCCATCGACCATCGGAGCATCTTCATTTCCATTTTATTCAAAATTTACTCATGTTGTTTGGCCATAGGGAGACACTCAGTCCCATAGATGGCTGATGGGCGTACCACAGACTTATAGACCTTTGCCTTTAAATGCAGATGCATCTTTTTATCACAGAGAACTCCAGTGACTTGTCTCCACTTGAGCCAGGCTGCGTTTACCCTCATGCGAGTATCAGGAGTGGCGTCGCAATTTGAAATGACAGTGGACACTAAGTACTTAAAATGCATGGTCTTCTGCAGATTTTCTGTGCTGATACTGATGGTACCTCTAGTTTGGGGGCCATATTCCAGGTATTCTGTCTTCTGGATATTGAGGGGCAGTCCATTTTCAGCCAGTCTGTCGTTCCATATTTGAACCCTGTGCTGGAGTTCAGGGCGTTTTTTTGGGCAAGTACCACATCATCCGCATAGAGAAGGGTCCAGGGATGTGAGGTCTGTATGTCTTCCGTTGCTGTATCCTCGCAGAGGGTGAATAACAGTGGTGATAGAAGGACGCTCAAAGTTGATTTTCAAAAATTCCACCACCAATTTCAATGCATTGTGCACTTCTCTTGATAACGCCCCGTGTAACTCATCGGAGGGCGTCTTGGCGTTATTTGATGCGGGCCGCACTATGCATAATCCGAACGAACAACTTGGCTCCTGTGTTTACGTTTTATTTGTTGAATTCGCCTTTCAACCATCCCCACAGGAAAAAATCCAAAGGTTTAAGGTCTGAGGACTTTGGTGGCCAAGGAACGTGCCCATAGCAACCGGTGTGCCAACACACGAAACGGCAACTGCGCTGGTTACATACTAACATCTGTATCTTGGTATGCAATACAAATCGGATACATCTTATATGGAAATTTTATTGCAATTCATCTACACTACCACCTCCAAAAATATTTCCTATTCTTCCTGAAATACCCTGTATTGTCCCTACCTCGTACAGCAAGTTGTCAACTTAGTTTTATTCACATGATCTACGAGGACGATTTAAATGATAAACATTGGCAGGGAAATTTGTCTTCTTTTCTCATTTACATTTATATTTTGCTCACTTCCTCTTCAAAACCACAGAATGATAGTATTCGTGATAGCTATTCCAATTGTAATAGCTCAGTATTAACTCCATAATAATAATAATAATAATAATAATAATAATAATAATATAACACGTTCAGAATTTAGCAAGGGATTTTCGCACAAACGCCGTTTAAAGAAGATATATTTTTCCGTTCCGGCCAACCAACATAACAAAACCAGTTGTTTATGTTGCCACTAGGACCCTGCTAGAACGAGAAAAGCAATCAAATTGGTTCTTGTAGTCAGACTTCCATGATTACTGCCAAAAAAAATGGCACCTGTTCAATTTCGTGAGTTGTGTGGAAGATATTATGGAAGGCAGAACTTAGCATGGAAGGTACAAATCACACGGTACTAGACGCGTCTATACCTGCGTACAGTTTCTCACCCGGACTGGTAGAAGCTTCCATGCCAACGAGTGTCAAGTTATTTGGGCTTAACCTTGTCGAGTGATCGCATTAAGGCACCACGATGTTGTTTCTGAGGGAACGTAGTGTAAAATGCTATTAAGATAACTTAACCTTGTCCAGTGATCGCATTAAGGCACCACCCTGTTGTTTCTGTGGGAACGTAGTGTAAAGTGCTATGAGGATAGCTTTACCTTGTCCAGTGATCGCATTAAGGCACTAGTTTGTTGTTTCTGTGGGAACGTAGTGGAAAGTGGAAATCGATTGATCGAACAATTGAATAATCGATTAATCGTTTTACCTACAATTGATAGTTTTTTCTGTTTCGGTTAATTGATTAATCGAAATCTGAAATTCATCGATTAAAAGTACCTACCCCCACTTCAACAAACAAAAGTTATCTTCTTATTCGTCAAGTGCCTCGTCCTCCAAGAATATTGGCGATCAGTAGCATGATCACCTATTTGTCCTTTGCTGTTCTAAACAGTGACACAGTATTAAGTCCAAACCTCTGGCTTATGTTGTTTACCCAGGATATTCGTCTGCGTCCTGGACCCCTAATGCCAACAATCTTCCCTTGGATAATGAATTTCAAGAGGTGGTATTTGAGTTGCGCATGATATGACCCAAGTATTCTAGTTTTCTCCTTTTGATGACACTGAGAATTTCCAAGTATTTGTTCATATGCCGCAGTACTTCCACATTTGTGACTTTAGTTGTCCATGATATCCTTAAAATCCTGCAATGCGTCCACATTTCAAATGCTGTCAGTTTCTTACTTAAAACCTCGGTAAGTGTCCATGATTCAACTCCATAGAGCAGAACTCCTTGAGACTTTCCATCAAGAGCATCTTGGAAAATCTTTTCAGAATAGATGTTGAAGAGGAGTGGAGAAAGAATGCAACCTTGGCAAACTCCCTTCATAATCGATACTTTTTCAGACAGCTGACCATCAACACGTACAGCAGCACGTTGATTCCAGTACAGATTTCTAATTAATCGGATGTCACTTCCATCTAGTCCCAGGTCACATAAAATGATCGTCAGTTTATCGTGTTGAACTGTGTCAAAGGCTTTTTCATAATCGATGAAACAAATGTAAACATCGATACGAACATCACGACATCGTTGAATCAACACCTAAAGACTGAACAATGCCTCCCGAGTTCCGAAACCACTCCTGAAACCAAACTGCGTGCCACCGATATTTTCCTCACATTTATGATATAACCTTAAGTGCAGGATTTTAAGGAATAACTTCAGGGCATGACTCATTAAACTGATCATTCTATAGTCATTGCAGCACGTTGAAATGGTCTTTTTGGGAATCGGTATAAAAGTTGATTTGAGTCAATCATATGGTATGTATCCACTTCGATAGATATTATTGAGCAAACCCACCAGCAACGAAAGAGATCGTTCATCCTTGAGAAGTTTTAGTATTTCAATGTGCATTCATCTGGACCTGAAGCCTTTCCACTCTTCGATATTGTTATGCTGATGAACCTGATAGTTATCGACCCATTGCATTATTGAGTGTTTGCAACAAGCTTTTGTAAAGACTTGCCCTTAACAGAATTGCTCCCACTATGCTTGAGCACATCTCTATTGATCAGCTGGCTTTCGGACCCAACGCAGCTGTACTCACCAGGTACTGTCGCTAAATACTTACATTGAGGCAGGATTTCAGCTTCGCCTTAAGACGTCTGTGACATTTATTGATTTAAAGGCTTCTACGATGCTGTCTGCAGAGAGGGACTTGTATATAAACTTCAACGCATGATTCCCTGTCCAACTGTAACTCGGCTCACTAACAACATGTTAAGCGACAGAATGTTTTGGGTTATAATAGATAATTCAATAAGCAGAGCGAAGAAGTTAATTAATGGTCTTCCAATTCGGTTTATATATTGCTGACATGCCGATGATAAGGTCCAGAAAATTTGGTTATGCGGATGACTGGGCAATAGCTACAAGGAACTCCACCCTTGAAGCCACTGAACATATTCTCACCGAAGAGCTATCTAAACTTAGAAATTTCTTCTGTGAATGGAGGCTCCAGCCAAGTTTGACCAAAACAGAAGTTTCCTCTTTTCATCTTAACAATCGTGAGGCAAAGAGAGTTATCAATGTTTATTTTGGGAATACACTGTTCAAGTATAACAGATTTCCAAAGTGCTTGGGAGATACACTAGATAGAACACTCTCCTTCAAGCATCATCTGACATGCAATGCTGCCAAGCTAAACACACGAAATAACATCCTCCGGAAGCTTTGTAGCACAACTTGGGGATCAAATTCCACTACCCCTCGGGGTTCAGCTATTGGTCTAGTATTTTCTGCTGCTGATTATTGTGCCCCTGTTTGGTTAAATAGCAAACATTTAAAGAAAATTGATGTGAAACTCATTAATACCATGAAAATAATCTCAGGCACTATAATGTAAGCCGCCCCGTGGTGTTGGGGGTAGCGCAACGTCCTCTCACCCAGAGGCCCCGGGTTCGATTCCCAGCTTTTTTCAGGGATTTTGAAAACTGACGTGAGGGCAGGAACGGGGTGCACTCAGCCTCGTGAGGACAATTGAGTAGCTGCCGGACAGTGAAAACAAAGATAAATGGCCGAGGGGACCCGATGCGCTAAGTTTCATCGCTATCGGACGATTGGTATATGAACGCATACAGGACTTTGTTGTAAAATGGATTTACTAAGCCAGAAAGGTTTCTTGGAGTGCATTCAATATTTCACCCAAGTTTCATCGTAATCGAATGAATGGTATATGAACGTATACGGGACTTTATCGAAACGCTTCGCTGGTAGTAGCTCATTTGTTGAATCTACACGTGCGATACCTATTGTAAAATGGATTTACTAAGCCAGAAACCTTCCTTGGAGTGTACTCAACATCTCACCTAAGTTTAAATGTAATCGAATGAATGATATGTGAACGCATACGGGACTTTATTGAAACACTCCGCGCGTCGTCGCTCATCTGTTGAATCCACACGTGCGCTACCTATTGTAAAATGGATTCACTAAGCCAGAAACCTTCCTTGGAGTGTACTCAACATCTCAACCAAGTTTCATCGTAATCGAATGAATGGTATGTGAACGCATAGGGGACATACACACATACCCACCCACAGACAAACTATCTCGTACATTGATTTTTAGCCTATTTTCAATTTTGAAAAAAAAAAAAAGGCTTATGAGATCACCTTTTGTCCGTGTGTGTGTGCGTGTGTGTGTGTGAGGTGTGTGTGTGTGTACCCCTTATAAAATCTAAACGGCTGGAGCGATTTCAGTGAAACTCAGTAAGTTCATAGCACTATTCCCGGCGACCTTGACCGTGCCCTTCAAATCTTGTTACGGCTCACCAATCCAACTTGGCGGCTGTGCGAAATATTTAACTAGCATTCAATATCTCCGAAACTATTACCGATATCGCCCTGAAATTGTGTACGGTGATAAAGGGCACTACTAGAAGTTTACCTATGAGACTTTCAAAAACCTGGTGACTACAAAACCAACATGGCGGAAAAGCGAAATAGAGACTTTTAAATAGACTCTTCTCGCGATTTAAATATCCAAACGTAATGAAACTTGGTACTGCAAATATGTATACACATTGAAATGCATTGGAGTCTAATTTACTTCAATTGTTTACATAAACTAAAAATGGCGGCTATTCGAAATATTTCACTGACATTCTATACCTCCGAAACTATTACAGATATCACCCTGCAATTTTGTGCGGTGATAAAGGGTACTGTTACAAGTTTACCTATGTATATTTCATAAACCTGTCAAGTACAAAACGAACATGGCGACCAAGCGAATTTGAAATATTGTAATAGACTTTCCTCGTGAGTTGACTCTCTGAGCGCAGTGAAATGTGGTAGAGTAAATGATTTTGCAGATTGTAATGCACTGCCATCCAACTTAATTCAATTGTTTACATAACCTCAAGATGGCGGTTGTGCGAAATTTTAAAATTAAGTTTTTATTTCTTGTGTCGTAATCATGCGATCGAGTGAAAGTTTGAATAATGAACCTAGGCAATAATTGTCCTTGAATGGTACATAACTCTATGGCCTATACATATAAAAATCCTAATTGACGAGGTTCCGAAATATTTAGACGGTTCTCAATATCTATGAATCCTTTACAGCAACAAAACTGATTTTTTAATGTTCATAGAGACTAAGAACATATGTTCACCTATAGGACTTTCAATAGCATGGTGAGCACAAATCCAACATGGCGGTGACGCGAAGTATACATTTTAAATGGACTTTCTCGCGAATTAACTATCCGAGTGCCATGAAACGTTGCACGTTAAATGCTTATACAAATGTTGATCCTCTGGCATCTAATTTATTTCGATTGTTTGCATAATCACAAGATGGCTGCTGTGCGTAATTTTAAAATCTCGTTTTGACTTCTTGTGTTCTAATCATGCGATTGAAGTTTGAATACCACACGTACACAATAATCTTAATGTAATAGTACAAAAATAAAAATCCAACCTTGCGACCATCTGAAATATTTAGACGGTTCTCAATATCTACGAATCTGTTACAGCAATTAAACTAACATTTTGTATGTTGATAGAGGCAATTAACATGAGCAGGATATATGAAAATAGGCTGTATAGTTCTTCACGGAACTACTTGTTATATATAGAGATATAAGATTATGATACCCAAGCCATTGCTTGTTATCCAACCGGAAGATTAGGAAGCTAGTGAGCTCCGCAAATGAGTTTACTACAAATTTCACCATCACTTTAAATCCTGATATTTTTATTTCGTGTCTACTCATGGTCAAACATTTCATATAATGACGTCACCCAAATAATTTTACTAATTATATAAACTCTAGCAAACCCTAATTTATACATTCATTTTACTTCCCATTTTGATAACCTTCCGTGTCTTCACAAGATTTGACTGTATAACGCAATTATTAAATGCTTCCCATATTTTTTTCTGTTATTAGCCTATTTTCAATTTTGAAAAATATACTTATGAGATCACCTTTTGTCCGTGTGTCTGTGTGTGCGTGTGTGTGTGTGTGTGTGAGGTGTGCGTGTGTCCACCCATAACTTTTATACGGCTGGAGCGATTTCAATGAATCTCGATAAGTTCATAGCACTACTCTGGGCGACCCCGACCGTACCCTTCAAATTTTGTTACGTCTCACCAATTTAACATGGCGGCTGTGCGAAATATTTACCCAGCATTCAATAACTCCGAAACTATTCCGGATATCACCCTGGATTTTGTACGGTGATAAAGGGAACTACTAGAAGTTCACCTATGTGGCTATTAAAAAACTGGTAACTACAAAACCAACATGGCGGCCACGCAAATTTGCGACTTTTAAATAGTCGTTTCTCGCGATTTAACCAACCAAACTCAATAAAACTTGGTACAGTATATGTTTATACACATTGTAATGCACCGACATCAAACTTTGTTCAATTGTTTACATAACCACAAGATGGCGTATGTGCGAAATATTTCACCGGAATTCTATATCTCTGAAACTATTAGTGGTATCACCCTGAAATTTTGTACGGAGATAAAGGGCACTACTGGAAGGACTTTCAAAAACCGGTTAACTACAAAACGAACATGGCGGCCAAGCGAATTAAAAATTTTAATAGACCTTTCTCGCGATTTAATGTTCCAAACGCAATGTAATCTGGTACTGGAAATATTTATACACATTGTAAGGCACTGGCATCCCATTTTGTTCAATTGTTTACATAACCTCAAAATGGCGGCTGTGAGAATTAAAATTATGATTTTATTTCTTGTGTCGTAATCTTGCGATCGAAGTGAAAGTTTCAATCATGTACCTATGCAATAATTTTCCTCTAATGGTACATGACTCTATGGCCTATACATTTAACAATCCTACATGGCGACCATCCGAAATATTTAGACGGCTCTGAATAACTATGAATCTATTATAGCAATCATACTGAATTTCCTAATTTTCATAGGGTCTATGAATATAAGTTCCCCCATAGGACTTTAAATAACCTGGTGATCACAAATCCAACATGGCGGCGACGCGAAATATAAATATTCACATGGACTTTTCTCGCAATTTAACCATCCTAGTGCAGTGAAACTTGGTACAGTAAATCCTTATACGAATGTTAATCCACTGGCATCTAATTTATTTTAATTGTTTGCATAACCACAATATGGCAGCTGTGCGAAATTTTAAAATTTCCTTGTTACTTCTTGTGTCTTAACCATGCGATTGAAATTTGAATGCTACACGTACACAATAATCTTCATGTAACAGTACATAACTCTAGGACCTACATACATAAAATCCAACATGGCGAACATCCGAAATATTTAGTCGGTTCCCAATATCTACGAATGTATTACAGCAATCAAACTGAAATTTTGTATGTTAATAGTGGCAGTTAACATAAGTAGGATACATGAAAATAAGCTGTATAATTCTTCACGGAATTATTTGTTTTAGAATGTGGGCGTGCGTCAAAACACTAACCTTCGGAAAAGTAATGATCCGAAGTAGATCAACTGTTCAAAATATCATACTGATAATCCACACAAAATAACATGATTATTAGAAGTTACCAAATTATTATTATTATTAATATTTCAGAAAATGAAAACAATAATTATTATTATTAAATCATTATTATTATTATATTTCCAAACTGGAATTAGCTTCACTAAACAATTCGAGAAACGATCAAGCTCGAATTCTGAATAGGAAAATGTCCATTCCTCAACCTAAATAAATTTTAAATATCACAGATCCGACGGCTGATGACCGCGATTAGAAAAATGACAAAATCAAACTAAAATGCCCATGATGCTTGTCCATAGATTCAGATCATCGAATCCAAATATCTGAACATAGAAAATGGCAAGAACTGGGCCTCCAATGCCTCTAATCCTAATTAGCGACAGCAAATAAAAAAAATTGTGTTGATAAATCCGTTGAAAAAGAAAATTGCGAATACTTAAGCATAAGAATAATTCAAATGTAGCTTATATTCTTGTAGACATTGGCGATGAAAATCTGGTTAGAACCAGACTATCCCATTCTTCGGTTCCATTTTTACCCGTACCTAAATCCTGGTATCGGCCTCCATTTTCTAACCGCAATCTGTCTAGTAATACATAACGGCTAGAATCTTCGTTGCCTCGAAATAATCTTGAAGAATACTGTCCATGATGAAAGTTCTAATAGTAGAAGCCATTTGATTTAAAGGGACTTGATCATTTAGATCCATGGTAAAAAAAAATAAACAGACCTAACATAGACGCAACAGTGACACATTCAGTACGATTTTAATACACTTACAATCTTATATTGCTGTGGTAAAAGATCTGATGTTCTTGTTGTCCCTATGGGTGGAATTATGCATTCCCCAGACACACCCTGTCCCTACGTCGGCTAAGTGATCTTACCAAGCAAGACTGGTATTTATAAAGTACTGAGATGATGTTGTGGTTGTTCTTTCTGTTACCAAGACAAAGCCTGCCTCTGGTTTGGAAGTAAAATACTCCAAGTAATTACATGCGGCTTTGTAGACTATGTCCTCTTGCAGTTGATTTTTACCAAGTGTTGACTGCTTTATAATGCCTATCACTTGAAATAGTACCTTTGAAAAATATTCTATGTTCCACTGTTCGCAAAAATAACTAACACTTGTGACCATCACTTGGTCCGATGTTTCAAAGTATTAAGTATCGTAGTCTCAGTAACCATGTACTGGCGTAGATTTCACACGGTGAAATGTTTCAACGACCATGCACTGCGAAGTAATGAACATCGAAGAGACAGTGACCATGTGCCATGAAGTAATGCATCTTGAGACCTGCTGGGCCCTCAATTTATACTGTACGGTGCTATCCTCTGACGTCTCATTAAAGCAAGTCTTCTATCACTAAACTGCTCATACCTCGGCTTCCGCTGATCCGATTTTCTTCTGATATGGCTCAATCTTCTCCTTTTCCCGTGCCAGTAAAATGATATGCATTCCAGGTTTTCATAAAGTGGGGAAACATATCATCAAAATAGAGGCTGGATGATGACGCGGCACGCGACACTAAGCTCTCTGTTGGTTGCATATTCCACCGATTCTGATTTAGAACAAAGGCCGCGTGCTATTCAAACCTTTCGCCTGGAACCTAGAACATGTGCCAGTGATCTCCAAGATGCACAAGTGGATATGGTCACATGCACCCTACACATAGACAAAAAAAATATTTTGTTTCTTGAATAATACACCTTTCCCACGATGTTACCAGTTCGTGTGTGTCTTGTCGTTACATTCCTCGACTCGATTAGTTTAATAATATAAGGCAAAAGTTTGAATAGTCCCCACGACGTTGCTTTCTACATTTATCTATCTCTTCGTTCCCTCTGGTGATCTGCGGAAAGTATCTAACTTTCTGTCTTCCTCTTCAAAAGTATAATCCGTTAGACACAACGTATTAACTTCTGCATTCTGTTCTTTGGTTTTCTTTATTCCTGAAGTACTGGGTTTCTCTTATTTTAACCGTTCCAGGTATTCTTTGCTTTCATGGCGTCTGTCTTCCAGGTTTTTCCTCGCTTCTTGTTGGGATTCCTCGTTTGACTGTCGGGAATTTTCATTTCTTTGGATGTTACGATCATTTCTTCCGAAGTAACGTCTTTCTTGGTATCGTCCACGGTAATCTCTGGGTCTCGTCCATCGACTCCTGAAATTGTTCTTTCATTCAGGCCTCGAGGAAGGTTTGTTTTCAAATGACCTGTAATTATTGGTATCCCAGTTTCGTTTTCCCTATCATCCCTCGATGTTTTCTTTTCATGTTGTTCTCGAGGTGTTTGAGAATACCCATCTGCCATAACCGCATAAACAGTATGTTCAGTCTTACCACCCTTCTGATGGAAGAATTGTGCATTGGAATGGTTGAGTTTCTGAAGGACTTAATCGAACTTTTCCATATTCTTATTGTCAGCAGCTATTAAAATTCTTTGCACATCAGCAGGAAATTGTCTGATCAAAGCAGTTGTTAACGCATCATCTGGCAAAGGTGGATCCAAATGCTGTAGTTTAGATAATTGTCCTGCAATATAGGTTGAGCAGCGAGTGGGTTGAGATGTGGAGTTTCGTTTAGAATTGAACTCTGCTCTCTTCTATTGTTGAGTCTCGGGTGACCAAAACTTCCTTAACAATCCTCTAGAGAACTCTTCGTAATAGTTTAAAATGGATCGAAACTCACTAAACCAAGTAAGTGCGGGACCCTCTAAAAATTTACCAATTACTCTGATCTCTCGCTCTTTGGAAATTTTCGAGTCTTTCACTTCCCTCAGGAACTCTACTGGTGTAACAATTCCTGTACCTGAAAATTTTGAAGGTTTATCTTCAACATTCTTATAAAAAGCAATGGGAGTGGATTGAACATATTTTGTAATATCCTCTTGTTTCTGAGAAATATCAGCTGTGCTCGCTTCGCTCGCTTTCTCTACAACTATATCCATACCAGTAACTGTAGATCTATTCTGTGTCTCTGCTACGTTTTTCACCTTCTGTTGATAATCAATGAATTTTTTAGTAAGTTTCCTGACAGTTCCTTTTAGTTCTGCGTTTTCTTCTCCTACTAACTTTTTATCTCATCAGTGCTATTCGTACTATGAGAACAATCAACCTGTTTCATATCATCAACTTGTTTCTTTATGTCTTCTATCTCTCGATGGGTGTCCTCGGATTTCTTTCTAATCTCTTCTGTGTCTTTCCTAACTTGTTCGGTTTCCTTCCTAACTTGTTCGGTTTCCTTGAAATTATCTTTTACATCATTCGAGATTTTATTCATGATTTCTTCATGGGTTTTCAATGAACTTGTCATATCTTTAATATCCTTCTGGGTTGTCTGAATATCCTTTGTCATTACTTGCACATGTGATGCCAATGTTTCCTGAATTTCCTTAATCCCATCATGAGTTTCCAGCTTAAGTGCCTCCTTTACTTCGCTGATCACAACTGCCTTTATTTCAGTTGTCAATTCCTTGACTACACCTTTTTTTAACTCTACTACTAATTCATGGAATTGTTCCGTCAGGCGTTGGATCACTCGTATTGCCATTTCGTTATTTTCCTTTTGGACACGAATTTCCAAACTAACCATGCCTTCTCCTACTTTCCTACGAACTCGTTCTATCCTGTCACTTAATGATTGAGCCTTCTGGTCGGCATCATGAAATTTACTATCCATAGTACTCGCGTTAATAGCTAAAGACGTTTCAAGTTCCCGAGTTTTCTCGTAAAGTATAGTCAATTTACCTTCCAAAGAAGTTTTTAAAGAATCTGAATTCTCCTTCATTTTGGTCTCTAATGAAGTAGAATTTTCTTTTAATTTATTTTCTAGAGAAGCTCCTAAGAATCAGAATTTTCTCTCATTTTAGCCTTTAAGTTAATTGAATTTTCATTTAATTTAGCCTCCAAAGAATTTGTTAATCTACTTTCTAAAGAATCGGAATTCTCTTTTAATTTGTTTTCTAAGGAATCTGAATTCTCTTTAATTTGTTTTTAAGGAATCTGAATTCTCTTTTAATTTGGCTCCTAATGAATTTGCAAGATTATATTTTTAAGGAATCTGAGTTTTGTATAATTTCTCTTTTAGAGTATTAGAATTTTCTTTTTGTTTGGCCTCCAAATTAATGGACTTTTCCATGACTTCTGCAACCTGTAATTCTACATTTTTGGAGCGTTCCTCCAAGCGATTCTAAATCTCTATCATTTCCTCTATATTTTCAAACAATAATATATTTATTTAGGGGTAGAAATGTTGGCAGACACTAAGACTTAAAACTAGAACATGAATTATACTAAGCAATTCGGAATTCTCGAAATAAAAGGAGATATGCCCTAATGTCGACATGATGGAAAAAATTCTCTACAATCTACTAATTTAAATAACAATATCCAAAAAATGCAAGTTCAAAATATCTTCCATCTGGATGCTATGAAATTGTGTATTTCCAGACTATCGAAAAAATTCTACAAAAGTTACATGACACACTAATGGACAACCCATTGTATAACAAACAAAACATACTAACTCTTAAACCAAACCAAACTATTTTAAGTTTCCCAATATTTGGGTTTCCTATCAATTTATTTATCCGTACCAGACATCTTCCAGATCCCAAAATATCTATCTAAAAGTCAAAATTTAAATCGGGACGTTCTTTTGTATGTTATTTTGTGTGCCCGTTTAGACCGAAGTCCATCGACCACATTTGCATTTTACCAGAAATCAGTCAGCACGAGAATTAAACATCTCAAGGCTTTATAGGGGTCAAAGTTACAACAATAAACAAGATCTGAAAATGCTTTACTGATTTTCGGCTCGATGCGACAATAAGGATAGAAGGGAGACTATGAAAATACCGCAGTTCCTAAAATAATCTCATTTTATTTATATTTCAAAACTTGAATTTAAAATGATACATAAGAGCATTAAGAATGCATGAAAAAATCATACACTTTATATACAAAACAGAGTTATCAACACATGAACACTGTTGGATTTGAACAAAAGCCGGAATATCAGTCCTGTTTGTTTTGCTCAAATATTTTATATACTACGGTAGGTTATTCAGAGCAAATGAAATCGTCCAGCCTGAATCCTACTTGACTAGTATTCACTTGTTGAAAGAAAATTATATTTTGAACTGATTCACTTGTTTGTCAAAATCACTTTGCTTATGAGTTCATTTCTTTAACGAAAAATTATCACTTTCCAAGAATCATTATTGGCTTTCAAAATAAGTACTATAAATATCATAGCAATGGATTAACCACAAAAATATTGATTTGTAGGATATCTGAGCATCATGTTTAAACAATATGAGCATGGATTCGAAGAACTTCGATGGTGAGCAGAAAATGTATTACATCATCTGTTCTCGATCCGAAATAACAATCATGAGTGCATGACTCAACTATAAATTCATGGTTCAAAAATATTAATCAAAACATTATTCCAAAAGTTCACTAAAACATCCAAACATTAAGCTTTCAAATTATTGAAAATATCATTCTGTAAATTCTCATAAAAAATAGCAACAAATACTATCACAAAAATTATAATTCTTCAGCAGAATATGCAAATATTAATCTTTACAAAATGTTATATTTTATAATATTTATAACTTCGATTGGATCACAAATATCCTTGAAATGGTATTGGCTGTTCATGAAATAACGATATAATCTTTAGCACCAGCTCATTCTATTAATGTGTCAAAAATCACATGATCATATTTTAGTCTGACAAACGGCAAGGTATCGTAAAGGTTTATCTACAATAAACACGGGTTGACAAGTACTGGGAAAATATCTGTTGAACACGAGAAAAATCAAATGTGAAACATAACTGTGATGGTTGCATGAAATAACCATAGGTTATCTAACTCGACGAAAATGTGATTCGTAATTATATATTTTTACTTCCATTATTTTTCAACATATTTTATAAAAGCCATCCAACCCTCACAATGGTTGATGCTTCACGTAACGACGATATCATTCCTGCGATTTAATTGCACAATTTGAATGACAAAATTCAACTATTTCCACACACAACATTTCTCTTCATATATTTTATACATTATACATTATTATGATACCCAAGCCATTGCTTGTTATCCAACTGGAAGGTTAGGAAGCTAGTAAGCTCCTCAAATGAGTTTACTACAAATATCACCATCACATTAAATCCTGATATCTTTATTTCGTATTTACTCATGGTCAAACGTTTCATATAATGACGTCACCCAAATAATTAACTATTTATATAAACTCTAGCAAACCCTAATTTATACATTCATTTTACTTCCCATTTTGATAACCTTCCATGTCTTCACAAGATTTGACTGTATAACGCAATTATTAAATGCTTCTAATATTATTCTGTTATTTTAGAATTTGGGCGTGCGTCTAACCACTATCCTTCGGAAAAGTAATGATCCGAAGTAGATCAACTGTTTAAGATATCATACTGATAATCCACACAACATAACATGATTATTAGAAGTTACCAAATTATTATTATTATTGATATTTCAGAAAATGAAAATAATAATAATAATAATTATTAAATCATTGTTAGTATTATTATTATATTTCCAAACTGGAATTAGCTTCACTAAACAATTCGAGAAACGATCAAGCTCAAATTATGAATGGGAAAATGTCCATTGCTCAACCAAAATCAATTTTAAATATCACAGATCCGACGGCTGATAACCGCGATTAGAAAAATGACAAAATCAAACTAAAATGTCCATGATGCTTGTCCATAGATTCAAATCATCGAATCCAAATGTCTGAACATAGAAAATGTCCATAACTAGGCCTCCAATCCTAATTTGCGATAGCAAATTACAAAAACAAAGTGTTGATAAATCCGTTGAAAAAGAAAATTGCAAATACTCAGGAATAAGAATAATTCAAATGTAGCTTACATTATTGTAGACGTTGGCGATGAAAATCTGCTTAGAACCAGACTATCCCATTCTTCGGTCCCATTTGGGCCCGTACCTAATTCCTGATATCGGCCTCCATTTTCTACCCACAATCTGTCTAGCAAGACTTAACGGCTAGATTCTTCGTTGCCTCGAAATAATCTTGAAGAATACTGTCCATGATGAAAGTTCTAATAGTAGAAGCTATTTGATTTAAAGGGACTTAATCATTTAGATCCATGGTAAAAAAAACAGACCTAACTTAGACGCAACAGTGACACATTCAGTACGTTTTTAATACTCTTACGATCTTATATTGCTGTGATACACGATCTCATGTTCTTGTAGTCCCAATGGGTGGAATTATGCATTCCCCAGACAGCGCTAGGCACACCTGGTCCTTACGTCGGATTAGTGATCTTACCAAGCAAGACTGGTATTTATTAAAGTACTGAAATGATGTCGTGGTTGTTCTTTCTGTTGCCAAGACAAAGCTTGCCTCTGGTTTGGAAGTAAAATACTCCAAGTAATTACATGTGGCTTTGTAGACTAAGTCTACCATATTGTTGCATACCTGGGGTAGGCCACCCCCTACATCCCTTATATTTCATGCATTATAGCCATACAGATAAAACTCTCAAACGACTTCTACAAATTCACTACAAATCCAAAGGCTATAACCTTCAGTAACCCCATACTTGTCCTACAGCGACCCCGGCAAGCAACTCACTTCCTAAGGAATCCGCAACTTTGCAAACTCAACAGGCGGCCCCTATAAAACAGCAGAGGTGAGGTGACTAGAGGTCAGTCTTTCACAGTGCAACCAGGTGCCGGGACGCTGCCCAAAGTCGTCACGTCCCGATTGGTGAGTGTCCAGCGAGCTAACACACTAACACACAAACACTTACACCATCATCCCCTCAATTATTGTAAAGATAACAGGCATCAGAGTTAATAGTATCTGCTCTCCAAAATTCTATAGTACTCCACATTGGGAGTACACATTAAACCTTAAAATCTAAAAGCTAACTGGTCATTTGGTTTATTTATTTATCTAGTTGATAAGATCCTACCCCTTAAACCCATTCCCGGTAGGATCCTAATAGCACTTAGTTAATTGCTTATTGGCTACCGTAGTCAGCCACTTGCGTCACGAGTAGTGGAGTGAGGCCGATTCTACTTCACTCCAGAACCCTCCTTGCCCCACTACTAAGCCTCAGCCATGTTAAATATCTCTCGAACGCATGGTCCGATTTTGACAAATGAGGTCTCATTGGACTCGAGCTGACGTTCTCTTTCCTATGGACCACTTGTTATATTTTTGATTTTTTTTGAAAATTTTTGTTTTCGAAAGTTGGTGATAGTTTGAAAACCAAACATGGTAGAACGTTGTGCCATGGCTCAAATGAATGGTCTTTATGACCTTTATTTTTTGTAATAAAACTTTTTTATTTTTTATGTTTTTTTGAAAACACTCGAATTTTGAAAATCCTATATTTTGGAAACTAGGAAGTTTACAAAAAAGTTTGTTTGATGTAAATCAATGATCCCTACCCCCTCTACCCCCAAAATAAATTTAAAGTCTCTAGGATGAAAACCTGTAGTAGTGGGATGATGGGGAAGCTGCCTCACTTCTTTTTGAACCCTCCTCCTATCGGTCCCGAACCTGATATCTCGCTAACCATACAAGGGATTAGAACATACAGGGTGTCCTAGCACTCGTAGTGACGCCCCCTACTTTCCTATAGCCTCTTTATTTAATTAAAAGACCAAAACTAAAAGGTCATCTGCTTTTAATATCTCGCGAACCAATCATGCTAGAGGCATGTACGACGGGTCCAAGGACTCGGGGTGACGTCCTCTCTGCTATGGACAACTCGTTATAATTTTTTAAAAAATTGGAAACTCGATTTTGGGGTAAACACGTGTTTTTTGTGATTTTGCCGATATCTCACGAACCAATAACGCTAGAGACATGTACGAGGTGTCCTAGGACTCAGGCTAACGCCCCCTTTCAAATGTGGTAGATATTTTTTCCAAAAAATAATTCACAAAGGGCCTAACTCCATACATGTTGAAAAAACTTTTTCTTTTTCTTTACCTGTTTATAATGTTCATGAAGCGTGGTGGTTGAGAGAGACGATACTGCTGGGTGTGTGTGTGTGTGTTTCAACGAACCTGTCGCTAACCACAAGGACCATGCTTAATAGAACAATCGCTATTTCGGCGGGTCGGTGTATGACAGAGCGAGCGTGCGTTTTTCTGAAATTTTACCTTTGACGTGTAAACGGTGATGAGAACTTGGTTCTATGTTGGTCGAAGCGAGTACCGAAAACAAACTTGCAGAGGAGCAGGAGGTGAATGTCATTTGAGCTTATTGGAAGGCGTTGATCTGACTTGACAACAGGTGCAATGGAAAAATGGCCATGACGCTTGAAGGTGAAATAATCTGTTCATCGTGGTGGTGGGGAAGAGCGAAAGGCATGCATACACGTGTGAGATGACATGTACGCTAAACCAGTTACATCCTGTTTGCTTCGTACGTGACAAAATGCAAGTTCATGTGAAATTTGATCTGTCGCAGGTGTTCGCCTGGGACGTTGGCTGTCTACGTGCACGATAACTGATAACAAGTTACATCCTGTTTTGCTTCGTACGTGACAAAATGCAAGTTGACGTGAAATTTGATCTGCCACAGGTGTTCACCTTGGACGTTAGCTGTCCACGTGCCTGATAACAGAATGATCGAGCGTGAGAAAAAAATGATTACACACGCAACGTAACATATATAAAGACATGTCGTTATCATTTCCACTCTCACTTAGGTGACTACCTTTGAACACACTGCGTTGCATGAAACCCCTGGTCTTGTTTAACAGTTTTGGTGTTGGTGGAAAATACTTAGCCCAGTTGTGGGGTAGGTATATATTTATTCATTTATATATTTATTGATTTCTATATAAATACATGCAATTATTTATTGATTAGGTAATTAATGAATTTATTTATTTATTTGTTTGCAGATAACGTGTATAGCCTACCTGTCGTGTGTCTGTGGGAAATATATTAAAGAAAGAGAAAGACATACAGCTAGAAAAGGAAACCATTTCCACACTAGCCCACGAGACGGGAATAAAGCAAAGCATTACACGTCAAGGTGAGATTTGTTTTATTAATATATAACCTGTTTGATTTTGTTTTGTTTATGAAATGCATAAACTATATGGAATGGATATACTTATGGTGGTTTATTTTATTTCTTTCTAGATATTAAAAAAAAGAGTTCACCGCTATAGCAAATACAGTTGAAAACCAAGTGGCTTTAGAGTGGAACCATTGTCAAGCAGTCTACAGCTGAAAACTCAGGTGACAGTGTTCTTTCAAAATAATGGCTTTTACTGCTGCGGATACGTTAACTTGCGAACCCCTAAACAGTTGTTTCAAATCGCGTGTGTGCTCTGGACGTGTGGTCAATGTAAGAAAAAGTTTGATTCCCAAAGAATTTTTACAATCTTGTTTTGAAATTTTCAAAATTGAAATTTGCACAGCGCAAAGGTTGCATACGGCTTTAAAGGTGAATACAGAACTGGTGTGCGATTTCATATATAAAAAGGACATAGAGCATAAAGAGACATTCTATATTTGCAGTAAAATGCCAGAGCTTTTGATAGCTGATAATCTGAACGAGTGGTATCAAAGCCATGTGGTGAATGCCTTGCTATCAAAATTTGATAAACTACATCAAGGACCGAGTGGCCCCGCCTTAGACAAAATTCATCATCTACAAATCAACATTTGTCATTTCAACCCGTTGAATGCTGGCTCTAGCTATATTAAAACACCATCAGCAATAGCATTGGAAAAGGCTGTGGTGAATATTGAGAACCATGACAATGAATGTTTTCTGTGGGCTGTGGCCGCGTATTTGCAGCCAGCACAAGACTATAATGGTTCTCGGCCAGGAAAGTACAAGGCCAAGTTTGAAGAATTGAAACAAACTTTAAATTTAACTCGAGTGACGTTCCCTATGGACTTAACCGAGATCCATAGGTTTGAACAAGACAACCAGGACTTTTCGTTCATGGTGTATGACCTTGATGGTAATGAGATTGTGGGTCCCTTTTATGCCACAAAAAAACCGAAACGACACCACATTCATTTTTTATATTTATCTGTAGGAGAGGTGAATCACTATTGCCTGATTAAAAGCTTGAGTCGATTGCTAAGCAGTCAAATGTCCAAAGATCAACATAAGAAACATATTTGTGACCGTTGCTTGCAATATTTTAAAACCCCTACGCTTTTGGAACGTCATAGGGTAGATTGCGTTTCTCAGGAAGCGTTGAGATTGATATTGCCACAAGGGGACAAGGCTGTGTTAAAATTTAAGGACATTCATAAGCGTGACACTGTTACCTATGTGGTATACGCAGATTTTGAAGCACTCACCACACCCATGGCGGGATGTGAACCAGATCCCACCATCAGCTCAACCACACCCATTCAATAACATGAACCCTTTGCCATAGGATTTAATGTGGTGTGTGCCTATGACCCCACGCAATCCGTTTACAAATACCGCGAGGGGCCAGATTGTGCCAAATGGTTCTTGGATGAACTTGTCAAGTTGGCTCATGATGTACAGAAATTTCTGGACCACCCAGTACCCATGAGCCTATCTCCAGAAGAGCAGCTGCAGTATGAGCATGCCATGACATGCCATATTTGTGAAAGGCCTATTTTAAATAGACAGGAAAAAGTCAGAGACCACTCGCACTTTACGGGAGAGTTTCGTGCAGCTGCGCATACTAAATGCAATTTGAACTTTCCAGCTCCTCGTTTCATTAGTGTCTTTTTCCACAATCTGGCGAATTATGACATTCGGTTTTTGATTCGTGAATTGGGACATGTCAACAAGGGCTCGTTTACCTTTATTCCCCAAAACCATGAGCGTTTTACGGCTCTGACATGGTGGTTGGGCGACTTTAGCATTCGATTTTTGGATTCCTTTAAGTTTATGGCATCCTCGCTAGAAAGCCTTGTGAATGGCTTGAATGAGGAGGAATTAAAAATACTAGAATGCATTTTAATGATCCTGAGCAATTTCAATTGTGCATTCGGAAAGGTATATTCCCATATGATTTCTGCAACAGCTGGGACGTGTTAAAGCAAAGAAAACTCCCACCACAAGAGAAATTTTACTCGAAACTAACACGCAGTACCGTTTCCGATGAAGACTATGCACATGCATGTCAAGTTTGACGAGTGTTTGGCATGAACACGCCAAGTGAATATGCTTTACATTACCTAAAACTGGATGTATTGCTGCTCACCGATGTGTTTGAAAAATTCCGTAACTTGTTTCAACACATTTACGGTCTTGACCCGGCTCACTATTATACGAGTCCTGGGCTCTCGTTCGATGCCGCTTTAAAATACACTCAAGTGGAATTGGATTTACTCACTGACGTAGACATGGTTCTATTTTTTGAAAAGGGCATTCGTGGCGGTTTTGTGTCACTTAACCAGCGCCTTGCCGAAGCGAACAATGTCTACATGCCTGATTATTCACCAGACAAACCAGATTCGTACTTAATGTACTATGACGTGAATAATTTGTACGGTTACGCCATGAGTCAGCCTTTGCCCTATGGGAAGTTTGCTTGGCTGACAGGCAAACAAGTGTCAGAATTTGATGTGATCAAGGCTAGCCAAGAAACAGGCCGTGGATATGTGCTAGAAGTGGATATTGAATATCCCTCATCCTTGTTGATGAACATGCCAATTTCCCATTCTGCCTTGAGCAAATGGTTCCCCCTGACAGTAAAGTGAAAATTGAAAAACTAATGGGCACACTTTACACCAAAAATCGGTACGTGCTACATATCCAAATGTTGGTGCAATGCCTCGCCCAAGGCTTGGTGTTAAAGAAAATCCACAGTGGTATTTCTTTTGCTCAAAAAGCATGGCTTGAGCCATACATGCGACTCAACACAGAGCACCGACAAATGGCAAGACAGCAGTTTGAATTTTTTTAAAATTAATTAACAACTGCATCTATGGCAAGTCTATGGAGAATGTCCGCCAATACCGTGACATTAAATTGGTGAATGTCTGGGAGGGGCAGAGGGGTGCCCGGCGGTACATTGGCAAGCCAAATTTCAAATCGATCAAAATTATCGATGAGGATTTGGCTACTATTGAAATGAGTAAGACCAGCGTGACCATGGATAAGCCCATTTACTTGGGTCATGTCATTTTAGACTTTTCTAAATCGGTCATGTATCGATTCCACTATGAGTTTGCGAAACGCCATTTTGAGGACGTCTCTCTTTTGTATATGGACACGGACTCATTCATTTACCACATTCGCCACTGCAAGCCCTATGACGTCATGAGGCAACATAGTGACTGGTTCGACACCTCTTGCTATAGTGCTGACAACGTGTTTCAGCTGCCCATAAAAAAACAAGAAGGAAATGGGCGTTTTAAAAGATGAATGCGGTGATTCCATTATGACGGAATTCGTAGGTTTGGCTTAAAAAATGTATGCTTATCGCACACTCGTCTGTAAGGAAGCCAAAAAGCAAAAGGTGTAGGTAGGGCAGTGGTAAAATCGCTACGTGTTGATGACTATCTAGCAGTTTTACGCACTGGCAAAGCTATGTCTCATACACAGTGCAGGATACAATCCAGCAACCATCATTTGTATCTTGTGGAACAGAGAAAACGCACCCTCGCCTCCATGGATAACAAACGTGTGTGGGCTGATGATCTGCTCACCAGCCTGCCCTGGGGTTATGATCGCAAGGAGGAGGAGGTGTGATTTAACTGTTTAATCGTTTATGGGACATAGCTTTATGTAACTTGTAGATTTAGTGTTTTGTAAATATTGGTTTCTGCCATTGTAAATAGTAGATTTTGTAAATAGTGTCAACCCACTTGGACCTTTTGCTCTTTAAAAAAGTTCTATGCAACCTTTTTTTTTAAATTGACTGGTAAATAGTTTGATTCTTTTAAAGCTGTACAAAGTTGTAGTTTTTTTGTAAATATTTAATGAGTAATAGTATTTTTAGTAACTTTATATTATTTTTTGTAATGTAAATGATAAACTAAAAAGTTCTTTTGGGATGAGTGCATGTCGAGAATGTGCTTTTGGGAATAAATAAAGTGGTTGTGTTTGTCCCCAAACACATGAGTAGAGAGAGAAAGCTGGTGTGTATGTATGACCAGAGCAAACACGGTGAGGTAGGGTGGTGAGGGGGTAAATGGTCACTTATATACTCATTTTGTTTTCAATGGTTTAGTTTTCTTTGAAATGGGGCATACAATAGACATTATTTTTGTAAAAACAGTCTTACCTGCAGTAGTCGTAGACCTCGAAGTTTCTCCAAACACCCATAAACACATTGCAGCATCGCATCAACATCATTGTCAAATCTCAACTTTCGACATACACCAAATGGAAAAATGTGAAAACAGCAAAAATGGAAATTCCATGTTTCCATATCACCAAAAAGACGCAAAACTTAAAACGTACATTTTAAAAAACTGGAAATGGCCATATGTAAAATTTGAAAATTCAAAAAACTTCAAACGGACATTGTTTAAAAAGTGTCATCAGCAAAATGGAAAAATCCATATCATCAAAAACGCAAAACTTAAAACGAACGTTTTCAAAAACTGTAAATTGCAAATTGGCAAAATGGCAATGTGTGAAATGTGAAAATGAGAAATCAGCCATCAACATCATGATTTTTAAAAATAATAAATACACAAAACATTGTGCTCTGGCAAACCTTTGTTTTTATTTCATAGCCATAAGGGAATTGACAAATGAAAAATAGAATACAAACACATCCCAATTCCTCACTCCTCAATGTTTATGTCCATGCAACATCAACTTTCCTTTCATAGCACACATGACAATCAGGGCTGCCATCCTTTCACCCACTGAGGCATCACTGGATGTGAAACGTTGTTTAGCTTTCTTCAATAACAATTTATCTGCCACATGTCTTAAACCAGGATGACTATGGCGATAAAAAGGTCATGTTCTTTACATGCTTGATCCAAAAGATTAATGGATACATCACCACCCTGCAAACGTTTTCCAAGATGAGTTCCAGGGATTTCAAAAGGTAAGTATTGAATTACTTTGGCAATGACGCCATCGCCAGTACAGGTCTGGCATATCTTTTTCCATCGATGGCGAAAAGGTTTGGTCTTCCTCCTCCTCTGTGGACGATGTTTGTGTTTGTTGTTGTTGCTTTATCTCGCCATGATACCCGTAGAATGATTCAACAAAGTCTTTACACGGACTTTTCTGACCGTGATACAGTTTCACTAGCTGGCAAGTCGTGCACTGGCGCATAGAGGGTATTTGTGCTATGGCCACTAGCTTATGATGATCGTAATCCGTAGAGGATTGCAATTCACTCAACACAGGGTCTTGAGTCCATGATTTTGGTACATGTTGCCAGATTTCTTTCACCGCATTGGCGGCCACATAATAAATGAACGACTTGGGCAGCGCTAAGAGTTCCACTTTGGTAAAACTGTCTAGTTTTTTTGCACACAAAGAACTTGCCGATGGCTTTGTCCATAGCATTGCCTTTCTCCATGGTATCACGTGCTGTAGATGTTTACACGTCGCTTGTAGAAATCTCACTGGCGTCATTCACAGGTAAATCTTGAGTTATAATTTTGTTCAACAACTCCCAGCAGGCGTGGGTGGTTAACCAATGAAAGAGATGCCAGGCATGTGATAGGGCTGTATGGGTAATGTTGCCACAGGAACAAGTATCCATGAGCGTTTGCAGGGAGGGGCAGCCCAACTCCATGAGGTCGATACATTGGCAGTAAGACGCCAAAAATGGTTGCAACCATTGACGTTTTTCATTACCTTTCACAAATACCACATTTGCTGAGGACAAGTGTGCTTTCATGACAAGGTCCAAATATTTATAGGAAATGGTTCCCTGATTCCAGTCTAGTTGCCTATGATATTCAATCCACTGGGTTTGTTTACGGTCTTTTTCACAAATCAAAAGCATGGGGTGGTTTAAATAGCAAATGCGTAGCTTGCGATATACAAAACGTGGTACAATCGATAATGGCCACTTGTTTAAATATAAATTTGTTGTCACCAATTTTAAACCCTTGGCAATCCACAATGAGTGTGTGCAACATGTCGACGCTTGCCTGAACCAAGTTCAACTGACGACTGACTGACGATCAATGACTAAGGTGTGATCATGACATGGACTTACCTGCCATGCTAGTTTCAAATTAAGGTTAGGGTAGGACAGGGGGACATCCAAAAATAAGAATTTAAGAATTACATCATTTTATTATCATAACACGTCTTACAGGCTTTTGTCATTTTGGGATGAGGACGATACCAACTGTTTGTAACGTCCATAACACCGATGATGTCCCAATGTCTCTAAACTAGGCGTTTTTTATGGTGAGCTGCTCACCGAAGCACCATGGATACCATACGGTCCACACGTATCGTAACTTGTTTTTTTTTTCATTACCCAGGGACACAAGTGAGGGATAGCTTGAATGACAGGGTATATTTCCCACTTCCATTCTGCACAGGTAGGGGCAGGTGGGTGACCAGCACTGATGTTCCTGCATGGGTTCATCGCCCTCCTGCCATTGGCCTATGATGATGGGACAAAAGGCACATTTCACTTCATCTATTGTTTTTAAATAGTAGAATCCAGCGGCCGCCAAGGCTTGAGGGTTTATGAAAGGCACCGGCCACGTGGCAAAAGTCTTGAAACGTTGTTCCTCAGAGTTTAAATTCATGGATGTCACGTCCCTTGAGGCTTTAAAGCAAGACATGACTGAGCGGCTTGACGTGGGTTGAGCTGTTATTTATACACTCGTCACTTGGTTGGACAGTGGATAATAGTTGACTTGTTTGTGATGAATAATCAAACAGTAGGCCGTCGTATTGGCTGGTACATTGTCATGCGTTTCTAAATCTAGTCGAATGTCGATATTGGATGGCTTGACAGACTCTTCCAGGTAAGAACAGTCAAAGACAATCAGTGGCGCTCTTGTCTCAAACGCTTGGGGTAGTAGCATGGGGCCGTTCTCTTTTTGATAATACGACCATCGAAATTTAGAAAACAAGTCGTACAGGGGGCCAAACTTCTTTTTTGAAAAATCCAAATCCACTCCTTCATAGGGAAACACAGCTCCGTTGAGGAAAGGCGTGCATTTCTCAATTGCAGGTGATCAAATTGCGTGGCATCTTTGGTTTGTTGATACTTGCGATTCGTTTGAAAACCCACGATCAGGTAGAGAGGTCTCTCTGTATAGCAAGCTGTTTTTACAGACCAACTGTGTGTGTTGGTGAAGGGCAATAGCGATACTCATGGAGTGCCCAGCTTCTAAATTCCATGGGTAGAGGCATATCTCTCTATACCATTTTGAGTATGTCCAGTTTTTTGCTATCTTCAAGGGTCACATGAAGCACTTTCCATAGCAAGCGTTGTAGTTGAATTTTTGAATCTATGGGGGCATTGTCGGCTCCCTTGAGTGCATTATTATCACTCCTGTCTCTCACTAGATAAAGCACTTGCCTTGCGTTGACCACAATGCGTTGGTGATCTTCGGCAAAGCCTAAAATCAGTTTAAGAGGTAAATATCCAGTAAAGGTCCCATCAGTGTGTACCATCCAGTCATTGGTCGAGTCAGGACACCAACCTGCCATGCAAAGTGTTTTACCTTCTTCCTCACTATAAGAGGGGCATACATATTTTATGGTGGTACCCATGCACTGCTAACTTTATCACCACATGTCTTAGTTTCTGATTGGCGCTGGTCCAGTTCCGGTTGATCATGGCATCCGTGCTGTAAAATTCTAGCGGAATGTCTTCTCTCTTATCTCTTCTCTCTGCTAGGTGCGCTTCAGCATTCTTTGTTGATGGAAGCTGTAATTTTGTTCTTATTTCTTCGACGAGGAAGGGTTCCCGTGCTAATTCATATGTTAGGCGTGAGCGCGTGTATTTTGAGATGCCCATTAAGGTTTTCAGGAATTGGGCTTTAACTCTTTCGATGGTGGGCAGATCTCTCTTCGTTAGTCGGTCCCATATCAAGTGGATCCCGTACGTGAGAATTGGTAGGATCTTTGCGTCAAACAGATGCATAGCTGTTTTTAAGGATAGCTGCTGGAGATTGATAACGTCGTACATGGCTTTCAAGCAAGCCACTGCTCTGTCTTGGATGTGTAATCTGAATGTCCCGGTAGTCTGTAAAGTAATCCCAAGGTATTTAACTGCATTTACTATTTCCACTTTGACCTCTTCATATTGCAAGTTGTCGTTTGCTGCTACACGCCCACCTTTCCGAAAAACCATCTGTTGGGTTTTTGTCCAGTTTATTTTCAGACTGTTATTTCCTGCCCATTCTACCAGTGCTGAGAAGGCGTGTTGGAGTTCTTCCTTATTTGGTGACCCTAGGACCATGTCATCCGCATATATGTAGATCACTGCGTCCTTTGATTTCTCTCGGATTGCTGTTGTTACATCGGCTGTGGCAATATTGAACAGTATGGGACTGAGGGGGTCACCTTGCAACACTCCATTAGTTTGGGTGATTTCCTTAGTTTTGCATACTGCGTCATCTATGGTGATCTGGTTGTATGCCAGGATATTTTTTACTAAGATTGTTAAAGGATTGTGATTTCCGATGATATTTTGAAGTTTCGATGTGAGCTTTCTTCTGTCAATTAGGTCGAAGGCCTTTGTATAGTCTATAAAGACTGCATAAAACTTTCCCTTTTGGAGTCGTTTTGCTTCCTCTATGTCATTTAACAGATTTTGAATTGCGTGCAAGGTTCCTCTTCCTCGTCTAAAGCCGAATTGTTCCTCCGGTATCTTGGAGTCGACTTCGTATACTATCCTGTTGGTTAGAATTCTTGTCAGTAACTTGAAGGTGTTGCTTTCCAGTGCAATTCCTCTGTACGAGTTGGGGTCGTTGGTTTCACCTTTTCCTTTATAGAGAGTTTTAATGGTCGATTTTCTCCATTCATCGGGAATATTTCCTGTTTCTAGGCATTTGGTAAAGAGCTTGGACCATAGTTCTGATAGGTGTTGTGCCGATTCCTTTAGATGTTCGTTGAAAAACCCGTCTGGTCCTGCGGCCTTGTTACATTTCGTAGCATTGATTATGTCCAATACCTCTGTTTTAGTGATGGGGAGTATTTCTTCGTGTTGATCTCTACATTCAATTTCATATGCCGCTTGTTGACCTGTACCGTTAAGGATGAGAGTGAAGTGCGATTCCCATATTCCTATTTCTACGTTGCTAGATCTTGACGATCTTCTTGGTCTGATGGCTATGTATGGATCATTCATTGCTTCTTTGGCGATCCTCTCACCTTCTCTTTCTATGTATTGAAAGCGTTTACGTTTTAGGAGATTCTTGTAATATCTCCGTGTTTCCCCATATACTCTTAGGTCCTCTGGTGTTGACGTGATCCTAGCTATATGTAGCGCCTTTAGTGTAGTTTGTCTTTCTGCATAACATTCCTTATCAAACCACGGTTGAGCTTTCCTTGTAATCTGTTTGTGGGTTATACTTGCTCCTAGTATCTTGTTAATTCTTGTTAGGGCTGAATTTAGGTCGTTTTCCTTGATTGTCTTTTCTGCTTCAGGTACTTTTCCTAGTTGTCGCTGTAGTGCTGCCATGTTAAGGTGTCTGGATATGATGGTCTTGATGCAATTCGGAACAACTTTCTTTGGAGTTTTGAGTAAGAATTTGGTCTGTATTGGGATGTGTTTTCTTAGTGGGGTTACTGGTGAAGTCCATAGACTCTTTTGTTCTAAAATTTCAATATCGTTTCCTTTGTGGAACACGAGGTCAATTGTGCTACTGCCATTATGGGCAAAGTAAGTTTTGCTTCTTGGGTCATTTACTATTTTGAAATTTTCTTCTGCAAGGAATGTAAGGACAGTTTTACATTTCGTATCGGGTTTGTCTAGTCTACAATTCATATCTCCTGCTAGTATTATGGCTTCTTCTGGGTTTGCAACTTTCCGTAGGGAGAGCGTGAGGAGTTCCATTATTTCCTCGGTATCAGTGTTGGGGCGTACATAAGTGCCTATTATCGTGAAGTTGTTTGCTTTCGCGATTATGAGGTTTTCTTCTATATGTAAGGTCTTTAAGGGTCCTATCCATGGTTTATAGAGGATAGATACACCTCCTGATGGCCTTCCTTCTGTAGGTTTTCTTGCTAGAGAGTGGATGGAGTAGAAACCTTCTATATCAATAGGTGTCGTTAGGAATGTCTCTGTGAAGATTAGTATGTCAGATGTTTCAAATGTGTTTCCTGGGGTTAGTTTCAGTAGTCCTTTAAACCCTTCTACGTTCCACAGGAGCATGTTAATGCAGTTATTCGAGAGATGCGCCTTCGCTTCTTCTGCGGAGGCGAAATCGAAATCGACGCACAATTACTCTACTTGGCCAAAATTCGGGGTTGGATGTCATTTCTAGGCAGTCAAAAGGGATGCCAACTTTGTACGCTTTGGAGTCTCCTCTTATGGCGGTCTCTTCGCAGCTGACGTCCCCTCGGATTCCTTTCTTTCTTAGGTAGTTTATTACCGTCTCCGATGTCGTTTCGTTCTTCAGCTTCCCAATAAATAGCCATGCCGTTTTCCCTTCCGCTTGTAGATCGCCGTTCTCTGTTCCAGTGCCGATTACTGTGTTAGATGGTGATCGGTATTGCTGACTATTTCGTGGTTGATTCTGTTGCTGATATCTTTTTCCTGTATTGTCTGGTCTTCTCGTCTCTCCTTGTGTTGTAGTGTCACGGTTGATAATTTTGTTGGGTAGTCCTGGCCATTCTATGCTTGATAGTGATCTGGTTTCGTATCGATAGTTGCGTTTATTTGTTGACTCTGCTGTGGTGGTTTGTGGGTTTGGTGATTGTGGTTTGATGGTTGGGGGGTGCAGCGGCGTTGCTGTTGTTGGTTTTTCGGTAGTGTCTTGAATTTTTGAGTAGCGCGAGACTTGTTGTTTTGCTAGTATATCTGCTTGTTGCAGTTGTGTCTCGAGAATTAAGGTCATTTTCTTCATGAGGTTATCAGATAGTTCTTCAAGTTTTTCTTGGATGTGATCATATGATTTTTTGTTTTCCAATGCTAACTCTTTTACTTCGTTGTTTATTCCTTGGTTGCTCGTCTCCATTGGGGCCATTCCGTTCGATTTCAGATGTAGACTGCAGGTTTCGCACATGTGATTATCCCCCTGTTGAGAGAATCTAGTATTGCAGAGTTTTTCCGCTGAAGTAGGCCTTGGATATGCAACCACAGATGATCTTTCTCTATGACCGCCAGGTGCCACTAGGTGCTGATGTTTGATTCCGTGGTGTGCAGATTGACCACCAGTTGTCACTAGCTGTTCCACCAACAGACAGTCTTGCTCCTGTATGATGTTATCACTTTGCACACTCAAAACCTCCTTTGTTGCATTCATGACATTCATGACATTTTCCATTTCGCCTTTTGTAACTTCCACTGACATTTTCATTTCTGTGATATATGACCTGATGTCAGTTACCGCTTTGAGCAAATCTTCTCTGTTCACCTTATTTAAGTATCCACCGCTACTCACAGTATTTTCAATAAATTTGAGAAATCACTCTGTGATTATAGCAAGGACTAACATTTAAAATGAACAAAGCATCATACAGTGTTGCTCTATTTCACAAATAACATTCAATTCACAATATAATGACTGGTCATGAATAAATGCTTTAATGCACACATTCCTGATTGATTACTGGATCATGATGTTTTTCACATTAATTAACTCTTTTGTAACATGTTTGTTTCACTAATGTAAATCTATGTTATGCACATTCGTGCGCTTTTCTGTTAATAATAATAATAAGAGGGGTATAGTTTCATGACAGTGGAAATGCCCACATTTCGAGTGCTATCCACCACGATATCGTTAATGACATACCGCACTTCAGAAAACAGAAAGGCCAAACCATGGTTGGCCAACTTGGATGTGGTGGGTGTAGAGCCATCGGCTTTGGTGAGCCGACCTTCAATCTGAATGACACTTTCATGCGGTAGGGTGTAAATATCTTGGTTGTTGATAACAAATTGAATTTCATCATTGTTATTGAGACCAGGTGTTTGAGCTTGATAGGAATGGAGATCAATTCTTACCACTCCTGGTTGCTCCTCGATGCAGTTCGCTATCTCTAGAATAGAATTCATCATGAGGGTTGACGTGGTAACCCAAATGCTGTAAAATTTGCTTGAATTGAGATGTTAACGTGTATTCACGTGGCAAACAACTAACACCATTCCTAGACAGTGTTGTTGCTTTATACACAAACTTCATTGTGGCTTTAGCACCAACTTGTAAGTCACTGGTGTGGTAGAATCTAGATCAATGAGTTGTTGATCTCTATTGATTAGTCTTAATGTTATATTACTAATACTATCGACAGCCACAGAATGAAAAAGCACCACTGGAGGGTTTTCACGAATAATATACCCATTGGGCGATGTTACAATAAAGTCATAAAGCGAATGCGATGGTTTTTGATTGGTGTACACTTGGCTAATAATATTACACGTCACCGACACATGATGGTCCTCAATGAATTTCACTTCATGGTCCGAATCATGTTTTTTGTTATGCTCCAACACACGTGGTTTAAATCCTAGTAATGGACCAATGGAATCGGGGTGTGTTTTAAAGTCAATGTTAAAGGTAGAGAAAATACTGCAGCGATGAGTGTTGGTGTTGCCTACAAGTTCAAACTTGTGTGTTCCGTCGAGAAATGACTTTAAACCATACTCATTAATCAACACTACATAAATGTGTTCATAAATGTCATCGATCGTGTATCCACCAGAGTTCAGGGTGAGCACAGGATCATCATAGTAAAACTTGTTGTTCACATTTTCACGTATGTTGTATATTCGATTGTACGTTTCAAGAGAAACAAGTCCTAAACCATAGGGGTTTTCACTCAATTCGATAGGTTGGTAAAAGTCTAGGCTGACTTCAGGTCCACGTCCATGAAGTGTAAACGTTTTTACTTTCTGCCGACATACTGGTGGCGTTTTTGCTTATACTGCGTCTTATATAAAAAAATTAAACACAAACGTCCACACTGTTGGCTGTTAAACGTTTGCTCTCGTTTCACATTATAATATATCTTGATCCTGTTTCCAAAATAGGTCACTAGTTCCATGGGCGGGGGCAAATTCCCAAAACTGTCAAAGTACCATACGATGGATCCCTCTTTGACATAAGCTACATAATGCGTTCCTGGTCCTCGGTGATCATCCAAATTGACAACAGCACATTCCTGTTTCCAGGGTCGTGGGGGTAATTGGTTTCGCATAAACACACCTCGAAAATGAGAAAGCTTTAGTTGTTTAGCATAGCTTTCCACTTGTTGATGCGTCGGGACATGTCTTGCTATGGCTGAGGTTATTTTTTTTGAATACTTCGATATGGTGAAATCCCAAATCCTTGTTGATAAAAGGCAGGCTTTAAATTGACATTTCTAGCCCCCATGGCAATCGCTTCCATCGTTTCATTGTGTCGCTGACATTCTTTGAGTTGTTGCTTGCCCTGCTGCGCGGCTTTAATGGTTTTCGCCACTGCACTGGCACCGCCCAAAAGTGAACCCAGAGCAGCCAAACCAGCAAATAATGCAGGTAAAAATCCCGCTCGTTTGGGGACGGGAATCACTCGCCCTTGGTTTGAAACCTGTCGCCGAAGTTTTGGAATAACATGTCTCTGTGCTGCTCGAAAGGCTTTCCTTATGGTCAATGCATTATTTTTCTTTTTTTCTTTCGCAAGGGCTTGTCCACGAATGTCTTAAGCCCAGGCTTTGCCAAGGACAAAGTCCTTTTTTTAGTCTTTCTCACCGCATACCTTTGTTTCACCATGATGATAATGACCAACAACCTTTCACAAGAAAGTTTAAATCCCAACTAACGTCAGATGGTTATTTCATGGCTGTAGATTCCAATTCCACACAAAGTGGGAAATCGTTTATGGTTTTTCCCGCTTGCTTTTCTTCCCATGTCAACATGAGATGAAAGGATAATTCGTCACCTGCATTGACCATTTCATGGTTATGGATCAACATCCTATGACCATTTATCTTTATTTGTAAATGGTTCTCATCAGGTATGGCATATTTGATGTGAATGGTTCCATCATAGTGTAATCGATAGTGGCTTAAACCCGAAGCAAGCACATAGGTCAAGTGCTGATCATGGACTAGCGGTAGATGGTTTCTTTCATTCAAAGGTTTTTCATTTGTCAGATACACTAAAAATACAGATGGGATAAATTTATAAAGCCTTTTCATTTCATAGGTCATGTAACGCTTGGTACAAACATCGTCTTCGTCTTGTGGGTCTCCCACGTGAATAATCCGATGGTGATTAGCGCTATAGCCATTCACCGTAAGCTGGGGCACTTTGTCATAAAACTCATACACTTTGTTATCCACATACTTTTTCGTAGTAACGTCTGTAGACACTTGAGGATGTTTTACATGGGTTAACCGCTTTCCCTTAAAGTCATAACCTCCCTGTTTTGTGCGTGGCACTACTGACCTATCCACATAGTGTTTATTAGCAGGATCTGTTTCTTGTTTAGGATCATGTATGGGGACAGGCCTAGCTTTGGCCATCAACGCACGTCCAAAGACAGCCATCGTCAACCTGTAGTACCAGTCTACTGTTTCTATGACAAGGCTTGGTGTCCTGTATATAGAAAGCCTGATAGCCTGTCTAAGCCTTAATTGAAATGAAGATTATTAAGCAGCAAGAGTCATTCCCCGTGGGGGACATGGCTTCCCATCTCTGTCCCACATCACGTGAACAACGCCATGGTTCACTGTTTCCATCATCCATTCGCTGCATCGTTGTGAGGCCTTCCGGCTGTGGAAAGACTAATCTTTTGCTAACGCTCATTACAGCGCCCTATGGTTTGCGTTTTCAAAATATTTATATTTTTGCAAAATCTCTCTACCAACCCCTCTACGTGTTTCTGGATCAAGTCATGTCTGGATTACAAAAAGAGAATATGGGTTATTTTACATTTTCCATGCAAGAAAATGTGATTTCACCGGATGAGGTAAAGCCTGATTCACTCATGATTTTCGATGATGTATCCACTGAACGTCAAGGTATCATTCAAAGCTATTTCTGCACGGGTCGTCACAAACATATCGATTGCTTCTTTCTTGGACAAACATATTCTAAAATGCCCAAACAGTTGATTCGTGACAATGCCAATGTCATTGTTTTATTTCGTCAGGACGAGAGGAACAGTCGTCACATTTATAATGAACATGTGAATCCGGATATGCCCTTTCAAATGTTTACAGAATTGTGTGCCAAGTGATGAAACACTCACCGTCTTGCCTGTTTAGTGGTTGACAAACAAAGTGAACTCAACCAAGGTCGGTATGGCTTAGGGTTTGATCATTTTATTGCTATTTAAGGCCCTGTCCCATTCCCCGTCAAGTCATTTGTCAAGACACCATGGCGTTAGCAGAGAGTCAATTGAAAAAGCTTATTATTAGAGCAAAAAATACTATTCGCCAAAAGTTTCGTCAATTGAAACAATCACGTGCAAATCATGCTTTGTTCATACAGCAACATTTAGCACCTCCACTAAAAGCCATGTTGAAACCCTCTTTCAAGCCATCTGAAACGCTACCCACCGTTTCACAAGCCACGCAGACGCTGCACGAGGACCATGAGGAAGAGGAAGAGGAACAGGAAGATTTGACTAGTGTTAGCGAGGTTGAGGATGAGGAGGAACAAATGTTTACGCCTCAAAAAAAAAGGCCGCACCCCTTGTAGAGTTTTTGAGAAAAAAGAAATCCTTGGCCAGGGTCGAAACACCTTGCCCTTCCAGGGCGTCTCCGTTTTCACAACTCTTGGCCACCCCTCAACATAAAGTTCAACTGAAAACCATTTTAATAAAATATTATGGATCAACATTGGAGCCCTATTTCACCGATCTATTTATTGGAAACACTGATACCACGTATGGTGTTCGCTATGAGGATGATAGTTTTAAAATTGGCGATTCATCCATTAAATTTGCTCGTACTAAAGCTGTCATTAAAAACATCAACTATAAATTAACGCCAGGACAGTTAAAGCTGCTCTTTTCTCGGACCCCCTCTCCCCATGATTATACTTCAGAGGATCTTGACTAATATAAATCCATTTTATTGGATACCCATGCCCACAAAAGACAGTATGATCCCGCTCAACAAGTGAATGCCAATATAACTCAAAAATATAAAACCATCATTGCAAAAATATTTCCCACCAGTCAAAGTACTCGTCGTAAAGCGTCCGCTTCGGGAGTGACATTTAAACCATTAAAACCCCTTGTGGATGTTACCTACTGGCACAATCCCAATAAACTCGTCCAGCGGCTATAGTTGTTGCATGCTCCAAGTCAAGCTGGCCATACCGGTCACGATTGGGAAATTCAAGAAATTGAACAAGAACTTCGAAATGCCAAAATTATTGTTTAAGCCCTCACCCATTAAAATGGGTATTGCTCACGAGTTGCATCGCCCAGCTAGGCGTCACTATCCGGGACTCAAGGTGATTTCACGAGGTGTGGATGAACTTTGGCAGGCTGACTTGGTTGAAATGATACCCTATGCTGGCGTTAACAACGGTGTACGCTATATGTTGACCGTCATTGATGTCTATTCCAAAATGGCCTTTGTTGAATCTGTGCGTCGCAAGTCTGGTCCACTAGTTACCAAGGCCTTTCAACATATTATTCAACACTCCAAACGTCAACCTCAGCTGCTACAAACCGACCTGGGGAAAGAATTTTTCAACAAGGATTTCTCCAGTTTTCTCTAATCGAAGGATATTCACCATTACACAACCTACAGCAATCTCAAAGCCAGTGTGGTCGAGCGGTCCAACCGAACATTGAAAACCCATATGTGGAAAGCGTTTACCGCTCAGGGCAGATATCGCTGGTTGGACATGTTACCTGAGCTAGTATCACGTTACAATGACACCAAACATAGAACGATTGGGATCAAGCCACGCCTCGTGACTAAAAATGTTCAGCGATTGGATAAACTGTTTAACCCCATAAAAACAGCCAATCCTAAACGTCACCGACTGAAAATTGGGGATTTTGTTCGTGTGAGCAAATTTAAGTCTGCCTTCAATAAGGGCTACACGCCTCAGTGCGGGACTGAACTATTTCGAATTCGTCAAGTCAACTTGGACACCCCAGTCACCTATTTACTCGAGGACCTCAACCATCAACCCATAAAAGGTAGATTTTATCTCCATGAACTTCAGAAAACAGCATTTCCTAAGCATTATCTTGTGGAAAAAGTGTTGAAACAAAAAGGAAATAAACTCTATGTCAAATGGTTAGGATTTAACTCCTCGTTTAATTCTTGGATCAATAAATTACATGTTGTGTGAACCTGTGCACTTTTTATTTATTCACACATGTTGTACACCACCTATAGCTCTATATGTACATTCCTCAGCTCCACATATTTCTTTCTCTTTCCACCTGTGTTCTCTCATACATTACCCCTCCCCCTCTCCCTCCCTTCACCTCCCACCACTGCTGTTCGCAGCTCTTGCCTATCTATTGGTTGTGACATCATTCCCACAAATTGCATTATACTTTTTACTGATTCAGCGATTACCACGCTTTGAACATTCTGTTATCGTGCACGTGGACAGCTAACGTCCAAGGTGAACACCTGTGGCAGATCAAATTTCACGTCAACTTGCATTTTGTCACGTACGAAGCAAAACAGGATGTAACTTGTTAACAGTTATCGTGCACGTGGGCATCTAACATCCAAGGTGAACACCTGTGGTAGATCAAATTTCACCTGGACTTGCATTTTGTCACGTACGAAGCAAGACAGGGTGTGACTTGTTTAGCGTACATGTCATCTCACACGTGTATGCATGCATTTCGCACTCCCCAGCCACCACGATGGTCAGATTATTTCACCTTCAAGCGTCACCTGTTGTCAAGTCAGATCAACGCCTTCCAATAAGCTCAATTGACATTCACCTCCTGCTCGACTGCAAGTTTGTTTTCTTTACTCGCTGCGACCAACATAGAACCAAGTTCTCATCACCGTTTACACGTCAAAGGTAAAATGTGTAAAAAAACGCACCCTCGCTCTGTCATACACCGACCCGTCGAAATATCGATTGAGCTATTGAACACAGCCACCATGGTCAGCGAAAGGTTCGTTGAAACACACACACACACACACCCAGCAGTATCGTCTCTCTCAACCACCACGCTTCATGGACATTATAAACAGGTAAAGAAAAAAACACGTTTTTTCAACATGTATGGCGTTAGGCCTTTTGTGAATTATTTTTTGGAAAAAATATCTACCACATTTGAACGGGGGCGTTAGCCCGAGTCCTAGGACACCTCGTACACGTCTCTAGCGTTATTGGTTCGTGAGTTAACGGCAAAAATCACAAAAAACACGTGTTTACCCCAAAATCGAGTTTCCAATTTTTTTTTAAATATAACGAGTGGTCCGTAGCAAAGAGGACGTCAGCCCGAGTCCTTGGACCCGTCGTACACGCCTCTATCATGATTGGTTCGCGAGATATTAAAAGCGGATGACCTTTTAGTTTTGGTCTTTTAATTAAATAAAGAGGCTATAGGAAAGTAGGGGGCGTCACTACGAGTGCTAGGACACCCTGTATGTTCTAATCCCATGTTTGGTTAGCGAGATATCAGGTTCGGAGCCGATACGAGGAGGGTTCAAAAAGAAGTGAGGCAGCTTCCCCATCATCCCACTACTACAGGTTTTCATCCTAGAGACTTGAAATTTAATTTGGGGGTAGAGGGGTAAGGATCAATGATTTACATCCAACAAACGTTTTTGTAAACTTCCTAGTTTCCAAAATATAGGATTTTCAAAATTCGAGTGTTTTCAAAAAAAACATAAAAAATAAAAAAGTTTTATTACAAAAAATAAAGGTAATAAGACCATTCTTCTGAGCCATGGCACAACGTTCTACCATGTTTGGTTTTCAAACTATCACCAACTTTCGGAAACAAAAATTTTCAAAAAAAAATTCAAAAATATAACAAGTAGTCCATAGGAAAGAGGACGTCAGCTCGAGTCCAATGAGACCTCATTTGTCAAAATCGGACCATGCGTTCGAGAGATATTTAACATGGCTGAGGCTTAGTACAGGGACAAGGAGGGTTCTGGAGTGAAGTAGAATCGGCCTCACTCCACTACTGTCACGTCACATTGCTTGCGTGCGCGCTATTCATTAGTAGCGCGGCCAGTCAGTCCACATCAGTAGGAACCCGAGCGGCAGCAATGCTGCTCTGACACTCATTTAGTAAAACCACCCCTTGCCATCATCCCCTTGAACTACCCAAGCAGACTGTACTATTGGGAGTTCTCCCGTCGAGCTGCGTTCACGCCCGAACCGCTCAAACCTACACTTTTTACACTAGAGCCCCGAGCAGCCTTCAGCTACTCTCCTTTTATCCCCCTTTTAACACACATTGTCGAGGCCACCCTCTCAGGTACCCTACAATATGTCGTGTTGCTGTTGACTTCCACCAAGTGTTGACTGCATGGTAATGCCTATCACATGAAATAGTACCTTTGCAAAATACTCTATGTTCCACTGTTCGCAAAAATAACCACCACTTGCTCCGCTGTTTCAAAGTTTTATGTAACGTAGTTTCAGTAACCGTGTACTGGCGTAGATTTCACACGGCGAAATGTTTCAACGACCATGCACTGCGAAGTAATGAATATCGAAGAGACAGCTACCATGCGGCATGAAGTAATGCTTCTTGATTAGTACTGGGCTCTCAATTTATACTGTACGGAGCTATCCTCTGGCGTCACAGTGAAGCAAGCCTTCTTTCACTAAACTGCTCATATCTCGGCTTCCGGTGATCCGATTTTCTTCTGATATGGCTCATTCTTCTCCTTTTTTCCAGTGCCGGGAAAATTATATGCATTCCAGGTTTACATTAAGTCGGGAACTATTTAATCAAAATATAGCCTCGACGATGACTCGGCATGCGTCACAAAGCTCTCTGTTGGCCGCATATTCCTTCGATTCTGATCGAGAACAAAGGCCGCTCGCTATTCAAACCTTTCGACTGGGACTTAGAATATGTGCCTGTGATCTCCAACATGCACAAGTGGATATGGGCACAGTACTTGAAAGATATAATAATAATAATTGCAATATGACTGAAATTTGATTTGAGTTCTTCTTCTATGAAATTTTAAGAGTATGTTAAGTTGTTATTTCCCCCTTTGATTATAAATCTCGATCCCCTAGTTAGACTTGGCACGCTGCACACAATTTCATTATTCTAGTTAACTAGCTTTCTTGTGACAAACGTAGGAAGTGTTACATTTCTATAATGCACTCAATGCATGTAGATGAGTGCGGGAAAGGAAATATTAAACCAGAGTAGAAATGAGTCTGTTCCAAAGTTTAAATGAAGACTTTAACTTGTCTTTCCACTTGCCAGACAATGACACCTGTGATGTTTGTGACGAACTAGTGTGCCAAATTAAAATTGGGAGAGATTATGCAAAACTTAATGAACTCCTACTGCAAAAAGAAAATTACCTGAAGAAAGCTTCTCTTAGGTATGAACTAAAGAGGGAAGACAAAGTAAAAGATCGTGCTACTCAAGGTTTCAAAATTGTTATGTCTGATCTCCAAAAGTGTCTTCCAAGTCCAGATTTGAAGAATTCCCTAAGCTTTTACTCAAGAAATCTCATGACATTCAACAGTACAATTCATGACGCCACCGTAGACAAAACGTGGTGCATGATCTGGGATTAAATTGCAACCGGCCGAGGGGTAAATGAAACTGTATCATGTGTATTAACTTGGGCACATAAAGAGCTTCGAAATCCTGAGAAACCTATTGAAAACTTAACAGTCTCGACTGCAATTGCCAAAACAGGAATATTAAAACGATTTTATATACTTATGGCTGCTGTAAAGGTTCCCACACTCAAGAAAGTCAACCATAATTTCCTGCTTGCTGGATATACTCACATGGAAGGAAATAATAAACTCAGTATTTTTACCACAAATGACTGGGACATTTTATTGGTTCATGTTCTAAAAATACCCCCCGGTGTTGTGAGAAGGACGTCTAGAAGACTTTCTAGATTTTCTTTACTTGAGGAAAATGGGAGCCCAGTTTGTTACATGGGAGAAAAACACAGATAATGAACCCTTTTTGATATCACATGCATTGTGGTTATACCTTCGTGAAGGAGATACCAGGTTGTACTACAAGACCAGTTTCACTGATGATACTTTTAAAACTGTGGAACACAAAAAAAGTGGAGAGGAGAAGGGACTGTTTTCATGACGGCAATCTCACCAATGATATTAACCAAAAGATAAGTAGCGATAAATTCAGAAACCTCATGAATTTATTGCAATGGGCTCCTGAACACTACAGATCCTTATTTGAAAAAACTCCACATGGGGAAAAGGAAGGGAACTTTCCTGAGGATGACTCAACCACTCAAACTTAGTAACTTTGGTTATAATCAGTAGATTTTTCAGCCTTTAAAACCATGTATACACATTTTGTACAGATTTCTTTCAATATTAAAAATATTGCTATAATGATTGCTGTGTAGTGTATATTTACACGCCTTGCGATAGTGCTAAATCCTAAACCTGGTTTTATAAGTGCATCCAATATAACGCAAGTCCAATCTTAAGTCCTAAAATGATTTTATAAGTACAGCCAAAAAAAAATTCAGTCCAGTCCTGACTAAATAAGGTGTTGATTCTAAAGTAAATATATATAAATTGGTTAAGTATTGAACCCTTTATCCTCTGATGGATAAATGATTCGATGTTTTATTTCTACAATTAATTAATATTTCCACCAGCGTCATGAAATAGCCAGACGAAGATGAGGAAACTTCAAGTATTTTGTTCGAGACAGTGGGGACATACCTGCAGCAGTATGACAAAAGGCTAAATACTTAAGGATTGTGAAAAGAAAGAGCAATGTTTCAGAAGGACAGGTGGTGGCTACCTCAAAATAGAAGGGACGCGTGGTGAGACACACTTATGGCATGTTCATTGTACTATTCGCGCCTAGAAAAAATATAATGCAGTGACGTGAGTGGCTGATGGTACTACTGGACACTCCTACGAAGCCGAGGTCTGATAAAAACCGCGAAGTTAACGAAAAAGTGGAACCAATGGGAGATGAATGCTTACGAACGCGCCAAGTCTAGCTTGGGCACGCGATAGCTAGCATTAACGCGGGAGATCGGCTAGACAACATCTCTAAGATCGATTCTAGAATTAATGGGCATATTCTTGACCTGCGCAATTTTACGAGTTCGGTGATATTTGTTTCATTCCTGTACCACTATTTTTTTGAGAAATTTTTATATAATCTCCCCCCCCCCCCTATCGATACCTAGGGCCAGTTCATTCATAAGTGGCGTGAAGAGCCAAGACTTATTATTACATTTTGTGCGTCTGAGGACGTAGGTTATTACTACATTGTGTGTGTCGGGAGCCACAGGTTACCATTATTACGTTTTGCGCGTCTGAGGACGTAGGCACTTGTACTTTGCGTGTCATGAGGACACAGATTTTTATTAATATAAATGTGTTGTAAATTCAGTGTGATAGATAGTCACAGTACTATTTTGTAGGGACAGTATCATCGACAATTCGCCAACAGACTGTTCTGGGGAAATAAGTTCCTAAAACGGTGAATTTAGTAGACAGATATCGAGTGTGTAATAATCTATAACTTTTTGCATCAGCACGAGAGATGACATCGCTTATCCTGGAAGAAGTTTGGAACTGTCAACACTCCGTCGAGATGTTTGAGATGAGCTAAGCAGCATTAAGTAGGGAGATGGCTGCAGATGTTCGCTGACGGTGACTGGCCGAGGATGAGTACTGAATAATATTCTTATTATCTGACAAGTTAACTTATGGTATATGGGGCATATTTTGTTTGTAAATATCTTGCTTGTGTTGATTAACGTAGTGTATTTAGTTTTGGTCTGACACACCTTTTGCATGGAAACAGCTCGCACAAGTTTTCATAGTCGTAAGTTCTTGTTTGTTTGTTTTTAACTAAAGTGGCTATGTGGACGACCGTGTTCGCATATATTTACGTAATGCGGTTAAGAAACGTCTCTCGGAGATATATTGTGTTTCAGAAGTAGGACTGAATTAGTATAATCATACAGTAGATTGGAGGGTAAATTAATCTTTGTAACGTTTATTATTGATCAGATTCAGTGAGTTTATTGCCTTTGGAGCAATGTGAGTTGTGGCGAAGAGCAGTCAGCTCTCTCGTAGGTTTTAATATTCTTAAATAGATTGTGAGCATCTGATTCAACCGACCTGTGTGAAAAGTGTTATGTCATTCCCAGTAGTGTGTGTGTGTGTGTGTATTTTATTGGTCATTACAAGCGGGAATTTCAGCTTAGCCTGATTTCTGTCACCTTGGTGCCAAGTCCATATCGTTACCTTGCGAGGACATATGTGGCTATATCGATTAATGTCTTACCATATGTTTATGTGGTTGAGATTTGTTGCTGTTGATTCTACGAGATAACGGGACAGTTGGTCAAGTTATTTTTACACACTGGAGCTGGACGATGACAAGAGTTGAGGAAGGGGGGAAGCTGTTTTCACAAGGCGGGCTGAAAAGATTGCATCGAGGTCATTAGTGGAGTGCTTGTTGGCTCCGTAATAATACTTGAAATACAGAATAAGAACTGATCGATGATAAAATTTGTTTAAATAAATGGGAGTTGCCTACGAATCACTATAATCTCCGAAGCGTTAGCTTAACGTGCATTTTTGTTCATATAAGGTAATCTCAGCCGGTGAGGCTTTTGTTGTTGTTGGTTTCATTCCATGTTTATGTTCCGTATTATTGACCCGTGCAGTCACGTGCGATGCTGTCTTTTCCTTGTTTGTGTATTGAGCAATTGGCCGTGTTGGCAGCTCATTTGTCAGATGCGTCTTCACACTGAAGGAGGGTCTCGAGGGAGATTCCTGTAAATATTAGATTTTTAGATTGTGTGTCAGCATTAAATTTTTAAGGGTTTTTATTAGTGTTGTGTCCTATATCCGTAAACGTTGACTTACGAGATGATTGTTCGTAAGCATCGTGGCTGTTACCCGCTGTAAACGAACAGTCATCCAAGTACTCATTCCTCGTAGTTAGTCGTTACGCGTACATAAAATCCCAATGCAAGTTAGTGGAGCTTGGATCCACATTTTTATGAGGAGGAGATCTGTCTGACTCCTCAACGTTGATAGATATTTCTGTCATGGGAAGATTCAGGGAGGAATATTATTGTTGTTGTTGTCTATATTTTTTTTTGCACAAATAGTCATTAAATTATGTTATTATTTTACGTCTTGTCACTTCCTTTCTTAATTATAGTTTTAATCCTATGACCCTTCCCTCAGTAGAGCATGTTGTTTGGCGAACGTAAACATCACACTATGAACTGAGCGCGACCCCTTGATCAAGATTCTTGCATATAAACACTGCAATACTAAAGGGTTCATAGGAGGTAAATTGGCGCCCAACGTGGGGCGGTTCACTGTGGTGTAGCGGCAAAGAAATTGCACATGTCAATGTAAGCGTAGTTGGGTTTACAATCTGACGCAACAATGAAGGTGTATTTTTGTTACTGGTTCGCTGCTGGAACACATTTAGTTGGCGTATTTGAATAAAACTGACATGCCACAAGTGGAGGCAGATATGACAGTATTTTAATCACCGGAAAGTGATATTTTATTAAAAGTAATTGAGGCGAAGAGGATACCGCCAACTGTGTGAAATGTAAATTAAAATCGGGAGTTTGCAATGTAAAATACGGTTCACGTTTTTGTCTATTGAATTAAAGTAAAAGTAATATACGTGATATCGGGCGCCCAATGATTAAAGTTAAAACTAGATTTGTTTAGAAAGTCAAACTCATGAAAATGTTAGGAGGCTGGTAGCCTTAAATGACAATTAATACTTTGTTAATTAGTCAGTGTTAATATCAGATCAGGATAACAATTTAATGACTGAATATGTGTTTGGGTTTAAATTAAATTGAGTAAAATTAGAACCACTCAGAGATGCAATCGACTAGTGCGATTAAATGTAAAATACAAATGAACTGAGTAGGGTAAAGGAATTAAATGTGCATTAGGATTGTATGTGTCTGTCAGGGGGCATTGCTTTATGCCATTTCCCTAATGTCTCATATAAAGTGTATAACATGGCAACAGTAGAACAGATTCAAGAAATCATTGAAAATGCTGCTAGGAGGACACAGGAATTGTTGGACACCAAATTGGCGGAACAGAATGAATCATTAAACACTAAACTATCTGAACAGAGTGAATCATTAAACACTAAACTATCTGAACAGAGTGAATCATTAAACACTAAACTATCAGAACAGAGCGAATCATTAAACGCGAAATTATCTGAACAAATAAACAATAGTATGTTAGAACAAAGTGAAGCTATAAACACATTGACTGAGCAGAGTGAATCACTAAAAACTAAACTATCTGAACAAAGTGAATCATTGCGGACACAATTAAACAACAGTAGGATTGAAGAAAATGAATATCAGGCGGAACAAGCTAGATTATTAAAAAGTGAAATCAATGACACTATAAATTCGGAGTTAGAGGCGCAGAATGTTAAAAACACGAACCAATTAGCTTCGTTAACCGCAGAGATGAAGGATCACACTAATCAACAGATGGTATTGCTGGCCCTAGATGTTAGTAAAAACAATGAAAAAAATTAGATCAGATTAAGAAAATGGAAATTATATTTGATCAAAAACTTAGCATTCTGGATGAAACGGTGTTAAGTAAATTAGAGCAAATTGAACTAGCATGCACTATGAGTACGAGCGAGGTCAAGATAGCTCAGGATAAGTTGGAAGGACGATTTAAGGAAATGGAAAAAAGCGGCAAGTTCATTCAACAACAATTATCAGCGGTAGATGAAAATATATACGGCATAATTAAAGATATGGAGCGTCTCAAAATAAAATCAGCGGAGCTATGGAAAAGCCTAGAAGCGGATCAGGATCAATTAAAGAATACCATCGACGAAAATAGCGCAAGATTGGAAGAATGGAAACGCCAGATAGAAAGCAATCAGGATGACACTAAGAGCCAGATTGAGGAGAAAGTAAGCACAATTAAGGAGCAAATAAGAAAAGATTGGCGAAAAATGAATATCGATTCTAAAGAGGAAAGATCAACCATCCTTAAGACAGTAGGCGAAAATCATACTCGTATTCAAGCATTAGAACAAGAAATTAAGAGTAAACTTAAAGAACAAACAGACAGGATCATTAAAGCTGAACTGAGGTCGATAGAACAATCCTCGATATTTAAAACGGGAACAATGAAAGATAAGCAGGACGACTCAAATAGCCCGGAGGGGACGAGCACAGCAGGAAGTCAAACTCAGACGGAGAGCCCATTAACGACAAACACGGAGGGGTTTCGCAAGAATATTGAAAGGAGTTCCACGCCACAGGACGGTCATCAGCCCACACAACTTATCCAAGTAATTCGCTCGAACGATTATAAACCGCAGAAGTACACGGAGAATTCAGGGGTGACACCTAAAGCCTTTATAAAAGAAATTGAAGATCTTTACAATGACACTGGGGTACCTGAAGCACGTAGGTTAAGGATGATGGAGAGATTTTTATCAGGAAATGTCCTTACATGGTTTTTAAGCTTCAAATATACATTTGGAACTATGGCAGATTTTAAAATCGCGTTTCTGCGCAAATACTGGTCTCCGACATTGCAACAGAGTTAAAGAATGGAGCTTTACTCTAGGAAATACCAAACTACCCAGCAAACGAAATACTCAGATTTCTTTAACATGCGAATGCTAAAATTTCGCGACCTTGATTATCCTTTAAATGAAGCGGATCTGGTGATGACTATAGCGCGGCAATTACCAGTCAACGTGCAACAATTACTAGTCGCAGCGAACGTTAGTACGGCCATACATGCAGAACAGATATTACGCCAGATAGATGAGACTACATCTCATAATCATTATAGAGGAGGAAGACAACTGGAGTTAGTAAATACGACAGAGGTCATAAAACCAAAACAGGCGAACACTAAAACGCAGGGTACAAATACAAGCACATCCACACCTAGGCGAAATCAGGAAGAGGTAGAAAACAGACCGTACCAGCGTAACGAGAATAACTATAACAATAGGTCATATCAAGGCAACAATAGATATCAACAGAGAGGGTATCAGCAATGGCGTGAAAATCGAAGAAATGAGGGGCCTTGTGGAAGATACGGTGATTACAATGGGAATCAAAGATGGAAAGGAAGGAGAGATCAAAAACAAGGAGAGGCACGTAATTATCGAAATGACTGGGATGATAGGCACGCTCAATCACAAAATTACCTAGAGGAATTACACGCTAGTCAAGGTGGAGAGCAAGGACGATGGGAAAAAGCCATTGGGAACATGAATAATCCAGACACACATACTGAGGAAGCTGGAAGTCTACTGAGACAAGAGGAATGTCAGGGGCGTGGGCGACAAAATGATGATGGGAGTCGCAGCGGAGCTAAAAAAAATGCTAAATTTGGATAAAGGAGACAGTCTACAAACGCATCAGTCGGAAGTTGAAGATGGATGGATAGTAGCGAACATACAAGAATGGTTTGCTTTGCCAGAAGATTGCCTCGAGGAGACGCTGAAACCACAGAACGATGAAATTAGGCAGTTACCCATTATTTACGCGAGGATTGGTGGAATTAATATAAGATGTTTATTGGATACGGGGTCGCAGATCAGTCTGGTATCGGAGGCCTTGGTTCGAGAGTTGGGACGGAGTCAGAATATTCCTGTGATTCCCGTACCACAACTCAAAGTGAGGGGTGTTATTCCTGAACGCACCGTCACTTGTAAACGTCAGGCATACTTAGAGCTGAACATATTGGAACACACCTTTGGGCAAACATACATTATCATGGCAAAGATGAATTTCAATATAATTCTTGGTGCAAATTTCATTTGTGACTATCAAGCAGTGATAGATTTGCACAAGAATACAGTCAGTTTTAGAGAGTATGATCAACTGAAGAACGTGGGATTGCATATGGATGAAATCACTACCGGAAGAGATGTAAATTCTTGGGCATTGGAAGCAATATCGGAAGAGACGGAAGAGGAGATACGAAAGGCAGAAGATAACATCATAGAAGGAGCTGTTGTGGAACTAGATGAGGAGAGTGAAACCCAGGAGATATGGTCTTTATCAACAGATGGAGATGACAGTGATGCACAATTTGAAGAGTTACTACAGGAGCGGCTCAATGACATTCAACTTGGGGGTGAACATAGAAAACAATTGGAAGAGATTTTAGGGAAGCACAAAGCAGTATTCGATACAGTACCTGGGAAAATATTAAATTTCAAATATTCAATGCAAGTCGTGGATTGGTCACCTTTCAAAAGTAGATTGTACCCAGTTCCAGAAAAATATCGTGGTCAAGTCAAGGTCATTATAGATGAGATGTTACAAGCTGGAGTGATAAGGAAGACACCTACACCTTATCTAAATGCGATTTTGGCAGTCACAAAACCAAATGGATCTATTAGACTTTGTTTAGATGCCAGAAATCTCAACATGAGACTCGTTTTTCCTGAGTATGACAGAGCGCCAATTATCAGAGACGTACTAAAAGGCTTTAAGAACAAGAGCATTTATTCATCAGTTGATTTGACGTCCAGTTTCCACCATCTTGAATTGGATGAGAAGTCACAGCTTCTAACTGGCTTCTTATTCGATAACCAAACGTTCTGCTTCGTCCGAATGCCTTTCGGAGTCAAAACAGCGGGCTGTGCTTTAATCCGAGCCCTGGATCGGAATCTAACCGAGGAGGTTAAGGAGATGACGGTGCGCTACATTGATGACATTCTGCTGGCATCCGACAACATTGAAATTCACATGGAAAATTTAGATAAAGTATTAGGCAACCTTAATGCATCAAATTTCAAAGTAAACCTGAAGAAATCGCATTTCTTCAAGAGCGAGATCTTATATTTGGGTCACATCATTGACAAGGAGGGAGTGAAGGCAAACCCAGCTAAGATCGAAGCGATAAAGAATTTCCCTACACCAACGAGAGTCAAGCACATTCGGGCTTTCTTAGGCGTAACGGGATTCTTTAAGGAAAACTGTCCAGGTTACACGGAGACTGTAGCTCCAATGCAGGAAATGCTAAAAAAGAATAATAAATGGTTGTGGAATGCGGAATGTGAGAAGGCGTTCCAAGAAACAAAACAGCTACTGGAAAACTGCATTAAGTTAGGATATCCAGATTTCAAGCACAAATTTATAATCCAAGCGGATGCTTCACTAATTGGTATAGGTGCCATGCTCTACCAAGAAGATCCAGCTATCCTGCAACATAAAACATATTTGGCATTTGTCAGCCGAAAATTGCGTAAGCACGAGCGCAATTATACTGTAACGGAACTAGAGCTGTTGGCCATCCTTCATGCGCTACAACAATGAAAACGAATAATTTATGGATACCCCATTGTTGTCAGGACTGATCACAAGGCACTAGCATTCTTGTTTAAGACGTCGATGGCAAGGGAACGTGTGACACGTTGGTCTATATATATTCAGCAGTTAAGCATTGAGATCGAACATTGTCCAGGGAAGATGAACGTGATTCCGGATGCACTCAGCAGGAACCCAGAGCCTGATGTTGAAGAAACAGCGATGGTACAACACTTGGAGTTAACACCGAAGGACCGGAAATTCTTGGAGGAGTTACGTGAGATACAGCGAGAACAGGAAGCGGAACCATGGATGATGCTATTAATTCAATACTTCAGAAAGCAGCTACCTACAGGAACACCTGCATTTCAAGAAGCGAAAGCAAAGGAAGGAAGATATGTATATGTCAACAATTTGCTGAACAAATGGGTAGATATTGACCACACCAAGTTACGCATACTTGTACCTGCATCCTTACAGCGAGGATTGACATGGCATACTCACGAAAGTTACGGACACGTCGGAGTAGACAAATGCGAAGCGACAATAGGAGAGACATTTACATGGCCACGTATGAGAACAACTATATGTGACGTCATTACGACTTGTGATCCTTGTCAGAGGACAAAGCCCAATAACTATTTAATAAGGCAGTATCCTAGACCATTGCTACCTCAGAAACCCTGCGAGCTACTGGCCCGGGACTGTTTCGGTCCAATCCCGAAAGGTAGGCGAGGTTGCCGTCACTTGCTAGTGTGCATTGATGTGTTTTCTAAGTTTGTCGTATTATGCCACATTCAGAAAACTACATCGAAACAAGTACTCAGTCGTATTCGAAATAGAGTTATTCCAATTCTTGGAAAACCAGAATTTATATTGTCAGACCATGGCAGCTATTTTACAAGCTCCGAATTCAAGAAAGGTATGGAGGACATGGGTATAAAACACGTTTTAAGCAGTATCCGACATGCCCAAGCTAATCCAAGTGAGCGAGCAATAAAATGTGTGACATCATACTTGAGAATCTTCATTCCCAATGAACATCATAAGTGGGTGGATAAAATTAAGGATGTAGAGACATGTATGAATTCTACCAGGCACGAGTCAACAGGACAGATCCCTATGGTCTTACACAAAAACGAGTATCCAGTGAGAACGTGGAAAAGCATCATTAACTGCCCACAAGATCCCATGATAGCACCTGACCTGCGAATAGAGAGAACGAGAGCCTACATGAGAAAACAAGCAGATCGCAGATTACGGCGAGTGAGAAATAAGAGATTTCACCGTGATCTAGAAATCAACCAGCTCGTTTTGGTGAAACGACCCGCTACATCGGATCCAGAGAAGAAGATCTTCAGCAAATTCTGTGAAAAGTTCGTAGGACCCTATTCTATTGTAAGAAACCTAGGAAATAATGCATACCGAGTGAAAGAGTTAAGCACAGGAACAATGTCGGTCTACAATGCGGCCAATTTAAAGACGTATCGAAGAAGTGAACCATGGGAGCGCCGAAATAATGATGCAGTTTAAATATATGGACGTCCTATATCAACCAAGTGGACGGGGGGCAGTTGAGTACGGCACGTGAAGGAGGAAGTGGAGATGGTGTTGACAAACATTAACGAGACGGGCAGAGTGTTGCCTAAGGCATCAGCGCGTCACGCAAGCAGTTGAGAGGGTGAGGTCCAAGCGGGAAATAAAACGAGTAAATGCCATTCAAGACAGGAGCGGCTAGACCAAGTAACAGAAAAGGGGTGATTCTGAAATAAAACAAATTGGCCTACGGAAGTCTTTTAAAAATTATCGACTTTATCCTAAGTTCGAAATTTTGTGAGTGAAGGAGTTGTGAACCCTTTATCCTCTGATGGATAAATGATTCGATGTTTTATTTCTACAATTAATTAATATTTCCACCAGCGTCATGAAATAGCCAGACGAAGATGAGGAAACTTCAAGTATTTTGTTGGAGACAGTGGGGACATACCTGCAGCAGTTTGACAAAAGGCTAAATACTTAAGGATTGTGAAAAGAAAGAGCCTAGCAATGTTTCAGAAAGATAGGTGGTGGCTACCTCAAAATAGAAGGGACGCGTGGTGAGACACGCTTATGGCATGTTCATTGTACTATTCGCGCCTAAAAAAAATATAATGCAGTAACGTGAGTGGCTGATGGTACTACTGGACACTCCCACGAAGCCGAGGTCTGATAAAAACCGCGAAGTTAACGAAAAAGTGGAACCAATGGGAGATGAATGCTTACGAACGCGCCAAGTCTAGCTTGGGCACGCGATAGCTAGCATTAACGCGGGAGATCGGCTAGACAACATCTCTACGATCGATTCTAGAATTAATGGGCATATTCTTGACCTGCGCAATTTTACTAGTTCAGTAATATCTGTTTCATTCCTGTACCACTATTTTTTTGAGAAATTTTTATATAATCTCCCCCCCCCCCTATCGATACCTAGGGCCAGTTCATTTATAAGTGGCGTGAAGAGCCAAGACTTATTATTACATTTTGTGCGTCTGAGGACGTAGGTTATTACTACATTGTGTGTGTCGGGAGCCACAGGTTACCATTATTACGTTTTGCGCGTCTGAGGACGTAGGCACTTGTACTTTGCGTGTCATGAGGACACAGATTTTTATTAATATAAATGTGTTGTAAATTCAGTGTGATAGATAGCCACAGTACTATTTTGTAGGGACAGTATCATCGACAATTCGCCAACAGACTGTTCTGGGGAAATAAGTACCTAAAACGGTGAATTTAGTAGACAGATATCGAGTGTATAATAATCTATAACATTTTGCATCAGCACGAGAGATGACATCGCTTATCCTGGAAGAAGTTTGGAACTGTCAACACTCCGTCGAGATGTTTGAGATGAGCTAAGCAGCATTAAGTAGGGAGATGGCTGCAGATGTTCGCTGACGGTGACTGGCCGAGGATGAGTACTGAATAATATTCTTATTATCTGACAAATTAACTTATGGTATATGGGACATATTTTGTTTGTAAATATCTTGCTTGTGTTGATTAACGTAGTGTATTTAGTTTTGGTCTGACACACCTTTTGCATGGAAACAGCTCGCACAAGTTTTCATAGTCGTAAGTTCTTGTTTGTTTGTTTTTAACTAACATGGCTATGTGGACGACCGTGTTCGCATATATTTACGTAATGCGGTTAAGAAACGTCTCTCGGGGATATATTGTGTTTCAGAAGGACTGAATTAGTATAATCATACAGTAGATTGGATGGTAAATTAATCTTTGTAACGTATATTATTGATCAGATTCAGTGAGTTTATTGCCTTTGGAGCAATGTGAGTTGTGGCGAAGAGCAGTCAGCTCTCTCGTAGGTTTTAATATTCTTAAATAGATTGTGAGCATCTGATTCAACCGACCTGTGTGAAAAGTGTTATGTCATTCCCAGGAGTGTGTGTGTGTGTGTATTTTATTGGTCATTACAAGCGGGAATTTCAGCTTAGAATGATTTCTGTCAGCTTGGTGCCAAGTCCATATCGTTACCTTGCGAGGACATATGTGGCTATATCGATTAATGTCTTTCCATAAGTTTATGTGGTTGAGATTTGTTGCTGTTGATTCTACGAGATAACGGGACAGTTGGTCAAGTTATTTTTACACACTGGAGCTGGACGATGACAAGAGTTGAGGAAGGGGGGAAGCTGTTTTCACAAGGCGGGCTGAAAAGATTGCATCGAGGTCATTAGTGGAGTGCTTGTTGGCTCCGTAATAATGCTTGAAATACAGAATAAGAACTGATCGATGATAAAATTTGTTTAAATAAATGGGAGTTGCCTACGAATCACTATAATCTCCGAAGCGTTAACTTAACGTGCATTTTTGTTCATATATGGTAATCTCAGCCGGTGAGACTTGTGTTGTTGTTGGTTTCATTCCATGTTTATGTTCCGTATTAGTGACCCGTGCAGTCACGTGCGATGCTGTCTTTTCCTTGTTTGTGTATTGAGCAATTGGCCGTGTTGGCAGCTCATTTGTCAGATGCGTCATCACACTGAAGGAGGGTCTCGAGGGAGATTCCTGTAAATATTAGATTTTTAGATTGTGTGTCAGCATTAAATTTTGAAGGGTTTTTATTAGTGTTGTGTCCTATATCCGTAAACGTTGACTTACGAGATGATTGTTCGTAAGCATCGTGGCTGTTACCCGCTGTAAACGAAGTCATCCAAGTACTCATTCCTCGTAGTTAGTCATTACGCGTACATAAAATCCCAATGCAAGGTAGTGGAGCTTGGATCCACATTTTTATGAGGAGGAGATCTGTCTGACTCCTCAACGTTGATAGATATTTCTGTCATGGGAAGATTCAGGGAGGAATATTATTGTTGTTGTCTATATTCATTTTTTTTGCACAAAAAGTCATTAAATTATGTTATTATTTTACGTCTTGTCACTTCCTTCCTTAATTATAGTTTTAATCCTATAACCCTTCCCTCAGTAGAGCATGTTGTTTGGCGAACGTAAACATCACACTATGAACTGAGCGCGACCCCTTGATCAAGATTCTTGCATATAAACACTGCAATACTGAAGGGTTCAGTATATACAACTTCAATAATGTATAGTATTTTTCTGGCTGATTCAAGTGTTAGCTCTGCAGCCAGACATATTGTTAATTTCTTACAGTATTTATGCTCTCCTGACAAGTTGGCATAGTGTGACACGTTAGTCTGGTTCGGTGGTACCGATAATTCCATATGAAATTTTATAAGAAAAACAAATTTTCAAAAAATTTTCTGACAACTATTTTTCAAAAATTCATCAATTTCCCCCCCCCCTCAAAATGGGTCTATATACTTCTGAAACAATAGAGTTTATTATTACCATGTTTCACAGCACTAGCGTTTAAACTGCCTGTTTAGTGTGAGTTTTTGTGAAGCACTGTATTTACATTGACATCTCCCCTTAATGACCTTAAGTCTTCATAGACAGATTTATCCGCTTTTTACATTAAAAAGCCCTGTTCACAGTTAGAACATAAGCATAATAATGTCGACTTCGTTTTATTCGAAGCCTTCAGAGGGTTAAACTGGCCCTGTTGTAGCTCGGCGCAAAGGAGGTGGTGCCAGGTTTGGCAGAGACCGTCACATAATTACTGAGAAGCAGGCCATTGCTAATGAATAAACTGTTTTTTATGGTAGTGTGTTCAATCAATCCAATAGCTGTGTGTTGGACCTTAACGGCGAATCAGGGGCTCCACTTCTCCAAATAAACCAGTCAGCAATTGTAAAGCTAACACAAAAATTACGTTACAATATATCGAAGGGTCCTGATAATATTGTTAGTGAAGTACTTAAACTAGGAGGTAGGGCCGTGGCACGATACTTTGAGGTGATGTTTAATGTGTCCATAAACAATGCGCAAATCCCGGATGACTGGAAAAGAGCTACGGTAGTCCCAATATTTAAGGTAGGGAGCAGACTTGAATTGGGCAACTACAGGCCGGTTAGTCTTACGTCCATCGTTTGTAAACAGATGGAGCATCTCATTCGCGACTACTTGAGGGAACAGTGGGAAACATTATCATGGTTTAATGATAGGCAACATGGATTTCGGAAAGGTCAGAGTCAGATGCTATCACTTTTTCAAGATATTAGCGAATCGTTAGACGATGGAATTTTAGTCGACGCCGCAGTTATAGATTTTGCGAAGGCATTTGATGTCGTGCCGCATGACATGCTACTCCATAAATTTGCTTCGACGAAGATTGATAGAAGAGTAATTTTATGGATCCAAGAATTTTTGACGGGTCGTTCCCAGAAAGTGAAAGTTGAAGGCCGATTCTCGGATGAAATTACCGTAACGTCGGGTATCCCTCAGGGCAGCGTAATCGGAACTTTGTTATTTTTGGCGTTTATAAATGACTTACCAAATGGGATTCGCAGTGACTGTCGATTGTTTGCGGATGATTGTGTAATATATAGAAAGATACATGACTCACAAGACAATGCAGTACTTCAAGATGACCTGAACCTGGTCCATAAGTGGGCGATTGAAAATAAAATGAAAATAAACACAAGAAAATGTAGTCTAATAAAAATAGGGAAAGAGCGAAGGCAAGATTTTCAATATAACATTGGCTCGGAAATACTTGTAGAAGAAGATTCTTGCAAATATTTGGGCGTTCACGTAAGAAATGATATGAAATGGAGTAGTCATATAGGATGTGTAGTTTCTATAGCTTACAAATCCCTGCACTTTGTAATGAGGGTATTAAAAGGAAGTAGTACCTCTGCTAAAGAATTAGGATATTTGTCACTTGTTAGACCTATTCTGGAATACGCCTCGGCGGTTTGGGATCCATATCAAATAGGGCTCATAAATGAGTTGGAAATGGTACAAAGAAAAGCCGCTAGATTTGTGCTCAGTGACTTTAATCCCAGGAGCAGTGTGAGCCGTATGTTAAAGAAACTTGGGTGGGAATCACTTGACGCTAGGAGGATGAAATCTAGACTCTGCGCAATGTACAACACGTATAAAAATCAACCAGCATGGAGTGAGCTTAGCAAATGTATGGAAAAGCCTACCTACATGGGCAGGAGCGATCATCCTTTCAAAGTTAAGGGCCGGCCACAGCGAACAAGTTATGGTAAATATTCTTTCATCAACCGTGCCATTGATAATTGGAACTCTCTACCTGCCGCAGTCTTAGAGCCTTTTCCCAAACACATAGGCGTGTTTAAGAAAAGACTGACTATTTGTGTAAAAACCCCAGTTTAATTGTTAGTGAATTGTTATGTACAGCTATTTATTTGTTATGTATATCTAATTTGCCACCGGGGTACACACCCCCCAATTGCAAATAAACTAATTAATGAATATGACTGCGTATTCATCTTCAACCCGGCGTTCACAGATGGGTCAGTTGTCGTCAATGCTAGAGGTGATTATAATTTGCGAACTTGCGTGTGGCATGATTTCTTGGTGGCGATGAATTGGAAACCAATATGTCGTCGCTCAAATATTGTACACGAATGTACAGGAATGAGATATAAAACCACTATGGATCAACGTGTGTCTGTCCAACCTGCTAATCCAAGTAAATGTTGCTTCGAATCTACTACAGGAATGCGGCTCTGGATCACTACGAATCAACATGTGTTTCTTTAAACTACACTAATCAGTAAAGTTTGCTTCGCATGTACAACTGGTATATGGCATTCAACCACTATGGATCAACATGTATTGCTTCAAATCGCTCTTCTGAGAAAAATTACTCTTTGCATGTACCACAGGAACTTTGCCTTTGACCGAAATGGATCATCATGTGTTTCTTCAAAGTGTTTGTCTGAATAAATTTTGCTTCGCAGGTACCACATGAATGAGGTTAGAGACCAACATGGATAAACATGTGGTTTTTCAACTTGCACTGGACAGTAAATTTTGCTCGCATGTACTGCAGGAATGTGGCTTTAATCCACTAAGACTTAACATGTGATTTTTCAGACTGCAGCATGAGGTTTATGGTCACTATGGATGGTTGGTTCCTCAGTTTCGGGGCTGCGCGGTCATGTAGCCTCGGAACCACTATGGATCAACATGTGTTTCTTCAAATCGCACTTGTAAGTAATTTTGTTCCGCATGTTCCACAGGAATGTGGTTGTCGACCACTATGGATCAACATGTGTTTCTTCAAATCGCTCTTATAAGTAAATTTTGCTCCACATTTATCACAGGAATATGGTCGTAGACCACTATGGGTCAACATGTGTCGCTTCAAATTGTAATGGTCTGTAAATTTTGCTTCGCATGTACCACAAGAGTAGGGTCTTAGACCACTATGGATCAACATGTGTCGTTTCAAAATACCCTTCACAGTATATGTGGCTCCGCACGTACCACAGGAATGAGGTTTGACACCACTATGGATCAACATGTGTGTCTTAAATCCGCTCTTAGTGGTAAATTTTTCTTGACATGTAACACAAGAAATTTGTTGTACACCGCTATGGATCAACATGTGTCTCTTCAAAGTCCTCTTGTTGGTAAATTTTGCTTCGCACGTACCACAGGAATGTGGTCCTACACTACTGTGGATCATCATGTGTGTCGTCATTTCATTTGTCTGAGTGAAGTTCGCATCGCAAGGCATGCATATGTATGGCATCATTCCGCTATGAGTAGACTTCTCTATTAGGTCAACATTTCGATTTATTGAGGCTCTTGTTAAAGTGTTCTCCGAATTGTGGTTGTTTCTGAAATGAAATTATATCGTTAGTAGGAGTAAAATCCCCAATACCATTATAATATAAAAAATCACATAGCACAATTTCAGTAAAATATAAGCCTACAATAACCTACTGTATTCCTAGACACAAATATAAAATCGTAAATGTAACGCGTATGATGATCGGAACTAGTCCCGAGGGGAATATTCTAACCTCGTGTAATTTGCCTCTCGGAATAAATACCCGTATCAATTTAGGTACATTCGTGTAGACCAACTGAAACGGAATAATAACTTTGCGGTCAAGTGATCTAACTAGTGAAAAGTTAACTTATGCATTTTCAGCAATTTCCTTTACTTTGCAAGTTTTCCTTAAATACTAGGGACTAAGTTCTTTTCTACTCTTCAATGAAGTGGTGTTCATGCATTCGGTATATTGCACAGACAATATTGTTGTATACTGTATGTCGGAGGTTTGGGATTTAAAGTTATTCCAGATGAACGTGTTAATCCTTGTATATCAAGAAAAACGCTTGTGCATGGAGAAAAGTTAATAACATCAACCTACGCCTGTTACTTCCAAACAATGAACATGATCTTCCATTGTCTCGATTAAGATAAATAGTAATCGGGTGCTGCTCTTTACTTCGAGTACGCGAGTTGAGGGGCAGGAGGGGTCCTATCCGAAGGGTAACTGAAAAGGCAACCCGCTATCCACGGACAAGGCCGTGCGTTCTCCCTTACAAGTAATCGAAGAGAGTCGTGTGAGGGCTCACACGAAAGGGATCTATCACCTCTATCTATAGGACAAGACTATTTCCCCCTAAAATATAAACTGTCCACACCTCCAGGGAAAATAAGAATGTTTAGAGAGCTTGTACACATGAGGCTCTTCCAAGATGGCGGGCTTTTCACATGTTATTTTAGATGCCCCCCCCCCATCCCTACACCTTAGCGCCATCCCACACCACCAATATTCCCAGAATTCCCTAAAATTCTGAACAGATTTTTCCAAATTTAATTAGATTTAACACTCAAGTGCACCATTGCATCCACTTATTTGAGCTAGGCTCATCTCTGATGACCTCCTTTGGTCAGTTTCCATTCTCTTCCAACGTTTTTCTCGATATATTTATTATTTAATACTAATGTATTTATTATTATTTATTGATTATCGATTATTGATGAACTACAAGGTCACCTACCCGAGATTTCCGAAAAGAGTTGACATCAATAGAAAGATAACCGGAGAAAGTCGTGTGAGGGGTCAAACGAAAGGTCTCCATCCCCTCTATCCTCTAATATTTCTGTTAAAGATGGACGTTCCCAAGGGTGTATGTGGTTCGGTCCAGTTTCCACAAATTCATGAGGTATGACACCTATCTGCCTACGACAGGATAGCCTTTCGATCCAAGAAGGACACCGATTGATTATATTTATTATTTATTTATTTCATTTTTATTAAAATATGTATTTATTATTAAATTTTCATTTTCATGTATTTATATTTTATTTTATTTTCGATTTTACTTACTTTTATAGTTGTGGCCTCTAGGGACCGTGAGATCTTAACTGTTTTCCTTCTTGTTTGCCCACCACGCCTTCATTCTTTCAATTTCGTGAGTTGTGGGGAAGCTATAATGGAGTGTTCTATACTAACATTCTGCAAAGTGGTAAGTTACCCCGCCTCTTCAAACTAGAGCTGGTAATAATCGATTTAAAATTAATCGAAATCAATTAATCGATTAATCCACTAAGCCTGCCGTCGATTAATCTATTAGGCCTAATCTATTAATCGAATTGATACGATTCTATTACTTCATATGTGACTGCATTTGAGAAAATCTTCGATATCTATTCTGGAAGATGACTTCATGCCATCTGTTGGCAATATATTGGACTAATGTATAACAAACACCCTACCTAGCGGGAGAAGTTGATACTAGGAGTTATATGTACCACCGCAAGATGGCATACCATGTCCATTCGCCGTGTTGATTGTCATGTCGATCTACGTACGAGTGTCTCGACCTGTTGCTCTGAGTAACGGTTGTTGCAGGCAAGAATTAGTTTGGATTTTTCACCCGAAGAAGAGACATGTAAAATTTACAAGACCTAGTAAAAGTGAAGTTTAGGATGGCTACGGCCGGACTTAAAACTTCAAGACATTAAAATGGACCTAACATCATATATTGTCACTTACACATCCACAACGGGAAGTTTCATTTTAATCTAAAACCTTAAAATATGGAAAATACGATTGGCCATCGGAAAGCATATTACGACGTAGGGCACAGGACAAAGATAATTGCAAATAACCCGTGTTTTATGAAAATATGTAGAATATACAAGAATGTGAATGGTTTGTATTTGGTCTTTAGTTAATTTTCTTAACTGCTGAGTGTATAGTTTGAGGACCTGATGCCTAACGGTAAGGAAAGTAAGTGAAGTGAGGGTATTTGTTCATTTTGTTATTCAGTGCTCCTAATTATGACGTCCTTAAGTGATTTATTTTTCTTTAAAGTCAAGCCTAGACGTGCAGTCTAGTGCCTCCTACGATCAACGTTGCTATATGACCAAGAGTATTTTACTTAATTACGTAATAATTTTTCCCCTTCTGCTCTTGTGTCAATGTAGGATGACTCCTTATGAGTTCTGCATATTCGTATCGCGTGCTGATGCCATATTTTTTGCATGTTCAAGTTTCCTAGGTAACGTCATGTACGTCTGTTTTTTCTTTCAAACAATTCAAGTTTTAATGAGAAGACATGTTGATTTGATCGTGGATAGACATGAATTAAAGTTAGTCTCAGAAATATTTCAAAGAATTTGACATTGATAATTACTTTCAGTCCATAATTTGAACGCATAATATTCTAGTTGTTAGTGCTTATGCACAGGAGGGGTAACTACGCTTTGTGTTCATTAATCTTCTATATTAATTCGACATATTCTGAAGTTCCCTTCGATTTTCTATTCCTCGTCTGGGTCGTAATTAATTGATTTCCTTCGGGTTAAGATACCTCACCTACTTAATTTATACTTTATTGTATTTTTAATATTATTCAGTTGTCCAATTTAATCTTTGTGCATGTAAATGAATCATTACATTTAAATTATAAATATGTCATTGAAAGGTGTTCAGTGTTATTTCTTAACCGTAGACTTAGTAGTAAATGGTCTCTCAAAGGTATTTATCCTCGGATATGGAAATTGTCCAGTCCTATCACTCCCACATACATCCACATTTTATCCAATTGAATTTCTTTTTCTTTTCTTCCCACCTAACTTGGTAATAGTCCCCTGTGTTAGAATAATCGAAGAATTGATTAATTGATTAGCAGACACGCGATAAGAACAGAAGTGTTCAAAATGATCGAAATGAGAGGTCATCGCTTAAGTTGAGCTACGATTATTTTCGGAATGATGTATAGAAATCAATGTAATTTACTTTTTGGGTAAATATACAAAGTGTCCTTGGTTGGTTGGTTCCTAAGAATAGGGGCTCCGACAATGCGGTCATGCAGCCCCGTGTACTTTGGGTGTGTGCAGAATCTGTCTGATAACCGGTGTTAATTGTGATGGCTGTATTAGTGAGTGTTATCTGTAATTCAGTTAAGGACTACAGACGATCAATTTCAAGTATTTCCTACCTTTTATACCAAATGCTTCCATCAACGACACCTGCCAGCGAACGTGGCTTGCAGATGCCACCACAACCGGCATCTGGCGACGACCATTAATACTTATAGAGTGTTAATCAAGTCTAACCTACGAATTTAGCTTCACACAAGTAGTTGGTGGAAGGTTCATTACCATGCCATAAACCTATGTCATGGGACCATCAGCTCTACATCCCCTCCGAAGGAAGCCATACTGGGAGATTTTTAACACTTCTTAAAAAATCCGACAAGTTCGGCCGGGTTTGAACCCGCGATCCTGGGCATAGAATCTCAGCATGCTGCCAAGTACTAAGAAATAAAACATGGAAGAAGGTTGACGTTTGAGGGTAATAATTGCATTTGATTCTCATAATTAACGCAAAGCGGTCATGACGTTTGCATAAAGTAAATTTCAACACATGCCATGCACTGAATGAATGCATTTCAATTAGTATGAAAGTTCTAACTGTAATAATTGTTTATTCAAACATACCCGCTAATAAGTTAAGTAACAACAAGCTTCGAAGTCCGTCGGAAAAGTGTGTGAGTGGTATCGCGCCTCTCACTGTTTTAATGATACCGGGTTGGATACTATCCAAAGGCGGGATATTTTTTATAATTATTTTATTATACAGGGTGATTCAGGAGGAACGGTAAATATTTTAGGAGGTGGTAGTATAGATGAATTGTAATAAGAAATTCCATATAACATGTATCCTATTTTATTGCGTACAGAGATACAGCTGGTAGTATTTAACCCAAACAAACGTAAAGCCAAGGCAAATGAGGACGCTCAAAGTTCTTCTTCTTCTTCCTAGCATTAATCCTTTGCGGGGTCTGCTTTTTTGATAGATCTCCTCCACTTCTTTCGGTCGTTGACATCTTCTGGTGTTAGACCAACAGCGTGCATGTCAGCCCTGAAGTTGTCAGTCCACCGCTTTGCAGGTCTACCACGTGGTCTTGTTCCACCTTGGTTGATGTGGAGTGCTGTTTTTGCAACTGAGTTGTTCTGTCTTCTCATGACGTGACCGTACCAGCGTAGACGAGCCTCCCTCACTTTCTCGACAATTGTTGCAACACCAAATCTTCGCCGGACGTCTGTGTTCCTTGCGTGGTCAAATCGGATCAGCCCCATCGACCATCGGAGCATCTTCATTTCCATTGTATTCAAAATTTGCTCATGTTGTTTGGCCATAGGGTGACACTCGGTCCCATAGATGGCTGCTGGGCGTACCACAGACTTAGAGACCTTTGCCTTTAAATGCAGAGGCATCTTTTTTATAACAGAGAACTCGTGACTTGTCTCCACTTGAGCCAGGCTGCGTTTACCCTCATGTGAGTATCAGGAGTGGCGTCGCAATTTGAAGTGACAGTGGACCCTAAGTACTTAAAATGCATGGTCTTCTGCAGATTTTCTGTTCTGATACTGATGGTACCTCTAGTTTGGGGGCCATATTCAGGTATTCTGTCTTCTGGATATTGAGGTGTAGTCCATTTTCAGCCAGTCTGTCGTTCCACATTTGAACCATGTACTGGAGTTCAGGGCGGGTTTTTCGGGCAAGAACCACATCATCCGCATAGAGAAGGGTCCAGGGATGTGAGGTCTGTATGTCTTCCGTTGCTGTATCCATGAAGAGGATGAATAACAGTGGTGATAGAAGGACGCTCAAAGTTGATTTTCAAAAATTCCACCACCAATTTCAATGAATTGTGCACTTCTCTTGATAACACCCCGTGTAACTCATCGGAGGACGTCTTGGCGTTCTTTGATGCGGGCTGCGCTATGCATAATCCGAACGAACAACTTGGCTCCTGTGTTTACTTTTTCTTCGTTGACTTCGCCTTTCAACCATCCCCATAGGCAAAAATCCAATGGTGTAACGTCTGGGGACTTTGGTGGCCAAGGAACGTGCCCATAGCAACCGGTGTACCAACACACGAAACGGCAACTGCCCTGGTTACATACCAACATCTGTATCTTGGAATGCAAGACAAATGGGACACATCTTATATGGAATTTATTATTGCAATTCATCTACACTACCACCTCCAAAAATATTTACTATTCCTCCTGAAATACCCTGTATTGTCCCTACCTCGTACAGCAAGTTGTCAACTTAGTTTTATACACATGATCTACGAGGACGATTTAAATGATAAACATTGGCAGGGAAATTTGTCTCCTTTTCTCATTTAAATTTCTATTTTCCTCACTTCCTCTTCAAAAACACGGAATGATACTATTCGTGATAGCTATTCCAATTGTAATAGCTCAGGATTAACTCCATAATAACAATAATAATAATATGACACGTTGTGAATTTTACAAGGGATTTTCGCACAAACACCGTTTAAAGAAGATATATTTTTCCGTTCCGGCCAACCAACATAACAAAACCAGTTGTTTATGTTGCCGCTAGGACCCTACTAGAACTAGAAAAGCAATCAAATTGGTTCTTGAAGTCAGACTTCCATGCATACTGCCAAAAAAAATGGCATCTGTTCAATTTCGTGAGTTGTGTGGAAGAGATTATGGAAGGCAGAACTTAGCATGGAAGGTACAAATCACACGGTACTAGACGCGTCCATACCTGCGTACAGTTTCTCACCCGGACTGGTAGAAGCTTCCATGCCAACGAGTGTCAAGTTATTTGGGCTTAACCATGACCAGTGATCGCATTAAGGCACAACGCTGTTGTTTCTGTGGGAACGTAATGTAAAGTGCTATGAAGATAGCTTAACCTTGTCCAGTGATCGCATTAAGGCACAACGCTGTTGTTTCTGTGGGAACGTAATGTAAAGTGCTATGAAGATAGCTTAACCTTGTCCAGTGATCGCATTAAGGCACCACGCTGTTGTTTCTGTGGGAACGTAGTGGAAAGTGCTAAGAAGATAGCTTAACCTTGTCCAGTGATCGCATTAAGGCACCACGCTGTTGTTTCTGTGGGAACGTAGTGGAAAGTGCTAAGAAGATAGCTTAACCTTGTCCAGTGATCGCATTAAGGCACCACGCTGTTGTTTCTGTGGGAACGTAGTGTAAAGTGCTATGAAGATAGCTTAACCGTGTCCAGTGATCGCATTAAGGCACCACGCTGTTGTTTCTGTGGGAACGTAGTGTAAAGTGCTATGAAGATAGCTTAACCGTGACCAGTGATCGCATTAAGGCACAACGCTGTTGTTTCTGTGGGAACGTAGTGTAAAGTGCTATGAAGATAGCTTAACCTTGACCAGTGATCGCATTAAGGCACCACGCTGTTGTTTCTGTGGGAACGTAGTGTAAAGTGCTATGAAGATAGCTTAACCTTGTCCAGTGATCGCATTAAGGCACTAGTTTGTTGTTTCTGTGGGAACGTAGTGGAAAGTGCTAAGAAGATAGCTAAATCGATTGATCGAACAACTGAATAATCGATTAATCGTTTTTGCTACAATTGCTAGTTTTTCTGTTTCGATTAATCGATTAATCGAAATCTGAAATTCATCGATTAAAAGTACCAACCCCACTTCAACAAACAAAAGTTATCTTCTTATTCTTCAATTGCCTCGTCCTCCAAGAACATTGGCGATCAGTAGCATGATCTGCTGTTTGTCCATTGCTGTTCTAAACAGTGACACTGTATTAAGTCCGAACCACTGGCTTAAGTTCTTTAGCCAGGATATTCGTCTGCGTCCTGGACCCCTAATGCCATCAATCTTCCCTTGGAAAATTAATTGCAAGAGGTGGTATTTGAGTTGCGCATGATATGACCCAAGAATTCTAGTTTTCTCCTTTTGATGATACTGAGAATTTCCAAGTCTTTGTTCATACGCCGCAGTACTTCCACATTTGTGTCTTTAGTTGTCCATGATATCCTTAAAATCCTGCGATACGTCCATATTTCATATGCTGTCAGTTTCTTACTTAAAACCACGGTAAGTGTCCATGATTCAACTCCATAGAGCAGGACACTAAAAACGTAGCATTGAAGCAGACGGGTGCGTAATGACAGACTTAAATCACGGCTGATCTAAACTTTTGTCATTTTCATGAAATCATTTCTGGCCTGCTCAATTCTACAGCGAATCTCTCGACTTAATTCCCAGTTATCATTGATTTGACATCCTAAATATTTATATGATGAAACACTTTCAATTCTTTCATTACCAATTGTAAGAATGCCCTGAATTTCATGTTTGTTTCTACTAAAAACCATCCACATAGTTTCTTGTACATTTAAATGTAATCCCATGGCATTACTCTCTTCAGAAATAGAATCCAGTAGTGTTTGTAGATCATCCATACTTGTTGCAAGGATGACAGTGTCATCAGCATATCGGATGTTATTAATGATAGATCCATTTACTACTACTCCTTGAGACTTTCCATCAAGTGTATCTAGGAAAATCTTTTCAGAATAGATGTTGAAGAGGAGTGGAGAAAGAATGCAACCTTGGCGAACTCACTTCATAAACGATACTTCTTCAGACAGCTGACCATCAACACGTACAGCAGCACGTTGATTCCAGTACAGATTTCCAATTAATCGGATGTCACTTCCATCTAGTCCCAGGTCACATAAAATGTTCGTCAGTTTATCGTGTTGAACAGTGTCAAAGGCTTTTTCATAATCGATGAAACACATGTAAACATCGATATGAACATCACGACATCGTTGAATCAACACCTGAAGACTGAGCAATGCCTCCCGAGTTCCGAAACCACTCCTGAATCCAAACTGTGTGCCACCGATGTTTTCCTCACATTTATGATATAACCTTAAGCGCAGGATTTTAAGGAATAACTTCAGGGCATGACTCATTAAACTGATCATTCTATAGTCATTGCAGCACGTTGCAATGGTCTTGTTGGGAATCGGTATAAAAGTTGATTTGAGTCAATCATGTGGTATGTATCCACTTCGATAGATATTATTGAACAAACCCACTAGCAAGGAAAGAGATCGTTCATACTTGAGAAGCTTTAGTATTTCAATGTGCAATTCATCTGGACCTGGAGCCTTTCCACTCTTTGATATCGTTATGCTGATAAACCTGATAGTTATGGACCCATTGCATTATTGAGTGTTTGCTACAAGCTTTTGGAATGCCTTCCACTCTGCTGGAGCAAATCGCTATTGAATAGGCTGACTTTCGGCCCCAACGCAGCTGTACTGACAAGGTACTCTCCCCAACTACTTACATTAAGGCAGGATTTCAGCTTCGCCTTAAGACGTCCGAGGCATTTATTGATTTAAAGGCTGCTACGATACTGTCTGCAGAGAGGGACTTATATATAAACTTCTACGCAACTGTGGATCGGCTCATTAACAAGTTGAGCGACAGAATGTTTCGGGTTATAATGGGTCATTCAATAAGCAGAACGAAGAAGTTAAGTAATGGCCCTCCAATTCAGTTTGTATATTTCAGACATGCCGATGATAAGGTCCAGAAAATTTGGTTGTGCGGATGACTGGGCAATAAATACAAGGAACTCCACCCTTGAAGCCACTGAAGATATTCTCACTGAAGATCTATCTAAACTAAGAAATTTTTTCTGTGAATGGAGGCTCCAGAAAAGTTTGACCAAAACAGAAGTTTCCTCTTTTCATCTTATCAATCGTGAGGCAGAAAGAGTTATCAATGTTTATTTTGGGAATACACTGTTCAAGTATAACAGATTTCCAAAGTGCTTGGGAGATACACTTGATAGAACACTATCCTTCAAGCATCATCTGACATGCAATGCTGCCACGCTAAACACTCGAAATAACATCCTCCGGAAGCTTTGTAGCACAACTTGGGGATCAAATTCCACTACCCCTCGGTGTTCAGCTATTGGTCTAGTATTTTCTGCTGCTGATTATTGTGCCCCTGTTTGGTTAAATAGCCCACATTTAAAGAAAATTGATGTGAAACTCATTAATACCATGAAAATAATCTCAGGCACTATAATGTAAGCCGACCCCGTGGTGTTGGGGTAGCGCACCGTCCTCTCACCCAGAGGCCCCGGGCTCGATCCCCAGCTCCGTCAGGGATTTTGAAAACTAACGTGAGGGCAGGAACGGGGTGCACTCAGCCTCATGAGGACAATTGAGTAGCTGCCTGCCAATGAAAACAAAGATAAGCGGCCGAGGGGACCCGATGCGCTAATCACGTGTCATCCCAATATCTGCAGGCCAATTGGCCGGGCAGTGGCCGCTTGGTGGGCCTAGGCCCTTCATGGGCTGTAGTGCCAGGGTTTATTATTATTACTATAATATCAACTCCAACTAAATGGCTTCCTGTGCTGTCACATTGCTCCTCCACGAATTCGCAGACAAGGCTTTGTTATTTATATGTGCAGGTTCTGTAATTCCATGCTTTGGTAAGGGAATGCCATAGGCTATGAATTAATCAAAAGTTGTCTATTCATTCTGATATTGCTGATCTACAGTTTAGGAGGCTCGAATCGAGGAGCCCACCATTACATTCAGCTCAGAAACCAGTGGATGCAAACTTTGATGTCATGAATCAATGGACTACGGACTGGAACTCAACTTGTACTGCAGAGCTCCGAGATATGCCATCTGTAACTGTGAAGAACCATAAGGATATGGACTAGACTGAACAGAATACGGACTGGTCATGGTGTTGTGCTGATGCGATGTTCAAATGGAACAAATTACCAGCTCCTGCATCTGATTGTGGTGATGAGACATATTTTTTCACATTGTACGTGATTGTTCTCTGAGGGAATATCCAGGCGCCCTCTGGGATTTTCTGTGTGTGATTATTTGAGAAACTCGGACGTTAATTTGTAAATATGTTGTGCTTTTGTGATATCTAATATCACTGTATGCTACACGACTAATAATAATACAATTTTTATTTATTTTATTTTTATAATCAATTGTAATTATTATAATTATTATTATCCAAAATATAGGTTCACTTTATCATGACGTCTATGCGGGTAGCGACATGTGTGGCTTGCTTGAAGTTCACGCCGTCGTTTCAACAAGAATAAACCTGTCCAGAGTTAACATACCAGGCTTTTGCAGGTGGCGGGTTTCAAGTTACCGTTTCAAATAAGACCAAACCTGTTGCAAGACATCAGATTTCCGAAAATCCTTACAACTATACTAAGAAGCTCCAAATTCATCAGATTACATAAATCAACAGAACATTCCTCAAATTCTACAACTCCAGATCACACGAGACTTCCTCGTAAGAAACGTTCAAATACAAACTTTCAACTACCTTCCAACGGGGGTAAGGAGCGTACGGTCAGAGTGGCCGCGAGTCGGTATCTGTCGACACAAGCTGGTAGCTTCATGTTTCCCCCAAGAGCAGACGGATGTTAAGACACCTGGCTGACACGACAGCGTAGTCGTGCGGTCCGTACCTTAATTCTCACAGAGGAATTCCCCTAACTGCCTCTAAAATTTCCTCGTCATGGAGACTTCAACGAGTGGAATGTCGCTTCGCGACCAAGGATCCCCAGCCGTGTATGGCATAGTTTTCACTTACTTGGGGCTAGGTTCTACGCTGTCATCATTCAAGTCCAACTCCTTGGGTCAACTCTTGTTCTCTCATCCGACAACGACAGTATGGAATTATCCGGTACCTAGGGTGTATTGCGATCGATAGGAAAATGGCCTGTTAAAGGTCAGGCTTCTGCCGTTACAGTAACTGACCGAACTCTTAAAATTCATCTAGATATGTTTTAAAAACTGAGTATGACTGCATTTGGGCGTTCCCAAACAGCTGTATTGTAATCAGCGTATGCTAGTCAACAGACGCTATCTACACCATTCACACGGTGCTTATGAGGTTTCTACATTCCAACAGGAATTCTCAAAATTCTACATACCTAACAAAATTCACCAATCCCAACCTAAGTTTACACAGAATCACCAAATTTCCCCAGAATTCATTTAAATGTCTTTAAAATTCCTCACATCCACAGTTTTCCCTAAATTTTTCAAAGTGACAAAAATTCATCAATTACCACGCATGTAAAGGGTAATGGCAAAATATATCTCTAGCCCTCTCACATCCAAATACACGTGGTGGACGACCAAGGTGCCCCAAGTTTCTAACCAGACGGTGCCAATGACCAAGATGTCGCAATGTCCCAACATGAATTACGCACTCGCAAATACACGGGGCTAAATACCGAGATGAATCAATCCCCCAACATGAGTTACTCGCACTCAAGGACACAGAGCTCAATGATCGAGGTGTTTCATGTCCACTCTACAGCGCACTAGTCAACCAGTTTCCAGTCCGTGACAGATGCATGAATACAACACCGCTTCTAACACGTACTTGTGACAACATGCCCCCAGCATTCAATGTTAAAAATATAGATATGGCTTTCCCCACGAATATCCTCCTCTGCCACGTGGGGCAAATCTGACAAGAGGCAGGTTCGATTCCGACCACACCCACTATTTAGTGCTACACCGATTGTGTAGGGATGATTGATAGTACAGTACATAGCACATAGTACACATAGTGTGATCTGTTATAATGTACACACTACACAGCTCTCAGCATACCACTGTATGCCTGCCCTCTAGCGTCCGACATTTTAACTGGCACAATTTATTCTGAACGTTCACTTTTACTTTACTACATTGGCTTAATCCTCCTTCCCCGAAGTAGTATTTAATTATTATTTACACTATGTACAAAGTATATCCAAAATAATTTCTGGCCCTTTATTGACAATTCTTGTATATAAATGCGATTTAGAGTGTGATCACGATACGTCATAATTACTTTCTTAAAGAAATGACGTGGCCTCTACACTTAAACTTTTCCAGTCTTGCTTTTTATCCTTGTGCCGTGGATTGAAGTGACAGCTTAGTTGTTGTGATTTTGTTTCTAAGTAGATGCCAATGGTTGATGTCTTGACCTGGTATACATATTTTGTGGGGACGTGATCAACTGGATTCGAGTTTTATCGTTATGTTCACATTCCGATGCTTGGGATTTGACGTAAAATAATCTTTCATGTATAGGTTTACGTTTTAAAATTCATCCTCAATGATGGTAATGTAATTTTACATTAACCACAAGAGGGTCAGCGAAACGGCCGCGACACATTCCACCCTCATCTCCTTTATAAAATTGGCCTCCACCACTCGTCAGTTGCAATTTTGCTAATATTTGCGTGTGAGCAAAAGTTATAAATGTAATTTTGTTAAGTGAAATTAAGATGTAGTATGTTAAGTTATTTTTAGGAAACAGTGGTTGATTAATGGTTAATAACCCCTGACACTACAGACCATTAGGAGCCTAGGCCTTCCAAGCGACCTGCCATTCGGCCTAGAGATACTGGGGTGACACGTGGTCATCACATAGGGACCCCTCGGCCGTTAATCTTGGTTTACGTGACCGGGGCGCTGCCTCACTGTCAGAAAGCTACTCAATTGTCCTCACGAGACTGAGTGCACCCCGTTCCAGCCCTCTCGTCAGTTTATGAAAAGCCTGACGGGGCCGGCATTGATTAATGTTTGAACTTTGCCAATGAAAATAAAGGGCAAGGCGTTTCGCGAAATAGGACTTAATTTAATACCAACATACGTTACGGTTTATGTATTACTAGCTGTAAAATGCATGCGTTGCAATGCCAAGCAAAGAAAGTGTTGGCATTGTAACTTTGTTTGTTGAAGTGCTTTTGGATTCCCAATATTTATTTATTTTCCGTTAACCACCTCTAAACTATTGTAAAACTGATTTACTATCTCAAAAAAATCATGGGAGCGTGCTCAAAAACTCACCAAAGTTTCATCGCAATGAAATAAATGGTATATGAACGCATACGGGACTTTGTTGAAACGATTCGAGCGCCGTCAACCATTTGTTGAATATACCCATACGCTACCTATTGTAAAATGGATTTACTAATTCGAAAACCTTCCCTGGCGTGTACACAATAACTCATGAACGTTTCATCGCAATCGGATGAATGGCATATGAACGCATACGGGATTTTGTTTAAAGGATTCACGCTCCTCCACTCATTTGTTGAATCTGCTTGTGCGCCCCCCATTGAAAAAAGGATTTACTAATGCATACACCTTCGCAGGACTGTACTCAACTCACCAACGTATTATCAAAATCGGATGAATGGTATATGAACGCATACGCGACTTGGTTGAAACGATTCACGCGCTGTAGCTCATTAGTAGAATCTACTCGTGCGCTGCCAATTGTAAAATGTATTTACTAAATCAGAAATCTTTGCGGGTGTGGAAACAACATTTCTCTAAATTTCATTGCAATCGCATGAATGGTATATGAACGCATAAGATTTTTTTAAAACGATACGCGCGCCGTTACTCATTTGTTGGATCTACTCGTGCGCTACCTATTGTAAAAAGGATTTACTAAGTCAGAAACCTTTCCTCGAGTGTGCCCAACAATTCAACCAAAGATTCATAGCAATGGGATGAATGGTATTTGAAGGTACGGGACTTTGTTTAAGCGATTCGCGTGCAGTCAATCATTTGTGGAATCTACTTGTGCGATAGCTATTGTAAAGAGGATGTACTAAGCAAGAATCCTTCCCTGAAGTGTACACAACATCTCATCCAAGTTTCATCGCTATCGGACGAATGGTACATGAACGCATACGGGACTTTTTTGAAACGCTTCGCGCGTCTTCGCTCATTTGTTTAATCTACTTGTGCGCTACCTATTGTAAAATGGACTAAATAAGCCTGAAACTTTCCCTGTAGTGTACACAACAATTCACCCAAGTTTAGTCGCAATCGGACGAATGGTATATGAACGCATACGGGACTATGTTGAAACACTTTGCGCGTCGTCGTTCATTTGTTTAATCTACTTTTGCGATACCTATTGTAAAGTGGATTTACTAACCCAGAAACCTTCCCTGAAGTGTACGAAACATCTCACCCAAGTTTGATCGCTATCAGACGAATGGTATATGAACGCATACGGAACTTTGTTGAAACGCTTCGCAAGTCGTCGCTCATTTGTTGAATCTACCCTTGCGCTACCTATTGTTAAGAGGATTTACTAAGCCAGAAACCTAACCTGAAGTGTACTGAACATTTCACCCAAGTTTTATCGCAATGGGATGAATGGTATATGAACGCATGTGGGACTTTCTTGAAATAAACGCACGCCATTTTGTTGAAGCCACTGGCGCGCTATCTACTGTAAATTGGATTTACTACGCCTATAATTTTTCCGGAACTGTGCACAACTACTCTCCAAAATTTGATCGCAATCGGATGAATTGTATATGAACGCATTGCCATTACTCGCGCGCTATCTTATTTGAAATGGATTAACTATGCCTATAAACCTCCCGGAAGTGTGTACAACAACTCACCAAAATCGGATGAATGGTTTATGAACGCATAAAATACGAACAAACAGACATTCCTTTATATATACATATAAGATAAGATAAGATAAGATAAGATAATATAAGATTATTTTAAAGCGGGTGTTTTACATTTAATTACAAAATGAAACTCATTCGAAACTTTGTGGCATTATTAAGTCTTTCTATACAAATACTTTTTGAGTTTGGCCAGAATAATAATGAATTAAATACACTTAATTAATTAATAGTGTGGAAATTCCTGAGATTCGTTTGAAGGTGAAAGTTTAGCACCCCCATTCAAAAAAGGAAATACCTAAACATTCCTACAATGAGGGTAAATATAAGGTAGACAAAAGAAATGAAGTTTGTAGGTTTAACACTTACTCATTTAAGTGACTTCCACTTTTATCTGCATCTTCATTCTGATTCTCTTCTTTTGCATCCTGGGGATAAGATGGAATAATTTATGTCAGTGTTATCAACTTATACTTTTACACAAATAACAACCCATGTAAATGTACAGCACTGCTCAGCTGAAGTGAAGATACATTCTACTGTCCATCACATCCTAGTGCTAGAGACAAACTTTATACAGATAAGTGGTTATAATCCCCAGTTCTGAAACTGATAATACACTTTTAGAGACCAAGTTAAATTTAGAGCGATTGAAAATGTTAAATCAGTGCCTCAATGGAAGTAATAGTTTTAAGGATTGAGGACAAATGAACATTTATTTTTAATTCTTTTAGCCGTAAGACCATAAGAGAGGAGCAGATGTCCCCGCTGTTCCGCCCCTTGAAACAATAACAACAGAATACACCAAAACAAATCCTACGGTCCAACACGAGCACATATCCTTGAGTAACAAGCTACTAGACTGCCCATACGAGCAGGAATTTTGAGAATGAAGCATAAATCTATCAACCTTCAGAATATTATACACGGCAATTTGATATTTAATGTTCAAAAAGAAAAGAAATTGAGTCAATGAAATTCCTCTATGCGGAGTCTATTGTAGAGCATGCTAGTAACTCTGCTAGTGTACGGGAGCACACAGTTTGCAAAGGAGATTAGAGCAGGTATTAACGCATCCGTTTGTCGTCGATAATATTGTGAGAAAACAACTCTAAATCCCTAAATGCTATTGGGAAATGTCTTGAAAATAAGGGTGACGTTACTTACCTCATTCAGATCTGAAGATGATGCTTCTGTTTTGAAGCATGTAACGATATCCGGAATAGAAGATTCCTCTATCTTAATATCCGCGTGATGGTCTGTATAGTCCTGTAAATAAATTATTGTTTTCACATATATGTTCCTTTGCGTAGGTAGAATTATATCTTACAGATAGTTTGCACTGATGGAATCAAGGAATAAAATAACATACTAAAGGTAATTCAACCCCGTACTCACAGTTTACATTTGTCCATAGCTACATGGCAAAAGACTAACAGTTATTGTGCAGTTGTTATCAAAAAGCATTTCAGTTAGAATACACGCGCAAAAAGTAGGCCTAGCATATTGTCACTAGCATTGAGTGTGTGTGTTGCGAATTTACGGCTTAGCTGCAGTTACTTAGAGTTACCATATAACATTAATAAGGACAAGCTATGCAGATTCACTTTGTGTTAAGATATTTCGTACGAAGCTTTGACACTTAAAACAATTTTAATCTCATGGATACTGTACCCGTAAAAATCAAGAAGCTACTTGCGGATCATCCAAAGCAAAGCCAGATTGTAGAATAATGAAAGTTTCCGACTAAATAAACGATCAGAATCACGCCAACAACTTCTTCAAGATTATACACAGTAGGCTCCGAGCGTATTATGGAGGGAACAAACTAGCTTTATAAGGTAGAGTGTGAAACTTACCTTTAATCTCGGAGCTTTGTGGAAAAAATAGACATCCTATCTATTATAGGCTGTTCCATAGTAGTGTTTTTTAACAGTTCTATATCCACCGCCACCTCCCCACTTCCTCCTCCACATTCCTCCACACAAGATACCGGCCGTAGCTTAACGTGACCTAGCCTACCCTAACAAGATGGCGGCCATAGCTTAACTTAACCTCAGCTAACCAACGATCAAGGGTTTAAAAGAAATTCCAAATGGACGTCATAGATGGTCCGATTTGGACCCATGTGGTAACTACACATTTTTGAAAATTTTGCTCTGTGCACAACCACCCACATGAATGGTGCGCTTTTCAAATAAAGATAGTGAGCATAGCTTAACCTAGACTAGTCTGGTCTATCTATCCTGAACCGAACCGAACTAAACCGAACCGGAACCGAACCGAACTGGAACAGAACCGAACTAAACCGAACCGGAACCGAACTGAACTAAACCAGAACCAAACGGGTGAGTCAATTTGTTCTAGAGCAGGGGCTAATTCATACACCTAGTACACGGGGCACATGCAACTTGAGGACATGCCTAGGGGCCTAAATGCAAAACATGGTGGGTGGATGTGTTCTAGCATGTCATTTGTAGTGGAAAGAGAATCATAAATGTTGTTAAGGTGATAAAACTCGGGAGATTGTATGTTCAATAAGCTGACTTATTACCGGTGACATGTTGCAGAGAGTGCACACTGCTGTTGCTATGACTGACTCGACAGTAATTTGATACCGCAGGGGTTCATCTTGACAATGGATGATGCAATGTCAGCAGTAAGCTGACACCGCGCAGGTGCTGCTACTGCACTTTGGACTTGCAGGTGTACGGGGAACTAATTGTAATGATCTGCAAAAACTGCTGACACAAACAATGTAAGCCTATATAAGTGACGTGTCATATATTTCCCTACTGAGTGTATTTAATACTCGCTAAGAGTGAACCGTCCTATATTACTGTTCAACAGTTGCAAAAATCCCTTTGGTGGAAAATAATTAAATTATTTGCAAGGTAAGTAAGTAGGGGAGTAGTAGGGGTTTAAACAAACTCGGCGTTGCTCGGGCGGCGTTCATATTAAATAATTAATATTTGGTGAACGAATGAGGTGTCGTTGGACTCGAGCTGACGGGGGCTTTGCTATGGACAACGTATTATATTTTTCAATTTTTTTTGAAAATTTTGGCTTTCGTAAATAGGTGATAGTTTGAAAACCAAACATGGTAGTACGTTGTGCAATGGTCCAAACGAATGGTCTCTATGTCCTTTATTTTCTGTAATAAAACATTTTATTTTTGATGTTATTTGAAAACAGACCAATTTTGAAATTCCTATATTTTGGAAACTAGAAATTTTACAAAAAAGATGATTTGACGTAAATCAATGGTCCCTAGCCCCTCTACCCTCAAAACAAATTTCAAGTCTCTAGAGTAAAAAATAACAGTAGTGCTAGAATGGGAAAGCTGCTCCACTTAGGAAGTTGTGAGCCCCTGCGAACTTGGAATGGAAGGATCCATGCTAGGAGGGCGTGCTTGGATTCGTTTTTTCGTCTCGTTGCGCTCTTTACGGGAATGTAGGTGTCGAAACGTGAAATGCTGGAAACACGGTTTCTTGGGGGAAAAGACGTGATATTCGACTATTTGTTATATTTCGCGAACCAATCATGCTAGAGGCGTGTACGAGGGTCTCAAGGACTCGGGGTGACGTCCTCTTTTCTATGGACCACTCGTTAGAATTTTTTAAAAAATATGAAAACTCGATTTTGGGGTAAGCAAGTGTTTTTTGTGATTTTTGCTAATATATCACGAACCAATAAGCCTAGAGACTTGTACGAGGTGCAATTTTTTTCGTCGCGTTTTCCTCTTGCCGAGGATGTTCATGTTGAGCAGGAATGAAAAACCATTTTGGGGTAAAATCGTGATTTTAGAGTTTTTGCTATATCTCGCAAACCAATAACGCTAGAGACGTGTACGAGGTGTCATAGGACTCGGGCTAACGCACCCTGTTTGAAACTATTTTTGAAATTTTGACAAAGGGCTAACGACACTTTTGTTGAAAAAAAAAATCTTTACCGGTTTAAAATGTTCATGAAGCATGGTTGTTGAGAGAGACGATACTGCTGGGGGTGTGTGTGTTTCAACGAACCTGTCGCTGACCACGGTGGCTGTGCTCAATAGTACAATCGATATTTCGACGGGTCGGTTTATGACAGAGCGAGGGTTATTTCTTATCTGATATTTTACCCCCAAAGGGATCTTTAACGAGTAAACGGTTATGAGAACTTGGTTCTATGTTGGTTGAAGCGAGAACAGAAAACAAACTTGCAGAGGAGCAGACTAGAAGGATGTGAATGTCATTTGAGCTTATTGGAATGCGCTGATCTGACTTGACAACAGGTGAAATGGAACATTACAAAGACGCAGAGGACACTTGAGGTTAAATAATCTGACAATCGGGGTGGCAGGGAAGAGCGAAATGCATGCGTACACGTATGGGATGACATGTACGCTAAAAAGGTTACATCCTGTTTTGCTTTGTACGTGACAAAATGCAAGTTCATGTGAAATTTGACCTGGCACATGTGTTCACCTTGGACGTTAGCTGTCCACGTGCACGATAACAGAATGTTCAAGCGTGAGAAAATAAAATGATTATACATGCAACGTAACATATATAAAGACCTGTCGTTATCATTTCCACTCTCCCTTATGTGACTACATTTGAACACACTGCGTTGCGTGAAACACATGGTTTTGTTTAACAGTTTTGGTGTTGGTGGAAAATACTTAACCTTGTTGTGGGGTAGGTATTTATTTATATATTTATTCATTTATATATTTATTGATTTATATATATTTACATGCAATTATTTATTGATTGTTAAAGTTATAAATAAATGTTTATTTATTTGTTTGCAGATAACCGGTATACCTTACATGTCTGAAATACAAGAAACCATTGCACTTTTGACCCCACTAGAAGGAAACAGCAACAGGCCAGTGCAAGTGAAGGTGAGATTATTTTTTTAAACTAACTTGTTTCATTTTTTTTGTTTGATATTATTTTATTTTATGAAATGCATGTATTAACCAGAATTTAGGTATTTATAGCGGTTTATTTTATTTATTTTTAGAAACTGGTAAAGTAAAGCCTTACCGCCGTAGCAGTTACTGAAAACCTGAGACGCACTAGAGCGAAACCATTGCCAAAGAGTGAACTATTTAAAATTGAGGTAAGCCTATCTTAAAATGCTAATCCATTTTACCACTACTGAAAACCACTAAACAAAGAAAAATCATTACCTATACATGACTGGGACGATGATTGCTTTATTGATTAATGGCTATGTATTGGCAAAAGGTACAAGACCATATTGGTTGTTGACCAGGAAAGTACAAGGCCATATTGGATTTTCTAAAAACAAAAAATTTAATTTAATTTATGGACGGTTCCCTATGGACTCATTGAATATCCACAGGTTTGAACATGATAATATGGACAAAACGAAATGACATTCATTCATTTTTGTTTATATATTGGTTAAATGGGGATGTAAACGACTTTAGATTTATAAAAAGAAAATAAGTACATGGGTTACTGTTAGTGCTGACATACAGTTTATTATTAAATATTTGTTGATGGTGTTTTGTTATATTAATGCCAATTATAGTTAACGTTTTATATACAAGTATTGATTGATTGATTGATTGAGTGATGGGATATTTTGTTTGTTTTTAGGTGTGGTCATGCGCCATTAACATAGTGAACAGACAGTGAAAAAACCATACACTGAGCTTTAAAGTACTCTGTGCAACGTTAATAACTTACAATATTTTTTTTATTATAACACATGGCGTCAGTACCAAATACAACAAGTGAGCAAGTTGGTTTACCACGTGGGTTAAATTTAAAATCAGAACATGATCGTTGGTTAACATTTGAATCCTGGCCTGTAGGCTTTTTGTCAACACATAAACTTGCAAAAGCCGTTTTTTTTTTACTTGAACCGAGAAGATGTGGTGCGCTGTGTGTTTTGTCGTATTGAACTTTCACACTGGGAAGAAGGGGATGATCCCTTTAGAGACCATTTGCGATGGTCTCCTTGTTGTCCTTACATGCTTGGAAAACAAGTGGGTAACCTACACGTGTATCCATTTTACCGAACAACAAGGCCATTGGCTACTACTTACGTTGCTGAATCACAAATAACTAATATTAATAATGAGGTATTACCAGCCAACAACGGTAGTGTCGATATATGTGGTCCATATGCCATAGACAGTGTTGAATCTGCGTGTGCTTTTGAAAAATTGGGAGTTTTCAAGACTAAAGCACTAGCACACCCAGAGTACAGCTCTGTTGAAAAACGTCTAGAATCTTATAAAAATGTTTGGCCATTAATATTAAAACACCTTACCAAACAGCTACAGTAAGTGAAGCTGGATTTTTTATACTGGTGAAGGGGATAAAACAATATGTTTTTATTGTGGATTTGCTTTAAAGGATTGGCAAATGACTGATGACCCTTTTGTGCAACACGCTCGTTGGTTACCTAACTGTAGATACATAGTGTTGCATAAAGGTCAGGAATTTGTGAACACTATTCATAAAGAAAACGTGATTGCAGCACAAGAGATAAAAGTGCCTTTAGAGTTAGAACACACAGAGCAAATACATGAGGCTGAAAACAAAGACTTGTCTCACGAACAGATACAAAAGTGTGACCAACAATCATGCAAAATTTGTTATCAAGATGAATTAGGTGTTGTATTTTTGCCTTGTGGACACATGATAGCCTGTGTCAAGTGTGCATTAGAACTTAACACTTGTGCTATATGCAGAAAAGTAGTATCTGCTACAGTTAGGGCATTTCGTGCATAACTAGTATAATTTATTAGCTATGCATTGTGCAAAATCCCTAATTGCACAATATTAATAAAGCTGTTTTAGAGTGTAATAGATATGTTTTTGTTTTGTTTATAGACTACTACAATGAATGTTTTGAATGCTGTGGGACAATCATGTGGCTTAGAGACAAAGAAGCTCAGCGAATTGCCAACGCATATTCCATTCCGCATTATCAAGATTCGGAAATTGAAAACAGCATATGGTGATCGTGTACTTTGTGTATGTGAAAACTTTGAGACATTTCTGCCTATACCGTTTAATGGTATGTCGGAGAGTGTTTTTGATGAAGTCAATAATGCTGTGCAAACTGTAAACTTAATTTATGAAGGTTTTAAAAACAATAGGTGCATGGTTCGATTTAACAAAATAAAAAAACAAATGTCAAATAATAATAATGGAAGATATAAGTCATGACAATGGACTGAAAGGAAAATATGTGTATAGAATAATAATGCTTTAGTGTTTAGTATTGTCTTAAAAATATTATCATAAAACCAAAAAAAATGTATATAAAGTTTGTAAATAAATGAAAATAACGGTACAATGCTGTTTTATTTTCTACAGAAGTAAGAATATTTAACATTGAAGAGTATACATGATTATGACAATAAAATGCACACTTAATACAAGTCTTTGCCTTTACGATAGTGTGTTATAGTTTTAAAAACAAAGCTTGTTGTTGATCTTTTTTCTTCCACGGTGAACAATAGGCATGAAAACGTTATTGTTTCGTTTCGGATCATTATCACTATCATAATCATAAGCAGCATGATCTATATCACTATTATTATAATCACCATAATTATCCTCAACATTATCCTCAACATCACTAAAACCAGTTAAATATTCCTTTTCCTCTTTCTGTTCCTCTACAGTGTCCTCATGTAGAGGTCGCGTGGCTTTTGATAATGTTAAGGGTTCTTTGAACGTTGAACTATTGTGAGCAGTAATATTGTTTTCTTGCACTCGCTTTTTAGCATTTTTATGATTTTCTGTTGACAGCAACAATGTTTCATGCAGTACACTACATTGATGATCACTGACACTTAAAACCTCACTATTTTTACTTTTTAGCTCACTTCGACATTGTTTTGAACGTTGTTTTGAACAACGCCAAATAACAGTTCCATTTTTATTGGTTCGTTTCACAATATATGAATATCCTTTATAGAATGCATGAGGCTTACCATACCTAGTCACTGATACTTCCATGTCAACTGTCAAGCACAGACTAAGCTCTAGTAAAGACAACTTGACAATAAGAACAATTGTTTAATGTGGGAGCATATATGGATGCAAATGTGGGAAGCAAAAAAAAGTGGGAGCAAATGTGTGAGCAAAAAGTGGGAGCAAAAAGTGGGAGTAAATGAGGGAGCACAAATAATAAACTTAGTTATAACATAACCTAACCTAACTTCACCTAACCAAAATCTAACTTAACTTAACCTAACCTAACTTCACCTAACCTAACCTAACCTAACTTCAAAGTGGAAGCAAATGTGGGAGCAAAAAAGTGTGAGCGAAAATAAAAGAGGGAGCAAATGTGGCTTCAAAATGTGGGAGCAAATGTGTGAGGAAAAAAACAAAAACAAGTGAGAGTAAATATGGAAAGCAAAAGAAAAAGTGAGAGCAAATGTGTGACCAAAAAGTGGGAGCAAATGTGGAAAGCAAAAAGTGGGAGCAAATGTGGGAGCACAAATAATAAACTTAACCTAACCTAACTTCACCTAACGTAACCTCACCTAACCTAACTTAGCCTAACTTGAAAGTGAGAGCAAATGTGGAAGGAAAACAAGTGGGAGCAAAAAGTAGGAGCAAAAAATTGGGAGTAAAAAGTGGGAGCAAATGAGTGAGCAACAAGAGGGAGCTAATGTGGGAGCAAAAAAAAGTGGGAGCAAAAATTGGGGAGCAAAAAATGGGAACAAATAAGGGAGCAACAAGAGGGAGCAAAAAAGTGGGAGCAAAAAATTGGGAGCAAAAAGTGGGAGAAAAATGTGGGAGCAAATGAGTGAGCAACAATAGGGAGCAAATGTGGGAGCAAAAATTGGGGAGTAAAAAGTGGGAGCAAATGTGTGAGCAACAAGAGGGACCAAATGTGGGAGCAAAAAGTGGGGGGGGGGGGCAACATGTGTGAGAAAAAAGTGGAAGCAAATGTGGAAGCAACAAGAGGGAGCAAATGTGGGAGCAAAAAGTGGGAGCAAATGTGAGAGCAAATATGTGGGAGCAATGAGTGGGAACAAATGTGGGAGCAAAAGAGGGAGCAAAACGTGGGAGCAACCATGACTGGTTGTTAAGACTTTTATATCAACCAATGCATATGAATTAAATTTTGGTAGAGTAATCTGAGTAATAATAAAAATAATAAAATTTAAAAAATAAATTGTAATTATATTTTTCAAGGTTGAATTTTCAAAGTACTGTCAAGAATAATAACTACATGAAACAGATTCAGAGAATTCTAGAGTACTTTAAGTTTAATCATTGGCTAGGAGAGATATAGAGCTAGCTAACCTAACTTAACCCCAGCTCACCTAATTTAACCTAACTTCACCTAAGCTAATGTTATACAAGTTGTGACTTGCTTTAAGACTGGCTATGACGTCACAGATGAATGGTAGTGGGAGGCTGGAGATAACTTTTTATTAAACAAAAAATATTTACCTCTTTTGCCACACAGATGAATAGTGGTGGGAGGCCTTGTGGTTCAGTAAAATGGATACACGGGTAGGTTACCCACTTGTTTTCCAAGCATGTAAGGACAACAAGGAGACCATCGCAAATGGTCTCTATAGGGATCATCCCCTTCTTCCCAGTGTGAAAGTTCAATACGACAAAACACACAGCGCACCACATCTTCTCGGTTCAAGTTTAAAAAAAAACGGCTTTTGCAAGTTTATGTGTTGACAAAAAGCCTACAGGCCAGGATTCAAATGTTAACCAACGATCATGTTCTGATTTTAAATATAACCCACATGGTAAACCAACTTGTTCACTAGTTGTATTTGGTACTGACCCCATGTGTTATAATAAAAAAAATCTTATTGAAAGTTATTAACGTTGCACAGAGTACTTGAAAGCACAATGTATGTTTTTTTTCTCTGTCTGTTCACTATGTTAATGGCGCATGACCACAACTAAAAAACAATCAAAATAACCCATCACTCAATCACTCAATCAATACTTGTAAATAAAACGTTAACGATAATTGGCATTAATATATCAAAATACCATCAAAAATATTTAATAATAAACTGTATGTCAGCACTAACAGTAACCCATGTACTTATTTTCTTTTTATCAAGCTAAAGTCGTTTAGATCCCTCTTTAACCAATATATAAACAAAAATGAATGAATGTAATGTCGTTTTATACAGATTATCATGTTCAAACCTGTGGATATTCGTTGAGTCCATAGGGAACTGTCGATAAATTAAATTAAATTTTTTGTTTTTAGAAAATCCAATATGGCCTTGTACTTTCCCGGTCAACAACCAATATGGCCTTGTACTTTCCTGGTCAACAACCAATATGGCATTGTACCTTTTGCCAATACATAGCCATTAATCAATAAAACAATCATCGTCCCAGTCATGTACAGGTAATGATTTTTTTTGTTTCGTGGTTTTCAGTAGTGGTAAAATGGAATAGCATTTTAATTTAGGCTTACCTCAATTTTAAATAGTTCACTCTTTGGCAATGGTTTCGTTCTAGTGCGCCTCAGGTTTTCAGTAACTGCTACGGCGGTAAGGCTTTACTTTACCAGTTTCTAAAAATAAATAAAATAAACCGCTATAAATACCTAAAATCAGGTTAATACATGCATTTCATAAAATAAAACAAAATATCAAACAAACAAAAACTAAACAAGTTAGTTTAAAAAAAATAATCTCACCTTCACTTGCACTGGCTTGTTGCTGTTTCCTTCTAGTGGGGTCAAAAGTGCAATGGTTTCTTGTATTTCAGACATGTAAGGTATACCGGTTATCTGCAAACAAATAAATAAACATTTATTTATTATTTTAACAATCAATAAATAATTGCATGTAAATATATATAAATCAATAAATATATAAATGAATAAATATATAAATAAATACCTACCCCACAACAAGGTTAAGTATTTTCCACCAACACCAAAACTGTTAAACAAGACCATGTGTTTCACGCAACGCAGTGTGTTCAAAGGTAGTCACATAAGTGAGAGTGGAAATGATAACGACATGTCTTTATATATGTTACGTTGCATGTATAATCATTTTATTTCTCCGGCGTGAACATTCTGTTATCGTGCACTTGGACAGCTAACGTCCAAGGTGAACACCTGTGCCAGGTCAAATTTCACATGAACTTGAATTTTTCCACGTACAAACAAAACAGGATGTAACTTGTTTAGCGTACATGTCATCCCACACGTGTATGCATGCATTTCGCTCTTCCCTGCCACCACGGTTGTCAGATTATTTAACCTTCAAGTGTCCTCTGCGTCTTTGTAGTTTTTCATTGCACCTGTTGTCAAGTCAGATCAGCACATTCCAATAAGCTCAAATGACATTCACATCCTGCTAATCTGCTCCTCTGCAAGTTTGTTTTCTGTACTCGCTTCAACCAATATAGAACCAAGTTCTCATAACCGTTTACACGTTAAAGATCACATCGGGGGTAAAATATCAGAAAAAAACGAACCCTCGCTCTGTCATAATCGACCCGTCAAAATATCGATTGTTCTATTGAGCACAGCCACCGTCGTCAACGACAGGTTCGTTCAAACACACACACACCCAGCAGTATCGTCTCTCTCAAAAACCACGTTTCATGAGCATTTTAAACCGGTAAAGAAAACATTTTTTTTTCAACAAAAGTGTCGTTAGGCCTTTTGTCATAATAGTTTCAAACAGGGGACGTTAGCCCGAGTCCTATGACACCTCGTACACGTCTCTAGCGTTATTGGTTTGCGAGATATAGCAAAAAGTCTAAAATCACGGTTTTATCTCAAAATGGTTTTTCATTCCTGCTCAACATGAACATCCTTGGCAAGAGGACAACGCGACGAAAAAAATGCCACCTCGTACAAGTCTCTAGGCTTATTGGTTCGAGATATATTAGCAAAAATAACAAAAAACACTTGTTTACCCCGAAATCGAGTTTCCAATTTTTTTAAAAATTATAACGAGTGGTCCATAGCGAAGAGGACGTCACCTCGAGTCCTTGGACCCCTCGTACACGCCTCTAGCATGATTGGTTCTTGAGATATAACAAAAAGTCTAAAAACACGTTTCCCCCCCCCAAAAAAAAACTTGTTTCCAGCATTTCACCTTTTCGACACCTACATTCCCGTAAAGAACGCAACGAGACGAAAAAACGAATCCAAGCACGCCCTCCTAGCATGACTCCTTCCATTCCAAGGTCGAAGGGGCTCACAACTTCCTAAGTGGAGCAGCTTTCCCATTCTAGCACTACTGTCAGGTTTTTACCCTAGAGACTTGAAATTTATTTTGGGTGTAGAGGGGCTAGGGACCATTGATTTACGTCAAATAAACTTTTTGCGAAATTTCTAGTTTCCAAAATATAGGAATTTCAAAATTGGACTGTTTTCAAAAAAAAATCAAAAATAAATAAGTTTTATTACAGAAAATAGAGGACATAGAGACCATTCGTTTGAACCATGGTACAACGTACTACCATGTTTGGGTTTCAAACTATCACCTATTTTCGAAAACAAAAATTTTCAAAAAAAAATTGAAAAATATAATACGTCTTCCATAGTAAAGCCCCCGTCAGCTCGAGTCCAACGACACCTCATTCGTGAATCTCCGACCTTGGGTTCACCAAATATTAATTATTTAATATGAACGCTGCCCGAGCAACGCCGAGTACGTTTAAACACCTACTACTCCCCTACATAAGTACCTATTATTAATGGATTGTAGTCTGTTATTACTAATTGATGTTGAAGTTATTGATTGGAAGGTATTTATTGATTGATTTATTTATTTATTTATTTGTTTTCAGGTAATTGGCGCACTTATAGGTTAGCAGATTCCTGTACCTAGTTCAATCTGTGGCAGCAGTTGATAAATTATTAAAGGTAACTACCGCCTCTAATAACTTTTAAACAGCTAGAGCGATATTTTCCAATGTTCACAGCTAGATGTCAGTGACAATGGTATATTTGATAGTCAACGTTGGAACTATTTGACCATGGTGTGTGAAGCTAAATTTGTAGGTTCGATTTGATTACCGCACTATTAAGTCCAAACATTCGCTGCTAGGTGTCAGTGACAATGATATATTTGATAACCAAAGTTGGAACAACTTGACAATGGTGTGTGAAGCTAAATTTGTAGGTTAGATTTGATTACCGCTCTATTAAGTCCGAACGTTCGCTGCTAGTTGTCAGTGACAAAGGGAATATTTAAAGACTTTATCTCAGCTCACTTACCATAAACTAACTTTACCTAACTTAACCTTGTCACGTGACATGTTCCACAAGTTTAGACCTGCTTTAAGATTGACTATGACGTCACACTTAGCTCACCTAACCTAATATAACATATTATAACCTAACCTAACCTCGTGTAACCTAACTTCATGTCAGAGACAATGGTATTTAGTAACTAAAGTTGGAAATGTCATAGGATTCAGGATGGTCAACCCTTTCCCATGGCCAACAACCAACAACGAACTTACCCAAAAGACTCAAAACAGCAAGATCATCGACCTAAGATTTTATAAACTAATCATCAGAGAGGGTCAAGTGAAGTGTCATAGGACTTAGAATGGTTAATCCTTCCCATGACCAATGAATGTACCCCCAAAAATCCAAGAGAGCAAGGTTATTGACTTGAAATTTTATAAACTAATAATCGGATGTCAACATCTGAGGTGACATAGGACTTAGAATGTTCAATCAATTCCCATGGCCAATGAATTTACCCAAAATACCCAATACATTAAGGTCATTGACCTGAGATTTTATAAACTAATAAGCGGATACGAACATGTTAGATGTTTACTGTGAGTGATGAAACATAGCTAGGTACAGAAATAATTATTGTAGGCTACATGTATGGTGACTGACAAGTCTTTCACCATTGAAACTTGTTTTCAGATAAAACTGCAGTACAGAGAGTGTACAGGATGCAGGCATGGGTTAATAAATAACAAACAGTGTAGACTACCCTTAATTGATAGCTTAAAGAGGATAGCTAAAACACAAAATGGAGACTACATCGAACTAAACTGAACCAAGCTGAATCAAATCCATCTAAAACAGAACCAAACATAATCGAAAACAAGCCAAGGGTTTAAGTCTAAAACTTGTGAATGGATGTGGTCATTGGTGATGTCAAAAAGGAAAGGGATAACGCTCTACCTATAGAGGGTAAGGTAAAGCTAGTGCACGGTGCTAATGCACACACCCAAGTACATGAACCACACACAACTATCCTATGCTGTTTTTATGGGTTGACTGTTAAAACTTGCTCAGTGGTTACTGGGACAAGATGGTCGCTACACACAACAAGCTTTAAATATTTGAGGCTAATAATCTATAGACACAAACTCGTTTGTTCTAAACTAAACTCTCTTACAGAGAGTGCTCACACAGTAGGCAGATGACAAAAATGCTTGGCTAACAGAAATACAATCATTTCCGTTTGTCTAATGTCACCAGCTAACCATTTTGTGCTGCAGTGGCGAGTACATGTGCCTCTTGCACTAGAGATGTTAACGCGATTTCCAGCTCCAAGGTCTAGAACGAATCAAACTAAAAAGAAGGGCATGGTGGCGCAGTGGTTAAGCTGTTAGCCTTTCACTAAGGTGGACTAGGGTTTGATTTCAGGTCAATATGCATGTCATAAACATATAAAAAACAGAGAAAATGTTTAAAACCGATTACACTTGTCTGTTTTCAATGTATTTCTTGGATTACAAATACAAAAGTGGACTGGGTTTTATATATAGTTAATGCTACCTAACGCACACTAAATATGAAGGAAGTCAAAAAAATGCAAAAGGCGTAGGTAGAGCAGTGGTAATATCGCTATCTGTAGAGAACTACCTAGCGGTTTTACAAACTGGCAAACCTATGTCACATAAACAGTGCAGGATACAATCCCGCAACCATAATTTGTATCTTGTAGAGCAGAGAAAATGCTGATGAGGATGATAATTGTTATTTTAAGGGGCCTAACATCTAGGTTATCGGCCCCTAATGAGCTGGGTGATAGCGAAAATGTTAATGAAATGGAAACCAGAACAAAAATTAAGTGAGACGGAAAACACTTACAAAAAGGAACTCAGATTGAAACAACTCACAAAATGTTCTTACAAAAGGGAATTTAAAACGAAAAAATTCACAAAAAGAATAGATTGAAAAATACCCACAACATGTAGGCTACGTTCAAAATGCAATGTTGAGTCGAAATATAACAGCTTAGGCTTTCACGGCCGGCGTTTATAATTAAGAACATGATTTTCGGGCATGCAGGATGTGGCCCACGGCCTACAAGCACGAAATACTTGTACTTAATTAGAGTCGAAATACTTACAAAATGCAATTGAAATTCAAAATACTTACAAAATGCAAATGAGATCGTAAATACGTACAAAATTCAATTGAGGTCCAAATACTTACAAAATGCAATTGAAATTGAAAATACACAATGCAATTCAGATAGAAATAACCCAGTTCCAATCCAAATTAATCACAAACTGCAAATGAATCTCAAAATAATTACAAAATGCAATTGAAATTGAAAATGCTTACAAAATGGACGGTAGATTCAAACGACACATGTGGATTGACAATACATACAAAATGCAATTTAGATTGAAAATACTTGACAAAATGTAATTTAGATTCAAAATACCCACAAAAACAATTGAGAATCAAAATATTTGCAAAATGCCCACCAAACAAAATGCAATTGAGATTTAAAATTCTTGCGAAATGTGGTATTGGTTGAAAATTCTTACTAAATGCAATTGAAATTCAAAATACTCACTAAAATGCCCTGAAACTACATAGAAAGTCTTACTAAAATGCAATTTAGATTGTCAATCTTTACAAAATGCAATTGAGGAAGAAAACAATCACGTGGGGTAATTTAGATCGAGAAAACTTACAAAATGCAGCGTAGATTAAAAAAACCTACAAGAAATCGCTAAAGGGAATTTAGATACACGGGGAACCAAGTAACAAAAACAGTGCGGGAATCTTAAAGATAAAAGGAAATATAATGAAAAGAAAACAAGAGGTCTGACCCCTCGAAGAAGGAGGGATCAGGAAGGATGAGACAAGGGCCAATGAAGGCGGGAAAGTGAAAGACTCCCTGGGCCTCGGATACCCTAATACCGTCGGGGTCGGAAAAGAACAAGAGTTGACCAAGGGATGTCGACAGGAAAGAAGACAGAGAGGAGCCCGGCACAAGTAAGTAAAAGCTATGCCGGACACAGCTGGGTTCCCGTGGTCGCCAACCCACGCCCCAGAAGATGTGAGCCCCTGGGGGAAGAGAAAATGCACTTTTGCCTCCATGGATAACAAATGTGTGCAGAAGAATGATCTACGCATTAGCCATCATGGTGTTTTAACCACGGGGAGGAGCGTTGATTTCTATATTTTATTGTTTAGAGACATGGCTTTTTGTAACCAGTAGATTTAGTATTTTGTAAACATTCTTTTTTGTAATTGTAAATAGTTATTTTTTGTAAATAGTGGAAACCATTTTTTTGTAATGGTAATTTTAAATGTATAACTAAAAGTTCTTTGGGATGAGTGTGCATGTCAAGAATGTTTTTGGGGATAAATGGAGTGTTTGTGTTTCTTCTAAAAGACAGGCTTGGTTGTGTGAATGAATGACTTCACAGAAAGAGAGAGAGAGAGAGTGTAAAACAGCCTTACCTGCAGTAATAGTAGTGGAACTCTATGTTTTTCAAACACATAGACAGGCTGTACCATCGCCATGATCAAGCACTCACTTAAACACCATTTACAAAACACTTAAAATGAAAAAATCATGTTTCGCAAATATGAACTTTGGACATATTCAAACTGAAAAAAATGTGTAAGCAACAATTTGGAAAATACATGTCTCCATATCATGATATTCAAAAACTTCAAACTGATATTTAAAAAAATACAAATGGAAAATTGACAAATTGCAGTGTGTGAAATGAGAATATTAAACAAATGGCTATCATTATTAAAAACAATTAAAAATCATGGTGCTCTATGGTTGAGGTGTGAATCAAAACCCCTCTACTTACTTGAACCACCCGAGACTGAGTACACTTGTTTTAGTCCTCATACCGCTTTTAAAATTTTGTGTTAAAGCTAGGAATTGAACCCAAGAGCTTGTAGGGGAGACCAAGGTTAGAATATGTTAAACAGATAACCTTTGATGTAGGGTGTGGTAGCTATATAGATATGAAACGATTAGCTCGGGACAGGGAGTCATAGAGATCTGCATCAAACCAGTCAAAAGACTGAAGACTCAAACAACAACATGTAGAGCTCACCAAAATACTGTTGTGTAATGGTAAATATAAGTCAACGACCATTAATGCATTTCTACAACCCTTGACACGATACTTAAAGGGTTTTCTAAAATTATTTTAAAATGCCTTTAACCCTATATTAAGCCTCCAGTTCATAACATTCATAACAGCAATGTTATGGTCAAACAAAACAAAATCTATATTTCAAAACAAACAAGTGGTTTAGTCAATTTATACTGGAAAAGTTTTGTAAACACTAAAGACCACAAGACTAATTAAATTAGTAACTGTCAGGTTGGCCGAGTGGTTAATATGTTTGACTTAAGATCAAATTTCCTATACAAGGAAGCAAGGGTTTGAATCCCTTACCTGACATATCTATTGCCTGAAAATGGCTTGACGACACTGTATTATTATGATACTCGATACACAAACCATAGATAGAGTGTATTGATTAAGACCACTCTCCTTCTGAACATAGTCAGAGACTGTTGAGGGTTAACAATGGCATTAATAGTAGGACGTGGGGATAGCAATTAAGAAAAAAAAGACAATACCCATACAATATTTTTATTTATTTAATGTAAATACGTGTACAATAGTTACATACAAAATATATTTCTCTTTTCTCGATTACTATTTTGTCCTTTTTGAACCTCTTGCATATGAAGAGTAGATAACCTTGTACTTCAGCCCCTTAAAACAACAACAACAACACCTTTTGCATAGTCTGTGATGTTGATGGCTCTTCAGACGTGGGAGATGGATTAAACATAACTTTTACAACAAGTTTAAATGTTGCTCAATAAACTCTGCACTATTTTGAGTAGCAACATTTTCTTCTTGCACTATCTTTTTAGCATTGTCATGATTTTTTGTTGCCTCAAGAGTGTTTCATCTGGTACACCACATTGATGATCACTCACACTTAAAACCTCACCATTTCTACTTCTTAGATTGCCTCGACATATTTTTGACCTCTCTTTTGAGCATCGCCAAAATATTATTCCTTTTACATTTTCACGATTATAGTTATAAGGGTAGCCTTTATAGAGTTCACGTTGTTTACCTTTGTTAGTTGAAGTAAGATCCATAGTAGCAACTAACCTGTTAGTATGATTTGCTCACTACAAAGGGTATAACTGTTCTGATAATAAATTCATTTAGCGTTGGCTATATATTTAATATGTACAGTTCGAAGTGACAGCAAAAGTGAGATCAAAGTGGTAAGAAATTGGTAGAAAATATTACATGCATTGTTAAGAAATAGTTTAAGCGGTTATGTGGATCCATTACATAATAATTTTGGCACGACAAAGCTCATTTTCTAAATACGATAGTTCTTTCTCATATTCAGTATAACCAGCCTGTTTATAGGCATGCAATTGCTGAAGTCACCGGAATAGCTTACCCGGATTGTTCCAGTAGACTAATTTAACAAATGATATTTTGGTGTAAACAAAGCATTACCATTATCATCACTATTATCATTACCACCATCATTATAATCATAACCATTATCATTATCATCATCATTATAATCATCATCACTATTACTATTTAGTCCTTTTTGATCCTTTTGCAATACCACATTTTGCACTGTCTGTGTTGCCTTTGATAGTGATGGGAGTTTTTCAGACATTGACAACTGTCCTAACACAACTTTCTGAGGAAATGATAAATGCTTTTTAACAAACAATCCACTATCTTCAGCTGCAATAACTTTTGCACCCACTTTTGAACCCACTTGAAACTATTATTTATATTATCGAGTGAACTTTACTAGAGATTAATTCATGCTTGACAATTGACATGGAAGTATCAACGAATAGATATGGTAAGCCATATGCATACTATAAAGGATATACATATATTGCAAAACGAACCAATCAAATGGAACTGTTATTTGGCGTTGTTCAAAACATCGTTCAAAACAGTGTCGAAGTGAGCTGAAAAGTAAAAATAGTGAGGTCTTAAGTGTGAGTGATCATCAATGTAATGTAACAGATAAAACATCGTTGCTGTTAAAAAACTCTTCAAAATGCTAAAACACTAGTCTGAAAAAACGACATTGCAGCTCAAGATAGTAGATTGTTTGTTAAAAAGCATTTATCATTTCCTCAGAAAGTTGTGTTAGGACAGTTGTCAATGTCTGAAAAATTCCCATCACTATCAAAGGCAACACAGACTGTGCAAAATGTGGTATTGCAAAAGGATCAAAAAGGACTATATAGTAATAGTGATAATGATTATAATGATGATGATAATGATAACAGTTATGACGAAAATGATGATGATGATAATAGTAATGCTTTGTTTACACCAAAAAAATCAATTTTTAAATTAGTGTACTGGAACAATCCGAGTAAGCCAATCCGTCGGCTTCAGAAATTGCATGCCCATAAACAGGCTGGTTATACTGAATATGAGACAGAACTATCGGATATAGAAAATGAGCTTCGTCGTGCCAAAATTATTATGTAATGGATCTACATAACCGCTTAAACTATTTCTTAACAATACAAGTAATATTTTCTACCACTTTGTTACCACCTTGCTCTCGCTTTTGCTGTCACTTCGAACGGTACATATTAAATATAAACCCAACGCTAAATGAATTTATTATCAGAACAGATATACTGCAAAATACAGTGAGCAAATCATACAAAATGGTTAGTTGCTACTATGGAACTTACAACAACTAACAAAGGTAAACAACGTGTACTCTATAAAGGCTACCTTATACTATAATCGTGAAATTGTAAAAGGAATAATATTTTGGCGATGCTCAAAAGAGAGGTCAAAAAGATGTCGAGGCAATCTAAGAAGTAGAAATGGTGAGGTTTTAAGTGTGAGTGATCATCAATGTGGTGTACCAGATGAAACACTGTTAGTGTCAACGAAAAATCATGACAATGCTAAAAAGCTAGTACACGAAAAAAATGTTTTTACTCAAAATAGTGCAGTGTTTATTGAGCAAAATTTAACCCCAGTTGTAAAAGTTATGTTTAATCCATCTTCCACGTCTCAAGATTCATCAACATCACAGACTATGCAAAAGGTGGTGGTGTTGTTGTTTTAAGGGGCTGAACTACAAGGTTATCTACTCTTCATATGCAAGAGGATCAAAAAGGACAAAATAGTAATAGAGAAAAGAGAAATGTATTTTGTATGTAATTATTGTACAAGTACTTACATTAAAAAAATAAAAATATTGTATGGGTATTGTCTTTTTTTTCATAATTACTATCCCCACGTCCTACTATTAATGCCATTGTTCAGCCATTGTTCACCATCAACAGTCTCTGACTATGTTCAGAAAGAGAGAGGTCTTAAACAATACACTCTAACTATGATTTGTGTATAAAGTATCATAATAATACAGTGTCCTCAAGCCATGTTCAGGCAATAGTTATGTCAGGTAAGGGATTCGAACCCTTGCTTCCTTATACAGGAAATTTGAACTTAGGTCAAACACCTTAACTACTCGGCCAACGTGAGAGTTACTAATTTAATTAGTCTTGGTGACTTGAGTGTTTACAAAACATTTTCCAGTATACAGTGACTAAACCACTTGTTTGTTTTGAAATATAGATTTTGTTAGGTTTGACCACAAAATTGCAGTTATGAGTCTTGTGAACTGGGAGCTTGATATAGGGTTAAAGGCATTTTAAAATAATTTTAGAAAAGTTCTTAGGTATAGTGTCAGGAGTTTTAGTAATGCATTACTGTTCGTTGACTAACATTTACCGTTACACAACATTATTTTGGTGAGCTGTACATGTTGTTGTTGTTTGAGTCTTCAGTCTTTTGACTGGTTTGATGCAGATGTCTATGCCTCCCAGTCCCGAGCTAATCGTTTAATCTCTATATAGCTACCACACCCTACATTCAAGGCTATCTGTTTAACATATTACAACCTTAGATCTCCCCTACAAGCTCTTGGGTTCAATTCCTAGCTTTAACACAAATTTTTTAAAGTGGTCTGAGGACTACAACAAGTCTACTCAGTCTCGGGTGGTTCAAATAAGTAGAGGGGTTTTGATTCCCACCTCAACCATAGAGCACCAGGTTTTATTATTATTTTTTAAAATAATGATAGCCATTTGTTCATTTTCACAATTCACGCATTCCAATTTGTCAATTTTCCATTTGCATTTTCAAAAACATCAGTTTGAAGTTTTTGAATTTTATGATATGGAAACATGGATTTTCCAATTTGTTGTTTACACATATTTTTTTCATTTTGAATATGTCAAAAGTTCATATTTGCGAAACATGATTTCTTTCATTTTAAGTGTTTTGTAAATGGTGTTTAAGTGAGTGCTTGATCATGGCGAAGGTACAGTCTGTCTATGTGTTTGCAAAACATAAAGTTCTACTACTATTACTGCAGGTAAGGCTGTTTTACACACTCTCTCTCTCTTTCTGTGAAGTCATTCATTCACACAACCAATCCTGTCTTTCAGAACAAACACAACCATTCTATTTAACCCCAAAAACATTCTTGACATGCACACTCATCCCAAAGAACTTTTAGTTATACATTTAAATTTTCCATTACAAAAAATGATTTCCACTATTTACAAAAATAACTATTTACAATAAAAAAAAGAATATTTACAAAATAATAAAACTACTGGTTACAAAAAGCCATGTCTCTAAACATTAAATATAGAAATCACGCCTCCTCACCGTGGTTATAACCCCATGATAGGCTAATGCGTAGGTCAAATTGTTATCCATTGAGGCAAAAGTGCATTTTCTCTGCTCTACAAGACACAAATTATGGTTGCGTGATTGTATCCTGCACTGTTTATGCAACATAGCTTTGCCAGTTCATAAAGCCGCTAGGTAGTTCTCTACAGATTGCGTTTTTACCACTGCTCTACCTACGCCTTTTGCATTTTTTTGACTTCCTTACAATTTATTGTGCGATAGATAGCATTAACTATATATCAAACCCAGTCCTCCTTTGTATTTGTAATCCAAGTAATAAATTGAAAAGAGACAATTGTAATCGGTTTTAAACATTATCACTGTTTTTTAATATATGTTTATGACATGCATATTAACCTGAAATCAACCCCTAGTCCACCTTAGTGAAAAGCCAGCAGCTTAACAACTGCGCCACCATGGCCTTTTTTAGTTTGATTCGTTCTAGGCCTTGGAGCTGGAAATCGTGTTAAAATCTCTAGTGCAAGAGGCACATGTGCTCGCCACTGCAGCACAAAATGGTTAGCTGGTGACATTAGACAACCGGAAATGATTGTATTTCTGTTAGCCAAGCATTTCTGTCATCTGCCTACTGTGTGAGCACTGCCAGCAAGACAGTTTAGTTTAGAACAAGCGAGTGTGTGTATAGATTATTAGCCTCAAGTATTTAAAGCTTGTTTTGTGTAGCGACCAACTTGTCCCAGTAACCACTGAGCAGGTTTTAAGTCAACCCATTAAAACAGCATAGGATAGTTGTGTGTGGTTCATGTACTTGGGTGTAGTGATGTAAAATGTCTAGGCATTTATAAGTCGGGGAAAATGTCCAGGATAAATGCCCGTGCAAATGCCCAAAACCCATAAATGCCCAGGCATTTTGGGCATTTACCTCTTTTAAAAACATACTCATAATGCAACGCTTATATAAATATTGCTTCGGCCATATATGTATTCTATATATTTATCCATAAAAACAGGAGTTGAGCCCAAAATAGGCTGCGGAAGTTGTTGTAGGAATTCACTGAAAGAACTTGATTTTGGTTCTGAGGCTGAGCTAGTGCTTGGTACTGCAGATTTGTTTTTGAAATCATCCACATCAGTTAGTATAGGTTAATAAGGAGATTTTATTTCGAAAAGGTTTTTCTACCACTGTAATTGCGTACCTAACTGAAGCACTTTTTTAAAGATCCAGAAGGCACTTAAAACATTTCTTTATGTGCTTTTCCATTTTGTTGCAATGTGACTTAAAAGTACGTATTACAATATTTACAAATTACTCTTTTCCCTTTCAAATTAAAAAAAGTTCCAAATTCGTCCTTTTTTCCTAAGCATTTTGTAATGATTTAACCTAACACTTCAAAATATAAATAGCCTAAGAAGGAAGTGAGGTTATTTCTGACTCGACCATTCAACAGACTGCTCTACTTCACAACTAACTGGGCTGGGCTGCTGGCGGTAGAATGCCTCGCCAATCTCAAGGCCACAACCACCCTACCTACATTCCAAGATCAGAGCACAATGGCTGCCAAGGGCCTAGCCCATCCACCCTCCTCCCAAAGCCACTATTCACACCATAATCAAACTCCTACCTAATTTTCCTAAATATAAATGAGTAGGCCTGCAGGCCTAACTCAGTAATGAAATGAAAATCCACAGCCTGCTTCCAGTCTCCGACCGGGTCAGGAATGGAATGAATGAAGCCGCCATCTAGCGGCGAGGATATGAACTGTGCCGGCTGCCGAGGCCTGACGCACTCCAATGTTTTATTCAAACCAGATATACATAATTCCCATTTAGATGTTATTGACAACATTGCCACAGGATAATTAAATTATTATTAGCAATATTCAGGCATTACTAGTTTATCCATGAAATGTACCTTTGATTAATGGTTTTATTATGTTTAGATGCTCTAGTAACAATCACAAGTAGTAAAAAGTTTAAAAAAAAGAAGTTTTCTTAAATGCCCAGATTTTGTGCGCTTAAAACTGCTTTGGGCAAAAACCTGGGAGAAATGTCAATTTATAGATGTCCTGCCCACTGGGCATTTGCCCGGCCTACATCACTACTTGGGTGAGGGCATTAGCACCATGCACTAGCTTTACCTTGCCCTCTATAGTTAGAGCGTTATCCTTTTCCTTTTTGACATCATCAATGACCACATCCATTCACAAGTTTTACACTTAAACCCATGGCTTGTTTTCGATTAGGTATGGTTCGGTTTAGTTGGATTTGATTCAGCTTGGTTCAGTTTAGTTCGATGGAGTGTTTTGTGTTTTAGCTATCCTCTTTAACAAATCAATTAAAGATAGTCCACACAGTTTGTTATTTATTAACCCATTCCTGCATCCTATACTCTCTCTGTACTGCAGTTTGATCTGAAAACAAGTTTCAATGGCGAAAGACTTGTCAGTCACCATACATGTAGCCTAAAATAATTCTTTCTCTACCTAGCTATGTTTCATCACTCACAGTAAACATCTCACGTGTTCATATCCGCTTATTAGTTTATAAAATCTCAGGTCAATGACCTTAATGTATTGGGTATTTTGGATAAATTCATTGGCCATGGGAAAGGGTTGACCATTCCAAGTCCTATGACACCTCAGTTCACCCTCCCTGATGATTAGTTTATAAAATCTTAGGTCGATGATCTTGCTGTTTTGAGTCTTTTGGGTAAATTCGTTGTTGGTTGTTGGCCATGGGAAAGGGTTGACCATCCTGAGTCCTATGACATTTCGAACTTTAGTTACCAAATATCATTGTCACTGACATGAAGTTTGGTTACACCGGGTTAGGTTATAATATGTTACATTAGGTTAGGCGAGCTAAGTGTGACGTCATGGTCAATCTTAAAACAGGTCTAAACGAGTAGAACACGCCACGTGACAAGGTTAAGTTAGGTAAAGTTAGTTTATGTTAAGTGAGCTGAGGTTAAGCCTTTAAATATTCCCTCTGTCACTGACAACTAGCAGCGAACGTTCGGTCTTAATAGGGCGGTAATCAAATCTAACCTTCAAATTTAGCTTCACACACCATTGTCAAGTTGTTGCAACTTTGGTTATCAAATATATCATTGTCACTGACACCTAGCAGCAAACGTTCGGACTTAATAGAGCGGTAATCAAACCTAACCTATAAATTCAGCTTCACACACCATGGTCAAGTAGTTCCAACTTTGACTATCAAATATACCATTGTCACTGACATCTAGCTGTGAACATTGGAAAATATCACTCTAGCTGTTTAAAGGATATTAGAGGCGGTACTTACCTTTAATAATTTATCAACTGTTGCCAGTGATTGAACTAGGTACAGGCATCTGCTAACCTATAGGTACGCCAATTATCTGAAAACAAATAAATCAATCAATCAATAAATACATTTCAATCAATAACTTCAACATCAATTAGTAATAAAAGACTACAATCCATTAATAATAAGTACTTACCGTGCAAATAATATAATGATTTTCCACCAAAAGGCTTCTTGCAACGGTTGAGCAGTAATTGAGCACTGTTCACTCGTAGTGAGTATTAAAGACACTTAGTAGGGAAATATATGACACCTCAATTATATAGGCTTACATTGCTCGAGTCAGCAGTTTTTGCAGATCATTGCAATTCCTTCCCCGTACACCTGCGAGTCCAAAGTGCACTAGGAACACCAACGCGGTATCAGATTACTGCTGACATTGCATCATCCATTGTCAAGATGAACACCTGCGGTTTCAAATTACTGTCGAGTTAGTCATAACAGCAGCAGTGCACTCTCTGCAACATGACACCGGAAATAAGTCAGCTCATTGCACGTACAATCTCCCTAGGTTTATCATCTTAAGAACATTTATGATTCTCTTTCAGCTACATTTGACATGCTAGAACACATCCACCCACAAAGTTTTGCATTTAGGCTCCTAGGCCTGTCCTCAAGTTGCATGTGCCCCGTGTACTAGTGTGTATGCATTAGCCCCTGTTCTAGAACAAATGTACTCACCCGTATGGTTCTGGGTTAGTCCGGTTCGGTTCCAGTTCAGTTCGGTTCCGCTTCGGTTCGGTTCCAGTTTAGTTCGATTCGGTTGCAGTTAGGTTCGGTTTGGTTCGGTTCCGGTTAGATAGACCAGACTAGGCTAGGTTAAGCTATGCTCAATATCTTTATTTGAAAAGCGCACCATTCATGTGGGGTGTGCACAGAGCAAAATTTTCAAAAATGTGTAGTTAGGCCCTTTGGCAAAATTTGGAAACAATAATAAATGGTGGACTGCAAAGGGGACTTCACCGCCAGTAATTTGATACCTCATGGGTCCAAATCGGACCGTCTATGACCGCCATTTTGAATTTCTTTAAAACCTTTTGATCACACCTCGTAGGTTAGCTTAGGTTAAGTTAAGCTATGGCCGCCATCTTGTTAGGTGAGACTAGATTAAGTTAAGCTACGGCTGCCATCTTATTAGGTTAGGCTAGGTTAAGTTAAGCTACGGCCGCTATCTTGTGTGGAGGAATGTGGATGAGGAGGAGGAGGTGGGGAGGTGGCGGTGGATATAAAACTGCTAAAAAAACACTACTTTCCATAACATGTCTCCACTTATAGTATAAAATAAGGCTCGAAACAAAACATATACAAATATAAATGTATTAATAAAAACTAATATTACACTTAAACAATAAATAACACCCAAATATGCATTCCCTTTCACGCCACTGAAGTTCTCAAAACTCCGCACATACATACTAACATTCCTGGTTACAATATGTAAAGACTCTGCCATTTAGAAAAGCATAAAATAATAAAAACAATGAACAGGAAATTTATCGAGTCAGGCATTCCATTTAAAGATGCTTGACATTCTTTTACGCGTGCCTCCTGCATAGCTGGACTGGACATTATATAATAGCTCTGACACGGTCGCGAGACCTGTCCCCTCACACGGCTGCAAAAACTCGTTCCATTTAAATCTCCGACCTTGCCTCTCTAACGGCATGTGCTTGTATCACACCTGTTGAGGTTGTCTGCACCTGTTGATGTTGTCTGCACTCAACACGTAAAATACGTAAATCTAACTCCCTTGAAACACACCGTATTTCCAAACAGTCCGTTATACAAAACTCTCTATAATAAAGGATTTCTCGTTCAAACACATTCATACTTCTTAATATTCTTGCTAACATTCGCTTGGATGGTTCATGACCGATGAAGCCTTCACACACACAACAATCATCGCTATCGTAAACACTCACTTTAAAAACATATACTCTTCCTAACTACTGACAATATCAAAAACATGTATAAATTATTATTATTATAAATAATGAAAACCCTCAATTAAAAAATGAAAAATGTTATATACACTATCTACACATGTCTATCGTTGCAAAGTTTAATTTATAACGATATTACTTGGTTAATATAATTATTAACACTTTCTCTAGTATATAATTATCATCTTCTATACTTTCAAATATAAAAGTGCTATACCATCATGGTCAAAATTATGTTATTTGTCATTTTCAGTTTAAATATGACCAATCAACAAAGTTGAGTTCATATTATTATTATAATAATTCGAGGTTAATATAATTTACAATAATAGTTTAGTGGACAAGGATTTGATAACGTTTCCCGACACTTTTCCGACTATTCCCGACATATATGTCGTAGATATTTTCACAATTAGGAGTATTCAACTACTCACACAACAATGCTACAACTTCCTCTCACAACAGTACTTCATTATTACAATACGGCAATACCCTCGTATTTCAACACTATATCATCGTAGACTCCACAATATATACGGTAAGAATCCCTCGTATAACCAATGCACAACCTCAATAAAATCAACTTCAATTGATTCCAACAATTAGACAACAGTACTAGGGTTACTTCCTTCCTAGCATTTATTTATCCTTGTTCCAATCAGCTGCTTACATGTTTACAGCAATATCTGTTCCAAAGACACACTTATCGTTCTCAAAACGATTATATTGAAAGATCTCAAGGGTTTACTCAGCGCCGTTACTTTATTTATTTATTTATTTATTTATTTATTTCTTGACGGTACACAACAGGGCTCAGTGTGCGCCCCAATAACAGTGCACCTACAAAGTAAAATACACTTTCTGATATTTGTACATTTAGTATTAATATCTAAATGTAATTATTAAAACTAGGAAGTTAACACAGATTGAAATGCATAGTAGTAAAAAGCTTAATCTAAAGGTAATATAAAAATTAAATCTAAATTTTACCTAATGTCAAATATATAAAAAGCAGGTTTTGAAATTATTATATCGTTAACTAAAAGGTAACATTGATAACTAGGGTAGCCTACAGGCCTATCCACATATATACATTGTTGATTCTCTTTTGTGTGATAATTTTATTTCAAGTATGAATTAGAGTGACTGGGTTATAATTTCCAAGAACGGTCTAATTGAGAGACAGAAATCTAGTTTCCAGTTTACACGAACCGCATCGTTGTAAATACTGCAAAGCCTCCATACAGGTGAATTATTATGTGAAGTAGTATTGGTTATATCATTTTTGAATGTTATAGTTGATCTTGTAGTAAAGCGAGGGATGTTGAAATTTAGGAGCGATAGGAAAAATGAGTTATCAATTTGACCGTTAATAATTTTATAAAGGAATTTCATATCATTCACTTGCCTTCGAGACTCCAAACTAGCCATGCCGAAATTCAACAAAAGTTCACCGTAGGGTACCATGTGTGGGTAATTGCCCGTTATTTTGAGGTGTAAATATCTGAGGAATTTCTTTTGAACTTGCTCAATGGATTTAATGCATGTTTTCTGCCAGGGACTCCATACTTGGCTGGCGTACCTGAGCTTGGATCTCACCATGGCAATATAAAGGTTTATGCAGGTACTGGTCCTAATGAATGGCTTAGTGTTTCTTATTATAAACCCTAACATGCGGTAAGCATCCCCGACTGTCTTTTGCACATGACAAGTGAAAGCAAGCTTCCTAGATCTTTCTTCTCGCTTACTGTTTGCAATGACTGAGGTCCAATTCCATAAACAAATGTGATTGGGTTCTTCTTACATGTAAAGGTCATAACAACACACTTCGGTACATTTAAGTATAATTTGTTTTCTATACTCCATTTGTGTATATTATTTAGGTCATTTTGTAGTAGAGTGCAGTCATTAGCGGAAGAAATTGATTTAAAAATTTTGAAGTCATCTGCATATAAAAGACTATTTGAGTGTACTATACAACGTGGCAAATCGTTTATTATTGCTAGAAAACTCAGAGGTCCAAGGTTCGAGCCTTAGGGTATTCCGGAATGAATTATGTATTCCTTTGAGACAATTTTCTGGAACAAAGCAAATTGTTTCCTCTCTCTGAGGTAGGAGCTGAATAATTTGAGTAATGGGTGGGAGAATCCCAAAATACACAATTTGTTAAGAAGGATATCATGATTTATTGTGTCGAACGCTTTCTCAAAATCTGTAAATATGACATTTGTCCTCCTTTATCTAACTCTTTAGATATAATTTGAGTAAAATTAGTTGCATTTGTCACCGTAGATTTCCTGGATAGTAAACCATGTAGGTTATCTGTTACGAGCGGTCTGAGAAATACTGATATTCTTCCGTGCAATATGAATTCAAATACCTTGGCTACTTCAGATAAAATAGATATAGGACGGTAGTTATAAATTAGTGATGGATCTCCCGATTTTAGTATAGGGCAGACGCGAGTGATTTTCCAGGCGTCAGGGAACGTAGAAGTTTGTATGGCTAAGTTAAATATAAAGTGCAACGGGTCCCTGAGACTTTCAGCACATCATTTCACTACATACGGTGGAATATTATCAGGACCAGCCGACGACTTAGTTTTTTTTAAATGCATTTCCAACCTCTTCCTTTGAGACAAGTTTTATGTGAAGGGTGTTGGGAGTATTCGAATTGCCGGCTGGGACTTTGTATTGGGCTGACTGAGAGTCATAAACTGATTTGAAATATGTCGCAAAACCTTCAACAATGGAATCACCCCTGTCCAATTCTTCATTCTTATATTTAAAGGTGTCGCATGTGTTCCTATTTTTTTCTTGTTTTAAATAAACGTCCAAAATTTCTTTGAGTCCCGGCTAATGTTTTGTTCAATATTACGGATATATTTCTTATAAGATAATTGAATGTCATCAATTACCATGTCTATACATTTCATAAATATAAAATATTCATTACTCCATACTGATCCTTGCTTGGAAGTTACACTGCTGCAATACTACATTGGCAAATAACGTAGTGTTACATTTGTGTATTAATAACAACTCGTTTATTGAAGGGTCCAATAATAATCAATCACGACGGGATGAGATTCTATCTAGCTTTCCCTAATGTCGGATGAATTATCTTCCAAGAAGATATGTCTCAAAATGTTACATATAATGAAGGGCATAGCCTTCCTTCAACAAAATTGGGTTTGTCAACGCCAGAATATATCTGCATTCTATACAAAGAATGTTCATTAGTTCTTGACTTCACATCGTATTCATGAAGAATATTACTTGCCAGATCGGCGAACTGTTTAGAATAATAGGTGATATTTCACAATATATCACTTGTAGATCTCTTCTCCTAACTAATATTCTTCATACTATAAGAATGCCCAATTCATGTTACTCAAAAATGAATTTACTGAAAAGTCCAAGACAAAATGTCTGAAATCTTGATTCAAAAAACGAAAATCGTCGAATATTAACTTCATAAAAATTTTCCTAGAGGAAAATAAATTATCAAAGATTACAAGCTGAATCGTTGAATTTCACAAGCATAAATGACTAATGACCATCACATTATACGATCCTGTAGAATAAACTTAATAAAAACATAGAAGTGAAAATACATGAATAAAATATGGGGAAAAGTTGCTCACAAATGCCGTCATAGAAACTCAAACTACATAATAATGTAAAACAATTCTACCTTTGTCTTGTAGACTGATGAAGTTCATATTAGATATTCGAAAATACCTAGGTGTTACATCTTTCCACGTATGACATTGTCGAAATCAAATCCGTTCCACGCCAGTGAGCGAACAGCGACCTGGGGAACGGAAGTATTTCCTTCCCGGCAAACACTGGTCTCCTCCTGACATCGAACCTCGTCTCTCGAACATGGATGCCACGTCTCGAACAATCATCGGACCTGGTCTGCGGTATCTTCTGTCTTCCGAACGACGAATTTTCATTTGCCGACACCATCCGAATCTCCCTCATCATTATCGAGCAATGAATGCGATATAGTGTCTTCGTTACAAATAGCATTTGTAAGATGTACTTCGATTTACTATCGTAGATGTTAATGTTCATTTGGTTGGTTAATGAAATATCATAGTTGCTCATAGTCAAGAATAAATGTACTTGAAAATACATTAAATGTACTGGATGGAAATGTACATAAAGTTTCATGTTGTGTTGGCATTGCAAACATGCTAGATGTTATACATCTCTCCGTTGTTAATTAGAGTTGCTCCATGTTGTCAACACAACTCTATTTCAGCATACCCCTCTGGCATATAAGTCTTAGTCCATAATCTCAATCATCATCAATGTATTATAATATATTTCCTCTTGATAAATGTTCATAGCCATCATAAAGTTCAAACAATACAAAGTCTCAATGTTCATATAATATCATTGTGCTACTCACTTATTTTCGTATGCCTTATTCTCGCTGCACTAAATGTGATTCTCTGCGGAGACACGCAACTTTCCCTGACAGGTCTAAATTGTTCTAAAACTGTCTAATTCCTCAAATAATTCACTCGAAATCTTTATACACCGTTGCTTTGTAACTATAAGTATATCTTATATATAAAAGTGAAAGTCTGTATGTATGTGAGTGGGTTTGTTCCGTATACAAATATACACCGTTTCACCAATCGCAACCAAATTTTGCATACACATAGTTTAGGACCCAGAAGGAACCGCTGGCTACATGAATTTTTGATAGTCTTTCTCATTCTTCTGATTTCGGTCCTTTTTCACCCAAGGACAGGCTAATCAAATCATAAAATATACTCATGAAGGAATGGCAAGGCAGATAGTTTCCATGGCAACATAGCTCAAGTCGAGACACGGCCGACTGGATTCGAGTTGCGCTCTGCACTACCGGTATAGAAAATGAGGATCTTTACTTAAAATCCCGTTAGTTACTCAACTGCTCACACAGCACTGTCAACCGAGTATAGCATAACAAAGACTTGACACTATCTACTAGATATTTGTCAAATACTACTCACTCACTCACTCACACATTCATCACGAAATCTTAGAAACCACCCAACGGATGGGAATGAAATTTGGTATGCAGCTTTCTCAAGGGCTGCAAACGCCCACTAAGAAAGGATTTTTGGATATTCAGGTTCTAAAAGGGTGTTAAGGGGGTAGTCCTGCATTTCATTGAATAGCAATATTCCCGATTGGTTTCATTGGGGGATGTGATACTCGGCATGTAAACAAATCATTAAAAATAAGAAGACACGCGACTGAGGGTTTTTCGATGTGGTGTATATTATGAGGTGAAAGGGGTGAAAAGTGGGGGTTGAAAGATTCCTAACGGAGCCTGTATCTCTTAACCGACATAGGCGAGGAGTTTGAAACTCAGCGGAAAAAAATCAGCATAAAAATAAGTAAATAGGTGTTTGACCGTTTTTTCATAAATCCAATTTAAGGGGCCCATGGGGAGGGGTGAAATTCAGGGTAAAAAGCAGGAAAGAAAGTGTCCTAGCCGATTGACTCACTCGCTCTTCAAACTCACGGGGAAAAACTGCTTAAAAATAAGTATATAATATATACATATTATGTATTCGACAGTTTTTTTGATAAATCAAATTTAAGGGGTTCATCGGGAGGGGTGAAATTCTGAAGAAAAAAAATTGAAAGAAAATGTCCTGACTCACTCACTCACTCATCATCGCCCAGCCAAAAATATTGAAGTTGGAAACGTGTCATTTTCGGGATATGCTCGTTGTATGTCAAAAGCATAAACTAAGGGAGGATTTTTGAATATTCAGGTTCTAAAGAGGTCTTAAGGGGGTTAAACCTGCATTTCATTGAATGACAATAGCTCACGAGTGGTTTCATTTGAGGATGTGATATTCGGCATATAAACTAATCATTAAAAATAAGCAGACATGTGTCTAAGGGTTTTTCGATGTGGTGTATTATTATGAGGTGAAAGGGGTGAAAATTGGGGGTTGAAGGATTCCTAACGAAGCGTGTAGGCCTATCTCCTAAACGACAAAGGCGAGAAATTTGAAACTCACCGAAAAATGAGCTTAAAAAATAAGTAAATCGGTGTTCCGCCGTTTTTTCATAAATTAATTTAAGGAGCCAATGGGGTGGGGTGAAATTCTGGGGGGAAAAGGAGAGAAAGTGTCCTAACTGAATAACTCTCTCACTCATCAATCTCAGGGGAAAAAGACAGCTTAAAAAATAAGTTAATAGGTGTTCAAGCGTTTTTTCATCAATCCAATTTAAGGGGCCCATGGGGAGGGGTGAGATTCTGGTAAAAATAATTGAAAGAAACTGTCCTGTCTGACTCACTCACTCATCACGCCTAGCGAAAACTATTAAAGTTAGAAACATGAAATTTTGGGAATATGTTCGATGTATGTCGAAAACGTCAACTAATGAATGATTTTTTATTCGGGTTTTAAAGAGGTGTTAAGGGGGTAAACGTGCATTTCATTGAATAACGATATCTCATGAGTTGTTTCTTTGGGGATGTGATATTCGGTATATAAGCTAATCATTAAAATAATCAGACCTATGTCTAAGGGTTTATCGATGTGGTGTATATTATGAGTTGAAAGGGGGTGAAAATTGGGGGTTCAGGGATTCTTAAAGGAGTGTGTATCTCTTAAACGACATAGGAAAGAAGATTGAAATTCGGCGGGAGAAAACAGCTTAAAATATAAGTAAATATGTGTTCGACCGTTTTTTCATCAATCCAATTTTAAGGGGCCCTTGGAGTGGGGTGAAGTTCTGGGGGAAAAAACAGGAAAGAAAGTGTCCTAACTCACCCACTCATCAAACTCAGGGGGGAAGAACAGCTCAAAAATAAGTAAATAGGTGTTTACCGGTTTTTTTATAAATCCAATTTAAGGGGTTCATGAGAGGGGTGAAATTCTGAAAAATAATTGAAAGAAAATGTCCTGACTTACTCACTCATCATCCCCCAGCCAAAATTTTTGAAGTTAGAAACATGACATTAAGGGGCTATGTTCGCTGTATGTCGAAAACGTCCACTAAGGAAGGAATTTTGGATATTCAGGTTCTACAGGGGTGTTAAGGGGGTAGACTTGCATTTAATTGAATAAAAATATCTCCCGATTGGTTTCCTTTGGGATGGGATACTAGGCATATAAACTCATCATTAATAATAAAAAGACACATGTCTGAGGGTTTTTCGATGTGGTGTATATTATGAGGTGTATGTGTGAAAAGTGAATGTTGAAGGATTCTTAACGGAGCAAGTATCTCTTAAAAGACAGAGGCAAAAAGTAAGAAACTCAGGGAGAAAAATCAGATTGAAAAAGTAGTAAATAGGTGTTCGATCGTTTTTTAATCATAAATCCAATTTAAGGGGCTCATGGGGAGGGATGTAATTCTGGGGAAAGAAGTCCACTAAGGAAGGATTTTTGGATATTCACTCATCATCCCCCAGCAAACCTATTGCAGTTAGAAACTTGAAAATTTGGGGATATGTTCGTTGTATGTCGAAAACGTCCACTAAGGATGGATTTTTTGATATTCATATTTTGAAGGGGTGTCAAGGGGGTTAAACTTGCATTTCATTGAATAACAATATCTCACGAGTTGTTTCATTTGGGGATGTGATATTCGGCATATAAACTAAGCATTCAAATTAAGCAGACATATGGCTAAGGGTTTATCGATATGGTGTATATTATGAGGTGAAAGGGGAGAAAATTGGGGGTTGAAGGATTCTTAACGGAGCGTGTACTGTATCTCTTATTCATCATAGGCGATAAGTTTGAAATTCAGCGGAAAAAGCAGCTTAAACATAAGCAAATAGGTGTTCGACCATTTCATCATAAATCCAATTTAAGGGGCCCATGGGGAGGAGTGAAATTCTGGGGGGGGGGGAGAAACAGGAAATAAAGTGTCCTAACTGATAGACTCACTTACTCACTCATCAAACTCAGGAGGAAAACAGCTTTAAATAAATAAATAAATAGATGTTCGACCATTTCTTCATAAATCCAATTTAAGGGGCCCATGGGGAGGAGTGAAATTCGGGGGAAAAAACAGGAAGAAAGTGCCTAACTGATTGACTCACTTACTCACTCATCAAACTCAGGGGGAAAACAGCTTTAGATAAGTAAATAGGTATTCGACAGTTTTTCTTTCATAAATCCAATTTAAGGGGTTCATGGGGAGGGGTGAAATGCTCAAAAATAAATGAAAGAAAATGTCCTGCCTGACTCACTCACTCTTCATCGCCCAGCCAAAATTATTGAAGTTAGAAACATGAAATTTTGGAGACAAGTTCGTTGTATGTCGAATACGTCCACTAAGGAAAGAGTTTTGTATATTCAGGTTCTAAAGAGGTGTTAAGAGGGTAAACGTGCATTCCATTGAATAACAATATCTCATGAGTGGTTTCATTTGGGGATGTGATACTTGGCATATGTACTAATCTTTAAAAATAAGCTGACACATGTCTAATAGATTTTTGATGTGGTGTATATTATGAGGTGAAAGGGATGAAAAGTGGGGGTTGAAAGATTCCTAACGGAGCGTGTATCTCTTAAACGACATAGGCTAGGAGTTTCATTTTCTCCGAGTTTCAATCAGCTTAAACATAAATAAATAAATAAATAAATAATTAAAATAAGTAGGTGTTCGACCGTTTTTTTTTTCATAAATCCAATTTAAAGGGCCTATGGGGAGGGGAGAAATTCTGGAAGAAAAACATCCATTAAGGAAGGATTTTTGGATGTTCACTTTCATCGACCAATCAAAACTATTAAAGTTAGAAGAAGGGGATATGTTTGTTGTGTGTCGAAAAAGTCTACTAAGGAGGGATTTTTGGATATTCAGGTTCTAAAGGGGTGTTAACGGGGTTAAACCTGCATGTCATTGAATAACAATATGACACGACTATGACGCGAGCGAAGCGAGGCAAAAAATGAGATGGTGTGTGTCTGTGTATTACTCAATCTCGCAAGAACCACTGGTCCGACTTACATGAATTTTACATGGAAGTAGCTGATTTACCTGGTTAACATATAGGCTACTTTTGATTTCAATACTTTGCGCTATTTAAAGATGGCGACCATTTTTGTGACGTCACTACACCCTTTGGTTTCAAACTTTCTTATTTACATTTCAAATAAAAAGTGAACGCTAAGAAATAGCAAACTTTTGATGGCCTATACGAGGTTTAAAATTACATTTTCTATCCGAAAGGTATCTCCAACGGTTAGCGAGTAAAACCTAAATTTGTGCTATAAAACACGGTGAACGCCGGTGTGGACAAAACGTTCCATCCTTAATCTCCCTCTGCGCAGCACCTCGCCTATCCCCTGTTTTAACTGTCACTTTCACATTTTAATTTATTTATGACGCGTAGCGAAGCACGGGTACTTCAGCTAGTACTGTATACAATTTCCTTTCATAAAAGTCGAACACTTGTTCGCTATTGACTTATTTTCCCTTCGCTAAACTTCGCCTAGTTTAAGAGCGAGGCTCTCACTAAATGCTGGCCGTGATCGGCACCGTACTTCGAGTAGCGTCTAACCGCACTCCGTAAAGTATCCACGGGAATGAACTGTCCCGGATAATACGTCTTCACTCTCCAACGTTTCCCAGAATAAGAACACTTCCTCGAGTCATCTCCAATCCAACTCGGCTTATTGTCGACGCCATTGTTCGTCCCGCGTAGTTAATGGCGCGCACTAGTAATATGCTTATTACAGTGAATTTCTTCCCTTTTGCGACTTCTAAATTTGTACTATTGTCTTCTCTACATTTTCTTGATAATTGCAATGGAACAAAATTGTTACATAGGGCTTAAATGGAATAGTTAATCACATTAAATAGGTAAAATCCATATCTGCTTCCATAAACCCTCCTCCTTCATTGGCCGTAGGCATATATCCAATAGTATATTTTATAACAATAAATTAGTAATATTTCGCGGTTTATTCTTGTTGCTAGGCACTTTCCAATGTCCTTGCGTATTCTCGAACGTCTGAAATCACGTGACTGGTTTCTCCCCCCGCTTGTCTTCGCTCACATAACTCGCCTTGAGCCAATTTCCAGCATTTATATTGCAATGTTAAACTGTATCATGGGGCTCGAAAAATATCATCACTTTCGTAGTTTAGCATTCAAATTTCGGGCGCAATACCAAGCGTAGGGTGTAATTTAACGTGAACGATAAACAAATATGGGTTTATTTGTAAGTACAGTGGCAGGCAGCTATTTCAAGTCTCATTTCATATAAATTCACTTGTAATACATGAATCGTTGTTGTTATCAACATGATTGCGGAATGTGTAAATAAATAGAACACTGAATAAGAATAAGAATATTTATATAGACAACAGTTTAAGAGCTTTTCTGAACGAAAATGCTGCCCGTGGTCTAATAAAATCCTGAGAAACACTGCCATAGACCATCTCTGGGGAATTTTCGGCGGTGACTTCGTGCCAGTACAAAACAAGAAACATCTCTATTTGTCTTTCGTTCAACCCTCCTAGAAACACGAAGAACCCCTCATCATCAAATATGTGTGGAACTTGGGAGGCTATGATGAAGATACTGACAGTCACAGCTAGCAGTGGAGGCTGTCTTCAAGGGTGGACCATCAAAATGTTCAAAGCCACAGCTACCTGGGAGGGAGGCATCAAGGTGGGAGGAGGACCAACATCATATTGACAGGGCAAGCAGTGAAGGTCACTCCAAGCCTCATGTGAGTGTTCGGACACTTCTGATCTCTTAACTTAGATATACAATATAAATCCTACGCGTTCTAGAACACACATGTCTCATGGGCCAGGCTAGGATTTGACTGGGGTTATCATTTCCAGGGCGTGGTATAGATCGCGATACATTTCCCTATAACAGTCCCTTAAAAACAAAATGGCGGCGTTTATAATGTCATGGACGACGTTATGAAAGATACTCGATATTTTTCTACAAAACTTATAGGGAACTCCCGGGGAATACGGGGTTTTGGTTGGTGGAAATATAAACAGAAATTTGCATTTACAATATCCCTTCGAAGCGCGACACACATCGAAATTTTCGCAATTACCTAATATTTAGAAAATATTGGCATTTTAGCTTATACTTTCAAAATATGTATCTCCATCTTTACTTGACCTATATTGGATATCTGGTAATGATCCAGATACACATCTCATTTCGAAGTGTTACCGTAAATTGCAACAAATTGCATGTGTATCGGGATCTTTTCCAGATATCCTCTGTGATAGTGAAGTTACGTTGGGCATACTGAACCCATATGCCATAGGGTCCATGGATGGTCGAATCCATGTATTTGGGGAAGAAATGAAATAAACGTACAGTTTCTAATGTAACTTAGAGAAAGATCAAGCTAGGAGGCTATTATAAGGTTGTGCAACCAGCGAGGACCAGGTGTTCAAGAGATGAGATCACCCCTCTTAACATTCAGAAGGGAGCTAGTCATGAGTATTAATAACCGAGTGGAAATTTCCTACGAATAGACAAGGAGGCCTGAATCGGAAATCGAGCTGAGTTGGCTGGAAAACGACAACACCGCTTATGCGCCAGAAGAGGAATAATTAAAATTAACACGTTTACGAGCATAAAAATGAGTAAACAAGTACAGTACAGTGAATCATTTCGAATGAGAGATTTTTGTGTTAAGAAAAACCATTTAATAATTGCCCAGGAAAAAACTGCAAACGCAAGAAGACGTCATCGGGGAATTACCAAGGCGTGTGTAGTGGGGAGAGCACAAAAGAACAGCAACACCCACACAATTGAGGACGAGAAATTAATTAATATCTCCGAATTGCACGATCGATTCTTATGCGCAATAAGATTATTTGACATTGAGAAGACGAGCTTTTGGAAGGTATAAGTTTTATAATTGTGCAACTATTATTTTAGAAGTTGGGCACGGAAAGGGCTAGAGTTTTATCTTTTTGTAGCGAAAAGGTATATAACTCCTGGCCTCACCAAGCCAATCATGCAGTCATTCCGACAGCCCGTGAGGGGCGTAAGGCTACATCACAGCACATGCAGTCTCGAACAGCCCGAGGGGGGCGTTGCTACGCATCACGCAGTATTAATCCGTCCAGGGGACGTGACGCTGGATCTTCAGCACATGCAGTCTCAAACAGCCCGAGGGGGTGTTACTACGCATCAGTACCAGCAGATCTAAATAGCCCGAGGGGGCGTTGCTACGCATCAGTATTCAGACAGCCGTGTGGGGCGTCACTCTGCGTTACATCGAAGACAGTTTACCAGTACTCCGTGAGGGGAGAAACGCTGTATTACACCGCAGAATTAATATCCGATAGCCAGAGGCGTCGCAGTATTAACAAATTGCTTACCTCCATAGGGAGTAGTCAAGAAGAAAATTTAAAGTATCGCCGTGTTAAAAGATTAGGAAAATCCTAGTTACAGGATTTAGGTCCGAAAGTACACAAGTTACAGGGAAAAGGTTCGTAAAATATAGTCAGAGCAGGCTGCGAACGTTGGATTTAAGGCGATAGGTCTTTAAATAGACGGACGAATAAATCATAACGTACGGACGTACCGTAACAGAAAGATAAACAGTTATCTAAATTAAAGAACCCAAAGAGGGAAGAACAGAGTAAGGTTCGTAACGTATCTCAGAAAGTAGGAGTGTTAGAACCGATTAAATAAAGAGGAACGGAGATCTCGGTCCGAACAGACTTTCGCTAGGATCGATAAACCAGATCTACAAGGGAAGCCGTTCAAGCTAGAGGAATAGCCGGTCATCCAGAATAGGATTTGAAGAATTAGGATTCCAGGGAACAGTAGATGTTTCGAGACTTTCGTATTCTGCAGGATAGGAAGCCGACATTAAATAAATTTCACCCTTGGAAACGGGAATTAAGAGGTCACGTGTGGTAGGCTAAGAAATACGGCCTAGTGATCAAGAATTGTGAAAGTGTAGATTTATCAAGATTGTGTGTTAAATTAATATTTTTTAGTGTTTATTGTGTGTTATAAAGGAACACACTAGTGTATTAAAAATGTCGTCAATGTTAAGTGTATTAAATATGTGTCAAGAAGTGTTTGTAAATAAGATGAATTTAAATAAGATGGACTAAAAATTCAAAGTGGGCCAAAATGAGACACCGCACAAGAATAAAGGTCGTGGGATGACCTTAAAAGAAACATGTAAGTAATAAATTTCATTTTATTTTGGTGTCAGGGAATAATTGTGTACAAATCCACCGGAGTTTTTGAGTAAAAGGGATGTGTTTTAATAAATAAATGCTGAATAACCAAGAACGCGGTCTGATCAGAAATAGAAATTTGAGAGATTATAAATAATTGTGTAGAGAATAATTCCAATAGAGAATGAAAAGCTTATAAAATGTTAATGTATTTAATAAATGTCATAAGAGCAAGCGAAATATCAGTAATTATCGTGAAAGATATTTAAATAAAATAAACTTGAGATATGAAAGAAATAGCTTTTGAGCTTGTGTAAAGAATAAAGATATGAAATAATAATAATAATAACCAAGTAAGGAAATATTAAATAAAGATCAAATAAATTGATGTGAACATAAGAGCGTTAAAGCCTTAATAAAAAGTATAGACATGATGTTTAAATGCATGGTCTTAAAAGGAGAGAAAGTTATTGTCAAAGGAAAGAATAATAGAAAAATTGAAATGTGTATCAATTGTTAATATGATATTATCAGTTCTTTGGACGACGCTAGGCTTAAAAAATATGTATAGCGCAAAAGGAGCGCATTAAAGTTAAATGTCACGCTAGGAACGCGTAAAAGTTAATGTACTTGGCAAATTACTTATGAGAGGTAGTTGATTGTCGCGAATTGAGATATGGTATAAGTCCTCTATTTGTGACGTAGTATCACGAGGCATTGTGTATGTATTTGAAAGGGAGCAAATGTATGGTATTGAGCGTAGGTCAATTAGCTTTTAGCAGACCCTAAATCGCATTTTGTATAGTCCTCTATAAGGGAAAGGTTCCCGAGGCATGTGAAGAGATTCGAACTCAGAATCCTCTTATTTTGAAAGCCCCTTTATATTTCGTCGTTAATTACTCTTCCACAATCAATGAGGACCTTTCATAATTAATATACGCCAAGATTACGAATGTGGTTTATAAACCCAATAATATTGTTGTATTATACACGAAGAATAAAAAGCCAGGTCTCCACAAGGAACTGAGAATGGAAGGTTTGTGTTTTGTAAAGTATTTAAAGAGAGCTCTAAGCTTGAGCCAGACGGGAAGGAACCCGCATAGTCATAAATAACTATCATGTTTCACGGCTAGACCCTTGGAGAAGGAGGGTGTCTCGAGGCCGTCTTGTCAGAAGTAATGAATACACCAGGAGTATTTAAAGTTGTTAACGACCCGGGCGTTGAACCGAGGTCCTTGTAGATTGATATTTCCGCTTGCCTGTTCAGATCGTAGTTTCCTTATGTGATAATGGTCTTATAAGACGTAAGAGATAAATAATAATCCCTATTGTAATGTGTATGGAAGTAGGATTCCACGAGTTAATTGAAGACAACTAGGTTTCGGGAGTAACTGTAGTTTTTTGACTGTGTCAAGTATCTTCATACTCTGGAGTACACAAGAAATTTCCTGATTACCTTAATGTATTTGTGAAACTGAGAGAGATGATAACATCTGAAAATGTGTGAAATGCCCAAATATTGAGTTAAATAATTAACATATAATTATAAAAGGTAATTATACCTTTATTTTTCAAGATTAAGAAAACATAAAAAGTAGTATTTGAGGTGTACAAAGAATGACACCATTATGATGTAAAGCATGGAGCCAAAAGAGCTCGGAGTTATATAAAACTTACAGCTGATGCTTTATGGAAGTAAAACTAAGTAGGAATTGTTGGTTTATATGGAAACCATATGTTTTAATAAAATATTTGTTTTATTTTTTTATTGTGATTCCTTGTTCATTTGGAACAAGTAGATGATTATGGGTCAGTAATTTAATTGTTAAAGCGTTTTCCAACGTTGGGCTTGTATGATTTTATCATACACCTAAAACATTATTCATGGCGCCCAGTACGCAGGGATGAGTTTTCCTAGGGAAAACCCGAGTTTTTCTCGAAAAATCAAAATTTTCATTTTTTGAAAAAAATAGTTTTTCGAAATTTTGAATTTTAAATACTTCCATAAAGGTTTATGAAATTGAATAAAAGTATCAAAAGGGTACGTCGTAGTAAAAACCCGTACCAAAGTAAACTTCTTAAAGAAATTGGGACACAATGATTCAGAGTATCATCTCTCAAGCATGTACTAGTGTGGTGGCATTAGTGGCCCACTGTATTCTAATATGATGTCATTAAGTGAAGAGAGGCGGAGGCTCTCTGAAGATGTAAGGGCCGAGGGTCCAGGTAAAGGAAAAATTACAGATGTTAAGAAGTGCCTGAGGGAGCATTTTAATAAAGAGATGGAGGAAATGATAATGATAAATAATGAAGTTTGGGAGGCCAAGAAGGCAGAAAGTAAAGCTAGAGATAGTCAAGAGAACCTCCAAATAGGTGATAAAGGGTACCCAAATAATGAAATTATAAATGTTTCTGTAGAAAGCATGCGTGCACCTGGAGACATAGTTACACGAAGAGAAGGTAACATGTCTGCAGACAAAAGGGTAAATGTTGAGCCTTTAGAGCTCGGAAAGGAAAAGGAAAATTGTACACCGATTCCAAGGGAAAATGTAATTAATACAGATAATGATAATGATGAAGGTAATTCAAAGTCTCACGTAGTAATGCCGGTTCAAGTAGACTCGGAAAGTACGGGGGAAAAGAACGATAGTTTTCGCGCTCAGGAACAGGAAAAAGTAGAAATGGCGACTTCGGAGGAAGTAAAAGAATTTTTGGATATAATTGTAGAAATACGAGACGAGCACTATAAGATGAGGAGTGAACTTTGGAAATTTAGAGATGTAGACTCAAAGGAGAAAGAGAAAATTAAGGAGCAAAGGGAAGGTATCTCCGAGGAAATAAAGAAGATATCTGAGCTCCGTGAGAGGGCAAGTAAAAATTGGTATACGATACCCAAACAGGAATTAGAGGAATTGTACAAAGAAATCCCTAATGTGAAGGAGTCTTTAAGAGAAACAAAGAAGAAATTTATAGAACGTATGGTAAAAGAAGGAAAGATGTAATTAGTTTCGTGGGAACAGATAAAAAGTTTCAGGGATGAAATTGTGGAAATAAGGGAACAATGGTCGGAGATACATGATAAATGGAATCATATTTGGTGGAATACCTTTTATCCAAAGCCAAATGAAAGTAATTATGTGCAAGAACAGAAAGATTGGATAAGAAAGGAGAAGAATAAGATGCATCAGTTTATAATGAGCATATATGAAGACCAGGATATAATAACTGTTCAGGAGTTAGCTGAATTGAGAAAGGTTAAGATTTTGGAATACGAAGAAATATTAGAGACTGTCCATAAGAAATATGATGAATACATATTAGCAGAGGACCTCAAAGCAAAAGAAATGGCTATCCCAGTCATAAATGAAACAGTTGTCCAGACGGAAGTTGAAAAGTTAGCAAAAAATATAGAAGAAAAACAAGAAGAAGAAATTGTAATGACCACAGTAGAAACTGAGGAAAACCTTGAGATCCTTCCTGAAGAAGACATGGAGATTCAAGAGGAAATAGTAATTCCAGACCAGGAGGACAGCCAAAATGAAATCGAGCTACAAACTGAAGAGACTCATTTTGAGGAAAAGGTCGAGTTGGAAGAACAAGAAATAATCTCAGAACAGGAGATAATAAAAGAATTGATAGTTGAAGAAACGGAAATAATAATTCCAGAAGAAATAGAGAAATTAAATGAAATAAATATAGAAACTATCGTCGAAACACCGATAGAAACTGGGGTTCAAAATCTCACCGAAATTGAAAGAGAAAACCCAGAAGATATTCAGGAGGACCAGGAAGATGAAAGGGCATTAGAAGAAGAGGAAGGAAAATTGAAAGCTCAGATCCTTGAGTTAATGATCAAATGTCAAGATTGCCAAAGAAAGACGAGAGAAATGGAGAAAGATGCCAACAAGAGCCAAGAAGACCTAAAAGAAAAAGATGAGATTGTTGGGAACAATGAAAAAATGAGAGGAGACGTTTCTGAAGAAAATCAGGAAAGAGGAAAACCGCCATTAGTAGTTGGTGTACCAAGAAATGGATACCCCATGGGAACAATGAAAGGAGGTGGAATAACATACGATGCCTTAGAGAAAGAGGATGCCCAGGCATATTTCAGCTGGAAGCTCCGGAAAAAGAAAAGGGATGAATGAAAGGAAAAATGGAAGAAGGGAGATAGAAGAAGAGCACGTTTATGGACAAGGATGAAAGGAAGACGGAGATGGTTCATAAAGCAAAAGAGATACAGAGTGTGGAAGAGAAGGAATAAAACTTATATAGAAATAAGAAAACGAGAGAATATGGGATGTGAGAAAAGAAGAGTAAGGGATGAAGAGAGTCAAAAAGATGCTGAGGTCATAAAGAAAATAGAGCATTATATTAGAGCAATAGAAAGATGTGAAGAAAATGAAGAAAGAACGATGCATTGTTTAAAACAATTGTATAACTTACCGATAAACGTTCAGCATCTGGAAAAGACTGGAGTTGGCAAGGTTGTAAATGGTATGAGAAAAAGAAACGGTTTGGTAGGAGATGTATCCCGAGCCTTGATAAAACTTTGGAAGGAAATGGTAATGGAAGACCAAAGTGATGAAGAAGGATGCGAAAGTGAAGAAACGGAAAGAGATACTATGGAAATAGAAGAAATGAAAGTGACGAAGAATTCGAAGGTGAAGAGAAAGAAGGTGATGAAATAGAAATAGACGATAATGAGAGTGAAGAAGAAGAAGAAGAACAAGAGATGGTGGGATATGAAAGTATGGAATTGACAAACTCCATCATTTATTATCAGAAAGCCATTGAAAGATGTATGGGAAATGAAAATGTTTTGTTGTATTGCCTAAGCATGTTGAAACATTTACCCATAACTGTTCGACAGTTAATAGAAACAAATGTGGTAGAGACGGTTGAATGTATTCACGAACAAGGAGGGGATGTGAATATACGAGCTCAAGAATTGCTTATAAAATGGGAAAATGAAATGATAGAAGATTTAAGAGCCGTAGGAGAAGAAGTTATGGAAATGGGAGATATGTTCGAGGAAGACCCTGAAGAAGAGGAAGAAGAGAATGAGGAAGAAGAACAAGGAGAAATAATAATAACTGGAGACGTAAGATGGAGACATAAAGGATAGGAAAAGGATTATTCCATCATAAGCCGACGAGTTGAGCCATTTGCAACCGTCGAGGAATAAGAGGAATAAAAATATGTGTTTGAAAGACCATCTCCAAGAGAGATAAGGAAGGGGGAAGAAAACCAGAAAGAGTCAGGTGAGGTTAGACTGGGCTCTTTAAAAATCAAATGAAGTGTTACAGACTTGAAGTCTGAGAACTGTAATGATAAAATTACGGGTAAAGCTAGTTGCACCCGCAAGATAAGTTAAATAAGGTCATTAAGTTGAAAATACCTAATAAATAGAGAACAGACCGACAAGAAGTACGTCTTGAGAAAAGAAGAAAAGAAACAACTGTTGACTCGAGTTTGGAGGAGCTCGCCAGACGAGGGGAGAAGTTGTAAACACCGAACGTGACAAGAAATTTATGACCCTGAGTGTAGTCGACCACTAGGGGAAGGAATGAATGAATGGGACTTGTTGAAGACCCAACCTAAACACAGACCAGAGAGGAAAGGAACTTTAAAGAAGTAATTGATTTTATTGAAGAAGAAAATTTCAATATAATAAAGGAAAATGATGAAATAAGGAAACGGGTATGGATAGACCGAACCCGTAAGGAAGAATGAGGTTCTGGGGACTCAAAGTCCAGACAAATAAAGGAGAAAGAAAGGGTAGAGACAGAGCGTACCTGACCTACACAATCACCGGATACGAATTTAAAGAAATAAAAACAACAGTAGATACAGACGACGTTATGATGGCTTCGACGAATAAAGAAATACAAAATTAATTGAAAATAAATTTCCTCAAAAATTTTCGAAAATGTATTTAACCTAAGGAAGGGTGAGATGAACCCATATGCCATAGGGTCCATGGATGGTCGAATCCATGTATTTGGGGAAGAAATGAAATAAACGTACAGTTTCTAATGTAACTTAGAGAAAGATCAAGCTAGGAGGCTAGTATAAGGTTGTGCAACCAGCGAGGACCAGGTGTTCAAGAGATGAGATCACCCCTCTTAACATTCAGAAGGGAGCTAGTCATGAGTATTAATAACCGAGTGGAAATTTCCTACGAATAGACAAGGAGGCCTGAATCGGAAATCGAGCTGAGTTGGCTGGAAAACGACAACACCGCTTATGCGCCAGAAGAGGAATAATTAAAATTAACACGTTTACGAGCATAAAAATGAGTAAACAAGTACAGTACAGTGAATCATTTCGAATGAGAGATTTTTGTGTTAAGAAAAACCATTTAATAATTGCCCAGGAAAAAACTGCAAACGCAAGAAGACGTCATCGGGGAATTACCAAGGCGTGTGTAGTGGGGAGAGCACAAAAGAACAGCAACACCCACACAATTGAGGACGAGAAATTAATTAATATCTCCGAATTGCACGATCGATTCTTATGCGCAATAAGATTATTTGACATTGAGAAGACGAGCTTTTGGAAGGTATAAGTTTTATAATTGTGCAACTATTATTTTAGAAGTTGGGCACGGAAAGGGCTAGAGTTTTATCTTTTTGTAGCGAAAAGGTATATAACTCCTGGCCTCACCAAGCCAATCATGCAGTCATTCCGACAGCCCGTGAGGGGCGTAAGGCTACATCACAGCACATGCAGTCTCGAACAGCCCGAGGGGGGCGTTGCTACGCATCACGCAGTATTAATCCGTCCAGGGGACGTGACGCTGGATCTTCAGCACATGCAGTCTCAAACAGCCCGAGGGGGTGTTACTACGCATCAGTACCAGCAGATCTAAATAGCCCGAGGGGGCGTTGCTACGCATCAGTATTCAGACAGCCGTGTGGGGCGTCACTCTGCGTTACATCGAAGACAGTTTACCAGTACTCCGTGAGGGGAGAAACGCTGTATTACACCGCAGAATTAATATCCGATAGCCAGAGGCGTCGCAGTATTAACAAATTGCTTACCTCCATAGGGAGTAGTCAAGAAGAAAATTTAAAGTATCGCCGTGTTAAAAGATTAGGAAAATCCTAGTTACAGGATTTAGGTCCGAAAGTACACAAGTTACAGGGAAAAGGTTCGTAAAATATAGTCAGAGCAGGCTGCGAACGTTGGATTTAAGGCGATAGGTCTTTAAATAGACGGACGAATAAATCATAACGTACGGACGTACCGTAACAGAAAGATAAACAGTTATCTAAATTAAAGAACCCAAAGAGGGAAGAACAGAGTAAGGTTCGTAACGTATCTCAGAAAGTAGGAGTGTTAGAACCGATTAAATAAAGAGGAACGGAGATCTCGGTCCGAACAGACTTTCGCTAGGATCGATAAACCAGATCTACAAGGGAAGCCGTTCAAGCTAGAGGAATAGCCGGTCATCCAGAATAGGATTTGAAGAATTAGGATTCCAGGGAACAGTAGATGTTTCGAGACTTTCGTATTCTGCAGGATAGGAAGCCGACATTAAATAAATTTCACCCTTGGAAACGGGAATTAAGAGGTCACGTGTGGTAGGCTAAGAAATACGGCCTAGTGATCAAGAATTGTGAAAGTGTAGATTTATCAAGATTGTGTGTTAAATTAATATTTCTTAGTGTTTATTGTGTGTTATAAAGGAGCACACTAGTGTATTAAAAATGTCGTCAATGTTAAGTGTATTAAATATGTGTCAAGAAGTGTTTGTAAATAAGATGAATTTAAATAAGATGGACTAAAAATTCAAAGTGGGCCAAAATGAGACACCGCACAAGAATAAAGGTCGTGGGACGACCTTAAAAGAAACATGTAAGTAATAAATTTCATTTTATTTTGGTGTCAGGGAATAATTGTGTACAAATCCACCGGAGTTTTTGAGTAAAAGGGATGTGTTTTAATAAATAAATGCTGAATAACCAAGAACGCGGTCTGAACAGAAATATAAATTTGAGAGATTATAAATAATTGTGTAGAGAATAATTCCAATAGAGAATGAAAAGCTTATAAAATGTTAATGTATTTAATAAATGTCATAAGAGCAAGCGAAATATCAGTAATTATCGTGAAAGATATTTAAATAAAATAAACTTGAGATATGAAAGAAATAGCTTTTGAGCTTGTGTAAAGAATAAAGATATGAAATAATAATAATTATAACCAAGTAAGGAAATATTAAATAAAGATCAAATAAATTGATGTGAACATAAGAGCGTTAAAGCCTTAATAAAAAGTATAGACATGATGTTTAAATGCATGGTCTTAAAAGGAGAGAAAGTTATTGTCAAAGGAAAGAATAATAGAAAAATTGAAATGTGTATCAATTGTTAATATGATATTATCAGTTCTTTGGACGACGCTAGGCTTAAAAAATATGTATAGCGCAAAAGGAGCGCATTAAAGTTAAATGTCACGCTAGGAACGCGTAAAAGTTAATGTACTTGGCAAATTACTTATGAGAGGTAGTTGATTGTCGCGAATTGAGATATGGTATAAGTCCTCTATTTGTGACGTAGTATCACGAGGCATTGTGTATGTATTTGAAAGGGAGCAAATGTATGGTATTGAGCGTAGGTCAATTAGCTTTTAGCAGACCCTAAATCGCATTTTGTATAGTCCTCTATAAGGGAAAGGTTCCCGAGGCATGTGAAGAGATTCGAACTCAGAATCCTCTTATTTTGAAAGCCCCTTTATATTTCGTCGTTAATTACTCTTCCACAATCAATGAGGACCTTTCATAATTAATATACGCCAAGATTACGAATGTGGTTTATAAACCCAATAATATTGTTGTATTATACACGAAGAATAAAAAGCCAGGTCTCCACAAGGAACTGAGAATGGAAGGTTTGTGATTTGTAAAGTATTTAAAGAGAGCTCTAAGCTTGAGCCAGACGGGAAGGAACCCGCATAGTCATAAATAACTATCATGTTTCACGGCTAGACCCTTGGAGAAGGAGGGTGTCTCGAGGCCGTCTTGTCAGAAGTAATGAATACACCAGGAGTATTTAAAGTTGTTAACGACCCGGGCGTTGAACCGAGGTCCTTGTAGATTGATATTTCCGCTTGCCTGTTCAGATCGTAGTTTCCTTATGTGATAATGGTCTTATAAGACGTAAGAGATAAATAATAATCCCTATTGTAATGTGTATGGAAGTAGGATTCCACGAGTTAATTGAAGACAACTAGGTTTCGGGAGTAACTGTAGTTTTTTGACTGTGTCAAGTATCTTCATACTCTGGAGTACACAAGAAATTTCCTGATTACCTTAATGTATTTGTGAAACTGAGAGAGATGATAACATCTGAAAATGTGTGAAATGCCCAAATATTGAGTTAAATAATTAACATATAATTATAAAAGGTAATTATACCTTTATTTTTCAAGATTAAGAAAACATAAAAAGTAGTATTTGAGGTGTACAAAGAATGACACCATTATGATGTAAAGCATGGAGCCAAAAGAGCTCGGAGTTATATAAAACTTACAGCTGATGCTTTATGGAAGTAAAACTAAGTAGGAATTGTTGGTTTATATGGAAACCATATGTTTTAATAAAATATTTGTTTTATTTTTTTATTGTGATTCCTTGTTCATTTGGAACAAGTAGATGATTATGGGTCAGTAATTTAATTGTTAAAGTGTTTGTAGCGCCATAATTTTTATTAATTAAATATGTTAAAATAGGAATTGATTTTGTTGTTATTTTTGCAAGTGTATCCTCTGATTAATCCAAAATATGTGAGTCACAGAGTGGGGGAACTTACCGCTGCCCCGAAAATTCCGAATTGAGCTACGCTGGTATACTGTGATTGGCATATTTCTTGCTAAAAGGGCACAATACATATTTTACAAATATTAGCTAAAATACCAAAATGTCGATGCCTATCGCCATCTTTACCAGACATCATATAAAGATCAAGTAAAGATGGGGATACATCATATTCATGAAACTGAAAGTCTGTATGTATATGTATATGTGGATTTGTTCTATAAAAATCAACACTGTTCCACCAACATCAACAAAATTTTCATACTCATAGCTTATGACTCTGAAGAAACCATTGGCTACATGAATTTTTGATATTCTTTGTCATTCTTCTGATTACGGCCTTTGGGCACTCGAGCAAAGCCTAATAAAATCAGAAAAAAAAACTGATGAAGGAACGACAAGGCAGGTCGTTTCCATGGCAAGAGTAGCTCAAGACAAGGCCACCAAGTTTCCATCTATCCCTGTAAGTGGCCATTCCACTCAATTTTCTCCGCGGCAACAGTAGCTACAGACATGTCCACCAGGTTTCCATCTACCTCCGTAAGAGACCATGACACTCACTTTTCCAAACGGCAACAGTAGGTCAAGACGTGACCACCAGATTTCCATCTATCTCTGTAAGAGGCCATGGCACTCCATTTTCTATCCAAACCAAGATAAGTACATTATGAATCTGAACTCCATTAAAATCTCAATAGGCTAGGTATATTTTAAAATGTTAAACAGGGGTCGTTGTAGGCAATTGAAATTGAAGAGAGATAAAAAAGGAGTAAATTGGTTAACCCTGCATGTGGAATAACGTTACAACAGCTGGAGATATCATCCAGAAACATAGTATGAAGATCAAATAAGCTTAAATGATTGTGTTGTTGTTGATTAATTTAGAAGCTTCGCAATATCATGCTCATATACAGTAGCCCATGAACTTGAATGTGGATGTAATTTTTCTGATAACATGTGCTACTCTGATGGCTGTAGTAGTGTGTGTATTTTTAATTCAGATGAGGATTGGAAAGGAGGTTACTAAGGCCTTCAGTTAGTAACTGTCCCAGTATTTGCTTCGAGTATAATAGATAACCATTGGCACTACAGCCCATGAAGGGCGAAGGCCTACGAAGCGACCACTGCACAGCCATTTGGCCTGCAGATATTGGGGTGACGCGTGGTCAGCGCATTGGGTCCCCTCGGTGCTTAATCTTGGTTTTCGTGACCGAGATTTGGTTCGAGTAGAAGTGGGAAACCACGGAAAAGAATTACCAAGCTTCACACTAATACACCTGGTCGTCTAAATGATTTCTGCATTTTATGTATAATTTTATTTAATATTTAATCTTTAGGTCACCGAAACCTATGTGACATTTTGGGTCTAATTTTACACTCAGGATGCCGCTGCTGTTACGGAAGATTTTGAATCTTTAACTTATGACGAAATGTATCACGCGCAATTTATTGTATGTAATATCTACTAGAACTGAAGTTTTATACACTCCGTTAAGGTGAGTTCTACTGCTGATATGTTGATGTTTATGTCTTGTTAATCATAATGTCTTTATGCTGCATTTGTTTTATTGTAGACAGTGTTGACTTCTACAACCGTATATTGTATTACAAATCAGAAATACAGTAACTCTTGCGTGATATTGCACATGATCTATGAATAGTATTTGCCTTTGTTATTCGGGTTATATTGTCATTGGTAATGATCCTGCTGTATGACTATGGTAATTTGTAATGGAACCGGATGTTATATTATGAATTTAGTTGATAAGATGTTAATAACATAATTAAACTACGGGCATATATTATTATCCGAAAAGTTTCGGCTGATAAGGACCAACCAGTAAGTAATGATACTTTGCCATAAGAATAGCGGACATTATATAGTTCGATTCTATTGGTTCGGATTTTTTCCCTATGTTTATGTAGTCTACTTATATCAGCCATTTTAGTGCTTCCTGAAAACATTTATTGAATAGCCCAATGTTATATTGCCATGAGTTCTTATCACTCTGGATTGCGGTATAGCATCTTAGAGATTAGTAAGGACGGAATTTAGAGAATTTATACTTGGGACACATGATGAGGAATCCAAAGTACATTCTGCTCCAAGTTATACTTCAGGGTAAAATTGACGGTCAGCGTGGACCGGGTATGAGACGAATAACTTGGAAGGTTAATTTACGACCGTGGTTTGGGCTGACTTCCACGGAACTCTTCAGGATTGCACAGGATAAGAAGGTGTTAGCCATGGTGATAGCCAACGTCCGTATCGGATAAGGTGGAAGAAGAAGAAGTCTCTTTTATCTTACGAAATATTTTAGAGGCTAAGGAAGTCCAATCTGTTCAGGATCTAGGCATCACATTGGACATTATAGTGGGATTATACGCTGCTTAATTTAATTTAACTTTATGTGGATGAGATAATATAAATTATTTTTACATCAATACTGTTCCTTAATATGCTGCTATAGTACACACTGAACTATGTACAGGAATAAGTAATTTCTCATTATTCACGTTATTTGTGCGCCACTGAAAATCATAAGTATATTTGACTCCACAATGATGACATAATTTCCAATCAATGACTAATTTAAATATTATTTCGTATCAAGAAGATAGTTGCTTCATTTGAAAAATAATAGCTATAACTATGTGAACACTGCTATATGACGTCTTAATTACCCCCATTAAATTAAAAAAATAGAAACACTATCAGGGAAGTAATTGTGAGACCGAGTTCTCGTGGAATTGTGTATATACATCCCTTTTTACTATCGGTGCATCCTCTGCTACATTATTGCACTCAACAGTACTTTCCGACTACGTATACACTGAGTTTATATTGCACTGGAGTATCATCAGAGTTGAGGAGAACTATGTTCTAAAATCACTTAGAGGCAAAATTAACATGTATTAATTAACATGTATTAACATGCATGTATCTGTCTATAACATATAAGGACACCTCCCGGGCAACGCCGGGTACAAGAGTTAGTAATTTTTTAACATAAGCTAAAATGCCAAAATTCCGATGTGAATCGTCATCTTTACCACACATCGTATATAGGTGATGTAAAGATGGCGTTACATATTATACAAATATCAGCTAGAATTACAAAATTAGTATGTGTATCGGGTTCTTTGTCAGACCTATATAGGTCAAGTAGAGTAGGATGCATACCTTATACATAAAATCGACAATACGAAAATTTGGAAAACAATGCACATCTCATATCCAAGTGTAATTCTAAATGCCATTCACCAACCCAAAACAATTTATTCCCAGACATTTTCCCATAAGCTAGCCAGGTAAACATTTAGCATCCTTCGTGATGTCATCGATACTTCATCACTGCAGCCATTTTGTTAATAAGGCTTTCCATACATACACGAACCTATCCATGTGCTAACGCCCCAGACCTCCTGGCTTGTAGAACAGGCAGTAATTTACATACATACACTATGTGTTTTGATGTGAAAGGTTATCACTAAAGCTGTGCTTCATCCTCCGACAAATATGCCAGAAGAGTGAACCTGTGTTACCAATAAATTAGGTACTGTTAGCACAGCGTGTGGTGTAGACTTCACATACAATAGATCCCAGGAACTCGCATTATGATTACAATAACATCAGCAACTGCTCACTGCTAAAATAAGATATATTTATATGACAGGACATATAGAACCTATGATCACCTGTTTTTCAAGTTCCGATTTGACTGTCCATTTCTTATCTTCATAATTATCACCACACTCATCCAGCAGAGTATTAGAGGGTAACAGGTCAATTGATTCCTAGAAAGTATTATACAAGTATGAGCCAACGTAAAACATGCAACAGAATAATTTTATTGTACTAAGTAATGTGTAAAAATAAAATATTAAACATCCTGCTTATCTACTATTTGGTAGCTAGTATTAAGTCACTAAACCTTGCTTGTCATGAACATCACTAAGATTGCTATGTTACACGATATACATAATAAATACAACTTACAATATTAGGGAGTTCATCAGTTTGAGACAGCCATTCTGGCTCACTCTTAATGAGTGGTTGTTGCTCCATAATGTCCAGCAAACTAGAACACACAAAGTGCGCATAAGGATTACGGTAAAAGAAGTCATAATTAATTATACCAGTACGTCAAATCATTTTCATTATCAAATGAGGTAATTTCAGAATTCAGAATTCAAATAAGATTACAGTAGGATAATATAACCCTCCTGGTGCACTGTGAGAAGAAGAGATTAGTGCTCGACTTTATATGATATTAACTTAGTTAGGGTGGGTTGGGGCTGTAGAATAGACCCACGGTATTCCCTGCCTGTCGTAAAAGGCGACTAAAAGGGGACCGAGTAGCCGCCGGTATAAGTGGCTCCCCTCTTTCGCAAATTGCAGATAGGGTCAGGGCACTCTTTTGTCCTTAAAGTGAGAAATCGCTCCTTAAGGTGGATGAACCAGCAGGATTTGGTCAACAGCATAAGAATGGAGAAGGCAACGGAAAACCACTCCATTAAAGACCTTTATGTGTATCCCAAGAAAACCTATGATGAGTCCAAAGACAAATGTTAGTGAAGTTGGCAACTGCGGGATCACACCTCAAAGGAATGATGTCGGGCCCGGCAGGAGAGGAAATGGGGCCTCTCAGGTCGTTATCCGGAGAAGTCCCTATTTTAAAATTGGAACATGGAATGTTCGAACTATGTTACAAGCTGGGAAACTAGAGAACTTGAAAAGAGAAATAGACCGACATAAATTAGATATTTTAGGATTAGCTGAAACACGTTGGAGAGAAGAAGGAGAGTTCACAAGCGGAGACTACAAAGTCTTGCACTCCGGAAGTGAGAATGGTCAAGGCGGTGTAGGTTTGGTACTAAATGCTAACTCTTCAAGAGCCCTACTGGATGTTGAAGCTATTGGAAACAGAATTATCATAGCACGTTTTCTGGCAACACCCGTAAATTTAGTTGTGGTGCAGGTATATATGCCTACGTCCAGCAGTGATGATGATGAGGTTGAAGAAATGTATGAGAAGCTGGAAGAATTACTGCGTAAAACAAAGGCTAGCGAGAACATTATTATAATGGGAGACTGGGATGCAGTGATTGGTGAGGGAAAAGAAGGATTTGCAGTAGGACGGTATGGTCTTGGTAGAAGAAATTCACGTGGTCAACGTCTTCTCGAATTCTGTGAACAAGAGAGGTTCGTTATAAGTAACACTTGGTTTACCTCACCAAAGAGGCGGAGATATGCTTGGAAAAAGCCAGGTGATGATCAACGTTACCAGATTGACTATATTCTTGTCTAGGAAAGATACAAAAATCAAGTGAAGAAATCCATGGCATATCCGGGCGCTGACATCTGTTCTGATCATTCTCTACTAGTAAAGAGTACGGAACTGAAATTTAAACGCAGGATTCAGGGAAAACCAACAAAGAAGTGGAATCTTGAAGCATTTAAAAGCGAGCGGACTAAAAAGCAATATCAGGAAGCCACTGATGACAACATATCATCATATGCAAACAACTCACAAACTGTTGATCATTTATGATCAAGAGCCAAATTCTCCATCGAAAAGGCTGCTGAAGACTATGTGGGATTTGAGGAAAGAGTGAATCGCAAACCATGGATCACACAGGACATTCTCTTAAAGATGGATGAAAGAAGAAAATTTAAAAACGACTCTTCAGAAGTAGGCAGAAATAACTACCGAATGCTAAAGAACCAGATTGATCGACTCTGTCGGGAGAAGAAAATGGAGTGGTGGCAGTTAAAATGCGAAGAGATCGAATTTCTGCAAAAACAAGGAAGAACAGATTTAGCCTATCAAAAGATCAGGGAAACTACTAAGAAACAAAAAGGATTCCGCACTAGACAGTTCCGTGATACACATGGGAATCCTATATCAGACCTGAATTGCAAGAAGGAACACTGGAGGATGTATGTTGAAGATCTATACGCAGAACCAATTCCATTCCTTTTGCCAACACGTGGCGAGGAAGACAGGCCAATTGCAGAAGATAGAATTATTAGATCAGAGTTCGATGAAGCTCTAAAATCAATATCCATGGGTAAAACACCAGGTATTGACAATGTTCCTGCCGAACTAATCAAGAATAGTGGGGTTAGTACACTTGAATGGATATTCAAATTGGTAGCAAGAATTTTCGAAGAAGGTAAATGGCCTCAGGAGTTTTACACCAGCATCATCATTCCAATTCCAAAGAAGACTGTACCAGTTGAATGTAGTGACTATCAGACCATTAGTCTCATCCCTCATGCATCAAAGATACTTCTGCAGATTTTAAGGAAAAGGATGGAAATATACATCGAACAGTATCTAGACAACTCTCAATTTGGCTTTCGAAAGAATATGTCTACACGTGATGCTATCGGGTCCTTGCGATGTCTTGGAGAAAAGATGTTAAGGGTAAACAGAAACCTTTACGTGTGCTTTGTGGACTTCGAAAAAGCATTTGATAAACTTAGCTGGCACAAGCTGTTTCCTCTTCTGAATCAAATAGGTTGTCCCCATCGATTAATCAGATTAATATTTGATCTGTATATAAATCAAACTGCTGTTGTTCGGTTTGGAAATGACGTATCAGAACCCGCTAAGATCCGCAAAGGTGTGCGACAAGGGTGTTTGCTGTCCCCTGGACTGTTCAATGTCTTCGCTGAAGCTATAACTAAGTGGGCTTTTAAAGGTTCTAATATGGGAGTGAAAGTTGGTGGAAGACTTATCCAGAATATTAAATTTGCTGATGATCTGGCATTACTTGCAGTAAATCCGCATACATTAACAAACATGTTGCAATGTTTAAATGATACAGCTACAGAATATGGAATGAAAATCAATTTTAAGAAGACCAAGATTCTGGTGATAAGTAAGCATCAACACGAACTAAATATTACCATAAATAAAGAACCAGTACAACAGGTCAATCGTTTTAAATACCTTGGCCAGATCTACACAGAAGACCTACGGTGTGAAGTTGAAATCAGGAGCCGTATAGCCATGGCCAACCAGGCATTCCGTGAAAAGCATTCTCTAATTTGTCAACGCTCGATGTCCCTCAGCCTTAGAAAACAACAGGTTAAGACCTACATATGGCCAGTTGCAATGTACTGCAGTGAGACCTGGTCAATGAATAGAGGTGACATTAAACGACTAGAAGCGTTTGAGATGTGGTGTTGGCGCCGAATGGAAAAGATCAGCTGGGTAGAGAAAATGACCAACATAACGGTGCTGGATCGAATAAAGGAAAAACGGCAAATGATCCGCCATATATATAGAAGGAGATCCAACTGGCTTGGCCACAGGTTACGACATGGTGGCCTGATGATCGACATTCTAGAAGGCAAAATACCCGGAAAACGCCCTCGCGGGAGGCCACGGAACACTTTCATGAGATCTTTCCTACATAGCTCTGGCCTACGAAATTATGAAATGGTCAAAACGACAGCACAAGACCGAACAACGTGGAGAAGACTCATTGTAGGGGCAGACCAGTCGCTTGACTGAAAAACATGATGATGAGGGTATAATATCGAGTAAAATATTAAGATCTATCATTGCGATAGAAAGAGGAATTACTTGTGCCAGTAACAGAAATGAAGCGTCCTATAAATTGGTTTTACACAAATATGAGCACAATATGACGGGGCAGAGAATTACACTACAAACCTATCAACGTTAAAGTAAACTCAAGTCACACCACGAGTAGGCCAACTTGGAAATTGGCAGTAACTGGATACAATGAGTTCCTGAAAATACAAGCCAATACTTCCGCTTCGCGTTAAAAGAAACCCACTTCAAAACAAACACAACATACCTCCCTCAGACCCAAATGCAAACGGAAGGAATTCGAAGATGTATTTATCCGTACCGACTTAAAAATACCATCACGGGGTAACTTGTATAATTGTCGTCTTGAAGAAGTTTCTAGTTACACATTTAACCTGTGTATCCTCTGCAATCAAAGATCGTATATTAATCTACACGGGGCACGTAGGCTATATGTCAAAGCAGACTATGGTTGTTAGAATCTTCTTCATTATGTAATTTAGTCACGTCTGTAAAGAGTACTTCTAATATCCGTACATGGAACTCTCAGATCTTCATATTTTGCCCCGAGGGACCGTACATGGAAGACATAACTCGGTGACGATATTGCTAGCAACAATAAAAACTTCGGGGCGATGTTGTTTCTGATGATAAATAGCCTAGGCTCGGTGTAAGAAAAACTGTGTGACTAGGGATGTATTTCTAAAAATATCAGATTATTAGTATTATTATATTGGCTATTCTTATGCACCGGTGCCATATTACAAAACTTAGTGAAATAAATACATATACCATCAATAACCTAAACTTAATTGGCATCTTCTTTCCCGGAAACTGGCACTTAAACCCTTTGCCCCAATTACCAAGCCCTTTTCTTTATTCCCCTTAGGGAACAGCGTATTGGAACATGGAATATAAGATGCCCAGCCAAACTGGCGCCCGAGAATGTTCTCCACAGTGGTTACTTGCAGCTGTGAGTGGTTGCCTCATCGGTTTAGTTGGTAGCACGGTGTCTTTGACCGGGTGAATCCAACACGTGTGGGCTGTAGACTGTCGAAATCGTCAGTGTGTATTGCAATTAGCGAGTGTAGGCCTATGTGTCATCAGCACTTCCAGCATCTGTTATGAATGGCTGTGGTGAGTTTCAGGGGCGAATGTAGGTCATGAGAGTCAGGCTTGGTGGGGGTGCGACATGCATAGTTCTGAATGAATAAAATATATAAAACCATTAATCGCTAAATCACATAAACATTTTAATTATCGGTTACATGAACATGCATTCAAACTGGCTACGTCGCACCTTGTATTCAAGAAGGGCCAAAACAATAACACATTTTCAAAATCAGACACATTTAATAATTATTAACAAATCGTGACAAACCAGTGATTATATAATTTGAACAAGTAAACGTCAAAGTACATACACAGAAAAAATGCAACTATTTGTGAGATCTACCTACTTGAAAACAAACTCTACTCTGCGGCTCTTCTGTTTTACTGTAATCTAATTTTTGCAAGCAATCAGATCTCAATCGACAACATAGCTAATGATGATAGCCTTTCCTGACCATGAGTCGATCTGCAATATGTATTAATGCGTTTGAGTGTTGAAAAAGAACGTTCAGCAGAGGTATTGTTGCTACTAATTTGATGAGCTTGAAAATCTCTGAGATACCCAAGTAGAATGTATTAGTATGCACAAACTGCATTAACTCTGAAACACTTTTCTCTTTAAACTCACGCTTAATTCAGTTTTTAAAGCGAACAATGTCGGAAAATGACCAATAGGTATTTTCTAGGGTAGTAACATCACTGTCTGGAAACGTATTTCTGTGCTTCTCAAACAAATCGCAATCCAGCTGCGAGAAGAGCACTAATTTCTTTATGTATTTAAAATGCTCCCATATTTGGACAAGTACACTGTCAATAATTTAATTGAATAGACGTTTGTATTTTGATTTTTCTGATTCACGCATTTTAGAGCATACCTGTCCTCCTTAAACATCGATTCTAGTATCAACATGCCCATACAAACTATCTAAATCTTCATCTCTCATCGACTGGATATTTTAAAAGAGCTCCTCAACCTTCTTGCCACAGTACTGTATATCCAGACTTTTGGTTTGTAAAATATTGAACACAATATCGAAGAATAAAAAAATCATGGAGTACACTGTCAGCAGAAATCTAGTGTTGAACTTATGTAAGAAGTACAAACATTCTTGTGCTTTTAATGTAGTGTTTTCATCCTACTCGTCTGAAGTATCCTGTAGCCTATATGTTTAAAGAATTTCACCGATATATCATAATACTGTATCCAAGCACAGTATTAAGAAGACGTGAAGCATAATTCCATCTCATTGGTGCTACTGTTGGCAACTTCTTCTGAACAAAATCTCGAAGAGCAGCTGTTCTCTTTGAAGACTTAAAAAAATGCAGCAAGTTCTGACATTGTTTGGTAGAAAATTGTACATTCTTTGAGGTTTGAAGCAGACTGCTGTAGTGTTAAATTCAAAAGGTGGCTATAACAATGCACAAATGTCGCACATGGATACTGGTCTTGAACTAGTTTATTGAGCCCATTCACATGACCGGCTAACACAGCAGCACCGTCATATGTTTGAGCCACAATCTTTTCCTCACAACTGAACTGTTTTAAAATAGCACGAACATGATTTATGAGGGCTCCAGCAGTGTGACTTTACTAACCTCTGCAAAACCAAGAAACTTTCATCTACAAAATGGAGTAAAGAACAGAGTTGTGACTTATTAATAACATCACACGTTTCGTTCAAGATCCTCCTTTTTTGTTCTCACAATTACTGGACTTATTTCGGCTATCAAATCATTTTGGATTGAAGACAAGGCCCTTCTAAAATGGTGGAGTCTTTCAGATGAAAAGCCAGGAGAGGATCATATTCACTTATAATTTGTAGAATTGAATAGTCCTCCGAAAGAATGGATTTGATAACAAGCTGTCAATAATGCACGGTTCGGAACCCACTGCAGCACGTCAAATCATTCAGAATAGATGAACGGTAACTTACAGTACACTCCTCACTGTAGCTCTCAGACCAGAGCTTCCAACTGCACATTTCAAACGTGACAGCTTGTAGCCGGCCCTGGTGAGAAGAGACCTGCGCTCGCATACATTTCTCGCTGTGTCGACAGCTCCGCTGAAGCTCTGAAGACACGAGCAAGCCTCGCTGTACTCACCAAGATATATGCAACATGCGATTTGTATAACGCTCATCTATTACAGATACGGTGCATATAGTAATTATTGAACTCGCCTGATTTAGAAGCGCAAGCGTAGCCTGCTCGGAGAAATCGACCCTGGAAGGAATCAAGGTTCTCGGGCGAAGCGTTTTCAAGATAACGGTTGTACGAATCAGCCAAGCTTTAATATGCATGACTCATGGTACAATGAATCATTTACAGTGCTTCTCATTCCGATACATTTAAATAAGGACACACTGTTAATAACGTTGGGTTTTTATGATCACGAATATCTTGATATCGTAAAACAATAAGATACACTAGTGGGCCCGTGCGAGCTTTCGGAACGTGAATGTAGGTTTATGGGGTAGTAGGGAAGAATGAGGGAGAACGAAGTTTTAAATATTGAAGAAATGTATTTATTGTTGTTAAACGGCATACGTACATGAGAAGAACAAAAAGAATTATGTAGAACAGTGTTTGTACTTGTCACAGCACCTCTTTGTAGACAATATACGATGTTACAACGAATTCATCGGTTATTGTTTGCTCGGGAGTTTCTTCTACAGCAATTTTTACATTTGCAAAGGATTGAACCCCAGAGAAAATCTTGGCGAGACCTCACCGGAGCCATCTGCTGAGAGACTCCTCAGCTAGCAGTACGCCACGATCCGCAAGATGGCTGCCATCACCCCGCTGTCCTGCGCTCTAGCGGCAGACTCTCCTAGCAGTACGCCGCCACGCTGCCCTGCGCTCTAGCGGCAGGCTCGCCAGGTTACGGTGCTCTCATTGTAAATGTACATTTTAAAGGTATTTATTTAATTGTGAGGCATTTAAAGAGGACGTGAGTGCGTTTCGGGCACACATGGGGTTATGCGGAACCAGTAGGTACCCCCTATGTGTTGGTTGGTTTTAACAGGAACTTATTTTCGTTAGAAAACCGGAATGGAACCTTATCATAATAATATAGGGAATATAATTATCAATACCGTACTTAAGACCTACAGGAGAGATAATTAGTGACAAGGTATGCATGACCTATGTGTAGCCTTGTGTGCCGAAAGCTAAAGAATACAATTCGGTAAGTAACACAACTCTTGCCAAGAGATGAGTATCATATGAGACCTCCCAATATCATTGGCCAATAGATTAACTCAGGGCGATATTGCACAATAAAGGCGAAACTTAGTAGAAGACGAGTAATATATTAGATTCGTCAGTTGCGTTACTGATGAAATTATCACAGTGATTATTGCACGTAATGACCTTCCAGAAATTGCATTCTTTAAATTTAGATAACTTTCTATACTCTGGACTACAGTAACGAAAATTAGTGATATGAGTAAAACCTGTGGTGTATCGAAAGCCTATAGCAAAATAACAGCGACTTTAATTTTCATGGTGGTTGTAGGGCGTAAAATTGGAACGTAATAGTGAATCATTCAGAAAGAAATTGCACAATTAGAACGAAACTTAGCATCAAAGAAGTACCATTTATGGGACCTTGCTGAAATTAGCCTTAGGTAAAACACGCGACGCGTGGTGGCCTTCATGGTAATATAGAATATGATAATGAATGAATTAACATATTTTTAAGAGACAACAAAAATTAGCTTTGTACGTGGCTACTTTGACTAAGTCAACAGAACAAAGGCTCCATAAGTTCACGATAGCGCCTGGGCATATTCCTAAGACTTAAATATATTCTTCGCACGATATAATATCAAACGGAAAGTTAGTGAGGGAGGAGTACCGTACAAATATTACGATATAACGGGCAGCTGCCATCTTGAATTTTTAAATATTCGAACAAATTACTATATATTTTAGACATAAAATAACTCAAATGATTATTATTTATTAATGTAGAACCGTATTCGGATTTTCATACCAAAGTTAAAAGAACACAACGCTCTATATTTCAGATTGTGGCTGAGACTTCAAAATCAATAACATATGATCTAATTAGGCAATTACCACGAAACTTTGTAACAGATAGGATATCGCGCTTTTATTAGTCGTACGACTATCACACTGCATAGAGCACGCAGTAGAATACTTAAGACATTCATATCAATAATCTACAATTCATCACAATTACAATCACGAAAAGCTGAGAATAAGTAGGCTCACATAAAAGGCTTTCTCTGCAAAAGTCGAAAGATGAAAGGTTTCATACTTTCAAGATGGTGGAGTGGCATATATTATAATTATGTTCGTATCAATTCCTCTGGAGGCAAATGCTGAATTATAACGAAACTTACTCAACGATGGCTTTTATATAGCGTACAACTCTTAACGAACATTCCATTACAATGAGGAGGAAGAGTTACAACTGTGCCAATACATATAGGAGAAAGTAGGCTACATGTTCATGACTGAACTTTTTGTTTTTATTTGGGATGATAATCTTTTGATATTCTTTCACTTCTGGTAGTTCAAGCAGCAACGCCTAGATGGTGCTCACTCACTAAAGTGTGCGAATTTTCCATCGGGAAATCATTGTAATATCAGTTCATTTCTGTTAGTACAGACAGAATTGGCTGGATGTTATGTAATGGATGTTATAAAGGCGGAACAACGAGGTAATCTTTGCCATCGTGCTTACTGTATTTGAGCATTTTCTGTGGGATCGTACTGATCTTGATATTCATTTCTTTATGGCATTTTAGAAAGCACAGCATAGATGGTCATTTGCCGCATCATGCCTGATGTTTTCTGAGTACGGTATTAGGATATTAATTTCTGTCATATTTTTTTCATTTTCATTAGAGTCTGCTCTGTCTTTTATCGTCTAGTATGGTCCCTATCATCAGATTGCATTGCGACCTCCTCTGCCCATACACCTTTCATATTCAAATCGTTGAACACTGACTGCAATTAGGCAAGATGACGAAAAAACATAGCAAAGAACACAAAAGTGGTATCGCGACACCGCTATGTGCTCAAGAGAGATGTGTGCTATCGTGGACTTTTAACATGGATATGTTTTGTGCCGGGAGTCTATCTCGAATTAGCGTGTAAAAAATTCCTATACCTTTTTGCATCAAGAAGCAAGTTACCATGGCAACAAATAGCAAGTAACCATGGCAACATGCGAGATACTTGAAGAAGTGACATTAAAAAGGTGTTTAGTCACATCAGCGTAAATTATCACGAAAGCCAACAACTTTAATGCCTGTACTAACATTCTGTATACCAAAATGTAAAGAATCAAATTTACTAGATTCTATGTATTTGTCCAAAGAGCGATAAAAGATATATAATTTATTTTGTGGCTCTTTTTGTCTTTGACGTAAGTTTTTGGATCGGCCACAATGGACGACCTCTTTTTTGAATGAAGTCAATTAAGACATATTCTTCTTTGATCGGCTCACTGAAATGTTCATCCCTTTACAAACACAATTCATTATTTTACAGTTTAACACCAAATTGATGATTAATATTTTGTGGTCAGAAAACTTTAGTGTGAAAGAGATGAGATATAACAGGATGATCAGTAAAGAACATATAGCCTTTCTGTATGGGCAGAGTTATAACTGCCTGTCCTTATCAAGGGGTTTATTTGAATATATTTGTAACTAGCTGTACCCGGCATGCGTTTCAATGCCAATCAAAGGTAGTGTTGGTGATGTGACTTTGTTTGTTGAACTGCTTTTGGATTCCCAATATGTTTTTCTTCTTACGTAAAACACCTCTTAGCTATTATAAAATTGATTTAAAATCTCAGAAACATACATGGGAGCGTGCACAACAACTCACCAATGTTTCATCGCAATCCGATGAATGACATATGAACGCATACGGAATTTTGTTTGAACGATTCGTGCGTTGTCACTCATTTGTTGAATCTACTCGTGCGCTACCTACTGTGAAATGGTTTTACTAAGTTTGAAACCTTCACGTAAGTGTGCACAACAACTCATCAATGTTTCATCGTAATCAGATGACTGGCATATGAACGCATATGGAATTTTGTTTAAACGATTCGTACGCTGTCGCCCATTTGTTGAGCCTACTCGTGCGCAACCTATTGTAAAATGGATTTACTAACTCAAAACCTTCCCTGGATTGTACACATCTCACCCGAAGTTTCATCGCTAAAGGACGAATGGTATATGAACGCATACAGGACTTTGTTGAAACGCTTCGCGCGTCGTCGCTAATTTGTTGAATCTACTCATTTCGCTACCTATTGCAAAGTGGATCTACTAAGCCAGGAACCTTACCTGAAGTGTACACAACATCTCACCCAAGTTTCATCGCAGAGGGTTGAATGGTATATGTACGAATGTGGAATTTTTTTGAAACGAATCGCACGCCCTATTGTTGAAGCTACTCACGCGCTATCTATTGCAAATTAAATTTACTATGTCTATAACTTTTCCGGGAGAGTGCACAACAACCCACCAAAATTTGGCCACAATCGGGAAAATTGTAGGCTATATGAACGCTTCGCCAACACACATTTGTTTAAACTACTCGCGCGTTATCTATTGTAAATTGTACTAACTATGCCTATAACCATCCCGGAAGTGTTCACAACAACTCACCAAAATTTGATCGCAATCGGATGAATGGTTTATGAACGCATAAAAGACGAACAAACGAACATTCTTTTTTATATATAAGATTATCATTAAGAGTTGTATGGTATAAGACACTCCCGTTTACAAAGTTTCGTTGTTTTCCTCTTTTTCACCCAGAGGAATTGATTGGATGATAATAAAATTACGCCCATTCACCATCTTGAATGCATGGAATCGTTTATTTTTTCGCATTCTGCAGAGAGAGCCTTCTTTGTGGGACTACATATTTGCTGCGTTTCGTCATTGTGACTGTAATATATAATGTATTGTTGTTATTAATGTCTGATATATTCATGATGGCGACTGCGCGCTACATGCAGAGTGAAATACTTCTGACTAATGCAAGAGAGGAATATAATATGTTTCAACCTTCTTAAATTATATCGCGTTAATTGTGCAATTGTATCCTGAGTTTTTGATTTTGAAGTTTCAATAGTATGCTCAGCCACAATCTGGGCTAAGCTGGGGATGATCTTTAGTCTTTGGCATACAAATATAACAAGATGTTCAGTAAAGAACATAGAGCCTACTATCTCCTAAATGCATGGGTATAGTCATTGTCCTTTTCAAGAAGTACTGAATGTTGGTTGTAGTAGCTTGTTGAATGACAACGCGTTATATTATATTGATTGATTGAACCCTCACCTCAAATATGGACTAGCGAGCAAACAATAGCCTCCATTTTGACCCAACGGGACGGCACGGTCCAGCACGATATGGCAGGATCAGCGTGAACTGTTTGTCACTGCTATGGTATAAAAATTCGATTATAAGATGTTAATATCCTACGGGTTACCTCCTTGAGGACAGTTTAAACCACCTTCTGTACGATGAACGTATTTGTTGAGGTCGGGCCTTGTTGAATCGTAAGTAACGGTTAGGCTAGAATGCTTGCATGATTCATACTTCCGCCATTTTGAAACAATTTGGCTGATGATCTTGCAGTTTATGCAAAAGGCACTTCCCGCACTAAGGCACACTTTTGTGAAAGTTGGTAGTGATCGGATAATTATTTTAGCCGTAATTTGATTTAAGCTTTGAAAACGTGGGTGGCCGCCATTTCGTGTCCGTCATGACGGTGGTGATATAAAACATGACACTGAGGTGTCCTTTGCTAGTGCTACCTCTGTACCAAATTTCCTTCAAGGCGGTTTCGTCGTATTTGATTTGATAGGGGTCAGATGTACACACCCACACACGCGATTTGCACACATACACGGTCGCCATCTTCAAACTATTACGTTATTTATTTAGCGTATGATGAATACAATATTATATACAATATATACAGTACAACTACCATCTCAAGTTAATAACTAGAGTTCTATGTTTAAATTTGAGAGCCAGAGAAGGGCTTCGCTTGAGACACAGTGTAAGTCTTCTATAGAGCCTCTATATGCACGTAAAGGACACTCGAATGTAATGTGGTCCACTGTCTGTTCCTCTTCTCCGCAGTCGCATTGAGGTGATGCCTTCCATCCCCATTTGAAGAGAGTGGCTCCACTATTACGTTAATGACCTTGTAATTTGGTCGCATGACGCTTCCTACATAAAGGTATGTTGTTGCAACATTCGATAGAAAAATAATGATTAGGTTAGTCGTAATTTTATTTAAGCTTTGTTCATTTGGTTGGCCGACATTACGTTTCCGTCAAGATGGCGGCGATATAAAACACGACACTCAGGTGTCATTTGCGAGTGCTACCTCTGTACCAAACTTCGTTCAATTTTGTTTCGTCGAGTTTGAATTGATAGGGGGGGGGGGGGGGAGGGGGAGATATTCACAATCACACAGTCACACACAGACAGACTGACAAATTTTGGCCGGTGTAGATCTCATAAGTCTACTATAATTCTTTATAAAAATCGAAAGTAGGCTAAAAGTAACCCCTGGCACTACAGCCCATGAAGGGCCTAGGCCTTCCAAGCGATCGTTGCCAAGCCAATTGGCCTGCAGATATTGGGGTGACGCGTCGTTAGCGCATCGGGTCCCCTCGGCCATTAATCTTCGTTTTCGTTACGGGGGTGCTGCCTCACTGACAGACAGCTACTCAATTGTCCTCACGAGGTTGTGTGCACCCCGTTCCTGCCCTCACGTCAGTTTCGAAGAGCCCTGACGGAGCCGGGAATCGAACTCGAATCCTCCGGGAGAGAGGCAGGCGTGCTACCTCAACACCACGGGACCGGCTTTGGTACTCAAAGCCCACATTCATTTACGATATATTGTATCTTTAAAATATAGTGTTATTTGTATGTGCGTATTGTAATTTCAGGATGGTCACTGGGCCCTACATTCAGCTATATAATTGTAGCGACGTTCTTTGTAAGGTTCTCCTCTTCAGTAATTTTGCATTAATTGTGCTTTACATCGCGAGTTAAATATATTCATGTCTTAAGAATGAGCCCAGCCACCATCGTGAACGTGTGGGGTCGATGTTCTTTTGACTTGGTCAAAGGAAGCTACTTACTGTATAAGTTTATATTACTGATAAATTTCGTTGTTGCATCGTAGAAATACATTGCATTATTCATTATCATGTTCTTTATTTTCAAGATGGCCAATAAGCGTTGTGTTCAGTGCGTTCTGGCCTATTTCAGTAACGTCCTCTGTGTGATACTTCTGTCTTACTAAGATTCATATTAGTTTCGCAATTACAGACTGAAAGATTCACAATTACGTTTAAATACTATGCCCAGCACAATTTTGAGATTTTTGTTTACCATTTTATTATTAAGTTTCAATACTATAGCTATAGAATGCCGACATTTTGTAATATGTCAATTTTGATGTTCTAATAGTTTGTGAAGCCACCATCTTGACTGAATGGGTGGTCTGTTGTTTAGCATAGGCCATACGAGGCGACATAATACGGTCCTTACTTGTCACTAACATTTGTTAGGGTAACTCATATGTTTTGAGAGTTATTTGTTTATATATTTTATAGGTTCAAGATGGCGGCTGCGCACAATTTGCTCTCATACACGTCACGTTTGTAACAGAAAGTCTTCATATAAAACTGATTGCCAAATACTGTGAACATTGAATCATTGGACCATACAGTACGTAATGGATAATGCTTCATCGCATGCCTGCCAACATGAATTTTTGATGACCTTGTAGTTTGTGCACAAAGGTCAGTTTTGCTAAAATTTATTAAAGATCTGTTATATAGTTAAGTCGTAATTTTATTTTAGCTCTGCATATTTTGGGCAGCTGCAATTTTGTTTTCCTTGGGTTTGCGCGATATAAAACATGACACTGAGATGTCCTATGCTAGTGCTACCTCTGAGCCAAATTGGGTTCAATTCAAACTCTTCGTGTTGAAATGATACACACACACATTCATGCACGCACACAGACACACGGACATTTAGGCCCGTGTAGGGCTCATAACTTTATTTTCATTGTTTACTAAACACGAAAGTAGGCTGTTGTAGGCAAAGTCTATCTTGCCAATTGTCTTCAACATGGAGTCCTGTATCATTCTCCAACAAGTTGTTCTCTTCCACAGCATTGTTTATTTCTCCATCCTCATTGGCATGGTTTGTGACGATATATAAATACCATTTGAGGGAGTCGTTATTCTTCCAATCCTCACCGTAGACATGTTACAGAGGCTTGTCAAAATATTTCTTGTTTGCCAGATATAGGTTGTAAACAGTAGGTAACTGTTCTAACTCAACTGAGGCAGACCAACCTTAGTTTTGAGCGCTACACCAATCAAAGGACAGTCTAATACTTACAACGTTTTCAGTTTGTTGCAGTCCTACAAGACGCTGTAACAGAGCAGACGAAACTTCAATAAAGCCATTTCCGGCTTGATCTTCTCTACATATGCTTGGATTAATCCCATATATTTCAATAATGCATAAACAATATAACCTCACTTGGAATAGCATGCCTCTTGTTTGGAAGATTCTGGAAGAAGCCGAATTTGCTGCACATCGAAGCACATCATTGCAGAATCATGTCCTGTGTTTACATTAAATTATGAAACGTTGATGCACGAAGGCTGTGCAGTCGTTTACTGGCCATGTATTTAGTCCTTTTTTACTGAATCAGTTGTTTCATTTTATGGCAGTAACTACAAACATCTAAAGATGGGGAGCAAAATGCAATATTGAAGTACTAAAAGAAATGTCAAAATATACACACTTTGCTGACAACTTCAATACCTTTGTTTTGTTTGAATTAGCATCGAGGTTAACAAACTTTAAGAATGTGGTTTCTTGCCCCGGAAATTCTTGATAAAAACCATGACAAGCTGTTTCTTTTATGTTGAAATTCGATATTTTTCGATTTTCTCCCCTATTTTCCGGTGATACAGTGACCTTCGCTGTTAGGAACAACAATGTTACGCAATCTTTTAGATTTAGCTAGCAAGTCATCTATAACGATTCTTCTGCAAACCCTAAGGATTTTGCTGTTTTTCTTAACCAACGTGTACTCAAGAAAACAATTGTTTGGCAGTTGCTTGATACCTGAAGGCCTAGACCTCCTCCTGACAGGCTTTTAAGAAACAAGGCTGATGCCATTTTATTAAGAACAGATATTAATTGTATTTTTACATAAAACAGTAACAGGATATGAAATATTAACAAGAAAACCTCCTTGCACCATGTGAACAGGGGTTGAATGAGTTGTAGGATTTGGGCCAATGATAACCAATTTCTCTTCATGTTTTCAGGGATTAACTATCCTTTATATCGAGCTATCGTTCTCTGCACCCACAGTGTCATCTAACTCACTCGTCGTATTAACAGAAGCAAAAGAAATTACCAATGGACACATTGAACTCGCAAGCACTCAATTCAAAATGCTTATTAAACAGCAACAACCCCAAAACATCATGGGTAACGGTAACCTTGGATATAATTATGAGGTACCCTGTGATTGGCTGGTTGTGACAAAAGCTTTTCTGATTGAACACACGATGTAGACAAAACTCTTTATCTTTGGTTCCCTATATTTTAACCAATAAATAAGGGACAATTCTTTTGGTCAGTTTGAAATTCAGATGCGTAAGGTATTTCAGGCTGCACTACTGGGTGGAGATGGTTATACGCTTTAACTTCTGGTATGTTTTGACTCAAATTAAGACGCTTCTTAGTACAGGCATATAATTTATTGTATGATGTTTTTGACCAGTTATTGCGGTCATCGTCAGATTAAATGTACTATAATGTAAAGCTTAAAGTTAGATGTACAGAACAAAACATCAAGAAATAAAACTTGTACTTCATTTCACTAAAAATACTTATAATAAAAATAGTTTTCCTCGAAATGCAACATCGGACTATTTTTAAAAGTAATTAGACCCTAGGCTCTCTACGCTTCAGGAATTCTCACTCCTCAACACAAAACAGTTAACGGACATTCGGACGTCTGAAACGTAAAATAATGTGAAATACATTACGGCTGAGAATCAAAGATTGAGTCCATCTTCCATAACCAAATGGATAAATATAAAAATGTATCTCCAAACTCATGTACCACATTATGTCTGCACAGAATCTAATTCATGGGGCACTTGGACTAACTTATAAAATTCACACATACCTCAAGAACAATACAACTGGATCAAATTGGTACACACATAATGTAAAAGAACTGAAATAATTAGGATCGCCAAATTTGCATGACCGAACAAAAAACAAGAAATTTGCACTCACACGGACTTCTGACTACGAGGAGATATCGTCTAGCCACCATGTATGGTCCATGCAACGAAAACAAACTCATTCGTTGAGTATAAAGGAATAATGGGCTAAAAGATAGGCTAACTAATGTAGATTCCGCGTGGTCCTAAGAGACACGATGCAGAAGAAGAAAGGCTTAAAAAAATTTAATCATTAGTTCACATGATATCCTATAAAAATGAAATAGGAATCTCTACCAGATTAATTAATAATATTCAACAAATTGTGAATATTACAACAAATAAAGGTAAACGGAAATTCATAAATTAAGGATATTATAGTTGATATGAACTCTGGGTACTGACACTTTCGGAGCGTCACTAAGCAAATATTCAGATGGTTCTTAAGGTTGGCTGGTTCATCACTTTAATGGCTACGGTCATGATCTCTATAATTCTACTGGATGTCTCGCTCCCACGGCTGGAGTGAGACCTCTAGCTTTGCGGTTACATTTACCTGGCGGAAGGGGCAAACATCGCTCAAGCTGCATAGCGCGCTCGTTGAAAGGATGCTTACTTAGGCTTATTAACTCCCTAATTCTGATGGGAAATTGTTATCACGAGCTGTTATAAATCAAAAGGAGATATTAGGTGTAAGCTGTCATCCTACAACATTTCCTTGTTTCAAAATACACGGCAATGACTACAATCTACAGGAGAAGAGAAGGGATACATAGGCCTAACACAATCTAAATTTCCACCACGCGCTTTTACAGAAAAAGTAGGCTATTAGAGTAGAGGTTATTATAGTAGATTTCAGCATAATTTGAAAAATTCACTTGTTGGGTCACCTTTGCTGATTGGAACAACAATGTTGCGCAATATCGTAGGTTTAACTAGAGTAGGGGAGAGAGGCCGGATTAAACCCCCACCACCACTCCCTCTGACGTCACATTCTCAGCCAAGTAATATTTGGTATCTCGCGAACCCATGGTCGTATTTGGACAAATGATGTGTCGTAGGAAAGGTGGTAACGCCCCCTTTCCTATGGACAACTTATTTCAACCCTAAAATAAAACCTACCCCTACCAGGGGGTGAAATAGTAATCTTTAGGCAACAGTTGCATTCCATGTGCAACATGCATGAGGTCCGATACCAGTATGAAATTAAACTTGTTCCACATGAAAAACATGTATAGTCCTGGATGTCTTTATTATTTAACTTTTTTGTTTTAGTTTTTACGCATGCGCAATTGGGCTATTTGTAAGAGGGTGGACTTTTTGAATAATGATTTATTGATAAGTTATTTTTAAAAAAGTAACCAAAAGATCCAAAACTAATAGGTCATCGGCTTTTGAATATCTCATGAACCAATAAGGGGGGTTGTTGGTGTACCCGCCTACCTGCCATCGACATTCATCGAAGGACAAGCAGCGAACAGAGACAGGTCTTCATGGCGTTCTGTCACTGCTACCTATCGAACACCCTGAAGATCAGTCATTCAGAATTTACCTGTGGAATGGAAAGGAACTCTACGAAGAGGCCGAGTCCTTGCTAGAAGGAAAGCAAGCCTTTATTGGTAAAAATATTAATGTATTCATAAATAAATCACAAAACAAATAAACAAGAATAAACCAAACAACCAAATATTAATCCTAAAAAACCCTAACCCCAGAAATAAAGAACACAAAACCAGGAGAAAGAAAATGAAACCCGTCCCAAATTAGCACGAATAACCCCAAAAATAAAAGGAACAGAATACTCAAATTAGGACCTAACATTTCGGAGGTACTCATCTCGGAAATTAACGCCAAGAGCACGTGGTATGGGTTTTGTGTCGACATAAATTACAATATACAAAACACTAAATAAATAAAAACGTAAAGCCTGACCAGGGCTAACCATGAAGGGGCTTTACAAAACGATAACAAGAATTCCTAATAAACCTATCTGATCAGGGCAAACACAATAAAAGGATAGGAGGACGATACGCGTTCATTACACAAGAAGCCACAGACACCAATCCTATGATCCCCGAGTCATTCCCAATTCGAGGAACCACGAAGGAGCGAAAAGTTCAACCGAAATTAATAATAATAATACAGAAAACCCCTCCCCAAAATTAAAAAAAAGGATCGAATCAAATTCCAGAAAAAATTAACCCGTAATGTTGAGGCCAAAATATATATTAACGACCATGAGGTCTTAACGGAAATCGTGCTTGTACCAAAATGGTGGCATACCACACAATAATGGGAGTTCAAATCATGGAAATTACATTTTGCAAATACTAAAGAGAAACCCCCCAAAATAGAGCACTCCTAATACCATTTTAAATGATGATGGTGCTTCCTACAGTCCGTAAACACAAGCTAGGCTCACCACTTGCTAGGTGCTCAAAATCTAAGGTATAGAAAGAGAATCTACAGTCCGAAACAAACAATTAATCAAACAAAAATCCGGCAGTGACATTTGTATTAATTTCCTTCAATTGAGAGTCCAAACATCTGCGGAACGGATCAACGACGAAACACTATAAAGTTCCATGATATAATTTACCATTAATTCAATGGACTCCCAAAGACCAAATATGGCCTTGGGAGCCCTGAAGCACGTGTGTCACAAAAGTCACAAAAGTAGTGAGTGAGGCATGCTAGCTTCTTCTGTACGCCGACAGAGGTCATGGAAATTCAATTTAAACTGCGGCACAGGGTAGCCAACCCCTAACAGGGAAACCCACTAGGCTTGGCAAGTTAGTTAGTACAGAGATGTGAAACCGCAAGGTTGGTCTATTGATTTTCCACACAGAAACTAAGGTTGATCCCGCCAATTTGAATCGTCAGTTATTGTAGAAGACTGTTCCAAAGTTTAAACAATGGTCAACAATGCGCCAGGCAGGCAGCGCCTGTCAGGGCTGTCCAAGATCTCAGAAGATGGGAAGGCTAGGATTGGCCTCCCCAAGGAAATGAAGTAGGGAAACGGTTTCCAACCGTTACAGTTGGACAAGGGGTGACGCCCTGTTTTTGAATTTATTATTCATTTTTGTCAAAAGAGCCTGCTGTACCTACGCCTTTTGCTTTTTTTTGCTTCCTTACAGTTTAGTGTACGATAGGCAGCATTAACTGTATATTAACTGTATATCAAACCCAGTCCACCTTTGTATTTGTAATCCAATTAATAAATTGAAAAGAGACAAGTGTAATCGGTTTTAAACATTATCTCTGCATATTTATATGTTTATGACATGCATATTAACCTGAAATCAAACCCTAGTCTACCTTAGTGAAAGGTTAACAGCTTAACCACTGTGTCACCATACCCTTTTTCTTAGTTTGATTCGTTCTAGGCCTTGGAGCTGGAAATCAAGTTAAGATCGCCAGTGCAAGAGGCACATGTGCTCGCCACTGCAGCACAAAATGGTTAGCTGGTAACATTAGACAACCGAATATGATTGTATTTCTGTTATCCAAGCATTTCTGTCATTTGCCTACTGTGTGAGCACTGCCAGCAAGACAGATTAGTTTAGAACAAGGGGGTGTGTGTGTATAGATTATTAGCCTCAAGTATTTAAAGCTTGTTGTGTGTAGCGACCATCTTGTCCCAGTAACCACTGAGCAAGTTTTAACAGTCAACCCATAAAGAGAGCATAGGATAGTTGTGTTTGGTTCATGTACTTGGGTGTGTGCATTAGCACCATACATTAACTTTACCTTACCCTCTATAGGTAGAGCGTTATCCCTTTCCTTTTTGACATCACCAATGACCACATCCACCCACAAGTTTTGCACTTAAACCCTTGGCTTGTTTTCGATTAGGTTTAGTTCGGATTAGTTGGATTTGATTCAGCTTCGTTCAGTTTAGTTTTAGCTATCCTCTTTAACCAATCAATTAAAGATAATCTACTTTTAATTCTTGAATCTATAAATCAGATTTTGTATACACCGTTTGTCATTTATTAACCCAAGTCTGCAACCTATAATCTCTCTCTACTGCAGTTTGATCTTAAAACAAGTTCCAATGGTAAAAGACTTGTCAGTCACCATTCATGTAGCCTACAATAATTATTTCTCTACCTAGCTATGATTCATCACTCACGGTAAACATCTCACATGTCCGTATCCTATTATTAGTTAATAAAATCTCTGGTCGATGACCTTCATGTATTGGGTATTTTGGGTAAATTCATTGGCCATGGGAAATGGTTGAGCATTCTAAGTCCTATGACACCTCACATGTCGATATCCGATTATTAGTTTATAAAATCTCACGTCAATGACCTTGCTGTTTTGGATTATTGGGGTAAATTCATTGGTCATGGGAAAGGGTTAGCCATTCTAAGTTCTATGACACCTCACTTGACCCTCTCTGATAATTAGATTATTAAATCTTAGGTCGATGACCTTGCTGTTTTGGGTCTTTTGGGTAAATTCGTTGGCCATGGGAAAGGGTTGGCCATCCTGAGTCCTATGACACCTCACTTGACCCTCTCCGATGATTAGTTCATATAATCTTAGGTCGATGACCTTGCTGTTTTAGGTCTTTTGGGTAAATTGTTTGGCCATGGGAAAGGATTGGACATCCTGAATCCTATGACACCAAACTTGACCGTCTCTGATTATTAGTTTGCGAGATATTAACAAAAGTGTAGTTAGGCCCTTTTGACAAAAATGAATAATACATTCAAAAACAGGGCGTCACTCCAAGTCCAACGACCCTTCATACAATTCCCTAGCCTTATTGGTTCATGAGATATTAAAAAGCCGATGACCTATTAGTTTAGGTTCTTTTGGTAATTTTTTTAAAATAACTTATCTATAAATCAATTTTCAAAAAGCCCGCCCTCTTACAAAAAAAGAACAATTGCGCATGCGAAAAATAAAAAATGTTAAATCATAGCGGCATCCAGGACTATACATGTTTCTCATGCGGAACAAGTTTAATTTCATACTGGTATCGGACCTCATGCATGTTGCACATGGAAAGCGACTTTTACGTAAAAATTACTATTTCACCCCTAGTATGGGATAGGTTTTATTTTAGGGTTGACATAAGTTGGCCATAGGAAAGGGGGCGTTACCACGAGTCCTACGAAACCTCATTTTTCAAAATCCGACCATGGGTTCGCGAGATATCAAATATTACATGGCTGAGAATGTGACGCCAGAGGGAGGGGCGGGGGAGGTTTTTACCGGCCTCACTCCCCTACTTACTAGCATGCTATAGAGCTGGGGTGTCAAACTCAATTTTGCAGAGGGCCATATATTAAATTTAGAATGTGTAGGCGGGCCAGGTTCAAATTTAAAAAAATGTACTGAATTATTATAACATTTTATTTAGTTAATTATATAGTACTAGCAGAAGTACCAGTTCTACGAACGGTGTTCGGTGTTAACACCAGACATTATAATAATAATAATAATAATAATAATAATAATAATAATAATAATAATAATAATAATAATAATAATAATGTTATTGGTATAACGTCCCTTTTAAGTACTGTTGCTTTTAGAGACGCACCAGACATTATCAAATGAGCTACTGTTGCAATGGTTAGCGGCTTGTCATTCCTTCATAAGTTTATCAAAACGAAGTTAGTTTTCTGGGAATATCACACACACTGTTAATTTAAGGGCCTTATAATGCGGTTTTCGGAGACCCTTTATAGACTCGCGAATTTTGTGTCTCACATTGAGAAGTGCAACATATGCTTTGGTCGTCCTTCTAGGATAATTTTTATATTTTGCCTATTTTAGCATGTATTTTGAGAAGTTTTTTCCTATATCCACCCTTCTACTGTATGAAATGATCGGTGAAGAGTTTTATAAATGATTGGTGTATTGACTCATGTTTACCATACCTATTTTACGATGCACCAAGCTTCCGAACATGAGTTATAGGCGTACATAAGGATACACAGAAAGACAGACAGACAGACAATACTATTGTCTACAACATATCACCCAGAAATCCAAATATGGGTATATATACCACACAGTATCAAAGAAAATCACCCTTACGATGAACCCGTATGTCGACAAAAAAAAAAAGATTAGTTGAAATGTGCTCTCAAACTAAATTCACCTGACGTGTACTTCCTGACATGAAATAGAATTGAAAGCCTTGTAGATGAAACGCAATACACGTCACATAAAAACTGACCCTCTACATTGTGTTGGGTCCCCATACACAGGAAGACCTCTTTCATAAATTATAAAAGCTTGTGGTGCATGAAAATTCAGGTTCTTTAGTCTCAAATGGCCCAAATTCCTAAAAGCCGCAAAAAATGCTGATTCAATTCAGGAATTTTTGAAAATAATGTTGTTGTTTGGAGATATAATAGACCTTCTGCACTATATGTCGCACGTGAAAATTGCAAGAAAAAATCCTAGGTTACCCCTTGACCCCCTTAATTGCATTGATGAATTATACAGTCTACGTTGGTTCCGTGATAACCTTATATTTGCAAACTTTCACAGAAATGTAATAAATGTAATAAATTGCTTCTTACTGAAATAGATGGAAAGTTGGATGCCACACCTTGAGATAATGTTGTCATGGTTACCGATTTGCATTCCTTCATTAGTTTGTTAAATAAAATTTAATTAGTTTTCTGGGAATGTTTCAGAAACTGTTGGTTTTAGAGCCTTATAATGTAGTTTTCGAGGACCCTCGAGTTTTATTTCTGGCACCGAGGGGCTTTGTCTCGTCGTTGTACGCCATAATATAATACTAATAATAATAATATAACATAGGGATAGGAATATAATAGACCTGCCATACCACACCCGCAGATGTAAATCGCGTGAAAAAAATCTAGACTACCCCCTTGACCCCCTTAAGCGCATTTTACGTATTGATGAAATTTACAGCTTAATTTGGTTCCATAATAACCATCTAACCGTTTGCAAACTTTCATACTAATGTAATTAATGGAATTGTATTGCGTCTTACAGCAATAGATGGATCTCTGAGAATCTGTTGCCATGGTTATCGGCTTGCATTCGTTCATAGTTTATTAAATTAAATTAGTTTTCTGGGAATATGTCAAAAACGGTTGGACGTAGGACCTTAAAATGTGCTTTTAGGGCCCCCGAGTTTTGTCTCTCACATTGAGGGGCTGAAAATGAGTTTGTCTCGTCCTTCTACTCCTATTTCAGCATGTATTTTAAGGGGTATGCCCCCTTTTATGAGAGGTATAGAGAAGAGTTACATCAATGATTAGTGTCGTGCCTCTGATGGATATCTGTACCAAATTTTACGTTGATACACCCAGCCGTTCTCGAGTTATAAGGGAACAAAATTGTCCACAGACAATCAAGCAAACAGACAGACAGACAGACAGACCAAAACATTATTTTCGCGCGCATCCATCATAAAACAGTCTGAAACGTGTAAATAACTCAAATTTCCGTAGAAATTCAGAAAAAAAAAGACAAATTTTCTTTTTTATATATGTAGAGATATACTGCACCGCTCGATGTGACCGTGTTTTATTGAACAAATTTAGGTTTTACTCGCTAACCGTCGGAGATATACGAAAAGTGATAAGAACCTTTTGGATAGAAAATTAAATGCTAAAGCTCGTATATACCATCAAAAGTTTGCTATTTCTTAGCGTTCTCTTTTTATTTGAAATGGAAATATGAAATTTTGAAACCAAAGGGGGTAGTGACGACACAAAAGTAGGTTTTACTCGCTAACCGTTGGAGATACACGAAACGTGATAAGGACCTTTCGGATAGAAAATTAAATTTTGAAGCTCGAAAGTGCCATCAAAAGTTTGCTATTTCCTACCGTTCTCTTTTTATTTGATATGGAAATATGAAATATTGAAACCAAAGGGTGTAGTGACGTCACTAAAATGGTCGCCATTTCTTAATAGTGCAAAATATCGAAATTAAAAGTATCCTATATGTAAACCTGGTATTTCAGCTACATCCATGCAAAATTTAATTTAAATCGGACCAGTGGTTCTTGCGTTATTAGGTAACAGACAGACAGAAAGACAGACACACACCATCTCATTTTTAGCCTACTTTCGATTTTTGCAAAAAATGAAAGTAGACTTATGAGATCACTACAGGGCGACAAAAAGTGTTTCTGTCTGTGTGTATGTGTGTGAGTCTGTGTGTGTGTGTGTGTATGTGTGTGTGTGAGTGTGTGGACTCTGAATGTCTGTCCCCCCTATCAATTCGAACATGGTGAGCGCAAATTGAACGAAATTTGGTACAAAGGTAGCACTAGCAAAGGACACCTCAGTGTCATGTTTTATATCGCCGCCATCTTGACGGAAAAGTAATGGCGGCCACACAAATGTTCAAAGCTTAAATCAAATTACGACTAACCTAATCATCCGATCTCTACCAAATTTTGCAACAACATACCTTTATAGAGGGAGCATCCTTTGACAAATCTAATAGGTCATTAGCCTAATAGTTTGCGGATGGCGGCCATCTTTGTGTCAAAATCGATTACCCCAATTAATTCGAACACGGTGAAACCGAATGGAATGAAATTTGGTACAGAGGTAGCACTAGCAAAGGGCACCTCAGTTTCATGTTTTATATCGCCGCCATCTTGACAGAAACGTAATGGCGGCCACACAAATATTCAAAACTTAAATCAAATTACGATTAACCTAATCATCCGATCTCTACCAAATTTTGCATCAACATACCATTATGGAGGGAGCATCCTTTGACCAAACTAATAGGGGGCGTGGTGGCTCAGCGGTCTAGCTGTATGCCTCTCACCAAGGCGGTCCGGGTTCGATTCCTGGTCAATGCATGTGAGATTTTCGAAGTGAAATGCCATGTCCTGTTGTTCGGATTCCACGTAAAAAAGGAGGTCCCGTGGCTCATGATCTCGCGATTAACGGTCACGTTAAACTACAAGCTTCCTTTGACCAAACTAATAGGTCATTAGCCTAATATTTTGCGGATGGCGGCCATCTTTGTGTGAAAATCGATTCCCCCTATTAATTCGAACACGGTGAAACCGAATGGAACGAAATTTGGTACAGAGGTAGCACTAGAAAGGCCACCTCAGTGTCATGTTTTATATCACCGCCATGTTGACGGAAACGTAATCGCGGCCACCCAAATGTTAAAGGCTAAAATGTAATTACGATCAACCTAATAATCTAATCTCTACCAAATTTTGCAACAACAAATCTTTGTGTGGGAAGCATATTCTGACCAAACTGCTAGATCATCAGCCCAATAGTTTGCAGATGGTGGCCAAGTATGTGTGCAAATCGATTCCCCCTATCAATTCAAACACGGTGAAACCGAATTGAATGAAATTTGGTACAGAGGTAGCACTAGCAAAAGGCACCTCAGTGTCATGTTTTATATCGCCGCCATCTTGACGGAAACGGAATGATGGCCACCCAAATGTTAAAAGCTTAAATCAAATTTCGACCATCCTAATAATTTGATCTCTACTGGATTTTGCAACAACATGCCTTTTCGTGGAAAGGATCTTATGACTGCTACAAGGTCATCAGCCCAATAGTTTGCAAATAGCGGCCATGTATGTGTGCAAATCCATTCCCCAGATCAATTCAATCATGGTGAAACCGAATTGAATGAATTTTTTACAGAGGTAGCACTAGCAAAGGGCACCTCATATTCATGTTTAATATCCCTATAGCACGTTGTATTTCAACAAGCTACTACAACCAACATTCAATTATACTCCTTGAAAAGGACAAAGAGTTATAACAATACCCATGCATTTAGGAGAAAGTAGGCTATATGTTCTTTACTGAACATCTTGTTACATATTAGTATGATATATTATAAGGTTGTTAAAAATCATATCAAAGTTATAAAAGAGGGTAATTATTTTGAGCTCGAGGATCCAGATACCTGACTTCTCTTGTTTTTGACAAGCTCATTGATGTCAGGTATCATATTCGTTGTAATTATTTTAAGAAATGATTGGAGATGTTCATTCGTAAGTCTTGTGCGATGTTTGTTCTTATTTATTTTCATGACGGAAAACATCTGCTCACATAAATATGTGCTACCAAACATGCACAGAATGCGTGCTGCATGCTTTTTTAATTGCGGGTAGTTATCCAAACTCTTGAAATATTGTGTATAAAATGTAAGAGCGTTAACCTCTTTAAATTTTTCTTTCAAAATACTGTCTGATTGAAGATCTATCAACTCCATTTGCAAATGAACTGGTGCCTGTGAAGCTTCAAAATTGAATGGATTGTTGAAAATTGGGAATTCCATTTCATTCATTTTGTGGAAGTCTTCAAAACGATTGTTGAATTCCGTGATCAGATTTTGCAGAAGTTGAGAATATTGATCCAATTTATTTTGGTTCACCGTGCCAAATGATTTTAAATGAGGGAAATGATCCAATGTTTGATTTTTTACCTGATTTTCTCACAGCCTCAACTTTGTTTCAAAGGCTTGAATACATGAATATATTTGAGTGACAATCAGATTTTTACCCTGTAACTTTACATTCAGATCAGTCAAGTGTTTATTCACATCTACTAAAAAGGCACAATCAACCCACCAGTCATTGTCATAATCAATTGGGTTGCCTTTTTCTAACATGAAAGCTTGAATAGGTCACGTAATGCAAAAAATCTTTTTAAAACTACTCCTCGACTGAGCCAACGAACTTCGGTGAAATAAGGGACATCAGAAAACTTTTCGTCCAAATCTTGTAAAAACTGCCTGAACTGTCGGTGATTTAGTCCTCTGCTCCTTATAAAATTTACTATTTTAATTATAAGTTGCATGACATGGTCCATTTTTAAATGTTTGTATGCCAATGATTCCTGATGAATTATACAGTGAAATCTGTTTTAACTTAGTTACAACGCCCGAATGTTTGCCAGCCATGGCAGGAGCGCCATCCGTAGTTGTGCTGCTAAGTATATTCCAGTCGAGTTCATATTCAGATATCAAATGCTCAATTGCAGAATAAATATCATTTGCTCTTGTAGTACCTGTCAATGGGACGCACTTTAATAGTTCTTCAGTTATTTCAAAGTTACTGTTAATACCTCGTATAAAAACAGCAAGTTGAGCTGTATCCTCAGTATCAGTGCTCTCGTCAACAGCCAGTGAAAAGTTTGTAAATTCCTTAATTTTCTCCTTCAGTTGAAGAACCAAATTTTGGATAAATCATTTATTCTTGAAGCAACAGTGTTTCTTGACAGCGAAATATTTATAATTATTGACTTTTGAAATGGAAATGAAACATCGGCCACTTTCAACATGCAGTCTTTAATAAACTCACAATCAGTGAAAGGTTTTGATCTCTTCGCGATTTCTAATGCAATAATAAAACTTGATTTCAGGGCATCTTCGCTCTCAGTATTAGCTTTAGTAAACATCGATTGTTGACCTTGAAGTTAAGATTTTAAAGATGACAATGTGGCCATTTTTATTTTTTCAGTGTAACAATCGAATTTTGATTTATGATTCGTATCATAGTGTCTCTTCAAGATAAACTCCTTACAAACAGCAACTGTTTGATTGTAAATCAAACACAGTGGTTTACCTTTCCATTCTATGAAAAAATATGCAATTTCCCATTTAGACTGAAAAACCCTGCACTCACTATCAACTTTACGTTTTTGTGACATTATGCCAAAATCGTAACAATTATGGAACTCGACACAGGATATCGCATGCGCACGACACAAACAAATGCACAGTACCTTCACAATCACTGGACTTCACAATCACTATGTCGCAGTACAACTAAATTAACTAAAATCTTTCTCCGACCGTATCGCTTCGATTACTCGACTCAACTGACTAGACTCGAAGCGCGTGGAAGATTCTAGCCTTCGTGGTATTTCCGCTTGTTTCTAAGAGATGGCGTTACTGTCTACCTCTCTCGCTTGTCTAGGCACGAGCTGCCCTTGAAATTACTTATAAATGTGTTGTAGTGTGCGCATTTTAAAACTTCCGTAGAGGAATCGAGTGAAGTTATGATTCTTCTGTCTGTCACACATTGCGATCGCGGGCCGTATCTTTGACATCCCTGCTATAGAGCGTCTCAACCTTAAAAGACAGTATGGAATTAAATGTAGTAGTTGCCTCTCACTCGCACTCCTATGTCCTGCAATTAGCTTCGTCCTCTTCCACCCCGGCGATGTTGCCATTTCCCAATAATTGAAAGTGATAAATCTAAGAAAATGTTTGCGTGGTCTTATAGAGAATTTTCCGCTCTTTATGATGATGTAAAAATAAAAGCCATACATAATTAACACATGGCCCAATTTTCACAATTACGATATTTTAGCGCGAATCTATATTTTTGCAGATATAAAACTTATCACGCCGTAGATAATGAACTAATGATCGCAACAGATCAAGAATTTATATTTAGATTGCCTGATGTTGGTAGAAGATACTCTATTTCTCAGGGCAGTAATTATTTTCATAGTAAGAGAGTTATGATTTTTTTCTTAAATGTTACTTGAAAAATCTGAGATGGTATCACAGGAAAGTTACGTAGCGACAAACTTTTTTGCTATTGACTATATGTTGGTGACTAAGCGAGAAGAAATGTTCATTAATATGTGAAAAAGTTTTTAAAACAAACCCGAGCTCGATATCAGTTAGCATTCATAAGTTATCACACTTATTCCTCCCGCCCAGCGCTGACGCTGCGTAAGTTTGTTTACTCAGGCGCCAGTATCTCCCCGACTGATGGTGTGATGGTGTGAAGTTAAACTGTGAAATAAAGTGGTCCTTGAAATCTTTATAAATTGTCCGCCTCGTTGCGTACCGTAGTGGCTAGCATTCCTGGCTGTCACCGTGCTGTCACCGTGGAGGCCCAGGTTTGAATCCCGGCTCTGCCAAGAAATTTAATTCTGGTCTGAGGGCTGGAACTGGGTGTACTCAACTTCATGAGACAAAACTGAGAAGAGGCGGGTTCGATTCCTACCTCAGAAATCCTCTAAGTGGTTTCCGTGGTTTGCCTTTGTTCATCCTGGGAATAACATATTATAATATTATCATATTCATGAATAATTGAAAAATTATTGAGGTTAGGCGTATCATATATAAATATTGTAGCGTTGTTCGCTGCAAGGTATGAGCTACAGTTATATACAACAAACAAATATTTTGAAAATTTCTTGAGTTTTGCGTAAAATCATGCCTGTATACGAGTTATATTACATCATGTGCCCACCCTTGCAGAACTTAGTATATGCAGTAGATCTGGCATCAGCACGCCCCATTTAATGCGTACTGTCTTTTAAGGTAGAGACGCCCTATACATATAGATTTATGTACAAACCCTAAGGAGTTATCGTTTTCCTAAATCAACGTCTACTTAAGCGACGAAGAGCTGCCTGTTACCAGAAGGCATAGACCTCTTCCTATTGCCAAGCTATAATGAAACAAGGCTTGTGGCTCTTTATTAGTTTTTTTTTGTCGTGTGGCCACCTGAGAGGCCGAGTGCAAGTCTTTCTATTCGACGCCCGTGGGCGACCTGCGCGTCGGGATGAGAGATGGAATGGATGAAGATGAATGAAACTGGGCAAGGATGTGGAAGGAAGCGGCCGTGGCCTGTCAGAAGGTACTGTCCCAGCATTTGCCTGGTGTTCAAAATGGGAAACCACGGAAAACCATTTCAAGGACAGCCGACGGTGGGGCTCGAACCCACGCGTCTACCGAATCAGCAGAGACCTTGGCCCCATGGCCTAACGCAGCGCTTTAGCCCGCGTAGCCACTACTGTCGGTTCTTTATTAGTAATATACATTGATTGTTTTCTTACATAGAAGTAGTTATTGGAAGTGAAATATTTGCCAGAAATCCTCCTTGAACCATGTGAGTAGGAATTGAATGAGTTATACACTTTGGGTTAATGATAACCACTCATTCTTCTTCTCTTCTCGAGCCATCGTTCCCTACTCCCAGAGTCCCTAAGTGTCATCTAACACAGTCATGCTAAATAAAAGCAAACGAAATTAAGCTTACACACTATGAACTCACAATCAATCGATTGAAACTGCTTTTTAAACAGCTAAAAACACAAAGCATCATGGGTAACGGTGACCATGTATACTACGATTAGATATCCTGTGATCGACTTGTTGTGGCAACACACGAGGTGGACCAAACTCTTTCTTTTTGTTTCCCTATATTTTAACCAATAAATAAGGGGCAATTCTGCAAGGCTTTCTTAATTTCTATTCAATGGATATTATGATGTGAACTCATGATAAACAATTTCTAAGCGTATATTTAAAAGCATTGTAATAATAGTGCATTTCCTCCCATTTAAGAAGACGACGACCCCAATGATTACACATTACAATACATTAAATGATAAAGTATTAACAGGCGGCTTACTATAAGTTTAGCGAGAGGAATTGACTTGACTCGACTCATGGACTAAGAGAGCCACATTGCGCTTTGTAACACAGGATCAACGCTTACAATATCTCGGAAACTTGGAAATATTGTTTAGCAAAAATACAGTATTAGTCAATTTTGTCAGATGAGATTAGAGTAATTGGATGTTTTATTGTATCCTCAACTACATAATATACGTAATACTTCATACAAATAATTAGTTGTTTTGTTTCCGAGGGTGAACCACCAGTCTATGGGGGCTACGAATAGATTCAATACGTTCCAGCAATTAGCTATGGCTATCAGTAGCTAAGGTGGCTAAGTCATGCATTCCTGCTGTTACGTCAAGCAAGCTGCCGGGTAGCAGGTTCGATCCCTGGGCTGGTACATGTTTTTTTCGCTTAATGATGTTTACAGTGAATGTACTATGACCACATATGTACTTGTTCCAACAAGTGAATTTTCTTATTTGTCCTGAAAAGGACACTTTTCATCCGATAGTACTCAGCCAGGTTGGACGACGACATAATGATCTGTAAAACGAAAGCAAGGTACCCTGAATATTCAGGGTAGCAAGTGTTCAACATGTTGACCACCTTAGTTTAAAGGGAAAATCAGATTCACTCAGGCCACCACACTTGTCGCGTCAATACACTCTGTATCCTCGGGAAGTAAACCGTTCCTCATTCTTTCGTTCGACAAATATAAAACAGTATTAATTCATCCACTAATGAGGAAACCCGTGTCGTATTGAGTTCTTTCGATTGTTGACATGACTTTTCTTTCTAAAGATATGGTAAGAGAGAAACTGACATAATCAGAAAAGGAAGCTACTAACTGAATGAGCGTCTGTTGAATGAATTTTTAGGTAGGGTTATTTTTATACGAACAAAATAAAGTGTTTTGGAATGCATGTGGAATGGATTTTCAAATATTTATCTTCTACTCGAGACCAACTTAAAGCATTCTGGAAGAGGATTTCCGTGGCATCCCACTTCTACTCCAGATAAAATGCTGGGATGCTTCGAAATTTAAGACCACTGCGATCCCCTTAACACTGCTACCTTCATTTGCAAATACACAAACTGCTACCTAAACCGTAATAACATAGTTTAGTAAACAAATTTAAGCACACACAAAAACACAAGAATGTGCTGATTACGATGTCCATGCCCCAAAGTTTGAAAAGAAACGCCGCTGAGAACAGCAAAATGAAGTCTCATGTGCATTGGCTCATGGCGCATGAACTATTGGTCCTACTGGGGCGGAATTTGAAACAAAGAAAACTTTGAACTTTCTTCTCCATCTTGTAACACGTTGTTCTCTGAGGTAACTATTTTACTAAAATTGGTTACGATGGTGAAAATACACTTTCGAAACATTTCACTGGGTAATTTCCAGCCAATGGTAGCTACTTAAAACTCTGATATTTAGCTTGAAAGCAATACCAATATGTGGATGAGGCCATAGTAATCATACCGTACCAGTGTAAACACCTCACTGATTAGTCTACAAATGCTAACGATATGACAGTTTGAGTGTTATGAATGCACAGCAGTTGCATTGAGAACAGCCCATAACAGCGAGAACATTACAATATTCCTAATTCGCATAGCTCCATAACGCAATGTTTCAACTACCCACAATGCAGTGGAAATGCATGTGGCTAGGTGATGCGATCGAGGGTGTTGTGGGTTAAGCAAACACCTGCACAATTGAAAGCCATCACAACTGAAGAAAAGAAAATGAATTTAATCCCTGAACGTGAACATTAATAGTTATAATGCCCGACGACTAAAATCGTATTTCAACCGGTAAGAAGGTTTTTGATAAAGAAAATCAAGTGTGCAACCCAAACGTTCTCACTATCTTCATAAATTAGCAAAATACAACGGACTCTGCACAGGAATACATCGTAAGTGAATAAATGTGGTAATGTGACTTTGAAAGTGTGGCTTTATATTAACTTACATCCACACTAAAATGGAGAACGTGCTGTCGTTCAAAAAATTTTGCCTACGGCTGGATTCGAAGCACTATTCTGCTCGGTCACGCATACCACGTCAGATCGGACTTAAACCGCTTCAGTCACGGAGACAAGGTACACATTGCGTGCTACGCGGGTACTAGTTAAATAGGCTGTTCCACCTCGAACGTTAATATGCATGTCAAAGTCTTCAATCATGGTTTATAGTGTTCATTTAACATTCTACTATTGTAGATCACGTGGCATAACCTATTAATTCGATTGTATTACATGTAGCCTATGTGTGTTCTTCAAGGAGCAATGAATCATTATGGTGTTTGAAGCAATTTTGCCTTAGTAAACAAAAGTTTGGTGCTTTTCAGTCGGTGAACATGAATGTACCCAAATCAGTAGGGCTATTCCCTAATCCTGAAAATAATTACATGAGATTAATAAATACACTTCGATGACCAGTTTCGTCAAGCGATCATCATCAGATCCATTACACATAGGCTATAAAATCCGTGTCGGAAAATATGGGTGAAGATATTTGCAATATATACACTTATTTAGTTGCAGTATTGGTAATGCAATTCGTCAGTATTTGTTGGTTGTAGTATATGTGATGTTTTGGTGAGATTTATTTATTTATTTATTTAGATACAACCAAGAAAAGGTCATTTTACACTAATATTTCAACAATTTCAAATAATTTTAACAAAAAGAACATCAAAAACAGGTAACAAATGGCAGTGATTGCAGCAAGGGATAAATCTCGGGAAAGACGCAGGGAATGATTGGGGTAGTGGGTGATTAGGAGGGTGAGGGGGTAGGAATTGTGGATGAAAGGGATTTTCTGATGTTTTGTTTGAATGTTCTATAGGGAGAGAATATGTCAATATTTGGAAGGAAGTTGCTAAGGGTAGGTAGACGGTGGAAAATAGAGCGCTTCCGTACTTCAACACGTGAGCGAGGTATGCGGTGTAAATGGTTCTGACGTGTTGAACGGGAGGGAACATGGAGTGGGAAATAGCTTAAGAGCATGTTACATTTTGTGTAACCATTCATAATTTTATGTAGGAAAGTGGTGAGAGATCTAGAAGTAACATCAATAACAATCTTGTAGATAGGGTGCACGTTCATTGTATAGAGTAAAATATAATTTGGAAATAGTTTAGACAAACCAAATTGGCCGTGCTAAGACCTAGGTTGCAATATGGTGCCGCGGATTTGCCTTTTGATGTTATTTCGTATCGTTTTTTAGGGATCATCGCATGTTTTCTAGGATTGTTGGTGTTTGTTCCTGTGATAGTGAATGTTATCTTGCGGATTGGTGTTATTTTGTTGGGGTGATTGAATCAATTTGTATTTGTGTTTCGATATCCCAAATTGCAGCCATAATGTTTGACATTGATTGGATATTTCGTAGTTCTTAGCGTCAATGATCGTGAAATTCCACAGCCACCTTGATAACTAAGACTCCTGACGTCTAGTACCCGCGCGCATCTATATGTTGGTTGATCTTTCCTGAAGATAATCAATGGACAAATATATAAGGTTATGTTTATGGCTGCGATTTGTAGGTTAAACAATTAGGCTATTGAATGCTGATTAAGGTGCTATTTACCGATATTTGATCCATATGGACTTTGCCTTTTTCTGTATAAATATACGCAGGGAACGGAAAACTGATGATTGAAGATTATATTATCGTTTGATTACGGTTGGAATATCCTACGAGAAAAATTATAACTAGAAGTTCTCAGATATAATAGCACGCGTTGGAGGAAAACGTATCATTCATAATCATTTACCATTCCTTTTCACGGCTGCAGACTTGATTTTATAAGTATTTTATGAACATTCTAGTAATTTCAATGTTGTAAGCGCTTCGTTTTCACCAAGTAATAACACTGGAGCAAGTATGGTTATTAAAAGGACAGATGGTGAGTAGGCCTCTCTTGCATGGGCAGTTGTTATGTTTCTATTGTTTATGGGCTTCTGGTTCAGTTCCATTCCTGGAGTCATAAAGATTTCATAATTTATGGCATGTATCATGGAAAACTTCAGATATTGCTTTTGTGGAAAATTGGGCTCAAATGAGGACCCCATGATTCAATGTGATGGTTGTCAAAAATGGTTTCATGCCTCTTGTGTCCACCTCTCCAGTCTGCAAATCGAAATCTTAGGCTCAAATAATGACTCTTGGCATTGCTGTGAGTGCATCCTTCAAGGGTCAACGCAACAAAATCAGCCCAACACTCTATCATCGACTAATTGGATTTCCTGCCCGAAATGTACCAATCAGAACCCCGAAAAACTATACAAAGGCATTATTGGGCTTAAAATTACTTACTCTTGAGAGCTTAAATAATATATCTCCGAAGTTCATCCCCCAACAACAGCTGTCGATAATGTGAAGGAATTTTCGCAGCAATTAGCAAGGATGAAAAGGGACATAAGGGTTTTGAAACGCATTCCAAAAGCAACTCATATGGTGGTAGCATTTCGTCTTTCCCACCTTATGGACGAATGCCAATGGAAGAATTCATTTGATTCTTGGAAGGATCTACTGACATTTTGCTACGTAGCTTTACAAGTCCCTGAAAAGAAATCAAAGAATCTAGTCCAATTTATCAAGAAAAATGTTTCTCATCCTCCGATCGACTTTTCTCAGCGTGGTCCTCAAAGAAAAACTCAAAAGCCTCAAACTTCTTTATCACGGAGATTGGAATCTAAAATAGCAGAAGGAGACATACGTGGAGCCTTGAAATTCCTTTCATCCTCAGATAAGCTTGCACCTGAAAACGAGGATACGTTTTTACATCTAAAGGATAAACATCCTGAACCAAGTAGAGCACTTATTTTTCCCGATCCTCCTAATGAAGAAAACAAGTTCACAGTATCAGAAGAACATGTGGTGGTAATTCTCAGCAAATTCCGAAAAGGGTCTGCCGGTGGTATTGATGGTTTACGACCACAACACCTCAAAGACCTAACTGCAAAGCGTAATGGTGTGGCCGAAAAAAAAAACTAACTTCATTAACATCCCTCTGCAATTTTATGCTATCGGGTCAGGTGAATTCGAATATCCTTCCAATCCTATATGGGGCGAGTCTGTGTGGACTGAACAAGGAGGGTGGCGGGCTCCGCCCTATTGCAATTGGTTGCACTCTAAGAAGGTTAACAGCAAGTCTAGCATGTAATTATGTTCGTGAAGAATTGACAGAATACTTCAACCCTATCCAACTTGGCTTTGGCACGAAGGGTTCCTGTGAAGCTGAAGTCCATTCTGCTCGAGCTTTTGTGAACAAAAATGTCAGAACCGACAAGATTGTACTTAAGATTGACTTCAGAAATGCGTTTAATAGTGTTGATCGAGATGTTCTGCTGACACGTTTCAAAAATAAAGCCCCTTCACTTTACAACTTCTTCTGGCAATGCTATCGAGAACCATCTTATCTAGTTTTTGGAGACAAGATTCTCCTTTCTCAATCTGGTCTCCAACAAGGTGACCCTGGATGGCCCTTAGGCTTTTGCCTGGTCATTCAGTCAATTTTGGAGAAGCTTTCATCTGAACTGAACATTTGGTATTTGGATGATGGCTCGCTGCTAGGGGATCCGACTGTCGTTCTAAATGATTTTCCTCGATTATTGCGGAATGTAAATCACTTGGTCTTGACATCAACCCCAGCAAATGTGAGTTGTTCTTCTGCGGTGACAATAAAGATGAGATTTTTTCTCGTTTCAACGAGTTATCTCCAGGCATTGAAGAGGTTCCGTCTCTATCTTTGCTGAAGGCTCCAGTCACTGAAGGCACCATTGGACCCTCCATATCCAGAAAATTTGACGAGTTAACTCTTCTGCTTGGGCGTCTGAAAGATTTTAAGTTTCACATTGCTTACTGTTTCCTTGTTCCTAAGCTCATATATTTGCTTAGAAGTACTCGTCTATGGAAGATTAGACCGTCGATACAGAGAATGGATGATTTTGTGAAATGCACACTAGAGTCAACTCTTAATACAAATTTAAATGATCGATCTTGGGCAATAGCCTCACTCCCTGTTCGTTACGGTGGAATCGGAATAAGGAAAATTGAAGATTTAATGCTTCCAGCTTTCATGTCATCGGTGAATAGTGTTTTCTCTCTCGTCCAGTCAATGTTTCCAGTTATTTCGGACATTGAGGAAATCACTTTTTACGCTGAGGCCTTGGAATTATGGAACTACCAGTTTAACGATCCATCTATCGCTTCTGCTCCTGCGTTCCGACGTAATTGGGACGGTCTCGTTTGCAAAAAATAATGGACAACCTGGAATTTCACTCAGATGAGGAAAAGGCTATTCATTTGGCTAGTTTGAAGAAAGAATCGAGTTCATGGTTAAATGCCATCCCATAGAGAACAATAGGGACATTACTGGACAACAATAGTTTTAGGATTTCGATGTCTCTCCGCCTTGGATCAACGCTTTGTAAACCTCATACTTGTGTATGTGGTGAGGTCGTTTCCGCACGTGGTACACATGGTCTCTCTTGTAAAAGGAGTGCTGGTCGACATTCTCGTCATTTCTCTATAAATGAAACGCTTCGGAGGGCTTTCGCTACTGCAAAATTCCCGTCAATTCTTGAACCATCTGGAATTTGCAGAGACGACGGTCGGCGCCCTGATGGGATGACCATAATTCCGCGGTCGAATGGCAAATGCCTAGTCTGGGATGCAACGTGCTCAGATACGTTGGCTCCTTCCTATATTTCATCACCGTCAAAGAAAGCAGGATCTGTAGCTGAGATCGCCGTCACTCGGAAGAAAAACAAATATAGGAAGATCATGGAGGACTATATTTTCGTGGCCTTTGCTGTGGTGACAATGGGTCCTTGGGGTGAGGACGCAATAAATCTAGTACACAAGCTAGGAAGAGTAATAGGTGGAGTCTCTGATGATCCTCGTTCCAAGACCTATTTGATGCAGAAAATCGGCATAGCGATTCAAAAGGGAAACGCAGCCTGTGTAATGGGGACTATTCCACATAACACTTCTATGGACGAAATATTTTATTTGTTGTACGGTAGTTAATTTAATACGGATGTTTTATTTCAAGATTGTATTGAACTGGCTGATTAATGTAAAATGTGCCTGTTTGTGTAGCTGTAGAAATAAAATTTTGCATAAGAAAAAAATTGGTGGTTAACTGGTTAGATTAGGGTTTTAATTTTATTTGAACACCGGTAATAATTCTTTAGAAAATGCAATTGGCATTTGTTTCCTTCGAAGGTGGTTTTATTTAATTTAAATATTATTGGAAAATTAATGTTCATGTTTCGTTTTATTTTATAATTTATTGCTGTCTTAACGGAGGGTTCAGGCAGTTATTAATTTGCTTGTACTCTCTTCAGAAATATTTTTTAAAATAAAATTTGACAATTTTGTTTTATACTAATTAGTTGGAGATTGTACTATGGGAGTAACTATAGGCGCCCTAGAAGCGAAGGTTTCTCCCTCTCGTTGTAGTATTTGTCACTTGCCTAGACGTATAGAACCATAGTACAACTGGAGAGTAGACTACTTTCACCCCTATTTGTAAGGCATTTCTATCAGTGGTTTTTCTAGCCGGGGACCAAGAAGAATCTGCGACTCTGCTCAACTTGAGATACTGGGAAATAATTATGTTGGAAGGGTACAGTACCTACCCCTGTAACTATAACATTTACGGAATTACATGTATGGAATTATACAAATCCTCCATCCCTGTAAAATACAAGAATATTTCAATCAGATATGTGCAAAATCCTCTGTATGTCTCTTCTCTTGAAACCGTTGAACGAATAACATGCTCAAAATAGGTGAAACTGCCTTCCAGCGACTAATGATTTTCATGTTGTTATTGAAACCTTCTCTCTCAATGGAAGCTGGGCACTATTTTAGAGCAAAACATGGATTGTCTTCATTCATTGCAATAGAAATATCAGTTAATTACTTTATTTACATTTTTTTTCACAACTAAAATACAAAGTAAATTTGCTTATTCCTAAATTGAATATAACTGTTGGCCACTATAGGTTATGAATCTTAAAAATTACTCCTATGCCGATTCAAATATATTACATGAATTTAGCTACTGGCCAAATTGTTTTGAAATATGAGTCTTCAATTTACCCAACTCCTTTTAGTGATTTCTGCACTACAGGGAAGCAAGCGAGTTGTTCTGGCTAACTGGCGAGAATATTTTTGCCCAGCCTATTTATTAAATGATTCAAAAGAAACACGGCATTTGCCTGCCGTAAATGAAATTGGTTATATTTCTACGAACTTTTAACATAACCCTCTTTTGAAAGTAGTAGTTAAACATTAAGGATAATCAGGACTCTCATCAGACAAATCCTACAAGCAAATTCTGTTTCATCACATAATACTTTAAGGTAGCCTCATCTCGGAAAGAATTAATATATCACTCATCAAATTTGCATTATGAATGAATCAAGCAATGGTTTTACATACTCACTTTGAATTACCATGTGCTTCAGTAATGTAACAAACCTTTCTCGCCATATATAAGTGAATATGCTTAAGCCTGCAATAACCAATTATTCGTATTTTAAATTTATTTACACAGAATCATTGCTCAAATGAACTACTTGATTATGGTTCTGTTTTATGCTCCGCACGTACAACAGAGATATTGTTTATATACAATGTGAACTCAAAGTGTCACTTTGGTACAATTCATTGATCGCATGCTCTACATAAATAGGACTTCCGGTGCCTATCAATTAAATTCTGTGACCCGAAATCTCTCTTCGTACTTATGACTAGAAGTATCTTTTAAGAGTCGCATGTGACGTCATAGTCGCCAGAAGGCACATTTAAGTAAAACACGCAAGAGGTGTTCGGAGACACAGATATTGCTTTTACCAATATAAATTAGCTGATGATTTTTCAATCTCCTTACTTAGTAAATTTTGCTACTAACTATATGAATATGGCTTTCCTACCAGTATGAGTTACATGTGTCTTCGAACACCTCTTGCGTGTTTTACTTAAATGTGCCTTCTGGCGACTATGAAGTCACATGCGACTCTTAAAAGATACTTTCAGTGTAAATGCAGCTCCGCATATACAGGGTGTAACGAAAAGGTAGGCACAAATTGCAGGACACATTCCTCACACATAGACGAAGAAATTATCTTAAATGAAAATGGGTCCCGAAACCCTTTGTTTCCATGTTATACCTCATTGTTTCCAACTCATTTATCATGGGAAACATACAGGAACAGAACGTACCAGCATACCACATGCAACTCTCTCTTACAGGAAATGTTCAATATGCCCTACGTACGCATTGATACATTCATCAACCCACCGCCGTAGTGAATCTCGGATGCACTGATGTATCCCTGGAGTACTGCGTAAGGTTTCGTAGCATTGCATAATACGGGCACGGAGACTCTGAACATCTTGTACTGGGGTTCGATACACAAGAAATTTCAAATGCCCTCACAAACAAAGTTCAGTGATTTTAGGTCCGAAGAGCGTGGAGGCCAGGCCACCTCTACCTATCCACTTGTCACCAAATCTGTTATTTACAAGCCGACGGACATTAACACTAAAATGAGGAGGTGCTCCATCGTGCATGAAGTACATGTTTTGTCGCACAGCTAAAGGCACATCTGCTAAGTCGCATAGGAACGGCGCCACTTAAAACAAACCACTGGCGGTTCACCTGCGATAATGACAACGTAACGAGACGTAACCAAGAGTGCATGTTCCCCACGATTGTAACGTTCTGTTCTCGTGTGATTCCCAAGCGTAATGAGTTGTAGACAATGAGGTATAACATGAAAACAATGCGTTTCCGGACCCAAGATCATATAACATAATTTCTTCGTCTATGTGTGAGGAATGGGTCCAGCAATTGGTGCCGTACCTTTTTGTTACACCCTGTATACACTTCAGTTTGGAGCAAGACCCATATGAATTACGCACATCAAAAAAAGTTTTGCATATTGCCATGGAGCACAGTGGAGACGGACTTATTTCTTTAGCAGTGTCCACCCCTGCTCTACACAATTGAGATCAGGAGCATAGGCAGGCCATTCCATTCTATGAATACCATTCTCCTGAAGAAGCGCATTACCAAAGTGCGGGCGATTGCTATCGTCCACGAAATTGAAATTTGGCCCGAAACAGCCAGTAAAGCCTTTCACTACGGGTGGTCGGATAGTATCTCAGTGACGTGTTCCTGTCATACGCCCTGATATGTACACAAGAGGGTTTCGGCGACCATAAATGATACCACCACAAAACATTGCACCTCCTCCTTCCTGTTGGTATCAGTCTCGGATGTATTGGCCCTGCTTACGTTCACCGGTTCGTCTCCACACTTAGTCAGATCGATCCCCATTGACACAGGCAAGAGAACATACCCAATATACACGCAGGCAAGGACGACTAATGGGTTTGAGCCTACTATGCCTTTTGGCCAGCAATATGCAAACCTGTTTTTAGGTGTGTAAAGATCAATTATCAGCATGTTTATTGCGCATGAGGAACATAGGAGTGGTTATTAGGCACAATGGATCATCGCGTGTGTATTTAATATTTCCTTCGTAGTAAATTTTCCAGCATGTGTTTAACAAAAAAAATTTTTTCAAAATAGATTCCACAGGCACTACGACGGAGGTGTCACTTCAAAGAATCAATCCGAGAAAGAAATGCTCTTCACATATGACATGTGCCGGCTCCGTGGTGCTGGGATATCGCGCCTGCCTCTCTTTCGGAGGCCCCCGGTTCGATTCCCGGCACGGTTAAGGATTTTAGAAAGTTACGTGAGGGCTGCAAAGGGTACACTCAGCCTCGTGAGAACAATTGATTAGCTGTCTGACATTGAGGCAGCGCCCCGCTCTCGAAAACCAAGATTAACGGCCGAGGGGACCCGATGCGTTGTACACGCTTCACACCTATATCCACAACCCAAATGGCTGGTCATCGGTCACTTGGTTGTCCTGGGCCCTTCATGAGGTCTGGTGCCAGGGGGTAATTTATTATTACATATTACATTAATCTGAATTTAAACTACTATGGTTCAAAATGTTTCTTCAGTCGATTGGAGTGAAGGTTGCTCATGTACTACATTAATATGGCTAGAGACAACTCTGGAGCAACATGTGTTTCTTCAAACTGTCTTTCTCGTTAAATATTTCATCGCATATGCCACAGGAATAGGGCTTTATACCATTATGAGTCAGAACATGTTTCCTCAAAATGCTTTTATCACCAAATTTGGCATTACACGTACCACAGGAATAAGGTTTAAGACCACTGTGGGTCAAAAAGTGTTTATTCAAGTAGTATTTATTGGAAAATTTTGCTTCGCATATACCACAGGAATGAGGTTTAAGACCACTATGGGTCAACATGTGTCGATTCAAATTTGTTTTATCAGAAAATTTTGCTGCGCATGTACCACAGGAATGAGTCTTACGACCAGTATGGATAGACATGTGTCTCGTCAAATAACTTCTCCTTTTAAAATTTGCTCCACATGTATCACAAGAGTGTGGCTTTAGACCACTATGGACCAACATGTGTTTCCTTAAGTAGCCTTTCACAGCAAAGTTAGCTCCGCATATACCACATGAATGTGGCATTTGGCCACTATGGACCAACATGTGTTTCGTCAAATTGCCCTTCACAGAAAATTTAGTTCCGCATGTACCACAGGAATATGGCTTTGCACTATGTGTCAACATGTGTCTCTTCAAATGGCTTTTCTTCGTAAATGTTGCTTCGCATGTACCACAGGAATTTCGCAATAGACCATTTTGATTCAATGAGGATACGAATCTAGCTCTTGTTAAAGTTTTCTCCGAACTGAGGTTGTTCCTGTAAGGAATTTATAATGTTTGTAAGAGTAAAATACCCTCTCCCATTGTAATATAAAAAATCACATAGCAAATGCCAGATAAATCTAAGCCTACAATAATCGTATCTATTCGAAGACACAGTATTAACAGCTTAAATGTAATGCGTATGAAGCTGACCACGCTCACCCCAATACCTGCAGGCCAAATGGCTGGGCAGCGGTCGCTTGGTCGGCCTTAGCCCGTCATGGGCTGTTTAGTGCAAGGGGTTGACTTTTTGTTGTTGTAATTTGCTTCAGGGAATAACACCCTTATCAATTACGGAACAATCGTGTTGACCAACTGAAAAGCAGTTAATTTAGCTATGTTAGATGATGAAGGGAAACGGAATAATAACTTTGCGGTCATAAGATCTAACTAGTGAAAAGTTATCTTATTCATTTTCAGTTAATTTGCATTAATTTGCAAGTTTTCCTTAAATAATAGGAACTGAGTTCGTTTCTACTCTTTAATGAAGTGGTGTTCGTGCAGTCAATATTATACAGACAATACTGATTTATACTGTATGAAGGAGTTTTGAGAACTATTATTCTTTCGGATGAACGTGTTAATCCATGCACAGCAGGAAAATAGCGCTTGTGCATGGAGAAAAGATAAAAACATCAACCTACGGCTGTTACTTCCTAACAGTGAACATGATCTTGCATCGTCATAATTAAGATAAGTAGAAATTGGGTGCTGCTACATAAGTACGAGAGTTGATGGGCAGGAGGGTTCCTATCCCAAGCGTAACTGAAGAGGCAACCCGCATAACAGGGACAAAGTCGTTCGTACTCCCGAACGAGTAATCGGAGAGAGTCGTGTGAGAGTGAACGAAAGGGATCTCTCCCCTCTATCTGTAGGACAAGACTATTCCCCCCTAAAATATAACCGGTCCACATCCCCGGGCAAAATATGAATTTTGTAGAGAGCAAGTGTATTTGAGGCTTTTCAAACCTTATGTTAGATGCCTCCTTACACCCTTCCCTACACCCTACCGCCATCCCACACCACTACCAAGCCCTGAATTCCCTATCATTTTCAACAAATTTTTCCAAATTTAATTAAATTTAACACTCAAGTCCACCATTGCATTCATCCACTTGTGCTAGGCTCGTCTCTGATGACCATCTTTGGTCAGGATCCATTCTCTTCCAACTAGTCGATATATTTATTATTTAATATTTATGTATTTATTATTATTTATTTTTATCGATTTACCCACTATCCAAAGGACACATCATTTTAGATTTTAATATTTTTTTAATGATGGGCCGTTTCCAAGGTACAGTGTGGTTCGGAGTGGTTTCCACAAAGCCATGACACATGACATCTAGCTGCCTACGACACGATAGCCCGAACCATGATGGCCGCCGACTGGCTATATTTATTTTTTATTTATTTATTTCATTTGTATTCATTTATTATTACTTCTTCTTCTGTCGTTTAGGCCGACTGTGGACCATGTGAATTTGATTTCAGCTTCTGGATCTATATTTTTGCCCAATACCTCTTCATTCTACCGCTCGGCTTTCTCCTCCTTTCTTCAGTCCATGTTGCCTGGATCCGGGATGTAGGGTGACTCTTACAACCCGTGAAATTCTTAATTTTGGCTTTGTATGCTTCCATGTTGCTGACTTCACCTTCAGATGTTGCCATTTCTTCTAGGTCCTTCTTCACCTCCTGATACCAGAGAGCTGTGGTTTTCCTGGTCGCAAAGAACTTCATTATCCGGTTGGTTAATCTACCAGGGTCCATTCTGTATATATGTCCAAAGAACATGGCCCTTCTTTTCCGGATGGTGTCGGAGATTTTATCCAATCTGAGTTATAATTCTTGGTCCTCTTTTTTTCTATACGACATATCTTCTGTTCTTTTAGGTCCAAGTATCTTCCTAAGAATCTTGCTCTCTATTAGCTCCAACTTTTTGATCATTCCTTTCTTTGTCAGATAAAAACATTCAGCTGCAAATTGAGCCCGATATCGCCTCTTTGATATCGAGATAAATGGCTCATATGTATATGTTCTGTGAACCATGTACCGAGGACTTCCGAGAAGCTGTATTTTCTCCTTGGAAGTAGCCCTCATTTGATCTGCTTGCTGTTGACAATTCTTATTTTTATGTTGTCCTAAAGGAACGATTAATTAGAGGATTTTTTGGACAATTGTTTTTTTGTAGAATTTTTGGAATGTTGCAAAATAAAGGTATAATACCGCAGATATGCGAGCAATAAATAATTGGTCACGCCATTGACTTAGGTGGCGCTGACTGAACTACCGTCGTCTACACGATATACTCGTTGTATCAGGTGTCGTCCTGAGCGGACGTGTTTTCTATAAAGCCTGCTATCGAAACGTGGGCAACACGTTTGAAATCATCCGAAAGTGACAAAGTATTGATAAAGTGCAGAATAATCGCATGTGCGGGGTGGAAATATTATTGAGAGTCGGCGTGTGTTATTTTTCGGCGTTTGTATTAAATGAAATTGGGTTATTTCATACTGGAACCCAGGACTTGGTGCGAAGCACATGGCTGCACGTGAAAACTGAAAATTTGTGGAATAATCATAATTCTTCGTGTAATATTGAATAATCAGTTTTTCTCAAACTGCATAAAAGTGAACTGTACACTGATGTATTTTTGTGTGAACGGATTAAAACTCAGCAACTTTTCTAGGTTTACGCCGTGTTTTGTGCGTTTTTTATTGGCCGTGAAAGGCAAAATACCAACTTTATTGAAATAAATTTGCCAAGTTCTGCAGTAAGATTAATATGAACAGTAAATAAACTAATGTGACAGTCGTTAGTATTCGACACATTCGTCTGTGAATTTGGGTTTCTGATCATGGTAAAAAACGACAAAAAGCAGATAAATATTGGCCAACTGAAATATTCATTTAGCGAAAAACAAATCAATAAAAAGGATGAAAGCATACTGTGCAAAGTAGAAAGCACTATGACATTGTGAAACAGCGTAAAGGTCCAAATACTCACATACAATCACCGGCAAAAAGAGTATACAATTAGACTCTAAATCACGTCTCGTTTCGGACCCCACAAACTACCTCTTTAAATAAAACATATCATGTAGAGACTAACATAGACTAACATCGCTCGGCGTTGACCGTGTTTTATAACACATATTTAGGTTTTACTCGCTAACCGTTGGAGATACACGAAAAGTGATAAGGACCTTTCGGATAGAAAATTAAATTTTAAAGATCTTATGTGCCATCAAGAGTTTGCTATTTCTTAGCGTTCTCTTTTTATTTAAAATGGAAATATGGAAATAGTCGCCATTTTTAAATAGTGCAAAATATCGAAATCAAAAGAATCCTATATGTAAACCTAGTAAATAAGCTACATCCATGCAAAATTTCATTTCAATCGGACCAGTGGATCTTGCGTGATTGAGTAACAGACAAACACTATCTCATTTTTATATATTAGTACAAGCATTACCCGGCATGCGTTGCAATGCCAATCAAAGAAAGTGTTGGCGTTGTTAATTTGTTTGTTGAAGTGCTTTTGGATACACAATATTTTTTTCAATTTCCGTAAACTACCTCTAAGCTATCATAAAATTGATTTACTAATTTACAAACATTCGTGGGAGCGTGCACAACAACTCACCAATGTTTCATCGCAATCTGATGAATGGTATATGAACCCATACGGAATTTTGCTTAAACGATTCGTGCACTGTCACTCATTTGTTAAATCTACTACGCGCTACCTACTGTGAAATGGATTTACTAAGTGTACACAACTCATCAGAGTTTCATCGCAATTGATGAATGGTATATGAACGCATACGGGATATAGTTGAAACGCTTCGCGCGTCGTCACTCATTTGTTGTATCCACTCGTGCGCTACCTAATGTGAAATGGATTTTAAAAAGTCAAAAACCTTCCCTGGCGTGTACACAATACCTCATCAAAGTTTCATCGCAATCGGATGAATGGCATATGAACGCATACGGGATTTTTCTTTACGATTCGCTCGCCGTCACTCATTTGTTGAATCTACACGTACGCTACCTATTGTAAAATGGATTTACTAAGCCTGAAACCTTCCCTGGAATTTACTCAAAGATTCACCAAAGTTTCATCGCAATCGGATGAATGGTATATTAACGCATAACTTACGGGACTTTGTTAAAACAATTCGCTTGCCATCGCTCATTTGTTAAATCTACTCGTGCGCTGCCTATTGTAAAATGAATTTACTAAGCCAGAAAGCTTTCCTGGAGTGTACACAACAATTCACCAAAGTTTCATCACAATCGGACGAATGTTACATGAACTCATACGGGACTTTGTTGAAATGATTCGCGCGTCGCTGCCCATTTGTTGAATCTACTCGTGAGTTACCTATTGTACAGGGTGTTTCAAAAAGAATATACGTATTACAAAGTATTATTTTGTCCAAACTATCGATCGCTGCGCCTCGGCTCGGCTATTGGAGAAACGAATACATAGTCTAGTTTATATTAATAGCCTCTAGATGTCAGTTGTTTCTGTTTTGCTTGGTAACCGTCATATGTTTAAAATGGCTACTCCGCAGCAGAAATCATTTTGTGTTCTCGAGTTTGCGAAGTGCAATTCCGGGATTACAGTGCAAAGACGTTTCAGGTTGAGGTACCAAATTGATCCTCCGAATGGGTCGAACATTCGCAGATGGTATCGATAGTTCGTAGATACATGATGAGTATGTAAAGGGAAGAGTCCCGGCCGCCCTCGGGTTTCTGAAGAAAATATTGCGCGAATTCAAACTGCTTTCCAACCTAATCCTTGAAAATAAACTTGTCGTGCCAGTCGGGAATTACGACTGCCTACAACAACAATTTGGCGTGATTTGAGACGTCGGTAGGTTATGAAGCCGCGAAAGTTACAGCTGTTACAAGAAGTCCTTATGACAAACGCAAACGTGTGGCATTTTGTAACAAGATTCATGATGCTATTGACAATGATAACACTTTTGCAAAACACATAGTGTTCAGTGATGTTAGTGGTCAGGTAAACAAACACAATGTTCTAATTTGGGGCCTACAGAACCCACATGCCGACATTGAACATGTACGATATTCGATCAAAGTCAATGTGTTTTGTGCGATATCCCGATCAGCTGTTTACGGCCCATTCTTTTTTGATGGAACACGGTTGACGGTCAGCAGTATCTCGCTATGTTACAAAACTGGTTGTTTCCGAGGCTGCACGAAGAGAACTTCATTTTTCAACCCCCTCACTGGAGTCGCCAAGTGCGTGAATATCTGAATTAAACTCTACCGAACCGTTGGATTGGTCGTCCAGGAGCTGACGACGTAGCATGTCTCAGCTGGACTCCACGGTCAACGGATTTGACACCCTGTAACTTCTTCCTGTGGGTTTTCATTAATGACAACGTTTATATACCACCACTCTCAAAGAACCTGGAAGAGTTGAAGAACAGGATCCGTACTGCCACCTCAGTGACGAAGAATATGCTTGCCCGAGTATGGGAGATATTTCAATATCGTTGTGATATTGTTCGTGTCGCTGATGGAGGACATGTTGGACATCTGTAATCTAAACTTGAGAGGTTCCTAAATATGTGTGTTAAGTTTCATATTCTTATGTTTTAAAGTTTAATAAATATATACAGACGAAATACGTATATTCTTTTAGAAACAACCTGTATTATGGCTTTACTAAGCCAGAAACCTTCCCCGGAGTGTACACAACATCACACCCAAGTTTCATCGCTATCGGACGAATGGTATAAGAACGCATATGGGACTTTGCTGAAACGCTTCGCGCGTCGTCCCTCATTTGTAGGATCTACTCGTGCGCTGCCTAATGTAAAGTAGATTTACTAAGAAAGAAACCTTCCCTGAAGTATACACAAGATCTCACCAAGTTTCATTGCTATCGGAAGAATGGTATATGAATACATATGGGACTATGTGGAACCGTTTCGCGAGTCGTCGCTCATTTGTTGAATCTACTCGTGCGCTAACTACTGTGAAATGTATTTACTAAGTTATAAAACTTCATGTTAGTGTCCACAACATCTCACCCAAGTTTCATTACTATCGTACTAATGGTATATGACCTGATACGGGACTTTGTTGGAACGCTTCGCGCGTCGTCGCTCATTTGTTGAATCTACCCGTGCGCTGCCTATTTTAAAGTGGACTTACTAAGCAAAAAAAAAAAACTTCCTTGAAGTGTACACAACATCTCACCCATGTTTCATAGCTATCGGACGAATGGTATATGAATGCATACGGGACTTTGTTGAAACACTTCGCGTGTCGTCGCTCATTTGTTGCATCTACTCATGCGCTAACTATTGCAATGTAGATTTACTAAGCCAGAAACCTTCCCTGGAGTGTACACAACATCACAACCAAGTTTCATCGCAATCGGATGAATGGTGTACGAACGAATACAGGTCTTTGTCAAAATGCTCCACGCGTCGTCGCTCATTTGTTGAATCTACTCATGCGCTATCTATTGTGTAAAATGGATTTACAGAGCCAGAAACCTTCCTTGGAGTGTACTCAACATCTCATCCAAGTTTCATCGCAATCGAATGAATGGTATATAAACGCACAGGAGACATACCCACAGACCCACAGACAAACTATCACGTAACATTGATATTTAGCCTACTTTTCACATTTTGCAAAAATGAGGAAAAAGTAGACTTATGAGATCGGGCAAATGTGTGTCTGTCTATCTGTCCTTCTGTCTGTTTGTCTGTCTGTCCTTCTGTCTGGCTGGCTGTGTGTGTGTCCCCCCCCCCCCTATCAACTCCTAAACGGCTGCAGCAATCGAAACAAAATTTGGTAGGAGTAAAGATCAACACCTGAATATCTCACGGCCGTATTTGAAAATGATGTCAGTGCTACCAACTGCTGAAAAATCGCAATTGAACTTTGCGCTCGATGTTGGATATCTTGGAAGGTATGAATGGGAGCTATTTCAAAATTGGCACAGGTATAGATAATAATATTGCAGTTTAATTTCCAGGAGGCCATACATGGCAGTGTTGCCAAAATGATTATAAGCCTTCTGATATGTCCAATTTTTAAATGCATATAACTTCTACACTGTCAATTGGATTTCAACCAAATTTCGTATGTGCTATGTGTACATAAAGAGATATGAGTCAGCGTATTCTTAAGAGCCACCAGGGTTGCCAGCTGTTAATAAATACTCTCATTTTTTTAAATCCAAATACCCTTATATCAGAAAGTATGCAAGCCGACAGCTTTAAACTATGCACACGTATAGTACCTGCCATTCTATATTAATTTGGAGTAACTTATATACGTCAGTGCTACCAACATGATTCTAAGCCTGCTGAGAGGTCCAACTTTAAATACATGTGATTTCTATACTATCATTTGGATGTCAACCAAATTTCGTGTGTGCTATGTGTACCATAACAGATATGACTATGCCGATTCTTAAGAGTAACCAGGGCTGCCAACTGTTAATAAATACTGTCCCTATTTTTGTGACTCTAATATCAATATATCAGAAAGTATGCACGCCAATAGCTCTAAACTTTGCACACGCATAGTACCTGGCATTCTAGATTAATTTGGAGTAACTAATATAGGCCTACGCCAGTGCTGCCAACATGATTCTAAGCCTGCTGATAGTTCCAATTTTAAAATGCATGTAACTTCTATACTAACTAATGGATTTCATTCAAAATTGACACAACAGTAGATCATATTATTTCAGATTATTTCTGACTAATACATGTATGTTATTGTTGCCAACTTGATTTTACGCGCGCTGTTAGTTCCAATGTTTAACTGCATGTAACATCCATGCTATCCATTGGACTTGAACCAAATTTTTTATTGTGTACCTTAAGAGATGGAACTAAGAATATATTCAGTCACCAGGGCTGCCAAATGTAGTTCTCAATTAGGCTACTTCTTTCTTTCTTCCGAATTTGGCCGCCTGTGGACCGCATGGAACCTAAGGCTTTCTGGTTAATTTCCTCTTCTCTTCTCAAAACCTCTTCATTCGTTCACTTCTGATCTTTCGCTCTTCCTCGGATATTACCAGTTTGGCTCTAATTTTAGGTGTTTTCTCCTCGAATATCATGATGTTGTCAATTCGGTTTCTGAACTCTTTTCTGTTGTGGATCACATCCACTGTGAGTCCACTTTCCTTGGCGTATCTTTTAACCTCTTCTACCCACTTAGTTGTAGCCTTCAGCTCTGTAATATACTTGAATATCCTCTTAGTCAGTCGGTTCTCGTCCATTCTCACCAAATGTCCGTAGAATTTCAACCTTCGCTTCCGCATTGTGCCAGTAATTTTTTCAGTATGTTTATAGAGGTCATCATTCCTTCTGTTCTTCCATGTCCCGTCAGCAGTTTTCTGTGGTCCTAAAATTTTCCGCAAAATTTTCCTCTCCTTTTTTCCAGTTCCTGAAGATCCCCTTTTTTAATCAGTGTCAAGCACTCCGAGGCGTACAGACCCTCTGGCTTTACTACTGTGCTATAGTGTCTGAGTTTTGCCTTGTAGGATATTGCTCGTTTGTTGTATCTGCTCTGGGTTAACTTATAAGCCAAATCCAATTTTCTAGCTCTTGCCCTATTTGCTTCTTTATCCAGCCCATTGGGTTCTATCCATTCACCTAGATATTTAAACTTCTCAGTTCTTTTGACAGTCCCATGTTTCACTTTTATGTGTCTCTCTCCAAGGTGTCTGTACTCCATGTATTCTGTATTTTCATAGGAGACTTTAAGACCCGTTTTTTTTCAGCGATTTCGTGCAGAGTATCCAGCATTTTTTGGGCATCATCTCGGCTTTGGGCTAAGAGGGCAAGATCATCAGCAAAAGCCAAACATTTAATTTCCAGGTTCTGTCCTTTCCTTCCCAGATGTATCCCCCTTACTCCTTTCATGTCCAAAGCTTCCTCCCAGGTTCTCATGATTTTTTCCAGAACAATGTTGAAGAGGATAGATGATAAGCCATCTCCTTGTCTGACCCCTGTTTTTATTTCAAAAGGATCAGAGATTTCTCCGAAGAACTTCACTTTTGACATGGTATCCGTTAGAGTTTGTTTGATTATTTCTCTCGTCTTCCTGTCAATTCCGAACTCCTCTAGGCTGTTAAATAAAGTCTGCCTGTCAATTGAGTCGTACGCCTTCTTGAAGTCAACGAATATTACTACAGTGTTCTGGCTTCTCAAAGCTCTTGATCTGAGGATGCTCTTGATGTTGAATATTTGTTCTGCGCACGATCTCACCTTTCTAAAGCCTGCTTGATATTCACCTATGAGGTGGTCTGCTTGTTTTTCAACTCTGTTCAGCAGTACTTTGGAGAGTATCTTATATGCGACTGGAAGTAGAGAGATTCCTCTGTAGTTGTCGATGTTCGCCCGATTACCTTTCTTGTGAAGTGGGTGTATAAGGGCACATTTCCAGTCTTTCGGGATCATTTCAGTTTTCCAGATTTCTTCTATGATGCCGTGTATTTTTTTCTGCAGCCATTTCTCCTCCGAACTTCCACATTTCTGCAGCGATGCCATCTTCGCCTGGTGCTTTGTTGTTTTTAAGCTCGTTTATTATGCGCTTTAACACATCTAAACTTGGTGGGTTGGAATCCGGGTTCTCATAGGATGGATTCTGAGTATTCATTCTTTCCACAGGTTCTTCACAGTTCAGCAGCACTTTGAACTAGTCGGCCAAAAGTTGACAGTTTTCCTTGTCGTTCGTAGCTATACTACCATCTTTCCGTTTGAAGCACAGACTTTGTGCCTGATATCCCTGTAGTTCCTCTTTGAAGGTTCTGTAAAACTCTCGCGTGTTGTTTTTTCGAAAATCTTCTTCTATCTTTTCCACCCTACTTCTGTCGTAGTTCCTCTTCTCTGATCTTATGATCTTAGCAGTTCTCTTCCTTACTTCCCTAAAATCTTCCCACCTCTCCTCGGTCTTGTTGGAGTGCCATCTCTTCCAGGCTTGTAGCCTTTTGTCAAGAGCTTCGTCACACTTTTCATTCCACCACCTACGTTTTCGTTTCCTCGCTGGATTTCCCAAACCATCAGCTGCTTTGGTCATTGCTTCTCTGATCTCTTCCCAGCTGTTCATGTTCAGCTTTGATAGGTTTTCGCAGTATTTTTCCTTGTTCTGTTTCAGAGTCTCTGTATTAATCCTGGGTTTCCTGTTGGTTCTCGGTTTGGGCTTGTTTGGCTGGAATTTTACTTTAATCTCCGAGAGGTAGTGATCCGAGTCGATGTTTAGGCTTTTCCTTACTTTAACATTCAGGATTTCCTTTCGGTTTTTGGTCGTTATTGCGACATGGTCGATCTGGAACTCTCCCAGCATCGTGTTAGGACATGCCCAGGTTTTCTTCTTGCTCGGGAGTGTCTTGAAGTATGTGGACATGAGTTTCAGGTTGAAATGTCTGCAAAACCCGATTATTCTTTCTCCATTTCTGTTCGTTCTTTTATGTGCTGGATAGTCCCCCACAATTTTTCTATATCTTCTCACTTTGCCTATCTGGGCATTGAAATCGCCAACCAAAACTTTTACGTGATGTTGTGGAATTTTGGAAGTTGTGTCTTCGAGAGTTTGCCAAAGGTTATCCACCTTCTCAGGATTTTTCTTGTTATCTTCATTAATAGGGGCGTGTGCGTTGATAATTGTATATGCTTTATTTCCAGATCTAAAGGAGAGAAGAGAAATTCTCTCGGATGGTGAGGTGAAGTTGATGATGGACTCAGTGATGTTCCTCTTAACTACGAAAGCCGTACCTAAGATCGTTACATTTGATTTGTTTTTTATCGCAGGTTTTCCCTTGTAGATTCTGTAACCCTCAGATTCCATGGGATTTTCGTCTAGGTATCTTGTCTCTTGTAGTGCCAGTATGCAGATGTCTTTTTCCTTCAAAACGTTGATCAGTTGTTTTAGTTTGCCAACTTTCAGGAGCGTGTTGATGTTCAGCGTTCCCAGCAGATGTTTTTGCTTGGTTCGTATCTTCTGTGATGAGGTTCTGGGAAGCTCCGACTCTTCCCTGCATGACGTTCCAGGCTCTCCAGAATCCAAAGGCCTGGTTGCACCGCTTTTGGCGGTGGAGGATTTCCGTTGCCGGCTGCCCCCTGGAGTAGTCTTTCCTGAAGGTGTTTCCATCATGCCCTATGTTGAAGTTAGTTGGGAAGGCAGGCGTTGCCTGTTCCTCCAGAATTAAAACTGAGGTTGTAAGCCCCAGAGTTTTGGTGTTGGTTCTTCCGCCCTCCAAACCGTTGGGAGTCTTCCTCTTCCACCTTGGAGACCGTTGACCGTTTACTATTTTTGCCTCAGTTGATCCGCGGATGCTTATTTGGCCATGCCTTATTCGCACCTGTCCTGCATATCTACAGGACGTCCCCTATCAGCCATTGGGACGCGCCGTGTCGGGGTTGAGGCCCCCTACCCCAGTGTCTCGCGCAGGGTTGTGTTTAGCCCTTACTCAATTCAGAGCTAAACCCCCACGCAAACTGACCGGGTAATAGTGCCATATGCTGTCCAGTACAGAAGCCTCACATTGTCGGTCTTAAAGATGGCTGACAAAATAGGCCAGCTGAGTGACCTAGGCAACGCCAAGAATATTAAGTAGAGTGCATATCTTGTTCATAGTTTCTATGGTAGTGATGGCAAAAGAAACAAAATGGGTGAAAGTGAGGGCAAAGATTTTAGCCACAGATAACGAGTGACTCTCTAGATAGTGCTTTCTATGGAACTTACTGTAGCAGTTAACAAGATGGCTGACACTTACTGCATAAAATTAATAATAAATATGATCCTAAAACACTATCAAAAGAGAGTAGATTCTCTGGACAAAACTACCACAAACTCAGCACCCAAAACAAAGCCACAAATATTCACTGGAAGCCACAAAAGAAACGTAGGTCTTCAGTATAGATGGATATAAGCCGCAGCACCATTACACACGATCTCACCCTCTGGTGGTTGCACGGTCAATTAGGCTACATTATGCCAGGTATACAGTATTTCGAAATAATTAGAAGTTTCTATATTACCAACTTAATGTCGTCATTATTCTAGATAGATCCATATAGATTAATCATTATTAGAATCTTAAATTTTAAGAAAGGTAGGCTCTTTAGTTCTTCACGGAACTTCTTGTTAATTTCTTTTAATCGTTAGGATTAATTTCCTAACATGATTTTGATATTGTTCTTGTTGTTGCTGTTAAATAATTTAGGGGCTTAAGGTGGCGCTAATTGAACAGTTCCGTTTCTTAACTTAATCCTAGCACACAAACAACGCTACTGGTTCAATTGTTATTGTGTTTGAAGCTATTTTCAGTGTTGCCCTGGTAATCAAAAATTGCTGTTTTTAAATTTTTAGCCTACTCTTCACATTTTGCAAAAATGAGGAAAAAGTAGACTTATGAGATCGATCCGGGAAAATGTGTGTCTGTCTGTCTGTATGTCCTTCTGTCTGTCTGTCCTTCTGTCTTTCTGGCTGTGTGTGTGTCCCCCCTATCAACTCCTAAACGGCTGCAGAAATCGAAACCAAATTTAGTATGAGTAAAGATGTATACCGGAATATCTCACGTCCATATTTGAAAATGATGTCAGTACTACCAACTGCTGAAAAACGCACTAGAAATTTGAGCTCCATGTTGGATATCTTGGAAGGTATGCATGGGAGCTATTCCAAAATTGGCAGACATGTAGATAACACTATTTCAGTTTAATTTCCAGGAGGCCATACATGACAGTGTTGCCAAAATAATGTTAATCCTTCTGATAGGTCCAATTTTTAGATGCCTATAACTTCGACACTATTAATTGGATTTCAACCACATTTTGTGTGTAAAATGTGTACATAAAGGGATATGACTGAGCGTATTCTTAAGAGCCACCAGGGCTGCCAACTGTTAATCATTGCTCTCTCTATTCTTTTATCCAAATACCAATATATCATAAAGTATGTAAGCCGACAGCTATAAACTATGCACACGTATAGTATCTGACATTTAGTATTAATTTTGGAGTAACTTATATACTTCCGTTCTACCAACATGAATCTAAGCCTGCTGATAGGGCCAATTTTTAAATACATGTAACTTCTATACTATCAGTTGGATTTCAACCAAATTTCGTATGTGCTATGTGTAACATAACAGATATGATCGAAAGTATTCTTAAGAACAATCAGGGCTGCCAATTGTTAATAAATGCTGTCTATATTTTTTAAACCTAATATGAATATATCAGGAAGTATGCAAGCCAACAGCCCTACATTTTGCACACGTATAACACCTGACATTCTAGATTAATTTGGAATAATTAAAATAATTAATATAAATAATATAGGGTCTGAATGCCCATGTAGGAAGAGAATGACAAGGTTATGAGAGTGTTCTAGGACCAGAGGGTTGGGGCGGAAGAAATGAGGAAGGAAAGAGACTGTTGGACTTCTGCCAGAGGAACAGCCTGCTAGTTGGGAACTCCTGGTTTAAGAAAAGAGAGAGCCACACAATCACATGGTACAGTGATGACTTGACCAGGAAGTCGGTGGTCGACTATATATATACTGTATGAGAAAGAACTAAATAAGAAAATCACGGACATCAAGGTTATACCATCGGAGAACCTGGATAGCGACCATCGATTGCTGGTAATGAACCTGAGAGGGAGTAAGGAGAAGAAAGGGACTGAGAACCAGGAAAGACGTATAAGGATATGGAAACTGAAAGAAGGGGATAGAAGGGTCGAGTACCTCAAAATGGTAAAGGAAGGAATTCCAACAGATGAAGAAAGAGGGGTGGAAGAGGAATGGGCTAGATTTAAGAAGACACTAGTAGGTGCAGCAGAAGCAGTATGTGGGAGGACAAGTAGTAACAAGAGGTGGAAGGAAACACCATGGTGGAATGAGAAGACAAAAGATATAGTATGGGAAAAGAATAGAGCCTTTAAGATGTGGTATCAAAATAGGACGGTAGAGACAAGGGAAGAGTAGCAGGAAAGAAAGAAGGAGGCGAAGAGAGTAGTGGCTGAGGAGAGAAGAAAGTGGATGGAAGATTGGACAAAGATGATGAAGGAGGATAGTGAAGGTACAAAAAAGGTCCTGTATGGGATGGTAAAAAATAAGAGGCGGAAGGATCCTACGGATTATGTTAGAATGGTGAACAAAAGGGGACAAGAGATAGAAAATAGGGAAGAACTGAAGAAAATGTGGAAAGAATATTTTGAAGAACTTCTGAACCCAAATGGAAAAGATGGTGAGGAGGAAGAGATCGGGGAAGAGGAAGATGAACTGCAAACAGAAAAAGACTTAACATGGAAAGAAGTGCAAGATGCAGTGAACAAGATGAAAGGAGGGAAGGCACCGGGTGTAGATGAGTTGAGTGTGGAGATGGTGAGAGCAGCAGGAGAGGTGGGGATACAGTGGTTGTACCGAGTGATGAGGACAGCATTGAAGGAAAGGAAGACCCCAGAGGACTGGAAAAAAGGAATAATTGTCCCGATCTTCAAGAAAGGTAGTAGAAAAGATTGCAGAAACTATCGGGGAATAACACTGATGAGTCAGTGCAAAGATCTTCGAGAAAGTTTTGGAAAAGAGAATTAGGACAAGGATAGAAGGAGGGATGAGGGAAGAACAACATGGCTTCAGAGCAGGAAGGTCCACAGTGGATTTGATTTTTGCTGTAAGGCAGTTAAAAGAAGAGCACTATGAGTATGGAACAGATCTACTGATGGTCTTCCTGGACATTGAGAAAGCATATGACAGTGTATGCAGAAACAAAGTATGGAAGTCCCTGGAGGATAGAGGAGTAGAGAAATGGACTATAAAGAGGATAAAGGAGGTGTACTAGGGAAGCGTGAGCTGTGTGAAAGTTGGAGGAGAGAGATCAGACGGGTTGGAACAGAGAAACGGCCTGAAACAAGGAAGTGCACTGTCACCGTTACTTTTCATTGTGGTGATGGATGACATAATGACCCGAGTGGCACAAGTAATTGGGGAAGGAAAGATGAAAGCAATGATGTTTGCAGATGATTTGGGGAAACAAGGAGGAGGAGGTAAAGGAACAGTTGGACGTGTGGGAAGGAATAATACACGGATATGGGATGAAATTTAGCATAAATAAGAGTGAGATGGTGATCACAACAAGGAAGAAGGAAAGAACCACAACGGGAATAACAATTGGTGGGGAACAGCTGAAGAAAGTGGAGAGTTTCAAGTATCTGGGAAGCCTGATACAAGATAATGGAAGAAGCGATAGAGAAATAAATGAGCGGGGGAGGCAGGCAGAAGCATTTCGGAGGAGTGTGAGAAGCATGTGATGGAGCAAGGATGTCCCTCAGAACAGCAAAAAGATCATATATCGGACGTACTATGTCCCTATCCTGACGTATGCCTCGGAGACCTGGGTTATGAAAGGAAGGGAGAAGAGCAAAATACAGGCCAGTGAGATGAGGTTCTTCAGAAGCAGTATTGGAGCTACAAAGATGGACAGAATAAGAAAGGAGAGGACCAGAGAATTAATGAAGGAGGAACCATTACAGGATGGTATAGAGAAATCTAGACTTAGATGGTATGGACATGTAAAACGAATGGAGGAGAAGAGGATACCCAGGAGAGTACACGAGACGAAGTGGGAAGGAAAGAGACCGAGAGGAAGACCGAGAGGCAGGTGGCTGAAGGGGGTGGAAGAAAGCGTGAAGAAGAGAGGAGAAGACTGGACAAGGGTGGAGGCTGAGAGATGGTGGGAAGACAGAAGACGTTGGAGAGGCTTGTGTTCCAAACAGACCCGGCCAGTGGCTGGAAACTGTGCAAGATGATGATGATGAATATAAGTCAGTGCTGCCAAAATGATTCTATGCCTGCTGATAGGTCCAATTTTAAAATACATGTAACTTCTATACTAACAAATGGATTTCACCCAAAATTGGCACAACAGGATATCATAATATTTCAGATTAGGCTGTTTCTGACCAGCACACGCATGACATTGTTGCGAACATGCTTTTACGCGTGCTGATAGATATAATGTCTAACTGCATGTAACGTCCATTGGACTTCAACCAATTATTTATTCTGTACCTTAAGAGATGGAACTAATAATATATTCAGTCACCAGGACTGCCAACTGTTATGCTCTATTAGGCTACATTATACCAGGTATATTTCGAACTAATTAGACATTTCAATATAACCAACTTAATTTCGTCATTATTCTAGATAGGTTCATATACTGTAGATTAATCATTGGCATGAAAATTAATTTTAAGATAAGTAGGCTCTTTAGTTCGTCACGGAACTTCTTGTTATATATATAGATTTATTAACACTATTTTTCATTGTTTTATATTTATTATCAATTATAATTAATATAATTATTATCATCCAAAGTATAGGTTCCCCTTATCATAACGGCTATGCGGGCAGCGGCATGTGTGGCTCACCTTAAATTCACGCCATCGTTTCAACAAGAATTAAGCTCTCCAAATTTAACACGCCAAGCTATTGCAGGTGCCGGATTTCACGTTATCGTTTCAAATAAGACCGAACCTGTTGCGAGACGTCAGACGGTTGTGGCCATCTAGGTAAAATGAAGAAATGAAATATTACTTAATTATTATTTAATTTATATTAATTTGTTATTTAATTAATATTTATTTTTATTTAAAATTATTCCTTGTTTATCTTATCGAATACTTATTTATTTAATTTACTATTATAACTATTATTTAATATTTATTTATGTATTATTCAAACTTTATGTATTGAATATTAAATATACAGTATATCTTATCTTGTATCTTATCTTATATATATAAAACAAGAAGTTCCGTGACGAACTAAAGAGCCTACTTTTCTTAAAATTAAAGATTCATGCCAATGATTAATCTATATGGATCTATCTAGAATCATGACGAACTTAAGTTGGTAATATCGAAATTTCTAATTAGTTCCATCTCTTAAGGTACAGAATACAAAATTTGGTTCAAGTCAAATGGATAGCATGGACGTTACATGCAGTTAAACAATGGATTTAACCTTCACAATGGGTAGCGGACGAGTAGATTCAACAAATGAGCGACGGCACTTGAATAGTTTCATCCAAGTCCCATATGCGTTCATATGCCATTCATCCGATTGCGATGAAACTTTAGTGAATTATTGCGTATACCCGAGGAAAGGTTTCTGACTTAGTAAATCCATTTCACAATAGGTAACGCATGAGTAGATTCAACAAATGAGTAACGGCGCGCGTATCGTTTAAACGAAATTCCGTATGCGTTCATATACCATTCATGCGATTGCAATGCAATTTGGTGAAATGTTGTTTCCACTCCCGCGAAGGTTTGTGATTTAGTAAATCAATTTTACAATTGGTAGCGCATGAGTAGATTTAACTAATAAGCGACAGCGCGTGAATCAATTCAACAAAGTCCCGTATGCGTTCATATACCATTCATCCGAGTGTGATAAAACTTTGGAGAGCTGAGTACAGTCCTGCGAAGGTTTATGAATTAGTAAATCCGTTTTTCAATGGGTGGCGCAAAACAAGATTCAACAAATGAGTGACGACGCGAATCGTTTAAACAAAATCCCGTATGCGTTCATATGCCATTCATCCGATTACGATGAAACTTTCATGAGTTGTTGTGTACACGTCAGGGAAGGTGTTCGACTTAGTAAATCTATTTTACAATAGGTAGCGCACGAGTATATTCAACAAATGGGTGACGGTGCTCGAATCGTTTAAACAAAGTCCCGCATGCGTTCATATACCATTCATTTCATTGCGATGAAACCTTTTTGAGTTGTTGAGCACACTCCCATGATTTTTTTGACATAGTAAATCAATTTTGCAAGAGTTTAGAAGTGGTTAATAGAAAAAGAAAAAATATTGGGAATCGAAAAGCACTTCAACAAGCAAAGTTACAACGCCAGCACGTTCTTCGATTGGCATTGCAACGCATGCCGGGTGCAGCTAGTATATATAAAAAAAGGAATGTCTTTTTGTTCGTATTTTATGCATTAATTAACCATTCATCCGATTGCGATCAAATTTTGGTGAGTTGTTGTACACACTTGCGGGTGATTCATAGGAATAGTTAATCCATTTCAAAATAGATAGCGCGCGAGTAGTTGAAACAAATGCGTAATGGCGATGCGTTCATATACAATTCATCCGATTGTGACCAAATTTTGGTGAGTTGTTGTGCACAGTCCCGGAAAAGTTATAGACGTAGTAAATCCAATTTACAATAGAAGGCGCGCGAGTAGCTTCAACAAAATGCCGTGCGTTTGTTTCAAGAAAGTTCCACATGCGTTCATATACCATTCATCCCATTGCGATGAAACTCGGGTAAGATGTTCTGTACACTTCAGATAAGGTTTCTGGCTTAGTAAATCCACGTAACAATAGGTAGCGCACGACTAGATTCAACAAATGAGCGACGACGGGCGAAGCGTTTCAACAAAGTCCTGTATGCGTTCACATACCATTCGTCCGATAGCGATGAAACTTGGGTGAGAGGTTGTGTACACTACAGGCAAGGTATCTGAATTAGTAAATCCATGTTATAATAGGTAGCGTACGAGTAGATTCAACAAATGAGCGACGACTCGCGAAGCGTTTCAACAAAGTCCCGTATGCGTTCATATACTATTCGTCTGATAGCGATGAACCTTGGGTGCGATGTCGAGTACACTTCAGGGAAGCATTCTGGGTTAGTAAATCCACTTTACAATATGTATCGCACAAGTCGATTAAACAAATGAGCGACGACGCGCGAACTGTTTCAACATAGTTCCATATGCGTTCATATACCATTCGTTCGATAGCTAATAAACTTGGGTGAGTTGCTGTGTACACTTCAGAGAAGGTTTCTGGCTTAGTAAATCCAATTAACAATAGCTAGCGCACGAGTAGATTCAAGAAATGAGCGACGACGGGCGAAGCGTTTCAACAAAGTCCTGTATGCGTTCACATACCATTCGTCCGATAGCGATGAATCTTGGGTGAGAGGTTGCGAACACTTCACGCAAGGTTTCTGGCTTAGCAAATCCACTTTGCGATAGGTAGGGCACGAGTAGGTTCAACAAATGGGCGACGACACGTGAAGCGTTTCAACAAAGTCCCGTATGAGTTCATATACTATTGGTCTGATAGCGATGAAATTTGGGTGAGATGTTGTGTGCATTTCAAGGAAGGTTTCTGGCTTAGTACATCCACTTTACAATAGGTATCGCACAAGTAGATTCAACAAATGGGCTTCGGCAAACGAATCGCATAAGCAAAGTCCCGTAGCGTTCAAATACCATTCATCCGATTGCTATGAATCTTTGGTTGAATTATTGTGCACACTCCGGGTAGGACTTCTGACTTAGTGAATCCTTTTACAATAGGTAGCGCGCGATTAGATTCAACAAATAAATAATAGCGCGCGTATCGTTTAAAAAAAAAATGCGTTCATATAACATTCATGCGATGGCAATGAAATTTAGAGAAATGTTGGTTCCACTCCCGCAAAGATTTCTGATTTAGTAAATCCATTTTACAATTGGTAGCGCACGAGTAGATTCAACTAATGAGCGACGACGGGCGAATCGTTTCAACAAAGTCACGTATGCGTTCGTATACTATTCGTCCGATAATTATGAAACTTGGATGAGATGTTGTATACACTTCAGGGAAGATTTCTAGCTTAGTAAATCAATTTTACAATAGGGAACGCACAAGTAGATTAAACAAATGAGCGACGACGCGCGAAGTGTTTCGACAAAGACCCGCATGCGTTCATATACAATCGTCCGATAGCGATGAAACTTGGGCGAGTTGTTGTGTACACTCCAGGGAAGGTTTCAGGTTTAGTAAATACATTTTACAATAGGCAGCGCATGAGTAGATTCAACAAATGAGCGAAGACGCGTGAAGCGTTTCAACAAAGTACCGTATGCGTTCATATACCGTTTGTCCGATAGCGATGAAGCTTGGGTGTGATGTTGTGTACACTTCCTGGAAGGTTTCTGGTTTAGTAAATCCACTTTGCAATAGGTAGCGGACGAGTAGATTCAACAAATGAGCGACCACACTTGAATCGTTTCATCCAAGTCCCATATGCGTTCATATGCCATTCATCCGATTGCGATGAAACTTTAGTGAATTATTGCGTATACCCGAGGAAAGGTTTCTGACTTTATAAATCCATTTTACAATAGGTAGCGCATGAGTAGATTCAACAAATGAGTAACAGCGCATGTATCGTTTAAACGAAATTCCGTATGCGTTCATACACCATTCATGCGATTGCAATGCAATTTGGTGAAATGTTATTTCCACTCCCGCGAAGGTTTGTAATTTAGTAAATCAATTTTACAATTGGTAGCGCATGAGTAGATTTAACTAATAAGCGACAGCACGTGAATCGTTTCAACAAAGTCCCGTACGGGTTCATATGCCATTCATCCGAGTGTGATAAAACGTTAGTGAGTTGAGTACAGTCCTGCGAAGGTGAATGAATAAGTAAATCCGTTTTTAAATGGGTGGCGCACAAGACGATTCAACAAATGAGTGAAGGCGCGCGAATCGATTAAACAAAATCCCGTATGCGTTCATATGCCATTCATCCGATGGCGGTGAAACGTTCATGAGTTGCTGTGTACACGTCAGGGAAGGTTTTCGACTTAGTAAATCCATTTTACAATAGGTAGCGTACGAGTATATTCAACAAATGGGTGACGGCGCTCGAATCGTTTAAACAAAGTCCCGTATGCGTTCATATACCATTCATTTCATTGCGATGAAACCTTTTTGAGTTGTTGAGCACGCTCCCATGATTTTTTGACATAGTAAATCAATTTTGCAAGAGTTTAGAATTGGTTAACGGAAAAAGAAAAAATATTGGGAATCCAAAAGCACTTGAACATGCAAAGTTACAACACCAACACGTTCTTTGATTGGCATTGCAACGCATGCCGGGTACAGCTAGTATAAAAAGGAATGTCTGTCTGTTCGTATTTTATGCATTCATAAACAATTCATCCGATTGCGATCAAATTTTGGTGAGTTGTTGTACACACTTGCGGGTGGTTCATAGGAATAGTTAATCCATTTCAAAATAGATAGCGCGCGAGTAGTAGAAACAAATGCGTAATGGCGATGTGTTCATACACAATTCATTCGATTGCGATCAAATTTTGGTGAGTTGTACACAGTCCCGGAAAAGTTATAGACGTAGTAAATCCAATTTACAATGGAAGGCGCGCGAGTAGCTTCAACAAAATGGCGTGCGTTTGTTTCAAGAAAGTCCCACATGCGTTCATATACCATTCATCCCATTGCGATGAAACTTGGGTAAGATGTTCTGTACGCTTCAGGTAAGGTTTCTGGCCTAGTAAATCCACTTAACAATAGGTAGCGCACGAATAGATTCAACAAATGAGCGACGACAGGCGAAGCGTTTCAACAATGTCCTGTATGCGTTAACATACCATTCGTCCGATAGCGATGAAACATGGGTGACATGGGTGAGAGGTTGTGTATACTACAGGCAAGGTATCTGGCTTAGTAAATCCATGTTATATAATAGGCAGCGTACGAGTAGATTCAACAAATGAGCCTCGACTCGCGAAGTGTTTCAACAAAGTCCCGTATGCGTTCATATACTATTCGTCTGATAGCGATGAACCTTGGGTGCGATGTCGTGTACACTTCAGGGAAGCTTTCTGGGTTAGTAAATCCACTTTACAATATGTATCGCACAAGTCGATTAAACAAATGAGCGACGACACGCGAAGTGTTTCGACATAGATCCATATGCGTTCATATACCATTCGTTCGATAGCGAATCAACTTGGGTGAGTTGTTGTGTACACGCCAGGGAAGGTGTTCGACTTAGTAAATCCATTTTTCAATAGGTAGCGTACGAGTAGAGTCAACAAATGGGTGACGGCGCTCGAATCGTTTAAACGAAGTCCCGTATGATCTCATATACCATTCATTTCATTGTGATGAAACCTTTTTGAGTTGTTGAGCACGCTCCCATGATTTTTTTTGACATAGTAAATAAATTTTGCAAGAGTTTAGAGGTGGTTAACGGAAAAAGAAAAGATATTGGGAAACCAAAAGCACTCCAACAAGCAAAGTTACAACGCCAACACGATCTTTGATTGGCATTGCAACGCATGCCGGGTACAGCTAGTATATATATATAAAGGAATGTCTGTTTGTTCGTATTTTATGCATTCATAAACCATTCATCCGATTGCGATAAAATTTTGGTGAGTTGTTGTACACACTTGCGGGTGGTTCATAGGCATAGTTAATCCATTTCAAAATAGATAGCGCTAGAAGTTGAAACAAATGCGTAATGGCGATGCGTTCATACACAATTCACCCGATTGCGATCAAATTTTGATGAATTGTACACAGTCCCGGAAAAGTTATAGACGTAGTAAATCCAATTTACAATGGAAGGCGCGCGAGTAGCTTCAACAAAATGGCGTGCTTCTGTTTCAAGAAAGTCCCACATCCGTTCATATACCATTCATCCCATTGCGATGAAATTTGGGTAAGATGTTCTGTACACTTCAGGTAAGGGTTCTGGCCTAGTAAATCGACTTAACAATAGGTAGCGCACGAATAGATTCAACAAATGAGCGACGACGGGCGAAGCGTTTCAACAAAGTCCTGTATGCGTTCACATACCATTCGTCCGATAGCGATGAAACTTGGGTGAGAGGTTGTGTACACTACAGGCAAGGTATCTGGCTTAGTAAATCCATGTTATAATAGGTAGCGTACGAGCTGATTCAACAAATGGGCGACGGCTAGCGAAGCGTTTCTACAAAGTCCCGTATGCGTTCATATACTATCCGTCTGATAGCGATGAACCTTGGGTGCGATATTGTGTACACTTCAGGGAAGCTTTCTGGGTTAGTAAATCCACTTTACAATATGTATCGCACAAGTCGATTAAACAAATGAGCGACGACGCGCGAACTGTTTCAACATAGTTCCATATGCGTTCATGTACCATTCGTCCGATAGCGAAAAAAAGTGGGTGAGTTGCTGTGTACACTTCAGGGAAGGTTTCTGGCTTAGTAAATCCAATTAACAATAGCTAGCGCACGAGTAGATTCAACAAATGGGCGACGACGGGCGAAGCGTTTCAACAAAGTCCTGTATGCGTTCACATACCATTCGTCCGATAGCGATGAAACTTGGGTGAGAGGTTGTGTACACTTTACCCAAGGTTTCTGGCTTAGCAAATACACTTTACGATAGGTAGGGCACGAGTAGATTCAACAATTGAGCGACGACGCGCGAAGCGTTTCAACAAAGTCCCGTATGAGTTAATATACTATTGGTCTGATAGCGATGAAATTTGGGAGAGATGTTGTGTACACTTCAAGTAAGGTTTCTGGGTTAGTAAATGCGCTTTACAATAGGTATCGCACAAGTAGATTAAACAAATGAGCGACGACGCACGAAGAGTTTCAACATAGTCCCGTATGCGTTCATACACCATTCGTCCAAAAGCGACTAAACTTGGGTGAGTTGTTATGTACACTCCATGGAATGTTTCAGGCTTAGTAAGTCCATTTTACAATAGGTAGCGCACAAGTAGATTCAACAAATGAGCGAAGACGCACGAACCGTTTCAACAAAGTCCCGTATGCGTTCGTATACCATTCATCCGATAGCGATGAAACTTGGGTGAGATTTTGTGTACACTTCAGGGAAGGATTCTGGCTTAGTACATCCACTTTACAATAGGTATCGCACAAGTAGATTCAACAAATGAGCTTCGGCACGCGAATCGCTTAAACTAAGTCCCGAATGCGTTCATATACCATTCATCCGATTGCTATGAATCTTTGTTTGAATTATTGAGCACACTCCGGGTAAGGTTTCTGACTTAGTAAATCCTTTTTACAATATGTAGCACACGAGTAGATTCAACAAATAAATAACAGCGCGCGTATCGTTTAAAAAAGATAATGCTTTCATATACCATTCATGCGACGGCAATGGAAATTAGAGAAATGTTGGTTCCACTCCCACAAAGATTTCTGATTTAGTAAATCCATTTTACAATTGGTAGCTCACGAGTATATTCAACTAATGAGCGACAGCGCGTGAATCGTTTCAACCAAGTCCCGAATGCGTTCATATACCATTCATCCGATTGTGATAAAACGTTAGTGAGCTGAGTACAGTCCTGCGAAGGTGAATGAATAAGTAAATCCGTTTTTAAATGGGTGGCGCACAAGACGATTCAACAAATGAGTGAAGGCGCGCGAATCGATTTAACAAAACCCCGTATGCGTTCATATGCCATTCATCCGATGGCGGTGAAACGTTCATGAGTTGCTGTGTACACGTCAGGGAAGGTTTTCGACTTAGTAAATCCATTTTACAATAGGTAGCGTACGGGTATATTCAACAAATGGGTGACGGCGCTCGAATCGTTTCAACAAAGTCCCCTTCTGCGTTCATATACCATTCATTTCATTGCGATGAAACTTTGGTGAGTTGTTGAGCACGCTCCCATAATTTTTTTGAGATAGTAAATCAATTTTACAATAATATAGAGGTGGTTAATGGAAAATAAATAAATATTGGGAATCCAAAAGCACTTCAACAAACAAAATTACAACGCCAACACTTTCTTTGATTGGTATTGCAACGCATGCCGGTCACAGCTAGTATTAATATAAAAAGGAATGTCTGATTGTTCGTATTTTATGCGTTCATAAACCATTCATCCGATTGCGATAACATATTGGTGAGTTGTTGTACACACTTCCGGGAGGTTTATATGCATAGTTAATCCATTTCACAATAGATAGCGCGCGAGTAGTTTAAACAAATGCGTAATGGCGATGCGTTCATATACAATTCATCCGATTGCGATCAAATTTTTGTGAGTTGTTGTGCACAGTCCCGGAAAAATTATAGGCGTAGTAAAACCAATTCTCAATAGATGGCGTGCGTAGCTTCAACAAAATGGCGGGCGTTTGTGTCAAGAAAGTCCCACATGCGTTCATATACCATCCATCTCATTGCGATGAAACTTGGGTGAGATGTCCTGTACACTCTAGGTAAGGTTTCTGGCTTAGAAAATCCACTTAACAATAGGTAGCGCCCGAGTAGATTCAACAAATGTCCGACGACGGGCGAAGCGTTTCAACAAAGTCCTGTATGCGTTCACACACCAATCGTCCGATAGCGATGCAACTTCGGTGCGAGGTTGTGCACACTACAGGCAAGGTTTCTGGCTTAGTAAATCCATGGTATAGCAGGTAGCGCAAGTAGATTAAACAAATGAGCGTCGACGCACGAAGTGTTTCAACATAGTCCCGTATGCGTTTATATACCATTCGTCCGATAGCGACTAAACTTGTGTGAGTTGTTGTGTACACTCCAGGGAAAGTTTCAGGCTTAATAAATCCATTTAACAATAGGTAGCGCACAAGTAGTTTCAACAAATGAGCGAATAGGCGCGAAGCGTTTCAACAAAGTCCCGTATGCGTTCATATACCATTCGTCCGATAGCGATGAAACTTAGGTGAGATGTTGTGTACACTTCAGGGATGGTTTCTGGCTTAGTACATCCACTTCACAATAGGTATCGCACAAGTAGATTCAACAAATGAGCGACGGCACGCGAATCGCTTAAACAAAGTCCCGTATGCGTTCATATACCAGTCATCCGATTGCTATGAATCCTTGGTTGAATTGTTGTGCACACTCCAGGATAGGTTTCTGACTTAGTAAATCCTTTTTTAGAATAGATAGCGCACGAGTAGATTCAACAAATGAGTAACGGCGCGCGTATTGTTAAAAAAAAAAACGTATGCGTTCATATACCATTCATGCAATTGCAATGAAATTTGGAGAAATGTTGTTTCCACTCCAGCAAAGATTTCTGATTTAGTAAATCCATTTAAAATTGGTAGCGCACGAGTAGATTCATTTAATGAGCGTCAGCGCGTGAATCGTTTCAACCAAGTCCCGTATGCGTTCATATACCATTCATCCGATATCATAAAACTTTGGTGAGTTGAGTACAGTCCTGCAAAGGTGTATGAATTATAAATCCGTTTTTCAATGGGTGGCGCACAAGTAGATTCAACAAATGATTGACGGCGCGCAAATCGCTTAAACAAAATCCCGTATGCGTTCATATGCCATTCATCCGATTGCGATGAAACTTTCATGAGTTGTTGTGTACATGCCAGGGAAGGTTTTCGACTTAGTAAATCCGTTTTACAATAGGTAGAGTACGAGTATATTCAACAAATGTGTGACGGCGCTCGAATCGTTTGAAGAAAGTCCCGTATGCGTTTATATACCATTCATTTCATTGCGATGAAACTTTGGTGAGTTGTTGAGCGCGCTCCCATGATTATTTTTTTGAGATAGTACATCAATTTTACAATAGTTTAGAGATGGTTAACCGAAAAAGAAAAATATGTTGGGAATCCAAAAGCACTTCAACAAACAAAGTTACAACGGCAACAATTTCTCTGATTGGCATTGCAACGCATGCCGGGGACAGCTAGTTGATTATGTTAATTATTTATTTTATTTCTTTATTTACGGGTGTAACACTAGACAGGATAGCCGAGCGGTCGATCCCAGTTTTTGTCGGCCAGGATGGCAGGGTGCACTCGCGACCCATCGAAGATGACGGTCCCACCTCCACGATACCTCTGGCCCATTCCCTCACACTCTATCCCCCACCAACTTCAGAATTCCCTCAAATCTCAAACAGCTTTAACCACAATTTGCCAGATTTTCTGCAAAGACCAGCATTGCTTACTTTTACTTACGTCAGGCCCCTCTCTGTCAACCTCCCTTGCTCATCTCTTATTCTCTTCCTACCCAGATGCCATTCGAGTGTTCCCTGATCAATCAAAATCATAAAAATCACCATACTTCCAAAAATCACCGAAATTCTATAGAACACATCAAATTAACAAGATTCCACCAAAAATCCTTTCAAATATACCAAGGTTACCCAAAACTCATTCCAAATATACTAAGATTCTCCAAAATTTCCTACAACACATAAAAGAATCTTCAAATCATCCAAATTTCCCAGATTTACTCAAAATTCACCAGATTCTCGAAAATATACTTACAGTAGATGCTCCAAATTCAACGGAGATGAACCAGGCACAAGTGGAATTATTGGTGGACTTTTGGGTTGAATCTAATTAAATTTGGAAAAATATGTTAAGAATCTTGGAGGGATGGGAGTAGTGAGTAGAGAAGGGGGTTTGGAGGTATCTACCATAACGTTTGAAAAGTCCGTAGAAGAGCATGCGCACTAAAGATCGTTATTTTCGCCGTAGGGGTTGTAGCCTATTCGATTGAGCTCTCACACGACTTTCTCCGATTACTCGTTCCGGAGTACGCACGGCCTTGCCCCTGGATGTATTGCAGGTTACCCCTGGGATAGGACCCCTCTATTTACGAGCAGGGGCAACTGAACACCAAGTAACTAGCAATGTTCATGTGACACAAATTTATTCGCTATATGTTAGCCTACTTGAAATATACATACTTCAGTACGGATGAATGGAGAGCACTGTTTAGGGCTACACAGATTGTGTAGAGATGATTGATAGTACAGTACATAGCACATGTAGTGTGGTCTGTTATAATGTACAAAAGCGGGCACACCACACTCTCGGCATACCACTGCATGCCTGCCCTCTAGCGTCCAACATTTTAACAGGCACAATTTATTCTGTACATGGGCTTAATCTTCCTCCCCCGAAGTAGTATTTAAAAATTCTCTACACTATGTGCACAGTGTATACAAAATAATTTCTGTACCTCTATTGACAATTCTTGTGTATAAATGCGACTTAATGTTTGCGTCACGATACATCATTAATTATTCTCTTAAAGAAATGACGTAGCTTCTACAATTCAAATTTGTTAGTCTTGCTTTTTATCCTTGTGCCGTGGAATGAAGTGATAGCTTAGTTGTTGTGATTTTGATTCTATGTGGATGCCAATGGTTCATGGCTTGACCTGATATACATAATTTGTGGGGACGTGATCAACTGGAGTTGGGATTTATCGTTATGTTTACATCCTGATGCTGAACTTTCATATACAGGGTTATGTTTTAAAATTCATCCTCCATGGTGGTATTGTAATTTTACGTTAACTAACCACTTACTGAATGAGCAAACTGGTAAACAGTTCAATTAGCCACAAGAGAGTCAGCGAAACGGCCGCGAAACATTCCACCCTCATCTCCCTTATAAAATAGGCCCACACCACTAGTCAGTTGCCTTTTTGCTAATATTTGCGTGTGAGCGAAAGTAATATAGTTTCATTTTGTAAAGTGAAATTAAGTTGTACTATGATAAGATATTTTTAGGAAACAGTGGTTGATTAATGCATTATTAAGTTTTTCTTTACAAATATTTTTTGAGTTTGCCCTGAATAGTAATGAATTAATGACGCTTAGTTAATTATTAGTGTGAAAATGCCTGAGATTCGTTTTGAAGCTGAAAGTTTAGCAACTGTGTTAAAAAAGGAAATGCCTAAACATTCCTACAAAGAGGATAAATATAAGGTAGGCTAAACGAAAGAACATGTAGCTTGTATTTTTAACACTTACTCATTTAAGTGACTTCCACTTTCATCTGCTTCTTCATTCTGATTTTCTTCTTTTACATCCTGGGAATAAGATGGTATAATTTATATCAGTGTTATCACCTTATACTTTTACACAAATGACAACCCATGTAATTGTACAGACTGCTCAGATGAAGTGAAGATATATTCGCTGAATGACTTTCTACTGTCCATCACATCCTAGTGCTAGAGATAAACGTAATAGAGATAAGTGGTTATAATCCCCAGTTTTGGAACTTATAATACACCTTTAGAGACCACGATACATTTAGAGCGATTGAAAATGCTAAAATCAATGCCTTAATGGAAGTTATAGCCTTAAGAATTGAAGACAAATTAACATTTACTTTTAATTCCTTTAGTCGTAAAACCATACGAGAGGGGCAGATGACCCCGCTGTTCCACCCTGTGAAACAATAACAGAAAATACCAAAACAAATTCTACGGTCCAACAAGTGCACATATCATTGAGTAACAAGCTACTAGACTGCCCGCACGAGCATTACTTTTGAGAATGAAGGCATAAATCTATCAACCTTCAGAATATTATACACGGCATTTCTTCACAATTCACTGCTATTTAATATTTTTATGTTCAAAAAGAAGTTAGATTGAGTTAATTAAATGCCTCTATGTGGAGTCAATTGTAGAGCATGCTAGTAACTCTAAGAATTATGTGTCTGCTAGTGTACGGGAGCAAACAGTTTGCAAAGGAGATTAGAGCAGCTAGTAACTCTAGGAATTGTGTGTCTGCTAGTGTACAGGAACACAGTTTGCAAAGGATATTAGAGAAGGTACTAACATCCAAACGCTTCCGTTTGTCATCAACGTTATTGTGAGAAAACAACTCTTAATCCCTAAATAATATTAGGAGATGAGGAAATGTCTTGAAAATAAGCATGAAGTTACTTACCTCATTCTGATCTAAAGATGAGGTTTCTGTTTTGATGAATGTAACGTTAACCGGAATAGAAGATTCCTCTTTCTTAATATCCGTGTGATGGTCTGTATCGTCCTGCAAAGAAATTACTTGTTTCACATACATGATCCTTTGGGGAGGTGGAAATATAACTCCCAGATGGCTTATAACTTGCACTGAAGAAATCAAGGAATGAAATAATATACTGAAGGTAATTCAAACCCGCATTTATCGTTTTCTTTCGTCCATAGCTACATGGCAAAAAACCTAACAGTTATTGTACAGTTTTTTTTTTCAAAATGCATTTCAGTTAGAATACACTCGCAAAACGTAGTCCTAACTTATTGCCACCAGCATTGAGTGTGTGTGTTGCTACTTTGCGGCGTAGCTGCAGTTACTTAGAGTTACCATATAACGTTAATAAGGCCAAGTAACGTTGATAAATTTTTGGTTAAGATATCTCGCACAATACCCGAATTTGCTAAAGTGAAAGATTTCATTATTTGAATGTATTGATATGAAGCCAGTATTATGACAATTTCGAGGCTGGAATCATGACACACACCAGTTTCGACAGCCACGGTAGCAACAAGCTTCAGCCAATCACAAAATTAGCTGAGTAAATGCTAGCAGAGGCGGCAAGAAACCGGTCTGACTTTGTTACTGGCAAGCCGAGATAAAAAAAACTTGCTCGAGGGGACGGGGCGCACGACAAAAAGAACGCAGGCGCCGAGAAGTGTGACTGAGATTACGACACCTAACCAGCGGCAGCCAATGAAATACGAGGATAAAGCAATTACCATAATTAGTATTACGCATTACGAGAGCTATTAAAGCAACTTAGACCATCAGAATAGCTGTTAAATATTATATTTAAAATATGAAGACATGTTTGAATGTAATTGAACCAGTAATTGCAAAGTAATGAGTATAATGGATAACCGCGCAATTTCAGACGAGTTTATTATACAAAGGACGCTATCATTTTTATTGGAGTGGGGAAGACGCGACTTGACTCGTGGTTCTTGTCACCAAAGCTTCGGGCCGAGACGGACGTATCAGCCGACAGCAAAATAATTAGCATTATAATTCACAATATACATCCAGAGCATCGCAGAAGAGTATTTAGCAACGAGAAACATTAAGTCAAGTCTACGATAATTACGGCAAACTCAATTGCGTAGTTGTAACGATACCAGTAAGAAATTATCGAAAGTGTATACACGAATTTTGAAGAAAGCACACTAGCTACGTGAACTTGTATCCAGAAGTATTCGAGGTAATAGAAGAATTTCACAGTCACATTATCTTATTACCATGGTTAACCAACAGAACTTGGGAGGGACATTTATAATCGGTACTGAAGAGATGACAATGAATTGTTAAGATGCTAGTGGGAACATGACCTATGGACGACATCAAGGATATTTGAAATGACATGATAAACGATCACGCTGGGGAGGTTAACACCTTTCTCCCCTACATATCTAATGTCTACACAAGTCATTAAGCACGATTGCCAAATATGGCTACAGCTACAAATTTAATTCTACACGGGAGAGAAGAAGAAAGAAGATTTCCAAGTACGCGCGAGCTAGGGTAGACCCTGTTCGATTCCAGAGTAAGGATTACCCAACTCTCGAAGATGGCGTTGCAGAACGATGAAGTATGGAGTTCGAATCCCAATCCAGGAGATGACGACTTCATATGGCGATCCAGAATGATCCAGCATAGCAGTCATGAACAGAGGTACCCCAGGAACACCCTGTATATGAAGCTCAGGGAGGAAGAACTACTTCTAGACATCTTTACGGTTCTAAAGGTAGGATCAAGACCAATATACAAGTATCCCATATTATTGTAATTCAGTTACATTAGAGAATATCCGACCATTTTTCTATTAATGTAATTTTTGTCAATTTTTGACTTTATATGTCCATCGTAATGCCTTGTAGGATTTTAATATAGATTTTCATCGAAGTTTAATATTTTTTGAAGTGATTTGGCGATTAATATTCATTGTTTGAAGTTTAGAACGTTGTTCTATTGCGATTTCGAATGTTTCTAGGAGATATCGGAGATTTTATTGTGTTACGTTTGATTGGACCTTTGGATTCCATGATTTAAGTTAACTGACGGGATTGTTTAGAAACTGCCATCTTTTAACGATCTGGTTTGGAGATCTGTATTTAGTTATCTTGTTAATAACGTAAACTCAGATCTGGTTGTGAAAGTTGTTCACATATTTTAGGAGAAATGTATTTAATTGAAGAGAAAAAGTGAGATAGATGAAACATAGTAATATTGTTGGCAGAGTGAACTGCGATAACGTCGTAATTTTGAAACAATGTATTTGAAATAAATACTCACGAGCAGCTGTTAGAAGCTAGTAGTAGAATGTTAATATTGAAGGAAGTAAGAGCTGTAAAGAAGTAGAAGATATTATTATATTTCCAGTTATTATAGATATTGTAATGGCGGAGGCCTACGTCATGAGGAGAATTATTTATATTTGCAGATAATTTAACGACATATTTTGTTGTTGTTGTTAACTTCCGGTATTTCGGGCACAGCAGTGAGTTGCCAAGATTTAATAATTTTAAATTGTTTGAGCTCTTATAAGCGGCTTTTATTCTCATTATTGTTTCCAAGGGAAACAATTTAATTGAATGTGAAGATATTTGCGTAACAGCATCCTCATATTATACTTAAGCTTTTTAACATGTAATTCGTGTCTTTTGAATAAACAGACAGGCACGTGTGCTACGAATCCCTGATATTCTATAGAAATTGGCATTATCTTTTGTAGTTTATTGGTAGTGGAATGTGCTATAGGGTGGAGGTATTTCCATTGACCTGATCATTATCCCAACGCCCGAGATTTTTGATTCTCACAATCTCGAGTAGTAATTAGAACCCTTTGTTTTGTAGTTAGTTTCTATAGCACATTCAGATGTTTCCTCTGTCCTTCATGCGGAGTGTATTCGCCAGTAGCTCTATGCAGTTTTTCTATCCGGGGTCTTCAAGAAGCTACGATCCTTTTTCCAAATTTGGATTTTGGTGGATCATTCCAGGAATACGGGAACAGTACCAAACGTTGACACTTAAAACAATACTGATCTCAAGAATACCTAACAGAGGGAGTAATTTAACGTGAACAATAAACAAATAGGGGTTTATTTGTAAGTACAGAGGCAGATAATTGAAGTCTCAATTCAAATAAATTCACTTCTAATACATAAAACATGAGTCATTGTCGTTATCAAGATGATTGTGCAATATGTTAATAAATAGAGAACTGAAAAAGAATATTTCTATAGACAACAGCTTTTCTGAACGAAAATGCTGCCCGTGGTCTAATAAAATGCTGAGATACACTGGCATAGTATTATCTTATTCAAACCGCCTAGTCAAATACTAAAGAAACGTTTAATTACATTATTAATCGTGCATGTTTCGGTATTTCATTGATACCTTCCTCAGCTTGATTAATATTAAATCTTAAAACTAGTTAACAAAGCCAAAAAGAAATGGATATCCTTAAAAAATTGTCTTAAATCTAAAAAAGAAAAGTATGCAAATAAATAAATATCATATATTAAAAAGTGATAGTAAAATGATGTTATTAAAATAAGAGATCTACCTTATAAACTGCCTACGTCAATACTCCAAAAATTTTGATCGAAAACTGTAGTAACAGAAGATGTCACTGTCAGAAGAATGAAGAAGCGCTAAGGATGTAGGTGGAATTGTCGCCTCAAACGGAACAAAAATTTGTAATACAGTCCTCCAACTTTAAAATTCAGTCGATTCCCAACTTAATGGCCCACTCTGTTGTTTTAGTTGCTTAATGGGTAACGCAATGTGCAGGCTATTTACCAAACACAGCAATCAAGCATATTACACAGTGTCGTCTTCAGGTGGAATACTGTTACGAGAAACGTCATAGTTTACGGTATTAACTTCTACTAAACTTCGATGACTCAGTGGTTCTTATTTGTTGGCTCTGTCTGCTATATTATATGTGTATTGGGCAACACAATGTGCAGATCATTTATTTAAAACTATAAAATAACATGTTGCTAGATTGTGAGACTTCGCGCCTGTCCAAAACAAGACATCTCTATTTCTCCTTCCTTCAACCCTCCCAGAAACACGAAGAACCCCCAACTATCAAATATGAGTGCAACATTGGAGCCTATGATGACGACAGTCACAGCTAGCAGTGGAGGCTGTCTTCAAGAGTGGACCGTCAATATATTCACAGCCATGGCTACTTGCGGAGGGAGGCATCAAGGTGGGAGGCGGACCATCATCATATAGACAGGGCAAGCAGTGAAGGTAACCCCAAGCCTCATGCGAGTGTTCGGACACTTCTGATCTCTTTCGGATTTACAATAGTAATCCTACGCGCTCTAGAACACACATGTCTCACGGGCCAGTCGAGGATTTGACAGGGGGTATCATTTTCAGGGAGTAGTATAGATCGCGATACATTTCCGTATAAGATTCCCTTAAAACAAAATGACAACGTCACGAAAGACACGATTTATTTTTCAAGTCAGCTTACGGGAAACTCCTGGAGAATAGGGGGTTTGGGGTGGGAGAAACATAAACAGAAATCGGCATTTACAATAACCCTTCGAAATGCGGTACACGTCGAAATTATCGCAATTACCTAATATTCAGAAAATATGTATCCCCATCTTTACTTAACCTACATCTAACTTTGGCATTTTAGCTTATATTTACATAATATGCATCCCCGTCTTTGCTTGACCTAAATAGGATACCTGGTAAAGATCCTGATACACATGTCATATCCTAGTGCTACTCTAAATTGCAGAAATGTGCATGTGTATCGGGACCATTACCAGACATCCTTTATGGAAGTCAAGTAAAGACGGGCATACATATTTTATAAATATATGCTAAAATACCAAAATTTCGATGTGCATCGCAAACTTGACCAGACATCATATATAGGTCAAGTAAAGATGAGGAATCATCATATACATAAAAGTGAAAGTCTGTATGTGTGTGGATTTGTTCTCTATACAAGTCTACACCGTTCCACCAATCTCAACCAAATTTTGCATCAACATACTTCAAGACCCAAAAGAAATATTCGAATATTCGCCAGTCTTTCTCATTCTTCTGATTTCGGGCTTTTGGCACTCGAGCAATGGCTAATTAAGTCAGAAAATAAACTGATGAAGGAATTGCAAGGCCGGTCGTTTCCATGGCAACAGTAGCTCAAGACGTGACCACCAGGTTTCCATATATCTCTGTAACAGGCCACGGCATGCCATTTTCTTTCCAAACCACGATAAGAACATTATGAATCTGAACGCCATAAAGTCTGAATACGTACTTTTAGCCTATTTTCATTTATAAAAAATAGGCTTATGAGATCACCTTTGGTCCGTGTGTCTGTCTGTGTATGCGTGTGATGGTGTGTGTGATGGCGTGTGTGATGATGTGTGTGAAGGTGTGTGTGTGATGGTTTGTGTCCCCCCTAATAACATCCAAACGGCTGGAGCGATTTCAATGAAACTCGGTAAGTTAATAGCACTATTTCGGACGACCCCGACCGTGCCCTAAACATTTTGTTACGTCTCACCAATCTAATATGGCGGCTGTGCCAAATATTTCACCAGCTTTCAATATCTCCGAAACTATTACCTATATCACCCTGGAATATTTTACGGTGATAAAGGGAACTACTAGAAGTTCACCTATGTGATCTTTGAAAACCTGGTGACTACAAAACAAACATGGCGGCCATGCGAATTTGCGACTTTTAAATAGACGTTTCTCGCGATTTAACCAACAAAAAGCAATAAAACTTGGTACAGTATATGTTTATACACATTGTAATGCACCGACATCTCACTTCGTTCAATTGTTTACATAACCTCAACATGGCGGCTGCGAGAAATTTTTCACCGGCATTCTATATCTCTGAAACTATTAGCGGTATCACCCTGAAATTTTGTACGGAGATAAAGATCACTACTGCAAGTTCATCTATAAGACTTTCAAAAACCAGTCAACTACAAAACAAATATGGCGGCCAAGCGAATTTGAAAATTGACCTATATATGATGTCTGGTCAAGTTTGCGATGCACATCGAAATTTTGGTATTTTAGCATATATTTATAAAATATGTATGCCCGCCTTTACTTGACTTCCATAAAGGATGTCTGGTAATGGTCCCGATACACATGATCCAAACGCAATGAAACTTGGTACAGGAAATGTTTATACACATTGTAATGCACTGGTATCTAATTTAGTTCAATTGTTTATATAACCTCAAGATGGCGGCTGTGCGAATTTAAAACTTAAGTTTTTATTTCTTGTGTGGTAATCATGCGATCGAAGTGAAAGTTTGAATAATGAACCTACGCAACAATTTTCCTTTAATGGTACATGACTTTAAGGCTTATACATATAACAATCAAACATGGCGACCATCCGGAATATTTAAATGGATCTCGATACTGTGCCCAAATCCAGTTGTCCAGATTTGAGAGCACAGGCCCAGATTCTAAGTCCAGAGCAGAGGTTTTGAATAGCGCGCTCCCAATGCTCTAAGAAGCATTTCGAAGCTTTATGCAGCCTACAGAACGTTAAATGACGTAGTAAATTTGTCATAGTCGAGGCTATATTTTGATAAAATATTTCCCGATTGATTAGACACATGGGACTAGTACCAGATTACCGGCACGGAAAAGGGAAGAAGAACGTGCTATATTTCAAGAAAATCGAACCAGAGAAAACCGAGATATGAGATGTTTTAGTTTTGAGAAGATATCTCGCAGTGACGTCAGGAGGCCGCCAGGAGAGTATAAAACGGCCACGGACCATGACATATTATGATACTTCTACACAGCGCCAGTCGCTGATACATCGCTGTTACGTCGTGAAGATAGTCTACGAGCACATGGTTGCCATATTCTAAGTTACGCTTATAACTAGCACACAGTTGTTAGGACCTAATGCGATTCAACGACAGTACATGGTTACTGGACTTCGAAAAGTGTTTGAAATTATTTCAAGTGAACTTAGGATTCTTCATAGGTTATCTCGAAGGTGATAGACTTTTGTGGCAGAACATTGGTAATTATACACTGCTACAAGGACATATGATAGACTTAGTCTTTATTTTTTTCCACAGTTCACAGATTTTTTAAACTGGATTATTTTTATATCCAATGGCCAGAAGCAAGCTTTTGTCTTGGTAACTATTTGACCAACCAAGATAATAAGTCAGTCATTTTCAAATACCATTCTCGCACGGTTCAGTTCATTTAGCCGACATAGGGGAACCAGCTGTGCCTAGCATAGTCTGGAGAGTGAGAAACTCTGCCCAGGGACTTGAACATCAGGACTTGTACCGGTGCTGAATAAGATTGTCAGAGTATTGATGGTACTGAATGCATCACAGTTGGGTCATGTTACATCTGGTATTTTGCATCATGGATCAATTCGATCTTGCCCCTGTCAAGAATATAACTTCAGATGGTGAAGCAGCTAATATGAACAGTTTTCATCAAGAATATCAGGTAACGAATATGATCTAGTTAGACATCTTGCGGGTATTCAATGGAGGCCGATACAAGAATTTAAGTACGTTGTCCAATGGAGACAGAAGACTGGAATGGTCTGGTTCTGACCAGATTATCTTCAACATCAAGATATACAAGAATGTAAGCTACAATTTCATTATTTTTATGCGTTGTTAGCTGGAATATTCTCATTTTTCTAGTCTTGCCAACACATATTATTTTCTTCGATATTTGCTGTTGCGAGGCATGGGAAGCTATGTACTGAGCAGTTTTTACACTCAGACATGAGGATTCAATGATTTGAATCAATGCACGAGCATAACGAGCATTTTATTTGATTTTGATTTTTTCTAATCGCGGTCATCAGCCGTCATGACTGTAAATTTAATAATAAATTTAAGTTGAGGAATGGATATTTATCCATATTTAAGAAGTCGAGTATGATATTTCTCGAATAATTTAACAACATTAAATCCAGTTGTGGAATTAGTAGTAATAATAATAATGATTTAATAATAATTATTATTTTCGATTATTCTGAGATAATAATTATGATTTATGTTTTATAACAATCATATCATGTAGTGTGATTAATAAATTGGATATTTAAAACAGTTTACTAGACCGGATACTTGTTTTTCCGAAGGCTAGTGGTTAACGCATGCCCACATTCAACTAACAGAGAATTGCATTGGAAACATTTTACACTTGCATTATGCAGTTAAATCTTTTGGAAGACACGGAAAGTAATGATACGGGAAGCAAATAAAATGTATAAAACATGGTTTTACTAGAGTTTGTATAAATATAAATCATTATGAGCAACGTCTTTTGATAGAACATTTGACCAGAAATAGACACGTTGTGAAATTATTAATGTTAAATCTGATGGTTAAATTACAGTAAACTCATTGAGGAGCTTGCTAGCTTATAAATCTTCCAGTTTGAGTAACAAGCAAAGGCTTGATTATTATGTATAATTTGGGAAGAAATTATTGTGTGTGTGTGGAAATAGTTAAATATGCCAATCCGATTGTGCAATTAAGTCGCAGGAATGAAGTTGTTAATATGGAGCATCAACCATATTGTAGGTTGGATGACTTTGAAATATGTTGGGAGTTGAAATATTGTTACAAGCCACACTTTCGTCGAATTTATAACCAAGGGTTATTTTTATGGAGCCATCATAGTTAATTCACAGTTTATCCACGTGTTCTATAAATATTTCCTAGTACTTGTTGACCCGGATTTTGTTATTAATATTTACCTTTCATTATGAGAAGACTTTACCGTTGTCTAATGCTAATTATGATTAAGTGATTTTTGACACATTTAAATAGAATGGGCCGATGCTATGAATAAATTAATACTGTTATTTCATGACCAGCCACTACAATTTAAAGGATATTTGTGATCCTATTAAAAAACATAAATATTATGTAAATATAATTAATGAATTGATTAACATTTTGACATTTAGTTAAAGTTTTACAATTTTGATAATAGCAACAATTATTATTTCTGTAAACAATTTTCTAAATAATATTTTCAAATGATATTTGAATGTTTGAATGGTTATATTAATATTTAAAGATTTGATGTTTTGTTAATAATAATTTTTGACCATCGAGTCAAGATTTCAGAATAATTGTTTTGGATCGAGAACAGATGGTACAATTTTTTTTCTGTTTATCGAAGTTCTTCGAATCCATGCTCAGATGTCCGTATAAATTGATGTTGTGTTATACCCTTTGTTATGAATTTATAATTGAACCAATTTTGAGATATTGATTCTTGGAAAAATGTTAGCTATTTTCTGCAACTATTTGAAAAACAAAAACAAAGTGATTTTTCTACGTCGAGTGAAACCATTTAATTTCAACACGTGAATACTAAAAAGTCAGGAATCAGGCTGGACAATTTAATTTGCGCTGAAAACCCTACGACTGTAAATAGTACATTTGAACGAAGTCAACAGGACTAACAATCTGGCTTTCGATTCAAATATTTCGTGTTCATGTGTTGGTAAATTTGTGTACATAAATGTATGATCCGTCATGCATCAATAATGCTATTCTGGCATTAGTACAGTCAATTTTTAAATATTTTAATAAAATGAGATAATGTTACGAATTGTGTTATTTTCAGAAAATCTCCTTCTATCATTATTGTTGCGTCGAGCCGAAAATCAGTAAAGCAATTTTTTATATTGTGTTATTGTAGTCACTTCTACCCATATGGCGCCCTGGGATATTTAGATTCTCGTGCTGACTGATTTTTGGTGAAATGCATATGTGGTCGTCTGGACTTCGGTCTAAACGGGTACATAAAAAAGATAGAAGAGAGAAATGGCTTCGAACGTGGGGCCCGATTTCGTTTCGATTCGGTCGTTTGTATGCCGATTTAATTTGTGATTTTTAAATATATATTTTGGGATTTGCAAAATGTCTGATATGGATAAATACATTGATAGGAAATCCAATGAGTTGGAAACTTAAAAATTAACTTGGGTTAATAGTCAGTGTGGTTTTGATTGTTATACAATGGCTTATCCATTAGGGTGTCAAGTAAATTATGCGATTGAAGTTTGAAAACTACACGTACACAATAATCTTCATGTAACAGTACATAACCCTAAGACTTACTTACATAAAAATCCAACATGGCGTCCATCCGCAATATTTAGCCGGTTCTCAATATCTACGAATCTATTACAGCAATCAAACTGAAATTGTGTATGTTGATAGAGGCAATTGACATAAGTAGGATAGATGAAAGTAGGCTGTATAGTTCTTCACGGAACTACTTGTTTTTAATGTTGTAGGGAATTAAAATTTAGAAATAAATACATTGGCTAACCGTGCATGGGACGTAACGTTACAACAGCTGGAGATATCATCACGAAACATAGTATTAAGATCAAATGAGCTTAAATGATTGTGTAGTTGATTAAATTAAAAGCTTTGCAATATCATGCTCATATAGGACATGTACTTGAGTGTGTATAGACTTTTTTTAAAACATGTGTTACTGCGATGGATGTAGTCGTGTGCGTGTTTGTAATTCAATTGAGGATTTGATAGGAGGTTGCTATGGCATTCAGTTAGGAACTATCCCGGTGTTTGCTTCGAGTATAATAAATAACCCCTGGCACTATAGCCCTTGAAGGGCCAAGGCCTGCGTTGTCAGCGCATCCGGTCCCCTCAGCGCTTAATCTTGGCTTTCGTGACCGAGATTTGCTTAGAGTGAAAGTGGGAAACCCCGGAAAACAATTACCAAGTTTCACACGTGGTCACCTAAATTATTTCTGCAATTTATGTATAATTTTATTTAATTTTTAGTCCTTAGGATTTCCGAAACTTATGTGACATTTTGGGTCTAATTTAATACTCTTGATGACGCTGCTGTTACGGAAGATTTTGAATCTTTACCTTTTTACAAAAGGTATCACGAGCAATAAATTGTATGTAATATCTCCTAGAACTGAAGTTTTAGACACTCCGTTAAGGTGTGTTCTACTACTGATATGTTGACGTTTATGTTTTATTAATCATAATGTCTGTATGCAGCATTTTTTAATGTTGACATTGTTTACCTCTACCAGTTGTCTTTTGTATTACTAATCAGAAACACAGTAACTTTTGCGTGATATTGCACATTGATCTATGAATAGTATTTGCCTTTGTTATTCGGGTTATATTGTCATTGGTAATTATCCTGCTCTATGACTACTGAATGCTAATTTGTAATGGAACCGGATGTTAAATTATGAATTTAGTTGATAACATGTTAATAACATAATCAAACTATGAATATATATTATTATGGGATAATGTTCGGCTGATAAGGACCAAAGAGTAAGTAATGATACTTTGCCATAAGAATAGCGGATATTAAATAGTTCGATTCTAATGGTTCACAAATTTGTCCTGTGTTTATGTTCTTATATTAGCCATTTTAGAGCTTAATGACAAAAGTTATTGAATAGCCTAATGTTATATTGTCATGAGTTCTAATCACTATGGATTCCGGTAAAGCATTTTAGAGATTAGTAAGGACGAAATTTAGAGAATTTAATTCTTATCATACGAAATACTTTAGAGGCTAAGGAAGTTCAATGTGTTCAGAATATAAGCATCGTATTTGGCACTATAGTGAGATTATACCTAGCTTAGTTTACTTTAAGTTGATGTGGATGAGATAATATGCAGGTAAATTATTTTTACATGAACACTGTTCCTTAATATGCTGCTATAGTACACACTGAGCTACGAACAGGATTAAGTCATTTCTCATTATCCACGTAATTTGTGCGGGATTGATGAACATACGTATATTTGACTCCACAATGATGACTTAATCTTCCATTCATTGAATAATTTAAATATTATTTCCTATCAGGAAGCTAGTACCTGCATTTGAAAAATTATAGTGATAACTGTGAGAACACTGCTATAAGACGTCTTAATTAGCCCCTTTAAATTAAAAATAAACACTATCAGGAAAGTAATTGTGAGACCGAGCCCTCGAGGAATTGTGTATAACCTATACATCCCTTTTTACTATTGTTGCATGCTCTGCTGCGATATTGCACTCCACAGTACTTTTCGACTACGTTTACAGTGAGTTAACATTGCACTTGAGTAACTTCCGAGTTCAGGAGAACTACGTTCTAAACTCACTTAGGGGCAAAATTAATATGTTCTGAGAAATATATTAGCATGTATCTGTCTATAAGACACCTCCCGGGCAACGCCGGATACAATAGCCAGTATTTTATAATCATAAGTTAAAATGCTAAAATTCCGATGAGTATTGCCATCTTTACCACACATCGTATACAGGTGAAGTGAAGATGTGGCGTCATATTTTATAAATATCAACTAGAATGCCAACATTTGGATGTGTATTGGGATCTTTACCAGACCTATATAGGTCATGTAAAGATAGGGTTACCTATTTTATAAATATAGGTGACAATACGAACATTTGTAAAACGATACACATCTCATTTCCAAGTGTTAAATTATTCTAAATGTCATGCACCAACACACAACCCATCATTTCTAGACATTTTCCCATAAGTTTGCTAGGTAAACATTTAGTGTCCTTCGTGATGTCGTATATACTTCATCACTGCAGCCATTTTGTTAATAAGGCTTTCCATACTGTAACCTTTATGCATATGATATAGCATAAATGTTCCAAGTTTAGTTTATCAAATATACTCATATTTGAGAAGGAGGCAAGCGCGCCAGAAGATGAACAAGGGAATTCAAGGGAGCGTCCGGAGCGTGACATTCCACAACTTCCTAAAAGCGCGAACAATGAAACGAAGCTCACAGCCGCAACACATGGATAGCAGATGTGATTGAACCAAGGATCGAGGTCGCTCAACCATAAGTGGGGGTGGTAACTGATCACTCGCCAAACTGAAAAATAAGCACCTCCCATTTTAGAGAAATTAGAGAAATAATTAACATACAAAATTATGAGTTCCAGTATTGGAAAGAGGGCGATTTTAGCTTCAAGAATCTCATTTCAAAAATCACGAAAACAGCAGTATTGGAATTAATTCGGCATAAAGGACTGGAGGAAGGAAAATTTGAACGAACCAATCAGAATTGTGGGCGGATAGACGCTTCAAAATCATGGACAATGAAAATTACTACGGAGCTAATTAGCGGCCGAACGTACGATCCTATTTCGAAATAAAACCAAGTGTGGGACATTGGAAAAGAGAGCAATCGAATGAACCTAGTTTCATCGTCGTACGAGTGTTGCTCCAGATTTAAATTTTGAGTAAACCCCCACTCCCGGTGATTTAAGAGCCAGACCTTTATATAGCCTGCCCAGTGTCAGGAAAGTCAGTCGATTTTTCCATTGCCAAGCGGCGAGAGCCTTTGCCGGTCCGAGACCCGAGATATCAACATTTTATAAGTATAAAGTGAGTCAATTTTTGATCGCTTGATAGGCAACATTTCGCGTTGGTCAGTACCACGAATTCAGCGCGAGAAAGTGAATAATTGATAAGTAATGACAGTGACATGTATTCTCATAACAGTAGCGACATGCAAATTTTCGGGACAAACCAGTGCGAGTGGAGTCCGTACTTTAGTAGATAGTCCCGGGCTATATGCAAATTCAGTGGCATAGGAGCTAGATTGACTATTGGCCGAATTGAATAGGTCATGCCTGGCTATAGATTGTAGGAGGCGCCCCGATAAAACAAAATAGTGCATAATTACGTAAAAATTTCATGGTGGACCCTATACTTTTCATGAAAACTGAACTGCCCTCCCACGTCAAGAAGCATGGACCTCAAGAGCCAGCGGGAAGAACATCAGCATATTAGCAGAATCATCATGAGTTGCTAAGTACCACAGTTTTGGGGGCATGCAATGGCAATGATGTTGCTTACAACAGGTGTTGGATAGGTCACCCAAATTATAAGGCATTATAATTAGTATGGGGTTACCGGAGCAACGGGTCAGAATGATGTGCAGCTTGTATTTATTTTATTTGTTAGAGCTTAGTTGTGTTGTTTTTATCATTTTGTTAGCGTGGTCATCATCATTTTTGTTCTGTATGATTCAGGGATATTTTTTTGGTTTGTATGGAATGCACGATCATGGGATTCATGGGTTTTCAAGTTCATTGGCACGACCATAAACTTAGTATGTCGAGATTGGAGGGAACCATTCAGGATGTAACAAGCCATTTCTATGAACGCCATTTGAGCCTGAGCTTTAAATGAGAGGGAATGATGACCGTTGTCAAGGTAAGAGATAACGTGAGGTTGATGAGAGGGACTGCAGACGCACTTGGTAAGTGAGATAAGGTTGAGAGTTAAATTTTGGGCCGAGCTGAGGATGCAAATTTAAGGTAAGCGGACGTACATGCTCGCAGTTTCGAGATGGTAAGTGACAAGCGGAAAGATCGTTTCCGCAGTGCTTCGATGAGATATTTGGTAAGCGGAAGTACATGCCCGCAATCTTCGAGATGGTAAGTGATAAGTGGATGGTTAAATCCCGCGATTCTGAGACGAAATAATTATGGTAAGTAATGCCGCTCCTCGTGATTTTGGAAGGAGTGTCTTGAATGGCTTCTTTACAAACGGAGAGACTCCCGTATCCAGCTCGGTTCCCAAATGTGTTGTCGAGGGTAGGAGCCAAGGTAAGCTTTGCCCTACTGTGCGGACTGCCAGCCTATTGGTCGAGTGAGGTCATCAACCACTGCAGGTCCTGAGGGTTTGTTTATGTTGAGAAACAGAATGGCTTGTTCTATCGCAGTAATCAGCCACAGATGCTTGGCCATTTCAATTGGTTATGTCGGGATTTTCTTCGACTTTCTTTGGAGATTGTTTCAATTCGCTTCAGGAAGCGAAAATTCAGTGCATTTATGTAAATATTTAAGATGAGATTTATGTCATTATGGGGCAGAGGCCACCATTGTTAGAGTAGGTGAAGATCCACGATTATATCCTTATGTTTGATGTTAATGATTTGTCATTTAAGCTTGAAAGGGCTTGGACCCTAGCCTTAGTCATTTATTTAATTTGTGTCATTACAGTAGTTTTTTTTAATGCACATTCGACCTGTAACCGGGAACCGCCATACGCCAATCATCACCGGCCTCATGTGAGAATGGGAATGATTGAAAAGGGACTTAACCAACCCACCTGTAAGCCATAATTACAAATGAGAGTGCGCTATATATAAATTAATCATTTATGACATCACTTTGAAGTCATTTGTGTTGAAATCATTGCGGTTTTGTTGTTCCTTTGGAACGGTCATGGACATGATCATGTGACATTTGTGTCGGCCATTTGAGGGGGCCAGTGTTTACTTTTTTGTGTTGAGTTTATTTTTATTTTTCAGAAATGTAAGGGGTGTGATTATTTTGTTAAAGGGGGGATTTAACTTGATTAGGATGTTTCTTGAATAAATTGTGTTGTTTTAAGATACCTCTGGCATATTAGTTTAGTGTAAGTTTCCCGTGATCCTTGATATAAAATCCCAGGATGTTGAGTGTAGATTAAAGCCACGCGCACAGAGCACCCCCTGAGAAAAGAGTCCGCATCCTGGAGGACCTTGACGGGTGCAATACATACACAATGTGTTTTGATGTGAAAGGTTATCACTAAAGCTGTGTTTCATCCTCCGACATTATGCTAGAAGAGTGAACCTGCATTATAAATAAATTAGCTACTGTTAGCACAGCGTGTGGTGTAGACTTCACGTACAATAGATCCCAGGAACTCGCATTATGATTACAATAACATCAGCAACTGCTCACTGTTAAAATAAGAAATATTTAAATGACATTAAATATAGAACCTATGATCACCTGTATTTCAAGTTCCGATTTTACTGCCAAGTTTTTATCTTCATAATTATCACCAGCTTCATCCTTCAGATTATAAGAGGGTAACAGGTCAATAGATTCCTAGAAATTATTATACAAGTATGAGCAAGCGTGAAATATGCACATTGAATAATTGTACTAATTTATAAATAAAAATACAATATTAAACATCCTGGTTAGCCTACTATTTGGTAGCAAGTATTAAGTCACTAAAACCTTCCTTGTCATGAACATCACTGAGATTGCTATGTTACACTTACAATATTATGGAATTCATCAGTCTGAGACGGCCATTCTGGCTCACTCTTAATGAGTGGTTGTTGCTCCATAATATCCAGCAAACTAGAACACACACAGTGCGCTTAAGGATTATAAAAAGCCATACTTATACCAGTACGCCAAATCATTATCATTATCAAATCAGATAACTTCAGAATCAGAATTCACTTAAAACTACAGAAATGAGAATATAACTCTCCAGGTAGGCTACTTTATATGATATTAACTTAGTTAGGGAATAATAACGAGTAAAATATTAAGATCTATCATTGGAATAGAATGCGGAATTACTGGTGCCAGTCACAGAAATGAAGCGTCCTATAAATTGGTTTTACACAAATATGAGCACAATATGACGGGGCAGAGAATTACACTACAAACCTATCAACGTAATAGTAACCTCAAGCAATACCATGAATAGGCCAACTAAGAAATTGGCAGTAACTGACTGGATACAATGAGTTTCAGAAAATACAAGTTAAAAGATACCCACTTCAAAACAAACTCAAAATATCTCCCTCAGAACCAACAGTAAACGGAAGGGATTCGTAGATGTATTTATCCGTACCAAATTATAAATACTATCACGGGGTAACTTGTATACTTGTCGTCATAAAGGAATTCCTAGTTACACGTTTAAACCTGTGTATCCACTGCAATCAAATATCGTAAATTAATCTACACTGGGCAAGATCATGTCCAAGCAGAACTCTGGTTGTAATACCCCGTTTAGACGTCTCGGTCGCGATCCCAATGATCTCTGATCTGGATAATGTCCAATCGCGATCAACGGCATTAGTCATTGGTACGTGCATAACGAATAGAATAAAAAGTGTGATCTCTTCTCCCTCAATAGCATGTAATGAATACGGATCGGATTGGCACTCGCCGCTACGCAGTGCTACAGTCGATTTGAGATTGTTGATTTCCACATATGTTTATGTGTTTATGTGCGATATATTAAGTATTTAATCGGTCGGAGTGTTTTGGTGGTGTTCTGTGCAAACGTTTATTGATATACTAGTTCTTACACAATTACATCATAGTATTAATACCTGAAATGCTATTGTAGGAAGCATTAACTAAAATGGAATTTAATTTCTTGTCGTGTGTTGACGTTATCTTCGTCTGTTAATTTTATTGTTATTTAATGTAAGTAAACAGCAGTTTAGCCCTTACATTTTCATGAGTGCTTAATATGAGTAATGAAGATGCCTTGCTGTTTTGCACCAGGATGCAGATCTGGTATGGGGACTGTAAAGAGGTCAGACGGTTTTTCAAACCTCCTAAAGATAAGGAACGTTTTATCAAGTGCAAAGGGGCCATACCAGGGAAGGTTAGGGAACTTACTGAAAAGTCCTACATCTGTGATGCTCACTTTTCAGAAGATTTAATTGATAAATTTGACAAATTTGTGATAGGAAGTAGTACTTCTCCCAACAACCAACTGGCGATTGAAAGACTATTCTGTTCCACATATATTTCCTAATTTGCCTAACTATTTGTCCAGTATGGTGTAAATAAGAATGCTCTTGATGCCATTAAAGATTACCGGTACTTCTGTGAAGAAAGGTATGAGAATATAACGACAATGAGTTTAAAAACATATATCTACCGTATTGCTGAAGGAGGCGTGATCAGTTTTAGGCAATAGCCTACTCTAAGAAGGGGTCATGACTGTGCCTTCTATGTCTGTTAAATGTTAAGTGCTTCCGAAATGATGGTAGTTTATTGAGTTTGGTGTTGGTGGAGTGAAATTTATGGGTATAATTGTTTTTTGTATTATTCTAAAGTAGTTGAAGGAGCCGTGATCCGGTTTAGGCAATAGCCTACTCTGTGAAGGGGTCATGACTATGCCTTCTATGTCTGTTTAATGTTAAGTTCTTCTGAAACGATGGTAGTTCACTGATTTTGCTGTTTGTGGAGTGAAATTTATGGTTATTATTGAATTTTATAGTAATCTACGGTAAAGTTGAAAGTTGCGTTCATACGTTTTTTTTGGCTGTGTTGCAAGTCTGTTAAGGGAATGTAAAATGTGTAACAATGTGAAGAAATCCTTTCTGCTAGCGAGGTTAATTTTTCCGTTCTTTTTTTTAATTTACCGATAGCTGGCAAAACTAATTGCATTTTGAACTTCCTCTCTGTCTTCGCTTATTGTCGAAACTGGACTATTCCAGGAGACGACTTATTAAATTATAATTGGGCACAGTCAAGTAAGTGGAGATGTCGAACTTATTAAGCGCCTACGAGGATATCTTGCCGTGTTTTAACATGTAAAACAGGTCGCAAGGTTTTAAAAGTCCCGTAAGCGCCAATGCTAACTTACATCACAGATCGGAGCCAGCGCTGCGTTGCGGCGGACCAGGCGTACTAGGCCAGTGATATCACTTCTTATTCTATTCGTTATGGTACGTGTTTAGACGTCCCATCATGAAACAACAGGATAATCGAGTAAAACAGTATGGCATCGATAAAGTCTGCCAACTTTTGAAGTCCAAGTGTTATGGCAGAAATTGACAGTAGTTTGTTTCCTCCAGTTTTGAGGTATTTCAGTTATTCTTTATACATAATTCAGCCTACTAATGTATATTCTTAAATATATACAAGTCCTGAGGAGACGTGTAGGCGTGGTGTGGAAATAAAAATATTTTGAAATATTTATGCACATGTCTAGGATATTTATTGCATAAATTCTTCTTTGTTCGTCCCGAGTCATTTGGCCCGATCGGAATCCCTTCTATGTCTATGACAAATTTATGTCTTTATGAATCGTCTTCGTCGACTTTCCCCAACGCTAATATTTTTTTTTCAGCGTTTAAACATACCAATGTTTGCCTCCGTTCATCATTTCGTGTCTCTCGATGTTCAAACATCTGGCATCAACCAACATAAATACAACCATCATGGCCAACATTACGTACTTCTCGCTTTCAAAACACAAGAAAATACAAAATGGCAATCATTTCCACTGCCTATTCACTCACACAGCAGGAGGATAGAACACACCGGCGATCGCAATGGCCGCGACAGCGATTATCTCGTTGTGGGAACGGGATCGGGCTGATCCTGTTGGAGGGAAAGTTGATCGCGATAATGTTATCCTGTTGCGTTTAGACGTCCCAACTTAATCTGGATCGGCGCCTGATCGCGATAGCAACCGGGACCTCTAAATGGGGTATAAGAATCGTCTACATTATGAAATTTAGTCACGTCTTTAAAGAGTACTTCTAATATCTGTACATGAAACTCTCAGATCCTAATATTTTGCCACGAGGGACCGTACATGGAAGACTCTAACTCGGTGGCGATATTGCTAGCAACAATAAAAACTTCGGGGAGAAGTTGTTGCTGATGATAAATATCCTAGGCACGGTGTAAGAACAACTGTGAGACTAGGGATGTTTTCCTAACACAAATAGGATTATTAGTAACTTATTATTATATAGGCTATTCTTATGCATAGGTGACATATACAAAACTTAATGAAATATATACATATTCCATCAATTACCTAAACTAAATTGGCATCTTCTTTCCCGGAAACTGGCACTTAAACCCTTTGTCGCAATTACCTAGCCCTTTTCTTTATTCCCCTTTTGGAACATGGAATATAAGATGTCCAGCCAAACTGGTACCTGGAAATATACATACCGTACCGGACCGGTAAATTGATAATCACACTAGAAAGTTACCTAGCGTAGTGGCTAGCATTTTGGCTGACCGCAAAGGCCCGGGTTCGATTCCTGGCTCAGCCAAAAGCCATTTATTTCTGGTCTGAGGAACTTTCTGCCATCCTGGAAGTGGTTTCCCCACTCCTACTCAATGCGAATGCTGGGATAGTACCCAACCAAAGGCCATGGCCGCTCTCTTCACTAATCCTACCTCAATTACAAATGCACATTAGTTTAGGCTTCACAGAGTTGGGGAAATATCCGGTCCTCCCAATATGTATTTTTGTATGTGTATCCAAAATAAACAATACTCACAAAAGTACTTTAAGTACAAAATACCGGTTCACTTACAAATTTACGGAAAACCCAAAATACTTTCTTCCATTTAGACTGTTCAAAATAACAATAATATATTACTATTAAAAATTAGTTTTGTGGGAGTGATTTTGAAAATTGGGGACGGAAGTGGATCGTAACGATTGAGCTGGCAGTGGTGGATCGAACGGAAGTGTACTAGCTGTCAGTGGTGGAAAACGGAAGTATGCACAGCCCGCTTGATCGATCGATCCAGCGAGCAGTGTTAAGACCCAGCTGGCAGCGGTACGATAAACAATGATACCATGACGTACTCTCGGCCATTTGGAATGTATATGACATACTGAACGGAAAACGCTCATGCGGACTCTGGTGTCAAGTGATTGAAACAAATGACATGGTACATGTTCGAAGTCTTCGTATCAGTATTTAAATGGTAAAATGCCTTAATATCAAACATTGTAAGTAGTCGGCATTGCCGGTATTATGTTTCTGCACAATGGCTATTCAAATATTAACCCATATAACGGTAATGCAGTCATGAATATAATATAATCGTTGTGGTTATACGAGAATTGAGCCAGCCTTCATGAACTATTACTGAATACATTCTCTTTACTCACAAGAGGGCCTATTCATCAGGCATTTGAAACTCAATTTCACGCAGGCACATTATCGAAACAAGCAAAATATAAATGAAACATAATTCCGTAATGCAGTATTATTGGAAAGTGGAAATAAGTCATCTTGTGCACAATATTTGCGTAGTCGAAATAGCCGTGGGGTTAGTGCTTATGACTTTGAATCTCGAGATCTTGAGTTCGAATCCCGGACTGGTAGATATTTTTGCTACCAGATTATCATTTTAAACGATATTTATCATATCAATATGACTCATTTTAACAGAATCCATATGAAATTACGTGTTGATCTGTGAACGAAGAGGACCTGTTTATAAGGCATTTAAGGTTATGAGCGGTGTTGCGTCTATTAATCTAGTTGATCCATATCGTATTCTTTATTTAGGCTAGTGCTGGTGGAAGCTACAAATCATCTAATAAAATGAGTTCCGTATTATAAACTACAATATCTGTAAAACACTCCCTTTTACAATAGATTAATGAAAAGAAAATCCACAGCCTGCTTCCAGTCTCCGACCGGGTCAGGAATGGAATGAATGAAGCCCCCATCTAGCGGCAAGGATATGAAATGTGCCGGCTGCCGAGGCCTGACGCACTCCTCTGGGGCAATGATGAAATGAATGACAGATGAAATGAAATGATAGTGGAGAGTGTTGCTGGAATGAAATTGTGACAGGGAAAACCGGAGTACCCGGAGAAAAACCTGTCTGCCTCCGTTTTGTCCAGCACAGATCTCACATGGAGTGACCGGGATTTGAACCACGGACCCAGCGGTGAGAGGCCGACGTGCTACCGCCTAAGCCACGGAGGCTCACACAATAGATTAATATTTGTGCCAATAATAGTATAAAATACCGTTGTATCAACAATTTCACGTGAGGTTTCTTCTATGTCAGATGTTACACATCATATGCGACTACTGTAAGGCTCGTAATTTTTTATGAACATTATTTCGTTTCACTCTCTTTGAGGTACGTTGAATCAAACATTTCTCTGTGTGTTGTTCTTTCCTTTGTGTCTGTTATCCCTTCATTCTTTCTGATCTTTTCCTCTTTTCATCGGAGATGATGGGTTTGGATTCAATGTAGTTCTGTCTTGGAACCATATGTTTTCGTTTTTAGCAATTAGATTTGCTGTCAATTGAGCAGTGATTTTTTATCTATTTTTATTATCGAATTTGGCCAACTATGGACCGCAAGGAACTCAAGACTTATTGGCTTTCTTTCTCTTCTCTTCCCAGAATTTCTTCATCCTGTCACTTCTTTGTTTTCTCTCCTCCTCGGAAATGATCCGTTTGGGCCTCCTGCTTGGTGGTTTCTCCTGTAATGATTTTACTCCGTCAACTCGACTGCGGAACTCTCTTCTATCGTAGGCCATCGGTGGAGTAATTCCAACTTCCGCTGCATCCCTCTTCACCTAATCTACCCATTTAGATGTGACCTTTAACCCCATGATGTAGCTGAAGATCCTTTCGATCAGCCTGCCTTCATCCATTCGTAGTAATTGTCCGTAGAACTTAAGCCTTCACTTCTTCATTACGTCTGTGATCTTTTCAGTACACTTGGTAAATTATTCATTTCTCCTCTTCTTCCATGTCCCATCAGTAGTCTTCTGTGGTCCAAGTATTTTTTTCTCAGAATCTTCCTTTCTTTCTTTTCTAGTACGGTACTTGAAGTTCTCCCGTTTTACTTAAAAGAAGACACTCTGAGGCGTACAATCCTTCAGGTTGTACTACCGATTTGTAGTGTCTGATTTTGGCCTTGTATGATAAATCTCGTTTGTTGTATTTATTATGGGTTAGTTTGTAGGCCAGGTCCAGTTTTCTGGTTACTCCTTTGATTACTTCTTTATCCAGTCCGTTCGGTTGGATCCATTCCCCCAGGTATTTGAACTTCTCTGTCCTCTTAATCTTCCCATAATTTACTTCCATATATTTCTCATTTTGGTGTCTGCACTCCATATATTCCGTTTTTTTTTCATAGGAGATTTGAAGACCTGTTCTTTGAGCTATTTCATGAAGACTGTCAAGCATCTTTAGAGCATCTTCTTGGTTGTTGGCTAAGAGAGAAAGGTCATCAGCAAAAGCTAAACACTTGACTTCAAGATTCTGTTTTTACCCTCCCCAGGCGTATTCCTACATTTCCTCTCATATTCAAATCCTCTTCCCAAGTTTTCATAATTTTTTCCAAGACGATGTTGAAGAAAATTGGAGATAATCCATCTCCCTGTCTGACCCCAGTCCTAATTTCAAATGGATCAGAAATTTCTCCGAAGAACTTTACATTCGAGATGGTATACGTCAGTGTTTGTTTAATGATTTCTCTGTTTTTTTTTTTTTTTTTTTTTTTTTTTTTTTTTTCAATTCCAAATTCTTTTAAGGTATTAAATAAAGTTTGTCTGTCAATCGAGTCGTATGCCTTTCGAAAGTCAACAAAGATGACAACAGTGTTCAGGCTCCATAAAGCTCTTGTTCGCAGAATCCTTTTCAAGTTGAAAATTTGCTCAACGCATAATCTGCCTTTTCGGAAACCAGCTTGGTATTCTCCAATGAGGTGATCAAATTGTTATTCAATTCTGCTCAACAAAATCTGAGAGAGTATCTTATATGCGATTGGAAGTAGAGAAATCCCCCTGTAGTTATTTGGGTCTGTTCGAGTGCCTTTTTTTATGAACAGGGTGAATGAGCGCACATTTCCAGTCCTTTGGAATCTGTTCAGTTTTCCATATTTCTTCTATAAGGTGATGGATTTTTCTTGCAGCGATCTCTCCTCCAATCTTCCATATTACAGCCAAAATGCCATCTTCCCCTGGTGCTTTATTATCCTTGAGCTCCTTGATTACAAATTCGACCTCATCAAGCCCTGGTGGTTGGGAATCTGGGTTCTCGTGAATTTGTGTTTTGGCGTCTAGTCTAGCAAGTGGTTCTTCGCAATTTGATAGCCCTTTAAAATAATTCGCCAAGAGCCCCGTGAGGCAATGCAGAGAAGAGGTGGTTACAATTACCACCTCAGCCATCCAGGAAGTGGTTTTCCGTGGTTTCCCACTTCTCGTCCAGGAGAATGTCCGGAAGGTTCCTAGCATAAAGCCTCGGCCGTCTCCCTCCCAATCCTCACTTTAATTGAACTCATTAAGACAGCCTTCACACTACCACAGGTTATCAGGCAATATTACACACACACCAAAGTACACGGGGATAATTAATCGCGATGTCCAATTCCCTGAGATGAAACATCCACAACAAGGAAGTACCGTAAAGGTTGAAAATAAGGAAAATACTATAACGTATAATACAGGGACTGATAACCTCACTGTTCCGCCCCTTAGAACAACATTCAAGCTACTACAACCAACATTCTCCTTGATAACGACAAGAGTTGTAACTTAACCTATGCCGGCACTGTTTTGGGGAGTCTGTGGCTTTTGTCTTGTAATCATCAAATGTGATACGAGAGATCTTTAACGAGTTCACCGGGAATAATTATTGTTATTATTAGGCGATCTACTCTCCAAATTCAACACAGCGAAACCGGCACTGTATTGTGTAGTCTGTGGCTTTTGTCTTGTAATCATCAAATGTGATACCAGAGAACTTTTACGAGATCAAACTACCACCGATCCACCGAGCTATAGCAGTATGTACTGTTTACACTGAGTGTAACTCTTGACAGAAAGCTGTCGTGTAAGAAACACTGCTGCCAAACTCAGGACATGGAACCATTGTGGTACCAACACTCTCTTATATCGCTGCATACTGTTCCCCAGTTTGATAAATAGTTTGTTGTTGTTAATGATTCATTTACGGTGTTTGCGACATGTAGCCTCGTGTACTTGGGTGTGTATGGGTAACGTATTGCTGTATACGTGTGTATTGGAATATTAGAAGCCATTTTACTCTGTTCCCTAAGTAATGTATTATTAAAAGCACTTCAGTCGGTCTACACGCGTGTGCCCACATTAGATTGGGCGGGGAATTATAATGAAGTTCCTGGCGCCTGAAATACATTACCGTACAAGAATTATTTGTACTCTTGATAAAACACTTCTCACACAAAATGGGGGCAAGTTTCGTTCGTCAAGCGAACATCACCAGATCCTGCTCACTCAGTGGATATGTATATAACACTTCTCACACAAAATGAGGGCTAGTTTCGTTCGTAAATTGAACATCACCAGATCCTGTTCACTCAGTGGATATGTATATAACACTTCTCACAAAAAATGGAAGCTAGTTTCGTTCGTCAAGCGAACATCACCAGATCCTGCTCACTCAGTGGATATGTATATAACACTTCTCACACAAAATGGGGGCTAGTTTCGTTCATCAAGCGAACATCACCAGATCCTGCTCACTCAGTGGATATGTATATAACACTTCTCACACAAAATGAGGGCTAGTTTCGTTCGTAAAGTGAACATCACCAGATCCTGCTCACTCAGTGGATATGTATATAACACTTCTCACACAAAATGGGGGCTAGTTTCGTTAGTCAAGCGAACATCACCAGATCCTGCTCATTCAGTGGATATGAATATAACAATTCTCACACAAAATGGGGGCTAGTTTCGTTCGTCAAGCGAACATTATCAGATCCTGCTCACTCAGTGGATTTGTATATAACACTTCTCACACAAAATGGGGGCTAGTTTCGTTCGTCAAGCGAACATCATCAGATCCTGTTCACTCAGTGGATATGCATATAAGACAGTATTTACAATTATTAAGCCACAGGGGATTTCAATTGAACTTTGTAACGAGTTGGATTTCTTATTCCGTTACTCCACTGCACTTGTAAAGTGTGTAGCGCTTTCTATGTGTGTAAGTCTGAATGAACAGCAAGGAAGCGATCATGAGTAACAGCACCTTATTTTGAGTGAAATTTGAAACACGTTAATTTCACATGTATTGACCGAGAATCGATCCCTGTGAGAGGCAAGCAGCTTGACCATTGCACCACCTCGTCCCCTTCCATAAGTGGGAATACTTTTTATTCGTTAACTTCTATCGATGCGAACAATTTAAGTGATTGCATTCTACGAATGTTTCCTTAATAACCGATGCTGTTAAAATTTCTTATCTACTTGGTGAGCTTTTGTAGTTGGTTACTTAGTTTAAACGCTGAACTGTAACTGAGCTAACACTGCGGTTTTATGGACTTAGCTGATTTGCGGCTGTTCATGTACTGTAACCGTACATATTCGGGCTCATGGTTGTTTTTATCACAATAAGGGATGATTTTAATAAACATATATATATATATATTCTCGTATTTTTCCATTCATTCAAACATCTCAATAACAATCCACTTTCATTAGTCTACCATACAACCAACTCCCCAGCCAATATCATTTTTCTCTTCCTTCTTACAAATATCAGACCTCACACTAAAACTGACCAAAACTTCCTAATAATCTCCATAGATATTGTACACAGATGTGAAACTCAGTAAATATAAGAACAGAAGGACATGAAACATCATAGCGTCAAAGGGAAAAGAAAAACAAACCAACATCGTACATAGATATTGTACAAAAATGTGAAACTTCATTACTCATGGCCTCCTTCATTACCAAAGAGTAACCATCTTAATCTAAGAAGAGAATAGAACTACTAAGAACATTGTAACCTCGTAACCTAATGTTACAATTCGCCCCTAAAAAGAACATAAATAAAAATACAACATATCACATATACACTAAAAGAATAGCACACACAAATAAAATATAACTTATAAACTACTTCAGAAAGTCCATAAGCCTTCCCTTCCTGCTTCCAAAAAGCACTTCTCAAATGATTCTTTTCTTTTGAGTCATTGTCCAAATGGTCAAAATTTGCTCACTCAGCTATCTTAGAAGGCGATGATGCATCAGCTTTATCAACTGTTTACTCTTTTTGCATTTATTCCATAGACTTCTCCCCTTGACGATCTAATGTAAGCATCCCTGAAGCGTAACTAAATATTCTGAATCCAACCCATTATCTAGCTGCAATCCACTTTCCGATATTTAGTCCCGAAGAACTGGAAAAGTGAGTTCACTTGACATGGACACACCATCTTCACACCTTTCATCATCCGAACTGCTACCTTCGATGCCATTACTATTTCGAATGCGTCAACATCCAGATCAATCACCTTCCACCCATCATTGACATCATCGTCTGTCAAATCTTCACCTTCCGCACAACTCACACTCGGAACAAACGAAGGCTCTCGTGAAATGTCAATCATATCATTCACAACATAATATCCATAATTGTTAACTATATTATTATCAAATGTATTGCGATACTGGTTGCAAACTGGTTCTCTATCACTGACTGAATCCAAAATCATGATTTTATCACTACTGAGAACTTTATCTTCATATTTTGCATCACTACTTTCCTCCTTATTCCTCAACCTTTCATGCTTCCTTTTCTTCTGTTCTCTTAGTCTTCCTTCTCCTTCCTCCTTGCTCTTCCTTTTCTTCCGTTTCTCCTTCTTCCCCTCTCCCTTCTTTTTCTTTATCAGCTTCTTTGTTTTCTTCTCTTGTTCTCTTAGTCTTCCTCCTCTTTTTCCTGCCTTCCATCTCGTCTTTTTCTTCATCCACCATGTCATTCCGTACCTTGTACTCCTCATCTTCCATCTCCCCCGTTTCTCTCTCCTTCCTCATTTTTCTCCTCTTCTTGTCTGTCTCATCTTGCTCAAAAGTTACTTTCTCTCCTTCCACCGTTTCTTCTTCTTCTTTCTTGTCTGTCTCATCTTGCTCAACAGTTCCTTTCTCTCCTTCCACCGTTTCTTCTTCTTCTTTCTTGTCTGTCTCATCTTGCTCAACAGTTCCTTTCTCTCCTTCCATTGTTTCTTCTTCTTCTTTCTTGTCTGTCTCATCTTGCTCAACAGTTCCTTTCTCTCCTTCCACCGTTTCTTCTTCTTTCTTGTGTGTCTCATCTTGCTCAACAGTTCCGTTCTCTTCTTCCACCGTTTCTTCTTCTTCTTTTTTCTTGTCTGTCTCATCTTGCTCAACAGTTCCTTTCTCTCCATCCACCGTTTCTTCTTCTTCTTCTCCTTTCTTGTCTGTCTCATCTTGGTCAACAGTTCCTTTCTCTCCTTCCTCCGTTTCTTCTTCTTTCTTGTGTGTCTCATCTTGCTCAACAGTTCCTTTCTCGCCTTCCACTGTTTCTTCTTCTTCTTTCTTGTGTGTCTCATCTTGCTCAACAGTTCCTTTCTCTCCTTCCACCGTTTCTTCTTCTTCTTCTTTCATGTGTGTCTCATCTTGCTCAACAGTTCCTTTCTCTCCTTCCACCGTTTCTTCTTCTTCTTTCTTGTGTGTCTCATCTTGCTCAACAGTCCCTTTCTCTCCTTCCACTGTTTCTTCTTCTTCTTCTTTCTTGTGTGTCTCATCTTGCTCAACAGTTCCTTTCTCTCCTTCCACTGTTTCTTCTTCTTCTTTCTTGTGTGTCTCATCTTGCTCAACAGTTCCTTTCTCTCCTTCCACCGTTTCTTCTTCTTCTTTCTTGCCTGTCTCATCAAGCTCAAAAGTTCCTTTCTCTCCTTCCACCGTTTCTTCTTAACCTTATCTTCTTCTAGTATGTTGTCTTCTTCATGATTCACTCCTGCACTTTCATCCTCGTCTTTAGCCTCTTTTTCTTGACTGCTAGTGTCTTCATGACCAACCTCATCTGCTTCTCCATTTTCGTCTTCAGTTTCTTCCATCTCGCCTACTTTCTTAATTTCTTCCATTTCACCTTCTCCGTTATACGTTTCCCCTTACTTAACTCTTCTATTTTAGCATTTGTGGCATCTGCCTGTTTCTTCACTGCCTCACCTACATATACTTTCACCGATTCCACCTGCTTACTGACCAAAACTTCCTAATAATCTCCATATATATTGTACACAGATGTGAAACTCAGTAAATATATGAACAGAAGGACACGTAACATCATAGGGTCAAAGAGAAAAGAAAAACAAACCAGCATCGCACATAGATATTGTACACAGATGTGAAATTTCATTACTCATGGCCTCCTTCATAACCAAAGAGGAACCATGACCCTAACCTAAACTAAATCTAAGAGATTATAACTACTAGGAACATTGTAACCTCGTAACCTAATGTTCATTGCCATCTTCTACACGCCCCACAGCATCACGTACTTCACATATCTCATCCACTTCTTCCTCCTCTCCAGTCACTCTCACTGACACTTTCGAAGATTCAATTTCTTTCTTCACACCTCTTATTTCCTTACTTAACTTTTCTATTTTAGCATTTGTGGCATCTGCCTGTTTCTTCACTGCCTCACCTACATATACTTTCACCGATTCCACCTGCTTACCTACAAATTATATGTGTCTGCCTAATTCCTGCTTCTGTTGACCCGTAGACTCTTTTATCGACTCTTCCTGCTTCTTAATAGACTCACTCTCATACTCTCTGACCTCGCCTATCTCCTTACTTAAAGATTCTCCTTGCTTCTTATTAGACTCATTCATAGCCGTAAGCATTTGGAGCAAACTAACGTTATTTCCGCTCAGTAGCATGTCGATCAAACTATACTCCATATTCTCTATTCGTGCACTGCACTCACATTAGAACGTCATATAGTACATATTCGGGGTCATGGTTGTTTTTATCACAATAAGGGATATTTTTAATAAACATACATATATATATTCTCGTCTTTTTCCATTCATTCAAACATCTCAATAACAATCCACTTTCATTACCATATAACCAACTTCCCAGCCAATATCATTTTTCTCTTTCTTCTTACAATAATCGTACCTCACACTAAAACTGACCAAAACTTCCTAATTATCTCCATAGATATTGTACACAGATGTGAAACTCAGTAAATATAAGAACAGAAGGACATGTAACATCATAGGGTCAAAGAGAAAAGAAAAACAAACCAACATCGCACATAGATATTGTACACAGATGTGAGACTTCATTACTCATGGCCTCCTTCATTACCAAAGAGGAACCATGACCCTAACCTAAACTTAATCTAAGAGAATAGAACTACTAAGAACATTGTAACCTCGTAACCTAATGTTACAGTACTGGTGTCCACATCATCTCCCTCCTAGTTATCTACACCATCCACATACTCGTAGGCTTTATTCAAAACATCCACCCATCTGTCCGACAGAGAATTTAGTAGCGACTATCTTCTACATTCTTGAGACGTAGTCAGATGAGTAGCCTTAGAGTGTTGTGAAATGCCTTGCTTCAAAGGAAATTCACCTAGGATTGACCAACCTAGAGGGACCTGGGCCAAATGAAATCGGGTCGGAACTCACCATGGTGTATGCGTGATCTTCTCTTACAATCGTAAGGATGACCTTATTGCGACTGTAGCACTGCCAGGCAAAAAATTGAGGCATATCATTCAGGACTGCCCTCTGAAATCCTACCGTGCTGTACTAAGGAACACCACAGTCAAATGACTACACATTAAATAGATAGATAGGTAGATTGAGTGCTAAGTACACAAGGACATCCGCCCAGCATTCCGGGAGACCATACAGATCCAGAATAATATATAGGTACATTGTTTGCTCTACAGTACATTACGATACACCATACGAATGTGGAATGAAGCTCTCAATACACCAGAGCAGACCTTCTCAAGTCCATCCTCGGTGATGCTGAGCTCTTTCAGGATGTTCCCCGAGTACAGTAGGTTATATCTCACTCAGGTGAGGTATGCATGGTCGCTAAATAGCCTCTTTCCCCTCTTTGACTCGTATACATCATTTGTGATTCACGTTAAGAGTTGTATCCTATAAAAGACTCTCCGTTTGCTATGTTTTGTTTAATTTCCCTTTTGCACCCTTAAGAATGGATTGGTTCATTAGAAAAGGACGCCCATTCACCATCATGAATGTATAGATTCAATTAGCTCACGCTTTCTCCAGAGAGAGCCTTCTTTGTGAGACTCCATATTTGCTGCGTTTCGTCATTGTAACTGTATTAAATAATACATTGTTGTTATTAATGTCTGATATATTCAAGATGGCCACTGCGTGCTACATGCAGAGTGATTGTCTTGTGGCAAATACAAGAGAGAATATTAAATGTTTTGCCCTTCGTAAAATATATCGTGTTATTTGCGCAATTGGATCGTGAGTTATTGATTTTTAAGTTTCAATTGTATTCTCAGCCACCATCTGGTCTATGTTGGGGATGATCTTTAGCCTTTGGCGTACAAATATATAACAAGATGTTCAGTACAGAACATATAGCTTACTTTCTCCTAAATACATGGGTATAGTCATTGACCTTTTCAAGGAGTATTGAATGTTGGTTGTAGTAGCTCGTTGAATAACAACGTGCTACATTATTATATTGATTGAATCCTGACCTAAAATATGGACTAGCGAGCACACGATAGCCTCCATTTTGACCCAACTGGACGGCATGGTACAGCACGATACGTGGCACGGTCGTCCTGAACTGTTAGTCACTGCTATGGTATAATAATTCTATTATAAGATGTTAATATCCTACGGATCACCTCCTTGAGGACAGTTTAAACCACCCTCTATATGATGATTGATGAACGGATTTGGTGGGTGTAACATTTGCATGCAGGTTTAAATGGTGATAAAATAATAGCTAAGAAGATATCTTGAGTGCCAACATTTATTATTGTAAGTATTGTGACCGTTTATTCGTTAACTTGTATCGATGCGAACAATTCAAGTGATAGCGATATACGACTGCTTTCTTAATAACCGATACTTTTCAAATATCTTATCTACTTGGCGAGCTTTTGTAGTTGGTTACTTAGTTTAAACGCTGAACTGTAACTGAGTTAACACTGCGGTTTTGTGGACTTGGCTGATTTGCGGCTGTTCCTGTACTGGTATCCACATCATCTCCACATCATCTACATACCCGTAGGCTTTATTCAAAGCATCCACCCATCTGTAGGACAGAGAATATAGTAGCGACTATCTTCTACATTCTTGAGACATAGTCAGATGAATAGCCTTAGAGTGTTGTGAAATGCCTTGCTTCAAATGAAATTCAGCTAGAATTGACCACCAAGTGGGAGATGTGTGATCTTCTTTTACAAGCGCAAGGAATACCTTCTTATTGCGACTGTAGCGCTGCCAGGCAAACAATGAGGCATATCATTCAGGACTGCGCTCTGAGATCCTACCGTGCTGTACTAGGGAACACCACAGTCAATTGTTTACATATTAAATAGATAGATAGATAGATAAATACATAACTAAATATGTCCACAACGACATCCGCTCGGCATTCCGGGTGACCATACAGATCCAGGATAATATATAGGTACATTTTTTGCTCTACAGTACATTACGATACACCATGTGAATGTGGATTGAAGCTCTCAATACACCAGAGCAGACCTCACATTCATCCTCGGTGATGCCAAGCTCTTTCAGGATGTTCCCCGAGTACAGTAGGTTATATCTCACTCAGGTGAGGTATGCATGGTCGCTAAATAGCCTCTTTCCTCTCTTTGACTCGTATACATCATTTGTGATTAACGTCAAGAGTTGTATCCTATAAAAGACTCTCCGTTTGCTAAGTTTCGTTGTAATTTCTCTTTTGCACCGAGATGAATTGATTGGTTCATTAGAAAACTACGCCTATTCACCATCTTGAATATATGGAATCAATTATCTTACGCATTCTGCAGAGGGAGCCTTCTTTGTGAGACTGAATATTTGCTGCGTTTCGTCATTGTAACTGTAATGAAATGAAAATCCACAGCCTGCTTCCAGTCTCCGACCGGGTCAGGAATGGAATGAATGACGCCCCCATCTAGCGGCGAGGATATGTAGTGTGCCGGCTGCCGAAGCCTGTCGCACTCTCTGGGGCTATGATTAAATGAATGACAGATGAAATGAAATGATAGTGGAGAGTGTTGCTGGAATGAAATTGTGACAGGGAAAACCGGAGTACCCGGAGAAAAACCTGTCTGCCTCCGCTCAGCACAGATCTCACATGGAGTGACCGGGATTTGAACCACGGACCCAGCGGTGAGAGGCCGGCGTGCTGCCGCCTAAGCCACGGAGGCTCCTGTAACTGTAATGCATTGTTGATATTAATATCTGATATATTCAAGATGGTGACTGCGCGCTACATGCAGAGTGATTGTCTTGCGACAAATACAAGAGAGAATATTAAACGTTTTGCCCTTCGTAAAATATATCGAGTTAATTGCGCAATTGTGTCTTGAGTTATTGATTTTGATGTTTCAATTGTATGCTCAGCCACCATCTGGGCTATCGTGGGGGTGATGTTTAGCCTTTGGCATACAACCCCCATATACATTTATGATATTCTAGCTATACCCGGAATTCGTTGCAATTCTGGGCTATGCTGGGTATGATCTTTAGCCTTTAGCATACAAAGTCCATATATATTAATGATATACTAGCTATACCTGGCATGCGTTGCAATTCTGGGCTATGCTGGGTATGATCTTTAGCCTTTAGCATACATGGCCCATATATATTAATGATATACTAGCTATACCCGGCATGCGTTGCAATGCCAATCAAAGACATATAGAAAGAAATGAAGATATTATTAAAGTTATTGGTTTACTTCCCTTTTAACAACTGCGGCTTTTAGAGACGCCGGGGTGTCGGGAAGTTGGCCCAAAGGGCATCTTTAATGTGCTAGTATATCTACTGACACGGCCCCTCGCATTTGCGCAAATACAAACTGGCTGCACCAGGATTCAATCCTGCAACCATGGTGACAGCAGGCAAGAAATTTACCTCTGAAACACGCAGCCAGCCCATGAAAGAAAGAAAAATAGATAGAAAGAATACAAATAAATGTTTGAATTGTAATTTCGTAACATCAAGCTCATTTGCCCTTAATGATAAAAATAGGCTAATGAAAAAGGAAACGATTACCAAACGAACAAGCTAGAAGGTTATCACGGAACCAAATTAAGCCGTAAAATTCATCAATAGGCCTACGTATAATGCGCTTAAGGGGATCAAGGAGTACTCTAGAATATTTTCACGCGATTTACACCTGCGGGTGTGGTACGGCAGGTCTATTATATTCCTATACTCATATTATTCATTCATTCATTCATTCATTTCGTATAGGCCATCTATGAACCGCGTCATTCCAACCGTCTCCTACTGGGTTTGATGTTTGCCCTGTACGCCCGCATTCGTTCTCGGTGGACTTCCTTCCGTTCCTGGGTCCAAATCTTTCCCGTTTTCAGCTACGGTTTTCTCTTGGAAACCTTTACAAGCTTGAAGTTTCCCTTTGAGTGGGGCGCGCTCCTGAATGTCTGTTGGTGTAATCCCCACTTCTTTCAGATCTTTATCCAGTTCAATGCACCAGGCCCATTTTGTTTTCCTCTCCTGAAAGTAAGTTATGTTGCGGTTGGTCAGTCTCGCTGGGCTCATTCGTTTCACATGCCCAAAAAATGGTAACCTTCTCTTCCGGATGACGTTGCTTATCTTCTCCACATGAGTATATAGGTAGATTCTCTCTATCCAAACGTCATCCTCACCTGCACGTGGTACACCCTGCTCCATACTGACGAGGCTCTGACGACCGAATAACTATCGGGATAAGGAGTTCCCCTCTCTCCTGCCAACGGCTTATGTAAGGCGGATGAGCAGATTGAGGTTAGGGCACTCTCTTGCCCTTGAGATGGGAAACTATCTCTTAAGGCGGATGAACCAATAATGGTCAACGGCATAGAAGACCTCAACGGTGGACCAAGCGCATGAGCAACTAGTATTGCCCGAACGGTTGGGAAGGCGGATGAAGGCTGCAACAGTCCAGGACCACCAGTCGTCATAGCTTCTATACCACTGGATAAAGGCCCTGTATCTGTCAAGTACTGTGTGTCTGTTGATGTGCAACAACATGCCCACATTAAAAGATGTCACGCACAGGCGTCTTCTAAACAACGAAGGAAGGATACAAAATCTATTCGCCAATTAATCACAAGTCCTGCGGCGATCGGGGAGTTGTGACGGGAGCAGTATTGTGTTGTCTGGGAGCTCCTAGTGATGAACTGGCACGTAGGCGACGAATGTGTGATCTTCGCTTTGCTTGAGGATGGGCTGTAGAGCAATTCGTATGCTGCATTCGTGACTAAGCAGGCCTGTTTAGGATCCACTCTGCTTACCCTGAATGGGGAGGGGGCTAAAAAAGGTGCCCTAAAAATAGTCAGCCTAATATCACCCGACTGGATAACCACGTTCAGAGGGTACACCACAAGCGGTCGAACCACAATGAAATTTAATTTTGCTACATGGAATGTCCGTACTTTGATGGACAATGACACACATAATCGACCACAAAGGCGAACGGCAATTGTTGCCCGTGAGCTGAAAAGATTCAACATTCATATTGCCGCACTCAGCGAAACAAGGTTAGCCAATGAAGGACAACTGAAGGAACATGGAGGTGGCTACACTTTCTTCTGGAAAGGGAAAGACACTGAAGATCAACGTATTCATGGAGTTGGCTTTGCCATTAAGGACGAGCTTGTCAACCTTCTCGATGAACTTCCACATGGTATAAATGAAAGGCTTATGACACTACGACTAAAGTTAAAAAAACAGCCGACGAGCGACTGTAATTAGTGCATATGCTCCAACTCGCACCTCTGATGATGAACAGAAGGAAGTATTTTACTCTCAACTTGATGTGATCTTGAAGGATATACCGCAATCTGATAAAATCATCCTCCTAGGAGACTTCAATGCTCGCGTTGGAAGAGACGCAGCATTATGGGCTGATGTTATTGGAAAAGATGGTGTTGGGAAATGCAATTCTAATGGGACACTCCTTCTATCCAGGTGTTCTGAACATAGCCTCGTAATCACAAACACACTATTCCGACAGAAGGACAAATTTAAGACTTCATGGCAGCATCCTAGATCAAAACACTGGCACCTACTTGATTACGTGATTGTGCGAGCAAGAGACAAGCGTGACGTACTACTCACAAGGACTCTGACAAGAGCTGATGACTGCTGGACGGATCATCGATTAATAAGATCTGTAATGACTCTACAAATTCTCCAAAAGCACAGAAAACAGAGAAAGCACATCAGGCGCAGGGTGAACACCGAACGTTTACAAAACGTTACTGCTAAAAGGAAGTTTCATGAACTTCTGAATGAAAAGTTACCAGATAATTACCCTGAAAAGGTTGAGGAACATTGGCAAACAGTCAAGTCTGCTATACTCTCAGCGTGTGAAGAATCGATTGGTTTCGTCAAGATGAGGCATGCTGACTGGTTTGATGAGAATGATGCAGAAATCCAGAATCTTATTGATAAGAAGAGGAAAGCATTCCATGCATGGCAAGCCAATCCAACTTCTATCTCCAAACAACAACTGTATAAAGATGCAAAGGCTGAAGTGCAAAGGAAAACTCGGGTTTTGAAAAATCAATGGTGGATCTCCAAATCCCGTGAAATGCAGCATCTAGCCGAAACAAATAATACTCATGCTTTCTTCAAAGCGACAAGAACTATATATGGGCCACATTATCATGGTTTGAATCCTCTGCAGTCTAAAGATAGCACGGAACTTCTTAGAGACACAAACTCCATTAATTCCCGTTGGAAAGAACATTTTGTAGAGCTGCTCAACAGGGACACAGAGGTTGATAATAACATATTCACCCGACTTCATCAGAGACCTCCTAAAGACCACCTTGATGATCCTCCGCCTCTATCAGAAATTGAATCTGCCATCAATCAGCTCAAAAACAATAAAGCATCAGGCATGGATGGGATTCCTGCTGAGCTCTTTAAAGTAGGGAATACTACTCTAGTTCATCACATACACCAACTCATACTTAAAATATGGACTACCATTACCATACCTAAAGACCTAAGGGATGCCTTGATAATAACCATCTTTAAAAAAGGTGATTAGGGCACAATGTGGTAATTATCGAGGTATATCGTTGCTTTCTGTTGCTGGTAAAATCCTGGTCAACGTCTTATCCAACCGTTTGAAGCCGTTGGCCGAAGAAATACTGCCTGAAACTCAGTGTGGCTTTCGACCTAATCGAAGCACAACTGATATGATCTTCTGTGCTAGGCAGATGCAGGAGAAATCCAGAGAGCAAGGACGCCCTCTATATATGGCTTTCATAGATATTGTTAAAGCATTTGATTCAGTCAATCGAGAAATGCTATGGAGGATTCTTGCCACACTTGGCTGCCCCCCAAAATTCATTCAAATTATTCGATTACTACATGATGATATGAATGGCACGGTCCTTAACAGCAATGGCCCTGGAGAGCCATTTAAGATTACAACGGGTGTCAAACAGGGATGTGTGATTGCCCCCACACTCTTTTCAATATATTTTAGTGTTGTACTAAATTTGGTCCAAGAAAAGATTCCAAAGGGTGTAGAAATTATATCCAGGACAGATGGAGGTTTATTCAATCTCAACAGATTACGTGCAAAAACTAAAGTGTCAGCTACATCCGTTCTTGATCTCCAGTATGCTGATGACAATGTCATCTTAGCAAATTCTGATGAAGATCTTCAAACCACCCTGAATGTGTTCAATGAGGCATACAGAAGCATTGGTCTGGACATAAACACCAATAAAACAGAGGTTCTTCATCAGCCTATATCACATGACAGGGCTACTGCTCCTGCTATCATGATTGATGGACATAAACTAAAGAATATAGATCATTTTCCCTATTTGGGTAGTCACCTATCAACAAATGCGAACATTGACGCTGAGATTCAACACCGCCTCCAATGTGCCAGTGCAGCCTTTGGTCGTTTGCTCGTTCGCGTGTTTGACAACCACGACATTAGCATTCTAACAAAATTATACGTTTATCAAGCTGTTGTAGTTCCCACTCTGCTTTATGGCTGCGAAACCTGGGTTACTTACAGAAGGCACCTCGTATCTTTAGAAAAATACCATCAACGATGCCTTAGGAGAATTCTTGGTATTAAATGGCAAGACCGGCGCACTAACACAAGTGTTTTAGAGGAAGCTAGCACTATTAGTATAGACGCTCTCATTATAAAACACCAACTTCGATGGACAGGACATGTAGTTCGCATGCCTGAGTCCCGCCTCCCAAAACAAATCTTATATTGCCAGCTGAATGTCGGTCAGAGAAAGCAGGGTGGGCAACAAAAACGCTACAAAGATGTTCTGAAGACCAACTTGAAGAAATGTCAAATTGATACAGGTAACTGGGAAGCTGTGGCATACGACCGATCAGATTGGCGCCGCAACGTCCATCAAGGCCACTTGTACTTCGAACAAGAGAGAAGAAGGCTTCTGGCTGAAAAAAGAAATGCCAGGAAAGAGCGCATGATTCGCAGAATGATCAACCTCCAAGATCCATTGGCTGCTCAAGACCTTGTGTGCCAATATTGTGGAAGAGTCTGTGGTTCTCGGATCGGACTGTACAGTCACCAAAGAACTCACGCAATATGATTAGGCCTAATGTTGGATTACAGCGAAGATTTACATAAATGTAACTTGGAAGACAATCATACTCGTATCACGAGAGATAGCCTAAATAATAATAAATAATATAGGTCATGGTTATGCCGTCTTCTGTATTCCCCATTGTCTTTGATGGAACCCAATATCTTTCTCAAAATTTTCCTTTCTTTGGCTTCCAGTTTCTCGGCCAAGCCTTTTTTGTTCATCGTGAGGCATTCAGAAGCATGCAAGACCTCCGGACGGATGACACTGCAGTTATGTTTTAGTTTTGCGTTAAAGGATATTGACCTATTCTTATAGATGCCCTTAGTTAAATGGTAGGCCATTTCCATTTTGCTCATGCGTGATGTGAATGCTTCTTTCTCTGATAATATCCCTTCCCTGACCCGTCCTGAAAAGAAAAGTACATGGCCATTGGCTGAATTAAAAATAAAATAAAAATAGGTGTTATAATTTCTCCCTATATTATATTATTATTAGTATTATATTATGGCGTACAACGACGAGACAAATCCCCTCGGCGCCAGCACAAAACTCGGGGGCTCTAAAGGATCCTCGAAAACTACATTATAAGGCTCTAAATTCAACAGTTTCTAAAATATTCCCAGAAAACTAATTTAATTTAATTTAACAAACTAATGAAGGAATGCAAATCGGTAACCATGAGAACATTATCTCAAGGGGTGGCATACAACTTTCCATCTATTTCTGTAAGAAGCAATGTCACTCCATTTATTACATTTCTGGGAAAGTTTGCAAATGGCTATAAGGTTATCACGGAACTAACGTAGACCGTATAATTCATCAAAGCAATTAAGGGGGTGAAGGGGTAACCTAGAATTTTTTCATGCAATTTTCACGTTCGACATATAGTACAGAAGGTCTATTATATCTCCAAACAGCAACATTATTTTCAAAAATTCCTGAATTGAACCAGCATTTTTTGCGGCTTTTAGGAATTTGGGCAATTTGAGGCTAAAAAACCTGCATTTTCTTGCACCACAAGCCCTTATAATTTATGAAAGTGGTCTTCCTGTGTATGGGCAACTAGCACAACGTAGAGGGTCAGTTTTTATGTGACGTGTATTGCGTTTCGTCTACAAGGCTTTCACTTGTATTTCACGTCAGGAAGTACACGTTAGGTGAATTTAGTCTGAGAACACATTTTAACTTTTTTTTGTCGACTTACGGGTTCATCGTAAGGATGATTTTATTTGATACTGCGTGGTAGATATACCCATATTTGGATATCTGGGTAATATGTTGAAGACAATAGAATTGTCTGTCTGTCTTTCTGTGTATCTTTATGTAAGCCTATACCTCGTGTTCGGATGCTTGGTGCATCGTAAAATTAGGTATGGTAACCATGAGAGTCAATACACCAATCATTTTTAAAACTCTTCACCGTACTTTTCATACAGTAGAAGGGTGGATATAGAGAAAAACTTCTCAATATATGCTAAAATTGTCGAAATATAAAAATTATCCTAGAAGGACGACTAAAGCATATGTTGCGCTTCGCAATGTGAGACACAAAATTCGGGAATCTATAAAGGGTCTCCGAAAACTACATTTTAAGGGCCTTAAATTAACAGTGTGTATGATATTCCCAGTAAACTAACCTCTTTCTGATAAACTTGAAGGAATGACAAACCGCTAACCATTGCAACAGTAGCTCAATTGATAATGTCTGGTGTTAACAACGAACACCGTTCGAAGAACGGGTACTTCTGCTAGTTTTATTATAAAAATATACTTATTGTGCAGTACACGGTAGCTATTTTTTTCGAATTAAATTAATTTGAACGAATCTACTATCCATAAATGGTAATTTAAGATGCTGATTGTCAGTCTCTGCAATAACGACTTAAGTCAATCCATATTTAAATTAAAATATTTAAGAACTGGTAAAGTTTAAATTCACAGTGACATTGATATATTGTTAAGGACTATATTTAAATGGTGTGTATTAATATACGTATCCATAAATAAAAAACTCAGACATTTACAGTGTTTCAAAACTTTAGAAGTGATTTTCTCAAAACAGTGTTTTCAGACTTAAGTTGATATTGCACCCATCGCCTCAATTAGCACCGGTTATCGTTTGAAGCCATTATCAGGTTGCCTTAGTACACGAAAGTTTGATGCTTTTCAGTTGGTCAACACGATTGTTATCAGACAAGCTCTACACACACCCAACTACACGGGGCTGATAACTAACATGTTTCAAGCCCCTTAGATGAATTAACAACAAATACACAGTTTCTTAAAATAATTATGAAGAAAATGCGTTCAAGGAGATTTTTTTATACTCAACTATGCTGATTATGAATGTAGTTACTTGAAAGGTAGATATCAGTTCAGTTCAATGATCTTGCGGGATTTCCTGCTATTACGAAATAAAATGACGGGTCAGATGCCGTGCGACCACTGCGAGGTTGAAGTGAGCTCTTCCTTTGCGCAAAAATGTCACGCGAAAAGGAAAATCTGTGTATAGAGGTTGAAGCTGATAATTGTTGTTTTAAGGGGCCTAACATCGAGGTTATCGGTCCTTGATCTGGGTAATAGCGAAAATGAGAATGAATTGGAAACCATAACGGAAACCAAGGTAGACTGAAAACACGTAGGAAATGTAACTGAAAGCACTCACAAAAGGCAAGTCAAAGGAAAAAGACTGACAAAGTGGAATTTAGATGGAATAGACGCACAAAATGGAGTTTAGATTCAAAATACTTACAAAATGCAAGTTAGATTTGAAATACCCACAAAATGCAATGTAGATTCAAAAGACTTACAAAATGCCATGTAGATTGACCATATTTACAAAATGCGTTTGAGTTTGAAAATACTTACAAATGCAATTTAGATTCAAAATGTCACCCAAGATTGAAAATACTGGCAATAAGCGATTGAGGATGAAAATACTTACAAAATGCAATTGAAATTCAATACAATCACAAAATGTCGGCGCCCGCGATGCAAAATACTTACAAAATGCAAGATCGAAAATGCTAACAAAATGCACGTAAGATCGAAAATGCTAACAAATTGCAATTTACATTGAGAATGCTCACAAAAAGTAAATTTAGACGGAGAAAAGACTTACAAAATGGAATGTAGAGTAAAAATACGCAAAAAATGGAATTGAGATTCAAAATACTGGTTGGTTCCTCAGTATATAGGCTGCGACAACGCGGTCATGTAGCCCCGTGTACTTTGGGTGTGTGCAGAATCTTTCTGATAACCGGTGTGAATTGTGATGGCTGTATTAGTGTGGGTTATCTGTTTCTAATTCAAGTAAGAACTGCAAACATTGGATTTTCAAGTAGTTCAAACTTTTGCTACCAAACGACACCGTCAACGACCAACTAGTTCTGCACTTTGTTACTAGATACCAGCGCAATCAGCTCCTTGCAACGAACGTTGGAACCTAAGAGCATTAGTCAAAGATAACCTATAATTTAGCTTCGCCCAGGTGTAATTAGTGGAAGGTTCTTTATCATGCCATAAATCTATGACATGGGACCGCCGGCTTTACTTCCCCCTCCGATGGAAGGCATAGGTTACTGAGGGATTTTTAACGCTCTTAACTAATTTAACAGTTTCGGCCGGATTTGAACCCGAGACCTTGGGCATAGAACCTCAACATGCTACCTACTACGCCACCGAAGCCGCTTATTCAAAATACTCACAAAGAGGCAAGTTAGATTCAAAATACTTACAAAATGCAATTTAGATTCAAAATGCTTACAAAATGCAATTTATATTGAGAACACTTACAAAATTCAATTTTGGTTGAGAACACTTACAAAATGCAATTTAGGTTGAGAAAACTTACAAAATGGACGCCGAGTGCTAATACCGGTCTATTTTCAACTGATGGTGTATGGGGTCTTCAGTTCAACCGGCGGACAGCGTCCGGTGAACTGTTCAGTCGTAACTGACAGGCTTACCGGAAAGTGTATGGCCCGCTTCTGGAGCTGTGTTGTGACGGCTCGACACCTGGCGATGAATCAGCAAGCCATTCTCTCATCTGGCATTGCGGTGTCATAAGTATACAGACTGTGCCATTGGGTTACGGTGGGATTTAATTTTTCCTGTTAAGTCCCTCGCCCTTTTGTGTTGCATGAATAATTTGTAATTAGAAACCTTCCCTGGAGTGCAAATAAAAACTCACCCAAGTTTCATCGCAATCGGATGAATTGTATATGAACGCTTAGGAGGCATACAGACAGACAGACAGACAAACTATCACGTATAGTGATTTTTAGCCTATTTTCATTTTATGAAAAAATAGGCTTAGGAGATCACCATTTGTCCGTGTGTCTGTCTGTGTGTGCGTGTGTGTGTGTCCCCCACTAATAAATTCTAAACGGCAGGAGCGATTTCAATGAAACTCGGTAAAATCATAGCACCATTCCGGCCGACACCGACTGTGCCCTTCAAATCCATCATGGCGGCTGAGCGAAATATTTCACCAGCATTCAGTATCTCCGAAACTATTACCGATATAATCCGAAAATTTTTTACGGTGATAAAGGGAACTACTAAAAGTTCACCTATGAGACTTTCAAAAATCTGGTAACTACAAAACCAACATGGCGGCAAAGCAAAGTTGACACTTTTAAATAGACTTTTCTCGCGATTTAACCATCCAAACGTAATGAAACATGGTACAGCAAATGTTTTTATACATTGTAATTCACTGGCGTCTAATTTAGTTCTACTGTTTACATAAACTCAAAATGGCGGCTGTGTGAAACATATCACTGGCATTCAATATCTCCGAAACTATTTAAGATATCACCCTGAAATTGCGTATCGTGATAAAGGGCACTGCTACAAGTATATCGATGTAACTTTCAAAAACCTGTTAAAGTACAAAACGAACATGGCGGCCAAGCGAAGTTGAAACATTTTAATATACTTTTCTCTTGATTTAACCATCCGAGCGCAGTGAAATGTGGTACAGAAAATGATTATACATTTTGTAATGCAATGGCATTTAATTTAGTTCAATTGTTTACATAACATCAAGATGGCGGCTGTGCAAAATGTTAAAATAAAGTATTTATTTCTTGGGTCGCAGTCATGCGAACGAAGTGAAAGTTTGAATAATGAAGCAACGCAATATCTTTTTTTAATGGTACATAACGCTATGGCCTATACATATAACAATCCACAATGGCGAGCATCCGAATTATTTTGACGGCGATCACTCAATATCTACGAATCTTTTACAGCAATCAAACTGAAACTTTTTATGTTCATAGAGGCTATGATAAGAAGTTCACCTATACGACTTTCAGTAACCTGGTGAGCACAAGTCCAACATGGCGGCGACGCGAAGTATAAATATTTAAATGAACGTTTCTCGCGATTTAACCATCCGAGTGCAGTAAAACTTTGCACGTTAAATGCTTATACAAATGTTAATCCACTGGCATCTAATTTATTTCACTTGTTTTCATAACCACAAGATGGTAGCTGTGCGAAATTTTAAAATCTCGTTTTACTTCTTGTGTCGTAATCATGCGATTGAAGTCTAAATACCATACGTACACAATAATCTTCATGTAATAGTACATAAATAAAAATCCAACCTGGCGACCATCTGAAATATTTAGACGGTTCTCAATACCTACGAATCTATCACAACAATCAATCTGAAATTTTTTAAGTTGATAGAGGCAATTAACATGAGTAGGATATATGAAAATAGGCTGTATAGTTCTTCACGGAACTACTTGTTATATATATAGATTGTATCTTTAAAATAAGTAGTGTTACTTGCTTACGTACATTGTAATTTCAAGATAGTCGCTGTGAGATATATTCAGCTATATATGAATAATTGCAGTGACCTTTCTTGTATGGTACTGTAACCGAATTCACATTGTATTATACAGTGCGATAGGAAATATTCTCCGCAGTGCCTACATGAGTTTGCGAGTTACGTAGACAGCACTACTGTCGCTTGTATCAAAACAAAAAATCAAACAAGCAAACAAACAGTAAACTTTGTACTCACCACAGCCATTCAGAACAGATGCTGGAAGTGCTGAAGACACATACGCTCGCTAATTGCAATACACACTGACGATTTCGACAGCCTACAGCACACAAGTGTGGTTTTCATCCTGTGAAGGACACAGTGCTGCCAACTAAAGTGCTGATATTACCTCTTGGGGAAGCCGGCAGTCACTGTGGAGAACAACAGCCCACACTTGTGGGATTCACCCTGTCAAGGACACAGTGCTGCCAACTAAACTGCTGTTATTAGCTCTGGCAGGAGCCGGCAGTCACTATGGAGAACTACAGTCCACATTCGTGCGATTCACCCTGTCAAGGACACAGTGCTGCCAACTAAACTGCTGTTATTAGCTCTGGCAAAAGCTGGCAGTCACTATGGAGAACTACAGCCCACACTTGTGGGATTCACCCTGTCAAGGACACAGTGCTGCCAACTAAACTGCTGTTATTAGCTCTGGCAGAAGCTGGCAGTCACTATGGAGAACTACAGCCCACATGTGTGGGATTCACCCTGTCCAGGACACAGTGCTGCCAACTAAACTGCTGATGCTAGCTCTGGCAAAAGCCGGCAGTCCCTGTGGAGAACTACAGTCCACACGTGTGGGTTTCACCTTGTCAAGGACACAGTGCAGCCAACTAAATTGCTGATGCTAGCTCTGGCAGGAGCTAGCAGTCACTGCGGAGAACTACAGTCCACACGTGTGGGATTAACTCTGTAAAGGACACAGTGCTGCCAACTAAACTGATGATGCTAGCTCAGGCAGAAGCAAGCAGTCACTATGGAGAACTACAGTCCACATTCGTGCGATTCACTCTGTCAAGGACACAATGCTGCCAACTAAACTGCTGTTATTAGCTCTGGCAGAAGCTGGCAGTCACTATGGAGAACTACAGCCCACACTTGTGGGATTCACCCTGTCAAGGACACAGTGCTGCCAACTAAACTGCTGTTATTAGCTCTGGCAGAAGCTGGCAGTCACTATGGAGAACTACAGCCCACATGTGTGGGATTCACCCTGTCAAGGACACAGTGCTGCCAACTAAACTGCTGATGCTAGCTCTGGCAGGAGCCGGCAGTCACTGTGGAGAACTACATTCCACACGTGTGGGAGTCACCCTGTCAAGGACACAGTGCTGCCAACTAAACTGATGATGCTAGCTCAGGCAGAAGCAAGCAGTCACCATGGAGAACTACAGTCCACATTCGTGCGATTCCCCCTGTCTAGGACACAGTGCGGCCAACTAAACTGCTGATGCTAGCTCTGGCTCAAGCTAGCAGTCACTGTGGAGAACTACAGCCCACACGTGTGGGAATCACCCTGTCAAGGACACAGTGCTGCCAACTAAACTGCTGATGCTAGCTCTGGCAGAAGCCGGAAGTCACTGTGGAGAACTACAGTCCACACGTGTGGGATTCACCCTGTCAAGGACACAGTGCTGCCGACTAAGCTGCTGATGCTAGCTCTGGCAGAAGCTGGCAGTCACTGGGGAGAACTACAGTCCACACGTGTGGGATTCACCCTGTCAAGGACACAGTGCTGCCAACTAAACTGCTGATATTAGCTCTGGGATAAGCCGGCAGTCACTGTGGAGAACTACAGCCCACACGTGTGGAATTCACCCTGTCAAGGACACAGTGCTGCCAACTAAGCTGCTGATGCTAGCTCTGGCAGAAGCTGGCAGTCACTGGGGAGAACTACAGTCCACACGTGTGGGATTCACCCTGTCAAGGACACAGTGCTGCCAACTAAACTGCTGATATTAGCTCTGGGAGAAGCCGGCAGTCACTGTGGAGAACTACAGCCCACACGTGTGGGATTCACCCTGTCAAGGACACAGTGCTGCCAACTAAGCTGCTGATGCTAGCTCTGGCAGAAGCTGGCAGTCACTAGGGAGAACTACAGTCCACACGTGTGGGATTCACCCTGTGAAGGACACAGTGCTGCCAACTAAACTGCTGATGCTAGCTCTGGCAGAAGCCGGCAGTCACTTTGGAGAACTACCGTCCTCACGTGTGGGATTCACCCTGTCAAGGACACAGTGCTGCCAACTAAACTGCTGATACTAGCTCTGGCAGAAGCCGGCAGTCACTGTGGAGAACTAGAGTCCAAACGTGTGGGATTCACGCCGTCAAGGACACAGTGCTGCCAACTAAACTGCTGATGCTAGCTCTGGCAGGAGCCAGCAGTCACTATGGATAACTACAGCCCACGCGTGTGGCATTCACCCCGTCAAGGACACAGTGCTGCCAACTAAACTGCTGATGCTAGGTCTGGCAGAAGCCGGCAGTCACTGTTGAGAACTACAGCCCACACGTGTGGGATTCACACTGTCAAGGACACAGTGCTGCCAACTAAACTGGCATGAGCCGGCAGTCTCTGTGGAGAACTACTGCCCACACGTGTGGCATTCACCCCGTCAAGGACACAGTGCTGCCAACTAGACTGCTGATGCTAGCACTGGCAGAAGCCGGCAGTCACTGTGGAGAACTACAGTCCTCACGTGTGGGATTCACCCTGTCAAGGAGACAGTGCTGCCATCTAAACTGCTGATGCTAGCTGTGGCAGGAGCCGGCAGTCACTGTCAAGAAGTACAGTCCTCACGTGTGTGATTCACCCAGTCAAGGACACAGTGCTGCCAACTAAACTACTGATATTAGCTCTGGTAGAAGCCGGTAGTCACTGTGGAGAACTACAGCCCACACGTTTGGGATTCACCATGTCAAGGACACAGTGCTGCCAACTAAACTGCTGATATTAGCTCTGGCAGAAGCTGGCAGTCTCTGTGGAGAACTACAGCCCACACGTGTGGGATTAACCCTGTCAAGGACACAGTGATGCCAACTAAACTACTGATATTAGCTCTGGGAGAAGCCAGTAGTCACTGTGGAGAACTACAGTCCAAACGTGTGGGATTCACCCTGTCAAGGACACCGTGCCGCCAACTCAACTGTTGATGCTAGCTCTGGGAGAAGCCGGCAGTCACTGTGGAGAACTACAGTCCACACGTGTGGGATTCCCCCTGTCAAGGACACAGTGCTGCCAACTAAACTGCTGATATTGGCTCTGGCAGAAGCTGGCAGTCACTGTGGAGAACTACAGTCCACACGTGTGGGATTAACCCTGTCAAGGACACAGTGCTGGCAACTTAACTAATGATGCTAGCTCTGGTTTGAGCCGGCAGTCACTGTGGAGAACTACAGCCCACACGTGTGGGATTCACCCTGTGAAGGACACAGTGCTGCCAACTAAACTGCTGTTATTAGCTCTGGCAGAAGCCGGCAGTCACTGTGGAGAACTACAGCCCACACGTGTGGGATTCACCCTGTCAAGGACATAGTGCTGCCAACTAAGCTGCTGATGCTAGCTCTGGCATGAGCCGGCAGTCACTGTGGAGAACTACAGCCCACACGTGAGGGATTCACCCTGTCAAGGACACAGTGCTGCCAACTAAACTGATGATGCTAGCTGTGGGAGAAGCTAGCCGTCAATGCAGAGAACTACAGCCCACACGTGTGGCATTCACCCTGTCAAGGACACAGTGCTGCCAACTCAACTGATGATGCTAGCTCTGGTATGAGCCGGCAGTCACTGTGGAGAACTACATCCCACACGTGTGGGATTCACCCTGTCAAGGACATAGTGCTGCCAACTAAACTGCTGATGCCAACTCTGGCATGAGCCGGCAGTCACTGTGGAGAACTACAGCCCACACGTGTGGCATTCACCCTGTCAAGCACACAGTGCTGCCAACTAAACTGATGATGCTAGCTCTGGTATGAGCCGGCAGTCACTGTGGAGAACTACATCCCACACGTGTGGGATTCACCCTGTCAAGGACATAGTGCTGCCAACTAAACTGCTGATGCTAACTCTGGCATGAGCCGGCAGTCACTGTGGAGAACTACTGCCCACACCTTTGGCATTCACCCTGTCAAGGATACAGTGCTGCCAGCTAAACTGATGATGCTATCTCTGGCATGAACCGGCTGTCACTGCGGAGAACTACAGCCCAGCTTTTTACCTCAATGAAGCAGAGCACCTAGGTACTGAACTCGAATTTTGTATCAGTCATGTATTTGCATGAGGCAAGGATCGAACCATCTTGCCTGAAGACTTTATTGCAAGAAACGAAAACAGTTGTTGGAACAATATTTTATTCATATTAGCATTCTGGAAGGTGAAAGAATAACATTGATATGTTGCATGGGATATTTGAATTATTTTTGAGAAAAAGATTGGAAAATATTCAGTGAAAGATATTTTAACCTAAAGAGAATCTGATTTATTGACAAAGGATTATGACCAAAGCTACATGTTAAAGCGTGAAGACCAGTTTTGTACACCGAGTTCCCAGTGACAAGGGACTTGCACGCGACACTTTTTGTAAGACAGAGGAAGGAGATATTTGGCACCCGACCCTCTAGTGGAAGGCTAAAACAGTGGAATTTGCATGACAACTCAACAATCAATCAGATTAATTTACGTAAAGAAAGTACAATATATTACTGTATTTTATTCAGAAGTTTATAAACAATTTGAGCACATGATAATCACCAGATAAAGAAATGAAATTGTTCTATCGAATTAGAATTTAACATTTAATTATTTCGAGAGGAGATACGAATTAATAAGAGGAATTACTTGCGTTGGAAGCTATCCCCCACTATTGTCAGAATTCAGGAGAGTAGATGCGGAGCGACGTGAATTCATTCCAAATATTTGACAGGCCGAGTAAGGATCTGCAGTAAAAGTCTCCTGAATGCAAGCTCGCAGCTACACATAGAAGTGAACGGAAGATATTAGACTTGACAGGAGGAGAGCCGGCAATCGCCGAGAACACATAGACATATTGCCCGAGCAGATACTGAAAAAGCATTATAACTGAAAGCTTCATATTACATTACAACGTTCTACAAGAAACATTATCAATATTTCAACGAATACTATTAGACTTGTAAAGAGTAGTCATTCAACGCAGCGAATGCTAAACATTAATAATTTCAACCAGAATACTACGCATTATTACGAGATGTTAAAGAACCCAGGTCAGGGGGTAAGATATCACATTGAAGTTGCTTTTAAAGTCGTGATGAATCATTAAACCACCATGAAGGGAAGTTAGTCAACAATACTTCTGTGGAATTAAGAGGTGATCCAGACAGTATGATTCCTACAGCAAATAACTTCAAATATATCTGCAGTAGTCTGAAGTTTCCAACAATCAAGCTACACATATTTCCACTACCAACTATGGAAATACAGAGCACAAACTTTCTATCTACAACTGTACGACATTGCAACGAGAGAGGAGCCGTCAGAAGTGAACATTCGACAAAGCCATCTGGTGAGACCAGGCAGGTTTGCCAAGAAGCATGAAAATCAGCTGAGCCACGCAGTTGCAGCGAACGAGGTCCATGTAGAGACGGGTGGCCGCACAGCAGACAGCTTACCGCTTGCCCGAGTACCGATACGCAGTCGTTTATCTCTGATGATGTCTCAGGTTTCTCCGGACCACTACAGCGTTAAGGAAGATGAAAGAATGTCCTAATTTCGAGTAGTATGTTGTATTTTGGGGGATTTCAAATGTGACCAAAATTTTTATGAAGATTTTTATTTTAACAACTCATGTTATTGATTTGTCAGTTCTTGGTAAAATTAATTGTAAATTTAATTTTTACGTCATCGTGTGTCGTTTTTGACGTATTGAGATAAGATTTGAATTTGTTAAAAATATTTAAAGTTTGAGATTACATTTAAAAATCTATCCATTTTAAAGAAACTGTTCTATACAGATGGAATGCATCGAAAATGCGTCGATAAAGCATTGATAATGTGCAGATTCGAAATATGTGTCAGAATATTGTACTAATCTTGATATATGTTGATAGAATGCATCTACAGAATGTGGAGATAGATTGCATAGATAAAGTATGTAAATACATTTGTTAATATCAATTGTTATTATGATAAACATAAATTGTTTAAACAATTTTTAAAAATACTTTGAGAAGTATATTTTACGTAAAACATGACGTTATTGAAACATGACTTTGTTACAGTCATTATTGTCAAAACGAAGGAAACATAAATGGAATTAAGTTCACATTGTAGACAAATAAGTCAAGGTGATGATGAAAGGAGTAATTAATTTATTGTTAAAAGTTAACTGAAGTCATAACTATGTTTAAGACATGAATTTGCGAAGACGAAGACAAGGTGTGATATGTTAATCAACCCACTCTCTAGAAACATGAATGTACATGTATAATTCATTCATTATTATTGTCGGAAAGGGAGGAAATGTTTTATACTTATTAAATGCAAAGACGTATAGATTAAAATCTCATAAGGTTTACTTTTTATTGTAACGTGGTTGATAATGATGAATGAAGAATATTATCGTAAATCGGTAACTACAGGAGGTATGACAAGTTTGTACAGTAACTAAAGAATGTGAACAGAACAAGTATAAGGTTTTTTAAAGGCACGAAGTTATGAAGTATGTTAGAAGATGTTTGTTAGAGTGTATCATGAAAGATGTGTCTGTGATTATTTAGTAGGGTCACTGATTCTCATATACAATTGTGGTGTATAGAGATGGGTCTAAGTGAAACGAATACCGTGCATTATTATTATGTTGTTGAAAGGAAAGGAATATTGTAAGAAATGTGAGCGTAGTGTAAACGCTATAATGAAAGCTTGTTCACCGATATTAGAAAGAGTTTGTGTCATTGGAGTTAAAGCAATTGTTCTCTACAGTGTGTTAGACAAGTTTTTGAAACGTATATATGTAACATTTTGTTGTACATGTTTATGAAGATTTATGCCACGAACCACGAGTTTATTAATGTTTAATGAGATAGTCTAGCATCATACTTCCAATTTATCGAATTAATTAATGATTATGAAACTACAGAACCACAATTAGCTTCATTGCTTGTTGCAATAAGTTCAAATGGATGTGTCTAAACGAGACCAGTACTAGTAAAACTTTGTTGTGAATTTACATTATTGTCAAAGACTTTCTAAGAAAGAAATGTACAGAAAGAGAAGGATAATTAAGATCTAAACGGGATCTAGTAGAGAATATCGTGCTGGACGCGATTATTATAACTTGTAAATATGTAATACACTTAATTTAATAATTTTAAATATTATTTGGATTAATCTAAATTTAGATTTGTTGGATATAGAAGACGTGTGTGGTAAGTAGGGTTAAACATTGTATACAGCGACATTTTGATAGTTTGAATAGCCACAGCTGATTTATACAGGCTGTATCATAATTCTAGATAACATTTTGACAACTAGAATTACTATTTGTATTTTTACAGCCAATATTTTATATGTATGAAGAGGACTCAAGTAGAGTTCCGAACTCCTATTATCCAGCAATAATATGGAGATAGCATAACTATCACATTTATAATTTAACTTGATTATTATTTGAACATTCATTATTATTTGTCAGGGACATATTTTGTTTATAGTCCAGAGTTTTAATAACCTTTCAAGCACTGCTTAGTTTGCTTGCCCATTTTTAGCCTACTTTCGATTTTTGCAAAAAATGAAAGTAGACTTATGAGATCAACACAGGGCGAAAAAGTGTGTCTGTCTGTGTGTGTGTGAGTCTGTGTGTGTGTGTATGTGTGTGTGTGAGTCTGTGTGTGTGTGAGTCTGTGTGTGTGTGTCTGTGAGTGTGTGTACTCTGAAAGTCTGTCCCCCCCTATCAATTCGAACACGGTGAATGCGAATTGAACGAAATTTGGTACAAAGGTAGCACTAGCAAAGGACACCTCAGTGTCATGTTTTATATCGCCGCCATCTTGACGGAAACGTAATGGCGGCCACACAAATGTTCAAAGCTTAAATCAAATTACGACTAACCATTTCATCCGATCTCTACCAAATTTTGCAACAACATACCTTTATGGGGGGAGCATCCTTTGACCAAACCAATAGGTAATCAGCGTAATAGTTTGCGGATGGCGGCCATCTTTGTGTGAAAATCGATTCCCCCTATTAAATCAAACACGGTGAAACCGAATGGAACGAAATTTGGTACAGAGGTAGTACTAACAAAAGGCACCTCAGTGTCATGTTTTATATCGCCGCCATCTTGACGAAAACGTAATGGCGGCCACACAAATGTTCAAAGCTTAAATCAAATTACGACTAACTTAATCATCCGATCTCTACCAAATTTTGCAACAACATACCTTTATGGGGGGAGCATCCTTTGACCAAACTAATAGGTCATCAACGTAATAGTTTGCGGATGGCGGCCATCTTTGTGTGAAAATCGTTTCTCCCTATTAATTCGAACACGGTGCAACGGAATGGAACGAAATTTGGTACAGAGGTAGTACTAACAAAAGGCACCTCAGTGTCATGTTTTATATCGCCGCCATCTTGACGGAAACGTAATGGCGGCCACACAAATGTTCAAAGCTTAAATCAAATTACGATTAACCTAATCATCCGATCTCTACCAAATTTTGCAACAACATACCCTAATAGAGGAAGCATTCTTTGACCAAATGAATATGTCATTAGCCTAATAGTTTGCGGATGGCGGCCATCATTGTGTGAAAATCAATTCCCCCTATTAATTCAAACACGGTGAAACCGAATGGAACGAAATTTGGTACAGAGGTAGCACTAGCAAAGGGCATCTCAGTGTCATGTTTTATATCGCCGCCATATTGACAGAAACGTAATGGCGGCCACAAAAATGTTCAAAACTTAAGTTATATTACGACTAACATAACCATCCGATCTCTACCAAACTTTGCAACAACATACCTTTATGGAGGGAGCATCCTTTGACCAATCTAATAGGTTATTAGCCTAATAGTTTGCGGATGGCGGCCATCTTTATGTCAAAATTGATTCCCCCTATTAATTCGAACACGGTGGAACCGAATGGAACGAAATTTGGTACAGAGGTAGCACTAGCAAAGGGCATCTCAGTGTTTTTTTATATCGCCGCCATCTTGACTGAAACGTAATGGTGGCCACACGAATGTTCAAAGCTTAAATCAAATAACGATTAACCTAATCATCCGATCTCTACCAAATTTTGCAACAACATACCCTAATAGAGGAAGCATTCTTTGACCAAATGAATATGTCATTAGCCTAATAGTTTGCGGATGGCGGCCATCTTTGTGTGAAAATCAATTCCCCCTATTAATTCAAACACGGTGAAACCGAATGGAACGAAATTTGGTACAGAGGTAGCACTAGCAAAGGGCACCTCAGTGTCATGTTTTATATCGCCGCCATCTTGACTGAAACGTAGTGGCGGCCACACGAATGTTCAAAGCTTAAATCAAATTACGATTAACCTAATCATCCGATCTCTACCAAATTTCGCAACTACATACCTTTATAAAGGGAGCATCCTTTGACCAATCTAATAGGTCATTCGCCTAATAGTTTGCGGATGGCGACCATCTTTGTGTCAGAATCAATTCCCCCCATTAATTCAAACACGGTGAAACCGAATGGAACGAAATTTGGTACAAAGATAGCACTAGCAAAGGGCATCTCAGTGTCATGATTAATATCGCCGCCATATTGACAGAAACGTAATGGCGGCCACACAAATGTTTAAAGCTTAAATCAAATTACGACTAACATAACCATCCGATCTCTACCAAACTTTGCAAAATCATACCTTTATGGAGGGAGCATCCTTTGACCAATCTAAAAGGTCATTAGCCTAATAGTTTGCGGATGGCGGTCATCTTTATGTCAAAATTGATTCCCCCTATTAATTCGAACACGGTGGAACCGAATGAACGAAATTTGGTACAGAGGTAGCACTAGCAAAGGGCACCTCAATGTCATGTTTTATATCACCGCTATCTTAACGGAAACGTAATCGCGGCCACCCAAATGTTAAAAGCTAAAATGTAATTACGACCAACCTAATAATCTAGTCTCTACCAAGTTTTGCAACACCATATCTTTATGTGGGAAACATATTCTGACCAAACTGCAAGAACATCAGCCCAATAGTTTGCAGATGGTGGCCAAGTATGTGTGCAAATCGATTCCCCGTATCAATTCAAACACGGTGAAACCGAATTGAACGAAATTTGGTACAGAGGTAGCACTAGCAAAGGGCAGCTCATATTCATGTTTAATATCCCTATAGCACGTTGTATTTCAACAAGCTACTACAACCAACATTCAATCATACTCCTTGAAAAGGACAAAGAGTTATAACAATACCCATGCATTTAGGAGAAAGTAGGCTATATGTTCTTTACTGAACACCTTGTTAAAATAACTGATATCTTTTCATTCGATAATCGACATACGACAGTACTGCAAGTTAGATGATTATCGCTCACATTAGTCTCGCATTTAACCGTGCACCTTCGAGATACGAGATTCTCGTACTACCAGTATATTTTCTTTATTAGATTGTTTTAACTAGTTAGTAGTACTATCGTATGGCCGGTATGAACCAAGAGTTTCCTAGTTATACGTCTAGCAGGGAAAGGTTGATTTATCTGGCTGGGTATCAACATTCCTGCAATCCTTTCCATCTCAGCGGATGCTACGAGGAATACTGGTACAGTACTAACCCAGACTGTAGTCGGATGGGTCCTCTTACAGGTATTGACACACCGGAAGGGGTTTTAAGCTATCATCCTTCAGTTTAGAGCGCCTAGATACCTACCAAACTATGATGGTTCCTATGTGAGGCATTTTCATACTATAGGGTTGTTAAGGGGTGTACTGAGTTTTTAGCCCACAAACCGCCAAAAAACGAAAATGAGCTTTTGTCAGAAGTTGGTAGTCCAGACATAAGAGCACATGTGGATACTAGTTCTTTAATCTGCGGACATTTTTAAATGTCTTGTGGAGCCATTTAAATTGTGCGAGCATCGCGCTTTAATAGGTCACACCCACATCTCCTCTGCTCATGTTAGACATACCCTGCATTTATTCGTATTTTTATGTTCTAAATATCTGGAAAGAGCTCAGATAATGTACAGAATACATAAGTGCTGCCATCTCTCGGTCTATACGGTAACCAGACGCACATTTCATATTACAAACTATTAGAAAATATTGTTTTTACTTTGTCTTTTCTGCTGGAAACTTGATTGATTTGAGTTATGTAAATTCATTTATTATTTAAAAGCCTATGGTAACTGGAAAATATCGCTTTCATTGAATTGAGTTCAAATTAAGAGATGATGTGATTACGGGGTACAAGAAGCACATGGTATGTTAGGAACTGTTATTGTTTTGAAGTTTTTTCTTGATTTTATATCTAACTTATTTGATTTGTGGTTATTTTATTGGTTTTCTGGTGATAAGTGTGTGAAATGCACACCATTCATAGTCGTTGGAAGAAGCCTAGGAGCAGGAAATCAAAACGAATGAACGGGCTAGTGTAAATATTAGGAAGCGATGGGGTGACAAATCTACCGCTGAATTTGATAACAGTGAATCTAAACTTAATGTTAGTGCTAGATCAGTTGTGGCAAATGAGACAGAAACGCCAGTTCCCTGTAGTGCTACTGAGAAGAAGCTAGAGTATTTTTCTACAGATGCCAGTGCGAAAGTAGACCTACTTAGTGATGAATACGTTATAGTGCACCCGGAGATGTTGCAGCAGCTCATTGGAAATCTCAAGTGCAGTGAGTATTATAAGAAATGTTTAGATCCACTCCTTGGTAGTAAGTTGGTGATGTAATGTCAGGCATGTGATTTCTTTAACTCAGTAGGGTACGCAAGTTCTCGTTCAAATGAAAAATCACAGAGACCAAGCTTTTACATTAATAGAAGGATAGTAGGACCTTTTGTAAATGTAGGAATAGGCCATTCAGCTATGTATAAATTCTGTAGTGCAATAGGCATGAAGGGGATGCCAAAAAAATGTGATACTCATTTCAGTGAACTGGGAAAGAGCACCTCTCAATTTGAAAATGAGATTCTTTCCATAAGTAGAAAGATCGTTCGAAGGGAATATGTAGCTGTCGACCCCTCACTCGAGCAGACAGACATTCTGGATTTGCTGTATCCTATAATGTCAGTTGGCACAAACATGGCCACACGTGTTTGTATGGGGTTGGTGTTCATTGAAATCTTGACTGGTCTAGTTATTGACTACAAAACCATATCCAAGTACTGCCATGCAGAGTGTGACAGCTGAGGAACTGGGAATAAACACGCCTGAGTTCTCCATTTGGCAGGAGGGGCATAAGACTTTTGGGGAATGTTCAATACATTTTGAAGGCACGTCAGGAGCAATGGAAGTGGTAGCAGCACAACGTTCTGTTTCAGACTGTAAGCTGCGCTACACTACCATGCTATATGATGGTGACGCTAAGACTTTTCAGCACCACAACAGCCTCCAGGTTTATGAACAAACAATTGAAAAAGAAGAATGTATAAATCACATTTCTAAGAGAATGGGTACGGGCCTCAGGAATCTTGTCAAAGAATGGCAAGCCAAAGGTGCTAGACTTGGTGGGCGGGGAACAGCAACACTGAAGAAAAGTACAATAACGTCGCTGACTTTCTATTACAGGACTGTCCTAGCTTCAAATGTTCCTAATGTGTCACAAATGAAGCGATATTTGCAACTTTGAGACACTGCATGTCTACAGATGAAAACCTCCAGCGTATCATCTGCCCTGATGTAGTTGATTCCTGGTGTTATTTTAAGAAAGCTGTTGCAGCAGGTGAAACACCACAGTCTCAAGACAAGATGAATGTCAGACTGACTCCCATGCTAGTATGTAAACTAATGCTCCTTTATCAGCGTCTGGCAAATTATGAACCATTAAGACGATGTGCTAGGGGAGAAACACAAAACCCGAACGAAAATGTGCATTCTCTGCTTTGCCAGAGGAGCCTTAAACATTCTTTTACAACAAAATCAAGAGTATATATGGCAGTGGCAAATGCGGTAAGTGTATTTAATATGGGTTCACTTGCTACCCAGAAACTAAAAATGTCCCTTTTCGGCAGAGAAATAAGTAAAAGTGTGCATAAGATAAGCAAAGACATAGACGAGGTGCGAGAAAAGAAAAGCATAGCTAGGACCAAACATGACAAACAACTCCTAGAAAATGATGAGGCTGGCAAAACCCAATGCAGAAGAAAGAAAAAAGTACAAGGAAGGGGATATGTATGATGCAGGCAAGTTCTGAGGCAAGTATGTTCATTTGAAACGTGTCAGCTTACTAAAATGTCTTTTTCCCGAAAGTGTATTTTACAGTGTTAGTTCAGAATGCTCCATACGCATCAGTTGTAATCAGTATGACTTGACATTTTAAATACGGATACAGTTTCATAGTATTCATAATTTGTACTATTCCCTTCGAAAATGGTTAGTAAATTTTTGAATTATGGTGTGCCAGGCCATGGATTATTGGAGTTTCTTGTACGTTTTATACAATGTACCAAAATATACCTTTATAACATAGAAGTTTTAATCAGACTATAAAAATCATACTGCAGTTTATTAATTAGTCCTTCCTAACTATAATGAAGAAGTTTTGAGATGGAAAATGTAAAATTGTTGCATCTGGGACACTTTGAAAATCAACAATTTATTTTTAAATGGTCACATTTTAAAACTAACCACTCAATCCGGTTCAAATTTTGGAATATTATTTCTGTTACTTGCAACACCTCAATCCTAAAGTTTAAGGTACTCAGCGACCCTTCCATTATTCATTTTCAAGAAAATTTTCGAATTTTTTTAATTGTCTCATTCGATAATATGTCCTCCGTAGTTTCCAGAAATATATAGTTTATACTAGTTTTATTGTTGTTTAGCTCATTTATGTTCACTTGAATGATCGGAGTGCACGCTTTTCAGCAGCTGTCACATTGACGCATAGGTGCAGCAGATAAAGCACACATTAATCTGGCTTTGAAACAGTCTACACCAGAACTAAAACAATGTAGGAGATTCTCACGGGTCTGAGAATGCAGAAGATTGACCTAAAATCCAAATAAAATGCACTTTTTAGGAGTTGAGAAGTATGACTCTTTACTCTAAATGTGTACCTCAACTTCAAGTTACGATTTCTCTCACTTCATATTTTTCAATATTTGTCTTGACTTGGGCAGTTAAAATGTCCACTTAGAATGAAGATATTAGTTTCATTTAAAACCTAAACAAAGACAAATATTGCAACTATGTTGTAAAGCAGAATGAAGCTCTTAAATTGAAATTAGGGGTCGCGCCCCACAATTAATTTATTTTTTCAGTCAAAATAACGTAAATTGTAAAACAATGCTAATATATTTGCCTCAATCAATGATACAAAAACGATTCTGCTATACAACATTCTGAACATACAGCAGATCAATTTGCGACAACGATGACTCAATTAAGTTGAAAAAGAGCAAAGATATCGCGTCCTAACAATGCACGTTATTTTTGTGATTTATCTTTGAAAAGGACCCCCCAAATTTATTTAATTTTTCTTTTTTGGCAAAAATCCACTAGTTTATATTCTTGGAATCAGTGATATCAATTTCAAGAAAATGAGATAACTTTCAATGAAATGTCTTCAGTAGTGTCGAGGAGTACCTTAATGTAAATTGGATGGTAATTACAAATCATAGAAAACTCAGTAGGTCCCCCCGTCAAGACTGATAGCAGATTGTTCCTCTAGGAGCGTCATTAAGCTAATATCAGTCAGCTTAGATCTCATAGATACCCTTGCAGACCGTGACTAATTGTTGTCTCTTAAGTATAAGCATTCAGATTATTGCTTCTACCAGCCCAAACGGTTGGCAGATTATACTTTTTAGAGGGAATGACACACTAGAGGGTCTTTAAGCTAATATCATTCAGAAATGATCTCCCATAATCGATCACGAATCGAAACGCAGAGCTCTTGACATTACGGTAGCAATCGATACACAATTAGGTAAAAGAAAAAAACCCAATATTCTAAACGAACACGCTTTCATGGTGAGTCCACCTCTCCTCTCTCTACAAGAAAACACAACCCGTTGCATTCAAGACACAACATAACGACGTAGCCAAGCTAGATAAGGGAAACATGTTATTGGATCAAGATAAACGATGCACCTTTTTCTTCAATAAACCTAGGCCGGTTTCCAACGGCAGTATTAACGGTGCCCGGACACTCTCATTAGTCCATTTGTGCTTAAAGAGGGCTTTTTAGCTAACGAGTGGAGTTTGAAACCAGGCCTTAAACATATGAAGATTATTCTGAATACAGTAACATTAACCACAAAAGAGAGACTAGACCTGGCAACCTACTACAGGAACGATTTTCACGGGGAGCACATAGCACTTAGGTATGCGATGGGGGGAACAACCCAACGAGATAAGGGACCCTCACACACAGGAATTTCCGTCAGGTGATTGCAAACAGTGAGCATGTGAACTGCTCCCAACAGCACCGCGCGTGACTCAACCAGATAAGTAGTCTGTACAATACAATCTGAATTGACCATTTACAACATCACTCCAAACAAGCAAATTCTGAAATTCAATCACCACGTCCAGTGTCTCAACTAAGCATCACATAGACTACAAGTATTGTCGAGTTGCATTATCTCAACAGATACTAAATAAGTGTATATATTGTAAATGTTATCACCCGTGCTATCAGACATAGATTATATAGCTCTACTGGTCGTCTAAGTGTATTTATTAATATCATTTTTTATTTTCGGGATTAAAGAATAACCAATTTCATTTGGGCACAATCGTTTACACCGACTGAAAAGAGTCAAACTTTCGTTTACTGTGGAACATGTTTGCTTTAAAATAACATTTTCTAATAAAGTTACTCCACAAGTACACCATGAATGTGACCTTAGAGCACTATCATCATAAGTGTCCCTAAATGTTTTTTCAAAGTACATTTTGCTCCGCATGTACCACAGGTATGAGGTAGTAGCCTCTACGGACGAACATTTGTGACTTCAAATTACTCTCCAGAGTAAAATTTGCCTCGCAAGTAGTATATGAATTTGCCATTAGACCACTATGGATCATCATGTATCTCTTCCAACTGCTTTTGAAGTTAATCATTCATCCGCATGTACAACAGGGATTTGGCATTAGACTACCATGGATCAAGAGGTATGTCTTCAAAGTACCTTTGTAACGAAACTTCACTCACCACGCACTACATGGATGTTGCATTGTACCACTAAAGATCATCATGTGAGTCTTCAGGAACAACAGATGTGCCTTAAAAGATCACTTCCTAGTAACGAATGTAGCCTTAGGCAACTATGTATAAGCGTATTTCTTTTCAATTTTCCATTCTCAGTAAAGTTCGCTCTACATTTACAATAGGAATTTAGCTTGAGACTATTATGGACCTACAGCTGTGACATCATTGCCCCTTTAAGAGTCAAGTTTGTTCCACTTGTCCCACGGAATTGAAGCTATAGACCATTATGCATCATGTGTTTCTTCAGGTAACCTTTTCGAGCAAAGTTCACTCCACATGTATGTGGCTTGAGACCACTATCCATTGCCATGTATGTCTACAACTGTTCTTTCTGATTAAAATTTGCTTCGCATGTACTACAGGACTAAATTTTTCGTCGCTTGATACCGCTATGAATCATCACGTGATTCTTTAAAGTACCTTTCTCAGTAAATCTTGCTCCGCATGTGTTACAGGAATAAGGCTTTATGCCACTATGGATCATCGTGTGAGCCTTCAGGTTACCTTCTCGAGTAAATTTCTCACCACATGTATCACATGAATGTGGCTTGAGACCAGTATGGATCACCTTGTGTGCATTCAACTGTGATCTGTGAGTAAATTTTTCTTCGCATGTACCACAGGAGTGTGGTCTGAGACCACTATGAATCATCACGTGCTTTTTCAACTGACCTTTCAGTGTAAATCTATCTTCGCATATATCACAGGAATGTGGCCTAATACCACTATGAAACAGCAAATGTTTCTTTAAACAGTCATTCATAGTAAACTCTTCTCCGCATATTTTATAGGGATACGGCTTTATACCACTATGGATCATCATGTGTGCCTTCAGGTGACTTTTCAGAGTAAAGTTTACTCCACATGTATGACATGAATGTGGTCTGAGACCGCTATGAATAAAAATAAAGTGATCTTTAAACTGCCTCTATTACTAAACCTTGCTCCGCATGTGTTACAGGAATGTGGCATAAGACCACTATGAATTACCAAGTGTTTTTTCATACTGCTTTTCTCAGTAAACCTTGCTCCGCATGTGCTACAAGAATGCTGCCTTATACCACTATGGATCAGCATGTGTTTCTTCAGGTTACCTTTACGACTAAAGTACCTTCCACATGTATTACAGGAATGTTGCTTGTTACCATTTTGATTGAAGGAGGCTACGTATCTACCCCTTGTTAAAGTGTTCCCTGGATTATGTTCGTCTCTGTCAAGAATTTCTAACGTTAAAACGAGTAAAACACCCACTACCATTATAATATCATAAATTACAAGCACGATATCGGATAAGTATATAGTTATCTTTTGTATTCATAGACAAAGTTATAAGAGCCAAGCTGTAATGCGTAAATATTGGGTGCTGCTGTAGGCTTTTAAAGTACGAGAGTTGAGGGCCAGGAGCGACCCCATCCACGGGGTATTTGAATAAACAACCCGCAATCCAGGGACAAGGGTGTGCTCTACCAAACGCGGAGAAAGTCGTATGTGGGTTCAAACGAGAGGGCTCCTTCCCCTTATCTATAGGACGAATCTATTTCACCCTAAGGAAAAAAATATCCAATTATCCAGGGAAATAATAACATTTTAAAGAACATGCGAACTTGAAGCTCTTCCAGATGGCGGGCTTTTCAAACTTTATGGTAGCTGCCTCCTTATCCCCCCCACTTTGCCCTACATCTATCCCACTACCTCCCACAGAATTTCAAACAGATTTTTCCAAATTTAATTAGATCCTACTTAATAGTCCAGCATTGCTTAAACTTACTTGCGCTAGACTCATCTCTGTTGACCTACTTTGATCAGTTTCAGTTCTCTTCCAACTTATTTATCGATTTATTTATTATATCATATTTATGTATTTGTATGTCTACCCCTTATTATTCCCGTTTTCCAACGGTGTCGGGGATGAGATGCGATGGAAGTCTTTGTGGCGATGGTTTTTTACGGCCGGATGCCCTTGCTGACGCCAACCTCATGAGAGGAGTTAATGAGAGATGAAATGAATGATCGTGAATGAAACTGGACAAGGATGTGGAAGGAAGCGGCCGTGGCCTGTCAGAAGGTACCGTCCCAGCATTTTCCTGGTGTTGAAAATGGGAAACCACGGAGAACCATTTCAAGGATGGCTTATGTATTTATAATTATTTATTGATTATCGATTGACTGATTATTCATGATCTACCCGAAAATCGTCGATTTCACCAGAACGACAATCGGAGAAAGTCGTGTGAGTGCTCAAACGAAAGGTCTTGGTTCCCTCTATCCATAGGACTCATCTGTTTCAATTTACACATTTTTTTATGATGGACGTTACCAAGGGTCGGTGAGGTTCGGAGCGGTTTCCACAAAGTCATGTACCATGAAACTTAGCTGCCTACGAAAGGATAGCACGAGCGGTTGATCCAAGATGGCCGCCGATGGATTATTGTTATTATCTTTTATTTAATCCTTATTCATTTATTATTATTATACCTATTATTCGATTCGGCCAACTATGGACCACGTTACTTCAAGCGCTTCCGTCCATTAGCATTAGTTCTATCCCAGTATTCCCGCATGAGTTTTCTGTGAGCCTCCTTTCTTTCATCCGTACACCCTTTCCCTGTTTTCAGCTTTGGCTTTTCTGAGAATCGCTGGTGTGTTCCAAGGTCTCTCAGAAGAGGAGCACGTTCCTGGATGTCTTCAAACCTGATCCCTACTTCTAGAATATCTCTTTCAATCTCGGTGAATCCAATTCCCTTCGTTTTCTCGTTTACAAAGTAGGAAAAGATGCGGTTGGTCAGTCTCTGAGAGTTCATGCGTGTTATGTGGCCATATAAATTAATCCTCCTTTTCCTTATGATGTCTGTTGTCCTTTCCACACTAAGGTAGAGTTCATAGTTGTGCCGCCACCTGAACTCTCCGTTTTCCCTGATTGGTCGCAGTATCTTACTTAGGATTTTTTCAATCTCTAGCCTCTACTTTTTCAATCAAACCTTTCCTGTACAATGCAAGGCATTATCCTGCGTACAGCATTTCTGGACAAATAACTGATCAATAATGTCTAAGCTTGGCATTGAGGGACACTTATCGTTTATTGTAAACATTCCTAGTTAGTTGGAATGCCAATTCCACCTTGTTGATCCTTGATGTGGATGCTTCGTTCTCGAAACTGTTTGGTGTTATCCACTCGCCTGAGTACTTAAACTTCTCTGTCCGCTTAAATATTCCCTGCTCTACAATTAAATCTATGGCGGCTGGCTTGGTGTGAGTTATAAACTACATTTTCTCAAAGGAGATCTGGAGGTCTGCTGTTGCTGCTTCGGGTTTGAGTTGGGTGATTTGGAAAGGTCTATCAATTAACAAAATATTGAAAATTGATAGAGGGGATGGAGAACCTTCGTTTAATCCCTCATGCAACATTCTCCGATTAGGCGTTTGGGTGATATCCACTATTTTCGGAAATTTGTGATCGATGACTTTGTAGTGGTTCAATAATCGATAATCAATAAAAAGTAACAAATAAATAATAAATAATACATAAATCAATGTATAAGTTGCAAAAGAACAGAAACTGGCCAATGGAGGTCAACGTGGATGAGCACGGCGAAATTTAAGAGGTAGTAAGAGGAAGCAATGGTGGACTTTGGGTTAAATCTAATTACATTTGGAATTTTAGGGAAGCCTGGGAGTGGGGATGGTGGGGGAAGGGATCAGAGAAGGAGGTGTGCAAGCAACCACCATACAGTTTAAAACCCCGCCATGTTAGAGGAGCGTAGGAGCGCATGCGCACTAAGAATCCTTAACTTCGCTGGGGGTGTGGGTAGATTTTATCTTATGGGGAAATACAGTAGACTTGTCCCATAGGTAGAGATGATGGAGCCCTTCCGTTCGATCCCTCACACGACTTTCTCATGACCTTGCCCCCGGATATATCACGGGTTGCCTATTCAGTTACATCTGGGATAGGACCACTCTACTTACGAGCACGGGCAACTGAACAACAAGTAACTAGCAATGTGTTCATGCAACAAAAATTAAGTCGCTATATAATAGCCTAGTTGGAATATATAAGTGTTATAAATAATTCATGTTTTTTGGGCTAATGCCGTGTGTAATTAGATTAGAACCATACGTTTCGGAGAAACCTAGACTCCTTTTTCAATGGAATCAAACAAACACACGGCATTAGCCCAAAAAACATGAATTATTTATATTATCCGGGCCGTGAAAGCCTTAATATACAAATTATATAAGTGTTACTTCACTACTGAAAACATGGATGAATGGAGAGCACTATTTATGGCTACACCCATTGTGTAGAGATGATTGATTTACCTGGCACATAGTACATATAGTGTTGTCTGTTATATATACAGAAGATGGCAACCTTTTATGAACCACACTACACAGCGCACACTTATCCCACTGAATGCCTCCCTCATTTTAACTGGCACCATTTATTCTTATGGCTTAATGTCCCAAAGTAGTATTTAAAAGTTCTCTACCTGTACTTGCAATCCAATTAGATTACACTATGTAAACAGTATTTCCAAAATAATTTCTGGGCCTCTATTGAAAATTGTTGTGTATAAATGCGAGTTAATTGGGCGTCACGATATTTTCTTAAAGGAATGACGTAGCCTCTACAATTAAACTTTGTCAGGCTTGCTTTATATCCTTGTGCCCTGGAGTGAACTCGTTACTTATCTGTTGAGATTTTGTTCCCAAGTGGATGCCAATGGTTGATGGCTTGACCTGTTATACATGTTTTGTTCACATCCCGATGATTGGGTTTTAACGCAATCCAAACATAATGTAATATTACGTTAAATAACCACTAACCAACTGTCACGATTTATTCAGATCGTTTACTTATCACCACAATGGCTTAATCTTCCGAAATAGTATTTAAAAATTCTCTACGTGTACATGAAATCCAATTAGATTACACTATGTACACAGTATTCCCAAAATAATTCCTGGGCCTCTATTGACAATTGCTGTAAATAATTGTAGTTAAAAGGGCGTCACGATACGTCAGTAATTATTTTCTTAAAGAATTGGCGTAGCCTCTACAATTAAACTTTGTCAGTCTTGCTTTTTATCCTTGTGCCGTAGAGTGAAGCGAAATGGTAAACAGTTCAATTAGCCACAGGAGAGTCAGATAGACAGCCGCGACACATTCCACCCTCATCTCCTTTATAAAATGCACCAGTAGTCCGTTGTCATATTGCTAGTATTTGCGTGTGAGCGAAATTTATGTACTGCCATTTCGTTAAGTGAAATTAAGTGTTTTACCTTACGCCACAAAATGAAAATCATCCAAACTTTGTGGCCCTATTAAGTATCTCTATACAAATATTTTTTGAGTTTGCCCTGAATAATAAAGAATTAATATCGCTTAAGAAATTAATTGTATGGAAATGCATAACATTCATTTTGAAGCTGACATGCGCATTAAACAATCCTACAAAAGGTAAATATAAAGTAACATGTTGTTTCTAGGTTTAACACTTACTCAATTAAGTGATTTCCACTTCCATCTGCTTCTTCATTCTGATTTTCTTCTTTTACATCCTGGAGATAAGATGGAATAACTTACGTCAGTGTTATACTTTTACACAAATTACAATCCATGTAATTGTACAGCACTGCTCAGCTGAAGTGAAGATACATGAGCTGAATGACTTTCTACTGCCCATCACATCCTAGACCTAGAGATAAACTTTATACAGATAAGTGGTTATAATCCCCAGTTCTTAAACTTCTAATACACTTTTAGAGACCATGTTAAACCTAGAGCGATTGGAAATGATAAAATAAGTGCCTTAATGGAAGTAATATATTTAAGGATTGAGGACAAATGAACTTTTATTTTTAATTCTTTTAGCCGTAAGACAATAAGAGAGGGGCAGATGACCCTGCTGTTCCACCCCTGGAAACAATAACAAGAGAATACACCAAAACAAATCCTACGGTCCAACACGTACACATATCATTGAGTAACAAGCTACTAGACTGCCCATACGAGCTTGACTTTTGAGTATGAAGGCATAATCTAACAACCATCGGAATATTATACATGACATTTCTTTACAATTCACTGCTATTGAATAGTTTAATGTTCAAAAAGAAGTAAGATTGAGTTTATGAAATGCCTCTATGGGGAGTCTATTGTAGTGTCTGTTAGATTACGGGAGCACACAGTTTGCCAAGGAGATTAGAGCAGCTAATTTCTCTAAGAATTTAGTGTCTGCTTGTGTACGGGAGCACACAGTTAGCAAAGGAGATTAGAGCAGCTAATAACTCTAAGAATTATGTGTCTGCTAGAGTACGGGAGCACACAGTTTGCAAAGGAGATTAGAGCAGCTAGTAGCTCTAAGGATTATGTGTCTGCTGTAGTACGGGAGCACTCAGTTTGCAAAGGAGATTAGAGCATGCTAGTAACTCTAGGAATTGTGTGTCTACTAGAGTACGGGAGCACACAGATTGCAAAGGAGATTAGAGCAGATGGTAACTCTAAGAATTATGTATCTGCTAGAGTACGGGAGCACTCAGTTTGCAAAGGAGATTAGAGCATGCTAGTAACTCTAGGAATTGTGTGTCTACTAGAGTACGGGAGCACACAGATTGCAAAGGAGATTAGAGCAGATGGTAACTCTAAGAATTATGTATCTGCTAGAGTACGGGAGCACTCAGTTTGCAAAGGAGATTAGAGCATGCTAGTAACTCTAGGAATTGTGTGTCTACTAGAGTACGGGAGCACACAGATTGCAAAGGAGATTAGAGCAGATGGCAACTCTAAGAATTATGTATCTGCTAGAGTACGGGATCACACAGTTTGCAAAGGTGATTAGAAAAGCTGATAACACAAAGAATCATGTGTTTGCTAGAGTACGGGAGGAACACAGTTTACAAAGGAGGTTAGAGCATGCTAGTAACTCTAAGAACTATGTTTCTGCTAGAGTAGGGGAGCATACAGTTTACAAAGGAGATTAGAGCAGCTGGTAACTTTAAGAGTAATGTGTCTGCTAGAGTACGTGAGCACACAGGTTACAAAGGAGATTATAGCAGCTAGTAAATCTAAGAATTAGGTGTCTGGTAGTGTACGGGAGCACACAGTTTGCAAAGGTGATTAGAGCAGCTAGTAACTCTAAGAATTATGTGTCTGCTAGAGTACGGGAGCACACAGTTTGCAAAGGAGATTAGAGCAGCTAGTTACTCTTAGAATTACGTGTCTGCTAGGGTACGGGAGCACACAGTTTGCAAAGGTGATTAGAGCAGCTAGTTACTCCAAGAATTATGTGTCTGCTAGAGTATGGGAGCACACAGTTTACAAAGGAGATTAGAGCAGCTAGTAACTCTGAGAATTGTGTGTCTACCGGAGTACGTAAGCACACAGTTTAGAAAGGTGATTTGGGCAGCTAGTGACTCTAAGAATTATGTGTCTGTTAGTGTAAGGGAGCACACAGTTTGCAAAGGAGATTAGAGCACCTAGTAACTTAAGAATCGTATGTCTACTAGAGTACGGGAATACACAATTTACAAAGCAGATTAGAGCATGCTAGTAACTCTATGAATTATGTGTCAGCTAGAGAACGGAGGCACACAGATTGCAAAGGAGATTAGAGCATGCTAGTTACTCTAAGAATTATGTGTCTGTTAGAGTACGGGAGCACACAGTTTGCAAATGAGATTAGAGCAGCTAATAACTCTAAGAAATATGTGTCTGATAGTGTACGGGAGCACACAATTTGCAAAGGAGATTAGAGCAGCTAGTAACTCTAAGAATTATGTGTCTGCAAGAGTACGGGAGCACACAGTTTTACAAACAGATTAGAGCAGCTGTAACTCCAAGAATTATGTGTCTGCTAGGTAACGGGAGCACACAGATTACAAAGGAGATTAGAACAGCTAGTAACTCTAAGAATTATGTGTCTGCTAGAGTACGGGAGCACACAGTTTGCAATGGAGATTAGAGAAGCTTGTACCTCTAAGAATTATGTGTCTGCTAGAGTAAGGGAGCACACAGTTTACAAAGGAGATTAGAGCAGCTAGTAACTCTATGAACTATGTGTCTGCTAGAGTACGGGAGCACACAGTTTGCAATGGAGATTGGAGCAGCTAGTACCTCTAAGAATCAAGTGTCTGCTAGAATACGGGAGCACACAGTTTACAAAAGATATTAGAGCAGCTGTGGATTTTCATTTTCATTAGAGCAGCTAGTAACTCTAAGAATTATGTGTCTGCTAGAGTGCGGGAGCACACAGTTTGCAAAGGAGATTAGAGCATGGTAGTAATTCTAAGAATTATGTGTCTGGTTGAGTACGGAACCACACAGTTTGCAAAGGAGATTAGAGCAGCTAGTAACTCTAAGAAGTATGTGTCTGCTAGTGTATGGGAGCACACAGTTTGCAAAGGAGATTAGAGCAGCTAGCAATTCTAAGAATTATGTGTCTGCTAGAGTACGGGAGCACACAGTTTTCAATGGAGATTAGAGCACCTAGTAACTTAAGAATTATATGTCTGCTAGAGTATGGGAACACAAACTTTACAAAGGAGATTAGAGCATGCTAGTAACTCTAAAAACTATGTGTTTTCTAGTGTACGGGAGCACACAATTTACAAAAGATATTAGAGCAGCTGTGGATTTTCATTTTCATTGGAGCAGCTAGTAACTCCAAGAATTATTTATCTGCTAGAGTATGGGAGCACACAGTCTGCAAAAGAGATTAGAGCAGGTACTAACAGCCAAACGCTTCCGTTTGTCATCAACAGTATTTTGAGAAAACAACTCTTAATCCCTAAATGCCATTAAGAGATGTCTTGAAAATAAGCATGAAGTTACTTACGACATTCAGATTTGAAGATGAGGTTTCTGGTTTTGATACAAGTAACGATATCCAGAATAGAAGATTCCTCGATCTTAACGTCATCCTGCAAAGAAATGACTTCTTTCACATAAATGTTCCCTTGCGGATGCTTGTAAACTTGCACTGAAGGATTCAAGGAATAAAATAACATACTGAAGGTAATACAATCCCGCATTCATAGTTCTCTTCGGTCCGTAGCCACAGGGCAAAAACCTAACAACTGTTGTGCAGTTTTCGTCAAAAAGCATATCAGTTAGAATTCACTCGCAAAACGTAGGCCTATTATATTGTCACTAGCATTGAGTGTGTGTGTTGCGACTTTGCGGCGTAGCTGCAGTTACTTAGAGTTACCATATAACGTTAATAAGGACAAGCAACGTTGATAAATTTTGTGTTAAGATATTTCGTACCAAGCGTTCACACTTAAAACAATTTTGATCTCATGGATACCAAACGGAGGGAGTAATTTATCGTGAACGATAAACAAATAGGGGTTTATCTGTCAGTACAGTTGCAGTTACTTGAAGTCTCATTTCATATAAATTCACTTGTTATGCATAATACATGAGTCATTGTGGTTATAAAGATGATTACGCAATGTGTTAATAAATAGAGAACTGAATAACAATATTAATATAGACAACAGCTTAAGAGTTTTTCTGAACAAAAATGCTGCCAGTGGTCTAACAAAATGCTGAGATACACCGCCATAGACCATCTCTGGGGAGTTATCCGCCGAGATTTCGTGCCAGTTCAAAACAATACACATCTCTCTTTCTCCAATCAATCCTTCTAGAAAAACGAAGAACCAGTAACTATCAAATATGTGTGCAACATTGGAGGCTATGATGCAGATACTGACAGTCACAGCTAGCAGTGGAGGCTGTCTTCAAGGGTGGACCATCAATATATTCACAGCGATGGCTACTTGCGGAGGCAGACATCAAGGTGGGAGGAGGGCCAACATCATATTGACAGGCAAGCAGTGGAGGTCGCCCCAAGCCTCAGGTGAGTGTTCGGGCACTTCTGATCTCTTAATTTAGATTTACAATAGAAATCGTACGCGCTCTAGAACACATATGTCTAACGGGCCAGTCTAGGACAAGACAGGGGATTTCATAGATCGCGATACATTTCCGTGTAAAATTCCCTTAGAAACATAATGGCGGCATTTATGACGTCATCGACGACGTCACAATAGACATTAGATATTTTTCTAGTAAGCTTACGGGAAACTCCTGGGTAATATGGGGTTTTGGGTAAAGGAACCTTAAAAAGAAATCAGCATTTACAATATCTCTTCGAAATGCGATACACATCAAAATTGTCGCAATTACCAAATATTTACAAAATATGTATCCCCATCTTTACTTGACCTAGACCGAAATTCTGACATTGTAGCTTATATTTACAAAATATCTTTTCTTTTCTTAACATAGGCCTATATAGTATAATATGTCATAACTGGTACCCCTCCATGAATGTACCGGATCATGTAATTATCTGCTCGTTGAGAATTGTTCTTCTTCTTAGTTTATTCCTCAATTTTTTCTCTAAACCACCAAAGGAAGCATTCCCTTACTTCATTATTTATTCAAATTTACAGTGCTCACGTAGTTATTGCTTGTTTAGTCTGATTACAGTAACTTGGTTAGTTATGGCATCTCTGTCACCTCCCGCTGTATACTCGGAGTTTATGCCCCCACCTGTCGGCGTTCCTATGCTTCCAGCACATATCTAGATGCTTCATTCCAGCAAAGACTTTTACATCGAGCTAACAAATGTCGTTCTACGAACTTCATACTTATGCTACCAGCTTCACATGAAGAACGAAAAATTTCAAGCATTGAGTGTTATTTATTTTGTTTTATGTTTGCTCTAATGTCTCTTCTCCTCTCGCCTCTTCCCCCTCTTTCTTCCCCTCTTCCACCTTGCCAATGTCGCCCTCCGACACACACTTCGCTTATCGGTCACACCTGAGTCACACTGACTGGTCTCACTTCTCCTCGTACTTCATGGAGTAAGTAAGCATCGTGCTAATGGCTTGCTAGCCATCTTCTCCTTCTCGAGCCTATTCCTAAATGACTCTTATACTCTTCAAGAACATTATAAGTTAAGTAATACCTTACTTGTTTACATATCTTCAGTCTTCTAAATGGGGCACATTTTGCTTAAATCGTACGAAGATTTTAAGTGGCGTATCTAATTGCCAATATTTTCCTGCAGGACAAGATTACACTCAAATGGGTCTTTTTTAACTAGTAGCCCCCATCGTGGGATATTTTGGTTGGTTAAATTCTAACCCTACGTGGGAGAACTTTCTGGACCCATTATACCTCCAAATTTCCAGTGTTCTACAATTTAAAATATTTCACTCTCTTGAGCTATCGGACATTTTAATGAAGCTATTTGCTTGCTCTAAATAAAATGTGTTCTACTGTGCAATATACTTCACTCTCTCGAGCTATCGGACATTTTAATGACGCTATTTGCTTGCTCTTATGAAAACGTGTTCTACTGTTCAACTCTCTCGAGCTATCGGACATTTTAATGACGCTATTTGCTTGCTCTAAGGATAATGTGTTCTACTGTTCAAAATACTTCACTCTCTTGAGCTATCGGACATTTTAATGACGCTATTTGCTTGCTCTAAGGAAAATGTGTTCTACTGTTCACTCTCTTGAGCTATCGGACATTTTATTGAAGCTATTTGCTTGCACTAGAGAACAATATTGGCTGCATTTCATTCGCCACTCTTTATGGCAAAAGAAACAAAAACTTCGAGGGAAGTTACATGTCTTGCTCCCTTAGATACCTTTAAGGCTTTTCATAAAAATCCCCACGAGAGACATGTTTTTTTAAGAAGCTGTTATCTTGAACTAACATGTGGGTTTAAACCGAAGATGGACTTTTCCAAGCTAATAGTGCAACAGTTTATATGAAAAGTACAGACTCTAATGGTGAAACACAATTCCTCTTTCTCGCTTGCTCCGTTACAATTTTTCCTACCGTAATTAGATCAAAATTCGGCAGAAGTTATCTAACTGTTCCTTTCCATGTTTTTTCCACATCCTCTCCACCAAGATTTCTTACCCAGTCACTTGAAGAATACTAATTATCCTGCTTAATTTTATTTTTGTAATCCTCAAACTCCTAAAAATAGAGTTTCTCATTTTTTGCATTGCATCAAATTACGTATGCCTGCTTAACCTTTCGCTGGTTGTATATATTGCAACTATCTCATGCAGCTCAATTTCATGGTTTTTGATGTTATTTCAGTCATCTTTTGACAATCATTCACTTTATATTTCTATGCAAGTTTATATTCGTGTAGTCCAGTTTTGTATCGGGCCACGGTGGTTTTAAACCAATCAAATATTATAAATTTCTTGCATATTTAGCTTAGCCATTGAGTGCACTACTCAAGCTACTTATGTCATGCTCCTTTATTATGTTAGCTATTTTATGGTCAAGGTCTCGCCTATTAACAAACCTTGGACCTAGCCCCGTGTACTTGCATTTAACTCAAATATAGGTAATCTCATATGTTTGCTACTGCGTTGACTTTACATGCCATTTTCTTCTATTCAAGTATACCTGTGGTACAGCTTTTTCACTGGTCTGGGTGTTATACTACTGTTTGCCAATGTTAGTTTGTTGTTTAGCTCCGGCTCCGGCAGACATAGACCTATTACTAATATCCATACTTTCTCTAAATTGTAACGTAGTTATTGTTAGTCACTATCTTTCAAGTCATATTTTCTGTGGTCAATATTTGAGATCTGCTGGTGTAGTTGTCCCATGAGCTAACCCAAGATAATTCATGCCCCCTAAGTGCTCCATTTCAAATCTTGTTAATCTTTACTCACTTAGAGGTGCACACTGTTCCCCATGAGCTAACCAGAGATAATTGATGCCCCCTAAGTGCTCCATTTCAAATCTTGTTAATCTTTACACACTTAGAGGTGCACACTATTCCCCATGAGCTAACCCAAGATAATTGATGCCACCTAAGTGCTCCATTTCAAATCTTGTTAATCTTTGCTCACTTAGAGGTGCACACTGTTCCCCATGAGCTAACCCAAGATAATTGATGCCACCTAAGTGCTCCATTTCAAATCTTGTTAATCTTTGCTCACTTAGAGGTGCACACTGTACCCCATGAGCTAACCCAAGATAACTGATGCCCCCTAAGTGCTCCATTTCAAATCCTGATAATCTTTACTCACTTAGAGGTGCACATTGCTCCCCATGAGCTAACCACAGATAATTGATGCCACCTAAGGGCTCCATTTCAAATATTGTTAATCTTTACTTACTTAGAGGTTCACATTGTTCAAAGTCCAAAGTAACCTCCTTCCTTTTCAATTTATTAGAGCGAGAGTACTTTCAGTCATATATATCTAGTCAAATTTACTTTTAATTATAACTGAAACTATTCATATTAACTTGCTGAAAGCTAGCAAAATTATTCAAATGATTGTATTTAACATTGTAGTGTATTTGTGCTTTTGGAATACATACTGATTCTATTCCATTCAACCTTATGTTATATTTGTTCTCCCACAACTTCTTCCCTTTTCTGACTCTTCATCTTCCCTTTTTGAAAGTGGTTGGGCCTTCCCAACTACTCAATAACCAAGTGTTAATGTAAAATGCAAAAAGTTGCATGTGTATCGGGATCTTTACCAGACATCTTTTATAGAATTCAAGAAAAGATGGGCATATATATATATATATATATATATATATATATATATATAATATAAGCTAAAATACCAAAATTTCGTTGAGTATGGCCATCTTTACGAGACATCATACATAGGTGAAGCAAAGATGGGGATATCACATATTCATAAAAGTGAAAGCCTGTATGTATGAGGGTATATATGTGGATTTGTTCTCTATACAAATCTATAATCTCAACCAAATTTTGCGAAAATATAGGTCAGGACCCAGAAGAAACCGCTGGCTACATGAAATTTCGATAGTCCTTCTCATTCTTCTGATTTCGGCCTTTTGGTACTCGAGCGAAGCCTAATAAAGCCTGGCAAAGGACGGCCGTTTCCATGGCAATAGTACCTCAAGACGTGACCACCAAGTTTCCAACTATCTCTGTAAGAGGCCATGGCACTCTATTTTACAAACAGCAACAGTGGCTCAAAGCATGACTACCTGGTTTCGATATATCTCTGTAAGAGGCCGTAGCACTCCATTTTCTATTTAAACCAGGATAAGAACATTTTTAATCTGGACGCCATAAAAATCTGAATACGTATTTTTTTAAACGTAATTAACAGGGATCGTTGTAGGGATTTGTAATTTAAAAAAAGAAATACATTGGCTAATCCTGCATGTGGCGTAACGTTACAACAGCTGGATATATCATCAAGAAACATAGTATTAAGATCAACTGATGATTCTCTTGTTGATTAATTTAGAAGCTTTGCATATTACGCTCATATAGCCCATGAACTTGAGTGTGTAAGGATTTTTTCTGATAACATGTGTTACTGTGATGGCCGTAGTAGTGTGTGTATTTGTCATTTAAATAAGGATTGGATAGGAGGTTGCTATGGCCTTCAGTTAGGAACTATCCCGGTATTTGCTTCGAGTATAATAAGTAACCCCTGGCACTAGAGCCCATGAAGGGCCAAGGCCTACCAGCCAATAGGCCTGCGGATATGGGGATGACGCGTGGTCACAGATTCAGGTCCCCTCGGCTGTTAATCTTGGTTTTCATGACCGAGATTTGCTTCGAGTAGAAATGTGAAACCACGGAAAACAATTACCAATTTTCGCCGCTAATACACATGGTCGTCTAAATGATTTTCGCATTTTATGTATAATTTTATTTAATATTTAGTCTTTAGGGCACTGAAACCTGTGACACTTTGGGTCTAATTTTACACTCTTGAAGCTGCTGCTGCTGTTAAGGAAGATTTTGAATCTTTGCCTTATGATGAAAGGTATCACGCGCGATATATTGTATGTAATATCAACTAGAACTGCAGTTTTATACACTGTGTTAAGGTTTGTTTTACTACTGATATGTTGACGTTTAAGCTTTATTAATCATAATGTCTTTAAGCTACATTTTTTTATTGTTAACAGTGTTTACCTCTACAAGCTGTCTTTTGTATTACTTATCAGAAATACAGTAACTTTTGCGTGATATTGCAGATTGTTCTATGAATAGCATTTGCCTTTGTTTTTCAGGTTATATTGTAATTGCTAATTATCCTGCTCTATGACTGTGCTAATTGGTTTTGGAACCGGATGTAAAATTATGAATTTAGTTGATAACATGTTAATAACATAATTAAACTACGAATATATATTATTATGCGATAATTTTCGTCTAGTAAGGACCAAACAGTAAGTAATGATACTTTCCCATAAGAATAGCAGACATTATATAGTTCGATTCTATTTGTTCACAATATTTTCCTATGTTTATGTATTTATATATTTGGCATTTTAGTGCTTACTGACAAAAGTTATTGAATAGCCTAATGTTATAATTACTCCGGATTCCACTATAGCATCTTAGAGTTTAGAGAATTTATTTATCTTACGAAAAACTTTAGAGGCTAAGGAAGTCCAATGCAGTCAGAATTTAAGCATCATATTTGCCATTATAATGGGATTATACGCTGCTTAATTTACTTTAGGTTTATGTGGATGAAACAATATGCATGTAAATTATTTTTACATCAATACGGTTCCTTAATGTGCTGCTATAATACACACTGAGCTATGTACAGAAATAAGTCATTTCTCATTATTCACGTAATCTGTGCTGGATTGAAAATCATAAGTACCGTATATTTGACTCCACAATGATGGCTTAATCCTCCAATCATTGCAGAATTTAAATATTTTTCTAATCAAAAAGTTATTTGCTACAATTGAAAAATAATACTGATAACTATGTGAACACTGCTATAAGACATCCTAATTACCCCATTAAATAAAAAATAAACACCATCAGGAGAGTAATTGTGAGACCAAGTTCTCGAGGAATTGTGTATATACATCCCATTTTACTATTGTTGCATGCTCTGCTACGTTATTGCACCCCACAGTACTTTTGGACTAGGTTTACACTGAGTTAATATTGCACTTGAGTAACATCAGAGTTGAGGAGAACTATGTTCTAAACTCAGTTAGGGGCAAAATTAATATGTTTCTTGAAATATATTAGCATGTATCTGTCTATACCATATAAAGACATCTCCTGGGCAAAGCCGGGTACAATAGCTATTATTTTATAAACATATGCTAAAATGCCAAAATTCCGGTGTGTATCGCCTTTCTCACCACACATCGTATATAGGTGAAGTAAAGATGGGGATACATATTTTATAAATATCAGATAGAATGGTAAAATTTGGATGTGTATCGGGATCATGACCAGACCAATATACACTAGGTCAAGTAAATAAGGGGATACACATTTTATAAATATAAGGGACAATACGAAAATTTGGAAAGCGATAAACATCTCATTCCGTAGTCTTATTCTAAATGCCACGCACCAACACAAAACCCTTTATTTCAGATATTTCCCATAAGCTCATCGGGTAAAATTTCAGTGTCCTTCGTGATGTCGTCTATACTTCAACACTGCAGCCATTTTGTTAATAAGACTTTCCAGACATACACTACCGGTATGTGTTTTGATGTGAAAGGTTATCTCTAAAGCTGTGTTTCATCGTCCGACAAATAGGCCAAGAGAGTGAACCTGCATTACAAATAATTTAGCTACTGTTAGCACAGCGTGTGGTGTAGAGTTCACGTACAATAGATCCCAGGAACTCGCATTATGATTACAATAACATCAGCAACTGCTCACTGCTAAAATAAGAAGTATTTAAATGACATTAAATATAGAACCTATGATCACCTGTATTTCATGTTCCGATTTCACTGCCCAGCTTTATCTTCATAATTATCATCAGACTCATCCTTCAGATTATAAGAGGGTAACAGGTCAATGGATTCCAAGAAATTATTATACAAGTATGAGCAAACGTAAAACATGCACACAGAATAATTGTACTAAGTTATGTGTAAAAATACAATATTAAACATCCTGGTTAGCCTGCTATTTGGTAGCAAGTATTAAGTCACTAAACCTTGCTTGTCATGAACATCACTAAGATTGCTAAGTTACACGATATACATAATAAACGCAACTTACAATACCGGTATTAGGGAATTCATCAGTTTGAGACGGCCATTCTGACTCACTCTTAATAAGTGGTTGTTGTTGTTGCTCCATATTTTCCAGCAAACTAGAACACACAAAGTGCGCTTAAGGATTATAAGAAGCCATACTTATACCAGTATGCCAAATCATTATCATTATCAAATGAGGTAATTTCAGAACTCAGAATTCACATAAGCCTACATTACCGGTAATAAGAATATACCCTAAACCCCCAGGTACACAGTGAGAAGAAGAGGTAAGCGCTCGACTTTATATGATATTAACTTAGTTAGGGTATAATATGTAGTAAAATATTAAGATCTATCATTGCGATAGAATGAGGAATTACTGGTGCCAGACACAGAAATTATGCGTTCTATAAATTGGTTTTGCACAAATATGAGCGCAATATGATGGGGCAGAGAATTACACTACAAACCTATCAACGTAAAAGTAACTCAAGTCAAACCACGAGTAGGCCAACTAAGAAATAGGCACTTATTGGATACAATGAGTTTCAGAAAATACAAGACAATACTTCGGCCTCGCGTTACAAGAAACCCACTTCAAAACAAACACAACATATCTCCCTAAGAACCAAGAGTAAATTTAGTATTCGAAGATGTATTTATCCGTACCAACTTATAAATAGTATCACTGGGTAACTTGTGTAATTGTCGTAATAAATAAGTTCCTAGTTACACATTTAAACCTGTGTATCCACGGCAATGAAATATCGTAAATTAATCTACTGGGGGCACGGTCACGTCCAACCAAAACTCTGGTTGTAAGAATCGTCCCCATTCTGAAATTTAGTCACGTCTGAAAAGAGTACTTCTAATATCCGTGCATGGAACCCTTAGATCTTATTATTCTGCCGCGAGGTATCGTAAATAGAAGGCACTACCTTGGCGACGATATTACTTGCAACAATAAAAACTTCGGGACGATGTTGTTGCTGATGGTAAATAGCCTAGGCACAGTGTAAGAAAAATTATGAGACTAAGGATACTTTTCTAACACAAATCACATTATTAGTGCTATTATATAGGCTATTCTTATGCACCGGTGACATATTACAAAACTTTATGAAATAAATACATATTCCATCAATAACCTAATCTTGATTGGCATCTTCTTTCCCGGAAACTGCCCCAGCCCCCAATTACCTAGCCCTTTTCTCTTTTCCCCTTATGGAACAGCGTTTTGGAACAAGGAATATACAGTAAGATGCCCAGCCAAACTGGTACCCACCCGGAAAATTAGATACCGTACCGTACTGGACCGGTTAATTGATCGGGTGTTAACGAATAGCCAGCTAATCTTCCGAGTGGATCTTTCTTATCTTGTCATTCCATCGCACAGTCCTTTTTCGTCACTTGCCCCAGGCCAAGTCTGGTTCTTCCGCTAAAATTATCCTCCCTACCGTCCCCCACCACAACCATTGTGAAAACGCAAAAGCAAAGACAACTTATTTGTTCTTGCAGAATTTCTGGAATTTCCTGTAAACACTCTGCATGCAGGGCTGTACAAATTGCACAATTCACTGAAACAAACATATGCTTTAATTCTTATAAAAGGCCACATCAGTTAAAAGTTACCTTAAACCAGTTACATTATTATTATTATTATTATTACCGGTATTTTAATTATTATTGTCCCCCGTGGTGTATGTATAGCACACTCTTCTCTTACCGACGAGGCTCAGGATTAGACTCCAGCCAGAAAATTAAGATCTATATAATGTTATTGGTTTTACGTCCCTTTTAACTACTGTGGCCGGGGTGCGGAATTTAGTCCGGAAGATCATTAGCGTGCCAGTAAACCTACAGACACGGCTCCATCGCAATTACGCACCCACAAATTCCAAGTGTCTGCGCCAGGATTCAATCCTGCAGCCTTGGGCACAGTGGGCAAGATCCTTACCACTGAGCAACGCAGCCAGTCATACTTAAGATCTGACTTGAGGGCTGGAAAGGGGTGTCTTTTGTCGTTTATTGATTTTGAAGGCTTTGCGATCCTGTAGTGCTGTATACTTTGATGTGTGTGAAATCTGTCTGATGATCTGTGTTATTGTAACTGCTGTAGCGTACTATTGTTTACTTGTAATTTGGCTAGGATATGGTTAGAAGGGCGCCATGGCCTTAATTTAGGTACAATCTAGGCATCTGCTTGGAGTACAAATAAGAAACCATGGAAAACCACTTCCAGCGTGGCTGTCGTAGGAATCAAACCCGCCTCTTCTCAATTCTGCATCGGGAGAAGGAAAGGTGTACACTCAGCCTCATGAGGACAATTAAGTACCTGCTTGATATGAGCAGTGCCCCATGACCTAAAATCAAGGTGACGTAGCTAAGGTTGTCGTCGCACAGATTATTCGTCCCCCACAATTTGTAGGCTATGAGCTGGGTTGCATTCGGCTTGAAGTTTGGGGGCTCCCAAGCACGGGTTTGTTAGACCATTATTGTTGATTCATTGAGGGGCTTTGCGACATTGTCGTCATGTAACCCCGTGTACTTGGCTGTGTGTGTGGAATTTGTCTGATAACTTGTCTTATTGTGATGCCTGTATTATTGTGTGTAGTTGTAATTTATATGAGGATTGGGAAGGAGGCAGCCGTGGCCTCCCGTCAGGACTCAATCTGGCATTTGCCTGGAGTAGAAGTGGGAAACCACGGAAAACTACTTCCAGGATGGTGGAGGTGAGACGAACCCTCCTCCACTGAGTTTTAACTCACAAGGCTAAGTGTACCCCGTTCCATCCCGCAAACAAGAATTAAATGTTTTGGCAGAGCCGGGTATCGAACCCGGGCCTCCGCGGTGGCAGCCACTACGTAACGAGGCGGACATATAATGCTCAATTAAATGACATCTAAAAATACTGCAAAAATGAATGAAAACGACTTTAAAAGAACTATTCCATCAAACTGAAATATGGTGACGATTCTACAGAGGATTCATAGAAGCAATCCTGTTTTATTAACTACTCAATTACCTACTCTCATTAAAATATACTTGAATTCAACAAGGAAATGGCAGTTAAAATGTTATTCTTAATCTTAGTGTTTCTTTGAACCATATTAATTAAAATCTCAATAAAACAAACTTCCCGGATAGACTAAAAAACGATTAACTGGATTAATTTAATACAGCAATACTTTGGAACTAATTTAAATTATGTAGAACACTTCTCTCAGTTAACTTAAAACAACTCTTTTACTCGTGTCAATCGTATGATTCTTTTTTCCAATAATTTACAAAACTAACTACATTCCCCGAACAAGTCGCTTTACTAGCCTATGAAGAATATCTTAACATGTTTCATCGTATGAGAAAAATAATACGATGCATTAAAATTATGTAAAAGAATATCACATTGGTAAATATTGTCGTAAAATTGTCTAAAATGCATGAATCATAAAATGGCAAAAATATAAAATAATGTTGAATTGAGCGTGTGTTATCCCCCTTTGCTACTCTTGCAATGGGCGTCGTATTACTGGAATTTGAAATGGAATCATATGACATTTCAACAGCATCTGCCCTCTAGTCATCACTAGGAGGATCTATAAGGTAGAATTTACTTGGGATATCTACCCTTTTCTCGACGGGAATTAGGTGCCATGAACGTGGTGGTTTCTTTGACGTCCGGATGCCTTTCCTCGAGCCGACCTCACAACATGAACTACTGAGAGAAAAAATTAATGAACCTAAGTAAGGAGTTGGAAGGAAGCAGCCGTGGCCTATTGGAAGGGACAGTTCTTTGATTTATATACAGTTGAAAATAGAAAAGCACGGAAATCCATTTCAGTCTGGCTGCGTGGTCGAACTATAATTGCTAAATAATATTGCGACCATTGGTTTGTATATAAATATAATTTAAACCAATTAAAAATTCAGTACACGGGGCTGATTGCCAAGCTACCCCAGTCCTTAAATTGAATCTCCAACTATGAATTACGTTACTGGTATTAAGTATGTTTTAATTTCATCTAATATGTTAGGTTATTCAATGAAAATTGTTCACTTGGTTTATTAAAAATTAATTTTGTTCATTGATTATTTTATGCAATAAAGATCGGGTAAAATATTAGAGCTTGCACTTTGGTTATATTAACGCTGTCAGTTTATCGAACACAATCTCATGGATGTCCATATTTGTGGAACTATTGAGGAAATATCGTATTATTTGTATAATGCTCCTCCACATACAATAGTTGTCACCATGTCCTGAACGCTAGGTCATACATACAGTACGTGAATGTATAGTAATTGACAACCCTGGGACCGTCAATCTGAGACTCCCCTCCCCTCCAACAGTTTAATGACGAAATGATAGAACGTGTGTACAGTATGGTATGTGTTGGCTGCAGAGTGGGGGAAGAGAGGGGAGGTTGCTAATGAGCTATCACTGGCCAAATCGGACTATGAATTATCAAAGGGGCAGATCATGCTGGCGAGAAAAGTCTGTCCGATTTTATCAGTGTAATTAACTGGCCCAATTTGACTGTGCCCAATTGATCATCAAACTAGAAATTTACCTAGCGCAGTGGAGCTTTTGGCTGAGCGCAAAGCCCCGGGTTCGATTCCTGGCTCAGCCACAAGACATTTATTCTGGTCTGAGGAACTCTGCCAATCTGGAAGTGGTTTCCCTACTCCTACTCAATGCGAATGCTGGGATAGTACCCAAACGTAGGCAATGGCTGCTTCCTGCCCTAATCCCACCGCAATTACAAATGCACAGTAGTTTAGGCTTCACAAAGTTGGGAAAAATTCCGGTCCTCCCAATATGTATTTTTTGTATGTTTATACGAAATAAACAATACCATACTCACAAAGGTATTTTAGGTAAAAAATACCGGTCCACTTGCAAATTTACGGAAAATACAAGATACTATTTTCAAATTCATTTCAAAATACAAAGTAAGGTACCGTACTTTCTTCCATTTAGACTGTTAAAAATAACAATAATATATTACTATTAGAAATAATACAGTAATTATTGACCGGAATGGAGACGCGCGTTAACGTGCAAGGCCACCATCGGTCCCCTTAAAATATTTCTCCTCACCTTGTCTCCGATCCCGTAATATGGGGAATAATAAGTAGAGATTATTATTATTCTTTTGTTTCACCCTCTTTGGGGTACGTTGAATCAATCATTTCTCTGTGTGTTGTTCGTTCCTTTGTGCCCGGTATCTCTTGTTGTTTCTGATATTTTCCTGTTTTCTTCAGTGATGATGGGTTTGGATTTAATGTAGATTTGTCATGGAAACATATATTAGTAATTAGTTTTGCTTGTCAATTGAGCAGTGAATATTCTGTAATTTTCTTCTTAATTCTACTAGGCCGATTTCAGTTTCTTGCAACCATATGGGTTTTGTTTTGCGGTTACGGAAGAAATCAAAGGTTTATTTGGTTAATCTAGTAGAGTTCATTCTGAGAAGATAACCGTAAAGGTTTATCCTCCCTTTGTCTTAGTATCTGGAAGTTATTATTATTATTATTTTTATTAGGCGATCGACTCACCAAATTCAGGGAAACTGGCACGGTATTGCGTAGTCTGTGGCCTTTGTCTTGTAATCATCAAATGTGATATGAGAGATCTTTCTACGTGGGCGCCGGGAATCAAACTACCACTGATCCACCGAACTATAGCAGTATGTACTGTTTACACTGGGTGTAACTCTTGACAGAACGCTGTCATCTAAGAAAGACTGCTGCCAAACTCCAGACACGGAACCATTGTGGTACTGAACCCATATTTAAAACGACCTAAGTGAAGGCAGGGGTCGGGAGTCGAACCGACAGCTCTCAAGTACGGAGGCGCGTAGGCTATGCGTTGGAAAATTAAAACTAACGGCATAGGGATGTGTATTAATATTACAGCTATTGCCAGAATAAATGGGAAGAGTTTTCGTTTAGAAATAGCGAGGCTATAAGAAGAAATATAAAACGCTATTTTATTAGCATGGAGAGGAATGAGATTTACAGATATTGGAAACTGGCCAGAACGACAAGTTCTATGAAGACGGCAATTGGGAAAATCCGGTTTATGGATGGCACGAGCCCAAGGTGACTTTGAAGCGTGGCAGAAAGGAAATCTGACCGCGTAAATGAAACAGGTTCATCACGTGACCGCTTTTGAACCAATAGCAATATTATATATTGGCGGTCACCAACATTTTAATTATATTTGGAAATAACTTATAGAAAAGAATATGTGGTTAAAATGGAATGCTGACGGTAAATGAAAGTTGAAGGTATAAATTATATTTTGAGACTTAATAGGATGAGACCAATATTTAAAGATGAAAGATTTTACAAGGTCGAATGCCAGAAACGCCATTTTTACAATCTTCTCTTCAAGTCTTCGAAATCGTCAAGACGTATATTTCTGAGGCAGCGAAAGTTACATACAAGATTGAGAACGGGAGAAAATATTATTGCACGACTACATAGAAGATGAACACCAATGAAGCAATTACCATGAAAGCAGAAACAACAATTAATATTTAAAACCAATAATTACGGCAGGAGAAGATATATGAAAAATCTTTGAAACAGCGGAGAAAATTATAGAGTGGTAACACCATTGCCAACAAGAAGAAACGTATGTCTACAATCTACAAGTATTACTCAAGAAATTAGGAATTTTAAGAAGATGTTATTGAATTTGGGGTCAACGAAGATATTTAATATGAATTACTCTTCGATTGATATGGAAAGCTATTAATCATGAAGGGGAACTAACTACTTGCAGCATGAGGATTTTAGCAGTGACTTAGCTCACATACTAAGGCTTTGTCGAGGCAGGGGAAAATCCAACACCATGATTCACCAAATAACATCATATTCGCATCTACGACTGCAAGGTATTTCCTTAAATATCAATAGGAATACCTATAATCTACAACAACAACAACCATTCGACGGGGAACTTCGAGTTTGCTGTTCACAAGAAGATCTCGCCAATGACACCGATAGTATGCAGATGTCACGGGACTCGAGCCAGAAGGGGACGGTGACGGCAGGAACGGGTTCTCAGCTGAAAAACGAGGGAGAGAGTGGGAGTGAGCAGGTGGGATCTAGACACATGAGCACGCGACCACTCCAGGTACCGGTATCTCGGCTGATCGACATTCTACAGAAAGGCGGAGACAGCTGCGTGGGAGTAACAGGTCTTATTTGGATTCTGGGAACTGTTTTGGCAGAAGGTAAAGAACACCCAATGAATACTTAGTAGTTAGATTGCAGTAATGTAGATTCCTTGAACAGACCTAGTTTTGTATGGCTAAATTGATAGACTTGTTTTTAAACCATTTTAATAGGTTGATTGAGTGAGGAGCACCGTTATTATCGTTTAAATGTTTATATAAATGTTTTGAGAACGTCGCCTTTAGGATTTTGACGTATTAAAGGTTGTATAGTCGTCATATTTCGTGACTGCGAGTTTATTTGATTGTTACTGGTATTTGCATAGTTATAGTGGAATATTTTAAACGTGCGTTAGTTCTGGCTCCCGAATAAGCAGAATGTCATTGTTGACATTATATATACACAAACAATTTTATGGCAGAGATGTATTTTGGAAAGTAGTATAGAGAGACAAGTCATTGTTCGGTTTTGTTGAGAACAACAATGAACTTATTGTCATAAACCAGACTTATTAAGAAAGATATGCGTTATTTAAAATAATCTGTTGTATTGACACGGATAACAACGCTATATTGCAGTACAGAAAAATACGAGGTGTATAATGAAACAGTAAAGAAACGAATTCTTGTAAGAAAAGAAAGAAATGTACAAGATGAAATGATTTTAAGATAGGCACACTTAAATGAAGTGAATTTAACGTATTTTTTATTAAGCAAAGACGAGAATATCTAGACCGTTTGTAAAACGATAGAATGTTTGATGAACATTGGTTCCAAATATGAAAGAGAAGTAATGAAATCGCATAATAAAAGGTTATTAAGTACAGTGGTGACAGAATTCGCATAATAAAGGAACAAGAAGGTAAATACAGGATGTTTATAAAGAATTGACGAAAGGAAAGTATAATCTGTAGAAGTATTGTAATTTGAACTTTATGAGTAGGATTACTGAATTTCGTGGATACATAGAGTATTCAGAGAAATGGGATTATTATTATTATTATTACGTGTAGTTGAAACGAATATGAAGGGGTAGGAAATGACGCTACTGTGTGTTTTGTGGTTGATATAATGAGACGTTCTTAAGAATGTGTACAATATAATGCGAAGATATAAAGGAATTCCGACTATGTTGTCATTATAATGAAGTAATGGAATGTAATGCGTGTAAGTAAGAAACCGTAGATCATCTGATATATCTCAGTCTTATATTTTATTAAGCCTATTGAATGGATCTGTCAATTGAAGAGCAGTTTTTAGCTTTACCGTTTGAAACATTTGCTCTATGGAAGTAAAAGTAAAACCCTGATATGACATGAAAGTAGAAATATTATCATTATGAAAGTTAAAAATGATAGTTACGAGCAGGACTAGTGAGAAAACACATTATCGTGTAGCTAACGATAATGGTGTTAGTTTTGTAAATACACTGTAAATAGTAATGTATAAATTAATAATTTAGAATGTCAATCCGAATCAATCGTATACGTAGAAAGTTTTAGGGTAGAGTAATAATGTGTGGAATATATCATCTAGTGAGAGAATGTAGATGCTTATTTGAGGAATATTTTCGAATGTTATAAGTACAGTATGAGCCACAAGTGTGACTACATAATTTTCAAATGTTAATAATTGTCATTTAACATGGGAGAAACACTTTTTTTTCTCGTCGTTTTAGCCAAACAGACTTGTTATTAGTGACGAGGAGATCACTTCGTTTATTTGTTTTAAATATACTATTTATTTATTTGTGAGAATAAATGTTGTACAATGTGAGTGTAGATATGACAGGACGGAGTGTCCCACTTTTCTGATTTTTATTAATAAATTAGCAGGCGCTAGTTGGCGTTTGGCAGATCATTTTATAGAACATCTCGGTCTTCTATCTTTAATAATCAGGAAATGATAGTGCAGCTATTTAGGTACTGGCGCTCATTGCAAATTCAAGTAACCGTTCACCCTCGAGATTCTAAGAATCTTGTCCTACCACATTTTGGTTCGTAGGAAGTTTTATTTTGTAGCTAAGTAGACGTACTATCGTATTTTTGATAAATGTACGAACATTCAGAGGTTACTAGCTATCCATCTAGCAAGGATCCGTTGATCTTTTCTAGCTTGGTATCAACGCCCTGTGCGATCCCTTCCATCCCTTAGGATAATAGGTGGTGGCTACGTCAGCTTCAGGTGCAGTACCAGAGTGTTAGAGTTTGTTCCTCTAATTTAGGAACGTGTAGACAATGTTAGAAATACAGTCAGTGTTTAGGTGTTAAGTTGGGAAGGAGATGTAAATTACAAGTTTAGGATTCTGAGTCACACTTACCACTGGCAGGACTTCACGGTGTAGATGGGCGAGGCCTTCGGTGAACAACAGACCCTTGGTCCGGTGGGGATGTCCTTTTTATCATTTTGGAAGTGCTGAGCCAGTGTTTCTTCATTTGTGTTGATGTCCCAGATAGTTTCAGTGTAGCTAAATCTAAATGGCGCAAGCCTTAGGCAAGAGCTGAGGTTTCCACTCTGCCGGCTATGTGTAATTGATGTGTGAGCCGTTTGTTGTTGTTGTTCTCAGCTTGAGGGTAGATTTGGGGTAGAAGAGGGTGTAAGATGTTGGGATTGAAGCGAAGTTGTGTTAGTTGGATTTGTAGTTTGATGCGTAGTTGTGTTGCTGCCTGCAGGTTCAGGGGCGTCTGGCCATAACTCTCTTATGGGGTGTAAGGTCCTAAGTGTGTAGGGACCCTGGGACCTTTACACTTTAATACTTGCATGATTCATACGTCTGCCATCTTGAAACAAGTTGGCTGATTACCTTGCAGTTGGGGCAAAAGATACTTCCGGCGTTAAGGTACATTTTGGTAAAATTTGGTAGAGATCGAATGATTAGGTTAGTCGTAATTTGATCTAATCTATGAAAATTTGGGAGGCCACCATTACGTTTCCGTCAAAACAGTGGCGATATAAAACACGACACTGAGGTGTCCTTTGCTAGTGCTACCTCTGTACCAAATTATGTTCAATTCGGTTTCGTCGTGTTTGAATTGATAGGGGACAGATATACAGACTCACACACGCGATTTGCACACATACATGGCCCCCATCTTCAAACTATTTAGTTGATGACCTTGCAATTTAGTTGAATGACGTTTCCAACATAAAGGTATATTGTTGAAAAATTTGGTAGAGAAGATATTATTTATTTATTTATTTATTTATCGTATGGCTTTTAGTGCCGGGAGTGTCCGAGGACATGTTCGGCTCGCCTGAGTCTGTAGCTGCTTCCAGCGGACACCCTAAAGGGTGAGCTACAAGTTCCGTTAAATTTCAAGTAGTTCCAACTTTCGCCACCCGATATCAATGATACCTACTGGTGAACGTGGGAACTTTGATAGAGCGTTCTGAAAAGATATGATTAGGTTAGTCGCAATTTGATTTAATCTTTGAACATTTGGGTGTCCAACATTACTTTTCTGTCAAGATTGCGGCGATATAAAACATGACACTGAGGTGTCTTTCACTAGTGCTACCTCTGTACAGAATTTCATTCAATTTGATTTCTTCGTGTTTGAATTGATAGGGAGGGAGGCAGATATTCACATCACACACAGACAGACTGATAAATTTTGGCCCGTGTAGCTCTCATAAGATCTCTGGCACTGCAGCCTATGAAGGGCCTAGTCCTACCAAGCGACGGCTGCCCAGCCATTTGGCCTCCAGATTTTAAGGTGATGCCTGGTCAACGCTTCAGGTTCCCTCGGCCGTTAATCTGGGTTTTCGTGACCGGGATGCTGCCTCATTGTCAGACAGCTACTCAATTGTCCTCACGAGGCTGAGTGCACCCCGTTCCAGCCCTCACGTCACTTTCTAAACCCCTGAAAGGAAATAAACTCAGTTGAGAGGCAGGCGCACCACCCCAACACCATGGTCATACTAAGCCCACATACATTTACATATGGTATCAAAATATTGTGCCTGCTTGACGAGGATTTCGGGGAGCCATTGGCCTTAAATGACCCTTCCGAAACCCCCCTCCAACGAGAAGACATATAGGACAGGGAGGAATGCATTCATGGACTGGGGATACACAAGGAAAGTTAACTCAGGGGTGTCGGGTATAATGAGTAATCAAAACTACCAGACCAGAGGAATAAAAACACAAAATACAATAAAGAGGCCCGCCAACCTGGGCCCAATGTTTGGGAAGCCAGGTCCAGCTGACCCGGCTGGTAGTACCTTGTAAGGGTCCCTTGCCAGGGTTACGGTGAAGTCCTCAACGGCATTGATGGTGGTATAGATGATCTATAGAACAGTGTTAATGGCGGACGAGGCGGCCTTGTATCCGGGATTAATAGGATAAAAGGCATCAATACTAGCATTTGGTTAGAAGTCAGCTTTACTTAAATCCATGAGCGTCTGTACTGGTATCCAGCGGCGAGTGGTCAGCGTCTGTTAGCTGAGTGAGCTCGGCTGAAAATCTAAGTTCCAAAGGCCTCAACAACCTCTGGTCCTATATGATCCTGGTATCTGCTAGGCCAGGTACTGAGTACAAGCAAATATGGAATGTGCAAGTAAATACAATCTTACCCCAGGTGGTACACAATCCACCCGTCAAGAGACGGCCACTGAACTTTCGGATTCTGGGGAGTTCAGACGTGCGCAACAGAGAGTATCGGAGATCTCTGGTAATCTTCCCTACATCCAGAAATCATTCCTTGGAACGATAAACATTAATACATTGATCCAAACAGGTAAATTACATGACCTCGCGCAGGAAATTGACCGACAAAAAATTCTCAACCTTGCTCAAGAAACACAAATGACAGACAACGACACTATGGACTACGGAAACTACCGCATCTTTAAAAGCAAAACACAACAAAGAGTCGCAAGGGGCGCACCAATTTTCGGTATGGCGTTTCTTGTACACAGATCTATTATCACCTCCGTCAGGGAAATTACACCCGTCAATAGTCGGCTCATGATCATGCGCATCAAATGCGCCAACAAAAATTTCACACTCATCAATGCTCATGCCCCCACCAATGTTGACAATAAGAAGAACCCTGAAACGGTTGAAAAATTCTGGAACAAACTTGAGAACATCATGAGCAAGATTTCCCGCGACGACGTTAAAATCCTCATGGGAGATTTCAATGCTGACTTGGCAAAGAGAAAATCTATCGAAAAATCGTCGGTAAATATTCCGCACACCAAAACACGAACAATAACGGCACGCGTCTGTTTGACATCCGTCACCAATTCAACCTTAAAATTATGTCCACGCACTTTAGAAAATCACCGCATAAGCAGAAAACATGGCGATCTCCGATCCAACATCTCGGTGAGTATCAGATTGATCACGTCGCCATTTCCTACGCCCACTACAGAACCATTCACGACGTTCAAGTCCGACGAGACGCGAATATCGACTCGGATCACTACCTCACAAGAATCAAAGTAAAGTTCACCCCAAAGAGAGTTCACCGTCGCAAACCACATATACCGTAATTCGATTTAGCTATGATTCAAGAAACAAATATTGTAGAGGAATGGGAAAAGGAACCGGCGAATAACTGGAACGACTTTCGTAGCAAAATTATCGGACAAGCTAAAGCACTGATCCCGCTAAAAAGAAAGACAAAACATCCATGGTGGAATTCTGAGTGTGATCAAGCCATTGCCAATCGCCGAATCGCATTCCAAAAATACAACAGCAGTAGATCACCAGGAACCCTGGGACACTTCCTCGACATCCGCAAACAGACAAACAAGACTATCAGGAAAGTCAAGCGTGATTATATCACTGAGCAACTTAAGTCCATGGAGAATGATTTCAGAAACTCCGATAGTCGGAATTTCTACAGGACCTTCGCGAATAATATTAAGGGTTATGCACCGCCAAATTTAACCTTTAGGAAACAGGATGGAAAACTGGCACTTACTAATCGTGAAAATTGCGATGAATTTGCAAGCTACTTTTCTGGGCTCCTTAACTGTCCCGAACCAACTGTACGTTTCTTGCATACGACCCCAGAACACGTCAAGCCAGACACTGATCCACCAACACAAGAAGAAATCACGCGCATTATCAAAAAACTCAAGAATGTAAAGACAGCAGGAGAAGACGAAATTGTCGCGGAACTGCTGAAAAATCTTGGACCACGATCACTGCAGGAAATTACACAGATCATCCAAGAAGTCTGGCGAAGTGAAAAACTCCCAGATGATTGGAAATGCGCACTCATTCACCCACTCTACAAAAAAGGAGACAGATTGGTTGTGAATAACTATAGAGGGATATCCCTCCTTTCTGTACCTTACAATGTCTTCTCTGCTTGCCTCCTACAAAACACACAAGAACAGCTCGAGCCTCCCATTGGTGAATACCAGGCAGGGTTCAGACGAAACAGATCAAGTACTGAACAAATTTTCGACCTCAAGTCCACACTGACACTCCGAGCTTTACGAAATCTCCCAACCATCTGCGTATTCGTCGATTTTCAGAAAGCTTATGACTCTGTCGACCGCCTGTCCCTTTTTAATATACTCGAAGAATACAAGCTCGACCCGAAAACACGAAGCCTCATCCAACAGACCCAATCTGAAACAACTTCCAAAGTCAAGTTCCTTGGTGAAGTATCTGAACCTTTCCTCATCGGGACAGGTGTACGGCAGGGTGATGGGCTCTCCCCCCTACTCTTTAATTTCGTCCTAGAGAAGGTCATCAAAGAATGGAGAAATGAACTGAGGAGTCGGAATACCTGGAAGCCCGTCATGCTAGGAAAGCAAACGGATAATATCGACGTGACATGCTCCGCTTTCGCGGATGATCTTGCAATCCTCTCCGCTGATGAACAAACGGCAATTCTTCAGATTGAGGTCTTAAAGGAGTGTGCTGAAAAGGTCGGACTACAAATTTCCTTCACAAAGACCGAGTTTATATCGACAAAACACATTCAAGCACAAAATTTACTCACAGAGTACGGTATGATAACAGGGTTAATCAATTCAAGTATTTGGGTGAAATTATTGAACCCACAGGTATGGAAAGAGTGGCGCAAAAATCTCGTGAACTTAAATTGCGGAAAGCATACGGAAAAATCGCAAATATTTACAACAAGAAATGCATGAGCATCAACACCAAAATTCAACACTGCACGACTGTCATCAAACCAGAGACACTTTACGCCAGCGAGACACTAAACCTCAACTACAAAGGGGATCTTGAGAACATCAAGAAGGCTGAGAGAAAAATCATCCGTAAAATATTGGGCCCTAAACTCACAGATGATGGATATCGTCTGCAATCACACACAATCACAGAGAGATACTCTAACATCGAGTCAGATTTCCACAAGCGACGACTGAGATTCTACGGCCACATTATGAGACTGAATGACGACCGGCTAACAAAGAGAATATTGACTTACTTACGAAAACTTAAAGTGACAACAGTCTGGGTTACCCAAGTCCAAATTGATCTCGAAGGTGCCAACATCACACCAATACACATAGACGATCGAATGATATTCCGACATAAGATCCACAGTTGGGAAGTCACACACGAAGATCGACCAAGGAGACCAGGGAAAGGATGGACGGAGGAACGTCGAGTCCGTCACAGTGAGATGATGAAGGAGTTCTGGAAGAACAAGAAGAACAACACCAGAACATAATTTACTTAATGTGATCCTTTGGGTCTAAACAATGTAAATAAATAAAGAGGCCAAGCTTACATTTAAATCGCACTCATTTTATTCATAAAGTGGCAGACCCCCTAACCTACTTCGGAGAGGTGAAAAAGGCTAATCCGTGCTAATTACTCTTAATATGAATTTACTCATCTCCGTACAAAATATCCTAAAAATTAAACCACTCGATGTCATACTAACAGATAATGAAGTCAACAAGCAAGGCTAAGAGAATGACACGTAATTCATCCCTACACAATTACTTCGGAGATTGCAATAATAGTAATAATAAAGGCACGAATTTACAGCAAAGAAAGATATTTACTTGCTTACAATGCAAAGATTTCGTTACATTTACAGCACAATAAGTTTATAGACCATGCTAAGATGGTGCCATCTCAAACATTTAACGTTACAGAGATTTAAGCTAATTCCTATTTAACGTTAAGTTTAGCAACGATATAAACGAGATGCATTTAATCAAAATTTATTCCAAAAATAAAAGCTAAGCACATCCTGTTCCTACCATTAAAGAGAAAAACTTAACTAATATACAACACAAATGTGTAACAAAATGACCCTTCAAAATTGCGCAATTGGCGCCACTGACCTGCCTGCACGCATCTCCAAAGTTTGTGAAGTATGGTCATAAGTGTCTGTTAGAGTGAAAATTATGTTGGTAACAGCATGAAGTAGATCATGACTAACGTTGCATTGTCGAGTTAACTACCATGTTTAAACATGTAGTTAACCGACCGTCGTCTCGCAAATGGGAATACCTATAGTTGTATCTAAGAAGTCGAAGCAGAGCAATAACTAATCACTGGTTAACAAGGTTTCTTTACTTTTAGGATTTTAATCATGTTTAAAAATTCCTGCTTATTAATTAATTTAGGTTTGTGTTAAGAGAGAAAATCCTGTCACTTGATTATTAGTGTAAGGTTTTATTAATATCATTTTAGTCCTACCAGTTTCTCTGTATTTGTTTAGTGACCATTTTAAACTCGTAAAATGTGAGGATTTGGTGTAAATGGACAACCAACATCACCTCCAGCAATTGGAAGAAAAACACACTTTCCAAAGTTTCATCAGCACTCCTTAAGTGCTCTCGATAACACTCGACCCGTCGGTCGTTAAGTTAAACGAGACAAAAACGTACACGTCACTAGCTTAGGTAGTACACAATCGTACCTCACATCTGGGATAGCACCCACCCATTGTGGAAAACCTCAAAAATATTACAATGGTATTCACTAATTTTATAAAATTTTCCAGCCTGTGGACGATGATTCTTGAGCTGTACAATCAGCTGTGGATTTTAAATGAACTCTCTGATCTACAAAAAAGTGTGGATGGACTGCGATTATTACATAATCAGGGAATTGTGCAGTGAAACCATGTGTTGCAGTAATTTCTGGGGCTCCCTAATTGTTATGATATGACCCCTTCACAACGAACCTACGACTGCCTGTTAAACTCATCTTGACTAACATAGCATTCCTTCATAGTCGTCTGAATGTCAACATATGCAATAATAAAACAAATGAACACTCCCATGTGTCTCCGCAGCGTGAGAAACAAGTTTATTTGGTGCCGGTTGGCTGCGCAATAGTTCATTGCCTTCTAAACCTATTCACACCTCACAGCGCCTCGCGCTCGCAAACACTGGATTAAAGAAATTACATGCCGGACTTCGGCCTTGAATACATCTGCTCACTAGGCTAACAGTATCCAGTGGAATGCAGTTCTGACAGTATAACACATAACCGTACTACGTAACTGGGCTTGGTTTACTGCACTGGTCTATAACCATAAAAATGTATTTACAATAATAGTGGCAAGAGCTTATCCCTCAGGCTCTCGCAAATGTTACTTTCTGGTATAACCATGATGAATTGTAGAAAATAAAGACATGTGCCCTACCTAAAGAATGTGCTGTAGTAAGGCAACTATAATTAATCCTCCCACGTCATGACCATACATAAATAGATTGCGACCTTACGGTCAGACTAGCGTGACCATCTCGAATGTTTCCCGTGTGTGCGCTTTGCCGGATACCATTGGCAAATGCGATGGCATGGTTGGTGTAGCCATTCCGTCTTCCTTCCTTCAGTGAGTATGAACCATCGCCTAACCCCTCCATACTGGGTTCTACTCCATAACGGCTTCCATCAGAATAGGAATCATAGCGTCCACGTGGTGTTTGATTATTAATATGAGCTCCATCTTAATCATATTTTCGGCATTCTCACTGAATTTAAGCTTATCGTGATGTTGCTTTCCAAATACACTGCTTCTACACATGTAGAGGCTTGTTGCAAAAATGACCATTCACAGAAGCTTAAATGGTTGCTTGTGCAACTATACTCACTTTAAACATTTATGTAACTGAAACACTCGTGTTAATTCACACTAGAGTCATCCGCTCAGGAAAAAATTCACCTTTATGCACTGGTGAGTGTTAAACAACTAAATATAAATTCTCATTCGATTACAGACAATGAATGGTTTCAACTTTAACAATTTTCACATCGGTCGGCAACCATGTGCTCGCCACGTTGTTCAGTCCTGGGGTCAAGAATTTCTACCAAATTTATTTATGTCACTCTTTTAAACCAAATAAACGTTCCCAGTGACATTGGCAGTTTTACTGCGTTTAATTAAATGTTATACACGCTTCGATGATGGTTGGTGTAACCATTACTCGTAGATTTTAACAGCGACGAAATTCACGTCCGGTCAGGACCTCGCCTGAAATGAGAGTGTCCTCTGCAACATGCCGGAAGCATCGACTGCACTACCCCTGTCAAGGGTGCAGCTTTTAAACGTTTATCGCATGCTCTGCGAGGTTATACCTTTATTTACAGTCATCAACAAAAATCATACAATTCTTGAGTGCTTGAAATTATTTACAAATATCCATTAATAAATACAGTCTTCAAATAACATGACAAAAATTAATATCAGTGGCACTGCAACTTGTGGTTTGTTAAATGAGAGTTACAGTACTCCCCAAGAGAAAACATTGCTGCTTTGGAGTCCTCGGTTCAACCATAGAAGTCTGACTCCTCATGAGCCGTCGAGGTCATATCTCAGATATGATATCGGGCTCAATATATAGTGTTACTTGTATGTGCGTATTGTAATTTCAAGATGGTCACTTTGCGCTATTTTCAGCTATATAATTGTAGCGACGGTTTTTGTATAGTTTCTATATAACTGCTAAATTTCATTGTTGCATCGCAAAAAATACAATCCGTTATTCATTATCATATTCTTTATTTACAAGATGGCCAAAGAGCGTTGTATTCAGTGCATTATGGCCTATTTCAGTGACGTCCTCTGTGCGATATCTCTTTCTTACTAAGTTTCGTTTTAATATCGCAATTACAGACTGAATGATTCACCATTACGTTTAAATACTACGTCCAGCGCCATTTAGAAATTTTTATGTTCTATTTTATTATTAAATTTCAATATTATAGCTCTAGGATGCCAAAGGTTTGCAATTTCTTTGAAATTTTATGATGGACTTTGATCACTATGTTTAATGTGATAATATCTTGATCAACGCAATTATGAGCTCGTATACTCTTGGCAAGATTCGTCAGAATTAGCCAATTTCATTCTGAGTTGTCGATTTTAATGTTCTAATAGTTTGTGCAGCCGCCATCTTGGATGAATTGAGGGTCTGTCGTTTAGCCTTGGCTATTCAAGGCGACATATACGGTCCTAACTTGTCACTAACATTTGTTACGGTAACTCTTTATGTTTTGAGAGTTATTTATATATTTTATAATTTCAAGATGGCGGCTACGCACAATTTGTTCTCATACTCGTCATGTTCCAAACGGGAAATGTTCATACAAAACTGATTGCCAATTAATGTGAACATTGAATCATTGGACCATACACTAGGATATATATAGTGCCTTATACGCATGCCAGCCATCATGAAATTATATTTTTGATGACCTTGTAGTTTGCACACAAGACACTTTCTACACAATGGTCAGTTTTGCTAAAATTTGCTAGAGATCTGTAAAATAATTTAGTCGTAATTTTATTTTAGCTTTGTACATTTTGGGTGGCTGCAATTTTGTTTTCCTTGGGTTTGCGCGATATAAAACATGACACAGAGATGTCCTCTGCTAGCGCTACCTCTTAGCCAGTCTCTTCATGTTTAAATGATACACACACACACATTCATGCACGCACACAGACACACAGTTTGGCCAGTGTAGATCTCGCAACTTTATTTCCATTGTTTACTAAAGACGAAAGCAGGCTGTTTTAGGAAAAGTCTATCTTGCCAATTGTCTTGAACATGGAGTCCTGTATCATTCTCCAAGCAGTTGTTCTCTTCCACAGAATTGTTTGTTTCTCCATCCTCATTGGCATGGTTTGTGACGATATATAAATGCCATTTGAGGGTGTCGTTATTCTTCCAATCCTTACCGTAGACATGTTACAGAGGCTTGTCAAAATCTGTCTTGATTGCCGGATATGGGTTATGAACAATAGGTAAATGTTCTAGTTCAACTGAGCCAGGCCAACCTTAGTTTTGAGCGCTACACAAATCAAAGAACAGTCTAACACTTACAACATTTTCAGTTAGTTGCAGGCCTACAAGATGCTGTAGCAGAGCAAAAGAAACTTCGATAAAGCCATTTCCGGCTAGATCTTCTGTCCCTAAGCTTGGATTATTCCAATAGATTTCAACAATACATAAACAATACAACCTCACTTGCCAGGAATAGTATGCTTCTTGTTTGGAAGATTCTGGAAGAATGTAAATTTCCTGTACATCGAAGCACATTGATGCAGAATCATGTCCTGAGTTAAAATTAAATTATAAAACGTGAATGCACGAAGGCTGTAACTTACAGTCGTTTAGTAGCCATGTATTCAGTCTTTTTACTGAATCAGTTGTTTCATTTTACGTCAGTAACTACAAACATCTTAAGATGGGGAGCAAAATCCAATATTTGAGTACTAAAATAAATTCAAAATATGCACACTTTATTCACAATTTCAATACATTTGGTTTGTTTAAATCAGCATCGAGGTAAATAAACACTGATTTTTGTCTAGAATAATGTGCTACCATGCCCCAGAAATTGTTGATAATAACCGTGACAAGCTGTTTCTTTTATGTTGAATTTCGATATTTTTCGATTTTCTCCCTTATTTCTTCAGATGATACAGTGACGGTCGTTGTTAGGAACAACAATGTTACACAACCTTGTCGATTTAGCTAGCAAGCCACCTATAAATATTATTTTGCAAACCCTAAGGATTTTGCTGTTTATTTAATCAGCGTGTACTCCAGTGAACAATAGTTTTACCGTTGCTTCATACCTCCTCTTGACAAACTTTAACGATACAAGGCTGATGCCTCCTTTTTAGGAACAGGTGTTAATTGTATTTTTACATAAAACAGCAATTGGATATCAAATATTTCCAAGAAAACCTTTGGGCTAATAATAACCGATTTCTCTTCTTGCTTTCAGGGATTAACTCTCCTTTATCTCGAGCTATCGTTCCCTGCACCCACAGTCACTAAGGTGTCATCTAACTCACTCATCTTATAAATAAAAGCAAAGGAAATTACCACTACACACATTGAACTCACAAGGACTCAATTGAAAATGCTTATTAATCAGAAACAAACACAATGCATCATGGGTAACGTTTACCTTGTATATAATGATCAGATACCCTGTGATTGGCTGGTTGTAACCAAACCTTTTCTGGTTGAACACACACAATTCTTAATCTATGGTTCCCTATATTTTAACCAATAAATCAGAGACAATTCTCTTAGTCAGTTTGATATACACAAGCGTAGGGTTGTTCAGGCTCCACTACTGGGAGGAGCTGGTTATACGCTTTAACTTCTGTTATGTTTTAACTTAAATTAAGACCCCATTTAGTACTCTAACATATAATGTAATGTATGATGTTTTTGATCCGTTATTGGGGTCATCTTCAGATTAAATGCACTAAAATGCAACGCTTATAATTTAAATGCTCAGAACAAAAAATTAAAAAAATAAAACCGGCATTTCATTTAACTAATAATAATTCATACAATATAAAGATCTTTTCCTGGAAATGCAAAATCGGACCCTTTTCAAAAGTATTTAGACCCGAAGCTCTCTATACTTCAGAAACTCTCACTCTTCAACACAAAACAGCACGTGAAAAACGTCAAGTAATGTGAAAAACTTACGGCCGAGAATCAAAGATTGAGTCCATACTAAATAACCAAATGGAAAAATATAAAAAAGTATCTCCAAACTTATGTACCACATTATGTATGCACTGAATCTAATTCATGGGGCACTTAGACTAACTTATTAAATTCACTCATACCTGAAGAACAATACAACTAGATCAAATTGGTACAAACATAATGTAAAAAACTGAAATAATTAGGATCGCCAAATTTACTAGACCGAACAAAAAATCAAGAAATTTGCACTCACACGGACTTTCGAGGACGTGAAGGTAACGTCTAATCCCCATATATGGTTCATGCAACGAAATCAAACTCATTCGTTGAGTATAAAGGAATAATGGGCTAAAAGAAAGGCTAACTAATGTTGATCCCTCGAGGTCCTAAGAGACTCTTTCACGAAGCAGAAGAAGAAATGCTTAGAAATTGTTAATCATTAGTTAACATGATATCCTATAAAAATGAAATAGGAAACTCTAACAGGCTACTTAATTATATTTAACATACTTTGAATATTATCATACTAATATATAAATGTGAGATGGTGTGTGTGTGTCTGTCTGTCTGTCTGTTACTCAATCACGCACGAACCACTGTTCCGATTTAAATGAAATTTTGCATGGATGTAGCTGTTTTACCAGGTTTACATATTGGATACTTTGGATTTCGATATTTTGCACTATTAAAAAAATCCTCTTGGCACGCCGGAAGGCGGAGGTAGATTTCACCGGGCAAACTAGGGGATAGGCTATAATAGGCAAAATATGCAGGTTTTCGTAGGAGGATCAGACCTCATTGATTGCAAGAAAGTATTTTACATTTGGAGGTTAATTAACTTTTTTATTCGTTTTTGTATGCATATTTTTATCATTTTATTGTCTTATGGTGATGGTAACCTTCTTGTCATTTGGGGTTCATTTTTATACTTGTGATCACACTGTCCTTATGCAAGGTTTGGAACTGATGTGTAACTATCTGACAGTCTGTTACTTCTTCACGCAAAATTTTATCTCCCGCAGAGATTTTTGTTGGTTCCTCAGTTTAGGGGCTGCGACAATGTGGTCATGTAACCCCGTGTACACTGGGTGTGTGTAGAATCTGATAAACGGTGTTAATTGTGATGACTGTATTAGTCTGTAATTCAGGTAAGGTCTGCAGACGGTCAATTTTAAGTAGTAGTTCCTAATTTTGTACCATATACTAACGTCAACGACACATAGCTGTGAACTTGGTTACTAGATGCCACCGCAACCAGCAACTTGCAACGAACGTTGGAAATTGCCCTCCAAAGGAAAGCATGCTGAGGGATTTTTAGCGCTCTTAGAAAATCCGACGACTTTGGCCGGCTTTGAACCAGCGACCTTGGGCTTATAAGTTCAGCATGCTACCAGTTAGCCGCTTCCCACAGAGTCAGATGGAAAAATGAATGTGATCTCGTGCGATGGCGTTGTCTTGGCAACCTCTGATAGCACATCCTCATCAATTAAGAAGCGTTGTCATGGTAACCTCTGATGACACTTGGCATTTTCTTTAATTACGAAATCATTTTTCTCATCCCTTGGCGTAATGGTAGGTCAGATCAAAAATTCTTTCAGACAAAGTTTTAGGTAATTATTAGGGGAATATTTTCCATTTTGTACGGTTTTGATATTGTGCCTATTAAGAGAGATATGATTAATGTTTCCCGAAAAATCCACTTTTTTCCACCCCTTTGGTCAATGTTTGGTGCTATCAAAAACTTTTCAAACATAAATTTTTGGCACTTATCCGACACATATTATGAACTTTGAATGGATTCGATATTTCACGTATTAAGAGAGTTATAGCGATATTTCACTTTTTCGAAAAAGAGAAGCCCCCCCCCCCCACCTTCAACCGATTGTGCCCATTAACGAACTCGACCGAGATTTTAAGGGGATACATATTATGCAAAACATTCAAAGTGATTGGTGCAAAATTACGGCAGTTATCGTGTCCACAAGAAAATGATATATATGCATATATATACACACACATATATATATTAACTTTTGAACTAACGGTAGTTTGGGGGTCTGGGGGAACATATGTCGAAATTTTCCGGAAGTCGAAACATGGCACCCATTGCAATGGTTAGCTTTCTGTTGAAATCTACCTAAATTGCAATAGTTATCTTTGTGATGAAATCTACCTAGAATAGGCTACATAATTAAAATTACTACAATCAACGACACCTAGCTGTGAACTTGGCTACTAGATGCCACCGGAATCATCAACTCGCAACGAACGTTGGAACTTCCCCTCCGAAGGAAAGCAAACTCAGTTTTTTTAGCGCTCTTAGTAAATCCGACGACTTCAGCCGGGTTTTAACCCGCGACCTTGGGCATAGAAGTTCAGCATGCTACCAGTTCCGATACCGAAGTCGCTTCCCACAGACAGATGGAAAACTGAATGTTATCTCGTGCAGTGGCGTTGTCATAGCAACTGCTGATGGCTCATCCCTTATCATTTAAAAGTAAAGTTGTCATGGCAACCTCTCTTGGCACTTGGCATTTTCTTATAATTTAAATCATTTTGCTCACCCCGTGGCGTAATGGTGGGTCATATCAAAAATTCTTTCAGACAAAAGTTTTAGGTAATTATTGGAGGAATATTGTCCATTATGTAAGGTTTTGATATTGTGCCTATTAACAGAGATATGATTAAAGTTTCCCGATAAACCCACTTTTTCCCACCCCTTTGTTCAATGGTTGGTGCAATCAAAAAACTTTTCAAACACAAATTTTAGGGCCTTATCCGACACATAGTATGAACTTTTAATGGATTCAATATTTCAGATATTAAGAGAGTTATAGCGATATTTCACTTTTCCGAAAAAAGCCTCCCATTGTCACCCCCTTTGACCAATTTTGCCCATTAATGAACTCGACCGAGATATTAAGGGGATACATATAATGTAAAAAATTCAAAGTGATTGGTGCAAAATTATGGCAGTTATCGTGTCCACAAGAAACTGATATCTATACATATATATATACATACATAAATTATATATAAACTTTTGAACTGACTGTGGTTTTAGGGTCTGGGGGATGTGAAACGCGAAGATATGTCGAAATTTTCCGGAAGTCGAAACATGGGACCCTTTGCAAAAGTTAGCTTCCTAATGAAATCTACCTAAAAATAGCGACCATTTTAGTGGCGTCAATACACCCTTTGGTTTCAAAATTTCATATTTATATTTCAAATAAAAAGAAAACGCTAAGAAATGGCAAACATATGATGGCATACACGAGCGTTATCATTTAATTTTCTATCCGAAAGGTCTTGATCACTTTTCGTGTATCTCCAACGGTTAGCGAGTAAAGCCTAAATTTGTGCAATAAAACACGGTCAACACCGAGCGGTGCAGTATATCTCTATATATATAAAAATGAAAGTTTGCCTGTTTTTTTTTCTGAATTTCTACGGAAATTTGAGTTATTTACGCGTGTCAGACTGTTTAACGATGGATGCGCGTGTTTTTTTTACTGTCTGTCTGTCTGTCTGTTTGTTTGTTTGTCTGTGGACAAATTTGTTCCCTTATAACTCGAGAACGGCTGGGTGTATCAACGTAAAATTTGGTAGAGATATCCATCAGAGGCACGTGACTAATCATTGATGTAACTCTTCCCCGTACCTCTCATAAAAGTGGGCCTACCCCCTTAAAATACATACTGAAATAGGCGTAGAAGGACGAGACAAAGCTCATTTTCAGCATCTCAATATGAGAGGCAAAACTCGGGGCTCCTGGAAACCATATTTTAAGGCCCTAAAACCAACCGTTTTTGAGATATTCCCAGGAAACTAATTTCATTTAATAAACTAATGAACGAATGCAAGCCGGTAACCATGGCAATAGATCCTCAGAGGTCCATATATTGCTGTAAGACGCAATGAAATTCCATTAATTATATAAATGTGAAAGTTTGCAAACGGCTTGAAGGTTATCACGGAACCAAATTAAGCTGTAAAATTAAACAATGCATATAATGCGCTTAAGGGGGTCAAGGGGTACACTAGAATTTTTTCAGGCAATTTACACCTGCGGGTGTGGTACGGCAGGTCTATTATACTCCTATCCCTATATTATATTATTATTAATATTATATTTTGTCGCACAGCGACGAGACAAAGCCCCTCGGTGCCAGAAACAAAACTCGGAGGCCCTAAGGGTCCTAGAAAACTACATTATAAAGCTCTAAAACCAACAGTTTCTGAAATATTCCCAGAAAACTAATTTAATTTAATTTAACAAACTAATGAAGGAATGCAAATCGGTAACCATGACAACATTATCTCAAGGGGTGGCATCCTACATTCCATCTATTTCTGTAAGAAGCAATGTCACTCCATTTATTACATATCTGTGAAAGTTTGCAAATGGCTATAAGGTTATCACGGAACCAACTTTGACTGTATAATTCATCAATGCAATTAAGGGGGTCAAGGGTTAACCTAGAATTTTTTCATGCAATTTTCACGTGCGACATATAGTACAGAAGGTCTATTATATCTCCAAACAGCAACATTATTTTCAAGAATTCCTGAATGGAATAAGCATTTTTTGCGGCTTTTAGGAATTTGAGCCATTTGAGGCTAAAGAACTTGAATTTTCAGGCACCACAAGCCTTTAAAATTTATGAAAGGGGTCTTCTTGTGTATGGGGACCTAACACAACGTAGAGGGTAAGTTTTTATGTGATGTGTTTTGCGTTTCGTCAACAAGGCTTTCAATTCTATTTCACGTCAGGAAGTACAAGTTAGGTGAATTTAGTATGAGAGTACATTTTAACTAATCTTTTTTTTTCGGCATACGGGTTCATCGTAAGAATGATTTTGTTTGATACTGTGTGGTACGGGACTTGGTTGAAACGATTCACGCGCTGTCGCTCATTAGTTGATTCTAATCGTTCGCTACCAATTGTAAAATGGATTTACTAAATCAGAAATCTTTGAGGAAGTGGAAACAACATTTCTCTAAATTTCATTGCAATCGCATGAATGGTATATGAACACATACGAATTGTTTAAAATCGATACGCGCGCTGTTACGCATTTGTTGAATCTACTCGTGCGCTACCTTTTGTATTAAGGATTTATTAAGTCAGAAACCTTTCCTGGATTGTGCACAACAAACCAACCAAAGATTCTTAGCAATCGGATGAATGGTATTTGAACGCTACATGACTTTGTTTAAGCGATTCGCGTGCCGTCGATCATTTGTTGAGTCTACTTGTGGGATACCTATTGTAAAGTGCATGTACTAAGCCAGAAACCTTCCCTGAAGTGTACACAACATCTCACCCAAGTTTTATCGCAATCGGACGAATGGCACGTGATTAGTTTAAACAAAATCCCGTATGCGTTCATATGCCATTCATCCGAGTGCGATGAATTGTGTATAGCAATCGGATGAATGGTATTTGAGCGCTACGTGACTTTGTTGAAACGCTTCGCGCGTCTTCGCTCATTTGTTGAATCTAATTGTCTGCATAGGCGAGAATGGAACCCGGGCCTCCGCGATGAGAGCCAAGAATGCAGTTATCTGCATGTCCTCGTATATTTAGAAGCCATTACACTACTCTCTATTCATTTGAGAAACATAACTTAAGAACCATACAACCAGGCCCTTAAAATAAATATATGTATTTTCTTATGAGATCCTCATAAATTAGTTTTTATTAATTAACAGCAATGTGTAGTCTGAAACTGTTATACAATAAAAATATTACAAGAAATGACCACTTTTGATGAAATATTGCCCACCTTTCACACATAACCTATTGTCAAACAGCTGACCGAGAACAGATCTTCCCCTACCTCCAGGCGAATATAACACATTACATATTGTCAAACAGCTGACAAAGAATAGATCTTCCCCTACCTCCAGGCGAATGTAACACATTACATATTGTCAAACAGCTGACAAAGAACAGATCTTCCCCTACCTCCAGGCGAATCAATGTGTAGCCACGAGATCAATGTGTAGCCACTTATACCTTGGGTGTGAGTAGAATCTGTCTGATAACCGGTGTTAATTGTGATGGCTGTATTAGTGTGTTATCCGTAATTCAGGTAAGGACTGCAGACGATCAATTTCAAGTAGTTCGTACTTTTGCTACCGTCAAAGGCACCTAGCCACGAAATTTGGTACTTTATTTCACCACAATCGACACCTGGCGTCATACGTTCGAAATTCATAGAGCATTAATCAAAGCTACATTAGAAATTTAGATTCACACAATTGAAGTTAGTGGAAGGTTCCTTTACATGCCATAAGACTATGACACGGGCTCGCTGGCTGAACTTCCCCTCCGAAGGAAGCATACTGGTTCTTAAGGATATTGGTGTTTACTCAGAGGGGTATTGACAAACTGGAGTGTCTTCAAACTAACATAATTCGGAATAGAGCTCCTAGGTTCCCAAAAGACAGTCAGTAGCTTTTCACCGTAATGAAGCAGACATGCCTGCTGCGTCATTGAGCTAATATCTCTCAGATTAGAGCACCTAGGTACCAACCCAGACTGTGGTCGGAAGGTTCCTCTTAGAGGTATTGGCACACCAGAGGTATCTTTAAGCTATCATCCTTCAGTTTAGAGTGCCTAGGTACCTACCAAACTGTGAGATGATGGTTCATTTTTGGGGTACTTTCATACTGGAGGGTTGTTAAGCTACTATCCGCAAGTTTAGGGCGCCTAAGTAACCACCCAGACGGAGAGCAGATGGTTCCTCTTGGAGTGTCATTAAGATAACATCAGTCAGCTTAGAGCTCATAGATGCTCACGCAGACGGTGACTAACTCAAGAGTATTTAAGATAATATTATTCAGATTAGTGATCCTACCTACAGAAGCTGTTAGAGATTGACTAACTATAGTGTATTTTAGCTAATATCATTCAGTTAAGATCTCCTATATTCCTTCGCGAACCCAAAGGCAGAGAGCTCTTGACATAAAGGAAGCAATCGAGATACACTTAGCTAAAAGAAACAACTCCAATAATCTAAACCATCACACTTTCATGGATAGTTCACCCCTCTTCACTCTACTAGCAAGCACACCCCGTCGGAAACAAGACAACACATAACGATGTAGCCAAGCTAGGTAAGGGATTAATAAGAGAAACATGTTATTGGATCAGGATTTGCGATGTATCATTTTTTTCAATAAACCGTGGTCGGTACTATTGGCAGTATTAAAGGTGCCGGGATATTCCGATTAGTCTGCTTGCGCTAAGAGTGGGCTATCTAACTCATGTGTGAGGAGCATGAAAGCAGGTCTTTAATAGTTAAGATGATCCAGAATACATTAACATACACCACATTTGAGACACTAGACATGGCAAATTACTACAGGTACATTTGCACGATGAACACATAGCTCTTACGAATGCAAGAGGAGGAATAGCCCAAAGGGATAAGGGACCCTCACTCACAGGAATCTCTCGTCAGTCGAGTGCAAATGGTGACCAAGTGAGTTGCTCTCAACAGGTCCGCACAAGACTCAACCAAATAAGTAGCCTGTAGAATACAATCTGAATTGACTATTTACAACATACACATATTCACTCGAAACAAGCAAATTCCGGAGTTCAATTACCACTTCCAGTATCTCAACTAAATATCACATAGACTAAACCTAACAAATATTGACGAGCTGCATTATCTCAACTACTACTGCAACTAAATAAGTGTATGTATTGTAAATATAATCACCCATACTTTCAGACATAGATTTTATAGCCGAAGTGGTATTGGCTCTGATGATGATCGCTTAACAATCAAAGCTGGTCATCCAAGTGTATTTAATAATCTTATGTAACTTTTGCAGGATTAAGGAATAACCTGTCTCATTTTGGTACAATAGTGTTGACCGACTTAAAAGCATAAAACTTTTGTTTACTATGGAAAAACATGTGTGCCATGTAATAAAATTACACCACATGCACTCCACGAATGTGGCATTAGTCCACTATGAATTACCATGAGTGTCTCCGAATTGTTTTGCAAAGTACAATTTGCTCCGCAGGTACCACAGGTACGATAGTTTGGACCACTATGTACCAACATGTGTGTCTTCAAATTACTCTACAGGGTAAAATTTCCTCGCAATTAGTATATGAATTTCACTTTAGACCACTATGGATCAACATGTGACTCTTCTTACTGCTTCTGAAGGTAATCTTTGCTCCGAATGAACCGCAGAAATGTGGCATTAGACAATTATAGATCATGAGGTAAGCCTTCAAAGTACCTTGATAAGTAAATTGTGCTCCGAATGTACTCGTATACAACTAAGGATCATCAAGTGTGTCTTCAGGATACCTATAATAGTAAAGTTTGCTTTACATGTACCGCAGGATTCTGGCGGGAGACCATTATGGATCAACATCTGTGCCTGCAAATGAAACGTCTCAGAAAAGTTTGTTCCCCGTGTATTCCACAAATATGGCTTTACGCAACAATTCTTTTCAATTTTCCTTTCTCAGTAATGTTCTCTGTACACTTACCACAATAATTCAGCTTTTCAGAAAACCTTAACGAGTATTTTTTTTCCACTTGAACCACGGAAATGTGGCTAGAAACCACTATGGACCATCGTGTGTTTTCCTGGTTATTTTCCAGAGTAAAGTGTGCAGCACATGTTCCAAAGAAATGTGGCAAAGGACCACTATGAATCATCACATGTTTCTATTAACTGCTTTTCCCAGTCAACTTTTCGCCACAAGGCCTTACATTAAGCAGTTGGCAGTCAAAGTGAAAGGTTGTGTTTTTCCCGAGCTCTCAGGTGTATTGAAATGGGTTGTCCTCTGAAGTGATATCGCGCGAGGATCGGACTGTGGTATGTGAAGGGTAGTCGGGATTTCCGGTGTTTGTGTGTGCGTACGGGCCCTAGTAACTTGTGGTTCATAGCCCTAGTGATAGCTGCATTGCTCGTTATTGGTGGAGTGGAAGTGAATCCAGGCTCTGTTACTCCAAATATGAACCAGGCAAATGATCCAGTGGCAGCTTTAAAGTGTTCGACGTGCAGTAAAACATTGAAGAACGGTGTCCAGTGTGGACTATGTGAGAAATGGTTTCACTTTGGCTGTATTAACCCCCTTAGCGTGTACGGCGCAATGGTGCGCCCACTAGCCTGCTACGTTCACAGCGTGTACGGCGCAATGGTGCGCCGTCGAATTTGAATCACCCGCTACGTGGACTTCGTAATAGTTATTTATTTGATCGTAAGATAGCAGGAAGAGGCAACTTTTGGCTACACTTCTAGCTACTTATTATTGCCAGGAGGTGTCGCATATCTTCACAGTCATTTATTTTTCAGATCTCTGCAAACATGTTCCCGCTTTTGTGGACCGTGAGTTTGCTTGTAAACATGGCAGGTCCTGGCACAGTTATTGATGACAAAGAAATAGCTAATTTGCTCGATAATAGTGCCAACGAAAGTTATTTAGAGTGTGACAGCGATATAGAGGATGAGTTCGCTATAACTTCCAGTGAAGATAGTGACGATGTAATTCGTGATAGAATGCCAAGAAATACGAACACATTGGGTGACTGTGATATTGTCCCAGTATTGACGTGCCACTGACCAGGGATAATCAGGTTATTGAAAGTTTATAATATTATGTTATATGTTGTTGTTATTGTGTGTGATTTTTGAAAACTTTTGCCAGTGCATTTGTAAATTATAGCGAAATGCATATGATACCACGCTTACCATTGGGAGTAGGCTAAAAATAATGCACATTGTGGGTGCAGCCCACAGTTCCACAATATCACGCATGAGGGGTTAAGGTCAAGAAGGAGGATTGTGATGTCGGGAATTGGTTTTGTAAAGTATGTGATACGCCAGACTGTTTGAGGGTGCAAATCAAAGCAAGGGATCAAATAATACAGGAACTTAGAACAAAGCTTCGTGAATCAAAGGAAACGGTGAAGGATGTGACTGAACGGCTTTCTACTGGGATCAGTGTAGAAGAGGGTGTGCAGGAACAAACTGAGGATGACGTTATCATAATGGGTGATTCTATGATAGTATGGAGTGCGAATATCACGAGGAAATCTGGTGCGAAAGTGCGGTGTTATTCGGGGATTAAAATTGACCAGCTTGCCCAACAAGTGGAAGAAGCAAATATAGAGGACTGTGACAAAGTTAAAGTGTTGTTGCTCCATGTTGGGACGAGCGATTTGAAGAAGAGGGCTACAGATGATTACATCATGGGGGAGCTCTACGAACTAGGCAGAAAAGCTAAAAGCAAGTTTGGAAATGCAAAAATTATAATGAGTGGCATAGTTCGGCGGGGAGATGTTCCATTAAGGCGAGTTAAGACTGTAAATGACCGCATGGACTGGGTTTGTGCACAACTGGGATTAGTGTACGTAGATGCTGACTGCTGGATTGGTGGCCGTGACTTCGCCCGAGACGGGCTGCATTTAAATCGACGGGGCGCTTTCAACCTAGGGAGCCTACATGACAGGGTCATCGGTTCGTGCCGGCCATTGTGAGGAGAACGAGGTCCAGAGGTTGCCAGCCGACGGGAACAGAAGGAGCTACTTCGGGATATTTGCTGCGCAGGTAAGACTCTAAGATTACTGCAGGTTAATTGTCACAGTTTAGGAAATAGATTAATTGAATTTTGGAATCTTGTAGACACGTATTCTCCGCACATTGTCATTTTACTGAATCTTGGTTATATGAGGATATAAATAGTAATGAAATAATTCAAGGGACCTACGAAATGTACAGAAGGGATCGGGGGAAGCGACGTGGTGGGCTATTTATTTGTGTGCGCAAAAATATAGCTAGTTTCTTAAAGTGGGCTGATACGGATCATGAAATGTTATGTGTACAAATTTCGGATCAAGGGAATAAATTCCCTCTTCAGGTGATAGGGGCGTATAGAGCACCGAAAGATAACTTTTCGCTTCTCGACACACTGTATGATAAAACTTGTACGGGTAATGCTATGAAATAGACCATAATAATTGCCGGAGATTTAAATCTCCCCAAAGTAGACTGGTCTGGTGAGTCAACTAGCTGTGGTCAAGCTCAGAGCGCGGCAAACAAATTCTTAAGGGAGGGGGGGATTTTCCCAAGTATTTGACTTCCCAACTAGAGGCAATAATATCTTAGATGTTTATCTCGTAAAGCCTGTAGAGCTGTATATTAACTGTGTGAAAGTACCAGGAATTAGTGACCATTCTGGGGTTGAATTAAATATTAGATATGGTGACATTACAAAATTAGACTCTGATGTAGCAAATAAGATCATATTCCAGTATCGCAGGGCGGATCAGGACAAATTTCAGGGGTATTTGAATGAGCTATTTGTAGGATGGGCATCGGAAGGAAATCACATTAATATCCTGTGGACTAACTTTTTGAAAATTTTAAATAGCGCTATTGATAAATTTGTTCCATTTAAATTACTGAAACAAAACCCAGATCCTGAGTATTACACACGGAAAATCAGGAGTCATAAACGGAAAATCAGGAAATTTTACAATAAAAGACATGATAGTGACAATTATATGTTGAAATTTAAGTCCTTATCAAGAGAGCTCGTCTTAAATAAGAGGGCTGCTCATGACAATCATATGCATGGTTTACTTGGTTCGGGAGGAGATGGGTGGAAAATTTTTTACAGTTATGTTGGGAGACGAAAGGGAAATTCAAATAATTTGCGGATGATAATGTCCGGTGACGGTAAATTAATTACTGAGAAGCAGGCCATTTCTAATGAATTAAATGTCTTTTATGGTAGTGTGTTCAATAAATCCAATAGCTGTGTGTTGGACCTTAACGATGAATCAGGGACTCCACTTCTCTAAATAAACCAGTCAGCAATTGTAAAGCTAATACAAAAATTACCTTACAATATATCGAAGGGACCTGATAATATTGTTAGTGAAGTATTTAAGCTAGGAGGTAAGGCCGTGGCACAATACTTAGAGGTGATGTTTAATGTGTCCCTAAACAATGCGCAAATCCCGGATGACTGGAAAAGAGCTACGGTAGTCCCAATATTTAAGGGAGGGAACATACTTGAATTGGGCAACTACAGGCCGGTTAGTCTTACGTCCATCGTTTGTAAACAGATGGGGCATCTCATTTGCGACTACTTGAGGGAACAGTGGGAAACATTATCATGGTTTAATGATAGGCAACATGGATTTCGGAAAGGTTGCTCATGCGAGAGTCAGATGCTATCACTTTTTCAAGATATTAACGAATCGTTAGACGATGGAGTTTCAGTAGACGCCGTAGTTATAGATTTTGCGAAGGCATTTGATGTCGTGCCGCATGACATGCTACTCCATAAATTAGCTTCGACGAAGATTGATAGAAGAGTAATTTTATGGATCCAAGAATTTTTGACGGGTCGTGCCCAGAAAGTTAAAGTGGAAGTCCGCTTCTCGGATGAAATTACCGTAACGTCGGGTGTCCCTCAGGGCAGCGTAATCGGAACTTTGTTATTTTTGGCGTTTATAAATGACTTACAGAATGGGATTTGCAGTGACTGTCGATTGTTTGCGGATGATTGTGTAATATATCGAAAGATACATGACACACAAGACAATGCAGTACTTCAAGATGACCTGAACCTGGTCTAGAAGTGGGCGATTGAATATAAAATGAAAATAAACACAAGGAAATGGAGTCTAATAAAAATAGGGATAGTGCGAAGGTAAGATTTTCAATATAACATTGGCTCGGAAATACTTGTAGAAGAAGATTCTTGCAAATATTTGGGCGTTCACGTAAGAAATGATATGAAATGGAGTAGTCATATAGGATGTGAAGTTTCTAAAGCTTACAAATCCCTGCACTTTGTAATGAGGGTATTAAAAGAAGTAGTACCTCTGCTAAAGAATTAGGAAATTTGTCACTTGTAAGACCTATTCTGGAATACGCCTCGGCGGTTTGGGATCCATATCAAGTAGGGCTCATAAATGTGTTGGAAATGGTACAAAGAAAGGCCGCTAGATTTGTGCTCAGTGACTTTAATCCCAGGAGCAGTGTGAGCCGTATATTAAAGAAACTTGGGTTGGAATCACATGAGGCTAGGAGGATGAAATCTAGATTCTGCGCTATGTACAACACGTATACAAATCAACCAGCATGGGGTGAGCTTACCAAACGTATTGAAAAGCCTACTTACATGGGTAGGAGCGATCACCCTTTCAAAGTTAAGGGCCGACCACAGCAAACAAATTATGGTAAATATTATTTCGTAAACCGTGCCATTGATAATTGGAACTCTCTACCTGCCGCAGTCTTAGAGCCTTTTCCCAGACATATAGGTGTGTTTCAGAAAAGACTGACTATTTGTGTAAATACTCCAGTTTAATTGTTAGTGAATTGTTATGTACAATTATTTATTTGTTAAGTATATATAATTTGCCACCGGGGGCCACACCCCCAATTGAAAATAAACGAATGATGAATGAACAACTATGGAACATCATGTGTCTCTACAAGGGTCCTATCGTAGTAAATTTCGCTTAGCATGCATCACAGGAAGGTGGCGTGATACCACTATGAATAATCACACGCCTCTTTAAGCTGCTTTTCACAGAGAATTTTGCTCCACATGTTCCACATGAATACGGCGTTATACAACTAAGGATCAAAATGTGTCTCATCAAATGTCCTTTATTAATAAATTTCGCTTCTCCTGTACGCATGTGGCTTTAGAACTTTATGAAACATCATCATGTGTGTTTTAAACTGCATTTGTCCGTGTACTATGCTACGCATGTATCACAGGGAAAAGGCTTAATACCACTATGGATCACCAGGTGTTTTATTAGGTTTTCTTTCCAGGTGAAGTTTGCTCCGCATGAATTACAGAAATAAGGCCTAACACCACTGTGCTTCATCATGTGTTTCTTCAAGTCACCTTTCCAAACTAACCTCGCTCCACATGTACCACAGGAGTAGGGCTTTTTACCACTATGGATCATCATGTGGGTTTCCAACTGTCTTTTCTGAGTGAATCTCGTTAAACATGAACGACAGGAATGTAGCCTTGGACCACCATGAATCATCTTGTGTCTCTCCCGTTTGATTCCACAGTATACTTTGCTCCGCATATATCACAGGAGTAACGCTTTAATCGACTATGGATCATCATATCTGTCTTCAACTGCTCTTTCTGAATGAATTTCACTCCACATGTACCACACAAATGTAGCTTGGTACCACTAGGAATCATCAGGTGCCTTTTGAAACTGGTTTGCCAAGTAAACTTTGCTCCGCATATATCACAGGAATATGGCACAGCACAACTATGGATCATCTTGTGTTTCCTCAGGTCTTCTTTGTTACCATTTTGATTGAGTGAGGCTAGTAATATATTTCTTGTTAAGGTGCTCTCTGAATTGTGGTCGTTTCTGTGAAGAATTTCTAATGTTAGAACGAGTAAAATACCCAATACCATTATAATATCAAAAATTACATAGCACAATTCCCGATAAGTATATAAAAATCTTGTGGTGTTTGATGCCATATTTTCAGTGTTGCCTTAGTAAACAAGAGTTTAGTGCTTTTCAGTCGGTCAACACGAATGTACCCAAAAGAGATGGGTTATGCCCTAATCCTGAAATAAATTACATGAGATTAATAAAACACTAGGATGACCAGTTTCGATCGTCAAGCGATCATCATCAGATCCAATACACTTAGGCTATAAAATCTATGTTTGAAATACAGGTGAAAATATTTACAATATGTACAATTATTTAGTTGCAGTATTGGTACTGCAACTGTCAGTGTATGCTAAATGCAGTATATATGTTAGGTGAAATGCTAAATGGTGATAGCTATCCGGAGATTGTACTTTAGAGAGATTATATGGTTGTAAACTATGGTTAAACTATAAAAAATTTTAGGCTAACTACTTATCTGATTGTCTTCCGTACTACAGCTATTCGCAGTTTTCGTGCTCACTTGAACTCGCTGTGCGCCCCTATAGCCATGAGAGTCAGTGATACTAACCATATCAAGAGAATGAAAGCAGTGAATTAGCTCGGAGAATGGATCTCAGAAGATCTCAGTGAAATAATGGTTCTCGAACAAAGCAGGATCAAACTAGACGGGACATACTATGCTTGGAGAAAACTGTACGCCTCGAAACACCTGTCGATGAAGGTCAAACTAGGACACTATAATGCAGTAGTCAGACCACCAATCCTCTACGCAGTGGAGTGCCTGTATCTAACTAAGAGACCCCCCCTAAAGGCCCTCGAGGTACAGGAAAGGAAATTCTTGCGGAAAATAGTGGGACCAAGGATCTTTCCAGATGGAAGACGATGGTACAAACCAAATTGCGAACTCTACAAACACCAGCAAAACCTCACCGATGCCATCAGATGGAGAAGCCTGGCTTTCTTCGGCCACCTGTACAGAATGGACCACCACAGACTGTCTTAAAAGCTCTTCAAGGTAGCCAAGAAGGGTAAATCCACTGGTTCCTTGTGGTTCAATATTTAGCAAGACACAATAAATGAAAAGAATCGCTACCGTCAAACAGTTGAAACCAGTCCTCACATCCATCATAGAAGTTCACCACAACACGTCCAGGAAATGGTCCGAGGAATGTACGATAGGGCTCAGCAAGAAAATAAAAGATCACTGGTCCAATGGAAAGGCTCAAGATTTCACCAAAAAAGGAGCCGCCAAACAATCCACCAAAAACATATTATTTTTGATTTTCGATAATTTATTATTTAATATGTATTAATTATTAATTCTTATTTATTGATTTTAACTATTGATAATTTATTTAATATTCATTATCTTCTTCTTCGTTCCTCGATTTTGGCCATCGTTTGACCGCGTAAAATAACCCATTGCGTTCACTGCATTTTATGTTCCATGTCCTGTTTTATACTTTGTACCCATTGATTACCATTCTTGCTTTTGTATACATGAGTGAAAATTTGTTTTGTGAGTCTGGTGTTATTCATCCTCTTTACGTTTCCAAAGAAATTAACCCTAAATTTACTGTTCGTATCGTGGATTTCTTTATTTTTGTAGTGGTCGACATTTTTTCTGTATCTGAACCCTCCACTCTCTGTTTTTAATGGTCCCAATATTTTTCTAAGTATTCTTCTTTCTTTTTCCTCTAACTCTTCTATTTCGCCTTTTTAGCCTATTTTCAATTTTGAAAAAATAGGCTTATGAGAACACCTTTTGTCCGTGTGTGTGTGCGTGTGTGTGTGTGTGATTCGTGTGTGTGTGATTCATGTGTGTGTGTGTCCCCTAATAAAATCTAAACGGCAGGAGCGATTTCAATGAAACTCGGAAAGTACATAGCACTATTCCCGGCGACCTCGAACGTGCCCTTCAGATTTTGTTACGACTTACCAATCCAACATGGCACTGTGCGAAATATTTCACCAGCGTTCAATATCTCCGAAACTATTACCGATATTACCCTGACATTTTCTATGGTGATAGAGGGAACTACTATAAGTTCACTTATGTGACTTTTGAAAACTTGGTAACTACAAAATCAACATGGCGGCCAAGCGAATTTGCGACTTTTAAATAGACGTTTCTCGCTATTTGACCATCCAAACGCAATGAAACATGGTACAGTATATGTTTATATACATTGTAATGCACCGACATCTAACTTCGTTCAATTGTTTACATAATCGCAAGATGGCGGATGTGCGAAATATTTCACCGGCATTCTATATCTCTGAAACTATTAGCGGTATCTCCCTAAAATTTTGTACGGAGATAAAGGGCACTACTGGAAGTCCATCTATAAGATTTTCAAAAACCGGTTAACTACAAAACGAACATGGCGGCCAAGCGAATTTGAACATTTTAAATAGACCTTTCTCGCGATTTAATGTTCCAAGCGCACTGAAACCTGGTACAGGAAATATTTATACACATTGTAATCCACTGGTATCTAATTTAGTTCAATTGTTCACATAACCTCAAGATGGCGGCAGTGAGAATTTTAAAATTAAGTTTTTATTTCTTATGATGTAGTCATGCGATCGAAGTGAAAGTTTGAATAATGAACATACGCAATAATTTCCCTTTAATGGTACATGATTCTATGGCCTATACATTTAACAATCCAACATGGCGACCATCCGAAATATTTAGAAGATACTGAATATCTACGAATCTATTTTAGCAATCAAACTGCATTTTTTAATGTTCATAGGGGCTATGAACTTAAGTTCACCTATAGGACTTTAAATAACCTGGTGATCACAAATTCAACATGGCGGTGACGCGAATTATAAATATTCACATGGACGTTTCTCGCAATTTAACCATCCGCGTGCAGTGAAACTTGGTACAGTAAATCTTTATCCGAATGTTAATCCAATGGCATCTAATTTATTTCAATTGTTTCCATAACCTCAAGATGGCAGCTCTGAAAATTTTTTAAATCTCCTTGTTTTTTCTTGTGTCCTAATTATGCGATTGAAGTTTGAATACTACACGTTCACAATAATCTGCATGTAACAGTACATAACTCAAGGACCTACATATATAAAATCCAACATGGCGACCATCCGAAATATTTAGTCGGTTCTCAATATCTACGAATCTATTACAGCAATCAAACTGAAATTGTGTATGTTGATAGTGGCAATTAACATAAGTAGGATATATGAAAATAGGCTGTATAGTTCTTCACGGAACTACTTGTTTATATAGAAACCATACATTCTGAAGCATAGAGAGTTTCCGGCTTAATTACCGTATTGCAATGTCCGATTTTAGTTGCAATAGAAATATTTTTCTTATTGTAGGTATCCTTCGTCAGTAGAAAAGCTTTTTCCAATTTTTGTAATTTTGCTGTATTTGATTCTTTGTCTGGTCCATTAATTTGAAATATTTCTCCCAAATTCTTAAACTTTCCTATCTTGCCAATTTTTCCGGAATCTGTTATTAAATCTGTAGGAGAATTTCTAATATTGGTTAAATTTGGTCTTCTCAAAAGTTATCGGAAGTCCAACTTTCTCTGCTATCTTTCTCAAAAGGTTTATTTGGACACAAGCTGTTTGTATATTTTCTGAATGAATGGCAATGTCATCAGCAAAGGCCAAGCAATTGATACCTACCCCTTTAAATTTCGACCCAAGTCTTATTTCATGGTAGAATCCTCTTTCCTTGAGCCTTTAATCCCATTCCCTTATTACTTTTTCTAGAACACAGTTGAAAAGAATTGAAGACAGTCCGTCTCCCTGACTCACACCGGTATTAATTAAAAATTCCTTCGACAACTCTCCCATAAATTTCACTTTGGATTTTGTATCAGTAATTGTATCTTTGATGATGTTGATGGACTTCGAGTCTACTCCAAATTCCTCTATCACATTAAATTATGAAGTTCTATCTATTGAATAGCTTACCACGGTGGGTGAGTGGTCAACGTATCGGTCTACTATCCCCAAGCTCGCAGGTTTGCTCCTCGCCGTGGTAAGTGACTTTTGAAAGGCGGCAAAAATTACGACACCATGTCATACGATGTTGGCATGTAAAAGAACCCAGTTGAATTTAGTAGGCCGAGTTCATAATGGCAAAATTAATCTCGGGAGATTCCGCCAACACAATGTTCCTCATTTCTCTACTAGAAAGCGCTATAGTGTTCAAGGAGCTTGGATATCAAACCTCCTTGACTTTCATAGTGCTTCAAGGAACAACAACGAAATTCGACATGCAAGCTACCCTTGGGGTGTCAAATAACAAAGCTTGCACCCGGCACCCGTGTCCATACGATATTATTATTATCTCTTGATTCATAGGCTTTCTGGAAGTCAACAAATATTATGGCGTAGTTCTTGTTCCTGATCATTCTATTTCTTATAATTGTTTTCAAATTAAATATCTGTTCCATACACGATCTAACTTTTCTAAACCCACCTTGGTATTCTCCTATTTGTTTATCAAGTATAGGCTCAATACTGTTTTGAAGAGCTTAGGAAAGGATCTTACATAATATAATTATTAATATCCAACGTGTAGGTTCACACTATCGTGACAGCTATGCGGGTAGCGGCATGTGGGGTTCGCTCAAGGTCACGCTGTCATTTCAACAAGAATATACCTGTCGAGAGTTAACACGCTAGGCTATTGCAGGTGGCGGGTTTCACGTTACCGTTTCAAACAAGACCAAACATGTTGCGTGACGTCAGAGGGTTGTGGTCATCCATGTAACGTGAACTAATGAAATAAAAAAATCAAATCACCCACATTTCCCAGTTTCCCCAAAAATTCTTACAAATATACCAAGATTCCCACAAATCCCTCCAAATATACTACGATTCCCTAAATTCATGAAAAGTACCTAAAACCCACAAAAAATCTACAAATACTAAAATTCCCGATCACACCAGACTTTCTGGTAAGAGACGGGTTATACTATACGTTCAAATACATACTTTCATCTGTCTTCCAATGGGGGTGAGGAGCGTACGGTCTGGATAGCCGCAAGTGGGTATCTGTGACACAACCTGGTAGCAACATGTTTCTCCCAAAGGGCAGACGGGTGTTAGACACCTGACTGACAAGACAGCGTAGCCGTGCGGTCTATACCTTAATTCTCACAGAGGAATTCCCCTAACTGTTTCTAATATTCTCGCAGTATGGAGTCTTCAACGAGTGGAATGTCGGTTAGCGGCCAAGGTTCCCCAGGCGTGTATGGCATAGTTTTCACTTACTTGGGGCTAGGTTCTACGCTGTCATCATTCACGTCCACCTCCTAGGGTCAACTCTTGTTCTCTCTTCCGACAACGACGGTATGGAATTATCCGGTACCTAGGGTGTATTGCGATCGAAAGGTAAATGACCTCTCAATGGTCAGGCTTCTGCCATTACAGTAACTTACAGAACTCTTAAAATTCATCTGGAGATGTTTCAAGATCTGAGTATGACTGCATCCGGGGGTTCCCGACGAGCTGTATTGTAATCAGGGTATGCTAGTCAACAGATGCTATCTACACCATTCACACGGTGCCTATGAGGTTTCTAAACTCCAACAAGAATTCTCGAAAATTCTCCAAACTTAACAAAATTCACCAATCCCTACTTAAATTTACACAGAATCCCAAAATTTACCTCTGATTCACCTAAACTAATTTTCAAATCCTGAATTCAACATATTCTCCCAAATTTTTCAAATTGACAAAAAGTATTCAATCCCTCAAATTTATATCCAGGGTCTACATCAAATGACCAAGAGAACACTAGTCCTCGTAGTTCCGTCCCTTAAAACAACAATAACTAACCAACTGACTAACCTCTCACATCCAAAGTTTCTAACCACACGGTGCCGATGACCAAAATGTCACAATCGCCCAATATGAATTACGCACACGCAAATACACGGGGCTGATGATCGAGATGAGTTACTCGCCCTCTAGGACACAGAGCTAAATGACCGAGGTTTTTCATGTCCACTCTACAGCGCACTAGTCAACCAGTTTCCAGGCCTTGACTGATGCCATTTCAGCGTGAATACGATACCACTTCTAACACGTACTTGTGAGAACATGACATCTGCATTCAATGTAAAAAATATAGATATGGCTTTAGTCGCGAATAACCTGGTTCAAATCCCTTCTCTGTAAAAGCTGGAACAGGATCCACTCAGCCTCGTGAAGCAAAGCAAAGCGGGTTCGATTTGGACCTCACCCATCCTGGAAGTGGTTTCCCACTTCTACTCCAGTCAAATGCTGGGATGGTTCCTAACTGCTTCCTTCCCTATCACTAATTGTTACATTCACACACTACTGCAGACACCATAATAACACAGATTATCTGACAGACACGTAAATAAATCAGAATTCACTCAAATCTTAAAATTTCCACACACATTACTAAATCACCCCGGAATTAAACAAATCTCCACATATTCAGCTATATTAGTGTAAAGAACCCCACACGGGGTTTCTCAAGCCCTTGGAGCTGTACCGACAAGTGGATGCTTGTATCGAGATCAGGAAGCGAGACAGTGGATGAAGTCATAGAGTTGTCTCAATGTTCCCCTATTCAAAGTTAGTACTGTGGCCTCCTCTGCTTCTATACCTCTCACTTTGAGATCGTTAAACTCTGATTTCAACCATCGACTCCCAGGTCTACCTCTGCTTCTCTTACCCTCTACAGCCGGAATCATTAACCTCTTCGGTATCTATCCTCCTCCCAACTAAGTCGGCTCACACGAACACCTTTATGGAACGTGTCCATTTCTAACTTAACCTTTAACTACACATTACGAGAATGCATACACCTCCTGCCATTGTTACCACCTATTCGTCCAAGCAATCATTAGTGATACCCACATATAAGTTACCTCTAGTTTAGTATCAGATATCCTTCATCTGCCCATCACTCACTTCCATACAGCAAGGGTGGTCCAAATGCTAAACAATGTAGAAGCAGTTCGTCGCTACACTCTCCTTTTTTTTTAACAATACTGTTCATCCCAAATGGGAACTCACTGCATAGGTCTTTATACACCTCGACTCTTTATATCCCCAACACAACCATCATGAGATAATGCACGGCCCAAGTATCTAAAATTTTCAAACTGCTCTAATATACATCCTCTCACCTAGCATTAGATTTTTTTGCTTTTCTTCCCTACAATGGGTTTGTTAAGCGGGCAATCCCTAAATTACCTCAATTAAACACATTCCTCTAAAGATTATACAGATTTAATTAAATCCTATTTATTTACCAAAGAATTGCCGAAAATATCTCTAAATTCACACTAAATTAACCGAAGAGACCCAATTTTACTGAAATTCATCAAACGCAGCCAAATTCAAAAAATCCATCAAATTTAACCAAATCAACAAAATCTGCCAAAATTTAAACAGATTCCATAATATTCTCCGTACACGTCAGCTATCTTAGAAGTCGCTTCCTGTGGTTCACCTCAATCCATCCAGGCTAACGCTGAGACGGTCCATTATAGCTGGCCACGGCCGCTCCCTTCCTCCTGATTGCCGAGTTTGTCACATTCATTCATTTAACCATCATAGATTTCTCTGATGAGGTTGGCGCCAGAAATGGCATCCGGCCATAAAAACCACACCCTCGCATAAACTTTCATCACATCTAATCCCCAACCTTTCACTTTTAGATCTATAACTCTGACTCCATGCATCTACTCCTGGGCTTACCTCTGCTTGTCTTACCCTCTACAGCTGAATTTTACTTAAAGTAACACTTGGATATTAACATTCCCATTGCTGTCTAAAACCACACGGGTCTTAAACCATTTTACTCTAGACCAATGATTTTACTCTCTCCTTTCTGTGTACACTTTCAAACCCGAGACATGGCTTTGCACGGTATGTTTATATGTTCTGCAATTCTTTACCTTCTTCTCGTTGGAATTTCTCATCAATCATTCCCATGTATTTATACCTACGTACTTTATCCAAGAGTTCTTAAACCACAAATCCATATGCAAGCATGTAGGGCTCCTCTCTATCAGCTTCCCTGTCGACTTTCCTTGGTCAACTCTTGAACTCTTCTAACCCAACATTATTAGTGTATCTGAGGTCTAGGAAGTCTTTCAATGTTCTTGCATTCCGACCCACATACAGGCATACCTACCCACAAACATATCTACCACAATAGTATAGAGCGTTTCATGGTTACACTAATTTCTTTCTTGCGGAATATTATAGATCAAAACTGTGAACTCGCATACATCAACAATTTTACACATCGACTCTATTATTTCCCACACACTACCATCATGAGAGAATATACAGCCCCCAATGTTCTACCTGCTCTACTGTAGTTCGTCCTACCTTTTAGACAGCGTCTCGCTTACAAGCACGTTGCTGAATTTCCTTGACGTGGCCTATACTCGTCAAATACTAAATGTATTGACTGGTATCACACTAATGCACTCTCGACACGTTATAACGATATGTACTGACCGCGCTTCTGATTCGGATCGCTCCAGCAACCCTAGGGTCTCAATAGATGAGGGTTTTCATATCCCCGAAGTGTATAATGATCCCTGTTTTTATTTCACGGCCTAAATCATTACATGTCGGTTGGGCTGAGCGATATGAGACGTTGGACTAAGTTCGAATTTCCTGTTTAGGACGCGAGGGTTCAAATCCCTCACTCGAGATAACTATTATTCCAAAATTGGTTGCATCATGCTGGCTTCGAACATTAATTTAATGTATAGCCTAAATATATTACATTACTGTTTGCTGTACGACGCTTTTTGTCAGCCAGGATATTAACTATTAATAAGACCGCTTTGAATGATCTCCACCTATTATCCGTCGGGGCTGTGGATGCTCTCTCCAAAATTCTTAGCATCTGCCCGGGTAAGACCCGTTATTTTCCTTTCCGAACACACTCTAAACCAACTAGGATTAGGACCAGGGTTCACAGATGACACAGTCAAAGTTATCTACTCGTCATTTCAGAAGTCGTCACAACACCAAGTGTGCCAACACTTCCGTACATTGGCTTAATCCTCCTGCCCAGAAGTAGTATTCAAAAATTTTCTACGCTATGTACACAGTATATCCAAAATAATTTCTGGGCCTCTATTAACAATTGTTGTGTATAAATGCGATCTAAAGTGTGCGTCACGATATGTTATTAATTATTTTCTTAATGAAATGACGTAGCCTCTACAATTAAACTTGGTCAGTCTTGCTTTTTTTATCCTTGTGCCATAGAATGAAGTGATAGCTTAGTTGTTGTGATTTTGTTTCTGAATGAATGCCAATGGTTGATGGCTTGACCTGGCATACATGCTTTGTGTGAACGTGACCACCTGGAGTTGGGTTTTATCTTAATGTTTTCATCCCGATGCTTGGGTTTTACCGTAATCTAATCATTCATATACTGGTTATGTTTCAAAATTTATCTTGCATGGTGGTAACATAATTTTAGGTGAACTAACTACTTAATGAATGAGCAAACTGGTAAACAGCTCAGTTAATCACAAGAGAGTCTGCGAAACATTCCATCCTCATCTCCTTTATAAAATAGGCCTACAACACTAGGCAGTAGCCATTTTGCTAATATTTGCGTGGGAGCGAAAGTAATATAGTACAGTAACATTTTGTAAAGTGAAATTAAGTGTTACTATGTTAAGTTATTATTAAACAAGATGTTCAGTAAATAACAAATAGCCTACTTTCTCCTAAACGCATGGGTATCGTTATAACCCTTTGTCCTTTTCAAGGAGTATAATTGAATGTCAGTTGTAGTAGATTGTTGAAATACAACGTGTTATACGGATATTAAACATGAATATGAGGTGCCCTTTGATAGTGCTAACTCTGTACAAAACTTCATTCAATTCGGCTTCGTCATGTTTGAATTGATATGGTGAATAGATTTGCACACATACATGGCACCTATCTGCAAAATATTGGGCTGATGACCTTGAAGTTCAGTCAAAAGATGCTTCCCACAAAAAGGTATGTTGTTGCAAAATTTGTTAGAGATCAAATAATTAGGTTGCTCTTAATTTGATTTTAGCTTTTAACATTTGGGTGGCCGTCATTCCGTTTCCGTCAAGATGGCGGCAATATAAAACATGACCCTGAGGTGCCCTTTGCTAGTTCTACCTCGTTCAATTCGGTTTCACCGTGTTTGAATAGAAAGGGGAAAAGGATTTGCCCATATATATGGCCACCTTCCGCAAATTATTGGGCTGATGACCTTGTAGTTCGGTCAAAGGATTCTTCGTGCATAAAGGTATAACGTTGCAAAATTTGGTAGAGATCAGATGATTAGGTTGATCGTAATTTGCTTTAAGCTTTAACATTTGGATGGCCGCCATTCCGTTTCCGTCAAGATGGCCGCAATATAAAACATGACCCTCAGGTGCCCTTTTCTAGTGCTACCTATGTACCAAATATCGTTCAATTCGGTTTTACCGTGTTTGAATTGATAGTGGTATCGATTTGCACACATACATGGCCACCATATGCAAACTAATGGACTGATGAACTTGTAGCTTGACAAAGAACGCTTCTCACATAAGGGTATGTTGTTGCAAAATTTAGTAGAGATCAGATGTTTAGGTTGGTCGTAATTTGATTTATGCTTTTAAACATTGGGGTGGCCGCCATAACGTTTCCGTCAAGATGGCGGCGATATAAAACATGACACTGAGGTGCCCTTTGCTAGTGCTACCTCGTTCAATTCGGTTTCACCGTGTTTGATTATATAGGGGAAATCGATTTGCACATATATATGGTCGCCATCCGCAAATTATTGGGCTGATGACCTTGTAGTTCGGTCAAAGGATTCTTCGTACATAAAGGTATAACGTTGCAAAATTTGGTAGAGATCAGATGATTAGGTTGGTCGTAATTTGCTTTAAGCTTTTAACATTTGGGTGGCCGCCATTCCGTTTCCGTCAAGACGGCCGCAAGATAAAACATGGCCCTGAGGTGCCCTTTGCAAGTGCTACCCCTGTACCATATTTCGTTCAATTCGGTTTCACCGTGTTTGAATAGATAGCGGAAATCGATTTGAACAAATGCATGGCCGCCATCCGTAAATCATTGGGCTGATGACCTTGTAGGTTGGTCAAAAGATTCGTCATACATAAGATATCATGTTGCAAAAATTGGTAGAGATCGGATGATTAGGTTGGTCGTTATTTGATTTACCTTTTATCACTTGGGTGGCCGCCATTACGTTTTCGTCTAGATGGTGGATAAATAAATAATGACAAAGATGTACCCTTTGCTAGTGCTACTTCTGTACATAATTTCGCTCAATTCGGTTTCACCCTGTTTGAACTGATAGGGGGAATCGATTTGCACACATACACGTCCACCATCCGCGAACTATAGGGTCAATGACCTTGTAGTTTAGTCATAATGCGCTCGCCAGATAAATATATGTTGATGCTAAATTCGGTAGAGATAGGATGATTAGGTTAGTCGTAATTTGATTTAAGCTTTGAACATTTGGGTGGCCGCCAATACGTTTCCGTCAAGATGGCGGCGATATGAAACATGACACTGAGGTGCCCTTTGCAGTGTGCTACCTCTGTACCAAATTTTGTTCAATTCTGCTTCACCGTGTTCGAATTGATAGGGGGGGGGGACAGACATTCAAAGTACACACACTCCACACAGACACACACACACAGACAGACAGACAGACACACAATTTTTCGCCCTGTGTTGATCTCATCAGTCAACTTTCATTTTTTGCAAGAATCGAAATTAGGCTATAAACAGTAGTTGATTAACGTTTGAACTATGCGAACGAAAAGAAAGGACAAGGCGTATCGCGAAATAGGACTTAATTTAGTACCAACCTACATTACGGTATGTTAAGTTGTGATTATACAGGGTGTATTTGATATGATGGAAGTCCGTTACACTGGTGATAGAAGAGACTATTCTAAGCTTTCTAGGTAAAAAATTTGTCACCTATCTTGAAATTGATAATTAATCATTAAAAAGTCAATGTTTTTAGTTATTTCAGAAACTAATCAGGCAGAAAGTGGAGCGGCAGGCTGGGGTAAACGAGGCGGAGCCAGGAGAGACGACGCGCGAAGGGGAAGTTGTTACGTAATCGGAGCATTGACCTTACCGGTTGACTTGAGGGGTGGTAGGCTATCAGCTGTTATGAGGATAAGCGCTACCGTCTCCTAAGAAAATGTGCATTGCCGTTGTTCTTGTTGTTGTTGTTGTTGACAACGCACGCAATGGCTTGGGACGTTAGGACCGGTAGTATTGTGTAGCCTACTTTGTAAGTGTGGAATTCATTGATTGATGTTCATGTATAAAATAATTTCGATACTCAGCCCTGATGTATCATTGGCGTCCGTGTCGGACCTTCTGTTGACTAGTTCCTGAAAATACTAAAAACATTCACTTAATGAAATGCAGTGTGACGAAATTCCGACATCCCGTAGTCTGTTCAGAACTAGGCATTTAGGACGGAAGTAAAATACTTGATGTTTTGTTTGAGAGGCTTGGCGATTTTGGTCATTTAGCCCCATGTAGCTGGGTGTGGATAGAATTTGTGTGATAACCTGTGTTTTGTGGTTTCTGTAGTAACTTAATGTGGGTATTTGTAATTCAGGTGAGGATTCGGAAGAAGGCGCCGGCCCTGTGGTGTTGGGGCAGTGCGATATACGTTCAGTCATGTAGTAAATGAATGGGATCTAATACGATCATCTCCATGGATTTCATGGCACATACAAGAAATCCTACGTACATTAAAGTCTGGCAACTCGACATACCAAAAAGAAACATAAAAGAAGTTAGTGTGTCTAAAAGCCTGTTATTAGTATTATTAATATGTTTATTACAGTTGTTGCACTACCTTCACACAAAGATAGACCAACAGTTCCTTAAATGAATTTACCAAATCTTTAGGATTTCTATTTTCTATGCATAGTTCATGAAGCTGGCAAAATCCTAGCCAGATCCACCATCACTAGTCATGTAGCCACTCCCCATGAAGGTGTGAAACAGCTGTTCATAGGCTCGGTATGTGTATTTCAATGTCATTGGCAGACAAGGCGAGGAGGTCACTCAACTGCAGACTCTGGTCAACATTCCTCAGCGTAGGAGGGGAGGGTGACGGGGAGAAGTCAGCTCTGCTGCTGAGGGGAACGAAGTGAAAGACCGTTTCCAAGACATTGACCGACGATTTTTGTGATTTAATTCCACCTATACTAATTAAGATCCGACTTAATTTCATGAAGATATTTGCTTAGAATACCATCTTCTATCACCAGTGTAAAGGACTTCCATCATATCAAATACACCCTGTATAGTATTACTATAGAGCGGTTGTTTCACCTTTAGTTAGAAAATGAAGCTCACTCAAAACTGTGTGGCATTATTAAGTCTTTCTATACAAATACTTTTTGAGTTTGCCCTGAAAAATAATGAATTAACAACACTTAATTAAATAATAGTGTGGAAACGCCCGAGATTTATTTTGAAGATGAAAGGTTAGCACCCGCATTAAAAAAAGGAAATGCTAAACATTCCTACAAAGGGGATAAATGTAAGGTAAACGAGAGAACACGTAGTTTGTACGTTTAACACTTACTCATTTAAGTGATTTCCACTTTCATCTGCTTCTTCACGCTGATTATCTTCTTTTACATCCTGCGGATAAGATGGACTAATTTATGTCAGTGTTATCACCTTATAATTATACACAAAATATAACCAATGTAATTGTACAGCACTGCTCAGCTGAAGTGAAGATATATTCGCTGAATGACTTTCTACTGTCCTTCACATCCAAGTGCTAGAGATAAACTTTATACAGAGAAGTGGTTATAATCCCCACTTCTGAAACTTATAATACACTTTTAGAAACAACTTTAAATTTAGAGCGATTGAAATTGCCAAAAACAGTGCCTTAATGGAAGTAATAGCTTTAATGATTGAGAACAAATGGACATTTATTTTTATTTCTTTCAACCGTAAGACCATAAAGGAGAGGCAGATGACCCCGCTGTTCCGCCCCTTGAAACAATGACAATAGAATAGACCAAAACAAATCTAACGGTCCAACACATGCACATATCATTGAGTATCAAGCTACTAGACTGCCCATACGAGCAAGAATTTTGAGAATGAAGGCCAAAATCTATCAACATTCAGAATATTATTCACGGCATTTCTTACAATTCACTGCAATTTAATATTTTAATGTTCAAAATGAATTTAGATTGAGTCAATTAAATGCCTCTATGGGAAGTCTATTGTAGAGCATGCTAGTAACTCGTAGAATTATGTGTCTGCTAGAGCACACAGTTTGCAAAGGAGATTATATCATGCTAGTTACTCTAAGAATTTTGTGTCTGCTAGTGTACGGGAGCACACAGTTTGCAAAGGAGATTAGAGCAGGTACAAACAGCCAAAGGCTTCCGTTTTTTCATCAACTTACTTTTGAGAGAACAACTCTAAATCCCTAAATGCTATTAGGAGATAAGGAGATGTCTTGAAAATAAGCATGAAGTTACTTACCTCATTCAGATTGATGCAACGAACGATATCAGGAATAGAAGATCCCTCAATCGTAATGTCTGTGTAATGGTCTGTATCGTCCTGCAAAGAAATGACTTGTTTCACATATATGTTCCATTTCGTAGGTGGAATTATATCTTACAGATGGCTTGTAAACTTGCACTGAAGTAATCAAAGAGTAAAATAACATACTGAAGGTAATTCAACCCCGCATTCATAGTTTTCATTCGTCCATAGCCACATGGCAAAAAACTAACAGTTATTGTGCAGCTTTTGTCAAAACGCATTTCAGTTATTTTACACTCGCAAAAACGTAGGCCTAGCTCATTGTCACCAGTATTGAGTGTGTGTGTTGCCACTTTGCGGCGTAGCTGCAGTTGCTTAGAGTACAATATAACGTTAATATGGACAAGCAACGTTGATGAATTTTGTGTTAAGATATCTCGTAGCAAGCGTTGACACTTAAAACAATTTTGATCTCAAGGATACATAACATAGGGAGTAATTTAACGTGAACGATAAACAAATAGGGGTTTATTTGTAAGTACATTGGCAGCTACTTGAAGTCTAATTTCATAGAAATTCACTTGAATTACATATTACGTGAGTGATTGTGGTTATCACGATGATTACGCAATGTATTAATAGAGAACTGAAAAATAATATTTTTATAGACAAGAGCTTAAGAGCATTTCTGAACAAAAATGCTGCCCATGGTCTAATTAAATGCTGAGATACACCGCCATAGACCATCTCTGGGAAGATTTCCGCGGAGATTTCGTGCCAGTCCAAAACAAGACATGTCACTCTTTCTCCTTCGTTCAACCCTCCTAGAAAAACGAAGAACCCCTAACTATCAAATATGTGTGCAACATTGGAGGCTATGATGAAGATACTGACAGTCACAGATAGCTGTGCAAGGCTGTCTTCAAGGGTGGACCATCAATATATTTACAACCATGGCTACCTGCGGAGGGAGGCATCAAGGTGCGAGGAGGACCAACATCGTATTGACAGTCAAGCAGTGAAGGTCACCCCAAGCCTCATATGAGTGTTCGGACACTTCTGATCTCTTAATGTAGATTTACAATAGAAATCCTACGCGTTCTAAAACACACATGTCTCACGGGTCAGTTTAGGTTTTGACAGGGGGTTTCATTTTCAGGAAGTAGTATAGATCACGATACAATTCCGTATAAAATTCCCCTAAAAACAAAATCGCGGCGTTGAAGATGTCACGAAGACACTAGATATTTTTTTCTAGAAAGCTCACCGGAAATTCCTGGGGAATCGGAGGTTTAGGGTGGGAGAAATATAAACAGAAATAGGCATTTACAATGGCCCTTCGAATCGTGACACATATCGAAATTTTTGCAATTTCCTAATATTTAATAAATATGTATCCTCATCTTTACTTGACCTACATCGAAATTCTGGCATTTAAGCTTATATTTACAATATATGTATCCCCATCTTTGCTTGAACAATATAGGATATCTGGTAAAGATCCTGCCTGATACACATATCTTATCCAAGAGTTACTGAAAATTGCAAAAAATTGCATGTCTATGTGGATCTTTACCAGACATCCTTTATGGTAAAGATGGGCGTACATATTTTATAAATATGAGCTAAAATACCAAAATATCGATGTGTATCGCCATCTATACCAGACATCATAAATAGGTGAAGTAAAGATGGGGATACATCATATAATGCAAACACATTTGCCATTGTAAACACAAATGTTTTAAATATCCCTACTGATATTAAAATAAACGTTTAAAATTATATATATATATATTTTTTGACCTTCAATGCGATCATCTTCAGGTTAAAATTAAAATCAATTACGAATTAAAAACTGAAAATAGTATATATGGCTTAAATCTAAGTAAGAAATGAAAAGCTAATGATAATAATTGTAATAAATGAAATATAATCTTAAAATGGATATCCTTACAAATGTAGTATTAAATAAAATAAATATAATATTGGTCTATGTACAATAATTTTCAAAAGTAGTTAGAAAATAATAAATATTAATGGTGAGTGTAAGAATGTTAAGAGTAGTGTGGTAAGGCCGGTTCTCCTGCCCAGCCTACTTTTCAGGTGACGTCACATACCAACCTGCCATACATTTAGGGACAACGCAGATATCTCTCGAACGCATGGTCGGATTTCAACGAATGAGGTGTCGTTGGACTCGAGCAAAGTCCATAGGGGGCTTTGCTATGGACCACTCATTTCAACCCTAAAATAAAACCTACACCTACTAGGGGGAGAAATTGTAATTTGTTAGTAAAGTTCGCTTTCCGTGTGATTCATGTATGCATGTCAGTGCTAATATGAAATTTAACGTTTTTACACATGAAGAACATACAAACGGGTCACCGCCATAATGAATAATATTTTTTTTTGTTTTTTACGCAAGCGCAATTGGGGATTTTGTAGGAGGGTGGGCTTTTTAAATAATAATTTATAAATGAGTTTTTTTTAATATTTATTATGAACCAAAAAACTAATAGGTCATCCGATTTTTAGTATCCCGCTAACCAATAATCGGATTTAAACATATGGGGTGTAGTAGGACTCGTGATGAACTCCCCTTTTCTATGGACGGAGTATATCCATCCCCAAATAAAAATTACCCTACCCGGGGGTGAAATAGTATTTTTTTATGCATGCGCACTTGGAGTGGGCTTTTGTAAGAGACCGGGCTTTAAAAATTATTATTTATAGATTATGTTTTTTTAAATATTTTTGAAGAAACATAAAACTAATAGGTCATCCGCATTTTAGTATCTCGCTAACCAATAATCGGATTTAAACACATGGGGTGTCGTAGGACTCGTGGTGAACTGCCCTTTTATATGGACATGGTATATCCACCCCAAAATAAAAACTACCCTTACCCGGGGTTGAAATAGTAATTTTTTGTATGCATGCGCACTTGCGGGCTTTTGTAAGAGATCGGGCTTTTTAAATCATTATTTATAGATGAGTATTTTAAAATAGTTATTAAGAACCAAAAACTAATAGGTCATCCGCTTTTTAGTATCTAGCTAACGAATAATCGAATTTAAACATATGGGGTGTCGTAGGACTCGTGATTAACTCTCCTTTTCTATGGACGAGGTATGTCCACCCCAAAATAAAAACTACCCTTACCCAGGGGTAAATTTTTTTTTTTGTATGTATGCACACCAATGGCTTTTGTCAAAAGGGCCTAACTACACTTTTGTTAATATTTTCCGAACCCCTGATGGGATTTTGTCATAGGCAGCATCCTAGCCCTTGGGGTGACGCCCCGTTTTTTAATATCCGATATTTTTTTTGTCAAAAGGGCCTAACTACACTTTTGTTAATATCTCGCAAACCAATCATGTTAGGGTCTTGTATGAGGGGTCCTTGCACTTTGGGCGTCGTCCACCTTTGGGGGGTGAAACTACCACCCAAAATTGAAAAATCAATATCTTGGAAACTAAGAACCCTAAAATTAGGCGTGATAGCCTGAATAATAGGTGATAACATAGGCTTCTACCTCGATTGGTCATTTCACCCCTGAAACAGTAAATAGTCATGTTATGGGGAAAAAGTGTTAAACACTTAAAAATTATAAATGAACCTAAGATCTTTTGTTTTTGATGAAATATAGCAGGGAGGGGGGTGAAAACTACCCACAATTTGAAAAATTGATACCTTGGAAACTAAGATCGGTAAAATTAGGTGTGATAGCTTAACAAATTGGTCATGGCATAGGCTTTTACCTGGATAGATCATTTCACCCTTAAAACAGAAAATAGTGATTTTACAGGGGGGAAAAGGTGTTAAACGTGTAAAAATGATAATTGAACCTGAGATCTTTTTGTTTTTTCATGAAAAATAGTAGGAGGGTGAAAAATACCCCCAAATTGAAAAAATCTATATCTTGCAAACGAAGAACCCTAAAATTAGGTGTGATAGTTCAAAAAATACATGATGACATTTGCTTTTACCTTGATAGATTATGTGACGCCTAAAACAGGAAATAGTCATGTTACAGGGGAAGAGGTATTAAACATCAAAAAATCATATGCGTTTTGTGAAACCTTACTTTAATGAACGTGTGTATCGAGGATGATAGCTTGCTAATTATTATTATTATTATTATTATTATTATTATTATTATTATTATTAAAATCTTTATTAGTATTATTATTATTATTATTTTATTATGATTATTATTATTATTATGGTTAGGTAATTATGGATTAATGTGGATTAACTAACCTGTAATAGTAAACATTCGTATGAGATGTTGTACATCTGAGGATGACCAACCCTTTGTCATGCTCTATGAATTGAGCCAAAAGTTTTAGCTGTCAAGACTTAGTTTACCCTGTTCCAACCCTTAAACCAGAGATAAAATGTCTTGATACAGCGCTGAATGGAACCTGGACATTTGTGATGGCCGCTGAGACACACGCTTTCATGCATTCGCTGGGTTCTGGTTGTAGAGACACACAGGCTTGCTGGTTTGAGAAGAGCTGCTGATAACGGAAGGAATGTGCGGTGTTGCAAGCTATTATCAGCTTACTCGGCTGGTGGTGGCTAGTGGATGTGGAGTATAAACATGCGCCATTGTAGTTCTGTGACAGTAGAACAGAGGCAGTAGTATAATGCATGCATTTTGGTTATTTACAAAGAGAAAATAAACTAGTAAAAGTGCATTAGACTTACAACCAGGAATACAAACGTTTTATAAGTAGGAGAGACACTAATGTTTATTTTTTGATTATTATTTATTATTTATTTATTTATTTATTATTATTATTATATGTTAGTCAACGTATAGGTACACGTTAACGATTTATAGCTTGTTTTAATCAGTTAATTATTGTGTTTACTGTCAATGAATTATGAAACTACCAAAAAAATATGTTATGTCATAGTATATAACGCTATGGCCTAGCGATAAAAAATCCAGCATGGCGACCCATGCTACATTCTTTACAATGCTGACTTGCATTACAAATACACACACTAATACAGCCATTGCAATAACACAGGTTAGCATATGCAAAACTTTTTTTAAAAACAGTTCTTGACCTACATTAGGGTTAAACCTTTTTTATCTAAACCTAAACAAACAATTTTATTGACTGACTTACTTACTTATTGCTGGGCGCCAAAGTCCCTGAAGAAACTTGACGTCCTTTATCACCTGCCTGAACGCTAGGATACTTGTAATTTAAAAAAAAACCACGGCCGCCCTCTTTGCAATTCTACACTGTACACCGCAGTTAAAATCAAAAAATTCATGATCCGGTCAGGAATTGAAGGTGGTGTTGTTTCGAAGAAAAGACAAGCATTATATAAACTTAATCAATAAACCCCTAATGGTTTGGGTGATCGTAAAGATAAAAATTAAATCACACACTTATATACTAGAAGGACAGAAGGAATAGAAATAGGTCTCAATACTCAAAAATGTGGATTGAGGAAGTTGAAAGGCAGTAGAGTCATGAAAGGCAGATAGAAAAGTAAAAGAGGAGAGGCGAGGGTTTCAGATTTTTTTATTAAGCAATGACCAATTCAGTTGGAAATGGAAGAGACTTCCTAGGCCTTGGATACCCTAATAATGTCGGGGTTGGTAGAGAACGAGAGATGACCAAGTGTGGTCGAAAGGAAACAAGACAGAGAGGAGCCTGGACACAAGTCAGTGGAAGCAATGATGGACTCAGTTGGGTCTCTGTGGACATCAACCTACATCCCACTAGATGTGAGTCCCTAGGGTGGAAATAAAGACCTCTTTTGTTTTATATCACTGGCTTAAAGATGGTAACACATGGCATACTGGTCCTAAAGGTATGCAATATTGTATTAGATACTTAGCTAATAATAGTGTGCATGACGCCTTATTATTTTCACTAAGTATAGTACATGGGACTGATGACCATGATTTTGAACCCCCTCAGTAAAACAACAACAAATCATTGCTGTTTCCATGCAGTTGGGGGGATGAGGTGAATTTTCTAAACGTCAAACTGATGTGGTTTTCCACTTCTACTCCAGGTAAATGCAATGAAAATTAAAACATGTTATGTTTGGATCAATTCCATACCTGCATGAAAACATGTACTTAAAATAACAAGTAATGAGCATTCCATGTTAACAATAGTGAGATGGTTGCAAATTGCCAATGTTTAGAGCTCATTAGCGCCTTTTAAGGGTGGCATGGAGTACACTTACTTTAAAAACTAACAAGAGGAGTGTTCCATTTTCCCACAACACCCATCCTGAAAGTGAATATAAATGACTTAAGTCCATAACAACCTCCTTCCCATTCCTACCCTTCAGAGTGAAAGGCACACATTAATACACGCATCACAGTGACAGAGCTTATTTGTAAAATACCTAAATATTTGAGATTTATTTTGAAAATGATCAGAATTTTGTAAAATCCACTAAATTTACTGCAAATTTAGCAAATTCCACCAAATTGCAGTAAAATCCATCAAATGACTACCAGATTTTTGAAATGCCACTGATTTATCAAACAATGGCTTAAACTAGATCAAATTAATATAAAATTACCCCAATTTAGATGAAAATTCACTTAAATTTACCAAACTTACCCAAGTGGTCTACAACCATGAAATTTAACAATTTTTTTTAATTCACTGCATGTACTCAAAAATTCCTTAATATTCCCTTTACAAGTATGTTTTTTGTTTGTTTCGTTTACCGCACTGTCTGGCAAGTACCTCAACATGACATTGTTCTAGGCTAGGACCTACACATTCAACATCATAGTTCAGTTTCATCTCCCATAAACTGCTATATTAAGACTAATTTTCTTAGGTCTTGACTGGCCTTGCAATAAAAATTGACTAACAAAACGTGAGTTATCTATCAGTTTAACATTTTGGCCATTATGTTGGCTTTTGACCAGTGAGTACAGTTGTAGAAAGCTGTTTATGATTTTTTTGAAATTATATACAACAGAGGCTTAAACCTATAAACAAACCGTGTGAGCTTGTTTGTTAAAAAGACATTATACCAGAGACAATTAGGATACTTATGTAAAGCTTACCAAAAATAATGTTGTGTAACAATAAATGCTAGTCAACAAAGATTTATGCAGTACTAAATAAAATCATCATACAATACCTCAGAGCTGTTGTAAAATTATTGATGTGTAACATGTTGCCACTCGCTTGCTGTATTTTTTTTTGCGTGGGGGTGATTAAGAAGAAATGAAATGCAAATGGAACTGAAAAGCAACACAAACAATGAGCGCGCGCGGTGGCTGAGATTCATACCACGACGTACTGTCGGTTATGTCGCTATGTGGAATGTATATCACATATGGTTTACTTGAAGGTTTGGAGATCCCAGTAAATATATTCCTACAATAAATGAACTTGATATGATACTTCTTTGGTGTGAAAATATTTATTATATGATATTTTATGTAAATAATTATGATTTATAAATTTTTTATACATTTACTGTATTCTTATTTAATGTAAGCACTGGAGGCACTATCGACCAAAATACAACACTATGTGAAAATGTATAACACATACTTGAATGTTGTTTTATGGTGTGACAATTCATTCCATTCCTGACCCGGTCGGAGACTGGAAGCAGGCTGTGGATTTTCATTTTTCATTTGCTAACAGGATTTGCCACTGGAATCAATTTACAAATAGTTATTTTAATGACCAACAGAATTTAATGTTAACAAGGCACAGCTCTATTTGTATGTATGTATGTATGTATGTATTCTTTATTGTCAGACAGATAGACTCCACTAGTGACAATATAATAATTAACAATAAAATTTACAATTATAAACAAAACAAAAACAGCAAACAACGTACAAAAATAGCAATACACTAATCTATTATAAATCAGCAACCACAACCATACAGACACGCACTCTAACATCCTATCTCAAGCATTCATTCATGCAATCCCTTTGTACAAGAAACATTACAATAATTATTACAGAAAAAAAAACTATCAACAGTAAACAGAAACAGGCAAAACATAAAATAAAAGATAAGAAGACAAAGTTCAGAAACTAGGGAAAGTAATACAAGAGCGACATTCAAGGATCTAGATAACAGCAAACAAAAAATACATTACTTCATTCACTCGTACATTCAATCAAAAAAATCAATCAACCATTCATTCGACCACATGTTCAATCAATCAACGCAAATAGAAATTAACCCAATATGCAATACACTATTTTACAGCACTTGAGATATCTCTCATAACAGTTAATAGAGAGTCGAAGTGAATATCAGTAGCACTTCTACTCTCCATCAAGCTGTATGTTGACTGCAACCGGATCAGACATGAATTTTTGTGCACATTAATTCTCGATCTGACCCCATCGAACGTGTGCTTCCGTCTGGTGGTTCTCTGAGGGACGTGAAAACCCAAGTCAGCTAGCAACTGATTAGAGTCAATTCCGCCATTAACCAGCTTCCAAAGGAATCTCACGTCACCCACTGTGCGCCGACTGCTAAGTGGAGGAAGACCGTACACGTTGCAATAACTCTCAAACTCAGCTCTATGGTACGGTCGTCCACCCCTGTAACAGAGCCATTTAATAAATCTCTTTTGCACACGTTCGATGGCGTCAATTTTATTACTGTGAAAGGGATTCCAGATCACACTACAGTATTCTAATTTAGGCCGAATGAGTGACTTAAATAATTTGGATAGAGTTATGTCCGAAAAATAATTTAAACAATTTCTTTTTAAAAATCCCAGGATCCGGAAACTTTCACGACATATTTTTGAAATATGTTCATCGAACATTTTGTATAACATGTTACACGTTATACATTATATGCAACTACTGTAAGGCTCGTGATTTTTAATGCCATTAACCCTATATTAAACACTCGGTTTATAATACTGATAACTGCAATGTTACGGAAAAAATTGAAACAAAACAAAAATCTGCATTGAAAAACGAAAAAGTGGTTGAGCAAATATATACTGAATAAAAGTTTATGTTCGACGATGTCGAAATGTAAACATTATGTGTCGGAAAACTGTATCATAATGAGGTTCATTATAACACTATTTTTCATTATGAAACAGTTTCTCCCACCAATCAGAACTCAGGAAACAGTTGTGTGGCCAATTAGATAAGGATACCTTCGCGCATGCGCACAAAATCCAACATATTTCTGTGTTGTCAAGCAAAGTGAATGGTCTCTGCTTCCGGAGTGCCATGACCACGCATGCGCTCTGTTCACTAATAACTGAATTAACTGAATCCCACAGATATTTATGCTAAAACATATAATAAAGTTATAATTATCGTCGAACATAAACAGTCGTATGCAACTCGCCTATAAGGGTAATTAAGACACTCGTATGGAAATTATAAACTCGCATACGCTCGTTTTATAAAGATACTCGTGTCTTAATTATAGCCATTATAGGCTCGTTGCATAATGTACTATTTGTAAACACTGATGTCAAACAAAACTAATTAAATCAATAACGTGTCAGGGTGGCCGAGTGGTTAAGGCGTTTGACTTAAGATCACATTTCCAAATATACAATGTAGCAAGTGTTCGAACCGCCTCCCTGACATACCTATTGCTTGAACATGCAAGAAAACAAAAATATACACAAACTATGTTTATTAATTTAATCAAAATATTTTTATAAGAGATAGCCACACAGAATACAGCTCTTTTTGTTTATCATTTCTTTTAAACATAACACTTGTTGAAAATTATTTTTAGGGGACGGGGGGTGTTGCTACGTTGACCCATCACACAATAATAGCAGCTTTACGAAGTTCATCTTCTATATTTAATAGCTCTTCCTCATAACCAATAAGACCAACCTGTTTACAGGCATGCAAGAGCTGTAGACGTTCGACTAATATATTAGGATCCTTCCATTTGCTATTTTTTATGAATGGTTTCAGAAACTCGGGAAGCCGTTCATCATTATCACCATCATCATGATTATCATCCTCATCATTATAATCGTCTTTATTATGATGATCATCATCATCGTCATCATAACATCTTAATTTCCACCTGTGTCCACGGTCTGTTCAATGGTTTGAGTTGCCTTTGATAGTGTTGAAAGTTTGTTCTTAGAAGTGTTAGAGAGCTTTAACATTGTTATGTTATTATTATCATCACCATTACCATGCTTTTCACCTATCCCACCAACTTCTTCATGGGGTGTGTTGTCTCTGATAGAGTTGAGGGATTTTGAGATGAGGGTGGGTGTCTCAAATTGGATTTTACAGGAGGTGTTAAAGGTTTCTCATTAGGGAACTCGCTAACAGCATGAGTGCGTTGTAGTGTATTAAACTTGAGGTTAATATTATCTTGAGCAGCACTATCTTTTCTTGGACTTGGTTTTTTTCTTTGGTATGGGTTTTCCTTACTTTAAGACTAGCATGATTATTAAGTTTACAATTATGATTGTTTGAAGAAAGTTTGTCTTAAGCATTCCTCTACACTGTTTCGATCGTTTCTTTGAACAGCGCCAAATAACAGTTCCATTTTTATTGCTTCGTTTCACAATATATGCATATACTTTGTAGTATGCATAAGGCTTACCATACCTAGTCACTGATACTTCCATATCAACTGTCAAGCATAAAGTTATCTCTAGTAAAGACAACTTGGTAATAACAACAATAGATTAATGTGGGAGCATATATACATGTAAAAATAGGGAGCAAAGTTGGGGGTAAAAAAGTGTCAGCAAAAAGTGGGAGCAAATGTGGGAGCAAAAATTGGGAGCAAATATGGGATAAAATGTGGAAGCATAGCAAATATAAAAAGTGGGAGCAAACATGCTAACAAATATTTCAATAAATATGCCAGCAAAAGTAAATACACAAGTCAAGATAGTTTAAAGTGCAAAGATAATATGGAACCAAATATGAGAGCAAAAGTGGTGTTTTTTTAAACAACTAGACATAACAAACTTAGTCATAACCTAACCTCACCTAGCCTAACCTAACCGAACCTAACCTAACGTCACCTAACTTCACCTAACCTATCATAACCTAACCCCACTTGGCCATACCTAACCTAACCTCACCTAACCTCACTTTACCTAACCTATCCTAACCTAACCTAACCCAACCCAACTTCACCTAACCTAACCTCATCTAACCTAACCTAACTTCACCTAACCTGACTCAACTTTACCTAACTTATCATAACCTAACCTAGCCTATCTTTACCTAACCTAACTTCACCTAACCTATCCTTTCAACTCTCAGGTCAAAATTAATTTCTGGGCATAGTTGAGTTGGAACCCAAGACCTCAGGGATAGCACCCAAGTATACTAGCCAGTACAGCGCCAGATGTGTAAATTATCATGCAACACAACACAAAAATATAAGTTTCCTGTAGTGTAACTGATGGGCTGACAACCGTAGTTGGGAATTCGAATCCAAGACATCAGGACTTTTGTTTTGAACATATTCAGAAGTATTATTCCATTTATATTTTCTGCTGCTTATAGTTATAAGAGTTGGCATTAATACGGGAGCAAAAAGTGGGAGCAAATGTGGGATCCAGTATGGGAGCCAATTTGGGAGCAAAAGTAGGAGCAAATGTGGGAGCCAATATGAGAGCCAATATGGGAGTGAATGTGGGAGCAAATAAGGGAGCAAATGTGTGAGCAAATCAGCCCACCTCGGATATCACCAGTGAATGCTCTTATCCACCGCTAGGTAGCGGAAACAAACTTTGCGTGTTGTATGTAAATATCTTTCAAAGTTTGACTGCATGCAAAACGTGCTTGTATAACATGTGCATATAATTTTAATATACAATTAACACTAAGTGTAGAACTAATATGTATAGCCTTGTCTAGGGTATAGAGAGAATCCTTCGCAAGAAAAACTGACTAACCCAGGAGTGTCGTCTTAAATCCTATTTTATACGTTGTGATACGTGTAAGGATTTAAGACGACACTCAAAACTCGTTTCATATTCCCTAAGTCCGTTCTTATCAGGAACCATTTTCTGCCAACAGGTGCTTACTGCCTATGGCAAGGCTTTACACTCCTGGGTTAGACAGTCTTTCTTGCTAAGGATTCTCCATATACCCTAGACAAGGCTATACATGTTAGTTCTGAACACTTAGTGTTAATTGTATGTTAAAATTATATGCGCAGCTTATACAAGCACGTTTCGCATGCAGTTAAACTTTGTAAGATAGTTACATACAACACGCAAAGTATGTTTCCGCTACCTAGCGGTGGATATGAGCATTCACTGGCGATATGCGAGGTGGGCTGATTTGCTCGCACATTTGCTCCCATATTTGCTCCCACTTTCCCTCCCATATTGGCTCCCACATTTGCTCCCTCTTTTGCTCCCATATAGGATCCCACATTTGCTCCCACTTTTTGCTCCCATATTAATGCCAACTCTTATAACTATAAGCAGCAGCTTAGGTGAAGTTGGGTTGGGTTAGGTTAGGTTAGGTTAGGTAAAGTTAGGTTAAGTGAGGTTAGGTGAGGTTAGGTTATGTTAGGTCAAGTTGGGTTAGGTTAGGTTAGGTTAGGTTAGGTGAAGTTAGGTTAGGTGAGGTAAGGTTAGGTTAGGTGAGGTGAGGTGAGGTTAGGTTAGGTTAGGTTAGGTTATGACTAAGTTTGTTATGTCTAGTTGTTTTAGAAAAACACCTATTTTGCTCTCATATTTGCTTCCATATTATCTTTGCACTTAAAACTATCCTGACTTGTGTATTTACTTTTGCTGGCATATTTGTTGATATATTTGTTAGCATATTTGCTCCCACTTTTTATATTTGCTATGCTCCCATATTTTATCCCATATTTGCTCCCACTTCTTGCTCCCACATTTGCTCCCACTTTTGCTGACACGTTTTAACCCCCAACTTTGCTCCCACTTTTTGCATGTACATATGCTCCCACATTAAACTATTGTTGTTATTACCAAGTTGTCTTTACTAGAGATTAGTTTATGCTTGACAGTTGATATGGAAGTATCAGTGACTAGGTATGCATACTACAAAGGATATGCATATATTGTGAAACGAAACAATATAAATGGAACTGTTATTTGGCGCTGTTCAAAGCAACGATCGAAACAGTGTCGAGGAATGCTCAAAACAAAAGAATTGGACATACTTTCTTCAAACAATCATAATTGTAAACTTAATAATCATGCTAGTCTAAAAGTAATGAAAACCCATACCAAAGAAAAAAACCAAGTCCAAGAAAAAGATAGTGCTGCTCAAGATAATATTAACCTCAAGTTTAATACACTGCAACGCACGCATGCTGTTAGCGAGTTGCCTAATGAGAAACCTTTAACACCTCCTGTAAAACCCATTTTGAGACACCCACCCTCATCTCAAAATCCCTCAACTCTATCAGAGACAACACACCCCATGAAGAAGTTGGTGGGGAAAGGTGAAAAGCATGGTAATGGTGATAATAATAACATAACCATGTTAAAGCACTCTAACACATCTAAAAAGAAGCTTTCAACACTGTCAAAGGCAACTCAAACCATTGAACAGACTGTGGACACGGGTGGAAATTATGATGCTAATGATGACGATGATGATCATCATCATTATAAAGATGATTATAATGATGAGGATGATAATCATGATAATGGTGATAATGATGAACGCTTCCCGAGTTTTTGAAACCATTCATAAAATAATTTTCAACAAGTGTTATGTTTAAAAGAAATGATAAATAAAAAGAGCTGTACTCTGTGGGTCTATCTCTTATAAATAATACTTTGATAAAATTAATAAAAATAGTTTGTGTATATTTCTTGTTTTCTTGCATGTTCAAGCAATAGTTTTGTCAGGGAAGGGGTTCGATCCCTTGCTTCCTTATATATTTGGAAATTTGATCTTAAGTCAAACGCCTTAACCACTCGGCCACCCTGACAGTTACTGATTTAATTAGTTTTGTTGGACATCAGTGTTTACAAAACTTTTTTTCCAGTATATATTTGCTCAACCACTTTTTGTTTTTTCAATGCAGATTTTTGTTTTGTTACAATTTTTTCCGTAACATTGCAGTTATCAGTATTATAAACTGAGTGTTTAATATAGGGTTAAAGGCATTGAGAAATCACGAGCCTTACAGTAGTTGCATATAATGGATAACATGTAACATGTTATTCAAAATTTTAAATAGAGCTGTGCCTTGTCAACATTAAACTCTGTTGGTCATTAAAGTAACTACTTGTAAAATAATTCCAGTGGCAAATACTGTTAGCAAATAGCATATATTAAATATTGTCAAACCATAGAACAACAACATCGAAATCATTCATTGTAGGAATAGCTTTAATGGGGCCACCAAACCTTTAAATATGTGATATACATTTCCACATAGTGTTGTATTTTGGTCGATAGTGCCTCCAGTGCTTACATTAAATAAGAATACAGTAAACGTATAAAATTTTTATAAATCATAATTATTTACATAAAATATCATTTAATAAATATTTTCACACCATAGAATGACCATTTCAAGATCATTTATTGTAGGAATATATTTACTGGGGTCACCAATCCTTCAAGTAAACCATATGTGATATACATTCCACATAGCTACATAACCAACAGTACGTCGTGGTATGAATCTCAGCCACGGCGCGCGCTCATTGTTTGTGTAGCATTTCAGTTCCATTTGAATTTAATTTCTTCACAATCACCCCCACGCCAAAAAAATATAGCAAGCGAGTGGAAACATGTTAATCATCTATAATTTTACAACAGCTCTGAGGTATTGTATGATGATTTTTTTTAGTACTGCATAACTGTTTGTTGACTAGAATTTATGGTTACACAACATTATTTTTGATAAGCTTTACATAAGTATCCTAATTGTCTCTGGCATAATGTCTTGTTTAACAAACAAGCTCATACGGTTTTGTTTATAGGTTTAAGCCTCTGATGTAGATAATTTCAAAAAATGATAAACAGCTTTCTACAAGTGTACACACTGGTCAATAACCAACATAGTGGCCAAAATGTTTCCCTCATGTTTGGTTAGTCAATTCTTATTGCAAGGCCAGTCAAGACCTATGGAAATTAGTCTAAATGTAGCAGTTTATGGGAGATGAAAATAAACTACGATGTTGAACGTATAGTTCCTAGCCTAGGACAATGCCATGTTGAGGTATTTGCCAGACAGTGCGGTAAACGATTCAAACAAAAACAAAACATGTAAAGGGAAAATTATGGATTTTTTGAGTACAAGTAATGAATTTAAAAAAAAAATCATGGTTTGTAGACCACTTGGGTAAGTTTGGTAAATTTTAGTGAATTTTCATCTATATTCGGGTAATTTTATATTAATTTGAGCTAGTTTAAACCATTATTTGATGAATCAATGGCATTTCAAAAATCTGGTAGTCATTTGATGGATTTTACTGCAATTTGGTGGAATTTGCTAAATTTGCAGTAAATTTAGTGGATTTTACAAAATGCTGGTCAATTTCAAAATAAATCTCAAATATTTAGGTATTTTACAAATAAGCTCTGTCACTGTGATGCGTGTATTAATGTGTGCCTTTCACTCTGAAGGGTAGGAATGGGAAGGAGGTTGTTATGGACTTAAGTTCATAGTCATTTTTATTCACTTTCAGGATGGGTGTTGTGGGAAAAAGGAACACTCCTCTTGTTAGTTTTTCAAGTAAGTGTACTCCATGCCACCTTTACAAGGAACTACTGACCTCTAAGCATTGGCAATTTGCAACCTTCTCACTATTGTTAACATGGAAAGCTCATTACTTGTTATTTTAAGTACATGTTGTCATGTAGGTATGGAATTAATCCAAACATAACATGTTTTAATTTTCATTGCATTTACCTGGAGTAGAAGTGGAACACCATATCAGTTTGACGTTTAGAAAATTCACCTCATCCCCCCCAACTGCATGGAAACAGCAATGATTTGTTGTTGTTTTACTGAGGGGGTTCAAAATCATGGTCATCAGTCCCATGTACTATACTTAGTGAAAATAATAAGGAGTCATGTACACTATTATTAGCTACGTATCTAATACAATATTGCATACCCTTAGGACCAGTATCGCATTATACAGGCATGCCATGTGTTACCATCTTTAAGCCAGTAATTTAAAACAAAAGAGGTCTTTATTTCCACCCCAGGGACTCACATCTAGTGGGATGTAGGTTGATGTCCACAGAGACCCAACTGAGTCCATCATTGCTTCCACTGACTTGTGTCCAGGCTCCTCTCTGTCTTGTTTCCTTTCGACCACACTTGGTCAACTCTTGTTCTCTACCAACCCCGATATTATTAGGGTATCCAAGGCCTAGGAAGTCTCTTCCTTTTCCAACTGAATTGGTCATTGTTTAATAAAAAATCTGAAACCCTCGCCTCTCCTCTTTTACTTTTCTATCTGCCTTTCATGACTCTCCTTCCTTTCAAATTCCTCAATCCACATTTTTGAGTATTGAGACCTATTTTATATCTTCTGCCTTCTAGAATATAAGTGTGTAGTTAGTTTTAGTTATAGTTTCGATTTAATTTTTATCTTTACGATCACCCAAACCATTAGGGGTTTAGTGGTTAAGTTTATATAACGCTTGTCTTTTCGTCGAAACAACACCACCTTCAATTCCTGACCGGATCATGAATTTTTTGATTTTAACTGCGGTGTACAGTGTAGAATTGCAAAGAGGGCGGCCGTGGCTTTTTTTTTTTAAATTACAAGTATCCTAGCGTTCAGGCAGGTGATAAAGGACGTCAAGTTTCTTCAGGGACTGTGGCGCCCAGCAATAAGTAAGTAAGTAAGTAAGTAAGTCAATAAAATTGTTTGTTTAGGTTTAGATAAAAATGTTTAACCCTAATGTAGGTCATGAACTGTTTTAAAAATAAGTTTTGCATATGCTAACCTGTGTTATTGCAATGGCTGTATTAGTGTGTGTATTTGTAATGCAAGTCAGCATTGTCAAGAATGTAGCATGGGTCGCCATGTTGGATTTTTTATATCGCTAGGCCATAGCGTTATATACTATGACAACATTTTTTTTGGTAGGTTCATTATTCATTGACAGTAAACACAATAATTCACTGTTTAAAACATGCTATAAATCGTTAACGTGTACCTATACGTTGACTAACATATAATAATAATAATAATAATAATAATATTAAATAATTTATTAATAATAATTAAATAAATAAACATTATTGTCTCTCCTACTTATAAAACGTTTGTATTCCTGGTTGTAAGTCTAATGCACTTTTACTAGTTTATTTTCTCATTGTAAATAACCAAAATGCATGCATTATACTACTGCCTCTGTTCTACTGTCACAGAACCACAATGGCGCATGTTTATACTCCACATCCACTAGCCACCACCAGCCGAGTAAGCTGATACTAGCTTGCAACACAGCGCATTCCTCCCGTTATCAGCAGGTCTTCCCAAACCAGCAAGCCTGTGTGTCTCTACAACCAGAACCCAGCGAAAGCATGAAAGCGTGTGTCTCAGCGGCCATCACAAAGGTCCAGGTTCCATTCAGGGCAGTATCAAGACATTTTATCTGTGGTGTTAGGGTTGGAACAGGGTACACTAAGTCTTGACAGCTAACACTTTTGGCTCAATTCATAGAGCATGACAAAGGGTTGGCCATCGTCAGTTGTACAACATCTCTTACGAATGTTTACTATTGCAGGTTACTTAATCCACATTAATCCATAATTACCTGACAATAATAATAATAAAAATAATATAGTAATAAAAATATTAATAAAAAATAATAATATTAATAATTAGCAAGCTATCATCCTCGATACACATGTTCATTAAAGCATGGTTTCACAAAACGCATATGCTTTTCAGGTGTTTAATACCTCTTTCCTGTAACATGTTATTTCCTGTTTTAGGCGTCAAATAACCTATCAAGAAAAAGCATATGTCATCATGTATTTTTGAACTATCACACCTAATTTTAGGGTTCTTCGTTTGCAAGGTATAGATTTTTTCAATTTGGGGGTAGTTTTCACCCTCCTTCTATTTTTCATAAAAAAACAAAAAGATCTCAGGTTCAATTATCATTTTTACACGTTTAACTCCCTTTTCCCCCTGTAAAATCGCTATTTTCTGTTTTAGGCTTGAAATGATCAATCCAGGTAAAAGCCTATGTCATGACCAATTTGTTAAGTAAGCCATCACACCTAATTTTACCGATCTTAGTTTCCAAGGTATCAATTTTTCAAATTGTGGGTAGTTTTCACCCCCCCCCCCCCCAGCTATATTTCATCAAAAACAAAAGATCTTAGGTTCATTTATCATTTTTAAGTGTTTAACACTTTTTTCCCCATAACATGACTATTTACTGTTTTAGGGGTGACATGACCAATCGAGGTAGAAGCCTATGTTATCACTTATTTTTAAAGCTATCACGCCTAATTTTAGGGTTCTTAGTTTCCAAGATATTGATTTTTCAATTTTGGGGGAAAGTTTGACCCTCCAAATGGGGACGACGCCCAAAGTGCTAGGACCCCTCATACAAGACCCTAACATGATTGGTTTGCGAGATATTAACAAAAGTGTAGTTAGGCCCATTTGTCAAAAAATGAATCATACATTCAAAAACGGGGCGTCACCGCATGGGCCAGGATGCTGCCTATGGCAAAATCCCATCGGGGGTTCAGAAAATATTAACAAAAGTGTAGTTAGTTCCTTTTGGCAAAAGCCATCGGAGTGCATAGATACAAAAAAACATTATTTACCCCCTGGGTAAGGGTAGTTTTTATTTTGAGGTGGACATCCCACGTCCATAGAAGAGGGGAGTTAACCACGAGTCCTACGACACCCCATATGTTTAAATCCGATTATTTGTTAGCGATATACTAAAAAGCGGATGACCTATTAGTTTTTATGGTTCTTAATAAATATATAATAAAACTCATATATAAATAATGATTTTAAAAACCCGCTCTCTTACAAAAGCCCACTCCAAGTGCGCATGTATACAAAAAATTACTATTTCACCCCCGGGTAAGGGTAGTTTTTATCTGGGGGTGGATATACTCCGTCCAGAGAAAAGGGGAGTTCACCATGAGTCCTAGTACACCCCATATGTTTAAATCCGATTATTGGTTAGCGAGATACTGAAAAGCGGATGACCTATTAGTTTTTTGGTTCATAATAAATATTAAAAAAACTCATTTATAAATAACAAGCTGTACCCGGCATGCGTCGCAATGCCAATCAAAGAAAGTGCTGGCGTTTTAATTTTGTTATTTTAAAGTGCGTTTGCATACACAATATGTTTTCGATTTCCGTTAACTACCTCTAATATATCATAAAATGGATTTACTAATTTAGAAACATTCGTGGGAGCGTGCACAACAATTCACCGAAGTTTGATCGCAATCGATGAATGGTATACGAACGCTTACGGGATTTTGTTGAAACACTTTGCACGTCTTAACTCAATTGTTGCATCTACGCGTGCGCCACCTATTGTGAAATGGATTTACTAAGTCGAAAACCTTTCCTGGCGTGTACACAACAACTAATCAAAGTTTCATCGCAATCGGATGAATGGTATATGACCACATACGGGATTTTGTTTAAACTATTCATGGGCTGTCACACATTTTTTGCATCTACTCGTGCGCTACCTACTGTGACATGGATTTACTAAGTTAGAAATGTTCACATACGTGTACACAACAACTCATCAAAGTTTGATCGCAATCGATGTATGGTATATGAACGCATAGGGGAGTTTGTTGAAACACTTCGCGCGTCGTCACTCATTTGTTGAATCTACTCGTGCGTTACCTATAGTAAAATTCATGTACTAAGCCAGAAACCTTCCTGGAGTGTACGCAACAATTCACCAAAGTTTCATCGCAATCGGATGAATGGTATATGAACGCATACAGAACTTTGTTGAAACGATTCGCGCGAAATCACTCATATGTTCAATCTACACGTACGCTAACTATTGTAAAATGCATGTACTAAGCCAGAAGCCTTTCATGGCGTCTACACAACATCTCACCTAAGTTTCATCGCTATCGGACGAATGGTATATGACCGCATACGAGACTTTATTGAAACGCTTCGCGCGTCGTTGCTCATTTGTTGATTCTACTCCTGCGCTGCCTATCGTAAAATGGATTTGCTAAGTCAGTCACCTTTCCTGGAGTGTACACAACATCTCACCCTAGTTCATCGCTATATGACGAATGGTATATGAACGCATATGGGAGTTTACAGAAACGCTTCGCACGTCGTCGCTCATTTGTTGTATCTACACGTGCGCTACCAATTATAAATGGAATTTCTAAGCCAGAAACCTTCCTTGGAGTGTACTCAACATCTCACCCAAGTTTCATCGTAATCGAATGAATAGTATGTGAATGCATTCGGTACTTATTGAAACCCTTCGCGCGTCGTCACTCAATTGTTGAATCTACTCGTGCGCTACCTATTGTAAAATGGATTAACTAAGCCAGAAACCTTCCCTGGAGTGTACTCAACATCTCACCTAAGTTTCAACGTAATCGAATGAATGATATGTGAACGCATACGGGACTTTATTGAAACACTCCGCGCGTCGTCGCTCATTTGTTGAATCTACACGTGCGCTACCTATTGAGACCGTTTAGTTGATGTCAACAACCACGATGACTCAACTAACGACACATAAATCAAATAAAAAGTACCGTGAGGATCAGGTGACCTTCCATAAAGGATAAAGCGGCACGAGAGTCCGTAGTCCACAGGGATCGTGGTACATGGAGACGATGGTCATAGACCGCCTAAGGAAAGGTTCACCTTAAAACTAGACTGAGAAAATAAACATCCAGACTCATGTAAAACCCCGTGAAAATTTATTAAAATTCACAAGCCCCTAGCCTAGTTCGGAGGGTTATAATCGGCTAGTCCGCAAATTAATAAATAAACAAAGATAAAGAACAGGTCCCCTACCTGAGAAGTTACTGAAAACCCTCGCGAAAGATCTAACTCACAATGATAAAGCAACAACAGCAACGCTAGGAATATGGTACGACGCAAGTCCCTAGTTCAAGTTACAAGATCAAGCTAATATCTGAATTTACATTTAACAGGGTAGCAAAACAAATCTAGGTTAGGATGGTACCATTTCGACATTTAAATTTAACATTAATTCAACTAGCTAAGTCCTATCAATTAACAAAATTTACGGCGATGACGTCCGTAAAAGAACACAATTACATCCAAAAGCTAAGTGTACAGCCATGAAAAACAAACAATTTAATTATGCTTAATAACTATGTGCTAACAGCACACAATAAAGTAACATGTAGGGTTTAATACACTTGACATCATAAATTAATAACGAAATAGACACAGTAGTTTTATTAAATATTCCTGCCTACACCTTGGTTTACTCTTTGTAAACCATAGTCATCTAATGTGTATAGTTACGGTGACGAATGCGCAGTTGAGACCACGTCTGACATCGCATGGCCTGAGCTCCACAAGCTACGAACTCTAGGTTCGTGCATGCTTCAGGTCGCTACAAAAATGTCAACTGTCCTAGTCATTTCCTCACAAGGAAATTATCTTCAACTGCACGGCTATGTCAACAGTTCCAGAATGCAAAGAACAAAGTTAGATAGAAAGAATCGTTAGTTAGGCTTGTTTTACAATAATTATGCGTCTTATTATTAGGATGTCGGTTTATAGGTTTATCGTAGGTTTATGGCGAATAACATTGACAATAGCCTGGGCACGGAGTGTCTCCAACTGAGATCATTCTCCACCAAAAAGCCTCGACTTAACAGTCGGAATATAATCAACGAGTATAACAACTCGGACACACAATAACACGGGTTACCAGCGGCGCTAAGCTCGCGTTCAATAACTCTGGGATAGGCCTGTACAACAGTTACCTTCCATTAACGTCTGGTCAACGGGATCATCCCCGGACAAAGCATACAATAACATCCTGCTATAACAGGGTAGACTTCACCATCCTATAGAAAACCTTACATAACTGTTCCTGTCATACGACAATACACGCAACAGAGCGTTAAACTAACAAAAACCTATCCATAAAACAAGTGATCAAATACAAGAGTGGAAACTGATTTCCATAAGCAAAATAGCAATGATAGGAAAAGCGAATACAAATTGTACTCTGTCCTCGTCTATAGTAGTTTTGTCTCACAATGAAGCAGGCGTGCTCTAGGTCACTGGGTTACATAACCAGTTTATTCAAGGCCGGCGATTTAATCAATACAAAACCTGCACTTCGCCGGTTCATAAAAAATTTTACCATGGGTTACGGATCTCTACAGAATCCGTGTATCAAACGCACGCTATAAATCTGAGTATATTAATACAATTCCGTCTTTCTACCAAAGACGTCTAAATGAAAGTAAACTTACAATAACTGAAGCTCTTTGCTTTAAAAATGCAACTCAGTAGTTGATAGAACATCAAATAAAAAACGTGTCTCACACGACACAAGAAAAATATGATAAATGTGGCACAGATTCACACACTAGATCTGCTTAATGATACGTTGGGAACCGCGTTCGATGCTAGGCAACGAAACATTCCTTCTAGTTGTTAGGTTCAAACATGACCAAGAATAGCTTCTGAGCTTATTCAAAATGAAATATAATGCATTTACAAACTGGTAGTTACTGTCGACTACCTAAATGATACGACCGTTCTAACGACAGTCAGGGGTGTAACAAAGGATGGCTGCGAAGAATGCAGTCAATTAATAACCAAGGCATCTGATTGCCATAACTACAGTCAGCAAAGACTTGAAAATTACCCCAAGTAGGGTTGAACAAAACAGCCTCAAAATGACTACGATCAGGTTCAGCAAAAAGGTAGGCATTGACGTTCCACGACGTTCACCAAGCTGCACCAGGGCTGACCAAAATGTCTGACCCCAAGGGTGTCTCACTCTAAACTGAAATAAATGACATCTAACTAATCTAGTTACATCCCTACCTAGAAAAATGGCTGACACTGAGTGTGGTTGATTCACAAACTACATTAAAACTACTATACCACCAGAAACTAGAACAAAGAAGGGGTGTGACAAAAACTCACGAAATGGAGGAGCTCTCACTCAGCTCTCTATTCCACAACAAGGGTTGTACATAAACCTCTCTGGCTCTCTGGATCGGTATCCTCCTCATCAGGATTCCCATCTGGACTCCCCCAAAGACCAGGGTTCGATTTGTCCCTGTCGACATCTTCGTGGATATGCCTGGAAATGGCATTTTGGCTCTTTCCCTCTCGTTCATCGTTCTGGAAGTTCCACCATCATGCGGGTCCCTGTAGAAACGTCACCCCCCCCATACTGGGATGGTATTAGCCCATGGTGACTGCTTCAACCATGGTGAAGAAAAGTCCAATCACGTGGGTAGCGAAATAAATTGCGTGATTATTCATCCTCTCACTTCCAAAATTATAATGTCCGTCGTGACTATTATAGGCTTCAATTATAAAATACGACACAGCCTTAATCTTGCAGATGTGGATTAGCATGTGAGCTAACACTATTTTATAATGCTGCACGTGCTAGTGACGCTACTTTTGTATCACGCAGCATCCGTGAATTATACGACGTTTCAAAGATGAAATTTCCACTTTAGCAATTTAAATATCTCATACTATTATAATCACACTTATTCAGGATAATTGTAACACTATTACCTGTATATTTCCACTAGGCATCTGCCCTCCACATACACGTGGGTAATATGTGATGTCACAGCAATGTTGTGCAATACACTATACTTGCCAATAATTATTTCCCAAGCTTCTTATTTAATTCACTGGACTTCATCGACAGTGGATATTAGTATTTGCTTGCTCGATGGCACCTTATAATCACTTTTAACGCTAAACAGCGGATATTCTTCTACGTCTCGTAGGACAAATGTAATTCCACGCCTACACAAGGCGGATTCTCAAGACGCAGTGCTCTGGTACTGGGTGTCTCTAGAAAGTAGGTCGTCAAAACGAAAACGTTGAGCGACTACTTACGTTCCTTTTTGCGTATCTGCAAGGGTATTACCTTACCTAAAGTAAAAATAAACATTCTCCAAAATGTTTTAATAATGCAGCATGACGAAATGGAATATTCTGAGTCTCGTAGGAAAGATAAAAATAATTAATAAGACCTCAGATAATAATTAGCAGTTTACACCAAAGTCAAAAGTGCGATTCACCGCTACTTCAAAGTATCGCGTGATCTCTCAGCTTCACGTGGCTTCCTGGGTGTGTTCAAAAGTACAACATCCCATCATAAATGCTCTGTCATAAAAAATATCACATGAACCATAGCTCAGCGGGTTCACTATATTAAAATGGATTTACTAAGCCAGAAACCTTCCATGGAGTATACTCAACATCTCAACCAAGTTTCATCGTAATCGAATGAATGGTACGTAAACGCATAGGAGACATACACACACACACACACACACACACACCCACAGACAAACTATCTCGTACATTGATTTTTATATATTTATATTTATACAAGCTGACCCGGCAGACGTTGTCCTGCCAATCAAAGAAAGTGTTGTAACTTTGTTTCTTGAAGTGCTTTTGGATACACAATATTTTTTTCAATTTCTGTTAACTGCCTCTAAACTATCGTGAATTGAATAAACTAATTTAGAAACATTCGTTGGAGCGTGCGCAACAACTCTCCAAAGTTTCATCGCAAACGGATAAATGGCATTTAACGCATACGGGATTTGGTTTAAATGATTCGTGCGCTGTCACACATTTGTTGAATCTACTCGTGCTCTACCAACTGTGAAATGGATTTACTAAGTTAGAAAGCTTCACGTATGTGTACACAACAACTCATCAAAGTGTCATCGCAATCGATGAATAGTATATGAACGCATACAGGATTTTGTTGGAACGCTTCGCGCGTCGTCACTCATTTCTTACATCTACTCGTGCGCTACCAATATTGTAAAATGGATTTACCAAATTGAACACCTTCCCTGGCGTGTACACAACAACTCATCAAAGTTTCATCGGAATCGGATGAATGGCATATGAACACATAAGTGATTTTCTTTAAACGATTCGCATGCCGTCACTAATTTGTTGAATCTACTCATGCGCAACCTATTGTAAAGTAGATTTACTAAGCCTGAAACATTCTCTGGCGTGTACTCAATGATTCACCAAGGTTTGATCGCAATCGGATGAGTGATATATGACCGCATACGGGACATTGTGGAAACGATTCGCGCGCCGTCGATCATTTGTTGAATCTACTCGTGCGCTACTTATTAAAAACTGGATTTACTAAGACAGAAACATTTCCTGGAGTGTACACAACAATTCGCCAAAGTTTCATCGCAATCTGATAAATTGTATATGGCCGCATACGGTACTTTGTTGAAATGATTCGCGTGCCGTCACACATTTGTTGAATCTACTCGTGCGCTACTTATTGTAAAATTGATTTATTAAGCCAGAAACCTTCCGTAGGGTGTACACAACATCTCACCCAAGTTTCATCGTAATCGGACGATTTGTATTTGAACGCATACGGGACCTTATTGAAACGCTTCGTACGTCGTCGCTCATTTGTTGAATCTACTCGTGCGAAACCTCCTGTGAAATGTATTTACTAAGTTAGAAACCCTCACGTAAGTGTACACAACATCTCTCCCAAGTTTCATTGCAATCGGATGAATGGTATATGAACGCATACGGGACTTTGATTAAAAGTTCGTGCGTCGTTGCTCATTTGTTGAATCTACTCGTGAGCTACCCATTGTAAAATGGATTTACTAAGTTAGAAACCCTCATGTAAGTGTACGCAACATCTCACCCAAGTTTCATCGCTATCGGACGAATGGTATTTGAACGCATACGGGACTTTGTTGAAACGCTTCGCACGTCGCCACTCATTTGTTGAATCTACTCGTGCGCAACCACCTGTGAAATGGATTACCAAGTTAGAAGCCTTCACTTAAGTGTACACAACAACTCATCAAAGTTTCATCTCAATCTATGAATGGAATATAAACTAAACGGGATTTTGTTGAAACGCTTCGCGCGTCGTCACTCATTTGTTGAATCTAGTCGTGCGCTACCTAATGTGAAATTGATTTACTAAGCCAGGAGCCTTCCCTGGAGTGTACACAACATCTCACCCAAGTTTCATCGCTATCGGACGAATGGTATTTGAACGCATACGGGAAATTTTTGAAACGCTGCGCGCGTCGTCGCTCATTTTTTGAATCTATTCGTGCGCTATCTATTGTAAAATGGATTTACTAAGCCAAACACCTTCCCTGGAGCTCACTCAACATATCACCCAAGTTTCATGGCAATCGGATGAATGGTATATGAACGCATACGGGACTTTGAAACGCTCTAACGTGCAGAGACAAACAGTAGAATTCGACAACACTGCCACCTTTGGAATAATACACAACTTTTCGCCACGGGCGGAGTGTATGTTATGGCGGTAGTTGCACAGGTTGCAACCAGGTGGCTCTAACGTGCAGAGACAAACCGTCCAAAGACATCAGCTTTCACGAAGGCCAAGGCTAGTGGTTTCCATGACGACTGTTTTTGACTGTATATTGTGGTTCTAAAATTGCATGTAAATTGTGGTTCTAAAATTGTGTTCATTCCACCTACCGGGTCAGATTGTGAATCTAAACCATACATGGACCCACCCTAATATACATACAAATTCCATCAAAATCGGTTCAGTCGTTTAGGAGGAGTTCAGTCACATACACACGTGTCGAAGAATTATATATATAAAGATTTATATTTATATTTATATTTATACTTTAACTTATACTTACACTTATACTTATATTTGTATTTATACTTATACATATACTTATACTTATATTTATACTAATACAAGCTGTACCCGGCATGCGTTGCAATGCAAATCAAAGAAAGTGTTGGCGTTGCAATTCTGTTTCTTGAAGTGCTTTTGGATACACAACATGTTTTTCAATTTCCGTTAACTGCCTCTAAGCTATCGTAAAAAGGATTTTCTAATTTAGAACCATTCGTGGGAGCGTGCAGAACAACTTTCAAAAGTTTCATCGCAATCGGATGAATGGCATATGAACGTATACGGGATTCTGTTTGAACGATTCGTGCGCTGTCATTCATTTGTTGATTCCACTCGTACGCTACCTATTGAGAAATGGATTTACCAAGTCGAAACCCTACCCTGGCTTGTACACAATAACTCACCAAGGTTTCATCACAATCGAAGAAGGTTGTATGAACGAATAGGGGATTTTGTTGAAATAATTCGCGCGTCGTCACCCATTTGTTGCATACACTTGTGCGCTACCTATTGTGAAATGGATTTACTAAGTCGAAACCCTTCCCTGGCGTGTACACAATAACTCTTCAATGTTTCAACGCAATCGGATGTTTGGTATATGCAAGGATACGGGGTTTAGTTTAAACGATTCGTGCGCTGTCACTCATTTGTTGAATCTACTCGTGCGCTACCTATTGATAAATGTATTACTAAGTCGAAGCCCTTCCCTGGCGTGTACACAATAACTCATCAATGTTTCATCGCAATCGAAGAAGGTTATATGAACGCAATAAGGGATTTTGTTGAAACGCTTCGCGCGTCGTCATCCATTTGTTGCATCTACTCTTGGGCTACATATTGTGAAATGGATTTACTAAGTCGAAACCCTTCCCTAGCGGGTAAACAATAACTGATCAATGTTTCATCGCAATCGGATGAATAGTATATGAATGCATACCGGATTTTGTTCAAACGATTCGCGCCCCGTCACTCATTTGTTGAATCTACTAGTGCGCTACCTACTGTAAAATGTATTTACTAAGTTAGAAACCGTCACGTAAGTGTCCACAACATCTCACCCAAGTTTCATCGCTATCGGACTAATGGGATATGAAGACATAGGGGACTGTATTGAAACGCTCCGAGTGTCGTCGTTCATTTGTCGAATCTACTCGTGTGCTACCTACTGTGAAATGTATTTACTAAGCCAGAAACCTTCCTTGGAGTGTCCACCATATTTCACCCAAGTTTCACCGCTAAGGGCAGAATGGTATATGACCTTATACGGGACTTTGTTGAAACGCTTCGCGCGTCGTCCCTCATTTGTTGAATCGACTTGTGCGCTGCATATTGTATAGGGGATTTACTAAGCCAGAAATTTTCCATGACGTGTACACAACATCTCACCCAAGTTTCATGGCTACGGACGAATGGTACATGTATGCATTCGGGACTTGGTTGAAAAGCTTCGCGTGTCGTCGCTCATTTGTTGATTCTACTCTTGCGCTACATATTGTAATACGGATGTACTCAGCCAGAAACCTTCCCTGGAGTGTACACAACATCTCACCCAAGTTTCATCGCAATCGGATGAATGGTATGTGAACGTATACGGGACGTTGTCGAAACGCTTCGCGCGTAGCCACTCATTTGTTGAACATAAACGTGGGCTTCGTATTGTAAAATGGATTTACTTAGCCAGAAACCTTTCCTGGAGTGTACACAACAATTCACCAAACATTTATCACTATCAGACGAATGGTATATGACTTTATACGGGACTTTGTTGAAACGCTTCGCGTGTCATCGCTCATTTGCTGAATCTACTGGTGCGCTACCTATTGTAAAATGTATGTACTGCCCCCGTAATTGAATTATATAGAGATCACAGTGGCTATTTTGGAAATTATAAAGAAAGTTATGGCTGTCATAGTTATGACGTGGGTAGTCATGACGTAAGCACGGATGACGCAGACGTTATGCCAGCAGGTTACTTGAGCTGAGATTCTCAGTGACGTCAGCATTTATTCGAGAAAGATCCGAGATCTACGACGCAGTCGCAGGAAACGTGGAATTCTGCTGAGGAAGAAGTTATGCTATTGGAGGGGAGGCTTGAACCAATGAACGATAGTCTGAAGGAAGACGGAGATTGCTGAAACTATGGTATTTTTATTACTTTTTGGAATGCAGAATTGTGGAAATCCATTTGCAGTAGAGGCATTGATCTGGAATTTTGGTGAAATTTATTTTCAGTTTTTGAATTTTGAAAATCCGTCATGTATTGACGAAGTTGGAACTTCTAGCGATGACGCAGTAACACACAATGGAAGGGATGGATACGCCCCTCATGAAGTTCATAAAAGGCCTTGCGCAGAAGAGAGGAGCCTCACTCATTCTCAATCGTCAGATCTCTAATAGTTATTTCAGTGAAACGTCGAGTGAGATTATTAGTAAGAGTCGTCTTTATAACGCGTGGTGAACCCACTGCATTAAAACGAGAGTCGAGCTTACAAGCAGTGCAAGTTTACTGTGAGTAAATCTAGGTGAAGTTGAAACGCACATTATAACGCGTCTACAAGATTAGCTGTGAACAGTTAGCGGTCGCCTATAAGCTAATTCTCTTGTGCAATGCTACAGTAAGGAGTGTAGAAAAGTTGAACAATTTCGAGTAATTATTTTGGAAGTTATTGACAATTTTAGACGACTGACAAAAGTGATTTTCTCGCTACATGAGAAGCGCTTTGCATCGCCAGAATCTACGCCACGGCTGACACGGCTAGTGAAATAGGGAGACTTCAGATTGCTTTTGTGACACAACGCTACAGTATTATGGAGCAGTTTAATATGGCAGTTTGTTCTTCTATTACCATAACCGAAGAGAAGATGGAAGGCTAAAGGACTTTATGCAATTGGGACATATTTCAACGGAGTAAGATAGCAACATGGAACTTCGCTAATTGCTATTCCACACAATCGAACATGTGGTGAACAAACATCTACACCCATGTTTCGTGGTTCAACGCTGAATACTATCAAACAGCAATGGAAATGATTTCATACTTTCTGAATATGAATATTTCTTCGGAAATTTCTACAAAAACTTCATGGCGATTTTCTACTGGAACTTCAGGGATTTTAAAGAGAGGTCAGGGTTGTCCCGACTCACAAAGAAGATTATTGCCGGAAGGATGTCTTACGTCTTCACGGGGCAGTGCAATTTCCGGAGAAGGAAGCAGTTCGATTCTCCGAGGGTGCTGTTTCTTGTTTCGAGGATGGAGCTCAGCTTTAACTTGATGAAATGGATCCATCAACAGTCTTCTTTGGGGAATTTTCCTCTGGAACGTCAATCGGCAGATAAGGTAGTCGTGAACGTTTATTGTATTTGAGTTTCTTAGCAATATTTGAGCAACCATTTTCCCATATTTTTGTCCTCATGTATTTTGCCCAATATTCTTGTTTGAGATTCCTATTCTCAGTACACCTTGTTGAGTTATGCCTTTTTCGACGTTTTATTAAGACATTGTTATGTCATGGGCATAGTTAAACGATTTTGGATCAGTTGAGACTGATATTTAGATTTTTCAGTAATTGGCTTATTTTTGTAGTCACGATTTGACTGTAAGTTAATGATTTTTATGGCAGATTTAAATTCAGACAGCGTGTCACTTTATTAAAGTAATTCTACCCCAGTTTAATTACTTTGACCAATTTTCTGTCATCATCAAGAAGGAAGAACATTTAAATGATTTTAGAGCGTTAAAATCCATTACGTTGTCGACGATCTTGGAAATACTAGTCGTTATTTGAATTGATTGCAAAACAGACATTTATCGTCAGTTATGAACGATCATTGCATCATAGACCATTTTGTGAAAGATGAACTTTAATTATGAATTATTGAATGCATTTAAGTCATAAACTTTTGTTAGGAGTTTTTTCTCATTTAGAGATTTATATAATGATGTTTGCATTCCCAGTCTAATTGGATTCTATTCGACTATTTTGCAGCTTAGTCGCACTTTGTTTGATGATAGTATTTTTATACTACAATTCTTTGAAGATGTTAATCTTAAATTTTGATAGACCAGACAGGCGTATATAAGCGTATTCACTATTAAATTTGTTTGTGATTGGCAAATTTTTCCTTCAATTCGATTCATGAATGAAATCCACGAAGGTTAAATGACAACAGTTTTGAAACAATTAATGATTATAAGAATTTTTAAGTGGAACTATGAATGTATAATCGATAGTGCAGCGGACATGTTGAAAGTCGCTGATGTATAATGCCCTTAAATAAATGAAGGAGATTCCCACAGTAATTAATGATGATAAAGATTGTGTTAGTGGAGGTTTTTGTAAATTCTGTGGAAGATTTTGATGCCGTATATTTTAATATATGATGAATTTTGGGTCTATTTTTAATGCAGTTTTGTGCATTATTTTGTAAGCGAATTATTTTCCGCTAGAGTGTATTGTCATAGTTCGTTGAAAATTAATCAAGTGAATTTGCTGTTATAATTAACAAGAGTTTTGAAAGAATTTGAGATAAGATTTTGAATGAAGATTACCGTCACAAATAATTATAATTATTACAACCTTTATTAAATCAGATTGTGACATTTACATGTATAACTAACCTTCATTGGTCGATTATATGGAAACGATTATGAATTTACCAACCGGATGAACATGTGGTTCAATGTATTTCTTAAATTAATAATTTAAATAATTTAAATGTTGATATTGTAAATAATAATGTATATATCTTTGACAATAATGTGGAACGAAAGTAATGTTAAAGGCGTGTTTAAAATTTTTGTAATTATCTTCGACAATATTATAAACAATTTCTAATTGTTATAAATAATTTATGTGATTTTGTTATAAACATTTAAGAGTGTGTTTTATGCTCTAAACTATGCTTATTAAACATTTGGATGATAACTTAACAAGTTTAGGGATTGTCAGAATAATCCAGTGGTATGTGAGTTAAGCATTTGAAAGATTTGCGTCAATACATATGAGTTGTCTTGCAGACATTTAAAAGCTTTGAGAGGAAGCGGAATTCTTACGCAGTGTGGCGTGACGAGTGAGCCCCATTTGACAGGCATGCGTCAGGTTGAAGAGTAGACCAGCCGGCCAGACATCTGGTTATCAGCGGGCGAGGTCGATACTCTGGCCTTGCGCCTATTAATACAAGTGTCATGTTTATTAAAAGAAACCAAATGCTCTATATATGTCTCATCCTGACTTCCTCATCCAATCCAAATGTGTTTTGAATGTTACGTTATTTGAGCTCGTGGGAGCTAACATATTGTTTGATAACTTTGCAAGTCCTTTAGGAGGACATAGTCAGATTGACATGGGCTACTGATAGCCACATTTATTTTGTTGAGTTTGTTAAAGTCATACCCTTTATATGAAATAAAGCTTTTGTACAGTTCAAAGTTCTTGCCTTCGGTTTGGTTCATTTTTAAATGTCATGGTGAAGGTTATTGTGGGAGCATACTTTAGAGATCCTGTTGTCAACCCAATCCCCGAGATAATTTTTAAGAGGTAAGTAGAAGTAAGTATGAACCCCCGTCTATTTTGGTGTGTTCCACAATAATTTTCTTGGTAACTTCCGTGCTTAAACCTCGGTAGTATCTGTCAGTGCCATTTTCATTGATGTAGCTGAGCCGGTGCGATTGATTGTTGGCAATCCGATTGAGGGGGCGGATATCTGACAGCCTACTATCCGGGTAAACGGGGACAGAAGGATTGGCGCAGTCAACGTGGGGCATGTTCAACAACACTGGATTACCAGGTTGAACAATAGAAGGATTGGCGAACCTATAACGTGGGGCTGAGTCAACAGTAGGATTGGCAAACCTAAAACGTGTGGTTCGATTAGACTCAAATAAAGAGGTTGATTCTTTGTTCGATGTCTAGGCCAATTGTAGAATTTAAGAGTGTGATTATATAGGAATTAAATGTTGCATTGTATTAGGTAAATTACACTCAGAAAAGATCAGATCTTATACGACTTGAGAAAGGTTAATTAGGCTGGAAACTTAGGAAAATCGCCTATGATCTGGAATCTTATTTTATTTGACCGGCTTATGACATTTTAGTCATATTAAAGATAAAATTAAATTATTTGGATTGTAAATGTAAATTATTTTTGTTAGGATATTTTAAAATGGGCCAGGAAAATTTGAACATGTGCTTGAGTTTGTTTCAACATGAAGTGTCTTCGAAAGTTAATTATAAGGTAGTTATAAGTTAGATTTAAGACAGAAAATTGATCAAATTTATATATGGTGAAAAGTGTTGCTCAAATGTTGTTATTTTGCTCTTTTGATGTATGTCCCTACAGCAGTCCAATTTTTGAATAATATTGTAATGGCAGATGAAAGTTTGAAGATGATGTTAGCGGAGATGTCTGCTAACATGAATAGTAAAATGAAGCAGATGATGGAGGAGAATGCTAGTAATTTGTCTGCTAACTTGAAAGCAAGCATGAATAGTAATATGAAGCAGATGCTGAATGAAAGTATGAAGGAGATGGAAGCTAGGAATACTAGTCGAATGGAGCAGAATGCTAGTAATTTGAAAGCTAGCATGGATGAAAGTTTGAAGGGTCTTCAGACCAGTTCTGCTAACTTAGAGGATAATATGTCGCGTTTACAGATTAATACCCAAGGAATCGAGAATGCTGTAACTGACATGCGCTCAGACATGTCCAATGTTAAAATTGATGTTGCTAATGTGCATAAAAATCTTACAATGTTGAATCTAGATGTAGCTAATGTCCGAAGTGATATTTCTTGTGCTAGGGCTGAGGTAGTTGTTGTTAAAAATGATGTTGCGACTGTCCAAGACAAGGTTGAGGAAGTCCAAAGAGGAATCCAAAATGTTAGAACTGATGTATCCAATGTTCAGGTTGATATTAATAACATTCATTCGGATGTAAACGAGATGCAAAGTGACATAAATAAAATTCAAGTAGAGGTCAACACAGTTTTCGTAGATGTTGCTAAAGTCCAAACTGATGTAAACAAAGTCAGAGAAGAAATAGAAAATTTGAAAACCCTTTGTACACGTAATATAAGTGCATTAACGACTAGATTAGTTGATGAGTCAGTTAGAACGACAACGGCTTTAGCAGGTTTAAAGTATGATGTAGAGGTCATGAGAACCCAAGTATTAGACCATAATAAAGTATTGAAAGAGGATATCGAAATAGACATAGCAGACATGTTAACGGCAAATGTAGCAGTATGGAAAGACGAGTGGAATAGGTCAAGTGGGGAACATGTAACCCAAATTCAGGAACGTATTGAAAGAAAACTTGCCAGTACTCAAATTGATATTAACAATGAAGTAGTACAGATTAGGAAAGATTTAAGCGTCAGGATGGATTCGCTATCCGAAAGACAAGTTGATGATAGAACACAATTAGATCGGGATGTGCAAACATTAAAATCTGCATTAGAGGAAAAGATTCATAAAGTGGTCTCTGATGTGAATGAAACGACGAGCAAACTGCAGAATTTGAAGTTAGGAGAAGCTAGTTTGATGGAGACCTACAAAGAAGAGTTAATCAAGAAAGTCTTAACGGAGATTACTGACAAGGATACAGTAGGCTTGGCTTGCGAAACCAATAGGAATTATGCCAGAAGATATAACCTAGATCCAGAAGAGAGAAACGTGACTCCTGAAGAACGTATATCCAGATTCAGGGAGGAAGATGACGAGAGGAATATGGAACCTGAGTGGAACTATCGAGATAGTGGGAAAAACTACCCGGATTCATATCCGAGGAACGTGACGGTCATCAGGAATTTTGAAGACAAACCGCAAAAATTCAGTAACACTGATAGTTTGACACCTATAGAATATGTAAGGAACCTCAAAGATTATTTCATCGAAGCTCACATTCCCAGAGAGAGAGAGAGATGAAGATAGTGGAGAGATTTTTGATTGGAGGACCCCTCGAATGGTTTTGCGCATTTAGATACACATTCAGTAACTTTGACGAGTTTGCAGAGGCATTAATCAAACGATTTTGGTCCATAGAAGCGCAGAATTCGTTAAGAGCGGAGGTGTATTCAAGAAAATACTCAGGTACTCTTCCAACACGGTACGCTGATTTCTTTACGAGTCAATTATCCCGCTTGAGATTTTTGCAACCCCCATTGTCAACGGAGCAACTGATTGATGCGATTTCTCGTATGCTACCTGTGGAGGTGAGGAGACTAATTATTTCGTCAAACATCAGGGATTTAACCAGCATGGATGAATTACTGAGGAGGTTAGACTACACAAGTCCAATGCCTAACGTGGTACAGAAAGGTCAAAGGCATGACTTCAAAGAAATAAATACTGTATATAAGGACCAAGTCCAACAAACTGACAAGCCAGATGAGGAGAAAACTGACAATGTAGGTCCTCACAGGAATAATCAGTTTCGAAATAACAGATCGCAAGGTTACCGACCGTATCAACAGAGAAGAGGCTGGAAATATAACCGAGGAAATTACAACAATGGAAGAGGCAGATATTACAACAATAATGGTTATAACAGAAATTATAACAGGAATAACCAGAACCAAAACAGAAATCAGAATCCTCAAGGTCAGGTTATGACACCCGATCAGTATCAGGAAAGAGAGAAGGAATGCCAGCAATACCTAAAAGAATTACGGGAAAAAGAAGCCAACAACCAAAAGAAAAGGCAGGATGTTGTAATTGATCCTGGGCCTTCTACGAGCCAGCAGAACTTAGAAGATAGAAATACTGGACAGAAGAGAAAGTAGAGAGGAAAGAAATGCATTTAACCACACACAACCCAGAGAGAGGAGAGATTAATGATTAAGGAACATAGAGGAAATATCATACTAGAGTAAGCCAGTAATAATTCAATTTCGTGTTCAAGAGAGTTGAGGTACTTGTAACACTGAGTTTAAAAACAATTTGCAACTGTTTTTAAAACGTGGTGAGGGGAGAATGCCCCCGTAATTGAATTATATAGAGACCACGGTGGCTATTTTGGAAATTATAAAGAAAGTTATGGCTGTCATAGTTATGACGTGGGTAGTCATGACGTAAGCACGGATGACGCAGACGTTATGCCAGCAGGTTACTTGAGCTGAGATTCTCAGTGACGTCAGCATTTATTCGAGAAAGATCCGAGATCTACGACGCAGTCGCAGGAAACGTGGAATTCTGCTGAGGAAGAAGTTATGCTATTGGAGGCGAGGCTTGAACCAATGAACGATAGTCTGAAGGAAGACGGAGATTGCTGAAACTATGGTATTTTTATTACTTTTTGGAATGCAGAATTGTGGAAATCCATTTGCAGTAGAGGCATTGATCTGGAATTTTGGTGAAATTTATTTTCAGTTTTTGAATTTTGAAAATCCGTCATGTATTGACGAAGTTGGAACTTCTAGCGATGACGCAGTAACACACAATGGAAGGGATGGATACGCCCCTCATGAAGTTCATAAAAGGCCTTGCGCAGAAGAGAGGAGCCTCACTCATTCTCAATCGTCAGATCTCTAATAGTTATTTCAGTGAAACGTCGAGTGAGATTATTAGTAAGAGTCGTCTTTATAACGCGTGGTGAACCCACTGGATTAAAACGAGAGTCGAGCTTACAAGCAGTGCAAGTTTACTGTGAGTAAATCTAGGTGAAGTTGAAACGCACATTATAACGCGTCTACAAGATTAGCTGTGAACAGTTAGCGGTCGCCTATAAGCTAATTCTCTTGTGCATTGCTACAGTAAGGAGTGTAGAAAAGTTGAACAATTTCGAGTAATTATTTTGGAAGTTATTGACAATTTTAGACGACTGACAAAAGTGATTTTCTCGCTACATGAGAAGCGCTTTGCATCGCCAGAATCTACGCCACGGCTGACACGGCTAGTGAAATAGGGAGACTTCAGATTGCTTTTGTGACACAACGCTACAGTATTATGGAGCAGTTTAATATGGCAGTTTGTTCTTCTATTACCATAACCGAAGAGAAGATGGAAGGCTAAAGGACTTTATGCAATTGGGACATATTTCAACGGAGTAAGATAGCAACATGGAACTTCGCTAATTGCTATTCCACACAAGCGAACATGTGGTGAACAAACATCTACACCCATGTTTCGTGGTTCAACGCTGAATACTATCAAACAGCAATGGAAATGATTTCATACTTTCTGAATATGAATATTTCTTCGGAAATTTCTACAAAAACTTCATGGCGATTTTCTACTGGAACTTCAGGGAGTTTTCAAGAGAGGTCAGGGTTGTCCCGACTCACAAAGAAGATTATTGCCGGAAGGATGTCTTACGTCTTCACGGGGCAGTGCAATTTCCGGAGAAGGAAGCAGTTCGATTCTCCGAGGGTGCTGTTTCTTGTTTCGAGGATGGAGCTCAGCTTTAACTTGATGAAATGGATCCATCAACAGTCTTCTTTGGGGAATTTTCCTCTGGAACGTCAATCGGCAGATAAGGTAGTCGTGAACGTTTATTGTATTTGAGTTTCTTAGCAATATTTGAGCAACCATTTTCCCATATTTTTGTCCTCATGTATTTTGCCCAATATTCTTGTTTGAGATTCCTATTCTCAGTACACCTTGTTGAGTTATGCCTTTTTCGACGTTTTATTAAGACATTGTTATGTCATGGGCATAGTTAAACGATTTTGGATCAGTTGAGACTGATATTTAGATTTTTCAGTAATTGGCTTATTTTTGTAGTCACGATTTGACTGTAAGTTAATGATTTTTATGGCAGATTTAAATTCAGACAGCGTGTCACTTTATTAAAGTAATTCTACCCCAGTTTAATTACTTTGACCAATTTTCTGTCATCATCAAGAAGGAAGAACATTTAAATGATTTTAGAGCGTTAAAATCCATTACGTTGTCGACGATCTTGGAAATACTAGTCGTTATTTGAATTGATTGCAACACAGACATTTATCGTCAGTTATGAACGATCATTGCATCATAGACCATTTTGTGAAAGATGAACTTTAATTATGAATTATTGAATGCATTAAAGTCATAAACTTTTGTTAGGAGTTTTTTCTCATTTAGAGATTTATATAATGATGTTTGCATTCCCAGTCTAATTGGATTCTATTCGACTATTTTGCAGCTTAGTCGCACTTTGTTTGATGATAGTATTTTTATACTACAATTCTTTGAAGATGTTAATCTTAAATTTTGATAGACCAGACAGGCGTATATAAGCGTATTCACTATTAAATTTGTTTGTGATTGGCAAATTTTTCCTTCAATTCGATTCATGAATGAAATCCACGAAGGTTAAATGACAACAGTTTTGAAACAATTAATGATTATAAGAATTTTTAAGTGGAACTATGAATGTATAATCGATAGTGCAGCGGACATGTTGAAAGTCGCTGATGTATAATGCCCTTAAATAAATGAAGGAGATTCCCACAGTAATTAATGATGATAAAGATTGTGTTAGTGGAGGTTTTTGTAAATTCTGTGGAAGATTTTGATGCCGTATATTTTAATATATGATGAATTTTGGGTCTATTTTTAATGCAGTTTTGTGCATTATTTTGTAAGCGAATTATTTTCCGCTAGAGTGTATTGTCATAGTTCGTTGAAAATTAATCAAGTGAATTTGCTGTTATAATTAACAAGAGTTTTGAAAGAATTTGAGATAAGATTTTGAATGAAGATTACCGTCACAAATAATTATAATTATTACAACCTTTATTAAATCAGATTGTGACATTTACATGTATAACTAACCTTCATTGGTCGATTATATGGAAACGATTATGAATTTACCAACCGGATGAACATGTGGTTCAATGTATTTCTTAAATTAATAATTTAAATAATTTAAATGTTGATATTGTAAATAATAATGTATATATCTTTGACAATAACGTGGAACGAAAGTAATGTTAAAGGCGTGTTTAAAATTTTTGTAATTATCTTCGACAATATTATAAACAATTTCTAATTGTTATAAATAATTTATGTGATTTTGTTATAAACATTTAAGAGTGTGTTTTATACTCTAAACTATGCTTATTAAACATTTGGATGATAACTTAACAAGTTTAGGGATTGTCAGAATAATCCAGTGGTATGTGAGTTAAGCATTTGAAAGATTTGCGTCAATATATATGAGTTGTCTTGCAGACATTTAAAAGCTTTGAGAGGAAGCGGAATTCTTACGCAGTGTGGCGTGACGAGTGAGCCCCATTTGACAGGCATGCGTCAGGTTGAAGAGTAGACCAGCCGGCCAGACATCTGGTTATCAGCGGGCGAGGTCGATACTCTGGCCTTGCGCCTATTAATACAAGTGTCATGTTTATTAAAAGAAACCAAATGCTCTATATATGTCTCATCCTGACTTCCTCATCCAATCCAAATGTGTTTTGAATGTTACGTTATTTGAGCTCGTGGGAGCTAACATATTGTTTGATAACTTTGCAAGTCCTTTAGGAGGACATAGTCAGATTGACAAGGGCTACTGATAGCCACATTTATTTTGTTGAGTTTGTTAAAGTCATACCCTTTATTTGAAATAAAGCTTTTGTACAGTTCAAAGTTCTTGCCTTCGGTTTGGTTCATTTTTAAATGTCATGGTGAAGGTTATTGTGGGAGCATACTTTAGAGATCCTGTTGTCAACCCAATCCCCGAGATAATTTTTAAGAGGTAAGTAGAAGTAAGTATGAACCCCCGTCTATTTTGGTGTGTTCCACAATAATTTTCTTGGTAACTTCTGTGCTTAAACCTCGGTAGTATCTGTCAGTGCCATTTTCATTGATGTAGCTGAGCCGGTGCGATTGATTGTTGGCAATCCGATTGAGGGGGCGGATATCTGACAGCCTACTATCCGGGTAATCGGGGACAGTACTAAGCCAGAAACCTTCCCTGGAGTGTACACAACATCTCACCCAAGTTTCATCGCTATCGGATGAATGGTATATGAAATTATATGGGACTTTGTTGAAACGCTTCGCGCGTCGTCGCTCATTTGTTGATTCTACTCGTGCTCTACCTATTTCTAAAGGGATTTACTAAGCTAGAAACCTTCCCTGGAGTGCACACAAAATCTCAGCCTAGTTTCATCGCTATCGGATGAATGGTATACGAACGCAAACGTGACTTTGTTGAAATGCTTCGCGCGTCGTAGCTCATTGGTTGAATCTACTCGTGCGCTGCCTATTGTAAAGTGGACGTACTAAGCCAGAAAATTTCCCTGTAGTGTACACAACATTTTACGCAAGTTTCATAGCTATCGGACGAATGGTATATGAATGCATACGGGACTTTGTTGAAACGCTTTGCGTGTCGTCGCTCATTTGTTGAATCTACTCGTGCGCTATCTACTGTGAAATGTATTCACTGATTTTGAAGCCTTCACGTAAGTGTACACAACATCTCACCCAAGTTTCATCGCTATCGGACGAATGGTATATGAACACATACGGGACTTTGTTGAAATGCTTCGCGCATCGTCGCTCATTTGTTGAATCTACGCATGCGCTACCTATTGTAAAATGGATTTACTAAGTCAGAAACCTTCCTTGGAGTGTACTCAACATCTCACCCAAGTTTCATCGCATTCGGACGAATGGTATATGAACGCATAGGAGACATACCCACAGACAAACTATCACGTTACATTGATGTATATATATATATATATATATATATAGATAGATTCTTTAAAAAGCCCACCCTCTTACTAAATCCCCAAGTGCGCATGCGTAAAAAACAAAAACTAAAATTTAATTCATTATGGCAGTTACCCGTTTGTATGTTGTTCATGTGCAAAAACGTATAATTTCATATTAGCATTGACATGCATACATGTATCACACGAAAAGCGACTTTTACTAACAAATTACAATGTCACCCCCCTAGTAGGGGTAGGTTTTATTTTAGGGTTGAAATGAGTGGTCCAGAGCAAAGCCCCCGTCAGCTCGAGTCCAACGACACCTCATTCGTTAAAATCCGACCATGCGTTCGAGAGATATCGGCTTTGTCCCTAAATGTATGGCAGGTTAGTATGTGACGTCACCAGGAAAGTAGGCTGGACAGGAGAACCGGCCTTACCACACTACTGTTGAGGTTTATTTTTTAAAATCAAAATATACACAAAATAATTTACAAAATCAAGTTCTAAAATCAATAAAATAATTCAGTTCAGAGCTTGATTAAGTTAGCTGAATCTTCTTCAATACGGAGTTATTTAATTTTTTTTGGATAGGTGCCAACCAGTTTTTACGACGGCATGAATAAACCTAACAGATAGGAAAATTTAACATGTCAGAAAAAAAATATTATTAAACGAAACAAAGCCAGCATGTCTGTATGTATGTATGTGTGTATATATGTGGATTTGTTCTCTAAACTCGTCTACACCGTTCCTCGGCTTCTCAACCAAATTTTGCATGCATATGGTTCAGGACCCAGAAGAAACCGCTGGCTCCATGAATTTTGGATAGTATTTCTCATTCTTCTGATTACGGCCTTTTGGCACTCGAGCAAAGGCAAATAAAGTCAGAAAATAAACTGAAGAGGGAATGGCAGGGCCGGTCGTTTGCATGGCAACAGTAGCTCAAGACGTGACCACCAAGTTTCCATCTATCTCTTTAAGAGGCCATGGCACTCCATTGTATATCCAAACCACGATAAGAACGTTATGAATCTGATCTCCTTAAAGATCGAATTACGTATTTTTTTAATGTTATTAACAGGGGTCGTTGTAGGGAATTGAAATTAATAAAGAAATGCATTGGCTAACCCTGCATGTGGCGTAACGTTACAACACCTGGAGATATCATCAAGAAACATAGTATTAAGGTCAAATGAACTTTAATGATTCTGTTATTGTTGATTAATTTAGAAGCTTTGCAATATCATGCTCAAATAGCCCATGAACTTGAGTGTGTATGCAGTTTTTCTGATAACATGTGTTACTCTGATGGCTGTAGTAGAGTGTGTATTTGTAATTCAAATAAGGATTGGAAAGGAGGTTGCTATGGCCTTCAGTTAGGAAGAATCCCGGTATTGGTTCGAGTATAATAAATAACCCCTGGCACTACGGCCCACGAAGGACCAAGGCTTACCAATCGACCGCTGCCCATCCATTTGGCCTACGTGGTCAGCACATCGGGTCCCCTCAGCGCTTAATCTTGGTTTTCGTGACCGAGATTTGCTTCGAGTAAAAGAGGGAAACCACGGAAAACAATTACCAAGTGTCACCCTATTACACCTAGTCGTCAACATAATTTCAGCATTATTTATGTATAATTTTATTTCATATTTACTCTTTAAGTCGACGAAACCTATGTGAAATTTTGGGTCTAATTTTTCACTCTTGATGCCGCTACTAAAACGGAAGATTTTGAATCTCTTCCTTATGACGAAAGGTATCACGCACAATACATTGTATGTAATATGTACTAGAACTGAAGTTTTATACACTCCATTAAGGTGTGTTCTACTACTGATATCTTGACGTTTATGTATTATTAATCATAATATCTTTATGCTGCATTTTTATCCTATTATAATTTATGAAAAATAGGCTTATGAGATCACCTTATGTCCGTGTATCTGTCTGTGTGTGTGATGGTGTGTGTCCCCCCTAATTACTTCTAAACGACTGGAGTGATTTCAATGAAACTCGGTAAGTTCATAGCACTATTCCGGGCGACCCCGAGCGTGCCCTTCAAATTTTGTTACGTCTCACCAATCCAACATGGCGGCTGTGCGAACAAAATCCCCAGCATTCAATATCTCCGAAACTATTACCGATATCACCCTGGAATATTTTACCGTGATAAAGGAAACTACTGGAAGTTCACCTATGTGACTTTTGAAAACTTGGTAACTACAAACCCAACATGGCGGCCAAGCGAAGTTGGGACTATTAAATGGACGCTTCTCGCGATTAAAGCAACCAAACGCAATAAAACTTGATACAGTGTATGCTTATACATATTGTAATGCACCGACAGCTAACTACGTTCAATTGTTTACATAACCTCAAGATGTCGGCTGTGCGAAATATTTCACCAGTATTCAATATCTCCGAAACTATTACCGATATCACCCTGGCATTTTGTACGTTGATAAAGGTAACTAATAGAAGTTCACCAACGTGATGCTTGAAAACCTGGTAACTCCAAAACCAACAAGGCGGGCAAGCGAAATTACGAATTTTAGATAGACATTTCACGCGATTTAACCAACCAAACGCAATGAAACTTGGTACAGTATATGTTTATACGCATTGTAATGCACCGACATCAAACTTCGTTCAATTGTTTAAATAACCTCAAGATGGCGGCTGTGCGAAATATTTCACCGTTTTCTATATCTCTGAAACTATTACCGGTATCACCCTGAAATTTTGTACGGCGACAAAAGTCACTATTGGAAGTACATCTATGAGACTTAAAAAAACGGTTAACTACGAAACGAACATGGCGGCCAAGCGAATTGAAAGTTTTAAATAGACTTTCCCGCGATTCAATGATCCACACGCAATGAAACTCGGTACAGCAAATGTTTATACACATTGTAATGCACTGGTATCTAATTTTGTTGAATTGTTTATATAACCTCAAGATGGCGGCTGTGCGAATTTTAAAATTTATTTTTTATTTTTTGTGTTGTAATCATGCGATCGAAGTGAAAGATTGAATTATGAACCTACGCAATAATTTTCCTTTAATGGTACATGACGCTATGCCCTATACATATAAGAATCCAACATGGTGACCATCCGAAATATTTAGACGGTTCTCAATATCTAAGAAGCAGTTACAGCAATGAAACTGATTCTTTTTATGTTCATAGGGCCTATGAACATGTTCACCTATAGGACTTTCAATAACCTGGTGATCACAAATCCAACAAGGTGGCGACGCGAATTATAAATGTTCACATGGTCACTTCTCGCAAGTTAACCATCCGTGCAGAGTGAAACTTGGTACACTAAATCCTTATACAAATGTTAATCCACTGGCATGTACTTTATTTCAATTGTATTCTTAACCACAAGAAGACAGCTGTGCGAAATTGTAAAATCTCGTTTTCACTCCTTGTGTCCTTCTCAGGATTGAAGTTTGAATAATACACGTACACAATAATCTTCATATAACAGTTCATAACTATAAGACCTACATATATTAAAATCCAACATGGTGACCTTCTTTAATATTAGACGGATCTCAATATCTACGAATCTATTACATCAAACTGAAATTTTGTATATTGATAATGAAAATTAACATAAATAGGATACATGAAAATAGGCTGTATAGGTCTTCACGGAATCAATTGTTTTATTTTTATTTTGTTGAGAGTTTTGACCTCTACAAGCTGTTTTTGGTATTACAAATCAGAAATACAGTAACTTTTGCGTGATATTGCAGTTTGTTCGATATTCGGGTTATATTGTCATTGGTTATTATCCTGCTCTATGACTACTGTATGTAACCGGGTGAGTTAGCCGAGGTTGTTACAGCGTGGCTGGAGGCATTCGCTCACATCCGGGAGGCGAGGTGGTTCGAATCCCCCGCCAGCAACCTTGAAGATGGTTTTCTGTGGTTTCCCTTTTTTCATTCAGGCAAATGCCGGGATTTTTCCCTAACTATAGGCCACAGCCGCTACCTTCCAGTTCCTTACAGTCACTCATTCCTTCCCCAGACAACACACCACACGTGACGGAACTTGTAGCTAAATCATAGATGGAATTACTAACATGGCAAGCCGACATGTCGTCGGACGCTCCCGGCCCTAAAAGCCATAAGCTAAACACAAAAAAAAACACAAAAAACAAACAACTGTATGCTAATTTGTAATGAACCCGATGTTAAATTATGAATTTGGTTGATAACAAGGTCAATAACATAATTAAGGGACACTGGGACTGAAATTTTAGTGAAATTTGTGGAAAATGTCGATTTTCGGTATTTTCCATATTAATACACCCCTATCCCCTGCGGATCATATAGCAGTGTTTTTATCCGAATTCCGCCATTTTTAAAGCCCTGGCGAAGCTTTAAAATGCACGGTGTGTCCTTTAATCGCCCCAGCACAGTAAGTGTCCTGAAGGTTCTGAGTCTTGGTGTTTCTACAATCGAAGTATCGCAGCTGGTAAAACACCACAGAGTCATGACAAAATGGCTGTAGAACTTTAAGAACCCCTAGTTGTCAAGATTATGCCTGTTTATCAAAGGCTGGCATCAGATGAGCTACTATCCAGATACATCCGTGGTGCTAGTGAAAATCAGAATGAGAGTCTGCATTCTGTTATCTGGAGGAAGTGCCCAAAGGAGATTTTTATTTCACGGAAGATACTTGAAATTGCTGTTAGTAATTCTGTAGCAGAATTCTAGATGGGGTGTAGTGCAACAACAGAGTTGAAATCAGGAATAAGACTAACTTCAGTATCTCATGTCACAGCATAAACACTTGAAAGATGTGACAGTCGCAGGAAGAATGTAAGTCCGCGGTCATAATTGGAGAAGCGAAAGGCATGTCGACGGAAGGTGAAACTAACAGAAATGAAGGAGGAGGCTGCAAAACAGAAGAAGGAGGGTGTCACCAAAAGTAGGACAATCCTAATGTCATTGGTAAGCTGAAACCTTGTAAATTGTGCATCATTTTAGAAAATTGCTGTTTTCTCGGATTCACTTTTTCAGGCATTCAAAATGTTACTCGCGTCATAAATCTTATGATATTGCTTTGAAAATGGGAATTTATTATCTTCATTGCAATGACTATAAACCTGCGGATCGTTTTTTAGATTGCACTTTTGGTATGGCTGCAAAAAAAATTCAAACTGGAAAAAATACGATTTTTTGTAGAAAAAAAACTTGGATATGAAAAAAAATTAATTTCTTGACACTCATTAATGCAATTCAAAATCGGATCCGTAGGTTTCTTCCAATTGTTATAGTGCAATAGAATATTACCTAGAAGTTACACTATCTTGTTTTTTTTAACGCGGCTGACCTTTATAAAACTTGAATAATTAGCACAATAAATGTACAAAATAATTAATATCTGGAGAACTAATCAACTTACAATGCTCACGTTTCCCACAGTGGTTTATAATATGACTATTCACCACCGTATAAAATTTCAAAGCTGTAACTCAGTTTATATAGAATTTGAAAATTTCAGTCCCAGTGTCCCTTAAACTACGAATATATATTATTATGCGATAATTTTCGGCTGATGAGGACCACACAGTAAATTGCCATAAGAATTGCGTACATTATTTAGTTCGATTCTATTAGTTCACTTTTTTTTCTATGTTTATGTATTTATATTAGCAATTTGAGTGCTTAATGACAAAAGTTATTGAATGACCTATGTTATATTGTCATGAGTTCTAATCAGTCTGGATTCCAGCATAGTATTTTGAAGAATAGTAAAGCCAGAGTTTAGAGAATTTATTTCTTATCTTACGAAATACTTTAGAGGCTAAGTAAGTCCAATGTGTTCAGAATATAAGCATCATATTTGGGATTATAGTGGAATTATACGCTGTTTAATTTACTCTAACTTTGTGAGGATGAGATAATATGCATGTACATTATTTTTACATCAATACTGTTCCTTAATGTGCTGCTATAGTACACACTGAGCTATGTACAGGAATAAGTCATTTCTCATTATTCACGTAATTTGTGCGGGTTTGAAGGTCATAAGTATATTTGACTCCACAATGATAACTTAACCTTTCAATCATTGAACAATTACATTATTATTTCCTATCAAGAAGGTAGTTTTACATTTGAAAAACAAAACGTTCAACAAGGAACATATAGCCTACCTCCTCCTAAATGTATGGGTATACTTATAGCAGTTTGTCCTCACCCCTAAACAATCACCTCCTCCACCATGTATTTTTGTTTTCTTTTAAATTGATAATCTGCCAGTAAGTGTTTAAATCAATATTAAATACTATATGATGATTTATTATGAAAACAACTAACTTACTCTAATGCATTAACGTCCATTAATCTCGATATTAAGCCTCCAAACTTAAGAATCCTTCTTTTAACTGCAGCGATCACAATAGGTTGGTGCTGCAACCTGGCTGTGAATATATATATCCCACCACATGCACTCCACGTATGTGGCATTAGACCACTATGAATCACCATGAGTGTCTCCGAATTGTTTTGCTGATTACAATTTGCTCCGCATGTAACACAGGTATGAGGGTTTAGACCACTAAGGACCAACATGTGTGTGGGTGTTCAAATTACTCTACAGGGTAAAATTTCCTCGCAATTTGTATATGAATTTGACTTTTGAACACTATGGATCAACATGTGTCTTATCCAACTGCTTCTAAAGGTATATTTGCTCTGAATGAACAACAGGAATGTGGCATTAGACAACTATAAATCATGAGATAAGTCTTGAAAGTACCTATATAAGTAAATTGTGCTCCGTATGTAATGTATAGTAGGCCTCCGTGGCTTAGGCGGCAGCACGCCGGCCTCTCACCGCTGGGTCCGTGGTTCAAATCCCGGGCACTCCATGTGAGATCTGTGCTGGACAAAACGGAGGCAGACAGGTTTTTCTCCGGGTACTCCCGTTTTCCCTGTCAAAATTTCATTCCAGCAACACTCTCCACTACCATTTCATTTCATCTCTCATTCATTTAATCTTTGCCCCAGAGGAGTGCTTCAGGCCTCGGCAGCCGGCACAGTTCATATCCTCGCCGCTAGTTGGGGTCTTCATTCATTCCATTCTTGACCCGGTCGGAGACTGGAAGCAGGCTGTGGCTTTTCATTTTTTCATGTAATGTATACAACTATGGATCATCAAGTTTGTCTTCAGGATACCTTTATTAGTAAAGTATGCTCTACTTGTACCACAGGATTCTGGCTTGAGACCATTATGGATCAACATGTGTGCCTATCAAATTAAACGTCTCAGTAAAGTTTGCTCCACATGTATTTCACTAATATGGCTTTAGGCAACTATTCTTTTCAATTTTCCTTTCTCAGTAATGTTCCCTGTACACTTACCCCAATAATTTAGCTTTTCAGAGAGCAAGTCAGGAGTAATTTCTTCTTCCACTTGTACCACGGATATGTGGCTAGAGAGAACTGTTGATCATCATGTGTTTCTTCAGGTTATGTTCCTGAGTAAAGTGAGCAGCACGTGTACCACAGAAATGTGGCTTAAGACCACTATGAATCATCACATGTAACTATTAACTGCTTTTCCCCGTAAACCTTTCTCCACAAAGCCTCACACAACTATGGAACATCATGTGTTTCTTCAAGTGTCCTATCGTAGTAAATTTCGCTTCGCAGGAACCACAGGAATGTGGCGTGACACCACTATGAATAATCACATGCCTCTTTAAGCTGCTTTTCACAGAGAATTTTGCTCCACATGTCCCACAGGAATAAGGTTTTACTCCACTATGGATCAAAATGTGTCGCTTCAACTGCCCTTTGGTAATAAATTTCGCTTCGCATGCACCACAGGAGTGTGGCTTTAGACCTTTATGAATCATCATGTGTGTCTTTAAACTGCATTTTTCCGTGAACTTTGCTAGGCATGCATCACAGGAATAAGCCTTTATACCACTATGGATCACCAGATGTTTATTCAAGTTCACTTTGAAGGTGAAGTTTTTTCCGCACGTAGTACAGGAATAAGGCCTAACACCACTATGTATTATCATGTGTTTCTTCAAGTCACCTTTCTGAACAAACCTCGCTCCACATGTACCACAGGAGAAAGGCTTTATACCACTATGGATCATCATGTGCGTTTTCAACTGCCAACTGTCAGCGAATTTTGCTCCACAAGTATCACAGGAATGTGGCCTTTGACCACCATGAATAATCTTGTGTCTCTCCCATTTGGCTTTCACAGTAAACTTTGCACTGCATATAACACAGGAGTAAGGCTTTAATCCACTATGGATCATCATATGTGTCTTCAAGTGTTCTTTCCGAGTGAATTTCACTCCACATGTACCACACAAATGTGGCTTGGTGCCACTATGAATCATCAGGTGCCTCTTCAAACTGGTTTTCGATGTAAAGTTCGCTCCGCATATATCACAGGAATATCGTATTGAACCAGTATGGATCATCTTGTCTTTCCTCAGGTCTTCTTTGTTTCCATTTAGATTGAGTGAGGCTACTAATCTATTTCTTGATAATGTGACCTCTGAATTGTGGTTGTTTCTGTGAAAAATTTCTAATGTTTGAACGAGTAAATTACCCACTACCATTATAATATCAAAAATTACATAGCACAATTCCGGATAGGTATATAAAAATCATCTGTATTCGTAGACCTAGATATAAGAGCTGAGATGTAATGCATATGATGATGATCGGAAGTAGTCACCCTGGAGATGTTTTGGCCTCATATAATTTGGTTCAGTGAATTACACCGATTACAATATCGGTACAATCAAGTAGACCAACTCAAAAGCATTTTATTTCACTATGTTTGATGATCAATGTAAACGGAATAATAACATTTCGGTCAAGAGATCCAAAAACTGAAATTGCATTTATTTGCAAGTTTTCCTTTAATACTAGGAACTAAGCTCGTTTGTATTCTTAAATGAAGTGGTGTTGGCGCTGTCGATATATATTATACACACAATACTGTCTTATGCTGAAGGTCGTAGTTATTGGATTTATAGTTCTTATGGCTAATCGTATTAATCCATTTATAGCAACAAAAAAGCGCGTGTACAAGTCAGCATGATCTTCCAACGTCTCGATTAAGAGAATAAGTAAAAGTTGTGTGCTGCTCTATATTTTTAATTACGAGAGTTGAGTGGCAGGAGGGATGTTGTCCCAGGGGTATTTGAATAGACAACACGCAATTCACAGATTAGGACGTGCACACTTCCGAACGAGTAAGAGCGGAGAAAGGCGCATGAGGGCTCAAATGAAGGGGCTCCATCCCCACTATCTAAATGACAAACTATCCACACCCCCGGGGAAATAAGAAAAATGTAAAGGACATACGCACTTGAGGCTCCCCCAAACCTTATGGAAGATATTTCCATACCCTTTCCCCTACCTCCAACCGCCATCCCACCTCCAGTCTCAGAATTTCATAAAATTCCCAACAGAGTTTTCCAAATTTAATTAGATTTTACACAAAAGTCCAGCACTGCTTCCACTTACTCGCGCTAGGCTCTTTTCTGTTGACCAACTTTGGTCAGTTTGTGTTCTCTACCATCTTATTTATCGAGTTATTTATTATTTCACATTTATGTATTGATAACTATTTATTGATTAAAGATTTACCGATTATTAATGGAACTACAAGGTCATCGACCCGAGATTTCCGAAAATAGTCGATATCTCCCGAACGATACGTATTCGGAGAAAGTCGTTTGATGGCTCAAACGAAAGGTCTAGGTTCCCTCCATCCATTGGACTCATCATTTTCAATTTTAATATTCTCTTTAATGGTGGACGTTTTCACGGATAGGTGGGGTTCGGAGCGGTTGCCACAAAGTCATGTAACATGAAACCTAGCCGCCCACGACAGGATAGTCCGAGCGGTCGATCCACGATGGCCGACGATTGATCATTTTATCATTTTTATTTATTTAATGTTTATTCATTTATTATTATTATTATTACTTTTGTCTGATTCGGCCAAATATGGACCACGTTACTTCAACCGCTTCCGTCCCTGATCTTTAGTTCTATCCCAGGATTCCCGAATGCATTTTCTGTGAGCCTCCTTTCTTTCATCAGTCCACTCTTTCCCTGTTTTCAGCTTGGATTTTCTGAGAATCGCTGGTGTGTTCCATGTTTTCTCTGAAGAGGAGTACGTTCCTGGATGTCTTCAAACGTGATCCCAGATCTCTTGAATTATGTCTGTTAGTTTGTTAATAGCCTTATCACCTGTGGATTCCCAGAGATTGGCATCTATTGTGTCTTCACCAGGGGATTGTTTGCTCAATAGAGGCTGGAAGATCTGCCTGATTTCCTCCGTTGTGGTTGGAGAGGAGTCTGGGTTGGGGTGGGTAGTGTCTTCAAATTTGAATTATAATTCTGGTTCCTCACAGTTGAGAAGAGAGTCAATGTACTTTGCTAAGATCTGATAGGTGAGCCTACCGTTGTAGGCGAGTTTACCTTTGTCATCTCTGAAGTGTAGGCTTGGAGGCTGTATTTGGTGAGGTTACGTTTGAAGGTTTTATAGTAAACATTTATTATATAATAAATTACAGAGGTATATCACTCCAAGCAGTCACTTTTAAGATATTTTCCAAGATTTTAGAACGGCAAGAAACGAGACAATTAGACAATCATGTACGGGAATACCAAGCTGGTTTCAGATCATCAAGGTTTTGTATTGAACAATTAAAAACCTTAAGACCATCCTCCAATACAGCAAGAAACGAGCAATAAGGTAGCTAGTCACCTTCGTTGACTTTTGGAAAGGATATGACTCTGTGGATAGAACCACTCTCTTCAGAATCCTAGAAGAATTGGGACTTAACGAAGACAAGACATCCTTTGCAATACTACTTCCTGAGTAGAGTTTCGAGGGCAGCTCTCAGAGAGTTTCCCAACCAAGACAGGGGCGAGGCGAGGAGATGGTATAACTAGCATATTATTTAACTGTGTTCTGGAAAAAGTTGTCAGGGAATGGACCAGAAACCTACCTGTCGATCCCGGATGAAGGATGGGTACCAAAGCAGATAATCTAAGGATCCCCTCCTAGCCTTCGCGGACGACTTGACCTTGCTGGCAAACGACATGCAAGAGGCCATGACACAATTCCAAACACTGTACTCAATAGCGGCGAAAACGGGTCTGTTGATCAATATCGGAAAGACAGAGTTCATTACCAATACTTAAGACGCCCCTATAGCCATGACAGTCAGTGAAACTCACCATATCAAGAGAATGAAAGCAGTGAATTACCTTGGATAATGGATCTCAGAAGATCTCAGTGAAATAATGGTTCTCGAACAAAGCAGGATCAAACTAGACAGGTATGCTTACAGAAAACTATACGCCTCGAATCACCTGTCGATGAATGTCAAACTAAGACACTATAATGCTGTAGTCAGACCACTAATCCTCTACGCAGCGGAGTGCCTGTATCTAACTAAGGGAACCCCTCCTAAGGCCCCTCGAGGTACAGGAAAGGAAATTCCTGCGGAAAATAGTGGGACCAAGGATCTTTTCAGACGGAAGACGATGGTAAAACCAAATTGCGAACTCTACAAACACCAGCAAAACCTCACCGATACCTTCAGATGGAGACGCCTGGCTTTCTTCTGCCACCTGTACAGAATGGACCACCACAGACTGTCTTAAAAGATCTTCAAGGTAGCCAAGAAGGGTAAATTCACTGGGTCCTTGTGGTTCAATATTTAGCAAGACACAATAAATGAAAAGAATCGCTACCGTCATACAATTGAAACCAGGCCTCACATCCATCATAGAAGTTTACCACAACAGGTCCAGGAAATGGTCCGAGAAACGTAAGATAGAGTTCAGGAAGGAAATAAAAGATCACTGGTGCAATGGAAAGGCTCAAGATTTCAGCAAAAAAGCAGCCGCCAAACATCCACCAAAAACACCAGAGAGCAGACAACAGATAAAGCACAAGCACCGTGGTCCATAGGTGGTCCAAACCACCGAATATATATATATACTATGTATTATTTTTTATTTTCGATCATTTATTATTTAATATGTATTAATAAATAATCGTTATTTATTGATTTTTAGCCTATTTTCAATTTTGAAAAAATAGACTTATGAGATCACCTTTTGTCCGTGTGTGTGTGTGTGAGGTGTGTGTGTGCCCCCCCCCCCTAATAAATTCTAAACGGCTGGAGTGATTTCAATGAAACTCGGTAAGTTCATAGCACTATTCCGGACGACCACGACCGTGCCCTTCAAATTTTGTTAGGTCTCACCAATCCAACATGGCGGCTGTGCGAAATATTTCAACAGCATTCAATATCTCCGAAACTATTCCCGATATCACCCTGATATTTTTACGGTGATAAAGGGAACTACTTGAAGTTCACCTATGTGACTTTTGAAAAACTGGTAACTACAAAACGAACATGGCGGCCAAGCGAATTTGAAATTTTAAATAGACCTTTCTCGCAATTTAATGTTCCAAACGCAATGAAACCTGGTACAGGAAATGTTAACACACATTGTAATGCACTGGCATCTAAATTAGTTCAATTGTTTACATAACCTCAAGATGGCGACTATGCGAATTTTAAAATTTTTATTTCTTGTGTCGTTATCACGCGATCGAAGTGAAAGTTTGAATAATGAACCTACGCCATAATTTTCCTTTAATGATACATGACTCTATGGCCTATACATTTAACAATCCAATATGGCGACCATCCGAAATATTTAGACGGCTCTGAATATCTACGAATCTATTATAGCAATCAAATAGAATATTTTTATGCTCATAGGGGCTATGAACTTAAGTTCACCTATAGGACTTTAAATAACCTGGTTATCACAAATCCAACATGGCGGCGACGCGAAGAATAAATATTCACATGGACGTTTCTCGCAATTTAACCATCCGAGTGCAGTGAAACTCGGTACAGTAAATCCTTATACGAATGTTAATCCACTGGCATATAATTTATTTCAATTGTTTCCATAACCATAAGATGGCAGCTGTGCGAAATTTTAGAATCTCCTTATTACTTCTTGTGTCCTAATCATGCGATTGAAGTTTAAATGCTACACGTACACAATAACCTTCATTTTACAGTACATAACTCTATGACCTACGTATTATAAAATCTAACATGGCGACCATCCGAAATATTTAGTCGGTTCTAAATATCTACGAATCTATTACAGCAATAAAACTGAAATTTTGTATGTTGATAGTGGCAATTAACATAAGTAGGCTATATGAAAATAGGCTGTATAGTTCTTCACGGAACTACTTGTTACTATTTATAATTTATTTAATATTCATTGTCTTCTGCTTCGTTCCTCGATTTTGGCCATCGTTGGACCGCGTAAAATAACCCATTGCGTTCACAGTATTTTATGTTCCATATCCTTTTTAGCCTATTTTCAATTTTGAAAAAAATAGGCTTATGAGATCACCTTTTGTCTGTGAGTGTGTGAGTGCGTGTGTGTGTGTGAGAGAGAGGTGTGTGTGTGTGTCCCCCTAATAAATTCTAAACGGCTGGAGCGATTTCAATGAAACTCGGTAAGTTCATAGCACTATTCCCGGCGACCCCGACCGTGCCCTTCACATTTTGTAACGTCTCACCAATCCAACATGGCGGCTGTGCGAAATATTTCACGAGCATTCAATATCTCCGAATCTATTACCGATATCACCCTGGAATTTATTACGGTGATAAAAGGAACTACTAGAAGTTCACCTATGTGACATTTGAAAAACTGGTAAGTACAAAACCAACATGGCGGCCAAGCGAATTTGCGACAATTAAATAGACGTTTCTCGCGATTTAACCAACCAAACGCAATAAAACTTGGTACAGTATATGTTTATACACATTGTAATGCACCGACATCTAACTTGGTTCAATTGTTTACATAACCACAAGATGGCGGATGTGCGAAATATTTCACCGGCATTCCATATCTCTGAAACTATTACCGGTATCACCCTGATGTTTTGTACGGAGACAAAGCGCACTACTGGAAGTTCATCTATAAGACTTTCAAAAACCGGTTAACTACAAAACAAACATGGCGGCCAAGCGAATTTGAAAATTTTAAATAGAACTTTCTCGCGATTAAATGTTCCAAACGCAATGAAATCTGGTACAGGAAATGTCTATACAGATAGTAATGCACTGGTATCTAATTTAGTTCAATTGTTTACATAACCTCAAGATGGCGGCTGTGCGAATATTAAAATTAAGTTTTTTTTTCTTGTGTCGTAATCATGCGATCGAAGTGAAAGTATGAATAATGAACCTACGCAATATTTTTCCTTTATGGTACATGACTCGATGGCCTATACATTTAACAATCCAACATGGCGACCATCCGAATTATTTAGACGACTCTGAATATCTAGGAATCTATTATAGCAATCAAACTGATTTTTTATGTTCATAGGGGCTATGAACTTAAGTCCACTTATAGGACTTCAAATAACCTGGAGATCACAAATTTAACACGGTGGTGACGCGAAGTATAAATATTCACATGGACGTTTCTCGCAATTTAACCATCCGAGTGCAGTGAAACTTGGTACAGTAAATCCTTATACGAATGATAATCCACTGGTACCTAATTTATTCCAATTGTCTCCATAACCACAAGATGGCAGCTGTGCGAAATTTTAAAATCTCCTTGTTACTTCTTGTGTCCTAATCATGCGATTGAAGTTTGAATGCTATACGTACACAATAATCTTCATGGAACAGTACATAACTCTAGGACCTACATATATAAAATCCAACCTGGCGACCATCCGAAATATTTAGTCGGTTCTCAATATCTACGAATCTATTACAGCAATCAAACTGAAATTTTGTATGTTGATAGTGGCAATTAACGTAAGTAGGATATTTGAAAATAGGCTGTATAGTTCTTCACGGAACTACTTGTTATACTTTGTACCCATTGATTACCATTCTTGCTTTTGTATACAAGACTGAAAATTTGTTTTGTGTGTCTGGTGTTATTCATCCTCTTTACGTGTCCAAAGAAATTAACCCTCATTTTACTGATCACATCGTGGATTTCTTTATTTTTGTGGTGGTCGTCATTTTTTTCTGTATCTGAACTCTCCACTTTCTGTTTTTTTTAATGGTCCCAATATTTTTCTAAGTATTCTTCTTTCCTTTTCCTCTAACTCTTCTATTTCGCCTTTTTAAAAATAGAAACCATACATTCTGAAGCATAGACAGTTTCCGGCTTAATTACCATATTGTAATGTCGGATTTTAGTTGCAATATAAATATTTTTCTTACTGTAGGTAACCTTCGTCAGTTGAAAAGCTAGTTCCAATTTTCGTATTTTTGCTCTATTTGCCTCTTTGTCTCGTCCATTAATTTGAAACATTTCTCCCAAATTCTTAAACTTTTCTACCTCGTCAATTTCTCCGGAGTCTGTTATTAAAACTGTAGGAGAATGTCTAATATTGGTCATAAATTTGGTCTTCTCAAAAGATATCTGAAGTCCAACTTTCTCTGCTATCTTTCTCAAAAGGTTTATTTGGACGCAAGCTGTTTGTATATTTTCTGAATGAATGGCAATGTCATCAGCAAAGGCCAAGCAATTGATACCTACCCCTTTAAATTTCGATCCACACCGGTATTAATTAAAAATTCCTTCAAGATCTCTCCCATAAATTTCACTTTGGATTTTGTATCAGTATGTGTATCTTTGACGATATTGATGGACTTCGAGTCTACTCCAAATTCCTCTAACACATTAAATTATGAAGTTCTATCTATTGAATAGATTGCCACGATGGGTGAGTGGTCAACGTATCGGTCTACTAACCCCAAGCTCGCAGGTTTAATCCTGGCCGTGGTAAGTGATTTTTGAAAGGCGGCAAAAATTACGACACCATGTCATACGATGTTGGCATGTCAGAGAACCCATTTGAATTCAGTAGGCCGTGTTCATAATGGCGAAATTAATCTCGGGAGTTTGCGCCAACACAAAGTTCCTCATTTCTCTACTAGAAAGCGCTATAGTGTAGAAGGAGCTTGGATATCTAACCTCCTTGACTTTAATAGTGCTTCAAGGAACAACAACGAAATTCGACATGCAAGCTACCCTTTGGGTGACAAATAACAAAGCTTGCATCCGGCACCCGAGTCCATACGATATTATTATTATCTATTGATTCATAGGCTTTCTGGAAGTCAACAAATATTATGACGTAGTTCTTGTTCCTAATCATTCTATCTCCTATTACTGTTTTCAAATTAAATATCTGTTCCATACACGATCTACCTTATCTATACCCACCTTGGTATTCCCTTATTTGTTTATCAAGTATAGGCTCAATACTGTTTTGAAGACTTTAGGAAAGGATCTTATATAATATAATTATTAATATCCAACGTGTAGGTTCACACTATCGTGACAGCTATGCGGGTAGCGACATGTGGGGCTCGCTCAAGGTCACGCTGTCGTTTCAACAAGAATATACCTGTCGAGAGTTAACACGCTACGCTATTGCAGGTGGCGGAATTCACGTTACCGTTTCAAACAAGACCAAACATGTTGCGTGACGTCAGAGGGCCGTAGTCATCCATGAAACGTGAACTAATGAAATAAAAAAATCAAATCACCCACATTTCCCAGTTTCCCCAAAAATTCTTACAAATATACCAAGATTCCCAAAACTACTTCCAAATATACTACGATTCCCTAAATTCATCAAAAGTACCTAAAACCCACAAAAATCTACAAATATTAAAATTACAAATCACACAAGACTTCCTGGTAAGAAACGGGTTAAACTATACGTTCAAATACATACTATCAACTACCTTCCAATGGGGGTGAGGAGCGTACGGTCTGGATAGCCGCAAGTGGGTATCTGCGACACAACCTGGTAGCAACATGTTTCTCCCCAAGGGCAGACTGGTGTTAGACACCTGACTGACAAGACAGCGTAGCCCTGCGGTCTTTACCTTAATTCTCACAGAGGAATTCCCCTATCTGTTTCTAATATTCCCTCAGTATGGAGTCTTCAACGAGTGGAATGTCGGTTAGCGGCCAAGGTTCCCCAGGCGTGTATGGCATAGTTTTCACTTACTTGGGGCTAGGTTCTACGCTGTCATCATTCACGTCCACCTCCTAGGGTCAACTCTTGTTCTCTCTTCCGACAACGACGGTATGGAATTATCCGGTACCTAGGGTTTATTGCGATCGAAAGGTAAATGATCACTCAATAGCCAGGCTTCTACCGTTACAGTAACTGACAGAACTCTTAAAATTCATCTGGAGATGTTTCAAGAGCTGAGTATGACTGCATCCGGGGGTTCCCGACGAGCTGTATTGTAATCAGGGTATGCTAGTCAACAGATGCTATCTACACCATTCACACGGTGCCTATGAGGTTTCTAAATTACAACAAGAATTCTCGAAAATTCTCCAAACCTAACAAAATTCACCAATCCCTACTTAAATTTACACAGAATCTCAAAATTTACCTATGATTCACCTCAACTCATTTACAAATCCTGAATTCCACATATTCTCCCTAATTTTTCTAATTGACAAAAAGTATTCAATCCCTCAGATTTACCCCCAGGGTCTACATCAAATGACCAAGAGAACACTAGTCCTCGTAGTTCCACCCCTTAAAACAACAATAACTAACTAACTAACCTCTCACATCCAACGTTTCTAACCACACGGTGCCGATGACCAAAATGTCACAATCGCCAAACAAGAATTACGCACACGGAAATACACGGGGCTGATGACCGAGATGAGTTACTCGCAATCAAGGACACAGAGCTAAATCACCGAGTTTTTTCATGTCCACTCTACAGCGCACTAGTCAACCAGTCTCCAGGCCGTGACAGATGCCATTTCAGCGGGAATACAACACCGCTTCTAACACGTACTTGTGACAACAAGCCCTCTCCATTCAAGTTAAAAATATAGATATGGCTTTCACCGCGAACACCCTGGTTCGAATCCCTCCTCTGCAAAGGCTGGAACAGGATCCACTCAGCCTCGTGAAGCAAAGCTGAAAAGAGGCGGGTTCGATTTGGACCTCACCCATCCTGGAAGTGGTTTACCACTTCTACTTCAGGCAAATGCTGGGATGGTTCCTAACTGCTTCCTTCCCTATCCCTAATTGTTAAATTCACACACCACTACAGACAACATAATAACACAGACTACCTGACAGACACGTAAATAAATCAGAATTTACTCAAATCCAAAACTTTCCACACAAATTACCTAAATCACCTCGGAATTAACCAAATATCCACATATACAGCTATATTAGTGTAAAGAACAGCTCACGGGGTTTCTTAAGCCCATGGGGCTGTACCGACAAGTGGATGCTTGCATCGAGATCAGGAAGCGAAACAGTGGATGACGTCATGTTCCCCTATTCAAAGTTAGTACTGTGGCCTCCTGAGCTTCTATACCTCTCACTTTGAGATCGTTAAACTCTGATTTCAACCATCGCCTTCCAGGTCTACCTCTGCTTCTCTTACCCTCTACAGCCGAAATCATTAACCTCTTCGGTCATCTCTCCTCCTCCCAACTAAGTCGACTCACACGAACACCTTAATGTAACGTGTCCATTTCTAACTTAACCTTTAACTACACATTACAAGAATGCATGCCCCTCCTGCCGTTGTTACCGCCAATTCGTCCAAGCAATCTTTAGTGCTGCCCTCATATAAGTTATCTCTAGTTTAGTGCCAGATATCCTTCATCTGCCCACCACTCACTTCCATACAGCAAGGGTGGTCCAAATGCTAAACAATGTAGAAGGAGTTTGTCACTACACTCTCCTTTTTCTTAAACAATACTGTTCATCCCAAATGGGAACGCTCTACATTGGCCTTTATACAGCTCGAATCTTTATATCCCCAACACAACCATCATGAGAGAATGCACGGCCCAAGTATTTAAAATTTTCAAACTGCTCTAATATGCATCCTCTCACCTAGCATTCGATTTTCTGGTGTTTCTTCCCTACAATAGGTTTGTTGAGCGGTCGACACCTAAATTACCTCAATTACACACATTCCTTCGAAGATTATCCAGATTTAATTAAATCCTATTTATTTCCCCAAGAATTGCCGAAACTATCTCCAAATTCACACTAAATTAACCAAAGGGACCCAATTTCACTAAAATTCATCAAACGCAGCCAAATTCACAAAAATCCATCAAAGTTAACCAAATCAACAAAATCTGCCAAAATTTAAACAGATTCCATAATATTCTCCTTACACGTCAGCTATCTTAGAAGTCGTTTCCTGTGGTTCACCTCAATCCATCCAGGCAAACGCTGAGACGGTCCATTATAGCTGGCTACGGCCGCTCCCTTCCTCCTGATTGCCGAGTTTGTCACATTCATTCATTTAACCATCTTAGATTTCTCTGATGAGGTTGGAGTCAGAAATGGCATCCGGCCATAAAAAACACCCTCGCACAAACTTTCATCACATCTCATCCCTAACCTTTCACTTTTAGATCTATAACTCTGACTCCATGCATCTACTCCTGGGCTTACGTCTGCTTATCTTGCCTCTACAGCTGAATTTTACTTAAAGTGACACTTGGATATTAACATTCCCATTGCTGTCTAAAACCACACGGGTCTTAAACCATTTTACTCTAGACCAATGATTTTACTCTCTCCTTTCTGTGTACACTTTGAAACCCGAGACATGGCTTTGCACGGTATGTTTATATGTTCTGCAATTCTTTACCTTCTACTCGTTGGAATTTCTCATCAATCATTCCCATGTATTTATACCTAAGTACTTTATCCAAGAGTTCTTAAACCACAAATCCATATGCAAGCATGTAGGGCTCCTCTCTATCTGCTTCCCTGTCGACATTCCTTGGTCAACTCTTGACCTCTTCTAACCCAATATTATTAGTGTATCTGAGGTCTAGGGAGTCTTTCAATGTTCTTGCATTCCGACCCACATACATGCATACCTACCCACAAACATATCTACCACAATAGTATAGAGAGTTTCATGGTTACATTAATTTCTTTCTTGAGGAATATTATAGATCATAACTGTGAACTCGCGTACATCAACAATTTTACACATCGACTCTATTATTTCCCACACACTACCATCCTGAGAGAATATGCAGCCCCCAATGTTCTACCTGCTCTACTGTAGTTCGTCCTACCTTTTAGACAGCGTCTCGCTTACAAGCACGATGCTGAATTTCGTTGATGTGGCCTATACTCGTCTGTTACTAAATGCATAGACAGGTATCACACTACTGCACTCTCGACACTTTCTCAGGATCTGTACCGACCGCACTTTTGATTCGGATACCTCCAGCAACCCTCGGGTCTCAATATATGAGGGGTTTCATATCCCCTAAGTGTATAATGATTCCTGTTTTTATTTCACGGCCTAAATCATTACGTGTCGGTTGGGCTGAGCTGTATGAGACGTTGGACTTAAGTTCGAATTTCCTGTATAGGACGCGGGGGTTCAAATCCCTCACTCGACATAACTATTATTGCAAAATTTGTTGCATCATGCTGGCTTCGAACATTAATTTAATTTATAGCCTAAATATATTACATTACTGTTTGCTTTACGACGCTTTTTGTCAGCCAGGATATTAATTATTAATAAGACCGCTTTGGATGATCCCCACCCATTATCTGTCGGGGCTGTGGATGTTCTCTCCAAAATGTTTAGCATCTGCCCGGGTAAGACCCGTTATTTCCCTTTCCGAACACAATCTAAGCCAACTAGGATTAGGACCAGGGCTCACAGATGACCCAGTCAAAGTTATCTACTCATCATTCCAGAAGTTGTCACAACACCAAGTGAGCCAACACTTACCGTACATTGGCTTAATCCTCCAGCCCAGAAGAAGTATTCAAAAATTCTCTACGCTATGTACTGCCCCCGTAAATTGAATTATATTGAGACCACGATGGCTGTATTGGCAAATATGAGTAAAGTTATGGCTGTCATAGTTGTGACGTGGATATTCATGACGTAGGCACGGATGACGTAGACTTCATGCAAGTAGGCTGATTGAGCTGAGATTCTTGGTGACGTCATGAGTTTGTTCGAGAAAGATCGGAGATTTACGACGCAGTCGCAGGAAACAAGGTATTGTGCTAAGGAAGAAGTTACGCTATTGGAGGAGAGACTCGAACCAATGAACGATAGTTTGGAAGGAAGACGGAGATTGCTGAAACTACGATATTTGATTACTTTTGGCATGCAGAATTGTGGAAATCTATTTTCAGTTATGGCATTGATTTGGAATTTTGAAGAAATTAATTTTGAGTTTTTGAAATTTGAAAATCCGTCAAGTATAGCCAAAGTTAAAATTTCTAGCAATGACGGAGCAACAGGCTATGGAAGGGATGGATACGCCCCTTAAGAAGTTGATAAAAGGTCGTGCACAGGAGAGAGGAGCTCTCAGAACTCATAATCTCAGAACTCATACGGATCATACCGCTGATACCGCATATATATTTCAGATGTTATAGAGTCATTTTCGAGTGAATAAGTGAAGCAAGTTGTCTTTAGCGTGTGGTTAAAGCCCGGCGCATCGAACGAACACGGAGCAGTTCCATTTTACGCTGCTCGAAACTAGGTGAAGTTGAAACGCTCACATTAACGTTTCCACCAGATAAGATATCAAGAGTTAACTTCAGCCTTTATTATAATTCAATTGGGCAGTACAACATTGAGGTGTGTAGAAGATTTGAACAATTTCACAGTTATACTTCGACAGATATTGGCACTTTAAGGCTGCCAACAAAAGTGATTTTCTCGCCACATGAGAAACACTTTTAAAATTCCACATTATACACTACGGCTGACACGTGGATTGCAACAGTGATATTGGAGAATACGTTTGGTAATACAACGATACAGTCTACTATGGAACATTATAATCTTGCAGTGCTTTCAATGATTATAACAGTAGTTGAGATGGAAGGCTAAGGCTTTAATGCAATTGGGACATATATCGCTGGAGTGAAGTAACAGCATGGAACTTCGTTAATCGTCTTTCTACAAAAGCGAGCATGTAGTGAACATCCAACTACACTCATGCATCGTGAATCCATCGCTGAATTATACCAAATGACAGTGGAAATATTTTCATACTCCACGATTATGAATATTTCTGCGGAAATAACTACAATAAACTTCATGAAGAATTACGACCAGAACTTCAGGGAAATTTCAAGAGAGGCCAGGGTGGACCCGGCTCACAAAGAAGAGTTTTGCCAGAAGGATGTTTTTCGTATACATGGAGCAATGCAATTTCCGGAGGAGGAAGCAGTTCGATTCTCCGAGGACGCTGATTCCAGGTTCGAGGTCGGAGCACATCTTCACGCTGGTGAAATGGAACCAACAGCAGTTTTCTTTGAAAACTTTCCTCTAGAACTTCAATCAACAGATAAGGTAGTCGTGAATGTTTCTTGTATTATTTGAGTCTTGTAGCGATATCTGAGCAACCATTTTTCCATATTTTCTGTCCTATCTTATGCCCCATTTTCTTGATTGATATTTCTGTACTCAGTACACTTCGATGATTTATGCCTTTTTCGACGATTTGTTGAGACATTATTATGTCATTGGCATAGTTAAATAATTTTGGATCAGTCGAGACTGATAATTTAGATTCGTTCAGTAATTTGCATATTTTTGTAGTCACGATTTGACGGTAAAGTTAACGATTTGCTATGGCAGATTTGAATTCAGACAGCGTGTCATTTTATTAAAGTAATTCTATTCAGTAAATTTCTTTGACCAATTTTCTGTCATCCTCAAGAAAGAAGAATAATTAAATGATTTTAGAGCGTTAAAATCTATTACGATATCGACGATCTTTGAAATACTAGTCGTCTTATGAACATGATTGCAACATAGACATTTATCATTGCATTATAGACAATTTTATGAAATATGAACTTTGATTACGATTTATTGAATACACTAAAGTAATGAACTTTTGATAGGAGTTTTTCTCAATTATAGATTGGAACAATAATGTTTGCATTCCACAGTCTAATTGTATTCTATTCGACTATTCATACAGTTTAGATGAACTTTGATTGAAGATAGTATTTTTATACTGCGTTACTTTGAAGATATTAATCTCAATTTTGATAGACCAGGGAGGAGTTTCTAATCGTATTTGCTATTAAATTTATTTGTGATTGGCAAATTTTTACTTCATATCGATTCATGAATGAAACCCACGAAGGTTAAATAATAACAGTCATTAATACAATTGATGAATATAATAATTTTTAAAGAGGAACAATGGATGTATAATCGTTAGTTCAGTGGACATGTAAAAATCGCTGATGAATAATGCCCTGAATAATGAAGGAGGTTCCCACAGTAATAAATGAAGTTGATGAATTTATAAGTGGAGGTTTTTTGTGTGTAGTTTGGAGGATTTTATGCCATATATATGAAGATATATGATGAATTTTGGGCCAATTTTTGTGCAATTTTGTGCGTTTTGAGCGAAGTATTTTCCCGCTGAATGTATTGTTCTGGTTCTTTGAAAGTTATTCATATGAAGATACTGTTAAAATTAACAAGAGTGTTAAATAATTTGAGATAAAGATTTTGAATGGAGGTTACCGTCACAAATATTAATAATTATTATTAAACCTTATTAAACCTGAATTTGACAGTTAAATATAACTAACCTTCATTGGTCGATTATATCACCACGATTTGAGTAATTATCAACCGGATAAACGTGTGGTTTAATGTATTTCTTGTATAAATAATATAAACAATATTAATATTGTAAATAATTTTGTAAATATCTTTGGTAATAATTTGAAATGATAGTGATTAATAGAGGCGTGTATAAAATTTTCAATTGTCGTTTGACATTGTTATAAACAATTTATTATTGTTATAAATAATTAATGAACTTTTGTTATTAACATTAAGAGTTTTGTTTTTATACTCTAAACAACGCTAATTAAACAAGTGGTTTGAACAATTAAACATGATTTGGGATTGTTGGAGTAATCCACTGGTGTTTGAATGGAGCATTTAAAAGATTTGCGTGATAATATTTCAGTTGAGATGTGAACATTTACGTGTTTTGAAAAGGAGAGCCAAGCTCTGAGGTAACTCGCTTATGCTAGGGTTGAACGAACGGGGAGTCCACTTTGACGATGCATTGTAGCTGGCCCGGACAACTGTATGACAGAGGCCAAGGACGTATCCATAATAGCCTTGTGGCTATAAATAAAATGTGAAGTATATAAACACGCAAAACAATTGATATATGTGTCTCGTCCCAAATCCCGTTTCCATTCCAAGTGCATTATTATAATTACGTTATTTTGAGCTTGAGAAAGCTGAAACATTGTATGTAGAGTATACAAGTCCTACAAGAGGACATGGTTATGTGGTCGATGGCTTCTGATTGCCACGTGGATTTTGTTGTTTTCTTCTTCTCTTTAATCGTATCGGCCAACTAAGGACCACGATATTTCAACTGGCTTCTCTGGGCTTTGATGTTTGCCCAGTGTTCCTTCATACGTTGCCGGTGTTGCTCTTTTCTTTCTTCCGTCCACATCTTTCCCGTCTTCAACTTCGGTTTTTCTTGAAAACCCTGGTGGTCGTGTAGTTTCTTCCTGTGGGGATTGCGTTCTTGAATATCCTCACAGGTAATTTCCATCTCTTGCAGGTCACTTTCTACCTCTTCGAACCAGGCTGGCTTGGTCTTCTTATTTTTAAAATAGTTAAAGATCCGGTTCGTCAATCGTGTGGGTTTCATTCTAAGCAAGTGGCCATAAAATGCAATCCTCCTTTTCCTCATTACATCAGAGATCTTCTGGACATGAATATACAGCTCATAGTTATGCCGTCGTCTATATTCACCGTTGTCTTTAATCGGGCCAAGAATTTTCCTCAAGATCTTTCTTTCCTTGATCTCCAATTTTTCTACCAGGCCTTTCTTGTTCATGGTGAGGCATTCCGCTGCGTACAGAGCCTCTGGTCGTATGACAGTGCAATAATGCCTAAGTTTTGCGTTCAGGGATATTGACTTTTTGTTGTAAACGTCCTTGGTGAGTTGGTACGCCATTTCCATTTTGTTCATGCGCGAAGTGAAGGTTTCTTTCTCACATACGTTGGGTTCTATCCACTCGCCAAGATATTTAAACTTATCTGTCCGTTTGATTTTCCCCTGGTTTACTTTTAGCTCCCTTGGTGCTGGCTTGATGTTAGTTATGAAGTGTGTTTTCTCCAAAGAGATCTGAAGACCAACTTTTGTTGCCTGTACCTGCAGCTGGTTAATTTGTTTTGTGGCCATGTCTAAAGAGTCGGAGAAAATTGCAAGATCATCTGCAAAAGCGAGGCAATCAATAGAAAGGTTCATGTTCTTGTAACCCAGTCGTACTCCATTTTGGACCCCATCGTTCATTTCTTTGCGCCACTCGCGGATGACCTTTTCCAGTGCACAGTTGAAGAGCAGGGGTGAAAGCCCATCTCCCTGCCTAACTCCTGTCTTAATTTCGAAAGAGTCCGAAATTTCTCCTCTGAACTTGACTCTGGAGGTGGTGTTAGCTAAGGTCTGTTGAATGATTGCCCTGGTTTTATTATCCAATCCAAATTCCTTTAGAATTTGAATAAGAGCTATTCTATCAATCGAATCATAGGCCTTCTTGAAGTCGACGAAGGTTACCACAAATTTCTTGTTCCTCTGCTTCAGATAGAAAAGGATGGATTTCAGATTCATAATTTGTTCTGCACATGAGCGCTCTTTCCTGAACCCTCCTTGGTACTCTCCTAATTGTGGATCAAGTTGTTGTTCTGCCCTAATCTGCAGAGCTTTTGAAATAATTTTGTAAGTTATCAGTAGGAGGGAAATGCCGCGGTAGTTGTTAACGTCCGTTTTGTCACCTTTCTTATGCAGGGGATGAATCAAGGCAGAAGTCCAGTCACGTGGAAGTTTCTCAGTTTCCCAAATCTCCTTGATAATGTCAGTCAATTTATCAATCATCTTTTCACCAGCATACTTCCACAATTCGGCGATTATCGAGTCCTCACCTGGTGCCTTGTTGTTCTTAAGTGACTGGATAATCTGTTTGATTTCTTCTTTCGTTGGAGGGGATGAATCAGGGTGGACTTGTACGTTGTCTTCAAATGAGAAAGTGGATTTGGGAGTCTCACAATTGAGGAGGGATTCAAAGTATTTCGCTAGAATCTGGCAATTTTCTCTCTCACTGTAAGCTAGTCTCCCATTTGAGTCTTTGAACTGTAGACTCGGAGGATTGTATTTGCTTAGATTGCGTTTGAAGGTTCTGTAGAAGTCCCTTGTGTTGTTCCTCTGAAAGTCTAGCTCAATTTGAGTTAGTTGGCTCTTGTTGTAGGCACGTTTTACATTGCGGATGATTTTTGCAGCGCGTTGTCTCTCGTTCACGAAGTTTTCCCAATTTTCTTGGTTCTTTCCCGAGTTCCATTTCTGCCAGGCAAGTTGTCTTTGCTTTACCACTGAATCACATGCATTATTCCACCACGCATGTTTCTTTGACTTCGTCAGTGGAACTGTCTCCTGTGCTGTTGTGACCAAGGCCTGTTGTAGTTCATCCCAGTTTTCGGGATTCCAAGATTCTAGTTTTTGAGTAAATTTAGGGCACAATCGTAGTTTTTCCGTATCAAATCGATTGATCTTTTTTAAGACGGCCTTTCTGGTGTTTCTGGGAATCAGCTTAACTTTGATTTTGGATAGATAGTGATCCGAATCTAGATTGGCATTTCTTAGAACCTTCACATTCTGTATTTCTCTCTGAGCTTTACGTGCAATAGCGACGTGATCAATTTGAAATTCGCCGAGATTTGGATTCGGAGATGTCCAAGTCTTCTGTTTTCTCGGAAGGTGTTTGAACGCTGTGGATTTTATTACAAGATTGAAAGCCTTACATAGTTCTACGAGCCTCTCACCATTGCGATTTGTTCTCTGGTGAGCTGGATAGTTTCCGATAATGTTTTGGAACTTTCTTTCCTTACCCAGCTGTGCATTGAAATCTCCAAGAAGCATAGTCGTGTGTTTGTCTGGAATCTTACAGAGAACATCTTCAAGGTCTTCCCAGAATCTATCCGTTCCTTCCGGGTCTCTCTTATTCGCTTGATTGATTGGCGCATGGACATTCACAACAGTATAAACTTTGTTTGTGCTCCGGAAGGAGAGAGTTGAAACTCGACTGCTAGGCGAGTTGAAGCCAATTATTGAATCCAAAATCTTCCTACTGACGATGAATCCTGTGCCAAGTTTGGGAACTGTTTTTATTACAAGTTTACCAGTTTTACCTTTAAAAATTCTGTAGCCTTCTGACTCAAAGGCTTGTTCATCTGTGAATCTCGTTTCTTGAATTGCTGCAATCAAGATTTGATGTTGGGATAAGGAATCAGTTAGTTGTTTCAATTTACCAATCTTCCGAAGGGAATTTGTGTTAAAGGTAGCAAAGAAATTCCGGCGTTTGTGTTGGATCTTTCCTGGAGTCTCCGATACCTCCATGCATGTCGGCGCAGGCTCCCCAGATTCCGAAGGCCTGCATGCTTCGCTCAAGGCGAAGGTGGATTGGTTACCACCTGGGGTAGTAGCTTTTGCTGAACTTTCCTCCATGCTTTGAACAGTTGAAAAACTGTAGTTTGGGGTCAGTGATGTTTCACACCGACCAGGGTACTACCAAGGTTGTGAGCCTTGGAGCCCCCAGCACTGATCGGCTCGCCGACCCAGTTTCCCGCTGGGATTGGTTACCCAACCTTCCACTGAGTTGCTCGGCTTAACAGGGGCACCTCTTGTAGGTTATGTGCCGGAGTTGGAGTGAAAGAGGCTAGTTGGATTCTCTTGCTGAATCCAATATGTTATGGTTGCAGATGACAGGCAACGACGCATTTCACTCCCATTTGCCCAGAGCCACATGGACTCCTCCCAGGTTAAAATCATTCTTTATGTGAAATAAATTATTGTGCAGTTTAAAGTTTCTCATCTTCGTTATGGTTCATTTTAAATATCATGGTGGAGGTTATTGTGTGGGCATACTTTAAGTGATCCAGTTGACAACCCAGTCCCCGAGATAAATTTAAGAGGTAAATAAAGGTAAGTATGAACCCCCGTATATTTTGGTGTGTTCCACAATAATTTCTTGTTAACTATTGTGCTCTAATCTCGATAGTATCTGTCAGTGCCATTTTCATTGATGTAGCTGTGCCGGTGCGATTGATTATTGGCAATCCGATTGAGGGGGCGGATATCTGACAGCCTACTATCCGGATATCGGGTACAGTAGGATTGGCGACCCTATAACGTGGGGCATGTTCAACAAAACTGGATTACCAGGTTGAACACCAGTAGGATTGGCGCAATCAACGTGTGGGTCTCGATTGGCTCGATTGATAAAACTGGATTACCAGGTTGAACGCCAGTAGAATTGGCACAATCGAAGTTCGGAGTGCTTGAATAACATTGGATTACCAAGTTATTGCAGTAGAATTGACACCGTAATTTTTGTGGAGTGTTCGAATAACATTGGATTACCAAGTTATCGATGTCAAAGGGATTGTGAAGACTCAAATAAAGAGGTTGATTCTTTGTTAGATGTCTTGGCCAATTGTAGAATTTGAGAGTGTGATTATATAGGGATTAAATGTTGTATTGTATTAGGAAAATTACACTCAGAAAAGATCTGATCTTATACAACTTGAGAGAGGTTAAATAGGCTGGAAACTTAGAAAAATCGCCTATGATCTGGAGTCTTATTTTATTTGACCGGCTTATGACATGTTTAGTCATATTAAAGATAAAATTAAACTATTTGGATTGTAAATGTAAATTATTTGTGTTAGGATATTTTAAAATGAACCAAAGAAACTTGAACATGTGCTTGAGTTTATTTCAACATGAAGTGTCTACGAAGGTTAATTATAAGGTAGTTATAAGTTAGATTTAAGACAGAAAATTGCTCAAATTTATATATGGTGAAAAATGTTGCTCAGATGTTATTTTGCTCTGTTTGATGTATGTCCCTAAAGCAGTTCATTATTGAAATATTATTGAAATGGCAGATGAAAGTATTAAGAAAATGTTGGAGGAGATGTCCAACAATATGAGGGAGATGGAAGCTAGGAATATTAGTCGAATGCAGGAGATGATGAAGGAGAATGCTAGTAATTTGTCTATTAGGCTGGATGAAAGTTTGAAAGTTCTTCAGACCAGTTCTGCAAACTTAGAAAATAATGTGTCGCGTTTACAGATCAGTACCCAGGGAATCGAAAATGCTGTAAGTGACATTCACAAAGATGTTTCTGATGTTAAAATTGATGTTTCTATGGTACAGAAAGATCTTACTATGTTGAATCTTGATGTTGCCAATGTCCGGGGTGATATTTCATGTGCTAGAGCTGAAGTAATTGTTGTTAGGAATGATGTTGCTACTGTACAAGACAAAGTAGAGGAAGTTCAAAAAGAGGTTAGAAATGCTCGAACTGATGTGTCAAATGCTCAAGTAGACATCAATAATATCCATTCAGATGTTAACGATATGCAAAGCGATATCAATAAAATACAAGTAGAAGTCAATACTGTTTTTGTAGACATTGCTAAAGTTCAGACTGATGTTAACAAAGTTAGGGAGGAAATTGAAACTTCAAAAACACTTTGTACTCGTAACATTAGTGCATTAACAACTCGATTAGTTGACGAGTCTGTTAGGACAACAGCTTCTTTAGCTGGTTTAAAATACGATGTAGAGGTCATGAGAACCCAAGTATTAGATCACAATCGTTTACTTAAGGAGGACATCGAAGCAGATATTGCGGAAATGTTAACTGCAATGTAACGGTTTGGAAAGATGAATGGAACAGGTCAAGTGGGGAACATGTAGATCAGATTCAGGAACGAATTGAAAGAAAACTTGCCAGCACACAAGTAGATATTAATAATGAAGTAGTTCAGATTAGGAAAGACTTGAATGTAAGGATGGATTCGCTATCCGAAAAGCAGGTAGAGGATAGAACTCAAATAGGTCAGGACGTGCAGGCATTAAAAACTGCGTTAGAGGAACAGATTCATAAGGATGTCTCTGATGTTAATGAAACTACGAGCAAACTGCAGAATTTGAAACTAGGAGAAGCTAGCATGATGGAAACCTATAAGGAAGAGTTGATTAGGAAAGTCATCACGGAAATCACAGACAAGGATATTGAAGGATTGACTGGTGAAGAGGATAGAAATTACGTGAGAAGAGGTAACCTTACTACAGAAGAGAGAGATATTAGTCCTGAGGAACGTATATCCAGATTCCGGGAAGAAGAAGAAGATAGGAATATTGAACCCGAATGGAAGTATCGTGATAGTGGGAGGAATTATATGGATTCATATCCGAGAAATGGGACAGTCATCCGGAATTTTGAAGACAAACCTCAAAAATTTAGCAACACTGATAGTCTCACACCGATTGAATATATCAGGAATCTTAAAGACTATTTCATAGAAGCCCACATTCCTAGAGAGAGAGAGATGAGAATCGTAGAAAGATTTCTAGCTCGAGGACCCCTCGAATGGTTTAGAGCATTTCGGTACACTTTCAGCAATTTTGACGAATTTTCAGAGGCACTGATAAAACGATTCTGGTCAATAGAAGCTCAGAATTCATTAAGAGCTGAGGTATACTCGAGGAAGTATTCAGGTACTCTTCCAACACGGTACGCTGATTTCTTCACGAGCCAACTATCACGCTTGAGATTTTTGCAACCCCCATTGTCAACAGAGCAGTTGATAGATGCGATTTCACGTATGCTGCCTGTGGAGGTAAGAAGACTGATCATATCGTCAAATATCAGAGATTTGACCAGTATGGACGAGTTATTGAGAAGGCTTGACTACACGAGTCCAATGCCAAATTTGGTACAAAAAGGTCAGAGGCACGAATTCAAAGACGTTAATACGGTCTACATGGATCAAGTGCAGCAAACTGATAAGCCTGAGGAAGGAAAAACTGAAAATGTAGGTCCTCACAGGAATAATTATTTCCGCAACAACAGATCCCAAGGTTACCGTCCATATCAGCAAAGACGAGGATGGAATAATAATAGAGGGAATTACAACAACGGAAGAGGTAGATACTATAACAATGGTTATAATAGAAACTACAATCGAAATAACCAGTACCAGAATCAGAATCAGAATTCTCAAGGTCAGGTTATGACACCCGACAAGTATCAAGAAAGAGAGAAAGAAAGTCAGCAGTATCTGAAGGAATTACGAGAGAAGGAAGCTGAAAACCAAAAGAAAAGACAGGATGTAGTGATCGATCCTGGTCCTTCTACAAGTCAGCAGAATTCGGAAAACAGGTATCCAGGACAGAAGAGACAGTAGAAAGGAGAGAATGCATTAGCCACACACAAACCAGAGAAGAAGAGACTTATGATTAAGGAACATAGAGGAAATATTATCCAAGAGTAAGCCAATAATAATTCAATTTCGTGTTCAAGTGAATTCTGAGATATTTATTACACAGAGTTTAAAAACAATTTGCAACTGTTTTTAAAACGTGGTGAAGGGAGAATGCCCCCGTAAATTGAATTATATTGAGACCACGATGGCTGTATTGGCAAATATGAGTAAAGTTATGGCTGTCATAGTTGTGACGTGGATATTCATGACGTAGGCACGGATGACGTAGACTTCATGCAAGTAGGCTGATTGAGCTGAGATTCTTGGTGACGTCATGAGTTTGTTCGAGAAAGATCGGAGATTTACGACGCAGTCGCAGGAAACAAGGTATTGTGCTAAGGAAGAAGTTACGCTATTGGAGGAGAGACTCGAACCAATGAACGATAGTTTGGAAGGAAGACGGAGATTGCTGAAACTACGATATTTGATTACTTTTGGCATGCAGAATTGTGGAAATCTATTTTCAGTTATGGCATTGATTTGGAATTTTGAAGAAATTAATTTTGAGTTTTTGAAATTTGAAAATCCGTCAAGTATAGCCAAAGTTAAAACTTCTAGCAATGACGGAGCAACAGGCTATGGAAGGGATGGATACGCCCCTTAAGAAGTTGATAAAAGGTCGTGCACAGGAGAGAGGAGCTCTCAGAACTCATAATCTCAGAACTCATACGGATCATACCGCTGATACCGCATATATATTTCAGATGTTATAGAGTCATTTTCGAGTGAATAAGTGAAGCAAGTTGTCTTTAGCGTGTGGTTAAAGCCCGGCGCATCGAACGAACACGGAGCAGTTCCATTTTACGCTGCTCGAAACTAGGTGAAGTTGAAACGCTCACATTAACGTTTCCACCAGATAAGATATCAAGAGTTAACTTCAGCCTTTATTATAATTCAATTGGGCAGTACAACATTGAGGGGTGTAGAAGATTTGAACAATTTCACAGTTATACTTCGACAGATATTGGCACTTTAAGGCTGCCAACAAAAGTGATTTTCTCGCCAAATGAGAAACACTTTTAAAATTCCACATTATACACTACGGCTGACACGTGGATTGCAACAGTGATATTGGAGAATACGTTTGGTAATACAACGATACAGTCTACCATGGAACATTATAATCTTGCAGTGCTTTCAATGATTATAACAGTACTTGAGATGGAAGGCTAAGGCTTAAATGCAATTGGGACATATATCGCTGGAGTGAAGTAACAGCATGGAACTTCGTTAATCGTCTTTCTACAAAAGCGAGCATGTAGTGAACATCCAACTACACTCATGCATCGTGAATCCATCGCTGAATTATACCAAATGACAGTGGAAATATTTTCATACTCCACGATTATGAATATTTCTGCGGAAATAACTACAATAAACTTCATGAAGAATTACGACCAGAACTTCAGGGAAATTTCAAGAGAGGCCAGGGTGGACCCGGCTCACAAAGAAGAGTTCTGCCAGAAGGATGTTTTTCGTATACATGGAGCAATGCAATTTCCGGAGGAGGAAGCAGTTCGATTCTCCGAGGACGCTGATTCCAGGTTCGAGGTCGGAGCACATCTTCACGCTGATGAAATGGAACCAACAGCAGTTTTCTTTGAAAACTTTCCTCTAGAACTACAATCAACAGATAAGGTAGTCGTGAATGTTTCTTGTATTATTTGAGTCTTGTAGCGATATCTGAGCAACCATTTTTCCATATTTTCTGTCCTATCTTTTGCCCCATTTTCTTGATTGATATTTCTGTACTCAGTACACTTCGATGATTTATGCCTTTTTCTACGATTTGTTGAGACATTATTATGTCATTGGCATAGTTAAATAATTTAGGATCAGTTGAGACTGATAATTTAGATTCGTTCAGTAATTTGCATATTTTTGTAGTCACGATTTGACGGTAAAGTTAACGATTTGCTATGGCAGATTTGAATTCAGACAGCGTGTCATTTTATTAAAGTAATTCTATTCAGTAAATTTCTTTGACCAATTTTCTGTCATCCTCAAGAAAGAAGAATAATTAAATGATTTTAGAGCGTTAAAATCTATTACGATATCGACGATCTTTGAAATACTAGTCGTCTTATGAACATGATTGCAACATAGACATTTATCATTGCATTATAGACAATTTTATGAAATATGAACTTTGATTACGATTTATTGAATACACTAAAGTAATGAACTTTTGATAGGAGTTTTTCTCAATTATAGATTGGAACAATAATGTTTGCATTCCACAGTCTAATTGTATTCTATTCGACTATTCATACAGTTTAGATGAACTTTAATTGAAGATAGTATTTTTATACTGCGTTACTTTGAAGATATTAATCTCAATTTTGATAGACCAGGGAGGAGTGTCTAATCGTATTTGCTATTAAATGTATTTGTGATTGGCAAATTTTTACTTCATATCGATTCATGAATGAAACCCACGAAGGTTAAATAATAACAGTCATTAATACAATTGATGAATATAATAATTTTTAAAGAGGAACAATGGATGTATAATCGTTAGTTCAGTGGACATGTAAAAATCGCTGATGAATAATGCCCTGAATAATGAAGGAGGTTCCCACAGTAATAAATGAAGTTGATGAATTTATAAGTGGAGGTTTTTTGTGTGTAGTTTAGAGGATTTTATGCCATATATATGAAGATATATGATGAATTTTGGGCCAATTTGTGTGCAATTTTGTGCGTTTTGAGCGAAGTATTTTCCCGCTGAATGTATTGTTCTGGTTTTTTGAAAGTTATTCATATGAAGATACTGTTAAAATTAACAAGAGTGTTAAATAATTTGAGATAAAGATTTTGAATGGAGGTTACCGTCACAAATATTAATAATTATTATTAAACCTTATTAAACCTGAATTTGACAGTTAAATATAACTAACCTTCATTGGTCGATTATATCACCACGATTTGAGTAATTATCAACCGGATAAACGTGTGGTTTAATGTATTTCTTGTATAAATAATATAAACAATATTAATATTGTAAATAATTTTGTAAATATCTTTGGTAATAATTTGAAATGATAGTGATTAATAGAGGCGTGTATAAAATTTTCAATTGTCGTTTGACATTGTTATAAACAATTTATTATTGTTATAAATAATTAATGAACTTTTGTTATTAACATTAAGAGTTTTGTTTTTATACTCTAAACAACGCTAATTAAACAAGTGGTTTGAACAATTAAACATGATTTGGGATTGTTGGAGTAATCCACTGGTGTTTGAATGGAGCATTTAAAAGATTTGCGTGATAATATTTCAGTTGAGATGTGAACATTTACGTGTTTTGAAAAGGAGAGCCAAGCTCTGAGGTAACTCGCTTATGCTAGGGTTGAACGAACGGGGAGTCCACTTTGACGATGCAGGTGCATTGCAGCTGGCCCGGACAACTGTATGACAGAGGCCAAGGACGTATCCATAATAGCCTTGTGGCTATAAATAAAATGTGAAGTATATAAACACGCAAAACAATTGATATATGTGTCTCGTCCCAAATCCCGTTTCCATTCCAAGTGCATTATTATAATTACGTTATTTTGAGCTTGAGAAAGCTGAAACATTGTATGTAGAGTATACAAGTCCTACAAGAGGACATGGTTATGTGGTCGATGGCTTCTGATTGCCACGTGGATTTTGTTGTTTTATTTTTGTTAAAATCATTCTTTATGTGAAATAAATTATTGTGCAGTTTAAAGTTTCTCATCTTCGTTATGGTTCATTTTAAATATCATGGTGGAGGTTATTGTGTGGGCATACTTTAAGTGATCCAGTTGACAACCCAGTCCCCGAGATAAATTTAAGAGGCAAGTAAAGGTAAGTATGAACCCCCGTATATTTTGGTGTGTTGCACAATAATTTCTTGTTAACTATTGTGCTCTAATCTCGATAGTATCTGTCAGTGCCATTTTCATTGATGTAGCTGTGCCGGTGCGATTGATTATTGGCAATCCGATTGAGGGGGCGGATATCTGACAGCCTACTATCCGGATATCGGGTACAGTAGGATTGGCGACCCTATAACGTGGGGCATGTTCAACAAAACTGGATTACCAGGTTGAACACCAGTAGGATTGGCACAATCAACGTGTGAGGCTCGATTGGCTCGATTGATAAAACTGGATTACCAGGTTGAACGCCAGTAGAATTGGCACAATCGAAGTTCGGAGTGCTTGAATAACATTGGATTACCAAGTTATTGCAGTAGAATTGACACCGTAATTTTTGTGGAGTGTTCGAATAACATTGGATTACCAAGTTATCGATGTCAAAGGGATTGTGAAGACTCAAATAAAGAGGTTGATTCTTTGTTAGATGTCTTGGCCAATTGTAGAATTTGAGAGTGTGATTATATAGGGATTAAATGTTGTATTGTATTAGGAAAATTACACTCAGAAATGATCAGATCTTATACAACTTGAGAGAGGTTAAATAGGCTGGAAACTTAGAAAAATCGCCTATGATCTGGAGTCTTATTTTATTTGACCGGCTTATGACATGTTTAGTCATATTAAAGATAAAATTAAACTATTTGGATTGTAAATGTAAATTATTTGTGTTAGGATATTTTAAAATGAACCAAAGAAACTTGAACATGTGCTTGAGTTTATTTCAACATGAAGTGTCTACGAAGGTTAATTATAAGGTAGTTATAAGTTAGATTTAAGACAGAAAATTGCTCAAATTTATATATGGTGAAAAATGTTGCTCTGATGTTGTTATTTTGCTCTGTTTGATGTATGTCCCTAAAGCAGTTCATTATTGAAATATTATTGAAATGGCAGATGAAAGTATTAAGAAAATGTTGGAGGAGATGTCCAACAATATGAGGGAGATGGAAGCTAGGAATATTAGTCGAATGCAGGAGATGATGAAGGAGAATGCTAGTAATTTGTCTATTAGGCTGGATGAAAGTTTGAAAGTTCTTCAGACCAGTTCTGCAAACTTAGAAAATAATGTGTCGCGTTTACAGATCAGTACCCAGGGAATCGAGAATGCTGTAAGTGACATTCACAAAGATGTTTCTGATGTTAAAATTGATGTTTCTAAGGTACAGAAAGATCTTACTATGTTGAATCTTGATGTTGCCAATGTCCGGGGTGATATTTCATGTGCTAGAGCTGAAGTAATTGTTGTTAGGAATGATGTTGCTACTGTACAAGACAAAGTAGAGGAAGTTCAAAAAGAGGTTAGAAATGCTCGAACTGATGTGTCAAATGTTCAAGTAGACATCAATAATATTCATTCAGATGTTAACGATATGCAAAGCGATATCAATAAAATACAAGTAGAAGTCAATACTGTTTTTGTAGACATTGCTAAAGTTCAGACTGATGTTAACAAAGTTAGGGAGGAAATTGAAACTTCAAAAACACTTTGTACTCGTAACATTAGTGCATTAACAACTCGATTAGTTGACGAGTCTGTTAGGACAACAGCTTCTTTAGCTGGTTTAAAATACGATGTAGAGGTCATGAGAACCCAAGTATTAGATCACAATCGTTTACTTAAGGAGGACATCGAAGCAGATATTGCGGAAATGTTAACTGCAAATGTAACGGTTTGGAAAGATGAATGGAACAGGTCAAGTGGGGAACATGTAGATCAGATTCAGGAACGAATTGAAAGAAAACTTGCCAGCACACAAGTAGATATTAATAATGAAGTAGTTCAGATTAGGAAAGACTTGAATGTAAGGATGGATTCGCTATCCGAAAAGCAGGTAGAGGATAGAACTCAAATAGGTCAGGACGTGCAAGCATTAAAAACTGCGTTAGAGGAACAGATTCATAAGGTTGTCTCTGATGTTAATGAAACTACGAGCAAACTGCAGAATTTGAAACTAGAAGAAGCTAGCATGATGGAAACCTATAAGGAAGAGTTGATTAGGAAAGTCATCACGGAAATCACAGACAAGGATATTGAAGGATTGACTGGTGAAGAGGATAGAAATTACGTGAGAAGAGGTAACCTTACTACAGAAGAGAGAGATATTAGTCCTGAGGAACGTATATCCAGATTCCGGGAAGAAGAAGAAGATAGGAATATTGAACCCGAATGGAAGTATCGTGATAGTGGGAGGAATTATATGGATTCATATCCGAGAAATGGGACAGTCATCCGGAATTTTGAAGACAAACCTCAAAAATTTAGCAACACTGATAGTCTCACACCGATTGAATATATCAGGAATCTTAAAGACTATTTCATAGAAGCGCACATTCCTAGAGAGAGAGAGATGAGAATCGTAGAAAGATTTCTAGCTGGAGGACCCCTCGAATGGTTTAGAGCATTTCGGTACACTTTCAGCAATTTTGACGAATTTTCAGAGGCACTGATAAAACGATTCTGGTCAATAGAAGCTCAGAATTCATTAAGAGCTGAGGTATACTCGAGGAAGTATTCAGGTACTCTTCCAACAGGGTACGCTGATTTCTTCACGAGCCAACTATCACGCTTGAGATATTTGCAACCCCCATTGTCAACAGAGCAGTTGATAGATGCGATTTCACGTATGCTGCCTGTGGAGGTAAGAAGACTGATCATATCGTCAAATATCAGAGATTTGACCAGTATGGACGAGTTATTGAGAAGGCTTGACTACACGAGTCCAATGCCAAATTTGGTACAAAAAGGTCAGAGGCACGAATTCAAAGACGTTAATACGGTCTACATGGATCAAGTGCAGCAAACTGATAAGCCTGAGGAAGGAAAAACTGAAAATGTAGGTCCTCACAGGAATAATTATTTCCGCAACAACAGATCCCAAGGTTACCGTCCATATCAGCAAAGACGAGGATGGAATAATAATAGAGGGAATTACAACAACGGAAGAGGTAGATACTATAACAATGGTTATAATAGAAACTACAATCGAAATAACCAGTACCAGAATCAGAATCAGAATTCTCAAGGTCAGGTTATGACACCCGACAAGTATCAAGAAAGAGAGAAAGAAAGTCAGCAGTATCTGAAGGAATTACGAGAGAAGGAAGCTGAAAACCAAAAGAAAAGACAGGATGTAGTGATCGATCCTGGTCCTTCTACAAGTCAGCAGAATTCGGAAAACAGGTATTCAGGACAGAAGAGACAGTAGAAAGGAGAGAATGCATTAGCCACACACAAACAAGAGAAGAAGAGACTTATGATTAAGGAACATAGAGGAAATATTATCCAAGAGTAAGCCAATAATAATTCAATTTCGAGTTCAAGTGAATTCTGAGATATTTATAACACAGAGTTTAAAAACAATTTGCAACTGTTTTTAAAACGTGGTGAAGGGAGAATGCCCCCGTAAATTGAATTATATTGAGACCACGATGGCTGTATTGGCAAATATGAGTAAAGTTATGGCTGTCATAGTTGTGACGTGGATATTCATGACGTAGGCACGGATGACGTAGACTTCATGCAAGTAGGCTAATTGAGCTGAGATTCTTGGTGACGTCATGAGTTCGTTCGAGAAAGATCGGAGATTTACGACGCAGTCGCAGGAAACACGGTATTGTGCTAAGGAAGAAGTTACGCTATTGGAGGAGAGACTCGAACCAATGAACGATAGTTTGGAAGGAAGACGGAGATTGCTGAAACTACGATATTTTATTACTTTTGGCATGCAGAATTGTGGAAATCTATTTTCAGTTATGGCATTGATTTGGAATTTTGAAGAAATTAATTTTGAGTTTTTGAAATTTGAAAATCCGTCAAGTATAGCCAAAGTTAAAACTTCTAGCAATGACGGAGCAAAAGGCTATGGAAGGGATGGATACGCCCCTTAAGAAGTTGATAAAAGGTCGTGCACAGGAGAGAGGAGCTCTCAGAACTCATAATCTCAGAACTCATACGGATCATACCGCTGATACCGCATATATATTTCAGATGTTATAGAGTCATTTTCGAGTGAATAAGTGAAGCAAGTTGTCTTTAGCGTGTGGTTAAAGCCCGGCGCATCGAACGAACACGGAGCAGTTCCATTTTACGCTGCTCGAAACTAGGTGAAGTTGAAACGCTCACATTAACGTTTCCACCAGATAAGATATCAAGAGTTAACTTCAGCCTTTATTATAATTCAATTGGGCAGTACAACATTGAGGTGTGTAGAAGATTTGAACAATTTCACAGTTATACTTCGAAAGATATTGGCACATTAAGGCTGCCAACAAAAGTGATTTTCTCGCCACATGAGAAACACTTTTAAAATTCCACATTATACACTACGGCTGACACGTGGATTGCAACAGTGATATTGGAGAATACGTTTGGTAATACAACGATACAGTCTACTATGGAACATTATAATCTTGCAGTGCTTTCAATGATTATAACAGTAGTTGAGATGGAAGGCTAAGGCTTTAATGCAATTGGGACATATATCGCTGGAGTGAAGTAACAGCATGGAACTTCGTTAATCGTCTTTCTACAAAAGCGAGCATGTAGTGAACATCCAACTACACTCATGCATCGTGAATCCATCGCTGAATTATACCAAATGACAGTGGAAATATTTTCATACTCCACGATTATGAATATTTCTGCGGAAATAACTACAATAAACTTCATGAAGAATTACGACCAGAACTTCAGGGAAATTTCAAGAGAGGCCAGGGTGGACCCGGCTCACAAAGAAGAGTTTTGCCAGAAGGATGTTTTTCGTATACATGGAGCAATGCAATTTCCGGAGGAGGAAGCAGTTCGATTCTCCGAGGACGCTGATTCCAGGTTCGAGGTCGGAGCACATCTTCACGCTGGTGAAATGGAACCAACAGCAGTTTTCTTTGAAAACTTTCCTCTAGAACTTCAATCAACAGATAAGGTAGTCGTGAATGTTTCTTGTATTATTTGAGTCTTGTAGCGATATCTGAGCAACCATTTTTCCATATTTTCTGTCCTATCTTTTGCCCCATTTTCTTGATTGATATTTCTGTACTCAGTACACTTCGATGATTTATGCCTTTTTCTACTATTTGTTGAGACATTATTATGTCATTGGCATAGTTAAATAATTTAGGATCAGTTGAGACTGATAATTTAGATTCGTTCAGTAATTTGCATATTTTTGTAGTCACGATTTGACGGTAAAGTTAACGATTTGCTATGGCAGATTTGAATTCAGACAGCGTGTCATTTTATTAAAGTAATTCTATTCAGTAAATTACTTTGACCAATTTTCTGTCATCCTCAAGAAAGAAGAATAATTAAATGATTTTAGAGCGTTAAAATCTATTACGATATCGACGATCTTTGAAATACTAGTCGTCTTAAGAACATGATTGCAACATAGACATTTATCATTGCATTATAGACAATTTTATGAAATATGAACTTTGATTACGATTTATTGAATACACTAAAGTAATGAACTTTTGATAGGAGTTTTTCTCAATTATAGATTGGAACAATAATGTTTGCATTCCACAGTCTAATTGTATTCTATTCGACTATTCATACAGTTAAGATGAACTTTGATTGAAGATAGTATTTTTATACTGCGTTACTTTGAAGATATTAATCTCAATTTTGATAGACCAGGGAGGAGTGTCTAATCGTATTTGCTATTAAATTTATTTGTGATTGGCAAATTTTTACTTCATATCGATTCATGAATGAAACCCACGAAGGTTAAATAATAACAGTCATTAATACAATTGATGAATATAAGAATTTTTAAAGAGGAACAATGGATGTATAATCGTTAGTTCAGTGGACATGTAAAAATCGCTGATGAATAATGCCCTGAATAATGAAGGAGGTTCCCACAGTAATAAATGAAGTTGATGAATTTATAAGTGGAGGTTTTTTGAGTGTAGTTTGGAGGATTTTATGCCATATATATGAAGATATATGATGAATTTTGGGCCAATTTTTGTGCAATTTTGTGCGTTTTGAGCGAAGTATTTTCCCTCTGAATGTATTGTTCTGGTTCTTTGAAAGTTATTCATATGAAGATACTGTTAAAATTAACAAGAGTGTTAAATAATTTGAGATAAAGATTTTGAATGGAGGTTACCGTCACAAATATTAATAATTATTATTAAACCTTATTAAACCTGAATTTGACAGTTAAATATAACTAACCTTCATTGGTCGATTATATCACCACGATTTGAGTAATTATCAATCGGATAAACGTGTGGTTTAATGTATTTCTTGTATAAATAATATAAACAATATTAATATTGTAAATAATTTTGTAAATATCTTTGGTAATAATTTGAAATGATAGTGATTAATAGAGGCGTGTATAAAATTTTCAATTGTCGTTTGACATTGTTATAAACAATTTATTATTGTTATAAATAATTAATGAACTTTTGTTATTAACATTAAGAGTTTTGTTTTTATACTCTAAACAACGCTAATTAAACAAGTGGTTTGAACAATTAAACATGATTTGGGATTGTTGGAGTAATCCACTGGTGTTTGAATGGAGCATTTAAAAGATTTGCGTGATAATGTTTCAGTTGAGATGTGAACATTTACGTGTTTTGAAAAGGAGAGCCAAGCTCTGAGGTAACTCGCTTATGCTAGGGTTGAACGAACGAGGAGTCCACTTTGACGATGCAGGTGCATTGCAGCTGGCCCGGACAACTGTATGACAGAGGCCAAGGACGTATCCATAATAGCCTTGTGGCTATAAATAAAATGTGAAGTATATAAACACGCAAAACAATTGATATATGTGTCTCGTCCCAAATCCCGTGTCCATTCCAAGTGCATTATTATAATTACGTTATTTTGAGCTTGAGAAAGCTGAAACATTGTATGTAGAGTATACAAGTCCTACAAGAGGACATGGTTATGTGGTCGATGGCTTCTGATTGCCACGTGGATTTTGTTCTTTTATTTTTGTTAAAATCATTCTTTATGTGAAATAAATTATTGTGCAGTTTAAAGTTTCTCATCTTCGTTATGATTCATTTTAAATATCATGGTGGAGGTTATTGTGTGGGCATACTTTAAGTGATCCAGTTGACAACCCAGTCCCCGAGATAAATTTAAGAGGTAAGAAAAGGTAAGTATGAACCCCCGTATATTTTGGTGTGTTCCACAATAATTTCTTGTTAACTATTGTGCTCTAATGTCGATAGTATCTGTCAGTGCCATTTTCATTGATGTAGCTGTGCCGGTGCGATTGATTATTGGCAATCCGATTGAGGGGGCGGATATCTGACAGCCTACTATCCGGATATCGGGTACAGTACACAGTATATCCAAAATAATTTCTGGGCCTCTATTGACAATTCTAGTGTATAAATGCGATTTAAAGTGTGGTCACGAAATGTCATTAATTATTTTCTTAAATAAATGACATAGCCTCTACAATTAAACTTGATCAATCTTGCTTTTTAACCACAAGAGAGTCTGCGAAACATTCCACCCTCATCTCCTTTATAAAATAGGCCTATACCACTAGCCAGTTGCCATTTTGCTAATATTTGCGTGGGAGCCAAAGTAATATAGTTACATTTTGGAAAGTGAAATGAAGAGTTACGGGTACTATGTTAAGTTAGTAATATAGGAACATTTTGTAAAGAGAAATTAAGTGTTACTATGTTAAGTTATTATTAAACAAGATGTTCAGTAAAGAACATATAGCCTACTTAGTCCTAAATGCTTGGGTATCAGTATAACTCATTGTCCTTTTCAAGGAGTATAATTGAATGTTGGTTGTAGTAGCTCGTTGAAATACAACGTGTTATACGGATATTATACATGAATATGAGGCGCCCTTTGCTAGTGCTACATCTATATAAAACTTCACTCAATTCGGTTTAGCCATGTTTGAATTGATATGGTGAATCGATTTGCACACATACATGGCAGCTATCTGCAAACTATTGGGCTGATGACCTTGTAGTTCAGTCAAAAGATGCTTCCCACAAAAAGGTATGTTGCTGCAAAATTTGGTAGAGATCAAATAATTAGGTTGGTCGTAATTTGATTTAAGCTTTTAAAATTTGGGTAGCCGCCATTCCGTTTACGTCAAGAAGGCGGCAATATAAAACATGACCCTGAGGTGCCCTTTGCTAGTGCTACCTCTGTACCAAATTTCGTTCAATTAGGTTTTACGGTGTTTGAATTGATAGGGGGATCGCTTTGCACATATACATGGCCGCCATATGCAAACTATTGGACTGATGACCTTGCATCTTGGTCAAAGAACGCTTCTCACATAAAAGTATGTTGTTGCAAAATTTAGTAGAAATCAGATGATTAGGTTGGTCGTAATTTGATCTATGCTTTTAAACATTAGGGTGGCCGCCATTATGTTTCCGTCAAGATGGCGGCGATATAAAACATTACACTGAGGTGCCCTTTGCTAGTGCTACTTCTGTACCAAATTTCGTTCCATTCGGTTTCACCGTGTTCGAATTGATAGTGGGGGGGGGGGGGGGGGGAATAGACATTCAGAGTACACACACTCACACACACACACAGCCAGACACACAATTTTTCGCCCTGTGTTGATCTCATAAGTCAACTTTCATTTTTTGCAAAAATCGCAAGTAGGCTAAAAGCATTGGTTGATTAATGTTTGAACTATGCCAACGAAAATAATGGGCAAGGCGTATCGCAAAATAGGACTTAATACCAAACTACATTACGGTATGTTAAGTTTGGATTATATATCATTATTATAAAGCGGGTGTTTCACCTTTAGTTACAAAATGAAGCTCACTCAAAACTTTGTGGCATTATTAAGTCTTTCAATACAAATACATTTTGAGTTTGCCCTGAATAATAATGAATTAACAACGCTTAATTAAATAATAGTGTGGAAATGCCTGAGATATATTTGGAAGATAAAAGGTTAGCAGCCGCGTAATAAAAAGGAAATGCCTAAACATTCCCACAAAGAGGATAAATATAAGGTAAACGAAAGAACATTGAGTTTGTACGTTTAAACTTACTCATTTAGGTGATTTCCACTTTTATCTGCTTCTTCACTCTGATTTTCTTCTATTGCATCCTGGGGATAAGATGGAATAATTGATGTCAGTGTTATCACCTTATACATTTACACAAAAGATAAGCCATGTAATTGTACAGCACTGCTCTGCTGAAGTGAAGATATATTCGCTGAATGACTTTCTACTGTCCATCACATCCTGCTGCCAGAGATAAACTTTATACAGATAAGTGGTTATAATACCTAGTTCTGAAACTTATAATACACATTTAGAGACCACTTTAAATTTAGAGCGATTGAAAATGTTAATGGAAGTAATAGCATGAAGGATTGAGGACAAATGAACATTTATTTTTAATTCTTTCAACCGTAACACCATAAAAGGGAGGCAGATGAACCCGCTGTTCCGCCCCTTGAAACAATTACAATAGAATAGACCACAACAAATCTAACGGTCCAACACATGCACATATCATTGAGTATCAAGCTACTAGACTGCCCATACGAGCTTGAATTTTGAGAATGAAGGCCTAAATCTATCAACATTCAGAATATTATTCACGGCATTTCTTACAATTCACTGCAATTTAATATTTTAATGTTAAAATGAATTTAGATTGAAGCAATGAAATGCCTCTAAGGGAAGTCTATTGTAGAGCATGCTAGTAACTCTAAGAATTGTGTGTCTGCTAGAGTACGGGAGCACACAGTTAGCAAAGGAGATTATATCATGCTAGTAACTCTAAGAATTGTGTGTCTGCTCGAGTACGGGAGCACACTGTTTTCAAAGGAGATTAGAGCATGCTAGTAACTCTTAGAATTATGTGTCTGCTCGAGTACGGGAGCACACAGTTAGCAAAGGAGATTATAGCATGCTAGTTACTCTAAGAATTGTGTGTCTGCTAGAGTACGGGAAGGTCGTCCCAAGCCTCACGTGAGGGTTCGGACACTTCTGATCTCTTAATGTAGATTTACAATAGAAATCCTACGCGCTCTAAAACACACATGTCTAACGGGCCAGTCAAGGATTTGACAGGGGGTTTCATTTTCAGGAAGTAGTATAGATCACGATACAATTCCGTATAAAATTCCCCTAAAAACAAAATGGCGGCGTTGAAGACATCACGAAAGACGCTAGATATTTTTATAGATGATGATGATGATAATTGTTGTTTTAAGGGGCCTAACATCTAGGTTATCGGCCAAGGATGGGTTGGGTGATCGTGCAGATGATAATGAAATGTAAACTCTAACTAAAACTAACTACGAACTTACATACTAGAAGAAGAAATGGAAAAACGAAAGGAGAAAAGGCAAATAAAGGACAGGAGGAAAAGAAATGCCCTCAATCCTCGAAGAATGCGGATTGAGGGACTTGAAAGGAAGGTGAGCCATGAAAGGCAGATAGGGAAGTGAAAGAGGAGAGGGTCCGCCCCAATGGTAAGGGACAAAAGGGGAAAACCGACCCAGCTCAGGAATCCCTCGGGGTCGTCAACTCCCGAACTCACCAGCCGTGAGCCCCTGAGGGTGTAGCATTATCTAGGGTGCACCAGAAGTGGTGGGGCTACATACACCCTGCCTCCTTAAGGGCCTTGAGCACAAGGCAGGAGGTAAAATGAAAAGAAAAAGAAGGCTGACCCCACACAGAATGAGTGTATCAGGAAAGATGAGACAAGGGCCAATGAAGGCGGGAAAGGGAAAGACTCCCTAGGCCTCGGATAACCTAATACCGTCGGGGTAGGAAGAGAACAAGAGTTGACCAAGGGAGGTCGACAGGAAAGAAGACAGAGAGGAGCCCGGCACAAGTAAGTGGAGCTGGGGCCCCGTGGTCGCCAATCCACGTCCCACTAGTTGTGAGCCCCTGTGAGATATTTTTATAGAAAGCTTACGGGAAACTCCTGGGGAATCAGGGGTTTAGGGTGGGAGAAATATAAACAGAAATAGGCATTTACAATAGCCTTCGAATCGCGATACATATAGAATTTTTTGATATTACCTAATATTTACTAAATATGTATCCTCATCTTTACTTGACCTACATCGAAATTCTGGCATTTAAGCTTATATTTACAACATATGTATCCCCATCTTTACTTGAACAATATAGGATATCTGGTAAAGATCCTGCCTGATACACATATCATTTACAAGTGTTACTATAAATTGCAAAAATTTGCATGTCTATCGGGATCTTTACCAGACATCCTATATGGTAAAGATGGGCTTACATATTTTATAAATATAAGCTAAAATACCAAAATGTCGATGTGTATCGCCATCTATGCCAGAAATCATATATAGGTCAAGTAAAGATGGGGATACATTATATAATGCAAACACATTTGCCATTGTAAACACAAATGTTGTAAATATCCGTATTGATATTAGAATAAACGTTTAAAATTATGTATTTTATATATTTTATATATTGGGACATTTCATTTCATCTGTCATTCATTTAATCATTGCCCCAGAGGAGTGCGACAGGCTTCGGCAGCCGACACACTTCATATCATCGCCGCTAGATGGGGGCTTCATTCATTCCATTCCTGACCCGGTCGGATACTGGAAGCAGGCTGTGGATTTTTTATATATTGGGACATGTTTCGACCTTCAATGAGGTCATCTTCAGCTTAAAACTAAAATCATTTAAGAATTAAAAACTAAAAATACTATATATGGCTTAAATCTAAGTAAGAAATGAAAAGTTAATGATAATAATTGTAATAAATGAAATAAAGTAATAAAATGGATCATCATCATCAACATCATTTCCCCTTATCCAATTGACACTGGGTGGGGGCAAATATGGTTCCTCTCCACTTTGTTCTGTCGTTCCACCATTACTCTTCCGACACAGTGTTCCAATCCAGGATCCGTTTTCTAATACTATTCTCCTCCGAGTCCATCCAAAGCATTCTTGGTCTTCCTCGACCTCTCTTCCCTGTCATCCGTCGTTCCAGAGCTCGTCTTGGTAGCCTTACTTCATTCATCCGATTGACATGTCCAAACCATCTCAATCTGTTTTGCTCCAGTTTGTCATTTAGTTTCTGTACTCCCAGTTCTTTCCGTATATCTTCATTTCTCACTCTGTCCCTCCTCGTTTTCTGGACCATACTTCTCAGGAATCTCATCTCAGCTGCTTGTACTCTGCTCTCATACCTCTTAGTCATTGTCTAAGTTTCTTCTGCATATGTCATTATAGGAACATAATATGCTTTGTACATAACTTCTTTAGCCTTAATTGGTACATTCTTGTTCCATACTTGTCCCCGTACCTGTTGGTAGAAGGCACTCCCGATTTGTATTCTTCTGCTTAAAAAAGTAGTTTTAAATAAAATAAATATAATATTGGTCTTTGTACAATAATTTTCAAAAGTAGTTAGGAAATAATAAATATTAATGGTGAGTGTATAAATGTTAAGCTTTATTTTTTTAAATCAAAATATACACAAAATAATTTAGATAATCAAGTTCTAAAATCAATAACATAACTCAGTTCAACGCTGAATCTTCTTCAATACGGAGTTATTAAAAAAAAGGATAGGTGCCAACCAGTTTTACGACGAAAGGATTTAACCTAACAGATAGGAAAAATAAACATGTCAGAAAAAAAAAATATATAAATAAACGAAACATAGCCAGCATGTCTGTATGTATGTATGTGTGTATATATGTGGATTTGTTCTCTAAACACGTCTACACCGTTCCTCCGTTTCTCAACCAAATTTTGCATGCATATTATGGTTCAGGACCCAGAAGAAACCGCTGGCTCCATGAATTTTGGATAGTCTTTCTCATTATTTTGATTTCGGCCTTTTAGCACTCGAGCAAAGGCTAATAAAGTCAGAAAATAAACTGATGAGGGAATGGCAAGGCCGGTCGTTTGCATGGCAACAGTAGCTCAAGACGTGACCACCAAGTTCCCATCTATCTCTTTAAGAGGCCATGGCACTCCATTTAATATCCAAACCACGATAAGAACATTATGAATCTGATCACCTTAAAAATCGATATACGTATTTTTAGCCTATTTTCAATTATGAAACAAAAATTGGCTTATGAGATCACTTTTTGTCCGTATGTCTGTCTGTGTGTGCGTGTGAGTGTGATGGTGTGTGTGAAGGTGTGTGTCCCACCCCTGATAACTTCTAAACGGCTGGAGCGATTTCAATGAAACTCGGTATGTTCATAGCACTATTCCAGGGGACCCCCACCCAGCCCTTCAAATTTTGTTACGTCTCACCAATCCAACATGTCGGCTGTGCGAAATATTTAACCGGCATTCAATATCTCCGAAACTATTACCGATATCACCCTGGAATATTTTACGGTGATAGAGGGAACTGCTAGAAGTTCACCTATGTGACGTTTGAAAACCTGGTAACTAAAATACCAACAAAGCGGCCATGCGAATTTGCGACTTTTAAATAGACGTTTCTCGCGATTTAACCAACCAAACGCAATAAAACTTGGTACAGTATATGTTTCTACACATTGTATTGCACCGATATCTAACTTCGTTCAATTGGTCACATAACCTCAAGATGGCGGCCGTGCGAAATATTTCACCAGCATTCTATATCTCTGAAACTATTAGCGGTATCACCCTGAAATTTTGTACGGAGATAAAGGGCACTAATGGAAGTTGACCTATTAGACTTTCAAAAACCGGTTAACTACAAAACGAATATGGCGGTCAAGCGAAGTTGAAAATTTTAAATAGACCTTTCTCGCGATTTAATGATCCAAACGCAATGAAACTTGGTACAGGAAATGTTTATACACATTGAAATGCACTGGTAACTAATTTAGTTCAATTGTTTACATAACCTCAAGATGGCGGCTGTGCAAATTTTTAAATTAAGTTTTTATTTCTTGTGGCGTATTCATACGATCGAAGTGAAAGTTTGAATAATATACCTACGTTATAATTTTCCTTAAATGGTACATGACTCTATGGCCTATAAATATAACAATCCAATATGGCAACCATCCGAAATATTTAGATAGATCTCAATATCTACGAATCTATTACAGCTATCAAACTGAATGTTTCATGTTCATAGGGGCTATGAACATAAGTTCACCTATAGGACTTTTAATAACCTGGTGATCACAAATCCAACATGGCGGCGACGCAAAGTATAAATATTCACATGGTCGTTTCTCGCAATTTAACCATCCGAGTGCAGTGACCCTTGGTACAGTAAATCCTTTTACAAATGTTTATCACTGGCATATAATGTTGAGCCTATCTTCATTTTATGAAAAAAAAAAACAGGCTTATAAGATCACCTTTTGTCCTTGTGTCTGCGTGTGCGTGTGTGTGTGTGATGGTGTGTGTGTGCCCCCGCCCCTAAAAAATTCTAAACGGCTGGAGCGTTTTCAAAAAACTCGGTAAGGTCATAGCACCATTCTGGCCGACCCCGACCCTGCCCTTCAAATTTTATAATGTCTCACCATTCCAACATGGAGGCTGTGCGAAATATTTCACCAGCATTCAGTATCTCCGAAACTATTACAGATGTCACCCTGAAATTTTGTACGCTCATAAAGAGAACTACTAGACGTTCATTTATGAGACTTTCAGAAACCTGGTAACTACAAAACGAACATGGCGGCCAAGCGAAGTTGAGACTTTTAAATACACTTTTCTTGCGATTTAACCATCCAAACGTAATGAAACATGCTACAGGAAAAGTTTATACACATCGTCATGCACTAGCTTCTAATTTAGTTCAATTGTTTACATTACCTCAAAATGGTGGCTGTGCGAAATATTTCACTGGCATTCAATATCACCGAAACTATTTATGATATCGCCCTGAAATATAATATGGTGATAAAGGGCACTGCTGCAAGTTTATCTATGTACCTTCAGAAACCTGTAAAGTACAAAACGAACATGGCGGCCAAGCGAAGTTGAACATTTTAATAGACTTTGCTCGTGATTTAACCATCTGAGCACCGTGAAATGTGGTACAGTAAATGACTATACATATTGTAATGCACTCGCATCTAATATAGTTCAATTGTTTACATAACCTCAAGATGGCGGCTGTACGACATTTAAAAATGAAGTTTTTAATTCTTGTGTCGTAATCATGTGATCGAAGTGAAAGTTTGAATAATGAAGCTACGCAAAAATTTTCCTTTAATGGTTCACAACACTATGGCCAATACATATAACAATCCAAAATGGCGAGCATCTGAAATATTTTGACTGATCTCAATATCTACGAATCTTTTACAACAATCAAACAGATTTTTCTTATGTTGATAGAGGCTATGAACATAAGTTCACCGATATGACTTTCAGTAACCTGGTGAGCACAAATCCAACATGGCAGCGATGGGAAGTATAAATATTTAAATGGACGTTTCTCGCGATTTAACCATCCGAGTGCAGTGAAACGTTGCACGTTAAATGCTTATACAAATGTGAAACCACTGGTATCTAATTTGTTTCAGTGGTATTCATAACCACAAGATGGGAGCTGTGCGAAATTTTAAAATCTCGATTTTTTTATTACTTCTTGTGTCCTAATCAAGCGATTGAAGTCTGAATACCACAAGTACACAATAATCTTCATGTAATAGTACATAAGTAAAAATCCAACCTGGCGACCATCTTAAATATTTAGACCGTACTCAATATCTACGAATCTATCCCAACAACCGAACTGAAATTTTGTATTTTGATAGAGGCAATTAACATAAGTAGGATATATGAAAATAGGCTGTATAGTTCTTCACGGAACTACTTGTTTTAAATGATATTAACAGGGGTCGTTGTAGGGAATTGAAATTAATAAAGAAATATATTGGCTAACCCTGCATGTGGCGTAACGTTACAACAGCTGGAGATATCATCAAGAAACATAGTATTAAGGTCAAAAGAGCTTAAATTATTCTGTTATTGTTGATTAATTTACAAGCTTCGCAATATCATGCTCATATAGCCCATAAACTTGAATGTATACAATTTTTCTGATAACATGTGTTACTGTGATGGCTGTAGTAGAGTGTGTACTTGTAATTCAAATAAGGATTGGAAAGGAGGTTGCTATGGCCTTCAGTTAGGAACTAGCCCGGTATTGATTAGAGTATAATAAATAGCCCCTGGCACTACAGCCCACGAAGGGCCAAGGCCTACCAATCAGCCGCTGCCGAGCCATTTGGCCTGAGTAGTCATCGCATCGGGTCCCCTTAACGATTAATCTTGGTTTTCGTGACCGAGATTTGCTTCGTGTAAAAGTGGGCAACCACGGAAAACAATTACCAAGTGTCACACTAATACACTTGGTCGTCAAAATGATGTCTGCAATATTTATGTATAATTTTATTTCATACAAGCTATACCCGGCATGCGTTGCAATGCCAATCAAAGAAAGTGTTGGCGTTGTAACTTTGTTTGTTGAAATGCTTTTGGATTCCCAATCTTTATTTATTTGCCGTTAAACAGCTCTAAACTATTGTAAAATTGATTTACTATCTCAAAAAGAATCATAGGAGCGTGCTCAACAACTCACCCAAGTTTCATCGCAATGAATTGAATGGTATATGAATGCATACGGGACTTTATTGAAACGATTCGAGCGCCGTCACCCATTTGTTGAATATACTCGTAAGCTACCTATTGTAAAATGGATTTACTAAGTCGAAAGCCTTCCCTGGAGTGTACACAACAACTCATGAACGTTTCATCGCAATTGGATGAATGGTACATGAACGCATACGGGATTTTGTTTAAACGATTCACGCGCCTTCACTCATTTGTTGAATCTTCTTGTGCGCCACCCATTGAAAAACGGATTTACTAATTCATACACCTTCGCAGGACTGTACTCAACTAACCAACGTTTTATCACAATCGGATGAATGGTATATGAACGCATACGGGAGTTGGTTGAAACGATTCACGCGCTGTCGCTCATTAGTTGAATCTACTCGTGCGCTACCAATTGTAAAATGGATTTACTAAATCAGATATCTTTGCGGGAGTGGAAACAACATTTCTCTAAATTTCATTGCAATCGCATGAATGGTATATGAACGCATATGATTTTTTAAACGATATGCGCGTCGTTACTCTTTTGTTGAATCTACTCGTGCACTACCTATTATAAAAAGAATTTACCAAGTCAGAAACATTTCCTGGAGTGTGCACAACAATTAAACCAAAGATTCATAGCAATCGGATGAATGGTATTTGATCGCTACGGGACTTTGTTTAAGCGATTCGCGTGCCGTCAATCATTTGTTGAATCTACTTGTGCGATACCTATTCTAAAGTGGATGTACTAAGCCAGAAACCTTCCCTGGAGTGTACACAACAACTCACCTAAGTTTAGTCGCTATCGGACGATTGGTATATGAACGCATACGGGACTATGTTGAAACCCTTCGCGCGTCGTCGCTCATTTGTTTAATCTACTTGTACGATACCTATTGTAAAGTGCATTTACTAACCCAGAAACCTTCCCTGAAGAGTACACTACTTCTCACCCAAGTTTCATCGCTATCAGACGAATAGTATATGAACGCATAAGGGACTTTTTTGAAACGCTTGGCGCGTCGTCGCTGATTTGTTTAATCTACTTGTGCAATACATATTGTAAAGTGCATTCACTAACCCAGAAATCTTGCCTGAAGTGTACACTACCTCTCACACAAGTTTCATCGCTATCGGACGAATGGTATGTGAACGCATACAGGACTTTTTTGAAACGCTTCGCACGTCGTCGCTCATTTGTTGAAACTACTCGTGCGCTACCTATTGTTAAGTGGATTTACTAAGCCAGAAACCTTCCCTGAAGTGTACACAACAACTCACCCAAGTTTAGTCGCCATCGTACGAATGGCAAATGAACGCATACGGGACTATGTTGAAACAATTCGCGCGTCGTCGCTCATTTGTTTAATCTACTTATGCGATACCTATTGTAAAGTGCATTTACCAACCCAGAAATGTTCCCTCAAGTGTACACAACATCTCACCCAATTTTCATCGCTATCAGACGAATAGTATATGAACGCATACGGGACTTTGTTGAAAAGCTTCGCGCGTCGTCGCTCATTTGTTGAATCTATTCGTGCCCTACCTATCGTGAAGTGGATTTGCTACGCCAGAAACCTTGCCTGAAGTGAACACTACCTCTCACCCAAGTTTCATCGCTATCGGACGAATGGTATGTGAACGCATACAGGACTTTGTTGAAACGCTTCACCCGTCGTCGCTCATTTGTTGAATCTACTCGTGTGCTACCTTTTGTTAAGTGGATTTACTAAGCCAGAAACCTTCCCTGAAGTGTACACAACAACTCACCCCAGTTTAATCGCTATCGGACGAACGGTATATGAACGCATACCGGACTATGTTGAAACACTTCGCGCGTCGTCGCTCATTTGTTTAATCGACTTGTGCGATACCTATTGTAAAGTGGATTTACTGACCCAGAAAGCTTCCATGAATTTTACACAATATCTCACCCAAGTTTCATCGCTATCAGACGAATAGTATATGAACGCATACGGGACTTTATTGAAACGCATATGCGAGTCGTCACCAATTTGTTGATTCTACTCGTGCGCTACCTATTATAACATGGATTTACTAAGCCAGAAACCTTGCCTGCAGTGTACACAACCTCTCACCCAAGTTTCATCGCAATCGGACGAATGATATGTGAATACATACAGGACTATGTTGAAACGCTTCGCCCGTCGTCGCTCATTTGTTGAATCTACCGTGCGCTACCTACTGTTATGTGGATTTACTAAGCCAGACACCTTACCTGAAGTGTACAGAACATCTCGCCCAAGTTTCATCGCAATGGGATGAACGGTATATGAACGCATGCGGGACTTTCTTGAAACAAACGCACGCAATTTTGTTGAAGCTGCTCGCGCGCCATCTATTGTAAATTGGATTTACTACGCATAGAACTTTTCCGGGAATGTGCACAACAACTCACCAAAATTTGATCGCAATCGGATGAATTGTATATGAAAGCATCGCCATTACGCATTTGTTTAAACTACTCGCGCTCTATCTATTTTGAAATGGATTAACTATGCCTATAAACCTCCCGGAAGTGTGTACAACAACTCAGCAAATTTGATTGCAATCGGATGAATGGTTCATGAACGCATAAAAGACGAACAGACAGACATTCCTTTATATATATATATATGATTTACTCTTTAAGTCACCGAGACCTATGTGACATTTTAGGTCTAATTTTACACTCTTGATGCCACTGCTAATACGGAAGATTTTGAATCTCTACCTTATGACGAAAGGTATCACGCACAATATATTGTATGTAATATGTACTAGAACTAAATTTTATACACTCCGTTAAGGTGTGTTCTACTACTGATATGTTGACGTTTATTTATTAATAATCATATCTTTATGCTGCATTTTTTATTGTTGACAGTGTTTACCTCTACAAGCTGTTTTTAGTATTACAAATCAGAAATACAGTAACTTTTGCGTGATATTGCAGATTGTTCTATGTATATAATTTGCCTTTGATATTCGGGTTATATTGTCATTGGTAATTATCCTGCCCTATGACTACTGTATGCTGCCGGATGAGTTAGCCGTGGTTGTTACGGCGTGGCTGCAGGCAGTCGCTCACATCTGGGAGGCGAGAAGGTTCGAATCCCCCGCCGGCAGCCTTGAAGATGGTTTTCTATGGTTCCCTTCTTTCATCCAGGCAAATGCCGGGGTTGGTCCCTACTATAGGCCACAGCCGCTACCTTCCAATTCCTAGTCCTTACATTCACTCTTTCCTTCCACAGACAACACACAACACGCGAAGGTACTTGTAGCTCTCTCATAGATGCAGCTACTATCTCGGCGAGCCGAACATGTCCTCGGACACTACCGGCCCTAAAAGCCATAAGCTAAAAATTTAAAAAATAAATTAAACAAGTAGTTCCGTGAAGAACTATACAGCCTATTTTCATATATCCTATTTATGTTAAATGCCACTATCAACATACAAAGTTTCAGTTTGATTGCTGTAATGGATTCGTAGATATTGAGAGCCGTCTAAATATTTCGGATTTTTATAAATGTTTATATTTTTATATTTATGTAGGTCTTAGAGTTATGTAGATTATTGTGTAGGTGCAGTATTCAAACTTCAATCACAAGATTAGGACACAAGAAATAAAGACGAGATTTTAAAATTCCGCTCAGCTGCCATCTTGTGGTTATGAAAACAATTGAAATAAATTAGATGCCTGTGGATTTACAGTTGTATAAGCAATTAACATGAAAATTTCACAGCACTCAGATGGTTAAATCGCGAGAAACGTCCATTTAAATATTTATACTTCACGTCGCCGCCAAGTTTGATTTGTGCTCACCAAATTATTGAAAATCCTATAGGTGAACTTATGTTCATAGCCTCTATGAACATAAAAAAACAGTTTGATTGCTGTAAAAGATTCGTAGATATTGAGAATCGTCGAAGTATTTTGGATGCTCGCCATTTTGGGTTATTATATGTATAGGCCATAGAGTTATGTACCGTTAAAGGAAAATTATTGCGTACCTTCATTATTCAAACTTTTACTTCGATCGCATAATTACGACAAAAGAAATAAAAACGTAATTTTAAAATTTCGCACAGCCGCCATCTTTAGGTTATTTAAACAATTGAACTAAATTAGACACCAGTGCATTATAATATGAAGAAACATTTGCTGTACCAAGTTTCATTGCGTTTGGATCATTAAATCGCGAGAAAAGTCTATTTAAAACGTTCAAGTTCGCGTGGCCGCTATGTTCGTTTCGTAGTTAACCGGTTTTTGAAATACTCGTAGATGAACTTCCAGTAGCGCCCTTTATCTCCGTACAAAATTTTAGGGTGATACCGGTAATAGTTTCAGAGATATAGAATTCCGGTGAAATATTTCGCATAGCCGCCATCTTGAGGCTATATAAACAATTCAACAAAGTTAGATGTCGGTGAATTACAATGTGTATAAACATATACTGTACCAAGTTTCATTGCGGTTGGTTGGTTAAATCGCGAGAAACGTCTATTTAAAGTCACAACTTCGCTTGGCCGCCATGTTGGTTTTGTAGTTATCAGGTTTTCAAAAGTCACATAGATGAACTTCTAGTAGGTCCCTTTATCACCGTACAAAATTCCAGGGTGATATCGGTAACAGTGTCGGAGATATTGAATTCTGGTGAAATATTTCACAAAACCGCCATTTTGGATTGGTGAGACGTAACAAAATTTGAATGGCACGGTCGGGGTCGCGCGGAATAGTGCTATAAACTTACCGAGTTTCGTTGAAATCGCTCCAGCAGTTTAGAAGTTATTAGGGGGACACACAAAAATTCTCACTCACACAAACACACACGCACACACAGACAGACACACGGACAAAAGGTGATCTCATAAGCCTATTTTTTTTCAAAAATGAAAATAGGCTAAAAATAAGATAAAATTACTGTATGCTAATTTGTAATGGACCCGATGTTAAATTATGAATTTAAATGATAAAATGATAATAACATAAGTAAACTACGAATATATATTATTATGCGATAATTTTCGGCTGATGAGGACCAAACAGTAAGTAATGAAACATTGCCATAAGAATAGCGGACATTATATAGTTCGATTCTATTAGTTCACAATTTTTTCCTATGTTTATGTATTTATATTAGCCATTTGAGTGCTTATTGACAAAAGTTATTGAATAGCCTATGTTATATTGTCATGAGCTCTAATCACTCTGGAAACCGGTATAACATTTTAGAGAATAGTAAGGTCTGAGTTTAGGGAAATTATTTCTTATCTTACGAAATACTTTAGAGGCTAAGTAAGTCCAATATGTCACAGAATATTAGCATCATATTTGACATTATAGTGGAATTATACGCTGTTTAATTTACTTTAACTTAATGTGGATGAGATAATATGCATGTAAATTATTTTTACATCAATACTGTTCCTTAATGTGCTGCTATAGTACACACTGAGCTATGTACAGGAATAAATCATTTCTCATTATTCGCGTAATTTGTGCGGGATTGAAGATCATAAACATATTTGACTCCACAATGATGACTTAACCTTCCAATCATTGAATAATTAAAACATTATTTCCTATCAAGAAGGTAGTTTTACATTTAAAAAACAAGATGTTCAACATAGAACATATAGCCTAATTTTTTCCTAAATGTATGGGTATACTTATAGCAGTTTTTCCTCACCCCTAAACAATCACCTCCACCACCATGTATTTTTGTTTTCTTTGAAATTGATAATTATCCAGTAAGTGTCTAAATCAATATTATATAACAAATGATGATTTAATTTCAAAACGACTAACTTAATCTAATGCATTCACGTCCGTTAATCTCGATATTAAGCCTCCAAACTTAAGAATCCTTCGCTTTAGGTAACTTCCTTTCAACCGCGGCGATCACAGTAGGTTGGTGCTGCAACCTGGCAGTGAATATATATATATATACACACATCAAAAAAAGTTTTGCATCACCTCGGTTCCAAGAGTTCCGGAACCTTTAAATACAAAGGGAATAGAGATCAACACAAACAACATTTCAGCTCGTTTTATTGCTCATGAGACCCACACATTGCATGTTGTACCATCATACAGCTAGACTTTCAGCATTTGTGGTCCAGATTGCAGTACACACCACTACCTCTAATACCCAGTAGCACGTCCTCTTGCATTGATGCATGCCTGTATTCGTCGTGGCATACTATCCACAAGTTCATCAAGACACTGTTGGTCCAAATTGTCCCACTCCTCAACGACAATTCGGCGTAAATCTCTCAGAGTGGTTGGTGGGTCAAGACGTCCATAAACAGCCCTTTTCAACATATCCTAGGCATGTTCGATAGGGTTCATGTCTGGCGAACATGCTGGCCACTGTAGTCGAGCGATGTCGTTATCTTGAAGGAACGCATTCACAAGATGTGCACGATGAGGTCGAGAATTGTCGTCCATGAAGACAAATGCCTCTCCAATATTCTGCCGATATGGTTGCACTATGGGTCGGAGGATGTCATTCAGGTATCGTAAAGCCGTTTCGGAGCCTTCCATGACCACCAGTGGCGTACGTCGGCCCCACATAATGCCACCCCAAAACATCAGGGAACCACCACCTTGCTGCACTCGCTGGACAGTGTGTCTACGACGTTCAGCCTGACCAGGGTGCCTCCAAACACTTCTCCGACGATTGTCTGGTTGAAGGCATATGCGACACTCATCGGTGAAGAGAACGTGATGCCAATTCCGTGGGGTCCATTCAGCATGTTGTTGGGCCCATCTGTACCGCGCTGCATGGTGTCGGGGTTGCAAAGCTGGACCTCGCCATGGACGTCGGGAGTGAAGTTGCGCATCATGCAGCCTATTGCGCACAGTTTGAGTTGAAACACGACGTCCTGTGGCTGAACGAAACGCATTATTCAACATGGTGGCATTGCTGTCAGGGTTCCTCCGAGCGGCAATCCGTAAGTAGCGGTCATCCACTACAGTAGTAGCCCTTGGGCGGCCTGAGCGAGGCCTGTCATCGACAGTTCCTGTATCTCTGTACCTCCTCCATGTCCGAACAACATCGATTTGGTTCACTCTGAGACGCCTGGAAACTTCCCTTGTTGAGAGCCCTTCTTGACACAAAGTAACAATGCGGATGCGATCGAACTGCGGTATTGACCTTCTAGGCATGGTAGAACTACAGACAACATGAGCAGCGTACCTTCGTCCTGGTGGAATGACTGGAACTGATCGGCTGTCGTACCCCCTCCGTCTAATAGGCCCTGCTCATGCATGGTTGTTTACATCTTTGAGCAGTTTTAGTGACATCTATGAACAGTCAAAGGGACTGTATCTTGGATACAATATACACAGTCAACGTCTATATGCCGGAGATCTGGGAACCGAGGTGATGCAAAACTTTTTTTGATGTGTGTATATTGTACGCTTCTGAGTGTTGAATGGGTAGGCAGTTTGATGTAACCAGGAGGGAGGCGATCCAGCTGGCAGTGTTTAAAGGTCACGGCTAGAAGTTGTAAAATGGAAATCCACAGCTTGTTCCAGTCGTCCAACCGGGTCAGGGATGGAATGATTGTAGCCCGCCCCCATCTAGCGGCAAGGATATGAACTATACGGCCAGAAGTTGAACTATTACAAAATTGTCATGCTTCTGGAGGCCATGGATTTACAAAGCGGAATGTTTGGAACAACAAGAGGACAGCGCCGCACAGAGGCATTGAGAAGGCTGTGGTTGATGACAACATGTATCTTGCACTTACATTCTCCTTTCTCTAATGTCTTCTAATAATGTGCGATGCAAGGGCTGTGATTATTAATAAACAAGTGTATGCATTAGCCTCTCCTTTGAGCTGTATGGCATTATATTTCTTATCTATGTAAAGAGGTCGTCACATAATTTGTATAAGGATCCAATTTAAAAAAAAGTAAACTCTAGTAGGTTCCGATCCCGAGTCAATCACGTGAGTGACTAACGCTCTAGGCCAGGGCTAAACATGTCCTTAACACCTCAGTGTTATTAACTGACTTAGATACAACGTGTTAGCAAATAATGTCTTGAAATAAACGATTTCTTCACTGCAGTACATCTTCATTATAAATGAATTCATACAATGTTGGTATTTTATCTATGTAGGCTATATCGCATACAACATACTTAAACTACTGAAATATAGGACAGGCACAAGAGTTCAGCTGTCATCTTTTCATGTGACAGAGACGGCTCAGCTCTTCTAAGTCACTCATACAGTATAATATTATAGTATTAAATTATAATAAAAACGGATCACGTCCTTTAGGACAGCTTAAACCACACTTGGCTCGACAATCGGAATTGGTGGGTCTTAAGCTATTGATTACAATGGTTGCATAATTCACACGGCCGCTATCTTTAAGTAGTACGGCTGAGGACCTAGTAGTTTGAGCACAGGACGCGACTCATAGGAAGGTATGATTTTAGCATATTTTGTACAGATACGATGATTAGTTTGGTCGTAATTTAATGTTAAGTTTTGACCATTTGAGTGGCCGCCATTAAGTTTTGGTAATAAAACATGACACTGAGGTGCCTTTTGCTAGTGCTACCTTTGTACCAAATTTCGTTCAATTCGGTTTCACCGTGTTCGAATTGAAAAGGGGTGGGGGCAGACATACAGAGTACACACACACAAACATTATTTTATCCCTGTGTAGATCCCATAAGTCTACTTTCACACTTCAAAAATCGAAAGTAGTCTAATAAAAGTGATAACTATGTGATCATTGCTATTAGACGTCTTAATTACCCCATTAAATCAAAAATAACCACTATCAGGAATGTAATTGTGAGACCGAGTTCTCGAGGAATTGTGAATATACATCCCTTATTACTATTGTTGCATGCTCTACTACGTTATTGCGTTCCACAGTGCTTTTCCGCTAGGTTTACAGTGAGATAATATTGCATTTGAGTAACATCAGAGTTGAGGAAAACTATGTTCTAAACTCACTTAGGGGAAAAATCATTATGTTCTGAGAAATATCTTAGCATGTATGTGTCTATAACATATAAAGACACCTCCCGGGCAACGCCGGGTACAATAGCTAGTATTTTATAATCAGAAGCTAAAATGCCAAAATTCCGATGTGTATCGCCATCATTACCACACATCGTATATTGGTGAAAATATTTTACAAATGTCATCTAGAGTGCCAAAATTTGGATGTGTATCAGGATCTTTACCAGACCTATATAGGTTAAGAAAAGATTGGGACACATATTTTATAGATAAAGACCTAAGCGACAATACGAAAATTTGGAAAACGATGCACATCTCATTTCCAAAGGTTGTTCCAAATTCCATTCACCTACCCAAAACCCTTAATTCCCAGACATTTTCCCTTAAGCTTGCCAAGTAAACATTTAGTGTCCTTCGAGATGTCGTCGATACTTCCCATACATACACGAACCTTACTTGTGGTTTATGCCCCAGACCCCCCTTGCTTGTAGCACAAGCAGTAATTCACTTGTTAATTAGGCTTTCCAGACATACATTATGTGTTTTGATGGGAAATGTTATCACTAAAGTTGTGTTTCATCCTCAGACAAATATGCCAGAAGAGTGAACCTGCATTACCAATAAATTACCTACTGTTAGCACAGCGTGTGGTGTAGACTTCACGTACAATAGATCCCAGGATCTCGCATTATGATTACAATAACAACAAACAACAACAAACAATAACAAAAACTGCCCGCTGCTAAAATAAGAAATATTTAAATGAGAGGAAATATAGAACCTATGATCACCTGTACTCCAATTTCCGATTTGACTGCCCATTTTTTTTCTTCGAAATTATCACCAGACTCATCCTTCAGGTTATAAGAGGGTAACAGGTCGATTGATTCCTAGAAAGTATTATACAAGTATGAGGCAACGTAAAAACAAAAACAGACAGAAGAATTGTACCGGTACTTAGTTAGGTGTTACGTTAAATATTAAACATCCTGGTTAGCCTACTATTTGGTAGTAAGTATTAAGTCAATAAACCTTGCTTGTCATGAACATCACTAAGATTGCTATGTTACACGATATACATAATAAATACAACTTACAATATTAGGCAATTCATCAGTTTGAGACTGCCATTCTGGCTCACTCTTAATGAGTGGTTGTTGCTCCATTATGCCCAGCAAACTAGAACACACAAAGCGCGCTTAAGGATAATAAAAGAGCATAATTATACCAGTACACCAAATCATTATCATTATCAAATGAGGTAATTTCAGAACTCAGAATTCAAATAAGACTACAGTAATGAGAATATATCCCTCCAGGGGCGCAGTGAGAAGAAGAGGTTAGCGCTCGACTTTATATGATATTAACTTAGTTGGGTATAATATCGAGTACAATATTAAGATCTATCATTGCGATAGAATGAGGAATTACTGGTTCCAGACACAGAAATGAAGCATCCTATAAATTGGTTTTACACAAATATGAGCACAATATGACGGGGCAGAGAATTACTCTACAAACCTATCAACGTAAAAGTAAACTCAAGTCACACCACGGGTAGGCCAAATAAGAAATTGGCGGTAACTGGATACAATGAGTTTCAGAACATTCAAAACAATACTTCCGCCTCGCGTTACAAGAAACCCACTTCAAAACAAACACAACATATCTCCCTCAGAACCAACAGTAAACGGAAGGGATTCGAAGATGTATTTGTCCGTACCAACTTATAAATTCTATTTGTGGGTAACTTGTATAATTGTCGTCATAGGGAAGTTTCTAGTTACACATTTAAACCTGTGTATCCTCGACAATCAAATATCATAAATTAATCTACACAGGGCAGGCACGAATATGTCCAACCACAGCTCTGGTTGTAAGATTCGTCTTCATTGTGAGATTTAGTCACGTCTGAAAAGGGTAGGTCTAATGTCCGTACTGGAACTCTCAGATCTTAATATTTTGCCGCGAGGGACCGTACATGGAAGACTAATAACTCGGTGACAATATTGCTTGCAACAGTAAATACTTCGGGGCGAAGTTGTTGTTGATGGCACGGTGTAAGAAAAACTGTGTGACTTGACTAGGGATGTTTTTCTAACACAAATCAGATTATTAGTGTTATAATATAGGCTATTCTTATGCACCCCGGTGACATATTACAAAACTTAATGGAATAAATACATATCCAATCAATAACCTAAACTTAATTGGCATCTTCTTTCCTGGAAACTGGCACTTAAACCCTTTGCCCAAATTGCCTAGCCACTTTCTTTATTCCCCAAAGGGAACAACAATTTGGTACATGGAATATAAGATGCCCAGCCAAGCTGGTACCCGGAAAATAGATACGGTACTGGGCCGGTAAATTGATCATCAAACTAGAAAGTTACCTAGCGTAGTGGCTAGCTTTTTGGCTGAACGCAAAGGGCCGGGTTTGACTCCTGGCTCAGCCACAAGCCATTTATTTTTGGTCTGAGGAACTCTCTGCCAACCTAAAAGTGGTTTCCCCACTTCTACTCAATGCGAATGCTGGGATAGTACCCAACCGAAGGCCATGGCCGCTTCCTGCCCTAATTCTACCTCAATTACAAATGCACACTAGTTTAGGCTTCACAGAGTTGGGAAAAATTCCGGTCCTCTCAGTATGTATTTTTTGTATGTTTATACAAAATAAACAATACTCACGAAAATGTATCTTAGGTACAAAATACCGGTACACTTACAAATTTACGGAAAATACAAAAACTATTTTCAAAATCATTTCAAAATACAAAGTAATTTCTTCCATTTAGACTGTTCAAGATAACAAAAATATATTACTACTAGAAATATAACTCTCATTATTGACCTGAACGGATACGCGCGTTAACGTACTAGGCCACCGTCAGTCCCCTTGAAATGTTTCTCCTCACCTTGTCTCCGATCCCGTAAAATGGGGAATAATATGTAGAGATAATAATTATTATTCATTCGTTTCATCCTCTTTGGGGTACGTTGAATCAATCATTTCTCTGTGTGTTCTTCTTTCCTTTGTGGCCGGTAACTCTTCATTCCTTCTGATCTTTTCCTGTCTTCTTCCGAGATTATGGGTTTGGATTTAATATAGATTTGTCTTGGAAACATATATTTACATATTTAGTAATTAGTTTTGCTTGTCAATTGGGCAATGAATATTCTGTAATTTTGTTTTAAATTCTACTCGGCCATCTCCAGTTTCCTGAAACCATGTGGGTTTTGTTTTGCATTACAGAAGAAATAAAAGATTCGTTTGGTTAATCTATTTGAGTTCATTTCTGAGAAGATCACCGAAAAGATTTATCCACCCTTTGTCATAGTAGTCTATCTGGGAGTTATTGTTATTATTAGGCAAACTACTCTCCAAATTCAACACAGCGAAACCGGCACTGGATTGGGTAGTCTGTGACTTTTGCCTTGTAATCACCAAATGTGATACGAGAGATCTTTTACGAGATCACCGGGAATCAAACTACCACTGATCCACCGAGCTATAGTAGTATGTACTGTTTACACTGTGTGTAACTCTTGACAGAACGCTGTCCTTAAAGAAACACTGCTGCCGAACTCAAGACACGGAACCATTGTGGTACCAACACTCTCTTCTCTCGCTGAATACTGTTCCCTAGTTTGATAAATAGTTTGTTGTTGTCGATTGATTTAAGGACTTTGCGACATGTATAATAAAATAAATCAATCAAGCAATCAAAACTCGACATGTCTCTGGAAATCCAGACCTGGAAAGGTGGTGCCAAATGTCATTATTACTATTATTATCGCTGTGGCTCTGTTTATTGCGGTCTTTGAGAGACGTGAGCTCGATCCGTTCTGCGTGGTTTCCTATTTTCAACTCCAAGCTTATCCTAGGACGGTACCTTTTGATAGGTCACTGCCATTTCCTTCCAATGCCTTGCCTAGTTTCATTCTCCTTCCCTGTTCGGTTCTGTGGCTAAATGGTTAGCGGGCTAGGCTCTGGCACTGAAAGCGGCCATCATCAGTGTGGTATTTGCTGGATTCTTCCCACTCTCCGTCTAGGCAAATATGGGAATGGTAACACACTTAAAGTCCCGGGGCATCAGATCATTTCTAGACCACAATGAACAGAGGCAGGCAAACTAATACAGACACCATACAAACAGGTTATCAGACAAATTACATGACTAAGATTTACCAATAACAACTGCCAAACTTATTATTTTGTGGCTCGTGGCGCAGTGGCAAGCATCCCTGACGTCCGTGTTCGATTACCAGCTCTACCAAGAAATTTATTTCTGGCCTGGAGTGGGGACCACTCAGCCACGTGAGGCAATGCAGAGAAGAGGCGGGTACGATTACCATCTCAGCCATCCTGGAAGTGGTTTCCCACTTCTACTCCAGGAGAATGCCGGGAAGGTTCCTTACATAAGGCCTCGACTGCCTCCCTCCTTATCCTCACCTTAATTGAACTCATGAATACAGCCATCACACTACCAAAGGTTATCGGACAAAATTACACATACGCACAAAAGTACACGGGGCAAAATACCGCGATGTCCAATCCCCTCAAATGAAACAATAACAACAAAGAACTATTGTAATAAGGAAACTATTAAAACGTAAAATACATGGACTGATAACCTCACTGTTCTCCCCCTTAGAACAACATTCAAGCTACTATTACCAAGATTCTCCTTGATAAGGACTAGAGTTATAACTATACCTATGAGTTTAGGAGAAAATGGGCTGTTTATATGCCTGGGGGTGAAAATGGGAAACCTCCAAAACAGTTTTCAGGATGGCCAAGGTGGAATTCATACACACATACTTCCTATGTCAGCAAGGCCCAAAAAGCGCGTCACGGTCGTCGAGTTGATTTTCCATTATGTCATATTTTATTTTTTGTGCGTATTTTTCCTTGGGATTTTCATTTGTTCCTTATGGTTCAGTCAGCACTCCCTAGATCGTCGTTACATACTGTAGGTGACACTAGTCAAAGACATCTCAGTGTCCTATTTTTATCACCGCCATCTTACCAAAAACAAAATGGCAGAAACTCCAATATCAAAACTCAAATGAAATTACAGTTAAGCATCTCAACAAAATTTTGGAAAAAAATACTTCAATGTGCGAAGCGGTTTGCTTAAAATTACAAGGTTATTGGGCGAAGCGTTTTCAGATGACGGTTGTACGAATAAGCCAAGCTTTATAATACATGACTTATGATCCAATGGATCATTTACAGTACTTCTCAATCCGATACATTTAAAATAAGGACCCTCTGTTTCCAACGTGGAGTTTTTAAGATCACGAATATATTGATATTATAAAACGATATCAGTACCGTACTTAAGACCTACAGGAGAGATAATTATTGTCAAGGAATGACCGTATGTGTAGCCTTGTATGGCGAAAACAAACGAATACTCTCTCCATACTTTCAAGACGGTGGCTGTGTGAACCATTAGGCAACTCAGAAATAAATTGGGTAATTAACACAACTCTTGCAAGGAGGTGAGTATCATATAAGACCTTCCACTTGCATGATTAACTCAGGACATTGTTGCACAATTAAAGCGAAACTTTGTAGAAGACGAGTAATATATTGAACCCGCTAAGCATTGGTTCATGTGATATTTTTCATCGCAACGCATTTTTGATGCATCACATTAGAACGTACCCACTGACCGACCATGCTGTCGCCCCATGCTAACATTGTTTGGAGTTATAAATGGTTGATCTTTTGACTATGGAGAAAACCAATATTAAATAATCTGACGCTAAATTATGACACTTCTATTTTCTACGGAGCTCAGATATTCTCATGTTGTAATTCTGTATCACCGAATCATTCTTTAGAATGTTATTTCTGCTTTTGGTTAGGTAGTAACCTCGCAGATACGCGAACCGGAACCAGACAGTCGCTTAACGACTAGTGTATTCACGAGTTCACGCAGTGCAGGACTGAGCTCATACCACTTGTGTTTAGATTACCATCCACGTTGGATGTATTCTTGTCAAGTCCATCTAAAAACGATGTAATAGTCCGCCTGACGGCGAGAAAGCAATCTTAGTGCATCGCCCATTATTTAACTACGAACAGTACTTAATATTAGTGAATTAGCCAGAGAAGGCTTGTGCTACGAATACTGAGAATTTTTGGAAAAGTGATTATAATTGTGGAACACCACATTTTCAACCACGTGTTTGAACCTTGTATTTCGACATCGTCAAGTGGCGATAAAATATATCATTCGCAGTGAAATTATTATTATCGGAGTGAATCATTCCAACACTCACAACTGCAAATATTGCTTTGATCGCAAGTGCGATTCCTTTCTGTGAGACACAACGTCGATGCCACGTGATTTGTGGGCAAGTAAATACTGTGATACTGAAGCAGATAATAGTGCATGGCCAATTTATAAACCATCTGCGCCGTGTAGTAGCAGTGAATTTATGACCACATTAAAGCTAGTTTCAGTGCATCTGTGCTACGCTCATTTTCCGTATATTCAAGCGGAAAATTCGTACTTCAAAATGTCACTACTTGACAACCACGTGTACGGCGATCTTTGTTACGTATCACCTGTGGAGATGAGCTGTTAAGCCTCATCATGTGAAGGAGAGGACCGGAGAACTACAGCCGATCACGGGAGAACCATGACTTTAGCATCCGCTAAGCCAAGGGAAATGAAGACTGTGGGGAGGAGTCTGGCCATATCATCACGACAACGACGAGGACGAATAAAGGCCGTGGAGATGGATAAAGCCTATGTGGAGGCTCAGATTGGACAACCCTTGTCCGGAGACCAATGCCTTATTTTATCTCTCAGGTCGTTGGAACGACTGAGATGTAGACATCCTTTCTTGTGAGTCCGAATAATTCATTCCTTGTGAGGTTCTTTAGTGGTGTAGCTTAGTGTAGTTTATTGTATTTTATTGTAGAATCAGCCGAAATTCTTGACAAGCCATAGGTAAGTTTTGTACTGTTAGAATTAATCCTTGTAGTTCACCTTCAGTGATTCGTAAGTCACCCGTTGTGATTGAATTTCTTTTCGATCACGGTGCATTCCGATGGACATCGCTAAGATGTTATTTCTACCCCTGCTAAGCGAGACTCTAGTCTTTGTTACTACGTTTTGTTCAACCCTAGGTGGGTAATTTTGTGTACAGTTATTTGTGATGAAGATCAGACATCATGGCCAGTGTTATTATTACAACACCCCTTTCTAGTAAATGTTGTCACGCCATTGATTTAGTAAGAACAGTCCGTATCGTTAGATAGCCGACTGAAGCTATCAGTTTTGTAATTCAATGTCATTTTCATTTTGATGTGCTATGAAGCCATCCAGTTCGAGTTATGAACACGTTCAGGGTGTTACATTTTGTATGCAATCTAGCATCGAACCCTGCAATGAATGCCATATCATTGGCAAACTTAGCAATTGTAATATTTGCGCCATTATGATGTTTATTTCGTGTCAAGTGTTTCGACACTGTTGTTATTTTGGTTATGATTAGACAGAGCAGTTATGAACTGACATATCTGCACATTTCAATGAGGTTCAGATTAAGTGGAATATCTGTATTTTTCATTTATTTGACTTTTACAAACATGCTGCGTCTTTGTGCATAGTTTTGAGGCGTGATTTTAAGCCTAATGCTTATGTGATTTTCTATTATATCTGGGACATGATAACAAGGCCAGTTTTCTGATAGGACTTTCTGCGAAAAAATTGCCCGCATTCAGTGTTGTTCATTCTCTAAACTGCCCGTGCGGATGATTGAGAGTAGCGAGGCTAGCTCGAATCATGGAAAGGTGGTAACAGTTCCCTGCATGCAATGTACTAGAGCACCACTCAATCAGTGAGACGTACTTTTTCAGACTCTTTGACAATGCTTATAGCATTACTAACATTTAGATGATGTGTCTCATATGTAGATCAATCTCCAGGCCACCATTTTGTAATAATCAGATGAATTGCAACTTAGAGATGACTGGCGAGATCCATATGTTTATCTTTCTTCTCCATTTGAGAATGATTACACGTTATGTTAAGGTTTATTTGTTGTAATTAAGAGGCTAGACCAGGCACCTGTATAGAGGCTATATTTATGTGTGTCCAGACTTCGATTCTGTTGACTGTGTTATTGTAGGGAGGTAACTGATATTCATGCCAGGCCTTACCCAGAGGTAAATGAAGTAAGCCTAGAGCCACTAATCACCTGTGTTCTTGTTATGTCCGAGCGGGAGAGCTCGTTGACGGGGTTTTATAGCAGAGATTGATCTCGCACGAGACTGCTACTGCTGAGCCCAAGGTATTCAGGATTGTCAGCCTATTCGCCATAAACCAACGATAATCTAAACCAACGATTCTAATAATCAGAACGTCGTTATTATAAACTGATGATAATTAACTACTTACAGCATTTAACCTTGATTTTCTTGCATTTTGGACCTGCTGGCTGACACTTGCTTTGTGCACGCTTCTTTTGTGGAATTAATCCAGGACACATGACACTAATTTTTATCGACGGAGTGCTTGCTCAACCTTTAGTCAGTAGCTGGTGGAGCGTGAGCCTCGTGCGACGTTAGACGTAGTTTTTACTACGCAATCGCCTCCGTAATTAACAGGCTCATAGTTGACACTGGTTTACAAAGAGTAACCCAGGGCGAAGGCGGAATAAAATTGTTTTTGGTCTTGTTATTATTTATTTAAGTGTATGATAACCCCATGTTTACCCTTTTTTAGATTGTAAGAGGGCATTTAATGTTTTTTTTGACGGCTTGTCATGTAGATTTGTACTAACTGTTTTGCTTTACGGACGTCATCGCCGTAAATTTTGTATTAATTGTTAGGGATTAGCTAGATTATTTAAAAATAAATGTAAATGAGGAAATGGTATCATCATAACTTAGACTTGCTATTGCTATCCTGTTAAATGTAAATTCCGTTATTAGCTTATCTTGTAACTTGACTTAGAGATTATTGCCGTACCATTTTCCCAGCGTTGCTGTTGTTGCTTTGCTCTGTCAGATAGATCCTTCGAGGGGGTTTACAGTAGTTTACAGGTAGGGTACTGATATTTTTGATTATTTATTAGTTTGCTGATTAGCCGATAGAAACCCTCCGAACTAGGCTAGGTGTCTGAATATTTTGAATAAATATTTCTACATGTTTTACTACAGCCTGGAAGTTTATTTCTCAGTCTAGCTTTAGGAGGTGTATTTTCTTGGGCTGTCTATGACCTTTTTAGCAACTATGTTACCACGGATCCCCAGGATCATGGATTCTCGTGCCGCTATGGCCCATAAGAAATTCTCCCTATCCTCATGGCACATGGGTCCGGTAGGTGAGGTGTTAGGGATGTCGTTTCGGCTGTTGACAACCCTTATTGCTCCTCTGACGGGCACATAACTACCCCTCCTTCTTTATTTGGCGCCCAACTTGTTGTGCCGATGTAGACATGGTGACCTTCTGCTCCATGCTCTTTTTATGAGGATCTTATTGTGATTAAAGGTAAATTGACTGGACTGGGACGAACTTAGGAAGTCGTACTGCAGATCAATTAACCGCATGGCATTCGTGCGTGATTTAAGTCCATCGGGTGAGGCTTTGTAGTATAGATAATTGTAGGATAGGTTTTTCTTCGATGATGCCTCATCCTAAGTATATGTAAAACTTTGCTTTGCTTGTTGTTGTTAATTTAAATGCAGAAGCACTTAGTTCGCATACTCCAGCAGTACTTGTAATATTTATTCAAGAGAAAGCAGGCTGTTCTACACCGAAAAAGTAACTAGTCATAGCTGTAAGTTTTCTGGAATGCTCCTTCTGTTCTCTCATATATATTCTTGTGTCATGGATGAGGAGACGATTCGTCGTGTGATTGGGGAGATGTTGGCTGTTGTTAACACCAACCTCCAACAGATTAGGACTGATTTAGGAATTGTAAGTGGAAATGTTGAACAATTCCGGGGTGACTTAGGAACTGTAAGTGGAAATGTTGAATAAGTCCGGGGTGACTTGGATGTGAATACTCAAACTATCAATGATGTTAGGACTGATATCACAAATGTTAGGGCTGATCTTGAGGCCAACACCCAAACTGTAAATAATGTTAGGTCTGATATCAATAATGTTAGGGCTGATCTAACTCAGGTCAGGGCTGACATAGATGATCATAGGGAAGAGGCAAGGCATAACCGTACAGCAGGTTTAACCGCAGTTGGAGTTGATGTCTTGCGACACCAGCATAATGCAAATGATAGGATAGATAATTTAACCGATCAAATGAACCTAGCAAGGGAAGATGTTCAGACCATGTTAGGCGAACACCACACAGATTAAGGCGAACATAAATAGAGTTCAGGTCGATATGAGGGCTGATTTGGATCACAGTAGAGAAGAGTTTGGTCATCAACTCACAAACGTCGAGGGATTTAACAATGTCAAAAGGGATATCTCTGCAGTCAATGTAGGATTAACCTTGATGAGAGGAGCAGCATACGCCGTAAACGCTAATGTGAAAGCTATCGCTGACGACATGGTTGAATTCAGAGAAACACTAGCGACGAAAACGAAGAACGTTACTCAGTTAACGGACACCGTGGGAGAGTTACGCGAAACCGTACACACTCATAGAGAAGAAACGAAAATTGACATCTCATTATTAAGAGGAGATTTTAATGAACACAAACATGTTGTAGAAGCTCAAATAGCTCGAGTTCGAGACGAAGTAAGGGAACTTCGAGGGGACGTCACAGAGGTTAAGGACGACGTTTACCAGGTCAAAGAGGACGTATCCAAATTCGAAACGGAAGTAGAATTCATGAAGAAAAGGTTAGAAGAAGTTGCAATGACAGAGCGTCTTCAACTAAGCCACAACCTTAGGACAGCGATTCGAGAGGTCGACACAAACCTCAAAGGGAAAATCGAAAGGGTCGAATTGCAATTAAACGATCTTGGAAGTAAGATTGAGGCAAAGAATATTCCAGGCCTCGAAATTATTGAGAGACGTTTAGATAAGTTGGAAGCTCAACCGAGAGAGACTCGAACTTCCACACTGTCAACTGAAACGCAGAATACACCAGGACCACAGTTCGCACAATCGACATCGTCCGGTATTCAACCGAGCGCACCACCCGAAACACAACCATTCAGATTCGCAGATACCATGCGCAATGAAACATCACCATTCACGAAGTCATACTTCGGTGACAACGCCAACGTAAATACTTAATCAACGCTGAATTACACTGCAAATCCATTTAGACCAGCACAAACTGAGCACAATCCAGGTAATGTGATTATCATACGATCAAGGGAAGAGCAACCAGTTCGATTCTCAGGTACTGTTAGCGGCATTACACCAGTCGAATTTTTAGCAAATGTAGAGAGTTGTCTACGTGACACTATGGTGACACCGGAAAGAGAGCTCAGAGTCATAGAGCGTCTTCTTGAACGTCAAGCTAGCACTTAGCTCAGGGCCTTTAAATACTCTTTTACAGGATACCAGGATTTTAGAGAAGCTTTGTTAGGTACATATTGGTCCAGCGACATACAGCAGAGTATCAGAGCGGAGATGTACTCTCGCCGATACAGCTCAATACGCCTACACGTTATGCAAATTACTTTGCAACCCAGCCGACGAAACTCAGATGTCTTCAACCCCCACTATCAGAGCAGGATTTAGTGAACATCATTATATGGCAATAACCAGCCGATGTTCAACGAGTATTAATTGCTGCGGGAGCAACAACCTTCCAGCAAAGTGACCAAATTCTGAGGCGATTGGATGCAAATACTGAACAATTTGCAAGCCACCGTCCAACCAAAGGAGAGACACGCCATGTGAACTTGACTAGTGTGGATAAAGTTAGTCAGACGCCACAGCAAACTCTGACTCAGAATGAGAATAGAGGAAGTTACAATCCCAATCAAAGTAACTGGAATAATACTCCATATGCGAGAGGGAGACAACAAGGTGACAATAGGGGACATTGGAACCGACGTTTCAACCAAGGGACGAGCGACAACCGTCGTGGGACAGAAGAGAATCAGCGAGGAAGAGGAAGTATTCGTCGAGACTATCGTTATAGCGGAGGCTATCGACGCGATCGAGATCCTAGGTGGAGGGCCAATCGGGACTGGCGAGGACGTGCACAGGAGAGTCGAGAATACATCCGACAAATCCACAACCTACGAGAAGAGGTTGAAGAAAACCGAACTCCAAGGGAAGACTAGCACACGAAGAAAAATCGCCAAACCGTAGTGGCAAATATACACCAAGTTGATGTAGTTCCATAGATAGGATATCTGAAACCGGAGCAGAGACCGAAGAAATGGAACGCCACAGGTGAAAAGTACTTCATTATGCCGGAGATGAGTTCAAGAGAATACGATCAGAGAGAGAGAGAATTCTCAGAGAGAATCGTAGAAGAGAGAACCGCCGACGCGAGGATGATGCAGATGGGATAGGAGAATTCTTCGAGGAAGACTCCGACTGAAGACAGTACCTTCGAGGGAGATTCTTGCTGACGAACGACGCTGACGAACGTTGCAATCCAAGAATAGAACCACCGATGGAATGATGGGAAAAATATCACCAAGCTTGAGCTTGAATTGGAGACAAATAAAAATGCATTCCTTCATTTTTATTTGAAACGACGGAGATGCAGATGAATCCGCTTTGCATTAGTTTATGTGATATTTTTCATCGCAACGCATTTTTGATGCATCACTTAAAAAGTACCCACTGACCGACCATGCTGTCGCCACATGCTAACATTCTTTGGAGTTATAAATGGTTGATCTTTTGACTATGGAGAAAACCGTTATTAAATAATTTGAGGCTAAATTATAACACTTCTATTTTCTACGAAGCTCAGATATTCTCATGTTGTAATTCTGTATCACGGAAACATTCTTTCGAATGTTATTTCTGCTTTTTGTAAGGTAGTAACCTCGCAGATACGCGAACCGGAACCAGACAGAAGCTGCACGACTAGTGTATTCACGAGTTCACGCAGTGCAGGACTGAGCTCTTACCACATGTGTTTGGATTACCATCCAAGTTGGATGTATTCTTGTCAATTCCGTCTACAAGACGATGTAATAGTCGGCCTGACGGCGAGGAAAGCAATCTCAGTGCATCACACATTATTTAACTACGAACAGTACCTAATATTAGTCAATATTACAGTCGTAGAAGGCTTGTGCTACGAATAGTGAGAAGTTTTGGAAAAGTGATTACAATTGTGGAACACCACGTTTTCAACCACGTGTTTGAACCTTGTATTTCGACATCGTCAAGTGGCGATATATATATCATTCGCAGTGAAATTATCATTAACCGAGTGAATCATTTCAACACTCACAACTGCAAATATTGCTTTGATCGCAAGTGCGATTCCTTTCTGTGAGACACAACGTCGATCCACGTGATTTGTGGGCAAGTAAATACTGTGATACTGAAGCAGATAATAGTGCATGGCCAATTTATAAACCATCTACGCCGTGTAGTAGCAGTGAATTTATGACCACATGAAAGCTAGTTTCAGTGCATCTGTGCTACGCTCATTTTTCGTATTTTCAAGTGGAAAATTCGTACTTCAAAATGTCACTACTTGACAACCACGTGTACGACGATCATTGTTACGTACCACCTGTGGAGATGACCTGTTAAGCCTCATCATGTGGAGTCGATGACCGGAGAACTACAGCCGATCACGGGAGAACCATGACTTTAGCATCCGCTAAGCCAAGGCAAATGAAGATTTTGGAGAGGAGTCTGGTCATATCATCACAACGACGAAGACGAATAAAGGCCGTGGAGATCGATAAAGCCTATGTGGAGGCTCAGATTGGACAACCCTTGTCCGGAGACCAAATCCTTATTGTATCCCTCAGGTCGTTGGAACGACTGAGATGTAGACATCCTTTCTTGTGAGTCCGAATAATTCATTCCTTGTGAGGTTCTTTAGTGGTGTAGCTTAGTGTAGTTTATTGTAGTTTATTGTAGAATCAGCCGAACTTCTTGACAAGCCATAGGTAGGTATGTACTGTTAGAATTAATCCTTGTAGTTCACTTTCAGTGATTCGTTAGTCACCCGTTGTGATTGTAATTTCTTTTCGATCACGGTGCATTCTGATGGACATCGCTAAGATGTTATTTCTACCCCTGCTAAGCGAGACTGTAGTCTTTGTTACTACGTTTTGTTTAACACTAGGTGGGTAATTATGTGTACAGTTATTTGTGATGAAGATCAGACATCATGGCCAGTGTTATTATTATAACACCCCTTTCTAGTAAATAATGTCACGCCACTGATTTAGTCAGAACTGTCCGTATCGTTAGATAGCCGACTGAAGCTATCAGTTTTGTAATTCAATGTCATTTTCATTTTGATGTGCTATGAAGCCATCCAGTTCGAGTTATGAACACGTTCAGGGTGTTACATTTTGTATGCAATCTAGCATCGAACCCTGCAATGAATGCCATATCATTGGCAAACTTAGCAATTGTAAGATTTGCGCCTTTATGACGTTTATTTTGTGTCAAGTGTTTCGACACTGTTGTTATTTTGGTTAAGAATAGACAGAGCAGTTATGAACTGACATATCTGCACATTTCAAAGAGGTTCAGATTAAGTGGAATATCTGTATTTTTCATTTATTTGACTTTTACAAACCTGCTGCGTCTTTGTGCATAGTTTTGAGGCGTGATTTTAAGCCTAATGCTTACGTGATTTTCTATTATATCTGGGACATGATAACAAGGCCAGTTTTCTGATAGGACTTTCTGCGAAAAAACTGCCCGCATTCAGTGTTGTTCATTCTCTAAACTGTCCGTGTGGATGATTGAGATTAGCGAGGCTAGCTCGAATCATGGACAGGTGGTAACAGTTCCCTGCATGCTATGTACTAGAGCACCACTCACTCAGTGAGACGTACTTTTTCAGACTCTTTGACAATGCTTATAGCATTACTAACATTTAGATGATGTGTCTCATATGTAGGTCAATGTCCAGGCCACCATTTTGTAATAATCAGATGTTTTGCTACTTAGAGATGACTGGCGAGATCCATATGTTTATCTTTCTTCTCCATTTGAGAATGATTACACGTTATGTTAATATTTATTTGTTGTAGTTAAGAGGCTAGATGAGGCACCTGTATAGAGGCTATATTTATGTGTGTCCAGACTTCGATTCTGTTGACTGTGTTATTGTAGGGAGGTAACTGATGTTCATGCCAGGCCTTACCCAGAGGTAAATGAAGTGAGTCGAGAGCCACTAATAACCTGTGTTCTTGTAATGTCCGAGCGGGAGAGCTCGTTGACGGTGTTTTATAGCAGAGATTGATCTCGCACGAGACTGCTACTGCTGAGCCCAATGTATTCAGGATTGTCAGCCTATTCGCCATAAACCAACGATAATCTAAACCAACGATTCTAATAATCAGAATGTCATTATTATAAACTGATGATAATTAACTACTTACAGCATTTAACCTTGATTTTCTTGCATTTTGGACCTGCTGGCTGACACTTGCTTTGTGCACGCTTCTTTTGTGGAAGTAATCCGGGACAGATGATACTAATTTTTTTCGACGGAGTGCTTGCTCAACTTTTAGTCAGTAGCTGGTGGAGCGTGAGCCTCACGCGACGTTAGACGTAGTTTTTACTACGCAATCGCCACCGTAATTAACAACCACTTAGATGACACTTGTTTACAAAGAGTAACCCATGGCGAAGGCAGGAATAATATTGTTTTTGGTCTTGTTATTATTTATTCATGTGTATGATAACCCCATGTTTACCCTTTTTTAGATTGTAAGAGGGCATTTAATGTTTTTTTTTTGACTGCTTGTCATGTAGATTTGTACTAACTAGCTTTACGGACGTCGTCGCCGTAAATTTTGTATTAATTGTTAGGGATTAGCTAGATTATTTAAAAATAAATGTAAATGAGGAAATGGTATCCTCATAACTTAGACTTGCTATTGCTACCCTGTTAAATGTAAATTCCGTTATTAGCTTATTTTGTAACTTGACTTAGAGATTATTGCCGTACCATTTTCCCAGCGTTGCTGTTGTTGCTTTGCTCTGTCAGATAGATCTTTCGCGAGGGCTTACAGTAGTTTACAGGTATAGTACTGATATTTTTGATTTTTTATTAGTTTGCGGATTAGCCGATAGAAACTCTCCGAACTAGGCTAGATGTCTGAATATTTTGAATAAATATTTCTACATGTTTTACTTAAGCCTGGAAGTTTATTTCTCAGTCTAGCTTTAGGAGGTGTATTTTCTTGGGCTGTCTATGACCTTTTTAGCAACCATGTTACCACTGATCCCCTGGATCATGGATTCTCTTTCCGCTATGGCCTATAAGAAATTCACCTAATCCTCATGGCACATGGGTGCGGCAGGTGAGGTGTTAGGGATGTCATTTCGGCTGTTGGCAACCCTGATAGCTCCTCTGACGGGCACAATATTAGATGCGTCAGTTGCGTTAGTGATTAAATTATCAGAGTCAATATACCGCGTAGTGGCCATTCTTCAATTGCATTGCTTAAAAATAGATACATTTCTGTACTTTTGAACTACTATAACGACAATTTGTGATAAGGTTAAAACCTGTGGTGTATCGAAAGCCTAAAGCAAATAACAGTGACATTAAATTTTCACGTTGGCGGTTGGGCGTAAAATTAAATCGAACTAGTGCATCATTCAGAAAGTAATAGCGCAATTAAAACGACTCTTAACAGCAAAGAAATACTTAGTATAGGACTTTGCAGAAATTAGCCTAAGGTATAACACACAACGCGTGGTTGCCATCATGAAAATATAGAATATAATAATGAATGACTAAATAGACTCTATATTTTAAGAGGCAACACAAATTAGCTTTGCACGTGGCTACTTTGACTAATTCAACAGAACAACGACTCCATAAGTTCCCGATGGCGGCTGGGCGTATATCAAAGAATGAAATAAATAATGCATTGTTGTTATTAATGCCTGATATATTCAATATGGCGACTACGCGCTACATGCAGAGTGAAAGTCTTGTGACGAAAGCAAGAGGGGAATATCATATGTTTCAACCTTCCTAAAATATATCGCGTCAATTGCGCAATTGGATCCTGAGTTATTGATTTTGACATTTCGATAGAATGCTCAGTCACCGTCTGGGCTATGCTGGGGATGATCTGTAGCCTTTGGCATACAAATATATAACAAAATGTTCAGTAAAGAACATATAGCCTACTTTCTCCTAAATGCATGGGGATATTATGGGTGTTGAAGCCATTTTTCAGTGTTGCCTTAGTAAACAAAAGTTTATTGCTTTTCAGTCGGTCAACACGACTGTACCCAAAAGAGTTGGGTTGTGCACAAATCCCGAAAATAATTACATGAGGTTAATAAATACACTAGGATGACCAGTTTTGATCGTCAAGCGATCAACATCAGATCCATTACACTTAGGCTATACAATCTATGTTTGAAAATACGTCTGAAAATATTTACAGTATGTACACTTATTTAGTTGCAGTATTGGTAATGAAACTCGTCGATATTTGTCAGTTGTAATCTATATGATGTTTTGGTGAAATGCTAAAAGTGGTGATAAAACTCCGGAATTTGTCTGTTTGGAGTGACTATATGGTTCTTGTGAATGGTCAATTCTGATTGTACTGTATTGATCATCTGATGATGATCGCTTGACGATCGAAACTGGTCATCCTAGTGTATTAATCTCTGAATATCACCAAATGTGTGTTCTGCATGGGTATAGTCCTTGTCCTTTCAAAGGAGTATTGAATGTTGGTTGTACTAGCTTGTTGAATACAACGTGCTATATTGTATATTGGTTGATTGACCCTCGCCTAAAATATGGACTAGCGAGCTATCAATGGCCTCCATTTTGACCCAATGGGACGGCAGGGCTCAGCACGATACGGCAAGGTCGGCCTGAACTGTTAGTTACTGCTATGGTATAATAATTCAATTATAGGATGTTTATTATTTAGCGCATGGCAACAAGATAGATACATAAAATGAGTACAAATATACACAAATATACACAGACAAGAAACATGTTTCCCGGGAGGAAGATTAATTATATTGCAATGTCCAGTTGGGAGATCCACTGTATGGCTTCCTCTGTTGGTTCCAGAAAATGATTTGGGCTACATGTATAGGAACGTCGCACACATTCACTTACAATATGGGGGATTGTTTTTTTCAGAGGCACCTCAGTCGAACTCCGGTGATGTAATCAAGGGCGTCCTACATCGTCCATGATTTGTTCTCACCCGCTTCAGAGCGAACGTGGTCCACTATGAAGATGTTCACCAGAAAAGATGTTGTGCACGGAACTGTCTGTGGCAAATTTCCAGCGACTTCTCCATTCTTATTTTCTTCTTCTTCTTCTTTTTCTTTAGCGTTTGTCCCACCTCGTGGCAGGGTCCGCTATGACTTCTCCATTCTTCTAAAGGATATAATTTCCCATCGTCCAAAGCGACAGCATCACGCAGAGATGGATGACGTGACTTGAGCCTCGGTAATATCATCCTGAACTGGCAACTGAGGGTTCATTTCAATCTTCCTGTACTCTCGTATGAGAGCAGTTCATCTTCCTAAATCAGGCGGCATTATACCTGACAGAATTGGAAGCCAATACAGTGGTGTGGGCTGTATAGTACCAGATATTAACCACATGCTAGCGTTTAATTGGGTATCAATGAGTCTTGTATACGAGCTATTTAGCCCAAACTGGTGCACAATACTCAGAACAGTAGTAAACCAGTCCCAAAGCAGATGAACTTGAAGTATTTGCTGAGGAACCCCATCTTGAACCATACAATTTCTGGAGGATGTGATTGCGTGTTTTGAGCTTTTTGGACAGATTCATAAGATGCTGTTTGCAAGACAGTGTGTGATCAAGTGTAATGCCCAAATATTTTGGATACCAATTGTACCGAAGTTCACGATGACAAAAACGAATGTGAAGTTTAATGCTAGCTTGGCGATTGTTCATATGAAAGCTTGACACTTCTGTTTTGTTTGGGTTAGGATTCAGTCTCCATTTCTTTAAGTATGATTCAAGTAAAATCAGATCACTTCGTAGCACTTCTTCTGTCATACTAAGGTCTCCATGTTGAATGGGTAGTGTTATATCATCAGCATAACAGACTTTTTGAGATGATGTTTCTGGGAGGTCGGAGATACACAAATTGAACAGTAGGGAAGACAGTACCGATCCTTGAGGTAATTCAATCTTTAGCTTCCCTTCTGTACTCTTACTGTTTCCCATATATACCCGTAATCTTCTGTCGCTGAGTATGATATTTATAACCTGCACAATGGTCCTGCAGGGTACAATTCGGAGAAGCTTGTCAATTAATCCTTCCCTCTATACTGTGTCAAATGCTGCTGTAAGATCAATGAATGCGGATTAGGTTTTGTTTCTGGAAACCTGCTTCAATGTAGGATGTCAGTGGGGGCACTTGATCGCACCAGCTGCGGTTTGGCCTGAATCCGGCTCGGTCAACTGGAATATGCTGAAATATAGTTGCACTGATTCTGTTGTAGATCAGCCTCTCAAAAAGCTTATAACAGCAACTAAGAAGGATGATTGGTCTATCACTACTGGGGTCATCGGTAGGCTTACCTGGTTTCAATATATAAATCATCTTCGTTTGTTCGAATTCTACCGGGAGATTTCCAGTCTGTAGAAGGTCGGTATAAAACCTTACTAGCCATCTCCTTGCCTTCTTCCCCACATGGATGAGAAATTCTGGGTGAATGCCATCAAAACCTGGAGCTTTATTAGGTTTAACGTCGTTGAGAGCAGCAGAGATGTCTTGCATTGCAAACGGTTGTTAATAGCTTATTGTACGTGGTGTTGTTGATTTCAGAGTTAGGAGCTGGGGCCGTATCTATTTGGTATGCTTCTTATCTGATGGAATTTGGGAAGTTGTGACGATGCGAAATGCTATTTCATCTGGAGTAACCCCAGGTTGTTGTTTCACCAATGGTGTGCTTCCTACAAGTTTTCTGAGGAGTCCCCAAGCTCTTCTAAGGGAATGAGTTAGATCGATATTCTCCACAGTTTCAATCCTCCGTTCTCTCCGGGTAGTGTCTAAGCTGGAAAGAAGTTCATCAGCAATGTCTTCATCACCACTCTGCAGATATTTCTCATAGACTGCCTCAGTCTCAGCCTTCCTACCAGGGATGTATTCTTTTCTATAGACTCTAGGCATACTCTCTTAGCCGCCATCTTAACTGCACCTATGAAACGCTTGTAAGTATTGTGCTTTGAGGGAATCCAACGAATGCATTTATCCAGTTCAGTGGTGAATATTGACCAATTTGCTTTTTTGAAGTTCCACCGAACGTGTGGCATTGACCGTAGAACAGGAATTTTGATATCAATATCCACTATGATGGGACGATGCTGACTGTGGGGAAAATGCCTTACTTTACGTCTGGTATGTAAGGGCTGTCCTCCATCGTTGAAACTAACAAAACATAGATCAAGATAACATAGATGTTAATATCCTACGGATCACCTCCTTGAGGACAGTTTAAACCTCCCTCTGTAGGATGAACGGATTTGGTGAGGTCGGGTCTTGTTGATTCGTAATAATGGTTAGGCTATAATACTTGCATGATTCATACGTCCACCATCTTGAAACTATTTGGCTGATGACTGTGTAGTTTAGGCACAGGACACTTCCCGGAACACTTTTGTAAAATTTGGTAGGGATCGGATGATTAGTTTAGTCATAATTTGATTTGAGCTTTGAACATTTGAGAGGCCGCCGTTACGTTTCCGTCAGGACGGCAGTGATATAACACATGAAACTAAGGTGGCCTTTGCTAGTGCTACCTCTCGACCAAATTTCGTTCAATTCAGTTTCGTCGTGTTTGAATTGATAGGTGGGACATATATAAACACTCTTACACGCGATTTGCACATATACATGGCCGCCATCTTCAAACTATTTGGCTGATGACATTATTTACTCAAAGGACGCTTCCTATATAAAGGTATGTTGTTGCACAATGTGGTAGATATCAGATGATTAGGTTAGTCGCAATTTGATTTATCCTTTGAACATTTGGGTGGCCGCCATCTTCAAACTATTTGGCTGATGACATTATTTACTCAAAGGACGCTTCCTATATACAGGTATGTTGTTGCAAAATGTGGTAGAGATCAGATGATTAGGTTAGTCGCAATTTGATTTAACCTTTGAACATTTGGGTGGCCGCCATCATCAAACTATTTGGCTGATGACCTTATTATTTACTCAAAGGATGCTTCCTATATAAAGGTATGTTCTTGCACAATGTGGTAGAGATCAGATGATTAGGTTAGTCGCAATTTGATTTAACCTTTGAACATTTGGGTGGCCGCCATCATCAAACTATTTGGCTGATGACCTTTTTATTTACTCAAAGGATGCTTCCTATATAAAGGTATGTTGTTGCACAATGTGGTAGAGATCAGATTATTAGGTTAGTCGCAATTTGATTTAACCTTTGAACATTTGGGCGGCCGCCATTACGTTTCCGTCAAGATAGCGGCGACATAAAGAAAGAAGAAGGAAGGAAAGTGTGGGTTTTTCGTTTCCGTTAATCACGAGATCATATGCCACGGGGCCTCCTTTTTACGTGGAATTCGAACCACAGGACATGGCATTTCACTTTGAAAATCTCACATGCATTGGCCGGGAATCGAACCCGATCCACCGTGGTGTGAGGCCAACAGCATGACCGCTGTGCCACCACGCCACATTGGCGATGTAATACATGACTCTGAGGTATTCTTTGCTAGTACTGAGCCAAAATTTATTGAACCTCATGTATGCAGCAGTCGAAGATCGAACCTGCCTTTACGTAAGAATTGTATATTTTCATTTAAAGGAGATAGGTATACTATACGCGATACTTTCGTGTAGTTAAAAACATTCTAGGAGCGGTGGACTCGCTACGTGATGTTTTAAAGCAAGAAATGAAAAGAGAAATGCATCGATTAGTAATGTGAATAATTTAACATAGAGAGAATGAGATTTGGTTGGAGCAGCGAGGTGACAATTTGACAAGACCTTGACAAGTTTCGCTGACCAGAACGAGCTTTTTTTGAGTGTGTGAGAGAGAAGCATAGAGTCTTCCGACAATCAAGTTCATTGCGCACAGGCCCACAGTTCGGGCGACCGACCTCTCTTTACGGCACACGACACCAATATTGACTCAATACACATATGAGTCACGTGATCTCAGTTTACCCCATCAAATAATTTACAGATATTGCGCGGATATAATTATGATTCCTAATTAGAATAATTATAAATAATTAGAGCATGGAAATACGAAGCCACTTGGAGATTAAAATTAATGGACTGAAGCATATTTGAAGATAAAGCATCGCTGGAAAGATATTTGACTAAGAAGTGGACATCTATCGTTTGCGCGCAAAAACGCCATTTTAGACGCCGAGGAGAGGAGTCTTGCTTCGACACCCAATTCATTCCACTCCAAGCGATTGAAGCGACAAGTCGTAATATTTAAAGCTCTACTAGATATTGAATTTGAGTCTGCGAGGAAGGCAAAGTTGCCAGGGGATGAGTGCATTCGTCTGGTCAACTATTTGAAGAATCTCCGATGAAATATTAGCAGTACAATTGAACTTATAATTCGAAGCGAATACAGAATATTGCAGTATATGATATAACTACAGCCAAGAAGAAGATGGACTACAATTATATGGGAAAGAAACGCATATACTGTATTTCCACGAATTATCGAGATACACACTAGATCTCCAGAGAATAATATTCGAAATATTTAAGAAATTATTTCTACATGTCGACAAATATGAGTCAGCGAGGACATCATAATATGAACTCTGCAGAAGGAGTCATGACTTGTTAAAATTTATGATGGGGAAATAATTTACAAACGATGATGTGGACACCAGTGGTGACATGATCAGACGGGAGAGGAATTATGAAGATGAACTACTTTCCAACTGTAGTTCAACGATGTCACGAGACACAATACTACTATTGGAGATTCTGATAACACCATGGAATTCTCGCAATATCTTCGTAATATCATATCAATTCACCGACGACTGTCCATACAGCTGCCGTATGAAGAGAATAGCGACAGAATCATCTGATTCAGAAGCGAACGTCAAATCCCAGAACGAGTTCCGATGTACGAGACTAGGAAGCGGTGATGGTTCAATTCCGATCTTACGACACATCGTGATGGAGCGCACTGTCCCAGCCGATCCAGGTCCCAGCCAGTCAAGCAAGCTCGCCTCGCTTGCAAGCATTCGAGGAATGTGGACAGAAAAATGCAGTTCTCAGCTGTTCACCACTAACGCAGGTTATCAAGAGTTATACGGGCTGAAGGCATTTGAAGGTTTACGATATATTTAGTAGTTGTTGCCATGTTGTGAATATCTTGTGATAACCAACATTTTTTGATATTGTGACCATTTTATTTTCATAGTTTTAAAAGTTTGTTTTAGTCTTATTATGTGAAATTTCAGTCATATTAAATTCTGTAATATTTATATGTCGTCGTGTGTCAATTATTGACGTACTGTAAATTCTTTTATCGATTTTTAGTCTCTATTATTAATTGTAATTAGATTTCCGATATGTGTGAATAAGTTTTATAGATCGTGGAACGCTTCAGAAAGATTCAGAACGCTTCAGATAGTCTCAGAATGCTTCAGAAGGTTTCAGAACGCTTCAGAACATTTCAGAATGTTTCGGAATGTTTAAGAACACTTTGAAATACTTCAGAATGCTATATAACATTGTAATATACTACAGTATATTTAATTATATTTTATAAGGTATTACCAGCATATTACTCAATACTGCGGTGAATTGTAGCAAACATTTATGGAAAGTTGTATATGGCTTTGAAAGCACTTAAATATTTTAAAATACTTAAAGGTATTTCTTCATTCAAATCTATGGATTTACATTGAACATTTGACTAGTTCAACGGTGAACGATAATGTATTATTCATGCAAAGCAGTCAGCTGTTATTAAAGTAAGAAGTAATGTAATGAAAGAGCGATGCTAGCTCATTGTAAAACGAAAGACATAATAATGCGAATGCAAGCATAAAATGTAATTGTGATGCGAGATGTAATTATTACATTCATTCAATAATACGACGAAAAGTAAAGAGAAAGTTGTTAAACATTTATTCCAATAAATGTTAATTAAGAACGAGAGGAAATGGATTTATATTTCTTAATTCGATGGCATATTCAGATGAAAATCTTTGAGGAATTTGGTTAAAATTGTAACGTGGTTAATTTATTGAAAGTATACGATGAATGAGAGTTTGATATCGCAATTGAATCGCTACAGTATATGTGTTGAAAAGAAATGTTGTATGAACAAATTGGCGTTTTATAATAGAACAAGTTAATGGCAATTTAAAGGCACGAGGACGATTGTATAATCGGTAGTGAAGTATCCTGTAAATTTAAAGTTATTACACAGTAGTGAAAAACAAGTAGGCTTACTGAGTTTCTCGCTTCCCAGGCGGTCTGTTGAAATGGTTTATTATTATTATTATTGTTGGAATTCCGTGCATAGTTATGAGGAGTAGAATGTTGTCAGAAGACGTATGCGCATGTGGTAAGACGCAAATTGTAGGAACTTGTTCAGCGCAGCGATATATTTTTATTATTTGAAATGTCTACGAGTATAAGCGATATGCATAATGTAATGAGTGAAATGTTAATGTTGTCAGTGGAACAACACGGTAATGCAATATATGCAAGGTTATAATGAGTACTACGGACCACAATATTAGGAGGTATATTCTACCACGAAGATAGTCTGATATACTGCTAATCTGATAACGTTTTTATTAATTACTATATCAAGTTTGAACAGCTATTACCTTAACTGTTTGTTGCAAATGTTCACATGGACGTGACGTATTAACCGGTTCAGACAGGATAGTTGTGAATCTTATAACAAGACGTTTTTGAAAAAATAAAAGATTTAGAAAGATCTGGGAAGGAGTAGAAGGAAATATCATGCAGGTCGTGATATAAATCAATAAATATTGTAATTATTATATATAGTAACAACTTTAATAATTTTAATAATTCTATTAAACTTCGTTATATTTAGGAATGTGATCTAATAGGATGTAATGTATCATCTATGATCATTAGAATGTGAATGGTAGTATTCATTCAGGAGATAAACCGAATCTCGGAAATACAGTATGATCATTAAGTGATCTATATTTATAAAAATTTAAGACTTGATGTCGAACAACAAGAATATTGTTTTCTCTTTGAAGTGGGGCAGGGTGATGTCCTAAGTAGTGACTAAATTCACAATTTGTTTACTTATTACAGGAGAAGGTATTATTTTCACTTGAGCAGGGAATGCTAGTTAAGTATGTGATTTTAGTGATTGTTAATGTTGATTTTAGTGAATAAATATAGACAGGATCTTTTTAGTCTGCCTGTTTCCTTTTGATATAATTTCACGATTGTTTCATTTAACAGCTAATTGCGGTGGTACGACTGGTTAGACACAGGCGCCCACATTATATTTTAAACCGTTCACCCTCAAGATTCCGAGAGTCTTGTCCTACCATACTTTATAGTAGGAGTTTTGTATGCAGCTAGGTAGTAGTACTATCGGGTTTTGAATTTGATGCACTGAGAGGTTCCTAGCAAACCATCTAGCGGGATTTGTTGGTCTATCTAGCTGGGTATCAGCAGTCCTTGCGCTTCATCACATTCATCGGATAATAGGTGGTGGCAATGTAAATTTCGGGTATAGTACCAAATTTCGTTCAATTCGGTTTCGTCGGGTTTGATCTGATACGGGGTGGGGGATAGATATGCACACTCACACACCCGATTTGCACACATAAATGGCCACCATATCCAAACTATTTGGCTGATGACTTTGTAATTTTGTCGAAAGACACTTCCCTCATAAAGTAAGTTGTAGCAAAATTTGGTAGAGGTCAGATGATTAGATTAGTCATAATAAGTTTTGAGCTTTGAACATTTGGGCGGCCGCCATTACGTTTCCGTGAAGAAGGGGGATATAAAATCATGACACTGAGTTGTCCTTTGCAAGTGCTACCACTGTACCAAATGTCGTTCAATTCGCCTTCGTCGTGTTTCAATTGATAGTGGGGAAAAGTATGCACACTCACACACGCGATTTGCATACATACGCGGCCACCATCTACCTACTATTTGGCTGATAATCATGTAATTTAATCGAAAGGCACTTCCCACACGGTGGTATGATGTAAAAAAATTTGGTAGAGAACAGATGATTAGGTTCGTCGGAATTTGATTAAGCTTTGAATATTTGGGTAGCCGCCATTACGACACCGTGTTAATTGCGCAATTGGATCCTGATTTACTGATTTTGAAGTTTCAATAGTAAGCTCATCCTCCATCTGGACTAGGGTGGGGATGATCTGTTGCCTTTGTCATACAAATCCTACTTACAGTGCATCAATTATATCATATTGTGTCTTTAAAATATATAGTTTTATTTGTTTGTGTACATTGTAATTTCAAGATGGCCACTGCGCGCTTAATTTAGCTATATATGAATAAGTGTAGTGACATACTTTGTATGGTGCTCCTCTTCACTAAATTTCATGTTGATTGTGCTTTATATCGTGAGTTAAAAATATTTAAGTCTTAAGAGTACACCCAGCTGTCATCGTGAACAAATGGATTCGTTGTTCTTTCGACTTGCTCGAAGGAAGCCATTTGTCAGTTTCTACATTACTGATCAATTTTGTTGTTGCATCGTAAAAATACATTGCGTTATTCATTTTAACATTCTTTATTTCCAAGATGGCCAACGCTCATTGTGTTCAGTATGTTAGGGCTTATTTCAGTAACGCCCTGTCTATGGTATTTATTTCTTACTTAATTCCGTTTAAATTCCGCAATTAACGCTGGAATGATTCACAGTTACGTTCTAATATTACGCCTGGGCACCAATTTGAATTTTTTATGGGTTATTTAATAATTAAATTTCGTAAGTATAGCTCTAAGATACCGAAGGTTTGAATTGTCTTCGAAATTTCAAGACGGCCACTGTGCGAGATATTCAATGTGATAATCTCTCGATGAACCCAATTAAGGGCTCTTATACGATATTCACCTACTGGCAATTTTCGTCTTAATTAGCTAATTTCATTCTGAGTTTTCTATTTTAATGTTCTGATATGTTGTGCAGCCGCCATCTTAGATGTATGGACAGTCTGTTGTTTTGTGTTCGCCACACGCGGCCACATATACGGTCCTAACTTGTCACTCACATTCGTCACGGTAACTCTTAAGTGTTCAGAGTAGCTTATTTATATATTTTATAATTTCAAGATGGGGGGCATTGCGTAGCATGTTCTCTCATATGCTCCTCACATTCGTAACAGAAAGTCTAATACTGTGAACATTGCTTCATTGGACCATAGGTTATGGATTATGAAGCTTGCATGATACGCATATGTGCCATCTTGAAATAATCTACTTAATTAATTTAAATTTGCGCACGTGACGCTGTTAGTAATCTTGATATAGCTTGTTATTTTACGGTTCATAATTCAGGTTTATCCTCTAAGTAAAAACATTCGTACTCCAGTCAAGACACAGGAAACTGAATGAAGTTTATTCTTAGATTACCAATATAAACAAAAAGTCTTCTAAAAAGACTTACACAAATATTTTCATATTACCACCTTTATAAATGATGTTTAATATTCAACATCCTCTCTTAATATTAGAGTATTTACCAGTTGATTATACTTCATTTACAAATTGTTTGGAAATCCTTTCAAATTTACATTCTAATAATGTTTACCATTCGATTACACTTCATTTTGAATTTATCTGGAAACCCCTTTAAATTTACTTTCTAAAATCATAAAATTTCATTTCATAGCCTTCACTTATGATGTAATGTGCCTGCTACGCTTAGTGAGCTGTTCAGATTTGATTGCCTTAATGGCACTTTGATTGTCTATGTATAATGTTGTTTTTGGATATTTATTGGTATGTTCAAAGAACAAAGTTCTCAGAAAAATTATTTCTTTGCACATTCAGCAGCAGCTATATATTCAGCTTCAAATGATGAAGCAGCAGTTGTGTCTTGTTTCTAGAACACCAAGCTATAGGCCCCCAGCATATATCATAATAATAAACCCTAACCTACTCTTAAGTTTTGTGAATACTCATTTGCAAAATGTAAAACAGAAAGCAGTCAGCTCTATATTGTTGCTGTGTTTGGTGGTGCGGTATTTTATCCGTAGGTTTTGTGTCCCCGTAAGGAATCTAAAAGTTCTTTTTACATCTTGAATGTCCTTATCAGTGTACTTGTATAAAAACTGACTTTCATAGCTAACTGCATGAGCCATATCAGGCCTTGGTTTGTTTGTGAGATACAGCAGAACCCTAGAACTTCTCTATAGGGGTGCATTTCTCAGGCATTGTCCTCTCTGTCTTCTGATTTAGGTGTTATTGGTGTTTTAGCAGGTCTGCAATCATCCATACGGAATTTTCTCAGCATTTGTAGGCTGTAATTCTTCTGTGTTATCATGATCCAATTTTCGTCTCGGTGTATTTCAATTACCAGGTATGTCTTGGGTTTTGAATGAACAGTAATTTCGAACTCTCGGCAAAGTTTTTCGAGTAATTGATTAATTTTTTGAATATCTTGTCCCAGAAACATTCCGTCATCAACATGGATGGCCAGAAACATTTTCTTGGATTGATTCATAAATATACATTTGTCGGTTTTCACTCGAGTTCACAGTTTTCAAGCACTTTGTAAATTTTCTGTTCCATCTTGATGGGGATTTTCTTAAGCCACAGATGGATTTCTTCAATAAACATATTTCATCCGTTTCTTCATAACCTTATGGGAGAGTCATACAGACAGGATATTCTAACTCCCCATTTAGGAATGCAGATTTCACGTCTAAAGTTTTGATTATTACAATTTCTTGTGCTGCTGCAGCTATTGCCAGGAGTTTTCCGAGGGAACTGCCGTCGACCACTGGACTGAAAGTTCCTTTGAAATCAATGAATCCTTTTTGCTGGCAGCCTCTCACAACAAGACGATCTTTAAATCGTCCATCATCTTTTATATTATAGATCCATCTGCTTGTAAGAACCTGCTTACCAGCTGCTGATTTTCTGTTTACCAACTCCCATGACTCGTTCTTCTTACGGGATTCCTTCTCTTCTTCAATTGCCTTTTGCCATAGTTTCTTTTCTGGGTTTCTTTGTATCTCTTCATATGTCAGCATCGTTTCCACATGGTCTGCCTCGAAACTGCTCATTACAAAATTCTTGTATCTATCTCGTAGCTACTTTTGTCTTCTTGGTCTTACTGGTGCCTCATTTCTTTCATTGACTGAATCATTTCCTTCTGAATTTTCTGTTTCTGATTTTTGTTATCTCCTGCCTCTGGCGGTCCAGCAGGTATTTCTTGGTATTGTTCACTACAGTTATGAGCTAGTGATGGCTTCATCTTCTTCAGCTAAATCTTCTTGGTTTTCTACAGGTTCATTTTCATTTTCTGAGTCGACAATCATCAGCTTGCTTTGTTCAGTTTGTGGTTTTATTTGTTGGACCTTAATGTGTCTTGATATGTATTTTTCCCTAGTTACAGTATCCCATATTCTGTATCTATTTAGAGCATACCAAAATAGGATACCTTCCCTTGACCTAGATTCGAACTTTTTCAGTTGGTTTAGGATTTCACAGTGTTCTGGTGACCCAAATATTTCTAGGTGAGATAGATCAGGTTTTACTCCTAACCATCATCCTGCTGGAGTTTTGTTGTAAGCAACAGTTGGGCTCCCATTTAATAGGTAGGTAGCGCAAAGAACCGCCTCGCCCCACATTTCATTTCCTAACCCTGAGTCAAACAATAACTCCCTTGCTTTTTCCATGATTGATCTGTTACCATCTGCCCGTCCATTGAGTTGAGGAGTTTAAGGGATTGAGTATTGTAGTTTTATGCCCAACTGAGATTTTAGCCCAAAAACGGCCAAAAAAACGAAAACGAGTTTTTGTCAGAAGTCAGAGCACATGTGGATACTAGTATTTTAAATCTGCGGACATTTTTAAATGTCTTGCGGAGCCATTTAAATTGTGCGTGCATGGCGCTTTAATAGCTCACACCCAAATCTCCCGTGCGCATGTTAGACATACACTGTTAGGTTATAGATATCTGGCAGAAGCTCAGATAATGTTCAGAATATATAATTTTGCCATCTCTCGGTGTATACGTTAACCAGACGCACATTTCATATTAGAAATTATTGTTTTTAGTTTTTCTTTAGTTAACTGTTGGAAACTTGATTGATTTGAGATGTTATGTAAATTCATATTTATTATTTAAAAGCCTGAAGTTACTCGACAAGATCTCATTCATTGAATGGAGTTCAAATAAGTGATATTGTAATTACGGGGTACAGGAAGCACATTGTTTTTAAGGAACTGTTATTGTTTTGAAGTGATTTTAAAACTTGCAGTAGCCTAACTTACTTCATTTGTGGTTATTTTATTGTTTTTGTGGCATGAAGAGTGCAAAATGCACTCCATGCATAGTCATTGGAAGATGCCTAGGAGCAGGATATCAAAAAAGCGGGAACGGGCTAGTGTAAATATTAAGAAGCGATGGGGTGACAAATCTATTGCTGAAGTTGTTGATAGTGAATCAAAACTTAATCTTTGTGCTAGACCAATTTGTGGCAAATGTGACAGAAACACCAGTTCCCTGTAGTGCTACTGAGAAGAAGCTAGAATATTTTTCTACTGATGCCAGTGCTACAGTAGGCCTAATTAGTGATGAATACATTATAGTCCACCTGGGTATGTAGCAGCAGTTCATTGGAAACCCCCAAGTGAAGTGAGTGTTATAAGAAATGTTTAATTCTACTCCTTAGTGATAAGCATGGCTTTTGTACAGGGTGGTCGAGAAGTCATTTTACATGTTATAGCATAGGGCAATAAATTTAGATATTATAAATATTTATTATTAACATTATTTACATATTGTTGAGATAACAATTTCCCGCCGTGAGCCGAGTCTCGCACTTGACACGTTCACTTCGATTAGCGTGGGAAAGTCGTGTCCTGTGATTCGCTGCGTAGCTCACTGCGCAGTTAGCTGCCTTCAGTTGAAAGAGTTCAACCATGACGGATACAAGTGTTTTCACTGCTGAGGAGCGTTTTGTGGCTTCTGTTTGGGTTCACGAACGTCAAATACGAAGAAGACAATGTCAGACATTTTGAAGGACATCGCTGTGAGGTTTGGAAAACCACAGTCATCACGACCAACGATATTCGCGAGGGAGAAAAAACCTTTGTGACGGGAAGTGTTCTCGATGCACCATGTAGGGGAAGGCCTACGACTCGTATCGAAACTTGTGCCGCTGTGGCGGAATCGATTGAACGATCACCGGTAAAGTCAACCCGTAAGCGGTCTGCGGAATTAGGCGTCCCGCGATCGACGATGAAAGACCATATGCGCAAAGACTTGAAACTTTCATGTTTTCGGCCATCCTCAGTGAGCAAGTTGAGTGATCGCGACTTGGAGCAACGTGTGCATGCATGTGAAATGCTGCTTGCACCCTTCCCACATGCAGATGATCAAATAAGCATTATATTCTCTGATGAGTGTGCGATTTATCGTAGCTCACGAAATCGTAACTTCTTTATTTAAGCAAAAGGCAATCCGCACTTTTATGAAGAAATTGAGTGCAATCAGACGCATGTTATGCCTTGGGCAGGGTTATCGGCAGACCATCTGCTTGGACCCTTTTTCTTCGATGGTCCTGTGAACCAGCACACTACCTGCAAATGATTAACACGTGGTTGCTTACACAATTAAGGGCTAAATGTATAGGTGACATCGTGCCACTTCAACAAGATGGTGCTGCACCACATTTTGCTGTGAGTGTCTGCAACCGGCCAAACGAACTTTTTCCAAGAGATCACGAGACCTTCCAGCACCACTGCCATGGCCTCCACCAAGCCCAGACCTCAGCACACCGGACAATGCACTATGGGGAATAATAAATGACGATACTCGTACAACGATCAACTGAAAAATGGAGTTCGCATGCTGCAGAGGATGCATACAAGAACATGGCGACGGATCAACGTCTGCTTCGAACATGGAGGTATACATACTGACGTTGTTGATCGATGAATGGAATTGTTAATTGTAACCAGACATTGTTTACTCCAAATAAATGTTAAAATAATAGAAATCCGGTTTTATTCATACCATGGCTAACTGTCCTATGCTATAACATGTAAAGGGACTTCTCGACCACCCTGTAGAATGTTGGTGATGAAATGTCAGGCATGTGATTTTGTTAACACAGTAGGGTACACAAGCCCCCGTTCACATTAAAAATCACAGAGACCAAGCTTTGACATTAATATAAGGTAGGTAGAAGCTTTCGTAAATGTAGGAACAGGCCAATCTGCTTTTAATAAATTCTGTAGTGCAGTAGGCATGAAGGGGATGGCAAAGAAACCTACGAAACTCATTTCAGTGGACTAGGAAAGAGCACCCCTCAATTTAAAAATGAGATTCTTTCCAATAGTAGGAAGGTCGTTCGAAGGGAACATGTAGCTGTCGACCCCTCACTCGAGCTGAAAGACATTCTGTATATTGCTGTATCCTTTGATGGGAGTTGGCACAAACATGGCCACACCTGTTTTTATGGGGTTGGTGTGGTCATTTATATCTTGACTGGTCAAATTATTGACTACGAAACCATGTCCAAGTGCCATATGTGCAGAGTGACAGCTTAGGAACTAGGAATAATCACCCCTGAATTTTCCATTTGGCAGGAGGGGCATAAGAAAATTGGGGAATGTAAAATAATTTATGAAGGCACGTCAGGAGCAATGGAAGTGGTGGGAGCACAACGTTCCGTTTCGAACTGTAAGCTGTGCTACACTACCATACTATCTGATGGTGACGCTAAGACTTTTCAGCACGTCAACAGCTTCAAGGTTTATGAACAACCAATTGAAAAAGAAGAATGTATAAATCACATTTCTCAGGAATCTTGTCGAGGAATGGAAAGCCAAAGGTGTTTGACTTGGTAGGCGGGGACCAACAACACTGAAGGAAGGTACAATAACGTCGCTGACTTTCAATTACATGACTGCTATAGCTTCAAATGTTCCTAATGTGCCACAAATAAAACGATGCATATTTGCCACTATGAGACCCTGCATGTCTACAGATGAAAACCCCTAGCACATCACCTGTCCTGATGGAAATTCCTGTTTTTTTTTAAGAAAGCTGTTGCAGCAGATGAAACAACACAATCTCATGACAAGATGAATGTCAGACTGACCTTTATCAGCGTCTGGCAAATGATGAACTATTAAAACGATGTGCTAGGGGAAAAGCACAAAACCCGAACGAAAGTGTGCATTCTCTGATTTGGCAGAGGTGACTTGAACATTCTTTTACAACAACATTAAGAGTAGATATGGCAGTGGCAAATTCTGCAAGAGTATTTAATATGGGTGGACTTGCTACGCAGAAACTGAAAATTGTCCCTTTTAGTCAAAGAAATAAGTGACAGGGTACATAAGATAAGCAAAGATATAGACGAGGTACGAGAAAATAAGAGCATTGCTAGGACCAAACATGACAAAAGCAGCTAGGAAATGATGAGGCTGGCGAAAACCATGGCAGAAAAAAGAAAAAAGTACAAGGAAGGGATATGTATGATGCTGGCAAGTTCTGAGGCACGTATGTTCATTTGAGACGTGTCTGGTTACTAAAATGGCTATTTCTCGAAAGTGTATCTTTTCAGTGTTCGAAATGCTCCTTACGCATCAGTTTTGTTCAAAATGACTTGAAATTTTAAATACGCATACAGCTTCATAGTATTCATAATTTGTACTATTCACCTTGAAAATGGTTGGGAAATGTTTGAATTATGATGTGCCAGGCCATGGAATATTGGATATTCTTGTAAGTTTTATACAATGAACCAAAATATACCTGTATAACATAGAAGTACTAACCAGACTATAAAAATAATACTGCAAGTTATTAATTAGGTCTTCATAACTATAATGAAAAGTTTTGAGATGGAAAATGTAAAATTGTTGCATCTGGGTCAATCGATCATCATGCGCTATATAATCTGTCTGAATTTACGGGTGCTAATATTTACGATATATATACTTATTTAGTTCCATTATTGGTTAAGATAATGCAACTCGTCAATATTAGCCTACTTTCAATTTTTGCAAAAAATAAAAGTAGACTTATGAGATCAACACAGGGTGAAAAATTGAGTGTGTGTCTGTGAGGCTGTGTGTCAGTGAGTGTGTGTACTCTGAATGTCTGCCCCCCTCCCCCCCCCCCGTATCAATTCGAACACGGTGAAACCGAATTGAACGAGATTTGGTACAGAGGTAGCACGAGCAAAGGGCATCTCAGTGTCATGTTTTATATCGCCACCATCTTGACGGAAACGTAATGGCGGCCAACCATATGTTAAGAGCTTAAATCAAATTACGACTAACCTATCATCGGATCTCTGCCAAATTTTGCAACAATATAGCTTTATGTGAGAAACGTACTTTGACCAAGCTACAAGGTCATCAGCCCGATACTTTGCGGATGGCGGCCATGTTTGTGTGCAAATCGATTCCCCCTATCAATTCAAACACCGTGAAACGTAATTGAACAATATTTGGTACAGAGGTAGCACTAGCAAAGGGCACCTCAGTGCCATGTTTTATATCGCCGCCATCTTGACAAAAAAGGAATGGCGGCCACCCTTAAGTTAAAAGTTTAATTCAAATTACGACCAACCTACTCATCTGATCTCTACTTAGTTTGGCAACTTTATACCTTTATGTATGAAGGATCATTTGACCTAACTACAAGGTCATCAGACCAATAATTTACGGATAGCGGCCATGCATGTGTGCAAATCGATTCCCCCTAACTATTCAAACACGGCGAAATCGAATTGAACGAAATCAGGTGCTGAGGTAGAACTTGCAAAGGGCACCTCACTGTCATGTTTTATATCGCCGCCATATTGACTAAAACGTAATAGAGGGCACCCAAATGTTAAAAGGTTAAATCAAATTACGACCAACCTATAATAATCTGATCTCTACCAAATTTTGCAACAACATACCTTGTGTGAGAAGCATATTTTTACCAAACTACAAGATCATCAGCACACTAGTTTGCAGATGGTGGCCATGTATGTGTGAAAATCGATTCCCCTATCTATTCAAACACGGTGAAACCGAATTTAACGAAATTTGGTACAGAGGTAGCACCAGCAAAGGGCTCCTCATTATCAAGGTTTATATCGCCGACATCTTGACGGAAACGTAATGGCGGCCACCCAAATGTCAAAAGCTTAAATCATATTACGACCAACCTTATCATCTGATCTCTACTAATTTTTGCAACAACATACCTTTATGTGGTAGGCATCGTTTGACGAAAATACAAAATCAGAAGCTCAATAGTGTGCACTTAGTGGCCATGTATGTGTGCAAATTGATTCCCCCTATCAATTCAATCACGGTGAATGCGAATTGAACGAAATTTGGTACAGAGATAACACTCGGAAAAGGCAACTCAGTGTCATGTTTTATATCGTTGCCATCTTGATGGAAACGTAATGGCGGCCGCCCAAATATTAAAAGTTTAAATCAAATTACGACCAACCTAATCATCTGATCACTACCAAGTTTTGCAACAACATACTTTTTTGTGGGAAACATCGTTGACTGAACTACAAGGTCATCAACCTAATAGTTTGCAGATAGCGGCCATTGTATGTGTGCAAGTCGATTCACCGTACCAATTCAAACACGGTGAAACCGAATTGAATGAAATCTTGTACAGAGGTAGCATTATCAAAGGACACCTAATATTCATGTTTAATATCCGTATAACACTTTGTATTTCAACAAGCTACTACAACCAACATTCAATTGTCTACTCCTTGAAAATGACAAAGAGGTATAACAAATCCCATGCATTTAGGAGAAAGTAGGCTATATGTTCTTTACTGAATATCTTGTTTGTTAGTTGTAGTCTATGTGATGCTTAGTTGAGGTACTGAAGGTGGTGATCGAACTTCGGAATTTGCTTGTTTGGAGTGAATATGTGGTTGTTATAATGGTCAATTCAGATTGTATTGTACAGGCTACTTATCTGGTTGAGTCATGCGCGGTCCTGTTGAGAGCAGTTCACATGGTCACTGTTCGCAATCACCTTATGGAAAATTCCTGAGTGTGAGGGTCCCTTATCTCGTTGGGTTGATCTCCCACTCGCATTCCTAAGTGTTCCTCGTGCAAATATACCTGTAGTAGGTTGGCAAGTATAGTCTCTCTAATGTGGTGTAACTTATGTAACAGTATTCAAGATCATCATCAACTATTTAAGACCTGGTTTCAAACTCCACTATTTAGATAAAAAGCCCTCTTTATGCACAAACGGACTAAATGGGCTACAACAGGTTACTGATGAACAGGTCATGTTAAAGCAACTTGATACCAATCTCTGACAGGGTTTTAGCAGTCTTCTTTTGTTTCTGCTACATTTTGGGTCATCAGCTCCTTGCACTTGGGTGTATGTGGAAGGTTTGACTTTATTTGAGATACACACTATTTGGCTATAGAGACTGAAAAGTTCCATAATTTTAATCTATATAATGCATAGATTGTTCTTCTAATTTTAAGAAAACCGTTACCGGTACAGTCCAACGCTAGGTCTCCTTAGCATGCCATAGTGGAGAGACAAACTTATCTGTTTACAGGGACTATGCTGAGATTGCTATTTATGGACAACATGGTTCAATAGCATGGTTTACCACAGTCTCAAATTAAATTATGGCTACATTTTGATATAAAGATAAGTTAGCCTCTGTGGAATTTGTTACACCATCCCACATTTAATTGAAAGGGGGAGGAATGAAATCTTCTGATGGCAAATGGTTAGTTCCAGCATCGAACATAGGAAGAATCTACTTATTACCAAGCTATAAACTTAAAACATGCCCTAATAATTATAAAACTAAAACAAATTATTTAGCATGATTTCTTGCTGGACTTTTACTTAATAATTATTTACAAGTGCACTTTATGTCCTAAGGCTAAATGAATGCTTAACCATGGTGAGAATTCACTTGTTTTAAAGTAAACTCCACACATCACTTGTTATTTTCTTCTTTTTCTTCTTCTTCTTCATTTCCCGGTTCCAGTGACATGGGTCGGGGTGTGAATTAAGGACCTCCATATATTTCTTTCTCTTTACCACTCTCGTCCCTCTCCCATTTCATCATCCACTTTCACTCCTCTTTTCTCAACGATCTCCCTCACTGCATCCATCCACCTCATCCTCGGCCTTCCCCTTTGGCGCTTTCCCGTGACTTTCTCAGTAAATAATCGCTTCGGGACTTGGTCTTCTCCCATTCGCATCAGATGTCCACACCATTTTAGCTTACTCATCTCGATTTTGTCTTGTAACTTTGGGAATCCTGTTTTCTCACTAATTTCCGTGTTTCTGATTTTGTCTCTGCGGGTCTTTCCAATTATACCTCTAAGGAACTTCATCTCTGCTGCCTGGATTCTACTTTCCTCCCGTTTAGTTGTTGTCCACGTGCCTGCTGCATACGTTAATATAGGTGTGTAATATGTTGAATACAAGATTCTTTTACATTTCTTGGGAACTTCCTGGTTCCACACCAGACCCCTCACACCCTAGTAAAACCCATGTGCTTGTAGGATCCTCTTACTAACCTCCTCACCTATCCTTCCATCGTCTGTTAGGACACTCCCTAAATATTTGAAGCTTTTCACAACTTGTAATGGTTCTCCATCTACTGCAATATTTCCCCTACCATCTCGCACATTTCTTGTCATCACCATCGTCTGACCGTTCACCACACTGATTTTCATTCCATGCTCTTCTATCTCCTGGTTCCAAATATTTACTAGTTCTTGGACTTCCAATTCATCGTAAGTAAGGCCTTCGTCGCTTTACTTCCCATTTTCAGCTTCACTCGTTTATGGATTCCATCCATGACAGTGAGGAAAAGTAAGGGGGACAATACACTCCCTTGTCGGAAACCTGTTTCTACATTGAACCAGTTTGTGTATCCAATCTTGGCCTTCACGCTACTGACAGACTGACGATATATGGATTAAAATCATTTCCACTTCAGCTCAACCTACTTTTTTCCTTTTGAATGCATCCCAAACCGTTTGTCTTGGCACACTATCATATGCCTTCACAATATCTATAAAGGTCGTCACCAAATCCTTTCTGTATTCCCACCTTTTCTCCATCACATTCTTCATTGTAATAATAAGATCAAAAGTTTATCTGTCTCTTCGAAATCCATGTTGTTCTTCCTCCATTTCCTTTTCTACTACCATCCTCAGTCGTCCCTCGAGTATCCGTTCAAATTCCTTTGCCTCATGTGAGATGAGGGTGATTCCTCGGCAGTTACAGTCTTTTTTTTTATCTCCCTTCTTGAAGACCGGAATTATTAGACCTTCACCGCACTCTTCTGGTTCTGCCTTATTGTTCCATATCACCCGTAACAATCTGTACAACCATTGCATCCCTATGGGTCCAGCTGCCTTAATCATCTCTATAGCTAGCTCATCCACTCCCGTTGCTTTCCCACTCTTCATCTTCATTATGGCACTTTCTATCTCTAACATTGTTATATCTTCACCTTGAATTTCCACTCCTTTCTTTCCTCTATCAATACTTTGAATTTGACGTTCATTAATTTGTCAAAATAGTATTCCCAATGTGTCAGTATTTCTTCTTTTTTGTCAAATCCCATCCTGTCTCAGTCTTCACAAATTTTGTTTCTTCTTTGCTTTTTCAAGCACTTCCTTTCCTCTTCTTGCACCATATTCTGACATTTTTTATTTGCCGCTTGGTACTATTCCTTATTCCCAACCTTGTTGCCTACTATCCACTGCCTCTTTTTCTCTGTTATTCCACGAAGGAGTCTCCTTGTCCTTCCTTTTACCAGATACCCTACCACATTGATCTTCAGCACAGTGGACGATTCTTTCTTCAAACTTAGCCCATTCTTCTTCCACATTTCCTACCTCGTCTAATGGGAGCAATTCCTTCAGACTGTCTTGGAAATTTTCCTGTATTTCCTTCTCTTTTATTCGCCATACTTTTATTTTTATTTCACTTGTCTCCTTTAATTGGACAACTTTTCCGAGCCTTAATTACGCTACTACAATCTTATGATCACCTTCAAAACCCTCTCTAGGCATAGCTGTGACATCAATTAGTTGCCGGGGTTTTTCTTTCTCAATAAGGAAGAGATCTATCATGTTTTCGTTTTGCGTTCTCCCCATCCATACCGATTTATTTTTTGGCTATTTTTCTTTCTGAACCAAGTGTTTCCTACAATTAGTTAAATTTTCTCACAAAATGCTATTAAAAGCCCTCCTTCAGCATTTTTGTTTCCATAACTGAAAGGACCAATTATTTCATCCAATCCTTGTCTGTCTGTTCTAATGTGTGCATTTAGATCTCCCATTATTACCACTTCCTTTTCTTCAATGCACCCCTCTAGTTCCCCCAATAAATCCTCTTGACTCTCTTCCACATTCCCTGTCTGGGGTGCATAGACCTGAATATCTTTAACCCCACTTTTGAGGCCAAGTCTAATTTTTATTATTCGGTCATTAACTTGATTTACTTTCTCAACATACTGGACAAGATCATTCCTTAGAATCATGGCAACACAATTTTTACTGTTACTACCACCTCTCCAATACAATTGGAATCCTTTACTCAGTATCTTCTGCCCTCTTTCCTCGCCACTTGGTTTCACTCAGAACCTTCAGTGCAATATCTTTCTTTTCCATGAACTCAATTAGTTCCTCAGCCTTACCAGTAAGGGTCAGGACATTTATGGTCGCAATCTTTGTGACGGTCTTAATATTCTCTGGTAGCCAACTTCTCACAGCTCTCCCAGACGCCAAGAGCTGCGCGTCGCCTCCAGGGGGCGCCCTAGCAGTTTCCGAGCCCTAGACTCACACACTATCATATTTAGGCTATTTGTATGATGGGTTCGCCACACCCAAAGACATTTTAGAGCTACTGCCAGCACTTTGATAAGCCACTCCTAACATGGAGAACAGACGCCTGTTGTAGCCGCTCCCCAGGAGTACAGACGCTACATTCTGATATGTGTCCATTATATGGGCACATATCTTTTACTCATTACAAATCCGAGTACTGGATTGCCTCTTCCGCCAACTACACTATACCGAAGGACTCCTTTTCCACTGCAGGTGCCGTTGAGGTCTTCACTCATAACCCAGAGCAGGCCCCTCCATATTTATGATCCCTGGAGAGAGGGTGTCCCAGCATTGTAAAGCCCCCAGGAATGGGGCTACCTGTTGGTCCGCGGGTTCCATTGGAGGGTATTTGAACCAACCCTGCTGAACATTGCAGGGCTCCCCTATCCGCCACCTGGGGACACGGCCTTTAGGGGTTATAGGTTATTTTCTAACATGTGTTATTGTTGGAGGTAGCTTTGGAGGAGCCTCTGACAACAGCACAGAGGACAATGGGCAAAATGAAAAATGAAAGAATAATTCGAATATGAAATGTTGAGCAGCAGAAACTGAAGAAAGTAAAATGTGCTAATGCATTACTTAATAAAAATAAAATTAAAGTATGTAATGATTATTGTGAACTAGTTGTTAATTCTGGAGGCTCGGATAGTTCCTGAAATTGTTGTCACAATATTGTCCACCATTCACTATCAAAGAAAAATGCTTTCCACAATGACAAGAAAGGAATGTACACCCTATTGCTACAGCTGGTGATCTATTACAGTATTGTTATATCATGTGATGTACACCCTATAGCTACAGCTGGTGATCAATTACAGTATTGTTATAGCATGTGACGTACACCCTATAGCTACAGCTGGTGATATATTACAGTATTGTTATAGCATGTGATGTACACCCTATAGCTACAGCTGGTGATCTATTACAGTATTGTTATAGCATGTGATGCAGTTGTCTCTTTGTTTGTGGGCTGTGCTCTGAACTGATACCCAATCCACATGCTTGACCTTATTGCACAGAATAATCAACAGCAGATTTAGTAAGTTTTCTATACATGCTGTATAGAATGTTTGTTATGATCAATGTAAGGCTTATGTATTTACAACAATAATATATGGCCTTGCAGGTAAAGGAGGTTATCAATTGACCACTGAAGAATCAGAGAGGTTTAATCTCATACCCATTAACATGTTGAGAATACTGTGGTAGCTCACAGTTCTCATGTATTTTGAAGCTGCCGGTAAGGAATAGCTACAAAATAATAGGAATTAAGCTTCTTTTATTATTTTTTTATTTATTTATTTATTTAGGATCGTTTCAACCTCCTATGGGTTACGATTACTGTACACAACTTCCTTGACTGTTGATGTTCTCTCCTGTTACGCCAATGCTGTTTCATTCAATGACTCACTCTTGCTCGTTCCTCGACCGAGAACACCCTCCCAGTTCTCTTGAGTTTCTCTACGGACAGATCTGTCACCTCCGCAATTTTCCTTCTGAACTCTTTTCTGTTGGCAATATCTCCCTCCTCAATGCCACATTTTTGAAGATCCTGATAAACTTCTTTCAACCATGGTGCTTGAGTCATTCTCCTTTCCTGAAAGATGAGGATTTTATTTGCTAGGCGTTCCAGTCCCATTCTTCTCAAGTGTCCATAGAAAGTTAGTCGTCTTTTCCTCATAGATGTTGAAATGTTCTCGCATCTTTTATTAATTCATTCTTTTTATTAATTTATTTAGTTTTTAATCCTTAAGAACTGCCCTTTCCAAAAGCCATTCAAGTACAGGAGTCCAATAAAACTGGTTTTAAAGGTGAAAAGAAAAAGTAGGTACCGGTACCAACACAGTATAAGTGTTTCAACATTGTGTGACGTGAAACGTTTTCCAGCATTGTCTGAATCACAGAGAACCCTGAGATCTAATGTCGGAAATAGAGTGGGGGTGGTTGGATGAACTGTGTCCCTTGACACTACTGGTATTTGGAAATAAAACACATGAGCACAGTAATGGCTGGGGAGTGGAGGTGAATGGAAGCACAGTAGGATGGTGTAAATGCTAAAAAACATGTTCTCAATAAAGATAAATTTATGTATTTAGCTTAGATTTCTTGACCAATGTTTTAAATAAGTATAAGCCATTGAAGTGTGCATGTATCTAAAATTACACAAGGGACTATTTAGAAGCACAGTAGCTTTGGGTATAAAATTGTGGTGCATATTCACCGCCATATGGCCTAAATAATGTGAAGTTAGTTTCACATGGCCTATGATAGTACGGTAATTCTTCTACAGGGTATCTAATAGGCTACCCTATTAACAAAGGCAGGATAAGGTACCAGTGGCATACCACATTCGAAAACTAAAAAATAACTTAAATAGAGCCATGTAATACTACCATTACCGTGCCGTATATATTTGGTACCGGTATATTCACTGGTGGTATGTTGATAGAAGCACCTCTGGCAATGCTTTTAACCTCTGAATGGGGTGCAATAAAATGTGAACACGCATTATGTCCGTATAGCCTGTAGGCCTAATAACACTCGACTTTTACTGGCATAGAAAAACAGGGTTTACAGGCGACCAAATTATCATTAAATGTTACAAACCGGTCATGTTTTTGATATTTATCTCAAACGGAACAAAAATATTGGTTACGTGTCTGAATAAGAAACTATTTTCAGGACAACGGCATTATTCCTTCTCAATAAAATCCAAACTCTCTATGATACACAAATTAAGCCCAGTCCAGAACTTTCCTCTGCCACTGTCTGACGATATTGTTTATCGTGTTTGCAGCTTGGACAAGCTGTTTCACTCAGTTCAACCGTGTCCCTCCTCGCCACTAAGTTTTCATCTAAATTGGGTGAAATGGCAGAATTATATTTTCCTTCTGTATAGCCTACTGTTTCATTTCATAGAGTAGCTGCATCATCCACCATCGCATGTATTTTATCTCAAGTGGCAAGTTATTCTGTAGCCAAGTCAGTGTCTTTCGAGCCATTTATTCTCACCAAGCAGCTATGAATATGCCGTGAACTGTTGATTTTTATTGCTTCTGACTTCCCCCTTATTGCCGCTTAAATACCACAGTAAAACTTTATCCCATTATTGGCATCTTCTTTCCCGGAAACTGCCACTTAAACCTTAGTACCCCAATTACCTTGCCTTTGTCTTTATTTTCCCTTAGGGACAGCGATTTGGAACATGGAATATAAGCAGGGGCGGCCCTAGGGAAGGGGGCGCAGAAATGCCAATGATTGCATGTGCAAAAAGAAAAGGAGAAATCAACCACCTTATTACTATTTAAGCCTACCCGCTACAATTAATTCTATACATCAGTGAGCTGGGGTGTGTATAGACATGTATTAACGAGTAGAAACCAATATCTACCTACTTGTATAGTTGCACCTCACCCGTCCTTGTCTTGGCATTCGTTGTCAAGCTTGTGCATGTGCGTTGTGATTTATGTCTGTGTGGCATTGAAATTCCATTGTTTAAACGTTGCTACTGTTGAATCAGGTAATCTCTGAGTATACCAAATGTATAGAAACAACATCATGTGATGCATATTTTGTTTGCGAAGATAGCGCGACTTACATCCTATAAGCGCACAATATTACATTTATACTAGGAACGTTTTAGTAATATTCACTGGAGTGTTGCTAGGATATTATATTATTATTAAGCGTATGGCTTTTACTGCCGGGAGTGTCTGAGGATATGTTTCGGCTCGCCAGAGGCTGTAGCAGCTTCAATGCTGACACCCATGGGGTGAGCTACAAGCTCCGTTCAATTTCATGTATTTCCAACTTTCGCTACCAGATGTCACTGACACCTAGTCATAAACGGGGAACTTTGATAGAGCATTTCAACGAAATCTTACCTAGAAATGTAGCTTCACACAAGTTTAGTTAGTGGAAGGATCTTTTACATGCCATAAATGTATGACATGGGCCTGCCTAATTTACTTCCCCACCGAAGGAAAGCATATTGAAGGATTTTAACGCTCTTAAAAAATCCGACGAATTTGGCCGGGTTTGAACCTGCGATCTCGGGCATAAAAGTTCAGCAAGCTACCAACTACGCTAGGATAGTATATGTCGGATTCCAATAATATTATAGGAACATTATACAGAGGGATGCCCTCCCTATAGAACGGAGCCAGGCAGAGGCCGTGCCACGGACAGGCCGCCATGCCTCACCGCCAGATTTATAAAATGTACCGATTTCAACAGCGGGTGGGGAAGGCCTGGCTGCTGTCATAGCATTTCTGACATACACATTTGGCAAGATACTGTGCCCGCCGGCCGAATGTTTTGGGGAGCCACCGGTTTCAAATGACACTTCCGAGACCCTCTTCCAGTTAACACACAAGTATGGGGGACGACACATTCATGGGCTGGTGTTGCACAAAGGTCTGCACTCGGGGGTTGGGTAGGTTTTTGCTAGAAGTTAAACTTACCCCCAAGGGAAGATGAAGAGAAAAGGAAAGGGAAGTGGGTTTTGGAACGAAGAAGAAGTGTGGATAAATAGGACGAGAGTTCAACACTAAGTAAATCAAATAAATTTTAATGAGTTAGTGACGAGTGTCACTGCAAAAGCTCACTCTGTCTTACCGTGTATTCCAAGGAATACACCAGGGGTATCGGGAATTAGTGAGGTTCGATCATTAACCAGCTCAGAGAAATGCATCGATAACAAAACTAAGCAAGAAAAGAGAGGTCAGTCTTATGTTAAAATCACGAATAAATAATTCAGAATAGATCCCTAGCCTAGCATGAGAGTTGCAAACGGCTAGTCCGATAGTATTCTGCCCTGAAAGAAAATATAAAAAAAGTTCTAATCAAGATGTAAATTGGCTTTCATGGTCCTAATACAAAATTTGAATAAGAACGAGCAAGCTAAGAGTATGGCACGTAAGATCAGCCCTAAGAAATTAAATCGGAAATGACTACGGGAGGATGAAACATCAAAAGAATCTATTGGAAAGCAAGACATTTACTTGTTTACAAATACTAGAAATATTTACATTTAATAGCCTGGGGAAAATTTGTCTTATGCTATGATGGTGCCATCTCCAACATTTATCTTTAAATTTACGTGTTTAGCTAGCCCTAAATATCATTAATTAATAAACGAGCTGCGTTTATTACAAAGAAAAGCAAGCTATGTGCACAACGTTGCTGAATATTAAAAAAACTATGCTAATACAACACAAATTCATACAATAATTCAGCACTCCTATGGTTGTGCAATTGGCACTGCCTGCGTACACGATTTGTTACTGCTTGTAACAAATGGTCATAGTTTCAAAGTGTTAAGAAAGTTAGAAAAATACAAAAGCCTGCAAATGCGATGGTAAATAAACAATTACATGGACTCATATTGATCAAAATGTATCTAAAATAACTTAACAATAACTAAGTGTCGAACATTTGGTCCAAAAATATTTTATTTTTAGTATTTGTTATTTTATTTAGGCTCAGGGGAAATTATGAGATTTGTTTAGTTTGACAAAATACTATCTTTGATTATTAAAGTTTCACACAATTTTTTATTCCTCACAGTATAGTTGTTCAGTTTATGGACCTTTAAATAGCGTTCAGTGTACTCAGGTAATGTGTGTATCCAACTAATGCATAATAACTTAATAGATTAATAGACACCCTGTGTCTCACTCTTACAATTACGGATTCATCAATCCTGGCGCCATCGGTTTGGTACGACTGCAGTAGCTCGTTACCACCGGAATAACCACAATAACATGTCGGAGGTATCAATCCACCATCACGACTCATTTCAATAACACCATAATAACGTTATTTACAATAAGTGTAGATCACTGAATTATACACGTTTTAAACACTGATCATAAAGGTTATGTGTGTAGAAAACACATTCTAACAACGCTCTGAATTAACATGAAGGCTTCTGATACAAACTAAAGTGTGAGATTGTGCATTTATTAAATTGCCTTTTCCCTGAATGAGTTTGAACCTATGTTCTCTGGTTACAAAATACTGTTTATTTCATTGCCTGTCTGGCTTCTCGTAAATAAATAACCCTGTTTTCAAGTATCGATCTAGCAAAACAAATGTGAATAACGGAACTCTGCATTCCGATTATATAATACAAGGGATTTCATAGCCTTCTAAATAAATAATGCACTAGTGTGCTGTGTAGTGGTTTGGCTTGTACATGTAACCTTAACCTTGTTTAAACATCTTCCAAAACTAGTTTCTTTGTCATCAGCTCGACAAAATAAAAGTTGATAACAACTGTTCAGAAATGATAAGAAATGGACATAGAAAAATACTGCCTTCCTGGCGTTTATAAATTTATAACGAAACTGTAACTTTCCACACGTGGTCTTATCTTAGCTACCTGCGTTGTGCACTTGTAAATGAAACCATACTAAAATTAATTCTACTGCTCCAACTCATTACAAATTACGCTACTGATACATGATCTGACTTTCAGATAGCAGCGACCCTCCTTCGAATAAAAATAATAATAATGTTATTGGTTTTACGTCCCTTTTGACTACCCTGGCTTTTTAGAGACGCCGGGCTGCCGGATTCATCCTCCCTCGCATTTGCGCACCCTCAAATGCCAGCTGACTGCGCCAGGTTTTGAACCTGCAACCTTGGGCTCAGCAAGCGAGAACGTTACCCCTGAGCCACGCAGCCAGCCAACCCTCCTTCGAGACCCGCCATGAGATGTTATAAGCGGTCTCCTTCATGGTCTTAAATCATTTCATCATTGTCATGGGTCACCTTCTGTCATCAATTCCCCACGCATGATTTAGAAATCCATTTCTATCGCGTGGTTGGGGTTATTTTCCAAAATTAAATGTTTCAGTAGTTCCATAATGTTGCAGTTGGTGATAAAATTACACATATTAAAGACACTTGCACACACAGACTCTAAAGTGCGGTAATAAATTGCCCATTTATTTCACTCCGCCACTGGCATTAAATTATCGCTTGTGCGATGCTCACTCGCAACATTTCTTAATTATTTATACAAAACAAATATAAGCCAAAATAACTGTCCATCGGGCAAAACATAAAATATAATCCTAGACTTTCACAGTTAATTAATTTCATAGTTCTATGATACACTCGGATGCGACCATGTGGTCTTAAAGTCTGCGTACAACGCTTCCATAGTTTTCACTTCGTGGATCAAAATATTTCACTGTTTAAATGTTTAGAATTGTCTACAATCACTTGATTACTAGATAATGCCATAATGGCTGTCCATTCGACTAATACACTTGGATATTTCCATTGCACACGGGTGCCGTTCACGGAACGTGTCCTTACTTGTACTTCACGCGCACATAGGTGTTGCTTCAACAAACGACAAGTAGGTACTGCCTTCAATAAGCATGGCGTTCACTCAGGACATGAGTTAGCCGCGTAAATTGACGGTTTCGCTTATCTGCGATGTATACCGTATTTTAAATGAGCAGAATTACGTTGATTAATTTATTAATGATTTATAGAGTGTTTAAGGTGCATAAAATGTTATTATAAGCGATATTGATTCGGCTTCTTCCCGCCGCTCGCAGGGTATGTTCAGTTACTCTTCAGCATGGATCTTGGTCTTTATTAGCTGTGCAAACATGCGTCAACGGGCGCAATACCTTAGTTGTGATAATTAAGACTTGCTGTGAAGTACTGTAGCTTACCTCGCATCACGTGAACAGGGTTAGGTATAGAAGAAAACAAAATTTTCCGTGCGATCCTTACTTGTGGAGGAACCTCAAACAAAATGTAGCCTATACAAAACAATCCGCGTACTCTGGAGGCTCTCGAGAATGACATAACTCCACTGATACGAAACATCAGTGAGGATGAATTACAGCGAGTGAACCAAAACTTCCTACGTTGGTGCAGCGTGTGTTTAGAAAATGAAGTACAGCATATCCAGCAACTACTCTGAAACTTATATCAGTAACTATGATTATTAAATACGTTAACAAGTGTAAATGTGTTAACTAGTTTTGCGCTACGCTGCTGCTAGTACCAATGCCTTGCTCGACACGCTGCAATACAGAGTGCCACTTCCGCCACACGGCCACAGCGAGTCTCCGTTATATAGGAAGGCCATTCAATGTAAAATATAACAACAATTCATGAAAAAAACAAACTAGAAACCGCCTGTGCAGATTTAGAAAGAAGTTTAACCGGGGGGAAAATGTGACATATCTGGTTGTAAATTGGTTGAGCAACCAATCGTTGAGTGAGTTTGAATCAGCAGAACCGAAAAATGCTTTCAACCTATTAAACAAAATGGTTGGCAAAATATATTCCTGAGTATGTGGACAGCACTTCGAATTTTGGTGACCATACTTGTAATTGGTGCTAAAGGGCAACGAGGTTTCAGCAAATTAACAGTTATAAAAATTAATTAACGTTCAACCATGTGTCAGGATACACTGTCAAATCTGGCAAATTTCTTCTTCTTCCTAGCATTAATCCCTTGCAGGGTCTGCTACTTTGCTTATCTCCTCCACTTCCTTCTCTCGTTGACACATTCTGGTGTTAAACCAACAGCGTGCATGTCAACCCTGATATTGTCAGTCCACCGCTTTGCAGATCTTCCACGTTGTCTTGTTCCATCTGAAATGATGTGGAGTGCTGTTTTTAGCCTATTTTCATTTTATGAAAAAAATAGGCTTATGAGATCACCTCTTGTCCGTGTGTCGCACTAGCGTCTAATTTCGTTCAATTGTTTACATAACCTCAAAATGGCAGTTGTGCGAAATATTTCACTAGTATTCTATATTTCCGAAACTATGTACGGTGATAAAGGGCACAGGTACAAGTTTACCTATGTAAATTTCAAAAACCTGTAAAGTACAAAACGAACATGGCAGCCAAGCGAAGTTGAAATATTTTAATATACTTTTCTCGTGGTTTAACTCTCTGAGCGCAGTGAAATATGGTACAGTAAAAACCTATACATATTGTAATGCACTAACAACTAAATTAGTTCAATTGTTTACATAACCTCAAAATGGCGGCTGTGCGAAATTTTAAAATTATGTTTTTATTTCTTGAGTCGTAATCATGTGGTAGAAGCGAAAGTTTGAATAATGAAGCTACGAAATAATTTTCCTGTAATTGTACATAACTCTATGGTCTATACATATAACAATCCAACATGGCGACCATCCGAAATATTTAGGTGGATCTCAATATCTACGAACCTTTTACAGCAATCAATCTGATCTTTTGGTGATCATAGAGGTTATAGGACTTTCAGTAATCTGGTGAGCACAAATCCAACATTGCGGCGACGCGAAGTATAAATATTTCAATGGACGTTCCTCGCGGTTAATCATCCGAGTGCAGTGAAACTTTGCACGTTAAATGCTTATTCAATTGTTAATCCACTGTCATCTAATTTACTTCAATTATTTTCATAACCACAAGATGGCAGCTGTGCGAAAATTTTAAAATCTCGTTTTTAGCCTATTTTCATCTATGAAAAAAATAGGCTTATGAGATCACCTTTTGTCCTGTGTCTGTCTGTGTGTGCGTAAATGATTGATTTTTATGTGTCCCCCCTTATACTAAACAGCTGGAGCGACTTCAATGAAAATCGGTAAGTTCATAGCACTATTCCGGACGACCACTACGGTGCCCTTCAAATTTTATTACGTCTCACCAATCCAATATGGCGGCTGTGCGAAATATTCTACCATTCGATATCTCCGAAACTATTACCGATATCACCCCGGAATTTTGTATGGTGATAAAGAGAACTACTAGAATTTCACATATGTGATTTTTGAAAAACTGGTAACTACAAAACAAACAAGGCGGCCAAGCGAATTTGCAACCATTAAATAGACGTTTCTCGCGATTTAAACAAACAAGAGCTATGAAACTTGTTACAGTATATGTTTATACACATTGTAATGCACTGGCATCTGGGGGGTGTGGTGGCTCAGCGGTCTAGCTGTATGCCTCTCACCAAGGCGGTCCGGGTTCGATTCCCGGTCAATGCATGTGAGATTTTCGAAGTGAAATGCCATGTCCTGTGGTTCGGATTCCACGTAAAAAGGAGGTCCCGTGGCTCATAATCACAAGATTCACGGTCACGTAAAACTACAATCTTCCTTTTCCTTTGCACTGGCATCTAATTTAGATCAATTGTTCACATAACCTCAAGATGGCGGCTGTGCGAAATATTTCACCGGGATTTATATCTCTGAAACTATTACCGGTATCACCCTGAAATTTTGAACGAAGATAAAAGGTACTGCTGGAAGTTCATCTATGAGACTTTCCAAAACCGGTTAACTACAAAACGAACATGGCGGCAAAGCGAAGTTGAAAGTTCTAAATGGACTATTTTCATGAATTAATAATCCAAACGCAATGAAACTTGGTACAGCAAATGTTTATACACATTGCAATGCACTGGTATCTAATTTAGTTCAAATGTTTACATAACCTCAAGATGGCGGCTGTGCGAATTTTAAAATTAAGTTTTTATTTCTTGTGTCGTAATTATGCGATCGAAGTGAAAGTTTGAATAATGAACCTGCGCAATAATTTTCCTTTAATGGTACATGACTCTATGGCCTATACATTTAAAAATCTAACATAGTGACCATCCGGAATATTTACAAAGATCTCAATATCTACGAATCTATTACAGCAATCAAACTGATTTTTTTATGTTCATAGGGTCTATGAACATAAGTTCAACTATAGGACTTTCAATAACCTGGTGATAACAAATCCAACATGGCGGCGACTCGAAATATATATATTAATATGGTCGTTTCTCGCAATTAAATATCTGAGTGCAGTGACACGTGGAACAGTAAATTCTTATACAAATGTGAATCCACTAAAATCTAGTTTTTCAATTGTTTCCATAACCACAAGATGGCAGCTGTACGATATTTTTAAATCTCGTTTTTACTTCTTGTGTCCTAATCATGCGATTGGAGTTTGAATACTACACGTACACAATAATCTTCTTGTAACAATACATAACTCTTAAGACCTACATATATAAAAATCCAACATGGCGACCATCCGCTACATTAGTCGGTTCTCAATATCTACGAATCTATTACTGCAATCAAACTGAAATTGCAATTACCATAAGTAGGAAATATGAAAATTGGCTTTAGTTCTTCATGGAACTACATGTTTCTCATCGGTTTCCCCGGCTTTTAGACTTGCTCAAGGAAGGGTTGACAGTAGTGAGGGCTGCTAGAAAAAAATAAGGCAGATATTGCCCAATTGTCTTCTGAAATTACATGAGAAACGTTCAAAATGCCAGAAAAAATAAGCCAAATAATGCAATTATTTCTTCACAGTGTTTCGAGCGTCCCCTTCCCATGCGTTTCATGCAATTTTGACATTTGTAAGTTAGTAAAGTGCACAATTTCTTGAATAGTTTCCGGAGGGAAAATCAATCTCCACGCCTCACTGCCGGAAGTCAAAATGTATGCCTCATCTTTTAATCCAGGAAGGTGTCGAACAAGGTTCCATTGCCTGTTTTTGCAACGTATTGTGGATTTACTTGGTTGTGCGTCCATCTTTCACCGAGTACTGTGCACCAGGACATCCAGTTCATCGCCAGAAATATCTGAAACACTGAATCACTAAATTCTATATTAACCTCTTCGACTTCACTAGCACTTCCATCAAATCATCATCTCCCTCACAATTTCTCCTTAATTCTTGCTCCACCTCGTCGTACTATACCATAACCTTGTCCTCTAGTTAATTAGCTATTTTTAAGTTCACTAGAGAACAAACTATACAACGAAATGCAGCACAAAAATAGTTACGTTTATGGTCGCGGGTGAGGAAAAGTCTCACTTCTCTGCAAGCGCGTACAATAATAGTAACCGAGTGAAAGTTTCAAGTGTCAACTTGCTTTGTTGAGGGAGGCGTCTTGATATGCCCCCTACTAGGAGTACCTAGGAGGATAGGTGAATCCGAGTGCTGGCTGCGAAGTTACATGCAAGACATTTCCAAAGTGAGATAAACCCTCCCCCGCGACCACTGCCGGGTTAAAGGTAATTGTAAGTGCTGGAAGAGAGTGAACTGAGCCTCACGAGGAAAATAGAGTAGCTACATGATATGAAACGTAGCCCTTTGACCTAATACCACGATAATGAAGCCAAGGGTGTTGAGCTGACCATGCAACCATCATATTCCACATGATACAAGCTGAGTTGCAGTTGTCCTTGGATAGGCGTGGATGTCTATATTCTTACCACTGTTTTGTTAGGGCATTTTGACGGAAGCAGCAATTATTCCATGTTAATTTCTTCTTTTATACAACAACATGGGAACAATTTCAAAGAACACATACGGTGAAACTCGATTAATTGTAAGTTGAATGGACTGACGACAAAAAATTATTGCGGTATTCTAGATTTCGAATGAACAGTTAGCACTGATTTGGCTAGGAACGGATAAGGACCATGCAGAAATACATATTATTCACAATTTCGGAGGAAAAACATCAGAATAAGTCATTATTAGCCTATTTTCAATTTTGAAAAATTAGGTTGATGAGATCAACTTTTGTGTGCGCGTGTGTGTGTGTGTTCCCCCTAAATAACTTCTAAACTGCTGGATTGATTTCAATGAAACTCGGTAGGTTCTCAGCGATATTCAGGACGACCACGACCGAGTCCTTCAAATTTTGTTACGTCTCACCAATCCAACATGGCGTCTTTGCGAAATATTTCACCAGCATTCAATATCTCCGAAACTATTACCGATATCACCCTGGAAATTTTTACGGTGATAAAGGAAAGTACTAGAAGTTCACCGATGTGACTTTCGAAAAACTGGCAACTACAACACCAACATGGCGGCCAATCGAATTTGTGACATTTAAATAGACGTTTCTCGCAATTTAACCAACCAAACGCAATAAAACTTGGTACAGTATATGTTTATACACATTTTAATGTACCGACATCTAACTTCGTTCAATTCTTTACATAACCACAAGATGGCGGATGTGCTAAATATATCACCGGCATTCTATATCTCTGAAACTATTAGCGGTATCACCCGAAAATTTGTACGGAGGTAAAGGGCACTACTGGAAGTTCACCTATAAGACTTTCAAAACCGGTTAACTACAAAACGAACATGGCGGCCAAGCGAATTTGGAAATATTAAATATACCTTTCTCGCGATTTAATGTTCCAAACGCAATGAAACTTCGTACAGGAAATGTTTGTAGTAAAAATAGCTCTGTCTGTCTATTACTATAGTATTGAAATTGCAGCTAATTGCATTACACTGCTCACTGATGTGTTTCCTCGACAAGTTAAATGTGCGTTAAGGTTAGCTACTCATGAATTTCAGAATGAGTCATATCCTTGTTGCTTGAAAAGATGTTGAGATAGATAGGTTTTATTATATGGATAGATAGTCAGTGAATTTCAGCACTGTATTCTACACCAAATATGCTATCATAAGCACTAAATTATTTCAGAGAACAAAAAATATGCGCACGTGAAATCCCAAGATATATATATCGTGGATGTGTAAAACCTCTATTCATAGAACATTCCCAAATCATATCATATTGATGTACACAAAAACCGTCTACAAATTACATTGCTAGAACGTATCATTTGAACGTGTTCAAAACTCCTCTCACAATAATATTTCCGGGTGTAGTTTATAATCACCTCTCCCTCAAATATTCACAGAACATATTATATGGAATTAAACCGAACTCCTCACTATCAAAATTCAATGAATATATATTGATTTATCTACCTACCCCTGTAACTCAAACATTTGCGGAATTTAACATAAATGGCATTATACAAATCCTCTTTCTTGTAAAATACCCAGAATATTTCTTTCAAGTGTGTGCAAAATCCTATGTCTCTTCACTTGAAACCGTTAAAAAAATAACATGCTCGAAATATGTGATACTGCCTTCCAGCATTAAAGGATGTTCTGGTTATCTTTCCTCTCTTTCAATGAAAGCTTGCCACTAATTTAGAGCAATATATGAATTGTCTCCCTCCATTACCGTAGAAATATCCGTTAAAACTTTATTTACATTTTATCACAACTAAGATACAAAGTAAATTTGCTTATTCCTAAATTGAATGTGACTTCTGGCCACTAAGGGTAATGAATCTTAAAACTTAATCCAATCCCGATTCAAATATATTACATGAATTAGGCTACCAGCCAAAATGTATTAAAATATGAGCCTCCAATTTACCTAACACCTTTTGGTGAATTCTGCACTACAAGAAAGCAATTGAGTTGTTCTGACCAACAGGCGAGAATATTTTTGCCCAGCCTACTGATTGAATGATTCAAAAGAAACACCACAATTGCCTGCTGTGGCTGAAGTTGGTTATATTTTTACAAACTTTTAAGAGAACTCTCCTTTGAATGCAGTAGTTAAACATTAAGGATAAACGGGAGTCTCATCAGAAAAATCTTAGAAGCAAATTCTGTTCCATCACATATAACTTAAATGTAGCCTCGTCCCGGGAATAATTTATATATAACTCAACAAATATGCATTATGAATGAATCAAGCAATGGTTTTTACACCCTCTTTGGATTACCACGTACTTCAGTAATATCCTGCTTTCTATCAAACCATTCTCGCCGTATATAAGTGATTTTGCTGCAGTCTGCAATAACAGATTATTCGTTTTTGAAATGTATTTTCACACAAGCATTGCTCAAATGAACTATTTGATTATGGTTCTGTTTTATGCTCCGCATGTACAGCAGAGATATTATTTCTATACACTGCGAACTCAAACGTGTCACTTGGGTAAAATTCATTGATCGCATGCTCTACATAAATAGGGCTTCCGATGTGTATCAATTAAAATGTGAGACTCGAAATCTCTCTTCGTACTTATGACTGGATATGCATAATAAATATCGCTTCTACCAATATTAATTCGCAGGTGACTTTTCAAAGCTCCTTACTTAGTAAGTTTTGCTACTTACTATATGAATATGGCTTTTTGACCAGCATGGGTTTCATGTGCCTTCAAGCACCCCTTGTGTGTGTTACTTAAATATGCCTTCTGGTGAGTAAGAAGTCACAAGCGAGTCTTAATAGATACTTTTTGTGTGCATGTAGTTGCGCATATACCACGTCTGTTTGGCGCAAGACCTATATGAATTACGATCATCAAAAATAACTCATATTGCCATGGAGCACAGTGGGGACGGACTTATTTCTTTAGCAGTGTCCACCCCTGCCCTACACAACTGAGATCTGTGGATACCATTCTGCTGAAGAAACTTCAACGGAAGTGGAATTTTGGCCGAAATAGTCAGCAAAACCTATCACTGTGACGTGTGCCTGTCATACGCCCTGTTATGTAAACAAGAGGGGCTTGGCGACCACAAATGATACCACCGCAAAACATTGATCCACCTCCTCCCTGTGGGTATCAGTCTCGGATGTATTGGTCGTGCATACGTTCATCGGGTCGTCTTCACACTCGCTCAGATCGATCACCATTGGCACAAGCGAGTGAACATACGCATTATACACGCATAAGACCACTACGACCCTTGACCAGCAACCGTATATTCGTATAACGATCAATTATCACCAAGCATACTGCGCATGAGAGACATGTGTGCAGTGATTAGTCACGATAGATCTTAAATCTTTCCTCCGTAGAAAAAATTTCCAACATGTGTTCATCAAAAATTCCTTTCTAAAATAGATTCATTATGTATTGCTAAGAAGCTGTCACTTCAAAAATCAATCCAGGAATGAAATGCTCTTTATATACCAAATGGGCCGGCCCCGTGGTGTTGGGGTATCGCGCCTGCCTCTCACCCGGACGCCCTTGGTTCGATATCCGGCTCCGTCAGGGATTTTAGAAACTGACGTGAAGACAACTGAGCAGCTGGCTGACATTGAGGAGCGCCGTGGTCGCGAAAACCATGATTAACGGCCGAAGGGACCCAATGCACTAACCACGTGTCACCTCTATATCTGCAGGCCAAATGGCTGGGCAGCGGTCGCGCAGTAGTCCCAGGCCCTTAATTGACTGTAGTGCCAGGGTAAATTTATTATCAGGGATCAAAATGTGTCTTCAGTAGCTCTGAGTAAAGTTTGCTCCACATTTACAGACCACTATGGATAAACATTTGTTTCTTCGAACTGCCCCAGCTCAGTAAATCTTGTTATCACGTACCACAGGAATAAGGTATATGACCACTATGGATTATCAGGTGTTTCTTCAAATTGCTTTACTCAGTAAATTTTTATTCTTTGTACCATAGGATTGAGGCTTGAGACCACTAAGGATCAGGATGTGCTTCTTCAAATTAACTTTCTGACCAAAAATTACTCCACATGTATCACAGGAAGATGGCGTTGGACCACTATGGATCAACATGTTTCTTTAAAATGCTCTTCCGAGTGAATTTTGCTACACATATACCACAGGAATTAGGTTTAAAACCACAATAGATCAACATGTGTTTCCTCAAACAATCTTTCCTAATAAAAGTTGATCCATATGAAACACAGAAATATGACGTTAGACCACTATGGGCCATCATACTCTCTTCAGAAAATCTTGCTTCGTATGGACCAAAGATGATCAACTTGTGTTTCTTTAAACTGTAGATTGTGCTTCGCTATAAAACAGGAATGAGGTTAAGGACGCTTATGGATCATCATGTGCGTCTTCAAAGTATGTAACCGACCAAAAGTTGTTCCACATGTGTGACAGGAATATGGCCTTAGACCACTATGGATCAAGATGTGTTTAAGCAAACTGTTCTTCCGAGCGAATGATACTTCGCATGTATCGCAGGAATAAGGTTTTTGACCGCTATGGATCATCATGTGTTTCTTCAAATTGCTCTTCTCAGAAAATTTTGCTTCGCATGTTAAACAAGAATGAGGTTTTACACCACTATGGATAATAATGTGTTTCTTCAAATTGCTTTTGTGAGTAAATTTTGCTTCGCATTCATCACAGGAATATGGCCTTAGACCACTATGGATTAACATATGTGCTTTCAAACTGCCTTCATTAGTAAAGTTTGATCCACACATACCACAGGAATGTGGTTTTAGAGTGCTATGGACCAACATGTGTCTCTTCAAATTTCCTTTCTTAGTAAAGTTTGCTCCACAAGTCATGCAAATATGTGGCACTATACAGCTACGTGTTGACATCTTTGGGTTATCATTTTGACTGAATGAGGCTACGAATGTATCTCTGATTAAATTGTTCTCCGAATTGTGGTTGTTTCTGAAAATAATTTTTAATATTATTACGAGTAAAATACCCACCAATATAATATCATAAATCAAATAGCACAATTTCGGATAAATATAAAACTACAATAATCTTCTGTATTCGTCCACATAGATATATAAGCATAAATGTAATGCTTATGATGGCGATCGGAACTAGTCACACAGGGGAATATTTTAGCCTAATGCAATTTGCTTCAGGGAATAACACACTTATCAATTTCGGTACATTCGAGTTGACCAACTGACAAGCAGTTAATTTCGCTATGTTAAATGATCAAGGAAACGGAATATGAACTTTTCGGTCAAGAGATCTAACTAGTAAAAAGTTATCTTATGCACATTTGGCAATTTGCATTAATATGCTTTCCTTAAATAATAGGAACTGAGTTTGTTTCTACACTTCAATGAAGTGGTGTTCCTGCAGTCAATATATATTATACAGACAATACTCTATTATACTGTATGTCGGAGGTTTGCGATTTATAGTTCTTCCGGATGAACGAGTTAATCCTTGTACAGGAAGAAAAAAAAGCATTTGAGCATGGAGAAATGTTAATTACATCCACCTACGGCTGTTACTTCCTAAGAGTCAACCTAATCACTCAGCGTCTCGATTACGATAAGTAGAAATTGGGTGCTGCTCTATACTTAAAGTACGAGAATTGAGGGAAGGGGGGTCGTATCCCAGGGTTAACTGAAGTGGCAACCCGCAATCCATGGACAAGGCAATGCGTACTTCCTTACGGGTAATCGGAGAGAGTCGTGTGAGGGGTCCAACGAAAGTGATCGATCACCTCTATTTAAAGACAAGACTATTCTCCCCTAAAATAGATACTGTCCAACACTCCAGGGAAAATAAGATTTTTTTTAGACCATGGGCACTTTAGGCTCTTTCAAGATGGGAGCCATTTCAAACATTATGTTAGATGTCTCGAGACCTCCTTCCCTACACCATACCACCAACTCACACCACTACCAATCCCAGAATTCCCTGAAATTCTCAACAGATTTTCAATATTAAATTAGATTTAACACTCAAGTCCACCATTGCATCCACTTACTTCTGCAAGGCTCATCTCTGAAGACCGCCTTTGTTCAGGACGCAATCTATTCCAACTAGTCGCACAAATATTTCCCAAATTTCAAAGAACCGACAACTCCATTCGAATTAAATATATAAATTTGAAATCTTGAATCTCCGTCTACATAAATTTAGGAAAATAATTCAAAAATTGACATTTCCAAACCCCGTTCCTTGCATGCATCAAAGGGTTCAATAATAATTAATGACATATAGTGACGCACGCATAACTCGCATTTATACACAACAATTGTCAATAGAGGCCAAAAACTGTTATTACCTTATATTCGGCAACAGAATTCATTCTGAACTTTACAACAGACCACACGATATGTAATATGTGCTTTTTTTTCTTAAAGGTCCAGGTAATTCAATCATTTCTACTCAATCAGTGTAGTTCTAGAAAGTGCTTTCTATTCCTGCATGAGATATTCAATAGCGAAGTATGATAACCCATTTGATTACAATATTATGTAGGTTGTATATTCCAAGTAGGAAATATGGGTATTATATAGCGAATTAAATGCGAATTAATTTGTGTCACTTGGAGGAACAAACACACCGCTAGTGGTTGCCTCTTACAATGAATTAATTGTGATGCCCTCGAACAGCCGTTTCTCTTCAAACGTAATCTGACAGTGAATCAAGTTACAGGAAAAGCATGTAAACAACCTTCCACTGCAATAAGCTTAACGTAGCACAGAATTTTAACGGTTGGTTTCCGACCATAAGTGTCCTGTATCAGGTTGTTTCAGATAAGGGCCCGAACCTCTGGTAATTTTGCGACACCCTTATATAGATGATAATGATAATGGTGATAAGTGTTGTTTTAAGAGGCCTAACGTCTTTGTTATCGGCTCCGCTACATATATATTATGACTGGAGTCAAATATTCAGAAAGCAGATTTTCGCAAGAATAAACAGCGGAGCTTAGAATCAACACACACCGTTCAAGAACTGAACTGGAGGTTGCATGAATGCATTCTGAAGGCCAGAGACCGGAGATTATAGTATGCCGTGAGCTTGCCGGCGCATTATAAATTATTACTTCCATTGTGGATTTTATCAAATAAAATTTAGATGGGAAATTTTATATAAATTATGGATATAATTTTTGTAAATTTATAAATCAATCCAGAAGAGGGATAATTGATTTTGGAGCGTATTATGATTCAACTATAGCCCGAGCACCGGATGCATGACCCTTCGTTGCCACGCTTGTCAGAAGCGGACATGCGTGAAAACACGAGGTAGAATGGAATCTAGGTGAAATCACTGCACGAGTAAATCATCGAATGCGTAAACTGTGTAGAATATCCTTGTGGAATACTGTCAGAAATTATGACCCAAAATACTGAATTTTTAGATTTTTTTTGGAAAATTGGGAACAATGACTGACAAAAAAGTGGTCACCCAAAATGTGAGCGAGAAACTATAAACTTTGAATTTTGAACTTTGTGTAAATAATTTGTGCATAATTAACTGTTTGTAATATTTTCAAACGTACCGAGAAGGACAGCTTAAAAAGTGAGATTTTGTAAAGTCATTGATGCTAGATAGCATTAGTAGAATTACATGGCCATTTCTGTACTCATCTTCCACAGTGTAGATGCAGTCAACTTTTAAATAGTATCGTTTTTTATAAACTCAGTGTATTCATATTTTCGTGGTAAAATGAAATCGACCACGTGAGTGGAAAGCCTTATTTATACAGGGGCCGATAACCTAGATGTTAGGCCCCTTAAAACAACAATAATCATCATCATTATTTATACAACCATTTCACCAAACTGAGCCAAATTTTAAGTCGTGAGTTTTGTTTTATGCATTGCAAGGCGTAAAATAAGCCTAGATTGATCCGTTGACAAATTCGATATTTCGTCCAAACGGCTTAAATGCAGGGAATGGAGAGCTCGATCCGAAATTTCAAGAAGACAGTGTTACCGGCTATGTTTTGAAAGGTAAGAACGTAAAATTTGATTCAGTTTTGTGAAAAAGCGCAGATATGTAGGGAAGTTCAAGATTGTACTTAACATATAACCATTCAAAATCTCGATCTAGTTCGTTCAAAATCGGACCAAGGGGGTGGAAATAGGGGGGGGGGGGCTTTTTTTGAAAAAGTGAAATTTCGCTATAACTTTCTCAGGATGTGAAGAATCTAATCCATTGAAAGTTCGTACTGTTCTTCGGAGAGACGAAGGGCCAAAACTCATCTCCGTAAAGTTTATCGATAGCACCAACCATTGACCACAGAGGTGAGAAAATATTGAGATTTGTGAGGGCAAAAAACATAGCTGCCTTAAAAGGCACAATATCAAAACATGTTAAAAGGTCAAGAGTCCTCTAAAAAGTACCTAAATCCTTTGTCTGAAGAAATTTATGATATGACCCAACAGCAAAAAGCTTTCGGAATTGTAGGAAGATGAGGACATTTGAGGTACACAACTGTCTATGTCTACCAACGGGGTTGGGGAAGAGAAGCGATGAAATTCCATGTGACTGATAGTTTCTACGGGCGGATGCCCTTCCTGACGGCAACCTCACGGTAGGAGTATATGAGAGATAAAACGAATGAAGTTGAATGAAGGTTCAATTTCAAGTAGTTCCAACTTTGGCTACCAGACGCCACTGTCACCAACACCTAACAACGAGCGTTGGAACTTGATAGAGCCTTTCCTAACAAGCCAAATATAACCTACAACATTTTCTACACACAACCAATTACAGTGTTAGGTTCTTTTATATGCCATAAATCTATGACACGAGTCCACCGGCTTTACTTCGCCTCAGGAGGAAGGCAAACTGAAGGATTTTAACGCTCTTCAGCGGGGTTTGAACCCGCAATCTTGGGCACAGCACCTCAGCATGCTAGTGACTACGCCACCGAAGCCGCTATTTGAGGTACACAACAATATTGACAAATTAAGTGAATTCGATATATTTCCATTTGATTGGTGAAATTGACTTCCGCCTTCCAGCGTGCCAAGAGGGTACAACTGCAGGGTCATTGATATCAGCTCTCGCCTTCCGCCGTGTCGAGTGGGTACAACTGCAGGGTCAGTCATTTCTGGCACAGAGAGAAACCTCCCAAAATCTCATTCACATTCTTATCTATGTGTTATGTGTATTTCTTGTAGGCATATTTCCAACAATCGACAGATAGACGACTTTTAAATATTTCCAGACAGTGAGAACACTGAACGAGAATGGATAAATTATGTGACGATAAATTGAAAGTAAATACCTATATCTACTTCAATGATGAGGCACAATGAGAGACATACCTGACGTAGCAAATAAGTCTTATTCAAATCCAAAACTTACAGCTATGCGCACGTAAAGCGAAGAACACATATTTTGTATGTTGAACACTTACTCATTTAAGTGATTTCCACTTCCACCACTTTCTCGTTCCTGCATTTCTTCTTCCTGGGGATAAGATGGAATAATTTATTTTTGTGCTTAAACTTTTACACAAATAACAAACCATGCAATTGTACAGCACTGGTCAGCTAAAGTAGAACGACTTTCGCACTGTCCATCACATCCTGCTAGAGATGAACATTATACAGATTAGTGGTTATAACCTCCATGTCTGTAACTTATAGTAAACTAGCTCCTTTTAAATGAATCTTCAAGCGAAGGAAAATGCTGAGATCAGTACATCTACAGAAATAATAGCTATAAGGATTGAGGGCAAATAAACATTTATTTCTAAATTTTAGCCGTAAGATTATAAGAGATCCTAGAATCCAACACGTGCACGTATCATTAACAAGCAACTAGGCAGCCTATAATTGCATGAGCATAACTCTTGAATCCAGACATAATTCAATCTACATTTATCATATTATACAAGACTTTCTTTACCAAATGAATGCAATTTATGATATAAATGTTTAAAGAGAAGTTAGAGTAAATCCCTCTAGAGTGATTCTATTTAGAGCAATACTGCTGCTTGTAACATCAAGAATTATATGTCTAGTACTGTAAGGGAACTCACAGTTTGTAATAGAGATACAGGGCAATGGAGTAGGTACTAATTGCATACCGGAACTGAAGCCAACCTTTATAGTTGAACATAGTAAGAGCTGAGCACATTATACAACCTTACTGTGCCAGGTCTTGTGATCTGTCACGGATGACGAGAGGTTATGATCCCCACCGTCCTTGAAATGTTTTTTCATGGTTTAACAGTTTTATATCCAGGCAAATGCTTGGACGAGTATTTCCCAAGGGGCCATAATCGCCGTCTGCTACCTCTTTACTAATTTTCAGGGCTCATTTGGACCTCATTTTGGCTGTAAACACCACTGCTACTGCCTGACACCTCAAGAGTGGGAATACTCAGGGTTAAAAAACGCAACGTAAAAGCTTTATGAAGTAAGAAATATGGTAAGAAAGAAATAAAGTTTTATCAGTATGTCGTTACAAATAAAAGTATTGGCATTACTTTCTCCGTGTGGTTACACAACATTACTTTACTTTTAGCTCACATTTTCAATTATATATTATCTTCATGCTTAAGGTCAACTACATTTTTTTAATATCGTATGGCCTCGGGTGCCTGGTGCAAGCTTTGTAATTTGACACCCAGGGGTAGCTTGCATGTCGAAATTCGTTGTTCCTTGAATCACTATTATAATCAAGAAGGCTAGATATCTAAGCTCCTTGAACACCATAGCGCTTTCTAGTAGAGAAATTAGGAACTTTGTGTTGGCGGAAACTTCCGAGAATAATTTTGCCATTATGAACACGGCCTACTGAATTCAAGTGGGTTCTTTGACATGCCAACATCGTATGACATGCGTGTCGTATTTTTGCCGCCTTTCAAAAATCACTTACCACGGCCAGGAGCGAACCTGCAATCTTGGGGGTTAGTAGACCGATACGCTATCCACTCACCCACCGTGGCAACTACATGTTCTCCACTGTCATAAGTTACAAACATCAAGAGTTCATGAAAAACCACACTCCTGAAGGTAGTCCACCCACCTCATCACTGTACCATTCATATGACGATCTATTCGGTGGCGTAGTCGGTAGCATGCTGAACTGCTGTGCCCAAGATAGCGGGTTCAAACCCGGCCGAAGTCGTCGGATTTTTTAAGAGCGTTAAAAATCCTTCAGTATGCCTTCCTTCGGAGGGGAAGTAAAGCCGGCGGTCCCATGTCATAGATTTATGGCATGTTAAAGGTCCTTTCACAGACTAAACTTGTGTAAAGCAAAATTTGTTAGGTTAGATTTCGTCAGAACGCTCTATCAAAGTTCCAACGTTCACCACTAGGTATCATTGATATCTGGTGGCGAAAGTTGGAACTACTTGAAATTGAACGGAACTTGTAGCTCGCCCTTTAGGGTGTCCGCTGGAAGCAGCTACAGACTCAGGCGAGCCGAACATGTCCTCGGACACTCCCGGCACTAAAAGCCATACGATAAATAAATAAATAAATGAAGATCTCTAGCCTGAATATAGATATACTAAATCAATTTGAATTCCTAGACTTCATGTCCACAGTGCGGAACTAATTCAAAGTGTAATGCCAAACATATCCTAGCTCAGAAAAACCGTCGCGGGTGGAAGTGTCGTATGGGGCAGATCATTTATTTCGCCAACCATTCATCAATATGGATTATGCTTGCTGTACAAAGCACAATCTAACAGCCAGACACTTCCCTTTGTTATCAACACAATTGTGAAAACACAACTCTTAATCCAGAAATGCTATTAGTTGATAAGGAGATGCCTCGTAAAGAGGCATGAAGATACTTACCCCTTGCGGATCTAAAGATGGTGTTCCTGTATTGATGCAAGGATCGATTTCAGGAATAGAAGTTTCCTCGATCTTAATATCCGTGTGATGGTCTGTATCGTCCTGCAAAGAAATTACTTGTTTCACATATATGTTCCTTTGCGGAGGTGGAATTATATCTTACAGATGACTTGTAAACGTCCACAGAAAGATTCAAGGAATAAAATAACACACTGAAGGTAATTCAACCTCCCATCTAAAGTTTTCTTACGACAACTGGGAAATGGCAAAGGCCTAACAATTTTTGTGCAGTTTATGTCTGGAACAATTTCAGTTAGAATACACTCCCAAAATGTAGGCTAGCATATTGTCACTAGCATTGAGTGTGTGTGCTGCGACTTTGGGGAGTTACGTCAAGTTACCATATAACGATAATAAGGACGAGTAACGTTGATAAATTATGTGTTCAGAAATCTCGTACCGAGCGTTGTTTGTTTTACTCTCTTGAGACCAGATTAAAGTAATACTCATCTCAAGGATAAGAAAGAGGAATTTAACGGGAACGATAGATAAATGAATTCCTAAGTCCAGTGGCATCTACTTGAAATTTCATTTCATACCATTTCAATTGTAATACGCAATCCATGACCCATTGGCGTTGTCAAGATTACGCAATGTGGTGACAAATTAATATAGATCGGACCTTGAATATTTTTATAAAACATCTGCAGGTCGTTATTGCACGGTGAATTCGTGCCAGTCAAAAATTAGCCACATTTCTTTTCCTCGTCCGTTCAACGCTCCGAAACATTCCGAAAAAAAAACCACTAAAACAATATCTGTGTACCATTGGAGGCTCTCATGAAGGTTGGACCATCAATATATTGACGTTCACAGCTAACACCGGAGTGTGTTATAAGGGGTCGATCAAAGACATATTGACAGTCACAGCTGGCAGTAGAAAGTGTCATCAAGGTCAAGAGAGGACCTACATCGTATTGACAGTGACGGATAGCTGTAGAAACTGTCATCAATGTGAAGGGAGGGCCTACATCGTATTAACAGTGACGGCTGGCAGTAGAAACTGTCATCAATGTGAAGGGAGGGCCTACATCGTATTGATAGTGACGGCTAGCAGTAGAAACTGTCATCGAGGTGAAGGAAGGGCCTACATTGTATTGACAGTGAGGGCTAGCAGTAGAAACTGTCATCAAGGTGAAGGAAGGACCTACATTGTATTGACAGTGACCGCTAGCAGTAGAAACTGTCATCAATATGAAGGGATGGTCTACATCACATTGGCAGTGACGGCTAGCAGTAGAAACTGTCATCAAGGTGAAGGGAGGACCTACATCGTATTGACAGTGATGGCTAGCAGGAGAAACTATCATCAAGGTGAAGGGAGGACCTACATCATATTGACAGTGACGGCTAGCAATAGAAACAATCATCAAGGTGAAGGGAGGACCTACATCGTATTGACAGTGATGGCTAGCAGTAGAAACTATCATCAAGGTAAAGGGAGGACCTACATCGTATTGACAGTGACGGCTAGCAGCGAAGGAAGCGTAGTGTGAATACCATATTGAGCAGCAAAGGAGGTCATCCCAAGCCTCATGTGAGTGGTCGGATACTTCAGATCTCATAATGAAGATACCCTATTGAAGCTCGACGAGCTCCAGAGCACACGCGACTTGCGAGGTAGGACAGGTTTTGGAAAGGGAAATCATTTACATACCAAAGGATTTCCTCGACACCCTACCACAGCATTCACAAATGAATCTTACGTCGTTAAGTGTTCGGAAAATTTACTAGTTATTCTCTAAAAAAGGATCTTCTAACTTTCTCGGGTTTAGGTCCTATGAAAATACACCATAGATTTTGAATCAATTAAGTTTAACATCTCTTTTACTACTTGCGGTTTAGACTGTTGGATTTTTGCTCTCATTTGTTGTCATTAAGGCTGTGTTTCAACCTCCGACAATTTGGACAGAAGAGAAAAGCTACTTAGCTACTATTAGCACAGCATGTGGTGTAGACTACATCAACAATAGGGCCCAGGATGCCACCAGAGTGAACCTGCATTACCGATATATAAGCTACAGTTAGCACAGCATGTGGTGTAGACTTCACCTACAATAGGACCCAGGATACCAGAAGAGTAAACCTGCATTATCAATATATTAGCTACTGTTAGCACAGCATGTGGTGTAGACTTCACCTACAATAGGGTCCAGGATACCAGAAGAGTAAACTTGGAATACCAATATATCAGCTACTGTTAGCACAACATGTGGTGTAGACTTCACCTACAATAGGGCCCAGGTTACCAGAAGAGTAAACCTGCATTACCAAAGTATCAGCTACTGTTAGCACAGCATGTGGTGTAGACTTCACCTACAATAGGGTCCAGGATATCATAAGAGTAAACCTGCATTACCAATATATTAACTACCGTTAGCACAGCATGTGGTGTAGACTTCACCTACAATAGGACCCAGGATACCAGAAGAGTAAACCTACATTACCAATATATTAACTACTGTTAGCACAGCATGTGGTGTAGACTTCACCTTCAATAGGGTCCAGGATGCCAGAAGAGTGAACCTGCATTACCAATATATTAGCTACTGTTAGCACAGCATGTGGTGTAGACTTCACTTACAATAGGGTCCAGGATACTAGAAGAGTAAAACTGCATTATCAATATATCAGCTACTGTTAGCACAGCATGTGGTGTAGACTTCACCTACAATAGGACCCAGGATACCAGAAGAGTAAACCTGCATTATCAATATATCAGCTACTGTTAGCACAGCATGTGGTGTAGACTTCACCTACAATAGGGTCCAGGATACTAGAAGAGTAAACCTGCATTATCAATATATCAGCTACTGTTAGCACAGCATGTGGTGTAGACTTCACCTACAATAGGACCCAGGATACCAGAAGAGTAAACCTACATTACCAATATATTAGCTACTGTTAGCACAGCATGTGGTGTAGACTTCACCTACAATAGGGTCCAGGATACCAGAAGAATAAACTTGCAATACCAATATATCAGCTACTGTTAGCAGAGCATGTGGTGTAGACTTCACCTACAATAGGACCCAGGATACCAGAAGATTAAACCAACATTACCAATATATTAGCTACTGTTAGCACAGCAAGTGGTGTAGACTTCACCTACAATAGGGTCCAGGATAGCAGAAGACTAAACCTACATTACCAATGTATCAGCTATTGTTAGCACAGCATGTGGTGTAGACTTCACCTACAATAGGACCCAGGATACCAGAAGAGTAAACCTGCATTATCAATATATCAGCTACTGTTAGCACAGCATGTGGTGTAGACTTCACCTACAATAGGGTCTAGGATACTAGAAGAGTAAACCTGCATTATCAATATATCAGCTACTGTTAGCACAGCATGTGGTGTAGACTTCACCTACAATAGGACCCAGGATACCAGAAGAGTAAACCTGCATTATCAATATATCAGCTACTGTTAGCAGAGCATGTGGTGTAGACTTCACCTACAATAGGACCCAGGATACCAGAAGAGTGAACCTGCATTATCAATATATTAGCTATTGTTAGCACAGCATGTGGTGTAGACTTCACCTACAATAGGACCCAGGATAAGAGAAGAGTAAACCTGCATTACCAATGTATCAGCTACGGTTAGCACAGCATGTGGTGTAGACATCAACTACAATAGGATCCAGGATACCAGAAGAGTGAACTTGCATTATCAATATATCAGCTACTGTTAGCACAGCATGTGGTGTAGACATCACCTACAATAGGGTCCAGGATACCAGAAGAGTGAACCTGCATTATCAATATATCAGCTACTGTTAGCACAGCATGTGGTGTAGACTTCACCTACAATAGGACCCAGGATACCAGAAGATTAAACATGCATTACCAATATATCAGCTACTGTTAGCACAGCATATGGTGTAGACTTTACCTCTAATAGGGCCCAGGATACCAGAAGAGTGAACCTGCATTACCAATATATTATCTACTGTTAGCACAGCATGTGGTGTAGACTTCACCTCCAATAGGGCCCAGCTTACCAGAAGAGTGAACCTGCATTACCAATATATCAGCTACTGTTAGCACAGCATGTGGTGTAGACTTCACCTACAGTAGGGTCCAGGATACCAGAAGAGTGAACCTGCATTACCAATGTATCAGCTACTGTTACCACAGCATGTGGTGTAGACTTCACCTACAATAGGGTCCAGGATACCAGAAGAGTGAACCTGCATTACCAATGTATCAGCTACTGTTAGCACAGCATGTGGTGTAGACTTCACCTACAATAAGGTCCAGGATATCAGAAGAGTGAACCTGCATTACCAATGTATCAGCTACTGTTAGCACAGCATGTGATGTAGACTTCACCTACAATAGGGTCCAGGATACCAGAAGAGTGAACCTGCATTACCAATGTATCAGCTGCTGATAGCACAGCATGTGGTGTAGACTTCACATACAATAGGGTCCAGGGTACCAGAAGAGTGAACCTGTATTACCAATGTATCAGCTACTGTTAGCACAGGATGTGGTGTAGACTTCACCTACAATAGGGTCCAGGATACGAGAAGAGTGAACCTGCATTACCAATGTATCAGCTACTGTTAGCACAGCATGTGGTGTAGACATCACCTCCAATAGGGCCCAGGATACCAGAAGAGAGAACCTGCATTACCAATGTATCAGCTACTGTTAGCACAGCATGTGGTGTAGACATCACCTACAATACGGTCCAGGATACCAGAAGAGTGAACCTGCATTATCAATATATCAGCTACTGTTAGCACAGCATGTGGTGTAGACTTCACCTACAATAGGACCCAGGACGCCAGAAGAGTGAACCTGCATTACCAATATATTAGCTACTGTTAGCACAGCATGTGGTGTAGACTTCACCTCCAATAGGGCCCAGGTTACCAGAAGAGTAAACTTGCATTACCAATATATCAGCTACTGTTAGCACAGCATGTGGTGTAGACTTCACCTAAATTAGGACCCAGGATGCCAGAAGAGTGAACCTGCATTAACAATATATTAGCTACTGTTAGCACAGCATGTGGTGTAGACTTCACCTACAATAGATCTACTACAATAGGGTTCGTACTTATAGCGGTACGCCAAATCATTTTCATATACCGTCACTATAACATCAAAGGAGGTAATCTCACAACTTCGAATTCATGTTGGACTAGCTGTCCCCGGCATGCGTTGCAATGCCAATCAAAGAAAGTGTTGGCATTGTGACTTTGTTAGTTGAAGTGCTTTTGGATTCCCAATATTTCCTTCTTTTTCCGTTAACTACCTACAAACTATATAAAATTGATTGACTATCTCAGAGACATTCAAGGGAACGTGCTCAACAACTCATCAAAGTTTCATCGCAATGAAATGAATGGTATATGAACGCATAAGGGACTGTTGAAACGATTCGAGCGCCATCACCCATTTGTTAAATATACTCGTACGCTACCTATTGTAAAATGGATTTACTAAGTCGAAAACCTTTCCTGGCGTGAACACAATAAACGATACGCTTACCGTTACACATTTGTTGAATCTACTCGTGCGCTACATATTGTAAAATGGATTTACTAAATCAGAAACCTTTCCTCGGGTGTACACCACAATTCACTAAAGTTTTATCGCAATCGGATGAATGGCATATGAACACATACGGGACTTTAATGAAACGATTCACGTGCCGTCGCTCATTTGTTGAATCTACTCGTGCGCTACATATAGATAAGTGGATTTACTAAGCCAGAAACCTTCCCGGAAGTGTACACAACATCACACCCAAGTTTCATTGCTATCGGACAAATGGTATATGAACGCATACAGGACTTTGTTGAAACGCTTCGCACGTCTTTGCTCATTTGTTGAATCTAGTACGCTGCCTATTATAAAATGGATTTACTAAACCTGAAACCTTCCCTGGAGTGTACACAACAACTCACCAAAGTTTCATCGCTATCGGACGATTGTATATGAAGGCATACGGGTCTTTGTCGAAACACTTCGCACGTCGTCGCTCATTTGTTTAATCTACTTGTGCGATACCTATTGTAAAATGGATTTACTAAGCTAGAAATCTTCCCTGAAATGTACACAACATCTCATCCAAGTTTCATCGCTATCGGACGAATAGTATACGAACGCATACGGGACTTTTTGAAACGCTTCGCGCGTCATCACTCATTTGTTGAATCCATTCGTGCGCTACCTATTGTAACATGGATTTACTAAGCCAGAAAACTTGCGTGGAGTGTACACATCATCTTACACAAGTTTCATCGCTATCGGACGAATGGTATATGAACGCATAGGGGACTTGGTTGAAAAGCTTTGCGTGTCGTCGCTCATTTGTTGAATCCATTCGTGCGCTACCTGTTGTAACATGGATTTACTAAGCCAGAAACCTTGCCTGGAGTGTACACATCCTCTTACCCAAGTTTCATCGCTATCGGACGAATGTTATATGAACGCATAGGGGACTTGGTTGAAAAGCTTTGCGTGTCATCGCTCATTTGTTGAATCTACTCATGCGCTACCTATTGATAAGTGCATTTACTAAGCCAGAAACCTTCCCTGAGTGTACACAACATCTCACCCAAATTTCGTCGCATTGGGGTGAATGGTATATGAACGCATGTGGGACTTGTTGAAACAAACAAACGCCATTTTGTTGAAGTTACTCGCGCGCCATCTATTGTAAATTGGATCTACTATGCCTATAACATTTCCTGGCGTATGCACAACAACTCACCAACATTTGATCGCAATCGGATGAATGGTATATGAACGCATACGGGACATTTTTTAAGCGATTCGCGTCCCGTCACTCATTTGTTGAATCTACTCGTGCGCTACAACTTTTGTATTTATTCACCTTTTAAACCTTCTCTGGACTTCCACAAATAATTCAAGACCAAAATTAGCCAAATCGGTCTAGCCGAGTTTTAGCGAGACTAACGAACAGCAATTCATGTATATATATATAGACTACTGTATGTCTTATACTAGAAGAGTAAACCTGCATTACCAATATACCAGCTACTGTTAGCACAGCATGTGGTGTAGACTTCACCTACAATAGGATCCAGGATACCAGAAGAGTAAACCTGCATTACCAATATATTAGCTACTGTTAGCACAGCATGTGGTGTAGACTTCACCTACAATAGGACCCAGGATACCAGAAGAGTAAACCTGCATTATCAATATATTAGCTACTGTTAGCACAGCATGTGGTGTAGACTTCACCAAAAATAGGGTCCAGGATACCAGAAGAGTAAACCTGCATTACCAATATATTAGCTACTGTTAGCACAGCATGTGGTGTAGACTTCACCTACAATAGGACCCAGGATACCAGAAGAGTAAACCTGCATTACCAATATATCAGCTACTGTTAGCACAGCATGTGGTGTAGACTTCACCTACAATAGGGTCCAGGATACCAGAAGAGTAAACCTGCATTACCAATATATTAGCTACTGTTAGCACAGCATGTGGTGTAGACTTCACCTACAATAGGACCCAGGATACCAGAAGAGGAAACCTGCATTACCAATATATTAGCTACTGTTAGCACAGCATGAGGTGTAGACTTCATCTACAATACGTTGTTATTGTTGTTGTTTTAAGGAGCCTAACATCTAGGTTATCGGCCATCTACAATAGGACCCAGGGTGCCAGTACAGTGGACCAGCATTTCCAAAAAATTAGCTACTGTTAGCACAGCATGTGGTGTAGACTTCACCTACAATAAGGCTCTGGGTGAAAAAAGAGTGATCCCGCATTATGAATACAATAACATCAGCATTTGCTCGCTGCTAAAATAAGAAATACAGTATTTATAAGAGTGGAAATAGAAAACATATGGTTACCTGTGTTTCATTTTCCAATTTAACTGTCCAGCTTTTATCGTCATACTTATCACCAGACTCATCCAGCAGATTATAAGAGGGTAACAGGTCAATTGATTCCTAGAAAGTATTATACAAGTATGAGCCAACGTAAAACATGCACACAGAATAATTGTACTACCGTAAATTATGTGTAAAAATAAAATATTAAACATCCTGGTTTGTTACACTATGTTACACGATATAGGCTACATAATAAATACTACTTACAATAATCGAAATTTGATGTTATCAGTCGTACAGCACAATCAAGTGAACAGTAGCCTATTTTTCAGCATTAGGAAACAACCCATCACAATTGGGTAATGTCGTGTTGACCAACTGGAAAAAATCAAATTTCGATTACTGAAAAATGGCTTTAATCGCCGTTATAGGCCTACTTACTATCTGAGGGAGTTCGTCTGGCTCTGCCTTAATGAATGGTTGTTGCTCCATAATGTTCAGCATTCAGCAAACTAGAACACACAGAGCGCGCTTAAGAGTTCGTACTTATAGCGGTACGCCAAATCATTTTCATATACCGTCACTATAACATCAAAGGAGGTAATCTCACAACTTCGAATTCATGTTAGACTACTGTTAATCCATATCCACAGTGAGAAGAAGAGGTTAACGGTAAAACGTATTCGACGCTGGCACTCGACTTTATATGATATACGTCATGGTGTAAAATATTAATGTAGGATGAGGAATTAGCCTACTGGTGCTAGCTTGTAGTTTCTCTATTCCTACCTAGGCTACTCACATACCTGAGCAACATACTTTGGGTCAGGCGGGATTGTCAGATGCTGAATTATATTACAAACCTAAACTCGAGTTACTGCACGAGTATTAGGAAATTGGCAGTGGACTGGATACAATGAGTTTCTATAAATCCAAAATGACTATGAACATACAGCATTTACGTAAACTATCTTTAGTTACTGCTATGAAGCTCTTTATTTCCACACTGACACCTATTTTAACCTCCGGTCTGGAACTGATCTGGCCTCATCTGGCCAAAACCAACTTAAAGGAAATAGAGCAAGTAAAGTCTATCTTCCTAAAGAAAGCATTGTGTGTATCGAAATTTACTCCGTTCCGGTTAATGTATGAGCTGTCTGCAGAGCCATTCTGTATTGAGCAAAACAGACTACAAATGCAGCTTCCTTCTAGCGCTGCCTATCAGGAATTTCTTGCGGAATTTCATTTTAAAAATAAAGAAATATGGTTGGATTTCTATGGGACAGAAGCGATGTTATCATTTGACTGGAAGAGAGCAGACTACGGTTTACGACACACTGTGACGCGTTTCGCAGTCCATGGATTTCATTTCAGGATATGCGGAAGAAAAGACTTTCACACTCCAAATGCAGCTACATGCATATGTGAATTGTGTAGCGAGCCCTGTGACCGATATCATGCGGCATACTGTAAAATACGATTGACTTCCCTGACGCATTTTTGTAGCGACCGACAGTTCCTGCATTGTATTTTTTACTTTTTCATTAGCCAATACTTCGTGTTACAAGAAACCCACTTAGAACCAAACATTACATATCTGCCTCCTTGTTATTATTTATTTAGCGTATGATGCATACAAGACACTAATTAATATATAATACAGCGCTTTTAAAAACAAAAACTCTTCACTGAAGTCCGCAAAACATCACGATCTTGCAATTTTCGGCAATTTGCAGAGTCCGGTTTTTACTTTTCAGACTGACATGTTAAATGAAAGGTGACATTGGGTTAATCTATTTGTGGTCGAGGTGGTAACTGCACTCAGTATTTCTAATCATTTTACATTTTGAAATGAAGTGAAATAAATACAAGTACTGTGGTAGTGTCTCATTTTGCTATCCTGCTTGCAGTAAATTCCACCCTGGTAAAAGAGGATCACTGCCATACTCAAGCTTCCTCTGCTTGCTTTTCGTGACGGTCGCCAGATGTCTTACTTCCAGGAACTTGATGAACATAAGATTTGCTACTGCGTTCAGATGCAATGATGCTCTTGTTGGAGTCATGATCAACTCCATTTGTGAGAAGCCTCCTTCACATACACTTGTCGAAATGGGGATGCCGCTCATAGTGTTAATAAGGGCAGGAGAGACAATGGGCAATTCTCTCCTGCAAGATATTCACGGAAACCTCTTAAGATTTATCTTTCATGGAGCTTAAAACGTTTAACTTCCACAAGTTTCTTATTTGTGCTTCTCCAGAAGCTCCATCAGGATTTTCAGCCAAGTGGCAGTGTCCAAAACTGTAGTCAATTCTGGGATTTCAATGCCTTCTCTTGTTAAAAGGCGGTTCTTCATACACCTGTCCAGGCACTCATAGAACTTAACAGCATCAATATGATTCCTTTTATTTCTCGCTCTATTTTCGAGATCCACGCCTTTAAACATTAACAGTGCTTCTGCTTCCAAGGCATCAGCGTAGTATGGGCCATGTTTTGTCTTTCTTTCAGAAAACACTTTTATTTGCTGGCATATCTTCTTATGTGCGGAATAAATTGCAATGTCACGAGCTTGCAAGTCAACACTAAGTTCGGCCAACTCCGGAAGAGTATCACACATCAATACAAGGTCAAATATAAAGTTGACATTAGTAGGGGGATAAGGCGGTTTCTGTGCCTCCCATATTATTTGTACCCGCCTGTACATGTTAAATAATTAATATCTGGTGAACCCATGGTCGGATGTTGACAAATGAGGTGTCATTGAACTCGGGCTGACGTCTTCTTTCCTATGGACCACTCGTTATATTTTTCAAAAGATTTTTGAACATTTTCGTTTTTGAAAATAGGCGATAGTTTAAAAATAAAACATGATAGAACGTTGGGCCATGGTTGAAACAAATGGTCTTTATGCCTTTTATTTTTTATAATAAAACTTTTTTATATTTGATGTTTTTTTGAAAACAGTCCAATTTTGAAATTCCTATATTTTGGAAACTAACAATTTCACAAAAAAGTTTGTTTGCCGTAAATCAATGGTCCCTACCCCCTCTACCCCCAAAATAAACTTCAAGTCTCTAGGATAAAAACTGTTAGTAGTTGGGTAATAGGAGTTCTGTGACTCCTCCTACTTTCATATAAACTTTGCCGATATATATCGAACGCATGATCGGAATTTAACGAACGAGGTGTTGTTGGCGTTGGGGTGACGTCATCTTTGCTAAGCATGTGTGTTGGTGTTTTAATAATTTTTATTTTTTTATTTTTTTTCGATTTACGCTATTTTGGAAACGGTGAATTTTGGAAAAAAGTTCGTTTCACGTTAATGAAAGGCGGCTATGCCCTCTAGGTGGACAGCAAGTTTCAAGCGTGTAGGAGGAAAAAAAATGACAGCCTACTCTCTCGCGAACATTGGCGATAATTCACGAACGCCTGATCGGATTTTAACAAATGACGTGTCGTTGGACTCGAGCTGACGGGCGCTTTGCTCTGGATCACGTATTATATTTTTTATTTTTTTTTGAAAATATTTATTTTTGAAAGTAGGTGATAGTTTGAAAAACAAACTTGATAGAACGTTGTCCAATATTTCAAACGAATGGTCTCTATAACCTTTATTTTTTATAATAAAACTTTTTATTTTTTGGGATTTTTAAACATACTTTAATTTATATTTTTTATATTTTGGAAACTAGGAATTTTACAAAAGAGTTTGTTTGACATGAATGAAAGGTCCCTACCCCCTCTACCATGAAAATAAAAATAAATGTCAAGTTTCTAGGACAAAAAACTATGCATTTTGAATATTTGTTTACCTGTTTTTAAATTATTATTATTTTTTAAAATAAAGAATGTTTGTAGACAGAGAGAGAGAGACGGTACCGCTGGACATGTGTTCCAACGAGGCTATGACTGACCATGGTGGATACAGGAAATGGCTATTTGGAGGGGGCGAAAAAAAAGGGAGCGCTTTCTGATATTTTGTTACGACGAACGAATGAAGGGGAATATTTTTTCAAAAATCTCTCATGGTGATCTTTAAAATACATGTTAGTAAACGGGTCATGGGCAACATGACAAATTGATAATAATTGTATCAGACGAATAAATGCAAGGCTTTTATAGTTGACAACAACAGAACTGTCTGAATGGCAGCCAGAATAGAAAACAGAATATCTGCTCGAGAGGCCTGCTTGGAGCCTGGTTGGCTGGGTGACAGGATGTGACATGTTATCGCGATTGAGGAAAGTGAGTGGCCGACGCAACAGGCCAATGGAAAATTACAGTGACATAGAGGTCACTTGGAGGTCGAACAATATGACAACGACGTTAGACATATAACTCAGTAAGCCACGACAACTCTGCCCCTACCATTCCCACAGCCAATTGCCGGGTAAGAGCGGTGACGGGTGGGGTTGGAGGGTTGGAGAGAGGTGAGGTAAGACAGTATTGAGCTTGTCATTGCACATTGCGTGTAATTCCTGTTTTTAACGTTACTGTGTTAACATATGCCAAGTGGCTTATCTGTATAAAAGTGATTGCATTCGTGTGCTTAATCCCAGTTACTATATTGGATACATTATATATTTACAGGTAAGTGTAACATTAACATTGTTTAGTTTATTTTAATGCTAATGTATGTTTAAATTATTATTGGTTTGCCATTTTATTCATGAATTGTATTTTATTTTGTTTGTTTTAGATAATTGGCATACCTGTTGTGGGAGACAGAAACCCCATTCCACTCGAACCTAGGAAAAGGCAAACGCAGGGCTTTTTCAAAGCAAAGTAAGATTTTGTAAAATTATATATAAAAACCTGTTTTATTTTAATTTTTTTTATTCATTTATTTTTGTTTATGAAAAGTGCTATTTGGAAAGGATATACTGATGGTGGTTTATTTTATTTCGTTTTTTAGTGTGTGTTGGAGAACGCTTGTCCCCTACAACTACTGTTGAAAAACCGAGAACGTGTGTGTTTGAGACCATTGCTGGAAAGTCTACGGTTGAAGAATCTCTGGTGGGATTGTTTTTTTTTTAATTATGTCTTTTACCACTGCAGATAGCTTAACTTGGGAAACCCTTGAGTCCTGTTTTAAGAACCGCGTCTGCTCTGGCGGCGTGGTGAATGTTAGAGAGAGTTTAATCCCAAAAGGCTTTATCGAATCATGCTTTGAAATTTTTAAAGAACAAATTTGTACAGCGCAAAGGTTGCATACGGCTTTAAAGGTCAATACACAACTCGTGTGCGATTAAATATATATATGAAAACAAGGATGGTGAGCATAAAAAACTTTTTATATTGGCAGTATAATGCAAGAGCTTTTGATAGCTGATAATCTGAACGAGTGGTATCAAAGCCATGTGGTCAATGCCTTGCTATCAAAATTTGATAAACTGCAACAAGGAACCAGTGGTTTAGCATTTAACAAAACTCATTACCTGCAAATCAACATTTGTCATTCCAACCCGTTGAATGCTGGGTCTAGCTTTATTGAAATACCACCAGCAATAGCTTCGAAAAAGGCAGTGCTGAATATTGAGAATCATTACAATGATTGCTTCCTGTAGGCTGTGGCTGCCTATTTGCAGCCAGATCAAGATCGTCATGTTAACAGACCAGGAAAGTACTAGGCCAAGTTTTTTGAATTGAAACAAAATTTAAATTTAACTCGAGTGTCGTTCCCTATGGACTTAACTGAAATCCATAGGTTTGAAGTAGATAACCAGGACTTTTCGTTCATGGTGTATGGCCTTGATGGTAATGAGATTGTGGGTCCTCTTTATGCCAAAAAAAAAAACAGAAACGACGCAAGGGGACAAGGCTGTGTTAAAGTTTAAGGACATTCATAAGCGTGACACTGTTCCTTATGTGGTGTATGCAGATTTCGAAGCTCTCACCACACCCATGGCGGGGTGTGAACCAGATCCCACCATTAACTCAACCACACCCATTCAAAAACATGAACCTTTTTCCATAGGATTTAATGTGGTGTGTGCCTATGACCCCACACAATCCGCTTAAAAATACCGCGAGGGGCCAGATTGCGCTAGATGGTTTTTGCATGAACTTGTAAAATTGGCCGACCATGTACTGGGATTACTGGACCACCCACTAACCATGAGCCTATCTCCAGAACAGCAGCAGCGGTGTGAGCATGCCACGACATGTCATATTTGCGAAAAGCCACTGATCAGTGCTGAAGACACCGTTCGTGATCACTCCCACTTTACGGGAGAGTTTCGTGGAGCTGCGCATAGTAAATGCAATATGAACTTTTCAGCTCCTCTTTTCATAAGTGTCATTTTCCACAATCTGGCGAATGATGACATTCAGTTTTTGATTCGTGAATTTGGTCATGTCAACAAGGGTTCGTTTACCATTATTCCCCAAAACCATGAGCGTTCTAAAGCCCTGACATGGCGGTTGAGCAACTTTAGCATTCGATTTTTGGATTCCTTTAAGTTTATGGCATCCTCGCTAGACAGTCTTGTGAATGGCTTGGATGAAGAGGAATTAAAAATACCAGAATGCATTTTAATGATCCTAAGCAATTTCAATTGTGCATTCGGAAAGGTATATTCCCGTATGATTTCTGCAACAACTGGGGCGTGTTAAAGCAAACAACTAACACGCAGTACCGTTTCCGATGAAGACTATGCACATGCATGTCAAGTTTGGCAAGTGTTTGATACCAAGACGCTAGGTGAATATGCTATGCATTACCTAAAACTGGATGTATTGCTGCTCACCGATGTGTTTGAAAAATTTCGTGAGTTGTGTCAACACATTTACGGTCTTGACCCGGCTCACTATTATACGAGTCCTGGGCTGTCGTTTGATGCCGCTTTGAAATACACTCAAGTGGAATTGGATTTACTCACTGATGTAGACATGGTTCTATTTTTTGAAAAAGACATTTGTGGCGGAATTTTATCGCTTAACCAGCGCCATGCCCAAGCGAACAATGTCTACATGCCTGATTATTCACCAGATAAACCAGAATCGTACTTAATGTACTATGAATTGAATAATTTGTATGGCTACGCCATGAGTCAGCCTTTGCCCTATGGGAAGTTTGCTTGGCTGACAGACAAACAAGTGTCAGAATTTTATGTGAACATGGCTAGTCAAGAAAATAGGTCGTGGATATGTGCTAGAAGTGGATATTGAATATCCCTCAACCTTGTATGATGAACAAGCCAATTTCCCATTCTGCCTTGAGCAAATCGTTCCCCCTGACAGTAAAGTGAAAATGTAAAAGCTCATGGGCACACTTTATAACAAAAATCAGTATGTGCTACATATCCAAATGATGGTGCAATGCCTAGCCCGAGGTTTGGTGTTGAAGAAAAGCCATAGGGGCATTTCTTTTGCTCAAAAAGCATGGCTCGAGCCATACATGCGACTCAACACAGAGCACCGACAAATGGCAACACAGCAGTTTGAAATTATTTTTCTAAAATTAATGAACAACTGCATCTATGGCAAGTCCATGGAAAATGTCCGCAAATAACGTGACATCCAATTGGTGAATGTCTGGGACGGGCGGTGGGGTGCCCGGCGGTACATTGCCAAGCCAAATTTTAAATCGATCAACATTATCGATGAGGATTTGGCTACTATTGAAATGAGTAAGGCCAGCGTGACCATGGATAAGCCCATTTACTTGGGCCAAGTCATTTTAGACTTTTCTAAATCGGTCATGTTTCGATTCCACTATGAGTTGGCCAAACGCTATTTTGAGGACGTCTCTCTTTTGTATATAGATACGGACTCATTCATTTACCACATTCGCCACTGCAACCCCTATGACGTCATGAGGCAGCATAGTGACTGGTTCGACACCTCTTCCTATAGCGCTGACAACGTGTTTCAGCTGCCCATAAAAACAAGAAGGAAATGGGTGTTTTAAAAAGAAAAAATGCGGTAATTCTGTTACGACGGAATTCGTAAGTTTGGCTTCGAAAATGTATGCTTATCGCACACTAGACTGTAAGGAAGCCAAAAGAGCTAAAGGTGTAGGTAGGGCAGTGGTAAAATCGTTACGTGCAGATGACTACCTGGCGGTTTTACGCACTGGCAAAACTATGTCCCATACACAGTGAAGGATACAATCCAGCAACCATCATTTGTAACTTGTGGAAAAGAGAAAACGCACCCTCGCCTCCATGGATAACAAACGTGTGTTGGCTGATGACCTGCTTACCAGCCTGCCCTGGGGTTATGATCACAAGGAGGAGGAGGAGGTGTGATTTTTCTGTTAGTTCCGTTTAGGGACATGGCTTTTTTAACTCGTTGATTTAGTATTTTGTATTTTGTAAATATTTTTTTGTCATTGTAAATCGTAGATTTTGTAAATAGTGGCAACCCACTTAGGCTCTTTTGCTCTTTAAAAGCCCATTGCAACCCTAGTTTATTTTAAATTTAATTTTAAATTTTACAGAGTTGGGAATTGGGAAATGGTATATAGTTTAATTCTTTAAAGCTGTACAAAGTTGTTGTTGTTTTTGTAAATATGAAATGAGTAATAGTATTTTTAGTAACTTTAATGACGTATTTTTTGTAATGTAAATGGTAAACTAAAAAGTACTTTTGGGATGAGTGTGCATGTAGAGAATCTGCTTTTGGGAATAAATAAAGTGGTTGTGTTTGTTCCCAAAGACAGTTGTGAATGTATGAGTGGAGAGAAAGCTGGTGTGTATGTATGACCAGAGCAAACACGGTGAGGTAAGGTGGGTGGGTGGGTGGGGAGGGGGAAATTGTCACTTATATAGTCATTTTGTTTTGTCAATAGTTTTGTTTTCTTTGAAATGTAGCGGTGAATAGACATTATTTTTGTAAAACCAGTCTTACCTGCAGTAGTCGTAGACCTCGACGTTTCTCCAAACACCCATAAACACATTGCAGCGTCATCATGGTCAAGCACTTGCATCAACATCATTGACAAATCTCAACTTTCAACATACACCAAATGGAAAAAGGTGTAAACAGCAAAATGGAAAATCCATTCTTCGATATCACCAAAAACGCAAAACTTAAAACGAACATTTTTAAAAACTGGAAATGGCCATATGTGAAATATGAAAATTGAAAAAAAAACTTCAAACGAACATTTTTAAAAAGTGTCATCAACAAAATGGAAAATTCCATATCATCATCAATGTAAAACTTGAAACAAACATTTTTGAAAACTGTAAATTGCAAATTGGCAAATGGCAATGTGTGAATTCATCATGTGTGAAATGTGAAAATGGAAAATCAGCCCATCAACATCATGATTTTTTTTAATAAAAAAAAATATCGGTCTCTGGTAAACCTTTGTTTTTATTTCATAACCATAGGGAATTGACAAAATAAAATAGAATACAAACACATTCCAATTCCTCACTCCTCAATTCCTTAATGTTCATGTCCACGCATCATCAACTTTCCTTTCATAGCACTCATCACAATCAGAGCAGCTATCCTCTCTCCCACTGAGGCATCACAGGATGTGAAACGCTGTTTACCTTTTTTCAATAATAATGTATCTGCCACATGTCTTAAACCAGGATGATTATGGCGATAAGAAAGGTCATGTTCTTTGCATGCTTGATCCAAAAGATTAATGGGTACATACCACGCTGCAAACGTTTTTCAAGATGAGTTCCAAGGCCACAAAAACGATAACCTGGAAGATGGATTTCGAAAGGTAAGTATGGAATCACTTTGTCAATGACGCCATTGCCAGTACAGGCCTGGCATATCCTTTTCCATCGATGGTGAAAAGGGTGGTCTTCCCCCTCCTCTATGGACGAGGTTTGTGTTTGTTGTTGTTGCTTTTTCTCGCTTTGACACCCGTGGAATGATTCATCAAAACCTTTATACGGACTTTTATGACCGTGATACAGTTTCACAAGCTGACAAGTCGCGTACTGATGCTTAGAGGGTATTTTTTGCCATGGCCACTTGCTTATGATGATCGTAATCCGTACAGGGTTGCAATTCACTCAACACAGGGTCTTGAATCCATGATTTTGGTACATGTACATGTTGCCAGATTTATTTCACCGCATTGGCGGCCACATAATGAATGAACGACTTGGGCAGCGCTAAGAATTCCTCTTTGGTAAAACTGTCTACTTTTTTTTGCACACAAAGAACCTGCCGATGGCTTTGTCCGTAGCATTGCCTTTCTCCATGGTATCACGTGCTGTAGATGTTTACACGCCGCTCGTAGAAATCTCACTGGCGTCATTTTGTTCAACAACTCCCAGCAGGCATGGGAGGTTGCCCTATGAAAGAGATGCCACACATGGGCTAGAGCTGTAAGGATGATGTTTCCACAGGAACAAGTATCCATCAGCGTTTGCAGGGATGGGCAGCCGAAGTCCATGAGTTCGATACATTGACAGTAAGACGCCAAAAATGGTTGCAACCATTCACGTTTTTCATTACCTTTCACAAATACCACATTGGCCGAGGACACGTGTGCATTCATGACCACGTCCAAATATTTATAGAAAATGGTTCCTTGATTCCAGTCTAAATGCCTATGATTTACAATCCACTCGGATTGTTTACAGTCTTTTTCACACAACAAATCAAAAGCATGAGGCGGTTTAAATAGCAAATGCGTAGCTTGCGATATCCAAAAAGTGGTAAATCGATACTGGCCACTTGTTTAAATATAAATTTGTTGTCACCAATGTTAAACCCTTGGCAATCCACAATGAGTGTGCGCAACATGTTGACGCTTGCCTGGACCAAGTTCAACTGACGAATGACTGACAATCAATGACTAAGGTGTGGCCATGACATGAACTTACCTACCATGCTAGTTAGAAAAAAATATTGAGGTTAGGGTAGGACAGGGGGACATGAAAACATAAGAATTTGAGAATTACATCATTTAATTATCATAACACGTCTTACAGGCTTTTGTCATTTTGGGATAAGGACGATACAAACTGATACAACGATATAGTCTATTGTGTTTGTAACGTTCATAACACCGATGATGTCCCAATGTCTCTAAACTAGGCGTTTTTGACGGTGAGCTGCTCACAGAAACACCATACAGTCCACACGTATCGTAACTTGTTTTTTCATCACCCAGAGGCATGAGTGAGGGGTAGCTTGAATGGCAGGGTATATTTCCCACCTCCATTCTGCACAGGTAGGGGCAGTCAGGTGACCAGCGCTGATGTTCCTGCATGGGTTCATCGCTCTCTTGTCATTGGTCTATGATGATGGGACAAAAGGCACATTTCACTACATCTCTCGTTTTTAAATAGTAGAATCCAGCGACCGCTAAGGCTTGAGGGTTTATGAAAGGCACCGGCCACGTTGCAAAAGCCTTGAAACGTTGTTCCCCAGAGTTTAAATTCGTGGATGTGACTTCTCTAGATGCTTTAAAGCAAGACATGACTGAGCGGCTTGACGTGGGTTGACCTGTTATTTATACACTCGTCACTTGGTTGGACAGTGACTTGTTTGTGATAAATAATCAAACAGTAGGCTGTCGTATTGGCTGGTACATTGTCATGCGTTTCAAAATCTAATCGAATGTCAATATTGGATGGCTTAACAGACTCTTCCAGGTGAGAACAGTCAATGACAATCAGTGGCGCCCTTGCCTTAAACGCTTGGGGTAGCACATGAAAGTGCTCTTTTTGATAATACGACCATCGAAATTCAGAAAACAAGTCGTACAGGGAACCAAACGTATTTTTTGAAAAATCCAAATCCAGTCCTTCATAGGGAAACACAGCTCCTTTAAGAAAAGATGCATTTCTCAATTGCAGGTGATCATATTGAGTGGCATCTTTGGTTTGTTGATACTTGTGACTCGTTTGAAAACCTACGATCATGTAGAGAGGTCTCTCTGTATAGCGGGATGTTTTTACAGACCAACTGTGTGTGTTGGTGGTGGGTAATAGCGGGTACTCATAGAGTGCCCAGCTTCTAAATTCCATGGGTAGAGGCATATCTCTCTTTACCATCTTGAGTATGTCCTGTTTTTTGCTATCGTCAAGGGTTACATGGGGCACTTTCCATAGTAAGCGTTGTAGTTGAATTTTTGAATCTATGGGGGCATTGTCGGCTCCCTTGAGTGCATTATTATCACTCCTGTCTCTCACCAAATAAAGCACTTGCCTTGCGTTGACCACAATGCTCTAGTGATCTTCTGCAAAGCCTAAAATCAATTTAAGAGGTAAATATCCAGTAAAGGTCCCATCGGTGTGTACCAACCAGTCATTGGTCGAGTCAGGGCACCAACCAGCCATGCAAAGTGTTTTACCTTCTTCCTCACAATAAGAGGGATATAGTTTCATGACACTGGAAATACCCACATTTCGAGTGCTATCCACCACGATATCGTTAATGACATATCGCACCTCAGAAAACAGAAAGGCAAAAACATGGTTGGCCAACTTGGATGTGGTGGGTGTAGAGCCATCGGCTTTGGTGAGCCGACCTTCAATCTGAAGGACACTTTCATGTGGTAGGGTGTAAATATCTTGGTTGTTGATAACAAATTGAATTTCATCATTGTTATTGAGTCCAGGTGTTTGAGCTTGATAGGAATGGAGATCAATTCTTACCACCCCTGGTTGCTCCTCGATGTGGTTCGCTACCTCTAGGATAGAATTCATCATGAGGGTTGACGTGGTAACCCAAATGCTGTAAAATCTGCTTGTCTTGAGATGTTAACGTGTATTCACGTGGCAAACAACTAACACCATTCCTTGACGGTGTTGTTGCTTTATACACAAACTTCATAGTGGCTTTAGCACCAACTTGTAAGTCACTGGTGTGGTAGAATCTAGTTGAAGGAGTTGTTGATCTCTATTGATCAGTCTTAATGTTATATTACTAATACCATCGACAGCCAACAGAATGAAAAAGCACCACTGGAGGGTTTTCACGAATAATATAGCCATTGGGCAATGTTACAATAAAATCATAAAGCGAATGCGATGGTTCTTGATAGGTGTACACTTGGCTAATAATATTACACGTCACCGACACATGATGGTCCTCAATGAATTTCACTTCATGGCCCGATTCATGTCTTTTGTTGGGCTCCAACACGCGTGGTTTAAACCCTAGTAATGGACCAATGGAATCGGGGCGTGTTTTAAAGTCAATGTTGAATGTGGAGAAAATACTGCAGCGATGAGTGTTGGTATTTCCTACAAGTTCAAACTTGCGCATTCCATCGAGAAATGACCTTAAACCATATTCATTGATCAACACCACATAAATGTGTTCATAAATGTCATCGATCGTGTATCCACCAGAGTTCAGGGTGAGCACAGAATCATCATAGTAAAACTTGTTGTTCAAATTTTCACGTATGTTGTATATTCGATTGTTCGCTTCAAGTGAAACAAGTCCTAAACCATAGGGGTTTTCACGCAATTCGATAGGCGGGTAAAAGTCTAGGCTGACTTCAGGTCCACGTCCATGCAGTGTAAACGTTTTACTTTCTGCCGACATACTGTTGGCGTTTTTGCTTTCGCTGTGTCTTATTTACAGAAATTAAACACAAACGTCCACACTGTTGGCTGTTAAAAGTTAGCTCACGTTTCACATTATAATATATCATGATTCTGTTTCCAAAATTGGTTACTAGTTCCATGGGCGACGGCAAATTCCCAAAACTGTCAAAGTACCATACGGTGTATCCCTCTTTGCCATAAGCTACATAATGCGTTCCTGATCCTCGGTGATCAACCAAATTGACAACAGCACATTCCTGTTTCCAGGGTCGTGGGGGTAATTGGTTTCGCATAAACACACCTCGAAAATGAGAAAGCTTTATTTGTTTAGCATAGCTTTCCACTTGTTGATGTATGAGGGCATGTCTTGCTATGGCTGAGGTATTTTTTTTAATATTTCGAAGTGGTGAAATCCCAAATCCCTGTTGATAAAAGGCTGCCTTTAAAATGGCATTTCTAGCCCCCAGAGCAATGGCTTCCGTCGTTTCATTGTGTCGCTGACTTTCATTTAGTTGTTGCTTGCCCTGCTGTGTGGCTTTGTTGGTTTTCGCCACTGTACTGGCACCGCCCAAAAGTGAACCCAGAGCAGCCAGACCGGCAAATAATGCAGGTAAAAATCCTGCTCGTTTGGGGACGGGAATCACACGCCCTAGTTTTGAACCCTGTCGCTGACGTTTTGGAATAACACGTCTCTGTGCTGCACGAAGAACTTTTCTTATGGTCAACACATTAATTTTTATTTTTCTCTTTCGAAACGGCTTGTCCACGAATGTCTTACGCCCATGCTTTGCCAAGGACAGGGTCTTATTTTTAGTCTTTTTAGTTTTTCTCTCCACATATCTTTGTTTCACCTTGATGATGACCAACAACCTTTCACAAGAATGTTTATGTCACAACTGACGTCAGATTGATATTTCGTGGCTGTATATTCCAATTCCACATAAAGTGGGAAATCGTGTATGTTTTTTCCGCTTGCTTTTCATCCCTTGTCAACATGAGATGAAAGGATAATTCGTCTCCTGCATTGACCATTTCATCGTTATGGACCAACATCCTTTGACCATTTATCTTTATTTGTAAATTGTTTTCATCAGGCATCACGTATTTGATGTGAATGGTTCCATCATAGTGTAATCGATAGTGGCTTAAACCCGAAGCAAGCACATAGGTCAAGTGCTGGTCATGACTAGCGGTAAATGATTTCTGTCATTCACAGGTGTTTCATTTGTCAGATAAACTAAAAATACATGGATTTATAAAACCTTTTAGTTTCATAGGTCACGTAACGTTTGGTACAAACATCGCCTTCGTCTTGTGGGTCTTCCACATGAATAATCCGATGGTGATTAGCGCTATAGCCATTCACCGTAAGCTGAGGCACTTGGTCATAAAACTCATACACCTTGTTATCCACATACATTTTTGTAGTAACGTCTGTACACACTTGAGGATGTTTCACATGGGTTAACCACTATCCCTTAAAGTCATAATCTCCCTGTTTTGTGCGTGGCACAACAGTCCTATCCACACAGTGTTTATTAGCAGGAACTGTTTCTTGTTGAGGATCATGTATGGGGACAGACCTAGCTTTGGCCATCAACGACCGTCCAAAGACATCCATCATCAACATGTAGTAAAAATCTACTGTTTCTGTGACAAGGCTCGGTGCCAAGTATATAGACAGCCTGCTTGCCTGTCCAAGCCTTAGTTGAAATGAAGATTCCCCGTGGGGGACATGGTTTCCCATCTCTGTCCAACATAACGTGAACAACGCCATGGTTCACTGTTTCCATCTTCCATTCGCTGCATCATTGTGGGACTTTCTGGCTTTAGAAAGACCAATCTTTTGCTAACGCTCATCACAGCACCCAATGGTCTGCGTTTTCAAAATATTTATATTTTTTGCAAAATCTCTCTACCAACCCCTCTACCTGTTTATGGATCAAGTCATGTCGCGATTACAAAATGAGGAAATGGGTTATTTTATATTTTCCATGCAAGAAAATGTTATTTCACCGGATGAGGTAATGCCTGATTCACTCATGATTTTCGATGATGTATCCACTGAACGTCTAGGCATCATTCAAAAGCTATTTCAGCATGGGTCGTCACAAACACATCGATTGCATCTATCTTGAACAAACGTATTCTAAAATGTCCAAACTGTTGATTCGTGACAATGCCAATGTCATTGTTTTATTTCGCTAGGACGAGAGAAACAGTCATCACATTTATAATGAACATGTGAATCCGGATATGACCTTTCAAATGTTTAGTGAATTGTGTGCCAAGTGCTGGAACACTCAACGTTATGCCTGTTTGGTCATTGACAAACAAAGTGAACTCCACCAAGGACGGTATCGCTTAGGGTTTGATCATTTTGTTGCTATTTAAGGCACTGTCTCATTCCCTCTCAAGTCATTTCTCAAGACACCATGGCGATAGCAGAGAGTCAATTGAAAAACATATTATTTAAGCAAAAAATACTCTTCGCCAAAAGTTTCGTCAATTGAAACGATCACGTGCAGATCATACTTTGTTTATTCAACAACATTTAGCACCTCCGCTAAAAGCCATGTTGAAACCCTCTTTCAAGCCATCTGAAACGCTACCCACCGTTGCACAAGCCACGCAGACGCACCACGAGGACCCTGAGGAAGAGGAATCGGAAGATTTGACTAGTGTTAGCGAAGTTGAGGATGAGGAGGAACAAGAGTTTACGCCTCAAAAATGTCCTCACCCCTTGCAGATTTTTTGAGAAAAAAGAAATCCTTGGCCATGGTCAAAACACCTTGCCCTTCCAGATCGTCTCCGTTTTCACAAGTCTTGGCCATCCCTCAAAATAATGCTCAACTGAAATACATTTTAATAAAATATTATGGATCAACACTAGAACCCTATCTCATTGATCTATTTATTGGAAACAGAGATACCACGTATGGTGTTCGCTATGAGGATGATAATTTTAAAATTGGGGATTCATCCATTAAATTTACTCGTACTAAAACTGTCATTAAAAACATCAACTATGCATTAACGCCAGGACTCTTAAAGCTGCTCTTCTCTCGGACCCCCTCTTTTCGTGATTATACGTCAGAGGACTTTGGCAAATATAAATTCATTTTATTGGACACCCATGCCCTCAAAAGACAGTATGATCCCGCTCAACAAGTGAATGCCAATATATCTCAAAAATATAAAACCATCATTGCAAAAATGTTTCCCACCAGTCAAAGTGGTCGTCGTAAACCATCCGCTTCGGGAGTGACATTTAAACCATTAAAACCACTTGTGGATGTTACCTACTGGCACAATCCCAATAAGTTCGTCCAGCGACTACAGCTGTTGCATGCTTCACGTCAAGCCGGCCATACCGGTCACGATTGGGAAATTCAAGAAATTGAACATGAACTTCGAAATGCCAAAATTATTGTTTAAGCCCTCACCCATTAAAATGGGTATTGCTTACGAGTTGCATCGTCTAGCTAGGCGTCACTATCCGCGACTCAAGGTGATTTCACGAGGTGTGAATGAACTTTGGCAGGCTGACTTGGTTGAAATGATCCCCTATGCTGGTGTTAACGACGGTGTACGCTATATGTTGACCGTCATTGATGTCTATTCCAAAATGGCTTTTGTTGAACCTGTGCGTCGCAAGTCTGGTCCACTGGTCACCAAGTCCTATCAACATATTTTTCAACAATCCAAACGTCAACCTCAGTTGTTACAAACTGATCAAGGAAAATGTTGGAACAATGTGGCAACTCTGTAAAAAGGTGATAACACCAATGTTGTCAGCTCTCACCCAAATTCCATTGTCTTAGCCGGCTAGCCAGCCTCCAAGCTGGCCTCTCGAGCAGATATTCTGTTTTCCGTTCTTGCTGCCAGTCAGACATACATACAAAGCAAGTTCTTAAAGTTCTTAATGACAACTACAAACGTTTCCCGCTTTCATTCAACTCATACAATTATTATCAATTTGTCATGTTACCCACGACCCGTTTTCTAACATGTTTTTTAAAGATCACCAAAAAATATTCCCCTTCATTCGTTCGTCATAACAAAATATCAGAAAGCGCTCCCTCGCTTTGTCGCCCCCTCCAAATAGCCATTTCCTGTTTCCACCATGGTCAGTCATAGCCTCGTTGGAACACATGTCCAGCGGTACCGTCTCCCTCTATGTCTACAAACATTCCTTATTTTAAAAAATAATAAGAATTTAAAAACAGGTAAAAAAGTTTCAAAATGCATAGTTCTTTTTATTCTAGAAACTTGGCATTTAGTTTTGTGGTAGAGGGGCTAGGGACCTCTCATTTATGTCAAACAAACTCTTTTGTAAAATTCCTAGTTTACAAAATATAAAAAATCAATATTTAAGTGTTTTCAAAAAATCTCAAAAGGTAAAAAGTTTTATTATAAACAAGTAGTTCCGTGAAGAACTATACAGCCTATTTTCATATATCCTGCTCATGTTAATTGCCTCTATCAACATACAAAATTTCAGTTTAATTGCTGTAACAGGTTCGTAGAAATTGAGAACCGTCTAAATATTTCAGATGGTCGCCAGGTTGGATTTTTATTTTTGTACTATTACACTAAGATTTTTGTGTACGTTTGGTATTCAAACTTCAATCGCATGATTAGAACACAAGAAGTAAAGACGAGATTTTAAAATTACGCACAGCAGCCGTCTTGTGATTATGCAAACAATTGAAATAAATTAGATGCCAGTGGATCAACATTTGTATAAGCATTCAACGTGCAACGTTTCACGGCACTCGGATAGTTAATTCGCGAGAAACGTCCATTTAAATATTTATATTTCGCGTCGCCGCCATGTTGGATTTGTGCTCCCCAGGTTACTGAAAGTCCTATAGGTGAACATATGTTCATAGTCTCTATGAACATAAAAAAAATCAGTTTGGTTGCTGTAAAAGATTCATAGATATTGCGAACCTTCTAAATATTTCGGAAGCTCGCCATTTAGGATTGTTATATATAGGCCATAGAGTTATGTACCATTTAAGGACAATTATTGCCTAGGTTCATTATTCAAACTTTCACTTCGATCGCATGATTACGACACAAGAAATAAAAACTTAATTTTAAAATTTCGCACAGCCGCCATCTTGAATTATGTAAACGATTGAATTACATTAGTGATGGCAGTGCATTACAATATGCAAAATCATTTACTGTACCACATTTCACTGCGCTCATAGAGTTAAATCACGAGAAAAGTCTATTAAAATATTTCAAATTCGCTTGGTCGCCACGTTCGTTTTGTACTTTACAGGTTTATGAAATATACATAGATAAACTTGTATCAGTACCCTTTATCACCGTACAAAATTGCAGGGTGATATCTGTAATAGTTTCGAAGATATAGAATGTCAGTGAAATATTTCGCACAGTCGCCATTTTGAAGTTATGAAAACAATTGAACTAAATTATACTCCAGTGCATTACATTGTGTATAAACATTTGCTGTACCAAGTTTCATTACATTTAGATAGTTAAATCGCGAGAAAAGTCGTTTTAAAAGTCTCAACTTCGCTTGACCGCCATGTTGGTTTTGTAATCACCAGGTTTTTGAAAGTCTCATAGGTGAACATCCAGTAGCGCCCTTTATCACCGTACACAATTTCAGGGCGATACCGATAATAGTTTCGGAGATATTGAATGCTAGTGAAATATTTCGCACAGCCGCCATGTTGGATTGGTGAGACGTAACAAAATTTGAAGGGCACGGTCGAGGTCGCCGGGAATATTGCTATGAACTTACCGAGTTTCATTAAAATCGCTCCAGCAGTTTAGATTTTATTAGGGAGGGACACACACACGCCTCACACACACACACACACACACACACACGGACAAAAGGTGATCTCATAAGCCTATTTTTTCAAAATTGAAAATAGGCTAATAAAGGTTATAGAGACCATTCGTTTGAACTATTGGACAACGTTCTTTCAAGTTTGATTTTCAAACTATCACCTACTTTCAAAAACAAAAATTTTCAAGAAAATTTAAAAAAATATAATACGTGATCCCGAACAAAGCGCCCGTCAGCTCGAGTCCAACGACACGTCATTTGTTAAAATCCGATCAGGCGTTCGTGAATTATCGCCAATGTTCGCGAGAAAGTAGGCTATCATTTTTTCCCTCCTACACACTTAAAGCTTGCTGTCCTCCTAGAGGGGATAACCGCCTTTCATTAACGTCAAACAAACTTTTTTCCAAAATTCACTGTTTCCAAAATAGTTTCAATCCAAAAAACAAAAATTTCAAAAAAAATATTTAAATACCAACACACATGCTTTGCAAAGAGTACGTCATTCCAACGCCAACAACACCTCGTTCGTTAAAATCCGTTCATACGTTCGAGAGATATCGGCAAAGTTTATATGAAAGAAGGGCGAGTCACAGAACTCTTATTACCCCACTACTAACAGTTTTTATCCTAGAGACTTGAAATTTATTTTGGGGGTAGAGGGGGTAGGGACCATTGATTTACCTCAAACAAATTTTTTTTGTAAAATTGCTAGTTTCCAAAATATAGGAATTTCAAAATTGGACTGTTTTCAAAAAAATATCAACATAAAAAGTTGAATTATAAAATATAAAAGACATAGAGACCATTCGTTTCAACCATGGCACAACGTTCTATCATGTTTGGATTTTAAACTATCGCCTATTTTCAAAAACAAAAAATTTAAAATATTTTTTGAAAAATATAACCAGTAGTCCATAGGAAAGAAGACGTCAGCCCGAGTTCAACGACACCTCATTTGTCCACATCCGACCATGGGCTCACCATATATTAATTATTTAACATGTACAGTTGGGTACAAATAAAATGGGTGGGGCAGAAACCGTCTTACCCCCCTACTGACATTGATCATACGATTACGGATTCCTCCATACATGACTTGCTCAATTTTGTCTCTATTGCGAACATCTTTGGCACTTTGAAATGTGCCACTTAAACTTCGACATTTTGCCACACAGCTGAGACTGCTCCAAAGCCAGAAGCAATCCATCTTGTATCTAGAATCCTTCCAATTTTAAGCAGTACGATTGCAAGTTCCTCTGCATGAGCCTTCAATTCCCTGGCATTTTAAGTGGCAAGTGGTAAGCTGTACACAGTTTGTCAAGGAAAGATTTGAAGTGGTTTACATGAGAGGAGAAATCTTTATTCACAACATCTCCTACCGAAACGGCTTAGGTGGCGTAGTTGGTAGCATGCTGAGCTTCTATGCACAAGATCGCGGGTTCAAACCCAGCCAAAGTCGTCGGTTCTTTAAGAGCGTTAAAAATGGCTCAGCATGCTTTCCTTAGGAGGGGAAGTATGCCGGCGGGCCCATGTCATTGACTTATGTCATGGAAAAGAACCGTCCACTAACTACACTTGTGGAAGCTACAATTTGTATGTTAATTTGTATAACGCTTAAATAGTTCAAACGTTTACCGACAGGTGCTGACAGCGATGGCATTTAGTAGCCACGTCTGCACCTAGGTGTCGTGGACGGTAATATATGGTAGCAAAAGTAGGAACTACTTGGAAAAAATTAATCCTCGGCAGTCCTTCTAACTGAATGACAGATAACACACACTAATACAGCCATCACAATTAACACCGGTTATCAAACAAGTTCTATGAAGCCTCCGTGGCTTAGACGGCAGACGCCGGCCTCTCACCACTGGGTCCGTGGTTCAAATCCCGGTCACTCCATGTGAGATCTGTGCTGCACAAAACGGAGGCAGATAGGTTTTTCTCCGGGAACTCCGGTTTTCCCTGTCAAAATTTCATTTCAGCAACACTCTCACTATCATTTCATTTCATCTGTCATTCTTTAATCATTGCCCCAAAGGAGTGCGTCAGGCTTCGGCAGTCGGCACAGTTCAAATCCTCGCCGTTAGATGGGGGCTTCATTCATTCCATTCCTGACCCGGTCGGAGACTGGAAGCAGGCTGTGGATTTTCATTTCATCAGACAAATTCTACACACACCCTAAGTACACAGGGCTACATGACCGCAACCCCTAAACTAAAGGATCCAACCAACTATCACCTACCGAAAGCCAGTGGCCTCACCTTATTTGTAGATCAGCTCCAGGCGCCGAGTCTTGAACGTGACGATGTTACTGAAATTCGGTATGCTGTTAATCAGACCCTTCTCAATAGACAGCATTCCAAGTCTTTCTTGTCCCAAGGTTAGAGCCCTGCGCGGATAAAGGAAACATTATCCACATCCGCACGACTGTTATCCGCACCCACCTCACATCTGCACGACTGTTATCCGCACCCACCTCACATCCACACGACTGTTATCCGCACCCACCTCACATCTGCACAACTGTTATCCGCACCCACCTCACATCCGCACGACTGTTATCCGCACCCACCTCACATCCACACGACTGTTATCCGCACCCACCTCACATCTGCACGACTGTTATCCGCACCCACCTCCCATCTGCACGACTGTTATCCGCACCCACCTCACATCTGCACGACTGTTATCCGCACCCACCTCACATCTGCACAACTGTTATCCGCACCCACCTCACATCTGCACGACTGTTATCCGCACCCACCTCACATCCACACGACTGTTATCCGCACCCACCTCACATCTGCACGACTGTTATCCGCACCCACCTCCCATCTGCACGACTCTTATCCGCACCCACCTCCCATCTGCACGACTGTTATCCGCACCCACCTCACATCCGCACGACTGTTATCCGCACCCACCTCACATCCACACGACTGTTATCCGCACCCACCTCACATCTGCACGACTGTTATCCGCACCCACCTCACATCTGCACGACTGTTATCCGCACCCACCTCACATCCACACGACTGTTATCCGCACCCACCTCACATCTGCACGACTGTTATCCGCACCCACCTCCCATCTGCACGACTGTTATCCGCACCCACCTCCCATCTGCACGACTGTTATCCGCACCCACCTCACATCTGCACGACTGTTATCCGCACCCACCTCCCATCTGCACGACTGTTATCCGCACCCGCCTCCCATCTGCACGACTGTTATCCGCACCCGCCTCCCATCTGCACGACTGTTATCCGCACCCACCTCCCATCTGCACGACTGTTATCCGCACCCACCTCACATCCACACGACTGTTATTCAAATCTACTGGCATTACAATAATATTTTTATTTTTAATTAAAGCAACACATTCGTCCGGCCGTATAAACCACCCGCTACAAAGACTTACATCGCATCTCATTCCCGACCCCGCTGGCGTAGACATTCCTTACATTAAAGCAACACATTTAGACATTTGTGGAGGAAGTCGTTCCCTTAGCCATGGCATGTGCTATGTTTAATATGAGTGTTTTACAGCCAGAATTGCAACCCTTTTCAGTTCGGAGGGTTAATTATGCTTAATGACATAATTTGAATCAGATAAGCTTAAATCACCATTTTACATTTGTCATGAAAGAAACAAAACAAAAACAAACAAAACAAGACAGGAAACATCCGGGTCTTAGTAATGATATTCAACAAGTTCGGATTGTACTGTTTTCTAAAACCAATCCACAAACATACTCCAAACATTATCTGGAGCGTATCCGCTATCCACACAGCCATGCAAACTATATCCGTATGGCGATAAATGTTGCGGATATCCACGCAGGATTTTACCCATGGCATTCCTGAGGTACACATTGATCCTCTTGAGGCACGAGAAGCAGCGGTAATCATAGGCAGGGTAATAGCGATACGTAACAGTGTAACGACCTCTGCAAATGACGGGATTAATTTTCCAGTGAGAAGTAAACTCGAAAGTTTTACAGCTCCACCGATATTTTGAAATTCTTCTCTTTGATATAAATATTTTCTTTTGATAGTATTTGGCCTGTTTATCATCTCATGATGAATGAAGTACATTTGCATTTGTTTGCTGGCACAGGCTAGAGTAAAATATGGCTTTTCACCGATGTCTCAGTCTCACTCATGGCTGTGATTATATGGAAGCTACTGAGGTATGGGTGGTGCTTAGTAATGACGTTCAGGGCACAGTTAGTGCCTGTGGATGCTGAGAAAGGTTCTACTCATAGGGTTAGTACTGCTGTTCTGACTCAGAGAGGAAAGCAATGACAAACTACCTCACTCCTCTTCTTGCCTAGTACGTCTCAATATCGCGCTGCCTTGGGTTTTTGTGGGTAATCTACCCACATAACCTAAAGGCAGTACTTTTAGGAGATCCAACCAGCCTTTGGGCTGACTACCTAACAGACAGTGATAGTATTATGATTCTATTTATATATTTCCCTGTTTCTAGCTACTTGAATGTTATGACCCTCAACTGATTGGTGATACGCCGAAATTAAGCGTAACACAGCAAAATTATACATGTTATTTAAATGAGATGCATGCTTCTGAATTTCTTCGCTCAATTTTCGAAGATCTGACACTCCCTTTTGAGTTCAGTAAATTCTCCACCGACTATACTGTGAAATAATATACAAGTATTTGTTAAAATCAAGCAAGCATACTACAGTAGAATATTGATCAATAATTCGCATGTTGGCAAGACTGATTGTAGAAGTGTTTGAAGAAAATGCACAAATCATGGAGACGGTGGAATGCCCCCCTTTCATTAGCTAAGGGCTAGTACCCACTAGATGCCGTAAGCGCCTACTTGAGTTCCATCCTTCTTCTACTCATGATTCTCATTTCCATTCATTGCTACAAACCTAGCCATGTTGCAGCAAAAGCTTTTCCCATTTAAACATTTCCTTGCGATAATATTATGATTCTATTTATAATTTATTACATCTCTACTTAGTATAAAACAAAAGTCCCCGATTTGTGTTTGTTACGGGTAAACTCAAGAACCACTGGATGGATTTTAGTGCGGTTTCCACCATTATGTAAAGGATATCTCGAAGATTATTTCTGTAGAAAATAAATTATTTATGATCAAAGGAAGCCGAGCAGTAACGAATTAAGTGGAAAAGTCGAAGAAAAGACTGGCGTCCGAGCGCTTTGTAAGCTTACTCTGGGCAAACAGTTAAAAATATCTCAATACTATGAGTATAAGAATTGTTCAGCATGAAAAGTTCTACAAAAAAGTCCCGAAGAGCATATGTCTATCTTCAATACTTCGCCCAATATAAGTGTTTTTACGTTTTAATTTCTTCCAAACATGTCTATTCAACTACGAGCTAGCTAAGGGCGAGTCTATCAGCTCTGTTACAGCCTAGCTATCGGGCGAACCTATGGCCCCAGATAGAAGCCAGCAGCAAACCGTTGAGTCGTGTTGAGTTAATACTCCTGGGAAGGGTGGTTGTGTTTGGAGTTTCCCCGGAAGTGTAACAAGTAGGGATGGGTTGCGAACGGAGTCGCGAAGAGTCGAGACTGCTGCCGCTGGAACCGATACTCTCGACTCCAGTGTCGACTCCACTGATGCACTACCGCCATCTAACAACTGTTTGTGGAACTGCTTGAACATGTACGCCACACGGTGCCAGCAGCAACGTTGTTCGCCATCGCTACGGCATGTTTAAAATACAGCTGTATAAATCTTGCTGCTAGCTTGCCAGTGATACTTTTTTGGTATTGAAATGTATGGCAAGCTATTATAACCTGCAAAACGATTCAATCGAATGATTATATGCATAGTCGTTCTTTGTTATGATCTACTGTAGGATTCTACAGTATGAGAATATGCTGGATAGGCCTAGTTGATGCATAGTGATGGGATATTTATTTTGCCGGCAAGATCGTTATATGGAATGTCGAATACCAATTACGAAGTTCTTGGCACTGTGTGTGTATTTTTACTTTCACGGTAGGGTGTTTCATTTCCGTGTCTCCAATAAAAAAAGTTGCGTGTTGAATTAATGTAAGGTTTGGCCTATGTTATGGTTTGTTAATTGCTTTGTTTAAGATGTGCGCACAGGCCTCTGATATCGTGACGGTCTTGTTATGCATCCACGTTCGTCCCTTGATATCTTGTGTTACGATGAATACAATAGGATTATTAGCCAGCAAACATGGATGATAGTTTCGGATTATTATCGGAAATGTTGTAGGTGTAATTGTTATTGTGTTTATTATGATGATTATTATTTAAAACAATAATAGTAATACAATCTGCCTAAAGTGCAATATTACAATAATTTGGTACAATGCTAGTAAATAATAATAATAATAATAATAATAATAATAATAATAATAATGAGAGATTCGGATAAAAAGCGACCGTGTGCCCCTCGCAATACTCATCAGGTGAGCTTGGAGTCGCGAGGCTTCATGCGAAATGGCCCCGCAATACTCATCAGGTGAGCTTGGAGTCGCGAGGCTTCATGCGAAGCGGTCCCGCAATACTCATCCGGTGAGCTTGGAGTCGCGAGTCTTCATGCGAAGCGACCCCGCATTACTCATCCGGTGAGCTTGGAGTCGCGAGTCTTCATGCGAAGCGACCCCGCAATACTCAACAGGGGAGCTTGGCGTCGCGAGTCTTCATGCGAAGCGACCCCGCAATATTCATCAGGGGAGCTTGGAGTCGCGAGGCTTCATGCGAAGCGACCCCGCAATACTCATCAGGTGAACTTGGAGTCGCGAGTCTTCATGCAAAGCGACCCCGCAATACTCATCCGGTGAGCTTGGAGTCGCGAGGCTTCATGCGAAGCGACCCCGCAATACTCATCAGGTGAGCTTGGAATCGCGAGTCTTCATGCGAAGCGACCCCGCAATACTCATCCGGTGAGCTTGGAGTCGTGAGTCTTCATGCGAAGCGACCCCGCAATACTCATCAGGTGAGTTTGGAGTCGCGAGTCTTCATGCGAAGCGACCCAGCAATACTCATCCGGTGAGCTTGGAGTCGCGAGTCTTCATGCGAAGCGACCCCGCAATACTCATCCGGTGAGCTTGGAGTCGCGAGGCTTCATGCGAAGTGGCCCCGCAAAACTCATCAGGTGCTTGGAGTCGCGAGTCTTCATGCGAAGCGGCCCCGCAATACTCATCCGGTGAGCTTGGAGTCGCGAGGCTTCATGCGAAGCGGTCCCGCAATACTCATCCGGTGAGCTTGGAATCGCGAGTCTTCAAGCGAAGCGACCCCACAATATTCATCAGGGGAGCTTGGAGTCGCGAGGCTTCATGCGAAGCGACCCCGCAATACTCATCAGGTGAGCTTGGAGTCGCGAGGCTTCATGCGAAGCGGTCCCGCAATACTCATCCGGTGAGCTTGGAGTCGCGAGTCTTCATGCGAAGCGACCCCGCATTACTCATCCGGTGAGCTTGGAGTCGCGAGTCTTCATGCGAAGCGACCCCGCAATACTCATCCGGTGAACTTTGAGTCGCGAGTCTTCATGCGAAACGACCCCGCAATACTCAACAGGGGAGCTTGGAGTCGCGAGTCTTCTCCAGCCCCCCTGCTATATTTAATGGCCAGGGAATTCCTGTCTTGAAATACTGCTAAATACAGAGACAAGGGAACATTCACGAAATAGCGGGGCAAATTAATGGAATTGCCAAGGGTCGAAAATGTCTCCAGCATTTATCTAAGGAGTGCGACATACCACCAAATACAGGAAATATGTAGCCTACTTACGAATAAATTCGCCATAATATGTATTTATTTATAAAACTGCAAATATATGTAAATAAATAGATTTGTTTTAGTAAAATTAAAGATATATAATCACATCACTATCCGGACCTTACTCATCAGGTTAGATTGGAGTCGCGAGGCTTCATGCGAAAGGACCGTGAGGCCCCGCAATAGTCATCACGTGAGCTTGGAGTCGCGAGGCTTCATGCGAAGCGGCCCCGCAATACGCATCAGATTAACGTGGAGTCGCGAGGCTTCATGCGAACCGAGACCGGTGTTCGGAGTCGATCGAGTCGACACTCTCGATTCCAGGCTTCAGTCGCGCCCATCCCTAGTAACAAGGGTTTTCTTCATTTCGCCTGTGAAACACAGTCAAGTTAAGATTGGACGGAAGGGGGTTTTGAGTTTCATTCGCCTCGCCATTCCCTGGAAGTGCCACTCTCATTTCGCCTGTGAACGTTTCGTTCCGCAAAATTCACAGTCAATTTAGATTGGACGGAAGGAGGATTATATTATATTAAATTATACTGATTGGCGTATAACAAAGTCCCCGATTCTTGGATGTTACGGGTAAACTTGAGAACCACTGGATGGATTTTCATGCGGTTTTGACCATTGAGTAAAGGATATCTCGAGGATGATTTCTGTAGAAAATAACTTATTTATGATCAAAGGAAGCCGAGCAGTAACGATTTCGGTGGAAAATTAAAAAAAAAACTGGCGTCCGAGCGCTTTGTAAGCTTACCGTTAAAAGCATCTCAAAACTATGAGTATAAGAATTGTTCAGCATGAAAGTTCTACAAAAAAAAGTCCGCGAGAGTGAGCGATCTTCAATACATCGCCCACTATGAGTGTTTTTACGTTTTTATTTCTTCCAACCATGTCCATTCAACTTCTGAGGCAACAGTTTTCGAGCTATCTAAGGGCGAATCTATCATCTCTGTTACAGCCTAGCTAGCGGGCGAACCTATTGCCCCAGATAGAAGCCAGTAGCAAACCGTTGAGTCGTGTTGAGTTAATACTCCTGGGAAGGGTGGTTTTGTTTGGAGTTTGCCCGGAAGTGTAACTGGGGTTTTCTTCATTTCGCCTGTGGAACACAGTCAAGTTAAGATTGGACGGAAGGGGGATTTGAGTTTCATTCACCTCACTATTCCCTGGAAGTGAAACTCTCATTTCGCCTGTGAACTTTTCGTTCCGCAAAATTCACAGTCAATTTAGATTGGACGGAAGGAGGATTATATTATATTAAATTATACTGATTGGCGTATAATCTCTACTTAGTATAAAACAAAGTCCCTGATTCTTGGATGTGACGGGTAAACTCGAGAACCACTGGATGGATATTCATGCGGTTTTCACCATTCTGTAAAGGATATCTTGAGGATGATTTCTGTAGATAATTGATTATTTATGGTCAAAGGAAGCCGAGCAGTAACGATTTCGGTGGAAAAGTAAAAAGTAAAAAAAACTGGCGTCCGAGCGCTTTGTAAGCTTACGCTGGGCAAACTGTTAAAATATCTAAATACTATGAGTGTAAGTAGAGCATATGTCTATCTTCAATATATCGCCCACTATGAGTGTTTGTACGTTTTAATTTCTTCCAACCATGTCCATTCAAATACTGAGGCAACAGTTTTCGAGCTATCTAAGGGCGAATCTATCATCCCTGTTACAGCCTAGCAAACGGGCGAACCTATTGCCCCAGATACAGCCAGCAGGAAACCGTTGAGTCGTGTTAAGCTAAGACTTCTGAGAAGGGTGGTTGTGTTTGGAGTTTCCCTGGAAGTGCAACTCAGGTTTTCTTCATTTCGCCTGTGAACTTTTCGTTCCGCAAAATTCAGTCAAGTTAAGATTGGACGGAAGGGGGACTTATGTTTCATGCACGTCGCCATTCTTAAATTACGTCTGACAAGAATTTGTTGCACATGCATCTCCATGATAAAATAACTAATAGTCCGGTCAGTGATTTTAACCCATCATGCCGAAACGTAAAACGGATATTGGTCGTTGTTCATTGACACTGGAGAAGAAAAAGCGCTTATCACGTAATGCATTCTCCCGGGCGAAGCCGGGTCGTGTTGCTAGTTAGAATATAAGTCGCAAATTTTCTAAATACGAATTAGGGGCTGTTAGCCGCTGCCAGTACAATATTTGAGCTGTTCGTAAACTGTATACTGTACTCTATTGTTTCCAAAGATGCGTTGGCAACTGTGGCGTTGCTGCAAGGATTGAAGCACCCAAAGAGGCTTTCATAGGACAACTTGGCAATGGAACAAGTGAATTCAAGAAGTGCAATGTTAAGTTCTCAAGGCGCTGCCGAGAATGTAGCAGCCGAGAGGAGGGGGGGGGGGGGGGGAAGCGGATTTACGAGCCAGCCTGGCCTTTACTTGTGAAAAATTTAAAGAGATCTATTTAATTACACCATTACCCCGTTACATTCAAAGTGTAAATTGATATTGTCAAATACCCTGGGGGGATGCAGCACTGCAACTTCCCTTCACCAGCCGCCACCGCCGAAAGCTCTAGCCTGTGATTGGCACAACATTGGGAAACTGTTAATTTATTAAAGTAATTACACCCTTCTTCTTTCCTAGCACTACTGCAGCCCCGTCAGTTGAGACTGCAACAAGATTCTGTTTCAGAAACTCATCATTGAACCCCAATGCTTCCAAATGTTGTTTGAGTCTTCACTCTTTTGACTGGTTTGATGCAGCGCTCCACGCCTCCCTGTCCTGAGCGAATCGTTTCATCTCTACATAGCTACCACACCCTACATCCGAGGCAATCTGTTTAACATATTCAAACCTTGGTCTACCCCTACAGTCCTTATCCCCTTCCCTTCCTTCCATAATTAAGCTTGCAATTCCTGGGTGTCTTCGTATGTGTCCTACCAACCTATCTGTTCTCTTCATTAGCAGTAGCCAGAAACAACTCTCCTCTCCAACTCGTCTTAATACCTCTTCGTTTGAAACCCTATCTACCCATCTGATTTTCAACATTCTCCTGTTACACCACATTTCAAACGCTTCAATTCTCCTCTTTTCTGCTGCACCAATAGTCCAAGTTTCACTTCCATAGAGTGCCACGTTCCAGACAAAGTCTTTCATAAATGACTTCCTAATACCTAAATCTATATTCGATATCAACAGATTCCTTTTCTGAAGAAATGCTTTCCTTGCCTGAGCCAACCCACTTTTTATATCCTCCTTGCTTCGTGCATCACTGGTTATTTTGCTTCCTAAGTAACAGAAGTCTCCTACTTCCTTCAGCTCTTCATCTGCCAATTTGATGTCCGTAGAGCTTTCTGATTTCTTTCGGCTGCATTCCAATATTTTTGTTTTAAATTTATTAATTTTTATCATGAATTCTTTCCTCAAAACGGAGTCCGTAGCATTCAAATACTCTTTCAAATCCTCAGGCGTGTCGGCCAAGATGACTATGTCATTGGCAAATCTCAGAGTTGAAATTATTTCTCCTTGAATCTTCACTCCCACTTATATTTTTCTCCAATTTCCTTCATTGCTTGTTCAATGTAAAGATTGAAAAGTATGGGTGATAAGTTGCAGCCTTGCCTTACACCTTTTTGAATACCAGCGTTTATCTCATGTCCTTCAGCTCGAATGACTGCTGTCTGGTTTCTGTATAGTTTGTAGATCACCCTCCTATCCATGTACTTTATTCCAATCGTTTTCAAAATGTCAAACAATTTAGTCCAATAAACGTTATAAAAAGCCCTTTCTATGTCTACAAATGCCATGAACGTTCTCTTGTCTTTTCTTATTCTATCTTCCAAAATCAGCCTAAGACTTAGTACAGCTTCCCTTTTTTATATAGCGAGTAAATTTTGCTTATTGAGATGGACTTTGGTCTGGATTATTTGTGAAACATTTTAATTTTTCACTTAGACTTCAATTTATCACTAACTTTCATTCTGAAGTTTTACTCTAATACAGTGTGGTTTTTTTTTCAACACAAATTTCTCTTATAAGGAAATTGTTATTTTTTATTATTATACTGAACACATACAATCTGCAATGTACTTAATATGTAACTCATATCACAGTTCGGAGTTGCAGTCCCTAGAGAATGAGGATTTGAATTTGAATTTATTGTTTCTCTTATACCGGCCACTGAGGCTACAAAGCCTCTTTATGCAGCTCTCTTCATTCAGAGGGCGGTTAAATAAATTGGATTAAATGAAGAAAGAAAAAACTTAACCTATACATACAGTTGGCAATAGAAGTTCTTGTTATTACATCCGTTCACCTTGAACATGATAATTGTATTGCTGATAGATTACAATGAAGGGAGTGTTTTATCGCTCTGATAGGAAGTCCTGAATACTGATGCAATTTATATTTATTCCAGAGAATACTAGCTGAAATACGGAATGAACCTTTGCATTTTTCGGTTCTGTGATGAGGTATCTGGAGCATTTGTGCAGTGTGTCTATTCGCACGGTTATGCACTGATTGCATGGGAGTTAGTGTGCAGTAAATATAAGACGGAATTTTGAATTTTAGAATGTTTATCACAGTCAGAGCCATGGCATACTGTCTTCGTTCCTTTAACTTTAGCCATCCAATCTGGACGTAAAATGGAGTTATATGAGACTCTCTTGGTACATTGAGAACAAACCGCAAGCAAGCATTTTGCATTCTTTGCAATTTTGTATTGAGGACCTCTCCCATATCATGGTAAATTATAGATCCATAGTCAAATATTGGTAATATCAAACTCTGTATCAGTATCTTTCGTACATTTTGAGGCAAATAGAAGCAAGTTCGCCTAATTTGATATAATGACGATGCAACCCTTTTCAGAATCATGTTTGTGTGATCCTGCCACGATAATCGAGAGTCGAAAATAACTCCCAGATTTCTTACTGCTGACTGGTACGGAACTGTTGGGATGCAAGCTGTAAAGGTGGTACTGGGTCAGGTAGGGAACTGAGTAATTTGGTATAGCCGATGATGATCGGTTGCGTTTTTCGAAGTTAAGTATTAGATTATGATCGAGTGCGTACTGAGATAGGCTTTGAATGTCACTGTTAATTAGAGCTACCTTCAAATGAATGGATTTCAGATCCGTGTGTAGATATAGCTGAAGGTCATCTGCGTACATATGATGTTGACAGAATTTAAGGACAGAGGGAAGGTCATTTATATACACTGAGAACAGGAGTGGACCAGGGACCGAACCCTGCGGCACACCTGTTGTTACTTCACACCATTCTGAAACATTGTCATCTGCTAGGACTACTCTCTGACATCTGCCTGTTAGGTAAGACCTAAACCAGTTCGTTACTGACTTTGAAAGGCCTAGATTCCTTAATTCAACTAGTAGGATCTCATGGTGAACTCTGTCAAAGGCTTTGCTGAAATCGAATAGAGATAATATAGCTATTTCCTTCCGGTCCATTGCTAGACGAATGGCGTCTGTGACTTTGATAAGGGCTGTCAGAGTACTATGTTTTGATTTATATCCAGATTGGTTCGGGTTTAGGATATTGTTGGAATTTATATATTCATAAAACTGATCAAAAACAATCCGTTCTAACGCTTTCCCAATTGCACACAATATACTTATTGGTCTAAAGTCACTACAGTTTAAGGTGTTCGTGAATTTTGGTATTGCTTTGATGTTGGCTTTTTTCCATTGTGTCGGATAAATACTCATTTGCAGGCTATAGTTAAATATATGCAATAAAACTGGCATGAGGAGGTCCATATTCCTTTTCAATAGCGTAATAGATATATGATCTGGTCCTATGGCTTTTGAAGTTATCCTAAATATGGCTAAATGAATGTCCTCTGGATATATATAGCCAAAATGAAATTCTTACCGTCGGTCAGTAAATTTTTCCCTGTAGTTAGCAACAGTTGACAAAATTCTATTGCTGTCTACAACGGATGATACGTTTAAATAATGCTTATTAAGCTCATCAGGGCTCATTGTTGGGTTATTGCTTTTGTGTCTGGATTTTCCAACACCGAGAGTTTTTATAGCTCTCCACAAAGCCGAAGAGTTTTTAGCTGAATTAATTAGCGAATAAGAGTAACGTATCTTTGTATTACGAATAACTTGCTGGGTTCTGTTGCGTAAGCTTTTGTATTCTACAATGTCCTCGGGTTTCTGTGTTCTGTTGCACTTCTTCCTGGCTCTATTTCGAGATCTTATTAGATCTTTCATTTCTGTGTTGATCCAGGCAGCTGGTGCGTGCCTCACGTTAGCTGAGCGCACTGGGGCATGGCGATCATATAAATCAATTAAAAATGTGTTGAATGTTTCGACCTTCTCATCTATAGTTTGCTGCTCGAGAACAGTGTGCCATGGAACTGAGATGGCATCAGCCTTAAACCTTTCATAATTAAACCTGCTGAAGTCTCGAAAAGTTCGAATACTGGGCTTATATTTTGGAGTTGACAGGGTATATACTGCGTATAAGAGATCATGTGCTGAGAAGCCAGAAGCAGCTGTTTGGCCAAACTCAATCACGTGCTCATTGCAGTTGGATGCTATTAGATCCAGAGTAGAAGAGGAGGCTGCAGTGTGATGTGTATCTTGATGCGGGAGCCACGACAGATTGCAAGTATTTAGAGTTTCTACTATGTTTTTCGTTTCAAATGTAGCCGACCCAAAATGGGCATTGAAATCACCGGCTAATATTACATATTTATAACTAAAAATGTGTGAAAGCATGTCATTTAATAGTAGTTCCATAAAACCGACTTTGGGTGCTCTATAAACACAAATAAATAATACTTTAGTATCTTTCAGGCAAATCTCTACGAATAGGTACTCAGGTCTGAAATTCTCATTATTTGGGGATTTGCAGATAACCCGGCACTTAATGTGCTGTCGAACAAACACTGCTACTCCACCCCCTTCTCTACGTTGTCTGTCATTGCGGTAGATATAATATCCTGGCAAGGTTACAGATGAATCAGTAATAGACTTATTGAACCATGTTTCACTAACAGCGATTACATCAATACCGGAGTTAACAAATGTGTATTCAAATTCTGCGAAATGTTCTAGCATTTTAAGTGACTGCGTGTTCAGGTGAGTTACTTTAAAATCATTGGGTAATCTATCAGCTATATCACAAAGATAGGCATGCGTATCATATTCATTGGTACTAATATCCATGCAAAAGATAATTGAAAGTTATTGTAAAATGGTTAAACAAGAAATATCAAAAATTACAAAATCTAAAACATAAGCTATTTTCTAAATATTAATCAATAATATCGGCTTGTATTTTGGCTAGACACTGTAGTTAAAGTTCCACCAGTAACCATATTACATGTTTGTGCTTACACTTGTAACTTGGATCAGTTGAGCCCCCTCACACTGGCACGTATGAGGGTCCTTTACGTACGAGGAGCGGGAAACTTTTTCTTCAAATAGTCCAATTCTCGGAGTGTTTTCACACGATGCCTCGTGTCATCAATGCGGATCAGAACAACGCCATCTGCAGTCCAGACACCGTGTAACCCAAAGTGGCTTACTGCTTGTTTTACAATATCAGTCGGGGTTTTCGTCAGTTCTTCTCTTACAGTTATGCCGGTATTCCTTAAGTATTTCTTCGACCTGAAGAGTGCTGCTCGATCTACATAGGACACGAACCGCACTATTATTGGCCGCTTCTTTCCAGCATCCCGGAGTCCTAAACGATGAGATTGGTCTATTCTCTGGGGATCGATTGTCACATTCAACTTGGCAGCAACATCCATTACACACCTGTTGGTGTCCTCGCCTGGAGTTTCTGGAATACCAAAAATTCTCAAGTTATTTCGGCGCTGGTACTGCTCAAGTTCATCAGTGCGGTCATTCAGTTGCAGCTCAAGTTGATTTATAGTGTCGTCTCGCCTGGCAAGTTCCTGTCTGAGTTCATTGATGACCTGGGTGTTAAAATCTATTGTTTCTTTTAGTTTATCAATCACCTTATTAGCAACTCGATCCACGAGCTCCTCGATTAGGTTCGTATTACTCAGCAGGCTTAAAATGTCAGCTGAGTCTCGGTGCACATCCTGCGTAGCTTGGTTTTGGTCCGCTGAAGAAGAAGTAGTGCCACTGTCCTTCCAGTTTCTTTTTGAGCCGTCAGCTTCGCTAGCATTGCGACAACCCCCACCCTGACTGCGATCCACGGTCTTCAATTGTTCTCCCGAGTTGCTACCTGCTCCGTTCCTCTCTAGGGCGCTAGGGTCGTCTGCTTTCACTTGCTTGCGCTGTCCACCCTTCGTTTGTTCACGAACTCCGCGCTCCCCACTGCGGTTAACTGCCTTCTTTTGTTTGTCTTTGCCCGTCATTTTGTAGTTTTCAACTCTAACCTCTCACACACTTTAATACTTGTTTATCAAAATAACAGCAATATTTCAACTTACTGCGATTATCACCGAACGTTCTGCTGTTGATTTACTTCTCACTGATCACACTTGCAATGCACTGCTTCTACTTTGTCACCTTCTAAAAGCGATTCTGGCTAGGAACTATCACTCACGTTTATACCGCCATATGGTTGCGCGGGAAAAAAATATCAGAACAAGAACGAGAAGGGGACATGAGAGGCAGGAAATGGAAGGATACTCTAGCCCCACAAAAACATTACCCAAATAGCTTTGGGCCAGACGAAAACACGAGTTAACCAAGGGAGTTCTGGCATTAAATATGTTAGCCTGAAACATGTGAACGCAGTGTTGTATGAAAATACGGTATATCTTTCCTGCAACCCAGATACATCGATTGCAATAATGCAATATGTTTATGACTGAGCGAGAAATATTCATTTTTATACAAGCTACTGCACACTGCCAAAGAGTTCTGGGCTGCAGTGTATTTGTTAGTAAATGTTTTAGGTTCTTTGCGATATCAAGGTCATGTAGCACCATGTACATGGCAGTGTGAGATTTTGTATGATAACCTTTGTCACTGTGATGTCTGTACTGGTGTGTATAAAAGGGAAGGAAGAGATAAGTTTTACGTGACCGTTAATCTCGAGATCATAAGCCACAAGATCTCCTTTCTACGTGGAATCCTAACCATATGACATGGCATTTACTTTGAAAATCTCACATGGATTTACCGGGAATTGAACCCGGTCCGCCATGGTGAGAGGCCAACAGCTTGCCCGCTGTTTTGCCACGCCCCATTGCTGGTGGCTGTATTTTAAATTCAGGTAGGATTTGTGTAGGAAACAGCCGCGGCCTTGAGTTAGGTACTATCCCGGCATTGGCCTGACAACCACCGAAACCACTTGCACGATGGCTGAGATAGGAATCGAACCCGGGCCTCCACGGTGACAGCCAAAAATGCAGTATATTTAGAACCCATTTAACAGGCTCTATTCATATGAGACATCTGACTTAACAACCATACAGCAAGGCTCATAAAATAAAATATATTTCTTTTCTTATGAGATCCTCATAAATTAGTTTGTACTAATTAACAGCCATGTGTAGTCTGAAACTGTTATGAAATAAATATATTTACAAGAAATGACCACGTTTGATTAAATATTGCCACCTTTAACACATTACATATTGTCAAACAGCTGACAGAGAACAGATCTTCCCCTAGCTCCAGGCGAATGTAACACATTACATATTGTCAAACAGCTGACAGAGAACAGATCTTCCTCTACCTCCAGGCGAATGTAACACATTACATATTATCAAACAGCTGACAGAGATCAGATCTCCCCCTACTTCCAGGCGAATGTAACACATTACATATTGTCAAACAGCTGACAGAGAACAGATCTGCCCCTACCTCCAGGCGAATGTAACACATTACATATTGTCAAACAGCTGACAGAGAACAGATCTTCCCCTACCTCCAGGCGAATGTAACACATTACATATTGGTAAACAGCTGACAGAGAACAGATCTTCCTCTACCTCTAGGCGAATGTAACACATTATATATTGCCAAACAGCTGACAGAGAACAGATCTTCCCCTACCTCCAGACGAAAGTAACACATTACATATTATCAAACAGCTGACAGAGATCAGACCTCCCCCTACTTCCAGGCAAATGTAACACATTACATATTGTCAAACAGCTGACAGAGAACAGATCTGCCCCTAACTCCAGGCGAATGTAACGCATTACATATTGTCAAACAGCTGACACAGAACAGATCTTCCCCTACCTCCAGGCGAATGTAACACATTATATATTGCCAAACAGCTGACAGAGAACAGATCTTCCCCTACCTCCAGACGAATGTAACACATTACATATTATCAATCAGCTGACAGAGATGAGATCTCCCCCTACTTCCAGGCGTATGTAACACATTACATATTGTCAAACAGCTGACAGAGAACAGATCTTCCCCTAATTCCAGGTGAATGTAACACATTACATATTGTCAAACAGCTGACAGAGAACAGATCTTCCCCTTTCTCCAGGCGAATGTAACACATTACATATTGTCAAACAGCAGACAGAGAACAGATCTTCCCCTTTCTCCAGGCGAATGTAAGACATTAAATATTGTCAAATAGCTGACATAGAACAGATCTTCCTCTATCTCCAGGCAAATGTTACACATAACATATTGTGAAACAGTTGACAGAGAACAGATCTTCCCCTACCTTCAGGCGAATTTACTTCATTACATATTGTCAAACAGCTGACAGGGAACAGATCTTCCTCTACCACCAGGCGAATGAAACACATAACATATTGTCAAACAGCTGACAGGGAACAGATCTTCCCCTACCTCCAGGTGAATGTAACACATAACATATTGTCAAACAGCTGACAGGGAACAGATCTTCCCCTACCTCCAGGTGAATGTAACACATTACATATTGTCAAACAGCTGACAGGGAACAGATCTTCCCCTACCTCCAGGCGAATTTAGCACATTACATATTGTCAAACAGCTGACAGGGAACAGATCTTCCCATACCTCCAGGCGAATGTAAGCGATTACCTGGACTCTCATTGTGTGCGGCCAATGCGAGGAGTGTGACATCCAGTAGTATTATAGAGATCACGGTGCAGCCCCGTGTATTAAGGTGTGTGTAGAATCTGTCTGATAACCAGTGTTAACTGTAATGGCTGAATTAGTGTGTTATCTGTAATTCAGATAAAATTTGCAGATGATCAAGTTCAAGTAGTTCGTACTTTTGTTACCGTCAACGCCACCTAGCTATGAAGTTGTAAACTAGATGCCACAGCCACCAACACGTTGGAAATTCATAGAGCATTAATCACATTAGAAATAGACATTAGATTCACACAACTGTAGTTACTGGAAGGTTCATTTACATGCCAAAATCTATGGCAAGGGCCCGCTGTCTTTACTTCCCATCCGAAAGAAGCATACTGGTTCTTAAGGATATTGGTGTTTACTCAGAGATGTATTGACAAACTGGAGCGTTTTTATACTAAAATAATTCAGAGTAGATCTCCTAGGTACCCTAAAGACAGTCAATAGCTTTTCACCTTAATGAAGCATTGACGCCTGCTGCGTCATTAAGCTAATATCTCTCCGCTTAGAGCTCCTAGGTACAAACACAGAGGTATTGACCCACCGGATGGGTCTTTACGCTATCATCCTTCAGTTTAGAGCTCCTAGATACCTACCAAACTGTGATGTGAAGGTTTCACATTGATGTATTTCCATACTGGAGGGTTGATAAGCTACTATCAGCTAGTTAAGAGCACCTGAGTAACCACCCAGCTTGTGAGCATTTGGTTCCTCGTGGAGCGTCATTAAGCTAATATCAATCAGCTTAGAGCTCATAGATACCCACGCAGACGGTGACTAACTGGAGTGTCTTTAAGGTAATAACATTAGGATTAGTGATCTTACCAACCCAAGCTGTTAGCAGATTGTATTTCTTAGAGGGATTGACACACTTAAGTGTCTTTAAGCTAATATCATTGGTTAAGATCTCCTCTAATCCATCATACACAAAAAGGCAGAGCTCTTGACACAAAGGTAGCAATTGAGATATACCTAGCTTAAAGTAACAACCCCAATAATTTAAACGAACATACTTTCATGGAGAGTTCACCCCTCTTCACTCGACTGGAAAACACACCCCGCCGTAAACAAGACACTTCATAACGATGTAGCAAAACTAGATAAAGAATTAATACGGTAAACATGTAATCGGAACTGGATGTACGACGTATCTTTTTATTCAATAAACTCAGGTCGATACTACCGGCAGAATTTAAGGTGCCGGGACATTAACATTAGTCCGATTGCGCCTAAAGAGGGCTTTTTAGCCTATGTGTGGAGTTTGGAACCAGGTTTTAAATAATTGTAGATTATCCTGAATACAGTAACATACACCACATTAGAGAGACTAGACTTGGCAACTTACAATAGGTACATTTGCACGATGAACACATGGGACTTAGGTATGCAAGATAGGGAATAGAGCAACGAGATAAGGGACTCTCACACACATGGAATTCCAGTCAGTCGAGTGCAAACAGTAACCAAGTGAACTGCTCTCAACAGGACAAAGCATGACTCAAACAGATAAGTAGCCTGTACAATACAATCTGAATTGACCATTTATAACAACCACATATTCTCACCAAACAAGTGAATTCCGGAGATCAATCACCACAACCAGTATTTCAACTAAACTCACATAGACTACAACAAATATTCACGAGTCGGAGTACCTTAACTAATACAGCAACTAAATAAATATATATATATATATTGTAAATATTATCACCCATACTTTCAGACATAGATTTTATAGCCCAAGTGTAATGGATTTGATGATGATCGCTTGGTGTTCAAAACTGGTCATCCAAGTGTTTTTATTAATCTCATAGAATTGTTTTCGGATTAAGGAATAACCCATATCATTTGGGTTCACTGATTGAAAAGCATCAAACTATTTTTAAAATATGGAGGAACATGTGTGCCTTCAAATTACATTTTTTCTAATAAAATTATTCCACATGCACTTCATGAAAGGGGCATTAGACTACTAAGAATCATCGTGAGTGCCTCCAAATTGCTCATTTTGCTCCACATGTACCGCATGTATGAGGAATTAGATCGCAAGTAGTACATGAGTTTCGCACAACACCAGTATGGATCATTATGTGTGTCCTCCAACTGATTCTGAAAGTAATATTTGCTCTGCATGTACCACAGGAATGTGGCATTAGACTTCCAGAGTACCTTTTTAAGTAAATTTCGCTCCTCATGTACTACATAGGTGTTGTATTATACCACTATGGATCATCAAGTGTGTCTTAAGGATACATTTTGGAGTAAAGTTTGCTCTTCATGTACCACAGAATTCTGCCTTGAGACCATTATAGAACAACATGTATAACTCCAAATAAAAGTACCTAGTTAAGTTTTCTCCGCATGTACTTCACGAATGTGGCCTTAGGCACCTATGTATAAACGGGTTTCTTTTCAATTTTTCATTATAAGTAAAGTTCGCTCGACATTTAACACAGGAATAAAGCTTAAGAAAACTTCAGGGAACCTACAGAGTAAAATTTTTACACTGGTACCACGGAAATGTGGCTAGAGACCATATTGGTTGTTTATTTCATGTGTTACTTCAGGTGATCATTCCGAGTAAAGTTGTTGCACATGTAATATAGAAATATGGCCTGAGACCACCATGAATATTCATGTGTTACAACTGCCTTACTCAGTAAAGTTTGCTCCGTATGTATCACAGTAACAAGGTTTTATATCACTACCGATCGTTATGTATATTTTCAGGTCACCTTTCCAAGTAAAGAATGCTACTCATGTACTACAGGTGTAAGGCTTTACACCACTGTGCAACTTCATGTGTCTCTTCAGATGGCCTATCTGAGTAAATTTTGCTTTACATGTACCACAGGAATGTGGCTTGAGATCACTATGAATCATTATGTGTTTCTTTAAACTGCTTTTCCGAGTAAACTTCGCTCCGCATGTATCACAGGAATAAGGCTTTAGACCACTATGGGTCAACATGTGGTGGTTCAGGACACTTTTCGAAGCAAAGTTTGCTCCACATGTACCACACGAATGTCGCTTGAGACCACTATGGATGATAATGTGTGTATTTAAACTGCCATTTTGAGTAAACCTCGCACCGCATGTATCACAGGAATAAGGCTTTACACCGCTATGTATAATCATGTGCATATAAAAAGCGCCTTTCACAGCAAACTTCGCTCCGCATGTACCACAGGAATAAGGCTTTATAGCACTATGGATCAACCTGTGATTCTTCAATACACCCTTCCGAGCAAAGTTTTCTCCACATGTACCACAGGTATGTGGCTTGAGACCACTATGGATCAACATGTGCCTCCTCAGGTTATCTTTTTTCGCAAAGTTTGCTCCGCATGTATTACATGAATAAGGCCTTATACCACTATGGATCATGTGTTCCTTTGGGTTGTCATACCGAGTCAAGTTTGCTCTTAGTGTACCACAGGAATGTGGTTTTGGAGTATTATGGACCAACATGTGTCTTTTCAAATATCCTATGTTAGTAAAGTTTGTTCCGCAGGTTATGCATATGTATGGCTGCTTTATTTTGTTACCATTTTGATTGAGCGAGGCTACGAATCTATCTCTTGTTAAAGTGTTGTCCGAATTGTGGTTGTTTCTGTAAAGAATTTCTAATGTTAGAACGAGTAAAATACCCACTACCATTATAATACCAAAAATTGCATAGCACAATTCCGGATAAGTATATAATAATATTCTGTATTCATAGACATAGATATAAGAGCTGAGATAAAATGAGTATACTATTGATCGGAAGTAGTCACCCAGGCTTTTTAGCCTCATGTAATATGGTTCAGGGAGTAACACCCTTTACAATTTTGATTCAATCGTGTTGACCAACTCAAAAGCACTTCATTTTTCAAAGTCCGATGATCGAGGGAAACAGAATAATACCATTAAGGTCAAGAGATCTAACTAGTGAAAACTTCTTATAAGTACATTTTGAGCAATTCGCATTTAATTGCAAGTTTTCCTTAACTACTAGGAACTGAGCTCGTATCTACTCTTAAATGGAGTGTTGTTCGTGCAGTCGATATAAATTATACAAACAGTACAGTTTTATACTGTAAGTCGGTGTTCTTGGATTCATAGATCTTACGGATGAACGTGTTAATCCTTTTATAGCAGGAAAAAAGCGCTTGTACCAGTCAACATGATCTTCCAAGGTCTCGATTAATAGGATAAGTAAAAATAGGCTGCTGCTCTATACTTTCAAGTGCGAGAGATGATGGGAAGAAGGGATCATATCCACTGGGTATTTGAATAGGCAACCCGCAATCCAGGGTCTAGGACTTGCGCACTCCCGAATGAGTAAGAGCAGAGAAAGTCGTGTGAGGGCTCAAACGAAAGGGCTCCTTCCCCGCTATCTAGAGGAGAAATCTATTTCACCCTCAAATATAAAATATCCACACACCGTGGAAATAAGAACATTTTAATGAACTTGAGCACTTGAGGCTCTTCCAAGATGGCGGGCTTTTCAAATTTTATGGAAGATGCCTCCATACTCCATCGCACCAACCAGCGTCAGAATTTCCTTAAATTCCCAACAGAGTTTTTCAAATTCAATTAGATTTTACACAAAAGTCCAGCATTGCTTCAACTTAGTTGCGCTAGGCTCATCTCTGATGACCTACTTTGGTGAGATTCAGTTCGCTTCCAACTTATTTATCGACGTATTTATTATTTCATAATGATGCATTTATAATTATTTATTGTGATAATGAGTTGGGAGTAGCTTTTGCTGGTGTAATGAATTTTGATCCTCATAAAAATGACTTTTATTTCTTGCTTATTGCCTTGTCTTTTATCACTGCCATGGTTGCTTTTATCAATTGACTGCCGCCAACGCAGCGTTATGAACTGTCTAAAACCACGGCCCACTGGACGCGAGCTGCACTCTCTAAGGAGCTCACAAAATTAGTCCATACAAACTCGTAGAGGGCACTCTTAGTAGCACATTAGCAGGTAACATTTCTGACTCTCCTAGAGTGATGCGCTTTCAAAACTAAAACCATGTACTCTAAGAACGGTATGTTAAGTATCGCAAGCATACAACATTTGAACATAAATGTCAAAGCTACATCTAATGAGAACATATAGCCTACCATAAACTCTAATCAGGTTTAGAATTCTTCACTGAAGTTCTCCATCGGGTGGGGGCACAGCTTCTTGATACTTCTCGTAAAGTTCCCTTCCGCTGTTTGCACAGTGACAACTCGAATCTCATAATAGCTGTTGTTATGTGATGATTTGCCGATAGAAGAATGGGATGCTTTTGCTCTTCAGAGAGAGCAGAATGTCTAAATCTACCACCAACTCGTATTAACCCATCTTCATCAATGTATGGATCAAGGCATCTCAAAAGACTTCCACGAGGTGGTGTTTCCTTATTGGATAAAAATCTGTGTGATGATGAGAAAGCTTCTATTTGCAACCACCTTAATACAGTATTTTCTGCTCGTTTCATTTCGTCTGGAGTGATGGGGTTTGTATACAAGTCTTTCGATACTTTTCCCCATTTCTTGCGCTGTACTTTGCTTATGGTATTATCGACAAATCTATGACAATAAGCAATGACTCGACGTAACTTCGAAAATAACGAAACTTTTTGCAATATTTTGTAAGTACTTGCGATGGTCAACATAAACTTTAAACTCTTCATCTCTGGCAGACTGATGTCAGGTTGCAATGTTGAAGGAGGTTGTGAATTTTCTTTGATTAACCAATGAGGTCCAATCCAGCAAAGATAATGGTTAATAACACCTATAGTTGGAATCCCTCGCGATATGAGGTCAGCAGGGTTTTCTTGAGAGGGTACGTGGTCCTTCTTTGCATTCTCAGTTGCATCTTGAATTTTTGTGACTCTGTTAGCCACAAATGTTTTCAGCAATCGCGGTTCTGTGTTTAGCCATCCTAGAACAATGGTGCTGTCACTCAAAAGAAAAACATTTCTTATCTTGTCTGCAGCAGCAGCCTTCGTTTCTCGCCCTAATCTTGTGAGTAATAGTGCTGCTTCTAATTCTTGTCTTGGCATGGATATGGTATTTAGAGGAGGACTTTAGATTTTGCGCTGATTAATGAGATGTGAATATTCCATCTTGATTTCTGTTTACTGCGTATATACAGGCTACATATGCTTTTTCGGAGGCGTCACTGAATCCAAAACGATCAAATTTTGAATTCTAATGTTCAGGATTGACGTTCCTTATGGTTCTGAGCTGGTTTAGCTGCGGCAATGCAGAATAATATTGGTTCCAAATGGACAGCTTATCCGTGGCAACAGGTTGGTCCCAGTCGAGCCCATCCGTCCATAGTTTATGCATTATGATTTTGCATCTCATTAAAAAGGGACTTACCAGCCCAAGAGGATCAAATACTTGAGAGATTTTTGATAAAATATCACGCTTTGTATACACTACTTCTGATGAGAGGTTAACCTGATGATGCAATGTATCTTTTGTCGAATCCCGAACAATTCCTAACATCTTACTGGCTTCTTGTTTGTCTAGGACCATCAGGTGGATATTCAAGTGTTTTTTGTTTTCCTTATGGTTGGACCTCCATTTGCGCAACAACATTTGCCCTTTTTGCAATACTTCCATAAGCTAACGATGAATTTTTATTACTGCATCTATAGCATCGCCACCAGATATACAATTATCCATGTAAAAATCTTGTCTCACAATTTTGGCTGCTACTGGATATTGAGAGTCATAGATGTAAGCAAGTTCGCGAAGAAATCTAAACGCGGGGTAAGGTGCTGACGCTGTTCCGTAAGTGACGGTGCTTAGCTGATATGTTTTATTGGTGACAATGTGTCTCTTCTCCATAACATTTGCTGCAATGTTCGATCTTCATTGTGTATCATTATCTGCCTAAACATTTTCTCAATGTCAGCCGTTATTACATCCTGGTGCATGCGAAATCGGGGAATGATATGAAAAGAATCTGCTTGTAAAGAGGGACCTAGAAACAATTTGTCATTTAGTGACGTTCCTCGTGTAGTTTTGGCGGATGCATCAAACACCACTCTCAATTTCGTGCTTGAGCTCTCTAGACGTAAACTGCATGATGTGGTATAAAATAACATTTGTCTGATTCGTCCTCAGCTGTATCTTCAATGAATGAGATATGTCCAAGCGCGTTGTACTCGTCCATAAAGTCACAAAATGCCTGCTTTAAATTTTGTTGTTTGTTGAATATTCTTTCCAAACCGGCAAGTCTTCTCTTCGCTTATTCTTTGGACCCACCGAGAGTAACTTCTGGTCGTATCTTCCAGATGAGTCTCGCGAGGTTGATTCAGCGAATATTTCTTCCCAAAATTGCTCTTCGTTAGTGCTGCGTTTCTGGGATTTTTTCTTGTAGCCAAAACCTTTCTAGGTATTTCGATAATGTATCATTAGACATTGTGAGACACGTCGACATTCCTTCCGCTTTATTTTCAAGTATTTCTCCACCGAGAATCCAACCCAATTTATGTCCTGCAAAGCAGGTTGACCAGCTATGTTTTCTTTTTGGTCTTCCAACGACGATTTTCCAGTAAATGCTTGCTCCAAGCAGAAGTTCAACATCTCCTTGAATGAAGGGTAAAGAAGTTGAATATTTTTGGCATGGCTATCTCATTGATGTTGACATTATATTGAGGTAGTCGTCCTGTGATTGAAGGAACAACGTAGCATTCCAAATCTATGCTGTATTGACTATCCATGGAATAAAGTTGTATACGAATGATTCTCTTTGCTTCAGGCTGGGAACCACTAACACCGCTGAATTGTTGATTCTGGCGAAAGAACTGTAAATTAAACCTTTTGCTAAAATTCGTTGTCACCAAATTTTACTGTGCACCAGGGTCTAATAATGATCGGCAGGTGATTCTCCTTCCTTTATTGTCCACTACATTCACAAGCACAGTTGACAGAAGAACTTGTGATGTACGATTTCTTGTTAAATTGACGCTTGACCCTTACCCTAATGTAGATTCTTGCAATCGAATTAAGCGATTTGCTTCTGAAGGTGTGGCTTTTTTTGTTTTTTTGTTTGTTTTCTGAACTGGCACGGTCTTTGTGCAGTAATGTGTTATGTAGTGAGTTGCTTTTCTTGCATCTTGTTTTACGGCAGTCTTTTGCTAGACGTTCAAATTTTAGGAAATTTATACAATGTTTCTTTGTAATTAACAACTGTCTTCTCTCATCAGACGTTTGCTTCAGCAATGTTTCACACTTAAAAATTAAGTGGGTTCCTAGACATATGTTGTATTTGAATGAAGGTGTGTTGACCTTTAAAACCTTTTTATCCTGTTTATTTTCCCTTTGTGTACACTTGTTTCCCGAACTCTGCTTGTTTACTGTTTTTGGTTTGAGGTTTTGTTTCAACATCAGAGTTTGACATCTTTCAGCTAAAAACATTGTGTAATCTTGTAGAGTTGGCATATTTTCTGGTGTGCGATGCTAGATTCTTTCTTGCCAGTCAAGCTGCTTGACTAAATGGATTATTAAGTTATCCCAATGATCTACAGGCTGATTAAGTGATTTTAACCCTGATATATTCGTTTGGATATGCCAATTAATTTTCGCATCGAGTCGGCTTTGTTCTCCTTCTCGATTTCTGGAAATTTGGAAAGTTCATCCAGGTGGGTGTGTATTATCATTTGGTTGTCGTATGTAGCGTTTAAAAGATCGCAAGCGGTGGTATAGGTCTCTTCGCCTATGGTGAATCCTTCGATGACACTTTGAGTCTCCCCTTTCAGTACTCCGACAAGATACTGGTGCCTCTTTACATGTAATAGGTTTGTATTGTTGTGAAGCCAATTTTGAAAAATGGCAATGTTTTGTAATTACCATCGAATTCTGGGAGATTTTATTTATGGCAATTTTGACACATTCGTATTAGTTGCTTGAGGAAGTTCATGTATTTGAAGATTCTGGGTAATTGGGGTTCTTTGTTGTTGTGCTGTCTCGATGATAGCGTGTAGCTGACTGACTGTGTTGAAATATTGTGTTCCAAATACAGCGCATTCACCCTCACATTCTGCCAGAAATAAGTCCGCTTCAGTTTCATCTTCTGGTATATGGTCTTCGATAGCCTGTTGAATGTCGTCAAACTCTTTCCAAATACCCTCTATTTTTTCTAATTTTAGCGTTGTTTCAATTGGTGTGATGTGTTCTGAGATCGATTTGGCGTTTCTAATCACGAATCATTTTACTCGTGCGCGATTTTTTTTAGCTTTTGTGAATTGGGACATCCGTAATTACGATTAAATATAAAGTTGCGTAGGTCTGTACAATGACCATTGTAATGAAGAAATATCGTATTGTATTTAATGGAATTGTACAATGGGATTTGAAGTACGATAGGCCTAGCTCAATGTTTCAGGAGTCAATGTGAATTATTTTGAAATACACAAGAAGTGAAGTGAGTAGTAAAGACATTTAATACGAATGGGTCAATGTTTTACTTGTTTTGGTAGTACGCCTCCTGAATGTTATATGACACTGCTTGGGATATTGCGTTTACGTTTCAGTTGTCGATTGCGACGTATATTTGAAATCGATGAATATCTCTACAATTATGATTTATTTGATACTAACAGGTGTCGAGTGTTCCGCTGTTGGGCGCCAATGATAATTAGTTGGGTTTGTTTTGGTAGGTGTAATGTATTTTTGATCTCTTTAATAAAAATTACTTTCATTTCTTGCGTATTGCCATGTATCTTATCAATGCCATGGTTGCTTTCTTCAATTGACTACCGACAGCGCAGCGTTATGAACTATCTAAAACCACGACCCACTGGATGCGAGCTGCACTCTCCAAGGAGCTTACAAAATTAGTCCATGCATACTCGTGGAGGACGCTCATTGCAGCACATAAGCATCTGATATATTGACTATCGATATATCGATTATTGATGAACTACAAGGTCACCCACCCGAGATTTCCGAAAATAGTCGATATCACCCGATCGATAATCGGAGAAAGTCGTGTGAGGGCTAAAACGAAAGGTCTTGGCTCCCTCTATCCATAGGACTCATCATCATCAATTTCAATATTTTCTAAATGATGGACGTGTTCAAGGGTAGGAGAGGTTTCCACAAAGTCATGTAACATGAAACCTAGCTGTCTACGAGAGGATAGCCCGAGCAGTGAATCCAAGATGGCCGATGGATTAATTTTATTATTTATTTAAAATGTATTCATTTATTATTATTACTATTATCCGATTATGGACCACGTTACTTCAACCGCTTCCGTCCCTGAGCTTTAGTTCCATCCCAGTATTCCCGCATGAATATTCTGTGAGCCACCTTTCTTTCATTAGTCCACTCTTTCCCAGTTTTCCAATCTCGGTGAATCAAATTCGTTTTCTTGTTTTCAAAGTAGGAAAAGATGCGCTTGGTCAGTCTCTGAGAGTTCATGCGTGTTATGTGGCCATATAAATTAATCCTCCTCTTCCTTATGATGTCTGTTGTCCTTTCCACACTTAGGCAGAGTTCGTTGTTGTGTCGCCTCCTTAACTCTCCAATTTCCCTGATTGGTCCCAGTATCTTACTTAGAATTTTTCCTTCTTTAGCCTCTATCTTTTCAATCAAATATTTCCTGTTCAATGGAAGGCATTCTCCTGCTTACAGGATTCCTGGACGAATAACTGAACAATAATGTCTAAGCTTGGCATTGAGGGACACTTATCGTTTATTATAAACATTCCTAGTTAGTTGGAATGCCACTTCCACCTTGTTGATCCTTGATGTGGATGCTTCTTTCTCAGAATTGTGTGGTGTTATCCAGTCAACTAAGTACTTAAACTTCTTTGTCCACTTGATTATTCCCTGCTCTACACTTACCTCTCTGGGGGCTGGCTTGATGTTAGTTATAAACTCCGTTTTCTCAAAGGAGATCTGGAGGCCTGATTTTGCTGCTTAGATTTTGAGTTGGTTGATTTGTTTTGTAGCTGTTTCCAGGGAATCAGTGAAGATTGCAAGATCATCTGCAAAATCTAAGCAGTTAACTGAGAGATCAATTCTCTTCTAGCTTATTCTGAGTCCATTCCCGTCCCGTTCATTACGTATCTCTTTGCGCCATTCTCGGATGACCTTTTCTAGGGCTCAGTTGAAAAGTAGAGGCGATAGTCCTTATCCTTGCCTAACACCTGACTTGATTTCGAAGGCGTCTGAAATCTCTCCTCTGAATATCACTCAGGAGGTAGTGTTGGTCAAGGTCTGTCGAATAATTGTCCTCGCTTTGTTATCTAATCCCATTTAATTGAGAATTAGGACTAGTGTATGTCGATCAATTAATCGTAGGCCTTCCTAAATTCAACGAAGGTCACCACAAACTTCCTGTTCATAATCTTCTGATATGAAAGAATAGATTTAAGGTTCATAATCAGCTCGGCACTTGAGCGTCCTTTTCAAAAACTTCCTTGTTATTCTCCCTGTTGTGAATCGAGTTGCTTTTTGGCTCGGGTCTGAAATGCTTTTGAGAGAATTTTGTATGATATCGAGAGGAGCGAGACGCCTCGGTAATTGTTTTCAACAGCTGTATCACCTTTCTTGTGAAGGGGATAAATTAGGGCTGATGTCCAATCACTTGGGAGCTTCTCAGTTTCCCAGATCTCTTGAATGATCTCTGTTAGTTTGTCAATCACCTTGTCACGTGCGAATGTATTATTTAATAAGTATTTAATTAATTTATTTATTTATTTATTCTTCCGATGAGGCCTGCTAGGGACCACGTGCCAATTTCAATTCTTCACACTTTGTTGTTTTCTCTACCGTTCCCTCCAGTACTCCTTCATCCGTTCACTATGCTGCTTCTTTCTGTCCCCGGACCACTTCGCATCAGGTTTCTTTGGCAATCATCTTTGGAATCCTTTCATACTTAATACCCTTTATTTAAAGATCTCTCTGTTCAGAGTATCTTCTTCTCTTATATTATGTCTTTCTAAATCTTTCTTTACTTCTTGAATCCAGCTAGTTGTTGCCCTCTTCTCCCACAGGTACTTGAATATCCTTTTTGTTAATCTGGAATCATCCATTCTGTAAATATGTCCAAAAAATTGCAATCTCCTTTTTCATATCGTTTCTGTTATATTTTCTATGTCCCTGTATATTTCATAATTAGATCTTAATTTCCATACTTCTGCTGTTTTCAATGGGCCTAAAATTTTCCTCATGATTCTCCTTTCTAGTACTTCAAGTTTATCTAATCTATAGTTTAGTACCAGACATTCACTTGCGTATAGGCATTCCGGTTTCACCACTGTAGTGTACTGCCTTTTTTAAGCTTTTTAGATAAGCACATTTTGTTATAAAAATTCTTAGTGATACCATATGCTCTTTCCATCTTGTGTACCCTTTCTTCTACCGAAGATTTTTCTAAACAATTTTCTTGAATAATTTCTCCCAGATATTTCAATTTCCTTACTTTTTCCACAGGGCCAATATCTGTTGCCAAAAATTTTGAAGCGTTCTTGATGTTTGTAATAAATTTAGTTTTTTCTACGGAGATTCTGAAGCCTGTTTTGTTGGCTATTTCTTCCAAGAGATTGATTTGTGTTGTTGCACTTATTAGGTTTTCTGGCAATATAGCAAAATCGTCTGCAAATGCTAGGCAACTTATTTCAATGCCTTTGTTTCTTCTCCCCAAAGTTACTGGCGAAATGTTATGTTCTTTTAGCGTTAAATTCCAAATTCGTACAATTTTCTCTAAAACACAGTTGAACAGAAGGGGTGATAAGCCATCACCTTGCCGTACACCTGTATTTATCTTAATAGATTTTGATATCTCACCCATAAATTTTACTTTTGAAATCGTGTCAGTAAGGGTTTCACGTATTAGGTTTGCCAATTTAGTTTTAATTCCAAATACACGAATTGTTTTATCTATGGTTTCTCCACCAACCGAGTCAAAGGCCTTTTTAAAATCTACAAAAGTCACAACTATGCCCTTTGAATTCAGTATCTAATGGCGAATTATGGATTTTAAGTTAAATATATGTTCAGAACAAGATCTACCTTTTCGAAATCCAGCTTGATACTCGGCCAGTTGCTTGTCAAGTGATGTCAAGTGATATTTTTGAAAATACCTTCTATGCAATTTGAAGAACAGAGATGCCTCTATAGTTATCAACGTTTTGCTTGTCCCTTTTTTATGCAATGGGTGTATTAGAGCCTTTTTCCATTCCTCTGGAATCCTCTCTGTTCTCCAAATATCTTCAAAGATTAACTGCAGCTTTTCAATGATTCTTGATTGAGACTATTTCAAAAGTTCAGCTGTTATAGCTTTATTACTTTTTAGATTGTTAATTGCTTCTTTAATTTCTTCAGCATTTATAATTCATTTTATATTCCTTATCAATTATGATAATTATTATTACCCAACGTGTAGGTTCACATTTTCATGACGGCTATGCAGGTAGCGGCATTTGTGGCTCGCTCAAGGTAACGCTGTCGGTTCAACAAGAATATACCTGTCGAGAATTAACAAACCAGGCTATTAGAGATGGTGGGTTTCACGTTACAGTTTCAAACAAGACCAAACCTGTTGCGTGATGTCAGTGAGTTTTAGTCATCCATGTGACGTGACAAATGAAATATTCATTTATTATGATTTAATTTGTATTTATTAATTTATTATTTATTAAATACTTATTTACTTATTTAACATTCTTTAATGATTATTGATGTTTTCATTTATGGTATGAAATGAATTATAATTTTTTGATTTTATTATTATTACTATTCTTTAATATTTACTTATATAATATTTAATTTGTATTAATTTAATATTTAATATACATTGATTATTATAATTTTGTATTTATTTTATTTATTTGTTTATGGGTCTAACAACACTGGACAGCATAGCCGAGCGGTCGATCCCAGGTTTGCAACGCCGGCGACGATGGCAGCGTGCTCCCACGACCCATCCAAGATGACGGTCCCACCCCTGACCCCTTCCTTCACACCCTATCCCCCAAGCCTCACCTCCACCTCCTTCAGTATTCCCTTAAATTCCGTACAGATTTTACCTAAATTTACCAGATTTTCCTCAAGGACCAGCATTGCTTACACTTACTTACGCCATGCCCCTCTCTGTCTACCTTCCTTGCTCATCTCTTATTCCCTTCCTATCAAGATGCCATTCGAGAATCGTGTAACTTACCAAAATAATAAAAAAATCACCATATTTCCTAATATCACCAAAATTCTATAACTCATCAAATTAACCTAATTCCACCGTAATCCTTCCAAACATACTAAGATTTCCCCCAAATCTCCTACATTACTTAAAAGTTCTCATATCACCCATATTCTCCACATTTACTCCAAATTCACAAGATTCCCCTAATGTCCTTACAAATATACCAAGATTCTCAGAAATCCTCCAATTATACTAAGATACCCCAAATTCATCAGATTACCTAAAATCCACAAAATATTCCTCAAATCCTACAATTCCATGGCACACCACACTTCCTCGTAAGAAACGGGTTATACTATACGTTTAATTACACACATTAATAAGGAATAGTAAAAATAATCAATCAATCGGCCATGCTGCATCAACCGCTCGGGCTATCCTGTTGGGGCAGCTAGGCATCATGTTACATGACTGCGGAAACCGCTCCAAACATCACTTACAGTTTTAAAGGTCCATCAATAAAATAATATTGAACATAGATAGAGGGGATGGAGACCTATTGTTCAAGCCCTCACGCAACTTTCTCCGATTACACGTTTGGGTGATATCCACTATTATTGGCAGGTCGATGACTTTTTGGTTGTTCAATAATCGATAGTAAATAAATAAAAAGTTAAATACATATTAATTAATAAACAAATCGATGCATAAGTTGGAAAAGAACAGAATCTGACCAAGGGAGGTCAACATCTCGCGATAGTATGTGGAAGTAAGTGGAAGCAATGGTGGACTTTTGTGTTAAATCTAATTAAATTTGGAAACTCTGTTTGGAATTATAGGGAATTCTGGGATGGGGATGGTGGGGGATGGAGGAAGGGAGCAGAGAAGGAGGTATGCTGGCATCTACCATACTGTTTGAAATCCCCACCATCTTAGAGGAGCCTAGGCGCGCATGGGCATTAATAGTCATTATTTCGCTGGGGGTACGGGTAGTTTTTATCTTAAGGGAAAAAACAGACTTGTCCTATAGATAGAGAGGATGGAGCCTTTTCGTTCGATCGCTCACAGGACTTCCTCCGATTACTCGTTCAGGAGTTCACATGACCTTGCCTCTGGATGTATCACGGGTTGCCTATTCAGTTAGCCCTGGGATAGGACCCCTCTACTTAGAGCTCGGGCAACTGAACAACAAGTAACTAGCGATGTGTTCAAAAGACACCAATTAATTCGCTATATAATAGCCTAGTTGAAATATATACGTGTTAACATACTTCACTATTGTAAACCTTATGGAGAACACAATTTAGGGCTACTCCCATTGTGTCGAGATAATTGATTTACCTGGCACATAGTACATAATTATAGCGTGGTCTGTTATAATGTGCAGAAGGTGGCAACAATTTAAGAACCACACTACACAGCGCACACATATCCAATTCTCAGCATACCACTGCATGCCTCCCCTCTAGCTCCCACATTTTAACTGGCACGATTTATTCTGAACTTTTGATTTTATCACCACAATGGCTTAAACTCCCGAGGTAGTATTTAAAAATTCTCTACCTGTACTTGCAATCCAATTAGATTACACTATATACACAGTATTTCCATGATAATTTCTGGGCCTCTATTGACAATTGTTGTGTATAAATGCGAGTTAATTGGCCGTCACGATACGTCATTATTTTCTCAAAGAAATTACGTACGGTCTACAATTAAACTTTTTCAGTCTTGCTTTTTGTGCCGTTACTGGGCACTAATCTCTGGTCGAACGTACAAATTATACTTTGGCATGAAAATTGAATCGAGCGGCAGAGTTAGTTGTGGCTGGCCTCGATAGGTAGCACCTCTTGCCGGTGCTGTCTAGGACAAGAATTGTAGTTCCCCTCTCTGTCCGATAGGAAGAGCTATGTTCTAGCGATGAAGTATTCGACCATCTCGACGTTGACTTTTATGATTTTGGTAGGCTGGTATTTTTCGAGACATGCATGATATTCGTACTGATGTTGTTAGGTCAGTCATCATGGATCTCCGTGGTTTTATAAATACATAAGAAGAAAACTGAAGTTCTGCGGTATAGGAAGTAATTGAATGACATTATCCCTCTTCGTCAAGTTATTGGCTGGTTACAAATTGTAATCTTACAGGAGATAAACGTCAGGATATGATTTGCATATTATGGAATTGAGGTAGCCTATTTGTCATCGTAAGTATTTGTGACTGTATCGACTGGCAAGGTAAATGTATTTATATGGTATTATTCTACGTTGCATGATAAGGGCCTTCAAGATTATACGTTTAAACTTAATGTCATCCTCGTGTAATTAATGTTTTGTTTTCTGTTTTCTGTTAATATGTAAATGCATTTTAATTACGAGTAGTATGCCTTATGGTCTGTGTAAAAAATTTATTAATGTAGGACTTGTTTTGATGTTCTACAGCGCTAGTACGGTGTTCGTTTATCTACTGTTTTTCATGATGACGGTGATCGTATTGTTTTAACTATGAGTGATCATCTGTTGTTATTATTGTGAGAGAATTTGGTAGCCATTGAGGTGAAAAGACGTAAATTGAATTAGCTCCGTATTTTTTGTGTTGGAGTACATTAATTCTTCAGTTTTAGGCAACGTATTATAATTGGAAGTTGTAACATACGTAGCCCTAGCTTCGTGACACATATCGTCACTGGAATTAATTAATTATCTGTGTGGAGATGTATGAAATACGGTATGATGCATTATGCAGGGGCATAATGAAGCTATGGAATGTTTAATTCGTCGTCCTCTTTATATTTTGGCTTGGATTCTCGCTAACGACAACAGATGATTGGTTGTGATCCCGCTTATTTATTTCGTCGTAACTACATTTGGTTGACTTGGCAAAATATTTATGACAGTCGACTGGAAGAAGTCAATAACTGATGGTCAGAATCCACATCTAGATTTTGTAAGTGTTTGTTAATGTTTTGTATGCATGTTTATTGTCAATACATTATGATTTTACCCGATCACCTTAGTATTATTTCTGGGTTCCGAGGTTCGAAGATGGTTTCAGACAATTACCCTCTGAGTATGGACTTACTATGGCCCAGTACCTTCCCTCCCAAAGGCCATTAACTTAGTAGTGGGTCACTTTTTATCCTTGTGAAAGTGAAGTAATTGCTTAACTGTTGAGATTTTGTTCCCAAGTGGATGCCAATGGTTGATTGTTCGACCTGGTATACATCTTTTGTGTGGATGGGATCAACTGGACTTGTCCACATCCCAATGATTGGGTTTTAACGTATCCAAACTTTCATTTATAGGGTTGTTTTAAAATTCATCCTCTGCGGTGGTAATGTAATATAAGATGCGTTCAAAAAGTAACGAGCCGGAGGCATAATTACAGAAACCAGTACCTGTATGTTAGAAGTATTGACCCTGGCTGTTGAGGCACTTGTCCCACTGTGACATGAGGTGGAGAATGGCTGTCTCATAAAATTTCTTGGGCTGCGATGTGAACCAGTTCCGCCCGTACAGCTGGATATCAGCGTCTGAGGTGAATCCATGGCCTCGCAGAACCCTTTTCAGGGAACCCAAAATGGCGTAATCACAGGGATAGTGGTCTGGACTGTATGGAGGGTGGCCGAGAACGTCCGATTTGAATTTCAGCAGGAGTGCCGCGACTGTGTTGGCCGTATGAGGTCGTGCATTGTCGTGGAGCAGAATGACCCCACCGGTGAGATTGCATGGTCGTTTTATTTAGATCACTTGGCGAAGGGTGGTCAAGGTTTGCGAGCAACGATGGGCATTCACTGTTATCCCGTGTGGCATGAACTGTATCAGAAGGGGGCCATCTTGGTCAAAGAAGAACGTCAGCATTACCTTTCCGGCAATCGTGTGGGTGGCCTAGCCTTTTTTGGGTGGTGGTGACCCTGGATGCTTCCACTAGAGGCTTTGTCGATTGGATTCTGGTTCGAAGTGATGACACCATGACTCATCTCCAGCCACCACTCGTGCCAGGTACCCATTCCCTTCCCTCGCATAGCGCTGCAGATGACCAAGACAAAGGGCAATTCGACATGCTTCCTGGTGTGGTTGAAGACTGTGGGGGCACCCATTGGGCACACACTTCAAGCAAGTGCAGTCGTTCCTTCATGATGGTGTGCACACTGCCGACGCTCAATCCGACCACGGCGGCTATGGCTTTCACTGTCACTCGGCGGTCCTGGGTAATGAGTGCATCAACCAGCTGGACGTTGTTATCGGTAATGCAGGGGGGTGCCCCAGAACGGACATCATCGGCTAACGACACCCGTCCTTCCCTGAAGCGCTTGTGCCACGCCTTGACCCTTGCAAGGGACATGCAGTGTTCGCCGTACACTTGTGACATTCGGCGATGAATGTCCGTTCCCCCTCCCCCTACTCCTTCCGCTGTCAGAAACCGAACAACACCTCTTTGCTCTTCGTTTGTCGCCCCCATGTCACTGTTTGCAATGCGACTGGCAGCGTTGGACGATTGATGCATGCTGCTGCTCGATTTGTATCGTCACGTGACGTGCACGCGTTTCCTATAGCGACGGGCTGTGACCTTCCACGCTCTGGTCGGAACCACACCTCGTTCCACACGCCACGATTAGCCGAGGTCGTCACCAGTTTGCACATTCCAGCCTCCGGCTCGTTACTTTTTGAACGCACCTTATATTACGTTAACTAACCACTTACTGAATGATAAAAATTGTAAACAGTTCAGTTAGCCACAGGAGAGTCAGCGAGACAGCAGCGACACATTCCAACCTCATCTCCTTTATAAAATACACCACTAGTCCGTTGCCATATTGCTAGTATTTTCATGTGAGCGAAAGCAACTTAGTGACATTTTGCTAAGAGAAATGAAGTGTCTTAGCTCAAGTCAAAAAATGAAACTCACTCAAAAGCTTGTGGCATGATTAAATACCTCTATACAAATATTTTATGAGTTTGTCCAGAATAATAATGAACTAATTATGCTTAATTAATAATAGTGTGGAAATATGTGAAATTCATTTTGAAGCTGAACCCACATTAAAAATGGAAAAACCTAAACATTCCTACAAAGTGCGTTAACATAATGTAACATGTTGTTTGTATGTTTAACACTTACTCGTTTAAGGGATTTTCACTTTCATCTGCTTCTTCATTCTGATTTTCTTCCTTTACATCCTGGGGATAAGATGGAATAATTTATGTCAGTGTTATCATCTTATACATTTGCACAGACGACAACCCTTGTAATTGTACAGCACTGCTCAGCTGATGTGAAGATACATTCTACTGTCCATCACATCCTAGTTATAGAGATAAACTTTATACAGATAAGTGGTTATAATTCCTAATTCTGAAACTTATAATACAAATTTTGAGACCAAGTTAGCGGCTTCGGTGGCGTAGTCGGTAGCATGCTGAACTGCTATGCCCAAGAAAGAGGGTTCGAACCCGGCCAAAATCGTCGGATTTTTTAAGAGCGTTAAAATCCTTCAGTATGCCTTCCTTCGGAGGGGAAGTAAAGCCGGCGGTCCCATGTCATAGATTTATGGCATGTAAAAGATCCTTTGACAGACTAAACTTGTGTAAAGCAAAATTTGTTAGGTTAGATTTCGTCAGAACGCTCTATGAAAGTTCCAACGTTCGCTACTAGGTATCATTGAAATCTGGTGGCGAAAGTTGGAACTACTTGAAATTGAACGGAACTTGTAGCTCACCCTTTAGGGTGTCCGCTGGAAGCAGCTACAGACTCAGGCGAGCCGAACATGTCCTCGGACACTCCCGGCACTAAAAGCCATACGATAAATATATAAATAAAATGAGACCAAGTTAAACTTAGAGCGAATGAAAATACCAAGATCAGTGCCCTAATGGAAGTATTAGCTTTAAGGATTGAGGACAAATAAACTTTTACTTTTATTCTTTTAGCCATAAGAGAGGGGCAGACGACAATACAATAGACCATAACAGGTCCTACGGTCCAACACGTGCACATACCATTGAGTAACAAGCTACTAGACTGCCCATACGAGCATAACTTTGGAGAATGAAGGCATAAATCAATCAAACTTCAGAATATTATATCAGGCATTTCTTTAAAATTCACTGCAATTTAATATTTTAATGTTCAATAAGAAGTTAGATCGAGTTAATTAAATGCCTCTTTGGGGAGTCTATTCTAGAGCATGCTAGTAACTCTAAGAATGATGTGTCTGCTAGAGTACGGGAGCACACAGTTTGCAAAGGAGATTATAGCAGCTAGTAACTCTGAGAAGTATGTGTCTGCTAGAGTACGGTAGCACACTGTTTGCAAAAGAGATTAGAGCATGCTAGTAACTCTAAGAATTATGTGTCTGCTATTGTATGGGAGCACACAGATTGCAAAAGAGATTAGAGCAGCTAGTAACTCTTAGAATTATGTGTCTGCTAGTGTACGGGAGCACACATTTTGCAAAGGAGATTAGATCAGGTACTAACAGTCAAACGCTTCCAATTGACATCAACTGAATTGTGAGAATACAACACTTAATTCCCGAAATGCAGTTAGGTGATACGGAGATGTCTTGAAAATAAACATGAAGATACTCACCTCTTTCATATCTGAAGTTGATGTTTCAGTTTTGATGCAAGGATCGATTTCCGGTATCGAATATTCCTCAATCTTAATATCCGTGTGATGGCCTGTATCGTCCTGCAAAGAAATGCCTTGTGTCATATATATGTCCCTTTGCGTAGGTGGAATTATATCTTACAGATGGCTTGTAACCTTGCACTGAAGGAATCAAGGAATAAAATAATATACTGAAGATAATTCAACCACGCATTCATAGTTTTCCTTCGCCCATAGCCACATGGCAATGAACCAAACATTTATTGTGCAAGTTTTATCAAAAAGCATTTCAGTTAGAATACACTCGCAAAACGTAGGCCTAGCATATTGTCACTAGCATTGAATGTGTCTGTTGCGACTTTGCGGCGTAGCTGCAGTTACTTAGTGTGACCATACAACGTTAATAAGGACAAGCAACGTAAATAAATTTTGTGTTAGAAATCTCGTACCAAGCGTTGATTATTTGAAACAATTTTGATCTCAAGGATACCAAACGTATGGAGTAATTTAACGTGTAAGTACCCGATATCCGTATAGTAGGCTGTCAGATATCCGCCCCCTCAATCGGATTGCCAATAATCAAACGCACCGGCACAGCTACATCAATGAAAACGGCACCGACAGATACTATCGAGATTAGAGCACAATAGTTAACAAGAAATTATTGTGGAACACACCAAAATATACGGGGGTTCATACTTACCTTTACTTACCTCTTAAATTTATCTCGGGGACTGGGTTGTCAACTGGATCACTTAAAGTATGCCCTCACAATAACCTCCACCATGATATTTAAAATGAACCAGAACGAAGACGAGAAACCTTAAACTGCACAATAATTTATTTCACATAAAGAATGATTTTAACAAAAATAAAACAACAAAATCCACGTGGCAATCAGAAGCCATTGTCCACATAACCATGTCCTTCTGTAGGACTTGTATACTCTACATACAATGTTTCAGCTTTCTTAAGCTCAAAATAACGTAAAAATAATAATGCACTTGGAATGGAAACGGGATTTGGGACGAGACACATATAGCAATTGTTTTGCGTGTTTATACACATCACATTTTATTTATAGCCACAAGGCTATTATGGAGACGTCCTTGGCCTCTGTCATACATTTTCCTGGCCAGGTGCGACACACCTGCATCGTCAAAGTGGACTCATCCGTCCGTTCAACCCCAGCATAAGCGAGTTACATCAGAGCTTAGCTCTCCTTTCAAAACACGTTAAATGTCCACATCTCAACTCAAATATTATCACGCAAATGTTTTAAATGCTCCATTCAAACACCAGTGGAATACTCTAACACTCCCAAATCATGATTAATTGTTCAATCCACTTGCTAAACTAGCGTTGTTTAGAGTATAATAACAAAACTCTTAATGTTAATAACAAAAGTTCATTAATTATTTATAACAATAATAAATTGTTTATAACAATGTCAAACGACAATTGAAAATTGTATACACGCCTCTATTAATCACTTTCATTTCAAATTATTATCAAAGATATTTACATAATTACTTACAATATTATATTGTTTATATTATTTATACAAGGAATACATTAAACCACACGTTTATCCGGTTGATAATTACTTAAATCGTGTTGATATAATCGACCAATGAAGGTTAGTTATATTTAACTGTCAAATTCAGGTTTAATAAGGTTTAATAATTATTATTAATATTTGTGACGGTAACCTCCATTCAAAATCTTCATCTCAAATTATTTAACACTCTTGTTAATTTTAACAGTATCTTCATATGAATAACTTTCAAAGAACCAGGACAATACATTCAGCGGAAAAATACTTCGCTCAAAACGCACAAAATTGCACAAAAATAGGCCCAGAATTCATCATATATCTCAATATATATGGCATCAAAATCTTCCAAACTACATACAAAAACCTCCACTTATAAATTCATCAACTTCATTTATTACTGTGGGAACCTCCTTCATTATTCAAGGGCATTATTCATCAGCGACTTTTACATGTCCACTGAACTAACGATTATACATCCATTGTTCCTCTTTAAAAATTCTTATATTCATCAATTGTATTAATGACTGTTATTATTTAACCTTCGTGGGTTCCATTCATGAATCGATATGAAGTAAACATTTGCCAATCACAAATAAATTTAATAGCAAATACGATTAGACACTCCTCCCTGGTCTATCAAAATTGAGATTAATATCTTCAAAGTAACGCAGTATAAAAATACTATCTTCAATCAAAGTTCATCTAAACTGCATAAATAGTCGAATAGAATACAATTAGACTGTGGAATGCAAACATTATTGTTCCAATCTATAATTGGGAAAAATTCCTATCAAATGTTCATTACTATAATGTATTCAATAAATCGTAATCAAAGTTCATATTTCATAAAATAGTCTATAATGCAATGATAAATGTCTATGTTGCAATCATGTTCATAAGACGACTAGTATTTCAAAGATCGTCGATAACGTATTAGATTTTAACGCTCTAAAATCATTTAATCATTCTTCTTTCTTGAGGATGACAGAAAATTGGTCAAAGTAATTTACTGAAAAGAATTACTTTAATAAAATGACACGCTGTCTGAATTCAAATCTGCCATAGAAATCGTTAACTTTACAATCAAATCGTGACTACAAAAATATGCAAATTACTGAAAGAATCTAAATTATCAGTCTCAACTGATCCAAAATTATTTAAGTATGCCAATGACATAACAATGTCTCAACAAATCGTAGAAAAAGGCATAAATCAACGAAGTGTACTGAGTACAAAATGTCAAGCAAGAAAATGGGGCAAAAAAAATGGGACAGAGAATATGGGAAAAACGGTTGCTCAGATATCGCTACATGACTCAAATAATACAAGAAACGTTCACGACTACCTTATCTGTTGATTGAAGTTCTAGAGGAAAGTTTTCAAAGAAAACTGCTGTTGGTTCCATTTCACCAGCGTAAAGATGTGCCCCGTCCTTGAACCTGGAATCAGCGTCCTCGGAGAATCGAACTGCTTCCTCCTCCGGAAATTGCACTGCTCCATGTATACGCAAGACATCCTTCTGGCAAAACTCTTCTTTGTGAGCCGGGTCCACCCTGGCCTCTCTTGAAAGTTCCCTGAAGTTCTGGTCGCAATTCGCCATGAAGTTTATTGCAGTTATTTCCGCAGAAATATTCATAATCGTGGAGTATGATAATATTTCCACTGTCATTTGATATAATTCAGCGATGGATTCACGATGCATGAGTGTAGTTGGACGTTCACTACATGCTCGCTTTTGTAGAATGACGATTAACGAAGTTCCATGCTGTTATTTCACTCCATTGATATATGTCCCAATTGCATTAAAGCCTTAGCCTTCCATCTCAACTTCTGTTATAATCATTGAAAGCACTGCAAGATTATAATGTTCCATAGTAGAATGTATCGTTGTAACACCAAACGTATTCTCCAATATCACTGTTGCAATCCACGTGTCAGCCGTAGTGTATAATGTGGAATTTTAAAAGTGTTTCTCATGTGGCGAGAAAATCACTTTTGTTGGCAGCCTTAAAGTGCCAGTATCTTTCGAAGTATAACTGTGAAATTGTTCAAATCTTCTACACACCTCAATGTTGTACTGCCCAATTGAATTATAATAAAGGCTGAAGTTAACTCTTGATATCTTATCTGGTGGAAACGTTAATGTGAGCGTTTCAACTTCACCTAGTTTCGAACAGCGTAAAATGGAACTGCTCCGTGTTCGTTCGATGCGCCGGGCTTTAACCACACGCTAAAGACAACTTGCTTCACTTATTCACTCGAAAATGACTATATGACATCTGAAATATATATATGCGGTATCTGATATCAGATATGACGATGTGAGAGATATGAGCGGTATGAGAGCTCCTCTCTCCTGTGCACGACCTTTTATCAACTTCTTAAGGGGCGTATCCATCCCTTCCATAGCCTGTTGCTCCGTCATTGCTAGAAGTTTTAACTTTGGCTATACTTGACGGATTTTCAAATTTCAAAAACTCAAAATTAATTTCTTCAAAATTCCAAATCAATGCCATAACTGAAAATAGACTTCCACAAATCTGCATGCCAAAAGTAATTAAATATCGTAGTTTCAGCAATCTCCGTCTTCCTTCCAAACTATCGTTCATTGGTTCGAGCCTTTCCTCCAATAGCGTAACTTCTTCCTTAGCACAATACCTTGTTTCCTGCGACTGCGTCGTAAATCTCAGATCTTTCTCGAACAAAATCATGACGTCACCAAGAATCTCAGCTCCACCAGCCTACTTGCATGAAGTCTACGTCATCCGTGCCTACGTCATGAATATCCACGTCACAACTATGACAGCCATAACTTTACTCATATTTGCCAATACAGCCATCGTGGTCACAATATAATTCAATTTACGGGGGCAGTACAGTGGCAGCTACTTGAAGACTCTTTTCATATAAGTTCACTTGTAATACATAATACATGAGTCGTTGTGGTTATCAAGATGATTACGCATAATAGAGAACTGAATAAGGATATCTTATAGACAGAAGCTTAAGAGTTTCTCTAAACGATAATGCCGACCACGGTCTAATAAAAAGCTGAGAAACACGGCCACAGAACATCTCTCAGGTGTTTTCCCTGGTGACTTCGTGCCAGTCCTAAAATGCACACATCTCCATTGTATTGTTATTGTTTAAGAGGCGGAACTGCGAGGTCATCTGCCCCTACACTTATCTCATCCTCCTTAGTTCAACCCTCCTAGAAAAACGACGAGCCCCTAACCATCAAATATGTGTGCAACATTGGAGATTATGATGAATATACTGACAGTCACATCTAGCAGTGTAGGCTGTTTTCAAGGTTGGACCATCAATATATTCACAGCCATGGCTACCTGCGGAGGGAAGCATCAAGCTGGGAAGAGGACCAACATCATATGGACAGGGCAAGCAGTGAAGGTCGCCCCAAGCCTCATGTGAATGTTTGGACACTTCTGATCTCTTTAATTTAGAATTACAATAGAAATCCCACGCACTCTAGTTAAGTTAGTTATCGTTTTAAGGTCAACGGCCCCTAAACGACGACGCACTCTGGAACACACATGTCTCACGGGCTAGTCTAGATTTTGACAGGGGCTATCAAGGATCTCGTGGACCCTCTACCTCAACGTACAGGAATATCTGATTCGTCCTAAGCTCTTTGGACTATTTACAAGGTGCTCTGGAAAAACGAATCTTCTATCTCTCTCTCGTTTGAGTTTTATATAAATATACCTTAGATGTGAAAGAGTTACGGTCGAATGTATAAACATCGGCCGACTGGGGATCAGTTTGACTGGAGTTCATAATCCGAACCAAGTTCAATCGTCGTCCATGTAGTATAAAAGTATTCGCTGGTTCCGAGATCAATTTGATCTCCAGTTCTATTTTTTCAACAGTGTAATACTATAGTAAGGATATTCGCCAATAGAGTGCACTAAACTCATCTCGCAGAGCGATCTTCAACTTTTGTTTGTTTAACTTTGTATGTGTAAGCCTCAAAAGAAAGAAAGAAAGAAAGAAAGAAAGAAAGTGTATTTAGATGTGTTGGGGACGATAACCTATGTAGTACATAAGATAAGTGCACACCAGGTTCGTTTGAGTGGGAAATGTGAGACATAAGAAATGAAAAAAATTCATATCATTGCAGTGACAGAAAAAAAGTTGGAAAATAACTGAGAGGCTGATTTATTTGTTGTTTTTTTGTGTGTTATTGATAGGACGCACTTTTGAGTCTCTAACAGGTCTTCTATCGTCTTCTTTTGAAGTTATGAGCCATCGTCTAACACGAAACCATCATCTAGAAAGTGATTTCTTAACAATTTCAACAGATGGGGTACATCAAAGAAAAACCCCACATTATTGTTACTGTCCACTGGAGTGCTGAAAAACCTGTATAACTGATTTCATACGTAAGTGTTTTTCTATCCCATATCATTCGCTACTGCCACAACCCTCAAGCTGGCTAATAATGTTTTGTAACAACTCTGAAGACATTAGCACATCGAAGTCATAAAAATCGCGCTTCTTCCATTTAGCAAACAGCCCTCGGACCATAGCTTACTGCGTGTTTCTGTGGGACTATAATATGCGATCGTCTGATGAATCGTAGGATATTTGGCTGTCAATATTCATTTCATCAAACGAAAAGACTGCAATTTTCCCTGAGTCCTTGTAATTTGCTGCACTGGCTTTCAACGGACAAAGTACTCTCTCAGAATTCCAAGTCTGTACATAAATCGCCCAATTTATTTCTGTAGATTTGTATGTAGCGTTTTCTCAAATATTCATATGCTTTCTCCGAAAGTGATATAAGTGCGAGGGCATTTGCTATGTCCTCTGAAGACCTTTTCACCCTCATTTTACCTCCTAATAAACATCGAATCTGCCCTACAGGAAAACAAGCGGAGAGAGCTATTACCATCTCCCTTCTAAAAGCACCCATGCGTACTTGCGCCGAAAGGGTTTGGCGTTTGGGGTTTTAAGCTTTCGTAGAGCCGCTTCCCTTCGTCTTAAATCCACATTTATATTTTCCAAAACCACGACCCGTTTTAGGATTTGTATCATTTCATCATTTTGCAGCGATTCAGTGTTAGTTTCCTAATCAAGTTTCCGATTTTAGGTGACCAAGTCTCCAAATTTGATAGTGCCCGTTTCCTCACGCTCCTAGCTTCATGACGCTTTTCTCTGCCACTGGTAACATGTAGAGTGTAATTAAGAGTTGTATTTCATGATTTTTAGAGCACGTACGAGAATAAAATCTAAGTTGTTAAATAACAAATACTAAGACTCCCATAATTACATTGCATTCTAGAGAATCGCACCTCTTTATGCTGCATCAAATAAGTACTGTAGCTTCATTTTAGATAGAAGATTGCTTGAAATACCGATCAACATATTTATTGAACCAATTATAGTTACTCGTACACTCAATAATTAAACAAATACCTGTTCTGCAATTTGGTACGTGAAGGTGCTTGGGCTGTAGCTTGAGCCGGGAACAGTAATAGACGGATCAGCATCCGCACGCAATATTTACCTCTGACGTAATTTTAAAACTTCATTTCTCAAATCTCGATCATAGTCTTCTGGACGGAAATGTATAGAACACACTCGAGCGTTATCGGGGTTTAATTTGTCACTTCACTTACAGCGTAGCACCCACACTCGTCTGAGCTCCTCTATCCTTTTGGAAACCTGAGATACATAACACAAAAACCGGTGTTTTTGCTTCTCCAATGAGTACACTGTGCAAAAGCACAATTAACTTTTTATTTACTGCTGTTACTCTTGGTTAACCACAAGACACGATTAAACAAATAAAGTGTGCAACGGTATTCTAGCTAGGCGCGCGATTTTCCGCAACAATGCATTCTACTGTTGCAAGCCAACTACCTTATGGTGACAGTATGTCACATGATGAGAAGCGTGGCCCCCCTAGGTCTTATAGTGTAGTGGAGGCAGCTCATGAGTAACCAAGAGCTTGGGCTACAACAGCTTACTGATGAACAGGTCATGTTAAAGTAACTTGATAACAATCTCTGACAGGGTTCGAGCAGCCTTCATTTGTTTCTGCGAAATCTTTCCATAATTTAAATCTCTATAATGTATTTAGGGTTCTGCATTGATTATTCTTCTAATTTTAAGAAAACCGTTACCGGTACTGTCCAAAACTAGGTCTCCTTACCTCGCCGCAGTGGAGAGGCAAACTTATCTGTTTACAGGAACTATGCTGAGAATGCTATTTATGGACAACATGGTTCAGTAGCATGGTTTACCACAGTCTCAAATTAAATATGGCTACATTTTGATATAAAGATAAGTAAGCCTCTGTGGAATTTGTTACACCAGACCACATTTTATTGAAAGGGGGAGGATATAAATCTTCTGATGGCATCTGGTTAGTTCCAGCATCAAACATAGCAAGAAGCTACTCATTATCAAGCAATTAACTTAAAACATGCCCTGATAATAATACAAATTAAACATGTTATTTAGCATGATTATTCCTAGACTTATACTTATTAATTATTTACAAGTGCACTTTATGCCCTAAGGTTAAATGAAGGCTAAACCATGGTGAGAATTCACTTTTTTTTAAGTACACACCACACAGCATCTGTTATTTTCTAACATGTGTTATTGTTGCAGGTAGCTTTGGACGAGCCTCTTACATCAGCACATAGGACAATGGGGAGAATCAGAATTGCAAATATAATTAGAATATGAAATGTTGAGCAAGCAGAAACTGAAGAAAATAATAATAATAATATCGTATGGCCTCGGGTGCCGGGTGCAAGCTTTGTAATTTGACACCCAGAGGGTGCATGTCGAATTTCGTTGTTCCTTGAATCGCTATGAAAGTCAAGTAGGTTAGATATCTAAGCTCCTTCAACACTATAGCGCATTCTAGTAGAGATATGAGGAACTTTGTGTTGCCAGAAACTCCCGAGATTAATTTTGCCATTATGATCACGGCCTACTGAATTCAAATGGGTTCTTTGACATGTCAACATCGTATAAATGCGTGCCGCATCTTTTGCCGGCTTAAAAAAAACACTTACCACGGCCAGGAGCGAACCTGCAATCTTGGGGTTAGTAGACCGACACGCTATCCACTCACCCACTGTGGAAAGCTACTACAGAAAATGAAATGTGCTAATGCATTACTTAATATAAATAAAATTAAAGTATCTAATGATTATTCTGAAGTAGTTGTTAATTCCTCAGGCCTTGATAATTCCTGAAATTGTTGTCACAATAATGTCCACCATTGACTACCAGAGATAAACAAAAAAAATCAACCCCTGGCACTATCCAGCCCATGACGGACTAAGGCCGACCAAGCGACCGCTTGGCATTGAAGGAACTGAGAAATAATGACACCGTTTCTATTCTTCATGCTGACAAGGAAAATGCGACAGTGGTGATGAATACCGTTGAATATAAAAATAAAATCTCGATTCTGTTATCAGATCCTGTCTACAGACTGTGCACGCGTGATCCAACCACTCGTGTATCCAATGCCATTGCTAAGCTTGTTAAACTGTCATGAATTCCAAAAGAAGAGGGAAGATGACTTATTCCGAGAGATGCTGTTCCTCCGAGATTGTATGGTCTTCCAAAAATCCATAAGCAAGACGTCCCTCTTCGACCAATTGTTAGCACAATAGGTTCTCCAACTTACGCTCTTGCGCAATATCTCAGCAAGTTGCTTCAGCCGCACTTGGGTCGCACACAGTCTTACATTAGCGATTCAACCCATTTTGTCGAAAAATTGTCAACCATCGCCCTTCAACCAACTGCTATTTTGGTGAGTTTTGATGTAGAGTCCTTGTTCACCAGAGTGCCGGTGGACTCGGTCATGTCCCTCATCAAGGATTTGTTTCCTGAGGACATTGCCCGATTATTCCACCACTGTTGTGTTCCAGTTATTTCTTGTGGGATAGTAAATTTTACGAGCAGACTGATGGTGTGACCATGGGAAGGCCACTCACGCCTGTCGTGGTAACTTTTTTCATGGAACATTTTGAAGGGGAGGCTATATATTCGGCGTCTTCCAAACCTGTGATTTGGTGGAGGTATGTGGATGATACGTTCGTGGTGAGGGAGGAGGGTTCTGAGAAACTGAACCACTTTCTGAACCACCTAAATCAGCTGCATCCTTCAATCCACTTCCCAATGGAGCTAGAGTCGGGTGGATGCTTACCTTTTTTGGATGTTCTTGTGAGGAGGAAGGCGGATGGCTCCATGGGGCACAGCGTCTACCGTAAGCCAACTCACACTAACCGTTAATTACGTGCAGACTCCCACCACCACCCAGCACAAAAACAAGGAATTATAACAACTCTAGCCAAAAGAGCGGAACGTATTTGTGAGGCATCAACTCTTCAGGAAGAGTTATATGCGTTACAAACCATGTTTAAGGGTAATGGCTATAATGAATCCACTATATATAGGTCCCTACATCCCAAAGGAGGGATAGACAACCTTCTCAGAGCTCTGACGTGAGGGGAACTGCTTACCTCCCTTATATTCACACAACCACTGACCGCCTTGCTAAGATTCTCCACAAGCACAAGATAAAAACAGTTTTCGGCACTATGACGAAAACTGGTCAACGTTTAGCATTAAACAAAGATAAATTGTCCCCAATAATACAACCTGGGGTGTATGAAGTCCCTTGTACTTGCGGAAAAGTCTATATTGGACAAACAAAACAGTCCATTGCAACTCACATCAAAGGAGCATCCGTCTAAACCAACCCGACAAATCAGCTATAGCTGAACATGCCCTGTCTTCAGGGCACGATGTATGTTTCAGGGATGCTCATGCACTTTCCCTTGTTAAGCACAACTGGTCTAGAATTATAAGGGAGGCAGTTGAAATTCGTAAAAATCCCAATAATTTTAACAGAGACACTGGATATCAGCTAAGTGACACTTGGCTACGAGTTATTAAGGATCTAGGAAGATAGTTCCTCTCAGTCTCTCTGTTCTTCACCTATTTCAATTTTCGCCGTTGTCTGTATGACGTTAGGTAGCGTCCAGATACACTTCCCTTTTGTTTATGTTTCCTTATATCCATCTAACCCTCCCCCCTCCCCGTTTCTTTTGGACATCCTCATTCTTCGAGGAGTCTCTATATTTTCACCCCGCCCCCTTTACCTTCTCCTTACTTGCTACTCTGTCCGCCGTTCTACCATGGTCCATATAGTAATTTCTGGCGGCTGGTCTCTGGTGACGAACAGAGGAATTTATCTATATTTTTTGTAATTTTTGTAATCTCATTGATATACTTTCTTTGGCCACATTGTTTGATTTCCATTGAAAAAGGGGGCAAGGTTTCAACGAAACGTATGGTTCTAATCTAAATACACACGGCATTAGCCCAAAAAACATGAATTATTTATGCGTGGAATATTTATTATGATCAACGTAAGGCTCATGTATTTACAACAATAGCATGTGACCTTGTAGGTAAAGGAGGTTCTCAATTGACCACTGAAGAATCACACAGGTTTCATCTCATAACCATTAACATGTTGAGATTACTGTGGCAGCTCACAGTTCTCAAGTATTTTGAAGCTGCCGGTAAGGGAACAGTTACAAGATAATAGGAATTAAGCTTCTTTTTTTCATCCTTAAAGGCTGCCCCTTCCAAAAGCCATACAAGTACAGGATTCAAATAAAAATGGTTGTAAAGGAGAAAACTTACTAGTTACCGGAATCACCCCTGTAGATGTGGTTGAACATTGTGTGACAAGAAACTTTTCCCAGCATTGACTGAATCACAGAGAACCCTGAGACCTAAACTTGGAAATAGAGTGGGGGTGGTTGGATGAACTATGTCCATTGAGACTACTGGTATTTGGGAAAAATGCACACGAGCACAGTAATGGCTGGGGAGTGGAGGTGAATGGAAGCAAAATAGTATAGATGGAAATGCTAAATAAAACAAGTTCTCAATAAAGATAAATTTTTGTTTTCTTGACTAACCTTTTGTATAAGTATAAGCCATTTAAATGTGCATGTATCTAAAATTACACAACGGACTATTTAGAAGTAGCTATGGGCCTAAAATTGTGGTGCATGTTCACCAACATAGGGTCTAAATAATGTGAAGGGTGTGTCACATGGCCTATGATAGTTCTTCTACAGGATATCTAATAGGCTACCCTTTTAAAAAAGGTAACATTAGGTACCAGTAGCCTACCACTTTCGAAAACAAAAAAAAATAACGTAGATAAAATAGAGCCATTTAATACTACTATTACCGTACCGTATGTAACTTATTTGGTACCAGTATAATCACTGGTGGTGTGATGATAGAATCTTCTCTCGCAATGCACTTAATCTCTTTATGGGGTGCACCAATAAATTGTTATAAAATGTGAAAACGCATTATGTCCGTATAGCCTGTGGGCCTAATAACACTCGACTTGTACTGGCACAGAACAACAGAGTGTACAGGTGACCTAATTATTATAAAATGTTACAAACCGGTCATGTTTTTTATATTTATCTAAAACGGAACAAAAATAGTTTTCACGTGTGAGTAAGAGACAATTTTCAGGTCAAGGGCATTCTTCCTTCTCAATAAAACCGAAAATCTCTATCTTAGGCCTACACAAATTAAGCCTAGCCCAGAAAATAATATTATCTTCGTAACCTAATGTACAAGCTTTATTTCATATTTTTCTAATAAATACAGCCTAGAACTGGAATCTATGGGCTAAAATGTTTCACGGACAGCAGCTGTTGCTTATGGTGTTGTCTTCACCTACAATAGGTTCCAAGGTGCCAGTACAGTGAACCCGCATTATGAACACAATAACATCAGGAACTGCTCACTGCTTAAATAAGAGATATTTATATAAGAGGAAATATAGAACCTATGATCACCTGTATTTCAAGTTCTGATTTCACTGCCCAGCTTTTATCTTCGTACTTATCACCAGACTCATCCAGAAGATTATAAGAGGGTGACAGGTCAATTGATTCCTAGAAAGAATTATACAAGTATGAGACAACGTAAAACATGCAGACAGAATAATTGTAGTAAGTTATGTGTAACAATAATATATCAAACATCGTTGTTAGCCTCCTATTTGGTTGCGAGTATTAAGTCACTAAGCCTTGCTTGTCATGAACACCACTAAGATTGCTATGTTACACGATATACATAATAAATACAACTTACAATATTAGGCAATTCATCAGTTTGAGACGGCCATTCTGGCTCAGTCTTAATGAGTGGTTGTTGCTCCATAATGTGCAGCAAACTAGAACACAAGAAGTGTATTTAAGGATTATAAGAGGCCATACTTACACTAATACGCCAAATCATTATCATTATCAAATGATGTAATTTCAGAACTCACAATGAGAATATATCCCTTCGTGTGCACAGTGAGAAGAAAAGGTTAACGGTAAAACTTATTCGACCAAGGCGCTCGACCTAATACGATATCAGTTAGGGCATAATATCAAGTAAATATAGAATGAGGAATTACAGACTGTGCCAACCACTGAAATGAAGCGTTCTTTATTGGCTTCACACAAACCTGAGCAAGCTATGATGGGGCAGACTTATGGGGGCTGATACACCTGGAAATATGATTTTTTTTCATTTTTTGTTTTTGATCTCGAATGAAAGAATAACCATTTCTTTGTCTAAATCTGAAATTATATAGCGAAATTTCCAATTTTGACCGAGATATTACGATTTAAATCCATGCATGTACTGAACTGTCAGCTGAGTGTTATGTGTACAGTAAGTGGAATTGCATATACAATGTTTAGAGACATTTTCCCAAAAGTTTAATTTTTTCACACAAAAAACATAATGACTCAAGAACTAATGGTCCAAAATGCATGAAATTTGGAATTCCGCTTGTTGGAACTAAGTTATAGAGGATGAACCTCAATTATTGAGTTCGTTTGCGAAATATGCTCAGTGCATCTAAAACACCATTTGAAATTATTCATTTTTTTCAATATTCAAATCAAATACCTATAAAAGGGAACTAATTCTTCCACTAAGTTCATAGAGGTCTATCCTGAGTAATTTAGTGTTGTCTTTAACCCGCCATCGGTAGCGTTGTCCTCACTTACGCGAGAGGTAGCGTGTATAGGCGCTCCCTAACATCAGCTTGGTATATGATTTAGTGCTTATATGGGCTCTTCTTGACATTTAGAATAAAATATACTAGTCTTTAGTCATTTATTAATATATCTAGGTTAGTATATACTTACATAATTGTATATATTCACAATACGGTAGTTTTATTACCTAAAAATTAACTACTACAATTTTGAGTCCTATATTATTTTCGTTCTCTTAGAAGGTAATTATAATTTTATTTTATTAGACTCGTTTTATGTTACCTCATTATATACACATAAATCTACATAAACTTTACTAAATATTATAAAAAGGAACAAAAAAAACTAAACAACAAATTTGATCATGATTTGTAAACCACATTATTTTCTATCATTGTCCTGTTAACTCATTTCACTATCTAAATACCGGTTGAGTTTGCCGTGGTTGTTACGGCGTGGCTGCAGGCAGTCGCTCACATCCGGGAAGCGAGGAGGTTCGAATCCTCCCGCCGGCTACCTTGAAGATGGTTTTCTGTGGTTTCCCATCTTCCTTCCAGGCAAATGCCGGGGTTGGTCGCTAACTATAGGCCACAGCCGATACCTTCCAACTCCTAGTCCTTACACTCACACTTTCCTTCCCCAAACAACACTCCACACGCGACGGTACTTGTAGCTCACCCCATGGGTGTCCGCTAGAAGCAGCTACTAACTCTGGCGAGCCGAACACTCCCGGCACAAAAGCCATATGCTAAAAAAAACTATCTGAATCGTCGGATTGCTCAGTATCAGCTTGATGCATGGCATGTTCACTAGGAGCATTACATAGACAGTCAGAAGCACAGCCTTGGTCGTCAACATCTGTAAATACGTCGTCCTCTTCTTCAATCCAGCTCAAAAGAACAGATTCACTAGGCCTATTAGCCTTTAAAACATCACTTTGACACTTCTCCCAAAAATGTTACACCAGTACGGAAAGTGCAAAAATGTAACGCCAAAGGTATCGAGGCTAAAAGCCACCTAACACTGCCTGTGACGCGACCGGTACGCACTTCCCACACGTGACACGTGTGCGTGAATCATCGCATTACAAAGCAAAAATGTGACTCATATACTCATTTGAGAATACGTAGAGTTTGAAAAGGTTGAGTCTTAAAACAAAAAACCTTTCTCAATAAGGAATGTTTTTGTTAGGAGCAACCTAACAACGATACCGATGGCGGGTTAAGGAAAAAAATTGTTTATGCCAATCACATGGATAGTTTTCAAGAAATTATGTTTTTTGTAACATTCAAAAAATATTTTTTAAATATTTTAATATGCTAATTTTATTAGGCTACACTTGTACATACTGAATTTTAAAACTTTACACATCAAATGAAAGCCCAGCATTTGTACTAAAAGTGTACTAAGTTTAATTCAAATCACTGTTATGGTTCTGTAGATATAGAGTAATTTACAAAATGCATGCAATCCAGGTGTATCAGCCCCCTTAATAACTTTACAAACCTATCAACGTCACACGACGAATAGGCTTAGTAATTAACAGTAACTGGATACAATATGTTTCAGAAAATACAAGACAATACTTCCGGCTCGTGTTACAAGAAACCCACTTCAAACCAAATACAACATATCTCCCTCATTGAACCAACATTCAACGGGAGGGAATGGAGGATGTATTTTATCCTTACCAACTTATAAATACTATCACGGGGTAACCTGTATAATTGTCTCCTTAAAGAAGTCTCTAGTTACACATTTAAAGCTGTGTATCCTCGGAAATCAAATATCGTAAATTAATCAACACAAGGCTCGAACATGTGCAAGCAGAACTCAGGTTGAAAGAAGCATCTTCATTACGGTATGAAAGTTTGTCCCGTCTGTAATGAGAACTTCAAATATCCCTTCATGGAACTCAAGAATTCTCAGATCTTAAGATTCTGCCGCTAGTTAGGCCTCCTTGGAAGACACAATTTGACGATATTGCTAGCAACCTCGCTCCGCTGATGAATAACAAACAGCCTGTGCACGGTGTAAGGGAAACTGTGTGACTACCGTAGGGATGTATTTTTAACTCAAATCAGATTATTAATATTATATATTCGTATGCCCTGGTGACAAACTACAAAACTTAATGAAATAAATAGACATTGCACCAAGAGCCTAAAGTAAGCCTACATTTATCACAATCATAAAACTATCCAACATATATTTTCCTCTTTGCCACTGTCTGGCGATATTGGTTATCGTGTTGGCTGCTTGGACAAACTGTTTCACTCAGTTCAATCGTGTCCCTCCTCTCCACTAAGTTTCCATCTAATTTGGGTGAAATGGCAGAATTATAATTTCCTTCTTTACAGCCTACTGTTTCAATTCATAGAGAAGCTGCATCGTCCAGCATCGCTTGTATTTTATCTCACGTGGCAAGTTATACTGCAGCCAAGTCGGATAAAACCACTCGGTGCCTTTTGAGCCATTTATTCTCACTAAGCAGCTATGAATATGCTGAACTGTTGATTTTTATTGTTTCTTACTTCTCCCTTATTGCCACTTAAATACCACAGTAAAACTTTATCCCTTAATTGGCATCTTCATTCCCGGAAACTCCCAATTAAACCTTCGTGCCCCAATTACCTTGCCCTTGTCTTTATTTCCCCTTACGGACAGCAATTTGGAACATGGAATATAAGCAGGGGCGGCCCTATGGGAGGGGGCGCAGAAAATCCAATGATTGCATGCGCAAAAAAATTAAAAAATAAATAAAACATTCACCAGATTGCTATTTAACCCTACCCGCAAAAATGAATTCTATATATCAATGAGCTGGGGTGTGTTTAGACATATATTAACGAGTTGAAACCAATATCTATCTACTTGTATAGTTGCGCCTCTTTCGCCGACCACCCGCCCTTGTCTTGGCATTCGTTGTCAAGCTTGTGCATGTGGGTTGTGATTTATGTCGGTGTGACATTGAAACTTCGTTGTTGAAACGTTGCTATTTTTGAATCATGTAATCTCTGAGTATTTATACTAAATGTCTGTGGCGTAGCCAGGGGGGGGGGGGAGCGAGCAGAGCCCCCCCCCCTCCCCCCCCTCCCCCCCCCCAAATAATCCAGAAATCGGGGTATGCATGAGCCTTTATATTTTCCAACGGCTCGAATAAATTTAGAACCTACAACGAAATGTTAAATACCGTACAGTAAATGCAATGACAAAGAATGTACTAACACTCTCAGCACGACCAGACATCATTTTCCGTGCCTGCACTGCTTGAAAGAGCTGAAATAACAGGGTAGCAAATAGGATTGTGACGAGAGGGGATTTTCCAAGTAGACCTACAGTAAGGGCCTCAGTACTGGCGATACAACCAGGTGATTGAGACAAAAGTCTGCCAAGAGATTAGGATTGCCAATTAGCAAAAGACCTCTCTGCAGGGGGCCAGTTATAGCTTGTCTGCTTACACTCTCTTGTCAGCTCTTAATTACCATTTCCTAGAAATAGCAGTGTTCAATAAAGGCTACAATACTGACGCTGCGTGGTTGATTGTCGCCATTGTCAGGATTTACGGCGGTTTTGTGTCTCTACGAGAGGCGATAAACATTCAGTTTGTGGTAGTGTTGAGGAAGAATCGCAAGTTTTTTGATAGTTGCTCTTTTCTTTTTGTCACATTAGCGAGTGTTTAAAAATGGACTGCTTTGTCATAAAGAAGCCAAAAATGGATAAATCTTTCGTAAGTTAATGCAAGTTTTTATTGTTATGTGTAGCAAATTGAGGGCTGCATTTCATTATATAGGTACAGCTTTTAAAAATAATTTTCTCTGCACGAGAAAGACGCATTGCTCACTGATAGAATGTAAAGTTATTCGATTTGTTTTAAAAGGTTCGTATTAAATTATTATTATTATTATTATTATTTAAAGTGTATTAGAGCTTCCGTGGCATAGGCGGCAGCACGCCGGCTTCTCACCGCTGGGTCCGTGGTTCAAATCCCGGTCACTCCATGTGAGATTTGTACTGAACAAAGCGGAGGCAGACAGGTTTTTCTCCGGGTGCTCCGGTTTTCCCGGTCACAATTTCATTCCAGCAACACTCTCCACTAACATTTCATTTAATCATTGCTCCAGGGGAGTGCGACAGGTTTCGGCAGCCCGCACAGATCATATCCTCGCCGCTAGAAGGAGGGCTTCATTCATTCCATTCCCTGACCCGGTCGGTCGACTGCGGGTCGACTGGAAGCAGGGCTTGGAGTGTCTGCTGCCACATAATGCAGTTAAGAATGATTTTGGTGACATTGGGAATGCGATTGAATTTTACAAAAGTGATCTTCAAACCACAAACAAAGACATTCTGGAGGCAGAGGGGCGTTTGTGGAAGCTGAACTGCAGAATCTCAACAGAAAGTCAACCAAAGACTGTGATTGAAGTTCTCAGAACAATCGACAAGACCTCCTTTCCAAACATTGCTACACTCCTTACAATCCTGGCTGTTATTCCAGTAACTACAGCCTCTGTAGAGAGAAGCTTCTTCACGCTGAAGAGGCTAAATACATACTTGAGAAGTAAAACTACTGAGGAAAGGCTGACGGCTCTTGCACTCATGGCAGTTCATAGACACATCATTGTGGATATTGGTGAGATTGTCAAACATTATGGACATAGTGCTCCAAGACTGACACTTTCTTAAGGGTACAGTAAACTGCCCTTTCTTTAACCCTTTATAAGGCAAAACTATGTGTTATTGTTATGTGTTTTTACATTTTAATTTATGTTATTTATTATTATTAATAATAATGTTATTTTTGTTTCTCTCATTTTCTTGTTGATATATTTATTTTTAATTTACAATTTATGTTCTTATAGATTCAATGTTGATATTTTATTGAATTAATTAATTAACTAATTTCGAAAAAGATGGTATATTGGCTTTCACGGCCGGTGAATTAAGACTCAGCAATTCTTCTAGGTTTGTGCCGTGTCTTGTGTGGGGTTTCGCCTAGGACACCAAGCTGGCTCATCGGCGGGCTCTTGGTGTCCACGCCTGGACCCCCACAGGAGTAACGAACTGCGCGCTACCTCCCTTTATATAGAAAGCAACTGCACTACTTGACTGCGAGAATTAAAAGTTCAAGCAGCCTGAACCTCCCTATGAAGGCTTCCAAAAAGATGGTATATTGGCTTTCATGGCCGGTGAATTCTTCTAGGTTTGTGCCGTGTCTTGTTTGGAGTTTCGCCTGCTTGAACTTTTAGTTCCCGCAGTCAAGTAGTGCAGTTGCACTCTTTATAAAGGGAGGTAGCTCGCAGTTCGTTACTCCTGTGGGGGTCCAGGCGTGGACACCAAGAGCCCGCCGATGAGCCAGCTTGGTGCCCTAGGCGAAACCCCACACAAGACACGACACAAACCTAGAAGAATTGCTGAGTTTTTACTAATTTCGAATTCATTTTTACAATTATTTTCATAATACTTTTATAGTTATGTTTATTATTTTGATTTTTATATTTCTTTTATAATTGTAATTTTATTTTTATGATTTTCATTTCTGTATTTATATTTTATTTTTGCTCTTCAATTGTTAATGTTTTTAGTTTAAGTTTTATCCAACACATTACATCAAGTGGATACGTAACTTACATAATATTTGCTTTTTAGAAATACTAGCACTCCAACATGAAAATTCTCCAAAATTTGGCTTAAAGATTCAACTATCAACATCTTTGAAAGGATAAACTGTCCTTATGAGAGGTGGCTAATATAGAGACCACTATCCCATAAAGGGTTAACAATTTACTGGCTGGTACCTATATGTATATTTCCTCACTATATTATTAGTATAAGATGTCAACTTGCTCATAGCTTATCAATGTCACATAAGCTAAACATTATTAAAGTTAACAATATTATACCGCCATTCTTTATTCTAGACAAGAATATTAGACTGCAATAGTTCCAAGATTACACTAACAGTTCACTCTCGCATTGATTCAACTTATAATCAGAAAAATATATTAACCTCTGCAGTAATAGATGAGGACGTAATGCCCCCCCGAAACTAAAATCCTGGCTACGCCACTGCTAAATGTAATGTAAGATATGATGTTAGAAACAACGTCAGGTGGGTCATATTTTGTTTGCGTGGATAATAATCATACCTAAGCGCGACTTACATCAGTAGTGGTTTTGTGGGGGTTCACGGCCCTCCACCTCCACACCCTCCACACAAGATGGCGGCAGCCCGATAACTCCCGAACCCGTGGTTGGATATTAACAAATGAGGTGTTGTTGAACTCGGGCTAACACCCCCTTTCCAATGGACAACATATCTCCACCCTAAAATAAAACCTACCCCTACTAGGGGGTGAAATTGTAATTTTTTAGAGAATCTCTCTTTCCAATTGCAACATGTGAGAGTTTGAATGCCGATATGGAATGTAACGTTGTTCTACATAAAGTGCATGTGTTCGGTGAATAGCCACTATGAATTAACATGCTTGTTTTTGTTTTTACGCATGTCCACTCATGGCTTTTGTAAGAGGGTGGGGGAGCGGATCCCTGTGGATGGGTTATTGTTGACGGGTCATTGTTGGCGGGGTCATTGTTGTCGGGTCATTGTGGTCGAGTCCTTGTGGACAAGTCCTTGTTGACAGGTCCTTGTGGACAAGTCCTTGTGGACAGGTCCTTGTGGACAGGTCCTTGTGGTCGAGTCCTTGTGGACGAGTCCTTGTCCCTTTGGACTGATCCCTTTGGACGGGTCCCTTTGGCCTGGTTCCTACGGACTAGCCCATGAATTTATTTAAATTATGTCAAAGGGCCTAACTACATTTGTGTGTGTTGAATTGACGTTGTTCACTAATCCCCCACTACTATAATGGGATAACGATATGAAAGGAAAGTGACGAAATACATGTGAACACGTGTGAAATGACCTTATTACCGTCCTCCTTGTGAAACAAGTCACATCCTGTTTTGCTTCATACGTGAGAAAATGTGTGTTCATGTGTGTAATATGATCTAACACACAGGTGTTCACCTGTACACGCGCACGATAAGAGCTAACAAGTCACAACCTGTTTTGACAGTGGTGGGAGGTAAGAGAGAACACAGGTGAAGAGAGAAAGAAATATGTATTGCTCATAATACATGTATAGCTGAGGACTGTACTTAGGACTGTAGGTTAAGTACAACATGAGTAAATAAATAAATACAAGACACACAGGTTCACACAACATGTAATTTATTAATCCAAGAATTAAAGGCTGAGCTAAATCCTAACCATTTTACATATAGTTTATTTCCTTTTTGTTTCAACACTTTTTCCACAAGGTAATGTTTAGGAAACGCTGTCTTTTGAAGTTCTTGAAGATAAAACCTGCCTTTTATGGGTTGATGGTTGAGGTCCTCAAGTAAATAGGTGACTGGACTGTTCAGGTTGACTTGACGAATTCGAAATAGTTCAGTCCCCCAATTTGGTGTGTAGCCCTTGTCGAAGACGGACTTGAATTTGCTCACACGAACATGGTCCCCAATGTTAAGGCGATGACGTTTAGGGTCTGCTGTTTTTATGGGGTTAAACAGTTTATCCAGTTGTGGAATATTTTTAGTTACAAGTCGTGGCTTGGTCCCAATGGTTCTGTGTTTGGTGTCGTTGTAACGTGACACTAGCTCAGGTAACAAGTCCAACCAGCGATAAGTGCCCTGAGCGGTAAATGCTTTCCACATATGGGTTTTCAATGTTCGGTTGAACCGCTCGACCACGCTGGCTTTGAGATTGCTGTACGTGGTGTAATGGTGAATATCCTTAGATTTGAGAAAACTGGAGAAATCCTTGTTGAAAAATTATTTTCCCTGGTCGGTTTGTAGCAGCTGAGGTTGACGTTTGGAGTGTTGAATAATATGTTGAAAGGCTTTGGTAACTAGTGGACTAGACTTTCGACGCACAGGTTCAACAAACGCCATTTTTGAATAAACATCAATGACCGTCAACATATAGCGTACACCATCGTTAACGCTAGCATAGGGAATCATTTCAACCAAGTCTGCTTGCCAAAGTTCATCCACACCCTTTGAAATCACCTTGAGTCGCTGATAGTGACGTCTAGCTGGACGATGTAACTCGTGAGCAATACCCATTTTAATGGGTGAGGGCTTAAACAATAATTTTGGCATTTCGAAGTTCTTCCTCAATTTCTTGAATTTCCCAATCGTGACCAGTATGGCCGGTTTGACGTGAAGCATGCAACAGCTGTAGTCGCTGGACGAGTTTATTTGGATTGTGCCAGTAGGTAACATCCACAAGGGTTTTTAATAGTTTAAATGTCACTCCTGAAGCGGACACTTTACGACGACCACTTTGACTAGTGGGGAACATTTTTGCAATGATGGTTTTATATTTTTGAGATATATTAGCATTCACTTGTTGAGTGGGATCATACTGTCTTTTGTGTGCATGGGTGTCCAATAAAATGGATTTATATTTACTAAGGTCCTCTGACGTATAAACTTGAGATGAGGGAGTCCGAGAGAATAGTAGCTTTAACAGTCCTGGTGTTAATTTATAGTTGATCTTTTTAATGACAGCTTTAGTACGGCTAAATTTAATCGATGAATCACCAATTTTAAAACTATCATCCTTATAGCGAACACCATACGTGGTATCTGTGTTTCCAACAAATAGATTGGTGAAATAGGGTTCCAGTGTTGATCCATAATATTTTATTAAAATGTTTTTCAGTTGAGATTTATGTTGAGGGCTGACCAAGAGTTGTGAAAATGGAGACGATTTGGAAGGGCAAGGGGTTTCGACCATGGCCAAGGATTTCCTTTTTTTAAAAACTCTGCAAGGGGTGATGCCTTTTTTTGAGGCGTAAACACTTGTTCCTCATTATCCTCAACTTCGCTAACACTTGTTAAATCTTCCTGTTCCTCTTCCTCTTCCTCAGGGTCCTCGTGGTGCGTCTGAGTGGCTTGTGAAACGGTAGGTAGCGTTTCAGATGGCTTGAAAGAGGGTTTCAATATGGCTTTTAGCGGAGGTGCTAAATGTTGTTGAATAAACAAAGCATGATCCGCACGCGATCGTTTCAATTGACGAAACTTTTGGCGAATAGTATTTTTGCTCTAATAATATGCTTTTTCAATTGACTCTCTGCTAACGCCATGATGTCGTGACAAATGACTTGAGAGGGAATGATACAGTGCCTTAAATAGCAATAAAATGATCAAACCCTAAGCGATACCGCCCTTGGTTGAGTTCACTTTGTTTGTCAATCACTAAACAGGCATGACGTTGTGTGTTCCAGCACTTGCCACACAATTCTGTAAACATTTGAAAGGTCATATCCGGATTCACATGTTCATTATAAATGTAACGACTGTTCCTCTCGTCCTGGCGAAATAAAACAATGACATTGGCATTGTCACGAATCAACTGTTTGGACATTTTAGAATACGTTTGTCCAAGATAGAAGCAATCGATATGTTTGTGTCGACCCATGCTGAAATAGCTTTGAATGATACCTTGTCGTTCAGTGGATACATCATCGAAAATCATGAGTGAATCAGGCTTTACCTCATCCGGTGAAATAACATTTTCTTGCGTGGAAAATGTAAAATACCCCATATTCTCATTTTTTAATCCAGACATGACTTGATCCAGGAACACGTAGAGGGGTTGGTAGAGAGATTTTGCGAAAATATAAATATTTTGAAAACACAGACCATTGGGCGCTGTAATAAGTGTCAGCAAAAGATTGGTCTTTCCACAGCCGGAAGGTCCCACAATGATGCAGCGAATGGAAGATGGAAACAGTGAACCATGGCGTTGTTCACGTGATGTGGGGCAGAGATGGGAAACCATGTCCCTCACGGGGAATGACTCTTGCTGCTTAATTGGCTTCATTTCAACTAAGGCTTAGAGAGGCTAGCAGGCTGTCTATATACATCGCACCGAGCTTTGTCATAGAAACAGTAGACTCGTACTACAGGTTGACGATGGATGTCTTTGGACGTGCGTTGATGGTCAAAGCTAGGTCTGTTCCCATACATGATCCTAAACAAGAAACAGATCCTGCTAATAAACACTATGTGAATAGGTCAGTAGTGCCACGCACAAAACAAGGAGATTATGACTTTAAAGGAAAGCGGTTAACTCATGTAAAACATCCTCAAGTGTCTACAGACGTTACTACAAAAAAGTATGTGGATAACAAGGTGTATGAGTTTTATGATAAAGTGCCTCAGCTTACGGTGGATGGCTATAGCGCTAATCATCACCGCATTATTCACGTGGAAAACCCACAAGAAGATAATGATGTCTGTACCAAGCGATACGTGACCTATGAAATGAAAAGGCTTTATAAATTTATCCCATCTGTATTTTTAGTGCATCTGACAAATGTAAAACCTGTGAATGAGAGAAATCATATACCGCTAGTTCCTGACCAGCACTTGACTTATGTGCTTGCTTCGGGTTTAAGCCACTATCGACTACACTATAATGGAACCATTCACATCAAATATGCCATACCTGATGAGAACCATTTACAAATAGAGATAAATGGTCATAGCATGTTGGTCCATAACCATGAAATGGTCAATGCAGGAGACGAATTATCCTTTCATCTCATGTTGACATGGAATGAAAAGCAAGCTGGAAAAACCATAAACGATTTCCCACTTTATGTAGAATTGGAATATACAGCCATGAAATAACAATCTGACGTTAGTTGTGACTTAAACTTTCTTGTGTAAGGTTGTTGGTCATCATCATCATGGTGAAACAAAGATATGTGGTGAGAAAGACTAAAAATATGAGCCTGTCCTTGGCAAAGCCTGGGCTTATGACATTCGTGGACAAGCCCTTGCGAAAGAAAAAAAGAAAAAATAATGTGTTGACCATAAGGAAAGCTCTTCGTGTAGCACAGAGACATGTTATTCCAAAACGTCAGCGACAGGGTTCAAAACAAGGACGAGTGATTCCCGTCCCTAAACGAGCGGGATTTTTACCTGCATTATTTGCTGGTCTGGCTGCTCTGGGTTCACTTTTAGGCGGTGCCAGTGCAGTGGCAAAAACTATTAAAGCCGCGCAACAGGGCAGGCAACAACTCAAAGAAAGTCAGCGACACAATGAAACAATGGAGGCCATTGCTATGGGGGCTAGAAATGTCAATTTGAAGCCAGCCTTTTATCAACAAGGATTTGGAATTTCACCTTTTCGAAATAAAAAAAACATCTTTAACCTCAGCCATAGCAAGACATGCCCTGACGCATCAGCAAGTGGAAAGCTATGCTAAACAACTGAAGCTTTCTCATTTTCGAGGTGTGTTTATGCGAAACCAATTACCCTCACGACCCTGGAAACATGAATGTGCTGTTGTCAATTTGGATGATCACCGAGGACCTGGAACACATTATGTAGCTTATGTCAAAGAGGGATCTACTGTATGGTACTTTGACAGTTTTGGGAATTTGCCCCCGCCCATGGAACTAGTGGCCTATTTTGGAAACAGGATCAAGATATATTATAATGTGAAACGTGAGCAAACGTTTAACAGCCAACAGTGTGGACGTTATGTTTAATTTTTTTATATAAAACGCAACATAAGCAAAAACGTCAACAGTATGTCGGTGGAAAGTAAGACGTTTACACTGCATGGGCGTGGACCTGAAGTGAGCCTAGACTTTTACCCACCTATCGAATTGAGTGAAAAACCTTATGGTTTAGGACTTGTTTCTCTTGAAACATACAATCGAATGTACAACATACGTGAAAATGTGAACAACAAGTTTTACTATGATGATTGTGTGCTCACCCTGAACTCTGGTGGATACACGATAGATGACATTTATGAACACATTTATGTGGTGTTGATCAATGAATATGGTTTAAAGTCATTTCTCGATGGAACGCGCAAGTTTGAACTTGTAGAAAATACCAACACTCATCACTGCAGTATTTTTTCTACATTCAAAATTGACTTTAAAACTCACCCCGATTCCATTGGTCCATTACTAGGATTTAAACCACGTGTGTTGGAGCCCAACAAAAAACATGAATCAGACCATGAAGTGAAATTCATTGAGGACCATCATGTGTCGGTGACGTGTAATATTATTAGTCAAGTGTACACCAATCAAGAACCATTGCATTCGCTTTATGACTTTATTGTAACATCGCCAAATGGTTATATTATTCGTGAAAACCCTCCAGTGGTGCTTTTTCATTCTGTGGCTGTCGATGGTATAAGTAATATAACATTGAGACTGATCAATAGAGAGCAACAACTCATTGATCTAGATTCTACCACACCAGTGACTTACAAGTTGGTGCTAAAACCACTATGAAGTTTGTATATAAAGCAACAGCACCGTCTAGGAATGGTGTTAGTTGTTTACCACGTGAATACACGTTAACATCTCAGAACAAGCAGATTTTACAGCATTTGGGTTACCACATTAACCCCCGCGATGAATTCTATCCTAGAGGTAGCAAACCACATCGAGGAGCAACCAGGAGTGGTAAGAATTGATCTGCATTCATATCAAGCTCAAACACCTGGACTCAATAACAATGATGAAATTCAATTTGTTATCAACAACCAAGATATTTACACTCTACCGCATGAAAGTGTTATTCAGATTGAAGGTCGGCTCACCAAAGTCGATGGCTCTACACCCACTACATCCAAGTTAGCCAACCATGCTTTCGCCTTTCTGTTTTCTGAAGTGCGTTATGTGATTAACGATATCGTAGTGGATAGCACTCGAAATGTGGGTATTTCCAGTGTCATGAAACTATATCCCTCTTATAGTGAGGAAGAATCTAAAACACTTTGCATGGCGGGTTGGTGCCCTGACTCGACCAATGACTGGATGGTACACACCGATGGCACCTTTACTGGATATTTACCTCTTAAACTGATTTTAGGCTTTGCTGAAGATCACCAGCGCATTGTGGTCAACGCAAGGCAAGTGCTTAATCTGGTGAGAGACAGGAGTGATAATAATGCACTCAAGGGAGTCGACAATGCCCCCATTGATTCAAAAATTCAACTACAACGCTTGCTATGGAAAGTGCCTCATGTGACCCTTAACGATAGCAAAATACTGGACATACTTAAAATGGTAAAGAGAGATATACCTCTACCCATGGAATTTAGAAGCTGGGCACTCCATGAGTACCCGTTATTGCCTACCACCAACACACATAGTTGGTCTATAAAAACAGTCCGCTATACAGAGAGACCTCTCTACATGATTGTGGGTTTTCAAACAAATCGCAAGTATCAACAAACCAAAGATGCCACGCAATTTGATCACCTGCAATTGAGAAATGCACGTCTTTTCCTCAACGGTGCTGTATTTCCCTATGAAGGGTTGGATTTAGATTTTTCAAAAAATAAGTTCGCCCCCCTGTACGACTTGTTTTCTAAATTTAGATGGTCGTATTTTCAAAAAGAGAATTGACCAATGTTGTCACCCCAAGCTTTTAAGACAAGGGCACCACTGATTGTCTTTGACTGTTCCTACTTGGAAGAGTCTGTCAAACCATCCAATATTGACATTCGACTCGATTTTGAAACGCATGACAATGTTCCAGCCAATACCACAGCCTACTGTTTGATTATTCATCACAAACAAGTCAACTATTATCCACTGTCCAACCAAGTGACAAGTGTATAAATAGCAGGTCAACACACATCAAACCGCTCAGTCATGTCTTGCTTTCAAGCCTCGAGAGAAGTTACATCCATGAATTTAAAATCTGAGGAACAACGTTTCAAGACATTTGCCACATGGCCGGTGCCTTTTATAAACCCTCAAGCCTTAGCGGCTGCTGGATTCTACTATTTAAAAACAAGAGATGAAGTGAAATGTGTGTTTTGCCCCATCATCTTAGACCAATGGCAAGAGAGCGATGAACCCATGCAGGAACATCAGCGCTGGTCACCTGCCTGCCCCACCTGTGCAGAATGGAGGTGGGTAATATACCCTGTCATTCAAGTTACCCCTCACTCATGCCTCTGAGTGATGAAAAAAGTTATGATACGTGTGGACTTTATGGTGCCGGCAGTGCTTCAGTGAGCAGCTCACAGTTAAAAACATCCAGTTTAGAGACATTGGGATATCATCGGTGTTATGGACACTATAAACACAAAAGGCTTTTTTGTTGTATGAGATGGTACCGCCTCTATCCTAGAATGAAAAAAGAATGTAAAACTTGTTATGCTAATAAAATAATGAAATAAAAAAAATTGGTTGTTGTTGTTATATTATTATTTCTTATGCCCCCCCCCCCCTGTCATATCCTAACCTCTATAGTGACTACTCGATGTTTTTCTTTTCTTTTACTTGAATGGATTGTAAGTAAATGACATGGGTACACCTTACTGAACAATTGTCAGTCTGTGATCAGTTGGACTTGATCCAGACAAGAGTGAACATGTTGCGTACACTGATTGTCGACTGTCAAGGGTTTAAAATTGGAGATAACAAATTTATATTTAAAGAAGTGGCCATCATCGATTGTTCCACTTTTTGGATATCACAAGCTACTCATTTGGTGTTTAAACCACCTTATGCGTTTGATTTGTTGTGTGATAAAGACCGTAAACAAACCCAGTGGATTGAAACTCATATGCAACTAGACTGGAAGCAAGGAACCATTTCATATAAGCACCTGGACATGGTCATGAAAGCCCACTTATCTTCTGCCCATGTAATATTTGTGAAAGGTAGTGAAAAACGTCAATGGCTACAACCATTTTTAGCGTCTTACTGTCAATGTATCGATTTAATGGACATGGGCTGTCCATCGCTGCAAACACTCATGGATCGCTGCCCCTGTGACAATATTACCCATAAAGCCTTGGCACAGGTGTGGCAATTGTTTCATTGGCTATCCACCAATGCCTGCTGGGAGTTGTTAAATAAAATTAAAACTAAAGCTTTACCTGTGGATGAAACCAGTGAGATTTCTACAAGCGACGTGTAAACATCAACGTGATACAATGGAGAAAGGGGATGCTACCGATAAAGCGATTGGAAAGTTCTTTGTGTGTAAAAAGAAACTAGACAGTTTTACTAAAGAAGAATTATTGGCTCTTCCAAAATCATTCATTTATTATGTCGCAGCAAATGCAGTGAAAGAAATCTGGCAACATGTACCAAAATCATGGACTCAAGACCCTGTGTTAAGTGAATTGCAACCATGTACGGATTATGATCACCATAAGCAAGTGGCTATGGCAAAAATACCCTCTATGCGACAGTGTGCTACTTGTCAGCTAGTCAAACTGTATCATGGTCATAAAAGTCAGTGTAAAGACTTTGTTTCCTCATACCACGGGTGTAATGAAGAAAAAAGCAGCAACAACAAACATCATCCACAGAGGAGGGGGAAGATCAAACCTTTTTACCATCGATGGAAAAGGACATGCCAGACCTCTACTGGCAATGGCGTCATTAACAAATTAATTCAATACTTGACTTTCGAAATCTACCTACCTGGTTTTTTATTTGTGTGGTCCTGGAACTTATCTTGCAGAACCTTTGCAGCGTGGTGATATACCTATTAATCCTTTAGATCGAGCATGCACCTTTATCACCACAGTCATCCTGCATTAAGACGTGTAGCGGATAAAGTATAGTTGAAAAGCTAAACAACTTTTGACATTCTGTGATGTCTCAGTGGGAGAGAGGTTGGCAGTCGTCATTGTGATTAGTGTTATAAAAGGAAAGTTAATAATGAGTGGACATGGACATTGAAAAGGATTGAGGAATTGGTATTTCTTTGTATTCTATTTTTGTAAAGCTCTATTTGTTGTGAAATAAAAACAAGGTTTACAAGATCACAATGTCTTTTATTTTAAAAATGGTGATAGCCATTTCATTTTTTTCACACATGAATATTTACAATTTCCACTTTACATTTTTTTTACATTCCCCTTGTTTAGTTTAAACATTCTGTACATTTTTGTTGTTGTGAAATAAAACAAGGTTTACCAGATCACAATGTCTTTTAATTCTAAAAATGGTGATAGTCATTTCTTCATTTGCATTTTTTTTCACACACATGAATATTTACAATTTCCACTTTACATTTTTTACATTCCCCTTGTTTAGTTCACACATTCTGTACATTTTTTGTGAAATATAAATAAGGTTCACTAAATCACTATATCTTTTATTTTTAAAAAATGGTGATAGCCATTTCATTTTTTCACACATGAATATTTACAATTTCCACTTTTCATTTTTACATTCCCTTGTTTAGTTTACACATTCTGTACATTTTTGTTGTTGTGAAATAAAAAACGAGGTTTATCAGATTACAATGTCTTTTTAATTTTAAAATGGTGATAGCCATTTCACTTTTTCACACATGGATATTTACAATTTCCACTTTACATTTTTTACATTCCCCTTGTTTAGTTCACACATTCAGTAAATTTTTAAAAATCTTTTTCGTAATATACAAAAGCAAACATTTTACACTAAAATGTATTACTCATCTTATTTTTACTAAACTACTGTAGCCTAACATTATACATTCTACTCACAGTTTTTACAAAAAATATTACAATATAAAACACACTACAAATATTACAATATAGTGATCATTAGACTTAAGTAAAGTAATAGTCGTCAATACGACTGTTTCCCCAAGCAAGAGTATTAAATGTGTTGGGTATAATGAATCGTTTGTTGTCTTCATTACTTAAAGCAACTTTGTTCAACAAATTGGTATGTAGCTGATGATTTTTACTTCTAAATACACACATTTTCTTATATAATACAGGTGGGTTACTACCTATACAGTTTTTATAATCACTTATATCTAACTCTTTACTAACAACATTCTTTTTCACTCCTTTTAATTTTTTTACTACTACATCATCAATTGTCATATAGCTGTATGATTTAGATTTTGTGCCTACAAAGGTGTCTATAATAACACCAGCACATTCATCCTTAAATTTCCCAAGAACCCTTTTGTTTACTAGAGGTAAATGGTAAATATTATCCTTGGGGTAGTCACTTGTATCAAACCTATTTAGCTCAGTTTTGATATCCTCGTAAAAATCATCAGTTTTAAACTCATAAATAAAAGAATCTGTGTCTGTGTAGAGTAATTTAGCATTATCAAGATAGTTTTTCTTTACATAATCATAGTGAAATTCATACATAAGTGTTTTTGATAATTCTAGAATGGTGTAACCCACATATATGGGTTTTTTGTAAGTTACTTTAAGACGATTCATTTGTATTACAACTAAATCCTCATGAATAATTGAACAGCTATGAAAGTTAGGCTTGCTTATTAAGTTGCTCGCACCATACCTTTTACCATCATTCTCCCACTTTGTTATCAGCTTTACATCAACTCGTTTATCAACATTCTCCATAGTCTTTCCAAAAACACTATTATTCATGAGTTTATAAAAATCTTTTTCAAACGCGTTTGTTGATTGCGTTCATAAATTATTGTTTAGATCAATATACGGTTTGAGCCATGCTGACTGATGAAATTGCAATACGCGATGAATTTTAGTTAATTTCAATCCATGCTGTAGACACTGTTTCAAGTTTTGATAATGTATTACATATTTACATTTATCATTTACATTAGCAATTAACATTTTTGTTCGTGATGTGATGTATGGAGATTTCATATTCTCAGGACAAAATGGTAAATCATTATGATCATCATGTAACTCTTTAGGGTACTCAAGATTTACCTCTAAAATATATCCTTTATCATCGTTATCATTAAGAGTGTCAACATGTAAGACATCAATTTCAGGTTGTGTCAGCCAGCGAAAATCTTTCAGTGGTAGATATTGACTCATAGCCCAACCATATTGGTTATTTGCATCGAGTTAGACAATATACTTTGACTCTTCACAAGGGTTGTAGCTAGGCATGTATTTATTATTCGCTTTTGAGTACCGTCCACTACATTGACTTAATCCACCTCGAATTGATGATTTCATAAAATTGATCATGTCTATATCAGTCATTAATTCTAAATTTACTTTCGTTTTTTTTTTCAACATTGAACTGAAACTTAACCCAGGAGCTGTGAAATACTGACAAGGATCAAGGTCATAAGTTTTCATACAAACATTCCGAAAATTTTCAAAAACATCTGCTAATAACAACACATCTGTCTTCAAATATATGTCTGAAAATTCTCCTAAAGTTTGAATGTGGAACTGTGCCCATACACGTTGTGCATGTAAATATTCCTGATCACTGATATGACTTGTGTTTAAGGAACTGTAAAATGCATATTTCGGTGGTAAACAACACTCCTCAAGACGTTCCACACAGTTAATATATTCATAAGGGAATATACCCTTTTGACGAATCAAATTAAAATCATCTTCTTTAGGAAAGACACGTTGAATTTCATGAAACTGGTCTGATTTTAAATTACTAGCCAGCTTATCAAGACTACTCGACATAAAGCGGAATGAATCTAAAAATCTGAGTTTAATGGTATTTTTATTGCTAGTTTTGATGTATTTTGTGAACGATATGTATTGTTCCTTATTATTTGCAATAACATCAATTTTCACATCTGAAGCTCCAAATTCTTTAACGATAAAGTGGTTATCGTATTTGCTACCGTAGTGTAGAATGACCGGAATGAATTTACTTACTCTATAATTTAAATTACATTCTTGGTGAGCCGCACCACGATATTTTCCTGTTAAATGGTCATGATCGCGAACCCTGTCTGTATATAAACATTCACCACATATAAAACAATTAGTTTCAGTTTCAAAATTCATTTGCTCTAAAGAAGTTAGTGGCTCCATTGGAATGATCGTATTTAAAATAGAGGATATACGGACGGCATCTTTCTCAAGCCTTTCCATAAAAACTTTAGGTGCATCAGGTCCTCTATAGAGCTCAAACTTATTTAAAGAGTCATCATAACTACATTGAATATAATATGCAAAGCTAAAAGGTTCATGAATGTGAGTAGTGTTGGTGAAAGGTTGGGCTGGATTCGATGAACATGTATTAAATGGTTTTAGCAAAGCCTCGAAGTCAGCATATATAACAAATGGTACTCGAAGCTGTTTCTCATAATCCTTAAATTTTAGAATGTTATTTTTAGGAGTCGGTAATACCGTACACACATGATTACACCCCCATTTTTGATGTTGAGTTAGTTGGTCCTCTTTTGTAAAATAGAGCAAACAGCCATCACACAACCACTTCTTAGATTTATGTTTTAATACTTGACTACCAACAAGTCTACTTAAATGTTTTATCCAACAATAGTGGGCATTTTCACCTTCAGTTATGTATAGTAAATTTACATGAGCATCCTTTTTTTCCTGAGTATAATATAGAGGACCAACTATACTCTTATTTTCAATTCCATAAACATTAATACTTACATTGTTCAGCTCTTCAAAACGTTGAATGTCTTTTATCGCCATAGGAAATTCCATTTCTTTTAAATCTAACACTGAGGAATAGTGAGGATAAGATGATGTTCTATACCGATGCTCCACTGCTGGATGGAGAGCTGAGGTTACAGCCCACGCAAAGCATGCGTCATCATTATTCATAACGTTTACACAAGCATTCTTACGTTTGATCCATCCTGGCAAATCAATATATGATGAAGCTCGAAGGGGGTTGTATTTATTCAGGTTGGTTTCTAAATAAAGTACTTCAACCAACGCCCAGCCTGACTCCCTTTCCTGGAACTCTTCACTCTTCACAATGATAGCACTTGAAATATTTTGATATATATCACTAATATTAGTTGATTCGCTAACAATTATGTTTTTTGTATTAAAGGATTTGATATCCGTAATTTCACCTTCGCTCCCAGTTTTTACATAGAGGCCAAAAAGTTCAAAATTCATTTTAATTGTTTTATGCTCTAATAAAACATTTTCTACTAAGCCAAACACAGCAGGTTGAACATTTTTTAAAAATGATTCAATACTTTGAGTTTTTTCTTTACTATAAAGTCTATAACTAGCAATTCGACTTTTAAATGCACTACCAATTTGTTGAATATTTCCAGAATTTCTTTCATGGCAAGTGTTATTTATATGTTGAATACTGCGTAAATGTCCATGAATGATTGAAGAAGATATATCAATATTACATACATCACAATGTGTTATTGAAGGTTCACCATTCTTTTTTCTTTTTGTTGCACAACTATTTTCACAATCTTGAGAACGTTTACGCTTTTGAGCATCACATTCATTTAAAGGTTCCGTGCTAGTTGATGGTTTTACAGATTTCAATTCTTGTTGTTCTCCATGCACTTCAACCATGTGGAATTGATATCGCTTTACAGCAGAAAAACCAAGTTCGCAAACTGAACACGAAAATGGTGCTGAACTGACATGCATTAAATTTACATGTCGTGTAAGACTATCTTGTCTGTTAAATATTGTAGCACAATGACTGCACACAAACATTTTCTGATTATGTTTTGTACTTGCATGACGTTGAAGGTTGTCAGGTCTTGAGAACTGTTTCTTACAGTCACCACACTTGAACATTATGATCACTTTCGAAATTACCTATAAAAGAAAGAAATCATCAATGTTAATAAAAGATAAAACAAAAAGTACAATATAAATAGTTTAATTATATTCCAGTCAATGGTTATAGCAGGGTATTTAAATCAATCATCTGTGAACTCCTAGCAAGTCTAACTTTATGTAGTTCTAACTGGGGGTTACTATATACCACTGTCACTGACACCTAGCAGTGAACATTAGAACTTGATAGAGTGGTAGAAACCAGCGGTCGCCAGTTAAGTGAGCTAAGTGTGGCGTCATAGCCAGTCTTAAAACAAGTCTAAACTTGTAGAACATGTCACGTGATAGAAACCAGCGATCGCTAGTTAAGTGAGTTAAGTGTGACGTCATAGCCAGTCTTAAAACAAGTCTAAATTTGTGGAACATGTCACGTGATAGAAACCAGCAATCGCCAGTTAAGTGAGCTAAGTGTGACGTCATAGCCAGTCTTAAAACAAGTTTAAACTTGTAAAACATGTCACATGACAAGGTTAAGTTAGGTAAAGTTAGGTTATGTTAGGTGAACTGAGGTTAAGTCTTTAAATATTCCCTCTGACACTGACACCTAGCAATGAACATTCAGACTTAATAGAGCGGTAATCAAAATCTAACCTACAAAATTAGCTTTACACACCATGGTCAAGTAGTTCCAACTTTTGACTGTCAAATATACCATTTTCACTGACATGTAGTGGTGAACATTGGAAAATATCACTCTAACTGTTTAAAAGTTATTAGAGGGGCACTTACCTTTTTATAATTTATCAACTGCTGTCACTGAATGAACAGATTGTAGGAATCTGGTAACCTACAGGTACCCAATTATCTGCAAACAAATAAATAAATCAATCAATCAATCAATCGATAAATACATTCCAATCAATAACTTCAACATCAATTAGTAATAAAAGACTATAATCCATTAATAATAAGTACTTACCTTGCAAAATAATTTAAAGATTTACTACCAAAACGGCTTTTTTTACAACTCTTGAGCAGTAATAGAGCACTGTTCACTCAAAGCGAGTAATAAAGTCTGACAGTAGGGAGATATATGACACCCCTCTTATATAAACTCTCATCGCTCGTGTCAGCAGTTTTTTGCAGATCATTGCAATTCCTTTCCCAATACAGTTGAGAGTCCAAAGTACACTAGGAACACCTGTGTGGTATCCAATGACTGCTGACTTTGCATGATCATCACCCATTGTCTTAATCAACATATGGGGTTTCAAATTACTGCAGCGTTAGTCATAGCAACAGCAGTGTGCGCTCTCTGGTATGTCAGCAACATGACACCGGAAGGAACACCTGTGTAATATCCAATAACTGCTAACTTTGCATGATCATCATCCATTGTCTTAATGAACACTTGCGGTTTCAAATTACTGCAGTGTTAGTAATAGCAACAGATCTGCGCGCTCTCTGTCATGTCTGTAATATGACACAGGAAATATAACAAGACGTCTTACTGCACGTGCCATCTCCTCAGTTTTAACATCTTAAGAACATGTATTATTCTCTTTCAACTACAAATGACTCGTTAGAACACATCCATCCACCAAGTTAGATCCCTTGTATGTTCACATGTATTTCGTCACTTTCCTTTCATATCGTTATCCCATTATAGTAGTGGGGGATTAGTGAACAACGTCAATTCAACACACACAAATGTAGTTAGGCCCTTTGACATAATTTAAATAAATTCATGGGCTAGTCCGTAGGAACCAGGCCAAAGGGACCCGTCCAAAGGGATCAGTCCAAAGGGACAAGGACTCGTCCACAAGGACTCGACCACAAGGACCTGTCCACAAGGACTTGTCCACAAGGACCTGTCAACAAGGACTTGTCCACAAGGACTCGACCACAATGACCCGACAACAATGACCCCGCCAACAATGACCCGTCAACAATAACCCATCCACAGGGATCCGCTCCCCCACCCTCTTACAAAAGCCATGAGTGGACATGCGTAAAAAACAAAAACAAGCATGTTAATTCATAGTGGCTATTCACCGAACTCATGCACTTTATGTAGATAACGTTACATTCCATATCGGCATTCAAACTCTCACATGTTGCAATTGGAAAGAGAGATTCTCTAAAAAATTACAATTTCACCCCCTAGTAGGGGTAGGTTTTATTTTAGGGTGGAGATATGTTGTCCATTGGAAAGGGGGTGTTAGCCCGAGTTCAACAACACCTCATTTGTTAAAATCCAACCACGGGTTCTGGAGTTATCGGGCTGCCGCCATCTTGTGTGGAGGGTGTGGAGGTGGAGGGCCGTGAACCCCCACAAAACCACTACTTACATCCTATAAGCGCACAATATTGCATTTATACTGGGAAGGTTTAGTAATATTCAATAATTTAAGCTCTGGAGTGTTCCTAGGATATTATTTAATTATTTAACGTATGGCTTTTACTGCCGGGAGTGTCCAAGGTCATATTCGACTCGCCAGAGGCTGTAGCTGCTTCAATGCGGAGACCCATGGGGTGAGCTGCAAGCTCCGTTCAATTTCAAGTAGTTCCAACTTTCGCTACCAGATGTCACTGACACCTAGTGGTGAACGTTAGAACTTTGATAGTGCATTTGAACGAAATCTTACCTAGCAATGTAGCTTCACACTAGTTAAGTTAGAGGATGGATCTTTTACATGCCATAAATCCATGACATGGGCCTGTCGGCTTTACTTCCCCTCCGAAGGAAGGCATACTGAAGGGTTTTAACGCTCTTAAAAAAACCGATGACTTCGGCCGGGTTTGAACCTGCGATTCTGGACATAGAAGCTCAGCATGCTACCAACTACGCTAGGATATTATATGTCGGATGGGAATAATATTATACGAACCTCATGCAGTGAGGGCCCTCTCTATAGAACGGAGCCTCGCAGAGGCCGTGCCACGCCCAGGTCGCCATGCCTCACCGCCAAATTAATAACATGTACCGATATCAACAGCGGGTTGGGAAGCCCTGGTTGCTGTCATAGCATTTCTTACTTAAGCATTTGGCAAGATACCTTAGTTGTGATAATTAAGACTTGCTGTGAAGTACTGTAACCTACATCGTATCACGTAAGCAGGGTTAGGTGTAGAACAATATATAGAATCTTCCGTGCGGTTTTTACTTGTGAGGGAACCTCAAACAAAAGGTAGCCGATACAGAAACAATCCGCGTACTCTGGAGGCTCTCAATATCAGTGAGGATGAATTACAGCGAGTGAACCAAAACTTCCTACGACGGTGCAACGAGTGTTTAGAAAATGAAGTACAGCATTTCCAGCAACTACTCTGAAATTTATGTAAGTAACTATCATATATATTATTTCAGTAGTAAAGATCCCTCCTGCGGCGCTCACAAGTGACTGACCGTGACAAATGAGCATTCAAATTAAAGAGAATAGACATTAGAAGTGACGAATAGCACTCTAATTTCACAAATATCTATACTATATTTAAAAAACTACTTTAAAAAATGTACGAAGCGTACGATTTGCTGATATTGTTGCTGTAGGAAAATACGCTCCATTATTGCTGTTCACTTCACATTTTGGTCGCTGTGACACCTGTTTCATGTTTTTAACATTCTCAGGTCTTTCCTTTATCATTTTGCATGGATTTCAGAAACAGTAAATCAAAGGAATGAGTACTGAAATCATGTAATTTCATAAATATCGAATAACTGGAGAGTGTTATGATGATCCAATTTTCAGTGATTGCCTTCTTAAGTTTGGCGACGTAGAACTTGGAATTCTAACTGAAATATAAATAGTGTTCTATAATCATTTGTTAAAAGAAAAAAACATAACAACCTTTTTCAAGTCTCTCATTATACATCTATTGGGGAAAGCGTGGTTTATGAACATGCCAGATTTCTCGCACGGGTCCGCTAGTGAATATTAAATACGTTATAAAGTGTAAATGTGTTAACTAGTTGGGCGCTACGCTGCTGCTAGCACCAATGCCTTGCTCGACACGCTTCAATACACAGTGCCCAAGCCGCCACACGGCCACGGCTAGTCTCTGTTCTATATGGAGGGCCCTCACTGTACAATATCAAAACAATTCGTGAAAAGTCCAAACTAGAAATCGCCTGTGGAGAATTAGAAAGATGTTTAACCGGAGGGAAAAATGTGACACATCTGGTTGTGAATTGGTTGAGGAACATTTACACTTTAATCCATCGTTGAATGAGGTTGAATCAGCAGAACTAAAACATGCTTTTCAACTTATTAAACAAAATGGTTGGCCAAATATATTCCCAAATATATGGACAGCACATTGAATTTTGCTCAACAAAATTGTAATTGACGCTAAAATAGAACGGGGTTTCAGTAAATTAAACTTCTAAGAATGTATTTACATGAACCATGTGTCAGGATAGACTGTCAAATCTGGCAACTTTGTCTATAGAAGAGAGTATTGCCCAGGACTTGAATTATTTAGAATTAATAAAAACATTTGCAAGCGCAAAGGCGAGGAAGGCAGTAATCTCGAAGTATTCACAGGGGGAAGGGGCGCCACAATTAGCTCTCGCACCATCTGGAAATCTTGCTAGGGCCCCCTCTGAATATAAGATGCCCAGCCATACAGGGGAGGGGGCACCACAATGACCTCTCACACTACCTGGAAACCTTGCTAGGGCCCCTCTGAATATAGGATGCCCAGCCACACTGAGGAGGGGGCACCACCATGAGCTCTCACACCCCCTGGAAACATTGCTAGGGCCCCCTCTGAATATAAGATACCCGGCCATACAGGGGAGGGGCGCCACAATGAGCTCTCGAACCCCCCGGTCACCTTGCTAGGGCCCCCTCTGAATATAAGATACCCGGCCATACAGGGGAGGGGGCGCCACAATGAGCTCTCGAACCCCCCGGTCACCTTGCTAGGGCCCCCTCTGAATATAAGATGCCCAGCCATACAGGGGAGGGGGCACCACAATGAGCTCTCGCACCTCCTGGACACCTTGCTAGGACCCCCTCTGAATATAAGATGCCCAGCCATACAGGGGAGGGGGCGCCACAATGAGCTCTCACACCCCCTGGTAACCTTGCTAGGGCCCCTCTGAATATACGATGAACAGCCATACAGGGGAGGGGGCACCACAATGAGCTCCCACACCCCCTGGAAGCCTTGCTAGGGCCCCCTCTGAATATAAGATGCCCAGCCATACAGGAGAGGGGGCGCCACAATGAGCTCTCACACCACCTGGAAACCTTGCTAGGGCCCCTCTGAATATAGGATGCCCAGCCACACAGAGGAGGGGGCACCACCATGAGCTCTCACACCCCCTGGAAACCTTGCTAGGGCCCCCTCTGAATATAAGATACCCGGCCATACAGGGGAGGGACGCCACAATGCGCTCTCGAACCCCCCGGTCACCTTGCTAGGGCCCCCTCTGAATATAAGATACCCGGCCATACAGGGGAGGGGGCGCCACAATGAGCTCTCGAACCCCCAGGTCACCTTGCTAGGGCCCCCTCTGAATATAAGATGCCCAGCCATACAGGGAAGGGGGCACCACAATGAGCTCTCGCACCACCTGGACACCTTGCTAGGGCCCCCTCTGAATATAAGATGCCCAGCCATACAGGGGAGGGGGCACCACAATGAGCTCACGCACCCCCCGGTCACCTTGCTAGGGCCCCTGGGTAGATTATTGACTGGGGAATAACCTAATCACCAAGGGAAGATGATAAAGAAAAGGGAGTGTGTTTCGGACTGGTGAAAAAGGATGGAGAAATAGGACGAGAGTCCCACAAAAGTTATAAGTTGAACTTTAAATGTCCTAAAAGGTGACTGTCACTGAAAATCAGCTCTCCGATACCTAAAGTGAGTAGGGACCTGGGCAAAGCTAACGGGAGACGCAGCTAGAACTTGGGCGGTTTGCAAGAGAGTGGCTTTAGAGTATTCCCTCTCAAGCATACATATGCCTACTATGGGGGAGGGTGATGGTCTAGCAAGACAAAGAGTAACAGATTTATTATGTATCTGTTCAAAGTAATTTGAAGAATGCCAATAACTAGAAGAGGTTTCGATATTTTTTTGTTTTCGAAATTGTAGAATTCCTAAAGAGCGACCAAATGCTTCCAAGAAGGATAGGGGTAAAACTACTATGACTTAGGGAATAATTTTTGTAAGTAAACCAGGAGTAGCACTTGGAAATGGCTAAGCTTTTACCCAGCAAAGAGCCGACTAAAAGTTTAGGCAAGGAGAAACACTTATGTTTTGAAAAACCAACCATAAGAGTTGGAGAGAATCTCCACAAGCAGGAAGCTGGCGTAGCGAGCTATGCTTGCCTTACTGGCCAGTTAGAATTAGCTATTAAAGCTAAGAGAGACTTTACCGAGTTTACAACTAAGAGTTCTTGCTCAAAAGCAACAAGTGGTGAAACCCCTATCAAGAGATTTATTTGCATTAACGAGGGCATGAACCTAGGAAGAGTCAGGGAAGACAGGATCTTGCCTAACCGTTGTATTAGAGAAATGATGAGTCAAAAAGGAAACGTTGAATTTATTTTACAATGCAAAAGAGCGTAAAGAATTTAACAAATAGGTAGTAGTTTTTGACAAATATATAATTTCAATTTTGTTAACAAATGGGGTCACAGACCTCCGAAAATCATCTAAAGTTTGCTCCTGGCAATTAACAATTTTTTTGGTTTCAAACCTTTGTATGTTCTAAAATCTTCGCAAGATAAGTAAAAAATTTAAAGACAATTGAAGTGATTAAAGTTAGACATTAAATCGAGTACAAGGTGTGTACTTTAGGAAATTTCTAAGAAAATATCCTAGAAGGAGTAACAACTTCGGAAATAACAATAACAAAACAGGAAGAATAAGATAGAAGTTCCTATAACTTCTTATATTTAAGCTGAATTCTTTTTAGTAGTTACACAAATAGGGCAGGTCACTTAATGTGAAACCTGAAGAGAAAGTCGAAAGGAAGGTTCTAAATCTCCTATGTTTAAGTAGGAATCACGAGTCAAATGGGGCAAGTTTCCCTTTCGTGAAACCTAGAAATAACTCACTTATGAGTTGAACGAATTGTATTCCCTAATTAGAAGGGAGAAACAATGTAAGTTTGAAACGTGTACCAAACACGTAGTTATTCAGAAATTAATTAATTATATATATACAATAGGAGAGGGCACGCCTTTGGAGTGACACCTCATTGAAAAAGACCTAAAATAACAAGTTTATTATTTTGGTTTGTTAGTAAGGGGTTAGGGAAAGATCAAATGGAATTGAGGATGAGTGTTCATGGCCGTATTTATAATAATCGGACGATCGCGACGCGGTAGAAATGTTGAACAAGCACTGGTTTTCACTATAGTCTGTTAAAATGGATGAAAAGTTCACTGTAGTAGCACAAAAGTTTATGGCAAAGAAAGTTATTGCAATGATGGAAAATAACTAGATGTACTAGGTAGGCGAAAGTCTATTGCTTGAGAAAGTTGTAGATTACAATTAAATGCGCCAGAGAAAATCCCAACGGTGGAAGAAAAATTAACTATTGCAGTAATTCATAAGGAAGATTCCTTAATTTGAAATAGTATTCCCACATGTGAGTGGAAAATACATGACGGCGCGACTGGTAGGTAGAGTGCAGAATCTGGAAGGTTCCAGAACAATCCTAACTGAAGAATAGGGCGAAAGTCATTCCAGCGTTGGAACAAGCTGAGTATTTTATAGACAGTGGGTAATTCCCACGTTGTGAGAAGATTTCTCATAAGAAATGCTGCTTTCTATTAACATTGGTTTGGACAGAAAAAAGCTCAACATGGAAAATCCCACGAAGGATGATTATTGCCCCAAATATAATAATCTCACACTGCCTATAAAATGGTCGTTAAAAGCACGTAGATATTAAAAGACGATGAGGATGAGGTTAAAACCTGAAGTCTGTACTTATCTTTGCTGCATGGCGAAGGTGAAGTTCCCTTTGACGGTATACATTAGAGTTCCAACATGGCGTGGAATGAAGAGAATGCCTCTTTATTTGAGGAGGCTGGCTCTAGTTGAGCTTTGACTGACTAAGTCGACTGCCGACGTACAAGTGAGACACACTCAGCGAAGCGCAGAGGGACCAGAAAAGGGAAAAGAGTGGGGGTAGGAGACAAAAGGAAAACATATAAGCATAACCTTCATTGAAAAGTTAATTTCTCTTGATGAGATGGTCTTCAAAGAGTTGTTAGTAGGCGACACTATCGCAGCCTGGTGGGTGAAAAAGTAAACGAAGTTCTCTTGATCACGGAGATGATAGCTGGCGATGGCGACGAGATCTGGTGGCAAGATTGATAAGGAAGTCCTCTTGCACCGGGAAGAATTGAGGAACTTCAGAGATTCGCTGCTAGATGACGCTAGGTGGGTCATGGAAGATATATATCTAGAACAGACTCACAAGTAACATGAGAACCCTAAACAGCAAAGAGAAAATAGGAGATCACTGTTGGTGTTTGAAAAAAAGGAAGGAATGAACAAGCAAAGAGCATTAAAATATACTCTATCTTACCGTGTATTCCATGAATACACCAAGCTGGGAGGGACAAACACCAACAGAGAACAAGATAAACAATTAAACATTTAAAGGTAATGGAGCAATTAAAGACAGTGGTCTTGTGATATGACAGTTATTGGTCAAGATTCTGGCCACCCTGACTCTCCCATCTCTTCCAGGATAACACTCGGTCACTCTACCAGAAATCCAGACCAGGGGAGGAGAAACATCCCTAACCAGGACCATCTCCCCCACTCTGATATCGGGACTGGAAAGAAACCACTTCTGTCTCCGTTGCAAGGAAGTTAAATATTCCAAGTTCCACTTCTTCCAGAAAGAATTGCGGAGGGCTTCAAGTTTACGCCAAACAATAGGTAGATTAGAATCCCTGTAAGAGCTGGAAAGGGGAGGAGTGCCTATAAGGAAGTGACCAGGTGTGAGTGGAAGCAGGTCATCAGGGTCATTGGAAAGCGGAGTTAAAGGGCGAGAATTAACAACACCTTCAATCAGAACGGACAGTGAATTAAATTCTTCATAAGTAAGAATGCGGTTACCTAAAACCTTTCTCAAATGACGTTTAGTGAGCTTTACGCAGGATTCCCACCTACCACCGTGATGAGGAGCGTAGGGAGGTATAAAACGCCATTTGAAACCCTTTGAGTAGGAAAAATTAGAAATCTGTTCCATGGCAGGAGAAGATATGAGTGCTTTCTTCCACAAGGAAGCTGCGCCTTGAAAAGTGGAAGCGTTATCAGAGAACATCTCCGAAGGAACACCACGCCTAGCAGCGAAGCGAGAGACAGCTGATAAAAAGTAAGAAGTAGAGGCATTCGTTACTAGTTCCAAATGGATTGCGCCAGTAACCATGCAAACAAAGAGAGAAACGTAGAGCTTACCAAACAATTTGCGTTTAGCTTCAGGGGAATTTCGTTGATATTGGAACGGACCCATATAGTCCACACCAGTGAGAGCAAATGGACGTATAGGAGAAGAGCGAAAGGAGGGCAGATCGCTCATTAATTGAGAATTGACTTTAGGTTTCGCTTTGAAGCAAGGAATGCACTTGTGAATTACAGAGGAAACTTCGTGAATTCCATTTATAATCCAGTACTTTTCCCTTAAGAGGCAAGGCAGTGTGCGGGTACCAACATGCAGATTGCGATAATGAAAGTCACGTATAATTATGGAAGTTACGTGATGTTTAGAAGGCAAAATAACGGGTTGCTTTTTGTCCTCAGAGAGCAAAGATTGAGAGAGCCTACCACCTACCCTGAGTAACCCATTGTCATCAAGGTATCATTGATATCTGGTGGCGAAAGTTGGAACTACTTGAAATTGAACGGAACTTGTAGCTCACCCTTTACGGTGTCCGCTGGAAGCAGCTACAGACTCAGGTGAGCCGAACATGTCCTCGGACACTCCCGGCACCAAAAGCCATACGATAAATAAAATAAATAAATAAATAAATAAATGAATAAATAAATAAATAAATCAAGGAACTGGGCCAAAGCACGAAGACGACTGGATTTGGGAAGATCCCTTTTAGAAGAAAGTAAAGACAATTCAGAAGAAAAGGCTTCTTGCTGTGTCAGTTGCAAAACCTTAATGGTAGCGAGATTCAATTCATGATTGGTAAGGTGTGGTTTGGGGAGAAGAGGTTGGTCAACCACAAGATATTTCCATCTAAGAAGATAGGCGACAATTCGAATTAATTTGTGAAAGGAAGAATAGCGGGACAACAAGGGATGAGAAACGTTGGAAAAGAGACACGAAGCAGTAGATAGAGATACTTTAGCGTCAGGCAAGTTGGAGTTTGTAGCTGGAGGTTTAGAAGGCCAACAAGAAGGGTCTTTGATTAACGACGAGGGCCCATGCCAGTACAACTGGGAAGCTGCCAATTGAGAGGGTAAACATCCACGAGAGATAATATCGGCTGGGTTGTCAGCGCTAGGCACATGCCTCCATTGACATCCCGAAGAAAGAGTTTGAATTTTGGAGACCCTATTTGCGACAAAAGTTTGCCAATGAGAGGGGTTTTTGGCGATCCAAGAAAGGGTGATCATGGAATCGCTCCAAAGATAGATTTGCGAGAATTCGACCATTAAAACTTCTCGTAATTTCTTAACAAGTTCTGCTGCCATGAGTGCAGAACACAATTCAAGCCTAGGCAAAGTGATAGTTTTAAGAGGAGCCACCTTCGATTTGGCACAAACAAGGTTGGATACTGAAGATCCATTTAATGAACCGCGATAACCCAGATATGCGCAGCAACCGTAAGCTTTTTCGGAACTGTCCGGGAACACATGAAGGAAAAAAGATGCATTAGAATGAGCGTTAATTAAATTCCTGGGAATTTCAATAAGGGAAAGATCAAGCAAATTGCTGCGAAAAGAAAGCCATCTGTTAAGAAAAGAAAGGGGAACAGTGTCATCCCATTCACATTTGAGCGACCACAGCTCTTGCATAAAGAGTTTGGCTATAACGACAACTGGGGCAAGGAATTGAAGCGGATCAAAAATTTTTGCAATTTCAGAGAGAATTTGTCTTTTTGTGTTAGGGAGCTCTTCTGCGAGCGAAACTTTATAGATGAGAGTGTCAGTGCTAGTGCACCAATGAACTCCAAGAGTTTTTATGGATTCGGAGTTTCCACAAATTTCGACAGAGGAGGGATCTACGTCTTCAATAGGAAACTGGGCGAGAAACTCAGGAGAGTTGGAATTCCACTTATGAAGTGGGATACCTCCATTCCTTAGCAATGCCTGAAGTTCTAAAGACACGAAAGAAGCTTCCTCCAGATTGGGGATGGACTGCAAATAATCGTCAACATAGAATGACGTAGTTAGTGCTTCAGAAGCTTTAGAATCAAATAAATGACCATCTTGATAGGCTAGCAAGTGTAGGGATCGGATAGCAAGGAAAGCGGAAGGTTTTAAGCCATAAGTAACCGTTTTTAGACGAAATACCTTAATGGGCTTACTGATTTCATCGCGCCACAAGATTCTTTGGAGATCTCTTTGTTCAGGCTGAATTAAAACTTGAAGGTACATCTGTTTTATATCCGCTATAACAGCTATGGGAAATAATCGAAAGTTTAAGAGTATAGCAGATAGATCTGACTGAATAGCAGGACTAGAGTAAAGAGTATCGTTAAGGCTGTTGCCATTAACGTCAGGTGATGAACCAATGAAAACAACTCGGATTTTATCCTTTACAAGAGGGTTTTTCCACACGGGATGATGATTTAAGAAAACCGTTTCAATTGGGGGGTGCAATTCATCATCAGATTTGTTAACAACTTCCATATGATCTAAGCTTTCATACTCATCCATGAAATCAGTGTACTACTGTTTAACGAGAGGTTCATTCTTGAATTTGCTCTCGACAGCAAAGAGAGCTTTTCGAGCTTTGGGTTGAGAGTTAATAAGTTTAGGGGGATTATGTAATCTTGGCATTTGAACAATGAACCGGCCATCAGAAGAACGAGTGGTGGTGTTCAGAAAAATTTGCTCACATAATTCATTTTCTGAAGAGGTCGCGTTAGGAGGATCAACGCTTTCGAGCCTCCAGAACTGTTCCAGGTCAGTATTGGCGAAGTAACATTGCGATGCGGGTTGGGGAGAATAATGGGGAAGTTGACCGGTGACGATCCATCCGAAATTAGTGTCTCTGGCGACCACGTTTGAGGATAACTTGCGAATCTGTTTACGAAGGCAATTCCAGAAAACATTGGCACTGAAGAGTATGTCAATGGGGTTTTGTATGTTAAACAACGGATCGGCTAGCCTTAAATGCGAGGGAATGTTTAACCCTGAAATATCCACAGAGTGACTTGGAGTGTCTTCTCCAATGCTATTGAGAATTAGACAATTCAGTTTGAGAAAGTTGTTTCTGTGACAAATATCTCTTATGGTTAGCTTTGAGAACTGTAAAGCTTGCGATTTTGAGCTGTTAATGCCCGATACGTTAATAGAAGTGGGGTTTACAGGTAGGCCTAGTTTTCTAATCAAAGAATTAGACACAAAATCATGAGTTGCCGCTGAATCAAGAAGACCGCGTGCACGGACCCAGTTGCCAAAGTTATCCTGAACTTCCATTTGGACAGTAGACAATAATACTTGGGCACTACGAATGGACTTGGCATTTTGAATGTACGATGAAGCATTGGAACTATTAGCATTATCACTTTTCTGAGAAATAGATGCTGTCGATGACCATGCCTGATTATGACGATGTAGCAAAGTGTGATGAACCTTTTCACAATGGAAGCAAAGTCTTGTGGACTTGCAATTTGAAGCAGAATGCTTGGGCGCTAGCCAGTTGAAACAATGTTTGTTTTGGGAAACTAATTTTCTTCTGTCATCGACTGACAGTTCTTTAAAGGATTTACATAAATATAAGGCATGGGAATCTTTACAAAGTATGCGCTTTAAAGGTTCATTTAAACTCTTGCGGGGTTCACTTTGAGTGTTTAAAACAAGAGAGCTAGCAATACGGCGTTCACTAGACCTAGTTGGGTAACCAGTAGTTCTTGATTTAAGTTTAGATGAACTGGACCCAGGTTTGTTGGTACTAGACGCTAAGCGTTCGCTTTTGGGTTTAAGAGACATTAATTCAAATTTAGAACTCGGGGATGAGGGTTCACTTTGATTGGCTAAATCGGTTAAGAGTTGGCATATAGCATTTATGAAAGTGAGTAAATGCTCGTAAGAGTAATCGTCTTCTCTAGAAAGTTCAATCTCCTGAGCTCTGAGGGGAGCAACATCAACTTTAGAAACCACTAAATGTATTAGGAAAGTGCCCCAGTGTCAGTGGGTTGATCTAATTGGGACAGAGCTTTAACGTGAAGTTGAGTAGTATCAATGAGAGTACGCAAACTAGTGACATCATTGTACTGTGACGCAGGTAGGTTAAATAGAGCCTTCATATGGCGTTGAATACGTAACCATAAATTTCCGTATCTTTCTTTCAATAAGTTAAAGGCAATGGGGTAATTTTCGGCACTTAAAGGGAGTGCTTCAACTAACTGCAGAGCTTGACCTCGGAGGATAGATCTCAAATAATGAAACTTGTATATGACTTGAATGTCTTCATTGTCATGAACAAGACAGCAAAATAATTCATAGAAAGAATCCCAAGTAGATTCGTCTCCAGAGAAGTGGGGTAAATTAATCTTAGGTAGAATGGGTTTGGGCTTGTGAGTACCATCGCGAAAAGAAGTTTGTTGTTCGTGAAGGGAACCAAGAACAGAAGCGTCATTTTTCTGTTCTTCTTCGAGTTGGCGTATTATTTTGAAAGCAGAACTTATACCTTCGTAATATTGGTTTTCTACTTCGACTCGATCTTCGGTTTGATTGAGCATACAAGTTTCTATTTCAGTTTGGACGTTACAATAATTTTCATATGAACGTTCAAAATCCCTTACACGATGTTTCAACAGGTCTAATTGAGCTTCTGAGGGATCTAGCTTTTTGATGTATTTTCTGAATCGGGTAATTTGCCCTTTATAGGATGCTCGTTTAGAAGTAAGTTTTTCGTCCTTATCCTTTTCAGTAGGAGCCATGACAAGGTAGGTAAATTAGAGTATAACTTACGAAACTGTGAAACCTTGGAAATGCTGTCAGGCTGGCAGCAGCAAAAAAGTTGAAAGAGAGGGACACACCATAGGAGACAGGAGCGGCCTCTTTCCACTTCACAGGCTTTGCACGATGTAGTTATAGCTGAAAGATTCAAAGCAGATATTAATGTTTTGCCAAATATTGTCAAATAACCCTTGAAAAAGAATAGAAAATGACAAATGGACTCTCCCGGGTTTCTGGGACCAAATTTTGGGTAGATTATTGACTGGGGAATAACCTAACCACCAAAGGAAGATGATAAAGAAAAGGGAGTGGGTTTGGGACTAGAGAAAAAGGATGGAGAAATAGGAGGAGAGTTCCACAAAAGTTATAAGTTTAACTTTAAATGTCCTAAAAGGTGACTGCCACTGAAAATCAGCTCTCCGATACCTAAAGTGAGTAGGGACCAGGGCAAAGCTAACGGGAGACGCAGCAAGAACTTGGGCGGTTTGCAAGAGAGTGGCTTTAGATTATTCCCTCTCAAGCATACATATGCCTACCATGGGGAAGGGTGATGGTCTGGCAAGACAAAGAGTAACAGATTTATTATGTATCTGTTCAAAGTAATTTGAAGAATGCCAATAATTAGAATAGATTTCGATATTTTTTGTTTTCGAAATTGTAGAATTCCTAAAGAGCGACCAAATGCTTCCAAGAAGGATAGGGGTTAAACTACTATGCCTTAGGGAATAATTTTGGTAAGTAAACCAGGAGTTGCACTTGGAAATGGCTAAGCTTTTACCCAGCAAAGAGCCGACTAAAAGTTTAGGCAAGAAGAAACACTTATATTTTGAAAAACCAACCATAAGAGTTGGAGAGAATCTCCACAAGCAGGAAGCTGGCGTAGCGAGCTATGCTTGCCTTACTGGCCAGTTAGAATTAGCTATTAAAGCTAAGAGAGATTTTACCGAGTTTACAACTAAGAGTTCTTGCTCAAATGCAACAAGTGGTGAAAACCCTATCAAGAGATTTATTTGCATTAACGAGGGCATGAACCTAGGAAGAGACAGGGAAGACAGGATCTAGCCTAACCGTTGTGTTAGAGAAATGATGAGTCAAAAGGAAACTTTGAATTTATTTCACAATGCAAAAGAGCGTAATGAATTTAACAAATAGGTAGTAGTTTTTGACAAATATATAATTTCAATTTTGTTAACAAATGGGGTCACAGACCTCCGAAAAACATCTAAAGTTTGCTCCAGGCAATTAACAATTTTTTTTGGTTTCAAACCTTTGTATGTTCTAAAATCTTCGCAAGATAAGTAAAAAGTTTAAAGACAATTGAAGTGATTAAAGTTAGACATTAAATCGAGTACAAGGTGTGTACTTTAGGAAATTTCTAAGAAAATATCCTAGAAGTAGTAACAACTTCGGAAATAACAGTAACAAAACAGGAAGAATAAGATAGAAGTTCCTATAACTTCTTATATTTAAGCTGAATTAATTTTTAGTAGTTACACAAATAGGGCAGGTCACTTAATGTGAAACCTGAAGAGAAAGTCGAAAGGAAGGTTCTAGACCTCCTATGTTTCAGTAGGAATCACGAGCCAAATGGGGCAAGTTTCCCTTTCGTGAAACCTAGAAATAACTCACTTATGAGTTGAAAGAATTGTATTCCCTAATTAGAAGGGAGAAACAATGTAAGTTTGAAACGTGTACCAAACACGTAGTTATGCAGAAATTAATTAATTATATATAAACAAGAGGAGAGGGCACGCCTTTGGAGTGACACCTCATTGAAAAAGACCTAAAATAACAAGTTTATTATTTAGGTTTGTTAGTAAGGGGTTTGGGAAAGATCAAATGGAATTGAGGATGAGTGTTCATGGCCGTATTTATAATACTCGGACGATCGCGACGCGGTAGAAATGTAGAACAAGCACTGGTTTTCACTATAGTCTGATAAAATGGATGAAAAGTTCACTGTAGTAGCACAAAAGTTTATGGCAAAGAAAGTTATTGCAATGATGGAAAATAACTAGTTGCACTAGGTAGGCGAAAGTCTATTGCTTGAGAAAGTTGTAGATTACAATTAATTGCGCCAGAGAAAATCCCAACGGTGGAAGAAAAATTAGCTATTGCAGTAATTCATAAGGGAGATTCCTTAATTTGAAATAGTATTCCCGCATGTGAGTGGAAAATACATGACGGTGCGACTGGTAGATAGAGTGCAGAATCTGAAAGGTTCCAGAACAATCCTAACTGAAGAATAGGGCCAAAGTTATTCCAGCGGTGGAATGAGCTGAGTATTTTATAGACAGTGGGTAATTCCCACGTTGTGAGAAGATTTCTCATAAGAAATGCTGATTTCTATTAATATTGGTTTGGACAGACAAAAGCTCAACATGGAAATGAAGGATGATTATTGCCCCAAATATAATAATCTCACACTGCCTATAAAATGGTCGTTAAAAGCACGTATATATTAAAAGACGATGAGGATGAGATTAAAACCCGAAGTCTGTACTTGTCTTTGCTGCATGGCGAAGGTGAAGTTCCCTTTGACGGTATACATTAGAGTTCCAACATGACGTGGAATGAAGAGAATGCCTCTTTATTTGAGGAGGCTGGCTCAAGTTGAGCTTTGACTGACTAAGTCGACTGCCGACGTACAAGTGAGACACACTCAGCGAAGCGCAGAGGGACCAGGAAAGGGAAAAGAGTGGGGGTAGGAGGCAAAAGGAAACATATAAGCATAACCAACATTGAAAAGTCAATTTCTCTTGATGAGATGGTCCTCACAGAGTTGATAGTAGGCGACACTATCGCAGCCTGGTGGGCGAAAAAGTAGACGAAGTTCTCTTGATCACGGAGATGATAGCTGGCGATGGCGACGAGATCTGGTGGCCTGATTGATAAGGAAGTCCTCTTGCACCGGGAAGAATTGAGGAACTTCAGAGATTCGCTGCTAGATGACGCTAGGTGGGTCATGGAAGATATATATCTAGAACAGACTCACAAGTAACATGAGAACCCTAAACAGCAAAGAGAAAACAGAAGATCACTGTTGGTGTTTGAGAAAAAGGAAGGAATGAACAAGCAAAGAGCATTAAAATATACTCTATCTTACCGTGTATTCCAAGAATACACCACCCCCTCTGAATATAAGATACCCGGCCATACAGGGGAGGGGGAGCCACAATGAGCTCTCACACCCTCTGGAAACCTTGCTAGGACCGCCTCTGAATATAAGATGCCCAGCCATACAGGGGAGGGGGAGCCACAATGAGCTCTTTCACCCCCTGTAAACCTTGCTAGGACCCCCTCTGAATATAAGATACCCGGCCATACAGGGGATGGGGCGCCACAATGAGCTCTCGAACCCCCCGGTCACCTTGCTAGGGCCCCCTCTGAATATAAGATGCCCAGCCATACAGGGGAGGGGGCACCGCAATGAGCTCGTTCACCCCCTGGAAACCTTGCTAGGAGCCCCTCTGAATATAAGATACCCGGCCATACAGGGGAGGGGGCGCCACAATGAGCTCTCGAACCCCCCGGTCACCTTGCTAGGGCCCCTCTGAATATAATATGCCCAGCCATACATGGGAGGGGGCGCCACAATGAGCTCTCACACCCTCTGGGAACCTTAATAGCGTCCCCTCTGAATATAATATGCCCAGCCATACAGGGGAGGGGGCGCCACAATGAGCTGTCACACCCCCTGGAAACCTTGCTAGGGCCTCCTCTGAATATAAGATGCCCAGCCATACAGGGGAGGGGCGCCACAATGAGCTCTCACCCCCTCTGGAAACCTTGCTAGGTCCCCCACTGAATATAAGATGCCCAGCCACACAGGAGAGGGGGCGCCTGTACGGTGCTCCTCCCTGGACTGAAAGTGGTTCACCCAGTGCCCACGGACGGCAGCGCCCGCAGCAGAGTCGGGAGTCGTTGGAATTGTTGTGTGTGATGTTATATTCTTTGGGATCAGGGAGCTCATTGGCATATTTTATCAGATGTTTACCTTGTTTTAGAATTAATATAATAAATCACCATAAGTTATTATACGAGGAGAACACAGAGTGTACTACGAAAACACCTAAGAAAATAGCTTTCTTGGTTTGAGATTTAGATAGCACAGATCAGCACCAGTAAGTACGATCTGGTTCAGCACATTTTTCATACTTTGTTTCTCGGGTCATTATGGATGCCGATCAGGAACGCGTATTAATAAAGAAAAGAGAAGTCGTCAAATATCACGTGACTCGCTTAGGTACATTCGGGGATGCATTTGCAGTAGGTGGTAATCTCAAAGACATTAAGTTTAGGAAGCAATCGTTGGCGAGTTTATTGAATGAATATAATGACATTCAGACCCAATTGGAAATCGATGATCCTGAAAACGAATCACATGATGTAGATAGAGCAACCTTTGATGACTTTGGACATTAAGTCAAAAATGGAAACGCTACTGTGCCCCGAACATACACACCTACCTCTGCCTGTAAATATTGATAATATGAGCAACAGTTGCGCACTAAAACGTCCAACTATTTCCCTACCCTTGTTCAGTGGCGCTCTACAAGATCTCATGCATTCCTATGACACCTCTGTAGCGCTGATAATCAAAAACGAATCAATCACAGACATTCACAGATATTATTATCTATAATGCTTGTTTGGTGAACCTTACCTCCTAATTGAGAATTAACCCCTTTCACAGGATATCTTCAAGGTCGCCTGAGACTTGATTCGCAGTCGTTATCACAACCTCCCAGACTTACATCAGACCGTCACATCAAGAAATTATTGTCACTCCCGAACGCAAAGCATGATGGGTCGGAGTTTTATTTGCCCCTTTTTAAGTTATAGAGAGTTTAGGGATACAGGAGAATCGATTTTTTTAAAAGTCTGAACTTTGTTTAATAATAAAATGCGATCTATGCTGCTATTCGTAACATTATGGTGCCCTAACCTCCAAATTTCCCACTACTCCCCACCTACCCTCTTGCCAAGATAATCAGTAGGGATTGTTTCTTTTATCGCATTGTGCATATTTGGGAACACTATCATATATAAGGCAGTTAAGTTGATTTCTGAGGCACAATGAACCATGAAGAGGTCATCAGAGCATCAATTTAATACATAGCATGACCATGGGATGTTAATTGCAAAACATTCTGAGCTTTTCCTAATAAATCAACTTTGCAGCAACTTCAATGCCACAGAAGCTCCAAAAATTGAAACGCCCTTGAAATACCTTATGCCCTCACACTTAGTTTTGGAAAGAATCAGTCTCAATCTCTGGAAAAATAGGAGAATGGTACTTTAAATAAAACGTACACCAACTTGAAGGACTTAATTCAATTCTTGGAAAATAAATGCCAAACTTTAGAAATAGTCAAGTCCAACAAGACAGCTGCTGTAACCCAAGATGAGGTCAAGCATGGTACAATTTCAAGGGGACCATACCGAGCCTTCGTCACCACGTCACCTTATTGTGTGCTATGCAAGACATCTAACAGTCTGCATAAATGCCCAAATTTCAAGTACATGGACGTAAATAGCCATATAGGTGTCGAGAGGGAACATAATCTCTGTTTAAATTGCTTGCGAAGTGACAATGTAGCCAACTATTGCAACTCAGGTAACTGCAGAAGGTGCAATAAAAGTTACCACACATTGTTACATATAGACCAGAATATGAACAGTACTGCTACTCCGTTACACAGTGCATCCCCGCAGCAAGCATATTGTTCTGTCAGAAGTTCATGTCCACACAATGAAGTATTGATATCAACTACCAATATTAACATTAGGGATAGGGAAGGTCGAATGCATCAATGTCGAGCACTATTAGACAGTGCATCACAGATGAACTTCGTGTCTCGAGACTTAGTGGATCGTTTGGGTATCAAGCTGAATTTTCATTCGATACTCATCAATGATACTATCAATACTCGAGTGACTGAATCCTCTTACTTCAGTCAACTTCAGATAGAGTCGAGAGTTGGTACTTATAGTCGGCATATAGTATGTTCTGTCTTGCGTCAGATTACTGGCCCGCTGTCTTCATCATGAATAGATTACGAGGACTGGCAACTGCCGTCAACACTCCACTAGCTGACCCTAATTTCAACCGGCCCAAAACGATAGACCGGCTGTTTGGTGCTACTGTGTTCTTTGAAGTCCTAAGACCCGAACAACAATCGAGGGATGGTTACCCTAATCTTCAAAGTACACGACTTGGGTGGGTGCTATCTGGATGATTATCCCCTCACTCAGTTCAACAACGAAATAATGGAACAACATCATTGTTGTCCACGGCTGGCAGTTGGCAGTCAAAGTGAAAGGTTGTGTTTTTCCCGAGCTCTCAGGTGTGCTGAAATGGGTTGTTCTCTGGAGTATTATCGCGCGAGGATCGGACTGTGGTATGTAAAGGGTAGTCGGGATTTCCGGTGTTTGTGTGTGCGTACGGGCCCTAGTAACTTGTGGTTCATAGCCCTAGTGATAGCTGCATTGCTAGTTATTGGTGGAGTGGAAGTGAATCCAGGCCCTGTTACTCCAAATATGAATCAGGCAAATGATCCAGTGGAGGCTTTAAAGTGTTCGACGTGCAGTAAAACATTGAAGAACGGTGTTCAGTGTGGACTATGTGAGAAATGGTTTCACTTCGGCTGTCAAGAAGGAGGATTGTGATGTCGGGAATTGGTTTTGTAAAGTATGTGATACGCCGGACTGTTTGAGGGTGCAAATCAAAGCAAGGGATCAAATAATACAGGAACTTAGAACAAAGCTTCGTAAATCAGAGGAAACGGTGAAGGATGTGACTGAACGGCTTTCTACTGGGATCAGTGTGGAAGAGGGCGTGCAGGAGCAAACTGAGGATGACGTCATCATAATGGGCGATTCTATGATACGATGGAGTGCGAATATCTCGAGGAAATCAGGTGCGAAAGTGCGGTGTTATCCGGGGATTAAAATTGACCAGCTTGACCAACAAGTGGAAGAAGCAAATGTAGAGGACTGTAACAAAGTTAAAGTGTTGTTGCTCCATGTTGGGACGAACGATTTGAAGAAGATGGCTACAGCTGATTACATCATGGGGGAGTTCTACGAACTTGGCAGAAAAGCTAAAAGCAAGTTTGGAAATGCAAAAATTATAATGAGTGGCATTGTTCGGCGGGGAGATGTTCCGTTAAGGCGAGTTAAGACTGTAAATGACCACATGGACTGGGTTTGTGCACAACTGGGATTAGTGTACGTAGATGCTGACTGTTGGATTGGTGGCCGTGACTTCGCCCGAGACGGGCTACATTTAAATCGACGGGGCGCTTTTAACCTAGGGAGCCTACATGACAGGGTCATCGGTTCGTGCCGGCCATTGTGAGGAGGAGCAGGTCCAGAGGTTGCCAGCCGACGGGAACAGAAGGAGCTACTTCGGGATATTTGCTGCGGAGGTAAGACTCTAAGATTACTGCAGGTTAATTGTCAGAGTTTAGGAAATAAATTAATTTAATTTTGGAATCTTGTAGAGACGTATCCTCCGGACATTGTCATTGCTACTGAATCTTGGTTATATGAGGATATAAATAGTAATGAAATAATTCAAGGGACCTACGAAATGCACAGAAGGGATCGGGGGAAGCGAGGTGGTGGGCTATTTATTTGTGTGCACAATAATATAGCTAGTTTCTTAAAGTGGGCTGATACGGATCATGAAATGTTATGTGTACAAATTTCGGATAAAGGGAATAAATTCCCTCTTCAGGTGATAGGGGCGTATAGATCACCGAAAGATAACTTTTCGCTTTTCGACACACTGTATGATAAAACTTGTACGGATAATGCTATGAAAAAGAGCATAATAATTGCCGGAGATTTAAACCTCTCCAAAGTAGACTGGTCTGGTGAGTCAACTAGCTGTGGTCAAGCTCAGAGCGCTGCAAACAAATTCTTAAGGGAGGGGGGGGATTTTCCCAAGTAGCTGACTTCCCAACTAGAGGCAATAATACCTTAGATGTTTATCTCGTAAGGCCTGTAGAGCTGTATATTAACTGTCTGAAAGTACCAGGAATAAGTGACCATTCTGGGGTTGAATTAAATATTAGATACGGTGACATTACAAAATTAGACTCTGATGTAGCAAATAAGATCATATTCCAGTAACACAGGGCGGATCAGGGCAAATTTCAGGGGTATTTGAATGAGCTATTTGTAGGATGGGCATCGGAAGGAAATCACATTAATATCCTGTGGACTAACTTTTTGAAAATTTTAATTAGCGCTATTGATACATTTGTTCCATTTAAATTACTGAAACAAAACCCAGATCTTGAGTATTACACACGGGAAATCAGGAGTCTTAAACGGAAAATTAGGAAATTATACAATAAAAGACATGATAGTGACAAGTATATGTTGAAATTTAAGTCCTTATCAAGAGAGCTCGTCTTAAAAAAGTGGGCTGCTCATGACAATTATATGCAAAGAGAAATTCAAATAATTTGTCGATGATAATGTCCGGTGACGGTAAATTAATTACTGAGAAGCAAGCCATTGCTAATGAATTAAATATTTTTATGGTAGTGTGTTCAATAAATCCAATAGCTGTGTGTTGGACCTTAACGGTGAATCAGGGGCTCCACTTCTCCAAATAAACCAGTCAGCAATTGTAAAGCTAATACAAAAATTACGGTACAATATATTGAAGGGTCCTGATAATATTGTAAGTGAAGTACTTAAACTAGGAGGTAGGGCCGTGGCACGATACTTAGAGGTGATTTTTAATGTGTCCATAAACAATACGCAAATCCCGGATGACTGGAAAAGAGCTACGGTAGTCCCAATATTTAAGGGAGGGAGCAGACTTGAATTGGGCAACTACAGGCCGGTTAGTCTTACGTCCATCGTTTGTAAACAGATGGCGCATCTCATTTGCGACTACTTGAGGGAACAGTGGGAAACATTCTCATGGTTTAATGATAGGCAACATGGATTTCGGAAAGGTTACTCATGCGAGAGTCAGATGCTATCACTTTTTCAAGATATTAGCGAATCGTTAGACGATGGAGTTTCAGTCGACGCCATAGAAATAGATTTTGCGAAGGCATTTGATGTCGTGCCGCATGACATGCTACTCCATAAATTAGCTTCGACGAAGATTGATAGAAGAGTAATTTTATGGATCCAAGAATTTTTGACGGGTCGTTCCCAGAAAGTGAAAGTTGGAGGCAGATTCTCGGATGAAATTACCGTAACGTCGGGTATCCCTCAGGGCAGCGTAATCGGAACTTTGTTATTTTTGGCGTTTATAAATGACTTACCAAATGGGATTCGCAGTGACTGTCGATTGTTTGCGGATGATTGTGTAATATATCGAAAGATACATGACTCATAAGACAATGCAGTACTTCAAGATTATCTGAACCTGGTCTATAAGTGGGCGATTGATAATAAAATGAAAATAAACACAAAAAATGTAGTCTAATAAAAATAGGGAAAGTGCGAAGGCAAGATTTTCAATATAACATTGGCTCGGAAATACTTGTAGAAGAAGATTCTTGCAAATATTTGGGCGTTCACGTAAGAAATGATATGAAATGGAGTAGTCATATAGGATGTGTAGTTTCTAAAGCTTACAAATCCCTGCACTTTGTAATGAGGGTATTAAAAGGAAGTAGTACCTCTGCTAAAGAATAAGGATATTTGTCACTTGGAAGACCTATTCTGGAATACGCCTCGGCGGTTTGGGATCCATATCAAGTAGGGCTCATAAATGAGTCGGAAATGGTATAAAGAAAGGCCGCTAGATTTGTGCTCAGTGACTTCAATCCCAGGAGCAGTGTGAGCCGTATGTTAAAGAAACTTGGGTGGGAATCACTTGATGCTAGGCGGATGAAATCTAGACTCTGCGCTATGTACAACGCGTATACAAATCAACCAGCATGGGGTGAGCTTAGCAAACGTATGGAGAAGCCTACTTACATGGGTAGGAGCGATCACCCTTTCAAAGTTAAGGGCCGACCACAGCGAACAAATTATGGTAAATATTATTTCGTAAACAGTGCCATTGATAATTGGAACTCTCTACCTGCCGCAGTCTTAGAGCCTTTTCCCAAACATATAGGTGTGTTTAAGAAAAGAATGACTATTGGTGTAAATACTCCAGATTAATTGTTAGTGAATTGTTATGTACAATTATTTATTTGTTATGTATATCTAATTTGCCTCCGGGGGACACACCCCCAATTGCAAATAAACGAATGAATGAATGAATGACTGAAACTTTGCACACACAGGTGGAACGCTTTTGGGAACCGGAAGAGCTTACGACTTGTAGCCACTCCAAGGAAAAAAGTGAATGCGAGGAGCAATTTCGGAAATCTTTCTCGCGCGATGAGTCGGGCAGGTTCATAGTGTGACTACCACTACGGCAAGGCGTGGGATTACTTGGTGACTCGTTTGACGATGCCAGGAGGAGCTTTGGCTTGATAGAGAGTAAATTGCATCGCCAACCTGACCTGAAGAATGAGTATATCAAATTCATGGATGAATATTTACAACTAGGTCACATGGAACTTGTCGATCCTAGTGACCAGCAGAAACCTGGTTATTACATGCCTCATCACGCGGCAAACAAAGACACGAGAAGCACTACCAAGGTCAGAATTGTCTACAATGCGTCGGCTAAAACTACTTCGTCGATCTCCCTGAATGATGCGATGTTGGTTGGGCCAACTGTTCAGCAGGATCTGTTCTCGATCGTTCATCGCTTCCGCACTACTTCTGAGCAGGCTAATGGAAATGGTGATTAAGACTCTAAATTTACATTCATGTCGACGATATTACTGGACAGACTCCACTGTTGTTTTAGCCAGGTAGTTCCTCAGCCTGGAAAACATGTGTGGCCAACAGGGAGTCGGAAATTCACCAACTGACTTCTCAGCAAGATTGAAACCATGTCTCATCACAGGACAATCCAGCAGATGTTATCTCCAGGGGAACAGAGCCACATCGAATTCAAGGCAATCGATTATGGTCTGGCTATCTACGGATCCTTCAATCTGACCTGAACTTACCATTGCTGGACCAACCGAAATTCCTGAGTAGCGAGGAGTAAGGTTGTGTTTCGTGGCGAGTAATCACGACGCAGATAACCTCTTCATCCGGTTCTCCAGCTGGACTAAACTACACAGAGTATTTGCATACATTCTCAGATTTTTCACAAACTAAAGCAGGATGCTGCAGCAAGACGGCATGGACCTTTGACTACTGCCGAACTTCGCGATAGTCTGACAGCAATCATCCACATCGTTCAGCGTTGCTCGTACAGTCAGGAGACACATAATTTACATCAAAGAAACGCAGTGCCACTTCTGAGCAAACTTCTCACTCTGCACCCCTTCCTAGATAGTAACAACCTAGTGAGGGTGGCCGGCAGGCTAGAGAATGCTGAAGCAACAATAGAACAAAAACATCCTTTGATACTGCCACCTAAGCATCAAGTCACAAAATCGCTTATTTGGAATTAACACATACGACTTTTGCACGCAGGAAGCCAACTTATCTTAGCCTCGTTGCGGCAACGGTGGTGGCTAAGCAATGGCCCATCTGCTATCAGGCAGGTGATCCGCAGTTGTGTAACATGCTTCCGAGCGAAGACCAATGACACCAGTCAATTCATGGGACAATTGCTTTAGTCTAGAGTGATCCCTAACAAGCCATGCTCTCATTGTGGTGTGGACTATGGAGGTCCGCTGCATGTGAAATATTTAAGCCCACGAAGTAAAATACAGAAGAAATGGTACATAGCATTGTTTGTGTGCATGGCGACCAAGGCAGTACAAATTGAGGCCGTCAGCGATCTATCCATGGAGGCTTTTATTGCCACCTTAAGAAGGTTCATTTCAAGGCGCGGCCGCTGCAGTCAAATGTATAGTGACAATGGTACGTGCTTCACCCGAGAAAGAAGGAAATGAGATGAATTGTCACGCTTCATCCGGACAGAAGACCATCAAACAAACGTATTGAACTTCACAGCTGAAGAAGGAATTCGCTGGCATCATATACCTCCTCACTCCCCTCACTTCGGCGGTCTGTGGGAAGCAGGTATAAATTCAATTAAGACCCGCCTGAAGAAGGTTGCTGGTAACACTGTGCTAACCTTTGAAGAAATAAACACACTGCTCACACAAATTGAAGCATGTTTAAATTCGAGACCATTCGTTCCGATATCCAACAGTCCTGATGAATATGCTTCCCCTCACCCCTGGTCATTTCTTGACTGGTGAACCCTTAGTCTCTTTCCCTGAACCAGATTGTCTCTTAGGGCCATCATCACGGCTGTCAAGATGGCAACTTGTCCAGCGGTGCCGACGACTCATCTTGAAACGCTGGTAAACTGACTACTTGGGCCAGCTCCAGCAAGGTTCCAAGTGGCTCCAGAATCAACCCAACCTCAAAACAGGAAGGCTGGTACTTCTGAAAGAAGAAAATGCTGCCCCCACACCCACACATGGCTAACCAAAATAATTGAAGAATGATGGTCTGGTGCGTGTAGTGACTGTGCGGACGAGCAAAGGGTCATACAAACGGCCAGTGATCAGTATTTTCCCTGACGAGCTCATCTAAAGGACTACCAGTGTAATGTGATTCACCTTCGTTTTCTCGTATGTGTTTGTGTACATTTTCTGTTTTGATTTTGCTTAAGACTTGTGTTGGAGAAGTATGTCCACTTATTGCTACCTTTCTTGTAATTTGAATGACAAATTAGATGGGCATCATGTACGGTGCTGCACTCTGTACTAAGGTGGTTCACCCAGTGCCCACGAACGACAGCGCCCGTAGCACAGTCGGGAATCATTGAGCATTCTGTGTGATGTCATATCTTTGGATATCTGGGCAATCAATACCTTATATAAATAAATGCAGTAAGCAGGGCTACCATAAGCCTATGTTGGATACATTCTAAAGTAGGCCCTAGGCACTAATCACAGGCCTATGTACTGTAAACTACAATAATATGCACAAAAACAGAGGTGTACTGGTACAGTGGTTTTACTCTAATGTGAATAAGAAAAATACCAATATGAATACGCTACACCTCATAAACAGTGAAGGAGACAGGGACCTTCTACCAAGATAATATATGATAATATAAATGATTTTCATACCTTTCCAAGCTGGAATTTTACTATATAAGTCGTGATATTGAAAGGGATGGCGGGTGGGTTATAGAGCGGAGGAGTGAACTACATCATTTCCAGACCAATTTTAATCATTACAATAGGTATTTATAGCTAAGAAATTCCTTTCGTAGGTTCTCGTCTCCTTCACTGTTATTGACTGAGCCTAATTTGATACGCTTAGCCTACGGTACTTTCAGGAGGGAAACCCCCAACGTTTATATCGCAGAACTACTGCTCACTAGAATGGAAATAATACAAAATAAGGTAATTCTAAACAGGCAATCACTTATATTATACTACTTAATTTCATTTGAAATGTTTTCACAGGACGATCTGAGGTTATGTGCACCATGTAATATAAATACTGTATGCCTTACCTTTGTTGTTTTACTGACTGTTAATGTTTCTCTTGGGTTGGTTTGTATCCACTTCTTTGTCAAGCTTGCTTCTTTCGGAAAAGAAAACACGTGTACTTTTGGTCCCGTTGGATAATTTCCTCTACACACAGCGCCTATATGGCATGGTGCTGATTAATAATAATGCGGCTTCGGTGACGTAGTTGGTATGATGCTGACTTGCTGTGCCCAGGATCACGGGTTCAAACCCCGCCAAATTTGTCGGATTGTTTAAGAGCGTTAAAATCATTTAGTATGCCTTCCTTCGGAGGGGAAGTAGAGCCAGCTATCCCATGCCATAGATTTATGGCATGTAAAATATCCTTTCACTATCTAAACTTGTGTGAAGCTAAATTTCTCCCTTAGATTACGTTGAAACTCTCTATTGAAGATCCAACCTTCACCACTAGGTATCAGTGACATCTGATAGCAAAAGTTGGAACTACTTGAAATTCAACGTAAATTGTAGCTCACCCCATGGGTGTCCGCTTGAAGCACCTCCAGCCTCTGGCGAGATGAACATGTCCTCGGACACTCCTGTCACTAAAATCCATACCCTAAACTAATTAAATAAATAATGCAAATATCGAGATAAAATAAAATAAAACTTGCACAAAACGTTCGCACCACACTTTCTAAATTGATTCAAGTAATTTGAGCGATGAAATGCAAAGACTATTGCAGGTTCACCTCGCTAGTATCGCTCCTTTTGGTCAAGAAAGGAAGCTATTGTCAGAGAGTGCGGAGGCCTTATTTCCAGGTGGCGTTGATTTAACCTACTTTCTTATTTTCGGATAACTTCTCTTTCTATTAGAATTATTTTGCAGTCTGAAATACTAGACGCCGGAAGCAGCCTTGTTCTTTCGAAGAAAGGCTATGGTGTCATGCAGTTTCCAGTCTTCGCAAAGCAGTTTAACGACTCCCGCTGATTTATAAACATCAATGTAATCGGCTTTATGAATAATGGTCGGTTGTTTCATTAGTGGCATGTCAACCTAACCAAACATCCGATCAGCTGGTTAAATACTGTGGCTTGTACGGGGAACATTATGTGAAATGTGTTCACTTTAGAATTTCTTTCTACTAAAAATGCATAAGTGTACGCATAACAACATTTATTCGGAGCGCTACACCCATCAAAGAACAGTCTAATACTTGCAACATTTTCAGTTAGTTGCAGGGCTACAAGATGCTATGACAGAGCAGAAGAAACATCGATAAGGCCACTTCCGGCTTGTTCTTCTGTCCATAAATAATAATTTGGATTATTCCCATAAACCTTAACAATACATACACAAGACGACCTTACTTGCCAGGATTTGTATGCCCTTTAAATGTATGATTCTGGAGGAAGCAGAATTAGCTGTACATCAAAGCACATTGTTGCAGAATATGTCCAATGTTTACATTAAATTATAAAATGTTGATGCACGATGACTGTGCAGTCGTTTACTGGCCATGTATTCAATCTTATTTACTGGATCAATTGTTGCACTAATGAAAGGTTTCATTTTACAGCAGTAACTACTAACATCTAAAGATGGTGGAACAAAATCCAATATTGCAATATTAGAAAAGTTTTCAAGACATAGACACTGTATTGCCAATATCAACTCAAGTATCATTGCCCATTTTCCACACCTTTATTTTATTTTAATTAGCATCGAGGTCAACAAGCTTTGATTTTTGTCTTCAATAATGTGCTGTCTAACATCACTCAGTCTATCGCTCTCTCACATTACAGATATCCTCTCCAATCAATGATAAGGACCTGAGATTAAAACATTAGGTTGGACAGGTATTAATATACACCAGTGCTGACTAGAAGATTTGTTTATCAGAAAATAATTATATTTATTTATATTCAAAGATGGTTTGTTCTACTGATTTGTACAAATGTGTGCATTGAATGTCCCTTTATTGAATTTTCATGTCTCTTCTTTCAATTCATCCGTTATCATTTTTATCTCCCTCTTTATATCTTACAGTACCTTGTCAATGAATTGTTAATTTTTCTGCCAACAAATGTAATTATATTTTTCTTTAGCTGTAAAGAAAACAAATGTCGTTATTCCTTAATCTTAGAACATAATTGAGACCAACTCTTGTTAAACGTGCTACTATAAACATTCAAACAACGTAATACTCAGGCTCTAATGGTGGGATTTCTGCCATAGAAAACGCCGTTGCATGCCGCTCCGCCACACCTATCCAGTTATTTTCCGCAGAGTTGGTAATTGGCCGACGGTTGGTGACATTAGGTGGTAGTTATTCTCACTTTGCATGACCTACAGGTGGTAAAAACTTTATTCTTCATTGTAAACAAATTAATTTGTCTTGTTCCCTCCGGAAGTTAAGCCATCATCTCTAATTCTCCCTTCATCGCAATTCTCAAAATCAAAAATCCACAGAATTTAATAAAGCCAGCGCCAATTACTGCCACCTTGTGCAATATTTGTAGTGATAATAGGTCTCATTCTATTACTGTAGTATTGAAATTGCAGCTAATTGCATTACACAACTCACTGATGTGCTTCCTTTACTAGTAAAATGTACTGTAAGGTATTAGCTAGCTACTCTTCAAATTCAGAATGAGTCATATCCTTGATGCTTGAAAAAATTCTCAGTTAGATGCTACTTATTATATGAAGAGATAGTGAATATCAACACTGTAACCTTCACGAAACATGCTATCATAAGCACTTAATTTTTTCAGAGAACAAGAAATATGCGTAAGTGAAAACCCAAAATGTGTAAAATCTCTTACCCTAGAACATTCCCAAATCATATCATATGGATGCACACAAAAACCGTGTACAAATTCCATTGCCAGAACGTATCATATGAACATGCACAAACCCCTCTCACAATAACAATTCCGGGACATTACCGTTTGTTCTTTACAATCCCCTCTCCCTAAAATGTTCACAGAACATATCATATGGAAGTAAACCGAACCCCTCACTATCAAAATTCAAAGAATATATATTGATTGATATAACTGCCCCTGTAACTATAACATTTACGCAATTTAACATATGGAATTATACAAATCCTTTTTTCCTGCAAAATACCCAGAATATTTAATTCAAACATGTGCAATATCCTCTCTATGTCTCTTCGCTTAAAACCGTTGAACGAATTACATGCTCAATATATGGGAAACTGCCTTCCAGTATTTAAGGATGTTTAGGTTGTCCTTAAAACCTTCTCTTTCAAGGAAAACTGGGCACTATTTGAGAGCAATACATGCATATTTTCTCCCTTCATTACGGTAGAAATATCAGTTAATTACTTTATTTACATTTTTTCACAACTAAAATACAAAGTAAATTTGCTTATACCTAAATTGATTATGACTGATGGCCACTATAGGTAATGAAACTTAAAACTTACCTCTATGCCGATTCAAATATATTACATGAAATAAGCTACCAGCCAAAATGTATTAAAATACGAGTCTTGAATTTACCAAACACATTTTAGTGAATTCTGCACTGCAAGAAAGCAAGCGTGTTGTGCTGGCCAACAGGCGAGCATATTTTTGCCCAGCCTACTTATTAAATGATTCACAAGAAACACGGCAATTGCCTGCTGTGGATGAAATATGTTATATTTTAACAAACCATTAAGACAAATCTTACAAGCAAATTCCGTTCCATCATATATAACTAAAATGTAGCCTCATCCTGGGAAGAATTAATATCTATCTCAACAAATATGCAGTATGAATGAATCAAGCAATGGTGTTACACTCCCACTTAGAATTACCATGTGCTTCAGTAATATCCCACTTTCTAACAAACCTTTCTCGCCTAATATAAATGAATTTGCTTGAGTCTGCAATAAAAAATTATTCGTATTCGAAATTTAGTTTCCAACAAGCTTTGCTCTAATGATCCACTTGATTATGGTTCTGTTTTATGCTCCGCGTGTACAACAGAGATATTGTTTCTATACACAGTGATCTCAAACTTGTCACTTTGTTACAATTCATTCGTCGCATGCTCTACATAAATAGGACTTCCGGTGCCTATGAATTAAGATGTGTGACTCGAAATCTCCCTTCGTACTTATGACTGGAAGTACTTAATAAATATTGCTTTTACCAACATCAATTAGCAGGCGATTTTTCGAAGCTCCTCACTCAGTAAATTTTGCTCCTTACTATATGAATATGGCTTCTTGACCAGTATGAGTCACATGTGTCTTCAGACAGCACTTGTGTGTGTTACTTAAATATGCTTTCTCCTGACTAAAAAGTCACATGCGACTCTTAAAGGATACTAATCTTGTAAATGTAGCTGTATATATACCACTTCAGATTGGCGCAGGACCAAAATGAATTTCGCACATCAAAAATAACTCATATTGCCATGGACCACAGTGGGGATGGACTTATTTCTTTAGCAGTGTCCACCCCTGCACTAAGAGATCTGAGAACTGCAACTGAGATCTGTGAATACCATTCTCCTGAAGAAACGTATTGACAATGTGCGGGCGAGCGCTACCGTCAACGAAAGTGAAATTTGGGACGAAATAGTCAGTGAAACCTTTCACTACAGGTGGCCAGATAGTATCCCTGTGACGTTTCCCTGTCATGCGCCCTTATAGTACACAAGAGAGGTTTTGCGACGATAAATAATACCACCACAAAACATTGCACCACGTCCTTCCTGTCGGTATCCGTCTCGGATGTATTGGTCATGCATACGTTCCCCGGGCCGTCTCCACACTCGCTCAGATCGATCTCAATTGACACAGGCAAGTGAGCGTACTCAATATACACGCTGGCATGAACGACTAATGGACTTGAGACCACTACGACTCATGGCCAGCAATATGCAATCCTTACATTTATGTGTGTAAAGATCAATTATCAGCAAGTTTACTGCGCATGAGGGACATATGAGCGGTTATTACCCACGATGGATCATCGTTTGTGTATTTAATCTTTCCTTCGTAGAGATATTTACAGCATGTGTTTATCAAAAATTCCTGTCCAAAATAGATTTTGTATGTACTACGGAGAAGGTATCACTTCAAAGAATAAAAGAGAGAAATGCTCATTGTTTACTACCTGGGCCAGCCCAGAGGTGTTGGTCTAGCGTGCCTTCCTCTCACCCAGAAGACCTTGGTTCGAATCCCGGCACCGTCAGGGAATTTAGAAACTGACGCGAGGGCTGGAATGGGGTACACTCACCCTCGTGAAGACAATCGAGTGGCCGTCTGACAGTGAGGCAGCCCCAAGGTCACGAAAGCAAAGAATAACGGCCGAGGGGACCCGATGCACTGACCGCGCGTCACCACTATATCTGCAGCTCCAATTTCTGTGCAGTGGTCGCTCAAAAGTAAGAGTCCCTTCGAGGGCTGTACTGACAGGGGTAATTTATTATCATATACATGAATGTATATTTAGACGACTATGGAACAAAATGTGTCTACAGTTGTTCTGAGTAAAGGATACTCCACATGCACCACAGGAATGTGGCCTTGGACCACTGTTGATCTACAAGTGTGTCTTCAAACTGCCCACTTCAGTAGATCTCGCTAGGATGTACTACAGGAATAAGGGAAAAGGCCATTACGGATAAACATGTGCTTCTTCAAATTGTCCTTCTCAGTAAATCTTGCAGGTATGTACAACAGGAGTAAGGTTAGTGACCTTTATGGATCAACAGGTGTGTCTGCAAACTGGTTTTCTCCACAAATTTTGCTTCGCATGAACGACACGAATAAGGTTTATTACCACTATGGAACAACATGTGTCTCTTCAAACTGCCCTTCAAAATAAATTTAGCAGCGCATCTACCACACTATGGATCAACATGTGTGTCTTCAAACTGCCCTTTAAGTCAGTAAATTTTGCTTCAAATGTACCACACGAATAAGGTTTAAGACCTCTATGGATCAACAAGTGTGTCTTCAAACTGCCCGTCAAAGTGAATTTAGCTTCGCATGTACCACACTATGGATCAACACGTGTGACTTCAAAAGTTTAAGACCACTATGGATCAAAAAGTGTGTCTTCAAACTGCCCTTCAAAGTAAATTTTGCTTCGCAAATACCACACTATGGATGAACATGTGTCTCTTCAAACTGCCCTTCACAGTAAATTTTGCATCGCATGTACCACTTGAATAAGGTTTAAGACCACTATGGATCATCATGTGTGTCTTCAATCTGCCCTTCAAAGTATATCTTGCTTCGCATGTACCACACGAATAAGGTTTAAGGCCACTATGGATCAACATGTGTGTCTTCAAACTGCCCTTCACAGTAAATTGTGCTTCGCATGTACCACACGAATAAGGCTTGTCAGCACAATGGATCAACATGTGGGTCTTCAAACGGCCCTTAGAAGTAAATTTTGCTTCACACGTACCACACGAATAAGGTTTATGACCCCTGTGGAATAACATGTGTCTCTTCAAATCAGTTCTCCTAGAAAATTTTGCTCCGCATGTACCACATGAATGAGGTTTAAGACCTCTATGGATCAGCATGTGTGTCTTCAAATTGCCCCTCTCCGTAAAATTTGCTTCGCATGTACCACATGAATAAGGTTTATAACCACTATGAATCAGCATGTGTCTCTTCAATCTATACCTCTCAGAAAATTTTGCTTCGCATGTCCCACAGAAGTGCGGTTTATGATCACTATGGATCAACATGTGCCTCTTCAATTTGCTCTTCTTGTCAAATTTCGCTTCGCATGTACCACAGGAATGTGGCTTTAGACCACTGTGGATTATCAAGTGCGACTTCAAATTGCATTCATTAGAGTAGTTTTCTCCACATTTACCACAGGAATGTGGTTTTAGACTGCTATGAACCAACATGTGCGTCTTCAAATTCACTTTCTTAGTAAAGTGTGTTCCGCAAACCATACATAAATATGGCAATGAACAGCTACGAGTTGACATCTTAATGTTTTTTTGATTGAATGAGGCTTCGAATCTATCCCTTGTTAAAGTGTTCTCCGAATTGTGATTGTTTCTGTAAATAATGTTTAATGTTAGTGCGAGTAAAATACACACTACCATAATCATATCAAAAATCAAATACCACAATTTCAGATAAATATAAGCCCACAATAATCTTCTGTATCCGTAGACATAGATATAGAACCCTAAATGTAATGCATATGACGATGATCGGGGCTAGTCACTCAGGGGAATATTTTTGCCTTAAGTAATTTGCTTCAGGGAATAACACCCTTATCAATTTCGGTGAAATCGTGTTGACCAACCAAAAAGCAGTTAATTTCGCTATGTTAGATGATCAAGGGAAACGGAATATTAACTTTGCGGACAAGAGATCTAACTAGTGAAAAATTATCTTATACATTTTTATCAATTTGCATTAATTTGCAAGTTTTCCTTTAATAATAGGAATTGAGAACGTTCCTACTCTTCAATGAAGTGGTGTTCGTGCAGTCAATATATATTATACAGACAATACTGTTTTATATTGTATGTCGGAGGTTTGGGGTTTATAGTTCTTCCTTTTACAGGAAGAAAAATGCACTTGTGCATGGAAAAAGGTTAATTACATCTAGCTACGGCTGTTACTTCCTAACAGTCAACATGATCTTTCATCGTCTCGATTAAGAGGAATAGTAAAATTGGGTGCTGCTCTATACTTGAAGTAAGAGAGTTGAGGAACAGGGGGAGGATTCCTATCCTAGGGCTAACTGAAGAAGCAACCCACAATCCAGGGACAAGGCCGTGCGTACTCCCTTACGATTAATTGGAAAGAGTCGTGTGAGGGCTCAAACGAAAGGGATCTATCCCCTCTATCTAAAGTACAAGACTATTCCCCCGTAAAATAAAAACTGTCCACACCCCCGGGGAAAATAAGATTTTTTAAAGAGCATATGCACTTAATGCTCTTCCAAGGTGGCAGAATTTTCAAACGTTATGTTAGATGCCACCATACACCCATTTCTACACCCTACCGCCATCCCCCACCACCACCAATCCCAGAATTTCCTAAAATTCTCAACAGATATTTACAAACTTAATTAGATTTAACACTCAAGGCCACAATTGCATCCACTTACTTGTGTTAGGCTCATTTCTGATGACCTCCTTTGGTCCGTTTCCATTTTCTTCCAACTTACTTGTCGATATATTCATTATTTAATATTTATGTATTTATTATTATTATTTATTGATTACCGATTTATCGATTATTGATGAACTACAAGGTCACCTACCCGAGATTTCCTGAAAGAGTCGATATCACCCGAAAGATAACCGAAGAAAGTCGTGTGAGGGCTCAAACGAAAGGTCTTCATCCCCTCTTTCCACAGGACACATCATTTTCAATTTTAGTATTTCTTTTAATGATGGACGTTTCCAAGGGTGAGTGGGGTTTGGACTGGTTTTCACAAAGTAATGTGACATGACACCTTGCTGGCTACGACAGAATAGCCCGAGCGGTCGATCCAAGATGGCTGCCGATTGATAAGTATTATTTATTTAATTCTGTTTGATGCATTTATCATTTAATATTAATTATTTAATTTTCATTTATTTAATATTTGTTTTTGATTTTCGTTTTTTAGTTATTTAAATTTTATTAATTTACTTTTCTTCTTAGTTTCGGCCAGCTATGGAACACGTTACTTCAACTGTTTCCTTCTTTGAGCTCGAACGATTTCCCAGTAGTCCTTCAGCCCTGTCCTGTGCGCCTCCTTTCTGTCAGCCGCCCACTTCTCGCCTGTTCTCAGTTTTGGCTTTTCTTGGAATCACTGGTGTGCACTAAGTTTTTTTTTCTGGAGAGGAAGACGTTCTTGAATGTCCTCAAGCGAAATCCCTATTTCAATAAGATGGTTTTCGATCTCAGAGAACCATGGTCTACAACGTAGGAAAATATGCAGTTGGTCAGTAACTGCGAGCTCATGCGTCTTATGTAGCCATAGAAACGAATTCTCCTTTATCGTATCAAGTCCGATATCCTTTCCACTCGTATGTCGATTTTATTGTTATGTCACCTCCTGTACTCTCCATTTTCTCTGAATGGTCCTAGGATCTCCCCAAGGATATTTTGTTCATTGGCCTCGAACGTTTCAACTAAACCTTTCTTATTCATTACAAGGCATTGAGCTGCGTACAAAGCTTCTGGACGAATAACTTAACAATAATGCCCAATCATGGCATTGATGGACACTGATCGTTTATTTTAAACATCCCTGGTTAGCTGGTACACAGTTTCCGTCTTGTCGATCCTTGATGCAAATGATTCTTTCTCAGAGTTATTTGGTTTTATCCATTCGCCTAAATACTTAATTTTTTCTGCCCGCTTGATTATTAGTTGTTTAACATATAACTCTCTGGGAGCATGCTTGATGATAATTATAAATTCCGTTTTCTCAAAGGAGATCTGGAGGCCTGGCTTTGCCGCTTGGTTTTTAAGTTTGATGATATGTTTTGTAGCAGTATCTATGGAATCAGGAATAATAACTAGATCACCTGCAAAAGCTAGGCAGTCAATTGTTAGATACATTTCCTTATAAACTATTCTGAGTCAGTGGTCGACCTCTTCATTACACATCTCCTTGCACCACTGCCGAGTAACCTTTTTCTAATACGCAGTTGAAAAGTAGAAGCGATAATTCATCTCCTTGTCTAACACCTGTCGTGATTTCGAAGGTGTCCGAAATCTCTCCCCTGATTTTCAATCCGGAGGTCGTATTGGTTATGATCTGTTGGATAATTGTCCTTGTTTTGTTGTCTAGGCCGTCGATAAATTGAATCGTAGGCCTTCTTTAAGTCTATGAAGGTCACCACAAACTTCCTGTTCCTGACAGTCAGATATGTAAGAAGAAATTTTAAGTTCATGATCTGGTCAACACATGAGCGCCCTTTTCTAAACCCTCCTTGATACTCTTCCAATTGCAAATAAAGTTGTTTCTCTGTCCGGGTTTGAAGGTCTTTCGGGAGAATTTTATATGTTATCGAGAGGAGTGAGATGCCTCGTTAGTTGTTTACATCCGCTTTGTCACCTTTCTTGTGAAGGGGATAAATCAGGGCTGATGTCCAGTCACTGGGGAGTTTCTCAGCCTTCCTGATGTCATGAATAATCTCTGTTAGTTTGTCAATCGCTTTGTCACCTGTAGACTTCCAGAGCTCGGCTATTATTGTATCTTCACCAGGTGCTTTTTTTGTTCACCAGAGACTGGATGATCTGTCTGATTTCCTCATTCGTTGGTGGAGAGGAGTTGGGGTTAGAGTGTGAAGGTTCTTCAACGTGAATTGTGATTGTGGTTCTTCACAATTAAGAAGAGATTCCAAGTATTTGGCCAACATCTGGCAGTTGTCCTTGTCGTTGAATGCAAGCTTACCATGGTCATCTCTGAAGTGTAGACTTGGGGGGGGGGGGGGGGGGGGTTATTTAGTGAGGTTGCGTCTGAAGGTTTTGTAAAAACCTCCGGTTTTGTTCTTGTTGAAATCCTGTTCTTTCTGTGTCAATTGGCCCTTGTCAAACGGACGCTTTACTCCACGTATAACATTAGCCGCATGTTTTATCACAGTCACAAAGTGCTCGCACCTATCTTGATTTTTCTTCGAATTCCATCTTTTCCAGGCAAGTTGTCTCTGAGCTACTACAGCATAACATTCAGTAGACCACCACGGGTGTTTCCAAACGTTTGTTAGTGAGACTGTCTCCTCAGCCGATTTGACGAAGGCGTTTTTTAGTTGATCCCAATTCTCTTGATCCAAGGAATCGAGTTTCTGAGCGAATGCATTGTTGGTTTTGAGCTTTCCTGTGTCAAATATATTTGCTTTCGTTGACTGGATTCTGCTGGTTTTTATTGGGATGAGCTTCAGATTTATTTTGGAAAGGTAGTGATCCAAGTCAAAGTTAGTACCACTCAGGACTTTTATGTTTTGAATCTCTCAAGTTGCTTTCCGTGTAATGGAAAAATGGTCAATTTAAGACTCGCCCAGATTAGGATTTAGAGATGCCCATGCCATTTGTAGGTGTTTGAAGGCTGTTGATTTTAGAACAATGTTGAATGCCTTACCGAGCTCTATAAGTCTTTCTCCATTCCGGTTAGTTTGGCAATGGGTTGGATACTCTCGAATGATATTCTGGTAATTTCCTTCTTTGCCAAGTTGGGCATTGAAGCATCCAAGCAAAATTATTGTGTGTTTTTCAGGGATTCTTGAGATGAGATCTTCAAGTTCTTCCCAAAATGTATCTGTTCCATCAGATTCTTTCTTTTTCGCTTGGTTGATTGGTGCATGTACGTTCACAATCGTATATACTTTGTTCATGATTCGAAAATTAAGCATTGAGACTCGGCTATTTGGGGAGCCGAATTCTGTGACCGAGTCTAGAATCTTTCCTGTGCCGAGAAATGGAACATGGAACACATGGAACAAGTTTCCCTGTTTCAATTTCGAATATCCTATAACCTTGTGATTCGAAGGCCTGATAATCAGTAAATCTTGTTTCATGTATCACTGTGGTTAGGATTTCATGATGAGAGACGATGTCAGGGAGTTGTTTGAACCAACAAAACCTGTTCTGAGACGTCACAGGGTTGTGGTCATCCATGTAACGTGCATAAATGATATATTTCTTAATTATTATTATTTAACTTTTATTTATTTATTTAATATTATTCATTGATTACGTTATCGATTATTTATTATTTTTAATTTATTAATATTTAATTGTATTATTATTACTATTATTTAATATTTTTTTATGTATAATTTAAACTCTATTTATTAAATATATATTGATTAATATATTTATTTATTTTATTTATTTTCTTTATTTATGGGTGTTCACTAGACAGGATGCCCGAGCGGTCGATCCCAGTTTTTGCAACGCCGGTCAGGATGTCAGGGTGCACTCGCGACCCATCCAAGATGACGGTACCACCTACACGATACCTCTGACCCCTTCCCTCACACTCTATCCCCCAATACCCACCACCACCACATTCAGAAATCCCTCAAATTCCAAACAGATTTTACCAAAATTTGACAGATTTTCCTCAAAGACCAGCATTGCTTACACTTACTTATGCTAGGCCCCTCTCTGTTGACCTCCCTTGCTCATCTCTTATTCTCTTCTAACCCAGATGCCATACGAGAGTCCTCTGACCAATCAAAATCATAAAAAATCACCATATTTCCAAAAATCACAAAAATTCAGTAGAACACATGAAATTAACCCGATTCCATCAAAATCCTTCCAATTACTCCAATATTCCCCAAACATCCTTCCAAATTTACTAAGATTCTCCAAAATATGCTACAATACATAACAACATCCTCAACTCATCCACATAGCCCAGGTTTATTCCAAAGTCACCAGATTCCCTAAAAATCCTTACAAATATACCATGATTTCAGAAAATTCTTCCAAAAATACCAAGATGCTCCAAATTCATCAGATTATATAAATCAACAGAACATTCCTCAAATTCTACAAATCCAGAACACAGCACACTTCCTCGTAAGAAACGGGTTATACTCTACGTTCAAATACGTACCTTCAACTACCTTCCAATGGGGGTAAGGAGCGTACGGTCAGGGTAGCTGTGAGCGGATACCTGTCGACACAAGTTGGCAGCAACATGTTTCTCCCCAAGGGCAGACGGAGGATAAGACACCTGACTCATACGACAGAGTTGCCGTGCGGTCTATACCTAAATTCTCACACAAGAATTCCCCTAAATGTTTCTAATATTCCCTCAGCATGGAGTCTTCGACGAGTGATATGTCGGTTGGCGCCAAAGGGGTGTCCAGGCGTGTATGGAATAGTTTTCACTTACTTAGGGCAAGGCTTCTCGCTGCCATCTTTCATGTTAGATTTATCGAAGGATACTAGCCGCAAGCAAAGGTTCATTTGCAACATATTTAATGCGGTTACTAGTTCCGTTGTGTTCTTTATTGAAATGTTTTTGTCATAGGAAAGGCAGTTTTATAATTTTTTGTTATTCCTAACTGATTTTGTAGCTTGGCGCGTTCATGCAATGAACTATTGGTCATATTGGGCACTCCTTTCTGTGTATTTTTGGTAGCCCTCTCAAGGACGGCTTGCGGCTAGTATCCTTCGATAACATGTACACCAATATACCAATTTATGAAGTCATCAGTATTATCGAAAATAATTTCAAGACAGACAACTTGGTAAAGAAACCGAAGAGATCGTGAAATTCCTGAGGGTCGTACTCAGCCCAATCGTGTTTCAATTTGACAATAAAATATATACAATAACAGAGGGCCTAGCCATGGGATCACCGCTAAGTGGGCCATTTGCCAACATCTTCATTAATTCACTGTGTTTTATTTTGTAGACAACAGTGAAATATTTTGATAATGGTATATTTGGTTCTGAACTCTATTCGGATTAGCTCATCTAAATTTGTGACACAGGACATACATTGCAAAACTTTTTAAAGTTCATTGTTATTTTTTCCACTGCCATCACGATGGCAGTGTTTCTTCTCTCCAAGGAACTCTCTGAAACCAAAGATTAAATGGACGTTTCCGACCAGGCCACCAGAGACGCAGTCAAGCGCGCAACAGATTCGCTCGTAAACGGAACGGAACATACCGCCCACCTAATTGGTACAATTATAAAATAAATTAAATGATCAATACATTGAATCAATTTGTGCAAACAAGAGTTCAAATATCAATAGATTTCTCATCATTTGAAAATGGAAGGAGACAGAGCTTCCTCACTGGCCTCTGTATTGTTCCCTTGCTAGTTCGCAAACTAACGACCCAAACCAATCCATCGGCACCGGGATGAACCTTGTCTACGACTGCTGTCTTCCATAAAAGTGGAGGTAGGTTGTCGTCCTTTATTAATACCACAGCACCAGGCTGAATGTTGGACTGAACTGAAACCCACTTTGGTCTTTGCTGCAACTGTCCCAGGTATTCTGCAGACCACCGCCTCCATAGCTGCTGCTGGAATCGTTGAACCATTTGCCATCTGGACAACCGGGTAATCTTGAGATTAGTTAGATCTGGCTCCGGAATAGCAGTAAGGCTTTCCCCAACAAGAGAATGTGCTGGAGTCAAAACATGAGGATCGTTGGAGTCATTGGAGATAGCTTGGATAGGTCTGGAGTTTAGACATGCTTCAACTTGAGTAAGGAGTGTACTGAATTCTTCGAAGTTCAGAGAGGCTGTTCCTACTGCACGCTTCGAATGATCTTTCATTGCTTTGATTCCAGCCTCCCACAAACCACCAAAGTGAGGAGCACTGGATGGAATAAGATGCCATGTGAAACCAGTTGTGCTGGCACACTGCTGAACAGCGTCATTGTGTTTCTGTGATTGAAATAGTTTATGTAACTCTTTCAGCTCGTTCCTTGCACCCACCAAATTCGTACCATTTTCAGAGTACAAATTTGCGCAAATTCCTCTTCTCGCGATGAATCTGCGTAGAGCAGCGATGAAGGCGTCTGTCGAAAGACTGCTGACCAACTCTAAATGAATAGCCTTGGTAGCTAAACATATAAACAAAGCCACGTAGCACTTAGTTCTGACCTTGGATCTTAGTGATCCTAGCCGAATGAGAAACGGGCCACCATAATCCACTCCCGAATTCAAAAATGGACGAGATGGTTCCACACGTGGTGCAGGTAATTGTCCCATCAATTGCTGTGATGTTTGTGCCCTAACTTGAAGCATCTGACACACTTGTGAATGACTTGCCGGACAGTACTTCTTCCCTTAGGAATCCAAAACTGCAATCTGAGTGACGACAATGTTAATTGAACACCTGCATGATGCAGCCGTACGTGTTCATTCTCAATGATGAGTTGAGTCAATTTATGTTTAACCGGCAGAATCAGTGGGTGTTTTTGATCAAAAGGTAATGAAGAAGCCTGCAATCGACCGCCCACCCTGAGGTATAGTGATTCATCCACAAACGGATGAAGATCCTTGATTTTTCTCTTATGTTGTACAGAGTGGTGGACTTGCAAGTCATGCAATTCTCGAGTAAATTCTTGTTGCTGAACAAGTCTAATGCAAACACGTAATGAGAGTCGCAATTCTTTGTGAGAGAAGATGCCAGGCTCTCTGCAGTGCTTTGAACGTTTGAGGTTAGCTGCAAATCGAAAACAGAAAACGATTACGCGTTGAATCTTCTGAAGTGAAGAACATATTTCCAAGATAGTGTCAATTGTAGTTGGTGTGATCGCTAGCAAGCTGACTGCAATTTGACGCTGTTCTGACAATGCAGTGTCCGTATCCTGGAATGACTGTTGCGGAGGCCATGCTTCTGTGGACTCTGATATCCACGCTGGACCTTTCCTCCAAGAAGTTAATTGTTTGAGTATTTGTGGGATTGTTCCCCTTGACAGAATATCTGCTGGATTATCCTTCCCTGAAACATGTCCCCAGTCTAGAACACTTGATGCATCATGCATTTCTGCAAAGCAATTGGCCACAAATGTCTTCCAACGGTTCGAAGGCGAGTTAATCCAAGCCAATACGACCGTGGAATCTGTCCACAGATGTGTGCTGTGTATGCTAAGTTGAATGATAGACTTGATTTTCTTCATTAGGTGTGTAAGAAGCATTGCTGCACATAAATCTAGGCGAGGAATATACACTTGCTTCAATGGTGCTACCTTCGATCTGGAGGAGATTAATTTCACCGAAACATCATCCGCCATGTTTACACATCGTAGATATACACAAGCACCATATGCTGATCGTGAAGCATCCGAAAATCCATGCAATTGTATGTTCACTAGTGTACCTGTTCCTATTAGTGGACGAGGTACTGAAATGTTACTTAAATCTGACAAATCATTATACGTTTGACACCATTCATCTTGGAGACCAGAAGGTAGAATTTCATCCCAACCAATTTTAACTTGCCACAACCTCTGAAGGAAGATCTTGCAGGACACCACGACTGGACGTACCAAACCCAATGGATCAAAAATGGAGGCTGTCACTGCTAGTATTTTCCGTTTTGTCACTGACGGCTGCTTATCGATGTTGAACGAAAACATGAATTGGTCTGTAGATGGTTGCCACAGAAGCCCTAATGCTCCAATTACATGATCATTGTCCATGGGAATAGATGAAATGGTTTTTCGCATGTCTTCAGGGACTGCTAATACCACCTGACGACAGTTTGATGCCCATTTCCGCAAATGGAATCCACCTCTCTTCATCAAAACAAGTAATTCTGATTGTAATTCTAGTGCTTCTTGTATTGTCTGCCCTCCACTCATCAGGTCATCCACATACATATCTTGTTGAACAACCTTAGAGGCTCTTGGCAGTTGAGCTTCTTCTTCCACCGCTAATTGCTTGATACACCTGGTTGCCAAGAAGGGTGCTGAAGCTGTACCATAAGTCACGGTAGTCAGTCGATACGATTGAAGTAGATCATGAGGTGACTGTCGCCACAGAATTCTCAGAAAATCAGTGTCCCTTGAATCCACTTGTATCTGGCGGTACATCTTTGCAATATGTGCAGTGAAAGCAATTGGATGTGTGCGGAACCGTGTGATAATTGAATATAGATCTGGTTGTTTGGTTGGTCCCACCATTAACATGTCATTCAGTGATATGTCAGTGCTGGACTTAACTGAAGCATCGAAGACTAAGCGTGTTTTAGTTGTTGAACTTGATTCCTTTACCACTGCATGGTGTGGCATGTAGTATAAATGTTCGTCGTCCTGGAAAATTGATGGGTGAGGTACTACTTCCATGTGTCCAAGCTCTTCATATTCTTTCATGAATTTCTTGTAGTCTTCTCGAAGCGTGGGATTCACCGTTAGTTTTCTTTCAATTTGCTCAAACCTACGTTTGGCACCTTGGTAGGAGTCACCTAGCTTCATTGTTGAACTGCGGAATGGCAGTCGCACAGTGAAACGGCCGGTATCATCCCGTCTTGTGCACTGTTGAAAATGTGCTTCACACTCCTTTTCTTCAAGAGAGAATGACTCACAGTTCATTTCTTCCAATTGACAGAATTTCTGTAATTGAAGTTCTAGATTGTCCTGGCTGGACACGAACATAGTCACGCTTGATGGTCCATTGTTGATCTCGTTAATGTTTCCAGATAATATCCACCCCAGCGAGGTTTCTTGGATCACTGGTAGGCCTGATGCTTTGATTCTTCTTTCTAGCAAAATATCGAAGAATAACCCTGCTCCAATCAATATATCTATGGAACCTGGCACATTGAAAGTAGGATCTGCTAGTTCCAAATGGCCTGGAATATCCCATTTCTCAGTGTTAAGATGTCTCGTAGGCAGAACACCTGTGATCCTGGGTAGAATGAAACATGTGAATTGTGAAGTGAAATTACTGACTCTGGATTGTATATGAACTGACACGCTGTGGGAAGCTTTGGAGATTGAATTGTTAATTCCACTGATTGTAATAACATTGTTCAGGCGTTTCAATCTTAGCCGTTGAATACACGACTCAGATATGAAATTTGATTGTGACCCGGAGTCTAGAAGTGCCCTGCACTGCTGTAAATTACCACTGTGGTCACGTACATAAACAATGGCTGTAGATAATAGTACCTGCCCTTGAATACCCTGCTTGTAAGCACAGTAACTATTGGTGAGCGGTATCTGATTGCTGTTTCTCGAAGTTGCATTGACATCACACTCTAAGCTACCTTCACCACAATTGTTGCTGTCGCGATAAGGTGTTGGGTTGATTTTGTCCTTGTGAAGAAGTGTATTGTGTTTCTTCTCACATTGACGACAAGGACTAAGCCTACATTGTTGGTAGTTGTGACCTGCGGCCATGCAGTTGAAACATAGTTTATATTTACGAACTAATTCTTGCCTCTTGGCAACATCGTCACTCTTAAATAGCTTGCAATTGAACAATGCATGCTCTTGCCCACACCTAGGACAAGATCGAGCCGTGGTAACAAATGAGTTATACATTTTCTCTGATTTCCCTTTGCCTGAAGCAGGTTTTGGGAGATGGGAAAGTTTGTTGGCCTGACTTAACATTGCCTCTAAAGCATGACATCGTTTATCTGAAAATGCAAACAGTTCTTCAGAGGTCGGCAGCTGCTTAGCCGGAGTGTGAAGTTCCCACTCTCGCCTGGATGTTGAATCTAATCAATCTACGATTAACTGAACAATAATGGCTTCTTTGAATGCATTTTCAACTATATTCTGAGCTACTAATGAGTTCAAATGTCCCTTAAATGTGTCTACCAACGTACGCAACTCGCGTGCTGATTATTTGTGAATTGCATCAGCTTCTAGTAAACCCTTGATGTGTTTGATTACTATTAGCGTCTTATTGTAGTATCGTGCAAATAATACTGCCCATGCTGCTTGATAATTTTCAGAAGATGGTGGAAATTTTTGTACAATTTGGAGTACAAAGTGATGAATTTAAATAGTAAATTTTTTAATGTTGGTTAGATCTTCATTGTTGTGGATCATAGCCGAAAATGTATCTTGATATTGTACCCACGCTCTGTACTCACCGTCAAAATTAGGGATGATTATTGGAGGTAATTTCATACATGATTTTAATTTACCTGCTTGTGAACATGCAGAATGCAATGATATACCATCATCAAATGGCTCTACCCATGCTTTAATTCTGGCAACAATATCCCAGTACATGGATTCGAAACTATCCCTGTAGTTGATGTGCTCTTCAGTGTTGTCATCGTACACTTCCAAGTCTGACTGAATGACTTTGAAGTCGTCGAAAATTTCCTCCATGGTTTTTAACCTGCCTTTTATAAGCTCTATACTCTGAGAGCTATCAAACTGCTCGACATATGACTGAATGCGCGACAGCCAGCCCTTCAAAATGCCTCGCTTCTTTATTAATACCTTTATATCGGTAGTTTCCATAATTGGACTGTATATGGGTAAAGGAATAGAAAGGATTGCTAGACTTAACACATACCTTGACTTGGACTTGAACTTTATTTCACTGCTTAATGCATTATGATACTGTAGTATCCACGTCGCGGTCAATATTCGCGCGCGGAGGACCAATGTATTAATTTGTAGACAGCAGTGAAATATTTTGATAATTGTTTATTTGGTTCTGAACTCTATTCGGTTTAGCTCTGCTAAATTTGTGACACAAGACATACATAGCAAAACTTTTTACAGTACATTGTTATTTTCTCCACTGCCATCACGATGGCAGTGTTTTTTCTCCCCCAAGGAACTCTCTGAAACCAAAGATTAAATGGACGTTCCTGACCAGGCCACCAGAGGCGCAGTCAAGCGCGCAACAGATTCGCTCGTAAACGGAACGGAACACACTGGAAAATGCCTTCCTAGAAAAGTTCTCGACAAAGGGAATAGTTCAGTGGAAAATATACGTGGATAACGTAATTTGCATCTACGAAACTGAATTAAGAAACGAAGAAACAATACTCCAAGCCAATAATAGCCTACTTCACTCTTATAAATTCACTAAGGAATCTGAAAGCGATCGGAAAATAATTTATCTCAACATAACGTTCGAACGGAATGATAATGAACATTCATACTCCGTATTCCAAAAACTGACACAAACATCGCATGCAATTGGCAATCATTCCAATTGCAATCATTCCATTCATTCCAAATTTGCGGGTTTCAATTCAATGGTGCAAAGGGTTTTAAACATACCCATATCAAAAGACAACGACCATAAGGAGATCCGAATAATCAAGAAGCAAAACAAAACAATTTTCCGCCCAGCAAAATACATCAATTTGTTGCCAGTTATAAAAATAAAACGATTCAAAAGACGGACAATAATTAGCAATAATTCGCGCATTTCAATGACGTGACCGCTAATACATATAAAATTACCAATTTGTTCAAAAGACCAGGCATCAAAATAGCATTTACAACAATTAACACAACCGACATGCATCTGAACTGCAGTAATCCAAATAAACCAGACCACATCCAAAATCAGGGGTAATATTCCATTACGTGCCAAGACTCAGGGTGCCAAGAAAATTACATCGAGCAGAGTGGGAGAAGATACAATGAACACAGAAATGCGATGAAACACGAGACGCACTTGGCCGTATGCAACCACATGTGCGACGCGGGACACATTTTCACTGATATTGAAACAGACTTAAAAGTAATTCATCACGGGCCGAAAGGCAGAGCTCTTGACATTCAGGAAGCAATTGAGATACCCTTAGCTGAATTAAACAACCCCAATAATTTAAACGCACACATTCGTGGACAATTCACCCCTCTTCACGCTATTAGAAAAAAAAACGTCGGAAACAAGCCACAATATAACGTAGTAGCCAAGCTAGATAAGGGATTACTAAGGGAAACATGCTATTGGATCAAGATGTACGATGTATCATTTTCTTCAATAATACGGCAGCATTAAAGATTACGGTACATTCTCACATGACCGTTTGCGCGTAAATATGGCTCTTTAGCTTATGCGTGGCGAGGATCAAAACTGGGCTTGACTAGTTGAAGATTGTCCAGTTTTTAGTAACATACACCATATAAGGGAGACTAGACTTAGCAAAACACAGTCACATTTGTAAGATGAACACACACAGGAATGCGAGAGGGGGAAGGGGGGAGGGGGAGGGGGTAATGCCCAGGTACATAAGAGACCCTGGCACACTTTAAGCTCCCCCTGTTGGGAGTAGATAGTGACGAAATTAACTGCTCTCTCCAGGACCGCACAAGACCCCTCCTGATAAGTAGCCTGTACAATAAAATCTGAACTGACCATTTAACAACAATCACATAGTCACTTTAAACAAGCAAATTTTGGAAGTCAACCACCAATTCCAGTATCTTAACAAAACATCACTTAGACGATACTGTAACTAGCAAATATTGACGAGTTGCATTATCTTAACTAATACTGCAACTAAATAAGTGTACATATCGTAAATACTTTCACCCATGCTTCTAGAAATAGATTTTATAGCCTAACTGTAATGGATCTGATAATGATTGTTCGAATTTGCGAATAGGTTTGTTAATAGTTTTTGTGTTTCCCCACGGGTATGAAATATTATTTCCTTTTTCTGCTCCATTTTGCTACTTACTTTTTTCCGTTGCAATGAGAGCACTGTCTCCACTGTGTATTTAATGTTTATGTTAAACTGGCTATTTTACCCGGCGTTGCCCGAGAGGTGTATTTACATGTTATAGAAAGATACATGCCAATATATTACGTAAGGTATATTCACTTTGCCCCGAAGTGAGTTTAAATCATAGTTATCCTGGGCTCTGAAGTTAATCAAGTGCAATATTAACTCACTGTAAATCTAGGCGAAAGGTACTGTAGAGTACAATAACGTAGTAGAGAATGCATCAATAACAAAACGGGCTGTATATGCACATTTCTCAAGGACCTAGTCTCACTATTACAGTACTTTCCTGATAGTCTTAATTTTTTTTGTGATGGGTGTAATTTAGACGCCTTGTTCACACAGTTCTCTTTCATTTTTAAATTGTTGCACCTACCTTTTTGAAAGAAAACAATATTTAAATTATTCAATATTTGGAATATAAAGTCATAATTCTGGAGTCAAATATACTTACGATTTTTAACCCCGCAGAAATGGTGTGATTAATGAGTAATGGCTTATTCATGTACATAAGGCAATGTGGAGGCTACTATAGCTGCATATTAGGGAATAGTATTGCTGTATTTACATGCCTATTATCTCATATTGGGCGGCATTGGTGGCGTATTTGGTAGCATGCTTAGCTTCTATGCCCAAGGTCGCGGGTTCAGACCCGGCCGAAGTCATGGGAGTTTTGAAGAGCGTTAAAAATCCCTCAGTATGCCTTCCTTCGGAGGGGAAATAAAGCCGGTCGGCCCATGTCATAGATTTATGTGATGTAAAAAACCTTCCACTAACTACACTCGTGTGAAAGTAAAATTTGATTAACGATATTAAGTTCCAATGGTCAACGTCTGGTTACGGGGTATCTATTAGCCAAGTTTGCAGCTAGGTGTCGTTGACGCTAGTATTTGGTACAAAAAGTAGGAACTACTTAGAACTGACTGTCTGTAGTCCTTACATGGATTACATTATAACACGCAATAATACAGCCATCACAATTAACACCGGTTATCAGACAGATTCTACACACATCCAAAGTACACGGGGCTGCATGACCGCGACGTTGCAGCCCCTAAACAGAGGAACCAACTAATCTATCTCACCTTGTTAAAGTAAATGCAACAACGTATAATCCCAGTATAATGTCAAATGAGATGCATTGATTGAGAACAAATTGGGCTTCTTCTTTAGCCCCTAAAGTATTTCGTAAGATAGGTCAAAAGCATAAAATGGCAGACATGGAATATCAATACTTCACCAATCCGTGTATAATTAATAAAGAGCCTGTATGCTTATAGATCCATAAGCCTTTTCTAATTGTTACGTGCAAAGCACGTTCCAACGTTTTTAAAATGCTTCTCCCCTATATGTATGTATTCTCTTCCTTTAAAGCGCCCGCCTTGATGGTTTGGTTTCGCTTATGAACTCGAGGTGGCAGCATCTATCGACCTCTAGCCGGGGTTGTATCTTCGACCGCTAGAGTGTGTGAGTGGTGTCTTCTGATCTCGTCTAATCGAAACATATTTGAAGGATGTTGTTTAATACGTCATTAAACAAACGACTATATATGCATCATGCCGCCAAAATAATTATATAATATGTACATTAAAACTCAGCAATTCTTCTAGGTTTGTGCCGTGTCTTGTGTGGGGTTTCGCCTAGGACACCAAGCTAGGCTCATCGGCGGGCTCTTGGTGTCCCCGCCCGGACCCCCACAGGAGTGACGAACTGCGCGCCACCTCCCTTTATATAAGGTGCAACTGCACCTACTTGACTACGAGAACTAAAAGTTCAACCCCACACAAGACACGGCACAAACCTAGAAGAATTGCTGAGTTTTAATTCACCGGCCGTGAAAGCCAATATACCATCTTTTTGGAAGCCTTCATAGGGAGGTTAAGGCTACTTGAACTTTTAGTTCTCGTAGTCAAGTAGGTGCAGTTGCACCTTATATAAAGGGAGGTGGCGCGCAGTTCGTCACTCCTGTGGGGGTCCGGGCGGGGACACCAAGAGCCCGCCGATGAGCCTAGCTTGGTGTCCTAGGCGAAACCCCACACAAGACACGGCACAAACCTAGAAGAATTGCTGAGTTTTAATTCACCGGCCGTGAAAGCCAATATACCATCAATATGTACATTGTTACTTGATGTGTCATTCTGTGATTGGACAATTACAATTAACATTAATGCACTGCGGCTTTTGACTTTGGAGTCTCCGCCACCTTGGCATCTTCCGAGTCTGTCGTCAAGAAAGGAACAAGCTAGTTAGTGGTGAAAGAGTGTCTCTCCGCTGCTGGGGGCTTGGCCCCTAGCCTCTAGGAAATATGGATATATAAAAAAAAAAAAGGGAAATGCCTATGTCCCTAGGCTATAATTTCATAACTTGCCTTGAAGATGACGTGTGATCTGTTTATTTTACTGGCTACTAGAAGAAAAGCCTCGTGGGTGATCGAAACGGGATGTGTGTGCTAACGCAGCCATGTTGGGGCAGTTCATATCTTTTACATTATTTAAAATGTGTTAGTTTTTTTTGTTTCCTTGTGTTTCCATTGAGGAAGGATTTTAAGGTACGTTATTATTTAATATATGTATATATATTGTTATGGGAGCTCCGTTATTGGCCACATATTAATGTTTTTATTCTGTATTTTATTTCGTGTTCCAGGCCTAATATTTCTGTTTGTTAATGTTACCTGATAAGTAAATATTTCCTTTTTCTGTGCCTTCCGGAGACACGTACCTAGTTATCGTACCTGGTAAAATATTTTTTTTTAAATTTTGTAGTCTTAGGGATTGCTCTATTATTAATTTGATTTACGATCCGTTGCAGCCTAAATTGCCTCGTGACAATAGTGTTAAGGCGTAATTCTTTCCTCCCTTTCTGTTTTCTCTGGTGTCGTTTAAATTTAAAAATGTAATTTTTTGCCGTAATTCGACCGGACAAGCGGTAGTCTATTTGGTGGCCATGTTTTGTTTTGCCCGAGTGCATTCTGGTCAGTGAGTGTAGTTCTCTAGGCGTCGAGCGGGACACTCAAACGTGTTGTGCTGGTAGATCAGTATGTTTTTTGTTAATCTTATTGGTTTAACTTGGTGTTTTTGTGAGTGTTCCTGAGTTTTCTTTCGTCATGAAAGTTTTTGTTTTGGTGAATTAATTTTTTGTTATTAAATTTTGTTTAACTTTTCGTTTATCCTCGTGGCCTTGATGTCTGCATGTCGGGTCGGTATTGCGTACCTTAGTAAATTATCAAGCCCTTTCTCATTTGGTAATACCTGTATTCTGGTTTTCTATCTTTTGGGCTTTATTATTTTAATTTTTAATTAAATCTTTTCGTTTTTGCTTTCCAAGCAAGCATGTTAAGCCGTCTCTTGCCTACTTATGTAATTTAATTATGTTGGCCTTAAGCCATGTGCATCACCAGAGAGAGGTTGTTGTGGCAATAGAGTTTCCTTTTTATGATTTTGTTAAATTATATTTTCCTTGCCCCTTTGTTGCTGAGTAAATTTTCTTTTAAATATTAAGCAACTGTTGTGGCATCATTTCGTTGGTGACAGCTCTGTTAGTTATCGGACTGTGTCTGTAGACGAGCCTGGGCGTTTCCCTCTTCTCCACCTTCTTCCTCCTTTAGGTGTTCTTCTGTCGGGGCATGTCTTCTGGCGGTGATTGTGCAGTAAGCGATGCGGACCTCTAAAGACAGGTAAGTTGGCCCAACCATCCCCCGGGCGTAGCATTAATCAAAGCGGCTTCGAGTAACATGACGTGGTGGAAAGCACGTTAAAGAGGTTGGCTCAAAGTATATGGTGTCTAAAAACAAAGCAATGGAAAAAACAAATATAATTATAAATGTGACTAAGATTTAATAATGTATTAAAATCATTATGCAATTCTAATTTAAATGACATTGAATGAATATAATTTTAATAAATACTATAACTTACTTCAGGTTAAGACAATGTTTCATTTAGGAAATGATTTGTCTATTGCTTAATATTTTATGGGTGTAGCAAAGTCCAAAAACTCAAATAGACTGTAGTAAGATATGAAATAACGTCAGTGCTAGTTCTGGAAAAAAGACGTAAATACGAATGGAGCGCTACTATGAAAAGATCCTGTACGCGTCGTGTGTTGAATGGGCAGGCAGTTTAAAGCAGCCAGGAGGGATGCGATCCAGCTGGCAGTGAAAATGGTGCTGCAACCTATCTTGTCTTGTATTAAATGAACAGACAGTTTAAAGCTATTATCAAAGAGAACAAAACATATCTACAATGGCATTACATATGCCAGTTGCAAGTACCGATGGTAGATGTCGCATTCAACACTACTCTTGGTCCCCCACAGGAGGTGTGCTTTCATTTTCCGAGTTTACGTGAGACACAGTTAGGTGTGATGATTGTGTTACGTGATTTCCGGCGATAACTTTGTTCTGGACACAAACACTCCTTCGTCTGTTGTGTGTAGTCGTCATTTTGAGAGTCCCGCACCGTAGTAGTGATCGTTTAATCGTGCACGACGGTTGCGAGGGCAGTTGTAGCAAGTCCAGACATCGCAGGTTCGAAACTATCCTGAGTGTGGTTTTTCTACACTCTGTCCAGGCAAATGCCGGGTTAGTACTTGACCAATGCTAGTAACGTACATGATAGGGACGTATTTGCCTCTGATACCTACGACGGTATCCATTTAACTACGGAATCAACCGTCCAGTGCATATCCATAAATTATCATTTGAAAAATGGGGATCATAATGTTTTCTTGCGATTCTGTTGTATCATTCTTCAGTACATCCCCCAGGGGCTCACGACTAATGGGATGTAGGTTTGGTGACCATGGGACCCCAGCTGAGTGCGGTATTGCTTTCACTTACTTGTGCCGGGCTCCATTCTGTCATCTTTCCTATCGACCACCCTTGGTCACCTCTCTTTCACTTACGACATTACGACACTCCTCCTCCTTCAGGGGCTTACAACTTGCGGGACGCTGGTTATCGATCAGGGGACCCCAGCTGACTTCGCGATTGCTTCCACTTAATTGTGCCGGGGTCCTCTCTGGCATATTTACTGTCGGCCTCCCTTGGTCAACTCTTGTTCTCCTCCAACCCTGACGGTATTGGGATATCCGAGCTCTAAGGAGTCATTAAATACCCGCCTTAAGTGGACCCTGTTTCTTCTTTCCTGATACCCTCATTCTTCGAAGGGTCAGATCTCTTGTTTTTATTTTCACCATATCTCCTCCCTTCTGCTCGAGGTCATAAAGGAGCCAGGGTGTGTGTAGCCCCCGTCAAGGGTTCACGGCTGTTGAGTTTGGGAGAATACCTGAGCTGGATCTGTTTTTTTCCCTTTTTCCAATGATTCTGGGGCGGTCTCCCTCCTCTTTCCTTCCTATCTGCCTTTCATGGCACACCTTACCAAATCCGTCAATTCTCATTTTTTTTAGGGTTGAGAGCATTCCATTTACCCGCATTTTATTTCCTTTATTCCTTCCTTTTTGTCCTTTTGTTCTCCTAATCCGTAATTTGGTTGTACGTTGTAGTTATTTTTAGTTCTAGTGTTCATTTTATCATCATTATTCATTTTCATCCCAAAGAATTAAGAGGCCTATAGCCTCCATGTTAGACCTTTTAACATAAACTATAATATTCAAATTACAATTTCAGCAATATCTATTTCGACAATGAAAACTGAAAGTCTGGTTTAAGTTGTATTCACAATGGCAAGAATTTATTCTCTGAAATGATTGGATTGCATATCCAGAACTGTAATCCTCTCCACTCATTAACCTGACCGCAGCAGCGGTCTTGCCAGCGTCATTGCAGAGAAATTGGTATCACCGATTACGATTATTATTGTGGAATCCAAAATATCGGTTGCTTCCAAATAACTCATGTACTAACCACTCAGTAGGAAAGTTCATAAAGGTTTATAAAAATCGAGTGAATGGAATGGAATTCTATTTAATAAGGTGCAAAGATATGTTTAGTTTCTGTCATTTAATATCACGCTATTGTATTTTGTGGCTGGCCCCGTGGTGTTGGGGTAGCGTACCTGCCTCTCACCCAGTAGCCCCGGGATCGATTCCCGGCTCCGTCAGAGATTTTAGAAACTGACGTGAGGGCTGGAACGGGGTGCACTCAGCCTCATGAGGACAATTGAGTAGCTGTCAGATAGTGAGGCAGCGCCCCGATCACGAAAACCAAGATTAACGGCCGAGGGGACCTGATGCGCTGATCACGCGTCACCCCAATATCTGCAGGCTAAATGGCTGGGCAGCGGTCGCTTGGTAGGCCTAGGCCCTTCATGGGCTGTATTGCCAGGGCTTATTATTATTATATTATTTTGTGATATAATTTCCATTTTGATATTGCGGAAATTATATTGACAAATAGTGTCAAGTCTTTGTTATGTTATACTCGGTTGACAGTGCTGTGTGAGCAGTTGAGTAACTAACGGGATTTCAAGTAAAGATCCTCATTTTCTATACCGGTAGTGCAGAGCGCAACTCGCATCCAGTCGGCCGTGTCTCAACTTCAGCTATGTTGCCATGGAAATGATCTGCCCTGCCATTCCTTCATGAGTATATTTTATGACTTTATATTAGCCTTTGCTCGAGTACAAAAGGACCGAAATCAGAAGAATGAGAAAGACTAACGAAAATTCATGTAGCCAGCCGTTCCTTCTGGGTCCTAAACTTTGTGTGTGCAAAATTAGGTTGAGATTGGTGGAACGGTGTAGATTTGTATACGGAACAAACCCACCCACATACCCACATACAGACTTTCACTTTTATATATAAGATTAAAATTCATATGCTGTATAATTTTACTCACTAAAGGTTGAAGTATTTTTTAGAGCACCTGTCAACAAATCGTGCGCACATGTACTAGCCTTGCCAGGCACTGAGCCAGTTCTATTCGCTGATTGGCTGTCAGCTTCTCCCAGCTGGTTCCTGGTGACATCAGTTGTCTGCCTTCACACCATCTATATAACTTCGCTCAATCTCCTCTCCAACTTCACAAACCTCTGTCTATACTTCACGTCCAGACTTCAATCTCTGACTTAAGATTCTCTGATCGCTGTCGTACTTCACAAATTTCACTATGAAGCTGTAAACACATCTCACCAGATCAGGAGTCGCGCTATTACCAAGAGACGCTTCTCCGCTGGTGACATTATTCTCCTACACCAAGGGATGGAAAAGACCCCAGGTGCTCTGGAGACGCCGGACTGACAACTCGCTTCCAAGCACTGAGCTGGCAAACGCACCATTTTCCATCCACAGGAAATTCTATGCAACTGGTCTGCTTCAGCAGGAAGTTTTACAAGGGTCGTGGCGTCTATTTCTTCGGGTATTATCGGTGGTATGGACATACTGAGGCTTACCATAACCTATTAGAAGTTTCTTCAACAAACAAGATAAGTTTTCAAAAGCAATGAATGCTCTTTAAAAGAAACAATCAATTTTCGACGATTCATGAACTTTTCTTTTTTCTTTTAAAGTTTTAAGCATTTTAGCTTGCAAGCTCTATTCTGATTCCTGATTATTAATGTACTTAATTTGTATTACTTTGTTAATATTATATTTGAACTTGAAGTGTTACTTTTTTATTGGTTATCTATTATAAAATAAATTCTCAGAGTAAAACTTAATCATTGGTCTCTTCCAAATTTTCTTTTATGATTCCTATTTATGCCCGAAACCTCAAGATTTTTTAAAATTCCCTAATGGGTATACCCTCAATGATCGCTTGACGATCGAAACTGGTCAACCGAGTGTATTTTTTAACCTCATTCTTTTTTCAGGATTAAGGGATAACCCACAATCGTGTTGACCGACTGAAAAACATCAAACTACGTAATATTGAATAAATGAATAATTTTAAACACATAAATAATAAAAAATTAAATAATAATAATAAATAAATGTTTAATTTTTCCACGTTACTCTGATTGCCACAAACATGTGACGTCACGCAACAGGTTTGGTCTCGTTTGAAACGGTAAAGTAGAACCCGTCATCTGGAATAGCCTGGAGTTTTAACTCTGGACGGGTTTATAATTGTTGAAACGACGGTGCGTCCTTGAGCGAGCCACACATGGCTCTACCCGCATAGCTGTCATGATTAATCTAACCTACAGGTTGGATAATAATAATAATAATAATAATAATAATAATAATATCGTAAGGGCTCGGGTGCCGGAAACAAGCTTTGTTATTTGACACCCAGAATTTTGTTATTCCTTGAAGCACTATGGAACTCAAGGAGGTTAGATATCTAAGCTCCTTGACACTATAGCGCTTTCTAGAAGAGAAATGAGGAACATGTGATGGCGGAAAATCCCGAGATTAATTTTGTCATTATGAACACGGCCTACTGAATTCAAATGGGTTCTTTAACATGTCTACATCGTATGACATGCGTGTCGTGAATTTCGTCCCATTTCATAATTCATTTACCACGGCCAGGAGCGAACCTGCAAACTTGGGGTTAGTAATCCGACACAATAACCACTCGCCCATCATAGCAAGCTGTTAGATAATAATAATTGCACCACCACCGGGGAACGGGATGGGCCTACTTACCTTTATTTAGAGGTCCGTGTCGCGTCCACTGCAAAATCACCTCCAGATGACATGCCCCAACAGAAGAACAGCAAAGGGATGGAAGGAAAGTGGAGAAGGGGAACGCACAGGCTATTCTACAGACACCCCCCAATAACCAATGGAATTGTCGCCGACGAAATAATGCCACAACAGTTGCTTAAAATTTTAAAATAAGAACTTAATTGTTAAAATTTAAAAGAACACCTCCACCAGAAAACAGAACATGCATCCGCCAGCAGTAATTACAATAAAGGCAAGAGAGGGCTTAACATGTCTGCTAGCAAAGCAAACAACAGAAAAGAATTAAATTAAAATTAAAATGTTAAGGCCCAAAGATAAAAAATATATATATACAGGCATAATTAAATGAGAAAGGGCTTGATAATTTACAAGGGAATGCAATACCGATCCGACATGCAGAGATCCAGGCCACAACATAAAACGAAAAATTTAAAATAAAATAAATAAAATAAAATAGGATCAGAAAATAAATCAGTAATTTGCATGACGGAGAAAAACACAGGAACATTCACCAAAAACACAAACTTAAACCAACAAGGTTAAATAAAAAAAATATTAAGTTAACACCAGAACACGTTTGAGTTTACCGCTTGACGCCAAGAGACTGCCCTCGAGACCAGAATGCATTTCGGCAAAACAAAAAAAAACAAACATGGCTACAGGAGCAGACGACCACATGTCAAATCGAAATTACGGCAAACAATTAGCATTAAATTAATTTTAAAATCACCGGAAAGAAATGAAGAAAACAATTACGTCTAAATACTATTAACATGAGGCTGGAGCATCGGATCGTAAAACAGATTAATAATATGCCAATCCCAAGATTGTCAAAAGAAAATAAATAATAATTTAAAACGTAAAATTAACTAGAAATGTGTCTCCAGAAGGTACGAAGAAAAAAATAACAAAATTAATATATATATATAACTGGTAACATTATTAAAACAGAAGTAAATTAGGCCTACCAGGCGAAACAAACACAGCATCATAACATACATGCAAGGCCAATATTGGAGATCCCATAATAAAATATATATAAGTTTTAGAATAACATTACGTACCTTAAAAAACTTTTCTGTGGAGACACAATGAAAATAAAATAATTAACACCTTTTAAATAATATAAGAGGTATGAACTGCCAGCACATTGCTTCGGTAGAACACAGAATCAGCTTCGATCATCCAGGAGGCTTTCCTTGTTGTAGGCAGTAAAATACGCAGATCACACGTCATCTTCCGTGCAAATTATTAAATAACAGCCTAGGAGCTCATGCATTTCCTTAGTTTAATAAGTATTCATATTTGTAACAGCTAGGGGCGAAGCCCCCAGCTTACGTAGAGATACTCCTTCACACCAGCGGCCGGCTTGTTTTCTTGACGACAGACAAAAACTACCACAAGATGGCGGAGAATTCCGCGTCAGAAACAGCATTGCATTCATGTTAATGTAATTGCCCAATCCCAGCTTGACACCTCAAGCAACAATGTGAATATTAAGTAATTAATTTGGCGGTATCATGTATACACAGTCCTTTGTTTCATGACGTAGAATAATAATAGTCTACAAATATGACTGGAATAGGATGAGTTGATAAGGCACCTCCAACACACCCTAGTGGTGAAGAAGGAACCACGTGAAGAAACCCCGAAGTCCGACAGCAGCTGCCATCTCGTGTTCAAAATGGGAACCAAGTCACCAGGCGGTCGTTTCAAATGTAGAGGAGTCACATCCAGGTAAGATACATGTTTGAAAATGTTGGGAGGGGCAATGCACGTAACAATATTAATAATAATAATATTAATAATAATCGCCCGTGGGGGTTTCAGCCTGTTCCCCTATCGGGCGCGTCCCAGGTGGCGGATAGGGAGGCTCGCCGGACTTGTCCGGAGGGTTTGAGGGAAATAAAATACTTCTCGCGGACCAAAAACAGGCACAGCTTGACAACATCTTCAGCAACCTCTGAAGCTCACTACTTCAGTTGTAACCATGACACCGACATAGATCGATGTCCCCACTACTTTCAACTTGTTAGCATGATGGAAACAACCTACAATATAACTATCCCAGGCCCTAGTAGACATACTAGTTATTTTTCTCGGTCATCGGATTCTGGGGGACCGAGAACATCATGCGGGAATGTATCGGAGCTTCCCAAATCTCTTCACCCAAAATGCAAAACTTTCATTGGTAGCTTAAACATCAACACACTTCGGAAAACTGGCAAGTTAAAACAATTAACAGACATGTAGGATAACTTCAACATCCAAATTTTAGCACTACAGGAAACCAGATACACGGATGAAAATCATTTTGAATCAGGAAATTATAGAATTTATAAAGGCAAGCCAGCAATCTCCCTCCATAAGAAGCCACTACAATTTGGCACTGGATTCGCTGTCAGAAAAAACATTATAAAGTCAGTGCTTAACTTTTCCTCGCCTTTTGAAAGAATTTCAACACTATCCGTTAAATCAGGAAACAAAGCTTATACGCTTATTAATGCGCATGGACCCACCAACAACTACAATCGTAAAGATCCACAAAAGGTGGAAGACTTCTGGGAACTGCTGGAAGAAACTACATCCATCATTCCAAATCATCACATAAAAATCCTCTTGGGAGATTTTAATGCCCAAATTGGTAGAGAAAGGAAATTCTGGACCATTGTAGGACTATATCCAGCACACAATAGAACTAATAAAAATGGAGAAAGATTACTTGATTTTTGCAAAACTTTTGATCTCAAACTAATGTCAACACATTTCCTGGCACTTCCACACAAGAAAAAGACCTGGAGATCCCCTAATTTTCACTTAGGAGAATTTCAAATAGATCATGTGGCTATTTCCAAAAAGAATCAAAAAGAAATTATGAATGTCAAAGTCAAGAAAGGAGTAATTGACTCTGACCACCATCTATCCTTAATCAAGGTAAAATTTCAACCAAACAGGTCCAAACCAAAAATAACAAAAAATCTGCGCGTCGATCCAGAATGTCTTAAACAGAACGCCAGTACTTTCCAAGAATGTATCCCTACTCACGATTCTTCTGGCAGGTTAGAACTCAAAGATATACTTTCGAAAGCTTCTCAAAACATTGGCACATCGACCAGGAAACACAAGCATAGGTGGAGGAACGAAACCAGTGACAAGGCTATAAACTTCAGAATTAAAGCCTGGCAGAATTGGAATTCTCACAAAACGGAACAAAATTGGCACGAATTCACCAAAGTACAGAAACAAACCTCTAAAATCATCAGATCTGAAAAACGCAAGTACGATCACTACAGATTGGCTGAAATTGAACAAGATTTTACTAAAAACAATACACGAAACTTCTACAAAACATTCAGAGAAGAATTATCAAATTATCAGGCACCCAGTCTTTGCTTCAAACGCCCGGATGGGACATTGGAAACAAATAATCAAGAAAATTTCAAACTTCTAGCAGATTATTTCAAGGATCTTTTAGACTGTGAATCCCCTAAAGAACAACTCATCTTTGAAAAAAAAAACATCCAACCAAGATTCAGAACCCCCAACATTGGAAGAAATTAAAGAAATAATCCACGGACTCAAAAATAATAAAGCCCCAGGGGAAGATGGTATAATTGCCGAAATGCTGAAGATAGGTGGAGAGAACGTAGCCCGGAAAATCCACTCAATTCTTGAGAACATCTGGATCACCGAAAAAATACCTGAGGATTGGAAATGTGCGCTAATCCATCCACTGCACAAGAAAGGGGCTAAACCAACATCAATAATTATAGAGGAATTTCCTTGATACCAGTTATTTATAAAATTTTCTCCAAAGCCCTGCTCACTAGACTTGAGAAACAAACAGACCGTCTGATTGGAGAATACCAGGCAGGTTTCCGAAAATGAAGATCATGTACAGAACAAATTCTTAATCTCAAAACAATCCTTCAAATGCGCAAAACCAGACAGAGAGTCATTACCTTTGTAGATTTCAGAAAAGCATATGACTCTATAGATCGTCAAACACTTTTCAATACTCTAGAAGAATTTCAAGTGGATAGAAAAATAAGAGAATTAATCAGACAAACATTAACTGGCACTACTTCAAAAGTTAAATTCCTCGGCGAAATATCTGAGCCTTTTGCAATTAACACTGGGGTCCGCCAAGGAGACGGATTATCTCCGTTACTGTTCAACCTCGTACTTGAGAAGATAATCAGGACCTGGAAAAAGGAAACTAAGGGAATAACCCTTGGCAGACTACTCAAAGATAGAATTCATGTACATTGTTTGGCCTTTGCTGATGACATAGCAATCCTTTCTAATAACAGGCAAGAAGCAATTCATTCCATTGAGAAATTACATGAAATTGCCATCAAAACGGGACTTCAAATTTCTTATGAGAAATCTCAGTACATGGAAGGAGCCTCACGATACTTTGACGGACAACCTATGAGAACTAAATTCGGCAAAATCTTTCAAGTGAACGAATTCAAATATCTGGGACATATTATTCAGCCCTCTGGTTTAAACCATGAAGCAAATAAAGAGAGAATTTCCAAATTACAGAAAGCTTACAGAATCACTTGGAATAGGTATAACAAAAAATCAATATCTCGGAAAGCAAAACTTAGACATTATAATACAGTAATCAAACCGGAGGCGTTATATGCATCAGAAACCTTAATCATTGGTGGCAAATCTTTAACCAAAGAGATTGAAAAACAAGAAAGGAAAATTTTACGAAAAAATTTTGGCTCAGTTTTTATAGAGGGAATCTGGAGGAAAAAGTCATCCCAGGAAATATATCGCCAATGTGAAAAAATGTCTCATACTTTTCGGAAAAGACGATTGAAATTTTACGGGCACATTATCAGAATGAACAATGGCAGATTGACTAAGAGAATTCTCAACTTGGCCCTCTCACTAAAAACCAAGAACGTGAAATTGAAACAGATCTCAAGGAAATCAACATTTCAGACAATATTATACAGGACAGATGCAAATTCAGAACCCTAATCGACAATCATCAATTTGAAGACAAACCCAACACCAGGGCCACCATAACTTGGACAGAAGACCGAAGAAAGGCGCTCAGTGAGAGGATGAAGAGATTTTGGAAGGAAAAGAAGGCCAACACATCAGCTAAACAGGTTCAACCGTGCTCCTGAGTCGGGCATAACGATGCAAGAAGAATAATAATAATTGATAAAATATAAAATAAATATAAATAAATAATTAATATATACAAATTATAAAGTAAATAAACGACAATCAAACATAAAAATAGTAAATAAATAAGAATTGATGATGATGATGAAAATTGTTGATTTAAGGGGCCTAACATCTGGGTTATTTATTTATCGTATGGCTTTTAGTGCCGGAAGTATCCGAGGACATGTTCGGCTCGCCAGAGGCTGTAACCGCTTCTAGCGGACACCCAGAGGATGAGCTACAAGTTCCGTTCAACATCTAGGTTATCATCCCCTAATGATTTTGGTGATAGTGAAAGATGAGATGAGATGATATGAGAATGAATACTATAACTAATATTAACTTCAAACTTATATACTAGAAGAAGACATGGTAAACAAATAAAGGATAAGGCAAATAAAGGACAGGAAGAAAAGAAAAGCCCGCAACCCTCGAAGATTGAAGATTGAGGGACTTGGAAGGAAGGAGAGCCATGAAAGGCAGATAGGAAAGGGTCCCAGCTCAGAGATCCCTCAGGATCACCAACGCACGAATTCATCAGCCATGATCCCCTGAGGGTGTAGCAATATCCAGGGTGCACCAGAAGTGGTGGGGCTACAAACATCCTGCCTCCTTGAGGCCTTGAACAAAAGGCAGGAGATGAGAGGAAAAGAAAAACAAGGCTGACCCCTCGCAGAAGGAGGGTATCAGGAAAGATGAGCCAAGGGACAATTAAGGCGGGAAAGTAGGACACTCCCTTGACCTCGGATACCCTTATACCGTCGGGGTCAGAAGAGAACAAGAGTTGACCAAGAGAGGTCGACAAGAAAGATCGTTCGGGTGATATACGTTATATTTTTGGATATCGATCATCAATAAATAATAACAAATAAATATTAAATAATAAATAAATCGAAAGAAAAGCTGGAAAATAAGAGAAACTGACCAAGAGAGATGAACCTGGCGCAAGTAAGTGGAAGCAATGGTGGACTTTTGGGTTAAATATAAATAAGTTTGGAATTTAAGGGAATGGTGGGGGATGGAAGTAGGGAGTAGAGAAGGGGGTTTGGAGGCATCTACCATAAAGTTTGAAACGCCCACCATCTTAGAACTGCATGCGCACTAAAAATCGTTATTTTCGCCGTAGGTTAGGGTAGGTCTTATCTTAGGGGGAAAAGACTTGACCTATAAATAGAGGGGATAGAGTCTCTTCGATTGAGCTCTCACACGACTTTCTCCGATTACTCGTTCGGGAGTACGCACGGCTTTGCCCCTGGATGTAATGCAGGTTACCCCTGGGATAGGACCCCTCTACTTACGAGCACGGGCAACTGAACACAAAGTAACTAGCGATGTGTTCACGTGACACAAATTAATTCGCTATATATTAGCCTACTTGGAATATACATACTTCAGTATTGAAACCTTCGCAGCACGGTAGCTCATAGAGAAGCACCGTGAGAAGAGAAAGCTTTCTTGACCTTGAAAAGGCCTTCGATCGTGTTCCTCAAGAATTGATTTGGTATGCACTCCGCAACCATAGTGTGCCAGAGTCAATTGAAAATGTGGTCAAGATGTTATACACGAACACCAGCAGTAGTGTACGTTGAGCTGTTGGCACCTCGGAAAACGATCCTGTAAATGTCGGCGTTCACCAAGGATCAGCACTATCACCGTCCCTTTTTGTTCTTGCGATTGACACCATCACTCTTGACCTGCAACGGAACGTTTTTGGACCCTTCTCTATGCAGATGATATAATGGTTGCAGATGTCACCCGAGAAAAACTCCAATGTCAAGTTGAAGACTAGAATAACCGCCTCTCCCAGTATGGCCTATGTCTGAATGTGAAAAAGACGAGTATCTGGAGTTAAACCCACGAGACGGCACCTTTCTAGTCGCTGGACAAAATCTAGTCAAGACAGAATGCTTCAGGTATCTTGGATCTCGTCTTCAAAGTGATGGCAACTTCAAAGATGAAGTAAGAGCCAGGGTAAACGCAACCTGGTTGCGGTGGAAGGAGGTCACGGGTGTGCTTTGCGACAAGAAAATGCCACTTCGTCTCAAATCCAAGAGATACGGACATTGGTACGGCCAGTTGCGCTGTATGGAGGTGAATGTCGGCCTTCCGACAAAATTTCAGAACCTCGCCTGCACGCCATGGAAATGAGAATACTCCGTTAGACAATGGGCATCTCCCTTATTGACCATGTCAGAAACGACACAATTCGGGAACATATGGGTGTCGCCCGAATTGTGGACAAAATGAGAGAGAAACGGCTCCGATGGTATGGCCATGCCCTGCGTGCAGCGCCTGATACTGTTGCTAACTCTGTCCTTCATTTTGAGGTTGAAGCCTACGCCCCAGAGGACGACCGAAGCAGCGTTGGCAAGACACAATAAATGGTGACTTAAAAATTACCGGCCTAAATCCTGCTGTCGCACGTAACCGGACAAAATGGAGGTCAATGATAATAAAAAGTGGACCATGCACCAACGGGACAACGCTAGGAAGGAGAAGGAGAAGAAGAAGAAGATTATTTAAAATATTACTGATGAATGAAGAGCACTATTTAGGGCTACACCGATTGTGTAGAAATGATTAATTTACCTGGCACATAGTACATATAGTGTGGTCTGTTATAACGTACAGAAGGTGGCAACCCTTTAAGAATCACACTACACAGCGTACACTGCATGCCTCTCCTCTAGCGTCCAACATTTTAACTGGCACAATTTATTCTGAACTTTCACTTCTGTACTTTCGCTTAATCCTGCTCCCTCGAAGTGGTATTAAAAATTCTCTACACTATGTACACAGTACATCCAAAATTATTTCTGGGACTCAATTTACAATTCTTGTGTATACATGCGATTTGAAATGTGCGTCACGATACGTCATTAATTATTTTCTTAAAGAAATGACGTAGCCTCTACATTTAAACTTTGTCGGTCTTGCTTTTTATCCTTGTGCCGTTGAATGAAGTGATAGCCTACTTGTTGTGATTTTGTTTCTAAGTGGATGCCAATGGTTGATGGCTTGACCTGGTATATCTGTTTTGTGGGGACGTGATCAACTGGAGCTGGGTTTTATCGTTATTTTTACATCCTGATGCTTGGGTTTTGACGTAATCTAATGTTCGATATAAAGGGCTATGATTCAAAATTCATCCTCCATGGCGGTAATGTAATTATACGTTAACTAACCACTTACTGAATGAGCAAACTGGTAAACAGTTCAGTTAGCCACAAGAGAGTCAGCGACACATTCCACCCTCATCTCCCTTATAAAATAGGCCTACTCCACTAGTCAGTTGCCATTTTGCTAATATTTGCGTGTGAGCGAAAGTAATATAGAGTCATTTTGTAAAGTGAAATTGAGTTGAACTATGTTAAATTAATTTTAGGAAACAGTGGTTGATCAATGTTTGAACTATGCCAAAGAAAAGGAAGGACAAGGTGTTTGGCGAAATAGGACTTAATTTAATACAAGCATGCATAACGGTATGTTAAGTTTGGTTTATATATATGGCCTGTTTGGCATCTCTTGATGAATGCACTACATTTGCATTTTTCTGTTGGCTCTGGCTAGAGTAAAAGGTGGCTTTTCACCAAAGTCTCAGGCTCACTGAGGTATGGGTGGTGCTTAGTAATGACTAATGACATTCGGGGCACAGTCAGAGCCTGCGAATGCTGTGAAAGGTTCTACTCATAGGGTTCTGACTCAGTGAGGAAAGCAATGGCAAACTACCTCACTCCTCTTCTTGCCTAGTACGCCTCAATATAGTGCTTTCTTGGGTTTTTGTGGCTATCTACTCACATAACCTAACAGCGGTACTTTTTGAGGATCCAACCAGCCTTCGGGATGACTACCAAACACATATATTATTATTTTAAAGCGGGTGTTTTACCTTTAGTTACAAAATGAAACTCACCCAAAATTTTGTGGCATTATTTAGTCTTTCTATACAAATTCCTTTTGAGTTTGCCCGGAATAATAATGAATTAATAACGCTTAATTAATTAATAGTGAGGAAATGCCTGAGATTAATTTTGAGCTGAAAGTTTAGCACCCGCATAAAAAAAAGGAAATGCCTAAACATTCCTAGATAGAGGATAAATATAAGGTAAACGAAAGAACCTGTAGTTTGTACGTTTAACACTTACTCATTCAAGGGACTTCCACTTTCATCTGCTTCTTTATTCTGATTTTCTTCTTTTACATCCTGGGGATAAAATGGAATAATTTAAGTCAGTGTTATCACCTTATATTATTACCACATCCTAGTGCTAGAGATAAACTTGATACAGATGAGTGGTTATAATCCCCAGTTCTGAAACTTATAATACACTTTTAGAGACCATGTTAAATTTAGAGCGACTGAAAATTCTAAAATCAGTGCCTCAATGGAAGTAATAGCTTTAAGGATTGAGGACAAATGAACATTCATTTTTAATTCTATTAGCCGTAAGACCATAAGAGAGGGGCAGATGACCCCGCTGTTCCGCCCCTTGAAATAATAACAACAGAATAGACCACAACAAATCCTACGGTCCAACACGTGCACATATCATTGAGTAACAAGCTACTAGACAGCCCATACGAGCATGACTTTTGAGAATGAAGGCCTAAATCTATTAACCATCAGAATATTAAACACGGCATTTCTTCACAATTCACTGCAATTTTATATTTTAATGTTCAAAAAGTAGTGAAATTGAGTCAATGAAATGCCTCTAGGGGGAGTCTATCGTAGAGCATACTAGTAACTCTACAAATTATGTGTCTGCTAGTGTACGGGAGCACACAGATCGCAAAGGGGATTATAGCAGGTACTAACAACCAAACGCTTCCGTTTGCCGTCTACATTATTGCGAGAATACAACTCTAAATCCCTAATGCTATTAGGAGATGTATTAAAAATAAGCATGAAATTACTTACCTCATTCAGATCTGAAGATGATGCTTCTGTTTTGATGTATGTAACGATATCCGGAACAGAAGATTCCTCGATCTTATCATCCGTGTGATGGTCTGTATCGCCCTGCAAATAAATTACTAGTTTCACATATATGTTCCTTTGCGTAGGTGGAAATATACCTTACAGATGGCTTGTAAACTTGCACTGAAGGAATCAAGGAATAAAATAATATACTGAAGGTAATTCAACCCCGCATTCATAGTTTTCTTTCGTCCATAGCCATATGGCAAAAAAAAACTAACAGATATTGTGCACTTTTTGACAAAAAGCATTTCAGTTGGAATACACTCGCAAAACATGGGCCTAGCATATTGTCACTAGCGTTGAGTGTGTGTGTTGCGACTTTGCGGCGTAGCAGCAGTTACTTCGAGTTACCATATAACGTTAATAAGGACAAGCAACGTTGATAAATTATGTCTTAAGATATTTCGTACCAAGCGTCGACACTTAAAACAATTTTGACCCCATGGATACCAAAAGTAGGGAGTAATTTAACGTGAGCGATAAACACATAGGGGTTTATTTGTAATTACAGAGGCAGCTACTTGGAGTCTCATTTCATATAAATTCACTCGAAATACATAATACCTGAGTCAAGGTGGTTATCAAGATGATTACGCAATGTGTTAATAAATAGAGAACTGAATAAGAATATTTTTATAGACAACAGTTTGCGAGATTTTATGAACTTAAATGCTGACCATGGTCTAATAAAATGCTGAGATACACCGCCATAGACCATCTCGGGGGAGTTTTCTACGGAGACTTCGTGCCAGTCCAAAACAAGACACATCTCTTTCTCCTTCCTTCAACCCTCCTAGAAAAACGAAGAACCCCTAACCATCAAATATGTGTGCAACTTTGGAGGCTATAATGAAGATACTGACAGTCACCGCTAGCTGTGGAGGCTGTCTTCAAGGGTGGAACATCAATATATTCACAGTCATGGCTACCTGCGGAGGGAGGCATCAAGGTGGGAGGAGGACCAACAGCATATTGACGGGCAAGCAGTGAAGGTCGCCCAAGCCTCGTGTGAGTGTTCAAACACTTCTGATCTCTTAATTTATATTTACAATATAAATCCTACGCGCTCTAGAACACACATGTCTCACGGGCCAGTCTATTTTCAGGGAGTAGTAGAGATCTCGATACATTTCTGAAAAAATATCCCTTAGAAACAAGATGGCGGCGTTGATGTCATCGACGACGTCACGAAAGACACTAGATATTTTTCTAGTAAGTTTACGGGAAACTCCGGCGGAAGGGGTTTTGGGTGGGGGAAACACAAACAGAAATCGGCATTTACAATAACCCTTAGAAACACGATACACATCGACATTTTTGCAATTACCTAATATTTATAAAATATATATCCTCATCTTTACTAGACCTTCATCGAAATTTTGGCATTTAGCTTATATTTACAAAATATGTATCACCATCTTTACTTCACCTATGTAGGACATCTGGTAAAGATCCTGATGCACATGTCATAACCAAGTGTAAATGTAAATTGCAAAAATTTGCATGTGTAATGGGATATTTACCGACATCCTTTATGGAAGTCAAGTAAAGATGGGCATACCTACTTTATAAATATAAGTTAAAGTACCATAATTTTGATGTGTATCTCCATACTTACCAGACATCATATTGTTCAAGTCAAGATGGTGATACATCATATACGTATATAAATGTGAAAATCAATATGTATGTGGGTATGTATGTGGATTTGACTCTATGCAAATCTACACCATTCCACTAATCTCAACCAAATTTTGCATGCACATAGTTCAGGACCCAGAAGGAACCAATGGTTACATGAATTTCTCATTCTTCTGATTTCGGCCTTTTGGATATCGAGCAAAGGCTAATAAAGACAGAAAATAACCTGATGAAGTAATGGCACGGCCAGTCGTAGCAATGGCAACAGTAGCTCAAGACGTGACCACCAAGTTTCCTTCTATCTCTGTAACAGGCCATGCCACTCCATTGTCTCCACGGAAACAGTAGCTCAAGACGTGACCACCAAGTTTCCTTCTATCTCTGTAACAGGCCATGCCACTCCACTGTCTCCACGGAAACAGTAGCTCAAGACGTGACCACCAAGTTTCCTTCTATCTCTATAACAGGCCATGCCACTCCATTGTCTCCACGGAAACAGTAGCTCAAGACGTGACCACCAAGTTTCCTTCTATCTCTGTAAGAGGCCATGGCTCTCCATTTTCCAAACGGCAACAGTAGCTCAAAACGGGACCACCAGGTTTCCATCCTTCTCTGTAAGAGGCCATGGCTCTCCATATTCCAAACGGCAACAGTAGCTCAAGACGTGACCACCAGGTTTCCATCCTTCTCGATAAGAGGCCATGGCACTCCATTTTCTATCCAAACCACGATACGAACATTATGAATCTGAACGCCATAAAAATCTGAATACATATTTTTTTAAATGTAATTAATAGGGGTCGTTGTAGGGAATTGAAATTTTAAAACAGAAATACATTGGCCAATCCTGCAAGTGGCGTAACATTACAACAGCTGGAGATATCATCAAGAAACATAGGCTTAAGATCAAATGAGCTTAAATGAGTCCGATGTTGTTGATTAATTTAGAAGCTTTGCAATATCATGCTCATGTAGCCCTAGAAATTGAGTGTGTATGGAATTTTTCTGATAACATGTGTTACTGTGATAGCTGTAGTAGTGTGTGTATTTTTAATTCAAACGAGGATTGGAAAAAAGGTTGCTATGGCCTTTAGTTAGGAACTATCCCGATACATGCTTCGAGGATAATAAATAACTCCTGGCACTACAGCCCATGAAGGGCCAAGACCTACCAACCGACCACTGCCCAGCCATTCGGCCTGCAGATATTGGGATGAAGAGTGGTCAGCGTATCGGGTCACTCGGCCGGTAATCTTGGTTTTCGTTAACGAATTTAGCGTCGACTAGAAGTGGGAAACCATGGAAAATAATTACCAAAATCCACCGCTAATACACGTGATTGTCTAAATGATTTTTGCATTTCATGTATAATTTTACATGATATTTAGTATCAAGGGCACCGAAACCTATGTGACATTTTGGTTCTAATTTTACACACTTGATGCCCCTGTTGTTAAGGAAGATTTTGAATATTTACCTTACGACGAAAGGTATCACGCGCAATATATTGTATGAAATATCTACTAGGGCTGAAGTTTTATACACTCCGTTAAGGTGGGTTTTACTACTGATATGTTGCCGTTTATGTTTTATTAATCATAATGTCCTTATGCTGTATTTGTTTTATTGTTTATAGTGTTTACCTCTACAAGCGGTCTTTTGTATTACAAATCTGAAATACAGTAACTTTTGCGTGATATTGCACATTGTTCTATGAATAATTGCCTGTGTTATTCGGGTTATATTGTTATTGGTAATTATCCTGCTCTCTGACTATGCTAATCTTAGATATATATAAAGGAATGCCTGTGTGTTCGTCTTTTATGCGTTCATAAACCATTCATCCGATTGCGATCAAATTTTGGTGAGTTGTTGTAAACACTTCCGGGAGGTTTATAGGCATAGTTAATCCATTTCAAAATAGATAGCGCGCGAGTAGTTTAAACAAATACGTTATGGCGATCGTTCATATACAATTCATCCGATTGCAATCAAATTTTGGTGAGTTGTTGTGCACAGTCCCGGAAAAGTTATTGGCGTAGTAAATCCAATTTACAATATATGGCGCGCGAGTAGCTTCAACAAAATGGCGTGCGTTTGTTTCAAGAAAGTCCCACATGCGTTCATATGCCATTCATCCCATTGCGATGAAACTTGGGTGAGATGTTCTGTACACTTCAGGTAAGGTTTCTGGCTCAGTAAATCCACTTAACAATAGGTAGCCCACGAGTAGATTCAACAAATGAGCGACGACGGGCGAAGCGTTTCAACAAAGTCCTGTATGCGTTCACATACCATTCGTCCGATATCGATGAAACTTGGAAGAGAGGTTGTGTACACTACAAGCAAGGTTTCTGGCTTAGGAAATCCATGTTATTGTAGGTAGCGCGCGGGTAGATTCAACAAATGAGCGAAGACTCGCGAAGAGTCTCAACAAAGTCCCATATGCGTTCATATACTATTCGTCTGATAGCGATGAAACTTGGGTGAGATGTTGTGTACAATTCAGGGAAGGTTTTTGGCTTAGTAAACCCACTTAACAATTGGTAGCGCAGGAGTAGATTCAACAAATGAGCGACGACGGGCGAAGCGTTTCAAAAACGTCCTGTATGCGTTCACATACCATTCGTCCGACAGCGATGAAACATCAGTGAGTGGTTGTGTACACTTCATGCAAGGTTTCTGGCTTAGTAAATCCATTTTACGATAGGTAGGGCACGAGTAGATTCAACAAATGGGCGACGACATGCGAAGCGTTTCAACAAAGTCACGTATGCGTTCATATACTATTCGTCTGATAGCGATGAAACTTGGGTGAGATGTTGTGTACACTTGAGGGAAGCTTTCTGGGTTAGAAAATCCACTTTAAAATAGGTATCGCACAAGTAGATTAAACAAATGAGCGACGACTGGTGAAGCGTTTCAACAAAGTCCTGTATGCGTTCATATACCATTCGTCCGATAGCGACTAAACTTAGGTGAGTTGTTTTGTACACATCAGGGAAGGTTTCTGGTATAGTAAATCCACTTAACAATAGGTAGCGCACGAGTAGATTCAACAAATGAGCGACGACTGGTGAAGCGTTTCAACAAAGTCCTGTATGCGTTCACATACCATTCGTCAGATAGCGATGAAATTTGGGTGAGAGGTTGTGTACACTTCAGACAAGGTTTCTGGCTCAGCAAATCCACCTTACGATAAGTAGGGCACGAGTACATTCAACAAATGAGCGTCGACGCGCGAAGCATTTCAGCAAAGTCCCGTATGCGTTCATATACTATTCGTCTGATAGCGATGAAACTTGGGTGAGATGTTGTGTATACTTCAGGGAATGTTTCTGGGTTAGTAAATGCACATTACAATAGGTATCGCACAAGTAGATTAAACGGATGAGCGACGACGCGCGAAGTGTTTCAATATAGTCCCGTATGCGTTCATATACCATTTGTCCGATAGCGACTAAACTTGGGTGAGTTGTTGTGTACACTCCAGGGAAAGTTTCAGGCTTAGTAAGTTCATGCTACAATAGGTAGCGCACAAGTAGATTCAACAAATGAGCGAAGACACGCGAAGCGTTTCAACAAAGTCCCGTATGCGTTCATATACCATTCGTCCGATAGCGATAAAACTTGGGTGAGAAGTTGGGTACACTTCAGCGTAGGATTCTGGCTTAGTACTGCCCCCGTAAATTGAATTATTTAGGGAAAAAATGAGAGTATTTTCAGTCCCCATGATAAAATTTAACTAGCAAATATAATTTCTGGAAGTGTGACACAAGAGTGTAGTGTTACAAGCTCGAGACTGTGGGAGAGCCCGATCACGTGAGAGATTGCACAATGGACGCTTCTAGAAGGCTATTCCTAGCATAGCAACAGCGAGTTTGGGAATTAATATTATAAATATTGTTATAAATTATGCTATTGGATCCCAGTCCACAGCCAATGAGGAGAGGTCTTATTGAAGACGGAATCAACTTTAATTACACAATATGATGAAATTATGCATTTAGGCCCTTATAAGGAGATTTTCTTATTTGGTAATGAAGAGAATATTAAGAGAAATTATGTCTGACACTTTAAAAACCACAGATCGGTTAATCTACGCAGTAATAAGCATTAGTAATTTACGCGCTAAAATTATGGTGGGAGATCGATATGGCCGCCAAAAATACGACTTGGAGAGGGTGATCCAAGGATCGAGGTTCTTATTCCAGCAGACTTTGAAGAGTGAGGAAATGTTTTTACTGGGTTAACGGAGATCCCAAGGCTTAGTCCTAGTGCGACGACTGTCGACTTGTGGAGACGCGAGTATAGCTAGGTGGAACGGTAGAGATCACCGCACTTCCATTCTGTGTGAAGTTGCGAGGAACACAGTATAGATTATATTTCATACAATAATGAGCTTTGAAGTTAAATAAGTGAACACATATTAAGAACAGGTCGCCTACTATATATTGTGGAAAGTCGAGCGCTTCAATATTCAATGTTTCGACAATATCAGCCTGTCAAGTTAGATTTCCAAATGTGTTGGAAACAGAGCTGAAGATCATTATAAATTGCAACGTGAAGTTGACGAACGCAGTTCAAGTGAACAATGCCGGAGGATTCCGGTATAGCATCTTAGAGGTTAGTGGTTAGTTTATACGATTTATTTTTTATCTTACGAAATACTTTAGAGGCTAAGGAAGTCCCATATGTACAGAATCTAAGCATCATATTTGACATTATAGTGGGATTATACGCCGCTTAATTTACTTTAACTTGATGTGGTAGAGATAATATGCATGCTAATTATTTTTGCATCAATACTGTTCCTTAATATGCTGTTATAGTACACACTCAGCTATGTACAGGAATAAGTCATTTCTCATTACTCACGTAATTTGTGCGGGATTGAAAATCTTAAGTATTTAATCTTCCAATCATTGAATAATTTAAATATTATTTCCTATCAATAAGTTGGTTGCTACATTTGAAAAATAATCTTATTATATAATACGCTAAGGCTAAGGTGTATGTTTCAGAAGACTCAAGCTCGTGAACCAGAAGGAGTTAGAAGGTGTGGTTTGTACCAAAATCTTCCAAACCGTCTCAGTAGTACAAGAAAAATCTTGCATTTCTAGAAAAGTCAACGGAAATATGTGTATCAGTTTATAAAGTGCTTTTAAACAAATAAACACGATGATAGCCCTGCGAGAACTGTCACATACAACCCGCATAGCACTAGAGCCGCGGGGTAGTCTGTACACATGGGGGGCGCACAACCCATTATGCGAGAGTTCTCGTACGGGTCTGCTAGTAGTGATAACTATGTGAACACTGCTATAAGATGTCTTAATTGCTCCATTAAATTAAAAATAAACACTATCAGGATAGTAATTGTGAGACCGATTTCTCGAGGAATTGTGTGTATGCATCCCTTTTTACTATTAGTGCATGTTCTGCTACGTTATTGCACTCCACGGTACTTTTCGACTAGGTTTACAGTGAGTTAATATTGCACTTGAGTAACATCAGAGTCAAGGAGAACAACTTTCTAAACTCACTAAGGGCAAAATTAATATGTTCTGTGAAATATATTAGCATGTATCTTTCTATAACATATAATGACACCTCCTGGGAAACGCCGGGTACAAGAGCTAGTATTTTATAAACATGATCTATATACCCAAATTTCGATTTGCCCCGCCATCTTTATCACACATCGTATATAGGTGAATTAAAGATGGGGGTAGATATTGTACAAATATCCGCTACAATGCCCAAATTTGGATGTGTATCGGGATCTTTACCAGACCTATATAGGACAAGTAAAGAAGGGGATACATATTATATAAATATAGGCAACAATATGAAAATTTGGAAAATGATTCACATCTCATTTCCAAGTGCTATTCTAAATGCCATGCAACAACCCAAAACCCTTTATTCCCAGACATTTTCCCATAAGCTCGCCAGGTAAACATTCAGTATCCTTCGTGATGTCGCCGATACTTCATCACTGCAGCCATTTTGTTAATAAGGCTTTCCGTACTTACACCATATGCTAACGCCCCAGACCTCCTGGCTTGTAGCACAGGCAGTAATTTACTTGTTAATGAGGCTTTCCATACATACTATATGTGTTTTGATTTGAAAGGTTATCATTAAACTGTGTTTCATCCTCCGACAAATATGACAGAAGAGTGAACCTGAATTACGAATAAATTAGCTACTGTTAGCACAGCGTGTGGTGTAGACTTCACGAAAAATAGATCCCAGGAACTTGCATTATGATTACAATAACATCAGCAACTGCTCACTGTTAAAATAAAATAAAATTAAATGAGAGGAAATATAGAACCTATGATCACCTGTATTTCGAGTTCCGATTTCACTGCCCAGCTTTTATCTTCGTATTTATCGCCGAACTCATCCTTCAGATTATAAGAGGGTAACAGGTCAATTGATTCCTAGAAAGTATTATAAAAGTATGAGCCAACGAACAACATGCCGACAGAATAATTATACTAAGTTATGTGTAAAAATAAAATATTCAACATCCTGGTGAGCCTATATTTGGAAGCAAGTATTAAGTCAGTAAACCTTGCTTGTCATGAACATCACTAAGATTGCTATGTTACACGATATAAATAATAAATAAAACTTACAATATCAGGGAGTTCATCAGTTTGAGACAGCAATTCTGGCTCACTCTTAATGAGTGGTTGTTGCTCCATATTGTCCAGCAAACTAGAACACAAAAAGTGCACTTAAGGATAATAAGAAGCCATACTTAGCCTATATCAGTACAGTACGCCAAATCATTATCATTATCAAATGAGGTAATTTCAGAACTCAGAATTAAAATAAGGCTACTGGTAATGAGAATATAACCCTCCTGGTGCACAGTGAGAAGAAGAGGTTAGCGCTCGACTTTATATGATAACTTAGTTACGGTGTAATATCGAGTCAAGTATTAAGATCTATCATTACTGGTGCCAGCCACAGAAATGAAGCGTCCTATAAATTAGTTTTACAAAAATATTAGCACAATATGACGGGGAGAGAATTACACTACAAACCTATCAACATAAAATAAAATCAAGTCACACCACGAGTAGGCCAACTAAGAATTTGGCAGTAACTGGATACAATGAGTTTCAGAAAATACAAGATAATACTTCCGACTCATGTTACAAGAAACCCACTTCAAACCAAACTTAACTTATCTCCCACAGAACCAACCGTAAACGGAAGTGATTCGAAGATGTATTTATCCATACCAACTTATAAATACTATCTGCGGGTAACTTGTATAATTTTCATCATAGAGAAGTTCCTAGTTACACAATTAAACCTGTGTATCCTCGGCAATCAAATTTCGTAAATTAATCTACACATGGCACGGACATGTCCAAGCAGAACTCTGGTTGTGAGATTTGTCTTCATTATGACAGTTAGTCACATCTGAAAAGGGTACTTTTAATATCCGTACATGGAACTCTCAGATCTTAATATTTTCCCGCGAGAGACCGTACATGGAAGACACTAACTCGGTGACGATATTGCTAGCAACAGTAAAAACTTCGGGGCGAAGTTGTTGCTGATGATAAATAGCCTAGGCACGGTGTAAGAAAAAATGTGAGACTAGGGATGTTTTTCTAACACAAATCAGATTATTAGTATTATTATATAGGCTATTCTTATGCACCGGTGACATATTACAAAACTTATTGAAATAAATACATATTCCATCAATAACCTAAACTTAATTGGCATCTTCTTTCCCGGAAACTGGCACTTAAACACTTTTCCCCAATTACCTAGCCCTTTTCTTTATTCCCCAAAGGGAACAGCAATTTGGAATATGGAATATAAGATCCCCAACCATGCTGGTATCCGGAAAATAGATACGGTACCGTACCGGTCCGGTAAATTGATCATCACACTAGAAAGTTACCTAGCGTAGTGGCTAGCTTTTTGGCTGATCGCAAAGGCCCGGGTTTGAATCCTGGCACAGCCACAAGCCATTTATTTCTGGTCTGAGGAACTCTCTGCCAACCTAAAAGTGGTTTCCCCAATTCTACTCAATGCTGGGATAATACCCAACCGAAGGCCATGGCCGCTTCCTGCCCCAATCCTACCTTAATTACAAATGCAAACTAGTTTAAGCTTCACAGAGTTGGGAAAAATAACGGTCCTCCCAATATATATTATTTATATGTTTATACAATACTCACGAAAAGGTATTTTAGGAACAATATACCGGTACACTTACAAATTTACGGAAAACACAAAATACTATTTTCAAAATCATTTCAGGGTGAAACGAAAGAATTATTATTATTATCTCTACATATTATTCCCCATTTTACGGGATTCGGAGGCAAGGTGAGGAGAAACATTTCAAGGGGACTGACGGTGGCCTTGCACGTTAACGCGTGTATCCGTTCAGGTCAATAATGACAGTAATATTTCTAATAGTAATATGTTATTGTTATTTTGAACAGTCTAAATTGAAGAAAGTATTTTGTATTTTGAAATGATGGGTACGTTGAATCAATAATTTCTCTGGGTGTTCTTCTTTCCTTTGTGCCCGGTAACTCTTCATTCATTCTGTTCTTTTCCTGGCTTCTTCCGAGATGATGGGTTTGGATTTAATTTAGATTTGTCGTGGAACCATATATTTACGTTTTTAGTAATTAGTTTTGCTTGTCAATTGAGCAGTGAATATTGTGTAATTTTGTTATAAATTCTACTCGGCCATCCTCAGTTTCTCGAAACCATGTTGGTTTTGTTTTGCATTACGGAAGAAATCAAAGATTCGTTTGGTTAATTTATTAGAGTTCATTTCTGAGAAGATCACCGTAAAGATTTATCCACCCTTTGTCATAGTATCTGGGAGTTATTATTATTGTTATTATTAGGCGATCTACTCTCCACATTCAACACAGCGAAACCGGCACTGTGTTGGGTAGTCTGTGGCTTTTGTCTTGTAATCACCAAATGTGATACGAGAGAACTTTTACGAGATCGCCGGGAATCAAACTACCACTGATCCACCCAGCTATAGCAGTATGTACTGTTTACACCGGGTGTAACCCTTGACGGAACGCTGTCGTGTAAGAAACACTGCTGCCAAACTCAACACACGGAACCATTGTGGTACCAACAATCTCTTCCATCGCTGAATACTGTTCCCCAGTTTGATAAATAGTTTGTTGTTGTTGATTGATTTAAGGACTTTGCGACATGTATAATAAAATAAATCAATCAATCAAACCTCGACATGTCTCTGGAAATCCAGACCTCGAAAAGTTGGACAAAATGTCATTAATACTATTATTATCGCTGTGGCTCAGTTTATTGCGAACGTTGAGAGACGTGAGCTCGATCCGTTCTGCGTGGTTTCCTCTTTTCTACCCCAAGCAAATCCTAGGACGGTTCCTTTTGATAGGACACTGCCATTTCCTTTCAATGCCTTGCCTAGTTTCATTCTCCTTCACTGTTCGGTTCTTTGGCTAAATGGTTAGCGCGCTAGGCTCTGGCACTGAAAGCAGCCATCATCAGTGTGGTATTTGCTGGATTCTTCCCACTCTCCCTCTAGGCAAATGTCCGAATTGTAACACATTTCAAGTCCCGGGGCATCAGATCATTTCTAGACCACAATGAATACAGCCAGGCAAACTACTACAGACACCACACAAACACAGGTTATCAGACAAATTACGTGACCAAGATTTACCAATAACAACTGCCAAACTTATTATTATGCGGCTCGTGGCGTAGTTGCAAGCATCCCTGACGTCCGTGTTCGATTACCAGCTTTACCAAGGAATTTATTTCTGGCTTGAGGTCTGGAGTGAGGACCACTCAGCCACGTGAGGCAATGCAGAGAAGAGGCGGGTACGATTACCATCTCAGCCATCCTGGAAGTGGTTTTCCGTGGTTTCCCTCTTCTATTCCAGGAGAATGCCGGGAAGGTTCCTTAATTAAGGCCTCGACTGCCTCCCTCCTCATCCTCACCTTAATTGAATCCATCAATACAGCCATCACACTACCACAAGTTATCGGACTAAATTACACACACGCACAAAAGTACACGAGGCAAAATGACCGCGATGTCCAATCCCCTCAAATGAAACAATAACAACAAGGAACTATTGTAATAACAAATACAAAGAAGTATCGTAATAGTTGCAAATAAGGAAACTCTTAAAACGTATAATACATAGACTGCTAACCTCACTGATCCGCCCCTTAGAACAACATTCAAGATACTATTACCAAGATTCTCCTTGATAAGGACTAGAGTTATAACTATACCTATGAGTTTAAGAGAAAGTGGGCTGTTTATATGCCTGGGGGTGAAAATGGGAAACCTCGAAAACAGTTTTCAGGATGGCCAAGGTAGGATTCATACACACATTCTCCCAATGCTAGCAAGGCACGAAAAGCGCGTCACCGTCGAGTTGATTTTACATTATGTCATATTTTATTTTTTGTGCGTATTTTTCCCTGGGATTTTCATTTGTTTCTTGTAGTTCAGGCAGCACTCCCTAGATCGTCGTTACATATTGTAGGTGCCACTAGTCAAAGGCATCTCAGTGTCCTATTTTTTACCACCGCCATCTTACCTAAAACAAAATGGTAGAAACTACAATATCGAAACTCAAATGAAATTACAGTTAAGCATCTCAACAAAATTTTGGAAAAACATACTTCAATGTGCGAAGCGTTTTGCTTCCAAACTAAGAGGTTATCGGGCGAAGCGTTTTCAGATGACGGTTGTACGAATAAGCCAAGCTTTATAATACATGAGTTATGATCCAATGAATCATTTACAGTACTTCTCATTCCGATACATTTAAAATAAGGACCCTCTGTTTCCTACGTGGAGTTTTTATGATCACGAATATCTTGATATTATAAAACGATAAAATATAATTAATTATCAATACCGTACTTAAGACCTACAGGAGAGATAATTAGTGACAAGGTATGACCGTATGTGTAGCCTTGTATGGCGAAAACAAAATAATACTCTCTCCATACTTTCAAGATGGTGGCTGTCCGAACTATTAGAACATTATAATCGACAACTCAGAAATAAATTGGGTAATTAACACAACTCTTGCCAAGAGGTGAGTATCATATAAGACCTTCCACTTGCATTAGTCAAATGGTCAATTCAGGACGTTATTGCACAATTAAGGCGAAACATAGTAGAAGACGAGTATTATATTAGATGCGTCAGTTTCGTTAGTGATTAAATTATCACAGTCAATATAGCGCGTAGTGGCCATTCTTAAATTGCATTGTTAAAAATTAGATAACTTTCTGTACTCTTGAACTACAATAACGAAAATTAGTGATAAGGATAAAACCTGTGGTGTATCGAAAGCCTAAAGCAAAATAACAGTGACATTAAATTTTCACGTTGGCGGTTGGGTGTAACATTAAATTGAAATAGTGAATTATTCAGAAAGTAATTGCGGAATTAAAACGACACTAAACAGCAAAGAAATACTTTTTATAGGACTTTGCTGAAATTAGCCTAAGGTGTAACACACAACATACGGTGGCCATCATGAAAATATAGAATATAATAATGAATGACTTAATATATATTTTAAGAGACAACACAAATTAGCTTTGCACGTGGCTACTTTGATTAATTCAACAGAACAACGACTTCATAAGTTAACGATGGCGGCTGGGCGTATAATATTATTAATGCCTGATATATTCAAGATGGCGACTACGCGCTACATGCAGAGTGAAAGTCTTGTGACAAAAGCAAGAGGGGAATATCATATGTTTCAACCTTCCTAAAATATATTGCGTCAATTGCGCAATTGGATCCTGAGTTATTGATTTGGAAGTTGCAATAGAATGCTCCGTCACCATCTGGGCTATGCTGGGGATGAACTTTAGCCTTTGTCATACAAATATAAAACAAGATGTTCAGTAAAGAACATATAGCCTACTTTCTCCTAAATGCATGGGTATATTATGGGGGTTGAAGCCATTGTTCAGTGTTGCCTTAGTAAACAAAAGTGTATTGCTTTTCAGTCGGTCAACACGACTGTACCCAAAAGAGTTGGGTTATACACTAATCTAGAAAAAAAATACATGAGGTTAATAAATACGCTAGGATGACCAGTTTCGATCGTCAAGCGATCAACATCCGATCCATTACACTTAGGCTATACAATCTATGTTTGAAAATACGGGTGAAAATATTTACAATATGTACACTTATTTAGTTGCAGCATGACGAATAGAAATAAACAGTGTCATCACTCCGCTACTTAAGCATTGTAGTTCATGGTCCAGCCAGTGTGTGGCGCGGAAGTTGCGACGAACCATAAGCACTTATGACAGTAACCCACGAGGTTAGTACTGTAATATCCTGTGCGCGAGAAGTCATATTATTCGAGGGAATTTGTTTCTTTGTAATAATTTACGAATGTCTGTGCAGTGCTTTGTGTGTGCAAACAACTGAGTTTTCTGTTGTTTCGGGAAAATGTCGTAAAGTTTTGTTCCTGGAAGTAAATCGGGTTACGAAGAAAATCTGATGGTAGACATTTTTCACACCGCCAAAAGAAACAAATCTGTTTTCGAAATGGGCGAGAGTTTTTCCGTGGAAGGATAAGCAATTGTCGATCAAAAATAGAATCTGTGACGAACGTTTTTCGGAAGATTTAATTGTTATAAAGGCGGACTCTTTCGTAGTGAACTATGAGAACGTGAAACTTCCTCGCGTGAAGTGGAAATTAAAACCAGGATCAGTACCTCAAATTTTTCAAAACTTACCGAAATATCTATCCACTGATGTAAAATCACGAAAGCCGCCCAGTAGGATACGGAATGAAGGCAGCCTTCCATGGTTACTTGTTCTATTTCGTGCCATCCTTACCTAAAACGAAAAAGATCCGTCTTAATAATAATAGGCCTAAAATAATAATAGTTGTTGATTCTTTAGGGACTTAACGACATCGTGGTCACGTATCCCCGTGTGTTTGGGTTTGTTTAGAATTCGTCTGATAACCTGTGTCATTATGATGTCTGTAGTAGTGTGTGTATTTGGTATTGAGGTCGGATTTGGGTAGGAAGCGGCTGTGTCCTTCAGTTAGGTACTGCCCCCGTAAATTGAATTATATAGAGACCACGGTGGCTATTTTGGAAATTATAAAGAAAGTTATGGCTGTCATAGTTATGACGTGGGTAGTCATGACGTAAGCACGGATGACGCAGATGTTATGCCAGCAGGCTACTTGAGCTGAGATTCTCAATGACGTCAGCATTTATTCGAGAAAGATCCGAGATCTACGACGCAGTCGCAGGAAACGTGGAATTCTGCTGAGGAAGAAGTTATGCTATTGGAGGGGAGGCTTGAACCAATGAACGATAGTCTGAAGGAAGACGGAGATTGCTGAAACTATGGTATTTTTATTACTTTTTGGAATGCAGAATTGTGGAAATCCATTTGCAGTAGAGGCATTGTTCTGGAATTTTGGTGAAATTTATTTTCAGTTTTTGAATTTTGAAAATCCGTCATGTATTGACGAAGTTGGAACTTCTAGCGATGACGCAGTAACACTATGGAAGGGATGGATACGCCCCTCATGAAGTTCATAAAAGGCCTTGCGCAGAAGAGAGGAGTCTCAATCGTCTGATAACTCAATCGTCTGATATTCAATCGTCTGATAACTCAATCGTCAGATCTCAAATAGTTATTTCGGCGAAACGTCGAGTGAGATTAGTAGTGAAAGAGTCGTCTTTATAACGCGTGGTGAAGCCACTGCATTAAACGAGAGTCGAGCATACAAGCAGTGCAAGTTTACTGTGAGTAAATCTAGGTGAAGTTGAAACGCACATTATAACGCGTCTACAAGATTAGCTGTGAACAGTTAGCGGTCGCCTATAAGCTAATTCTATTGTGCATTGCTACAGTAAGGAGTGTAGAAAAGTTGAACAATTTCGAGGAATTATTTTGGAAGATATTGGCAATTTTAGACGACTGACAAAAGTGATTTTCTCGCCACCTGAGAAGCACTTGTATCGCCAGAATCTACGCCACGGCTGACACGGCTAGTGAAATAGGGAGACTTCAGATTGCTTTTGTGACACAACGCTACAGTATTATGGAGCAGTTTAATATGGCAGTTTGTTCTTCTATTACCATAACCGAAGAGAAGATGGAAGGCTAAAGGACTTTAATGCAATTGGGACATATTTCAACGGAGTAAGATAGCAGCATGGAACTTCGCTAATTGCTATTCCACACAAGCGAACATGTGGTGAATAACCATCTACACCCATGTTTCGTGGTTCAACGCTGAATACTATCAAACAGCAATGGAAATGATTTCATACTCACTGAATATGAATATTTCTTCGGAAATTACTACAAAAACTTCATGGCGATTTTCTACTGGTACTTCAGGGATTTTTCAAGAGAGGTCAGGGTTGTCCCGACTCACAAAGAAGATTATTGCCGGAAGGATGTCGTTCGTCTTCACGGAGCAGTGCAATTTCCGGAGGAGGAAGCAGTTCGAATCTCCGAGGGTGCTGTTTCTGGTTTCGAGGATGGAGCTCATCTTCAAGTTGGTGAAATGGATCCATCAACAGTCTTCTTTGGGGAATTTTCCTTTGGAACGTCAATCGGCAGATAAGGTAGTCGTGAACGTTTATTGTATTTGAGTTTCTTAGCAATATTTGAGCAACCATTTTCCCATATTTTTGTCCTCATGTATTTTGCCCTATATTCTTGTTTGAGATTCATATTCTCAGTACACCTTGATGAGTTATGCCTTTTTCGACGATTTATTAAGACATTGTTATGTCATGGGCATAGTTAAACGATTTTGGCTCAGTTGAGACTGATATTTAGATTTTTCAGTAATTTGCTTATTTTTTGTGTAGTCACGATTTGACTGTAAGTTAATGATCTTTATGGCAGATTTAAATTCAGACAGCGTGTCACTTTATTAAAGTAATTCTACCCCAGTTTAATTACTTTGACCAATTTTCTGTCATCATCAAGAAGGAAGAACATTTAAATGATTTTAGAGCGTTAAAATCCATTACGTTGTCGACGATCTTGGAAATACTAGTCGTTATTTGAATTGATTGCAACACAGACATTTATCGTCAGTTATGAACGATCATTGCATCATAGACCATTTTGTGAAAGATGAACTTTAATTATGAATTATTGAATGCATTAAAGTCATGAACTTTTGTTAGGAGTTGTTTCTCAATTAGAGATTTATATAATGATGTTTGCATTCCCCAGTTTAATTGGATTCTATTAGACTATTTTGCAGTTTAGTCGCACTTTGTTTGATGATAGTATTTTTATACTACAATTCTTTGAAGATGTTAATCTTAAATTTTGATAGACCGGACAGGCGTATATAAGCGTATTCACTATTAAATTTGTTTGTGATTGGCAAATTTTTACTTCAATTCGATTCATGAATGAAATCCACGAAGGTTAAATGACAACAGTTTTGAAACAATTAATGATTATAAGAATTTTTAAGTGGAACTATGAATGTATAATCGCTAGTGCAGCGGACGTGTTGAAAGTCGCTGATGTATAATGCCCTTAAATAAATGGAGGAGGTTCCCACAGTAATTAATGATAAAGAATTTGTTAGTGGAGGTTTTGTAAGTTCTGTGGAAGATTTTGATGCCATATATATTAATATATGATGAATTTTGGGCCTATTTTTAATGCAGTTTGTGCATTATTTTGTAAGCGAAGTATTTTCCGATGGAGTGTATTGTCATAGTTCGTTGAAAATTAATCAAGTGAATTTACTGTTATAATTAACAAGAGTTTTGAAAGAATTTGAGATAAGATTTTGAATGAAGATTACCGTCACAAATAATTATAATTATTACAACCTTTATTAAACCAGATTGTGACATTAACATGTATAACTAACCTTCATTGGTCGATTATATTAACACGATTATGAAATTACCAACCGGATGAACATGTGGTTCAATGTATTTCTTAAATTAATAATTTAAATAATTTAAATGTTGATATTGTAAATAATGATGTAAATATCTTTGACAATAATGTGGAACGAAAGTAATGTTAAAGGCGTGTTTAAAATTTTTGTAATTATCTCCGACAATATTATAAACAATTTCTAATTGTTATAAATAATTTATGTGATTTTGTTATAAACATTTAAGAGTGTGCTTTATACTCTAAACTATGCTTATTAAACATTTGGATGATAACTTAACAAGTTTAGGGATTGTCAGAATAATCCAGTGGTATGTGAGTAAAGCATTTGAAAGATTTGCGTAAATATATATGAGTTGTCTTGCAGACATTTAAAGCTTTGAGAGGGAGCTGAATTCTTACGCAATGTGGCGTGACAAGTGAGCCCCCATTTGACAGGTGTGCGTCAGGTTGAAGGGTAGATCGCAGCTGGTCAGACAACTGGTTATCAGCGGGCGAGGTCGATACTCTGGCCTTGCGCCTATTAATACAAGTGTCATGTTTATTAAAAGAAACCAAATGCTCTATATATATGTGTCTCATCCTGACTTCCTTATCCAATCCAAATGTGTTTTGAATGTTACGTTATTTTGAGCTCATGGGAGCTAACATATTGTTTGATAACTTTGCAAGTCCTTTAGGAGGACATAGTCAGATTGACATGGGCTACTGATAGCCACATTTATTTTGTTGAGTTGTTAAAATCATACCCTTTATTTGAAATAAAAGCTTTTGTACAGTTCAAAGTTCTCGTCTTCGTTCTGGTTCATTTCTAAATGTCATGGTGAAGGTTATTGTGGGAGCATACTTTAGAGATCCTGTTGTCAACCCAATCCCCGAGATAATTTTTAAGAGGTAAGTAAAGGTAAGTATGAACCCCCGTCTATTTTGGTGTGTTCCACAATAATTTTCTTGGTAACTTCTGTGCTCAAACCTCGGTAGTATCTGTCAGTGCCATTTTCATTGGTGCAGCTGAGCCGGTGCGTTTGATTGTTGGCAATCCGATTGAGGGGGCGGATATCTGACAGCCTACTATCCGGGTAAACGGGGACAGAAGGATTGGCACACCTAAAACGTGGGGCTGATTCAACATAAGTGGATCACCAGGTTGAACGCCAGTAGGATTGGCAAACCTAAAACGTGTGGCTCGATTAGACTCAAATAAAGAGGTTGATTCTTTGTTAGATGTCTAGGCCAATTGTAGAATTTAAGAGTGTGATTATATAGGAATTAAATGTTGTATTGTATTAGCAAAATTACACTCAGAAAAGATCAGATCTTATACAACTTGGGAAAGGTTAAATAGGCTGGAAACTTAGAAAAATCGCCTATGATCTGGAATCTTATTTTATTTGACCGGCTTATGACATTTTAGTCATATTAAAGATAAATTTAAATTATTTGGATTGTAAATGTAAATTATTTGTGTTAGGATATTTTAAAATGGGCCAGGGAAATTTGAACATGTGCTTGAGTTTGTTTCAACATGAAGTGTCTTCGAAAGTTAATTATAAGGTAGTTATAAGTTAGATTTAAGACAGAAAATTGATCAAATTTACATATGGTGAAAAGTGTTGCTCAGATGTTGTTATTTTGCTCTATTGATGTATGTCCCTACAGCAGTATAATTTTTGAATAATATTGTAATGGCAGATGAAAGTTTGAGGATGATGTTAGAGGAGATGTCTGCTAACATGAAGCAGATGAGTGAAGGCATGAAGGAGATGGAAGCTAGGAATACTAGTCGAATGGAGGAGAATGCTAGTAATTTGAAAGCTAGCATGGGTGAAAGTTTGAAGGTTCTTCAGACTAGTGCTGCTAACTTAGAGGATAATATGTCGCGTTTACAGATTAATACCCAAGGAATTGAGAATACTGTAACTGACATCCGCACAAATGTGTCTGATGTTAAATTTGATGTTTCTAAGGTACAGAAAGATCTTACAATGTTGAATCTAGATGTAGCTAATGTCCGAGGTGATATTTCTTGTGCTAGGGCTGAGGTAGTTGTTGTTAAAAATGATGTTGCGACTGTCCAAGACAAGGTTGAGGAAGTCCAAAGAGAAATCCAAAATGTTAGAACTGATGTATCCAATATTCAGGTTGATATTAATAACATTCTTTCGGATGTAAATGAGGTGCAAAGTGACATAACTAAGATTCAAGTAGAAGTCAACACAGTTTTCGTAGATATTACTAAAGTCCAAACCGATGTAAATAAAGTCAGGGAAGAGATAGAAAATTCCAAAACCCTTTGTACACGTAATATAAGTGCATTAACGACTAGATTAGTTGATGAGTCAGTTAGAACGACAGCGTCTTTAGCAGGTTTAAAGTATGATGTAGAGGTCATGAGAACCCAAGTATTAGACCATAATAAAGTATTGAAAGAACATATCGAAATAGACATAGCAGAAATGTTAACGGCAAATGTAGCAGTATGGAAAGACGAGTGGAATAAGTCAAGTGGGGAACATGTAACCCAAATTCAGGAACGTATTGAAAGAAAACTTGCCAGTACTCAAATAGATATTAACAATGAAGTAGTACAGATTAGGAAAGATTTAAGCGTCAGGATGGATTCGCTATCCGAAAGACAAGTTGAAGATAGAACACAACTAGGTCAGGATGTGCAAGCATTAAAATCTGCATTAGAGGAACAGATTCATAAAGTTGTCTCTGATGTGAATGAAACGACGAGCAAACTGCAGAATTTGAAGCTAGGAGAGGCTAGTTTGATGGAGACCTACAAAGAAGAGTTAATCAAGAAAGTCTTAACGGAAATCACTGACAAGGATACAGAAGGCTTGGCTTGCGAAACCAATAGGAATTATGCCAGAAGATATAACGTAGATCCAGAAGAGAGAGACGTGACTCCTGAAGAACGTATATCCAGATTCAGGGAGGAAGATGACGAGAGGAATATGGAACCTGAGTGGAACTATCGAGATAGTGGGAAAAACTACCCGGATTCATATCCGTGGAACGTGACGGTCATCAGGAATTTTGAAGACAAACCGCAAAAATTCAGTAACACTGATAGTTTGACACCTATAGAATATGTAAGGAACCTCAAAGATTATTTCATCGAAGCTCACATTCCCAGAGAGAGAGAGAGATGAAGATAGTGGAGAGATTTTTGATTGGAGGACCCCTCGAATGGTTTCGCGCATTTAGATACACATTCAGTAACTTTGACGAGTTTGCAGAGGCATTAATCAAACGATTTTGGTCCATAGAAGCGCAGAATTCGTTAAGAGCGGAGGTGTATTCAAGAAAATACTCAGGTACTCTTCCAACACGGTACGCTGATTTCTTTACGAGTCAATTATCCCGCTTGAGATTTTTGCAACCCCCATTGTCAACGGAGCAATTAATTGATGCGATTTCTCGTATGCTACCTGTGGAGGTGAGGAGACTAATTATTTCGTCAAACATCAGGGATTTGACCAGCATGGATGAATTACTGAGGAGGTTAGACTACACAAGTCCAATGCCTAACGTGGTACAGAAAGGTCAAAGGCATGACTTCAAAGAAATAAATACTGTATTTATGGACCAAGTCCAACAAACTGACAAGCCAGATGAAGAGAAAACTGACAATGTAGGTCCCCACAGGAATAATCAGTTTCGAAATAACAGATCGCAAGGTTACCGACCGTATCAACAGAGAAGAGGCTGGAACTATAGTCGAGGAAATTACAACTATGGAAGAGGCAGATATTACAACAATAATGGTTATAACAGAAATTATAATAGAATAACCAGAACCAAAACAGAAATCAGAATCCTCAAGGTCAGGTTATGACACCCGATCAGTATCAGGAAAGAGAGAAGGAAAGCCAGCAATACCTAAAAGAATTACGGGAAAAAGAAGCCGACAACCAAAAGAAAAGGCAGGATGTTGTAATCGATCCTGGGCCTTCTACGAGCCAGCAGAACTTAGAAAATAGAAATACTGGACAGAAGAGAAAGTAGAGAGGAGAGAATGCATTTAACCACACACAACCCAGAGTAGAAGAGATTTATGATTAAGGAACATAGAGGAAATATCATACTAGAGTAAGCCAGTAATAATTCAATTTCGTGTTCAAGAGAGTTGAGGTACTTGTAACATTGAGTTTAAAAACAATTTGCAACTGTTTTTAAAACGTGGTGAGGGGAGAATGCCCCCGTAAATTGAATTATATAGAGACCACGGTGGCTATTTTGGAAATTATAAAGAAAGTTATGGCTGTCATAGTTATGACGTGGGTAGTCATGACGTAAGCACGGATGACGCAGATGTTATGCCAGCAGGTTACTTGAGCTGAGATTCTCAATGACGTCAGCATTTATTCGAGAAAGATCCGAGATCTACGACGCAGTCGCAGGAAACGTGGAATTCTGCTGAGGAAGAAGTTATGCTATTGGAGGGGAGGCTTGAACCAATGAACGATAGTCTGAAGGAAGACGGAGATTGCTGAAACTATGGTATTTTTATTACTTTTTGGAATGCAGAATTGTGGAAATCCATTTGCAGTAGAGGCATTGTTCTGGAATTTTGGTGAAATTTATTTTCAGTTTTTGAATTTTGAAAATCCGTCATGTATTGACGAAGTTGGAACTTCTAGCGATGACGCAGTAACACTATGGAAGGGATGGATACGCCCCTCATGAAGTTCATAAAAGGCCTTGCGCAGAAGAGAGGAGTCTCAATCGTCTGATAACTCAATCGTCTGATATTCAATCGTCTGATAGCTCAATCGTCAGATCTCAAATAGTTATTTCGGCGAAACGTCGAGTGAGATTAGTAGTGAAAGAGTCGTCTTTATAACGCGTGGTGAAGCCACTGCATTAAACAAGAGTCGAGCATACAAGCAGTGCAAGTTTACTGTGAGTAAATCTAGGTGAAGTTGAAACGCACATTATAACGCGTCTACAAGATTAGCTGTGAACAGTTAGCGGTCGCCTATAAGCTAATTCTATTGTGCATTGCTACAGTAAGGAGTGTAGAAAAGTTGAACAATTTCGAGGAATTATTTTGGAAGATATTGGCAATTTTAGACGACTGACAAAAGTGATTTTCTCGCCACCTGAGAAGCACTTGTATCGCCAGAATCTACGCCACGGCTGACACGGCTAGTGAAATAGGGAGACTTCAGATTGCTTTTGTGACACAACGCTACAGTATTATGGAGCAGTTTAATATGGCAGTTTGTTCTTCTATTACCATAACCGAAGAGAAGATGGAAGGCTAAAGGACTTTAATGCAATTGGGACATATTTCAACGGAGTAAGATAGCAGCATGGAACTTCGCTAATTGCTATTCCACACAAGCGGACATGTGGTGAATAACCATCTACACCCATGTTTCGTGGTTCAACGCTGAATACTATCAAACAGCAATGGAAATGATTTCATACTCACTGAATATGAATATTTCTTCGGAAATTACTACAAAAACTTCATGGCGATTTTCTACTGGAACTTCAAGGATATTTCAAGAGAGGTCAGGGTTGTCCCGACTCACAAAGAAGATTATTGCCGGAAGGATGTCGTTCGTCTTCACGGAGCAGTGCAATTTCCGGAGGAGGAAGCAGTTCGAATCTCCGAGGGTGCTGTTTCTGGTTTCGAGGATGGAGCTCATCTTCAAGTTGGTGAAATGGATCCATCAACAGTCTTCTTTGGGGAATTTTCCTCTGGAACGTCAATCGGCAGATAAGGTAGTCTTGAACGTTTATTGTATTTGAGTTTATTAGCAATATTTGAGCAACCATTTTCCCATATTTTTGTCCTCATGTATTTTGCCCTATATTCTTGTTTGAGATTCATATTCTCAGTACACCTTGATGAGTTATGCCTTTTTCGACGATTTATTAAGACATTGTTATGTCATGGGCATAGTTAAACGATTTTGGATCAGTTGAGACTGATATTTAGATTTTTCAGTAATTTGCTTATTTTTTGTGTAGTCACGATTTGACTGTAAGTTAATGATCTTTATGGCAGATTTAAATTCAGACAGCGTGTCACTTTATTAAAGTAATTCTACCCCAGTTTAATTACTTTGACCAATTTTCTGTCATCATCAAGAAGGAAGAACATTTAAATGATTTTAGAGCGTTAAAATCCATTACGTTGTCGACGATCTTGGAAATACTAGTCGTTATTTGAATTGATTGCAACACAGACATTTATCGTCAGTTATGAACGATCATTGCATCATAGACCATTTTGTGAAAGATGAACTTTAATTATGAATTATTGAATGCATTAAAGTCATGAACTTTTGTTAGGAGTTTTTTCTCAATTAGAGATTTATATAATGATGTTTGCATTCCCCAGTTTAATTGGATTCTATTAGACTATTTTGCAGTTTAGTCGCACTTTGTTTGATGATAGTATTTTTATACTACAATTCTTTGAAGATGTTAATCTTAAATTTTGATAGACCAGACAGGCGTATATAAGCGTATTCACTATTAAATTTGTTTGTGATTGGCAAATTTTTACTTCAATTCGATTCATGAATGAAATCCACGAAGGTTAAATGACAACAGTTTTGAAACAATTAATGATTATAAGAATTTTTAAGTGGAACTATGAATGTATAATCGCTAGTGCAGCGGACGTGTTGAAAGTCGCTGATGTATAATGCCCTTAAATAAATGGAGGAGGTTCCCACAGTAATTAATGATAAAGAATTTGTTAGTGGAGGTTTTGTAAGTTCTGTGGAAGATTTTGATGCCATATATATTAATATATGATGAATTTTGGGCCTATTTTTAATGCAGTTTGTGCATTATTTTGTAAGCGAAGTATTTTCCGATGGAGTGTATTGTCATAGTTCGTTGAAAATTAATCAAGTGAATTTACTGTTATAATTAACAAGAGTTTTGAAAGAATTTGAGATAAGATTTTGAATGAAGATTACCGTCACAAATAATTATAATTATTACAACCTTTATTAAACCAGATTGTGACATTAACATGTATAACTAACCTTCATTGGTCGATTATATTAACACGATTATGAAATTACCAACCGGATGAACATGTGGTTCAATGTATTTCTTAAATTAATAATTTAAATAATTTAAATATTGATATTGTAAATAATGATGTAAATATCTTTGACAATAATGTGGAACGAAAGTAATGTTAAAGGCGTGTTTAAAATTTTTGTAATTATCTCCGACAATATTATAAACAATTTCTAATTGTTATAAATAATTTATGTGATTTTGTTATAAACATTTAAGAGTGTGTTTTATACTCTAAACTATGCTTATTAAACATTTGGATGATAACTTAACAAGTTTAGGGATTGTCAGAATAATCCAGTGGTATGTGAGTAAAGCATTTGAAAGATTTGCGTAAATATATATGAGTTGTCTTGCAGACATTTAAAGCTTTGAGAGGGAGCTGAATTCTTACGCAATGTGGCGTGACAAGTGAGCCCCCATTTGACAGGTGTGCGTCAGGTTGAAGGGTAGATCGCAGCTGGTCAGACAACTGGTTATCAGCGGGCGAGGTCGATACTCTGGCCTTGCGCCTATTAATACAAGTGTCATGTTTATTAAAAGAAACCAAATGCTCTATATATATGTGTCTCATCCTGACTTCCTTATCCAATCCAAATGTGTTTTGAATGTTACGTTATTTTGAGCTCATAGGAGCTAACATATTGTTTGATAACTTTGCAAGTCCTTTAGGAGGACATAGTCAGATTGACATGGGCTACTGATAGCCACATTTATTTTGTTGAGTTGTTAAAATCATACCCTTTATTTGAAATAAAAGCTTTTGTACAGTTCAAAGTTCTCGTCTTCGTTCTGGTTCATTTCTAAATGTCATGGTGAAGGTTATTGTGGGAGCATACTTTAGAGATCCTGTTGTCAACCCAATCCCCGAGATAATTTTTAAGAGGTAAGTAAAGGTAAGTATGAACCCCCGTCCATTTTGGTGTGTTCCACAATAATTTTCTTGGTAACTTCTGTGCTCAAACCTCGGTAGTATCTGTCAGTGCCATTTTCATTGGTGCAGCTGAGCCGGTGCGTTTGATTGTTGGCAATCCGATTGAGGGGGCGGATATCTGACAGCCTACTATCCGGGTAAACGGGGACAGTACCATCCTGGCATTTGCCTGGAGGAGAAGTGGGAAACCACGGAAATCCACTTCCAGGATAGCTGAGGTAGGAATCGAACGCGCCTCTTAACATTTTTGCCTCACGAGGCTGAGTGAACACCGTTCCAGCCCTCAGACCAGTATTAAATTTACTGGCAGAGCTGGGAATCGAACCCGGACTTCCGTGGTGATAGCCAAGTGGCCAAGAATTAGTCGGACATATAATAATGGCCAACCTGCCAATAAAATAAACGGTCATCCAATTCTTCGCTTCCGTTACCGTCCTCCTGATCTTCGGATCTTGTTTCAACTTTGTCTTCAGTATCAGAGTCACAAATTCCTTTGAAATTACTGAATTATGAATTAGCTATTCGTTATATTTCAGCAGAAGGTGACACGCTTCATCTGCATCCTTAGTTTTTCGTAAGGCGCAGTCACCTTACTGATATTAACTAAGGCAACATCCTAAGCCAAATAATCGTTATAACAGCACACCTGCCACTCACTAACAGAATGTAACATCATTGGGAGGGCTGGTACTATCAATATCACGCTGACAAAGTGTTACACGTGATAAAGTTATTTTTAGGCACGCTATTTCACAAAAATGCTTACTATGGTTTGGTGTAAGATGTCACGAGACGATAAGATCATAACTTGAACTCTCGGCTTGATATTCAAACTAATATAACGAACCATGGAGCTGTCAGACCAATGCGCGACTAACGGAGGGTTTTAAACGATAGTTCTACATGGGGACAGAGAATATTAATGCTATCTTTTTGACAGTATTATTTAAGTCTAAACACACAATTTGTTGTATCAGCGTAACCGCAGCCTTCGTAAAGAGGTTTACGTAGCCCAGCGCGTATCCCACTATTGAACAGCTGTCTGTGTAGCGTTGGGGATCAGCGCCGCTAGCGCTAGCAGAGCGGGGCGCGGTTGAACTCGGTGAGTGACAACACTATTTATTTCTATTCGTCATGGTTGCAGTATTGGTAATGAAACTCGTCGATATTTGTCAGTTGTAATCTATATGATGTTTTGGTGAAATGCTAAAAGTGGTGAGAGAACTCCGGAATTTGTCTGTTTGGAGTGACTATATGGTTGTTGTGAATGGTCAATTCTGATTGTACTGTATTGTACATCTGATGATGATCGCTTGACGATCGAAACTGGTCATCCTAGTGTATTTATTAACCTCTGAAGAGCACCAAACGTGTGTTCTGCATGGGTATAGTCCTTGTCCTTTTCAAGGAGTATTGTATGTTGGTTGTAGTAGCTTGTTGAATAGAACGTGCTATATTGTATATAGATTGATTGACCCTCACCTAAAGTATGGACTAGCGAGCTATCAATGGCCTCCATTTTGACCCAATGGGACGGCAGGGCTCAGCACGATACGGCAAGGTCGGCCTGAACTGTAGGTTAGTGCTATGGTATAATAATTCAATTATAGGATGTTTATTATTTAGCGCATGGCAACAAGTTAGATACATAAAATGATTACAAATATACACAAATATACACAGACAATAAACATGTTTCCCGGGAAGAAGATTAATTATATTGCAATGTCCAGTTGGGAGATCCACTCTGTTTGTTCCAGAGAGTCATTTTGGCTACCTGTCTAGGAACGTCGCACACATTCACTTACAATATGGGGGATTGTTTGTTGAGAAGCGCCACAGTCACACTCCGGTGATGTAATATATCTCCACTTATCAAGGGCGTCCTACATCGCCGATGATTTGTTCTCACCCGCTTCAGAGCGAACGTGGTCCACTATGAAGATGTTCACCAGAAAAGATGTTGTGTACGGAACTATCTGTGGCAACTTTCCAGAGACTTCTCCATTCTTCTAAAGGATATAATTTCCCATTGGCCAAAGCGACAACATCGCGCAGAGATGGATGATGTAACTTGAACCTTGGTATCTTGAGAGAGGTAATATCATCCTGAACAAGCAATTGAGGGTTCTTTTCGATCTTCCTGCACTCTCGTATGAGAGCATTTGATCTTCTTAAATCAGGCGGCATTATACCTAACAGAATTGGAAGCCAATACAGTGGTGTGGGCTTGATAGTACCTGATATTAACCGCATGCTAGCGTTTAGTTGGGTATCAATGAGTCATATTTACGAGCTATTTAGCCCAAACTGGTGCACAGTACTCAACACAGTCGTAAACCAGTCCCAAAGCAGAAGATCTTTAAGTATTTGCTGAGGAACCCCATCTTGAACGACACAATTCTGGAGGATGTTATTGCGTGTTTTGAGCTTTTTGGGCAAATTCATAAGATTGCCAATTTGGTTTTATGCAAGGAAGAAGCACAACTCAGGCAGTAACTTGTCTTTTAAGTGAAGTGCAAGAATCTTTAAGAAAACCTAAAGGAAAATATTATACAGTATTTGTGGATTATGCAAAAGCATTCGACTCATTACATCGGGAACTACTTATCCAGAAGATCAAAGGATTGACCAATGAATTAAGACCAATAACGACCTTACTGGAACATATACTGGCATACAACCTCTTAGAAATAGACGACGGTGTCACCACATCTCATTATATCAGACAGACGAACGGAGTTTTGCATTGTGATCCTTTAAGCCCGCTTCTATTTAATATTACTACGGCAGACATTACCAGCATAATAAAGGACTCTCCCAATACCACACTCTTACTCTATGCGGATGACATGGTATTAGGGTCATCAAACAAATTAGAATTACAGAGTGTATTGTTTGAACTAGAAAAATGGGTTAGTGAAAATCACCTTGATATTAACCTTCAAAAAACGGTTCAAATGACATTTCGAAAAGGAGGTAAACCTGCGCTCAAAGACACGCTCACATTGTACAACGAACCATTAAACGTAGTGAACAAGTTCAAATACCTGGGCATAACCCTGCAGACTACAGCCACATCCTTCAGTCATCCTATACAAGAGAGGTCAGCAATAGCTATCAGAGCCATTTACAAGATTAAGAATCTACCAGCGTTATCGCTAGTTACAGCTCTGACCCTTTTCCATACGACCATCCCACCAGTTGTTACGTATGGTCTTGAAATAATATGGGATTTTCTCACATTTAGCGATCTAGAAAGAATAGAGAATGTTAAGTAGAGATTTTTAAAGTATATAACTTACTAAGAGTTGGAAAGATGGCTCCCACAAGATTAGTCTATGAGTTATCAAAGGAAAACTTCTTCATCGAAGACCTCAGACTGAAAGTTCCTTTGCCGGCTACAAGATCCTCGAATGACTTTTTGGAGGCTAGAAGAGCAAAGAGACAAGAGATAGATCCAGACTTTTATATTACTGATGCCATGATGAACAGAACGTGGTCTAACGAGAATGAAGATCAAAGACACGTAATAACGAGACTCGCCATTCACGGATTCCATCATAAGATATGCTCCAACAGATCCTTCCATAGTCCGAATGATAATTGTGTTTGCATTTTATGCAACGAAAGGTGTACCAGATACCATATTACGACGTGCCGCAAAAGATTAAAATCATTAAGTGATTATGGTAAAAATTAATGCCCATTCGGATGATCCTTTTTCCTTTATTGTGTTTTCAGTTAGGATGTAACTTACAGTTCTTTGTGGCTATGCTTGCTAAAGTGCAGCGATAGGCCATGGGACCAAGCTCTCTGCTGACTCGGTAGACGCGTGGGTTCGAGCCCCACCGTCGGACGTCCTTGAAATGGTTTTCCGTGGTTTCCCATTTTCAACACCAGGCAAATGCTGGGACGGTACCTTCTGATAGGCCACGGCCGCTTCCTTCCACACCCTTGCCCAGTTTCATTCACCTTCATCCATTCCATCTCTCATCCCGACGCGCAGGTCGCCCACGGGCGTCGCCTAGAAAGACCTTCACTCGGCCTCTCAGGAGGTCACACGAAAAAAAAAGGAAATCTTTAATCTTTAATAAGATGCTGTTTGCAAGACAGTGTGCGATCAAGTGTAATGCCCAAATATTTTGGATACCTATTGTGCCGAAGTTCACGATGACAAAAACGAATGTGAAGTATAATGCTAGCTTGGCGATTGTTCATATGAAAGCTTGACACTTCTGTTTTGTTTGGGTTAGGATTCAGTCTCCATTTCTTTAAGTATAATTCAAGTGAAATCAGATTTCTTCGTAGCACTTCTTCTGTCACACTAAGGTCTCGATTTTGAGTGGCTAGTGTTATATCATCAGCATAACAGACTTTTTGCGATGATGTTTCATGGAGGTCGGAGATCAAAAATTGAACAGTAGGGGAGACAGTACCGATCCTTGAGATAATCCATTCTAGAGCTTCCCTTCTGTACACTTGCTGTTTCCCATACATACCCGTAATCTTCTATCGCTGAATATGTTATTTATAACTTGCACGATGGTCCTGCAGGGTACCATTCGGAGAAGCTTGTAAATTAATCCTTCCCTCTATACTGTGTCAAATGCTGCTGTAAGATCAATGAATGCGGCCGAGGTTTTGTTTCTGGAAACCTGCTTCAATGTAGGATGCCAGTGGAGGCACTTGATCGCAGCAGCAGCGGTTTGGCCTTAATCCGGCTCTATCAACTGGAATATGCTGAAAGATAGTTGCACTGATTCTGTTGTAGATCAGCCTCTCAAAAAGCTTATAACAGCAACTAAGAAGGACGATTGGTCTATCACTACTGGGGTCATCGGCAGGCTTACCTGGTGTCAATACAGAAATCACCTTCGTTTGTTTGAATTCTACCGGGAGATTTCCAGTCCGTAGAAGGTCGGTATAAAACCTTACTAGCCATCTCCTTGCCTTCTTCCCCAAATGGGTGAGAAATTCTGGGCGAATGCCATCAAAACATGGAGCTTTATTTAGTTTAACATCGTTGAGAGCAGCAGAGATGTCTTGCATTGCAAACGGTTGAGAATAGCTTGGCATAATGTGTGTGGTGTTGTTGATTTCAGAGTTTGGAGCTGGCGCCGTATGTATTTGGTATGCTTCTTATCTGATGGAGTTTGGGAAGTTGTGACGATGCGAGATGCTATTTCATCTGGAGTAACTCGAGGTTGTTGTTTCACAAATGGTGTGCTTCCTACAAGTTTTCTGAGGAGTCCCCAAGCACTCCTAAGGGAATGAGTTAGATCGATATTCTCCACAGATTCAATCCACCGTTCTCTCCACTCTGCAGATATTTCTTATAGACTGCGTGAGTCGCAGCCTTCCAACCAGGGATGTATTCTTTTCTATAGACTCTAGGCATACTCTCTCAGCCGCCATCCTAACTGCACATATGAAACGCTTGTAAGTATTGTGCTTTGAGGGAATCCAAATAATGCATTTATCCAGTTCAGTGGTGAATATTGACCAATTTGCTTTTTTGAAGTTCCACCAAACGTGTGGCATGGACCGTAGAACAGGAATTTTGATATCAATATCCACTATGATGGGACGATGCTGACTGTGGGGAAAATGCCTTACTTTACGTCTGGTATGTAAGGACTGTCCTTCATCGTTGCAACTAGCAAAACATAGATCAGGATAACATTGATGTTAATATCCTACTAATCACCTCCTTGAGGACAGTTTAAACCACCCGCTGTAGAATGAACGGATTTGGTGAGGTCGGGCCTTGTTGATTCGTAATAACGGTTAGGCTATAATACTTGCATGATTCATACGTCCACCATCTTGAAACTATTTGGCTGATGACTGTGTAGTTTAGGCACAGGACACTTCCCACATTAAGGAACACTTTTGTAAAATTTGGTATTGATCGGATGATTAGTTTAGTCGTAATTTGATTTGAGCTTTGAACATTTGGGAGGCCGCCATTACGTTTCCGTCAGTACGGCAGTGATATAACACATGACTATAAGGTGGCCATTGCTAGTGCTACCTCTCGACCAAATTTCGTTGAATTCAGTTTCGTTGTGTTTGAATTGATAGGTGGGACATATATAAACACTCTTATACGCGATTTGCACACATACATGGCCGCCATTTTCAAACTATATGGCTGATGACCTTATTAGTTACTCAAAGGACGCTTCCTATGTAAAGGTATGTTGTTTCACAATGTGGTAGAGATCAGATGATTAGGTTAGTCGCAATTTGATATAACCTTTGAACATTTGGGTGGCCGCCATTACGTTTCCGTCAAGATAGCGGCGACATAAAGAAGGAAGAAGGAAGGAAAATTTTAGTTTTTCGTTTCCGTTAATCATGAGATCATATGCCACGGGGCCCCCTTTATACGTGGAATCCGAACCACAGGACATGGCATTTCACTTTGAAAATCTCACATGCACTGGCCGGGAATCGAACCCGGTCCACCGTGATGTGAGGCAAACAGCATGACCGCTGTGCCACCACGCCCCATTGGCGATGTAAAACATGACTCTGAGGTATCCTTTGCTAGTACAGAGTCCGAATTTGTTGAACCTCATGTATGCAGCAGTCGAGGATCGAACCTGCCTTTACGTAAGAATTGTATATTTTCATTTAAAGGAGATAGGTATACTATACGCGATACATGCGTTTAGTTAAACACATTCTAGGAGCTGTGGACTTGTTACATGATTTTATAAAGCAAGAAATGAAAAGAGAAATGCATCGATTTGTAATGTGAGTATTTTAACATAGAGAGAATGAGATTTGTTTGGAGCAGTGAGGTGACAATTTGACAAGACCTTGACAAGTTTCACTGACCAGAACGAGCTTTTTATGAGTGTGTGAGAGAGAGGCATAGAGTCTTCCGACACTCAAGTTCTTTGCGCACGGACCTACAGATCGGGCGAACGACCTCACTTCACGGCACACGACACCAATGTTGACTCAATACACATAGGAGTCACGTGATTTCAGTTTACACCATCAAATAATTTACAGATATTGGCACGGATATAATTATGATTCTAATTAGAATAATTATAAATAATTAGAGCATGGAAATACGAAGCCACTTGGAGATTAAAATTCATGGACTGAAGCATATTTGAAGATAAAGCATCGCTGGAAAGATATTTGACTAAGAAGTGGACATCTATCGTTTGCGCGCAAAAACGCCATTTCAGACGCCAAGGAGAGGAGTCTTGCTTCGACACACAATTCATTCCACTCCAAGCGATTGAAGCGACAAATCGTAATATTTTAAGCTCCAGTAGATATTGAATTTAAGTCTGCGAGGAAGGAAAAGTTGCCGGGAGATGAGTACCTTCGTCTGGTCAACTATTTGAAGAAGCTCCGATGAAATATTAGCAGGACAATTGAACTTATAATTCGAAGCGAATACAGAATATTGCAGTATACGATATAACTACAGCCAAGAAGAAAATCGACTACAATTATATGGGAAAGAAACAGATATATTTCCACGAATTATCGAGATACACACTAGATCTCCAGAGAATAATATTCAACATTATACTTCGAAATATTTAAGCAATTATTTCTACATGTCGACAAATATGAGTCAGCGAGGACATCATTATATAAACTCCACAGAAAGAGTCATGACTTGTTAAACTTTATGATGGGGAAATAATTTACAACCGATGATGTGGACACCAGGGGTGACATGATCAGACGGGAGAGGAATGATGGAGATGAACTACTATATTTCCAACTGTAGTTCAACGATGTCACGAAACGCAATGCTGCTATTGGAGATCCTGATAACACCATGGAATTCACGCAATATATTCGTAATATCATATCAATTCACCGAAGACTGTCCAGAGAGCAGCGGTATGAAGAGAATAGCGACAGAATCATCTTATTCAGAAGCGAACGTGAAATCCCAGAGACTAGGAAGCGATGATGGTTCAACTCCGATCTTACGACACATCGTGATGGAGCGCACTGTCCCAGCCGATCCAGGTCCCGGCCAGTCAGGCAAGCTCGCCTCCCTTGCAAGAATTCGAGGAATGCTGAAAGAAGAAGGCAGTTCTCAGCTGTTCACCACTAACGCAGGTTATCAAGAGCTATACGGGCTAAAGGTATTTGAAGGTTTACGATATATTTAGTAGTTGTTGCCATGTCGTGAATATCTTGTGATGACCAACATTTTTCTGATATTGTGACCATTTTATTTCATAGTTGTTTGTTTCAGTCATATTATGTGAAATTTCAGTCATATTAAATTCTGTAATATTTATACGTCATCGTGTGTTGATTTTTGATGTACTGTAAATCCTTTTATTGATTTTTCGTCTCCATTATTAATTGTAATTAGATTTCCGATATGCCTGAATAAGTTTTATAGATCGTGGAACGCTTCAGAAAATTTCAGATAGCTTCAGATAGTTTCAGATTGCTTCAGAAGGTTTCAGAACGCTTCAGAACATTTCAGAATGTTTCGGAATGATTCAGAACACTTCGAAATACTTCAGAATGCTATATAACATTGTAATATACTACAGTATATTTAATTATATGTTATCAGGTATTATCAGCATATTACTCAATGCTTCGGGGAATTGTATCAAACATTTATGGAAAGTTGTACATGGCTTTGAAAGCATTTAAATATTTTAAAATACTTTAAAGTATTTCTTCATTCAAATCTATGGATTTACATTTGACTAGTTCAACGGTGAACGATAATGTATTATTCAAGGAAAGCAGTCAGCTGTTATTAAAGTAAGAAGTAATGTAAAAAAAGAGCGATGCTAGCTCATTGTAAAACGAAAGACATAATAATGCTAATGCAAGCATAATATGTAATTGTGATGTGATATGTAATTACTACATTCATTCAATAATACGACGAAAGGTAAAGAGAAAGTTGTTAAACATTTATTTCAGTAAATGCTAATTAAGAACGTGAGGAAATGAATTTATATTTATTAATTCGATGGCATATTCAGATGTAAATCTTCGAGGAATTTGGTTAAAATTGTAACGTGGTTAATTTATTGAAAGTATACGACGAATAAGAGTTTGATATCGCAATTGAATCGCTACAGTATATGTGTTGAAATGAAATGTTGTAACAACAAATAAGCGTTTTATAATAGAACAAGTTAATGGCAATTTAAAGGCACGAGGACGACTGTATAATCTCTAGTGAAGTATCCTGTAAATTGAAAGTTATTGCACAGTAGTGAATAACAAGTAGGCTTACTGATTTTCTCGCTTCCCAGGCGGTGTGTTGAAATGGTTTATTATTATTATTATTACTGTTGTTGGAATTCCGTGCATAGTTGTGAGGAGTAGAATGTTGTCAGAAGACGTATGCGCAGGTGGTAAGACGCAAATTGCAGGAGCTTGTTCAGCGATATATTATTATTTGAAATGTCTACGAGTATAAGCGATATGCATAATGTAATGAGTGAAATGTTAATGTTGTCAGTGGAACAACACGGTAATGCGATAAATGCAAGGTTATAATGAGTACGGTACAACGGACCACAATATTAGGAGGTATATTTAACCATGGTGATAGTCTGATATACTGCTCATCTGTTATCGTTTTTATTAACCTTCAAGCGTTCGCGCCAACTTGAGTCACACCGGCGTTCGCGCGGGCTGTCAGTTGACCGCCCACGTTTCTTCACTATTATCATAAAGTTTCTTGTACTTTTCATGAATGGTTGAATGCAATGAAAACAATGGATTTCTGATACGACTCGGCAAACACATTTATGATCAAAATACTTTATTTAAACAATATATAGTTAGACATCATACCAAAATAGATTTTAGCTTCAAAAAAATTTCGTCAACCATTATCTCTCGAAAGAATTACTTTTCCAATTAAACTAGAAAATACATAGGTATAATTGGCACTTGAAGAGGTAACTCTGACACTTGAAGAAGTAAATTTGTAGCATGAGCTTCATAAAAGCCCGGATCATAGTCCGGGTCATTATCAACGTCAGCATCGATGAGTGCTTCTTCCGCTTCCTCTTCATCTCCGTCATCTCTCTCGATTTCCGGCAGCACCTGAGCTATCTGATCATCTGTTATATATAGACGGTCCTTACACAAATAAATGAATAACGGGAAAAAAATGTTGACACAGCCAAGAAGGAAGAACAACAAAACTGATAAAATGAAGACGTAAACTTCACGCATACACAATATCTGGAGGACTGGAAAAGATATAAACTGTAGCAATCGTGCAGAAAAAATGTAATGTTACTTACATTGTGCATTGATGTGGTGAACAATATTCTTCTGCTTTCGCAAGGCTGTCGCCTGACAACCATTGTGACGAAATAAATTCCCCTCGGCGTTCACGGGACTGTCACCAGACCGCCCGACACTGTGTCTCTGAGTTTATAACTGTACTGAGTGACATGAGGGGGTGAGTCAATCAAACCTGTGCCGGAACAGGCGGTCAAGAGTGTAACTAAGGAATACATGCCAGTCTCACCTCACCCAAAACTCACTAGGGGGTGCATCATTCGAAATTCCAAAAAGGCGGTCACTTGACCGCCCGCGCGAACGCTTGAAGGTTAATTACTATATCAAGTTTGAACAGCCATTATATTAGCTGTTTGCTGCAAATGTTCGCATGGAAGTGACGTATTAACCGGTACAGACAGGATAGTTTTGAATCTTTTAACAAGAAGTTTTTGAAGAAATAGAAGATTTAGAAAGATCTGGGAAGGAGTAAAAGGAAATATCATGCAGGTCGTGATATAAATGAATAAATATAGTGAAAATATAAATAGTAACAACTTAAATAACTTTAACAATTCTATTAAACTTCGTTATATTTAGGAATGTGATCTAATAGGAAGTTGTGTATCATCTAGGATCATTAGAATGTGAATGGTAGTTATCATTCAGGAGATAAACCGAATCTCAGAAATACAGTATGATCAGTAAGTTATCTATATTTATAAAAATTTCTGACATGATTTTTAACCACAAGAATATTATTTTCTCTTCGATGTAGGACAGGTAGTACAAGTAGTACGAAATTCACAATGTGTTTAATTATTACAAGAGAAGGTATTATTTTCACTTAAGCAGGGAATGCAAGTTAAGTATGTGATTTTAGTGATTGTTAATGTTGATTTTTAGTGAATAAATCTAGACAGGCACTCTTTAGTCTGCCTGTTTCCTTTTGTAGAACTTCACGATCTCTTCATTTAATAGTTAATTGCGGTGGTGCCACTAGTTAGATACAGGCGCCCACATTTTATTTTAAACCGTTCACCCTCGAGATTCCAAGAGTATTGTCCTGCCTTAATTTATAGTAGGAGTTTTGTATGTAGCTAGGCAGTAGTACTATCGTATTTTAAATATGATGCACCGAGAGGTTCCTAGCTAAACATCTAGTGGGATTTGTTGGTTTAACTATTTGGGTATCAGCAGTCCTTGCGATCAATCCCATTCTTCGGATAATAGGTGGTGGCTATGTGAATTTCGGGTAGAGTTCAATTCGTTCAATTCGGTTTGGTAGTGTTTGATCAGATAGGGGGTGGGTGGATACTCACACATCCGATTTTCACACATAAATGGCCACCATATTCAAACTATTTGGCTGATGACCATGTAATTTTGTCGAAAGACACTTCCCCCATAAAGGTATGTTATTGCAAAATTTGGTAGAGATCAGATGATTAGGTTAGTCGTAATTAATTTTGAGCTTTGAACATTTGGGTGGCCGCTATTACATTTCCGTGAAGATGGAGGAGATAATAAAAACATGACATTGAGGTGTCCTTTGCTAGTGCTACCACTGTACCAAATTTCGTTCAACTCAGTTTCGTCGTGTTTAACGTGATAGGGGGACATTCACGCACGCGATTTGCACACATACATCGCCACCATCTTCAAACTGTTAGGCTGATGACCTTGTAGATTGGTCGAAATACGCTTCCTAGATGAAGGCATGTTGTTTCAAAATTTGGTAGAAATCAGATGATTAGGTTAGTCGTAATTAGGTTAAGGCTTTGGACATTTGGGAGGCTACTATTGCGTTTCCGTCATGATGGCGGCGATAAAAAGAACATGACACTGAGTTGTCCTTGGCTAGTGCAACCTCTGTACCAAATTTCGTTCAATTCGCTTACGTCGTGTTTAAATTGATCACACACGTGATTTGCAAAAATACACGGTCACCTTCCACCTACTATTTGGCTGATGACCATGTAGTTTGGTCGAAAGGCACTTCCCACACAATGGTATAATGTTACAAAATTTCGTAGAGAACAGATGATTAGGTTAATCGTAATTAGATTAAGCTTTGAATATTTGGGTAGCCACCATTACGATACCGTGTTAATTGCGCAATTGGATCCAGATTTGTTGATTTTGAAGTTTCAATAGTATGCTCATCCACCATTTGGACTAGGGTAAGGATGATCTGTTGCCTAATGGGGGCGTGGTGGCTCAGCGGTCTAGCTGTATGCCTCTTACCAAGCCGGTCCGGGTACGATTCCCTGTCAATGTATGTGAGATTTTCGAAGTGAAATGCCATGTCCTGTGGTTCGGATTACAAGTAAAAAGGAGGTCCGGTGGCTCATGATCTCGAGATTAACGGTCACGTTAAACTGCAAGCTTCCTTCCTTCCTTTTCCTTTGGCATACAAAACCTACATACGGTGCATCATTTATATTATATTGTGCATTTAAAATATATGTTATTTGTTTGTGTATATTGTAATTTCAAGATGGCCACTGCGCGCTTAATTTAGCTGTATATGAATAATTGTAATGACGTACTTTGTATGGTACTCCTCTTCACTATATTTCATATGGATTGTTCTTTATATCGTGAGTTAAATATATTCATGTCCTGAGGGTTCACCCAGCCGCCATCGTGAACAGATGGATTCGTTGTCGTTTAAACTTGGTCGAAGGAAGCCATTTATTAGTTTCAACATTACAGCTGAATTTTGTTATTGCATCATAAAAATACATTGCGTTATTCATTATCATATTCTTTATTTCCAAGATGGCTAACGCGCAATGCAATCAGTATGTTATGGCTTTTTTATTAACGTCCTCTCTATGGTATTTATTTCTTACCTAATACAATTTAAATTCCGCAATTACCGTTGGACTAATTCAAAATTACGTTTTATTACTACGCCTACGCAATAATTTGAAATTTGTATTGGTTATTTAATTATTAAATTTCATAAGTATAGCTCTAAGATACCAAAGGTTTGAAATGTCTGCGATATTCCAAGACGGCCACTGTGCGAAATATTCAATGTGATAATCTCTTGATGAACCCAATTATGGGCTCTAATACGATATTCGCCTGTTGGTGTATTTTTGGAAATACACGGAAAGAAAGAATTAGCTTTTGCTGTTTTTCATTACTTTATATCAGTCCATTCATTTACATTTATTTCCCGCACACACCAACATCGAACTGTTACCTCCCGTTTGCCCCGTGCATTTGTTCATTTTCTCTGTCAGGTTTTTACAGAAACGCATATTCCGCTGAACCAGCCTGACAGCGTCCCATCGCTGCCTTCCGAACTTCCATTGCTTCAAGCCATGAAGACTTCTACATTAATCCGCAGGGCGACGTGTTCTTCACCAATCTACTACTCCGTGAAGACACCGCTCCAAGAAGAATTTTGTTTTTGTAAAGTTTTTTCATGTCTATGTATAACCTCTTTGTTTCCTCCCCTTACTCGCCCGCTTCCCCCTCTTCTCGCCTCCTCCTACTGCTCGCTTCTCCGCGCGCGCTGCTCGCTCGCTCGTTCACTTCGTCTCGACTTGTCTCCGTGCCATAAGCAACCGCTCACTCTCTCAAGTGCACTCAACTTCTTGTTGGACATGCGGTCTAGGCTAGTGTGCTTTCGCTGCGTCTAGCAGCCCTCACTTGTACGTCGGAAGTCAACCCAGTCAGTTAGAGCTTAACTAAAGTTCGCCTCCTCAACTCTAGAGGCAAACTTTTAAACTCGACGCCATGTGCGAATTTTAGAACCAACCGTCAACAGCAACATCACCTTCTTCATGAAGCAAAGATAAGTACCGACTTCAGGTTTTAACCACATTCTCATCGCTTTTAAAAGGCTCTATGCTTTTATTTGGATTTTATAGACAGTGAAAATTGCTATGTGAAAATAACTGCTTTCTAGAGATCTTCTTGATCAAACTTAAACTATCAAGTCTAACTTTCAAAATGAAAGATTTTATGAGATGCTATCTCACATCGAGGGATATTTCCAAAATACCCACTGTCTATATAATCTAGTTTTCCGCCGAGTGATTCTCTACCCAATTTAAACAAGTCATCATTGCTCTGGAACCTTCCAGAACCTGCACTCTATCTAACAGTTATACTGTCATGTACTTTCCACTCACATATGGGAATACTTTTTCAAACTAAGGAATCTTCCTTATGAACTGCTAATCAATATCTAATTTTTCTTCCTCCGTTGGGATTTTTCTGGTGCATTCAACTCTAACCTACAAGTTTTTCAAGCAATAGACTCTCGCAAATCTAGTGTAACTAGTTATTTTCCACCATTGCAATAACTTTCTTTGCCATCAATTTTTTGTGCTACTACAGTGAACCTTTCAACTATATCAACTGACTATAGTGAAAACAGTGCCTGTTCAACTTTTCATCCGCGTCGCGCTCGTCCGAGTACAACAAATACGGCCATGAACACTTTTCCACAATCCCATTTGATCTTTCCCAAACCCTTTACTAACAAACTAAAATAATAAAATTGTTACTTTAGGTCTTTTTTCAATGAGGTGTCACTCTACATAAGTGCCCTCCCTTATTTGCTCCATGTATTACGATTAATGTCTGTAAAACTTCGTGTCTAGTACACGCCTTAAATTATATTGTTTCTCCCTTCTAATGAGGGAATCCAATTCTTTCAACTCATAAGTGAGTTATCTCTAGGTGTCACGAAAGGGAAACTTGCTCCATTTTTCTCGTGATCCCTACTTAAACATAGGAGTTCTAGAAACTTCCTTTCAATTGTTCTCTTCAGGTTTCACAATAAGTGACCTGCCCTATTTGTATAAACTCCTATGTATAATCATTAAGCGTATTTCAGTATTAATACAAGAAGTTATAGAAACTTCTATTTCATTTATTCCTGTTTTTTGTTGTTGTTACTTTCGAAGTTGTTATTATTTCTAAGATACTTATCTAGAAATCCTTAAAGTACACACCTTGTACTTGACTTATTGTTTAACTTTAATTACGTCAATTATCTTTAAATTTCCTATTTATTTATCTTAGCCATTTCAAAATCTTACGAAGATTTTATTACTTATAAAAGGTTTAAAACCAAAATAATTATCAATTGCCTGGCGCAAGATTTAGATGTTTTCGGAGGTCTGCGACCCCAATTGTTTATAAAAATCAAAATTATATATTTGTTACATTAACTACTTCCTTTTACATTGTCAAATAAATTAAAGATTTGTTCTTTGCTTTATCATTTCTCTAACATAACGGTTAGGCAAGATCCTGTCTTCCTTGACTCTTCCTATTTAATAAAAATAAATCTATTGATAGGGTGTTCACCACTTGTTGCATTTGAGCAAGAACTCTTAATTATAACTTCTTTTGGACTCTTGTCCTATTTCTCCATCCTTTTTCTCCAGTCCGAAACCCACTTCTTTTTCTTCATCATCTTCCCTTGGGGGTTAGGTTATTCCCAAGCTAATAATCGACCCACCACTGCAGTCCCACTGGTCCTGCCGCCTTGATCATTTCTATTGCCACTTCGTCGATTCCCACAGCTTCCCCATCTTCATCTTCCTAACTGTCCATTCCACTTCTGCCATAGTAATGTCTGGTTCTTCTTCTATTTCTTCCTCCACCGTTTTGGCCGTTTGCGTAACTTCTCCGCATGCCTGGCGTCTCACCTTCAACAGCTCGCTGAATTGTTCGTCCCATCTGTCCGTTATCTCTTCTGGTTTTGGTAATATTTCACCTTCCTTGTTTTTCACGAACCCAGTGTTCACATTATCATTCCTTCTGCTTTTAATAATTCCAAACAGCAATTACTTTCCATAATGTAAATCCTCCCTTATTTCCTGAGTGAATTCTCCCCAGCTTTTCTTCTTTTCCTCTGCAATTAATTTCTTGCAATCTCTGTTTGCTTCTATATATTTTGCTCTACTTTTTTCAGTCCTTTTTGTTTTCCATTCCTTCCAACCTTTCTTCTCCTCTCTTACCTTTTCTTTCACTCTATCATTCCACCAATTTGTCGTCTTTTCCCGTACATTTCCTGATGTTCTACCACATGTTTTCTCTGCACTGTTTACAAATGCACTCTTTAACTTTTCCTTTCTTGTTCCACATGGGTAATATCCGTCCTTCCTATTCTCTCTTAAACTCTTCTGCAACCTCCTTTTCCTTTAGTTTCCAGATCTTAATCTTTCTTTCCATTTCTTCTGATAATCTCATGCCCCAGATATTGTTGATAAAAACCGTGACAACCTGTTTCTTTTATGATGAATATCGATATTTTTCGATTTTCTCTTCTATTTCTTCCGGTCATACAGTCAACTTCGCTGTTACAAAAATGTTGCGCAATCCTCTAGATTTAGCTACCATGCCACCTATAAAGATTCTTCTGCAAACACTAAGGATTTTTCTGTCTCTTTTAATCAACGTGTAATCAAGCGAACAATAGTTTGGCCGTTGCTTGATACATGAAGACCTAGACCACTTCTAGACAAGCTTTTAAGAAACAAGGTTGATGATTCTTTATTAGGAACAGATATTAATTTTATTTTTACATAAAACAGCAATTGGATATGAAGTACTTCCAAGAAAACCTCCTTGAACCATGAGAGCAGGAGTTGAGAGAGCTGAGGCCTTTCGGCTAATGATAACCGATTTCTCTTCTTGTTTTCAGGGATTAACTCTCCTTTCTCTCGAGCTATCGTTCTCTGCACCCACAGTCACTAAGGTGTCATCTAACTCACTCATGTTATAAATAAAAGCAAAGAGAATTACCAATACACACATTGAACTCACAAGCACTCAATGGAACATGCTTATTAAACAGCAACAAACCCAACGCATCATGGGTAACGGTTACCTTGGATATAATGATCAGATACCCTGATTGAACACACGAGGTAGACAAAATTCTTTATCTTTGGTTCCCTATATTTTAACCAATAAATGAGGGACAATTCTTTTGGCCGGTTTGAAATGCACAAGCGTAAGGTATTTCAGGCTCCACTACCGGGAGGAGCTGGTTATACGCTTTAACTTCTGTTATGTTTTAACTTATATTAAGACGCCTCTTAGTACACTAACATGTAATGAATTGTATGATGTATTTGAGCAACTATTGGGGTCACCGTCAGATTAAATGCACTATAATGCAAAGCTTATAATTTAAATGATTAGAACAAAAATTCAAAAATAATACCTGCATTTCATTTAACTAAAAATTCATACAATATCATGAGACTTTCCTGGAAATGCAAAATCTAAATCTTTTCAAAAGTAATTAGACCCAAAGCTCTCTACACTTCAGAAACTCTCACTCTTCAACACAAAACAGTTAACAGACAATTGGACGCGAAACACGCAAAATAACATGAAAAACATTACGGCCGAGAATAAAAGATTGAGTCCATCTTTTATAAGCAAACTAGCTGTTACCCGCGGCTTCGCCCGCAATAACATTTGGAATCCCGTTATAACATTAGTTATATAGATAGATAAGCATGGTCTATCACCTGAAACCAAAAATGCATGGGACGAAATCAAAATATCATGTTGGTTTCGGACCCTAAAAGACGTGAAAAATATAATAAAAGTATTAAAATTTTTTTTTTTTGAAATTTCATTCGAATCAATTTTTATGTCATTCCAGGGACTTAGAAAATTCCGACCAAAAAGTACAAAATCATTAATAACTCCGTAAGTATTCGTCGTATGATGAAATAGCAAGACACAAAAAAGATGTAATGTGTTATTGTCTACAACATAGGCCATGTATAATTTTACACTCAGACATATTACGTCCCCCCCATAAATTCACCCCTCCCCATGGGCCCCTTAAATTGGATTTATGAAAAAACGGTCAAACACCTATTTACGTATTTTTTATGCTGATTTTTCCCGCCGAGTTCCAAACTCCTGGCCTATGTCGTTTAAGGGATACACGCTCCGTTAGGAATCCTTCAACCCCCACTTTTCACCCCTTTCACCTCATAATATACACCACATCGAAAAACCCTCAGACACATGTCTTCTTATTTTTAATGATGAGTTTATATGCCGAGTATCACATCCCACAATGAAACCAATCGGGAGATATTGCCATTCAATGAAATGCAGGTCTACCCCCTTAACACCCCTTTAGAACCTGAATATCAAAAATCCTTTCTTAGTGGGCGTTTGCGGCCCTTGAGGAAGCTGCATACCAAATTTCATTCCAATCCGTTCCGTGGTTTCTGAGATTTCGTGATGAATGAATCAGTCAGTCAGTCAGTGAGTGAGTGGTATTCGAGCTTTATATAGTAAATAAGCATGGGTCCTAGTGGAAAATACATTCTATCACCTGAAACCAAAAATGCATGGAACGAAAAAAAAACATCAAAATATCATGTTGGTTTCGGACCCTAAAAGATGTGAAAAATATAATAAAAGTATTAAAAAAAATATTTTTTGAAATTTCATTCGAATCAATTTTTATGTCATTCCTGGGACTTAGAAAATTCCGACCAAAAAGTACAAAATCATTAATAACTCCGTAAGTATTCGTCGTATGATGAAATAGCAAGACACAAAAAAGATGTATTGTGTTATTGTCTACAACATAGGCCATGTATAATTTTACACTCAGACATATTACGTCCCCCCCCCCCGTAATTTCACCCCTCCCCATGGGCCCCTTAAATTGGATTTATGAAAAAACGGTCAAACACCTATTTACTTATTTTTTATGCTGATTTTTCCCGCTGAGTTCCAAACTCCTGACCTATGTCGTTTAAGGTATACACGCTCCATTAGGATTCCTTCAACCCCCACTTTTCACCCCATTCACCTCATAATGTACACCACATCGAAAAACCCTCAGACACATGTCTTCTTATTTTTAATGATGAGTTTATATGCCGAGTATCACATCCCACAATGAAACCAATCGGGAGATATTGCAATTCAATGAAATGCAGGTCTACCCCCGTAACACACCTTTAGAACCTGAATATCCAAAAATCCTTTCTTAGCGGGCATTTGCGGCCCTTGAGGAAGCTGCATACCAAATTCCATTCCAATCCGTTCCGTGGTTTCTGAGATTTCGTGATGAATGAATCAGTCAGTGGTATTTGAGCTTTATATAGTAGAAGATGGATAAATATATCGAAGTATCACCAAACTCATGTACCACGTTATGTCAGCACAGAATCTAATTCATGGGGCACTTAGACTAACTTATAAAATTCACACTTACCTGAGGAACAATACAACTAGTTCAAATTGGTACAAACGTAATGTAAAAACTAAAATAATTACGATCACCAAATTTACTAGTCCGAACAAAAACAGCTCCAAGGTTCCCAAAAGACAGTAGCTTTTCTCCTTAATGAAGCAGTCACGCATAATGCATCAAAAAGCTTATACCCCTCAGATTAGAGCACCTAGATACCTACCAAACTGTGAGATGATGGTTCCTCTTAGAGGTATTGGCACAAATGAAGTGTTTTTAACCTATCATCCTACAGTTTAGAGCTCCTAGATACCTACCAAACTGTGATGATGGTTCCTCATTTAGGTATTGACAAACCTGAAATGTATTTAAGCCATCATCCTTCAGTTTAGAGCTCCTAGGTACCTACCAAACTGTGAGATGATGGTTCCTCATAGAGGTATTGACACACCTGAAATGTCTTTAAGCTATCATACTTCAGTTTAGATCTACTACATACCCACCAAACCGAGAGGTGATGGTTTCTCTTAGAGGTATTGACACACCTGAAATGTCTTTAAGCTATCATCCGTCAGTTTAGAGCTCCTAGATACCTACCAAACCATGAGGTGATGGTTCCTCTTAGAGGTATTGACACACCTGAAATGTCTTTAAGCTGTCATCTCACAGTTTAGAGCTCCTACATACCTACCAAACCGTGAGGTGATGGTTCCTCTTAGAGGTATAGACACACCTGAAATGTCTTTAAGCTATCATCCTTCAGTTTAGAGCTCCTAGATACCTACAAAACTGTGAGATCATGGTTCCTCATAGAGGTATTGACACACCTGAAATGTCATTAAACTATCATCCTTCAGTTTAGAGCTTCTAGATACCTACCAAACCGTGAGGTGATGGTTCCTTTTAGAGGTATTGACACAACTGAAATGCCTTTAAGCTATCATCCTTCAGTTTAGAGCTCCTAGATACCTACCAAACTGTGAGAGGATGGTTCCTCATAGAGGTATTGACACACCTGAAATGTCATTAAGCTATCATCCTTCAGTTTAGAGCTTCTAGATACCTACCGAACCGTGAGGTGATGGTTAAAATTAGAGGTATTGACACAACTGAAATGTCATTAAGCTATCATCCTTCAGTTTAGAGCTCCTAGATAACTACCAAACCGTGAGGTGATGGTTCCTCTTAGAGGTATTGACACATCTGAAATGTCCTTAAGCTATCATCCTTCAGTTTAGAGCTCCTAGATACCTACCAAACCGTGAGGTGATGGTTCCTCTTAGAGGTATTGACTCAGCTGAAATGTCTTTAAGCTATCATGCTTCAGTTTAGAGCTCCTAGATACCTACCAAACCGTGAAGTGATGGTTCCTCATAGAGGTATTGACACACCTGAAATGTCTTTAAGCTATCATCCTTCAGTTTAGAGCTTCTAGATACCTACCAAACCGAGAGGTGATGGTTCCTCTTAGAGGTATTGACACAACTGAAATGTCTTCAAGCTATCATCCTTCCGTTTAGAGCTCCTAGATACCTACCAAACCGTGAGGTGATGGTTCCGCTTAGAGGAATTGACACATATGAAATGTCTTTAAGCTATCATCCTTCAGTTTAGAGCTCCTAGATACCTACCAAACCGTGAGGTGATGGTTCCTCCTAGAGGTATTGACACAGCTGAAATGCCTTTCAGCTATCATCCTTCAGTTTAGAGCTCCTAGATACCTACCAAACCGTGAGGTGATGGTTCCTCTTAGAGGTATTGACACACCTGAAATGTCTTTAAGCTATCATCCTTCAGTTTAGAGCTTCTAGATACCTACCAAACCGTGAGGTGATGGTTCCTCTTAGAGGTATTGACACACCTGAAATGTTTTTAAGCTCTCACCCATAAGTTTAGAGCTCCTAGATACCTACCAAACTGTGAGATAATGGTTCCTCTTAGAGGTATTGACACACGTGAAATGTCTTTAAGCTATCATCCTTCAGTTTAGAGCTCCGAGATACATACCAAACTGTGAGATGATGGTTCCTCATAGAGGTATTGACACACCTGAAATGTCATTAAGCTATCATCCTTCAGTTTAGAGCTTCTAGATACCTACCAAACCGTGAAGTGATGGTTCCTCTTAGAGGTATTGACACAACAGAAAAGTCTTTAAGCTATCATCCTTCAGTTTAGAGCTCCTAGATACCTACCAAACTGTGAGATGATGGTTCCTCATAGAGGTATTCGCACACCTGAAATGTCATTAAGCTATCATCCTTCAGTTTAGAGCTTCTAGATACCTACCAAACCGTTAGGTGATGGTTCCTCTTAGAGGTATTGACACAACTGGAATGTCTTTAAGCTATCATCCTTCATTTTAGAGCTCCTAGATACCAACCACACCGTGAGGTAATGGTTCCTCATAGAGGTATTGACACATCTGAAATGTCTTTAAGCTATCATGCTTCAGTTTAGAACTCCTAGATACCCACCAAACCGTGAGGTGATGGTTCCTCTTAGAGGTATTGAAACAGCTGAAAAGTCTTTAAGCTATCATCCTTCAGTTTAGAGCTCCTAGATACCTACCAAACCGTGAGGTGATGGTTCCTCTTAGAGGTATTGACACATCTGAAATGTCTTTAAGCTCTCATCCTTCAGTTTAGAGATCCTAGACACCTACAAAACCGTGAGATGATGGTTCCTCTTAGAGGTATTGACACACCTGAAATGTCTTTAAGCTATCATCCTTCAGTTTAGAGCTTCAAGATACCTACCAAACCGTGAGGTGATGGTTCCTCTTAGAGGTATTGACACACCTGAAATATATTTATGCTCTCATCCATAAGTTTAGAGCTCCTAGATACCTACCAAACTGTGAGATGATGGTTCCCCATTAAGGTATTCGCACACCTGAAATGTCTTTAAGCTATCATCCTTCAGTTTAGAGCTTCTAGATACCTACCAAACCGTGAGGTGATGGTTCCTCTTAGAGGTGTTGACACAACTGAAATGTCTTTAAGCTATCATCGGTCAGTTTAGAGCTATTATATACCTACCAAACCGTGAGGTGATGGTTCCTCTTAGAGGTATTGACACATCTGAAATGTCTTTAAGTTATCATCCTTCAGTTTAGAGCTCCTAGATACCTACCAAACTGTGAGATGATGGTTCCTCATAGAGGTATGGACACACCTGAAATGTATTTAAGCTATCATCCTTCAGTTTAGAGCTTCTAGATACCTAACAAACCGTGAGGTGATGGTTCCTCTTAGAGGGATTGACACAACTGAAATGTCTTTAAGCTATCATCCTTCAGTTTACAGCTACTAGATACCTACCAAACCGTGAGGTGAAAGTTCCTCTTAGAGGTATTGTCACATCTGAAATGTCTTTAAGCTATCATCCTTCAGTTTAGAGCACCTAGATACCTACCAAACCGTGAGGTGAAAGTTCCTCTTAGAGGTATTGACACACCTGAAATGTCTTTAAGCTATCATCTTTCAGTTTAGAGCTTCTAGATACCTACCAAACCGTGAGGTGATGGTTCCTCTTAGAGGTATTGACACACCTGAAATGTCTTTATGCTCTCATCCATAAGTTTAGAGCTCCTAGATACCTACCAAACTGTGAGATGATGGTTCCCCATTAAGGTATTCGCACACCTGAAATGTCTTTAAGCTATCATCCTTCAGTTTAGAGCTTCTAGATACCTACCAAACCGTGAGGTGATGGTTCCTCTTAGAGGTGTTGACACAACTGAAATGTCTTTAAGCTATCATCCTTCAGTTTAGAGCTCCTATATACCTACCAAACCGTGAGGTGATGGTTCCTCTTAGAGGTATTGACACATCTGAAATGTCTTTAAGTTATCATCCTTCAGTTTAGAGCTCCTAGATACCTACCAAACTGTGAGATGATGGTTCCTCATAGAGGTATGGACACACCTGAAATGTATTTAAGCTATCATCCTTCAGTTTAGAGCTTCTAGATACCTAACAAACCGTGAGGTGATGGTTCCTCATAGAGGGATTGACACAACTGAAATGTCTTTAAGCTATCATCCTTCAGTTTAGAGCTACTAGATACCTACCAAACCGTGAGGTGAAAGTTCCTCTCAGAGGTATTGTCACATCTGAAATGTCTTTAAGCTATCATCCTTCAGTTTAGAGCACCTAGATACCTACCAAACCGTGAGGTGATGGTTCCTCATAGAGTTATTGTCACAGCTGAAATGTCTTTAAGCTCTCATCCTTCAGTTTAGAGCTCCTAGATACCTACCAAACCGTGAGGTGATGGTTCCTCTTAGAGGTATTGACACATCTGAAATGTCTTTAAGCTCTCATCCTTCAGTTTAGAGATCCTAGACACCTACAAAACCGTGAGGTGATGGTTCCTCTTAGAGGTATTGACACACCTGAAATGTCTTTAAGCTATCATCCTTCAGTTTAGAGCTTCTAGATACCTACCAAACCGTGAGGTGATGGTTCCTCTTAGAGTTATTGACACACCTGAAATGTCTTTATGCTCTCATCCATAAGTTTAGAGCTCCTAGATACCTACCAAACTGTGAGATGATGGTTCCCCATTAAGGTATTCGCACACCTGAAATGTCTTTAAGCTATCATCCTTCAGTTTAGAGCTTCTAGATACCTACCAAACCGTGAGGTGATGGTTCCTCTTAGAGGTGTTGACACAACTGAAATGTCTTTAAGCTATCATCCTTCAGTTTAGAGCTCCTATATACCTACCAAACCGTGAGGTGATGGATCCTCTTAGAGGTATTGACACATCTGAAATGTCTTTAAGTTATCATCCTTCAGTTTAGAGCTCCTAGATACCTACCAAACTGTGAGATGATGGTTCCTCGTAGAGGTATGGACACACCTGAAATGTATTTAAGCTATCATCCTTCAGTTTAGAGCTTCTAGATACCTAACAAACCGTGAGGTGATGGTTCCTCTTAGAGGGATTGACACAACTGAAATGTCTTTAAGCTATCATCCTTCAGTTTAGAGCTACTAGATACCTACCAAACCGTGAGGTGAAAGTTCCTCTTAGAGGTATTGTCACATATGAAATGTCTTTAAGCTATCATCCTTCAGTTTAGAGCACCTATATACCTACCAAACCGTGAGGTGATGGTTCCTCATAGAGTTATTGTCACAGCTGAAATCTCTTTAAGCTCTCATCCTTCAGTTTAGAGCTCCTACATACGTACCAAACCGTGAGGTGATGGTTCCTCTTAGAGGTATTGACACACCTGAAATGTCCTTCAGTTTAGAACTTCTAGATACCTACCAAACCGTGAGGTGATGGTTCCTCTTAGAGGTATTGACACACCTGAAATGTCTTTAAGCTCTCATCCATAAGTTTAGAGCTCCTAGATACCTACCAAACTGTGAGATAGTGGTTCCTCCTAGAGGTATTGACACACCTGAAATGTCTTTAGGCTATCATCCTTCAGATTAGAGCTCCTAGATACCTACCAAACTGTGGGATGATGGTTCCTCGTAGAGGTATTGACACACCTGAAATGTATTTAAGGTATCACCCTTCAGTATAGAGCTCCTAGATACCTACCAAACTGTGAGATGATGGTTGCTCTTAGAGGTATTGACACAACTGAAGTGTCTTTATCCTATCATTCTTCAGTTTAGAGCTTCTAGGTACCTACCAAACTGTGAGATGATGGTTCCTCTTAGAGGTATTGACACACCTGAAATGTCTTTAAGCTATCATCCTTCAGATTAGATCTCCTAGATACCTTCCAAACTGTGAGGAGATGGTTCCTTTTAGAGGTATTGACACACCTGAAGTGTTTTAAGCTATCATCCTTCAGTTTAGAGCTCCCAGATACCTACCAAACTGTGAGACGATGGTTCCTCTTAGAGGTATTGACAAAACTGAAGTGTCTTTTACCTATCATCCTTCAGTTTAGAGCTTCTAGGTACCTGCCAAACTGTGAGATGATGCTTCCTCTTTGATGTATTGACACGCCTGAATATCGTTATCATCCTTCAGTTTAGAGATCCTAGATACCTACCAAACTGTGACATGATGGTTCCTCTTAGAGGTATTGAAACACCTGAAATATCGTTAAGCTATCATCCTTCAGATTAGAGCTCCAAGATACCTACCAAACTGTGAGGTGATGGTTCCTCTTAGAGGTATTGACACACCTGAAATGTCTTTAAGATATCATCCTTCAGTTTAGAGCTCCTAGATACCTACCAAACTGTGAGATGGTGGTTCCTCTTGGAGGTATTGACGCAACTGAGGTGACTTTAACCTATCATCCTTCAGTTTAGAACTTCTAGGTATCTACGAAACTGTGAGATGATGGTTACTCTTAGAGGTATTGACACACCTGAAATCTCTTTAAACTCTCATCCTGCGGTTTAGAGCTTCTAGATACCTACCAAACTGTGAGGTGATGGTTCCTCTTAGTGGTATTAACACACCTGAAATGCCTTTAAGCTGTCATCCTTCAGTTTAGAGCTCCTAGATACCTACCAAACGGTGAGGTGATGGTTCCTCCTAGAGGTATTGACACACCTGAAATGTCTTTAAGTTATCATCCTTCAGTTTCTAGCTTCTAGATACCTACCAAACTGTGAGGTGATGGTTCCTCTTAAGAGGTATTGACTCACCTAAAATGTCTTTAAGCTATCATCCTTCAGTTTAGAGCTTCTAGATACCTACCAAACCGTGAGGTGATGGTTCCTTTTAGAGGTATTGACACCCATCTGAAATGTCTTTCAGCTGTCATCCTTCAGTTTAGAGCTTCTAGATACCTACCAAACCATGAGGTGATGGTTCCTCTTAGAGGTATTGACACACCTGAAATGTCTTTAAGCTGTCATCCTACAGTTTAGAGCTCCTAGATACCTACCAAACTGTGAGATGATGGTTCCTCTTAGAGGTATTGACACACCTGAAATGTCTTTAAGCTGTCATCCTACAGTTTAGAGCTCCTAGATACCTACCAAACTGTGAGATGATGGTTCCTCTCAGAGGTATTGACACATCTGAAATGTCCTTAAGCTGTCATCCTTCAGTTTAGAGCTGCTAGATACCTACCAAACTGTGAGATGATGGTTCCTCTTAGAGATATTGACACATCAGAAAATGTCATTAAGCTATCATCCTTCAGTTTAGAGCTCCTAGATACCTACCAAACTGCGAGATGATGGTTCCTCTTAGAGGAATTGACACACTCCCTGATACCTACCAAACTGTGAGATAATGCTTCCTCTTTGATGTATTGACACGCCTGAAATATCGTTATCATCCTTCAGTTTAGAGATCCTAGATACCTACCAAACTGTGAGATGATGGGCCCTCTTCGAGGTATTAACCTATCTGAAATGTCTTTTAGCTATCATCCTTCAGTTTAGAGCTCCTTGATACCTACCAAACTGTGAGATGATGGGTCCTCTTAGAGGTATTGACACACCTGAAATGTCTTTAAGCTATCATCCTACAGTTTTGAGCTTCTAGATACCTACCAAACCGTGAGGTGATGGTTCCTCTTAGAGGTGTTGACACAAGTGAAATGTCTTTAAGCTATCATCCTTCAGTTTAGAGCTGCTAGATACCTACCAAACCGTGAGGTGATGGTTCCTCTTAGAGGTATTGACACACCTGAAATGTCTTTAAGCTACCATCCTTCAGTTTAGAGCTTCTAGATACCTACCAAACCGTGAGATCATGGTTCTTCTTAGAGGTATTGACACACCTGAATTGTCTTTAAGCTCTCATCCATCAGTTTAGAGCTCCTTGATACCTACCAAACCGTGAGGTGATGGTTCCTCTTAAAGGTATTGACACACCTGAAATGCCTTTAAGCTATCATCCTTCAGTTTAGAGCTCCTAGATACCTACCAAACTTTGAGATGATGGTTCCTCATAGAGGTATGGACACACCTGAAATGTATTTAAGCTATCATCCTTCAGTTTGGAGCTTCTAGATACCTACCAAACCGTGAGGTGATGGTTCCTCTTAGAGGGATTGACACAAATGAAATGCCTTTAAGCTATCATCCTTCAATTTAGAACTCCTAGATACCTACCAAACCGTGAGGTGAAAGTTCCTCTTAGAGGTATTGACACATCTGAAATGTCTTTAAGCTATCATCCTTCAGTTTAGAGCACCTAGATACCTAACAAACCGTGAGGTGATGGTTCCTCTTGGAGTTATTGACACAGCTGAAATGTCTTTAAGCTATCATCCTTCAGTTTAGAGCTCCTAGATACCTACCAAACCGTGAGGTGAAGGTTCCTCTTAGAGGTATTGACACACCTGAAATGTCCTTCAGGTTAGAGCTTCTAGATACCTACCAAACCGTGAGGTGATGGTTCCTCTTAGAGGTATTGACACACCTGAAATGTCTTTAAGCTCCCATCCATAAGTTTAGAGCTCCTAGATACCTACCAAACTGTGCGATAATGGTTCCTCCTAGAGGTATTGACACACCTGAAATGCCTTTAGGCTATCATCCTTCAGGTTAGAGCTCCTAGATACCTACCAAACTGTGGGATGGTGGTTCCTCTTAGAGGTATTGACACACCTGAAATGTATTTAAGGTATCACCCTTCAGTATAGAGCTCCTAGATACCTACCAAACTGTGAGATGATGGTTCCTCTTAGAGGTATTGACACAACTGAAGTGTCTTTATCCTATCATTCTTCAGTTTAGAGCTTCTAGGTACCTACCAAACTGTGAGATGATGGTTCCTCTTAGAGGTATTGACACACCTGAAATGTCTTTAAGCTATCATCCTTCATATTAGAACTCCTAGATACCTACCAAACTGTGAGGAGATGGTTCCTTTTAGAGGTATTGACACACCTGAAGTGTTTCAAGCTATCATCCTTCAGTTTAGAGCTCCTAGATACCTACCAAACTGTGAGACGATGGTTCCTCTTAGAGGTATTGACACAACTGCAGTGTCTGTAACCTATAATCCTACAGTTTAGAGCTTCTAGGTACCTGCCAAACTGTGAGATGATGGTTCCTCATAGAGGTATTGACACACCTGAAATGAATTTAAGCTACCATCTTTCAGATTAGAGCTCCTAGATACCTATCAAACTGTGAGACGATGCTTCCTCTTTGATGTATTGACACGCCTGAAATATCGTTATCATCCTTCAGTTTAGAGATCCTAGATACCTACCAAACTGTGAGATGATGGTTCCTCTTAGAGGTATTGAAACACCTGAAATATCTTTAAGCTATCATCCTTCAGATTAGAGCTCCAAGATACCTACCAAACTGTGAGGTGATGGTTCCTCTTAGAGGTATTGACACACCTGAAATGTCGTTAAGATATCATCCTTCAGTTTAGAGCTCCTAGATACCTACCAAACTGTGAGATGGTGGTTCCTCTTAGAGGTATTGACACAACTGAAGTGAATTTAAACTCTCATCCTGCAGTTTAGAGCATATAGATACCTACCAATCTGTGAGGTGATGGTTCCTCTTAGTGGTATTAACACACCTGAAATGTCTTTAAGCTGTCATTCTTCAGTTTAGAGCTCCTAGATACCTACCAAACGGTGAGGTGATGGTTCCTCCTAGAGGTATTGACACACCTGAAATGTCTTTAAGCTATCATCCTTCAGTTTCTAGCTTCTAGATACCTACCAAACTGTGAGGTGATGGTTCCTCTTAGAGGTATTGACACACCTGAAATGTCTTTAAGCTATCATCCTTCAGTTTAGAGCTTCTAGATACCTACCAAACCGTGAGGTGATGGTTCCCCTTAGAGGTATTGACACCCACCTGAAATGTCTTTAAGCTGTCATCCTTCAGTTTAGAGCTTCTAGATACCTACCAAACCGTGAGGTGATGGTTCCTCTTAGAGGTATTGACACACCTGAAATGTCTTTAAGCTGTCATCCTTCAGTTTAGAGCTCCTAGATACCTACCAAACTGTGAGATGATGGTTCCTCTTAGAGGTATTGACACACCTGAATATGTGTTTATGCTGTCATCCTTCAGTTTAGAGCTTCTAGATACCTACCAAACCGTGAGGTGATGGTTCCTCTTAGAGGTATTGACACAACTGAAGTGACTTTAACCTATCATCCTTCAGTTTAGAACTTCTAGGTATCTACGAAACTGTGAGATGATGGTTACTCTTAGAGGTATTGACACACCTGAAATGTCTTTAAACTCTCATCCTGCGGTTTAGAGCTTCTAGATACCTACCAATCTGTGAGGTGATGGTTCCTCTTAGTGGTATTAACACACCTGAAATGTCTTTAAGCTGTCATTCTTCAGTTTAGAGCTCCTAGATACCTACCGAACGGTGAGTTGATGGTTCCTCTTAGAGGTATTGACACACCTGAAATGTCTTTAAGCTATCATCCTTCAGTTTCTAGCTTCTAGATACCTACCAAACTGTGAGGTGATGGTTCCTCTTAGAGGTATTGACACACCTGAAATGTCTTTAAGCTATCATCCTTCAGTTTAGTGCTTCTAGATACCTACCAAACCGTGAGGTGATGGTTCCTCTTAGAGGTATTGACACCCACCTGAAATGTCTTTAAGCTGTCATCCTTCAGTTTAGAGCTCCTAGATACCTACCAAACTGTGAGATGATGGTTCATCGTAGAGGTATTGACACACCTGAAAATGTGTTTAAGCTCTCATCCTTCAGTTTAGAGCTCCTCGATACCTACCAACCTGTGAGATGATGGTTCCTCTTAGAGGTATTGACACACCTGAAATGTCTTGAAGCTGTTATCCTTCAGTTTAGAACTTCTAGGTATCTACGAAACTGTGAGAAGATGGTTCCTCTTAGAGGTATTGACACCCGCCTGAAATGTCTTTAAGCCGTCATCCTTCTGTTTAGAGCTTCTAGATACCTACCAAACCGTGAGGTGATGGTTCCTCCTAGAGGTTTTGACACACCTGAAATGTCTTTAAGCTATAATCCTTCAGTTTCGAGCTTCTAGATACCTACCAAACCGTGAGGTGATGGTTCCTCTTAGAGGTATTGACACACCTGAAATGTCTTTAAGCTATCATCCTTCAGTTTAGAGCTTCTAGATACCAACCAAACCGTGAGGTGATGGTTCCTCTTAGAGGTATTGACACCCATCTGAAATGTCTTTAAGCTGTCATCCTTCAGTTTAGAGCTTCTAGATACCTACCAAACCGTGAGGTGATGGTTCCTCTCAGAGGTATTGACACACCTGAAATGTCTTTAAGCTGTCATCCTTCAGTTTAGAGTTCCTAGATACCTACCGAACTGTGAGATGATGGTTCCTCTTAGAGGTATTAACACACCTGAAAATGTGTTTAAGCTCTCATCCTTCAGTTTAGAGCTCCTAGATACCTACCAAATTGTGAGATGATGGTTCCTCTTAGAGGTATTGACACACTCCTAGATACCTACCAAACTGTGAGATGATGGTTCCTCTTAGAGGTAATGACACATCTAAAATGTCTTTAAGCTGTCATCCTTCAGTTTAGAGCTCCTAGATACCTACCAAACTGTGAGATGATGGTTCCTCTTAGAGGTATTGACACACTCCTAGATACCTACCAAACTGTGAGATGATGGTTCCTCTCAGAGGTATTGACACATCTGAAATGTACTTAAGCTCTCATCCTTCAGTTTAGAGCTCCTAGATACCTACCAAACTGTGAGATGATGGTTCCTCTTAGAGGTATTGACACACCTGAAAATGTCTTTAAGCTGTCATCCTTCAGTTTAGAGCTCCTAGATACCTACCAAACTGCGAGATGATGGTTCCTCTTAGAGGTATTGACACACTCTTAGATACCTACCAAACTGTGAGATAATGGTTCCTCTTATAGGTATTGACACATCTGAAATGTCTTTAAGCTATCAACCTTCAGTTTAGAGCTCCTAGACACCTACCTAACTGTGAGATGATGGTGCCTCTTAGAGGTATTGACACATCTGAAATGTCTTTAAGCTATCATCCTTCAGTTTAGAGCTCCTAGATACCTACCAAACTGTGAGATGATGGTTCCTCTTAGAGGTATTCATACACCTGAAATGTCTTTAAGCTATCATCCTTCAGTTTATAGCTCCTAGATACCTACCAAACCGTGAGGTGATGGGTCCACATTCAGGTATTTTCATACTTGAGAGTTGTTAGGGTGCAACACTACTGAGTTTTTAGCCCAAAAACGGCAAAAAAGAAAATGAGTTTTTGAAAGAATTTGGTAGTCCAGACATCAGAGCAAACCTGGACACTAGTTTTTTATATCTGCGGACATTTCTAAATGTCTTGCGGAGCCATTTAAATTTTGCGTGCATGGCGCTTTAATAGGTCCCTCCCATATCTCCTGTGCTCATGTTAGACATACTCTGTTGTTATTCGTATTTTATGTTTTAAATATCTGGTAAAAGCTCAGTTAATGTACAGAATACATATGTGCTGCCATCTCTCGGTGTATACAGTAACCAGACGCACATTTCGCATCAGAAACTATTAGAGAATATTGTTTTTACTTTTTCTTTACTGTTGAAAACTTGATTGATTTGAGATATTATGTAAATTCATATGTATTATTTAAAAGCCTATAGTAACTGAAATATATCGCTTTCATTGGATTTTCAAATTAAGGGATGATGTGATTACGGGGTACAGGAAGCACATGGTTTGTAAGGAACTGTTATTGTTTTTTAGTTTCCTCGTGATTTTAAATCTTGCAGTAGCCTAACTTATTTGATTATTAGTTTTGTGGTGATAAGTGTGTAGATGCACTCGTTCATAGTCGTTGGAAGAAGCATAGGAGAAGGAAATCAAAAAAGATTGAACGGGCTAGTGTTAATATTAGGAAGCAATGGGGTGACAAATCTATTGCTGAAGTTGTTGATAGTGAATCAAAACTTAATGTTAGTGCTAGACCAATTGTGGCAAATGAGCCAGAAACACCAGTTCCCTCTACTGCTACTGAGAAGAAGCTAGAATATTTTTCTACTGATGCCAGTGCTACAGCAGGCCTAATTAGTGATGAATACATTATAGTGCACCAGGGGATGTTGCAGCAGCTCATTGGAAACCTCAAGTGCAGTGAGTGTTATAAGATATGTTTAGTTCTACTCCTTAGGGATGAGTATGGCTTTTGTAGTAAGTTGGTGATGTATTGTCAGGCATGTGATTTCTTCCATTCAGTAGGGTACACAAGTTCCCATTCAAATGAGAAATCACAGAAACCAAGCTTTGACATTAATAGAAGGATGGTAGAACCTTTTTGTAAATGAAGGAAGAGGATATTCTGCTATGAATAAATTCTGTAATGCAGTAGGCATGAATGGGATGGCAAACCAAACCTATGGAACTCATTTCAGTGGACTGGGAAATGGGAAAGGGCACCTGTCTATTTAAAAATGAGATTCTTTCCAAAAGTAGGAAGGTTGTTCGAAGGGAACATGTAGCTGTCGACTCCTCACTCGAGCAGAAAGACATTATGTATATAGCTGTATCCTATGGCAGTTGGCATAAACATGACCACACCTGTTTGCTTGGGGTTGGTGTGGTCATTGATATCTTGACTGGTCTAGTTATTGACTACGAAACCATGTCCAAGTACTGTCATATGTGCAGTGTGCCAGCTGCGGAACTGGGAATAAACACCCCTGAGTTTTTCATTTGGCAGGAGGGGAATAAGAAATTTGGGGAATGTTCAATACATTTTAAAGGCACATCAGGAGCAATGGAAGTGGTAGTAGCACAACGTTCTGTTTCTGACTGTAAGCTGCGCTACACTACCATGCTATCTGATGGTGACGATAAGACTTTTCGGCACCCCAACAACCTTCAGGTTTGTGAACAACCAATTGAAAAAGAAGAATGTATAAATCACATTTCGTAGAGAATGCGTACGGATCTTAGGAATCTTGTCAAAGAATGGCAAGCCAAAGGTGTTAGACTTGGTGGGGGGACCAGCAACACTGAAGGAAAGTACAATAACATCGCTGGCATTCTATTACAAGACTGCTATATCTGCCACAAATGAAGCGATGTATATTTGCCACTATGAGACAATGCATGTCTACGGATGAAAAGCCCCAGCACATCACCTGCCCTGATGGAGTTGATTCCTGTTATTTTTAAGTAAGCTGTTGCAGCAGGAGAAACACCACAGTCTCATGACAAGATGCATGTCAGACTGACTCCCATGCTAGTATGTAAATTAATGTTCCTTTATCAGTGTCTGGCAAATGATGAACTATTAATACGATGTGCCAGGGGAAAATACAAAACCCGGACGAAAGTGTGCATTCTCTGATTTGGCAAACGTGCCTTAAACATTCTTTTACTACAAAATCAAGAGTATATATGGCAGTGGCAAATGCTGTAAGTGTATTTGAATTGGGTGCAGTTGCTACTCAGAAACTGAAAATGTCCCTTTTAGGCAGATAAATAAGTGACAGTGTACATAATATAAGCAAAGACATAGACGAGGTGCGAGAAAAGAAGAGGAACAAACACGACAAGAAAAACTGCTAGGGAATGATGAGGCTGGCGAAAACCAAGGCAGAAGAAAGAAAAAAAGTACAACGAAGGGGATATGTATGATGCTGGCAAGTTCTGAGGCAGGTATGCTCATTTGAAACGTGTCTGCCCACTAAAATGGCTTTTTCTCGAAAGTGTATTTTTTCAGTGTTCAAAATGCTCCATGCGCATCAGTTTTGACAAAAATTACTTGGAATTTTAAATACGCATACAGTTTCATAGTTATCATAATTTGTACCATTCACATTGAAAATGGTTGGTAAATTTTTGAATTATGATGTGCCAGGCCATGGAATATTGGAGTATCTTGTATGTTCTATACAATGTACCAAAATATAACTTTATAACATAGAAGAAGTAACCAGACTATAAAAATAATATTGCAATTTATTAATTAGTCCTTCTTAACTATAATGAAAAAGTTTTGAGATGGAAAATGTAAAATTGTTGCATCTGGATAATTTTGAAAATCAACATTTTTAATAATGATCATATTATCAATACTAAACAAGTAGTTCCAAGAAGAACTATACAGCCTATTTTCATATATCCTACTCATGCTAATTACATCTATTAATATACAAAATTTCAGTTTGATTGTTGTGATAGATTCGTAGATATTGATAACCGTCTAAATATTTCAGAAGGTCGCCAGGTTGGATTTTTATTTATGTACTATTACATGAAGATTATTGTGTACGTGAGGTATTCAAACTTCAATCGCATGATAAGGGCACAAGAAGTAAAAACGAGATTTAAAAATTGCGTAAAGCCGACATCTTTTGGTTATGAAAAGAATTGAAATAAACTAGATACCAGTGGATTAAAATTTGTGTAATCATTTAACATGCAAAATTTCACTGCACTCGGAAGATTAAATCGCGAGAAACGTCCATTTAAACATTTATATTTCTCGTCGCCGCCATGTTGGATTGGTGCTCACCAGGATACTGAAAGTCCTATACGTGAACTTATGTTCATAGCCTTTATGAACATAAAAAATATCAGTTTTATTACTGTAAATGATTCGTAGATATTGAGAACCGTCAAAATATTTCGGATGCTCGCCATTTTGGATTGTTATAGGTATAGACCATAGAGTTATTTACCATTAAAGGACAATTATTGCGTTGCTTTATTATTCAAACTTTCACTTCGATCGCATGATCAGGCCTACGACACAAGAAATAAAAACTTAATTTTAAAATTTCGCAAAGCCTCCATCGTGAGGTTATGTAAACAATTGAACTAAATTATATGCCAGTGCATTACAATGTGCATATTTCACTGTGCCCAGATGGTTAAATCAGGAGATAAGTCTATTAAACGGTTTCAATTTCGCTTGGCCGCCATGTTCATACAAAGTTTCACACTGATATCTGTAATAGTTTCGGAGATATAGAATGCCTGTGAAATATTTCGCACAGCCGCCATTTTGATGTTATGTAAATAATTGAACTAAATTAGACGCCAGTGCATTACAATGTGTATAAACATTTGCTCTACCAAGTTTCATTACGTTTGGACAGTTAAATCGCGAGGAAGTCTATTTAAAAGTCTCAATTTCGCTTGGCAGCCATGCTGGTTTTGTAGTTAACATGTTTTTGAAGGTCTCATAGGTGAACTTCGAGTAGTGCTCCTTATTACCGTACAATATTTCAGGGTGATATATGTAATTGTTTCGGAGATACTGAATGCTGGTGAAATATTTCGCACTGCCGCAATGTTGGAATAGTCAGACACAAAAAAAATTTGAAGGGCACGGTCGAGGTCGGCCAGAATGGTGCTATCATCTTACCGAGTATCATTGAAATCGCTTCAGCTGTTTAGAAGTTATTAGAGGGACATACACACGAATCACACACACACTCACACACAGACTCACGGACAAAAGGTGATCTCATAAGCCTATCTTTTTTCATAAAATGAAAATAGGCTAAAGTCAATCCGGCTCAAATTTTGGAATATTCTTTAAGTTACTTGTAACACCTCAATCCTAGAATTTCATGTAAATTGGATGGTATTTATAAATCATACAAAACTCAGTAGGGTCCCCCTCTTAAGCTACTATCAACCAGTTTATAGCACCTAAGTAATCACCCAGACTAGCTTGCCACGGTGGGTGAGTGGTTATAGTGTCGGACTACCAACCCCAAGATTGCAGGTTCGCCCCTGGCCATGGTAAGTGATTTTTGAAGGCGGCAAAAATACGATACTCATGTCATACGTTGTTGGCATGTTAAAGAACCCATTTGAATTCAGTAGGCCGTGTTCAATGGCAAAATTAATCTCGGGATTTCCGCCAACACAAAGTTCCTCCATTCTCTACTTGAAAGCGCTGTAGTGTCAAGGAGTTTAGATATCTAACCTCCTTGACTTTCATAGCGTTCAAAGGAACGACGAAATTCGACATGCAAGCTACCCTCTGGGTGTGAATTAACAAAGCTTGCACCAGGCACCCGAGGCCATACGATATTATTATTATTATTATCACCCAGACTGAAAGCAGATGGTTCCTGTTGGAGAATCATTAAGCTAATATCAGTCAGCTTAGAGCTCATAGATACCCGCGCAGACGTTGACTAACTGGAGTGTCTTTAAGGTAATATCATTCAGAAAAGATCTCCAATAATCCATCACGAAACGAAAGGCAGAGCTCTTGAAATTAAGGAAGCAATCGACATACACTTAGCTTAAAGAAACAACCACAATTATTCAAGCGAACACACTTTCATGGTGAGTTCACCCCTCTTCACTCTACTAGAATACACAACCCATCGGAAACAAGAAACAACATAACGACGTAGCCAAGCTAGATAAGGGATTGATAAGGGAAACATGTTATTGGATCAAGATAAACGATGTAACTTTTTTTTTCAATAAACCTAGGCCGGTACTATCAGCGGGTAATAATGGTGCCCGGACATTCTCATTAGCCCGGTTGTGCGTAAAGAGGGCTTTTTAGCTAATGAGTGGAGTTTGAAACCAAGTCTTTAATAGTTGAAGATTATACAGAATAAAGTTGAATACACCACATTATAGAGACTAGACTTGGCAACCTACTACAGGAACATTTGCACGAGGAGCACATAGTACTTGGGGATGCGGGAGGAGGAACAACCCAACGAGATAAGGGAACCTCACACACAGGTGATTGCAAAGAGTGACCATGTGAACTACTTTCAACAGGACCGCGCATGACTCAACCAGATAAGTAGCCTCCACAATACAATCTGAATTGACCATTTACAACCATAAATTCCGAAATTCAATAACCACTTCCAGTATCTCAACTAAGCATTACATAGACTACAACTAACCAATATTGACGAGTTGCGTTATCTCAACAGATGCTAAATAAGTGTATATATTGTAAATTTTATCACCCGTACTTTCAGACATAGATTATATAGCCTAAATGTAATGGACCTGATGATCGCTCTACGATCAAAACTGGTCATCCAAGTGTATTTTTTATTATCGTAATTTATTTTCGGGAATAAGGAATAACCTATCTCATTTGGGCACAATCGTTTACTGTGGAACATGAATGCTTTCAAATTACATTTTCTAATAAAGTTACTCCACAAGCACGGCACGAGTGGCTTTAGACCACTAAGAATAAACATAAGTGTTTCCTTTATAACTAAACTTCAATCGCCATGTACTACTGCCTTTCTCAGTAAACCTTGCTCCGCAATAAGTAACATGAATAAGGCTTTATACCACTAAAGTGTATCTTCAGGACACCTCGCCGAGTAAAGTTTGCTCTACTTGTACCACAGGAATTTACCATCAGACTATTATGGACCTACATCTGAGACTTCAGTGAACGTTCACGAGTCAAGTTTGTTCGACTTGTCCCACGGAATTGGGGTAATAGACCACTCTGGATCATCATGACTGTGTTTCGTCAGGTTACCTATCCGAGGAAAGTTTGCTCCGCATGTACTACAAGAAGGAGGCCTTACAACACTATGCATAATCATGTGTTTCTTCAGGTAACCTTTCTGAGTAAAGTTTGCTCCCCGTGTATCACATTAATGAGCCATGAGATCACTATGGATTGTCATGTGAGTCTTCCACTGTGCTTTCTGAGTATTTTTTTTCGTCGCAAACATCACAGGAATGTGGCTTAAGATCACTATGAATCATGACATGTTTCTTTAAACTGCCTATATGTTTAAACCTTGCTCCGCATTTGTTGCAGGAATAAGGCTTGATACCACTATGGGTCATCATGTGTGTCTTCAGGTGACCTTTCCCAGTAAACTTCCTTCCACATGTGTCACAGGAATGTGGCCTGATACCACTTCGGATAAGCATGTGTGTTTGTGTGTCCTTGACACCTTTCTAAGCGAAGTTTGCTCCACACAATCCACAGGAAAATGGCATGTTACCACTGTGCATCATAATTTGTGTCTTCATTCTTCCAAGTAAAGTTCGCTCCACGTGTATCACAGGAGTGTGGCTTAATGTCACTATGGCTCATATGTGATTTCATGTGACTTTTCTAAGTAAGTTCATTTCACATGTATCACATGAATGTGGCATGATATCACTATGGATCAACATGTCTGCGTGTGAGTGTGTCGTAATATATTGTTTTAAGGGGTGGAACTACGAGTTCATCTGCCTGTGTGCGACTGTCCTCAACACCTTTTTGAGCAATGGTTTCTCCATATGTACCACAGGATTAATGCTTTATACCACTATGGATCATCATATGCTTCTTGAGTCATCCTCCAGATAAACTTCGCTCCACATATATCACAGGAATGTGGCATGGTACCACTATGGATGATCGTGTCTCTTCAGTTGACTTTTCTGAGTTAAGTTTATTCCACATGTATCGCAGGAATGTGGCATGGCACCACTATGGATGATCGTGTGTCTTCAGATGAGTTTTCTGAGTAAAGTTCATTCCACATGTATCACATAAAAGTGCCTTGATACCACTATGGATCATAATGTGAGAAGAGGTGAATTTTCTGAGAAAAGTTCATTCCACATGTAGTACGTGAATGTGGCCTGATACCACTATAGATCATAACGTGTGTCTTCAGGTCTTTTCTGAGTAAAGTTTATTCCCCATGTAGCACATGAATATGGCTTTATACCACTATGGATCATCATGTGTGACAAGGTGCCTTTTCCATGCAAAGTTCATTTCACTTATATCTCATGAATATGGCTGGATACCACTATGGATCAACATGTGTCAATTAAAATCACTATTCAAAGAAAAGTTCGCTCCTCACGTAGGACAGGAATGTGGCTTGTTACCATTTTAATTGAATGAGGCTGCGAATCTATCTCTTGTTAAAGTGTTCTCAGGATAGTGGTCGTTTCTGTCAAGAATTTCAAGTGGTTAAAAGAGTAAAAGACCCACTTCCATTAAAATGTCAAAATTTATATAGCACTAATCCGGATAAATATATAGTAATCTTCTGTATTCGTAGACAAAGATATAAGAGTCGAGATGTCATGCATAAACATTGGGTGCTGCTCTATCCTTTTCAGTACGAGAGTTAAGGGCCAGGAGGGATGCTATCCACGGCGTAATTGAATGAGCAACCCGCAATCCAGGATCAAGGGTGTGCTCACCGGAACGAGTAAGAGCGGAGAAGGTCATGTGAGGGCCAAAACGAGAGGTCTCCTTTCCCTTATCTATAGGACGAATCTATTCCATCCTAAAATAGAAAATATCCACACCTCCTGGGAAATAAGATCATTATAAAGAACATGCTCACTTAAGGCTCTTAGAGGATGGCGGGCTTTTCAAACTTTATGGAAAATGCCTCCATACCCCCCCCCCCCCCCCCCCCTCCCCCACTTCCCCCTACATCCAACCGACCACCAACCTCTGAATTCCAAACAGAGTTTTCCAAATTTAATTAGATTTTACCCAAAAGTACAGCATTACTTCCACTTACATGCACTAGGCTCATCTCTGTAGACCTACTTTGGTCAGTTCTTGTTCTCTTCCAACTTATTTATCGATTTATTTATTATTTGATATTTATGTATTTATAATTATTTATTGATTATCAATATAACGATCATTCATGATTATTCATGAACTACCCGAAATTAGTCGATATCTACCGACCGATAATCAGATAAAGTCATGTGAGTGCTCAAACGAATGGTCTTGGTTCCCTCTATCCATAGGACTCATATGTTTCAATTTTCATATTTTTTTAATGATGGACCTTTCCAAGGGTAAGAGAGGTTCGGAGCGGTTTCCACAAAGTCATGTAACATGAAACTTAGCTGCCCAGGAGAGGATAGCACGAGCGGAGGATCCTAGATGGCCGCGGATGGATTATTGTTATTAACTTTGATTTATTTAATCTTTATTTATTTATTATTATTATTATTATTATAACTATTTTTCGATTCGGCCAACTACGGACCACATTACTTCAACCGCTTCCGTCCCTGAGCTTTAGATCTATCCCAGTATTCCCGCATGAATTTTCTGTGAGCCTCCTTTCTTTCATCAGTCAATTCTTTCCCTGTTGTCAGCTTTGGCTTTTCTGAGAATCGCTGGTGTGTTCCAAGATTTCTCTGAAAAGGAGCACTTTCCTGGATGTCTTCAAACTGATTCCTACTTCTAGAAGATCTCTTTCAAACTCGGTGAATCAAATTCCCTTCGTTTTCTCGTTTACAAAGTAGGAAAAGAAGCGTTTGGTCAGGCTCTCAAGAGTTCATGCGTGTTATGTGGCCATAGAAATTAATCTTCCTTTTCCTTATGATATCTGCTCTCCTTTCCACACCAAGGTAGAGTTCGCTGTTGCACCGCCTCCTGAAGTCTCCATTTTCCCAGATTGGTCCAAGTATCTTACTTGGGATTTTTTCAATATTTACCCCCTACCTTTTTCAATCAAACCTTTCCTGTACAATGCAAGGCATTCTCTTGCGTACATGATTTCTGGACGAATAACTGATCAATAAAGTCTAAGCTTGGCATTGAGGGACACTTATCGTTTATTATAAACACAGCTAGTTAGTTGGTATGCCAATTCCACCTTGTTTATCCTTGATGTGAATGCTTCTCTCTCAAAATTGTTTGGTGTTATCCACTCACCTAAGTACTTAAACTTCTCTGTCCGCTTGATTATTCCCTGCTCTACAATTTACTCTCTAGCGGCTGTCTTGATGTTAGTTAAAAACACAGTTTTCTCGAAATCTGGAGGCCTGCTTTTGCTGTTGGGTTTTGAGTTGGTTGATTTGGAAAGGTCCATCAATTGAAAAACATTGAAAATAGATAGAGGAGATGGAGACCATTCGTTTAAGCCCTCACGCAACTTTGACCGATTACGCGTTTGGGTGATATCCACTATTTTCGGAAATTTGGGACGAACGACTTCGTGGTTGTTCAATAATCGATAAATCGATAATAAATAAAAAATAATTAATAATTATTAAATAATAAATAAATCAATGCATAAGTTGGAAAAGAACGGAAACTGACCAATGGAGGTCAACGTGGATGAGCACAGCGAAGTTAGTGGTAGAAAATGGAAGCAATGGAGGACTTTTGTGTTAAATCTAATTAAATTTGGAATTTTAGGGAATCCTGGGGTGGGGTGTTGGGGGATGGGGGAAGGGAGCAGAGAAGGAGGAATGCAGGCATATACCATAAAGTTAGGAAATCATAGAGGAGCCTAGGTACGCAAGCACACTAAAAATCCTTAATTTCGCTGGGGGTGGGGTTAGATTTTATCTTAAGGGGAAATAGACTTGTCCCATAGGCAGAGAGGATGGAGCCCTTTCGTTCGATCCCTCACACGACATCCTCCGATTACTAGTTCGGGAATTCACATGACCTTGCCCCTGGATGTATTGCGGGTTACCCTTGGGATAGGAACCCTCTACTCGAGAGCACGGGCAACTGAACAACAAGTAACTAGCGATGTGTTCATGCGACACAAGTTAATTTGCTATATATTAGCCTAGTTGGAATATATACGCATTATCATACTTCACTATTGAAAACTTTATGGAAGAATGGAGAGCAATATTTAGGGCTACACCCATTGTGTAGACATGTTTGATTTACCTGGCACATAGTACATATAGTGTGGTCTGTTATAATATACAGAAGGTGGCAACGCTTTAAGATCCACACTACATAGCGCACACTTACCCAACTCTCGGCATACCACTGAATGCCTCCCCTCTAGCAACCCACATTTTAACTGGCACGATTTATTCTGAACGTTTACATTAATCACTACAATGGCTTAATCTCCCGAAGTAGTATTTAAAAATTCTCTACCTGTACTCGCAATCCAATTAGATTACAACATGTACACAGTATTCCCAAAATAATTTTCGGGCCTCTATTGACAATTGTTTTGTATAAATGCGAGTTAATTGGGCATCACGTCACGTCATTAATTATTTTCTTAAAGAAATGACCTAGCCTCTCCAATTGAACTTTGTCAGTCTTGCATTATATCCTTGTGCCGTGGAGTGAAGTCATTGCTTAATTGTTGAGATTTTGTTCCCAAGTGGATGCCAATGGTTGATGACTTGACCTGGTAACATATCTTTTGTGGATGGGATCAACTGGAGTTGTTCACATCCCAATGATTGGGTTTTAACGTAATCTAATTTTTAGCCTATTTTCAATTTTGAAAAAATAGGCTTATGAGATCACCTTTTGTCCGTGTGTGTGTGCGTGTGTGTGTGTGTGTGTGTGTGTGTGATTCGTGTGTGCGTCCCCCCCTAATAAAATCTAATCGACAGGAGCGATTTCAATGAAACTCGGAAAGTTCATAGCACTATTCCCGGCGACCTCGACCGTGCTCTTCAAATTTTGTTACGTCTCACTAATCCAACATGGCGGCTGTGCGAAATATTTCACCAGCTTTCAATATCTCCGAAACTATTACCGATATTACCCTGACATTTTCTATGGTGATAGAGGGAACTACTGTAAGTTCACTTACGTGACTTTTGAAAACCTGGTAACTACAAAACCAACATGGAGGCCATGCGAATTTGCGACTTTTAAATAGTCGTTTCTCGTGATTTGACCAACCAAACGCAATGAAACTTGGTACGGTATATGTTTATATACATTGTAATGCACCGACATCTAACTTCGTTCAATTGTTTACATAATCACAAGATGGCGGATGTGCGAAATATTTCACCGGTATTCTATATCTCTGAAACTATTTGCGGCATCTCCCTAAAATTTTGTACGGATATAAAGGGCACTACTGAAAGTCCATCTATAAGACTTTCAAAAACCGGTTAACTACAAAACGAACATGGCGGCCAAGCGAATTTGAAAATTTTAAATAGACCTTTCTCGCGATTTAATGTTCCAAGCGCACTGAAACCTGGTACAGGAAATATTTATACACATTGTAATCCACTGGTATCTAATTTAATTCAATTGTTTTCATAACCTCAAGATGGCGGCAGTGCGAATTTTAAAATTAAGTTTTTATTTCTTGTGGTGTAGTCATGCGATCGAAGTGAAAGTTTGAATAATGAACCTACGCAATAATTTTCCTTTAATGCTACATGACTCTATGGCCTATACATTTAACAATCCAACATGGCGACCATCCGAAATATTTAGACGATACTGAATATCTACGAATCTATTTTAGCAATCAAACTGCATTTTTAATGTTCATAGGGGCTATGAACTTAAGTTCACCTATAGGACTTTAAATAACCTGGTGATCACAAATCCAACATGGCGGTGACGCGAATTATAAATATTCACATGGACGTTTCTCGCAATTTAACCATCCGAGTGCAGTGAAACTTGGTACAGTAAATCCTTACACGAATGTTAAACCACTGGCATCTAATTTATTTCAGTTGTATCCACAACCTCAAGATGGCAGCTGTGAAAAATTTTAAAATCTCCTTGTTTTTTCTTGTGTCCTAATTATGCGATTGAAGTTTGAATACTACACGTTCACAATAATCTGCATGTAACAGTACATAACTCTAGGACCTACATACATAAAATCCAACATGGCGACCATCCGAAATATTTAGTCGGTTCTTAATATCTACGAATCTATTACAGCAATCAAACAGAAATTGTGTATGGTGATAGTGGCAATTAACATAAGTAGTATATATGAAAATAGGCTGTATATTTCTTCACGGAACTACTTGTTCATTTATAGGGTTATATTTTAAAATTCAGCCTCCACGGTGCTAATGTAATATTATGTTAACCAACCACTTACTGAATATTAGAAACATGTTAAACAGTTCAGTTAGCCACAGGAGATTCAGCGAAACAGCCGCGACACATTCCACCCTCATCTCCTTAAAAAATACACTAGTCCGTTGCCATTTCGCTAGTATGTGTGTGTGAGCTAAAGTAATATAATGTCATTTCGTTAAGTTAAATTAAGTGTTTTACATTAAGTCACAAAATGAAACTCACTCAAAACTTTGTGGCATTATAACGTATCTCTATAAAAATATTTTAAGAGCTTGCCCTGAATAATTATAAATTGATAACGGTTAATTAATTAATAGTATGGAAACGCATGAAATTCATTTTGAAGCTGAAAGTTTAGCACCCGCATTAAAAGAGGAAAAAGGTAAAAAATCCTTCAAAGCGGGTAAATATAAAGTAACATGTTGTTTGTATGTTTAACACTTACTCAATAGAGTGATTTCCACTTGCATCTGCTTTTTCATTCTGATTATCTTCTTTTACATCCTGGGGATAAGGTGGAATAATTTATTTCAGTGTTATCACCTCATACTTTTACAGAAATGACAACCCATGTAATTGTACAGCACTGCTCTGCTGAACTGAAGATGTACTCGCTGAATGACTTTCTACCGTCCATCAAATCCTAGTGCTAGAGATAAACTTTACACAGATAAGTGGTTATAATTTCCAGTTCTGAAACTTATAATACACTTTTAGATACCACGTTAAACTTAGAGCGAATGAAAATGCTAAGATCAGTGCCTTAACGGAGGTATTAGCTTTAAGGAATGAGGACAAATGTACTTTTACTTTTAATTCTTTTCGCCGTAATACCATAAGAGAAGGGCAGATGACAATTCAATATACCATAACAGGTCCTACGATCCAATACGTACACATAACAACGAGTAACAAGCTACTCGACTGCCCATACGAGCATAACTTTTGAGAATAAAGGCATAAATCAATCATCCTTCAGAATATTAAACAAGGCCTTTCTTCATAATTCACTGCAATTCAATATTTAATTGTTTCATTAATAAATGTTCAATAAGAAGTAGATCGAGATAACCAAATGCCTCTATGGGGAGTCTATTGAAGAGCATGCTAGTAACTCTAAGAATAAAGTGTCTGCTAGAGTGCGGGAATTTACAGTTTACAAAGGAGATTAGAGCAGCTAGTAACTCTACGAATTATGTGCCTGCTAGAGTACGGGAGCACACAGTTTGCAAAGAAGATTAGAGCAGCTAGTAACTCTAAGAATTATGTGTCTGCAAGAGTACGGGAGCACACAGTTTCCAAAGGAGATTAGAGATTGCTAGTAACTCTCAAAGTTATGTGTCTGCAAGTACGGGAGCACACAGTTTGCAAAGAAGATTAAAGCAGCTAGTATCTCTAGGAATTATGTGTCTGCTAGAGTATGGGAACACACAGATTACAAAGGATTAGAGCACGCTAGTTACTCCAAGAATTATGTGTCTGCTAGAGTACGGGAGAACAGAGTTTGAAAAGAAGATTAAAGCAGCTAGTAATAGTTTACAAAGCAGATTACAGCGAGCTAGTAACTCTAAGAATTATGTGTCTGCTAGTGTACGGGAACACATAATTAACAAAGGAGATTAGAGCAGCTAGTAAAACTAATAATTATGTATCTACTAGAGTACGGGAGCACACAGTTTGAAAAGGAGATTTGAGCATGCTAGTAACTATAAGAATTATGTGTCTGCTAGAGTACGGGTGCACACAGTTTGCAAAGAAGATTAGAGGCTGGTAACTCTAAGAATTACGTGTCTGCAAGAGTACGGGAGCACACAGTTTCCAAAGGAGATTAGAGCATGCTAGTAACTCTCAGAGTTATGTGTCTGCTAGAGTACGGGGCACACAGTTTGCAAAGAAAATTAAAGCAGCTAGTATCTCTAAGAATTATGTGTCTGCTAGAGTACGGGGACACACAGTTTACAAAGGATTAGAGCATGCTAGTTACTCCAAGGATTATGTGTCTGCAAGAGTACGGGAGAACAGAGTTTGCAAAGGAGATTAGAGCAGCTAGTAACACTAAGAATTATGTGTCTGCCAGGGTACGGGAACACACAGTTTGCAAAGGAGATTAGAGAAGCTAGTAACTCTAAGAATTATGTGTCTGCTAGTGTACGGGAACACGCAATTAACAAAGGAGATTAGAGCAGCTAGTAACACTAATAATTATGTATCTGCTAGAATAAGGGAGCACACAGTTTGCGAAGGAAGTAGTGAGCCCCTGCGACCTTGGAATGGAAGAAGTCAAGCTAGGAGGGCGTGCTTGGATTCGTCTTTATCGTCTCGTTGTGCTTTTTACGGGAATGTAGGTGTCGAAAAGCTGAAAATAGGGCTTTGGGTCTAAAAATGCGTTCTTCACATTTTTGCTGATTTTTGGAAAACCGAAAACATGATGATGACGTGTGTGATTATATTTTTTCGTCTCGTCGTCCTCTTTACGGGGATGTAGGTATGGAAAAGGTAAAAAGCTGGAAACATGGTTTTTTGATGGAAAATGGGTTTTTGTGATTTTCCCTAATATTGGAAACAACGAAAACGTGGTGATGACGTGTATGATAGTATTTTTTCGTCTCGTTGTCCTTTTTACGGGGATGTAGGTATGGAAAAGGTAAAAAGATGGAAACATGTTTTTTTGATGGAAAATGGATTTTTGTGATTTTCCCTAATATTGCGAAAACTGAAAACGTGATGATGACGTGTGTGATAATATTTCTTTCGTCTCTTCATTCTCTTTAAGGGGATATAGGTATGGAAAAGGTAAAAAGCTGGAAACATGTTTTATTTTTAGGGAAAATGTGTTTTTTTTTAATTTTCGAGTTATTTGGAAAACGAATTAGGCGATTTTTATGACGGGCATGATGTATTTGTGTCGTTGTTCTCTTTACGGGAATGTACATATTGTAAAGCTGAAATCATGGTTTCCGTCATTTTTCGAGATAGTTGAGGAAAACGGGGAAAAGGTAAGAAAGCAGATTTGAAGTCACGTTATGTTAAGCGCTGTGATGTTGGTAAAACACATATGCATTATTATTATTATTTGACATGACTTGACTGGGATCACTCGCAGAGGGAGGACCTGCTTGATGAAATGAGAATTGAAAGCTTTGAGACTGGCCCACGGCTAGCAAGACAAGACAAGTGGTCTTATCATCGTACGTGCCTTGCAGCCAGAGAGATAAGAGGCAAGTGTCATTATACAGTGTGTGGATTTATACTGAGTATGTCATAGTCTTGGTTCATAATGGACTTATCATGCAGCTCAAAGATTGAAACGAAGGGTGGGTGTATAACATCATGATAAAAAATTGGCACCGGCTAGAACAAAGAGGTTATTGGACATGTAAAAAATCAAAAGGGTGGGATTAGTGAAAGGTAATGTGATACATCTTTTTGGAAAAGGAAATTTTTCTAAATAACTAACTAAATAAATAAATAGGTTTTTATTACAAAAAATTATGTTTATTGACCCATGAATTAAACGTGGAAAGAAACCCTAACCACTTTACAAAATATTTGGACCTTTGACTTTAATTACTCGTTCAATGAGATAATCGTTGGGATATAATGTTGTTTGCACTTCTTCATAATATAATCGTCCTTGAATGGGTTGACCGCTCTGATATTCTAAGAGATACGTCACTGGTTGACCAAGCTTGACTTGGCGAATTTTAAAAATTTCTGTCGACCATTGTGGAGTATACGATTTTGAAAACACACTTCTATGTTTACTGATGCGAACAAAATCTCCAATTTTAGGGCGATGTCGCCTTGGGTCTACCCTTTTTATAGGGTTAAACAGTCTATTGAGTCTGGGTAGGTTCTTGGTGACGAGGCGAGGTTTCATGCCGATGGTGGAATGAATGGTGTTGTTGTATCGTGACACAAGTTGAGGTAACCAGTCTATCCATCGATAGGAACCATGTATTGTAAACTCTTTCCACATATAACTTTTTAATGTTCGATTGAAGTGTTCAACTACGCTAGCTTTGAGATTGCTATAGGTGGTGTAATTGTGAATATCCTCAGATTTGAGAAAACTGGAGAAATACTTGTTGAAAAATTCTTTCCTCTGGTCGGTTTGTAACAAGTGAGGTTGACGTTTTGATTGTTTAATAATATGTTGAAAGGCCTTTATGACTAAGACACCAGTTTTATTTTTTACTGGTTGAACAAAAGCCATTTTGGAATACTGTAGACATCAATGACGGTCAACATATAGCGTACACCGTCGTTAACGTTAGAATAAGGTATCATTTCAACCAGGTCTGCCTGGCAAAGTTCATCGATTCCTTTGGAAATGACACGACGGCGTTCATAAATGCGTCGGGCTGGTTTATGCAATTCATGAGCAATGCCCACTTTGATGGGGGATGGCTTATAATATAATTTTAGCATCTCGGAGTTGTTGTTCAATATGGGCGATTTCTGCCTCATGTCCAGTGTGACCACCTTGTTTTGATGCATGAAGCAAGTATAAGCGCTCTACTAACTGATTGGGATTATTCCAAAAGTTTATATCTAGGTAGGGTTTTAATTTCTTAAACCTTACACCAGAGGCAGAGTGATGTTTTTGCTCACCAAAGATGTTTGCAATGATGGTTTTATATTTTTGGGATATATTGGCAATGAGCTGCTGAGAGGATTTATAGTTTCGTTTGTGAGCATTGGTGTCTAATAAAATGGATTTATATTTAGCAAGGTCCTCGGACGTAAAATCTTGTGGCGAGGGGGTGCGAGAAAATAGCAGCTTTAACAGACCTGGTGTTAATTTATAGTGGATCTTTTTAAAGACAGCTTCCGTACGAGCAAATTTAATGGATGAATCCCCAATTTTAAAACTATCATTCTCATAGCGAACACCATACGTGGTATCTGTCTTTCCGATAAATAGAAGGGTCAGATACGGTTCCAGGGTTGCCCCATAATGTTTGATTAAAATGTTTTTGAGTTGAGCTTTATTTTGAGGGGTTGCCAAGACTTGTGAAAACGGAGACGATGTGGAGGAAGACAGTGTTGCCGCTATGACGGAAGATTTTTGTTTTGTTTTTAGAAACTGTTGAAGGGGTGAGGATTTTTTTCTTTCAGGACTAAATACGCTTTCGCTTTCTCTTTGTTCATGTTGTTGTTCTTCTTCTTCTTCCTCTTCTTGATGTTCATGTTCACTAACATTAGAGGAGGAGGAGGAGGAGGAGGAGGAGGAGGATTTTACCTGTCGTGTGGAATCTGTTTGAGTAAATTTTGAACTTGTTAAGGGTTTGGTTTGAGAGGTAGCAACAGTAGTAGCAGCAGAAGCATTTGGTTTGAACCTCATGGGATCAACAGATGATGGAGCATGTTTTATCATGGGTAAAGGATTGACGTTTTTTAAACGTTGCAATTCACGAAATTTATGTCGAATCGTATTTCCTGCCTCAATAATAAGCTGCATGATTTGAACATGTTTCTTGTACCCTATGGCGTTCGCCATGGTGAAGGTAAAGACACACTAACAGGAAATGTCAAACCCTGGGTCTTTTTAAACAGAAATAAAATGATCAAAAACCTAGCGATAACGTCCCTCACATCGTTCACTCTGTTTATTTATGTCCAAACAGGCATGGGGATGATGGTTCCAACACGAAGCACACAATTGCGTGAAAGCTGTAAAGGACATATCTGGATTCACATGTTCTTGAAAAATATGATAGCGATTTCTAGAGTCTTGGCGGAAGAGAACGATGAGATTGGCATTGTCACGAAACAACTGTTTGGGGATTTTGGAATAGGTCTGAGCCAGATATAAACAATCCACTTGTTTATGGCGTCCCATACTAAAATACTCCTGAATAATGGCCTGTCGTTGAGTGGCAATATCATCAAAAATTATAATGGAATCTGGTTGAATGCGGTCTGGTTGAATGACATCTTGAGGTGAGGTGAATGTAAAATAGCCCATGGCTTCTTTATTTAACGAAGACATAATTTGTTCCAGATACACGTACAGAGGCTGGTACAAGGATTTGGCAAAAATATAAATATTTTGAAATCGTAGGCCATGAGGCGCGGTAATAATGTTCAGCAAAACATTGGTCTTTCCACAACCAGAAGGTCCTACCATAATACATCGAACGGTAGATGGGAATAGAGTGCCATGACGTTTAAGTTCACAAACGGACAGTCATAGCTCTGAAACCAAATCAGAGACAGGCAAAGCATGGGGTTGTTTCATTAATTCGACAGTGACGACGACTGAGTTTTTTCTTGTGTGTATAAGGTATATATATATATATATATATATATATATATATAGGCAAGCGGTGAGTAGGATAGGTTAGTTAACGTCCATCTCCATGGACGTGTTTGGGCGAGCTCGTGTAACCATGGCCACGGCCGCCTCTTTGTCAAAACAGTCACGAGAGGTGGCTACAAAAAGCTATATCGATCGCAAAGTGCAAAGTGTCTATCACATGGCCCCGAGACTAACCGTTGAGGGCTATTCAGCTAATCATCATCGTATTATTGATGTGCAAGAGCCTCGAGACGAAAATGATGTCTGCACTAAACGATATGTGACCCATCAAATGAAAAGACTTTATTAATTTGTCCCATCTGTATTTTTAGTGTATATGTCAAATCAAAAACTGGACAATGACAGAAACCATTCCCCACCACCACTGGTGAATGATGATCTTACCTATATGCTTGCTTCCGGTTTAAGTCGTTATCGATTGCATTATGATGGTGTAATTCATATTAAATATGGCATGCCTGATGAGAAACATTTAAAAATACAACTAAACGGTGATAGAGTGTTGGCCCACAACCATCACAGAGTAAATGTTGGAGATGAATTATCCTTTCATCTTATGCTTACGTTGGAGGAAAAGGAAGCTGGGAAAACGGTGAATGATTTTCCGCTTTATATAGAATTGGAATATACTGCTATGAAATAAGGTTCTCTACGTTAGTTGTTATCGAATCTTTGCTGTGAAAGGTTCACCAAGTAGCACCATGGTGAAAAAAAGATATGCCATGAACATGAAAAAAACAAATCTCAAAAAGAGAAAAATGCCAGGTCGGAAACCAAGTCGATCTGCCTCACACCCAGTGTTAAAAACTTAAAAAAAACAAAATAAATCTAAAAAGAGTGGCTATCGAAAAAGCTTTTCAAGCGGTGCGATTGTCTACAGCTCCGAAATCGCACCATCGTGCATCGATAAAAAGAAAAGAAAGAAAGAAAGTAAGAAAACACGTGGGCGAGTCATTCCTGTTGCTAAGCGTGGGGGTTTTTGCCGGCTTTATTTGCAGGATTGGCAGCTTTGGGGTCCCATTTGGGTGGTCCCAGCGCTGTAGCGAAAACCATAAAAGCCGTAGAGCAAGGCAAGCAACAACTCAAAGAAAGCGAGCGACACAATAAAACGTTAGAAGCCATTGCTATGGCATCTAGAAACGGCAATCCTTTAAAGCCAGTCTTTTATCCACAAGGTAGTGGCCTATCGTCTAAGAAGAAAAAATGTCCATCACCGATAAGCGCTTAAGGCAACTGCCTCGTCATGTCATGACCCACGAAGAAGTGGAAAGCTATGCCAAACAAATAATGATTTCTCATTTTCGAGGTGTATTCATGCGGAATGAATTACCCAAAGCACCGTGGAAAGAAGAACGAGCCATGATGAATTTAGATGATGATGCAGGCCCAGGAAGCCATTTTGTAGCCTATGTGAGACAAGGTTCCACAGTATGGTACGTTGACAGTTATGGAAATTTACCGCCCCCAATCGAGTTGCTACGTTATTTGGGAGACCGGGTAAAGATATTCTATAATGTGAATCGTCAACAAACCTTTGACAGTCAAGAGCGTGGCCGTTTGAGTCTACATTTTTTTATATAAGAGGTCGCGTTAAGACAACAGTTTCATTATTATGAATGTCAACGCCAAGACCTTTACCGTGCACAGTCGGGGGCCTGAAGTGTCCTTGGATTTTCCCCCCATTGAATTGCATCCCGAACAATCCTATGTGCTAGGATTAATTTCTTTGGAAAGTTACAACAGAATTTACAATATTCAACTGGATATTAATGACAAATTTTATTATGATGATTATATGTTGAGACTACCCCCTGGAGGTTATACCATAGACGATGTGCATGAAGCCATTAGCGTGTCGATGATAAAACAATTTGGTGTCATACCATTTGCGGATGGGACACACAAATTTGAATTTACAGCCAATACGATTACTCATCGCTGTCGTATTTTCTCTACGTTTAACATTGACTTTGAAACACGAGTTCATTCTATTGGTCAATTACTAGGATTTAAACCAAGAGTGTTGGCAGCTCACCAACCCCATGATTCAGATTATCCAGTGAAATTCATCGAGGACCAGCACATTTCTGTGACTTGCAATATTATTAGAGACGTATTTACCAATCAAGAACAAAGCCATTCCCTGTATGATTTTATTGTCACCTCTCCTGGTGGCTATATTATTCGTGAAAACCCTTCAGTGGTTCTATATCATCCTGTGTGTGTCAGTGATATTAGTAATATTACCTTACGCTTAGTGAATAGAAACCAACAACTGATTACTGTGGACGCCAACACCCCTGTGACCTACAAGTTGGTTTTAAAGACGCTATGCAATTTATCTATAAAGCAACAACGTCTACGAGGTCGGTTAGTTGGCCGCCGTGTATGAAACGGTTGACACGAGTAAACCGACAACGCGTACAACGCACTGGTTATACGCTACACCCCAATCATGAACCAGGAGTTGTTGCAAGTGTTAAATCCCATACAAGTGGAAGATGGCGTCGTGCGCATTGATATGCATTCCTATCAACCTCAAGCAACAGGATTGAATAACAATGACGAGATTCAATTCATCATTAACAATCAAGATATTTTTACTCTACCTCATGAAAGTGTCCTTCAAATTGAGGGTACATTGATGAAAGCAGATGGCAGCACACCCACAACGTCTGCGTTGGAAAATCATGGTTTGGCTTTCCTGTTTTCTGAAGTACGTTATGTGATAAATGATATTGTCATAGATATGACTCGAAATGTGGGCATGACTAGTCTTACGAAATTATATGCATCCTATAGCGAGGAGGAAAGGATTGTGTCCCAACAGTAGCAATGACTGGCTAGTTCATACCGATGGCACTTTTACAGGCTTCCTACCCTTAAAATTACTCCTTGGCTTTGCCGAAGATCACAAGCGTATTATTTTAAACGCAAGACAACGTTTGTATCTGGTGAGAGACCGCAGTGATTATAATGCACTGAAAGGAGCCTCTGACCAAGTGATAGACTCAAAAATTCAACTGCTTCGATTACTATGGAAAGTGCCCCATGTGACACTATCGGATCGTAAAAAGCTAAGCATGTTAAATTTGGTGCAAAAAGATAAAGCCTTGCCTATCGCCTTTCGAAGTTGGTGTCAACATGAATACACCTTGCTACCTACCACAGACACACATAGTTGGAGTGTCAAATCGGCTCGCTCTACCGAGAGACCCCTCTATGTTATTATTGGTTTTCAAACCAATAGAAAATACCAACAAAGCAAAGATGTCACCTTGTTTGATCACATTCACTTGAGAAATATACGACTATTTTTAAATAATGTTTGCTTTCCCTATAAGGGGTTGGAACTCAATTTTTCAAAAAATAAGTTTGGTCCCCTTTATGACATGTTCGCTAAATTTCAATCGTCTTGTTAAGAAAAACAGAATTGACCTATGTTGTCGCCACTAGGGTTTAAAGCAAAAGCACCACTGATTGTATTCGACTGTTCGTATCTAGAAGAATCTATGAATATCACCACCATTGATTTAAGGGTAGATTTTGAAACACAAGAAAATGTCCCAGACCATACCAGTGCCTACTGTTTGATTATTCATACTAGACAAGTGAAATATCATCCTTTGTCCAAATATGTCACCAGCATGTAAGCCACCCGTGGTCGGGTGGAAAAAAAAAGATCATCATTCATAGGATTGATGATAAGCGTCTGCATGCACACTATCTGTTGCGCTCTGGCACTGTGCACATATACAACAACAACAAACATCATGTGTCCCTCAATAAGCAACAGCAGCAACAACAACGTGACAGACAAACCATGGAATTTAAAATGTGAATTTAATCGTCTCAAAACTTTTGAAACGTGGACAGTTCCCTTTATGGATTGTGGAGAATTGGCTGCGAGCGGATTTTATTACTTAAAACGTGGGGATGTGGTCAAGTGTACTTTTTGCAACATTGAAATTGGAAACTGGGAAATGGGGGATCGACCCTTTAGCGATCATCAGCGATGGAGTCCATCCTGCCCTTACCCCAATCGCTATGATGTGGGCAATATTCCATGGAGTTTGAATTACCCTGTTATTGTACCAGACCCTGCAAAGGGCACTACTGGAAGTCCATCTATAAGACTTTCAAAAACCGGTTAACTACAAAACGAACATGGCGGCCAAGCGAATTTGAAAATTTTAAATAGACCTTTCTCGCGATTTAATGTTCCAAGCGCACTGAAACCTGGTACAGGAAATATTTATACACATTGTAATCCACTGGTATCTAATTTAATTCAATTGTTTTCATAACCTCAAGATGGCGGCAGTGCGAATTTTAAAATTAAGTTTTTATTTCTTGTGGTGTAGTCATGCGATCGAAGTGAAAGTTTGAATAATGAACCTACGCAATAATTTTCCTTTAATGCTACATGACTCTATGGCCTATACATTTAACAATCCAACATGGCGACCATCCGAAATATTTAGACGATACTGAATATCTACGAATCTATTTTAGCAATCAAACTGCATTTTTAATGTTCATAGGGGCTATGAACTTAAGTTCACCTATAGGACTTTAAATAACCTGGTGATCACAAATCCAACATGGCGGTGACGCGAATTATAAATATTCACATGGACGTTTCTCGCAATTTAACCATCCGAGTGCAGTGAAACTTGGTACAGTAAATCCTTACACGAATGTTAAACCACTGGCATCTAATTTATTTCAGTTGTATCCACAACCTCAAGATGGCAGCTGTGAAAAATTTTAAAATCTCCTTGTTTTTTCTTGTGTCCTAATTATGCGATTGAAGTTTGAATACTACACGTTCACAATAATCTGCATGTAACAGTACATAACTCTAGGACCTACATACATAAAATCCAACATGGCGACCATCCGAAATATTTAGTCGGTTCTTAATATCTACGAATCTATTACAGCAATCAAACAGAAATTGTGTATGGTGATAGTGGCAATTAACATAAGTAGTATATATGAAAATAGGCTGTATATTTCTTCACGGAACTACTTGTTCATTTATAGGGTTATATTTTAAAATTCAGCCTCCACGGTGCTAATGTAATATTATGTTAACCAACCACTTACTGAATATTAGAAACATGTTAAACAGTTCAGTTAGCCACAGGAGATTCAGCGAAACAGCCGCGACACATTCCACCCTCATCTCCTTAAAAAATACACTAGTCCGTTGCCATTTCGCTAGTATTTGTGTGTGAGCTAAAGTAATATAATGTCATTTCGTTAAGTTAAATTAAGTGTTTTACATTAAGTCACAAAATGAAACTCACTCAAAACTTTGTGGCATTATAAAGTATCTCTATAAAAATATTTTAAGAGCTTGCCCTGAATAATTATAAATTGATAACGGTTAATTAATTAATAGTATGGAAACGCATGAAATTCATTTTGAAGCTGAAAGTTTAGCACCCGCATTAAAAGAGGAAAAAGGTAAACAATCCTTCCAAGCGGGTAAATATAAAGTAACATGTTGTTTGTATGTTTAACACTTACTCAATAGAGTGATTTCCACTTGCATCTGCTTTTTCATTCTGATTATCTTCTTTTACATCCTGGGGATAAGGTGGAATAATATATTTCAGTGTTATCACCTCATACTTTTACAGAAATGACAACCCATGTAATTGTACAGCACTGCTCTGCTGAACTGAAGATGTACTCGCTGAATGACTTTCTACCGTCCATCAAATCCTAGTGCTAGAGATAAACTTTACACAGATAAGTGGTTATAATTTCCAGTTCTGAAACTTATAATACACTTTTAGATACCACGTTAAACTTAGAGCGAATGAAAATGCTAAGATCAGTGCCTTAACGGAGGTATTAGCTTTAAGGAATGAGGACAAATGTACTTTTACTTTTAATTCTTTTCGCCGTAATACCATAAGAGAAGGGCAGATGACAATGCAATATACCATAACAGGTCCTACGATCCAATACGTACACATAACAACGAGTAACAAGCTACTCGACTGCCCATACGAGCATAACTTTTGAGAATAAAGGCATAAATCAATCATCCTTCAGAATATTAAACAAGGCCTTTCTTCATAATTCACTGCAATTCAATATTTAATTGTTACATTAATAAATGTTCAATAAGAAGTAGATCGAGATAACCAAATGCCTCTATGGGGAGTCTATTGAAGAGCATGCTAGTAACTCTAAGAATAAAGTGTCTGCTAGAGTGCGGGAATTTACAGTTTACAAAGGAGATTAGAGCAGCTAGTAACTCTACGAATTATGTGCCTGCTAGAGTACGGGAGCACACAGTTTGCAAAGAAGATTAGAGCAGCTAGTAACTCTAAGAATTATGTGTCTGCAAGAGTACGGGAGCACACAGTTTCCAAAGGAGATTAGAGATTGCTAGTAACTCTCAAAGTTATGTGTCTGCAAGTACGGGAGCACACAGTTTGCAAAGAAGATTAAAGCAGCTAGTATCTCTAGGAATTATGTGTCTGCTAGAGTATGGGAACACACAGATTACAAAGGATTAGAGCACGCTAGTTACTCCAAGAATTATGTGTCTGCTAGAGTACGGGAGAACAGAGTTTGAAAAGAAGATTAAAGCAGCTAGTAATAGTTTACAAAGCAGATTACAGCGAGCTAGTAACTCTAAGAATTATGTGTCTGCTAGTGTACGGGAACACATAATTAACAAAGGAGATTAGAGCAGCTAGTAAAACTAATAATTATGTATCTACTAGAGTACGGGAGCACACAGTTTGAAAAGGAGATTTGAGCATGCTAGTAACTATAAGAATTATGTGTCTGCTAGAGTACGGGTGCACACAGTTTGCAAAGAAGATTAGAGGCTGGTAACTCTAAGAATTACGTGTCTGCAAGAGTACGGGAGCACACAGTTTCCAAAGGAGATTAGAGCATGCTAGTAACTCTCAGAGTTATGTGTCTGCTAGAGTACGGGGCACACAGTTTGCAAAGAAAATTAAAGCAGCTAGTATCTCTAAGAATTATGTGTCTGCTAGAGTACGGGGACACACAGTTTACAAAGGATTAGAGCATGCTAGTTACTCCAAGGATTATGTGTCTGCAAGAGTACGGGAGAACAGAGTTTGCAAAGGAGATTAGAGCAGCTAGTAACACTAAGAATTATGTGTCTGCCAGGGTACGGGAACACACAGTTTGCAAAGGAGATTAGAGAAGCTAGTAACTCTAAGAATTATGTGTCTGCTAGTGTACGGGAACACGCAATTAACAAAGGAGATTAGAGCAGCTAGTAACACTAATAATTATGTATCTGCTAGAATAAGGGAGCACACAGTTTGCGAAGGAAGTAGTGAGCCCCTGCGACCTTGGAATGGAAGAAGTCAAGCTAGGAGGGCGTGCTTGGATTCGTCTTTATCGTCTCATTATGCTTTTTACGGGAATGTAGGTGTCGAAAAGCTGAAAATAGGGCTTTGGGTCTAAAAATGCGTTCTTCACATTTTTGCTGATTTTTGGAAAACCGAAAACATGATGATGACGTGTGTGATTATATTTTTTCGTCTCGTCGTCCTCTTTACGGGGATGTAGGTATGGAAAAGGTAAAAAGCTGGAAACATGGTTTTTTGATGGAAAATGGGTTTTTGTGATTTTCCCTAATATTGGAAACAACGAAAACGTGGTGATGACGTGTATGATAGTATTTTTTCGTCTCGTTGTCCTTTTTACGGGGATGTAGGTATGGAAAAGGTAAAAAGATGGAAACATGTTTTTTTGATGGAAAATGGATTTTTGTGATTTTCCCTAATATTGCGAAAACTGAAAACGTGATGATGACGTGTGTGATAATATTTCTTTCGTCTCTTCATTCTCTTTAAGGGGATATAGGTATGGAAAAGGTAAAAAGCTGGAAACATGTTTTATTTTTAGGGAAAATGTTTTTTTTTTTAATTTTCGAGTTATTTGGAAAACGAATTAGGCGATTTTTATGACGGGCATGATGTATTTGTGTCGTTGTTCTCTTTACGGGAATGTACATATTGTAAAGCTGAAATCATGGTTTCCGTCATTTTTCGAGATAGTTGAGGAAAACGGGGAAAAGGTAAGAAAGCAGATTTGAAGTCACGTTATGTTAAGCGCTGTGATGTTGGTAAAACACATATGCATTATTATTATTATTTGACATGACTTGACTGGGATCACTCGCAGAGGGAGGACCTGCTTGATGAAATGAGAATTGAAAGCTTTGAGACTGGCCCACGGCTAGCAAGACAAGACAAGTGGTCTTATCATCGTACGTGCCTTGCAGCCAGAGAGATAAGAGGCAAGTGTCATTATACAGTGTGTGGATTTATACTGAGTATGTCATAGTCTTGGTTCATAATGGACTTATCATGCAGCTCAAAGATTGAAACGAAGGGTGGGTGTATAACATCATGATAAAAAATTGGCACCGGCTAGAACAAAGAGGTTATTGGACATGTAAAAAATCAAAAGGGTGGGATTAGTGAAAGGTAATGTGATACATCTTTTTGGAAAAGGAAATTTTTCTAAATAACTAACTAAATAAATAAATAGGTTTTTATTACAAAAAATTATGTTTATTGACCCATGAATTAAACGTGGAAAGAAACCCTAACCACTTTACAAAATATTTGGACCTTTGACTTTAATTACTCGTTCAATGAGATAATCGTTGGGATATAATGTTTTTTGCACTTCTTCATAATATAATCGTCCTTGAATGGGTTGACCGCTCTGATATTCTAAGAGATACGTCACTGGTTGACCAAGCTTGACTTGGCGAATTTTAAAAATTTCTGTCGACCATTGTGGAGTATACGATTTTGAAAACACACTTCTATGTTTACTGATGCGAACAAAATCTCCAATTTTAGGGCGATGTCGCCTTGGGTCTACCCTTTTTATAGGGTTAAACAGTCTATTGAGTCTGGGTAGGTTCTTGGTGACGAGGCGAGGTTTCATGCCGATGGTGGAATGAATGGTGTTGTTGTATCGTGACACAAGTTGAGGTAACCAGTCTATCCATCGATAGGAACCATGTATTGTAAACTCTTTCCACATATAACTTTTTAATGTTCGATTGAAGTGTTCAACTACGCTAGCTTTGAGATTGCTATAGGTGGTGTAATTGTGAATATCCTCAGATTTGAGAAAACTGGAGAAATACTTGTTGAAAAATTCTTTCCTCTGGTCGGTTTGTAACAAGTGAGGTTGACGTTTTGATTGTTTAATAATATGTTGAAAGGCCTTTATGACTAAGACACCAGTTTTATTTTTTACTGGTTGAACAAAAGCCATTTTGGAATACTGTAGACATCAATGACGGTCAACATATAGCGTACACCGTCGTTAACGTTAGAATAAGGTATCATTTCAACCAGGTCTGCCTGGCAAAGTTCATCGATTCCTTTGGAAATGACACGACGGCGTTCATAAATGCGTCGGGCTGGTTTATGCAATTCATGAGCAATGCCCACTTTGATGGGGGATGGCTTATAATATAATTTTAGCATCTCGGAGTTGTTGTTCAATATGGGCGATTTCTGCCTCATGTCCAGTGTGACCACCTTGTTTTGATGCATGAAGCAAGTATAAGCGCTCTACTAACTGATTGGGATTATTCCAAAAGTTTATATCTAGGTAGGGTTTTAATTTCTTAAACCTTACACCAGAGGCAGAGTGATGTTTTTGCTCACCAAAGATGTTTGCAATGATGGTTTTATATTTTTGGGATATATTGGCAATGAGCTGCTGAGAGGATTTATAGTTTCGTTTGTGAGCATTGGTGTCTAATAAAATGGATTTATATTTAGCAAGGTCCTCGGACGTAAAATCTTGTGGCGAGGGGGTGCGAGAAAATAGCAGCTTTAACAGACCTGGTGTTAATTTATAGTGGATCTTTTTAAAGACAGCTTCCGTACGAGCAAATTTAATGGATGAATCCCCAATTTTAAAACTATCATTCTCATAGCGAACACCATACGTGGTATCTGTCTTTCCGATAAATAGAAGGGTCAGATACGGTTCCAGGGTTGCCCCATAATGTTTGATTAAAATGTTTTTGAGTTGAGCTTTATTTTGAGGGGTTGCCAAGACTTGTGAAAACGGAGACGATGTGGAGGAAGACAGTGTTGCCGCTATGACGGAAGATTTTTGTTTTGTTTTTAGAAACTGTTGAAGGGGTGAGGATTTTTTTCTTTCAGGACTAAATACGCTTTCGCTTTCTCTTTGTTCATGTTGTTGTTCTTCTTCTTCTTCCTCTTCTTGATGTTCATGTTCACTAACATTAGAGGAGGAGGAGGAGGAGGAGGAGGAGGATTTTACCTGTCGTGTGGAATCTGTTTGAGTAAATTTTGAACTTGTTAAGGGTTTGGTTTGAGAGGTAGCAACAGTAGTAGCAGCAGAAGCATTTGGTTTGAACCTCATGGGATCAACAGATGATGGAGCATGTTTTATCATGGGTAAAGGATTGACGTTTTTTAAACGTTGCAATTCACGAAATTTATGTCGAATCGTATTTCCTGCCTCAATAATAAGCTGCATGATTTGAACATGTTTCTTGTACCCTATGGCGTTCGCCATGGTGAAGGTAAAGACACACTAACAGGAAATGTCAAACCCTGGGTCTTTTTAAACAGAAATAAAATGATCAAAAACCTAGCGATAACGTCCCTCACATCGTTCACTCTGTTTATTTATGTCCAAACAGGCATGGGGATGATGGTTCCAACACGAAGCACACAATTGCGTGAAAGCTGTAAAGGACATATCTGGATTCACATGTTCTTGAAAAATATGATAGCGATTTCTAGAGTCTTGGCGGAAGAGAACGATGAGATTGGCATTGTCACGAAACAACTGTTTGGGGATTTTGGAATAGGTCTGAGCCAGATATAAACAATCCACTTGTTTATGGCGTCCCATACTAAAATACTCTTGAATAATGGCCTGTCGTTGAGTGGCAATATCATCAAAAATTATAATGGAATCTGGTTGAATGCGGTCTGGTTGAATGACATCTTGAGGTGAGGTGAATGTAAAATAGCCCATGGCTTCTTTATTTAACGAAGACATAATTTGTTCCAGATACACGTACAGAGGCTGGTACAAGGATTTGGCAAAAATATAAATATTTTGAAATCGTAGGCCATGAGGCGCGGTAATAATGTTCAGCAAAACATTGGTCTTTCCACAACCAGAAGGTCCTACCATAATACATCGAACGGTAGATGGGAATAGAGTGCCATGACGTTTAAGTTCACAAACGGACAGTCATAGCTCTGAAACCAAATCAGAGACAGGCAAAGCATGGGGTTGTTTCATTAATTCGACAGTGACGACGACTGAGTTTTTTCTTGTGTGTATAAGGTATATATATATATATATATATATATATATATATATATATATATAGGCAAGCGGTGAGTAGGATAGGTTAGTTAACGTCCATCTCCATGGACGTGTTTGGGCGAGCTCGTGTAACCATGGCCACGGCCGCCTCTTTGTCAAAACAGTCACGAGAGGTGGCTACAAAAAGCTATATCGATCGCAAAGTGCAAAGTGTCTATCACATGGCCCCGAGACTAACCGTTAAGGGCTATTCAGCTAATCATCATCGTATTATTGATGTGCAAGAGCCTCGAGACGAAAATGATGTCTGCACTAAACGATATGTGACCCATCAAATGAAAAGGCTTTATTAATTTGTCCCATCTGTATTTTTAGTGTATATGTCAAATCAAAAACTGGACAATGACAGAAACCATTCCCCACCACCACTGGTGATTGATGATGTTACCTATATGCTTGCTTCCGGTTTAAGTCGTTATCGATTGCATTATGATGGTGTAATTCATATTAAATATGGCATGCCTGATGAGAAACATTTAAAAATACAACTAAACGGTGATAGAGTGTTGGCCCACAACCATCACAGAGTAAATGTTGGAGATGAATTATCCTTTCATCTTATGCTTACGTTGGAGGAAAAGGAAGCTGGGAAAACGGTGAATGATTTTCCGCTTTATATAGAATTGGAATATACTGCTATGAAATAAGGTTCTCTACGTTAGTTGTTATCGAATCTTTGCTGTGAAAGGTTCACCAAGTAGCACCATGGTGAAAAAAAGATATGCCATGAACATGAAAAAAACAAATCTCAAAAAGAGAAAAATGCCAGGTCGGAAACCAAGTCGATCTGCCTCACACCCAGTGTTAAAAACTAAAAAAAAACAAAATAAATCTAAAAAGAGTGGCTATCGAAAAAGCTTTTCAAGCGGTGCGATTGTCTACAGCTCCGAAATCGCACCATCGTGCATCGATAAAAAGAAAAGAAAGAAAGAAAGTAAGAAAACACGTGGGCGAGTCATTCCTGTTGCTAAGCGTGGGGGTTTTTGCCGGCTTTATTTGCAGGATTGGCAGCTTTGGGGTCCCATTTGGGTGGTCCCAGCGCTGTAGCGAAAACCATAAAAGCCGTAGAGCAAGGCAAGCAACAACTCAAAGAAAGCGAGCGACACAATAAAACGTTAGAAGCCATTGCTATGGCATCTAGAAACGGCAATCCTTTAAAGCCAGTCTTTTATCCACAAGGTAGTGGCCTATCGTCTAAGAAGAAAAAATGTCCATCACCGATAAGCGCTTAAGGCAACTGCCTCGTCATGTCATGACCCACGAAGAAGTGGAAAGCTATGCCAAACAAATAATGATTTCTCATTTTCGAGGTGTATTCATGCGGAATGAATTACCCAAAGCACCGTGGAAAGAAGAACGAGCCATGATGAATTTAGATGATGATGCAGGCCCAGGAAGCCATTTTGTAGCCTATGTGAGACAAGGTTCCACAGTATGGTACGTTGACAGTTATGGAAATTTACCGCCCCCAATCGAGTTGCTACGTTATTTGGGAGACCGGGTAAAGATATTCTATAATGTGAATCGTCAACAAACCTTTGACAGTCAAGAGCGTGGCCGTTTGAGTCTACATTTTTTTATATAAGAGGTCGCGTTAAGACAACAGTTTCATTATTATGAATGTCAACGCCAAGACCTTTACCGTGCACAGTCGGGGGCCTGAAGTGTCCTTGGATTTTCCCCCCATTGAATTGCATCCCGAACAATCCTATGTGCTAGGATTAATTTCTTTGGAAAGTTACAACAGAATTTACAATATTCAACTGGATATTAATGACAAATTTTATTATGATGATTATATGTTGAGACTACCCCCTGGAGGTTATACCATAGACGATGTGCATGAAGCCATTAGCGTGTCGATGATAAAACAATTTGGTGTCATACCATTTGCGGATGGGACACACAAATTTGAATTTACAGCCAATACGATTACTCATCGCTGTCGTATTTTCTCTACGTTTAACATTGACTTTGAAACACGAGTTCATTCTATTGGTCAATTACTAGGATTTAAACCAAGAGTGTTGGCAGCTCACCAACCCCATGATTCAGATTATCCAGTGAAATTCATCGAGGACCAGCACATTTCTGTGACTTGCAATATTATTAGAGACGTATTTACCAATCAAGAACAAAGCCATTCCCTGTATGATTTTATTGTCACCTCTCCTGGTGGCTATATTATTCGTGAAAACCCTTCAGTGGTTCTATATCATCCTGTGTGTGTCAGTGATATTAGTAATATTACCTTACGCTTAGTGAATAGAAACCAACAACTGATTACTGTGGACGCCAACACCCCTGTGACCTACAAGTTGGTTTTAAAGACGCTATGCAATTTATCTATAAAGCAACAACGTCTACGAGGTCGGTTAGTTGGCCGCCGTGTATGAAACGGTTGACACGAGTAAACCGACAACGCGTACAACGCACTGGTTATACGCTACACCCCAATCATGAACAAGGAGTTGTTGCAAGTGTTAAATCCCATACAAGTGGAAGATGGCGTCGTGCGCATTGATATGCATTCCTATCAACCTCAAGCAACAGGATTGAATAACAATGACGAGATTCAATTCATCATTAACAATCAAGATATTTTTACTCTACCTCATGAAAGTGTCCTTCAAATTGAGGGTACATTGATGAAAGCAGATGGCAGCACACCCACAACGTCTGCGTTGGAAAATCATGGTTTGGCTTTCCTGTTTTCTGAAGTACGTTATGTGATAAATGATATTGTCATAGATATGACTCGAAATGTGGGCATGACTAGTCTTACGAAATTATATGCATCCTATAGCGAGGAGGAAAGGATTGTGTCCCAACAGTAGCAATGACTGGCTAGTTCATACCGATGGCACTTTTACAGGCTTCCTACCCTTAAAATTACTCCTTGGCTTTGCCGAAGATCACAAGCGTATTATTTTAAACGCAAGACAACGTTTGTATCTGGTGAGAGACCGCAGTGATTATAATGCACTGAAAGGAGCCTCTGACCAAGTGATAGACTCAAAAATTCAACTGCTTCGATTACTATGGAAAGTGCCCCATGTGACACTATCGGATCGTAAAAAGCTAAGCATGTTAAATTTGGTGCAAAAAGATAAAGCCTTGCCTATCGCCTTTCGAAGTTGGTGTCAACATGAATACACCTTGCTACCTACCACAGACACACATAGTTGGAGTGTCAAATCGGCTCGCTCTACCGAGAGACCCCTCTATGTTATTATTGGTTTTCAAACCAATAGAAAATACCAACAAAGCAAAGATGTCACCTTGTTTGATCACATTCACTTGAGAAATATACGACTATTTTAAAATAATGTTTGCTTTCCCTATAAGGGGTTGGAACTCAATTTTTCAAAAAATAAGTTTGGTCCCCTTTATGACATGTTCGCTAAATTTCAATCGTCTTGTTAAGAAAAACAGAATTGACCTATGTTGTCGCCACTAGGGTTTAAAGCAAAAGCACCACTGATTGTATTCGACTGTTCGTATCTAGAAGAATCTATGAATATCACCACCATTGATTTAAGGGTAGATTTTGAAACACAAGAAAATGTCCCAGACCATACCAGTGCCTACTGTTTGATTATTCATACTAGACAAGTGAAATATCATCCTTTGTCCAAATATGTCACCAGCATGTAAGCCACCCGTGGTCGGGTGGAAAAAAAAAGATCATCATTCATAGGATTGATGATAAGCGTCTGCATGCACACTATCTGTTGCGCTCTGGCACTGTGCACATATACAACAACAACAAACATCATGTGTCCCTCAATAAGCAACAGCAGCAACAACAACGTGACAGACAAACCATGGAATTTAAAATGTGAATTTAATCGTCTCAAAACTTTTAAAACGTGGACAGTTCCCTTTATGGATTGTGGAGAATTGGCTGCGAGCGGATTTTATTACTTAAAACGTGGGGATGTGGTCAAGTGTACTTTTTGCAACATTGAAATTGGAAACTGGGAAATGGGGGATCGACCCTTTAGCGATCATCAGCGATGGAGTCCATCCTGCCCTTACCCCAATCGCTATGATGTGGGCAATATTCCATGGAGTTTGAATTACCCTGTTATTGTACCAGACCCTGCAAAGCTAGGAGATACCTGTGGACCGTATGTGCAAACTATTCATTTGAATGCTGTTCCAAATTAAGCAAACAAACTTTGCAATAAAAGTGTAAGTGATTTTTATGTTATGAATAAAACCTCAAAAATATTTAGCTGTTGTTCAATTCATTTGGATCTTTTATTTTTCCTAAAGTCCTTTGACTCTGCCATGTTAAACCATGACATGGGTTAGTTGTTGATTAGACATCAACAAAGTAACAAGTAAAAATAAAAGCATGATGCGTACACTCATTGTGGATTGTCAGGGGTTTAAAATTGCAGACAACAAATTTATATTTAAGGAAGTAGCTTTTATCGATTGTAGTACGTTTTTGGTGTCTAACCCTATTCATTTGGTGTTTAAACCTCCCTATGCTTTCGAGTTGCTTAGTGAAAAAGATAAAAAGCAGAGCCAATGGATTGAAAATCATTTGCAATTAGCATGGAAAAAGGGTGATATTTCTTACAAGTATCTTGACATCGTCATGAAAGCCCATTAGTCCGCGGCCAATGTCTTATTTGTTAAAGGGAGTGAAAAACGCCAGTGGCTTCAACCATTTTTACCCTCTCACTGTCAATGTATTGACCTTTTAGATCTGGGTTGTCCATCCCTACAAACGCTCATGGACACTTGTCCTTGCGACAATATTCAGAATAAAGCCTTAGCGCATGCATGGCAATTGTTTCATTGGCTCACCACTAGTGCATGTTGGGAGTTGTTCAATAAAATTAAAACTGAAAGTGTATCGTCCAATTATAGCAGTGAGACGTGTACACGTAAGGTGATAACATCAACGTTATAGACATGGACGCCACTACAATCAACAAGGCTATTGGAAAGTTCTTTGTATGCAAGAAAAAACTGATTAGCTTTACACAACATGAATTATTAGCACTACCTAAATCATTTCTTTTTTATGTTACTGCCTACGCTGTCAATGAAATTTGGGAAAAGGTGCATGCCGAGTGGACTAACGACCCTGTATTGAGTGAACTACAACCATGCAGTCATTTTTCCCATCACAAGCAATTAACCATGGCAAAAATACCTTCCATTCGACAGTGTGCCACATGCCAATTAATGAAATTATATCATGGTCATAAAACTCAGTGTAAAGACATTGTTTCATCATTCCATGGCTGTCATGCGCATAACAACCACCACCTACCTTGCTCGTCAGCAACCACCGATAAACAACAACAACAACAACAACAACTACAGCAAGAACAAGAAGAAGAACAACAAGAAGAAGAACAACAAGAAGAATAACAAAAAAGTGTTTTTCACCGATTGAAACCTCTTTGTCCCAGGTGTACTCGCCGTGGAATTATTGATAACATCATTAAAAACTTACCATTCGAAGCTCACTTACCTGCTTACAGCTTCTGCGGCCCTGGTATTCGTCTTCAAGATCGTTTGAGGAAAGAGGATATGGGAATTAATGCTTTGGATCATGCATGCCTTAATCACGATATAGCCTATGAAAACAGTGATCCCACACTAGGACGCATTGCCGACAAAGTCTTGTTAAGCATTGCCAAGCAACGATTAACAGCTTCAGATGCCAGTCTATCAGAACGAATGGCAGCATTTATGGTGATTGGTGCTATGAAGAGCAAATTACTTTTATCTAGATATGGACTTTAACATGATGAATTTATTTTAAAAAAATGTATAGTATCACTGTTATCAAGCCAAAAAATAGACAAGAGTCCATGTTGAGTTGTTTTTTTCATTATTATTCACTAATAGATTCATCAATATAATTATAAATAAAAATGTATAAAATGACATAAATGCCAAACAATAAAAAAGGGACAGCAATGCATCATTATAAAATATCAAATAAAAATTACTAATTGTAGTAAATCTATTTCTCAATCACAAACAATAAAAAAGGACAAAAGTCCATCATTTTAATTAATAGTTTCATCATTATTAAAAATTTGTATAAAAAATTATACACATTGTACTAAACCTATTTTAAATCACAAACAATCAAAAAGGACAAAAGTCCATCATTATTCATCAATAGTAACATCAATATAGTAATAATTAAAAATTGTATAAAAATTGCTATAAATGCTACTTTAAATCACAAACAATAAAAAAAAGGACAAGAGTCCATAATTATTATTATTATTCATAAAGTAAGTTGAAACATCATGTGCTTAAGCCTTGCTTGTTTTTAATCTTACACCGCCTCACGCACTGCAACCACAGGTAAACCAAAATCATGTTTTAAAAGTACGTGATACTGGCGTATGAAATCTTTATCTACTCTAGAACCATGTTTTTGTTAAACGCTTATTATTGAATAAAATAACATGTTATCAGAATTTGAAAATAAACAAGGTTTACTGCAAAACCATGTCTGCAGTAAAGGCAATGTGACGATAACTTTAAATTATTTATTTATTTATTTAGTAAATAGTGTATAACAGATTTCTTCTTAAAATATGTCTCTCTAACTTTTTATTTCTTACTTGTGGCTGAGGTGCATAAGAGAGTGCTAAATGAACAAGCGAGCCTTAAGTGAATAACGTTTCAACTTATAAAAAAAACTATTTATGTACATGAGAAGTAAAAAAAGGTTAACTATTTATAAACATGCATCATAGGCATGATTCTATTCACGTAGCCTAAGGCTAAAAAAATCTCCAATTAAGAGAACTTACAAAAACTAGCATTCACCTTTGCTCCTTATAGACATCATTGTATTGACATGACTTAAGGTTCAAAAAACAAACAAAAAAATCTACCATCAAGCAGAAGTTTAAAAAAAATATTATTATTATTATTATTTTCCATCATAAACGTCGAGCAACAATTAATAAACGTCAAACTGTTGAGCACCAAAAATAATTTTATTTTATTATAGTTATTAAAGAGTAGGGCATGAATAAACAAAAGTCACAGCTAGCGTATAATAATTATTCGTTTTCTATTTTTACAAAACGAACCACGCATCGATAATTTTTTCACCCTCATAGATTAAATAGACAGGGTAAATACTGGAATTGACATCTTCCATGACATTATCAGGTAGGTTATTAAGTCGTGTGGGAAGAAATGTCTCAAAGTCTTGACAAATGCAAAGAGCTCGTTCACCAAATTTGGTTTTTCATTTTTGAATTTTATGTATGCGAAAGGGTGTTTGCGTAGGCAATTCACTCTTTTTCTTGCGTGCAAAGCTGCAATCTTGACCAATGGCGTTCAAGGCGTCCATGGTTGTCTATAACCAAATAAAAGAGTGTTACTTTCTAACACTCTCGTCCTTATATTACAACAACAACAACAACAACAATAACTTTGTCTGAACATCAAAGTGTGTTGTTTTTTAAAGCCTGTGCGTTTTATGTCCTAAAGTTGTAGATAGTGTTGGATAAATTAACAAAAATATAATAATGTTTGTATCATTTTCAGTCAAAACATACATTTGGAAATTATATAATAGGAAATGTTTTATCAAAATTAAGTTTGAATCATTTTCAAGATCTCTTGGAGGTAAATGTATGTCTGTTGTCAATGGGAATTAGCATATCATCCCCTTGTTGAATGACTTGTATTCGTTTGCCCTGTTGTTGTGCAAATTCACACTGCATTCTGTTAAATAAATAATTAGTATCAACAGGTACTAGGAGCAAACATCTGAATGCTGTTGGTAGCCTATAAAAAGGCAAAGTTAACACGCTATGCATTCAATAACCATGTCTACATCCAACAAACCAAGAAAGAAACAAAATAAAAAGTACTACAAATTTAAACCAGTGTGTATGTGTTCATCAACGGAATACACGATAAAATAAAACAAACAAAAATAGCCAAATGTATTCTAAACGTCATGTATGCACCTGAAAGCCGAATGTAAACAAAAAGCCATAATCATGACATGTTGTTAGTTTCTAACAAATCTCATTCTATGAGGCGTATATTGATTGATAGCTAAGACAGAGTTAGCGAACTGCCTGTTGTCGATACGAAGTGTTTCTTTCCTCAGCAGGAAATTTATAAAAATGAAAACAAAACATTTGAGAGGTTATTGGGAAATAAACATTAAACAGTGGCTTTGTACATAATGTAAAACAAAAATCTGCAAAATAATCCTCGTCAGCTAATTTAACAATCACTTGATTCATGGTTAAACCGTACCATGCGTTATGAATCACTTGCGTGGATACATTATATTCAAAACCAAAATTTAGCATACAGGATTTACAATAGTGACGCTTGTCATCATATCCTGACACCACTGCCTCTTGTCGTCCAACAAAAGTGAGTGTACATCAAAAATAAATCATGACTTTTCGAGAGAATCCTAAACTGACTATGTGTCATGGCTGTGTGGGTCTGAAGGACATGTAAATAATCATCCACACAGAGTCGTTTAACCACATGCTGGCTAATCCCTTTGGCTCGCATAGATTCGCATCGATAGAAAGATACATTTTCAGAGCGAGACCTACAAACTCAGACATCATGGTGTCTGAACACTCATCTTTCATTAAACCAATTTCTTTTTTGTTCAGACGGGGGATATCAAACACGTTCTTCTCACTAAACGAGGACGAGTCAAACCATTTTGGGTTTCGTTTGATAACGACATACGGATCACAGTCACGGATATGGTAAATACAACTATCCGTGTCTGTATATAACAAGGAAATGGTACCAAATCGCTGCATTGCAAACTCATAATGGAATTTATACCTGTGCAATTTTGAAAAGTCTAAAATGACTTGGTCTAAATAGATAGGCTTATTCATGACCACTTTAGTTTTGGCAAGTTCAATAGTCAGCAGATCATGATCAATAATGTTTAAAGATTTGAAATTTGGTTTTGCAATATATTTTTGAGCTCCCCATTGTCCATGCCATGAGTTGACCAATTTAATGTCCCTATACTGCCGTACATTTTCCAAACTCTTGCCAGAGATACAATTATTCATCAGTTTAAAAAAGTTTATTTGAAATGGTTGAGTGGCACTTTGTCTGTGACTGGTATTTAAATCCATGTACGGTTTCAACCACGGTTTCTGACAAAAAGAAATACCTCTATGGATTTTTTTTCAGGGTTAAGCCCTGGGCTAAGCATTCTACCAGCATGTCAATATGCAACACATAGTGATTTTTGTCATATAAGGTACCCATCAATTTTTTATGATTGCCCTTACTCTCGGGCGGCACCATTTTCTCTATGCAAAAGGGGAAATCACCATGTTGCTGTCTGAGATCGGGGGGATAAGCTAAGTCAACGTCAAGAACATACCCTACGTCCTGTTGCTCGCTGGCGATATGCACATTAAAATCTTTAATTTCATCCTCAGACAGCCAGACAATGTTTCTGTACGGCAGTGGTCGACTCATAGCGTGACCGTATAAATTGTTTACATCGAAATACATTAGGTAGGATTCAGGTTCTTCGGGACAATAATCAGGCATGTAATGATTATTTGCCTAGGCATGTCGCTGATTGAGCGATACGAACCCCCACGAATCCCTTTTTCCATCGTCAGTACCATATCGGGATCCGTCAGTAAATCAAGCTCAATGTGGGTAAATTTGAGGGCGGCGTCCCAACTTAACCCTGGACTGGTATAGTAGTGGGCGGGGTCAAGGCCATAGATCGTGTGACATAGCTGACGATACGTTTCAAACACGTCTGTCAACAACAACACGTCTAATTTTAAGTAGTGCATAGCATACTTGTCCATGGTTTCTATGCCAAATACTAGCCAAACATACTGTGCGTGGGCATAGTCTTCTTCACTGATGATGCATTGAGTTAACAGAGAAAAGAATTGTTCTCTTGGCGGCAAAGACGTTTCTTTAAGCACCTCGTAACTTCCCACATAATCATAATGAAAAAGGCCTTTACGAACACACAATTTAAATTGATATGTATCCGTAAAGTGGGAATGGGTATGTTTCAACTCATCTTCGCTTAAGCCTTTCACGAGACTATCAAGCAAACTAGACATAAACTTGAATGAGTCGAGAAAGCGAATGCTCATGCTTCCTGTTCTCCATGAAAGTGAGGAAAAGCTCTCATGTTTCTTAGCCAAAATGCTGAATTTGCTGTTATCTACATGGGCAAATTGTTTTACAATGAAGTGAAGGTCATACCGGGAGAAACTGTGTAACAAGACAGGGAGGAAGCAGGTGTAGAGTACTTCAAATTGCATTCGCCATGGGCAGCACCTCTAAAATGCCCTGTCCTGTGACAGTGGTCTCTTACTTTTCTTTCTCCGCCTAAGATTGGCTTTTCACATATGAGGCAGGAGGTGGCTTGATCATATTCTCTTTGCTGTACATCATTCATTTGAATTGGTAGAGGGTTGTCCAAAATGTTTTCCACTTTGCCCGCTAAAGTCGCCATTTGATCAACAAACCACCGCGCACATTCCCACTTACATACTCACATTGGGAATTATCATAGTGACAGACAACATAATAGGCTACAGCAAAAGGCTCATGTTTCTGCACTGGATAGGTTGAGCTTGTATGGGGGCTTGGTTCACATCCCTGAATGGGAACGGTGAGGGCCTCAAAATCAGCGTAAACAGTAAATGGTACCATGTCTTGTTTTTTAATGGCCTTAAATTTTAAGACTGCGTCATTCCCTTCGGGTAGCACTAGCTTTACTGCCGTCTGCTCTTCACAGTCTTCCGTATGTCGTTTCAAAAGTTCATCAGTTCCAAAATACTGAAGGCAGCGCTCGCAAATGTGTTTTGCACACTTATAATTGGACATTTGACTGCTTACCAATCTACTCAAATTATTTACCCAACAATAATGGCATTTATCCCCATCAGACAGGAAAAGGAAGTGAATGTGATGTTGCTTTACCTGTTTGGTGGCATACAAGGGGCCAACAATATTGGATCCCTCAATGCCATACACCATCAAAGAGAAATTTGAATTATCTTTCTCAAATAAATGAATTTTATCTAGAGGCGTGGGAAATGAAAGACGCTCAAGATTGAGAGTTTGCTTTAAGTGGTTAAACACATCTTTGTACTTCCATGTGTGTCTTCACAGGGTTGCAGCCAGCTAACTATACTCCACAAAATGCAGTAATCGTCTTTATTGCGTATGTTGATCACTCCCTTTCTCGAAGCGATAAAGCTCGGTGTGGTAATATAGATACTTCCTGCATTTAATGGATTGTATTTACAAATATTAATTTGCAAATAGGCAATGCTATTGAGGGCCAAGCCACTGGGACCCTGTTGCAACTTATCAAATTTAGTGATAAGCACTTGAATAGCTTTCTCCTGATACCACGTTTCCAAATTATCGGCTATCAGTACTTTCTCCATTTTTGTACAAAGGTTGAAGGTGTGTTTCTCTTCAACATTATTTTTGATCAACGTAAATTCACATAGTAGTTCAAAATTTATTTTTAAAGCTTGATGTAATCATAAGCCTTGTTCACATTCACTCAAAAAAATGGGGAAACATGATTCTGCAAAATCTTTAGGGGACAGACAGTGATTCGCATTGTAAATTCGGCCAGAGCATACTCGCGTTTTGAAACATTTGGCCAAAGGCTGCCACACTAACACTTCACTCTCTGATATAGATATGATTATAAAATGGACTAATAAACGTGCAAACCTTACCTTAGAATATGTTAATCCAAAACCAGAAATTCCACACGGCCACGCTTATCGCTTTCACTGATTGGCGAACAACCACCCACACAGGCACACAATGGTGGTAGCAATTGGCCCCAGCAGGAAATGATCACCAACAAGGTTTCTGTTGTTTTTGTTTCCAACGATTTATCTGAAAAACAAACCAATAAAATCCGTTATTAGTCATGGTTATATACATTAAACATGTGCATCCATTCATTCATTCATTCATAAGAGTTGCTAAAAAAACAAAAAAAAGGTTTCAAGTGTGCACACATAGATAAGACACTCACTCGAAAATAACAAGGTCATTTACAAAGAAAAGAATAAATCTACATTCATAGCTCACCTTTTTTTAAATATCGCAAGCGTCACGGTAGTTAAAACCTGTTCACGCGATACATGTCTTAATTCTGATACAATAATAAATACACGTCATTAGTTTATAAATTTCCATGAAATAAATGGCATATATTTAACAACAACATCAATAAAAGTAATGGAAAAACATGTACTCACCATATAATGAATTATAATGCTTTCAGCAAATGTGCTCTTTGCCGCAACTGTCACTGTCACTGTCTCTCTCTCTCTCTCTCTCTCTGCTTTCAGACTTAATGACGTTTTTTTAATCTGCAACAAACAATATCCCCAAAAATACAATCAGTCACTAACTTACTTTTTACGCATACACAAAATAACAATAAAACCAATCATGTCATAATTAACAATAATGAACCTACCTTATTACAAGTATGGCGGCGGTTCACGTAATTTTTTACTAAGAGCTTAAGGTACTTTCATCCGTCGTCTTCAAAGGTGATCACTAGAATGATGACTCTCTCTTACTCTCAGACATATATGTCTCTTCAACAAGATGGAAAGTTAACACATTACTTTTTTTGTTCCTACGTGTATGATGTCGTGGAACGCACAAGTCAGACTGATTCACACAAGCTTTGCAAACTCTGCATGAGTGTGTATGAGCGTGGGAATGCAATGATCAGCTTTTCGACAGAGCTGTATGCCCATCATTGCAAGATCGAGTTACACGTCTGGGTCAGATAACAGCCACCTGCATGCGAACAACAGGCTGTTATCTCTCTGGCTGCGAGGCACGTACGATGATAAGACCCCTTGTCTTGTCTTGCTAGCCGTGGGCCAGTCTCAAAGCTTTCAATTCTCATTTCATCAAGCAGGTCCTCCCTCTGCGTGTGAGACCAGTCATGCCATGTCAAATAATAATAATAATAATAATAATAATAATGCATATGTGTTTTAACAACATCACAGCGCTTAACATAACGTGACTTCAAATCTGTTTTCTTACTTTTTCCCCGTTTTCCTCAACTATCTCGAAAAATGACGGAAACCATGATTTCAGCTTTTCAATACCTACATTCCCGTAAAGAGGACAACGACACAAATACATCAACATGCCCGTCATAAAAATCGCCTAATTCGTTTTCCAAATAACTCGAAAATTAGCAAAAACACCTTTTCCATAAAAAAACATGTTTCCAGATTTTTACCTATTCCATACCTATATCCCCGTAAAGAGAATGAAGTGACGAAAATTATATTATCACACACGTCATCATCACGTTTTCAGTTTTTCCAATATTAGGGAAAATCACAAAAACCCATTTTCCATAAAAAAACATGTTTCCAGCTTTTTACCTTTTCCATACCTACATCCCCGTAAAGAGGACAATGAGATGAAAAAATACTATCGCATACGTCATTATCACGTTTTCCGTTTTCGCAATATTAGGGAAAATCACAAAAACCCATTTTCCATCAAAAAACCATGTTTCCAGCCTTTTACCTTTTCCATACCTACATCCCCGTAAAGAGGACAACGAGACGAAAAAAAAGAATCCAAGCATGCCCTCCTAGCTTGACTCCTTCCATTCCAAGGTCGCAGGGGCTCACAACTTCCTAACTGGAAGTCATCCCACTACTGAAGGAGATTAGAGCATGCTAGTAACTCTAAGAATTACGTGTCTGCTAGGGTACGGGAGCACACAGTTTGCAAAGGAGATTAGAGCAGCTAGTAACTCTAAAAATTATGTGTCTGCTAGTGTACGGGGGGCACATAGTTTGCAAAGGAGATTAGAGCAGTTAGTAACTATAAGAATTATGTGTCTGCTAGAGTATGGGAGCATACAGTTTGCAAAGGAGATTAGAACATGCTAGTAACTCTACGAATTATGTGTCTGCTAGAGTACGGGAACACTTAGTTTGCAAAGGAGATTAGAGCAGCTAGTAACTCGAAGAATTACGAGCAAGTGTCTTCTAGAGTACTGGAGAACACAGTTTGCAAAGGAGATTAGAGCAGCTAGTAACTCGAATAATTATGTGTCTGCTAGAGAAAAAAAACTAAGGAGATCTCTTGAAAATAAGCATGAAGTTACTTACCTGATTCGGATCTGAAGATGAGATTTCTAGTTTGATGCATGTAACGATATCCGGAATAGAAGATTTCTCAATCTTAATATCAGTGTGATGGTCTGTATCGTCCTGGAAAGAAATGACTTGTTTCATATATATGTTCCTTGCGTAGGTGGAATTATAACTTGCAGATGGCTTGTAAACTTGCACTGAAGGAATCAAGGAATGAAATAACATACTGAAGGTAATTCAACCCCGCATTCATAGTTTTATTCGTCCATAGCTACATTGCAAGAAAACCTAACAGTATAGTGCTCTTTTCGGCAAAAAGCATTTCAGTTAGAATACACTCGCAAAACGTGAACCTAGCATATTGTAACTAGCATTGAGTGTGTGTGTTGCGACTTTGCAACGTAGCTACAGTTACTTAGAGTTAGCATATAACGTTACTAAGGTCAAGCAACGTTGATAAATTTTGGGTTTAGATATCTCGTACCAAGCGTTCATTCTTAAATCAATTTTGATCTCATGGATACCAAACAGAGGGAGTAATTTAACGTGAACGATAAACAAATAGGGGTTTATTTGTAAGTACAGTGGCAGCTACTTGAAGTCTCATTTCATATAAATTCACTTGTAATACATAATACATGAGTCATTCAAGATGATTACGCAATGTGTTAATACATAGAGAACTGAATAAGAATATTTCATAGACAACAGCTTAAGAGCACTTCTGAGCGAAAATGCTGCCCGTGGTCTAATAACATGCTGAGATACACTGCCATAGGCCATCTCTGAGGAGTTTTCCGCGGAGACTTCGTGCCAGACCAAACCAAGACACATCTCTCTTTCTCCTTCGTTCAACCCTCTTAGAAAATTGAAGAACCCCTAACTATCAAATATGTGTGCAACATTGGAGGCTATGATGAAGATACTGACAGTCACAGATAGCAGTGGAGGCTGTCTTCGAGGGTGGACCATCAATATATTCACAGCCATGGCTAACTGCAGAGGGAGGCATCAAGGTGGGAGAAGGACCAACATCATATTGACAGGGCAAGCAGTGAAGATCGCCCACAGACTCATGTGAGTGTTCGCACACTTCTGTTATCCTAATTTAATCATTACAATAGAAATTCTACGCGCTCTAGAACACACATATCTCACGTGCCAGTGTAGGATTTGACAGGGGGTTTCATTTTCAGGGAATAGTATAGATCGCGATACAATTCCGTATAAAATTCCCCTAAAAACAAAATGGCGACGTTGAAGACATCTTCGACGACGTCACGAAAGACACTAGATATTTTTCTAGGAAGCTTACGGGAAACTCCAGGGGAATCGGGGGTTTAGGGTGGTAGAAATATAAACAGAAATAGACATTTACAATAACCCTTCGAATCGCGATACATGTAGAATTTTTTGCAATTACCTAATATTTACAACATATGTATTCCTATCTTTACTTGAACTATATAGGATACTAGCTGAAGTACCCGTGCTTCGCTACGCGTCATAAATAAATGAAAATGTGAAGGTGACAGTTAAAACAGGGAATAGGTGAGATGCTGCGCAGAGGGAGATTAAGGATGGAACATTTTGTCCAACTACACCACTCGGCGTTGACCTTGTTTTATAGCACAAATTTAGGTTTTACTCGCTAACCGTTGGAGATACCTTTCGGATAGAAAATGTAATTTTAAACCTCGTATATGCCATCAAAAGTCTGCAATTTCTTAGCGTTCTCTTTCTATTTGAAATGGAAATATGAAAGTTTGAAACCAAAGGGTGTAGTGACGTCACTAAAATGGTCGCCATCTTTAAATAGTGCAAAGTATTCAAATCAAAAGTAATCTATATGTTAACCAGGTAAATCAGCTACTTCCATGTAAAATTCATGTAAATCGGACCAGTGGTACTTGCGTGATTGAGTAATACACAGACACACACCATCTCATTTTTAGCCTCGCTTCGCTCGCGTCATAGTGGTGTCGTATTGTTATTCAATGAAATGCAGGTTTAACCCCGTTAACACCCCTTTAGAACCTGAATATCGAAAAATCCCTCCTTAGTAGACGTTTTCGACACACAACAAACATATCCCCAAAATATAATTCTTCTAACTTTAATAGTTTTGGTTGGTCGATGAGAGTGAACATACAAAAATCCTTCCTTAGTGGACGTTTTTATTCCATAATTTCACCCCTCCCCATAGGCCCCTTAAATTGCATTTATGAAAAAACGGTCGAACATCTATTTTTTATTTATTTATTTATTTATTTTTAAGCTGATTGATTTCCCCAGAGTTTCAAACTCCTCGCCTATGTCGTTTAAGAGATACACGCTCCGTTAGGAATCTTTCAACCCCCCACTTTTCATCCCCTTCACCTCATAATTTACACTACATCGAAAAACCATTAGACATGTGTCAGCTTATTTTTAATGATTAGTATATATGCCAAGTATCACATCCCCAAATGAAACCACTCGTGAGATATTGTTATTCAATGAAATGCACGTTTAAACCCTTAACACCACTTTAGAACCAGAATATCCAAAACTCTTTCCTTAGTGGACGTTTTCGACATACAACGAACATATCCCCAAAATTTCATGTTTCTAACTTCAATAATTTTGGCTGGGCGATGATGAGTGAGTGAGACAGTCAGGACATTTTCTTTCATTTATTTTTGATAATTTCACCCCTCTCCATGAACCCCTTAAATTGGATTTGTGAAACAAACGGTCGAACACCTATTTACTTATTTAAAGCTGTTTTCCCCCTGAGTTTGATGAGTGAGTAAGTGAGTCAATCAGTTAGGACACTTTCTTTCCTGTTCTTTTCCCCCCAGAATTTCACCCCTCTCCAAGGCCCCTTAAATTTGATTTATGAAAAAACGTCGAACACCCATTTATTTGTATTTTAAGCTGTTTTTTCCCGCCGAATTTCAATCTTCTCGCCTGTGTCGTTTCAGAGATACACGCTCCGTTTTGAATCCCTCAACCCCCAATTTTCATCCCTTTCACCTCATAATACACCATATCGATAAACCCTTAGATATATGTCTGATTATTTTTAATGATTAGTTTATATACCGAATATCACATCCCCAAAGAAACAACTCATGAGATATCGTTATTCAATGAAATGCACGCTTACCCCCTTAACATCTCTTTAAAACCCGAATAAACAAAAAACATTCCTTAGTTGACGTTTTCGACATACAGCGAACATATTTCCAAAATTTAATTTTTCGAACTTTTATAGTTTTCGCTGGGCGTGATGAGTGAGTGAGTCAGACAGGACATTTTCTTTCAATTATTTTTACCAGAATTTCACCCCTCCCCATGGGCCCCTTAAATTAATTTATGAAAAAAACGGTCGAACACCGATTTACTTATTTATTTAGCTGATTTTTTTGCTGAGTTTCAAATTTCTCGCCTATGTCGATTAAGAGATAGGCCTACACACTCCGTTAGGAATCCTTCAACCCCCACTATTCACCCCTTTCACCTCATAATAATACCCCACATCGAAAAACCCTTAGACAAATGTCTGCTTATTTTTAATGATTAGTTTATATGCCGAGTATCACATCCACAAATGAAACCACTCGTGAGATATTGTTATTCAATGAAATGCAGGTTTAAGCCCCTAAAGACCCCTTTAGAGCCTGAATATCCAAAAATCCTCCCTTAGTGTACGGTTTTGACATACAACGAACATATCCCCAAAATGCCATGTTTCCAACTTCAATATTTTTGGCTGGGCGATGATGAGTGAGTGAATGAGTCAGGACATTTTCTTTCATTTGTTTTTCTTCAGAATTTCACCCCTCCCGATGAACCCCTTCAATTTGATTGATAAAAAAACTGTCGAATAGCTATTTACTTACTTACTTACTTACTTTAAAGCAGTTTTTCCCCCTGAGTTTGATGAGTGAGTCAGTCAGTCAAACAGGACACTTACTTTCCTGTTCCCCACCTCCCCCACAATTTCACCCCTCCCCATGGGTCCCTTAAATTGGATTTATGAAAAAACGGTCAAACACATATATACTTATTTTTTATGCTGATTTTTTTCCGCTGAGTTTCAAACTCCTCGCCTATGTCGTTTAATAGATACACGCTACGTTTGGAATCTTTCAATCCCTACTTTTCACCCCTTTCACCTCATAATATACACCACATCGAAAAACCCTCAGAAACGTGTCTTCTTACATTTTAATGATGAGTTTATATGCCGTGTATCACATCCCCCAATGAAACCAATCGGGAGTTATTGTTATTCAATGAAATGCAGGTTTAACCCCCTTAAGACCCCTTTAGAACCTGAATATCCAAAAATCCTCCCTTAGTAGGCGGTTTTGACATACAATGAACATATCCCCAAACTGTCATGTTTCTAACTTCAATAATTGTGGCTGGGCGATGATGAGGAGTGAGTGATAGAGTGAGTGTGTCGGGACATTTCCTTTCAATTTTCTTTTTTCAAAATTTCACCCCTCCCCATGAACCCCTTAAATTTGATTTATGAAAAAAACCTGTCGAACAGCTATTTACTTACTTTAAAGAGTTTTCTCCCCGGAGTTTGATGAGTGAGTCAATCAGTCAGTCAGTTAGGACACTTTTTTTCCTGTCCCCCCCCCCCCCAGAAAGTCACCCCTCCCCATGGGCTCCTTAAATTGGATTTATGAATAAACGGTCAAACACATATTTACTTATTTTTTATGCTGATTTTTTTCCGCTGAGATTCAAACTCCTCGCCTATGTCGTTTAAGAGATACACGCTCCGTTAGGAATCTTTCAATCCCCACTTTTCACCCCTTTCACCTCATAATATACGCCACATCGAAAAACCATCAGACTCATGTCTTCTTATTTTTAATGTTGAGTTTATGTGCCGAGTATCACATCCCCCAATGAAACCAATCGGGAGATATTGCTATTCAATGAAATGGAGGTCTACCCCCTTAACACCCCTTTAGAACCTGAATATACAAGAATCCTCTCTTAGTGGGCATTTGCGGCCCTTGAGGAAGCTGCATACCAAATTTCATTTCAATCCGTTCGGTGGTTTCTGAGATTTCGTGATGAATGAATGAGTGAGTGAGTGAGTGAGTGGTATTTGACAAATATATAGTAGAAGATAGTGTCAAGTCTTTGTTATGCTAAACTCGGTTGACAGTGCTGTCTGAGTAGGTGAGTAACTAATGGGATTTCAAGTGAAGATCCTCATTTTCTATACCGGTAGTGCAGAGCGCAACTGGCATCCAGACGGCCGTGTCTGGACTTGAGCTATGTTGCCATGGAAAGTATCTGCCTTGCCATTCCTTCATGAGTATATTTTATGATTTGATTAGCCTGTGCTTAAGTGCAAAAGGGCCGAAATCAGAAGAATGATAAAGACTATCGAAAATTCATGTAGCCAGCGGTTCCTTCTGGGTCCTAAACTATGTGTATGCAAAATTTGGTTGAGATTGGTGTAACGGTGTAGATTTGTATACGGAACAGACCCACATACATACCCACATACATACAGACTTTCACTTTTATATATAAGATCTGGTAAAGATCCTGCCTGATACATATATCATGTCCAAGTATTACTGTAAATTGCAATAATATGCATGTGTATCGGGATCTTTACCAGACATCCTTTATGGTAAAGACGGGCGTACAAATTATATAAGTATAAGCTAAAATACCAAAATGTCGATGTGTATCGCCATCTATACCAGACATCATATATAGGCCAAGTATAGATGGGGATACATCATATACATAAAAGTGAAAGTCTGTATGTACGTATATATGTATGTGATTATGTGGATTTGTTCTCTAATCAAATCTACACCGTTCCACCGCTTCTCAACCAAATTTACATGCACATAGTTCAGGACCCAGAAGAAACCTCTGGCTACATGAATTTTGGGTAGTCTTTCCTCTTCTGATTTCGGCCTTTTGGCACTCGAGAAAAGGCTAATGGTGTCAGAATATAAACTAATGAGGGAATGGCAAGGCCGGTCGTTTCCATGGCAACAGTAGCTCAAGACGTGACCGCCAAGTTTCCATCTATCTCTGTAAGATGCCATGCCACTCCACTTTCTCCACGGCAAGAGTAGCTCAAGACGTGACCGCCAGTTTTCCATCTCGCTCTGTAAGAGGCCATAGCACTCCATTTTCCAAACGGCAACAGTAGCTCAAGACGTGACCACCAGGTTTCCATCTATCTCCGTAAGTGGCCATGGTACTCCATTATCTATCCAAACCACAATAAGAACATTAATAATCTGATCACCTTAAAAATTGAAATACGTATTTTTTGAATGTTATTAACAGGTGTCGTTGTAGGGAATTGAAATTAATCATCTATCTATATATATAAAAATGAAGCGCTGTTCGTTAGTCTCGCTAAAACTCGACAACGGCTGGACCGATTTGGCTAATTTTGGTCTTGAATTATTTGTGGAAGTCCAGAGAAGGATTAAAAGATGAATAAATATGAAAGTTGTAGCGCACGAGTTGATTCAACAAATGAGTGACGGCACGCGAATCGCTTAAACAATGTCCCGTATGCGTTCATATACCATTCATCGGATTGCGATCGAATTTGATGAGTTGTTGTGCACAGTCCAGGAAAAGTTATAGGTGTAGTAAATCGAATTTAAAATAGATGGCGCGAGTAGCTCCAACAAAATGGCGTGCGTTAGTTTCAAGAAAGTCCCACATGCGTTCATACACCATTCATCACATTGCGATAAACTTGGGCAGAATGTTCTGTACACTCCAGGTAAGGTTTCTGGCTTAGTAAATCCACTTAACAATACGTAGTGCACGAGTAGATTCAACAAATGAGCGACGACGTGCGAAGCGTTTCAAAAAAGTCCTGTATGCGTTCACATACCATTCGTCCGATAGCGAAGAAACTTGGGTGAGAGGTTATGTACACTCCAGGCAAGGTTCCTGGCTTAGTAAATCCATGTTATAATAGGTAGCGCACGAGTAGATTCAACAAATGAGTTACGACTCGCGAAGCGTTTCGCTGAAGTCCCGTATGCGTTCATATAGTATTCGTCAGATAGCGATGAAACTTGGGTGAGATGTTGTGTACACATCAGGGAAGGTTTCTGGTTTAGTAAATCCACTTAACAAAAGGCAGGGAACGAGTAGATTCAACAAATGAGCGACGAAGCGCGAAGCGTTTCAACAAAGTCCCGTATGCGTTCATATACCATTCATCTGATAGCGATGAAACTTGGGTGAGATGTTGTGTACACTACAGGGAAGGTTTCTGGTTTAGTAAATCCACTTAACAATAGGCAGGGCACGAGTAGATTCAACAAATGAGCGACGACGGGCGAAGCGTGTCAACAAAGTCCTGTATGCGTTTACATACCATTCGTCCGATAGCGATGAAACTTGGGAGAGACGTTGTGTACACTTCAGGCAAGGTTTCTGGCTTAGTAAATCCACTTTACGACTGGTAGGGCACGAGTAGATTCCACAAATGAGCGACGACGCGCAAAGCGTTTCAACAAAGTCCCGTATGCGTTCATATACCATTCGTCCGATAGCGACTAAACTTGGGTGAGGTGTCGTGTATTCTTCAGGGAAGGTTTCTGGCTTAGTAAATTCACTTAACAGCAGGTAGCACACGAGTAGATTCAACAAATGAGCGAAGACGCACGAAGCGTTTCAACAAACTCCCGAATGCGTTCATATACTATTGGTCTGATAGCGTAGAAACTTGGGTGAGATATTGTGTATACTTCGGGGAAGGTTTCTGGGTTAGTAAATGCACTTTACAATATGTATTGGACAAGTAGATTAAACAAATGAGGGACGACGCGCGAAGTGTTTCAACATAGACCCGTATTCGTTCATATACCATTCGTCCAATAGCGACTAAACTTGGATGAGCTTTTGTGTACACTCCAGGGAAAGTTTCAGGCTTAGAAAGTCTATTTTACAATAGGTAGCGCACAAGTAGATTCAACAAATGAGCGAAGACGCGCGAAGCGTTTCAACAAAGTTCCGTATGCGTTCGTATACCTTTCGCCCGATAGCGATGAAACTTGGGTGAGATGTTGTGTACACTTCAGGGAAGGTTTCTGGCTTAGTAGATCCACTTTACAATACGTATCGCACAAGTAGATTCAACAAATGATCGACAGCACGCGAATCGCTTAAACAAAGTCCCGTAGCGTTCAAATACCAATCATCCGATTGCTATGAATGTTTGGTTGAATTGTTGTGCACACTCCAGGAAATGTTTCTGACTTAGTAAATCCATTTTACAATAGGTAGCGCACGAGTAGATTCAACAAATAAGTAACGGCGCGCGTATCTTTAAAAAAAATCTTATGCGTTCATATACCAATCATGTGATTGCAATGAAATTTAGAGAAATGTTGTTTTAACCAAGTCCCGTATGCGGTCATATACCATTCATCCGATTGTGATAAAAATTTGGTGAGTTGAGTACAGTCCTGCGAAGGTGCATGAATTAGTAAATCCGTTCTTCAAAGGGTGGCGCACAAGAAGATTCAACAAATGCGTGAAGGCGCGTGAATCGTTTAAACAAAATATGCCATTCAACCGATTGCGATGAAACGTTCATGAGTTGTTGTGTACACGCCAGGGAAGTTTTTCGACTTAGTAAATCCATTTTACAATAGGTAGCGTTCGAGTATATTCAACAAAAGGGTGACGGCGCTCGAATCGTTTCAACAAAGTCCCGTATGCGATCATATACCATTCATGTAACTCCGATGAAACTTTGGTGAGTTGTTGAGCACGCTCACATGATTTCCCTTGATAGTAAATCAATTTTACAATAGTTTAGAGGTGGTTAACGGACAATTAATATTTGGAATCCAAAAGCACTTCAACAAACAAAGTTACAACGCCAACACTTTCTTTGATTGGCATTGCAACGCATGCCGGGTACAGCTAGTATATATATAAAAAGGAATGTCTGTTTGTTCATATTTTATGCGTTCGTAAACCATTCATCTGATTGCGATCATATTTTGGTGAGTTGTTGTACACACTTCCGGGAGATTTATAGGCATAGTTAATCCATTTAAAAATAGATAGCGCGCGAGTTCTTTAAACAAATGCGTAATGGCGATGCGTTCATATGCAATTCATCCGATTGCTATCAAATTTTGGTGAGTTGTTGTGAACAGTCCCGGAAAAGTTAAATGTGTAGTAAATCCAATTTAGAATAGATGGCGCGCGAGTAGCTTCAATAAAGTGGCGTGCGTTTGTTTCAAGAAAGTCCCGCATGCGTTCATATACCATTCATCCCATTGCGCTGAAACTTGGGTGAGATGTTATGAACACTTCAGGTAAGGTTTCTGGCATAGTAAGACCACTAAACAATAGGTAGCGCACGAGTAGATTCAACAAATGAGCGACGACGGGCGAAGGGTTTCAAAAAAGTCCCGTATGCGTTCATATACTATTCGTTTGATAGCGATGAAACTTGGGTGAGATGCTGTGTACACTTCAGGGAAGGGTTCTTGGTTAGTAAATCCACTTTACAATAGGTATTGCACAAGTAGATTAAACAAATGAGCGACGAGGCGTGAAGTGTTTCAACATAGCCCCGTATGCGTTCATATACCATTCGTCCGATAGCGACTAAACTTGGGTGAGTTGTTGTGTACACTTCGGAGAAGGTTTCTGGCTTAGTAAATCCACTTAACAATAGGTAGCGCACGAGTAGGTTCAACAAATGACCGACGACGGGCGAAGTGATTCAACAAAGTCCTGTATGCGTTCACATACCATGCGTCCAATAGCGATGAAACTTGGGTGAGATGTTGTGTACACTTCAGGGAAGATTTATGGCTTAGTACATCCACATTACAATAGGTATCGCACAAGTAGATTCAACAAATGATCGACGGCACGCGAATCGCTTAAACAAAGTCCCGTAGCGTTCAAATACCATTCATCCGATTGCCATTAATCTTTGGTTGATATGTTGTGCAGACTCCAGGAAAGGTTTCTGATGTAGTAAATCCATTTTACAATAGGTAGCGCACGAGTAGATTCAACAAATGAGTAACGGCGCGCGTATCGTTAAAAAAAATCGTATGCGTTCATATACCATTCATGCGATTGCAATCAAATTTACAGAAATGTTGTTTCCACTCCCCCCAAAGATTCCTGATTTAGTAAATCCATTTTACATTTCGTAGCGCACGAGTAGATTCAACTAAAGAGCGACAGCGCGTGAATCGTTTCAACCAAGTCTCGTATGCGTTCATATACCATTCATCCGATTGTGATAAAACGTTGGTGAGTTGAGTACAGTCCTGCGTAGGTGTATGAATTAGTAAATCCGTTTTTATGTGACTGGGGCACAAGAAGTTTTAACAAATGAGTGAAGGCGCGTGAATCGTGTAAACAAAATCCCGTATGCGTTCATATGCCATTCATCCGATTGCGATGAAACGCTCATGAGTTGTTGTGTACACGCTTGGGAAGGTTTTCGACTTAGTAAATCAATTTTACAATAGGTAGCGTATGAGTATATTCAACAAATGGGTAACGGCGCTCGAGTCGTTTCAACAAAGTCCCGTATCCGTTCATATACCATTCATTTCATTGCGATGAAACTTTGGTGAGTTGTTGAGCACGCTCCCATGATTTTTGTTGAGATAGTAAATCAAATTTACAATAGTGTAGAGGTGGTTAACGGAAATTATAAGGTGCGTTCAAAAAGTAACGAGCCGGAGGCTGAAATGCGCAATCCGGTGACGAAATCGGCTAATTGTGGCGTGGTTCCGACCTGAGCTTGGAAGGTCACAGTCCGTCACTAGAGGGCATGCGTGCACGTCACGTGACGTTACAAAGCGAGCAGCAGCATGAATCAATCGTCCAACGCTGCCAGTCGCATTGCAAACAGTGACATGGAGGCGTCAACCAAGGAGCAAAGAGGTGTTGCTCGGTTTCTGACTGTGGCAGGAGTAGGGGGAATGGACATTCATCGCCGAATGTCACAAGTGTACGGCGAACACTGCATGTCCCTTGCAAGGGTCAAAACGTGGCAAAAGCGCTTCAGGAATGGACGGGTGTCGTTAGCCGATGATGCCCGGACTGGGGCATCCCCCTGCATTACCGATGACAACATCCAGCTGGTTGATGCACTCATTTCACAGGACCGCCGAGTGACAGTGAACGCCATAGTCACCGTGGTCGCTCCACGACAATGCACGACCTCATACGGCCAACACAGTCGAGGCACTCTTACAGAAATTCAAATGGAAGGTTCTCGGTCACCCTCCAAACAGTCCAGACCTCTCTCTCTGTGATTAGGCCATGATTGGTCCCCTGAAAAGGGCTCTGCGGGGCCAACGATTCACCTCGGACGTCGACGTCCAGCTGTACCTGCGGAACTAGTTCACATCGAAGCCCAGAGAATATTATGAGACAGCCATTTACCGCCTCGTGTCACCGAAGGACAAGTGCCTCAACAGACAAGGCCAATACTTCTAACATACAGGTACCGGTTTCTGTAATTATGCCTCCGGCTCGTTACTTTTTGAACGCACCTTATAAATAAATATTGGGAATCCAAAGCACTTCAACAAACAAAGTTACAACGCCAACACTTCCTTGATTGGCATTGCAACGCATGCCGGGTACAGCCAGTATATTATATATTAGCGTATGGCAAGGAAATTATATATACAATATATACACAATAACTAAAAACATTGATTCACTTCAGGCATTAGTTTTATCCCATTATAGTTGAATGTCCAACTTTTGAACCCACTGCAGTTCCTCAGCTGTTAGTGATAGAAAATCTTCCAATCTACGTGGATAAGCCCGTAGTTGACACTCGCTTAAAATGTGGGGAATGGTCTGGCGAGGGGCTCCACAATCACATTCTGGAGACGGAGACTTATAGAGAGAATCCCTGCACCTTCCATGACCTGTCCTGATCCTGTTCAGTCTGGACCAAGTTGCACGCGGTAGTTGGAATCGGTTAGCAATTTTTTCCCCTCTGAAGATGTTATGTAGGGGCAAGTCAGTGGAGTTATTCCAGCGGCCTTTCCATTCCCCCAAAGCATCAAAGTTGGTAGATGTCTTCGGAGCAGCATCACAAAGAGCTGGATGTCGTGATTTCAATCTTTCGAGACTAAGAGATGGTATGTCGCCTAGAACAGAAGAGCAATGGATCTTCGTAAGTCAGGTGGCATTATACCAGGTAACAGTGGGAGCCAGTGGACTGGAGTTGGTCTGATGGTGCCAGATATAAGACGCATGCTGGTATTCAATTTTTGGTCAATATGCTTCGTATATGGGCTATTAAGCCACACTGGAGCACAATAGTCGGCAGGAGAGAAAACCAGTGCTAAGGTTGAAGAGCGCAGGATGTTCGTAGCAGATCCCCAAGTAGTACCAGTTAACTTCTGAATAATATTGTTTCGGGTTTTCAGTTTCTTCGACAAGTTGAAAAGAGGTTGATTGAAGGATAAAGTCCGATACAAGGTAACAGCAAGATATTTCGGAAACCTATTGTGATTAAGTACTTTATTGGAAAAAGTAATATTTAGTTTGAAGTTAGCAAGCCGGTTACTCAAATGGAAGCAAGAGACCTCCGTCTTAGCTGTTCTGGGTCTGAGTCTCCAGTTCCTGTAATATTCTGTCAGGGTGGATAAGTCCGTAATCAAAATGTCTTCAGTTTTCTCAATGATCTTGTGTTGTAATTTGTGCGGGATTGAAAATCATAAGTATATCTTACTCCACAATGATGACTTAACCTTCCCATCATTGAATAATTAAAATATTATTTCCTATCACGAAGGTAGTTGCTTCATTTGAAAAACAAGATGTTCAGCAAAGAAAATATAGCCTACTTCCTCCTAAATGTATGGGTATACTTATAGCAGTTTGTCCTCACCCCTAAAGCAGTCACCTCCACCACCATGTATTGTTGTTTTCTTTTAAATTGATAATTAGCCAGTGACTAAATCAATATTATGTACTAAATGATGATTTAATATCAAAACTACTAACATTCTCTAATGCATTCACGTCCGTTAATCTCGATATTAAGCCCCCAAACTTAAGAATCCTTCGCTTTAGAAAACTTCCTTTCAAATACGCGGCGATCACAGTAGGTTGGTGCTGCAACCTGGCAGTGAATATATAATACTAGCTGTACCCGGCATGCGTTGCAATGCCAATCAAAGAAAGTGTTTGGGTTTAGACTTTGTTACCTGCAGTGCTTTTGGATTCCCAATATTTTCTTCCTTTTTAGTTAACCTCCTCTAAACTATTATAAAAAATAATTAAATATCTCAGAAACATTCACGGGAGCGTGATCAACAACTCACGAAAGTTACATCGCAATGAAATGAATGGTATATGACGCGTACGGGACTGCTGAAACGATTAGAGCGCCGTCACCCATTTGTTGAATATAATCGTACGCTACCTATTGTAAAATGGATTTACTAACTCGAAAACCTTTCCTGGCGTGTACACAACATCTCATCAAAGTTTCATCACAATCGGATGAATGGCATATGGACGCATACGGGATTTTGTTTAAACGATTCACGCCGTCACTCATTTGTTGAATCTTCTTGTGCGGCACCCATTGAGAAACGGACTTACTAATTCATGAACCTACGCAGGACTGTACTCAGTTCTCCAAAGTTTTATCACACTCGGATGAATGGTATATGATCGCATACGGGACTTGATTGAAACGATTCACGCATTGTCGCGTTAAATCTACCCGTTTGCTACCAATTGTAAAATGAATTTACTAAATCAGAAACCTTCGCGGGAGTGGAAACAACATTTCACCAAATTTCATTGCAATCGCATGAATGGCATATGAACGCCTACGGCATTTCATTTAAACGATACTCATGCCGTTACCCATTTGTTGAATCTACTCGTGCGCTACCTATTGTAAAATGGATTTACTGAGTCAGAAAACTTTCCTCGGGTGTACCACAACAATTCACTAAAGTTTCATCGCAATCGGATGAATGGCATATGACCGCATACGGGACTTTGACTTTGATAAAACGATTCACGTGCCATCGCTCATTTGTTAAATCTACTCGTGCGCTACCTATTGTAAAGTGGATTTACTAAGCCAGAAACCTTCCCGGAAGAGTACACAACATCACACCGAAGTTTCATCGCTATCGGACAAATGGTATATGAACGCATACAGGACTTTGTTGAAACGCTTCGCGCATCTTCGCTCATTTGTTGAATCTACTCGTGCGCTGCCTATTGTAAAAAGGATTTACTAAGCCTGAAACCTTCCCTGGAGTATGGTATATGAATCCGTTCGTGCGCTACCTATTGTAACATGGATTTACTAAGCTAGAAATCTTCCCTGAAGTGTGCACAACATCTCACCCACGTTTCATAGCTATCGGACAAATGGTATGTGAACGCATACTGGTCTTTGTTGAAACGCTACGCCCGTCGTCACCCATTTGTTGAATCTATTTAATTCATTCATTTATTTGCAATTGGGGGGTGTGTCCCCCGGTGGCAGATTGTGTATACATAACAAATACATAATTATACAAAACACTTCAATAACAATTAACAATGAAACGGCAGTATTTACACAAATAGTCAGTCTTTTCTAAAACACACCAATATGTTTGGGAAAAGGCTCTAAGACTGCGGCAGGTAGAGAGTTCCAGTTATCAATGGCCCGGTTAACGGAAGAATATTTACCATAATTTGTACGCTGTGGTCGGCCCTTAACTTTGAAAGGATGATCACTCCTGCTCATGTAAGTGGGCTTTCCCATACGTTTGCCAAGCTCACCCCATGCTGGTTGATTTGTATACGTGTTGTACATAGCGCAGAGTCTAGATTTCATCTACCTAGCCTCCAGTGATTCCCACCCAAGTTTATTTAACATACGGCTCACACTGCTCCTGGGATTAAAGTCACTGAGCACAAATCTAGCGGCCTTTCTTTGTTCCATTTCCAACTCATTGATGAGCCCTACTTGATATGGATCCCAAACCGCCGAGGCGTATTCCAGAATAGGCCTTACAAGTGACAAATATCTTAATTCTTTAGCAGAGGTACTACTTCCTTTTAATACCCTCATTACAAAGCGCAGGGATTTGTAAGCTTTAGAAACTACACATCCTACATGACTACTCCATTTCATATCATTCCTTACGTGAACGCCCAAATATTTGCAAGAATCTTCTTCTACAAGTATTTCCGAGCCAATATTATATTCAAAATCTTGCCTTCGCTCTTTCCCTATTTTTATGAGACTACATTTTCTTGTGTTTAATTTCATTTTATTTTCAGTCGCCCACTTATAGACCAGGTTCAGGTCGTCTTGTAGTACTGTGTTGTCTTGCGAGTCATGTATATTTCGATATATTACACAATCATCCGGAAGCAAACGACAATCACTACGAATTCCATTTGGTAAGTCATTTATAAACGCCAAAAATAACAAAGTTCCGATTACGCTGCCCTGAGGGATACCCGACGTTACGGTAATTTCATCCGAGAATAGGCCTTCGACTTTTACTTTCTGGGAACGACCCGTCAAAAATTCTTGGATCCATAAAATTACACTTCTATCAATCTTCCTCGAAGCTAATTTATGGAGTAGCATGTCGTGTGGTACGACATCAAATGCCTTCGCAAAGTCTATAACTACGACGTCGACTGAAACTCCATTGTCTAACGATTCGCTAATATCTTGAAAAAGTGATAGCATCTGACTCTCGCATGAGTAACCTTTCCGAAATCCATGTTGCCTATCATTAAACCTTGATAATCCTTCCCACTGCTCCCTCAAGTAGTCGCAAATCAAATGCACCATCTGTTTACAAACGATGGACGTAAGTCTAACCGGCCTGTAGTTGCCCAATTCAAGTCTGCTCCCTCCCTTAAATATTGGGACAACCGTAGCCCTTTTCCAGTCATCTGGGATTTGCGCGTTGTTTATGGACACATTAAACATCACCTCCAAGTATCGTGTCACGGCCCCACCTCCTAGTAATTCACTAACAATATTATCAGGACCCTTCGATATAGTGTAACATAATTTTTGTATTAGCTTTACAATTGCTAACTGGTTTATTTGGAAAAGGGGAGCCCCTGATTCGTCGTTAAGGTCCAACACACAGCTATTGGATTTATTGAACACACTACCGTAAAAGACATTTAGTTCATTAGCAATGGCCTGTTTCTCAGTAATTAATTTACCGTCACCGGATATTATCATAGACAAATTATTTGAATTTCCCTTTCTTCTCCTAACATAACTGTATTTTTTTTTTCCACCCATCGCCTCCCGAACCAAGTAAACCTTGCATATAGTTGTCATGAGCAGCCCTCTTTTTTAAGACGAGCTCCCATGATAAGGACATACATTTCAACATACACTTGTCACTATCATATCTTTTATTGTATAATTTCCTCATTTTCCGTTTAAGACTCCTAATTTCTCGTGTGTAATACTCAGGATCTGGGTTTTGTTTCAGTAATTTAATGGGACAAATTTATCAATAGCGCTATTTAAAACTTTCAAAAAGTTAGTTCACAGGATATTAATGTTATTTCCATCCGATGCCCATACTTCAAATAGTTCATTCAAATACCCCTGAAATTTGCCCTGATTCGCCCTGCGATACTGGAATATGATTTTGTTTGCTATATCCGAGTCTATAATTTTGTAATGTCACCGTATCTAATATTTAATTCAACCCCAGAATGGTCACTAATTCCCGGTACTTTCAGACAGTTAATATACAGCTCTACAGGCCTTACGAGATAAACATCTAAGGTATTATTGTCTCTAGTTGGGAAGTTAACTACTTGGGAAAATCCCCCCTCCCTTATGAATTTGTTTGCAGCGCTCTGAGCTTGACCACAGTTAGCTGACTCACCAGCCCAGTCTACTTTGGGGAGGTTTATATCTCCGGCAATTATTATGCTATTTTTCATGGCATTACCCGTACAAGTTTTATCACACAGTGTGTTGAGGAGAGAAAAGTTATCTTTCGGTGCTCTATACGCCCCTATCACCTTATTTCCTTTATCCGAGATTTTTACACATAACATTTCATAATCCGTATCAGCCCACTTTAAGAAACTAGCTATATTTTTGCGCACACAAATAAATAGCCCACCACCTCGCTTCCCCTGATCCCTTCTGTAGGTAGGTCCCTTGAATTATTTCGTTAATATTGATATCCTCTTTTAACCAAGATTCAGTAGCAATGACAATGTCCGGAGAATATGCCTCTACAAGATTCCAAAATTCAATTAATTTATTTCCTGTACAATTAACCTGCAGTAATCTTAGAGTCTTACTTCCACACCAAATATCCCGAAATAGCTCCTTCTGTTCTCTTCGGCTGGCAATCTCTGGACCTGCTCCTCCTCACAAAGGCCGGCACGAACCGATGACCCTGTCATGTAGGCTCCCTAGGTTGAAAGCGCACCGTCGATTTAAATGCAGCCCGTCTCAGGCGAAGTCTCGGCCCCCAATCCAGCAGTCAGCATCTACGTACACTAATCCCAGTTGTGCACATACCCAGTCCATGCGGTCATATACAGTCTTAACTCGTCTTAACGGAACATCTCCCAGTCGCACAATGACACTCATTATAATTTTCGCATTCCTATATTTGCTTTTAGCTTTTCTGCCTAGTTCGTATAGCTCCCCCATGATGTAATCAGCTGTAGCCCTCTTCTTTAAATCGTTCATCCCAACATGGAGCAACAACACTTTAACTTTTTCGGAGTCCTCTAAATTTGCTTCTTCCACTAGTTTGGCAAGCTGGTCAATTTTAATCCCCGGATAACACCGCACTTTCGTACCTGATTTCTTTGAGATATTCGCCCTCCACCGTATCATAGAATCACCCATTATCATTTACGTTATCCTCAGTTCCCACAGCCTGGTTTGTAGCTTTCTCCCCTGGAATACGCTCCGTCAGATCCTTAAAAGTCTAATCCGATTCATTAATCATTGCCTTCAAATCATGCATAATAAGATCCCTGGACTTGGATCTACTATGCCTATAACTTTTCCTGGCATATGCACAACAACTCACAAAAATTTGATTGCAATCGGATGAATTGTATATGAACGCATCACCAACACTCATTTGTTTAAACTACTGGTGCGCTATCTATTGTTAATTGGATTAACTATGCCTATAACCATCCCGGAAGTGTGCCAAACAACCCACCAAAATTTGGTCGCAATCGGATGAATTGTAGGCTATATGAACGCATCGCCAACACTCATTTGTTTAACATACTCCCGCGCTGTCCATTGTAAATTGGATTGACTATGCCTATTATGATTTCGGAAGTGTTCACAACAACTCACCTAAGTTTCATAGCAATCGGATGAATGGTATATGAACGCATATGGGACTATGTTGAAACACTTCGCGCGTCGTCGCTCATTTGTTTAATCTACTTGTGCGATACCTATTGGTAAGTGGATTTACTAACCCAGAAACCTTCCCTGAAGTGTACACAACCTCTCACCCAAGTTTCATCGCTATCAGACGAATGGTATGTGAACGCATACTGGTCTTTGTTGAAACGCTTCGCCCGTTGTCTCATTTGTTGAATCTACTTGTGCAATTCCTATTGTTAAGTGAATTTACTAAGCCCGAAACCTTCCCTGTAGTGTACACAACTTCTCACCCAAGTTTCATCGCTATCAGACGAATGGTATATGAACGCATACGGGACTTTGTTGAAACGCTTCGCGCTTCGTCGCTCATTTGTTGAATCTACTCGTGCGCTACCTATTATAACATGGATTTACTAAGCCAGAAACCTTGCCTGTAGTGTACACAACATCTCACCCTAGTTTCATCGCTATCGGACGAATGGTATGTGAACGCATACAGGACATTTTTGAATCGCTTCGCCCGGCGTCGCTCATTTGTTGAATCTACTCGTGCGCTACCTATTGTTAAGTAGTTTCACTAAGTCAGAAACCTTACTTGAAGTGTACAGAACTTCTCACCCAAGTTTCAACGCAATGAGATGAATGGTACATGAACACATGTGGGACTTTCTTGAAACAAACGCACGCCATTTTGTTGAACCGACTCGCGCGCCATCTATTGTAAATTGGATTTACTACGCCTATTACTTTTCCGGAACTGTGCACAACAACTCAGCAAAATTTGATCGCAATCGGACGAATTGTATATGAACGCATCGCCATTACGCATTTCTTTAAACTACTCGCGCGCTATCTATTGTGAAATGGATAAACTATGCTCATGATCATCCCGGAAGTGTTTACAACAACTCACCAAAATTTGATCGCAATCGGATGAATGGTTTTTGAACGCATAAAAGACGAACACACAGACATTCCTTTTTATATATCATACTAATATATAAAAAGGAGATGGTGTGTGTCTGTCTGTCTGTCTGTTACTCAATAACTCAAAAACCAATGGTCCGATTTAAATGAAATTTTGCATGGATGTAGCTGATTTACCTGGTTTACATATAGGATACTTTTTATTTCAAAATTTTGCACTGTTAAAGAATGGCGACCATTTTAGTGACGTCATTAGACCCTTTGGTTTCAAAATTTCATAATTCCATATCAAATAAAAAGAGAACGGTAGGAAATAGCAAACTTTTGATGGGACATACGAGCTTTGAAATTTAATTTCCTATCCGAAAGGTCCTTATCACTTTTCGTGTATCTCCAACAGTTAGCGAGTAAAACCGACATTTGTGACGTCACTACACCCTTTGGTTTCAAAATTACACATTTCCTTTTCAAATAAAAAGAGAACGCTAAGAAATAGCGAACTTTTGATGGTATACATGAGCTTTACCATTTAATTTTCTATCCGAAAGGTCCCTATCACATTTCGTATATCTCCAACGGTTAGCGAGTAAAACCAGAATCTGTGCAATAAAACACGGTCAACATCGAGCGGTGCAGTATATGTCTCTATATATAAAAATGAAAATTTGTGTGTTTTTCTCTGAATTTCTGCGGAAATTTGAGTTTTTTACACGTTTCAGACTGTTTTATGATGGATGCGCGCGAAAATAATTTTTTGTCCGTCTGTCTGTTTGTTTGTTTGTCTGTGGACAAATTTGTTCCCTTATAACTCGAGAACGGCTGGGTGTATCAACGTAAAATTTGGTACAGATATCCATCAGAGGCACGACACTAATCATTGATGTAACTCTTCTCCGTACCTCTCATAAAAGGGGGCATACCCCCTTAAGATATATGCTGAAATAGGCGTAGAAGGACGAGACAAAACTCATTTTCAGCCCCTCAATGGGAGAGACAAAACCCGGGTCCCCGAAAACCACATTTTAATGACCGAAGACCAACCGTTTCTGAGATATTCCCAGAAAACTAATTTAATTTAATAAACTACTGAACGAATGCAAGCCAGTAACCATGCCAACGGATTTTCAGAGGTCCATCTATTGCTGTAAGACGCAATGCAATTCCATTAATTACATTTGTGTGAATGTTTGCAAACGGCAAGAAGGTTATCACGGAACCAAATTAAGCCGTTAAATTCATCAATACGTATAATGCGCTTAAGGGGATCAAGGAGTACTCTAGAATATTTTCACGCGATTTACACCTGCGGGTGTGGTACGGCAGGTCTATTATATTCCTATATCCATATTATTCATTCATTCATTCATTCATTTCGTATAGGCCATCTATGGACCGCGTCATTCCAACCGTCTCCTACTGGCTTTGATGTTTGCCCTGTACGCCCACATTCGTTCTCGGTGGACTTCCTTCCGTTCCTGGGTCCAAATCTTTCCCGTTTTCAGCTTCGGTTTTTCTTGGAAACCTAAACAAGCTTGAAGTTTCCCTTTGAGTGGGGCGCGCTCCTGAATATCTGTTGGTGTAATCCCCACTCTTTCAGATCTTTATCCAGTTCAATGCACCAGGCCCATTTTGTTTTCCTCTCCTGAAAGGAAGTTATGTTGCGGTTGGTCAGTCTCGCTGGGCTCATTCGTTTCACATGCCCAAAAAATGGTAACCTTCTCTTCCGGATGACGTTGCTTATCTTCTCCACATGAGTATATAGGTCATGGTTATGCCGTCTTCTGTATTCCCCATTGTCTTTGATGGAACCCAATATCTTTCTCAAAATTTTCCTTTCATTGGCCTCCAGTTTCTCGACCAAGCCTTTTTTGTTCATCCCGAGGCATTCAGAAGCATGCAAGACCTCCGGACGGATGACACTGCAGTAATGTTTTAGTTTTGCGTTGAAGGATATTGACCTTTTCTTATAGATGCCCTTAGTTAAATGGTAGGCCATTTCCATTTTGCTCATGCGTGATGTGAATGCTTCTTTCTCTGATAATATCCCTTCCCTGACCCGTCCTGAAAAGAAAAGTACATGGCCATTGGCTGAATTAAAAATAAAATAAAAATAGGTGTTATAATTTCTCCCTATATTATATTATTATTAGTATTATATTATGGCGTACAACGACGAGACAAATCCCCTCGGTGCCAGCAACAAAACTCGGGGGCCCTAAAGGATCCTCGAAAACTACATTATAAGGCTCTAAATCCAACAGTTTGTGAAATATTCCCAGAAAACTAATTTAATTTAATTTAACAAACTAATGAAGGAATGCAAATCGGTAACCATGAGAACATTATCTCAAGGGGTGGCATACAACTTTCCATCTATTTCTGTAAGAAGCAATGTCACTCCATTTATTACATTTCTGTGAAAGTTTGCAAATGGCTATAAGGTTATCTCGGAACTAACGTAGACCGTATAATTCATCAATGCATTTAAGGGGGTGAAGGGGTACCCTAGAATTCTTTCATGCAATTTTCACGTTCGACATATAGTACAGAAGGTCTATTATATCTCCAAACAGAAACATTATTTTCAAACATTCCTGAATTGAACCAGCATTTTTGCGGCTATTAGGAATTTGGGCAATTTGAGGCTAAAGAACTTGAATTTTCATGCACCACAAGCCTTTATAATTTATGAAAGGGGTCTTCCTGAGTATGGGCACCTAGCACAACGTAGAGGGTCAGTTTTTATGTAACGTGTATTGCGTTTTGTCTACAAGGCTTTCAATTGTATTTCACGTCAGGAAGTACACGTTAGGTGAATTTAGTCTGAGAGCACATTTTAACTTTTTTTTTTGTCGACATACGGGTTCATCGTAAGGATGATTTTATTTGATACTGTGTGGTAGATATACCCATATTTGGATATCTGGGTGATATGTTGTAGACAATAGAATTGCGTGTCTGTCTTTCTGTGTATCTTTATGTACGCCTATACCTCGTGTTCGGATGCTTGGTGCATCGTAAAATTAGGTATGGTAACCATGAGAGTCAATACACCAATCATTTATAAAACTCTTCACCGTATTTTTCATACAGTAGAAGGGTGGATATAGAGAAAAACATCTCAATATATGCTAAAATAGGCGAAATATAAAAATAATCCTAGAAGGACGACCAAAGCATATGTTGCGCTTCTCAATGTGAGACACAAAATTCGGGAATCTATAAAGGGTCTCCGAAAACTACATTTTAAGGGCCTTAAATTAACAGTGTGTATGATATTCCCAGTAAACTAACTTCGTTCTGATAAACTTGAAGGAATGACAAACCGCTAACCATTGCAACAGTAGCTCAATTGATGACGTCTGGTGTTAACAACGAACACCGTTCGAAGAACGGGTACTTCTGCTAGTATATATATATAAGTTAAGAATATAAGATAAGATATCTACAGTATGTAAATTGTACGCCTCTGAGTGTTGAATAGGTAGGCAGTTTGAAGCAACAAGGAGGGAGGCGATCCATCTGGCAGTGTTCAAAGGTAACGGCTAGAAGTTGAAAAATGGAAATCCACAGCTTGTTCCAGAGGTCCGACCGTGCCAGGAATGGAATGAAAGAACCCCCCCCCCCCCCCATCTCAATAACAATCCACTTTCATTACCATACAACCAACTTCCCAGCCAATATCATTTTTCTCTTCCTTCTTACAAATATCAGACCTCACACTAAAACTGACCAAAACTTCCTAATAATCTCCATAGATATTGTACACAGATGTGAAACTCAGTAAATATAAGAACAGAAGGACATGTAACATCATAGGGTCAAAGAGAAAAGAAAAAAAAACACATCGCACATAGATATTGTACACCGATGTGAAACTTCATTACTCATGGCCTCCTTCATTACCAAAGAGGAACCATGACCCTAACCTAAACTTAATCTAAGAGAATAGAACTACTAAGAACATTGTAACCTCGTAACCTAATGTTACAGTACTGGTGTCCACATCATCTCCCTCCTAGTTATCTACATCATCCACATACTCGTAGGCTTTATTCAAAACATCCACCAATCTGTCCGACAGAGAATTTAGTAGCGACTATCTTCTACATTCTTGAGACGTAGTCAGATGAGTAGCCTTAGAGTGTTGTGAAATGCCTTGATTGAAATGTAATTCAGCTAGAATTGACCAACCAAGTGGGAGATGTGTGATCTTCTCTTACATGCGCAAGGAATACCTTCTTATTGCGACTGTAGTGCTGCCAGGCAAACAATGAGGCATATCATTCAGGAGTACGCTCTGAGATTCTACCGTGCTGTACTAGGGAACACCACAGCCAATTGTCTACATATTAAATAGATAGATAAATACATAACTAAATATGTCCACAAGGACATCCACGCAGCATTCCGGGAGACCATACAGATCCAGAATAATATATAGGTACATTGTTTGCTCTACAGTACATTACGATACACCATACGAATGTGGATTGAAGCTCTCAATACGCCAGAGCAGACCTTCTCAAATTCATCCTCGGTGATGCCAAGCTCTTTCAGGATGTTCCCCGAGTACAGTAGGTTATATCTCTCACTCAGGTGAGGCATGCATGGTCGCTAAATAGCCTCTTTCCCCTCGTTGACTCGTACACATCATTTGTGATTAACGTCAAGAGTTGTATCCTATAAAAGACACTCCGTTTGCTAAGTTTCGTTGTAATTTCTCTTTTGCGCCGAGAAGAATTTATTGGTTCATTAGAAAACTACGCCCATTCACCATCTTGAATATATGGGATCGATTTTCTCACGCATTCTGCAGAGAGAGCCTTCTTTGTGAGACTGCATATTTGCTGCGTTTCGTCATTGTAACTGTAATGCATTGTTGATATTAATATCTGATATATTCAAGATGGCGACTGCGTGCTACATGCAGAGTGATTGTCTTGTGGCAAATACAAGAGAGATTATTAAATGTTTTGCCCTTCGTAAGATATATCGTGTTAATTGCGCAATTGTATCCTGAGTTATTGATTTTGATGTTTCAATTGTATGCTCAGCCACCATCTGGGCTATCGTGGGGGTGATGTTTAGCCTTTGGCATACAACCCCCATAAACATTTATGATATTCTAGCTATACCCGGAATGCGTTGAAATTCTGGGCTATGCTGGGTATGATCTTTAGCCTTTAGCATACAAAGCCCATATATATTAATGATATACTAGCTATACCTGGCATGCGTTGCAATTCTGGGCTATGCTGGGTATGATCTTTAGTCTTTAACATACAAAGCCCATATATATTAATGATATACTAGCTATACCCGGCATGCGTTGCAATGCCAATCAAAGACAGATAGAAAGAAATGAAGATATTATTAAAGTTATTGGTTTACTTCCCTTTTAACAACTGCGGCTTTTAGAGACGCCGGGGTGTCGGGAAGTTGGCCCAAAGGGCATCTTTAATGTGCTAGTATATCTACTGACACGGCCCCTCGCATTTGCGCAAATACAAACTGGCTGCGCCAGGATCAATCCTGCAACCTTGGTGACAGCAGGCAAGAACTTTACCTCTGAAACACGCAGCCAGCCCATGAAAGAAAGAAAAATAGATAGAATACAAATAAATGTTTGAATTGTAATTTCGTAACATCAAGCTCATTTGCCCTTAATGATAAAAATAGGCTAATGAAAAAGGAAACGATTACCAAACGAACAAGGTGAAATTTTAAACTGATATAGGTAATTCAGATTTCTACCTTTGTCATCTTCCTTGTCTCAAATTTGCTGGCTTGGGCTGATACTCGTTGCATCTAGAAAATGGGTTGTTGGCGTACTGCTCGGGTTCCAGCTCCGTGAATCTGAGAGGAATGTGGATCGCATGGATGACGATCAAGCCTATGATGACAGACGTGTGGTGTTCCCGGTCCTTGCGTAGTAACAGATTAAATACATTGGGGCGTGCACAAATGTTCACCGAAGTTAATTTGTTGAAAAAAATATATAAAAATTGTAAAATGGATTTTCTAATTCGGAAAACGTTTACTCGCACGCAACCTATTGTAAATGCCTTTCCTGGAGTGTGCCAACAATTCACTAAATATTAATCGCAATCGGATGAATGATATATAAACGCATAAGGGACTTGAAACGATTCGCGTGCCGTCTCTCATTTGTTGAATCTACTCGTGCGCTACCTGTTGTAAAATGGATTTACTAAGCCAGAAACCTTTCCTGGAATGCACACAACAACTCACCCAAGTTTCATGGCAATCGGAGATGGTATATGAACGCATAATGGACTTGAAACGATTCACGTGCTATGACCGTATTTGAACCGGCAGCCAAGTATGAGTCAGTTTTAAGAACTGAAATTTACCACTGACCCACGCCAGCTGGTAAAAATAAAAATAATAAATGATCGGTGTGAAGAGATTGATAGAAATCTTACAGGCCTCATTGAGACACATGCATTAAATTATTATAATTAGAGGTGGCCATACACGTACCGGCCAGACTGTCAGTTATGCCTGAACAGTCCACACTAAACCGGCGACCGGAACGAGAGTGGGATCCGGCTGGCCTGTCAGTTCCGACTGAACAGGCGGCCGGTGATCGAACGAAAACTCAATCGTCCATCCGGTTGACCTGAAGAGAGAACAGGAAAGCCGGTACATGAGTGGGGTTAGGCGCCAGGCCGCCTGAAGCCTGCACACGTGATGAGCAGTGTTTATATGTATGTTTATCATATCAATACAATTGTGTCAAGCTAAATTTGTAGGTTAGTTTTGATGAACGCTCTATTAAAACCCAACGTTCGTTGCCAGGTGCTGGTTGTGGTGGCATCGAGTAGCCAAGTTTGCAGTTATGTGTCGTTGACGGTAGCAAAAGTAGAAACTACTATAAATTGATCGTCTGCAGTCCTTACCTGAATTACAAATAACACACACTAATACAGCCATCACAATTAACACTGCTGATGCTTGCTCTGGGAGAAGCCGGCAGTCACTGTGGAGAACTACAGCCCACACGTGTGGGATTCACCCTGTCAAGGACACAGTGCTGCCAACTAAACTGCTGATATTAGCTCTGGCAGAAGCCGGCAGTCACTATGGAGAACTACCGCCCACATGTGTGGGATTCATTCTGTGAAGGACACATTGTTGCCAACTAAACTGCTGATATTAGCTCTGGGAGGAACCGGCAGTCACTATGGAGAACTACAGCCCACACGTGTGGGATTCACCCTGTGAAGGACACCGTGCTGCCTACTAAACTGCTGATGCTGCCTCTGGGATAAGCCGGCAGTCACTGTGGAGAACTACAGTCCTCACGTGAGGGATTCACCCTGTCAAGGTCACAGTGCTACCAACTAAACTGCAGATATTAGCTCTGGGAGGAGCCAGCAGTCACTGTGGAGAACTACAGTCCTCACGTGTGGGATTCACACTGTCAAGGACACAGTGCTGCCAACTAAACTGCTGATATTAGCTCTGGGAGGAGCCAGCAGTCACTGTGGAGAACTACAGTCCTCACGTGTGGGATTCACCCTGTCAAGGACACAGTGCTGCCAACTAAACTGCTGATATTAGCTCTGGGAGGAGCCGGCAGTCACTGTGGAGAACTACAGCCCACACGTGTGGGATTCACCCTGTCAAGGACAGAGTGCTGCCAACTAAACTGCTGATGCTAGCTCTGGCAGGAGCCGGCAGTCACTGTGGAGAACTACAGTCCTCACGTATGGGATTCACCCTGTCAAGGACACAGTGCTGCCAACTAAACTGCTGATATTAGCTCTGGGAGGAGCCGACAGTCACTATGGAGAACTACAGTCCTCACGTGTGGGATTCACCCTGTCAAGGTCACAGTGCTACCAACTAAACTGCAGATATTAGCTCTGGGAGGAGCCAGCAGTCACTGTGGAGAACTACAGTCCTCACGTGTGGGATTCACCCTGTCAAGGACACAATGCTGCCAACTAAACTGTATATATTAGTTCTGGGAGGAGCCGGCAGTCACTGTGGAGAACTACAGTCCTCACGTGTGGAAGTCACCCTGTCAAGGACACAATGCTGCCAACTAAACTGCAGATATTAGCTCTGGGAGTAGCCGGCAGTCACTGTGGAGAACAACAGCCCACACGTGTGGGATTCACCGTGTCAAGGACACAGTGCTGCCAACTAAACTGCTGATATTAGCTCTGGGAGGACCCGACAGTCACTATGGGGAACTACAGTCCTCACGTGTGGGATTCACCCTGTCAAGGACACAGTGCTGCCAACTAAACTGATGATGCTAACTCTGGCATGAGCCGGCAGTCAATGTGGAGAACTACAGCCCAGCTTTTCTCCTCAATGAAGCAGAGCACCTAGGTACTGAACTCGAATTTTGTATCAGTCATGTATTTGCATGAGGCAAGAATCGAACCAACTTGCGTGAAGACTTTGTTGCAAGAAATGAAAACAGTTGTTGGAACAATATTTTATTCATATTGGCATTCTAGAAGGTGGAAGAACAACATTATATATGTTGCATGGGAATTTTGAAGTATTTTGGGGGAAAAGATTGGAAAATATTGAGTGATTGATATTTTAACCAAGTTTTCCCGTATTGATTTTGATATGTTGTGCAAATGTCCACTTTAAAATACTAAATTATCATTTTATATATCACTTGATGTCAATATACATTTCGAAATTTTGTACATTTTTTTTTATTCTTTAAGCATTTTATATTCATGTATTTTAATCATCTTGATGATGTAAAAATGCTTTACAAATTTTTATTGAGAGACCAAACATTGGACTGTTTTAGGAGAATTTTTTAGTGATTTTGACTGAAGAAGGCTCACAGAGCCGAAACATGTCTCAAAATGTATATTGACATCAAGTGATATATAAAAATAAATTTTGTATTGTAAAGTGGACATTTGCATAACATATGAACCAAGAGTGTCCTAGTTATACGTCAAGCAGGGAAAGGTTGATTTATCTGGCTGGGTATCAACATTCCTGCAATCCTTTCCATCTCAGCGGATATAGATGGTGACTATGATGAATTCTGGTACAGTACCAACCCAGACTGTGGTCGGAAGGTTCCTCTTAGAGGTATTGACACACCGGAAGGGTCTTTAAGCTATCATCCTTCAGTTTAGAGCTCCTAGATACCTACCAAACTATGATGGTTCCTCTTTGAGGTATTTTCAATACAATAGGGTTGTTAAGGGGTACTGAGTTTTTTGCCCCAAAACCGCCAAAATCGAAAATGAGCTCTGTCAGAAGTTGGTAGTCCAGACATCAGAGCACGTGTGGATACTAGTTTTTTTTATCTGCGGACATTTTCAAATGTCTTGCGGAGCCATTTAAATTGTGCGAGCATGGCGCTACAATAGGTCACACCCACATCTCCTGTGCTCATGTCAGACATACCCTGCTTTTATTCGTATTTTTATTTTTAAATATCCGGCAAGAGCTCAGATAATGTACAGAATACATAAGTGCTGCCATCTCCCGGTGTATACGGTAATCAGACGCACATTTCATATTAGAAACTATTAGAAAATATTGTTTTTATTTTGGCTTTTCTTGATATGAGTAGTTATGTAAATTCATTTATTATTTAAAAGCCTATGGTAACTGGAAAATATCGCTTTCATTGAATTGAGTTCAAATTAAGTGATGATGTGATTACGGGGTACTGGAAGCACATGGTTTGTAAGAAACTGTTATTGTTTTGAAGTTGTCTCTTGATTTTATATCTTGCAGTAGCCTAACTTATTTGATTTGTGGTTATTTTATTGGTTTTGTGGTGAGAAGTGTGTAAAATGCACTCCATTCATAGTCGTTGGAAGAAGCCTAGGAGCAGGAAATAAAAAAAGAATGAAGGGGCTAGTGTAAATATTAGGAAGCGATGGGGTGACAACACTATTTCTGAAGATGTTGATAGTGAATTTAAACTTAATGTTAGTGATAGATCAATTGTGCCAAATGGATCAGAAACGCCAGTTCCCTGTAGTGGTACTGGGAAGAAGCTAGAATATATTTCTACAGATGTCAGTGCGAAAGTAGGTCTACTTAGTGATGAATACATTACAGTGCACCCGGAGATGTTGCAGCAGCTCATTGCAAATCTCAAGTGCAGTGAGTATTATATGAGATATTTAGTTCTACTCCTTAGGGATAAGCATGCCTTTTGTAGTAAGTTGGTGATATAATGTCAGGCAAGTGATTTCTTTAACACAGTAGTGTAAACAAGTCCCCGTTCAAATGAAAAATCACAGAGACCAAGCTTTGACATTAATAAATGGATGGTAGAAGCTTTCGTAAATGTAGGAACAGGCCATTCTGCTCTGAATAAATTCTATACTACAGTAGTTATGAAGAGGATGAAAAAAAATATGAAATTCATTTCAGTGGACTGGGAAAGAGCACCTGTCAATTTAAAAATGAGATTCTTTCCTAAAGTGGGAAGGTCGTTCGAAGGGAACATGTTGCTGTCGACCCCTCACTCGAGCAGAAAGACATTCTGGATATTGCTGTATCCTATGATGGCAGTTGGCACAAACATGGGCTCAACTGTTGGTATTGGGTTGGTGTGGTCATTGATATCTTGACTGGTCTAGTTATTCACTACGAAACCATGTCCAAGTATTGCCATATGTGCAGTGTGACAGCTACGGAACTGGGAATAAACACCGCTGAATTTTCCATTTGGCAGGAGGGGCACAAGAAATTTGGGGAATGTTCAATAAATTTTGAAGGCACGCCAGGAGCGACCGAAGTGGTAGCAGCACAACGTTCTGTTTCTGACTGTAAGCTGCGCTACACTACCATGCTATCTGATGGTGATGCTAAGACTTTTCGGCACCTCAACAGCCTCCAGGTTTATGAACAACCAATTGAAAAAGAAGAATGTAAAAATCACATTTCTAAAAGAATGGGTACGGGTCTCAGGAATCTTGTCAAAGAATGGCAAGCCAAAGGTGTTAGACTTGGAGTGCGGGGACCAGCAACACAGAAGGAAAGTCCAATAACGTCGCTGTCTTTCTATTACAGGACTGCTATAGCTTCAAATGTTCCTAATGTGGCACAAATGAAGCGATGTATATTTGCCACTATGAGACACTGCATGTCTACGTATGACAACCACCAGCACATCACCTGCCCTAATGGACTTGATTCCTGGTGTTTTTATTAAGAAAGCTGTTGAAGCAGGTGAAACACCACAGTCTCATGACAAGTTGAAAGTCAGACTGACCCCCATGCTAGTATGTAAATTAATGCTCCTTTATCAGCGTCTGGCAAATGAACTATTAAAACGATGTGCTAGGGGAAAAACACAAAACGCGAACGAAAATGTGCATTCTCTGATTTGGCAGAGGTGTCTTGAGCATTCTTTTACAACAAAATCAAGAGTAGATACGACAGTGGCAAATGCTCTAAGTGTATTTAATATGGGTGCACTTTCTACGCAGAAACTGAAGATTTCCCTTTTAAGCAGAGAAATAAGTGAAAGTGTACATAAGATAGGCAAAGATATAGACGAGGTGAGAGCATAGCTAAGATCAAACATGAAAAAAAAACTGCTAGGAAAATTGTGAGGCTGGCAAAATCCAAGGCAGAAGAAAGAAAACAGTACAAGGAAGGGGATATGTATGGTGCTGGCAAGTTCTCAGGCTGGTATGTCCATTGGAAACGTGTCTGCTTACTACAATGGATTTTCCTCGAAAGTGTAGATTTTCAGTGTTCAAAATGCTCCATATGCATCAGTTTTGATCAAAATGACTTGAAATTTAAAATGCTCATACAGTTTCATAGTATTCATAATTTGTACTATTCGCTTTGAAAAAAGTTGGTAAATTTTAGAATTATGATGTGCCAGGCCATAGAATATTGGAGTTTCCTGTAATTTCTATACAATGTACCAAACTATATCTTTATAACATAGAAGTAGTAACCAGATTAAAATATAATGCTGCAATTTATTAATTAGTCCTTCATAACTATAATGAAAAAGTTTTGAGATGGAAAATGTAAAATTGTTGCATCAGGATAATTTTGAAAATCAACAAGTTATTTAATAATGATCAAATTTTCAAAACAAAAAATCGATCTGGTTCAAATTTTGCAATATTCTTCATGTTATTAGCAACACTTCAATCATACAATTTCATGTATAAAGGTTGGTATTTTCAAATCATACACAACCCAGTAGCGTCCCCTCCCCCCCCCCTCCCTTAAACTACTATCATCCAGTTTATAGCACCTAAGTATCCACCCAGACTGAGAGCAGTCTTGGAGCGTCATTAAGCTAATATCAGTGAGCTAAGAGCTCATATATACTAACGCAGGCGGTGACTAACTGGAGTGTCTTTAAGGTAATAGCATACAGACTAGTACTCCTACCAAGCCAAGCAGTTACCAGATTGTATTTCCTAGAAGGATTGACACACTAGAAAGTCTTTAAGCTAATATCATTCAGAAAAGATCTCCAATAATCAATCACAAATCGAAAGGAAGAGCTCTGGACATTAAGGTAGCAATCGGCATACACTTAGCTTAAAGAAACAACCCCAACAATTTAAACGAACACACGTTCATGGTGAGTTCTCCGCTCTTCACTCTACCAGAATACACAACCCGTCGGAAACAGGACACAACATAACGATGTAGCCAAGACAGATGAGGATTAATAAGGGAAACATGTTATTGGATCAGGATGTACGATGTACCTTTTTCTTCAATTAACCTAGGCCGGTACTAAGGGCAGTATTAAAGGAGACCGGACATTCTCATTAGTCCGTTTGTGCTTAAAGAGGGCTTTTTAGCTAAAGAGTGGAGATTGAAACAAAGTCTTAAATAGTTGAAGATTATCCTGAATTTACATGCGCCACATTAGAGAGTCTAAACTTGGCCACCTACTACAGGAACATTTGCACGAAGGGCACATAGCACTTAAGGTTACGAGAGGGGGCACAACCCAACTATATATGGGACCCTCAAACACAGGAATTTCCCGTCAGGTGACTGCAAACAGTGACCATGTGAACTGCTCTCAACAGGACCGCGCATGACTCAACCAGATAATTAGCCCGTACAATACAATCTGAATGGACAATTTACAACAACCACATATTCACTCCAAACTAGCAAATTCCGAAATTCAATCACCACTTCCAGTGTCTCAACCAAGCATCACATAGACTACTACTAATAAATATTGACGAGTTGCAATATTTCAACAGATACTGCAACTAAATAAATGTATAAATTGTAAATGTTATCACCCGTACATTCAGACATAGATTATATAGCCTAAGTGTAATGGATCTTACGATCGCTCTACGATCAAAACTGGTCATCCAATTGTATTTGTTAATATCATATTTTATTTTCGAGATTAAGGAATAACCCATCTCATTTGGGCACAATCGTTTTCAACGACTGAAAAGCATCAAACTTTCGTCTACCGTGGAACATGTGTGCTTTCAAATTACATTTTCTAATGAAGGTACTCCAGAAGCACTGCACAAGGGTGGCTTTAGAACACTATGAATCATAGTGTTTCCAAGTGTTTCCAAATGTTTTTTTAAATTACATTTTGCTCCGTTTGTACCACAGGTATTTGAGATTAGTCCACTACGGAAGAACATGTGTGACTTCAAATTACTCTCAAGAGTAAAATATGCCTCGCAAGTAGTATATGAATGTGGCTTTAAACCACTATCGATCAAATGTCTCTTCCAAATGCTTTTGAAGGTAATCATTGCTCAGAATGTGCCACACCAATTTGCATTAGACTACCATGGATCAAGAGGTATGTCTTCAAAGTACCTTGATAACTAAACTTCACTGGCCATGTACTACATGGATGTTGCATTATACCGCTAAACATCATAAAGTGTGTCTCAGGATACATCGCCAAGTAAAGTTTGCTCTACTTGTACCACAGGATTCTGGCTTGGGACAATTATCGAAGAACATGTGTGCCTTCCGATATTACTTCCTAGTAACGTTTGCTTCGAATGTACTGCACGAATGTGGCCATAGGCAACTATGTATAAGCGTATTCCTCTTCAATTTTCCATTCTCAGTAAAGTTCGCTCTACATTTAGCACAGGAATTTAGCATGATGCTATTATGGACTATGACTTCAGTGAACTTACGAATAAGGTATGTTCCACTTGTCGAACAGAATTGTGTATCATCACGTGCTTTGTCAGAAACCTTCCCGAGAATAGTTTGCTCCACATGTATCACATGAATGTGGCTTAAGACTACTATGAATCGTCACGTTTTTCTTCAACCTGCCTTTCTCAGGAAACCTTGCTCCGCATGTGTTACAGGAATAAGGCTTTATACCACTATGGATCATCATGTGTGTTTTCAGGTAACCTTTCCGATGAAAGTTCGCACCACATGTATCACATGAGTGAGGCTTCAGACCACTATGGATAGGCATGTGTCTTCAAATGTGATCGCTGATTGAAATTTGCTTTGCATGCAACACAGCAGTGTGGCTTGAGACCACTATGAATCGTCATGTGTATTTTCAGCAGACCTTTAATAGAAAATTTTGCTTCGCATATACCACAGGAGTGTGGCTTAAGACCACTATGAGCCATCGCGTGTTTCTTTAAATTGCATTTCTCAGTAAATCTTCCTCCGCATGTGTTACAGGAATAAGGCCTTATATCAAAATGGATCAACATGTGTGTCTTCAGTTGACCTTTTTGAGTAAAGTTCGCTCCACATATATCACATAGATGTGGCTTAAGACTACTATGGATCATCATGTGTTTCTTCAAAGTGGCTTCCAAACTATACCGTACTCCGCGTGTGTTACAGTTATAAGATTTTGTACCACTATGGATCATCATGTCTGTTTTCAGGTGAAATTTCCGAGAAAATCGCTCCACATGTATCACAGGAATGCGGTTTGTTACCATGTTGATTGAGTGAGGCCACAAATCTATCACTTGTTAAAGTGTTCTCAGGATTGAGGGCGCTTCTGTCAAGAATTTCTAACGTTAAAAAGTGTAAAATACCCACTACCGTTATAATATCATAAATTACATACCACGATTCCGGATAAGTGTATAGTAATCTTCTGTATTCGTAGACAAAAATATAAGAGCCGAGCCGAGATGTAATGCGTAATAATTGGGTGCTGCTCTTTAATTTTAAGTACGAGAGTTGAGGGCCTGGAGGGATCCTATCCGCGGGGTATTTGAATAGGCAACCAGCAATCCAGGGACCAGGGTGTGCTCTCCCGAACGAGTAAGAGCTGAGAAAGTCATGTGAGGGCTCAAACGAGACGGCCCCTTCCCCTTATCTATAGGACGAATCTATCCCAAGCTAAAATAAAAAAATATCCACACCTCAGGGAAATAAGAACATTATAAAGAACATGCGCACTTGAAGCTCTTCCAGAATGGCGAACTTTTCAAACTTTATGGAAGGTGCCTCCATGTCACCCCACTTCCCCCACATCCATCCCACCATGCCCCTCAAAAATTCAAACAGACATTTCCGAATTTAATTAGCTTTTACACAAAAGTACAGCATTGCTTCCACTTACTAACGCAATGCTCATCTCTGTTGACCTACTTTGATCAGTTTCAGTTCTCTTCCAACTTATTTATCGATTTATTTATTATTTCATATTAATGTATTTCGCTGGGGGTGGGGTGGATCTTATCTTATGGGGAAATAGACTAGTCCCATAGGTAGAGAGAATGGAGCCCTTTCGTTCGATCACTCACACGACTTTCTCCGATTACTCGTTCCGGAGTTCTCATGACCTTGCCCCTGGGTATATTCCGGGTTAGCCCTAGGATAGGCGCCCTCTACACACGAGCACGGGCAACTGAACAACAAGTAACTAGCGATGTGTTCATGTGAAACAAATTAATTCGCTATATAATAGCCTAGTTGGAATATGTGTTATAAAACTTCACTATGGAAAACCTTATGGATGAATGGAGAGCACTATTTATTGCTACACCCATGGTGTAGAGATGATTGATTTACCTGGCACATAGTACATATAGTGTGGTCTGTTACTATGTACAGAAGGTGGCAATCCTTTAAGAACCACACTACACTGCGAACACCTATCCAACTCTCAGCATACCACTGCATGCCTCCCTTCCAGGCTCCCACATTTTAACTGGCACGATTTATTCTGAACGTTTACTTTTATCACCACAATGGCTTAATCTCCCGAAGCAGTATTTAAAAATTCTCTACCTGTACTTGCAATCCAATTAGATTACACTATGTACACAGTATTTCCAAAATAATTTCTGGGCCTCTATTGACAATTCTTGTGTATAAATGCGAGTTAATTGGGCGTCACGATACGTCATGCATGATTTTCTTCAAGAAATGACGTAGCCTCTACAATTAAACTTTGTCAGACTTGCTTTTAATCCTTGTGCCGTGGAGTGAAGCGATTGCTTAACTGTTGAGATTTTGTTCCCAAGTGGATGCCACTGGTTGATGGCTTGACCTGGTAAACATGTTTAGTGTGGACGCGATCAACTGGAGTCGTTCATATCCCGATGATTGGGATTTAACGTAATCCAAGCATTCATTTATAGGGTTAAGTTTAGAAATTCTTCCTCCGCGGTGGTAATGTAATATTACGTTAACTAACCACTTACTGAATGATAAAAAAGGTAAAAAGTTCAGTTATCCTCAGGAAAGTCAGCGAGACAGCCGCATTATATTCCACCATCATCTCCTATATTAAATACACTAGTCCGTTGCCATATTGCTAGTATTTATGTGTGAGCAAAAGCAATATTGTATCTTTTCGTTAAGAGAAACGAAGTTTTACCCTAACCCAGAAAATGAAACTCCCTCAAAAGTTTGTGGAACGATCAAGTATCTCGATACAAATATTTTATGGGCTTCCCCTGAATAATAATTAATTCATAACCCTTAGTTTATTAATAGTGTGGAAATGCGTGAAATTCATTTTGAAGCTGAAAGTTAAAGGAAAAGCCTAAACATGCCTACAAATAGGGTAAATTCAAGGTAACATATTGTTTGAATGTTTTACACTTACCCATTTAAGTGATTTCCACTTTCATCTGCTTCATCATTCTGATTTTCTTCCTTTACATCCTGGGGATAAGATGGAACATGTCAGTGTTATCACCTTATACTTTTACACAAAAGACAACCCATGTAAATGTACATCACTACTCAGCTGAAGTGAAGATACATTCGCAGAATGACTTTCGACTGCCTTTCACATCCAAGTGCTAGAGATAAACTTCATACAGATAAGTGATTATAATCCCAAGTTCTGAAACTTATCATTCACATTTAGAGACCATGTTAAACTTAAAGCGAATGAAAAAGCAAAGATCAGTGCCCTTATGGAAGTATCAGCTTGAAGGGTTGGGAACAAAAGAGCTTTATATTTAATTCTTTTAGCCATAAGACCATAAGAGAGGGGCAGAGGACTATACAATAGACCATAACAGGTCCTACAGTTCAACACGTGCACATATCATTGAGTAACAAGCAACTAGACTGCCCATACGAACATAACTTTTGATATTGAAGGCATAAATCAATCACTCTGCAGAATATCATACACGGCATTTCTTCATAATTCACTGCAATTTATTATTTTATTGTTTTAATGTTCAAAAAGAAGTTAGATTGAGTCAATGAAATGTCTCTATTGGGAGTCAATTGTAGAGCTTGCTAGTAACTCTAAGAATTATGTGTCTGCTAGAGTACGGGAGGGCACATTTTGCAAAGGAGATTAGAGCATGCTAGTAACTCTAAGAATTATATGTCTGCTAGAGTACGGGAGCACACAGTTTGCAAAGGAGATTAGAGCATGCTAGTAACTCTAAGAATTATTTGTCTGCTAGTGTACGGGAGCACACAGTTTGCACAGGAGATTAGGTACCAACAGCCAAACGCCTCCAATTGTCATCTACTTAATTCTGAGATTACAAATCTTAATCCCGAAATGCTCTTAGGTGATACGGAGATTTCTTGAACATGAGCATGAAAATACTTACCTCTTTCAGATCTGAAGGTGTTGTTTCTGTTTCATTGCAAGGAACTATTTCCGGAATTGAAGCTTCCTCAATCTTACTATCCGAGGGGTGGTCTGTATCGTCCTGCAAAGAAATGATTTGTTTCACATATATGTTCCTTTGTGTAGGTGGTATTATAGCTTACATATGTTTTTAAACTTGCACCGAAGGAATCAAAGAATAAAATAACATACTAATGGTAATTCAACCCCGCATTCATAGAATTCCTTCGTCTATGGCAACATGGCAAAGAACCTAACAGCCATTGTGCAGGTTTTATCAAATAGCATTTCTGTTAGTATACACTCGCAAAACGTGGCCCTAGCATAATTGTCACTAGCAATGGTGGTCTGTATCGTCCCGCAAAGAAATGTGGTAACCACAAAAGTTCATTTCTCAAATCTCGAAAATAGTCCTCTGGACGGAAATGTATAGAACACACTCGAACGTTATCGGGGTTGAGTCTGTCACTTCGCTTACAGCGTAGCACCCACACTCGTCTGAGCTCCTCTCTCCTTTTGGAAACCTGTGATACACAACACCGAGATCGATGATTTTGGTTCCCCAATGAGTGCACTGTAAGAAAGCACAATTAACTTCGTATTAACTGCTTTTACTCATGGTTAACCACAAGGCACGATAACACAAATCAGGTATTCAACGTTATTCTAACTAGACGCGCGATTTTCAGCAACTATGCATTCTACTGTTGCAAGCCAACAACCTTATGGTGACAGCATGTTCCCTCCAAGTGACGTCACCAGCATGCAAGATGTCACGTGATAAGAAGTGCGGCCCTCCTAGGTCTTATAGTGTAGTGGAGGCAGCTCATGAGTAACCAAGAGCCTGGGCTACAACAGGTTACTGATGAACAGGTCATGTTTAAGCAACTTGATAACAATCTCCGACAGGGATTTAGCAGTCTTCTTTTGTTTCTGCTTCATTTTGGGTCATCAGCTCCTTGCACATGGGTGTATGTGGATGGTTTGACTTTAATTGAGATTCACACCATTTTGCCATACAAACTGAAAACTTGCCGTCATTTAAATCTCTATAATGTATTTAGGGTTTTGCATTGATTGTTATTGTAATTTTAAGTTAGCCATTACCAGTACTGTCCAACTCTAGGTCTCCTTAGCATGCCGCAGTGAAGAGGAAAACTTATCTGTTTACAGGAACTGTGCTTAGATTGCTGTTTATGAACAACATGGTCCAGTAGCATGGTTTACCACAGTCTCAAATTAAATTATGGCTACATTTTGATATGAAGATAAGTAAGTCTCTGTGGAATTTGTTACACCAGACCACATTTAATTGAATGAGGGAGGAATGAAATCTTCTGATGGCATCTGGTTAGCTTCAGCATCAAACAGAGGAAGAAGCTACTCATTACCAAGCAATAAACTTAAACATGCCCTGATAATAATATAAATAAAACAAATTATTTAGCATGATATTCTCCTTATCCTAGAAAGAAGAATGAGTGTTAACAGGAAGACATACGTTGTGTTCGAGGATATAGAGAAAGCCTTTGATAAGGTAAATTGGAAGCAGCTCTTTAAGACCAGGAAATACATTGGATTAGTTAAGACCAGGAAATACATTGGATTAGTCTGGAGGGACAGAAGACTCATTCTGTTTCTGTACAAAAACCAAAGCACAAAATGTGAATGGAAAAGTTAGGACTGCATCCATTAGGAGGGGAGTGAGGCCATATCCAAATTCAAACATCAGATCAAGGTCATCAATGTGAACGGACAGGAGATCCATTTACAAGATTTGCAGATAACATCGCATTGACCGCAGACACGGAGAAGGAACAAGATAAAGTGCTGCGAGTCTTGTCATCAACGCTAAAGGAAGTAAATTTGAAACTGAATACCTCCAAAACCAAAGAGTTTGTTGTCAAAAAATCCAATGAAAATATCCGAATAACATGAAGATCAATGGTGAAACCATTCAACTGTGCAGCCAGTTCTGCTACTTAGGAAACATTGTCACTGACGATAATAGGTGCACCACAGAAATAAAAAGGAGAATTGTCCTCGCTAAACAGGCCTTCAGCAATAAGAGACAACTTCTTACAAGCAGGCACATTAGCATTAAAACTAGAACATCGTTTATCAATACATTTGTATACGGATGCGAAACATGGGTTCAAAGTAAACAACGCCTGGAAGCAGCAATGTGGATGTGGAGAAGGATGATGAAAATAAGCTGGATGGAGAAAAAGACTAACCCATGGGTCCTCAAGGAAGTACACGAAACAAGAAAATTGATCACTACTATAGAAAAGAGGAAGTAAAATTCGTTGGCCACACCGTACGTCATAATGAGTTCCTCACCACCATACTGAAGGAAAAGAAAGGAAGAAGAAGACAGTGGAAGGCTCATCTGGATTCAGTGATGCATGGACTTCAATTTAAACAGTGTGCTGACTTAAAACGTTCAGCAGGTGAGAGACAAATGCGGTTTCAGCGACAACGCTTAGCCTTTAGATGATGATGATGATTTCCGAGACTTGTACTTATTAATTATTTACAAGTGCACTTTATGCCCTAAGGCTAAATGAATGCTTAACCATGGTGAGAATTCACTTGTTTCAAAGTACACTCCACACATCACGTGTTATTTTCTAACATGTGTTATTGTTGCAGGTAGCTTTGAAAGAGCCTATGACAGAGGACTGTGGGGAAAATGAGAAATAAAAAAATAATTTGAATATGAAATATTGAGCAGCAGAAACTGAAGAAAATAAAATATGCTTATGGATGACACGAAACTTTTCCCAGCATTGTCTTAATCACAGAGAACCCTGAGACCTAAAGTTGGAAATGGAGAGTGGAGGTTGGATGAACTATGTCCATTGAACTACTGGTATTCGGAAATTAAACACACGAGCACAGTAATGGGTGGGGAATGGAGGTGATTGGAAGCAAAATAGGAGAGATGAAAATGCTAAAAAAAATGTTCTCAGTAAAGATAAACTTATGCATTTCGCTTAGATTTTTTGACCAAAGTTTTGCATAAATATAGGCCATTGAAGTGTGCACGTATGTAAAATTACACAAGGGAACTTTTAGAAGCAGGTTTGGGCTTAAAATTGTGGTGCATGTTCACCCCCATATGGTCTAAATAATGTGAAGTGTATACTACACGGCCTGTGATTGTTCTTCTACAGGATATCAAATAGGCTACGGTACCCTATTAACAAAGGTAACATTAGGTACTAGAGGGCTAACACATTCACAAAACAAATAGTTCCGTGAAGAAATAAACAGCCTATTTTCATATATTCTACTTATGTTAATTGCCACTATCAACATACAACATTTCAGTTTGATTGCTGTAATAGATTCGTAGATATTGAGAATCGACTAAATATTTCGGATGGTCACCATGTTAGATTTTATATATGTAGGTCCTAGAGTAATGTACTGTTACATGAATATTATTGTGTACGTGTAGCTTTCAAACTTCAATCGCATGATTAGGAACAAGAAGTAACAAGGAGATTTTAAAATTTCGCACAGCTGCCATCCTGTGGTTATGGAAACCATTGAAATAAATTAGATGCCAGTGGATTAACTTTCGTATAAGGATTTACTGTACCGAGTTTCACTGCACTCGGATGGTTAAATTGCGAGAAACGTCCATGTGAATATTTATACTTCGCGTCGCCGCCATTTTGGATTTGTGATCACCAAGTTATTTAATGTCCTATAGGTGAACTTGAGTTCATAGCCCCTATGAACATAAAAAATTCAGTTTGTTTGCTATAATAGATTCGTAGATATTCAGAGCCGTCTTAATATTTCGGATGGTCGCCATGTTGGATTGTTAAATATATAGGTCATAGAGTCATGTACTATTAAAGGAAAATTATGGCGTAGGTTCATTAATCAAACTTTCACTTCGATCGCATGATTACGACAAAAGAAATAAAAATTTAATTTTAAAATTCGCAAAGCGAAACAATTGAACTAAATTAGATACCAGTGCATTACAATGTGTATAAACATTTCCTGTACCAGATTTTATTGCGTTTGGAACAAAGAAATTGCGAGAAAGGACTATTTATAATTTTCAAATTCGCTTGGCCGCCATGTTCGTTTTGTAGTTAACCGGTTTTTAAAAGTCTTATAGATAAACTTCCAGTAGTGCCCTTTATCTCCGTACAAGATTTCAGGGTGATACCGCTAATAGTTTCGGAGATATTGAATGCTGGAGAAATATTTCGCACAGCCGCCATGTTGGATTGGTAAGACGTAACGAAATTTGAAGGGCACGGGCGGGGTCGGCCGGAATAGTGCTATGAACTTACCGAGTTTCATTGATATCGATCCAGCCATTTAGAAGTTATTAGGGAGACACACAAACTCCTCACACACACACACGCCACACACACGGACAAAAGGTGATCTCAGAAAACCTTTTTTTTTTCAAAATTGAAAATAGGCTAAAAATAACGTAGATAAAATAGAACCATTTAATACTACCATTACCATACCGTATGTATTTGGTACCGGAATAATCACTGGTGGTATGATGATAGAAGGGCTTCTGGCAATGCTTTTAACCTGTAAATGGGGTGAAAAAATGATTTTTTTTATGTGAACACGCATTATGTCCGTATAGCCTGTGGGCCTAATAACACTCCACTTGTACTGGCACAGAACAACGGGGTGTACACGTGACCTAATTATTATAAAATGTTACAAACTAGTCATGCCTCTGATATTTATCTAAAACGGAAAAAAAATATTGCTCACGTGTCTGAATAAGCACGATTTTCAGCACAACGCCATTCTTCCTTCTCAATAAAATCCAAACTCTCTCTGACTAAAATACATCACCGAAAATATAACCTTCGTACCAGAATAACCAACTAATGTACAAGCTTTAAATCATATGTCTCTAATAAATACAACCTATAACTGGAAACTATGGGCTAAAATGTCTCACGGACAACAGCTGTGAACTAAGATTAACAGCAATGTAACGAGAAATGTCGCCAGTTGAATATCAGATCAGATCAAGACACAGTGATATTAGATTAACGTTTATACAACGACAATTCTGAGTTCAGCACGCGCGAAAATCATCTGAACCCGGTGCAATGAGATCAATTGCTTTTAAGTTCGAACAATCGGCCCTTAAACATCAATTTGAAATGTTAGGCATGTTGCCAGGAAACTGAACCTGCATTACCAATTAATTAAGTACAGATTATACAGCATGTGGTGTTGTCTTCACCTACAATAGATTCCAAGGTGGCAGTACAGGGAACCCGCATTATGAATACAATAACATCAGCAACTGCTCAGTGGCTAAATAAGAAATATTTATATAAGAGGAAATATAGAACCTATGATCACCTGTATTTCAAGTCCCGATTGCATTGCCCAGCTTTTATCTTCGTACTTATCACCAGATTCATCCAGCAGATTATAAGAGGGTAACAGGTCAATTGATTCCTAGAAAGTATTATACAAGTATGAGCCAAAGTAAAACATGCAGTTAGAATAATTGTACTAAGTTATGTGTAAAAATAAAGTATTAAACATCCTGGTTAACCTACTATTTGGTCGCAAGTATCAAGTAAGTAAACCTTGCCTGTCATGAACATTTCACTAAGTTTACTATGTTACACGATATACATAATAAATACAACTTACAATATTAGGCAACTCGTCAGTTTGCGACAGCCATTCTGGCTCACTATTAATGAGTGGTCGTTGCTCCATAATGTCCAGCAAACTAGAACACACAAAGCGTACTTAAGGATTATAAGAAGCCATACTTATACCAGCACGCCAAATCATTATCGTTATCAAATGAGGTAATTTCTGAACTCACAATGAGAATATATCCCTCCGTGTGCACAGTGAGAAGAAGAGGTTAACGGCAAAACTTATTCGACCAAGGCGCTCGACCTAATACGATATCAGTTAGAGTATAATATCGAGTAAAATATAGAATTAGGAATTACACACTGTGCCAGCCACTGAACAAAACTCAGCACAATATGATGGGACAGGCTTAATAACTTAACAAACCTATCAACGTTAAAGTAAACGCAAGTCACATCACGAGTAGGCGTTCTAAGAAATTGGCAGTAACTGGATACAATGAGTGTGAGGAAATACAAGACAATGGGTGGTGTGAATAAAAATGAGTCAAAGCTCGTGAGCATATGCTCAGTGAGTGCCCGAGTGTCTGACTGCCGATGAGCTTCTACTCCGCATTTCTGGTGAATAATAATGTGGAGTGCAAGCACACCGTACACTCAAGCGTCTGGAGCAGCCACTCAGCGACAATGCTCAAGGCCGTACACGTGTCGTGTAATATGATGCTTACTCCTGATGTTTGAGAGACAGTTCATTGCTCACTACGGCAGAAGACAGTGTTGAATTCCAGTCCGCTTTTGTCTCAATTTTGAAGGAACATCCAATTCTGTTTTCGAAGTCTCAACTACCGGATACAAAGCACAAGAAAACAAGGGCAATAAATGCAGTTCAGTGTGATTTACTTGCAAAATTTAATTTAAATCTTTCGGTCCAACAGCTGTATAAAAAATTACAAAACATAAAAACCAGGTTAAAATATAAAATATATTTAAAGCGTACGGGAAACAAATCCATAACGTTAAAAGATCGGGAGAAACAGCTGAGGATAACCCAACCATCGGCCGTCTGAAAGGTAGGAAATAATAACCTGAAAATTACAGCATTAATAAAATAATAATAATAAATTAATAAATTAAGAAATTGGAATCATGTAAATAACATAACTTCATTATCAAGAAAATAATACATTAACAATTGACAATTAACAACAATTGAATGCATTTTTCAGGAGCAAGATCTGCAGGAGCTGTCTTTACTTCGACTTGCAGCAGAAGTGACAGTGAAAACCTGAACGGTAAGGAAATTATATAAATACAGTACCAATATTAATAAGTTGTGGAAGATATAATTTATTTAAAATATTATGCAATGCTATTTTTCTATTGTATGGTAATTTCGATATATAATTACGGTATTTTTAAGGGGGAGCGGTCACTACTCCGATTATGGAATTTGGAGACGTTTCGTCACATGATTATGAAGTTAATGCAGGGGCCTCTTCATCATCAGTGGTAAATCCTAGCACACCACCAGCTGCAGCGAGCGTACCGGTAGCTAATAGGCAATTGCTGGAAGACGAAACAGACCAAACAAGGAAACTAAATAACAGTGAACTGCAAAGGTTGGTGCTGTTAAAGCAATTGAAGGTTTTAGAGCAAATACATAAGGTGTTGTTATTGCAGGAGAAACAGCTGAAGCTAATGGAAAGAAAAAGGGAACGGGAAACAGCAAGGGAAATAAACACAGGAAGAGAGAGAGGGAAAGAGAAAGAGAGGAACAAGTGATGGATTGTGAAGCTGCTGAAAGTGTACTCTTATCATCAGATGTGATCTTAAACTAATTGATTTTATATTTATTTATTTATTTATTTATTTATTTGTTAGATTTATTTCATTTCTTTCATTTATTTTATTTGTTTGATTTATTTCGTTTATTTTATTTAATTGGTTTTTTTTTTTTTTTATTTTTTTGTTTGATTTATTTCATTTATTTATTATTTGGTTTATTTCATTTATTTTTATTTTATTTGTTTGATTTGTAATTAAGAATTATTGTATTCCCTTGTTTTTTCTGCTATGGGTCTTAATGGCCTGTTACATGCAATAAATGATGATGATTTATTTCATTATTTTATTTATTCCGTTTGATTTATTTCATTTGTTTGATTTATTTTATTTGTTTAATTTATTGTATATACCGGTATTTAATTTTTAGCCTACTTTTCTCATTTTGCAAACATGAGGGAAAAGTCTGTCTGTCCACCTGTCCCCCCCCCCCCCCCACCCCACCTATCAACTCCTAAACGGCTGCAGTAATCGAAATTTAGTATGAGTAAAGATCTATACCTGAATATCTCAATCCCTTATTTGAAAATGATGTCAGTGCTACAAACTGCTGAGAAACAGCCCTTGAAATTTGAGCTCCATGTTGGATATCTTGGAAGGTATGAATGGGAGCTATTCCAAAATTGGCACACATATAGATAATAATATTTTAGTTCAATTTCCAGGAGGCCATACATGGCAGTGTTGCCAAAATGATTCTTAGCCTGCTGATAAGTCCAATTTTTCAATGCATATTACTTCTACACTTTCAATTGGATTTCAACCAAATTTCGTATGTAATAGGTGTACATAAACAGATATGACTGGGCGTAATCTCAAGAGCCACCAGGGCTGTTAATAAATGCTGTCTCTATTTTTTTACCCTAATATCAATATATCAGAAAGTATGCAAGTCAACAGTTCTAATCTTTGCACACCTATAGTACCTGACATTCTAGATTAATTTGGAGTAACTAATAGAAGTCAGTGCTGCTAACATGATTCTAAGCTTGCTGATAGGTCCAATTTTAAAATACATGTAACTTCTATATTAACAAATGGATTTCATCCCAAATTTGCCCTATTAGAGATCATAATAATATTTCAAATTATTTCTGACCAACACATGCATGACATTGTTGCCAACATGATTTTACGCGCACTGATAGATCCAATTAGGCCTATATGTCTAACTGCTTGTAACGTTCGTGCTATCCATTGGACTTCAACAAAATTTTGTATTCTGTACCTTAAGAGGTGAAACTAAAAACATATTCAGTCACCAGGGCTGCCAACTGTAGTGCTCTATTAGGCTACATTATACCAGGAATATTTCGAACTAATTAGATATTTCGATATTAACAACTTAATTTCGTCATTATTCTAGATAGGTTCATATACTGTAGAATAATCATTGGCATGAAAAGTAGGCTCTTTAGTTCGTCACGGAACTTCTTGTTTAATAGGCACCTGATTATAAACTTACAAGACCTGAGCTTCACAGTTTTGAAGCATCAATGGGGCAAGTTAATGAACGACAACCACATGTAGGCCTACGATAAACCGACCCCTAAAAGTATTTTTAGCCATATGGGAAGAACAGCGGTCCAATCGACTCCGCTTTAAATTGCCTAGTTTGTAGAATGTAGGGCACTGGTTATTGTATGAAATTCATTAGTATTTATTGATAAATAATTCTCCTTTGTAAAATGCCAGCTACATACGACCATTTACTTCGAAATAGGCTTTGCAACGCGAAGTAATCGACTCCATTCTGTCTGAAAAGCTCTCTTTTTGTGAAAGTAAAGCATTGGTATGGAAATTGATGAATTTGAAGAGCACAGCGGATCTAAGCAATTATATAACTCATCTTTTAGCCTCAATCATTATGAAAATAACTGAAAAACTAGAGAATAGCACACCCTTCAACTCAAATCACTTGGTTTCAATAGGTCTACGGCCGATTTCATTTCATAATCCCCTCCCTGACCCGTCCTGAAAAGAAAAATACATGGCCATTTGCTGCATTAATAAAATTATTTCCTCTGGTTGTTTATGTTTCCATAACCCTTACGCTAGTTCCAGATAACGGCAGCACCGTTGCTTGAGTTCACGAATGGCGAACAGGGTGCCTCAACTAGCCTTTACTCCGAGCTTAGCTCTCAATAATATAAAGCCTACTCAATCGTGGCGTTCTCTGCATCAACACTGTCCTCCAGGCAGTGACGTATTGACCACTGCAGCGCTGAGTAACCACCTAACATTAACATGTATTAGCATTGTTATCGCAAGCTAAAACCAGCAAAAATTTTCCTATACACTATATTTACAGTACATGAATACACATTGTTGAGTAGAATGAAGTAAAATATAAGTGGTGTTTATCTTTTAGTAGGAGTCCGTTTCAACTGCAGATTTTCCTTATTAGTTAGCACGCACACTGTCTGGTATGTACAAGAGTAAGGTACTGTAGATGGTCCCACTGAATATTTTTACTAGCGTAACATACAGTTTCAATAAAAAGGAACATCTTTTCTTAATTATTGTGAGACTTTCTTCTCATAAATTGTATCTCTTCTCAAGGGGTAATCAATGGTGTAGTTTGTGACAGACGGGTGCAGAAACTTCTGCAATATTACCCACCTCAGTTACTCAGGATGATCACGTACTCCACACTATAGAATATGATTTTTAGCAACGTGTGGCAACAGTATTCTAGTTAATGTTTGTGCTATTCCTGGACTGCTCGGCTTAACCGATATCATTTCGTCCGTTCCTTCTCCCAGCAGCGAAACAAAACCTGGCTTACGATAACGGAGACCACCACTGTCTTTGAGTTTGATTAGTGATATTACTGGAGATGAGCTCTGGATAACGAAGGGCTGTTGACCTCGATGTTTCGTCCCTTAAAACAACAATACCTAACTAACTCTGGATACTACTAATTTTATCAAGCACTCTTGCCATGCTATAAGTAGGTTATGGTCTTCATCTCGTTGTTATTGTTTCTTTAGGGGCGTTGCAACGTCATGGTCATGTAGCCCCGTGATATTAGGTGTATGTAGAGTTTGTTTGATAACCTGTGTCACTGTAATGTCTGTATGAATGTGTGTATTTTTAATTGAGGTAAAATTTGGGTAGGAAGCGGCCGTGACTTTAAATTAGATACTGTGCCAGTATTTTGTATAGTAATGGAGCACTGACATGTTTAGAAACATATTTGGTATTTTTATGACAACATTCCTACTTGCAGACAAGAGTAGTAGCAAGCTGACGCTCGGTTAGGGAAATGGATAGGCAACGCTGCAACGCATCTCAGAACATATGATTTGGAGGAGTAGAGTTAGTCCACAAGATGGCTGCCGTAGAAGCATGGCATTCATACATACTGTTATTAACCATTACAGAGATTGCTGAGGGGATCGACGATATGGAAGTACGTTGAAACATAAGAAGGAATGATTTTAAGATATTTATGGAATTATTAACAATCATATAATGGCATCAGATGTTTATCGCAATTATGCTATGCCAACTTCGATTCATATATCGATCGGACAGACTCGTATTATGGGTAGGATTAGTCCAGCTGGAAGTAGCACGGTCCGGAGAGAGACACTTGATTACTTGCTTGTTGGCTCGGCCAAAGCAACTATCTCGAGTATCACTTTTACTTAGTGCGTTCTGAGAGAGTACGGGACGGTACAATACGTCTCTGCTTCCTAGCAAGACACGCGAGATACACTTGGGACGACCGCTTAACCCAGTGTATGGACTTAGTGCAATATGAAAGTGACACGAGTGAACTTGGTGTTCCGCATAGATTGTTCTGTAGCACTATTGCTATCACGAAAAGACTTGTAATTATACAGTGGTCATTCGACATTACAACAGGGATATTAACACTGCAATGAAAGGAATAATGTACCAGTATAATACGAGGAAAGCAATGAATTGCTAGGCACTGAATAGGAATGCAGCACATAAGCAGAGTTGAACATATGGAAGTGATCAATGCTGAATAATGGAATTTATTAACAGAAGGCTATTTAAAAGGAGACTGAAGGCAGTCTATATAATGCCACTGAGATACTTACCTCTACGAAATGGATCTTCAAGTAAGAGAAGTGGCATCTTTCTCTTTTCTACAAATGGAACTTAGTCAGTTTCCGTATGATGAACATTGTGTTCCGGATAGCTGTTTCGAGTGGAGGGTGTTGGGTTCGAGTACGAGCAGTCCTGACCAATACTTCAACTACTCAACGCTATGGGTGAGGGTTCGATCTCTACAAGGGATCCAACATACATTATACGTTCATCAAGACGACTGACGGTATGAATCATGTCATATGTATAGAATTACCTTTTTTCACCGATTTCTATTCAGTAGTTTGAAAATGTATTTGAGAATTAGATCTGACGCGTTTTTCATTTCTGTTCGATGGTCTATTTTAGGTTTTGATCCTAATAAGGATGCACCAACATAGTCATTTCATTAGTTAATCTTTAACGTAGTGTTATTTTTACTACATTACTTTTTCTAATTTCGGTAATAATTCTGAGCATTATAATTAGTTGAGAAGAAGCATATTTCAAGAAGAATTTAGGACCAAGACTACGATATCATTATATAAGTATAGCAGATAGGAAGATGTCCTACCACGAATATATGAACATTTTTCTGCATTAATTCTGTTTAATACTGAGCAACGAAACAGAATATTTTCGACAGTTCATACAGCATTTAATGTTAGATGACTGTATATTTTTCGTCAAGCTAGTTATAGACATTGAAGTCTAGCATCAGATTTGAAGTGACAATTGCAGTTTTTGAATTAGGCATTTATAGCCAAATATTTGAATAACGTTTTGAGATTAGATATTTTTATTGAGATACAGTTCGTTCAGTTTTCGACTTTCATAATTCTTGTTTGGAATACTCCTGTTTGGATTCCGTGTGATTCTAATGGATTATTTGTATTCTACTCATACTAGGCATTTCTCCATGGTGTAGTCTCATACGAATTTCTTAAGGGGAGAGCTCATTTTTTTATTTGTTTATGCGAATCTGAATTAATTCTTGAACAGAAATCAATTTATAATATCTTATGAGACATATTTGTGAATATTGAGATTATGATTAAAGGAAGTATAAATGAGATATGAAGCTCAAGTCTGTATAAAATATATTCCGTCATAAAACAGAATTACATTTTGGGAATTTACAAATGTAATGATTCGATCATGTAATTACACAATTATTATTACAGTTTTTATGGAAGTAGATTAACACTTCGATACTTGTGTCAATTATGAACCATGATATATGTAAGTGTTTGAATGAAAAGATTATGAATTTTGAGAGGGTGTGGAAAATTATTAACAGCTATTGAGAGCTACTTTACGTATCGGATAATATAACAGTGGTGTTAATGAAGTATTTTTGAAGTATGTTTCGATATCAATGAATGGTCAGAAATAATTTAAGGTGGATATTAGGAATCTCATGTGTGGAGAGATTGTCGTATTTGTTACGAATTTTGAGGATAGTGCGAGCTATTGCGCTATCACTGAATTATGTTATAATGACGTATACTTAAACGTGAGATAGTCACGAACATCCACCATTTAAAATATCAAATGTGCATAAAACAATTCACTTGGATTTGATTGCTATTAATAACACATATATTTAGTGTGAAGCTATGATCTGAAAACATGAAATAATTTGTATAATAATTGAGTGATAATTGGATTATTAATTTAAGATAATTGAAATATTTATTGGAAAAACTATAAGTTCGATAACCTTAAATGTTCGTCGAATAAGACAGATTATGACAATAAGAAATGTTTAAAATACTTGTTAATGGAATGACAGGAAATCAATGGCGAAATTCGGCAAACGAATTAAATTGTATATCTTTGTAAATAATTTATTATAACACACTTTTAGGGTATTTGTGTAAAATAACTTGTGATATAATTACTCATGCATAAAACGTTCACGATTTGAACATGACATAATACTGCAATTTCATGCAGTATATTCCAGCCAGTTTAGGGCAACTTGCATATTTATTTTGTGATATGCCACAGTGGATATTTTTCTTTAGTGGATTTAGATCCACAATTCTTCGTTTTCAGTTAATAAACTGCTTATTTAATTTTAATTCTATGATGATTTGGTGATTTATATTAGAAACAGAATGTGCTAGGAAGTCAGACCTAGTGGGCAACTTTGCCAATGGTTAGCCATACGCCTGAGATTAATTTTAAGAGTTTTCGACTTCACTTTGAGCTAGTTCTTCTTTTTGTTTTTACCACTGGCATTTTCTTATCGCATTCTTTTATATTTAGATGTCTTTATCCCAGTTTGATCCTTGTTGGTAGAATTTTTGGGGGTTATTTCAGCCGGGTACTTCCAGATTCTACGATCCAGTTTTTTCATCGGATATCAACAGGTAAGACCATGTGGATACGGGTACAGTACCATCCCGGCATTTGTCTGGAGTAGACTTGCGAAACCACGGAAAACCACTTCCAGAATACTGAGGTAGGAATCAAACCTAACCCTTCTCAGCTTTGCCTCATGAGACTGAGTGTACACCATTCCAGCCCTCAGAGCCAGGGATCAAACCCGGGGATCCGCAGTGACAGCCAAGAATGCTAGCCACTATGCAACGAGGCGGACTCGTCAGCTCGTACCAAATACCCTCCAATATAGGGCATTCCAGCTCTCGTCATAGAAATTAGGCCATTTAGCCCCGTGTCTGCTACCCTGTGTCATTGCGGCGTGTGCATTTGTAATTCCGGTGATGATTTGGAAGATGACCTTACGTTAGGAACCATCGGATTTGCCTGGAGTAGAAGGGGGAAACTACGGAAAACCTGTCCAGGAAGGATGAGGTGGGAATCTAACCCACCTCTTCTCAGTTTTACCTCATGAAGCTGAGTGTAGCCCGTTCCAGCCCTCAGACCAGAATGAAATTTCTTGGCGGAGCCTGGATTCGAACATGGATCTCTGGGGGCGACATGATGATGATGATAATTGTTGTTTTAAGGGGCCTAACATCGAGGTTATCGGCCCCTGATGAAATGAAATGGCGTGAAATGAAAGGATGAAGATAAAAACAGCTCACTGCTATGGACGAAACGAAAATTGTTTAGATAAAATAGACAGTGAGCCCCAAAAACTATGCCTTATGTAGCAGGGAAAATACTTACAAAAAGGAACTCAGATTGAAACTATTCACCAAATGGAGAGCGGTAATACGTACATAAGGGAATTTCGAACGAAAATACTCACAAAAGGAATAGATTGAAAAATACGCACAAAATGTAGGTTTAAGTCCAAAATACGTACAAAATGCAACGTACAGTCGAAATACCTACAAAATGCAAGTGAAATCAAAATACTAACAAAATGCAAATGAGATTGAATATACGCACAAAATGTAATGGAGATTCACAATACCCACAAAATTGCAATTGAGACTTAACTACTTGAACAAAGCGGGGTAGGTTGAAAATACAAAATGCAATTGAAATTGCTTACAAAATGGATGATAGATTCAAACTTCTCATTACGATGGAAAATACTTACAAAATGCAATTTAGATTGAAAATAATTACAAAATGTAATTTAGATTCAAAATACCCACAAAATTGCAATTGAGACTTAACTACTTGAACAAAGCGAGCTAGGTTGAAAATACAAAATGCAATTGAAATTCAAAAAACTCACAAAAGCCCCGGCCCGGATATTGAAAGACTTACTAAAAAGCAATTTAGGTTGTCAATCCTTACAAAATGCAATTGAGATTGAAAAACACTCACAAAATGCAATCTAGATCGAAAAGACTTGCAGAATGCAACGTAGCCTAAAAATACCTTAAAAAACCGCTAAAAGGGAATTTAGATACACGGGGAACCACGTAACAAAAACAGTGCGGGAATCTTAAAGAGAAAAGGAAATATAAGGAAAAGAGGAGAGGGGAGGGGAGAGAGGAGATGGTCCGCCCCAAAGGGATGGGACAAAAGGGGGAAAACGGACCCAGCTCAGAAATCCCTCGGGGTCGCCAACTCCCAAACTCACAAGCCGTGAGCCCCTGAGGGTGTAGCATTATCTAGGGTGCACCAGAAGTCATGGGGCTACATACACCCTGCCTCCTTAAGGGCCTTGAGCACAAGGTAGGAGGTAAAAGGAAAATAAAAAGAAGGCTGACCCCTCACAGAAGGAGGGTGTCAGGAAAGATGAGACAAGGGCCAATTAAGGCGGGAAAGGAAGTGACTCCCTAGGCCTCGGATGCCCTAATACCGTCGGGGTCGGAAGAGAACAAGATTTGACCAAGTGAGGTTGGCAGGAAAGAAGACGGGGAGGAGCCCAGCACAAGTAAGAGGAAGCAATGCCGGACTCAGCTGGGGCCCCGTGGTCGCCAACCCACGCCCACTAGAAGTGAGCCCCTGGGGGACCAATCCATATTATTCACAAAGTGCAATTGAAATTCAAAATACTTACAAAATGCAATTGAAATTGAAAATGCTTACAAAATGTACGGTAGATTCAAACGACTCCTGTGGATTGACAATACTTACAAAATGCAATTTAGATTGAAAATACTTGACAAAATGTATTTTAGATTCAAAATACCCACAAAGTGCAATTGAGAATCAAAATATGTGCAAAATGTCCACCAAACAAAATGCAATTCAGATTCAAAATTCGTGCGAAATGCTGTTTTGGTTGAAAATACTTACAAAATGCAATTGAAATTCAAAATACTCACTAAAGGCCCGTCTACCTGCATTGAAAGACTTACTAGAAAGCAATTTAGATTGTCAATCTTTACAAAATGCAATTGAGGTTGAAAACAATCGCGAGATGTAATTTAGATCGAAACAACTTACAAAATGCAACGTAGATCAAAAATGCCTTAAAAATCGCTAAAAGGGAATTTAGATACACGGTGAACCAAGTAACAAAAACAGTGCGGGAATCTTAAAGAGAAAAGGAAATATAAGGAAAATAGGAGAGGAGAGGAGAGGGGAGAGAGGAGAGGGTCCGCCCCAAAGGGAAGGGACAAAAGTGGAAAACGGACCCAGCTCAGGAATCACTCGGGGTCGCCAATTCCCGAACTCATCAGCTGTGAGCCCCTGAGGGTGTAGCATTATCTACGGTGCACCAGAAGTGGTGGGGCTACATACACCCTGCCTCCTTAAGGGCCTTGAGTACAAGGCAGGAGGTAAAAGGAAAATAAAAAGAAGGCTGACCCCTCACAGAAGGAGGGTATCAGGAAAGAGGAGACAAGGGCCAATTAAGGCGGGAAAGTGAAAGACTCCCTAGGCCTCGGATAACCTAATACCGTCGGGGTCGGAAGATAACAAGAGTTGACCAAGGGAGGTCGACAGGAAAGAAGACGGAGAGGAGCCCGACACAAGTGAGTGGAAGCAATGCCGGACTCAGCTGGGGTCCCGTGGTCACCAACCCACGTCCCACAAGATGTGAGCCCCTGAGGGGTGGGGGCGACAGCCAAGAATGCTAGCCACTACACGACGAGGTGGTCGGGAGATTATCATCATCAGAACTGGAGCAATAATACAAGATCACCTAATTTTCAGTCGCATGGTCAGCGTAGACTACATACCTTGACTGCTTATTGCTTTAATCCATACCGTAATTTCCTAGTTGGCTCTCGACAAGGAAATTCATAAAAACTAGTTCCAGTAACATCATTTCTATAGCCTTGTTTACAAAACAGCACGCAACTGTATACCATCTTAATACAATGACCTTATTTCAGTAACATAACTCGATTCGTACTGTAAGCGTATTTATGAGCCTGGAAATATAATGTTCTCAAAGTTTTCTAACTCTAGCCAATGTTAAATAAAACCGACACTGGAATGAAGCCACAAACAGGTTATGACAGTCCAATGAATTAACTAGTCAACCGGAAGAGCCTATTAGGTTATTCCCGACATGCACGTGCAGCATAAACTCGATTCTTTGTTTGCCTGCACGAGGGCACGCGACCGCTGCCGAACGGAGTGCCGCCCACACAGACGAGAGGAAGGGGCACACGACGCATAAGCGTGGCTCTACCAGCCAATGAGAAGCGGCCTAACTTAGATAAAAGCAATTAGCATATCTAATTACCAGCGAGATATTAACACTTCATAACATGATAGGTGTTAAATAAAAAATATGAATTATTTATTAACATCGCGGCCAATTAAATGCTTAATTAAGGATTATATCATCATCGCTAGTAATGAACCAATCATATCCATGTTCTGTCAGGTGACGCTAACTTTATTGTTTGTGAGGGAAATAAGAGAGTGGAATTGAGGCTCTTAATAATCAATACTTCGTCAGGAGTGGACGTCTTTACCTAATACTCTACAAGTGAACAAATCTGATAGATATTATTAGACATTCGAAGAAGATGACTACTGCAAGCAAATAGCAACGAGAACAGCGGCACTTAGTTTTGTGCAAGAATATTAAGTCGACATACAACTACATTTGAAACATATTAAGAAATTATTATACGTATTTCTATCATGTCGAAAATTCTGAAGTTGAGGGAGGTGAATACAACTGAATCTGCAGAGATTGTAATGACGAACTAAAATGTTAATGTGAACATAACTATGATGGCAGGAGAGTATTCGAAGTTACATAATATCAATATCGTGGGGGGAGACAAACATCTCGTCTTTCCTGCGTAAAGTTATTCTACGTCTACAAAAGTTATTTCACCAACTACAAGCACGAATACTAATGCATTGGAATTTTGGCGAAGAAGACAGAAGAATTTCACGAACGAGTACAATTCAGGTGGATCCCAGCGCAATCAAGAGAGAAAGGACTTTCCCATGTCGTACAAGAAGATAGCCCCACAGATAAAACGGCCACACGAAGATGTTGGAGTTCGGATCCCGTTCCTGACAGCCTGGCGACTTCTGAAGGAGATCGAGGAGAGGCCCACATGACATCATGAAGCTTCGAGCTATCAGAAACAATCCGTTTCTGAGGAACAGAGAGGGAAGCCCTCTTCTAGTCAACTATAACGCATCACAAGGTAGTCTAACGACCAACGAATTGTAGATACTTTTGAGAATATTCGACAACTTTCATATTAATGCCATTTTTATACATTATCGTAATATCTTTATAGTTTTTCGATTTTATATTTTATATTTTCATTGCCACGTCATGTAGATGTTTTTTCTCGATTTTCGTCGATTTTTGACAATTTAGAATTGTTATTTAGAATTTTAAATTTTGCGACTTTCATATTTGAATGATGGAGATTTTAGCGTTTAGCTCCGAATATTTAATTGGTCAAGTTTAAATGTGTTTCGATCCCCTTTTATTGGTTTTTTAATTCTATTATATCGTTATGTGATAAGGATGGAAGTAATGGAAATTTGTTCCAAGAATGTGATACCGAGGTATATTTTAGAGAGTGCGATTCTTAAAGATCATATTTGGAGATCTATTTAAAGTCACGATCTGATAACTTATTAGACAGATCTGGTTATAAATATTTGGCGACACAATTCGCAAACATAAGAGTACGGAATTTTATGAGAAAAGTATTAAAGAATGAATTTATATGAGAATGTAATATGAAGGTAGTAAATACGAATTGCAACGTATTATTGAAACAAAGATATTGAAGAAAAATTTAAGTGAAAGATCACAGCTAATAAGAAGCTTTATTGAAATGTGATTTTTATAAAAGTAATATAATTGTTATTAGAAGACTAGTATTTTATTATATTTCCTGTTAAAATAATTCATCGATAGAACCAGTATTTTTTATTAGATATTTTTATTAATGATGTTGAAACGGCTATAAGAATTTGTTAACGTGAAGTTAGTTGAGAATACTGTGTTTTTTGAAAAGGAACTGCGAATTATCTCTAAGAGAGAGATTTTTATTATTTCCGTCTTGACGGAGGAACTTGTTGGAAGTATGACAATGAGCATTGTGAGGCCATTGGTCAATTGTTGAAAGAATGTCTATAGTGACAGATTTGCGCATGATTTTGATGTTGAAACTAATATGTGTTAATAAGAAGCAGTATTGTTGGTGTTTATTAATATTGGAGGTTATTGAAATAGACTCATATAATTAAAATTAATAGGCTGAGCTCCATTTAAATGGTTCTAATAAGAGATTGAATTTACGGTAATGTTTCAACGATTTTGATGATTCTATTTTTATTATGTATTTTTATTTTGAAGATAGACCAGTTATAGGAGGTCAATGACTTTACTTAGTTGTACGGATTATAGAATCCCGAATTTTAATAGTTTCCAGAATAAGACATAGTATGGTGAATATATTTTCTTAAGTCTGTAGGAATTTAAGTGGAGAAATAGGAAGACAATTTATGTCTATTTTGTGTGCGAAGAAGGCAGTTTGCCCATTGTAAATATCTTATCTTAACTTGAGTAGTTGAACTACATCGTCGATATTTGTGTTGTATATAAATAATGTTTAGGATTTAGAGAAAGGTTTATAGTTATGTTTATGCGTGTTGTAACTTTTATCTTTAATTTTATTATGAGTAGAGATTTTTATCGCTTCTATGAGAGGAATTCAAGTGATATGAGACGGGAGATAAATTGTATAGAGTAATAAATATTTTTTGTAATGACGGAGATCTACGTCAGGGGTAAATTCATTTTATTTTGGGGGAAATATTTTTTTTAAAGCTTTATATTTTTGTTGTTAAATTCCCGTTACCTAGGGCACAACCTTTTTTTGCCACGTTTTCATTCGTAATTTTTATTTGAGCTTATGAAAGCCACCGTAAATATTTTTAATGGTTTCTAGAAGAAACATATATGTGTATCGTAACAGAAGTAACGCCATTTGGTCATTTTTGACTCAGTTTACACGTTAGTTGTGCATATATTAAACGAAAGTGTTAGGAGGCGTGTATTTTATGTCAATAAATATGACAGGCACGTTGTTACAATTCACTGATCTTTATTTATAGAAATTTGGCATTCTCTTTGTAGTTAAATGGTAAAGGAATGTGCTATAGGGTGGCGGGTTTCCTAGAGACCTGACCCACATCCATACGCCCGAAATTTTCGTGGATTATTGTTTTCCTGAGTAGTTTGAGAACCCTAGTTTGTTTCTATAGCACATTCAGTTTGAAAAATCCACGTTCCTTATTCTGAGTGTATTCGCCAAGTAGCACTGAGTTGATTTTTAGCCGGGAATTCAAGATGTTACAATCAATTCTTTCAGCGGCGAATTTTGGTGGATTATCCAGAAATAAGGGTACTGTACCAAACCAAATAATCACTCTAACAGCACACATACAACTCACTGACGACGCACTGACTGAATGTTACATCATTGGACGCGCTGGGGCTATCAGTCCCGTATGATACAGCAGCTGATAAATGTTACACGTGCGGAGTTGTTTTTAGCCAGTTTTCATTTATGTAAAAAATAGGCTTATGAGATCACCTTTTGTCCATGTGTGTGTGTACCCTCTTGAAATCTAAACGGCTGAGGCGATTTAAATAAAACTCGGTAAGGGCATAATATTATTAGGCCGATCCCGACCGTGCCCTTCAAATTTCATAACGTTGCACCAATCCAGCATGGTGGCTGTGCAAATTATTTCTCCAGCATTCTATATTTCCGAAACTGCTGAAAATATTTACGGCGATAAAGGGAAGAATTCAACGTTCACCTATGTCACTTTCAAAAACCTGTTAAGTACAAAACGAACATAGCGGCCAATCAAATTTGGAAAATGTAGATAGAATTTTCTGGCAATTTAACCATCCGAACGCAGTAATGCACTGACATCCAATTTAGTTCAATTGTTTACATAACCTAAAGATGGTGGATGTGCGAAATTTTAATACCTCGTTTTCATTATTTCTTATGACCCAATCATGTGATTGAAGTATGAATCACACACCTACAGAATAATCTTCATCTTATAGTACATAACTCCAAGACCTACATTTATAACAATCCAGCATGGTGACTGTCCGAAATATTAATACGGTTCCCAATATCTAAGTTTCTATTACACCAATCAAACTGAAATTAGGTATTTTGATACAGGCAATTAACACACAGTAAGTAGGATATATGAAAATAGGCTATATAGTTCTTCACGAACTACTTGTTCAACTCGTTATATAACAACTCCAGGGAAATGCTTACTAAAGTATTGTGTAAGAAGTCCCAAAACCTTGAACTGTTGGCTTGACATTAAAACTCAAACGAACCGTGGGACTGTAAACACATGTGCAACTAACGGTGGGTTAAGTAATGAGGGAAATTTTGAAAGATAGATGGCACGACCCCTGGAAGTAGAGAGGGTGTAGTAAGCTGTGAGAATCTCCTTTGATTCTTCTGGTATCCACTAACGTTCTTACAATTTCATGGGGGTGAAATAGTGTTCACATACCTGCCGAGAATTAATTAAATACCGTTATCAATACTTGTTCAAGAGCAATGTGACCTGAAGCACCGCCCATACCTCAGTAGCTCCCATATAATCACAGCCATGAATGAAACTGAGACAAAGCCACATTTTACCCCAGCCTGTGCCAACAGAAAAATATACTGCATTCATCAATTACTCTACACAAGATTTATGAACTTTTAAAAATGAACCTGAGTGTTGCAAACTGGGTAATCAATACCTTATATAAATAATTAAATGCCGTAAGCAGGGCTACCATAAGCCTATGTTGGATAAATTCTAAAGTAGGCCCTAGGCACTAATCATAGGCGTATGTACTGTAAACTACAATAATATGCACAAAGACAGAGGTGCACTGGTACAATGGTTTTACTTTGTGAATAAGAAAAATACCAATATGAATACGCTACACCTCATTAACAGTGAAGGAGGCAGGGACCTTCCACTAGGATAATATATGATAATATAAATGATTTTCATGCCTTTCCAAGCTGGAATTTTACTATATAAGTCGTGATATTGAAAGGGATGGCGGGTGGGTTATAGACAGCGGAGGAGTGAACTACATCATTTCCAGAACAATTTCAATCATAACAAAATGTATGTATAGCTGAGAAATTCCTTTTGTCGGTTCTCGCCTCCTTCACGGTTACTGACTGAGCCTAGTTTGATTTTCAGGAGGAAAACCCTCAACGTTTATATCGCAGAGCTACTGCTTACTAGAATGGAAATAATACAAAACAAGGTAATTCCGATCAGGCAATCACTTACGTTACACTACTTAATTGGATTTGAAATGTTTTCACAGGACGATCTGAGGTTAAGTGTACCATGTATACTGTAAATATAAATACTGTATACCGTACCTTTGTTGTTTTACTGACCGTTAATGGTTCTCTTGGAATGGCGTGCATCTTTTGGAAAAGAAAACACTTGTACTTTTGGTCCCGTTGGATAATTTCCACTGCACACAGCGCCTATATGGCATTTTGCTGATGAATAATAATGCAACTGCGGTGGCGTAGTTGGTAGCATGCAGAACTGCTGTGCCCAAGATCGCGGGTTCAAACACGGTCAAAGTCGTGGGATTATTTAAGAGCGTTTAAGTCCTTCAGTATGCCTTCCTTCGTAGGGGGAAGTAAAGCCGACGGTCCCATGTCATTGATTTATGGCACGTAAAATATCTTTTTACTAACTAAACTAGTGTGAAGCTAAATTTCTAGGTTGTATGAGTCGGTGGCATCTGGTGGCGACAGTTGGAACTACTTGAAATGGAACGGAACTTGTAGCACCATCCCCATGGGTGTCCGCTTGAAGCACCTTCAGCCGCTGGCAAGATGATCCTGTCCTCGGACATTTCAGGCATTAAAGGCTATACGCTATATAAATCAATAAACAAATAATGCGAATATCCACATATACTAAAACAAACTTGCCCAAAACCTTCACAACACACTTTCTACATTGATTCAAGTAATTTGAATGTTTAAGAGCAAAACCTATTGAAGGTACACCTCGCTACTATCACCATGTTATGACTATGCCTACTGTTAGTCAAGCAAGGAAGCTACTGTCAGTGAGTGCGGAGGCCTTCTTTCTAGATGGCGTTGCTTTAACCCACTTTCTTTCTTTCGGATGATAGCTTTTCTTTTTATTAGAATTATTTTGCAATCTGAAATACCACCTAAACGCTGGAAGCAGCCTTATTCTTCGAAGAAAGTGTATGGTGTCATGCAGTTTCTAGTCTTTGCATAGCAGTTTAACGACTAACACTGATTTATAAACATCAATGTAATCGGCTTTATGAATAATGGTTGGTTGTTTCATTTATGACTTGTCAACCTGACCAAACATCCGATCAGCTGGATAAGAGCTGTAGCCTTGTACGGGGAACATCATGTGAAACGTGTTCACTTTAGAATTTCTTTCTACTAAAAGTGCATAAGCGTACGCATAACAACATTTATTCGGAGCGCTATACCCTTCAAAGAACAGTCTAATACTTGCAACATTCCAGTTAGTTGCAGGGCTACAAGATGCTGTAACAGAGCAGAAGAAAATGTCAATAAATGAAAGTTTGTATTATTCCCATAAATCTTAACCATACATACACAATACAACCTTACTTGCCAGGAATTGTATGCCCCCTTCTATGGATGATTCCGTTAGAAGCTGAATTTGCTGTACATCGAAGCTCATTGTTGCAGAATATGTCCAATGTTTACATTAAATTATAAAACGTTGATGCACGATGACTGTTCAGTCGTTTGTTGGCCATGTATTTGGTATTTTGAACAGTATCAGTTGTTGTACTAAAAACATATTTAATTTTAGAGCAGTAATTACTAACATCTAAAGGTGACGAGTGAAGTCAAATATTGAAGCATTAGGAAAGTCTTCGAGACATAGACACTCTGTTGACAATTTCAACTCAAGTATCATTGTACATTTTCCACACCTTTGTTTTATTTAAATTAGCATCGAGGTCAACAAGCTATGATTTTGTCTTCAATAATGTGCTTTCTAACATCACTCAGTCTACCGCTCTCTCACATTTAAGGTATACTCTCCAAACAATGATAAGGACCAAAGATTTGTTTATCAGGAAATAATTTTATTAATTTATATTCAAAGTGATTTGGTCTACTGAATTGTAAAAATGTTTGCACTGAATGTCCCTTTATTGAATTCTCATGTCCCTTCTTTTAATTCATCCATTATCATTTTCTATCTCCCTCTTTATAACCTATCTTGTAATTCAATTGTTAATTTTTCTGCCAACAAATGTAATTATATTTTTCTTCAGCCGTAAAGAAGAAACAACTGTCATTATTCCTTCATCTTAGATTATAATCGAGACCAACTCTTGCTAAACGTGCTGCCCTAAACAATCAATCACCGTTACCCTCAGGCCCTAATGGTGGGATTTCTGTCGTAGAAAACGCCGTTAAGTGCCGTTTTAATGCACTATCCTGTTATTTTCCGCAGAGTCGGTGATTGGCCGACGGGTTGGTGACATTAGTTGGTAGTTACGCTCACTTTGCACGACATGCAGGTGGTAAAAACTTTATTCTTCGTTGTAGACAAATTAATTTGTCTTGTTCCCTCCGGAATTTTAGCCATCGTCTCTAATTATCCCTTAATCACATCTCTCAAAATCATAAACCCTCAAGGTTTAATATAGCCAGCGCCAATTACTGACGCCAAGTGTAATATTTGTAGTAAAAATAGGTCTCAGTCTGTCGGTTACTGTAGTATTGAAATTTCAGCTAATTGCATTTCACTGCTCACTGATGTACTTCCTTTACAAGTTAAATGTGCTGTAGTGTGGTAGTTAGCTACTCTTCAATTTCAGAATGTGTCATATCTTTGATGCTTGAAAAATTCAGAAATAGATGCGAAATATTATATGGAGAGGTAGTCAGTGAATATCAGAAATGTACACTTCACGAAACATGCTATCATAAGCACGACATTATTTCAGAAAACAAGCAATATGCGTACGTGCAAATCCAAAATATATAACGCTGTTGTGTGAAACCTCTACCCCTAGAACATTCCCAAATCATATCATATGCAAGTGCACAAAAACCGTCGACAAATTACAGAACATAACATTTGAACGTGCACAAAACCCTTCTCAAAATAACAATTCCGGAACATTACAGTTTATGTTTACAAACCCCTCTTCCTAAAATATTCACAGAACATAACATATGGTAGTGAACGGAACGCCTCACTATCAGGATTCAAATATATATAGATTGGTGTACTTAACCCTGTAATTATAACATTTACGGAAATTAAACATATGGAATTATACAAATCCTCTTACCCTTTAAAATACCCAGAATATTTCATTCAAGTGTGTGCAAAATCCTCTCTATGTCTCTCCACTTGAAACCGTTGAACGAAAAGCATGGCCAAAATATGAGAAACTTCCTTCCAGCTACTAAGGATGTTCAGGTTGTCTTTAAAACATTCTCTTTCAATGAAAGCTGGGCACAAATTTAGAGCAATACATGAATTGTCTCCCTTCATTACGATAGAAATATCATTTAGTTACTTTATTTACATTTTTTCACAACTAAAATACAAAGTAAATTTACTTATTCCGAAATTGGATATGACTCATGGCCACTATAGGTTATGAATCCTAAAACTAACTCCTATGCCGATTAAAATATATTACATAAATTAAGCTACCAGCCAAAATGTATTAAAATATGAGTCTTCAATTTAGCAAACACATTTTAGTGAATTTTGCACTGCAAGAAAGCAGGCGAGTTGTTTTGGCAAACAGGCGAGAATATTTTTGCGCAGACTACTGATTAAATGATTCACAAGAGACAGGGCAATTGCCTGGTGTGGGTAAAATTGGTTATATTTTAACAAACTATTAATACAAATCTTACAAGCAAATTCTGTACCATCACATATAACTATAATGTAGCCTCATCCCGGGAAGAATTAATATATATCTCAACACATATGTATTATGAATGAATCAAGCAATGGTTTTACACACCCACTTTGAATTACCATGTGCTTCAGTAATATCCCGCTTTCTAATAAACCTTTCTCGCCTGATATAAGTGAATTTGCTTGAGCCTTCAATAACAAATTATTCGTATTCGAAATTTAGTTTCCAACAAGCTTTGCTCAAATGAACTACTTGATTATGGTTCTGTTGAATGCTCCGCATGTACAACATAGCTATTGTTTCTATACACTATGAACTCAAATATGTCACTTGGGTACAATTCATTGATCGCATGCTCTACATAAATATGACTTCCGGTGCCTCTCAATTAAAATGTGTGACTCGAAATCTCCCTTCGTACTTATGACTGGAAGTACTTAATAAATATTGCTTTTACCAATATCAATTAGCTGGTGATTTTTCCATGCTCCTTACTCAGTAAATACTGCTACTTACTACATGAATATGGCCTTTTGACCAGTATGAGTCACATGTGTCTTCAAACAGCCCTTGTGTGTGTTACATAAATATGCCGTCCGCTGACTAAGAAGTCACATGTGACTCTTAAAAGATACTTTTTTGTTAAAATGTAGCTGCGAATATACCACTTCAGATTGGCGAAAGACCAATATGAATTTCGCTCATGAAAAAAAAAATCATATTGCCATGAAGCACAGTGGGGATGGACTTATTTCTTTAGCAGTGTTTACCCCTACTCTACACAGATGAGATCTGTGAATACCATTCTCCTGAAGAAACGCATTGACAATGTGCGGGCGAGCGCTACCGTCAACGAAAGTGAAACTTGGGCCAATATAGTCAGCGAAACCTTTCACTACAGGTGGCCAGATAGTATCCCTGTCAAGTTTCCCTGTCATGCGCCCTTATAGTACACAAGAGAGGTTTGGCGAAGAAAAATGATACCACCACAAAATATTGCACCACCTCCTTCCTGTTGGTATCAGTCTCGGGTGTATTGCTCAAGCATTCGTTCACCGGGTCGTCTCCACACTCGCTCAGATCGATCCCTATTGACCCAGGCGAGTGAACATACCCAATATACACGCATGCAAGAACAACTAATGGATTTCAGACCACTACGACTCTTGACCAGCAATATACAATCCTTATATTTATGTGTGTTTAGAACAATTATCAGCAAGTTCACTGCTTATGAGGGACTTACAAGCGGTCATAAGGCACCATGGATCATCGTGTGCATATATAATCTTTCCTTCGTACAGAAATTTTCCAGCATGTGTTTATCAAAAAATTCCTTTCCAAAATAGATTCCTTAAATACTACGAAGGAGGTGTCACTTCAAAGAATCAACCCAAGGGAGAAATGCTCATTATATACTACATGTGCCGGCCAAGAGGTGTTGGGGTAGCGAACCTTCCTCTAACCCGGAAGCCCTTGGTTCCAATCCCGGCACCGTCAGGGATTTTATAAACTTACATGAGTGCTGGAATGGGGTACACTCACCCTCGTGAAGACAATTGAGTGGCTGTATGAGAGTGAGGCAGCGCCACGGTCACGAAATCCAAGAATAACGGCCGAGGAGACCCGATGCACTGACCGCGCGTCATCACTATATCAGCAGCTCAAATTGCTGGGCAGAAGTTGCTCAGTAGTCCCAGTCCCTTCGTGGGCTGTACTGACAGGGGTAATTTATTATTATATACATGAATGTGTATTTAGACCACTATGGAACAAAATGTGTCTTCAGTTGATCAGAGTAGAGGTTACTCCACATGCACCACAGGAATGTGGCCTTAGACCACTGTTGATGTACAAGTGTTTCTTCAAACTGCCCATTTCTGTATATCTCGCTAGGATGTACCACTGGAATAATGTTAAGAACATTATGGATAAAAATATGCTGCTTCAAATTGTCCTTCTCAGTAAATCTTGCTAGGATGTAAAACAGGAATAAGATTAATGACCATTATGGATAAATATGTGCTTCTTCAAATTGTCCTTCTCAGAATATTTTGCTTCGCATGTACAACAGGAATAAGGTTAATGACCACTAAGGATCAACATGGGTCTCATCAAACTGGTTTTCTCGGAAAATTTTGCTTTGCATGAACCATTTTAGTGACGTTTAGGACCACTATTGAAGAACATGTCTCTTAAAACTGCCCTTATCAATAAATCTTGTTCCGCATTTATCATATGTATATAGTCTAAGACCACTATGGATCAACATATGCTTCTTAAAACTGCTATTCTCAGGAAATTTTGCTTCGCATGTACCACGCGAATAAGGGTTAACACCACTAAGGATCAACATCTATCTGTTGAAACAGCTTTTCTCAGCAAATTTTTCTTTGCCTATACCACAGGAGTATGGTTTATAACCACTATGAATCAACATGTGCCTCTTCAAAACAGCCCTTTTAAGTAAATTATACTTCGCATGTACCACGCGAATAAGGTTTAACACCACTAAGGATCAACATGTGTGTCTTCGAACTGCTTTTGTCAGTAAATCTTGCCTTGCATGTACCACAGGAAAAAGGATTAGAACCACTAGGAATGAATACGTCAGACATTTTTTTGCCTAGACGACTGAAAATTGCTCCAAATGTGCCACAGGGGTGTGGCATTAGACCACTATGGATTAGCGTGTATATCTTCAGAGTGCCCCTATCAGATAAAATATCCTTCGCAAGTACTACACGAAAAAGGCTTATTAACTCTATGGATAAACATGTGTTGCTTCAAACTGCACTTCTCGGTAAATTTTCCTTCGCTTGTACAACACATATGTGAGATTTAAGACTACTATGGATCAACATGTGTGTCTTCAAACTGCCCTTCAGAGCAAATTTTGCTTCGCATGTACGACACGAATGTGGTTTTGGATCAACATGTGTTTCTTCAAATTGCTCTTCTCAGAAAATTTTGCGTCGCATATACTACACGAATAACGTTTATGACCATTATGGATAATCATGTGTCTCCTTAAACTGCACTTCCGCTTAAATTTTGCTTCGCATATACCACACGAATGAGGTTTACGACCATCATGGGTCAACATGTGGGTCTTCAAACTGCTTTTCCAAGTAAATTTTGCCTCACACGTACTACATGAATAAGATTTAAGACCACTATGGACCAACATATGGTTTTTTAGACTACAACTCACTGCAAATTTTGCTTCGCATGTGCCACATGAGTAAGGTTTATGACCACTATGGATCAGCATGTGTTTCTTCAAATTACTTTTCACGGTAAATTTTGCTTCGCATGTACCACACGAATGAGGTTTAAGACCTCTATGGATCAACATGTGTGTATTCAAATTCCCCTTCTGAGTAAATCTTGCTTCACATATACCACATGAATGCGGTTTAAGACCATTATGGATCAACATGTGTCTCTTCAACTTGCCCGTCTCAGTAAATTTTGCTCCGCATGTACTGCAGAAATGTAGCGTTCGACGACTGTGGATTACCATGTGCGACTTCAAACAGCCTTCATTAGAAAAGTTTGCTCCACATGTACCACAGGAATGTGGTTTTGGACTGCTATGAACCAACATGTGTGTCTTCAAATTCACTTTCTTAGTAAAGTGTGTTCCGCAAATCATACATTTATATGGCAATGAACAGCTACGAGTTGACATTTTAATGTTTTTTTGATTGAATGAGGCTACGAATCTATCCCTTGTTAAAGTGTTCTCCGAATTTTGGTTGTTCCTGTAAATAATATTTAATGTTGGTACGAGTAAAATATCCACTACCATTATACTGTAATATCAAAAACCAATTAGCACTATTTCAGTAATTTGCTTCAGGGAATAACACCCTCATCAATTTCGGTACAATCGTGTTGACAAACCGAAAAGCAGTTAATTTCGCTATGTTAGATGATCAAGGGAAACGGGATATTAACTTTGCGGTCAAGAGATCTAACTAGTGAATTAGCGTTAATTTGCAAGTTTTATTTAAATAATAGGAACTGAGAACATTTCTACTCTTTAATGAAGTGGTGTTCGTGCTGTCAATATATATTATACAGGCAATACTGTTTTATACTGTATGTCAGAGGTTTGGCATATATAGTTCTTCCGGATGAACGTGTTAATCCTTGTACAGGAAGAAAAAAAGCGCTTGTGCATGGAGAAAAGGTTAATAACTTCCACCCACGGCTGTTATTTCCTAATAGGGAACATGATCTTTCATTTTCTCGATTAAGAGGATAAGTAAAAATTGGGTGCTGCTCTATACTTTAAGTCGAGAGTTGAGGAGCAGGAGGAGTCCTATCCCAAATGTAACTGAAAAGGCAACCCGAAATCCAGGGTCAAGGCAGTACGTACTCCCGAACGAGTAATCGGAAAGAGTCGTGTGGGGGCTCAAACGAAAGGGATCTATCCCCTCTCTCTAAAGAACAAGACTATTCCCCACTAAAATAAAAAAGGTCCACACCCCCACGGAAAATAAGATTTTTTAAAGAGCATGTGCACTTAAGGCTCTTCTAAGATGGCAGGCTTATCAAACGTAATGTTAGATGCCACCATACACCCTTTCCTACACCCTACCGCCATCTCCCACCACCACCAATCCCAGAATTCCCTAAAATTCTCAACAGATTTTTCCAAACTTAATTAGATTTAACACTCAAGGCCACAATTGCATCCACTTACTTGTGCTAGACACATTTCTGATGACCTCCTTTGGTATGTTTCCATTCTCTTCCAACTTACTTGTCGATATATTTATTATTTAATAGTTATGTATTTATTATTATTTATTGATTACCGATTTTTCGATTATTGATGAACTACAAGGTCACCTACCCGAGATTTCCTAAAAGAGTCGATATCACCCGAAAGATAGCCGGAGAAGTCCTGTGAGGGCTCAAACGAAAGGTCTTCATTCCCTCTTTCCACAGGACACACCATTTTCAATTTTAGTATTTCTTTTAATTATGGACGTTTCCAAGGGTGAGTGTGGTTTGGACTGGTTTCCATAAAGTCATGTGACATGACATCTTGCTGTCTACGACAGAATAGCCCGAGCGGTCGATCTAAGATGGCTGCCGATTGATAATAATAATTATTTATTTAATTCTGTTTTATTCATTTATTATTTAATATTAATTATTTAATTTTCATTTATATTATATTTGTTTTCGATTTTCGATTTTTAGCTACTTGATTTTTATTAATTTATTTTCTTCTTCATTTCGGCCACGTTACTTCAACTGTCTCCTTCTTTGAGCTCTAATGATTTCCCAGAAGTCCTTCATCCGTTTCCTGTGCGCCTCCTTTCTGTCAGCCGTCCACTTCTCAGCTGTTCTCAGTTATGGCTTTTCTCGGAATCATTGGCGTGCACTTTTTTTTTTTTTTTTGAGGAAGACGTTCTTTGAATGTCCTCAAGCGAAATCCCTATTTCAATAAGATCGTTTTCGAAAACAGAGAACCATGATCCCTTGGTTTTCTTGTCTACAACGTAGGAAAATATGCGGTTGGTCAGTCGCTGTGAGCTCATGCGTGTTATGTAGCCATAGAAATGAATTCTCCTTTTTCGCATCAAGTCCATTATCCTTTCCACACGTATGTAGATTTCGTTGTTATGTCACTTCCTGTACTCTCCATTTTCCCCTGAACGGTCCTAGGATCTTTCTAAGGATTTTTTGTTCCTTGGCCTCGAACTTTTCAACTAAGACTTTCTTATTCATTGCAAGGCATTCTGCTGCGTACGAAGCTTCTGGACAAATAACTGAAAAATAATGCCTAATCATGGCATTGATGGACACTGATCGTTTATTTTAAACATCCCTGGTTAGCTGGTACACAGTTTCCATCTTGTTGATCCTTGATAAAAATGATTCTTTCTCAGAGTCATTTGGTTTTATCCATTTGCCTAAATACTTACATTTTTCTGCCCGCTTGATTATTAGTTACTTCACTCTGGGAGCCTGCTTGATGTTAGTTATAAATTCCGTTCTCTCAAAGGAGATCTGGAGGCCAGGCTTTGCCGCTTGGTTTTTAAGTTTGATGATATGTTTTGTAGCAGTATCTATGGAATCAGGAATAATAACTAGATCACCTGCAAAAGCTAGGCAGTCAATTGTTAGAGACATTTTCTTACAACCTATTCTGAGTCCGTGGTCGACCTCTTCTTTACACATCTCATTGCGCCACTGCCAAATAACCTTTTTCTAATACGCAGTTGAAAAGTACAGGCGATAATTCATCTCCTTGTCTAACACTTGTCGTAATTTCGAAGGTTTCCGAAATCTCTCCCCTGATTTACACACCGGAGGTCATATTGGTTATTGTATGTTGGATAATGGTCCTTGTTTTGTTGTCTAGGCCGTCGATCAATTGAATCGTAGGCTTTCTTGAAGTCTATAAAGGTCACGACAAACTTCCTGATCCTGACAGTCAGATATATAAGAACAAATTTAAGGTTCATGATCTGGAACACACATGAGCGCCCTTTTCTAAAACCTCCTTTATACTCTCCCAATTGCAAATAAAGTTGTTTCTCTGCCCCGGTCTGAAGGGCTTTTGGGAGAATTTTATATGTTATCGAGAGGAGCTAGTTGCTTACATCTACTTTGTCACCTTTCTTGTGAAGGGGATAAAGGATAAATCAGGGCTGATGTCCAGTCACTGGGGAGTTTCTCAATCTTCCAGATGTCATGGATAATCTCGGTCAGTTTGTCAATCGCTTTGTCACCTATAGACTTCCAGAGCTCGGCTATTATTGTATCTTCAACAGGTGCTTTTTTGTTCCTCAGAGACTGGATGATCTGTCTGATTTCCTCATTCGTGGCTGGATAAGAGTTTGGGTTGGAGAGTGTAGGTTCTTCAACGTGAATTGTGATGATTGTGGTTCTTCACAATTAAGAAGAGATTCCAAGTATTTGGCTAAGATCTGGCAGTTGTCCTTGTCGTTGTATGCTAGCTTACCATGGTCATCCCTGAAGTGTAGACTTGGGGGGGGGGGCGTGTTTATTTAGTGAGGTTGCGTCTGAAGGTTTTGTTCTTTTTGAAATCCTGTTCTTTCTGTGTCAATTGGCTCTTGTCAAACGGACGCTTTACTCCACGTATAACTTTTGCCGCATGTTTTATCACAGTCACGAAGTGCTCGCACCGATCTTGATTTTTCTTCGAATTCCATCTTTTCCAGGCAAGTTGTCTCTGAGCTACAACAGCATCACATTCACTAGTCCACCACGAGTGTCTCCTAACTTTTGTTAGTGAGACTGTCTCCTCAGCCGATTTGACGATGGCGTTTTTTAGTTGATCCAATTCTCTGGATCCAAGGAATCGAATTTCTGAGCGAACTTGTTGTTGGTTTTGAGCTTTCCTTTGTCAAATCTATTTGCTTTCGTTGACCCAAGTCCCCTGGCGATCTTGGGATGAGCTTGAGATTTATTTTGGAATGATAGTGATCCAAGTCAAAGTTAGTACTGCGCCCGAATTTATTTAAGGCTATGGTTATGACTTACGCAAGATTCGAACTGGGACGCACGACTTTTGTGTGTGTGTGAAGATAAAACCTCATCATTAAAATAAAATTGTATGTCAAAGTATTTAATACTGTAAAAGAAAGTATATCATCATTTTCTGAAGCAGGAATAAATGTTAATGAAGTCCAGAACGGAATTGGAAAAACTCTAAAATTGTTTAAACAATTAGAGAAAATTTATTGAAGAAAGGCAGGCCCATGACAGTAAGAACACGGAGTTAGATTTCCGGTTCTACCCAGTGTCGTCATCAGAGAGGAGAGGACCTGTGCCAGACGAGAGAGGGGAAGCCTTGAGTGACGTCATGATCCCGGAGATTGGGGACGGAGCGGTAACATCGTCGCAAGGAGCAAGGAAGGAAGATTCTTTCTCAGTCTAGATCAGGTCAAGCTAAGACCATAAATTAAGAAGTACAGTGATATAGGAAGCGCACACAACGGTTAGAAGAAAGGCGGGGACAGAAGGCCTTGTCGAGTCAGGAGAAGCATCTCCAACCAGCCAAGCGAGTTTGAAAGCCCGGCGAGGCAGTGCTGCAGTAAAGTGAAAGTTACTAGCGTGAAACGGAGCACATTAGCAAGGGTGTTCTTCTACAGAACACTTCGTGATTACAACGCGGCTTAGAACCACAAGTATACAGCAGAAATAGTCAAAATTTACTGCGACAATTCATACAGCAATACTGCGTATCTACGAAGCATTATACAATATACAACTATACTTTTCATTAACAATATTCAAGATGCAGTTAGCAGTTAGTCAGAGGGAAAGACTTTGTACTACTGTTAGTAAAGTCGTAGATATGTTCTAAATTTCACCATGAAGGGAAGTTAGTCTGCATTGATAAAAAGTGTGAAATCCAGAATGGCTTTATATTATGGATATCGTGGCAAATCATGTCCGCGACACACTGGATTAACGGACTAAGCTACGCTACAAATGAGAATACACGTTCATCTCGGAATACTCAAAGGACACTATTGTTGGAAGAAGATTTTACTGAGGAACAAGAGCTGCAGTCGTGGGACAGTGTCATGTCTGAAGATAGGAACAACCTGCGGGAGTTGGGAAGCCGTATTACGAGCGGAACGAGACGCGAGTTCCAAGGTGAATGTCCAGGCCATGACCTCGATCAACACGTTACATCACAGCAGTGCAGGCAAGCACACATGGTCGCCCGAACAGCTGGGGTCTTGGGACTCAGGCAATCCCAAACGCTTGGTCTCAGCAGACTAAGCAAAATCTTCTCAAGAATTTAAGCTAGAAGATTGTTTTAATTATCACGTAGTAGTGTAGTTCTGTCCACTGTATAATTCAGTGTTGACAAACATATTTTCTATTAGCTGTAATAATAATTTCTGTGTAAATATTTAATTATTAAAATCAAGTTATTTGCATTGACCTTTTCGTCAGCGAGTTATCGTTTTTGACATTGAGTAAAAGTAAATTGTAGATTCATTATATTTAATACTTGCGAAGGGAAATTAAATCTGTTTTATGAGCGATGTGGAATGCGTCAATAGTCGAATTACAGTATGTTAAAAAGTTGGTAACTTTGCGAAAGTACAATAAGTTTAAAAAGCTTAGAATTTTACAACAGACTTCGAAAGTATTAAAAATCACTTCGTGTAATAAATGTTGTATTACACTGCGCTAGATATACTATGTAATAGTAATTCTTTATAATTAATATAACAAGATAAATAAAATATTGTCATTACTACTTTGCTGAAACAGATAATTATTGAGAACTATACTGAAATTCGAGTATTGTAACAAAATAACCAGCTGCTATAATGTTCTAAGAACATTAATAAATCTAAAGAAAAATCATTAGAGCGTTAGTAAATCTAAATGAATTTTGTAATAAAATCCTTCATGAAGAGAACTTGGAAACTTCATTGTTAAGAAAAATGTATTGAAATATCGAAAGAAATGACAGGATGACATTGTAAGTCAACCTAGTGTCGGAAATAAGTCAGAATGGACTTAAATAAATTAAATTCATAATTTGAATTTAAGGACGGGAGGATATGTTTGTATTTCTATTTAAATATGAATTCGTGCAGACTGCACTCAGAAAGTTACGGAAATATTTCAATGAAAATAATGTGTGAAATAGAGATAATAAATGAGAAAGGCACAGGGTGTTTACGAATTATGTAGAGAATTATTTAAGTTTTGAATTTAAACACGAGGCACGAGGATATAAATGTATAAGAAGTAGTTGAAACTTTGGTGTAGTGTGACTTGAAAAATATTCACAGTTGGGTGAATATGAAATACGGTCACTGCTTTTCCTTGCATTAGTGTAGAATGCATTTAAATGGTGTAAGTATTTGAAATTCCGTGCGAAGTTCGGCGAAAATGAAATTACGCATTGTTAATAAAGGAGGCATGTTGAAAATGTTTCCTAAATTTATTCACAGGGAGTGTGAAGTTGTTAATTGCAATGAGGCAAATTTCTGTACTAGGTGTTCGATAAGTAAAGTAATTATTTGCAGAAATTTGAGAACAGAGGTGTGGAATGAAGTAATATGCCATGCGCCTAAATTAATATCAATGTTAATAGTAACAGAGAGTCTTGCAACGAAATTCACCGCTATCGGAGTTATTTAAAGAACTGGTGTGAAAACTTTTGAACAGTGCTTAACTTAATTGTTCGTCACAATTGTTCTTTTTGATGTGACAAGGATGTTAATAGTTCAATTTATAATAGATATGCGTGATATTAATATGAATGGTATATTTAAAGAAATAACGAAGAGAATAAAATCTTTTGAGAATTTATTATTAGAAGAAGTAAAATTTGTGCTGACCACAAATTTGTACATTTTTGTATATAACAAACATTATAATATTTTCATTATTAAATTTAAATTTGGAACTACAGTTAACATAAATGAAACGCATTGTATGTCTTAAACCATCGTCGTTTCATATTTCACGAATTTTAGTGATAGTTTAGAGGCACTACAATTTGTTAAAATATTGTTAAAATTTAAACTTATGTCTGACATGCAAGATTTATGCATCATTCTACATGGAGAGAATGAGGGCTCAGTTGGAGTGCCAAATTCTCCCAATATTATTTCTAGACAACATGAAGTTTGTCAATTTATTTTCATTTTTATTTGAGGTGTCAAATAGGACACAATTTGTATTTACTTGTGTTAGGGACATAGTAGTATTGTCCTTAGTGAATAAACTCAACAAGCACTTTTTAGTATGCTTGTAACCATTTGATCTTAACTGACCGCTTACTCCTTTGATAATCAACGCAAAGTGGTGCTACTAGTTAGATACAGGCGCCCACTATAGTTTTGACCTTATCACCCCTCGAGATCGGAGTTTAGCAATTTGCTATTAACGTAAATAATAGTAATAGTATGTAACTAGTATGGTAGTACTATTTTAAACTCTGTATTGAGCCCGCCTGAGCTCATGGCTCGGTGATATTTATGAGAATGATGATAAACATGCCATGCCTTGTCACTGAACGCGCCCCGAGGCAGCGAGCGGCATGCGATAAAATTAGATGATGTCTTGACTCTGGACACTCACCTTAATAACTTTTTTCTGAGCATCAACTATTACATTTATTGCTGTTAAAAGCCTCATATCATCCCATGAAGTAACTCTACATAAAGGAAACATTATGATGTTTGCGAATTTTCATTTTACGGTAAAAGGTATTAACACCGCAGATTGGCGGAAGGAAGTAGACTATCAACGACTCATGTGTCCGTCCACACATTGAAAGGGAGCTCCACGCTCACTGAATATCTGTTGGGAAGCCGTCAGATCTTGACGTGCTAGTACTGTCCGTCCTAGAGACGACGAGAATTTATAAGTCCACCCAAGGGGTGAAGTTATTTGCGAATCGTCAATCGTCGAAGTGAAAAGTATATTTTCGCACAAGTGTGCAGTGCTACGAGCCGAAAGGTATAATTAATTTCGTGAAAAGTGATTATTTCCGTCTGCAAGGCGATGACCACGTTACTCCGTCCACAAGGCGACGGTGGAATCTACAAACATCATCAGTATATTACAAGTGAATCTAATCGGTGAATGCAAATCCAACTATATAATTATTCACCTAGTGCACGAGTGAAAGTGTAGAATTTTTCATTGAATTTTCGAGAATATTTTTGGTTGTTCAGGAACACCACATTTCTTCGCGTGGGCCACACAAAACCAAAGTCCACGAGGTGCCTGAAATACTGCCTAATTATTACGATTCACATACCATCAATGTGTGAACATGCACCAAATGTTAACTACATTCTTCGATGCACTTTACAAGTGAATTTCAGTGCCAGATTACTGTGATTTTCTACGATAAAAATTACCACTAGAATCAGTGATTGCCAACACCACTTGTCGAGTAGAATCAGTGGAGCAGACCAGTGGAAGGTCATTTTATTATAAGTTTGCAAATTAGAGCCAGTGAATGAATTTCTTATACTGTGCTAAAGCAAATAGATTCTGTGAAACACGTGTGAATTTGGTCACTATGCATTATCTTAACGCCGACCACGTGTACATGATGATTACCCCAGTGAAATCCGTCAGTGTTATGGAGTAAACCCCCATCATGTGAGAGGACTATCTAAAAAGAGACGACTACATCATGGCAGGAGATCTGACCATCTACTTTATGGGACATGTAGCCCAGGAATCCATCAACCCAGCAGCTGACCACGAGGATGAGATCTTGTTCGTGAGACCAATTAGCAGAAGCAGGAGACTGGAACGAGAGAGACTCAATGCCCGAGTCCATTCTGAATGTTACTGCCAACCATCCAGGTCTCAGAAACACCTTGATTACCATAAGGTGACTGCAATTTGAGTCCACAATTTATCTTTCTTGTATGGGTTGATCTGTGGTAGAGTAGTCAGTAGAAATTAACCGAATTCGTGACGACCAGCTAGGTAGGAATTTATAGTTAGAACTGTTACCTTTCTTTACAGTGAAAGTGAGACACCATGCTTCCATTGTGCATTTTGGAGGTGTCCGCAGGACGTTATGTCCCAAGTTTTTCAGATAGACATAACCACAAACAACTTGGGTTTGGTTTGGTCGACCCTTCATGTGGGCCAAGTTAGTTTTGAAGGATGGGCAACCATTCTTCTGTCATTTTATTGTGACCCCTTTCTCATGACACTTTCATTGACGCCACTGTTTTAGTTTTGATCTTATTTTATGGCCGTATCAGTTAATGACCAACCGTAGTCATTGCCCTTTATTCATGTCATTAAGTTGTATTGTTTATGTGAGCTCAGAAGCCACATGTGTTCCAGTCACAACAACGTGGGGAATTATAGTAAATATGTCACTTTAGCATTGAACCCCGGATACCTTTCGTATCGTTTCCGACATCCTAGCAGCTTGTAGGATTGTCAAATGTCATTATATTTTGTTTTATGTCAAGACATAGGCACATGAAAGTTTTGTGAAGTCAAAATGTTAATACGAGTGGAGCGACATAACTTTCGCCGTCTCCAAAGCACTCCGCTAGCAGTGGAATGTCTTTGAAATTTGTTCTTTGAAAGTTTTGTAACATAGCATATGATTGTACTCCGTATTTTTACGTGGTAAAGAAGCCACGAACTCTTTATAGTTATTTCTTATGATTAGTGAACCAGCGTAATTCACATTTGGACTTCTTTTGAGTGAATTAACGCCTGCTAAATGTAATCAGTCACTAGACGTGACCACACATAAGTGTGTTATGACACACCAGTGTTAACGGCTTTTACCAAGCAAAAGGTCCGTCTCGCTCTCTGCGAGACACTGCTGTACAGTTTGATGATACGCGCATGCGTACTCAAGTATTTTAAAGTTTGGAAGGTATGACAATTTCTAGGTCAAGGCTATGAGTGTTATGTTGTAAACAGATGTTCTGCTTACGTCATTGGACGAGCTAGTAACTTTTTGTAAACGCTTCAGAAAGCGAGCTGTATAAGCACTATTTGAGAGTTCATGATTTTGAGAAGGAAGCCTGTTGTCTATTTTTTAAGGTGATTTTGACACCTTGTTGAAGGCTTTCTATGTTAGATTTGAGTGCCCGTGACGCACTGTCGTACAGGTGATAGACCCGCGACCACTTTATTCCAGGATTAGTCTGAGGACTGATGGGAGAGCTGTGCGCCACCACAGTATTTGTTGCAACCGAGTCTTGTCAACTCGTGTTATTATTTTCTGGCCAGGTTTGAGCCGAGGTTGTTTAGTGATATTCTTTCAATAGACTTCACGCCGTTAAGCCGAGGTGTCCACCTAGAATCACCAGCATTCGTCATACATCTACGATAACTTAAACCGTGCTTCTAATAATAATAACAACTAATTACTATAAATGATATGCTAATAATGACTGTGAATTAATTTTGATCTACAATTTTACGCTCGCTGGCCGATTCTGTGGATGTGTGACATTTCCAACGGGAGATGACTGGAAGACTTTTATACACTATTTTGGGACGACGGAGCTCGTTCAGACCATTAGTTTTCAACTGGTGGCTCACGACGCTCATGCGACAAAAGACATGATTGTAATCGCGCCGTTGCCAACATAATTACATTGATAGATGACCCAAGGATACAAACAGTATTCTTGCGAGTACGCAGGCTGTTAATAAGAAACATTGTAAATGCTGTGTTCTATTTATTTATTGTGTGTAACAATGTATAACAACCCATTGTACCTGTAGCCAGTAAGAAGTGCTTCAAGTTTTTTTTACAGGTTGTCACATAGCTTTTGTTATAATTGTTTGCTTGTTGCGGCAGTCAGTCGCCGTAAACTTTGTTGTAATGTTAGGAATTAGCTAGATTCATTAATTGTTTAAATGTAAATTTGGGAGTAGTACCATCGTAAATTCTTTTACTTGATTGTTGTTAAATTAACTTATTTTCATAAGTAACCCGTTTCATCTGTGTAGGGTGTACTTTTTGTGCCACTACCGTAGCTTTGCTATTTTTGCTTTCTTGTAATTAGATCTTTCGCGAGGGTTTTAAACTTCAATCAGTGTAGGATTTTTGACCCCTTTATTTATTTTTATTTTATTAGCTTACGGGATTAGCTCGAAACAAACCCTCCGAACTAGGCTAGGTGTTTGTTATTTTTTAAATAAATTTTACCCGAGATTACAAAAGTCTGGATGTTATTAATTTGTAGTTTAAGTGTTTCTGCGGTGTACTTCTTGGGTCATTCTTGACACATACCTTGTCTGCCCAGATCGCCCCGGGATGATGCCTCTTCGTGCGCACTGACCTATAGGAAGTACATCCAATCCTCTTCGGCATATGTGTTCGGATGATGAGTTGTCCGGGAAGTCATTTCAGTTAGTGGCAACCCTAACAGCTCGTCTGACTAGCTCAGTATGAACCACGAAAATCCCAATTCTACACCTAGCAGGGAACGGTAAGTTATTTTGAGCTGGGTATCTATGTTCCTGCAATCCTTTACATCTCAGCGGATATAGGTGCTGATTGGAGAATTCAGGTGCAGTACCTCTCAGGACTTTTCTGTTTTGAATCTCTCGAGTTACTTTCCGTGTAATGGCAACATTGACAATTTGAGACTCGCCCAGATTGGGATTTAGTGATGCCCATGCCATTTGTAGGTGTCTGAAGGCTGTTGATTTTGGAACAAGGTTTCAATGCCTTACCGAGCTCCCTATGTCTTTCTCCATTCCGGTTAGTTCGTCGATGGGCTGGATATTCTCGAATGATATTCTGGTATTTTCTTTCTTTGCCAAGTTGGGCATTGAAGCCTCCAAACAAAATTATTATGTGTTTGTCAGGGATTCTTGAGATGAGATCTTCTAGTTCTTCCCAAATTGTATCTGTTCCATAAGGGTCTTTCATGTTCGCTTGGTTGATTGGTGCATGTACGTTCACAATCGCGTATACTTTGATCATGATTCGAAAACTGAGCATTGAGACTCGGTTATTTGGGAAGCTGAATTCTGGGACCGAGTCTAGAATCTTTCTGCTAACAATAAATCCTGTGCCGAGAAATGGAATATTTTTCACCACAGGCTTCCTTGTTTCAATTTCGAAAATCCTATAACCTTGTGATTCGAAGGCCTGATAATCAGTAAATCATGTTTCTTGTATCGCCGCGGTTAGGATTTCATGATGAGAGAGGATGTCAGTGTGTTGTTTGAGCCTACAAACCCTGTTGCGAGACGTCACAGGGTTGTGGTCATCCCTGTAACGTGCAGAAATGAAATATTTCTTAATTATTATTATTATTATTTCACTTTTATTTATTTATTTATTTAATATTATTCATTGATTATGTTATCGATAATTTATTATTTTTAATTTATTACTATTTAATTATATTATTATTATTTCTGATTATTACCCTTCAGGAGAGCGTGAGAACTTGAGCCAATCACAGCTTCACTTCCTTTTCCTCTCTTCTTTTCTTCCCAAAACCTCTTCATTCGTTCACTGTGCTTTTTCTTCTTTTCCTCTGTCCATTTTTTCCCTGATGTGTCCTTCCTTGAAATTTGTACAATTTTCGTGTTTCTGATTTTATTTCTAAATTGTTCTCTGTCCGTAATATCGTCATCAGAGAATTTAAGTAATTCCATGTCTTCATGTACTTCTTTTATCCAACTGGTCTTTAATTTACTTGCATTCACGATATTGAAAATCTTCTTAGTGAGTCTGTTCTCATACATCCTATATATGTGCCCATAAAACTGCAGACGTCTCTTCCTAAATTTATCTATAATGGTGTCTGTATTTTCATCAAGTTCCTTTGTTGGTCTCCTGACCCAAATTCCATTATGGAAAACAGCGCCATAGATTTTCCTAAGAATGTTTCGTTCCTGTTTCTCAATATCATGAATTCTCGTCATTCCTCTAATGACTGTGGTTTCTGCCGCGTACAAGGCTTCAGGCGAATCAACTGCGTTGTAATGGCGCAGTTTTGCATTACGAGATACTGCTCTTTTGTTATAATGATTCCATGTCAGCTTGTATGCTTTCTGCAATTTTACTATTCTCTCTGCATTAGAAATTGTGTTCAATCCCGTGGGTTGGATGGCTTCTCCTAAATATTTGAAGTGAGTGACCTGCGATATTTTTCCATACTGCGTTCGAAAGTTTCCTGTTGATTTGGTATCCATATACTGTGTTTTTTTTTCATAGGAAATAACAAGTCCCGTTTTACTGGAGATTTCATGTAGTTTGTCTAGCGCTAATATGGCTTCATCCTTGTTGTTTGTTAAGATGGCCAGACCATCTGCAAAGGCCAAGCATTTCACAGTGACTCTTTTCCCTTTCTCCTTTCCAATTTGGATACCTTTCACATACTTTCCCATTCGGTGATATTTTGTCCAGTACGATGTTGAACAAGAGTGGTGATAAACCATCCCCTTGTCGGACTCCTGTATGAATTGCAAAAGAGTTAGAGATTTCTCCCATGAATTTCACTTTTGAGGTAGTTTCTAATAATGTTTCCTGGATGATGGCCCTTGTCTTCCTGTCAACTTCTAATTCTTCTAGTCTGCTAAACAAGGTTTGTCTGTCAACCAAATCGTAAGCCTTTTTGAAATCCACAAATGTGACTGTAGTGTTCCTGCATCGTCGGATGTGCAGTATGCTCTTGAGGTTCCAGATCTGCTCAATACAGGAGCTTCCCTTCTTGAAACCTGCCTAATATTCTCCAATATGGTGGTCCACCTATGGCTCGAGTCGATTCAGCAAAGCTTTAGAGAGAATTTTATAAGCGACTGGAAGAAGCGAAATTCCTCTATAATTATTCGGATCAGTTTTGCTTCCCTTCTTAAGGAGTGGGTGTATCAAAGCACTCTTCCATTCGTTTGGGATTTTCTCTGTTTTCCAGACATCTGTAATTATTCTGTGTATTTTTGGTGTTAGGTGTTCATGATCCAATTTCCAAACTTCTGCAATAAGTCCATCTTCACCAGGGGCTGCATTGTTTTTAATGACTTGATTATGTCCACTATTTCTTCATGTGATGGTGGAAGTGAATCAAGGTTGGGCACTGGTTTTGCAAGTTGTTCAGAAGGTGCTTCGCAATTAAATAGTGTACTGAAATATTTAGCTAGAATTTCACAATTATTGCTCGTATTAGTTTCCAGAGATCCATCAGGTCGTTGGAAGCATAAACTAGGAGGTTGAAAGCCAGCTATATTTTCTCTAAAGGTCTTGTAAAAATTTCTAGAGTTGTTCTTAGTGAAGTCCTGTTCTGTTTCATTTAGCCTATTATTATCATAATTGCGCTTTTCTCGGCGAATAATTTTACAAGTGTTTTTCCGAACCTGCAAAAATTCTTGCCATTTTTCTGTTGTTTTATGACTATTGAATTTATTCCATGCTTTATCGCATGTGATGTTCCACGACCTATGTTTTCTCTTTCTCGGAGGTTGACCGAATTTTATTGCTTGTTCCATTTCCTCTGCAAGTTCAGACCAGCTCGTGGTATCCATTTGACGGATTTCTTCAATGATGTTCATCTTGTTGAATTCAAGGTATTCTGGATCAGTTCGGAAAAGCTGGATTACCCTTGTTCTTTGTGTGTTGGGTTGAAATTCTACCTTGATTTGCAGTAAATGATCATCTGAATCAAAGAATTCTCTCCTTGTTTTCACATTAAGGGCTTCTTTAGCGTTCCTTCTAGAGATAGCAACGTGGTCAATCTGGAATTCTCCAAGTGTTTCATTGGGGGATATCCATGTTGTTAATTTACGCGTAGGCTTCTGGAATTGTGTTGACATAATTTGGAGATTGAAATTTTGACAGAAGCTTATAAGGTGTTCACCATTTTTATTGGTTCTGCTATGAGCAGTGTATGGTCCTGTAATTCTCCTATATTTCTTTTCTTTTCCTAACTGCCCATTAAAATCCCCCAGTAGAATCTTGACATGATGTTTGGGAATTGTGTTCGTGATTTCCTCCAGAAGTTCCGAGAAGTCTTCTGTTACCTGAGGGTCTTTCTTGTTGCAGTCATTCGTTGGTGCATGCACATTAATCAGTGTGTATACCTTGTTTCCCTTATTTTTAGCCTACTTTCGATTTTTGCAAAAAATGAAAGTAGACTTATGAGATCACTACAGGGCGAAAAAAAAGTGTGTGTCTGTGTGTGTGTGTGTGTGTGTGTGTGAGTGTGGTACTCTGAATGTCTGTCCCCCCCTATCAATTCGAACACGGTCAAACCGAATGGAATGAAATTTGGTACAAAGGTAGCACTAGCAAAGGATACCTCAGTGTCATGTTTTATATCGCCGCCATCTTTACGGAAACGTAATGGCGGCCACACAAATGTTCAAAGCTTAAATCAAATTACGACTAACCTAATCATCCGATCTCTACCAAATTTTGCAACAGCATACCTTTATGGGGGCAGCATCCTTTGACCAAACTAATAGGTCATTAGCTTAATAGTTTGCGGATGGCGGCCATCTTTGTGTCAAAATCGATTACCCCTATTAATTCGAACACGGTTAAACCGAATTGAACAAAGTTTGGTACAGAAGTAGCACTAGTAAAGGACACCCCAGTGTCATGTTTTATATCGCCGCCATCTTGACGGAAACGTAATGGCGGCCACACAAATGTTCAAAGCTTAAATCAAATTACGACTAACCTAATCATCCGATCTCTACCAAATTTTGCAACAACATACCTGTATGGGGTCAGCATCCTTTGACCAAACTAATAGGTCATCAGCCTAATAGTTTGCGGATGGCGGCCATCTTTGGGTCAAAATCGATTACCCCTATTAATTCGAACACGGTGAAACCGAATGGAATGAAATTTGGTACAGAGGTAGCACTAGCAAAGGGCACCCCAGTGTCATGTTTTATATCGTCGCCATCTTGACGGAAACGTAATGGCGGCCACACAAATGTTCAAAGTTTAAATCAAATTACGACTAACCTAATCATCCGATCTCTACCAAATTTTGCAACATCATACCTTTATGAAGGGAGCATTCTTTGACAAATGTAATAGGTCATTCGCCTAATAGTTTGCGGATGGCGGCCATCTTTGTGTCAAAATCGATTACCCCTATTAATTCGAACACGGTGAAACCGAATGGAACGAAATTTGGTACAGAGGTAGCACTAGAAAAGGCCACCTCAGTGTCATGTTTTATATCACCGCCATCTTGACGGGAACGTAATCGCGGCCACCCAAATGTTAAAGGCTAAAATGTAATTACGACCAACCTAATAATCTAGTATCTACCAAATTTTGCAACAACAAAACTTTATGTGGGAAGCATATTCTGACCAAACTGCTAGATCATCAGCCCAATAGTTTGCAAATAGCGACCATGTATGTGTGCAAATCCATTCCCCAGATCAATTCAATCACGGTGAAACCGAATTGAATGAATTTTTTTACAGAGGTAGCACTAGCAAAGGCACCTCATATTCATGTTTAATATCCCTATAGCACGTTGTATTTCAACAAGCTACTACAACCAACATTCAATTATACTCCTTTAAAAGGACAAAGAGTTATAACAATACCCATGCATTTAGGAGAAAGTAGGCTATATGTTCTTTACTGAACATCTTGTTATAACTATTATTCAATATTTATTTATGTATTATCTAAACTTTATTTATTTAATATTTAATATATATTGATTAATATAATTATTTATTTTATTTATTTATGGAAGCCCCCGTGGCTTAGGCGGCAGCACGCCGGCCTCTCACCGCTGAGTCCGTGGTTCAAATCCCGGTCACTCCATGTGAGATCTGTGCTGGACAAAACGGAGGCAGACAGGGTTTTCTCCGGGTACTCCGGTTTTCCCTGTCAACATTTCATTCCAGCAACACTCTCCACGATCATTTCATTTGTCATTCATTTAATCATTGTCCCAGAGGAGTGCGTCAGGCCTCGGCAGCCGGCATAGTTCATATCCTCGCCGCTAGATGGGGGCTTCATTCATTCCATTCCTGACCTGGTCGGAGACTGGAAGCAGGCTGTGGATTTTCATTTTCATTTTATTTATTTATGGGTGTTCACTAGACAGGATAGCCGAGCGGTCAATCCCAGTTTTTGCAACGCCAGGATGACAACCTGCACTCGCGACCCTAACAAGATGACAGTCTCACCTACACGTTACCTCCAACCCCTTCCCTCACACTCTATCCCCCAATCCCCACCACCACCACCTTCAGAATTCCCTCAAATTCCAAACAGATTTTACCAAAATTTGACAGATTTTCCTCAAAGACCAGCAGTGCTTACACTTACTTATGCCTTATGTCGACCTGTCTTGCTCTTCTCTTATTCTCTTCCAACCCAGATGCCATTCGAGTGTACTCTGACTAATCAAAATCATAAAAAACACCATATTCCCTAAAATTACCAAAATTCAGTAGAACACACCAAATTAACCCGATTCCATCAAAATCCTTCCAATTATTCCAATATTCCCTAAACATCCTTCCAAATTTACTAAGATTCTCCAAAATATCCTACAATACATAAAAACATCCTGAAATCATCCACATAGCCCAGGTTTACTCCAAAGTCACCAAATTCCCCAAAAATCTTTTCAAATATACCAAGATTTCAGAAAATTCTTCCAAAAATACTAAGATGCTCCAAATTCATCAGATTATATAAATCAACAAAACATTCCTCAAATTCTACAAATCCAGAGCACAGCACACTTCCTCGTAAGAGACGAGTTATACCATAGCCACCTATAACCAGGTCGTGGTCAGATCGAATTGCAACACCGTCTCGCTGGCTTCATACGTCCGAACGGGCGCCTAGGCTGTCTCTTAATATTCTAATTTGATATCGGATTATCGAAAATAAGTTCACTAATATGAATGGAGGGAGGTAGTTACGTATAGGTGACAAATGGAGATTTTGTTGTAAGTTATTTAACAATTAATCAAATACAAGAACATGGCAAGAAACAAATATATACATCGTACAAGTGTTAACAGATTACGTTTCTTAATTTGAAGTATTCAATGGGTCTGTAATCATTTTGGAGTAATTTCTGAGAAGAATGTTTGATCCAATTGTAATTATTGCCACAGATACACGTATCTTCAACGACGAGACGAAATAACTGTGTCAAGAAAACACTTCCGCATGCAATAAATCGCTATCTATTTTTACTGACTAATTAGTACGCCCATATCAATGATTTGTGTGTATCTGTTTTACTTATACACTGCTAAAATGTCAACGTAGACTTGAGGAAAGTAGCTATCGTAGGTCATGATCGACCGACATTATTAAATATTGACGAGGATTGTCAGCAGTGGCGTAAAAAGTGTTGGCTTCTGGAGGGAGATAAGCTGAGTGAAAATTACATTCAGGGGTAAGGACTCAGACATAATGAATTCAAGTATATGACCTTGAAGTTTCAAAACCTCCTACCTACACTTTTTAAATGTTTTATTTCATTAGCATTTGAAACGTTGTATTTTTAGCCTATTTTCATATTTGAAGACATAGGCTTATGAGATCACCTTTTGTCCGTGGGTGTGTGTCCGTAATAAAATCTAAACGGCTGGAGCGATTTCAATGAAACTCGGTGAGGTCATTGCACCATTTCGGGCGACCCCGACCGTGCCCTTCAATTTTTATTACGTCTCACCAATCCAACATGCGAAATATTTCACCTGCATTCTATATCTCCGAAACTATTACTGATATCACCCTGAAATATCTTACGGTGATAAAGGGCACTACTAGAAGTTTATCCATGTAACTTTCAAAAATCTGTAAATTACAAAACGAACAAGGCGGCCAAGCGAAGTTGAAACATTTTAGTAGACGTTTCTCGCGGTTTAACCATTCGAGCGCAGTGAAACTTGGTACAGTAAATACTTATACAAATTGTAATCCACTGGCATCTAATTTATTTCAATTGCTTTTATAACCACAAGATGACAGCTGTGCTAAATTTTTAAATCTCGTTTTTATTTCTTGTGTCCTAATCATGCGATTGAAGTATGAATACAACACCTACACAATAATCTTCATGTAATAGTACATAACTCTAAGACCGTCATATATAAAAATCGAACATGGCGACCATCCGAAATATTTAGACGGTTCTCAATATCTACGAATCTATTACAGCAACCAAACTGAAATTGTGTATGTTGATAGAGGCAATTGACATAAGTAGGATGTATGAAAATAGGCTGTATAGTTCTTCACTGAACACTTCTTACTTATCAATGTACAAATGATCGAAAATTAACAGTTTTGTTGGTATTAAACTATAATGACCACTTTTCTTCCCGTAATCATCTGGCCGTATTTTCCCACATTGTATAAATATTGATAAACTAATGTCTCCTACTAAAGTTTAACACAATAATACCGGTATTGACTTCCAAAATGACACTCACAGTCGGATACTAACATTAAGGCAACTGACAAGTTGTGTATTTTTGGTAAGGGATGAGGAAAAATACTGCTCACCCACCTCATTGCTTCCTCTCTGGGTAACTGAACAGCAGACTGTTTTGGTCATTCAGTGTTAAGTTAGAGTACCGCTGAATATGTCAAACGAGTGGGAAAACACTTTCAAATTTGTAAGCATTATCTTGCATCTTCCAATCATTAGTCATCAATCCGAAGATTGGTTTTATTCAAAATTAAAAATTTCAACAAATTGTATAGTTTTATTATTTGGCTCTGGGGGAGGGATTGATCCCCCTGATCTCCCCCCCCCCCCCGTAGTTACGCCACTGATTATCATACCTCACTAGTATCAACGTACGATTGTTGTTGTAGAGTTAAGTTACAATAAACAACACAGAAGAGCAACCAAGTGTAATAAGATTCGAGAGCTTACTACTACTAATATTACAGAATAACGACGTTCAGTTAGGAGCTGTACATACGTTTACCAGATGATTAGACTTCCCTTTTGGGTCTACTTTAAACACTATTGTAAATCGTGCGAGTGTTACAAGAATATATGCAATTTAGTACGGAGTCGCACGTTCAGCACCATTCATCACCATGCTTACCGCTCGCCTCATATAGACAGGTGTGCGGTGTTGCCGCTCTGCTATGGGCAAGGGCTCCCTTATAGGTGGCTATGGTTATACTCTACGTTTAAATACATACTTCCAACTACCTTCAAACGGGGGTAAGGAGCGTACGGTCAGAGTAGCCGCGAGCGGGTATCTGTCGATACAAGTTGGTAGCAACATGTTTCTCCCCAAGGGCAGACGGGTGTTAAGACACCTGACTAACACGACAGCGTAGCTGTGCGGTCTATACCTTAATTCTCACACAAGAATCCCCCTAAATGTTTCAAATATTCCCCTAGCATGGAGTCTTCGACGAGTGAAATGTCGGTTGGCGGGGTGTCCAGGCGTGTATGGAATAGTTTTCACTTACTTGGGGCTAGGCTTTCATGTTCGATTTAGCTAAGGTTCTTTAGCAACATATTTAATGCAGTTACTAGTTCCGTTGTGTTATCTATATAATTGTTTTTGTCATAGGAAAGGCAGTTTTAAAATTTTTAGTTATTCCTAACTGATTTTGTAGCTTGGCGCGTTCATGTAATGAACTATTGGTCATATTGGGCAATCCTTTCTGTGTATTTTTGGTAGTCCTCTCAAGGACGACTTGCGGCTAGTATCCTTCGATATAACTAACATGTACACCAATATACCAATTTATGAAGCAATGAGTATTATCGAAAATAATTTCAAGACAAAAAACTTGGTAAAGAAACCGAAGAGATCCTGAAATTGCTGAGTGTCGTACTCAGCCCAATCGTGTTTCAATTTGACAATAAAATATATACACTAACAGAGGGCCTAGCCATGGGGTCACCGCTAAGTGTGCTATTTGCCGACATCTTTATTAACTCACTGGAAAATGTGTTCCTAGAAACGTTCTCGACAAAGGGAATAGTTCAGTGGAAAATATACGTGGATGACATAATTTGTATCTACGAAACTGAATTAACAAACGAAGAAACAATACTCCAAGCCGATAATAGCCTACCTCACTCTAATAAATTCACTAAGGAATCTGAAACCGATCGGAAAATAAATTATCTCGACATAACGATCGAACGGAAAGATAATAAACATTCATACTCCGTATTCAAAAACCGACACAAACATCGCATGCAATTGACAATCTTTCCAATTGCAATCATTCCCATCATTCCAAATTTGCGGGTTTCAATTCAATGGCGCACAGGGTTTTAAACCTGCCTATATCAAAGGACAACTACTGTAAGGAGATCCGAATAATCAAGCAGTTAGCAAAAGAAAACAATTTTCCACCCAGCAAAATAGATCAAATTATTGCCAGTTATAAAAATAAAACGATTCAAAAGACGGACAATAATGAGCAATAATTCGCGCATTTCAATGACGTGACCGCGAATACATATAAAATTACCAATCTGTTCAAAAACAAGGCATTAAAATAGCATTTACAACAAATAACACAACCGAAATGCAACTGAGCAGCAGTAATCTAAATAAGCCAGACCATATCCAAAATCAGGGGTAATATTCCATTACGTGCCAAGACACAGGGTGTCAAGAAAATGACATCGGGCAGAGTGGGAGAAGATACAATGAACACAGAAATGAGATAAAACACGAGACGCACTCGGCCGTTTGCAACCACATGTGCGACGCGGGACACAGTTTCACTAATATTGAAACAGACTTAAAAATAATTCATCACGAACCGAAAGGCAGAGCCCTTGACATTAAGGAAGCTATTCAGATACACTTAACTGAATTAAACAACCCCAATAATTTAAACGCACACACTTTCATAGGGAATTCACCCCTCTTCACTCTATTAGTAAATAACCCCTGTCGGAAACAAAACACAATATAGCGTAGTAGCCAAGCTAGATAAGGGATTACTAAGGGAAACTTGCTATTGGATCAAGATGTACGATGTATCCTTTTCTTCAATAATACGGCAGTATTAAAGTGACCGTTTGCGCTTAAATATGCCTCTTTAGCTTCTGCGTGGCGAGGATGCAAACTGGGCTTTACTAGTTGAAGATTGTCCAATATTTTGTAACATACACCACATAAGGGAGACTAGACTTGGCAAAACACAGTCGCAGTTGAAGGATTAACACATACAGTAATGCGAGAGCGGGGGAGGGGAATCCCCAGGTATATAAGAGACCCTGGCACACATGAAGCTCCCCCAGTTGTGAGTAGATAGTGACGAAGTTAACTGCTCTCTCCAGGACCGCGCAAGACCCCTCCAGATTAAGTAGCATGTACAATACAATCTGAACTGACCATTTAACAACAATCACATAGTCACTTTAAACAAGCAAATTTTGGAAGTCAACCACCAATTCCAATATCTTAACAAAACATCACATAGACTATACTGTAACTAAATAAGTGTATATATTGTAAATACTTTAACCCATACTTTCAGACATAGATTTTATAGCTTAAGTGTAATTGATCTGATAATGATTGTTCGAATTTGCGAATAGGTTTGTTGGTCGTTTTTGTGTCTCCCCACGTGTTTGAAATATTCTTTCCTTTTTCTGCCCCATTTTGCTACTTTCTTTTTTCCGTTGCAATGAGAGCGCTGTCTCCTCTGTGTATTTAATGTTTATGTTAAATTAGAGTTCATTTGCTGTATATTTTTACTCACTAAAGGTTGAAGTATGTTATAGAGCACCTGTCAACAAATCATGCGCACATGTACTAGCCTCGCCAGGCACTGAGCCAGTTCTATTCGCTGATTGGCTGTCAGCTTCTCCCAGCTGGTTCCTGGTGACATCAGTGGTCTGACGTCACACCAGCTATATAACTTCTGTACCTTCGCTCAATCTTCTCTCAAACTTCGCAAACCTCTCTCTAAACTTCACGTCCAGACTTCAATCTCTGAGTTCAGATTCTCTGATCGCTGTCGTACTTCACAAATTCCACTATGAAGCTGTAAACACATCTCACCAGATCAGGAGTCGCGCTATTACCAAGAGACGCTTCTCTGCTGGTGACATTATTCTCCTACACCAAGGGATGGAAAAGACCCCAGGTGCTCTGGGGACGCCGGATTGACAACTAGCTTCCAAGTATTGAGCTGGCAAACGCACCATTCTCCATCCACAGGAAATACTATGCAACTGGTCTGCTTCAGCAGGAAGTTTTAGAAGGGTCCTGGCGTATATTTCTTCGGATATTATCGGTGGTAAGGACATGCTGGGGCTTACCTTAACCTATTAGAAGTTTCTTCAACAAACAAGATAAGTTTTCAAAAGCTATGAATGCTCTTTAAAAGAAACAATCAATTATCGACGCTCCATGAACTATTATTTTTCTTTTAAAGTTTTAAGCATTTTAGCTTGCAAGCTCTATTCTGATTCCTGGCGAAACAATTATTAATTTACTTAATTTTAATTACTTTGTTAATATTATATTTGAATTTCAAGTGTTACATTTTAATTGGTTATCTATTATAAAATAAATTCTCAGAGTAAAACATAATCATTGGCTCCTTCCAAATTTTCCTTTATGATTCCTATTTATGCCAGAAACCTCATTTTTTAAATTCCCTAATGGGTATACCACCAATGATCGCTTGACGATCGAAACTGGTCATCCGAGTGTAATTTTTAATCTCATTGTTTTTATTTTCAGGGTTAGGGGATAACTCATAATTGGGTACAATCGTGTTGACCGACTGAAAAACATCAAACTACGTAATAATAAATAAATGAATAATGTTAAATACATAAATAATAAAAAAAATAATAATAATAAATAAATGTTTCATTTTTCCACATTACTCGGATGACCACAAACATGTGACGTCACGCAACAGATTACGTCTCGTTTGAAACGGTAACGTGGAACCCGTCACCTGCAATAGCCTGGCGTGTTAACTGTGGACATGTTTATAATTGTCGAAACGACGGTACGTCCTTGAGCGAGCCACACATGGCTCTACCCGCATAGCTGTCATGATAAATCGAACCTACAGGTTGGATAATAATAATAACTAGAAGACCCGTGCTGCTCCGCAGCATTTACTTCAACAATCCTACAGCACTTCTGTCCATATGACATTTGGATGTCTTCATGCTAGTGACCTGAACAGACATTTACGGTACCGTCGCTTTTGGGTAAATGATTAAGTAGACTTATGAGATCAAATGTGTGGGTGTCTGACTGTCCTCTGTGTGTGTGTGTCCCACTATTTACCCTGCGTAAGCTTAAAAGGCGCACGGACGTCAGGCCGAGGTGAACAGCTAACTCCAAACACATAAGCTATACTCTTCTCTGAAGAATTAACTCGACACGACTCGGCAGTTTGATGCTAGCTGAAGCTAGGGTGATAGGTCGCTCGCAAGCACGTAAACTCACTCTGAAGCTAGTAATTTAAATTTCCACTGAATGGAGATTGCTGGAAGAAATGAAAACGTAAAAACACTTACAGTGGTCGATGTGGGAGCAGTCGCGGATTTTCTTGCAGAACTTTTCATGCTGAACAATTCTCAGAGAATATCGTTGCTTTTTTAAAAAAGACACATGGACGTTAGGTTTTTCTTCAACTCAATTCACTGAAATCATAAATGCTCGGCTTCTTTTGGTCATAAATAAATGTTTTTCTACCTAATCCTTCATCGAGAAATCCTTTACAGAATGGAGAAAACCGCATCAAAATCAATCAAGTTGCTCTCGAGATTACCCGTTACATCCAAGAATTGGGAACTTTGTTTTATACTAAGTAGATAGAGATATCCACACAATTTAAGGCTACAGAGATAAAATTTGGTGTTTTGTCTACTTATGAACAATGGTATAAATTTAAAATAAAAGATGGGTCTCTTATATTTGAATTTAGAGATGTAACACTTGGTTAACATATAGAGGTGTGCAAATTAATAGAATTAAATAAATAATTTTAATTAGTCGTAATTACTTTTATTCAAAATCATTTTATTGGCCAACTTCTTTTGTTGCCCTACTTAGTAGTGTTTCCTCTCGCGTGGAATTACACCTTTTCCCATAAGGAATTGCGTCTGGAAACTTTCAGATTATTGGATTCCGAGGAATATCTGAGCTGGGTCCATTTTCAATTTTTCATTGACTTTAGAATTCAAGTCAGGTGGTTTCAATGCATAGTTCATGAATCTTTGAATAGTTCAATAGCGTTCATCAGTTAAAAGACCCCAAATCCCTCCGCTCTAAATTCACACGTAAAGTAGAGTGAAGTAATAAAAACGAAGCGTGTGGCATTTTGCATTTGCAAGGCTCCTCTGTTAGTGGAAATTCTAAAGAATCATTTTAATATGAGTTTCTTAAATGAAAATATAATTAGGAGTCTTGGTTAAACATTTGAAGTAATTGCATCGCCTTGTAAACATACTTAGTGCATTAAACCGTGAAAAGTAAAAATGCAATTTCGGAAAACTGACATCGAATCTAATAATTTGCACATCTCTGTAAAGACAGCTATCGCCTTCACCCCTACAGATAGAATAGTAAGTAAAGCGATTGATGAGAAATGAAAAGATAACTCACACAGAAGGAATTAATATTAATTAAGCTGTAAATTTGATTGAGTATATCTTTATTATAGAACTGAGGGAATGAAATAACAGGATGTAGGATAGTAATCACCGATGTAGGACAATAGTTTTTTTTTACCATTACCACAGGACAGTTATCGTATTAGGGATGCGGACGTCCTTGTACAGTTGTTATTTAATCTGTGCCCCGTTTGCTGAGGTCTGTGCTCCTCCGCAACATTCGTTTCAAAATTCTGATAGTACTTTCTTCCTTTCGACATTTGCTGTTCGCTTGCCTTTTGGTTCTATTTGAACTTTGACGTCATGAACGGATTTTGCTCGCGATAGTGCGGCATACAGTAAAGTTGTCCGTGGCTAAACACCGGTTGAGGTAAATAAATGCCTACTTGATCTAGTGTTTGACCTTGAGCTTTATTGATAGTTATACAAAAAGCCAAACGTACTGGAAACTGCCTCCTTTTGAAGGAAAATGGCATAGAAGTATCTGATGGCGTAAGGTCAAGGCGAGGGAGTAGGATATTGTTTCCAACATTTACGCCAGTAATAATTTCCAGGTGTAAGCAATTGTCACGCATCTTCCAAACCAACAGTCTAGTACCGTTCAACAGACCTTGGGTAACATTAATATTTCTCAACAAAATTACAATTGAGCCTTCTTTTAGTCGAACGATATGAGGTGGCAATCCACTTATGCCTAAGCTGTCTAAAAATTCTATTCGGAATTGTAGAAGTTCACTCTTATCTTCAGTAATCAAATAATTCACACTGATGTAAGTTCTCGATGATCCTGGGATTAGGTCTAAAACTTTGTCATTGATTTCTTTACAATGTTCATTTTTAGGTGCTAAAATCGCTATTTTTGAAAAGCGTGAGATATTTTTCAGCGTGAGACTAATTCTGAATTTTCTCCATCGACGTGAGAGTATTCACCGTTACCAATTTTTATGAAGAAGTTTGCAAAGTCACGTTGATCTGTATCCGTTCGCATATTTTTGTTGAGTTTAAAAATTTTGAATTATGGCCACAAAGGAGAGAACCATACTGACATTTGGACTGATGCTGCTTTAGATGCGTGAGGCACAACTGGCAATACCTGCCTAAAATCTCCACCTAATATGATAATTTTTCCTCCAAAAAGGCACGTCGTTATTCATGATGTCCTTGAGCAACCGATTTACACATATCAACGCGTGCTTATTAGCCATAGAGGCTTCATCCCAGATGATAAGTTTTGCTGAACGACTACAAAAAGCTTCATTGCTGTTAACTTTTATTCCTGATACAGAACTTTCATATAAATGTAGAGGTAACTTGAACTGGCTGTGTACAGTGCGCCCCTGAGGTAGTATCATTGCAGCAATACCAGTCCATGCAACAGAAACTACATTTAACCCCAAATTTGTGCAACTGTGAATCGAGCATTGACAAAGAAATGTTTTCCTGGTGCCCCTTGGACCGTCAATGAAATATGCATTACTCATCCTTCCATTGCTGTTTTGTACTAACCCAAAAATTTCTGTAATTATAGCCGTTTGAATTCCATTTGCTTGGTTTATCATCCTACTTAATTGATCCTCATTAAGTATTGGATAATTCATTGGTAAATTTGTCTGAGGGAAATTATCAATAATAGCTGGCAATTCGAGAGAAGTAATGGGAACAGCATGGAGCTTTAATGTATTAGAAATATGTATAAGAGTGAAATGATATGCAATGTTAAGTTAGTGAAACTGCACATAATCTTCTGATAATGAATTCTTAAAAATGTCCCATAACTATCTTACATTTAAATGGGTCTGAAAGATATTATGTAAGAAAACAGTTGTCGTAACTGAGAAGGCATCTGAAATTGTGACGCTTCTGCCAAACAACGCTGCCATTCAGAATCGTCAATCAGCAAACCTCGCTCCTTAGCTGTTTCTTTAAAAGTTGAATAGAAAACTGCTTTGTATGTTCGTAGATCCTGGAAGCTGGTAGCACCTATAACGTGAAGCAATAACAGGCGTAAATAATACCTTTCTGTTTCTGTAGGCGAAACATTATACATTCTGCCTATAGTTTTTGAAACATTTTTTCATTTTTGCCACTGGCAGTTGCTCTTATTCCAGACGTAATGTACAGGTGTTTCAGGATATATATACGGACTTCTGCCTTGCGAATCTTGATTTAACTTGAACCACGCTTGTAATTCCGTGTTGCGCAACTGTGCTTGAAGTAAAATGTCAGGAGAGTTATCATTTTTAAAATAGATATTTTGCAAGTTTGGCAAGTAAACTGGTAATCGCATGATAGAATGTGACTGTTCATGCATGTGAAATGAAAATATCCTGAATGCGGCTTCTGTTGGACCAACATATCTAGCATTTAGGAAAGAAGTAATTTCATCGTAGTTCACCGTTTCGCCTTCAGGACATATTTTATCAATGCAGTCATGACCTCTATACACATGCTTGTTGATTTTAATATATAAGGTACTTGTGGATGTATTTAACACTCCGAACACTTGAGTATATTTGAACATTAATATGAGCTTGCAAGTAAAGTAAAAGAAAAGGATTGTAGGGAACAATGAATCGACTATCGACTTCAGTGTCAATGCCCCGAATTGTTTTATAATAATCTGTTCATTATTTCTTCTGCTATACGAAGGATAACAATTGGCATTATCTTTGGTCTCTTCCTGAAACTGTTTAGAGAAATCTTTCTTACATACGCCATCATTCATACAGACTGAAGCAGGATTCAAAGATCCGCGAGGACCATGTACCATATGACACCTTACCAACTCGTATAGCGCTTCATCCTCGAGATCTGGTATTTCGGCTGACACCACACTGTCAATGTCAGAAATTTCTCGAAACTTACAATCTTCCGCTAATGTTAAGAGTAAATGGATGTGCGGGAGGCCTCGTTTTTGAAATTCCACTGTATATAGACATGCTTTTACCGAAAATTTCTTTATCGATAATTAATCGTAGCAATTCCTTTACTTTGCAATGGAAAACTCTCACTTCAATATCAGGCCTATTATTAGCCGTTTCCCAGAGATGAATGCTGTTAAGTATTTCTGGCCAGCCAGCATTATAGGTGAACGTAATGAATAAATCTGGCTTTCCAAACTTCCTCACTATCGCCAACGTATCCTGATAATTTTGCAATACTTTCCTTGGGCTACCTGTAAAAGAAGATGGCAAAACTACAATACGACCGACTCTGAGATTTTCACTTTCTGCTCGTACATGCAAGGCGTCTGATAAATCGGCATATGTATCAACTCGTAACTTCGTTTGTTGATGACGTATATATTTTAACCGGTCACCTTCCATACGACAGTAGTAATCCTCGAATAAATATCCATTTTGCAAACTTGAGCAGCGACAACTAACTCAACATGACCTCCATGAACACCATTCATAGACATACACTTTTTGTAATCATCGCTCGTATTGATAGCAGTTTCGGACATATCGCTGTTGCCAACAATAAAGGAAGAATAATTATTCCACTTCTCTGTAATATGGTTTAGAATTCGCTTTCTAACCTGTATAAATAAACTCTGATTGTTGTACTCACAATATGCCAATAATAATAATAATATCGTATGGCCTCGGATGCCGGGTGCAAGCTTTGTAATTTGACACCCAGAGGGTAGCTTGCATGTCGAATTTCCTTGTTCCTTGAATCACTATGAAAGTCAAGGAGGTTAGATATCTAAGCTCCTTGAACACCACAGCGCTTTCTAGTAGAGAAATGAGGAACTTTGTGTTGTAGGAAACTCCGGAGATTAATTTTGCCATTTTGAACACGGCCTACTGAATTCAAATGAGTTCTTTGACATGCCAACATCGTATGACATGCGCGTCGTATTTTTGCCGTCTTTCAAAAAATCACTTACCAAGACCAGGAGCGAACCTGCAATCTTGGGGTTAGTAGACAGACACGCCAATGACCTGAACAGACAATTACCGTCACCTTTAACCTTTATAACATTTGTAATTGAGTGTCGCCTCTCATTCATCATACTATGATTCATTGTATTGATTGAGCACACAACCTATAAGGACGAATGATGAAACGAAAAGAAGACAGTTTGTAGCTGGTGAGACCAAAGACTATATAACAGAAAGAACGGATACACAATACAAAATGGCGGTTCCAACATTCGACTGTAGCGGCATCTTCGTGAAATTAGTTGTCTTTCGTATACAGTATTTGCTGTCATTCAAACAGATGTTGACATGACAGTGTCATTAGCAAAATGACTGCTGATTGTGCATGAGCATTTCAGTCTCAAAGTAATCCATCCTATGAGAAGTTTTAATAAAATTATGTGCACAGAATCCCCTTCTACTTATTGTATGGATACATGCGACATTAGCGCCCGAGTGGAACAGGTAGAAGTTAACGATATCATGACGTAATTAGGGAACTCTCTGTTAATATCAAGTTAGATTTATTATTGGGGCAGCGTTGAATATCATGATACAGTGTTAGTCGTTGTCGCCTAGCGACAATATGTCCGTCAAGTCATTCGATATTCTATTTTCGTGAGACCTTGAAGGAAGTAATTTTCGCAATTACTTTAATACTCGAATGATATAATCAATTAAGGTGGGTATCAATCGACGGTGCTTGACGGGCATTACATTTTAAGACAACAAACGTCGTCGTAGCGCAAATACTACCCGAGATATTTCAATTTTAGTAAAGGGTGAAATTTTTTGAAAACTATTTTAATATATAAGATAATAATAACGTATGGCCTCGGATGCCAGAAACAAGCTTTGTTATTCGACGCCCAGAGGGCCGCTTGCATGTCGAATTTTGTTATTCCTTGAAGCACTATGAAAATCAAGGAGGTTGGCTATCTATGCCCCTTGACACTATAGCGCTTTCTAGAAGAGAAATGAGGAACTTGTGTTGGCGGAAAATCCCGAGATTAATTTTGTCATTATGAACACGGCCTATTGAATTCAAATGGATTATTTAACATGCCTACATCGTATGACATGCGTGTCGTGAATTTCGTCCCATTTCATAATTCATTTACCACGGCCAGGAGCGAACATGCAAACTTGGGGTTAGTAATCCGACACAATAAACACTCGCCCACCATAGCAAGCTGTTAGATAATAATAATAATAATAATCGAATAAAATATAAAATAAATATAAATAAATAATTAATAAATACAAATTTTAAAGTAAATAAACCACAATCAAATATAAAAATAGTAAATAAATAAGATTTGATGATGATTAAAATTGTTGATTTAAGGGGCCTAACATCTGGGTTATTTAATTATTTATTTATCGTATGGCTTTTAGTGCCGGGAGTGTCCGAGGACATGTTCGGCTCGCCAGAGGCTGTAGCCTCTTCTACCGGACACCCAGAGGGTGAGCTACAAGTTCCGTTCATCATCTAGGTTATCATCCCCTAATGATTTTGGTGATAGTGAAAGATGAGATGAGATGATATGAGAATGAATACTATAACTAATACTAACTACAAACTTATACAAACTACAAACTTATATACTAGAAGAAGACATGGTAAACAAATAAAGGATAAGGCAAATAAAGGACAGGAGAAAAGAAATGCCCGCAACCCTCGAAGAATGAGGATTGAGGGACTTGGAAGGAAGGAGAGACATGAAAGGCAGATAGGAAAGGGACCCAGCTCAGAGATCCCTCAGGATCGCCAACGCACGAATTCACCAGCCTTGATCCCCTGAGGGTAAAGGAATATCCAGGGTGCACCAGAAGTGGTGGGGCTACAAACATCCTGCCTCCTTGAGGGCCTCGAACAAAAGGCAGGAGATATGAGGAAAAGAAAAACAAGGCTGACCCCTCGCAGAAGGAGGGTATCAGGAAAGATGAGCCACGGGACAATTAAGGCGGGAAAGTAAGACACTCCCTAGACCTCGGATACCATTACACCATCGGGGTCAGAAGAGAACAAGAGTTGACCCAGAGAGGTCGACAAGAAAGATCGTTCGGGTGATATACGTTATATTTTTGGAAATCGATCATCAATAAATAATAACAAATAAATATTAAATAATAAATAAATCGAAAAAATCTGGAAAATAAGAGAAACTGACCAAGGGAGATGAATCTGGCACAAGTAAGTGGAAGCAATGGTGGACTTTTGGGTTAAATATAAATAAGTTTGGAAAAATATGTTTAGAATTATAGGGAATGGTGGGGGATGAGAGTAGGGAGTAGAGAAGGAGGTTTGGAGGCATCTACCTTAATGTTTGAAACGCCCGCCATCTTAAAACAGCATGCGCGCTAAAAATCGTTATAGAGGGGATCGAGTCTCTTCGATTGAGCTCTCACACGATTTTCTCCGATTACTCGTTCGGGAGTACGCACGGCTTTGCCCCTGGATGTAACGCAGGTTACCCCTGGGATAGGACCCCTCTACTTACGAGCACGGGCAACTGAACACCAAGTAACTAGCGATGTGTTCACGTGACACAAAATAAATCGCTATATATTAGCCTACTTGGAACATACATACTTCAGTATTGAAACCTTCGCAGCAGGATAACTCATGGAGAAGCACCGTGAGAAGAGTAAGCCTCTGCATAATGCCTTTCTTGACCTTGAAAAGGCCTTCGATCGTGTTCCTCAAGAACTGATTTGGTATGCGCTCCGCAACCATAGTGTGCCAGAGTCAATTGTAAATGTAAATGTGGTCAAGATGCTATACACGAACACCAGCAGTAGAGTACGGTGTGCTGTTGGCACCTCGGAAACCTTTCCTGTAAATGTCGGCGTTCACCAAGGCTCAGCACTATCACCGTCCCTTTTTGTTCTTGTGATGGATGATGGATACCACCACTCGTGACCTGCAACGGAATGTTCCTTGGATCCTTCTGTATGCAGATGATATAATGGTTGCAGATGTCACCCGAGAAAAGCTCCAATTTCAAGTTGAAGACTGGAATAACCGCCCCTCCCAGTATGGCCTATGTATGAATGTGAAAAAGACGAGTATCTGGAGTTAACCCACGCGACGGCACCATTTAAGTCGCTGGACAAAATATAGTCAAGACAGAATGCTTCAGGTACCTTGGATCTCGTCTTCAGAGTGATGGCAACTTCAATGATGAAGTAAGAGCCAGGGAAAAATTCAAACTGGTTGCGGTGGAAGGAGGTCACGGGTGTGCTTTGCGACAAGAAAATGCCTCTTCGTCTCAAATCCAAGATATACGGACAGTGGTACGGCCAGTTGCGCTGTATGGAGGTAAATGTCGGCCATCCGACAAAATTTCTGAACGTCGCCTGCACGCCATGGAAATGAGAATACTCCGTTGGACAATGGGCATCTCCCTTATTGACCATGTCAGAAACGACACAATTCGGGAGCATATGGGCGTCGCCCCAATTGTGGACAAAATGAGAGAGAAACGGCTCCGATGGTATGCCCTGCGTGCAGCGCCTGATACTGTTGCTAACTCTGTCCTTCATTTTGAAGTTGAAGGCCTACACCCCAGAGGACGACCGAAACAGCGTTGGCAAGACACAATACGTGGTGACTTAAAAATTACCGGTCTAAATCAATCTGTCGCACGTAACCGAACAAAATGGAGGTCAATGATCAAAAAAGTGGGCCCTGCTCCAACGGGACAACGCTAGAAAGGAGAAGAGGAAGAAGAAGAAGAGTATTTAAAATCTTACGGATGAATTTAGGGCTACACCGATTGTGTAGAGATGATTGATTTACCTGGCACTTAGTACATAATAGTGTGGTCTGTTATAACGTAAAGAAGGTGGCAACCCTTTAAGAACCACACTACACAGCGTACACTGCATGCCTCTCCTCTAGCGTCCAACATTTTAACTAGCACAATTTATTCTGAACTTTCACATTTACTTTGACTTCTGTACATTCGCTTAATCCTGCTCCCCCGAAGTGGTATTAAAAATTCTCTAAACTATGTACACAGTATATCCAAAATTATTTCTGGGACTCGATTTACAATTCTTGTGTATAAATGCGATTAAAAGTGTGCGTCACGATACGTCATTAACTATTTTCTTAAAGGAATGACGCAGCCTCTATAGTTAAGCTTTGTCAGTCTTGCTTCTTATCCTTGTGCCGAGGAATAAAGTGATAGCTTACTTGTAATGATTTTGTTTCAAAGTGGATGCCAATGGTCGATGGCTTGACTTGGTATATCTGTTTTGTGCGGAGGTGATCAACTGGAGTTGGGTTTTATCGTTATTTTTACATCCTGATGCTTGGGTTTTAATGTCATCTAATGCAATGTTTCCCAAACCTTTTCGTGTGTGTACCACTTTAAGACATGAGAATTTCTCGCGTACCACCTAATGGTTGGGAGATATAGTAATTATAACCCCCATCACCACTACGTAGCAGTCCAAAAGATGGATTGTAAATAGTGTTTGTTAGAGGTAAAGTTCAAATAATAAAAAGTGTGTCCAGTTGTTACAATAAGTATTCAATTCAAACATTCAGAAATGACACTCTACAAATAATATTAATAAAAAAGATCTTAATAATTAAATATAAAAACAAAAGTAAACTAACAACTTCAAAATGAAGGGTGAGCTTGAAGATTAGAAGCCAACTTAGGAATGTCTGGTTTAATACTGTTGAGCATCAAACGAAGATTGATTTCCACTGTAAGGACCCTATTCCGGTATTTATTCTTGAGATAAAAAAAGTGAAGAAAATGCAGTCTCACACTAGTACGAAGTAGTGAATGGCAGTAAAAATCTAACTGCTTTGTTAGCTATGTGTGCATAGTCAGCACGCCTCTCAACCCAAAAGTTCATAACAGCCATTTTTGAAAAAGTTTGCCGTAGTTCTGGAACACAAATCAATTCATAAAACTGCTCCTTATCTTTGGCCTTTATGTCCTCCGGCAACATATCAATGTTTTTATATTTTTAAATTTTATATATATATATATATATATATATAACAAGTAGTTCCGTGGAGAACTATACAGCCTATTTTCATATATCCTATTAATATTAATTGCCTCTATCAACATACAAATTATCAGATTGATTGCTGTAATAGATTCGTAGATATTGAGAATCGTCTAAATATTCTGGATGGTCACCATGTTGGATTTTTATATTATAGGCCTTAGATTTATCTACTATCACATGAAGATTATTGTGTAGGTATTTCATTCATATTTCAATCGCATGATTATGAGAGAATAAATAAAAGGGGGATATTAAAATTTCGCTCAGCCGCCATCTTGTGGTTATGAAAATAATTTAATGAATTAAATGCCGGTCGAAACAAATTTGCGTAAGAATATACCGCATCAAGTTTCACTGCGCTCGGATGGTTAAAACGCAAGAAACGTCCATTTGAACATTTAACTTATGTGTCGCCGCCATGTTGGATTTTTGCTCGCCAGGTTATTGAACGTCCAAGGGTGAACTTATGCCTATAGCATGTATACACTTACAAAATTTCAGTTTGATTGCTGTAGTAGATTAATAGATATTGAGAACCATCTAAATATTTCGGATGGTCGCCATGTTGGATTTTAATATATGTAGGCCATAGGGCTATGTACTATTAGATGATGATTATTGTGTACGTTCATTATGCAAATGTTGATTTCGATCGCATGATTAGAACACAAGAAATAAAAACGTAATTTTCGAAATTCGCACAGCCGCCATATTGAGGTTATATAAACAATTGAACTAAATTAGATACCAGTGCATTACAATGTGTATAAACATTTGCTGTACGATGTTTCATTGCGTTTGGAATATTAAATCGCGAGAAAATTCTGTTTAAAACTTTCAACTTCGCGTGGCCGCCATGTTCGTTTTGTAGTTAACCGGTTTTTGAAAGACCCATAGGTGAACTTCTAGTAGTTCCCTTTATCACCGTACAGAATTCCAGGGTGATATCGGTAATAGTTTCCGAGATATAGAATGCTGGTGAAATATTTCGCACAGACGCCATATTGGATTGGTGAGACGAAACAAAGTATGAAGGGCTCGTTCGGGGTCTCACGAAATAGTACTATGAACTTACCGAGTTTCATTGAAATCTCTCCAGCCGTTTCGAAGTAATTAGGGGGGACACACAAAAATCGTCACACACACACATACAGACAGACACACGGACAAAAGGTGATCTCATAAGCCAATTCTCTTTTTCAAAAATGAAAATAGGCTAAAAAGGAATGTCTGTGTGTTCGTCTTTTATGCGTTCATAAACCATTCATCCGATTGCGATCAAACTTTGGTGAGTTTTTGTAAACACTTTCGGGAGGTTTATTGGCATCGTTAATACATTTCAAAATAGAGAGCGCGCGAGTAGTTTAAACAAATGCGTAATGGCGATGCGTTCATATACAATTCATCCGATTGCGATCAAATTTTGGTGAGTTGTTGTGCACAGTCCCGGAAAAGTTATAAGCGTAGTAAAACCAATTTACAATAGATGGCGCGCGAGTAGCTGCAACAAAATGGCGTGCGTTTGTTTCAAGAAAGTCCCACATGCGTTCATATGCCATTCATCCCATTGCGATGAAATATGGGTGGGATGTTCGGTATACTTCAGGTAATATTTCTGGCTTAGTAAATCCACTTAACAATAGGTAGCGCACGAGTAGATTCAACAAATGAGCGACGACGGGCGAAGCGTTTCAACAGAGTCCTGTATGCGTTCACATACCATTCGTCCAATATCGATGAAACTTGGTAGAGAGGTTGTGTACACTACAGGCAAGGTTTCTGGCTTAGTAAATCAATGTTATAATAGAAAGCGCACGATTAGATTCAACAAATGAGCGACGATTCGCGAAGCGTTTCAACAAAGTCCCGTATGCGTTCATATACTATTCGTCTGATATGGATGAAACTTGGGTGAGATGTTGTGTACACTTCAGGGAAGGTTTCTGGCTTAGTAAACCCACTTAACAATAGGTAGCGCACGAGTAGATTCAACAAATGAGCGACGACGGGCGAAACATTTCAACAAAGACCAGTATGCGTTCGCATACCATTCGTCCCATAGCAATGAAACTTCAGTGAGTGGTTGTGTACACTTCAGGAAAGGTTTCTGGCTTAGTAAATCCACTTTACGATAGGTAGGGAACGAGTGGATTCAACAACTGAGCGACGACGCGCGAAGCGTTTCAACAAAGTCCCGTATGCGTTCATATACTAATCGTCAGACAGCGATGTAACTTGGGTGAGATGTTGTGTACACTTTAGGGCATCTTTCTGGCTTAGTAAATCCATTTTACAATAGGTATCGCATAAGATGATTAAACAAATGAGCGAAGACGCACGAAAAGTTTCAACAAAGTCCAGTTTATATACCATTTGTACGATAGCGACTAAACCTGGGTGAGTTATTGTGAACACTCCAGGGAAAGTTTCAGGCTTAGTGAATCCATTTTACAATAGTTAGTGCACGAGTAGATTCGACAAAAGTGCAAAGTCCAGTATGCGTTGATATATCATTCGTCGGATAGCGACTAAACTTGGGTGAGTTATTGTGTACACTCCAGATAAAGTTTCAGGCTTAGTAAATCCATTTTACAATAGTTAGCGCACGAGTAGATTCGACAAAAGAGCAAAGACGCGCGAAGCGTTTCAACAAAGTCCCGTATGCGTTCATATACCATTCGTCCGATAGCGATGAAACTTGGGTGAGATGTTGTGTACACTTCAGGGAAGGTTTCTGGCTGAGAACATCCACTTTACAATAGGTATCTCACAAGTAGATTATACAAATGATCGACGGCACGCGAATCGCTTAAACAAAGTCACGTAGCGTTCAAATACCATTCATCCGATTGCTAAGAATCTTTGGTTGGATTGTTGTGCACACTCCAGAAAAGGTTTCTGACTTAGTAAATCCTTTTTACAATACGTAGCGCACGAGTAGATTCAACAAATGAGTAACGGCGCGCGTATCGTTTTAAGAAATTCGTACGTGTTCATACACCATTCATGCAATTGCAATGAAATTTAGAGAAATGTTGTTTCTACTCCCGCAAAGATTTCTGATTTAGTAAATCCATTTTACAATTGGTGGCGCACGAGTACATTCAACTAATGATCGACAGCGCGTGAATCGTTTCAACCAAGTCCCGTATGCGTTCATATACCATTCATCCGATTGTGATGAAACGTTGGTGAGTTGAGTACAGTCCTGCGAAGGTGTATGAATTAGTAAATCCTTTTTTCAATGGGTGGCGCACAAGAAGATTCAACAAGTGAGTGTAGGCGCGCGAATCGTTTAAACAAAATCCCGTATGCGTTAATATATCATTCATCCGATTGCGATGAAACGTTCATGAGTTGTTGTGTACACGCCAGGGAAGGATTTCGACTTAGTAAATCCATTTTACAATAGGTAGCGTACGAGTATATTCAACAAATGGGTGACGGCGCTCGAATCGTTTCAAAAAAGTCCCTTATGCGTTCATATACCATTTATTTAATTGCGATGAAACTTTGGTGAGTTGTTGAGCACGCTCCCATGATTTTTTTGAGATAGTAAATCAATTTTACAATTTTACAATAGTTTAGAGGTGGTTAACGGAAAATAAATACATATTGGTAATCCGAAAGGACTTCAACAAACAAAGTTACAACGCCAAAACTCTCTTCGATTGCAACGCATGCCGGGTACGGCAAGTTTTATATATATTTCATAACGTATTTTTTTATATTTTTCGTAACATCACCGCGTACCAGTGGTACGCGTACCACAGTTTGGGAAATGCTGTTCTAATGTCCCATATATAGGGTTATGATTGAAAATTCATCCTCCATGGCGGTAATGTAATTATACGTTAACTAACCACTTACTGAATGAGCAAACTGGTGAACAGTTCAGTTAGCCACAAGAGAGTCCACCTTCCACACATTCCACCTTCAACTCCCTTATAAAATAGCCCTACACCACTAGTCAGTTGCCATTTTGGTAATATTTGCGTGTGAGCGAAAGTAATGTAGAGTCATTTTGTAAAGTGAAATTGAGTTGTACTATGTTAAAATAATTTTAGGAAACAGTGGTTAATCAACGTTTGAACTATGCCAACGAAAAGGAAGGACAAGTTTTTTCGCGAAATAGGACTTAATTTAATACAAACATGCATAACGGTATGTTAAGTTTGGTTTATATATATGGCCTGTTTGCCATCTCTTGATGAATGCAGTACGTTTGCATTTGTCTGTTGGCACAGGCTAGAGTAAAGGGTGGCTTTTCACCGAAGTCTCAGTCTCACTCATGGCTGTGATTATATGGAAGCTACTGAGGTATGGGTGGTGCTTAGTAATGTAATGACATTCGGGGCACAGTCAGAGCCTGTGAATGGTGTGAAAGGTTCTACTCATAGGGTTAGTACTACCGTTCTGACTCAGTGAGGAAAGCAATGGCAAACTACCTCACTCCTCTTCTTGCCTAGTATGCCTCGATATATCGCTGCCTTGGGTTTTTGTGGGTATCTACTCACATAACCTAACGGCGGTACTTTTTGAGGAACCAACCAGCCTTCGGGCTGACTACCTAACACATATATTATTATTTTAAAGTGGATGTTTCACCTTTAGTTACAAAATGAAACTCACTCAAATCTTTGTGGCATTATTTAGTCTTTCTATACACATATTTTTTGAGTTTGCCCTAAATAATAATGAATTAATAATGCTTAATTAATTAATAGTGATGAAATGCCAGAGATTCATTTTGAGCTGGAAGTTTAGTACCCGCATTAAAAAAAGGAAATGCCTAAACTTTCCAATAAAAAGGATAAACATAAGGTAAACGAAAGAACATGCAGTTTGTACGTTTAACACTTACTCATTCAAGGGACTTCCACTTTCATCTGCTTCTTCATTCTGATTTTCTTCTTTTACATCCTGGAGATAAGATGGAGTAATTTATGTCAGTGTTATTACCTTATACTATTACACAAATGGCAACCCATGTAATTGTACAGCACTGCTCAGCTGAAGTGAAGATATATTCGATTAATTACTTTCTACTGTCCATCACATCCTAGTGCTTGAGATAAACTTGATACAGATAAGTGGTTATAATCAGCAGTTCTGAAACTTAAAATACACTTTTAGAGACTACGTTAAATTTAGAGCGATTGAAAATGCAAAAATCAGTGCCTCAATGGAAGTAATAGCCTTAAGGATTGAGGACAAATAAACATTCATTTTTAATTATTTTAGCCGTAAGACCATAAGAGAGGGGCAGATGACCCCGCTGTTCCGCCCCTTGAATCAATAACAACATAATAGACCACAACAAATCCTACGGACCAACACGTGCACACATCATAACGTAACAAGCTACTAGACTGCCCATACGAGCATGACTTTTGAGAATGAAGGCATAAATCTATTAACCTTCAGAATATTAAACACGGCATTTCTTCACAATTCACGGCAATTTTATATTTTAATGTTCAAAAAGAAGTGAAATTAAGTCAATAAAATGCCTCTAGGGGGAGTCAATCGTAGAGCATGCTAGTAACTCTAGGAATTATGTGTCTGCTAGTGTACGAGAGCACACAGTTTTCAAAGGAGATTAGAGCAGGTACTAACAGCCAAACGCTTCCGTTTGCCATCAACATTATTGTGAGAATACAACTCTGAATTCCTAAATGCTATTAGGAGATGTATTGAAAATAAGCATGAGGTTACTTACCTCATTCAGATCTGAAGATGATGCTTCTGTTTTGATGTATGTAACGATATCCGAAACAGAAGATTCCTCGATCTTAATATCCGTGTGATGGTCTGTATCGTCCTGCAAATAAATAACTTGTTTCACACATATCTTCCTTTGCGTAGGTGGAATTATATCTTACAGATGGCTCGTAAACATGCACTGAAGGAATCAAGGAATAAAATAATATACTGAATGTAATTCAACCCCGCATTTATAGTTTTCTTTCGTCCATAGCCACATGGCAAAAAAAAAAACAACAGTTATTGTGCAGTTTTTGACAAAAAGCATTTCAGTTGGAATACACTCGCAAAACGTGGGCCTAGCATATTGTCACTAGCATTGAGTGTGCGTGTTGCGACTTTGCGGCGTAGCTGCAGTTACTTATAGTTACCATATAACGTTAATAAGGGCAAGCAACGTTGATAAATTTTGTGTTAAGATATTTCGTACCAAGCGTCGACACTTGAAACAATTTTGACCTCATGGATACCAAAAGTAGGGAGTAATTTAACGTGAACGATAAACAAATAGGGGTTTATTTGAAAGTACAGAGGCAGCTACTTGAAGTCTCATTTCATATAAATTCACTCGTAATACATAATACATGAGCCAAGGTGGTTATCAAGATGATTATGTAAAGTGTAAATAAATAGAGAACTGAATAAGAATATTTTTATAGACAACAGCTTAAGAGCTTTTATGAACTTAAATGCTGCCATGGTCAAATAAAATGCTGAGTTACACCGCCATAGACCATCTCTGGGGAGTTTTCCGCGGAGACTTCGTGCCAGTTTAAAACAAGACACATCTCTTTCTCCTTCCTTAAACCCTCCTAGAAAAACGAAGAACCCCTAACCATCAAATATGTGTGCTACTTTGGAGGCTATAATGAAGATACTGACAGTCAGCGCTAGCTGTGGAGGCTGTCTTCAAGGGTGGACCATCAATATATTCACAGCCATGGCTACCTGCGGAGGGAGGCATCAAGGTGGGAGGAGGACCACCATCATATTGACGCGCAAGCAGTGAAGGTCGCCCCAAGCCTCGCGTGATTGTTCAAACACTTCTGATCTCTTAATTTAAATTTACAATATAAATCCTACGCGCTCTAAAACACACATGTCTCACGGGCCAGTCTAGGATTTGACAGTGAGTATCATTTTCAGGGAGTAGTATAGATCTCGATACATTTCCGAAAAAATATCCCTTAGAAACAAGATGGCGGCGTTGATGACGTCATCGGCGACGTCACGAAAGACACTAGATATTTTTCTAGTACGTTTACGGGAAACTCATGTGGAAGGGGGTTTTGGGTGGGGGAAACACAAACAGAAATCGGCATTTACAATAACCCATAGAAACACGATACACATCGACATTTTTGCAATCACCTAATATTTACAAAATATGTATCCCCATCTTTACTAGACCTTCATCGAAATTTTGGCATTTTAGCTTATATTTACAAAGTTTGTATCACCATCTTTACTTCACCTATGTAGGACATCTGGTAAAGATCCTGATGCACATGTCATATCCAAGTGCAAATGTAAATTACAAAAAATTGCATGTGTAATGGGATCTTTACCGACATCCTTTATGGAAGTCAAGTAAAGATGGGCATACCTACTTTATAAATATAAGTTAAAGTACCATAATTTTGAAGTGTATCACCATACTTACCAGATATCATATTGTTCAAGTCAAGATGGTGATATATCATATACGTATATAAATGTGATAGTTTGTATGTGGGTATGTATGTGGATTTGACTCTATGCAATTCTACACCGTTCCAATAATCTCAACCAAATTTTGCATGCACACAAAAGGAACCAATGGGTACATGAATTTCTCATTCTTCTGATTTCGGCCTTTTGGATATCGAGCAAAGGCTAATAAAGACAGAAAATAACCTGATGAATTAATGGCAAGGCCAGTCGTAGCAAAGGCAACAGTAGCTCAAGACGTGACCACCATGTTTCCTTCTATCTCTGTAAGAGGCCATGCCACTCCACTGTCTCCACGGAAACAGTAGCTCAAGACGTGACCACCAAGTTTCCTTCTATCTCTGTACCAGGCCATGCCACTCCATTGTCTCCACGGAAACAGTAGCTCAAGACGTGACCACCAAGTTTCCTTCTATCTCTGTACCAGGCCATGCCACTCCATTGTCTCCACGGAAACAGTAGCTCAAGACGTGACCACCAAGTTTCCTTCTACCTCTGTAACAGGCCTTGCCACTCCATTGTCTCCACGGAAACAGTAGATCAAGACGTGACCACCAAGTTTCCTTCTATCTCTGTACCAGGCCATGCCACTCCATTGTCTCCACGGAAACAGTAGATCGTGACCATCCAGTTTCCATCCATCTCTGTAAAAGGCCATGGCACTCCATTTTCTATCCAAACCACGATACGAACAATATGAATCTGAACGCCATAAAAATCTGAATACATATTTTTTAAATGTAATTAATAGGGGTCGTTGTAGGGAATTGAAATTAAAAACAGAAATACATTGGCTAATGCTGCATTTGGCGTAACGTTACAAAAGCTGGAGACATCATCAAGAAACATAGTATTAAGATCAAATGAGCTTAAATGAGTCCGTTGTTCTTGATTAATTTAGAAGCTTTGCAATACCATGCACATATAGCCCAAGAACTTGAGTGTGTATGGATTTTTTCTCATAACATGTGTTACTGTGATAGCTGTAGTAGTGTGTGTATTTTTAATTCAAACGAGGATTGGAAAGAAGGTTGCTATGGCCTTCAGTTAGGGACTATCCTGATATATATTTCGAGGATAATAAATAACCCCTGGCACTACAGCCCATGAAGGGCCAAGACCTACCAAGCGACCACTGCCCAGCCATTCGGCCTGCAGATATTGGGATAACGAGTGGTCAGCGTATCGGGTCCCTCGGCCGTTAATCTTGGTTTTTGTGACCGAATTTAGCGTCAACTAGAAGTGGGAAACCACGGAAAATAATTACCAAGTTCTACCGCTAATACGCGTGATCGTCTAAATGATTTTTGCATTTTATGTGTAATTTTATTTAATATTTAGTATTTAGGGCACCGAAACCTATGTGACATTTTGGTTCTAATTTTACACACTTGATGCCCCTGTTGTTACGGAAGATTTTGAATCTTTACCTTATGACGAAAGGTATCACGCGCAATATATTGTATGAAATATCTACTAGAACTGAAGTTTTATATACTCCGTTAAGGTGTGTTTTACTAATGACATGTTGTCGTTTATGTTTTATTAATCATAATGTCCTTATGCTGTATTTATTTTATTGGTGACAGTGTTTATCTCTACAAGCGATCTTTGGTATTACAAATCTGAAATACAGTAACTTTTGCGTGATATTGCACATTGTTCTATGAATAGTATTTGCCTTTGTTATTCGGGTTATATTGTAATTGGTAATTATCCTGCTCTCTGACTATGCTAATCTGCAATAAAACTCGATGTAAAATTATGAATTGAGTTGATAACAGGTCAATAACATAATTAAACTACGAATATATATTATTATGCGATAATTTTCGGCTGATAAAGACCAAAATGTAAGTAATGATACTTTCCCATGAGAATAGCGGACATTATATAGTTCGATTCTATTCGTTCACAATTTTTTTCCTATGTTTATGTATTTATGTTAGTCGTTTTAGTGCTTACTGACAAAAGTTATTGAATAGCCTAATGCTATATTGTCATGAGTTCTAATCACTCTGGATTCCGATATAGCATCTTAGAGGTTAGTAATTAGTTTAGACCATTTATTTTTTATCTTACGAAATACTTTAGAGGCAAAGGAAATCCAATGTGTTCAGAATCTAAGCATCATATTTGGCATTATAGTGGGATTATACGCAGCTTAATTTACTTTATCTTGATGTGGTAGAGATAATATGCATGTAAATTATTTTTGCATCATTACTGTTCCTTAGTATGCTGCTATAGTACACACTCAGCTATGTACAGGAATAAGTCATTTCTCATTATTCACGTAATTTGTGCGGGATTGAAGATCATAAGTATTTAATCTTCAATCCTTGAATAATTAAATATTATTTCCTATCATGAAGTTAGTTGCTACTTTTGAAAAATAACCTTATTATATAATACGCTAAGGCTAAGGTGTATGTTTCACAAGACTCAAGCTCGTGAACCAGAAGGAGTTAGAAGGTGTGGTTTGTACCAAAATCTTCCAAATCGTGTCGTGTCAGAAGTACAAGAAAAATCTTGCATTTCTAGAAAAGTCAACGGAAATGTATGTATCCGTTTATAAAGTGCTTTTAAACAAATAAACACGATGATAGCCCTGCGATAACTCTGTCGCCTACAACTCGCATAGCACTAGAGCCGCACGGGTAGTCTGTACACATGGAGGTCGCACAACCCATTATGCGAGAGTTCTCGTACGGGTCTGCTAGTAGTGATAAGTATGTGAACACTGCTATAAGATGTCTTAATTGCCCCATTAAATTAAAAATAAGCACTATCAGGAAAGTAATTGTGAGACCGATATCTCGAGGAATTGTGTATATACATCCCTTTTTACTATTGCTGCATGCTCTGCTACGTTATTGCACTCCACGGTACTTTTCGACTAGGTTTACTGTGAGTTAATATTGCACTTGAGTAACATCAGAGTCAACGAGAACTATGTTCTAAACTCACTAAGGGCAAAATTAATATGTTCTGTGAAATATATTAGCATGTATCTTTCTATAACATATAAGAACACCTCCCGGGCAACGCCGGGTGCAATAGCTAGTATTTTATAAACATGAGCTATATACCAAAATTTCGATTTGTACGGCCATCTTTATCACACATCGTATATAGGTGAATTAAAGATGGGGTAGATATTGCACAAATATCCGCTACAATGCCAAAATTTGGATGTGTATCAGGACCTTCACCAGACCTATATAGGACAATTAAAGAAGGGGATACATATTATATAAATATAGGCGACAATATGAAAATTTGGAAAATGATAAACACATCTCATTTCCAAGTGCTATTCCAAATGCCATGCACCCACCCAAAACCCTTTATTCCCAGACATTTCCCCATGAGCTCGCCAGGTAAACATTCAGTGTCCTTCGTGATGTGGCCATTACTTCATCGCTGCAGCCATTTTGTTAATAAGGCTTTCCTTACATACACGAACCTAACCTGGAGCTTACGACCCAGGCCCCCTTGCTTGTAGCACAAGCAGTAATTTACTTGTTAATAGGGCTTTCCAGACATACTTTATGTGTTTTGATGTGAATGGTTATCACTAAAACTGTGTTTCATCCTCCGACAAATACGACAGAAGAGTGAACCTGAATTACGAATAAATTAGCTACTGTTAGCACAGCGTGTGGTGTAGACTTCACGAAAAATACATCCCAGGAACTAGCATTATGATTACAATAACATCAGCAACTGCTCACTGCTAAAATAAAAAATATTTATATGAGAGGAAATATAGAACCCACGATCACCTGTATTTCGAGTTCCGATTTCACTGCCCAGCTTTTATCTTCGTATTTATCGCCGGACTCATCCTTCAGATTATAAGAGGGTAACAGGTCAATTGATTCCTAGAAAGTATTATACAAGTATGAGCCAACGTACAACATGCAGACAGAATAATTATACTAAGTTATGTGTAAAAATAAAATATTAAACATCCTGGTGAGCCTATATTTGGTAGCAAGTAATAAGTCAGTAAACCTTGCTTGTCATGATCATAACTAAGATTGCTATGTTACACGATATAAATAATAAATAAAACTTACAATATCAGGGAGTTCATCAGTTTGAGACAGCAATTCTGGCTCACTCTTAATGAGTGGTTGTTGCTCCATATTTTCCAGCAAACTAGAACACACAAAGTGCACTAAAGGATAATAAGAAGCCATACTTAGCCTATACCAGTACGCCAAATCATTATCATTATCAAATGAGGTAATTTCAGAACTCAGAATTAAAATAAGGCTACTGGTAATTAGAATATAACCCACCTAGTGCACAGTGAGAAGAAGAGGTTAGCGCTCGACTTTACATGATATTAACTTAGTTAGGGTGTAATATCGGTAAAGTATTAATATCTATCATTGCGATTGAATGAGGAATTACTGGTGCCAGCCACAGAAATGAAGCGTCCTATAAATTGGTTTTACACAAATATTAGCGCAATATGACGGGGCAGAGAATTACACTACAAACCTATCAACATAAAAATAAAATAAAATCACACCACGATTAGGCCAACTAAGAAATTGGCGGTAACTGGATACAATGAGTTTCAGAAAATACACGGCAATACTTCCGACTCACCCACTTCAAACCAAACTCAACTTTCCTCCATGACATATCTCCCTCAGTACCAACACTAAACGGAAGGGATTCGAAGAAGTATCCGTACCAACTTATAAATACTATCTGCGGGTAACTTGTATAATTGTCCACATTGAGAAGTTCCTAGTTACACAATTAAACCTGTGTATCCTCGGCAATCAAAAATCGTAAATTAATCTACACACGGCACGAAGATGTCCAAGCAGAACTCTGTTTGTAAGAATCGTCCTCATTATGAAACTTAGTCACGTCTTCAAAGAGTAATTCTAGCATCCGTACATGGAACTCAAAAACCCTCAGATCTTAATATTTTGCCGCGAGGTACCGTACATGGAAGGCACTAACTTGGTGACGATATTGCTAACAACAATAAAAACTTCGGGGCGAAGTTGTTGTTGATGATAAATAGCCTAGGCACGGTGTAAGAAAAACTTTGAGACTAGGGATGTTTTTCTAACACAAATCCGATTATTAGTATTATTATATAGGCTATTCTTATGCACCGGTGACATATTACAAAACTTAATGAAATAAATACATATTCCATCAATAACCTAAACTTAATTAGCATCTTCTTTCCCGGAAACTGGCACTTAAACCCTTTGACCCAATTGCCTAGCTCTTTTCTTTATTCCCCCTAGAGAACAGAGTTTTGGAACATGGAATATAAGAAGCCCAGCCAAACTGGTACCCGGAAATAATAGATACCGTACCGGATCGGTAAATCGATCATCAAACTAAAAAGTTACCTAGCGTAGTGGCTAGCTTTTTGGCTGACCGCAAAGGCCCGTGTTCGGTACCTGGCTCAGCCACAAGCCATTTATTTCTGGTCCGAGGAATTCTGCCATCCTAGAAGTTATTTCCCACTCCAACTCAATGCGAATGCTGGGATAGTACCTAACCGAAGGCCATGGCCACTTCCTGCCCTAATCCTACCTCAGTTACAAATGCACACTAGTTTAGGCTTCACAGAGTTGAGAAAATACCGGTCCTCCCAATATGAATTTTTTGTTTCTTTATATAAAATAAATAATGCTCACAAGAAGGTATTTTACGTACAAAATACCGGTACACATACAAATTTATGGTAAATACAAAATACTATTAAAACTCAGCAATTCACCGGCCGTGAAAGCCAATATACCAACAAAATACTATTTTCAAATACCTTTCAAAATACAAATTACTTTCTTCCATTTAGACTGTTCAAAATAACAATAACATATTACTATTAGAAATATTACTGACATTATTGACCTGAACAGATATGCGCGTTAACGTGCGAGGCCACCGTCAGTCCCCTTGAAATGTTTCTCCTCACCTTGTCTCCGATCCCGTAAAATGGGCAATAACGTGTAGAGATAATTATTCTACTTCTTTCGTTTCATCCTCTTTGGGGTACGTTTAATCAATCATTTCTCTGTGTGTTGTTGTTTTTTTTTGTGCCCGGTATCTCTTTATTCTTTCTGATCTTTTCTTCACTTCATCCGAGATGATGGGTTTGGATTTAATGTAGATTTGTCTTGGTACCACATAGGCCTATTTTCATTTTTTAGTAATTAGCTTTGCTTGTCAAATGAGCAGTGAATTTTCAGTCTCCTAATATTGTTTTAAATTCTGCTTGGCTGTATTCTTTTTCTTGAAACCATGTGGATTTCGTTTTGCGGTTACAGAAGAAAACAAAGCTTTGTTTGGTTAATCTATTAGAGTTCATTCTGAGAAGATCACCATAAAGATTTATCCTCCCTTTGTCATAGTATCTGGGAGTTATTATTATTGTAATTATTAGGCGACCTACTCTCCAAATTCAACACAGCGAAACCGGCACTGTATTGGGTAGTTTGTTGATTTTGTCTAGTAATCATCAAATGTGATACGAGAGATCTTTTACGAGATCGCCGGGAATCAAACTACCATTGATCCACCGAGCTATAGCAGTATTTACTGTTTACACTGTGTGTAACTCTTGACAGAACGTTGTCGTCTAAGAAACACTGCTGCCAAACTCAAGATACGGAACCATTGTGGTACCAACACCCTTTTCTATCGCTGAATACTGTTCCCCAGTTTGATAAATTGTTTTTGTTGTTGATTGATTTGAGGACTTTGCGGCATGTATAATAAAATAAATCAATCGATCAAATCTCGACAGGTTTCTGAAAATCCAGACCTGGAAAGGTTGGGCCAAGTGTCATTAATACTATTATTATCGCTGTGGCTCAGTTTATTGCAGACTTTGAGAGACAAGAGCTCGATCCGCTCTGCGTGGCTTCCCATTTTCAACCCCAAGCAAATGCTAGGACGGCACTTTAAAATAGGGACGGCGGCTTCCTTCCAATGCCTTGCCTAGTTTCATTCTCCTTCACTCATTTCATCTCTCTCTCTCGGGCCGATAACCTAGATGTTAGGCCCCTTAAAACAACAATTATCATCATCATCATCATTTCATCTCTTATTAACTCCTCTCATGAGGTTGGCGTCAGTATGGGCATCTGGCTGTAAAATCACCCTCCAAAATGAAGACAAAAATCATTGAATCTCATCCCCAACCCCTTTGAAACGAGAATAATAAGAGGTAGACATATATATTTTAATCATTATCATCGTTTCTCAACGTAGACAATTATGCAAGACATTTTAAGAGATTCAAGGTTCAAACTCAGGCACTGACAGCGGCCATCATCAGTGTGGAATTTGCTGGGTTTTTCCCACTCTCGGTCTAGGCAAATGTCGGAATGGTAACATACTTCAAGTTCCGGGGTATCAGATCATTTCTAGACCACAATGAATACAGCCAGGCAAACTACTACAGACACCACACAAACACAAGTTATCAGACACATTACATGATCAAGATTTACCAATAACAACTGCCAAACTTTTTTTTGTGGCTTGTGGCGCATTGGCTTGCATTCCTGAGGTCCGTGTTCGATTACCAGCTCTGCCAAGAAATGTATTTCTGGCCTGAGGACTGGAGTGGGTACGACTCAGCCACGTGAGGCAATGCAGAGAAGAGGCGGGAACGATTACCACCTCAGCCATCTTGGAAGTGGTTTTCTGTGGTTTCCCACTTCTACTCCAGGAGAATGCCAGTAAGGTTCTTGACGTAAGGCCTCGGCTGCACCCCACCTATTCCTCACCTTAACTAAACTCAATAATACAGCCATCACGCTACCACAGGTTATCATACAAAATTACACACACACAAAAGTACACCGCGCTAAATGATTGCGACGTCTAATCCCCTCAAATGAAACAATAACAACAACAAGGAAGTATCGTAATATTCGGAAATAAGGAAAATATTATAACGTATAATACAAGGGCTGATAACCACAATGTTCCGCACCTATGAACAACATTCCAGCTACTACAACCAACGGTCTCCTTGTAAAGAAAACTTTACCTATGCCTGGGGGTGGAAATGGGAAAATTCGAAAACAATATACAGGATGGCCGAGGTGGGATTAATACCCACATTCTCCCGATGCCAGCAAGGTACGAAATAGCGCGTCACCATGGTCGAGTTAATTTTTCTCTATGTCCTTTTTTTTAATTCTTTGTGCGTATATTTCGTTGGGATGGTATTCTTTGTGATTTTCGTTTGTTTCTTGTAGTACTGATCGTGGTTACATAGTGTACAGGCCCGGGGGGGGGGGCAGTACCCCCTGGGAGCCACCCCCCATCTTTTACCAAAACCACCCCAACTGGCAACACCATAAGACCAGAACATTATCCATACACAGCAAGAGGCGGCCACCCAGCTCGGGAGGTTAGCCAACTACTTGCAACACATACATAAACATCTACATCAACAACTATCTGGGGCAGCTACAGTGACGTAATGCTGACCACGCAGCACCTAAAAGTATAAGAAGTGGAGTCCTAACTGGAGCCATTATCTGTTATACAGTGTGCGTCGCCAGCCGATGTCTGTTCCAGTTTCATCATCAGGTGAGAGTCAGTAGTGCTCAGAATCCTTTATTCTGTGAACACCTACCCCTAATTTGTACACACCAATTGTATACTTGTCTACATTCCCCAAGAGGGACTTACCAATTTACATCTACTGACCAAATAAACACATGGTCAGTAAACTACACTTGCATTTACTAATTACACTCCTCTTCACGTCCTAATACCCCGCCTGACCTTCGTCACGATTGTCCGTGACCGTAGTAGCCAGTAATTGCTTGGTCAGACTCCATTGTGCTCCCAGCACGCGACTCGACTGCCTAGCGTCGAGCCGCTGACATAGCACGTTTATTGTTCCGCCCAGCTGGCAGGCCAGTATAGTAGCCTGTATTAGAGGTCCATCCCCTAACAAACACTCACATCTTTGCAGGAACATCCCCTGGAGATTAAACACTTAACAACACGCTACACTAGTAAGCTCTCCCAACTACGGGAAGCTACTCTCATTTAGGAACAATCTTCCAAATTAGCACAGTAACACAAAGCGTGTTTTATCCCAAACTACCCCCCAACCAAGGGATTAAAACTTATTTGGTGGAGCCGCTCCTACCACGCACAATAAGGGTAGGACTCATACAACGAGACCTCGTGGTAGAACGACCCGTACCGCACACAGCCAAGCGTTAGTTTTTTTTTTTTTGAAGACAGCATTATTATTTTTTTCTCTTATCCCTTCACTCTAGAAATACAAGGGAAATTTTAATCAACCCACCCACCCCCACCCCCTGGAAAGAATCAAGGATCTCACACACATTTCTTCTTATACCCACCCTCAACTCAGAATGGCACCACATGTAGAAGCAACAGAGAATGCAAGCCATAGAGGCAATAGGGGTACACCGATACTATTTACATTATTGCTAAGGTGCCAGAGGCATATACAAAGGCGACAGGCACAAATACGGACACTCCAGACAAAGGTTGGAGTAATACAGGGCAAACAGCCATGCACCCCGCCAGAGGGTAAGGCAGCGCGATTAAGACGCGCACACGAACACTTCAGTCACATACATGAACACCTCAATAGGAGCCATGTCCAAAGGAACAGGATCTACAACCGATTAATCACTATACATGGTCCTACAATAGATAACACTACCCTAGAGAGGATGAGGGTGCACTACACAATTTCACATGCCCAATACAGGGAGCTCATTCGAGAACAAGGGTTTCTCCAGTTGGCGGCCACAGAACTGTACAGGACGCAAGCACATTAAAACAACAATTTGCCAACGAACCATATGCCTCAACAGGCAGTACGCCCAAATTTGGGAAAAGTGCCGGGAGCTCCAGGCTAACAAGGCCATTTTTGAGTTCATGGCAGGGCCACCAGCCCAGCCTAGAGAGGACATAAGCGTAGATACGCTAACGCAGCAATTCGCACGGATGTCCATCTCAGACACTAGCAAGACACAGGGGAAGGAGTTCGCCGTGGCCACAGTCCAGAAAACGGCCAGGTTAGACTCCAACACACTACAGGGCCAAGCTCACATGAACACACGGCCCTCAGCTCCGGTTCGGGAGGCAATTTTGCCAGGACGAGGGGCAGAACTTACGCCAACCCCCTCGGAACGGACGAACGAGAGGGAGTTGACGCCAGGACCCTCAGGCACACACCGTAACACAGGGAGAAACCGGGAGGTAACCATGTCATGGGCTGAGGCCATAGAGCCCGTGCCACAGCACATTAAGCCCACACAAACCTACATACATAGGCAAACACAAGGGCAGGAGGCTACCGTGGCCATAGGCCAGAAAAGGTTAGACTACACTCCAATACATCGCCAGGGCAATCGCAGGCAATTACACGGCCTTTACCGCTAGTTCAAAGGGCAATTTTGCCAGAATGGAAGCGGGCACTCGCATGTGCACCCCAGGTGCAAATGCATAAGAGGGTGTTGCCTTCAGCCCCTCACGGTGCAAAACGTACGCCTGTGAACACTGTCCAGGCGCAGACACACAATACACGGGTCATAAGGAAGGTGTTATTACCTACCCCACGAGGCCAGGCAGACAGGTGGACACACACCCCTATAAACACTGCTAGGGCAGCGCGGAGCGCAATCAGCCCCTCAGACACAAACACACTCAGGCCAATGTCCAGGCACTACGGTGAAAGTAGGCCCAGACTTACTTTGCTACAAACCCCTCCAGAAAATAGTAAAAAAAGCACCCCAATGGGTATCAGGGGCCTACGCCTTAGTGATACGGCGAAAGTATTCACCTTCTCGAGCAATGACGCTCGGACGTGGATAACAACTTACACCATGAATATAACATACACTAATTTCACTTACATCACAAACATACACACGAGTAGGTTCTTTTACATGAAGGAAACACTACAATTGATACACAAAGGACAGGTTCCACCCCTACAAACGGCAGACACGCAGAGACTCATGCACAAAACTGTACATTTTTCATGTATATACAGTGGAACGTGGCCAACTCAAAATTATATAATTCGAAATTTTTCTTAATTTTTTTTCTCAGCCCTAGCATTTTTAGGCCATCAATGGTTTATAATCGTGGTTAATTCAAAGTATATTCTGGACAATTCAAAGTTTTTAATGTACAAAGCCAAGCGGAAGCCAATCAGTTGGGCCACGCGGCTCAGGTCCGGAAAGAACTGTTCCGAATGCAGCCTAAACAACAAACCACAGCACAGAGCTTAGGCGGGTCTTTCTAAGTAGAAATGACTAGGTTGTTCTATTTTCCGTTCCTGCAATTTGCTAGATTCTTTTGTGATGGCTGAGAGCCTTAATCGTAAGAAACAGTTAAGAATTTCAAACTATTTTTGAAAAATAGTAGATTTCTCTGAGACATAACTAGATTACTGCCTTACTAACGGCGTCAAATAGGTGAATAGTACACTCAGGTTTTAACTTCCATTTGAAACTTTTGAAATTATTTACGGTACAATCTTTTTAAAGTACCGTCGTTTGTTAATCTGCTTTGATGAACGTAAATCATTATATAAACGTGACACAATATATCTTCTCTACTCTTTCCAAGGAACTTTCTTAATTCGAATTATGGATAACTCAATTTTTTTACTAATCCCTTGAAGTTCGAACCATCCAAGTTGAACTATATAGATTTGATCCATAGGTATACGCCATTTATTACACGGCCTATAGCAGGAATTTTTCTCGTCCCCCATAATAGCGCTCAAACTAAACATAAACACCATAGGGTGAAAATCCCAGACTTTGGGAAAACCCACATATTTCTGGAAGGCACACAGTAAACTCACATTGCCACAAAACATCAGTAACACTGACAAATCTGTCCCGGAGACACAAGCCCAAAAGGCAACAGGAATGATTACCCTGAACAAAGACGGTCTCGAACCCGCGACCTCCTGAATACAAGGTCAGGTAACTAACCAATTGAAGGATAGAACAATAAGGGACAGTCACACTAACGGGAATTCATACGCACACAATAATAAAACCACCTCCGACACCTAGTCATCAAACACGCAACTAGCGGCCCGGAGACACACATACATAACGACATCTAGTTACCACTAACAGGAATATATTCGCCCCACGCTTACAACAACACACAATTTGGGGACACAATATATAAATAAAGGTAGGTTCTTTTCCATTACGGGTAGCCAAGACGCGCTGTATACGCAGACATCAGAAAGACGTGTCAACAAACCTACACACATTGTCTTGACACATATGGCGAGTGGGCCGCCCGACAAGCAAGCAAAGGATTTCCTGCACGGTTGTAACTTAATACCATCACCAGGTCAGCGATAATACACACACATAATCATGCGACCTTGACCAGCTACAAACAACCTACGAGCGCTCTAGCTCTGGCTGTAACACACACAGTCATTCACGCTGTTTTCAAAGCTGGATAACTCCCAAAATTAGGGTACGAGGGTCGTTCCGAATGGCACAATATACCCACACTAACGTAATTTTCATACGCGTGTCGCAAAAATACAATACACGAGCCATGGTACATGAAATACAAAAATTGTAATACCAAGGCCTTAGTCCAAGGCGTGAACAAACACACAGAAACACAATACAAACGTGCCAAAAAAGAAAGCTAAGCAATGGCATTTTTGGCGCGAAAACACAATCAGAAGCCACACTAGGGACGCAAAAATCCCAACAGACAACGCAGACATAAAACACGGAGCATTACACGGGATCGCGGGTCCGAATGCCCAGTAAAAGCGGACACCGTGGAAAACAAGAATTGTCGACCGACGAAAGATTACTTACAGACAATTACACGAGTACCATCGCACAAATAGCATCCATACACCATCCCCTACAGAAAAACCATAGGGTCCCATACAGACACTGTTCCCCATAGAAGGGAGCCAAGAATTGAAATAGGCCAACGGATACAGCAATAAGGAGATTGAGCGAGCCTCTCATCCCAGGCGCCGGAGCACGAGGAAAGATTCTGAGGAAACTCCGGTGGCCACCGCATTCCTGCCGTACGTGAAGAAGGTGACGGACAGGATAGGCAAATTACTGAAGACCTATGGGGTGAAGACGGTTTATAAACCCACCGCCAAAATCCGGGACTTGCTGCGATCCGCTAAAGACAAGCGCCACCCACACTCCACTGCAGGTGTCTACAGAATCCCGTGTTCCTGTGGGAAGGTGTACATAGGAACGACGAAGAGGAGCGTGACCACCAGACTCAAGGAACATAACAGACACAGCCGCCTGGGTCAAACTGAGAAATCGTCAGTCGCTGAGCATTCTCTCTTGCCTGGTCACGATGTACAGTACGGGGACACGGAGATACTCTCCACGACCACTCACTACCACGCCAGGCTGCAACGGGAAGCCATAGAAATCTTCAAACACCCCGACAATTTCAATCGGAAGGAAGAAATTGAACGTGTGCGTGATACTTGGATCCCGGCTCTTAGGAACACCAAGGCCAAGAAATCACTCACACGTCAACCTGAAGAACCTTCCCGCTACAGCCCGGCAGTCGCGCAGGGAACACCTGACCCTCACAAGCTCGGTCGCCGAAGCCGGAGCACGCACCGCACCCCGCAACATGTACGTGAGATCAGACGGTCCAGCCGGAATGCGAAGAGAACGCTCGGCTCACCATGCTAATTTGAAGATCAAAACTACCTTCCAGCTGTTAGTTCATCGCCAGATCCACCCAACCAACAGTCATATTCAAACAACAATACCCCACTACAAACCGTTACCCATTATTTCAAGCCTCTTCCTCATTCCACTGCTGACCAAGGAAAGAGGCGGAACCCTTGATAATGCCGGACGCAGTTTCCGGTGAAACGTCGGGAGATATCCTGTCTGGACCACGGCCTACAAGCCCGAAAAACTTGTATTTAATTATGAACGCCGGCCGTGAAAGCCTAAGCTGTTATATCAGGCATTAGACTGTTTAAATTATATATATATATAAAAATGGCATGTTATCGCAGAGTACACGCTTTAAACATGCACTAGAGGTGGCAAAGGCATTGCAATAGGACCGTATACAAGTGCATAAGCGGTTGAGCCACACAAGTATGAACACAGGGAGGTTCTTTAACATACCTACAGGAGCATAGATTCGTGCCAAGGTACTCGCTTCAACAGCCTACCCAGGGCATTAGCGACCCCGGGACTACCAATAGGGGCCATACCGAAAGCGCCAGACTCCTACGGAGACCACAACACACTTTCCTTTGAACCATAGCGCCCAACACCTAAAATACGGGGGACGCCACTCTCACAGACACAAAACAGGTAACACCACATTTTTACGGCCAGAAATCATGCCAAAATTTCGATTACCCCGAATATGGGCAATAGACTTCCTATCCATGAATTACAGATAATAACACAAGGCAAAGGTCTTGGGGAAGAAATGTCTACACAACATCGGTAGCAAAAACAGGACAGATTAACACATTGGCCCTCCCAGAATGTCAAACAATGTCAACACACGGACATTGGCAAAAGTCACTTTCCGTAAGCCGCCATACGTAACAGCAGAGACTTCCCGTATACAAGGACATGAAAACAAAACACAATAAAACACTCAGTTGCGAATTCTAGCGTTTGCAACACTGCTGTCGGCAGACACTCTTGTTATAACGGAAGTGACAATGAAATGCAGACATGACCACAAAAAAAAAACAATAATAATAGCATACAGTTGACACAGGATTCAGCACTGTTACAATAGGTATAACATTTAGCAATGTACAGATACTATAGGCCGGATTTATCTTAGGGCCACAGCAGCATGTTTACAAGGATGTTAACAAGCCACACGCGACACCTGACAAGCAGCCAAGCGACACACGATAAGACTTATCCGATAACAGCCCACCCGCCAGCGTGCTGTAGCGGAACGCAGCCACACACACGCAGCTGCGCTAATCACAGTTACGGCCACGTCCTTCCCACACGCGCCCACTAATCAGGGGCGAATACAGACAGATTCCCTGATGGAACAACACCCCCCAATAACTACTTCTCTTCTTGTTTTTTCTTTATCTTTAAAAAACTATCATAGGCGATCAGGGCACGTCCATCTACACTCACAATCACTTGCTACCTTAACATTACAAATGAGAGACCACATTGGGCCGTGACGTCACAGCGTCACCGCACTTAACCATCCCAAGGAGCGGATAGAAACCCAATAGTGACCAAGTGAGGATGACAGGAGGAGAGATGGATAGCGCCATCAGGATGGCCAAAATACTAGCTACGGTATACTATCCTAGCACCCCTCTCCCTACATAACCTGTAACCAACAACACTATTCAACACAAACAAACAGACACATAAAAACAGCTAAACTACATGCCAAAATATACATCGGGGTTGATAGACTTCGTGCGTCTACCCGAAGAGCAGGTACACTATACCCTGGTTCTAAATGCCTACACCCGAGTATTAGGGGTGAGTCGGCAACAGAATTAAGCATAATGCACATCTCTATGTAAAGAGATGAGGCCGCATTTACACTAACAAATATTTTCTTACTAAATAATCCCGCATGCAAGGGACATTGAATTATTATACCTCGGCCCATACTTATCCTCGAATGAGAGCGGATACGCCTCATATCCATCCTCATGCATGGAATATCCCACCCACATACCAGGGATATCATTATTATTATTATTACACCTGCATGGAATTTTTAAAATTTTTGCACACCTGGGAAGTACCTACCCCGTCCACTCACTGTAAAAACATCCTAGCAGCATCACCGACTCCCGGCCACCATTAACATGGAGTCCAACGATGCGCAACCCTCTCCTACCACGCTTTAAGCCCATCCAGCAGATAACACCCCCGGATCCTAATAACAAGGGACCCAACGCCATAAAAACCTACTAACACCTCCAGAAAATTACCAAGGCATTACCGCTGGAAATCCGACATGGCGACTACAGGCCTGAAGTAGTCCATGCATTTAGAAGATTCTACAACCCCAGAACACTTACGTAATTACACAGTAAATTACTTACATATCACACCTATTTTTTTATAAAAAAGGAATCTGATATCACGCTGACTGGTGATGAGATGTGAACGGAGGGAGAGAAAGCTTCACAGAACGGCAGGGACGGGGCAAGACGCCAACAGATCCTGACCCAGACTAAAAAGACGGAACTACGTAAGGTGGAAGCATTGATGGCCTGGCGCGGGCAAACGCCAAAACCGGGGGTGCGTCTAGCCTACCCCTCGGGAGAGGAAAGTTACACCCACTATGCGCCACGGTCGTCGAAGCCAAGACCTGCAGGGGAGACTTTTTGACGACTGGTGGGAGAAATAGCCAGCTCCACACTGGACTCAGGAGATGAACCTAGGGACGACCACATTAGGACTAGTCTCCTAGTTTAGTATGTAAGTTAAGTAGAGCTTCTATGGCGGGAAGTTAGTCTTCTACTCGCAGAAGTGAAGAAGAATCTCAGGATTCAGCGGGACCAATCCTTGATTCGCCTAGTCCTCGTCCCGCGTGACGGGGTGAAGACGACCAAATAAATGATAATCAACAAACAATGAATAATATACATGAAATATGAATAATATGGAATGAATGCGATCATTCGGTCTCGTGCCCACATAAATGGACGACACCGGGTAGCCAGAGCTTAAATGGTCACGCACCGGGCGGCCAGAGATATTAAATAGGTATGCAGCGGGCTGCCAAGAGGGGTTCTCGTGGGCAAACCCAGCAATGATAAATATATCAACGAATGATAAATGAAGAATGATGGCGACATAGGCAAATACAACGGCGATGAACAGGATAGCCGGGTGAGGCGTTTGCTCTTCAGCAGCGCAAACGCCCGGGACTTTATTAATTACTATTTTATTAATTACTAATAAGAATGTCGACAATTAGGATTAAGACGGAGGGCACTACGAGGCATTGTTGGGTTCCGGTCTCAACAATGTACTACAAGGACCCCGTTAGTGAAAGCGAGCGGACGAGCCTCCATCAAAATTCTAGTGTTTAAGTTACAGTGCCATTTTACAGGTCACTTTGATGTAAGCAAATTCAATAAGCGCCAATGCTAAATAATAGCACGGCACATTTCGGCATTAGATTAAGGTTCACTCGGCATGTAAATACAGCATATTCCTACATTTAAGTACTAATTAACATAACTTAAGGCAATTTTTTTTAAAATGAAGGTAAAACCGTTCGGCACCTGGTGACTAAAAATCCCTTACCAGGGAAAGCCCGACAATACGTTAGGTTAAATTACATTAAGATAGCACGATCGGCACCTGGTGACTAAAATCCGTCACCAGGGTAAGCCCGACAACATATTAATATAAATAGGATTAAGATAAAGCCGTTCGGCACCTGGTGACCAAAATCCGTTACCAGGGTAAGCCCGACAACACTAGGCTAAGACAGGTTAACATAGGCTAACCTAGAAGTAAGTTAGACTTCAGTGGCGCCACACTTAGTTTTATAAATTAAGCGCTGCCAAGAAAATGTTTTATACATACATGTAATGTATTGTAATGTATTGTCATGTATTGCTAACAACTAATCCACTTTCCCAAACACAGGAAAACCAGGGAGCAACGTATCCACAGATGCACAGATATACACAACAGAAAAAAGTTGCCATTAATACATTTTTTTTACAGATAACAAGGAGCATTAGATGTCTATTGTAAATATATTTCCCACACCAAATTACACATACCCTTATCTCTGTCACACAAACACAATGCTCATCATCATTCTTCAGTCGCGCCGATAAGGTGACGGCGCCGCGATCAGCGACGTAAGGTGACGTGGGGCACCGAGCGACGCTGACGCAAACACACGCATGAATACGCTTGAATAATGAGCAATATACGGTCGCCAGGGGCGGTGCAGAGGTTGTGAGCACCTACCCTCGCTGCCAAGGTGAATTTTTCCACCCACGGGGAAAATTTGCGAAAGGTAAGGTTAACGGCATGACCACTAACCCACAGCCATAGGTGAGAGGTACCTACAGCTTAGCGAATAGCGAAGTGAAGGGAGAATGAGTGGACAGACGAGAGCACTACAGAAGGCCTAGAGAATAAGACAAGGTACCAGGCTCATGAGCAAAGCGGTCTAGTAATAAGATTATTATTTTATATTATATCATGCTTGTAAAACAAAATGTAAATCCAAAGCGTACACAAATATATTAATGTTCAAGTGTACGCCTACGCACATAAACTTCCAATATGTCACGCCATTCAACACTGCCATAATGTCAACACTGAATACACTGTTTTGTTTTTTCCTTTCTACTCTACTAACGCCCAAACTTGTGAAGGTGTCCCGTTTCATCCCAAGAACAATAAACTATTATGATATATCCCTTTAACTTATAACCTGGGACACCTGTTTTTTCTATTCTCTTCCATCTTTTAAACTATACACTGCAGGGAGCAATTTTTTTCTCCATACAGCGCCGGACGGCACAACCATCCGTCCAGCAGTGTTTTTTTTTCTCCCTGGATAATAACAACATATATATATATAACGTCAAGACCATGCATTTTTGTACCTTTATTATTACTATGTCAACTTTCAAAAATGAACTATGCCAAATTTACTATGTATAACATGTATAACCCAAAACCTACCCCTCTGAGCACACGCTGAACTCACATCAACACAACATCGACACACCTTCACCAACACGGAAGAAAAGAAGAAGAAGTACAAGGAGCAATCAAGAACAAACCATCACATCGACGCGCCACTCTACTTCCAGTTCGCGGGGACTCGAACTAATCGATGAGGGGGTCTTGTACAGGCCCGCGGGGGGGGGGCAGTACCCCCTGGGAGCCACCCCCCATCTTTTACCAAAACCACCCCAACTGGCAACACCATAAGACCAGAACATTATCCATACACAGCAAGAGGCGGTCACCCAGCTCGGGAGGTTAGCCAACTACTTGCAACACATACATAAACATCTACATCAACAACTATCTGGGGCAGCTACAGTGACGTAATGCTGACCACGCAGCACCTAAAAGTATAAGAAGTGGAGTCCTAACTGGAGCCATTATCTGTTATACAGTGTGCGTCGCCAGCGGCCCTAGCCGACGTCTGTTCCAGTTTCATCATCAGGTGAGAGTCAGTAGTGCTCAGAATCCTTTATTTTGTGAACACCTACCCCTAATTTGTACACACCAATTGTATACTTGTCTACATTCCCCAAGAGGGACTTACCAATTTACATCTACTGACCAAATAAACACATGGTCAGTAAACTACACTTGCATTTACTAATTACACTCCTCTTCACGTCCTAATACCCCGCCTGACCTTCGTCACGATTGTCCGTGACCGTAGTAGCCAGTAATTGCTTGGTCAGACTCCATTGTGCTCCCAGCACGCGACTCGACTGCCTAGCGTCGAGCCGCTGACATAGCACGTTTATTGTTCCGCCCAGCTGGCAGGCCAGTATAGTAGCCTGTATTAGAGGTCCATCCCCTAACAAACACTCACATCTTTGCAGGAACATCCCCTGGAGATTAAACACTAAACAACACGCTACACTAGTAAGCTCTCCCAACTACGGGAAGCTACTCTCATTTAGGAACAATCTTCCAAATTAGCACAGTAACACAAAGCGTGTTTTATCCCAAACTACCCCCCAACCAAGGGATTAAAACAATAGTTAAAGGCATGTCAGTGTTCTATTTTTATCGCCGCCATTTTGTCTAAAACAAAATGGCAAAAACCCCCAAAAGAAAACTGAATTGAAGTTACGATTAAGCAACTCAACTAAATTTTGGAAAAACATACTTCAATATGGCAAGCACATTGCTTCCAAAATACAAGGTTATCGGGCAAGGCGTTTTCAAGATGATGGTTGTACGAATCAGCAAAGCTTTTTTTATACATGAGTTATGATCCAATGAATCATTTACAGTGCTTCGCATTCCAATATATTTACGATAAGAACCCTCTGTTACCAACCCTGAGACTCTAAGTTCACGAATATCTTGATATTATGAAACAATAAAATATATAATTATCAATACCGTACTTAAGACCTACAGGAGAGATAATTAGTGACAAGGTATGACCGTATATGTAGCCTTGTGTGGTTGTATGGCGAAATCTAAAGAATAGACTCTCCATACTTTCAAGATGGTGGCTGCCTGAACTATTAGAACATTATAATCGACAGCTCTGAAATAAATTGGGTACTTAACACAACTCTTACCAAGAGGTGAGTATCATCTAAGACCTCCCACTTGCATTAGTGTAAAGATTAAGTCAGGACGTTATTGCACAATTAAGGCGAAACTTAGTAGAAGTTGAGTAATATATAAGATGCGTCAGTTGCATTAGTGATGAAATTATCACAGTGAATATAGCACGTAGTGGCCATCCTGAAATTTCATTGTTTAAAAATAGATTACACTCTATACTTTTGAAATACAATAACGAAAATTAGTGATAAGGTTAAAGCCTGAGATGTATCTAAAGCCTAAAGAAAAACAATATCGATATTACATTTTCACGGTGGCAGTTGGGCGTAAAATTATAACGTAATAATGAAACATTCAGAAAGTAATTGCAATTACAACGAAACTTAGCAGCAAAGAAGTATCGTTTACGGGACCTTGCTGAAATTAGCCTTAGGTGTAACACAACGCGTGTCAGCCAGCATGAACATATAGAATATGGTAATGAATGACAAAATATATTCTTAAGACACAACAAAAATTAGCTTTGTACGTGACTATTTTGACTAAGTCAACACAACTACAGACGGAGTAGTTCTGTCCCAAGAAAGCACTATCTGCTAGCTCCACTATTCATCACAAATACAGTGACAAAACGTAGAAATTTATAGTATATGTAGGCTCACATGGAAGGCTTTCTCTGCAGGAGTCGAATGATAAAAGATTTCATATATTCATGATGGTGATTGGGCATATATTTTAGAAAGAATGCTACATGAATGAACTTTTTGTTTTTATTTGGGATGATAATATTTTTGATACTTTTTAACTTCTGGTAGTTCAGGTATCAATGCCTAGATGGTGCTCACTTAGACTGAGGCCAAGCATGCGACTTTGTTGCGCGTCAGAGACGCCCAGTTTGGGTTTTCCCAATGGCGACATTTCTCGCTGCCCAGGCTAGAGCGACTGTCGCCGACTTCTACGGCCTTCTATTTTAAATAATGTCGATTATTCAGGTCCGTATTGACGTAACTATAACTTGGAAAGAATAATAAAATGTCCGTCTTTCAATACTGATTATTGCATTACTTACAGGGACATGTTTCGGGGGCTAATACTCCCCCTTAATCAGCCTGTCCAACAAAACTTCACAAATGAAAAACTTTCCTTGTATAAGCAAATACAAATACTGAAGAATAATGAATAATGAAATAATTATTTACAATTCCCGCTCGACATTTTTCCTTTGTGAAGTTTTGTTGGACAGGCTGATGAAGGGGGAGTAACAGCCCCCGAAACATGTCCCTGTAGGTAATGCAATAAACAGTATTGAAAGGCGGAAATTTTATTATTCTTTCAAAGTTCTATTTTAAATTCATTCATTCATTCATTCGTTTATTTGCAATTGGGGGTGTGTCCCCCGGTGGCAAATTAGATACACATAACAAATTAATAATTGTACATAACAATTCACTAGCAATTAAACTGGAGTATTTACACAAATAGTCAGCCTTTTCTTAAACCCACCTACATGTTTGGGAAAAGGCTCTAAGACTGCGACAGGTAGAGAGTTCCAATTATCAATGGCACGGTTTACGAAGGAATATTTACCATAATTTGTTCGCTGTGGTCGGCCCTTAACTTTGAAAGGGGGATCGCTCCTACCCATGTAAGTAGGCTTTTCCATATGTTTGATAAGCTCACCCCATGCTGGTTGATTTGTATACGTGTTGTACATAGCGCAGAGTCTAGATTTCATCCGCCTAGCCTCAAGTGATTCCCACCCAAGTTTATTTAACATACGGCTCAAACTGCTCCTGGGATTAAAGTCACTGAGCACAAATCTAGCGGCCTTTCTTTGTACCATTTCCAACTCATTTATGAGCCCTACTTGATATGGATCCCAAACCGCCGAGGGGTATTCCAGAATAGGTCTTACAAGTGACAAATATCCCAATTCTTTAGCAGAGGTACTACTTCCTTTTAATACCCTCATTACAAAGTGCAGGGATTTGTAAGCTTTAGAAACTACACATCCTATATGACTACTCCATTTCATATAATTTCTTACGTGAACCCCCAAATATTTGCAAGAATCTTCTTCTACAAGTATTTCCGAGCCAATGTTATATTGATAATCTTGCCTTAGCACTTTCCCTATTTTTATTAGACTACATTTGCTTGTGTTTATTTTCATTTTATTTTCAATCGCCCACTTATAGACCAGGTTCAGGTCATCTTGAAGTACTGTATTGTCTTGTGAGTCATATATCTATCGATATATTACACAATCATCCCCAAACAATCGACAGTCACTGCGAATCCCATTTAGTAAGTCATTTATAAACGCCAAAAATTACAAAGTTCCGATTACGCTGCCCTGAGGGATACCCGACGTTACGGTAATTTCATCCGAGAATCGGCCTTCAACTTTCACTGTCTGGGAACAACCCGTCAAAAATTCTTGGATCCATAAAATTACACTTCTATCAATCTTCCTCGAAGCTAATTTATGGAGTAGCATGTCATGCGGCACGACATCAAATGCCTTCGCAAAATCTATAACTACGGCGTCGACTGAAACTCCATCGTCTAACGATTCGCTAATATCTTGAAAAAGTGATAGCATCTGACTCTCGCATGAGTAACCTTTCCGAAATCCATGTTGCCTATCATTAAACCATGATAATGTTTCCCACTGTTCCCTCAAGTAATCGCAAATGAGATGCTCCATCTGTTTACAAACGATGGACGTAAGAATAACCGGCCTGTAGTTGCCCAATTCAAGTCTGCTCCCTCCCTTAAATATTGGGACTAACGTAGCTCTTTTCCAGTCATCCGGGATTTGCGCATTGTTTATGGACACATTAAACATCGCCTCTAAGTATCGTGCCACGGCCCTACCTCCTAGTTTAAGTACTTCACTAACAATATTATCAGGACCTTTCGATATATTGTAACGTAATTTCTGTATTAGCTTTACAATTTCTGACTGGTTTATTTGGAGAAGTGGAGCTTCTGATTCACCGTTAAGGTCCAACACAAAGCTATTGGATTTATTGAACACACTACCTTAAAAGACATTTAATTCATTAGCAATGGCCTGCTTCTCAGTAATTAATTTACCGTCACCGGACATTATCATCGAAAAATTATTTGAATTTCCCTTTCTTCTCCTAACATAACTGTAATTTTTTTTCCCACCCATCGCCTCCCGTACCAAGTAAACCTTGCACATAATTGTCATGAGCAGCTCTCTTTTTTAAGACGAGCTCTCTTGATAAGGACTTAAATTTCAACATATACTTGTCACTATCAAGTCTTTTATTGTATAATTTCCTAATTTTCCGTTTAAGACTCCTGATTTCCCTTGTGTAATACTCAGGATCTGGGTTTTGTTTCAGTAATTTAAATGGAACAAATTTATCAATAGCGACATTTAAAATTTTCAAAAAGTTAGTCCACTGGATTTCAATGTGATTACCTTCCAATGCCCATCCTACAAATAGCTCATTCAAATACCCCTGAAATTTGCCCTGATCCGCCCTGCGATACTGGAATATGATCTTATTTGCTACATCTGAGTCTAATTTTGTAATGTCACCGTATCTAATATTTAATTCAACCCCAGAATGGTCACTAATTCCTGGTACTTTCATACAGTTAATATACAGCTCTACAGGCCTTACGAGATAAACGTCTAAGGTATTATTGCCTCTAGTTGGGAAGTCAACTACTTGGAAAAATCCCCCCTCCCTTAAGAATGTGTTTGCCGCGCTCTGAGCTTGACCACAGCTAGTTGACTCACCAGACCAGTCTACTTTGGGGAGGTTTTATTCTCCGGCAATTATTACCCGTACAAGTTTTATCATACAGTGTGTCGAGAAGCGAAAAGTTATCTTTCGGTGCTCTATACGCCCCTATCACCTGAAGAGGGAATTTATTCCCTTTATCCGAAATTTGTACACATAACATTTCATGATCCGTATCAGCCCACTTTAAGAAACCGGCAATATTTTTGCGCACACAAATAAATAGCCCACCACCTCGCCTTCCCCGATCCCTTCTGTACATTTCGTAGGTGCCTTGAATTATTTAATTACTATTTACATCCTCATACAACTAAGATTCAGTAGCAATGAAAATGTCCAGAGAATACGTCTCTACAAGATTCCAAAATTCAATTAATTTATTTCCTAAACTCTGACAATTAACTTGCAGTAATCTTAGAGTCTTACCTCCGCAGCAAATATCCCGAAGTAGCTCCTTCTGCTCCCGTCGGCTGGCAATCACTGGACCTGCTCCTCCTCACAATGGCCGACACGAACCGATGACCCTGTCATGTAGGCTCCCTAGGTTGAAAGCGCCCCGTCGATTTAAATGCAGCCTGTCTCGGGTGCAGTCACGGCCACCAATCCAGCAGTCAGCATCTACGTACACTAATCCCAGTTGTGCACAAACCCAGTCCATGCGGTTATTTACAGTCTTAACTCGCCTTAACGGAACATCTCCCCGCCGAACAATGCCACTCATTATATTTTTTGCATTTCCGAACTTGCTTTTAGCTTTTCTTCCCAGTTCGTAGAACTCCACATGATGTAATATGCTGTAGCCCTCTTCTTCAAATCGTTCGTCCCAACATGGAGCAACACCACTTTAACTTTGTCACAGTCCTCTACATTTGCTTCTTCCACTTGTTGGGCAGCTGGTCAATTTTAATCCCCGGATAACAGCGCACATTCGCACCTGATTTCCTCGAGATATTCGCACTCCATCGTATCATAGAATCAACCATTATGATAACGTCAACCTCAGTTTGCTCCTGCACGCCCTCTTCCACACTGATCCCAGCAGAAAGCCGTTCAGTCACATCCTTCACCGTTTCCTCTGATTCACGAAGCTTTGTTCTAAGTTCCCGTATTATTTGATCCCTTGCTTTGATTTGCATCCTCAAACAGTCCGGCGTATCACATACTTTACAAAACCAATTCCCGACATGACAATCCTCCTTCTTGACCTTAATACAGCCGAAGTGAAACCATTTCTCACATAGTCTACACTGAACACCGTTCTTCATTGTTTTACTGCACGTCGAACACTTTAAAGCTGCCACTGGATCATTTGAGTGATTCATATTTGGAGTAACAGGGCCTGGATTCACTTCCACTCCACCAATAATTATCAATGCAGCTATCACTAGAGCTATGAACCACAAGTTACTAGGTCCCGTACGCACACACAAACACCGGAAATCCCGACTACCCTTCACATACCACAGTCCGATCCTCGCGCGATAACACTCCAGAGAACAACCCATTTCAACACACCTGAGAGCTCGGGAAAAACACCACTGTCACCGCGTGACTAGTGTTATAGTTGGGTATTCGAGGAGGCCGTGATTGAATACAAGGTATTCTTTGCCTCGCAAATATCCTTTTATAAAATGGGAACGGCTACGTCATAGCATGAGGGAGCCATGCCAGCAACATGAGTTTTGTTTTCTTTGACGTTAACACACTGTAAAAATAACCTGTGCAATGTTCTATTAATTTGCTTGAAATGTCCCTCTATACAAGCTGCTGGTGTTCATAAATGAGCTAAGAAACATGTGCTATGATTTGCTATCTCCTTTTCTGCTCTTAATAAAATTGAACAGCAATACCCCTCTCCCCCCAAGAATTAACTGAACACGTTAAACAGAGACTCCTTGCTTTATTTGAGAAGATATAACGGGAGATCTTGTTGCTTCATTTGGTGTCTGCGGTTGAAATTCATCAATACCTTTTTATTAATAAAAAGATACGAGCCTTACAGTAGTCGCATATGATGTGTAACATCTGACATGTTAGCCAACCTTGAAGTTGTTACCGTTTTTATTATCCTTGACATTCATGAACACACCAAAAATCTTTTTATTTGTTACACTCTCATAATACATAACAATTCCAAGATTCTCTGTTTTTCTTCAGTGCCTACTTGATATTTCTACTCTCGCCCTGGCATTCTTGATACTCGGCTGTTTCATTACTCTCATGCCAGTAACTAATAAGTTACGTTAACAGAGACTGAATTCTTTTTCTTCACTACCTACTTGATATTTCTACTCTCGCACTGCCTTCTTGATACTCTGCTGTTACAAAGTAATCCGTATGTGATAAACATTCCACATGGTACCACTGCTAAAGCAGCCAGGAGGGATGAGATCCAACTGGTAGTGCGTCTTACACACTTCCGTCCCTTTTTCAAAATCACTCCCACAAAAATATCCAGCAACCGAGTGAAAAGATGTTACACATCAATAAATAGTATTATTTGCTACTCCTAGGTGGAACCCCGCTTAAGACACGGCATAAACCTACAAAAATTGCTGAGTTTTAATGTTGTTATTGTTCCTACTATTGGCACAATTTATTAATAGAGACACACTTTTAAGATAAAACAAATATTTAGAATGATATAATGTACATAAGTACAAACTTCGTTTAGTCCAATGGCTAAAACATCAAATAATTATCTAAAATCATTTGACGTTAGTAATATTTGTAAGCAGAACATGGCCTACTGGTTAAACTCGGCACTTAATTTCCGATTTATTTAACCAGTAAATAATATTAATAAATATATTTAATTATCAAATATTCCCTGAAAGAGAAGACCACTTGATCCGAATGAAACGGAAATATTGAAAATATTAATATTCGACCATGCTGACAAAAATCCCGAAATGCAAATTAGTTGCTTCATCGAAGTGAAAAAGGATTGAACAGAAATTAACATTACAAAACAAGACATTCTAGCCAGGCTTACATTTAGATAAGAGATTACAAGATTCGTTTTTTTAAACCAATATAGTGCTCAACTGTTTAGGCAGATTAAATAAGGAATTAACACAGAATAGGGATGAAGAATTAGCCTAATGGAAATAAACTAAATTTAGGAAAGGAGATTAAATCATGAGAATTTTATTTCATGTGTCCCATAGATGACCGAAATCGAAGAAAGAAGAAGAAATATATTTTCAGTGCGAAGTTTTAAGGCCAGTAGATGAGTTATGTAATTATATTTAGATACTGGTTAATATTTTCAGAATTGTTGTTGTTATTGTTGTTGTCTACCGTGTATTTTCAGTGTGTGTGGCATCTGTCTAATGCTAATAACGTGCGTACTTGCAATTGGGGGCGGAAAAGATGTAGTTGTGGCCTTAGGTTAGGATCAATTGCAACATTTATTTTTGGAGTAGAGTTCTATGATTGCAGAATGTGCCCCGTTTCAACCCTTAAATTCTTGGTAGACCGGCAATTCAATCCTTGACGTATGTAGCATCAATACGTACCCCGAGACAACTGAGGGCCCAGTACCAGTATCTATGTACACGTGAAGAGTCCCAAAAATTACCAGGCACATTTCATACCTCTGTTTATGGAACCATGAACTGAGACTCAAGAAGGCTGTGGCCCAACGCGAAGATATTGTGAATTATCTAATGTCGCAAGCAAATGGGTCACTTTTCGTCCATTCATCCTATCGAGGCGTGACCATGAAGAAGATGATATGTTTTTGTTAGCTATAGTCATTGCACATCACTTACAAAATAAGTAAAGGAAAATAAAATACAGCTTTTACCCGATCAACGAGGAAAGAAACACAAGTGGACAGTTTGACACTTTATTTAAGACCCTATGGACCCACGAAGTCATATTTTTTTTTTTTAATTTTTCAACTTCTTATGATGAACTGAGCGTGTATCTCAAGATACGAATTGAAAAGAAAAATTTAACAATGCAATCTCAATAGAAGAAAGACTTGCAGGTACATCGAGGTACGATAAAATTCACACGTAGTTTATAAAACTATCTATTAGAGTTTTTTAGAGTTTCATTGTAGTAACAATACCGTATATGATTTGTTCATTCATTTATTAATGTATTCATTCAATCATTGATTTGTTAATTTTCTTAAAATTTAAGATTCATGCCAATGATTAATCTATATGGATCTATTGATTTATTGATTATGGAGCGCGTCAGTCTCGCAGAGCCTAGCATGCTAGAGCGACTTTGCCTATGCGCCCAGCGTCGCGCTAGCATGGCCACATCGATAAGAAACTACGCAGAACATCTTTGTCGCTGCGCCGAGAAAACGCTCTCTGCTGCGTCTTTGACGCCATGTCGCACAAGCATGGCCACTACATTTGAATCAATTTAACTCACTAAGGCGACCGTGCCGTGGCATTTCTGACGAGGCTACAAAGTCGCAAACTTGGCCTCTGCCTTAAGTGTGCGAATTTTCCTTCGGAAAATCATTGTAATATCAGTTAATTTCTGTTAGTACAGAGAATTGGCTGGATGTTATGTAATTTTTGTTATGAAGGCGGAACATCGAGGTAATCTGCACCATCGTGCATACCGTTTTGTGGGCATTTTCTTTGGTATGGTACTGTTCTCGAAATTGATTTCTTTATGGTATTTTAGGCAGCACAGCCTAGATGGTCATCTGCCGCATCATGCCTGATGTTTTCTATGTATTAGGATGTCAATTTATGTGATATTTATTCATTTTCATTTAAGACTGCTCTGTCTTTTATCGTCTAGTATGGTCCCTATCATCAGTTAGCATTGCGACCTCCTCTACCCAAATACCTTTTATATTCAAATCGTTGAACACTGACTGCAAATAGGCAAGATGAAAAAAAAAAGAAGTTTCGTGACGAACTAAAGAGCCTATTTTACTTAAAATTTAAGATTCATGCCAATGATTAATCTATATGGATCTATCTAGAATAATGACGAAATTAAGTTGCTAATATATAAATTTCTAATTAGTTCGAAATACAGTATACCTGGCATAATGTAGCCTAATAGAGCACTACAGTTGGCAGCCCTGGTGACTTAATATATTCTTAGTTCCATCTCTTAAGGTACAGAATACAAAATTTGGTTGAAGTCCAATGAATAGCATGGACGTTACATGCAGTTAAACATTGGATCTAACAGCGCACGTAAAATCATGTTGGCAACAATGTCATGCATGTAATGGTCAGAAATAATCTGAAATAATATGATCTATTGTTGTGCCAATTTTGAATGAAATCCATTAGTTAGTATAGAAGCTACATGCATTTTAAAGTTGGACCTATCAGCAGGCTTAGAATCATGTTGGCAGCACTGACGTATATTAGTTACTCCAAATTCATCTAGAATGCCAGGTAGTATACGTGTGCAAAGTTTAGAGCTATTGGCTTGCATACTTTCTGATATATTGATATTAGGGTAACAAAAAGAGAGACAGCACATATTAACAGTTGGCAGCCCTGGTTGCTCTCAAGAATACGCATAGTCATATCTGTTATGGTACACATAGCACATACGAAATTTGGTTGAAATCCAAATGATAGTATAGAAGTTACATGCATTTTGAAATTGGTCTTATGAGCAGGCTTAGAATCATATTGGCAGCACTGACGTATATTAGTTACTCAAAATTAATCTAGAATGCCAGGTACTATACGTGTGCAAAGTTTAGAGCTATTGGCTTACATACTTACTGATATATTGGTATTTGGATAAAAGGAGTTGAGAGCATTTATTAACAGTTGACAGCCCTGATGATTCTTAAGAATACGCTCAGTCATATCTGGTTATGTACACATACAACATACGAAATTTGGTTGAATTTCAATTGTTAATGTAGAAGTTATATGCATTTAAAAATTGGACCTATCAGCAGGCTTATAATCATTTTGGCAACACTGTCATGTATTGCCTCCTGGAAATTAAACTGCAATATTATTATCTATACGTGTGCCAATTTTGAAATAGCTCCCATTCATACCTTCCAAAATATATTTACTCCTACCAAATTTTGTTTCGATTGCTCCAGCCGTTTAAGAGTTGATAGGGGGGGACACACACACAGCCAGCCAGCCAGACAGACAGACAGAAGGACAGACAGACAGACAGACAGACAGAAGGACAGACAGACACACATTTGCCCGATCTCATAAGTCTAATTTTTCCTCATTTTTGCAAAATGTGAAAAGTAGGCTAAAAATAGAAAAGAACACAAAAGTGATATCGCAACACCGCTATGTACTGCAAGAGAGATGTGTGCTATCCTGGACTTTTAACATGGATATGATTTGTGCTGGGGGTCTATCTGGAATTAGCGACCACAAAATTGCGATAGGTAGTTGCAACAAGTAGCAAGTTACCATGGCAACATGTAGCAAGTAACCATAGCAACAAGTAGCAAGTTACCATGGCAACAAGTAGCAAGTAACCATAGCAACAAGTAGCAAGTTACCATGGCAACATGCGCGATACTTGAAGAGGTGACACTCAAAAGGTGTTTAGTCACATCAGAGAATATTATCACAAAAGTCAAAAACTGCAATGCATGTACCAAGTATGTATACAGTAATGTAAAGAATTTTCTAGAATCTATGTATTTGTCCAAAAAAGCGATAAAAGAGATATAATTTATTTTGTGACTCTTCTTGTATTTTCCTTAAGTTTTTTGATCGGCCACAATGAACGACCTCTTTTTTTATGAAGTCAATTAAGACATATTCTTCTTTGATTGGCTCACTGAAAGGTTCATCTCTTTTCAAACACAATTAATTCATTATTTTACAATTTAACACCAAAATGATGATTACTCTTTTGTGTTAAGAAAGCTTTAGTGTGAAAGAAATGAGATATAACAAGATGTTCAGTAAAGAACATATAGCCTACTTTCTGTATGGGTCGAGTTATAACTCCTTGTCCTTATTAAGGGGTTTATTGAATGTATTTGTGATTAACGTTAAGAGTTGTCTCTTATAAAAAACTACCCGTTTACTAAGTTTCGTTGTTTTCCTCTTTTGCACCCAGAGGAATTGATTGGATCATTAGAAAAGTACGCCCATTCACCGTCTTGAATGCATGGAATTGTTTACCTTGCGCATTCTGTAGAGAGAGCCTTCTCGTTGAGACTACATATTTGCTGTGATTCGTCATTGTGATTCTAAAAAGTATTACCATGTTTTCTTCTTCTTCTTCTTCCTTCGTTACGGCCAACTAAGGACCACGTCATGTCAACTGTTTTTTCTGCATTTTAATGTTAGCCCAGTACTCCTTCATTCGCAATCGATGTTGCACCTTTCTCTCTGTCGTCCACGCCTTCCCGGTTTTTAGCTTCGGCTTAAGTTGAAAACTCCGATGTTTCTGAAGTTTATCCCTAAGTGGGCCACGCTCCTGGATATCTTCACGTGTAATCCCAGCCTCCAACAGATCTTTCTCTACTTTAATGAACCAGGCCCCCTTTGTCTTTTTCTCACGGAGAAAAGCAAAAATTCTGTTGGATAGCCGTGTTGATTTCATTCGGGTTATATGTCCATAAAAAGAAATCCTCCTTTTCCTCATCACGTCCGTTATTTTCTCTACGTGAGTGTACAACTCGTGGTTGTGGCGTCTTCGGAACTCGCCGTGTTCTTTGACTGGACCCATGTTTTATTAATGTCTGATATATTGAAGATGGCGACTGCGCGCTACATGAAGAGTGAAAGTACTCTGACAAATGCAAGGGATGAATATAATATGTTTTAACCTTCTTAAAATATATCGTGTTAATTGCGCAATTGGATCCTGAGTTATTGATTTTGAAGTATCAATAGTATGCTCAGTCGCCATCTGCGCTATGCTGGGGTTGATCTTTAGCCTTTGGCATACAAATATATAACAAGATGTTCAGGAAAGAACATATAGCCTACTTTCTCATAAATGCATGGGTATAGTCATTGTCCTTTTCAAGGAGTATTGAATGTTGGTTGTGGTAACTTGATGAATAACAACGTGCTATATTACATAAATTTAGGACAGTTTAAACCACCCTCTGTACGATGAACGGATTTGGTGAGGCCAGACCTTGTTGAATCGTAAGAAACCGTTAGCCCATAAAACGTGTATGATTCATACGTCCACCATATTGAAACAATTTGGCTGATGACCTTGTAGTTTAGGCAAAAGACACTTCCCACATTAAGGTACTTTTTTGTGAAAATTGGCATAGATCGAATGATTAGGCCAGTCGTAATTATATTTAATCTTTGAACATTTGGGAAGCCGCCATTACGTTTCCATTAAGAGGGTGCCGATGCATCACATGACACTGAGGTGCCCTTTGCTAGAGCAATCTCTGTACCTAATTCCGTTCAAATCAGTCTTGTCATGTTTGAATTGATAGGGGGACTGATATACACACTCACACATTCGATTTGCAATCATAAACGGGTGACATATTCAAGCTATTTGGCTTATGACCTTGTAATCTGGTCAATGGTTGCTTCCTATATAAAAGTATGTTGTTGCAAAATTTTGTAGAGATCAGATGATTAGGTTAGTCGTAACTTGATATAAGCTTTGAACATTTGAGAGGCTGCCATTACGTTTCCGTCAAGATGGCGGCAATATAAGACATGACGCTGAGGTGTCCTTGGCTAGTGCTACCACTGAACCAAATTTCGTTCAATTCGGTTTCGTTGCGTTTTAATTGATATGAGTGGACAGATTTATACACTCACACACGCGATTTTCACACATAAACGGCCGCCATCTTCGAAATATAAGGTTGATGACCTTATAATTCGTCGAAAGGCGACTCCTACATAAAGGTATGTTGTTGCAAAATATGGTTAAGATCAGATGATTAGGATAGTCGTAATTAGATATAGGTTTTGAAAATTTCTGTGGCCGCCATTACGTTTCAGTCAAGATGGTGGCAAAATAAAACATAATACTGAGGTGTCCGTTGCTAGTGCTACCTCTTTATCAAATTTCATTTAATTTGGCTTCGTCGTGTTTGATTTGATACACACACACGCACTCACACACCAACAGACAGACAACTTTTTGCCCGTGCAGTTCTCATTAGTCTACTTTTTTTTTTGCAAAAATGGAAAGTAGGGTAAAAATAACCCCTGGTACTACATCCCATGAAGGGCCTAGGGCTACCCAGCGAGTGCAGCCCAGCCATTTGGCCTGCAGATATTGGGGTGAATCGTCGTCAAAGCATCGAAATTACAATACGCACATACAAAGCCCACATACATTATGCTTAATTGTATCTTTTAATATATAGTGTTATTTGTATGTGCGTATTGTAATTTCGACATGGTCACTGCACGCTATATTCAGCTATATAACTGTAGCGACGTTTTTTGTAAGCTTCTCCTCTTCACTAAATGTCGCATTAATTGCACTTTACATCGCGAGTCAAATATATTCATGTCTTAAGAATACGCCCAGCCACCATCGTGAACGTATGGAGTAGTTGTTCGTTTGACTTGCTCGAAGGAAACTACTTACTGTATAAGTTTCTAGTTTACTGCTTAATTTCGTTGTTGCATCGCAAAAATACATTGTATTATTAATTATCATATTCTTTGTTTTCAAGATGGCCAACGAGCGTCGTTGTATTCAGTGCGTTCTGGCCTATTTCTGAAACGTCCTGTGTGTGATACTTCTTTCTTATTAAGATTCGTTTTAGTTTCGCAATTACAGACTGAAAGATTAACAATTACGTTAAAATACTGCGCCTAGCGCCATTTTGAAATTTTTGTTTCCTATTTCATTATTAAATTTCAATATTATAGCTCTAGGATGCCGAAATTTTGTAATTTGTCAATTTTAAAATTCTAATAGTTTGTGCAGCCGCCATCTTGAGGAATGGAGGGTCTGTTGTGTAGCCTTTGCCGTACAAGATGACGATCTTAAATTGTCACTAACATTTGTTAGGATAACTCGTATGTTTTAAGAGTAATTTAGTTATAGTTTCAAGATGGCGTCAGCGCACAATTTGCTTTCATACTCGTCATGTTCGTAACAGAAAGTCTTGATATAAAACTGATTGCCAAATACTGTGAACATTGATTCATTGGACCATAATGTAGGTAATGGATGATGCTTGATACGCATGCCTGCCAAAATGATTTTTTTTGCTGATAACCATGTAGTTTGTGCACAGGACGCTTCGTACACAAAGATAAGTTTTTCTAAAATTTGGTAGAGATCTGTCGATTAGTTACGTCGTAATTTTATTTTAGCTTTATATATTTTGGGTGGCCGCAATTTTATTTTCCTTGGGTTTGCGCGATATAAAACATGACACTGAGATGTCCTTTGCTAGCGCTACCTCTGAGCCAAACTGGGTTCAATTCAGTCTCTTCATGTTTAAATGACACACACACACATTGATGCACACACACAGACACACGGACATTTTGACCCGTGTAGAACTTTATTTCCATTGTTTACTAAACACGAAAGTCTATTTTGCCAATTGTCTTGAAAATGGAGTTCTGTATCATCCTACAAGCAGTTGTTTTCTTCCACAGCATTGTTTATTTCTCCATCCACATTGGTATGGTTTGTGACGATATACTGTATAAATAAAATTTGAGGGTGTCGTTATTTTTCCAATCCTCGCCGTAGACATGTTACAGAGGCTTGTCAAAATCTTTCTTGATTACCGGATATAGGTTGTGAACAATAGGTAACTGTTCTAGTTCAACTGAGGCAGACCAACCTTAGTTTCGAGGGCTACACCAATCAAAGGACAGCCTAATACAACATTTTCAGTTAGTTGCAGGCCTACAAGATGCTGTAACAGAGCAGACTAAGCCATTTCCGGCTTGATCTTCTGTCCATAAGCTTGGATTATTCCCATAGATTTCAACATTACATAAACAATACAAACCCACTTGCCAAGAATAGTATGCCTGTTTGGAAGATTCTGGAAGAAGCTGAATTTGCTGTACATCAGAGCATATTGTTGCAGAATCATGGCCTCTGTTTACATTAAATTATAAAACGTTGACGCACGAAGGATGTGCAGTCGTTTACTGGCCATGTACTCAGTCTTTTTTGCTGATTCAGTTGTTTCATTTTACGGCAGTAACAACAAACATTTAATGATGAGGAGCAAAATCCAATATTGACGTACTAAAAGAAATTCAAAATATACACACTTTGCTGACAATTTCAATACCATTGGTTTGTTTAAATTAGCATCGAAGTAAATAAGCTTTGATTTTTGTCTTGAATATTGTTCTTTCATGCCCCGGAAATTCATGATATAAACCGTGACAAGCTGTTTCTTTTATGTTGAATTTCGATTTTGTTGCTTTATTAATCAACGTGTACTCAAGCGAACAATAGTTTGGCCGTTGCTTGATACCTGAAGGCCTAGACCTCCTCTTGACAGGCTTTTAAGAAACAAGGCTGTTGCCTCTTTATTAAGAATAGATATTAATTGCATTTTTTTTCCATAAAATAGTAACAGGATATGATATATTTACAAGATGATGATGATGATGATAATTGTTGTTTTAAGGGGCCTAACATCGAGGTTATCTGTCCCTATATTTACAAGAAAACCTCCTTGCACCATGTGAGCAGGGGTTGAATGAGTTGAAGCCTTTGGGCTAATGATAACCGATTTCTCTTCTTGTTTTCAGAACTTAACTCTCCTTTTTCTCGAGCTATCGTTCTCTGAAACCACAGTCACTAAGGTGTCATCTAACTCACTCATCAATACACACATTGAACTCACAAGCGCTCAATTGAAAATGCTTATTAAATAGCAACAAACACAAAGCATCATGGGAAACGGTTACTTTGGATGTAATGATCAGATACCCTGCGATTGGCTGTTTGTGACTAAACCTTTTCTGATTGAACACACCAGGTAGACAAAACTCTTTACCATTGGTTCCCTATATTTTAACCAATAAATAAGGGACAATTTTTCTGGTCGGTTTGAAATTCCGATGCGTAAGGTATTTCACGTTCAACTACCGGGAGGAGATGGTTATATGCTTTAACGTCTGTTATGTCTTAACTTGAATTAAGACGCCTCTTAGTACACTAACACGTCATGTATTACATGATGTTTTTGACCAATTATTGGGTTCATCGTCAGATTAAAAGCACTAAAATGCAAAGCTTATGATTTAAATGATTAGAACAAAATTTTTAAAAATAACACCTCCATTTCATTTAACTAAACATTCATACAATATACATGTTTTTTTTTTTAGTTTTGGCACCTTAGTTATCCTTCGGGCGGGCGCGCACGCGGCAAATTGGCCGTTTTTTTTAAACACGCGCTACTTTGCTATACTCCCGTGAGGGACAACCACGCCCCTAAATATTCTCTAACTACTATCTAAGACGTCATATGGCAGGCCAACACCTCCTCAGACTTGTAGAGGGATTGCGCAATTCATTACGCAAGTTACCTATGTCACGTTAGGAGGTTCGACCGGCCACGTTACCGCCACGCGCCTAACAGTGCTAAACGTTTACCGTCCACCACACACAATGTAAGTATTTATTTCTTTACTTTTTACTTGATTTCTAATATTATATGATGAATTGCTCAAATATCATATATTTCAGTGTGATATGTTTTTCAAATATTTATGCTTCACACCTCTATTTCACTGCCCTTCCTCTCACTCGTTCCCTCGGTTTTACTCTCTAGGAATATATGAATACCTACGATTTACTCAATCTTTACTTTTGGGTTTCAGGGAACCTTTCCTCAGACCTGAGGATATTTCTACAATTCTTCAACAGTTAGAGGAAGACGAACGAATGGACCAGCTAGAAGATCTCACGGAGGACGATGAGAACGATCCAGATTTCGAGACTGAAGAAATACATGTGGACGACCACGACAGTGAGTCTGAAGTGGAAATTGCAAACGAAGGTGATGAAGACTCTGAAAATAGCGAGAACCTTCGTTTTTTTACAGGCAAAGATGGATAAACATTGTGGGCGAATCAACCTGTCGCAAATCTTGTAAAAACGAGGGGAAGAAACATTATCAAAACTTTTCCAGACCCTAAGGTAACTGCCCGTCATTGTATGACTGAAATCGAATGTTTTTCACTAATGTCCCCTGATATTATTGATAGTATTGTTGAGAACATCAATATATGCATTCAGAAAAAGGAAACTGGAAATCGAGAGAGGGATTTTAGGTTGACTGATATAAAAGAAATTCGTGCTTTTTGGGGGGCATTATTAGTTATGGCGGTCAAAAGGGAGAATCGTACGAATCTAGCTGAATCATTTGCGACAAACGGGACTGGGTATACAATTTTGCGCGCTAATTTCAGCGAAAGGCGATTCCGATTTTTATTGAGATGTATACGATTCGATGATGTGAATACACGAACGGAGCGGATGAACAGTGACAGACTAGCTCCCATTCGAGACATTCTGAATAAATTCGTCCACAATTCACAACGGTCATATTCTCTTGGAGAATTCCTGACCGTCGATGAAAAGCAGGTTGCTTTCCGAGGCCGTTGCCGATTTGTGCAGTACATGGCTAAAAAAACAGTCAAATACGGCATTAAAATGTATGGCTTATGTGATGCTCGTACGTTGTATACGTACAATATTGAAATTTATTGTGGAAAGCAAGAAACTGGCCCTTATGCTACCATCAACTAACCTCATGATATTGTTGTTAGACAAATCCCATCAAGAAAACAAATCGTAATGTCACTGCAGATAATTACTTTAGCAGCTATCCTCTAGCCGAGGATTTACTGAAGAACGGATTGACCTTTTTGGGCACCCTGAAAAGTAACAAAAAGGAGATTCCCCCAGAGTTTGTGCAGCGCAATTCTACATCAGTACCCGGAAGTTACAAGTTTGGTGCTCAACCTGATATGACTTTCATCTCTATGGTGACAAAGAGAAAGAAAGCAGTACTCGTCTTGTCTACGATGCACGACGACAACAAAACTGATGAAGAGACAGGCAAACCACACCTAATTATGGACTATAATGGCACCAAAGGAGGGGTGGACACAGTAAATCTCATGTGTTCAAGGTGCTCCACTTCCAGAACAACTCGAAGGTGGCCAATGGTGGTATTTTACCGTCTTCTTGATGTGGCTGGGATTAATTCCTTCAAGATCTTCAAGGCCAATACTCGGAACAGTGATTTTAGGAGAAGAACTTATGTATCCAACTTAAATTTGAACCTCATGGAAGAAAATCGAAAATACCGGTCCACAATAACTACTCTTTCTCGAGAACTACGTTGTTTTCTAGAAAAGTATAAGGAAGAACCTGATCAGGTTGAAGTAACACATTCCACAAGCGGCTTCAGTGGCGTAGTCGGTAGCATGCTGAACTGCTGTGCCCAAGATAGCGGGTTCAAACCCGGCCGAAGTCGTCGGATTTTTTAAGAGCGTTAGAAATCCTTCAGTATGCCTTCCTTCGGAGGGGAAGTAAAGCCGGTGGTTCCATGTCATAGATTTATGGCGTGTAAAAGATCCTTTCACAGACTAAACTTGTGTAAAGCTAAATTTGTTAGGTTAGATTTCGTCAGAACGCTCTATCAAAGTTCCAACGTTCACCACTAGGTATCATTGATATCTGGTGCTGAAAGTTGGAACTACTTGAAATTGAACGGAATTTATAGCTCACTCTTTAGGGTGTCCGCTGGAAGCAGCTACAGTCTCAGGCGAGCCGAACATGTCCTCGGACACTCCCGGCACTAAACGGCATACGATAAATAAATAAATAACACATTCCACAAAAAGACAAATTTGTTTTTATTGTGGTAGATCTAAGAACAATCGGACTCGGATGTCCTGCAAGATATGTGCAAAATATGTATGTAAAAAACATTCAGTACAAGAAATCACATGCAACTCATGTGCACAGCCTGAAGTAGAGGATGAAGATGAAGACGTCTAATTCCAAATGGAAGAGTGATAACCCTGTAATCTTGATGTGATAAAAATCGAACACAAGTGATAGGCCTATATTTGGAATATTATTCCTTTACAGTACTATTTTCATTGAGATGTTTGTTGAGTTGTTCCTTTTCAGTTTGCAGATGTGATAAAAGTCGTTGTAAAATAGAAGTTATTTGCTCACTTATTGTGTCTTTAGTGTAACAATTGAAATCCCAATGAATTTCATGTCAACAAACACTTCTGGCTTTGAGAACTGAATAAGAATGAGAGCGGCCAAAATGCCGGAGCGCGCCAACTGGTGTGAGTGCAAAAGGCGCGCCCGCCCGAAGGTTAAAACTGGATTAATAAATCACTTAGATGGTTCCAAGTTTCACAGGCCCTCGGTGTAGTCCCCACCGTTGCGTACAACGTGTTCCCAGCGATGCGGAAGTCGTTGGATCCCTTTGGCACTGCCCAATCTATTGATGGTAAGAAGAGAGCGCTCGGTAGCCTGCTTAACGTCTTCAATTGTACGAAAGCGCTCCCCGCGCATTGTCGCCTTCATCTTCGCGATGAGATCATAGTCGCAGGGACTGATGTCGGGAGAATATGACGGGAAATTGAGGACCTCCCAGCCCCAGCAATCCAACAATGCCGACACAACGCCTGCTGTGTGTGCCCTAGCATTGTCATGCAGAACGATTGGCAGTTTAACCATGTGGTGGCGCCGTTTCCTTCTCAGAGCTCCTCGGAGATGGTCTTGCAGAAACGAACAATAGTACGCCGCATTAACGGTTTGCCCTCGAGGAACAGTATGGTGAATGATCACACCATTCCAATCATAGGCAAGAATCAACATTACCTTCACATTGGTGGGGGTTGGTCGAACTGTTTGTTTCCGTGGTGATCCGTGGTGCCGCCACTCATTCGATTGGCGTCTTAACTGTGGCTCATAAGATCTGGCCCACGTCTCGTCAATGGTTATGATACGCCGTAAGAAGGCCTCTCCTTCGCGCTCATAACGCTGCAAGTGCATACGACAAGCGTCATATCGCAGCCATTCGTGCATGTCGGTTAAGTCCTTCAGGATGTGGAGGACAGTTAAATGCGCCAGTCCAGTATCTTGCTCTAATTGACGAATCGTTACGTTCCGATCCACCTCCACTAACGCGGACACCATCTGTACACTGTAATCACTTACTGGTGGGTGACCAGTAAGTGCTCCACACGTTTGCGCCCATCTCGAAAGGCTACCGTTCTGAACGGTAACGCAGCTGCACCGCACGCTTTCTGCAATCCTCTGTGACACTGTTTAGCAATGCGACCCCTAGCACACTGACATCTTTTCCACGTTCTCTGCTCCTGCTTGGAAAACATTGCGACTGTCTTTCGCGAGCGCTGGTCCCACACTACTCATCTACAGGCACGACTGCGCACGAGCGGTGGTGAGGACGGGCGAGGTCATGTGCTCTGAGGGAGGGGATGCAGGCCAGCAACCGTCGGTAAAAGTGGCAGCGCCCAACATTGTTGCAACTTGGCACTGAAGCATTGGTGCCAAAACTAAAAAACCAAGCCATGTAAATAGTCTTCCCTGGCAATGCAAACTCCAATTCTTTTGAAAAATAATTAAACCCGAAGCTCTCTATGCTTCAGAAACACTTACTCTTCAACACAAAACAGTTCACGGACAATTGGACGTGAAATAAGTAAAATAATGTGAAAAATATTACGACCGAGAATCAAAGATTGAGTCCATTTTCAATAACCAAATGGATATAACCTATATAAAAGTATCTCCAAACTCATGTACCACACTATATCCGCACAGAATCTAATTCATCGGGCACTTAGACTAATAAAATTCGCACATACCTGAAGAACAACGTAACTAGATCAAATTGGTACAAACATTATGTAAACAAAACTGAAATAACTAGGATCGCCAAATTTACTAGACCGAACAAAAAACAAGAAATGTCCACTCACGCGGACTTTCGAGGACGAGGAGATAACATATAACCACCATATGTGGTCCATGCAACGAAAACAATCTCATTCGTTGAGTATAAAGGAATAATGGGCTTAAAGAAAGGCTAACTAATGTTGATTCCGCGTGGTCCTAAGAGACGCTTTCACGATGCAGAAAAAATGCTTATAAATTGTTAATCATTAGTTTACATGATAACCTAGAAAAATGAATTAGGAAACTCTACCAGACTAATTAATTATATTCATCAATATTTGAATAATGTAACAAATAAAAGTAAACGGATAACTTGAGGATAATATAGTTGATATGAACTCTGGGTACGGACACATTCGGAGCGTTACTAAGCAAATATCATTCCGATGGTTCTTAAGGTTGGTTGGTTCATCAGTTTAATGGCTGCGGTCATGACCTCTATAATACTACCGGATGTCTCGCTCCCACGGCTGGAGTGAGGCCTCTAGCTTTGCGGTTACATTTACCTGGCGGAAGGGGCAAACATCGCTCAAGCTGCATAGCGCGCTCGTTGAAAGGATGCTTACTGAGGCTTATTAACTCCCCAATTCTGATGGGAAATTGTTATCACGAGCTGTTATAAATGAAAAAGAAGATATTTGGTGTAAGCTGTCATTCTACAACATTTCCTTGTTTCAAAATATATTTGTTACATTATTCGAATGTTGATGAATATAATTAATTAGTCTGGTAGAGTTTCCTATTTCATTTTTATAGGTTATCATGTGAACTAATGATTGACAATTTATAAGCATTTTGTAATTTTTTCTGCATCGTGAAATCGTCTCTTAGGACCACGCGGAATCAACATTAGTTAGCCTTTCTTTTAGCCCATTATCCCTTTACACTCAACGAATGAGATTGTTTTCGCTGCATGGACCATATATGGTGGTTATATGTTATCTCCTCGTCCTCGAAAGTCCGTGTGAGTGGACATTTCTTGTATTTTGTTCGGTCTAGTAAATTTGGCGATCCTAGTTATTTCAGTTTTGTTTACATAATGTTTGTACCAATTTGATCTAGTTGTGTTGTTCTTCAGGTATGTGCGAATTTTATTAGTCTAAGTGCCCGATGAATTAGATTCTGTGCGGATATAGTGTGCTACATGAGTTTGGAGATACTTTTATAAGCGGCTTCGGTGGCGTAGTCGTTAGCATGCTGAGCTTCTATGCCCATGAGATCATGACCGCCGAAGCCGTCGGATTTCTTTAAGAGCGTTAAAATCCCTCAGTATGCCTTCCTTCGGAGGGGAAGTAAAGCCGGCGGTCCTATGTCATAGATTTATGGCATGTTAAAGAACCTTCCACTAATTGCACCTGTGTGAAGCTAAATTGGATAGGTTAAGAATGTAAACAACGCTCTTAGGTTTCTATGTTTGTTGCCAAGAGCCGACTGCGGTGATGTCTAGTAGCTAAGTTCAGAACTTGGCCTAGTAATCGTTGACGGTGGCGCATGGCGGCAAAAGTAGGAACTATTTGAAAAATTCTAAGTTGCAGTACTTAAATTAAAAAACAGATAACACACACTAATACAGTCATCACAATTAACACCGGTTATCAGAGAGATTCTACACACACCCAAAGTACACGGGGCTACATGACCGCGTTGTCGCAGCCCCTAAACTTAAGAACCAACCAACCATACTTTTATATAGGCTATATCCATATATCCATTTGGTTATTGAAGATGGACTCAATCTTTGATTCTCGGCCGTAATATTTTTCACATTATTTTACGTTTTTCACGTCCAATTGTCCGTGAACTGTTTTGTGTTGAAGAGTAAGAGTTTCTGAAGCATAGAGAGCTTCGGATTTAATTATTTTTCAAAAGAATTGGAGTTTGCATTGCCAGGAAAGACTATTTACATGGGTTGGTTTTTTAGTTTTGGCACCAATGCTTCAGTGCCAAGTTGCAACAATGTTGGGCGCTGCCACTTTTACCGACGGTTGCTGGCAATGACTACATTCTACAGGAGAAGAGAAGTGATACATAGGCCTATTGAAAATCTCAATTTCCACCACGCACTTTCATAGAAAAAAGTAGGCTATTATAGTAGATTTCAGCAAAATATGAAAAGTTCACTTGTTAGGTATGATATTAACTTCTAAGCTCTTTTGCGTTTCAATCTTTTATTCATAGGTATGCAATCTTGAGTAACTTCCATGCTTTCTTTCCTGCAGGCCTATATAATATATGTACCCAACTATTTTTTATGTAGCCTACATACATCGTTTAGTTAGTTCTTTTATATAGAGAGTAAATTTTGCTTATTCAGATGGTGTTTGGTCTGGATTATTTGGGCAACATTTTAATTTTTCCACTCTAACTTCAACTTATCATTAAATTTCATTCTGAAGTTCGACTCTAATAAAGTGTGTTTGTTGCAACAACATTACACTTCTAAGGAAATGTTCATTTTTATTATTATACTGAACACATACAATGTGCAATGTACCTCATATTTAAATCATATCACAGTTAAATGTTCCAGTCCGTAGAGAATGAGGATATCAGAACAAGAACGAGAAGGGGTATGAGAGGCAGGAAAAGGAAGGATACTCTAGCCCCAGAAACATTACCCAAATAGCTTAGGGCCAGACGAAAACACGAGTTCTGGCATTAAATATGTTAGCCTGAAACATGTGAATGCTATGTTCTATGAAAATACGGTATATCCTTCCTGCAACCCAAAATGCAGTAATGCATTATGTTTATAACTGAGACAGAAAGATACATTATTTCATAGAAGCTACTGCACATTGCAAAAGTAGTCTGGGCTTCAGTTTATTGCTGTTGTTGAAGGTTTTAAGGTCTTGGCGACATCATGGTCAAGTAGCCCGGTGTTTTTGGCTGTGTGTGAATTTGTATGATAACCTGTGTCACTGTGATGTCTATACTGGTGTGTATAAAAGGAAGGAAGATTTTAGTTTTACGTGACCGTTAATACCAAGAGATCATAAGCCACGGGACCTCCATTTTACATGGAATCAAAACATCAGAACATGGCATTTTACTTCGAAAATCTCACATTACATATTGTCAAACAGCTAACAAAGAACAGAGCTTCCCCTACCTCCATGCGAATGTAACACATTACATATTATCAAACATATGACAGAGAAGAGATCTTCCCCTACCTCCAGTCGAATGTAACACATTACATAGTGTCAAACAGCTGACAGAGAACAGATCTTCTCCTACCTCCAGGCGAATGTAACACATTACATATTGTCAAACAGCTGATGGAGAATAGATCTTCAGTAGGTACAATAGGCCGAAGCATGGCCAGGGGCTAATGCGCAGGATGGCCGCCATGTGCAACCCCTCTATACTATTCATACGGAGGGAGAGAAATAGCTGGGCCAGGGGGTAAGCGCAAGATGACCGCCACACCCTGAGACTGTGCATAACGTCACAAGGAGAGATTGGCAGTTTGCTAAATGGAATATTTATGATTATTATTAATATTATTATAATTAAAGCCTCCGTGGCTTAGGCGGCAGCACGCCGGCCTCTCACCGCTGGGTCCGTGGTTCAAATCCCGGTCACTCCATGTGAGATCTGTGCTGGACAGAACGGAGGCAGACAGGTGTTGCTCCGGGTACTCCGGTTTTCCCTGTCAAAATTTCATTCCAGCAACACTCTCCACTATCATTTCATTTCATCTGTCATTCATTTAATCATTGCCCCAGAGGAGTGCGTCAGGCCTCGGCAGCCGGCACAGTTCATATCCTCGCCGCTAGATGGGGGCTTCATTCATTCCATTCCTGACCCAGTCGGAGACTGGAAGCAGGCTGTGGATTTTCATTTTCATTAATATTATTATAATTATTAATTATAATTTTATTATTATTATTATTAGGTAATTACTGATTGATCATGTACAATCAAAACCAGCCTTATATTGTCCACCTCTTGGTGTAGTAGCTAGCATTCTTGGCTGTTACTGCGGAGGCCCGGGTTCGATTCCTGGCTCTGCCAAGAAAATCAGTTTCTGGTTTCAGGACTGCAAAGGGGGTACACTCAGCCTTGTGAGACAAAACTGACTGGAGCTGGGTTTGTTTCCTACCTCAGCTATCTTAGAAAAAGAAATTTCGTGTTTTTCTACTTTTACTCCAAGCAAATGCCAGGATGGATCACAACTTGAGGCCACTGCCACCTCCTTTCAAATCCTAGTCTCAATTACAACTACACACACTACTGCAGCCATCACAATAACACAGATTATCAGACAACTTTAACACACACTTAAGTACTGTACACTGGGCTATATGACAATGATGTTACGAAGCTCCTAAGAGAATCAACAACAAAATAAACTACTTCTAGGATGGTACCTTTCGACAGGCCATGGCTCTTTCCTTTCCAATCCCCACTTTAGTTTCCAATACACACATTAATACAGCCATCACAATAACACAGGTTATTATACAAATTCCACACTCAACCAAGTACTCTGGGCTATATGACAATGATGTTACGAAGCCCCTAAAAGAATCAACAACAAAATAAACCATTTCCAGGAAGGTACCTTTTGACAGGCCACGGCTGCTTCCTACCAAACTCCTACTGTAATTACAACAAACACACTAACACAGCCATCACAATAACACAGGTTATTAGAAAGATTCCACACACCCAACAACACGATGCTGATAACGTATACATCCCCTACGTTTTAGCTATACAGAACTAATGAGAGAACTCTGATATATTTTTAGCCTATTTTCAATTTTGAAAAAATAGGCTTATGAGATCACCTTTTGTCCTCTAATAACTTCTAAACGGCTGGAGCGATTTCAATGAAACTCGGTAAGTTCATAGCACATATCTGGACGACCCCGACCGTGCCCTTCAAATTTTGTTACGTCACACAAATCCAACATGGCGGCTGTGCGAATATTTCACCAGCATTAAATATCTCCGAAACTATTCCCGATATCACCCTGGAATTTTTACGGTGATGAAATGTACTACTAGAAGTTCACCTATGTGAATTTTGAGAAATTGGTAACAACAACACCAACATGGAGGCCACGCGAATTTGCGACTTTTAATTAGAAGTTTCTCGCAATTTAACCAACCAAACGGAATGAAACTAGGTACAGTATATGTTTATACACATTGTAATGCACCGTCATCTAACTACGTTCAATTGTTTACATAACTCAAGATGGCGGATGTGCGTAATATTTCACCGGCATTCTATATCTCTGAAACTATTAGCGGTATCACCCTGAAATTTTGTACGGAGATAAACGGCGCTACCGGAAGTTCATCTATACGACTTTCAAAAACCGGTCAACTACAAAACGAACATGGCGGCCAAGCGAATTTGAAAATTTTAAATAGACCTTTCTCGCGATTCAATGTTCCAAACGCAATGATATCAGGTACAGGAAATGGTTATACACATTGTAATGCACTGGTATCTAATTTAGTTCAATTGTGAACTTAACCTCAATATGGCGGCTGTGCGAATTTTAAAATTAAGTTCTTATTTCTTGTGTCGTAATCATGCGATCGAAGTGAAAGTTTGAATAATGAACCTACGCAATAATTTTCCTTTAATGGTACATGTCTCTATGGCTTATACACTTAACAATCCAACATGGCGACCATCTGAAATATTTAGACGACTCTGAATATCTACGAATCTATTATAGCAATCAAACTGATTTTTTATGTTCATGGGGGCTATGAACTTAAGTTCACCTATAGGACTTTAAATTACCTGGTGATCACAAATCCAACATGGCGGTGACGCGAATTATAAATATTCACATGGACGTTTCTCGCAATTTAGCCAACCGAGTGGAGTGAAACTTGGTACAGTAAATCTTTATACGAAAGTTAATCCACTGCCATCTAATTTATTTCAATTGTTTACATAACCACAAGATGGCAACTGTGCGGAATTTTAAAATATCCTTGTTACTTCTTGTGTCCTAATCATGCGATTGAAGTTTGACTGCTTCACGTACACAATAATCTTCATGTAGCAGTACATAACTCGACGACCTACATATATAAAATTCAACGTGGCAACCATCCGAAATATATAGTCGGTTCTCAATATCTACGAATCTATTACAGCAATCAAACTGAAATTTTGTATGTTGATAGTGGAAGTTAACATAAGTAGGATATATGAAAATAGGCTGTATAGTTCTTCAAGGAACTACTTGTTTTAATCTCACTAAACACTAAGTGGAAAGTGTTTACGACTAAAATATTGTGTTTCAGGAGAATCATGAAGATTGGATGGGTAGATGGGGTAGCAAATGTAGACGAATGGGGGAGGATTTTTTACAACTGCTAATAAAGAAAAGAGATAGGATGGTGGGACACATATTAATACACCCAGGAATAGCAAGCTTAGTTATAGAAGGAAGGGTTGAGGACAAGAAATGTACGGGTAAACCAAGGATAGAATAGATTAAACAGAATGCTTTGGATGTAGGGTGTGGTAGCTATGTAGAGATTACACGATTAGCTCAGGACAGAGGGGCATGGAGAGCTCTATCAAATCAGTCAAAGACTGAATCATTGAACATATTTATTACGCACAGATTTTCTAGGCAAACATTTAGAATTGTTTTTACTTACCTGAGTCAGATGTATTTCTTGGTCAACTCTTGTTCTATTTTAACCCGACGGTATTAGGGTATCTGAGGCCTAGGATATCAACTCTATGACAGCATTTTAGCCTTTTAAGGGGAGGTGTTAGCCCCTATACTAACAATGTTAAATTGGCAAATTTTGTGACCCACTTTCTCTGGTACCCTTAGCCCCATATGTACCAAATTTGGTATGCTCTTATGGTGATACCTTGTATGTACACTGAGTTTGTTTCAAGAAGTTCTTACTGAATATGAAATTTTAAGGGATATTTTTCAATAGTACACAATTTTTAGTACATTTTTCATCGAAAATGTATCTGTAACAACCATACAACTGACAGATTGGAGTTAGGAGTAACTCAGTACAGGTATATTTATCATTAGTATCATTATGAGTTTACAAAATATCATTTTTCTATGATGACAAGTTTCTGAAAATACGGGTCATTCATACAAAAAAAATAGTTTTGAGATAAATGAACTTAAAGTTTCAACATGTATCAGTTCATCCCAGCACCATACTTCGGGTTGCCATCATCATCATCCTCATCCTTAGTCTTTCTACTTTTCTTTTGTGCTTCCTAGCTTAGTTAGTAAGTCATTGTTGTTTTAAGGTGAGGAACTACGAGGTCATCTGCCTTCCTTCCTAGCTTCCTTAATATAGTCTTCGATATCCTTATCAGCTCTTTTAACTCTGAAACTATCAAATTCTTTAAGCGTACTCATTTTTACCGGGTTCATCGTTTAAAAGTTTCAAAACACATATCCTTCCCAAATTACCATCATTAAAGGTCAATACAGCATCAATACACCAATGCACTGAGTTTCCAAGGCAACAAACACGTTCTTAGGGATTCGAGTTCACACAACATTTTTGAAAGACTCGTTGGGGATTTGCGTCTTGCCTTGCAAACATTTCTTTGGATCAGAAAGAGCTATTTAACTGGTTTTATGATATCTCCAAGTGCCCCAAGAAGTGAATGTTCATGCCTGTATTGATCTCCAGTAACTTGTTACATTTACACCACGATGATTCGCTGTTTGGACAGAGATAATGCTGTGGGTGACTGTCAGTTGGAATGTTTATGAAATATTTAGCTCACACAGCATGTCTCGTATTTTCCAAGGAATCCACATTATTTCTGATTGCAGAACCATCGTAACTTTGAAGAATATCAATTTCTCTGTCATTCAGTCTACCCTTTCCTGATAAAACATGCCCATCTTCAAGTTTCTTGGCTTCCATATCCTTTCTCAGTTTTCGCAGGCGGGAACCCGTCCCCTTTGACGTGTCCTACACATTCAAGCTTCTCAATATTAATGTCTCTCAACTCGAAAGCATCAAGCATTTCAGAATTATACAATATAACTGACGAGCGAAAGAAAGAGGGGGTGTGGCACATAATGCAGCATGCTTATTAAACGTCTATTTAAACTACTAGGAAGGTCGTTAGAAGTAAAATTTTGCTTTGGACACGTAAGTGAGTTTATGAGGGACAAACAACACACAAATGTTGATTTTTGATTTTTTTCACCGAATTGGGCTAACACCTCCCCTTAACCCAATATAATATAACGGTAGGCGTTAGTTAACCGGCGCTGACAACTTACACAAGAACATGGTACATGTAAATTAAAGTACCAAATGTTTAATTAAATTACCAAAAATTATCTTATGTTGTCCTTAACCCTTTCTTAAACACAACCCGTTCACAGAGCTGATGACAGCGATATTGCAAAGTTTTCTACACACGCAAGTATACGTACTTGAGAACCAAGATGTTGCAAATTTTTTTACACACCCAAATATACAGGGAAAATAGCCAACTACTATACACAAGACTGATGCAAACGATTATATACTGGGCTGGTGATTGAGATGTTTTTTCAAAATCTCAACACACATACATGCAATAACGCGTGATTGATCATTGAATTTTGTTACAAGTTTAAACAGTTGACATGCGAGCGAACACTGCGTGAGTTGAAAGGAGACTGTTCTTACGAGCGTACTGTGGGAGCTTGAAAGATGCAAGTTCGCAGAAATTTGTTAGCCTACATTGCGCGTTATCACTGAGACTGAAGGCTTGGCTCCTGGCCGCTGGAGAGACTTTTATATGCATTTTGAAGACAGAATTTACCCTTGGCGGTAAAAATGGTTTTTGTGGCTTCCCTCTTCCACTCCAGGCCAGGCCCGGATCCTGGAGGGGGGGGGGCACTAAGAGAAGTGCCCCCCCCCCCCCCTTGGCCCGAACCTATCTGTTGAAAAATTAAAGTGTGTTGTAAAAACAACACAAAACTGGAGATCGAAACACACGCACTTCACACACCGACGCCATCTTGGTAGTATGATGTTTGGCAGGCTGTTCCAGCCGAGCAGCTCCCTCATGAGCAGCAGAATACTCGCCGCCTTTCGTGAGTAAACCTGCAACATGCAATACAGCTCTGCTGTAGGGTGCTGCCGTCACTTCGAGGAGGATACATCAAGACTGGCAGGAACGCATAGACTTGTGCTATGACCTTCGCCCAGTGCCGTATTGGCTCTCACCCCCTGTCCCTCTCCAACTGTGCTCCGAGCATTACTGCTGAGTACTCGCGTGTAAGCATCCTCAAACTCATGGATTTGGAACAGCCTGATGTGTGGGGTTCGTGAAGAGATGGCTTTGTTCCACGTGCAACAGGCAGGTGGTCTTAGTCCGTTATGAATCACTGACGTGTACTAAGCGTTTGTAGTGTGTGCGCCTTGTGAGGTAAAGCATTCAGCGATGGGATGTTCTTCAATTGAGTGGTTTGTATAACGTTACAGTTTGTGCTACTTCACCTCACTAATATTTAGTTCTTGTATACTTGCAAATTACCTTCGGTGTTGTTGGTGAAAGCATTGTTCTGTCCTGCGCTGTGTTTGTTTTTTGTGTTTTGAATTTGGTGTGTTAGTGTTATTAGTGCGTTCATGATACAGAGAAATTTCTAGGAATTTCGGAAGGAACTAACTCTTAACCATGGTAAGTGTATGTGTAAGTGGCTAGTCGCTCCCAAATCTTCTTGGGCATGACCGTTCCTACAGTACGATTACGATTACTACACTATTATGCGATGTATGTATAATAAATTGGCCTAAAGCATCATGTCATAGGTATTATTATTGAAGTGATTATATCCACGGCACGTGCGCAGTTACGAAATATTAGAATTTCTCAATATATTTCATTGTCTTGGATATTACTTATTTTAACTAAGTAGAGCCCTATAAACAGGACAAAGTTCTATATAAGTCAGAAAGCTAACATAATATAATCGCAAATTTATAACAACTTGCGCGTAAAAATTAAAGTAAAAAATCGGTTTGTTGAGTCATATATTTTTACTCTTTCAGCGAAAGAAAATTAACGGCTCTTAAAGCAAAGCAAATTGCTAGAATATACTTGCACAAGTTTTAAGTTAATGTTCATGTAGCCCCAATTCGAATCTTACAATTTTATAGTTTAACGGATTAATTAGAAATTTGAATTAAATATCAGAGAAATACAAAAGAAATAACCAAAATATAAAAATATATAGAAATACCAGGGTCGTAATTTTTTTCTTCTCACGTTGCCAGGATAGTCGCAGTCGCACCCCTGCTCATCAATCCAAAATAGATTTTTTCTTTGCATCCCCCCCCCCTGCAAAGATCCGCAAAGAAGAAGTAAAGGAAGGGAGTGATCATCACGGTGGTGACGGTGATTTTCACGGTGGTTAAGATGGTGTTGCAGGTGTCGATGTTGGTGCTGGGCCTTCTGGTCGATGTTCTGGTGAAGGATGTTCTTCATATTCTGTCCTGGATAGGAGTAGGAGTGAGAATTTAAAACAACCTTCTGAAGTTCAGCTCCCAGAACACGAACTTTACGTACAAAATGACGTCGGCCGGTACGCTGGGAAAGAGGAAATTCTTGACATCACCAAGTATGAATTAGTTACTAATCATTGGACTCCCCCCTCGAATTTTCAATTCCCCTTCTCTAACCAAGGGAACAAGAAGAGGTGAATGAACATAAAATATCTTCAGGCACATGACTGGCTGGTATACTCCCCATCGTGCAAAGGTCTTTTTGTGTACCCTGTGCTCTGTTTACCCAAGATGGACGAGGCGGCTACCAGATGGCAACTCCTTTAGGTAATCTTGTCCAGACCCCTCTTAAAAATATCAAAGACTTACGTGGCCAAAAAGGTGATTTGGTGACCCATTCTCTTCACCAGTACCACCTACGCGCTGTTCAAGCCGGGAAGGATTTCATTTCGACGTACAAGAATCCTCAACTCGAAATAGTCAACCAAGTTTGCACACAACGATCAAGAATGGTTCACGAAAATCGTGAAAGACTGAAGCCAATCCTCATATCCATAATTTTCTGTGGAAGAAATAACGTTCCTCTTCGAGGCAGTCAGGATGATGGATGCGTCGAGTTGTCGAATGAAGGTGACCCTGAGCTCAATGATAAGACTAAAGTTAGTACATCAAAATCGCAATATTTTGAAGGCACATTTAGACAACTTCTCAGGTTTCGCGTGGACAGCGGAGACACCATTTTAGCTGGACATCTGAAGAACTCCAGTGCGAGAGCAACCTATGTAAGCAAGACCACGCAGAACGAGCTTATCAACTGCTAAAGCTTAGAGATCTCTGAAGACATTCTGAAACGAGTGCGGACGGCCAGGTTTTACGCGATTCTATTTGACGAAACTACAGATATAGCAGGCTTGTCTCAGGTAAGCCTGGCGTTACGCTACGTTTATGATAAGACTTCATTGAATTCGTCAGCGCCTTTGACGAGTTAGGACAGTTTGTTGCGAAGAAAAAGACAAAGAAACCAACTAATTATTTGTCAACACCTAGTGACGACGCAGAACTTTCAGAAACTGACGAGGAGGGGAAGGAGACAGCAGAAGAAATTCCTCAGGAGCTATCCCTAACTGGTGAAGAAGTTGGACAAATAGTACTGAATCGACTTAAGAATCATTACTACCTCGATGTCAAAAAGTGCGTAGGTATAGGCAGTGACAGTTGCATAGTCATGGTGTCGGAAGTTCGCGGGGCAGTTGCAGATTTACAAAAGGAGGCTGAAAACGCCTTTAAGACCTCATGCTACAACCACGAACTTAATAACACCCTGTCCAAATCAAATAATGTGCCTCAAGTGAAGAAGGTCATGTCAACAATGAATCAAGTGACATCCTTTTTTCCACATCCAAAAAAAGGCATGTGTTGATGAATATTCTAGGATGCTCCCTGATAACCAATTGCGAAACCAGGTGGGTGGAATGGCACGACGGTGTCCTCCAGTTTGAAGCAGACTTGCCTGGTATCCCACAAGCTCTCTCTGACATAGCCTCATGGAAAGACGTCCAGACGGCAAACAAAGCTCACTGCCTGATTTTAGCCTTGTGTGAGCCCCAGTTTCTCATTGCGACCTGTTGCCTTAGTAGCATTTTATCGTATACGAAGCACCTGAGCCAGGTCTTACAGGGCGAAGATTTAGATCAAAGTCAAGGAGCTGACTTGGTCACTAGCGCTATCAGCATATTGACAAAACAAAGAGAAGAAGTAGACAAGAACTTCGATTTCATCTGGAAGAGAGCTTCAGACCTCGCCAAGAAAATCGATATGGATTCTCCGCTTGAACTTACCGTTCCTCGACAATGTAGAAAGCAGCAACTATACCGTTCAAACCATCCAACCAGTACGCCAAAGGACTTCTATCGGCAGTCTATTTACATTCCAATCTTGGATAATGTTATTTCAGATCTGCACAGTCGCTTTCCTCCTGAACGTCTGGCGGTTTTCTCGCTACCTCTTCTGTTGCCTCAAAAGATCGTCAAAGATTCTACTGAAGACGAAGACATGGCTGAGCTGTCAGAAGCCCTATGGGAGAGTTTCCACCTAATTCTGCCAATTGAACCTTCCAACGGACAACGTGCTCTCGAAAGTGAAATCACGGTCTGGAAAGCAACTTGCCTGATTAGGTCCAAAAACAACAAGTAAAAGGATCAGCTAACGGGAGTCAAGGCCGCTCTGGATGCCTGCTTACCGGAAGTATACCCCCTTGTATCTACCCTGCTCTAACTCCTAGCCACTTTGCCTGTAAGCAACGCCACCGTAGAAAGGAGTTTTCTACCTTGCGCAGAATTAAAACGTGGCTTCGGTCTTCGTTGGGAGAATCTCGTCTGGTTGGCATAGCCTAGCGAAACATTCATAAAGATATTGACGTCTGTGTGGATAGAGTAATTGACAGGTATGCGAAGTCTAAAAAGCGGTGGGTAGAGTTTATTGTCTAGGAACTGGTTTGTGCTCGTTGTTTTTGATATAATTGTTTAAAATAAAAAAAATTCACATTGTACAAAACTGATGTCATGTTCGTTTGGCTAATTCAGCCTGAAGATGGACTCTTGATACCGAGCACAAACATGGCCGCTTGTTCTGTGCATTACCTATATACCTTGTATATGTAAATTGCATGTTCTGAGGGTTCTGATGCTCAGTTGCTCAGTCATTGTTTTTGCCATACATCTTGTTACTCCTTCGTACATTAAACTGTTTTATGTTGATAGGCTGTGCTGAAGAATAATAAAAGCGGTCGTATTTTTTGATAATGTGGAGTTGAATTCTCGTTTATCGCAATCACTTTACAACATTTGGCGCTGCGGACAGGATATTGTAATTAACGACGAACTGTTATTCTGAACACAGTAATCAGTTTAATTTAAGACATCATTCCGATTGAAATAGAGAAGAGATCACGTACGATTATAAGAAGATCCTTCAATAAGATATACAGAGAACGCGAAGAGTTACTAATCGGTGGAGCAGAGTTAAATCGTGAGCAAATACGTACACATATGGATGTGCTCGAGTTACGTTTTCAGGAATTGCAAGGTAAGAACGCAATCATTTGTGAACATATGATCAATGATGGTGCTTTGCCCGAGAAAGAACTTGAGTCGGAGATGGATAAAGGGGAAGAATGCGTTATGAAGTATTTTGGGATGAAACGTTAAGTCAATAAGATAGATGAAGATGAGGTTAGGTCTACCCAGTCGAACCCAATGGTCGGAACTTCATCCCATGTAAATGCTTCAAGTTGTGCTTATTAACTCCCCCAGTTGAAACTTAAGGAATTCAATGGGGAGTTGAAAGATTGGTTGGCGTTTTGGTCCCAGTTTAAAAAGATTGACAGTGATCCTAATATGGACCCGAGTGATAAATTGCAGTATCTAGTCATGGCCATAGTTCCCAACACAGTTGCTAGAGAAGTTATTGAGAGTTACCCTGGTACAGCTGAGATGTATACAGAAGTGATAAAAGCACTTAAAGATCGTTTTGGAAGGGAAGACTTGTTGACTGAACTTTATATTAGGGAACTTTTGAAAATCATCTTGCAGAACACGATTTCCATCAAGAAGATGCCTTTATCTGTTCTGTACGATAAGTTGCAGTGTCACCTTCGAAATCTTCATACGCTAGGTGTAACATCAGAAAAATGTGGCCCCATACTTTTTCCTTTAGTATCCTCATGTCTACCAGAGGATATTTTGAAGGTGTGGGAGAGGAGTTGTACCCTATTCTCGCAGAGATAGAATAATCCTGAGTCATCCTCGAAAGATATCTTAGAGAATATTATACAGTTCCTTAGGGTGGAGGTTGAAGGAGAACAGGAAATAACCCTTGCTCTGTCTGGGTTCGGCTTGTCAGTGACCTCAAAGAAAAGAGGATCAAAGCAGCCTGTTCCCACTAGTAAAGATATTCCTACGGCTGCTGGGTTAATTACTATTGCTAAGGGAGGATCTGAGTGCATCTTCTCCTCATCCAACCACAGGGCGCAGGATTGTATAAAGGCCCAGGCTATGACTATGGCATAAAGACGTCACATTTTAGACAGTAAGAGGGCTTGTTTTTGTTGTCTTAGACAAGGTCATCAAGCTAAAAGGTGCAAAAGTCGACCAAAGTGTATTGTTTGAGGCAAGTCACATTTTGTGATTGTTTGTGATACCCTACCTCAGGTGCTTGATAGACCTAGTTCTAGGGAGGGAAAGACAAACACTCAGAATAGTCCTACAGGGTCTAAACTACAGCATGATGAAGCACTCACAAGTCTATCAAACAGTTGTAACGTTCAGATGCAAACGCTTGTAGTCAATGTAAGAAGTGACAATGGTAATCGTCCAGCATTGATAGACACCGCTTCTCAACGTTCATATATTCTGTCGAGCACAGCGACAGAAATGGGCTACCAATCGAAAGGCAAGGAAATAATCCAGCATTCACTTTTTGGGGGTACTAGTACGGGTGTGGTCCAGCACAATGTTTTCAGCGTTCTTCTCTCCTGTTCAGACAATAAGTATAGATGCATTTTTCAAGCATTTGATCAAAGTAGAATATGTGGTAATATTTCTCCTGTCAAACCAGAACCATGGATTAACGAGCTTGCTAAACAAAATATCAGACTCAGTGATTTGCAATGTTCAGGGCCTATAGAAATTTTAATTGGAACTGACATTGCAGGTAAAATTCTCACTGGAGGTAGGAGAATGCTCACTTGTGGGTTAGTGGCGATCGAGACTAAACTTGGATGGACATTAATGGGAAGGATTCCAGCACAACATCATTCCAAAGATAACCTGGCCATGGTTGTAACAAACATGTTTGTTAAGGATGCTGCGTTATCAGATCTGTGGACACTAGACACCCTTGGAATCACAGATCCTTCTGAGAAGTTGAATAAGATGGAACTTCAGGCCGCAGTTCAGCAACATTTCATTGAGACTGTGACAGTCACAGATGAAGGGCACTACGAAGTTCACTTACCCTGGAGTACAGGTCATCCAACTCTGCCTGACAACTACGACTTAGCTCTGAAGAGGACGAATTTCACAGTGAAGAAATTGAAAGTCAAGGGATTGTTTGAAGCTTACCAACAAGTTTTGGATGAATGGATTTCAGAAGGAGTCATCGAAGAAGTGCCTCTCCAAGATATGAATTTGCCACGGCATTACCTACCCCATCAACATGTGGTGAAGCCGAAAAGTACGACACCTGTACATCCAGTCTTTGATGCCTTTGCTCGGAATGGGAAGAACCCAAGCCTTAATCATTGCTTAGAGAAGGGACCAAATCTGATTGAGAAGATACCTGCTGTCCTCGCTCGGTTTCATCTCAAGAAGATAGGAGTAGTTGGGGACATCCGGCGTGCCTTCCTCCAAATCAGTTTATATCCTAATGACCGTAATTTCCTGCGGTTTTTATGGATAACGGAAGGAGGCGCCCTGAAGGTCAACAGACACTGTCGTGTTGTATTTGGGGTTTCTGCCAACCCTTTTCTCTTAGAAGCCTGCCTGAATCTTCACCTTGAGACCAAATTAGCCCATTGTAAGGAAGGAATTTTAAAGGGGCCCATTTCGTTGGTTGAGGAACCCGCTCGTAATTTTTATATTGATAATTGTGTGTCTAGCATGGAAGATGAAGAGGGAGCACATAAATTCATCAATTTGGCTACTTCAGTCATGCGTGAACGACAATTTGAACTAAGGGGGTGAGAGGTGACTTCCCCTGTACACATTTTCGTACCTGTTCATGTTTTAGGGCTTTCCTGGGATCCGTCTGCAGACACACTGGAGGTAAATATGGCAAGTCTTTCTTCTTTAGATACAGAGCGGGTCACTAAGAAAACCATGCTGAGTGCTGCTCATAGAATATTTGATCCCATAGTTTTTTTTGCGTATGGCTTTTAGTGCCGGGAGTGTCCTAGGACATGTTCGGCTCGCCAGTTTTGTAGCTGCTTCGAGACGGACACCCAATGGGTGAGCTACAAGTACCGTTGGGGAGGGAAGGAGGGAAGTTGGAATGTTAGGACGGGGAGATGGAACGTAGCGGCTGTGGCCTATAGTTAGGGACCAACCCCGGCATTTGCCTGGAAGGGAGATGGGAAACCACAGAAGACCATCTTCATGGTTGCCGGCGGGGGGATTCTAACCTCCTCTCCTCCCGGATGTGAGTGACTGCCAGCAGTCATGCCGTAACCACCACGGCTAACTCACCCGGTATCCCATAGGTGTTACATGTAGAGTCACACTAGTACCCAAACTTCTATTGCAGCAAACTTGGAAAAGCGGTATTAGCTGGGATCAAGAAGTTGATGCAGAGATACAGTCCCAGTTCTTATGTTGGATGAAGAGTGTAACCGATCTCAAACAAATTAGGATCCTTCGATGGTTACCTGGATGCAATGAGCGAGACACATGGACCTTGCATATTTTCTGAGATGTATGTCAAACATCTTATGCAGCAGTGGCATTCCTGCGTGTTGAACTGGAAAGGATTGTCAGGGTCCAACTTGTGGCAGCTAAAGTAAGAGTGTCTCCTATCAACAAACCCAACAAGAAGACGACTATACCAAGACTTGAACGATTGGCTGCTTCAATTGCAGCAAGAATGTACATTGTTGAGGACTTTGATATGGCAAAAGTTGAGACTATATTTTGCACGGATGCAACTACGGTGCTGACCTGGATTAAACGCGAGGAGCCCTGGGATGAATTTGTAACTAATAGGGTGAAGGCAATTGAGAATGGAGACATGTTCCTGGACACATGAACCCAGCAGATCTTCCATCGAGAGATTGCTCAGCTAAGAAATTGTTGGAATCTCGTTGGTGGGAGCGCTTGGTTGCTGTTGTTAAGAAACTTTTGCTAAGTGTGCTAGGCCGTGCTTCTGTAGATTATGAAGAGGTACAAACCATCTTATGTGATTGTGAAAGCATCATCAATTCTCGTCCACTAACATACGTCTCTCAAGACCCCATGGATTTGACCCCTCTTACACCCAGTATGTTCTTACAAGACGTTGAAGAAGTAGGAGTTCCCGACTTTGACTTGGTAGAGGCTACTGATTTCAATCGCCGGTTGCAGTACCGAAACAAGTTAAGGCAAAATCTGCGTGAACGTTTTCGTTCAGAGTATTTGGGTCAACTACGGTTGTTAGCTAATAAGAACACAGTGAGAGAGATTTCTGTAGGAGAAATTGTGTTAATTGGGAGCGACAATAAGGAAAGACTCGACTGGCCCTTAGCTCGAGTCACTGAACTTATTAAGGGAAAGGCTGGACATGTAAGAGTTGTCCGTGTTATAATTTCTACTGGAGAACTGGTACGTCCTGTTCAGCGGATCTATCCCCTGGAGCTGGAGTTGAAGCAAGAGAATGAAGTCTGGTCATCGGCGGACGACTACGAGAAGTTGCAAGAGAATCAGCCACAGACTTTGGTGTGCCAAAGAAGACAAAATCTGTCATACCAACCGATGCAATTAACGAGTCAGTGATCAAACCATTGGCTACACAAAGTGGTAGGCTGGTAAAAAAAAACCAGACTGAATCTGTAAATCTAGACAGTCTTTATATAATAATTCATTCATGTTGTGTATGTTTTCATTAGTGTAAATTTTGTAAGTTAATTTGAAGAGTGATTTAGAATTAACTTAGGTGGGAGAATGTCATTTTCGTTTGGCTAATTCAGCCTGAAGATGGACTCTTGATACCGAGCACAAACATGGCCGCTTGTTCTGTGCATTACCTATATACCTTGTATATGTAAATTGCATGTTCTGAGGGTTCTGATGCTCAGTTGCTCAGTCATTGTTTTTGCAATACATCTTGTTACCTCTTCGTACATTAAACTGTTTTATGTTGATAGGCTGTGCTGAAGAATAATAAAAGCGGTCGTATGTTTTGATAATGAGGAGTTGAACTCTCGTTTATCGCAATCACTTCACAACAACTGTAATTATGAGTAATTATGAGTAGTTAGCATGTGCAGTTAATGCCAAATAAATTCTCTTATCTTCTTATATCAAAAGTATATTTTACTTTAAAAATGTAGGCAACTTGCACGCCCTTTCTATGGACCGTTGCTGGATCCGGGCCTGCTCCAGGAAAAGGTCGGAATGGTTCCTAAATTAAGGCCAGGGTCGCCTCCTTCCTAAACCTTACCTGAATAACTAATAAACACACTCTTACAGACACCTCAATAACACAGATTATCGCATATATTTTACATACACCCAAGTAAAAGGGTATAAATGACCTTCAAAACAACTACATCGTAACATGTGACTGTACAAAGTAGACTTTCAGAAGAGTCCACCTCGTTGTGTAGTGGCTAGCAATAGGGGAGTAGTAGGGGTTCCAACGCACTCGGCGTTGCTCGGGCGGTGTTCATGTTAAATAATTAATATTTGGTGAACCCATGGTTTGATTTTGACAAATGAGGTGTCGTTGAATTCGGGCTGACATTATCTTTCCTATGGACCACTCGTTATATTTTTAAATATTTTTTGAAAATTTTTGTTTTTGAAAGTAGACGATAGTTTGAAAACCAAACATGATAGAACGTTGTGCCAAGGTTCAAACCAATGGGTTTATGTCCTTTATTTTCTGTAATAAAACTTTTTTATTTTTTATGTTTTTTTGAAAAAAGTTCAATTTTGAAATTTTTATATTTTGGAAACTAGGAATTCTACAAAAAAGAAATATGTGACATAAATGAATGGAACTGACCCCCTCTACCCGCAAAATAAATTTCAAGCCCGTAGGAATAAATCTGTGCCGTAGTGTGGTGCGGACAGTTTGGCTCCTCCCCCTACTTTCATAAAAACTTTGCCGATATCTCCCGAACGCCTGCTCGGATTTTAACGAACGAGGTATTGTTGGCGTTGGGATGACGTTCTCTTGGCTATGAATGTGTGGTGGTATTAAAAAAAAAATGAAAATTCTTGTTTTTGAATTGGCGCTATTTTGGAAACGGTGAATGTGGGGAAAAGTTTGTTTGACGTTAATGAAAGGTGGGTATGCCCTGTGGGTGGGTAGTAAGTTTCAAGGGTGTAGGAGGAAAAAGAAAATGATAGCCTACTTTCTCACGAACATTGGCGATAATTGGCGAATGGATGGTCGGATTTTAACAAATGAGGTGTCGTTGGACTCGAGATGACGTCTTATTTCCTATAGACCACTCGTTATATTTTTTAAAGAAATTTTGAAAATTTTTGTATTTGAAAGTAGGCGATAGTTTGAAAACCAAACAAGATAGAATGTTGTGCCATAGTTGAAACGAATGGTCTCTATGACCTTTATTTTTTATAATAAAACTTTTTTTATTTTTTGAGATTTATTTAAAACATTTAAATTTTGAATTTTTACTATTTTGGAAACTAACAAGTTTACAAAAGAGTATGTTTGACATAAATGAAAGGTCCCTACCCCCTCAACCATGAAAATAAATGTCAAGTCTCAAGGACAAAAAACTATGCATGTTAAAACTTGTTTTTTTTTTTAATAAAAGCGTGTTTGTAGACAGAGAGAGCCGGTAGTGCTGGGCGTGTGTTGCAACGAGGCTATGACTGAGCATGGTGAATACTGGAAGTGGCTATTTCGAGGGGGCGATGTATGACAAAACGAGGGGTCACATTTCGATATTTTCCTATGATGAACGAATGAAGGCGAATATTTCGAAAATACCTCATGGTGATCTTTAAAACAGGTTAGTAAACACTGACCAGTAACCAGACAACATTCTTAATGCTATGAGACGAATAAAACAGTCGACAACAACAGAACTTGTTTTTCTATGTCTGACTGGCAGCCAAATGGGAAAACAGAATATCTGCTCGAGAGGCCAGCATGGAGCCTGGCTAGTCGGCTAAGAGAATGGAATGCGGTTGAGCGCTGACAACATTGGTGTCATATGATAACAGGTTGGAACCATGTAGCAACTCTGTAAAAAGTTGATAACAGCTAGCCAGGTGAGCAGCAGCAGCAGCAGGCAGGGGCCTCGCAGAGAGGAAAGGGGAAAGAGGGAAAGGGTGAATACAAAGAGAGAACAGGAAATCACGTGACCACTACACACCGATGAGAGGGCGGGGCCAGAGGGCTGGGGTGGTGAGGGGAGGAGTGGAGAACCCATGACAGCCAATAGCTGAACGAGTTGTATGCCAACATGGAGTGAAGGAGTGAGTTAGAGGTGTGGAGAGAGAAAGACAAACATGTATGGACATGCATGAAGCGAGGAGCGCCATACACTGAGCTCTCGTACATCACGATTCAAAAAAAAAGAATTAAAAAAAAGTGCACGGGTTCACACAACATGTAATTTATTGATCCATGAATTAAATGTAGAGTTAAATCCTAACCATTTGACATATAGTTTGTTTCCTTTTTGTTTCAACACTTTTTCCACAAGATAATGTTTAGGAAATGCTGATTTTTGAAGTTCATGGAGATAAAATCTACCTTTTATGGGTTGATGGTTGAGGTCTTGGAGTAAATAGGTGACTGGACTGTCCAAGTTGACTTGACGAATTCGAAATAGTTTAGTCCCCCACTGAGGCGTGTAGCCCTTATTGAAGGCAGACTGAAATTTACTCACACGAACAAAATCCCCAATTTTCAGTCGGTGACGTTTAGGATCGGCTGTTTTTATGGGGTTAAACAGTTTATCCAGTCGCTGAATTTTTTTGGTCACGAGACGTGGCTTGGTCCCAATGGTTCAATGTTTGGTGTCATTGTAACGTGACACTAGCTCAGGTAACATGTCCAACCAGCGATAACTGCCCTGAGCGGTAAACGCTTTCCACATATGGGTTTTCAATGTTCGGTTAAACCGCTCGACCACGCTGGCTTTGAGATTGCTGTACGTGGTGTAATGGTGAATATACTTAGATTTGAGAAAACTGGAGAAATCCTTGTTGAAAAATTATTTCCCCTGGTCGTTTTGTAGCAACTAAGGTTGACGTTTGGAGTGTTGAATAATATGTTGAAAGGCCTTGGTAACTAGTGGACCAGACTTGCGACGCACAGGTTCAACAAAGGCCATTTTGGAATACACATCAATGACGGTCAACATATAGCGTACAACGTCGTTAACGCCAGCATAGGGTATCATTTCAAACAAGTCAGCCTGCCAAAGTTCATCCACACCTCGTGAAATCACCTTGAGTCGTGGATAGTGACGCCTAGCTGGGCGATGCAACTCGTGAGCATTACCCATTTTAATGGGTGAGGGCTTAAACAATAATTTTGGCATTTTGAAGTTCTTGTTCAATTTCTTGAATTTACAAATCGTTACCGGTATGGCCAGCTTGACGTGAAGCATACAACAACTGTAGCCGCTGGATGAGCTTATTGGGATTGTGCCAGTAGGTAAGTAACATCCACAAGGGGATTTAATGGTTTAAATGTCACTCCCGAAGCGAACACTTTACGACGAGTACTTTCACTGGTGGGAAACATTTTTGCAATGATGGCTTTATATTTTTGAGATATATTGGCATTCATTGTTGAGCTGGATCATACTGTATTTTGTGGGCATGGGTATCCAATAAAATGGATTTATATTTGCCAAGGTCCTCTGACGTATAATTATGGAATGAAGGTGTTCGAGAAAAGAGCAGCTTAACAGTCCTGGCGTCAATTTAGAGTTGATGTTCTTAATGAGAGCTTTAGTACGAGCAAATTTAATGGATGAATCCCCAATTTTAAAACTATCATCCTCATAGCGAACACCACACGTGGTATCTGTGTTTCCAATAAATAGATCAATGAGATAGGGTTTTAGTGTTGATCCATAATATTTTATTAAAATGTTTTTCCGTTGAGTTTTATTTTGAGGGGTGGCGAAGACTTGTGAAAACGTAGACGATTTGGAAGGGCATGGTGTTTCGACCATGGCCAAGGATTTCTTTTTTCTCAAAAACTCTGCAAAGGGTGCGGTCTTTTTTAGAGGCGTAAACACTTGTTCCTCGTCATCCTCAACTTCGCTGACACTAGTCAAATCTTCCTGTTCCTCTTCCTCTTCCTCAGGGTCCTCGTGCAGCGTCTGAGTGGCTTGTGAAACGGTGGGTAGCGTTTCAGATGGCTTGAAAGAGGGTTTCAACATGGCTTTTAACGGAGGTGCTAAACGATGTTGAATAAACAAAGCATGATCTGCACGTGATCGTTTCAATTGACGAAACTTCTGGCGAATAGTATTTTTGCTCTAATAATATGCTTTTTCAATTGACTCTCTCCTAACGCCATGGTGTCTTGACAAATGACTTGAGAGGGTATGAGACAGCGCCTGAAATCGCAATAAAATGATCAAACCCTAAGCGATATCGTCCTTGGTTGAGTTCACTTTGTTTGTCAATCACTAAACGGGCATGACGTTGAGTGTTCCAGCACTTGCCACACAATTCAGAAAGCATTTGAAAGCTCATATCCGGATTCATATGTTTGTTATAAATATGACGACTGTTCCTCTCGTCCTGGCGAAATAAAACATTGACATTGGTATTGCCACGAATCAACTGTCTGGACATTTTAGAATACGTTTGCCCAAGATAAAAGCAATCGATATGTTTATGTCGACCCATGCTGAAATAGCTTTGAATAATGCCTTGACGTTCAGTGGATACATCATCGAAAATCATGAGTGAATCAGGCTTTATCTCATCCGGTGAAATGACCTTTTCCAGCGTGGAAAATGTGAAATAGCCCATATTCTCTTTTTGTAATCCAGACATGACTTGATCCAGAAACACGTCGAGGGGTTGGTAGAGAGATTTTGCAAAAATATACATATTTTGAAAACGCAGACCATTGGGCGCTGTGATGAGTGTTAGCAAAAGATTGGTCTTTCCACAACCGGAAGGTCCCACAATGATGCAGCGAATGGAAGATGGAAACAGTGAACCATTGCGTTATTCACGTGATGTGGGACAGAGATGGGAAACCATGTCCCCCACGGGGAATGACTCTTGCTGCTTAATAATCTTCATATCAACTAAGGCTTAGACAGGCTAGCAGGCTGTCTATATACAGGACACCGAGCCTTGTCATAGAAACAGTAGACTCGTACTATAGGTTGACGATGGATGTCTTTGGACGTGCGTTTATGGCCAAAGCTAGGTCTGTCCCCATTCATGATCCTAAACAACAAACAGATCCCGCTAATAAACACTATGTGGATAGGTCAGTTGTGGCACGTACTAAACAGGGAGATTATGACTTTAAGGGAAAGCGGTTAACCCATGTAAAACATCCTCAAGTGTCTACAGACGTTACTACAAGAAAGTATGTGAAAAACAAAGTGTATGAGTTTTATGACAAAGTGCCCCAGCTTACAGTGAATGGCCATAGCGCTAATCACCATCGGATTATTCACGTTGAAGACCCCCAAGACGAAGGCGATGTCTGTACCAAACGTTACGAGACCTATGAAATGAAAAGGCTTTATCAATTTATCCCATCTGTATTTATAGTGTATCTGACAAATGAAACACCTGTGAATGACAGAAACCAGTTACCGCTAGTCCATGACCAGCACCTGACCTATGTGCTTGCTTCGGGTTTAAGCCACTATCGATTACACTATGTTGGAACCATTCACATCAAATATGCCATACCTGATGAGAACCATTTACAAATACAGACAAATGGTCATAGGTTTTGGTCCATAACCATGAAATGTTCAATGCAGGTGACGAATTATCCTTTCATCTCATGTTGACATGGGATGAAAAGCAAGCGGGAAAAACCCTAAACGATTTCCCACTTTATGTGGAATAGGAATATACAGCCATGAAAAAACAATCTGACGTTAGTTGTGATTAAAACTTTCTTGTGAAAGGTTGTTGGTGATTATCATCATGGTGAAACAAAGGTATGTGGTGAGAGAGACTAAAAAGACTAAAAATAAGACCCTGTCCTTGTCAAAGCCTGGGCTTAAGACATTCGTGGACAAGACCACGCGAAAGAAAAAAATTAAAAATAATGTGTTGACCATAAGAAAAGTCCTTCGAGCAGCACGGAGACGTGTTATTGCAAAACGTCAGCGACAGGGTTCAAAACAACGGCGAGTGATTCCCGTCCCCAAACGAGCTAGATTTTTACCCGCATTATTTGCCGGTTTGGCTGCTATGAGTTCACTTTTGGGCGGTGCCAGTGCAGTGGCGAAAACCATTAAAGCCGCGCAGCAGGGCAAGCAACAACTCAAAGAAAGTCAGCGACACAATGAAACGATGGAAGCGATTGCTATGGGGGCTAGAAATGCCAATTTAAAGCCAGCCTTTTATCAACAAGGATTTGGGATTTCACCATTTCAAAATATAAAAAAAAATAACAAGAGCCATAACAAGACATGCCCTGACACACGAACAAGTGGAAAGCTATGCTAAACAACTAAAGATTTCTCATTTTTGAGGTGTGTTTATGCGAAACCAATTACCCCCACGAGGAAACAGGAATGGGCTGTTGTCAATTAGGATGATCACCCAGGACCAGGAACGCATTATGTAGCTTATGTCAAAGAGGGATCCACCGTATGGTACTTTGACAGTTTTGGGAATTTACCCCCGCCCATGGAACTAGTGACCTATTTTGGAAACATGATCAAGATATAGTATAATGTTAAACGTGAGCAAACTCTTAACAGCCAACAGTGTCGACGTTTGTGTTTAATTTTTTATAAAAGACACAGCATAAGCCAAAACGCCAACAGTATGTCGACAGAAAGTAAAACGTTTACACTGCATGGATGTGGAGCTGAAGTCAGCCTAGACTTTTACCCGCCTATCAAATTGAGTGAAAACCCCTATGGTTTAGGACTTGTTTCACTTGAAACGTAGAATCGAATATACAACATACGTGAAAATGTGAACAACAAGTTTTACTATGATGATTCTGTGCTCACCCTGAACTCTGGTGGAGACACGATCGAAGACATTTATGAACACATTTATGTGGTGTTGATCAATGAATATGGTTTAATGTCATTCCTCGATGGAAGGCGCGTTTGAACTTGTAGGAAATACCAACACTCATCGCTGCAGTATTTTCTCTACATTCAAAATTGACTTTAAAACACGCCCCGATTCCATTGGTCCATTACTACGATTTAAACCACGCGTGTTGGAGCCCAACAAAAACATGAATCAGACCGTGAAGTGAAATTCATTGAGGACCATCATGTGTCGGTGACGTGTAATATTATTAGCCAAGTGTACACCAATCAAGAACCATCGCATTCGATTTATGACTTTATTGTGACATCGCCCAAGGGCTATATTATTCGTGAAAACCCTCCAGTGGTTCTTTTTCAATCTGTGGCTGTTTATAGCATTAGTAATATAACATTAAGACTGATCAATAGAGATCAACAACTCATTGATCTAGATTCTACCACACCAGTGACTTACAAGTTGGTTCTAAAGCCACTATGGGGTTTGTGTATAAAGCACCAACACCGTCTAGGAATGGTGTTAGTTGTTTGCCACGTGAATACACGTTAACATCTCAAGACAAGCAGATTTTACAGCATTTGGGTTACCACGTCAACCCTGATGATGAATTCTATCCTAGATATAGCGAACCGCATCGAGGAGCAACCAGGAGTGGTAAGAATTGATCTCCATTCCTATTAAGCTCAAACACATGGACTCAATAATAATGATGAAATTAAATTTGTTATCAACAACCAAGATATTTATACCCTATCGCATGAATGTGCCATTCAGATTTAAGGTAGGCTCACCAAAGCCGATGGTTCTACACCCACCACATCCAAGTTGGCCAACCATGGTTTGGCCTTTCTCTTTACTGAGGTTCGGTATGTCATTAACGATATCGTGGTGGATAGCACTCGAAATGTGGGCATTTCCAGTGTCATGAAACTATACCCCTCTTATAGTGAAGAAGAAGGTAAAACACTTTGCATGGCGGGTTGGTGCCCTGACTCGACCAATGTCTGGATGGTACACACCGATGGCACCTTTACTGGATATTTACCTCTTAAACTGATTGTAGGCTTTGCCGAAGATCCCCAGCGCATTGTGATCAACGCAAGGCAAGTGCTTTATCTGGTGAGAGACATGAGTGATAATAATGCACTCAAGGGAGCCGACAATGCCCCCATAGATTCAAAAATTCAACTACAACGATTGCTATGGAAAGTGCCCCATGTGACCCTTGATGATAGCAAAAAACTGGACATACTCAAGATGGTAAAGAGAGATATGCCTCTACCCATGGAATTTAGAAGCTGGGCACTCCATGAGTACCCGCTATTGCCCACCACCAAAACACACAGTTGGTCTGTAAAAACAGCTCGCTATACAGAGAAAACTCTGTACATGATCTTGGGTTTTCAAACAAATCGAAAGTATCAACAAACCAAAGATGCCACGCAATTTGATCACCTGCAATTGAGAAATGCACGTCTTTTCCTCAACGGAGCTGTGTTTCCCTATGAAGGACTGGATTTGGATTTTTCAAAAAATAAGTTTGGCCTCCTGTACGACTTGTTTCCTAAGTTTCGATGGTCGTATTATCAAAAAGAGAAAGGCCCCATACTGCTACCCCAAGCGTTTAAGGCAAGGGCGCCACTGATTGTCTTTGACTGTTCTTACCTGGAAGAGTCCGTCAAGCCATCCAATATTGACATTCGACTAGACTTTGAAACGCATGACAATGTACCAGCCAAAACGACGGCCTACTGTTTGATTATTCATCACAAACAAGTCAACTATTATCCACTGTCCAACCAAGTGACGAGTGTATAAATAACAGGTCAACCCACGTCAAGCCGCTCAGTCATGTCTTTCTTTAAAGCATCAAGAGAAGTCACATTCATGAATTTAAACTCTGAGGAACAACGTTTCAAGACTTTTGCAACATGGCCAGTGCCTTTCATAAACCCTCAAGTCTTAGCGGCCGCTGGATTCTACTATTTAAAAACAATTGATATAGTGAAATGTGCCTTTTGTCCCATCATCATAGACCAATGGCAAGAGAGCGATGAACCCATGCAGGAACATCAGCGCTGGTCACCTGCCTGCCCCTACCTGTGCAGAATGGAGGTGGGGAATATACACTGTCATTCAAGCTATCCCCCACTCGTGCCTCTGAGTGATGAAAAAAAAGTTACGATACGTGTGGACTGCATGGTGTTCATGGTGCTTCGGTGAGCAGCTCACCGTCAAAAACGCCTAGTTTAGAGACATTGGGACATCATCGGTGTTATGGACGTTACAAACACAAGAGACTATATTGTTGTATCAGTTGGTATCGTCCTTATCCCAAAATGACAAAAGCCTGTAAGACGTGTTATGATAATAAAATGATGTAATTCTTAAATTCTTATTTTTTCATGTCCCCCTGTCCTACCCTAACCTCATTTTTTTTTTCAAACTAGCTTGGCTGGTAAGTCCATGTCATGACCACACCTTAGTCATTGATTGTTAGTAAGTCGTCAATTGAACTTGGTCCAGGCAAGCGGCAACATGTTGCGCACACTCATTGTGGACTGCCAAGGGTTTAAAATTGGTGACAACAAATGTATATTTAAACAAGTGGCCATTATCTATTGTACCACGTTTTGGATATCGCATGCTACGCATTTGCAATTTAAACAGCCTCATGCTTTTGATTTGTTGTGTGAAAAAGACCGCAAACAAACCCAGTGGATTGAAAATCATAAGCAACTAGACTTGAATCAAGGAACCATTTCCTATAAATATTTGGACGTGGTCATGAAACCACACGTGTTCTCGGCCAATGTGGTATTTGTGAAAGGTAATGAAAAACGTGAATGGTTGCGACCATGTTTGGCGTTTTACTGTCAATGTATCGACCTCATGGAGTTGAGTTGCCCCTCCCTGGAAAGGCTCATGGATACTTGTTCCTGTGGCAACATTACCCATACAGCCCTATCGCATGCGTGGCATTTCTTTCATCTTGTTGAACAAAATTATAACTCAAGATTTACCTGCGAATGACGCCAGTGAGATTTCTACAAGCGACGTGTAAACATCTACAACGCGTGATACCATGGAGAAAGGCAAAGCTACAGACAAAGCCATGGGGAAGTTCTATGTGTGCACAAAGAAACTAGACGATTTTATCAAAGAGGAACTCTTAGCGTTGCCCAAGTCGTTCATTTATTATGTGGCCGCCAACGCGGTGAAAGGAATCTGGCAACATGTACCAAAATCATGGACTCAAGACCCTGTGTTGAGTGAATTGCAACCCTGTACGGATTACGATCACCATAAGCAAGTGGCCGTGGCAAAAATACCCTCTATGAGTCAGTGCGCGACTTGTCAGCTAGTGAAACTGTATCACGGTCATAAAAGTCCGTGTAAGGACTTTGTTGAATCATTCCACGGGTGTCATGGCGAGAAAAAGCAACAACAACAACAAACACAAACATCGTCCACAGAGGAGGAGGAAGACCAAACCTTTTCACCATCGATGAAAAATGATATGCCAGACCCATACTGGCAATGGCGTCATTGATAAAGTGATTTAATACTTACCTTTTGAAATCCATCTTCCCGGTTATCGTTTTTGTGGCCCTGGAACTCATCTTGAAAAACGTTTGCAGCGTGTGGTGCATTCTTGGAATACACGGTACCAGAGATTATAATTTTCAATGCTTTTGCATGTTCATTTCTTCCCTCCTCTTTGTCAAACACCAACAGTGATCTTCTGTTTTCTCCTTGATAGGCAAATCTCTTATGTCTTCATAAGTCTGTTCTAGATATATAACTTCTGTGACCCACCTAGCGTCATCTCGCAGCGAATCTCTGCAGCTCCTCAATTCTTCCTGGTGCTAGAGGACTTACTTATCCATTTGGCCACCAGATCCTGTTACCATCGCCAGCTATTTTCTCCTTGAGCAAGAGGACTACGTCTACTTCTTTACTCACCATGCTGCGCTAGTATCATCTGTTGTCAACTCTTTGAAGACCAGCTCACCAAGAGAAGATCATTTTTTGTTGTAACATTGGCAATGTTTATATGTTCTCCTTTTGTTTCCTACCCCCCACTCTTTTTCCCTTCCTTGGACCCTCCGTGCTCCTTTGAGCAGGTCTCACTTCTCAGTCGGCAGTTGACTCGATCAGTTAAAGCTCCTCTCGAGCTAGCCTCCTCAAACCAAGAGGCACACACTCTTCTACGCCATGTTGGCAAGGTAGTTGTCATCCAGGGAATCTTCGCTTTCAACATGAAATCAAGATAAGTACCATTTTAAAAGTTTTAACCACATCTTCATGGTTTTAACTTCCACGTGCTTTTAATGATATTTTTATAGACAGTGTGAAATTATTTACTTTGGGGCAAAAATCATTCTTCGTGGGATTTGCCATGTTGAGTTTTGCTTGTATAAGCCAACTTTACTAAAAAAGAGCTTTCTTAAGCTATTCAAATGAGAAATCCTCTCACTACGTGGGATATTACCTAATACCCGCTGTCTATAATTCATTAAGCTAGTTCCTCCGTTGGATTTTCTCAACCCCATTTTTCCACTAAGGTCGTTCTGGAACCTTCGAGATCTTGTACTCTATCTGCGAGTCTTGCCGTCAGGTATTTTTCACTCACTTGTGACAATAATATTTAAAATGAGGAATCTTCCTTACAAATTGTTGCAATAGCTAACTTTCTTCCACCGCTGGAACCACTGGAATGTTTTATGGTACATTTAATTGTAAATCACAACTTTTTCAAGAAATAGACTCTCACCTATATAGTGCAATCAGTTATTTCCATAATTGCAATAACTTTCTTTCTCATAAACTTTAGTGTTTCTATAGTGAACTTTGCATCCATCTTTATAGACTACAGTGATATCCAGTGCTTGTTCCACGTTTCTACCGCGTCGCGCTCGTCCGTTTACATTAAATACGGCCATGAACATTGATCCTATATCCCAATGATCTTTCCTCAACCTTCTACTAACCACCATTATTAATAAAATTGTAACTTTCCTATAAGGTGTCACTCTCGAAGTGCCCTTACAACTTTGCTAGTTTAACATTAATTAAATTCTGCATAATTGCTTGTGTGATACAAGTTTCAAATTCACATTGTTCCTTTCCTATAATCAGGGAAAACAATTCTTTAAACTCTTGAGCGAGTCATGTTCAGGTTTCACGAAATGGAAACTGTCCCATTTGGCTAGTGATTCCTGCTCGAACTTGGGAAGTCTAGAACCTTCCTTTTAACTTTCTTCAGGTTTCACAGTAAGTGACCTGCCCTCTTTTGTATAATTCTCATATAGTAATTCTGTATAAATATAAGAAGTTGTAGGAACTTCTATCTTATTTTTCATGTTTTTATTATTGTTATTTTCGAAGTTTTCACTTTCTCTAGAACATTCTCTCAAGAATTTCTTAAGGTGCACTCTTTGTACTCCAATTCACGTTCAAACTTTAATTACTTCATTGTTTATTTGTTTAAATCTTATAAAGATTTTAGAAACATGTAAGGTTTGAAACCTTGTAAATTGTCAATTGCCTGGAGCAAACGTTTAATGTTGAGAGGTCTGCGACCCCATTTGTTAAAAAGTTCAAATGAACTATGTTTGTCAAAATTATATTACATGCTTGTTAATTTCCTCTAACTTCTTTGAATTGTTAAATAAATTAAATATTTGGTTTTGGATTCATAATTTCGAAAATACAACGGTTAAGCAAGATCCTGTCTTCCCTGACTCTTCCCAAGTGTATGCCATCGTTAATACAGAACAAATCTACTACTATTTGTCTGGCCAGACCATCACCCTTCCCTATAGTACTTTTATACATGCTTGGGAGGAAATACACTAAAGCCTTTCTCTGGCAAACTGCCCAAGTCTTAGCTGCGGTTCCCGTTAGCTTCGACCAAGCTCGCACCTACTTTAGGTATCAGAGAGTTAATTTTTCAGTCGCAACCACCTTTAAGTGTGTTTAAAGTTAAACTTATTAATTTTGTGGGACTCTCCTCCTATCTTTCTATCCTTTTTCTCCAATCCAAAATCTACTTCCTTCTCTTAATCATCTTCCCTTGGTGGGTGGGTTATTCCTCAGCCAATAAACTACCCAGCGTGGTATGTACCCATTAATCTTTTGGATCAAGCATGCAAAGAACATGACCTATCTTATCGCCATAGTCATCCTAGTTTAAGACATGTGGCAGATAAATTGTTATTGAAAAAAGCTAAACAACGTTTCACATCCAGTGATGCCTCAGTGGGTGAAAGGATGGCAGCCCTGATTGTGATGAGTGCTATGAAAGGAAAGTTAATGATGCGTGGACATTAAGGAATTGAGGATTAAGGACTTGGGATGTGTTTGTATTCTATTTTCTTTTGTCAATTCCCTATGGTTATGAAATTAAAAAAAAGGTTTACCAGAACACAATGTTTCATTTTAATTTAAAAAAAATCATGATGTTGATGGGCTGATTTTTCATGTTCACATTTTCACACATTGTCAATTGCCAATTTACAATTTACAGTTTTTAAAAATGTCTGTTTCAAGTTTTGCGTTTTTGATGATATGGATTTTCCATTTTGTTGATGACACTTTTTTAAAATGTCCGTTTTATGTTTTTGAATTTTTATATTTCACACATGGCCATTTCCAGTTTTTAAAATGACTGTTTTACTTTTTTTGAATTTTGGTGTTATCGAATCATGGATTTTCCATTTTGCTGTTTTCACATTTTTCTATTTGGTGTATGTCGAAAGTTGATATTTGTCAATGATGTTGATGCGAGTGCTTGACCATGATGATGCTGCAATGTGTTAATGTGTGTTTTGAGAAACATCGAGGTCTACGACTACTGCAGGTAAGACTGTTTTTTACAAAAATAATGTCTATTCACCGCTATATTTCAAAGAAGAAAAAACCTATCGACAAAACAAAATGAGTATATAAGTGAAAATTTCCCCCTCCCCACCCACCCTACCTCATCGTGTTTGCTCTGGTCATACATACACACCAGCTTTCTCTCTACTCACACGACCATACCTGTCTTTTTGGGAACAAACACAACCACTTTATTCCCAAAAGCACATTCTCGACATGCACACTGATCCCAAAATAACTTTTTTTAGTTTTCCATTTACGATTTACAATACAAAAAAATTAAAGTTACTAAAAATATATTACTTATTTTATGTTTACAAAAACTACAACTTTGTACAGCTTTAAAAGAATCAAACTATATACCATTTTCCAATCCCCAACTCTGTTAAATTAAAAAAAAAAAAAAAAGGTTGCATAGAACTTTTTTAAAGAGCAAAAGGTAAAAGTGGGTTGCCACTATTTGCAAAAAATACTATTTGCAATGACAAAAACCAATATTTACAAAATACTATATCTACAACTTACAAAAAGCCATGTCCCTAAACGAACAAACAGTGAAATCACACCTCCTCCTCCTTGCGGTCATAACCCCAGGGCAGGCTGGTGAGCAGGTCATCAGCCCACACACGTTTGTTATCCATGGAGGCGAGGGTGCGTTTTCTCTGTTCCACAAGATACAAATGATGGTTGCTGGATTGTATCCTGCACTATGTATGGGACATAGCTATGCCAGTGCGTAAAACACCCAAGTAATCGTCTACACGTAGCGATTTTACCACTGCCCTACCTACACCTTTTGCTCTTTTGGCTTCCTTACAGTCTAGTGTGCGATTAGCATACATTTTCGAGGGCAAACCTACGAATTCCGTCATAATGGAATCACCGCATTCATATTTTAAAACACCCATTTCCGTCTTGTTTTTATGGGCAGCTGAAACATGTTGTCAGCACTATACGAAGAGGTGTCGAACCAGTCACTATGCTGCCTCATGACGTCATAGGCGTTGCAGTGGCGAATGTGGTAAATGAATGAGTCCGTATCCATATACAAAAGAGATACGTACTCAAAATGGCGTTTGGCAAACTCATAGTGGAATCGATACATGACCGATTTTGAAAAGTCTAAAATGACTTGGCCCAAGTAAATGGGCTTATCCATGGTCACGCTCGTCCTACTCAATTCATTAGTGGCCAAATCCTCATCGATAATGTTGATCGATTTGAAATTGGGCTTGGCAATGTACCGCCGGGCACCCCACCGCCCCTCCGAGACATGGACCAATTTAATGTCGCGGTATTTGCGGACATTCTCCATGGACTTGCCATAGATGCAGTTGTTCATTAATTTTTAAAAAATAATGAACAACTGCTGTGTTGCCATTTGTCGGTGCTCTGTGTTGAGTTGCATGTATGGCTTGAGCCATGGTTTTTGATCAAAAGAAATACCCCTGTGGATTTTCTTCAACACTAAGCCTTGGGCAAGGCATTGCACCAACATTTGGATACGTAGCACATACCGATTTTTGTTGTAAAGTATGCCCATGAGTTTTTCAATTTTCACTTTACTGTCAGGGGGCAACATTTGCTCAAGACAGAATGGGAAATCGGCATGTTCATCATACAAGAATGAGGGATATTCAATATCCACTTCTAAGACATATCCACGGCCTGTTTCTTGGCTAGCCTTGATCACATCAAATTCTCACACTTGTTTCTCTGTCAGCCAAGCAAACTTCCCATAGGGCAAAGGCTGACTCATGGCGTAACCATACACATTATTCACGTCATAGTACATTTAGTATGATTCTGGTTCGTCTGCTGAATAATCAGGCATGTAGACATTGTTCGCTTTGGCATGGCACTGGTTAAGGGACACAAAGCCACCGCGAATGCCCTTTTCAAAGAATAGAACCATGTCTACATCAGTGAGTAATCCAATTCCACTTGAGTGTATTTTAAAGCGGCATCAAACGAGAGCCCAGGACTCGTATAATAGTAAGCCGGGTCAAGACCATAAATGTGCTGACACAACTCAGGAAATTTTTCAAACACATCAGTGAGCAGCAATACATCGAGTCTTAGGTAATGTCAAACACTCGCCAAACTTGACATGCATGTGCATAGTCTTCATCGAAAACGGTACTGCGTGTTAGTTTTGAGTAAAATTTGTCTTGTGTTGGGAGTTTTGTTCGCTTTAACACGTCCCAGCTGTTGCAGAAATCATACGGGAATATACCTTTCCGAATGCACAATTGAAATTGCTTAGGATCATTAAAATGCATTCTGGTATTTTTTAATTCCTCTTCATTCAAACCATTCACAAGTCTGTGTAGCGAGGATGCCATAAACTTGAAGGAATCCAAAAATCGAATGCTAAAGTTGCTCAACCGCCATGTCAGGGCTGTAAAACGCTCATGGTTTTGGGGCATAATGGTAAACGAGCCCTTTTTGACATGACCCAATTCACGAATCAAAAACTGAATGGGATAATTTGCCGGATTGTGAAAAAAGACACTGATGAAACGAGGAGCTGCAAAGTTCAAATTGCATTCACTATGTGCAGCTCCACGAACCTCTCCCGTAAAGTGCGAGTGATCACGAACGGTGTCTTCAGCACTGATCAGTGGCTTTTCGCAAATACGGCATGTCGTGGCATGCTCATACCGCTGCTGCTGTTCTTGAGATAGGCTCATGTGTACTGGGTGGTCTAGTAATCCCTGTACATCATGAGCCAACTTGACAAGTTCATCAAAAAACCATCTGACACAATCTGGCCCCTCACGGTATTTGTAAACGGATTGTTGGGGGTCATAGACACACACTACATTAAATCCTACGGCAAAGGGTTCATGTTTTTGAATGAGTGTGGTTGAGCTAATGGTGGGATCAGGTTCACATCCCGCCATGGGTGTGGTGAGGGCTTCGAAATCTGCATACACCACATAGGGAACAGTGTCACGCTTATGAATGTCCATAAACTTTAAAACAGCCTTGTCCCCTTGTGGCAATATCAATCTCACCGCTTCCTGAGAAACGCAATCTACCCTATGACGTTCCAAAAGCGTATGGGGTTTAAAATATTGCAGACAACGGTCACAAATATGTTCTTTACATTTATATTTAGACATTTGACTGCTTAGCAATCTACTCAGGCTTTTAAGGAGGCAATAGTGATTCACCTCTCCCACAGATATATATAAATGATGAATGTGGTGTCATTTCGGTTCTTTTGTGGCATAAAGGGGACCCACAATCTCATCACCATCAAGGCCATACACCATGAACGAAAAGTTCTGGTTGTCTTGTTCAAACTTATGGATGGTTCATAGGGAACGATACTCGTGTTAAATTTAAAGTTTGTTTTAATTCATCAAACTTGGCCTTGTACATTCCTGGTCGACAACTGTCACGTTGTGCTGGCTGCAAATATACAGCCACACACCACAGGAAGCAATCATTGTCATGATTCTTTATATTCACCACAGCCTTTTTCGAAGCTATTGCTGGCGGTGTTTTAATATAACTGGACCCAGCATTCTACGGGTTGAAATGACAAATGTTGATTTGTAGATGATGAATTTTGTCTAATGCTAGACCACTCGGTCCTTGTTGCAGTTTATCAAATTTTAATAGAAGGCATTGACCACATGACATTGATACCACTCGTACAGATTATCGGCTATCAAAAGCTCTTGCATTCTACTGCCAATATAAAATGGTTTTTTATGCTCACCGTCCTTGTTTTTATGAATGAAATCGCACACGAGTTGTGTAATGACCTTTAAAGCCGTATGCAACCTTTGCGCTGTACAAACTTGTTCTTAAAAAAATTCAAAACATGATTCCATAAAGTCTTTTGGGATCAAACTCTCTCTAACATTCACTATGCAGCCAGAGCACACACGTGACTTGAAACAGGACTCGAGAGGCTCCCAAGTTAATGTATCAGTAGCAGTGGAAAAAGACATGATTTTTATAAAAAGAACAATCTCACCAGAGTTTTCAGCCGTAGACTGCCTGGTAAGGAATAGCCCCAAACACACACGTTGCGGGTTTTCAGCAGTGGATGTAGTGGACAAGCCTTTTCCAACACACACTTAAAAAAAGAAATAAAATAAACCACCATGAGTGTATCTAATTGAAATAGCACCTTTCATAAACAAAATAAATAAATAAATAAATAAATAAATACAATAAAAATAAAACAGTTTTTTTTATATATAACAAAAAAATCTTACCTTGCTTTGTAAAAAGCCCTGCGTTTGCCTTTCCCTAAGTTCGAGTGGAATGGGGTTTCTGTCTACCAACCCCAGGTATGCCAATTATCTAAAACAAAAAAATTACAATCCATCAATCAAATGGTAAACCAATAATCATTTAATCATTGATTGGTATAAAATAAACTAAACAGTGTTATTCCAACACTTACCTCAAATATATAAAGTATCCAATATAGTAACCAACTGGGGTTGAGCACACGAATGCAATTGAGTCGCCTAGATGCAAAAGTGTCCATGTCCACCATAACTGGTTTTGAGAAAAAGTGGAAAATGTGTTTTTACTGGGTGGATTGGTATAAGCCTACACTGTTTGTCATATAAATAAGTATGCATTAGTACAAATCTGCTTGAGCTATTGACAAAAACCAGGAACGCAATGCTTGAAAGATATAAGCAAAATAAAAATGGACATGGACACTTTTGCATCTCATATTGCCGATGGACACTTTTGCATGCAACTATAATGGACATGGACAGTTTTGAAACAGACTAGGCACTATTTGAAGAAAAGACGTGATGATCATAAATCTAAATTGTTGTATTCAATTTATATTTCTGAAGGTACATGTGAGGAGAGGATATGGAATGAACATAAATCTAAATTTGTGGATTTTTAATGTTCATTTTTTTAAATTATTTCTGAAGGTACATAGTGTAGTGTCTGACAATCTGCAACGTACTTAGTACATCATACCTGGAAAAATGTCTTAATCCTCTCCTGCTAGGCACTCTTCTTCAATTGACGCCCCTGGCCTAGTGGAACCTAATAATTTATTCTACCATGACAGAGAGTTACGCTCCCTCCAGGACTCACCATAGTGTTTCTCGAGGAGTTTTGAAACATATTCCAGTTTCTTTTCATTAACGGGCACAGGAGAGTTTGTTATGCATCTCGGGTTTATCTGTTTATAGTGTTTTCCCCGTTTGCATACACCCATTGGTTCATTGATGTCAGACCTATAATTAGGCTCCCCTTGGACTCTAATAACGTTCTGAGCATTACGGATAATGATGACTCTTTTAATTTCGTTATCTGGAAGGGGAATGATGCTGTGGGTTTTATGACGTTTTGAATGGCTCCTTTCCAGTCAGCTATCTCCCAGTCTCTCCCCAGTTTGTAGAGGGTTCCATACTCTTCCAAGATGCTATGGTACTCTGATGGTTGAACTATCGTTTCTCGTTTCCGCAGTTGCCTTTCGATGAGCCCAAATACTCTATCGGGAGGCATGAATGAATGTCCAGTAATGGGATAAATCACTTCTATTTTGTTGATGCCTGGTGCGAGATTGCACATCCAGTGACACAGCATCGAGACAACTATTGTATTTTTATTTTGCCCATTATTGAACATTATTGACATGTTCCATATTTATTTTGATGAAAACAATGGGTATAACTTTAATCATAAACGCTTAAACACAGACAAGGGCTCAATGTTTACATACACACGACGGCCATCTTGTATTAGTCACCTGACTTCAATCTTCATTGTGATTGGTGGAAAGGGACAAGGCAAGTTTTGCGCCTAACTTACCGAAGGACATGGACAGTTTTGAATCCAACCACACTTTTCGTGAGCTCGTATTCATAGGACACGGACAGTTTTGAGCATAAATAGCATTTCTGGCATGTGTAATAAGCCTAGCTCTACAATCCAGCGTTGCCAACTCATTTTTTTTGAAAAGTGGACATGGACACTTTTGCATCTAGGCGACTCAATTAATTTTTTACACATAAGACACATCCTATGTTAATACAGTAACGTGTAAAACAATAATGACTGACTGTGTGTCATAACATGATCAACACTCTAATACCCCCTGCCTTCCTCTCCTCACCCAGCCCCTCGCCCTGTGTCCCTCTTACCATAGCTGTTAACATCGCTCTTGCTCTGCAATTGGCTATGGCAATGGTAGGGGAGGAGTTATACTCGCTTACTGCATTATTTCTCTGACGTCGTTGCGATATTGTTCGACCTTCAACTCACCTCTACGTCACTGTAATTTCCCATTGGCCTGTTGTCCCGTCCGCTTACATTCCTGAATCGCGATAACATGTTACGTCCTGTCACCCAGCCAGCCAGGCACCAAGCAGACCTCTCGAGCTGATATTCTGTTTTTCTTTCTTGGCTGCCAGTCAGACGTAGAAAAACAAGTTCTGCTGTTAACAACTATAAAAAAAAGCCTTGCTTTTTATTCGTCTCATAGCATTTTGAAATTTGTCTGGTTACTGGTCAGTGTTTACTAACCTGTTTTAAAGATCACCATGAGGGATTTTCGAAATATTCGCCTTCATTCGTTCGTCATAGGAAAATATCGAAAAGCGACCCCTCGTTTTGTCATACATCGCCCCCTCGAAATAGCCATTTCCAGTATTCACCATGCTCAGTCATAGCCTCGTTGGAACACACGCCCAGCTCTACCGGCTCTCTCAGTCTACAAACACGCTTTTATTTAAAAAAAAGTTTTAACATGCATAGTTTTTTGTCCTAGAGAGTTGACATTTATTTTCGTGGTCGAGGGGGTAGGGACCTTTCATTTATGTCAAACAAACTCTTTTCTAAACTTGTTAGTTTCCAAAATAGTACAAATTCAAAATTTAAATGTTTTCAAAAAATCTCAGCAAATAAAAAAAAGTTTTATTATAAAAAATAAAGGTCATAGAGACCATTCATTTCAACTATGGCACAACATTCTATCATGTTTGGTTTTCAAACTATCGCCTACTTTCAAAAAAAATAATTCAAAATTTCTTTTAAAAATATAAAGTGGCCTATAGGAAAGAGGATGTCAGCTCGAGTCCAAAGACACCTCATTTGTTAAAATCCGACAATCCATTCGCCAATTATCGCCAATGTTCGCGAGAAAGTAGGCTATCATTTTCGTTTTCCTCCTACACCCTTGAAACTTGCTACCCACCTAGAGGGCATATCCACCTTTCATTAACGTCAAACAAACATTTTCCTCACATTCACCGTTTCCAAAATAGCACCAATTCATAAAACAAGAATTTACATTTTCTTTTAAATACCACCACACATTCATAACCAAGAGAACGTCATCCCAACGCCAACAATACCTCGTTCGTTAAAATCCGACCAGGCGTTCGGTAGATATCGGCAAAGTTTATATGAATGTAGGGGGAGGAGCAGAACTGTCCGCACCACACTACTGCACAGTTTTAGTCCTACAGGCTTGAAATTTATTTTGCGGGTAGAGGGGGTCAGGGCCATTCGTTTATGTCAAAGAAAAGTTTTTGTAGAATTCCTAGTTTCCAAAATATAAAAATTTCAAAATTGTACGTTTTTCAAAAAAACATAAAAATATCAATGTTTTATTAAAGAAAATAGAGGACATAAAAGCAATTGGTTTGAACCTTGGCACAACGTTCTATCATGTTTGGTTTTCAAACTATCGCCTACTTTCAAAAACAAAAATTTTCAAAAAAATGAAAAATATAATGAGTGGTCCGTAGGAAAGAGAATGTCAGCCCGAGTTCAACGACACCTCATTTGCCAAAATCGAACCATGGGTTCATCAAATATTAATTATTTAACATGAACACCGTCCGAGCAACGCCGAGTGCGTTAGAACCCCTACTGCTAGCATTCTTGGTTATCACCGTGGAAGCCTGGGTTTTGATTTTCGGCTCTGCCAAGAAATTCAATTCTGGTTTGTGAGCTGGAACGGGGTACACTTAACCTCGTGTGACAAAACTGAAAAGAAGTGGGTTTGATTCCTACCTCAGAAATCCAGGAAGTGGGTTTCTATGGTTTCCCCACTTGTACTTCAGATTAATACCGGGATGATTCAAAATTTAAGTGTATACCTGCATCCCCCCTAATCCTCATCTTATTACAAGTACACACACTACTGCAGCCATCACAATAACACAGGTTATCAGTCAAATTCATCAGACACCTAAGTACACAGGACTGAATGATTACGATGTCTAAACCCTTCAAAGCAACAACAAAAACAACGTAACATGAGACTGTACAAGGTAGACTTTCAGAAGATTACACCTTGTTGTGTAGTGGCTAGCATTCAAGGTCGTCAACTTAGAGGCCTGAGTTTGATTTCCGGCTCTGCCAAGATTTTTTTACTTTGGTCCACACTAGGCTTGGTAAGGAAAAACTGAGAAGAGCTCGGTTCAATTCCCAGCTCACCTATCCTGGAAGGGGTTTCCTTGGTTTTCCACTTGTATTTCAGGTGAATAGTGTGACGATTCCTAATTTAAGTGTACGGCTACATCCTTCCCAATTCTCATCTAATTACAAATACACATACTACTGCAAGCATCATAATAACACAGGCTATCACACAATTCCTTTACACCTCGATGTCTAAACTCCTCAAATGAATTGCGTATGTACTTCGAATTGGCAGGTGAAAAGCTAAAGGAAGTAGGAGACTTTTTGCTACTGAGGAAGCAAAATAACTAGTGATGGACGAGGCAAAGAGGATATATTATGAATTGCAGCCAATGGCCATAGCTGGGCATTTTTGATTAAACGTCCGAGGTCTCCCAACAAGTTCAATTTCAAGTAGGCCCAACTTTGCTTTCCAAATGCTACTGTCACTAACTCCTAGTGGCGAACGTTGGAACTTAATAGAGCATTAATAATTAACCAAATATAGCCTATAAATTTTACTACACATTACCAATTGCCGTGGTAGGTTCTTTTACGTGGAAAAATGTATGACATGGGGCCGTAGTTTTTACTCCCCCTCCGAAGGAGGGCATACTAAAGGATTTAACGCTCTTAAAAATCCGACGACTTCAGCCGGGTTTGAACCCGCTGTCTTGAGCACAGGTATTAACTACACCACCGAAGCCGCTACAATGACATAGGTAATCACGCATATTCCAGAATTAGTATGTTCATGAGTTTAAATAGTCACAATATCGGATAAGCCCTAAAGTGTGACCCTGTGGCTATTTGGTTAGCATGGTAGACTTTGACTTTAAGGGATTTAGCTTTCACTCCTAGTGATTTTAATTCGTTGTGGAAATAGGAAACATAATTATGGAATGAAAGGTTGAGGCTAAGAACTGCAGTGTAGTTCAAGGTTCGAATATGCTAAACAGATTGTCTTAGATGTAGCTTAAATTAGCTTGAACAGGGAGTAACTGCCAACCTTGTGATGAAAACTGAGACGTGATAAACTCATTTCTACCTCAGTCATATTATCTCATGGTTTCACCACTTTTATTTAATGCAAATTCATGGATGATTCTTAACTTAAGGTTAAGAATTCCTCCTTCCCAATCCTCACTTCAGTTAAAAAATATGAACACCAATAACTATGCAGGAATCATTTATCTATATATGATTGCTTGTTATAGTTTTTAAACAGAACACTTGTTAAAAATATTTTTGAGGGGATGGGGTGTTGCTACGTTGACCCATTAAACAATAATACCAGCATTACGAAGTTCATCTTCTATTTCAAATAACTCTTCCTCAAAACCAATGTATACAACCAGCCTGTTTATAGGCATGCAAGAGCTGTAGGGGTCTCACTAATATATTAGGATCGTTGCAATAGGTATCATTGTTGAGTGGTTTCTCACGGCGAGCAATGGTTGATGTTTTCAAAAACTGGGGAAGCGGTGATGGTTTTATAGGTGTAAAAACTTCATCGTCATGCTCATCATAATCATCTTCATCATCAACATCATCATCGTCATCATTACCGTCATAATTTTTCCACCTCAGTCAACAGTCTCTTGAATGGTTTGAGTTGCCTTTGATAGTGTTGAAAGCTTTTTCTTAGATGTGCTGGAGTGCTTTAACATAGTTATGTTATTATAATCACCATTACCATTCTTTTCACCTTTCCACACCAACTCTTTGAGGGTGTGTGTTGCCTCTGATGATGTTGAAGGCTTTTCAGATGTGGTTGAGAGCCTCGACATGGGTTTTAAAGGATGTGTTAAAGTTTTCTTATCAAACAACTTGCTATCAGCACGAGTGCGTTGTAGTGTATTAAACTTGAGGTTAATATTCTCTTGAGAAGCAGTATCTTTTTCTCGGACTGGTTTGGGTTTTCTTTACTTTTAGACTAGCATCCTTATTAAGTTTACAATGGTGATTGTTTGAAGAAAGTATGTTGCAGTTTTTTGGCTTAAGCATTCCTCGACACTGTTTTGATCGTTGCTTTGAACCGCGCCAAATAACAACCCCATCCTTATTTGTCCTTTATATGATATATGAGTATCCTTTATACTGTATTCTGTGTGTGTGTACCTATTGTAAAAATTAAATTTATAAAAATATGATATGTGTATTGTTTTTTTGTTTGTTTTCCTTAAATGTTATCTCACCTTCCACTCCTAATGCCTCGTCTTAATGCCTCTTCATTTGTTTCCCTATGTAGTTACAACATGAACTAGCCGTGTGCGTCAAATTGTGAGCAACGACTCCAATAATGAAGAACCAATAGATTCCTGCATAGTTATTGAAGTACACATTTTTCAACTCAAGTGAGGATTGGGAAGGAGGAAGTCATAACCTTAAGTTAAGAATCACCCATGCATTCGCCTTAAATAAAAGTGGTGAAACCATGAAACAATATGACTGAGGTAGAAACGAGTTTATCACGTCTCAGTTTGATTCACAATGTTGGCAGTTCTCTCTTCTCAAGCTAATTTAAGCTACATCTAAGACAATCTGTTTAGCATATTCGAACCTTGAACTACACTGCAGTTCTTAGCCTCAACCATTCATTCCAAAGTTATGTTTCCTATTTCCTTAACGAATTAAAATCCCTAGGAGTGAAAGCTAAATCCATTAAGGTCAAAGTCTACCATGCTAACCAATTAGCCACAGGGTCACACTTTAGGGCTTATCCGATATTGTGACTATTTAAACTCATGTACATACTGTTTCAGGAATATGCGTGATTACCTATGTCATTGTAGCGGCGTCGGTGGTGTAGTTAATAGCTGTCCTCAAGACAGCGGGTTCAAACCCGGCCTAAGTCGTCGGATTTTTAAGAGCGTTAAATCCTTTAGTATGCCTTCCTTCGGAGGGGGAGTAAAGCCTACGGTCCCATGTCATACGTTTGTTCCACGTAAAAGAACCTACCACTGCAATTGGTAGTGTGTAATAAAATTTATAGGCTATATTTGGTTAATTATTAATGCTCTATTAAGTTCCAACGTTCGCCACTAGGAGGTAGTGACAGTAGCATTTGGTAACCAAGGTTGGACCTACTTGAAATTGAACTTGTTGGGAGACCTCGGGAGTTAAATCAAAAATGCCCAGCTATGGCCATTGGCTGCAATTCATAATATATCCTCTTTGCCTCGTCCATCACTAGTTATTTTGCTTCCTTAGTAACAAAAAGTCTCCTACTTCCTTTAGCTCTTCACCTGCCAATTCGAAGTACATATGTATTTCATTTGAGGGATTTAGACATCGTGGTGTATAGGATTTGTGTTATAGCCTGTGTTAATGTGATGACTGCGGTAGTGTGTGTATTTGTAATTTGATGAGATTTGGGAAGGATGCAGGCGTAGACTTAAATTGGGAATCGTCCCGGTATTTACCTGAAGTACAAGTGGGAAACCACGGTAAACCCCTACCATGATAGGTGAGCTGGAATTGAACCTACCTCTTCTCAGTTTTTCCTTACAAAACCTAGTGTGGACCAAAGTAAAATATCTTGGCAGAGCCGGAAATCATACTCAGGCCTCCAAGGTGACGACCTACAATGCTAGCCACTACACAACGAGTTGTACTCATCTGAAAGTCTACCTCGAACAGTCTCATGTTACGATGTTGTTGTTGTTGTTGCTTTGAAGGGCTTAGATATCGTATTCATTTAGTCCTGTGTACCTAGGTGTGTATGTTGATTTTTCTGATAACCTGTGTTATTGTAATGGCTGCAGTAGTTATGTGTATTTGTAAATACAGTAGATAAGGATTGGGAAGGATGCAGGCGTACACTTAAATTAGGAATCATCCCGGTATTCACCCGAAGTACAAGAGGGAAACCACGGAAAACCCCTTCCAGGATAGGTGTGCTGGGAATTGAACCCACCTCTTCTCAATTTCTCCTTACAAATCCTAGTGTAGACCAAAATTAAATTTCTTGGCAGAGCCGGAAATCAAACCAAGGCCTCCACGGTGACGACCAAGAATGATAGCCCCTACACAGCAGGGCGGACTCTACTGCAAGTCTACCTTGTATAGTCTCATGTTACGATGTTGTTGCTTTGAAGGGCTCATACATCGTAATCATTTAGTCCTGTGTACTTAGGTGTGTGTTAAATTTGTCTGATTATCTGTGTTATTGTGATGGCTGCAGTAGTGTGTGTATTTGAATTTAGATGAGGATTGAGGAGGATGCAAGCGTACACTTAAATTATGAATCCTCCCGGTATTCACCTGAAGTAAAGTGGGAAACCATAGAAAACCACTCCCAGGATGTCTGAGGTAGGAATCGAACACACTTCTTTTCAGTTTTGCCACACGAGGCTAAGTGTACCCCGTTCCTGCTCTAAACCAGAATTAAATTTCTTGGCAGAGCCGAAAATCAAAACCCAGGCCTCCTGGGTTATAACCAAGAATGCTAGGCACTACACAAGGGGGTGGACTCTGCTAAAAGTCTACCTTGTACAGTCTCATGTTACGATGTTGTTGTTTTGAAGGTCTTTTATACCATTGTACTAGGGTCTATGTAAAATATAGGTGATAATCTGTGTTATTGAGGTGTCTGTTAGAGTGTGTTTATTAGTCATTCAGGTAAGGATTGGGAAGGAGGCGGCCGTGGCCAAGGGTAAATTCTGTCTTAAAATGCATATAAAAGTCTCTCCAGCAGCCAGGAATAAAGCCTTCAGTCTCAGTGATAACGCGCAATGTAGGCTATCAAATTTCTGCGAACTTGCATCTTTCAAGCTCCCACAGTACGCTGGTAAGAACAAACTCCTTTCAACTCACGTAGTGTTCGCTCCCATGAGAACTGTTTAAACTTGTAACAAAATTCAATCATCAATCACGCGTTATTGCATATATGTGTTTTGAGGTTTTGAAAAAACATCTCAGTCACCAGCCCAGTATATTATCGTGTACATCAGTCGTGTGTATAGTAGTTGGCTATTTTCCCTGTATATTTGGGTGTGTAAAAACTTTGCAACACCTTAGTTGTCAACCACGTTTACTTGGGTGTGTAGAAAACTTTGCAATATCGCTGTCCTTAGCTCTGTGAACTTGTTGTATTTAAGAAAGGGTTAAGGACATCATAAGATAATTTTTGGTAATTTAATTAAATATTAGGTACTGTAATTTACATGTACCATGTTCTTGTGTAAGTAGTCAGCGCTGGTTAACTAACATATCGTTATATTAGATTGGGATATAAGGCTAAAAATATCCTAGGCCTCAGATACCCTAATACCGTCGGGTTAATATAGAAAAAGAGTTGACCAAGAAATACATCTGATTCAGGTAAGTAAAAACAACTAAATTTTTGTCTAAAAAATCTGTGTGTAATAAATATGTTTGAGTATTCAGTCTTTGATTGATTTGATAGAGCTCTCCCTGCGTCTCTGTCCTGAGCTAAGCGAGTCATCTCTACATAGCTACCACACCCTACATCCAAAGCAATCTGTTTAATCTATTCTAACCTTGGTTTACCCGTACAGTTCTTGTCCTCAACCCTTCCATCCATAACTAAGCTTGTTATTCCGGGGTGTATTACTACGTGTCCTACCAACCTATCTCTTTACTTTATTAGCATTTGCCAAAAAAATCCTCCCCCATTCGCCTACATTTGCTACCCCATCTAATCTTCATCATTCTCCTGTAACACAACATTTTAGTCCTCAACACTTTTCACTTAGTTTGTAGTGAGATAAAAAGAAAAACAGTGTTCTCTCATTAGTTCTGTATAGCTAAAACGTAGGGGATATATATGTTATTAGCATCATGTAGTTGGGTGTGTGGAATTTGTCCAATAAGCTGTGTTATTTTGATGGCTGTGTTAGTGTGTGTATTTATAATTACAGTAGGAAGCAGCCGTGGCCTGTCAAAAAGTACCATCCTGGAAGTGGTTTATTTTGTTGTTGATTATTTTAGGGGCTTCGTAACATCATTGTCATATAGTCCAGTGTACTGGGTTGAGTGTGGAATTTGTCTAATAACCTGTGTTATTGTGATGGCTGTATTAATGTGTGTATTGGTAACTAAAGTGGGTATTGGAAAGGAAACAGCCATGGCCTGTCAAAAGGTACCATCCTGGAACTGGTTTATTTTGTTGTCGATTATTTTAGGGGCTTCGTAACATCATTGTCATATAGCCCAGTGTACTTAAGTGTGTGTTAAATTTGTCTGATAATCTGTTTTATTGTGATGGCTGCAATAGTGTGTGTGTATTCGTAATTGAGACTAGGACTTGAAGGGAGGTGGCAGTGGCCTCATGCTGTAAACCATCTTTGGAGTAAAAGTAGAAAACCACGAAATTCCACTTCAAAGATAGCTGAGGTAGGAATAACAACCAGCTCCTGTCAGTTTTATCTCACAAGGCTGAGTGTACCCCTGTTCCAGTCCTGAAACCAAAAACTGATTTTCTTGGCAGAGCCAGGAATCGAACCCGGGCCTCCGCAGTAACAGCCAAGAATGCTAGCCACTACACCAAGAGGTGGACAATATACGGCTGGTCTTGATTGTACATGATCAATCATTAATTACCTAATAATAATAAAAGTAAAATTTATAATAATGTTAATGAAAGAAAATCCACAGCCTGCTTCCAGTCTCCGACCGGGTCAGGAATGGAATGAATGAAGCCCCCATCTAGCGGCGAGGATATAAACAGTGCCGGCTGCCGAGGCCTGACGCATTCCTCTGGGGCAATGATTAAATGAATGACAGATGAAAATGAAATGATAGTTGAGAGTGTTGCTGGAATGAAATTTTGACAGGGAAAACCAGAGTACCCGGAGAAAAACCTGTCTGCCTCCGTTTTGTCCAGCACAGATCTCACATGGAGTGACCGGGATTTGAACCACGGACCCAGCGGTGAGAGGCCGGCGTGCTGCCACCTAAGCCACGGAGAATAATATTAATAATTATCATAAATATTCCATTTAGCAATGTTTCACAGCGAACCTCTCCCTGTGACGTTGTCCACAGTCTCAGGGCGTGGCGGCCTTCTTGCGCATTAGCCCCTGGTCCAGATACGTCTTATTGAACCTACTATCTTCCCATACCTCCAGGCGAATGTAACACATTACATATTGTCAAACAGCTGACAGAGAACAGATCTTCCCCTACCTTCAGGCGAATGTAACACATTACATATTTTCAAACAGCTGACAGAGAACACATCTTCTTCTACCTCCAAGCGATTGTTACCGTTTAACTAGACTCTTTTATTTCGTGCGGCCTTTGCGAGGAGTGCGACATCCAGTAGTATTATAGAGATCAATATGTACCTCCGTGTACTTTGGGTGTGTGTGTAGAATCTGTCTGCAAACTGGAGTAAATTCATATGTCTTTAATAATGAGTTATCTGTAATTCAGGTAAGGACTGCAGATGGTCAAATTCAAGTAGTTCCTACTTTTGCTAACGTCAACGACACTTAGCCATGAAGTAGGGTACTAGTTGCCACCGCAACTGACACCTGGCGTCGAACGTTGGAAATTCCTTGAGCATTAATAAAAACTAAACTAGAAATTTAGATGGACACAATTGTAGTTAGTAAAAGGTGCTTATACTAGCCATCAAACTATAACATGGGTCAGCAAGCTTTACTTCCTCTCTGAAAGAAGCATACTAGTTTTTAAGGATATTGGTGTATACCCAGAGATTTATGACAAACTTGAGTATCATTATGGTCATTTAATTCAGAATAGAGCTTCTGGGTACCCTAAAGAATGTCACTAGCTTTTCAAGTTAATGAAGCAGACACTAAGCGAATATCACTCAGATTAGAGCTCCTACGTACCAACACAGACTGTGGTCGGAAGGTTACTCTTAGATGTATTGGCAAACCTGAAGTTTCTTTAAGCTATCATTCTTCAGTTTAGAGCTCCTAGATATCTACCAAACTGTGAGATGGTGGATCATCATTGAGGTATGTTAAGCTACTATCAGCTAGTTTAGAGCACCTGAGTAACCACCCAACCTGAGAGCAAATGGTTCCTCTTGGGGCGATATTAAGCTTATATCAGTCAGCTTAGAGCACGTAGTTACCCACGCAGACGGTGACTAAATGGAGTATCTTTGAGATAATATCATTAAGATTAGCGCTCCAAGCAACTCAAGTGGTTAGCAGATTGTACTTCTTACACTAGACTGTCTTTAAGCTAATATCATTCAGTTACGATGTCCTATAATCCGTCACGAACCGAAAGGCAGAGAGCTCTTGACTTAAAGGAAGCAATCGAGATACACTTAGCTAAAAGAAACAACCCCTATAATTTAAACGAACACTCTTTCATGGAGAGTTCACCCCTCTTTACTTTACTAGAAAGCACACCCCGTCAGAAACAAGACACAGCATAACGATGTAGCCAAGCTAGATAAGGGATTAATAAGGGAAACATGTTATTGGATCAGGATGTGCGATGAATCTTTTTATTCAATAAACCTAGGCCGGTACGAAAGGCGGTATTAAAGGTGCCGGAAATTTCTCATTAGTCCTTTTGCACTTAAAGAGGGCTTTTAGCTTATGTGTGAAATGTCTGAAACAAGGCCTTTAATAGTTGAAGATTGTCCTGAATACAGAGGCATACACCACATTAGAAAGACGAGATTTGGCAACTTACTACATACACATTTCCACGAGGAACAAATAGCACTTAGGAATGCGAGAGGGGGAATTGCTCAACGAGATACGGGACCCTCACACACAGGAATTTCCCGTCATTCGAGTGCAAACAGTGACCAAGTGAACTGCTCCCTACAGGACCACGCAAAACTCAGCCAGATATGTAGCCGATACAATACAATCTAAATTGACCATTTACAAGAATCAAATAATGATTTCAAACAATCAAATTCCGGAGTTCAATCACCACTTCCAGTATCTCAATTAAATATCACATAGACTACTACTAACAAATATTGACGAGTTGCATTATCTCAACTAATACTGCAACTAAATAAGTGTATATATTGTAATATTATCACCAATACTTTCAGACATAGATTTTATAGCCTGTGTAATGGATCTCATGATCGAAAAGCATAAAACATTAATTTACTATGGAACAACAAGTGTGCCTACGAATTAACTTGTTAAATAAAGTCACTCCACATACACTTCACGAATGTGGCATTGGTCCACTATGAATCATCAAATCAAATCCATATTTTTTTCGAATGCGTTTTGCTCCGATTGTCCCACAGGGATGAGGACCAACTTGTGTGTCTTCAAATAACTCTTGAGAGTAAACATCCCTCGCAAGTAGTAAATTAATTCGGCATTAGACCACTTATCATTCATTCATTAATTCGTTTATTTGCAATTGGGGGTGTGTCCCCCGGTGGCAAATTAGATATACATAACAAATAAATAATTGTATATAACAATTCACTTACAATTAAACTGGAGTATTTACACAAATAGTCAGTCATTTCTTAAACACACCTATATGTTTGGGAAAAGGCTCTAAGACTGCGGCAGGTAGAGAGTTCAAATTATCAATGGCACGGTTTACGAAAGAATATTTACCATAATTTGTTCGCTGTGGTCGGCCCTTAACTTTGAAAGGATGATCGCTCCTACCCATGTAACTAGGCTTTTCCATACGTTTGCTAAGCTCACCCCATGCTGGTTGATTTGTATACGTGTTGTTCATAGCGCAGTCTAGATTTCATCATCATAGCCTCAAGTGATTCCCACCCAAGTTTCCTTAACATACGGCTCACACTGCTCCTGGAATTAGAGTCACAGAGCACAAATCTAGCGGCCTTACTTTGTACCATTTGCAACTCATTTATGAGCCCTACTTGATATGGATCCCAAACCGCCGAGGCGTATTCCAGAATAGGTCTTACAAGTGACAAATATCCTAATTCTTTATCAGAGGTACTACATCCTTTTAATACCCTCATTACAAAGTGCAGGGATTTGTAAGCTTCAGAAACTACACATCCTATATGACTACTCCATTTCATATCATTTCTTACGTGAACGCCCAAATATTTGCAAGAATCTTCTTCTACAAGTATATCCTAATAATGTTATATTGAAAATCATGCCTTCGCACTTTCCCTATTTTTATTATACTACATTTTCTTGTGTTTATTTTCATTTTATTTTCAATCGCCCACTTATAGACCAGGTTCAGGTCATCTTGAAGCACTGCATTGCCTTGTGAGTCATGTACCTTTCGATATATTACACAATCATCCGCAAACAATCGACAGTCACTGCGAATCCCATTTTGTAAGTCAGTTATAAACGCCAAAAATAACAAAGTTCCGATTACGCTGCCCTTAGGGATACCCGATGTTACGGTAATTTCATCCGAGAATCGGCCTTCAACTTTAACTTTCTGGGAACGACCCGTCAAAAATTCTTGGATCCATAAAATTACTCTTCTATCAATCTTCGTCGAAGCTAATTTATGGAGTAGCATGCCATGCGGCACGACATCAAATGCCTTCGCACAATCTATAACTACGGTGTCGACTGAAACTCCATCGTCTAACGATTCGCTAATATCTTAAAAAAGTGATAGCATCTGACTCTCACATGAGTAATCTTTCCGAAATCCATGTTGCCTATCATTAAACCTTGATAATGTTTCCCACTGTTCCCTCAAGTAGTCGCAAATGAGATGCCCCAACTGTTTACAAACGATGGACGTAAGACTAACCGGCCTGTAGTTGCCCAATTCAAGTCTGCTCCCTCCCTTAAATATTGGGACTACCGTAGCTCTTTTCCAGTCATCCGAGATTTGCGCATTGTTTATGGACACATTAAACATCACCTCTAAGTATCGTGCCACGGCCCTACCTCCTAGTTTAAGTACTTCACTAACAATATTATCAGGACCCTTCGATATATTGTAACGTAATTTTTGTATTAGCTTTACAATTGCTAACTGGTTTATTTGGAAAAGTGGAGCCCCTGATTCACCGTTAAGGTCCAACACACACACAGCTATTGGATTTATTGAACACACTACCATAAAATACATTTAATTCATTAGCAATGGCCTGCTTCTCAGTAATTAATTTACCGTCACCGGACATTATCATCGACAAATTATTTCAATTTCCCTTTTTCTCCTAACATAACTGTATTTTTTTTCCACCCATCGCCTCCCGAACCAAGTAAACTTTGCATATAATTGTCATGAGCAGCCCTCTTTTTTAAGACGAGCTCTCTTGATAAGGACTTAAATTTCAACATATACTTGTCACTATCATGTCTTTTATTGTATAATTTCCTAATTTTCCGTTTAAGACTCCTGATTTCCCGTGTGTAATACTCAGGATCTGGGTTTTGTTATAGTAATTTAAATGGAACAAATTTATCAATAGCGCAATTTAAAATTTTCAAAAAGTTAGTCCACAGGATATTAATGTGATTTCCTTCCGATGCCCATCCTACAAATAGCTCATTCAAATACCCTTGAAATTTGCCCTGATCCACCCTGTGATACTGGAATATGATCTTATTTGCTACATCAGAGTCTTATTTTGTAATGTCACCGTATCTAATATTTAATTCAACCCAAGAATGGTCACTAATTCCTGGTACTTTCAGACAGTTAATATACAGCTCTACAGGCCTTACGAGATAAACATCTAAGTTATTATTGCCTCCAGTTGGGAAGTCAACTACTAGGGAAAATCCCCCCTCCCTTAAGAATTTGTTTGCAGCGCTCTGAGCTTGACCACAGCTAGTTGACTCACCAGACCAGTCTACATTGGGGAGGTTTAAATCTCCGGCAATTATTATGCTTTTTTTCACAGCATTACCCGTACAGTGTGTCGAGAAGCGAAAAGTTATCTTTCGGTGCTCTATACGCCCCTATCACCTGAAGAGGGAATTTATTCCCTTTTTCCGAAATTTGTACACATAACATTTCATGATCCGTATCAGCCCACTTTAAGAAACTAGCTATATTTTTGCACACACAAATAAATAGCCCACCACCTCGCTTCCCCTGATCCCTTCTGTACATTTCGTAGGTCCCTTGAATTATTTCATTACTATTTATATCCTCATATAACCAAGATTCAGTAGCAATGACAATGTTCTGTGAATACGTTTCTACAAGATTTCAAAATTCAATTAATATATTTCCTTAACTCTACAATTAACCTGCAGTAATCTTAGAGTCTATGGATCATCAGGTGTCTCATCCAACTCATTTTGAGGGTAATTTACCGCAGGAATGTGGCATTAGACTACTAAAGATCATGAGGTAAGTACACTTATAAGTAAATTTTTCTCGCATGTACTAGATGGGCGTTGCATTATACCACTATGGTTCATTTAGTGTGTCTTCTGGATACCTTTCCAAGTAAATTTTGATCTACATGTACCACAGGATTCTTGCTCGAGACCCTTAAAGAACAACATGTGTGCCTTCAAATTTATCTTCCTAGTAAAGTACATGTACTTCACGAATATGGCTTTAGGCAACTTTCCTTTTCAATTTCCCTTTCTCAGTCATGTTCTCGCTACACTTACCACAGGAATCTAGCTTTATACTCTGTGTTTTCATGGGAACCACTTTGTATTACGGAAATGTCGCTAGAGACCACTATGAATCACCATGTGTCTCTTTAAGTTCCCTTTTAACGTAAACTTTGATCCGCATGTATTACAGGAATAATGCTTTAAACCACTATGGATCATCACATGTTTCTTCAAGTAGCCTTTCTGAATAAATTTTGCTTCGCATGTACTGCAGGAATGAGGCTTGTCACTATGAATCATCATGTGTCTCTTCAACCTGCGTTTCTCCGTAAACTTTGCTCCGCATATTCCACAGGAAAAGGGTCTTAAACCACTATGGATCATCATGTCATTTTTCAGGTCACATTTCCTATTGAAGTTTGTTCCGCATATCTGACAGGAGTAAGGCTTTACAACACTATGAATCACCATGTGTTTCTCTAAGCTCTCTTTCTCCGTGAAGTTTGCTCCGCATGTATTACAGCAATAAGGCTTTAAACCACTATGGATCATCATGTGATTCTTAAGGTCGGCATTCCTATTGAAATTGGCTCCGCATATATAACAGAAATGAGGCTTTATACCACTATGCGTCAACATGTGTTTCTTCAAGTCACCTTCCCGTGCAAAGTTTGCTCCACATGTACAACAAGTATATGGCATGAGGCCTCTATGAATTGATGTGTGTGACTTTAAACTGCCTTTCACAGCGAAGTTTGCTCCGCAGGTTATGCATATGTAAGGCATCTTTATTTTGTTACCATTTTGAATGAGTGAGGCTACGAATTTATCTCTTGTTAAAGTCTTCTCTGAGTTGTGGTCGTTCCTGTGAAGAATTTCTAATGTTAGAACGAGTAAAATACCCACTACCAGTATAATATGAAAAATTACATAAAACCATTACGGATAAGTAAATAATAATCTTCTGTATTCGTAGACCTAGATATAAGAGCTGAGATGTAATGCGTATGATGATGATTAGAAGTAGTCATCCAGGGAATTTTTTAGCATCATGTAATTTGATTCAGTGAATAACACCGTTTATAATTTCGGTACAATCAAGTTGACCAACTCAAAAGTATTTTATTTCGCTATGTTAGATGATCAAGGGAAACGGAATAATAACTATGCGGTCAAGAGATCCAACTAGTGAAAACGTAAGTGGTTTATTTTGACCAATTTGATATAATTGCAGGTTTTCCATAAATATTAGGAACTGAGTTTGTATCTACTCTTAAATGGCGTGGTGTTCGTGCAGTCGATATATATTATACAAACAATACTGTCTTATACTGTATGTCGTAGTTTTGGGATTTACAGTTCTTACGGATGAACTTTTTTAATACTTTTATAGCAAGAAACAAGCGCTTGTGCCAGTCAACACGATCTTCCAACGTCTCGATTAAGAAGATAAATAAAATATGGAGCTGCTCTATATGATCTACCAGAGGTGAGGACCAGGAGGGATCCTATCCACGGGGTATTTGAATAGGCAACCCGCAATCCAGGGACAAGGGCGTGCGCACTCCCGAATGAGTAACAGCGAGAAAGTCGTGCAAGGGCTCAAACGAAAGGGCTCATTCCCCTCTAGCTAAAGGACAAATCTATTCCACCTTAAAATAAAAAATATCCACATCCCCGGGGAAATAAGTAAAATTTTAAAGAACATGCGCACTTGTGGCACCTCCAAACTTTATGGAAGATGCCTAAATACCTCCTCCTCTACCTCCTACCGCCATCCCACCACCACCCTCAAAATTCCCTAAAGTTCCCAATAGCGTTTTCCAAATTTATTTTCATTTTACACAAAAGTCCAGCACTCCTTCCACTTACTTGCGTTAGGCTCAGCTCTGACGACCAACTTTGGTCAGTTGCTGTTTTCTTCCACCTTATTTATCGATTTATTTTGTTATTTCATATTTATGATTTTATAATTATTTATTGATTATCGATTTACCGATTATCGATGAACTACAAGGCCATCGAGCCGAGATTTTCAAAGAAAAGTCGATAACACCCGAACGATAATCGGAGAAAGTCGTGTCAGGGCTCAAACGAAAGGTCTAGATTCCCTCTATCCATAGCTCTCATCGTTTTCAAATTTAATTGTCTCTTGAATGATGGACGTCTCCACGGGTAGGTGACGTTCGGAGCGTCACAAAGTCATGTAACAAGAAAACTAGGTGCCCATGACAGGATAGCCCGAGCGGTCGATATAACTATGATTCGATTCGGCCAACTATGGACCACGTTACTTCAACCGCTTCCGTCCCTGAGCTTCAGTTCAATCCCAGTATTTCCGCATGAATTTACTGTGAGCCTCCTTTCTTTCATCAGTCCACTCCTTCCCTGATTTCAGCTTTGGTCTTTTCTGAGAATCGCTGGTGCGCTCCGGGTTTTCTCTGGGAAGGAGCACGTTCCTGGATGTCATCAAACGTGATCCCTACTTCTAAAAGATTTCTTTCAATCTCGGTGAATCAAATTCCCTTCGTTTTCTTCTTTACAAAATAGGGAAATTGGTCAGTCTCGGAGAGTTCATGCGTGTGATGTGGCCATTGAAAATAATCCTCCTTTTCCTTATGATGTCTGTTGACCTTTCCACACTTAGGTAGGGTTCGTTGTTTTGCCGCCTTCTGAACTCTCCATTTTCCCTACTTGGTCCCAATTACTTGCCTAGGATTTTTCTTTCTTTAGCCTCTACCATTTCAATCAAACCTTTCCTGTACAATGCAAGGCCTTCTCCTGCTTACAGGATTTCTGGACGAATAACAGGTCAATAATGTCTAAGCTTGGCATTGAGTGACACTGATCGTTTATTATAAACATTCCTAGTTAGTTGAATGCCACTTCCACCTTCTTGATCCTTGATGTGGACGCTTCTTTCTCAGAATTGTTTGGTGTTATCCACTCACGTAAGTACTTAATCTTCTCTGTACGCTTGATTATTCCCTGCTCTAATATTAACTCCCTGGAGGCTGGCTTGATATTAGTTATAAACTCCGTTTTCCCAAAGGAGATCTGGAGGCCTACTTCTGCTGCTTGCGTTTTGAGTTAGTTGGTTTGTTTTGTAGTGGTTTCTTGGGAATTACAGAAGATCGCAAGATCATCTGCGAAAGCTAAGCAGGCAATTGTGAGATGCATTTCCTTCTAGCCTATTCTATGTCTATTCCCAACCCCTCCAATACGTACCTCTTTGCGCCATTCTCGGATGACCTTTTCTAGTGCGCAGTAGAAAATTAGAGCTGATAGTCCATCTACTTGCCTAACACCTGTCTTGATTTCAAAGGCGTCTGAAATCTCTCCCCTGAATATCACTCTGGAGTAGTGTTGGTTAAGGTCTGTTGAATGATCGTCCTCGCTTTGTTATCGAAGCCCATTTCCTTTAGAATTTGGAGGAGTGTATTTCGATCAATGAATCGTAGACCTTCTTGAAGTCGACGCAAGTCACCACAAACATCCTGTTCCTAATCACCTGATATCAAAGAATAGATTTAAGGTTCATTATTTTTTCGGCAAATGAGCGTCCTTTTCTAAAGCTTCCTTGATATTCTCCCACTTGTGAATCGAGTTGCTTTTCGGCTCGGGTCTGAAATGCTTTTGAGGGAACTTTGCATGATATCGAGAGGAGCGAGACGCCACGGTAATTGTTTTCAACAGCTTTATCACCTTTCTTGTGAAGGGGATAAATTAGGGCTCATGTCCAGTCAGCTGGGAATTTCTCGGTTTCCCACATCTCTTGACTGATCTCTGTTAGTATGTCAATTGCCTTGTCACCTGTGAATTTATTATTAAAATGGATTTAATATTAAATGTTATTTATTTAGTTTTACTATTTATAATTTATTTTATATTCACTATCAATTACTAAAATTATTATTATCCAAAGTCATGACGGCTATGCGGGTAGCGGCATGTGTGGCTCGCTCTAGGTAACGTCATCGTTTCAACAAGAGTATACCTGTCGAGAATTAACAAGCCAGGCTACTGAATGTGGTGGGTTTCATGTTACCGTTTCAAACAAGACCAAACCTGTTGCGTGACGTCAGAGGGTGTTGGTCATCAATGTAACTTGGACAAATGAAATATTTATTATTGTGTAATTTGTATTTCTTGATTTATTATTTATTTAATATTTATTTATTTTTATTATTATTTATTGATTATTGATTGTTATATTTATAGAATGAAATTAATTATTTTTGTTTATTTTATTATTACTATTCTTTAATATTTATTTATATATTACTTATTTTTATTAATTTAGAATTTAATATATTTTGATTATTATAATTATTTAATTATTTTATTTATTTGTTTATGGGTGTTACGACAATTAGGCAGGATAGCCGAACGGTCGTTCCCAGGTTTTGCAACGCCCGTCAAGATGGCAGCGTGCTCTCACGACCCATCCAAGATGACGGTCCCTCCTACAATATACTGCTGACCCTTTTTTCACACACTATTTCCCAAACCCCACCTCCACCACCTCCAGTATTCCCTTAAATTCCGTACAGATTTTACCAAAATTTCCCAGATTTTCCTCAAAGACCAGCATTTCTTACACTTGTTTATGCCATGCCCCTCTCTGTCAACCTCCCTTGCTCATCTCTTATTCTGTTCCAATCCAGATGCCAATCGAGAGTCGTGTAACTTACCAAAATAAAATAAAATCATCATACTTCCTAACATCACCAAAATTCTGTAGAACTCGTCCAAGTAACCAATTCCATCAAAATTCTTTAGATTCCCCAAAATCTCCTAAAATATTTAAAAAAAATCTCAAATCCCCCACAATTCCCAGATTTACTCCAAATTCACCAGATTCCCAAAACATCATTACAAATATAACAAGATCCCCAGAAATCTTTCCAGATATACTATGATTCCCTTCATTCATCAGATTACCAAAAATCCACACAATAATCATCAAATCCTACAATTTCAGAGCACACCAGACTTCCTCGTAAGAAACGGGTTATACTATACGTTTAATTACAAAAATAAATAAAAATAGTAAAATTAATCTATCAATCGGCCATGTTACATCAACCGCTCGGGTTATCCTGACGGGGCAGATAGGTATCTTGTAACATGACTGCGGAAAGCGCTACGAACATCACCTACAATTGTCAAGGTCCATTAATAAAAAAATATTAAAAATATATAGAGGGGATGGAGACCTTTCGTTCAAGCATTCACGCACCTTTCTCCAACTAAGCGTTTGGGTGATATCCACTATTTTCTGAAATCTCAGGTCGTTGACTTTGAAGTTGTTCAATAATCAATAAATCGATAATCAATAAATAAAAATAATAAATAAATATTAAATAATAAATAAATCGATGCACAAGTTGGGAAAGTACAGAAGCTGACCAAGGGATGTCAACATGGATGAGCCCGGCTAAAGTAAGTGGGAGCAATTGTGGAATTTTGTGTTAAATCTAATTAAATTTGGGAAAATCTGTTTGAAATTTTAGGGAATTCAGGGGGAGGGGACGGTGGGAGATGGGGGTAGGAAGTAGCATCTACCATAACGATTGAAAACCCCACCATCTTAGAGGAGCCAAGGTGCGCATGCGCGCTAATTATCCTTAATTGAGCCGAGAGCTCGGGTAGTGTTTATCTTAAGGGAAAATAGACTTGACCCATAGTTAGAGGGGATGGAGCCCTTTCGTTCGATCCCTCACACGACTACCTCCGATTACTCACACGGGAGTTCACACGACCTTGCCCCCGGATGTATCACGGGTTGCCTATTCAGTTACTCGTGGGATGGGACCCCTCTACTTGCGAGCATGGGCAACGTAACAAGTAGTCCAGTCTAATTAGACATGAAAAAGGGGCCCGACCTTGCAAAAGGTCATGTAGTTCCAATGCTTTTATATGATGCTTGGACCTCTGCCAATAGTAAGAAAACAAATTTGCGAATTAGAAAGTCCTGTGCTAGCTGTGTAATAGACAAAAACAGCCAGATATTTGCACTTTCTTAAGTTATTGCTCAATATCGTCTAAATTTTGCGTCTGAGAGGAAACATCGTGAATAAGTGTTTACAATTATTATATATTACACTGTCTACGATTTCAGTCCCAAACGAGCTCTGAAAGTTTAGTAGTTCCCAAGATACACTTATTCAAATATTGGATATTTTTTTCAAAAAAGTAAACATTGTTGGTTTTAGTCTCCTAATTGGACAAATATTGTCAAAAATTCTCACCCTATAAGAAATGTCATTGATGATAAACTTGAAGTTTATTTGTTTACCTTTAATTTAAGCTTTGACGAGTGCCTGTAGGCCTAGTGCTTCTCCCAAAAGAGGCATGTAACAGAAAGCCTTGAAGAATTGAAATTGGGTGAAATCAATTAAAACAAGTTTTGAGCGTATCAGACTTCGCGTACAGGGCCTGTACTGATTAAATTGGAGTTAATATTATGATAGGTATACGTAGCAATGGTTTCATAATTATGGGAATTATTTCGTCCAGTGCCTTGGGGACAATTTGAGACAATTTGAGACTTGTTCTCACACTAAACTGTCGCCTACAGTGACAGTGTAAACTCTCCAAGATTGATCGCCACTTATGTGGAAAATGCAACGCATCAATGAGGTTTTCATCAAGAGGAAAAATTATTAATTATTTACTGAAATGATGTGTTATATACCGGTATGTATAATATTACTTATAAAGGCTTATAGTTATTTACGATTATTTGCTGTGTTATTTTGGTTTGAATATTTTTGTATTATTATAGCGTCGATTTGCTTCAACTCTGCTAGTACTGGCTGGCATTATGGATGAGGTAAAACTGATTGAAGAGGAAAGAACTGCAACTGAAATGAAGCTACGTGAAAGTGAGCGGTCTTTCATCACGTTTGTTAAGGAAAACGAGACTATCCCAACCTTTAGAGCCAAATTCAAAACTGGATTGGATAAGCTGTGGGTCCAATATTTTGGCATGTGTACTGACATAAAATTATCCATTCAGGCAGGGCGTACTGGTGATTGGAATCTTCACCGGTATGCTGTCCACAAAATGCTATCTTTTTTCATTCTACGCTAAAAGTGCCCACCTATAACTGCATGATATGATGGCTCTAGAAGATCGAATGGATCATACTAAGTTTAAGATGTTTAAAGAAAGAGATTTTACTATCCGCCGATCTGAAAAGTTTTGGTCTGGCCTGTGGTCAGAAACAACTGAGCAAAGAATGATGCAGTCTATGAAAAGCTATGGTGGATTGACACAGGTGCGTGGAATCTCCAGCAGTGTGCTAGTCCGGTGGACCGTAGGAATGGTGTTCATGGTAAAAGTATGCGAGGAACTGGAACTTTTATGCCACATCACCTATCCTACTGGTGAACATCATGTTGATATGATGCAGGAAAACTAAAAAGACCGGTTTGTTCTCCACCCTCTATTTCCTATCACTGATAAATTGGTATCCATCAGTAGTGGAATAGTTGGTGGCCCTAACATAAATTGCCACTTGGCCCAACAACCGGGAACTGAAAGTGTTAAGAAAATCATTGGGAATACCTTTAATTAATAACCTTTAAACGTAACATTAAAATAGCAACATTGTCATCCATCACCACCTCTGTCAATGTGGGGAACAAGAGAGAAGTTGTCAATCCACTTACTGTTTTCCAAACGGTGTGCATAACCAACAATTCGGACGAAGTACTGAAAGAACATTTTGAACATGAATTATCCCCTTTCCCAATGTCTTTGTATAATGAACAGGGGATGCGAAAGGGGAGCAAGTCCAGTCTCTTCTCTGCTTTCACTCCACTATCCTGCCACACACACCAGCTGACTCCAATACTTTACGTTGTTTTGGATGAGAGTTATCTTTTACACAAGGTTGTCTGGCAGCGCAAAACGTCTGTGACAGCCATTGTTTCAGGTTATATCAGCTACATTAAAAACAACTTTGGTAGCAATGTCTCGGTTGTGTTTGACGGTTATCCTGAAGAAGTAGCTAACTAAAACACAAAAAAGTGCTGAACGACTCCAACGCTGTGCAATGATAATCATTTTTGAAGAATCCACCTGATGTATTCTTTGGAATACACGGCCAGTCAGAGTTAGCCTTTGCTGCTCTTTGATCTATTTGTTTCATTTAATTTCTTTTTCCCTGTTCGCAGACACCAACACTGATTCCTTACGTTATATTTTTTCCGTATCCTTGCTTATGTTTTTATAAGTCAGTTCTAGATATATATCTTCCATGGACAACCTAGCGTCATCTGGCAGCTAACCTCTGAAGTTCCTCAATATCTCCATGCTTAAGAGGACTTCCTTACCAATCATACCACCAGGCTTCGTCGTTGTCGCCAGAAAACATCTCCTTAAAGACACTGCTCTGAGAAGAATTCTATGTTCTTTATAAGAATTTTATTTTTCTTATGTTGTATACAATGAGGTACAGTACATTCTATTGTCTATTACCCCTACCCTTTTCCGCCTCCATGGTCCCTTTGTGCTTCGTTGAGCCGCTTTCACTTTTGCGTCAAACGTCAAACCTACAGTTGGAGCTCTCTCACGAGCTTGTCTCCTGTGCTCGAGAGACATTTTAAATCAGACGCCATGTCTGCATTTTAGATCAACGGTTACAAGGAACCATCGCCTACTCTACAAACATGAGCTAAGTACAAAACTTCAATGTTCTTCAATGCATTTTAATTGTTTTTAGAAAGGGCAAAGTGCTTTTAATACAATTTTATAGACAGTGTGAAGAATTGTAAACTATTGTGCAATAACCGTCTTCAAAATATTTTCTTCTTGTCATGCTTTAACTATCTAAGCTGGCTTTATAAAGTGAAACCCAGTACTTCTTGTACTAAATGATTGGGATTACCTTCCCACTACGAGGGATTTAATTCATAGTACCCACTGTCTATAAAAACTTGGCTTTTTCCTCCGTGGGACCTCTCTTGCCCATTTAACTGTCATCATGGTTCTGGAACATTCCACATGAACCAATATTTCTACAAGTAAAGCAATCTAGTATTTTCCACTCAAATATGGGAATGCTTTTGCTCACTGTGGAATTAACGTCGCATTTACTGCTGTTTAAAACCTAATTTGCTTTCCACCGTGGGAACTGTACCTCATCATTCAACCGCAATCTATAAACTTTACAACGCAATAAACTGGTTCAAGCTAAAATTCAACAAGAGATATCCATAACTACAATAACTTTCCACTTTACAAACTTTCTGTGCTGCGATAGTGAATTTTTCAAATCCATCAATTGACTATAGTGCAAAACAGTGCCCGTTCAACTACCAACCACGTCGCGTTCGAATGAGAGCAATAAAATTGGCCAGAACATTATATTCCCATTCTCCTTTTCCAAACACTCTCTACTAACAATATTCAAATTAACTTGTGTATTTGGTTATTTTTCTATGAAGCCTCGCCCTAAGTTTGACGCCCTCCCATTTTTCTCCATGTAAAATTTATTCACTCTGCGAAAATACAAGAAGTTGTAGAAACTTCTTTTTAGCCTATTTTCAATTTTGTAAAAATAGGAATATGAGATCACCTTTTGTCCGTGCGTGTGTGTGTGTGTGTGATTCGTGTGTGTGCCCCCCCCCCCCTAATAAAATCTAAACGGCTGGAGCGATTTCAATGAATCTCGGTAAGTTCATAGCACTATTCCCGGCAACCCCGACCGTGCCCTTCAAATGTTGTTACGACTCACAAATCCAACATGGCGGCTGTGCGAAATATTTCACCAGCATTCAATGTCTCCGAAACTATTACCGATATTACCCTGACATTTTGAATGGTGATAAAATGAACTACTATAAGTTCACTTATGTGACCTTTGAAAACCTGGTAACTTCAAAACCAACATGGCGGCCATGCGAAGTTGCGACTTTTAAATAGACGTTTCTCGAGATTTAACCAACCAAACGCAATGAAACTTGGTACAGTATATATTTATATACATTGTAATGCACCGACATCTAACTTCGTCCAATTGTTTACATAACCTCAAAATGGTGGCTGTGCGAAATATTTCACAGGCATTCAATATCTCCAAAACCATTACCGATATTACCCTGACATTTTGTATGTTGATAAAATGAACTACTATAAGTTCACTTATGTGACCTTTGAAAACCTGGTAACTTCAAAACCAACATGGCGGCCAAGCGAAGTTGAGACTTTTAAATAGACGTTTCTCGCGATTCAACCAACCAAACGCAATGAAACTTGGTACAGCATATGTTTATATACATTGTAATGCACCGACATCTAACTTCGTTCAATTATTTACATAACCACAAGATGGCGGATGTGCGAATTATTTCACTGGCATTCTATATCTCTGTAACTATTAGCGGTATCTCCCTGAAATTTTGTACGGAAATAGAGGGCACTACTGGAAGTCCATCTATAAGACTTTCAAAAACCAGTTAACTACAAAACGAACATGGCGGCTAAGTAAATTTGAAAATTTTAAATAGACCTTTCTCGCGATTTAATGTTCCAAACGCACTGAAATCTGGTACAGGAAATATCTATACACATTGCAATGCACTGGTATCTAACTAGGTTCAATTGTTTACATAAACTCAAGATGGCGGCTGTGCGAATTTTAAAATTAAGTTTTTATTTCTTGTGATATAGTCATGCGATCGAAGTGAAAGTTTGAATAATGAACCTATGCAATAATTTTCCTTTAATGGTACATGCCTCTATGGCCGATACATTTAACAATCCAACATGGCGACCATCGGATATATTTAGACGGCTCTGAATATCTACGAATTTATTATAGCAATCAAACTGAATTTTTTAATGTTCATAGGGGCTATGAACTTAAGTTCACCTATATGACTTTAAATAACCTGGTGATCACAAATCCAACATGGCGGCGACGCGAAGTATACATGTTCACATGGACGTTTCTCACAATTTAACCATCCGAGTGCAGTGAAACTTGGTACAGTAAATCCTTATACGTATGGTAATCCACTGGCATCTAATTTATTTCAATTGTTTCCATAAAATCAAGATGGCAGCTGTGCGAAATTTTAAAATCTTTGTTACTTCTTGTGTCTTAATTATGCGATTAAAGTTTGAATACTACACGTACACAATAATCTGCATGTAACAGTACATAACTCTAGGACCGACATATATAAAATCCAACATGGCGACCATCCGAAATATTTAGTCGGTTCTCAATATCCACGGATCTATTACAGCAATCAAACTGAAATTCTGCGTGTTGATAGTGGCAATTTACATAAGTAGGATATATGAAAATAGGCTGTATAGTTCTTCACGGAACTACTTGTTATTCTTTCTTTTCTTATCCTGCTAGTACAGGAATTGTTAACTTTCTAATCATTAACCTTTTGTACTCAATCTTTTCTCTCTAGGATTTGTTATCACGTCCTACACGTTGTATGTTTAATAAAGTAATTTCTGTGTATAAATAGCGGTAATTTCCGCATGTCATTTTTCCTCTTTCCTGTAACTATCAGGAATTCAATATATTTTTTACAGCCTTTTCGATTTCCATAAAGGGATTCTAAAAGTGCCTACATTGTACCTGACCTAATTATCAAAGTTATAATTGCTTCATAATTGTTGTTATAAACGTTAAAGTTCTTAATCTTGAGCACATATTTTGAAACCTTTGTATAGGTTTAGTGCTTTCACAAGTTTGAAACTTGCAATTGAAAATTGTAAACTTCTTATAATTAGGTCTAAGACCTTGACATTTTATAGCTATAAATTGTTATTCTCCACTTAAAACCAAAATCAAACTTTAAGTATTGTTATTTAGTTTACCGTTTGAAATTGTTTAAATAAGTCGTTAGTTTTCTTTTGTTCCTTATCTTTATTGTTAGAATAACGATTAGGCAGGACCTTCACTTCCCTGATTCTTCCTATAGGCTTAAGCCCTCTTTACGAAAACGAATAAGCACTCAAATAATAAAGTCTTTACTACTTGTTGCATTTAAACTAAAACTTCAAGTAACAACTTTTTCAAAGTTTCTCTTGGTTTTCTTAGCCAATCCTAGCAAGCCATTAAGGCAAGTACGACTAGCTCTGCAAGCTTCCTACTTGTTGAGATTTTTTCTCTTACTTATGGTTTGTTTCCAAAAATTTTAGTTTTGTTTGAGTTAGGATTGAGGTCCTCCTCATTTCTAAACTTTTAGTCGGCATTTTGCTGGGTAAAAGCCTTGCCTTCCTTAAGTGAAACAAATTGTATTAAAAATTGTCAAGAAAACTAGTAAAATTATTACAAAAGGCATTATAACTGCATTATCGCTTCCCTCTCGGGGAACATTCGGTCGTTTGCCGGAGATCCAACAGTTCCCAGAACTAAAAAATATCACGGCGAATTCAACTTATTTCAGCCTTTCAAAACATTCGATTAAATCTAACTCCTTTGAAAGGAGAAACTGTAAATCTGTATCTCTTAACACACTTTGTCTTGCCAGACTATTACCCGTCCCAATAGTAGGGGAATACCGGCTTGGGAGGGAAAGAACGCTCGCCTCTTGCTTGCAAATAGCCCAAGCTCCAGCCACATTTCCCGTTAGCTGTGGTCAGGTCCCTACCCACTTTAGGTGTCTCACGGGCATTGTGCGGTGGAAACTTTTACTGAAGACTTATTTAAGTTTGGTTTTATTCTTTTGTATTGGACTCCCGTCCTATCTACCCATACTTCTTCTACTCACCGAAACCCACTTCCTTTTTTTTTTCATTATCATCATCCCTTAGATAGAGTTAATCCTCAGCTAAAACCTACCACCACCATCATCCAACTACCTCAGGATAAAGTATTGGCCAACGAGAACAAGAAGAGGCACCTCATCACACTTATTTGCGATTCATTCGAGCAGCATGGCATGCAATTAAAAGTAGCCGAAGAAGATGCAGATCGGGACACCGTTGCCATGGCACTATCCAAAAGTCCTACATGCGACCGTGTGATCATAGTAAGAGAAGTTGTTGACCTCCTCGTCCTCCTCAATGGCTTAGGCTCAGGTGCAACTAACATCTGCCTTCAGAAGAGTAGCACAGGTGAAGCCGTCTGTGTCCATTATTCAAGCTCCTATTTCACCCATCGACATGCTCAACACTCACCAGGTACAGTGCTTTTAATCCATGCGTTCAGTAGGTGTGACACCACTACAGCCCCTTTTGGGCATGGTAGAACCAAGTTAGCTAACATACACAAAAATTCCCAACTTGTAGAACTGGCAGAACTTTTTCTGCTCTCAGACTCCAGTAACGAAACCATAGCAAAAGCTGTGGAAGAGTGCTTTGTGTATTTCTACAGGGGTGATTATCTAACAGACTCTCTGAATAGCCTTCGCCACCAACTGATTGTTACATATGCAGCCAACATCAAAATCAATCTTGCTCGCCTGCTCCCTACAGAGAATTCAGCACGCCACCACGCTTACAGAACTTGCCAACAAGTTCAAAAGTGGTTGGGGGTCAACAAAATTCCTACAGATTGGGGATGGAAGCTTGATGATCAAGGATTTACCCCTGTCACTACAACTATATCTCCTGCACCTCAGCTACTACTGCGCATGATTTCTTGCAATTGCAGCAGGGGTTGCAGTAGCCACAAAGCTGGGCTGAAATGCTCTGTCGATTTTGTGGTGGTAAAATATGTCGAAACGTGCATTCGCTTCAGTTAGAGGATTCTTACGATGAGGAAGACATCCCCACACCTACATTGCTAGAACTGCAAAATGAGCTTCGGCCTGCTGTTCAGTTCAAAAAATCCTCCAATAAACCTGCACCATCGTCAGAGGAAGATTTTTCCAGACCCGGGCCATCACAACTGAAATTACGAAATTTTTACATTATTGAAGAATCATCCAATCTTTGAATAACTGCATCTCGGGAACTACTAAACTTACAGAGATCGATTGGGACTCAAATTGTAGACAATGTAATATAATTGTAAACATGCATTCACAATGTTTCCTCTCAGAAGCTTAATTTAGACGATATTGAGCAAAAAAAATTAAAAGTGCACATATGCAAGTGTTATTTGGCTATTATACAGATAGCACAGGACTTTCGAAGTTGCAAATTTGTTTTTTTACTATTGGCAGGGGTCCAAACAACATATAAAAACATTACATTTGCACGACGCTTTGCAAGGCCGGATGTATATTTTGATTGGACTAAAGTCGCAAGTTTTTCATGTGACACAAATTAATTCGCTGTATATTAGCCTAGTTGGAATATATGTGTGTTATCATACTTCACTATTGAAAACCTTATAGATGAATGGAGAGCATTATTTAGGGCTACACCCATTGTGTAGAGATGATTGATTTAACTGGCACATAGTACTTATACTGTGGTCTGTTATAATGTACGGATGGTGGCAACCCTTTAAGATCCACACTACACAACGCACACTTATCCAACTCTCGATGCCACTGCATGCCTACCCTCTAGCGACCCACATTTTAACTGGCACGATTTCTTCTGAACGTTTACTTTTATCACAAAAATGGCTTAATCTCCCGAAGTAGAAATTAAAAATTCTCTACCTGTACTTGCAATCCAATTAGATTACACTATGTACACAGTACTTCAAAATTAATTTCAGGGCCTCTATTGACAATTGTTGTGTGTAACCATCATCTTCATTTCCCATTTTCCAGCTGACACTGGGTGGGGGCAAATATGGTTCCTCCCCACTTTGTTCTGTCGTTACACCATTCCTCTTCCGACACGGTGTTCCAATCCAGGTTCCGTTTCCTAATGCTATACTTCACCGAATCCATCCAACGCATTCTTGGTCTTCCTCGTCCTCTCTTCCCTGTCATCCGTCGTTCAAGTGCTCGTCTTGGTAGCCTTACTTCATTCATCCGTTTGACATGTACAAACCATCTCAATCTATTTTGCACCACCTTGTCATTTAGTTTCAGTACTCCCAGTTCTTTCCGTATATCTTCACTTCTCACTCTCTCTCTCTCCTCGTTTTCTGGACCATAAACTTAGGAACCTCATCTCAGCTGCCAGTTCACTGCTCTCATCTCTCTTAGTCATTGAGAAAGTTTCTGCTGCATATGTCATTATAGGAACGTAATATGCTTTGTATATAACTTCTTTAACCTTAATTGGTATATCCTTGTTCCATACTAGTCCCCGTACCTGTTGGTAGAAAGCACTCCGGAGTTGTATTCTTCTAATAATTTCCAAATTTAGTCTTTCATTTTCAGTCAGTTCACTTCCCAAGTATTTGAAGTGTTTCACCACATCCGATTCCTCATCTCCGACATTGATTACTCCTTTTCTTTCCTTCTTTCTTTCTTTCTTTCTTTCTTTCTTTCTTTCTTTCTTTCTTTCTTACCTCTACTCATCACCACTGTCTTATTCTTCTCCACTTTATCTTCGCCCATTGCTCAATCTTTTCATTTATTACGTATAACTGTTCTTGTACCTCCATCTCATCCTCGCCCCAGATCACAATAATGTTGTGTATATATGGGAGTTAATTGGGCGTTGCGATACGTCATTAATTATTTTCTTAAAGCAATGACGAAGCCTCTACAAATAAACTTCGTCAGTTCCGCTTTTCATCTCTGCGCTGTGGAGCGAAGTGATTGCTTAACTGTTGAGATTTTGTTCCCAAGTGGATGCCAATGGTTGATGGCTTGACCTGGTATACATTTTTGTATGGATGGGATCAACTGGAGTTGTTCACAACCCAATGATTGGGTTTTAACGTAATACAAACGTTCATTCCTAGGGTTATGTTTTAAAATTCATCCTCCCAGGTGGTAATGTAATATTACGTTAAAAAACCACTTACTGAATGAGAAAAATGGTAAACAGTTCAGTTAGCCACAGAAGAGTCAGCGAGACAGCCGCGACACATTTCACCCTCATCTTATACAGATATAAAAAGGAATGTCTGTGTGTTCGTCTTTTATGCATTCATAAACTATTCATCCGATTGCGATCAAATTATGGCGAAATGTTGTAAACACTTCCGGGATGATCATAGGCATAGTTAATCCATTTCACAATAGATAGCGCGCGAGTAGTTTAAACAAAGGCGTAATGGCGATGCGTTCATATACAATTCGTGCAATTGCGATCAAATTTAGGTAAGTTGTTGTGCACAGTCCCTGAAAAGTTATAGGCGTAGTAAATCCAATTTACGATAGATGGCGCGCGAGAAGCCTCAACAAAATGGCGTGCGTTTTCTTCAAGAAAGTCCCACATGCGTTCATATATCATTCATCCCATTGCGATGAAACTTGAATGAGATATTCTGTACACTTCAGGTAAGGTTTCTGGCTTAGTAAATCCACTTAACAATAGGTAGCCAACGAGTAGATTCAACAAATGAGCGACGATGGGCAGAGCGTTTCAACAAAGTCCTGTATGCGTTCACATTCCATTCGTCCGATAGCGATGAAACTTGGGTGAGAGGTTGTGTGCACTACAGGGAAGGTTTCTGGCTCAGTAAATCCATGTTATAATAAGTAGCGCACGAGTAGATTCAACAAATGAGCGACGACGCGCGAAGCGTTTTAACAAGGTCCCGTATGCGTTCATATACCATTCGTCTGATAGCGATGAAACATGGGTGAGATATTGTGTACATTACCGGGAAGGTATCTGGCTTAGTAAATCCTCTTAACAATAGGCATCGCACAAGTAGATTCAACAAATGAGCGACGACGGGCGAAGTGTTTCAACGAAGACCAGTATGCGTTCACATACCATTCGTCCGATAGCGATGAAACTTGGGTGAGAGGTTGTGTACACCACAGGCAAGGTTTCTGACTTAGTAAATCCATGTTATAATAGGTAGCGCACGAGTAGATTCAACAAATGAGCGACGACGCGCGAAGCGTTTCAACAAAGTCCCGTATTCGTTCATATACCATTCGTGCGATAGTGACTAAACTTGGGTGAGATGTTGTGTACACTTCAGGGAAGGTTTCTGGGTTAGTAAATCCACTTAGCAATAGGTATCGCACAAGTAGATTAAACAAATGAGCGACGACGCGCGAAGTGTTTCAACATAGTCCCGTATGCGTTCATATACCATTCGTCCGATAGCGACTAAACTTGGGTGAGTTGTTGTGTACACTCCAGGGAAAGTTTTAGGATTAGTAAATCCATTTTTCAATATGTAGCACACAAGTAGATTCAACAAATGAGCGAAGTCGCGCGAAGCGTTTCAAGAAAGTCCCGTATGCGTTCATATACCATTCGTCCGATAGCAATGAAACTTGGGTAAGATGTTGTGTACTCATCGGGGAAGGTTTCTGGCTTAGTACATCACCATTACAACAGGTATCGCACAAGTAGATTCAACAAATGAGCGACGGCACGCGAATCGTTTCAACCAAGTCCCGTATGCGTTCATATACCATACATCCGATTGCTATGAAACTTTGGTGAGTTGTTGGGAACACTTCCGAAATCATTATAGGCATAGTCAATCCAATTTGTACAATGGACAGAGCGCGAGTATTTTAAACAAATGGGTGTTGGCGATGCGTTCATATAGCCTACAATTCATCCGATTGCGACCAAATTTTGGTGGGTTGTTTGGCACACTTCCGGGATGGTTATAAGCATAGTTAATCCAATTACCAGTAGATATCGCACGAGTAGTTTGAACCAATGGGTTTTGGTGATGCGTTCATATACAATTCATCCGATTGCAATCAAATTTCGGTGAGTTGTTGTGCATACGCCAGGAAAAGTTATAGGCATAGTAGATCCAATTAAAAATAGATGGCGCGCGAGTAACTTCAACAAAATGGCGTGCGTTTCCTTCAAAAAAGTCCCACATGCGTTTATATACCATTCACCCCAATGCGATGAAACTTGTGTGAGATGTTGTATATACTCAGGGAAGGTTTCTGGCTTAGTAAATCCACTTAACAATAGGTAGCGCACGAGTAGATTCAACAAATGAGCGACGACGCGCGAAGTGTTTCAACAAAGTCCCGTATGCGTTCATATACCACTTGTCCGATAGCGATGAAGCGAGGGTGAGATGTTGTGTACACTTCAGGGAAGATTTCTAGCTAAGTAAATCCATGTTACAATAGGTAGCGCACGAATGGATTCAACAAATGAGCGACGGCGCGTGAAGTGTTTCGACAAAGACCCGTATGCGTTCATATACAATCGTCCGATAGAGAAGAAACTTTGGTGAGTTGTTGTGTACACTCCAGGGAAGGTTTCTGATTCAGTAAATCCATTTTAAAATTGGTAGCAAACGGGTTGATTTAACTAATAAGCGACAGCGCGTGAATCGTTTCAATAAAGTCCCGTATGCGATCTTAAGCCATTCATCCGAGTGTGATAAAACTTTGGAGAGCTGAGTACAGTCCTGCGAAGATTCATGAATTAGTAACTCCGTTTTTCAATGGGTGGCGCACAAGAAGATTCAACAAATGAGTGACGGCGCGAATCGTTTAAACAAGATCCTGTATGCGTTCATATGCCATTCATCCGATTGCGATGAAACATTGATGATTTGTTCTGTACAAGTCAGTAAAGGTTTTCGTGTTAGTAAATCCATTTTACAATAGGTAGCGTACGAGTATATTCAACAAATGGGTGACGGCGCTCTAATCGTTTCAGCAGTCCCGTATGCGTTCATATACTTTCATGTCATTGCGATGTAACTTTCGTGAGTTGTTGATCACGCTCCCGTGAATGTATCCGAGATAGTAAATTATTTTTTATAATAGTTTAGAGGTGGTTAACGGAAAAAGAAGAAAATATTGGGAATCCAAAAGCACTGCAACTAACGAAGTCAAAACCCCAACACTTTCTTTGATTGGCATTGCAACGCATGCCGGGTACATCTAGTCTCTTTATAAAATACACCAATAGTCTGTTGCAATATTGCTAGTATTTGCGTGTGAGCGAAAGTAATATAGTGTCAATTCGTTAAGTGAAATTATGTGTTTTACCTTAAGCCACATAGCGAATCTATCTCAAAACTTTGTGGCATACAAATATACAAATATTTTATGAGTTTACCCTGAAAAATAATGAATTAATTACGCTTAATTAATAATAGTGTGGAAATGCGTGAAATTCATTTTTGAGCTGAAAGTTTAGCACCCGCATTAAAAAAGGAAAAGCCTAAACATTCCTCCAATGGGGGTAAATATAAAGTAACATGTAGTTTATATGTTTAACACTTACTCTTTTAAGTGATTTCCACTTTCATCTGCTTCTTCATTCTGATTTTCTTCTTTTACGACCTGGGGAGAAGATGGAATAATTTATGTCAGTGTCATCAATGATGATGATGATAATTGTTGTTTTAAGGGGCCTAACATCTAGGTTATCGGCCCCCAATGGTATGGGTGATAGCGAAAATGTCAATGAAGTGGAAACCAGAACGAAAATTAAGTGAGAAGGAGAATACTTACAAAAAGGAACTCAGACTGAAACTACTCACAAAATGGAGAGCGGTAATACTTACAAAAGGGAATTTAGAACGAAAAAACTCACAAAAGGAATAGATTGAAAAATACGCACAAAATGTTGGTTAAGTTAAAAATACGTACAAAATGCAACGTAAAGTCGAAATACTTACAAAATGCAAATGAGATTGAAAATATGTACAAAATACAAGTAAAGTTCAAAATACTTACAAAATGCAATTGAAATTGAAAATACGCAATGCAATTCAGATTGAAAAACTCGCATTTCAGATCCAAAATACTCACAACGTGCAATTGATATTCAAAATACTTACAAAATACAATCGGAATTGAAAACGCTTACAAAATGTACGGTACATTCAAATTACTCAATTGGATGGACAATACTTACAAAATGCAATTTAGATAGAAAATAATTACATAATGTAAGTTAGATTCAAAATACCCACAAAATGCAATTGAGAATCTAAATACTTGCAAATTGCTCACCCTACAAAATGCAATTTAGATTGATAATACTTGCAAAAAGCGGTTTAGGTTGAAAATACAAAATGCAATTGAAATTCAAAATACTCACATAAGTCCAAGCCCCTATATTGAAAGACTTACTAAAAAGCAATTTAGATTGTCAATCCTTACAAAAGAAGTTATGTACAAAGCATATTATGTTTCTATAGTGACATATGCAGCAGAAACTTGGACAATGACTAAGAGGGATGAGAGCAGAGTACAAGCAGGTGAAATGAGATTCCTGAGAAATATGGTCCAGAAAACGAGGAGGGACAGAGTGAGAAATGAAGATATACGGAAAGAACTGGGAGTACAGAAACTAAGTTCGTTCTCGTCGCCAATGTAATGTATCAATCTGGCTGCAAGTTTATTCCCAAACTATTTACAGTCTCCTACAACACGAACACTTCAAATGTTTTGCAAAGAGCTCACTACACTACGGGTATTAGCAGTCGTCTTTTGTTTAGGCTTCATTTTGGGGATTTGGACATGGTCATCAGCCCCTTGCACTTGGGTGTATGTGGAAGGTTTAACTTTATTTGAGTTACACACTATTTGGCCATACAAACTGAAAAATTTCCATAGTTTAGATCTCTATAATGTATTTAGGGTTCAGCATTGATTGTTCTTCTATTTTTAATAAAACCTTTACCGGTATTTTTCAATGCTAGGTGTCCTTAGCATGCCGCAGTGGACAGGCAAACTTATCTGTTTACAGGAACTATGCTGAGATTGCTATTTATGGACAACGTGGTTCAGTAACATGGTTTACCACAGTCTCAAATTAAATTATGGCAACAATTTGATATAAAGATAAGTAAGCCTCTGTGGAATTTGTTACACCAGACCACATTTAATTGAAAGGGGGAGGAATGAAATCTTCTGATGTCATCTGGTTAATTCCAGCATCAAACTTAGGAAGAAGCTACTCATTACCAAGCAATAAACTTAAAACATGCTCTAATAATAATAAGAAAATAAAACAAATTGTTTAGCATGATTTTTTCCTGGACTTTTACTTATTAATTATTTACAAGTGCATTTTATGCCCTAAGGCTAAATGAATGCTTAACCATGGTGAGAATTCACTTGGTTTAAAGTACACTCCACGCATCACTTGATATTTTCTAACGTGTGTTATTGTTGCAGGTTGCATCGGAGGAGCCTCTGACAACAGCACCGAGGACAATGGGCAAAATGAATAATGAAATAATAATTAGAATATGAAATGTAGAGCAGGCAGAAACTGAAGAAAATTCAGTGTGCTAATACATTACTTAAAAAATATAAAACTAAAGTTTGTAATGTTTATTGTGAACTAGTTGTTAATTCTGCAGGCCCTCATAGTTCCAGAAATTGTTGTCACAATATTGTTCTCGAAGAAAAATGCATTCCACAAGGAAAAGAAAGCAATGTGTGAATGTACACCCTATAGCTACAGCTGGTGATCTATTACAGTATTGTTATAGCATGTGATGCAGTTGACTACAGCTGGGGTCTTCTTGTTTGTGGAATGTGCTCTGAACTGATACTCAATCCACATGTTTGTCCTTATTGTACCTAAGGTATCTGTTCACAGAATAATCAACAGCATATTTAGTAAGTTTTCTATACATGATGCATAGAATGATTGTTATGATCAATGTAAGGCTTAAGTATTTACAACAATAGTATGTGGCCTTAGGTAAAGGAGGTTTTCAATTGGCCACCGAAGAATCAGACAGGTTTCATCTCATACCCATTAACATGTTGAGAATACTGTGGTAGCTCACAGTGCTCATGTATTTTGAAGCTGCCGGTAAGGGAATAGCTACAAAATAATAGCAATTAAGCTTCTTTTATTCATTTATTTATTTATTTTATTTATTTAGTTAGTTTTTATGACCGCGCTGTTTCGCCCCTTAATACTGTACAATAATTAACTAACTACAAAAGCCATACAAGCACAGGAGTCAAATAAAAATGGGTATAAAGTTGAAAACTTAGTAGTTACTGGAACCACCACTGTAGATGTGTTTGAACATTGTCGGACACGAAACTTTTCCCAGCATTGTCTAAATCACAGAGAACCCAGAGACCAAAAGTTGGAAATAGAATGGGGGTGGTTAGATGAACTATAACCATTGAACTACTGGTATTAGGAAATAAAACACACGAGCACAGTAATGGGTGGGGAGTGGTTGTGAATGGAAGCAGAATAGGATAGGTGTAAATGTTGAAAAATATTTTCTTAATAACAAATTATATAAATTTATGCATTTAGCTTAGATTTCTTGATCAATTTTTTGCATAAATGTAAGACATTAAAATGTGCATGTATCTAAAATTACACAAGGGACTATATATAAGTAGCTCTGGGCTTAAAATTGTGGTGCATGTTTACCACCTTATGCCTTGGAGACATATAACCATACAGTCTCATTAACACGACACATGAAATCTGTATTTACATGGATAGTTCTCATCAGGCTTGATAATAGACAGGGTTGTGTGTCCATGCATCAACACCGGAGGAAACAAGGTAACAGACCACGAATTGGAACCATCAACATAATCAGCCTTACAGGATGGTGCAAAGAACTGGTGGATATCATGGGGAGAAGTAAAATAGCAATCCTGGGTCTAAGTGAGACTAAGTGGAAGAGAAAAGGGAAGAAAATATTAAGGGGAAATAGAATCGGGTTTCCATGAAAATGTCGATTTTTTATTATCAATATTTATTCCCTAAAGCTTCCCCTATAAAATGGTGTATTGCACATTTCTGTATTATGAATATAACTACTGTATATTAAATTTGCATATATCTGAGATGGAGTGTGGCGCTATTCCATTCGTCATCTGCCATGTAGGACTATACATCAGTCAAACAGGGCCAGATGACCTCGTAGTTCCACCCCTTAAAACAACAATAATTAATGAACTATCTGTCAAACGTTTCTCTGCGATTTTCAATCCTCCCATCTTTCAGTGGGACATGTAATTGGTGTAAGAGATATAATATAGACAACCTTATGGGAATGTTGACATAAGCTTGAGTGCGTGGGACACGTGCAAAAAAACGGGGACTAGACATAGAAGAATGAAGACAGCTTCAAAGAGAAAGAAACTAGGCGATGGAAAGACATTAGATGGAAAAGGGAGGCTGACTGATGCAGTAAGGGCTAGCCATCAGACAGAATACAGCCAACGTGGAAGCTATGCGGAAAACTGTGTTGGCTCTGTATTATCACAATGCCTCCACAAATGAGGCTCCCCAACATGGATTATGCCCTGAAGGTGAAAACAGCCGGTGTAAATATAATAAGGGGAAAATAAGTTGGAAGACCTACAATCATCATAGTTTACCAGAAGTAATAATGGTTGAGATCTAACCTATCTTCACTGACTTGGCTGATAAAAATGCCCTAAAGAAATGCCTTCACGGGAGAACTCAGAATCCTAACGAGGGTATCAATAGTGCAATATGGAATCGTCAACCTAAAACAGTCTTTGTATATATTAGCACACTCCATTTAGGTGTCTACGATGCTGTGCCGTCTTTTAACCTGGAGAATATCACCAAATGTCAAGTTCTATTGATGTTGGGATTGCGGTCTAGCAACCAAACAGTGCACGCCATGTTGACTCTAGATCAAGTTAGGCTAAGAAACGCAGATAATGCTGAAAAAATCTTAGCCAAGAAAGCAAGGCAGACCATAAGGGGTGCCAATAAAAGACTACAAGATGCCTTCGGAGGGGATGAAGATGATCCAAACTGTGGAGCAGGCTTGTTTTAACATTGAACTCAATTTCCCGTAAGTTCCCTTTTCTTGTATTTAGGGAACATTTTCTCAGCTTCTGTTTAACCTAGAACCAAGAAACTTTAAGAAGAAGTTCATCGGAGCGTTTTACATACACTGACATAATTTCATGTTAATATGTAATTTAGAAAAATATATGGTGATAATGTACCGAAAAATTGAGGTAAAAAAATCTTAGGTAAAACGAAAATATATCTCCCTCATAATTCCCACTAAAAAAATATTATCATTTCAACATACGCACAACACCTATGTTCATACGCTGTAAAAATTTGAGTTATGTAGCTATGTACCTATAAATTAACATTGTGAAGATAGGCGATTCTATTTCCCCTTAAGAAAACAATATACCCTCCATTACAAAGAGGTGAGAAACGGAATTGGATTTATTGTGTCAAATTGTATTTATTTATCGTGCGGCTTTTAGTGCTTGGAATGTCCAAGGATATATTCGGCTCGCCAGAGGCTGTAGCTGCTTCAAGCAGACACCCATCGGATGAGCTACGTTCCATTTAATTTCAAGTTGTTCCAACATTCGCTACCAGATGTCAATGATACCTAGAGGTGAAAGTTGGAACTATGATGGAGCGTTCCAACGAAATCTAATCTAGAAATTTAGCTTCACACAGGTTAAGTCTGTGGAAGGATCTTTTACATGCCAGAAATCTAAGATATGGGACCGCCAGCTTTACTTCGCCTCCGAAGGAAGGCAAACTGAAAGATTTTAACTCTCATAAAAAATCCGACGACTTCGGCTGGGTTTGAACCCACTATCTTGGGCACAGCAGTTCACCATGCTACCAACTACACCACCAAAGCCACTATTGTGACATTTGACCTGGAAGGTATCACCGACATTCAGTATGAGAATGAAAGGATTATAAAGGGAACTGTGAAGCTAGGTAAGAGGAAGCTAACACTGATACAGGTGTATGCACCAAAGACTGGTTGCAGTCAGCAAGATAAACACCAATTCCTGGAGGACCTAGAAGAGGCCAATAATGAAGTCAGCTCCATAATCATGGGGGATCTAAATGCACAGATCGGAACAGTAAGGACTGGCTACGAATAGATAATGGGGCCACATGGCTTTGGTTAGAGGAATATAGAAGCGGAACAATTTCTGTATGAGGAATAATTTGGTGGTGAAAAACAGTTGGTTCAAGAAAAGAGTCTGTCACAAGATCACCAGATACAGTTGGGATGGAAAGCATATGTCGATAATAGATAATTCCATCATAGACGAGGAAAGTAGCAGGCTTGTGACACATGTCAAAGTAATACCTTTTGAGAGCCTCGATAGTGACCACCGATTAGTAGTAGCAGAAATGAAAGACTTTCACATTCAAAAGTTTCTGACCAGGAAGTTGCCAAAGATCAAAGTATGGGAGCTCCAACAAACATAAAAGAAATAAGCATATCAATACATGATCAGACGGCAATTGCCCCGAGATCAAGTGAAGTCTGGAGTGAAGAATGGGACAGACTAAGGAATATTACTGTAAAGGAAGCAATTGAAGTATGTGGAAAAACAAGCGTGAGAGTGAGGGAGAAAGGAACTTCGTGGTGGAATGAAAGGGTGAGAGCGGATATCAAGGATAAGAAAGCATCTCGGAAAGCAAGGAATCGAGAGAGAAAAAAACGGGAATCAGGATGCATGATGCAATGATTGAAGACCTTCAACGGACGTACCGAGAGAGACACTGAAAGTCAAAAGGATAATTCAAGAAGAGAAAGCCAAGAGTGGAGAGAAAATCGCTCATAAACAGGAGGAGGATAGCAGAGACAATATGCAACTGTTATACAGTGTAGTCAAAGGTAAAAGGAATCAAGTAGATAAGATCAAAACACTAGAAGATAACAACGGGAACCTTGTTAGGAAGGACAGTGACATCAGAGAAATCCTGAGGAAAAATTTTGATTACCCGTTAAATAGATCGGAGAAAGGGCAGGAAAACATAGAACCTGATGAGGAAGCCTGTGTAGAGGAACTCCCCATCACCTGGACAGAAACAAGAGACAGCATTATAAGCCATGCCGAAGGAGAAATCACCAGGAATGGACGAAGTAAATGCTGACATGATCAAAGCAGCAGGCCCACAAGGTATCCAATGGTTGCACAGAGTGCTGAATGCAGTATGGAGGGTTAACAAGATATCTCCCGACTGGAGCAAAGTTTTTATAATTCCTCTAGTCAAGAAAGGGAGTGGGCGGACACCCTTCATTTACCGAGGGATTACTCTATCACACGGCCTTAAAATTCTTGAAAAGATAATAGAGAAGAGGCTACGAACCATCATAGAACCTCAGCAAGAAGAGGAGCAGTATGGCTTCAGAGCCAATAGATCAACAACTATAGACCGTATCTTCAGTGACCGAATGTTAATAGAGAAGCACTGGGAGAGAGACAAGCACCTGCTCATTGTACAATGAAGAACACTAAAGAAACGTCGGGTGAACTCAGTGCAGTTGCCTTTGCTGATGACGTCATGATCTGGGGTGAAACCGAAGAAGTACAGACAAGGCTCAACGCATGGATAGCATAGTTCCAGGAATTTAACCTCAAGATCAGCGAGACTAAGACTGTCGTAATGACAGTGAGCAGATATGCCCGTCCAACAAGTAACAAACTGGGCGGCTACCAGCTGAAGAGTGTGGACAATTTCACATACCTGGGTAGTATAGTTTCCAAGAACAATAGCCAGGAAGGAAATCATCGACAGGGTGCAGAAAAATTCCATCTTCTACCAACAAGTACGACCCCTTCTCTGGGATGACAAGATCTCAAAAAAAGCAAAATTTACTATGTTCAACAGTTACTTTGTACCAATTTTGTTGCATGGTATCGAAGCATGCACCCTCATAATGCGAGACTCATCAAGACTTCAAGCATCAGATATGAAATTCCTGAGGTCCACCATCCAGAGAACCAAGATGGATAAGTTAAGGAGTGAAGTGGTATGGAGGGAAGCTGGGATCAAGACATGTCTACTTGCCAGTGTCAGATCATCACGACTTCAGTGGTTTGGACACGAGGTCAGCCAGAATACAGCTAGAAAGAGAGGTGGACGGTAAACGAAGGGTGAGAAGACCAAGAACTCGTTGGATGGACATGGTCAAGTCAGACATTGCAACCAAGGGAAGGTCACTAGATGATGTAATGAGGCTTATCAACAGTACCCGAAAAACTGGAACTGTAAATGGATGATGCTGATGATGATGATGATGATGGTCTAAATAATGTGAAGTTTGTGTCACATGGCCTATGATAGTTCTTCTACTGGATATCAAATAGCCTAACCTATTAACCAAGGCAAGATTAGGTACCAGTGGCCTACAACTTTCAAAAACAATAAAATAACATAGATAAAACAGAGCCATTTAATACTACCATTACCGTACCGTATGTATTTGGTACCGGTATAATCACTAGAAGCTTCTCTCGCAATACACTTCTCTAAATGGAGTGCAAAATGAATTGTTATAAAATGTGAACACGCATTATGTCCGTATAGCCTGTGGGCCTAATAACACTCGACTTGTACTGGCACAGAACAACAGGGTGCACAGGTGACCTAATTATTATACAATGTTACAAACCGGTCATGTTATTGATAGTTATCTAAAACAGAACAAATGTATTGTTCACGTGTCAGAATAAGACACGATTCTCAGGACAACGGGATTCTTCCTTCTCAATAAAATCCAAAATCTCTCTCACTAATATACATCATCGATGAGAGTGAGCACGCACAAATTAAGCCTATTCCAGAAAAGATATCACCTTCGTACCAGAATAACCTACTAATGTACACGCTTTATATCATATTTCCCTATTAAATAGAGCCTAGAACTGGAATCTATGGACTAAAATGTTTCACAGACAGCAGCTGTGAACTAAGATTATCAGCGCTGAGCCGAGAAATGTCGCTGGTTAAATATGAGATTACCGTATATTAAGACGCGATGGTTTAAGATTAACGTTTATACCAAGAAAATTCTGAGTTCAGCATGTGCAAAGATCAGCTGAACCCGGTGCAATGAGATCAAATGCTTTAAAATTTATACAACCTGCCCTTATACACAGGGGCGGCCGCTCCTTATGTGCTGAAGTGCTGCAGCACATTGCTTTATTTGAAAATAAATTATTTTAATAGTAGGCCTATTATCTACAAATACAACGCTTTAAAAAAGACGTCAAGCAAAGAATAGGAAATATTTCTACTCCCCTCACTACGAGGTTCAGAACATGTATGGTTCGAGGTATCTAGGCGTGCGATCCACTCCGTGCACGGCGTTAGCTGTGCAGATCACAGCCCAGCGAGAATTTCCAAGTTTATTGGCAGGAAGCGTGAATTTTGTCTTCTGCGCATGCGCGCCCAACTTTTTCCTTGTGTTCTGGATGTGCTGTTGGGAAAACAGCTAAGACCGGTCATCACAGCGATTCTTCATTCGACCACAGAGAGGCAGCACTGGTCACACGGAATGTAAACGTGGCCAGTGGCACTATCTGGACTCAGCAATAGGATTTAAGAGGGAATCGCTTAAAGAAAATGGGGTGAAAAAAGCAGAGGAAGCCATCAGCTGTTCCCGCCAGAAGGTCTTTTTCAATACTCCCAACCTACTTATTCTATAGCCACATTTTGTTAATCGATGTACTATCAAAATTATAATTTTTATGCCGTCAAAATAAGGACATGATTATTGTGATGCCTAGTTCATAAACTTCACTATAGCAAAATAACATGTGATTTTGCATTACGGCTTTGCTGGTTTCATTTTAATGCTTTTGGTAATACTGAGTAGTACTGTTTTTGCGCGGTCAGACCAAGTGTTTCCGAGTTCGTGAATATTTTGTAATTGCAGGTGTTATTGTGTGCAGTACTTAATTAATTTTGTATGAGGAATGAGTATATGTGTTGAGTTTGTTTGCGTGTTTGTGCAATATGGAAAACTCGATGGAGAGCCTCTTGAAAATCCCATTTTCAACCAGAGCTCTTGAAGAAAAAACTAAGGTAAGGAAGTTAGGTAGACCTACCCCAGACTTAGATATTGCTCAGAAAGCCACTTCTAACAAATCTGCATACACTAGAAAATTTAATAGAAAAGTGTATGAAAACGATTGGGTGTGCGGGTGTGAAATTAGAAATGCCCTTTTCTGTTTCCCTTGTATGTGTTTTGGTAATAGTGATTCTTGGGGAACAGTGGGTGTTAGAGATCTTGGACATCTAAACGCTTTAATGAGGAAGCATAATGACAGCGAGAAACACATCAATAATTCTTTAAATTTAAGTGCTTTAGGAACAGTTAATATTGCAACACTATTAAGCCGTGCTTATCATGAAGAAAAAGAAAAGCACAATCAACAAGTGGAGAAAAACAGGTATGTGCTATCCAGAATTATATAATGCATTAAGTTTTGTGGTGCGTTTGAATTAGCTTTAAGAGGGCACGACGAAAGTGATAATTCAGACAATCCTGGCGTTTTCTTGGGCCTAGTAGATTTAATTTCCAGTATAGACAGTGCAGTAAAGGAGCACATTGAATCTAATAGTTTTCAAAGGGACCTCAAAAACCATCCAGAACGAGCTGTTGGACTGCATGCTAGAAATCTGCAGAGAAGTGATAGCAGAAGAAATGCAGCAAGCATATTTTGTTAGTGTAATGGCGGATGAAACTACAGATGTTTCAGAGCAGACACAGTTAGTGTTGGTATTTCGGTATGAGAAAGATGGTATTCCATACGAACGATTTTGGGGCTTCTTTAAACCAGAAGGTCAGAATGCGGATTCCCTTGCATCATGTATTTTAAGTGTAATGGACAACATGTTTAACGCTACACCAAACAAAGTTATTGCGCAGAGCTACGACGGGGCATCAGTAATGAGTGGTGGTAAAGGTGGAGTGCAAGCAAAGCCTGCTATCAAAACGCACATTACATCCACTGCTATGCACACCAACTGAATTTAACAATGGAACATGCAGCTTCGCAGAATCAGTCGGCTAGGATGTTCTTCGCTCACCTGTCAGCATTCCCTGCTTTCTTCTCAAGGTCGCCGCAACGGACGTCTGCTTTAGAAGTAGTGGCAGCTCGAAGAATTCCAACTGGACCAGCGACTAGATGGAATTTCAGGTCGCGCACCGTAAATGAGGTGTACGAGCAAAGGGTATCCATAAGGGAGTGCTTATTAATGCTGGAGAAAACCCCATCCTATAAAACTTGCCTGCAGGCAAACGGGCTTCGTCGCAACTTAGAAGACGAGGAATTCATATTTTGGCTACATTTCTTTTATAAATTGATGCCACATGTGGACATTATGTACAATCAGTTGCAGTCAAGAACAGCTGATGCCGTGAAGATAAAATTCGCTGTGTCACACTTTATTCAAGTGATCAACAACATCAGGGAATCGGTAGAAAACATTGCTAGTACTGGTACTTCTGAAGAAACATGTGCTTCAGAAAACAAGCGCAGAAAGTTATCATGTCGGCGTACTGATGCCAAGGAAGTATGTGATAGAATAACACGAGAAGCCCGCGATCGCTTCCAAACCTTGGATCACCTGGAAGCAGCAAAACTGTTAGATTCCACCAACTTTGAACGATTTTCCAAAACGTTTCCAGATAAAGAACTAGGTGTAACTGTTCAGGCCTATAGCATGCTGGAAAAGAAAAGGCTCAGAACAGAACTGTCGGTTCTGTACTGTAGGCCAGATTTTAGGAATATTGGTGGGGCAGTCCCTCTTCTGCATTTCATAATATCCAGTAATCTGCAAGGTACGTTCTGCCAAACAAGCAAGCTTCTGAGGATATTAGTAACAACACCCATGACTACTTCAGAGCCTGAGAGGTGTTTATCATCGCTGAAGAGGATCAAGACCTTTCTGCGGAACACCATGGCACAAGGAAGACTAAGTGCCCTCGCTATGCTCTCCATTGAGAAGAAGATGGTCTCCAGTATGGAGCGGTTCAATGCCAGGGTGATTGACAAGTTTTGCAGCAAGAAGGAGCGACGTATGTACTTCATTTTTCGTCACAGAGTGAGTGTTTCTATATGTTTATATATATAAAAAATGGAAGGAGGGTTAGACCTACAGCACACAACTAATTTTCTACACCGGCCGCCACTGCTTATAAATCCTTTAAAAACCGTAAGAGTTCTGATCTAAAGGTTATCACTAATGCAGTGTTTCATTCTCCAACAAATATGGCAGCAGAATGAACCAGCAATACCAATAAATTAGCTACTGTTAGCACAGCGTGTGGTGTAGACTTCACGTGCAATGGAACCCAGGAACTCGCATTAAGATTACAATAACATCAGCAACTGCTCATTGCTAAAATAAGAATTATTTAAATGAGAGGAAATATAGAACCTATGATCACCTGTATTTCAAGTTCCGATTTGATTGCCCAGCTTTTATCTTCGTACATATCGCCAAACTCATCCTTCAGATTATGAGAGGGTAGCAGATCAATAGATTCCTAGAAAGTATAATACAAGTATGAGCCAACATAATACATGCAGAGAGAATAATTGTACTAAGTTACGTGTAACAATAAAATATTTTAAACATCCTGGTCATCCTACTTTTTGGTAGCAAGTATTAAGTCACAAAACCTTGCTTGTCATGAACATCACTAAGATTGCTATGTTACACGATATACATATTAAATACAACTTACAATATTAGGGAATTCATCAATTTGAGACGGCCATTCTGGCTCACTCTTAATGAGTGGTTGTTGTTGTTGCTCCATAATGTCCAGCAAACTAGAACACACAAAGTGCACTTACGGATTATAAGAGGCCATACTTATACCAGTACGCCAATTCATTATCATTAACAATCACTTTATATGATATTAACTTAGTTAGGGTATAATATCAAGTAAAATATTAAGATATATCATTGCGACAAAATGAGGAATTACTGGTGCCAACCGCAGAAATGAAGCGTCCTATAAATTGGTTTCACACAAACCTGAGCACAATGTGATGGGGTAGAGAATTACACTACAAACCTATCAACGTGAATGAAAACTCAGCCACATCACGAGTAGTCCAACTAAGAAATTGGAAGTAACTGGATACAACGAGTTTCATAAAATACAGGACAATACTTCAAACTCATGTTACAATAAGCCCACTTCAAACCAAACATAAAATATCTCCCTTGGATCCAACAGTAAACTGAGGGGATTCGAAGATGTCAACTTATGAATATTATCACGGATAATTGATATAATTGTTGTCATAAACAATTTTCTAGGTACACATTTAAACCTGTGTATCCTCGACAATCAAATGTATTCATCATGTATGAGTTAAAATGGCATAACCTTTCGAATACCGGTACCGGTACTGTAGTTGATTATCTCAAGGTAAATGGTACAGGGATATACTATCAATATCCATGACAACAACATCCGTATCATTTCCCGTTTCCAGTCATTAAGCAGGTAAATTTGGTTCTATCTGCAAAAGTTTGCAAGGCTGAGAACAAGATGGTTCTATCTGCTGAATGTTGGTAGATAGTAGCCTACACACTGGATCAGGTGTTTGGAGTTTGGCTGTTCGGCTATAACTCGTAAGGAGTCCAGGAAAATGGAAAATGGAAAAAGAATATTCAAAAGAGTGGTGGCGGGTACATTAGCACTGCGGATAAAAAGGTAGCTGCGAAGGAAGTAAGACATGAAGACTGTAAGTGCAAATTTAAGTGTTATCATAAGATTTCTAAAGATAACCGGAATTGCATAATGATTTAATTTTATTCATTGTAAGAAATGAGAAAATACATTATATTTTCCAAAACTTCGAGTGTAAATCTTCTCTAAGGATCATGAAAGTTGACCCTAGGAAACGTAAGTCTTTCTTTTACTTTTTACAAGTGAATGGCACGCAGGTAAGAGTATGCAAGAGACCTTGTTGGTCAGTCAAAAAGTAATATACAATGTGCATTTTAACAAAGATCAAGCATCAAGGACTCCAAAATCCAATGAGAGAGGAAAGAAAACAAGAGAGGATTTGCAGACACTGTGAAGATTTTGTTAGAAAGCACATTGAATCATTTCCAAGGCCAGAGTAGCATTACTGCAGGGCTGTGACACAAAAGGAACACTTCAATGTAACTAGAATGTACGAGTTGCGTAATGAAGTTTGCATACAGAATAGCTATAAAGTGGGTAACACTGTCAATGTACAGGATAATATTTAACACTGAATATAATCTGCACTTCTTAGCACCAAAATACGATCGGTGTGACATGTGAGGTGTTTATCATGGCAAGAAAGGAAAATAAAGTCACTGAGTGTTTGTCAACGAAATTTGATAACCATTTCGAAGAGAAATCATTCATGCGACAGGAAATAGAACATGGCAGACGAAATGATGCTATGATTATATGCTTTGATCTACAAAATGTGATAGCTTTAACTCGTGCAAATGTCAGTTGCTTCTTTCGTAAAGGAAAACTGATCGTATATGCCCTACAATCTTACTGCTCATGTATCGGAAGGAAAGGAAGCTTGTAGTTTAACGTGACCGTTAATCTCGCGATCATAAGCCACGGGACCTCCGTTTTACGTGGAATCCGAACCACAGGACATGGCATTTCACATCGAAAATCTCACATGCATTGACCGGGAAACGAACGCTCATGTATCAAGGAATAAACATGGCTATAGTGCTATTTGGCATGAATCACTGTGCCGCAGACCTGGAAATGGCATTGCAAGTGCTGTAATTTATGTATTACAAAATATTTCACCTGGAAGTTAGGGAATATATTCTTTGGAGTGATAGCTCAGTTTCTCAGATTAGAAACTCACTGATTCATTTTGCTTTGGCTAACTTTCATTAAAAAACTAACCTCACAAATAAAATTAACATGAAAATTTCAACACTGGGGTATTCTTGCATTCAGGTCGTTGCCAACATCCATTCAAACATAGAGAAGTCTTTGCGGTTAACATAGGTGTGGTCTCCAGTTTCACTACCGTAGTAAGAATTCTTCTCTCTTGCAACAGGAGGTCACCATACATTATGGTGTTTGAAGCTATTTTTCAGTGTTGCCTTAGTAAACAAAAGTTTGATGCTTGATGGTATGGTGAAATTTAGGTCACCATACAATGTACTTCAGATGAAAGCATCCGTTTTCCAAAACTACCGGACCCAAACGAAACTGTTTCAGTATAGTAAAATACCGTATCTGCAGGTATCGCAGCTAAAATTTTGTGCAGACGACCTGTTCAGTGTTGTTTAGTTATTGTTGTTTTAAGGGGCGGAACTACGACGTCATCTGCCCCTAAAGACCCTTTTCAGTGTGTACTTTAAGACAAGTCACGGTATTCAGGAGAGGAATAAAGTCAAGATGCCAAAGAGTTGAAACAACCGGACTAATAACAATCAGCAAAAGAACATAGTACCAACCCGACTACCAGAAGCAAGAACTTCAATAACAGGGAGAAAAATTTCCAAGGAGAAGGCTACAGATATCCATTCCATGATGAAATGGATGCCCACTGTCGATGTAGGCTAGAGTTTTACAAAGCAATTTTGAAATGAAGAACCTTATGACTCTAACAACTTACTCAAATTTTCAAGCCAGAAAATTCTATCTGCATGCAGACCTTAGAATAAGTGTTTAAAATACCTATGTTTGCTATGTAATTGTTAAATTTGGTGTTAATTCTTTATGTAGAACCTTGTATCATCATTTTGAAATACATCGCAAAGAGCCTGGCTTCAGTACTACATACTTTATGCAATTACAAACTACAAACACCTCTCCTGAACAATAATTAACTTAAAGTCAGATAGAACCCTCCGGTTCTCACCTCACGAATGATGAAGAAGGATGCCCCAATAAAGATGAATTATGTCCCAATATTTTCCCAAATTCCTTCTGTTTCCTCTGGATTTGAATGACAAACAGATGGTGTTTGTTCATTTCTTGGTTGGATGATTGAAATAAAATATTTGTGGAATGTTGGCTTTCTCGGTCAGCAAGTCTTCTATTTTTATGCAGTGTCTGGTGCGGAGTTTATTTCAGATGTATACAACTTTTTCAGTATACTCTTGGTAAGAGCGGTCAGTGTTTTGCACGTGAATATTTTTGAGCAAGTACGCATTATATCATGTAAATACCCCTAACAGTATTCTGGCACACCTGCCCAGCTCCTCGTTTGTCACTATTCCTGGCACTCTCACATTGCTTTGTTGTCGGCACGAACCATGCACTGAAAGAGCGAATAGAACACTGAGATCGAACTCAAAGTGCGCTGCGCAAAGAGACAATGCGCACTTTATTCGCACTGGTCACAAATATATCAAAGCTCACTGCCCGTGGATATACCATTGCAAACAACCTAAGAGGAACGGCTCATTTATACAGCGTGGCTGAACCCCATCTGGAAAGTGGACCATGAATTATGACCTGTATATTATAGTACTTCTTTGCTGGAGGAACTAGAGCTCCCTCAGCATTTCTTTTATTATTTTAGCGTTTGGCTTTTAGTGCCGGGAGTGTCCAATGACATTTTCTGTTCGCCAGAGTTTGTAGCTGCTTCTATGTGAACATCCATGGGATGAGCTACAAATACCGTCGCGTGTGAAGGGTTGATTGGGGATAAAAAGGTGAATGTAAGAACGAGAAATTAGAAGCTAGCGTCTGTGGCCTATAGTAGGGACCAAACCCGACATTTGCCTGGAAGGAAGATGGAAAACCAGAGAAGACCATCTTCAAGGTTTCCGGCATGGGGATTCGAACCTTCTCGCCTCGAGGATGTGAGCGACTGCCAGCAGCCACGCCGTAACGACCACGACTAACTCACCCGGTCCCTATAAAGGTACCAAAAGAAGAAATATTGTCTTTCATAGCCAGCCGGGACACAGTATAAACCTTGATGAATTGCTGGAGTTTGAGATATGTGCGGTTTATAGGTCTGACGTTCAATTTCACCAGTGGCCGTAAAATCTGCGCATCCCCTGTGCTAACCGTTCAAACTCCTCCTACTTTCTTTCGTTCCCTCTAAAAGGGCGTGCAAGCAGTTGTTAATTTAATGGCAGACAAAAGTTGACGATCACTGTTTTCTCTTCGGAGGACATCTTTGTTCGTAACTTTATCGGTCCAGGGTATTTTTAACATTCTTCGTTGGATCCAGATTTTGAATGCCTCTAGTTTTTTCATGGTGCTAGCCTTCAAAGTCCTAGACTTCATACCATATAAGAGTTGGTATATACCCAATAGTATTAGCAGCTATCCACCATAGTCCAAGCCTCCATACCATATAAGGGTTAATATATACCCAATAGTGTGAGTAGCTATCCACCAAAGTCCAAGCCCCCATACCATAAAGAGTTAGTATATACCCAATAGTATTAGTAGCTATCCACCAAAGTCCAAGCCTCCGTACCATATAAGAGTTAGTATATACCCAATAGTACTAGTAGCTATCCTCCAAAGACCAAGGCTCCATACTATATAAGAGTTAGTATATACCCAATAGTATTAGCAGCTATGCACCAAAGTCCAAGCCTCCATACCATATAAGAGTTAGTATACACCCAATAGTATTAGTAGCTATCCACCGAAGTCCAAGCCTCCATACCATATAAGAGTTAGCATATACCCAATAGTATTAGCAGCTATCGACCAAAGTCCAAGCCTCCATACCATATAAGAGTTAGTATATACCCAATAGTATTAGCAGCTATCGACCAAAATCCAAGCCTCCATACCATAAAAGAGTTAGTATATACCCAATAGTATTAGCAGCTATCCACCATAGTCCAAGCCTCCATACCATATAAGGGTTAATATATACCCAATAGTGTTAGTAGCTATCCACCAAAGTCCAAGCCTCCATACCATAAAGAGTTAGTATATACCCAATAGTATTAGTAGCTATCCACTATAGTCCAAGCCTCCATACCATATAAGAGTTAGTATATACCCAATAGTACAAGCAGCTATTCACCAAAGTCCAAGCCTCCATACCATATAACAGTTAGTATATACCCAATAGTATCAGCAGCTATCCACCGAATACCAAGCCTCAATACCATAAAAGAGTTAGTATATACCCAATAGTATTAGTAGCTATCCACCAAAGTCCAAGCCTCCATACCATATAAGAGTTAGTATATACCCAATAGTATTAGCAGCTATGCACCAAAGTTCAAGCCTCCATACCATATAAGAGTTCGTATATACCCAATAGTATTAGCAGCTATCGACCAAAGTCCAAGCCTCCATACCATATAAGAGTTAGTATATACCCAATAGTATTAGTAGCTATCCACCAAAGTCCAAGTCTCCATACAATATAAGAGTTAGTATATACCCAATAGTATTAGCAGCTATCGACCAAAGTCCAAGCCTCCATACCATATAAGAGTTAGTATACACCCAATAGTATTAGCAGCTATCGACCAAAGTCCAAGCCTCCATACCATATAAGAGTTAGTATATACCCAATAGTATTAGCAGCTATGCACCAAAGTCCAAGCCTCCATACCATATAAGAGTTAGTATACACCCAATAGTATTAGCAGCTATCGACCAAAGTCCAAGCCTCCATACCATATAAGAGTTAGTATATACCCAATAGTATTAGTACCTATCCACCAAAGTCCAAGTCTCTATACCATATAAGAGTTAGTATATACCCAATAGTATTAGTAGCTATCCACCAAAGTCCAAGGCTCCATACCATATAAGAGTTAGTATATACCCAATAGTATTAGTAGCTATCCACCAAAGTCCAAGCCTCCATACCATATAAGAGTTAGTATATACCCAATAGTACTAGCAGCTATCCACCTATGTCCAAGCCTCCATACCATATAAGAGTTAGTATATACCCAATAGTACTAGCAGTTATCCACCAAAGACCAAGCCTCCATACGCCATAAGAGTTAGTATATACCCCATTATACTAGCAGCTATCCACCAAAAACCAAGCCTCCATACCATATAAGAGTTAGTATATACCCAATAGTACTAGCAGTTATCCACCAAAGTCCAAGCCTCCATACCCTATAAGAGTTAGTATATACCCAATAGTACTAGCAGCTATCCACCGATGTCCAAGCCTCCGTACCTTATAAGAGTTAGTATATACTCAATAGTATTAGTAGCTATCCACCAAAGTCCAAGCCTCCATACCATATAATAGTTAGTATATACCCAATAGTACTGGCAGTTATCCACCAAAGTCCAAGCCTCCGTACCTTATAAGAATTAGTATATACCCAATAGTATTAGTAGCTATCCACCGAATTCCAAGCCTCCATACCATAAAAGAGTTAGTATTTACCCAATGGTATTAGTAGCTATCCATCAAAGTCCAAGCCTCCATACCATATAAGAGTTAGCATATACCCAATAGTACTAGCAGTTATCCACCAAAGTCCAAGCCTCCGTACCTTATAAGAATTAGTATATACCCAATAGTATTAGTAGCTATCCACCGAATTCCAAGCCTCCATACCATAAAAGAGTTAGTATTTACCCAATGGTATTAGTAGCTATCCACCAATGTCCAAGCCTCCATACCATAAAAGAGTTAGTATATACCCAATAGTATGAGTAGCTATCCACAAAAATCCAAGCCTCCATACCATATAAGAGTTAGTATATACCCAATAGTACTAGTAGCTATCCACCAAAGACCAAGGCTCCATACTATATAAGAGTTAGTATATACCCAATAGTATTAGTAACTATCCACCATAGTCCAATTCTCCATACCATATAAGAGTTAGTATATACCCAATAGTACTATCAGCTATCCACCAAAGTCCAAGCCTCCAACCCAATAAGAGTTAGTATATACCCAATAGCATTAGTAGCTATCCACCAAAGTCCAAGGCTCCATACCATATATGAGTTAGTATATACCCAATAGTACTATCAGTTATCCACCAAAGTCCAAGCCTCCATACCATATAAGAGTTAGTATATACCCAATAGTACTATCAGCTATCCACCAAAAACCAAGCCTCCATACCTGATAAGAGTTAGTATTTACCCAATAGTATTAGTAGCTATCCAGCAAAGTCCAAGGCTCCATACCATATATGAGTTAGTATATACCCATTTGTATTAGTAGCTATCCACCAAAGTCCGAGCCTCCATACCAAATAAGAGCTAGTATATACCCATTAGTATTAGTAGCTATCCACCAAAGTTGAAGCCTCCATACCATATAAGTGTTAGTATATACCCAATAGTATTAGCAGCTATCCACCAAAGTCAAATCTTCCATACCATATAACAGTTAGTATATACCCAATAATATTAGTAGCTATCCACCAAAGTCCAAGCCTCCATACCATATGAGAGTTAGTATATACCTAATTGTATTCGCTGCTATCCACCAAAGTCCAAGCCTCTATACCATATAAGAGTTAGTATATACCCAATTGTATTCGCAGCTATCCATCAAAGTCCAAGCTAACATACCACATAAGAGTTAGTATATACCCAATAGTACTGTAACGTGTTTTTCGAGGGGAATTTATGCCACTGATATAAGTCAGTAGGAAGCCATTCTATATTTATTTACGCGGCAAATTGTTCAGCCAAGAGAACTTTTCATGTAACTTATTATTATTATTAACTTATTATTATAATTATTATTAAGGTATTTTTGGAGCGCATTTTTATAAAATTATAAGCATACAGATAGGTTTTCTATGTCATAGAAAACACTATCAAGCAAATTATTACGAACAACATTATCATAGAAAATTATATGATTACGGAATTTTACGGTGTTTTGTCAGTTAGGGTATTATGAGAGAGATGAGTCACGGGGAATTCGGCTACAGGCTTATTCTAGTCAAGAAGCATGACGCAAGCCTGGGTTGCTGCTTCAAGAAAAGGCGAAATAGTCTGGAACGGTAATCGACATCATCCTCGCGCCGAGTGTAATGACCCTGAGGAGGGGGGGGGGTAGCGCGTGGTAGCGCAGCCAATCAGAGAAGATCGGGCGAGGAGAAGACGGCTAAAGAGAGGAGAGGCGAGGAGGGCATATATGGATTGCGCGCCGTGGAGACTAGGCCACTATCTTTGTAAAACTTAAGCAGTGTGATTGTACGTGTGGTTGGTTCCGATATTCGGACCATAAGTTATGATATCTACAAGTATCTCATCAACTAACGAAGAAGATGACGACGACCAGGAGGCTGTGGGAAGCTCTCATCAACATCCAGTACGAGGGAAATGCTACGGCAATTTCCAGTGGTAAGCGCGAATGACTCAGAACTACGTAATCTCTCGTCTCTTTGTTTTATATTCAGTATTTCAGTAACTTCATAGCTTGGGAATAAGAGTAAAATCAGTAATTTATCCGAATCCGTTTTCACGTAATTTTCTAGCGGTAATATTCAAATCGCAACGCTCCAATTTAAATTCAAAACTTATTATTATTGTTAATTTTGCAATACTTGTTTTATATAATAAATTCACTTCTTTTAACCATGCAATCTTTGCTTTCAGTAGGTAGCATTAGATATAGACCAATTCCTTCTCCTGATACAATTGTTCGTTGGGTTAATGGTCAAATCATACCACGATCTGAGTGAATAGATTCTTGAAGGTGTTCTACCAGAGCTAGGTGTTGTTAAATATAACTTTAAATTTCAACAGAGCGTTGAGGTCTTGGCGCCCATTAAAACAACATATCTTAGGCAGAGTGAATATATCAAAGTGCAAGGCAGGGCCAGTAGAAGCATTACATTTGCACGCAAAAGTGAGGGCCAAGAAAAACCGTTTCACTTGTACGCTCAACGCGGAGCAAAGGAAACCGTTTCACTTGTCATCCCAACGTGGAGAAAACCGTTACACATGTCACCCAACGTAGGGAAACCATTACAATTGTACGCTCAACGTGGAGCAAAGAGGAAACCGTTTCAGTACTAGCAGCTATCCACCAAAGACCAAGCCTCCATACCATATAAGGGTTAGTATGTTCCCAATAGTTTAGTAGCTATCCACCAAACTCCTAGGTCTCCAAACCATATAAAAGTTAGTATATACCCAATAGCATTAGTAGCCGTCCACCAAAGTCCAAGCCTCCATACCATATAGGAGTTAGTATATACCCAATAGTATTAGCAGCTATCCACCAAAGTCCAAGCCTCCATACCATATAAGAGTTATTATATACCCAATAGTATTGGTAGCTAACCACCAAGGTCCAAGCTAACATACCACATAAGAGTTATTATATACCCAATAGTACTAGCAGCTATCCTCCAAAGACCAAGCCTCCATACCATATAAGGGTTAGTATATACCCAATAGTATTATTAGCTATCCACCAATCTCCATACCATATAAGAGTTAGTATATACCCAAAGTATTAGAAGCAATCCACCAACCTCCATACCATATAAGAGTTAGTATATACCCAATAGTATTAGTCGCTTTCCACCAAAGTCCAAGCTCCATACCATATAAGAGTTAGTATATACCCTATAGTATTAGTAGCTATCCACCAAGCTCCATACCATATAAGAGTTTGTATATACCCAATAGTATTAGTAGCTATTCACCAAGCCTCCATACCATATAAGAGTTAGTATATACTGTACCCATTCGTCCTGGGGATGCGATGACCCATCTGCTATCACATCGCATTCCTGGAGTTCCAGGACAGAGCGGAGTTAAATGAACCTCTAGTCAAATAAGGAATGTGTCGGAAATTCAGCTGAGTTATCGAAAAAGCAGTGGGTAACACGAGACAAAGTATCTCTAGGGTCGTTACGGGCTTAAATTTAATTTAAAAAATGCAAATATAAATGGGCGCTATCAACTGAACTCCCAGCAAACCACATCCTTTCCGGTTAAGCCTTAATCAAGACAAGGAAAGAAAAAGGAAAATCACACCATCATCAGATCACAACTAAGATAAAAACAAATTTATTTCACTTTGATAGTCAGACAGACATTTTAAATATTCATCCTACCTGAGAGCATGGTCGAATGCCAACGTTAAATTGTCATTGTCCAAAAATCGAACCTTCTCTTTTCTAATCAAAAGTATTCAATCCACATACAACATGAAAAATCTCTAAAGTTCTCTTGGGTTCTCAGGATCACTGTAGCACTATGTCTTTCGTCACTGACATTTGTGATACCTAAGACCTAATTTCTCTTTAATTTAACATCATAAATGTGGATTTGAAAAAATTATTAATCTATCTAAACATACACATTATAATCACATATTTTAAACATCACGTAATTTATGTTTGGCATGGCATAATTCAAATGTTAAATACGTTAGTAAAATGCTCCTAAACATCGAATAATTAATTTACACTATTTACATTGTCATTAATAATTGCTTGTTCGTGAATTACAGAAAATCCACTGTTCATTGGTCATGATCATCATCATTATCAAAGTTAAATATTTCTCACATTAATTCACATCTTAAAATTCAACATATTCCTGTCAGAATCATTAACTCATCACCATTAAATCATTTAAATGAAAAATATTATCATCACTTCATTATACTTTCTAATTATTCACACACTCTTATTTTATCATCTACTTCAGATTAAATCATCTTAAATCATCAATACAAATTGTTTAATTCCTCAACTCAAGTTGCAATTTCTCAAATTATCTCTCAATTAAATTTATTTTTATTCCATATAAATTCATTAATCATCAGCTTCTTTAATTAATTATCACCTTCTAATTCAGTTATTCATCATCTATCCAATCATCTATTAATTTATTTAAATCAGTTTATTTATCCAATCTTTAATTCATCCATTTATTTAATTCATTGATTTATTCCAAAATTTAATTTATCAATTTATTTAAATTTTATTCTTCTGGTTATTTAGATTTTTATTATTTCATCTAGTCATTCTGATTTTTATTTCATTAGGTCAGATCATTAATATGCTTAAATTTCAGATTATTATTTCATTAATTATTATTCTCAGAAAATCTTGTATTATCAACTTTATTTATTTGTATAATTTCCTAACAAATTGTTTAATATGGGTTATAGAACGTTGTCTTACAGTTTTATCACTTCCAAGTTATATCTCGTATTTAATTATCATGCCAAAAAATATTATTGCCTTCACGACATCACGTTGGATCTGACTATCCACAACTACATTATATATCCTCACTTCTTCAAATATCACATTTGAATACCACAATTATTCCACAAAACTCCATAAATATTCAGCATACAGCCTGAATCTCAACAAATACGCTAGACAACCTCATGTCTGCCTCAAAATACATTAGCAACATTGCAACTATCACTTGGCAACTTCTACAAAATGCCTATCACAAACTTCACTTAACCATGTTGCATGATCTACAAAAAATATATAACTGGCTTCAAATTATCAACGCACACAATCTCCAATAACTGTAATTACTCTGATCACATCTAGACAACTTCTTAAACAATTGGAAAACATATTACCTTAGTAATTGAAAGCCTCCGTGGCTTAGGCGGCAGCACGCCGGCCTCTCACCGCTGAGTCCGTGGTTCAAATCCCGGTCACTCCATGTGAGATCTGTGCTGGACAAAACGGAGGCAGACAGGTTTTTCTCCGGGTACTCCGGTTTTCCCTGTCAACATTTCATTCCAGCAACACTCTCCACTATCATTTCATTTCATCTGCCATTCATTTAATCATTGCCCCAGAGGAGTGCGTCAGGCCTCGGCAGCCGGCACAGTTCATATCCTCGCCGCTAGATGGGGGCTTCATTAATTCCATTCCTGACCGGGTCGGAGACTGGAAGCAGGTTGTGGATTTTCATTTTCATTACCTTAGTAATTCAAGATCTGCTTTCAAATAGCATAAATTCTCTTACATTTCTCATAATTCACATCACAGAAAAACATCAATGTGCTATAATCTCTCATATCAAAATCTGCAATACTGATCTGCCTTAAAATAAATCTGACCATTAATGATTCATCTTACAAGATTCAATTACTTTAAATCCTTCTCAAAGGTATCAAACACAATTATAAAATTCATCAAAAGCATCAGCTGTACCAGCTGTTAAACTGAAAGTACTCTCAAAAAAGTATAGCAACAAAAAATATGGATTGGCAAACAAGAATTACAAATGTAACCCTGTTGACATTTATCTTTACTTTATTTTACAAAATTTCGACTGATATGTGACTAGTAGTTCCTTGTTTGATTCTCTTACAATCTCAAGTACACTCGGATGATAAAAATGAGTCCCTCAATGGCAAGTAAGATGAGTAACCACCGTACAATCGTATAAATACGAAAGACCTCGCCCCGTCGACTAACATGATAGTACCCTGAACGATGGGTAAGATGAGTAACCACCATACAATCGTATAAATACGAAAGACCCCATCTCGAAGACTAAATGAGTGAATGTACCAGATAGGAATCAACAAGTCTCTAGTTGTCATATAAAAGCGATATTCATTCACTAAAGTGAATAACTTCTTAATATCTCCAAACAATCCAATGGAAAAAATCCCTACTGATGAATAATACACACTCGCTAGTATGCAATGAACTGACGAAGTAATTTAGATAATCAATTGCAGATCACGAGTTCGAAATACTCGTCACACAAAAAAAAACTATTCATGAAAAATATCCTTGCTGGAAAAATGTCTAAAAGACCAAACATCTGCTTAATAAAGCCAACCAATGGTGAGAATTTCGTATAATGATGCCTGCCATATCATATGGTCACGCCATATTCCGGCAAAATTTTGAAGCATATAAAGTCAAACCATGTCTAAATAATCGTATCACTTCTATTAGAAAAATATACATGTGTGCCCAGTATTCATGAAAATAATCGTATCAGGAAGTTATAACTCTTACAGTACCTTCTCATAATCAGCTGTTATTAAATTTCAAAGATCGTCGATTTTCATTATGTAATGAATTTCTCTAAAGATCGGCGTGAATATCATTCCACCCACGCAATGACGATTGCCTTCAAAATCCCAAGTGAATCAGCTGGTGGACCTCCTCCTCGTCGGGAATCGAATCCATCGCTCTGTGGTGCCATCGCGTCTCTGTCTGCGTTTACTCCGACATGATAAACTTCTGGTTATCCATAGCGGATATTGTCCAAATCCTCACGAAAAAGTTAATAGAAACAGCGGACCCCTTATTCCTCTTCTACGTTACGCCACTGTTCCATACAATGTTCGGTTTGAGTGTTGAAAGTTCAATCTCCAATAACTGCTAAGTCTCACTTTCATAAAATAAAATTTTATATGAGAGTGTCTAAGTTTATGAAACACCCTGTAGCTGTGTTCATACTCGGTAATTTATAACACTTCATAAGAAAGAATTGCATTAATGCACGTGCCAAAGTTTATAAGTGCATATGCTTATAACATTTCATTTGCCTATAATCGTTAATGTTACTTGGAATGCGTTATGAAATGCATAGTCGTAATGTCATTGAAAAACTATGTTCAGTTGAAGTTCACAGTTGCAGTATCTCGTAACTATCTGCCTGTACAATTCAAATGCTGAATAAACGTTCCAACTCAATGTTGCAATGAAGTTCAGCTTCTGTCATAATGCTTGCGTATAAGATTGGAAATAACCCGCTCGTCCCTACTGCAATGCTAGAATAATCTCAGCCTAAAGCTGGCCTCGCCATGTCGCTCTGCTATGCTGTTCTGCATTACCAAAATGCAGCTTGAAATAAAGTTCTCCAACCACTATCGCAGTGCTGTTCTAAAACCCCGGCCTTCTCATGCCTGCTTGACCCGTACAGCTGGTTCTGTAACCGGTCTTCACGCTGCCTACTGCGGGTGTCCGCCCGGCTCACTGACCTACTTTTCGTTCGCTGCTTGGTGAAGTTAAAACTGTCGCTTTCATTTTCCGTGACAAATGCTGCTCGCTGCGCGACCTTAACCATACGCTCGGCGCATGTCCCACTCAGCTCGCTCTTTGAATTCGACTGCCGTGCTAACTGTACTTGATTCCTCTGCTTACAGAACTCGACTGCGTGGCTCACTGAGCTCAACTGACTGTCTCTAGACTGCATTGACCTGAACCTCCCTGGCGCAGTCACGTGACATTCTCCCCACCTCTGTGGTCTTGCGTCACAAATATAATCTCGAACCCCGATCATCTCGGCTATTAAGTTATAAAATAACTTAAGGGTTATCTGACTTCCTTCAAATTATTACCACGTATAATGCTTGTTATATCTTCTCTATGAGATGTTTAAATACCATGTTCCATATAGATCTTAATAAAGCTTCATAATTCCATCTATAATTCCATCTGCTTGACTGCGGTCAGTGCCTTCTTAATCCTAGACATTCTACGTCATCTTGACATTCCTCTTGACTCGATCTGAGCGCTATCTTCTCATAACTCTTCCAAAAATCTCAACTACGGCTCAATGTCTGCTGGCGTAGCCGATAGCCTCAATTAGGTATCGGGTACAATACCCAATAGAATTAGTAGCTATCCATCAAGCCTCCATACCATATAAGAGTTAGTATATACCCAATAGTATTAGCAGGTATCCACCAAAATCCAAGCCTCCGTACCACATAAGAGTTAGTATATACCCAATAGTTTAGTAGCTATCCACCAAATTCCTAGGCCTCCAAACCATATAAAAGTTGGTATATACCCAATAGCATTAGTAGCTGTCCACCAAAGTCTAAGCCTCCATACCATATAAGAGTTAGTATATACCCAATATTATTAGTAGCTATCCACCACAGTCCAAGCCTCCATACCGTATAAGAGTTAGTATATACCCAATAGTATTGGTAGCTATCCACCAAAGTCCAAGGCTCCATACCATATAAGAGTTAGTATATACCCAATATTATTAGTAGCTATCCACCAAAGTCCAAGCCTCCATACCATACAAGAGTTAGTATATGCCCAATAGTATTAGTAGCTATCCACCAAAGTCCAAGCCTCCATACCATATAAGAGTTAGAATATACCCAATAGTATTAGTAGCTATCCACCGAACTCCAAGGCTCCATACCATATAAGAGTTAGTATATACCCAATATTATTAGTAGCTATCCACCAAAGTCCAAGCCTCCATACCATACAAGAGTTTGTATATGCCCAATAGTATTAGTAGCTATCCACCAAAGTCCAAGCCTCCTTACCATATAAGAGTTAGTATATACCCAACATTATTAGTAGCTATCCACGAAAGTCCAAACCTCCATACCATATAGGAGTTAGTATATACCCAACAGTATTAGTAACTATCCACCGAAGTTGAAGCCTCCATACCATATAAGAGTTAGTATATACCCAATAGTATTAGCAGCTATCCACCAAAGTCCAAGTCTCCGTACTATATAAGAGTTTGTATATACCCAATAGTATAAGTAGCTTTCCACGAAAGTCCAAGCCTCCATACCATATAAGAGTTTGTATATACCCAATAGTATTAGTAGCTATCCACCAACCTCCATACCATATAAGAGTTAGTATATACCCAATAGTATTAGTAGCTTTCACCAAGCCTCCATACCATATAAGAGTTAGTATATACCCAATAGTATTAGTAGCTATCCACCAAGCCTCCATACCATATACGAGTTAGTATATACCCAATAGTATTAGTAGCTATCCACCGAAGTTGAAGCCTCCATACCATATAAGAGTTAGTATATACCCAATAGTATTAGCAGCTATCCACCAAAGTCCAAGCCTCCGTACCACATAAGAGTTAGTATATACCCAATAGTTTAGTAGCTATCCACCAAATTCCTAGGCCTCCAAACCATATAAAAGTTGGTATATACCCAATAGCATTAGTAGCTGACCACCAAAGTCCAAGCCTCCATACCATATAAGAGTTAGTATATACCCAATAGTATCAGCAGCTATCCACCAAAGTCCAAGCCTCCATACCATATAAGAGTTAGTATATACCCAATAGTATTGGTAGCTATCCACCAAAGTCCAAGCCTCCATACCATATAAGAGTTAGTATATACCCAATAGTTTTAGTAGCTATCCACCAAAGTCCAAGCCTCCATACCATATGAGAGTTAGTATATACCCAATAGTATTCGCAGCTATCCATCAAAGTCCAAGCCTCTATACCATATGAGAGTTAGTATATACCCAATTGTATTCGCAGCTATCCATCAAAGTACAAGCTAACATACCACATAAGAGTTAGTATATACCCAATAGTACTAGCAGCTATCCACCAAAGACCAAGCATCCATACCATATAAGGGTTAGTATATACCCAAATGTATTAGTAGCTATCCACCAATCTCCATACCATATAAGAGTTAGTATATACCCAATAGTATTAGTAGCTATCCACCGAAGTTGAAGCCTCCATACCATATAAGAGTTAGTATGTACCCAATAGTATTAGCTGTAGCTAGGTTGTACTAGACAGTGGAATAAAGGCCGAATTATTAATGTTAACAAATATTTAATTTAAATAAACAGACACTGATACACTGGCACACTCCATTATCACAACGGTTCGCAACACACTGACGAACAAGAACGTGTGGTAGCGCCACAGTCGCGCCAACGGGCCAATCACCATAGCCAAACAAAGAACATCATAACACTGAAATTGCTGACAACCTACCAGCAATAACAACACCTCCCCTTCAGTGCTCAAACTGCACACCAATACACAGAAGAACAACACATTTAAATTACTAAATTCAACCAATCAATCAAACATAAATCAACACTTCCAAACACTAATCAGACATACCAAGCATTTCAACACATTCTGCAGTCCTTGGTCCACTCAAAGATTTCGTAAATAAATTGGCCAAATTCTCATTTCATGGAACGTATTTGAACAGAATCATCCCACTCTTAACATAGTTCTGTAAAAAACATAACTTTATATCTATGTGTTTGGATCGCTCTGAATCCAAACCATTTTCACTCAGAAATATCGAACCTTGATTGTCACACTTAATAACAATTGGTTTAATCATATAGGCCTACTTGCATTGTCCTAACTCTCTCAGGAATACCGCACAACTGAGATCTGGTCTTGTCGATGTCGACAAATATAGTAACTTTCCTACTGCATTTTGGAACATTTCTTTGTCTACTTTCTCCTCCCCTGATCCTGTTTTATCATCACTACTGATAGCTAAGGGTGCTGACCTCCCTTTGGTGTATTTACTTTGATCAATACAAATTTTTTCTCTATCTTGTGTTACATTCATTGACAGAAAATTGGTCATTTCCCCTAAGTTTCTTAACTCTAACCTTTTTTTCAGCTCAGATTTCACCCAATTCACATTTTCAGCACTGCCCCAAATACCCAAATCATCCACGTACACTCCTACAATCAAATCTTTTGTCTTATTGATATAAACCCACTGGTCCTTTTTAAGAGAAATTAGACCCAGCTCATTCAGCACACTATTAATTTTATGGAACCACTCTTTAGCACTCTGCTTCAATCCATATAGACTTTTCACTAACTTCCACACTTTATTTTTTACTTCTTCAACAAAACCTTCTGGCTGTTCACAATACACTAATTCATTAAAAGGGCTACTAAGATATGCGGTCAGAATATCCGCATGATGTACTTCCCACCCATTGACTGCTGCTAATGATAATAAAAGTCTAATTGTTTTCTTGAGCATTACAGGTGAGAATGTTTTATCATAATCTACCCCTTGTATCTGGGAAAAACCTCTAGCTACTAACCTGGCCTTAAACCTTTCTACTGTACCATCCTGGTTTTGTTTCAGTTTAAACACCCACTTATTTCCCAGTACATTGTGGTCCTTCGGTCTATCTACCAACACAAAAACACCTTTCTCCCTAAGTTGATACATCTCCTCCTCCATGGCTGAATACCATGAGCTTGCATTTGGACTTTCTAAAGCTTCTTTGACAGTCTTTGGTTCATGAGAAACATTTAACAAATTGGTATCACAATGACAGTCAGTATTAAACATGACAAGACTACACTTTGAACATTCCTTTCTCTTTCTTATTCTCTGTGATCTACGCAACTCCGTCTCATCTGCGTCAATAGGTACATTCACATGCATAACATTTTCCGACTCGTTACTATCCCAACCTAGGAATGGTTCATTATTGCTACTCTCAGTAATGCTACTCATCTCAAAGTTTTCATCAATGTCCTCTTCCTCAGATAAGCGTAACTCATCATGAATATCAAAATTTGGGGTTTCATCATCAACATTAATTGGTACATTATCATTCAATGGTACTTTAGATCTGGCTCTAAGATCTAAAAGAGATGGGGTTGTCCCGCTAACACTATACTGAACGTAAGGGAACACCTTTTCGTCAAATTTTACACTGTGTGCTATCTGGAACTTTCTTTGTGAAGGAATCCACATTTTATAACCCTTAACATTGTCCCCATACCCAACAAATACACTTTCAACAGCTCTTTCATCAAACTTTGATCACTTATTACAGTAGATCCACCCTCTACATCCAAACGGTTTAAGATAGTCATAGGCTTTTACATTTTCTGGAGTGTCCCTCCACAGGGCAAGTGGTACCTGATTGCCTGCAGCCCTAGAAGGAGACAGGTTCCTAACAAGGCATGCTACATTCATTGCCTCTGTCCAGAAAGTAACTTACAATTTTTCTATGAGTAATACCGTGCTTGCTCAAAAATTCATCAAACTCCTTGCTCACACATTCTGCAAAGCCTTTATTTTCCTTTCATGAAGCACGTCTACCTTTTCTTTGAATCGTTTAAAGACTTCAAACACATCACTTTTCTTACTCAAGAAATACACAAATACAAATCGAGAATAATCCTCAGTAAAAGTGACTATATATTGTGAACCTCCCAGTGAAACTGGTAGTTTGCACATCACATCACTATGGATAAGATCTAATGGTTTGCTGGACACCCATCACTAGCCCTAGGAAAACCTTTCTCTGTTGACTTCCCTTTAAAACATGATATACAAGGCTCTTCCAAGCTACATTGAACTATGATAGGAATTATTTTCTTTATTGCTTCTTCATGTAAGTGCCCAAGTTTTAAATGCTAATCTGACACACTCTTAAGAGCTACAGAATATACAACAGTGTTTACATCACTTTCAGTCACAACAAACGAAGCATTTATGTCTTCAACAGTATCCAAAAAATATAATCCCTCTCATACATAACCTCTGAAGATTATTTCTTTCCAATTATTCTCATCTCGGCCAATACAACTCTCTTTGCGAAACTCACACACAACTCCTTTGGAACTAAGTCTTCAACATGATATCAAATTACATCTAAATGAGGGTACATATAATACATCTGACAAACCCAATGTCCATCCTCCACACTTGTCTTTCATTTAAATCTCTACTGTTCCAATACCTAGGACTTCTACATTGGCCACTCCCATTTCTACTTTACCACTGGCAGGTTGTAAATTTTTAAACTTCTCTTTCTCCACACAAATGTGATCACAAGCTCCTGCATCTATAACCCATTCTTGGATTGACGAAGTAATGAATGATTTAGCTCCGACACAGGCTCTGTAATTATTCTGGCTTTGACTAATCTTACCTTTGTCAGTTCTACTTTCACTTATCTGCTCTGTACAATCTCGTGCTAGGTGTCCTAGCTTCGTACACCGGTAACATCGCATCTTGTCACACATCTTGGCTATGTGACCCCACTGATCACATCTGTAGCACTTCTGTCGATCTTGTTGATGAACAGTCGCCTCCCCTGGAGTAGCATTCCTTGCTTGGTTACTGCCGCTGTTACCGTCTCGTCTTCTGTCGCCACATCGACCTCCTCGTCCACGGAAAACTTCCCGGAAATCACCACGTCCTCGGCCAGCTCTCGACGATGACGCAAGCGCCCCGCTTACTGATCCAGGCGACAGAACAAAATCTTCTCTCAGGAGAACAGCCTTCACTCTTTCGGTCGTCAGTCCCTCCTCACCGCCGAGCAGCGCTATTGTTACTTTATATTTATATGTGGATAAACCATTCAGCAATATTGTCCAGCAAGTTGAGTGTCATTAAATTCAAGTCCACAGTTTGCGCTCTTAATCACTCTGTTGAGGGATTGTACTTTAGCCACGAATTGATGCATAGACATGTCACTCGTCTTCACCACGTACACCATTTCCTTCAATTTATCCAAACACTGAGGTAGGGTATATGTGGAATGAATGTTCTTCAATTTTATCCATGCTGCTCTTGCTGTTGCTTCCTCTCCAATGTCTTCCAAGTACGCATCAGTCACATACATGAGAAGAAATGCCAAAACTTTTCTGTTTGTTCTCGCTTGAATTTCATTACAGTTCTCCACTTCCACGTTGAAACCAGATCCTATTGCATTCCAGCAATTTATTTCGGTAAGTTCAGCTTGCGCTCTTCTTGACCATGCGTAGTAATTATCACTTCTCAATCGCGGCACACCGTCACTTCATTTGTCGTCTGCCATTTAGGGTATAGGCCTACTTCACAATCACTGCTCTCGACTTTCTTCATTCAACTTTCACTTCTCTTCATTATTCGGACTTTAACTGTGATCTGGGCCCATAACCTGTAGTTAGGTTGTATTAGACAGTAGAATAAAGGCCGAATTGTTAATGTTAACAAATATTTAATTTAAATAAACAGACACTGATACACTGGCAAACTCCATTATCACAATGGTTCGCATCACACTGACGAACAAGAACGTGTGGTAGCGCCACAGTCGCGCCAACGGGCCAATCACCATAAGCCAAACAAAGAACATCATAACACTGAAATTGCTGACAACCTACCAGCAATAAAAACATTAGCAGCTATCCACCAAAGACCAAGTCTCCATACAATATGAGTTAGTATATACCCAATAGTATTAGTAGCTATCCACCAAAGTCCAAGCCTCCATACCATATAAGAGTTAGTATATACCCCATAGTATTAGCAGCTATTCACCAAAGTCCAAGCCTCCATACCATATAAGGGTTAGTATATACCCAATAGTATTAGTAGCTATCCATCAAAGTCCACGCCTCCATACGATATAAGAGTTAGTATATACCCAATAGTATTAGTAGCTATCCACCAATCCTCCATACTATATAAGAGTTAGGATATACCCAATAGTATTAGTAGCTATCCACCAAAGTCCAAGCCTCCATACCACATAAGGGTTTGTATATACCCCATAGTATTAGCAGCTATCCACCAAAGTCCAAGCCTCCATACCATATAAGAGTTAGTATATACCCAATAGTATTAGTAGCTATCCACCAAAGTCCACGCCTCCGTACCATATAAGAGTAAGTATATACCCAATAGTATTAATAGCTATCCACCAAAGTCCAAGCCTCCATACCATATAAGGGTTAGTATATACCCAATAGTATTAGTAGCTATCCACCAAAGTCCAAGCCTCCATACCATATATACCATACCGTATATAGTATATACCCAATGGTATTAGTAGCTATCCACCAAAAGTCCAAGCCTCCATACCATATATACCATACCATATATACTATATACCCAATAGTATTAGCAGCTATCCACCAAAGTCCAAGCCTCTATACCATATAAGAGTTAGTATATACCCTATAGTATTAGCAGCTATCCACCAAAGTCCAAGCCTCCATACCTTATAAGAGCTAGTTTATACCCACTACTATTAGTAGCTATCCACGAATCCTCTATACCATATAAGAGTTAGTATATACCCAATAGTATTAGAAGCTATCCACCAAAGTCCAAGCTTCCATACCATACAAGAGTTAGTATATACCCAATAGTATTAGCAGCTATCCACCAAAGTCCAAGCCTCCATACCATATAAGAGTTAGTATATACCCAATACTATTAGTAGCTATCCACGAATCCTCTATACCATATAAGAGTTAGTATATACCCAATAGTATTAGTAGCTATCCACCAAAGTCCAAGCCTCCATACCATACAAGAGTTAGTATATACCCAATAGTATTAGCAGCTATCCACCAAAGTCCAAGCCTCCATACCATATAAGAGTTAGTATATACCCAATAGTATTAGTAGCTATCCACCAAAGTCCAAGCCTCCATACCATACAAGAGTTAGTATATACCCAATAGTATTAGCAGCTATCCACCAAAGTCCAAGCCTCCATACCATACAAGAGTTAGTATATACCCAATAGTATTAGCAGCTATCCACCAAAGTCCAAGCCTCCATACCATATAAGAGTTAGTATATACCCAATAGTATTAGTAGCTATCCACCAAAGTCCAAGCCTCCATACCATATAAGAGTTAGTATATACCCAATAGTATTAGTAGCTATCCACCAAAGTCCAAGCCTCCATACCATGTAAGAGTTAGTATATACCCTATAGTATTAGTAGCTATCCACCAAAGTCCAAGCCTCCATACGATATAAGAGTTAGTATATACGCAATAGTATTAGCAGCTATCCACCAAAGTCCAAGCCTCCATACCATATAAGAGTTAGTATATACCCAATAGTATTAGTAGCTATCCACCAAAGTCCAAGCCTCCATACCATATAAGAGTTAGTATATACCCAATAGTGTTAGTAGCTATCCACCAAAGTCCAAGCCTCCATACCATATAAGAGTTAGTATATACCCAATAGTATTAGTAGCTATCCACCAAAGTCCAAGCCTCCATACCATGTAAGAGTTAGTATATACCCAATAGTATTAGTAGCTATCCACCAAAGTCCAAGCCTCCATAAGATATAAGAGTTAGTATATACGCAATAGTATTAGCAGCTATCCACCAAAGTCCAAGCCTCCATACCATATAAGAGTTAGTATATACCCTATAGTATTAGTAGCTATCCACCAAAGTCCAAGCCTCCATACCATATAAGAGTTAGTATATACCCAATAGTATTAGTAGCTATCCACCAAAGTCCAAGCCTCCATACCATATAAGAGTTAGTATATACCCAATAGTATTAGTAGCTATCCACCAAAGTCCAAGCCTCCATACGATATAAGAGTTAGTATATACCCAATAGTATTAGTAGCTATCCACCAAAGTGCAAGCCTCCATACCATATAAGAGTTAGTATATACCCTATAGTATTAGTAGCTATCCACCAAAGTCCAAGCCTCCATACGATATAAGAGTTAGTATATACCCAATAGTATTAGTAGCTATCCACCAAAGTCCAAGCCTCCATACGATATAAGAGTTAGTATATACGCAATAGTATTAGCAGCTATCCACCAAAGTCCAAGCCTCCATACCATATAAGAGTTAGTATATACCCAATAGTATTAGTAGCTTTCCACCAAAGTCCAAGCCTCCATACCATATAAGAGTTAGTATATACCCAATAGTATTAGTAGCTATCCACCAAAGTCCAAGCCTCCATACCATATAAGAGTTAGTATATACCCTATAGTATTAGTAGCTATCCACCAAAGTCCAAGCCTCCATACAATATAAGAGTTAGTATATACCCAATAGTATTAGCAGCTATCCACCAAAGTCCAAGCCTCCATACCATATAAGAGTTAGTATATACCCAATAGTATTAGTAGCTATCCACCAAAGTCCAAGTCTCCATACCATATAAGAGTTAGTATATACCCAATAGTATTAGTAGCTATCCACCAAAGTCCAAGCCTCCATACCATATAAGAGTTAGTATATACCCAATAGTATTAGTAGCTATCCACCAAAGTCCTAGCCACCATACCATATAAGAGTTAGTATATACCCAATAGTATTAGTAGCTATCCACCAAAGTCCAAGCCTCCATACCATATAAGAGTTAGTATATACCTAATAGTATTAGTAGCTATCCACCAAAGTCCAAGCCTCCATACCATATAAGAGTTAGTATATACCCAATAGTATTAGTAGCTATCCACCAAAGTCCAAGCCTCCATACCATATAAGAGTTAGTATATACCTAATAGTATTAGCAGCTATCCACCAAAGTCCAAGCCTCCATACCATATAAGAGTTAGTATATACCCAATAGTATTAGTAGCTATCCACCAAAGTCCAAGCCTCCATACCATATAAGAGTTAGTATATACCCAATAGTATTAGTAGCTATCCACCAAAGTCCAAGCCTCCATACCATATAAGAGTTAGTATATACCCAATAGTATTAGTAGCTATCCACCAAAGTCCAAGCCTCCATACCATATAAGAGTTAGTAAATACCCAATAGTATAGTAGCTATCCTCCAAAGTCCAAGGCTCCATACCATATAAGAGTTAGTATATACCCAATAGTATTAGTAGCTATTCACCAAAGTCCAAGCCTCCATACCATATAAGAGTTAGTATATACCCAATAGTATTAGCAGCTATCCACCAAAGTCCAAGCCTCCATACCATATAAGAGTTAGTATATACCCAATAGTATTAGTAGCTATTCACCAAAGTCCAAGCCTCCATACCATATAAGAGTTAGTATATACCCAATAGTATTAGTAGCTATCCACCAAAGTCCAAGCCTCCATACCATATAAGAGTTAGTATATACCCAATAGTATTAGTAGCTATTCACCAAAGTCCAAGCCCCCATACCATATAAGAGTTAGTATATACCCAATAGTATTAGTAGCTATTCACCAAAGTCCAAGCCTCCATACCATATAAGAGTTAGTATATACCCAATAGTATTAGTAGCTATCCACCAAAGTCCAAGCCTCCATACCATATAAGAGTTAGTATATACCCAATAGTATTAGTAGCTATTCACCAAAGTCCAAGCCTCCATACCATATAAGAGTTAGTATATACCCAATAGTATTAGTAGCTATTCACCAAAGTCCAAGCCTCCATACCATATAAGAGTTAGTATATACCCAATAGTATTAGTAGCTATCCACCAAAGTCCTAGCCTCCATACCATATAAGAGTTAGTATATACCCAATAGTATTAGTAGCTATCCACCAAAGTCCAAGCCTCCATACCATATAAGAGTTAGTATATACCCAATAGTATAGTAGCTATCCTCCAAAGTCCAAGCCTCCATACCATATAAGAGTTAGTATATACCCAATAGTATTAGTAGCTATTCACCAAAGTCCAAGCCTCCATACCATATAAGAGTTAGTATATACCCAATAGTATTAGCAGCTATCCACCAAAGTCCAAGCCTCCATACCATATTAGAGTTAGTATATACCCAATAGTATTAGTAGCTATTCACCAAAGTCCAAGCCTCCATACCATATAAGAGTTAGTATATACCCAATAGTATTAGTAGCTATCCACCAAAGTCCAAGCCTCCATACCATATAAGAGTTAGTATATACCCAATAGTATTAGTAGCTATTCACCAAAGTCCAAGCCTCCATACCATATAAGAGTTAGTATATACCCAATAGTATTAGTAGCTATTCACCAAAGTCCAAGCCTCCATACCATATAAGAGTTAGTATATACCCAATAGTATTAGTAGCTATTCACCAAAGTCCAAGCCTCCATACCATATAAGAGTTAGTATATACCCAATAGTATTAGTAGCTATCCACCAAAGTCCTAGCCTCCATACCATATAAAAGTTAGTATATACCCAATAGTATTAGTAGCTATCCACCAAAGTCCAAGCCTCCATACCATATAAGAGTTAGTATATACTCAATAGTATTAGTAGCTATCCACCAAAGTCCAAGCCTCCATACCATATAAGAGTTAGTATATACCCAATAGTATTAGTAGCTATCCACCAAAGTCCAAGCCTCCATACCATATAAGAGTTAGTATATACCCAATAGTATTAGTAGCTATTCACCAAAGTCCAAGCCTCCATACCATATAAGAGTTAGTATATACCCAATAGTATTAGTAGCTATTCACCAAAGTCCAAGCCTCCATACCATATAAGAGTTAGTATATACCCAATAGTATTAGTAGCTATTCACCAAAGTCCAAGCCTCCATACCATATAAGAGTTAGTATATACCCAATAGTATTAGCAGCTATCCACCAAAAGTCAATAAATTCAAACTAGAAGTTCTTTAATATTAGACTAGTTTCGCCCACATTGCGGTCTTCTTCAGCATGCTTATTATTTTAACAAGTGGACAACTGGTTGGCTGTTGCGAGTGGGGTATTGATATAAACTGATGTATAAAACTTTCCGGCATTTTCTTCTTCTTCTTCTCTTCTGCTTTTACGGCCTCATTGGACCACTTCAGTCAATCATTTCTTGGTCCTCTTCTTCAGTAAGTTTCCTTTCCGAGTCGCCCAGTAGCTCTTCATTCGCTCTGATCTTCTCAGGCGTTCCTCATCTGTAAATACCCTTTTTACTGTATTACGTTTGTCTATTTTAGCCTGAAATCTTATTTTTATATCTCTCAGTTTTTTTAATTTTGTTGTTTTGTTTTGCAAGTCATCCAAGGTTATTTCCAATTCTTTCATATCTTCTCTAATTTCCTTAATCCATCCTACTTGTTGTTTCATATTCCAAAGTTTCACTACAATTTTTATAGATAACCTGGTTTCTGGTGTCCTCATGATGTGACCAAAGAATGAAAGCCGTTTCTTCCGAATAGTATCAGTGATGGGCTGCAGTTCTCTGTATACCACTTCATTTGGTACTATCCGCCACTGTCCATCTTTCTGATATTTTTTATTTATGCATGTTCTAGCTATTCTTCTTTCTACTTAAAATTTTTTGTCGATTCTGTTTTTCTGAGTAACTTTAAAAAGAGTTTCACTTCCATAGGTCACCTCTGGTTGAACCACCGTCTTGTAATGTTTTAATTTTGTTGCGATTGATATACATTTTCTTTTATATGTAGACCATGTTAATTTTTGGGCTTTTATCATTTTATTAGTTCTTTCTTACCATGCAGGTTTCTCATCCAAGTTGTAAGTTATAATTTCTCCTAAGTATTTAAATTGCTTAACTATTTTAACTTTCTTGTTATTTACTGTTATATGATTGATTACAAGTGGATTTGCTACCATTATCTCTGTCTTTTCAAATGATATCTGAAGACCAATTTTTTGTGCTATATTTTGTAGGCTTATTATTTGATTTCTGGCTTCTTGAATATTATTAGCCAGTAACGCTAAGTCATCTACGAATCCCAAGCAATTTAAGTCTATTTGATCTTTCTTGGTTCCAATTCTTATGTTCCTAGGATTTTCCCTGTAACATTCCCTCATTACCGGCATTTATTATAAATAATGTTTTGAAATAATCTTAAAATTTAGAAAAAGAAATCGAATCTGTTACAATAAGAATTAACTTAAAAATAATTTTCTTAAAAACTTTAAAAGTATGTTTAATTGTAATCAAAAATATTAATCTGTTGAATATCCATAAAATAGTTCTAAGTTTAAAAAATGTTTCATGAAAGAAAATTTTTCCTCAAGCTTGCATATAATACAGACACAGTGTGTACTTCGACTTGAATTATGATCTGAGTAAAATGTAAAAGAAAAATATAATTAATCAGGATTCATACTACAAAGTGAAATAGGGAAATCTCTATCTGTACACTCTGACTCAGGGGCGTGAAACACGGGAAGGGCAAGGGGGGGGGGGGGGGGAATTACCCCCTCAAGTTTAGGTGCAAGACATTATTTTTAAATACCCTTAAAAATAAATTAAATAAAAATATTCTGAAACTGTTCTATAAATTATTTAATACTTCGTTTGCCATCTTGCTTTTCTTAGTCAGTCGTAATTTCCTTATTCTACTGAATAAATTCTGCCCCCCCCCCCCCATTTCCCAACGAGGCGCTTTCAGCTTTGCTCTTTATCACGACGATGCCAAAAGGTGAATTATTTTGAACTATTATTTCACAATTTCTTAGAGCACTAGAAGACTTAAGCAAGAACAAAGCACAAGGCAATAACATGATTTACCAACCAAATTGCTGTGTCGGTTAGGGGTTTCCTATTTCACATAAACTCATGTTTTCTCACGTACAAACTTTACAGGTTTATTCTTTTTTAAGCGGTTGCATCACCTTAAGCCATTCCCGCGTGTCACTACCACCATGGCTGTGCGCCATAAATATATCTAATATATGAAAGTGAAAGTCTGTATATATGTATGTATATTTGTTCCGTATACAAATCTACACCGTTCCACCAAACTCAATCAAACTTTGCATACACATAGTTTATGACCCAGAAGGAATGGCTGGCTACATGGATTTCTGATAGTCTTTCTCATTCTTCTGATTTCTGCCCTTTTGCACTCGAGCAAAGGCTAATAAAGTTAAATAAATTAACTCATGAACGAATGGCATGGCAACATAGCTCAAGTCGACTGGATGCGAGTTGCTCTCTGCACTACCGGTATAGAAAATGAGGATCTTTACATGAAATCCCATTAGTTACTCAACTGCTCACACAGCACTGTCAACCCGGTATAGCATAACAAAGACTTGACACTATTTGTCAATATAATTTCCGCAATATCAAAATGCAAATTATATCACAAAATACAATAGCGTGATATTAAATGACGGGAACAAAACATACCTTTGCACCTTATTAAAATAGAATTCCATTAGGTTCACTCGATTTTGATAAAACTTCATGAACTTTCATGCTGAGTGGTTAGTACAGAAGTTATTTGGGAGCAACCGGTATTTCGGCTTCCGCAATAATCGGGGATACCAATTTCTCTGCAATGACGCTGGCAAGACTTCTGATGCGGTCAGGTTAAGGCGAAGAGTGGATTATAGTTCTGAGAAATGCAATCCAAACATTTCATACAAGAAATTCTTCCCTTTGTGAATACAACTTAAACCAGACTTTCAGTTTTCATTGTTGGAAAAGTGATTGGTGCAATATAGCGGTGGTATTGCTGGAATGATTCTCTTCCAAACTGTAATAATGCCAATAGCTACCTACGGACTCAACATTTTATGGGATACTCTTACTGTCACATATCTCTTAACACTAGAAAATATCAAGGCCTGCTACATGAAAAGAGTGCTGTGAATAGGAATAACAGCACCATCAAGACTGACTTATATTATGCTTAGTGAGAACTTCTTCATAGAAGATATGAGGTTGCAGTTGCATCTTCCAAACACAAAGGCATATGAAAAAACCTTCAAAATATTATTGAAAAAAGGAACAATATTTGGACCGAGTATTATACAACAGATGTCATACTGACACAAAGCTGGAGACAGACCAACTATAAACTGAGACACGCCATCACACGATTTGCAGTACACGGGTTTCACCACAAGCTATGCACCAACTAAAGATTTCATTACCCAAATGAGGACTGTGTGTGTGAATTATGTTACAGTCAATGTTCCTGATATCACGCGAATATGTGCGAAAAAGATTATTATCTCTAACAAAATTGTGCAGTGATTGGATATAGGCAAATCATATTATTTTCAGATGTATTATGTATTTTCTCTGGCTATTTTGCTGTAATAAACTTTTTATCCATTCAAAATCAGCAATTCTTCTAGGTTTGAGCCGTGTCTTGAGTGGGGTTTCACCTAGGACACCAAGCTGGCTCATCGGCGGGCTCTGGGTGAACCCACCCGGACCCCCACAGGAGTAACGAACTGCACGCTACCTCCCTTTATATAGAGTGCAACTGCATTACTTTGCTGCGAGAACCAAAAGCTCAAGCAGCCTGAACCTCCCTATTATGGCTTCCAAAGAGATGGTATATTGGCTTTCACGGCCGGTGAATTAAAACTCAGCAATTCTTCTAGGTTTGTGACGTGTCTTGTGTGGGGTTTCGCCTAGGACACCAAGCTGGCTCATCGGCAGGCTCTTGGTGTCCCCGCCCGGACCACCACAGGAGTGACGAACTGCGCGCTACCTCCCTTTATATTGAGTGCAACTGCACTACTTTCCTGCGAGAACTAAAAGCTCAAGCAGCCTGAACCTCCCTATGAAGGCTTCCAAAAAGATGGTATATTGGCTTACACGGCCGGTGAATTAAAACTCGGCAATTCTTCTTGGTTTGTACCGTGTCTTGTGTGGGGTTTCGCCTAGGACACCAAGCTGGCTCATCGGCGGGCTCTTGTTGTCCCCGCCTGGACCCCCACAGGAGTAACGAACTGCGCGCTACGTGCCTTTATATTGAGTGCAACTGAACTATTTTGCTGCGAGAACTAAAAGCTCAAGCAGCCTGAACCCCCCTATGAAGGCTTCCAAAAAGATGGTATATTGGCTTTCACGGCCGGTGAATTAAAACTTAGCAGTTCTTCTAGGTTTGTGCCGTGTCTTGTGTGGGGTTTCGCCTAGGACACCAAGCTGGCTCATCGGCGGGCACTTGGTGTCCCCGCCCGAACCCCCACAGTAGTAACGAACTGCGCGCTACCTCCCTTTATATTGAGTGCAACTGCACTACTTTGCTGCGAGAACTAAAAGCTCAAGCAGCCTGAACCTCCCTATGAAGGCTTCCAAAAAGATGGTATATTGGCTTTCACGGCCGGTGAATTAAAACTCAGCAATTCTTCTAGGTTTGTGGCGTGTCTTGTATGGGGTTTCGCCTAGGACACCAAGCTGGCTCATCGGCGGGCTCTTGGTATCCCCGCCCGGACCCCCACAGGAGTAACGAACTGCGCGCTACCTCCCTTTATATTGAGTGCAACTGCACTACTACGATGAGCCAGCTTGGTGTCCTAGGCGAAGCCCCACACAAAACACGGCACAAACCTAGAAGAATTGCTGAGTTTTAATTCACCTGCCATGAAAGACAATATACCATCTTTTTGGAAGCCTTCATAGGGAGGTTCAGGCTGCTTGAGCTTTTAGTTCTCGCAGTCAAGTGGTGCAGTTACACTCAATATAAAGGGAGGTAGCGCGCAGTTCGCTACTCCTGTGGGGGACCGGGCGGGGACACCAAGAGCCCGCCGATGAGCCAGCTTGGTTTCCTAGGTGAAACCCCACACAAGACACGGCACAAACCTAGAAGAATTGCTGAGTTTTAATTCACCGGCTGTGAAAGCCAATATACCATCATTTCATTCATTCATTCATTGTCGGAAAATATATTGTTGAAATTGTACTTTGATGATGATAGTTGATGTTTTAGTGCCTAACATGGAGGTTATAGGCCTCTAATTCTTTGGGGTGAAAATTATAAATGATGATAAAATGAACACTATAACTTAAAATAACTAAATATTCAACCAAATTGCGGATTAGGAGAACAAGAAGGAAGGAATAAGGGATATAAAATGCAGTTAAAACAAATCTCTCAACCCTCAAAAAATGAGAATTGACGGATTTGGAAAGGTCTGCCATGAAAGACAGATAGGAAGGGAAATAGGAGAGAGTCCACCCCAGAATCACTGGAAAATGGGAAAAAACAGATCCATCTCAGGTATCATCCTAAACTCAAGAGCCGTGAGCCCTTGAGGGTGTAGCACCTCCAGTGGTGGGGCTACACACACCCTGCCTCCTTTATGACCCTGTGCAGGAGGCAGGAGTTATGATGTAAAGAGAAACAAGAGATCTGACCCTTTGAAGAATGAGGGTATCAGGAATGATAGAACAAGGTCCAATTAAGGCGGGAATTTGAAAGACTCCTTAGACCTTGGATATCCTAATACCGTCATGGTCGGAAGAGAACAAGAGTTGATCATGGGAGGCCGACAATAAATATGCCAGAGAGGACCCCGGCACAATTAAGTGGATGCAATCGCGAAATAACCTGGGGCCGCCTGATCGCTAACCGGCGTTCCACAAGTTGTATGCCCCTGAAGTCGGGTGAGTGTCGTAATGTCGTTAGTGAACGAGAGGTGACCAAGGGTGGTCGAAATGAATGATGACAGAAGGGAGCCCGGCACAAGTAAGTGGAAGCGATACCGCACTCAGCTGGGGTCCCGTTGTCACCAAACCCACATCCCATTAGTCGTGAGTCCCTGGGCGATGTACTGAAGAATGATGCAACAGAATTGCAAGAAAATGATGCCAATTATTCAGAAGACAACTTATGCGTATGCACTGGACGGTTGATTCCGTACTTAATTGGATATCATCGTAGGTCTCAGGGACTAAGAAGTCCCTATCATGTGCGTTCCTAGCAGTGGTCGAGTACTATCCCGGCATTTGCCTGGACAGAGTGTAGAAAAAAACACTTTCAAGATAGTTTATCGGTGCTGGGTTTCGAACCTACGATGTCTGGACTTGCTACAGCTGCCCTCGCAGTCATGGTGCACGATTAAACGATCACAACTACGGCGCGGGACTCTTAAAATGACGACTACACACTACAGACGAAGGAGAGTTTGTGTCCGATACAAAGTTATCGCGGGAAATCACGTTATGACAATCATCACACCTATCTCTGTCTCAGTATACTCGGGAAAGGAAAGCACACCTCCTATGTTCTTCCTATTTAAAGTGCAAAATGACACACAGCAGAATGATATACTGAATTTGAGCAGCGGAGTTCAAACCATGGTTTATAATTTACCCCAGCATTTTACAATTTCATCAGCAAACATTCCAAGCAACGTGGGAATTCAGTATATCAATACCGACTACTTACAATAATTGAAACAGAAACAAAACTTCGAGTAACTCAGACCTCAAAGGCGAAAGCCGAAAATTTTAGCCGTTGATACACGAGGTCGTCTAAGTGATTTTTGCATTTTATGTATAATTTTATAGGGACACTGGGACTGAAATTTTAGTGAAATATGTGGAAAGTATCGATTTTTGGATATTTTCATATTAATACACTCCTATCGCCTGTGGACCAGATAGCAGTGTTCTTATCCGAATTCCGCCATTTTTAAAGCCCTAACGTAGCTTTAAATGGCTGGCATGCAGCTCTACGCCCCAGCACAGTAAGTGTCCTGAAGGTTCTGAGTCTTGGTGCTTCTACAATCGAAGTATCGCTGCTGGTAAAACACCACTGAGTTATGACAAACTGGCTGTAAAGCTTTAAGAACCCTTAGTTGTGAAGATTATGCCTGTTTATCAATGGCTGGCATCAGATGAGCTACTATCCAGATGCATCCGGGGTGCTACTCAAAATCAGAATGAGTCTGTGCATTCTGTTAACTGGAGGAAGTGCCCAAAAGAGATTTTTAGCCTACTTTTCACATTTTGCAAAAATGAGGAAAAAGTAGACTTATGAGATCGATCCGGGAACATTTCTGTCTGTCTGTCCTTCTGTCTGTCTGTCTGTCTGTGTGTGTGTGTCCCCCCCCTATCAACTCCTAAACGGTTGCAGCAATCGAAACAAAATTTGGTATGAATAAAGATCTATCCAGGGACATCTCAATGTGATACTTGAAAACGATCTCAGTGCTACCAACTGCTGAAAAATCGCAATTGAAATTTGAGTTCCATGTTGGATATCATGGAATATATACATGGGAACTATTCCAAAATTGACGCACATATAGATAATAATACTTCAGTTTAATTTTCAGGAGGCCATACATGACAGTGTTGCCAAAATGATTCTAAGCCTACTGATAGGTCCAATTTTTAAATGCATATAACTCCTACACTATCAATTGTATTTCAACCAAATTTCGTATGTACTATGTGTACATAAACAGATATGACTGAGCCTATTCTTATGAGCCACCAGGGCGGCCAACTGTCAATAAATGCTCTTAATTTATTTTATCCAAATACCAATATATCAGAAATTATGCGAGCCAACAGATTTAAACTTTGCACACGTATAGTGCCTGACATTCTACATTAATTTGGAGCAACTAATATATGTCAGTGCTACCAACATGATTCTAAGCCTGCTGATAGGACCAATTTTCAAATACATGTAACATCTATACTATCAATTGGATTTCAACCAAATTTCGTATGTGCTATCTGTGCCATAACAGATATGACTATGCGTATTCTTAAGAGCAATCAGGGCTGCCAACTGTTAATAAATGCTGTTTGTATTTTTTCCCCCGAACATCAATATATCAGAAAGTATGCAAGCCAACAGCTCTAAACTTTGCGCACGTTTAGTACCTGACATTCTAGATTAATTTGGAGCAACTAATGTATGTCAGTGCTACCAACATGATTCTAAGCCTGCTGATAGGTCCAATTTTAAATTACCAGTAACTTCTATACTAACAAATAGATTTCATCCAAAATTGGCACAACAATAGTTCATAATATTTAAAATTATTTCCGACCAACACATACATGACATTGTTGCCAACATGATTTTATGGGCGCTGATAGGTCCAATGTCTAACTGCATGTATCGTCCATGCTATCCATTGGACTTCAACCAAATTTTGTATTCTGTAGCCTACCTTAAGAGATGGAACTAAGGATTTATTCAGTGACCAGGGCTGCCAACTGAAGTGCTCTATCATTGTACATCATGCCAGGTATATTTCGAACTAATTAGAAATGTCGATATTACCTACTTTATTTCGTCATTATTCTAAATAGGTCCATGTAGATTAATCATTGGCATGATTCTTAATTTTTTTGAAAAGTAGGCTCTTTAGTTCTTCACAGAATTTCTTGTTATTTCACGGAAGAGACTTGAAATTGCTGTTTGTAATTCGGTAGCATAATTCAACATGGGTTGTAGTGCAACAACAGAGCTGAAATCAGGAATAAGACAAACTTCAGTATATCATGTCACAGCACAGACACTTGAAAGATGTGACAGTAGCAGGAAGTATGAAAGTCTGCGGTCATCATTGGAGAAGCGAAAGGCATGTCGACGGAAGGTGAAACTGACAAAAATGAAGAAGGAGGCTGCATAACAGAAGAAGGAGGGTATCACCTATGCTGAAGGACAGTTATGATTTCCTTGGTAAGCTGACAACTTGTGAATTGTGCATCATGTTAGAAAATGGCTGTTTTCTCTGATTCACTTTTCCATGCATTCAAAATGTTACTCACGTCATAAATCTTATGATATTGATTTCAAAATGTGCATTTATTATCTTCATTGCAATGACTGCGAATCGATTTTTAGATTGCACTATTGGTCTGGCTGCAAAACATTATCAAACTGGAAATATTCATGATCTTTTGAAGAATAAAACTAGGATATGAAATATATATATATATATATATATATATATTTCTTCACACTCATTAATGCAATTCAAAAACGGATCCGTAGGTTCCTTCCAATTGTTTTAGTGCTATATAATATTACCTAAAAGTTACACTATCTTGATTTGTTTAACGTGGCAGACCTTTATAAAACTTGAATAATTAGCACAATAAATTTACAAAATAATTAATATTTGAAGAACTAATCAACTTATAATTCTCAAGTTTCCAACAGTGGTTTACAATATGACCATTCATAAGCATATAACATTTCATAGCTGTATCTCAGTTTATATAGAATTTGAAAATTTCAGTCCCAGTGTCCCTAACTTCGTGTAACTCAGACCTCCAAGGCGAAAGCCGAAAATTTTAGCCGCTAACACACGTGGTCGTCCAAGTGAAATTTTCATTTTATGAATAATTTTATTTAACCTTCCTTCATTAGGTCACAGAAATCTATGTGACATTTTGGGTCTAATCTTATACTCTAATGCCACTGCTGTTACGGGAGATTTTGAATCTTTACCTTATGACGAAAGGTATGATGCGTAATATTATATTGTATGTAATATCTACTGGAATCGAAGTTTTATACTCTCCGTTAAGGTGTGTTCTACTACTGATATGTTGACGTTTATGTTTTATTAATCATAATGTCCTTCTACTGCATACTTTTATTGTTGACAGTGTCTACGTCTACCAGCTATCTTTTGTATTACAAATCAGATATACAGTAACTTTTGCGTGATAATGCAGATTGTTCTATGAATAATATTTCCTTCTCTTATTCGGGTTATATTGTAATTGATAAATATCCTGCTCTATGACTATGCTAATTTGCAATGGAACCGGACGTAAAATTATGAATTTAGTTGAAAACATGTCAACAACATACGGTAATTAAACTTCTGTGCCCGATATTCCAGCCTTGGATTGCGTGGCCCGACTCATCGCGATCCCAGGTTGAAATTCGATACAACAGACATAGAAAATCATAGCAAAAGAAAATCGTGGATGATTAGATATACGTCGGCATATAGATAAGATAAGAAAAAGTGAGACCTCAAATGACCTAAGGGAAGTGAACACGGACTGGGGTTCATATATTACTACCTAACGTCGTCTCCAACCATCCACGTTACATTGCGAAGCCACGGAAAGAATATGCACAAATAAGATAAAACTTCCACATTTTTATTCACCGAAGCACTAATACATCCAATAAAATAATAATTCCTATCCCCTGCACTTGGAGATTGACTAAGTTAAGTCTTGATGTGCAAAGAAAAAAAATGAATGAAATGAAATGCATGTTTAATTGGGACAAAATCTCCTTGTTTCCTGCCATTGGATATAATTAAACTTACTGAGATCCCGCATATTGACTTCAATTGATTACGTCTTAGTTACACTTTTTATTTTTCATCCATATCTTAATATAGAGTTCATAGTTGGATGTTTTAGAAATAATGACTGCATTAAAAAGAAAACTCCTAAAAGATATAATTGGGATTATTCTATTAGATCTCCTTCTAACAAAAATCACAACTGGTGCATAGTAGATTTTCATGCTTATTTTAATAACTAAATTTGCAACTTATATACACATGTGAATGTTCACATCACATCATAGCATAGCAACCTTTCTCTTGACTCGTAATAGATCCAAAATGTCTTTGCCTTTGCAAATGTTTCGTCATTATCCAAATTATGAAACTTCTCACAATTAGTTAATACTGTCTTGGTTCACATTTAAATTTGTTATAATTAAACTTTCCACTGGTATCTTTGATTGGTGTAACTCTCATTTATGTTGAGTAATGCTAATTCAGAAAGAATTATAAAATATTCATCAGGCAAAATTATTGGCTACAGCTTTTACATAAGGACCTTTCACTAAATTCACACCCATATTTTAATGGCCCACACGTCTTCGTTCTACTCAATCCATAAACTTATTCTCACTCAATTAATTGCCTATTTATATCACAGTGACCTTCTTTATCACACTATTATTTCATATATCTTCGCATATTTACCATCTGATAATCACATCATTAAATTGCCACATTTTTACCTTTGTTACACTTTATTATCTAAATTACAGAATTGCAGCGTTACTATTACCTGCCATTCATTCTCATTAACTGAATCATTGAAGTTATATGACATCATGTCGTGCCTAGATTTATCATTCTAAGCTATCAGTGTGTTCAAAGAAAGATTTAATTATCTTTTTTAAATGTTTTACATTGTGCAAAAATTATGCAGTATTATTTAAATTTCATTGACTATTTAATTTACATGATTATTATCGGTCAAACATTTCTTACAAATTTTACTGAGGTTATGGTTTAATTGTGATCACGTTTATTAACAGCGTCTTCTCAATATCTCACTAATTTAATGTTTCATGTCTAAGATTTTCTACTACTTAAGTAGATTTATATCCACTATATCTGAAATAACCAGGTGTTCACTAGAAAACGCAAGAAAAATGTTTCAATGTCACCGCCTAATTAGTGACTATAGATTTCCTTAAATTAACGCAATAGAATCTCATGAGAGGTCCAACCATTAAAATAGACTTCACTTAAAATTCTAGCTATTTAGAATCACGGTGATGTCATCTGTACCTTAGGATTCTTCTTGAAGAAGTATGGAGTTCTTGTAGGACCAATGGCAACTCCCATCGTTCTCGCCATTTAGTCTTGACCCATCTCCAGGCCTCGTGGTCGACTTGCGTTGGACTGTGGGCCTCCATGCTCGTCTCCAGGAATGTCATCCGCCTCCTAAATCGCCCATGCAGCGTGTCTCTTAATTCGCCATTCTACGATGTTGAAAGTTCTTCGCAAAATACAAATAGATGTCGGGTCTGATGACCATCATGTCCAAAAATTTCACAAAATTTCGCCCGTCTAATATGACAGTTTGAAAGTTTCTGGGTACAATCGCGCAAATCGCACTTTGACAAACCTTTTGGTTCTGGAACTAGAGCTGTTTCTAAAACACAAAGTTCGTGCGTGATATCCCGTGAGATTACGGTCAGAAACGTGGCCTCGAGACACCTGTATGTCCCGCACGTCACAAGCGGTTGGCCTTGGCCCACATACTGTCACTCGGCACAATGACCTCGCCTCACCGTAAACAGAGTCTCGATTCAAACAGCATAGGCCGATCCTACATTGGAAGCGGAGCGGGTCTGGTCTGGTCTGAAGAAAACAAACACATGACACACCATCCTCCCTCCTACACTGGAGCCAGTACTCGTTCAGGGGAGGGGAGTCGGGTCTGAACTGGTCTGACAGCAATCAAACAGGTTTGTTTTTTCTTCCAGTTGCCTGGAAGCTTTGGTCGAGGTGGTGCGTTTTAACATCATCTATTGATGGTATATTGGCTTTCACGGCCGGTGAATTAACACTCAGCAATTCTTCTAGGTTTGTGCCGTGTCTTGTGTGGGGGACCGGGCGGGGACACCAAGAGCCCGCCGATGAGCCAGCTTGGTGTCCTAGGCGAAACCTCACACAAGACACGGCACAAACCTAGAAGAATTGCTGAGTTTTAATTCACCGGCCGTGAAAGCCAATATATCATCGTTTTGGAAGCCTTCATAGGGAGGTTAAGGCTGCTTGAGCTTTTGGTTCTCGCAGTCAAGTGGTGCAGTTGCACTCAATATAAAGGCACGTAGCGCGCAGTTCGTTACCTCTGTGGTGGTCCGGGCGGGGACACCAAGAGCCCGCCGATTAGACAGCTTGGTGTCCTGTGCGAAACCCCACACAAGACACGGCACAAACCTAGAAGAATTGCTGACTCGTCTATTGAACTTGGTTTTTGTGTTTAATTGTGTCATAATGGTAGAAAAAAGGAATGTTAATTGAATTAGTGCATGAGCGAGTTTGTTAGTTTCTCTGCTGGCTCTATACAAGTCCTGAAGTTACTCCACTTCCGTAGGTCTACTTCTATGGTATTTTTTAAATTCATCAGGGTGACTACGCATAGGTAGGCAGGTGGTGTAAAATTCACATTGACAGTGGTCTTCATTGAACTCATGAACCAATTTTATTTTACACGAGTGTAATAATACATTCCTGTCCGATAACATGAAATCAATTAGTTCCTCGTCCATTTTTCAACTGTAATAATGGACAACTTTCCTCGTCGAGAGTTGACACAGTACTGGTTCTTCCGCTCCTGGCTGAAAACTACTTGCAATGTAGGAGCGCCGAGTCTGGACTGGTCTGGCCTGGCCGGGCCGGGTCTGGTGGCCGCTTCCAATGTAGGATCGGCCTTACAGCTTCACTGATAACATAAAGTTTCAATGTTCAGCCTAGCTTTAACAGAATATCCTACGATATTATGACTCCATGAAAACATGTAGACTGTTACTGTGCACGTATTGTCCGCACTTTTGAATCATGAAGCCTCATTGCACTGCGTCAACTGTCTGTTCTGTAACTTGTTCCGACTGATTGTAGAAATCACCTTGAATACCGTACTTTGCCATGCTGGCACAGCGATGCGGTCAGCCCCTCGCCACTAGACTGCCGTTGAGTATGACTCATGCGCGATCGTGGAACTGTCTTCACTAGACGACGTGTGGAAAGCAAGTGGCAGACTTCAAGTGAACTGCTCACCTCCAAAGCTCGCTTTCTGTGTACGGAGCCCTCTCCAGAGTCCTCATATATCACGTGGTCTTCTTCTTCCTTACTGGCCATGCGTTACTACGTCATTCGGAAACTCTTTCACAAATCCTCAGCTAATAATTGTAACTTTATGAGCCTTATATCCTTCCATAATTCAAGGTCTCTGGACATCTTGGAATCAAGGTGGCCATGGCAGTGACGTCTCAAGCATACATGTACGTCATCTGTCCGCCCTTAGATCACGTGGTGCGTTCTGACATCTTGACACATGACATATCGGGGACACTACGAATATATATTATTATGCGATAGTTTTCTACAAGAACCAAACAGTAAGTAATTATATTTTTCTATAAGAATAGCGGCCCCAATCAAATAAAAAATGAACACTATCAGGAAAGTAATTGTGAGACTGAGTTCTCGAGGAATTGTGTGTAAACATCCCTTTTTACTATTGTTGCATTCTCCGCTACGAAATTGCACTCCACAGTACTGTACGTTTCGACTATTTACAGTGAGTTAATATTGAACTTGAGTAATATCAGAATCGAGGAGAACCATGTTCTAAACTCTCTTAAGGGAAAAATGAATACACACTGCGAAATATATTGGCATGTATCTATCCATAACATATAAAGGCACCTCCCGGGCAACGCTGGGTACAATAGCTAGTATTCAATAATTAGCTCTAGGTTATCCATCCATGACATATATTCTTCCCGCCTAAATACTGTGCCCTTATCCACTAGTCCATATAATAGATCCTAGGCACATACTTGGAGAGCGAGCGAAGTTTGAATCGCGCGCGCGCTTTGTTCTCGAAGGAATTGGAAAACATATGCAGGCAACAGAGAGGCTTATGACGTGGGCTACATCATCGCAGAGGCATTATTTTGGATTAAATACTTCCTGATATTTTCTGGATATGGAATATACACCAATTAACTGGCACGGAAAAAAGAAGGAGAATGCACCAACTGGGAAGGATATCGGTTCATCCAGAGCCGAGATATTGGCATTTTTGTCTTCGCCACTGTGACGTGTCGTCTGATGACGCGAGTCCAGCGTCGAGACCCGAGCGAGTATAAATTGATGCCCATCAGAGCTATGATTTACAGTCTTCGCCGTGCTAGGACATGGACAGTACCTCGTCAACAGTGAACATCGAGTATGCTAGTCATACTTCGCCGCACGTGTATTAGTCAACTCAGGATCGCAGGACCTCTGCATGGTCACTATGTTAGCCGCTGTGTCGGTACTCTACGCGCTGAGTAGTTGTTTTTTTTTTTTTAAATACCGTGAATGTTAGACCTCAGAATATGTGTGAACTTTTAAGAAGTGTTTGGCTATTTTATTGCCAAGTGACACATGTCACTTTCTTAAAATCGGACATATGATAGTCTTGTTCTATGCTGTACAACTTAGTTTTGGAACTGTGAGTTTCCAACAGTCAGTGCCGAGCTATGACTTGGTAGTTCAATTGATCAGCCTCGATAAAATACTTTATATACGGATACCAGTCTTATATGGTCAGACAATTAGCCGACGATGGGATCAGCCGTGAATAGCGCGTACTGAGAGATGCATGGTCTCACCCGTTAGGTCTATCTTACGACAGGAACTTCGTTTGAACCATTGTAATAAGACAGTAAGAGTATCAAACTTCAGTATAAGTTACAGCTGTATCAGAATCACGAGTGACTAAATCGAATGGGGCAAGTAGGTCGAACCCCGACTTTGCAGATAGCACAAGCTATTATAATGCTACCAAGGAACAATATGGAACGTGTTGATTTCAAGATAGCTTTAGAACATTCTATGATGTGCTGTTAGATAATTTGTGGGTAGAATGGAAGCCGATTCGAGACTTTCACGTACGCGTTCGTTTGGACGATGATATGGAGCAACTTTTGGACATGGAACCATAATGGAACCGACCAGGAGATCCACTGCTGCAAGATCTTCTGCAATGTAAGCTAAGAGTTTACTTACACAGTTTATGGTATTTGGACATTTTCATTTGAAGAGAAATATCAACACAATTATTTTTCTGTTTGCTTTTTGCTAATCCTGCATTTCTTTAGGAGTGTCTTGAACACTAGTTCTTCGATTTTGAGTCTAGTTTTGAACGGGATTTGTTCTATTTTGTCATCGCGGTCATCAGCCGCAGGATCTTAGGTGTTGATTCACTTGGTTTTGAGAAATGGATGATATTTTCCATCAAAGGATTTCGAACTTGGATATTTCAAGTGGTTTTAGTTCACATTTCAAGTTATGAAAATATAATGATGATTATAAAAATAATTTTTCTTAATAATATTAAAAATAATCTGACAACTTCCGAATTTTAAAAGGAAAAGTTGGGAAGAGAGTGATGAAGAACATGCCACATCTTGGAACAGCTTTTATGGTCAACAAGAAATTTTTGGACGCAGTTATCGCTTTTAGAAGTGTGAATTCCAGACTATCTTTTCTAACTATAAAATCTCTCAATAAGGGATACACGCTAATCAATGCCCATGCTCCTATAAATAAGGATAATAAAACGAATCCAGAGAAAGTTGATGAATTTTGGGACGAGTTAGAAGCCGAAATTCTCAAAATTCCTTCTAATCATGTAAACATTTTACTTAGAGATTTCAATGCTCAGCTTGGATCTGAGAGAAAATTTTCTGATATAATAGGTAAATATCCCACTCACAATAGAACCAACAGGAATGGTGAGAGATTTGTTAAACTCTGTGAACATCTAAACTTAAAGATTATGTCCACACATTTTAAAGCAAAACCAAGTAAAAAGAAAACATGGGTCTCCCCAAATGCGTTGCTGGGTGAGTTTCAACTAGATCGTGTAGCTATCTCTCGCAATTGTTTCAAAGAAAGTCAAAATGTCAAGGTCAGAAAATCCATTAATGTAACTTCAGATCATTACCTTTCTCAAATCAAGATGAATTTCATACCTTTTACACGCAAACAAAATACAACTAGAATTAACATTCCGAAAATTAATAGAGAGGTTCTTACAAATGAAAAAAGGATAGAATTTCAAGGAAAACTTAAAATACCAACCAATTGGAATGATGTTACTAATAACCTTCTTGAACCAGATCAGGAAATTGCACCGTTGAACTTTTACAGGAAACATGCTTGGTGGAATGAACAATGTGAAAGAGTGATCAAAGAAAGACATTGTGCTTGGCACAAGTGGAACGGGAACAAGACTCCAGAAAATTTAGAGGAAGTACAAAGATTAAGGAAAATGGCCCACCAGACTTTAAGAACGATTCGAAGAAAATATATGAAGGACCAAATAATGGAAATGGACAACAATTTTAAGAAAAATGACACCCGATTGTTTTATAGAGCATTTAAGAATGAAATCACTGGATATTCAGCACCGAGTTTAAATTTCAAAAGGGAAGATGTTACGCTAGCATTAAACAACAAGGAAAATTGTGATATCTTGGCTGCGTATTTTGAGAAGTTGTTAAATTGTCCAAAACCGACAGACAAGTTGAGTTTCAAATTTACAACACAAAATTTTGACTCTACGCCCCCAGATGTAAATGAAGTGAAATGTATTATCAACTCACTTAAAAATAATAAAGCCTCAGGCAAGGATGGAATAATTGCAGAAATGTGGAAGCTTGTAGATGATGAATTTTTAATAGCGACGACAAATCTATTCCAGAAAATTTGGATTGAGGAAGCAATTCCAGAAGACTGGTTAATCGCCTTAATTCATCCACTACATAAAAAAGGCTCAAAAATTGATGTCAATAGTTATAGGGGGATCTCATTGTTGTCTGTCACATATAAAATATTTGCCAAACTACTTTTAAACAGACTAGAACCACAGATCGAACCACAGCTTTGCGAGTTCCAAGGAGGTTTCAGAAGGAATAGATCGTGTGCAGAACAAATTCTTAGTTTAAAATTGATATTAAAATATTACAACAACAGACCAAAGAATATCTTTATCTCATTCGTTGATTTTCAGAAAGCGTATGATTCAGTGGATAGGGATACTGTTTTTGACACATTGAAGGAATACCAAGTTATCAAAAAACCATAAATTTAATAAAACTTACATTAACTAATACGATTTCCAGAGTCAAATTTTTAAATGAAGTTAGCGAGCCCTTCGAGGTAAAAACTGGACTAAGACAAGGGGACAGTCTATCACCACTGCTTTTCAATTTGGTCTTGGATAAAGTCATGAGGACGTTTTGGGACAAGAACGATTCAAGTGCTAAAATTGGTACAAAGAATAAGAACCGCAAAGTCAAAGGTTTAGCATTTGCTGACGACGTATCGTTGTTTGCTGAATCAGAACAAGAAGCTATTAACCAAATAGATCAGTTAAAAGAAACGGCGGAAAAAGCGGGCTTACATATTTCGTTGGTAAAAACAGAGATGATGACAAGTGATCAGAAATACACTAAGAAAATGATAAAAACAAATTATGGGAGCATCAGGGTCACTGACCGATTTAAATATCTTGGAGAAATAATTAGTAGCAATGGGACGGATAAATTGGCAATCGAGAACAAAAAAGGGAAATTGGAAAGATTAAATTTTTGTACAAAAAATATATACAATAAAAAGAACCTGTCTATCAATGCAAAATTACGACATTTTAATGCTGTTGTTAGACCAGTCATCTTGTACGGCATGGAAACTACAAATATAACCGGAATGGAGAATTTGCTCAAGATAGAAAGAAGAATTTTAAGAAGGATTTATGGTCCTGGGAAAACACAGGAAGGTTATAGACTGAGATCGAATGCAGAAATTTATAGTAAAATCGACAACCTTGAAGTGATGATCAGAAAACGGCGACTTCAGTTCTACGGACATATGGTCCGCATGGATTGCTCAAGGTTAAACAAACAAATTTTTGATAAAATCTGGAACTATAAAGGACAAGGAGGCTATGTAAAACAAATGAAAGAAGAACTTCAAAAATTAAAAATTACTGAAGAAGATTGTCTAAATCGAATAGAGTACAGAAAAGAAATTTTGGTCTCAAAATTCTTGTCGGGGAGAAGAAAAATCTCAACAGAGGCGAATGGACTGCTGAAAGAAGAGCTGCACAGTCGACCAGGATGATAGACTTCTGGAAGAGAAAGAAGGAAACTAGACCTATAAAGAAGTGATATTTGCGTGGTCCTTGTTGGCCTGTCCGCGGTGTATATATATATTAAAAATAATATTTTCTGAATTATTAATGTTTTTCATAATAATGAGTTCAGATTTATGATATGCTTTGCAATCTTTTGAATAGAGGATTGTTGGATTTTTGAACAGCTCAGTTCACGTATGCGATTTATTATCCAGTTTTCAATGGTTTAACGCACACTCATATCTAACGGAAGATTGTTGCAAAAGAAATATATTATATATGTGTTTGCAGTCACGGAAGGCAATAGAAAAGTCCAAAAGAAGCCTATATCACGTAGGGTATTTCTTGAGTTTATATAAATTAGGAATAATATTGGTCAAGTCACTCGATGACTAGTTTGAACAGGGGTAGACACGAGTAAAATTTCAGGTGATGATATAATTGATACAACATATTGGAGGAGCGGTGAAGCTTCCTACTGGAACATGCCTGTGGCTTGTTGTAAAAAACATTAGATGGAGGAAAATATATGTGGAGAAAAATATGTGATTTAGTTATCCAGTAGTGAGCTAAATAAATATCAGTAAAATGTGGTATTATGTTTTGCGTCTGCCATAAGGATGGTTAGACAAACAATAATAATGAATAATGTTGAAGTAAATAATTGAAAACGAATAATCAGTTGATGGGAAAACCCAATTATTGTCTACGATAATCGCCAATGATTACAGTTAAAATCTCGTGTCGAGTCTAGTTTTTGCTATTTTATTTATCAGTGCGACTCTATTTAAACATACCCTAGCTTTGCCGATGCCTTGCCGTTTGTCAAAATGAATATACTATTGGGGAATTTGAACCGAAAGAATGAGTATGTGCAAAATACTACATTGATTATTTGCTTCTGAAAAATAATTTATAAGTTAATGAAGGATAATGCTGTTATGCATAAATATGTTGAATGAGTTTCATAACTCAATAAATTGAATTATTAATTAATCTATTATTTTGTGGAAATGAATAATTCGGAAATGAAGGACAAATAGATGAATCATTTGTTAGTAAAATATAATGAATCGAATAATATTTTCAATGACTGAAAATAATGATAATAATTGAAATGATGATTAATTATATGATTTAAATACAGTAAGAGGATGAGCAATATTTAATATTTGTGGTCAAATGTGACAAGCAATTTGTATTTAAAAAATTATGATCGAATAAATCTTGATGAAGATCACATTTCCATCACAATCCTGACTTAAGGATTAGGTCGAACAAACTGTAATATTTGTGCTCTTTGTTTGTCAAATATTTACGTTTGCAATGATTTGGATAAACGAACATTCTTTTGAAATAATAGTGCCTGTGATTAAATATTTTTATTCTTGGATAATGAAAATGAAAGTTGAATAAATGTTTGTAAATAGTGAAATACAGGTATCAGGAAGGACATTTAATTACCTGAACAAGCCTGAAGTGTATATAGTTTTCATTAGATAATTTTCGAGGCCAAATGGACTAATACGTTTTGGTCATCGATCCATTTAGGAGTGTTTCTTAAGTGTTGATATTTCCATTTTTGTTTTTGTGTGTGGGAAATTTATTTCTCACTCAATTTGCTATTTTTGCAATTCTTTTCAATTTAAATTTTAAAGTAAATAAGATGAGATTTTAAGAAATTGTGGTATTTTCATATTCTGCCTTCTATCCTTATTGTTTCATCGAACCGGAAATCAGTGAAGCAAGATAGATTTAGTTTTGTGTTTTCTTACACCCAGTTGGCGCCCTGAGATATGTTTGAGTCTCGTGCTAACTGATTTTCGGTGACATGCATAATGTGGTCGTTGGACTTCGGTCTAAACGGGCACAATACTAGCTATCGCTGCCTCGCCGCCAATCTATCAATCACTAACTAATAATAATCATCAATCAATCAATTACTAATAATAATCAATCAATCGTTCATTAACTAATAATAATCAATCAATCAATCAATCATTAACTAATATTAATTATCGGTTATGCCCTTTTTGGGACAAATCTAAAAACAATCATTTTGAAAAAACCGCCCAAGTCTTGCCCCTAGTCGTGTGGTCAAAGCAAGATACCGTCGCATACAAATAAAAATGGCTTCCACTCATGCAGTTAGGCCCTCTAGGCAAATTTTTAAAAGTGAAGGGCGTCGTCGCGAGTAAAACCAGTCCTTCAACGCCTTTCTAGCATTATGGGTTCGAAAACTACCGGGCAAAAAAAGCCGCGCGGTTATCAGCGTAGCCGAGCGCCCAGTGCCTCTCGTTAGGCCCAACCAAAAAGTAAATTAATCTTATATATATATATATATATATATATATATATATATATAAGTGAAAGTCTGTATGCATGTATGTATGTATGTGGGTGGGTGGGTGGGTGGGTTGTTCCGTATACAAACCTACACCGTTCCACCAATCTCAACCAAATTTTGCATACACATAGTTTAGGACCCAGAAGGAACGGCTGCCTACAAGAATTTTCGATAGTCTTTCTCAGTCTTCTGATTTCGGCCCTTTTACACTCGAGCAAAGGCTGATAAAGTCATAGAATTACTCATGAAGGAATGGCAAGACAGGACGTTTCCATGTCAATTGTAGCTCAAGGCGAGACACGGTCCACTGGATGCGAGTTGCGCTCTCTTCTATCGGTATAGCAAATGAGGCTCTTTACATGAAATCCCGTTAGTTATTCAACTGCTCACACAGCACTGTCAACCCAGTGTAGCATAACAAAGACTTGACACTAATTGTCAATATAATTCCCGCAATATCAAAATGCAAACTCTATCACAAAATGCAATAGCGTGATATTAAATGACAGAAACTAAACATACCTTTGCACCTTATTAAAATAGAATTTCATTAGCTTTACTCGATTTTTATAAAACTTCATGGACTTTCCTGCTGAGTGGTTAGTACAGATGTTATTTGGAAGCAACCGGTATTTTGGCTTCCGCAATAATATCGTAATCGGTGGTATCAATTTCCCTGCAATGACGCTGGCAAGACCGCTGTTGCGGTCAGGTTAATGAGTAGAGAGGATTACAGATCTGAGAAATGCTTTCTAAACATCTCATACAAGAAATTATTTCCACTGTGATTACAACTTAAACCAGACTTTCAGTTTTCATTGTCGTAAAATATATTGCTGAAATTGAAATTTGATGATGATAGTTGATGTTAAAGAGCCTACCATGGAGGTAATAGGCCTCTAATTCTTTGGGGGTGAAAATTAAAAATGATGATAAAATGAACACTAGAACTAAAAACAACTAGAACTTACAACCAAATTACGGATTAGGGGAACAAAAGGACAAAAAGGAAGGAATAAGGGAAATACAATGCAGGGAAAGAAATGCTCTCAATCCTCAATAAATGAGAATTGACGGAATTGGAAAGGTGTGCCATGAAAGGCAGATAAGAAGAGAAATAGGAGAGAGTCCACCCCAGAATCACTGGAAAAGGGGAAAAAATCATATCCAGCTTAGGTAGCATTCCAAATTCAACAGCCGTGAGCCCTTGAGGTGTAGCACCTCCAGTGGTGGGGCTACACACACCCTGCCTCCTTTATGACCTTGTGCAGAAGGGAGGATATAATTATGATGAAAAGAAAAACAAGAGATCTGACCCTTTGAAGGATGAGGGTATCAGGAAAGATGAAACAAGGTCCAATTAAGGTGGGAATTTGAAACACTCCTTAGACCTCGGATATCCTAATACTGTCAGGGTAGGAAGAGAACAAGAGTTGATCAAGGGAGGCCGACAGTCAATATGCCATATAGGACCCTGGCACAATTAAGTGGAAGCAATCGCGAACTCAGCTGGGGCCCCCTGATCGCTAACCAGCGTCGCACATGTTGTAAGTCCCTGAACGAGGGGGAATGTCGTAATGTCGTAAGTGAACGAGAGGTGACCAAGGGTGGTCGACAAGAAAGATGACAGAAGGGAGCCTGGCACAAGTAAGTGGAAGCAATACCACACTCAGCTGGGGTCCCGTGGTCAACAAACCCATATCCGATTAGTTGTGAGCTCCTGGGGGATGTACTGAAGAATGATTCAACAGAATCGCAAGAAAACATTATGATACCCATTTTGCAGAAGATAACTAATGGGTATGCACTGGGCAGTTGATTCTGTAGTTAATTGGATATCATCGTAGGTCTCAGAGACTAAGAAATCCCTATCATGATATTCTCCATGGCAACAGTAGGTCAATACATTAACACCAGGTTTCCAGCTATCTCGGTAAGAGGTCATGGCATGGCAATCCATTTTCTATCCAAACCACGATAAAAACATTAGGAATCTGAACGCCATAAAAATCTGAATATGTATTTTTAAATGTTATTAAGAGGTGTCGTTGTAGGGAGTTAAAATTACAACAGAAATATATTGGCTAACCCTGCATGTGGCGTAACGTTACTACAGCTGGAGATGTCATCACGAAACTTAGTATTAAGATTAAATGAGCCTAAATGATTCTGTTGTTGTTGATTAATTGAGAGACTTTGCGACATCAGTCATATAGCCCAATGAACTTCAGTGATTATGGAATATTTCTGATAACATATGTTACTGTGATGGCTGCAGTGGTGTGTGTATTTGTAATTCAAATGAGGATTGGAAAGGAGGTTGCTGTGGCCTTCAGTTAGGAACTATCCCAGTATTTGCTTCGAGTAGGAGTGGGAAACCACGGAAAACAATTACCGATTCTGTTGTTGTTTATTAATGTAGAGGTTTTGTGACATGGTCATATAGCCCCATGAACTTGAGTGTGTATGGAATTTTTCTGTTAACGTGTGTTACTGTGATGGCCGTAGTAGTGTGTGTATTTGTAATACAAATGAGGATTGTAAAGGAGGTTGCTGTGGCCATCAGTTAGGAACTATCCCGGTAGTGCTTCGAGTAGAAGGGGGAAACCAGGAAAACAAATACCAAGTTTTGCCTCGGGAGGCACAGACCAGACCACAATTAGAATTTCTTGACATAGCCGGGATTCAAACTCGGACCTCCAAGGCGAAAGCCGAGAATATTAGCTGCTAATACACGTGGTCGTCTGTATGATTTTTGCATTTTATGTATACTTTCATTTAATTTTTGGTCTTTAGGGCACCGAAACCTATGTGACATTTTGAGTCTAATTTTACACTCTTGATACCGCTGCTGTTACGGAAGATTTTGAATCTTTACCTTATGACGAAAGGTATCACGCGCAATATATTGTATCCAATATCTACTAGAAATGAAGTGTTATACACACCGTTAAGGTGTATTTTACAACTGATAAGTCGACGATTATGTTTTATTAATCATAATGCCTTTATGCTGCATTTTTTTAATTCTTGACAGTGTTTACCTCTATAAGCTGTCTTTTGTATTACAAATCAGAAATACAGTAACTTTTGCGTGATATTGCAGATTGTATTTGCCTTTCTTATTCCTGTTTATATTGTAATTGGTAATTAACCTGCTCTATGACTATGCTAATTTGTAATGGAACCGGTTGTTAAATTAATACTTTAGTTGATAACATGTTAATAACATAATAAAGTACTAACCGTTCACAATGTTTTTCCTATGTTTCTGTATTTATACCAGCCATTTTACTGCTTACTGACAAAATCTATTGAATAGCCTAATGCTATAATTGTCGTGAGTTCTAATCACACTGGGTCCCACTATAGCATTTTAGAGATTATTAAAGCTTGAGCTTAGAGAATGTATTTCTTATCTTACGAAATACTTTAGAGCCTAAGGAAGTACAATGTGTGCAGAATCTAAGCATCATATTTGACAATATACTGGGATTATACTTTGCTTAATTTACTTTAACTTGATGTGGATGAGATCATATGCATATAAATTATTCATACAGCAATAATGTTCCTTAATATGCTGTTACGAGTATAGTACACACTGACCTACGTACAGGAATAAGTCATTTACCATTATTCACGTAATTTGTGCGGGGTTAAAAATCATAAGACGTATGTTTGACTCCACAATGATGACTTATCTTCCAATCATTGAATAATTTAAATATTTTTTCGTAACAAGAAGGTAATTGCTACATTTGAAAAATAATATAGATAACTATTTGAACACTGCTATAAGACCGTCTTACTTTCCCCATTAAATCAAAAATAAACACCATCAGGAAAGTAATTGTGACACTGTGTTCTCGAGGAATTCTGTTTATACAAACCCATTTACTATTGTTGCATGCTCGGCTAAGTTATTGTATTCCACTGTACTTTTCGACTAGGTTAACAGTGAGTTAATATTGCACTTAAGTAACATGAGAGTCGAGGAGAACTATGCTCTAAACTCATTTAGGGGCAGAATGAATATACTCTGCGAAATATATTGCCATGCATCTTTCTACAACATATAAAGACACCTCCCGGGCAACGCCGAGCACAATAGCTAGTATATATATAAAAAAAAAGGAATGTCAGTCTGTTCGTCTTTTATGCGTTCATAAACCATTCATCCGATTGCGATCAAATTTTGGAGAGTTATTGTACACACTTCCGGGAGGTTTATAGGCATAGTTTATCCATTTCAAAATAGAGAGCGTGCGAGTAGTTTAAACAAATGCGAAATGGCGATGCGTTCATATACAAATCATCCGATTGCGATCAAATTTTGGAGAGTTGTTGCGCACAGTCCTGGAAAAGTTATAGGCGTAGTACATCAATTTACAATTAATGGCGCGCGAGTAGCTTCAACAAAATGGCGTACGTTTGTTTCAAGAAAGTCCCACATGCGTTCATATACCATTCATCCCATTGCGATGGAACTTGGGTGAGATGTTCAATACACTTCAGGTAAGGTTTCTGGCTTAGTAAATCCACTTAACAATAGGTAGCGCACGAGTAGATTCAACAAATGACGGACGACGGGCAAAGCGTTTCAACAAAGTCCTGTATGCGTTCACATACCATTCGTCCGATAGCGACGAAACTTGGGTGCGAGGTTGTGTACACTACAGGCAAGCTTTCTGGCTTAGTAAATCCATGTTATTATAGGTAGCGCACGAATAAATTCAACAAATGAGCGACGACGCGCGAAGCGTTTCAACAGTCCCGTATGCGTTCATATAGTATTCGTCTGATAGCGATGAAACTTGGGTGAGATGTTGTGTACACTTCAGGGAAGGTTTCTGGCTTATTAAATCCACTTAAAAATAGGTAGCGCACGAGTTGATTCAACAAATGAGCGACGACGGGCGAAGCGTTTCAAAAAAGTCCTGTATGCGTTCACATACCATTCATCCGATAGCAATGAAACTTGGGTGAGAGGTTGTGTACACTTCAGGCAAGGTTTATGGCTTAGTAAATCCACGTTATTATAGGTAGCGCACGAGTAGATTCAACAAATGAGCGACGACGCGCGAAAAGTTTCAAAAAAGTTCCGTATGCGTTCATATAGTATTCGTCTGTTAGCGATGAAACTTGGGTGAGATGTTGTGTACATTTCAGGGAAGGTTTCTGGCTTAGTAAATCCACTTAACAATAGGTAGCGCAAGAGAAGATTCAACAAATGAGCGACGACGGGCGAAGCGTTTCAACAAAGTTCTGTATGCGTTCACATACCATTCGTCCGATAGCGATGAAACTTGGGTGAGTGGTTGTGTTCACAACAGGCAAGGTTTTTGGCTTAGTATATCCATGTTATAATAGGTAGCGAACGAGTAGATTCAACAAATGAGCGAAGACGCGCAAATCGTTTCAACAAAGTCCCGTATGCGTTCATATACTATTCGTCTGATAGCGATGAAACTTGGTTGGGATGTTGTGTACACTTCAGGGAAGGTTTCCGGCTTAGTAAATCCATTATACAATAGGTATCGCATAAGTAGATTAAACAAATGAGCGACGACGAACGAAGTGTTTCAAAATAGTCCCGTATGCTTTTATATACCATTCGTTTGATAGCGACTAAACTTGGGTGAGATGTTGTGTACACTTCAGGGAAAGTTTCTGGCTTAGTACATCTGCATTACAATAGGTAGCGCACAAGTAGATTCAACAAATGAGCGACGGCACGCGAATCGCTTAAACAAAGTCCAGTATGCGTTCATATACCATTCATGCGATTGCAATGAAATTTGGAGAAATGCTGTATCCACTCCCGCAAAGATTTCTGATTTAGTAAATCCATTTTACAAACTGTAGCGCACGAGTTGATTCAATAAAGAGCGACAGCGCGTCAATCGTTTCAACCAAGCCCGTATGCGTTCATATACCATTCATCCGATCATGATAAAACTTTGGTGAGTTGAGTACAGTCCGGCGAAGATGTATGAATTAGTAAATCAGTTTTTCAATGGGTGGCGCACAAGTAGATTCAACAAATGAGTGACGGCGCGCGAATCGTTTAAACAAAATCCCGTATGCGTTCATATGCCATTCATCCGATTACGATGAAACTTTCATGAGTTGTTGTGTACACGCCAGGGAAGGTTTTCGACTTAGTAAATCCATTTTACAATAGGTAGCGTACGAGTATATTCAATAAATGGATGACGGCGCTCGAATCGTTTCAACAAAGACCCGTATGCGTTCATATACCATTCATTTAATTGCGATGAAACTTTGGTGATTTGGTGAGCACGCACCAATGATTTTTTTTTTGATATAGTAAATCAATTTTACAATAGTTTAGAGGTAGTTAACGGAAAAAGAACAAAGATTGGGAATCCAAAAGTACTTCAACAAACAACGTTACAACGCCAACACTTTCTTTGATTGGCATTGCAACAAATGCCGGGTACAGCTAGCAATCAATAAAAAATACATATAAAATAAATAGAAAATCATTAAATAACATCCAAAACTCAAAAACCAAAATTTACAAAATGTGTAGTAAAATCAAAAAATTAAAAATAAATAAAAATAGAAATTATATAAATAATAAATTAATACATTAAATAGAATGTAGTAAGTATATAAAAATCGACTTCTCAAAATGTGTAGTTTTTCACATTGGCAAATTCTAAAATCTAAAAACAAATTGGTAAATAAGAATTACATAAATAAATTAATTAAACAATTAAAACAAATTAAAAGGTAAAAAATCAAATTATAGAGTTATACCATTTTGTCAAAAATTTTTGAATATAAATAAATTATGATTAAATATTATATAAATAATAAATTTAAAACATTAAATTAAATTCAAAAGTAAAAAAAAAACAAATTTTGCAAAATATGCAGCAGACCTATTTGGCCAAAGCAATGAAAATTAATAATAAATAAAAATTACATATAAAATAAATTTTAAACGTAGAAAATTTAAAAGTCAAAAAAATATGTAATCCTCTGGATAAGGGTAGTTTTAACCTAGGGGTGAAAATAAGTAATCCATGTAAAAGGGGGCGACACCCCGGGTAATTTGACAGCTCACACATCCAATTCCGATTATTGGTTGGCGACATGCTGGTGAGTTAAATAATAATAATTTTTACGGTTAATGGACTAAATATACTCTGCCTGGTCATCTCTAACGCTACCCTGCTTTGTATAAGTAAGTAAATAAATAAATAAATAAAAAATAAATTAAAAAAATATATACTTGGATCGTTTGGCAAAATCTAAAAATGAAATGTGAAATACAAATTATAATTCAGGTACTATACCCTTATATTCGAAGTGATCCACCAATATCCGCAGCTGGAAATGGTTTGCAGCATCTTGAAGGTCCCGGCTAAAAAAACACACAATGCTACTTGGCGAAAACACTCAGGATAAGGAACAGGGATTTACAACAGAATGTGCTATAGAAACTAACTACAGAACAAAAATATCTCTACACTACTCAGGAGAACGAGAATCAGAGAAAATCTCTGGCGTAAGGAACTGGATCAGGTCTCTGGGAATACCTCCACCCTATAGCACATTCCTCCACCATTAAACTATAAAAGATAATGCCAAATTCCTATAAAAGAATCAGGAAAACGTAAGCACGTGCCTGTCATTTATTAAAATGGCATGGAATACTCAAACAAAAATTCCAACATAGAAATAAAAGTTACGTTTGTAAAACATTCAACATTGCATCAATGGTATTAAAACCAACATATTTGCAGCTTTGTTTCATCAAGAAACCATGAATATTTTCTAACGATGCTTTTATAAGCTCAAATAAATTCATATAAATTTAATAAATATAAATAACTGCTGTGCCCTGGATAACGGGAGTTTGACAACAAAAAGTAAATTAATGTTTTTAAGTCTACGAAATCCCCGCAAAATAAAATGAATTCACCTGACGTACTGTAGATCTTCATCATTACAAAACTACTCGTTACTCTATACATAATAACTCCCGATTCCTATCTCCACCAAATTTTTCCGTAGAAGCGAAAAAAGTATATTACTATTAACTTAACTAAAACATATACGCATAAATCTAACTCTAAAAAATTCCATAAATACTATACACGGTTATATACATAACAAGAAATTCCGTGAAGAACTATACAGCCTACTTTTCATGCCAATGATTATTCTACAGAATATGAACCTATCTAGAATAATGACAAAATTAAGTTGGTAATATCGAAATATCTAATTAGTTCAAATTATACCTGGTATAATGTAGCCTAATAGAGCACTACAGTTGGCAGCCCTGGTGACTGAATATATTCTTAGTTCCATCTCTTAAGGTACAGTACAAAATGTGGTTGAAGTCCAATGGACGTTACATGCAGTTAGACACTGGATCTATCAGCACGCGTAAAAGCATGTTGCCAACAATACCATGCGTGTGCTGGTCAGAAATAATCTGAAATATTATGATATCTTGTTGTGCCAATTTTGGATGAAATCCATTTGTTAGTATAGAAGTTATATGTATTTTAAAATTGGACATATCAGCAGGCATAGAATCATGTTGGCAGCACTGCCTTGTATTAATTACTCCAAATTAATCCACAATGTCAGGTGCTATAAGTGTGCAAAGTATATAGCTGTTGGCTTGCATACTTTCTGATATATTGATATTAGGGTAAAAAATATAGACAGCATTTATTAACAGTTGGCAGCCCTGATTGCTCTTAACAATACTTACAGTCATATCTGTTATGGTACACATAGCACATACGAAATTTGGTTGAAATCGAACGGATAGTATAGAAGTTACATGTATTTAAAAATTGGTACTATCAGCAGGCTTATAATCATGTTGGTAGAACTGACGTATATAAGTTACTCCAAATTAATCTAAAATGTCAGAATATACGTGTGCATAGTTTAAAGCTGTTGGCTTGCATACTTTCTGATATATTGGTAGTTGGATAAAAAAAATTAGACAGCAATTATTAACAGTTGGCAGCCCTGGTGGCTCTTAAGAATACGCTCAATCATATCTGTATATGAACAGATATTACATACAAAATTTGGTTGAAATCCAATTGATAGTGTGGAAGTTATATGCATTTAAACATTGGACCTATCAGAAGGCTTAAAATTATTTTGGCAACACTGTCATGGTTGGCCTCCTGGAAATTGAACTGAAATAGTATTATCTACATGTGTGCCAATTTTGGAATAGCTCCCATGCCTACCTTGAGAGATATCCAACATGGAGCTCAAATTTCTAGTGCGTTTTTTCAGCAGTTTGTAGCACTGACATCATTTTCAAATATGGACGTGAGCTATTCCGGTGCACATCTTTACCCATACTAAATTTGGTTTTGATTGCTGCAGCCGTTTAGGAGTTGATAGGGGACACACACACACACATACAGCCAGACAGACAGACAGACAGACACACATTTTCCCGGATCGATCTCATAAGTCTACTTTTTCCTCATTTTTGCAAAATGTGAAAAGTAGGCTAAAAATATATATAAATGGTGAAGTTCGACAACTAACATCTTCAAATATTACACTATAGTCCGGTCAGGATACTCCAACCAATGCGCCTTTTGGGGGAACCTTTTTTTTAATGATTGCAATTCATTTCTGACATTCTAAGGATGAAATTTAGCTTGGGAGTCATTTTTGTAATTTTGGCGTTTGGCCGCTATATTGAAAAATGGCGACCAGTCTTCAGGAAATGAGAAAATAGAAATATCTCACAAACTACTTGGAAAATTTTCATGGTTAAGATACCTCTGGATAGGTATTTAATCGTTCTATATGTTTTAAAATACGACTGGTTCCAATCTAAAAGGGAAAAGGAAACAAAGATGCATTTTTGTTATGTTTTTCTTTACGAATGTATACTTTAGGTGTAATTTTACTGATTATCAAATACCGGTAATGTCGTTAGTATAATGTCTTCATAGGAAAGACGTATCTGTAGTAGTATCAATTGGAATGTTTTGAAATCTATGTGCATCATTAATGTTATGTCCGTTGAGCACGTGAAAGCCACATCACATATCCTTCTGTCAATCACTGAACTCCTCCTCTGTGTCGCTGTATTCTATGGATGAATCATGAGCAGATGAGTTGACTTCTTCTTCTATTTGTTCGGAAAATTCCTCTGCAAAGGATAGTTTGGTTTGAGGAAATTGGACTCCACTTGGAAGTGAGGGTATTGTGTGCGTGATGGGTCGCAATCCATCTTGGAACTGTTCCCATCCAAAGTTAGTCGGGAGCAACCGTTTTGCCATCCTTGCATTCTTATATTCATAAGCTTGTAAGTGACTTCGAAGACAGTGTTGTCTAAATGAGTCTTCGTTGGGAGGCAATCTGGCAGATTTGCAACATCGCAACAGCCACCATTTTCGTGCTCGGGCTTCGCACAATCTTGTGCTCACTGGGTCATTGTAGATGATCGTAATTGTGAACAACTGCAGTTGAAGGAACAGCTCATCGGATAGATCATCATGAACTCCAAGTTGCTGTATTATCTGTAGGCGTGTCATATTATTTGGCTGAAGAATGCGCTTCATTGCTTTGACCTTCCCTAAGCCGAAGAATCCTTCTACTGTGTCACAACCGGTGAATGTGTAGACTCCAAGAGCAGCACATGATTTGTCTTGTTCTGAGAACAGTGAGTGACAGTTGTAGAATTCTGTACCATTTCCGGATTTCTTATTGTACATATACATATCCTGTTCAGTTAGGTGACTGATGTTTGAAGCAATAACCCATACATCTGTGTCCTCGAAATCAAGAAAAAATGAATCAGAACCGCCTAACTGTGCAGTTTGGAAAAACGCCCTGGTATCGGCTTCAGATGAACATGGTGCTTCGAATCGAGGGTCGCGTCCGCCAGATGTGAAATCATAGCAGGAAAGATCCATGGTGCAATACCAGTCAGCATTATGCTCGTAGGACTGCCACACATTCAGAAGGAAATGTTCCAGCCTCTGTTTTTTTCGCAGGCTTCGACAGAAATGAATGCCAGGCATTCCCTAGAGGCATTTGCTGGTCAGCAACTGGGTAAACGTTTGGGACGAACCCATACGACTGCATGCGACGTTTTTGCTCATGATATTTCGTACTTTCAATCATTGTTTCTTCATTGTAAATATCATTGATTAGGTGAAAAGCGATCGCTTGAGAATGGCAATTTAGTATGTATTTGTAGAGGTTGAAGGCATAATCACTCCAAGCCTTGCACGCTGGTACCTTGTTCCATGCCACTCCGACATCTATGATGGCATGGTAATGTCGTGGCGGCATCACGGGTTGAAGAGTCAACAATGTATATGGAACATACAGTCAGCTGTAAAACGAGATAGGCTCACTGTTGTTATTCTGTATTGCATGATATCCAGAAGAGTCATGGTAGGAGTTTCTCCGCACGTTAAGAGATCGATAACTTGCTTCGTTGCAGTGTTGTCTACCAATATCCTTATATCTCGCTTGCTCTTTGCAATGCACACTGTCTGTGTGGCAAATGTTTAGCTTTTTCTTTTGCTGATAGAATCGTGCAGAGGAAAGTCTGTCCAATATTGCTACTGCCATGGTATTCCCCTCATCATGGGCTGTGCGCCGGCTCTTGACTACTTCCTCCGTCGCTGGCTGTACAGTGCACAGTGAGCGAAGATAGGGTTGGCTTATGTTCCATGGGTCCGTATCCCACTCCTCCAGGGCAAGTTTTACTTCATGAATTACTTGCAAGTCTTTCTTAATCCTTGATGGACCCACTTCTGGGTGGCGGTAGAGAGGCTTCTTTAAATTTATGATTTGTTGTAATTGCTCCCTTAAGTACAACACAACAGGTCAGCTTAGTATGTTAATAGCAATCACGGGGAGATTCTTGGAGAATCCAACCCAGCCACCACTTCTTCGATTCTTTGTTCATGGTCATTTCTATAACCTGATCGGGAGACAATTTGCTGAAACTATTGCCTGTCAACGAGAATGAGTATATTGAAGACATATGTATCCTTTCTTCCTTTGTCAAGGTGGGCATTTGCCAGTAGTAGAGAGAGAGGTAGCGCAGATAATTTATGTTACCATATGCTGCTAGAAGAGGAAGCATTCTGCGACAACCATATAAGTATTCATCAAAAGTTACTCTACTCCTCAGACAATGGTAGTGCTGAAACAGGACTTCCACGTCGATGATGTAAGAGAGCGGAAATTTTGCCTATCTGAGTTGGACTTGAAGATATCTCGATACATCCCATGCGCAAATTTGTTAAATGAATCTGATGCAACGAAGTTTTCACTTTCTTGTTCTGTTGTGATATCCACTACATATTCCAAACCGTTAAGTAGATCTGGGTGATTCTCAACACATCTACGAACCAGCATGCGTAGTAAAGCTTCTGCTATCAATTTGTGCAGACGCATTGCCCTGTTGTAGTGTTTTCCAGATAATGCTTGCTTTACACTGCCTGCAGCAACACCTGTAACAACAGCTAGCTCCTCAATACCAATTCCTGCGAATATTTTTCCTAGAGCATTAAGGTATGACATCTCTGTGTGAAATCCACCTAATACGCCCTTTACGAGAGACCACCTATTCTCTTCCTCTCACAGATATATGCTGGGTTTTACTCAAAAGGTTTACAATGCATTAGATACCAATAGAAGAACTGACGTGATATACATGGATTTAGAAAAGGCCTTCGACAAAGTAGACCATAAAATTCTGGTGACAAAGCTGTACCAGTTTGGAGTTGCTAAACCATTACTTCAATTGATATGCTCCTACTTAAAATTTAGACAGCAATTTGTTTGTTTCAGAAGTGAAATTTCAGGTAATTTTGTTAGTTCTTCTGGTGTCCCACAAGGATCTAATCTAGGGCCTCTTCTATTTCTAATTGTGGTTAATGATTTGCCTAATATTCTATGTTACTCTGACTGTTTATTGTTTGCTGACGATGTAAAGCTATATAAGACCATATACAACTTGAGAGACGAGAATGACCTTCAGAGGGATGTTAATAATATTGTAGCTTGGTGTGTTAGTAATAATTTAGTCCTTAATGTAAAAAAAATGTAAAGTAATGGTATTTACAAGGAAGAAGGAGTATATAAATCCTAAATATTGTATTGGAGAAACAGCACTCGAAATTGTACCGTCGATAAATGATTTAGGAATTATTTATGACAGCAAATAAACCTTTAATAACCATATTGCAAATATAATTAGTTCGGCCAACAAGATGCTTGGTTTTGTCATTAGAAACTCCAAATTATTTACTAAAACTGGAGTAATTGTTAAGTTGTATGAAAGTTTACTTCGAAGCAAGTTAGAATATTCAGCAGTAATCTGGGATCCCTTTTATAAAGATCAAATTCATCACATTGAGATTGTGCAAAATAAATTTCTAAGATACATGTATTATAAGACGTTCAATGTATTTTGTCCATTTGATACTTCGACTCAGTTTTTACGAAATTTGTTCAATTTCAAGTCCTTGAAAAGCAGAAGGTTGTTAAGTTCTTTGCAACTGCTGAGGAAAATTTTAACTGGAAAAGTTGACTGCCAAGAATTATTTCAATTCATCACTTTTCAAGTACCACAAGTAAGATCTCGACAGCAAGCACTCTTTCACATCCCAAGATCTAAAAGTGTTCACCATTCTAATTCGCCTTTAGTTAAAATATTATCATTTTATAATTCAATTGATGTTCAAGTAGATTTATTCGCTGGCGCTAACTTAATCAATAAACAAGTAAAAGCAGCTGTTCCTTGAATACTGGGTACTCGTTTCTCCTTTATTTTTGTATATTATTTTTTTCTACTTTGTACAGTTTTGTTTTCATTTTATGGTTTATATTTTCACGATCTCCTTTGTAGTATTTATGTTCTGTTCTTCATTTGTGTAATTTGTGTAATCTGTTTTCTCTATTTTCCACTGATACCTGTTGTTGTTTAATCAGATAATGTCAAGAAGGAATGTATTTGGGCTGGTGCCTGTGTTCCATCATATTGATAAATAAATAAATAAATAAATAAATAAATAAACTGCTTGATCACCAAAAAGTTGAATTACTGGCATTTTCTTGTGTTCCTCAACTCTTTGACACCAATTCAACACATCTTTGACAACCTCTTTGATTGGTGGCTGTGAGTAAAATTAGACACATGTTTTCCACTTTTCAATATGGCTTTGAAGGTTACAATGATAACCAGTATATGACGGTACATTTTCTCCCAATATAATCACACGCACAAGTGAGTGAGCAATTAATCGATGCACTACAAGTGCTTCTTCGCCGGATTCCAAACTCTTTGGCTGTGAATTATTGCGTACATCATTGTGCCTAAACGTTTTGGGGACCACAGGATAGAATAGAGCTCTTTTGACTACAGGCGTTGGTATAGCTAACGCTGTTCCATCGCTAACTGCTAAATTTCTTAACAGAGCTGAGAATCGAACCCGGCCCTCTGCGGTGACAGCCACGAATGCTATTCACTACGCAACGAGGTGGACCATCTGAAATACATACCAGTTATAAGGCTAAACATGAAAATTGTCTAAGTAGTTTGGGAGATTTTTGTATTTTCTAATATCGCCATTTTTCAAAATGGCGGCCAAACGCCAAAAGTACAAAAATGACTCCCTCTCTAAATTTCATCCTTAGGATGTCAAGAATAAATTGCAATCATAAAAAAGGTTCCCCCCACCTAGCAGCGCACGGGTTTGAGTATCCTGACCGGACTACTTGGCAAAATTCCTATTTCCAACATAAAATATTGACATTAACTGTCTTCCAACTTCTTCATCCAAATAAATTCATTTTAGAATTAAGAAAATCCTGCGTAAAACTATGTCTTCATTAGTAATAATGTCATAGTTCGGGATACTATAACCCATACGATTAAGTACAGACATAGTTCAGTGACATCCACACACTGGTCTATCATATCAATAATAAAAATACTTCATAAAAATAGTTTTTACTTCCGTCGAATAATTTCTGTTAATTTGATGTAATCTCAGAACCATTCAAAGATAACTCTGCCAAATGAGTCTATCTTGATAACTGCAGATACTTCCAAATAATATTAGTGCTTCTTAATCACATTTTCCATCAACAATAACCGTCTTACGCACATCTGTCTCAACAGGTTTCTCTTCACAAATAACACACTAACATAATTGTGTTCAAATCCAACAACACAGCAAGTTCCTCCGTCATTACTGGAATATGATAACTATCACTTAGATATATTTCGCAGTTCCTTCTCCACATTAAATAGTATTCTTCCAAAAATGCATTCTTACTCGTTACAAAATTCTTATAGCAGTTTCAACTCATTTAATAAAAATACTGGTTCTTTCAAAAACTCATCTCAATAGGTAATATAATAAAATGCTATGATTTCGATAACACATTATATTCATCTTCTAAATCTCAATTTTCTTGCTAGCTGCACTCAGCTAATGTATTTCTCTCAAATCTCTTAAATCTTAGACTGTGTTACAATAATGTCGTAGCATGCTTCTAATTCTATACATATTACAATATCATGCTCCTTCTTTCTCCGTTATCAAATTCCCACTGGAACAATTTTCCATTAAACTTTCATTGTTACAAACATTATCAAATCCACTTTAAAATATAACTAGTTGAAACCCGTCAAAACATGACGGTCAATAGAAAAATATTTACAGAAGAATTTTCTTATATAGGCCTACTGAACATTCTTTGTACGATTATTTTTTGACTCTATTGAAACTATAAGGGCGTCAAAAGATTGCACTCTCAACATTGCAAAATACTGCTGGCCATGACTGAAAAATTGTTGGGGCAAATTGTGGCCTATACGTTCCAAAGTTTCCCCTTGAGCTTTGTTGATTGTGATAAAGTATGCCAAATTAATTGGAAAATATTGCCTCTTAAAAGAAAATGATAGTGTTTTATCGGATGGTGTTAAATCAAGTCGAAAGATTAGACCTCTCTGCCTAATTTTAATTGCACCTATTATTTCCAAATCCAAGCAATATGGTTGCATTTAGGAGTCCTTGGGAAACGTTCAGATTTCTAAGCAGCATAACGGGTCAAGCGTTTTGACTATGTGGTGGCCAGTCATTTAGTTCCAAGGAATTCAAGAACTCTGAGGAGTCTAATACAACTGGCCGCAAACCGTCGCTTATAATTTTGGAATATAACGAAGAAATGCGATGATGTGCAATTCCATACATTTTAAAACAATGTGGACCTGTGCGTGTGCACAGTAACATTGGCACCAAATGAAACGAAGGACATAGCATTGTACTGCCGATTAATCTCTCTGAAATTCCTTGAGATACCATTTCCAGTGAAAAATAATTGTTGCAGCCAGTCAAATATTTTATATTTATTCAGATTAATTTTACCATTACAACAGCAAAGGTCAAAGTAACCAAGTGTAGATTTCTCGCAAGAGAAATACAGTGCAGAACAATGTTTACATTTGTTCGACAAGGACCCTAAACTGTAACGGCATAGTATCTGGAATTGTTTCGGAAATGCCATATTTATATCGGATTTTAAAAGTGGATTCGTAACTTTCTCCGATTTCCCACTTTTTTGCGGCTAATGTTCTATTTCGTCAAATGGGTTTATTTATAGCAGCATTTCTGCCCCAAATTAACGTAATTTAAAATAACACTATAGTGGCCTGCATCAACGCAGCCGCCAAATATTAAATGGCAAATAATAACTTACTTCCATTGCCAAAATCAACTGCGTGGTTAGACCAATTGTTATGTACTCTAAACAAATAATCAATAAACAATAATATTCACATATACAATGAAGTTCAGAGACTTCTATTCTCAAGTTGGTTGCTGATGAGAATGCGATGAGACTGATTGCCAATAATAAAATCCTTGCAATTTTTGCAATTTGCTTGCAAACGCAACTCAGGATGACGATCTTCATTTTGAAATAAACAGAATGAAATTGCTGTAATAATCAATTTCCAACACCTGTTGAAGGTACAATACTTTGCATTTCCATGACAGTAAATTATGCAAGGGAGCATAGAATCACTTCGCCACTACTGGAATGAGCATAGACTCACTTCGCCAGCCACCGTAATGGAGGGAGTTTTAGAATTATATGTTCAGTGCTTGTCAAAGATCGTATTAACACAGGGAAGCCCACTCTTATGGCTACATTCTGAGCTATTGCCCCGGATTCGAGGTTCGATCCCCACTCTGCCAAGAAATTTAATTCTGGTCTGAGGACTGGAACGGGGCGCACTCGTGAGGCAGAACTAAGAAGAGCAAAGTTTGATTTCCATTTCAACAATCTTGGATTTGGTTGTCCGTGGTTTCCCACTTCCACTCCAGGCAAATACCGGGATAGTTCCTAACTTAAAGCCTCGGTCGTTAACTCCCCATTCCCCACATTAATTACAAATGCACACATCAACACAGCCATCACATTAACACAGGTTATCAGAGAAAAGTTTACACTCGCACACCAAAATAGACGGGACTGAGTGACCACGATGTCTGAGTCAATCAAATGAATTATGTTCGCCAATTTGTTAAGGCTGATGTATGTGTTTGAACTACTGGATATATGTTCAATGACTTTTAAATTGATATCATTACATTGTTGCAGCTTGGCAAATATTTTATATTCCAGCAGATCAATTTTACCATCACAACAGTAAAGGCCAAAGTAACCGCGCGTAGATTTTACGCACGAGAAATACAATGTAGAATAATGTTTACATTTGATCGTCAAAGACCTTACACTGTACTGCATAACATCTGGAATTGTTTCTGAAATTGCCTATTTATATTGGATTTTAAATGTGGCTTCGTATTATTCGATAACACTATAGTGTCCTGCAATATCGGAGCCGCTAAATATTAAATGGCAAAAAATACTTCCATTGCCGAAATCAACTGCGTAGTTAGATTCAGTACTCTAAACAAATAATCATTAAACAACTGTCTTATACAATGAAGTTCAACATGACCGTCCAGAGACTTTCATACTCAAGTTGGTTGGTGAGGAGAATGCGATGAGACTGATCGCTTAAAATAAATTCCTTATAATTGTTCCCGCCAGCGAAAATTTTTGCAATACCTTGAAAACGCAGCTCAGAATGACGTTCTTCATTTTTGATATAAACAGTACAAAACTGCTCTAAATAAGCTATTTCCATCACCTGTTATAGTTTATGGCAGTACATTTTGCATTGGAACATAGAATAACTTCGCCAGCTACTGGAATGAGCATAGGCCTATACTCAATACTCACTTCGCCAGTCACCCTAATGGAGGCTGTTTTAGAATTCTATGTCCCGTGCATGTCAAAAATCGTATTAACACATGGAAGCCCACCCATTCTTGGCTATTGCCCCGGAGACCCGGGTTACATTTCCTGCTCTGCCAATAAATTTAATTCTGGTCTGAGGGCAAAAAACGGGGCACATTCAGTCTCTTGAAGTATAACTAAGAAGAGGAAGGTTTGATTCCCACCTCGACAATCTTGGATGTGGTTTTCCTTGGTTTCCCACTTCCACTCAAGGCAAATACCGGGATGGTTCCTAACTTAAGGCCTCGGCTGTCAACTTGCCATTTCCCACCTTAATTACAAATACACACAGTAATGCAGCCATCACAATAACACGGGTTATCAGATGATATTTTACACTTACACACCGAAGTACACGGGGCTGAGTGACCACGATGTCGGAGCCCTTCAAACTAATTATGTTTGCCAAGTGTCTCTCATGGCGAAAGCAACAGTGGACACGCGCCAGGGCCTGGAAAACTACCTTTTCTCCAATAATTTAAGAGTATATCGACGATGCATAATTATAACATTTAGCCTAGGATGCTACCAACTTGACCACCGAAGCATTGGGAAGAAATTGCAATATTAAGGCACATAAACAACATAGCCTTAACACTCAAGTGTCAGTTAATGGTCTTCAACGTTTCCCTTCTTAAAAATTCCCCTCCTTTATAATTCCCCATCACGTGAAAACGCGCCATGTCTTGTGTTTTAAATATATCGATGCAATGGTGCTGCCATCTATTGCTAGTTACTGGAACTATATGGGCGAGGTACTGCCATCTGTTTTCAGTTACTGGAACTGATGGCTGATATTAGCTCTTTTGATCACATGCTGTAATGCAATGGTAAAACGGAAATAAAACGAATTGAGAGGGAATGTAGAAATATGTATCTCTAACTGACATAAAACCTTATTAATACTCCTTGATAAAACAATATTTCAGTGGTAAAAGAAATACTGGCGAGAGCTGGCATCGAACCTGCGATCCTTGGATCCACAGTCAATCGCCTTAACCAAATAGCTACTCGCGCACTTTCATTCGAACGCAGACGCAACCACTCACTATCTTCAAAAGCCGCTATCTGAAAAAATAATCCAATTCATTATCAATAAAATCAATATTGCACATTCGTATATGTTTATACGGTTATTGTATTTTATTGTCAGAACTTGGTTAATGTATGTTTTCAATTACATGGAAGCTTATTAAATAACTTACATTTTAATGGGGTCGCCTCCGTAGCGTAGCGGCCAGCATGGTTAGCTGCCGCCCCGGAGGTCCTGGGTTCGATTCCCGGCTCTGCCACGAAATTTGAAAAGTGGTACGAGGACTGGAACGGGGTCTACTCAGCCTCGGGTGGCCCAAATGAGTAGAGGGGGTTCGATTCCCCCTCAGCCATCCTCGAAGTGGTTTTCCGTGGTTTCCCACTTCGTCTTCAGGCAAATGCCGGGATGGTACCTACTGAAAGGCCACGGCCGCCTCCTTCCCTCTTCCTAGCCTATCCATCCCAATATTCCATCCGTTCCCATCCCTCATGAGGCCCCTGCTCGCTTTTCAGGTGAGGCCGCCTGGGCGAAATGCTGATCACACCTCCCCAGTTGTATCCGTCCCGACCAGATGTTCCAAGCTCCAGGACACTGCCCATAGAGGCGGTAGTGGTGAGTTCCCTCGCTGAGTCCGTGGGATCCACCAACCTAGAGGGTAAATTGATTAAATAAAAAAAACATTTTAATGGACTTCTCACCGCCATTTTGTCATGAGCCCAGGCAGATTGTGCGCATGCGTGAGGGGCAAGAATTCTGCTATTTTCTATATTTATTTAAAAATATACCGTAATATATTTGTTTATTTTAGAGACACTCTGCAAATCTACAGGCCAAGAGCTTTCGTTAGAGTGCTCTACGAAGTAAATCGGTTCTGTCGTTCTCTCAATCTCGTGGTAACAAAAATCGCCTTAGTGTTTTAAATATATAGATATTCTTTAAACAATGCAATACGGTTTGTACAATAAATTCGAGCTAAACGATAAAATCTCCATCAAGCGAATTCAAAATCGTATAAAAAAACTAAATTCCAAATAGCCATTTAAATCATCACAAAAATCGCTTATAAATCCCAAAAATCGAAAAAGACCATCTGTCTAACAGAACGTTAAAAATATGAAATCCAAAAATAAGACAATAACAATTCGAAGATATGGCATTCAAATACTAAGTTGTCGGATATTCTCAAAAGTTTCTTCAAGTCTACAAAATGGGATAAATAGTTGGTCTTTTCGACTACCTGGTACTGTGTTGTTCTTACTAGAAGTGGATCTCCCTCATCGGTCATCAGAAACGGATTATTTCTGAGAGGAATCCCCCTCGAGATGTCGTGTGGGACTCTGCTCGATCTCCTTCGGAAGTCTCCAAACTGCCAGGAACCGTGATGCGAACTCGACCATCAACGTGTAGTCGTCCTTTCAGCTTGGCTATTTTCTTATGAGATGGCACAGGGTCCACCCGAGTCGCCCTCGTACAGGTAAATCTTCTTTCTTCTTCATCACAAATCTGGTAGATCAGTATCCATCATTTAAGTCGATAACATCACTTGTAGTTGTAGAATTATGTGACACAGGAGAGATTAGGTGTTGGTCTCCCCAACGGTATTATTATCATGTCATTTCAGATATTCTCGTCATTGTCAAAGCTATGTTCCCTTCAGCATCTTAGTAGCTCATCTCCATCACGGTAGATTCAATCAATTCTTTCCCTCTCAACTTCAGGACATTTGTCATGGTAATAAATGTAGACTATCACCTCAAAGCGTTGCCTTCAATAATTTAACGTACTTTTCTTCAATAATATCGTAGTTAAAACTCAGCAATTCTTCTAGGTTTGTGCCGTGTCTTGTGTGGGGTTTCGCCTAGGACACCAAGCTAGGCTCATCGGCGGGCTCTTGGTGTCCCTGCCCGGACCCCCACAGGAGTGACGAACTGCGCGCCACCTCCCTTTATATAAGGTGCAACTGCACCACTTGACTACGAGAACTAAAAGCTCAAGTAGCCTTAACCTCCCTATGAAGGCTTCCAAAAAGATGGTATATTGGCTTTCACGGCCGGTGAATTAAAACTCAGCAATTCTTCTAGGTTTGTGCCGTGTCTTGTGTGGGGTTTCGCCTAGGACACCAAGCTAGGCTCATCGGCGGGCTCTTGGTGTCCCTGCCCGGACCCCCACAGGAGTGACGAACTGCGCGCCACCTCCCTTTATATAAGGTGCAACTGCACCACTTGACTACGAGAACTAAAAGCTCAAGTAGCCTTAACCTCCCTATGAAGGCTTCCAAAAAGATGGTATATTGGCTTTCACGGCCGGTGAATTAAAACTCAGCAATTCTTCTAGGTTTGTGCCGTGTCTTGTGTGGGGTTTCGCCTAGGACACCAAGCTAGGCTCATCGGCGGGCTCTTGGTGTCCCTGCCCGGACCCCCACAGGAGTGACGAACTGCGCGCCACCTCCCTTTATATAAGGTGCAACTGCACCACATGACTACGAGAACTAAAAGCTCAAGTAGCCTTAACCTCCCTATGAAGGCTTCCAAAAAGATGGTATATTGGCTTTCACGGCCGGTGAATTAAAACTCAGCAATTCTTCTAGGTTTGTGCCGTGTCTTGTGTGGGGTTTCGCCTAGGACACCAAGCTAGGCTCATCGGCGGGCTCTTGGTGTCCCTGCCCGGACCCCCACAGGAGTGACGAACTGCGCGCGACCTCCCTTTATATAAGGTGCAACTGCACCACTTGACTACGAGAACTAAAAGCTCAAGTAGCCTTAACCTCCCTATGAAGGCTTCCAAAAAGATGGTATATTGGCTTTCACGGCCGGTGAATTAAAACTCAGCAATTCTTCTAGGTTTGTGCCGTGTCTTGTGTGGGGTTTCGCCTAGGACACCAAGCTAGGCTCATCGGCGGGCTCTTGGTGTCCCTGCCCGGACCCCCACAGGAGTGACGAACTGCGCGCCACCTCCCTTTATATAAGGTGCAACTGCACCACTTGACTACGAGAACTAAAAGCTCAAGTAGCCTTAACCTCCCTATGAAGGCTTCCAAAAAGATGGTATATTGGCTTTCACGGCCGGTGAATTAAAACTCAGCAATTCTTCTAGGTTTGTGCCGTGTCTTGTGTGGGGTTTCGCCTAGGACACCAAGCTAGGCTCATCGGCGGGCTCTTGGTGTCCCTGCCCGGACCCCCACAGGAGTGACGAACTGCGCGCCACCTCCCTTTATATAAGGTGCAACTGCACCACTTGACTACGAGAACTAAAAGCTCATGTAGCCTTAACCTCCCTATGAAGGCTTCCAAAAAGATGGTATATTGGCTTTCACGGCCGGTGAATTAAAACTCAGCAATTCTTCTAGGTTTGTGCCGTGTCTTGTGTGGGGTTTCGCCTAGGACACCAAGCTAGGCTCATCGGCGGGCTCTTGGTGTCCCTGCCCGGACCCCCACAGGAGTGACGAACTGCGCGCCACCTCCCTTTATATAAGGTGCAACTGCACCACTTGACTACGAGAACTAAAAGCTCAAGTAGCCTTAACCTCCCTATGAAGGCTTCCAAAAAGATGGTATATTGGCTTTCACGGCCGGTGAATTAAAACTCAGCAATTCTTCTAGGTTTGTGCCGTGTCTTGTGTGGGGTTTCGCCTAGGACACCAAGCTAGGCTCATCGGCGGGATCTTGGTGTCCCTGCCCGGACCCCCACAGGAGTGACGAACTGCGCGCCACCTCCCTTTATATAAGGTGCAACTGCACCACTTGACTACGAGAACTAAAAGCTCAAGTAGCCTTAACCTCCCTATGAAGGCTTCCAAAAAGATGGTATATTGGCTTTCACGGCCGGTGAATTAAAACTCAGCAATTCTTCTAGGTTTGTGCCGTGTCTTGTGTGGGGTTTCGCCTAGGACACCAAGCTAGGCTCATCGGCGGGCTCTTGGTGTCCCTGCCCGGACCCCCACAGGAGTGACGAACTGCGCGCCACCTCCCTTTATATAAGGTGCAACTGCACCACATGACTACGAGAACTAAAAGCTCAAGTAGCCTTAACCTCCCTATGAAGGCTTCCAAAAAGATGGTATATTGGCTTTCACGGCCGGTGAATTAAAACTCAGCAATTCTTCTAGGTTTGTGCCGTGTCTTGTGTGGGGTTTCGCCTAGGACACCAAGCTAGGCTCATCGGCGGGCTCTTGGTGTCCCTGCCCGGACCCCCACAGGAGTGACGAACTGCGCGCCACCTCCCTTTATATAAGGTGCAACTGCACCACTTGACTACGAGAACTAAAAGCTCAAGTAGCCTTAACCTCCCTATGAAGGCTTCCAAAAAGATGGTATATTGGCTTTCACGGCCGGTGAATTAAAACTCAGCAATTCTTCTAGGTTTGTGCCGTGTCTTGTGTGGGGTTTCGCCTAGGACACCAAGCTAGGCTCATCGGCGGGCTCTTGGTGTCCCTGCCCGGACCCCCACAGGAGTGACGAACTGCGCGCCACCTCCCTTTATATAAGGTGCAACTGCACCACTTGACTACGAGAACTAAAAGCTCAAGTAGCCTTAACCTCCCTATGAAGGCTTCCAAAAAGATGGTATATTGGCTTTCACGGCCGGTGAATTAAAACTCAGCAATTCTTCTAGGTTTGTGCCGTGTCTTGTGTGGGGTTTCGCCTAGGACACCAAGCTAGGCTCATCGGCGGGCTCTTGGTGTCCCTGCCCGGACCCCCACAGGAGTGACGAACTGCGCGCCACCTCCCTTTATATAAGGTGCAACTGCACCACTTGACTACGAGAACTAAAAGCTCATGTAGCCTTAACCTCCCTATGAAGGCTTCCAAAAAGATGGTATATTGGCTTTCACGGCCGGTGAATTAAAACTCAGCAATTCTTCTAGGTTTGTGCCGTGTCTTGTGTGGGGTTTCGCCTAGGACACCAAGCTAGGCTCATCGGCGGGCTCTTGGTGTCCCTGCCCGGACCCCCACAGGAGTGACGAACTGCGCGCCACCTCCCTTTATATAAGGTGCAACTGCACCACTTGACTACGAGAACTAAAAGCTCATGTAGCCTTAACCTCCCTATGAAGGCTTCCAAAAAGATGGTATATTGGCTTTCACGGCCGGTGAATTAAAACTCAGCAATTCTTCTAGGTTTGTGCCGTGTCTTGTGTGGGGTTTCGCCTAGGACACCAAGCTAGGCTCATCGGCGGGCTCTTGGTGTCCCTGCCCGGACCCCCACAGGAGTGACGAACTGCGCGCCACCTCCCTTTATATAAGGTGCAACTGCACCACTTGACTACGAGAACTAAAAGCTCAAGTAGCCTTAACCTCCCTATGAAGGCTTCCAAAAAGATGGTATATTGGCTTTCACGGCCGGTGAATTAAAACTCAGCAATTCTTCTAGGTTTGTGCCGTGTCTTGTGTGGGGTTTCGCCTAGGACACCAAGCTAGGCTCATCGGCGGGATCTTGGTGTCCCTGCCCGGACCCCCACAGGAGTGACGAACTGCGCGCCACCTCCCTTTATATAAGGTGCAACTGCACCACTTGACTACGAGAACTAAAAGCTCAAGTAGCCTTAACCTCCCTATGAAGGCTTCCAAAAAGATGGTATATTGGCTTTCACGGCCGGTGAATTAAAACTCAGCAATTCTTCTAGGTTTGTGCCGTGTCTTGTGTGGGGTTTCGCCTAGGACACCAAGCTAGGCTCATCGGCGGGCTCTTGGTGTCCCTGCCCGGACCCCCACAGGAGTGACGAACTGCGCGCCACCTCCCTTTATATAAGGTGCAACTGCACCACTTGACTAGGAGAACTAAAAGCTCAAGTAGCCTTAACCTCCCTATGAAGGCTTCCAAAAAGATGGTATATTGGCTTTCACGGCCGGTGAATTAAAACTCAGCAATTCTTCTAGGTTTGTGCCGTGTCTTGTGTGGGGTTTCGCCTAGGACACCAAGCTTGGCTCATCGGCGGGCTCTTGGTGTCCCTGCCCGGACCCCCACAGGAGTGACGAACTGCGCGCCACCTCCCTTTATATAAGGTGCAACTGCACCACTTGACTACGAGAACTAAAAGCTCAAGTAGCCTTAACCTCCCTATGAAGGCTTCCAAAAAGATGGTATATTGGCTTTCACGGCCGGTGAATTAAAACTCAGCAATTCTTCTAGGTTTGTGCCGTGTCTTGTGTGGGGTTTCGCCTAGGACACCAAGCTAGGCTCATCGGCGGGCTCTTGGTGTCCCTGCCCGGACCCCCACAGGAGTGACGAACTGCGCGCCACCTCCCTTTATATAAGGTGCAACTGCACCACTTGACTACGAGAACTAAAAGCTCAAGTAGCCTTAACCTCCCTATGAAGGCTTCCAAAAAGATGGTATATTGGCTTTCACGGCCGGTGAATTAAAACTCAGCAATTCTTCTAGGTTTTGCCGTGTCTTGTGTGGGGTTTCGCCTAGGACACCAAGCTAGGCTCATCGGCGGGCTCTTGGTGTCCCTGCCCGGACCCCCACAGGAGTGCGCGCAGTTCGTCACTCCTGTGGGGGTCCGGGCAGGGACACCAAGAGCCCGCCGATGAGCCTAGCTTGGTGTCCTAGGCGAAACCCCACACAAGACACGGCACAAACCTAGAAGAATTGCTGAGTTTTAATTCACCGGCCGTGAAAGCCAATATACCATCTTTTTGGAAGCCTTCATAGGGAGGTTAAGGCTACTTGAGCTTTTAGTTCTCGTAGTCAAGTGGTGCAGTTGCACCTTATATAAAGGGAGGTGGCGCGCAGTTCGTCACTCCTGTGGGGGTCCGGGCAGGGACACCAAGAGCCCGCCGATGAGCCTAGCTTGGTGTCCTAGGCGAAACCCCACACAAGACACGGCACAAACCTAGAAGAATTGCTGAGTTTTAATTCACCGGCCGTGAAAGCCAATATACCATCTTTTTGGAAGCCTTCATAGGGAGGTTAAGGCTACTTGAGCTTTTAGTTCTCGTAGTCAAGTGGTGCAGTTGCACCTTATATAAAGGGAGGTGGCGCGCAGTTCGTCACTCCTGTGGGGGTCCGGGCAGGGACACCAAGAGCCCGCCGATGAGCCTAGCTTGGTGTCCTAGGCGAAACCCCACACAAGACACGGCACAAACCTAGAAGAATTGCTGAGTTTTAATTCACCGGCCGTGAAAGCCAATATACCATCTTTTTGGAAGCCTTCATAGGGAGGTTAAGGCTACTTGAGCTTTTAGTTCTCGTAGTCAAGTGGTGCAGTTGCACCTTATATAAAGGGAGGTGGCGCGCAGTTCGTCACTCCTGTGGGGGTCCGGGCAGGGACACCAAGAGCCCGCCGATGAGCCTAGCTTGGTGTCCTAGGCGAAACCCCACACAAGACACGGCACAAACCTAGAAGAATTGCTGAGTTTTAATTCACCGGCCGTGAAAGCCAATATACCATCTTTTTGGAAGCCTTCATAGGGAGGTTAAGGCTACTTGAGCTTTTAGTTCTCGTAGTCAAGTGGTGCAGTTGCACCTTATATAAAGGGAGGTGGCGCGCAGTTCGTGACTCCTGTGGGGGTCCGGGCAGGGACACCAAGAGCCCGCCGATGAGCCTAGCTTGGTGTCCTAGGCGAAACCCCACACAAGACACGGCACAAACCTAGAAGAATTGCTGAGTTTTAATTCACCGGCCGTGAAAGCCAATATACCAATATCGTAGTTACTGTTTATAGTTGCAGATATTAATTACTTGTTGTAATATCTTATAATTCTCGTTGATTATATAAGTTTGTAGATATATTTTCTTCTTCGTAGTCGTTCTCAATTCTGAAGCATTGTTCTTGCAAAAATAGCGAAGTCTAGTGGACACTTCCACACTCGACAAAGTCGTGAACAATAAGAGCCTTGATTCAGCTCGCTTGTCTCCCACTCTGATAAAAAGTTAGCGTCACCTCATAAAAAACTTTGCTTGATTGGCACGATAATAGTGAATATTATATTATTCCTTATTTGAGCATTTATTTAGCTGCAATGATATATACATTCTTCGTATTTATGCATTAACAACTTTTCAGATGTTATATAGTGTTTTAGGTACTTAGATTAGGTAGCCTATTATAATAAATTATATCTGATGCTGGTGACTGGAAGCCTTTTATTCCTTCTTGCAAACTTGTAATGCCAACAGAAAGACAAGCAAACAAAACTAGCACAGAGTAAAGAATCAATCAAAGAACTCTAATTTCTCCAAAGAGCTCTTCGCTCATGGCCTCAACACACTCCCTCCCCAGTGGTAACGCTAAGGAAGCGACGAGGGAATGTCACTCGTCTGCCAACTCTTGTGGTGGCATTGGGACGAGGCTCAGGATGATTCAGAGCAGTAGCTGGATCCGGAGGTGGAGATGTTGCGACAGTGTCCGTTGTCAACGTTGATTGGGGTTCCTTAAGAAGGAATGCTGGCTTAAGTCGATCTAAGGACACTGTTTGTGAGCCTGATGGAGTCTCCATATTGAAATGTTTGTTATTCCTTGACTGAACACGATATGGTCCGTTGTACACTGGTTGCAGAGGGCGTCGGTATCCATCCCGTCGAATAAACACGTATTCACACTTCATTAGTTCTGGGCGAACAAATATCTTGTTGCCGGAGTGGTGCTCTGATTGCACAGGTTGAAGTGTCCTGGATTGTTCTTTCAGCTTGTATAAGTAAGTTGGAATATCATCTGTATTTGAAGGTCCATTGAAAAAGTCTGAAGGTAGTTTAATTGGTGTTCCATAGGTCATCTTTGCTGGAGTTGTGTTGTGATTAGGGATGATGTAGGATCTCAGTCCTACCAGAACTAATGGAATTTTGGGGACCCAGTCGCATGTTAGGTGAGCTTTCAGAGATGATTTCAATTGCCGATGCCAGCGTTCAATCATCCCGTTTGCTGCTGGGTGGTATGCTGTAGTTTTGATATGTTGGACGCCAAGTGTTTGCGTGAGACATCTGAAGAGTTCACAGTCAAATTGTCGTCCACGATCAGTAGTGATTGTATTGGGAACTCCGAAACGGGCAAACCAGTTTAAGAGTATAAACCAACCAACCCTTGGCACTATACAGCCCATGACGGGCTAAGGCCGACCAAGCGACCGCTGCCCAGCCATTTGGCCTGAAGATTTTGGGGTGACGCGTGATCAGCGCGTCGGGTCCCCTCGGCCGTTAATCTTGGTATTCGTGATCGGGGCGCTGTCTCACTGTCAGACAGCTACTCAATTGTCCTCACGAGGCTGAGTGCACCCCGTTCCAACCCTCACGTCAGTTTTAAAATCCCTGACGGAGTCGGGGATCGAACCCGGGGCCTCCGAATGAGAGGCAGGTGCGCTACCCCCAACACCACGGGGCCGGCAGTTTAAGAGTATGGTGGATGCAATTGTTTCTGCGGTAACGTCTTTTATTGGAACTGCTTCAGGCCACCGTGATAACCGGTCGATCATGGTGAGCACATATGAGTAACCTTGGGATGATGGAAGAGGTCCAACAATGTCAATGTTGACATGGCTGAATCGTTCTGTGACTTGCTCATATAGCCCGATAGCGCTGTGTGTATGACGCCAGACTTTTGCTCGCTGGCAAGGGACGCATGATGATGCCCATAACTTGATATCCTTTTTCATCGACGGCCATACGTATCGTTGTTGGATGAGTTTGATCGATCCTTTTACCCCAGGATGTGACAGGTTGTGGATGGACTCAAATATGCGATGACGAAATGCAGTAGGGATGATTGGTCTGAGCTTGCCGATGGAATTGTCACAGATAAGTTCATGGTTATTGGGTAAAGGAAACACCTGGAATTTCAGAGAACATGCGCTTGATTGCTGCAGATGTTTCAATTCCTCATCTGTAGCTTGAGCTTTGGCAATCTCCACCGTAGTAAAGCGTAAAGGAATACTGATGGAAGAAATTCGAGAACAAGCGTCAGCAGCCGAGTAATTTGTTCCTTCCACATACCTAATGCCAGTGGTGAACTGCCCTATAAAGCTCATGTGGCGTAGTTGCCGAGGGGTAGCTTGGTCGGGTCGTTGATTAAACATAAACGTCAAAGGTTTATGATCCGTATAGATTGGGAATTCTCTACCTTCTAGCATATGTTTGAAATGTTTGACAGCTGAATACACAGCAAGAAGTTCTCTGTGATAAGTCGAGTAGTTCTTCTGTGTGTCGCTGAGTTTCTTTGAAAAGAACGATAAGGGTTGGAGAATATCTCCTCTGACTTGGTGAAGTGAAGCACCCATAGCAAAGTCAGAAGCGTCGACCTTCAAAACCAACGCTAGTTCATAGGGAGGATGTGCGAGAAGAGCTGCATTAACAAAACTGGTCTTCAAATCTGAGTATATCGTTTGAAGTTCATTTGTCCAAGTAATTTTTCTTTTGACGTTATTCATTGCTCCGTGAGTGATGTCAAAGAAATTAGCCTGCATATTGGCAGCATGAGGAATTGCTCGACGATAGAAGTTGATTAGCCCTAAGAAACGACGCAAGTCTTCATTCATTCATTCATTCATTCATTCATTCATTCATTCATTCGTTTATTTGCAATTGGGGGTGAGTCCGCCAGTGGCAAATTAGATACACATAACAAATAAATAATTGTACATAACAATTCACTAACAATTAAGCTGGAGTATTTACACAAATAGTCAGTCTTTTCATAAACACACCTATATGTTTGGGAAAAGGCTCTAAGACTGCGGCAGGTAAAAGAGTTCCAATTATCAATGGCACGGTTTACGAAATAATATTTACCATAATTTGTTCGCTGTGGTCGGCCCTTAACTTTGAAAGGATGATCGCTCCTACCCATGTAAGTAGGCTTTTCCATATGTTTGCTAAGCTCACCCCATGCTGGTTGATTTGTATACGTGTTGTACATAGCGCAGAGTCTAAATTTCATCCTCCTAGCTTCAAGTGAGTCCCACCCAAGTTTCTTTAACATACGGCTCACACTGCTCCTGGGATTAAAGTCACTGAGCACAAATCTAGCGGTCTTTATTTGTACCATTTCCAACTCATTTATGAGCCCTACTTGATATGGTTCCCAAACCGCCGAGGCGTATTCCAGAATAGGTCTTACAAGAGACAAATATCCTAATTCATTAGCAGAGGTACTACTTCCTTTTAATACCCTCATTACAAAGTGCTGGGATTTGTAAGCTTTAGAACTACACATCCTACATGACTACTCCATTTCATATCATTGCTTACGTGAACGCCCAAATATTTGCAAGAATCTTCTTCTACAAGTATTTCCGAGTCAATGTTATATTGAAAATCTTGCCTTCGCACTTAGCCTATTTTTATTAGACTACATTTTCTTGTGTTTATTTTCATTTTATTTTCAATCGCCCACTTATAGACCAGGTTCAGGTCATCTTGAAGTACTGCATTGTCTTGTGAGTCCTGTATCTTTCTATATATTACACAATCATCCGCAGCAAATCGACAGCCAATGCGAATCCCATTTGGTAAGTCATTTATAAACGCCAAAAATAACAAAGTTCCGATTTTGCTGCCCTGAGGGATACCCGACGTTACGATAATTTCATCCGAGAATCGGCCTTCAACTTTCACTTTCTGGGAACGACCCGTCAAAAATTCTTGAATCCATACAATTACTCTTCTATCAATCTTCGTCGAAGCTAATTTATGGAGTAGCATGTCATTCGGCACGACATCAAATGCCTTCGCAAAATCTATAACTACGGCGTCGACTGAAACTCCATCGTCTAACGATTCGCTAATATCTTGAAAAAGTGATAGCATCTGACTCTCGCATGAGTAACCTTGCTGAAATCCATGTTGCCTATCATTAAACCATGATAATGTTTCCCACTGTTCCCTCAAGTAGTCGCAAATGAGATGCTCCATCTGTTTTCAAACGATGGACGTAAGACGAACCGGCCAGTAGTTGCCCAATTCAAGTCTGCTCCCTCCCTTAAATATTGGGACTACCGTAGCTCTTTTCCAGTCATCCGGGATTTGCGCATTGTTTATGGACACATTGAACATCACCTCTAAGTATCGTGCCACGGCCCTACCTCCTAGTTTAAGTACTTGAATTTCCCTTTCTTCTCCTAACATAACTGTATTTTTTTCCACCCATCGCCTCCCGAACCAAGTAAACCTTGCATATAATTGTCATGAGCAGCCCTCTTTTTTAAGACGAGCTCTCTTGATAAGGACTTAAATTTCAACATATACTTGTCACTATCATGTCTTTTATTGTATAATTTCCTAATTTTCCGTTTAAGACTCCTGATTTCCCGTGTGTAATACTCAGGATCTGGGTTTTGTTTCAGTAATTTAAATGGTACAAATTTATCAATATCGCTATTTAAAATTTTCAAATAGTTAGTCCACAGGATATTAATGTGATTTCCTTCCGATGCCCATCCAACAAATAGCTCATTCAAATACCCCTGAAATTTGCCCTGATCCGCCCTGCGATACTGGAATATGATCTTATTGCTACATGAGAGTCTAATTTTGTAATGTCACCGTATCTAATATTTAATTCAACCCCAGAATGGTCAGTGATTCCTGGTACTTTCTGACAGTTAATATACAGCTCTACAGGCCTTACGAGATAAACATCTAATTCAACATATACTTGTTGGGAAGTCAACTACTTGGAAAAATCCCCCCTCCCTTAAGAATTTGTTTGCAGCGCTCTGAGATTGACCACAGCTAGTTGACTCACCAGACCAGTCTACTTTGGGGAGGTTTAAATCTCCGGCAATTATTATGTTCTTTTTCATAGCATTACCCGTACTAGTTTTATCATACAGTGTGTCGAGAAGCGAAAAGTTATCTTTCGGTGCTCTATACGCCCCTATCACCTGAAGAGGGAATTTATTCCCTTTATCCGAAATGTGTACTCATAACATTTCATGATCCGTATCAGCCCACTTTAAGAAACTAGCTATATTTTTGCGCACACAAATAAATAGCCCACCACCTCGCTTTCCCCGATCCCTTTTGTACATCTCGTAGGTCCCTTGAATATTATTTCATTACTATTTATATCCTCATATAACCAAGATTCAGTAGCAATGACAATGTCCGGAGAATACGTCTCTACAAGATTCCAAAATTCAAGTAATTTATTTCCTAAACTCTGACAATTAACCTGCAGTAATCCTAGAGTCTTACCTCCGCAGAAAATATCCCGAAGTAGCTCCTTCTGTTCCCGTCGGCTGGCAACATCTGGACCTGCTCCTCCTCACAATGGCTGGCACGAACCGATGACCCTGTCATGTAGGCTCCCTAGGTTGAAAGCGCTCCGTCAATTTAAATGCAGCCCGTCTCGGGTGAAGTCACGGCCACCAATCCAGCAGTCAGCATCTACGTACACTAATCCCAGTTGTGCACAAACCCAGTCCATGCGGTCATTTACAGTCTTAACTCACCTTAATGGAACATCTCCCCGCCGAACAATGCCACTCATTATAATTTTTGCTTTTCTAAACTTGCTTTTAGCTTTTCTGCCTCGTTCGTAGAGCTCCCCCATGATGTAATCAGCTGTAGCCCTCTTCTTCAAATCGTTCGTCCCAACATGGAGCAACAATACTTAAACTTTGTCACAGTCCTCTACATTTGCTTCTTCCACTTTTGGGACAAGCTGGTCAATTTTAATCCCCGGATAACACCGCACTTTCGCACCCGATTTCCTCGGGATATTCGCACTCCATCGTATCATAGAATCACCCATTATGATAACATCATCCTCAGTTTGCTCCTGCACGCCCTCTTCCACACTGATCCCAGTAGAAAGCTCTTCAGTCACATCCTTCACCGTTTCCTCTGATTCACGAAGCGTTGTTCTAAGTTCCTGCATTATCTGATCCCTTGCTTTTATTTGCACCCTCAAACAGTCCGGCGTATCACATACTTTACAAAACCAATTCGCGACATCACAATCCTCCTTCCTGACCTTAATACAGCCGAAGTGAAACCATTTCTCACATAGTTCACACTGAGCACCGTTCTTCAAAGTTTTACTGCACGTCGAACACATGGATCATTTGCCTGATTCACATTTGGAGTAACAGGGCCTGGATTCACTTCCACTCCACCAATAACTAACGCAGCTATAAACCACAAGTTACTAGGTCCCGTACGCATACACAAACACCGGAAATCCCGACTATCCTTCGCATACCACAGTCCGATCCTCGCGCGATATCACTCCAGAGAATAACCCATTTCAGCACACCTTCGAGCTCGGGAAAAACACGATCTTTTGGTCTTGGATTGTTTCTGGTAGTGGATAGCCTTTGATTGTTTTTACGCGATCTGGCAATGGAAGGATACCATTGGCAGAGATCAGGTAACCAAGAAATGGCACTTCTGTCACTCCAAAGATGCATTTGCTAATATTGATGTTAATATTGAACTGATTGAGGCGCTCAAATAATAAATACAGGTGCCGTTTATGTTCATCTTCACTGGAGGAAGCTATGAGTATATCATCGATGTAGAAGTAGGTGAAATCAAACTCTCGTAGAATGTTATCCATATATCTCTGAAAGATCTGTGCTGCATTGCGTGATCCAAACGGTAAGTAAATAAATTCAAACAGTCCGAAGGGCGTTATTACTGCAGTCTCAGGAATATCGTCAGGATGAACTGGTATGTGATGGTATGCGCGTAGGAGATCGATCTTGGAAAATAATTTTCTTCCATCCAGCTGACTGTTGAAGTCTTGTATATTGGGTATTGTGTAGCGATCAGGTTGAGTGATGTTGTTTAATGCCCAATAATCACCACAAGGACGCCAAGCTCCATCTCTTTTGGGTACAAGGTGGAGAGGACTTGCCCAACAGCTGTTCGGAGGTCGACAGATTCCCATATCGATCATCTGATGAAATTCTGCCTTGGCAGCTGCAAGTTTCATTGGGGGTAATCGCCGTGCCTTAGCTGAGACTGGATGTCCAGTTGTTAAGAAGGGGTGCATCACACTGGAATGAGGACTTGAAAAATTGAATCGTTCTTTCAGGAGATCAGAGAACTCTTTGATAATTTCGGCGTACTTTTGATCTGTAGGGATGGTATGGAGTGATTCGATCACTTCTGTTTTGATCAAGGTAGCTGGTGAGGAGAGGTTAGTCGTACTGTCTATGACACATCTGTTTTTCAGGTCGATTAGCAGGTTGAAATTGTGGATAAAATCAGCACCAATTATAGGAGTTTGTACTTCTGCTATCAGATAATTCCAACAGAAATGTCTGCGTAAACCTAAATCTAGTTTAAGAAGTCGCTCACCATACGTGTTGATTGGACTGCCATGGGCGGCATACAGTTGCCTTTTTGACAATTGTCCTTGTTCCTTGAAAGAAGTCGGGAGTACGGATATATCATCTGAATCTACGAGGAATTTGTAGCCAGATAATTTATCAAAAATAAACAAGCGGCGCGATACCAAGCTCCGATCACATGCCGCGTCCAGTGGGGAGCGAGCTAGTTTTCCGGCACACTGACGATGCAACAATAGGAGCAAGGACTAGTGCATTTCTTAGCTCTATCTCCAAACTTAAAATGATACCAGAAAAATGATTTGTTTGGGTTATATCCACATGTTGGTGTTCTGGAACGTGACCTTGAGTCTCGCGATCTAGATTGAGATCTGGTTCTCAGTTCGTTGACACTTAAAGTTAACTGAGAAATCTGCGCTTCAAGGCGTGAAAGTCTGTCTGTTTCTAAGTTGAGGTTTGGTTGGGCTCTAAAACTTTGCTGCGTGGCGTGGGTACTGTATATGTTGTGTGTGGGAGCTGAAAATTCGATTATTTTGTCGGCCTTTATTGCCAAATTGTCCAACATAACACTACTTGACGCTAATATAGAACGCACATTGACCGGTAGCCGATGGAAAAATATCGTGCGGAAGAAATTGTCCTTAACTTGTGTTCCAGTCAAATGTCTCATTTCTCTAAGCAATTGGGACGGTTTCTTGTCTCCTAAGTCTAATTCAGTCAAAAGCTTGTTAACTTTACGTCCCTCCGATTCTTCGAACTCTTGGACAAGCAGGTTTTTCAAGTCGGAGAAAGACGTCTTGGACAGGGCTTGTACAGAAAATCATATATTAATTCAGCTACATCGGCATCTAACTCACCTAACACACGATTTAACTTGGTAAGTTCAGCCGTTATCCCTGCTATAGCAAACTGCGCTTCTATTTGCATGGCCCAAACCTTGACGTTCTTGCGCCAGATAGGAGGAATTTTTACTGCGACATGGGCTATCACCGCGTCGTTTTGAGACACTGGTCGTATCTGTAATGACTGACCTAGTATTTCTTCTCCGTTGCACGACATCACGACGGGGTCACCAATTTAGGTACTTAGATTAGGTAGCCTCTTATAATAAATTATATCTAATGCTGGTGACTGGAAGCCTTTTATTCTTACTTTAAAACGTTTTATGCCTACAGAAATACATGCACACAAAACTCGCACAGAGTAAAGAATCAATCAAAGAACTCTAAGTTCTCCAAAGAGCTCTTCGCTCATGGCCTCCACAGTGTTAATATCTCGCTGGTAATTAGATATGATAATTGCGCTAATTGCTTTCTTCTTAGTAACGCCTCTTTTGATTGGCCATGATCGCCACGCGTCTGACGTGCGTTCCCCTACTCCTAGCTTGCCGTCACCCTTTATTCGCGTGTCTCTGGCTTGCTGGCTCGTGAGATCGGAAGTCCTCGCCTACCTTCGTGCTCTCAAACAATACTTGACTCCTTCCGAGCTGTCCTGACATGCACGTGGCTAGAAGTTACCTGATAGGTTGGCTCAATTAACTAAGCTAACTGTGCTAGGTGTCTAACCTGCTTGTGGCTCGATTCCAGACTCCGCTTAAATTATCATTGGTTAACTTAGAAAACTTTCTGAAGATAGAATATTTCTCGATTGCAAAAACGCGTACAATCCCCACTCAACTTCCACAGCAAAAGCGTGATACAATGCTTTTGAAATGCACTCTTCGGATATTAACTGTACCGTATTTTACTGTTCATACTATCTTTCTGAAATACCGTTTTAAAATCTTTGCATTGTAGTTTCCAATTACTTGGTATTCATGAATGTTAACAATCTGATAACAGTTATTTCCAAAACTTTTAGATACTCTGAATCGGCCGTAGTAGACCCTAGAAAATCGAGGGTATATTTTCTTGGTTACATCTGCTTTAGTAGGTCTTCTAATCACAACTAAGTCGTCTCTTCTCAAAGGTGAATCATATCGTCTACCTAGCGTGCGTTTTTCTCGTTCCTCTGACACTGCAATTAGATGCTCATGGGCTACCTCTATCCTTCTTTCCCTCGTCGGTAGCATATCTTTAGGGATTCTCCTAACTGCTTCATCCCACGGTCGCTCTGGTTTCCTATCACCATTTAATAGAGTTAGAATGTCTGCCGTACTTTCATGTACCGTAGAATTTAAAATTCATCAATGAGGGTTACAATCCTGATCCATTCTCTATGGTTCTCTGAACAGTATAGTCTTGCATATTTACTAATCTCTTTAATTGATCTCTCAACAGGATTAGATTCAGGGTTTCTGAAACTGGAGAATATGTGTCTAATCTCAAGCCTCTCCATCGCACTCCTAAATTCCTCTGACGTAAATTGCGTGCCATGGTCCGTCAGAATACTCTCAGGTTTTCCTACCCTTGGGATAACATTATTCTCTATGTGTTTAATAACACTCTTAGGGTTAGTTTTCTGCATAGGATTTAAAATCACGTACTTAGTAAAAACATCGATCTTCACCAACAAGTACTGATTACCGCGATATCCCTTAGGTCCTGGACCGAATATATCCATAGAATAGATCTCACGTTGTCTTTCAGGTATAATAGACCTCGGGTTTTCCTTAAGCAAAGATGAAGCTTGCTTGCTCAGCTGACAATTATTACAGGTCCTAATAACATCGGCTACTGTGCCTCTCAGGTTTGTCCAAATAAATTGTTCTTTCACAGTGGCTAAAGTTTTATCCACTCCTCCGTGACCAATACTGTGATGAGCTAACCATGTAATACGATTAATAAGGTTAGGTGGAACTACAACTCTTATTTGCGTATTATCGGCATCTTTATATTTGCATACAATTTCTTCACAAATCAAATGTTTCTGCGCTAGTCTTCTCGTTTCTTGATAATCGGGATCTTCCTGGTCCAATCTTCCCTTCAAGAATCGAAAGATTCGTCGCGTAGGTGCATGCCTTTTTTGCGATACTGCAATGGTGTTCAGTCGTTGATAGTATCATTATCTTGCCTATCCATCTGGATTACGTTAACTTGGATACTTTCCACTGGGTTTCGTGATAACGTGTCTGCTAATAAGTTGTCCTTACCTGGCTTGTGCACGATTGTCGCATTAAATTGCTGTAAAAACAGTGACCATCTAATAAGCCTGTCGCTTGACAAATCTGTCTTCAACATAAACTGTAATGCCTTATGGTCGGTAACATTAATTATCTGGTGTCCAATAAGCACTTTGTTCCACTGATGTAAAGCTGAAATGAAAGATAAAGCTTCTAGTTCTGTAGTGAAGTACTTTGCTTCATGTGCCTTCAATTTCCTGCTGCTGAAAGCTATGTAATGCTTATGACCCTCGTTATCTATCTGATATAACACAGTGATTATACCAATTTTAGATACATCTGATTCTACATAGAATATCCTACCAAAATCAGGGTATTCTAATTTGACATTATTCTGGAGCATGTTCTTTGGTTCTTCAAAAGCCTTGTCTGATTCTGCGTTCCATTGCCATCGATTGATCTTTTAAAGGAGCTCATACAATGGTGCCATTGTCTCAGAATAGCGAGGACAATGCTGGGAAAAATACTGGCAAACACCGAGAAAACTTCTCACATTCTTAACCCTTGTAGGCTGTGGAAAGTTCATGATCACATCTATTTTGTCCTGATTTGGGTGATAACCGTCCTTACCTATAGTGTGACCCAAAAAATTTATCTTCTCTTGGAAGAAATGGCATTTCTCGTAATTTACTTTGATTACCTTAACGAAGATTATCAAAAAGTTATTTGAGATGTGTGAGGTGTTCTTGGAGCGTAGTCGAAGAAACAATAATGTCATCAATATAGCACATAACGTTTTTCTTTACGTCCTCCCTCAACTGACTGTCAAGTTCTCTTATCAGCGCCGGACCACTATTTATGACCCCAAATGGAAGTCTGTTAAAATTCCAGGTAGGCTGGTCAAATAAAAATCCAGTGTACATCTTACTTTCTTCCGCCAATTCGATGTGATAAAATGAAGATGTCATTTCCAAATTTGAAAAACATTATTTTCCTCTGAATTGCCTTAAAAGCTCTCTAAGTTTAGGCGGACGGTCATTTGCTTTTAATACGAGACCGTTGATCCTTGTGGCGTCTAAACATAGTCTTAATTGCCCATTTGCCTTCTTCGCCACGGTGATAGGGTTATATACGAAGTGGCCTGTTTCCTAATTATTCCATCACTCTCCATTCTCCGAATAATATCAGCTACCTCCGCATACTTTTCTGGAATTGGGTAAGGTTTCCTCTGATAGGGAGTAGTATCAGTAAGCCTTATGTGGTATTTAAAACCTCGGATCAATCCGAAAGTATCTCCATATTCCTGAATTAAATTTAGACATTTCTCTTCATATTCGGCAAATCCTTCAACTTTCATTCCATAGTGGCTCAATTCCTTTTCTACTTCACCAATGATATGATTTAAAATGACCTCTCTTGGTTCCTTTTCTGGACGGTTTTCCGTGTCCTATTCTTCTGACTTAACTATGTCCATTTCATCATAGAATTTCACTATTCTATTCCACATGTCTATTATTGCTCCTACTTTCGTAATGAAGTCAATTCCTATGATCACATCGAAACTAAACTTTTCTACCACAATAAAAATAAGCACATAGCATTGATCATTAATTGTAAATTCCATCATAACTTGGGTTCTACATTCAACCGATTTATCTTTGAATATTCCACGTATCTTCAAACTGGAGACTGGCATGGATATGATTTCCTCTCCATCTTTCAACTTCTCATATGACTCTTACGATAGGATCGAAACTGAAGCACCTGTGTCCAACTCTCCATTAATGCTTTCAATGTATTCTCTCCTACAATAATGTTTATTATAGGCAACTCAGCCGTTCTATTTCTTTCTGGAATTGCTTCTTCAAATAACTGATCATCATCTGTCGTGTGGTATACATCGTTTATCGTGATTTCGTTACTCTGTGCAGATTTTCTGTCATATATTGCCGTTTCACAATCTTTTTTTTTTGTCCAGAGGCCTCATTACTATTTCCTCTGTTCTCTTGTCAGCTAGTGCTAGGAATTTGTTCGTTTTGCCTAGGCCTATTTTCACCTGTTCCTCAATCGTCTTCACGTCGATTAATATCGTAATTTTGATTATGATGGTTTCTCTGGTTATTTTGGCGATTATAATTCTCGTCATTACAATTTTTATAACGTGAATATCCCTGGTTATAATTATTGTTATTACCCCTCTGGTAATAATTACTTCGCTGATATGAATTATTATACTGGTATCCAGACCTTCTATTCTGTTCATTGTTACGCGAATATCTCTGATATGGCCAACATTTTGTTGTCTGTGGTTCTGATACTCATTTCTTTGTCTTGGAGTATAACCATTTCTCATGTGTCCTTCCCTATGATCATCTCTGACAATTTCATCCACTGCCTGCTGCATTTCATCTATCATTATGGTGTTTACTTCACGATGGTCCGTTCTGGGACTACGAAACCTTGGATCCGATGTACTTGATGTATAATCCAATTTACGAAGTAGTTCGTCCATTGCCTGTAGATTTGATACTCCGGTTGATATAATATTTATTCCCACATCCGCTGGTAACTGTCGCGATATAGTTTGTATCAGTTCTACCTCGGATAGTGGTGGCTGTAAATATTTAAGAAGGGCTGTGTGGTAAAGTAGCTAGCATAACGTGTAGGATGTGGACTAGCATACTTTCGCGAATACGCCTCTGTCCTTAAATTCTGCTGCTCGTCCAACGACCAAAATCGTCTTATGAGGGCATCTGCAAAGTCCTCATAAGACCTAAATGTCCATCGGAAAGCACTGTACCACTCAAGCGAGTTTGAAGTGAGATATCGTTCCACCGTCCTTAATTTCCTCTCCTCTGGAACGTTATTTTCCAGAAAATATTCAGAAACGTCATTTATACATTCTATCGGGGTAATACCATCATTCCCTGAGAAAGCTCGAGGTTTCATCTATATTACGAATTACCATGACATTGGGAGTACTCGATATAGTATTTCCTCGTAATAGATTCTAGTTAGGGTGTTGAGAAACGCACCTGGTTACTTCTAACCGGCGCTACATCCTGTCTTCTTAAATTATAGAGTTCGTCCTCTAATCTACCGATTCGTTCTTGCTGTCTTTCCTGTTCTTCTCTAAAATGTCCTTCTTATACTCGGTCTGGCGTCAATTCATCATTACCGTTATTGATTTCGATAGTCTGACCTTTATTCGTATCCTCCATTTTGTTACAATTAACAATTGTGACTCCGATTAACCGATTCCTAATTGATTCGATTTCACTGCTTAAATTTGAGATTTTATTGTCTATCTTCGAACTAACATGTTCTTTAATCTTATCATCTAAATTTGGCTCTACATCAAAAAGTTGTTTTGACTGTACACTTTGAATTCTCCTAACGAAATTTTCTCTTACCTCAGTAATGTCTTTATTCAGACGATGCTCTGACATAACTGATTTCTTAAAGAACTCATCCTCTAAACATTTCACAGTATGACCTGATGCCTCAATTAATTCATTCTTAAGTTTATCAACACTTTTATCGACAATACCCTTCATATCGATTTCAATATCAGCCTTTACAAGATCAGCCTTCTGATTCACCTGTATTTGTAGCTTAGCCACAGTTGTTTTCAAATCATCCAGGTTGGAGTTGATACCTAGATTTTCAGATTGGAGCTTACCTAATTGGAGGGTTATGTCATTCTGGAAATCTGTAAGTTTCGTACTAGTGTCCTCAGATTAAATTTCTAATGCTGTTAAGGACGTTTGTGTTTTAGCTATGGTATTCTGGGTATCAGTAGGCCCAGTTTCTAGAGTAGCTAAAGTGTTTTTCGTCTCTGTAGGTTGAGTTTGTAAAGTGGCTAATGTTGTTTGAGCATTAGCTAAAGTTACTTGGGAATTAGCTTCTGTAGCTTGTGTTTCAGCTAACCTTCTTTTAGTTTTAGTTGCACTATTCTGGCTTTCTCTAGCTAACCTATCTGTAGCCGCCTTAGCCTCTCTCCTAATATCTTCAGCATTTTTCTTAATTTCCTGCTCTACACATTTCTGGTTTTGGTGGGTAGCTTGGTGTAGAGCCTCCAAGTCTTTATCTAGCTTGCCCTGAGTCTCTTGCAATGTGGCAAACATTGCCCTAATAGTTTCCAGGTCACCTGGCAGTTTCTTCTTTCTTGAGAATAGGGAACAATCACTATGACAACAATCGAGAATATCCGAAACAACTACTATTTATACCATTACAAATAAAATAAGGATATTTTAAAGTTTTACTACTCGAATTACCCTAAAATTTCAAATAACTGACCTTATAAATTACGGATTTATATCCGTCTTCCCTAGATGACTCATTATCTCTTGTAGCCAACGGTCTACCAAGAAAAAAAAACAGCAATTCTAATTTACCATATTAGTTTTACTTTACTTATGACCTCAAAATAGTCATACAACCGGTAAATCAAATAAAATTAGATCTAGCCATAACCTTCCTTAGGTTAAACCTCGGTCTAGTCTTTTCTTTTCACTATACAAAACATATTTAACATTTCAGGTTAGATTTCTTTCATAAATCCACTCTAACCTCGGTAAACGTTGGTTGACTATTATTACCAAATTTTTAGTCATCCACCGATTTTCCAACACTCTAGTGTAACTATTAAAATGTTTTCTAAGGTGATAACATTATGTAAAGGTTCCAAAATGCATCTACCTTCAACCTAGATTCCTCCCTGTGCCATAACTATAATCTCTAGTTATTCACATTGGAATTACTAATATAACATACTGGCTAAACATTTAGGGATCACTCTCGAATGCCCCAAAACGTTACTAGGCCATTCATATCACTAGGCTCTCAACTGTGGGACTAAATTCACTAGCAACCATGTTGGGACCGCCATTCATCTCACTGTACCCTTATATCTGAAGTGATCTACCAATATCAGCAACTGGAAAATGGATTGCAGCATCTTGAAGGTCCACGCCAAAAAACCACACAGTGCTACTTGGCGAAAACACTCAGGATAAGGAACAGGGATTTACAACAGAATGTGCTATAGAAACTAACTACAGAACAAAAAGATCTCTACACTGCGCAGGAGTACGAGAATCAAAGAAAATCTCGGGCGTAAGGAACTGGATCAGGTCCCTGGAAATACCTCTAACCTAAAGCACATTCCTCCACCATTAAACTATAAAAGATAATGCCCGATTCCTATAAAAGATCAGGAAAACGTAAGCACGTGCCTGTCATTTATTAAAATGACATGGAATACGCAAAAAAAAATCCAACATAGAAATAAAACTTACGTTTGTAAAACATTTAACATTACATCAATGGTATTAACACCAATATATTAGCATCTTTGTTTCATCAAGAAACCATGAATATATTCTAACGATGCTTTTATAAGCTCAAATAAATTCAAATAAATTAAATAAATATAAATAAATGCTGTGCCCTGGTTAACGGGAGTTTAATAACAAAAGTAAATTAATGTTATTATGTCCACGAAATCCCCGCAAAATAAAATGAATTTACCTGACGTAGATCTCCGTCATTAAAAAACTATTCGTTACTCGATACATAATAACTCCCGCTTCCTATCTCCACCAAATATTTCTGTAGAAGCGAAAAAAGTATATTATTATTAATTTAACTAAAACATATACGCATAAATCTAATTCTAAAAAATTCTAAAAGTACTATACACGGTTTTATACAAAAAAGTATATAAATGATGAAGTTCGTCAACTAACATCTTCAGAAATTACACTTGGCAAAAAGCCTATTTCCAACATAAAATTTGACATTAACTGTCTTCCAACTTCTTCATCCAATAAAATATTGTTTTAAATTAAGAAAATCCTGCACAAAACTATGTCTTCATTAGTAATAATGTCATAATTCGGGATACTCTAACCCATACGATTAAGTACAGCCACAGTTCAGTGACTTCCACACACTGGTCTATCATATCAATAATAAAAATACTTAATAACAAGTAGTTCCGTGAAGAACTATACAGCCTATTTTCATATATTCTTCTCATGTTAATTGCCTCTATCAACATACAACATTTCAGTTTGAAGGTTGTGATAGATTCGTAGATATTGAGAACCGTCTAAATATTTCATATGGTCGCCAGGTTGGATTTTTATTTTTGTACTATTACATTACGATTATTGTGTACGTGTGGTATTCAAACTTCAATCGCATGATTAGAATACAAGAAGTAAAAACGAGATTTTAAAATTTCACACAGCTGCCATCTTGTGATTATGCAAACAATTGAAATAAATTTGATGCATTTCGATTAACATTTGTATAAGCATATAACGTGCAGCGTTTCACTGCATTCCGATAGTTATTTCGCGAGAAACGTCCATTTACATATTTATACTTCGCGTCCCGCCATGTTGGATTTGTGCTCACCAGGTTACTGAAAGTCCTATGAACATACAGTAAAACATTTCAGTTTGATTGCTGTAAAAGATTCATAGATATTGAGAACCGTCTAAATATTTTGGATGCTCGCCATTTTGGATTGCTATATGTATAGGCCATAGAGTTATGTACCATTCAAGGACAATTATTGCCTAGGTTGATTATTCAAATTTTCACTTCGATCACATGAGAACGACACAAGAAATAAAAACTTAATTTTAAAATTTCGCACAGCCACCATCTAGAGGTTATGCAAACAATTGAACTAAATTAGATACCATTGCATTACAATATATAAAATCAATTACTGTACCACATTTCATTTCGCTCAGAGAATTAAATCACGAGAAAAGTCTATTGAAATGTTTTAACTTCGCTTGGCCGCCATGTTCGTTTTGTACTTTACAGGTTTATGAAAGTTAGATAGATAAACTTGTATCAGTACCCTTAATCACTGTACCAAATTTCAGGGTGATATCTGTAATAGTTTCGGAGATATAGAATGTCAGTGAAATATTTCGTACAGCCCCTATTTTGTGGCTATGTAAACAATTGAACTAAATTAGACTCCAGTGCATTAAAATTTGTATAAACATTTGCAGTACCAAGTTTCATTACGTTTGGATGGTTAAATCGCCAGAAAAGTCTATTTAAAAGTCTCAACTTCGCTTGGCCGCCATGTTGTTTTTGTAGTCACCAGGTTTTTGAAAGTCTCATAGGTGAACTTTTAGTAGTGCCCTTTATCACCGTACACAATTTCAGGGCGATATCGGTAATAGTTTCGGAGATACTGAATGCTGGTGAAATATTTCGCACAGTCACCATGTTGGATTGAAGGGACACAATAAAATTTGAAGGGCAAGGCCGGGGTCGGCCAGAATATTGCTATGATCCTACCGAGTTTCATTGTAATTGCTCCAGCCGTTTAGATGTTATTAGGGGACACACACACATCTCACACAAACACACACACACCCATACACACACGGACAAAATGTGATCTCATAAGCCTATTTTTTCATAAAATGAAAATAGGCTAAAAATAGTTTTTACTTCCGTCGAATAATTACTGTTAATTTGATGTAATCTCAGAACCAATTAAAGATAACTCTGCCAATTGAGTCTATCTCGTTGCTTATATAAAGAACTTTGCTTGATTGGCGCGATAATAGTCAATATTATATTATTCCTTATTTGAGCATTTTATTAGCTGCAATGATATATAAATACTTCTTATTTATGTACTAACAACTTTTCTGTTGTTATTAAGTGTTAATATCTCGCTGGTAAAAAGATATGTTAATTGCGCTAATTGCTTTCTTCGTAGTAACGCCTCTTTTGATTGGCCATGGTCGCCACGCGTCGAACGTGCGTTCCCTTAATCCAAGCTTGCCGTCACCATTCATTCACGTGTCCGTGGCTTGTTGGCTTGCGAGATCGCAAGTCCTCGGCTACCTTGGTGCTCTCAAAGAATACTTGACTCTTTCCGAGCTGTCCTAACATGCACATGGCTAGAAGTTACCTGATTCGTTGGCTCAATTAACTTGGCTAACTGTGCTCGGTGTCTAAACCTGCTTATGGCTCTATTCCAGACTCCGTTTAAATTATTATTGGTTAACTTAGAAAACTTTCTGAAGATAGAATATTTATCGACTGCAAATACACGTACAGTATCATCTTGTGATAGCTACTACTACTGCTCAATCAAATAAATAATTACCTAATAATAATAACCTACTAGTTTAGGTCCGTTGGCTAAATTTGGGGAAATTACTATTCCATAGCAAAGGGGAGCTTCATTCCGAGTAAAATAATCCCTTACACGACTTCCTCTAATAATTGGTACGTGAGACGGGAAAAAGCCGAAAGGTAAGGTAGAGTCGCTTTCAAATAAAGTAGTGCCTCCCAAGCAGTTAGGTCCTTTGGGCGAATTAAGAAGAAACATTCCACGGAAAACAGGGGTTCATTCCAAGTATAATGAGCCCACATACATCTTCGTATCGTTATTCATTCCCAAAAAATCATGTGCCGATGACCAAATAGTTAATTGGTTAGGTATAAATCTACCAACATAAGTGGTCCATGAGAGAGGGGCTTCATCCCGTGTAACGTGGGTTGTCACATGACCATCTCCGATCATGGGTTAGGGAAATATCGGGAAAAGTCTGGCGGTAACATACACTAACACAGAAAACCGACCACAAAGACGAACTGCAATATTGTTGCTCGTGAACTGAGGATACTTAGCATTGATATTGCTGCACCCAGTGAAACGAGACTCGCAAATGAAGGACAATTTTGAAGGAACATGGAGGATGCTACACCTTCTTTTGGAAGGGGAAAGAGGCAAAAGAACCACGTATTCATGGGGTTAGTTTTGCCATTAAGAATGAACTCATTGATCTTCTTGATGAGCTCCTATTAGGTGTAAATGAAAAGTTTATGAACCAACCCTCAAGTTCATTAATAATCAAAGAGCAACTATAATAAGCACATATGCTCCAAGTCTCACCTCTGAAGAGGACCAAAAAGGAAAATTCTGCTCCCAACTAAAAGTAGATGAGCTTCTGAAAAATACACCACAGTCTGATAAAATCATTATCCTCGGGGATTTCAATGCCCATGTTGGCAGGGACTCAACACTGAGGACAGGTGTAATTGGGAAATATGGTGTTGGTAACATCAATCATAATGGGACTCTTCTTCTGACCAAATGTTTTGAATATAACCTTGTCATTATAAATACATTCTTCCGACTGTAGGAAAAATTTAAGACATCATGGCAACATCCAAGATCAATACACTGGCATCTAATTGGTTATGCGATAGTGCGTGCCCGAAATCAGCGTGATGTACTCATCACAAGAGCTCTGACAAGGGCTAATGACTGTTGGACTGATCACCGACTGATCCGATCTGTTTTGGCTCTGCGAATTCCCCAGAAATTCAGAAATCAGGGAAAGCTCGTAAGACGTAAGATCAACACCAAACTTCTTAAGGACGATAATGTTAAATCAAAGTTACATAAACTTGGTGAAAAGCTGCCTGATGATTATCCAGAAAACATAGAAGACCACTGGCAAATGTTCAAATCAGCAGTACTGTCAGCCTGCGAAGAGTCAGCTGACTTTGCTAAGAAAAGGCATCAAGACTGGTTTGATGAGAATGACCAAGAAATTCAATTTCCTATAGATGAGAAGAGGAAAGCGCTCAATGCATGGACAAACAACCCTAAATCTGCGTCCAAAAGGCAACTTTTTCAAGAAGCCAAAGCTGAAGTCCAAAAGAGAACCCGAGCAATGAAAAACCTTTCTATTTTTTTTACTTTTCCTTAATATAGTTAGATGGGATTCCAGCTGAATTATTCAAAGATGGGGGCACAGTACTAGTTCACCACACTCACAAGCTCATTGACAAGATATGGAAACCAGAAACGATCCCAGATGATCTCATGGATACCTTGATAGTAGTAATCTTTAAGAAGGGTGACATTCCTCAATGTGACAACTATCGTGGAATATCCCTGCTTTCTGTAGCTGGAAAAATTCTTGCCAGAATCCTGTCCAATGGTATTAAGCCTTTGGCTGAAGAATCACTGCCTGAAACTCAATGTGAATTTAGACCCAATCGAGGAACACCTGATATGATCTTCTGTGCTAGACAGATGCAAGAAACAAAGTAGAGAACAAGATCGCCCTCTAAATATGGTCTTCATTGATATCAAGGCTTTCGATTCAGTCAATAGAGAAGCTATTTGGAAAATCCTAGCTCGAATTGGATGTCCTCCAAATTTCATTCAGATTATTAGAATACTCCATGAGAACATGAAGGGCTCAGTTCTTAACAGCAATTGGTCTGGAGAACCCTTTAAGATCACAACAGGTGTCAAGCAAGGATGTGTGATCACCCCAACATTATTTTAAATTTGGCGCTATGCTTCATCTGATCAAAGTAAAGTTCCGAATGGTGTAGATATTACAGGACTGACGGAGGAGGGTGGGGGTTAGAACCCCTGTCACTCCCCTACTGGAGTTTTAGTCCTAGAGGCTTGAAATTTATTTTGGTGGTAGATGGGGTCAGGGCCATTCATTTATGTCAAACAAAATTTTTTGTTAACTCTTTAGTTTCCAAAATATAAACATTTCAAAATTGAACTTCTTTCAAAAAAATGTAAAAAAATAAAAAAGTTTTTTTATAAAAATAAAGGACATAGAGACCATTCTTTTAAGCCCATAGAACACTTTTTAGAATGTTTGGCTTTATGAAAAATCGCCTGCTTTCCCAATTGAACTTTTTTCATCCCTACAGACCTGGGACTTGGTTTACAGGCAGAGGGGATAGAGACCTTTCATTTATGTTCAACAAACTTTTTTGTAGAATTCCTAGTTTCCAAAATAGTGACCATTTTTCAAAATTAATTTTCTTTTGTCCTAGAAACTTGAAATTTGGTATGGTGCTAGAGGAGGTAAAGACAATTGATTAATATCAAACAAACTTTTTTGTAACATTCCTAATATAGCCTATTTTCAAAATTAATTTTGTTTTACCATAGAGGCTTGAAATTTGGTATGGGGATAGAGGGGGTCAGGGCCATTCATTTATGTCAAACAAACTTTCTAGTATAATTCCCAATTTTGGAAATATACCCCATTTTCAAAATTTTATTTTTGTTGATCTAGAGACTTGAGACTTGGTTTCCAGGTAGAGGGTGTAAAGAACAATGATTTATGTCAAACAAAATTTTTTGTAGAGTTCCTAATTTTGAAAATATAGCCTATTTTCAAAATTAATTTTGTTTTGTCCTAGAGATCTGAAACTTAGTGTGGGGGTAGAGGGGGTAAAGACCATTGATTTACGTCAGACAAACGCTTTTGGAAAATTACTAATTTTGGAAATATAATCCATTTCCAAAATTTTATTTTTGTTGTCCTAGAGTCCTGGGACTTGGTACGGCGGTAGAGGGGGCAAAGGCCATTCATTTATGTCATACAAACATTTTTGCAAACTCTCTAATTTTGGAAATATAACCCATTTTTAAATATATGTTTTGGAAAATTTGAAAAATACACTATTTTTGGACTGAGAGTGGTATAGAGTTAGGTGTTGGAGTTAACGTATGTCTTTTTAGGATTTTTACTTTAATAATATAGCTTACTTTCCAAATATTTTTTGAAAAATTAGAAAAATACACTATTTTTTTACTAGGCATGGGATGGAGGTAAGTGTAAGAGTTGAGAGTCATTGATAAACCTTAGAGTACTTATGATTTCTTTTGGAATTTTGTGTGTGGTGTTGTTGTTTTTGCTGCTTACAAAAAAGGCTGTAAGCATTATGCAGCCATACAAAAGGGCTGACATACTTTCCATGACCAAATAAGGCCCAACAAGCAATAGCAAATATGAGAGAGCTAATACAAAAGCCAACAAAAGCCAAAAAAAAGCCAACAAAAGCCGACAAAAAAGCCATGTAGCATGCTGGTAGTTGAGTGAGTTGTCATATTGACCGATAGGTAGCATGCTGGTAGTTGAGTGAGTATTGATATCGACCGCTAGATAGCAAGCTGGTCGTTCAGTGAGTGAGTGTTGATATAGACCGTTAGTAGCATGCTGGTTGTTCCAGTAGTTCTCACAGTAACCGCTAGATAGCGGCAACATACTTTGCGTGTCGAATTTGACTATCTGATAAAGTTTTAGCGCGTGAAAACGTGCTTATATAAGCTGTGTATATAAATTGAATATACAATTAACTATAAGTGTTTAGAACTAACATGTATAGCCTTGTGTAGGGAATATCGGGGTCCTTAGTAAGAAAGAGTGCCTATCACATGTGTGTACAGCCTTTTGATATGCAGTAAGTACCTGATAACCTTGAGTAGGGTATACGAATATTTTCACTTGACTACTACCTGTCACAGTGTTAACAATGTGAAAGACCGTCTCAGCGACAAGTGCCTTGTCATAAGCAGTAAGCAGCTGTTACCCTTAACTAAGGGTATATTAGAGGACCCTTAGCAAGAATATCATCAGTTGACTACTACCACTCACAGTGACCATATCGTGAAAGACTGTCAAAACAACTATTGTACAGCCTTGTACTACACAGTAAGTAGCTGTTGGTCTTGATTATTGTATATTAGAGAACCCATAGCAAGTATATAATCAGTTGACTACTACTTGTTACAGTGTTCACATCGTGAAAGACCGTCTCACTGTCCGGTCTGCAGCCTTGTCATACGCTGTAAAGAGCTGTTGGTCTAGACTAGGGTATAATAAAGGACCCTTAACAAGAATATCACGGTGTTCACATCGTGAAAGACCGTCTCACCGACCAACATCTAGCCCTGTGATACGCAGTAAGTAGCAGTTTGCAGAAATCAACATTGGGGATGGAAGAACCCATTCCTAGCTATATGTGCAAATAGTGTGGAAAAACTTTTCTTCGGGACTATCATAGAAAGCGTCATGAAGTTTCGTGTGGGGAATTTCATGAGTGTAAAACGTGTGGCAGTAAATTCTACAATGCCTACAATGGACGTCGTCATGAAGAATGTTGTAATGTTGTGTCGACAGCTAAAAGACAAAAATCTGAGCCTACAAAACATTACCTACTGTCATTGGTCCCTGACAAAAATGGACTTACTGAATATGAGACATCTTTTGAAGGTCGACTTAAATCCTATATCATTCGTTGTGATACGTGTAAGGATTTAAATTCATACCTTAAAGAGTCCAAACAGCAAATAATACAAGCTATGCAGAAAGAACTAGCAATGCACAAGTCGATAAAAGTTAATCTTGTGGCTGAATGTAGATTCATTCATACATCTACCAATGACATTACAGATCGTGCTTTTAAAACACGAAATCAGGCCCTATTTTTGGAAACTGACCTAAGTAGTTTCTTGGAAACACAATTTAAAAAGTTAACTACGGAAATGGAAGAATCTGAGCTAAAAGGCAGTAATTGGGCTTTGTTAGCAGCGGAAGGAGTACGATTGAAAATAAATAAGTACAATCCCTTGCGTGGTAGCACATATATTCCATTACCAGCAGCTATACAAGCAAGAAAAGCCGGTATTAATCCTGAAAACTTGAAGGATGAAAAGTGTTTCATGTATGCCATTTTAGCAAAACTGGTTAAAAAGGATGCTCAACGCTTTAGTAAATACAAGGACATGTACAGCATGTATGATTTTTCAGTAATATCGTTTCCTACATCGCTAGCTGACATTCCCAAATTTGAAAAAGCCAACGATATATCCATTAACGTATTTGGATTGGAACAAGACAACAAATTGTTCCCTCTAAGGGTTGTGGATCAAGAACTGCAAGACCATCGCGACATCCTTCTGCTAAGTTCATAATCCGAACAGAACCACTACGTCTTTAACAAAGATTTTGATAAACTAGTAAGACATCAGATAACCTGCTATGAACATAAGATATATACGTGTAAACGATGTTTTATTCACTTTGATAATCACCATGGGCAACAAGGAATGGAAAAATTAAACGAACATAGAGCTTTGTGTGTCCAGCATGACATTACTTGGGTTGAAATGCCTATTAAAAACCCCATTGTCAAATTCTTAAATGTGGAAAAAATGCTGAGAATGCCTTACGTTATCTATGCTGATTTTGAAAGTATACTGTTACCCTATCAAACATGTCAAGCTAATCCTGAGGCAAGTTATACAGTGCCATACCAGAGTCATGTTCCTATGAGCTTTGGTATATATGTTAAACCCTCACCTGCTGTGGAACACATAGAGACAAACCTTCCAAGCCAACCTGTTATTTATCGTGGAACTGACGCTGCAGAATAGTTTATGGACTGTTTGATCTCAATAGCTAATGCAATCGATCGCCTTTACAGCTTAAATGTTCCAAAGGCCTTAACTGAGGATCAAGAAGCAGAGTTCCAATCTTCTGAAACCTGTTATTTGTGTCAAAAACCAATTACCAAAGAGGACTGGAAAGTTCGAGACCATTGCCATATTACAGGGGAATACCGTGGAAGTGCTCACAATAACTGTAATTTGAAGTGTAAAGAACGTAACCCCGTTCCTGTGTTTCTACATAATATGAGTGGCTACGACGCAACTTTCATTGTAAAGCAATTAGGATGTACTACTGAGAGAGTGGATGTTATCGCTAACTCCAAAGAAAAGTACATTTCCTTTACCAAATATGTAGGAAATGTTAAGCTTAGATTTGAGGACACGTTTCGGTTAATGCCAAGTAGTTTGGAAAACTTAGTGTCCAACTTAACATCATACCCTGAAACAGACGGGTACTTTGGAAAAGAAAATGCAATGCTCATGACTCGTAAAGGGGTATTTTTTTATGACTACATTGACTCATGGGACAAGTTAAGTGAAACGTGTTTACCTCCAAAAGACGCATTCTTTAACAAATTAAGTCAAGAAAATGTTAGTCAAGAAGACTATGAACATGCCAAAAATGTCGGGAATCAGTTCAACATTAAAATTCTAGGGGAATATAGTGACCTCTACCTAACTTCAGATGTACTCCTTCTTGCAGACAGCTTTGAAACGTTTAGAAACAAAACATTAGAAACACATCGAGTGGATGCTGCACACTTTTTTACTTCGCCTGGTTTAAGTTTCGATGCAATGCTCCTTTACACAGGCATTGAACTGGATTTGATACAGGACTACGATCAGATTCTTCTAATCGAGTCTGGAATACGTGGAGGCATATGCCTGGTGTCTCATCGGTATGCTGAAGCTAACAATAAATACCGGTACATGGAAACCTATGATTCTGAGAAACCATCGCAGTTTATTACCTATGATGATGCCAACAACCAATACGGGTGGGCTATGTGTCACTCTCTTCCTTATGGTGGATTTCAGTGGGTTTCTCCAGATACTGTTGATCTAGAAAAACTAAAGGAAGACGATCCTGTGGGATACATTCTAGACGCTGATGTTGATTACCCTTCTGACCTTCATGATGTACACAACGATTTACCTTTCCTACCAGAGTGTACATAACCTAAGGATTCGTCTCTGAAAAACTAATTCCTCATCTTGGAAATCGAAGGCGATATGTTGTTCACTACATGGCATTAAAACAGGCTTTAGATCATGGAATAAAATTAATAAAAATTCATCGTGTGGTAAAAGTTTAAAAAAAGACCTTGCCTAAAGGCATACGTTGATTTTAATAACAACCTTCGAAAACAAGCCAAAAATTATTTCGAAAAAAATCTGTACACATTATTAAACAATGCCATTTTTGGAAAACAATGGAAAATATCCGTAAAAGAATAGACATACGTCTCGTGACTGACAGCAAAAAGGCAGAAAAGCTAATAGCAAAGCCTACATTTATCGACAGAACAATTTATGGTCCTAACCAAGCTGCTTTCCACATGGCTAAACGTAACATTGTATTCAATAAGCCTATATATATTGGAATGTGTATACTGGATATTTCAAAAACTCTAATATATTCCCACCACTATGATGTCCTGATACCCTATTATGGAATTAACAATCTTAAACTCATGTATATGGATACCGACTCGTTCATTTATTTGGGTAACACCCAAGATGTATATCAAGACAAGTTGGATTTCCTAGAATACCTGGACACATCAGATTATCCTACTAATCACATATGTTACTCTACGTCAAACAAGATAACGTTGGGGAAATTTAAAGACGAGGCTTGTGGACAAATTATAAAAGCATTTGTTGGACTTAGAGCTAAAGACACGCTTTAGACATAAATGGTAAAGAAATCAAAAAGATTAAAGGTATTAACAGAGGTGTTGTCAAAAATTGTATAAGCTTTCAAGATTATAAGGATTGTGTCATGAAAAACAATGTAAAAAGAATACCAATGAACATTATCGCTTCTAAACAACATGACATATCATCTATAAGACTAAACAAAATTGCTTTGTGTCCTGGTGATGATAAAAGAGTAATTGATGCTAATGGTATAGGTACTATGGTTATTACTCAATCATTGACCATGCTTAAAGAGTTAAGTTTTGAATATCAAAATCCTGTGCATGCATCTAGCAAATACATAAAACATAACAATTTAAAAAATTAAAACAATAGCACTACAAAAATAGAAAAGCACAAAAAGAAAAAATATTCATACTCAAAATTAAATAAAAATAGGAAACAAAATAAAGACAACTGTACAATTTATAACAAAAAAAAGAATATATATATAAATGTATTATGTGCAAATAGTGTACATGTATTTAAAATAAAAAATATTGTATGGACACTGTTTGTACATTTTTAATTCCTACCCACCTCTCTCCACTCCTAATGCAAAATGAACATGTAAAACACAAGTTGGAAAATCCATGTTTCCATATTGACAAAATAGAAAAACCATTAAACTGAAATTTTAAAAACTGTGAATGGGAATTTGGTAAATTGATAAATGTGTAAACAAAAAATTGGAAAATCCATGTTTCTATATCATGAAATTGAAAAACTTTAAACGGACATTTTAAAAACTGTAAATGGGAAATTGTGAAATTGAAAAATGAGTAAACAACAAAATGCAAAATCCATGTTTCCATATTATGAAATTTAAAAAAATTAAACCTGACATTAAAAAAAACTGAAAATGGGAAATTGGAAAATTGACAAATGTGTAAACAACAAAATGCAAAATCCATGTTTCCATATTATGAAATAGAAAAACTTAAAACTGGCATTAAAAAAACTGAAAATGGGAAATTGGAAAATTGACAAATGTGTAAACAACAAAATGAAAAAAAAAAATACCCGGTTGGGGTAGTGATCATGTTGTACAGTAGCCTATAAGACTAGCATAAGGATAGCTGCATGTGCTCTTATATACTTTGTGTATGTGCATTAGCCTTTGGATTAGCTTAAGTTAGGTTTGGTAAAGTTAGGTTTGGTGAGGTTAGGTATGTGACCTTGTAGTTTACTCTTTTCGGAAAATGTAAAATCTAAAATCAAAAAAAAACTTAAATTTTAAATGTTAAATCTAAAAAAAAACTAAAATCTAAAATGCAAAAATATCAAAAATGTAAAATGTAAAATCTAAAAAATGTAAAATGAAAAGATCAAAAATATAAAATGTTAAAATGTAAAATGTTAAAATGTAAAATCTAAAATCTTTAAATGAGGTTTCTGTGGGTTAGGTTAGGTTAGGTTAAGTTAGGTTAGGTTAGGTTATAACTTAGTTTATTATGTGTGCTCTCACATTTGCTCTCATATTTGCTCTGACTTTGAAGTTAGGTTAGGTTAGGTAAGTTTGGTTAGGTTAGGTTCGGTTATGTGAGGTTAAATGAAGTTGGGTTAGGCTGAATGGCAGAGGTATGAATTAAAACCAGCCTTTTCTCACATTTGCCTTACAAGACTGAGTGTACCCAGTTCCATTCCTGAGACCAGAAATTAAATTTCTTGGCAGAGCCAGGAATCGAACCCAGGCCTTCGCAGTAACAGCCAAGAATTCTAGCCACTACACCATGTGTTTGACAACATAAAGCTGGTCTGGATTGCATATGATCAATCAATAATTACCTAATAACAACAATAATAATAATACATATTCCATTTAGGAACTACACGGCTGACCTCTCCCTGTGACGTCATTCACAGTCTCAGGGCGCGGCGGCCAACTTGCCCATTAGCCACTGCGCCAGCTCTGACTGACCCCTCCATAAGAATAATATAGGGAAGGTTGCGCGCGGCGGCCATCTTGCCCACTAGCCCCGGCACCGCTATATTTATCTTACTGATGACCTTGTAGATAGGTTAAGGATTCACTATACAAAAAGGTATAATGTTGCAAAATTTGGTAGAGATCAGATGATTAGGTTGGTCGTAATTTAAATCAAGCTTTTAACATTTTGGTGGCCACCATTACGTTTTAGGCAAGATGGCGACGATATAAAACATGACACTGGACTACGTTTTGCTAGTGCTACCTATGTAACAAATTTCGTTCAATTCGGTTTCACAGTGCTTGAATAGATAGGGGGAATCGATTTGCACACATACATGGCCGCCATCCGCAATGTATTGGGGTGATGACCTTATAGTTTGGTCAAAATATTCTTCATTCATAAAGGTATAATGTTACAAAATTTGGTAGAGATCAGATGAATAGGTTGGTCGTAATTTGATTTAAACTTTGAATATTTGGGTGGCCACCATTACGTTTTTGTCAAGATGGCGGCGATATAAAACATGACACTGAGGTGTCCTTTGCTAGTTCTACCTCTGTACGAAATTTCGTTCAATTCGGTTTCACCGTGTTCGAATTGATATGGTGAATCGACTTGCTCACATACATGGCCGCAATCGGCAAACTAATGGGCTGATGACCTTGTAATTCAGTCAAAAGATGCTTCCCACGAAAAGGTATGTTGTTGCAAAATTTGGTAGAGATCAAATAATTAGGTTGGTCATAATTCGATTTAAGCTTTTAACAGTTGGGAGGCCGCCATTCCGTTTCCGTCAAGATGGCGCCAATATAAGACATGAACCTGAGGTGCCCATTGCTAGTGCTACCTCTGTACCAAATTTTGTTCAATTCGGTTTTACCGAGATTGAATTGATAGGGGGAATCGATTTGCACACATACATGGCCGCCATAAGCAAACCATTGTACTGATGACCTTGTAGCTTGGTCAAAGAACGCTCCTCACATAAAGGTATGTTGTTGCAAAATTTAGTAGAGATCAGATGATTAGGTTGGTCGTAATTTGATTTAAGCTTTTAACATTTGGGTGGGCGCCATTACGTTTCCGTCAAGATGGCGGCAACATAAACATGACACTGAGGTGCCCTTTGCTAGTGCTACCTCTGTACCAAATTTCGTTCAATTTGGTTTTTCCGTGTTTGAATTGATAGTGGGAATCGATTTGCACACATACATGGCCGCCATCTGCGAACTATTTGGGCTGATAGCATTGTAATTTAGTCAAAAGACGCTCGCCATATAAATATATGTTGTTGCCAAATTTGGTAGAGATCGGATATTTAGGCAGTCGTAATTTGTTTTAAGCTTTGAACATTTTGGTGGCCGCCATTACGTTTCCGTCAAAATGGCGGCGATATAAAACATGACAATGAGGTGCCCTTTGCTAGTGCTACCTCTGTTCCAAATTTCGTTCAATTCGGTTTCACCGTGTTTGAATTGATAGGGGGGGGGGGGGGTAACAGACACACAGACAGACACACAATATTTCGCCCTGTGTTGATCTCATAAGTCTACTTTCATTTTTTGCAAAAATCGAAAGTAGGCTAATAAATAATTAAAATAGCTATTCAGCCATAAAATACACATAATTAACGAGTGTAAGTGACTTCTCAAAATACTAATGGATCCTTTAAGGGCTGTTACTGCTGTGGTATTAATGGTGGCATTTGAGCTATGAAATTTTCTGGATGTTGCAGCAAAAAGAGAAGGTATTTTTCCCCGGGCCCTCACTAATAACCCAATAACTTCTGTTTCTTGAAGGCTGTATTTTTCCTTGTAGAAGGGGACTGTAGGCTCGTAAATATCCTCTTATTCATTGTTCACTTCATCTGGCTACTCGGCATGGGTTTCAAAACGCACGGTTGGATCCAATATATAACCCTTCTTTTTATCCTACTTGTAGGCTATGATGTCAATGCGCCTGGTACTGCCTTCGTTACTAGCCCTGAAACTTCTTCATGCACCACGAAGCCAACATCCTTCAGACTCTCCACAAGGATGGATCTTACTGAGTGATGTCTTGTGCTACGTAGAGCCTCACCATAATTGCAGAACCCAAGGACATGAGGGAGGGTTTCAATCTCGTTGCCACAGCAGCGACAACGGTTATCATCCCGGCTTCTGCTTGGTACAGCTCTAACTGCGGCTACATTACACAAAAGCTTCAGTCCATCCTTCCATTCAGAGCTGACAAGACCCTTGTGGTGCCACACCCATTTATTAGGTGGCGTGAACTGCTTGTAGAGAAAGACCCCTTTTCTTTCTGAGATAAACGTCACCACGCTTCAAACTGTTGATCTCTTAAATATGATCGTACTTTTTGAGTGTCTATAAAGTTATCTCGAGGACCAAGAAATGTTTGTGGTCCACTTATGCCAAGTTTTGTTAAACAAACATCGTCCTCTTTTCAAATGTCTCTCGTGTTCAGATGGATTCATTTCGTGTTTTACTGAGAGTTCGTAAACCATTTATTCGCTGAAGCCCAGCCTTCCATTGCATCCCAAATAATCCGAGACATTTTTACTTTCTGTGAGTATAGACCATTGCGTCTGGAGTATCTGTGGGTAATTGAATTATATCTTTCAAAGCTTCCTTGATCATTTTGTCGGCATCGTCTAGAAATTTCATTGGAATTGATTTTAATGGCATTGCCTGGAACGTATAGATAAGGGATGGACAAATGGAAGTGTTCATAATACAGAATTTTTGGTCGGGGAGTAATAGCGGGCTAGACGAAAGGATGTCGAGTTTATCTTTTAGATCCGTCAGGGCCTCTTGTGGATTGAAGAGACAGATGTCAGAAAAATGTATGCCTACAGTAGGTAGCGAACGCATTCGTCATAGGATATGCATGTGATAACGGTGTCTGGCGATATTTCAAGGTGGTTGGTAGTTAGTTTTCCTTTGCAAATATTGATTGCTACAGATTTTGCCAGATTTATTTCCAACCCAATAGTTTGGAATCTTGACATGGCCAATTGAGTAAGCACCAAAGCTTATTTGGCATTCTTAGATATCAGAACCGTGTCGTCTGCAAAGCCGAGCACTGTTACTGAACTTAAACTCGGAACTAGATTGTATCCAAACTCGCTAGCAATTGATTCTTCAGACAATTCATTTAGTATGTGATCTGTGGCCAAATTGTATAATGTGGGCGAGAGTGGATACCCTTGCATTACACCACGTCGTAGAACAATGGGTTTAGTTATCCTACGATTAACTTCCAGGCAAGTCTGGTTATTGGACTGCAGATTTAGAACTATAGTAGCTAATTTACAAGGTATAGGGGATACTTCAAGTTATTTCTTTAAATGCAGGTGTCCGATGTAATCAAATGCCTTTCTGATATCTAAGAAGACGATAGTGACGTTTCGCTTTGGAGTTTTGGCTGATACCATAGTTGATCTAAGCAAGGATGTGTTCATAAAGTGTACTAGGTGATCGAGTATATCCACGCTGATGATCATTGAAAGAGATGAACTCTCTGAGACGTGTGTCTAGCACTCTTTCGATGGCTCTGCGAACTACGGATACAATTGTGATTGGTCTCCAGTTCGAAATATCATCTGAATTCCCCACTTTATTAATCAATACCATTCTGGCTCTCTGAAAGCAAGGAGGAAAATGTCCAGTCCGCAGCATTCTTGTGGCGATTAGAGCGATAATTTGTATCGCCATTCCATCCTTTATAACTCTAGGTAAGACGTGATCAGGACCAGGGGCAGTATCAGACTGTATCATATTTATTGCGACGGATATTTCTTCCTTACTTACAGTTGTTACGTATGTATCGTCTAAAGTGATTCTCTCAGTATCATTGAGCCATGAGATGTATTCTTGCTTGACATTGTCATTTGGGTTAGAGAAATATGAAATGAATGCATCGTACACGGTTTCCTCATCAATCTCACAACTGGGCTTATCATTCATAAGTACACATCTAATTACTTTCCGACGTTGGTTGTAGTAATTAAATTGTGCCAGCTGGTATTTACACTTATCACGGTTTTCTTTCTGTTCTTCTTCGTAGACCTCTCAGGATTAGAACTTTGCTTAAACGTTCTTTGAGTATTTATGCTACGGCTATTTTTCATGGCCTCTTATAATACTTTCTAGCGGGGTGTTTCGGGCCGGGTAGAAGATCGAAGGCAATCGCCAAGAAGTGTACGAATTGTTGGACTGATTCATCAAAATTTAGGTCACTACCGGTGCAACTAAAACATGGTTTCCATTCTGCAATTTCTTGTTTATATTTGCTCAGTGGGCCACTGGGTGCTAGATCCTGCTGTTCATTTTGAGACAATTCGGGATAGGTCCATTCATTTTGCGTGGATTGAGTCTGGCTTTGTACAAGAACATTTCGATGTACGTCAGCATGAGCTCTACTTATGTGGATAGAAACTACGCGACGAGATACAAAGAATTTTCCGCAGTGGGGGCAGGGGGCCATGGTTATATTGGTTTTCTCGTTGCCAGACGTACCCACAAGAGGATCCATTAGTAAGATCGATGCGTCTACATTCATACTAATCTATGGAATTATTGTCGCAATTACCAAATGGCGGATATTTATGGTACAAAATTCATATTAAATAATACCCCAAAAGCACTATATACACGAACAACTTCACAAGATAACACTAGCACCACACGCAAAACCACTATTACTACTCGGAAGCCACAGACGAAGTACAGTTCTTCTGAATAAGACACCATAAGACGCAGCTCTATTATGCGTTATCCTACACTTTATTATCGATTCTCCTTACATAATAATAGCAATTGGATATGAAATATTTGAACAAAACCTCCTTGCAAAATGTGAGCAGGGATTGAAAGGGTTGAAGTCTTTGGGCTAATGATAACCGATTCCTATTCTTGTTTTCAGAAATTAACTCTCCTTTTTCTCTAGCTATCGTTCTCTGAACCCACAGTCACGAAGGTGTCATCTAACTCACTCATCTTATAAATAAAAGCAAAGGGAATTACCAATACACACATTGAACTCACAAGCACTCAATTGAAAATGCTTATTAAACAGCAACAAACACAAAGCATCATGGTTAATGGTTACCTTGGATATAATGATCATATACCCTGTGATTGGCTGGTTGTGACTAAACCTTTCCTGATTGAACACACGAGGTAGACAAAACTCTTTGTATTTGGTTCCCTGTATTTTAACCAATAAATAAGGGACAATTCTTTTGGCCGGTTTGAAATGCACAAGCATAAGGTATTTCAGGCCCCACTACCGGGAGGAGCTGTTTATACGCTTTAACTTCTGTTATGTTTTAACTTAGATTCAGACGCCTCTTAGTACACTAACGTGTAATGTATTGTATGATGTTTTTGACCCATTATTGGGGTCATCGTCAGATTAAATGTACGATAATGTAAAGCTTATAAATTAAAAGATCAGAACAAAAAATCAAAAAATAAAACCTGCATTTCATTTAACTAAATTTCATACAATATCAAGAGTCTTTCCTGGAAATGCAAAATCCAACTCCTTTTAAAATAATTAGATCCGAAGCTCTCCACGCTTTAGAAATTCTCACTGTTCAACACAAAACAGTTAACAGACAATTGGACGCAAAAACTTAAAATAATGTGAAAAACACTACGTGAAAAGTAAAGTGCCATTTCATTCTATGAAATTATTATTAATATAATTATTATTATGGTGATTGTGAAAATTCATCGTTAAGAAAATACTACAGGAATTACAGGTATGTGAATATAGACTTGTTTCACGCAAGTGACTGACAATTTTACTGTGTGTAAACTTCTACTCAGTGCACAATGTTTATAAAATGGAATTGTGTCCAATACGAACTAGTATCATAACTCAATGCAGAGTGGCAGTGAGCGACCCTGAGAGCTTATGTTATATCATGAATATTTCATGTTAAAATCAGATCAGGCATAGTTGAGACATTACAGCCAGGGGAAATTATTATTATTATCATCCAGCCCCGTAAGATCGACCCGATCGTATTTGTGACAGTCATTTTGAGTGGACATTCCAAAAACTGTGGGCTGCATTATCAGAATGCCGAATGTGCATTTGTGGAAGAGTTCAGAACGACCCCATAAGATGGTGACGTCACAATCCCTCTGATCAAACATGACGATCGGCTAGAGTGGCGCTATGTGAGGGGAGCGATACCAGGATTGCCGGATGGGGACCCGGAGCTATGCCGTCAGGGGCATATTTCTGTGGACGAGGACGCAGCGTGAGGCGAATGCTCGGATATGTCTCTTTCTTGGTGTGCAGTCTTCACGGGTCCGTGGTGACAGGGTTCGATCTGCACCGAGGGATACGCACCGTCACAGATCATCTAAGGTAGAAGCCTTCTGACTTATGTAGATCTTATTCTTGGGCCATGAATTTCCATAATTTCCGCTAAATCTATTCACTTTCCTAATCGTTAATAATCTTCGTTACTAAAAAAGGAAGATTGTAGTTTTACGTGACCGTGAATCTGGTGATTATGAGCCACGAGACCTCCTTTTAACGTGGAATTCGAACCACAGGACATGGCATTTCACTTCAAAAATCTCACATGCAATGACCGGGAATCGAACCCGGACCGCCTTGGTGAGAGGCATACAGCTAGACCGCTGAGCCACCACGCCCCAATCTTCGTTACTATATAGTCGGTTGCATATAGGCTGGGCGTATATTTCTTTTAGTCGCTTAGACTTGTAGGTGAGGTGGATCCTCAACATTTCTCACTCTTAATTATGATATATAATAGGGGATGTCCTACCCCATTTACACAAAAGGCAGCAGAATTATGACCAATTACATGCATTTGCATTATTTTTCTGTGTACCAGAAAATATTTTCTAATGATTATAATTATAATAAAAAGCTCTACAAATCTATAGTGGAAGAACACCGAATTTTGATAAACAACATTGATAGTAATATTCCATGAGTATAATAATACATAGTGATAAATATATTGCTTATAAACAAGTTGTTTGATTGTGTACAAATCTTGGATCTTACGATCTTCAAATAATATTGGGCATTTTTGGAATGAAGCCTAATGATAATAATTATGTATCAATGCACTTTTCTAAAGTTAGTTCAGGTAGATTGAGGTGTTGATCCTCAAATGAGTGGGAATCATGCGGGAGTGATACCCTGTCCCACATAATAATGCTCGCTTTGGCAATAAAATGGGAAGCATGCGGGAGCGATATCCTGTCCCATAGTGGTAACAGTGCTTCAAATGTCAGTCCAATTGCTAAGAATTCCCATGAAATACAGTAGTATGAGATCAGTGATTTGTTATAAATGTAATGACGTCACGTCCAACCTCACGCCAATTTTTGTGATGGCTGGTATTTTATTCATGTTCAGTGTTACATATCCTCTCATAAAATCATTTAATTATGAGAATTATAACGAGATATCGGAGGCCACTTTGATAAAGCCTACAATTATTATTACTATTTTTGCTTTGAAATAAATAAATTAATAAATGCTTTAATTGTCAAACTAATGCAATTTGACTTGACGCGCTAATAAGTGTCATTCTGAATTATGTGTTTTCGTCGTAATTGTGAAACGCGGGTGTGAAACAACCTCAAAGATTGTTGTAAATAATAAATGTAAATATGTGAAATAATATAATAATAATATTATGAACTGAAACCAAATAGGTTAGATTTAAGTGTTTCTTTCTCGTGTCGTGAAGATTATGCAATCTCGCATGTATAGGTTAAAAGAACAATATGTATTTTTGATCAAACATAGTCAAATAAATTATTGACGAAATCTGGCAAACTGAAAAAATTCCTCCAGATTGGAAGATGGCGATCATCCATCCAGTATACAAGAGAGGTAGCAAAACGAATCCAAATAATTACCGTGGGATCTCATTACTCTCGGTAACTTACAAAATTTTGTCCAAAGCCCTTTTGAACCGTGCCTATCTTCAACTGGATCCACAGATTGGTGAATACCAAAGTGGGTTCCGGAAAGGCCGATCGTGTACAGAGCAAATTACCAATTTGAAAAAACTCAATGTCTTACTTCCGTAAAATGTCAAACAAAAATTATGTCATTACTTTTGTTGACTTTGTAAAGGCTTATGACAGCATGGACCGTGAATCCCTTGTTGCTGTACTCTCAGAATTTGGATTAGATCGCAAGACAACATCAATCATTAAAGATACCCTCTTGAATACAAGTTCAAAGGTTAAATGTATGGGAGAACTGAGCGGAGAATTTTCAATTGATACAGGAGTGCGTCTAGGAGATGGATTATCTCCATTGTTGTTCAATTGTGCGCTCGAAAAAGTCGTCTGAGAATGGGGACGAGCTGGTGCACCATCCCATAGACTAGGACAAAAACTCAAAGGGATAACACTACACTGTTTGCCATTTGCGGATGACATGGCGTTTATTGCTCCAAACATTTCTGATGCCCAGAAACAACTTGAATTACTCCAAGAACAAGCAGCAAAAATCGGCTTACGGATTTCTTTTGACAAAACAAAATTTATGACGGATATTAAAACTGCTCCGAATACACTCCGCTTCGGTAATTGTTAGGTCTCCCGAGTGAAAGACTTCAAGTATTTAGGTGAATGGTTCAATGAAACTGGCAACGAAAGAAAATCTATAGAAGCTAGACTACAGGAAATGGAAACTGCTTTCCATTTGACAAAACAAGTTTATAACACAAACTGCCCCTCTTGGAATTGTAAAATTCAACATGATAAAACAGTTGTCTTGCCTGCAGTCCTTTATGCAGCCGAGACAATTGATCTACAACATAAAGCACTGAGAAATCAATTGGAGATTAAGGAAAGCAAAATAATGCGAAAAATTTTGGGACCAAGAATCAAAGTTGGAATTCACTTTCCGAAACCAAATGCTGACATCTATTTAAAAAATACTAAAATCACGGACACAATCCGTATGAGAAAGATCCAATTCATGGGACATTTGGACAGGCTGGACCCAACTAGGTAAACAAATAAAATCTTACGTTTTTTTTTTCACAAAAAGGCAACAAGGTCCAATTGGTACAAACGGGCGGAAAAGGACTTGACGGAATTAGGTTTTCCCAATCTCATGGATCGAGAGGAAATTAGGAAAATTACTCATAAACGGGGTTTTGAGGCAGAAAAGAGAAGACCTACCAGACACGTCTGGTCGCAGCAACGAAGACTTTCTCAATCGTTGCGCATGAAGATTTATTGGGCAAACCTCAAGGTCAAGAATTGTTGATTCCGCGTGCTCCTAGGAGACCCATTCGCTCAGAAGAAAGAGAAGTAAAACCAATGTACTTTTAAGGAGAGACTATGATTAATTTTCAAGGCATGATCAAAGCAAGGAAGTGATTATTATTATTATTGTTATTGCCAACAGGCATTCTTTTGTGAATAAATATTTGGTGAATTGGTTTTTATCATAATGAGTGTTCTCACACTTTGTTATGTCGTGGAGTCTTTCCTTATGGAGCATGGGAGCTGTGTGCAGTAATTATATAGCCCAGCCCAGGACGCCCTGAGATATTCTCGTGCTGACACTGTGCTCATGTTGCCTCGCATGTGGTCACCTGTCCATCCCAGGTGGACAGAGGGGCACAGTATAACACGAGTATATCACGTGTCTCTTCGTGTCACCTTACCTAGTAAAGTTTGCTCCACTGGACTATGTCAATTATCAGTTGGCAGTCAAAGTGAAAGGTCGTGTTTTTCCCGAGCTCTCAGATGTGCTGAAATGGGTTGTTCTCTGGAGTGTTATCGGGCGAGGATCGGACTGTTGTATGCGATGAGTAGTCGGGATTTCCGGTGTTTGTGTGTGCGTACGGGACCTAGCAACTTGTGGTTCATAGCCGTAGTGATAGCTGCATTGCTAGTTATTGGTGGAGTGGAAGTGAATCCAGGGCCTGTTACTCCAAATGTGAATCAAGCAATTGATCCAGTGGCAGCTTTAAAGTGTTCGACGTGCAGTAAAACATTGAAGATTGGTGTTGAGTGTGGACTATGTGAGAAATGGTTTCACTTCGGCTGTATTAAGGTCAAGAAGGAGGATTGTGATATCGGAAATTGGTTTTGTAAAGTTTGTGATTCGCCGGACTGTTTGAGGGTGCAAATCAAAGCAAGGGATCAAATAATACAGGAACCTAGAGCAAAGCTTCGTGAATCAGAAGAAACGGTGAAGGATGTGACTGAACGGCTTTCTACTGGGATCAGTGTGGAAGCGGGTGTGCAGGGGCAAACTGAGGATGACGTTATCATAATGGGTGATTCTATGATAAGATGGAGTGCAAATATCTCGAGGAAATCAGGTGCGAAAGTGCGGTGTTATCCGGGGATTAAAATGGACCAGCATGCCCAACATGAGGAAGAATCAAATGTAGAGGACTGTGAAAAAGTTAAAGAGTTGTTGCTACATGTTGGGACGAACGATTTGAAGAAGAGGGCTACAGCTGATTACAACATGGGGGAGCTCTATGAACTAGGCAGAAAAGTTAAAGCAAGTTTAGAAATGCAAAATTTTATAATGAGTGGCATTGTTCGTCGGGGAGATGTTCCGTTAAGGCGAGTTAAGACTGGGAATGACCACATGGACTGGGATTAGTGGCCGTGACTTCGCCCGAGACGGGCTGCATCTAAATCGAAGGGGCGCTTTCAACCTAGGGAGCCTACATGACAGGGTCATCGGTTCGTGCCGGCTTTTGTGAGGAGGAGCAGGTCCAGAGGTTGCCAGCCGATTGGAACAGAAGGAGCTATTTCGAGATATTTGCTGTGGAGGTAAGACTCTAAGATTACTGCAGGTTAATTGTTAGAGTTTAGGAAATAAATAAATTGAATTTTGGAATCTTGTAGAGACGTATTCTTCGGACATTGTCATTGCAACTGGATCTTGGTTATATGAGGACATAAGTAGTAGCGAAATAATTCAAGGGACCTACGAAATGTACAGAAGGGATCGGGGGAAGCAAGGTGGTGGGTTATTTATTTGTGTGCGCAGAAATATAGCTAGTTTCTTAAAGTGGGCTGATATGGATCATGAAATGTTATGTGTACAAATTTCGGATAAAGGAAATAAATTACCTCTTCAGGTGATAGGGCGTAGAGAGCACCGAAAGATAACTTTTCTTTCCTCGAAACACTGTATGATAGAACTTGTACGGGTATTGCTATGAAAAAGAGTATAATAAGTGCTGGAGATTTAAACCTCCCCAAAGTAGACTGGCCTGGTGAGTCAACTAGCTGTGTTCAAGCTCAGAGCGCTGCAAATAAATTCTTAAGGGAGGGGGGATTTTCCCAAGTAGTTGACTTCCCAACTAGAGACAATAATACCTTAGATGTTTATCTCGTAAAGCCTGTAGAGCTGTATATTAACTGTCTGAAAGTACCAGGAATTAGTGACCATTCTGGGGTTGAATTAAATATTAGATATGGTGACATTACAAAATTAGACTCTGATGTAGCAAAAAAGATCATATTCCAGTATCACAGGGCGGATCAGGGCAAGTTTCAGGAGTATTTGAATGAGCTATTTGTAGGATGGGCATCGGAAGGAAATCACATTAATATCCTGTGGACTAACTTTTTGAAAATTTTAAATAGCGCAGTTGATAAATTTGTCCCATATAAATTGCTGAAACAAAACCCAGATCCTGAGTATTACCCACGAAAAATTAGGAGTCTAAAACGGAAAATTAGGAAATTATACAATAAAAGACATGGTAGTGACAAGTATATGTTGAAATTTAAATCCTTATCAGGAGAGCTCGTCTTAAAAAAGAGAGCTGCTCATGACAGTTATATGCAAGGATTACTTGGTTCGGGAGGTGATGGGTGGAAAAAAAATTACAGTTATGTTTGGAGAAGAAAGGGAAATTCAAATAATTTGTCGATGATAATGTCCGGTGACGGTAAATTAATTACTGAGAAACAGGCCATTGCTAATGAATTAAATGTCTTTTACGGTAGTGTGTTCAATAAATCCAATAGCTGTGTGTTGGACCTTAACGACGAATCAGGGGCTCCCCTGTTCCAAATAAACCAATCAGCAGTTGTAAAGCTAATACAAAAACTACGTTTCAATGTATCAAAGGGTCCTAATAATATTGTTAGTTAAGTACTTAAACTAGGAGGTAGGGCCGTGGCACGATACTTGGAGGTGATGTTTAATGTGTCCATAAACAATGCACAAATCCCAGATGACTGGAAAAGAGCTACGGTAGTCCCAATATTTAAGGGAGGGAGCAGACTTGAATTGGGCAACTACAGGCAGGTTAGCCATACGTCCATCGTTTGTAAACAGACGGGGCATCTCATTTGCGACTACTTGAGGGAACAGTGGGAAACATTATCATGGTTTAATGATGGGCAACATGGATTTCGGAAAGGTTACTCATGCGAGAGTCAGATGCTATCACTTTTTCAAGACATTAGCGAATCGTTAGACCATGGAGTTTCAGTCGACGCCGTGGTTATAGATTTTGCGAAGGCATTTGATGTCGTGCCGCATGACATGCTACACCATAAATTAGCTTCGACGAAGATTGATAGAAGAGTAATTTTATGGATCCAAGAATTTTTGACGGGTCGTTCCCAGAAAGTAAAAGTCGAAGGCATATTCTCGGATGAAATTACCGTAACGTCGGGTATCCCTCAGGGCAGCGTAATCGGAACTTTGTTATTTTTGGCGTTTATAAATGAATTGCTAAATGGGATTCGCAGTGACTGTCGATTGTTTGCGGATGATTGTGTAATATATCGAAAGATACATGACTCACAAGACAATGCAGTGCTTCAAGAGGTCCTGACCCTGGTCTATAAGTGGGCGATAGTAAATAAAATGAAAATAAACACAAGAAAATGTAGTCTCTTAAGATTAGGGAAACTGCGAAGGCAGGATTTTCAATATAACATTGGCTCGGAAATACTTGTAGAAGAAGATTCTTGCAAATATTTGGGCGTTCACGTAAGGAATGATATGAAATGGAGCAGTCATGTAGGATGTGTAGTTTCAAAAGCTTACAATTCCCTAAACTTTGTAATGAGGGTATTAAAAGGAAGTAGTACCTCTGCTAAAGAATTAGGCTATTTGACACTTGTAAGACCTATTCTGGAATACGCCTCGGCGGTTTGGGATCCATATCAAGTAGGGCTCATCAATGAGTTGGAAATGGTACAAAGAAAGGCAGCTAGATTTTTGCTCAGTGACCTTAATCCCAGGAGCAGTGAGCCGTATGTTAAAGAAACTTGGGTGGGAATCACTGGAGGCTAGGAGGATGAAATCTAGACTCTGCGCTATGTACAACACGTATACAAATCAACCAGCATGGGGTGAGCTTAGCAAACGATTGGGAAAGCCCACTTACATGGGTAGGAGCGATCATCCTTTCAAAGTTAAGGGCCGACCACAGCGAACAAATTATGGTAATTATCCTTTTGAAAACCGTGCCATTGATAACTGGAACTCTCTGCCTGGCGCAGTCTTAGAGCCTTTTCTCAAACATAAAGGTGTGTTTAAGAAAAGACTGACTATTTGTGTAAATACTCCAGTTTAATTTTTGTATAATTGTAATTGAATTGTTATGTATAATTATTTATTTGTTATGTATATCCAATTTGCCACCGGGGGACACACCCTCCATTGCAAATAAATGAAAGAATGAATGAATGAATGAATGTACAACAGGAACGTTGCATGAGACCACTATGGATCAGCATGTGTCTTCAACGGTCCAATCAGAGAATATATTACTTCGCAGATATCACAGGAATGTGGTATAGGCCCATTATGAACGTTCTCGTGGTTCATAAAATTTCCATTCTTTGTAAACCTTGGTCAGCATGTATCACTGTAATAAGGCTATATACCAGTATGGATCGTTATGTGCTTCTTAAGGTTACCTTTCCCAGCAAACTTCATTCCACAGATATCACAGGAATAATGCCTAATTCCACTATGGATCATCATGTGATCCTTCAGGTGACCTTTTCGAAAGTTTGCTTCACATGTCGTACAGAAATAAGGTTTTATACTACCATGGATCATCATGTGCATCTTCAAGATCTGCTTCTGAGTAAACTTAGCTCCGCATATATCGCATACGTAAGGCATGTGCTTCTTCAAGTAACCTTTCAGGGCAAAGTTTTTTCCACATGTACCACAGGAATGACGCTTGACATCACTATGAATAATCAAGTGCGTATTTAATCTGCCTTTCACAGCAAACTTAGCTCCGCATGTATCACAGGAATATGGATTTTTACCAATATGGATCATCATGTGCGTTTTCAAGGACTGGATCGAAGTAAATTTTTCTCCACATGTATCACATAAGTAGGGCTGTTCATCATGTGCATCTTCAAATCCCCTTTCCGAGCAAAGCTCTTTCCACATGTACCACAGGAATGAGGCTTGAGACCACTATGGATCAACATGTGTGTCTTTAATGTGCCATTCATAGCAAACATAGCTCCGCATGTATCACAGGAATAAGGCCTTATAGCGCTATGTATCATCATGTGCTTATTCAGGTCACCTTTTCCAGCAAACTTTGCTCCACATGTGGTACAGGAATAAGGCCTTATACCATTATGGCACATTATGTGCTTCTTCAGGCTACCTTTCCCAGCAAATTTCATTCCACATATATCACAGGAAAAAGGCTTAATTCCACTGTGGATCATCATGTTTTCCTTCAGGTGAGCTTTTCGATTAATGTTTGATCCACATGTTGTACAGGAAAAAGGTTTTATACCGCTATGAATCATCATGTGCATCTTCAAGGACCCCTTAGCAGTAAACTTTGCTCCACATGTATCACATAGGTAAGGCTTTATACCACTATGGATCATTATGTGCGTTTTCAAGGACACCTTCCGAGTAAACTTTACTCCACATGTATCACATAGGTAAGGCTTTTCATCACTATGAATCATCATGTGTTTCTTCAAATTGCCTACCTGCGTAAACTTTGCTTCGCATATATCACAGGAATAAGGCTTTATACCTCTATGGGTCATCATGTGCTTCTTCAAGTCACCTTTCCGAGGAAAGTTTTTTTTCACATGTACCACAGGAATGACGCTTGAGACCACTGTGAATTTCCATGTGGGTCTTTATGCTGCCTTTCGCAGTAAATTTTGCTCCGCAGGTTATGCATATGTATGGCTCCTTTATTTTGTTACCATTTTGATTGAGTGAGGCTACGAATCTATCTCTTGTTAAAGTGTTCTCTGAATTGTGGTCGTTTCTGTGAAGAATTTCTAATGTTAGAACGACTAAAATACCACTACCATTATAAGATCAAAAGTTATGTAGCACAATTCCGGATAAGTATATAATATTCTGTATTCGTAGACATAGATATAATAGCCAAGATTTAATGCGTATGATGATGATCGGATGTTGTCACCCAGTTTTTTTAGACTCATGTAATTTGGTTCAGGGAATAACACCCTTTACAATTACGGTTCAATCGTGTTGACCAACACAAAAACATTTTATTTCGCTATGTTCGATGATCCAGGGAAACGGAATAATAACATTAAGGTCAATATATCTAACTAGTGAAAACGAAACAGGTGCATTTTGAGCAATTTGCATTTATTTGCAATACTAGGAACTCAGTCCATATCTACTCTTAAATAGAGTGGTGTTCGTGCAGCCGATATATATTATACAAACAACACTGTTGTATACTGTATTTCGGTATTTTAGGATTTATAGTTCTTACGGTTGAACGTGAAATCCTATTATAGCAAGAAAAAAGCGCTTGTGCCTTTCAACATGATCTTCCAACGTCTTGCTTAAGAGGATAAGGAAAAATTGGGTGCTACTCTATATTTTGAAGTACGAGAGTTGAGGGGAATGAGGGATCCTATCCACGGGGTATTTGAATAGGCAACCCGCAATCCAGGGACAAAGCCATACGCACACCCGAACGAGCAAGAGAGGAGAAATTCATGTGAGGGCTCAAACGAAAGGGCTCCTATCCCGCTATATAAAGGAAAAATCCATTCTACCCTAAAATAAAAAATATCCACGCCCCCGGGGAAATAAGATCATTTTTAGAACATGCGCACGTGAGCCTCTTACAAGATGACAGGCTTTCCACACTTTATGGATGATGCCTCCATACTTCCTTACCAACTAGCGCCACCCCACCACCTTCCTCAAAATTCCCCAAAATTCCCAACAAAGTTTCCCAAATTTAATTAGATTTTACACAAAAGTCCAGCATTGCTTCAACTTACTTGCGCTCATCTCTGTTGACCTACTTTGGTCAGTTTCTGTTCCCTTCCAACTTATTTATAGATTTATTTATTATTTCATATTTATGTATTTATAACTACTGTGTTTATTGATTATCGATTTACCGATTATTAATGAACTAAAGGTCATCAACCCTAGATTTCAGAATATAATCGGTATCACCCGAACGACAATCGAAGAAAGTCATGTGAGAGCTAACACGAAAGGTCTAGGCCTATATCCATAGGACTCATCATCTTCAATTTAAGTATTTTTTAAAATGATGAACGTTTCCAAGGTTAGGTGAGGTTCGGAGCGGTTTCCACAAAGTCATGTAACATGAAACCTAGCTGCCCACTACAGGATAGGCCAAGCGGTCGATCCAAGATGGCCGCCGATAGATGATGTTCATTATTTTTTATTTATTTAATGATTATTCATTTATTATTATTATTATTATTATTATTACTACTATTATCCGATTCAACCGCTTCCGTCCCTGAACTTTAGTTCTATCCCAGTATTTCCGCATGAATGGTCTGTGAGCCTCCTTTCTTGCATCAGTCCACTCTTTCCCTGTTTTCTGCTACGACTTTTCTGAGAATCGCTGGTGTGTTACACGTTTTCTCTAAAGAGGTGCACGTTCCAGGATGTCTTCGAACGTGATCCCTATTTCTAGAAGATCTCATTCAATCTCTGTGAATCAAATTCCCTTCGTTTTCTTATTCACTAACTGGCAAAGGATGTGGATGGTCAGTCTCTGAGAGTTCATGCGTGTTATGTGGCCACAGGAATTAATCCTCTTTTTCCTTACGATGTCTGTTGTCCTCTCCACACTTAGGTAGAGTTCGTTGTTTTGCCACCTCCTGAACTCTCCATTTTCCCTGATTGGTCCCAGTATCTTACTTAGAATTTTTCCTTCTTTAGCCTCTACCTTTTCAATCAAACCTTTCCTGTTCAATGCAACGCATTCTCCTGCGTACAGGTTTTCTGGACAAATAACTGAAAAATAATGTCTAAGCTTGGCATTGAGTGACACTGATCGTTTAATATAAACATTCCTAGTTAGTTGGAATGTCAATTCCACCTTGTTGATCCATGACGTTGATGCTTCTTTATTAGAATTGTTTGGTGATATCGACTCACCTAAGTACATTAACTTCTCTGTCCGCTTGATTATTCCCTGCTCTATAATTAACTCTCTGGGGGCTAGCTTGATGTTAGTTATAAACTCCATTTTATCAAAGGAAATGTGGAGGCCTGCTTTTGCTGCTTGGGTTTTGAGTTGGTTGATTTTTTTCGTAACAGTTTCTAGGGAATCAGAGAAGATTGCAAGAACATCTGCAAAAGCTCAGCAGGCATCTGTGAGATCCATTCTCTTGAGTCCATTCCCGACTCCTCCATTACGTATCTCCTTGCGCTATTCTCTAATGACCCTATTCTAGTGCCCAGTTGAAAAGTAGAGGCAATAGTCCATCTCCCTGCTTAACACCCGTCTTGATTTCGAAGATGTCTGAAATCTCTGCCCTGAGGTAGTGTTGGTTAAGGTCTAACAAATGGTTGTCCTCGTTTTGTTATCAGAGCCCATTTGCTTTAGAATTTGGAGGAGTGTATGTCGATCAATGAATCGTGGGCCTTCTTGAAGTCGACGACGGTCACCACAAACTTCCTGTTCCTAATCTTCTGATATGAAACAATAGATTTAAGGTTCATTATCTGCTCGACCCACAAACTGGGTGCACGGATGATGAGAAGGATGAATTTTGGAACAACCTCGAAACTTACCTACAGTTTGTTGAAGAAGAACTCCCGTTCATTGGTGGTGACATAAATGGCCACGTTGGAGGAAATAGATATGGTTTCGACAGCGTGCATGGTGGACTAGGCTATGGAGAGCGAAATGAGGATGGAAACAGAATCCTGGAATTTGCTGAGGCCTTAGACTTAGCTGTGACTAACACCTTTTACAAAAAGCGACCATCGCACCTCATTACCTACAGTAGAGGTGGAAGAAATACGCAGATTGATTATTGGTTGGTAAGAAGGAGTGATCTGACGTTTGCCACAGATGTAAAAGTCATACCATCAGACATTATTGCTCCCCAACATCATCTGCTTCTACTCAATTTTTGGATTCGCCTTGATCTCGGCAAGAAAAGTCTTAAATCTACATCGGAACGAATTAAATGGTGGAAATTAAAACAACATCACATCCAGCTGAAAACATCTATAGGTTCTTTATCTATGCCAGAACAAGGTCAACACGTTGATGGAATCTGGGCAAAGGCCTCCACACATATTAAGACTTGTGCTACTGACATCATCGGTAAATCAAAACCTAGACGCAGTTTTATCAATAAAGAGATATGGTGGTGGAATTCTCATGTCCAAGATGCCATCAGGATGAAGAAGTTAGCGTATAAGACCTGGCTCCAATCGGGACTGGATCTTGATCGTCAGCAATATAGAAGATTGAAGTCGGTGGCAAAACAGGAAGAGGCAAAGGCTAAAGCAGACCATTAAAAGAGCATGTACGAAGAGCTCAACACAGCAGAAGGAGAAATAATATCTACATACTAGCGAAGAATCGCCATCGTTCCACTCAAGAAGTAGGACAAGTTATGATCATTAAGAATGAAAATCAACAACCTCTACGGAAACCTAATGAGATCCTTAACCGATGGAAAAGCACTTAGAAAATACTAGCAACGAAGAATTTCCTCATCCGCTACTACCAGCTGCGGATCCTGTACTTGGTCCAGTACCAGCCATCACGGTTGCCGAAGTGGAGACCGCTATGAAGAAAATGAAAAATGGAAAGGCAACTGGACGGGATGATCTTCCATCGGATGTGTGGAAGATGCTTGGAACACAAGCAGCTCAGTTTCTAGCAGATCTCTTCAACAAGATCATCAATGAAAACGAAGCTCCTCTTACTTGGCTCAGCAGTGTAACAATACCAATTTGGAAAGGTAATGGAGATGTGCACAACTGCTCAAATTATCGACCGATTCGCCTGCTTTGCCACACTATGAAGATATTTTAGCGTATCGTGGATACACGCCTTCGTAACACAATCAAGATTGCCTCAAACCAGTGTGGTTTTATGAAAGGTACAGGGACAATCGATGCTATTCACGCCGCTCGTCTTTTGATGGAAAGGCACCTTGAAAAGCGGAAACCACTCCTTATAGCCTTCATGGATCGTGAAAAGGCATTCGACAGGGTACCTCGTGATCTAATATGGTATGCACTACGACAGCTTGGGGTACCAGAAGCATATGTTCAATGAGTTCAGGTTCATTATCGGAATGTCACCAGCTATGTCCGATGTGCTTCAGGAAACTCGGCAACTTTTCCCATCAGAGTTGGTGTTCATCAGGGGTCAGCTTTGTCCCCGCTCCTGTTCATCATCTGTCTTGACACCATCGCAGCCGAACTACTGCAATCACATCCCTGGACCTTGCTCTATGCTGACGATATCATTGTAGCATGCAAGTCTCGCCAAGAATTGGAACAACATGTTCAATGTTGGAAAACTGCACTAGACACCCATGGTCTACGACTTTATATTGGGAAGACAGAGTATATGGAGTGTGGAGTACCAAGTGAAGGATCTATTCACATTGATGGCAATGAACTCCGAAAATCATCGGTATTCAAATACTTGGGTACGCTAATCTGTTCAGATGGCCGAACACTCCCAGATGTCCGAAACAGAGTCAACCCTGCATGGCTGAAATGGCGCCAATTTACTGGAGTCCTTTTTGACCGGAATGTGCCACTATATCTGAAGTCGGAAATTTACAGAACCATCGTTCTACCAGTAGCACTGTACGATACTGAATGCTGGCCAGTAACGGAGAGACATGAACAACATTTACATGTCATGGAGATGAAGATGATTCGCAGGACACAGGGACTTACTAGACTGGACCGCATCAGGAATGACAATGTTCGAGCTACATTTGGTGTGGCTCCAATCCATTAAAAAATGCGGGAGAGCCGTCTGGGTTGGTATGGCCATGTACTGCGTAACAATCACTCTTCAGTCGCGAGAACTGCACTTGAAATCAGGCCAGAAGGCCGACGACCACGTGGGCGACCGAGAAAGCGCTGGCTGGATACTATGCGGGAGGACATGCAACTAGTGAATGCCACAGCTAGAGACGCTCAAGATCGAGCAGTATGGAAGAAAAATTGCAGAAAAGCAGACCCTGCAATAAAGCGGGATTAATGCTAGGAAGATGATGATGATCTGCTCGACACATGAGCGTCCTTTTCTAATGCCTCATTAATATTCTCCCAGTTGTGAATCGAGTTGCTTTTCGGCTCGGGTCTGAAAAGCTTCTCGGAGGATTTTGTATGATGACGCGAGGAGCGAGACGCACCGGTAATTGTTTCAACAAATTTATCACCTTTCTTGTGAAAGGGATAAATTAGGGCTGATGTCCAGACACTTGGGAGTTTCTCGGTTTCCCAGATCTCTTGAATGATCTCTGTTAGTTTGTCAATCGCCTTGTCACCCGTGAATTTATTATTTAATATGTATTTAATATTATATCTTAGTTATTTATTTATTCTTACTATTCATAGTTTATTTTATATTCATTATCAATTATTAGAAATATTATTATCCTACGTGTAGGTTCACATTATCATGACGGCAATGCGGGTAGCGGCATGTCTGGCTCTCTCAAGGTAACGTCGCCATTATTTTCAAAGAGAGTTAGCAAGGTAGGGTATTAGAGGTGGCGAGATTCACGTTACCGTTTCAAACAAGACCAACCCTGATGCATGATGTCAGAGGGTTTAGGTCATTCATGTAAATGTGGACAAATGAAATATTTATAATTTATTTAAATTTTTATTTATTTATTTCTTCTTGCATCGTTATGCCCGACTCAGGAGCACAGTTGATCCTGTTTAGCTGATGTGTTGGCCTTCTTTTCCTTCCAAAATCTCTTCATCCTCTCGCTGAGCGCTTTTCTTCGGTCTTCTGGCCAAGTTATGGTGGCCCTGGTGTTGGGTTTGTCTTCAAATTGGTGATTGTCGATTAGGGTTCTGAATTTGCATCTGTCCTGTATAATATTGTCTGAAATGTTGATTTACTGGAGATCTGTTTCAATTTCACGTAGCCAGCTGTTCTTGGTTTTTAGTGAGAGGGCCAAGTTGAGAATTCTTTTAGTCAATCTGCCATTGTTCATTCTGATAATGTGCCCGTAAAATTTCAATCGTCTTTTCCGAAAAGTATGAGACATTTTTTCACATTGGCGATATATTTCCTGGGATGACTTTTTCCTCCAGATTCCCTCTATAAAAACTGGGCCAAAAATTTTTCGTAAAATTATTTATTAATTATTAAATATTTATTTACTTATATATTATTCAATTTTTATTAATTTAATATTTAATATATATTGATTATTATAATTGTTTACTTACATTATTTATTTGTTTATTGGTGTTACAACCTTCTAACTACCGAGGGATTGCCTTACTCGAGATAGGATATAACATTTTTACCTCACTGCTTATGAATCGACTTAGGCCATTTTTGGGAGACATTATAGGCTCATACCAATGTGGTTTTGTATCTGGTCGGTCTACTATCGACCACATCTTTACATTGAGGCAACTCATGGAGAAATTCTACGAATTTGACAAGGAATTGCATTTAATCTTTATTGATTTTCGTCAGGCCTATGACAGTATAAACCGTATAGTATTATGGACGGCTATGCACGAGATGGGCATTCCAATGAAGTACATAAGGTTGATCAAGACCTGTCACTCTGACTCTAGATGCCAGGTGCGGTTTGCAAATCAAGAATCAGAATCCTTTAGCGTTCAAAGTGGACTAAGGCAAGGAGATCCTCTAGCCTCAGTCCTTTTCAATATAGCATTGGAAAGGGTTAAACGTGGAACTGGTTGGAATAGGGAAATGGAGATTGTCGGATCCGACATAATTCTTGCATTGCTGATGATGTGGTGATCATGGGGAACACTTTGGATCAGGTAACGACTGATACATCAAGATTCCTACTGGAAGCAAAGAAAATGGGGTTGGTGGTTAATGAATCGAAAACAAAATACATGATTATATCACAGAATATTCCGATCGCTATCGACGCTGGAATGCACAAATTTGAGACAGTTGAATCATTCAAATATTTAGGATCAATATTGTCAAACAAAAGTGAAATAGAAAAGAAAATAAGACAAATAATCACCAACGCTACTCATGTTTCCTATAGCATGAATCGAATTTTCACGCCACGTCTAATAGCTCAGGAAAACAAGATCCACCTATACATGACCCTGTTTTAATGTATGGTTGTGAAACGTGGGCGACTCCAAGAACGTTTGAAGAACGTATATGTGCATTTGAAAGAAAAATGCTGCGGAAAATCTATAGCCCAAAATACTGCCCAGAAACTGACAGTTGGGAAAGACGGAGTAAAGAGGAGTTATATCGACGTTATAAAAAGGCAGACATCAGTAGAGAGATAGGGAGAAGACGATTACAATGGTTAGGACACATTATCAGAGCAGAAGGTACTCTCCCGAACCGTGTGTTCAATTTTCAACCAACGGGAAAACGTCCAAGAGGTCGACCAAGAACGAGATGGAAAGATCGAGTTATGTTGGCACTGAACCAGATGCAAGTATGGAAGATGCCGGGGATAGAAATCGTTGGTCTAATATATGCAACCATTATTTGAGCTGAAATCATTCTTCCTGTTATGAAGTACAAAGTTATATATTATGTTATGCTTGCTATTTATATTGTAATCAAGAATTGTATATCCTTGTGTTTCTGCCATGGGTCTTAATGGCCTGTCACATGCAATAAATGATGATGATGATGATGATGATAGGTATTACAACACTGGACAGCAAAGCCGAGCGGTTGATCCCAGGTTTTGCAACGCCGGCCACGATGGCAGCGTGCTCTCACGACCCATCGAAGATGACGGTCCTACCTACACCATACCCCTGACATTTTCCTTCACACCCTATACCCCAAAGCCCACTTCAACCACCTCCAGTATTCTCTTAAATTCCGAACAGATTTTACCAAAATTTACCAGATTTTCCTCAAGATCAGCATTGCTTACACTTACTTATGCCAACCTCATCTCTTATTCTTTCCTATCCATATGCCATTCGAGAGTCGTGTAACTTACCAAAATAATAAAAATTCACTATATTTCCTAATATCACCAACATTCCATAGAACTCATCAAAGGAACCAAATTTCATTAAAATTTTTCCAAAAATACTAAGATTCGCCTAAATCTCCTACAATACTTAATAAAATCCTCAAATGAACCACATTTACCTGATTTACTCCAAATTCACCAGATTCCCCAAAAATCCTTACAAGTACTCCTAGATTCCCCAAATTCATCAGATTACCAAAAATCCACAAAATAATCCTCAAATCCTACAATTCCAGAACACACCATTTCCTCGTAAGAAATGGGTTATACTATACGTTTAATTACATAAATAACAAGAAGTTCCGTGAAGAACTATACAGCCTACTTTTTCATGCCAATGATTATTTTACAGAATATGAACCTATCTAGAATAATGACGAAATTAAGTTGCTAATATCGAAATTTCCAATTAGTTCGAAATACTGTATACCTGGCATAATGTATCCTAATAGAGCACTACAGTTGGCAGCCCTGATGACTGAATATATTCTTAGTTCCGTCTCTTACGGTACTAAATACAAAATTTGGTTGAAGTCCACTGGATAGCATGGACGTTACATGCAGTTAAACATTGGATCTAACAGCGCGCGTAAAATCATGTTGGCAACAATGTCATGCATGTATTGGTCAGAAATAATCTGAAATAATATGATCTATTGTTGTGCCTATTTTGAATGAAATCCATTAGTTAGTATAGAAGTTACATGCTTTTTAAAATTGGACCTATCAGCAGGCTTAGAATCATGTTGGCAGCACTGACGTATATTAGTTACTCCAAATTCGTCTAGAATGCCAGGTACTATACGTGTGCAAAGTTTAGGGCTATTGGCTTGCATACTTTCTGATATATTGATATTAGGGTAACAAAAGTAGGGACAGCACATATTAACAGTTGGCAGCCCTGGTTGCTCCTTAGAATACGCTTAGTCATATCTGTTATGGTACACATAGCACATACGAAATTTGGTTGAAATCCAAATGATAGTATTGAAGTTACATGTATTTAAAGTTGGACCTGTCAGCAGGCTTAGAATCATGTTGGTAGCACTGACGTATATAAGTTACTCCAAATTAATATAGAATGTCAGGTACTATACGTGTGCATAGTTTAAAGCTGTCGGCTTGCATACTTTCTGATATATTGGTATTTGGATAATATAAATTAGGAGCATTTATTAACAGTTGGCAGCCCTGGTAGGTCTTAAGATTACGCTCAGTCATATCTGGTTATGTACACATACAACATACGAAATTTGGTTGAATTCCACTTGATAGTGTAGAAGTTATATGCATTTAAAAATTGGACCTATCAGGAGGCTTATAATCATTTTGGCAACACTGCCATGTTTGGCCTCCTGGAAATTAAACTTAAATATTATGATCTGTACGTGTGCCAATTTTGAAATAGCTCCCATTCATACTTTCCAAGATATCCAACATGGAGCTCAAATTTCTAGTGCGTTTTTTCAGCAGTTGGTAGCACTGACATCATTTTCAAATATGGACGTGAGATATTCCGGTGCACATCTTTACTCATACTAAATTTGGTTTTGATTGCTGCAGCCGTTTAGGAGTTGATAGGGGGGGACACACACACAGCCAGACAGACAGACAGACAGACAGAAGGACAGACAGACAGACAGACAGACACACATTTGCCCGATCTCATAAGACTACTTTTTCCTCATTTTTGCAAAATGTGAAAAGTAGGCTAAAAAATAGTTAAAATAATCAATCAATCGGCCTTGTTGCATCAACCACTCAGGCTATCCTTTCGGGGTAGCTAGGTATCAGGTTACATGACTGCAGAAACCACTCCGAACCTCACCTACACTTGGAATGGTCGATCTATAAAAATACGCCCTCACGCACCTTTCTCCGATTACGCGATTGGGTGATATCCACTATTTTCGGAAATCCCGGATCGATGACTTTGTAGTTGTTCAATAATTAATAAATCGATAATCAATAAATAAAAATAATAAATAAATTGAAAACAAGAAGTTCCGTTAAGAACTATACAGCCTACTTTTCATGCCAATGATTATTCTACAGAATATGAACCTATCTAGAATAATGACGAAATTAAGTTGCTAATATCGAGATTTCCAATTAGTTCGAAATACTGTATACCTGGCATAATGTATCCTAATAGAGCACTACAGTTGGCAGCCCTGATGACTGAATATATTCTTAGTTCCATCTCTTAAGGTACAAAATACAAAATTTGGTTGAAGTCCAAAGAATCGCATGGACGTTACATGCAGTTAAACATTGGATCTAACAGCGCGCGTAAAATCATGTTGGCAACAATGTCATGCATGTATTGGTCAGAAATAATCTGAAATAATATGATCTATTGTTGTGCCAATTTTGAATGAAATCCATTAGTTAGTATAGAAGTTACATGCATTTTAAAATTGGACCTATCAGCAGGCTTAGAATCATGTTGGCAGCACTGACGTATATTAGTTACTCCAAATTCGTCTAGAATGCCAGGCACTATACGTGTGCAAATTTTAGAGCTATTGGCTTGCATACTTTCTGATATATTGATATTAGGGTGACAAAAATAGGGACAGCACATATTAACAGTTGGCAGCCCTGGTTGCTCCTTAGAATACGCATAGTCATATCTGTTATGGTACACATAACACATACGAAATTTGGTTGAAATCCAAATGATAGTATGGAAGTTGCATGTATTTAAAGTTGGACCTATCAGCAGGCTTAGAATCATGTTGGTAGCACTGACGTATATAAGTTACTCCAAATTAATATAGAATGTCAGGTACTATACGTGTGCATAGTTTAAAGCTGTCGTCTTGCATACTTTCTGATATATTGGTATTTGGATAAAATAAATTAGGAGCATTTATTAACAGTTGGCAGCCCTGGTTGGTCTTAAGAATACGCTCAGTCATATCTGGTTATGTACACATACAACATACGAAATTTGGTTGAATTCCAATTGATAGCGTAGAAGTTATATGCATTTAAAAATTGGACCTATCAGGAGGCTTATAATCATTTTGGCAACACTGCCATGTTTGGCCTCCTGGAAATTAAACTGAAATATTATGATCTGTACGTGTGCCAATTTTGAAATAGCTCCCATTCATACTTTCCAAGATATCCAACATGGAGCTCAAATTTCAATTGCGATTTTTAGCAGTTGGTAGCACTGACATCATTTTCAAATATGGCCGTGAGATATTCAGGTGTAGATCTTTACTCCTACCAAATTTTGTTTCGATTGCTGCAGCCGTTTAGGAGTTGATAGGGGGGGACACACACACAGCCAGACAGACAGAAGGACAGACAGACAGACAGACACACATTTGCCCGATCTCATAAGTCTACTTTTTCCTCATTTTTGCAAAATGTGAAAAGTAGGCTAATAATAAATAAATCGATGCATACATTGGAAAAGAACAGAAGCTGACCAATGGAGGATGAGCCCGGCGAAAGTAAGTGGAAGTGGAAGCAATGGTGGACATTTGTGTTTTATCTAATAAAATTTGGAATTGTAGGGAATTCTGGCGCTGGAGATGGTGGAGGATAGGGGTAGGGAGTTGAGAGGGGGTATGCAAGCATCTAACATAACGTTTGAAAACCCCGCCATCTTAGAGGAGCCTAGGTGCGCATACGCCCTGTTAATCCTTAATTTCGCCGGGGGAGCGGGTAGTTTCTATCTTGAGAGAAATAGACTTGTCCCATAGTTAGGGAGGATGGAGCCATTTCGTTTGATCCCTCACACGATTAATCGTTCGGGAGTTCACACGATCTTGCCCCTGGATGTATCGCGGGTTGCCTGTTCAGTTATCCCTGGGATAGGAACCCTCTAATTACGAGCAGGGACAAATGAACAAGTAACTAGCGATGTGCTCATGCGACACAAATTAAATCGCTATGTGTTAACATTATTCACTATTGAAAATTGATGGATAAATAATAATAATAACACCTGGTACTACAGCCCTTGAAGGGCCTAGGCCTACCAAGCGACCGCCATTTGGCTGGCATATATTGGGATGACGCGTGGTCAGCACGTCGGGTCCCCTCGGCCGATAATCTTGGTTTTCGTGACCCGGACGCTGCCTTACCGTCAGACAGCTATTCAAAAATCCTCACGAGGCTGAGTGCACCCCGTTCTAAAATCCCCCACGGAGCCGAGTGAGAGGTAGGCGCGCCACAGGCCGGCAATAAATTAATAACGCTTAATTAATTAATTAAAATTGAAGGTGAAAGTTTAGCATTAAAAATGGAAAAACCTACAAAGAGAAAGATTAGCACCCGCATTAAAATAGGAAAAGCCGAATCATTCCATCAAAGAGGGTAAATATAAAGTAACATGTTGTTTGTATGTTTAACACTTACTCATTTACAAGATTTCCATTTGCATCTGCTTCTTCATTCCGATTTTCTTCTTTTACATTCTGGGGATAAGATGGAATAATTTATGTCAGTGTTATCACCTTATACAATTACACAAATGGCAACCCATGTAATAGTACAGCACTGCTCAGCTGAAGTGAACATATATATTCTCTGAATGACTTTCTACAGCCCTTCACATCCTAGTGCTAGAGATAAACTTTAAACAGATTAGGGGTTATAATCCCAAGTTCTGAAACTTATAATACACTTTCAGAGACCACCTTAAATTTAGGGCGATTGGAAATGGTAAATTTACTGCCTTAATGGAAGTAATAACCTTATGGATTGAGGACAACGAACAATTATTTTTAATTCTTTTTGCAAAAAAAACATAAAAGAGGGGCAGATGAACCCGCTGTTCCGCCCCTTGAAACAATAACAACAGAATAGAATAAAACGAAGTCTATGGTGCAACACGTGCACATATCATTGAGTTACAAGCTACTAGACTGCCCATACGAGCATCACTTTTGAGAATGAAGGCATAAATCTATGAACCTTCAGAATATTACACACGGCGTTTCTTCACAATTCCCTGAAATGTAATATTTGAATGTTCAAACAGAAGTTAGATTGAGTTAATTAAGTGCCTCTATGGGGAGTCTATTGAAGAGTATGCTAGTAATTCTAGGAATTATGTGTCTGCTAGAGTACGGGAGCACACAGTTTGCAAAGGAGATTAGAGCTTCCTAGTAACTCTAAGAAGTATGTGTTTGCTAGAGTACGGGAGCACACAGTTTGCAAAGGAGATTAGATAATGCTAGTAACTCTAAGAATTGTGTGTCTGCTAGTGTACGGGAGCACACAGTTTGCAAAGAAGATTAGAGACTGCTAGTAGCTCTAAAGCTTATGTATTTGCAAGAGTACGGGAGCACACAGTTTGCAAAGGAGATTAGAGAATGCTAGTAACTCTAGGAATTATGTGTCTGCTAGAGTACGGGAACACACGGTTTGCAAAGGAGATTAGAAAATGCTAGTAACTCTAGGAATTATGAGTCTGCTAGAGTACGGTAGCACACAAGTTTGCAAAGATGATTAGAGAATGATAGTAAATCTAAGAATTATGTGTCTGCAAGAGTACGGTAGCACACAGTTTGCAAAGAAGATTAGAGAATGATAGTAAATCTAAGAATTATATGTCTGCTAGTGTACGGGAACACACAGTTTGCAACGGAGATTAGAGCAGCTAGTATCTCTAAAAATTATGTGTTTGCTAGAGTACGGGAGCACACAGTTTGCAAAGGAGTATAGAGCAGCTAGTAACTCAAAGAATTATGTGTTTGCATTAGTACGTGAGCACACAGTTTGCAAAGGAGATTAGAGTAGCTAGTATCTCTAAGAATTATGTGTTTGTTAGAGTACGGGAGCAAACAGAGTGCAAAGAAGATTAGAGTAGCTAGTAACTCTAAGAATTATGTGTCTGCTAGTGTACGGGAGCACACCGTTTGCAAAGAAGATTAGAGCATGCTAGTAACTCTAAAACTTATGTGTCTGCTAGTGTACGGGAGCACGCAGTTTGCAAAGAAGATTAGAGCAGCTAGTAACTCTAAGAATTATGTGTTGGCTAGAGTACGTGAGCACACAGTTTGCAAAGGAGATTAGAGTAGCTAGTATCTCTAAGAACTATGTGTTTGCTAGAGTACGGGACCAAACAGTGTGCAAAGGAGATTAGAGTAGCTAGTATCTCTAAGAATTATGTGTTTGCTAGTGTACGGGAGCACACAGTTCGCAAAGGAGATTAGAACAGGTAGTAATTATAAAAAATATGTGTCTGCTAGAGTACGGGAGCACACAGTTTGCATAGAAGATTAGTGCAGCTAGTATCTCTAAGAATTATGTGCCTACTAGTGTACGGGAGCGACCAGTTTGCAAAGCATATTAGAGCAGCGAGTAACTCTAAGAATTATGTGTCTAATAGTGTACGGGAGCACACAGTTTGCAAATAAGATTAGGGAATGCTAGTAACTCTAATAATAGAGTGTTTGCTAGAGTACGGGAGCACACAGTTTGCAAAGAAGTTTAGAGAATGCTAGTAACTCTAAGAATTATGTGTTTGCTAGAGTACGGTAGCACACATTTTGCAAAGGAGATTATAGCACCTAGTAATTCTAAGAATTATGTGTTTGCTAGAGTACAGGAACACACCGTTTGCAAAGAAGATTAGAGCATCTAGTAACTCTAAGAATTATGTGTCTGCTAAAGTACGGGAGCACACTGTTTGCAAAGGAGATTATAGCAGCTAGTAATTCTAAGAATTATGTGTCTGCTAGAGTACGGGAGCACACAGTTTGCAAAGAAGATTAGTGCAGGTAGTAACTCTAAGAATTATGTGTCTACTAGTGTACGGGAGCGACCAGTTTGCAAAGCATATTAGAGCAGCGAGTAACTCTAAGAATTATGTGTCTAGTAGTGTACGGGAGCACACAGTTTGCAAAGAAGATTAGAGAATGCTAGTAACTCGAAGACCTATGTGTTTGCTGGAGTGCGTGAGCACTCAGTTAGCAAAGGAGATTATAACAGCTAGTAATTCTAAGAATTATGTGTCTGCTAGAGTACGGGAGCACACAGTTTGCAAAGAAGATTAGTGCAGCCAATAACTCTAAGACGTATGTGTCTCCCAGTGTACGGGAGCGACCAGTTTGCAAAGAAGATTAGAGCAGCTAGTAACTCTAAGAATTATGGGTCTACTAGTGGACGAGAGAACACAGTTTGCAAAGAAGATTAGAGAATGCTAGTAACTCTATGTATTGTGTGTTTACTACAGTACGAGAGCACACAGTTTGCAAAGAAGATTAGAGAATGCTAGTAACTCTAAGAATTATATGTTTGCTTGAGTACGGGAGACACAGTTCGCAAAGAAGATTAGAGCATGCTAGTAACTCTAAAACTTATGTGTCTGCTAGTGTACGGGAGCACGCAGTTTGCAAAGAAGATTAGAGCAGCTAGTAACTCTATGAATTATGTGTTGGCTAGAGTACGTGAGCACACAGTTTGCAAAGGAGATTAGAGTAGCTAGTATCTCTAAGAACTATGTGTTTGCTAGAGTACGGGACCAAACAGTGTGCAAAGGAGATTAGAGTAGCTAGTATCTCTAAGAATTATGTGTTTGCTAGTGTACGGGAGCACACAGTTCGCAAAGGAGATTAGAACAGGTAGTAATTATAAAAAATATGTGTCTGCTAGAGTACGGGAGCACACAGTTTGCATAGAAGATTAGTGCAGCTAGTATCTCTAAGAATTATGTGTCTACTAGTGTACGGGAGCGACCAGTTTGCAAAGCATGTTAGAGCAGCGAGTAACTCTAAGAATTATGTGTCTAGTAGTGTACGGGAGCACAAAGTTTGCAAATAGGATTAGGGAATGCTAGTAACTCTAATAATTGGGTGTTTGCTAGAGTACGGGAGCACACAGTTTGCAAAGAAGTTTAGAGAATGCTAGTAACTCTATGAATTATGTGTTAGCTAGAGTACGGTAGCACACATTTTGCAAAGGAGATTATAGCAGCTAGTAATTCTAAGAATTATGTGTTTGCTAGAATACAGGAACACACCGTTTGCAAAGAAGATTAGAGCATCTAGTAACTCTAAGAATTATGTGTCTGCTAAAGTACGGGAGCACACTGTTTGCAAAGGAGATTATAGCAGCTAGTAATTCTAAGAATTATGTGTCTGCTAGAGTACGGGAGCACACAGTTTGCAAAGAAGATTAGTGCAGGTAGTAACTCTAAGAATTATGTGTCTACTAGTGTACGGGAGCGACCAGTTTGCAAAGCATATTAGAGCAGCGAGTAACTCTAAGAATTATGTGTCTAGTAGTGTACGGGAGCACACAGTTTGCAAAGAAGATTAGAGAATGCTAGTAACTCGAAGACCTATGTGTTTGCTGGAGTGCGTGAGCACTCAGTTAGCAAAGGAGATTATAACAGCTAGTAATTCTAAGAATTATGTGTCTGCTAGAGTACGGGAGCACACAGTTTGCAAAGAAGATTAGTGCAGCCAATAACTCTAAGAATTATGGGTCTACTAGTGGACGGGAGCACACAGTTTGCAAAGAAGATTAGAGAATGCTAGTAACTCTATGTATTGTGTGTTTACTACAGTACGAGAGCACACAGTTTGCAAAGAAGATTAGAGAATGCTAGTAACTCTAAGAATTATATGTTTGCTTGAGTACGGGAGCACACAGTTCGTAAAGAAGATTAGAGCAGCTAGTAACTCTAAGTATTATATGTCTGCTAGTGTACGGGAACACACAGTTTGCAAAGGAGATTATAGAATGCTAGTAACTCTAAGAATTATGTGTCTGCTAATGTACGGGAGCACACAGTTTGCAAAGAAGATTAGAGGAAGCTAGTAACATTAGAATTATGTGTTCGCTAGAGTGCGTCAGCACACAGTTTGCAAAGAAGATTAGAGCCGCTAGTAACTCTAAGTATTATGTGTCTGTTAGTGTACGGGAACACACAGTTTGCAAAGGAGATTAGAGAATGCTAGGAACTCGAAGAATTATGTGTCTGCTAGAGTACGGGAGCTCACAGTTTACAAAGAAGATTAGAGAATGCTAGTAACATTAGAATTATGAGTTTGCTAGAGTACGGGAGCACACAGTTTGCAAAGGAGATTAGAGCACCCAGTAACTCTAAGAATGATGTGTCCGCTAGAGTACGGGAGCACACAATTTGCAGAGGAGATTAGAGCAACTAGTAACTATAAGTATTATGTGTCTGCTAGAGTCTCGGGAGCACACAATTTGCAAAGGAGATTACAGCATTCTAGTAACTCTAAGAAATATGTGTCTGCTAGAGTACGGGAGCACACAGTTTACAAAGGAGATTAGAGCAGCTAGTTACTCTGAGAATTATGTGTCTGCTAGTGTATGGGAGAGACAGATTGCAGAGGAGATTAGAGCATGATAGTAACTCTTAGAATTATGTGACTACTAGTGTACGGGAGCACACAGTTTGCAAAGAAGATTAGAAAAAGCTAGTAACATTAGAATTATGTGTTCGCTAGAGTACATCAGCACACAGTTTTCAAAGAAGATTAGAGCAGCTAGTAACTCTAAGTATTATGTGTCTGCTAGTGTATGGGAGCTCACAGTTTGCAAAGGAGATTAGAGCATGCTAGTAACTCTAAGAATTATGTGTATGCTAGAGTTCGGGAACACACCGTTTGCAAAGAAGAGTAGAGCATGCTAGTAACTCTAAGAATTACGTGCCTTCTAGAGTACGGGAGCACACAGTGTGCAAAGGAGATTAGAGCAGCTAGTAACTCTAAGAATTATGTGTCTGCTAGTGTACGGGAGCTCGCAGTTTGCAAAGGAGATTAGAGCTGGTAGTAACAGCCAAACGCTTCCGTTTGACATCAACATAATTGTGCGATAACAACTCTTAATCCTTAAATGCTATTAGGAGATAAGGAGATGTCTTGAAAATATGAAGTTACTTACCTCATTCAGATCTGAAGATGAGGTTTCTGTTTTTATGCATGGAATGATATCCGGAATAGAAGATTTCTCAATCTTAATATCCGAGTGATGGTCAGTATCGTCCTGCAAAGAAATGAGTTGTTTCATATGTTCCTTTGCGTAGTAGCAATTATATCTTACAGATGGCTTGTAAACTTGCACTGACGGAATTAAGGATTAAAATAACATACTGAAGGTAATTCAACCCCGCATTCATAGTTTTCTTTCGTCCACAGCCACATGGCAAGAAACCTAACAGTTCTTGTGCAGCGTTTGTCAAAGAGCATTTCAGTTAGAATACACTCGCAGATACTGACAGTCACAGCTAGCAGTGCCTTCAAGGGTGGACCATCAATATATTCACAAGCCATGACTACCTGCGTAAGGAGGCATCAAGGTGGGAGGCGAACCAACCTCATATTGACAGGGCAAGCAGTGAAGTTCGCTCAAGCCTCATGTGAGAAATCCTACGCGCTAGAACACCCTTGTCTCACGGGTCAGTCTAGGATTTGACAGGGGGTTTCAGGGAGTAGTATACATCGCGATACATTTCCGTGTAAAATTCCCTTAGATTGCGATACATTTCCGTATAAAATTCCTTTAAAAACAAAATTGTGGTGATGATGACGTCATGAAAGGCACTAGATGATTTTCTAGTAAGCTTATGGGAAACTTCTGGCGAATAGGAGGGTTTTGGAGCGAGAAACATAAAAATAAATCGGCTTTTACAATAACCCTCCGATACGCGATACACGTCGAAATTTTCGTAATTAACTAATATTTACAAAATATGTTCCCCATCTGTATTTGACCTACATCGATATTTTGGCATTTTAGCTTATATTTACAAAATATGTATCCCCATCTTTATTCACCTATATATGATATCTGGTAAAGATCCTGATACACATGTCATAACCAAGTGTTACTGTAAATTGCAAAAAATTGCATGTGTATCGGGATCTTTACCAGACATCCTTCAAAGAAGTCAAGTAAAGATGGGCAAACATTCTTTATAAATATAAGCTAAAATACCAAAATGTTGATGTGTATCGACATTTTTACCAGACATTATACATATGCCAAGGAAAAATAGGGATACATCATATACTTAAAAGTGATAGTCTGTATGTATGTGGATTTGTTCTCTAGACAAATCTACACTGTTTAACCAATCTCAACCAAATTTTGCATAAACATGGGTCAGGACACGAAAGAATCCGCTGGCTACATGAATTGTCGATAGTCTTTCTCATTCTTCTGATTTCGGCCTTTTGGTGCTCGAGCAAATGCCAATAAAGTCAGAAAATAACCTGATGAAGGAATGGCAAGGCCGGTCGTTTCCATGGCAAAATTAGCTCATGACGTGACCACCAAGTTTCCATCTATCTCTGTAAGAGGCCATGCCACTCCATTTTCTCAACGGCGAATGTAGCTCCAGACGTGACCACCAGGTTTCCATCTATCACAACCAAAATTTGCATAAACATAGGTCAGGACACAGAAGAAACTGCTGGCTACATGCATTATCGATAGTCTTTCTCATTCTTCATATTTCGGCCTTTTGGCACTCGAGCAAAGGCTAATAAAGTCAGATAATAATGTATTAAGGGAATGACAAGGCCGTTCGTTTCCATGGCAAGAGTAGCTCAGGACGTGACCACCAAGTTTTCATCTATCTCTGTAAGAGGCCATGGCACACCATTTTCTCCACGGCAACAGTAGCTACAAACGTGAGCACCAGGTTTCCATCTATCACGATAAGAAGCCATGGCACACCATTTTCTATCAGTAGTGGAGTAAGGAGATTTCTGCTTCACTCTAGAACCCTCCTTGCCCCACGACTAAGCCTCAGCCAAGTTAAAATAATTAATGTCTCTCGAACGCATGGTCCGATTTTGACAAACGAGGTGTCGTTGGACTCGAGCTGACGTCCTCTTTCTTATGGATCACTCGTTATATTTTTGAAAAAAATTTGAAAATTTTTGTTTTCGAAACTAGGTGATAGTTTGAAAACCAAACATGATAGAATGTTGTGCCATGGCTCAAACAAACGGTCTCTATGTCCTTTATTTTTTATAATAAAACTTTTAAATTTTTTATGTTTTTTGAAAAAAGTTCAATTTTGAATTTTATGTTTTGGAAACTAAAGAGTTTACAAAAAAATTTGTTTGACATAAATGAATGGCCCTGACACCCTCTACCTCCAAAATAAGTTTCAAGTCCCTAGGACTAAAACTGTACAGTAGTGTGAATTGGACAGTTCTGCCCCACCCCCTACTTTCTTATAAACTTTGCCGATATCCCCCGAACGCGTGGTCGGATATTAACGAACGAGGTATTGTTGGCGGTGGGATGACGTTCTCTTCGCTAGGCATGTGTGTTGGTATTTTAAAAAATTAGAAATTTTTTATTTTTCGATTGGCGCTATTTTGGAAACGCTGAATTTTGGGAAAAAGTTTGTTTGACGTTAATGAAAGGTGGGTATGCCCTCTAGGGGAACAGCAAGTTTCAAGGGTGTAGGAGGGGAAAAAATGATAGCCTTCTTTCTCGCGAAAATTGGTGATCATTGGCGAACGGATGGTCGGATTTTAACAAATGAGGTGTCGTTGGACTCGTGCTGACGTCCTCTTTCCTATACACCACTCGTTATTTTTTAATTTTTTTTGATAATTTTTGTTTTCAAAAGTAGGCGATAGCTTGAAAACCAAACATGATAGAATGTTGTGCCATAGTTGAAATGAATGGTCTCTATAACCTTTATTTTTATAATAAAACTTTTTTATATTTTGAGATTTTTTGAAAACACTTAAATATTGAATTTTTACTATTTTGGAAACTAATACGTTGACAAATAAGTCTGTTTGACATAAATGAAAGGTCCCTACCCCCTCTACCACGAAAATAAATGTCAAGTCTCTAGGACAAAAAAACTAGGCTTTTTTTATATAAAAGCGTGTTTGTAGACAGAGAGCCGGTAGCGCTTGACGTATCTTCCAACGAGGCTATGATTGGCCATGGTGGATACCGGAAATGGCTATTTTGACGGGGCGATGTATGGCAAAACGAGGGGTCGCTTTTCGATATATTTTTTCCTATGACAAATGAATGAAGGCGAATATTTTGGAAAATCTCTTATGATGATCTTTAAAATAGGTTAGTAAACACTTGACCAGTAACCAAATAAAATTCATAATGCTATGAGACGAATGAGACTAGCAGCCAGAATGAAAAAAAAACAGAATATCTGCTCGAGAGGCCTGCCAGAAGCTTGGCTGGCTGGGTGACAGGATGTGACATGTTATCGCGTTTCAGGAATGTGGCCAGAGCTGACAACAGGCCAATGGAAAATTACAGTGACGTAGAGGTCACTTGGAGGTCGAACAATATCGCAACGACGTCAGAGAAATAATGCAGTAAGCGAGTATAACTCCTCCCCCTACCATTGCCATAGCCAATTGCAGGGCAAGAACAATGTAAACAGCTATGATAAGAGGGACACAGGGCGAGGGGCTGGGCGAGGAGAGGAGGGCAGAGGGTATTAGAGTGTTGATCATGATATGACACGCAGTCAGTCATTACTGTTTTAAACACTGCAGTATAAACATAGGCTGTATCGTATGTGTATAAAAGTAATTACATTCGTGTGCTCAACCCCAGTTGGTTACTAAATTGGATACATTATATATTTGAGGTAAGTGTTGGAATAACACTGTTTAGTTTATTTTATGCTAATCAATGATTAAATGATTATTGGTTTACCATTTGATTGATGAATTGTTTTTTATTTTGTTTGTTTTAGATAACCTATATACCTGTTGTTGTGGACAAAGAGAGAGAGACAGAGAGAGGCAAACCATTTCACAGAAGCCTACAAGACAAGGCAGAAAAAGCAATTTTTTTTACAAAACCCAGGTAAGATTTTTTGAAATTATATATATATCCTGTTTTTTATTTTTTTATTTTTTATGATAAATGCTATTTGGAATGAATATACACATGGTAGTTTATTTTATTTCTTTTTAGTGTGTTGGAAAACGCTTGACAACTACAACCACTGTTGTGTGTTGGCGACCAGTGTTTACCGAGCAGTCTACGGCTGAAAGCTGTGGTGAGATTGTTTCTTTTATAAAAATCATGTCTTCTGCCACTGCTACCGATAGCTTAACTTGGGAACCCCTTGACTCTTGTTTTAAAAAGCATGTGTGCTCTGGCCACGTAGTGAATGTTAGTGAGAGATTAATCCTAAAATACTTTGTGGAATCTTGTTTTGAAATTTTTAAAGAACAAATGTGTACAGCGCAAAGGTTGCATATGGCTTTAAAGGTCAATACACAACTCGTGTGCGAATTCAAATATAAAAACAAGGACGGTGAGCATAAAAAACATTTTATATTTGCAGTAAAATGCAAGAGCTTTTAATAGCCAATAATCTGAACGAGTGGTATCAAAGCCATGTGGTCAATGCCTTGTTAACAAAATTTGATAAACTGCAACAAGGACCCAGTGGTTTAGCGTTAGACAAAATCCATTATCTGCAAATGAACATTTGTCATTTCAACCCGTTGAATGCTGGATCTAGCTATATTAAAACACCACCAGCAATAGCTTCGATAAAGGCTGTGGTCAATATAAAGAACCATGACAATGATTGCTTTCTGTGGGCTGTGGCTGCCTATTTGCAGCCAGCACAAGACCGTAATGGTTCTCGACCAGGAAAGTACAAGGCCAAGTTTGATGAATTGAAACAAACTTTAAATTTAACTAGAGTGTCGTTCCCAATGGACTTAACCGAGATCCATAGGTTCAAACAAGATAACCAGGACTTTCCGTTCATGGTGTATAGCCTTGTTGGTGATGAGATTGTGGGTCCTCTTTATGCCACAAAAGAACCGAAACGACATCACATTCATCCTTTATATTTATCTGTGGGAGAGGTGAATCACTATTGCCTCATTAAAAGCCTGAGTAGATTGCTAAGCAGCCAACTTCCAAACAACATAATAAAAAGCATTTCTGTGACCCTTGCTTGCAATATTTTGGAAACCCTACGCTCTTGGAACGCTATAGGGTAGATTGTGTTTCTCAGGAAGCGGTGAGATTGATATTGCCACAAGGGGACAAGGCTGTGTTCAAGTTTAAGGACATTCATAAGCGTGACACTGTTCCCTATGTGGTATATGCAGATTTTGAAGCTCTTACCACACCCATGGCGGGATGTGAACCAGATCCCACCATGAGCTCAACCACTCCCATTCAAAAACATGAACTATTTGCCATAGGATTTAATTTAGTGCGTGCCTATGACCCCACACAATCCGTTTACAAATACCGTGAGGGGCCAGATTGTGTCAGATGGTTTTTGGATGAACTTGTAAAGTTGGCCGACCATGTACAGGGATTACTAGACCACCCAGTACCCATGAGCCTATCTCCAGAACAGCAGCAGCGGTATGAGCATGCCACGACATGCCATATTTGCGAAAAGCCACTGATCAGTGCTGAAGACACAGTTCGTGATCACTCGCACTTTACGGGAGAGTTTCGTGGAGCTGCACTTAGTAAATGCAATTTGAACTTTTCACCTCCTCGTTTCATCATTGTCTTTTCCACAATCTGGCAAATTATGACATTCAGTTTTTGATTCGTGAATTGGGTCATGTCAACAAGGGCTCGTTTACCATTATCCCCCAAAACCATGAGCGTTTTACAGCCCTGACATGGTGGTTGAGCTACTTTAGCATTCGATTTTTGGATTCCTTCAAGTTTATGGCATCTTCGGCAGACAGTCTTGTGAATGGCTTGAATGAAGAGGAATTAAAAAATACCAGAATGCATTTTAATGATCCCAAGCAATTTCAATTGTGCATTCGGAAAGGTATATTCCCGTATGATTTCTGCAACAGCTGGGACGTGTTAAAGCGAACAAAACTCCCACCGCAAAACAAATTTTACTCAAAACTAACACGCAGTACCGTTTCCGATGAATACTATGCACACGCATGTCAAGTTTGGCGAGTGTTTGACATTAAGACGCTAAGTGAATATGCTATGCATTACCTAAAACTGGATGTATTGCTGCTCACCGATATGTTTGAAAAATTTCGTGAGTTGTGTCAGCACATTTATGGTCTTGACCCGGCTCACTATTATACAAGTCCAGGGCTCTCGTTTGATGCCTCTTTGAAATACACTCAATTGGAATTGGATTTACTTACTGATGTAGATATGGTTTTATTCTTTGAAAAGGGCATTCGCGGTGGCTTTGTGTCGCTTAACCAGCGCCATGCCGAAGCGAACAATGTCTACATGCCTGATTATTCACCAGACAAACCAGAATCTTCCTTAATGTACTATGACGTGAATAATTTGTATGGTTACGCCATGAGTCAGGCTTTACCCTATGGGAAATTTGCTTGGCTGACAGAGAAACAAGTGTCAGAATTTGATGTGATCAAGGATAGCCAAGAAATAGGCCGTGGATATGTGCTAGAAGTGGATATTGAATATCCCTCATCCTTGTATGATGAACATGCCGATTTCCCATTCTGCCTTGAGCAAATGGTTCCCTCTGACAGTAAAGTGAAAATTGAAGAACTCATGGGCACACTTTACAACAAAAATCGGTATGTGCTACATATCCAAATGTTGGTGCAATGCCTCGCCCAAGGCTTAGTGTTGAAGAAAATCCACAGGGGTATTTCTTTTGCTCAAAAAACATGGCTCAAGCCATACATGCAACTCAACACAGAGCACCGACAAATGGCAACACAGCAGTTTGATTTTTTTTTTTAAATTAATGAACAACTGCATCTATGGCAAGTCCATGGATAATGTCCGCAAATACCGCGACATTAAACTGGTGAATGTCTGGGAGGGGCGGTGGGGTGCCCGGTGGTACATTGCCAAGCCAAATTTCAAATCGATCAACATTATCGATGAGGATTTGGCCACTATTGAATTGAGTAGGACCAGCATGACTATGGATAAGCCCATTTACTTGGGCCGTCATTTTAGACTTTTCTAAATCGGTCATGTATCGATTCCACTATGAGTTTGCCAAACGCCATTTTGAGGACGTATCTCTTTTGTATATGGATACGGACTCATTCATTTACCACATTCGCCACTACAACCCCTATGACGTGATGAGGCAGCATAGTGACTGGTTCGACACCTATCACTATACGAGTGTTGACAATATGTTTCAGCTGCCCATAAAATTAAGAAGGAAACGGGTGTTTTAAAAGATGAATGTGGTGATTCCATTATGTCGGAATTCGTAGGTTTGGCTTCGAAAATGTATGCTTATCGCACACTAGACTGTAAGGAAGCCAAAAGAGCAAAAGGTGTAGGTAGGGCAGTGGTAAAATCGCTACGTGTAGACGATTACTTGGCGGTTTTACGCACTCGCAAAGCTATGTCCCATACACAGTGCAGGATACAATCCAGCAACCATCATTTGTATCTGGTGGAACAGAGAAAACGCACCCTCGCCTCCATGGATAACAAACGAGTGTGGGCTGATGACTTGCTCGCGAGCCTGCCATGGGGCTATGACCGCAAGGAGGAGGAGGTGTGATTTCTCTGTTTGTTCGTGTAGGGCCATGGCTTTTTGTAACTCGTTGATTTAGTATTTTGTATTTTGTAAATATTGGTTTTTATCATTGTAAATAGTAGATTTTGTAAATTATGGCAACCCACTTGGACCTTTTGCTCTTTTAAAAGTTCTATGCAACCTTATTTTAATTTTAATTTTAAACTTACCGAGTTGGGAATTGGAAAATGGTATATAGTATGATTCTTTTAAAGCTGTACAAAGTTGTAGTGTTTGAAAATATGAAATGAGTAATAGTATTTTTTTAGTAACTTCAATGACTAGTAATTATATTTCTTTTTGTAATGATAAAATTTTAACTTAAAAAAAGTTCTTTTGGAATCAGTGTGCATGTCGAGAATGTGCTTTTGGGAATAAATAAAGTGGTTGTGCTTGTTCCCAAAAAGACAGGTATGTTTGTGTGAGTAGAGAGAAAGCTGGTGTGTATGTATGACCAGAGCATAAACGGTGAGGTAGGGTGGGTGGGGAGGGGGAAATTTTCACTTATATACTCATTTTGTTTTGTCGATAGTATTTTTAGTGAATAGACATTATTTTTGTAAAAACAGTCTTACCTGCAGTAGTCGTAGACCTCGATGTTTCTCAAAACACACATAAACACATTGCAGCATCATTATGGTCAAGCACTCGCATCAACATCATTGACAAATCTCATCTTTCGACATACACCAAATGGAAAAATGTGAAAACAGCAAAATGGAAAATGCATGTTTCGATAACACCAAAATAAAAAAACGTAAAACAGTCATTTTAAAAACTGTGTGAAATATAAAAATTCAAAAACATAAAACGGACATTTTTAAAAAGTGTCATCAACAAAATGGAAAATCCATATCATCAAAAACGCAAAACTTGAAACACACATTTTTAAAAACTGTAAATTGCAAATTGGCAAATGACAATGTGTGAAAATGTGAAAATGAAAAATCAGCCCATCAACATCATGATTTTTTTACATTAAAATGAAATATTGTGTTCTGGTAAACTTTTGCTTTTTATTTCATAACCATAGGGAATTGACACAAGAAAAAATAGAATACAAACACATCCCAATTCCTCACTCCTCAATTCCTTAATGTTCATGTCCACGCATCATCAACTTTCCTTTTATAGCACTCATCACAATCAGGGCTGCCATACTTTCACCCACTGAGGCATCACAGGATGTGAAACGTTGTTTAGCTTTTTTCAAAAACAATTTATCTGCCACATGTCTTAGACCAGGATGACTATGGCGATAAGATAGGTCATGTTCTTTGCATGCTTGATCTCAAAGATTAATGGGTGCATCACCACGCTGCAAACGTTTTACAAGATGAGTTCCAGGACCACAAAAACGATAACCTGGAAGATGAATTTCGAAAGGTAAGTATTGAATACATTGTCAATGACGCCATTGCCAGTACAGGTCTGGCATATCCTTTTCCATCGATGGTGAAAAGGTTTGGTCTTCCTCCTCCTCTGTGGACGATGTTTGTGTTTGTTGTTGTTGTTGTTGATTTTTCTCGCCATGACACCCGTGGAATGATTCAACAAAGTCTTTACACGGACTTTTATGACCGTGATACAGTTTCACTAGCTGACAAGTCGCGCACTGACGCATAGAGGGTATTTTGGCCATGGCCACTTGCTTATGGTGATCGTAATCCGTACAGGGTTGCAATTCACTCAACACAGGGACTTGAGTCCATGATTTTGGTACATCTTGCCAGATTTCTTTCACCGCGTTGGCGGCAACATAATAAATGAACGACTTGGGCAACGCTTAGAATTCCTCTTTGGTAAAACTGTCTAGTTTCTTTTTGCACACAAAGAACTTTCCGATGGCATTGTCTGTAGCATTGCCTTTCTCCATGGTATCACGTGTTGTAGATGTTTACACGTCGCTTGTAGAAATCTCACTGGCGTCATTCACAGGTAAATCTTGAGTTATAATTTTGTTCAACAACTCCCAGCAGGCATGGGTGGTTAACCAATGAAAGAGATTCCACGCATGCGCTAGGGCTGTATGGATAATGTTGCCACAGGAACAAGTATCCATCCGCGTTTGCAGGGAGGGGCAGCCCAGGTCCATTAAATCGATACATTGACAGTAGGACGCCAAAAGTGGTTGCAAACATTCACGTTTTTTATTACCTTTCACAAATACCACATTGGCCGAGGACAAGTGTGCTTTCATGACCACGTCCAAATATTTATAGGAAATGGTTCCTTGATTCCAGTCTAGTTGCTTATGATTTTCAATCCACTGGGTTTGTTTGCGGTCTTTTTCACACAACAAATCAAAAGCATGGGGCGGTTTAAATAGCAAATGCGTAGCTTGCGATATCCAAAACACGGTACAATCGATAATGGCCACTTGTTTAAGTATACATTTGTTGTCACCAATTTTAAACCCTTAGCAATCCACAATGAGTGTGCGCAACATGTTGCCGTTTGCCTAGACCAAGTTCAACTAACGACTGACTAACCATTGGCCACTAAGTTGTGGTCATGACATGGACTTACCTGCCATGCTAGTTTGAAAAAAAATTGAGATTAGGGAAGGACAGTTGGACATGAAAAAAATAAGAATTTAAGAATTACATCATATTATTATCATAACACGTCTTACAGGCTTTTGTCATTTTGGGATAAGGACGATACCAACTGATACAACAATATAGTATCTTGTGTTTGTAACGTCCATAACACCGATGATGTCCCAATGTCTCTAAACTAGGCGTTTTTGACGGTGAGCTGCTCGCCGAAGCACCATGGACACCATACAGTCCACACGTATCGTAACTTTTTTTTTCATCACTCAGAGGCACGAGTAAGGGAGAGCTTGAATGACAGGGTATAATTCCCACCTCCATTCTGCACAGGTAGGGGCAGGCAGGTGACCAGCGCTGATGTTCCTGCATGGGTTCATCGCTCTCTTGCCATTGGTCTATGATGATGGGACAAAAGGCACATTTCACTTCATCCCTTGTTTTTAAATAGTAGAATCCAGCGGCCGCCAAGGCTTGAGAGTTTATGAAAGGCACTGTCCATGTTGCAAAAGTATTGAAACGTTGTTCCTCTGAGTTTAAATTCATGGATGTGACTTCTCTTGATGCTTTAAAGCAACACATGACTGAGCGGCTTGACGTGGGTTGACCTGTTATTTATACACTCGTCACTTGGTTGGACAGTGGATAATAGTTGACTTCTTTGTGATGAATAATCAAACAGAAGGCTGTCGTATTGGCTGGTACATTGTCATGCGTCTCAAAATCTAGTCGAATGTCAATATTGGAAGGCTTGACAGACTCTTCCAGGTAATAACAGTCAACGACACAATCAGTGGCGCCCTTGCCTTAAACGCTTGGGGTAGCAGCATGGGGCCGTTCTCTTTTTTATAACACGACCGTCGAAATTTAGAAAACAAGTCGAACAGGGGGCCAAACCTACTTTTTTGAAAAATCGAAATCCAGTCCTTCATAGGGAAACACAGCTCCGTTGAGGAAAAGACGTGCATTTCTCAATTGCAGGTGATCAAATTGCGTGGCATCTTTGGTTTGTTGATACTTGCGATTCGTTTGAAAACCCACGATAATGTAGAGAGGTCTCTCTGTATAGCGATCTGTTTTTACAGACCAACTGTGTGTGTTGGTGGTGGGCAATAGCGGGTACTCATGGAGTGCCCAGCTTCTAAATTCCATGGGTAGAGGCATATCTCTCTTTACCATCATGAGTATGTCCAGTTTTTTGCTATCGTCAAGGGTCACATGGGACACTTTCCATAGCAAGCGTTGTAGTTGAATTTTTGAATCTATGGGGACATTGTCAGCTCCCTTGAGCGCATTATTATCACTCCTGTCTCTCACCAGATAAACCACTTGCCTTGCGTTGACCACAATGCGCTGGTGGTCTTCGGCAAAGCCTAAAATCAGTATAAGAGGTAAATATCCAGTAAAGGTCCCATCGGTGTGTACCATCCAGCCATTGGTCGAGTCAGGGCACCAACCTGCCATGCAAAGTGGTTTACCTTCTTCCTCACTATAAGAGGGGTATAGTTTCATGACACTGGAAAAGCCTACATTTTGAGTGCTGTCCACCACGATATCGTTAATGACATAAAATACTTAAGAAAACAGAAAGGCCAAACCATGGTTGGCCAACTTGGATGTGGTGGGTGTAGAGCCATCGGCTTTGGTGAGCCGACCTTCGATCTGAATGACACTTTCATGCGGTAGGGTGTAAATATCTTGGTTGTTGATAACAAATTGAATTTCATCATTGTTATTGAGTCCAGGTGTTTGCTCCTGGTTGCTCCTCGATGCGGTTCGCTATCTCTAGGATGGAATTCATTAGGGAGGTTGACATGGTAACCCAAATGCTGTAAAATCTGCTTGTCTTGAGATGTTAACGTGTATTCACGTGGAAAACAACTAACACCATTCCTAGACGGTGTTGTTGCTTTATACACAAACTTCATAGTGGCTTTAGCACCAACTTGTAAGTCACTGGTATCGTAGAATCTAGATCAATGAGTTGTTGCTCTCTATTTATCAGTCGTAATGTTATGTTACTAATACTATCGACAGCCAGAGAATGACAAAGCACCACTGGAGGGTTTTCACGAATAATATAGCCATTGGGCGATGTCACAATAAAGTCATAATGCGAATGCGATGGTTCTTGATTGGTGTACACTTGGCTAATAATATTACACGTCACCGACACATGATGGTCCTCAATGAATTTCACTTCATGGTCTGATTCATGTTTTTGTTGGGCTCCAACACGCGTGGTTTAAATCCTAGTAATGGGCCAATGGAATCGGGGCGTGTTTTAAAGTCAATTTTGAATGTGGAGAAAATACTGCAGCGATGAGTGTTGGTATTTCCTACAAGTTCAAACTTGCGCGATCCATCGACAAATGACTTTAAACCATATTCATTTGATCAACACCACATAAATGTGATCATAAAATATCATCGATCGTGTATCCACCAGAGTTCAGGGTGAGCACAGAATCATCATAGTAAAATTTGTTGTTCACATTTTCACGTACCGGTATGTTGTATATTCGATTGTACGTTTCAAGAGAAACAAGTCCCAAACCATAGGGTTTTCACTCAATTCGATAGGCGGGTAAAAGTCTAGGCTGACTTCAGGTCCACGTCTATGCAGTGTAAACGTTTTACTTTCTGCCGACATACTGTTGGCGTTTTTGCTTATGCTGCGTCTTATATAAAAAAAATAAACACAAACGTCCACACTGCTGGCTGTTAAACATTTGCACACGCTTCACATTATAATATATCTTGCTCCTGCTTCCAAAATAGGTCACTAGTTCCATGGGCGGGGTTAAATTCCCAAAACTGTCAAAGTACCATACGGTGAATCCCTCTTTGACATAAGCTACATAATGCGTTCCTGGTCCTCGGTGATCATCCAAATTGACAACAGCGCATTCCTGTTTCCAGGGTCGTGGGGGTAATTGGTTTTGCATAAACACACCTCGAAAATGAGAAAGCCTTAGTTGTTTAGCATAGCTTTTTACTTGTTGATGCGTCAGGGCATGTCTTGCTATGGCTGAGGTTAAACTTTTTTAAATATTTTGAAATTGTGAAATCCCAAATCCTTGTTGATAAAAGGCTGGCTTTAAATTGGCATTTTTAGCCCCCATAGCAATCGCTTCCATCGTTTCATAATGTCGCTGACTTTCTTTTAATTGTTGCTTGCCCTGCTGCGCTGCCATAATGGTTTTCGCCACTGCACTGGCACCACACAAAAGTGAACCCAGAGCAGCCAAACCGGCAAATAATGCAGGTAAAAATTGCGCTCGTTTGGGGACAGGAATCACTCGCCCTTGGTTTGAACCCTGTCGCTGACGTTTTGGAATAACACGGCTCTGTGCTGCTCGAATGACTTTTCTTATGGTCAACACATTATTTTTAATTTTTCGCGTGGGCTTGTCCACGAATGTCTTAAGCCAAGGCTTTGCCAAGGACAGGGTCTTATGTTTAGTCGTTTTAGTCTTTCTCGCCACATATCTTTGTTTCACCATGATGATAATGACCAACAACCTTTCACAAGAATGTTTACATCACAACTAACGTCAGATTGTTATTTCATGGCTGTATATTCCAATTCCACATATAGTGGGAAATCGTTTATGGTTTTTCCCGCTTGCTTTTCATCCCATGTCAACATGAGATGAAAGGATAATTCGTCACCTGCATTGACCATTTCATGGTTATGGGGCAACATCCTATGACCATGTATCTTTATTTGTAAATGGTTCTCATCAGGTATGGTTCCATTATAGTGTAATCGATAGTGGCTTAAACCCGAAGAAAGCACATATGTTAAGTGCTGATCATGCACTAGCAGTAAATGGTTTTAGTCATTCACAGGTTTTTCATTTGTCAGATACACTAAAAACACAGATGGGATAAATTTGGAAAGCCTTTTCATTTCATGGGTCATGTAACGCTTGGTACAGACATCGTCTTCGTCTGGCGGGTCTTCCACGTGAATAATCCGATGGTGATTAGCGCTATAGCCATTCACCGTAAGCTGAGGCACTTTGTCATAAAACTCATATACTTTGTTATCCACATACGTTTTTGTAGTAACGTCTGTAGACACTTGAGGATGTTTTACATGGGTTAACCACTTTCCCTTAAAGTCATAATCTCCCTGTTTTGTGCGTGGAACTACTGACCTATCCCCATAGTGTTTATTAGCAGGATCTGTTTCTTGTTTAGGATCATGTATGGGGACAGACCTAGCTTTGGCCATCAACGCACGTCCAAAGACATCCATCGCCAACCTGTAGTATGAGTCTACTGTTTCTATGACAAGGCTCGGTGTCCTGTATATAGACAGCCTGCTAGCCTCTCTAAGCCTTAGTTGATATGAAGATTATTAAGCAGCAAGGCCCATTCCCCGTGGGGGCATGGTTTCCCATCTCAGTCCCACATCACATGAACAACGCCATGGTTCACTGTTTCCATCTTCCATTCGCTGCATCATTGTGGGACCTTCCGGCTAATCTTTTACTGACTCTCATTACAGCGCTCAATGGTCTGCGTTTTCAAAATATTTATATTTTTGCAAAATCTCTCTACCAACCCCTCTAAGTGTTTCTGGATCAAGTCATGTCTGGATTACAAAAAGAGAATATGGGTTATTTCACATTTTCCATGCAAGAAAATGTTATTTCACCGGATGAGGTAAAGCCTGATTCACTCATGATTTTCGATGATGTATCCAGTGAACGTGAAGGCATCATTCAAAGCAATTTCAGCATGGGTCGACACAAACATATCGATTGCTTATATCTTGGACAAACGTATTCTAAAATGTCCAAACAGTTGATTCGTGACAATGCCAATGTCATTGTTTTATTTCGCGAGGACGAGAGGAACAGTCGTCACATTTATAATGAACATGTGAATCCGGATATGACCTTTCAAATGTTTACAGAATTGTGTGCCAAGTGCTGGAACACTCAACGTCGTGCCTGTTTAGTGATTGACAAACAAAGTGAACTCAACCAAGGACGGTATCGCTTAGGGTTTGATCATTTTATTGCTATTTAAGGCCCTGTCTCATTCGCTGTCAAGTCATTTGTCAAGACACCATAGCGTTAGCAGAGAGTCGATTGAAAAAGCATATTATTAGAGCAAAAAATACTATTCGCCAAATGTTTCGTCAATTGAAACGATCAGGTGCAAATCATGCTTTGTTTATTCAACAACATTTAGCACCTCCGCTAAAAGCCATGTTGAAATCCACTTTCAAGCCATCTGAAACGCTACCCACCGTTTCACAAGCCACGCAGACGCTGCACGAGGACCCTGAGTAAGAGGAACAGGAACAGGAAGATTTGACTGTTGTTGTTTGAGTCTTCAGTCTTTTGACTGGTTTGATGCAGCAGTCCATGCCTCCCTCTCCTGCGCTAATCGTTTCATCTCTACATAGCTACCACACCCTACATCCGAGGCAATCTGTTTTACATATTCTAACCTTGGTCTACCCCTACAGTTCTTGTCCTCGACCCTTCTTTCAATAACTAAGCTTGCTATTCCTGGGTGTCTTAGTATGTGTCCTACTAACCTATCTCTTCTCTTCGTTAGCAGTCGCCAGAAACATCTCTCCTCTCCCACTCGTCTTAATACCTCTTCGTTTGTAACCCAATCTACCCATCTGATCTTCATCATTCTCCTGTAACACCACATTTCAAATGCTTCAATTCTCCTCTTTTCTGCTGCACCAATGGTCCAAGCTTCACTTCCATAGAGCGCCATGCTCCAGAGAAAGGCTTTCAAAAATGACTTCCTAATACCTAAATTTATATTCGATGTCAACAGATTCCTTTTTTGTAGAAATGCTTTCCTGGCCTGAGCCAACCCACTTTTTATATCCTCTTTGCTTCGTCCATCACTGATTACTCTGCTTCCTAAGTAACAGAAGTCTCCTACTTCCTGCAGCTTTTCACCTGCCAATTTGATGTCCATAGAGGTTTCTGATTTATTTCGGCTGCATTCCAGTATTTTGGTTTTTCATTTATTAATTTTCATCATGAATTCTTTCTGTAAGACGGAGTCCATACCATTCAAAAACGCATTCAAATCCTCAGGCTTGTCGGCCAAGATGACGATGTCATCAGCAAATCTCAGAGTTGAAATTATTTCTCCTTGAATCTTCACTCCCACTTTAAATTTTTCTCCAATTTCCTTCATTGCTTGCTCAATGTAAAGATTGAAAAGTATGGGTGATAAGTTGCAGCCTTGTCTTACACCTTTCTGAATACCAGCTTCTCTCTCATGTCCTTCAGCTCGAATGACTGCTGTCTGGTTTCTGTATAGATTGTATATCACCCTCCTATCCCTGTACTTTATTCCAATAGATTTCAAAATGTCAAACAATTTAGTCCAATCAACGTTATCAAAAGCCTCTTCTAAGTCTACCAATGCCATGAACGTTCTCTTATCTTTCCTTATTCTACCTTCCAAAATCAGCCTAAGACTTAGTACAGCTTCCCTTGTTCCTACATTTCTCCTGAAACCAAACTGGTCTTCACCCAACTCCGTTTCTATCTGGCTTTCAATCCTCTTGTAAATAATTCTAGACAGGATCTTTGAAGCATGAGTAGTCAAGCTGATTGTACGGTAATCTTCACATCTGTCGGCTCCCACTTTCTTTGGTATAGGGATGATAACATTCTTCTTGGAGTCAGGGGGTACCTCACCTGTCTCATAAATCCTACACACCAAGTGAAATAACCTGATCAGACCTTCATCTCCTATGCAGCGTAGCAATTCAATCGGTATATCATCTATGCCTGGTGGTTTGTTCCTGCTTAAGACCTCCAATGCTCTGTCAAGTTCTGATCTCAATATTAAATCTCCTTTTGCATCCTCATCAATTTCCTCCTCCCTTTCCATTACACGATTCTCAATGCCCTTTCCCTTATACAAGCACTCTATGCAAGCTTTCCATCTCTCAACCTTTTCATCCCTATATGTTAGAGGCTTTCCATTTGAGTCCTTAATATTACATCACTTAGTCTTCTTTTCCCCAAAAGAATTCTTAATCCTTCGATAAGCTGTGCCTACTTTTCCTAATTTCAGACAATTTTCTATACCCGCACATTTCTCTTTCAACCGTTCTTCTTTCGCTTCGTTGCACTTCTTGTTAACCTCATTTATCAGACGTCTGTATTCTGCTTTCCCCTTTTCATCTCTTAGATTCTTGTGTTTCCGCCTTTCATCCATCAATTCTAGTATATCCTGAGTGATCCACGGTTTTCTACCTATTCCTTCTTTCCTACCAATGTTTTCTTCTGCGGATTTGACTAGTGTTAACGAAGTTGAGGAAGAGGAGGAACAAGTGTTTACGCCTCAAAAAAAGGCCGCACCCCTTGCAGAGTTTTTGAGAAAAAAGAAATCCTTGGTCATGGTCGAAACACCTTGCCCTTCCAGATCGTCTCCGTTTTCACAACTCTTGGCCACCCCTCAACATAAATCTCAACTGAAAACCATTTTAATAAAATATTATGGATCAACACTAGAACCCTATCTCATTGATATATTTATTGGAAACACAGATACCACGTATGGTGTTCGCTATGAGGATGATAGTTTTAAAATTGGGGATTCATCCATTAAATTTGCTCGTTCTAAAGCTGTCATTAAAAACATCAACTATAAATTAACGCCAGGACTGATAAAGCTGCTCTTCTCTCGGACTCCCTCTTCCCATGATTATACGTCAGAGGACCTTGGCAAATATAAATCCATTTTATTGGACACCCATGCCCACAAAAGACAGTATGATCCCACTCAACAAGTGAATGCCAATATATCTCAAATATATAAAACCATCATTGCAAAAATGTTTCCCGCCAGTCAAAGTACTCGTCGTAAAGTGTCCGCTTCGGGAGTGACATTTAAACCAATAAAACCCCTTGTCGATGTTACCTACTGGCACAATCCCAATAAGCTCATCCAGCGGCTACAGTTGTTGTATGCTTCACGTCAAGCCGGCCATACCGGTCACGATTGGGAAATTCAAGAAATTGAGAAAGAACTTCGAAATGCCAAAATTATTGTTTAATCCCTCACCCATTAAAATGGGTATTGCTCACGAGTTGCATCGCCCAGCTAGGCGTCACTATCCACGACTCCAGGTGATTTCACGAGGTGTGGATGAACTTTGGCAGGCTGACTTGGTTGAAATGATACCCTATGCTGGCGTTAACGACGGTGTACGCTATATGTTGACCGTCACTGATGTTTATTCCAAAATGGCCTTTGTTGAACCTGTGCGTCGCAAGTCTGGTCCACTAGTTACCAAGGCCCTTCAACATATTATTCAACAATCCAAACGCCAACCTCAGTTACTACAAACCGACCAGGGGAAAGAATTTTTCAACGAGGATTTCTCCAGTTTTCTCAAATCTAAGGATATTCACCATTACACCACGTACAGCAATCTCAAAGCCAGCGTGGTCGAGCGGTTTAACCGAACATTGAAAACCCATATGTGGATAGCGTTTACCGCTCAGTGCAGTTATCGCAGGTTGGACATGTTACCTGAGCTAGTGTCACATTACAATGACACCAAACATAGAACCATTGGGACCAAGCCACGTCTCGTGACCAAAAATATTCAACGACTGTATAAACTGTTTAACCCCATAAAAACAGCAGATCCTAAACGTCACCGACTGAAAATTGGGGATTTTGTTCGTGTGAGAAAATTTTAGTCTGCCTTCAATAAGGGCTACACGCCTCAGTGGGGGACTGAACTATTTCGAATTCGTCAAGTCAACTTGGACAGTCCAGTCACCTATTTATTGCAAGACCTCAACCATCAACCCATAAAAGGTAGATTTTATCTCCACGAACTTCAAAAAACAGCATTTCCTAATCATTATCTTGTGGAAAAGTGTTGAAACAAAAATGAAATAAACTATATGTCAAATGGTTAGGATTTAACTCTAAGTTTAATTCTTGGATCAATAAATGACATGTCGTGTGAACCTGTGCACTTTTATTTTATTTTATTGAATCGTGTGTACGAGAACTCTGTGTACGGCGCTCCACGCTTCGTGCATGTCCATATATGATTCTCTTTCTCCCTCCACACCCGCCTCTCACTCCTACACTCCATGTTGACACACAACTCGTTCAGCTGTTGGCTGTCATGGGTTCTCCACTCCTCCACTCATCTCTCCCCCGGCTCTCTGGCCCCGCCCCCTCACCACTCTGCAGTGGTCACGTGACTTCCTGTTGTGTAGAGGTTTCCCTCCTTCCCCTCACCCACTCAGCGGGGCCCCGCCCACCGCTGTCTGCTAATCTGGCTGGCCGTTATCACTTTTTACAGAGTCGTCATTTGGTTGCAAACTGTTATCATCTTACAGCAATGTTGTCAGCTCTCACCCACATTCCATTCTCTTAGCTGGCTAGCCAGGCACCAAGCGGGTCTCTCGAGCAGATAATCTGTTTTTTTTCATTATGGCTGTCAGCTAGACATAGGAAAACAAGTTCTTTTGTTAACAACTACGAAAAGCCTTGCTTTTTATTCGTCTCATAGCATTATGAATTTTGTCTGGTTACTGGTCGGTGTATACCAACATGTTTTAACGATCGTCATGGGGGATTTTTGAAATATTCGCTTTCATTCATTTGTCATAGGAAAAAAAATATCGAAAAGCGACCACTCGTTTTGCCATACATCGCCCCGTCAAAATAGCCATTTCCAGTATCCACCATGGCCAATCATAGCCTCGTTGGAACATACGTCAAGCGCTACCGGCTCTCTGTCTACAAACACGATTTTATTAAAAAGAAATTAAAAGCCTAGTTTTTGTCCTAGAGACTTGACATTTATTTTCGTGGTAGAGGGGGTAGGGACCTTTCATTTATGTCAAACAGACTTATTTGTCAACGTGTTAGTTTCCAAAATAGTAAAAATTCAAAATGTAAGTGTTTTCAAAAAATCTCAAAATATAAAAAAGTTTTATTATAAAAAAATAAAGGTCATAGAGACCATTCGTTTCAACTATGGCACAACATTCTATCATGTTCGGTTTTCAAACTATCGCCTACTTTTGAAAACAAAAATTTTCAAGAAAAATTAAAAAAATAACGAGTGGCCTATAAGAATGAGGACGTCAGCTCGAGTCCAACGACACCTCATTTGTTAAAATCCGACCATCCGTTCGCCAATGATCACCAATTTTCGCGAGAAAGCAGGCTATCATTATTTTTTCCTCCTACACCCTTGAAACATACTGTCCCCGTAGAGGGCATGCCCACCTTTCATTAACGTCAAGCATACTTTTTCCCAAAATACACCGTTTCCAAAATAGCGCCAATCCAAAACAATTTTTTTTAAATACCAACACATATGCTTAGCCAAGAGAACGTCATCCCAATGCCAACAATACCTCGTTCGTTAAAATCCGACCACGCGTTCGGGAGATAACGGCAAAGTTTATATGAAAGTAGGGGGTGGGGCAGATCTGTCCAATTCACACTACTGCACAGTTTTTGTCCTAGCGACTTGAAATTTATTTTGGGGGTAGAGGGGGTAAGGGCAATTCATTTATGTCAATCATAATTTTTTGTAAACTCTTTAGTTTCCAAAATATAAAAATTTCAAAATTGAACTTTTTTCAAAAAAACATAAAAAATTCAAAAGTTTTATTATAAAAAATAAAGGAGATATAGACCGTTCGTTTGAGCCATGGCACAACATTCTATCATGTTTGGTTTTCAAACTCTCACCTACTTTCGAAAACAAAAATTTTCAAATTTTTTTCAAAAATATAACGAGTGGTCCATAGGAAGGAGGACGTCATCTCGAGTCCAACGACACCTCATTTGTCAAAATCGGACCATGCGTTCGAGAGATATTAATTATTTTAACATGGCTGAGGCTTAGTAGTGGGGCAAGGAGGGTTCTAGAGTGAAGCAGAATTCTCCTTACTCCACTACTTCTATCCAAACCACGATAAGAACATTATAAATCTGAACGCCATCAAAATTAGAATACATTTGTTTAAATGTTGTTAACAGGGTTAATTGTATGGAATTGAAATTAACAAAAAAAAAGAAATAAGTTGGCTAACCCTGCACGTGGCGTAACGTTACAAAAGCTGGTGATATCATCAAGAAACATAGTATTAAGATCAAATGAGCTTAAATTATTCTGTTGTTGTTGATTAATTTAGAAGCTTTGCAATATCATGCTCATATAGCCCATGAACTTGAGTGTGTATGGAATTTTTCTGATAACATGTGTTACTGTGATGGCTGTGGTAGTGTGTGTATTTTTAATTCAAATAAGGATTGGAAAGGGGGTTGCTATGGCCTTCAGTTAGGAACTATCCCGGTACTTGCTTCGAGTATAATAAATAACCCATGGCACTGCAGCCAATGACGGGCCAAGGCCTACCAAGCGACCGCTGCCCAGTAATTTGGCCTGCAGATATTGGGATGACGCGTGATCAGCGCATCGGTCCCCTCGGCCATTTATCTTGGTTTTTGTGACCCAGATTTGCTGCGAGTATAGGTGGGAAACCACGGAAAACAATTACCAAGTTTTGGCTCGAGAGTGTAGCCCACCATTCCGGCTCTCAGACCAAAATCAAAATGTCATGACAGAGCCGGGATTCAAACCAGGACCTCCAAGGCGAAAGCCGAGAATGCTAGACGATAACACACCTGGTCGTTAAATGATTTTTGCATTTTACGTATAACTTTATTTAATATTTAGTCTTTACGGCACCGAAACCTATGTGACATTTGGTTCTAATTTTATACTTTTGATGCCGCTGCTGTTACGGAATATTTTGATTCATTACCTTAAGACGAAAGGTATCACGCGCAATATATGGTATGTAATATCTAATAGAATTGAAGTTTTATACACTCAGTTAAAGTATGTTCTACTACTGATATGTTGAAGTTTATGTTTTATTAATCATAATGTCCTTATGCTGCATTTTTTTAAATTGTTGACAGTGTTTACCTACAAGCTGACTTTTGTATTACCAATCAGAAATACAGTAACTTTTTCTTGATATTGCAGATTGTTCTATGAATAGTATTTGCCTTTGTTATTCGGGTTAAATTGTAATGGGTAATTATCCTGCCCTACAACTATGCTAATTTGTAATGGAACCGGATGTTAAATTATGATGTGAGTTGATAACATGTTAATAACATAATTAAACTACGAATATATATTATTATGCGATAATTTTCGGCTGATAAGGACCAACCAGTAAGTAATGATACTTTCCTATAAGAATAGCGGACATTATATAGTTCGATTCTATTCGTTCACAATTTTTTCCTATGTTTATATATTTATATTACCCTTTAACCCCGCCAACCTGGGCCCGATGTTTGGGAAGCCAGGCTCTGCCTGTCACAAGCCAGGACAAAGTGGTGAGTGATAGAGGAGTAATACACCTTTAAAAAAAACTTGGTCCAGCTGGCCCGGCTGGTAGTACCTTGTAAGGGTCCCTTGCCAGGGATATGGTGAAGTACTCAACGGCATAGACAGTGGAGTAGATGGGCTACGGAACAGTGAAAATGGCGGAAGAGGCAGCCCAGTACTCGGCATAATGATTAGAAGGTATTTGGTATATGGTACTGCGCCAGAATTTATTGAAGGTCATTACTCAAGAACTGATCTGGAGATGAACCAAGACCCCAGAAAATAAATGAGCGGATAAAAAAAAATATTTATTAAAAATTTGAGAAATATGGAAAAAACTGTATGGAAATGAGTGAAATACTATAGATCTTATGCATTTATAAAAGGCAAGGAAGTAGGAATGATTTAAAGAAGGACATATATTCCATTATATGAATGTGGGAGGTCCATATTACGAGAAACATCACGTCACTTGAAGCGAGAGTTACGTCATGAGAGAGGGGAAGAGACGAAGGTCGAATTGCGGACTGAAGTGAGGAGAGGTGGTAGGAGTTACGTCACACTACGAGAGGAGAGGAATAGAGACTGGAACTTGAGGACTGCGGAGCACAGGACGGGAGAGTTCTTTCCAATTTGAGATTTGAACGAGACAAGACCTCGAGCAGAAACGAGTATTTTTATAATAGTGCTACGGTTCATAAAAGTTGGAAGCAAGGAAGAGTGCAATTCCAGAACTTTCAGTAACTTAGGAGCAAGCTACAATATATATAAAGCAGAACGGAACAGTACAACCATATATTGCAGTGCTTATGCAAAGTTGTTCCACATTTCGACAAGAAGCTATTCAGCATTTCTACGTGTAAAAGCATATTCGAACATTACATTGAAAATGCAAGTTAAAAGTCAGCAACGGGGAGGTCTTAATTACATTATCAGAAATATGAATATTACCATGTGCTAAGCTAAAAAGCATAGGGAAGTAAAGACTACAAGTATGTCAGTTGAATTCCAGATTCACTAACATGAGAGGCGCAACAGAATATCTACGCAAAGCGCAACATCACCGAGCAAAACTCATACTTTTCTACGAGAGTTTTAACACATCATGAGATACGTAAACGCTTGCATAAACGACAATATTACACCGTGATGTCTGTTCTGAAGAAAACCGATGTCTATTCTGAAGAAACCCAGATGTATATTCTGAAGAGATGGAGATTCGAAGCCGGCCTACTTGCAGTGTACGAGAACGGAGAGCTGGCGGAACTGTTCACGGCGAGGTCATTCACCACGAGTCCAGCTGGGTTCTGTCACAAACCGGTCTTCATAGCTGTGGGCGATGCTATGGAACACGACACATTTGGTTTGGGAGGAGAGATGCAGGTATTTTCAACAGTCCAGAAGCCAGCACAAGGTAGTGAAGAAATTGTCTTTTATCATGTAGAATTGTAGTTATGTTCTGTGATTATCCAATTGACCAACCGCATATTTTTCAACCGCATATTTTCAACAGTAATTTTTCAACTGCATTATTTAAAACGTATAATTTTGTCAAAGTAATTAAACTTGTGTAGATCTTGTTATAGTAATTTTTCGTATTTTTCTACGGAGTTATTTGCCTTGTTCTTGAAAATTTCAGTCACTTGGACGAAATTTTGACATGATGATGCTTTTAATACTAAGGTTATATTAAAGTAAAATCGTGTAATATTTTTCATATTTGCGTCAGATTTAATTTAATTAAATCTGTTTTATCGCAGCGATGGAATATAAATGAATGGTTTTAGAGGAAGATAAAACGAATTATTGAAAGGAATATACATGAATTGTTCAGAGGAACTTAGAACAAAATCTTTAGAGGAATATAAAAGAATTATTTAAAAGAATATAAATGAATTGTTTAGAGGAATATGAAGCAAATTATTTAAAAGAATGTAGAGTGAACTATTTAAAAGGAATAAAACGTTGAACGAAGTAAAGAAGGAGTAAGATTGTAATTGAAGTAAAATGAAGTTTATTGGAGCAAATTTAAGTACAGCATATTTAAGAAGTAACGTCACGAAGTGTAAAGAATATTTCGACAACTCATGATGTTGATTCGAGTGTCAGAAATTTATTATGAACGAAAGTATTACGAAAAGTTTATACACATATGTCTAATGAGATTTAGAGCGTTAAAAAGTATAGATGAATTTGTTAAACAAATATATTCATGGAAAGAAGTCAAACTTATATCTTTTGTTAAGAATATGAATATTTACTGATATTTCTTGAAAAGTTGTAATAAAATGTAAAGCTGAATTTAAACACGTGAAAAAGAAAGTTAACAAAGTTAAATCACAGGGTGATCAGAAAGTGAAAGTACAGAGATTTATTGCAGAAATGGAATTATGAGCACGAGGCGAAGTTATATCAGTATAGAGGTGAAATGTTAAAGTAAAGGAAGTATATGTATTGAAGTGGAAGTTTATAGTTGAATTACCGTGCAAATTAAGGAGATATAAACGTAAAAGAAGTTACGTAATTTTACGAAGGGAGTCTGAGGAGTCTCTAAGTTTTTCAAGTATTGATTGCAATAATTGTGAAGTTATGTGAGTGTATTAAAGGAAGATTCTGTACAGGGTGTTTAAGAGAGAAAGTAATTGTTGTATAATTATGAAGGAGGAGTGTAGAAACGAAGGTTAATGCCGTGCCCGTCCAGTATTCACGTTTATCAGAAGATTGTTAACTCAGCAAAGAATTTCAGAACCTATTTCAGTTTCATGATATATAGATAAAGGTAAAAAGGAACAGTGCTTAGCTTAAATGTTTGTCACTTATGTTCAATTGATTATGACGAGTATTTATTACTTTCAACACGATAGTTGCGGTGTATGTTTGGATTTGATGTTTAAGAAAATTGAGTAGATGAAAGACTTATTGGAGGAAGAAAATTTAATCTTGGACATTATGAAGTGTAAAATTTGAAATTCATAAAAGAATGTATATATGCACATAGTTCATGAATAATTTTGATTAGATATGGAACTACGGTTCATAGTTGAAGCGGACCTGTATAAAATAGGGCAATACTTAGTAACACGCCGTTTCACATTTTCTAACTATATTAATGCCACGTGCAAATTTATTTTTGCAGTTATTTTTGTTGAAGTGTCAGGGAGACACAATATTAAGGAAGGAAGCCAGTTTTTATACTTGTTTTTTTTAGCTTAATAAACGGCTGGCGCTTTTTAGCGACTTAGTCAACTTTTATCTAAGCTGATACCGTTTTCATTGTCGTCATCGTCAAAAATAGTACTACGAGGTATAGATACAGGCGCTCACTATAGATTAAACCTTATCACCCCTCGAGATTGGAGTTTCTCAATTTGCTCTAATTGTAAATGATAGTAGAAATTTGTACCTTGTCTAGTAGTACTATTTTCTTTACGAATAATATTTATCCTGTATGTTCCTGAAATTCCCAATTTTACTTAGTAGGCATGGTAAGTTTGTGAGCTGGGTAACTTACATGTTTGCAATCCTTTTTCGAGCTGTGGATATAAGTACTGATGGGTTTCTTCGGGCGCATATAGATGATATTATTTAAATGGCGTGCCCATCCGTGGGGAGTTCGAAGGGGCATTCGAAAAGTATTCGAAGAGCATTCGAAAGAGCACTCGAGAGAAGAAGTTTGGAAGTACTCGAGAGTGAGGCCATATTAGTTTTGAAAAGAAAAATGCCGATCCCAAATGTAATGATTGTTGAGATGAACACAACATCAGGAGATTAGTGGAGTACACTATAGTTGTGAGGCATAATTTTTAAACCATGTAATAGTAAATTTAAAAGTAAATTCATGTTGTTAAACATAGGCTAAGTGAGATGATAGAATGAAGCGATGTCAGTTCAGTAAAATGGGACGATGAGATATACGAGATAACTCGCGATTAAAATAGATGTAAGTAGGATTAAGATGTTCTATATATTCCATCACTGGTATAAAATGCATGCGTTGGTCAATCTGGATATTCACTGGTAATTTTTGTAGTCGATACTTCCCTAATTCTCAAGAAAAGAAGAATTATGTCAACGAATGATATGACGTTCATTCGAACGATGCTTGAAACCATGAAGGAAGGTCAAAGTACGTTGACCAAAGACCTTGAAGCCCTCCACCAATTGACACATAACAACATTAAACAATAGAAAACCGAGATACAGAAATCAGTAGCTACTGTAAAATCAGAAGTCAAGGCAGAGTTATCAGTTGCTCAAACACTTACTACGGCTAGTATAACATTAGCACAGGAAGAAGCTAGGAAAATACATGAGGAGGTCAAGAAAAATCAGGAAAAAGCACAGAAAGAAGTTAAGTTAGCTTTAGAGAAGGCCAGAAAGGAAGATAGACTAGCTAGAGAGAAGGAAAGAGAAGAAGCCAAGTTAGCTTTGGAAGAGGCAAATAGGATAAGAGCAGAGATAAGATTAGCTCAGGAAAAAGCTCGCGAGGAGGACAGGTTAAGTCAGGAGCAGGCTAGATTAGAGGATAGGAAAAATCAGGAAAAAGCACAGGGAATTTTAGAAAGGGCAGGTAAAGCACAGGAAGAATTAAAAGCTTCATTTGATCAAGTCAAACAGGACATGGCAGGAAAAGTGATAGAAATCCAATTAGCTAACAGTAATCACATGATAGAACTAGAACAGAAACTACAGGCTTGCATGAGCTCAATTAAGGAAGAGAATAACACTCATCATGTACACATTTCAGGGGCCCAGAACAAACTCAAGGAGCAACTTGACAATCTAAATGGCACTGTTGGTGAATTACAGGTCAAGTTGGAAGGTCAAAGTAAACTGATTGAAGAGGGTATAAATGTAGATATAAATGCTTCCATTGTAAAGGCAGTTACGGACATGAAGGAGGAGGTCGTAACAGTCACAGCCCAAATCATATCAGAAATACACCATAAATTATCAAATGACATTAAAACTATAGAGTTATGTTCCAATATTAATGTTAGCAAGGTACGGGAAGATCTATCTAAGCGGATAGATACATTACAAGTTAATAACGTAGCCACGCTGACAGAGATTGTTAATAAAACAGATTTAACTAACTCTAACGAATTTGACAAAATTAAATGTACGGTCGATGAGATAAGCATAGAACTAGCGAAAATTCGATCAAAGCTGGATAAGGATACCAGCGAGATAGAACAGCAATTAAGGTCACTTACGATAGGAGATGCTACATTTTCATCTACGTTGAGAACTGAAGTCAGGGAGGACATCAGAAAGGACTTGACGAGATTTTTCCAAGCAAGAGATGAAAAATTGAAAGAAGAAATAAGAAGATTAGAGGCTAGGACAGACAGGATAGAAGAGGATAAGGAAAGCGAGATTAGTCAACAGCAAATTCCGAAGTCCAATTTTAACTTCAGTCGAGAGCCATTTCAAACTGAAATAGGGGAATTTGGAGGAGATTTTGAACCTTATCAAAGTAGGTCAAATGCAAATGTCATCGTAATCAAGAATAATGATGAGAAACCGAACAAATTCAGCGGAGTAGGAAACATTACTGCAGTAGAATTTCTGAGAGACATGAGGTTGTATTTAGAAGACAATAGGATACCTCGTGAAAGACATATGAGGGTCGTGGAAAAATACTTGGATTCAGAAGCGTTAGTATGGCACAGAGCTTTCAGATACACGTATCAAACATTTGAAGAATTCGCTATAACTCTGCAGAAACGATTTTGGAGCAAGGAACTTCAACAGGATATACGAGCAAAAATTTACTCTAAGAAGTATGCATATTCCAGTCCAACGAAATACGCAAGTTTCTTCCCGAGACAATTAGCACGCTTGCAGTATTTGCAACCCCCTTTGGCGGAAGAAGACTTGGTTCACGCTATTTCATGCCAGCTACCAACGGAAGTTAGGAGGCACCTCATTTCGGCAAACGTGAAAACTCTAGAAAGTATGGCAGAAATTTTGAGGAGACTGGATCACACGTCTAATGTGTCCACCAACTCAACTGGAAATCAAAACCAGAGAGGTAGAAACCAGGAACCGAGAGAAATTCACACCATCCACATCGATCAAATGCAGCAAACAGAGGAGAACAAAAATGGAGTAGGTCCAACGAGATCCAGGATGTATGGACAGAATCGATTTCGACCAGAGTATCAAAGACCTAGAGAAGGAAGGCCAAACCAAAATCAAAGATGGAGGAATAACTATTACACCAGGAACAATGATTATCGTAGAGAGGGATATTATAATCGAAATAACCCTACGAATAATTATGGATATCGGAGATATCAGAACTGGATAAACACGAATAATTATTCAAGACAGCAACAACAGCAAAGTCAACAAAATCAAGGTTGGAGGAATAATAACAATGTAAGAAGGTATTATGATGACAGGGAAAGAGAAAGTCAGGAATACCTAAGGAATCTCAGAGAAAGGAACGCGAGAGACCAAAATCAGGGACAGCATAACCTGAATCAAGAACCTCAACCTGGAACAAGCAGAGATAGAAGGAATGAAGACCCAGGAGGGGCACAAAAAAAACGTCAAATTCCAAAAAATAAAAGGAGAAGAAAACAGCACCGTAACCAGACACGAAATCCAGATTAATGAGTTGTATGAAGCCACGAATGAAGATCTCCTGTATGAGAGAGAAGAGACGAAAACAGATAGAGTAGCAAGATTACCGATTATAGAAATCATATCAGAAGGAGAATGCCTGAGAACACTACTAGATACGGGAGCAACAGCAACAATTTTATCAGAGAACTGTTTTCACAGATTGAAGGATGGAAATTCACTTATAGCAATGCCCGTTTCAACCATTAAAGTCAGAGGCGTAGTTAACGACAAGACCATGAAATGTAAAGTCCAAGCATTAATGGAATTCTCTATAAATGAATACAGATATGAGCAGATATTCATAGTCTTGAGCCAGATAAATTTTGATGCTATTTTAGGCATTGATTTTATAACTAAGACTGGAGCTGTGATCGATTTAAGAAATGGAGTCATAAGATTTAATGAAGGCCTACATCAATCAGAGGATACGAGGAAGGATGAGAATGAGTGTAGTTTGATTGACGAAACTACAGAAGAAAATCTTGTGAAGATTGTAATGGAAGTTGAAGCAGAAGGAATACCTCACTATGGCAGGAAGATTGAGAATTTTGAAGATCAGAGGGAGAAATTGGAAGAATTGGTCACAACATATGCAGACATTTTTGATAACAAGCCAGGCATTATAAGAGGATATAAATGTCAGATTAAGCTCGCTGATGACACACCTTTTCAGAAGAAATTGTATCCAATTCCGGAGAAATATCAAGCTGAAGTGACAGAGCTCATAAAAGGCATGGAAAAAGAAGGGATTATAAGAAAGCAAGCCACTCCTTATTTAAATCCACTCACTGTTGTGAAGAACGCAGATGGTAGTCTTAGACTATGTTTAGATGCCAGGGGCATAAATACTCTTCTGCTGAAAGAATTCGACAGGCCACCGAAAATTAGAGAACTACTGAGGAGATTCAAGAATAAAACCTGTTTCTCAGTGATCGATTTAACTGCAGCATTTCACCAAATAGAGCTTACAGAAGACAGCAAATGTTATACAGGGTTCATGTTCAATCAAACCTGTTATGTATACCAAAGAGTACCATATGGATTGGTAAATTCAAGTCCAGCACTTATCAGAGCCTTGGATGACAAGTTGAGTGAAGAAGTGAAACAATTTGCTATTTGATACGTGGATGATATCATTATATCTTCAGAGACACCAGAGCAACATTTCATGCATTTGACGAAGCTATTTGATAACCTCAGAAGTGCAAACATCAAAGTGAAATTGAATAAATGTCATTTCTTTCAAGAAAAGATCAACTTTCTTGGGCATACTATAGACAGATTTGGTTACCATCCGAACGAAGACAAGATTGAAGCAATTTTGAAATTTCCAACACCCAAGAAAATCAAAGACATCAGAGCTTTTGCGGGTCTTTGTCAGTTTTTCAGTAGTCATTGTCCACGTTATTCAGAAATCATGGCACCTCTACATGAGCTTCGAAAGAAGAACAATAGATGGAAATGGGATGCAGCTGCTGAGAGTGCCTTTATTCAAGCAAAGGAAATGCTCAGAGATAACATCAAGTTGGAGTACCCAGATTTTGAAAGAACATTCATCATAGAAACGGACGTTTCACGAGTTGGTATTAGTGCAGTCTTATATCAGAAGGATCAAGATGGAAATCCTCACTATATTTCATTCAGCAGTAGGAAGTTACGCACCCACGAGCTGAATTACTTCACGACGGAGCTTGAAGCTTTCGCCGTCATAAATGCTCTGCAAAATTGGAAGAAATTATTGCTGGGACACAAGATCATAATCATAACGGATCATAAAGCACTAGAATTCATGTTGAAGTCAGACTTCTCTAGCGATAGGATGACCAGATGGACCATGTTTTTGCAACAATTTGATGCCACGATAATTCATGTACCTGGAAAAGACAACCTACTAGCAGATATTCTTTCCAGACATCCGATTCCTGAGAGAGATGTGAGAGTTAATGTTATCCAGACAGATGCAGAAGATCAAGAAACGCTAGATAAGCTGAGAAGAATTCCTCTTTTTCAAAAGAAGCATGCATCATTCAGGAACATTTATCGATTTTTGTCAGGGAGAATGACAAGGAGGCACGTCTCATACTTAGAAACGAGAAGGAAAGCTAGACACTATATTCTCGTGGGAGAAACTGTATGTAAATACATTGATGCCAGACATACGAAAGTACGAGTTGCTATTCCACCAGAACTTATTGTGCCACTAATTTGGTTAGTACACAAAAGTATAGGCCACGGAGGAGTAGACAAAACATACTATACCATGTAAGAAAAATTCTACTGGATTAATATGAGAGAAGCCATAACCATAGTGATCAGATCTTGTGAACTGTGTCAGAAGAATAAATATAATTCTGAACTATTGAAGGAGAGACCTAAAGCGATTATTCCGACGAAACCATTGGAATTGTTTAGTCAGGATATTTTTGGACCTGCACCTAAAGGAGACAGAGGAAACCAGTATGTGTTAGTTACAATGGATGTATTCTCCAAAATTGTAATGCTCAATCCCATGCAGAAAGCAACAACGAGGAATGTCTTATATCACCTGGAGAGAAACATTATTCCAAAGTTAGGAAAACCAGAGAGACTATTAACAGACCATGGAACGCAATTCACTTCTGCAGAATTTCAGGGAGCGATGGATAGATTGGATATTGTTCACCTATTTTCATCCGTTCGAAGCCCAGAGACGAATCCTATTGAAAGAACAATGCTGGAATTTTCAAAGTACATTCGCTTGTATAGTGCAGATAATCATGCGAATTGGGTAAAGATTGTACCACTAGTGGAATTTTGCATCAATAATACGAGACATGAGAGCACCAACGATATTCCAGTCATGTTGCATTTTGAAGAGAAACCCGTACGACCATGGAACGGAATCTTCAATATTCCAGAAGATAACGAACCACCGATGGACCAGAGAATCGAAGAAGCGAGGATCCAGTTGAACAAAGCGACTGAGAAGAGATTGAAACGTTTAGAAGGGAAGAAATTCAGTGGACCGCTACGAGAAGGTGACCTTGTATTAGTCAGGATTCCTGTGAAAGCTGACGCACTGAAGAAAGTGTATATCAAATTCAGTAACCTATTCAGAGGCCCGTTCAAAGTAGATACAGTCTACGGTAATAATTGCTATAAAATTGTAAGAGTGGAAGATAATATATCCATTGGAAAATTCAACCATTCCAAATTGAAAAGATTTTACCCACAGATACAGTAAGATAAATAAATTCAGTCTCAAGGAACAGAGAAATTTTACTGGTATTAAAGAAAGTACAGGCTATACTTTACTTTAAATTAGCAACGGGGAAATGCGCCAGAATTTATTGAAGGTCATTACTCAAGAACTGATCTGGAGATGAACCAAGACCCCAGAAAATAAATGAGTGGATAAAAAATTTTATTTATTAAAAATTTGAGAAATATGGAAATGAGTGAAATACTATAGATCTTATGCATTTATAAACGGCAAGGAAGTAGGAATGATTTAAAGAAGGACATATATTCCATTATATGAATGTGGGAGGTCCATATTACGAGAAACATCACGCCACTTGAAGCGAGAGTTACGTCATGAGAGAGGGGAAGAGACGAAGGTCGAACTGCGGACTGAAGTGAGGAGAGGTGGTAGGAGTTACGTCACACCACGAGAGGAGAGGAAGAGAGACTGGAACTTGAGGACTGCGGGGCACAGGACGGGAGAGTTCTTTCCAATTTGAGATTTGAACGAGACAAGACCTCGAGCAGAAACGAGTATTTTTATAATAGTGCTACGGTTCATAAAAGTTGGAAGCAAGGAAGAGAGCAATTCCAGAACTTACAGTAACTTAGGAGCAAGCTACAATATATATAAAGCAGAACGGAACAGTACAACCATATATTGCAGTGCTTATGCAAAGTTGTTCCACATTTCGACAAGAAGCTATTCAGCATTTCTACGTGTAAAAGCATATTCGAACATTACATTGAAAATGCAAGTTAAAAGTCAGCAACGGAGAGGTCTTAATTACATTATCAGAAATATGAATATTACCATGTGCTAAGCTAAAAAGCATAGGGAAGTAAAGACTACAAGGATGTCAGTTGAATTCCAGATTCACTAACATGAGAGGCGCAACAGAATATCTACGCAAAGCGCAACATCACCGAGCAAAACTCATACTTTTCTACGGGAGTTTTAACACATCTTGAGATACGAAAACGCTTGCATAAACGACAATATTACACCGTGATGTCTATTCTGAAGAAAACCGATGTCTATTCTGAAGAAACCCGATGTCTATTCTGAAGAAACCCAGATGTCTATTCTGAAGAGATGGAGATTCGAAGCCGGCCTACTTGCAGTGTACGAGAACGGAGAGCTGGCGGAACTGTTCACGGCGAGGTCATTCACCACGAGTCCAGCTGGGTTCTGTCACAAACCGGTCTTCATAGCTGTGGGCGATGCTATGGAACACGACAAATTTGGTTTGGGAGGAGAGATGCAGGTATTTTCAACAGTCCAGAAGCCAGCACAAGGTAGTGAAGAAATTGTCTTTTATCATGTAGAATTGTAGTTATGTTCTGTGATTATCCAATTGACCAACCGCATATTTTTCAACCGCATATTTTCAACAATAATTTTTCAACTGCATTATTTAAAACGTATAATTTTGTCAAAGTAATTAAACTTGTGTAGATCTTGTTATAGTAATTTTTCGTATTTTTCTACGGAGTTATTTGCCTTGTTCTTGAAAATTTCAGTCACTTGGACGAAATTTTGACATGATGATGCTATTAATACTAAGGTTATATTAAAGTAAAATCGTGTAATATTTTTCATATTTGCGTTAGATTTAATTTAATTAAATCTGTTTTATCGCAGCGATGGAATATAAATGAATGGTTTTAGAGGAAGATAAAACGAATTATTGAAAGGAATATAAATGAATTGTTCAGAGGAACTTAGAACAAAATGTTTAGAGGAATATAAAAGAATTATTTAAAAGAATATAAATGAATTGTTTAGAGGAATATGAAGCAAATTATTTAAAAGAATGTAGAGTGAACTATTTAAAAGGAATAGAACGTTGAACGAAGTAAAGAAGGAGTAAGATTGTAATTGAAGTAAAATGAAGTTTATTGGAGCAAATTTTTGTACAGCATATTTAAGAAGTAACGTCACGAAGTGTAAAGAATATTTCGACAACTCATGATGTTGATTCGAGTGTCAGAAATTTATTATGAACGAAAGTATTACGAAAAGTTTATACACATATGTCAAATGAGATTTAGAGCGTTAAAAAGTATAGATGAATTTGTTAAACAAATATATTCATGGAAAGAAGTCAAACTTATATCTTTTGTTAAGAATATGAATATTTACTGATATTTCTTGAAAAGTAATAAAATGTAAAGCTGAATTTAAACACGTGAAAAAGAAAGTTAACAAAGTTAAATCACAGGGTGATCAGAAAGTGAAAGTACAGAGATTTATTGCAGAAATGGAATTATGAGCACGAGGCGAAGTTATATCAGTATAGAGGAGAAATGTTAAAGTAAAGGAAGTATATGTATTGAAGTGGAAGTTTATAGTTGACTTACCGTGCAAATTAAGGAGATATAAACGTAAAAGAAGTTACGTAATTTTACGAAGGGAGGCTGAGGATTCTCTAAGTTTTTCTAGTATTGATTGCAATAATTGTGAAGTTATGTGAGTGTATTAAAGGAAGATTCTGTACAGGGTGTTTAAGAGAGAAAGTAATTGTTGTATAATTATGAAGGAGGAGTGTGGAAACGAAGGTTAATGCCGTGCCCGTCCAGTATTCACGTTTATCAGAAGATTGTTAACTCAGTAAAGAATTTCAGAACCTATTTCAGTTTCATGATATATAGATAAAGGTAAAAAGGAACAGTGCTTAGCTTAAATGTTTGTCACTTATGTTCAATTGATTATGACGAGTATTTATTACTTTCAACACGATAGTTGCGGTGTATGTTTGGATTTGATGTTTAAGAAAATTGAGTAGATGAAAGACTTATTGGAGGAAGAAAATTTAATCTTGGACATTATGAAGTGTAAAATTTGAAATTCATAAAAGAATGTATATATGCACATAGTTCATGAATAATTTTGATTAGATATGGAACTACGGTTCATAGTTGAAGCGGACCTGTATAAAATAGGGCAATACTTAGTAACACGCCGTTTCACATTTTCTAACTATATTAATGCCACGTGCAAATTTATTTTTGCAGTTATTTTTGTTGAAGTGTCAGGGAGACACAATATTAAGGAAGGAAGCCAGTTTTTATACTTGTTTTTTTTAGCTTAATAAACGGCTGGCGCTTTTTAGCGACTTAGTCAACTTTTATCTAAGCTGATACCGTTTTCATTGTCGTCATCGTCAAAAATAGTACTACGAGGTATAGATACAGGCGCTCACTATAGATTAAACCTTATCACCCCTCGAGATTGGAGTTTCTCAATTTGCTCTAAATATAAATGATAGTATAAATTTGTACCTTGTCTAGTAGTACTATTTTCTTTACGAATAATATTTATCCTGTATGTTCCTGAAATTCCCAATTTTACTTAGTAGGCATGGTAAGTTTGTGAGCTGGGTAACTTACATGTTTGCAATCCTTTTTCGAGCTGTGGATATAAGTACTGATGGGTTTCTTCGGGCGCAGTACTGTTCCCGAAATTCACATAGCGAACACCTATTATCCGAGGATGGGAAGGATCGCAAGGCATGCTGATACCCAGCTAGATAAACCAACAAATCCTGATAGATGGTTAACTAGGAATCTCTCGGTGCATTATGTTTAAAACACGGTCCTACTACTAACTAGCTACAATTAAAACTCCTACTACAAAGTATGGTAGGACAATACTCTCGGAATCTCGAGGGTGAACGGTTATAATTAAGTGGGCGCCTGTATCTAACCAGTAGTACCACCGCCTTTAATTGTTAAATGAGGAAATCATGAAATTCTATAAAAGGAAGAGGCAGACTAAATAGTGTCTGACAATGTTTATTCAAAAGGTTGTCTCTCAAACAATTACAAAACATATGCTCAAAGCATTCTCAACATAATTAAATCAAATCTTCACCAGTTGACAACTGAAATATTTGTGAATTTCATCACAATCTAGGACATTACCCTGTCCTTCCTTACTATAAATGCCTTCTGAAAAAATGAAAATCCACAGCCTGCTTCCAGTCTCCGACCGGGTCAGGAATGGAATGAATGAAGCCCCCATCTAGCGGCGAGGATATGAACTGTGCCGGCTGCCGAGGCCTGACGCACTCCTCTGGGGCAATGATTAAATGAATGACAGATGAAATGAAATGATAGTGGCGGGTGTTGCTGGAATGAAATTTTGACAGGGAAAACCGGAGTACCCGGAGAAAAACCTGTCTGCCTCCGTTCTGTCCAGCACAGATCTCACATGGAGTGACCGGGATTTGAACCACGGATCCAGCGGTGAGAGGCCGGCGTGCTGCCGCCTAAGCCACGGAGGCTTTATAAATGCCTTCTAAAAATAGACATTAGGTCTAAAACTTTTAAACGTAGATCAACGTATTAATCCAACTGTATATCTGAGATTCGCTTCTCCTCAGGATACTACTAATGTTTACATTCAAATAACCCTACATAATACTATTTCGTTACATCGCACCCTACCGTTCCACAATTCTATAAACATATAAATTGTCTTAATATCGTTACCATTATTTAATTTATTTACAATATTTATAATTATCACGACCTGCATGATATCACTTTCTAGATCTTTATAGATCTCCATAAATCTCTCTGGTCCTCTCCTAGATCCTTTCTTCATTTAAATCTTTCATTAATACAGAATCACATCTATTTCGTCTCTTCCGGTAGATATCTCAATGCAATTGAACATAAGTAACAACCATCTAAGATATTTGTTGTTCTAAATGTCATAATCATTAATAAACCGATAAATGATGAGCAATATAGCAGATTATCTTCATGGTTAACTTTACCTCTTACTATCGTGGTTTGTGGTGTTTAAAGAACATTGCACACATCGCAATAACTTTGTTGTTCCAACAACAACATTAACATTACACTCATTAGTCCTTATATATCGCTTATACTCGTGGACATAATACTCTTATCGTTGCATTGAACAAATCCCTTAAAATTTGCGTCTTACCATTTGCGCATACGTCTTCAACAAGGACGCTCATCTAACCATTACTATGCACGGAATTCCAACAATAATAAATATAATATTCCATTTCAACACACCGCCTGGGATGCGATATAAACCAGTAAGCCTACTACTGCAGTTATTCAAATACTATGAAATAACTTTCAATTTACAAATATACCACTAGCGTTTTTACATCGTCCTGGTGCCATTATATTACCATTTTTGTTCCATTACCTTGCAACGCATTATTTACTTATGCAATCTTCCATTAACTACCTTGCTATACCGATTCAGTTGCGATATCTTTACTTACTTGTCGTATACATTCCATAAATTAACCTCGTTAAAATTTTAACCAAATACTTAGAAGATCTGCATCTGAATATGCCATCGAATAAAAATACTACATATCCACTCATTCTGTGTTCACATCTGCAAATAAATGCTTAACAACATTCCTTCAAACTTAAGTTGCATAATAACTGAGTGTATCAACTACACCTCGTATCTCAATACATGTCATGCATACATTAGAATTATTAAGTCTTTCGTTCGATAGTGAGCTAGAATTGCTCTTTCATTAAACACAGCTGATTGCTTAGAAAATACATTCATGTATTTTAAACTATTTACGTGCTTTCAAAGCATTGTATAACTATCATGCTTATTACATTCTACTGCAGTAACGAATAGCGTGCTGGTAATACTTAGTAAAGCTTATTACATTGCTTAATATCTCTCTAAAGCTTTCTGTGAACAATATATAGCGTTCTATAACGTCTTACATCATTTTATAACGTTTAAACAAAGTATACAGTCTTACTTGGCGTTATACTTAATATGAACCTTTGTATAGCGTTCTACACAACATAAACCTTCTTGTAGCATTCCACGATCTATAAAACGCATTTACGCATACCGGAATTCAATTACTATCAATAAAGAAGACGAGGAATTATTTTACAATACGTCAAACGACACACGGTGGCGTGTAATTTTATTACAAACTCTAATATGACTGAAATGTCATCTAACATGACTAAACAAACAATTAAAAGTAATGAAGATTAACCTGGTCATAAATTTTGGTCAGCACAAGATCTACACAACATGGCAACAACTACTAAATGAATCGTAAACCCTCAAATACCTTACTGCCCGTACGTCTCTTGACAATCTGCGGTAGCGGTGAGCAACTGAGAACGAAATTCCTTTCGCTGCGTTCTCCAAATGCCTGCTTGCGGAGCTCGGCTGCTTGTCTGGCCACCATGTGGTCCAGCTGTGGCGGTCCACAAGAGCACGTTGTCTCGAATGACCTGAGTTGAACCAGCGCTGCTCCCCCAGCCTCGTACCTCGAACTCGTTCTGACATCTCACGTACGTTTCTGAATTAGATGATTATGTCGTAATTCTCTTCGAACGGCAGCTCTCTCGATGTTCTACGGTGAATGCATATGGTATGACGATAATATTGCGAGAATTCCATGGTGTTATTGGAAACTCCACTAGTAGAGTTGCATTTTGTGACATTTTTGAACTACAGTTGGAAATGTGGTAGTTTGTCTTCATAATTCCTTCATATAATTCCTTATTATACACCTGGTGTCCACATCACTGATTGTAGATTATTTCCCCATCATAGCGCTTAACAAGTCATAACTCCCTCTGTAGAGTTCAGATTTTAATATGCTTTCTGGATTGATTCGGTCGACATAGTAAATAGCTGTTTAATATTTCTGAAGTATCGTTCATGAATATATTTCTCCTGAGATTTAGTGTATATCTCGAGAAATCGTAGAATTATAATCGTAGTCAGTCTTCTTCTTATGCTTTGTAAAATACGTATAATGCAGTAATGTGTCTCTGCTTCAAATTATAGCGTTCATTTGCACTGCAAGTTCTCAACGGGGCTTCCTTCTATTTCTTGACCAGACGAAAGTGCTCGCCTCCCGGTATCTCCTCCTTCCTCGCTGACTCGAATTCTGTAATATTTGCTGGAGCCTTAATTAGCACGACTTGACATGTCAATCGCTCAGTGTTGAATGAATCTGGTGTCGAAGCAAGACTTGCCTCCTCTGCATAAAAATGGCGTCTTAGCTCGAAAAAAAAAACAGCGTCTGTCCACTTCTTATCAGAATATCTCTCAAACAATGCTTAATCTCAAGCAAACCTTCAGTCCATAATTATTTATTTTCTAACAGCTTCGTATTTCCATACTCGAATTGTTTATAATTATTTCAATAAATAATCATAATTGTATCCGTGCTAATATCTGTAAATTATTTAATTGGCTTAGCTGCGATCACGTGACTCCTCTGTGTATTCTTGGCGCGTGGCTCGGCGTGCGTTCGGCTTGAGGTGTCAAGGGGTCGTGCGCAAAACCCTCTACTCTCGGAAGACTCTGTCTGTCTGTCTCTCTCTCACAAACCCGTCAAAAACTGATTCTGAGCCGGCGTAATTTGTCAAGAACTCAACGAAATGTAGATTTCCAGCACCAACTAAGTATTATTCTTTCCATGTTAAAGATATACAGATCATAAATTTAAGCATTTCTCTCCTTTTCTTGCTTTTATAAAGGCTTATAGCAAGACCACATCTTCTTGCCTGCAATAACTACATGCATGTGCGGCGTATAATATGTCCAATCTCCTTTTAATAAAATTAAAACTCTCTCGTAACACAGGTTCGATTCTCGACTGCAGCATATCCTGGGGATCAATAAATTCGGGATTAGTACCAAATATCATGTTAAGGGGACGACGGTTTCACATGTTAGTGGCGGTACCCCGACAGTGTCTGTTTCACATGTTAGTGGCGGCTGATACTTGTAATACTCAGAAGTGGAACTCTGAGTTTAACCGACTGACATGTCAGTCAAAACATCAATTAAATCACCATGAATAGTGCACCTTCTAGAGCAATAAATTACCGCAGGGGTTTCAGTCCCTGAGTGGTCTATTCGGATTCTGGGGAGACCACAGATATGTGCAAGGAGGTAAGTCGGAGTACCTCAAATCCCCATAGGAACATTCTTAAAGCATGATCTCGGCTTTGGCTAATGCCCTTTAATGTCAATTCCCTTTTTAAAGTTGGGAAATCAAAAAAAAACTTAAATAAAGCTAGAGAACGTAATATAAAAATTATTGCATACCAAGAATCACGAAAACTTCAGGATGTTTAAAGGAAAGCCAGGAGAACGAGTCATGGCCCATTGTCCACAATTTGGGCCCGGATTTATAGTGGATAAATCAATACTTGAATCAGTTGTGACATTCAAGTCCTACTCTGGTCGTCTTTCCACCATAACGATAAAATCAGGGAACAAAATCTATACTCTAATTAGTGGTCATGCACCAACTAAAATCACTAACAAGGAAGCATCGGAGAAAGCGGAACAATTTTGGAATCAATTAGATAATGTTTTACAAAGAATTCCAAAACATCATGTTAAAATTCTTATGGGTGACTTCAATGCGCAAATTGGCAATGAAAGGAAATATCGCTATTGGGTTGGGAAATGGTCTGGCTTTAAGCAAATTAATAAGAACGGCATGAGGCTCATCCAGTTATGCAGAAGTCATGATTTATTTTTTAAATAAACCTTCTTTAAGAAACTCCCTTCTAAAACTAGGATTTGGATCTCACATAAATCCTCATTGGGTGAGTATCAACTGGACTGGATCATGTTAAAATTTCCCATTCGTAAAATGCAGAAATCATGAAACTAAAAGTACTGAAAGGCCTGGACTTAGATTCTGATTATTATCCAACATTTTTTTCCCTTGATGTGATCCCTGAGAAACGAAACTTTACAAAAGGAGTTCCTCAACGTAAGTATGATATAGAGAATATTAAAGCTAATGAAAACTTCATGAAAGGAACTGAAGAAATACATCCACAAAATTGGCAGCAACTTCAAGCAGGACTCTTACAAACACCTGTAAACATAGCCCCGTTAACAAGAACAACAAATCACCCGTGGTGGACAGATAAATTTGACCAGTTAATACAACTTAGCCAGCAAACCTGGCATAATTGGTCATGCAATAAAACTCCAACCACAATTCAAGAACTTAAAAACGTTAGGATGATAGTTACAAAATCAATAAGGAGAATTCGTAAGCAAAGTGAAGATTTTAAATTACAATCTATAGAAGAGGACTTTCGGCAACATAAGTCACGAAACTATTATAGAACGTTCAAGCAAAAGTTGATAACGTATTCTTCGCCATCGCTCCATTTTATTAATGAAAATGGAGAATTGGCTTGTATTATAGATGCAAACTGTACAATCCTTGCAGTATACTTTTCTAAATTACTTAACAGTGACTTACCACAAGAAAAGTTCAAGTTCATCAATGCTTATAAAATTAATCAAGATTCAACCCCACCGACTGTACAAGAGATTAAAGAAATCATTCGATCACTAAAAAATCCCCTCGGATTGGAAGTTGGCGATAATCCTGTAATATTTATTGGAATCCGGAACTTGTACTTGAGTGGCAACTCTGTGAAAGTTTCTATGATTGTATATCTATGGATTGTTCAGTGTTCTTTGATTGTGATATTAGAGCGCTTGAGTGGTGGAATCTGGAACTTGTTTTTGAGTGGCTACACTGTGAATTGCAGGGAGATGTGAAGACAATGGGTCAACAAGAAGTATCTGGAACAAGCCAAATTATGAGGTTATGAATGATATTATAAAATCCACACCGATTGCATGAAGTTATATGGAATTAATAATTTTTGTTTAACCTGTGAAAAGTAAATATATTGTATATCCCTTACCGCATCTTTACGGACATATTGCTGCTGTCGCAAACAAAGCCCATTCCTCATGATTAATGCAAGTAAATGGAGATTATGGGAGCTATGAGTTTAGGTAATTATATATTATTTGGTGACGGGATTATTGTCATATTTATGATACATTCCCCATTCTTCAACAAATAAGTGACATCCTAAGGAATTGTATGTGTATTGCAGTAGATCTATATTTCCCTTATTTACTGAAGTGTTCTGGTTGGTGACGGAGACACGCCACACCTGGGGATGAGAGTATTCTCGTGCAACATAATAAAATATTTTTCATAGTAAATAACATATGAAATGGCGCCATCCCGTATTTTATCGTCTTAGAGATATCTATATAAATATTGTAAAATTACAAAAGAACATTTCATTTGTCACCTCAACGATGGGCACGAGATCCAGGACACTTCAGTGTAGGGGTAGGAATGTCTATATATTGTGCAAGTGATTTTGGGGCTAGTGTTAGGGAGTATAATTCAGTATGTCGGCAATAGATGTGAAGTTAAGAACTGGTTTTGATAGTGAAGGGAACGCTGACAATATGCAGAATGGCGATAGTGTGAGTGATATTGAGAGCGTAGATAACAATACTATGATGGCAGAGAGTATCTCAAGTACTAGTAAAGAGAAAGGAATCTCGGAAGATTTATTAGGTGCGATCGTGAGAATGCTGAGTGAAAAATTTGATGAGTGTAATAAGAATAATCAGGAGATGAGAGAAGAGATAAGTAGGCAAAATCAGGAGATGAGTAGGGACCTAAGAGAGGCGATGGATAAAAAAAATAAGGAAATTAATCAAAAGCTAGACTATGTGGTCAGGAAGAATGAGGAACTAAATAGAAAGTATGGGACGCAGCAGGAGAGTATCAGGGGGTGAAACAAGAGATTAGAAGTGAGATAAGGAGTATGTTGGAAGAAAATGCTAAGGTATTTATAATAGAAGAAGAGCAGATTGTAGATGAAAGTGAATTAGAGATAAGAAAGAAGGTAGATAAAAGTAGCATAAGGTTAAAAGAAATTGTAGGTGAGAATAGAGTAGATGAGAGGAAGTATCTGTGAGAGGAGACGAGAGGTGAATGTGATTTTGTTAAGAATGGTTTGAGGGAAATGGTAGAAGATTTTAGCCAGAAGAATTTAGAAAGTATTCAGGAGATTCAGGAGAAGCATGGAGTGTTGAGAGATAGATTAGAGAATAGAGAAGGGAATATTAAAGAAAAGGTGGAGAGTATAGAGAGGAAGATAGTTGGGCTTGAAATAAGTTTACCATAAAAGATATGGCGATGTTGTAAAGACATATATTTGAGAGAACATAGTAGGCGACGTAGAGGAATCAGATGTGGAGGTAGACGTCGCGGCTGTCGAGGTCGAAATCGCCTAAGTCATAGAGGAAAACGAGGGATAGACCGTAAAAGGCGAAGAAGAAAGAAATGTCGTGGAGGTAAACGTAGAGGTCGCCGCCGACATATTAGAGGAGGACGCTTTAATGGAAATGGAGGGGATGGATATTTTAGGCAAGATAATATTGAAAATGGCACTGGGGAAACTTCTCGTTTAAGAAGAAATTATAGAACGAGGTCTAGAAGAGCAGTAGGAGCTGGTCATGTTAGAGCACGGACAAGAGATAGAGCCCATTGCTATAATGAATCTAATGATACAGATGTTGACGAAGATGACAATGAGCCTAAAAGTATTGACATTTCGGATAAAGTTGATGTCAAGAAAAGAGTTAAGTTGGAAGTTAAAGCTGAGAAGAAGGTCCATACAGATACTGAATTACGAGAACGAGAAGAAAAGGAAGAATATAACTTAGATTTGTATATTAGAATTGATCAAGATCATTTTTTATCTGGACGAAAAAATTAATGTGTTGGGGGCATGTGCCGCTATTTGTTGTCTTAGATATGAATTAGGTGTTGGAGGCATATTGTTGTCTATTTTCTTACTTTATGATACATTTTCACAGTGTATATATATATATATATTCCTTGATATGCTGTAGTATATATGTTTTTCATTGTGGGCATTACTTAATATTTTTCTGTGGATATTCTTCGTTTTCTTTTATGGTACCTTTTGTTCATTCATATTATTGCAGCTTTTGCATTGTTTCTTTAACTTAGTTTTTGGCAGTAATTCCGTACAATTGAGAAAGATATCCAAGATTTCATAGTTAGCAATTTAAAATTGGTACATCATTTAGTATATTTGAAGGAGACCCAAGAATTGCAATCAAATGTGGAGAGCATTGACAAGTTTATGATTGAGGACCAAGATTTACATTCAGCTGATAGTCATTGGGAAGTTGAAGTGTGATATCCGAGGTTTCGGCTGGTTAAATGTGAAGGCTTGGAAAAGAAGAGATCTTGGATCTATGGGAAGTCATTAGATAGTGGAGGAAAGTGTTCCGATTGTTTGATCTTCAGGACATAGGTTCCTTATGTGACTTTATTTAGTACGATGTCATGAAATATGCACTTGTCCGGATATGATGGAAAGAGATATTGTAAGTCAGTAGGAAAAGAAATTGTTTGATGAAGAGAGAGTTATGGGTTCGTCAGCAGATGATTGTAGGAAATATTTGTGTACATGGGTGCAAGTTGCAGTATTGCATCAGCCTGATCGAGCTTTACAGACAAAGTGATGTAGAGCAGAAATTGAGTCGTCGATTTTTATGTTTCCTTGGAACATGCTGTATGTGGCTTCAACATTTAACCTAAATCCAGAGGGTAAATTTATTCTTTGAGTATTCTTCAAAACAAAGAGCAACATGGGGAAACTTGATGATTTGGTGCATGCCGACTTTATGACTTCAGAAAAAGCTGCAAATTTATGATACCCATGGTGGATATGAATACGTAGGGAAAGCTTGGATGGATAGTTTAGGTCCCTATGGGTCAAGATTTTCTATATATATTATGTTGAATGTGTTTCAGAAATACCTCTAAGTATTTCTGGGGGCGATGTAATATTTATTGGAATCCGGAACTTGTATTTGAGTGGCAACTCTGTGAAAGTATCTATGGATTGTTCAGTGTTCTTTGATTGTGGTATTAGGGCGCTTGAGTGGCGGATCTGGAACTTGTTTTTTGAGTGGCTACACTGTGAATTGTAGGGAAATGTGAAGACATTGGATCATCAAGAAGTAACTGGAACAAGCGAAATTATGAGGTTATGAACGATATTATAAAATCCACACCGATTGTATGAAATTATATGGAATTAATAATTTTAGTTTAACCAGTGAAAAGTAAAGATATTCTATATCCCTTACCGCATCTTTACGGACATATTGATGCTGTCTCAAACATAGCTCATTCCACATGATTAATGCAAGTCAATGGAGATTATTGGAGCTATGAGTTTTGGAAATTATATATTATTTGGTGACGGGATTATTGTCACATTTATGATACATTCCCCATTCTTCAACAAGTAAGTGACATCCCAAGGAATTATATGTGTATTGCATTAGATCTATATTTCCCTTATTTACTGAAGTGTTCTGGTTGGTGTCGGAGACAGGCCACACCTGGGGATGAGAGTATTCTCGTGCAACATAATAAAATATTTTTCATAGTAAATAACATATGAAATGGCGCCCTCCCGGATTTTATCTTCTTAGAGATATCTATATAAATATTGTAAAATTTAAAAAACATTACAATCCATCCCATACACAAAAAAAGAAAGTAAAACTGACCCAAATAATTATCGAGATGTATCCCTTCTTCGGGCCACACACAACATTCTTTCAAAAGTTTTACTAAACCGTGCGGAGCTTCAAATAGATAATCAAATCGGTGAATATCAAGGTGGATTCGGGAAGGGACGGACATATGCAGAGCAAATTTTGAATTTGAAAAACATAATACTCTTTTTTCGCAACACAACTAACAAAAATATGTCATAACGTTTGTGGATTTCCGGAAAGCATATGACAGTATAAATCGCGCATCACTCTTTAATGTTTAACAGAATTTGGACTTGCCCAAAAAACAAGAAATATAATCAAAGACACACTTACAGCTAGACAAAGACTAAAGTAAAATATATGGGTGGATTAAGTGAAGAATTTGAAACATATACAGGCATCCGTCAAGGGGATGGAGTTCCCCCACTACTTTTCAACTGTGCCCTGGAAAAGGTTGTCAGAGATTGGAGAAAAGTACGGGCACCATCTCACCGACTAGGGCCAAAGATTAAGGGTATTCAAATAGACTGTCTGGCGTTTGCTGATGATACGGCACTAATTGCTGAAGACATCTCTGATGCATAGAAGCAGATCACTATCGAGGAAGAACAAGCAGCAAAAAAACTAAATTGAAGACTAACATTAAAAATGCTCCACATGAAATTGATATTAACGCTAACAAAATTCCTAGAGTAAAGGAATTTAAATACTTAGGCGAATGCGTTACAGAATATGGCAAAGAAAATATATCAGTAACATCAAGAATCCAGAAAATGGAGGTTGCTTTTCAATAAACAGAAAATGTTTATAACAAGCAATGCTTGTCATGGAATAGTAAAATTCGCCATTACTTAACAGTGATTAAACCGGAATCTCTTTATGGTTCAGAGACGCTCAATTTACATTTTAAAACATTAAAGGAACAATCAGAGATTAAGGAAAGGAAAATTAAGTTATGCGAAATATCTTAGGGCCAAGAATTAAAAGTGGCATACACTATCCAAAACCCAACCCTGAAATATATATGAAAATTTCTAAACTTACCGATACCATGAGAATGGGACGAATTAAATTTTTGGGCCATTTGGAAAGAATGAATCATACGAGACTTACTTACCGAATCCACTAATTTCTGCAGAACAAACGTACAAGACGAAAGTGGTATAAACAGGTGGAGAGGACCTAGTGGAGATGGGATCGCCAGATCTGATGAATAGAAATGCTATCAGGAATTGTTTTCACATAAGGGATTTTGCGGAAGATCAGAAGAAACCAACACGACGTGCATGGTCGGAGGAACAGAAACTACAACAATCCATGCATATGAAGAGCTATTGGGCAAGGAGGAAGGCTCAACATACGTTGATTCCGCGTGGTCCTAAGTGACCCATCCGCGAGAAGAAGATGAATATTAGCCATTTTAGTGCTTACTTACAAAAGTTATTTAACAGCCTAATGTTATATTGTCATGAGTTCCAATCACTCTGGATTCCGGTATAGCACCTTAGAGCTTAGTGAATAGTAAGAGAATTTATTTTTTATCTTACGAAATACTTTAGATAAGGAAGTGAAATGTGTTCAGAATCTAAGCATCATATTTGACATTATACTGGGATTATACACTGCTTAATTTACTTTAACTTGATGCGGACGAGGTAATATGCATGTAAATTATTTTTACATCAAGATTGTTCCTTAATGTGCTGTTATAGTAAATTTTACGTGCAAGTGCCCGTCCCAACATTTCAAACATGTATTTACCCATGGATGCAGCTCTTGACATTTTTGAAACGAGCGCTTCGTCGCTTGGTTCCGCCTGTGACCACGAGATGGTAGCTGCTGTCGGACTTTGGAAGTCTGAACGTGGTTCCTGTTTCTCTCCGATAGATAGTGTGTGCTGCGCCTTATAAAACTCCTTATGTGCATGACATAATTGAAAGACAATTGCATTCTTCGTCATGAAACAAATGCCGGTGTATGCATGATACCGCCAAATTATTTACTAAATTATGACATTGTTGTTTGATGTGTCAATCTGTGATTGGACATTTTCCAAAAAATGCATGCAGCGCGCCTGGCTTCCTTGTCGGCGCCATTATGTGTTGTCATCGGTAACTGAACAGTCTGGATTGAACTGAGTGATCGTGAATTTGATTGTCTATTGAGGTGGGGGCCTGTGGCCCTCGCCTCACCAAGAAATGAAATTACATTACAAAAAACGTGTACCGCAGTGGGTAGGAAGTGGGATCGTCGCCCCTGAAGCATGATCTACCTTATTTTCGCCGGAATGGAGAAAACTTGAAGATGTTTGGTGTCAATGGTTGCATGTGCCAGCGACAGCCATCTGGGCAGTTTTCATTTTTTTTAGATTATTTATTAGTGTTATGTTTGTTTTATCATCAGTGTCTCCCCAAAGGCCTTATTAAGGTATGTCTTGAAACCTTATTTAATTTAAATTATTGGAGCTCCTTATTTTGCATTGTGTGATGAGTGTTTGTTTTAGTTCTGAAAGGTTGACCTTGGAATAGATATGTCACCTATGAAAATGTAAAAGTTTGTTAAACTATTTTTTTGTCCGGGGAACACTACTGTTTTTCTTCTTAACTTATTATTTGGCATCTAGCTAAGGCAGTTTCTTCTTATAACATTATGGTACTGGCCAGACGAGTCTATTTACACTAGGCCTAAATTGGTTCATTAGTCGGTCTTTTTTTTTTTGTCTGATCCGTTGCCTTTCACTGTTATAATAGTATTTAGACATAATTGTTTCCCGCCGTTCATTTCCTTCTGCTAATGTTTAAATTTAATTTTATTAATTGTTTGCCGTAATTTCGATCAGGCATGCGGTTTCCTTTTGTTTTTAGTGGCCATGTTAGTTTTTTTTTTTTGCCGTGATGCATTATGGTCTCGAGGTCAGTCTCTAGGCGTCAACCGCGAAACTCAAACGTGTTGTGTTAACTTATGATGTTTTTTTATTTAACCTTGTCGGTTTAACATTGGTTTTTAGTAATTGTTCCTGTGTTTTTCTCCATCATGCAAATTAATGAATACAATTTAATTTGGTTAATTTAATTTGTATTTCTCGTTTCATCGTGACCACGGATCTACGCATGCCGGATCGCTATTGCATTCCCTTGTAAATTATCAAGCCCTTTCTCATTGTGTTATACCTGTAATTTTTATTTTAGCCTTTGGGCTTTAACATTTTTATTTTAATTTAAGTCTTTTCTTTTCTTGGCCTTGCAAGCAAGCATGTTAAGCGGTATCTTGCATTCCTTGTAAGTTATTCTGGTTGATGCATGTTCTCTTTCTGGTGGAGGTGTTCCTTATATTTTAACATTAAATTTTTACTTTTAAATTTTAAGCAACTGTTGTGGCATTATTTCGCCGACGGCAGTTCTGTCGGTTATTGGGGGGTGTCTGTATGATAGCCTGTGCGTTCCCCTTCTCCACTTTCCTTCCACCCCGTTGGAGCTCTTCTGTTGGGACATGTCATCTGGAGGTGATTTTGTTGCTGTGGAAGTGACGCGGACCTCTGAATAAAAGGTAAGTAGGGCCCCGATTCCAGGTGTAGCAGTAAACACTGAGCTATATACAGGAATAAGTAATTTCACCTTATTCACGTAATTTGTGCGGGATTGAAAATCATAAGTATATTTGACTCCACAATGAGGACTTAATCTTCCAATCATTATATAATTTAAATATTATTTCCTATCAAGAAGGTAGTTGCTACATTTTAAAAATAATAGTGATAATTATGTGAACACTGCTATAAGACGTCTTAATTACCCCATTAAATTAAAAATAAAAACTTTCAGAAAAGTAATTGTGAGACCGATTTCTCGAGGAATTGTGTATATACATCCCTTTTTACTACTGTTGCATGCTCTGCTACGTTATTGTACTCCACAGTACTTTTCGACTAGGTTTCTGTGAGTTATTATTGCACTTGAGTAACATCAGAGTTGAGGAAAGCAATGCTCTAATCTCACATAGGGGCAAAATTTATTGTTCTGAGAAATATATTAGCATGCATCTTTCTATAACATATAAAGACACCTCCCGGGCAACGCCGGGTACAATAGCTAGTATCTTATAAACATAAGATAAAATGCCAAAATTCCGATGTGTATCGCCATTTTAATCACACATTGTATATATGTATAGTAGAGATGGGGATACATACTTTACAAATATCAGCTAGAATGCCAAAATTTGGATGCGTATTGGGATCTTGACCAGACCTATATAGGTCAAGTAAAGATGGGGATATATGTCTTATAAATAAAAACGACAATACAAAAATTTGAAAACGATACACATCTCATTTCCAAGTGTTATTCTAAATGTCATTCACCAACCCAAAACCCTTTATTCCCAGACATTTTCCCATACGTTTGCCAGGTAAACATTCAGTGTCCTTCGTGATGTCGTCATACTTCATCACTGCAGTCATTTTGTTAATAAGGCTTTCCAGACATACACGATGTGTTTTGATTTGAAAGGTTATCACTAAAGCTGTGTTTCATAATCCGTCAAATATGCAAGAAGAGTTAACCTGCATTACAAATAAATTAGTGTGTGGTGTAGACTTCACGTACAATAGATCCCAGGAACTCGCATTATGATTACAATAACATCAGCAACTGCTCACTGCTAAAATAAGAAATATTTAAATGACAGGAAATATAGAACCTATATTCACCTGTATTTCAAGTTCCGATTTCACTGCCCGGCTTTTATCTTCGTATTTATCGCCAGACTCATCCGGCAGATTATGAGAGGGTAACAGGTCAATTGATTCCTAGAAAGTATTATACAAGTATGAGCCAACATAAAACATGCAGACAGAATAGCTGTAGCCTACTATGTTACTTGTAACAATAAAATATTAAACATCCTGGTTAGCCTACTATCTGGTAGCAAGTAGGCCTATTAAGTCACTAAAACGTGCTTGTCATGCACATCACTAAGATTGCTATGTTACACGATATACATAACAAATACAACTTACATTCTTTGAGAATTTATCAGTTTGAGGCAGCCATTCTGGCTCACTCTTAATGAGTGGTTGTTGCTCCATAATGTCCAGCAAACTAGAACACAGAAAGTGCGCTTGAGGATTATAAGAAGCCATACTTACAGTAGGCTATACCAGTAGGCCTACGCCAAATCATTATCATTATCAAATGAGGCAATTTCAGAACTCAGAATTCAATTAAGACTACAGTAATGAGAATATATCCCTCCGGGTACACAGTGAGAAGAGGTGGTTAGCGCTTGACTGTATATGATATTAGCATAGTTAGGGTATAATATCGAGTAAAATATGAAGATCTATCATTGCGATATAATGAGGAATTACTGGTGCCTGCCACAAATGAAGCGTCCGATAAATTGGTTTTACACAAATATGACGGGGCAGAGGATTACACTACAAATCTATCAACGTAAAAGTAAACTCAAATCACACCACGAGTAGGCGAACTAAGAATTGTCAGTTACTGCATAAAATGAGTTTCAGCAAGGCAATACCTCCGACTCGTGCTACAAGAAACCCACTTCAAAACAAACACGCCATATCTTCCTCAGAACCGTGGCCTACGTTATACTCAAGGCCTGGAAATAGAGCTGAGACTTGGTGCGCCAAACTGGTAGTCCCACTTTACGCCACTAGGATCGCGGTCCGGCGCCCTAGTTGTCTGCTTTTGACTATGCGTTACATGCAACTCAAGTACATTTAATACATGTTTTTTAGAACTTCGTACCTGTTTTCCTCCAGTTTCCCCCAAATGATGAATACAGCTCACTCTTGACTGTATTTCACTTCACTTTAATAATGTTTCTGTCAAGGGGCTTACTTCTTAAATTCAGAAACGTTGCACTACTGCCCGTGTGGTTCTCACCAATATTCTATAAAAGTGGCCTTAAGAACTTTTGCAGAAGAACTACGGAGAGAGAATTGTCAATACACACTTCTCATTTTGTGTGCCCGGAAAACGTTTCAGTTAAAATATTTGTGAAATTTGACAGTAAATATTTTCGAGACATGAAATTTACGGCTGTTGTGACAAAGTGAGAAATTGTTTCTAACAGATAAATAAAAGAAGCTTTGGTATATATTAATCCCCCTCTGTCTTGAAGGTATTATACTAAATGGCAGGCTTGAATTTGCTGGAGCTGATATTTTCTTCACAGTCTGTTCTCTCTTCTGCCACTCTTACAAGAAATCCCGCTACCATTGCAATTGAAATGGAAGATAGAGATGCTGGCTTTCTGAAAACAAAAATAGAGATTCTAATGCTAAAATGTCAATCATAATGTTTTATTTCAATGAACTTAATATAGGCTATATGCCCCATATTCTTACCTTGAACAGGGCTTTCATGAATCTCCCAGACATGTGCCGGAAGCTGGGGTGTTTCTTTAGCATTGGCTGGGTTTTGCACCTTCTGCGATTTTTTAGGCTTCAGAAACTTGGACAAGGCGCCTGTTACGACTGCTTCTTCCCTCAGCTCCTCATTCCCACTTCTAGAAGATGCGATAATTATTGTGCTAAGTGTTGACTCGATGGCATGCAGGCATGATCTCACGTCCATAATGTCATTGTTACCTCCATTATTTCTCAGGTGTCTGAACAGCAGTTCTACATCGTCACTAGAGAGATTCCGCGTAAGCACATAATGGAAGCCGATACTTATTAGAAATCGTATGCAGGACACGGTTGATGAAGTTGTTAGCACCAAAGCTTGATAAGTTTCCTTTGTAAGTCTCATCTTTTTATCGGGATAACTTTGAATCTGTGACAGGTACGGCAGAAATTCATTGGTCAGCCATGAAAGTCTCTCATCATTAACTTCACACTGAAAATAAACTTGTCCGTGTTCCTGGAATGAAGTCCGTATGTGGTATTGCAGATATCAAGTGTATCAAACCATTTTCTAAAAATTTCCAAGAATTTTGTTGTTTCGTGTAGGCTGTCCTTATCTTCAACTTTCTCTGGGCACACGACTTCCATGCTCTTAAGCCCAGCTATTGTCTCTGGAGTAAACACCAATTTGGCTCTTGCCACATTCATTTTTTCTGAATTGCTTGGATATACAACCTTCTTGCTTAATTTTCTAACTGGCCTTACTACTAGCTTTTTCTGTATGTGGTACAGATTCTTGAGATGATCACTAGTTATTAAATTGTCATCTACATAGAAGGTCCTACTCAGATATTGTGATCGTACATTCTTAATGATGTGATTCGGATCGAAACTAAGAAAAAGTGGCCTCTGCTCGTCTTTCGGGTGACGAATTTCATGAGTGACACATCCGCCACACAGCGCCTCAAACATTGACACATTCACCTGGCCGTTGTCCGTCACTATTCTGATGACCTTGAAACCGCTTTCCTCAACCGAAGTCAGTGCGTCCAGTGTTATCCTAGGTAACTGTTGTCCTGTGAGTCCACATGTAAAGCAGAACGAAACAGGTATCCTGTAGAAGGATGACAGGCCCTTGAACAGTATGCTTAATAATTTATTAGCCAATTTATATTCGATTCCAATTGCATCTTTCTCAATATCACTAATGCCGAGAAACATGTCTGAATTCTTGTCATACAATAGTCTAGACTTTATGGCCATTTCATCAATGATTATTTAACCAACCTTCTCATTATCATGAGTCAGTGACTTTTCTTCAGCTGTCAACCTAGCTTTTGCAAGTAACGTGACACCTGTCTCTCCGGTCGTATACCCAATGTACGTTTTCAGTGTTCGTGGATGAGGAAGTTGTAAAATATTTATATCTCTAAGTAAGCGGTAAGCCGACGGTGATTTATTAGAGAGCAATACACATATTTTTATAGTTGTCTCATAGTATTTACACTTTCGTTTCGTGAAAGCTCGAATTTGTTCAAGTAAGAAATTAGCCTTTAAGTCCCCACGTTCCGCTGCACTCTTGAGCTTCGATATTTGAACATTGAGTTTGTCCTGACGTTGCACTGAATGTAATTTTTGTTTCAATGAAATTATCTTCTTATTCAATGACTTAATTGTAGTTCTGTATACTGTATTTTTTCTTAGTGCCCTCCTTCATTTTAATTTTGTTGACTTGCAATGAGTTTGCTTGATTGTAGAACATTGCGTCCCTACACTAACACGTGGTTGATCATGGTTTTCTTCAATTCGTTCATCAAAATAGTATTCCGTAAAATTTAAATTGCCTGAACATTTCCTTTTATTGTTGATATGTATGTCTCTATCGACACGTGCTCTTTTGCGCGCATTTCTATTTATTTGTGCTTATTTATGTTCGGGGTAGTCCTCAAAAACCGTCGGAAATGCATTCGGTAAGAGCGTTCCCTTTGTAGTACTTACACTAAAATCAGAATGCTTGAAATGCTTGCTACAAATTCTAGATGACTATTTTGGCGTCCACGAAGACCCTGGCTTTACCCCGTCACGTGAAACAGCTAAAACCCATTATTTCAGTATTTCATTGTTCAATGGAAATTTATGAAACGAAAGTCCATTGCCTTTAACTTGACGAGATTTACAATACGGCACGCTACAGTACACCATTTTTGACGAAAACAATAATTATACTAATATTTACACATAAGTTACTCTATTAAATTCATTCAGTAATTTATATCTAAAGTATTTATCACACATACATGTCACATTTACGCTGGTACATTGGATTAAAACTTGCTTTTCACTACGTCTCGTTCATAAAGACCACTTAGCACCCATCTCAATATCAGTCAAACAGCAGTCTACTGCTCTTAACGAAAGCTCAACTATAATACGACAAGCTTCGCCAGTCAATTTTAAACACACCTTAGCTTTCTCACTCATTAGGACACCTTATTTACCGCCAAATACAGACACATTAATCACATTGTACGTAATGCAAACGGTACGATTAAGGGCGGCAGACAGCGAACCTAGTGGCAAAATGTGGAACAAGTTCGAACCATCGCTCGCAATGTTGTCTGGCGCCTCATTTCCAGGCCTTGTATATAACGTAGGCCACGCTCAGAACCAACGGTAAACGGTAGGGATTCGAATATGTATTTACCCGTACCAACTTATAAATACTCTCACCGGGTAACTTGTATAATTGTCGTCATAAAGAAAGACTTCTTCAAAAGTCCACAATTATATAAACCTTAATCACATTGAAGACTTCTTCAGTAGTCCACAATTGGCCTATAGGCTATATTCTGAGTTGTGGCCTAGTAAGCAGTCCTGACAGTTAAGATACCAGCTCAGTGTTAGTCTACTTCTCCACCAGACTTATCCGTTGTAGCCGACGCCAACACCACATCTCAAAGGCTTCTAGCCTCTTAATATCACTCTTGGTTAACGTCCAGGTCTCAGCACAATACAACGCAACAGACCAACCATAAGATTTAATTATTCTTTCTCGTAAGCTGAGGGACCAGGTGCGGACTCAAGGGGGCGGGGGTCACGGGGGTCATGCCCCCCCCCCCCCCAAACGGAGACCAAATTATTTTGCTAACTCAAAACACAATAACCAGACAAATAAAAGGTAAAGAATTTTAACTGAAAGACGGTTTTTTTTTCATTTTATTCAATACTGAAAATATCTTTATTGCAATTATTATGTTCTCTTTCAACTGTACATATTTACAACTTCATACAGCCGACAGCTTTAAACTATGCACACGTTCGGTATAGTACCTGACATTTTAGATTAATTTGGAGTAACTTATATACTTCAGTTCTACCAACATGATTCTAAGCCTGCTGATAGGACCAATTTTTAAATACATGTTACTTCTATACTATCAATTGGATTTCAAACAAATTTCGTATGTGCTATGTGTACCATAACATATATGACTGCGTATTGTTAAGAGCAATCAGGGCTGCCAACTGTTAATAAATGCTGTTTATATTTTTACCCTAATATCAATATAGGCTATCAGAAAGTATGCAAGCCAACAGCTCTAAACTTTTCGCACGTATAGTACCTGCCATTCTAGATTAATTTGGAGCAACTAATGTACGTCAGTGCTACCAACATCATTCTAAGCCTGCTGTTAGGTCCAATATTAAAACACCAGTAACTACTATACTAACAAATGGATTTCATCCAAAATTGGCATAGCAATAGATGATAATATTTCAAATTATTTCTGACCAACACATGCATGCCATTGTTGCCAACATCATTTTACGCAAGCTGCATTAAGTCCAATGTTAAACTGCATGTAAAATCCTTGCTATCCATCGGGCTTCAACCAAATTTTGTATTCTGTACCTTAAGAGATGGAACTAAGAATATATTCAGTCACCAGGGCTGCCAACTGTAGTGCTCTATCAGGCTACATAATGCCAGGTATATTTCGAACTAATTAGAAATTTCTATATTACCAACTTTATTTCTATTCTAGATAGCCTAGATCCATATAGATTAATCATTGGCTTTTTAGTTCGTCACGGAACTTCTTGTTCTTAACAATTTCGATTATCTGACCCCGCCCCCCCCCCCCCAAAGCCAAACTCTAGATCCGCACCAGTGAGGGACATTGTTTTCTGACAGAGAAGGGGCTGTTTATCTCTGATGGCTTTCTTTGCTATTGCTATTCGTGTTTTTATTTCAGTGTGACACTGAAGATTTTCTGCTATGATCTGGCCCAGATATTTGAACTGTGCTAGTTGTAGTACAGGCTCACTACTGATCATCACGTGCAATGGACGTGGATTTCGACTATACATCATGACTTTTGATTTATTAATATTTATTTTCATACCAAATGCCTTAGCTGTTTTAAGGATTCGAAATTAATGGTTCCGAAGTCGGTCAGCATGATTGCACCCAACTGTAACAGGTGTTTCAACTTAATCTGCATGAGAGTAATAACTTTCCTTACAGACGATAGTAGTACAGTTCGCTTCACTTTGAATATTGCATCATCATGACCAGAAATTGCGTAATCCTGATGACGTCATGGGATGACGTCATGGGTCCTTAGAGCGAGCACGTGGTCCAGGAGCGAGCATGTGCACTGCACGTGTTAGCGTGGGAAGGGGTTGACCTTTTGGCTTGTTTGTGCGATGATGATAAAAAGTCAATGGGTGTTGACGTCATGGGGGTTGTTTATTAGGATGCTAACTGTCATCTGACACCCATGCGAGTGTGAGCATGTATGCCACTGCCAGCGATCCGCACATGTGGTGTGCAGCTGTTGTGTTTTTTTTTTTTTTTGTCCGCGCCGGGTGGGCTGAGCGGAGAGGCGGTTCCCATCCACACATGTGGTGTGCAGCTCTTATTGTTTTTTGCTTAGGATGCTAACCGTCATTTGACACCCGTGCAAGTTTGAGCATGTGCAGCAGTGTGATTGATCTCATCTGCTGTGTTCGCGTGAGACAGAGTTGACCTTTAACGTCATTGGCTAAGAATGTAATCTTTAACTTCTTTAAGCAATAGCGGAAAAAAGAAATGTTTGCGTTAGAAGCTAGTTTGCAGCATATGGTTTCTGGAGTGTGGGTGGGGGTGAAGGATATATAAATGGATGAGTGCATGGAAGAGTTTAACTTTTACTTTTGCGCGAAGAGTGTGTGTGTGTGAAAGAAATAAAGAAAGTCAACGACGAGGAACAAATTGTGTGATGGAAGCTCTAACAAAGTTCAATAACTTATCATCTTGTAATGAGTATTCTAATAAGAAACTAGCAGAACTAGTCATTGATTTACCATATGTGGTCCAAATTATTCGCCCCGTACAGACGAGGTTTGGAAGAAAAATAGTGGTGGACATTAACATTGAAGATGAAGTAACAAGTGTATTTCTACCAGCAGTATTTTCAAAATTAAGCGCATCAGAGATCGATGAACTAAACTCAATGGGAGGCACACTGATGCTGGTGTATTTGGGGTTGAAGAACCGCTCACATCAAGTCATTTTGAAACAGTACTCGATGGCAAACTGATGACGGTGTATTTTGGGTTGAAGAACCGCTCACATCAACATGTTTTGGTGAGTATTGGATTATATATATATATATATATATATATATATATTATGTATTGATTGATATAACGATTGATATATTTAGTTGCTCATTATTTCTTAATTTGTTTAATTTTTCAGATCATCTAAAAAAACGAATAAAACGAACAGCATAATGAAGTGGAAAACTGTTAATTTCCTGAGTGGAACTGAACATCGATCGCACCCGCTAATAGAGTATCATCGTGTATGCTTTCAACAACCGAAAGAAGAGGAAGAAGATGATAACGAGGTGAGTCGTAATAAGAAAGAAGCTTGTTTTAACAAATGGACATCTTCGAGTGGAATTTCAACATTTTCAGTCTACGTTACCAATGTTAGCAAATCAGAGGATAGTCAGCGAGAGGTGACAGAAACAGTTCTAAGATATCTATTGAAAGAATTATGTGAAGATGAACATTTTATTTGTTTTTTCGGATACAATACATTTGATGAAGTTTTCAAAATCGAATTTTCCATGACTTGTTACGATGTAACAAAATTGAATGAGTATAGAAACAATTTGCTGGGTAAACTTCAGGATGAATTTCCTTTTGAGGCTGTTCATTGTTCATTGGAGATTACAGGCAGTAATTTATCACAATGGCTTGAATATACTTTAAAAGATTATAGGTTTATGGTAAACCGATGTTACAGCAACTGCCGGTGGTGTATTAACAATAGTGCAAATTGGACGTATGCTTAGACATCAGTGATGGTACACCAACTGTTGGTGGTGTATTAACTTTAGTGCAAATTGGACAATTGCTTAGACAACAGCAACAATGACCTCGCCTCCTAGCAAACGTAGAAAGGTCGATATTGTAATACATAATAACAGTGAAAATATAAGAAACCAATTGGACAATGCATTTGAAAGTGTTTCTAATTTTCGAAGTGAACTAAACGGTGCTATTTCAGTATCATACCAAATCGGGGAAAACACTCAAACCGAGTTGATTGAGAACAGTGATGAGTTGATTGAATGTTGGAGAGTTATTAGTGAGCACATATTGCAACAAGCTGTGAATTTCGAAGAAATTACAATTCAAATAAAGGATGAATCTTTCTTGAGCTGTGAGTTAATTGAAACGGCATTCAATTCTAGAGTGTACACACTTGCAGTATCAAATGTTAAGAATGAGTTTTTGGATCCTCGCGAATTTTTAGCGAATGCTAATATTTGGTTTACAAAGTATGTTAAGAAAGCGTTAACTGTACAAGCTTTAAAGGTGAATTCAGTTTTGTGTGCACAATATGTGCTTCGCGACATATCAGAAACAAAATATTTTGCTATCAAAAATGAGGTAGTTTTCGAGTATACTGATTTAAATGAATTTTATAATAAGAATATCATTGAAGGTACATTGACAAAAATGAGCGAATTTGAAGCAAAGGGTTCCGGGTGGGCTTTAGAAAAAATTCATAGTTTGAGAATTAATATAAATAAATATGTTGGATTTCGAGTAGGAATGTCCAATACTAGTAGATTGCCTGATGTAATAGTCAATAAACATGCAGTGCTAAATTTGTATGATACAAAGGAAGCTTGTTTTGCGTGGAGTGTGGTTGCTGGTTTGTATCCAAAAACTCGAAACGTGAATCATCTTTCTTCCTATCCTAATTACAGAGATGTTTTAAATTTAGATGGTATTCCAATTCCGATGGAAATGAAATATTTAAACAAGTTTGAAAACCAAAACAATATTTCTGTAAATGTGTATGGAGCACAATATGATGAAAACAATTGGGTATGTATGGGAACAAACGAAGTAAAAGGAAAAAAAAACTTTTACTATTGTACCTTTGTATGTATCAGATAAACTATATGAAAGGAGTGTAGACTTATTGATGTTGCAGATTGGTAACAGTGAAAGTTATCACTTTTGTTTAATTAGAAATCTTGCTCGCCTTGTGCGTTCAAGCGTCACTAGCACTCGCAGAAGGATTTATATATGTAGACGATGTTTGTCATATTATTTTCTTGAGGATGAGTTAAATGTTCACTTTGCAGACTGTAAACAGTTTCCTGTTGCAAAAAGCATAATGACCACTGATGAACAAAGATTTGTTAATTTTACAGAATATCGAGTTAAAGATACAGTTCCATTTATAATATATGCAGACACTGAATGCGTCTTGTCTCCAATTTCCTCCTGTTTTCCAAATAGTGACAATCATAACTCTACTTTAACACATAAACATATTCCTTACAGCATTTCTTTATACCTTCATTGTAATTTCGATAGTGAATTGTGCAGTTTCAAACTCTTTAGGGGAAATAATTGCATTGAATTGTTTGTAAAGGAACTTTATAGTATTGTGGATAAACTTCAAACATATTACTTATCGGTTAAGCCAATGTTAAAGATGACCGAAAATGAAGAAAGATTATTTTTGTCAAGTAAAATGTGTCACATTTGCGAGAAACCGATTGCAGTTAATGAACTCAAAGTACGCGATCATTGTCACTTAACTGGAAAATATAGAGGAAGGGCACACAATAGTTGTAATTTAAATTACAAAGTAACAAAGGTTTTGCCTATAGCATTTCATAATCTAACGGCCTATGATGGACATTTTATAATTAATGAAATTTGCGAGAAACGTGATGGAGAGGTGTTACATAATCCTGGTAATATAAGTTTGTTAGCGGTGAATATGGAACGTTATAAAGGGTTTACAAAGTATGTACGGGCTAAGAATGGATTCATTCAGTTAAGATTTTTCGATACATATAATTTCTTGTCCTGTTCACTAGATCAATGTTCATCTTCGTTAAGTGAAGATTCAAAGCAAATAACACGACGTTATTTTAATGATGATGCACAGTTTCGACTTACTGCGAGAAAAGGTGTGTTTCCCTATGAATACGTCTCGAGTATGGATGTACTTAACGAAACTAAATTACCTGAAATATCCAAGTTTTATAGCAGTCTTAATGATCAAACAATATCGAATGAAGAGTATGAGTTTGCTCAATCGGTGTGGGAAACGTTTTCCTGTCAAACATTAGGAGAATACGCCGATTTGTATTTAAAAGTTGACACACTTCTTTTGGCGGATGTCTTTGAAAATTTTAGATCGAATGGCATGGAAACTTATGGCATTGATGCAGCTCATTTTACACTGCTCCATTTATGTCTTGGTGTGCTATGAAAAAGATAACCAATGTTCAACTTGAATTGCTTCAAGATATTGATATGTTACACTTTTTTGAACGATCTATTCGAGGAGGAAATGTTCAGTGTATAACACGACATGCGATTGCTAATAATAAGTATATGAAAACTTATGATGAGAAAAAGCAAGACTCCTACATAATGTACTTTGACGTTAATAATTTATATGGATATGCGATGATGGAATATCTTCCAACGGGCGGCTTTAAATGGGTTGCAAATGTTGAAGGCTTTGTTGTTTTAACTATTGATGATACTTCAGAAATTGGATATATTTTGGAAGTAGATTTGACTTATCCTCAAGAGTTACATGACAAACATTCAGATTACCCTCTATGTCCCGAAAAGTTGACAAAGCTAATGGCTACCCTAGATAATAAAGAACGTTATGTTTTGCATTATAGATTGTTAAAGCAATGTATTCAACTAGGAATGAAATTAGATCGTATTCACAGAATAATTGAATTCAATCAGAGCCAATGGCTAAAACCATATATTGATGTGAACACAGAGAAACGAAAACATGCCAAAAATTATTTTGAAAAGAATTTTAATAAATTGATGAATAATGCAATTTTTGGTCGTTCACTGATGAATGTGAGGAAGTTAAGGGACATCAAATGGGTCACCAAATGGCATGGAGCTCGTGGTGCTAGGTCTTTAATAGCTAAGGCTAATTTTAAACATAGAATTATATTCGATGAACAATGTATGGTCATCGAGATGAGTAGACTAAAGATTTTTCACAATCAACCAGTATATGTTGGTGCATCTATATTAGATTTGTCTAAATGTAAAATGAATGACTTTCATTACAATGTTATTTTAGCAAATCCTGAATCAAATGTGAGGTTGTTATACACAGACACCGATAGTTTTATGTATATATTCTATTATGATATTTATGAGTTCATGAAACAGCATTCAAATTTGTTTGATACTGGAAACTATGAAACAAACAATCCTTTTGGCATTGTGAGACAAAATAAAGGTGAAATTGGTTTAATGAAAGATGAAAATGCTGGAAGGATTGTTGAAGAATTTGTGGGGTTACGATCCAAAATGTATGCAATAAAATTGTGTGATGAAATGAATAGCTTGTGTAAGGCTAAAGGCATTAAGAAGAGTGTGAGTAAAAGTATGAATATTGATGAGTATCGAAAGTGTCTTTATAACAGAGATAAAGTCAACAAAGTTCATGTTTGTATAATTTCAAAATCTCATTCTGTATTTACTGTTCGGCAAAATAAGTTGGCAATTTCATCAAACGAAGATAAAAGACACATAACTGAAAACGGAATTGATACTTTACCGTTTGGTCATTTTTCTCTGAAAAAATGATTAGAAACAAAATGAGATTAAAGCAGTTCATCTCACTTACTTTATTTCTTTCACACACACACACTTTTATGCTGTTAATAATACTAATTTTTTGTGTGTTCCTTTGCTTATGAAAAAAAAAAAAGAATAAATAATAACCCAAATTTTGTGTGTATTATTTAAAAAAAAAACACCTCCCCCCACCATTCCCATTTTCCAGAAATATATATATATATACTTTATATTACATATCATTTAGTAATGGTGCGTTGTGAGAGGAGCAATTCTACCACTCAATATAAACGAACAGGAAGTGGATCATTAATTAGTCGTGTACTTAATAAAACTATTGATAATTTACCCGTGGAATTACACATCCCGGGATATGAATATTGTGGACCAGGAACAAAATTAGAAAAGCGATTGAGCCGTGGTGATCCAGGAATAAATATATTAGATAAAGCGTGCAAAGAGCACGACATTGCTTACGCAAAGCATAAAGATTCAAACAAAAGAAGAGAGGCTGATGAAATTTTAGCTTCAAAACTTGGTCTCGTGTAAAATCCCGTGACGCATCATTTGGAGAGAGAGCGGCTGCACTAACAGTGGGTGGCATCATGAAAGCTAAGTCTAAGATTGGAGGAGGTAAGCGAAACTTAAATAATAAAAAAAAAAACAAGAAAAGATTAAAAAAAAGAAGAACATCGAAAAAGCAAGGTGGTATTTTACCCCTACTTCCGATATTTGCAGCCTTGTCGGGCTTGGGGGGTCTAGCAGGCGGAGCAGCAGGGGTGGCGTCTGCTATAAACAAGGCGAAAGCTGCTCAAGAAGAACTAAAAGAAATGAAAAGACACAATCGAATGATAGAAGCAATGCGAGGAAAAGGAGGTCAAGGCATTTATTTAAATCCTCCTGCATACAAAAGATAATTAACCAAATACCAAATAAAGCATAAAGTAATTTCGATTTAGCTAAATACGCACATCAATTAAAGATTCCAAATTTTAGAGGAGTCTTTATGCGAGATACGTTACCAAGATATCCTCGAAAAAATGAAAACTGTATTGTTAACCTTGAACCGATGGATAAATCCGTTTCACATTGGGTAGCTTTCAGTAAACGTGGTAAATATGTGCATTATTTTGATAGTATTGGTAATTTAAGACCACCATTAGAAATTTTAACATATCTTAAAAATTGCTATCTACAATATAATTTTCATTCATATCAATCGATTACTTCTTCGATTTGTGGACATTTATGTTTAGTCTTCTTGTATTGTATAAATAAGGGAAACACAGACCGTCTTTAAACATTTCAAAGATGGCTTTCGAAAGACGGATAACTCTTGAAGGTAAAGGCTCGAAGATTGATGTTACATTGGAGAACCCGATTCATCTTGTAGGAGCAGTGTTTTTTGAAATAGGACTTGCAGGATTGTATACATCTAATTCTATTCGAAATGTTACCAACAGAAATAATAAATTTCGCATTCATTTTACTAATTTTTTATCAATTGATTTAGTGGTACCACCGGGTATTTATGAATTTGAAGATCTAGCCTCAACTTTTGATGATTTACTTAGTTATCACTCATTGTCGAAACTTATACCAAAACATTTAGAAAAAACAAAAATGTATTTGGAAGAGGATATAGATGGAAAAAGAGACAACCGCCTCGTTTTGTCTTCTCCGTTTAATATTGATTTCACTGTAGCCAACAGTGTAGCAGGGCCTTTAGGTATTGAAAAGAAAGTTTACCCTAAAGAGAATAAAAGAGAAATTGAAATCGATCGAAATAGAATCGATAATGAAGTAACAATTAGCGAGAATAATAACGTTTTGGCTATAAAGTTGAACGAAGCGGATAGAGCGAATTTAATAATACCCAATGCTAGCTATACGTTAAAACAATTAAGTGAAAAGATTAATGAATTATTAGTTGAACATTTATTAGGTGACAAAGACAAATTCCCATCATTTTATATTAATTATGATAAAGTCTTTTATCATTGTAAACTACATTCGAAAGTGTTTGCTATAGATTTTGGTGTTGCAGATTCTATTGCAGATTTGTTGGGATTTTCTCATAGAAAGTTCAAGGCAAACACAACTCATCATTCAGAATATATGATTAAAATTAACACTGTTAATAGTATTCGAGTATGTTGCAACCTTGTGCTTGGTACGAGTTCTTATTTGAGCCATAAACCAACACACTCTTTATATAATTTTAAAGCTCATGTTCCTGCTGGTTACCCGATTGTTGTACAACCAACAACAATTAATTTTTTGCCTATGAACACCAAGGTTATTCAACATGTATCTGTGCAACTTGAAGATCATCTTCAACAGCTCATTGATTTGCAAGATGAAGATTTAACTGTAGAATTAATTATTCGTCCAGCACGATATCTTGCTATATAAAGTAATGAAATACTGTTATGTTTTCATTCTACTTGAGTAAGCTTACTAGAAAACAATCACAAATATGGTTATACTATATAATACTCAAAGTTTGAAAAAAAAGAAGTCGACTCTGATTCGAAAAAATAATATAAATCAATCAGCTAAAATTTGTAAAAAAAACAAACAACGACATCACACCTTGAAATCTAATAAACAGTTATCGAGTAACAACAAACATTTCTTACAGTCTTTAGGCTATCGCGTACTTTAATTTCAATATAAATATATATGCAATTGTTAATCTTATTTAGTTTCTATCTATAGTTGAAGCTGTTAACATGTTTAGCATGTTTAACATAACAGATAAAAGAGAGGTTGACAACAGAGTTGTGCGACGAGAAGAAAGAGTTTATCAACCTTATTCAGCTAATAAATTCGAAAATAATGATGAAATTCGAATACCGATTCAAAATGAAGAAAACATAGTTTTATTATCAGAAGGTGTTCTTCACTTAGAAGGTCAAATTATTACTTCTAACATAAATCCGGCTGCTTCTACTACAGCACATCCTGACCAAAATTTTGGGGCTAATCTTTTTAGCGAAATTCGCATCACGTTAAATGGTAAAGAAATTGATCGTACACGCCATCTAGGTATAACAAGTTCTATAAAAACCTTTGCATCATATTCAAAAAACGAATATACAGCTTTACAAAATGCTGGTTATTTTCCCTCTTTAACAACACCAGCAAGTGAAGCAAATATTGTTGATAGTAACACAAAACGTTTTCATATAATACTTCCTTTAAGCAACCTGTTAGGAATAGCGGAGGATTACAGAAAGCCGATTTTAAACTGCAAGCATGAGGTAATACTTCTCCGATCGTCAAGTGACGCACGTGCGTTGCAATCGACAACCGAAAACGATCTTTCTAAGGTCAAGTTATTTAAAGTTTATCTAAAAATTCCCGTTTTATTATTATCGGACGAAGAAAAAATTAAAAGATTAAAACTAATGCAGAAAAATATTCCCATTCAGGTTGGTTTTCGATCATGGGATGTTCATGTCTTGCCTTCTCTTCCTAGAACAACTAAATATAGTTGGACTGTAATGACAACTTCTGAAACTCAAAAACCGCGTCAATTTTTATTAGGTTTTCAAACTAGAAGAAATTTACTAAACACATGCTCTTCCTATTTTGACCATTGTAACATTAAATCTATAAGAGTTTTTTTAAATTCAATTTTTTATCCCTATGAAATGCCAACTTCTGAAATTGCCATAAATGACTACAGCGAGTTATATGACATGTTTGTTAAATTTCGTAATGTATATTATCAGATCGATGATGTTCGTTCAGAGACTCTGGTTTCACGAGATGAATTTAAGTCTCATTGTCCGATTATTGTAATTAATTGTCTCGAACAAGTGGAAGCAGTGAAGACATCTTCAGTCGATGTGCGAATTGAAATCGAGACGAGTGAGAATATACCTGAAGATACAACTCTTTATTGTGTTCTTATTCATGATCGTCAAATATCTTACAGACCATTAACGAATGAAGTAATTATCTAAACCAATATTTGCTAAGTTATAAGCAAGCAAGTAAACAAGTATTCTCACTTTAGTTGCAATCATGGAATTGACAACAACAAACTCTCCTTCTACTGATGCTGGCACGTGGAATAAGAAGCAACCAATAGTTGCAGACATTCGCAAGCTACCAAACGGCAGTTTGGAACTTGCTTACTGTATGTTAAATAACGGCAATATACTTTCATTCAGCCCCGTGATCACATGGGTTGAAGCATATTGTGAAAAAACTCTTTCTTCTTTTTTTGAGTCTATTAAGAATAAATATGATTATTTAGTTGTATATAATTTGCCACAGGAATTTTCTTTGTTTGCACTAAAAGCACTTTCCCCAGACTCATTATTCGATCTTAATACGATTGATGGAATGTCAGACCTAATGTTGAGGCATAGCCATCGTTTACCTACAGATTGTCCAAAACATTTACCATCTCTAGCAATGGGAAGCAATAGTTGTGCTAAATTCAATGTCAATGCTGTTCAACATTGGTTAAATTCTTCTGATGGCATCATGAAAATCGTGTGTTCGATAATAAACAAGTTTCGAAACAATGGACTTCGAGGTTTTAATAAGTTTGATTGGAACTACTTTCCTATAAACGTACTGACTATATATGAACCACAACGAATTCGTCTAGAGTGGGAACATCTACCAGATCATCTAAAGAGGAAATTTCAACTGTTTCATCTTCGCTGCAAATGTGACAACTGTAATCGCTATCTATAAAAGGTGATTAATTTAAATCTACTAGTGTCGTTGACCGCTATACATATTTTGTTTTTAGTTTGCTTTTTAACACAGTGTATATTTTTTGTCTACAGAAAATAATCATCTGGACAACTAAAAAAAAAAGATCATCTCAACACACCCACACTCATCTGGACAACTAAAAAAAGAATGAGATTACTTCAAGAGAAATAAAATTGTATTAATTGTAATTCTAAATGAATAAAGAAGAAAAGGTCTTTTGTACCATTTCATATTAAAGTTCTTATTAATGATCAATTACCTCCTCACTCTACATGTAAATAAAATAATAATATTGTCAGGTGAGGGATTCGAACCCTCGCTTTCAATTTCTGAAAATTAGATCTTAAGTCTAACGCCTTAGACCGCTCGGCCAACCCAACACATGCATATCAGCCAACGTGTTTTGTTGATTCATCTCAGTTCGCATTTAGCTTTGTGTGGTGAACATCTTTTCTTTGTGAAGTAAACCAGCATCATGAAGTATTTTAATTGTGTAAAGTATTCCAAAAAACAGTTAATGCAAATGATATTGAGTCAAAGAGAAATGAATTTAAAATCTGAAAGAGATCGGCTAAAAACATTTAAGACCTGGTCTTCAGACAGTTTTATGAACACTGCATGGTTAGCAGCGGCAGGATTTTACTATTTTGGATATAAGGATATGGTTAGGTGTGCTTTCTGTAATCTGCAACTTAGTTATTGGGAAGAAGATGATGATCCGTTTGAAGAGCATAAGAAATGGGCTTTTTCTTGCCCCTACGTAAACAATATTTCTCCTAGCATAGAATTGAAATGCGAATATGAAAGACTTAAAACTTTTCAAAATTGGCCTCTTCCCTGTCCAAACGAATTTTGTTTAGCATCAGCAGGATTTTATTATACTGGTCATGGTGATAAGGTGAAATGTATATTCTGTAAGATTGAAATTGAAAATTGGAGGGAAAACGATAATCCTTTAAATGATCATGAAAAATGGGCGCCATATTGTCCATATATAAGAGGGTTTTACGTCGGCAACGTTGATTTAAATCCTGAAAATCCTACTATTATTCCATATAATACAAGTTATGATACGTGTGGAAGCAATATATGTTGATGTGATGTGATTTTTTGTGCAGTGTGCATTCTCAGACGTAAACGTAGACATGTTGAAGTTTGTTAAGCAGTCAAACACTCTACCAGTAATTTCATTTACTAATGCTGAAAACCAGAGTAAAAGTGAAAAAAGAAAGCATGGTGCTTTACTACCGAACACAATTCGATGTATCATTTGCGGTCCATCGAACTGTGGCAAAACAAACGTAATGCTAAATTTATTGTGTCATAAAAATGGAGTTCGTTTTGAAAACGTTTATATTTATTCTAAATCACTTGCTCAAAGTAAATATGTTGAATTTAAAAAGTTTTTGGACTCCATAAAAGAAATAAAAAGTGATTTTTTTCCGATAATGATGAAGTTATGCCTCCAGAAATGGCTAGAAAAAACTCTATATTTGTTTTTGATGATGTAGCCAGCAATAAACAACAACACATGAAAGATTATTTCAGTAGAGGTCGTCATCACAACGTTGACGTATTTTATCTTTGTCAAACATATTCTTGTATACCTAAACATCTAATTAGAGATAACGCTAATTTTTTAATTCTTTTTAAACAAGACGGAACAAACTTGCGTCACGTATATAACGATCATGTAAATACAGATATGAGCTATGATCAGTTCTTTGATATTTGTTCGTATTGTTGGCAAAACTCTAAGTTTGGTTTTTTGGTTATCGATAAAGATAGCGATTTACAAAATGGTCGATATCGCAATGGATTTGATGTTTATTTTCAGTTATAAATATGACTTCAAAAAGAGGTAAATGCCCATTCGTGTTATAGCTTTTGCGTGGTTAACAACTTAACTATGACATCGTTTAACAAAACCAATAATGTGTCTATCGGACGACCGACTTCACGACATGATATTGCAACTAAATCATATGTTGATGATAAGCTAGTGCAATATGGAAATCAACTAACAACAACAACAACAAGCGACGGACATCTAAGTATTAACGGCAAATGGTTAAAAAATGTTGGAACGCCAATACATGTTGAAGATGCATGCAACAAAGGTTATGTAGTGAAGTTATTAAATGAGCTAAATAAAATCGAGTCTAAAGAAGACATACAACGAAACTTTAACGAGCTTAAAGGTTTATTTTTTTCAATTTGTAAAATAGAGAAAAAAGAACTTGACTTTCAAAACAAACTTCTCGCGGGCTTAGCTTTACCATCATCTGCAAATGATGCAGTAAACCTTATTGCAATGCAGCAACATACATCGAATATAAAAAAATATCTTGAGACCCGAATAACCGAAGTGTTACAACGAGTAGAATTCATTCATGGTTTAGTGCGAGAATTTTCAGAAGATCACTTACCGTATGATCAAGATACTCTCGACTTGGGTAACAAAAGAATAAGAAATGTTAAAGATCCAATTCAAAATCAAGATGCGGTAACGTATTCTTTTCTTAAAACTCATGTAACAAATGAACTCGATGAAATTAAAAAATCTCTTTTGAATATAAACAGAGATGATGAAACTGTAGATATGTTAAATAGAAGAATAACAAACATATCTCAACCAATCGATTCGTTAGATGCAATAAACAAATATTACTTAGAAAACTTTGCTGCCTCTCGAAAAGATCTAGAAGACTTAATCACTAAATTTAATAAACAAAACTTTTTAAACGTAGACGATGGTGGAACTTTAAATATGATGAGTAAACGAATTACTCACGTAAACAATCCCATATACGATAACGATGTTGCAAATAAGACGTTTGTTGAGCAATATGCCGCTTCCCAACGTGAATTTGATCAATTGAAACAAACTGTAAACAATCTACAACATCAAAAACAAACAAATGTTGAGTTTCCTGTTAACGACCAAGATGTGACAAATAAACGGTTTGTAGAACACTATGCTGCTTCACGAAGTGAAGTTAATCAACTAAAAGAAATTTTAAGCAATTTACAAACTCGTATTGAGGGTGTTGCTAACAATCTCAATATTGTTAAAAAAGAAGATCTTGAAAGTTATGCTGCTGAATCCAAAGAAGAATATAACAAGCTAAAAACTGAACTGGAAAAAATTGAGCAAATGGTTAACAAAGAACCACTCGAAAGTTTTACTGCATCCAAAGAAGAATATGGTATATTAAAAGATGAAGTAAAGAAAAAGAACTTATCGAAATTTATTCTGAAATTCTCCAACACACCATCAATCCATTCACCAGTATACACGCTTCATAATCATAACATACAGTACCAACTTCCCTACAAAGGCGTATTAAAACCAATTTTTGTTTCACCAAGATCTCCAATTGTGTATGCAATTTTAAATATACGTCAAGAGATTGAACTGGATGGCAGTGATATTGTTGTTGAAGAGCAAGATGAAATTCAGTTTCGACTTAGAGACCCTAAAAACATAAAACTGATGATCTTCCTCTTCAAATCGATTTTGAATATACTATAAATAAGTAAAACAACCACAATTTCCGTTTAGTCATGGAGAAGAGCTCGAAGATTAAAGCTGAAAGTCGAGTAAAGGATAAACTTTCTCGCTTAAAAAAAGATGTTAAAGACGAGTATCTTTCACTTCAAAATGATGTTAGACGTAAAGAATTAGATATAGAGACTAACTTTAAACCAGTAACAAGTTCATTAAATCAACTTGTAGCTATTGCTAATACGTCAACTCAAAATAAAGAAAATCGAAAAAGAAAAGGAAAATATGATGATTCTGAATCCACTGCTACTTCAGACGAAGAAGATGGAGATAGCATCAAAATAATTTCACTACTTAACCGCTACTTTGATCCGTTCATTAAACAAAACGTGGATAGAACATATGGTATAACGATAAGAAATGATAAACAATACTTGGGGCGCGAACGAGTTTTCTTTGATAAAAAGTGGATAAAAGTTGGTGGTGAAAAATTTCCTATTACAGAAGGTCTACTTGAATTGATTCAAAGGAAAGTACCAGACCCCACTCTAATAGATAGGAGTGATTTAAGTTCATATTTGAAATTATTAAATGTTTCAAACGTGCACAAAAGAAATTATACAAACAATGCAGCTCCAAGAGGGACGCAATCTTATAAGTATAGACATATAATTGAACCCCTTCTCACTGAAGACATAGATAGAATTATAAAAACAGCAGATGAAAATGAAGAAGAAGCAAATACTACGATGCATACTGGATATGGTCAAAAAAAAAACACATCGCGCCACAAGCCATTTGGAAATTTGAAGGCGGAAACAATATTGAATTCGTTCACTGGAATGAACCAAACAAATTGGTATCAAGACTTAAAAAAATAATTGCATCGAAAGCTGCAGGTCACACAGGACTCGACAGCGAAATCTTTCCAATTGAAGAAGAATTAAGAAATGCAGGATATATTGAATAAAAATTCCAACGTTTGTAAAACAATGCACAGTATGTTATAAAACATTGTTTGGAAAATAACTATGAACGAAATCAGACGAGAAATTACAAAAGAACTTCACGCACCACTTAGAAAAAATTTAAAAGACGCCATGTTATTAGCAAAGGAATCGATGACCTCCATGAAGCTGACCTTGTGGACATGTCCAAACATGCAAAATGGAATAATGGATTTAAATATTTATTAACCATTATTGACGTTTACTCGAAATATGCATGGGCAATTCCTCTTAAAACCAAAAAAGGAAGTGAGATTGTAAAAAGCTTAAAATTTGTTTATTCTCAAAGTAAAAGATTGCCCAATTATTTTCACACCGATCGAGGAACGGAATTTTATAACAGTGAATTCAAAACATGGTCTCAGAAACAAAATTCAAAGCATTATTCCACTGGGAGCTCCATTAAAGCGAGCGTGGTAGAAAGATTTAATCGAACTCTTAAGGAATCGATGTGGAAAGAATTCACAACACGAGGTTCATACCGATGGGTACATATTTTGCCTGAGTTATTAGTAAAGTATAATCACAAAATACATCGCAGCATCGGCATGAAACCTATTGATGTAAAAAGAAACAATCCACCCAGCTTGCCAACACAATATAATGAAACTTTAAGAAAACCAAAATATAAAATCGGTGACATTGTAAGAATATCAAAAATCAAGAAACACTTCACTAAGGGGTACGAAGCTAATTGGACAACAGAATTATTTAAAATTTATAAAGTTCAAAATACTAATCCACGAACATATCTTTTAAAAGATAATAAAAATTTGCAGATATTCGGAGCGTTTTATGAAGCAGAGTTACAACGAACAAAATATCCTAATATTTACTTAGTCGACAAAGTACTACGTAGAAAAGGAACCCGAGCCTTCGTATCTTGGCTTGGATTCGATTCAACTCACAACTCATGGATCCCCAACAAAAATATCTTCTAATTACAACAGTGTAAGTTTATTTTTTTAATTCCACGCAAAAATATTATTATTATTATTATTATTATTATTATTATTATTAATGTGTCTCTATATATATATATTTCAGCTCACTAAAACCAACACACGCAAGAAAGAAAAGAATGATTGTACTTACCCGTGCACAAGACCAGCATATTTCAACTCTGCAAACAACACAGCATCTTCAATTCTCCGCAGCTTGTTGGAAAAAGAACTACTTACCACTTTAAGAACGAAGATCATATCATTTTTCACTATTTCATATTATATAATTAATGTAAACCACAAATGATCAAATAAATATATATTTTTAAAAAAATTTACACTGCACATTTCAATCCACTGTCCACCGTCCATTTAATTTAATTTAAAATTTGAACATCATCATCATCTTCTTCTTCTTCTTCTTCTTCTTCTTGTTGGTCTTCTTCTTCTTCTTCTTCCACTCGATGTTCTTCTTCTTCCATTCGATGTTCTTCTTCTTCTTCTTCCGCTTCTTCCATATGCTCTTCCTCTAATGACCGATCAAACACGGCCATTAGCTCTTCCGCCAATGTAGGATCAAACGCGTTGAAATTCATCAAGCCGATGGTTCTCAGCTTGTCAATAATAATATTGACATTGTGTAATGTCACCCCGTTGAAAATCATCTCACGGCAGTGGCGCTGATCTCTCATCAGCTCGAATATTTCGCCGCTAAAAAGCTCCTTTTCGCCGGCTGTTAAAGTGTTATACCACACCTCCTCCTCTATTTTCGTCGCACTGACGATAAAATGCAACCCTTGTTTCAGGGCACTTTCCGCAAACAACATAATGTGTCGCAATTTCATTAACTTTTCAATCAACCCCTCGCACAGACTCATGATGTTGCAGATAATGATACCTAACTACTGCTCCATAGCAATCTCCTCTTATATATATATTAAGAAGTTAGAGCGCCAAAAAAGCTCTTTAAAACATTTCACATGAAGCTCTGGGATTCGACATCCTATCTCGTTCTCGCATTAAAAATTACAGACTTGACTAATAACGTCTAGGAATCTAAAAACAAACAGATCAAGATTCATTTCACACACTCGAAGATATACATGCCATATAAAACACTTTAACCAGATTGAGATCATGAAGCAAGCCAGAACACAAGAAATGTTAACATCATTTAAATTAAACAGACATAACATAGCGACAACGAGTAACACATGTCCACTCCCACGCTCTGGTGATATATATACTGTACTTAAACAGAGTCTAGCTTAACAACAACACTTCACTTATTTAGCGAGCGCGAGCAAAAAACTTTAACTACCATGCGTCACATGTGCAGAGTGAGCTGGCTGGTCTCACGGCTCGCCCACACGGCGCGAGCAATAAAAAACGGAACATATGCTTGCCACATGTCTGGTAGCGAGCCGGCTATGTCGACCGCCTCGTCGCACACTCTCATTCAAAAGTTATGACACCCAAGACTCTCTCCACTTCCTTGAACAATTACAAAAATATAATTCAATAATCAATCAATAATTAATAGCCATGATACACAACTGACCTCTGCTGTCCTCTCCATGCGAACACAAGGCATGGTGGTCATCCTAACCATTAGCCATTCACCTGATCCCACCTGGACCACGTGCTCGCTCTAAGGACCCATGACGTCATCAGGATTACGCAATTTCTGGTCATGATGATGCAATATTCAAAGTGAAGCGAACTGTACTACTGACGATTTAATCTACAGCGTGTCCCTAAAGTCCGGTAACACTTTTCTTAATTTATTACACACAATCTACAAATGATACAGCTTTCCTATATATGGCATATTAAAGAGGAACTCACATGGCTTTGTTGGATATTACCGCCAATGTTCGTAGTTCCCACATTCGCCACAGTTAGCGCTATTGGCCACATTTGTAAAGATGGCGACTTCTGGCGGAGAGCAGGCTTTCTGTGTGTTGGAATTCCACACGAATAAGAGTGCTACAGATGTGCAACGGAAGTTTAGGACTAGGTACCGTAAAGAGGCACCAAGCAGGAAGTCTATTTACGCCTGGTATGACAGGTTTGTGCGTTCTAGTTGAGTGTGTGTTACGAAACGTAGTAGCCGACCAACAGTGAGTGCAGAGACCGTTAACCGTGTGAATGAGGCATTCGTAAGAAGTCCGAAAAAATCTGTTCGTAGAGCATCCCGCGAGCTTCAAATACCACGAACGACAGTTTGGAAGACACAACGTAGGAGACTGTGCATGAAGCCGTACAAATTACAGCTCTTGCAACAGTTGAAAGGGATTCTTCTTCGCCGCAAACAAGGTAAATGGGCACTCATACCTGGATATGATACAGCAGTGGTTGTTCCCACAATTCCTGGAAGATTCTGACAATTTCCTGTTCCAGCAAGATGGGGCCCCACCCCATTACCATTCTGAAGTCCGTGATTTGATGTACAACAGGTTACCTCAGCGCTGGATTGGACGAGCAGGGAATAATGATAACTGTTTCGACAAGTGGCCTCCCCGATCTCCAGATCTCATTCCCTGTGATTTCTTCTTATGGGGGTATATCAAAGACTGTGTGTATGTGCCACCTTTACCACAAAATTTCGAGGAACTCAAGCGTAGGATTCAAGACGCTGCCACCACTGTATCGGCTGATATGCCCAAAAAGTGTGGAAAGAGTTCGATTACTGTGTAGATACTTGCCTAGTTGCACGTGGTGCCCATATCGAGTCGATGTGAAGTCAAATAATGAAAAGAAAATCATTTGAGTTCCTCTTTTAATATCACGAATACCGTATACGAATTCTGTATAATTTGTAGTTTTTGTGTGAAAGGTTAATAAATGTGTTAAGAAAAGTGTCAGTGTGAAATCAAACTATGAAAGCAAAACCATTTGATTTCCCCTTTAATATGACATATATAGGAAAGCTGTATCATTTGCAGTTTTTGTGCAATAAATTAAGAAAAGTGTTACCGGACTTTAGGGACACACTGTATAATGAATACCATTTGGCATTTAATGAATTAGTCAATAATAATAAATTAATATTCATTAGTTAATAAAATGTATGAGTTTCGGCCATATTGTGCTCTACTTCAGCGGTCATTTGGAAAATATTTACTGAAGGATTCTCTTATATGCATTTTTTGAACGATTACCTTTTGACACAGTTGCAAATATAAGGGCGTCGAAAGATCGACTTCGCAACATATAACTGGCCATGACTGAAACCTTGATGAGGCAATTAGATCCCTACACGTGTCAGAGTTTCCCCATGAACTTTATTGATTGTGATAAAGTATGCCAAGCGAATTGAAAATTTGGAAAATGGAAGTGTTTAATCGGATGATGTTAATTCAAGTCCAAGGATTATAGCTCTCTGCCCTATACTATCTGCAGTTATTATTTCAAAGCAATTTTTATACATATTTATTACAAATAATCTGATTCCATTTAGGAACCCTTGGGAAACGTTCAAATTTCTAAGGACCATAACTATGGCTCTAACATTATTAGAGTAAGTATATGTGGAGGTAATCACTTATTCCGAAGGAATTCAAGAATAATGTAGGAAACTGAAGTAACTGATTTCATCCTCAGTATTAAGCTGTTAACGCTGCTGTATATTTTTGACCTACTGGATATCAGTTCAATGACTTTAAAATTAATTTCATTGCTGTGTTCATTTTTTGGTGCAAGAATGCGAACTTCCCTCGCAGAAGTGAATGTTTCGCCGTAAATCTCAGCCACGATATCATCATGAGTTGGAATTCTGGCTGGTAATTCAATAACATTGGATTCGTCACCATCCACAGAGGGTAGTCATCGTAATTTCCCTACGAGCAAATCTTTCACTCGACTTCTCATTTATTTATTTATTTATTTATTTATTTTATTTTCTGTGTCCGAATCAAATTGTATTTTGCCAGTAAGTAGAGAACCTGAGGTGGTCATGCTGACTGGTCTCGAACGTGGATCTCGGAGATAAGTTGAGCTCTGAATGAAGGTTCCACCAGGGAACGAACCCGAGATCTGTTGAGGGTATTTCATTGTAAGAACCCCTAGAAGGAATTATATATTTAATTACTGGTGTGATATCAGTTGTTACTGACATTATTTAGTGAAATAATGCAGGAAAATAGTGGAAGATAGCATTATTTGGACTACATGAAGTAGGCTATGCTGGATTTGAAACACAGGAGTTTCAAAGCTTGACGTTTAGCAAATAGCCCCAGAATTGTGGGAGGAGGCCCGTGGCGCCACGTCAATCTTGCTGACCCAGATAAGTCGTCTGCAAGGGGTCGGGAGGTTAAATAATGATCACGTTCTTCCCCGTTTGAGAATGGACTTGAGAATGGAACGGGAAGATCCCAAGGAAAATCATTGATTACTCATGATTGGAGCAATGCAATGACATGAGAGTTGCGCACAGGTGAATCTTTAGCCAGGAGGCTAATTTTAGAGCCATAGAGCGGCGAAATCAAGGCATGTTTAATGCAGTGCGTAATGTTACAGGACTATGGGTGTTCGCGGACGGACTTGAGGATGTTGCCAGGGATTCCCAGTGAAGTAGCGTCCCCAAGCCATGGATAAGATAATTAATATAAATTAAGTGGCCGATCGATCCTCGAACACACATACATTTTTGTGACCAGCGAAGAAAAAGGAACAATATGGATATTATTCCAAGTTCAGAATCACCCTAGGAGAAGAGCTGATTTATCTCGGGAATTCTTGCCCTACTTTCTGTGTGAAACAGATATAAGAGGGTGGACCCAGTCGAAGGACACAGTTTTTACAGTTTTTACAGTTGACCGCAGTTACAGTTCGTGACAGTTTTAGACCGAGTCGGAGGGAGAGTTGTTTTGAAGCAGTCGCAGTTGAAAAGGACACGCAGCGCCCAGGCGCACACAAAGACTTAAACATTTCACTGGTAATCAGCATGTTAGCTGTACAATGTAACACACATGTGAGAATATATTCATGCATGGTCATGAACCAAGAATGAAGTCGGTAATTAACAAACTTGATTATGCGTAATGCATATTACCGAAGTTAGGAGAGGATGCTCGGACTTCAATGTGGGAAGCCGTGCAGTAAGACTGTTATATAATATTTATTAAGTGCCGTGTGATATACCAGGCAGGACTGTGAAAAGTGATAATTCATGTAAATACAATGTACAATGTTGAGCGCAGTAAAGTATAGTGATTGGTTATACATATTTGGAGTATACCAGTAAGTAGCGTTCATGACGAGATGTAAGCATATCGCTGCAATAGTAGGAAGATTATCAAGGGATGATCGAGAAACTGTTGGTGAATCCGGGAGCAGATGATCGGGAGATTCAATCAGGAAGGGGTAGGACCGTAGGAAGGGCCATCAGCACCTGTACTTTCGATACATGCTAGGGAATGTCAACCAATCAGGAATTAAAGTGTAACGTGTGTTTGTGCACCGATGTTATGTAAATATCTCTTAAAGTCATAATATAACCAGTGTTATATAGTGTTATGTGTTTCGGAAGCATTAGCTTCATTATAAAAATGGAAAAGTGTCATGTGTTTTGGAAGCATTAGCTTCATTATAAAAATGGAAAAATGTCGTGTGTTTATGAATCAGATGTCATATAATATGTGTATTAGCAAGATGGCAATGTGTCACTAAGTAAGCCGATGGCAGGTGACACTGGAATATGGTGTTAGGGGCCACCTGGATAAAGCCGACGTAAGTACCCCACAAATCATGTTACTATAGAGGGATAGTCACTGCATGTAATGTGATTTCGGAAATATAAAATATGCCAGTAAGAATCAATATTAGGAGGCATATCCTCATATGTTTATTGTTTGATTTCAGTAAAGTTAAGATGTTGTATACATCAGAGAGTGGACTAATCTTTACCACTATTAATGCTACTACTAAACAAAATGGCAATTCAGTTATGTAAAACTTAACATGACGAACGCGAATGTTCGGTCATTGAAGCAGTTACGTTGTGTCGGAAGGATAATGTATGTCAGTAATAATAATAATAATAATTATAATAATGATAAACGGTATAATTGAATACATCAGGATGAAAGGTTTTAAGCAAGATATAGTTACGCTAATTGGATTATTTATCTAGCCAAGCAGTAGATTACATTAAGAAAAGAGTTAATATTAAATATATTGCATTAATGGGAATATAATTATGCACGGGAATGTTGGAGCCTGACAGTGAATTGAATTTGTGGCTTGATTAAGCATTGTAGAGTACAGTTAGAGTTCTCTTTATTATAAGGCGAGATCATGGATAGGTAAGGGGCCAGGTGATCTAATCGACGTGTGAAATCTCGTACAGCATGAGCGTACAGAGATATTAATTTATGCCGGAGCGTATTTAGTGTGTAACCCTATCTCCGATGTTGGATATGAAATGTTCCGGGTCCGAATCCCGTGGTAAGCGCGGGGAGAACAATGGACACCTCGACGCTATACCTGATTCCCCGAGAACTTAATTGTTGTGATTCGGCTCGTTGAAGCGAATCATTGGCGGCAGCTGTTGACTGACCGTAATATTTTATTTGAGATACCGGCTAACCACTAGACCTATGTTCTATGAATCTCGTGCCTTCATATTGTGATACGGACCTGTTGAGGCCGTTATTAATGTCCTAAGGATAGGATTAAATATTCAAGCTCACCCAGAACCATTGCATAATATTCAGTTCAGATCATATGGGATCACGTGGATCATTGTGACCACAATGTTATATTCAAAGTTGTAATACTGCTTGGGAGATAAAAGTCCAGGAAACGGGGAGACAAAGGGGCGGTTTACAGCCGTGAACGACCCTACCCTGTCCATTGTATGCAGGCAGTCCAAGGGGCTGGGGTTACTGAACCAACTGTGAAGGTTTGCGTTCTTGAGCGGACAGATTTAAGACCTTGCTTGTCAATGAAAGGAAGAATTGTTATAATGTGTAATAAATGTGTGTGGTTTAAAAACACATTGCTAATCATAGATTTCCCTGATGATATAAAAATGTAGCAATCTAACGAATGGTTGGATGTTGTATTTGTTACTGTCACTGACACCTAGTTAATGAAGTTGGTTACTCGTTGCCACAGGCTACGCTCGTAAGGGTAGCGTAATAGTATACTATCCGACACAACGATAACAGAAGTTATTTAGTGAAATCACAATGACATGCAGTGTAACTATAAAACGAAGGGAGTGGAGGGGGTAGACTTACGTAATTGTGGTGTTGCAAGTAGATCGTAGTGCAAACCATGAGTTGGCTAATGCATGAAAGCATTTGGTGGGAGAGAGAGATGTAACACAGATAGTACACATGATGTAAATTATGATGTATTGTAGGAGACAAGTAACTTTGTGAATATAAAGAAGTCACATTAGGTGACATGAATGTAATAGTTCAGTTTTGTGAAACATTACTTGTGCATCAGTGCACTTGAGTAAAGTTTAAAGTCCACATAACGGTAAAAGATTGAATAGTGATTTGGATTTAATTTGTTCAACTATGTGAATAATTAATGGATTATATTGGTTTTTAATGTTTTAATTCACAAACAAATACTATATGTGACAACAATTTCAGGGGGGGGCTTATATACGCGAAAATCATCTCAGTCTGTTCTGCTCCAGCTTCTATACATTCACCCACTCCCTCTCTCCTAGTCTTCTTTACATTCACTCACTCTCTCTCTCCTAGTCTTCTGTACATTCTCTCTCTCTCTCTCCTAGTATTCTGTACATTCACTCTCTCTCTCTCTCCTAGTCTTCTGTACATTCACTCTCTCTCTCTCCTAGTCTTCTGTACATTCTCTCTCTCTCTCTCCTAGTCTTCTGTACATTCACTCTCTCTCTCTCTCCTAGTCTTCTGTACATTCAGTCTCTCTCTCCTAGTCTTCTGTACATTCACTCTCTCTCTCTCCTAGTCTTCTGTACATTCTCCCACTCTCTCTCTCCTAGTCTTCTGTGCATTCACTCTCTCTCTCTCCTAGTCTTCTGTACATTCACTCTCTCTTTCTCCTAGTCTTCTGTACATTCACTCACTCTCTCTCTCCTAGTCTTCTGTACATTCACTCTCTCTCTCTCCTAGTCTTCTGTACATTCTCCCACTCTCTCTCTCCTAGTCTTCTGTGCATTTACTCTCTCTCTCTCCTAGTCTTCTGTACATTCACTCTCTCTCTCTCTCCTAGTCTTCTGTACATTCTCTCTCTCTCCTAGTCTTCTGTACATTCACTCTCTCTCTCTCCTAGTCTTCTGTTCATTCTCGCTCTCTCTCTCTCCTATTCTTCTGTACATTCACTCTCTCCCTCTCCCCTAGTCTTCTGTACATTCTCTCTCTCTCTCTCCTAGTCTTCTGTACATTCACATTCTCTCTCTCTCCTAGTCTTCTGTACATTCACTCTCTCTCTCTCTCCTAGTCTTCTGTACATTCACTCTCTCTCTCTCTCCTAGTCTTCTGTACATTCACTCTCTCTCTCTCTCCTAGTCTTCTGTACATTCACTCTCTCTCTCTCTCTCCTAGTCTTCTGTACATTCACTCTCTCTCTCTCTCTCTCCTAGTCTTCTGTACCATCATACTCCTCAGGAATTTCATTTCGGCTGCCAAGTTTCTGTTCCTTACGTCATTATTGTTAGGTAATAGGTCTTGTACACTTCAGTGGTTTTCCTATATTCCAAATTAAACTCCCACTCTTGTTGATCTCCATATCCAATCTTGCATTTTCCATCAATTCACTTCCTAAACTCTTACCACGGTGGGTGAGTGGTTATCGTGTCAAACTACCAACCCCAAGCTTGCATGTTCGATCCTGGCCGTGGTAAGTGATTTTTGAAAGGTGACAAAAATCAAGACACGCAAGTCATACGTTGTTGGCATGTTAAAGAACCCATTTGAATTCACTAGGCCGTGTTCATATTGGCAAAATTAATCTCGGGATTTTACGCCAACACTACGTTCCTCATTTCTCTACTAGAAAATGCTATAGTGTCGAGGAGTTTATATATCTAACCTCCTTGACTTTCATAGCGCTCCCAGGAGCAAGCCCTCTGGGCACCCGAGGCCATACGATATTTAAAAAAAAACTTGCTAAATATTTGAAGTGCTCTACATCTCCAATGTTAACAATCCCTGTTCCTCTTGTCATTACCATTTTATTACTTTTCTCTACACTGTGTTTTCATTTCCCATTTCTTTGAGTACATCCAGCTGTTGTCATTCTCTCCGATTATCAGCAAACAGGATAATGTTCATTGTTGTACCCACGTTAATTTACAAGCTTGTACCTGTGAACGCTTCCTTTGTTGCCCCCTCCCCGCCTGGGGCTCACATCTAATGGGACGTGGATTGGCGACCACGGGGCCCCAGCTGAGTCTGGCATTGCTTCCACTTACTTATGCCGGGCTCCTCTCCGTCTTCTTTCCTGTCGACTTCACTTGGTCAACTCTTCTTCTCTTCCGACCCTGACGCTATTAGGGTATCCGAGCCCTAGGGAGTCTCTTCCTTTTCCGCCTTAATTGGCCCTTGTCTCATCTTTTCTGATACTCTCCTTCTGCAAGGGGTCAGCCTTCTTTTTCTTTTCGTGTTATCTTCTGCCTTTTGTTCAAGGCCCTCAAGGAGGCAGGGTGTATGTAGCCCCACCACTTCTGGTGCACCCTAGATATTGCTACACCCTCAGGGGCTCACGGCTGGTGAGTTCGGGAGTTGGCGACCCCGAGGGATTCCTGAGCTGGGTCCAGTTTTCCCCCTTTATCTATTACCTGTGGGAAGGACCCTCTCCTCTTTCACTTTCCTATCTGCCTTTTATGGCTCTCCTTCCTTCCAAGTCCCTCAATCCGCATTCTGCGAGGGTTGAGGGCATTTCTTTTCCTCCTGTCCTGTCCTTATTCTCCTTTTGTTTTCCATTTCTTCTTCTAGTATATAAGTTGGTAGTTAGTTTTAGTTATAGTTTACATTTCATTATCATCTTCGCTACCACCCAAACCATTAGGGGCCGATAACCTAGATGTTAGGTCCCTTAAAACAACAATTATCATCATCATCTTCAACCTTTGTTGCCTTTGGTATATTATGCTGGCTGCGTGGCTCAGCGGTAACGTTCTTGCCTGCTGGTCCCAAGGTTGCAGGTTCGTATCCTGGCTCAGTCAGTTGGCATTTGAGGGTGTGCAAATGTGAGGGATTTGTGTCGGTAGATTTACTGACACGTTAAAGATCCCCTTCGGGACAAAATTCCGGCACCCCGGCGTCTCTAAAAGCCACAGTAGTTAAGAGGGACGTAAGACCAATGACATTATTATTAATGTAGTATATTAAACAATATTGTAGAGTTGTTGGGGCTTTGAACATCCCGTATCATGTATCCCCGTGAACTTGAGTGTGTGTGTAATTTGTCTGAAAAGCTGATTTATTGCGATGAATGTATTATAGTTTATTTATTTATCGTATGGCTTTTAGTGCAGGGAGTGTCCGAGGACATGTTCGGCTCGTCAGACGCTGTAGCTGCTTCAAGCGTACACCACTAGGGTGAGCTAAAAATTCCGTTCAATTTCAAGTACGGTAGTTCCAACTTTCGCTACCAGTTATCAATGATACCTAGTGGTGAACGTTGGACCTTTGATAGAGCGTTACAAAGAAGTCTAGCCTAGAAATTTAGCTTCACACAAGTTTAGTCTGTGGGAGGATCTTTTATATGCCATAAATCTATGACAAGGGACTGCCGTCTTTACTTCCCCTCCGAAAGAAGGCATACTGAACGATATTAACGCTCTTAAAAAATCTGACGACTTCGGCCGGGTTTGAACCAGCTATTTTGGGCATAGCAGTTCAGCATGCTACCAACTATGCCACCGAAGCTGTATTATAGTGTGTATTTGTAATTCAGGTGAGGATTGGGAAGGAGGCGGCCATGGCCTTAAACCTTCCCGAGCGGATATATTTATGGCTCTGAGTGGATTTTTTTTTCAAAAATTTTAAATTTGTAGATTATACTTTTCATGCACTACATTTAATTAGAACTCGCATATATTACCCTAACCTGTTGATACTTGAAATTTGAGTAGCATCTGAAAGTTGTGGAACACTTCAACACTCAAATCCAAAGCAGACACTATATCTTCATCATTCGGTAGCCTTTTCCGTGAAATTATGCTCGCATCACCAAATGAACACTACATAAATTCACTCACTTCACCAACTACGCAATAAGACACGTGCGTTCATCTGAAGCAACAACTGCCTGCAAAGAGGTCTCTAGGGGTCACATGTGTCTGCTTAGTGGTGCCATCTCCTGCGGGTAACATTAACTAATTTGACGGAATACGGTATCATATTAAAATGTAGGAACTTTCCGGATATATTGGTATTCTGCTCTGGAAGGTTTAGTTTAGGATGGGTGAGGAGGGAATCGAACCCATCTCTTCTCAGTTTAGTCTTACGAGGCTGAGTGTATCCCGTTCCAGCCCTCAAACCAGAATTAAATTTGTAAAAATGTAGAAGGCAGTGGTTGGTCGGGAACACAGAGTAGCATAGAAATACTGTTTATTTGTTCCATAGTCTGGTACAGGATTTACAAACAATAGTAACAAAAGCAGTATTATTGTTATTATTATTAAAATAAATAGGTGGCTTTGCTCTGTCGCATCAGCTTTTCAATGTTTGTTTTGTCTGGGACATGAATCCTCAATATGTTGAGCAAACAAACGTTCCTCGAGCACTTTGGTCGATATCAAGATCGCTCTGCAATACCTCAGGAAGTTAGGGTTTGAGCCCTGTGTATTTTCAAGTCTCGCTCTGCATGGGGTCAGGCTATCTCTGGTCTCGGGTTCGTCAGCCATCCTTAAAATGCTCTTTGTGTGGTTTGCCAGATCTGTTTGAAAATTCCAGACATCAGGGAAAAAAAACAACGTTTGTTCCCTGGCGTAATTAAGAAATATAGGTGATTTCGAGTCAACATTTATTGAATGTCGGCCATGGGTCGCAGTGAATATCCCAGACGAGGCAAACTATCGCGCTGCGGGATTGCTCACTCTCCCGGCAAACAGGATGGTCTTATGCTCGTTCTCTATGATGAAATAAGCGAACGGACGATTCGCTCGGAACACAGGCGGCATCATCTTGTCGACGAACATGCCACCTGCAATGGATAGGAAAACAGTAACATTGGAAATTCACCTCCAGTGCTAACATCAGACTAGCGAAAAATTGATTGGAATTGACAAAGAAGAAAATAAATGGAGAGAAAGGAAACTGGAACATGCTTACCAACTGTGCAAGGAAACTGGAACATGCTTACCAACTGTGCAGTCCATGAAAACAGGGGAAATAGAGGAGCTGAAGAAATAGGAAATAAAAATTGTAAAAAAAGTTGAGGCGAGGATTTCAGATACAGGAGGAGTGCAGACCGTTACAGGTATGTCTCAAAAAAAAGTTTGGTGGTTTTCAGTCGGTCAACACTTGTACCCAAATTAGATGGGTTATTCCCTAATCCTGAAAAAAATTACATGAGATTAATAAATACCTTTGGATGACCAGTTTCAATCGTCAAGCGATCATCATCAGATCCATTACACTTAGGCTATAACATCAATGTCTGAAAATATGGGTGAATATTTGTACAATATGTTCACTTATTTAGTTGCTGTATTAGTTGAGATAATGCAACTCGTCAGTATTAGTTAGTTGTGGTCTATGTGATGTTTTGTTGAGATACTGGAAATGGTGATTGACCTCCGGAATTTGCCTGTTTGGAGTGAATATGTGGTTGTTGTAAATGGTCAATTCAGATTGTATTTTACAGGGTACTTATCTGTTTGAGTCTTGCATGGTCCTGTTGGGGGCAGTTCACTTGTTCACTGTTTGTACTCAAATGAATGGAAAATTCCTGTGTGTGGGTGTCCGTTATCTCGCTGGGCTGTTTGCCCCCTCCCGCATTCCTAAGTCTCATACGATCAGGAAAAGTGGAGGATTGATAACACTAGACCAGCGCCCCGATCTGAGTTGAGTGAACCACTGATGTGCATGTAACTGTGTGATCGCGGTGCTGTTTTTAGTAATGTTAAAACACAAAGAAGCTGGCAGACTAAATTTCCATTGTAGCGAAATCAAATGCAATCCTAACGTTGTTACACAACTGTAAATCAGGCATTTGCGGTAAATATTAATTTATTGTGGAAATAATGTGATCAATTCCCGAAGTTGTACACGAGGGGCATTTCAGGGTTAATTTAATTTTAAAATAGACTTGGCAACCCACTACAGGTACACTTGCATCAGGAGCACACAGCACTTAGGAATATGGGAGGGGGAACAGCCCAGCGAGATAACAGACCCTCACACACAGGAATTTCTAGTCAGTCGAGTGCAATAAGTGCCCAAGTGAACTGCTCTCAACAAGACTCTAACCAGATAAGTAGCCTGTACAATACAGTACAATCAAAATTGACATTTACTACAACCACATATTCACTCCAAACAGGCAAATTCCGGAGGTCAATCACCACTTCCAGTATCTCTACAAAACATCACATAGACCACAACTAACTAATACTGACGAGTTGCATTATCTCAACTAAATAAGTGTACATAGATTTTATAGCCTAAGTGTAATGGATCTGATGATGATCTCGTTTGGGTACAATCATGCTGACATAACATCAAATTATTGTTTTAAAATAATAATAATAATAATAATAATAATAATAATATCTTAATGATGTCACAGAAATTCAGGAAACCGTAAGAGGCCCACTCTGCCATTATAGCAAAGTAAGAATGGTGTTATTGAACTCTAGTTATTACCAACAGTTGAAAAGGAAAGGTCATTAACAATAAGGTGCCATACTTAAACACGTTACACAAGTTATACAAATCTTTCATAATTTAATCAAGTTGTAAACACATCTGCCGTACCTTATCTAAGCCAAGGTGACGGTGATCGCATGAAGATCAAAACAATCATCCAAAATTAATTACCTCCTCTTGTTTGTGTGTTAAGCGATAATTACAATTCTTGTAATGTTTAAATATTTGTACTTCCTGCATGATATAATAAATTGTTGGGCACAATAGTGTTGACAGACTGAAAAGCAATCTATAATAATGAAATGAAAATCCACTGCCTGCTTCTAGTCTCCGACCGGGTCACGAACGGAATGAATTGAGCCCCCATCTAGCGGCGAGGATTCGAAGTGTGCCGGCTGCCGAAGCCTGTCGCACTCCTCTGGGGCAATGATTAAATGCATGACAGATGAAATGAAATGATAGTGGAGAGTGTTGCTGGAATTAAATTGTGACAGGGAAAACCGGAGTACCCGGAGAAAAACCTGCCTGCCTCCGTTTTGTCCAGCACAGATCTCACATAGAGTGACCGGGATTTGAACCACGGACCCAGCGGTGAGAGGCCGGCGTGCTGCCGCCTAAGCCACGGAGGCTCTAATCTATAATAATATTATATTTTAATTTCAGAAAGGCAACAGGAAAATCGGCGTACGGATGTGGCAATCAGCCACCCAAATATTGTCGGGAAAACTATACGTAAGTGGGTAAGGAGGAAATGCCTGCCCAAACCCTGTATCCAGGGGATAAATATGGAGGATGAGAAGGTAACCCAACACACCACTCAACGTTGGGCTAATCACCCATGTAGAGATAAAGTGATTCAGAGAACTACAAGTAGCCTCGGATTGGACGGATCGGAGTGGAAACGGAACACGAGATTCGGAACTTCGAATGAAATGAAGAAAACTTGCAGAAATTGAGTGGAATGGCAGAAATGGCACAAACGACCCCGACATTTGAAGGCATAAGAGAATTGAAGAAGAGGAAGAAGAAGAAGACGAACAGGAAAATAGTCCAGAACTATAGGAAAATTACGTTGATGTTCCATGCTGCGAAGATATTTGAGAAGATCCTGGAAAGGAGAGTGCGGGGAGTAGTAGAAGAAGGATTGAGGGAGGAACAGTATGGATTTAGGCCAGTAAGATCAACAGTGGTCCTGATTTTCAGCGTAAGACAGCTCCACACTATGAATATGGAGAGGATTTGGTGATGGTGTTTCTGGACATAGAGAAGGCATACGGTAGCTTGGATAGAGGAAAGGTGTAGAAAAACCCAACAGAAAAAGGGAGTTAATAATCCAACTGTGGCTAGAATAATGGAGATGTACCAAGGAAGTGTGAGCTGTGTGAAAGTTGGGGGAGAGAGGTCAGACTGGTTAAAGCAGAAGAGTGGTTTGAAACAAGGGAGTGCACTATCTCCACTGTCTTTCATCTCTGTGATGGATGAGGTAATGGCAGAAGTGGCAGCACAAATAGGAGAACAACATATGAGAGCAGACAATCTGGGGCAATGGAGAGGCAGAGGTAAAAGAAGAGTAGAAGAAGGATTGGGGGAGGAAGAGTATGGATTTAGGCCAGTAAGATCAACAGTGGTCCTGATTTTCAGCGTAAGACAGCTCCACACTATGAATATGGAGAGTATTTGGTGATGGTGTTTCTGGACATAGAGAAGGCCTACGATAGCTTGGATAGAGGAAAGGTGTAGAAAAACCCTACAGAAAAAGGGAGTTAATAATCCAAATGTGGCTAGAATAAAGGAGATGTACCAAGGAAGTGTGAGCTGTGTGAAAGTTGGGGGAGAGAGGTCAGACTGGTTAAAGCAGAAGAGTGGTTTGAAACAAGGGAGTGCACTATCTCCACTGTCTTTCATCTCTGTGATGGATGAGTTAATGATAGAAGTGGCAGCACAAATAGGAGAACAACATATGAGAGCAGACAATCTGGGGCAATGGAGAAGCAGAGGTAAAAGAAGAGTAGAAGAAGGATTGGGGGAGGAAGAGTATGGATTTAGGCCAGTAAGATCAACAGTGGTCCTGATTTTCAGCGTAAGACAGCTCCACACTATGAATATGGAGAGGATTTAGTGACGGTGTTTCTGGACATAGAGAAGGCCTACGATAGCTTGGATAGAGGAAAGGTGTAGAAAAGCCCTACAGAAAAAGGGAGTTAATAATCCAAATGTGGCTAGAATAAAGGAGATGTACCAAGGAAGTGTGAGCTGTGTGAAAGTTGGGAGAGAGAGGTCAGACTGGTTAAAGCAGAAGAGTGGTTTGAAACAAGGGAGTGCACTATCTCCAATGTCTTTCATCTCTGAGATGGATTAGGTAATGGTAGAAGTGGCAGCACAAATAGGAGAACAACATATGAGAGCAGACAATCTGGGGCAATGGAGAGGCAGAGGTACAAGAAAGGTTGAATGTATGGGTTAATAATAATATCGTAAGGCCTCGGATGCCGGGTGCATGCTTTGTTATTACAGACCCAAAGGGTAGCTAGCATGTCGAATTTCGTTGTTCCTTGAAGCACTATGATATCTAAGCTATTTGAACACTAGCTCTTTCTAGTAGAGAAATGAGGAACTTTGTATTGGCGGAAACTCCCGGGATTAATTTTGCCATTATGAACACGGCCTACTGAATTCAAATGGGTTCTTTGACTTGCCAACATCGTATGCCCTGGTGTCCTAATTTTTGCCGCCTTTCAAAAATCACTTACCACGGCCAGGAGCGAACCTGCAATCTTGGGGTTAGTAGACCGACACGTTGACCACTCACGCACCGTGGCAAGATAATGTATGGGTTGAGACAGTAAAACAGTCATCATCATCATTTTCCAGCTCCAGTTTCCCGGATGTGGTATACAAGCGCTCGCCATTTCTTTCTGTCAAAGTAGAGTTTCTGTTCTTCTACGTCTTCCCATACCACATTCCATTTGTTGACCTCAGACTTCACTGTGTCTATCCGCTCTCCTCCCTCTCACTTCTCTGTCGAAAACAGTAAGGTTTCAAAGTTAATGCAAAGGAATGCGATGTGAAACGATGGTTACAACGAGAAATAGGGGAAGAGTCATCATCATCATCTAACACAGTTTCCAGCCACTGGCCGGGTCTGTTTGGAACACAAGCCTCTCCAACGTCTTCTGTCTTCCCTCCATCCCTCAGCCTCCACCCTTGTCCAGTCTTCTCCTCTCTTCTTCACGCTTTCTTCCACCCCCTTCAGCCACCTGTCTCTCGGTCTTCCTCTCGGTCTCTTTCCTTCCCACTTCGTCTCGTGTATCCTCCTGGATATCCTCTTCTCCTCCATTCGTTTTACATGTCCATTCCATCTAAGTCTAGATTTTTCTATACCATCCTGTAATGGTTCCTCCTTCATTAATTCTCTGGTCCTCTCGTTTCTCATTCTGTCCATCCTTGTAGCTCCAATACTGCTTCTCATGAACCTCATCTCACTGGCCTGTATTTTGCTCTTTTCCCTTCCTTTCAGAACCCAGGTCTCCGAGGCATACGTCAGGATAGGGACATAGTACGTCCAACATATCACCTTTTTGCTGTTCTGAGGGACATCCTTGCTCCATATCATGCTTCTCACACTCCTCCGGAATACTTCTGCTTGTCTCCCCCACTCATTTATTTCTATATCGTTTCTACCATTATCTTGTATCAGACTTCCCAGATACTTGAAACTCTCCACTTTCTTCAGTTGTTCCCCACCAATTGTTATTCCCGTTGTGGTTCTTTCCTTCTAAGGGAAGAGTAACAACAGATATAATGATAGGAAGAGAAGCACTAAAGAAGGTGGATAGTTTCAAGTATTTAAAGAGAGTAATAGAAGTAAGTGGTAGAAATGACAAGGAGAACAGTGAGAGAGGAAGGCAAGCCCATGGATTCCTGCAGAGCGTGAGAAGTCTGGTATGGAGCAGGGACGTACCCCAGATGTCCCAATAATCACCTACGCATCAGAAACGTGGGTTATGAAGAGCAGGATCCAGGCTTGCGAAATGAAAATTCAGGGAAGCAGATTAGAAATAACAAGAAGTGATAGAGTAAGAAATGAGAGATTGTGGAAGAGAATCCCTAACAACAGATCATAGAGAAGTGAAGAATGATTTGGTACGGACATGTTAGGAGAATGCAGGAGGGCATGCTACCAATGAGGATGCATGAGATGTAAATGAGGGCGAGAGACCAAGAGATAGGTGGATTGTGGGTGTGGAGGAAGGAGAGGAGTGAGACAGAGTGAAGAGTGAAAGGTGGTGGGAGGATAGATAGAGAGCCTTATGTTCCAAGCAGACCCATCCAGGGGCTGGATACTGTAGAAGATGATGATGTTGAACACAACATTTAGAGTGTTTCGAGAAGAAAGAAAGGAAGACCGTGATTTGTGCAGTTACTGTGTCAACATGCAAGCGAAATATGTCTGTTTTATAATTACAGTACATTTAGTGCTGGATAAAAATATAGACGACATATTTTGAAACTTTTATTCCGCTGAGAGTCATAAGAGGATGGTTAATATATATTAACCAGCAAAATAAAGGTAGGAGAACACTTTTATAAAAAACTTGCAATATGACTAAACTTGGCATCAAAAGGGGTAAGAAAGAACACCAAGCCCAATAAAATTGGACAGGCGAGAAGAGACGAGCAAAAGGAAGAATGTTATAGCAGTTACCCGTCGCTGCGCTGGCCGTCGTTCCCCTCTCGTTGACCTCTATCTCGGCCTTGTGGATCACTCTCGACAAGTAGATGTCCTGGGAGCTGATGAATCGGAAGTTGGCCTGGCTCGAAAATGCGTCCTTGACTCCCAGCTGTGGACATAAGATCTCTCTGACTGCTACATCACATCCTTCCGTTGCTGAACTGACAAGCTTCAATAAACTTCCCTTATCTCGGATGCCGGGTGCAAGCTTTATTATTTGACGCCCAAAGGGCAGCTTGCATGTCAAATTTTGTTGTTCCTTGGAGCGCTATGAGTGTCAAGGGGGTTATATATCTAAGCTCCTTGACACTATAGCGCTTTCTGGCAGAGAAAGGAGGAACTTCTGTGTTGGCGGAAAATCCCGAGATTAATTTTGCCATTAAAAACACGGCTTACTGAATTCAAATGAATTCTTTAACATGCCAACAACGTATGACATGCGTGTCGTTATTTTTGTCGCTTTCCAAAAAAATCACTTACCACGGCCAGGAGCGAACCTGCAAGCTTGGGGTTGGTAGTCTGACACGATAACCACTCACCCACTGTGGCAAGCTCCCCTAAGATGAAAACACGAGAAACACACAAGCTAACGTGATAGGTGAGCTTAACACTGTCAGGATAGCCAATATTACCTGAACCACATCCGACTGGATAACCATTAAAGTCAGTAATTTACTGTTTATTGCCACTACTGGAATTTGCTAATGAATAATGTTTGATCGTCCTGGCAATGCTCGCACCATTTACCGTAGCAGCCAACACTAGAGTCGGTGAAAACAATTATTTGATACTTTTCAGTTGGTCAACATGATTGTACCCTAATCCTGAAATACATTTACATGAGATTAATAAATACACTTGGATGACCAGTTTCGATCGTTAAGCGATCATCATCAGATCCATTCCCCCAGTTGGGAGTAGATAGTGACGATGACAACTGCCCTCACAAGGACAGCGCAAGACTCAATCAGATAAGTAGCCTGCACAATACAACCTGAACTGACCATTGAACTACAATCACATATTCACTCTAAACAAGCAAGTTTGAAAGTCAATCACCACTTCCAGTATCTTAACAAAGCATCACATAGACTAGAACTAACAAATATCGATGACGTGAATTACCTCAACTAAATAAGTATACGTATTGTAAATATTTTCACGCATATTTTCTAACCCTGTACAAAAAAGGCGAGCTGAAGGAATTTGAGATAAAGGAAAGGTGGATCCTGAGGAAAATTCTCGGACCTTGGAAAGATGATGAGGGAACATGGAAAAAAAAGGAAAAATATGCAGACCGAAACCATTGTGGTCACAATGCGTAAAAGAAGGCTACAATTTGACGGGCATTTGATGAGAATGGACGGGAACCGGCTGACAAAGAACATTTTTAAATACATCACAGGGTTGAAAGCTACTACAAAATGGGTAGAAGAGGTCAAAAGAGACGCCATTGAAATTGGACTAACTGAACTTGACATTCACTATAGGAAAATGTTTCAAAGCCGAGTTGACAATATCAAGACGTTCTTAGAAAAACCACCACAACACCGGCCAAATTTGGTAATAACAGAGGAGCAGAGAAAGATTAGAAGTGAATAAATGAAGAGGTTCTGGGAAGAAAAGAAGAAAACATTGACCAGAAAGTCTTAGGTTCCATGCGGTCCACAGTTGGCCAAAGACAGAAACAAGCAATAAAATTTTTTCAGGCATAAAGTGTAATGGATCTCAGTCGGTCAACACGAATGTACCCAAATAGAGCTGGGTTATGCCCTAATCCTGAAATAAATTACACTGGTGTATGTATTAATCTCATGTAATTTATTTCAGTGTATTTTCGTGTACAATCGTGTTGACCGACTGAAAAGCACCAAACTTTTGTTTACTTAGGCAACACTGAAAAACGGCTTCAAACCTCACAATGTAATGGATCTAATTATCACTTGGAGATCGATAACCGGCTTAGGAGGCGTAGTTGCTAGTATGATGAACTGCTGTGCCCAAGATCACGGGTTCAAACCCAGCCGAAGTCGTCGGATTTTCTATGAGCGTTAAAATCCTTCTGTATGCCTTCATTCGGAGGGAAAGTAAAGCCGGCAGTTCCATGTCATAGATTTATGGAATGTAAAACATCCTTCCACTAACTAAACTAGTGTGAAGCTAAATTGTTAGGTTAGATTTCGTTGAAACGCTCTATCAAAGTTTCAACGTTCACCACTAGGTGTCAGTGAGATCTCGTAGCAAAAGTTGGAACTAATTCATATTGAACGGAATTTGTAGCTCACCCCATGAGTGTCCGCTTGAAGCAACTACAGCCTCTGGCGAGCCGAAGATGTCCTCGGACACTCCCGGCACTAAAAGCCATAGGCTGAATAAATAAATAAATTAATTAATTAATCTCATGTAATTTTTTTCAGGGTTAGGGAATGACCCATCTCATTTGGGTACAATCGTGTTGACCGACTGAAAAGCACCAGAGTTTCGTTTACTATGCAACACTGAAAATGGTTTCAAACACGATAAAGTACAGTCGGTGCAAGTCGAGTTGCAGCGAGAAGGAATCTAACCCCAATATGGAAGTCAAGGTCGCAGCTCTGCTACGATAAGGAGTTGCGAGCCCTGGCAACTGCGAGACAAATGCAGGGACCAACTGTTGAGAGCAATTGTTTGAGCATGTGTAAACTCCGTCCAAGCAATCTGTTAAGTTCCAGTGTGAGAACACGTAGTCTGCGCAATGGAGCGACTCGGCTGACTGGCCAATGAGGCGCAATGCCACTGAAAAATAAGCGCAGGTAGGAGGCGCGACCTTGGCTTCAACCAACTCTCGTAACGGCTGGGCTGCCAAGCTCCACCCATAGCATTCTCTCTTCCCTTCCTCTGTGTGACGTCATGCGCTAACCTACTCCAGAGATTCCGTGGATGAGGTATAAATATGATAGACATTCGGAGCATAAGACGCAGCCACATTCTGTGCATTATTTATGGCAATAAAAAGTGCGTCTAGTTAGTCAAAAAATATGATAATACGTCTCGTGTACAGACGAACAGACTAGCGATATTTCCATTCCTCTGCTCATTTTGAGTTGACAAAAACTACAACACTGGCGTAGAGATGTGGCGGCCCCGTCGCCCAGTGGGAATCCACTACAATCAGCCACCCGAGTATTGGCGGAAAAACCATACCTAATTGGGTAAGGAGATAGATATTGATAGAATTGTTTTAAGGGGCAGAAATACGAGGTCATCTGCCCTTCTTAACACAGATTAAAGAATACAAATTTGGAATTGAATTTAAAATTTAGAGGTGGACTCTTAAATTTGAAAAGACCTAAAATTAATAAAACAAAAAATTAAATAAAAATAATATTATAAAAAAAATACGGAAAAGCAAAAAATTACCATTCAAAAACGAACAAGTCGTTGAGTCACTATACACTGGAAATTTAGATTGCTGGCCCTAAGCCACTCTCACTTATAAAGCGGATAACGCGATCAGCAGTCACCGCGTCATCGGCTAGTATAAGTTTGAGTGTCATCTGCAAACCAAAGTTTCTTCGTAAGTCAGCAAGTGGGTAAGGAGGAAATGTCTGGCCATCTGGGGTACCCAGTCTCCAGAGGATAAATATGGAGGATGGGAAAGTAACCCAACGTTGGGTTCATCACCCATGCGGAGGGAAAGTGATTCAGAGAACTACAAGTAGCCTCGGATTGGATGGACCGGAGTGGAAACGGAACAGGACATTTGGAACATGGAATATTAAGACAATCGTTGGTAGGATTGAGAGATTGGGACAAAAAAAAAGAGGCAAAACTATTGTGGAAATTAAGAGAATGTGCAGAAATGGCTCAAACGAGGCTACCCCGACGCTTGAAGGCATAAGGGAATTGAAGAAAAACAAATAAAACAAAGGAGCAAATGTTGTTGTTGAATAAGATGAGGGTAATGAAGCAATAGAAGAGTCTTAGCAGCTGCACATAACCAGCTAAGTTGTTAATCCATTCCAATACAAACACCAGCCTGATGATTTACTGACAATATCTTAAGAAACAAGGAACTGCACAGTCACCGTTACTTTTCATTGTGGTGATAGATGACATAATGACCCGAGTGGCACAAGTAATTGGGGAAGGAAAGATGAAAACAATGGTGTTTGCTGATGATTTGGGGAAACAAGGAGGAGGGGGAACAGGAGCAGTTGGTCGTGTGGGAAGGAATAATACAAGGATATGGGATGAAATTTAGCATAAATATGAGTGAGATGGTGATCACAACAAGGAAGAAGGAAAGAACCACAACGGGAATAACAATTGGTGGGGAACAGCCTGAAGAAAGTGGAGAGTTTCAAGTATCTGGGAAGCCTGATACAAGGTAATGGAAGAAATGATAGAGATATAAATGACCGGGGGGAGACAAGCAGAAGCATTCCGGAGGAGTGTGAGAAGTATGATATGGAGCAAGGATATCCCTCAGAACAGCAAAAAGGTCATATATCGAACGTACTATGTGGTGCATTCTTGGAATACACGGTACCAGAGATTATAATTTTCAATGCTTTTGCTTGTTCTTTCCTTCCTCTTTGTCAAACACCAACAGTGATCTTCTATTTTCTCTTAGGGGTTCAGGTCGCTTTTATTTTTTATGAGTCTGTTCCAGATATATATTCAATGACCCAACTAACGTCATATAGCAGCGAATATCTGAAGCTCTTCAACTCTTCCTGGTGCGAGAGGACTTACATATCCATCTGGCCACCAGATCTTGTTACCATCGCCAGTTATTTTCTCCTCGAGCAAGAGGACTACGTCTACTTCTTTACTCACCATGCTGCGCTAGTATCATCTGTTATCAACTCTTTGAAGACCGGCTCAGCAAGAGATCAATTTTTTGTTTTAAAGTTGGCAATGTTTATATGTTCTCCTTTTGTTTCCTACCCCCCACTCTTTTTCCCTTCCTTGACCCTCCGTGCTCCGTTGAGCAGGTCTCACTTCTCAGTCGGCAGTTGACTCGATCAGTTAAAGCTCCCCTCGAGCTAGCTTCCTCAAACCAAGAGGCACACACTTTTCTACGCCATGTTGGCTAGGTAGTCATCAAAGGAAACTTCGACTTCAACATGAAATCAAGATAAGTACCATTTTAAAGGTTTTAACCTCATCTTCATCATTTTATCTACATGCTTTTATAGATTATTTTATAGACAGCGTGAGATTACTTGTGGGGCAAAAATCATTCTTCGTGGGATTTGCCATGTTGAGCTTTTGCTTGTATAAGCCAACCTTACTAAAAAAGAGCTTTTCTTAAGCTATTCAAATGAGAAATCCTCTCGCTACGTGGGATATTATCTAATACCCGCTGTCTATAATTATAAAGCTAGTTCCTCCGTTGGATTTTCTCAACCCCATTTTTCTGCTAAGGTCGTTCTGGAACCTTCGAGATCTTGTACTCTATCTGCGAGTCTTGCCGTCACGTATTTTTCACGCACTTGTGAAAATACCAGTTAAAATGAGGAATCTTCCTTAAATTACTGCAATAGCGAACTTTCTTCCCCCGTTGGAACATTCTATGGCGCATTTAATTGTAAATCACAACTTTTTCAAGAAATAGACTCTCACCTATATAGTGCAATCAGTTATTTCCATAATTGCAATAACTTTCTTTCTCATAAACTTCAGTGTTTCTATAGTGAACTTTGCATCCATCTTTATAGACTACAGTGATAACCAGTGCTTGCTCCACGTTTCTACCGCGTCGCGCTCGTCCGTTTACATTAAATACGGCCATGAACATTGATCCTATATCCCAATGATCTTTCCTCAACCTTCTACTAACAACCATTATTAATAAAATTGTAACTTTCTATAAAGCGTCACTCACGAAGTGTCCTTCCAACTTTGCTAGTTTAACATTAATTAAATTCTGCATAATTGCTTGTGTGATACAAGTTTCAAATCACATTGTTCCTTTCCTATAATCAGGGAAAACAATTCTTTAAACTCTTGAGCGAGTCATGTTCAGGTTTCACGAAATGGAAACTGTCCCATTTGGCTAGTGATTCCTGCTCAAACTTGGGAAGTCTAGAACTTTCCTTTTCACTTTCTTCAGGTTTCACAGTAATTGACCTGCCCTCTTTTGTATAATTCTCATATAATAATTCTGTATAAATATAAGAAGTTGTAGGAACTTCTATCTTATTTTTCATGTTTTTATTATTGTCATTTTCGAAGTTGTCACTTTCTCTAGAACATTCTCTCAAGAATTTCTTAAGGTACACTCTTTGTACTCCAATTCACGTTCAAACTTTAATTGCTTCATTGTTTATTTGTTTAAATCTTATAAAGATTTTAGAAACATATTAGGTTTGAAACCTTGTAAATTGTCAATTGCCTGGAGCAACCATTTAATGTTGAGAGGTCTGCGACCCCAATTGTTAAATAGTTCAAATGAACTATGTTTGTCCAAATTATATTACACGCTTGTTAATTTCCTCAAACTTCTTTGAATTGTTAAATAAATTAAATATTTGTTTTTGGATTCATCATTTCTCTGATACTACAGTTAGGCAAGATCATGGCTTTCCTAGCTCTTCCTAGGTTTATGCCCTCGTTCATACTCAATAAAGCTTTTACTATCTGTCTGGCCAGACCATCACCCTTCCCTATAGTACTTTTATACAGGCTTGGGAGGAAATACACTAAAGCCTTTCTCTGGCAAACCGCCAAAGTCTTAGCTGCGGTTCCCGTCAGCTTCGACCAAGCTCGTACCCACTTTAGGTATTCGAGCACGGATTTGCGGTGGCAACCGCTTCTAAATGTATTGAAAGACAAATTCATAACTTTTGTGGGACTCTCCTCCTATCTTTCTATCCTTTTTCTACAATCCAAAATCTACTTCCTTCTCTTAATCATCTTCCCTTGGTGGGTGGGTTATTCCTCAGCCAATAAACTACCCACTATGTCCCTATCCTGACGTAATGCCTCGGAGACCTGGGTTATGAAAAGAAGGGAGAAGAGCAAAATTAAGGCCAGTGAGATGAGGTTCTTGAGAAGCAGTATTGGAGCTACAAGGATGGACAGAATAAGAAATGAGAGGACCAGAGAATTAATGAAGGAGGAACCATTACAGGATGGTATAGAGAAATCTAGAAATATGGACATGTAAAACGAATGGAGGAGAAGAGGATACCCAGGAGGATACACGAGACGAAGTGGGAAGGAAAGAGACCGAGAGACAGGTGGCTGAAGGGGTTGGAAGAGAGGAGAAGACTGGTCAACGGTGGAGGCTGAGAGATGGTGGGAAGAGAGAAGACGATGGAGAGGCTTGTGTTCCAAACAGACCCGGCCAGTGGCTGGAAACTGTGCAAGATGATGATGATCTTAACTAACATCACGGATAACTTGACAAGGTAATAGCTTACTGGTCTATATATTAACCACAAGTTATATTGTCAATGATGCTGATGGTGGAATCTTTCAGCCGTATACCAACAAATTTTATTTTGGATGTGTTAATATTGAACTCGATGGAGATCCATTGGAAATGGTAAAAAGCTTTAAGTATTTGGGGAGCATACTCACAGAAAGTGGTACAATAAATGAAGAAATTGGAAAGAGAATCCAACAAGCTAATGGGTTTTACCAGTGTGTGAGAGGTTTAGTATGGAACCAGAAAGTCCGAGAGGAAAGCAAGAAAGTTCTATTCTCAATGTATTACACACCAATTTTGACATATGCAGCAGGTAATTGGTCCACAACAAAACGCGATGAAAGCCGAATCCAAGCAACCGAGATGAAGTTCCTTAGAGGAATAATTGGGAAGACACGAAGGGATAAAATCAGAAATGTGGACATTAGGGAGAGAACTGCACGACAAGGTAGAAACCAGTAAGCTGAAGTGGTACAGTCATATGATGAGAAAAGAATATAGAGTACCAAAAAGAATATTAATGGAAAAAATACCAGGAAAAGGACCACGAGGAAGGCCCAGAAAGAGGTGATAGATACGGTGAATGAAAGCATAGAGAAAGGAGGAGTAAAAGAAAGAGAAGTTTTGAAAGAAGAAAATGAATGGTGGAGGGATAAACAACTGTGGAGGTCCTTGAATCGCAACCCGACCCAGGGAACTGGAAACGGGAAATGAAGAAGAAGAAGTGTAAATATCACTGAAAACTAAATATTATCTCTTTATCTCCCTGACCTAAAGTACATAAAACAATTTCTCAATAAATCAATTACAATTATAAAGTTTTAAAAATGGTAGGCCTAATAAAATTATCATTAGAAATAAATAAGCTCATAAAAATTAAAATTCTATTATTTTATAATCTTAATTTTCTTGTTGTTTGAGTCTGCAGTCTTCTGACTGGTTTGATGCAGCGCTCCATGCCTCCCTGTCCTGAGCTAATCGTTTCATCTCTACATAGCTACCACACCCTACATCCGAGGCAATCTGTTTAACATATTCCAACCTTGGTCTACCTCTACAGTTCTTGTCCTCGGCCCTTCCTTCCATAACTAAGCTTGTTATTCCTGGGTGTCTTAGTATGTGTCTTAGCACTCATCATTAGCAGTCGCCAGAAACATCTCTCCTCTCCCACTCGTCTCAATACCTCTTCGTTTGTAACCCTATCTACCCATATAGAAAGACCTGCACTCGGCCTCCCAGGAGGCCACAAGACAAAAAAAATCTACCCATATGATCTTCATTCTCCTGTAACACCACATTTCAAATGCTTCAATTCTCCTTTTTTCTGCTGCACCAATAGTCCATGTTTCACTTCCATAGAGCGCCACGCTACAGACAAAGGCTTTCAAAAATGACTTCCTCTAAATCTATATTCGAAGTCAACAGATTCCTTTTTTGTAGAAATGCCTTCCTTGCCTGAGCTAACCTACTTTTTATATCCTCTTTGCTTCGTCCATCACTGATTATTTTGCTTCCTAAATAACAGAAATCTCCTACTTTCTTCAGCTTTTCACCTGCCAATTTGATGTCCATAGAGGTTTCTGATAAATTTTGGCTGCATTCCTATATTTTTGTTTTACATGTATTAATTTTCATCATGAATTATTTCCTCAAGACGGTCCATACCATTCAAACACTCATTCTTCTTAATTTTAACAACATTAAAATGTTAAACAAAATTGAAATTAATAATATTTAATATTAGGGTAAAACACTTAAAATAAATACAAATAAAAGATGTGCAATAATATTCTGCCCTATAAAGGGTTAATGGTCTAAAGTGTAAAGGTTCTGAGGATGTTCGCTTGATGTGCGAAACTGGTCATTCAAGTGATTTTATTAATCTCATTGAAATTTAGGGAAACACAATTGGGTAGAATCGTGTTGACCGACTGAAAAGCACTATATTACGATAACAATAAGAGGAACACACACGTTGGCAAGAGGATGGTTGAGAATGAAGTCAGACTGGATAAGGAAGCACGGCAGATGTACTCTCACATCCTCCATGGCGTCTTCTTGCATCTGTTGGAGCTGAGCGAGCACATCGCCCAGCGATACTAGCTTGATCCTCTCGAGCATCTGCAGCAGCGCCACCTTCTTTTGCGGCATCGCCACCACCATGGAGAACTGCTCTCCCTGTGGGACACAACATCTCATTATTATCCACCACAAACATGGACTCTGTCCCGTGAACCAGTGACGTCACCATGGAGAACTGTTCTCTCTGTGAGACACAACATCTCGTTATTATCCACCACAAACATGGACTCTGTGCCGTGAACCAGTGATGGCACCATGGAGAACTGTTCTCTCTGTGAGACATAACATCTCATTATTATCCACCACAAACATGGACTCTGTCCCGTGAACCAGTGATGGCACCATGGAGAACTGTTCTCCCTGTGGGACACAACATCTCGTTATTATTCACCACAAACATGGACTCTGTCCCGTGAACCAGTGATGGCACCATGGAGAACTGTTCTCTCTGTGAGACACAACATCTCGTTATTATCCACCACAAACATGGACTCTGTCCCGTGAACCAGTGATGGCACCATGGAGAACTGTTCTCTCTGTGAGACACAACGTCTCGTTATTATCCACCACAAACATGGACTCTGTCCCGTGAACCAGTGATGGCACCATGGAGAACTGTTCTCTCTGTGAGACAAAACATCTCGTTATTATCCACCACAAACATGGACTCTGTCCCGTGAACCAGTGATGGCACCATGGAGAACTGTTCTCTCTGTGAGACACAACGTCTCGTTATTATCCACCACAAACATGGACTCTGTTCCGTGAACCAGTGATGGCACCATGGAGAACTGTTCTCTCTGTGAGACACAACATCTCGTTATTATCCACCACAAACATGGACTCTGTCCCGTGTACCCGTGACGGACGCACCTCGTAAGGCAGGATCAGCATATGCAACTCGACCTCCGGAACGTAGCCGTACACGAACTGAGCCGTCTGCTTCATTGTGGGCACTCTGCCTATGACCTGCCCGGCCTCGTCCAAGAAGTCTTCCTCCCGCGTCTCGCTCTCATTCAACGGGTGTTTCCACGTGCCCATGAAGTAGTGGGCGTTGGCCAGGATCAGCTGCGGGTCCTTGAGGTCACCTGGAAACACGACAGCGTCAGTTCTGAAATAGGGGATGCCTTTCTCAGTGTTCAATTCTATTGGGCATGTGATTTGGATACATTATGCAGAGTGCTCAGCGGCCAGCTACCAGGCTCGCGCACACCTTCCGCCAGCCAACCAAACTCGGGCCCCAGATTGCGCGCAGTTACAAACCGTAACAAAGTACTTTAATTAATGGTATATTCACCAGCAAATCATGATTATAGAACTTCCCTTTTCACAGAAGATGGTGAAAATGTCCTCCTTCAGCGGACATACAGGCGTTGTATCGTGTAAATAAAATAGCGTTTACAAAACAATCGATACAGGTCACTTGTGAACCTAAGATTGATCCACCAATCGGTGTGTAGTGCACAGTAACCGCAAAAAAAAGTATAGGTCCATTATTCCGTAAAAATATTAATTCTGCCTGATATGTTCAGGTTATTTTAAATAATTTCTTTGTCCAGTTAACAGACAGGGAAAGATTGTATGTTCTTTTTTTCAGCAAGATGGTGCAACAGCGCAAACTGCACACATTTCATTGGACGCTATAAGTGCTGTCTTTGGTGACAGTATGATCAGTGCAGGATTGTGGCCGCCTCAAAGACGGATTTAACACTGTGTGATTTTTATTTGTGGGGTAGCTTAAAAGACAAAGTGTATCGGTCGGATCCCCATACCCTAGAGGAGCTGGAGAACAATATAAGGCAGCAGATATCCCTCATTACTGAAGAAGAATTACAATGTGTAAACGCTAATTTATTTACACAATACAACGCCTGTATGTCAGATGAAGGAATACATTTTCAGCATCTTCTGTGAAAAGGTAAGTTCTCTAATCATGATTTGCTTGTGAATTTACCTTTAATTAATGCCCTCTGTTACGATTTCTACCTGCGCGCAATCTGCGGAGCGAGTTTGGTTGGCTGGAAGGCGTGCGTGCGCCTGGTAGCTGGCCGCTGGCCCCCTCCAATGAAAGAATCACCCTGTAGTTCTCTGGTTTGCTGGGCAACATTCCCTGTGTGGAGCGATTGTGCAACACTGGACTCTGAACTTCACCTGGAGAAATAGAGCATGAATAATATTGGTCAGCAGCGAACGATGGTTATTGTGCAACTGCCTAACATTTGAGTCGCCGCTCGTTAACGGGGAGGGTGAGTGGTTATTGTGTCGGACTACCAACCCCAAGATTGCAGGTTCGCCCCTGGCCATGGTAAGTGATTTTTGAAGGCGACAAAAATCACGATACTCATGTCATACGTTGTTGGCATGTTAAAGAACCCATTTGAATTCAGTAGGCCGTGTTCAATGGCAAAATTAATCTCGGGATTTTCCACCAACACAAAGTTCCTCCATTCTCTACTTGAAGGCGCTGTAGTGTCAAGGAGTTTAGATATCTAACCTCCTTGACTTTCATAGCGTTCAAAGGAACGACGAAATTCGACATGCAAGCTACCCTCTGGGTGTCAGTTAACAAAGCTTGCACCAGGCACCCGAGGCCATACGATAGTAGTAACGGGGAGGGTGACACATTTCATACATCAAGCGGGCATCATCGGATCCATGTTAATTGATTCACTATAAATAAGGTAAGCTTGTTAGAACAATTTGAATGTTTGGCACAGTGGTGAATAACGACCAGTTTACTGTGTGTTATGGGCTGACGTCGTAACTCCGGGTGTGAATGTCACTAACATAAAACTAAGCTAGAGCAAATGTGGACTCAATCCTTCCGCTAATCTGAGAACAACACTAGATAGAAGCCTAACGGTATCCTATCGTTCACCTCACACTGACCGTGGAGCGAGACTAAACTCTATCTGCTGCGTCAAGTCTGGAGTATCCTCTCTCGCACTCTATTCCTGCTGGTACTGAAGAGGGGTGACCAAACAGGCTCCAAGACCTGGACTTTGCACAAGACATCTGCCTCGTGGCACAGGGTTATCGGGATATTGAGGACGAGCTGGTCAACTCTGATGTCACAAACAGACCGTCGGTCAACGGTAAGGAATCTTATTACAGCTGCTATACCTCAAGAGCTAAGCGGTCCCTTTGATGTTTTGGTCAGTGAAGAGGCTAACGCGCCAGGAAACAGTTTCCACTTTTTCTGCTTGGTTTTGGCGCACCAGCACAATGTTGCCATGTTTCCATAAGCTAGCGAGGTTAGTTTTCCGGATTTCCTATGTAAAAATCTATGAATAAATTTTTCATTTTTCATTTTTCTCTTACTTAGGAAGCAAAATAACCACCGATGGACGAAGCAAAGAGGATATAAAAAGTAGGTTAGCTCAGACAAGGAAAGCAATTCTCCAGAAAAGGAATCTGCTGACATCGAATATAGATTTAGGTATTAGGAAGTCATTTTTGAAGGCCATTGCCTGGAGCGTGGCGCTCTATGGAAGTGAAACTTGGACTATTGGTGCAGCAGAACGGAGGAGAATTGAAGCGTTTGAAATGTGGTGTTACAGGAGAATGATGAAAATCAGATGGGTAGATAGGAGTACAAACGAAGAGGTATTAAGACTAGTGGGAGAGGAGTGATGTTTCTGGCGACTGATAATGAAGAGATAGGTTGGTAGGACACATACTAAGACACCCAGGAGTAGCAAGCTTAGTTATGGAAGGAAGGTTTGAGGACAAGAACTGAAGGGGTAGACCAAGGTTAGAATATGTTAAACAGATTGCCTCGGATGTAGGGTGTGGTAGCTATGTAGAGATGAAACGATTAGCTCAGGACAGGGAGGCATCGAGAGCTGCATCAAACCAGTTAAAAGACTGAAGACTCAAACAACAACAACGTTAATTGTGAGCTGTGCCAACTTTGCTTTTCATGTGATGAATTGTGTGTGTGAATATAGCTTTTAGTGGTATTCGGAACAATAGGCAGAGAAATTCAGTATGAATTCAATATTATATTCCATTTTGTTGTGTATCAACCTTGTTTGAGCGGCAAAAGGGCACCCGAGTAATTCGCTATTATAGCAAATCAGGCTCTAAGTTTGGCAACACCGTTACGATTACACTATGTTCACCATGACCACCTCAAGTAGACAACGTGTTCAGACTGCAGCTGTAAAGCTTAAATCACCAATACAATACAACAAAGGTGATAAAAGTGGAGAGAAATTGGGTAATAGGTGCAAACATATGAGTGTAAATGTGCCGTATATTGAGGGAGGATGACAACACGAGAAGGGACAGAGAGAGGAGATAATACTCAATATGCTCTAAATCTTTATTGGAACGTGTTTTCATTCCTTCAATGGGTCCCGTTAAGGATAACAAACTTAACACCAAAGATTATCCAAACAAGGTTAATGTTTAACCTCATATAACGGTAAGGAATTCAACATCTCACTGTCTACTTCTAAAAGTGCCGGAAATTCTGCTACAAATTACAAAGTGCAACGTCATCTACGTCAATAAACCTCTGCGAGGTAGTAATTGTGTACTGTGCCTTGTGTCAATCCAGTGAAAAAATTCATACATCTCCGCTAGTGCATACCATTATTACCATCCGATGTCGGGCGAATCACCATCACTGCCTAAAACTGGAAGACGTGTCAGCATATCCGACCCTCCTGAACTAAATCAAATGGAGTCGTCTCAGATAAAATGCGCACTGAGGCCGGAAGTAACAATCAGCCCAGACCAACAACGAAAGCAGGTATGTGGCGATAAATCAAGATCATCAGGATCCATTTCCACGACACCAGCCTCACACATTGGAACGGCGACTGGCATTGTATACTCTCCCATGGACAGTCCCACTAGAGCTGCATCTTTAAACCCAGACCACTCACAATTACCGCAAACAACAGTACCTACCTACATGCCGGGCAACCTCCGTAGCTTCGCCGAGATGGCCAAATTCCAGCCTTGCACCCGCAAGTACGACAAAGGAGCCAGATGACACCTTGCCCCATTTTATATCATCAAGCTATCAGATCTGGATCTTGCCAAGGCAAACCCTCGCTCCCTATATGCAATAATATACAATAAAGCTGCTTGCCTTTCACTAAGACAGATTGGGTTCAATTGTTGGATAATGCATGCGAGATTCTCGTACAGTGGTTTAGATTGCACATAGGAGACAGGTCCCATGGCTCACGATTAACGGGCGTGTAAAATTACAAGTTCCCTTTCTTCTGACAGCAATTCAGGCAAGGTATTGATGTTTCCACGACTAGACTTGGCACATAATAACATTCTTTTTAGAAAACATTTTCAAAATTACTAAATATTGGCCAATGTTTACGTAATGTTCCGCTAAACCAGAAGAACAAGGTTTGCACACTGTGTTCATGTTCTGTATGTTTGGGCCTCGTTTCGACTTTTGTCTAGGGTCCTTTTCTTCTTTGTGACCAAGAATGCTTTCGTTTTCTGCCTCTCCCATGAGTCCTAGTATCCTCCTTTCCTTGAGTTGAGTGGACCCTTCCTATTTCATCAAGATACACTAATTCTGATTATTGAGTGGATCTTGTGGTTCTTGGAAAGGAACATGGCGGAGTTAATGTCCCTTCAGAAGCGGTATCTATGGCCAACGTCAAAGGAATAGGTGTAGAATGCAGTACAGTGAAACCTCTCTTAACAGGCATTCCTCTAAGGCGGACACCCCTTCGTAACGGACGACTTTCTAGGTCCGTGACCAAACCCCTATTAAGTATATTAGTGAATTAATCTCTCCTATGCGGACACTAGCTACTACGGACACACCGACCACATTAAAAAAAAGTCCTCTCGGCACGCCGGAAGGCGGAGGTAGATTTCACCGGGCAAACTTGGGGATAGGCGAAAATAGGCAGAATATGCAGGTTTTCGTAGAAGGATCAGACCTCATTTATTGCGAGAAAGTTTTTTTAATAATTGGAGCTTAATTTACTTCGTTTTTCATAATTTTATGCATATTATAAACATTTTATTGTCTTATGGGGACGCTAAACTTCTTGTCATTTGGGGTCCATTTTTAAACTTGTGGTCACACTGTCCTGATGCAAGGTTTCGACATGTGTAACTATCTAACTGTCTGTTACTTCTTCACGCAAAACTTTATCTCCCGCAGAGATTTTGGTTGGCTCCTCAGTTTCGGGGCTGCGACAACGCGGTCATGTATTAGTCTGTAATTTAGGTAAGGACTGCAGACGGTCAATTTCAAGCAGTAGTTCCTAATGTTGCTACCAAATACTACCGTCAACGACACCAAGCTGTGAACTTGGCTACTAGATGCCACCGCAACCAGCAACTCGCAACGAACGTTGGAACTTCTCCTCCAAAGGAAAGCATACCGAGGGATTTTTAGCGCTCTTAGAAAATCCGACGACTTCGGGCGGCTTTGAACCCGCGACCTTGGGCATAGAAATCCAGCATGCTACCAGTTAACTCACCGAAGCCGCTTCACACTTAGTCACATGGAAAACTGAATGTGATCTCGTGCGAGTGCGTTGTCATGGCAACGTCTGATGGCTCATCCCTCATCAATTTAGTAGTGTTGTCATGGCAAACTCTGATAGCTCTTGGCATTTTCTTATAATTCCGAAATTATCTTTCTCATTCCTTGGCGTAATGGTGGGTCATATCAAAAATTCTTTCAGACAAAAGTTTTAGGTAATTATTAGGGGAATATTGTCCATTTTGTACGGTTTTGATATTGTGCCTATTAAGAGAGATATGATTAATGTTTCCCGAAAACCCCACTTTTTCTCACCCCTTTGGTCAATGGTTGGTGCTATCAAAAAACGTTTCAAACATAAATTTTTGGGCCTTATCCGACACATAGTATGAACTTTGAATGGATTCGATATTTCAAATATTAAGAGAGTTATAGTGATATTTCACTTTTTCGAAAAAAGCCCCCCCATTTTCACCCCGGTGGACCGATTGTGCCTATTTACGAACTCGACCGAGATTTTATATGGATACATATTATGTAAAAATTTCAAAGTGATTGGTGCAAAATTGCGGTAGGTATCATGTCCACAAGAAATTGATATATATATATATATATATATATATATATATATAGATACATATATACATATATACATATATACATATATACATAAATTATATATAAACTTTTGAACTGACGGTGGTTTTGGGGTCTAGGGGATGTGAAACGCGAAGATATGTCGAAATTTTCCGGAAGTCGAAACATGGTACCCATTGCAATAGTTAGCTTTCTAATGAAATCTACCTAACTCTCTTAGCGGACACTTGTTTCGAAAGGAAATCGCATCTCTGTAGGTCTATTAGTCTCGACACACCCTGTGCTTCTTGGAAGCCAGGTATCACTGACCTTCCCATCCCCTATCTTCTGTACTACACCAAAAATAAACCTAGGCCTAACGGTATGGCTTTAATTTTTCTCTTGAACTTGAACTGGTCGGGATAAAGGAATTGATACTTTCACTATCTCGTCAGTTTTACCGTGAAACTTCTTAAACCTATAGTAGGACCTGTGCGTTTCAGTAGCAAGTGAGTGCATCTGAAGTGGCTCCTCATAAAAGTTAAAGAGAAAGTAGACATCGTAGATTATCAAAAACGTGAGGAATGTGGGGTACGGAAACTATCTAAAGTGTTTAAGATTGGAAAGACACAGGCAGCAGAAATTGTGAAAAAACAAGAAGAGATAATTAATGGCAAAGAGCTGCAAATTAGACAGTTTCAGTTTAATGTTTATTATGTATTGTGCGTACAGTGAACTCAAAATACATTTACAGTTATGCATACATTATGTTCGAAGTGATTTTTCTCCTTTGTACCCTGTAGCTGTCGCCTACACATACTGCACAAGTACATGGGACAAATTGCACCCTCTCTATAGTGGACACCCCTCTATAGGGCAGAGTATTTACGGTCGCAAGGGTGTCTGTTATAGAGAGGTATCACTGTAAATAGATGGAGAAAGTTAAGTAGGGACTGCCTCTCAATATATTCGTAAAGCAAGCCATTCACGCTCCAGCTTGCTGACAGCACAATGATGCAGCCACTTGCCGTCCGCACTGATGGAGTGTTTGTGTCGAGAAGGCCAGCGGAGCATCCAGCCGCATACATAAAAGTGTGTGACAACAAAGTAATCTGTTAAATATATTTATGTTCGACCCTAACTATTATGTGTCAGAAAACTGTATCATAATGAGGCTCATTTTAAAACTATTTTTCATTATGAAACAGTTTCTCCCACCAATCAGAGCTCAAGAAACAGTTGTGAGACCAATTAGATAAGGATACCTTCGCGCATGCGCTCAAAATCCAACATGTCTAATAAATTACCGAAAGTGCACCGTCCATATGTTCGCGTAAATAAACTGGTGAATGAGACAAGAAATAGCACTGTACCTTAATATCCCCAAATCCAATTTCTACACAGCGCGTTGTTTTGAAACGACTTCGGTGACTGTTTTACTGAATATTGGTGCACAATCTGAACATATGGCATTGAAGCACACATAGCGCATGCGTCGGTTGGCCAGAGAGCTTGGAAAACAGAGATATACTACCCAGCGCAGTACCCGATCACAACATTCTAGTGACTGAACATATATTTATGAATATTTATGTTAAAACATAATAAAGTTATAATTATCGTCGAACATAAACAGTCGTATGCAACTCGCCTATAATGGTAATTAAGACACTCGTTTGAAAATTATAAAACTCGCATACGCTCGTTTTATAAACATACTCGTATCTTAATTATAGCCTTTATAGGCTCGTTGCATAATGTACTATTGTGAACTTTTCCGTCTATCAATATATTATTTATACATGAAACAAAATGTACGTAGTCATATGCTGGTGGTACATATTTCGGGGATCAAATGTTCCCTTCATCAGTCACTTATCAAGAAACATCTAACGATACATCGATTTAAAAACATTGAAAAGTACACTAAAAAGTCACTCACTAAAAGTAAGTACTGATTGGCAAAAACACATCCAACACGTTAGAAAAAATTACAAATGCTTAAACTTTAAAATAAAAGCTTAAAAATTAAATATTCATGCAATATTGATTACGTTCTATAGTGATAGGTGTGGTAGAGCATCTATGGGAACATGGAGGTGCCCCAATGTGACCAAGTGTTAATGCAGTTGGATGAAAACAATTAGAAGCACATCCTTCTTCATGCTGGTCTTGTCTAATTGTATATAGGTATGCGGATACCAGTGAAGTGAGTGATGGAAAAACGAGGAAATCCCAGCAGAGATCGACCATCTCATGTTGACCTATTAGTTATCTAATGGGATATGCATCATTTCCGCTAGACTTCGCTGGCTTAATTTGGTTGAATAAATGTATTGATAAGTTGACAGGGATGACGTGGGCATTGTACACGGAGCTGACGAGGAGCTCGTAGGTGGAGTTGATGGGACGGTTCTCGTCCGAAACCAGAGCGTTGGCGATGTTCATTGCCTGGAACTAGAATCATTAGGCTCTGTATATGACAAGTACACTCCACTGCTGCAGGTACAAACCCAACCCTAATCATGAATCTTGCCTAGTTTCTTTCCTGCTTACTCCATGCAAATGCTGGAATGTACCTTATTTAAGTACTTTTATGGAATAGTTGACTGTTGAGATAAAAGGAGTGAAAATTCGTTGGATTCGGCAACACGGCTTGCTGCTGGTAAGACTGGAATGAGGAAACGCTGCTGGGATGGATCAGCTGTTACTTCAGAGATTGAGGCAGGTAAAACTGCCGTGTAATCACGATAACATATAAGGAGGTCATGCAAACCTCTAGGTCTTGTGGTCTCCCACACAAAGATTGCTGTTTTATCTCGGCTTGTCTTCACTTATTTGGAGTTGCCGACAGTTCGTCATTATTACAGGCTGTCATGGAAGCTCCCTGTATCTAGAGTTTGAAATTCAGAGTTTATTTTGTTGTATAGAAAGGTTCCTAAAACCTACTGCTCGAGTCCAAGATCTGTGAACCTGCGGTGTGAGGTGAAGTGGCAGGCCTGTCAACAGCCCGCTGTGTTATCAGGAATTTCTGTCTATTCCAATACTGCTAACTGCTCAAACCACTGTGATGTATTGTATTAGGTTCTGTTACTACGCACGTACCGGGAAACCCACACATCACTCCTCACAGTCCGTGATCCTCATTCCTCCCCGGTTCACGGAGCTTGGACCCAAGCAGTAGATCCCACACACACTTATGATTTCAAATAAATATGAATTTAGTAAATTTTTGGGACTATCTTAAACTAAATTTTCATTGTTGGTAACATTGATTTTTAAACATTTAAAAAGACGCAAAGATGCTAGAAGAAAAAAAATACATTTTGAATGCCTTTTAATATCTTTTTTTCCGGAGTATTCCATACCCACGAGTTGTGCTATCTCGTGACCGATAGGCGGACTAACTCTATAGTAAGTAAGACGTTCTTATAGTAACATAGAGAACGCATAGGACGAACACTTGTTGCCTTGGTAACCACTGTGCATACGCTTATCACAATCCTTATTGGACGTATTTACTTAATTAGAGAAATATTGCATGTGCTCTGATATCACTATAGACGATGACATCTAGAGAGGTTACGCACAAGATAATACTTCCTGGCTCACAAATTAGTTAGTTATTGAAGTTTCAGGGGGCGGAACAGCAAGTTGGCTCACAAGAATTGTATAAATTTTGAAATGTTCAGTTTATCAGTTAGTAACTTTCAGTCGGTCAACATGAACGCTTGTTGCCCATTCATTTGGCGGGAAATATAAAACTCTCCTACCCACTTGTAAATTGAGAAATTACAGATTGTCTGCGAAGAAAGTTCCAATATTTACAGAGATATATTAAGCAAGAGTAAAGAAAAACCTGTAAACATTATTGGCAATTCTTAATAATGTATCTTAATATCTTATCGTCTTATATTGTACTAAAACATAATAAACACTTTGGCGCACAAAAAATAAAAATAAACATTTTAAAGTAATCTTTTACTCTGAACACTTATACAAAACAATTGGGAAACCAGTTTACGTAGAGCATATATAATAAAGTACTGTATGTTGATTAGGTATAATAGGCATCGGAATCCCTAAATAAATTATTACACTCTGACACAACAAAAAGAAAATATATTACGAGTAGCATATCTTCCACTTGGAATAGTTTGACATGGAACAACTGAGTAAATATTTTACGAGTAGCATTTCTTTTACTTGGAACAGTTCGACACGAAACAAATGAAAAGACATTGCACGAGTAGCATATCTTGCTCTAGGAGTACCTTGGCAATGAAGCGTGGAAGATATGCTACTCGCAGAATGTTTCCTCAGTCAAAGTGCTTAGAGTGGAAGATATGCTACTCGCAGAATGTTTCCTCAGTCAAAGTGCTTAGAGTGGAGGATATGCTACTCGCAGAATGTTTCCTCAGTCAAAGTGCTTAGAGTGGAGGATATGCTACTCGCAGAATGTTTCCTCAGTCTAAGTGCTTAGAGTGGAGGATATGCTACTCGCAGAATGTTTCCTCAGTCTAAGTGCTTAGAGTGCAAGATATGCTACTCGCAGAATGTTTCCTCAGTCTAAGTGCTTAGAGTGGAGGATATGCTACTCGCAGAATATTTCCTCAGTCTAAGTGCTTAGAGTGGAGGATATGCCACTCGCAGAATGTTTCCTCAGTCTAAGTGCTTAGAGTGCAAGATATGCTACTCGCAGAATGTTTCCTCAGTCTAAGTGCTTAGAGTGGAAGATATGCTACTCGCAGAATGTTTCCTCAGTCAAAGTGCTTAGAGTGGAGGATATGCTACTCGCAGAATGTTTCCTCAGTCTAAGTGCTTAGAGTGGAAGATATGCTACTCGCAGAATGTTTCCTCAGTCTAAGTGCTTAGAGTGGAGGATATGCTACTCGCAGAATGTTTCCTCAGTCTAAGTGCTTAGAGTGGAAGATATGCTACTCGCAGAATGTTTCCTCAGTCTAAGTGCTTAGAGTGGAGGATATGCTACTCGCAGAATGTTTCCTCAGTCTAAGTGCTTAGAGTGGAATATATGTTACTCGCAGAATGTTTCCTCAGTCAAAGTGCTTAGAGTGGAAGATATGCTACTCGCAGAATGTTTCCTCAGTCAAAGTGCTTAGAGTGGAAGATATGCTACTCGCAATATGTTTCCTCAGTTAAAGGGCTCGGAGTGGAGGATATGCTACTCCGAAAAAGCATTCTCATTTCTTTTGTGTCAAAGTACTCAAAGTAGAAGATATGTTACTGGCAAAATATTTCCTCAGTCGTTCCGTGTCATAGTCCTCGGAGAGCTTAAAATGTGAGATATGCTTTTTGTATTCTTATTTATTTCGAGTCAAAAGTCCTCAGAGTGGAAGATGAGCTCCTGAGCTGTAAATGAAACTTGGTTTGTCCATCTAATTCAACAGCGTCCAAGGTCGTGCTGCAAGGTGCAGGCAGTGTGTGTCTCAGAATAACAGGTGTGCATCACCTCCAATACCGTACGTCCTTACTTCCTCTCCACTCTGCGTGGTGGGGGAGTGTCATCGTTCAAGAAACGTGTAAAGGTCGATTAGCAGGCGACGAATGTATTTTTCAGGCAATGTAGCAAGTACACCGAACGTATTGACATGAAATATTATTTTACATTATTAAAATTTCTTGTCATATGACGAGAGGGGCTAGGAAAGAGTGGCAAAACATTTCCTTTCAAAATCATGTTCACGTTAACTCTGGAGTGTTTCACACACAAAATGTATAGGCATTCATTTACATGCAAAAGGGAAAAGGACAACATATTTGCGCTGTGCCAAATATCGCACAATAACAGCTTTACTGCAATACAAAATACATAATGTGTCTACAATGGCAAACGTACAACTAATTTCACACACAAATTAAACACTAGTACCGTAGGCTACATGTTGGCTGATACACATAATGTTTATTGCTGTTCTCATTTACAGTACTCCTTGTTTGTGTGCGTTAAAAATCTTGTTACAATTAGGCGCAAATGAGCGTGTTACAGACAAGCGTAAACAACTTCTCATCTGAAAAGCATGCTCAGAACATTTGTGTGGCCGCCATTATGTTTCCGTCAAGATGGCGGAGATATAAAATACAATACTGAGGTTTCCTTTGCTTGTGATACCTCTGTACCAAATTTCGTTCAATTCGGTTAATCCGAGTTTGAATTGATAGGAGGGGTGACAGATATACAAACTCACACACGCGATTTGCACACATGCACAGCCGCCATCTTCAAGCTATTTTGCTGATGACCTTGTAGTTTGGTCAAAAGACGCTTCCTACATGAAGATATGTTGTTGTAAAAAATATATGGTAAAGATCAGATGATTAGGATAGTCGTAATTAGATTTGGGCTTTGAACATTTGGGTGGCCGCCATTACGTTTCCGTCAAGATGGCTGCAATATAAAACATGACACTGAGGTGTCAGTTGCTAGTGCTACCTCTGCACCAAATTTCTTTCAATTCAGTTCCGTCGTGTTTGATTTTCTACGGGGGGGGGGGGGGGGGGGCAGATAATCACAATCACACACAGACAGACTGACAACTTTTGCGTAGTGAAGATTCCATAAGTCTATTTTAAGTTTTTGCAAAAAATGGAAATTAGGGAAAAATAACCCCTGGTACTACGGCATATGAAGGGCCTAGGCCTACCAAGCGACCGCTGCCCAGCCATTTGGCCTGTAGATTTTGGAGTGACGCGTCGTCAGCGCATCGGCTCCCCTTGGCCTTTAATCTCGGTTTTCGTGATCGGGGTGCTACCTCTCTGACAGACAGATACTCAATTGTCCTCATGAGGCTGTGTACACCCCGTTCCAGCCCTCACGTTAGTTTCTAAAAGCCCTGACGGGACCGGGAATCAAACCCGGGGCCTCCGGGTGAGAGGCAGGCGCGCTATTCCAACACCACGGGGCGTTTTGTAATTTCAAGATGGTCACTGCGCGCTATATTCAATTATATAATTGTAGCGATGTTTTTTGTAAGGTTCTCCTCTTCACCAAATTTCGCATTAATTGTGCTTTACATCGTGAGTTAAATATGTTCATGTCTTATGAATACGCGCAGCCATCATCTTGGACATATGGAGTCGTTGTTCATTTGACTTGGCCAAAGGAAGCTACTTAATGGATATGTCTCTATTATATATTACTAAATTTCGTTGTTGCATCGCAAAAATACATTGTATTATTCATTATCATATTCTTTATTTTCAAAATGGCCAACGAGCGTTGTATTCAGTGCGTTCTAATCTATTTCAGTAACTTTCTTCGAGTGATACTTCTTACTAAGTTTCGATTTAGTTACGCAATTACGTTTAAATACGACGCCCAGCGCCATTTTGTATTTTTATGTACAATTTTATTATTAAATTTCAATATTGTAACTCTCGGATGCGGAAGGTTTGTAATTTCTTTGAAAATCCATGATGGCCGCTGTGCACTATGTCCAATGTGATAATGATCAACGCAATTATGAGCTCATACGATACTCACCTGTCGGCAAGATTCGACCGAATTAGCCAATTTTCTAATTCTGAAAATTCTGATACATACAGTATATTGATATGAGCAGCAAAGTGGGAATTTTATAGAGTTGTGAAAGTCTGCATGGTACGATGTTACATTATCTGAACACATTTTAGATTTACGTTTCTGGTTTTGCCATCTTCTGCTGAGACATAACATTTTGTTGACCGGATAATCGCGAGCACGCCACATACAGTTGCCCATGGGGGAAAAAAATGTTCTGTCTAAATGTACACCTGCTGCTGTTAAGTGTGTGTCATTGCGCTTTGTTAATAGAAATTGCGAATATTGTTTGAAGAGGGAACTGCACTCTTGCACACGGGAATGGCAAATCTATCGGAATATGGGGAATTAAAAGTATTTTTCCTTAAGCTATTCTGGGTGTAATTTTGCCACACTTATTGATGATTTGAACGTCAACATGTCGCTATTAATAGACCTATAGTAAAATATCTCTCACCTTGGCCGCTGATGTACATTATGCAGTCTCGTCCAGTGTTACATCCCAGGGATTGAAATTCTCCAACAACCCTTTTGCCTCACATGCCTCTCTAAGTAATTAAAATTCCCGATTGTTGTTGTTTGAGTCTCCAGTTATTTGACTGGTTTGATGCAGCCTTCCATGCCTCCCTCTCCTGAGCTAATCGTGTCATCTCTACATAGCTACCACACCCTACATCCGAGGCAATCTGTTTAACCCTGGTCTACCCCTACAGTTCTTGTCCTCGACCCTCCCATCCATAACTAAGCTTGCTATTCCTGGGTGTCTTAAATATGTGTCCTACCAACCTATCTCTTCTCTTCTTAGCAGTCGCCAGAAACATCTCTCCTCTCCCACTCGTCCTAATACCTCTTCATTTGTTACCCCATCTACCCATCTGATCTTCATCATTCTCCTGTAACGCTTCGATTCTCCTCTTTTCTGCTGCACCATTAGACCAAGTTTCACTTCCTTATAGTGTCACGCTCCAGACAAAAGCTTTCAAAAATGACTTCCTAATACCTAAATGTATATTCGATGTCAACAGATTCCTTTTCTGTAGAAATGCTGTCCTTGCCTGAGCCAACCTGCCAACTCCTTTGCTTCGTCCATCACTCGTTATTTTGCTTCCTAAGTAACAGAAGTCTCCTACTCCCGTAGCGCTTCACCTGCCAATTTGATGTTCATAGAGGTTTCTGATTTATTTCGGCTGCATTCCAATAATTTTGTTTTACATTTATTGATTTTGATCATGAATTCTTTCCTGAAGACGGAGTCCACACCATTCAAAAACTCGTTCTATTCCTCTGGTGTATCGACCAAGATGACGATATCATCAGCAAATCTCAAAGATGAAATTATTTCTCCTTGAATCTTCGCTCCAACTTAAAATTTTTCTTCAATTACCTGATTATTGTGTTTTTAGAGATCTTTGAGATGCATTGCCCTCGCACATGGTGTAGATGCATTGTCAAGGAAAACATTCCATGTTACGAACATGGGCCGCATAACCTGTACCGAAAGCCTATTCTGAACATCAGTTCCTTGAACTCAGATTTCCCAACATTTTATTGTATCTTTCCATGTGGTATAGCTCTGTACCTCAACATACAGAAGAGTGCTTTAAAAATCATGTTTTGTGTAAATTTTGGAAAAGGTAGTGAGTGTGGTTTTCGCCGGAGTGGATACTCACTCGTAGAAATTCTTTTCAGTATAATAGACTGGTTCACAATTTTGTAAGTGCACATTGAGGTATGTGACGGCGGGATGCCTTAAGTGTTACGGAAACGGCAATAGCCGCCACAGAGCTTCGGTGCTACTGAAATAACGACCAGACTGATATTTAGTCAGCTGGCATTTGAGGGTGCGCAAATGCGAGGGAGCCGTGTCAGTACATTTACTGTCACGTTAAATATCCCCTTCGGGGCAAAATTCCGGCACCCCGGCGTCTCTAAAAGCCAGTGTAGTTAAAAGGGACGTAAAACCAATAACATTATTATTATTAGACTGATATTTGTACTTAAACTATACGGGATTTGTGAGCCCAGCGTTCATGAAATTGAACGTATTTAGTAGCCGCTACTGTAGTGTTTAAAAATTAAAAGTGGTATTAGATGGCGCTTTCCCTATTTTTTTAACCTCTGGCACTGCAGACCATGAAGGGCCTAGGCCTATCATGCGACCGCTTCCCAGCCTTTTGGCCTGCAGATATTGTGGTGACGAGTGGTCAGTGCATCGTGTCCCTTCGGCCGTTAATCTGGTAGGTGACCGGGGCACTGCCTCTCTATCAGACAGATACTCAATTGTCCTCACGAAGCTGAGTGCACTCCGTTGCAGCCCTCACGTTAGTGTCTAAAATCTCTGACGGAGCCGGGAATCGAACCCGGGGCCTCCGGATGAGAGGCAGTCGTGCTACCCTGTTCTTATAGTGTTTATATATATCTCTTGAAAAAGATAATAAATGGATTGGCATTGCCTCCTACAGGGATATATAAAAAATCGGATGTCATACCTTGAGGTTCAGTTGCCATGGAAACGGACTTGCCTTTAGTACATCAGTTTACCAGAGCGAAGATAGTTTTCTGCGAATATCTTTGAAACTGTTGGTTTTAGGGTCTTAAAATGTGGGTTTCGGTGTCCCGTAGGGACGTACCGAGTATTGTTTATTACATCGAGGGGCGTAAAATGAGCTTTGTCCGGTCTTTATGCGACAACTTCGATATTTTGTCCCGGTTGAGTATTTTTGGTGACTTTTCAGTTATGTTGCCCGTTCCACGGCAACAATGATTTATTTCTGGATGAAAGGTAGCCTATATGTTATCGCAGGGTATAAGCTGTCTCCATTTCAAATTTCATCCAAATCCGTCCAGCCGTTTTAGTGTCAAGAGGTAACAAACTAACACACACACAGACAGACTTTCAAAATTATAATATACTAGCAGGTACCCGCGGCTTCGCTCGCGATCAAGTCAATGGGGACTATGCAATTGTACACCTGCTGTTAAGTGTGTGCGATAGCGCTTTGTTAATAGAAATTGCGAATATTGTTTGAAGAGGGAACTGCACTCTTGCACAATGGAATGGCAAATCTATCGGAATATGGGGAATCAAAAGTATTTTTCCTTACCTATAGTAAAATATCTCTGACCTTGGCCGTTGATGTACATTATTCACTCTCTTCCAGTGTTACATCCCAGGGATTGAAATTCTCCAGCAAGCCTTTTGCCTCACTTGCCTCTCTAAGTAATTAAAATTCCCAACTGTTGTTGTTTGAGTCTTCAGTTTCTTAACTGGACTGATACAGCTCTCCATGACTCCCTCTCCTGAGCTCATCGTTTCATCTCTATATCGCTACCACATCATACATCCAAGGCAATCTGTTTTACCCTGGCCTACCCTACAGTTCTTGTCCTTTTAACCCTCCCATCCATAACTAAGCTTGCTATTCCTGGGTGTCTTAATATGTGTCGTACTAACCTATATCTTCACTTCAATAGCAGTCGCCAGAAACATCTCTCCACTCCCACTCGTCTTAATAACTCTTTATTTTTTACCCCATCTACCCATCTGATCATCATCATTCTCCTGTAACACCACATTTCAAACGCTTCAATTCTCCTCTTTTCTGCTGCACCATTAGTCCAAGTTACACTTCCTTATAGTGTCACACTCCAGACAAAAGCTTTCAAAAATTACTTCCTAATAACTAAATGTATATTCGATGTCAACAGATTCCTTTTCTGTAGAAATGATGTCCTTGCCTGAGCCAACCTCTTTGCTTCGTCCGTCACTTGCTATTTTTCTTCCTAAGTAACAGAAGTCTCCTACTTCCCGTAGCGTTTCACCTGCCAATTTGATGTGCATAGAGGTTTCTGATTTATTTTGGCTGCATTCCAATAATTTTGTTTTACATTTATTGATTTCCATCATGAATTATTTCCTCAAGACGGAGTCCATACCATTCAAAAACTCATTCAATTCCTCTGGCGTATCGGTCAAGATGACGATGTCATCAGCAAATCTCAAAGATGAAATTATTTCTCCTTGAATCTTCTCTCCCACTTAAAATTTTTCTCCAACTTCCTGTTTATTGTGTTTTTAGAGATCTTTGAAATGCGTTGCCCTCGCACATGGTGTAGATGCATTGTCAAAAGAAAACATTCCATGTTACGAACATGGGCCGCATAACCTGCACCGAAAGCCTATTCTGAACAGCAGTTCCTTGAACTCAGATTTGCCAACATTTTATTGTATCTTTCCATGTGGTATATCTCTGTACCTCAACATACAGAAGAGTGCTTTAAAAATCATGTCTTGTGTAAATTTTGGAAAAGGTAGTGATTGTTGTTTTTTGCCGGAGTGGATACTCGCTCGTAGAAATTCTTTTCAGTAAAATAGACTGGTTCACAATTTTGTAAGTGCACATTGAGGTATGTGACGGCGGGATGCCTTAAGTGTTACGGAAACGGCAATAGCCACCACAGAGCTTCGTTGCTACTGAAATAACGAACAGACTGTTATTTTTACTTAACTATACGGGATTTGTGAGCCCAGTGTTTATGAAATTGAACGTAGCTATATCGCTACCTTTATTTAGTAGCTGCTACTGTAAAACTTTCTTCAGCTATTCCCAATTAATTGGGGTCGCCGTAGCCAGCCAGGCTCATTTTGGTTTTGGCCGGGGATTTAAGGCCGGATGCCCTTCCTGACGCCACGTGATTTTCCAGGTAAAAATTCCACCCCGCTGTCACCGGGATTCGAACCCCGGCCGTCCTGGTGAAAGGCGAGAAGCTAAGCCACTGCGCCATCACGCTCCCCTAGAAGCCGCTACTCTAGTGTTTACAAATTAAAGGTGGTATTAGAAGGCGCTTTCCCTATTTTTTTTTACCCCTGGCACTACAGACCATGAAGGGCCTAGGCCTATCATGCGACCGCTTCCCAGCCATTTGGCCTGCAGATATTGTGGTGACGCGTGGTCAGTGTACCGTGTCCCCTCGGCCGTTAATCTTGTTCTTCGTGTCCAGGGCGCTGCCTCGCTATCAGACAGCTACTCAATTGTCCTCACGAAGCTGAGTGCACTCCGTTGCAGCCCTCACGTCAGTGTCTAAAATCTCTGATGGAGCCAAGAATCGAACCCGGGGCCTCCGGATGAGAGGCAGGCGCGCTACCCTGTTCTTATTGTGTTTGTATATACTGTATATCTTGAAAAAGATAATAAATGGATTGGCATTGCCTCCTACAGGGATATATAGAAAATCTTCGCTCCCACTTTTAATTTTTAAACACTACATTAGCGGCTCCTAAATACAGGTAGCGATATAGCTACGTTCAATTTCATAAACTCTGGGCTCACAAATCCCATATAGTTAAGTACAAATATCAGTGTGGTCGTTATTTCAGTAGTAACGAAGCTCTGTGGCGGCTATTGCCGTTTCCGTAACACTTAACGCATCCCACTGTCACATACCTCAATGTGAACTTACAAAATTGTGAACCAGTCTATTTTACTGAAAAGAATTTCCACTCCGTTGCAGCCCTCACGTCAGTGTCTAAAGTCTCTGATGGAGCCGGGAATCGAACCCGGGGCCTCCGGATGAAAGGCAGGTGCGCTACCCTGTTCTTATTGTGTTCATATATATCTTGAAAAAGATAACAAATTGATTGGCATTGCCTCCTACAGGGATATATATAAAATCGGATGTCATACCGTGAGGTTCAGTTGCCATGGAAACGGACTTGCCATTATTTCATCAGTTTATCAGAGTAAAGATAGTTTTCTGCGAATATCTTTGAAACGGTTGGTTTTAGGGCCTTAAAATGTGGTTTTCGGTGTTCCGTAGGGACCCACCGAGTATTGTTCCTTGCATCGAGGGGCGTAAAATGAGCTTTGTCCGGTCTTTTTGCGACAACTTCGATATTTTGTCCCGGTTGAGTATTTTTGGTGACTTTTCAGTTATGTTGCCTGTTCCACGGGAACAATGATTTATTTACGGATGAAAGGATGCCTATATGTTATCTCAGGGTATAAGCTGTCTCCATTTCAAATTTCATCCAAATCCGTCCAGCCGTTTTAGTGTCAAGAGGTAACAAACTAACACACACACACACACACGGACACACAGATTTTCACAATTATAATATATATAGGGATATAGGGATATAGGGATATATATAGGGATATATAGGGATATATCTTATAGTTTCAAGATGGCGGCTGCGCACAATTTGCTCTCATACTCGTCATGTTCGCAACAGAAAGTCATAATATAAAACTGATTGCCAAGTACAGTGAACATTGATTCATTGGACCATACAGAAGGTTATGGATAATGCTTCATACGCATGCCTGCCATCATGAAATTATTTTGTTCATGACCGTACAGTTTGTCCACAAGACGGTTCGTACACAAAGGTCAGTTTTGCTAAAATGTTATAGACATCTGTAAAATAGTTAATCGTAATTTTATTTTAGCTTTGTCTATTTTGGGTGCCTAAAATGTCGCTTTCCTTGGCTTTGCGCGATATAAAACATGACACTGAGATGTCCTTTGCTAGCGCAACCTCTTTGCCAAATTGGGTTCAATTCAGTCTCTTCGTGTTTAATTGATACACATACACACATTCATGCACGTACACACACAGACACACACATTCATGCACGCACACACAGACACACGGACATTTTGGCCCATGTATATCTCAAAACTTCATTTCCATTGTTTACAAAAATCGAAAGTAGGCTGTTTTAGGAAAAGTCAATCTGCCCAATTGTCTTGAACATCGAGTCCTGTGTCATCCTCCAAGCAGTTGTTCTCTTCCACAACATTTTTAGCCTACTTTTCACATTTTGCTAAAATGAGGATAAAGTAGACTTATGAGATCGGACAAATGTGTGTCTGTCCTTCTGTCTGTCTGTCTGGCTGTGTGTGTGTGTCCCCCCTATCAACTCCTAAACGGCTGCAGCAATCGAAACAAAATCTTTAACTGAATATCTCACGGCCATATTTGAAAATGATGTCAGTGCTACCAACTGCTGAAAAATCGCAATTGAAATTTGAGCTCCATGTTGTATATCTTGGAAGGTATGAATGGGAACTATTTCAAAATTGGCACACGTATAGACAATGATATTGCAGTTAAATTTCCAGGAGGCCATACATGGCAGTGTTGCCAAAATGATTATAAGCCTGCTGATAATTACAAATTTTAAATGCATATTACTTCTACACTATCAATTCTATTTCAACCAAATTTCGTATATACTATGTGTACATAAACAGATATGACTGAGCGTATTCTTAAGAGCCACCAGGGTTGACAACTGTTAATAAATGCTCTCAATTTTTTTAAATCCAAATACCCATATATCGGAAAGTATGCAAGCCGACAGCTTTAAACTATTCACACGTATAGTACCTGACATTCTACAATATTTGGTGTAACTTATATACGTCAGTGCTACCAACATGATTCTAAGCCTGCTGAGAGGTCCAACATGTATCTTCTATACTATCATTTGGATTTCAACCAAATTTCGTGTGTGCTATGTGTACCATAACAGATATGTCTATGCCGATTCTTAAGAATAACCAGGGCTGCCTACTGTTAATAAATGCTGTCTCTATTTTTGTTACCCTAATATCAATATATCAGAAAGTATGCCAGCCAATCGCTCTAAACTTTGCACACGTATAGTACCTGGCATTATAGATTAATTTGGAGTAACTATTATAGGCCTACGATAGTGCTGCCAACATGATTCTAAGCATGCTGATAGCTCCAATATTTTAAAATGCATGTAACTTCTATACTAACTAATGGGTTTCATTCAACATTGATACAACAATAGATCATATTATTTCAGATTATTTCTGACCAATACATGTATGGCATTGTTGTCAACATGATTTTACGCGCGCTGTTAAATCCAAGGTTTAACTGCATGTAACGTCCATGCTAGCCATTGGACTTCAACCAAATGTTGTATTCTGTACCTTAAGAGATGGAACTAAGAATATATTCAGTCACCAGGGCTGCCAACTGTAGTTCTCTATTAGGCTACATTATGCCAGGTATACAGTATTTCGAATTAATTAAAAATGTCGATATTACCAACTTAATTTCGTCATTATTCTAGATAGATCCATATAGATTAATGATTGGCATGAATCTTAAATTTTAAGAAAAGTAGGCTCTTTAGTTCGTCACGGAACTCCTTGTTTGTTTCTCCATCCTCATTAGCAAGGTTTGAGACGATATGTAAATACAATTGTAGGGTGTCGATGATCTTCCAATCTTCACCGTAGACATGTTACAGAGACTTGTCAAAATATTTCTTGTTTGCCGGATATAGGTTGTGAACAGTAGGTAACTGTTCTAGTTCAACTGAGACAGACCAACCTTAGTTTTGAGCGCTACACCAATCAATGCATAGTCTAATACTTACAACATTTTCAGTTACTTGCAGGCCTTCCAAGATGCTGTAACAGAGCAGACGAAACTTCAATAAAGCCATTTCTGGCTTGATCTTCTCTCCATAAGCTTAGAGTATTCCCATAGATTTCAAGAATACATAAACAATATAACCTCACTTGCCAGGAATAGTATGCCTCTTGTTTGGAAGATTCTGGACGAAGCTGAATTTGCTGCACATCGAAGCACATCCTTGGCAGAATCATGTCCTATGTTTACATTAAATTATAAAAAGTTGATGCACGAAGGCTGTGCAGTCCTTTACTGGCCATGTATTCAGTCTTTTTTACTGGATCAGATGTTTCATTTTACGGCAATTACTACAAGCATCTAAAGATGGGGAGCAAAATCCAATATTGAAGTACTAAAAGAAATTCAATATATACACACTTTGCTCACAATTTCAATACCATTGGTTTGTTTAAATTAGCATCGAGGTAAATATACTTTGATTTATGTCTTGAACAATGTGCCTTCTTGCCCCAGAAATTGTAGATAAAAACCGAGACAAGCGCTTTCTTTTATGTTGAATTTCGGTATTTTTCGATTTTCTCCCCTATATTTTCCCGGTGATAGAGTGACCTTCACTGTTAGGAACAACAATGTTACGCAATCTTGTAGATTTAGTTAGCATGCCACCTATAAGGATTTTTCTGCAAAACCTAAGGATGTTGCTGTTTTTTTTAATCAACGTGTACCCAAGCGAACAATAGTTTGGTGGTTCCTTTATACCTGAAGGCCTAGACCTGCTCTTGACAGGCTTTTAAGATACAAGGCTGATGCCTCTTTATTAGGAACGGATATTAATTGTATTTTTACATAGAACAGCAATTGGATATGAAATATTTCTAAGAAAACCTCCTTGCACCATGCGAGCAGGGGTTGAATGAGTTGGAGCCTTTGGACTAATGATAACCGACTTCTCATCTTGTTTTCAGGGATTAACTCTCTCTTTTCTCGAGCTATCCTTCTATGAACCCTCAGTCACTAAGGTGTCATCTAACTCACTGATCCTATAAATAAAAGCAAAGGGATTTCCAATACAAACATTGAACTCGCAAGCACTCATCTGAAAAAGCTTATTAACCAGCAACAAACACAAAGCATCATGTGTAACGGTTACATTGGATATAGTGATCAGATACCCTGTGATTGGCTGGTTGTGACTAAACCTCTTCTGATTGAACACACGATGTAGACAAAACTCTTTATCATTGGTTCCCTATATATTAACTAATAAATAAGGGACGATTCTTTTGGCCGGTTTGAAATGCACAAGCGTAAGGTAGTTCCGACTCAAATACCGGGAGGAGCTGGATATACGCTTTAACTTCTGTTATGTTTTAACTTAAGTAAAGACGCCTATCAGTACTCTAACATATAATGAATTGTATGATGTTTTTGACCCATTATTGGGGTAATCGTCAGATTAAATGCACTATAATGCAAAGCTTATAATTTGAATGATCAGAACAAAAATTCAAAAAATAAAAACTGCATTTCATTTAATTAAAAATTCATACAATATAAAGAGTCTTTCCGGAAATGCAAAAACCAACTCTTTTCAAAAGTAATTAGACCCGAAGCTCTCTACGCTTCAGAAACTCTCACTCTTCAACACAAAACAGTTAACGGACAATTGGACGTGTAAAACGTATGATAATGTCAAAAACATTACGGCCGAGAATCAAAGATTGAGTCCATCTTTCTTTACCAAATGGATAAATATATAAAAGTATCACCATACTCACGTACCATATTATGTCTGCACAGAATCTTATTCATGGGGCACTTAGACTAACTTATAAAATTCACACACACCTGAAGAACAATACAACTAGATCAAATTGGTACAAACATAATGTACCATCTGAAATAATAAGGATCGTCAAATTTACTAGACCGAACAAAAAGAGCTCCTAGGTGCCCTAAAGACAGTCAGTAGCTTTTCACCTCAATGAAGTAGACACGCCTGCTGCAGCATTAAGCTAATATCTCTCAGATTAGAGCACCCAGGTACCAATCCAGACTGTGGTCGGAAGGTCCCTCTTAGAGGTATTGACACACCGGAAAAGTATTAAGCTATCATCCTTCAGTTGAGAGCTCCTAGATAGCTACCAAACTGTGAGATGATGGTTCCTCTTTGAGGTATTTTCATACTGGAGGGTTGTTAAGGGGCTGAGGTTTTAGCCCAAAAATGGCCAAGAAACGAAAATGAGATTTTGTCAGAAGTTGGTAGTCCAGACATCAGGGGACATGTGGATACTGGTATTTTTTGTCTACGGACATGTTTAAATGTCTTGCGGAGCCATTTAAATTGTGCGTGCATGGCGCTTTAATAGGACACCCACATTTCCTGTGCTCATGTTAGACATACCCTGTTTGTTTTTCGTATTTTATGTTTCAAATATCTGTCAAAAGCTCAGATAATGTACAGAATACATAAGTGCTGCCATTTCTCGGTGTATACGGTAACCAGGCTCTCATTTCATATTGGAAACATTTAGAAAATAAAGTTTTTACCTTTCCTTTACTGTTGGAAACTTAATTGATTTGAAATGTTATGTAAATTCATATGTATTATTTAAAAGCCTATAGTAACTGAAAATATCGCTTTCATTGAATTGAGTTCAACTTAAGTGATGATGTGATTACGGGGTACAGAAACACATGGTTTGTAAGGAACTGTTATTGTTTTGAAGTTGTCTCGCGATTTTATATCTAGCAGTAGCCTAACTTATTTGATTATTGGTTTTGCGGTGAGAAGTGTGTAAAATGCACTCATTCATAGTCGTTGGAAGAAGCCTAGGAGCAGAAAATCAAAAAAGAGTGAACGGGCTAGTGTAAATATTAGGAAGCGATGTGGTAACAATCTATTGCTGAAGATGTTGATAGTGATTCAGAACTTAATGTTAGTGTTAGGCCAATTGTGGCAAATGAGACAGAAACACCAGTTCCCTGTAGTGCTACTGAGAAGAAGTAGAATATTTTTCTACTGATGTCAGTGCTACAGTAGGCCTAATTAGTGATGAATACATTATAGTGCACCAGGAGATGTTGCAGCAGATCATTGGAAACCTCACGTGCAGTGAGTGTTATACGAAATGTTTAGTTCTACTCCTCAGGGATAAGCATGGCTTTTGTAGTAAGATGGTGATGTAATGTCAGGCATGTGATTTCTTCAACTCAGTAGGGTACACAAGTCCCCGTTCAAATGAATAATCACAGAGACTAAGCTTTGACATTAATAGAAGGATGGTAGAAGCTTTTGTAAATGTAGGCAGAGGCTATTCTGCAATGAATAAATTCTGTAGTGGAGTAGGCATAAAGGGGATGGCAGAAAAACCTATGAAACTAATTTTAGTGGACTGGGAAAGAGCACCTCTCAAGTAAAAAATTACATTCTTTCCAGAAGTAGGAAGGTCGTTCGAAGAGAACGTGTAGCTGTCTCCTCCTCACTCGAGCCGAAAGACATTCTGTATATTGCTGTATCCTATGGCAGTTGGCATAACCATGGCCACACCTGTTTGTATGGGGTTGGTGTGGTCATAGAAATCTTGACTGGTCTAGTTATTAACTACGAATCCATGTCCAAGTACTGCCGTATGTGCAGTGTGACAGCTGCGGAACTGGGAATAATCACCCCTGAATTTTCCATTAGGCAGGATCGGCATAAGAAATTTGGTGAATGTTCAACAAATTTCGAATGTACGTCAGGACCAATGGAAGTGGTAGCAGCACAACATTCTGTTTCTGACTGTAAGCTGCGCTACACTACCCTGCTATCTGATGGCGACGCTAAGACTTTACCTCACCTCAACAGCCTCCAGGGTAATGAACAACCAATATTGAAAAAGAAGAATGTATAAATCACATTTTTAAGATAATGGGTACGGGCCTCAGGAATCTTGTCAAAGAATGGCAAGCCAAAGGTGTTAGACTTAGTGGGCGGGGACCAGAAACACTGAAGGAAAACTACAATAACGACGCTGACTCTCTATAACAGGACTGCTATAGCTCCAAATGTTCCTAATGTGCCTCAAATGAAGCGATGTATATTTTCCACTCTGAGACACTGCTTGTCTACAGATGAAAACCCCCAGCACTTCACCTGTCCTGATGGAGTTGATTCCTGGTGTTTTTTTTTAAGAAAGCTGTTTCAGCAGGCAAAACACCCCAGTCTCATGACACGATGAATGTCAGATTGACCCTATGCTAGTATGTAAATTAATGCTCCTTTATCAGCGTCTGGCAAATGATAAACTATTATAATGATAAGCTAGGGGGAAAACACAAAACCCAAACGTAAGTCTGCATTCTCTGAATTGACAGAGGTGCCTTAAATATTCTCTTACAACAAAATCAAGAGTAAACATGGCAGTGGCAAATGCTGTAAGTGTATTTAATATGGTTGAACTTGCTACTCAGAAACTGAAAATGTCCCTTTCAGGCAGAGAAATAAGTGACAGTGAACATAAGATAAGCAAAGACATAGACGAGGAGCGAGAAAAGAAGAGCATAGCTAGCACATAACATGACAACAAAAAGCTGCTAGGAAAATGACGAGGCTGGCAAAAACCAAGGCAGAAGAAAGACAAAAGTACAAGGAAGGGGTTATGTATGATGCTGGCAAGTTCTGAGGGAGGTATGTTCATTAGAAACGTCTCTGCCTACTATAATGGCTTTTTCTCGAAAGTGTATTTTATTTCAGTGTTCAAAATGCTCCAAACACATCAGTTTTGATCAAAATGACTTGAAATTTTAATACGTATACAGTTTCATAATTTGTACTATTCACTTTGAAAATGCTTGCTAAAATTTTGAATTATGATGTGCCAGGCCATGGAATATTGGAGTTTCTTGTAAGTTTTATACAATGTATGAAAATATACCTTTATAACATAGAAGCACCAACCAGACTTTAGAACGAAATAATGCAATTTATTAATTAGTCATTCATAACTATAATGAAAAAGTTTTGAGATGGAAAATATAAAATTACAAATCATAGAAAACTCAGTAGGGTTCCCCCCTTAAGCTACTATCAGCCTGTTTAGAGCACCTAAGTAACCACCCAGACTGAGGACAGATGGTTCTTGGAGTGTCATTAAGCTAATATCAGTCAGCTTAGTGCTCATAGATACCCATACAGATGGTGACTATTAAGAGTGTCTTTAAGGTAATAGCATTCAGATGAACGCACCTACCAACCCCAGCGGTTAGCAGGTAGTACTTCTTAGAGGGATGGATACACTACAGTGTCTTTAAGCTAATAACATTCAGAAAACATCTCCTATAATTCATCACGAACCGAAAGGCTTGGGAAAGGAAGCAATTGAAATACATTTAGCTTACAGAAACAACCCCAATAATTTAAACGAACACACTTTCATGGTGAGTTCACCCCTCTTCACTCAACTCGAAAGCACAACCCGTTGGAAACAAAACACAACATAACAATGTAGCCAAGCTAGGTAAGGGAAACATGGTATTGGATCAGGATGTACGATATACTTCTATCTTCAATAAACTTAAGCCGGTACTAACTGTAGTAGTAAAGATGACGGGCATTCTCATTTGACCGTTTGCGCTTAAAGAGGGCTTTCTAGCTAAAGAGTGGAGTTTGAAACCAGGTCTTAAATAGTAGAAGATTATCCTAATTACAGTAACAAACACCACATTAGAGAGACTAGACTTGGCAACCTACTCAGTTACGATTTTCACGAGGAGCAAATAGCACTTAGGAATGCGAGAGGGGGAACAACCCAACGAGATAAGGGACCCTCACATACAGGAATTTCCCGCCAGGTGACCATGTGAACTGCTCTCAACAGGACCGCGCAGGACGTAGCCTCTACAATACAATCTGAATTGACCATTTACAACCACAACATATTCACGCCAAACAAGCAAATTCCGAAGTTCAATCACCACTTCCAATATCTCAACTAAGCATTACATAGACTACAACTAACAAATATCGACGAATTGCATAATCTCAACATATACTGCAACTAAATAAGTTTATATATTGTAAATATTATCACCCGTACTTTCAGACGTAGATTATATAGCCTAAGTGTAATGGATCTGATGACAATCGCACTGCGATCAAAGCTGGTCATGCAAGTGTATTTATTAATCTCATGTTTTTTTTTTACTGGATTAAGGAATAACCCACCTCATTTGGGACCAATAGTTTTCACCGACTGGAAAGCATCTAACATTAGTTTACTATGGAACATGTATGCATTAAAATTACATTTCCTAATAAAATTACTCACACATGCAGTGCACGAATCTGGCTATAGATCACTATGAATCACAATAAGTTTCTCCAAATGTTTTTTGTGAGTACATTTTGTTCCACATGTACCACAGGTAAGAGGGAATAGAACATTATGGACGAACATGTGTGTTTTAAAATTACTCTCCAGAGTAAGTAGTATACGAATTTGGCATTAGACGACTATGGATCATCACGTGACTCTTCCAACTGCTTTTGAAGGTAAGCATTGCTCCTCATGTACCAGAGAAATTTGGCATTAGATTACCATGGATCAAGAGGTAAGTCTTCAAAGTACTCTTATAATTACATTTCATTCGGCATGTACTACATAGATGTTGCATTATACCACTTAAGATCATCAAGTGTGTCTTCAGGATACCTCGCCGAATACAGTTTGCTCTACTTGTACCACAGGATTCTGGCTTGGGACAGTTATGGAACAACCTGTGTGCCTTCAACTAATACTTCCTAGTCAAGTTTGCTCCGAATGTACTGCACGAATGTGGCCTTATGCAACCATGTATAAGCATGTTTCTTTTCAATTTTCCATTTTCAGTAAAGTTCGCTATACATTTACCAGAGGAATTTTGCTTCAGATTATTATGGACCTACATCTGTGTCTTCAGTGAACCCTTACGAGAAAAGTTTGCTCCACTCGTCCCACGGATTTGTGGCTATAGACCACTATGGATCATCAAGTGTTCCTACAGGTAATCCTTCCGAGTAAAGTTCGCTCCACATGCATCATATGAATGTGGCTTGGGACTACTATGGATCGCCATGTGTGTCTTCAACAGTTCTTCCTGAGTAAATTTTGCTTCACATATGTGACAGGAACGTGACCTGTGACCACTATGTGTTTCTTTAAAGTGCCTTTCTCAGCAAACCTTGCTCCACATGTATCACAGGAGTAAGGCTTTATACCTTTATGAATTATCGTGTGTCTATTCAGGTCACCTTTCCGCATAAAGTTCGCTCCACATGAATTACATGAATGTAGCTTGATATCAGTATGGATCGCCATATGCGTCTTCAACTGGGCTTCTCTGGTAAATTTTGCTTCACATATAACACAGGAATGTGGCTTAAGACCACTATGAATCATGACGTGTTTCTTTAAACTGCCTTTCTCAGTATACGTTGCTCTGCATGTTTCACAGGAATAAGGCTTTATACCTTTATGTATCATCATATGAGTATTCAACAGGCCTTTCTGACGAAATTGTGCTTTGCAAATATCACAGGAATGTGGCTTATGACCACTATGAATCATCATGTGTCTCTTGAAGTCACTTTTCCGAGCAAAGTCCTTTCCACAAGCATCACAGGAGTGTGTCTTGAGACCACTATGGATCATCATGTGTTGCCTCAACTGGATTTTCAAAGTAAAATTTGCCTCGCATATACCACAAGAATGTGACTTGAGACCTCTATAGATCATCAGGTGTGTCTTCAACTGTATTTTCTGAATGAATTTGGCTTCGCATATATCGCAGGAATATGGCTTAAAACCAGTATGAATCATCATGTGTCTCTTGAAGTTGCTTTTCTGAATAAAGTTCGCTCCACATGTATCACAGGAATGTGGCTTCTTACCATTTTGATTGAGTGAAGCTACGAATCTATTTCTTGTGAAAGTGTTCTCAGGATTGTGGTTGTTTCTGTCAAGAATTTCTAACGTTAAAACTAGTAAAATACCCACTACCATAATAATATCAAAATTACATAGCACGATTCCAGATAAGTATATACCAATCTTCTGTATTCGTAGACAAAGATATAAGAGCCGAGATGAAATGCGTAATAATTGGGTGCTGCTCTATTCTTTTAAGTACGCGAGTTGGCCAGGAGGGATCGTATCCACAGGGTATTTAAATAGGCAACCCGCAATCCAGGGACAAGGGCATGCTCTCCCGAACGAGTAAGAGCGGAGAAAGTCGTGTGAGGGCTCAAACGAGAGGGCTCCTTCCCCTTACCTATAGGACGAATCTATTCCACCCTAAAATAAAATAAAATATCAACACTTCCTGGGAAATCAGAACATTTTAAAGAACATGCGCTTTTGAAGCTCTTTCAGAATGGCGGGCTTTTCAAACTTTACGAAAATGCCTCCCTATCGTCCCCCCCCCCCCCCGCACTTTCCCCTACATCTATCCCACCACCTCCCTCAGTTTTTCAAACAGACTTTTCCAAATTTAATTAGATTTTACACAAAAGTCCAGCATTGCTTCCACTTACAAGCGCTAGTCTTGTCTCTGTTGACCTACTTTGGTCAGTTTCAGTTCTCTTCCAACTTATTTATCGATTAATTTATTATATTTATAATATTTTACTGATTATCGATATAACGAATATTCACTAACGACACGAAATTAGTCGATATCACCCGGACGATAATCGGAGAAAGTCATATGAGTGCTCAAACGAAAGGTCTCGGTTCCCTGTATCCATAGGATTCATCAGTTTCAATTTTCATTTTTTTTTTTAAATGATGGACGTTTCCACGGGTAGGTGAGGTTGGGAGCGCTTTCCACAAAGTCATGTAACATGAAACTTAGCTGCCCACGACAGGATAGCTCGAGCGGTCAATCTAGGATGGCCGCCACTGGATTATTGTTATTATCTTTTATTTACCTAATGTTTATTCATTCATTTGTTATTATTATTATTATTATTATTACTATTATCCGATTCGGCCTACTATGGACCAGGTTGCGTCGACCACTGAACCCTGAACTTTAGTTCTATCCCAGTATTCCCGCATGAATTCTCTGTGAGCCTCCGTTCTTTCATCAGTCCACTCCTTCCCTGATTTCAGCTATGGCTTTTCAGAGAGAATCACTGGTGTGTTCCAAGTTTTCTCAGAAGAGGTGCACGTTCCTGGATGTTTTTAAACGTGATTCCTACATCTAGAAGATCTCTTTCAATCTCGGTGAATCAAATTCCCTTCGTTTTCTTGTTTACGAAGTAGGGAAAGATGCGGTAGGTCAGTCTCTGAGAGTTCATGCGTGTTATGTGGCCATCGAAATTAATCCTCCTTTTCCTTGTGATGTCTGTTGTCCATTCCAGACTTAGGTAGAGTTCGTTGTTCTACCACCTCCTGAACTCTCCATTTTCCCTGATTGGTCGCAGTATGTTACTTAGGATTTTCCCCTCTTTAGTCTCTATCTTTTCAATCAAAACTTTCATGTACAAAGCAAGGCATTCTCCTGCGCACAGGATTTCTAGACCAATAACTGAACTGTAATGTCTAAGCTAGGCATTGAGGGACACTGATGGTTTATTATAAACGTTCCTAGTTAGTTGGAATGCCAATTCCACCTTGTTGATCATTGATGTGGATGTTTCTTTCTCAGAATTGTTTGGAGTTATCCACTCACATAAGTACTTAAGCATCTCCGTCCGCTTCATTATTCCCTGCTCTACAACTAGCTCTCTCGGGGCGAGCTTGATGTTAGTTATAAACTCAGTTTTCTCAAAGGAGATCTGAAGGCCTGCTTTTGCTGCTTGGGTTTCGAGTTGTTTGATTTGGAAAGGTCCATAAAAAAATTGAAAATAGATAGAGGGGAAGGAGATCTTTCGATAAGACCTCAACCCACCTTTTCCGATTACGCGTTTGGGTGATATCCACTATTTTCGGAAATTTGAGATGGAAGACTTTGTAGTTGTTCAATAATCGATAAATCCATAATCAATAAAAAATAATAACCCCATGCATAAGTTGGAAAAGAACAGAAACTGACCAAACGAGGTCACGTGGATGAGCTCAGCGATGGTTAATGGAAATACGGGGAGGCAATGGTGGAATTTTGTGTTAAATCTAATTAATAAAAATAAAGAAAACCCTGGAACTACAGCTCATGAGGGCCTAGGCCCACCAAGCGACCGCTGCCCAGCCATGTCGCCTGCAGATATTGGGGTGACGCGTGGTCAGTGCGTCGGCTCCTCTCGGCCTTTAAACTTGGTTTTCGTGACCTGGGCGCTGCCGCACTGTCAGACAGCTACTTAATTGTCCTCACTGCGCTGAGTGCACCTCATTGCAGCCCCCTCGTCAGTTTCTAAAGTCCCTGACGGCGCAGGGAATCAAACCCTCCGGGAGAAAGGCAGACGCGCTACCCGAACACCACGGGGCCAGCTGTTAAATCTAATTAAATTTGGAAAATCCGTTAGGAATTTTAGGGAATTCTGGGGGTGGAGATGGTGGGGGATGGGAGAAGGAAGTACAGAAGGGGGTATGCAAGTATCTACCATAACGTTTGAAAACTCCGCCAACTTAGAAGAGCCTAGGTGCGCATGCGCACTAAAAATCCTTAATGTCGCCGAGGGTAGGGGTGGATTTACCTTAGTGGGAAATAGACTTGTCCCATAGGTAGAGAGGATGGAGCCCTTTCATTCGATCCCTTAAACGACTTTCACAGATTACGCGTTCGGGAGTTCACACGACCTTGCCCCTGGATGTATTGCGGGTTACCCCTGGGATAGGCACCCTCTACTTAGGAGCACAGGCAACTGAACAACAAGTAACTAGCGATGTGTTCATGCGACACAAATTAATTTGCTATATAATAGCCTAGGAGGGTGATATACAATCTATACAGAAAGCAGACAGCAGTCATTCGAGCTGAAGGACAGGAGCGAAATGCTGGTATTCAGAAAGGTGTAAGGCAAGGCTGCAACTTATCACCCATACTTTTCAATTTTTACATTGAACAAGCAATTAAAGAAATTGTAGAAAAATTTAAAGTGGGAGTGAAGATTCAAGGAGAAATAATTTCAACTCTGAGATTTGCTGATGACATCGTCATCTTGGCCGACACGCCTGAGGATTTGAATGAGTTTTTGAATGGTATGGACTCCGTCTTAAAAGAATACATGATGAAAATTAATAAATGTAAAACAAAAATACTGGAATGCAGCCGAAATAAATCAGAAACCTCTATGGACATCAAATTGGCAGGTGAAAAGCTGAAGGAAGTAAGAGACTTCTGTTACTTAGGAAGTAAAATGACGAGTGATGGACGAAGCAAAGAGGATATAAAAAGTAGGTTGGCTCAGGCGAGGAAAGCATTTCGACAAAAAATGAATCTGTTGACATCGAACATAGATTTAGGTATTAGGAAGTCATTTGTGAAAGCCTTTGTCTGGAGCGTGGCGCTCTATGGAAGTGAAACTTGGACTATTGGTGCAGCAGAAAAGAGGAGAATTGAAGCATTTGTAATGTGGTGTTACAGGAGAATGATGAAGATCAGATGGGTAGATAGGGTTACAAACGAAGAGGTATTAAGACGAGTGGGAGAGGAGAGTTCTGGCGACTGCTAATGTAGAGAAGAGATAGGTTAGTAGGACACATACTAAGACACCCACGAATAGCAAGCTTAGTGATGGAAGGAAGGGTTGAGGACAACAACTGTAGGGGTAGACCAAGGTCAGAATATGTTAAACAGATTGCCTCGGATATAGGGTGTGGTAGCTATGTAGAGATGAAACGATTAGCACAGGACAGGGAGGCGTGGAGCACTGCATGAAACCAGTCAAGAGACTGAAGACTCAAACACAATAGCCTAGTTGGAATATATATGTGTTATCATACTTCACTTTTGAAAGCCTTATGGATGGATGGAGAGCACTATTAAGGGCTACACCAAGATGATTGATTTTCCTGGCACATAGTACATATGGTATGGTCTGTTATAATGTACAGAAGGTGGCAACCATTTAAGAACCAGACTAAACAACGCACATATATCCAACTCGCGGCATACCACTGCATGCCTCCCCTCTAGCGTCCCACATTTTAACTGGCACGATTAATTCTGAACGTTTACATTTATCACCACAATGGCTTAATCTCCCGAAGTACTATTTAAAAATTCTCTACCTGTACTTGCAAACCAATTAGATTACACTATGAACACAGTATTTCCAAAATAAATTCTGGGCCTCTATTGACAATTGTTGAGTATAAATGCGAGTTAATTGGGCGTCATGTTACATCATTAATTATTTTCTTAAAGAAATGACGTAGCCTCTACATATAATCTTTGTCAGTCCTGCTTTTTATCCATGAGACGTGGAGTGAAGTGATTGCTTAACTGTCGAGATTTTATTCCCAAGTGGATGCAGATGTTTGATGGCTTGACCTGGTATATATACTGTATTTTTTGTGGATGGGATCTACTGGAGTTGTTCATAACCCTATGATTAGGTATTAACGAAATCTATTGTTTCATTAGAGTTATATTCTAAAATTCTTCCTCCTCGGTGGTAATGTAATATTACATTAATTAACCACTTACTGAATTAGAAAAATAGTAAACAGTTAAGTTAGCCACAGGAGAGTCAGAGAGACAGCCGCAACACATTCCACCCTCATCTCCTTTGTAAAATACACTACTAGTCCGTTGCCATATAGCTAGAATTTGTGTGTGAGGGAAAGTAATATAGAGTCATTTCGCTAAGTGAAATTAAGTCTTTTACCTTAAGCCACAAAATGAAACTAACTCAAAACAGTGTGGCATTATTAAGTATGTCTATAAAAATATATTTTGAGTTCGCCCTGAATAATTAAACGCTTAATCAATTAATAGTGTTGAAATGCTTGACATTGATTTAGAAGCAGAAAGATTAGCACCCGCATTAAAACAGGAAAAGCCTCAACATTCCAACAAAGAGGGTAAATATAAAGTAACATGTTGTTTGTATGTTTAACACTTACTCATTTAAAAGATTTCCACTTGCATCTGCTTCTTCATTCTGATTTTCTTCTTTTACATCCTGGACATAAGATGGAATAATTTTTTTCAATGTTATCACCTTATACTTTTACACAAATGACAACCCATGTAATTGTACAGCAGTCCTCAGCTGAAGTGAAGATATATTCGCTGAATGACTTTCTACTGTCCATCGCATCCTAATGCTAGGGATAACATTTATGCAGAAAGTGGTTATAATCCACAGATCTAAAACGGATAATACACTCTTAGAGACCAAGCGAATGAAAATGCGAAGATCAGAGCCTTAATGGAGCTTTAAGGATTGAGGACAAATTAACTTTTATTTCTAATTATTTTAGCCGTAAGACCATACGAGAGGGGTAGACGACAATACAATAGACCATAACATGGCCTACGGCCCAACATGTGCACATATCATTGAGTAACAAGCTACTGGACTGCTCATACGAGCGTAACATTTGAGAATGAAGGCATAAATCAATCATCCTTCAGAATATTATACACGACATTTCTTCATAATTCACTGCAATTTAAACTTTTTAATGTTCAATATGAAGTTAGATCGAGTTAATTAAATGCCTCCATGGGGAGTCTATTGTAGAGCATGCTGGTAATTCTAAGAATTATGTGTCTGCTAGAGTACGGGAGCACACAGTTTACAAAGGAGATTAGAGCATGCTAGTAACTCTAAGAATTATGTGTCTGCTAGAGTACGGGAGCACACAGTTTACAAAGGAGATTAGAGCATGCTAGTAACTCTAAGAATTATGTGCCTGCTAGAGTACGGGAGTACACAGTATGCAAAAGAGATTAGAGCAGGTACTAATAACCAAACACTTCCAATTGTCATCAACATAATTGTGAGATTACAGGTCTTAATCCCGAAATGTTGTTAGGTGATACGAAGATGTCTTGAACAAAAGCTTTAAAATTCTCACCTCTTTCAGATCTGAACATGATGTTTCTGTTTCGATGCATGGAACGATTTCCGGTATAGAAGATTCCTCTATCTTAATATCCGTGTGATGGTCTGTATCGCCCTGCAAAGAAATTACTTGTTTCACATATATGTCCCTTTACGTAGATGTTTTTGTAGACTTACACTGAAGGAATCAAGGAATAAAATAACATACTAATGGTAATTCAACTCCGAATTCATAGTTTTCTATCGTCTATGGCTACATGGCAAAGACCCTAACAGTTGTTGTGCAGGTTTTATCCAAAAGCATTCCTGTTATTATACACTCGCAAAACGTGGGCCTAGCATATTGTCACTAGCATTGTGTGGGTTGCAAATTTTCGCCGTAGATGCAGTTAACGTTACTAAGGACAAGAAACATTGATAGATTGTGTGTTAGAAATCTCGTAACAAGCGTTGACTATTTGAAACAATTTTAATCTCAAGGAAACCTAACGTAGGGAGTAATTTAACGGGAACGATAAACAAATAGGGGTTTATTTGCAAGTACAGGGGCAGCTACTTGAAATCTCATTTCATATTAATTCACTTGTAATACATAACACATGAGTCACTGTGGTTATCAAGATGATTGTCAAATGTGTTAATAAATAGAGATCAGAATATGAATATTTTTATGTATAGTAGCTTAAGAGCTTTTCTGAATGAAAATGCCGACCGAGGTCCAATAAAATGATGAGAAACACCGCCATAGAACATCTCTGGGGTGTTTTACATGGTGCCTTCGTGCCAGTCCAAAACAACACACATCTCTTTTGTAGTGTTATTATTTTAAGGGACGGAACTGCGAGGTCATCAGCCCCTTACACTTATCACATCCTCCTTCGTTCAATCCTCCTACGAAAACGAAGAACCCCTCACCTTCAAATATGTGTACAACATTAGAGGCTATCATGGAGGTCTAGGGTAAGTCAACACCATACTGACAGTCACACCGGAGGCTGCCTTCAAGGGTGGACCATCAATACATTCACTGCCATGGAGGTATCAAGGTGGGAGGAGGACCAACATTGACAGGGAAAGTAGTGAAGGTCGCCCCAAGCCTCATGTGAGTATTCGGACACTACTGATCTCTTAATGTAGATTGACAATTGAAATCCGACGCACTCTAGTTAAGTTAGTTAGTTAGTTATTGTTGTTTTAAGGGGCGGAACTACGAGGTCATCTGCCCCTAAAAGACGACGCACTCTGGTACACATGTCCCACGGGCTAGTCTACAGAAGGTTTTGACGGGGGGTGTCGTATTCATACCAAAAGATCTCGTGGACACTCAACCTTAACATACAGGAATGTCTGTTTCGTCCTTAACTCTTCGGATAATTTACAAGGTGTTCTGAAAAAAACGAATCTTCCATCTCTCTCGCGTTTGAGTTTTATAGAAATACATCTTAGATGTGAAAGAGTTAGGGCGATTGTATAAACATCGGCCGACCGGGAATCAGTTTGACTGGAGTTCATAATCCGAACCAAGTTCAGATGTCGTCCATGCAGTATAAAACTATTCGCCGGTTCCGGGATCAATTTGATCTCCAGTTCTGATTTTTCAACAGCGTATTATAGTAAGGACATTCGCCAATTGAGTGTACTAAACTTATTTCGCAGAGAGATCTTCAACTTTTTGTTTGCTTAACTTGATATGTTTTAACCTCAAAAGATAGTGTATTTACATGTGTTGGGGATGATAACTTATGCAGAACATAAGATAAGTGCACACCAGGTTTGTCAGAGCGGTAAATGTGAGACAAAAAATGAACAATGAAGGCCATTTCTTGACAGAACAAAAAGTTCCATGGAATTCAAATTCGCGACCGAAATTCCGGTCCCACAGGATTTGCAACCGAAGGTAGGTGGAGTCAATTGATATAATTACATTCAGCTTTTAAATCTAGATGCGATTACATTCCTGAGAGATATATAACATAGTTTCAAACCATTTTTAGCCTATTTTCAATTTTGAAAAAATAGGCTTATGAAATCATCTGTTGTCCGTGTGTGTGTGCGTGTGTCCCCCTAATAAATTCTAAACGACTGGAACGATTTCAATGAAACTCGGTAAGTTTATAGCACTATTACGGGCGACCCCGACCGTGCCCTTCAAATTTTGTTACGTATCACCAATCCAACATGGCGGCTGTGCGAAATATTTCACCAGCATTCAATATCTCCGAAACTATTCGCGATATCACCCTGGAATTTATTAAGGTGATAAAGGGAACTACCAGAAGTTCACCTATGTGACTTTTGAAAAACTGGTAACTACAAAACCAACATGGCGGCCACGCGAATTTGCAACTTTTAAATAGACGTTTCTCGTGATTTAACCAACCAAACGCAATAAAACTTGGTACAGTATATGTTTATACACATTGTAATGCACCGACATCTAACTTCGTTCAATTGTTTACATGACCACAAGATGGCGGTTCTGCAAGATATTACACCGGCATTCTATATCTCTGAAACTATTAGCGGTATCACCCTGAAAGTTTGTACGGAGATAAAAGGCACTACTGGAAGTTCATCTATAAGACTTTCAAAACCGGTTAACTACAAAACGAACATGGCGGCCAAGCGAATTAGAAAATTTTAAATAGACCTATCTCGCGATTTAATGTTCCAAACGCAATGAAATCTGGTACAGGAAATGTGTATACGAATTGTAATGCACTGGTATCTAATTTAGTTCAATTGTTTACATATCCTCAAGATGGCGGCTGTGCGAATTTTAAAATTAAGTTTTTATATCTTGTGTCGTATTCATGCAATCGAAGTGAAAGTTTGAATAATGAACCTACGCAATAATGTTCTTTTAATGGTACATGACTCTATGGCCTAAACATTTAGCAATCCAACATGGCGACCATCCGAATTATTTAGACGGCTCTGAATATCTACGAATCTATTATAGCAATCAAACTGAATTTTTTGATGTTCATAGGGGCTATGAACTTAAGTTCATCTATAGGACTTTAAATAACTTGGTGATCACAAATCCAACATGGCGGCGACGCGAAATATATATATATATTCACATGGACGTTTCTCGCAATTTAACCATCCAAGGGTGCAGTGAAACTTGGTACAGTAAATCCTTATACGAATGTTAATCCACTGGCATCTAATTTAATTCAATTGTTTCCATAACCACAAGATGGCAGCTGTGCGAAATATTAAAATCCCCTTGTTACTTCTTGTGTCCTAATCATGAGATTGAAATTTGAATGCTACACGTACACAATAATCTTCATGTGACAGTCCATAATTCTAGGACCTACATATATAAAATCCTACATGGCGACCATCCGAAATATTTAGTTGGTTCTCAATATCTACGAATCTATTACAGCAATCAAACTGAAATTTTGTATGTTGATAGTGGCAGTTAACATAAGTAGGATATATGAAAATAGGCTGTATAGTTCTTCACGGAACTACTTGTTTATAATTTCATTTAGGTTTAGATTTGATTGTGGCTAGCTAATCCAACCTGGTCCTGTCTTCACTGAATTGTGGTCTCATACTACTTGTGATATTCATACAAATCACTGTGCTACCTTCTGCATGAAATCCATTACGGTAAGTTCCTTGCACATGTTGTATGATAGGGAGTCGCTCTGCCCCACCTAACCTGAAATCTACAATATCTGAATTTGGTCCATGTTCCATAGTTTTATGCACTAATGAAGTGAATTTGAACATGTAGAGAGAGAAATATCATGTTGATACCTGATATTAGGACCGTGAATGTCTCCATTAATATAATTACACTCTTGTTATAACATATATGCTAAGACAAGCAGGCTAGTTCAATTCTCAAGGTAAGTAGGCTACTGGTAGCGAGCACACTAGATATTGCGTGGCCTTGTTCGAAACTCTTGTCATTGTATCACAAAGGGCAACAGGTTATCCTTATTATTGGCAACCAAGTAACCTAAATCTCAAAATAATCAATCAAGAAATAATATATTGGCAGGCAATGCTAGGTATCGGTAATGGTATAGGTTCGGAAGAGTATGATATCCAAATGTTTATATAAGGGGAAGATGACCTCGTAGTTCCGCCCCTTAAAACAAAAATAACTAACAAATGTTTATTTAAATCAAAACTTTCATTTTGCAAATAAATGCCACTATTTGTGGACTATTATTAGGCCCACCCCAATGGCAATATCACACATCAAGTTTGGAAACTCTTTGCATTTCTTTCTCGTAAGCTGCAATTGATTACATAACGTTTGCAGCGTTGTTGGTTTGGACCATAAGTGGGTAGAAAAATGTGCAGTAGCCTATTTTACTTAGATAAAAGAACTACTGTTATGTAAGAAAATACGTTGGTTGGTTTCTCAGTTTAGAGGCTGCGACAACAAGGTTATGTAGCTCCGTGTACTTTCGGTGTGTGTAGAATCTGTCTGATAACCAGTGTTAATTGTGATGGCTCTATTAGTTTGTTATCTGTTTTTAATTCAAGTAAGGACTGCAGACATTCGATTTTCATAGATCCTTTAACAACACATGCACACAGATATCGTGTTGGTCTACTAACCCAAACATTGCAGGTTCGCTCCTGGCCGTGGTAAGTGATTTTTAAAAGGCGGAAAAAATACGATAGGCATGTCATACTATGTTGGCATGTCAAAGAACCCATTTGAATTCAGTAGGCCGAGTTCAATAATGGCAAAATTAATCTCGGGAGTTTCCGCCAACACAAAGTTCCTCATTTCTCTACTAGAAAGCGCTATAGTGTTCAAGGAGCTCAGATATCTAACATCTAACCTCCCTGACTTTCATAGTCAAGGAACAACGAAATTCGACATGCAACCTACCCTCTGGGTGTCAAATAACAAAGCTTGCACCCAGCACCCGAGGCCATACGATATTATTATTATTATTATTATTACTTGTCATAAGATCTTCCTCATTCTCAGCACTGTCTCAAATTAAATTATCGCTACATTTTGATATAAAGATAAGTAAAAATATGTGGAATTTGTTTCACCAGACCAAATTTAATTAAAAGGAGGAGGAATGAAATCTTCTGATGGCATCTGGGTAGTTCCAGCATCAAACATAGGAATACGCTACTCATTACCAAGCAATTAACTTAAGACATGCCTTAATAATAATAATAAAAAATAAAACAAATTATTTAGCATGATTATTTTCTGGACTTTTACTTATTATTTATATATTTATTTATTTATTTACAAGTGACTTTATGCCCTAAGGCTACATAAATGCTTACCATGGTGAGAATTCACTTGTTTTTAAGTACACTCCACACATCACTTGTTATTTTCTAACATCTGCTATTGATGCAGGTAGCTTTGGAGGAGCCTCTGACAACAGCACGGAGGACAATCGACAAAATAAAGAATGAAAGAATAATTAGAATGTGAAATGTTGAGCAGGCAGAAACTGAAGAAAATGAAATGTGCTAATGCATTACTTAATTAAAATAGAATTAAGGTATGTAATGTTTATTGAGAACTAGTTGTTAATTCTGCAGGCCCTGATAGTTCCTGAAATTGTTGTCGCAAAATTGTCCTCCATTGACTATGAAAGAATGCTTTCCACAAAGAAAAGAAAGGAATGTGTGAATTTACACACTATAGCTACAGCTGGTGATGTATTACAGTATTGGTATAGCATGTGATGTACACCCTATAGCTACAGCTGGTGATATTACAGTTTATTTTTTTAAATTACATTAATTTATAGTCGCTTTAACTTAGAAAGTCTTATCGTGACTTTCACTGTAGATTTACATTATACAATACATACAATACATTGAATTGAATACACTATAAAATCATAAAATGAACACTAGAAATAAAGAAAAGTTCCATTACTATGAGTTGATCGATCAGATTTTGAAATAATGTTCAGATTCATTGAAGGGCTTGATGAGTTTTTTGAGCTGTGAATGAGATGAGAAGGCCTCACATATCTTCTTGAGAATGCTGTTGTGCTGGCACCAGTGGTTGTAGAGAGCACAGTCTGAGCGTATGTGCTGCACAGTCAGTACGCTGTTACATGTTGAGCAGATATGGGGTTGTTTCTTCTCGAGGAGATAGCTGTGGGTGATGTTGGTATGATCTATTCTTATTCGTGATATTAGAACTTGATCTTGCCTGGAAAGTTTATGATGGAGATATTGTTCTGTGGTTCCTGATGTTATTTCATGGAGTTTACTGGTAGAAGTTCTAAGCCAATGATTCTTCCACTGTTGGAATACTTTTCTATCGACGTAGGAAATGAAGTCAGTATGAGGTGTAGCTATTGTAGGATCACATAAAGGAAGAAGTGTGGCTTCTTTAGCTGCTTGATCGGCAGATTCATTGCCATGAATGCCTCTGTGAGAGAGTACCCACACAAATATGACTTGTTTACCTACCTTCACCACTTTATGGAATATCAATTGAATTTCTTGTACAAGGACGTTTGTCGCAGATAGATTCTCGATTGCGTTTAATGCACTTCGTGAATCGGAGTAAACAATAAATGAGTTGTTGCAGCTGGCTGTATTCTAAATGTATTTCATGGCCTGTTTAAGAGCAAAGAGTTCATTAGAATAGACAGTGAAACATTCAGGAAGTCCAAAAAGCATGGTATGGTCAGGATAAATTATCCCACAACCGTTTTTTTTCATCATATTTCGAACCATCAGTATAAATAACACTGTGCATTGGGTATCTATTGGAGATTTCAAGAAATAATCGATGGTACTGTGATCTGTCGGTTTGGTTTTTAACTAAGTTGTTCAGTTCGAAGTTGACTGTTGGTAAGGTAATTGTCCACGGTGAGATATCAAGAGAATGGTCTGAGAGTAGTATGGGAGGAATATTTAGGTTTAATTCTTTAAGGAACTTTAATATTCTGACATTGAAGGGCGAAGGTTGTCGTCTTGATTCAGTGTTTGTTCTTGTGTGGCTGTTAATAGGGAAAACATACGACTTAATGCGTGATTTAGTCATAGTTGATACTTTGAGTGCATATGATAAACTTAGTTGTTTACGTCTAATTGCAAGAGGTGGTTCATTGGCTTCTATTTGCATACTGGTTACTGGACTGGTGCGGAGAGTTCCCAGAGCAATTCGAAGAGCAGCTGACTGGATAGAATCAAGGATTCTGAGGGAAGACGCGGTTACAGAGTTGTTTACTATACTGCCATAATCTAATTTGGCCCTAATAATTGATCTATACGTATTCATGAGCACTTGATAGTCTGCTCCCCAGTTTTTAGCTGTGAGAATCTTCATTAAGTTAATCCGTCGTAGACACTCATCCTTGACATATTTCAGGTATGGAATCCAACTTAATTTACTATCAAACAGAATTCCCAGGATTTTAAGAGTTGATACAGTCTCAATTTTATAATTGTTTATGTTCAGCTCGTGCTCTGGAACAGCGTGTTTTTTTTAGAGAATAGTATGCATTTGGACTTTGTTTTGGAGAACTTGAATCTAGTAATCTTGGCCCATTGTAGAATATTTTCAAGTGATTCTTGAAGTAGTTGTTGAGTAGTTGAACTATTTCTTCCAGCACTGAATATGGTCAAATCATCGGCAAAAAGACAAGCCTTTACTGGCAAGTGGATGTTAGATACAATTCCTTTTACTGCGACCAGGAATAAAGTAACACTGATGACTGATCCTTGAGGGACTCCATTGTCGATTGTAACTTCCTGTGACAAAATGCCATTTGCCTTAACTTGAATTCTACGATCTTTGAGGAAGTTGTAGATGAAATAGAGCATATTTCCTGTAATGTTATATTCCATCAATGATTTAAGTGCATGGTCTTTGAACACCATGTCATATGCATTTTCAATATCTAGGCTAACTGCTATGAGGTGATGGTGGTTTAGGAAAGCCTCCCGAATTTCAGATTCCAGACTTAAGAGAGTATCGACAGTTGAACGTCCTTTACGAAACCCACTTTGTACATCACTAAAAAGTTTATATGTTCAAGATACCATCGTAATCTCCTGTTAACAATTTTCTCCATTAATTTGCATATTCCATTTGATAAAGCAATTGGACGGTAATTTTCTGCAATTGAGTTATCCTTCCCTGGCTTGAGTATTGGAACAACAATGGCTCTGCGCCATTGATCAGGGAACGTCTGAGAGGTCCATATGTAGTTGAAAATAGCCAGAAGGTAATTTAATGCGTTTAGTGGGAGCTGTCTTAGGAACTCATAAGGAACCGTATCTGGGCCAGGGCTGGATTTGCCACATTTGTCAAGTTCAATAATCATGTCCCGTAATTGAAAAGGTTCATTTAAACTAGAATTGGAGTCAGAGAAGGTTCTTTTTAGATCAAGAGGTTCGCTGGTTTTCTTTATATGGAGATAATTTTGGTCATAATTGTGGTCACTAGAAATCTCGGAGAATGTGTCAGCTAATTTATCAGCAATGTTTTGAGGGTTGGTTATGAAGGATCCATCATTCGGGTTTCTAAGAGAAGTAATGTGGAAATGGTTATATTTGCCATTTATACGTTTGAGTTTATTCCATACTTCTTTTTGTGGAGTTTGAGAATTTAGTGAGGAAACAAATGTCAGCCACGAGTTCTTTTTGCTATCTTTAATTTCTTTTCGGGCGATTGCTCTACATTTCTGAAATTGGGCTTTATTTTCAGGAGTTGGTTTTCTCTTAAAGACATAGAAAGCATGGTTTTTATTCTTTAGAACTTCCTTACATGCGTCGTTACACCAAGGTACTTTCTTCTTAAACGGGTTTATCTTTGTTTTCGGAACACTAAGGTTTGCAGATTTAACTATTGCTCCTGCAAAATCTTGAACAATATCATTGATGTGTTTGGAAGGGAAGTCATGTGGATGGGTTAGGCCAATTAAATGGTTGTTGACTATATGATTGAACTGCGTCCAATTTGCTTTATCTAAGTTCCATTTAAGGGTTTGTGGTATCGGGGCGTCGATTGAAGCGTTGTCGTTATTGATCAGTATGGGGAAGTGGTCACTATTTCCTTGGAGCGTCGAATAAACAGACCAGTCAAAACCAGTTGCTATCTCCGGAGTGCAGCGAGTCAGGTCTATGCTGCTATAGGTTCCATGAGCAATATCGAAACGAGTTGGAGCAGTTGAATTCATTAAAGTTAGGTCAAATTCATCTATTATCTTTTCTATCTCCTTCCCTCTTGCATCGGTGTGATGACTGCCCCATAACGTGTTATGGCTGTTGAAGTCGCCTACTAGAATGAATGGTTTAGGTAGCTGACGGATAAGATTTCGTAGATCATCTCCGTGAAATAGATAACTGTTTGGTACATAAATATTGCAGATACACAGAGAGGGAGGTAGATGCAATGAGACGGCTACTGCTTCCAAATTGGAGTTTAAAGAAGTGTCTTTAAGGTATATATTGTTTTTGACATAGGTAGCTACTCCTCCACTTGCATGACTTGCATTAGTTCTGTTTTAATGATACACATTGTAAAGCCTTAGATTAGCAGCAAAATCGTTCCGAAAGTTGGTCTCTTGGAGACAGATTATTGGTGGTTGGTGTTTATTTATTAGGAATTGTAGGAATGCTAACTGGGATCGATAGCTCTTGATATTCCATTGGAGTAGTGTTGCCATAAGTATGATAAAGAATAGCAAAAGATCCATTTCCATTATTCTAGAGGGAGAGATTAGTCACCGCTAGAGTAGTCTAGAGTAACATTGTTATCCATGTGGTCCTCGCTTTGGTTGACGAACTTCAGTAATTTCTTCACTATCCGAGAGCTTCTGTTTTTAATGCTTTTATCGGTGTAGTAGGGGTATAGTTTTTGTAGGGCTTTAGCGAGTCCTTCTATGTCTTGGGTGTAATTGAAAGCAATTGCCACCACCTCCTTGACACCTTGGCAATTTTCGAGAAAAGTTTGGAGTTGTGTGTAACTGAGAGGAGCTAGTGAAGGATCAGCTTCCAAAACCTGTTACACAGGAAGGAGTATGTCGCTGATTGTTGGTTTTTGTGGTTCTTTCTTGGGTTTCTTAGAAGTGTGATTTACCTTGTGATTCTCAATTTGTTCAAAAGAGTCGATTTAGGGTCTGTTGCTATTAGAAATATTTTGGTCAGTTCTTTCACTGCTGGCGAGTGACATTGGTCTTTTAAATCCAGGGAAATGTCCAGTTGTTGAGGCAGGACATGTTTCACTATGTCCAGGCACTGTTCTTTCTATTGGAATTTCGGAGAGAGAAATACCATTACAATCTTGGTTTTGAGTTAAGTTTAGGATAGCTGATGAAGTTTCATCATGTGAATTTGTTGGAGGAAGGTCGGAAGTACTGGTTGCATTTTTGGGGTTTATCTCTGTTGTTTGTGGTTTCTCTTGTAGTTTAGGAAAATTTGAGAGGTTAGGTTTGTCAATTTCATGAATGTCGTGCAGAGAGGTTAGTTGATCATTTGGAATTGAGTTGTTAGTAGGACAGTCTTTTGCCAAATGTCCCTCCGTTTTACAAATAAAGCAGGTGGGCGAGTCAGATGATAGGTAAATCCAGTAGTTAGTGCCATCGTATTCAATTTGGAGATATGCAGGAAGTTTATCGAAGTCTTCATTTTGGATGTACATTTGTCTTCAAAAGCTCAAAATATAAGAGAAACCTGGGATGGATAAGCCTGCTCTGATAGGGGTAATTTTAGACATGATTTTCACACCAATGTTTAACAATTCCTCTTCAATTACATAGTTGGGTATTACAGGACAAATGTTTGGTAATATAATACGCTTGTTTTTTGTTAAGAGTGGTCGTATTTCCAAAGATACATTATTTATTAAGATCTTGGGGTTTGCTAATATTAACTTTTCAACAACTTTCTTGCTAGAAAGAAAAATGCATATTCGTCCATTCGATATTCGTGAAACAAAACGAATGTTGCTAGGGCTAGTGAGTTTTCCTACAGCTAGCACATAATCTTTGATACTGATTCCATCTTGAGATTCAATTACGATAGCTTGTTCTTTGGAGGGGAGAGATTGAGCTATAGCAGAATAGCTTGACCTTGGGTTTGTTTCTTTGGTAGTTATTGTAGTTGTCATTTGGGTGCCAGATGTACTGTTGTTACAATCAGGGTTATTTACAGTATTATATTAATTCGTTGGTTGGTTTGGTACTTGGTGGGTTGATACGTCAGAAGTTTTATCGTTCGTTAAGAGACGCCGACCTCTATCAACAGAGGGCCTTGTTGGGATGATCAGAACAGAGTTTTAGGTTGTGTATTTTCCACTTCACGTACGGTAAGGTTCACAAATATTAGGAATAATACTTACAAAAGTGTTGTAGGTATCTAGAATACTTTGATATACTATTTGCACTCCAATGTGATATCCAAAAACCTTTCCAAATGAGGTGTAACTAAGGCAGCACGAACCTCGAGAACATTGTCTAGTCACTGCCTTCTCGACTCTGTATTACAGTATTGTAATAGAATGCGATGTAGTTGGCTGCAGCACGTGTCTCTTTGTTTGTGGGCTGTGCTCTGAGCTGACACCCAATCCACATGGTTGAACTTAGTGTACCTACGGTATCTGTTCGCAGAATAATCAACAGCAGATAGTATGTGGCCTTGTAGGTAAAGGAAGTTCTCAATTGATAACTGAAGAATAGATAGGCTTCATCTCATACCCATTAACATGTTGAGAATACTGTAGTAGCTCACAGTTCTCATGTATTTTGAAGCTGCCGGTAAGGGAATAGCTACAAGATAATAAGAATTAAGCTTCTATATTTAATTTTTTTATAGTGTTCAATTCTTAAGAAGAGCCCTTTCCGAATGCCATACAAGTAAAGGAGTCAAATAAAATTGGTTGTAAAGGGGAAAACTTAGTAGTTGCTGGTACCACCACGGTAGACGGGTTTGAACATGGTCTGACATGAAACTTTTCCCAGCATTTTTTGAATCACAGAGAACCCTGATACCTGAAGTTGGAAATAGAGCGGGGGTGGTTGGATGAACTGTGTCCATTCACACTACTGTTATTTGGAAATAAAGCACACGACAACAGTAATGGCTCGGGAGTGGAGGTGAATGGAAACATAATAAGATAGATGGAGATGCTACAAAACATGTTCTCAATAAAGATAAATTTATGTATTTAGCTTAGGTTTCTTGACCAATGTTTTGGATAAATTTAAGGCATTGAAATGTGCATGTGTCTGAAATTACACAAGGGACTATTTAGAAACAGTATGGGCTTAAAATTGTGTTGCATGTTCACCGCCATATGGCCTAAAAAATGTGAAGTGTGTTTCACATGGCCTATGATAGTAATTCTTCTACAGGATATCTAATAGGTTACCCTATTAACAAAGATAATATTAGATACCAGTGGCCTACCACTTTCGAAAGCAAAAAATGACATAGATACAGTAAAAGAGAGCCATTTAATCCTACCATTACCCCACCGTATGTATTTGGTACCGGTATAATCACTGGTGGTATGATTATAGAAGCACCTCTAAATGGGGTGCAAAATAAATTCTTATAAAATGTGATCACGCATTATGTCCGTATAGTCTGTGGGCCTAATAACACTCGACTTGTACTGGCACAGAACAACAGGGTGTACAGGTGACTTAATTTTTATAAAATGTTACAAACCGTTAATGTTTCTGATATTTATCTAAAACGAAACAAAAATATTGTTCAAGTGTCTGAATAAGACACGATGTTCAGGACAACACCATTCTTCCTTTAAATTAAATCCAAAATCTCTCTGGCTAGAATACATCACCGAAAATATAACCTTCGTACCAGTATAACCAACTAATGTGAAAAAAATGAAAATCCACAGCCTGCTTCCAGTCTCCGACCGGGTCAGGAATGGAATGAATGAAGCCCCCATCTAGCGGCGAGGATATGAACTGTGCCGGCTGCCGAGGCCTGACGCACAACCAACTAATGTACAAGCTTTAAATACAGCCTAGAACTGGAAACTATGGGCTAAAATGTTTCACAGACAGCAGCTGTGAGTATAACCAACTAATGTACAAGCTTTAAATACAGCCTAGAACTGGAAACTATGGGCTAAAATGTTTCACAGACAGCAGCTGTGAACTAAGATTAACAGCAATGTGATGAAAAATGTGGCCGGTTGAATATCAGATCAGTTCAAGACACGGTTATGTTAGATAACGTTTATACAACGACAATTTTGAGTTCAGCACGCCTGAAAATCATCTGAACCCTGTGCAATGAGATCAAATGCTTTTAAGTTCGAACAATCGGCCCTTAAACATCCATTTCAAATGTTGGACATGTTGCCAGCAGACTGAACCTGCATTAACAATGAATTAACTACAGTTTGCCCAGCACCTACATAGTGACAGTACAGGGAACCCCCATTATGAATACAATAACGTGAGCAACTGTTTACTGACTAAATAAGAAATATTTATCAGTGGCGGCTGGTGACATTATTGCAGCGTTGCACAACTCCCAATAATTTTACACCTAATTCGTAGTTTCTTTTCCTTTAATGTTTTAGTTTTATAGGTCTAATGCACTCAAAAATGTGTTAAAATCATCTATATTTTGATATTATTTATCCTAATGCTTTACACTGTACCTATAAAAGCTGCCGCCTTCAAATCAAACTCCAGGGGGTTAGCTCTCTTGTGGCGACTCCCAAGCAGACAGCGCGGCGTACAGGACGAGGCTGGACGAGGCCAAGCTTGTGCATAGCATGCCAACCAGAATGGGTAGCAGGGAGATGCAGACGAGCTGCCAGCCCCCTGGCAACACTCAGTTCCAAATGGCCCCGTTAGACTGCACCACTCTTTGGAAATGACAACACCCTCGATTTCTCTTACCCCGCGAAGGGTAGTTTAGTTAGTTAGTTATTGTTGTTTTAAGGGGCGGAACTACGAGGTCATCTGCCCCTGAAGGGTAGTTTCTTTCCCACACCACTAGGGAATGCTACACCACCCACAACGGTACAAATATCGGAATTTCATAGGGAGATATTAGTTAGTTCACACCCCATTATTTTTAGATGTTTTCTCATCATAACTTCATTTAATATTTTTGTCAATTGTTCTGTGAAGCGAGCCTAAGAACGCCACCATGCTATAAGTACAGTAAATAAGTTGCTGAACTATTTTGCGACGTATTGTTGGTGTACTGTAGCGGTTTATGTTTGCTTTTACCACTCTTTTTCTTGCGGGATTTGAGTTGCGATTAGTTCTGTATTTAGTTGATTTGAGTATTTTGGTTCCAGGCAGATACTTAACTGTGCATTATTATTATTATTATTGTTATTATTATTATTACTATAATTGTTTGGTTGATTGTGAGTAGCCCTATGCATTAACTACGAAATTTCTTGGCTAGCAAAATTCAGTGTTTTGTTAGCTTACCTTTCGCGCCATTTTCCGATGTAGCACCCAGATTTATCATCTGTGCATCTTGTAAGTTACCGTAGTATTTTATTTTAACGGAATGTTTAGTTTGAAACATTAATTGTATTGTGGAGTGTGAGTGAAAATGAATAGAGTAAGTAATTTACTAGTCAGACAGTTTTTCCAGCTCCCTGATGACGATAAACTTACAGTAAAAACACTCGGTACACCATTATCGGATAAGTATTGTCCAAAATGTAAGTATACGAGGGCGTTTAAAGGAGATATTTAAGGCAATAATAATTGGTTATGTGAATGCGATATTAAAAACGCTTTGTTCTGTTTTAAATGTTTGTTGGTGGAGAATTCGCGTGGACCAAAATAGGAGTTACGGAAAATAATCCCTAAAATAAAGAAGCATGAATCTTCAGCTGAGCGGCTTTGTTGCCGTAGTTGGTAGCATGCTGAGCCTCTATGCCCAAGATCGCGGGTTCAAACCCGGCCGAAGTCATCCGATTTTTTAAGAGCGTTAAAAATCCTTCAGTATGCATTCCTTCGGAGGGGAAGTAAAGCCGGCGGTCCCATGTCATAGATTTATGGCATGTTAAAGAACCTTCCACTTATTACACCTGTGTGAAGCTAAATTATAGGTTAAAAATTTGAACAACGCTCTTAGGTTCCAACGTTCGTCGCCAGGAGCCGACTGCGGTGGCGTGTAGTAACCAAGTTCTGAACTAGTAGTCATTTACGGTGGCCTTTGGCGGCAAAAGTAGGAACTGCTTGAAATTCAATGTCTGCAGTCCTCACTTGAATTAAAAACAGATAACACTCACTAATACAGCCATCACAATTAACACCGGTTATCAGACAGTTTCTCTACACACCCAAAGTACAGGGGGCTACATGACTGCGTTGTCGCAGCTCCTAAACTGAGGAACCAACCAACCAATCTTCAGCTGTTTGAAATTGACACTTTTTGGAACTGTTAACGAAGCTGCACAATTGGACAGTGCCTATAGAAGGTAAATTGCGGAATATAACAAAGATATAGGCACAATAGGTATGAGTTAAATATTGTAATAAACTCTATTCGTTTCTGTGGCTCTTTCGGACTGGCCTTGCGTGATCATGATGAAAGTGTAATATCAACAAATCCAGGTGGTTTGAGAGAACTAATTAATTTTACCGCTGAGTTGGATGCTGTGTTAAATGTCATTTGGTTTCAAAGCAACGGCCAAAACAATTCAAAATTAATTTTTACAGATTATGTTGGAGGTTTGCCAAGAAGAAGAATCAAAGCAAATAAAGGAATCGGAAATTTTTGCCATTATAGCAGATGAAACTAGTGATATTTCAAACATATTTCAGATGGCTGTTGTGTACCGATACGTAGTAAGAGGCAAACTAAACATGATGCACACACATTAGCAGCGTGTTTACTGGATGAATTAAAGAAGCAGAAATTGAACGAAATTCCGCAAAAATGAATTGCGCCGACGTATGACAGAGCACACTTCATGGCTGGTTCCTCTGATGGGGTTCAAGCTATAGCAAAAAAAAAAAGACTGATAGTCAGTCTGAAAGACGTACAAACTTTTCGGTTGCCATGTTTTTATGTTGAGAATGTTTATTATCCCGGAGATTGAGACCCAACCTTAGACAACCTGCTGTGTTTAAAATTCTTCCCATGAACTCAGGCACAAGGCTTAAATTCATAAATCTGATTTTGTTGTGAATTCCTATAGGAAGAAGCCCAAAAGAGCCATTAAAATTTGTCGAACGTACAGTTATTTTGGAAAACCCATGTATTTCAGTTTTTATAGAACTGTAGTTTATCTAACGTTAATTCATTTTTGTTCCATGTGTAAACTTCCCATATAAAATTGCGACATCAGAAATTTTGGTGCAACACCCAGCTTTACATCCACCGGCCGCCACTGATATTTATATAAGAGGAAATATAGAGCCTATGATCACCTGTATTTCAAGTTCCGATTTGACGGCCCAGCTCTTATCTTCGTACTCATCACCAGATTCATCCAGCAGATTATAAGAGGGTAACAAGTCAATTGATTCCTAGAAAGTATTACACAAGAATGAGCCAACGTAAAACATGCTGACAGAATAATTATACTACGGTATGTTATGTGTAAAAATAAAATATTAAACATCCTGGTTAGCCTCCTATTTGGTAGCAAGTATTAAGTCACTAAACCTTGCTTGTCATGAACATCAATAAGATTGCTACGTTACACGACATACATAATAAATACAACTTACAATATTAGGGAATTCATCGGTTTGAGACAGCCATTCTGACTCACTCTTAATGAGTGGTTGTTGCTGTTGCTCCATAATGTCCAGCAAACTAGAACACACAAAGTGCGCTTAAGGATTATAAGAAGCCACACTTATGCCAGTAGCCTACACCAAATCATTATCAAATGAGGTAATTTCAGAACTCAGAATTAGAATATAACCCTCCGGGTGCACAGTGAGAAGAAGAGGTTAACGGTAAAACTTATTCGATCAAGGCGCTCGACCTAATACGATATCAGTTAGGGTATAATATCAAGTAAAAATAGAATGAGGAATTAAAGGCACCAGCCACTAAAATGAAGCGTCCTATAAATTGGTTTTACACAAATATGACGGAGCAGGCAGAATAAATTCCGCTTTAGAACTTTACAAACCTATCAACGTCAGACCACGAGGAGGCCTACTAATAAATTGGCAGTAACTGGATAAAATGAGTTTCAGTAAATAGAAGATAATACTTCCGACTCGTTTTACAAAAAACCCACTTCAAACCAAATACAACATTTCTCCCTCATTGAACCAACATTCAACGGGAGGTAATGGGGAATTATTTTATCTTTACCAACTTATAAATACTATCCCGATGTAACATGTATAATTGTCTTCATAAGGAAGTTTCTAGTTACACATTTAATGCTGTGTAACCTCGACAGTCAAATGTTGACAATTAATCTACACAAGGCTCGGCATGTCCAAGCAGAACTCTGGTTGTAAGAGGCAACTTCATTATGAAGGTTAGTCACGTCTCTAAAGAGAACTTCAAATATCCCAACATGTAACTCAAAAATTCTCAGATCTTAATATTTTGCCGCGAAGCAATTGGAAGACACAATTTGACGATAATGCTAGCAACCTCGCCCCGCTGATGATTAATAGCCTGGGCACGGAGTAAGGGAAACTGTAAGACAAGGGATGTATTTTTTAACACAAATCAGATTATTTATATTATATATTCTTATGCCCTTGTAACAAAGTACATAACTTAATGAGATAAATAGACATTCCATCAATAGCCTAAAGTAAGCCTACATTTATCACAATCATAAAACTATCCAACATACACTTTCCTCTTTGCCACTGCCTGACGATATTGGTTATCGTGTTGGCAGCTTGGACAAGCTACAGTTTAATTTCATAGAGCAGCTGCATCGTTCACCATCGCATGTATTTTATCTCAAGTGGCAAGTTATTCTGCTTACTTCCCGCTTATCGCCACTTAAATACCAGAGTGAAACTTATCCCTTAATTGGCACCTTATTTCCCGGAATCTGCCACTTAAACCTTTGTGCCCCATTTATCTTGCTTAGCCATACCGTACCGTACATAGCGTACAGCAAAGTGATGGTGACTGATAGCCATGGTTTTACACAAGGGGAAGATAGTTTTTAATAGAGAGTTTAAGCAATTAACTGCTATAAAAATGACATAAGAAGATAGACGAAATAACACAAAGCATGGCGAACTTGAATTGCCATTTTGTGCGGGAAGAAGGAAAAACCATTTAAACAACTTACAGAGATAGCGTAGCTGTTCACGATAAGACATCGTTTCGACAAGTGGTTTTCAAAAATATTGAGATCTAAAACATGAGCGTTCTCTTTTTCAGAAATGGGATTTATGTCAGCTGTAACGAAATGACATTGCGCTTTGGTTTGAACACTGGGATATTGAATTTCACCAGTAATAACCCAACCAAAATCGGTGTCTCTGGCGACCACGGTTGAAGATAACTTGCGTGTTTGTTTGCGAATGCAATTCCAAAAAACATTGGCACTGAAAAGCACATCAATGGGACCTTGAACATTAAACTGAGGATCGGCTAACCTTAAGTGCGAAGGAATCTTTAATCCGGAGGTATTGATAGAGTGACTTGGAGTGTCTTTACCAATACTGGTAAGAATGAGACAGTTTAAATTAAGATTGGTGTTTCTTTGGCAAACGTCTCTGATTTTCAATTTTGAAGACTGCAAAACTTGAGTTTTCAAATTGTCAATGCCGGTCACATTGATAGAAGTAGGCGATGACGAAAGACCTAGTTTTTTAATCAACGATTGCGAAACAAAGTTATGCGTTGAAGCGGAATCGAGAAGACCAAGGGTTCTGAACCAATTTCCAAATTTATCTTGGATTTCGAATTGTACAGTGGTCAAAAGGGTTTGCGCACTATGAGAAGGTTCGGCATTAGAAATGCAGGAAGAAGCATTAGTTTGTTCGGAGCTGCTCTGCATGGAGCTTGAAGAGGCAGGTGCTGATGACCTCGATTTATCGTGAACGTGCAATAAAGAATGATGCGGTTTTTTGCAATGGAAACAGAGATTTGATGACGTACAGTTCGAAGAAGAATGCTTAGGTGATAAGCAATTGAAACAATGTTTGCTATTCAAGACAAACTTTCTTCGATCTTCGACCGACAATTCTTTAAAGGATTTGCACGAATACAATGTGTGAAGCATTTTACAGAGCGTGCATTTTAACGATTTGTTGAGCGGCTTGATATGTTCTCTTGGATTATTGAAAGAAGAACGGGTTTGCTTGTTTTCGACAGATGGGGGCTGATGACCCTTTGAAGAAGCAAGGATTTTCTCAAAAATTTGAGACTGAAGATTCGTTTCGACCTTTTCGCACTGAAATGCGAGTGCTGTAAGGAATTGACATCGACTGTTGAGAAACGAGATAAGGTGTTCGAACGAATGTTCCTTGTTGCAGGCGAGTTCGATCTCCCAGGCCTTCAGTGTCGAAAAATCGAATCTTGATGTAGCTAGGTGAATAAGTATGGTGTACCATGTTTGGACAGGCTGTTTTAATTGGTATAACGCTCTGACATTTAACTGCATAGAATCTAAGAGGTCTCTTAAAGATGTGACGTCATTAGGTTTGACGGCTGGTAAGTTGAACAAACAACGGATGTGTCGAGCGACACTCAAACGTAAATTACCATATCTCTCTTTAAGGAGATTAAAGGCGATGTGGTAGTTGTCTGCGCTTAAAGGCAGTGACTCCACCAAGGCCAAGGCCTCACATTCCAAAGAAGTGCGGAGGAAGTAAAATTTATGTATGTCTGGGATCTCGATATTTTCATGAATTAGGGAGCAGTAAAGTTCGTAAAAAGAATACCATTCACCTTCCTTGCCTGAGAAATGCGGTAGGCTTATCTTGGGAAGTAACGGTTTCGGTTTGTTCTTGTGAACTGAAGCGGGTGCTAGCTGGGCCGGATTGATGACCCTAGTGTCCGGTTCTGAGATATTGCGGATCAATTGGTGGGCCTTTGCAATTCCTTCAAAGTACAAGGGTTCGACCTCGTCCCGATCCGATTGAAGGTCTGGACAAGCGGATTCAATCTCGGTTTGAATTTGGTCATAATAATCATAAGACCGTTCGTACAACTTAAGACGATGTGTTAGGATGTCTAAATCACACTCGGCGGGATTTAACTTGTTGATAAAATTTCGGAATCTAGTGAGTTGCCCTTGATAGGAAGAACGTCTAGCAATGAGAGCTTCATCTTTTTCAGCAGGAGCCATGACAAAAAGAATAAATTGAAATACAACTCACGAAACTGTAGAACCTTGGAGATGCTGTCAAGCTTGTAGCAGCAAATGGGTATAAAGAACAGGACACCCCAAAGGAGACAGGAGCGGCCTCTTTCCCGTTCACAGGCTTTGCATGACGTAGATATAGCTGAAAAATCCAAAGCAGATATTAATAATTTGCCAAGTATTGTCAAATGACACTTGACAAACAATAGAAATAAAAAATGGACTCTCCCGGGTTTCGGCACCAAATTTTGGGTAGATTATAGGCTAGGGAATAACCCACCCACCAAGGGAAGATGATTAAGAGAAGGAAGTAGATTTGGGATTGGAGAAAAAGGATAGAAAAATAGGAGGAGAGTCCCACAAAATTAATAAGTTTAGCTTTAAACACCCTTAAAGGTGGTTGCCACCGAAAATCAGTGCTCGGATACTTAAAGTGGGTACGAGCTTGGTCGAAGCTGACGGGAGCCGCAGCTAAGACTTGGGCAGTTTGCCAGAGAGAGGCTTTAGTGTGTTTCCTTCCAAGCACGAATGAAAGTACTATAGGGAAGGGTGATGGTCTGGCCAGACAAATAGTAAAAGCTTTATTAAGCATGAACGAGGGCATAAACCTAGGAAGAGCTAGGAAAGCCAGGATCCTGCCTAACTGTAGTATCAGAGAAATGATGAATCCAAAAACAAATATTTAATTTATTAAACAATGCAAAGAAGTTTGAGGAGATTAACAATTGTGCAATATAATTTTAATAAACATAGTTCATTTGAACTTTTTAACAAATAGGGTCGCAGACCTCTCAACATTAAACGGTTGCTCCAGGCAATTAACAATTTATAAGGTTTCAAACCTTACATGTTTCTAAAATCTTTATAAGATTTAAACCAATAAACAATGAAATAATTAAAGCTTGAACGTGAATTGGAGTACAAAAAGTGTACTTTAAGAATTTCTTTAGAGAATGTTCTAGAGAAAATGACAACTTTGAAAGTAACAATAATAACAACATGAAAAATAAGATAGAAGTTCCTACAACTTCTTATATTTATACAGAGTTAATATATGAGAATTATACAAAGGAGGACAGGTCGCTTACTGTGAAACCTGGAGAAAGGGAAAAGGAAGTTTCTAGACTTCCTATGTTTAATTAGGAATCACGAGCAAAATGGGGCAGTTTCCATTTCGTGAAACCTGAACATGACTCGCTCAAGAGTTTAGAGAATTGTTTTCCCTGAATTTGAAGGGAGGAACAATGTAAGTTTGAAACGTGTGCTAGATACGTATCACAAAGATTATACAGAGATACTTAATGATAAACCAACAAAAATGGAAGGGCACTTCTTGGAATGACACCTTATTGGAACAGACCTAGATTAAAAATTTATTGCAGATTGTTAGTGAAAGGTTTAGGAAAGAGAAATGGGAATTAAGGAAAATGTTCATGGCCTTATTTGAATATAAGCGGACGATCGCGACGCGGTAGAAAAGTTGAGCAAGCACTGGTTTTCACTATAGTTCATTGAAACATATGAAAAGTTCACTGTTGAGACACAAAGTTTATGGAAAAGAAAGTTATTGCAATGATGAAAATAACTGGTTTCACTAGATAAGTGAGAGTCTATATCTTGAGAAAGTTGTAAATTACAATTAAATGCGATATAGAATGTTCCAGAGGTTCCAGCGGTGGAAGAAAGTTAGCTATTGCAAAAATTTATAAGGAAGATTCCTCATTTTAACTAGCATTTTCACAAGTGCGTGAACAATACTTGACGGCAAGACTCGCCGATAGAAAACAAAGTCTCGAAGGTTCCAGAACGACCTTAGCAGAAAATGGGGTTGAGAAAATCCCAAGGAGGAACTAGTTTTATAATTATAGGCAGCGGGTATTAGATAATATCCCACGTAGCGAGAGGATTTCTCGTTTGAATCGCTTAAGAAAAGCTCTTTTTTTTAGTAAGGTTGGCTTATACAAGCAAAAAGCTCAACATTGCAAATCCCACGAAGAATGATTATTGCCCCAAAGTAAATCATTTCACACTGCCTATAAATTATAATTAAAGCATTTGGAAGTTAAAACCATGAAGATGAGGTTAAAACTTTTTAAAAATGGTACTTATCTTGATTTCATGTTGAAGTCGAAGTTTCTATTGATTACTTGGCCAACATGGCGTAAAAGAGGGTGAGCCTCTTGGATTGAGGAGGCAAGCTCGAGCGGAGCTTTGACTGAACGAGTCAACTGCAGACGGAGAAGTGAGACTTGCTCAACGAAGCACGAAGAGACCACGGAAGGGGAAAAGAGTGGGGGGTAGGAGACAAAAGGTATACATATAAGCATTGCCAACTTCAACACAACAAAATAATTTTCTTTTGCTGAGCTGGTCTTCAAAGAGTTGACAACAGTATCTGGTAGCCAAATGGATATGGAATTCCTCTTGCGCGAGGAAGAGTTGAAGAGCTTCAGAGATTCGTTGTTATATGACGCTAGGTGGGTCACAGAATATATATCTGGAACAGACTCATACAAAATATAAGAGACCTGAACCCCTAAGAGAGAACAGAAGATCACTGTTGGTGTCTGACAAAGAGGAAGGAAAGAACGTGCAAAAGCATTCAAAATTATAATCTCAGGTACCGTGTATTCCAAGAATGCACCAGGGTTAGTTAGGGAATCTGGCCGTAATATCACCCTCCTTAAGGAATAAATAAATCATTACATCCCATCCCCAACATATATATATATGATTATTAATATTATCGTTTCTTAACGTAGACAATTATCCAAGGCATTTTAAGAGATTCAAGGTTCGAAATCTGGCACTGACAGCGGCCATCATCAGAGTGGTATTTGCTGGATTCTTCCCACTCTCCGTCTAGGCAAATGTCGGAATGGTGACATACATCAAGTCCCGGGGCATCAGATCATTTCTAGACCACAATGAATACAGCCAGGTAATTTACTATAGACACCACACAAACACATGATCAAGATTTACCAATAACAACTGACAAACTTAGTTTTTGGCGGATCGTGGCGCAGTGGCTAGCATCCCTGAGGTCCGTGTTCGATTACCAGCTCTGTCAAGAACTTTATTTGTGGCCTGAGGTCTGGAGTGGGGACCACTCAGCCACGTGAAGCAATGCAGAGAAGAGGCGGGTACGATTACCACCTCAGTATCCTGGAAGTGGTTTTCCATGGTTTGCCATTTCTACTCCAGGAGAATGCCGGAAGGTTCCTAACTTTAGGCCTCGGCCGCCTCCCTTCTTATCCTCATTAATACAGCCATCACACTACCACAGATTATCAGACAAACTTACGCATACACACACACCCAGGTACACGGGGCTGAATGACCACGATGTTCAATCCCTCAAATGAAGCAATAACAACAACAAAGTACCGTAATTTTCATTTTCTGAGTCGACAATCATCAGCTTGCTTTGTTCAGTTTGTGGTTTTATTTGTTGGACCTTAATGTCAGTGTGAATTTTCGCATCCAGTTACGAATCATATCATAGCTTCACTAATATGTAACATAGAGTTATGAAAACTGACATTTGTATAGTAAATACGTAGAGCTTTGATCTAATTTAGAGAGAGGAACAGTATATAAAGTATTTCGTGATATATTGAAAGGATAATATTCGTGATATATTTAACTCCGTGAATCACAAAAAACACGATTTAACCAGAAATACCAGTCTGAATGAAATGCATTGTTTTTCATGTAAAGTAAACGCATAAATAGCGAGGATGAACCACCATGAATGTTATATTGTAAATAGTATATATTTTTTTAAATATTAAATTTGTCTTTCAAAAAATGAACCGTTTTTTGGTTTATTTTTCCAAGTAACTTACATCTGAATTATTTTTTAAGATAATTTCATAAATGAGATTCATCCTCCAGGTATCATATGTTGGAATGTATCTGCCGAGTTTCATCCAGTTTCATCAGATAGTTCACGAGATATTGTGCTTTTCCTACCAAAAAAGCAACCTTTCGGGTAAACAGCTTTGAATATTAAACACTACATTGACAGATAGGCGCATGGTCTCACGAAATACACTATATCTCTGCCAAAACGCTGAATTTACTTATAAAACTTAACAGATATATTGAGAGAGGTATTGTCATTCATTTAAACGTAAAAAAACTTTAATTTTGACAACAGACGGTGTATGAGCCCCCTTAATGTATTTTGATATGTACATTTCCCTGTTTCCAGGATCCCAGATTCTGTATCCATTTGGAGCACACCCAACTAGGATACCATCCCTTGACCTAGATTCTATCTTTTCCGGTTGCTTTAGGATTTAACAGTGTACTGGTGACTCAAATATTTCTTGGTGAGAAAGATCAGGTTTTACTCCTTACCATCCTTCTTCTGGTGTTTTGTTGTAAGCAACGGTTGGGCTCCTATTTAATAGGTAGGTAGCGCAAAGAACTGCCTCCCCGCACATTTCATTTCCTAACTATGAGTCAAACAATAACCCCCTTGCTTTTTCCTCGAGTGATCTCTTTCCTTCTACCCGTCCATTGGGTTAAGGAAGGGATTGAGTATTGTAGTAGTATGCCTTTTTATTTACACCAGCTTGTCAAATCTTTCTTAATATACTCACTTCACTTCCATCATCACATTTGATTCTTGCTGCCTTAGTTCCTGGCATATATTCTGACAACATGACATACTGCATTTAATACTCACACACTTCTGATTTGACATTCGTTAAATAGACAACACAAAAGTGGGTATGATCATCCAAAAAGGTCACAAAATATTTCTTATCATCATATGTTACTTCATTGATAGTACAAACATCAGTGCGAATGAGTTTTAATGGTCTTTCGGGCCTTTCAGTGTTTGTTTGGAACGAGTTTCTTACTTGTTTTGCTTTTGAACAGACAGAGCAAACAGTTTTGTCAAGTGTACACTTGTTAATACTGTTTGGTATTCGTACTCACCACTCTGGGAGTTTAGCAAGATTATGAAAAGAGATATGACCTAGTTTCCTCTGCCAGTTCAATACATTATATTTTTAATGTGTAACATCTTTCCACTCGGTTGCTGGATATTTTTTGTGGGAGTGATTCTGAAAAATGGGACGGAAGTGTGTAAGACGCACTGCGATCCGATCCAGCTGGCAGTGGTACCATATGGAATGTATATAATATACGGATTACATCAAGGTTTGAAGGCGCCATTACAGACATTTCTATCAAATTGTCGTGCTTGGGTGTAAAAATATTCATTTAATCATATTTGCTGAAAACAATTATGATTTATTAAGAGTCAGTTTTTCATTCTCTGGATAAAAGTGATGGGCATCCACTCGCCGAGTAACTTTCCTCAACACTTTAATACTGAATAGTAAACGCTCATGCAAACTCTGGTGTCACCTCATTGAAACACAAACCACATGTCTTCGTATCAGTATATAAATGATGATATGCTGGTATATTTAACATTGTAACTAGTCGGCAAAATCGGCAACGTGTTTCTGCACAATGGCTATTCAGATATTAACCCACATTGCGGTAATGCAGTGATACATGTAAGTTATTATATATCGATGATTTATACGGGAACTGGGCAGGCCTTTCATAGACCACTATAGGAATTCCCTTTACTGTCGAGTAGGCGTATTCATAATTAATATAAAACTCAATTCCACTCTGGAACGTTATCGAAAAAAGACAAAATATTAATGGAGCATAAACAAATACTTCCATATTATTACCGGCACGTGAAAAGGAGTACCTGTCTTGTACTTCAAATGTCTGTGGTCGTAATGACTGCGTGTATAACATCTTCGTCTGCGAATCATGAGGTCTCAGGTTCGAACCACAGTCCCGGCAATTATTTTTGCTACCGGTTTATCGATTTAAACGATATATATCATAACATTATGCGTCATTTTAACAGAATCTACATGAAATTACGATTTATCTAATTATAATTACAATAGATTGCAAGAGTTGGGATATCTGATTGTATTGAACATTATTTCTAGTAGTCTATGGACAGGCTAGAGACTATGGTTTCATTCCTCCTCTTAATTTACAGTATAATATGTGATGTTTGTTCAAACAAGGGTGACAGTAGCACATCTCCAATTCAATCTATACATTCATCATAGTATCAGCATGAAAACGGAGCGTAAATTAACATTTTAAGAATGTCCAAGCTGTGTAGTACACGAGTAGGATAACATGTCAGATGACTTCACATACAATTCATCTCAATTTCATAGTAGGATAACATTTCAGATGTTACACATCATATGCGACTACTGTAAGGCTCGTATCTTTTTCTCTCAGCATGGACTCTTGTCCACAGGGCTTCAGATTTATTGTGTATAACCCATTTTCTGATTTTTTACCATCTATAGCAATCGACCCCTTTGAGATATTTATGTTTTCTTTTAAAATCTGGCCTTTATCTTTTGTAAAAACCACTGGATTATTATTTTCAGTAGCTTTACTAACTGACATTAGCTGTTTGGTTAGGGATGGAACGCACAGGACATTATTAAGGTTACAGGTTTCTGTTATTTGGTTACCTACACCTACAGTTTTCATGATCTGATCCTTTTTTGCAACTTTAATGGCTTCACTGCATTCTTTAGACTGTGTTAGATCTGAGGGTTCATTGTTCATGTGGTTTGTGCAACCACTATCTACAACAAATTCATCTAAGTCTAGTTCAGCATTATGCGTCTCTGCTTCTATATGATATGCTACCTTCTGGCTCTAACAGGAAATTTTACCTTTGTCCTTGAAAAAACAATCTTTTGTTGAAGGATTCGTTCTCTTACATACAGTGCAAGCTTTGCAATCCTTCTCCTCATGTCCATTTGAATTACATTTGTTACATTTGAATGTTACTCTACAGTCCTTGTGATAATGACCTGTATTTTTTACATTTGAAACATTTACTTGTTTCTTTAAAGGATATTGGTCCTTCAGTTGACAGGCTCTTCATTTTAGATTCCTCCAGTTGCAGTCTTCCTTTGAGTTTGTCCTGGGTTCTGTCTGAAGCCACAGTGGAGTCCCAGGCTCTTCCAAAATAACGCAGTTCTTCGGGAAGCATTCCTAGGATTATGCTGATTTTCATTGTGTATTCTATTTTCTCTCCTAGATTCTTCAGTTAATAAACTATGTTTTCTAAGCTGCGGATGCAGTTTTTGTTATACTTGAAGTTGTAAAATTATTGCCATAGGGTATCGTAGCTCTTTCAATCCTCTCCGTAGACACGTCGCACAAGCTTCTCAATATGTTTCTTGTTTGCCGGATATTGGTTGTGAGTAATAGGTAACTGTTCTAGTTCAACTAAGGAAGATTTTCTATCTGCAGACCAACCCTAGATCTGAAGGTTTTGCCATGGTTTCGTCTCAGACTCAAAGATAAGTTTCAGCAAGGCTTTAACCAACGCCACCTAGAATATAAGGCCTCCGCACTCGGAAGCACGCACCAAGAGTAGTCATTCCTCCCTGCTCGAGCATACGATGTTTCTACTCGCAGAAAACGCTTACAATGTTGGAACCAATCTACTGTAAATGAACACAGCATTGCCAGCTAAATCTTATTTTAGAATATAAGCATTTTCCACGAAAAACATATTTGAGTTATCCGAATACAGTAGAATTTATCTTCAATCATGCCTTTCATTATTGCATGAACTATGAAACTCCTTCCATATTGAGGAAGGATGGAAACAAGCTAGATCATACATAACAAATAATACAAGCACGTAATTATTACGATTAAGATCATATTTATTTTATTATGATTTTATAGATCGAGATTTCGCATATATTTCTCTCCCCTTCAAGCTCTCCGCAACAGCTTCTTGAATATTTGGTTGGTCAATGTTTTGTCTCTTAGCTTTCCTTGTAGCTAGCTGGTGTACTTAACCCTCCGTTAGGCGCGTGGGTTAGCTTTCTTGTAGCTAGCAGGTGTACTTAACCCTCCGTTAGGCGCGTGGGTTAGCTTTCCTTGTAGCTAGCAGGTGTACTTAACCCTCCGTTAGGCGCGTGGGTTAGCTTTCTTGTAGCTAGCAGGTGTACTTAGCCCTCCGTTAGGCGCGTGGGTTAGCTTTCCTTGTAGCTAGCAGGTGTACTTATCCCTCCGTTAGGCGCGTGGGTTAGCTTTCCTTGTAGCTAGCAGGTGTACTTATCCCTCCGTTAGGCACGTGGGTTAGCTTTCCTTGTAGCTAGCAGGTGTACTTATCCCTCCGTTAGGCGCGTGGGTCTGGTGGCCCCAATTCTCTATGATTGATCATTATTTCAACTTTATATTCACTGCCAATATCGTAGTTTTCATTTTCAAAAATTGATACCAGTGTTTCATTACTAACAAAAAGATTCCAACATTCAAATTCAGTATTAGTGCAGCTTACAACAGCAGAATATGGGCCGTGTCTGAGTAACCATCCATGCTTCCTTGTTCCAATTCGCACCATCCTTTCCTAGAACTGGAACCTGTTCTTGATGTTGATTCTTTAGCCCCGTGTACTTGGGTGTGTGTCTGGTAACCTGTATAATTGTCACGTCTGTAGTAGTGTGTGTATTTGCAATTCAGGTAGGATTTGGGTAGTTAGCCTTGGGTTAGGTACCATCCTTGCATTTCCCGGAGTAGAATTGGAAAAACCACGGAAAACCACTTTTGGATGGCTGAGGTAGAAATCAAACCCGTCTATTCTCAACTTTGCTTCACGAGGCTAAGTGTACCCCGTTCCAGCCCTCAGACCAGAGTTACATTTCTAGGCTGAGCCGGGATTGAAACCCGGGCCTGACAGCCGAGAATGCTAGCCACTGCGCAAAGTGGAAGACATATAATAAGCTAATAATAATGGCCTACTTACCAATAAAATATACACAGCCATCCAATTTCTCGCTTCCAGTACCACCCTCGACCCTCCTGATCAATTTCATGGTCTGTATCCGAGTCTTCAGATCTTGTTTCAACTTTCTCTTCAGTATCATAGTCAATTTTTCTTTGAAATTATCATCAACTAGCGATTTGTTTTCTTCCAGCGGAAGGCAACATACTTTATATACATCCTAAGGTTTTCGTAAGTCGTATATCTCTCTACTTATATTCACAGAAGCAACGTACCAAACCAAATAATCGCTCTAACAGCACACCCACTTCTCACTGACTACGCACCGACAGAATGTCACATCATTGGGCGCGCTGGGGATACCAGACCCATATGATACAGCAGCTGATAAATGTTACGCGTGTGGTGTTTTTTTAGCCTATTTTCATTTATGAATAGGCTTTCGAAATCACTTTTGTCCGTGTGTGAGTGTGCGTGCGTGTGTTCCTTAATAAAATCTAAACGGCACAATCGAATTCAATGAAACTCGGTAAGGTTATACTGTAGTAAAACTCAGCAATTCTTCTAGGTTTGTGCCGTGTCTTGTGTGGGGTTTCGCCTAGGACACCAAGCTAGGCTCATCGGCGGGCTCTTGGTGTCCCCGCCCGGACACCGGCCGTGAAAGCCAATATACCATCTTTTTGGAAGCCTTCATAGGGAGGTTAAGGCTGCTTGAGCTTTTAGTTCTCGTAGTCAAGTGGTGCAGTTGCACCTTATATAAAGGGAGGTGGCGCGCAGTTCGTCACTCCTGTGGGGGTCCGGGAGGGGACACCAAGAGCCCGCCGATGAGCCTAGCTTGGTGTCCTAGGCGAAACCCCACACAAGACACGGCACAAACCTAGAAGAATTGCTGAGTTTTAATTCACCGGCCGTGAAAGCCAATATACCATCTTTTTGGAAGCCTTCATAGGGAGGTTAAGGCTGCTTGAGCTTTTAGTTCTCGTAGTCAAGTGGTGCAGTTGCACCTTATATAAAGGGAGGTGGCGCGCAGTTCGTCACTCCTGTGGGGGTCCGGGAGGGGACACCAAGAGCCCGCCGATGAGCCTAGCTTGGTGTCCTAGGCGAAACCCCACACAAGACACGGCACAAACCTAGAAGAATTGCTGAGTTTTAATTCACCGGCCGTGAAAGCCAATATACCATCTTTTTGGAAGCCTTCATAGGGAGGTTAAGGCTGCTTGAGCTTTTAGTTCTCGTAGTCAAGTGGTGCAGTTGCACCTTATATAAAGGGAGGTGGCGCGCAGTTCGTCACTCCTGTGGGGGTCCGGGCGGGGACACCAAGAGCCCGCCGATGAGCCTAGCTTGGTGTCCTAGGCGAAACCCCACACAAGACACGGCACAAACCTAGAAGAATTGCTGAGTTTTAATTCACCGGCCGTGAAAGCCAATATACCATCTTTTTGGAAGCCTTCATAGGGAGGTTAAGGCTGCTTGAGCTTTTAGTTCTCGTAGTCAAGTGGTGCAGTTGCACCTTATATAAAGGGAGGTGGCGCGCAGTTCGTCACTCCTGTGGGGGTCCGGGCGGGGACACGAAGAGCCCGCCGATGAGCCTAGCTTGGTGTTCTAGGCGAAACCCCACACAAGACACGGCACAAACCTAGAAGAATTGCTGAGTTTTAATTCACCGGCCGTGAAAGCCAATATACCATCTTTTTGGAAGCCTTCATAGGGAGATTAAGGCTGCGTGAGCTTTTAGTTCTCGTAGTCAAGTGGTGCAGTTGCACCTTATACAAAGGGAGGTGGCGCGCAGTTCGTCACTCCTGTGGGGGTCCGGGCGGGGACACCAAAAGCCCGCCGATGAGCCTAGCTTGGTGTCCTAGGCGAAACCCCACACAAGACACGGCACAAACCTAGAAGAATTGCTGAGTTTTAATTCACCGGCCGTGAAAGCCAATATACCATCTTTTTGGAAGCCTTCATAGGGAGGTTAAGGCTGCTTGAGCTTTTAGTTCTCGTAGTCAAGTGGTGCAGTTGCACCTTATATAAAGGGAGGTGGCGCGCAGTTCGTCACTCCTGTGGGGGTCCGAGCGGGGACACCAAGAGCCCGCCGATGAGCCTAGCTTGGTGTCCTAGGCGAAACCCCACACATGACACGGCACAAACCTAAAAGAATTGCTGAGTTTTAATTCACCGGCCGTGAAAGCCAATATACCATCTTTTTGGAAGCCTTCATAGGGAGGTTAAGGCTGCTTGAGCTTTTAGTTCTCGTAGTCAAGTGGTGCAGTTGCACCTTATATAAAGGGAGGTGGCGCGCAGTTCGTCACTCCTGTGGGGGTCCGGGCGGGGACACGAAGAGCCCGCCGATGAGCCTAGTTTGGTGTCCTAGGCGAAACCCCACACAAGACACGGCACAAACCTAGAAGAATCGCTGAGTTTTAATTCACCGGCCGTGAAAGCCAATATACCATCTTTTATACTGTAGTACTATTTTGTCCAACACCGACCTTCAAATTTCATAACGTTCCACTAATCCAAAATGGTGGCTGTTCGAAATATTTCACCGGCATTCTATATCTCCGAAACTGATATAAACCTGAAAATTCTTACGGTGATAAAGGGCACCACTTAAGGTTTCACCTAGGTCACTTTCAATAACCAGTTAAGTAAAAAACTAACCTGTTGGCCAAGCGAAGTTGAAAAATTTAGATAGATTTTCCTGGTGATTTAACCATCCGAACGCAGTGAAATTTGTTACAGTAAATGTTTGTGTACATTGCACTGACATCCAAATTAGTTCAATTGTTTACATAACCTCAAGATGGTAGCTGTGCGAAAATATAAAATTAAGTTTTTATTTCCTGTGTCCTAATCCTGCGATCGAAATTTGAATAATACACCTACAAAATACGAGGGCTATTCCAAAAGTAAGGTCAGATTCGCCGTAAATATTTGAAAGCGGTGCCAAGGGCGAAACACGCATGTGCGCCGACTCCTGGCATGCCTTGCTCGGCAAAATCCGCCAGTAGCGTTGTGATTGTTGCTGAGTGCTGTTGATAGTGTCAGATCATAATGTTTAAACAATTAATCAGCCCACCGATTGTGAAGTAAGGGCAGTGTACAGAATTGTGCCTGAACATTTGCATTTTCGAAAATTGTCGTCTGGAGAGTTGCTGTTGTATGACAATGCCAGAGCCCATACTTCGAATGACACGCAAACTCTAATCGAGAAATTTGGATGGGAACAGATGGACCACCACCGTACAGTCCGGACTTGGCGCCAAGTGATTTCCACCTGTTCCGCTTCCTAAAGGAGTTTCTTGGCGGCAAGCGCTTCAACACAGATGATGAAGTGAAAGAGGCTGTTAAAGACTGGTTAGCTTCTCAGGCAGCCAAGTTGTATGACTTAGGCATTCAAAGGCTTGTGGAACGATGTGACAAATGTAAAAATAAGTATGAAAATTATGTAGAAAAATAGAGAAAGACGTAAGGAATGTCAATAAAACAATTGTTTTGGAAACAAGTTTTATTTTGGACGTTTTTTTGACCGGACCTTAGTTTTGGAATAGCCCTCGTAATATTCATGTAATAGTACATGACTCCAAGGCCTACATATATAAAAATCCAACTGATTTATGAACTTTTAACTATGAAACTGTGTGTTGCAACGTGGGCGATCAACACCTTATCTAAATAGATGCAGTAAGCAGTGCTACCATAAACCTATGTTGGATAAATTCCAAAGTAGGCCCAAGGCACTAATCATAGGCGTATGTACTGTAAACTATAATAATATGCACAAAGACAGAGGTGCACTGGTACAGTGGTTTTACTCTAATGTGAATAAGAAGAAGTAGTTCCGTGAAGAACTATACAGCCTATTTTCATATATCCAATTCATGTTAATTGCCTCTATCAAAACACAAAATTTCAGTCTGATTGTTGTGATAGATTCGTAGATATTGAGAACCGTCTAAATATTTCAGATGGTTGCAAGGTTGGATTTTTATTTATGTACTGTTACATGAAGATTATTGTGTACGTGTGGTATTCAAACTTCAATCGCATGATTAGGACACAAGAAGTAAAAAGGAGATTTTAAAATTTCGCACAGCTGGCATCTAGTGGTTATGAAAACAATAGAAATAAATTAAATGCCAGTGGATTTACATTTGTATAAACATTTAACGTGTGAAATTTCACTGCACTCGGATGGTTAATTCGCGAGATACGTCCATTTAAATAATTATACTTCGCGTCGCTGCCGTGTTGGACTTGTGCTCACCAGGTTACTGAAAGTCCTATAGCTGAACTTATGTTCAAAAACTCTATGAACATTAAAAATATCAGTATGATTGCTGTAAAAGATTCGTAGATATTGAGAACCGTCAAAATATTTCGGATGCTTGTCATATTGGACTGTTATATGTATAGGCCATAGAGTTATGTGCCATTAAAGGAAAATGATTGCGTAGCTTCATTATTCAAACTTTCACTTTGATCGCATGATTACGACACAAGAAATAAAAATTTAATTTTAAAATTTCGCACAGCCTCCATCTTGAGGTTATGTAAACAATTGAACTAAATTAGATGCCAGTACATTACAATATGTATAATCATTTACTGTACCACATTCCACTTCGCACAGATGGTTAAATCACGAGAAAAGTCTATTAAAATGTTCCAACTTCACTTGGCCGCCATGTTTGTTTCGTACTTTACATGTGTGTGAGAGTTACATGGATAACCTTGTAGCAGTGCCCTTCATCGCCATACAAAATTTCACGGTGATATCGGTAATAGTTTCGGAGATATAGAATGCCAGTGAAATATATTGCACAGCCGCCATTTTGAGGTTATGTAAACAATTGAACTAAATTAGCCACCAGTGCATTACAATGGGTATAAACATTTTCTGTACCAAGTTGCATTACGTTTGGATGGTTAAATCGCGAGAAAAGTCTATTTAAAAGTCTCAACTTCGCTTGGCAGCCATGTTGGTTTGGTAGTATTCAGGTTTTTGAAAGTCTCATAGATGAACTTCTAGTAGTGCCCCTTATCACCGTACAACATTTCAGGGTGATATCTGTAATAGTTTCGGAGATACTGAATGCTGGTGAAATATTTCGCACAGCCGCCATGTTGGATTGGTAAGACACAATAACATTTGAATGGCACGGTCGCGGTCGGCCAGAAATGTTCTATGATCTCACCGAGTTTTATTGAAATCGCTCCAGCCGTTTAGACGTTATTAGGGGAGGCATACACACGAATCACACACACACGCACACACAGACACACGGACAAAATGTGATCTCATAAGCCTATTTTGTTTTATAAAATGAAAATAGGCTAAAAATACCAATATGAATACGCTACACCTCAGTAACAGTGAAGGAGACGGGGACCTTCCTCCAAGATGATATATGATAATATAAATGGTTTTCATACCTTTCCAAGCTGGAATTTTACTATATAAGTCGTGATATCGAAAGGGATGGCGGATGGGTTATAGACAGCGGAGGAGTGAACTACATCATTTCCAGACCAATTTCTATCATTACAAAAGGTATTTATAGTTAAGAAATTCCTTTCGTAGGTTCTCGTCTCCTTCACTGTTACTGACTCAGCCTAATTTGATACGCTTAGCCTACGGTACTTTCAGGAGGGAAACCCCCAACTCACTAGAATGGAAATAATAAAAAACAAGGTCATTCCAAACAGGCAAACACTTAAGCTACACTACTTAATTGCATTTGAAATGTTTTCACAGGACGATCTGAGGTTATATGCACCATGTATACTGGTAATATAAATACTGAGTACATTTCTTGTTTTACTGACTGTTAATGTTTCTCTTGGGATGGCTTGTATCCACTTCCTTGTCAAGCGTGCTTCTTTCGGAAAAGAAAACACTTGTACTTTTGGTCCCGTTGGATAATTTCCTCTACACACAGCGCCTATATGGCATTTTGCTGATTAAAAATAATGCGGCTTCTGTGGCGTAGATGGTAGCATGCTGAACTGCTGCGCTCTAGATGGCGGGTTCAAACCCAGCCGGAGTCATCGCATTCTCTAAGAGCGTGAAAATCCTTCAGTTTGCCTTCCTTTGGAGGGGAAGTTGGCCGTCCCATGTCATAAATTTATGGCATGTAAACGATCCTTCCACTAACTAAACATGTGTGAAGCTAAATTCCTAGGTTAGATTACGTTGAAATGCTCTATTTAAGTTCCAACGTTTACCACTAGGTGTCAGTGACATTTGGTAGCGAAAGTCGGAACTACTTGAAATTGAACGGAACTTGTAGCTCACCCCATGGGTTGGTTTCCGCTTCAAGCAGTTACAGCCTATGGCGAGCCAAACATGCCCTCACACACTCCCGGCAGTAAAAGCCATACGCTAAATAAACTAAATAAATAATGCGAATATCCAGATATACTAAAAAAAAATTGCACAAAACGTTCACAACACACTTTCTACATTGATTCAATTTATTTGAATGTTTAAGAGCAATACCTATTGAAGGTAAACCTCGCTACTATCGCCATGTTATGACTAGGCCTACTGTTGGTCAAGCAAGGGAGCTATTGTCAGGGCCTACTGTTGGTCAAGCAAGGGAGCTATTGTCAGGGCCTACTGTTGGTCAAGCAAGGGTGCTATTGTTAGGGCCTACTGTTGGTCAAGCAAGGGAGCTATTGTTAGGGCCTACTGTTGGTCAAGCAAGGGAGCTATTGTCAGAGCCTACTGTTGGTCAAGCAAGGGAGCTATTGTCAGGGCCTACTGTTGGTCAAGCAAGGGAGCTATTGTCAGGGCCTACTGTTGGTCAAGCAAGGGAGCTATTGTCAGGGCCTACTGTTGGTCAAGCAAGGGAGCTATTGTCAGGGCCTACTGTTGGTCTAGCAAGGGAGCTATTATCAGGGCCTAGTGTTGGTCAAGCAAGGGAGCTATTGTCAGAGCCTACTGTTGGTCAAGCAAGGGAGCTATTGTTAGGGCCTACTGTTGGTCAAGCAAGGGAGCTATTGTCAGGGCCTACTGTTGGTCAAGCAAGGGAGCTATTGTCAGGGACTACTGTTGGTCAAGCAAGGGAGCTATTGTCAGGGCCTACTGTTGGTCAAGCAAGGGAGCTATTGTCAGGGCCTACTGATGGTCAAGCAAGGGAGCTATTGTCAGGGCCTATTGTTGGTCAAGCAAGGGAGCTATTGTCAGGGCCTACTGTTGGTCAAGCAAGGGAGCTATTGTCAGGGCCTACTGTTGGTCAAGCAAGGGAGCTATTGTCAGGGCCTATTGTTGGTCAAGCAAGGGAGCTATTGTCAGGGCCTACTGTTGGTCAAGCAAGGGAGCTATTGTCAGGGCCTACTGTTGGTCAAGCAAGGAAGCTATTGTCAGGGAGTGCGGAGGCCTTATTTCTATGTGGTGTTGCTTTAATCCATTTTCTTATTTTCGGTGATAACTTCTATTTTATAAGACTTATTTTGCAATCTGAAATACCACCTAGACGCCGGAAGCATCCTTGTTATTCGAAGAAAGTCTATGGTGTCATGCAGTTTCCAGTCCTCGCAACGCAGTTTAACGACTCTCGCTGATTTATGAACATCAATGCAATCGGCTTTATGAATGATGGTTGTTTCATTAGAGGCTTGTCAACGTGACCTAACATCCGATCAGCTGGTTAAATGCTGTGTCCTTGTACGGGGAACATTATGTGAAACGTGTTCACTTCAGAATTTCTTTCTACTAAAAATGCATAAGCTTACGCATAACAACATTTATTCGGAGCTCTACACCCATCAAAGAACAGTCTAATACTTGCAACATTTTCAGTTAGTTGCATGGCTACAAGATGCTGTAACAGTGCAGAAGAAACATCGATAAAGCCATTTCAGGCTTGAGCTTCTGACCATAAATAAAAGTTTGGATTATTCTCATAAATCTTAACAATACATAAACAATACAACCTCACTTGCCAGGAATTGTATGACCCTTCTTCGGATGATTCTGTAAGAAGCTGAATTTGCTGTACATCGAAGCACATTGTTGCAGAATATGTCCAATGTTTACATTAAATTATAAAACGTTGATACACGATGACTGTGCAGTCGTTTACTGGCCATGTATTCAGTGTTTTTTACTGGATCAGTTGTTGTACTAATGAAATGTTTCATTTTACAGCAGTAACTACTAACATCTAAAGATGAGGAGTGAAATCCAATATAGAAATATTAGAAAAGTTTTCGAGACATAGACACTGTGTCGCCAATATCAACTCAAGTATCATTGTACATTATCCGCACCTTTGTTTTATTTTAATTAGCATCGAGGTCAACAAGCTGTGATTTTTGTCTTCAATAATGTGCTCTCATGGCCTGGAAATTCTCGATGAAAACCTTGAGAAGCTGTTTCTTTTTAGCTGACGTTCGGGATTTTTCAATCTCCTTTCCATTTTTCGGTGATAGAAACAACAATATTACGCAATCTGTTAGGTTTTACTAGCATGCCACATATAGATTTTTTGCGAACCCTCAGGATTTTGTCGTTTCCTAAATCAACGTGTACTTAAGAGACCAAGGGCTGCCTGTTACTAGAAGGCCTGGACCTCTTCCTATTTCCAGGCATTAATGAGACAAGACTTGAGACTATTTATTAGGAACATATATTGATTGATTGTTTTCTATAAATTGAATGTGAAATATTTGCCTGAAATCCTCCTTGAACCATGTGGGCAGCGATTGAATGAGTTGTAGCTATTGGGTTAATGATAAGCGCTTTCTCTTCTTGTTTTCTGGGATCAACTCTCCTTTTTCTCGAGCCATCGTCCCCTGAATCTACAGTCAATTAAGTGTCATCTAACATAAAAGCAAACGAAATTAACAATACACACATTGAACTCACAAGCACTCAATAGAATATGCTTTTTAAACAGCAACAAACACAAAGCATCATGGGTAACGGTTAACAGGGATACTGCGATTAGATACCCTGTGATAGGCTTGTTGTGACAAAACCTTTCCTTATTGAACACACGAGGTGGACCAAACTCTTTCTCTTTGGTTCCCGATATTTTAACCAATAAATAAGGGACAATTCTGCAAGGCTTTCTTATTTTCTATTCAATAGATATTATGTTAACTCATGATAAACCAATTCTAAGCATTTATTTGTATGCATTGCAATAATAGTGCATTTCCTCGCATTTAAGAAGACGACGACCCCAATGATTACACATTACAATACATGAAATGATAAAGTATTAACAGGCGACTTATTATAAGTTTAGCAAAAGGAATTGACTTGACTCTAATCATGGACTAAGAGAACCCCATTACGCTCTGCAACACAGGATCAACGCTTACAATATCTCGGAAACTTGGATATGTTGTTTGGCAAAAATATAGTGTCCGATGGGATTAGTGTAATTGGTTGTTTTATTGTATCCTCAACTACATAATATTCGTAATACTTCATACAAAAAAATTAGTTCTTTTATATCCGAGGGTCTGGGTCCGTGGTTCAAATCCCGGTCACTCCATGTGAGATCTGTGCTGGACAAAACGGACGCAGGCAGGTTTTTATCCAGGTACTCCGGTTTTCCCTGTCAAAATGTCATTCCAGCAACACTCTCCACTATCATATCATTTCATCTGGCATTCAATTAATCATTGCCTCAAAGGAGTGCGTCAGATCTCGGCAGCCGTCACAGTCCATATCCTCGCCGCTAGATGGGGGCTTCATTCATTCCATTCCTGAACCGGTCGGAGTCTGGAAGCAGGCTGTGGATTTTCAATGTTCATATCCGAGGGTGACCCACCAGTTGATATTAACACTCAGAGCTCCTAGGTACTCACCCAGACTGTAAGCAGACCGTTCCTATTAGAGGATTGACACATTCGGAGCGTAACTTAGCACATATCATTCAGTTTAGAACTGAGGGCAGGTGGTTCTTAAGTATATTGATGTTTACCCATAGAGGTAATGACTCACTGGAGGGTCTTTAAGCTAATATAATTCTGAATAGAGCTCCGAAGTACCCATCATGACACTCAGTAGCTGTTCGCCTTAATTATCTAGACGCGCCGGCTGCGTTTAGAGCACCAAAGTAACAACCCAGACTGTAGTCGGATGGTTCTTCTCAGAGGTATCGACACACCTGACGTGTCTTTAAGCTAACAACCTTCAGTATAGAGCTCCTAGGTACCTACCAAACTATGAGAAGACAGATCCACTTAGAGGTATATTCACACAGGATTGCTCTTAAACTAATATCAGTAACCCTAGAGGAACTAGATACCAACCCAGACTGTGAACAGATGGTTTCTCTTAGAGGCATTGACACACTTCAAGCGTCATTAAGCTAATATCAGTCAGTTTAGAGCTCATAGACACCCAAGTAGACGGATAGCAGATGGTTCATCTTAGAGGTTTTGACACACTGGAGTGTATTTAGCTGATATCATTCAGGTTAGTGCTCCTACCAACCCAAGTGGTTAGGAGATTACTCTTCTTATAGGTATAGTATCACTAGAGTGTCTGTAAGCTATTATCATTCAGGTTAGGTCTCCTATATACCCACCTAGACTCTGTGAGGATGGGTAATGTCACTCTTGGATTGTCATTAGGCTAACATCACTCAGTCTACCGCTCTCTCACATTTCAGATATCTTCTCCTATATGATATGGGCCAGAGATTAAAACATTAAGTTGGACATTATTAACATACACCAGTGCTGATTAGAAGATTTGTTTATCAGGAAGACATTATCTTAATTTATTTTCAAAAATACTTTTGTCTACTGAATTGTACAATGTTTGAAATGAATGGAGCTATGCTCTTTATTGAATTTTCATAAGTATCTTCTTTTAATTCATCCGTTATATTTTCTATGTACCTCTTTATACTTTATCTTGTAATTGAATTGTTATATTTCCTGCCAACAAATGTAAAGAAAACAAATGTCATTATTCCTTCATCTTAGAACATAATCGAGTCCAACTCTAGTTAAACGTGCTAACCTACATTCCATCAACGTTATCCGGAGGCTCTAATGATGGGATTTCTACCGCAGAAACCGCCGTTGCATGCCGCCTTGATGCCCCTCCACCACACCTATCCTGTTATTTTCCGCAGAGCTATGATCTCTAGTTCTCCCGTAATGACACTTCTCAAAATCAAAATCCCCCAAGATTTGATAAAGCCAAAGCCAATTACATACCAGTCCATCAGTTGTATATCGACTTTCAAAAAGCATACGATAGCATTAAGAGGAGTTTGGACCATCTCGGAGTGCCTAAGAAGATCATCAGGCTAGTGCGGATGCCACTTACGAACACTAACTGAAAAGTAAAAGTGGAGCAAGAATACTCACGTGAGTTCAGTGTCAACCAAGGCGACCCCTCTCTTTTGTGTTGTCTAACCTAGTATTGGAGAGGCTTATTCGAAATATCACTATAAGTGATAAGGATACAATGCGCAGTTTTGTTGGAAATCAGAGTGAAGCGGCAGGAACACTGTTTAATAGGCCAATCCAGTGCCTTGCATATGCGGATGATGTTGCCTTGCTGTGAAGGACATCAGGAGATGTGAGGAGGGCATTTGTTGAATGAGACCAAATGGCCTCAGGAGCTGGGCTGAGGGTGAATAGCACGAAGACAAAGTATATGACCACCGTGAGGCAGGGTGAGGTACCTCAGCAGCTTGTTATTGATAATAATAAGACTTTCGCTATGACCAGAACTTTCAAATACCTTGGATCGACTATCACCGAGGGATCTGACTGTCTCGAGGAAATCAAAGAGAGACAGCGCTCCGGGAACCGAAGCTACTTCAGTCTCTCCCACATGTTGCGATCAAGAGCGTTATCACGCAGTTGTAAGAAAACCTATGGGTGTGAGACATGGGTGTTGACTAGGATGAATGAGGATTTGTTGAACAGGTGGGAGAGGAAGGTATTCCGAAAGATCTATGGGCCTGTGTGTGATCGTGGATTGTGGCGCCTCCGCACCAACAAGGAGATCTATGATCTGTATGGGGACCCTACTATCGTCACAGAGGTCAAGAGTTCCTGGATCCGGTGGCTCGGACATGTTGAGCGAATGCCTGCGTCAAGGATGGTGTATCAGTTCTTCCATGGGCGACCCACTGGAGAGTAAAGACGGGGAGCGACCGAACAAGCGCTGGCTGGACGATGTCGAGGAGGGTCTCAGAGCTCGGAGGAGGCGTGCACGGGATAGGAAAAGCTGGACGACTGTGGTGGAGCAGGCCATGGTCCTTCATGGACTGTAGTGCCACGGGGTAAGTAAAGCCATTTACTGCCAGCAAGAGAAATATTTGTAGTAAAAATAGGTCTCAGTCGGTCTATTACTGTAGTATTCAATTGTAGCTAATTGCATTTCACTGCTCACTGATGTGCTTCCTTTACAAGTTAAATGTGCTTTAATGTGGTAGTTAGCTACTCATCAATTTAAGAATGAGTCATATCCTTCAAGCTTGAAAAAATTCTGATATAGATGCGACTTATTATATGAAGAGATAGTCAGTGAATATCAACACTGTACCCTTCACTAAACATGCTATCATAAGCACTACATTCATTCAGAGAACAACAAATATGCGTACGTAAAAACCCAAAATATATAACGTTGATTTGTAAAACCTCAACCCCTAGAGCAATTCCAAATCATATCTAATGGATGTACACAAAATCTGTCTGCAAATTACATGGCCAGGACTTATCATTTGAACATGCACAAAACCCCTCTCACAATGACAATTCCGGAACATTTCCGCTTGTTGTTTACATTCCCCTCTCATAAAATAATCACAGAACATATCATATGGAAGTGAACCGAACCCCTCACTATCAAATTAAAAGAATATATAGTAATTGATGTACCTAGACACTGAGCTCGGATTTTCTGGTTGAAATTATAAAGAGTTAAATATTTTATTAGCATTAGAGCTGACAAAGTTTTGATGGCTGGAAAAAAGTTAAGGCTTCAGCTGGTATCAACTCTGTGACATTGTCATTGGTGGAGCGATCGGGGAGATCTGGTGTTGTGAAAAATAAACTAGACACGCGAGGTCCCGGTACAAAAAAGTGATGACTTTCGCCACGCGTCAAGTTCAAGCCGACGTAAAATAACAGGAATTAATCATGTGACCCGATCGAAGGAGGACTATTTCGGCAAATAAACGAAGCAGTTACTGAACAATTTCAATTGCAAGAGAAGAAACAGAAGTTATTTGAGTACACTGAGAGTAGCGGAATAATATTATAGTTATTGTTTTTATTTAAAAAAAAATATTTAAGGGATCTGGTACAGTGAGAAGAATTATTATATGAAGTATGAACGCTAATGTTCCCTCGTTGTTGGAAGAGACGCTGTGAATACCGCGAACTTGGAGAACACGCCAATTCAGCAAGAGGACTCTTCTCTCGACATTTGAAGTGAACGGGCGTGTCACAGTTCGACTCCCGAATATAGTGCGGGCGATAATAATTTTGATGGCGATGGGAGCGGTATCCTCCGTCAACTATATAAAAATACGTACCTTAAAAATATTACGAGTGCGGTCTTGCGTGTTTCATGAGTACAAATGAAATTCGATACAGTTCATAAGTGTTGTAATATAAATAAATATTCTACGATAGCGAAGTGTTAAAGCCAGCAACATCTAGAAAATTTACGAACGGTATAACTAGGAAAGAATCAAATCGAACTTTGCGCATTAATTCGTACGAACAATTATTGAACGTGAACATTGCAATCTACGAGGGATTATTATCAAATTCCCTAATTATCTCCGAACAACGGAAAGCTTCTTTATTTGCGAACTATTATTACCCAGTTCAAATACATTGCATGAACTTTTGCAAAAACCAGCAGTCTACGAGGAATTTTCATTAAGTATTGAGCCCGCGTGAGCTCATGGCTCGGTGATATTTATAGGAAATGATGAAGAACATGCCATGCCGTTGTAACTGAACGCGCCCTGTAGCAGCGAGAGTCATGCGTGAAAATTGGAAGATGTCTTGACTTTGGACATTCACCTTGATATTTTTTTCTGAGCACTAACTATTACATTTCTTGCTATTAAAATTCTCAGATCATTCCATCATGTAACTTTGCATAAAGGAAACATTACGATGTTTGCCGATTTTCAATTTAAGGTAAAAGGTATTAACACCGCAGATTGGCGGGAGGAAATGGACCGTCAACGACTCAAGTTTTGACCGCACATTGCAGGGAAGATCTAAGCTCACTGACTTTCAGAAGCCGTCAAAGTTAGACGTGCTGTGTTATTGTCCGTCCTAGGGACGAAGAAAATTGTACAAGTCCACCCAGAGGGTGAGGAAAATCAGTTATACGATCATCATTTATTGTAAAGTATTATTTCGCACGATGTGTGCAGTGCGACGATCATCGAAAGTATTTTTTATAAATATGTAAAAGTGAATAAGTTGAAATTTTCCGACAGTGAAGACGATGACCAAACTATTCCACGCACGAGGAGAGAATAGAATCAACGACCATCGACAGTGAATTGAGTGTAATTTTCATTTATAAATGCACATCTATCTAAATAATAATTCACTGAGTGCACGAGTGTAAGTGCCGAATTTTCACATGAATTTTGATGAATAATTTATTGTGTTAGTAACACCACATTTCTTCACGTGGCACATCAAACTAACGACCATGAGGTGCACAAAATGCTATCAAATATTGGTAATTCACAACCATCTACGAGCGATTATGCTAGTAATTTCTTTAATATTCTTCGATGCACGTTATCGGCAATTTTCAGTGCTAGATTACTGTGATTTTCAGTGATTGAGATCCAACCACTAGAATCTGTGATTATCCACTAGCATCAGTGAAGCAGACCAGTGAAGGCTAATTTATTCTGTCTGCGATATTAGAGCCAGTGAGAATTGATCATACTGTGCTAACTATAACTTCAGTGAAAAACACGTGTGAATTTTTCAACATTTCTAATAACGTCAACCACGTGTAAAACATGCTTACTACGCTGATACTAGTCAGTGTCATGGAGTAAGAACCCCATCATGTGAGGAATATTCTACGAAGAGACAACTACATCATGGCAGGAGATCTGACCAACTATTCTTTGGGAATTGGCGCCCAAGAACCCATCAACCCAATCGCTGACCATGAGAACGAGATCTTTGCTCAAGAGACCACAGGCAGAATGAGGAGAATGGAATGGGATAAACACGATGCCCGAGTTGTTACTGGAAATATTGCCAACCATCCAGTTCTCTATAACACCATGATTTCATTGGATCTACTATAATGGTGACTGCAAAGTGAGTTTGTCTTTTATCTCATGTACGGGTTGATCTGTGGTGGAGTAGTTAGTAGAAAATTAACCGAACTAGTGACACCAGATAGGTAGGAATTTTTAGTTAGAATGTTATTTTTCCACAGTGGATGTTTCTATGGTGCATCTTGAAGGTGTTCGCAGGACGTCATGTCCTAGTTTCCTTGGATAGACATGACCACAAATCATTTAGGTTTGGTTTGGTCGACCCTTCAAATGGGCCAACTTAGATTTTGAGCGATGGACAATCATCACTTCGACATATTTTGAGACCCCTTTCAGTGACACTTTCATTCACGCCACTGTACTATTTATTGTGGGCTTATTTATGGCCGTATCATTGAATGACCAACAGAAGTCATTACCCTTATAATGTTATTAATTTATGCTGTTGATGTGAGCTCTGAAGCCACACAAGTTCAAGTAAGAACTATTATGGGAGTTATAGTAACGATACAAGCCTAGCATCAAACCCCAGATACACTCCGTATCGTTTCCGACATCCTAGCAGTCTGTAGGATTGTCACATGTTATCAGATTTTGTTAGTGTCAAGGTTTAGGGCACATAAAAGTTTTGCAATTGCCCACACGTAAATATGAGAGGAGTGGAATATCTTTATCAAACTCCAAAGCAATCTATTCTGAGTGGAATATCTTTCAAATATGTTCTTTGCAATTTTTCAACATTGTCCTTGTTTATAATTCATATTTCTATGTGGTAGTGAAGCCACGAACTACTTATTGCTATTTATTGTAATTTGTAAGCCAGCGTTATTCAGATATAGACTTGTTTTAACTGAATTAACGTCAAGTGTTTAGTGCTTTTCAGTCGGTCAACACGAATGTGTGTTGACCGACTGAAAAGCACTAAACACTTGTTTACTAAGGCAACACTGAAAATATGGCTTCAAACACCACAATGAATTAACGTCTCTGTAAGTGTAATTTATCGCCTGACGCGATGATGAGTTGAGTGTGTTTCGACACGCCAGTGCCAAGGTTTGTAATGCAATGGATCCGTAACGCTCACTGCGAGAAAACATTTTACTGTTAGACGAGACGCGCATGCGTACTCCAGTGTTTCACCGTGTGGAATGTATTGATTATTTCCAAGTCATGGCTGTGTAGTTTTTTTATTGATGATGATGATAATTGTTGTTTTAAGGGGCCTAACATCGAGGTTATCGGCCCCTAGTTTTTTTATTGCAGTCATATGTTTGCTTACGTCATTATTCTAAATGTCACTCTAAAGCTTCAGAAAGCGAATGTTTGAGCACTATGGGAGAGTGCATTGCATTGAAAAGAACCTATTGTCTATTATGTGAGGTAACTTTGACACCGTATTGAAGGCTTCTACGTAAGAGTTGAGCGCTCTTGACGCGCTGTCGTACAGGTGATAGACCTGCGACCTATTCCAGGATTGTACCTGAAGACTGAATAGGAGAGATTTGCGCCCCCACAGTGTTTGTTGCAAACCGATTTCGATAACTTGTGTTATTGTGTTTTCCGGCCAGGTGTGAGCCGATGATGTTTAGTGATGTTCTTTGGTAGACTCACACTATTTAAGCCGAGGTGTCCACTGAGAATCGCCAGTATTCTTCATAAACCTACGACAATTTAAACAATGCTTCTAATGATAATAAGATCTCATTATTCTAAATAAGATGCTCATAATGACTGTAAGTTATTTTGACTTGCAATTTAACGCGCACTGGCCGGCTCTTTGGATTAGTCACATTTCCATCGGGAGATGGCTTGTAGACTTTAGATACACTATTTTGGGAGGACGGAGCTCGTTCGGACCAATAGTTCTCAACTGGTGGCTCACGAGGCTCAAGTAACGCAAGACGTGATTTTGATCGCGCCGTTGCCAATATAATTACATATTAGATGACCCAAGAATACAAACAGTGTTCTTGCGTGTACGCAGGTGCTTAATAAGAAGCTTTCTGAATGCTGTGTGTTATTTATTTATTTGTGTGATATTGTATTATAACCCAATGTACCTTTAGCTTTTAAGAGTGACTTTAATGTTTTTTTAACTGGTTGTCACATAGCTTTTGTCATAATTTTGTTTGATTGTTACGGTAGTAAGTCACTGTATACTTTGCTGTAATTGACAGGAATTAGCTAGATTATCAAAATGTTTAAAAATAAATATGGGGGTGGTACCATCGTCAATTCTTTGAATATTATTGCTGTTAATTTAACCTCTTTTATAAGTAACCCGTTTCATCTGTATAGGGCGTACTTTTCGTGCCACTGCCCTAACTTTGCAGTTTTTGCTTTCTTGTAATTAGATCTTTCGCGAGGGTTTCTACTTTAAATCAGTTTAGGATCTTCGACATTTATCATTTTTTATTAGCTTGCGGGATTATCCCGAAACAAACCCTCCGAACTAGGCTAGGTGTTTGTTGATTTTTTAAATAAATTTTACCCGAGTTTACATAAGTCTGGATATTATTATATTGTAATCTAAGAGTTTCTGCTGTGTACTTCTTGGGACCTTCGACATACCCCTTGTCTGCCCAATCGCCCCGGGATGCTGCGTCTTTCGTGTGCACTGACATATTGGAAGTACATCCAATCCTCTTCGGCACATGTGTTCGGATGACGAGTTGTCCGGGAAGTCATTGCGGTTAGTGGCAACCCAAACAACTCGTCTGACGGGCTCAGTATTCACGAATTACAGTATCTTCGAAAATTAAATTTATTACCGCAGCACGGGGAATGACTTCAGATATTAACGAGGAAGTTCAGATGTCTGAGTAAATATGCATAAAGGAGCACTACGCTGAGAGTTATGGAGAACCTGCGAGTAACCGTATGACTTTACGCAAATTGATGGAAAATTCAGGAGTGACGTAAATGCCACTCTACACAATTTATAACGATGAAAGAACGTTCAGAACATCAGTACAGGTCAGCGCCATGAAGAAAAGAAGCAGATGGAACCAGGGCGAACACAGTTCAATGCATGACGAAGACAAAATTCGATTCACGAACGAGATCCCAGTTCGAGTCCCGAACGAGAATGGAATTGGAAGTACGAAGACGCATTTTGAGCAGTGGAAGGGAAGGAGTTCCAATCGCTGATAACATCAGAGCAGTGAAAGGTTTTCCATCCGTTAATTTCTTCAAAAGCAGCTGAAACCAACACAAGGTAGATGGCGACTTGAATTATGTAGTTTTGCAGAAGAAATTTTGAATATCCATGAGAAACCATTTCTTAGATATTTTTCTATGTATTGATTTTTGTCATTTAACATTTTAGATTTTTCAATTTTAGGAGTTATTTTATATCAACGATTTTCGTTGGTATTTTGGATTTTTTCGACTTTGGAGTAGGATTTTGTCGTATTTTCGATCTATGATTAATTTTAATGCTGGAGATTTCCATGACTCGTCAGTATGTTACGTTGGCCCATGGGTGTTACACGGCTTGATCATGTCAGGAATGAACATATCCGGAAACAGACGGGAGATGCAGCCATTACCGATAAAATGAGAGCAACACGACTTCGATGGTATGGGCATGTCACTAGAAGTGATGAGGACTCTGTGGCAAGAACAGCTCTCCAATACGATCCAGGAGGAATTCGACCCCGTGGACGTCCAAAGAAAAGATGGCTGGACTGAATCAAGGAATACTTGGTGGTGTGGACTTAAACCTGAAGATGCCCTTGACAGGAAGAAGTGGCGATCAGCAACCAAACAAGCGGACCCTGCACCATCGCGGGATACACGCTAGGAAAGAAGAATTAAGGAAGTGATAGATATTTAAAGAATAAGATTCAAGTCAGGATGTTGCTATGTTGATGTTATAAAATGACTTAAGTTAGTTAGTTGTTGTTGTTGTTTAAGGGGTGGAACTACGAGGGAATCTGCCCCTAAAAATGACTTTGATCATGTATTCAGTTAGAGATGATTTTCTTGAAGTATCAGACGGCAACAGCTGATCATTCGATGTCACGTAGGAGCATCTTAACTCTAACGGAAAACCGATACAGGTTTTGTTATTTCCATTTTGAAAGTGATCTGTAAACGTTGTATCAATTCCAATGGATCATGTTAAACATTTTGAGTGCAACATGAGTTTGCGTTATGTTCATAAAAGAAAATTTTAAGCATTGTTGAGTGCAACAATTAAGAACGATAAGCAGGGAGGACTGGAATGTATCACTATTAATTTATTATGAGTAATGTTGTGAATTTTTTAATCCTTTGAAGTTCTGCAAGTATGTGAAACATGTCTTAAGAGGGAGAGAGATAGTCTGCATATTTTAAGTGATGGAAGAACGCATTGTTGTAATATTGGAGCACGGTAGAAGCTATGATGTAGTAAGAATTATATTCCAATCAGTCATGGCGACGTTGGGAATATTAGAAAAACTTGCACGGCTCTCCACAAAACAAAACAAAGAACAAAAAAACTTCCTTTCTATTACATTCTTCAAAGGGGAGAGTCTGGTGAAAAATAAGATAAAATGATGACAATAGTGAAAAAGATATTTTTTTCATTTTACTGACTTCACACCACTTTTGTTCAGATGATGCTGTTATTTTTGACATTTGTATGTTTAGAGGCCTTTAAGCGCCATTTTGAAATCGCCTTGCACAGTGGGCTTGGAGCTTCCGTTGTGACAAATTATCCATTAGTGCCCTTCTATAATCAATATCATGAAATAATATTTGTCTCAGATGTTGTATTTTGATTGTGAAACAATACTATGATAGCATTGTTGTTTCTTCCGCCAAGCGCCACCGTCAACGACTACTAGGCCAAGTTCAGATCTTAGCTACTAGACGCCACCGCAGTCGGCTCTTGGCAACGAACGTAGAAACCTAAGAGCGTTCTTAACCTATCCGATTTAGATTCACACAGGTGCAATTAGTGGAAGGTTCTTTAACATGCCACAAATCTATGACATGGGACCACCGGCTTTACTTCCCCTCCGAAGGAAGGCATACTGAGGGATTTTTAACGCTCTTAAAAATCCAACGGCTCCGGCCGGGTTTGAACCCGATATCATGGGCATAGAAGCTCAGCATGCCACCGGCTACGCCACCGAAGCCGCCTAAGTTTCTCTGTTTTATGATATGTTATTGTTGTGTTGCTTGGCAACAGCTTATGAGTGACTTGCTATAAGGAAGCAGCCATTGCTGTTGGGAAGTTTGACTGCACTTAACATAAAGAAATTGACTTCATACTACGTCAATGTCCTGAAAAATAAATATTCAAATGTGCAGGAAATTAAATCTGCAGTGAAACTTACATTATACCACTACATGAACACTGATGACTAGAGCCCGGATTTTGATTCCGTAATGTTTTTAAAAAATGCACTTAAAATTTTCAAAACTGACTGTAATAAATGACCTAAAAATTCGAAAAAGCACTACGAAAAGAAGAAACGATATTATAGTAATAAACTCACCAATATTTCAAAAATTGCATCTTAAGCTCAAACTGAAAAGTCAATCAAAATAGATTTCTAACACTTAACAAAAGGTTTATGTTCACTTTAGTCTGAGTTGCACTGCACTGATGTCAAACGTAAATGATCTGCGGTTATCAGCCAACAAGTTTTTATTACTCGAAAAGCTGCGTTCAACATCAACTGATGTGATCGGAGCGAACTTGAAGTGAGGAAGGTCGTTTTCTGCTAAATCATCCTCAATCCCATCCATGCAGTAGTTTTAACCAGAAGGAATGTCGGAGATTTTTCATAATGTTTTATAGCCGGTGTTTTTGTCCAGCACTTTTTTCAGTTTTGATGCAATACCCGCTGCAATTTTGCCACGATTGTTGCTAAGAATAGTTTCCACCTGGTTGATTAAGGAAATGGAATCAATATTCCAATATTTTAAATTATCTTGTACCAGCTACTAGCATATTCTTAAGTCTGAGAGAGACGTAATTCCTTCATACAAAGCTGTGACATGACTAAATTGGAAAAAGATGACCTTAAAAGGTCGATTTCTCAAAAATAAGACCAAAAAATTCTATCAAACTTAAGAAAATGCTCTTAATATTAAAAAATAGCAAAAATGCAGAAAGATGCAAAATAAAGATGGCATATTTGAAGACGGGGTGGCTCGTCCGGAGTTTCTATGTACTTCAGCATTGTTTTAGACAGATCAGTAAAAAGATGACATGTCATCAACATCCGGGCCCTTCTGATGACAATCCTCGTCACTTCAGGTGCCCCTCAGGGATTAGCACAAGGTGCTTCTACAATAGGGCTGTGGCAGTAAAAATCATGCCCGTATACCAAAGGCTTGCAGCAAATGAACTTCTTACCAGGTGTGTTAGTGGTAAGATTCAGAATGCTAATGAGAGTCTTCACAGCACTCTGTGGTCAAAATGCCCTAAAACAAAATTTGTGTCAAAGAAATGACTGGAATAGGCAGTTGTATCAGCAGTAAGCCAGTTCAATATGGGGTGCGAAACTAGCTTGGGAGTACGAAAAGTTGTCTGAGGAGAAGAAATAAGTGTCATTGCAAGGAAGACTACATATGGCACACGAGAGTTTTAGGCAGCTAATAAGTGTCTTTGAACTTTAAACTGCTTTTCCTCCAACACGTTTTTTCAACAATTTTTCACGTTTAAATTCCTCTTTGCAGAGCAGTTCTTATCCAATTGTCTTGTAAACTTGCACAGTTATTCCTTGATAGAGGGTCTTCAAGAAAAAATGAAAACAAGAACTAATGTCCATTAATCATAAATTATAAAGCTGATTTTTTATGAAAAATTAAGTAAACCATATTAAATAATTAATATATCTGTATGTGTCATCATAATTTAAAACAGCCTCTTTGAAATCCTTGCAAATATCAAGATAAACTTGTATAAAAAAAACAAGTGCCTACAATGAAAACCATAATGAAAGGAGCTTTTTCACTAGATTACATTTTTGTGAAAAATGTTAATGCAAAAATGAATTATCTGAAAACTATTCTACATACTGGTTCCAAATGTTATGTTGTAAGTAGGCTAAACCAACTTCAATAGTGTGCAACGTTTCAAATGTATACCTAATGAAGAATAGATTTTGGTATTTCCACCAGACTCTGCCCAGAAAGTAATAGAAAGGAAGTTGTTTTATTATAGGAAGTCGTTTATGTTTTTAAGGAGAGTCTTACCTGAACTGAATTTGTCGAGATCAGTCATTTGCAAGGTTGCAATTTTGTGTGAAGTGTTAGTCCACATGGTTCTTGAATGAAATATTGTATAAGTTAGTTGATGCGTTCATTGATAGTAGAAAACGACTATGGAAGGTCATGTATCGTCGGAAAACGCACGAATGAGGTAATTGTAATGAAGAAATATTTTATCATAATTTTTATTATCCTATTTAAGCTAGAATGGACATTTTGAACACGAGTTAGGCTTTATTGAATGGCCATGTCCATCATGATTGTGACAGAAACCATGAAAGAGACTTGAAGTTAGTGGTTCCTTTGTGGTAGGATTATATGATGAGTTATGGCAGTGAAAACTCACGCACAGGCAGTGACATGATTTAGATGTCATAAGAGTGGTTTGTTTAGAGTGGTTCACCAGCTCCTTATTTTTTTAGGAGGAAGGCAACCCAACCATCGCGTATTATATCACAGTCATCCTAAAACATTAGTACCTGCTCTTTTATGGCCTTAATACAACTTGACCCTTGAGTTCATGCTCGCGAATATAAGAGATATCATTAGCGGTAGTGTTATTTCAATTACCTCAACTATAATGCACGTTTAAACGATCACAGCTCCGAATAACACCACCTTACATCTGGACATGTGTCTAAGGGACTACGAATAGATTCAATACGTGCCAGCAATTAGCTATGGCTATCGGTAGCTAAGTCTAGCATTCCTACTGTTGCGTCAAGCAAGCTGCCGGATAGCAGGTTCGATCTCCGGGCTGGTACGTGTTTTTTCGCTAAATGTCATTTACAGTGGATGCACTATGGCCACTTATGTACCTGTTCCAACGAGTGTTTTTTCATTTGTCCTGAAAAGGGACGTTTTTATCCAATGGTAAGCAGCCAGGTTGGACGACGACATAATGATCTGTAAAACGAAAGCAAGGTAGCTTGAATATTCAGGGTAGCAAATGATCAAAATATTAACCTCCTTGGTTCAAAGGGAAAATCATACTCACTCAGACCACCACGAGTGTCGCGTCTAAACACTCTGTAACCTTGCGATGTAAACCATTCATCATTCTTACGTTCGACAAATATAAAACAGTATTACTTCATCCACTTATGAGGAAAACCGTATCGTTTTGAGTTCATTCGATTGTTAACATGACTTTTCTTTCTAAAAATAAGTTAAGAGAGAAACTGAAATAATCAGAAACGAAAGCTACTAACTGAATGAGCGTCTGCTGAATGAATTTTCAGGTAGGGTTATTTTTATACAAACAAAATATTGTGTGTTGGCATGCATGTGGAATTGGCTTTCAAATCTTTATCATCTACTTGACACTGACCTAAGTCATCCTGGAAGTGGTTTTCCGTGGTATCCCACCTCTACTCCAGATAAAATGCTGGGATGGTTCGAAATTTAAGACCACTGCCACTCCCTTAACACTCCTACCTTCAGTTAAAAATACACAAATTTCAACCGACAGAGTAATACCACAGGCTATTAGACAAATTTAAACGCACATAAGAACACAAGAATGTGTTGATCACGATGTCCAAGGCCGTAAAGTTTGAAAAGAACCTCAAATATTGACGCCGCTGAGGACAGCAAAATGAAGTCTCATGTGCATTGGCTCATGAACTATTAGTCCTACTGACGCGGAATTTGAATTAAGGATACCTTTGACCTTCTTCTCCACGTTATAACTCGTTGTTCTTTGAGGCAACTATTTTCCAAAAATTGGCTACGATGGTGAAAATACACTTGCGAAGCATTTCACCGGGTAATTTTCAGCCAATGGTAGCTACTTATTCTGATTTTTAGCTTGAAAGCAATACCAATTTGTGGATGAGGGTATATTAATCATACCGTACCAGTGTTAACACCTCACTAGTCTACAAATGCCAATGATATGACAGTTTTAGTGTTAAGAGTGCACGGCAGTTGCATTGAGAACAGCCCATAACCGCGAGAACATTACAATATTCCTAATTCTCATAGCTCCATAACGTAATGTTTCTTCTACCCAAAAAGCAGTGGAAACACACGTGGCAAGGTGATGCAATTGAGGTGGCTTTGGGATAAGCGAACACCTGCACATTTGAATGCCACCACAACAGAAGAAAAGAAAATGATTCATATCCATGAACGTGATCATTAATATTTCTAATGCCCGACGGCTAAAATCGTATTCGAACCGGTAAGAACGTTTTAGATAAAGAAAGTCTAGTGTCCAACCCAAAATTTCACACTATATTCATAAATTAGCAAAATACAACGTAATCTGGACAGGAATATATCGTAAGTGAATAAATGTGGTAATGTGACTTAGTAAGTGTGGCATGATATTAACTTACATCCCCACTAAAATGGAGCACGTGCTGTCGCTCAAAATATTTTGCCTACGGCTGGATTCGAAGGACTATTCTGCTCGGTGACGCATACCACGTCAGATCGGACTTAAACAGCTTCAGCCACGGAGACAAGGTGCATATTGCGTGCTACGCGGGTACTAGTTAAATAGGCTGATCCACCTCGAACGTTAATATGCATGTCAAAGTTTTCAATCATGGTTTATAGTGTTCATTTAACATTCTACTATTGCAGATCACGTGGCGTAACCTATTAATTCGATTGTATTACATTTAGCCTATGTGTGTTCTTCAAGGAGCAATGAATCAAAAGTTTGGTGCTTTTCAGTCGGTCAACACAGATGTACCCAAAGGAGTAGGGTTATACCCTAATCCCGAAAAAAATTACATGGGATTAATAAATACACTTGGATGACCAGTTTCGATCATCAAGCGATCATCATCAGATCCATTACACTTCAGCTATAAAATCTTTGTCTGAAAATACGGGTGAAGATATTTATAATATGTACACTTATTTAGTTGCAGTATCGGTAATGCAACTCTTCAGTATTTGTTGGTTGTAGTCTTTGTGATGTTTTGGTGAGATACTGGAAGAGGTGATAGAACTCCGGAATTTGCCTGTTTGGAGTCACTGTGTGATTGTTGTAAATGGTTAATTGTGATTGTACTGTATTGTACAGGCTACTCTTACCTGGTTAGAGTCTTGTGAGGTCCGATTGCGAGCAGTTCACTTGGTCACTTGTAACACTCAACTGACTGGTCCATATCTTCACCCGTATTTTCTATATCGAATTTTGCAACAACATACCCTTATGTAGAAAGCATATTTCGACCAAACTATAAGGTCATCGGCCCAATAATTTGCAGATGGCGGTCATGTATGTGTGAAAATCGATTCCCCCTATCAATTCAAACACGGTGAAACCGAATTGAACGAAATTTGGTACAAGCTGTTATGTATTGAACCGGGTGTCAACACACAATCAGCCTTCAATGATATAAACCACCTGCGTTACTTGGCAAGATGCCAGAAAGCATCAGAGGAACACTAAAAGGACGATGGAAGAAGCCATTGATGCAGATGATCCAGATTATGGGGCAGGAATGTTCTAATTATGAAGGCAATACACTATTTTCATGTGTAAAACTTTTAAATTGAATTACCAGAAAAGTTTTAGGTACATATTTCTCGAAAAGTAAATGAAACTTACTATACTTTTTTTATACCCAAATAATGAAAGTGATGCAAATTTAGGTCAACATGTAGTATAGAAGTGTAAATACTTGTGTGAAGAGCATTGAAAATTTTGATTTATTGAAAGTAAATGCATCGCATATTTATTTATTTATTTCTCAGACCCCATTATTCGAAATCTACTAAATGTGCATGGCTTTGTTTAACATGAGATACCCTACATCCATGAATTTTTTAAACATATGTAATGGTTATTTTGTCTACAGGGTGTACCTAAATATGCCCACTTTTAACATTGAATTAAATGGGACATTCGTTGCCTACAATGTCGCCTTAAATGGTTAGATTTAGGGTTTTAATTTTATTTAAACTCCGGTAATAATTCTTTAAAAAATTCAGTTGGCATTTGTTTCCTTAGAAGGTGGTTTTATTTAATTTAAATATTATTGGAAGATTAAGGTTCATGTTTCGTTTTATTTTATTATTTATTGTTGTCTTCGTCATAATGGGTAACAGTTACCTTGGATATACTGATCAGATACTCTGTGATTGGTTGGTTGTGACTAAAGCTTTTCTGATTGAACACACGAGGTAGACAAATCTCTTTATCTTTGGTTCCTTATATTTTAACCAATAAATAAGGGACAATTCTTTTGGCCGGTTTGAAATGCACAAGCGTAAGGTATTTCAGACTCCTCAACCGGAAGGAGGTGGTTATACGCTTTTACTTCTGTTACTATGTTTTAACTTAAATTAAGACGCCTCTTAGTACTCTAACATGTAATGTATTGTGTGATGTTTTTGACCAATTACTGGGGTCATCGTCAGATTAAATGCACTGTAATGCAAAGCTTATATATTAAAAGCTTAGAACAACAATTAAAAAAATAAAACATGCATTTCATTTCACTAAAAATCCAAACAATATAAAGAGTCTTTCCTGGAAGTGCAAAATCCAACTAGTTTTAAAAGTAATTAGACCCGAAGCTCTCTACGCTTAAGAAACACCCACTCTTCAACACAAAACAGTTAACGGAAAATTGGACGTGAAAAACGTAAAATTATGAGAAAAACATTACGGCCGAGAATAAAGCCTATCTAAGTACGCGTTCGATCATAATCTAATACTTAACTTCGAAAAAGCACAACTGATCATCGTCGGCTATACCAAATTAGTCAGTACCCTACTCGACCCAGTACCAATTACAATTACAGCTTGCATCCCAAACCGTTCCGCACCATTCAGCAGTAAGAAATCTGGGAGTTATTTTTGGCTCTCGATTATCGTGGCAGGATCACACAAGCATGATTCTGAAAAGGGTTGCATCGTCATTATATCAAATCAGGCAACTAGTTAAAATTTTCCACAAAATGTACGGAAGACTGAATGTTTAGGTTACGTTTTTTTCTTTCTTCATTTATCCTATTGTATTTAACCGCCCTATGAATGAAGAGAGCTGCATAAAGAGGTTTTGTAGCTTCAGTGGCATGTATACGAGAAAATTAAATTCAAATTCAAAAAAACAATAATTCAAAGATTGAGTCCATCTTCCATAACCAAATGGATAAATATATAAAAGTATCACCAATCTCATGTACCACATTATGTCGGCACAGAATCTAATTTATGGGACTCTTAGACTAACTTATAAAATTCACACATACCTGAAAGTACAATACAACTAGATCAAATTGGTACAAACATTATGTACTGAACTGAAATATTTAGGATCGACAAATTTACTAGACCGAACAAAAAGAGCTCCTAGGTTCCCAAAAGACAGTCAGTAGCTTGTCACCTTAATGAAGCAGACACGCCTGCTGCATCATTAAGCTAATATCTCTCAGATTCGAGCATCTAAGACCTGAACTCGAATTTAGTAGCAGTAAGGAAATGCAAGAGGCGAGGATCGAACCGTCTTGCGTGGCAATTTTATGCATAGAAATGAAGTAGCAGTTCGAACAATTTTTCATACACATAAGCATTATGTGATGTTAGTGAAAGCTATTATCGAGTTGTATGAGGAAATTACATCATTTATAGGAAGCAAGAATTGAAATGATACTGGGTATAATATTTTAACCATGGGAGAATCAGATTTAATGAAGCTGGAAAACGACCAATTTACAAGTTAGCCAGTCAATAACCGGTTCCGACTTGAGTCAACAACGGAAGCTGTGCACGCGACACGCTTCTGTGTGAGGTAGAAAGAGACATTGGCACACGACACCTATTTACAAGTCGAGAACAATGAAATCTGCATGACTACTCAACAGCCAATCAGATTAATTTATCAATCTGAAGAATAAAATATTATTATATTTTAAAATGAAAATTATAAACAATCAAACCGCACACATATCAAGAGATTAAGAATTAAAATGTATTTAACGAAATGAAATTTGACATTTAAAGTTACGAGAGGAGATATTTGCAAGTAAGAGAAATTAAATTATGTGCAAGGCTAGGAAGGCCTTTTTTTGAACCCAGGAGCCTAGCAGCGGAGAAGAGGGACATTCGTTCCATTACTTCGACAGGTCGTGTAAAGACTAACTTCATGATTCTCCCAGACAAACAATACTGCATATTCAGAGAGCGACCGAAGAAGAAAGACTTTGACGGGAGGAAAGCCATCATTAGCGGTCAACGAGGAGATATAATGCCCGTGAAACGATATAACAGAATAACACTGATATTTGAAGCTACAAATACAATTATAACGAACATTTATAAGAAGCAATATTATACAGAACTTCTACGGAAATACTGCTAAAATTATACGAGAATACTACGAAGCATTAAACAATATATCAAGTATATATCAACTATATATTGAGAAATATTATACGATGTCATTATTCTCGAGTCACAGGGGACATTTATATTTTGAATCTACGTCCGAAGTCGTCATGAGTGACTAAACTACTATGGAGGGAAGCTAATCTACATTAGTGATGAGGAATCCAGAGTGGACCAGAGAACTATGGCTACCACGGATTACCACTGCAACGACAACAGCAGAGATATGATATCACCCATGTAGCATAAACTAAATCAGTTTCCACTACCAACTTGGAAATCTCACAGTACAAACAATTCAGCTTACGATGTGAAATGCATTACTACGAGAGAGGAGCCGTTGGAAGAGAGTATTCAAACATGCTATCTAGCTCGGAAGCGAACGTGATTCTAGACTGCTTAGTCAAGAAGATAGAAGATCAGGTGAGCAGAGCCGTTCTCATCAATCGAGTCACCTCGAAAGGAGAGTGCCAGACCAGCTGGGCGCGTGCTCCGAGCGCACGTGGTTCACCGCAACACCAGCGGGAATGCCAGCCACGCGTTTCGAGAATGCAGCTGTTCAACTCTCAACTAACAGCACAGGTTATCCTGCAGTCGCCGCAGCTTAAGGTAGATGAAAGTTTGTCCTATATAATTAGTAGGTTGCCATATTTTGGGAATATTTCAGATGTGACTAACATTTTTTTAAGTAGATGTATCCATTTATAACGCACGTTATTATGTTGTCAGACTTAAGTAAATTTAAAAGTAATTCTTTTTACGTCAGTGTGTGTCGTTTTTTGAAGTATATTAATGATTTTTTTTTATTTTTGTTGATAGATTAAATTTCGCAAATATGTTTTATAATTCTATAATTCTATGCATCGATAAAATACGTTTATTTTTAACTTTATTTGATATGATTCTAGAACATTTATAAATACTTTGACAATACTTTTAAGAAGTATTATGAGAAATATATCTCATCATTTAAGTAAACGAGACTTTGTAACAGTCGAATGTTGTAAACACGAATTATTTGGAAAGGAAACAGGATCACATTGTTGACAATTAAGTTAAGGTGATGCCATAAGGATAAACAAATCATTGTTGGAGTTAACACAATGTGACTATGTTTTTGAACTTGTCATTGCGAAGAAAGACGAGGTGTGATCTGTATATCAACCTGTTGTCATAATAAGAAGGTCAAAAGAGTAAATATGAATTAATAACTCATTGATTATTACCAGAAAGGGAGGATATGATATTATTGTTATTAAATAAGCGAAGACATGCATACTTTAATCTCATAAGGTATTTATTTTTATAGTAACGTGGTTGAATTTAAAGTATGAAAGATATAATCGTAAATATGAAACTACAGGGAGTGTTGGAAATTGTACAGAAACAATAAGTTATGCGAACAGAACAAGTAATGAATTTATAAAGGCACGAGGACTATGTATTTTTGAAAGAAGGAGTTTATAGTATGTATCTTGAAAAATATATCACGCAACTGTGTTTATTGAGTAGGATCACTGAATCTCATACATTTTGATAATGTATAGAGATGGTTTTATATTTTATTGCAATGCTGTGCGTCGACGTAAGGAAGTAAATGTATTAATGGAAATGTGAGCTATATAGAAGACTTGTTCACTAGTTAAAGGTATATTAAAGTAATTGCAACGAGGCAACGTTCTGTACTGTATGTAAGTGAAGTATATGGAAGGAAAATGTGTACAATGAAATGTAAAATATGTCAGTGAGGATTAGTGCCACGAACCACGGTTAATATTATAGTAAACTGACATAGTCTAGCATTGTAATCGAAGTTATAGAATTTATTAATTGGAATTGAAATGACAGAACCGTAATTAGCTTTATTGCTCGCTAAGAAGGTTCTAATGGGCTTAACGAAATATTTGAAAGAAGGTAAACCATTATATTGTGAATTGTATCTAAAGGAAGACTTTATAAGAAAGGGAGCGAATGAGAGAGAAAGATCAAGGAAGATCTGGAAGAGATTTAGGAGGAATATCGTGCTGGACGCGATGGTTCGAATTTTGTAAATATATGTAAAATAATAATTTAATAATTTTAATAATTTTTAATAATATAACTTAAGTTTTATTGAGAATAGAGATGATAAGAAAGTGTATTATATAGGGAAAGAAATGTAAATATCGACGTTTTATTTATCACAAGTAACAGCTGATTACTACAGGCTGTATCCCAAATAATTGACAAGGTTTAATCATTTAAAATACGTTTTGTATTTTTTAAGTGAAAGTTTAATATGATTTAGGAGGACTCAGTGGAGTTCCGAATTCCTTATGTATAGGAATATTTTGGAGGTAGAAGATCTATCTTATTTAATTTAAATATAATTTTTGTGGTTTGAAGGTACGTTAATTTTGTGTCAGGGACATATTTTGTTGTATCCTTAGTGAATAAACATCACAAGCACTTTTTAGTTTGCTTGTCCATTTTTAAAGAATCTGATAATCTTCTCATTTAATAATCGACATATGCGAGTACTATTGGTTAGATACTGGCGCCCACTTAGATTTATTGCGAACCGTTCACCCTCGAGATCCGAGATTCTTGTCCCACCATACTTTAGTTATTACGATCTTGTGTGTAACTAGTTAAGTAGTACTATTGTATGACCGGTATGTTCCGAGAGTTTCTTAGTTATTCACCTAGTAGGGAACTGTTGGTTTATCTAGCTGGGTATCAACGTCCCTGCAATCCTTACCCTCTCAGCGGATAATAGATGGTGGCTATGCGGAATTCGGGTACAATACCAACCCAGACTGTGCTCGGATGGTTCCTCTTAGAGGTATTGACATGATCGGAAGGGTCTTTTAGCTATCATCCTTCAGTTTAGAGCTCCTAGATACCTACCAAACTGTGAGATAATGGTTCCTCTTAGCGGTATTTTCATAGTGGAGGGTTGTTAAGGGGAAACACTACCGAGTTTTAGCCCTAAAACGGGCAAAAAACGAAAATTAGTTTTTGTCAGAAGATGGAAGTCCAGACACCAGAGCACAAGTGGGTACTAGTTGTTTTTAATCTGCGGACATTTTAAAATGTCTTGCGGAGTCATTTAAATTGTGCGTGCATGGCGCTTTAATAGGACACACCCACATCTCCTGTGCTCATGTTAGACATGCCCTGTTGTTATTCGTATTGTTATGTTTCAAATATCTGGCAAAAGCTCAGATAATGTACAGACTACATAAGTGCTGCCATCTCTCGGTGTATACGTTAACCAGACGCACTTTTCATATTGGAAACTATTAGAAAAAGGTACGAGCCTTAAAGTAGTCGCATACGATGTGTAACATCTGACATGTTATGCTACTATGAAATTGAGATGAAACATATGTGAAATCAATTTTTTTCGGCAGTACTCCTCCAGTTTTTATATTTTTCTCACGTTTTTTTTGTCGATATTTTCTCATATATTCAGCTCTGGATTTACCCGTCTCTGCAAATCACACACTTATGAAAAAAGGGGCGTCACCCCGAGTACTACAACACCTCATAGAGAATTATTGGTTCAAGAAATATTAAATAGCTGACGACCCCTTAATATTGGGTCTTTTAGTTAAATTAAGAGGGGGCTAGAAAAACGGGGGGCGTCACCTCGACTCCTAGGAAACCTCATACAAGTCCCTAGCATTATTGGTTCGCAAGATATTAAAAAGCCGAAGAGCTGAACTAATTATGAATAAAAATACCTCATAGTTTATCATTATGATAATGTTTGATAATTATAGGTTCGCGAGATATTAAAAAGCCGATGACCTATTAGTTTTGGTTCCTTTGGTTAAATTAAGAGGGAGATAGAAACACGGGGTGTGTCACCCTGAGTCCTAGGACACCTCATACAAGTCCCTAGCATTAATGATTCGCGAGATATTAAAAAGCAGATGACCTGTTAGTTTTGCCGGGAGCGCAAATCCCTTGTTATCAGTGAACTCGCTTGGTCATTGAAATAACTACATGTAATACCCCAGTGCCAAATCCTGACCGGTGCGCATGCGCGAGTTACGTCGTGCTACCAATGATTTATTGTAGGAATATATTTAATGGGGCCTCCAAACCTTAAAGTAATCCCTATGCGATATACATTCCACAGCAAAAGTATCAAGATTTAATTAATAAATCATAATTGTTTTCAGCAAATATGATATAATGAATATTTTCACACCAATGAACGACAACTTGAAGATGATTTATTGCAGGAATATCATTAATGGGGCCTCCTAACCTTGAAGTAAGCCGTATGCGATGCTTCCTCTTACACATTTCAGTCCCATTTCCGTCCCTTTTCCAAAATCAATCCCTTAAAAATATCCAGCAACCAATTGGAAAATGTTACACTTAAAAAATATTGTTTTTTCTTCTTCCTTACTGTTGGAAACTTATTGATATGAGATGTTATGTAAATTCATATTTATTATTTAGAACCCTATAGTAACTGGAAAATATCCTTTTCACTGAATTTAGTTCAAGTTAAGTGATGATGTGATTACGGGGTAAAGGAAGCACATGGTCTGTAAGGAACTGTTATTGTTTTGAGGTTGCCTGGTGATTTGATATCTTGCAGTAGCCTAAATTATTTGATTTGGGGTTATTTTATTGGTTTTGTGGTGAGATGTGTGTAGAATGAACTCCATTCATATTCGTTGGAAGAAGCCTAGTAGCAGGAAATCAAAAAAGTGTTAACGGGCTAGTGTAAATATTAGGAAGCGATGGGGTGACAAATCTATTGCTGAAGTTGTTGATAGTAAATCAAAACTTAATGTTAGTGCTAGACCAATTGTGGCAAATGAGACAGAAACACCAGTTCCCTGTAGTGCCACTGAGTAGAAGCTAGAATATTTTTCTACTGATGCCAGTGCTACAGTAGGCCTAATTAGTGATGAATACATTATAGAGCACCTGGGGATGTTGCAGCAGCTCATTGGAAACCTCAAGTGCAGTGAGTGTTACAAGATATGTTGAGTGCTACTCCTTAGGGATAAGCATGGCTTTTGTAGTAAATTGGTGATGTAATGCCAGGCATGTGATTTCTTCAACTCAGTAGGGTACACAAGTCGCCGTTCAAATGAAGAATCACAGAGACCTAGCTTTGAGATTAATAGAAGGATGGTAGAAGCTTTTGTAAACGTAGGATGAGGCTATTCTGCTATGAATAAATTCGGTAGTGCAGTAGGCATGAAGAGGGTGGCAAAAAAACTATGAAACTCATTTCAGTGAACTGGGAAAAGCACCTCTCAATTTAAAAATGAGATTCTTTCCAGATGTAGGAAGGCCATTCGAAGGGAACATGTAGCCGTCGACCGCTCACTCGAGCTGAAAGACATTCTTTACCTGTATGAATGGGGTTGGTCGTGATGTGGGACGGGTAAATACCCAGTGGGAAGGTAAATATAAATTGGGTATTTACCCAGTGGTCTTTTAAATACCCAAAATGAGGGTATTTTCAGATTTTGAGCTTTGTACAACACTTTTTGATGTGTTGATGAAGTGTTGGACAAACAAGGACTGAAACACAGGTATTTGATGCCTGAAATTGAAATCAGGAACAATATTGATCCTTCAAAACTAAAAAATAAAAAAAAAGGAAAATGGATGTTCAATAGCAATGAAATGAATGGTGTATGAACGCATATGGGACTTTGTTGAAACGATTCGAGCGCCGTCACCCATGTGTTTAATATACTCGTATGCTACCTATAGTAAAATGGATTTACTAAGTCGAAAACCTTCCCTGGCGTGTACACAACAACTCCTGAAAGTTTCATCGCAATCGGATGAATGGCATATGAACGCATACGGGTTATTGTTTAAACGATTCGTGCACCGTCATTCATTTGTTGAATGTACTTGTGCGCCACCAATTGAAAAACGGATTTACTAATTAATACACCTTCGCAGGACTGTACTCAACTCTCAAAGTTTTATCATAATCGGATGAATGGTATATGAACGCATACGGGACTTGGTTGAAACTATTCACGCGCTGTCGCACATTAGTTGAATCTACTCGTGCGCTACCAATTGTAAATTGGATTTACTAAATCAGAAATCTTTGTGGGAGTGAACACAACATTTCTTCATATTTAATTGCAATCGCACGAATGGTATATGAACGTATCCGGATTTTTTTTTACAACGATACGCACGCCGTTACTCATTTGTTGAATATACTCGTGCGCTACATATTGTAAAAAGGATTTACAAAGTCATAAACTTTTCCTGGATTGTGCACAACAATTCAACAAAGTTTCATAGCAATCGGATGAATGGTATATGAACGCATACGGGACTTTGTTTAAGCGATTCGCGTGCCGTCGCTCATTTGTTGAATCTACCTGTGCGATACCTATTGTAAAGTGGATGTACTAAGCCAGAAACCTTCCCTGAAATGTACACAACATCTCACCCAAGTTTCATCGCTATCGGACGAATGGTATATGAACGCATACGGGACTTTGTTGAAACGCTTGGCACGTCTTCGCTCATTTGTTAAATCTACTTGTGCGCTACCTATTGTAAAATAGATTTACTAAGCCTGAAACTTTCCCCGGAGTGTACACAACAACTCCCCCAAGTTTAGTCGCTAACAGACGAATGGTATCTGAACGCATACGGGACTATGTCGTCGCTCATTTGTTTAATCTACTTGTGCGATACCAATTGTACAGTGGATTTACTAAACCAGAAACCTTTCCTGAAGTGTACACAACATCTCACCCAAGTTTCATCGCTATCAGACGAATAGTATTTGAAAGCATACGGGACTTTGTTGAAACGCTTCGCGCGTCGTCGCTCATTTTTGAATCTACTCGTGTGTTATCTATTATAACATGGATTTACTAAGCCAGAAACCTTGTCTGTAGTGCACACAACCTCTCACCCTAGTTTCATCGCTATCGGACGAATGGTATGAGAACGCATACAGGACTTTGTTGAAACGCTTCGCCCGTCGTCGCACATTTGTTGAATCTACTCGTGCGGTACCTATTGTTAAGTGGATTTACTAAGCCAGACACCTTCCCTGAAGTGTACACAACATCTCACCCAAGTTTCATCGCTATTAGACGAATAGTATATGAACGCATACGGGACTTTGTTGAAACGCTTCGCCCGTCGTCGCTCATTTGTTGAATCTACTCGTGTGCTGTCTATTATAACATGGATTTACTAAGCCAGAAACCTTGTCTGTAGTGCACACAACTTCTCACCCCCAGTTTCATCGCTATCGGACGAATGGTATGAGAACGCACACAGGACTTTTTTGAAACGCTTCGCCCGTCGTCGCACATTTGTTGAATCTACTCGTGCGGTACCTATTGTTAAGTGGATTTACTAAGCCAGACACCTTCCGTGAAGTGTACACAACATCTCACCCAAGTTTCATCGCTATCAGACGAATAGTATATGAACGCATACGGGACTTTGTTGAAATGCTTCGCCCGTCGTCGCTCATTTGTTGAATCTACTCGTGCGCTGCCAATTGTTAAGCGGATTTACTAAGCCAGAAACCTTTCCTGAAGTGTACACAACATCTCACCCACGTTTCATCGTTTTCAGACGAATAGTATATGAACGCATACGGGACATTGTTTAAGCGATTCGTGTGCCGACACTCATTTGTTGAATCTACTAGTGCGCTACGACTTTCATATTTATTCACCTTTAAAACCTTCTCTGGACTTTCACAAATAATTCAAGACCAAAATTAGCCAAATCGGTCCAGCCGTTCTCGAGTTTTAGCGAGACTAACGCACAGCAATTCATTTTTATACCGGTATATAAAGATGTTTTGACACTGTAATATTGTCTTTCATTGTTTTTTTTCCCTTGAAGTAAAATATAGAATAAAACCTTTTGGTTGTTTTGTGTTTTAAATTTTTAATAAATACCAAGATATTGAGAAGGTCGAGTTTTATTACGATACTGGAAATGAGCAACAAAGATGTGGGAGGGAAAAGCTACTTTTTTAGTAATAAGAGTAGGCTGTTTGCATATTAATTGAAAGTGTATGCCAAAAATCAAAAGGTAATAAAATATATTTAATAGAAAGGACATTTGGGGAAAAAAAGGCTTAGTAAAAGTGCTTTTAAGTTATTTTTCATTCAATTTAAATATCAAAGAAATATTAATTTTTAAAATCTTACTCTAAATAATACAAATGCATGTCAGGAAGTTTTTGTACTATGTGGGCTCTATAATGGGTGAAGATGTACTGTATGCCAGCAAGCATATGGGTTGGCAACACTGTTTAGCTCATCCTACCCAGAATTCAAACTGACACTGTTCTTCCCTCCCATTTTCTATTCTTTGTTTGATTTTATATTTACTATTTACTAGCTTTTTGGTTATTTGATTATTTATTTTATATATGAACTAGACCCCACCCCGGCTTCGCCAGGGAAGAGTTATGAATGCAAGGTGATAGGCTACTTCTAACGGAGGTCTTATAAGATTTACTTGTATTCGACATTAGTCGTTTTCCCTCCAGCAGTGAACACGAAAATATTTCAGTTTGATGTAACAAGCGATAGAGCCACGTAAAGCTGTCCATGTGAAAAACATTCTCCATTAAGATCAACTCCAGTCACGCTAAGTGTCTGATCCTGTGCTTTGTTTATAGTCATGCCAAAGCAGACTGTTACTGGAAATTGTACTCGTTTGAAACGATAAGGCAAATCTGAAGGAATCATAGGGATTCTGGTTACTAGGACCGTTTCTCCTGTACCACAGCTAGTTAAGATAGTTGATTCAATGAAACAGTTTTTCAAAGTTTTCACCACCAATCGTGTCCCATTGCATAACTTTGCTGGTTGTAAATTACGTAGCAATATAATAGGCACTTCTACTTTTAAACTAAGCTTGTGTGGTGGCAAGCCAGAAGGAAATAAAGAATTTAGGAATTTTGTAGGGTAATGAACAGCTTCTTCACTATCGACTACTGCGTCTGGCCTACTGAGTATTATACTAGAGCCTGGGCAGTGAATTTGGAGAACACCAAGTCATTAGTTTTCACAACTTATTCGTTGTCGGCGATAATATTGCTCTTTCTTTAAACCATGAATGAGACTTGTTAGATAGGCCATGGATTTGAGGATAAACGCTATCAATCAATTCTTGAATACTGCTTACTAAAACACAGAAATCGTCACTGAGGGAGAACATAAACTGTATTTAGAACTGTCATCTTGGCCATTGACGACACAGCTACGAGCAAGGACATTCTACCGGCTCTTGATATGGACTTGTTTTGTTTGATGATTTGTTAAATTTATTTTATATTTTATCTTAAACTGTTATTTCGTTGTTATTTGTACAAGCGTGAAGGGCTAGCACAGCTGTAGTTTGCGCATTGATGAATAAATAAAAAAAAAATCCCGTCATTGACCGGTAAATCTCCATTTCCGATTCTAAGTAACAAATTAGCAAACAAACTATTATCTTCTGAAGATAAGTGTAGCCTACTCTCATGTTAGTTTTGAGTGCCAATTTGTTATATCTGGCCAGATGTAAGATATTTTTAATGAAGCGTTCACTTCGTCGGTTCTCGTTTCTCTGGTAACAACTGGTAATATTTGACGAAAATCTCCGGCGAACAAAACTGTGCAGCCACCCATAGGTGTGTTTCGATTCCTTAGATCACGCAAGGTCCTGTCTACAGCTTCTACGGAAGTTTTGTGCGACATTGTAGCCTAATCCCATACAACTGAAGAACAATTTTGGATTAAACTGGCAGTGTTATTTTGTTTTGAAATATTACATACATTTCCATCATTACTGCTGACTTGCAAAGGAAGTTTAAATGTTGCATGTGCTGTTCTTCCTCCTTCCAAAAGAGTGGCTGCAATTTCAGACGGTGTTCTTCTTGAGCAACGGTTTGAAGGTGCCGTGATCGAAGTCTTTCTTTCTCTTGTGGCAATCTAGAAATTATTTGTTGCTCTGTTTCATTGTTACGTGATAATCACTTTTTTTTCTTTGTCAATGAACTATGACCTATATCCGTTTTACATCTCGGCATGATGGCTTAACATCACTGACTGGACTATTAATTATAACGAATTCTTGTCAGACTTCGTTTAAGAATGGCGAGGTGCATGAAACACAAATCCCCCTTCCATCCAATCTTAAATTGACTGTGTATTTTGCGGAACGAAAAGTTCACTGACGAAATGAAGATAAGCCGAGTTGCACTTCCAGGGAATGGCGAGTTGCCTGAAACACAAATCCCTCTTCCGTCCAATCTTAACTTGACTGTGTATTTTGCGGAACGGAAAGTTCACAGGCGAAATGAAGAAAAACCGAGTTGAACTTCCAGGGAAACTCCAAACACAACCAGCCATCTATGAAGTCTTAACTCAACACGACTCGACGGTTTGCTGCTGGCTGTGTCTGCGGTAATAGGTTCGCCCGCTAGTTAGGCTCTAACAGGGGTGATAAGACTCGCCCTTAGCTAGCTCGTAAACTGTTGCCTCAATATTAGGATGGACACGGTTGGAAGAAATGAAAACGTAAAAAAACTTATAGTGGGCGATGTATTGAAGATAGAGATATTCTCTCCTGGACTTTTATGTAGAACTTTTCATGCTGAACAATTCTTACACTCATAGCATTTAGATATATTTAACGGTTAGCCCAAAATAAACTTACAAAGCGCTCTGACGCCAGGTTTTTTGTTTATTTTTTTCACTGAAATCGTTACTGCTCTGCTTCCTTTAATCATAAATAAATTATGTTCTACAGAAATCATCCTCGAGATATCCTTTACAGAATTGTGAAAACCGCATCAAAATCTATCCAGAGGTTCTCTAGATTACCCGTGACATCCAAGATTCGGGGACTTTGTTTAATACTAAGTCGAGATGATATTACAAACTCTTCTGAAAAACTGTACATTTCATCTTTTGTAGAACTTGGCCAATTCTCTGAATAAATTTCCCCCAACTTTTATCTCAATGTTTGCAAAAAAAAGCCTAGTTAAATTCTAACCCTGAGTTTTTCAGGTTGTAACTATTGAATTTTATCTCCTGATCTAATTCCCAATTCTAATTCTGTTTTTAAGTCCCAATTCTAATTAAATTTAATTTATTACCTATCTAATGTTGTTACATTTCTAAAAAGTTAATGTAGAATAGTTTGCATACCGGTAGGCCTACCGTTTTTTAAGGTTCAACTTACCACGACACAGGTTTTTTAATGAAAAATCTATAATACCCGGGTTTTTACCCAAATTGGGTATTAACCCGGGTATATACCCTGGGTATTTACCCCGGTTTATAAATACCTGGGTATTTTACATCACTAGGGGTTGATGAGGTCATATATATCTTGACTGTTCTAGTTATTGACTACGAACCGATGTCCAAGTACTGCCATATGTGCAGTGTGACAGCTGCGGAACTGGGAATAAACACCCCTGAATTTTCCATTTGGCAGGAGAGGCTTAAGAAATTTGGGGGATGTTCAATACATTTTGCAGGCACGTCAGGAGCAATGGAATTGGTAGCAGCACAACGTTCTGTTTCTGACTGTAAGCTGCGCCACACTACCCTGCTATCTGATGGTGATGCTAGGACTTTTCGGCACCTCATCAGCCTCCACGTTTATGAACAACCAATTGAAAAAGAAGAATGTATAAATCACATTTCTAAGAGAATGGGTACGGGTCTCAGGAATCTTGTCAAAGAATGGCAAGCCATAAGTGTTAGACTTGGTGGGCGCGGACCAGCAACTTTGAAGGAAAGTACAATATCGTCGCTGACTTTCTATTACAGGACTGCTTTAGCTTCAAATATCCTAATGTGCCACAAATGAAGCGATGTATATTTGCCACTATGATACACTGCATGTCTACATGTGACAACCCCCAGCACATCACCTGCCCTGATGGAGTTGATTCCTGGTGTTATTTTAAGAAAGCTGTTGCAGCAGGAGAAACACCACACTCTCATGACAAGATGGATGTCAGACTAACCTCCATGCTGGTATGTAAATTAATGCTCCTTTATCAGCGTCTGCAAATGATGAACAATTAAAGCGATGTGCTAGGGGAAAAACACAAAACTGAATTATGATGTGCCAGGCCATGCAATATTGGATTTTCTTGTATGTTACATACAATGTACCAAAATATACCTTTATAACATAGAAGTAGTAACCAGACTATACAAATAATACTGCAATTTATTAATTAGTCCTTCTTAACTATAATGAAAAAGTTTTGAGATGGTAAATTGTTGCATCTGGATAATTTTGAAAATCAACATTTTTTAAAATAATAATCATATTTTCAAAACTAAGAAATCAATCCGGTTCAAATTTTGGAATATTCTTTATGTTATTGCAACACCTCAATCCTAGAATTTCATGAAAATTGGATGTTAATTACAAATCATAGAAAGCTCAGAACGATCTTCCCCTTAACCCCCCAAGCCGGTTGGCCCTACACTGTACGTCCGCTGGATTCTACTCGTCCAGCCGGTTCGACGTACCACAAACGGCCGGTGCAGGCGGAAGTTAGAATGCCTATTACACATGAACCATTGCTGCTTCACAGGATCTTTTGCACGTTATGAACCGGGACGTTGTGTACTTTCATGCCATCTCTGTTTCATGATTAGAACTAATACGAAGTTGATCGATATCCGTTGCTTTTGATGACTCATATCGATCAGCGAAAGAACTTGAAACGCCCTCTATTGAGTTTCAAATTAGTTGCTTTAGAAGGTATCACGGTCTCTCCTGCCATCTCGAGAATGTTTTGTGAACTATGTCTAACTTGACAATTTTCGCCACTTATGAAGGGGAAGCACCGAAAGCAAATACTACGAAGATAATTTTTTGCTTCGTAGGCTTGAGGCTACTCAGTCAAAGATAAATAATTGCCGGGCTGTCTCATTATCTTACGGGTGCAGAGATTATTCGTTTGATAGACGACAGTAGTGGAAGTGATGAATAGGGAAGCGATATTTTCGGGAGTGATACGGACTATGCACACACAGCTTGATGTTATTGGGGAAGTGGCAGACAGCGCTGATGAAGAAGAAATAGCTTCAGCTGTAATAACAACGACCGCTGTTCAGTGTTGGTGGCGTGAGGTTCACGGGTATGCTGGGAACAGGAAAGCATTTCACGTCCGTTTTAGTGCTATTTTGCTGTTTTTCGACGACAAAGTGATTGAACTAATTGTTTAAGAAACAAATATCTACGCGGCAGAATGTATAGTTGGCGCGCCCTTGAAACCAAGGTCGCGCGCCAAGAAGTGGGAGTTAGTGACAGGGGGCAAAATTTATGTGTTCTTGGGGCTTGTAATATTGATGGGGAAAATGCAGAAACCTACCCTAAAGAGTTATTTAACCAGGGATGCATATTTAGAAACCCCTAGCCCATATTCCCTCAAACAATGCCAAGCCACAGGTTTGAACAAATATTGCGATATTTACATTTTGTTGACAATTATACACGGAATACATATACGGGGCCTAAAAACTTTTCAAAATTCAGCTTTTCCTGGAAATTATACCCGAAAGTTATGTAGATTTAGCATTATCATGTACGTATCTCGTTTTCACTGTAAATATACCTGAAACAAATACCAAAAGTGGAACTTATCAAATTATTATATTTTTGTAAATATTGCGTGTGATCATGGACAACCCTGAAAAGCAGTAGTTACATATATTTCTGAGAAACATTGGACATGTTATCGGTAAGTATTCCTAAAATTTTCATTACGTTATATTTCATATATTTTTCATTGTTAATTCTTTTCCTTGTTGGTGTCTACACCTCTGCTGAGCTTCAATCTAAATACCGCAGGAGAAGGGAACACCTCTGGATTAAATAGCCGGCCTGAAGGGTTAAGATACTATCAGCCAGTTTATAGCACCTCAGTTACCACCCAGACTGAGAGCAGATGGTTCCTCTTGGAGCGCCATTAAGCTAAAATCAGTCAGCTAAGAGAACATAGATACACACGCGGACGGTGACTAACTGGAGTGTCTTTAAGGTAATAGCATTCAGATTAGTACTCCTACCAACCCAAGCGGTTAGCAGATTGTACTTCCTAGAGGGATTGACACACTAGAGTGTCTTTTAAGCTGATATAATTCAGAAAAGATCTCCTATAATCCATCACGAATAGAAAGGCAGAACTCTAGACATTAAGGAAGCAATCAACATACACTTAGCTTAAAGAAACAACCCCAATAATTTAAACGAACACACATTTATGGTGAGTTAACCCCTCTTCACACTACTAGAAACCACAGCCCGTCGGAAACAAGACACAACATAACGACGTAGCCAAGCTAGATAAGGGATTGATAAGGGAAACATGTTATTGGATCAAGATTAACGATCTATCTTTTTCTTCAATAAACCTAGGCCTGTACTAACGGCAGTATTAAAGGTGCCCGGACATTTTCATTAGTCCGTTTGTGCTTAAAGAGGGCTTTTTAGCTAAAGAGTGGAGTTTGAAACTAAGTCCTAAATAAGTGTTTAGTGCTTTTCAGTCGGTCAACACGAATGTACCCAAAAGAGATGGGTTATGCCCTAATCCTGAAATAAATTACATGAGATTAATAATACACTAGGATGACCAGTTTCGATCGTCAAGCGATCATCATCAGATCCATTACACTTAGGCTATAAAATCTATGTTTGAAATACAGGTGAAAATATTTACAATATGTACAATTATTTAGTTGCAGTATTGGTACTGCAACTGTCAGTGTATGCTAAATCCAGTATATATGTTAGGTGAAATGCTAAATGGTGATAGCTATCCGGAGATTGTACTTTAAGAGAGATTATATGGTTGTAAACTATGGTTAAACTATAAAATTTTAGGCTAACTACTTATCTGATTGTCTTCCGTACTACAGCTACTCGCAGTTTTCGTGTTTACTAGAACTCACTGTGCGGTCGACTGCGGTGGTTATCTTAACGACTGGTTTTTCCCTCCCTTCTCCCCCCTACCCCTACGTGCTGTGGGGAGTGATCGCGATGTGTTTATGTGAGGTGTTGCCAACCTAGATAAGATGTATGTTATTGAATGAGGTGGGTCTGCAACTATTAAAGACCGTGGATTAGCCCTCGCCACGCGTGGAGCATAACCCATTCGAACTAAGCGTTGACGGTCTTATGAGGACGTCCCGGCACCTTTAATACTGCCGCGAATATGGGCCTTGGTTTATTGCAGAAGAAAAGTACATCGTACACCTGATCCAGATAACATTTACCTATTAAAAACCCCCTAATTTCCCCCCTTTTTTATCTAGCTTGGCTGTGTCGCTAAATTGTGTTTTGTTTCCGACAGGGTGTGTTTTTTAGTAGCGTGAAGAGGGGTGAGCTCTCCATGAACGTGTGTTCATTTAGATTGTTGGGATTGTTTCGTTTGGCTAGGTGTATCTCGATTGCTTCCTTTATGTCAAGAGCTCTGCCTTTCGATTCGTGATGGATTATTTTAAGGTCCGACTCTATGTTGGTAAAACTGTGCCATGCGTCACACATATGTTCGCACACGGCTGAATGTGTTCCGTATTTTATCGCATTCCTATGTTCATTATAACGTGTGTCTACTCGCCTTCCACTCTGCCCGATGTAATTAGCTTGACAATCGGTGTCTTGGCACGTTATAGAATATACCCCTGACCTTGAATACGGGTCACGTTTATTTAGATTACTATTTAGGAGGTGCCTAGCGGTTGTGTTTTTCGTCGTGAAAGCTATCTTTATGCCTTGCTTTTTGAATAGGTTAGTGATTTTATATGTATTCGCATTCACATAGTTGAAACGTGCAAATTTTTTCTCATTACTGTCCGGTTTGGGAATCGTTTTATCTTTATTTTTATGTTTGGCTATAATTTGGTTTATTTTGCTTGGCGAGAAGTTGTTTTCCTTAGCTATTTGCATAATTGTTCTTGTTTCCTTATTATAGTTGTCTTTTGACATGGGTATGTTTAAAGCCCTGTGCCCCATTGAGTTGAAACCCGCTAGTTTGTGCGTACTGGGGTGATTAGACTGATTGTCGATTGCATGCGAGGTTTGTGTTGCTTTCCGGAATATGGAATATGAAAGGTCGTTGTCTTTACGTTCAATAGTTATATCGAGGTAATTTATTTATTTTGATAAACTTTTCCATATTACTATTCCCTTTGTTGAAGTCTTTTCTAAGAACGCATTTTCTAGTGCATTGATGAAGATGTCAGCGATTAACCCACTTAGTGGCGATCCCATTGCTAGGCCTTCTCTCTGTGTGTATATAACCACCGCAGTCGACCGCACAGTGAGTTCTAGTAAACACGAAAACTGCGAGTAGCTGTAGTACGGAAGACAATCAGATAAGTAGTTAGCCTAAAATTTTATAGTTTAACCATAGTTTACAACCATATAATCTCTCTTAAAGTACAATCTCCGGATAGCTATCACCATTTAGCATTTCACCTAACATATATACTGGATTTAGCATACACTGACAGTTGCAGTACCAATACTGCAAATAAATAATTGTACATATTGTAAATATTTTCACCTGTATTTCAAACATAGATTTTATAGCCTAAGTGTAATGGATCTGATGATGATCGCTTGACGATCGAAACTGGTCATCCTAGTGTATTATTAATCTCATGTAATTTATTTCAGGATTAGGGCATAACCCATCTCTTTTGGGTACATTCGTGTTGACCGACTGAAAAGCACTAAACACTTGTTTACTAAGGCAACACTGAAAATATGGCTTCAAACACCACAATATAAGTCCTAAATAGTTGAAGATTAACCTGAATAAATTTACATACACAATATAGAAAGACTAGACTAGGCAGCCTACTACAGGTACATTTGCACGAGGAGCACATAGCATTTAGGAAAGCGAGAGGAGAACAACCCAACGAGATAAGGGAAACTCACACACAGGAATTTCCGGTCAGGTGATTGCAAGCAGTGACCATGTGAACTGTTCTCAACAGGACCGCGCATGACTCAACCAGATAAGTAGCCTGTACAATACAATCTGAATTGACCATTTACAACAACCACATATTCACTCCTAACAAGCAAATTCCCAAATTCAATCACCTCTTCCAGTGTCTCAACTAAGCATCAAATAGACTACAACTAACAAACATTGACGAGTTGCATTATCTCAACAGATGCTGCAACTAAATAAGTGTATGTATTGTAAATATTCTCGCCCTTACTTTCAGACAAAGATTATATAGCCTAAGTGCAATGGATCTGATGATCACTCTATCATCAAAACGGGTCATCCAAGAGTGTTTCTTAATATCATTTTTTATTTTCGGGATTAAGGAATAACCCATCTCATTTGGGCACAATCGTTTTCACCGACTGCAAAGCATCAAACTTTCGTTTACTGTGGAACATGTGTTCTTTCAAATTACATTTCTCTAATAAATTTACTCCACAAGCACTGCACAAATTTGGCTTTAGACCACTATGAATCATCATAAGTGTTACGAAATGTTTTATCTGATTACATTTTGCTCCGCATGTAACACAGGTATCCGGAATAAGTCCACTACGGACGAACATATGTGACTTCAAATTACTCTCCAGAGAAAAATTTGCCTCGTAAATAGTATGTGAATTTGGTATTAGACCATTATGGATCATCATGTGTCCCATCTAACTTCTTTTAAAGGTAATCATTGCTCTGTATGTACCACAGGAAAATGTCATTAGACTACCATGGATCAGGAGATATGTCTTCCAATTACCTTTATAACTAAACAACACTCGCCATTAACTACTTTTATGGTGCATTATACCATTAGAGATCATAAAGTGTGTCTTCAGGATACCTCTCCGAGTAAAGTTAGCTCTAATTGTACCACAATTATAGAACAACATTTGTGCCGTCAAATATTACTTCCTAGTTAAGTTTGCTCGGAATGTACTCCACGAATATGGCCTTAGGCAACTATGTATACGCGTATTTCTTTTCAATTTTCCAATCTCAGTAAACTTCGCACTACATTTACCACAGAAATTGACCTTGGAACTATTATGGACCTACATCTGTGACTTCAGTGAACCTTAAGGAGGAAGGTTTGTTCCACTTGTCCCACGGAATTGTGGCTATAGACCATTATGGATCATTACGTGTTTCGTATGGTCACCTTTCCGAGGAAAGTTCGCTCCATGCATATCACGTGAATGTGGCTAGAGACTACTATGAATCGTCACGTGTCTCTTTAATCTGCCTTTCTCAGTAAATTTTGCTCCGCATATGTTACAGGAATGAGGCAATGTACCACTATGGATCATCATGTGTTTCATCAGGACACCTTTCCGAGTAAAGTTTGCACCACACGTATCACATGAACGAGCCTTGAGACCACTATGGGTCGCGGTGTGTAAAGTTCCTAGTAAAGTTCACTCCACAAGCATCACATGAATGTGGCTTGAGACCACTATGCATTACCATGTGCTTCTTTAAGCTCTCTTTGTCACTACACATTCTTTCGCATGCATTACAGGAATACGGCCTCGTACCTCTATGGATCAACATGTGTTTCTTCAGGTTATCTCTCCGAGTAAAAAGATGGTATATTGGCTTTCACGGCCGGTGAATTAAAACTCAGCAATTCTTCTAGGTTTGTGCCGTGTCTTGTGTGGGGTTTCGCCCAGGACACCAAGCTAGGCTCATCGGCGGGCTCTTGGTGTCCCCGCCCGGACCCCCACAGGAGTGACGAACTGCGCGCCACCTCCCTTTATATAAGGTGCAACTGCACCACTTGACTACGAGAACTAAAAGTTCAAGCAGCCTTAACCCCCCTATGAAGGCTTCCAAAAAGATGGTATATTGGCTTTCACGGCCGGTGAATTAAAACTCAGCAATTCTTCTAGGTTTGTGCCGTGTCTTGTGTGGGGTTTCGCCTAGGACACCAAGCTAGGCTCATCGGCAGGCTCTTGGTGTCCCCGCCCGGACCCCCACAGGAGTGACGAACTGCGCGCCACCTCCCTTTATATAAGTTGCAACTGCACCACTTGACTACGAGAACTAAAAGTTCAAGCAGCCTTAACCTCCCTATGAAGGCTTCCAAAAAGATGGTATATTGGCTTTCACGGCCGGTGAATTAAAACTCAGCAATTCTTCTAGGTTTGTGCCGTGCCTTGTGTGGGGTTTCGCCTAGGACACCAAGCTAGGCTCATCGGCGGGCTCTTGGTGTCCCCGCCCGGACCCCCACAGGAGTGACGAACTGCGCGCCACCTCCCTTTATATAAGGTGCAACTGCACCACTTGACTACGAGAACTAAAAGTTCAAGCAGCCTTAACCTCCCTATGAAGGCTTCCAGAAAGATGGTATATTGGCTTTCACGGCCGGTGAATTAAAACTCAGCAATTCTTCTAGGTTTGTGCCGTGTCTTTTGTGGGGTTTCGCCTAGGACACCAAGCTAGGCTCATCGGCGGGCTCTTGGTGTCCCCGCCCGGACCCCCACAGGAGTGACGAACTGCGCGCCACCTCCCTTTATATAAGGTGCAACTGCACCACTTGACTACGAGAACTAAAAGTTCAAGCAGCCTTAACGTCCCTATGAAGGCTTCCAAAAAGATAGTATATTGGCTTTCACGGCCGGTGAATTAAAACTCAGCAATTCTTCTAGGTTTGTGCCGTGTCTTGTGTGGGGTTTCGCCTAGGACACCAAGCTAGGCTCATCGGCGGGCTCTTGGTGTCCCCGCCCGGACCCCACAGGAGTGACGAACTGCGCGCCACCTCCCTTTATATAAGGTGCAACTGCACCACTTGACTACGAGAACTAAAAGTTCAAGCAGCCTTAACCTCCCTATGAAGGCTTCCAAAAAGATGGTATATTGGCTTTCACGGCCGGTGAATTAAAACTCAGCAATTCTTCTAGGTTTGTGCCGTGTCTTGTGTGGGGTTTCGCCTAGGACACCAAGCTAGGCTCATTGGCGGGCTCTTGGTGTCCCCGCCCGGACCCCCACAGGAGTGACGAACTGCGCGCCACCTCCCTTTATATAAGGTGCAACTGCACCACTTGACTACGAGAACTAAAAGTTCAAGCAGCCTTAACCTCCCTATGAAGGCTTCCAAAAAGATGGTATATTGGCTTTCACGGCCGGTGAATTAAAACTCAGCAATTCTTCTAGGTTTGTGCCTCCTCTTCCCCCTATATCCATCCCACCACCTCCCTCAGAATTTCAGACAGACTTTTCCAAATTTAATTAGATTTTACACAAAAGTCCAGCAATGTCCGGGCGGGGACACCAAGAGCCCGCCGATGAGCCTAGCTTGGTGTCCTAGGCGAAACCCCACACAAGACACGGCACAAACCTAGAAGAATTGCTGAGTTTTAATTCTCCGAGTAAACTTTGCACCACATGTATCACATGATTGAGGCTTGAGAGCACTATGGATCGCTTTGTGTCTCTGTAGACCAACTTTCCAAGTAAAGTTCACTCCACATGTATCACATGAATATGGCTTGAGACCACTGTGGATCACCATGTGTGTCTTTAATCTGCCTTTCTCACTAAAGTTTGCTTCGCATGTCTTACAGGAATAAGGCTTGATACCATTATGGATCATCATGTGTGTCTTCAGGTTACCTTTCCGAGTAAAGTGCGCTCCACGTATACCACAGGAATATGGCTTGTTACCTTTTTGATTGAGTGAGGCTACGAATCTATCTCTTGTTAAAGTGTTCTCAGGATTATGGTCATTTCTGTCAAGTATTTGTAACGTTAAAAAGAGGAAAATACCCACTACCATTATAATATTAAAAATTACTTAGCACGATTCCGGATAAGTTTAAAATAAACTTCTGTATTCGTAGACATATTCGTAAGTGCCGAGATGTAGTGCGTAAACATTGGGCGCTGGTCTATAATTTTAAGTACGAGAGTTGAGGGCCAGGAGGGACCCTATCCATGGGGTATTTAAATAGGCAACACGCAATTCAGGTACATGGGTGTGCTAACCCAAATGAATAAGAGCGGAGAAAGTCGTGTGAAGGCTCAAACGAGAGGGCTCCTTCCCCATATCTATAGGACGAATCTATTCAACCCTAAAGTAAAAAATATCGAATCCTCCTGGGAAATAAGAACATTGTAAAGAACATGCGCAATTCAAGCTCTTCCAGAATGGCGGGCTATATGGAAGATGCCTCCTCTTCCCCCTATATCCATCCCACCACCTCCCTCAGAATTTCAGACAGACTTTTCCAAATTTAATTAGATTTTACACAAAAGTCCAGCAATTCTTTCACATAGTAGCGCTAGGCTGATCTCTGCTGACCCACTTTGGTCAGTCTTAGTTCTTTTCCAATTAATTCATCGATTTATTTATTATTTCATACTTATGTATTTATAATTATTTATTGATTATCGATATAATGATTATTCATTAACGACCCGAAAATGGTCGATATCACCCGAACGGTAATCAGAGAATGTCGTGTGAGTGCTCAAACGAAAGGTCTTTGTTCCCTCTATCCAAGGGACTCGTCAGTTTCAATTTTCATATTTTTTAATGAGGAACGTTTCCTAGGGTAGGTGAGGTTCGGCGCGGTTTCCACAAAGTCATGTTACATGAAACTTAGCTGCCCACGAGAGGATAGCACGAGTGGTCGATCCAAAATGGCCACCGATGGATTATTGTTATTATCTTTTATTTATTTAATCTTTATTCATTTATTATTATTATAACTATTATCCGATTCGGCCAACTATGGACCACGTTACGTCAACCACTGAACCCTGAACTTTAGTTCCATTCCAATATTCCCGCATGAATTTTCTGTGAGCCTCCTCTGTTTCTACAGTCCACTCTTTTCCTGATATCATCTTTGGCTTTTCATAGAATCGCTCGTGTGTTCCAAGGTATATCAGAAGAGGGGCATGTTCCTGAATGTCTTCAAACGTGATTCCTTCTTCTAGAAGATCACTTTCAATGTCGGTGAATCAAATTCCCTTCGTTTTCTCGTTTACAAAGTAGGGAAAATGCGGTTGGCCAGTCTCTGTGAGTTCATGCGTGTTATGTGGCCATAGAAATTAATCCTCCTTTTCCTTATGATGTCTGTTGTCCTTTCCACACTTTGGTAGAGTTCGTTGTTGAGCCACCTCCTGAACTCCCCATTTTCCCTGATTGGTCGCAGTATCTAACTTGGAATTTATTCTTCTTTAGCCTCTACCTTTTTCATTCAAACCTTGCCTGTTCACTTCAAGGCATTCTCCTTCGAACAGGATTTCTGGATGAATAACTAAACAATAATGTCCAAGCTTGGCATTGAGGGACACTGATTCCTAGTTAGTTGGAATGCCACTTCCACCTGGTTCATACTTGATGTGGATGCTTCTTTCTCAGAATTCTTTGGTGTTATCCACTCACCAATGTACTTAAACTTCTCTGTCCGCTTGATTATTCCCTGCTCTACAATTAACTCTCTGGGGGGCTAGCTTGGTGTGAGTCATAAACTCCGTTTTCTCAAAGGAGATCTCGAGGCCTGCTTTTGCTGCTTGGGTTTTGAGTTGGTTGATATGGGAAGGTGCATCAATATATTGAAAATAGATTGAGGGGATGGAGACCCTTCCTTCAATCCCTCACGCAACTTGCTCCGATTACGCCTATGGGTGATATTCACTATTTTCGGAAATTTCTGATCGACGACATTGTCAAAACAAAAACTTAACGAGCCTTAGAGTAGTCGTATATGATGTGTCACATCTGACGTAGAACAAGAAGTTCCGTGACGAACTAAAGAGCCTACTTCTCTTAAAATTAAGATTCATGCCAATGATTAATCTACAGTATATGAACCTATCTAGAATATTCGGGTAAAAAATATAGACAGCATTTATTACCAGTTGTCAGCCCTGATTGCTCTTAAGAATGCTTATAGTCATATATGTTATGTTACACATAGCACATACGAAATTTGGATGAAATCCAACTGATAGTATAGAAGTTACATGTATTTAAAAATTGGTCCTATCAGCAGGCTCAGAATGATGTTGGTAGAACTGATGGATATAGGTTACTCCAAATTAATCTAAAATGTCAGGTACTATACGTGTGCATAGTTTAAAGCTGTCGGCTTGCATACTTTCTGATATACTGGTATTTGGATTTAAAAAGAGAGAGAGCAATTATCAACAGTTGGCAGCCCTGGTGGCTCTTAAGAATACGGTCAGAATACGACCAATCAGAATTCTTAAAATTATTTTGGCAACACTGTCATGTATGTCCTCCTGGAAATTAAACTGAAATAGTATTATCTACATGTGTGACAATTTTGGAATAGCTCCCAAGCAAACCTTCCATGATATCCAACATGGAGCTCAAATTTCTCTTGCATTTTTCAGCAGTTGGTAGCACTGACATCATTTTCAAATATGGGCATGAGATATTTCGGTATACATCTTTACTCACTCTAAATTTGGTTTCGATTGCTGCAGCCGTTTAGGAGTTGATAGGGGGGGGGGGACAAACACACAGACAGAAGGACAGACAGACACACATTTTCCCGGATCGATCTCATAAGTCTACTTTTTCCTCATTTTTGCAAAATGTAAAAAGTAGGCTAAAAGCTCACGTGAAATGATTGATACACAGGTATTTTATAATATTATTGGCACAAATATTAATCTATTGTAAAAGGGAGAGTTTTACAGATATTGTAGTTTATAATACGGAACTCATTTCATTAGAGGTTTTGAAGCTTCCACCAACACAAGCCTAAATAAATAATACGATATGGATGAACTAAATTAATAGACGCGACTCCACTCATAACCTTAAATTCATTATACATAAGCCAACTAGCGAGTAAATGCAATGTGCAAAGCAGTAGATCATGAAAGGCTTTCCCAGTTCCTGGACCTCTTGATTCACAGACTAACACGTAATTCCATATGGATTCTGTTAAAATGAGTCATATTGATATGATAAATATCGTTTACAACGACAATTTGGTAGCAAAAATATTTATCCCGTCCGCGATTCGAACCCGAGATCTCTAGATTCACAGTCAAAGACGCTAACACCTCGGCTATTTTTGACCACGCAAATAATGAGCACGAGACGGTTACTTATTTTGACGTACCAATAATACTGCATTACGGAATTAAATTTACTTAATATTTTGCTTGTTTCGATAATGTTCCTTTGTGAAATTGAGTTTAAAATCCCTTACGAATAGGCCCTCCTGTGAGTGAAGGGAATGTATTCAACTATAGTTCATGAAGGCTTGCCCAGTTTCCATATAAACACAAAGATATATATTATATTGATGACTGCATTACCGTTATGTGGGTTCATATTTGTAAAGTCAATGTGCAGAAACATAATACCGGCATTGCCGACTACTTACAATAATTCATATTAAAGCATATCGACCATGTGCCATGTGCCTTGCGTTTCAATCAGTTGACACCAGAGTTCACATGAGCGTTTACCGTCAGACTGCAAGTGATGAGCAATGCGATGCAGCTGGCAATGCCTCTCACACACTTCCGTCCGATCCACTTGTCCCATTTTTCAAAATCACTCCCTCAAAAATATCTAGCAACCGAGTGGAAAGATGTTACACATCACTAATAAATTATTATTAAATAATACATAAATCAAAGCATAAGTTGGAAAAGAACAGAAACTGACCAATGGCGGTCAACGTGGATGAGAACGGCGAAAGTTAATGGTAGTAAGTGGAAGCAATAGTGGCTTTTTGTGTTAAATCTAATTACATTTGGAATTTTAGGGAATCCTGGGGGTGGAGATGGTGGGGGGATGGGGGAAGGGAGCAGAGAAGGAGGAATGCAGGCATCTACCATAAACTTTGAAAACCCCGCCATCTTAAAAGGAGCTTAGGTGCGCATGCGCACTATTAATTCTTAATTTCGCTGGGGGTGGGGGAAGATTTTATCTTATGGGGAAATAGCCTTGTCCCATAGGCAGAGATGATGGGAGCCCTTTCGTTCGATCCCTCACACGACTTTCTCCGATTACTCGTTCGGGAGTTCTCATGACCATGCTCCAGGATGTATCTCGGGTCACCCCCACTACTTACGAGCACGGGCAACTGATAACCAAGTAACTAGCGAAATGTTCATAAAGACACAAATTAATTCGCTATATAATCGCCTAGTTTGAATATATATGTGTTATCATACTTCACTATTGAAAACCTTATGGATGAATGGAGAGCACCCATTGTGTAGAGATGATTGATTTACCTGGCACATAGTACATATAATGTACAGAAGATGGGAAACCTTAAAGAACCACACTACACAGCGCACACTTTTCCAACTCTCGGCATACCACTGCATGCCTCCCCTCTAGCGTCTCACATTTTAACTGGCACGATATAATCTGAACGTTTACTTTTATCACCAAAATGGCTAATCTCCCGAAGTAGTATGTACAAATTATCTATCTGTACTTGCAATCCAATTAGATTACACTATGTACATAGTCTTTTTTTAAATAATTTCCGGGCCTCTATTGACAATTGTTGTGTATAAATGCGAGTTAATAGGGCGTCACTATACGTCATTAATTATTTTCTTAAAGAAATTACCAGGCCTCTAGAATTGAAATTCGTCAGTCTTGCTTTTTATTCTTGTGCCGTAGAGTGAAGTGATTGCTTAACTGTTGAGATTTTGTTCCCAAGTGGATGCCAATGATTGATGGCTTGACCTGGTATACATGTCTTGTGGGTACGTGATCAACTAGAGATGTTCACATCCCGATGATAGGGTTTTAACGTAATCCAAACTTTCATTTAGAGGGTTATGTTTTGAAATTCATCTTTCGCGGTGGTATTGTAATATTACGTTAAGTAACCACTTACTGAATGAGAACAAGTAGTTCCGTGAAGAACTAAAGCCTATTTTCATATATCATACTCATATTAATTGCCACTATCAACATACAACATTTCAGTTTGATTGCTGTAGTAGATTCGTAGATATTGAGAACCGACTAAATATTTCGGATGGTCGCCATGTTGGATATTTATATATGTAGGTCTTAGAGTTATGTACTGTTACATAAAGATTATTGTGTACGTATAGTATTCAAACTTCAATCGCTTGATTAGGACACAAGAAGTAAAAACGAGATTTAAAAATTTCGCACAGCTGCCATCTTGTGGTTATGGAAACAATTGAAATAAATTAGATGCCAGCGGATTAACATTTGTATAAAGATTTACTGTACCAAGTTTCACTGCACTCGGATGGTTAAATTGCGAGAAACGTCAATGTGAATGTTTATATTTCGCGTCGCCGCCATGTTGGTTTTGTGATCACCAGGTTATTGAAAGTCCTGTAGGTAAACTTATGTTCATAGCTTCTACGAAAATAAAAAAATCAGTTTGATTGCTGTGATAGATTCGTAGGTATTGGAACCGTCTATATTTTTCAGATGGTCGCCATGTTCGATTTTTTATATACATAGGGCATAGTCATGTAACACTAAAGGAAAATTATTGCGTTGGTTCATTACTCAAACTTTCACTTCGATCGCATGATTACGACAGAAGAAATAAAAACTTAATTTTAAAATTTGCACAGCCGCCATCTTTAGATTATGTACACAATTGAATTAAATTAGACACCAGTGCATTACAATAATTATAAACATTCGCTATACCTAGTTTCATTGCGTTTGGAGCATTAAATCCCGAGAAAGGTCTATTTAAAACTTTCAACTTCGTTGGGCCGCCATCTTCGATTTGTAGTTAACCGGTTTTCGAAAGTCTCATAGACGAACTTACAGTAGTGCCCTTTATCTCCGTACAAAATTTCAGGATGATACCGGTAATAGTTTGAGTGATATAGAATGCCGGTGAAATATTTCGCACAGCCGCCATCTTAAGGTTATGTAACCAATTGAACGAAGTTATATATTGGTGCATTGCAATGTGTATATACATATACTGTACCAAGTTTCATTGTGTTTGGTTTGTTAAATCGCGAGAAACGTCTATTTACATGTCGCAAATTCACTTGGCCGCCATATTGGTTTTGACGTTAGCAGGTTTTCAAAAGTCACATAGATGAACTTCTAGTAGTTTCCTTTATCACCGTACAATATTCCAGGGTGATGTCGGTAATAGTTTCGGAGATCTTGAAAGCTGGTGAAATATTTCGCACAGCCGCCATATTGGATTGGTGAGACGTAACAAAATTTGAAGGTCACGGTCGCGGTCGTCCGGAATAGTGCTATGATCTGACTGAGTTTCATTGAAATCGCTTTAGCCGTGTAGAAGTAATTAGGGACACTCACACACACACGAATCACACACACACAGACAGACAGTCACACGGACAAAAGGTGATCTCATAAGCCTATTTTTTTCATAAATGGAAATAGGCTAAAAATGGTAAGTAGTTCAGTTTGTCACAGGAGAGTCAACGAGACAGCCGCGACACATTCCACCCTCATCTCTATACTGTATATATAAGAATGAAAGTTTGTCTGTTTTTACTAAATGTCTACGAAATTTTGTGCTATTTACGCGTTTCAGACTGTTTTATGACGGATGCGCCCGAAAATATTTTTTTTTCTGTCTGTATGTCTGTCTGCTTGTCGGTCTGAGGACAATGTTGTTCCCTTATAACTCGAGAACGGCTGGGTGGATCGACGTAAAATTTGGTACTGATATCCTTCAGAGCACGACACTCATTGATGTAACTAAAGGGTCCCCGAAAATCACATTTTAAGGCCCTAAGTAGTGGAAATGAATCGGTTCTAGCACCTCCACCTCCACATTCCTCCACACAAGATGGCGGCGGTGCGATATCTCTCGAACCCATGGTTGGATTTTAACAACTCGGGCTGACACCCCCTTTCCAATGGACAACATATTTCCACCTCAAAAATAAAACCTACCCTACTAGGGGTGAAAATTGTAATTTTTTAAAAAATCTAGCTTTCCAAGTGCAACATGTGAGAGTTTGAATGCCAATATGGATTTAAACGTTGTTCCACATAAAGTGAATGTGTACGGTCGATAGCCACTATGAATTAACATGCTTGTTTTTTTGTTTTGTTTTTAACGCATGCCCAATCATGGCTTTTGTAAGAGGGTGGGGGAGCGGATCCCTGTGGATGGGTTATTGTTGACAGGTCCTTGTTGACAAGTCATTGATGACAGGTCCTTGTGGACGATTCCTTGTGGACGAGTCCTTGTTGATGAGTCCCTTTGGACTGATCCCTTTGGACGGGTCCCTTTGGCCTGGTTCCTACGGACTGGTCCATGAATTTATTTGAATTATGTCAAAGGGCCTAACTACATTTTGCGTGTAAAGCAGTGTGTGTTGAACTGACGTTGTTCACTAATCCCCCACTACTATAATGGGATAACGATATGAAAGGAAAGTGACGAAATACATGTGAACACGTGTGAGATGACCTTATTACCGTCCTCCTTGTGAAACAAGTCACATCCTGTTTTGGTTCATACGTGAGAAAATGCGAGTTCATGTGTAATATGATCTAACACACAGGTGTTCACCTGTACACGCGCACGATAAGAGCTAACAAGTCACAACCTGTTTTGACAGTGGTGGGAGGTGAAGGGGGGGGGAGGGGGGGGGGGGGGTTGTGTAAGAGAGAACACAGGTGAAGAGAGAAAGAAATTTGAATTGCTCATAATACATGTATAGCTGAGGGCTGTACACAGGACTGTAGGTTAAGTACAACATGAGTGAATAAATAAATAAATACAAGACACACAGGTTCACACAACATGTAATTTATTAATCCAAGAATTAAAGGCTGAGCTAAATCCCAACCATTTTACATATAGTTTATTTCCTTTTTGTTTCAACACTTTTTCCACAAGGTAATGTTTAGGAAACGCTGTCTTTTGGAGTTCTTGAAAATAAAACCTGCCTTTTATGGGTTGACGGTTGAGGTCCTCGAGTAAATAGGTGACTGGACTGTTCAGGTTGACTTGACGAATTCGAAATAATTCAGTCCCCCAATTTGGTGTGTAGCCCTTATCGAAGATGGACTTGAATTTGCTCACACGAACATGGTCCCCAATGTTAAGGCGATGACGTTTAGGGTCTGCTGTTTATACGGGGTTAAACAGTTTATCCAGTTGTGGAATATTTTTAGTTACAAGTCGTGGCTTGATCCCAATGGTTCTGTGTTCGGTGTCATTGTAACGTGACACTAGCTCAGGTAAAAAGTCCAACCAGCGATAAGTGCCCTGAGCGGTAAACGCTTTCCACATATGGGTTTTCAATGTTCGGTTGAACCGCTCGACCACGCTGGCTTTGAGATTGCTGTACGTGGTGTAATGGTGAATATCCTTAGATTTGAGAAAACTGAAGAAATCCTTGTTGAAAAATTCTTTTCCCTGGTCGGTTTGTAGCAGCTGAGGTTGACGTTTAGATTGTTGAATAATATGTTGAAAGGCTTTGGCGACTAGTGGACTAGACTTGCGACGCACAGGTTCAACAAACGCCATTTTGGAATAAACATCAATGACCGTCAACATATAGCGTACACCATCGTCAACGCTAGCATAGGGAATCATTTCAACCAAGTCTGCTTGCCAAAGTTCATCCACACCCTGTGAAATCACCTTGAGTCGCTGATAGTGACGTCTAGCTGGACGATGCAACTCGTGAGCAATACCCATTTTAATGGGTGAGGGCTTAAACAATAATTTTGGCATTTCGAAGTTCTTTCTCAATTTCTTGAATTTCCCAATCGTGACCATTATGGCCGGCTTGACGTGAAGCATGCAATAGCTGTAGTCGCTGGACGAGTTTATTTGGATTGTGCCAGTAGGTAACATTCACAAGGGGTTTTAATGGTTTAAATGTCACTCCTGAAGCGGACACCTTACGACGACCACTTTGACTAGTGGGGAACATTTTTGCAATGATGGTTTTATATTTTTGAGATATATTGCCATTCACTTGTTGAGTGGGATCATACTGTCTTTTGTGGGCATGGGTGTCCAATAAAATGGATTTATATTTACCAAGGTCCTCTGGCGTATAATCTTGAGATGAGGGAGTCCGAGAGAATAGTAGCTTTAACAGTCCTGGTGTTAATTTATAGTTGATCTTTTTAATGACAGCTTTAGTACGACTAAATTTAATCGATGAATCACCAATTTTAAAACTATCATCCTCATAGCGACCGCCATATGTGGTATCTGTGTTTCCAATAAATAGATTGGTGAAATAGGGTTCCAGTGTTGATCCATAATATTTTATTCAAATGTTTTTCAGTTGAGCTTTATGTTGAGGGGTGGCCATGAGTTGTGAAAATGGAGAAGATCTGGAAGGGCAAGGTGTTTCGACCATGGCCAAGGATTTCCTTTTTCTTAAAAACTCTGCAAGGGGTGATACCTTTTTTTGAGGCGTAAACACTTGTTCCTCATTATCCTCAACTTCGCTAACACTAGTTAAATCTTCCTGTTCCTCTTCATCTTCCTCAGGGTCCTCGTGGTGCGTCTGAGTGGCTTGTGAAACGGTAGGTAGCGTTTCAGATGTCTTGAAAGAGGGTTTCAACATGGCTTTTAGCGGAGGTGCTAAATCTTGTTGAATAAACAAAGCATGATCCGCACGCAATCGTTTCAATTGACGAAACTTTTGGCGAATAGTATTTTTTGCTCTAATAATATGCTTTTTCAATTGACTCTCTGCTAACGCAATGATGTCGTGACAAATGACTTGAGAGGGAATGATACAGTGCCTTAAATAGCAATAAAATGATCAAACCCTAAGCGATACCGCCCTTGGTTGAGTTCACTTTGTTTGTCAATCACTAAACAGGCATGACGTTGTGTGTTCCAGCACTTGCCACACAATTCTGTAAACATTTGAAAGGTCATATCCGGATTCACATGTTCATTATAAATGTAACGACTGTTCCTCTCGTCCCGGCGAAATAAAACAATGACATTGGCATTGTCACGAATCAACTGTTTGGACATTTTAGAATACGTTTGTCCAAGATAGAAGCAATCGATATGTTTGTGTCGACCCAGGCTGAAATTGCTTTGAATGATGCCTTGACGTTCAGTGGATACATCATCGAAAATCATGAGTGAATCAGGCTTTACCTCATCCGGTGAAATAACATTTTCTTGCGTGGAAAATGTAAAATACCCCATATTCTCATTTTGTAATCCAGACATGACTAGATCCAGTAACACGTAGAGGGGTTGGTAGAGAGATTTGCGAAAATATAAATATTTTGAAAAGACAGACCATTGGGCGCTGTAATAAGTGTCAGCAAAAGATTGGTCTTTCCACAGCCGGAAGGTCCCACAAGTATGCAGCGAATGGAAGATGGAAACAGTGAACCATGGCGTTGTTCACGTGATGTAGGGCAGAGATGGGAAACCATGTCCCTCACGGGGAATGACTCTTGCTGTTTAATTATCTTCATTTCAACTAAGGCTTAAAGAGGTTAGCAGGCTGTCTATATACATCGCACCGAGCCTTGTCATAGAAACAGTAGACTCGTACTACAGGTTGACGATGGATGTCTTTGGACGTGCGTTGATGGTCAAAGCTAGGTCTGTTCCCATACATGATCCTAAACAAGAAACAGATCCTGCTAATAAACACTATGTGGATAGGTCAGTAGTGCCACGCACAAAACAAGGAGATTATGACTTTAAAGGAAAGCGGTTAACCCATGTAAAACATCCTCAAGTGTCTACAGACGTTACTACAAAAAATATGTGGATAACAAGGTGTATGAGTTTTATGATAAAGTGCCTCAGCTTACAGGGGATGGCTATAGCGCTAATCAACACCGCATTATTCACGTGGAAGACCCACAAGAAGATGATGATGTCTGTACCAAGCGATACGTGACCTATGAAATGAAAAGGCTTTATAAATTTATCCCATTTGTATTTTTAGTGTATCTGACAAATGTAAAACCTGTGAATGTGAGAAGCCATATACCGCTAGTTCATGACCAGCACTTGACCATTGTGCTTGCTTCGGGTTTAAGCCACTAACGATTACACTATGATGGAACCATTCACATAAAATACGCCATACCTGATGAGAACCATTTATAAATAGAGATAAATGGTCATAGGATGTTGGTCCATAACCATGAAATGGTCAATGCAGGAGACGAATTATCCTTTCATCTCATGTTGACATGGGATGAAAAGCAAGCTGGAAAAACCATAAACGATTTCCCACTTTATGTAGAATTGGAATATACAGCCATGAAATAACAATCTTACGTTAGTTGTGACTTAAACTTTCTTGTGAAAGGTTGTTGGTCATCATCATCATGGTGAAACAAAGATATGTGGTGAGAAAGACTAAAAATATGACCCTGTCCTTGGCAAAGCCTGGGCTTAAGACATTCGTGGACAAGCCCTTGTGAAAGAAAGAAAGAAAGAAAGAAAGAAAGAAAGATAGAAAGAAAAAAATGTGTTGACCATAAGGAAAGTTCTTCGAGTAGCACAACGAGATGTTATTTCAAAACGTCAACGACAGGGTTCAAAACAAGGGCGAGTGATTCCCGTCCCCAAACGAGCGGGATTTTTACCTGCATTATTCGCTGGTCTGGCTGCTCTAGGTTCAATTTTAGGTGGCGCCAGTGCAGTGGCAAAAACTATTAAAGCCGCGCAACAGGGCAAGCAACAACTCAAAGAAAGTCAGCGACACAATGAAACAATGGAGGCCATTGCTATGCGGGCTAGAAATGTCAATTTGAAGCCAGCCTTTTATCAACAAGGATTTGGAATTTCACCTTTTCGAAATAAAATAAAACATCTTTAACCTCAGCCATAGCAAGACATGCCCTGACGCATCAGCAAGTGGAAAGCTATGCTAAACAACTGAAGCTTTCTCATTTTCGAGGTGTGTTTATGCGAAACCAATTACCCTCACAACCCTGGAAACATGAATGTGCTGTTGTCAATTTGGATGATCACCGAGGACCTGGAACACATTATGTAGCTTATGTCAAAGAGGGATCCACTGTATGGTACTTTGACAGTTTTGGTAATTTGCCCCTGCCCATGGAATTAGTGACCTATTTTGGAAACAGGATCAAGATATATTATAATGTGAAACGTGAGCAAGCGTTTAACAGCCAACAGTGTGGACGTTTGAGATTATTTTTTTTATATAAGACGCAACATAAGCCAAAACGTCAACAGTATGTCAGTGGAAAGTAAGACGTTTACACTGCATGAACGTGGACCTGAAGTGAGCCTAGACTTTTACCCACCTATCTAATTGAGTGAAAAACCCTATTGTTTAGGACTTGTTTCTCTTGAAACGTACAATCGAATATACAACATACGTGAAAATGTGAACAACAAGTTTTACTATGATGATTCTGTGCTCACCCTGAACTCTGGTGGATACACGATAGATGACATTTATGAACAAATTTATGTGGTGTTGATCAATGAATACGGTTTAAAGTAATTTCTCGATGGAACGCGTAAGTTTGAACCTGTAGGAAATACCAACACTCATCGCTGCAGTATTTTTTCTACATTCAAAATTGACTTTAAAACACACCCCGATTCCATTGGTCCATTACTAGGATTTAAACCACGCGTGTTGGAGCCCAACAAAAAACATGAATCAGACCATGAACTGAAATTCATTGAGGACCATCATGTGTCGGTGACGTGTAATATTATTAGTCAAGTGTACAGCAATCAAGAACCGTCGCATTCGCTTTATGACTTTATTGTAACTTCGCCCAATGGGTATATTATTCGTGAAAACACTCCAGTGGTGCATTTTCATTCTGTGGCTGCCGATGGTATTAGTAATATAACATTAAGACTGATCAATAGAGAGCAACAACTCATTGATCTAGATTCTACCACACCAGTGACTTACAAGTTGGTGCTAAAACCAATATGAAGTTTGTATATAGAGCAACAGCACCGTCTGGGAATGGTGTTAGTTGTTTACCACGTGAATACACGTTAACATCTCAGAACAAGCAGATTTTACAGCATTTGGGTTACCACATTAACCCCCGCGATGAATTCTATCCTAGAGGTAGCGAACCACATCGAGGAGCAACCAGGAGTGGTAAGAATTGATCTGCATTCTTATCACGCTCAAACACCTGGACTCAATAACAATGATGAAATTCAATTTGTTATCAACAACCAAGATATTTACACTCTACCGCATGAAAGTGTTATTCAGATTGAAGGTCGGCTCACTAAAGCCGATGGCTCTACACCCACTACATCCAAGTTAACCAACCATGCTTTCGCCTTTCTGTTTTCTGAAGTGCGTTATGTGATTAACGATATCGTGGTGGATAGCACTCGAAATGTGGGTATTTCCAGTGTCATGAAACTATATCCCTCTTATAGTGAGGAAGAAGCTAAAACAATTTGTATGGCGGGTTGGTGCCCTTACTCGATCAATGACTGGATGGTACACACCGATGGCACCTTTACTGGATATTTACCTCTTAAACTGATTTTAGGCTTTGCTGAAGATCTGGTGAGAGATAGGAGTTATAATAATGCACTCAAGGGAGCCGACAATGCCCCCATTGATTCAATAATTCGACTACAACGCTTGCTATGGAAAGTGCCTCATGTGACCCTTAACGATAGCAAAAAACTGGACATACTCAAAATGGTAAAGAGAGATATACCTCTACCCATGGAATTTAGAAGCTGGGCACTCCATGAGTACCCGTTATTGCCCCCCACCAACACACACAGTTGGTCTATAAAAACAGCCCGCTATACAGAGAGACCTCTCTACATGATTGTAGGTTTTCAAACGAATCGCAAGTATCAACAAACCAAAGATGTCACGCAATTTGATCACCTGCAGTTGAGAAATGCATGTATTTTCCTCAACGGTGCTGTGTTTCCCTATGAAGGGTTGGATTTAGATTAAAAAAAAAATAAGTTTGGCCCCCTGTACGACTTGTTTTCTAAATTTAGATGGTCGTATTATCAAAAAGAGAATTGTCCAATGTTGTCACCCCAAGCTTTTAAGACAAGGGCGCCACTGATTGTCTTTGACTGTTCCTACTTGGAAGAGTCTGTCAAACCATCCAATATTGATATTCGACTAGATTTTGAAACGCATGACAATGTTCCAGCCAATACCACGGCCTTCTGTTTGATTATTCACCACAAACAAGTCAACTATTATCCACTGTCCAACCAAGTGACAAGTGTATAAATAGCAGGTCAACCCACATCAAACCGCTCAGTCATGTCTTGCTTTCAAGCCTCAAGAGAAGTTACATCCATGAATTTAAAATCTGAGTAACAACGTTTCAAGACCTTTGCGACGTGGCCGGTGCCGTTCATAAACCCTCAAGCCTCAGCGGCCGCTGGATTCTACTATTTAAAAACAAGGGATGAAGTGAAATGTGTGTTTTGTCCCATAATCTTAGACCAATGGCAAGAGAGCGATGAACCCATGCAGGAACATCAGCGCTGGTCACCTGCCTGCCCCTACATGTGCAGAATGGAGGTGGGTAATATACCCTGTCATTCAAGTTTCCCCTCACTCATGCCTCTGAGTGATGTAAACAGTTATGATACGTGTGGACTTTATGGTGTCAACAGTGCTTCAGTGAGCAGCTCACAGTCAAAAACACCCAGTTTAGAGACATTAGAATATCATCGGTGTTATGGACACTATAAACACAAAAGATTTTTTGTTGTAAGAGATGGTACCGCCTCTATCCTATAATGAAAAAAGAATGTAAAACTTGTTATGCTAATAAAATAATGTAATAAAAAATTGGTTGTTGTTATATTATTATTTCTTATTCCCCCCTGTCATATCCTAACCTCTATAGTGACTACTCTATGTTTTTATTTTCTTTTACTAGAATGGAATGTAAGTAAATGACATGGGTACACTTTACTGAACAATTGTCAGTCTGTGGTCAGTTGGACTTGATCCAGACAAGAGTGGACATGTTGCGTACACTGATTGTCGACTGTCAAGGGTTTAAAATTGGACATAACAAATTTATATTTAAAGAAGTGGCCATCATCGATTGTTCCACTTTTTGGATATCAGAAGCTATCCATTTGGTGTTTAAACCACCTTATGCGTTTGATTTATTGTGTGATAAAGACCGTAAACAAACTCAGTGGATTGAAACTCATATGCAACTAGACTGGAAGCAAGGAACCATTTCATATAAGCACCTGGAAATGGTCATGAAAGCCCACTTGTCTTCTGCCCATGTAGTATTTGTGAAAGGTAGTGAAAAACGTCAATGGTTACAACCATTTTTGGCGTCTTACTGTCAATGTATCGATTTAATGGACATGGGCTGTCCCTCGCTGCAAACACTCATGGACCGCTGCCCCTATGACAATATTACCCATAAAGTCCTGGCACAGGTGTGGCAATTGTTTCATTGGCTAACCACCAATGCCTGCTGGGAGTTGTTAAATAAAATTAAAACTAAAGGTTTACCTGTGGATGACACCAGTGAGATTTCTTCAAGCGACGTGTAAACATCAACGTGATACCATGGAGAAAGGGGATGCTACCGATAAAGCGATTGGAAAGTTCTTTGTGTGTAAAAAGAAACTAGACAGTTTTACCAAAGAAGAATTATTGGCTCTTCCAAAATCATTCATTTATTATGTCGCAGCAAATGCAGTGAAAGAAATCTGGCAACATGTACCAAAATCATGGACTCAAGACCCTGTGTTAAGTGACTTGCAACCATGTACGGATTATGATCACCATAAGCAAGTGGCTATGGCAAAAATACCCTCTATGCGACAGTGTGCTACTTGCCAGCTGGTCAAACTGTATCACGGTCATAAAAGGCAGTGTAAAGACTTTGTTTCCTCATACCACGGGTGTGATCAAGAAAAAAAGCAGCAACAACAAACATCATCCACAGAGGAGGAGGAAGATCAAACCTTTTACCATCGATGGAAAAGGGCATGCCAGACCTGTACTGGCAATGGCGTCATTGATAAAGTAATTCAATACTTAACTTTCGAAATCTACCTACCTGGTTACTATTTGTGTAGTCCTGGAACTTGTCTTGAAGAACCTTTGCAGCGTGGTGATATACCTATTAATCCTTTGGATCAAGCATGCACCTTTCTTATCACCACAGTCTTCCTGCATTAAGACTTGTAGTGGATAAAGTATCGTTGAAAAGCTAAACAACGTTTGACATCCTGTGATGTCTCAGTGGGGAGAGGTTGGCAGCTCTCATTGTGATTAGTGTTATAAAAGGAAAGTTAATGATGAGTGGACATGAACATTGAAAAGGATTGAGGAATTGGTATTTCTTTTGTATTCTATTTTTGTAAAGCTCTATTTGTTGTGAAATAAAACAAGGTTTACAAGATCACAATGTCTTTTAATTTTAAAAATGGTGATAGCCATTTCTTCATTTTCATTTTTTCTTACATGAATATTTACAATTTTCACTTCCCCTTTTTTACATTCCCCTTGTTTAGTTCACACATTCTGTACATTTTTTTGTTGTCAAATAAAAATAAGGTTCACTAGATCACTATATCTTTTATATCTTTTAATTCTAAAAATGGTGATAGCCATTTCTTCATTTTCATTTTTTCACACATGAATATCTACAATTTCCGCTTTACATTTTTTACATTCCCCTTGTTTAGCTCACACATTTTGTACATTTTTTTGTTGTGAAATAAAAATAAGGTTCACAAGATCACTATATCTTTTTAATTTTTAAAAATGGTGATAGCCATTTCATTTTTTTTCACACATGAATATTTACAATTTCCACTTTCCATTTTTACATTCCCCTTGTTTAGTTTACACATTCTGTACATTTTTGTTGTTGTGAAATAAAAACAAGGTTTACCTGATCACAATGTCTTTTTAATTAGAAAATGGTGATAGCCATTTCACTTTTTCACACATGGATATTTACAATTTCCACTTTACATTTTTACATTCCCCTTGTTTAGTTCACACATTCTGTAGATTTTTTAAAATCTTCTTCGTAATATACAAAAACAAACATTTTACACTAAAATGTATTACTTATCTTATTTTTACTTAACTACAGTAGCCTAACATTATACATTCTACTTATAGTTTTTACAAAAAAAATATTACAATATAAAAAACACACTACAAATATTACAATATAGTGATAATTAGACTTAAGTAAAGTAATAGTCGTCAATGCGACTGTTTCCCCAAGCAAGAGTATCAAATGTGTTGGGTATAATGAATCGTTTGTTGTCTTCATTACTTAAAGCAACTTTGTTCAGCAAATTGGTATGTAGCTGATGATTTTTACTTCTAAATACACACATTTTCTTATATAATGCAGGTGGGTTACTAACTATACAGTTTTTATAATCACTTATATCTAACTCTTTACTAACAACATTCTTTTTCACTCCTTTTAATTTTTTACTACTACAACATCAATTGTCATATAGCTGTATGATTTAGATTTTGTGCCTACAAAGGTGTCTATAATAACACCAGCACATTCATCCTTAAATTTCCCAAGAACCTTTTTGTTTACTAGAGGTAAATGGTAAATATTATCCTCGGAGTAGTCACTTGTATCACACCTATTTAGCTCAGTTTTAATATCCTCATAAAAATCATCAGTTTTAAACTCATAAATAAAAGAATCTGTGTCAGTGTAGAGTAATTTAGCATTATCAAGATAGTTTTTCTTTACATAATCATAGTGAAATTCATACATAAGTGTTTTTGACAATTCCAGAATGGTGTAACCCACATATATGGGTTTGTTGTAAGTTACTTTAAGACGATTTATTTGTATTACAACTAAATCCTCATTAATAATTGAACAGCTATGAAAGTTAGGCTTGCTTATTAAGTTGCTCGCACCATACCTTTTACCATCATTCTCCCACTTTGTTATCAGCTTTACATCAACTCGTTTATCAACATTCTCCATAGTCTTTCCAAAAACACTATTATTCATGAGTTTATAAAAATCTTTTTCAAACGCTTTTGTTGACTGTGTTCTTAAATTATTGTTTAGATCAATATACGGTTTGAGCCATGCTGACTGATGAAATTGCAATACGCGATGAATTTTAGTTAATTTCAATCCATGCTGTAGACACTGTTTCAAGTTTTGATAATGTATTACATATTTACATTTATCATTTACATTAGCAATTAACATTTTTGTTCGTGATGTGATGTATGAAGATTTCATATTCTCCGGACAAAATGGTAAATCATTATGATCATCATGTAACTCTTTAGGGTACTCAAGATTTACCTCTAAAATATATCCTTTATCATCGTTATCATTAAGAGTGTCAACATGTAAGACATCAATTTCAGGTTGTGTCAGCCAGCGAAAATCTTTCAGTGGTAGATATGGACTCATAGCCCAACCATATTGGTTATTTGCATCGAGGTGGACAATATACTTTGACTCTTCACAAGGGTTGTAGCTAGGCATGTATTTATTATTTGCTTTAGAGTACCGTCCACTACATTGGCTTAATCCACCTCGAATTGATGATTTTATAAAATTGATCATGTCTATATCAGTCATTAATTCTAAATTTACTTTCGTTTTTTTTCAACATTGAACTGAAACCTAACCCAGGAGCAGTGAAATACTGACGAGGATCAAGGTCATAAGTTTTCATACAAACATTCCGAAAATTTTCAAAAACATCTGCTAATAATAACACATCTCTCTTCAAATATATGTCTGGAAATTCTCCTAAAGTTTGAATGTGGAACTGTGTCCATACACGTTGTGCATGTAAATATTCCTGATCACTGATATGACTTGTGTTTAAGGAACTGTAAAATGCATCTTTCGATGGTAAAGAACACTCTTCAAGACGTTCCACACAGTTAATATATTCATAAGGGAATATACCCTTTTGACGAATTAAATTAAAATCATCTTCTTTAGGAATGATACGTTGAATTTCATGAAACTGATCTGATTTTAAATTACTAGCCAGCTTATCAAGACTACTCGGCATAAAGCGGAATGAATCTAAAAATCGCAGTTTAATGGTTTTTTATTGCTAGTTTTGATGTATTTTGTGAACGATATGTATTGTTCCTTATTATTTGCAATCACATCAATTTTCACATCTGAAGCTTCAATTTCTTTAACGATAAAGTGGTTATCGTATTTGCTACCGTTATGTAGAATGACCGGAATGAATTTATTTACTCTATAATTTAAATTACATTCTTGGTGAGCAGCACCACGATATTTTCCTGTTAAATGGTCATGATCGTGAACCCTGTCTGTATATAAACATTCACCACATATAAAACAATTAGTTTCAGTATCAAAATTCATTTGCTCTGATGAAGTTAGTGGCTCCATTGGAATGATCGTATTTAAAATAGAGGATATACGGATGGCGTCTTTTTCAAGTCTTTCCATAAAAACTTTAGGTGCATCAGGTCCTCTATAGAGCTCAAACTTATTTAAAGAGTCATCGTAACTACATTTAATATAATATGCAAAGCTAAAAGGTTCATGAATGTGAGTAGTGTTGGTAAAAGGTTGGGCTGGATTCGATGAACATGTATTAAATGGTTTTAGCAAAGCTTCAAAGTCAACATATATAATAAATGGTACTCGAAGCTGTTTCTCATAATCCTTAAATTTTAGAATGTTATTTTTAGGAGTCGGTAATACCGTACACACATGATTACACCCCCATTTTTGAAGTTGAGTTAGTTGATCCTCTTTTCTGAAATATAACAAACAGCCATCACACAACCACTTCTTAGATTCACCTTTTGATAGTTGACTGCCAACAAGTCTACTGAAATGTTTTATCCAGCAATAGTGAGCATTTTCACCTTCGGTTATGTATAGTAAATTTACAAGAGCATCCTATTTTTCCTGAGTATAATATAGAGGACCTACTATACTCTTATTTTCAATTCCATAAACATTAATACTTACATTGTTCAGCTTTTCAAAACGTTGAATGTCTTTTATCGCCATAGGAAATTCTATTTCTTTTAAAACTAACACTGAAGAATAGTGAGGATAAGATGACATTCTCTCCACAGCCTTTTCTGCTGGATGGAGAGCTGAGGTTACAGCCCACGCAAAACATGCATGGTCACTATTCATAACGTTTACACAAGCTTTCTTCCGTTTAATCCATGCAGGTAAATCAATATATGATGATGCTCGAAGGGTATTATATTTATTCATGTTGGTTTCTAAATAAAGTACTTCAACCATTGCCTAGCCCGACTCCCTTTCCTGGAACTCTTCACTCTTCACGATGATAGCACTTGAAATATTTTGGTACGTATCACTAATATTAGTTGATTCACTAACAATTACGTTTTTTGTATTAAAAGATTTGATATCCGTAATTTCACCTTCGCTCCCAGTTTTTACATAGAGTCCAAAAAGTTCAAAATTCATTTTAATTGTTTTATGCTTTAATAAAGCATTACCTACCAAGCCAAACACAGTGGGTTGAACATTTTTTTTAAATGATTCAATACTTTTGAGTTTTTTCTTTACTATAAAGTCTATAACTAGCAATTCGACTTTTAAATGCACTACCAATTTGTTGAATATTTCCAGAATTTCTTTCATGGCAAGCGTTATTTTTATGATGAATACTGCGTAAATGTCCATGAATGATTGAAGAAGGTAAATCAATATTACATACATTACAATGTGTTATCGAAGGTTCACCTTTCTTCTTTCTTTTTGTTACACAACCATTTTCACAATCTTGAGAACGTTTACGCTTTTGAGCATCACATTCGTTTAAAGGTTCCGTGCTAGTTGATGGCTTTACAGTTTTAAATTCCTGTTGTTCACCATGCACTTCATCCTTGTGGGATTGATATCGCTTTACAACAGAAAAACCAAGATCACAAACTGAACATGAAAAAGGTGCTGAACTGACATGCTTTAAATTTACATGCCGTACAAGACCATCCTGACGGTTAAATGTCATAGCACAATGACTGCACACAAACATTTTAATGTCATGTTTAGCATTTGCGTGTCGTTGAAGGTTGTCAGGTCTTGAAAACTGTTTCTTACAGTCACCACACTTGAACATTATGATCACTTTCGAAATTACCTATAAAATGATGATAATTGTTGTTTTAAGGGGCCTAACATCTAGGTTATCGGCCCTACCTATAAAAGAAAGAAATCATAAATGTTAATAAATGATAAAACAAAGTACAATATAAATAGTTTAATTACATTCCAGTCAATGGTTATAGCAGGGTATTTAAATCGATCATCTGTGAACTCTTAGCAAGTCTAACTTCATGTAGTTCTAACTGAGGGTTACTATATACCACTGTCACTAACACTTAGCGGTGACCATTGGAACTTGATCGAGTGGTAGAAACCAGCGGTCGCCAGTTAAGTGAGCTAAGTGTGACGTCATAGCCAGTCTTAAAGCAAGTCTAAACTTGTAGAACATGTCACATGATAGAAGCCAGTTAAGTGAGCTAAGTGTGACGTCATAGCCAGTATTAAAACAAGTCTAAACTTGTAGAACATGTCACGTGATAGAAACCAGCGATCGCCATTTAAGTGAGTTACGTGTGACGTCATAGCTAGTCTTAAAGCAAGTCTAAACTTGTAGAACATGTCACGTGATAGAAACCAGCGATCGTCAGTTGAGTGAGCTAAGTGTGACGTCATAGCAAGTCTTAAAACAAGTCTAAACTTGTAGAACATGTCACGTGATAGAAACCAGCAATCGCCAGTTAAGTGAGCTAAGTTTGACGTCATAGCCAGTCTTAAAACAAGTCTAAACTTGTAGAACATATCACGTGATAGAAACCAGCGATCGCCAGTTAAGTGAGCTAAGTGTGACGTCATAGTCAGTCATAAAGTAAGTCTAAACTTGTAGAACATATCACGTGATAGAAACCAGCAGCCACCAGTTAAGTGAGCTAAGTGTGACGTCATAGTCAGTTATAAAGCAAGTCTAAACTTGTAAAATATGTCAAGTGACAAGGTTTAGTTAGGTAAAGTTAGGTTATGTTAGGTGAACTGAGGTTAAGACTTTAAATATTCCCTATGTCACTGACACCTAGCAACGAACATTCGGACTTAATAGAGCGGTAATCAAAATCTAACCTACAAAATTAGCTTTACACACCATGGTCAAGTAGTTCCAACTTTCACTACCAAATATATCATTTTCACTGACATCTAGTAGTGAACATTGGAAAATATCACTCTAACTGTTTAAAAGTTCTTAGAGGGGCACTTACCTTTCTATAATTTATCAACTGCTGCCTCTGAATGAACAGATTGTAGGAATCTGGTAACCTACAGGTACCCAATTATCTGTAAACAAATCAATCAATCAATCAATAAATACATTCCAATCAATAACTTCATCATCAATTAGTAATAAAAGACTACAATCCATTAATAATATGTACTTACCTTGCAAAATAATTTAATGATTTTCTACCAAAAAAAGGCTTTTTTTACAACTCTTGAGTAGTAATAGAGCACTGTTCACTCATCGAGTAATAAAGACTGACAGTAGGGAAATATATGACACCTCTCTTATATAAACTCTCATCGCTCGTGTCAGCAGTTTTTTGCAGATCATTGCAATTCCTTTCCCAATACAGCTGAGAGTCCAAAGTACACTAGGAACACCTGTGTGGTATCCAATTACTGCTGACTTTGCATGATCATCACCCATTGTCTTAATCAACACCTAGGGTTTCAAATTACTGCAGCGTCAGTCATAGCAACAGCAGTGTGCCCTCTCTGCCATGTCAGCAACATGACACCAGAAGGAGCACCTGTGTTATATCCAATAACTGCTAACTTTGCATGATCATCTCCCATTGTCTTCATGAACACTTGCGGTTTCAAATTACTGCAGCGTTAGTCATAGCAACAGATCTGCGCGCTCTCTGTCATGTCTGTAATATGACACAGGAAGTAACAAGTCGGTTTACTGCATGTACCATCTCCTCAGTTTAACATCTTAAGAACGTGTATTATTCTCTTTCAACTACAAATGACACATCCATCCACCAAGTTAGATCCCTTGTATGTTCACATGTATTTCGTCACTTTCCTTTCATATCGTTATCCCATTATAGTAGTGGGGAATTAGTGAACAACGTCAGTTCAACACACACTGCTTTACACGCAAAATGTAGTTAGGCCCTTTGACATAATTTAAATAAATTCATGGACCAGTCCGTAGGAACCAGGCCATAGGTACCCGTCCAAAGGGATCAGTCCAAAGGGACTCATCAACAAGGACTCGTCCACAAGGACCTGTCCACAAGGACTCGTCCACAAGGACCTGTCATCAATGACTTGTCAACAAGGACCTGTCAACAATAACCCGTCCACAGGGATCCGCTCCCCCACCCTCTTACAAAAGCCATGAGTGGGCATGCGTAAAAAGCAAAACAAAAAAACAAGCATGTTAATTCGTAGTGGCTATCGACCGTACACATTCACATTATGTGGAACAACGTTTAAATCCATATTGGCATTCAAACTCTCACACGTTGCACTTGGAAAGCTAGATTTTCAAAAAAATTAAAATTTTCACCCCTAGTAGGGTAGCTTTTATTTTTGAGGTGGAAATATGTTGTCCATTGGAAAGGGGGTGTCAGCCCGAGTTCAACAACACCTCATTTGTTAAAATCCAACCATGGGTTCGAGAGATATCGCACCGCCGCCATCTTGTATGGAGGAATGTGGAGGTGGAGGTGCTAGAACCGATTCATTTCCACTACTGCCCTAAAACCAACAGTTTTTGAGATATTCCCGGAAAATTAATTTCATTTAATACAATAATGAAAGAAAGCAAGCCGGTAACCATGGCAACAGAAACTCACAGGTCCATCTATTGCTGTAAGACCCAATACAATTCCATTTATTACATTATTGAGATAGTTTGCAAACGGCTATAAGGTTATAACGGAACCAAATTAAGCTGTAAACTTCATCAATACATATAATGCGCTTAAGGGGGTCAAGGGGTGCTCTAGAATTTTTTCACTCGATTTACACGTGTTGGTGTGGTACGGAAGGTCTAGTATATATCCATCCCTATATAGCTATATCATTATTATTATTATTATTATTATTATTATTATTACACCACGGCCTACAACGACGAGTCAAAACTAATTTTCAGCCCCTTGGTATCAGAAACAAAAGTAGGGGCCCCTAAACAGCCGTATAGGGTCTGCGAAAACTACATTTTAAGGCTCTAAAACCAAGAGTTTCTGAGATATTCACAGAAAATTAATTTCATTTAATAAACTAATCTACGAATGCAAGCCAGTAACCATAACAACAGTGTCTCAAAAAGTTACATCCAACTTTCCATCTATTTCTGCAAGAAGTAATGCCACTACATTTATTAAATTTCTGTGAAAGTTTGCAAATGGCTATAAGTTTAACCCTTCAGTATCGCAGTGTTTATATGCAGGAATCTTGATCAAGGGGTCGCGCTCAGTTCATAGTGTGATGTTTACGTTCGCCAAACAACATGTTCTACTGAGGGAAGGGTCATAGGATTAAAACTATAAATAAGAAAGGAAGTGACAAGACGTAAAATAATAACATAATTTAATGACTATTAGTGCAAAAAATGAAAATAGACAACAACAATAATAATATTCCTCCCTGAATCTTCCCAAGACAGAAATATCTATCAACGTTGAGGTTTCAGACGGATCTCCCCGTCATAAAAATGTGGATCCAAGTTCCACTAACTTGCATTGGGATTTTATGTACGCGTAATGACTAACTACGAGGAATGAGTACTTGGATGACTGTTCGTTTACAGCGGGTAACAGCCACGATGCTTACGAACAATCATCTCGTAAATCAACGTTTACGGATATAGGACACAACACTAAATAAAACCTTTAAATTAATGCTGACACACAATCTAAAATCTAATATTTACAGGAATCTCCCTCGAGACCCTCCTTCAGTGCGATGACGCATCTGACAAATGAGCTGCCAACACGGCCAATTGCTCAATACACAAACAGGGAAAAGACAGCATCGCACGTGACTGCACGGGTCACTAATACGGAACATAAACATGGAAAGAAACCAACAACAACAAAAAACCTCACCGGCTGAGATTACCTTATATGAACAAAAATGCACGTTAATCTAACGCTTCGGAGATTATAGTGATTCGTAGGCAACTCCCATTTATTTAAACAATTTTTATCATCGATCAGTTCTTATTCTGTATTTCAAGTATTATTACGGAGCCAACAAGCACTCCACTAATGACCTCGATGCAATCTATTCAGCCCGCCTTGTGAAAACAGCTTCCCCCCTTCCTCACTCTTGTCATCGTCCAGCTCCAGTGTGTAAAAATAACTTGACCAACTGTCCCGTTATCTCGTAGAATCAACAGCAACAAATCTCAACCACATAAACATATGATAAGACATAAATCGATATAGCCACATACGTCCTCGCAAGGTAACGATATGGGCTTGGCACCAAGCTGACAGAAATCAGTCTACGCTGAAATTCCCGCTTGTAATGACCAATAAAATACACACACACACACTGCTGGGAATGACATAACACTTTTCACACAGGTCGGTTGAATCAGATGCTCACAATCTATTTAAGAATATATTAAAACCTACGAGAGAGCTGACTGCTCTTCGCCACAACTCACATTGCTCCAAAGGCAATAAACTCACTGAATCTGATCAATAATAAACATTACAAAGTTTAATTTACTCTCCAATCTACTGTATGAATATATTAATTCAGTCCTACTTCTGAAACACAACATATCTCCGAGAGACGTTTCTTAACCGCATTGCGTAAACATATGCAAACACGGTTGTCCACATAGCCACGTTAGTTAAAACAAACAAACAAGAACTTACGACTATGAAAAATTGTGCGAGCTGTTTCCATGCAAAAGGTGTGTCAGACCAAAACTAAATACACTACGTTAATCAACACAAGCAAGATATTTACAAACAAAATATGTCCCATATACCATAAGTTAATTTGTCAGATAATAAGAATATTATTTAGTACTCATCCTCGGCCAGTCACCGTCAGCGAACATCTGCAGCCATCTCCCTACTTAATGCTGCTTAGCTCATCTCAAACATCTCGACGGAGTGTTGACAGTTCCAAACTTCTTCCAGGATAAGCGATGTCATCTCTCGTGCTGATGCAAAAAGTTATAGATTATTACACACTCGATATCTGTCTGCTAAATTCACCGTTTTAGGTACTTATTTCCCCAGAACAGTATTTTGGCGAATTGTCGATGATACTGTCCCTACAAAATAGTACTGTGACTATCTATCACACTGAATTTACAACACATTTGTATTAATAAAAATCTGTGTCCTCATGACACGCAAAGTACAAGTGCCTACGTCCTCAGACGCGCAAAATGTAATAATAACCTGTGTCTCCCGACACACACAATGTAATAACCTACGTCCTCAGACGCACAAAATTTAATAATAACCTGTGTCTTCCGACACACAAAATGTAGTCTTCCTACGTCCTCAGACGCACAAAATGTAATAATCTTTCTTGACTCTTCACGCCACTTATAAATGAACTGGCCCTAGGTATCGATAGGGGGGGGGGGGGGAATTATATAAAAAATTCTCAAAATAATAGTGGTACAGGAATGAAACAAATATCACTGAACTCGTAAAATTGCGCAGGTCAAGAATATGCCCATTAATTCTAGAATCGATCGTAGAGATGTTGTCTAGCCGATCTCCCGCGTTAATGCTAGCTATCGCGCGCCCAAGCTAGACTTGGCGCGTTCGTAAGCATTCATCTCCCATTGGTTCCACTTTTTCGTTATCTTCGCGGTTTTTTATCAGACCTCGGCCTCGTAGGAGTGTCCAGTAGTACCATCAGCCACTCACGTTACTGCATTATATTTTTTCTAGGCGCGAATAGTACAATGAACATGCCATAAGCGTGTCTCACCACGCGTCCCTTCTATTCTGAGGTAGCCACCACCTGTCCTTCTGAAACATTGCTAGGCTCTATCTTTTCACAATCCTGAAGTATTTAGCCTTTTGTCAAACTGCTGCAGGTATGTCCCCACTGTCTCCAACAAATACTTGAAGTTTCCTCATCTTCGTCTGGCTATTTCATGGCGCTGGTTGACATATTAATTAATTGTAGAAATAAAACATCGAATCATTTATCCATCAGAGGATAAAGGGTTCACAACTCCTCCACTCACAAAATTTCAAACTTAGGACAAAGTCGATAATTTTTAAAAGACTTCCGTAGGCCAATTTGTTTTATTTCAGAATCACCCCTTTTCTATTACTTGGTCTAGCAGCTCCTGTCTTGAATGGCATTTACTCGTTTTATTTCCTGCTTGGACCTCACCCTTTTAGCTGCTTGCGTGACGCGCTGATGCCTTAGGCAACACTCTGCCCGTCTCGTTAATGTTTGACAACACCATCTCCACTTCCTCCTTCACGTGCCGTACTCAACTGCCCCCCGTCCACTTGGTTGATATAGGACGTCCATATATTTAAACTGCATCATTATTTCGGCGCTCCCATGGTTCACTTCTTCGATACGTTTTTAAATTGCCTGCATTGTAGACCGACATTGTTCCTGTGCTTAACTCTTTCACTCTGTATGCATTATTTCCTAGGTTTCTTACAATAGAATAGGGTCCTACGAACTTTTCACAGAATTTGCTGAAGATCTTCTTCTCTGGGTCAGATGTAGCGGGTCGTTTCACCAAAACGAGCTGGTTGATTTCTAGATCACGGTGAAATCTCTTATTTCTCAATCGCCGTAATCTGCGATCTGCTTGTTTTCTCATGTAGGCTCTCGTTCTCTCTATTCGCAGGTCAGGTGCTATCATGGGATCTTGTGGGCAGTTAATGATGCTTTTCCACGTTCTCACGGGATACTCGTTTTTGTGTAAGACCATAGGGATCTTTCCTGTTGACTCGTGCCTGGTAGAATTCATACATGTCTCTACATCCTTAATTTTATCCACCCACTTATGATGTTCTTTGGGAATGAAGATTCTCAAGTATGATGTCACACATTTTATTGCTTGCTCACTTGGATTAGCTTGGGCATGTCGGATCCTGCTTAAAACGTGTTTTATACCCATGTCCTCCATACCTTTCTTGAATTCGGCGCTTGTAAAATAGCTGCCATGGTCTGACAATATAAATTCTGGTTTTCCAAGGATTGGAATAACTCTATTTCGAATACGACTGAGTACATGTTTCGATGTAGTTTTCTGAATGGGGCATAATACGACAAACTTAGAAAACACATCAATGCACAGTAGCAAGTGACGGCAACCTCGCCTACCTTTCGGGATTGGACCGAAACAGTCCAGGGCCACTAGCTCGCAGGGTTTCTGAGGTAGCAATGGTCTAGGATACTGCCTCATTAAATAGTTATTGGGCTTTGTCCTCTGACAAGGATCACAAGTCGTATTGACGTCACATATAGTTGTTCTCATACGTGGCCATGTAAATGTCTCTCCTATTGTCGCTTCGCATTTGTCTACTCCGACGTGTCCGTAACTTTCGTGAGTATGCCATGTCAATCCTCGCTGTAAAGATGCAGGTACAAGTATGCGTAACTTGGTGTGGTCATTATCTACCCATTTGTGCAGCAAATTGTTGACATAAACATATCTTCCTTCTTTGGCTTTCGCTTCTCGAAATGCAGGTGTTCCTGTAGGTAGCTGCTTTCTGAAGTATTGAATTAATAGCATCATCCATGGTTCCGCTTCCTGTTCTCGCTGTATCTCACGTAACTCCTCCAAGAATTCCCGGTCCTTCGGTGTTAACTCCAAGTGTTGTACCATCGCTGTTTCTTCAACATCAGGCTCTGGGTTCCTGCTGAGTGCATCCGGAATCACGTTCATCTTCCCTGGATAATGTTCAATCTCAATGCTAAACTGCTGAATACATATAGACCAACGTGTCACACGTTCGCTTGCCATCGACGTCTTAAACAAGAATGTTAGTGCCTTGTGATCAGTCCTGACAAAAATGGGGTATCCATAAATTATTCGTTTCCATTGTTGTAGCGCATGAAGGATGGCCAACAGCTCTAGTTCCGTTACAGTATAATTGCGCTCGTGCTTACGCAATTTTCGGCTGACAAATGCCAAATATGTTTTATGTTGCAGGTTAGCTGGATCTTCTTGGTAGAGCATGGCACCTATACCAATTAGTGAAGCTTCCGCTTGGATTATAAATTTGTGCCTGAAGTCTGGATATCCTAACTTAATGCAGTTTTCCAGTAGCTGATTTGTTGCTTGAACGCCTTCTCACATTCCGCATTCCACAACCATTTATTATTCTTTTTTAGCATTTCCTGCATTGGAGCTACAGTCTCCGTGTAACCTGGACAGTTTTCTTTAAAGAATCCCGTTACGCCTAAGAAAGCCCGAATGTGCTTGACTCTCGTTGGTGTAGGGAAATTCTTTATCGCTTCGATCTTAGCTGGGTTTTGCTTCACTCCCTCCTTGTCAATGACGTGACCCAAATATAAGATCTCGCTCTTGAAGAAATGCGATATCTTCAGGTTTACTTTGAAATTTGATGCATTAAGGTTGCCTAATACTTTATCTAAATTTTCCATGTGAATTTCAATGTTGTCGGATGCCAGCAGAATGTCATCAATGTAGCGCACCGTCATCTCCTTAACTTCCTCGGTTAGATTCCGATCCAGGGCTCGGATTAAAGCACAGCCCGCTGTTTTGACTCCGAAGGGCATTCGGACGAAGCAGAACGTTTGGTTATCGAATAAGGAGCCAGTTAGAAGCTGTGACTTCTCATCCAATTCAAGATGGTGGAAACTGGACGTCAAATCAACTGATGAATAAATGCTCTTGTTCTTAAAGCCTTTTAGTACGTCTCTGATAATTGGCGCTCTGTCATACTCAGGAAAAATGAGTCTCATGTTGAGATTTCTGGCATCTAAACAGTCTAATAGATCCATTTGGTTTTGTGACTGCCAAAATCGCATTTAGATAAGGTGTAGGTGTCTTCCTTATCACTCCAGCTTGTAACATCTCATCTATAATGACCTTGACTTGACCACGATATTTTCCGGAATTGGGTATAATCTACTTTTGAAAGGTGACCAATCCATGACTTGCATTGAATATTTGAAATTTAATATTTTCCCAGGTACTGTATCGAATACTGCTTTGTGCTTCCTTAAAATCTCTTCCAATTGTTTTCTCTGTTCACCCCCAAGTTGAATGTCATTGAGCCGCTCCTGTAGTAACTCTTCAAATTGTGCATCACTGTCATCTCCTTCTGTTAATAAAGACCATATCTCCTGGGATTCACTCTCCTCATCTATTTCCACAACAGCTCCTTCTATGATGTTATCTTCTGCCTTTCGTATCTCCTCTTCCGTCTCTTCCGATATTGCTTCCAATGCCCAAGAATTTACATCTCTTCCGGTAGTGATTTCATCCATATGTAATCCCACGTTCTTGAGTAGATCATACTCTCTAAAAATGACTGTGTTCTTGTGCAAATCTATCACTGCTTGATAGTCACAAATGAAATTTGCACCAAGAATTATATTAAAATTCGTCTTTGCCATGATAATGAATGTTTGCCCAAAAAGTGTGTTCCAATATGTTCAGCTCTTAGTATGCTTGACGTTTACAAGTGACGGTGCGTTCAGGAATAACACCCCTCACTATGAGTTGTGGTACGGGAATCACAGGAATATTCTGACTCCGTCCCAACTCTCGAACCAAGGCCTCCGATACCAGACTGATCTGCGACCCCGTATCCAATAAACATCTTATATTAATTCCACCAATCCTCGCGTAAATAATGGTTAACTGCCTAATTTCATCGTTCCGTGCTTTCACCGTCTCCTCCAGGCAATCTTCTGGCAAAGCAATCCATTCTTGTATGTTCGCTACTATCCATCCATCTTCAACTTCCGACTGTTGCGTTTGTAGACTGTCTCCTTTATCCAAATTTAGAATTCTTTTTAGCTCCACTGCGACTTCCATCGTCCTTTTGTCGCCCACGCCCCTGACATTCCTCCTGTCTCAGTAGACTTCCAGCTTCCTCAGTATGTGTATCTGGATTCTTCATGTTCCCAATGGCTTTTTCCCATCGTCCTTGCTCTCCACCTTGACTAGCGTGTAATTCCTCTAGGTAATTTTGTGATTGAGCGTGCCTATCATCCCGGTCATTTCGATAATTACGTGCCTCTCCTTGATTTCGATCTCTCATTCCTTTCCATCTTTGATTCCCATTGTAATCACCGTATCTTCCATAAGGCCCCTCATTTCTTCGATTTTCACGCCATTGTTGATACCCTCTCTGTTGATATCTATTGTTGCCTTGATATGACCTATTGTTATAGTTATTCTCGTTACGCTGGTACGGTCTGTTTTCTATCTCTTCCTGGTTTCGCCTAGGTGTGGATGTGCTTGTATTTGTACCCTGCGTTTTAGTGTTCGCCTGTTTTGGTTTTATGACCTCTGTCGTAATTACTAACTCCAGTTGTCTTCCTCCTCTATAATGATTATGAGATGTAGTCTCATCTATCTGGCGTAATATCTGTTCTGCATGTAAGGCCGTACTAACGTTCGCTGCGACTAGTACTTGTTGCACGTTGACTGGTAATAGCCGCGCTATAGTCATCACCAGATCCGCTTCATTTAAAGGGTAATCAAGGTCGCGAAATTTTAGCATATGCATGTTAAAGAAATCTGATTTTTTCGTTTGCTGGGTAGTTTGGTATTTCCTAGAGTAAAGCTCCATTCTTAAACTCTTTTGCAATGCCGGAGACCAGTATTTGCGCAGAAACGCGATTTTAAAATCTGCCATAGTTCCTAATGTATATTTGAAGCTTAAAAACCATGTAAGGACATTTCCTGATAAAAAATCTCTCCATCATCCTTAACCTACGTGCTTCAGGTACCCCAGTGTCATTGTAATGATCTTCAATTTCTTTAATAAAGGCTTTAGGTGTCACCCCTGAATTCTCCGTGTACTTCTGCGGTTTATAATCGTTCGAGCGAATTACTTGGATAAGTTGTGTGGGCTGATGACAGTCCTGTGGCGTGGAACTCCTTTCAATATTCTTGCGAAACCCCTCCGTGTTTGTCGTTAATGGGCTCTATGTCTGAGTTTGACTTCCTGCTGTGCTCGTCCCCTCCGGGCAATTTGAGTCATCCTGCTTATCTTTCATTGTTCCCGTTTTAAATATCGAGGATTGTTCTATCGATCTCAGTTCAGCTTTAATGATCCTGTCTGTTTGTTCTTTAAGTTAACTCTTAATTTCTTGTTCTAATGCTTGAATACGAGTATGATTTTCGCCTACTGTCTTAATAATGGTTAATCCTTCCTCTTTAGAACCGATATTCATTTTTCGCCAATATTTTCTAATTTGCTCCTTAATTGTGCTTACTTTCTCCTCAATCTGGCTTTTAGTGTCATCCTGATTGCTTTCTATCTGGCTTTTCCATTCTTCCAATCTCGCGCTACTTTCGTCGATGGTACTCTTTACTTGATCCTGATCCGCTTCTAGGCTTTTCCATTGCTCCGCAGATTTTATTTCGAGACGGTCCATATCTTTAATTATGCCGGATATATTTTCATCTACCGCTGATAATTGTTGCTGAATGACCTTGCCGTTTTTCTCCATTTCCTTAAATCGTCCTTCCATCTTATCCTGAGCTTTCTTGACCTCGCTCGTACTCATAGTGCATGCTAGTTCAATTTGCTCTAATTTACCTAACACCGTTTCATCCAGAATGCTAAGTTTTTGATCAAATATAATTTCCATTTTCTTAATCTGATCTAATTGTTTGTCATTGTTTTTACTAACATCTAGGGCCAGCAATACCATCTGTTGATTGGTGTGATCCTTCATCTCTGCGGTTAACGAAGCTAATTGGTTCGTGTTTTTAACATTCTGCGCCTCTAACTGCGAATTTATAGTGTCATTGATTTCACTTTTTAATAATCTGGCTTGTTCCGCCTGATATTCATTTTGTTCAATCCTACTGTTGGTTAATTGTGTCCGCAATGATTCACTTTGTTCAGATAGTTTTGTGTTTAGTGATTCATTTTGTTCAGATAGTTTGTTTATAGACTCACTTTTTTCTAACATACTATTGTTTATTTGTTCAGATAATTTCGCGTTTAATGCTTCACTTTGTCCTAACATACTATTGTTTATTTGTTCAGATAATTTCGCGTTTAATGCTTCACTTTGTTCTAACATACTATTGTTTATTTGTTCAGATAATTTCGCGTTTAATGATTCGCTCTGTTCTGATAGTTTAGTGTTTAATGATTCACTCTGTTCCGCCAATTTGGTGTCCAACAATTCCTGTGTCCTCGTAGCCGCATTTTCAATGATTTCTTTAATCTGTTCAACTGTTGCCATGTTATATACTTTATATGAGACATTAGGGAAATGGCATAAAGCAATGCCACCTGACACACACATACAATCCTAATGCATATTTAATTTATTTACCCTACTCAGTTCATTTATAATTTACATTTAATCCCACTAGTCAATCGCATCTCTGAGTGGTTCTAATTTTACTCAATTTAATTTAAACCCAAACACATATTCAGTCATTAAATTGTTATCCTGATCTGATATTAACACTGACTAATTAACAAAGTATTAATTGTCATTTAAGGCTACCAGCCTCCTAAAATTTTCATGAGTTTGACTTTCTAAACAAATCTAGTTTTAACTTTAATCATTGGGCGCCCGATATCACGTATATTACTTTTACTTTAATTCAATAGACAAAAACGTGAACCGTATTTTACATTGCAAACTCCTGATTTTAATTTATATTTCACACAGATGGCGGTATCCTCTTCGCCTCAATTACTTTTAATAAAATATCACTTTCCGGTGATTAAAATAGTCATATCAGCCTCCACATGTGGCATGTCAGTTTTATTCAAATACGCCAAATAAATGTGTTCCAGCAGCGAACCAGCAACCAAAAATACACCTTCATTGTTGCGTCAGTTTGAAAACCCAACTACGCTTACATTGACATGTGCAATTTCTTTTCCGCTAAACCACAGTGAACCGCCCCACGCTTGGCCGCGCCAGTTTACCTCCTATGAACCCTTCAGTATCGCAGTGTTAATATGCTAGAATCTTGATCAAGGGGTCGCGCTCAGTTCATAGTGTGATGTTTACGTTCGCCAAACAACATGCTCTACTGAGGGAAGGGTCATAGGATTAAAACTATAAATAAGAAAGGAAGTGACAAGACGTAAAATAATAACTTAATTTAATGACTATTAGTTCAAAAAATGAAAATAGACAACAACAATAATAATATTCCTCCCTGAATCATCTCATGACAGAAATATCTATCAACGTTGAGGAGTCAGACGGATCTCCCCCTCATAAAAATGTGGATCCAAGTTCCACTAACTTGCATTGGGATTTTATGTACGCGTAATGACTAACTACGAGGAATGAGTACTTGGATGACTGTTCGTTTACAGCGGGTAACAGCCACGATGCTTACGAACAATCATCTCGTAAATCAACGTTTACGGATATAGAACACAACACTAAATAAAACCCTTAAAATTAATGCTGACACACAACCTAAAATCTAATATTTACAGGAATCTGCCTCGAGACCCTCCTTCAGTGCGATGACGCATCTGACAAATGAGCTGCCAACACGGCCAATTGCTCAATACACAAACAAGGAAAACACAGCATCGCACGTGACTGCACGGGTCACTAATACGGAACATAAACATGGAATGAAATCAACAACAACAAAAAGCCTCACCGGCTGAGATTACCTTATATGAACAAAAATGCACGTTAATCTAACGCTTCGGAGATTATAGTGATTCGTAGGCAACTCCCATTTATTTAAACAATTTTTATCATGGATCAGTTCTTACTCTGTATTTCAAGTATTATTACGGAGCCAACAAGCACTCCACTAATGACCTCGATGCAATCTATTCAGCCCTCACTCTTGTCATCGTCCAGCTCCAGTGTGTAAAAATAACTTGACCAACTGTCCCGTTATCTCGTAGAATCAACAGCAACAAATCTCAACCACATAAACATATGGTAAGACATTAATCGATATAGCCACATATGTCCTCGCAAGGTAACGATATGGGCTTGGCACCAAGCTGACAGAAATCAGTCTACGCTGAAATTCCCGCTTGTAATGACCAATAAAATACATACACACACACTGCTGGGAATGACATAACACTTTTCACACAGGTCGGTTGAATCAGATGCTCACAATCTATTTAAGAATATATTAAAACATACGAGAGAGCTGACTGCTCTTCGCCACAACTCACATTGCTCCAAAGGCAATAAACTCACTGAATCTGATCAATAATAAACATTACAAAGATTAATTTACCCTCCAATCTACTGTATGTATATATTAATTCAGTCCTACTTCTGAAACACAACATATCTCCGAGCGACGTTTCTTAACCGCATTGCGTAAACATATGCAAACACGGTTGTCCACATAGCCACGTTAGTTAAAACAAACAATCAAGAACTTATGATTATGAAAAATTGTGCGAGCTGTTTCCATGCAAAAGGTGTGTCAGACCAAAACTAAATACACTACGTTAATCAACACAAGCAAGATATTTACAAACAAAATATGTCCCATATACCATAAGTTAATTTGTCAGATAATAAGAATATTATTCAGTACTCATCCTCGGCCAGTCACCGTCAGCGAACATCTGCAGCCATCTCCCTACTTAATGCTGCTTAGCTCATCTCAAACATCTCGACGGAGTGTTGACAGTTCCTAACTTCTTCCAGGATAAGCGATGTCATCTCTCGTGCTGATGCAAAAAGTTATAGATTATTACACACTCGATATCTGTCTGCTAAATTCACCGTTTTAGGTACTTATTTCCCCAGAACAGTCTGTTGGCGAATTGTCGATGATACTGTCCCTACAAAATAGTACTGTGACTATCTATCACACTGAATTTACAACACATTTGTATTAATAAAAATCTGTGTCCTCATGACACGCAAAGTACAAGTGCCTACGTCCTCAGACGCGCAAAATGTAATAATAACCTGTGTCTCCCGACACACACAATGTAATAATAACCTACGTCCTCAGACGCACAAAATTTAATAATAACCTGTGTCTTCCGACACACAAAATGTAGTCATCCTACGTCCTCAGGCGCACAAAATGTAATAATCTTTCTTGGCTCTTCACGCCACTTATAAATGAACTGGCCCTAGGTATCGATAGGGGGGGGGGGGGAAATTATATAAAAATTTCTCAAAATAATAGTGGTACAGGAATGAAACAAATATCACTGAACTCGTAAAATTGCGCAGGTCAAGAATATGCCCATTAATTCTAGAATCGATCGTAGAGATGTTGTCTAGCCGATCTCCCGCGTTAATGCTAGCTATCGGGCGCTAGACTCGGCGCGTTCGTAAGCATTCATCTCCCATTGGTTCCACTTTTTCGTTATCTTCGCTGTTTTTATCAGACCTCGGCCTCGTAGGAGTGTCCAGTAGTACCATCAGCCACTCACGTTACTACATTATATTTTTTCTAGGCGCGAATAGTACAATGAACATAATTTATATAATAAGTTTAGAAGCAAAACAAAATTCAATGCTTATATTGGTGAAAAGGGTCATTCTAAATGTGTCAATTCTGCTATTTATGTATTGCATTCCTGTGTTTTCTATAATTGTATTTACCATGACAGCTGTGTCAAATGAGGACATTGCCAATATGTTGATGGCAATGCAGGAGAAGATGGGCAGTCACGCTAATGAATTAGCTGAGATAAGGAGTAATTGCCAAACTCCATTGTCAATAAGAATACTGAATTAGTTCAGGAATCTGTAGGTGTTCAGGAATCTGTAGGGGAGAATTTGAAGGCAGACATGAGTCAAATGCACTTGTCCCTCAAATATCTTCAAGATAGTAATCGCAAGATTTCACCTAAAACTAAAGAAATAAAAGAAATGATAGAGGATATAGAAACAGGCATCGACAGTGTGACAGCCGATGTCAGGCTTGTTCAACTTGACATTAGTAATAAAAATGTAGAAGTTAGTCATGTTAGATCTAATGTTGCATCATTAGAAGTAAAAGCCATAAGCACTGAAGGCAAATTAGATACAGCTCAAGTTGATATTACTGCAATGCAGAGTAAAATAAATTCAACAGAAAGTAAAATTGATTCAGCTCAAGTTGATATTACTGCAATGCAAGGTAAAATAGATTCAACTGAAGGCAAATTAGATGCAATGCAGAGTAAAATAAATTCAACAGAAAGTAAAATAGATGCCACTCAGGCTAAAATTAACCTAACAGAAGGCATTGTAACTGGTATACGAGCTAGTATTTCTACCATAAAGGAGGATGTTAGAAATATTAAATCGGAACTAGATAGTAGAGAATCAGAAAGAAAAGAAAATTAGTTTAGATGCATTGCAATTGCAGTTTTCAAACGAAGCAAGTGCAACGCAAGAAACTCTAACCAAATTAGAGGGTGATATGGCCCAACTTAAAGAAAAGGTTGAAGATCACAACAAAGTCTTGAGAAAAGATATTGAGATCGATCTCAAGGCTATTGTTAACGATCAAGTGACCATCTTAAGGGAGGAAATCACAAAAAAAATGCAGATGTCATTAAAAGCATTAAGTCAGATTTTGAATTAAAGATTAACAGAACAGAATTAAGACTTAACCAAGATATTTCCCAGGCTAGAATAGACACTGATAAACGAATCGATTCAGTTCAGACTATGCAGGTTGAAAGCGTTACTGTTCTTAGGGAGGATTTAGAAACGCAGATTAAAGGCGTAATTCTGAAAGTAGACCAAGTTAAGATAGATCTAAACTCAGAGCGTGAAATGAAAACATCAGAATTAAACGAGATTAGACAAGAGTTTCAAACGTTCAGGTTAATGGATCATATAGACATAAATAAATTAAGAACGGAAATCAAGTCACAATTGGAAACGTTGGGGAAACCTATAAATTCCGATGGGGAAGGATAGGTACACCATTTAAGGGACAGGATGGATACCACAACGCCAGCTAGGAACTATTTAGCGAGGTTGAATAAGGCACATGAGACAGAACAGGGCCATGTTAGATCAGAGATCCCGAATGAGGCTACGTCAGAAATAAATCCCAGAGATTTTAGGATATCAACGCCTAATGACAGATCTAATGTCATGATAGTGAGAAATTACGAGGAGAAAATTAAGAAGTTTTCAAATACGGAGGGTTTGACTCCTATAGAATTCATTAGAAATCTACAAGATCACTTTGCGGAACATCATGTTGCAAGGGATAGAGAACTGCGGATTGTTGAGAAGCATCTGGCAGATGCACCGTTAAATTCGTTCCGAGCTTTCCGATATACTTTCGATAATTTCGAACAGTTTTCGGAAGCATTTATTAAAAGATTCTGGTCGATAGAGATACAACACGCAGTGAGGGCGGAAGTCTATTCAAGGAAATATAGTAGTACTGGACCCACCAGTTATTCTGAATTCTTCACATCTCAGTTAGCCCGCCTTAGATATCTTCAACCCCCATTGAGACAGGAGGAAATTCTTGAGACAATTTCACGCCAGTTACCGGTGGAAGTTAGAAGGAATTTAATCTCATCAGGCGTAGAGGATTTAGCGGCAATGGACGACTTGCTGCGTAGGCTAGACCATACTTCTATGTCACCTACCATAGTCAAAAGCGGAAGGACGGAAACTAAGGCCGTGAACGCGGTAGTCGTTGATCAAACTCAACAAACAGAAAGGTCAAATAGGACAGGATCTAGATGGGAAGGTCCGATGAGGAACAGTAGGACGTATAGTCGAAGATTTGAAGATAGAAACAACCAACGACCATATGGAAACTACCAACAGAGATACGATCGAGACCGGAATAGACCTAACCAAACCGATCGTATTCTAGAAAGATATAAACTTTACGAAAGTAGAAATAGGAATGACAGGTACATGAATGGGAATCAGGAAAGAGAACAATACCAACCTAGGAATAACAGGTATCGAGGTTATCAGAACAATAACCGATACTATGATAATAGGGATAGACAAGGCCAGTATCAGCAACAGAATAGAGGTCAACAAGGGTTTGCCAGATATAAAAACTATCGAGACAAAAACTATCATAACCAGGAAGATAGAGAACAGTCTAGAAAGGACAGGGATAGGCGTGAAGAAAGGAAGGATCGAAGGGACACAGAAAGTGAACCAGAACCTAACACTAGCCATCACACTAGTGATAATGAAAGGGGTTCACAGGAAAAAAAAACGCCAATTTTGAAATCCCGGAAGGATTAAACAGCCAGCCGTCTCCATTTGATATAATTATACAAGATGTTTATGAGGTCACGGACGAAGATTTGTTATTCGAAGAAATGGAAGGAATTGTGAGTGAACGTGCTGAATTGCCTATAATTGAAATCTCTGTGGGCAATCAACATTGCAGGTCTCTTATAGACACGGGAGCGGTCATTTCAATCATGTCCGAAGATTGCTTTTTGAAATTAGAAAAGGAACAACAATTTACCACATTGCCAGCTTCATCGATCAAAGTGAGAGGACTATTTCAAGATAAATCGATGAAATGCAAATTACAAGTCCAGCTGAAGTTCAGTATAAATGAAAGATGTTTTGAACATATTTTTGTGGTGCTCAAAAATATTAATTTTGAAATAATCCTAGGGATTGATTTTATTACCCGTGCCAGAATTACCATTGACATGGACAGGAGAATTATCAGGTTCCCAGAGAAAACTATTAGGAAGATAGTACATGAAAATATTGATTCCAATGGGGATGTGGAAAATTTGATCAGGGAAGAAGTTTTAGAAAATATAATAAATCAGGCCGAACAAGAAAGAGAGCATTATGCACTTTGCGTCGAGGGATTTGAAGAAAAAGAAAAAGAATTCAAAGACTTGATCGAGGAGTTTACAGATATCTTCGATGATAAGCCAGGTCTAATTAAAAACTTCAAGTATCAGATTAGATTAAACGATGATACTCCATACCAGGCCAAATTGTATCCCATTCCGGATAAGTATTATGAAGAGGTTAGGGAGATCATTAAGAGAATGGAAGCAGAGGGAATAATTAAGAAACAAGCCTCTTCCTACTTAAATCCTATTACAGTGGTAAAGAAAAGCAATGGAGAGCTTCGTCTATGTTTAGACGCTAGGAAAATAAATTCCCGGATATTTCTAGAAATGGACCGACCTCCCAAAATCAGTGATTTGTTACGGAAATTTAAAGGCAAGGCATGTTTCAGCGTACTCGATTTAACAGCATCTTTTTATCAAGTAGAACTTACCGAGGACAGCAGGCAGTACACAGGGTTCCTGTTTGACCAAACAACCTTCGTGTTTTGTCGCGTTCCGTTCGGTATGATTAATAGCGGTCCAGCGCTCATTAGAGCTCTCGACAGTAAGCTTTCTGACGAAGTCAAACGCAGCGTCACATGCTATATTGACGATCTCATCATCGCTTCAGAAAATGTTGAAGAACATCTGAAAGAACTTAGGAAGTTATTCCTAGAGCTCCGAGAGGAAAATATCAAGGTCAACTACAATAAATGTCACTTCATGAAGGAACGTATAAATTTCCTAGGCCATACCATAGATCAATACGGTTATCATCCCAATCATAAGAAGATTGAGGAAATTGCAAAATTCCCTAGGCCAAAAAGAATCAAGCACCTACGCCAATTCCTTGGGATGTGCCAATTTTTGAGTAGTCACTGCCCAGGATACTCAGTGACCATGGCACCATTATATGAACTGCTGAAGAAAAATAATCGGTGGAAGTGGACTGACTTAACTGAGCAGGCCTTCGAGAATGCGAAGACTATGCTAAAGGAATGCATTAAGTTAGAGTATCCGGAATTCAGCCGCACTTTTTATATTGAATCTGACGCCTCCAGAGTATGTTTAAGCGCGGTCCTGTATCAGAAGGATGAACAGGGGAATAAACACTACATTGATTTTTACAGCAGGAAATTAAGACCTCATGAGGAGAATTATTTCACTACAGAGCTTGAAGCTCTGGCATTTGTCTCAGCTTTGGAGAAATGGAAAAAAATACTTCTAGGTCATCAAATTGTAATAATTACAGATCACAGAGCTCTGCAGTTCATGCTTCAGTCCGATTTGTCTTCTGATCGTCTGACGAGGTGGACGCTGTTTATACAGCAGTTTAACGCCACCATCAGACATCAGCCAGGCAAGGACAACCTTCTTGCTGATGCTCTTTCGAGAAACTCTTCTAATAAATTAGCAGTAAACTTGGTACAATTGGAGGAGGGAGATGAGGCAACCCTGGAAAAGCTACGCAAGTTAGCTGTGTCACAGAAGAGACACACTCCAATTAGGAACATGTACAAATATTTAAAGGGCTATATGGATGACTCGGATGAGGATTATCAGGCAACTAGGAGATGTTCTGACAGATTCGCTCTCTGTGGAGAAGTTGTGTGTAAATATGTGGACAAGCACAAGAACAAACTTAGAATAGTAGTGCCTCCCAAATTGACTGTACCTTTGATCTGGTTAACACACAATAGTATCGGCCATGGTGGCCTGGATAAAACCATGAAAACACTTCAGGAGACGTTCTATTGGTCTAAATTGCCTCAGTCCGTTGCGAGGGTTATTAGGTCATGTGACCGTTGCCAGCGGAGCAAATAACCTTCGGCATTATCAAAGGAGGAGCCGAGAGCTATTATTCCTTATAAACCACGTGAATTGATGGCTTGTGACCTGTTTGGTCCTTGTCCAAAAGGCGCCAGGGGTAACCAGTTTCTTCTTGTTACCGTGGATGTGTTTTCGAAATTCGTCACCCTAGACCCCTTGCAGAACGCAACAGCAACACAGGTTATAAGTCGCTTAACCAAGAGTGTATTCAGAAAAGCCGGAAGACCAGAAACAATTCTTTCGGACCATGGATCTCAGTTTACTTCCCATGAATTCAAAGTCGCTATGGAGAGATTTGGAATACGTCACGTATTCTCCAGCATCAGATATCCTGAGTCCAACAGTTCGGAACGTCTAATGTCAGAGGTTGCCAAGTTTGCACGTTTATACTGCCCTCAAGATCATCCAAGTTGGGTAAAATATGTACCTCTGATGGAGACATGCTTAAATACGACATATCATGAAAGTCTGAGAGATATTCCAGTGTTAGTTCATCATAATAGAAAGCCAGAAAGAGCTTGGATGAAATAACACAATTCTTAACCAAAGATACTGAACCGTCAGAGCAGGAAAGGGTGGATAATGCCCGAGAAAGCCTGATGGATGCGGCGGAAAAAAGGCAGAAAAGAAATGAAGGAAAGCGCTACAACCCGCCTCTAGAAAATAATGACTTAGTTCTTGTACGTAAATCTACCAAAACTGATGCAGCGAGGAAGATTTACACAAAATTCAGTAGCCTGTACATTGGTCCCTTCAAGGTAGGCAGAGTGTACGGGAACAATAGTTACCAAGTCTTAGACATCCACACGAACGAGGAAATAGGAAAATTTAATGCGAAGAACCTCAGAAAATACTTCAAGAAAGTGGAATAAAACGCAAAATTCTGTTCATTGACGAATACCTAGAATGGTGTAATAAAAGTATTCGCACACTTTTATTAGCTAGGTTGGGAGGAGGATGAGACAGTATTTTGCTATTTATTTGAACCCTGATATGACAGCGAGACGTATTTGGAAGTTATTGCTTGACATTATTTTGACTGTAGACTTTGAGGCACAGTTTGCTTCTTATGCACTAAGGAGATGGATAGACTACCCCGCCACGCTCTTGATCACGTGCACAGGACATGCTCACGGACTTGCCTTTGCAACTAGTTGAGGGATATATGAAATGATAATCGATTGGGTTCGATTGTCCACCTCGATACAGGTGTGATGCATCTTGGGTAGACTCCCAGCTGTGACGGGAATGAGCAGTTTTGAAACGAGAGACACTCGAGTACAGCAACTTATGCAGTGAACATGTTATCGTTCGTATAAGAGAGATCCGTGTATCACGCGGTAATACGAGTGTTTTCTACTCGCAGCGCGGTTCGAACGAGTGAGCTTAGCCAACACGTGGACTTGTTAATACAGACTTCGATGAGGAAATCTGCTACGTATTGGTTTGAAATGCAAGGAAGCATTATTATCAAGAACATTATGACTGGATTTTCTTGTGAGAAACAAGCTATTGGAGTAATGATGTGCTAAACATATCGTTCAGGAATGTAATGCAGTAGCAGATTTGATCATTTGGAGTGACATCCTTTTGAACTCTACAATGAAGAGAAAGAAAATGTTGGGAACGTTAGTTCTGATCCAGTGATTTTAAAGTAGCCAAGAATGAAGAAACAACTCCAAAGAAAGGAAACTACTTTACTGATAACGTCGAGGGAGCCTTGTGCAAGCAATATGCAGGAACTCCGTTTCGTGGACGGTAGTTTTCGGGTTAGGAGGAAGTTGGTTCGGCGACTTGCAGATCCAGCCATGAACTACTCAGGGATGGTGTTTCAGTTCCTGACAGGAATGTATATTCCTATATTTTCTTCAATTTCAACCAGAACATCGCCCAAGGTAGCTGGAAGACTTTTCTTCTCTTGTAGACAGTAGATCTTGTCACCTTTAGTTCGATTCTTTTCACCAATATTTTATTAATTAGTATGAAATTCATTCGAAGACTAGATCTGGTTCTTTTTATCATTTCTGTCGGAGAGTGTAATTTATTGTGTAGTTAACAGTAAACGTGATGCTATTTAGAGCATTACTTTGTTGCTTTTATTTTGAAAATTTTGGAAATAAAACCAAGCATTCAATTTTGTTGGGAAGATATCTGCAGCATAATTAGGACCAAGACGACGATATCTTTGTATAAGAATAGCAATTAGGAAGAAGATGGCCACACACTCGTGCACTTGAACTATTCCAAAAATATTTCAGTGATACTATTCGTTTGGACTTATGACATTCTAGTAGAAATTCTTTCTTTTAGAAATGATAGTGCATTTTCATCGTTCTTTTCCATGGTTATGGATTTATGGAAATCGTCCAGCGAAAACAATTGTGAATTGATTGCCAAGGCATTTGCAGCCTACTTTCATATATATTTTTTTTTTGATTAAAGATTTTTCTTTAAATGTAATATTTTTGTTCATTCAGTTTTTGCTTGTGTTATTTCAATTCGTTTTTGGGAAGACTCTTGGATAGATCATCGTTGGATTTAATGGTTTGCGTGTATCTATTGATATGATAATAGACTCCTTTCCATGATGTAAGTCTCACGTGTTTTCTTCTGAGTAGTTGAGCCATTTTTCGAGTTAGGATAGGCGAAACTGAAACGACTATTTTGATAGTGTCAATTTACAATTTTTCTCTCACATATAAGTCATTATGGAAATATATATATAAATATATTGGAATTGTGAATCAAATTTAACTACTCACACTATTATAACAGAATTTTTTGTAGACTTTAAAGACGATTATTGTGGAAATGGATAATACAATTTATCTAACAAATTGTTGCTTCTTGTTTAATGAAGTTAGAAAGGAAGTAATCTGTGGCATTTCTATATTCGTCTATGATGGGGCATGATATTTTCAGAGCAATTTCTGAAAGGTTTTAAGTTTAATAACGTTTGGGTTTAAGTCTTGACAGCTTTGGAAAGCTGAATTGAGGTATTGCAATTTTGTGCATACGATTTATTGTGTTAGTGAAGCGTATATTTGACATCATTGGATGGTCAATATTAATGCTGAATATTGTTCTTGTAGTCTTTTGAGAAGACGTTAACGTAGTTATTGCGTTTTAGTAAGAGTGAAATTAGCTTTTGAGCTATCACCTTTCTTTTTGGATATGATGTTGTAGTTATCGTGAATTGGAATCACGAATATTTTTCTTATATGCTTGTTTTATTCAAGTTGCCCTACGTTTTATTCTCACCTAGTAGGATTTGCCGGAGATAAATTGTCTATATCATGACACCCATATTTAAGTAACACAGCTACTTCTTGAACAACTTTAACTAATTCATGCAACAGAATACATGTGATATTTCAGTAATTTTAGTAAAAATATACTGCATTCTTTGAAGCATATAAATAGTTAATAAACTATTTTCACAACTTGTAACACTATTCGATTATCTTAATTGATTGTTGAACACAACGAATTAAGAAAATGATAACCATGAAACATACTTGTAAAATTAAATGAAGATAGGCAGCGTTGAGAACAAAATCCTAATTGAGGATGTAACTTGTATATAAAGTGTAAAATATGTATAAATCTTTAAGGGTATAACATCAGTACATAATGTAATATTGTATTTTTCTTGTTATTTGTTCAGCGGATGATATGAACAGTAAGATGGGGCCTTATTGTAGGCATTTATTTAAAACTACATTTTTCATCATTTGATCTAAAGAAGCTTTTCTTTAACTTTGTGTCTAATTGACGGACATTCATCATTAATCAGTCAATAGATTGAATTTAATTTTAAAGAATCTTAGAACGACTGGTGTTTTATATCAGAAAAGGGGAGTGCGTTAGGAGGACCAGTGGGTAGTTTTTTTTTTTTTGAGTTTGCTTAAACTTAACGCCCGATATATTTTTATTTTATTTTAGAGTCTCTTGTTCGAGTTCTTTTGAGCTTCGTTTCATCGTAATTTTATACACCCCTGGCATCTTCGAACCGCATTCTTTAATATCGACGTATCCTGATCCCTGGTTGATCCTAGTTGGTAGGTTTTTCAGAGGTCATTTGAGCCGGGAACTTCTAGAATCTACCATCCAGCTTTTCCATCGGATTGCAACAGGTAAGACCACGTGGATTACGGGTACAGTACCAACTTGAGTTTGAGTCTAATTCTGCTGAGCTATGTGCTTTGGGAGTAGAATTAGTGTAGCCTCTGCACCGGGCTCGTAGTTGTTGTTGGTTTGATATTGGTTAGGTTCCGTGCCTAGGAGATGGCATCTTGATTTTGAGAAGATGTTTTAATTTTGAACATTTGGTCAACATTTTGTGAGTTGGTTCTCAGGATAGGTGTGATCACCTTAGTGTCCTGAGTTCGGTTGGTCATCCTACAGGAACTCTTGGGGAGTTGTAGACTGTTAGGGTGCGTTGGCGAGTAGCGATGAAGTTATTTGGTGAAATTTGGTTACTTGCTGGTATGTAAATTGGTTGGATCGTTGTGTCTATTGTTTAACGTGGTTTCCCCATTTGGTTATTGTTCTCGTGGAAGGTAGTTGCTATTTCTGTCGTTCGTCAGATGGCCACCGTGGACGGTTAGGGGCAGTGACTGGTGAAATGAGACAGTGACTTTGGTATTCATATGTTTTAATATGTGTCACATACCTGAGACGATCCATATGGTTTGATTATGGTATGTTGTGTTTTTTTTAATGTTTTGATGCTTCCTAAATGTGTTCTGTTTTCCTACGGTACTGCGTGAGGCCATCAATGTAAATGTAAATTCATTTTTTGAGTATGTTTAACTGTTTTGGAAGGGTACCAGTGAGTTCCCCCTTGCATTATTTCTATTTGATGGTGTTGCCCATATAATTTCAGGGAATTTCGGTGGGAAAATATCTGAAATTTTGTAAATAATCTGGTTTCTGGATGTTTTAGTCAAAAATTGGTTGATATAAGTTGATTTGGTTATTCTTGCTAAGTATTGTAGTGAACCTTCAATTAAGCTTGTTAACGTCAGTCATATCGTGTAGATGGTTGCCCCTTTCGGTGATTTTCATACTCCAGTGAACTTTAACTATGCCCTGGAACCCCTGTCTTGGCGCAGAACCTTGTTCGTGGCCTCAAGCATCCCGTGTGTGATTTGAAAAGACTCTTAAGTGAACTTCGATGGCACACTAATGCTTCGTGTGATATTTTTTTATCCCTCCTGGGATAACTTAAGTTGTTTAGGGCTGGTTGACTGGCCTGGAACGCTTGTTCCCTCTAAGGGACTTGTATTTGGACCATACGCTGCTGTTCTGATGTGTGTTTCAGTGGTCACTATGTGGGACGTGTACTACCAATCTGGGCCCAGTTTGGAGGTACCATCTAGGTCCCATGGCATCATTCTACCCGAGGAGATCTACTTCAAGGTCTGCTGGCGGAGATTGGAGTAGACTCTTCAGCTGCCAAGAGGCCAGCTGGACACCGTCACCCTGCTTTTCATCTCCCCATCGTCTTCCTTTGGAGGAGGAGGGTGTACCGATTTTGTATATCAGTACATATTCATCTTTATCTTCGAGACGCAGTAAGAACTCCAGGTCTGACCGGATTATCATGGGAGCATACACCAAGCTCTTCTGGGAATTCTTTTCGCCTCTCTGGCGCCTTACTGTTGGTGTAATGGGTTCGCCAAGCCCCTTTCTGCCAGGATTTCTACCCTTTGTGTGTCCTGCCACTTAAAGTATTATCGCTAATGGAAACTTCTCGAGAGAGATAAATCAAGCTTTGTATCTGTGAACATTGGAAATGTGAACACTTCCTGTCGGCTACATTTGGCCAAGGTCTTGTTCTAAGAAAAATCTTGCAAGAACATTGTGTAACGCCTCAACTCCTGGGAAGATCCTACGCACTAACTGTGTGGGGTGATATTCAAGGTACCAACTGTAAACCTCGGACTCTGGCTTTGTTTTGGCCCGTTGCGCCACTAGTCACATTGGTATTACTGGAGTAGTGTGGTGGGGGTGCATTGGAATACAGGGTTGCGGCCTGTGACTCCAGAGACAGTGTGTGAAGAACCTTGCTGACATCGAGACTCTTAAGCAATTGCCTCCGGGGAAACTCATAGTGCAGTTTCCTCGGACGGCTGGAAGACACCAGGTGGTACTATCATAACTTAATACTAAGGGGCAACTGAAAAAAGGTTGAATACAAACTTTGACTGCAAAATTTTGGTAATGTGATTCTAAGGCCATGTGTCGGTGGACCATAATGTGAACTAGATACAGACTTTGACATTTTATTTAGTATATCAGTATGTAATATTTTGGCATTTTATTTAGTATATCAGTATGTAATATTTTGGAAGGTCTTGTATAATTTGGTGATACTGTTATATGTAGTTTACTGCAGGGTGGGTTACTTATTGCCCTATTTCCCGTTAGCTGGATGGGAACCTCGTGGATTTAATTTTGTTCAGATAGGCTTCAAGGGACAGTCAGTGCTGCACTCTGAAGCTTCTCGGACGCTTTCGTTCGCTATGGAACGCGTTTGTTGCTTTATGCAATTTGTTTGTGAAATGGCACCGGGCCTGAATTTCATGTTGTTATATTTCCTTTTATCCTTGCGGATCATACTACCCTCTGTTCAGTAATTCAATTAATCGTATGATGCGGAAGTGAAATTTTGCCAACTGGGCAATGACTGACTTTATTTTATTCACAGTACTACCCGGAACTTGATTCTGCATTACCTTTTAAATATTAGCCTAAGCGGTTAAGGGTTTTAGTTGTAATTTAATTGTAATTTAATTGTATCATTTCTAGATTTTTATTATACTTTGACATTTGGATGTTGTTTTTTTATTTAATGATGGCAGTCAGTAGGAAGATTGTTTCTGTTCCCTTCACCATGTGTGGCAAGATTAAAATTGTCGGCCATTCTGTGTACGTCCGCAGCTTTCAATCAAAAAGCTCGTCTTGAATTAGCTTCGTCCCGCCTGATCTCTTATCCTAAATTAAAGCAGGGTGTTCTTGAATACCACGAAAATTGGAACATTCACTCCTAGGTTTTTTTGCTCTGAACTCAGCTGGCCTACTGAGTCACTTAAATTAGGGCTGTTTCGTTGTGTTCTAAATTATATTTTGATATGCTAATTTTATTATTATTATTTTGGTTATCTAAAGGGAAAAGGGGGGATTGAGAGCTATCACAGTGGTAGCGAGAGCATGATTCTGATCTTCTTGTCACAACATTATGCCAAATGACCTTCCTTATGGCTGCATGTATCTATTTAATAACTTAAATTCAGGAACTAATTTAAACTGGGCCCTCCTCCTTACTAATCTTTTCTCCACATAAGTAGGATTGTTTCAAACTCTGTGTAATGATTAATTTGTGGTCTGTTACATGAAATTTATGTACGATGGCTTCCCGCAAAATCGTCGTGAAATACTTATCAGATGAAGAGGTAACCTACGAATTGCTGTTACGTAACCTTGAAGTGCCCAGGGATGCAGAACTAGCGCGCCAGAGTCTAGAGTATGCTGTGAATTTTGCAGCAACCCTTCCAAAGCTGTCAACTGCTGAATTCAAACTTGGTGAGTCTAAGCTATGTGACTCAGTTAAAGAAATTTGTAACGTAATTAAGTATTGTTTCAGTGAAGTAGAATGTAGCCCTGTTGATCTCACCAAATTGAAAGCTCGAATTGATTACCTATATCTCCGATGTGTGGATTTGTTGCAATCTGATGAGGAACGTCCCATCGCCGAGTTGAAAGGTTTATTAGAGGCTGAAGTTAATTTAGTGGAATGTGCTCAGACCTTGGACACTGTTAATCGTGTTAGTGGAAGTGGGGATTTATTGAATTCAACTCCTGCATGTAGCCGTAATGTCTCGACAAGTCTAGGCGCCAGTCTGGCTGAAAACGCGACTGGCCAAGTTGGTAATCGTGTCACTGAACCTGCCGCACTCCGTGGCAACGGAACAGCTCACTTTCCCGACAGCTGTGAGAGTCGAGAGATTTTTCCCATTGTCGGTAACCGTACCATTAATCATGAAACTGTGACAACAAATTCTGTGCTTGACAAGGCAGCGTCAGGTCCTGATATGGTGATACCAGTTTCGACTACCATTAATCCTAATGCTGTGATGGCTTCTGTGCCAAATAATACCAGCAACGTAACCTTCAACCTCCCCGGACTTGAAAATAGTACTTGCAGTTGTAATTGTGTAACTTGTAACTCCGTCTCTGCTGTTGTCGCCTCGCCACGTGTAAGGAGGCCGGTTATCGAACCCCAGTCTGTCTTAAATTTCCCCTCATCTAGTTGTAATCCTGTTAGTGTCTGTGCTCGAGAAGTAAATTCTAGAGATAATTCCGGGTCTGTTTCATCATTTAAAGTGCCGGCTAACTCGGGTCATCAGGGGCCTGCGGTGACACAAAATTCACCTTCAGAACCGGTTAGGGATTTAAATTCTGTTTATCGAGACTCTCAGGGGAGTGTTTCAAATTCAGGGCGTAACCTCGTTTCTTCATCTTGTTCCGGAAACCGAAATTATGTGCAAGGAAATCCATGTGCCGAAATGCCAGGTCGTAACGTGTCCAATGATGAGCATTATAATTATTCTGTTTTTTCTAAGGCCAGCTTTGGTTCTGTCAGTCACCCCATTTTGGGCTTTGTTTCAAGGTTATCGGGTAGAAGTATGGACACGGCTGAAGGCGTCGTTGATTTTTTGAGAATATTGGTTGATATTCATGAGTGTGCTATCCAATTCGGTGTCAGCAACCAAGTGGTCTTTCAATTAATATCCCCCCATGTGTCGGATACGTTGGGAACCTATGTGACTAGTGCCATGTGTGAAGGTTGGAGTGTGGAGAATTTTATGTCCGAGGTGTTGCGAGTATTTGTGCCCATCAGGTCACTCGATACTATGAAGGGACGTTACCTGTACCGAGCTCAGGGTATTAACGAGCCGTTAAATTCATACATTATGGACATATCCAGGTTTGTAAAAGTCTTTAGAGTAGATATGCCAGAGGCAGAATTGGTAAGGCTAATTTTGGCCGGTGCTACGCTGGAATTTCGGAATTGCCTATGTGTTGGAACTAATCCGAGTACGATTAGGGAATTGCGTGAAGCCGCTATTCAGGCCGAATCCGTGCGTTCGGTAGATATCATAAGGTATGAAAATAGCATGCCCCCTCCCTTCATTAACCCTGTTCCGCTTGTTCGACCTCCCTCGGTTCGACCACCACCTGGGGCCGGTCGTCTTTCCCATAATTCGCCTAGGAGTACTAGTAATCGTCCTGTGACGTGCTTCAACTGTGGGCAGCAGGGCCACATGGCGCGGAACTGTCCGGTGAAAAGGAATTGACTATTCCGAGACAGGCATCCTGAAATCCACCTTGCCAAGGATCAGCGATGTGCATTGGAAAATGAGATGACGAGGGATGACGCCAAAGTTATCGGAGCAAATGGTGTCTGTTCTAAAGTTTCTGATGTAGTTCTACCCTCTCCTATGGTTGAAATTGCAATTAATGACGCATGTGTAATTGCTTCGTTAGAATCAGGAAATGCTGCTTCATTGGTTAGCGAGAATTGGTATTTGTCAATGAAACTCATCTGTAAATTCAGTGACCTGTCGAATGTAGATGTTAAGTTGGTTTCTGCCAATGGTACTCAACTGGACGTTCTTGGTGCGGTGAAATTTAAGGTTCGAATTCATAAATTTTGTTGGAGATTTTCATTTTGTTCATTAAGGATCTGTCATGTCCCATCATTTTAGGAGCTAATTCCTTCGCTCATACCGGGTTATTGTTAGATATTCAACATAAGTCATTCTGGTTCAGGTTTTGTTCTGAGGTAAAATTTAAATTTCTTTCTACTGCTGTCCCCAGAGCAAGTGTTCATGTTGTCGGCAGTGATGCTGAACCCGCCTTGTCTACCGGGGTTGAGTCCTTGGGCCTAAGTAATTTAACTGGAGCTCAAGCTAAGGAGATTCGAGATCTGTGTGGGTATTTTCCCGAGGTTTTCACTGACGAATTAGGAATGACTAAGATCCTGGGGTATAAAATTGAAGTGACGGATACTATACCTGTCAGGTATCCTCCCTACCGTTTGAGTCCGCCTAAAATGATGGAATTAAAGAAATTAATCGATCAGATGTTACTGGATGGAGTGATTCGACCCTCCACATCAGCATATTCCTCACCTATGTTCTTAGTACCTAAGCCAAATGGTGGTTTTCGGCCAGTCGTAGATTATCGTAGGTTAAACAAAAAGATTGTTTTAGAATCCATCCCTCTTCCTGATTTGCATAGCTGTTTTTTCCTGGTTCAAAAACGCCTCCTATTATAGCCTCATTGGCCTGACGCAGGCATACTTCCAAATTCCGTTAGCTGAAGAATCTAAGCATCTGACTGCATTCGCCACCGATTGGAATGTCTTTGAATATTGTCGTTTGTCTTTTGGTCTCTCTACAGGGGGCGCAGTGCTTAGTAGGCTTCTTGATCACGTGTTTTCTGGCATCAAATTTGATTATTTGTATCACTACCTGGACGATGTTATTGTTTATAGCGAGACGTTCGAAGACCACGTGCGCCATCTTCGTGAAGTATTTGGGAGGTTAAAATCTGCTGGTCTAACCGTAAAGTTGTCTAAAGTGTCCCTTGCTAAACCTAAAATTGCCTTTCTTGGACATGTTGTTTCTGCTGAAGGTGTTTCGGTCGATGACTCCCGAACCCAAGGAATTAGAGATTTTGCACCCCCTAAAAATGTGAAAGGAGTAGCCCGATTCGTGGGAATGGTTGGCTTTTTGCGCAAATTTATACCCAATTTTGCGCAGCGCGCGTTGCCCCTTAATCATCTGCGAAGGTCTGATGTGAAATTTGAATGGGGTACGTCGCAGCAAGCAGCTTTTGATGATTCGAAGGAGGCACTTTTTAGCGCTCCTGTCCTCGCTGTCCCTGATTTCAGTAAGAAGTTTATAATCCAGACTGATGCGTCGCTCAGTGCTGTAGTTGCTGTGTTGTTACAAGAAAGTGAGTTAGGTAGACGACCTATTGGTTTTGTTTCTCGAACTCTGTCCCCTGCTGAAGTAAATTTTTCCGTATACGAGCTTGAAGGGCTCGCAGTGATGTTTGGGCTGGAGAAATTCCGAACATGTTCCTTTCGAACTTGGAACTGATAACCAGGCCCTGAGCTGGGTCCTGGCTAGACCTCGAACCACTGGGCGAATCGCCAGGTGGGCAACCCGTATTTCATCATTTCAGTTCACCGTTCGTCATATAAAGGGTTGTGAAAATGTCATAGCCGACTCCCTTAGACGTATGTACGAAGAAGTTCCTAATAAATGTAAGAATCTAGTTCCCGAGGAAAATCATGAAAATATTTGTGCTGTGTCACTTAAGCGTCTCTATGGAGAAATTCCTGACGGGTGTGAAACTCCTCCTTTAGAGGAACCTGTTGTTGGGGCTAATTCAGCTCAACACATGTTAGTAAATTCACCGTTATTGTTTGGAGACATTGCTGACCATCAGAAGGAAGATCCCGTCTTGTGTGACTTAATTGCTCGATTAGTTTCAGGAGAAGAGATAAAACCTTATATTTTAAAGTCTGGTGTACTGTGTTGTGTAACTAGGCGTGATAGAAAGCCTAAAGTTGTTTTGCCTACTCAGCTGATAAATGGCATGCTAATGTATTTTCACGAGTCACCCACTGGAGGCCACCTAGGAATATTCAATTCTCGACAGATAATAAGGCAGTCTTTTGTTTGGAAGGCTCTCGATAAGGATGTGAGAAAGTTCGTGCTGGGATGTCATGACTGTAAGGTGAGTAAGCCTACCGTCAGTGGTAAGGTTGGTAAGTTAGCTTCCGAATCTGCGTCCAGGCCCATGGAACGCTTGTATGTGGACTTCGTTTGGCCCCTGCCGAGGTCTAAACTAGGTAATCGTTTTGCTTTTGTTTCTGTTGATGGTTTCTCTCGCTTTTCGTGGATTTTTCCTACTAGAAATTGTGATTCTGCTACTGTCATGAAATGTTTAAGATCTGTTTTCTCTTCCTTTGGTCCTTGTCAATACCTGGTATCAGATAATGCCAAGGCTTTTGTTTCTCATCAGTTCAGAAAATTTTGTTTTGATTATTCTATTTCCCATGTCACCACGACACCTTATTACCCCAACCCTAGTTTGGCAGAGAGAGTTGACCGAAATTTGAGAGCTGCGCTTATCGCATATCATCGTGACAATCATGCCAAGTGGGATGCGTCATTACATTGGTTATCCTATGCCTTCAATACTGCTGAGCATGAATCCCATGGGAAAACGCCGTTCTCACTTATGTATGCGTTCGTCCCAAATTCCGCTCTAACGAATCTGTGGTCACTTCATGATCTGCTTCCTGACCAACCCTCTCCTGATCGTGTCAGAGAAATCTGGAAGGAGTCCAAAGCTGCTATAAAGATCTCGCATGACAAGCTGGCTAGGAGATATAATTTGGGCCGAAAACAGGGTGGATATTCTGTCGGAGATGTTGTGTATGCAAAAAACTTCTGGGCTAAGGCCCCAGGTCGTCAGGTATCAGGTAAACTGCAGCCAAAATATGAGGGCCCCTATGAGATTCTGTATTTCCTTCTGAAGTAACAGTGTCATTAGAGGATCTGTCTAGGAAACGTGTTTTTAGGACTCATTTATCGAATTGTAAACCTGATAGTGAACGAGAAACTCGAGGTGTGTAAAAGGTGAAATTATGATGTTCTATTTCCTGTGAATGCGATGATATGAAGTTCAGAGCGATGGGAGATGGTCTAGTTGTTTCGCTGAAGTCAAATCTCTTATGTCATCTTTTGTAATCCTCAAGAAAGGCTGTGATCTGCTTCTGTTAGCTGAGTTTTGTTCATCGTATTCGTGGTTGATATTTTTGAGTACATTTTTTGGATAATTTAGTGATAATTTTGTTAGGTTGGTAGTGAAATTTTGTTTTTATGTGAAAATAAAGTGTGATGCTTCAGAGTGATGCTCATTTCTGTGTGTTGTTCAGCTGCTGACGTGAGGGCTTTAGAAATTGTATCAGTGATCTGGAAAATCTTCGAATTGAAATCTCTTTTCGGTTGAAAATGTATCTGGTTAGGTTAGTCAGTAGGTTACTTGTAATCTGCGGTATATACTGTTAGACTGCTGACTTGCTGGTATTGTCACAACGTTCATGTGATTGTAGTTGGAATCATAGTTCATGTATCCCTGTATACTTGGGTGTGAAAAAGAAAAATTAAGTTCGATTAGCATCAGTTTCGAGCTGGTAGCCAGGCTATAGAGTTAGTCAGTTGTTCTATGCATCGAGATAGTGTTGCACTGGAGATGTCGTGCCTGTTCTGGAGAAATTTGAGGTATCTATTAGTTGGTGAGCTAACTCTCGTTCTGTGTATGGTGCATTTTCCTTGGGGACTATAACCACCCCGTGCATTTTGAAAATTTATCATTTTGTCACCTCAGTGACCTTGTAATTCTGTGTGTGGAACATGATGCGGTGGGTGGGAGATGTTGAAAGTGGAGAACATGTGAATTTGGGGACAGTAACCACCCCGTGCATTTTGAAAATTTATCATACCATCACATCTGTGATCCTGTAATTCTGTATTTTGAGCATGCTATGGCATGTCGAGGACCGCTGAGTTGGAGAATCTGAAGTTTTGAGGATATTAATCACCTTGTGCTTGTAGAAATGTGTCACATGACACCTATGGGTGTTCGTTGTAGTAAAGTAGATCTGTGTATGGGACCATGGAAGTGGTTTGTTGTCTGTGTGGGTGTAAAATTTGTAAGTAATGTGTGTTTTTTTAATGGTGGAGCCACTTTAGTTTAGGTATGTCTTGAAAATTGGTTGGTACTGAGACAGTATTTTGCTATTTATTTGAACCCTGATATGACAGCGAGACGTATTTTGAAGTTATTGCTTGACATTATTTTGACTGTAGACTTTGAGGCACAGTTTGCTTCTTATGCACTAAGGAGATGGATAGACTACCCCGCCACGCTCTTGATCACATGCACAGGACATGCTCACGGACTTGCCTTTGCAACTAGTTGAGGGATATATGAAATGATAATCGATTGGGTTCGATTGTCCACCTCGATACAGGTGTGATGCATCTTGGGTAGACTCCCAGCTGTGACGGGAATGAGCAGTTTTGAAACGAGAGACACTCGAGTACAGCAACTTATGCAGTGAACATGTTATCGTTCGTATAAGAAAGTTCCGTGTATCACGCGGTAATACGAGTGTTTTCTTCTCGCAGCGCGGTTCGAACGAGTGAGCTTAGCCAACACATGGACTTGTTAATACAGACTTCGATGAGGAAATCTGCTACGTATTGGTTTGAAATGCAAGAAAGCATTATTATCAAGAACATTATGACTGGATTTTCTTGTGAGAAACAAGCTATTGGAGTAATGATGTGCTAAACATATCGTTCAGGAATGTAATGCAGTAGCAGAGTTGATCATTTGGAGTGACATCCTTTTGAACTCTACAATGAAGAGAAAGAAAATGTTGGGAACGTTAGTTCTGATCCAGTGATTTTAAAGTAGCCAAGAATGAAGAAACAACTCCAAAGAAAGGAAACTACTTTACTGATAACGTCGAGGGAGCCTTGTGCAAGCAATATGCAGGAACTCCGTTTCGTGGACAGTAGTTTTCGGGTTAGGAGGAAGTTGGTTCGGCGACTTGCAGATCCAGCCATGAACTACTCAGGGATGGTGTTTCAGTTCCTGACAGGAATGTATATTCCTATATTTTCTTCAATTTCAACCAGAACTTCGCCCAAGGTAGCTGGAAAACTTTCCTTCTCTTGTAGACAGTAGATCTTGTCACCTTTAGTTCGATTCTTTTCACCAATATTTTATTAATTAGTATGAAATTCATTCGAAGACTAGATCTGGTTCTTTTTATCATTTCTGTCGGAGAGTGTAATTTATTGTGTAGTTAACAGTAAACGTGATGCTATTTAGAGCATTACTTTGTTGCTTTTATTTTGAAAATTTTGGAAATAAAACCAAGCATTCAATTTTGTTGGGAAGATATCTGCAGCATAATTAGGACCAAGACGACGATATCTTTGTATAAGAATAGCAATTAGGAAGAAGATGGCCACACACTCGTGCACTTGAACTATTCCAAAAATATTTCAGTGATACTATTCGTTTGGACTTATGACATTCTAGTAGAAATTCTTTCTTTTAGAAATGATAGTGCATTTTCATCGTTCTTTTCCATGGTTATGGATTTATGGAAATCGTCCAGCGAAAACAATTGTGAATTGATTGCCAAGGCATTTGCATTTGTCGTCTTGGTCCTAATTATGCTGCAGATATCTTCCCAACAAAATTGAATGCTTGGTTTTATTTTTTTTTGATTAAAGATTTTTCTTTAAATGTAATATTTTTGTTCATTCAGTTTTTGCTTGTGTTATTTCAATTCGTTTTTGGGAAGACTCTTGGATAGACCATCGTTTGATTTAATGGTTTGCGTGTATCTATTGATATGATAATAGACTCCTTTCCATGATGTAAGTCTCACGTGTTTTCTTCTGAGTAGTTGAGCCATTTTTCGAGTTAGGATAGGCGAAACTGAAATGACTATTTTGATAGTGTCTATTTACAATTTTTCTCTCACATATAAGTCATTATGGAAATATATATATAAATATATTGGAATTGTGAATCCAATTTAACTACTCACACTATTATAACAGAATTTTTTGTAGACTTTAAAGACAATTATTGTGGAAATGGATAATACAATTTATCTAACAAATTGTTGCTTCTTGTTTAATGAAGTTAGAAAGGAAGTAATCTGTGGCATTTCTATATTCGTCTATGATGGGGCATGATATTTTCAGAGCAATTTCTGAAAGGTTTTAAGTTTAATAACGTTTGGGTTTAAGTCTTGACAGCTTTGGAAAGCTGAATTGAGGTATTGCAATTTTGTGCATACGATTTATTGTGTTAGTGAAGCGTATATTTGACATCATTGGATGGTCAATATTAATGCTGAATATTGTTCTTGTAGTCTTTTGAGAAGACGTTAACGTAGTTATTGCGTTTTAGTAAGAGTGAAATTAGCTTTTGAGCTATCACCTTTCTTTTTGGATATGATGTTGTAGTTATCGTGAATTGGAATCACGAATATTTTTCTTATATGTTTGTTTTATTCAAGTTGCCCTACGTTTTATTCTCACCTAGTAGGATTTGCCGGAGATAAATTGTCTATATCATGACACCCATATTTAAGTAACACAGCTACTTCTTGAACAACTTTAACTAATTCATGCAACAGAATACATGTGATATTTCAGTAATTTTAGTTAAAATATACTGCATTCTTTGAAGCATATAAATAGTTAATAAACTATTTTCACAACTTGTAACACTATTCGATTATCTTAATTGATTGTTGAATACAACGAATTAAGAAAATGATAACCATGAAACATACTTTTAAAATTAAATGAAGATAGGCAGCGTTGAGAACAAAATCCTAATTGAGGATGTAACTTGTATATAAAGTGTAAAATATGTATAAATCTTTAAGGGTATAACATCAGTACATAATGTAATATTGTATTTTTCTTGTTATTTGTTCAGCGGATGATATGAACAGTAAGATGGGGCCTTATTGTAGGCATTTATTTAAAACTACATTTTTCATCATTTGATCTAAAGAAGCTTTTCTTTAACTTTGTGTCTAATTGACGGACATTCATCATTAATCAGTCAATAAATTGAATTTAATTTTAAAGAATCTTAGAACGACTGGTGTTTTATATCAGAAAAGGGGAGTGCGTTAGGAGGACCAGTGGGTAGTTTTTTTTGAGTTTGCTTAAACTTAACGCCCGAGATATTTTTATTTTTTTTAGAGTCTCTTGTTCGAGTTCTTTTGAGCTTCGTTTCATCGTAATTTTATACACCACTGGCATCTTCGAACCGCATTCTTTAATATCGACGTATCCTGAACCCTGGTTGATCCTAGTTGGTAGGTTTTTCAGAGGTCATTTGAGCCGGGAACTTCTAGAATCTACGATCCAGCTTTTCCATCGGATTGCAACAGGTAAGACCACGTGGATTACGGTTACATCTATATATGGCGACCCAATCTATGGGGCTATTGAATTGGCATTCTCGATTTTCCAATGCTAAACCCATGTGTGAGAATCCATTTTTATGAGATTATTGAGTTTAGCAGTTTTCGAACGATGTAGTCGTTGGCAAAATTTTCTTTGGCATTGCTACGATTATACACGTCGAATTCGTTGGGAATTCACGTTTCTTCAAATCGTGAAGATGAGTTTACTCAATCTACCTGGCATACAGATAGAATTATCGCCATTGCTTAAATTTATTTGTTTTGTGCGTGCCAAGTAAAAAGTAATTTGATTGATTACGACATGACCATAAAAGAGAATTCTAGGAAATTTTTATGGATCAGCGTGGTCAGATGGGACATGACATGGGGCCATTTTTCACTCCATGCTTGTCGGCCATTTTGTGTTCGTTACCGGCGATGACTTTTAGATCATCTGTAATAATAGAATCACTTTCTTTAATAATAATATAAATAATTCATCATTTCAATTTTAATTTAAGCCGTTTCTAATATAAATCACCGTCGTTGCATACCTCCTTTTTTCTTATAGACTTAATTTATATAATAAGTTTAGAAGCAAAACAAAATTCAATGCTTATATTGGTGAAAAGGGTCATTCTAAATGTGTCAATTCTGCTATTTATGTATTGCATTCCTGTGTTTTCTATAATTGTATTTACCATGACAGCTGTGTCAAATGAGGACATTGCCAATATGTTGATGGCAATGCAGGAGAAGATGGGCAGTCACGCCAATGAATTAGCTGAGATAAGGAGTAATTGCCAAACTAGTTTTGACAATATCAACTCCATTGTCAATAAGAATACTGAATTAGTTCAGGAATCTGTAGGTGTTCAGGAATCTGTAGGGGAGAATTTGAAGGCAGACATGAGTCAAATGCACTTGTCCCTCAAATATCTTCAAGATAGTAATCGCAAGATTTCAGCTAAAACTAAAGAAATAAAAGAAAAGATAGAGGATATAGAAACAGGCATCGACAGTGTGACAGCCGATGTCAGGCTTGTTCAACTTGACATTAGTTATATTAATGTAGAAGTTAGTCATGTTAGATCTAATGTTGCATCATTAGAAGTAAAAGCCATAAGCACTGAAGGCAAATTAGATACAGCTCAAGTTGATATTACTGCAATGCAGAGTAAAATAAATTCAACAGAAAGTAAAATTGATTCAGCTCAAGTTGATATTACTGCAATGCAAGGTAAAATAGATTCAACTAAAGGCAAATTAGATGCAATGCAGAGTAAAATAAATTCAACAGAAAGTAAAATAGATGCCACTCAGGCTAAAATTAACCTAACAGAAGGCATTGTAACTGGTATACGAGCTAGTATTTCTACCATAAAGGAGGATGTTAGAAATATTAAATCGGAACTAGATAGTAGAGAATCAGAAAGAAAAGAAAATTAGTTTAGATGCATTGCAATTGCAGTTTTCAAACGAAGCAAGTGCAACGCAAGAAACTCTAACCAAATTAGAGGGTGATATGGCCCAACTTAAAGAAAAGGTTGAAGATCACAACAAAGTCTTGAGAAAAGATATTGAGATCGATCTCAAGGCTATTGTTAACGATCAAGTGACCATCTTAAGGGGGGAAATCACAAAAATAAATGCAGATGTCATTAAAAGCATTAAGTCAGATTTTGAATTAAAGATTAACAGAACAGAATTAAGACTTAACCAAGATATTTCCCAGGCTAGAATAGACACTGATAAACGATTCGATTCAGTTCAGACTATGCAGGTCGAAAGCGTTACTGTTCTTAGGGAGGATTTAGAAACGCAGATTAAAGGCGTAATTCTGAAAGTAGACCAAGTTAAGATAGATCTAAACTCAGAGCGTGAAATGAAAACATCAGAATTAAACGAGATTAGACAAGAGTTTCAAACGTTCAGGTTAATGGATCATATAGACATAAATAAATTAAGAACGGAAATCAAGTCACAATTGGAAACGTTGGGAAAACCTATAAATTCCGATGGGGAAGGAAAGGTACACCATTTAAGGGACAGGATGGATACCACAACGCCAGCTAGGAACTATTTAGCGAGGTTGAATAAGGCACATGAGACAGAACAGGGCCATGTTAGATCAGAGATCCCGAATGAGGCTACGTCAGAAATAAATCCCAGAGATTTTAGGATATCAACGCCTAATGACAGATCTAATGTCATGATAGTGAGAAATTACGAGGAGAAAATTAAGAAGTTTTCAAATTCGGAGGGTTTGACTCCTATAGAATTCATTAGAAATCTACAAGATCACTTTGCGGAACATCATGTTGCAAGGGATAGAGAACTGCGGATTGTTGAGAAGCATCTGGCAGATGCACCGTTAAATTGGTTCCGAGCTTTCCGATATACTTTCGATAATTTCGAACAGTTTTCGGAAGCATTTATTAAAAGATTCTGGTCGATAGAGATACAACACGCAGTGAGGGCGGAAGTCTATTCAAGGAAATATAGTAGTACTGGACCCACCAGTTATTCTGAATTCTTCACATCTCAGTTAGCCCGCCTTAGATATCTTCAACCCCCATTGAGACAGGAGGAAATTCTTGAGACAATTTCACGCCAGTTACCGGTGGAAGTTAGAAGGAATTTAATCTCATCAGGCGTAGAGGATTTAGCGGCAATGGACGACTTGCTGCGTAGGCTAGACCATACTTCTATGTCACCTACCATAGTCAAAAGCGGAAGGACGGAAAGTAAGGCCGTGAACGCGGTAGTCGTTGATCAAACTCAACAAACAGAAAGGTCAAATAGGACAGGATCTAGATGGGAAGGTCCGATGAGGAACAGTAGGACGTATAGTCGAAGATTTGAAGATAGAAACAACCAACGACCATATGGAAACTACCAACAGAGATACGATCGAGACCGGAATAGACCTAACCAAACCGATCGTATTCAAGAAAGATATAAACCTTACGAAAGTAGAAATAGGAATGACAGGTATATGAATGGGAATCAGGAAAGAGAACAATACCAACCTAGGAATAACAGGTATCGAGGTTATCAGAACAATAACCGATACTATGATAATAGGGATAGACAAGGCCAGTATCAGCAACAGAATAGAGGTCAACAAGGGTTTGCCAGATATAAAAACTATCGAGACAAAAACTATCATAACCAGGAAGATAGAGAACAGTCTAGAAAGGACAGGGATAGGCGTGAAGAAAGGAAGGATCGAAGGGACACAGAAAGTGAACCAGAACCTAACACTTGCCATCACACTAGTGATAATGAAAGGGGTTCACAGGAAAAAAAAACGCCAATTTTGAAATCCCGGAAGGATTAAACAGCCAGCCGTCTCCATTTGATATAATTATACAAGATGTTTATGAGGTCACGGACGAAGATTTGTTATTCGAAGAAATGGAAGGAATTGTGAGTGAACGTGCTGAATTGCCTATAATTGAAATCTCTGTGGGCAATCAACATTGCAGGTCTCTTATAGACACGGGAGCGGTCATTTCAATCATGTCCGAAGATTGCTTTTTGAAATTAGAAAAGGAACAACAATTTACCACATTGCCAGCTTCATCGATCAAAGTGAGAGGACTATTTCAAGATAAATCGATGAAATGCAAATTACAAGTCCAGCTGAAGTTCAGTATAAATGAAAGATGTTTTGAACATATTTTTGTGGTGCTCAAAAATATTAATTTTGAAATAATCCTAGGGATTGATTTTATTACCCGTGCCAGAATTACCATTGACATGGACAGGAGAATTATCAGGTTCCCAGAGAAAACTATTAGGAAGATAGTACATGAAAATATTGATTCCAATGAGGATGTGGAAAATTTGATCAGGGAAGAAGTTTTAGAAAATATAATAAATCAGGCCGAACAAGAAAGAGAGCATTATGCACTTTACGTCGAGGGATTTGAAGAAAAAGAAAAAGAATTCAAAGACTTGATCGAGGAGTTTACAGATATCTTCGATGATAAGCCAGGTCTATTTAAAAACTTCAAGTATCAGATTGGATTAAACGATGATACTCCATACCAGGCCAAATTGTATCCCATTCCGGATAAGTATTATGAAGAGGTCAGGGAGATCATTAAGAGAATGGAAGCAGAGGGAATAATTAAGAAACAAGCCTCTTCCTACTTAAATCCTATTACAGTGGTAAAGAAAAGCAATGGAGAGCTTCGTCTATGTTTAGACGCTAGGAAAATAAATTCCCGGATATTTCTAGAAATGGACCGACCTCCCAAAATCAGAGATTTGTTACGGAAATTTAAAGGCAAGGCATGTTTCAGCGTACTCGATTTAACAGCATCTTTTTATCAAGTAGAACTTACCGAGGACAGCAGGCAGTACACAGGGTTCCTGTTTGACCAAACAACCTTCGTGTTTTGTCGCGTTCCGTTCGGTATGATTAATAGCGGTCCAGCGCTCATTAGAGCTCTCGACAGTAAGCTTTCTGACGAAGTCAAACTCAGCGTCACATGCTATATTGACGATCTCATCATCGCTTCAGAAAATGTTGAAGAACATCTGAAAGAACTTAGGAAGTTATTCCTAGAGCTCCGAGAGGCAAATATCAAGGTCAACTACAATAAATGTCACTTCATGAAGGAACGTATAAATTTCCTAGGCCATACCATAGATCAATACGGTTATCATCCCAATCTTAAGAAGATTGAGGAAATTGCAAAATTCCCTAGGCCAAAAAGAATCAAGCACCTACGCCAATTCCTTGGGATGTGCCAATTTTTGAGTAGTCACTGCCCAGGATACTCAGTGACCATGGCACCATTATATGAACTGCTGAAGAAAAAAATCGGTGGAAGTGGACTGACTTAACTGAGCAGGCTTTCGAGAATGCGAAGACTATGCTAAAGGAATGCATTAAGTTAGAGTATCCGGAATTCAGCCGCATTTTTTATATTGAATCTGACGCCTCCAGAGTAGGTTTAAGCGCGGTCCTGTATCAGAAGGATGAACAGGGGAATAAACACTACATTGATTTTTACAGCAGGAAATTAAGACCTCATGAGGAGAATTATTTCACTACAGAGCTTGAAGCTCTGGCATTTGTCTCAGCTTTGCAGAAATGGAAAAAAATACTTCTAGGTCATCAAATTGTAATAATTACAGATCACAGAGCTCTGCAGTTCATGCTTCAGTCCGATTTGTCTTCTGATCGTCTGACGAGGTGGACGCTGTTTATACAGCAGTTTAACGCCACCATCAGACATCAGCCAGGCAAGGACAACCTTCTTGCTGATGCTCTTTCGAGAAACCCTTCTAATAAATTAGCAGTAAACTTGGTACAATTGGAGGAGGGAGATGAGGCAACCCTGGAAAAGCTACGCAAGTTAGCTGTGTCACAGAAGAGACACACTCCAATTAGGAACATGTACAGATATTTAAAGGGCTATATGGATGACTCGGATGAGGATTATCAGGCAACTAGGAGATGTTCTGACAGATTCGCTCTCTGTGGAGAAGTTGTGTGTAAATATGTGGACAAGCACAAGAACAAACTTAGAATAGTAGTGCCTCCCAAATTGACTGTACCTTTGATCTGGTTAACACACAATAGTATCGGCCATGGTGGCCTGGATAAAACCATGAAAACACTTCAGGAGACGTTCTATTGGTCTAAATTGCGTCAGTCCGTTGCGAGGGTTATTAGGTCATGTGACCGTTGCCAGCGGAGCAAATACCCTTCGGCATTATCTAAGGAGGAGCCGAGAGCTATTATTCCTTATAAACCACGTGAATTGATGGCTTGTGACCTATTTGGTCCTTGTCCAAAAGGCGCCAGGGGTAACCAGTTTCTTCTTGTTACCGTGGATGTGTTTTCGAAATTCGTCACCCTAGACCCCTTGCAGAACGCAACAGCAACACAGGTTATAAGTCGCTTAACCAAGAGTGTATTCAGAAAAGCCGGAAGACCAGAAACAATTCTTTCGGACCATGGATCTCAGTTTACTTCCCATGAATTCAAAGTCGCTATGGAGAGATTTGGAATACGTCACGTATTCTCCAGCATCAGATATCCTGAGTCCAACAGTTCGGAACGTCTAATGTCAGAGGTTGCCAAGTTTGCACGTTTATACTGCCCTCAAGATCATCCAAGTTGGGTAAAATATGTACCTCTGATGGAGACATGCTTAAATACGACATATCATGAAAGTCTGAGAGATATTCCAGTGTTAGTTCATCATAATAGAAAGCCAGAAAGAGCTTGGGATGAAATAACACAATTCTTAACCAAAGATACTGAACCGTCAGAGCAGGAAAGGGTGGATAATGCCCGAGAAAGCCTGATGGATGCGGCGGAAAAAAGGCAGAAAAGAAATGAAGGAAAGCGCTACAACCCGCCTCTAGAAAATAATGACTTAGTTCTTGTACGTAAATCTACTAAAACTGATGCAGCGAGGAAGATTTACACAAAATTCAGTAGCCTGTACATTGGTCCCTTCAAGGTAGGCAGAGTGTACGGGAACAATAGTTACCAAGTCTTAGACATCCACACGAACGAGGAAATAGGAAAATTTAATGCGAAGAACCTCAGAAAATACTTCAAGAAAGTGGAATGAAACGCAAAATTCTGTTCATTGACGAATACCTAGAATGGTGTAATAAAAGTATTCGCACTCTTTTATTAGCTAGGTTGGGAGGAGGATGAGACAGTATTTTGCTATTTATTTGAACCCTGATATGACAGCGAGACGTATTTGGAAGTTATTGCTTAACATTATTTTGACTGTAGACTTTGAGGCACAGTTTGCTTCTTATGCACTAAGGAGATGGATAGACTACCCCGCCACGCTCTTGATCACGTGCACAGGACATGCTCACGGACTTGCCTTTGCAACTAGTTGAGGGATATATGAAATGATAATCGATTGGGTTCGATTGTCCACCTCGATACAGGTGTGATGCATCTTGGGTAGACTCCCAGCTGTGACGGGAATGAGCAGTTTTGAAATGAGAGACACTCGAGTACAGCAACTTATGCAGTGAACATGTTATCGTTCGTATAAGAAAGTTCCGTGTATCACGCGGTAATACGAGTGTTTTCTACTCGCAGCGCGGTTCGAACGAGTGAGTTTAGCCAACACATGGACTTGTTAATACAGACTTCGATGAGGAAATCTGCTACGTATTGGTTTGAAATGCAAGAAAGCATTATTATCAAGAACATTATGACTGGATTTTCTTGTGAGAAACAAGCTATTGGAGTAATGATGTGCTAAACATATCGTTCAGGAATGTAATGCAGTAGCAGAGTTGATCATTTGGAGTGACATCCTTTTGAACTCTACAATGAAGAGAAAGAAAATGTTGGGAACGTTAGTTCTGATCCAGTGATTTTAAAGTAGCCAAGAATGAAGAAACAACTCCAAAGAAAGGAAACTACTTTACTGATAACGTCGAGGGAGCCTTGTGCAAGCAATATGCAGGAACTCCGTTTCGTGGACAGTAGTTTTCGGGTTAGGAGGAAGTTGGTTCGGCGACTTGCAGATCCTGCCATGAACTAATCAGGGATGGTGTTTCAGTTCCTGACAGGAATGTATATTCCTATATTTTCTTCAATTTCAACCAGAACTTCGCCCAAGGTAGCTGGAAAACTTTTCTTCTCTTGTAGACAGTAGATCTTGTCACCTTTAGTTCGATTCTTTTCACCAATATTTTATAAATTAGTATGAAATTCATTCGAAGACTAGATCTGGTTCTTTTTATCATTTCTGTCGGAGAGTGTAATTTATTGTGTAGTTAACAGTAAACGTGATGCTATTTAGAGCATTACTTTGTTGCTTTTATTTTGAAAATTTTGGAAATAAAACCAAGCATTCAATTTTGTTGGGAAGATATCTGCAGCATAATTAGGACCAAGACGACGATATCTTTGTATAAGAATAGCAATTAGGAAGAAGATGGCCACACACTCGTGCACTTGAACTATTCCAAAAATATTTCAGTGATACTATTCGTTTGGACTTATGACATTCTAGTAGAAATTCTTTCTTTTAGAAATGATAGTGCATTTTCATCGTTCTTTTCCATGGTTATGGATTTATGGAAATCGTCCAGCGAAAACAATTGTGAATTGATTGCCAAGGCATTTGCAGCCTACTTTCATATATATTTTTTTTTATTAAAGATTTTTCTTTAAATGTAATATTTTTGTTCATTCAGTTTTTGCTTGTGTTATTTCAATTCGTTTTTGGGAAGACTCTTGGATAGACCATCGTTTGATTTAATGGTTTGCGTGTATCTATTGATATGATAATAGACTCCTTTCCATGATGTAAGTCTCACGTGTTTTCTTCTGAGTAGTTGAGCCATTTTTCGAGTTAGGATAGGCGAAACTGAAACGACTATTTTGATAGTGTCTATTTACAATTTTTCTCTCACATATAAGTCATTATGGAAATATATATATAAATATATTGGAATTGTGAATCAAATTTAACTACTCACACTATTATAACAGAATTTTTTGTAGACTTTAAAGACGATTATTGTGGAAATGGATAATACAATTTATCTAACAAATTGTTGCTTCTTGTTTAATGAAGTTAGAAAGGAAGTAATCTGTGGCATTTCTATATTCGTCTATGATGGGGCATGATATTTTCAGAGCAATTTCTGAAAGGTTTTAAGTTTAATAACGTTTGGGTTTAAGTCTTGACAGCTTTGGAAAGCTGAATTGAGGTATTGCAATTTTGTGCATACGATTTATTGTGTTAGTGAAGCGTATATTTGACATCATTGGATGGTCAATATTAATGCTGAATATTGTTCTTGTAGTCTTTTGAGAAGACGTTAACGTAGTTATTGCGTTTTAGTAAGAGTGAAATTAGCTTTTGAGCTATCACCTTTCTTTTTGGATATGATGTTGTAGTTATCGTGAATTGGAATCACGAATATTTTTCTTATATGTTTGTTTTATTCAAGTTGCCCTACGTTTTATTCTCACCTAATAGGATTTGCCGGAGATAAATTGTCTATATCATGACACCCATATTTAAGTAACACAGCTACTTCTTGAACAACTTTAACTAATTCATGCAACAGAATACATGTGATATTTCAGTAATTTTAGTAAAAATATACTGCATTCTTTGAAGCATATAAATAGTTAATAAACTATTTTCACAACTTGTAACACTATTCGATTATCTTAATTGATTGTTGAATACAACGAATTAAGAAAATGATAACCATGAAACATACTTGTAAAATTAAATGAAGATAGGCAGCGTTGAGAACAAAATCCTAATTGAGGATGTAACTTGTATATAAAGTGTAAAATATGTATAAATCTTTAAGGGTATAACATCAGTACATAATGTAATATTGTATTTTTCTTGTTATTTGTTCAGCGGATGATATGAACAGTAAGATGGGGCCTTATTGTAGGCATTTATTTAAAACTACATTTTTCATCATTTGATCTAAAGAAGCTTTTCTTTAACTTTGTGTCTAATTGACGGACATTCATCATTAATCAGTCAATAAATTGAATTTAATTTTAAAGAATCTTAGAACGACTGGTGTTTTATATCAGAAAAGGGGAGTGCGTTAGGAGGACCAGTTGGTAGTTTTTTTTTTGAGTTTGCTTAAACTTAACGCCCGAGATATTTTTATTTTATTTTAGAGTCTCTTGTTCGAGTTCTTTTGAGCTTCGTTTCATCGTAATTTTATACACCACTGGCATCTTCGTACCGCATTCTTTAATATCGACGTATCCTGATCCCTGGTTGATCCTAGTTGGTAGGTTTTTCAGAGGTCATTTGAGCCGGGAACTTCCAGAATCTACGATCCAGCTTTTCCATCGGATTGCAACAGGTAAGACCACGTGGATTACGGGTACAGTACCAACTTGAGTTTGAGTCTAATTCTGCTGAGCTATGTGCTTTGGGAGTAGAATTAGTGTCGCCTCTGCACCGGGCTCGTAGTTGTTGTTGGCTTGATATTGGTTAGGTTCCGTGCCTAGAAGATGGCATCTTGATTTTGAGAAGATGTTTTAATTTTGAACATTTGGTCAACATTTTGTGAGTTGGTTCTCAGGATAGGTGTGATCACCTTAGTGTCCTGAGTTCGGTTGGTCATCCTACAGGAACTCTTGGGGAGTTGTAGACTGTTAGGGTGCGTTGGCGAGTAGCGATGAAGTTATTTGGTGAAATTTGGTTACTTGCTGGTATGTAAATTGGTTGGATCGTTGTGTCTATTGTTTAACGTGCTTTCCCCATTTGGTTATTGTTCTCGTGGAAGGTAGTTGCTTTTTTCTGTCGTTCGTCAGATGGCCACCGTGGACGGTTAGGGGCAGTGACTGGTGAAATGAGACAGTGACTTTGGTATTCATTATGTTTTAATATGTGTCACATACCTGAGACGATCCATATGGTTTGATTATGGTATGTTGTGTTTTTTTTAATGTTTTGATGCTTCCTAAATGTTTTCTGTTTTCCTACGGTACTGCGTGAGGCCATCAATGTAAATGTAAATTCATTTTTTGAGTATGTTTAACTGTTTTGGATGGGTACCAGTGAGTTCCCCCTTGCATTATTTCTATTTGATGGTGTTGCCCATATAATTTCAGGGAATTTCGGTGGGAAAATATCTGAAATTTTGTAAATAATCTGGTTTCTGGATGTTTTAGTCAAAAATTGGTTGATATAAGTTGATTTGGTTATTCTTGCTAAGTATTGTAGTGAACCTTCAATTAAGCTTGTTAACGTCAGTCATATCGTGTAGATGGTTGCCCCTTTCGGTGATTTTCATACTCCAGTGAACGTTAACTATGCCCTGGAACCCCTGTCTTGGCGCAGAACCTTGTTCGTGGCCTCAAGCATCCCGTGTGTGATTTGAAAAGACTCTTAAGTGAACTTCGATGGCACACTAATGCTTCGTGTGATATTTTTTTATCCTTCCTGGGAGGAGGATGTACCGATTTTGTAAATCAGTACATATTCATCTTTATCTTCGAGACGCAGTAAGAACTCCAGGTCTGACCGGATTATCATGGGAGCATACACCAAGCTCTTCTGGGAATTCTTTTCGCCTCTCTGGCGCCTTACTGTTGGTGAAATGGGTTCGCCAAGCCCCTTTCTGCCAGGATTTCTACCCTTTGTGTGTCCTGCCACTTAAAGTATTATCGCTAATGGAAACTTCTCGAGAGAGATAAATCAAGCTTTGTATCTGTGAACATTGGAAATGTGAACACTTCCTGTCGGCTACATTTGGCCAAGCTCTTGTTCTAAGAAAAATCTTGCAAGAACATTGTGTAACGCCTCAACTCCCGGGAAGATCCTACGCACTAACTGTGTGGGGTGATATTCAAGGTACCAACTGTAAACCTCGGACTCTGGCTTTGTTTTGGCCCGTTGCGCCACTAGTCACATTGGTATTACTGGAGTAATGTGGTGGGGGTGCATTGGAATACAGGGTTGCGGCCTGTGACTCCAGAGACAGTGTGTGAAGAACCTTGCTGACATCGAGACTCTTAAGCAATTGCCTCCGGGGAAACTCATAGTGCAGTTTCCTCGGAGGGCTGGAAGACACCAGGTGGTACTATCATAACTTAATACTAAGGGGCAACTGAAAAAAGGTTGAATACAAACTTTGACTGCAAAATTTTGGTAATGTGATTCTAAGGCCATGTGTCGGTGGACCATAATGTGAACTAGATACAGACTTTGACATTTTATATATTATATCAGTATGTAATATTTTGGCATTTTATTTAGTATATCAGTATGTAATAATTTGGAAGGTCTTGTATAATTTGGTGATACTGTTATATGTAGTTTACTGCAGGGTGGGTTACTTATTGCCCTATTTCCCGTTATCTGGATGGGAACCTCGTGGATTTAATTTTGTTCAGATAGGCTTCAAGGGACAGTCAGTGCTGGACTCTGAAGCTTCTCGGACGCTTTCGTTCGCTATGGAACGCGTTTGTTGCTTTATGCAATTTGTTTGTGAAATGGCACCGGGCCTGAATTTCATGTTGTTATATTTCCTTTTATCCTTGCGGATCATACTACCCTCTGTTCAGTAATTCAATTAATCGTATGATGCGGAAGTGAAATTTTGCCAACTGGGCAATGACTGACTTTATTTTATTCACAGTACTACCCGGAACTTGATTCTGCATTACCTTTTAAATATTAGCCTAAGCGGTTAAGGGTTTTAGTTGTAATTTAATTGTAATTTAATTGTATCATTTCTAGATTTTTATTATACTTTGACATTTGGATGTTGTTTTTTTATTTAATGATGGCAGTCAGTAGGAAGATTGTTTCTGTTCCCTTCACCATGTGTGGCAAGATTAAAATTGTCGGCCTTTCTGTGTACGTCCGCAGCTTTCAATCAAAAAGCTCGTCTTGAATTAGCTTCGTCCCGCCTGATCTCTTATCCTAAATTAAAGCAGGGTGTTCTTGAATACCACGAAAATTGGAACATTCACTCCTAGGTTTTTTTGCTCTGAACTCAGCTGGCCTACTGAGTCACTTAAATTAGGGCTGTTTCGTTGTGTTCCAAATTATATTTTGATATGCTAATTTTATTATTATTATTTTGGTTATCTAAAGGGAAAAGGGGGGATTGAGAGCTATCACAGTGGTAGTGAGAGCATGATTCTGATCTTCTTGTCACAACATTATGCCAAATGACCTTCCTTATGGCTGCATGTATCTATTTAATAACTTAAATTCAGGAACTAATTTGAACTGGGCCCTCCTCCTTACTAATCTTTTCTCCACATAGGTAGGATTGTTTCAAACTCTGTGTAATGATTAATTTGTGGTCTGTTACATGAAATTTATGTACGATGGTTTCCCGCAAAATCATCGTGAAATACTTATCAGATGAAGAGGTAACCTACGAATTGCTGTTACGTAACCTTGAAGTGCCCAGGGATGCAGAACTAGCGCGCCAGAGTCTAGAGTATGCTGTGAATTTTGCAGCAACCCTTCCAAAGCTGTCAACTGCTGAATTCAAACTTGGTGAGTCTAAGCTATGTGACTCAGTTAAAGAAATTTGTAACGTAATTAAGTATTGTTTCAGTGAAGTAGAATGTAGCCCTGTTGATCTCACCAAATTGAAAGCTCGAATTGATTACCTATATCTCCGATGTGTGGATTTGTTGCAATCTGATGAGGAACGTCCCATCGCCGAGTTGAAAGGTTTATTAGAGGCTGAAGTTAATTTAGTGGAATGTGCTCAGACCTTGGACACTGTTAATCGTGTTAGTGGAAGTGGGGATTTATTGAATTCAACTCCTGCATGTAGCCGTAATGTCTCGACAAGTCTAGGCGCCAGTCTGGCTGAAAACGCGACTGGCCAAGTTGGTAATCGTGTCACTGAACCTGCCGCACTCCGTGGCAACGGAACAGCTCACTTTCCCGACAGCTGTGAGAGTCGAGAGATTTTTCCCATTGTCGGTAACCGTACCTTTAATCATGAAACTGTGACAACAAATTCTGTGCTTGACAAGGCAGCGTTAGGTCCTGATATGGTGATACCAGTTTCGAATACCATTAATCCTAATGCTGTGATGGCTTCTGTGCCAAATAATACCAGCAACGTAACCTTCAACCTCCCCGGACTTGAAAATTGTACTTGCAGTTGTAATTGTGTAACTTGTAACTCCGTCTCTGCTGTTGTCACCTCGCCTCGTGTAAGGAGGCCGGTAATCGAACCCCAGTCTGTCTTAAATTTCCCCTCATCTAGTTGTAATCCTGTTAGTGTCTGTGCTCGAGAAGTAAATTCTAGAGATAATTCCGGGTCTGTTTCATCATTTAAAGTGCCGGCTAACTCGGGTCATCAGGGGCCTGCGGTGACACAAAATTCACCTTCAGAACCGGTTAGGGATTTAAATTCTGTTTATCGAGACTCTCAGGGGAGTGTTTCAAATTCAGGGCGTAACCTCGTTTCTTCATCTTGTTCCGGAAACCGAAATTATGTGCAAGGAAATCCATGTGCCGAAATGCCAGGTCGTAACGTGTCCAATGATGAGCATTATAATTATTCTGTTTTTTCTAAGGCCAGCTTTGGTTCTGTCAGTCACCCCATTTTGGGCTTTGTTTCAAGGTTATCGGGTAGAAGTATGGACACGGCTGAAGGCGTCGTTGATTTTTTGAGAATATTGGTTGATATTCATGAGTGTGCTATCCAATTCGGTGTCAGCGACCAAGTGGTCTTTCAATTAATATCCCCCCATGTGTCGGATACGTTGGGAACCTATGTGACTAGTGCCATGTGTGAAGGTTGGAGTGTGGAGAATTTTATGTCCGAGGTGTTGCGAGTATTTGTGCCCATCAGGTCACTCGATATTACGAAGGGACGTTACCTGTACCGAGCTCAGGGTATTAACGAGCCGTTAAATTCATACATTGTGGACATATCCAGGTTTGTAAAAGTCTTTAGAGTAGATATGCCAGAGGCAGAAGTGGTAAGGCTAATTTTGGCCGGTGCTACGCTGGAATTTCGGAATTGCCTATGTGTTGGAACTAATCCGAGTACGATTAGGGAATTGCGTGAAGCCGCTATTCAGGCCGAATCCGTGCGTTCGGTAGATATCATAAGGTATGCAAATAGCATGCCCCCTCCCTTCATTAACCCTGTTCCGCTTGTTCGACCTCCCTCGGTTCGACCACCACCTGGGGCCGGTCGTCTTTCCCATAATTCGCCTAGGAGTACTAGTAATCGTCCTGTGACGTGCTTCAACTGTGGGCAGCAGGGCCACATGGCGCGGAACTGTCCGGTGAAAAGGAATTGACTATTCCGAGACAGGCATCCTGAAATCCACCTTGCCAAGGATCAGCGATGTGCATTGGAAAATGAGATGACGAGGGATGACGCCAAAGTTATCGGAGCAAATGGTGTCTGTTCTAAAGTTTCTGATGTAGTTCTACCCTCTCCTATGGTTGAAATTGCAATTAATGACGCATGTGTAATAGCTTCGTTAGAATCAGGAAGTGCTGCTTCATTGGTTAGCGAGAATTGGTATTTGTCAATGAAACTCATCTGTAAATTCAGTGACCTGTCGAAGGTAGATGTTAAGTTGGTTTCTGCCAATGGTACTCAACTGGACGTTCTTGGTGCGGTGAAATTTAAGGTTCGAATTCATAAATTTTGTTGGAGATTTTCATTTTGTTCATTAAGGATCTGTCATGTCCCATCATTTTAGGAGCTAATTCCTTCGCTCATACCGGGTTATTGTTAGATATTCAACATAAGTCATTCTGGTTCAGGTTTTGTTCTGAGGTAAAATTTAAATTTCTTTCTACTGCTGTCCCCAGAGCAAGTGTTCATATTGTCGGCAGTGATGCTGAACCCGTCTTGTCTACCGGGGTTGAGTCCTTGGGCCTAAGTAATTTATCTGGAGCTCAAGCTAAGGAGATTCGAGATCTGTGTGGGTATTTTCCCGAGGTGTTCACTGACGAATTAGGAATGACTAAGATCCTGGGGTATAAAATTGAAGTGACGGATACTATACCTGTCAGGTATCCTCCCTACCGTTTGAGTCCGCCTAAAATGATGGAATTAAAGAAATTAATCGATCAGATGTTACTGGATGGAGTGATTCGACCCTCCACATCAGCATATTCCTCGCCTATGTTCTTAGTACCTAAACCAAATGGTGGTTTTCGGCCAGTCGTAGATTATCGTAGGTTAAACAAAAAGATTGTTTTAGAATCCATCCCTCTTCCTGATTTGCATAGCTGTTTTTTCCTGGTTCAAAAACGCCTCCTATTATAGCCTCATTGGCCTGACGCAGGCATACTTCCAAATTCCGTTAGCTGAAGAATCTAAGCATCTGACTGCATTCGCCACCGATTGGAATGTCTTTGAATATTGTCGTTTGCCTTTTGGTCTCTCTACAGGGGGCGCAGTGCTTAGTAGGCTTCTTGATCACGTGTTTTCTGGCATCAAATTTGATTATTTGTATCACTACCTGGACGATGTTATTGTTTATAGCGAGACATTCGAAGACCACGTTCGCCATCTTCGTGAAGTATTTGGGAGGTTAAAATCTGCTGGTCTAACCGTAAAGTTGTCTAAAGTGTCCCTTGCTAAACCTAAAATTGCCTTTCTTGGACATGTTGTTTCTGCTGAAGGTGTTTCGGTCGATGACTCCCGAACCCAAGGAATTAGAGATTTTGCACCCCCTAAAAATGTGAAAGGAGTAGCCCGATTCGTGGGAATGGTTGGCTTTTTGCGCAAATTTATACCCAATTTTGCGCAGCGCGCGTTGCCTCTTAATCATCTGCGAAGGTCTGATGTGAAATTTGAATGGGGTACGTCGCAGCAAGCAGCTTTTGATGATTTGAAGGAGGCACTGTTTAGCGCTCCTGTCCTCGCTGTCCCTGATTTCAGTAAGAAGTTTATAATCCAGACTGATGCGTCGCTCGGTGCTGTAGCTGCTGTGTTGTTACAAGAAAGTGAGTTAGGTAGACGACCTATTGGTTTTGCTTCTCGAACTCTGTCCCCTGCTGAAGTAAATTATTCCGTATACGAGCTTGAAGGGCTCGCAGTGATGTTTGGGCTGGAGAAATTCCGAATGTATGTCGAACATGTTCCTTTCGAACTTGAAACTGATAACCAGGCCCTGAGCTGGGTCCTGGCTAGACCTCGAACCACTGGGCGAATCGCCAGGTGGGCAACCCGTGATGATGATGATAATTGTTGTTTTAAGGGGCCTAACATCTAGGTTATCGGCCCCTGAGGTGGGCAACCCGTATTTCATCATTTCAGTTCACCGTTCGTCATATAAAGGGTTGTGAAAATGTCATAGCCGACTCCCTTAGCCGTATGTACGAAGAAGTTCCTAATAAATGTAAGAATCTAGTTCCCGAGGAAAATCATGAAAATATTTGTGCTGTGTCACTTAAGCGTCTCTATGGAGAAATTCCTGACGGGTGTGAAACTCCTCCTTTAGAGGAACCTGTTGTTGGGGCTAATTCAGCTCAACACATGTTAGTAAATTCACCGTTATTGTTTGGAGACATTGCTGACCATCAGAAGGAAGATCCCGTCTTGTGTGACTTAATTGCTCGATTTGTTTCAGGAGAAGAGATAAAACCTTATATTTTAAAGTCTGGTGTACTGTGTTGTGTAACTAGGCGTGATAGAAAGCCTAAAGTTGTTTTGCCTACTCAGCTGATAAATGGCATGCTAATGTATTTTCACGAGTCACCCACTGGAGGCCACCTAGGAATATTCAAATCTCGACAGATAATAAGGCAGTCTTTTGTTTGGAAGGCTCTCGATAAGGATGTGAGAAAGTTCGTGCTGGGATGTCATGACTGTAAGGTGAGTAAGCCTACCGTCAGTGGTAAGGTTGGTAAGTTAGCTTCCGAATCTGCGTCCAGGCCCATGGAACGCTTGTATGTGGACTTCGTTGGGCCCCTGCCGAGGTCTAAACTAGGTAATCGTTTTGCTTTTGTTTCTGTTGATGGTTTGTCTCGCTTTTCGTGGATTTTTCCTACTAGAAATTGTGATTCTGCTACTGTCATGAAATGTTTAAGATCTGTTTTCTCTTCCTTTGGTCCTTGTCAATACCTGGTATCAGATAATGCCAAGGCTTTTGTTTCTCATCAGTTCAGAAAATTTTGTTTTGATTGTTCTATTTCCCATGTCACCACGACACTTTATTATTACCCCAACCCTAGTTTGGCAGAGAGAGTTAACCGAAATTTGAGAGCTGCGCTTATCGCATATCATCGTGACAATCATGCCAAGTGGGATTCGTCATTACATTGGTTATCCTATGCCTTCAATACTGCTGAGCATGAATCCCATGGGAAAACGCCGTTCTCACTTATGTATGCGTTCGTCCCAAATTCCGCTCTAACGAATCTGTGGTCACTTCATGATCTGCTTCCTGACCAACCCTCTCCTGATCGTGTCAGAGAAATCTGGAAGGAGGCCAAAGCTGCTATAAAGATCTCGCATGACAAGCTGGCTAGGAGATATAATTTGGGCCGAAAACAGGGTGGATATTCTGTCGGAGATTTTGTGTATGCAAAAAACTTCTGGGCTAAGGCCCCAGGTCGTCAGGTATCAGGTAAACTGCAGCCAAAATATGAGGGCCCCTATGAGATTCTGTCTTTTCCTTCTGAAGTAACAGTGTTATTAGAGGATCTGTCTAGGAAACGTGTTTTTAGGACTCATTTATCGAATTGTAAACCTGATAGTGAACGAGAAACTCGAGGTGTGTAAAAGGTGAAATTATGATGTTCTATTTCCTGTGAATGCGATGATATGAAGTTCAGAGCGATGGGAGATGGTCTAGTTGTTTCGCTGAAGTCAAATCTCTTATGTCATCTTTTGTAATCCTCAAGAAAGGCTGTGATCTGCTTCTGTTAGCTGAGTTTTTTTCATCGTATTCGTGGTTGATATTTTGGAGTACATTTTTTGGATAATTTAGTGATAATTTTGTTAGGTTGGTAGTTAAATTTTGATTTTATGTGAAAATAAAGTGTGATGCTTCAGAGTGATGCTCATTTCTGTGTGTTGTTCAGCTGCTGACGTGAGGGCTTTAGAAATTGTATCAGTGATCTTGAAAATCTTCGAATTGCAATCTCTTGTCGGTTGAAAATGTATCTGGTTAGGTTAGTCAGTAGGTTACTTGTAATCTGCGGTATATACTGTTAGACTGCTGACTTGCTGGTATTGTCACAACGTTCATGTGATTGTAGTTGGAATCATAGTTCATGTATCCCTGTATACTTGGGTGTGAAAAAGAAAAATTAAGTTCGATTAGCATCAGCTTCGAGCTGGTTGCCAGGCTATAGAGTTAGTCAGTTGTTCTATGCATCGAGATAGTGTTGCACTGGAGATGTCGTGCCTGTTCTGGAGAAATTTGAGGTATCTATTAGTTGGTGAGCTAACTCTCGTTCTGTGTATGGTGCATTTTCCTTGGGGACTATAACCACCCCGTGCATTTTGAAAATTTATCATTTTGTCACCTCAGTGACCTTGTAATTCTGTGTGTGGAACATGATGCGGTGGGTGGGAGATGTTGAAAGTGGAGAACATGTGAATTTGGGGACAGTAACCACCCCGTGCATTTTGAAAATTTATCATACCATCACATCTGTGATCCTGTAATTCTGTATTTTGAGCATGCTATGGCATGTCGAGGACCGCTGAGTTGGAGAATCTGAAGTTTTGAGGATATTAATCACCTTGTGCTTGTAGAAATGTGTCACATGACACCTATGGGTGTTCGTTGTAGTAAAGTAGATCTGTGTATGGGACCATGGAAGTGGTTTGTTGTCTGTGTGGGTGTAAAATTTGTAAGTAATTTGTGGTTTTTTTAATGGTGGAGCCACTTCAGTTTAGGTATGTCTTGAAAATTGGTTGGTACCAACTTGAGTTTGAGTCTAATTCTGCTGAGCTATGTGCTTTGGGAGTAGAATTAGTGTAGCCTCTGCACCGGGCTCGTAGTTGTTGTTGGTTTGATATTGGTTAGGTTCCGTGCCTAGAAGATGGCATCTTGATTTTGAGAAGATGTTTTAATTTTGAACATTTGGTCAACATTTTGTGAGTTGGTTCTCAGGATAGGTGTGATCACCTTAGTGTCCTGAGTTCGGTTGGTCATCCTACAGGAACTCTTGGGGAGTTGTAGACTGTTAGGGTGCGTTGGCGAGTAGCGATGAAGTTATTTGGTGAAATTTGGTTACTTGCTGGTATGTAAATCGGTTGGATCGTTGTGTCTATTGTTTAACGTGCTTTCCCCATTTGGTTATTGTTCTCGTGGAAGGTAGTTGCTTTTTTCTGTCGTTCGTCAGATGGCCACCGTGGACGGTTAGGGGCAGTGACTAGTGAAATGAGACAGTGACTTTGGTATTCATTATGATTTAATATGTGTCACATACCTGAGACGATCCATATGGTTTGATTATGGTATGTTGTGTTTTTTTTTAATGTTTTGATGCTTCCTAAATGTGTTCTGTTTTCCTACGGTACTGCGTGAGGCCATCAATGTAAATGTAAATTCATTTTTTGAGTATGTTTAACTGTTTTGGAAGGGTACCAGTGAGTTCCCCCTTGCATTATTTCTATTTGATGGTGTTGCCCATATAATTTCAGGGAATTTCGGTGGGAAAATATCTGAAATTTTGTAAATAATCTGGTTTCTGGATGTTTTAGTCAAAAATTGGTTGATATAAGTTGATTTGGTTATTCTTGCTAAGTATTGTAGTGAACCTTCAATTAAGCTTGTTAACGTCAGTCATATCGTGTAGATGGTTGCCCCTTTCGGTGATTTTCATACTCCAGTGAACTTTAACTATGCCCTGGAACCCCTGTCTTGGCGCAGAACCTTGTTCGTGGCCTCAAGCATCCCGTGTGTGATTTGAAAAGACTCTTAAGTGAACTTCGATGGCACACTAATGCTTCGTGTGATATTTTTTTTATCCTTCCTGGGGTAACATAAGTTGTTTAGGGCTGGTTGACTGGCCTGGAACGCTTGTTCCCTCTAAGGGACTTGTATTTGGACCATACGCTGCTGTTCTGATGTGTGTTTCAGTGGTCACTATGTGGGACGTGTACTACCAATCTGGGCCCAGTTTGGAGGTACCATCTAGGTCCCATGGCATCATTCTACCCGAGGAGATCTACTTCAAGGTCTGCTGGCGGAGATTGGAGTAGACTCTTCAGCTGCCAAGAGGCCAGCTGGACACCGTCACCCTGCTTTTCATCTCCCCTTCGTCTTCCTTTGGAGGAGGAGGATGTACCGATTTTGTAAATCAGTACATATTCATCTTTATCTTCGAGACGCAGTAAGAACTCCAGGTCTGACCGGATTATCATGGGAGCATACACCAAGCTCTTCTGGGAATTCTTTTCGCCTCTCTGGCGCCTTACTGTTGGTGAAATGGGTTCGCCAAGCCCCTTTCTGCCAGGATTTCTACCCTTTGTGTGTCCTGCCACTTAAAGTATTATCGCTAATGGAAACTTCTCGAGAGAGATAAATCAAGCTTTGTATCTGTGAACATTGGAAATGTGAACACTTCCTGTCGGCTACATTTGGCCAAGCTCTTGTTCTAAGAAAAATCTTGCAAGAACATTGTGTAACGCCTCAACTCCTGGGAAGATCCTACGCACTAACTGTGTGGGGTGATATTCAAGGTACCAACTGTAAACCTCGGACTCTGGCTTTGTTTTGGCCCGTTGCGCCACTAGTCACATTGGTATTACTGGAGTAGTGTGGTGGGGGTGCATTGGAATACAGGGTTGCGGCCTGTGACTCCAAAGACAGTGTGTGAAGAACCTTGCTGACATCGAGACTCTTAAGCAATTGCCTCCGGGGAAACTCATAGTGCAGTTTCCTCGGAGGGCTGGAAGACACCAGGTAGTACTATCATAACTTAATACTAAGGGGCAACTGAAAAAAGGTTGAATACAAACTTTGACTGCAAAATTTTGGTAATGTGATTCTAAGGCCATGTGTCGGTGGACCATAATGTGAACTAGATACAGACTTTGACATTTTATATAGTATATCAGTATGTAATATTTTGGCATTTTATTTAGTATATCAGTATGTAATATTTTGGAAGGTCTTGTATAATTTGGTGATACTGTTATATGTAGTTTACTGCAGGGTGGGTTACTTATTGCCCTATTTCCCGTTAGCTGGATGGGAACCTCGTGGATTTAATTTTGTTCAGATAGGCTTCAAGGGACAGTCAGTGCTGGACTCTGAAGCTTCTCGGACGCTTTCGTTCGCTATGGAACGCGTTTGTTGCTTTATGCAATTTGTTTGTGAAATGGCACCGGGCCTGAATTTCATGTTGTTATATTTCCTTTTATCCTTGCGGATCATACTACCCTCTGTTCAGTAATTCAATTAATCGTATGATGCGGAAGTGAAATTTTGCCAACTGGGCAATGACTGACTTTATTTTATTCACAGTACTGCCCGGAACTTGATTCTGCATTACCTTTTAAATATTAGCCTAAGCGGTTAAGGGTTTTAGTTGTAATTTAATTGTAATTTAATTGTATCATTTCTAGATTTTTATTATACTTTGACATTTGGATGTTGTTTTTTTATTTAATGATGGCAGTCAGTAGGAAGATTGTTTCTGTTCCCTTCACCATGTGTGGCAAGATTAAAATTGTCGGCCATTCTGTGTACGTCCGCAGCTTTCAATCAAAAAGCTCGTCTTGAATTAGCTTCGTCCCGCCTGATCTCTTATCCTAAATTAAAGCAGGGTGTTCTTGAATACCACGAAAATTGGAACATTCACTCCTAGGTTTTTTTGCTCTGAACTCAGCTGGCCTACTGAGTCACTTAAATTAGGGCTGTTTCGTTGTGTTCTAAATTATATTTTGATATGCTAATTTTATTATTATTATTTTGGTTATCTAAAGGGAAAAGGGGGGATTGAGAGCTATCACAGTGGTAGCGAGAGCATGATTCTGATCTTCTTGTCACAACATTATGCCAAATGACCTTCCTTATGGCTGCATGTATCTATTTAATAACTTAAATTCAGGAACTAATTTAAACTGGGCCCTCCTCCTTACTAATCTTTTCTCCACATAGGTAGGATTGTTTCAAACTCTGTGTAAAGATTAATTTGTGGTCCGTTACATGAAATTTATGTACGATGGCTTCCCGCAAAATCATCGTGAAATACTTATCAGATGAAGAGGTAACCTACGAATTGCTGTTACGTAACCTTGAAGTGCCCAGGGATGCAGAACTAGCGCGCCAGAGTCTAGAGTATGCTGTGAATTTTGCAGCAACCCTTCCAAAGCTGTCAACTGCTGAATTCAAACTTGGTGAGTCTAAGCTATGTGACTCAGTTAAAGAAATTTGTAACGTAATTAAGTATTGTTTCAGTGAAGTAGAATGTAGCCCTGTTGATCTCACCAAATTGAAAGCTCGAATTGATTACCTATATCTCCGATGTGTGGATTTGTTGCAATCTGATGAGGAACGTCCCATCGCCGAGTTGAAAGGTTTATTAGAGGCTGAAGTTAATTTAGTGGAATGTGCTCAGACCTTGGACACTGTTAATCGTGTTAGTGGAAGTGGGGATTTATTGAATTCAACCCCTGCATGTAGCCGTAATGTCTCGACAAGTCTAGGCGCCAGTCTGGCTGAAAACGCGACTGGCCAGGTTGGTAATCGTGTCACTGAACCTGCCGCACTCCGTGGCAACGGAACAGCTCACTTTCCCGACAGCTGTGAGAGTCGAGAGATTTTTCCCATTGTCGGTAACCGTACCTTTAATCATGAAACTGTGACAACAAATTCTGTGGTTGACAAGGCAGCGTTAGGTCCTGATATGGTGATACCAGTTTCGAATACCATTAATCCTAATGCTGTGATGGCTTCTGTGCCAAATAATACCAGCAACGTAACCTTCAACCTCCCCGGACTTGAAAATTGTACTTCCAGTTGTAATTGTGTAACTTGTAACTCCATCTCTGCTGTTGTCGCCTCGCCTCGTGTAAGGAGGCCGGTAATCGAACCCCAGTCTGTCTTAAATTTCCCCTCATCTAGTTGTAATCCTGTTAGTGTCTGTGCTCGAGAAGTAAATTCTAGAGATAATTCCGGGTCTGTTTCATCATTTAAAGTGCCGGCTAACTCGGGTCATCAGGGGCCTGCGGTGACACAAAATTCACCTTCAGAACCGGTTAGGGATTTAAATTCTGTTTATCGAGACTCTCAGGGGAGTGTTTCAAATTCAGGGCGTAACCTCGTTTCTTCATCTTGTTCCGGAAACCGAAATTATGTGCAAGGAAATCCATGTGCCGAAATGCCAGGTCGTAACGTGTCCAATGATGAGCATTCTAATTATTCTGTTTTTTCTAAGGCCAGCTTTGGTTCTGTCAGTCACCCCATTTTGGGCTTTGTTTCAAGGTTATCGGGTAGAAGTATGGACACGGCTGAAGGCGTCGTTGATTTTTTGAGAATATTGGTTGATATTCATGAGTGTGCTATCCAATTCGGTGTCAGCGACCAAGTGGTCTTTCAATTAATATCCCCCCATGTGTCGGATACGTTGGGAACCTATGTGACTAGTGCCATGTGTGAAGGTTGGAGTGTGGAGAATTTTATGTCCGAGGTGTTGCGAGTATTTGTGCCCATCAGGTCACTCGATACTATGAAGGGACGTTACCTGTACCGAGCTCAGGGTATTAACGAGCCGTTAAATTCATACATTGTGGACATATCCAGGTTTGTAAAAGTCTTTAGAGTATATATGCCAGAGGCAGAATTGGTAAGGCTAATTTTGGCCGGTGCTACGCTGGAATTTCGGAATTGCCTATGTGTCGGAACTAATCCGAGTACGAATAGGGAATTGCGTGAAGCCGCTATTCAGGCCGAATCCGTGCGTTCGGTAGATATCATAAGGTATGCAAATAGCATGCCCCCTCCCTTCATTAACCCTGTTCCGCTTGTTCGACCTCCCTCGGTTCGACCACCACCTGGGGCCGGTCGTCTTTCCCATAATTCGCCTAGGAGTACTAGTAATCGTCCTGTGACGTGCTTCAACTGTGGGCAGCAGGGCCACATGGCGCGGAACTGTCCGGTGAAAAGGAATTGACTATTCCGAGACAGGCATCCTGAAATCCACCTTGCCAAGGATCAGCGATGTGCATTGGAAAATGAGATGACGAGGGATGACGCCAACGTTATCGGAGCAAATGGTGTCTGTTCTAAAGTTTCTGATGTAGTTCTACCCTCTCCTATGGTTGAAATTGCAATTAATGACGCATGTGTAATAGCTTCGTTAGAATCAGGAAGTGCTGCTTCATTGGTTAGCGAGAATTGGTATTTGTCAATGAAACTCATCTGTAAATTCAGTGACCTGTCGAAGGTAGATGTTAAGTTGGTTTCTGCCAATGGTACTCAACTGGACGTTCTTGGTGCGGTGAAATTTAAGGTTCGAATTCATAAATTTTGTTGGAGATTTTCATTTTGTTCATTAAGGATCTGTCATGTCCCATCATTTTAGGAGCTAATTCCTTCGCTCATACCGGGTTATTGTTAGATATTCAACATAAGTCATTCTGGTTCAGGTTTTGTTCTGAGGTAAAATTTAAATTTCTTTCTACTGCTGTCCCCAGAGCAAGTGTTCATGTTGTCGGCAGTGATGCTGAACCCGCCTTGTCTACCGGGGTTGAGTCCTTGGGCCTAAGTAATTTATCTGGAGCTCAAGCTAAGGAGATTCGAGATCTGTGTGGGTATTTTCCCGAGGTGTTCACTGACGAATTAGGAATGACTAAGATCCTGGGGTATAAAATTGAAGTGACGGATACTATACCTGTCAGGTATCCTCCCTACCGTTTGAGTCCGCCTAAAATGATGGAATTAAAGAAATTAATCGATCAGATGTTACTGGATGGAGTGATTCGACCCTCCACATCAGCATATTCCTCGCCTATGTTCTTAGTACCTAAGCCAAATGGTGGTTTTCGGCCAGTCGTAGATTATCGTAGGTTAAACAAAAAGATTGTTTTAGAATCCATCCCTCTTCCTGATTTGCATAGCTGTTTTTTCCTGGTTCAAAAAACGCCTTCTATTATAGCCTCATTGGCCTGACGCAGGCATACTTCCAAATTCCGTTAGCTGAAGAATCTAAGCATCTGACTGCATTCGCCACCGATTGGAATGTCTTTGAATATTGTCGTTTGCCTTTTGGTCTCTCTACAGGGGGCGCAGTGCTTAGTAGGCTTCTTGATCACGTGTTTTCTGGCATCAAATTTGATTATTTGTATCACTACCTGGACGATGTTATTGTTTATAGCGAGACGTTCGAAGACCACGTGCGCCATCTTCGTGAAGTATTTGGGAGGTTAAAATCTGCTGGTCTAACCGTAAAGTTGTCTAAAGTGTCCCTTGCTAAACCTAAAATTGCCTTTCTTGGACATGTTGTTTCTGCTGAAGGTGTTTCGGTCTATGACTCCCGAACCCAAGGAATTAGAGATTTTGCACCCCCTAAAAATGTGAAAGGAGTAGCCCGATTCGTGGGAATGGTTGGCTTTTTGCGCAAATTTATACCCAATTTTGCGCAGCGCGCGTTGCCTCTTAATCATCTGCGAAGGTCTGATGTGAAATTTGAATGGGGTACGTCGCAGCAAGCAGCTTTTGATGATTTGAAGGAGGCACTGTTTAGCGCTCCTGTCCTCGCTGTCCCTGATTTCAGTAAGAAGTTTATAATCCAGACTGATGCGTCGCTCGGTGCTGTAGCTGCTGTGTTGTTACAAGAAAGTGAGTTAGGTAGACGACCTATTGGTTTTGCTTCTCGAACTCTGTCCCCTGCTGAAGTAAATTATTCCGTATACGAGCTTGAAGGGCTCGCAGTGATGTTTGGGCTGGAGAAATTCCGAATGTATGTCGAACATGTTCCTTTCGAACTTGAAACTGATAACCAGGCCCTGAGCTGGGTCCTGGCTAGACCTCGAACCACTGGGCGAATCGCCAGGTGGGCAACCCGTGATGATGATGATAATTGTTGTTTTAAGGGGCCTAACATCTAGGTTATCGGCCCCTGAGGTGGGCAACCCGTATTTCATCATTTCAGTTCACCGTTCGTCATATAAAGGGTTGTGAAAATGTCATAGCCGACTCCCTTAGCCGTATGTACGAAGAAGTTCCTAATAAATGTAAGAATCTAGTTCCCGAGGAAAATCATGAAAATATTTGTGCTGTGTCACTTAAGCGTCTCTATGGAGAAATTCCTGACGGGTGTGAAACTCCTCCTTTAGAGGAACCTGTTGTTGGGGCTAATTCAGCTCAACACATGTTAGTAAATTCACCGTTATTGTTTGGAGACATTGCGGACCATCAGAAGGAAGATCCCGTCTTGTGTGACTTAATTGCTCGATTAGTTTCAGGAGAAGTGATAAAACCTTATATTTTAAAGTCTGGTGTACTGTGTTGTGTAACTAGGCGTGATAGAAAGCCTAAAGTTGTTTTGCCTACTCAGCTGATAAATGGCATGCTAATGTATTTTCACGAGTCACCCACTGGAGGCCACCTAGCAATATTCAAATCTCGACAGATAATAAGGCAGTCTTTTGTTTGGAAGGCTCTCGATAAGGATGTGAGAAAGTTCGTGCTGGGATGTCATGACTGTAAGGTGAGTAAGCCTACCGTCAGTGGTAAGGTTGGTGAGTTAGCTTCCGAATCTACGTCCAGGCCCCTGGAACGCTTGTATGTGGACTTCGTTTGGCCCCTGCCGAGGTCTAAACTAGGTAATCGTTTTGCTTTTGTTTCTGTTGATGGTTTCTCTCGCTTTTCGTGGATTTTTCCTACTAGAAATTGTGATTCTGCTACTGTCATGAAATGTTTAAGATCTGTTTTCTCTTCGTTTGGTCCTTGTCAATACCTGGTATCAGATAATGCCAAGGCTTTTGTTTCTCATCAGTTCAGAAAATGTTGTTTTGATTGTTCTATTTCCCATGTCACCACGACACCTTATTACCCCAACCCTAGTTTGGCAGAGAGAGTTAACCGAAATTTGAGAGCTGCGCTTATCGCATATCATCGTGACAATCATGCAAGTGGGATTCGTCATTACATTGGTTATCCTATGCCTTCAATACTGCTGAGCATGAATCCCATGGGAAAACGCCGTTCTCACTTATGTATGCGTTCGTCCCAAATTCCGCTCTAACGAATATGTGGTCACTTCATGATCTGCTTCCTGACCAACCCTCTCCTGATCGTGTCAGAGAAATCTGGAAGAAGGCCAAAGCTGCTATAAAGATCTCGCATGACAAGCTGGCTAGGAGATATAATTTGGGCCGAAAACAGGGTGGATATTCTGTCGGAGATTTTGTGTATGCAAAAAACTTCTGGGCTAAGGCCCCAGGTCGTCAGGTATCAGGTAAACTGCAGCCAAAATATGAGGGCCCCTATGAGATTCTGTCTTTTCCTTCTGAAGTAACAGTGTTATTAGAGGATCTGTCTAGGAAACGTGTTTTTAGGACTCATTTATCGAATTGTAAACCTGATAGTGAACGAGAAACTCGAGGTGTGTAAAAGGTGAAATTATGATGTTCTATTTCCTGTGAATGCGATGATATGAAGTTCAGAGCGATGGGAGATGGTCTAGTTGTTTCTCTGAAGTCAAATCTCTTATGTCATCTTTTGTAATCCTCAAGAAAGGCTGTGATCTGCTTCTGTTAGCTGAGTTTTGTTCATCGTATTCGTGGTTGATATTTTTGAGTACATTTTTTGGATAATTTAGTGATAATTTTGTTAGGTTGGTAGTGAAATTTTGATTTTATGTGAAAATAAGGTGTGATGCTTCAGAGTGATGCTCATTTTTGTGTGTTGTTCAGCTGCTGACGTGAGGGCTTTAGAAATTGTATCAGTGATCTGGAAAATCTTCGAATTGCAATCTCTTGTCGGTTGAAAATGTATCTGGTTAGGTTAGTCAGTAGGTTACTTGTAATCTGCGGTATATACTGTTAGACTGCTGACTTGCTGGTATTGTCACAACGTTCATGTGATTGTAGTTGGAATCATAGTTCATGTATCCCCGTATACTTGGGTGTGAAAAAGAAAAATTAAGTTCGATTAGCATCAGCTTCGAGCTGGTAGCCAGGCTATAGAGTTAGTCAGTTGTTCTATGCATCGAGATAGTGTTGCACTGGAGATGTCGTGCCTGTTCTGGAGAAATTTGAGGTATCTATTAGTTGCTGAGCTAACTCTCGTTCTGTGTATGGTGCATTTTCCTTGGGGACTATAACCACCCCGTGCATTTTGAAAATTTATCATTTTGTCACCTCAGTGACCTTGTAATTCTGTGTGTGGAACATGATGCGGTGGGTGGGAGATGTTGAAAGTGGAGAACATGTGAATTTGGGGACAGTAACCACCCCGTGCTTTTGAAAATTTATCATACCATCACATCTGTGATCCTGTAATTCTGTATTTTGAGCATGCTATGGCATGTCGAGGACCGCTGAGTTGGAGAATCTGAAGTTTTGAGGATATTAATCACCTTGCGCTTGTAGAAATGTATCACATGACACCTATGGGTGTTCGTTGTAGTAAAGTAGATCTGTGTATGGGACCATGGAAGTGGTTTGTTGTCTGTGTGGGTGTAAAATTTGTAAGTAATTTGTGTTTTTTTTAATGGTGGAGCCACTTCAGTTTAGGTATGTCTTGAAAATTGGTTGGTACCAACTTGAGTTTGAGTCTAATTCTGCTGAGCTATGTGCTTTGGGAGTAGAATTAGTGTAGCCTCTACACCGGGCTCGTAGTTGTTGTTGGTTTGATATTGGTTAGGTTCCGTGCCTAGAAGATGGCATCTTGATTTTGAGAAGATGTTTTAATTTTGAACATTTGGTCAACATTATGTGAGTTGGTTCTCAGGATAGGTGTGATCACCTTAGTGTCCTGAGTTCGGTTGGTCATCCTACAGGAACTCTTGGGGAGTTGTAGACTGTTAGGGTGCGTTGGCGAGTAGCGATGAAGTTATTTGGTGAGATTTGGTTACTTGCTGGTATGTAAATTGGTTGGATCGTTGTGTCTATTGTTTAACGTGGTTTCCCCATTTGGTTATTGTTCTCGTGGAAGGTAGTTGCTTTTTTCTGTCGTTCGTCAGATGGCCACCGTGGACGGTTAGGGGCAGTGACTGGTGAAATGAGACAGTGACTTTGGTATTCATTATGTTTTAATATGTGTCACATACCTGAGACGATCCATATGGTTTGATTATGGTATGTTGTGTTTTTTTTAATGTTTTGATGCTTCCTAAATGTGTTCTGTTTTCCTATGGTACTGCGTGAGGCCATCAATGTAAATGTAAATTCATTTTTAGAGTATGTTTAACTGTTTTGGAAGGGTACCAGTGAGTTCCCCCTTGCATTATTTCTATTTGATGGTGTTGCCCATATAATTTCAGGGAATTTCGGTGGGAAAATATCTGAAATTTTGTAAATAATCTGGTTTCTGGATGTTTTAGTCAAAAATTGGTTGATATAAGTTGATTTGGTTATTCTTGCTAAGTATTGTAGTGAACCTTCAATTAAGCTTGTTAACGTCAGTCATATCGTGTAGATGGTTGCCCCTTTCGGTGATTTTCATACTCCAGTAAACTTTAACTATGCCCTGGAACCCCTGTCTTGGCGCAGAACCTTGTTCGTGGCCTCAAGCATCCCGTGTGTGATTTGAAAAGACTCTTAAGTGAACTTCGATGGCACACTAATGCTTCGGGTGATATTTTTTTTATCCTTCCTGGGATAACTTAAGTTGTTTAGGTCTGGTTGACTGGCCTGGAACGCTTGTTCCCTCTAAGGGACTTGTATTTGGACCATACGCTGCTGTTCTGATGTGTGTTTCAGTGGTCACTATGTGGGACGTGTACTACCAATCTGGGCCCAGTTTGGAGGTACCATCTAGGTCCCATGGCATCATTCTACCCGAGGAGATCTACTTCAAGGTCTGCTGGCGGAGATTGGAGTAGACTCTTCAGCTGCCAAGAGGCCAGCTGGACACCGTCACCCTGCTTTTCATCTCCCCATCGTCTTCCTTTGGAGGAGGAGGATGTACCGATTTTGTAAATCAGTACATATTCATCTTTATCTTCGAGACGCAGTAAGAACTCCAGGTCTGACCGGATTATCATGGGAGCATACACCAAGCTCTTCTGGGAATTCTTTTCGCCTCTCTGGCGCCTTACTGTTGGTGAAATGGGTTCGCCAAGCCCCTTTCTGCCAGGATTTCTACCCTTTGTGTGTCCTGCCACTGAAAGTATTATCGCTAATGGAAACTTCTCGAGAGAGGTAAATCAAGCTTTGTATCTGTGAACATTGGAAATGTGAACACTTCCTGTCGGCTACATTTGGCCAAGCTCTTGTTCTAAGAAAAATCTTGCAAGAACATTGTGTAACGCCTCAACTCCTGGGAAGATCCTACGCACTAACTGTGTGGGGTGATATTCAAGGTACCAACTGTAAACCTCGGACTCTGGCTTTGTTTTGGCCCGTTGCGCCACTAGTCACATTGGTATTACTGGAGTAGTGTGGTGGGGGTGCATTGGAATACAGGGTTGCGGCCTGTGACTCCAGAGACTGTGTGTGAAGAACCTTGCTGACATCGAGACTCTTAAGCAATTGCCTCCGGGGAAACTCATAGTGCAGTTTCCTCGGACGGCTGGAAGACACCAGGTGGTACTATCATAACTTAATACTAAGGGGCAACTGAAAAAAGGTTGAATACAAACTTTGACTGCAAAATTTTGGTAATGTGATTCTAAGGCCATGTGTCGGTGGACCATAATGTGAACTAGATACAGACTTTGACATTTTATATAGTATATCAGTATGTAATATTTTGGCATTTTATTTAGTATATCAGTATGTAATATTTTGGAAGGTCTTGAATAATTTGGTGATACTGTTATATGTAGTTTACTGCAGGGTGGGTTACTTACTGCCCTATATCCCGTTAGCTGGATGGGAAACTCGTGGATTTAATTTTGGTCAGATAGGCTTCAAGGTACAGTCAGTGCTGGACTCTGAAGCTTCTCGGACGCTTTCGTTCGCAAAGGAACGCGTTTGTTGCTTTAAGCAATTTGTTTGTGAAATGGCACCGGGCCTGAATTTCATGTTTTTATATTTCCTTTTATCCATGTGGATCATACTACCCTCTGTTCAGTAATTCAATTAATCGTATGATGGGGAAGTGAAATTTTGCCAACTGGGCAATGACTGACTTTATTTTATTCACAGTACTACCCGGAACTTGATTCTGCATTACCTTTTAAATATTAGCCTAAGCGGTTAAGGGTTTTAGTTGTAATTTAATTGTATTTTAATTGTATCATTTCTAGATTTTTATTATACTTTGACATTTGGATGTTGTTTTTTTATTAAATGATGGCAGTCAGTAGGAAGATTGTTTCTGTTCCCTTCACCATGTGTGGCAAGATTAAAATTGTCGCCCTTCTGTGTACGTCCGCAGCTTTCAATCAACAAGCTCGTCTTGAATTAGCTTCGTCCCGCCTGATCTCTTATCCTAAATTAAAGCAGGGTGTTCTTGAATACCACGAAAATTGGAACATTCACTCCTAGGTGTTTTTTGCTCTGAACTCAGCTGGCCTACTGAGTCACTTAAATTAGGGCTGTTTCGTTGTGTTCTAAATTATATTTTGATATGCTAATTTTATTATTATTATTTTGGTTATGTAAAGGGAAAAGGGGGGGGGGGATTGAGAGCTATCACACATACATTACTTTCATAATTTCCGTAAAGAAATCTCAGTAATTTACGATGTCATATAATTTTAAATTAGTAAACCAAAATGTACTATTTCAGGCACTCGCGCTAGCAGACAATAGCTTTCGCCATGAGTGACAATTAGCTTTTGAAGGGGTCGGACATCACGGTCACTTTGTACTTTGGTATGTGTGCATTTGTGAAATTTTCTGTGATAACATGTGTTATTGTGACGACTGTATTAATGTTTGTATTTGTAATTAAGGTGGGTAGTGAAAAGGAGACGGCCAAGGCCTTAAGTTAGGAACCATCCCGGTATTTGCCTCGAGTGGAATTCAGAAACCACGGGAAACCACATCCTAGATGGTTGAGGTCTGAATCGATTCCACCTCCCCTCAGCTTTAACTCTCGAGGCTGGTGGCGCTCCGATCCCGGTTTCAGACCAGAATTAAATTCCTTAACAGAACAGGTAATGGAACCCAGACCTCCGGGGCGATAACTAAGAATGTAGCCTTAAGAGTGTGCCTCCCTGTGTTAACAGGATTTTTGAGATGCACGGGACATATAATTCTCAAACTGCCTCCATTACAGTGACTGGCGAAGGGAGTCTATGCTCAGTTCACTAGTTGACGAAGTGATTGTAAACTCTCCTGTATTATTTACTGTCATAGAAACGCAAAGGATTGTACCTATAACAGGTGATGAATTGGCTTATTTAGAGCAGTTTATTACTGTTTATATCAAACTGAAGGTGCGTCTGCAAGCTATTGCAATAAATTATTGTAGCCGACAGGGTTAATTATAAGGATTTTATTATTGGCGATCAGTCTTATCGCATTCTCCTCAGCAACCAACTTGAGTATGAAAGTCTCAGGGCGGTGAATACACTGGTCATGTTGAATTTCATTGCCAAAGCCAATTGTTTATTGATTATCTGTTTGGAGTACATAACAATGAGTCTAACCACGCTGTTGATTTTGGCAGTGGGAGTATTATTTGCCATTTAAAATTTAGTGAACACATAGATGCAGGACACTATAGTGTTATCGATTATGATGATCATTTGGGGAGAAATGCTACTACAGCATAAATAAACACATTCATCGAAAATGACTCATTGGCCGCAAAAAAGTGAGAAATCGGAGAAAATACGAAGTCCCTTTTAAAATCCAATATAAGTACGCCATTTCAGAAACAATTCCAGATATTATGCAGCAGTACCCAGAGCAGATTCCTTGACGAAGAAATGTAAACATTGTTCGGCATTGTATTTCTCTTGCGAGAAATGGTAAATGGTAAATTAATCGGACGAAATATACAATATTTGAGACGCTGCAACAATTATTCACTGGAGATGATATCTCAAGGAATTTCAGCGAGAATATTCGGCAGTACAACAATGCTATTTCCTTCGTTTCTTTTGGTGCCAATGTTACCGTACCACATCAATGCGGTCCATACTGTTTTAAGATTTATTTAATTACACATCATTGCATTTGTTCCTTATATTCCTAAAATAGAAGTGATGGTTCTTACGATCATTTCTATATTTTATACTCCTCAGAAGCTAATCAAGTTAGATCTGAAAGTCAAGCACATTCCTGCAACAGGGAGGGCACACTTCATAGTTTAAACAATGTTTTGCAAGAGTCAAGATTCAAAATATCTCTAAATTTAATTGCAATCCAGCTGACGATATTCGATTAGCATGGCTCATAATATTGGATAAAGACCCAATGGCAAGATTCATTCATTAATGTGTCTGAATCGACTTCTAAAAGATACGGAACGACATTATTCCTTTTCGTGGGAAAGTTATTGTCTTGGAGGTGACTTCAGATAGGATTTACCTATTGTACCACACGCTTCTCGCCAAACAGTTATTCATAGTTGTATTAAATACTCTTCTCTTAGGCCCTTCTCGAAAATACGCCGCGTACATAAAAACACGCGATTGAAACCAGACAAAATGGAATTTTCTCATTTTTTGCCACATGTTAAGAGCAAGTCCCCTGTGGATGGCGAGGAATCAAATGTTACTGAATTACCAACAAGAGTTTCAACGCATGGGGATATAGTGAAGGAGATTTACGGCGAAACATTCACTTCTGGAAAGGATATAATACCTGTAATTTTTTCAAAAGTTTGCATTCCTACACCAAAAATATGAACAATGGATTTAAATTAATTTAAAAGTGATTGAACTTATATCCAGTAGTTCAATCACAAACATCAGCGTCTACAGAGTAAATATCAGAATGAAAGCCAGCCACATAATTTTCCTACAGAATGCTTGAAATCTTTGGAATTGAGAGATTTGCCTCTACATGTTTCAATCATTTTAGCCACAGTTATGCTCCTTAGAAATCTGAACGTTTCCCAAGGGTTCCTTATGGAACCATATTATTTGCGAGAAATAGATATGACAATTGCTTGGATATGTAAATAAAAGGTGCAGTTAAAATTAGGCAAAGAGGACTAATCCTTCGACTTGATTTCGCACCATCCGATAACACACTTCCATTTTTTTTTTTGAGGCAACAATTTCAAATTCACTTGGCATAATTTATTACAATCAATAAAGCTCAAGGGGAAACTATGAATAGGTCTCTATTTACCTCATCAAGCTTTTAGTCATGGCCAGCAGTGTGTTGCAATGTCGAAAGTGCAATCTTTTGACGACCATAACGTTGCAATAGCGCAAGAAAGTAATCGTAATATATATAAGAAAATACTTCAGTAGATATATTCTCATTGACCGTCATGTTTTGACGGGGTTCAACTAGTAAATAATAAAGTGATTACATGTTTGCTTAATATAAATATTTAAACAGGTTCGCTAGCTGGTGGCAAATCACGGGCGTTGCTTTCCGTCACCTGGCTACTGCCTGAGAGAGAGAGAGAGAGAGTTCAATCATCAGCCCCATGTGTTTAAGTGTATAGTCCTGAGAACTTGCCAGTGCATATGGTTTTTTATATTCTCTGACATTGCTCCCGAATAAACTTGGGATATCTTGGTCATCAGCCACGTATAGTTGGGTATTATCTCCGTGTAGTTCGGTGTTAGGTATTGTGATCATCAGCCCCATACACTTTAAGGTATTGAATAATGAAAATATATCAGTAATCACTCATTAGTCTCGTGTAGTAAAAACCTAGGGATAACGTGATCATCAGGCCCCTGTAGTTGTATGTGTGTAATATGGCTATCACGGCCATCAGCTCCGTATAGTTGCTAGTGCTTAATTCATATTAGACCATGTAGTAGGGAGTGTTTGGATTTAAATGCTATTAGCCCTGTATAGTTATAAACTTTGCAATATATAGGTTATCAACAACTAAAGACATATCGGTTATCAACATCTTGTAATACGAATAAAGTAATAAATCGCCTCCTGTTAATTAACATCTACCGTTACGCCATAGAGGGTCGGGAAGTCTCGGATGTCATTATAGTATTAATACACCAGGCATTAGGTACTCTAATACAGCTAGTTTTGCGAGAAAGCTAGTGTTGCCTTCCATGAATATCGACTAGAGAAAAGAGCTGTAAATAATTTTAGGCAAATCAGTAAAATTTGAGAAATATATATGGAAATATATGGATTTTGAGATAGACCGTTCGAGTAAGTTGTCAAGGATTTTATCCATGTAGTTAAAGAAAGAGTAGCACCTGTTTCTTACCAAAAAATTAAGAGTGTTCGGAAATTGTAGAACTTAAGATAATTTGCGAATTTATGGTAAAATCTTGCGATATTTTTTAGGATTTCTTAGAGAAATTGTTAATTCCAGGTAAATCTTGGTATGTGCTCGGTCACACATCGAAGTTTTCATATTAAGCCTATGCTGTAAACTAAAAAAAACAGCGCGAACAAAAGAGAGAAAACAAAAACACGGTTTTCGAATAAAGGAATACCGGTACTTAACTCATGCGTTATAAAGCATACATACAAGTTGGATAGTTAATAATAAATAATAAATGAATAATTGATTAAATTAATAAATACTTATATAAATAATTTAAGTTAACTGTCTCTTAAGATATGTTACTTGTCCAACCTGCTTGTCTCTGGTATAATGGCTCGTTTTTGTAAAAATAAAAATAAAACATGGTTGCCCAGTTTCTATATAAGCATCTGCTGTACATGAACCAAAATGGAAACCCGCTCTCTTCAAACTTACCCACTGGTCGAGAATGAGCATAGTCGCCAAAGTGTTACCTGACAGCTAACTCCTGTCTGGTCAGCAATTTCTTATCGCAAGGCCACTCAAGGCCTAGAGAGATATAGTCTTAATCTACAGTGCAATCATGCATTACCGTGCGTGATAAAGAACCCCTGAAAGTAAAATAATAATAATAATTATAGTAAATGGACTAAAGATACTCAGCATGGTCATCTCTACCGCTGCCCTGCTTTGTATAAATAAATAAAAACTAAATAGTAAATGTGCCCAGGTATACTTAGATCCTTGGGCAAAATCTAAAAATATAAATTAAACATTATAGCTCAGGTACCCTCTTGGGATAGCTACAACTACAGCTCAATCAAATAAATAATTACCTAATAATAATAACCTAATAGTTTTTGGTCCTTTGGCTAAATTTGAGGAAATAACTAATCCATAGGAAAGGGGCGGTTTATTCCGAGTAAAATAATCCCTTACACGACACTCTCTAATAATTGGTTCGTGAGGCATCGGGTGAAAGCCGAACAGTTAGGTGCAGTCGCGTTCAAATAAAGTAGTGCCTCCCATGTAGTTAGGTCCTTTGGGTGAATTTAGAAAACAAATAATCCCAGGAAAACAGGGGTTCATTCCAAGTAAAATGAGCCCACATACATCTTCGTATCGTTATTAATTCCCAAAAATCTTGTGGCGATGTCCTGCAAGTTAATATTTTTGGTAAACATCTACCATGATAAGTGGTCCGTGGGAGAGGGGGCTCCAAATCAAGTAATGTAGCCTGTTAATGACCGTACGATGATGGGTTTGGGAAATATCGGAAAAAGTCTGGCGGTAACATACAGTCGCGGTGTATGCTTTAACACTCACGACTACGGGTGAGATAGAACTCCTATCCATCCCTCTTCCTCTCCCTTCCACTTCCCACTTAGGGGTATATCCATGTTGAGATAGCTATCGCTACAGCTCAATCAAATAAATAAATAATTAGCTAACAAATGTATCAGTTACACTCTATTGGTAAAAATCTAAGAAATAAAAACATAGATGATAAGTAGAAATTATAGCTCAGGAAACCTCTTGGGCTAGCTACGTACCACTGAAAATCAATAATATTTACCAAATAATAATAATAAAATGTATCCACTAAGCCCTTTAGCCAAAATGTAAAAATAAACAATAAAAATTGGATAAATAATAATAATAATAACGAAACATCAAATAAAAATATTAAAAAAACTATAAAACCAAAATTTTTCAAATTTGAAGTTAGGCCCTTCGGCCAAACTTGAAAGAAGTAACCCACCCACTGCAAAGGTGACATTATGTCGTTCAATTCGAGCCTTGTATGACCTTTTAGCAATATGGCTTCGAGTGAAATCAATAAAACATTCAAATGTTCCATTTCATACGCACTGCTTCGTGAATGTGCTAGTTTGAGTTAATTTCTCTACGTATATATTACATTTGGCCTATCAAAGTCCAAGTCCAATTTATAAGAGTACCTTGGCTAACTTGAGCTGTACTGGGGAATGCAGTGCACATTTGGACGGCTATTTCTACGGAGCTAGCCAACAGGTGGGAATCCTCTGTCTTGTTCGAGGTTAGTTAATTTTTGCCACTTATAGAGAAGTTTGTGCAGTGTTCGACCAACTAGAAGCGATACATTGAAGGCGACAAATGGGATGCCCTTCTTATTTAATATATGATTATTAGTTGTCGTTGGTTTAAGTTTCATTAATTATAAAGATTGACCATGTGCAATGCTTCCTAACTAGTGGATAAGACCACTTGTGTACACCCAAGTACACGGGAACATGCCTAGTCCGAGCTATCAAAAAGCTCAAAAACCATCCTAAAATAACACTGTTTGTCCGCCTGGATCACATCAGGAACCTCTTTCTGTCAAGCGCTCAGCATTGAAACAAGGCCGGCAACCTCAACCAAAAATATGGGCACCACCCCATCATCGTGTATGAAAACACGGCAAGAACATTCACAACAGGTGAGAAAAATTATCATAGTCTCCAAAATATGTCAATTAGTGTCACAAGACAACTCTAATATCTTAAACAACAAAATCTTATCCAAATATCCTTCGCTCACAAAACAGGCGAATATCGTTAAAAGATTAGGTGATCTGCTGTCACATTGTATCATTGCATTCCAAAGAAATAGCGGTCAACTTGACTTAGTTTTAACAAGCTTATAAAAACTGGCTTATTCAGAATAAATCATTCATCAAAAGTATTAGCATGGCATTTGATCACTTTTCGTGATATTTTCAATGTTTAGCATGGCCCATTTGTCGGTCAAATTTGTTCCTTGTTACCGAGATCCTCGAATGATAATTATTTCTTTGGAAATGTATTAATTGTTTAATCGATATGCATAACCTTGTTATTAACCACCCATTTATAAGATATTAAAGTTACTCACCTAAGTGTTTAAGGCTACCGCAACACATCACTGCATTATCTACACTGGGCTTGTCTGCTCCGTGCTTGCTGTCGCCTCGAGTTCGTGACGTCACTTTTCTTGGACAGCCAATTAACAGCGGTTTTCCTGGTCACCTGTTGACTCGGCGGGATCCCAGCCCTATATAACTCTGACTCATCTTATTGGTGATTACATTCTTCATACATTCTGCGTCCAGTCTGCTGCCACTACAGTACGGGCCACGCTGGGCCTATAATACTTAAAGTATTCTTCGCAGAACAGAATTCTCTTCTCATGGCCGCTCTGCGTCTACACTTCTGCCAAGATGTCAAAGCCCCCATTCTGCAGATATCTTGAGGCCTCTACTATTATCTCCCACAAATCACCGCAAGAGACATCGTATTAACCGCAGAAATACTTCGCCGCAGATAAACTTCAAGAAAGGGTATGTCAAAAAAGGCTATCACGCACCGCTGTCAGTCACCGTATATCTTGTTTATCAACAAGATACATCTGCTTAAAGTTCAAAGCAAAGTGATTTCACCTTCAAGTGTTGAGTGGGTTGCCTATGGAGGTTGCGCCTTATAACCACATTACTTCGTTTCCACCGCATTCCTTCTTATGAGAAAGGATCCTCTAAGGATATATTTGCAACAGATGTACACCAAAGTTAGGTGTTTTATTATATATTTTTTAAGACATTTAATTACAATTTTAAATCCAAAGTGGATAAGTTTAAAGAACTCTTTTTCTAAAATGTTTCTGATGGTTATTAATCCTTTATTGTTGTTATTCATTCAGATTGTTTATTACACCATATTGAAATAAAATATATATATTGTTACAGCATATGTTCAAGTGAGAAATCCATTCAGCCCTAATATTAATTCAGTCTAATGCTTCCCCACTATGCTATAAAATTTAAGCTAATGCTTGATGCTGTTCTCCCTCTACGAGTTGGAGATTTTTTGGGGCAAACTCCACCAGCATTTGTCAAAAAGTCTTGTCTTATTTGAGATTCTTGGTTTGCATCACTGCGCGTGACCTTGAAGACACTTGTCCTCTCAAGTAAAATACATTTGTTCATTCTCAAACTGTTACGAGTTGCTTTGGCAAACAGTAAAATCTAAAGTGTTCGTTTTATTAGCATATTGGATCCACAAAAAGGTTCAAATAATGATCCTACACTTGCAGTTCATAAGCTAACACTCATTGTAATGTTCGTGATTTAGAAATAGTAGTCAACAATTATGAAGAATGATATGCTTGTATGGGCAAAGCAAACAATACAAGACGACAGATATTCCATTCGTACTAAGGTGTTTGGAAGATATCACGCTCACGACGGGTTCGTCAAAATTATACATGTGCATTCTAGGCACCTCAACTGTATTAAATAAACATTCGCACCATATAGGACAGTGGCGTTAATTGTAAATGATCCGTTACTAGTGTGAGTCTGGATTAGGAGTACAAACAGAAAGATATTACACTCCTTCACACTGAATCTAGTGGTAGACTTTCCACTCTCCAAACAAAATGTATTAGACAAAAATAGGTAAATGGGTAAACTCTCCCATTAAATGAGACGTCCTCTCAGTGGCGTGCTTCACATGTAACTAAATAGGAGCTAAAAATAAGGACCTCAGCAACAGCTGATTATTTAGCGAAATTTACTGCTCCGTTAAATCATTTGCACAATTGGTTTGTTCAAACTGAAATTCAAAGTGACTTTTAGTGCACCGTGTGAGAAAAACACACATTATTCAGGTGGCTAACTCATGAATGGGAAATGTATTGGAAACGTACGCTGCGATGTGCATGGAAGAGTGAAAGATTACTATAGACGGTATACTAAAAGAAACTAAACTAAATAAATCCTACCTAGATGACTGTGAATCGAAGTGCGGTCGTTAAAACTACTCCACCAAAGACCATCACCTTACAAAAAGATATTAATCATGACTCACGGCGAAGGAAATGGTAGCTCACCTCATTCCAACAGGAATAATTGAGGGGTAAATCCTTTCCATTTTGAGCGTGGGCAAGACCTCCAGCGCTCGTCCGGAGACATTATACTGCGTTCTTCAGCTTCCATCTTATTGTGCTGCTATGGTGCTCGGTCTCTCTCTCTCATCAGGTGTTTACGCCATTATCACCAACATGGTGAACGGTGATGAAATTCTTCTCTCTTGGTGGATCTCATACATCGTGTAGGCGTTATTAATGTCCACAAGAAAATCACTGCTTCTAGCGGGGTTTCACAAACACAGCTGCTACACTTGATAATTTGCAGACGTAATTTTAACAAATGGCCATGTCTGTTTCACAGACTCTACTGGCACAAGCACATGTCTGCTCACTTACACTGTCACTCGTTGTGAAAAATTGTATCAGCATAAATCGTCGACATCTGTCGCTCAAGGAAATCGTGACTTCACACGGCATGGATTATTATAAGTAATTTTCACAGATGTGAAATGTAACACTTGCAATATTTAAATCACAGACACTAGAAGTTATGGATAGCACAATGATTGGCCATGCTTGGTCTTATGAAAATTGACCTTGCGACTGATTAAATTACCGTAGTTTTCCAGAGATTTTGAATGCTCACTTAGCAATAAGATAGACTGGATTACGTTTCCAAACGGATTGATTCTTTCACTTGTATAAATTTTCCTCGGTCACTCGACCGGACTGGTGGAGCCGCGTGTTACACACGTGCGATGCTAGACTTGGATGTAGAAAAAAACTTTCTTCCCGGAAGTGGGTGGACTGGCTTCGAGACTAGTCAAGTCGTTAAGCAACTCTTGACGTTCCTCCTGCATTTCCGCAGTGTCATACCATAGTCTCAAGTACAAAATTAATAATATTAGACCATTTCTCATTGGCAAATTATGCAGAAATACTGGATGTGGTAAATTCAAATGTGCACATTAATGAAAACCTTCTTTCATCATGGTAAAACAAATATTGACGATCTTCCAATGAAGTCAAATGAACAACTGCATCTTCCTGGATGCATTCAGAGGTTATTTCACTCATGTCACCAACTCTTGCATAAAAATAATCACCAGCACGAATGAATACGGGCTCACTACATACAGTACATCATTTAGTTATGGTTGTTTTAAGGGCCAGAACAGCAAGGTCATCTGCCCCTATGCATACAATAAACAAATCAAGCCTTCCTTTTATATAGAGAGTATATTTTGCTTATTCAGATGGTGTTTTGTCTGGATTATTTGGGCAACATTTTAATTTCTCCACTTCAACTTCAATTTATCAATATATTTCAATCTGAAGTTTGAATCCTAAAAATATGTGTTTGTTCCTTCAAAAATTACTCTTCTAAGGAAATTGTTCTTTTTAATTACTATACTGAACACATACAATCTGCAATGTACTTAATATGTAACTCATATCACAGTTCAGAGTTCCAGTCCCTAGAGTAGGGCCATCCAAACAGCGCTCCGGCTGCGCTCTAAGCCAGTGCTAAGAGCTCGTGGGTTGTTTCAGTAATGGTGGGAGGCGCTTGGCTAGCTGGGCACGTGGTCTGCCCGCCGCGCCAAAGTGGGTACCTGACCCATCAGTCGCTAGTCTAGTCCAATGCGCTTTGTTGACAGCATATAAGTAAATCAGTTTCGCAGTGGTCGTCACTGAACATCATACAAAAGAAGGAGTGGTGAAGCAGCAGCCTTTAAAGCAGAATGGGAAAATTAATTTTTCTGTACAGCATATAAAGGGCATGCCAAATGTTTAGTGTGCCACCTAGATTTAATGTGTTAAAAAAACACAATTTGGAACGGCACTACAGTGCCAATCACAGGGATGATTACGGTGACTTGACAGACGCCAGTCGGCAATCGATGTTGGAAGAACTGAAAGAAAATTTCAAGCAGCACTTTCCTGTAAATATTATTGCCTTAATTTTAAAAGGCTTGTTTACAAATAGGAATGAACAAATGATTTAATTATCTGAAGAACACTAAAATTGTGACTTGCCGTATTTTTCTCTGACAGGAGATAGAGGAGAGTGAGGTTGGTAGACCTATTTTACGAGCAAACTACAAATGTTCGATGCGAATTGCCAAAGCTGGGAAGCCCTTCGCGGAGTGGAATTTCATCAAGAAGTGCCTAATGGACGTGGCGGCATGTATTTGTCCTACGGAGTTAGTTGAGCAATTTGAAAACATCTCTCTTTCTCCTCAAACTGAGGCTCGCAGATTAGACGATATGTCCGTTGATATGAAACGGCAATTAATGGAGAAGGCAGCAAAATTTGTATAATTTTCCATCGCCCTCGACGAATCAACCGACATTGAGAACACAGCACAGCTCGTTATTTTTATTCGAGGGGTGGATGACGATCTTCTGGTCACCTAGGATTTCCTCGACTTGGTAGCTCTCAAAGACACCACTACCGGTTTCGATATTTTCCAAGCTGTGGAGGGTGTTTTTGAATCAATGGGATTAAAATGGGAGCGGTTGACGAGTATAACGACGGATGGAGCTCCTGCTTTACGGGGTGTACGCACGGGGTTCCTCAGCTATGTAAAGTTAAAAATGGCTGAGAACGTTAGTACACTAATGGCGGCGATCCATTGCTTTATACACCAGGAGACAATCTGTGCAAAAATCGCCAAGCTTTAAGATGTAATGAGAACAGTTGTGCGAATGGTAAATTATCTTCGCTCCCATGGACTCACGCCCCGTCAATTCAACGAATTCTTGGATGACATCGAAGCGGAGTATCCGGATATCCCGTACCATGCAGAATTAAGATGGCTGAGCAAGGCGAAGGTGCTGAATCGAGTGTTTTGCTTGCGGAACGCAATAGATACATTCTGTGACATGAAAGGGCGGCCCGAAGTTCTTTTGCGTGACCATAAGTGGGTTGCGGACTTGGCATTTTTATGTGACACTACTGCCCATCTGAATAATTTGAACACTTCGCTTCAGGGCGAAAGGCACAACATCTGCGATTTGGTGAAAAAATTGAAGCGTTCACAAGAAAATTGATTTTGTGGCAAAACCAGTTGCGTGCAAGGAACACAGGACATTTTCCATCGCTTGAAACAGTGAAAGAAGGTGTCGACTTTGATGAGTACTTGCTGGTAATTCGCCAATTACAAGAAGAGTTTGACAATCGATTTTCAGAATTATCAGAACTCCTAGCGGTGTTAGATGTATTTGATCGACCATTTTCTATTAGTGCAGACAGTGTTCCACAGCTTTTTTAATTAGAGCTGATTGAACTCCAATGCAATGTTCGTCTTAAAGACCGCTTTCTAATGTCACGAAGTTTAGAAGAATTTTACAGTGGCTTTCCGCAAGAAGAATATCCCCTTTTGTATAGACATGCAAGTAAAGTTCTGTCAATGTTCGGCTCAACGTACATTTGTGAGCGTTTCTTTACCAAAAGTAAACATCGTGCAACGATGAGCGATAGAAACTTGCACAATTGTTTACGAATAGCTGTGTCCAGAAATATTGTACCCAATTTAGAGAAGATTGTTTCCTCCAAAACTAGAAATTCGTAAAAACGACGGAGAAAAAGTCACTCAAGGCCTGTACTATCTGTTCATATTGGTAAAATGTTGTTGAATTTTCCTCTCTAATATGTTCTCATTTCATTTTGTAATAAATCACAATATTCTTTACTTAACACTTGCGTTCGTTTCCCTCACATTCCATGCATCGGAGTACCATTCGATTTGTATACACACACACATATATATATATATATATATATTATGGCAGTATACAGTATATGCTATTATGGTAAAACAGCCCTATCAATATGGTGTCAACAATCCAACAAACGCCGTCGCCTGCACGACTGTGCGTACGTATTTAGTTATTGCGGTCCGAACATAGTCCGTGTGTCTCAGGTCTACTCGCTGCCACAGTGTAGTGGTGGTGGGGGAGAGAGCGCTAGTCTGACTGCCCAATGCTCCTCGAGCACGGCCGCACTCTCGGAGCGCAATGACTGGATGCCCCTGCCCTAGAGAATGAGGATATCAGAACAAGAACGAGAAGGGGGCATGAGAGGCAGGAAAAGGAAGGATACTCTAGCCCCAGAAACAATACCCAAATAGTTTTCGGGCCAGACGAAAACACGAGTTAACCAAGGGAGTTCTGGCCTTAAGGGACACTGGGAATGAGTTTTCATATTTCTGTAATTATCAATGGATATTGTTCTAATTTTACACACATCACTCAAATACTAATATACACTATACTACTGATTTACACTTTTCTATCTCTAACCATTTAGGAGATATGATTATTTTTATATAGAAATTATGCAAATTTTGAAAATGGTCCTTGCATTAAACAGATAGAGGTAGCTCATTTATCATGACTTTTCCATATATATATTTAGTATGAAAGCAATCCTAGTGATTGGTTTTGAGTTCATATGAATATGTGTTGAGATATCAATTAAATCATTTCACAATTTTTGTATCCCATTAATTGCCTATTATTTAAAATTAAAATATTTTTAATGGCAAACCTAAGAATACTACAGTAAAACTAATCACTGAACTTATGGATGCATTAATATAGAATATGAATACAAATTTGCAATATTATAGCAGCAAATCTAATGCGCAAGGACCAAATGTTGTATCAAAAAATGGGAAGCTGCGATATATGGACTTTTATAAAAACATGCATATTTTTTGGTTATCAGCTTTCAATTTTAGGTAATTATCAATGGATATTGTTTTAATGTTACACACAGCACTCTAATAGTAATATACACTAGACTTCTGATTTACACTTTTCTATCTCTAACCGTTTAGGAGATATGACTATTTTAATATGAAAAATATGCAAATTTTGAAAATGGTCCTTGCGTTAAACGGATAGAGGTAGGTCAATTATCATGACTTTCCCATATAGATATTTAGTATGGAAGCAATCCTAGTGATTGGTTTTCAGTTCATATGAATATTTATTGAGATATAAATTAACAAATTTCACAATTTATTTATCCCATTAATTGCCTATTATTTGAAAATTAAAATATTCGTAATGGCAAAACTATGAATACTACAGTAAAACTAATCACTGAACTTATGGATGCATTAATATAGAATATGAATACAAATTTGCATTATTATAGCAGCAAATCTAATGCGCAAGGACCAAATGTTGTATCAAAAAATGGGAAGCCGCGATAAATGGACTTTTATAAAAACATGCACATTTTTTGGTGATAGGCTTTCAATTTTAGGTAATTATCAATGGTTATTGTTCTAATGTTACATACAGCACTCTAATAGTAATATAAACCAGACTACTGATTTACACTTTTCTATCTCTAACCTTTAAGGAGATATGATTTTTTTAATATGAAAAATATGCAAATTTTGAAAATAGTCTTTGCGTTAAACGGATAGAGGTAGGTCATTTATCATGACTTTCCCCTACAGATATTTAGTATGGAAGCAATCCTAGTGATTGGTTTTAAGTTCATATGAATATTTGATGAGTTATAAATTAACAAATTTCACAATTTATTTATCCCATTAATTGCCTATTATTTGAAAATTATAATATTTTTAATGGCAAAACTATGATTACTACAGTAAAACTAATCACTGAACTTATGGATGCATTAATATAGAATATGTATAAAAATTTGCTACATTATAGCTACAAGTCTGATGCATATGGGGGGAATTTTGTTTCAAAAAAATGGGAAGCTCAGAAAAATGCACTTTTATAAAGCCATGCATATTTTTTTAGTTATAAGCATACCTTATCAGCTAAAACTGCCCAGCACCATATGTTAACACCCTCTTTCTTGCTTTTCTGAGCTACTTATTAGGAAAATAAGTACAGAAATACTAGCCTCAATGAAAACCCATGAATAGGAGGCGTTTAAATACCATGCACTAGACATTTCAAGAATTCGCTGGGCCGTTAAATATGGCAGAATTCGGAAAAGATTTTGACTAAATTATCCGCTGGAGTCAGGGGCATAATTATATCAAAGAATAAAAAAACAATATTTTTACGATTTCTGACAAAAACTCAGTCCCAGTGTCCCTTAAATTTGTTAGCCAGAAACATGTGAATGAAATGTTCTGTGAAAATACGCTATATCCTCCCTTCAACCCAGAAAATGCTGACCGATTGCAGTAATGCATTATGTATATGACTGAGAGAAAGAAACATTTTTTATAGAAGGTGCTGCACACTGCCAAAGAAGTCTGGGTTGCAGTTTTTTGTATTAAGGGGATATGTATGGTGCTGGCAAGTTCTGAGGCAGGTATGTCATTTGAAACGTGTCTGCTTACTAAAGTGGTATTTTCTTGAAAGTTGTATATTTTTCAGTGCACAAAATGCTCCATACGCATAAGTTTTGATCAAAATGACTTGAAATTTTAATACGCATACAGTTTTTTAGTATTCATAATTTGTACTGTTTTTGTATTGTAGGTAAATTATAGAATTATGTTGTGCCAGGCCATGAAATATTGGAGTTTCTTGTAAGTTTTATACAATGTACCAAGATATACCTTTATAACATAGAAGTATTATCCAGACTATACAAATAATACTGCAATTGATTGATGAGTCCCCGATAACCATATTGAAAAAGTTATGAGATGGAAAATGTTAAATTGTAGCATTTGGGACATTTTGAAAAGAAACAATTCATTTTTGAAATGATCATATTTTAGAAAACTATCCACTCAATCTGGTACAAATTTCGGGACTTTTGTTGTGTTTCTTGGAACACCTAAATCCTAGAATTTCATGTAAATTAGTTGGTAATTACAAACCATAGAAAATAGAAAATTCAGTAGGGTCCCCCGTTTAAGCAACTATCAGCCAGTTTAGTGCACCTCAGTAACCACCCAGACTGAGAGCAGATGATTCCTCTTGGAGCGTCATTAAGCTAATATCAGTCAGCTTTGAGCTCATAGATACCCACTCAGACGGTGACTATCCGTAGTGTCATTAAGGTAAGAGCATTCAAGTTAGTGCTCCTACCAACTCAAGTGGTTTGCAGATTGTACTTCCTAGAGGGATTGACACACTAGAGTGTCTTAAAGCTAATATCATTCAGAGAAGATCTCCTATAAGCCATCAAGAACCGAAAGGCAGAGCTCTTGATATAAAGAAGGCATTCGACATACACTTAGCTTAAAGAAAAAAAAAATGTTTAACGAACACACTTTCATGGTCAGTTAACCCCACTTCACTCAACTAAAAAACACAACCCGTCGGAAACAAGACACAGCATAACGATGTAGCCAAGCTAGATAAGGGATTAATAAGGGACACATGCTTTGGATCAGGATGTACGATGTATCTTTTTCTTTTATAACCCTAAGCCGGTACTAATGGCAGTAACAAAGGAGCCGGGACATTCTCATTAGTCTGTTTGCGCTTAAAGAGGGCATTTAATCAAAGAGTGGAGTTTAAAACCAGGTTGTAAATAGTTGAAAATTATCCTGAATACATTTACATACATCACATTTCAGAGACTAGACTTGGCACCCTATTACCGGTACATTTGCACGAATAACACATAGCACTTAAGAATGCGAGAGGGGGAACAACGCAACGAGATAAGGGACCCTTACACACGGGAATTTCCCGTCAGGAGAGTGCAAACAGTGACCATGTGAAGTGCTCTTAACAGAACCGCGCAAGACTCAACAAGATAAGTAGCCTGTACAATACAATCTCAGTTGTCCATTTACAACAACCTCATATTCACTCAAAACAAGAAAATTCCGAAGTTCAATCACCACTTCCAGTATCTCAACTTAGCATCACAGACTACAACTAACAAATATTGACGAGTTACAATATCTCAACAGATACTACAACTAAATAATTGTATGTATTGTAAATATTATCACCCGTACTTTCAGACATAGATTTTATAGCCTAAGTGTAATGGATCTGATGATGATCGCTCTGCGACCAAAACTGGTCATCCAAGTGTTATTATTGATATCCTTTTTTTTCGGATAAAGGAATAACCCTTCTCATTTGGGCACAATCGCTTTCGCCGACTGAAAAGCATCAAACTTTCGTTTACAGTGGAACATGTGGGCTTTCAAATTACATTTCCTAATAAAGTTACTCCACAAGCACTGCACGAGTGTGGCGTTAGACCACTATGAATCATCTTAAGTGTCTCCAAATGTTGTTTTTTTGATAACATTTTGCTCCGCATGTACCTCAGGTGTGAGGGATTAGACCATTATGGACGAACATGTGTGACTTCAAATTAATCTCCAGAGTAACATTTGCCTCAAAAATAGTACATGAGTTTGGCTAGAACCACTATGGATCATCATGTGTCTCTTACAACTGTTTTTGAAGGTAATCATTGGTCCGCATGTACCACAGGAATTTGGCATTAGACTACCATGGATCAAGAGGTATGTCTTCAAAGTACCTTGATAATTAAACTTCACTTGCCATGTACTATATGGATGTTGCATTATAGCAGTATGGATGATCAAGTGTGCCTTCAGGATACCTCGCCGAGTAAACTTTGCACTACTTTTACCACAGGATTTTGGCTTGGGACAATTAAGGAACAACATTTGAGGCTTCAAATATTACTTCCCAGTAAAATTTGCTCCGAATGCACTGCACCAATTTAGCCTTAGGCAACTATGTAATAAGCGTGTTTCTTTTCAATTTTCCTTCCTCAGTAAATTTCGCTCTACATTTACCACAGGAATTTAGCTTGAGACTATTATAGACCCACATCTGTGTCTCCAGTGAACGCTTCCAAGTAATGTTAGTTCCACTTGTACGACGGTAATGTAGCTAGAGACGACTAAGGATCTTAATGTGTATCTTCAAGTGAACTTGCTGAGTAAAGTTTGTTGCTCATGTACTACATAAATGAGACATGAGAATACTATGAATCATCACATGGTTCTTCAAACTGCCTCTATTAATTAACTATGCTTCACATGCGTCGCAGGAATAAGGCTTAATACTACTATCGATCATCATGTGACCCTTCAGGTCACCTTTCCTAAGAAAGTTTGCTCCACGTGAACCACAGGAATGTTGCGTGAGACCACCATGGATCATCGTGTGCCATTATATGACCCTACTCAGTAAATTTTGCTTCTTATATATATGACAGGAATGTGGCTTAAAATCACTGTGAATCATCAGGTGTTTTTTTAAAGTACCTTTCAAAGTAAACCTTGCTCCGCATGTATCACTGGAAGAAGACTTTATGCCACTATGAATCATCATGTGTCTGACCAGACCAAATTTCCGAGTAAGGTTTGCTCTACATGTACCACAGGAATGTTGCATAAGACCACGATGAATCATGTGTCTGTTTAGATCACTTATCCGAGTAAAGGTAGCTCCACATATACCTCAGCAATGTGGCACAAATTCACTATGAATTAACTCATGGATATTAAAACTGCTTTTCTGAGCAAAACTTGCTTCGCATGTATCACAGGAATAAAGCTTCATACCACTATGGATAATCATGTGAATCTTCAGGTAACATTTCGTAGTAAAGCTTGTTTCGCATGTACTACAGGAATGTGGCATTATACCACTATGCATCATCGTGTGTTTGTTGAGGTTATGTTTCTCGGCAAAGTTTACTCCACATATACCACTGGTATGTGGTTTGAGACCAGCATGGATCAACATGTTTTTCTTCAACTGTTCTATGAGAGTAAAATTTGCTTCGCATATATCAAAGGAATGTAGCGTGAGACCACTATGAATCACCATGTGTCTCTGGAAGTCGCTTTTCCGAGTAAAGTTTCCTCCACATGTATCACAGGAATGTGTTCTGTTACCATTTTGATTACGTGATGCTACGAATCTTTCCCTTCTTAAAGTGTTCTCAGGATTGTAGTCGTTTCTGTCAAGAATTTCCAATGTTAAAACGAGTAAAATACCCACTACCATTATAATATCAAAAATTACATAGCACGATTCCGGGCAAATATTTAATAATCTTCTGTATTCGTAGACATAGATATAAGAGCCGAGATGTAATGCGTAAAAATTGGGGGCTGCTGTATACTTTTAAGTAAGAGAATTGAGGGCCAGGAGAGATACTATCCACGGGGTATTTAAATAGGCAACCCGCAATTCAGGGACAAGAGTGTACTCTCCCGAAAGAGTAAGAGCGGAGAAAGTCGTGTGAGGGCGCAAACGTGAGAGCTCTTTCCCCTTATATAAAGGACGAATCTATTCCACCCTAAAATTTAGAAAATATCCACACTTCCTGGGAAATAAGAACGTTGTAAAGAACATGTGAACTTGAGGCTCTTTCAAGCTGGCGGGCTTTCAAACTTTATGGAAGACGCCTCCAAATCCCACCCCCACTTCTCCATACATCCATCCCATCACACTCAGAATTCCAAACATAGTTTTCTTAATTTAATTAGATTTTACACAAAAGTCCAGTATTGCTTCCACTTACTTGCGCTAGGCTCATCTCTGTTGACCTACTTTGGTCAGTTTCAGTTCTCTTCCAACTTATTTATCGATTCATCTATTATTTCATATTTATGTATTTATAATTATTTACTGATTATCGATATAACGATTATTTATGAACTACCCGAAAATAGTCGATATCACCCGAAGTGCTCAAAGGAAAGGTCTAGGTTCCCTCTATCCATAGGACTCATTAGTTTCAATTTTCATATTTTTTAAAATGATGGACGTTTCCAAAGGTAGGTGAGGGTCGGAGCGATTTCCACAAAGTCATGTAACATGAAACTTAGCTGCCCACGACAGGATATCCGAGCGGTAAATCCAAGATGGCCAACGATGGATTATTGTTACTATTTTTATTCACTTTATGTTTTTTCATTTATTATTTGTTATTATTATTACCATTATCCGATTCGGCCAAATATGGACCACGTTACTTCAACCGATTTCGTCCCTGAGCTTTAGTTCTATCCCAGTATTCCCGCATGAATTTTCTGCGAGCCTATTCTCTTTCTACAGTCCACTCTTTCCCTGTTTTCAGCTTTGGCTTTTCTGAGAATCTCTGGTGTGTTCCGAGTTTTCTCTGAAGAGGAGCACGTTCCTGGATGTCTTTAAACGTGATCCCTACTTATAGAAGGTCTCTTTCAATCTCGGTGAATCAAATTCCCTTCGTTTTCTTGTTCACTAACTGGCAAAGGATGTGGATGGTCAGTCTCTGTGAGTTCATGCGTCTAATGTGGCCATATAAATTATTCCTCCATTTCCTTGTAATGTCTGTTGACCTTTCCGCACTTAGGTAGAGTTCGTTGTTGAGCCGCCTCATGAACTCTCCATTTTCACTGATTGGCCTAAGTAACTTATTTAGGATTTATTCATTCTTTGGCCTCTACCTCTCCAATCAAATCTTTCCAGTACAATGCAAGGCATTCTCCTGCGTATAGGATTTCTGGACGAATAACTGATCAATAATGTATAAGCTTGGCATTCAAGGACACTCATCGTTTATTATAAACATTCCTAGTTAGTTGGAAAGCCACATCCAGCTTGTTGATCCCTGATGTGGATTCTTCTTTCTCAGAATTGTTTGGTGTTACCCACTCACCTAAGTACTTAAACTTATCTATCCGATTGATTATTCCCTGCTCTACAATTAGCTCTCTGGGGGCTAGCTTGATGTTAGTTATAAACTCCGTTTTCTCAAAGGAGGTCTGGAGGCCTGCTTTTGCTGCTTGGGTTTTGAGCTGGTTGATTTGGAAAAATCCAACAATAAAAAAGATATTGAAAATAGATAGATGGGATGGAGACCTTTCGTTTAAGCCCTCACGCAACTTGCTCCAATTACTCGATCGGGAGTTCACATGACCTTGCCCCTGGATGTATCGCAGATTGCCTACTCAGTAACTAGCTATGTGTTCATGCGACACAAATTAATTGGCTATATAATAGCCTAGTTGGAATATATATGTGTTATCAAACATCACTATTGAAAACCTTATGGATGAATGGAGAGTACTATTTAGGGCTATACCCCTTGTGTAGAGATGATTGCTTAACTGGCACATAGTACATATAGTGTGGTCTGTTATAACGATCAGAAGGTGGCAACCCTTTAAGAACCACACTACACAGCGAAAACGTAAGCAACTCTCGGCATACCACTGCATGCCTCCCCTCTAGCGTCCCACATTTTAACTGGCACGATTTATTCTGAACGATTTATTTTATCACCACAATAACTTAATCTCCCGAAGTGGTTTTTAACAAAAAGTTCCGTGACGAACTAAAGAGCTTCTTTTCTTAAAATTTGAGATTCATGTCAATGATTAATCTACATGGATGACGAAATTAATTTGGTAATATCAAAATTTCTAATTAGTTCGAAATACTGCATACCTTACATAATGTAGCCTAATAGAGCACTACAGTTGGCAGCCCTGAAGCTGAATATATTCTTAGTTCCATCTCTTAAGATATAGAATACAAAATTTGGTAGAAGTACAATGGATAGCATGGACGTTACATGCAGTTAAACATTGTATCTAACAGCGCGCGTAAAATCATGTTGGAAACAATATCATGCATGTATTGGTCAGAAATAATCTGAAATAATCTGATCTATTCGTTTGCCCATTTTGAATGAAATCCATTAGTTAATATAGAAGTTACATGCATTTTAAACTTGGACCTATCAGCAGGCTTAGAATCATGTTGGCAGCACTGACGTATATCACTTACTCCAAATTAATCTAGAAAGCAAGGTACTATACGTGTGTACAGTTTAGAGCTAATGGCTTGCATACTTTGTGATAAATTGATATTAGGGTAACAAAAAAATTACAGTCATTCTGAAAGACTAGACGTTATATCATTTCAAATGACGCATGCTACAAATGCTACACATGTAAGAAAGGCTTAGGAGGGCTTCTCGCTTCGCTCGAAGCCCCAGGACTCTTTCAACAGACTCCTTTACCCATTAACTTAGGCTTCCCGCGCGGGCACCTCTTTAAGGGTCACCCTGTTTTTGAGTCTGACATCTTTTAGAACTCTTTAAGGGTCATCCATTATTCGAATCTGATATCTTGCAAACCTATTTAAGGATCACCCTGTATTTGAATTGAATCTAAAATACTGTACACCTCGTTAATTGTCACCCTGTATTTTGCTCTGACATCCCGCACACCTCTTTAGGAGACGCCCTGAATTCTTATCTGGCATCTTGTATATCTCTTTAGAAGTCACTCTGTATTCTTGTGTGACATCTTGTACACCTAGTAGTGGTTTTTTAGCGGTTCTGGCCCCACCGCCAAGATGGCGGCGGTGCGATATCTCTCGAACGCATGATCGGAATTTAACGAATGAGGTGTCGTTGAACTCGCGCTGACACCCGCTTTCTAATGGACAACATATTTCCACCCCAAAATAAAACCTACCCCTACTAGGGGGTGAAATTGTACATTTTTAGAAAATCTTGCTTACCAAGTGCGACATGTGGGAGTTCGAATGCAAATATGAAATTAAACGTTTTTCCACACAGGAGACATGTGTACGGTTGAAAGCCAATATGAATTAAAGTGCTTGTTTTGTTTTTTACGCATGCCCACTCATGGCTTTTGTAAGAGGGCGGCTTTTTAAACATGGCGGCTGTAGTGTAACCTAACATAAACCAACCCACGAGGGGTAATCAACAAGTATTCCAAGAGACGCTTGCCGATAGGCAAACAAATAATCAAAGAGGGGCATGTTAGGTCTTGGGGCCAGAGCCCCTTTTGGTTGATTCCTGTTGATTTGTCCCTTTGGACTACTCCCTATTGACTAGCCCCTTGGACGGGTGCTTGTTGATGGGTCATTGTTGGCGGATCCCTGTGGTGTGTCCTTTTTGACAGGTCCCTGTTGAGGGTCATTGTTGACGGGTCCCTATGGATGAGTCCTTGTTGATGGGTCCTTTTTGTCAGGTCATTGTTGACGGGTCCCTGTGGTCGGGTCCCTGTGGACGGGCCCCTTTTGACTGGTCCCTACGGACTAGCCCACGAATTTATTCAAATTATGCCAAAGGGCCTCACTACATTTGTGTGTAAAGCAGTGTGGTGAACTGACGTTGTTAGCCAGCCCTCACTACTACAATGTGATAACGATATGAAAGGAAAGTGACGAAATACATGTGAACACGTGTGAGATGATATTATTACCGTCCTCCTTGTGAAACAAGCCACATTGTGTTTTGGTTCGTATAAGTGTAAAACTTATAGATAGAGGACATGTCGAGGGGTAAGTGCAAAAACTTGGTGGATGAATATGTTCTAGTGCTAGGGTTAATGAACACACTCCAGTACACGGAGCACATGCAATTTGAGGACAGGTCAAGGAATCTAACTTGGTGGATGGATGGTGTCATTTGTAGTTGAAAGAGAATAATGCACGTTTTTAAGATGTTAAAACTGAGGAGATTGTACATGCTGTAAGCCGACTTGTTATTTCCTGTGTCATATTGCTGACATGGCAGAGAGCGCACAGTTCTGTTGCCATGACTAACGCTGCAGTAATTTGAAACCGCAGGTGTTCATCAAGACAATGGGTGATGATCATGCAAAATCAGCAGTAATCTAATACCGCACAGGTGTTCCTACTACACTTTGGACTGGCAGGTGTACAGGAGAGGAATTGCAATGATTTGCAAACTGCTGACACAAGCAATCTCAGGCTATATAAGGGAGGTGTCACATATTTCCCTACTGTCTGTCTTAATTACTTGCTACGAGTGAACAGTGATTTATTACTGCTCAACAGTTGCAAAAAAGACTTTTTGGTGGATAATCATTAAATTATTTTGCAAGGTAAGTACTTATTATTAATGGATTGTTGTCATTTATTACTAATTGATGTCGAAGTTATTGATTGGAATGTATTTATTAATTGATTGATTTATTTTGTTTACAGATAATTGGCATACCTGTAGGTTAGCAGATTCCTGTACCCAGTTCAGGAGTTGATAAATTATTAAAGGAAGGTACCCCCTCTATTAACTCTTAAACAGCTAGAGCGATATATCCAATTCTCACCGCTAGATGCCAGTGAAAATGGTTTAATTGATAGTCAAAGTTGGAACCACATGACTATGATGTGTTAAGCTAAATTTGTAGGTAGGATTTGATTAACACTCTATTAAGTTCTAACGTTCGCTGCTAGGTGTTAGTGACAATAATATTTGTTAACCAATGTTGGAACTACTCGACAATTATGTGAAGCCGAATTTGTAGGTTAGATTTGAGTAACGCTTTATCAAGTTCCAATGTTCACTACTAGGTGTCAGTGACATAGGGAATATTTAAAGACTTAGCCTCAGCTCACCTAACATAACCTAACTTTACCTAACTTAACCTTGTCACGTGACAAGTTGTACAAGTTTAGACCAGCTCTAAGACTGGCAATGACGTCACACATAGCTCACCTAACCTAATGTAACATATCATAACTTAACCTAACCCCATCTAACCTAACTTCATCTAACCTAACCTAACTCCATCCAACCTAAATCTTAACAGCTTGGAACACATAAGAGATGGTATATTTAAAGACTTAATCTCAACTCACCTAACATAAACTAACTTTATCTAACTTAACCTTGTCATGTGACATGTTCTACACGTTTAGACTTGCTTTAAGGCTGGCTATGATGTCACACTTAGCTCACCTTACTAGCGGCCACTAGTTTCTATTATTTGAAAACAAGAGATCAAGTGAAATGGGTGTTGAACGCTCTATTAAGGCCAAACGTTCAATACTAGGTCTTAATGACAATGGTATATTTGATAGCCAAAGTTGGAACTACTTGTCAATTGTATGTAAAGCTAAATTTGTAGGTTAGTTTTGATTAACGCTCTATTAAGTTCAAATGTTTACTACTAGGTGTCAGTGACAATGGTATTTTCCTGCCAAAGTTGGAACTACTTGACCATGGTGTGAAGCTAAATGTGTAGGTTAGGTCTGATTATCGCTTAATTAAGTTCCATTGTTCACTGCTAGGTGGCAGTGACAGTGATATATTTTGGTAGCCAAAAAGTTGGATCAACTTGAAATTAGACTTGGTATGAGTTCACAAACGATTAAATTAAATACCCTGTTACAACCATTGACTATATAACTAAACTATTTATATTTTACTTTATTTTATCTTTTATTAACATTGATGATTTCTTTCTTTTATAGGTAACTTGGAAAGTAATCATCATGTTCAAGTGTGGTGACTGTAAGACACAGTTCTCAAGACCTGACAGCCTTCAACGACATGCAAGTACTAAACATAATCACAAAATGTTTGTATGTAGTCATTGTGCTACAACATTTAACAGACAGGATAGTCTTACACGACATGTAAATTTAAAGCATGTCAGTACAGCACCTTTCTCATGTTTAGTTTGTGAACTTGGTTTTTCTGCTGTAAAGCGATATCAATCCCACATGGTTGAAGTGCATGGTGAACAACAGGAATTAAAAACTGTAAAACCATCAACTAGCACTGAACCATTAAATGAATGTAATGAAGTAGGAGGTGACTGTTCAGAAATAAATGTTGAACAGGGTAAACGTTTTAAAGATTGTAAAAATAGTTATTCAGCGAAGAGGATGTAAAATTGTGAACCTTTAATAACACATTGTGATGTATGCAATATTGATATACTCTTTTCAATGATGCAGGGACATTTAAGCAGTATTAATCATTAAAAAAATGCTTGTCATGAAAACAATTCTGGAAATATTCAACAAATTGGTAGAACATTTAAAAGTCGAATTGCTAGTTATAGACTCTATAGTAAAGAAAAAACTCTAAGTATTGAATCATTTTAAAAAAATGTTCAACCTACTGTGTTTGGCTTGGTAGGTAAGGTTTTATTAGAGCGTAACACAATTAAAATGAAATTTGAAATTTTTGGACTCTATGTAAAAACTGGGAGCGAAGGTGAAATTACGGATATCAAATCTTTTAATACAAAAAACATAATTGTTAGTGAATCAACTAATATTAATGATATATACCAAAATATTTCAAGTGCTATCATTGTGAAGAGTGAATAGTTCCAGGAAAGGGAGTCAGGCTGGGCATTGGTTGAAGTACTTTATTTAGAAACCAACCTGAATAAATATAACCCCTTCGAGCATCATCATATATTGATTTGCCAGCATGGATCAAACTTAAGCATGTTTGTGTAAACGTTATGAATAGTGATCAAGCATGTTTTGCATGGGCTGTAACCTCAGCTCTCCATCCAACAGTGGGGCATGTAGAGAGAACATCATCTCATTCTCACTATTCCTCAGTGTTAGATTTAGAAGAAATAGAATTTCCTATGTCGATAACAGATATTAAAAGTTTTGAAAATCAGAACAATGGAGGTATTAATGTTTATGGAATTGAAAACAAGAGTATATTTGGTCCTCTATATTACACTCAAGAAAATAGGACGCTCGAGTAAATTTACTGTACATAACTAAAGGTCAAAATGCCCACTGTTGTTGGATAAAACATTTTAGCAGACTTGTTGGTAGTCAGCTATCAAAATATGAAGGTAAGAAGTGGTTGTGTGATGGTTGTTTGTTATATTTTGGAAAAGAGGGTCAATTAACTCAACATCAACAAGTAGTTCCGTGAAGAACTATACAGCCTATTTTCATATATCCTACTCATTAATTGCCTCTATCAACATACAAAATTTCAGTTTGATTGCTATGTTAGATACGTAGATACTGAGAACCGACTAAATATTGCAGATGGTAGCCAGGTCGGATTTTTATTTATGTACTACAGGTATTACATGAAGATTATTGTGTACGTGTGGTTTCCAGACTTCAATCGCCTGATTAGGGCACAAGAAGTAAAAACGAGATTTTAAAATTTCGCACATCTGCCATCTTGTGGTTATGATAACAAATGAATTAAAATAGATACCAGTGGATTAACATTTGTATAAGCACTAACATGCAAAGTTTCACTGCACTCAGATGGTTAAATCGCGAGAAACGTCCATTTAAATATTTATACTTCGCGTCGCCGCCATGTTGGATTTGTGCTCACCAGGTTACTGAAAGTCATATAGGTGAACTTAAGATTATAGCCTCTATGAACATTTAAAAAAATCAGTTTGATTGCTGGAAAAGATTCTTAGATATTGAGAACCGTCAAAATATTTCGGATGCTCGCCATTTTGGATTGTTATGTGTATAGGCCATAGAGTTATGTACCATTAAAGGGAAATTATTGCGTAGCTTCATTATTCAAACTTTCACTTCGATCGCATGATTACGACACAAGAATAAAAACTAAATATTTAAATTTCGCACAGCCACCATCTTTAGTTTATGTAAACCATTGAACTAAATTAGATGCCAGTGAATGACAATATGTATAATCATTTTCTGTACCACATTCCAATGCGCTCATATGATTAAATCACGAGAAAAATGTATTAGAATGTGTCAACTTCGCTTGGCCACCATGTTCGTTTCGTAGTTTACAGGTTTTTGTAAGTTACATGGATAAACTTGTAGCAGTGATCCTTATCACCGTACAAAATTTCAGGTTGATATCATAAATAGTTTCGGAGATATTGAATGCCTGTGAAATATTTCGCACAGCCGCCATTTTAAGGCTATGTAAACAATTGAATAAAGTTAGATGTCGGTGCATTACAATGTATATAAACATATACTGTGCCATGTTTCATTGCGTTTGGTTGGTTAAATCGCGAGAAACGCCCATTTAAAAGTCGCAAATTCGCTTGGCCGCCATGTTGATTTTGTAGTTACCAGGTTTTCAAAGGTCACATAAGTGAACTTATAGTAGTTCCCTTTATTGCCATACAAAATTCCAGGGTGATATCGGTAATAGTTTCGGAGATATTGAATGCTGGTGAAATATTTCACACAGCCGCCATGTTGGATTGGTGAGACATAACAAAATTTGAAGGGAACGGTCGGGGTCGCCCGGAACAGAGCTATGAATTTACCGAGTTTCATTGAAATCTCTCCAGCCGTTTAGATTTTATTAGGGGGGACCCACACACGAATCACACACGCACACACGGAAAAAAGGTGATCTCATAAGCCTATTTTTTCAAAATTGAAAATAGGCTAAAAATGGGGTTGTAATCATTGTAAAACTTAAGGACTTAGAGATGCAGCTTCGAGTACTATTTGTTATATATGCTGACTTTGAAGCTTTGCTAAAACCATTTAATACGTGTTAATCGAATACAACCCAACCTTTTACCAACACTACTCACATTCATGAACCTTTAACTTTGCATATTATAATTATTAAATGTAGTTAGGATGACTCTTTAAATAAGTTTGAGCTCCATAGAGGACCTGAAGCACTTTAAGTTTTTATGGAAAGACTTGAAAAAGATGCCATCCGTATATCCTCTATTTTAAATATTATCATTCCAACGGAGCCACTAACATCATCACAGCAAATGCGTTTTAAAACTGAAACGAATTGTTTTATATGTGGTGAAAGTTTATATACAGATAGGGTTCGCGATCATGACCATTTAACAGGAAAATATTGTGGTGCTGCTCACCAAGAATGTAATTTAAAGTATAGAGTAAATAAATTCATTCCAGTTATTCTACATAACGGTAGCAAATACAATAACCACTTTATCGTTAAAGAATTTGGAGCTTCAGATGTGAAAATTGATGTGATTGCAAATAATAAGGAACAATACATATCGTTCACAAAATACATCAAAACTGACACTAAAAAAAGATAAATCTGCGATTTTTAGATTCATTCCGTTTTATGCCGAGTAGTCTTGATAAGATTTCTAGTTATTTAAAACCAGACCAGTTTCGTGAAATTCAACGTGTCTTTCCTAAAGAAGATGAGTTTAATTTGATTCGGCAATGAATATATTAACTGTGTGGAACGTCTTGAGGAGTGTTCTTAGCCACCAAACGTTGCATTTTACAGTTCCTTAAACACAAGTCATATCAGTGATCAGGAATATTTACATGCACAACGTGTATGGGCACAGTTTGACATTAAAACTTTAGGTGAATTTTCAGACATATATTTGAAGACAGATGAGTTGTTATTAGCAGATGTTTTTGAAAATTTCCGGAATGTTTGTATGAAAACTTACGACCTTGATCCTTGTCAGTATTTTAATGCTCCTGGGTTAAGTTTTAGTTCAATGATGAAAAAGACAAAAGAAAATTTAGAATTGATGACTGATATAGACATGATTAATTTTATAAAATCTTCAATTCGAGGTGGATTAAGCCAATGTAGTGGCCGATATCCTAAAGCAAATAATAAATACATGCCTAGCTACAACCCTTGTGAAGAGTCAAAGTATATTGTCTACCTCGATGCAAATAACCAATATAGTTGGGCTATGAGTCAATATCTTCCACTAAAAGATTTTCGCTGGCACAACCTGAAATTGATGTTTTCCATGTTAACACATTAAATGATAACGATGAAAAAGGATATATTTTAGAGCTAAATCTCGAGTACCCTAAAGAGTTACATGATGAACATAATGATCTACCATTTTGTCCTGAGAATATGAAATCTCCATACACAATATCACGAACAAAAATGTTAATTGCTAATGTAAATGACAAATGTAAATATGTAATACATTATCAAAACTTAAAACAGTGTCTACAGCATGGATTGAAACTAACTAAAATTCATCGTGTATTACAATTTCATCAGTCAGCATGGCTTAAACAATATATTGATCTGAACAATAATTTAAGAACACTATCAACAAATGCTTTTGAAATAGATTTTTACAAACTTATGAATAATAGTGTTTTTGGAAAGACTATGGAGAATGTTAATAAGCGAGTTGATGTAAAGCTGATAACAAAGTGGGAGAATGAAGGTCAAAGGTATGGTGCGAACAACTTAATAAGAACGCTGTTCCATCATTCATGAGGATTTAGTTGTAATACAAATGAATCGTCTTAAAATAACCTACAACAAACCCATATATGTGGGTTATGCCATTCTGGAATTGTCAAAAACACTTATGTATGAATTTCACTATGATTATATCAAGAAAAACTAACATAATAATGCAAAATTACTCTATACAGATATAGATTCTTTTATTTATGAATTTAAAACTGATGATTTTTATGAGGATATCAAAACTGAGCTAAATAGGTTTGATACAAGTGACTATCCCAGGGATAATATCTACCATTTACCTCTAGTAAACAAAACGGTTCTTGGAAAATTTAAGGTTGAATGTGCTGGTGTTGTTATAGACACCTTTGTAGGCACAAAATCTAAATCATACAGCTATAAGACGATTGATGATGTAGTAATACAAAAATTATAAGGAGTGAAAAAGAATGTTGTTAGTTAAAAGTTGGACATAAGTGACTAAAGGAACTGTATAGTCAGTAACCCACCTATATTATATAAGAAAATGTGTGTATTTAGAAGTACAAATCATCAGCTGCATACCAATTTGCTGAACAAAGTTGCTTTAAGTAATGTAGACAACAAACGATTCATTATACCCAACACATTTGATACTCTTGCTTGGGGAAACCGTCGCATTGACGACTATTATTTTACTTATGTCTAATGTTCACCATATTTTATCATTTGTAGTGTGTTTTATATTGGGATATATTTGTAAAACTGTATGTAGAATGTATAATGTTGGGCTATTGTAGTTTAAGTTCAAAATAAAACACTTTACTGTAAAAATTTGCTTTTTATATTATGGTTAAACATATGATTTAAAAAATGTATAAAATGTGAAAACTGAACAAGACAATATAAACAAGAAGTTCCGTGAAGAACTATACAGCCTACTTTTCATGCCAATGATTATTCTACAGAATAAGAACCTATCTAGAATAATGACGAAATTAAGTTGCTAATATCGAAATTTCCAATTAGTTCGAAATACTGTATACCTGGCATAATATATCCTAATAGAGCACTACAGTTGGCAGCCCTGATGACTGAATATATTCTTAGTTCCGTCGCTTAAGGTACAAAATACAAAATTTGGTTGAAGTCCAATGAAAAGCATGGACGTTACATGCAGTTAAACATTGGACATGTCATGCATGTATTGGTCAGAAATAATCTGAAATAATATGATCTATTGTTGTGCCAATTTTGAATGAAATCCATTAGTTAGTATAGAAGTTACATGCATTTTAAAATTGGACCTAACAGCAGGTTTAGAATCATGTTGGCAGCACTGACGTATATTAGTTACTCCAAATTCGTCTAGAATGCCAGGTACTATACGTGTGCAAAGTTTAGAGCTATTGGCTTGCATACTTTCTGATATATTGATATTAGGGTAACAAAAATAGGGACAGCACATATTAACAGTTGGCAGCCCTGGTTGCTCCTTCGAATACGCATAGTCATATCTGTTATGGTACACATAGCACATACGAAATTTGGTTGAAATCCAAATGATAGTCTGGAAGTTACATGTATTTAAAGTTGGACCTGTCAGCAGGCTTAGAATCATGTTGGTAGCACTGACGTATATAAGTTACTCCAAATTAATATTGAATGTCAGGTACTATACGTGTGCATAGTTTAAAGCTGTCGGCTTGCATACTTTCTGATATATTGGTATTTGGATAAAATAAATTAGGAGCATTTATTAACAGTTGGCAGCCCTGGTAGGTCTTAAGAATACGCTCAGTCATATCTGGTTATGTACACATACAACATACGAAATTTGGTTGAATTCCAATTCATAGTGTAGAAGTTATATGCATTTAAAAATTGGACCTATCAGGAGGCTTATAATCATTTTGGCAACACTGCCATGTTTGGCCTCCTGGAAATTAAACTGAAATATTATGATCTGTACGTGTGCCAATTTTGAAATAGCTCCCATTCATACTTTCCAAGATATCCAACATGGAGCTCAAATTTCAATTGCGATTTTTTAGCAGTTGATAGCACTGACATCATTTTCAAATATGGCCGTGAGATATTCAGGTATAGATCTTTACTCCTACCAAATTTTGTTTCGATTGCTGCAGCCGTTTAGGAGTTGATAGGGGGGGGGGACACACACACAGCCAGACAGACAGAAGGACAGACAGACAGACAGACAGACAGACACACATTTGCCCGACCTCATAAGTCTACTTTTTCCTCATTTTGCAAATTGTGAAAAGTAGCCTAAAATGTTAAGTGAAAATTGTAAATATCCATGTGTGAAAAATGGCTATTTTAAAAAATGTACAAAATGTAAAACTAAACGAGGGCAATGTAAAAAATGTAAAGTTGAAAATGTAAATATCTATGTGTGAAAAAATGAAAAAATAATGAAATGGCTATCACCATTTTAAACAAATAAGACATTGTGATCTGGTAAACCTTGTTTTTATTTCACAACAAATAGGACTTTACAAAATAGAATACAAAGAAATACCAATTCCTCTATCCTTTCAATGTTCATGTCCACCCATAATTAACTTTCCTTTTATAGCACTAATCACAATGAGGGCTGCCAACCATTCTCCCACTGAGGCATCACAGGATGTCAAACGTTGTTAAGCTTTTTTCAACAATACTTTATCCGCCACACGTATTAATGCAGGATGCCTACGGCGATAAGAAAGGTCATGTTCTTTGCATGCTTGATCCAAAGGATTAATAGGTACATCACCGCGTTGCAAACGTTGATTAAGCTTCGTTCCAGGACCACAAAAACGTTAACCAGGAAGATGGATTTCAAAAGGTAAGTATCGAATGACTTTGTCAATGACGCCATGACCAGTACAAGTTTGACATATCCTTTTCCATAGGTGGAGAAAAGATTTGATTTTCCTCTTCCTCTGTAGACGATGTTGATATTGTTGCTTTTTTCCTTCCATCACACCCGTGGAATGAGGAAACAAAGTCTTTACACTGACTTTTATGACCGTGATATTGTTTGACCAGCTGGCAAGTAGCACACTGTCGCATAGAGGGTATTTTTGCCATGGCCACTGGCTTATGGTGATCATAATCTGTTCATGATTGCAATTCACTTAACTCAGGGTCTGGAGTCCATGATTTTGGTACATGTTGCCAAATTTCTTTCACTGCATTTGCTACCCCGTAATAAATGAACGATTTTGGATGAGCCAATAATTCTTCTTTGGTAAGACTGTCTAGTTTCTTTTTACACACAAAAAACTTTCCAATTGCTTTATCGGTAGCACCCCCTTTCTCCATGGTATAATGTAGATGTTTACACGTCGCTTGTAAAAATCTCACTGGTGTCATTCACAGGTAAACCTAGAGTTTTAATTTTATTTAACAATTCCCAGCAGGCATTGGTGGTTAGCCAATGAAACGATTGCCACACCTGTGCCAATGCATTATGGGTAATATTGTCACAGGGGCAGCGGTCCATGAGTGTTTGCAGTGAGGGACAGCCCATGTCCATTAAATCGATACATTGACCGTAAGACTCTAAAAATGGTTGTAACCATTGACGTTTTTCACTACCTTTCACAAATACCACATGGGTAGAGGACAAGTGGGCTTTCATAACCATGTCCAGGTGCTTATATGAAATGGTTCCTTGATTCCACTCTAGTTGCATATGAGTTTCGATCCACTGGGTTTGTTTACGGTCCCTTTCACACAACAAATCAAACGCATAGGGTGGTTTAAACACCAAATGGGTAGCTTGCGATATCCAAAAAGTGGAACAATCGATGATGGCCACTTCTTTAAATATAAATTTGTTATCTCCAATTTTAAACACTTGACAGTCGACAATCAGTGTACGTAACATGTTCACTCTTGTCTGGATCAAGTCCAACTGACCACAGACTGACGATTGTCGAGTAAGGTGTACCCATGACATTTACTTACATTCCATTCTAGTAAAAAATAAAAAATCACTGACTAGTCATTATTGAGGTTATGGTATGACAGGGGACATAAGAAATAATAATATAACGACAACAACCAATTTTTTATTACATGATTTTATTAGCATAACAAGTTTTACATTCTTTTGCCATTCTAGGATAGGGGTGGTACTGTACCCGATACCTAGTTTAGGCTATCGGCTACGCTAGCAGACATTAAGCCGTAGTTGAGGTTTTGGGAAGAGTTAGGAAAAGATAGCGCACCGATCGCGTCAAGAAGAATGTCAAGATGACGTAGGAGGTCTAGGATCAAGGAGGCACTGACATCTGTAAGAAGATGGAATTATGGATAGAAATGTGAAGTTTTATTAAGATATATATGGAATATGGTAATTAAACATCTTAGAAGAGGATATATAACATGCATTATAAGTGGAAATAATTGTAAGGAAGTTAGATAACCCTTAAGTTATTTTATAACGGAATAGCCGAGATGATGAGGGTTCGAGACTATAATCGTGACGCGAGAGCACTGTGGTGGGGGACAACACCACGTGTCTGCGCCAGGCAGATAAGTGAGAAGACAGTGCCAGCACATTCAGTGGAGCTCTGTCAGTCGAGCAAGTAGGGTCGAGCTCTGTAGCGCAAGCCAGACGCACGGTGAAGGTCGCGTAGCATACCGAAACTGTCACGGCAGAGTGTAGGCGACAGTTTCAGCATCGCCGAGCAGCGAACGCCAAGCAGGTCATTGATCCAGGCGGACTTGCCGAGCAAGCAATCACAGACGGCCGGGATATGTTAGAACAGCACTGCAAGTAGTTGGAGACTTTATTACAAGCTACATTTCAACGCAGTTTGAACACAGCTTTTATGAACAACTTTATGACTATGCTTTTCTTAACGCATTCAAAGTTACTTTAACTATTTCAAGCAAACGGAATGTCGTAAGCATAGCCACTGATGAACATTAGATCGTGCATTAATGACATTTATTTCTTATGCAGTTTCATGAATTACCAAATACAGACAACTACAGGGTGTTTCGTAAACTTGGACACTCTCACGTAAAATTTTATTTTACGAAAGTGAGACTTAGCAGTTATTAGAGATTGATCTTTCAATACTCAAACTGAACATTTAATGGAACAGTGGCGTAACTTAGAAGAGGAATAGGGGGTCCGCTGTTTCCATGAACATTTTCGAGAGGAGTTGGACAATATCCGCTATGGGTAATCCGAAGTTCAACATGTCAGAGTAGACGCAGATAGAGACAAGATGGCACCGCAGAGCGATGGATTCGATTCCTGACGAGAGGAGTCCACCAGCTGATTCACTTGGGATTTCGAAGGCAATCGTCATTTCATGGATGGAATAATATTCACGCCGATCTTTCGAGAAATTCATTATGTAGGGAAAATCGACGATCTTGGAAATTTAATAACAGCAGATTTTGAAAAGGTACTGTAAGAGTTATAACTACCTGATACGATTATTTTCATGAATACTGGGCACACATGTATATTTTTCTAATAGGAGTGATACGATTATTTAGACATGGTTTGACTTTATATACTTCGAATTTGCTAGAATATGGCGTGACCATATGATATGGCAGGCATCATTATACGAAATTCTCACCATTGGTTGGCTTTATTAAGCAGATGTTTGGTCTTTTAGACATTTTTCCAGCTAGGATATTTTTCATGAATAGTTTTTTTTTGTGTAACGAGTATTTCGAACTCGTGATCTGCAATTGATTATCTAAAATTACTTCGTCAGTTCATTGCATACTAGCGAGTGTGTATTATTCATCAGTAGGGATTTTTTCCATTGGATTGTTTGGAGATATTAAGAAGTTATTCACTTTAGTGAATGAACATCGCTTTTATATGACAACTAGAGACTTGTTGATTCCTATCTGGTACATTCACTCATATAGTCTACGAGATGGGGTCTTTCGTATTTATACGATTGTATGGTGGCTACTCATCTTACCCATCGTTCAGGGCACTATCATCCAAGTCGACGGGGCGAGGTCTTTCGTATTTATACGACTGTACGGTGGTTACACATCTTACTCGCCATTGAGGGACTCATTTTTATCATCCGAGTGTACACGAGATTGTAAGTGAATCAAACAAGGAACTACTAGTCACATATCAGTCGAAATTTTGTTAAATAAAGTAACGATAAATGTCAGCAGGATTGCGTTTAGTAATTCTTGTTTGCCAATCCAATATTTTGTTGCTATACTCTTTTGAGAGTAATTTCAGTTTAACAGCTGTTACAGCTGATGCTTTTGATGAGTTTATAATTGTGTTTGATACCTTTGAGAAGGATTTAAAGTAATTGAATCTTGTAAGATTAATCATTAATGGTCAGAATTATTTTAAGGCAGATCAGTATTGCAGATTTTGATATGAGAGATTATAGCACATTGGTGTTTTTCTGTGATGTGAATTATAAAAATTGTAAGAGAATTTATGCTATTTGAAAGCAGATCTTAAATTACTGAAGTAATATTTTTCCAATTGTTTAAGAAGTTGTCTAGATGTGATCAGAGTAATTACAGTTATTGGAGATTGTGTGCGTTGATAATTTGAAGCCAGTTATATATTTTTTGTAGATCATGCAACATGGTTAAGTGGAGTTTGTGATAGGCATCTTGTGGAAGTTGCCATGTGATAGTTGCAACGTTGATAATGTATTTTGAGGCAGACATGAGGTCGTCGTACCCAGTCTAGCGTAATTGTTGAGATTCATGCTGTATGTGCTGAATATTTATGGAGTTTTGTGGAATAATTGTTGTATTCAAATGTGATATTTGAAGTATTGAGGAAATGTAATGTCGTTGTGGATAGTTAGATCCAACGTGATGTCGTGGAGGCAATAATATTTTTTGGCATGATAAATTAAATACGAGATATAACTTGGAAGTGGTAAAACTGTAAGACAACGTTCTATAAACCATATTAAACAATTTGTTAGGAAATTAATCAAATAAATAAAGTTGATAATACAAGATTTTCTGAAAATAATAATTAATGAAATAATAATCTGAGATTTAAGCATATTAACGATCTGACCTAATGAAATAAAAATCAGAATGACTAGATGAAATAATGAAAAATTAAATAACCAGAAGATTGAAATTTAAATAAGTTGATAAATTTTGGAATATATCGATGAATTAAATAGATGGATGAATTAAAGATTGGATAAAATAAACTGATTTAAATAAATTAATAGACGATTGTAATGATGATGAATAACTGAATTAGAAGGTGATAATTATTTAAAGAAGCTGATGATTAATGAATTTATATGGAATTAAATAAATTTAATTGAGATATAATTTGAGGAATTGCAACTTGAGTTGAGAATTTAAATGATGTAATGGTGATGAATTAACGATTCTGACAGGAATATGTAGAATTTTGAAGTGAGAATTGATGTGAGGAATATTTAATTTTGATGATGACGATAACGATGACCAATGAGCCATGAATTTTCTGTAATTCACAGATAAGTAATTGTGAATGACAATGTAAATAGTGTAAATTAATTATTCAATGTTTAGGAGCATTTGACTAACATGTTCAACATTCAAATTATGCCATGCAAACCATAAATTACGTGATGTTTAATATACGTGATTATAATATGTGTATGTTTAGACAGATTAATAACTTTATTAAATCCACATTGATGATGTTAAATTAAAGAGAAATTAGGTCTCAGGTTTCACAAATGTCAGTGACGAAAGACATAGTGCTACAGTGATCCTGAGAACCCAAGAGAACTTTAGAGATTTTTCTTGTTATGTGGATAAAAATAATTTTGGATTAGAAAAGAGATGGTTCGATTTTTGGACAATGACAATTTAACGTTGGCATTCGACCATACTCTCAGGTAGGAGTTATATTTAAAATGTCTGTCTGACTATCAAAGTAAAATAAATTTGTTTTTATCTTAGTTGTGATCTGATGATGGTGTGATGTTCCCTTTTCTTTCCTTGTCTTGAGTAAGGCTTATCCGGAAAGGAAGTGGTTTGCTAGGAATTCAGTTGATGGCGCCCATTTATATTTGCATTATTTCTATTCAACTTAAGCCCGTAACGACCCTAGAGATACTTTGTCTCGTGATACCCACTGCTTTATCGATAACTCAGCTGAATTTCCGACACATTCCTTATTTGACTAGAGGTTCATTTAACTCCGCTCTGTCCCGGAACTCCAGGAATGCGATGTTATAGCAGATGGGTCATCGCATCCCCAGGACGAACGGGTACAGTACCAACTCATACAACAAAAAAGTCTTTTATGTTTATAGCGTCCATAACACCGATGATATCCCAATGTCTCTAAACTGGGTGTTTTTGACTGTGAGCTGCTCACCGAAGCATCGTTGACGCCATAAAGTCCACATGTATCATAACTTTTTTCATCACCCAGAGGCACCAGTGAGGGATAACTTGAATGACAGGGTGTATTACCCACATCCATTCTACACAGGTAGGGGCAGGCGGGTGACCAGCGCTGATGTTCTTTCATGGGTTCATCACTTTCTTCCCATTGGTCAATGATGATGGGACAAAACACACATTTCACTTCATCTCTTGTTGTTAAATAATAGAATCCAGCGGCCGCCAAGGCTTGAGGGTTTATGAAGGACACAGACCACGTTGCAAAGTTCTTGAAACGTTGGTCCTCAGATTTTAAATTCATGGGTGTGACGTCTCTTGATGTTTTAAAGCAAGACATGATTGAGCAGCATGATGTAGGTTGACCTGTTATTGATACACTTGTCACTTGGTTTGACAGTGGATAATAGTTGACTTGTTTGTAATGAATGATCAAACAGTAGGCCGTTGTATTGGCTGGAACATAATCATGCGTTTCGAAATCTAGTCGAATGTCAATATTGAATGACTTGACAGACTCTTCCAAGTAGGAACAGTCAAAGACAATCAGTGGCACCCTTGTCTTAAAAGCTTGGGGTGACAACATGGGGCAATTCTCTTTTTGATAATACGACCATCTAAATTTAGAAAAGAGGTCGTACAGGGGGCCAAACCTATTTTTTGAAAAATCCAAATCCAGTCCTTCACAGGGAAACACAGCACCGTTGAGGAAAAGACGTGCATTTCTTAATTGCAGGTGATCAAATTGTGTGGCATCTTTGGTTTGTTGATACTTGCGATTTGTTTGAAACCAACGATCATGTAGAGAGGTCTCTCTGTATAGCGGGCTGTTTTTACAGACCAACTGTGTGTGTTGGTGGTGGGCAATAGCGGGTACCCATGGAGTGTCCAGCTTCTAAATTCCATGGGAGAGGCATATCTCTCTTTACTATCTTCAGTATGTCCAGTTTTTTGCTTTCGTCAAGGGTCACATGGGGCACTTCCCATAGCATGCGTTGTAGTCGAATTTTTGAATCTTTGGGGGCATTGTCGGCTCCCTTGAGTGAATTATTATCACTCCTGTCTCTTACCAGACAAAGCAATTGCCTTGCGTTGACCACAATGCATTGGTGATCTTCAGCAATGCCTAAAATCAGTTTAAGAGGTAAATATCCAGTAAAGTTGCCATCGGTGTGTACCATCCAGTCATTGGTTGAGTCAGAACACCAACCCGCCATGCAAAGTGTTTTAGCTTCTTCCTCACTATAAGAGGGGTATAGTTTCATGACACTGGACATACCCACATTTCGAGTGCTATCCACCACGATATCGTTAATGATATACCGCACCTCAGAAAACAGAAAGGCAAAAGCACGGTTGGCCGACTTGGATGTGGTGGGCGTAGAGCCACCGGCTTTCGTGAGCCGACCTTCAATCTGAATGACTCTTTCATGTGGTAGGGTGTAAATATCTTGGTTGTTGATAACAAATTGAATTTCATCATTGTTATTGAGTCCAGGTGTTTGAGCTTGATAGGAATGGAGGTCAATTCTTACCACCCCTGATTGCTCCTCGATGTGGTTAGCTACCTCTAGGATAGAATTCATCATGCGGGTTGACTGTGGTAACCCAAATGCTGTGAAATCAGCTTGTCCTTAGATGTTAACGTGTATTCACGTGGCAAACAACTAACACCATTCCTAGACGGTGTTGTTGCTTTATACACAAACTTCATAGTGGCTTTAGCACCAACTCGTAAGTCACTGGTGTGGTAGAATCTAGATCAATGAGTTGTTGATCTCTATTGATCAGTCATAATGTTATATTACTAATACCATCGACAGCCACAGAATGAAAAAGCACCACTGGAGGCTTTTCACGAATAATATAACCATTGGGCGATGTTACAATAAAGTCATAAAGCGAATGCAATGGTGCTTGATTGGTATACACTTGGCTAATAACATTACACGTCACCGACACGTAATGGTCTTCAATGAATTTCACTTCATGGTTTGATTCATGTTTTTTGTTGGGCTCCAACACGCGTGGTTTAAATCCTAGTAATGGACCAATGGAATCGGGGCGTGTTTTAAAATCAATTTTGAATTTAGAAAAAATACTGCAGCGATGAGTGTTGGTATTTCCTACAAGTACAAACTTGCGCGTTCCATCGAGAAATGACTTTAAACCATATTCATTGATCAACACCACATAAATGTGTTCATAAATATCATCTATCGTATATCCACCAGAGTTCAGAGTGAGCACACAATCATCATAGTAAAATTTGTTTTTCACATTTTCACGTATGTTATTTATATATTCGATTGTACGTTTCATGTGAAACAAGTCCCAAACCATAAGGTCTTGCACTCAATTCGATATGCGGGTAATAATCTAGGCTGACTTCAGGTCCACGTCCATGCAGTGTAAACGTTTTACTTTCTGCCGACATACTGTAGACGTTTTTGCTTATGCTGCGTCTTATATAAAAAAAAAATAAACACAAACGTCCACACTGTTGGCTGTTAAATGTTTGCTTACGTTTCACATTATACTATATCTTGATCCTGTTTCCAAAATAGATCACTAGTTCCATGGGCGGGGGCAAATTCCCAAAACTGTCAAAGTACCATACAGTGGATCTCTCTTTGACATAAGCTACATAATGCGTTCCTGGTCCTCGGTGATCATCCAAATTGACAACAGCACATTCCTGTTTCCAGGGTAGTGAGGGTAATTGGTTTCGCATAAACACACCTCAAAAATGAGAAAGTTTTAGTTGTTTAGCATAGCTTTTCACTTGTTCATGGGTCAGGGCTTGTCTTGCTATGGCTGAGGTTATTTTTTTTTAATATTTCGAAATGGTGAAATCCCAAATCCTTGTTGATAAAAGGCCGGCTTTAAATGAGCATTTATAGGCCCCATAGCAATGGCTTCCATCGTTTCATTGTGTCGCTGAATTTCTTTTAGTTGTTGCTTGCCCTGCTGCGTGGCTTTGATGATTTTCGCCACTGCACTGGCACCCCCCAAAAGTGAACCCAGAGCAGCCAGGCCGGCACATAAAGCAGGTAAAAATCCCGCTCGTTTGGGGACGGGAATCACTCGCCCTTGTTTTGAACCCTGTCGCTGACATTTTGGAATAACACGTCTCTGTGCTGCTCGAAGGGCGTTTCTTATAGTCAACACATTATTTTTTTTTTCTTTTCTTTCGCGAGGGCTTGTCCAAGAATGCCTTAAGCCCATGCTTTGACAAGGACAGGATATTAATTTTAGTCTTTTTAATCTTTCTCACCACATATCTTTGTTTCACCATGATGATGACCAACAACCTTTCACAAGAACGTTTAAGTCACAACTCACATCAGGTTGTTATTTCATAGCTGTATATTCCAATTCCACATAAAGAGGGAAATCGTTTATGGTTTTTCCAGCTTGCTTTTCATTCCATGTCAACATGAGATGAAAGGATAATTCGTCACCTGCATTGGCCATTTCATGGTTATGGATCAACATCCTATGACCGTTTATCTCTACATCAAAATGGTTTTCATCAGGCATCGCGTATTTCATGTGAATGGTTCCATCATAGTGTAATCGACAGTGGTTTAAACCCGAAGCAAACACTTAGGTCAGGTGCTGGTCATGGAATAGCGGTAAATGGTTCCTGTCATTCACAGGTCTTTCATTTGTCAGATACACTAAAAATATAGATGGGATAAATTTATAAAGGCTTTTCATTTGGTAGGTGAGATAGCGTTTGGTATAGACATCATCATCTTCTTGTGGGTCTTCCACGTGAATAATGCGGTGATGATTAGCTGTATAGCCATCCACAGTAAGCTGAGGCACATTGTTATATAACTCATGCACCTTGTTATCCACATACGTTTTTGTAGTAACATCTGTAGACACTTGTGGATATTTCACATGGGTTAGCCCCTTTCCCTTAAAGTCATCAACTCCCTGTTTAGTGCGTGGCAATACAGACCTATCCACATAGTGTTTATTAGCAGGATCTGTTTCTTGTTTAGGATCATGGATGAGGACAGACCTAGCTTTGGCCATCAACGCACGTACAAAGACATCCATCGTCAACCTGTAGTACGAGTCTACTGTTTATATAACAAGGCTCGGTTCCATGTATATAGACAGCCTGCTAGCCTCTCTAAGCCTTAGTTGAAATGTAGATTATAAAGCAGCAAGAGTCATTCCCCGTGGGGGACATGGTTTCACATCTCTGTCCCACATCACATGAACAACGTCATGGTTCACTGTTTCCATCTTCCATTCGCTGCATTATTGTGGGGCCTTCGGGATGTGGAAAGACTAATCTTTTGCTGACGCTTATTACAGCGCCCAATGGTCTGCGTTTTCAAAACATTTATATATTTGCAAAATCTCTCTAATAACCCCTCTACGTGTCCGGATCAAGTCATGTATGGATTACAAATTGAGAATATGGGTTATTTCACATTTTCCATGCAAGAAAATGTTATTTCACCGGATGAGGTAAAGCCTGACTCACTCATGATTTTCGATGATGTATCCACTGAACGACAAGGCATCATTCAAAGCCATTTCAGCATGGGTCGACACAAACATATCGATTGCTTCTATTTTGGACAAACGTATTCTAAAATGTCCAAACAGTTGATTCGTGACAATACCAATGTCATTGTTTTATTTCGCCAGGACGAGAGGAACAGTCGTCACATTTATAATGAACATGTGAATCCGGATATGACCTTTCAAATGTTAACAGAATTGTGTGCTAAGTGCTGGAACACTCATTGTCATGCCTGTTTAGTGATTGACAAACAAAGTGAACACAACCAAGGGTGGTATCGCTTAGGGTTTGATCATTTTATTGCTATTTAAGGCACTGTGTCATTCCCTCTCAAGTCATTTGTCAAGCCACCATGGCGTTACAAGAGAGTCAATTGACAAAGCATATTATTAGAGCAAAAATATTATTCGCCAAAAGTTCCGTCAATTGAAACGATCACGAGCGGATCATGCTTTGTTTATTCAACAAAATTTAGCACCTCCACTAAATGCCATGTTGAAACCCTCTTTCAAGCCATCTGAAACGCTACCTACCGTTTAACAAGCCACTCAGACGCACCACGAGGACCCTGTGGAAGAGGAAGAGGAACGGGAACACGAATATTTAACTAGTGTTAGCGAAGTTGAGGATGACGAGGAACAAGTGTTAACGCCTTAAAAAAAGGCCTCACACTTTGCAGAGTTTTTAAGAAAAATGAAATCCTTGGTCATGGTCGAAACATTTTGCCCTTCCAGATTGTCTCCGTTTTCACAACCCTTGGCCACCCCTCAACATAAAGCTCAACTGAAAAACATTTTAATAAAATATTATGGATCAGCACTGGAACCCTATTTCACCAATCTATTTATTGAAAACACACATACCACGCATGGTGTTCGCTATGAGGATGATAGTTTTAAAATTGGTGATTCATCGATTAAATTTGGTCGTACTAAAGCTGTCATTAAAAAGATCAACTATAAATTAACACCAGGACTGTTAAAGCTGCTATTCTCTCGGACTCCCTCTTCCCAAGATTATACGCCAGAGGACCTTGGTAAATATAAATCCATTTTATTGGACACCCATGCCCACAAAAGACAGTATGATCCCACTCAACAAGTGAATGCCAATATATTTGAAAAATATAAAAGCATCATTGCAAAAATGTTCCCCACTAGTCAAAGTGGTCTCGTAAAGTGTCCGCTTCGGGGGTGACATTTAAACCATTAAAACACCTTGTGGATGTTACCTACTGGCAGAATCCCAATAAACTCGTCCAGCGACTACAGCTGTTGCATGCTTCACGTCAAGCCGGCCTTACCGGTCACGATTGGGAAATTCAAGAAATTGAAGAAGAACTTCGAAATGCCAAAATTATTGTTTAAGCCCTCACCCATTAAAATGGTTATTGCTCACGAGTTGCATCGCCCAGCTAGGCGTCACTATCCACGACTTAAGGTGATTTCACGAGGTGAGGATGAACTTTGGCAAGCAGACTTGGTTGAAATGATCCCCTATGCTAGCGTTAACGACGGTGTTTGATATATGTTGACCGTCATTGATGTGTATTCCAAAATGGCGTTTGTTGAACCTGTACGTCGCAAGTCTGGTCCACTAGTCACCAAGGCCTTACAACATATTATTCAACAATCCAAACGTCAACCTCAGTTACTATAAACCGACCAGGGGAAAGATTCTTTCAACAAGGATTTCTCCAGTTTTCTCAAATCTAAGGATATTCACCATTACACCACGTACAGCAATCTCAAAGCCAGCGTGGTCGAGCGGATTAACCGAGCATTGAAAACCCAAATGTGGAAAGCGTTTATCGCTCTAGGCTCATATCGCTGGCTGGACTTGTTACCCGAGCTAGTGCCACGTTGCAATGACACCAAACACAGAACCATTGGGATCAAACTACGACTTGTGACCAAAAATATTCCTCGACTGGATGAACTGTTTAACCCCATAAAACAGCGGACCCTAAACGTCATCTCCTTAACATTGGGGACCATGTTCGTGTGAGCAAATTTAAGTCCGTCTTCGACAAGGGTTACACACCGAATTGAGGAACTGAACTATTTCGAATTAGTCAAGTCAACCTAAACAGCCCAGTCACCTATTTACTCGAGGACCTCAACCTTCAACCCATAAAAAGCAGGTTTTATATCCAAGAACTCCAAAAGGCAGCGTTTCCAAAACATTACCTTGTGGAAAAGTGTTGAAACAAAAAGGAAATAAACTATATGTAAAATGGTTGGGATTTAGCTCAGCCTTTAATTCTTGGATTAATAAATTACATGTTGTGTGAACCTGTGTGCCTTGTATTTAGTTATTCACACATGTTGTACTTAACCTTTAGCCCTGCGTGTGTGTGTGTGTGTGTGTACAGTCCTCAGCTCTTCATGTATTATGAGCAATAAATATTTCTTTCTCTCTTCACCTATGTTGTCTCTTACACCGACTCTCCCCCTCTCCTTCCCTTCAACTCCCACCATTCTCAAAACAGGATGTGACTTGTTAGCTCTTATCGTGCACGTGCGCAGCTAACGTTCAAGGTGAACACCTGTGTGTTAAGTCATATTACACATGAACTTGCATTTTCTCACGTATGAACCAAAACAGGATGAGACTTGTTTCACAAGGAGGACGGTAATAATGTCTTCCCACACGTGTTCACATGTATTTCGTCACTTTCCTTTCATATCGTTATCACATTGTAGTAGTGAGAGCTGGCGAACAACGTCAGTTCAACACACTGCTTTACACACAAATGTAGATAGGCCCTTTGGCATAATTTGAATAAATTCATGGGCTAGTCCGTAGGGACCAGTCCAAAGGGTCCCGTCCACAGGGACCCGACCACAGGGACCCATCAACAATGGCCTGTCAACAAGGACTCGTCCATAGGGACCCGTCAACAATGACCCGTCAACAGGGACATGTCAAAAAGGACTCGTCCACAGGGATCTGCCAACAAGGACCCGTCCAAGGCTAGTCAATAGGGATCAGTCCAAAGGGACAAATCAACAGGGATCAATCAAAAGGGGCTCTGGCCTCAAGACCTAACATGCCCCTCTTTGATTATTGGTTTGCCCATCGACAAGCGTCACATGGAATACTTTTTGATCACCCTCGTGGGTTGGGTTAGGTGAGGTTACACTACAGCCGCCATGATTAAAAACCCCGCCCTCTTACAAAAGCCATGAGTGGGCATGCGTAAAAAACAAAAACAAAACATTTTAATTCATATTGGCTTTCCACCGTACACAAGTCTCCTGTGTGGAACAACGTTTAATTTCATATTTGCATTCAAACTCCCACATGTCGCACTTGGTAAGCGAGATTTTCTAAAAAATTACAATTTCACCCCGTAGTAGGGGTAGGTTTTATTTAAGGGTGGAAATATGTTGTCCATTGGATGCGGGTGTCAGCCCGAATTCAACGACACCTCATTCGTTAAATTCCGACCATGCATTGGAGAGATATCGCACCGCCGCCATCTTGGCGGTGGAGCGGTGGCGGTGGGGCCAGAACCGCTAAGAAACCACTACCTACCCTGTATTCTTGTCTTGATCTTGTTTCACCTCTTTGGGAGTCACCCTGTATTCTTCTCTGCCATTCTGTACACCTGTTCTAGAGTCACCTTGTATTCTTATCTGGCATCTTGTATATCTCTTTAGGAGTCATCCTGTATTCTAATCTGGCATCTTGTACACGTCTTTAGGAGTCACCCTGTACTCTTCTCACTTCGCTCGAAGCCCCAGGTCGCTCGACGCCCCAGGACTCTTTCAACAGACTCCATTAACCATTAACTTAGGCTTCCCGCGTGGCTGTATGACGACACGCACTCGCCGTGCATAAATTTTTGGGCCTTATCCGACACATAGTATGAACTTTGAATGGATTCTATATTTCAAATATTCAGAGAGTTATAGCGATATTTCACTTTTTTGAAAGAAAAAAAAGCCCCCCATTTTCACCCTCGTCGACGTAACGTGACGCCCAATTAACTCGCATTTATACAAAACAATAGTCAATAGAGGCCCAGAAATGATTTTGGAAATACTGTGTACATAGTGTAATCTAATTGGATTGCAGGTAGAGAATTTTAGCCTACTTTTCACATTTTGCAAAAATGAGGAAAACGTAGACTTATGAGATCGATCCGGGCAAATGTGTGTCTCTCTGTCTGTCTGTCGTTCTGTTTGGCTATGTTTGTGTCCCCCCCCCGTATCAACTCTTAAACGGCTGCATCAATCGAAACAAAATTTGGTGGGCGTAAAGATCTATACCTGAATATCTCAATGCCGTTCTTGAAAATGATGTCAGTGCTACCAACTGCTGTAAAATTGCAATTGAAATTTGAGCTCCATGTCGGATATGTTGGAAGGTATGAGTGGGAGCTATTTCAAAATTGGAACATGTATAGATAATAATATTTCAGTATAATTTCCAGGAGGCCATACATGGCAGTGTTGCCAAAATGATTATATGCCTGCTGATAAGTCCAATTTTTAAATGGGTATAACTTCTACACTATCAATTGGAATTCAACCAAATTTCGTATGTGCTATGTGTACATAAACAGATATGACTGAGCGTATTCTTAAGGGCCAACAGGGCTGCCAACTGTTAATAAATGCTCTCAATTTCTTTTATCCAAATACCAATATATCAGAAAGTATGCAAACCGACAGCTTTAAACTATGCACACGTATAGTACCTGACATTCTATATTAATTTGGAGTAACATATTTACGTGAGTGCTACCAACATGATTCTAAGCCTGCTGAGAGGTCCAACTTCCATACTAACGTTTGGATTTCAACCAAATTTCGTATGTGCTATGTGCACCATAACAGATATGATTATGCGTATTCTTAAGAGCAACCAAGGCTGCCTACTGTGCTGTCTCTATTTCATCACTTCAAACGATCTTGTCAACTTATGCTTGAGTCACAAGTTATGCGTAACGGAGACGGAGACGGTGACGTCATGCGGCCGCGCGGGAAGCATAAGTTAATGGGTAATGGACGGCGAGTGCGTGTCGTCATACAGCCACGCGGGAAGCCTAAGTTAATGGAGTCTGTTGAAAGAGTCCTGGGGCGTCCGCTGCAGGGCATTTTGGTAAATTTAGGTGTTGGGGGTTATGGGGGATAGGGAATCGGGTGGGAGTATAACGGTAAGGTGAGGGGCCATCTTGAAAGACTCCCCTCACCCTTGAGAACGTTTACCATTTCGTTTAATATTAAAATCAAATTTAAAATTTGAAGTCAGAACCTTGGGCAAAATCAAAGACACTAACATGTCCTGGAAATAGGGGCGCGACCCCCCTTAATTTGAAACGTCGTGCGAATCTCTACGATTATTAGTTCGAGAGATATAAATAATCAATAATGCTGAGTGGCCATCCTGAATCGACCAATTACACATACCTCCCCCTCTCGCTCAGGACACCCCCCGCTCTGTTGCGATAGCTATATATTTAACAATGTTACACGCTTTAATTTGAATCCTTGCACGACTTTTTACAATTATTGGTTCACGAGATAATTTTTATAATGTAGTTAGGCCCTTTGGCAAAATATGAAAAAAAAATACTGAAATTTATCTACAGACTTAAGCCAGTTCAAAATAAAGAAGACAGTCTCTAAATTCTTTAGGAATGAAAAAGTAAAAATCAATTTTGTCAGCCAAATTTCACCATACCAGGTCCCTTTACTGTTGAGATTTTATTACCAAGTAGATGCCAATGGTTGATGGCTTGACCGAGTATACAAGTTTAGTGTGGATGGGATCAACTGAAGTTGATTGGATTTTAACGTAATCTAATTTTTCATTTATAGGGTTATATTTTAAAATTCATCCTCCACGGTGGTAATGTAATATTACGTTAAATAACCACTTACTGAATTAGAACAAGTAGTTCCGTGAAGAAATATACAGCCTACTTTCATAAATCCTGCTTATGTTAATTGTCTCTGTCAACATATAAAATTTCAGTTTGATTGCTCTAATAGATTTGTAGATATTGAGAACCGACCAAATATTGCGGATGGTCGCCATGTTGTATTTTTATATATGTAGGTCTTAGAGTTATGTACTGTTACATGAAGATTATTGTGTACGTGTAGTATTCAAACGTCAATCGCATGATTAGGACACAAGAATTAAAAACATGATTTTAAAATTTCGCACAGCTGCCATCTTGTGGTTATGGAAACAATTGAAAAAAATAGATGCCAGTGTATTAACCTTTGTATAAGGATTTACTGTACCAATTGTCACTGCACTAGGATGGTTAAATTGCGAGAAACGACCATGTGAATATTTATACATCGCGTCGCCGCCATGTTGGATTTGTGATCACCAGATTATTGAAAGTCCTAGAGGTGAACTTATATTCATAGCCCCTATGCACATTAAAAAATTCAGTTTGATTGCTGCAATAGATTCGTAGATATTGAGATACATCTAAATATTTCGGATGGTCGCCATGTTGGATTGTTATATGTACTGTACATAGAGTCATGTATCATTAAAGGAAAATTATTGCGTAGGTTCATTATTCAAACTCTCACTTAGATGTCGGTGCATTACAATGTGTATTAACATATACTGTACCAAGTTTTAATGCGGTTAGTTGGCTGAATCGCGAGAAACGTCTATTTAAATGTCGCAACTTCGCTTGGCTGCCATGTTGGTTTTGTAGTAACCAGGTTTTCAAAAGTCACAAAGGTGAATTTCTAGTAGTTCCCTTTATCACCGTAAAATATTCCAGGGTGATATCGTTCATATTTTCGGAGATATGGAATGATGGTGAAATAAATCGCACAGCCGCCAATTTGGATTGGTGAGACGTAACAAAATTTGAAGTGCTTGGTCGGGGTCGTCCGGAATAGTGCAATGAACTTACCGAGTTTCATTGAAATCGCTCCAGCCGTTTAGAAGTTATTCGGGGGGGACACACACCATCACACACAGACACACGGACAAAAGGTGATCTCATAAGCCTTTTTTTTATAAATAAAAATAAGCTAAAAATGGTAAACAGTTCAGTTAGCCACAGGAGAGAGCGCCACGACACATTCCACCCCCATGTCCTTTATATAATACACCACTAGTCCGTAGCGTGTGAGCGAAAGTAATATAATGTCATTTCGTTAAGTGAAATTCAGTGTTTTACCTTAAGCCACAAAATGAAACTCACTCAAAACTGTGTGGCATGATTATATCATTTTTTATTAGTTTGCCCCGAATAATAATGAATTAATAACGCTTAATTAATAATAATGTGTGAAATTCATTTTGAAGCCGAAAGTTTAGCACCCGCATTAAATAAGGAACAGCCTACAAAGAGGATAAATATAAGGTAAACGAAAGAACATGAAGTTTGTACGTTTAGCACTTACACATTTAAGTGATTCCCACTTTCATCTGCTTCTTCATTCTGATTTTCTTCTTTTACATCCTAGGGATAAGATGGAATAATTTATGTCAGTGTTATCACCTCATTCAATTTCACAAATGACAACCCATATAATTGTGCATCACTGCTTAGCTGAAGAGAATATATATTCGCAGAATGACTTTCTACTGTCCTACACATCCTAGTGCTAGAGATAAACTTTATACAGATGAGTGGTTATAATCCCCAGTTCTGAAACTTAGAGACCACGTTAAATTTAGAGCGATTTGAAATGCTAACATCAGTGCCTTAATGGAAGTAATAGCATTAAGGATTAAGGACAAGTGGACTTTAAGTTTCAATTTTTTAGTTTGCCAAGGAGATTAGAGAAGCTAGTAACTCTATGAATTATGTGTCTGTTGTGTACGGGAACACACAGTTTTCACAGGACATTAGAGCAGCTAGCAACTCTCAGAATTATGTATCTGCTAGAGTACAGGAGCACACAGTGCGCAAAAGAGATTAGAGCATGCTAGTAACTCTAAGAATTATGTGTCTGCTAGTGAACGGGAGCTCACAGTTTGCAAAGAAGATTAGAGCATGCTAGTAACTCTAAGAATTATGTGTCTGTAGAGTACGGGAGCACACAGTTTGCAAAGGAGATTAGAGCAGCTAGAGACTCCAAGAAATATGTGTCTGCTAGAGTACGGGAACACACAGTTTGTAAAGGAGATTAGAGCAGCTATTATCTATAAGAATTCTGTGTCTGCTAGTGAACGGGAGCTCACAGTTTGCAAAGAAGATTAGAGCATGATAGTAACTCCAAGAATTATGTGTCTGCTAGAGTACGGGAACACACAGTTTGTAAAGGAGATTAGAGCAGCTATTATCTATAAGAATTGTGTGACTGCTAGAGTACGGGAGAACAGTTTCCAAAGAAGATTAGAGCACGCTAGTAACTCTAAGAATTATGTGTCTGCTGGAGTACGGGAGCACACAGTTTTCAAACTAGATTAGAACAGCTAGTAACTCGAAGAATTATGTGTCTGCTAGAGTACGGGAGCACACAGTTTGCAAAGGAGATTAGAGCAGCTAGTAACTCTAAGAAGTGTGTGTCTGCTAGAGTACGGGAGCACACAGTTTGCAAAGGAGATTTGCATCCATTTCTGTAAGAGGCCATTGCACACCATTTTCTATCCAAACCACGATAAGAACATTATGAATCTGAACGCCATAAAAATGTGAATACGTATCTTTTTTATTGTCTTTTGTGCGTCGTCTTTTGAGTATCGTCTTAAATCTTTACACGTATCACAACATATAAAATAGGATTTAAGACGACACTCAAAACACGTTTCATATCCATTAAGTCCGTTATTATTAGGAACCATTTTCTGCCAACAGGTGCTTACTGCATGTGGCAAGGCTTTACACTCCTGGGTTAGTCAGTCTTTCTTGCTAGGATCCTCTATATACCCTAGACAAGGCTATACATGTTAGTTCTGAACACTTAGTGATAATTGTATATTAAAATTATATGAACAGCTTATACAAGCACGTTTTGCATGCAGTCAAACTTTGTAAGATAGTTACATACAACACGCAAAGTATATTTCCGCTACCTAGCGGTGGATATGAGTACTCCCTGGTGATATCCGAGGTGAGCTGATTTGCTCACACATTTGCTCTCATATTGGCTCCCATATTAGCTCCCACATTGGCTCCCGCTTTTTTGCTCCCCATATTAATGCCAACTCTTATAACTATAAGCAGCAGCAAAATGTAAATGGAATAATATGTCTGATAATGTTCAAAACAAAAGTCCTGACTCCTTGGGTTTGAATTCTCAACTATGGTTGTCAGCCAATGAGTTGCACTACAGAAAACTTTTATTTTTGTGTTGTGTTGCATGATAATTTGCCCATCTCGCGGTGTAGTGGCAAGTATACTTGGATGTTATCCAAGTTGGGTTCCAACTCGACTATGCCCAGAATTTAATTCTTGAACTGAGAGTTGGAAGGTTTGGTTAGGGTGAAGTTAGGTTAGGTGAAGTAAGGTCAAGTTAGGTTAGGTGAAGTTAGGTCAAGTTAGGTTAGGTTAGGTGAAGTTAGGTTAGATTAGGTTGGATAAAGTTAGGTTAGGTTAGATTAGGTGAGATTGTTTTAGTAAAACACCACATTTGCCCCCACTTTTTACTCACACATTTTGCTCCCATTTTGTGCACCCACTTTTGCTCGCTCTTTTTGCTCTCACTTTTTGCTCCCACTTTTGTTTTCACATTTGCTCCCACTTTCTGCTCTCATATTTGCTCCCACTTGCTTGCTCCCACTTTTGTTTACACTCTTTTGCTCCCACTTTTTTGCTCCCACTTTTGGCTCCCTTATTTGCTCCCACTTTTTTTGCTCTCATATTATCTCCCACTTCTGCTTACACTTTTTGCTCCCTCTTTTTTCTCTCACTTTTTGCTCCCACTTTTTCTTTCACATTTGCTCCCACTTTTTGCTCCCATACTTGCTCCTACTTTTCTTTTGCACTCATATTTGCTCCCACTTTTGCTTACACTTTTTGCTCCCAACTTTTTTTTTGCTCCCACATTTGCATCCATATATGCTCGCACATTAAACTATTGTTCTTATTACCAAGTTGTCTTTACTAGTGCTTAGTCTATGCTTGACAGTTGATATGGAAGTATCAGTGACTAGGTATGGTAAGCCTCATGCATTCTATAAAGGATATTCATATATTGTGATACGAACCAATAAAAATGGAACTGCTATTTGGCGTTGTTCTAAACAACATTCAAAACAATGTCGCAGTGAGTTAAAAGTAAAAATAGTGAGGTTTTACGTGTCAGTGATCATCAATGTAGTGTACTACATGAAACATTGTTGCTGTCAACAGAAAATCATCAAAAAGGCTAAAAAGCAAGTGCTACAAAAATACTACTATTGAAAATAATGCAATGTTCAAAAAACCCTTAACATTATCAAATGCCACGCAGACTCTACATGAGGACACTCTAGAGGAAGAGGAAGAGGAACAGGAACAAGAAGAGGAACAGGAATATTTATCTTGTTTTAGTAATGTTGAGGATGTTGAGGATAATTATGGTGATTATAATAATAGTGATATAGATCATGCTGCTTATGATTATGATAGTGATAATGATCCGAAACAAGACAATAACGTTTTCATGCCTATTGTTCACCATGGAAGAAAAAATATCTACAACAAGCTATGTTTATAAAACTATAACTCACTATCGTAAAAGCAAAGACTTGTATTAATTGTTCATTTTATTGTCATACTCATGTATACTCTGCAATGTAAATATTCTGACTTTGTATAAAATAAAACATCATTGTACCATTATTTTCATTTATTTACAAACTTTATATACATTTTTTTGTTTCATGATAATATTTTTAAGACAATACTAAACACTAAAAGATTATTATTCTATACACATATTTTTCTTTCAGTCCATTGTCATGACTTATATTTTCCATTATTATTTCACATTTGTTTTTAGTTTTTGTTTTTCACTTAATTAAAACGAATCATGCACCTATTGTTTTTAAAACCTTCATACATTAAGTGTACAGGTTGCACAGCATTATTGACTTCATCAAAAACACTCTCCGACATATCATTAAACCGTGTAGGCAGAAATGTCTGAAAGTTTTCACATACACAAAGTACACGATCACCATATGCTGTTTTCAATTTCCGAATCTTGATAATGCGGAATGGAATATGCGATGGCAATTCGCTGAGATTCTTTGTCTCTAAGCCACATGCTTGACCCACAGCATTCAAAACATTCATTGTAGTAGTCTATAAACAAAAGAAAAGCATATCTATCACACTCTAAAACAGTCTTAATAATATTGTGCAATTAGGGATTTTGCACTATGCATGGCTAATAAATTATACTAGTTATGCAAGAAATGGCCTAACTGTTACAGATACTACTTTTCTGCATATAGCACAAGTGTTAAGTTCTAAAGCACACTTGACACATGCTATCAAGTGTCGACAAGGCAAAAATACAACACCTAGTTCATCTTGATAACAAAGTTTACATAATTGTTGGTCACACTTTTGTATCTGGTCGTGAGACAAGTCTTTTTTTCCAGCCTCATGCATTTGCTCCGCGTGTTCTAACTCTAAAGGCACTTTTATGTCTTGTGATGCAATCACGTTTTCTTTACGAATAGTGTTCACAAATTCCTGACCTTTAAGCAACACCATGTATTTACAGTTAGGTAACCAACGAGCGTGTTGCACAAAAGGGTCATCAGTCATTTGCCAATCCTTTAAAACAAATCCACAATAAAAACATATTGTTTTATCCTCCTCACAAGTATAAAAAAATCCAGCTTCACTTAGCTGTTTGGTAAGGTGTTTTAATATTAATGGCCAAACATATTTATAAGATTCTAAACGTTTTTCAACAGAGCTGTACTCTGGGTGTGCTAGTGCTTTAGTCTTGCAAACTCCCAATTTTTCAAAAGCACATGCCAATTCAACACTGTCTATGGCATATGGACCTCATATATCGACACTAACGTTGTTGGCTGGTAATACATAATTTTTGTTATTATTATTATTTACTTGTGATTCAGCAACGTAAGTAGCGGCCAATGGCCTTGTGGTTCGGTAAAATGGATACATGGGTATGTTACCCACTTGTTTTCCAAGCATGTAAGGACAACAAGGAGACCATCGCAAATGATCTCTAAAGGGATCATCCCCTTCTTCCCAGTATGAAAGTTCAATACGACAAAACACACAGCGCACCACATCTTCACGGTTCAAGTAAAAAAAACGGCTTTTGCAAGTCTGTGTGTTGACAAAAAGCCTATAGGCCAGGATTCAACTATTAACCAACGATCATGTTCTGATTTTAAATTCAACCCACGTGGTAAACAAACTTGTTCACTTGTTGTATTTGGTAATAACGCCATGTGTTATAATAAAACTTTTTCTTATTGTAAGTTATTAACGTTGCACACATCACTTTAAACCACAATGTATGCTTTTCTTTCACTGTCTGTTCACTATGTTAATGGCGTATGACCACACCTAAAAAAAACTCATCACTCAATCAATCAATCAATCAATCAATCAATCAATCAATACTTGTAATTAAACATTAACATTAATCGGCATTAAATAAAAACACCATAAAAATATTAAAAAAATATACAGTAGGGGAGAGGGGGGCATGTTGTTAACAGGGGCACGTTGTTACATGTTAGTTTTAAAATCACCCGTGTGGCTGAAGCGCGTAACGATCAGCTACTAAAGCGTGGGGTGCCTGTCTGCAGATGCTGTGAAAACAAGGAAACCATTGTATGTATTTGAAGAGGGTTATAAAGGATTAAGTGTTTTTTGAAGTGAAAAGTAAAAATAAATATTCGACTTTGAATTCATCTGTCTTCTTCTGTGTTGAAGGTAAGTACTTGCATGTCCCTGAGATTGTAGTTTGATATCTTACGAAAGAAATGCTTGTGAGAGTAGTTAGCTAGGCTACTCCCCGCCGAAGTATTGACCTTGAATACAAAATGTCGGCCGGTGGGGCAAGTTGTTACAGTAAGCTGGGGGCATGTTGTTACACTGTAACAACAAACAACATGCCCCATGGTATCGTAATATTATTTAATTGCTAATTATTAAGGCCCGGATTGTTATGTGTTTTAATATTTTTAATTAACTAAATATTTTCTTTTTATTTACATGTTTTTGCCGTTTTTTTATAAATACATATTCTGGTGTATTTATTCATAAGTACATATTTCCTATATTTGGTGGTATATTGTACTCCTTAGATGATTGCTGCCCACATTTTCGACTCTTGGCAATTCCAGTAATTGGCTTATCTATTTATAGAATGCACCCTTGTCTCTGTATTGTATTTCAAACAGGAATTCCCAGGTCATTAAGTATAGCAGGGGGACTGGAGTCAACAGTCTCATTAAGCCTCCAATAGTCCTTACCTTGAAAGGAAATTTTACTTGAAATTACAGAGGTCTGCAAAACTTGTGAATATTGACAGATTGCTATGAAAGTTTCTGATGTGACCTTTTTCCTGCTCTTTAGAATGAAATTCGAAAACAGCATATATATGATTTCGTATCGCGCATCTGCGGTACAGTAAGACGGACTCGGAAACTAAGGCGGGCCCCGACCTGTTAAGCGGGAACATTTTTTGTACAGTAGACAGGATTATGGATTATTCAAGCAGCTGGACGTTTCAACTATATTTCGAGGAATTAGGGGACATAAATTTGATACAAATTTAAGAACATTTTTTGGAAATTTAATCACATATTTTTCACTTTTAAGCACGTAAATAAATACATATTTCTGAAAAGTTAAGCACATAACTATCCGGCCCTACTATAAACGTATTAACGTATTTGCTAGTTGATTATTATTACCGGTATCATTATTATTTCTCTATACCGACAGTGATAGCTATGCTTGCTAACGCGCAGCGATAGGCCAAGCTCTCTGCTAATTTGGTAGACGAGGGTTCGAGCCCCACCCTCTGCTGACCTTTAAATGGTTTTCCGTGGTTTCCCCATTTTCAACTCCAGGAAAATGCTGGGACGGTATTTTCTGACAGGTCACGACCGCTTCCTTCCACATCCTTGCCCAGTTTCATTTTATCTTCATTCATTTCATATTTCATTCACTCGTCCCATGTGGTTGGCGTCAGGAAGGGCATTCTGCCGTAAAACCAGAATTGTGAAATGTGGTAAATGTATTTCAAGGTTGACTGTTATATTATTTCGAGTTAAAAATACAAGATTGTAGTTACAACTATGTCGCATTTTATTAATAAGTTGAGTGTAACAACTTACCCATGGCATATAACAACTAGCCCCGTTGTGGGGCATGTTGTTACTATTTATCACATTAACAAGAAAAATTATTTATACCGAAAATATTTTTAGGCCAGTCTTCACATTTGTCATATATAAAGCCAAATACTGATACTTCATTATCACTGCCATAACAGGCTAATAGCTTCCAGGAGAACAGTTTAAAAAAATAAAATGTGTAAATTGTAACAACATGCCCCCCTCTCCCCTATGTCTGCACTAACAATAACCCATGTACTTTTTTTTTATAAAGCTGCAGTCATTTACATCCCCCTTTAACCAATATATAAACAAAAATGAATATCATATCATTTTGTTCAGTTTAACTTGTTCAAACCTGTGGATATTTATTGAGTCCATAGGGAACCTCCCTTAAATTAAATTTTTGTTTTTTGTTTTGTTTTTAGAGAATCCAACATAGCCTTGTACTTTTCCCAGTCAACAACCAATATAGTCTTGTACCGTTGGCCATTATTCAAGAAATACCAAACGAATGGAAGAAGTCAACCATCAAGCTACTATACAAAGGAAAAGGGAGTACTGACGACCCAAATTCATACCGGGGAGTAGCGCTGGAATCCGCAGCCCTAAAGCTACTAACAGGAATATTGACAGCGAGATTATACGAAAAAGATAGACCCAATACTACCAGAAGAGCAATGTGGATTCAGGAAGCATAGATCGACAACTAAGGCTGCAGTAAGCCTATTACGGCACATAACAACAACACTAGAGAAACCCAAGAGCAAACTCTATGTAGTCATATTCCCTTCTGTGTGCGCTTTCTTCCTGGGTTGGGGAGCGTTGATCCCTTTGCACACGACGCCTCTGCACCACTTCGGTCCATTCGGTTTGATTTGGTTCAGACATTTCTTCTTTTTCCCCCCTCTCTTCGTTTTGGACCTCGTCTTGTGGGCTGCTATCGGTGGTACCATCGTTCTTTCCAATATTGTGTGGTGGTTTTTGTTTTTGTCCTCTTCTGCTTTCTGTAAAAGATGTTTCCTTTCCTGTTGTGCAGTTTATTTGAATTTCCAGATGATGGTTCTTATGTTGATCTTCTAGGTGTTCTTGCCTTGTTTGTTGCATTACTGTTATTCGGGGGTGTTGTAATGTTGTACCACATCAGCTGATAAGTTCAGTATCATGAATGGAAGTTCTCTTATTAATTTCCACACGCACCATCCTCTTAAGATTGACTGATAAATTCTCCACCATGGCTTGCATATCCTGCGTTAATTTCCTTGTAATTCTTACCTCCATGTCGTGTTCGGGGAGACGACCTATGTTGCCCAATTGGAGGTTGACCAGTTGGCCACTAGATTGCTCCTGACCCAGAACATGCTGTTCCGAAAGCATGGCCTCATCTCTCACCTCGAACAGATAACGGATTTGCAAGATGCAAATATAGTCAACCATGATGCCATGGTGGACAAAAGATGGATGCAACCCATATACGAAATGAGACACGTCGTGACGAGACTGGCAGTTCATGGGTTCCACCATAAGGTCTGCTCACGAAAGTCATTTCATGACCCGGATGAGAGGTGTATATGTGAGCTGTGTATGAAAGAATGCGGCAGGTACCATATCACGACATGCCCCAACAGAACTTTATCAATAGTGGCTTAGAGTAAGGACTAGAAGCGAACCATAGTATCTAGTAAGTGTACATATCTGTAACATGTAATATGGCCAACTGGCTGCAATAAAGGCTATTATTATTATTATTATTCAAGAAAGCAATCATCGTCCTAGTCATGTACAGGTAATGAAATTTTTGTCTACGAGTTTTCAGTAATGGTAAAATGGAATAGCATTCTTAAGTTAGACTTACCTGAGTTTTCAATAGTTCACTGCCTGGAAACAGTGATTGCACTCTACTGCATCTTCGGTTTTCAGCAACTGCTACAGTGGTAAGGCTTTTCTTTCCAAGTTTCTAAAACTAAATAAAATAAACCGCTATAAATACCTAAATTCAGAGATGCATTTCATAAAATAAAATAAAATAATATCAAACAAAAAAAATGAAACAAATTAGTTTAAAAAATAATCTCACCTTCACTTGCACTGGCTTGTTACTGTTTCCTTCCAGTGGGCCTAAAAGCGCAATGGTTTCTTGTATCTCTGACATGTAAGGTATACCGGTTATCTGCAAACAAATAAATAAATAAAGATCATTAATTACCAGATCAATAACTATAAATTTAAGGTTCATTAGCTTGACATTATTAAAATAATCATTCATAGGTACTTACCAAAGAAAAAGGATTTTTCTTCCAAAGTTCAGTTCAGAGCTCTACTGTATACGTCCGCGTGCTAAAATGGCAAGTGCATGACTAACGCAATCGTTATCAGTTAGCCTAGCAACAGAAAGAGTTGCATTTTCTCAGCGTTCTGACCTTGAAATGTTGTCTCTCTCACACGTGTTCCCACGCCTCTTCACATTCCTCAATCTGAATAAAATTCGTGTAACTTATACTAGTTTCATGTTTTAAATAAGGAACCAAAATGGCTGCCTCTTATACATCGGTAGTACGGCTGTCTGGGAACCAAAATGGCGGTCTCTCTGTTTAAACGCCAGACCTCCTAGCCTCTACCAGGTCTGTTTAAACGACAGACCTGCTAGCCTCTACCAGCCAAGTAACATGACCCTTTACTTCCTGCCCCCGTAGACATTCTTTTGTTATCAGCAGTCGCTTTGACAAGGCCTGGCCAGGTCGTGGATTGAGTGCGAGCAAGCACCACAGTTCTGTAGCATTCAAAACGTGTGTGTCGTCTTCTTCTTCTTCTTATTATTATTATTATTAAACAGTTTACTGTAATAATAAAAATAATTACTAGCAAGCGGCCATCCTCAATACATGATCATGTTAACCACATACTTTCACCCTAAAACACATGACTTTACCCGGTTCTATATTTAGTTTATAACATTTCAGGCCAATGATCTTACCGTTTTGGCTCTTTGCGTACATGCACATGACTTGGTCGAGCAAATGTTATAGGTTTCCATATTCTAAAACCATTTACTGTGCCAGACAGCAGTCTCGCTTATTACCGTTTACTAGCATGTTAAAGATCCCCTTCAGGGGTAAAAATTCCTACCACACGTAACACATTTTCAAATATTCGCCTCCATTCGTCATAGGAAATGTCACAAAAACCAACCGTCATAAGCTGCCCCCGCCATCCCACCAAAATAGCAATTCATTCCTTCCGGGCACGGTCACCGAGATCGCCAACGTCTAAGAATCACTTGGTCATATCCTACAACCGTCTGTTGTGTCAGAGAGCGATCTTGCTCATCGCCGTTAACTAAAACGTTAAAGATCCCCTTCAGGGCTAAACAATCTTAGCATGCTTGTCACATTTCAAAATATTCGCCTTCATTCATTCTTCATAGGAAAAACATATCGAAAAGCGACCCCTTGTTTTGACATACATCGCCCCGTCGAAATAGCCATTTCCCGTATCCACCATGGCCAGTCATAGCCTCGTTGTAACATACGTCAAGCGCTACCGGCTCTCTATCTACAAACACTCTTTTATTTAAAAAAAATTAAACTTTTAAAATGCATAGTTCATGTCCTAGAGACTTGACATTTATTTTATTGGTAGAGGCCTTTCATTTATGTCAAACAAACTTATTTGTAAACGTATTAGTTTCCAAAATAAGTACAAATCCAAATTTAAGTCTTTTCAAAAAATTTCCAAAAATAAAAAAGTTTTATTGTAAAAAATAAAGGTTATAGAGACCATTCGTTTGAACCATGGCCCAGCGTTCTATCATGTTTGGATTTCAAACTATCACCTACTTTCAAATAAAAAAATTCAAAAATATAACGAGTGGTCTATAGGAAAGAGGACGTCAGCTCGAGTCCAACGACACCTCATTTGTTAAAATCTGACCATCCGTTCGCCAATTATCACCAACGTTCGCGAGAAAGTAGGCTATCATTTTTTTCCTCCTACACCCTTGAAACTTGCTGCTCTCCTAGAGGGCATACCCAACTTTCATTAACGTCAAACAAACATTTCCCCAAAATTCACCATTTCCAAAATAGCGCCAATCCAAAAAACATTTTTTTAAAATACCAACACACATTCTTAGCACTCAGGACGTTATCCCAACGCCAACAATACCTCGTTCGTTAAAATCCAACTATGCGTTCGAGATATATCGGCAAAGTTCGTAGGAAAGTAGGCTGGTAAGCAGAACTGACCGTACCACATTACTGCACAGTTTTAGTCCTACAGGCTTGAAATTTATTTTGGGGGTAGAGAGCGTAGTGACCTTTCATTTATGTCAAACAAACTTTTTTTAAAAGTCCTAGTGTCCAAAATATAGGAATTTCAAAATTGGACTGTTTTCAAAAGAACATAAAAAATAAAAAATAAAAATAAAGGACATCGAGACCGTTCGTTTGAGCCATGGCACAACATTCTATCATGTTTGGTTTTCACACTATCACCTACTTTCGAAAACAAAAATTTTCAAATTTTTTTCAAAAATATAACGAGTGGTCCATAGGAAAGTTGACGTCAGCTCGAGTCCAACGACACCTCATTTGTCAAAATAGGACCATGCGTTCGAGAGATATTAATTATTTAACATGTACAGTCGGGTACAAATAAAATGGGTGGGGCAGAATTCTCCTTGCTCCCCTACTTGTGTGCTGTCGTGGACTTTTAACATGGATATGTTTTGTACTGGGGTCTATCTGGAATTAGCGTGCACACAATTCCGATACCTAGTTGCATCAAGGATCAAGTGACCATAGCAACAAGTAGTAAGTTACAATTGCAACATGTGCGATAATTTAACAGGTGACATTCCAAAGGTATTTAGTCACATCAGTGTAAATTATCACGGTAGCCAAAAACTGCAATGCCTGTACTAACTATGTATACCTTAATGTAAGGAATCAAATTCACTAGAATCTATGTATTTGTCCAATGAGTGATAAAATAGATGTCATTTATTGTGTGAATCTTTTTGTGTTTGACTTAAGTTTTTAATCGGCCACAATGGATGACCTCTTTTTTGAATGACGTCAATTAGGACATATTCTTCATTGATTGGCTCACTGAAAGGTTCATCTCTTTACAAACCCAATTCATTATTTTACAATTTAACACCAAAATAATGATTAATAGTTTGAGTTCAGAAAGCTTCAGAGTGAAATAAATGAGATATAACAAGATGTTCAGTAAAGAACATATATCCTACTTTCTGCATGGGTAGAGTTAAAACTCCTTGTCCTCAACAAGGGTTTTATTTGGATATATTTGTGATTAACGATAACGGTTGTATCGTATAAAACACTTCATGTTTACTAAGTTTCGTTGTTGTTGTTGTTTTTTTTTTGCACCCAGAGGAATTGATTGAATCGTTAGAAAAGTACGCCCATTCACCATCCTGAATGTACGGAATCGTTTATCTTGCGCATTCTGCACATAAAGCCTTCTTTGTGAGACTACATATTTGCTGCGTTTCGTCATTGTAACTATAAAAAAATGCATTGTGGGGTTTGAAGCCATTTTTTCAGTGTTGCCTTAGTAAACAAGAGTTTAGTGCTTACCAGTCGGTCAACACGAATGGACCCAAAAGAGCCTGGAACAAATTACACGAGATTAATAAATACACTAGGATGACCAGTTTCAATCGTCAAGCGATCATCATCAGATCCATTACACTTAGGCTATTAAATCTATGTTTGAAAATACAGGTGGAAATATTTACAATATGTACAATTATTTAGTTGCAGTATTGGTACTGCTAAATGCAGTATATATGATGTTAGGTGAAATGCTAAACGGTGATAGATATCCGGAGTTTGTATTCTTGGAGTGATTATATGGTTGTATAAAATCAACTATGGTTAAACTGTAATATTACAGGCTACTACTTATCTGGTTGTCTTCCTTGCTGGAGCTACGCGCAGTTTCGTGTTCACTGTTACTCCAGGTGTGGTCGACTGAGATGGGCTGTTATCTCAACGACACTGGTTTTTCCCTTTCTCCCCCCTGTTCATATGTGCTGTGCGGAGTCCGTGCGATGTGTTTATGTGGGGTGTTGCCAAAACTCGATACATGTATGTTATTGAATGAGGTGGGTCTACAGCAAATAAAGATCGTGGAACATTCACCGCCACGCGTGGACCGTAAGCCATTCAAACTAAGCACTGGCCGGTCTTTTGAGGACGTCCCGGCACCTTTAATACTGCCGCGAATACGGGCATTGGTTTATTGCAGAAGAAAAGTACATCGTACACCTGATCCAGATAACATTTATCTATTAAAACCCCTTAATTTCCTCCCCCCCCCCCTTTTTTTATCTAGCTTGGCTGTATCGCTAAGTTGTGTCTTGTTTCCGACAGGGTGTGTTTTTAGTAGAATGAAGAGGGGTGAGCTTTCCATAAACGTGTGTTCATTTAGATAGTTGGGATTGCTTCGTTTGGCTAGGTGTATCTCGATTGCTTCTTTTATGTCAAGAGCTCTGACTTTCGATTCGTAATGAATTATTTTAGGTCCATCTCGATGTTAGTAAAGCTGTGCCCCGCGTCACACATATGTTCGCATACGGCTGAAAGTGTTCCGTATCTTATTATATTCCTATGTTTAAAATAAACATGACTGTATTCAAAGTCAGGGGTATATTCTATAGCGTGCCAAGACACTGGTTGTCAAGCCAATTACATCGGACAGAGTGGAAGACGGGTAGACACGCGTTATAATGATGATGATGATGATAATTGTTGTTTTAAGGGGCCTAACATCAAGGTTATCGGCCCCTGGCGTTATAATGAACATAGGTATGCGATAAGATACGGAACACATTCAGCCGTAGGCTAAGAATAACCCCTGGCACTATTCAGCCCATGAAGGGCCTAGGTCTACCAAGCGAGCGCTGCCCCGCCATTTGGCCTGCAGATATTGGGGTGACGCGCGGTCAAAGCTTCGGGTCACCTCGACCGTTAATCTTGGTTTTCGTGACCGGGCGCTGCATCACTGTCAGACAGTTAGTCAATGGTCCTCACGAGGCTGTATGCACCCCCTTCAAGCCCTCACGTCAGTTTCTAAAAGCCCTGATGGAACCGGGAATCGAACACGAAGCCTCCGGGTGAGAGGCAGGCACGCTACCCTAACATAAAAATCCAACATACATTTACGATATATTGTATCTTTAAAATATATAGTGTTATTTGTATGTGTGTATTGTAATTTCAATATGGTCACTGCTCACTATATTCAGCTATGTAATTGTAGCGACGTTTTTTGTTAGGATCTTCTCTTCACTACATTTTGAATAATTTGTGCTTTACATCGCGAGTTAAATATATTCATGACTTATGAATGCGCCCATTCACCATCGTGAACGTATGGAGTCGTTGTTCTTTTGACTTGGTCGAAGGAAGCAACTTACTGTTTACGTTTCTATATTATTGCTAAATTTCGTTGTTGCATCGCAAAAATACATTGCATTATTCATTATCACATTTTTTATTTTAAAGATGGCCAACGAGCGTTCTGGCCTATTTCAGAATGGTCCTCTGTGTAATACTCCTTTCTTGCTAAGATTCGTTTTAGTTTTGCAAGTAGAGACTGAAAGATACACAATTACGTTTAAATACTACGCCCAGCGTAATTCTGAAATTTTTGCGTTCTATTTTATTATTACATTTCAACATTATAGGTCTAGAAATTTTGTAATGTGTCAATTTTATTATTCTTATAATTTGTGAAGTTTATTATTTATTTATACATTTTATAGTTTCAAGATGGTGGCTGCGCAGAATTTGCTCTCATACTTGTCATGTTCATAACAGAAAGTCTTCATATGAAACTTGTTACGTGCAAAGCCCGTTCCAACGCTTTTGAAAATGTATCTTACCTGGATGTGACTTCACGACCTTTGAAACGACCGCCTGGTGACTTGGTTCCGATTTTGAACACGAGATGGCAGCTGCTGTCGGACTTTGGCGCTTCTTGACGTGGTTCCTTCTTCTCCGCTAGAGTGTGTTGGTGGTGCCTTATAAACTCGTCCTAATCGTGTCATATTTGAAGGCTATCATTATTCTACGTCATGAAACAAAAGACTGTATATACATGATACCGCCAAATTAATTGCTTAATAATCACATTGTTGCTTGAGGTGTCATGCTGTGATTGGACAATTACATTAACATGATTGCAATGCTGTTTTGACTTGTGATTCTCCGCCATGTTGTGAGCTAATTGTCTGTCGTCAAGTAATCAACAAGCCAGTTGGTGTGAAAGAGTCTCTCTCCGTCGTGCTGGGGGCGGTGGCCCCCAGCCTCTACGAAACATGACTTAATTCAACTAAGGGAATGCCTGTGCTCGTAAGGTTTAACTTTCATCGTTTCGCCGTGAGGAGGAAGTATGAAATGATATATTATCGTATCTCGAGGCAGACAGGAGTGCTTGTGACCTCAAACGAAGCAATGTGCTGGGTGGGCCATTTTCAGGCAATTTAGTGTCGTAGAATATTTTATTTAAATTGTGTGTTGATTAATTTATTATTATTGTGTCTCCACAGAAAAGTTTTAAGGTACGTTATTAATTTTTATATATTTTGTTATGTAGCTCCAATATTGGCCTTGTATACATGTTTGATGCTGTATTTTGTTTCGCCTGGTAGGCCTAATTTATTTCTGTTTTAATAATGTTACCAGATATATATTATTTTTTTTTCTTCGTACCTTCTGGAGACACATTTCTAGTTTATTTTACGTTTTAAATTATTATTTATTTTCTTTTGGCAATCTTGGGATTGGCATATTATTAATTTATTTACGATCCGATTCACCAGCCTCATGTCAATAGTGTTAAAGCGTAATTCTTTCCTCATTGTTATTTCTCTCTCGTGATTTTAAAATTAAATTATGCTAATTGTTTGCCGTAATTCGATCGGACATGCGGTCGTCTGTTTCTGGTGGCCATGTTTGTTTTTTGTTTGGCCCGAGTGCATTCTGGTCTTGCGAGAGCAGTCTCTTGGCGCCGACCGCGAAACTCAAACATGTTGTGGTGTTAGCTTAATATGTTTTTTATTAATCTGTTTGGTTTAACCTTTGTGGTTTTGGTGAATGTTCCTGTGATTTTCTCCGTCATGCAAATTATGGATTTATTTTCTGATCCAATTTTATTTTATTAATTTAATTTTAAATTTTTCGTTTTGCGTCGTGGCCTGGATCTCTACATGTCGGATCGGTATTGCGTTCTAGTACATTATCAAGCCCTTTCTCATTTAATAATCCCTGTCTACTAATTTTCTTCCTTTGGACTTTTTTTTTTAATTTAATGTTTTCGTTTTGGTTCAGCAAGCAAGCATGTAAAGCCTTATCTAGTTTTCTAAGATAATTGTCTTATTTTGGCCTTAACCCACGTGCATCTTCAGAGGGTGTCTTGGTCATAGAATTTCTTCCTTTTTTAAATTGATTTGTTAAATTTCTATTTTCTTGCATCCTTCTGCTAATTAAATTTTATTTTTTAATTTTTAAGCAACTGTTGTGGCATTATTTCGTCGGCAGCAGTTCTGTTAGTTATTGGGGGGTGTCTGTAGTCGAGCCTGTGTCTTCCCCTTCTCCACCCTCCTTCCACCCCTTTTGGTGTTCTTCTGTTGGGTCATGTCTTCTGGAGATGATTTTGCAGTGAAGGCGACGCGGACCTCTGAATAAAGGTAAGTTGGCCCATCCCGTTCCCATAACCAGACCCGGTGGGCGGCTGCAAAATTGATTGCCAAATATCGTGAACATTGAATCATTGGACCATACAGTAGGCTATGGATAATGCTTGATACGCATGCCTGCCATCATGACATTATTTTGTTGATGACCTTGTAGTTTGTGCACAAGACGCTTCCTACACAAATGTAAGTTTTGCTAAAATTTGGTAGAGATCTGTAAAATAGTTTAGTCGTAATTTTATTTTAGCTTTGTATATTTTGGGTGGCTGAAAATTTGTTTTCCTTGATTTTGCGCGATATAAAACACGACACTTAGATATCCTTTGTTAGCACTACCTCTGAGCCAAATTGGGTTCAATTCAGTATCTTCATGTTCAAATGATACACTCATTCATCCACACACACAGACACACGGACATTTTGGCCCGTGTAGAGCTCATAACTTTATTTCCATTGTTTACGAAAAACGAAAGTAGGCTGTCATAAGGAAAAGTCTATCTTGCCAATTGTCTTGAACATGGAGTCCTGTATCATCCTGCAAGCAGTTGTTCTCTTCCACTGCAATGTTTGTTTCTCCATCCTCATTGGCATGGTTTGTGACGATATCTAAGTACCATTTGAGGGTGTCGTTATTATTCCAATCCTCACCGTAGACATGTTACAGAGGCTTGTCAAAATCTTTCTTGTTTGCCAGATATAGGGTGTGAACAACAGGTAGGCCTAGTTCAACCGAGGCAGACCCATCTTAGTTTTGAGCGCTACACCAATCAAAGGACAGTCTAATACAATTTCATTTAGTTGCAGGCCTACAAGATGCTGTAACAGAGCAGACGAAACTTCAATACAGCCATTTCCGGCTTGATCTTCTGTCCATAAGCTTGGATTATTCCCATAGATTTCAACAATACATAAACAATACAACCACACTTGCCAGGAATAGTATGCCTCTTGTTTGGAAGATTCTGGAAGAAGCTGAATTTGCTGTACATTGAAGCTCATTGTTGCAGAATCATGTCCTCTGTTTACATTAAGTTACAAAATGTTGATGACAGAAGGCTGTGCAGTCGTTTACTGGTCATGTATTGAGTCTCTTTTAATAAATCAGTTGTTTCTTTTTTCGGCAGTAACTACAAACATCTAATGATGGGGAGCAAAATGCAATATTGAAGTACTAAAAAATATCGAAGTATACACACATTGCTCACAATTTCAATACCTTTGGTTTGTTTAAATTAGCATCGATGTACACAAGCTTTGATTTTGGTCCTGAATAATGTGCTATCCTTCCCCAGAAATTCTTGATAAAAACCGTGACAAGCTGTTTCTTTTATGTTGAATTTGGATAATTTTCTATTTTCTCCCCTATTTTTCTGGTGATACAGTGACCTTCGCTGTTAGGAACAACAATATTACGCAATCTTGTAGATTTAGCTAGCATGCCACCTATAAAGATTCTTATGCAAACCCTGAGGATTTTGCTTTTTTTATCAACGTGTACTCATGCAAACAGTAGTTTGGCCGTTGCTTGATACCTGAAGGCTTAGACCACTTCTTAACAGGCTTTTAAGATACAAGGCTGATGGCTCTTTATAAGAACAGATATTAATTGTATTTTTACATAAAACAGCAATTGGATATGAAATATTTCCACGAAAACCTCCTTGCAGCATGTGAGCAGGGGTTGAACGAGTTGAAGCCTTTGGGCTAATGATAACCTATTTTTCTTCTTGTTTACAGGGATTAACTCTCCTTAATCATGAGCTATCATTCTCTGCACCCACAGTCACTAAGGTGTCATCTAACTCACTCATCTTATAAATAAAAGCAAAAGGAATTACCATACACACATTGAACTCACAAGCACTCAATTGAAAATGCTTATTAAACAGCAACAAACCAAAGAATTATGGGTAACGGTTACCTTGGATATAATGATCAGATACCCAGTGATTGGCTGATTGTGACTAAACCTTTTCTGATTGAAAACACGAGGTAGACAAAATTCTTTATCTTTGGTTTTCTATATCTTTACCAATAAATAAGTGACAATTCTTTGACCGGTTTGAAATGCACGAGCGTAAGGTAGTTGAGACTCCACTGCCGGGAGGAGCTGGTTATACGCTTTAACTTCTGTTATGTTTTAACTTAAATTAAGACGCCTCTTAGTACTCTAACATGTAATGTATTGTATGATGTTTTTGACCAATTATTGGGTCATCGTCAGATTTAATCTATATATACATACAAGCTGACCCGGCAGACGTTGTCCTGCCAATCAAAGAAAGTGTTGTAACTTTATTTCTTGAAGTGCTTTTGGATACACAATATTTTTTTCAATTTCTTTTAACTGCCTCTAAACTATCGTGAATTGAATTAACTAATTTAGAAACATTCGTTGGTGCGTGCACAACAACTCTCCAAAATTTCATCGCAAAGGGATAAATGGCATTTAACGCATACGAGATTTGGTTTAAATGATTCGTGCGCTGTCACTCATTTGTTGAATCTACTTGTGCTCTACCAACTGTGGAATGGATTTACTAAGTTAGAAAGCTTCAAATAAGTGTACACAACAACTCATCAAAGTTTCATCGCAATCGATGAATATTATATGAACGCATACAGGATTTTGTTGGAACGCTTCGCGCGTCGTCACTCATTTGTTACATCTACTCGTGCGCTACCAATATTGTAAATTGGGTTTACCAAGTTGAACACCTTCCCTGGTGTTTACACAACAACTCATCAAAGTCTCATCGGAATCGGATGAATGACATATGAACGCATAAGTGATTTTCTTTTAACGATTCGCGTGCCGTCACTCATTTGTTGAATCTACTCATGCGCTACCTATTGTAAAATAGATTTACTAAGCCTGAAACCTTCTCTGGCATGTACTCAATGATTCACCAAGGTTTGATCGCAATCGGATGAATGATATATGACCGCATACGGGACATTGTGGAAACGATTCGCGCACCGTCACTCATTTGTTGAATCTACTCGTGCGATACTTATTAAAAACTGGATTTACTAAGACAGAAACATTTTCTGGAGTGTACACAACAATTCACCAAAGTTTCATCGCAATCGGATAAATGGTAGCCTATATGGACGCATACGGTACTTTGTTGAAATGATTCGCGTGCCGTCACACATTTTTTGAATCTACTCGTGCGCTACCTATCGTAAAATGGATTTATTAAGCCAGAAACCTTCCGTAGGGTATACACAACATCTCACCCAAGTTTCATCGTAATCGGACGAATGATATTTGAACGCATACGGGACCTTATTGAAACGCATCGCGCGTCGTCGCTCATTTGTTGAATCTACTCGTGCGAAACCTCCTGTGAAATGGATTTACTAAGTTAGAAACCCTCACGTAAGTGTACACAACATCTCACCCAAGTTTCATTGCAATCGGATGAATGGTATATGAACGCATACGGGACTTTGATTAAAAGTTCGCGCGTCGTTGCTCATTTGTTGAATCTACTCGTGAGCTACCTATTGTAAAATGGATTTACTAAGTGAGAAACCCTCACGTAAGTGTACACATCATCTCATCCAATTTCATCGCTATCGGACGAATGGTATTTGAACGCATACGGGACTTTGTTGAAACGCTTCGCACGTCGCCGCTCATTTGTTGAATCTACTCGTAAAATGGATTACTAAGTTAGAAGCCTTCACTTAAGTGTACACAACAACTCATCAAAGTTTCTTCTCAATCAATGAATGGAATATAAACTTATACGGGATTTTGGTGAAACGCTTCGCGCGTCGTCACTCATTTGTTGAATCTAGACGTGCGCTATCTATTGTAAAATGAATTTACTAAGCCAAACACCTTCCCTGGGGCTCACTCAACATATCACCCAAGTTTCATGGCAATCGGATGATTGGTATATGAACGCATACGGGACTTTGAAACGCTCTAACGTGCAGAGACAAACAGTAGAATTCGACATCACTGCCACCTTTGGTATAAAACACAACTTTTCGCCACGGGCGGAGTGTATGTAATGGCGGTAGTTGCACAGGTTGCGACCAGGTGGCTCTAACGTGCAGAGACAAACCATCCAAAGACATCAGCTTTCACGAAGGCCAAGGCTAGTGGTTTCCATGACGACTGTTTTTGACTGTATATTGTGGTTCTAAAATTGTGTGTAAATTGTGGTTCTAAAATTGTATTCATTCCATCTACCGGGTCAGATTGTGAATCTAAACCATACATGGACCCACCCTAATATACATACCAAATTCCATCAAAATCGGTTCAGTCGTTTAGGAGGAGTTCAGTCACATACACACGTGTCGAAGAATTATATATATAAAGACTAGCTGACCCGGCAGACGTTGTCCTGCCAATCAAAGAAAGTGTTGTAACTTTGTTTCTTGAAGTGCTTTTGGATACACATTTTTTTCAATTTCTGTTAACTGCCTCTAAACTATCGTGAATTGATTTAACTAATCTAGAAACATTCGTGGGAGCATGCACAACAACTCTCCAAAGTTTCATCGCATTCGGATAAATGGCATTTAACCCATACGGGATTTGGTTTAAATGATTCGTGCGCAGTCACTCATTTGTTGAATCTACTCGTGCACTACCAACTGTGAAATGGATTTACTCAGTTAGAAAGCTTCACGTAAGTGTACACAACAACTCATCAAAATTTCATCGCAATCGATGAATAGTACATGAACGCATACAGGATTTTGTTGGAACGATTTGCGCGTCGTTACTCATTTGTTACATCTACTCGTGCGCTACCAATATTGTAAAATGGATTTACCAAGCTGAACACCTTCCCTGGTGTGTACACAAAAACTCATCAAAGTTTCATCGGAATCGGATGAATGACATATGAACGCATAGGGGATTTTCTTTAAACGATTCGCGTGCCGTCACTCATTTGTTGAATCTACTTATGCGCTACCTATTATAAAACAGATTTACTAAGCCTGAAACCTTCTCTGGAGTGTACTCAATGATTCACCAAGGTTTCATCGCAATCGGATCAATGATATATGACCGCATACGGGACATTGTGGAAAAGATTCGCGCGCCGTCGCTCATTTGTTGAATCTACTCGTGTGCTACTTATTAAAAACTGGATTTACTAAGACAGAAACATTTCTTGGAGTGTACACAACAATTCAACAAAGTTTCATCGCAATCGGGTAAATGGTATGTGAACGCATACAGGACATTGTTGAAACGATTCGCGTGCCATCGCACATTTGTTGAATCTACTCGTGCGCTATCTATTGTAAAATTAATTTACTAAGCCAGAAACCTTGACTGAAGTGTACACAACAATTCACCAAAGTTTCATCGCAATCGGATAAATGGTATATGGACGCATACGGTACTTTGTTGAAATGATTCGCGTGCCGTCACTCATTTGTTGAATCTACTCGTGCGCTACCTATTGTAAAATGGATTTATTAAGCCAGAAACCTTCCGTAGGGTGTACACAACATCTCACCCAAGTTTCATCGTAATCGGACGAATTGTATTTGAACGCATACGGGACCTTATTGAAACGCTTCGCGCGTCGTCGCTCATTTTTTGAATCTACTCGTGCGCTACCTATTGTAAAATGGATTTGCTAATACAGAAGCCTCCCCTGGAGGGTACACAATGTCTCACGCCAGTTTCATCGCTATCGGACGGATGGTATTTGAACGCATACGGGACTTTGTTGAAACGCTTCGCACGTCGTCGCTCATTTGATGAATATACTCACGCGCAACCTCCTGTACAATGGATTACTAAGTTAGAAGCCTTCACTTAAGTGTACACAACAACTCATCAATGTTTCATCTCAATCGATGAATGGAATATATATTTATACGGGATTTTGTTGAAACGCTTCGCGCGTCGTCACTCATTTGTTGAATCTAGTCGTGCGCTACCTATTGTGAAATTGTTTTACTAAGCCAGAAGCCTTCCCTGGAGTGCACTCAACATCTCACCCAAGTTTCATCGCTATCGGACGAATGGTATATGAACGCATACGGGACTTTGAAACGCTCTAACATGCAGAGAAGAGACAAACAGTAGAATTCGACAACACTGCTACCTTTGGTATAAAACACAACTTTTCGCCACAGGCGGAGTGTATGTAATGGCGGTAGTTGCACAGGTTGCGACCAGGTGGCTCTACGTGCAGAGACACACAGTCCAAAGACATCAGCTTTCACCAAGGCCAAGGTTAGTGGTTTCCATGACAACTGTATTTGACTTTATATTATGGTTCTAAAATTGTGTGTAAATTGTGGTTATAAAATTGTGTTCATTCCACCTACCGGGTCAGATTGTGAATCTAAACCATACATGGACCCACCCTAATATACATACCAAATTCCATCAAAATCGGTTCAGTCGTTTAGGAGGAGTTCAGTCACATACACACGTGTCGAAGAATTATATATATAAAGATAAAACTGAATGTTGGTTTGTCTGTTTGTCTGTCTGTTATTTATACAAATCTACTCCGTTTCACCGATCTGAACCAAAATGTGTATACTTACCCTTTGGAACCCAGCGGGTAACACTGTCAACTTTAAATTTCTGACAGACCACTCCATTCCCTGCATTTAGGCCCTTTTGCACAAATTTACACCGTTTCACTGATCTAATAACTTGACGGACATATTGTCACTAGGCGAAAACGACTAACAATATCATGTTAGTCAACGCCGCACCATTGATGGACGGGTTGTCACAAGGCGACAACTATTTAATCTGTATCAAGATAGTCCGGTAAAATGTGCTCAAGGACACGGGAAAACTGACTGATGTAATGCTATCCTGTCAGAGAAACAGGGGCAAACTTTCCTACATTAACCTACAACCATTTTGCAGTTTTCATGTGTAGACAGTGTTGTTGTTTCAATTGCGGGGCTTAGACATCGTGGTCATGTTGCCCCGTGTACATGGGTGTGTGTGTGTAGAATTTTTGTGATAACCTGCGTTATTGTGATTGTTGCACTAGTATGTGTAAATTGGAGATAAGATACGGTATTTGAAGCCATTTTCAGTGTTACTGTTATTGAACTGTAGTATTCTCTATGCATTCATGTACCCTGCGGGTAACACTGTCTACTTTCAATTTAGGACAGACCACTCCATTCCCTGCATTTAGGCCCTTTGTCTCAAATCTACACCGTTTCACCGTTTTCAACCAAAATTCGTATACCTAACCTTTGGGACCCTGAAAATAACACAGTCTACATGAAATATCAAACAACATTTGTATATCTACCCTTTGGAACCCTGAAAGTAACACTGTCCACATGAAATTTCGGACAGACCACTCCAATCTCTGCATTGAGGCCCTTTGGTAGAAATCTACACTGTGCCATCGAACTGAACCAAAATTTGTATAATTACCCTTTGGAACCATGCGAGTAACAATATCTACATGCAATTTCGGACGGACCCGTCCATTCCATGCTTTTAGGCCCTTTGGCACAAATCTACACCGTTTCACCGATCTGAAAAAAAAAAATACATACTTACCCTTTGGAACCCTGCGAGTAACACTGTCTACATGAAATTTTGGACAGACCACTCCATTCCCTGCATTTAGGCCCTTTGGCACAAATCTACACCGTTTCACCCTCTGAACTAAAATGTGTATACCTACCTTTTGGAACCCTGCGAGTAACACTATCTACATGACATTTTGGACGCACCACTCCATTCCATGCATTTAAGCCCTTTGGCGCAAATGTACACAGTTTCACCGATCTGAGCCAAAATTTGTATATATACCCTTTGGAACCCTGCAAGTAACACTGCCCACATGAAATTTCGGACAGACCACTCCAATCTCTGCATTGAGGCCCTTATGTAGAAATCTACACTGTGCCATCGAACTGAACCAAAATTTGTATAATTACCCTTTGGAACCATGCGAGTAACAATATCTACATGCAATTTCGGACGGACCCGTCCATTCCATGCTTTTAGGCCCTTTGGCACAAATCTACACCGTTTCACCGATCTGAAAAAAAAAATTACATACTTACCCTTTGGAACCCTGCGAGTAACACTGTCTACATGAAATTTCGGACAGACCACTCCATTCCCTGCATTTAGGCCCTTTGGCACAAATCTACACCGTTTCACCCTCTGAACTAAAATGTGTATACTTACCTTTTGGAACCCTGCGAGTAACACTATCTACATGACATTTTGGACGCACCACTCCATTCCATGCATTTAAGCCCTTTGGCGCAAATGTACACAGTTTCACCGATCTGAGCCAAAATTTGTATATATACCCTTTGGAACCCTGCAAGTAACACTGCCTACTTTAAATTTCAGACAGACCACTCCATTCCCTGCATTTAGGCCCTCTGGCACAAATCTACACCGTTTCACCGATATCAAGCAACATTTGCATATCTACCCTTTGGAACACTGAGAGTAACACTGTCCACATGAAATTTCGGACAGACCACTCCATTCTCTGCATTTAGGCACTTTGGTACACATCTACACTGTGTCACCGATCTGAACCAAAATTTGTATAATTACCCTTTGGAACCCTGCGAGTAATACTATCTACATGAAATTTCGGACAGACCACACAATTCCCTGCATTTAGGCCCTTTGGTACTGCGCCCGAATTTACTTAAGGCCAATACCAAAGATCCAGACGGGATATGGACTGGGACCCAGGAAAAATTAAAAGAACGAATTAAAATCTTTTATTCCTCAAAATTCGTGAGATATGGAAAACCTGAGTTGAAATAGTGCAATACTATGCATCATTAATAATTAAACAATCACGGAAGGCAAGAAGGAACGATTTAAATATGGTTGTATATTTATTATCTGAATGTAGGGAGGCCTACATTGTAAGAGTGCGTCACGCCATGAGGAGTGAGAGAAACGTCATGCAGAGGGAGAAGGGATCAAGGTTGATGACACACTGAGTGAGGAGAAGTTTATGGAGATACGTCGCACCGCGAGAGGGGAGGAAGAGCGAGGAACTTGCCGTGCACAGAGGGCAAGGACGAGGAGTTCTTTCCAAATTCAGATCGCGACGAGACAAGACCGCGAGTGGAGAAACAAGTAGTTTTCAGAATAGTGCTACGCATCATGAAGGTGGGAAAGACGAGTGTGAAGTACAGAAGGCTGTGACTTGCAGAGCAAGGAACATTCTAACTCAGACCAGCACAGCATGTAGACCAGTGATTTTGAAACACAGCTTGATATTACAGTATTCCAAAAACGAAGCAATTATACAACGCACGCAGACAGATGCAAACGTTTCACTTCTACAGAAGAGCTTCATTATTTCTACAATTTAGCTCATACTTGGAAATTATACAGAATGCAGTTCGTGAATTGGCAACGGGGAAGTTGTAAAAGTGTCGTCATTAAAATGAGTATGACTACGTGCTAAGGTGCACATCATAGGGAAGTAGAAGCTACAAAAATGAAGAGTTGAGTCCAGAATTCCACAACATGGACGGCGCAGCGGAACATCTACGCGATGCACAGAAATGCAGAACAAATCTCTACTTCTTAACACGAGTTAATATACATCCAGTATACTCTAAAAGACTTTTATAAAACAAACGAATTTCAACTTTGAGAAGCGATGTCGACGCAGTGAAGGGGTATCGTAAGAAGATCCAGACAACGTGCGGGAGACGAGTGAGGGAGTGCTGAAGAGACATGCTGTTTCACGGCGAGGTCGCTAGCCCAGTTATGTCACCGACCTTGTTCCACTGGGAGAGATGTCCAGCTGGCCCCGTCACAACCGGTTCGCATAGCTGTGGGCGGTGCGCTCACACACACATTTGGCTTGCCAGACGAGACATGGTACATCTGAGACCGTCTTCAACTCAAAGTAGAGAAGAGATTGATTTATATTTGGTAGAATTGTAGTCATGTTCTGGGTTTATCATAATTGACCAACTGTATAATTTTGTCATTGTATTTAAAATTGTGTAGATTTTGATCTAGTATTTTTCGTATTTTCTTAAGAGTCATTATTTATTTTTCATTGAAAATTTCCGTCACTTGGACGAAATTTTATTTGCGTATCGCAGTTGTTAACGTTAAAAGCATTTCAATATATAAAATCGTTTAGAATTATAGATACTTGCGTTAAATTAAGTAAGTCTGTTTTATGCGCAGCGATAGAACGTATATTGAACAATTTAAGTATGGTATATTCAAAATGTTATGTCACGAAGTGTCAAATATTTCGACAACTCATGATGTTGATTCGAGTGTCAGAAATTTATTTTAAACCAATTGTGAACAAAAAAAAATGAATTGTTACACGACACAAAATCTGATAAAAGATAGTCCAAATACTTGATAGATAATTAAACCAATGAATACCAAATTCACTGTAATGAAACAGATAGATATGTAGAACTATGCTGTAACGTGATAAACCATATTTCCTAGTAACAAAGGTATTTCAAGAACCTTTATATATATATATATGTCCAATAAAACATTTGGAGCATTAAAAAGCCTAGATAAATTTGTTAAACAAATATTCCACGAAGATAGTCAAGGTTTTAGTATAGTCACAAACAAGGAGGACACACTAATATCATTTGTTAAATATGAATTCTTGCTGATAATTCCTTAAAAGTTGCAATAATGAAAAACTGAATTTAAATACGTGAAAAGGAGTTAAGAAAGTTAAATCACAGGGTGAGATAAAAGTAACTGTACAGAAGGTAATTACAGAAGTGAAGTTATAGGCATGATGAAATTTTATATAAGGATAGAGGAGATTGTTAATGTTTTTTTCTTGAACAATATTCACAATGGACGTGGATATTGAATAAAGTAACTAATTTTCTTTGCATAGAGTGAGAAATGCACTGAAATGGGAGTTTAAATTTGGAATACCGTGCAAGAAAGGAATCGTAGACGTAACTGAGTTACGTATTTTCACGAAAGGAGACTGAGGAGTCTCGTTTTTCTAGTTTTGATCACAGCGAATGTGACATTGTTTAATTGTATTCAAGGAAAGTTCTGTACAGGGTGTTTAAGAAATAATGTGAGTGTTGTATAATTTTGGAAGAGAAGTGTGTAATGAAGGTCAAATGCCATGCACTTCGAATATTCACGTTTATCAAAGAAAATGTAAGCCGAGCAAAGAATTTCAGGAATTTTTCGAGATTTAATGATCAAATGGGAGAAGACAAAGTAAGAACAGTGCTGAACTTAAATGTTTGTCACCTATGTTCTATTAATTCAGACTATTATTTATACTTTCAACCGATAGAGTTACGGTGTTTGTTACGGAAGTTGAGTGGTAAAGACTCATTTGTATTATAGGTAATTAAATAACTTCAACACAGTTAAGTGTATATTTGTGTGAACCACGAATCATTGTATATATGGACATATTTAATACTGAGTAAATTTTTATTTTACATATTTAGATGTGGAACTACGGTTCAAATATGAGACGGAATGTATAATATAGGGTAATGTTTAAAAATCATACCGTTTCATAATTTTTCTATATTAGTGCCACGTTTTAATTTATTTTGAGTTTATTTTTTGCAGTGTCAGGTAGACACTATTGATAGACATGCAGTCAGTATATGTCTGTATTTTTCTTAGTACAATAAATGGCTGGCGCTCTTTAGCCAATTAGCCAATTTTTATCTTAGCTGACAACGTTTTCATTTTGTCATCGCCGAAAATAGTACTGCTAGGTAAGATACAGGCGCTCACTATAGACAAACCTTATCACCCCTCGAGATTGGAGTTTCACGATTTGCTTTAATGTAAATGATAGTAGAAATTTGTACCTACGCTGGTAGTACTATTTTCTTTTATAGATCTACCCTGTGTGTTCCTAGAATTCCCAATTTTTACTTAGCAGACAATGGTAAGTTCGTGAGCTGGGTAGCTACGTGTCTGCAATCCTTTACAGTGCAGCGGATATAGGTGCCGATTGGTGTATTCGGGCGCATATAGATAGTAGATTTAAATGGCAGGCCCATCCATGGGGCGATCGAAAGGGGTACTCGAGAGAGGTAGTTGGAAGCACTCGAGAGTGAGGCCATATACGTTTTGGAGTAAAAGAAATGCCGATCCCAAATTTAATGATTGTTGAGGTGAACGCAACATCATCAGATTAGTGGAGTACATAACAGTTGTGAGGCATATTTCTAGAACCAGCAAACGACAATTTGTCATGTAATATTAAATTAAAGAATAAATTCATGTTGTTAAACATAAGTTAAGTCGGCTGATAAAATGTAATGATGTCGGTTCAGTAAAATGGGACAATAAAATATACGTAATAACTCGCGATTTAAATAGTCTTAAGTAGTATTAAGATGTTCAATGCATTCCATCACTTGTATAAAATGTATACGTTGGTCAATTCTGGATATCCACTTGTAGTTTTTGTTGTTGATACTTCCCTTAGTCTCAAGAAAGAAGAAATTATGTCAGCGAACGACATGACGTTCATAAGAACGATGTTGGAGAATATGAAAGAAGGTCAAAGTGTATTGACCAAATACATTGAAGCCCTCCACCAATTAACAAACTCTAACTTTAAACAAATGAAAGCCGAGATTCATAAATCTGTAGCTACTGTGAAATACGAAGTGAAGGCAGAGTTGTCGTTGCTCAAACGCTTACCAAGGCTAGTATAACGTTAGCAGAGGAGGAGGCCGAGTTAGCTTTAGATAAGGCCAGAAAGGAAGATAGACTAGCTAGAGAAAATGAATGGGAGGTAATCAGGTTAGCTCAAGAGAAGGCACAGGAGGAAATTAGGCTAACATTAGAGAAAGCACGAGAGGAAGACAGAAAGGTAGAAGAAGAGGCTAAAAGGATAAGAGCGGAGATGAGATTAGCTCAAGAAAAAGCTCGTGAAGAGGACCGATTGAGTCAGGAACAGGCTAGATTAGAAGATAGAAAAATCCAAGCCGAAATAAGAGCAGCGCAGGAAGAAGCTAGGAAAATTCATGATGAGGTTAGGAGAAATCAGGAAAAAGCGCAGGAAGAAGCCAGGAAAATTCATGATGGGGTTAGGAAAAATCAGGAAAAGGCTCAGAAAATTTTAGAAAAGGCAGGAAATGCACAGGAAGAATTAAAAACCTCATTTGACCAAGTCTAACAGGACATTAGTCTTACTAAAACAGACGTAGGAATTTTAAGATCCGACATGATAGGCAAAGTATTAGAAGTGAAATTAGCTAACAGTAACCACATAATAGAGCTAGAGGAAAAATTACAGGCTAGTATTAGCTCCATTAAGGAAGAAAACACTACACATCATGTACACATTTCAGGGGCCCAGAACAGACTCAAGGAGCAACTTGACAGTCTAAATGATTCTGTTGGTGAATTACAGGTCAAGTTGGAAGGTCAAAGGAAATTGATTGAAGATGGCATTAATGTGGACATAAATGCCTCTATTGTAAAGGCTGTTACGGACATGAAGGAGGAGGTCGTAACCGTCACCACTAAAATTGTATCTGAAATCCATCATAAATTATCTAATGATATTAAGGCCATAGAATTAAGTTCAAACATAAATATTAGTAGAGTACGTGAAGATATATCTAAGCGGATAGATACGCTACAAATCAATAACGTAGCCACACTGACAGATATTGTAAATAAAACAGATTTAAGTAATTCAGACGAACTTGACAGGGTAAAACGTACAATCGATGACATAAACATAGAACTGGCGAAAATTAGGTCGAGGCAGGAAAAGGAAACCAGCGAATTGGAACAACAATTAAGGTCACTCACGATTGGGGACGCTACTTTTTCATCTACGTTAAGAGCTGAAGTCAGGGAGGACATCAGGAAGGACCTAACTAGATTCTTTGAAGCAAGAGAAATTGAAGGAAGAAATCAGGAAATTAGAGGCTAGGACAGATAAGATAGAAGAGGATAAGGAAAGCGTGGATAGTCAAGAGCAGATTCCGAAATCCAATTTTAACTTCATTCGAGAGCCATTTCGAGCAGAAACAGGAGAACTTGGAGGAGACTTTGAACCTTTCCAGAGTAGGTCAAATGCGAACATTATCGTCATCAAGAGTAACGACGAAAAGCCCAATAAATTCAGCGGGATTGGAAATATCACTGCTGTGGAATTTCTTAGAGACATGAGATCGCATCTAGAGGATAACAGAATACCTCGTGAACGACACATGAGGGTAGTAGAGAAATATTTGGACTCAGAGGCATTAGTGTGGCACAGAGCTTTTAGGTATACTTACCATACATTCGAGGAATTCGCTATTGCTCTACAGAAGCGATTCTGGAGCAAAGAACTTCAACAAGACATACGCGCCGAAATTTATTCAAAAAGGTATGCTTACTCTAATCCGACGAAGTACGCAAGCTTCTTTACAAACAATTAGCACGCTTGCAATATCTTCAACCTCCATTGGCAGAAGAAGACCTAGTACACGCTCTTTCATGCCAGTTACCAACTGAAGTTAGAAGGCACCTCATTTCGGCAAACGTCAAAACATTAGAGGGGATGGCAGAAATTTTGGGGAGACTGGATCACACGTCCAATGTGTCCAACAACTCAACCGGAAACCAGAACCAAAGAAGCAGAAATCCGGAACATAGAGAGATCCACACCATCCATGTTGACCAAACGCAGCAGACGGAAGACAATAAAATGGAGTAGGACCAACTAGATCGAGAATTTATGGACAAAATCGCTTTCAACCTGGTTATCAGAGACCTAGAGAAGGGAGACCATACCAGAATCAGTGATGGAACGAAAATCAATGGAGAAACAGCTACCACCAAAGGAACAATGATTATCGCCGAGAGGGATACTACAATAGAGATAACCGACGAATAATTACGGATATCGTGGATATCAAAACTGGAGGAACACAAACAACTATTCGAGACCGCAACAACAGAAGAATCAACAAAACCGAGGATGGAGAAACAACAATAACGAGAGGAGGTATTACGATGATAGAGGGAGAGAAAGTCAAGAATACCTGAGGAACCTTAGAGAAAGGGAAGAAGGAAACGCAAGAAACCAAAATCAGAGACAGCGTAACCAAAATCAGGAATCTCAGCCCGGATCAAGCAGAGACCGGAGCAATGAAGACCCAGGAGGGGTACAAAAAAACTTCAAATTCCAAAAGGTAAAGGAGGACGAGAACATCACCGTAACTAGACATGTAATCGAGATAAACGAGTTGTATCAAGCCACGAACGAAGATCTCCTGTATGAGCGAGAAGAGCCGAAAACAGGAAGAGTAGCGAGGCTACCCATCATAGAAATAGTATCAGAAGGTGAATGCCTGAGAACACTCCTAGATACGGGTGCGACAGCGTCAATTTTGTCGGAGAAATGTTTTCACAGATTAAAAGACGGTAATTCACTCACAGCAATACCCGTTTCAACTATCAAGGTCAGGGGTGTATTCAATGATAAGACCATGAAGTGTCAAATCCAGGCATTAATGGAATTCTCCATCAATGAATATAAATACGAGCAGATATTCATAGTCTTGAACCAGATAAATTTCGATGCTATTCTAGGTATTGATTTTATAACGAAGACGGGAGCCGTGATTGACTTGCGTAACGGGGTCATAAAATTTAATGAAGGCAAATATCAGCCAGAAAACTCGAAGAAGGAGGAGAATGAGTGTAGTCTGATTGACGAAACTACAGAAGAAAATCTAGTAAGAATAGTCATGGAAGTCGAAGAAGAAGGGATACCTCACTATGGTAGGAAAATTGAGAACTTCGAAGATCGGAGAGAGAGATTAGAAGAATTGGTCACGACTTTTGCAGATGTATTTAATGATAAACCAGGCATTATCAGAGGATATAAATATCAGATCAAGCTCGCAGATAACACACCCTTTCAAAAGAAATTGTATCCGATACCGGAGAAATATCAATCAGAAGTGACGGAGCTAATAAAAGGCATGGAAAAGGACGGTATAATAAGAAAGCAAGCCACTCCATATTTAAACCCTCTTACAGTTGTAAAGAAAGCAGATGGTAGTCTGAGACTATGCTTAGATGCCAGAGGCATTAATACTCTTTTGTTAAAAGAATATGACAGGCCACCAAAAATCAGGGAACTACTGAGGAGATTCAAGAATAAAACCTGTTTCTCAGTGATTGATTTAACTGCCGCATTTCATCAAATAGAGCTTACAGAAGACAGCAAATGTTACACGGGGTTCATGTTTAACCAAACCTGTTACGTGTATCAGAGAGTACCATACGGGTTAGTAAATTCAAGCCCAGCACTCATTAGAGCCTTGGATGATAAGTTATGTGATGAAGTAAAACAATTTGCCATTTGCTACGTGGACGACATTATCAGAAATGCCAGAGCAACACTTCATGCATTTGAAAAAGCTATTTGAAAACCTCAGAAGTGCGAACATCAAGGTAAAATTAAACAAATGCCATATATTTCTAGAAAAGATCAACTTTCTTGGACATACGATAGACAGATTCGGTTACCACCCGAATGAAGACAAGATAGAAGCAATATTAAAGTTTCCCAAACCCAAGAAGATCAAAGACATCCGAGTTTTTGCGGGTCTTTGCCAGTTCTTCAGTAGTCATTGCCCACGTTATTCAGAAATTATGGCACCATTACATGAGCTCCTGAAGAAAAAAAATAGATGGAAATGGGATGCAGCTGCCGAGAACGCCTTTATTCAAGCAAAGGAAATGCTCAAAACAACATTAAATTAGAATACCCAGACTTCGAAAGATCATTCATAGTAGAAACTGACGCCTCACGAATTGGTATTAGCGCAATTTTGTATCAGAAGGATCAAGACGGCAACCATCACTATATTTCCTTCAGCAGCAGGAAGTTACGCACGCACGAGTTAAATTATTTCACGACGGAGCTTGAAGCTTTAGCCGTCATAAATGCCCTACAACAATGAAAAAATTATTGCTGGGACACAAGATTGTAATCAGAACGGAACACAAAGCACTAGAATTCATGTTAAAGTCCGACTTGTCAAGCGATCGGATGACCAGGTGGACTATGTTTTTGCAACAATTTGATGCCACGATAGTCCATGTTCCTGGAAAAGACAACCTACTGGCAGATATTCTTTCCAGACATCCGACTCCTGAAAATAATGTAAGAATTAACGTTATCCAAACGGACGCAGAAGATCAGGAAACGTTGGATAAACTAAGAAGGATTCCTCTCTTTCAAAAGAAGCATGCACCATTTAGGAACATTTATAGATTCTTGTCAGGGAGAATGACAAGGAGGCACGCCTCATATTTCGAAACTAGAAGGAAAGCTAGACATTACATTATCGTGGGAGAAATCGTATGCAAATACATCGATGCTAGACACACGAAGGTGCCAGTTGCTATTCCACCTGAACTTATTGTGCCACTAATTTGGTTAGTGCACAAAAGCATAGGTCACGGAGGAGTTGACAAAACATACTATACCATGTTAGAAAAGTTCTATTGGGTTAACATGCGAGAGTCCATTACCATAGTGGTCAGATCTTGTGAACTGTGTCAGAAAAACAAATACAACTCTGAACTATTGAAGGAACGACCTAAGGCAATTATTCCTACTAAACCACTGGAACTGTTTAGCCAGGATATTTTTGGGCCTGCACCTAAAGGAGACAGGGGAAACCAATATGTGCTAGTCACGATGGATGTGTTTTCCAAAGTTGTAATGCTTAATCCAATGCAAAAAGCCACAACGAAAACTGTTTTATACCACTTGGAGAGAAACATTATTCCTAAGTTGGGAAAACCAGAAAAACTTCTAACGGACCACGGAACGCAATTTACCTCTGCAGAATTTCAAGGAGCAATGGATAGGTTGGATATTGTTCACCTATTCTCATCAGTTCGTAGTCCAGAGGCAAATCCCATTGAAAGAACAATGCTTGAATTTTCTAAGTACATTCGCTTGTATAGTGCAGATAATCATGCGAATTGGGTGAAGATAGTACCCCTAGTAGAATTTTGCATAAATAATACCAGACATGAGAGCACCAACGAAATTCCAGTTATGTTACACTTTGAGGAGAAACCCATACGACCCTGGAACGGAATCTTCAACATTCCGGAAGATAACGAACCACCGATGGACCAGAGAATCGAAGCAGCACGAGTCCAGCTAAACAAAGTGGCCGAGAAGAGATTAAAACGCTTGCAAGGGAAGAGATTTAGCGGCCCGCTACGAGAAGGTGACCTTGTATTAGTCAGGATTCCTGTGAAAGCAGACGTACTGAAGAAGGTATACGTCAAGTTCAGTAGCCTTTTTAGAGGACGTTTCAAGGTAGATACTGTCTACGGTAACAATTGCTACAAGATCGTAAGGATTGAAGACAACAGATCCATAGGAAAATTTAACCACTCCAAATTAATGATATTTTACCCAAAGATTCAGTAATTAAATAAATTCAGTCCCAAGAACAGAGAAACCAACTGTTATTAAAGAAAGTACAGGCTATACTTTACTTTAATATGCAACGGGGAATTGCGCCCGAATTTATTTAAGGCCAGTACCAACGATCCAGACGAGATATGAACTGGGACCCAGTAAAAATAGAAGAACGAATTAAAATCTTTTATTCCTCAAAATTCGTGAGATATGGAAAACCTGAGTTGAAATAGTGCAATACTATGCATCATTAATAATTAAACAATCACGGAAGGCAAGAAGGAACGATTTAAATATGGTTGTATATTCATTATCCGAATCTAGGGAGGCCTACATTGTAAGAGTGCGTCACGCCATGAGGAGTGAGAGAAACGTCATGCAGGGGGAGAAGGGATCAAGGTTGATGACACACTGAGTGAGGAGAAGTTTATGGAGCTACGTCACACCGCGAGAGGGGAGGCAGAGCGAGGAACTTGCCGTGCACAGAGGGCAAGGACGAGGAGTTCTTTCCAAATTCAGATCGCGACGAGACAAGACCGCGAGTGGAGAAACAAGTAGTTTTCAGAACAGTACTACGCATCACGAAGGTGGGAAAGACGAGTGTGAAGTACAGAAGGCTGTGACTTGCAGAGTAAGGAACATTCTAACTCAGACCAGCACAGCATATAGACCAGTGATTTTGAAACACAGCTTGATATTACAGTATTCCAAAAACGAAGCTATTATACATCGCATGCAGACAGATGCAAACATTTCACTTCTACAGAAGAGCTTCATTATTTCTACAATTCAGCTCATACTAGGAAATTATACAGAATGCAGTTCGTGAATTGGCGACGGGGAAGTTGTAAAAGTGTCGTCATTAAAATGAGTATGACTACGTGCTAAGGTGCACATCATAGGGAAGTAGAAGCTACAAAAATGAAGAGTTGAGTCCAGAATTCCACAACATGGACGGCGCAGCGGAGCATCTACGCGATGCACAGAAATGCAGAACAAATCGCTACTTCTTAAAACGAGTTCATATACATCTAGTATACTCTAAAAGACTTTTATAAAACAAACGAATTTCAACCTTGAGAAGCGATGTCGGCGCAGTGAAGGGGTATCGTAAGAAGATCCAGACAACGTGTGGGAGAGGAGCGAGGGAGTGCTGAAGAGACATGCTGTTTCACGGCGAGGTCGCTAGCCCAGTTATGTCACCGACCTTGTTCCACTGGGAGAGATGTCCAGCTGGCCCCGTCACAACCAGTTCGCATAGCTGTGGGCGGTGCGCTCACACACACATTTGGCTTGCCAGACGAGACATGGTACATCTGAGACCGTCTTCAACTCAAGGCAGAGAAGAGATTGATTTATATTTGGTAGAATTGTAGTCATGTTCTGTGTTTATCATAATTGACCAACTGTATAATTTTGTCATTGTATTTAAAATTGTGTAGATTTTGATCTGGTATTTTTCGTATTTTCTTAAGAGTCATTATTTATTTTTCATTGAAAATTTCCGTCACTTGGACGAAATTTTATTTGCGTATCGCAGTTGTTAACGTTAAAAGCATTTCAATATATAAAATCGTTTAGAATTATAGATACTTGCGTTAAATTAAGTAAGTCTGTTTTAAGCGCAGCGATGGAACGTATATTGAACAATTTAAGTATGGTATATTCAAAATGTTATGTCACGAAGTGTCAAATATTTCGACAACTCATGATGTTGATTCGAGTGTCAGAAATTTATTTTAAACCAATTGTGAACAAAAAAATGAATTGTTACACGACACAAAATCTGATAAAAGATAGTCCAAATACTTGATAGATAATTAAACCAATGAATACCAAATTCACTATAATGAAACAGACAGATATGTAGAACTATGCTGTAACGTGATAAACCATATTTCCTAGTAACAAAGGTATTTCAAGAACCTTTATATATATATATATATGTCCAATAAAACATTTAGAGCATTAAAAAGCCTAGATAAATTTGTTAAACAAATATTCCACGAAGATAGTCAAGGTTTTAGTATAGTCACAAACAATGAGGACACAATTATATCATTTGTTAAATATGAATTCTTGCTGATAATTCTTTAAAAGTTGCAATAATGAAAAACTGAATTTAAATACGTGAAAAGGAGTTAAGAAAGTTAAATCACAGGGTGAGATAAAAGTAACTGTACAGAAAGTAATTACAGAAGTGAAGTTATAGGCACGATGAAATTTTATATAAGGATAGAGGAGATTGTTAATGTTTGTTTCTTGAACAATATTCACAATGGACGTGGATATTGAATAAAGTAACTAATTTTCTTTGCTTAGAGTGAGAAATGCACTGAAATGGGAGTTTAAATTTGGAATACCGTGCAAGAAAGGAATCGTAGACGTAAATGAGTTACGTATTTTCACGAAAGGAGACTGAGGAGTCTCGTTTTTCTAGTTTTGATCACAGCGAATGTGACCTTTTTTAAATTGTATTCAAGGAAAGTTCTGTACAGGGTGTTTAAGAAATTATGTGAGTGTGGTATAATTTTGAAAGAGAAGTGTGTAATGAAAGTCAAATGCCATGCACTTCGAATATTCACGTTTATCAAAGAAAATGTAAGCCGAGCAAAGAATTTCAGGAATTTTTCGAGATTTAATGATCAAATGGGAGAAGACAAAGTAAGAACAGTGCTGAACTTAAATGTTTGTCACGTATGTTCTATTAATTCAGACTAGTATTTATACTTTCAACCGATAGAGTTACGGTGTTTGTTACGGAAGTTGAGTGGTAAAGACTCATTTGTATTATAGGTAATTAAATCACTTCAACACAGTTAAGTGTATATTTGTGTGAACCACGAATCATTGTATATATGGACATATTTAATACTGAGTAAATTTTTATTTTACATATTTAGATGTGGAACTACGGTTCAAATATGAGACGGAATGTATAATATAGAGTAATGTTTAAAAATCACTCCGTTTCATAATTTTTCTTGTTATATTAGTGCCACGTTTTAATTTATTTTGAGTTTATTTTTTGCAGTGTCAGGTAGACACTATTGATAGACATGCAGTCAGTATATGTCTGTATTTTTCTTAGCACAATAAACGGCTGGCGCTCTTTAGCGAATTAGCCAATTTTTATCTTAGCTGACATCGTTTTCATTTTGTCATCGCCGAAAATAGTACTGCTAGGTAAGATACAGGCGCTCACTATAGACAAAACTTATCACCCCTCGAGATTGGAGTTTCTCGATTTGCTTTAATGTAAATGATAGTAGAAATTTGTACCTACGCTGGTAGTACTATTTTCTTTTATAGATCTACCCGGTGTGTTCCTGGAATTCCCAATTTTTACTTAGCAGACAATGGTAAGTTTGTGAGCTGGGTAGCTACGAGTCTGCAATCCTTTACATCTTCTCTACAAATGGGGATATATATCTTCACCAGAATGCAGTTGTGGTGATTCCAGGCAGACCATACGGCATATTGTGAATGACTGCCCGACGCATTCCTACAGTGGCTACTTCAGTGTCTTTGTGGAAGCAGGCCCAGCTGTGATAGACTTTATTAACAACTTGAAAGTGAAACTGTAAATAATGTAAATATACATCTCTTTTGACTAATGTTGATACGTACAGCCAAACGCTAAATAAATACAGTGCAGCGGATATAGGTACTGATTGGTGAATTCGGGCGCAGTACAAATCTACACTGTGTCACCGGTCTGAACCATAATTTGTATAATTACTCTTTGGAATACTGCAAGTAACACTGTCTGCATGAAATGTCGGACAGACCACTCCATTCGCTGCGTTTAGGCCCTTTGGCACAAATCTACAACGTTTCACCGATTTGAACGAAATTTTGTACACTTACCCTTTGGAACCCTGTGGGTAACAACGTCCACTTCAATTTTCGGACAGACCACTCCATTCCCTGCATTTAGGCGATTTAGCACAAATCTACACCGTATCACCTAATTGCACCAAATTTTACATACCCCTTGAAATCCTGCTGGTAGCACTGTCCACTTGATAGTTTGGAAAACCCTCTCCATTCCCTACATTTAGAAAACAGACAAAATGAACTTGAAACCCACGTTTTAGGTCCTAGAACATGTCCGTAGTAGTGTGCCTCTAAGAATATTTTAATAAGTCTATTATTGGCTGGTAATTCGGGCTGCATCACGTCGCCCCTACCAGTGTTCTGGGTCAGAATAGCGAAAAAACTTGCATCTTCCGCTGTTTATAAATTGCAGTCACGGGGAATAATTAGTGAAAAAAGATTTTTAGGCCCCTTAAAACAGTTGTCATTATGAATATTATGCCTTTGTATAAGTGCGATGGTGTTGGTGCAGTACATTGAGGTTATCAGCTGCAATAAGCGATGGTGATTTCAAATTTACTTTCATTTATTCCGATCCTTATCATCGAGCGCTGTGTGGCGATAAATGACACTATTGCTGCCTCAGGAGCTGGGGACAGCCGAAGTTTTCCAAGTGCTCTGATTATTTTCCTATGGCGCTATGCGATAAAAGACGACACTCTTGGTCTCTATTTTCTTAACAGCCAATGAGATATAGGCCCTAGGCTGTGTCTCTTATTTCACTTACTCCTCTTTCTAATCATATTTTTCAATTCGTTTGTAAATTATGTGTCTGTACTATAGTTAGTAAATAGCCGTTTCCCTATTCATTAATATAATTATCATCACGGAAAAATGTCCTGAATGTTACGACCATTATACTGTACTACTTATCACCCCCACTACCACGACCACAACAAAAAGTTATATTTTTTCTTTCTGTTAGTTTAAATATAATTTGCCAGTCCTGTAGTAGTATTCATTATCATCCATAAATCAAATGAATACACTGGGCGAAGGCGGGCACTAGTGCACTATAATGCAAAGCATGTAACTTAAATGATCAGAACGAAAATTCAAGAAATAAAATCTGTATTTCATTTATCTAAAAATACTATAAAAAGAGCTTTCCTGGAAATGCAAAATCCAACTGTTGTCAAAAGTAATAAGACCTGAAGCTTTCTACGCTACAGAAACTCTCACTCTTCAACACAAAACAGTTAAAGGACAATTGGACGTGAAAAAGTAAAATAATGTGAAAAATATTACGGTCGAGTATCAAAGATTCAGTCCATCTTCCATAATTAAATGGATAAATATATAAACGTATCTCGAAACTCATTTACCACATTATGTCCGCGCAGAATCTAATTCATGGGACACTTAGACTAACTTATAAAATTCACACATACCTGAAGAACAATACAACTAGATCAAATTGGTACAAACATAATGTAGAAAAACTTAAATAATTAGGATCACCAAATTTACTAGACCGAACAAAAAGAGCTCCAAGGTTCCCAAAAGACAGTCAGTAGCTTTTCACCTTAATGAAGCAGACATGCCTGCTGCCCAGACTGTGGTCGGAAGGTTCCTCTTAGAGGTGTTGACACACCTGAAGTGTCTTTAAGCTCTCATCCTTCAGTTTAGAGCTCTTAGATACCTACCTAATTGTGAGATGATGGTTCCTCTTTGAGGTTTTTTCATACTGGAGGGTTGTTAAGGGCCGACCCTACTGAGGTTTTAGCCCAAAATTGCCAAAATACGGTGTATACAGTAACCACACGCACATTTCATATTAGAAACTATTAGAAAATATTGTTTTTACTTTGTCTTTACTGTTGGAAATTTGATTGATTTGAGTTATGTAAATTCATATTTATTATTTAAAAGCCTATAGTAACTGGAAATACCACTTTCATTGAATTGAGTTCAAATTAAGTGTTGATGTGATTACGTGGTACAGGAAGCACATGGTATGTAAGGAACTGTTATTGTTTTGTAGTTGCCTCGTGATTTTATATCTTGCAGTAGCCTAACATATTTGATTTGTGGATATTTTATTGGTTTTGTGGTGAGAAGTGTGTAAAATGCACTCCATTCATAGTCGTTGGAATAAGCCTAGATGCAGGAAATCAAAAAAGAGTGAACGGGCTAGTGTAAATATTCGGAAGCGATGGGGTGACAAATCTATTGCTGAAGTTGTTGATAGTGAATCGAAACTTAATGTTAGTGCTAGACCAATTGTGGCAAATGAGACAGAAACACCAGTTCCCTGTAGTGCTGCTGAGAAGAAGCTAGAATATTTTTCTACTGATGCAAGTGCTACAGTAGGCCTAATTAGTGATGAATACATTAAAGTGCACCAGGGGATTTTGCAGCAGCTCATTGGAAACCTCAAGTTCAGTGAGTGTTATAAGAAATGTTTAGTTCTACTCCTTAAAGATAAGCATGGCTTTTGTAGCAAGTTGGTGATGTAATGTCAGGCATGTGATTTATTTAACTCAGTAGGGTACACACGTCCCCGTTCAACTGAGAAGCCACAGAGACCAAGCTTTGAAATTAATAGAAGGATGGTAGAAGTTTTATAAATGTAGGAACAGGCCAGTCTGCTATGAATAAATTCTGTAGTGCAGTAGGCATGAAGGGGATGGCAAATAAACCTATGAAACGTATTTCAGTGGACTGGGGAAAAAGCACCTCTCGATTTAAAAATGAGATTCTTTCCTAAAGTAGGAAGGTCATTCGAAGGGAACATGTAGCTTTCGACCCCTCACTCCAGCAGAAATATATTCTATATATTGCTGTATCATATGATGGCAGTTGGAACGAACATGGCCAAACCCGTTTGTATGGGGTTGGTGTGATCATTGATATCTAGTTATTGACTACGAAACCATGTCCAAGTACTGCAGGACTGGGAATAAACACCCCTGAATTTTCCATTTGGCAGGAGGGGCATAAGAAATTTGGTGAATGTTCAACAAATTTCGAAGGCACGTCAGGAGCAATGGAAGTGGCAGCAGCACAACGTTCTGTTTCTGACTGTAAGCTGCGCTACACTACCATGCTATCTAATGGCGACGCTAAGACATTTCGGCACCTCATCAGCCTCCAGGTTTATGAACATCAAATTGAAAAAGAAGATTGTATAAATCACATTTCTTAGAGTATGGGTGCGGGTCTCAGGAATCTTGTCAAAGAATGGCAAGCCAAAGATGTTAGACTCGGTGAGTGGGGACCAACAACATTGAAGGAAAGTACAATAACGTCGCTGACTTTCGATTACAGGACTGCTATGGCTTCAAATGTTCCTAATGTGCCACAAATGAAGCGATGTATAGTTGCCACTATGAGACACTGCATGTCTACAGATGAAAACCCCCAGCACATCACCTGCCCTGAAGTAGTTGATTCCTGGAGTCTTTTTTTTTAAGAAAGCTGTCGCAGCAGGAGAAATACCACAGTCTCATGACACGATGATAGACTGACACCCGTGCTAGTATGTAAATTAATGCCCCTTTATCAGCGTGTGGCATATGATGAACCATTAAGACGATGTGCGAGGGGAAAAACACAAAGCCCGAACGAAAGTCTGCATTCTCTGATTTAGCAAAGCTGCCTTAAACATTCTTTTACAACAAAATCAAGAGTATATATTGCAGTGGCAAATGCTGTAAGTGTATTTAATATGGGTGCACTTGCTACTCAGAAACTGAAAATGTTCCTCTTAGGCAGAGAAATACGTGACAGTGTACATAAGATAAGCAAAGACATAGACGATGTGCGAGAAAAGAAGAGCATAGCTAGGACAAACATGACAAAAACCTGATAGGAAAATGATGAGACTGGCGAAGACCAAAGACAGGAGAAAGAAAATAGTACAAGGAAGGGGATATGTATCATGCTGGCAAGTTCTGAGGCAGGTATGTTCATTTAAAACGTGTCTCCTTACTAAGAAGGCTTTTTTTCGAAAGTGTATTTTTTCAGTGTTCAAAATTCTCCATACGCATAGGGTTTGATCAAAATGACATACAATTTTAAATACGCCTACAGTTTCATAGTATTCATAATTATTACTATTCACTTGGAAAATGGTTGTAAATTATTGAATTATGATGTGCCAGGCGATGGAATATTGAAGTTTCTTGCAAGTTATATACAATGTACCAAAATGTACCTTTATGTTCGACCCTGACTATTATATGTCAGAAAACTGTATCATAATGATGGTCATTATAACTCTATTTTTCATTATGAAAAAGTTTCTCCCAACAATCACAGCTCAAGAAACACTTGTTTGACCAATTAGATAAGGATAGCATCGCACCTGCGCTGAGTTCCAAGGCCTTCTAATTTAAATTTCACTGCGTTTCCTAGTGTCATAGTGGGGTAATTGAGGAGGCCATGGCCAAATACAAGGCATTGTCTACGTCCCATGCGCTCTGTTAGGTACATAAAACTGGCGAAATCTCGACAGATAATTATAAATATTTATGTTCGAACATAAAATAGTTATAATAATTATCGTCGAACGTAAACAGTCGTATGCAACTCGCCTATAATGTTAATTAAGACACTCGTAAGAAAATTATAAAACTCGCATACGCTCGTTTTATAACCATACTCGTGTCTTAATTATTGCCATTATAGGCTCGTTTCATAATGTACTATTATAACATAGAAGTTCTAACCAGACTATAAGTATAATACTGCAAGTTATTTATTCCTTCATAACTATAATGAAAAAGTTTTGAGATGGAAAATGTAAAATTCAACAATTTGGGACATTTTGAAATTCAACATCTTTTTTAAAATGATCATATTTTTCCAACTAACCACTCAATCCGGTTCAAATTTTGGGATATTCTTTATGTTACTTGCAACACCACAATCCTAAAATTTCCTGTAAATTGGATGGTATTTACAAACCATAGAAAACTCAGTAGGGTCCCCCTTAAGCTACTATCAGCCAGTTTATAGCACCTAAGTAACCAGACAGACTGAGAACAGATGGTTCCCCTTGGAGCGTCATTAAACTATTATCAGTCAGCTTATAGCTCATAGATACCCACGCAGACGGTGACTAACTGGAGTGTCTTTAAGGTAATAGCATTCAGATTAGTGCACCTACCAACCCATGAGGTTAGCAGATTGCACATCTTGGAGTGATTGACACACTAGTGTCTTTTAGCTAATAAAATTCAGAAAGGATCTCCTATAATCCATCACGAACCGAAAGGCAGAGAGCTCTTGACATTAAGGAAGCAATCGACATACACTTAGCTTAAAGAAACAACCCCAATAATTTAATCGAACACACTTCCATGGTGAGCTCACCCCTCTTTACTCTAATAGAAAACACAACCCGTCGGAAACACAACATAACGATGTAGCCAAGCTAGATAAGGGATTAATAAGGAAAACATGCTAATGGATCAGTATGTAGGAAGTACCTTTTTCTTCAATTAACCTAGGCCGGTACTAACGGCAATATTACAGGTGCCGGGATATTATCATTAGTCCGTTTGCGCATAAAGAGGGCCTTTTAGGTAAATCGTGGAGTTTAAAACCAGGTCTTAAATAGTTGAAGATGATCCTGAATACTGTTACATACACCACATTAGAGAGACTAGACTTGGCAACCTACTACAGGTATATTTGCACGAGGAACACATAGCACTTAGGAATGCGAGAGGGGGAACAACCAAACGAGATAAGGGGCCCTCACACGCAGGAATTTCCCGTCACTGCGAACAGTGACCATGTGAACTGCTCTCAACAGGACCGCGCATGACTCAACCAGATAAGTAGCTTGTACAATACAATCGGAATTGACCACTTACAACAACCACATATTCACTCCAAACAAGCGAATTCTGAAGTTCGATCACCACCTTCAGTATCTCAACTAAGCCTCACATAGACTACAACCAACAAATACTGTAACTAAATAAGTGAATATATAGTAAATATTACCACCCGTACTTTCAGACATAGATTATATAGCTTAAGTGTAATGGATATGATGATGATCGATTGATGATCAAAACTTGTCATCCAAGTGTATTTATTTATCTCATAATTTTTTTAGGGATTTTGGAATCATTAATCTCATTTGGTACAATCGTTGTCACCGACTGAAATGCATCAAACTTTCGTTTACTATGGCACATGTGTGCTTTCAAATTACATTTTCTAATAATGTTACAGTACTCCACATGCAATGAACGAATGTGGCTTTAGACCACTATGAATCATCATAAGTGTCTCCAAATTTCTTTTCTTCTCCGCATGTATGAGGTATGAGGGTATAACTATTATGAACGAACATGGGTGTCTTCAAATTACTCTCCTGAGTAAAATTGGCCTCGCTAGTAGTACATGAATTTGGCTATACACCACTATGCATCATCGTGTGTCTTCCAACTGCTTTTGAAGGTCGTCATTGCCCACATGTACCACAGGAATGTGGCATTAGACTACCATGGATCAAGAGGTATGTCTTCAAAATACTTTAGTAAGTAAATTTCACTCCGCATGCCCCACATCGGTGTTGCTTTATACCACTATGGATCATCAAATGTGTCTTTAGGATACCTCTCGGAATAAAGTTTGTTCTACTTGTACCAAAGGATTCTACCTAGAGACCAGTATGGATCAACATATGTGCCTTCAAATATAATTTCCTAGTAAAGTTTTTCTCCGAATGTGGTCTTAGGCAACTATGTATAACAGTATTTATTTTCAATTTTCCTTTCTCAAAAAAAGTTCACTCTACATTTTCCGCAGGAATTTAGCATGAGACTATCAAGGACCTACATCTGTGTCTGCCTTCAGTGAACATTTCCTGGTAAAGTTTGGCCTACTTGTACCACGGAAATGAAGCTAAAGACACTATGAATCACCATGTGGTTCTTTAAGTTGCCTTTCTGAGTAAACATTGACCTGCATGTGTCACAGGAATACGCCTTTTTACCACTACGGGTCTTCATGTGTCTCTTCTGGTCTTAATCCTAGTTGAGTTTCCATTACATGAACTGCCCCCGTAAATTGAATTATCCAGAGACCATAATGGCAGCATTTGAGAGAGTCCAAGTAAAGTTGTAGCCGTCATAGTTATTACGTGTATGGATGACTTAAGCACGGCTGGCTCATAGCTCAAGCGAGAAGGGAGGTTCTGGTGATGTGCGTGATGACGCAACTGAATTTTCGAGAAACCTCTGGAAGCATGACGCAACACCTAGAAGGAAGTATAGTATTGTCTCTTGGTAGAAGTTACGCTATTGGTTGGCTGTCTTGAACCAACGAGCGAAAGTCTTAGTGAAGACGGGATTTACTACAACTATGGCTTTTAGTGAAAATTCGCAATTAAAGACTCTGGAAAGATATTGGAATTGGAAAGGAATTAAAAAGGCATTATATCTACTACTTTAAAATCTTCAAATCAGTTAATTAATGCCATAGTTGAATATGAACATTGACGCAATAGAAATTGTGGAAGGGATAGAGAATACGCCCCCTTGGTCTGACGAATTCAGGAAAGGGAGTAGAGAATTGTTTTTGCTTCTGATATATACAGTTGTCTAGTGAAGAGTGTTACTGGGTTAACATAGTCCCATTTAATTCGAGTGTGGAGAATGTCCACTCGTGAAGAACGCAGTTTGGGTTAGCAGAACAGTGCATTATACGATACCTCAAACTAGGTGAAGTTAAAACGCAAGTATATGTTGAAATATCTCGTGAACATTTGAAGTTAAGCTTCAACTATCATTACATTCTAGAAGTATAGGACTATATAGTGCCTGTGTGAAAACTAGAACTTTACAGCGTTGATAATTTGAGAAATATTAACAGTAGAAGACGAATTACAATAGTGTTTTTCACAGATCCCATGATCATGATTCGTGCTTCGCACATCGAACATTCAGAAGGCAGGCGTACTGCAAGTTGCAATAGAACTTTATTCAGTTGGTGCAACTTATAATTAACATTACAATGGCAATTAATTCTCATCAATTAAATATATTCGACATTGCTATGGAAGTCGTGATGGAGTATTACACAAATTATGCACCTGCGACACATTAAGATAGCGTGAAGATCCAACTATGGAATTACGATAGACAGTATCCTTGGAATACTAGCATAGTGTGGGTAACCAGCATACCTACAAACGCTGATATTAGATCCATACAGCAGTGTTAAGTTATTCAATCTCCACTTATATGAATATTTCTGCTTCGATTATACGATGGATTTCACTGCTATTCGACGTAGAACATTTTTTTTTTAAGAATATCAAGATAGGTTTGGGCATATCCCAGCACAAACAGAAGTTGCCAGAAGGATGTCTCTCGTTAACACGGATGAGTGTATTACGAGAAAAGAACCTTTTCTCTTCTCTGAGGTCGCGGGTCCGATGTTTCAGTACATTCCAGATTTGTACTCTAGTAATATGGGAACATCTATAGTATTCTGTGAATACTCTTCAAGAACATCAGAACTTCATTTAAGGTAGCTGTGATTTTTAATTGTTATAATGTGAGCTGTATAGTGAAATTTGAGCAACTGTCTTACTCCATATTTTGTAATTTTAATGTTCTTGTATGCTGTACACTCCAGAGGTGTATTATATTTTCTTCCGTGCCTTGTGACTTTAGTCTTTCATATTTTAATTTATACTTATTTTTGAGGATCAGTTCAAGCTGACATTTAAATATTCTTTAGAGAATGAGAATTCATTTAGCAGTCACGGTTTGACTTTTAAAATTACTAGCATCCAGTTCAAGTTAGAATTCAGACATCGTGTCATCATTTCAAAGTAACGTCGTTGTTAAGTTATTTTGAGCGTTTTTCTGTACGATTTCAAGAGAGAAGAAACATCGAACGTTATTATTAGAGCGTTAAATATATAACGTTACGACGATCTATGGAATTACAAGTCGTCCTTTAAAACGTGTTCTTAAATCAAAGACAATCTTATTAGAGAATGAAAAACATTTCGACAAAGACAATCCTTATGTAACTTGAAAGGAGAATTAGCTTTATTCATTAACATTTGAGAAGAAATACTTTTTGGTAGAAGATTTTCATATCGTGGGCTAGGATATCAATACTTACATATTCCAGCCTAGATTGACTTCTATTCGATTTTATTTAAATAATCTGCGATTATTTAAATTCTCTCGTGTGTACTATTTTGCCGTATTATTGCAAATATATTACATGGATTTTTTTGTGACAGACAAGTGAGGAGAATCAGCTTTTTTATATGTATTCCTCATATTTGTGACTGGCCGATTTTTTTTAATGTAATCTTGTTAAGTAAGCTCACTGTGGTTAAAATCATGTAACAGTTTGAATCCTTTTTGATAATTGAGAGTTTGTAGAGAAGAACGTTGGGATGGATCAATTTAGCTCAGTAGACGTGTTGAAAGTCACTGATTGAGAGAGCCTTTATTGAAGGATATTTTTCCCACAGAGATGTTTATAGCAAATAATCAATGGTGATTTTGTTTAAACATAGTGGAAGTTTATTCCATATATGATGAAATATATGAGGTTGTTGAGGCATAGTGTGTGCTCAAGCGAGGTTTTGCCGCAAGTTTCGAGAGGTTAATCCCCATTCATAATATACCCATGTAAATTTACAATTTGTTTTAACAAAAGAGTGTGAGTTGAAAATCTTTTTGATTACGGATAAAAATTCATGTCACAGATATTCCTATTAAAATTTATTAACCACGAATATGTAACTACATACAAATAACCTTTATCGGTCGCTTGTATTTGACCAAACTTAGTAATTATAACCTCATATGACGTGTGTGTAGTGTTTGGAATTTTTTAAAATATATAGACTGTGTGTGTAAATAGTTGAATTCGTTTGTCGATAATATCTACTTTAAATATATTTAAAGGTAATAAGCATACACTTATTTCAGAGTTAGCGTTTTTGTCCATGTTTAGGCAGCGCTGTATATAATCAGAAATCATGTAATAAAAATTTGTAACCTAATAATGATCCTAAGGGTCGATTTAACATGTGTTTAATAGAATATTTTTGCGAATGAATGCTGTGAGAATGATTAAAATTTGTTAAGAGTGTCTGAGGAACTGCATTGGTCTAGAACAATGTAGTGTATGAATGGAAGTGTGTGTATAAAATTTCATAACATTCTGTAGCTTAGTTTAAGAGATATTAACATTTGTTTATGACGTAATGAGCTGCGTATTCGAGTAAGATTCTCGTAGGTCGCCAGTGTCCAGCCGCATTTAACGGAGGGGCGGCACAGTTGCGTGCTTGTCACCTTCATAGCCCATATGCTCGTCCAAGGACTTGTGTATCGAGGACAATCAACTCTGTAGACCTGTGTATATAGGTCACTGGAATGAGGAAGTAGTCTCTGATGCACAGCAATAGAGTTGAGTGCTACTGTTTGCTACCAGTCTTTGTTATTTTCAAATGATGTTCTTACTAGCTTCCCATTGTCCTATTAAGCTCAAAAGTTTTGTGTATATGTTTTACAGTCCAGTAGAGGCTAAGGCGTGTTTGTGATGGCTTCACAAAGCCCAGATTAATTCAGATTGTCTTAGTGTATATACAGGGTGTATCTTAATTATACCGACAATAAAATCAGGGACGCTCTGCGTGTTATGTAAAAGACGATGCCGCAATCGAATTGGCGGAGTAAATTTTTCCCTTCGAGAAAATGAGGTTAATTTGTTACATCCGGGCGCGCGATTCAAATCTACGAACTGGCCGTATTTGCTGACCCAGGGAGCAAGCCGCTAGCCACTAACTTAGCTTCGAGCAAGGGAAGGGAGTGTGATGAGAAGGTGACAGATATGCTGGCGGGCATGCGGCAAGCCAAGGCGATCGAGAAAACTTGCGCATGCCCGCCAGCATATCTCTGGCTCCATCTTATCATACTCCCTTCCCTTGCTTGAAGCACAGTTAGTGGCCAGCGGCTTGCTCCCTTGGTCAGCAAATACGGCGAATTCGTAGATTTGAATCGCGCGCCCGGAAGTAACAAAGTAATCTCATTTTCTCGAAGGGAAAAATTTTCTCCGCCAATCCGATTGCGGCATCATCTTTTACATAACACGCAGAGCGTCCCTGATTTTTTTGTCGGTATAATTAAGATACACCCTGTATATATATATATATTTTTTGTGAGTTTAGTTTGTTCCCATTTATGTGAAATAAATTTTATTCCGTTCAGTTTTCATGGTCGTTTGATTTGTGAGTTCATTTTGAATATCATGAATGGGAGATATTGTGCGGACACATTTTTTGAGATCCAGTTCAACCCCCATAAACCCCGAGAATGGTAAGTAAGGTAAGTGTTTTGCCCGTGTAGTTTGGTGTGTTCCACGATATTCTTGTAAACTGCTGTGCTATGATCCCGAAAGTGTTTGTCAGAGCGATTTCTAGTGATGCAGTAGAGCCGGTGCATTTGGAGATAGGCAATCAGATTGAGGGGACGGGTTTCTGACAAAAGGCTTTTCGGATTATCGGGTACAGTACCACTCGAATGTTACATGAGACCACTATGGGTGTTCATGTGCATCTTCAACTTTCCTTTCCTAATAAATTTTGCTTCGCATATATCACAGGAATGTGGCTTAAACCCACTATGAATCAGCACGTGCCTTCTTAAACTGCTTTTAATAGTAAACCTTAATCCGCATGTATCACAGGTGTACGGCTTTATACCACTATGGATGATCATGTGCCTCTTCAGGTCAGGTACCGAAATAAAGTCCGCTCCGCATATATCACACGAATGTGGCCTTACACCACTATGCATCATCATGTGTTGCTTCATGTTACCCTTGCGAGTAAAGTTTGCTCCACAGGTAATACAGGAGTAAGGCCTTATACCACTATGGATCATCTGGTGCTGCTTCAGGTCACCTTTCTCAGCAAAGTTTGCTCCACATGTCCCACAGGAATGTGGCTTCAGACCACTATGGATCATCATGTGTCTCTTGAAGCCGCTTTTCCGAGTAAAGTTCGCTCCACATGCATCACAGGAATGAGACCTGTTACCATTTTGATTGGGTGAGGCTACGAATCTAGCTCTTGTTAAAGTGTTCTCAGGATTGTAGTCGTTTCTGTCAAGAATTTCTAATGTTATAAAAGAGTAAAATATCCACTACCATTATATCAAAAATTACATAGCAGGATTCCGAATAAGTATATAATAAGCTTCTGTATTCGTAGACATAGATATAAGAGCCAAGATGTAATGCGTATGATGGTGATCGGAAGTATTCACCCAGTGGAATTTTTAGCCTCGTGTAATTTGGTTCAGGGAATAACACCCTTTACAATTTCGATACAATCGTTTTGACCACTCAAAAGCATTTTATATCGCTATGTTAGGTGATCAAGGGAGACGTTTCTACTCTTAAATGGAGTGTTGTTCGTGCAGTCGATATAAATTATACAAACAATACAGTTTTATACTCTAAGTCGGTGTTCTTGGATTCATAGATCTTACGGATGAACGTGTTAATCGTTTTATAGCATTAAAAAGCGCATGTGACAGTGAACACGATTTTCCAACGTCTCGATTAAATGGATAAGTAAACATTGAGGGCCAGGAGGGATCCTATCCACAGGGTATTTGAATAAGCAACCCGGAATCCAGGGACAAGGATGTGCTCTCCTGTACAAGTAAGAGCGGAGAAAGTCGTGTGAGTGTTCAAACGACAGGGCTCCTTCCCCTTATCTAAGGGACAAATCTATTCCATCCAAAAATAAAAAGTATTCACACCTCCGGGGAAATAAGAACATTTATAAGGACACGAGCACTTAAGGCTCTTCCAAGACGTTGGGCTTTTCAAACTTTATGGAAGATTTCTCCATCCCCTTTCCACTTCCCCTTACATCCATCGCTCCACCACCCTCAGAATTCCCTAAAATTCCAAACAGAGTCTTCGGAATTTAATTAGATTTTACACAAAAGTCCAGCATTGCTTCCACTGACTTGCGCTAGGCCTATCTCTGATGACCTACTTTGGTCAGTTTCAGTTGTCTTCCATCTCATTTATCGATTTATTTATTATTTCATATTAATGTATTTACAATTATTTATTGATTATCGATTAACCGATTATTCATGAAGTACAAGTTCATTGACACGAGATTCCTAAAAAGAAGTCGATATCACCAGAACGATAATCGGAGAAAGTCGTGTGAGTTCCCAATCGAAAGGTCTAGGTACCCCTATGCATAGGACTCATGAGTTTTTATTTTAATTATTGATAGACGTTTCCAAGGGTAGGTGAGGTTCGGACTGTTTCCACAAAGTCATATAACATGAAACCTAGCTGCCTACGACAGGATAGGCCACCGATGGATTATTGTTATTATTTTTCATTTATTTTATGTTTATTCATTTATTATTATTATAACTATTGTAAATTTCGGCCAACTATGGACCACGTTACTTCAACCGCTTCCGTCCCTGAGCTTAAGTGCTATCCCAGTATTCCCGCATTAATTTTCTATGAGCCTCCTTTCTTTCATTAGTCCACTCTTTCCCTGTTTTCAGCTTTGGCTTTTCGGAGAATCGCAGGTGTTTTCCAAGTTCTCTCTGAAGAGGAGCACGTTCCTGGATGTATTCAAACGTCATTTCTACTTCTAGCAGGTCACTTTCAATGTCGGTGAATCAAATTCCCTTCGTTTTCTTCCTTACGAAGCATAAAAAGATGCGGTTGGTCAGACTCAGAGAATTCATGCGTGTTATGTGGCCATAGAAATTAATCTTCCCTATCCTTGTGATGTCTGTTGTCCTGTCCACACATAGGTCGAGTTCGTTGTTTTACCGCCTCTTGAACTCTCCATTTTCCCTGATTGGTCCCAGTATCTACTTAAAATTTATCTTTCTTTAGCCTCTCCCTTTTCAATCAAACCTTTCCTGTACAATGCAAGGCATTCTCCTGCGTACAGGATTTCTGGACGAGCAACTGAACAATAATGTCTAAGAATGGCATTGAGTGACCCTGATCGTTTATTATAAACAATCCTAGTTAGTAGGAATGCCACTTCCACCTTGTTGATCCTTGATGTGGATGCTTCTTTCTCAGAATTGTTTGGTGTTATCCACCCACCTATGTACTTAAACCTTTCTGTCTGCTTGATTATTCCCTGCCCTACAATTCACAATTCATGTTAGTTATAAACTCCGTTTTCTGAAAGGAGAGCAGGCCTCCTTTTGCTGCTTGGGTTTTGTGTTGGTTGATTTGGAAAGGTCCATCAATAAAACAATATAGAAAATAGATAGAGGGGATGGACGCCTTTCGTTTAAGCTCTCACGCAACATTCTCCGATTGCGCATTTGGGTGATCTATATATATGAAGCTCAATGTTGGTTTGTCTGTCTGTCTGTTATTTATACAAATCTACACCGTATGACCGATCTGAACCAAAATTTGTATACTTACCCTTTGAAACTCTGCGAGTAACACTGTCTACATGAAATTTCGGGCAGACCCCTCCATTCACTGCAATTAGGTGCTTTGGCACAAATCCACGCCGTTTCACCGATCTGAACCAAAATTTATATACTTACCCTTTAGAACCCTGTCTACATGAAATTTCGGACAGACCACTCCATTCCCTGCATGGGGGCCCTTTGGAACAAATCTACACCGTTTCACCGATCTGAACCAAAATTTGTATACATGCCCTTTGGAACCATGCGAGTAACACTAACTACATGAAATTTAGGACAAACTACTCCATTCCCTGCATTTGGGCCCGACGGCACAAATCTACACTGTTTCGCCGATCTGAACCAAAATGAGTATACTTACCCTTTGGAACCCTGCGGGTAACACTGTCCACTTTATATTTAGGACAACCCTCTCCATTCCCTACATTTAGAACAACAGACAAAATAAACTTGAAAACCACGTTTTGGGGCCCTAGAACCATTCATGTCCGTAGTAGTGTAACTGTGAGAATATTTTAATAAGTCTATTGTTGCCTGGCAATGCGGGCTGCATCACGCCCCTACCAGTGTTATGGTGTAGAATTCCGAAAATAGTTACATCTTGTGCTGCTTATAAATTGTAGTCATGTGGGTATTTAGTGCAAAAAGATTCCTTAGGCCCCTTAAAACAGGTATCATCATGAAAATGCCATGCCTCTGTATAAATGCGATGGTGTTGGTGCAGTACATTGAGCCTATCAGCTGCAATAAGCGTTGGCGCTTTCAAATTTACTTTCGTTTATTCCGATCCTTAACCTTCAGCGGTATGTGGCGATAAATGATACTATTGCCACCTCAGGAGTTCGGGACAGTCGAAGGTTTCCAAAGTGCTCGTGATTATTTTCCTACGGCGCTGTGCGACAAAAGACGACACTATTGGCCTCTAATTTTCTAACAGCCAATTATATATAGGCCCTAGGCTGTGACTCTTATTTCACATACTCCTCTTTCTAATCATATTTTTCAATTCGACTGTAAATTTCATGTGTCAGTACTGTAGTTAGTAAATAGCCGTTTCCCTTAATCATTACTATCATAATCAATATAGAAAAATTACCTGAATGCTACGTCCATTATACTGTACTAATCACCCACACTACCACCATCACCACCACAAACAAATTATATCTTAAATTTTTTTTCTGTGCCAGTTCTGTAATAGTATTCATTATCATCCTTAAAACAAATAAATACACCGGACAGTAGGATAAATACAGCGGTTCTGGCACAGGGGCTAATGTGCAAGATGGCCGCTGCGCGCAACCAGCCCTATGTTATTCTTATGGTGGGGACAGTCATAGCTGGCACAGGGGCTAATGCGCAAGATGGCTGCCACGCGCAACCACTCTCTGTAATGGCGGGCTTTTCAAATCATTATTTATTTTTTATTAACTATAAATTATTATTATTATTATTTTTTTATTTATTATAAATATCCTTTTTAATTGTGTAATATATATTTTTTTATTGTGTCAAAGCACTAAACTACAAGGTCACATACATAACTTAACTTCACCTAACCTAACCTAACTTTACCTAACCTAACCTAACCTAACTTCAATATCAGAGCAAATATGAGAGCAAATGTGAGAGCACACATAATAAACTAAGTTCTAACCTAACCTAACCTATCCTAACCCACAGAAACCTCATTGAAAGATTTTAGATTTTACATTTTAACATTTTACATTTTAACATTTTAGATTTTTGATTTTATCATTTTACATGTTTTAGATTTTACATTTTACATTTTTGATTTTTTTGTATTTTAGATTTTAGTTTTTTTTTAAGATTTTACATTTTAAATTTAAGATTTTTTCATTTAAGATTTTACATTTTACATTTTCCGAAAAGAGTAAACTACAAGGTCACATACCTAACCTCACCAAACCTAACTTTACCAAACCTAACTTAAGCTAATCCAAAGGCTAATGCACATACACAAAGTATATAAGGGTATATGCAACTATCTTTATGCTAGTCTTATAGGCTACTGTACAACTTCATCACCACCCCAACCGTTTTTTTTTTCATTTTGTTGTTTACACATTTGTCAATTTTCCAATTTCTCATTTTTAGTTTTTTAAATGTCGGTTTAAAGTTTTTCAATTTCATAATATGGAAACATGGATTTTGCATTTTGTTGTTTACACATTTGTCAATTTTCCAATTTCCCATTTTCTGTTTTTTTTAATGTCAGTTTTAAGCTTTTCAATTTCATAATATGGAAACATGGATTTTGCATTTTGTTGTTTACACATTTATCAATTTCACAATTTCCCATTTATAGTTTTTAAAATGTCAGTTTAAAGTTTTTCAATTTCATGATATAGAAACATGGATTTTCCAATTTGTTTTTTACACATTAGTCAATTTACCAAATTCCCATTTTCAGTTTTTAGAATTTCAGTTTAATGTTTTTTTCTGTTTTGTCAATATGGAAACATGGATTTTCCAATTTGTGTTTGACATGTTAATTTTGCATTAGGAGTGAAGAGAGGTGGATACTAATTAAAAATGTACATAAGCAGTGTCCATACAATATTTTTTATTTTAAATACATGTACACAATTTACACATAATACATTTTATATATACTCTTTTTTGTTGTTGTTATAAATTGTACAGTTTGTTTATTTGTTTTTTTTATTTTTGTGTTTTTTATATTTGTAGTGCCATGTTTTATTTCCTAAATTGTTTTGTTTTATGTATTTGCTAGATGCAGGCAGAAGATTTTGATATTCATAACTTAACTCTTTAAGCATGGCCAATGATTGAGTAATGACCATAGGCATGAGTAGCTATACCATTCGAATCAATCACTCTTTTATCATCCATCATCAGGACACAAAGCAATTTTGTTTAGTCTTATAGATGATATGTGATTTTGTTCAGAAGCGATAATGTTCATTGGTATTCTTTTACCTCGTTTTTCATAATACAATCCTTATAATCTTGAAAGCTTATACAATTTTTGACAACACCTCTGCTAATACCTTTAATCTTTTTGATTTCTTTACCATTTATGTCTAAAGCATACATTTTAGCTCTAAGTCCAACAAATGCTTTAATAATTTGTCCACAAGCCTCGTCTTTAAATTTTCCCAACGTTTTCCTGTTTGATAAAGAGTAACACACATGATTAGCAGGATAATAAGATGTGTCCAGGTGTTGTAGGAAATCCAAATTTTCTCGATATACATCTTGGGTGTTAATCAAATAAAGGAACGAGTCAGTATCCATATACATGAATCAAAGATTGTCCATTCCATAATAGGGTAGCACGACGTCATAGTGGCGGGAATACATGAGAGTTGTTGAAATATCCAGTATACTGTTGCATCCGAGGGATGCATCCCCATCCCTTCCATATATCTCTAAATTATACACATAACTTTACACGGATGCTTGCGGCATACTTCACATAATCTTCTACTAAGGCCAGGCATAGTGCATAGCAACGACCTCCGGTAACCCAGGCCAGCACCTCACTTCCTAAAGAATCCGCAACTATGCAAACTCGGCAGGCGTGTTCTATACAACACCAGAGGAGAGGTGAGCGGGGGTCAGTCTTCCACAAGTGTAACCAGGTGCAGAGTCGCTGCCCTAAACCGTCACATCCAGATCGGTGAGTGTCAAGCGAGCTAACACACTATCACACTAACACTTACAACATCCCCATAATTATTGTAAGTATCTGCTCTGCGTAGTTTCATTGTACTCCACTTTAGGAGTACGAATTAAACCTTAGAATCTATAAGTTCACTGGTCTTTTGGTACATTTATTTAATTAGTTGATAAGATCGTACCCCTTAAATCACTTCCCGGTAGGATCCTAAATTAGTACTTAGTTAATTGCTTATTGGCTACTGTAGTCAGCCACGGGCGTCACATTACATTGCCTAGGTGCGCGATACACATTAGGAGCACGGCCAGTCAGTCAACATCAGCAGGAATCCGAGCGGCCGCTTAGCTGCTCCTGCACTCATTTAGTAAATTACCCCTTGTAACCATCCCTTTGGACTATCCAAGCAGACTGTACAATTGGGTGTTCTTCCGTCGAGCTGCGTTCACGCCCAAACCGCTCAAACCTACACCCATTTACACCAGAGCCCCGAGCAGCCTTCAGCGACTCTCCTTTCATCCCCCTTTTAACACACTTTGTAGAGGCTACCCTCACAGGTACCCTACAATACACATTCCAATATATATATGCTTATTGAATACAACGTTACGTTTAGCCATGTGGAAAGCAGCTAGGTTAGGACCATAAACTGTTCTGTCGATAAATGTCGGCTTTGCTATTAGCTTTTCTGCCTTTTTGCTGTCAGTCACCAGACGCACGTCTATTCTTTTACGAATATTTTCCATTGATTTTCCAAATATGGCATTGTTAAATAATTTGCACAGATTTTTTCTCAAAATCATTTTTGGCTTGTTTTCGAAGGTTGCTATTAAAATCAACGTATGCCTTTAGCCAAGGTCTTTGTCTAAATATTAACGCGAGATGATTTTTTTATCAATTTAAATCCATGAAATAAAGCCTGTTTAAGTGTTATGAAATAAACAACATTCCGCCTTCGATTTTCAAGATGAGGAATTAGTTTTTTCAGAAACGAATCCTTTGGTTGTGTACACTCTGGTAGAAAAGGTAAATCGTTGTGTAGATCATGAAGGTCAGATGGGTAATAAACATCAACGTCTAGAATGAACCCCACAGGATCGTCTTTAGCGTTCCTAGATCAACAGTATCTGGAGAAAACCACTGGAATCCACCATAAGGAAGAGAGTGACAGATAGCCCACACGTATTGGTTGTTGGCATCAGCATATGTAATAAACTGCGATGGTTTCTCAGAATCATAGGTTTCCATGTATTTATTGTTAGCTTCAGCATACCGATGAGACACCTGGTATATGCCTCCACGTATTCCAGAATCGATTAGAAAAATCTGATCGTAATCCTGTAGCAATTCCAGCTCAATTCTGTGTAAAGGAGCATTGCCCCGAAACTTCAACCAGGTGAAGTAAAAAAGTGTGCAGCATCTACTCGGTGTGTTTCTAGTGTTTTGTTTCTAAACGTTGGAATGTGTATACTGGATAATTCAAAAACTCTCATGTATTCCCACCACTATGATGTCCTGCTACCCTATTGTGGAATGGACAATCTTAAACTCATGTATATGGATACCAACTCGTTCATTTATTTGGATAACACCCAAGATGTATATCAAGACAAGTTGGATTTCCTCGAACACCTGGATACATCTGATTATCCTACTAATCATGTGTGTTACTCTTTATCAAACAAGAAAACGTTGGGAAAATTTAAAGACGAGGCTTGTGGACAAATTATTAAAGCATTTGTTAGACTTAGAGCTAAAATGTATGCTTTAGACATAAATGGTAGAGAAAACAAGAATATTAAAGGTATTAGCAGAGGTGTTGTCAACAATTGTATAAGCTTTCAAGATTATAAGGATTGTATTATGAAAAACGAGGTAAAAAGAATACCAATGAACATTATTGCTTCTAAACAACATGACATATCATCTATAAGACTAAACAAAATTGCTTTGTGTCCTGGTGATGATAAAAGAGTGATTGATTCGAATGGTATAGCTACTCATGCCTATGGTCATTACTCAATCATTGGCCATGCTTAAAGAGTTAAATTATGAATATCAAGATCTTCTGCCTGCATCTAGCAAATACATAAAACAAAACAATTTAGGAAATAAAACATAGCACTACAAATATAAAGAAACTCAAAAATAAAAAAATAAAAAACAAATTAAAAACAACTCTACAATTTATAACAACAAAAAAGAATATATATAAAAATGTATTATGTGTAAATAGTGTACATGTATTTAAAATAAAAAATATTGTAAGGACACTGCTTGTACATTTTTAATTAGTACCCACCTGTCTCCACTCCTAATGCAAAATGAACATGTAAAACACAAATTGGAAAATCCATGTTTCCATATTGACAAAATAGAAAAAAACTTTTAACTGAAATTTTAAAAACTGTAAATGGGAATTTGGTAAATTGACAAATGAGTAAACAACAAATTGGAAAATCCATGTTTCTATATCAAGAAATTGAAAAACTTTAAACTGACATTTTAAAAACTGTAAATGGGAAATTGTGAAATTGATAAATGTGTAAACAACAAAATGCAAAATCCATGTTTCCATATTATGAAATTGAAAAAATTAAAACTGACATTAAAAAAACTGAAAATGGGAAATTGGAAAATTGACAAATGTGTAAACAACAAAATGCAAAATCCATGTTTCCATATTATGAAATTGAAAAACTGAAAACTGACATAAAAAAACTGAAAATGGGAAATCGGAAAATTGACAAATGTGTAAACAAAATGAAAAAAAAAACGGTTGGGGTAGTGATCATGTTGTACAGTAGACTATAAGACTAGCAAAAGGATAGTTGCATATACCCTTATATACTTTGTGTATGTGCATTAGCCTTTGGATTAGCTTAAGTTAGGTTTGGTAAAGTTAGGTTTGGTGAGGTTAGGTATGTGACCTTGTAGTTTACTCTTTTCGGAAAATGTAAAATCTAAAAATATCTTAAATTTAAAATGTAAAATCTAAAAAAACTAATATCTAAAATAGAAAAAAATCAAAAATGTAAAATCTAAAAAATATAGAATGAGAAAATCAGAAATCTAAAATGTTAAAATTTAAAATGTTAAAATCTAAAATCTTTAAATGAGGTTAGGTTGGGTTGGGTTGGGTTGGGTTAGGTTAAGTTAGGTTAGGTTAGGTTATAACTTAGTTTATTATGTGTGCTCTCACAGTTGCTCTGATAGGTTAGGTTAGTTAGGTTAAGTAGAGTTAGGTTAGGTTAGGTAAAGTTAGGTTAGGTTAGGTGAAGTTAGGTTAGGAAAGGTATGTGACCTTGTAGTTTAGTGCTTTGAGACAATAAAAAATTAAATATTACCACATTAAAAAAAGGAAATTTATTATAAATAAAAAATAAATAATAAATAAATAATAATTTATAGTTAATAATAAATAAATAAATAAATAATGATTTGAAAAGCCCGCCATTACAGAGTGTGGTTGAGCGTCGCAGCCTTCTTGCGCATTAGCCCCTGGGCAAGCTATGACTGTCCCCACCATAAGAATAACATAGGGCTGGTTGCGCGCGGCGGCCATCTTGCGCATTAGCCCTTGTGCCAGAACCGCTATATTTATCCTACTCCGGACAAAGCCGGGCTAGTATCCACTAATTTCGGAAATTTGTGATCGATGACTTTGTAGTTGTTCAATAATCGATCAATTGATAATCAAAAATATTAAATAATAAATAAATCGATGCATTACTTGGAAAAGAACAGAAACTGACCACCGTGGATGAGGACGGCGAAAGTTAGTGGAAGGAAGTGTAGGCAATGGAGGACTTTTATGTTAAATCTAATCTAATTAAATTTGGAAAATCTGTTTGGAATTTTACGGAATTCTGGGGGTTCGGATGGTGGGGGGTTGGGGAAAGAGAGCAGAGGAGGTATGCAAACATCTACCATAAAGTTTGAACACCCCGCCATCTTAGAGGAGCCTTGGTGCAGGTAGTTTTTATCTTAAGGGAGAATAGACTTGTCCGTTAGGTTGAGATGATAGAGACCTTTCGTTCGGACCCTCACATGACTTTCTCCGATTACTCGTTCGGGAGTTCACACGACCTAACCCCTGGATGTTTCGCGGGTTGCGTATTCAGTAACCCCGGGAGAAACCCCTCTACTTACGAGCACGGGCAACTGAACAACAAGCAACTAGCGATGCGTTCATGTGGCACAAATTAATTTGCCATATAATTGCCTAGTTGGAATATATATGTGTTATCATACTTCACTATTGAAAGCCTTATGGATGAATGGAGAGCACTATTTAGGGCTACACCCATTGTCTAGAGATGATTGATTTACCTGGCACATAGTACATATAGTGTGGTCTGTTATAATGTACAGAAGGTGGCAACCCTTATAGAACCACACTACACAGCGCACACTTATCCAACTCTCGGCATACCACTGCATGCCTCCCCTCTAGCGTCCCACATTTTAACTGGCACCATTTCTTCTGAACGTTTACTTTTATCACCACAATGGCTTCATCACCCGAAGTATTATTTAAATATTCTCTACCTGTACTTGCAATGCAATTAGATTACACATAGTACACAGTATTTCCAAAATAATTTCTGGGACTCTATTGACAATTGTTGTGTATAAATGCGAGTTAATTGGGCGTCACGATACGTCTTTAGTTATTTTCTTAAAGAAATGACGTAGCCTTTACAATTAAACTTTGTTAGACTTGCTTTTAATCCCTGTGCCGTGGAGTGAAGTGATCGCCTAACTGTTGAGATTTTATTCCCAAGTAGATGCCAATGGTTAATGGCTTGGCCTGGTATATATGTTCAGTGTGGATGGGATCAACTGGAAATGTTCAAATCCCGATGATTGGGTTTTTGCATAATCCAAACTTTCATTTATAGGGTTATGTTTTGAAATTCATCCTCCGCGGTGGTAATGTAACATTACGTTAACTAACCACTTACAGAATGAGAAAAATGGTAAACAGTTCAGATAGCCTCAGGAGAGTCAGCGACACAGCCGCGACATATTCCACCCTATCTCTCTTATAAAATACACCACCAGTTCGTTGCCATATTGCTAGTATTTGCGTGTGAGCGAAAGTAATATAGTGTCATTTCGTTAAGTGAAATTAATGTTTTACCTTTAGCCACAAAATGAAACTCACTCAAAACCATGTGGCATGATTAAGTATCTATATAAAAATATCTTATGAGTTTGCCCTGAATAATAATAATGAATTAATCACATTTCATTAATAATAGTGTGGAAATGTGTGAAATTCATTTTGAAGCTGATAGTTTAGCACATGCATTAATAATGAAAAAACTTAAACATTCCTATAAAGAGGGTAAAGAAAAAGTAACATGTTGTTTGTATGTTAAACACTTACTCATTTAAGTGATTTCTACTTGCATCTGCTTCTTCATTCTGATTTTCTTCTTTTATATCCTGGGGATAAGATGAAATAATTTATGTCAGTATTATCATCTTATACTATTACACAAATCACAGCCCATGTAATTGTACAGCACTGCTCAGCTGAAGTGAAGATATATTCGCTGAATGACTTTCTACTGTACTTCATATCCTAGAGCTAGAGATAAACTTTATACTGATAAGTGGTTATAGTTCCCAATTCTGATACTTATAATACACTTTTAAAGACCAAGTTAAACGTAGAGCGAATGGAAATGCTAATATCAGTGCCTTAATGGAAGTATTAGATATAAGGATTGAGGACTAATGAACTTTTATTTTTAATTCTTTTAGCCGTAAGGCCATATGAGGGGGGCAGACAACAATACAATAGACGATAACAGGTCCTTCGGTCCAACACGTGCACATATCATTGAACTGCCCATGCGAGCATAACATTTGAGAATGAAGGCATAAATCAATGAACCTTCAGAATATTATATCTGGCATTTCTTCACAATTCACTGCTATTTAATATTTTAATGTTCAGTAAGACGTTAGATTGAGTTAATTAAATGCCTCTATGTTGAGTCAATTGTAGAGCATGCTAGTAACTCTATGAATTATGTGTCTGCTAGAGTACGGGAGCACGCAGTTGGAAAAGGAGATCAGAGCATCCTAGTACATACTTACTTACTTACTCCATGGCGCTACAACCCGGGGTGGGATTTGGCCTCTTGGACAACTGCTCTCCATGTTGGTCTATCCATCGCCTTGCTCCTCCATCCTCTCACTCCCATTGCGACGAGGTCTGCAGTCACACCATCCAACCATCTCTTCTTAGGACGTCCTTTCCTCTTCCTGGAGAATAGCCTCCCTTTCAACATTCTCTTGGGCATCTGGCTCTCTGGCATCCTCTCTATATGTCCCAACCATTAGATTCTCTGTGCCTTTATAAACTTTACGATATCTTGTTTTCCAATCAATTCGTTTAGTTCATGGTTATATCGTATTCTCCATCCATCTTCCTCTCTAACAGGGCCATATATTCTTCGCAGTATTTTCCTTTCAAAACACTTCACATTATTCTCATCATCCATAGTTAATGTCCAAGCTTCAGAGCAATAGGTCACTACTGGTCTTATCATTGTCTTATATATCTTCATTTTCGTTGTTCGCGAAATAAGTAATTCCTGAGCATCTTGATGTTTGCATAGTATGCTCTGTTTCCAGCCTGTAATCGATCTTAGTAACTCTAGTAACTCTAAGAAATATGTGTCTGCTAGAGTACGGGAGCACACAGTTTGCAAAGGAGAACAGTGCAGCTAGTAACTCTAAGAATTATGAGTCTGTTAGAGTACGGGAGCACACAGTTTGCAAAGGAGAACAGAGCAGCCAGTAACTCTAGAATTATGAGTCTGCTAGTGAACGGGAGCACACAGTTTGCAAAGGAGATTAGAGCAGCTAGTAACTCAAGTATTATGTGTCTGCTAGTGTATGGGAGCACACAGTTTGCAAAGGAGATTAGAGTAGCTACTGTAGTAACTCTAAGAATTATGTGTCTACTAGAGTAGGGGAGCACACAGTTTGCAAATGAGATTAAAGCAACTAGTAACTCCAAGAATTATGTGACTGCTAGTGTACGGAAGTACACAGTTTGCAAAGGAGATTAGAGCAGGTACTAACAGCCATACGCTTTTAATTGTCATCAACATAATTGTGAGAATACAAGTTTTAATCCCGAAATGATGTTAGGTGATACGGAGATGTCTTGAACATAAGCATGAAAATACGCACCTCAATCAGACCTGAAGCTACTTCAAGTCTCAGGACCACATTTAATTGAAAGAGGGACGAATGAAATCTTTTGATGGCATCTGGTTAGTTCCAGCATCAAACATTGGAAGAAACTACTCATTACCAAGCAATAAACTTGAAACATGCCCTAATAATAATAAAAATTTAACAAATTATTTAGCATGATATTTTCATTATCCTAGAAAGAAGAATGTTAACAGGAAGACATAGGTTGCGTTCGAGGATATAGAGTAAGCCTTTGATAAGGTAAATTGGAAGCCGCTCTTTAAGACCATGAAGAAATTAGGATTAGACTGGAGGGACAGAAGACTCATTTTGCTTCTGTACAAAAACCAAAGCACAGAGATAAATGTGATTGGAAAAGTTAGGACTGCATCCATTAGGAGGGGAGTGAGGCAAGGTTGTGCACTATACCCATATTTGTTCAACATTTTTATTGAGGTGGCCATATCCAAATTCAAACATCAGACCTACGGCATCAAAGTGAACGGACAGGAAATCCATTGCATACGATTTGGAGATAACATCGCATTAACCGCAGACTCGGAGAAAGAACTAAGTAAAGTTCTGCGAGTCATGTCATCAACGCTAAAGGAAGTAAATTTGAAACTGAACACCTCCAAAACCAAAGTGTCAGTTTTCAAAAAATCCAATGAAAATATCTAAACAAACATCAATATCATTGGTGAAACCATTTAACAGTGCAGTCGGTTCTGCTACTTAGGAAGCATTGTCATAGGAGCGCCAGAGAAATCAAAAGGAGAATTGCCCTCGTTAAACAGGCTTTCGGCAATAAGGGGCAACTTCTGACAAGCAGGCATATTAGCATTAAGACAGGAAAATCATTTATCAAAATATTTGTCTGGAGTGTTTTGTTATACGGATGCGAAACTTGGGTTCTAAGGAAACAGGACATACAACGCCTTGAAGCAGCGGAAATGTGAATTAAGGGAAGGATGCTGAAAATAAGCTGGATGGAGAAAAAGACTAACGAATGTGTACTCAAGGAAGTAGACGAAACAAGAAAATAGATCACTAGTAAAGAAAAGAGGAAAGCAAAATTCGTTGGCCACATTTTACGTCGTAATGTGTTCCTGACCACCATACTGGAAGGAAAGGTTCTAGAGAAGAAAGGAAGAGGAAGACCGCGGAAGGCTCATCTCGATTCTGTGATGCATGGAGTTCAATTTAAAGAGTATACTGACTTAAAACGTTCAGCAGGTGAGAGACAAATGCGGTTGCAGCGACAACGCCAGGCCTTTAGATGATGATGGTGACATTCCTGGACTTTTACTTAATAAATATTTACAAGTGCACTTTATGCCCTAAGGCTAAATGAATGCTTAACCACGGTGAGAATTCACTTGTTTTAAAGTACACTTCACACATCACTTGTTATTTTCTAACGTGTTAGTATTGCAGGTAGCATTGGTGGAGTCTCTGACAAGAGCCCATAGGACAATGAGGAAAATGAGAAATGAATATGAAATGTTGAGCAGACAGAAACTGAAGAAAATGATATGTGCTAATGCATTAAATAAAAATAAAATTAAAGTATGTAATGTTTATTGTGAAATAGTTATTAATTTTGCAGGCCCTGATAGTTCCTGAAATTGTTGTCACAAAATTGTCCTCCATTCAATATCAAAGAAAATGCTTTCCACAAAGAAAAGAAAGGAATGTGTGAGTGTACACCCCATAGTTACAGCTGGTGATCTATTACAGTATTGTTATAGCATGTGATGTACACCCTATAGCTACAGCTGGCATCTATTGCAGTATTGTTATAGCATGTGCTGTATACCCTATAGCTACAGCTGGTGATCTATTACAGTATTGTTATAGCATGTGATGTACACCCTATAGCTACAGGTGGTGATCTATTGCAGTATTGTTATAGCATGTGATGTACACCCTATAGCTACAGCTGGTGATCTATTACAGTATTGTTATAGCATGTGACGTACACCCTATAGCTACAGCTGGTGATCTATTGCAGTATTGTTATAGCATGTGCTGTACACCCTATAGCTACAGCTGGTGATCTATTACAGGATTGTTGTAGCATGTGATGTACACCCTATAGCTACAGCTGGTGATCTATTGCAGTATTGTTATAACATGTGTTGTACACCCTATAGCTACAGCTGGTGATCTTTTGCAGTATTGTTACAGCTTGTGATGTACACCCTATAGCTACAGCTGGTGATCTATTACAGTATTGTTATGGCATGTGATGTACACCCTATAGCTACAGTTAGTGATCTATTACAGTATTGTTATAGCATGTGATGTACACCCTATAGCTACAGCTGGTGATCTATTACAGTATTGTTATAGCATGTGATGTACACCCTATAGCTACAGGTGTTGATCTATTGCAGTATTGTTATAGCATGTGCTGTATACCCTATAGCTACAGCTGGTGATCTATTACAGTATTGTTATAGCATGTGATGTACACTCTATAGCTACAGCTGGAGATCTATTACAGTATTGTCATAGCATGTGATGTACATCCTATAGCTACAGCTGGCATCTATTGCAGTATTGTTATAGCATGTGCTGTATACCCTATAGCTACAGCTGGTGATCTATTACAGTATTGTTATAGCATGTGATGTACACCCTATAGCTAAAGGTGGTGATCTATTGCAGTATTGTTATAGCATGTGATGTACACCCTATAGCTACAGCTGGTGATCTATTACAGTATTGTTATAGCATGTGACGTACACCCTATAGCTACAGCTGGTGATCTATTGCAGTATTGTTATAGCATGTGCTGTACACCCTATAGCTACAGCTGGTGATCTATTACAGGATTGTTGTAGCATGTGATGTACACCCTATAGCTACAGCTGGTGATCTATTGCAGTATTGTTATAACATGTGTTGTACACCCTTTAGCTACAGCTGGTGATCTTTTGCAGTATTGTTACAGCTTGTGATGTACACCCTATAGCTACAGCTGGTGATCTATTACAGTATTGTTATGGCATGTCATGTACACCCTATAGCTACAGCTGGTGATCTATTACAGTATTGTTATAGCATGTGATGTACCCCCTATAACTACAGCTGGTGATCTATTACAGTATTGTTATAGCATGTGATGTACACCCTATATCTACAGCTGGTGAACTATTTCAGTTGTGTTATAACATGTAGTGCAGTTGGGTACAGTGCAGGTCTCTTTGTTTGTGGGCTGTGCTCTGAAATGACACCCAATCCACATGTTCTACCTTATTTTACCTGAGGTATCTGTTCACAGAATAATCAACAGCAGATTTAGTAAGGTTTCTATACATGATGCATAGAGTGTTTGTTATGATCAATGTAAGGCTTATGTATTTACAACAATAGTATATGGCCTTGTAGGTAAAAGAAGTTCTAAATTTACCACTGAAGAATCAGACAGGTTTCATCTCATACCCATTAACTTGTTGAGAATACTGTGGTAGCTCACAGCTTTCATGTATTTTGATGCTGTCAGTAAGGGAATAGCTAAAAAATGATAGGAATTAAGCTTCTTTTATTAATTTATTTATTTTACATATTTTTTGGGTTTTACGTAGATTTCATTAAAAAGCTAACTATTGCAATGGGTCCCATGTTTCGACTTCCGGAAAATTTCGACATATCTTCGCGTTTCACATCCCCCAGACCCCAAAACCACAGTCAGTTCAAAAGTTTATATATAATTTATGTATATATCTATCTATCTATCTATCTATCTATATATATATATATATATATATATATATATATATATATATATATATATCAGTTTCTTGTGGACACGATAACTGCCGTAATTTTGCACCAATCACTTTGAATTTTTTACATAATATGTATCCCTATAAAATCTCGGTCGAGTTCGTTAATGGGTAAAATCGGTCAAAGGGAGTGAAAATGGGGGGCTTTTTTCGAAAAAGTGAAATATCGCTATAACTCTCTTAATACATGAAATATCGAATCCCTTCAAAGTTCAAAATATGTGTCGGATAAGTGCCAAAAATTTATGTCAAATAAGTTTTTTGATAGCACCAACCATTGACCAAAGGGGTGGGAAAAAGTGGGTTTTTCGGGAAACATTAATCATATCTCTGTTAATAGGCACAATATCAAAACCGCACAAAATGGACAATATTCCTCCAATAATTACCTAAAACTTTTGTCTGAAAGAATTTTTGATATGACCCACCATTACGCCACGGGGTGAACAAAATGATTTAAATTATAAGAAAATGCCAAGTGCCAAGAGAGGTTGCCATGACAACTTCACTTTTAATTGATAAGGGATGAGCCATCAGCAGTTGCTATGACAACGCCACTGCACGAGATCACATTCAGTTTTCATATGTCTGTGGGAAGCGACTTCGGTATCGGAACTGGTAGCATGCTGAACTTCTATGCCCTAGGTCGCGGGTTCAAACCCGGCTGAAGTCGTCGGATTTACTAAGAGCGCTAAAAAACCTGAGTTTGCTTTCCTTCGGAGGGGAAGTTCCAACGTTCGTTGCGAGTTGCTGATTGAGGTGGCATCTAGTAGCCAAGTTCACAGCTAGGTGTCGTTGACGGTAGTATTTTAGGTAGATTTCATTAGAAAGCTAACTATTGCAATGGGTACCATGTTTCGATTTCCGGAAAATTTCGACATATCTTCGCGTTTCACATCCCCCAGACCCCAAAACCACCGTCAGTTCAAAAGTTTATATATAATTTATGTAATATATGTATATATGTATATCAGTTTCTTGTGGACAGGATAACTGCCGTAATTTTGCACCAATCACTTTGAATTTTTTACCGAATATGTATACCCATAAAATCTCGGACGAGTTCGTTACTGGGCTAAATCGGTCGAAGGGGATGAAAATGGGGGACTTTTTTTTTTCGAAAAAAAAAATGAAATATTGCTATAACTCTCTTAATATGTGAAATATCGAATCCGTTCAAAGTTCATACTATGTGTCGGATAAAGCTCAGAAATTTATGTTTGAAACGTTTTTTGATAGCACCAACCATTGACCAAAGGGGTGGGAAAAAGTGTTCTTTTCGGGAAACATTAATCATATCTCTGTTAATAGGCACAATATCAAAACCGTACGGAATGGACAATATTCCCCTAATAATTACCCAAAACGTTTGTCTGAAAGAATTTTTGATATGAGCCACCATTGCGCCAAGGGATGAGAAAAATGATTTCGGAATTATAAGAAAATGCCAAGAGCTATCAGTGGTTGCCATGGCAACACTACTAAATTGATGAGGGATGAGCCATCAGGCGTTGCCATGACAACGCACTTGCGCGAGATCAGATTCAGATTTCCATCTGACTAAGTGTGAAGCGGCTTCGGTGACGTAACTGGTAGCATGCTGAACTTCTATGCCCAAGGTCGCGGGTTCAAAGCCGGCCAAAGTCGTCGGATTTTCTAAGAGTGCTAAAAATCCCTCAGTAAGCTTTCCTTTGGAGGGGAAGTTCCAACGTTCGTTGCGAGTTGCTAATTGATGTGGCATCTAGTAGGCAAGTTCACAGCTAGGTGGCGTTGACGTTAGTATCTGGTAGCAACATTAGGAACTACTGCTTGAAATTTAGCGTCTGCATTCCTTACCTGAATTACAGACTAATACAGCCATCACAATTCACACCGTTTATCAGACAGATTCTACACTCACCCAAAGTACACGGGGTTAGATGACCGCGTTGTCGCAGCCCCTAAACTGAGGAACCAACCAACATCTCTGCGGGAGATATAATTTTTTGCGTGAAGAAGTAACAGACCGTTACATAGTTACACATCAGTGTCGAAACCTTGCATAAGGACAGTGTGACCACAAGTATAACAAGTAGTTCCGTGAAGAACTGTACAGCCTATTTTCATATATCCTGCTCATGTTAATTGCCTCTATCAACATACAAAATTTCAGTTTAATTGCTGTAACAGATTCGTAGATATTGAGAACCGTCTAAATATTTCAGATGGTCGCCAGGTTGGATTTTTATTTTTGTACTATTATATTAAGATTATTGTGTACGTGTGGTATTCAAACTTCAATCGCATGATTAGAACACAAGAAGTAAAAACGAGATTTTAAAATTACGCACAGCAGCCATCTTGTGATTATGCAAACAATTGAAATAAATTAGATGCCAGTGGATCAACATTTCTGTAAGCATTTAACGTGCAACGTTTCACGGCACTCGGATAGTTAATTCGCGAGAAACGTCCTTTTAAATATTTATACTTCGCGTCGCCGCCATGTTGGATTCGTGCTCACCAGGTTACTGAAAGTCCTATAGGTGAACATATGTTCATAGTCTCTATGAACAGAAAAATTTCAGTTTGGTTGCTGTAAAAGATTCATAGATATTGAGAACCGTCTAAATATTACGGAAGCTTGCCATTTAGGATTGTTAAATGTATAGACCATAGAGTTATGTACCATTCAAGGACACTTATTGCCTAGGTTCATTATTCAAACTTTCACTTCGATCGCATGATTACGACACAAGAAATAAAAACTTAATTTTAAAATTTCGCACAGCCGCCATCTTGAGGTTATGTAAACAATTGAATTAAATTTGATGGCAGTACATTACAATCTGCAAAATCATTTACTGTACCACATTTCTCTGCGCTCAGAGAGTTAACTCACGAGAAAAGTCTATTAAAATATTTCAAATTCGCTTGGTCGCCATGTTCGTTTTGTACTTTAGAGGTTTATGAATTATACATAGGTAAACTTGTATCAGTACCCTTTATCACCGTACAAAATTGCAGGGTGATATCTGTAATAGTTTCGGGGATATAGAATGTCAGTGAAATATTTCGCACAGCCGCCATTTTGAGGTTATGTAAACAATTGAACTAAATTAGACTCCAGTGTATTGCAATGTGTATAAATATTTGCTGTACCAAGTTTCATTACGTTTGGATAGTTAAATCACGAGAAAAGTCTATTTAAAAGTCTCCACTTCACTTGGCCGCCATGTTGGTTATGTAGTAACCAGGTTTTTGAAAGTCTCATAGGTGAACTTCTAGTAGTACCCTTTATCACCGTACACAATTTCAGGGCGATATCCGTTATAGTTTCGGAGATACTGAATGCTGGAGAAATATTTCGCACAGCCGCCATGTTGGATTGGTGAGACGTAACAAAATTCGATGGGCACGGTCGAGGTCGCCGGGAATAGTGCTATGAACTTACCGAGTTTCACTGAAATCACTCCAGCCGTTTAGATTTAATTAGGGACACACACACACACACCTCACACACACACACACACACACGCACACACACACACGGACAAAAGGTGATCTCATAAGTCTATTTTTTCAAAATTGAAAATAGGCTAAAAATGGACTCCAAATGACAAGAAGGTTACCGTCCCCATAAGACAATAAAATGTTTAAAATATGTTTAAAATGAAGAAAAACAAAGTTAATTAATCTCCAATTATAAAATACTTTCACGCGATAAATGAGGTCTGATCCTTCTACGAAAACCTGCATATTCTGCCTATTTTCGCCTATCTCCAAGTTTGTCCGGTGAAATCTACCTCCGCCTTCCGGCGTGCCGAGAGGACTTTTTTAATACTTGAAAGCTGCCCTTTCCAAAAGTCATACAACTAAAGGAGTCAAATAAAAATTGTTGTAAAGGAGAAAACTTAGTAGTTACTGGAACCACCACTTAAGATGTGTTTGAACATTGTGTGACGTGAAATTTTCCCAGCATTGTCTGAATCACAGAGAGCCCAGAGTCCTGAAGTTGGAAATAGAGTAGGGGTGGTTGGATGAACTGTGTCCATTGACACAACTGGTATTTGGGAATAATACACTGGAGCACAGTAATGGCTGGAGAGAGGAGGTGAATAGAAGCAAAATAAGATAGATGGAAATGCTAAAAAGCCGGATCTAGTTCCGATAGTCTTTCATATAGCCGTGGTATTTTTAAAGAAGCCTGTCTGTATGTACGTATGTATGTGACGTTTTTGCGTTTAGCAAAGTACAGGTCGCAATTTTCAGGATATCAAGCTAAAATTTGGTACGGTGAAATAGTTAGGAAGTGTGAGGAACCCTATTGTTGGGCATTAAAATCGGTACAGGGCCGGACCTTTTTTGGGGGCCCTGAATTTCATCCCTTTTTTTTAATCAATATATCTCGGAAACGGCTGGTCGTATCGAAAAACGTTAAATGTACAGGTGTAAGATCTCCGCGGTATGCAACCTTTTTACTCAAAACGATTTTTTGATATCTCTCACCGTTTTCTTTTTTTGGGGCCCTGAAAATGTCCATTGTGCGTAACATATTTGGGTTTAGCGAAGTACAGGTCGCAATTTTCAAGATATCGAGCTAAAATTTGGAGCGGTGAAAGAGTTCGACCTTGTGAGGAAACCTATTGTCGGGCGTTAAAAACGATGAAGGGCCGGATCTTTTTTGGGGCCCTGAATTTCAAACTTTTTTTTTGGAATCGATGTATCTCGGAAACGGTTGGTCGTATCGAAAAACGTTAAACATACAGGTGTAAGATCTCCGCGGTATGCAATATTTTACTCGCAACGATTTTTTGATATCTCTCGCCGTTTTCTTTTTTTGGCGCCCTGAAAATGTCCGTTGTGCGTGACATTTTTGTGTTTAGCGAAGTACAGGTCGCAATTTTCTTGATATCGAGCTGAAATTTGGAGCGGTGAAAGAGTTGGACCCTTTGAGGAAACGTATTGTCGGGCGTTAAAAACGGTGCAGGGCCCGATCTTTTATGTGGCCCTGAATTTCAAACTTTTTTTTTTGGAATCGATATATCTCGGAAACGGTTGGTCGTATCGAAAAACGTTGAATGTACAGGTGTAAGATCTCTGCGGTATGCAACTTTTTTACTCATAACGATTTTTTTATATCTCTCACCGTTTTCTTTTTTGGGGCCCTGAAAATGTACGTTTGGACGTGACGTTTTTGGGTTTAGCGAAGAACAGGTCGAAATTTTCAAGATATCGAGCTGAAATTTGGAGCGGTGAATGAGTTGGACCCTTTGAGGAAACCTATTGTCGGGCGTTAAAAACGGTGCAGGGTCGGATCTTTTTGGGGGACCCTGAATTTCAAACTTTTTTTGGAATTGATATATATTTAAAACGGAACAAAAATATTATCTTCGTACCAGTATAACCTATTAATGTACAAGCTTTATATCCTATTTCTCTAATAAATACAGCCTAGAACCGGAATCTAAGGGCTAAAATGTTTCAAGGACAGCAGCTGTTGCTTATGGTGCTGTCTTTACCTACAATAGGTTCCAAGGTGCCAGTACAGTGAACCCACATTATGAACACAATAACATCAGCAACTGCTCACTGCTTAAATAAGAAATATTTATGTAAGAGGAAATATAGAACCTATGATCACCTGTATTTCAAGTTCTGATTTCACTGCCCAGCTATTATCTTCGTAGTTATCACCAGACTCATCCAGCAGATTATAGGAGGGTAACAGGTCTATTGATTCCTAGAAAGTATTATACAAGTATGAGCCAACGTAAAACATGCAGACAGAATAATTGTTCTAAGTTATGTGTAAAAATAAAATATTAAACATCCTGGTTCGCCTACAATTTGGTAGCAAGTATTAAGTCACTAAACCTTGCTTGTCATGAACATCACTAAGATTGCTATGTTACAATATACGTAATAAATACAACTTACAATATTAGGCAATTCATCAGTTTGTGGCTGCCATTCTGGCTCACTCTTAATGAGTGGTTGTTGCTCCATAATGTCCAGCAAACTAGAACACACAAAGTGCGCATAAGGGACACTAGGGCTGAGTTTTCAGGCAAAAATGACAAAATAACTGTTTTTTGTTTTTCCCATATATATATCTTATAGACACCTGTGTATCATTTCATTAAAACAATTTTCATGCACCGCCATTTTTAAACGCTCAGCGACATTTTTAAATCTCCTCTGCCTAAAAAGAAGATGGAAGGCAAATCATAGAATGTAGGCTATACTTTTAAAACTAGACATCCTAGAAAGTCGTAGGTTAACTCAAACGAAAGGTCTCCATGCTCTTTATCTCTACAACAAAACATTGTATTTTTCACATTTTTTCCACAAAAGTTTCATTGGGTGAGCCTAACTGGTTAATATAGTATGTGATTTTATAAAAATGCTTTTATCTCCAAACATCGTTTTTAGGTAATCAAAATGCTCCATGTGCATGCGGTATTCACCAATTTTACTTTAAAAAAAATCACTGGATATTCAGAAACACATGTGTTGCAAGATAACATTGCAATATCTCCAGCCTTTGTCTAAATTACAGACCAAAAAATTAAAAAACTATGAAAAATTATCAAAATCCATAAGACATGATGGCACATAAAGAAAAAAATAATCTGACAGCATACATGTGTCACTTTCCTGAAATGTCTCAATGTTATAATATTTAGAATAGTTTTATGTATATGTAATAAAAATATGAAGCGTTTTACACAATTGCTAATGCGCATGGAACATTTTGATCACACGGTATATTTTAATAATATAATTAGTAAAAAATCAATTACCTTTCATCCAATTGTTTTCAAATTTGGTATGTGACTTAGTGTTACTAGTATAAATATGCAGTTTAAATTTCAACTCATTCTGATAATAAATGTGGAAGTTGAAAAACTCAGCCCTAGTGTCCCTTAATAGTACATTATGCAACGAGCCTATAATGGCTATAATTAAGACACGAGTATTTTTTATAAAACGAGCGTATGCGAGTTTTATAATTTCCATACGAGTGTCTTAATTACCATTATAGGCGAGTTGCATACGACTGTTTATGTTCGACGATAATTATAACTTTATTATATGTTTTAACATAAATATTCATAAATATCTGTTGAGAGTCAGCTACTGGAATGTTGTGATCGCAGAGCGAGCGTTGGGTATTATATCTTTGTCTTTCAAGAGCTTTGAACAACCGACGCATGCGCTCTGTGTGGTTGCAATGCCATATGCAACCATATGTTTACATCAGCCGTCCCTCAGTAATATTGTCACCGCAGTCATTTGAAGACAATGCGCTCTGTAGAAATTAGTGTTGGTGATTTAAAGGTACAGTGCTATTGCTTGTCTCATATTCGCCAGTTTATTTACGCGAACATATGGACGGTGGGTATTCCATGTCGGTAATTTATTATAGTTCGATGTTGTGTTTATGTCCGACATGTTGGATTTTGAGCGCATGCGCGAAGTTATCGTTACCTAATTGGTCAATGAACGAGCTCAGATTGGCTGGAGAAACTGTATCATAATAGAAAACAGTGTTATAATGACCATCATTATGATACAGTTATCTGACACATAATAGTGAGGGTCGAACATAAAGATTCTTATACCAGTACGCTAAATCATTTACAATGAGGTAATTTCAGAACTCAGAATGAAAATATAACCCTCCGTGTGCATAGTGAGAAGGAGAGGTTAACGGTAAAACTTATTCGACGAAGGCGCACGACCTAATACGATATCAGTTAGGGTATAATATCGAGTAAAATATAGAATGAGGAATTACAGACTGTGCCAGCCACTGAAATGAAGCGTCCTTTATTGGCTTCGCACAAACCTGAGCACAATACGATGGGGCAGGCTTAATAACTTTACAAACCTATCAACGTCACATCGCGAGTAAGCCTACTAAGGAATTGGCAGTAACTGGATACAATAAGTTTCAGATAATACAAGACAATACTTCCGCCTCGTGTTACAAGAAACCCACTTCAAACCAAATACAACATAGCTCCCTCCTTTAACCAACATTCAACGGGTGGAAATGGATGATGTATTTATCCTTACCAACATATAAATACTGTCACGGGGTAACTTGTATAATTGTCTTCATAAAGAAGTCTTGTTACACATTTGAAGCTGTGTATCCTCGACAATCAAATACCACAACTCAATCTACACAAGGCTCGAACATGTCGAAGCAGAACTCAGGTTGAAAGAAGCATCTTCATTATCAAAGTTAGTTACGTCTGTACAGATAACTTCAAATATCCCAAAATGGAACTCAAAAATTGTCAGATCTTAATATTTTGCCGCGAAGCACTTGGGAGACATAATTTGACGATATTGCTAGCAACCTCGCCCCGCTGATGATTAATAGCCTGGGTACGGTGTAAGAGGAACTCTAAGACTAGGGATATATATTTAACTCAAATCAGATTATTTATATAAGGCCTATATATTCTTATGCCCTGGTGACAAACTCCAAAACTTAAATAAATAGGTATTCCACCAATAGCCTAAAGTAACCTACCTTTATCACAATCATAAAACTATTCAACACACACTCTCCTCTTTGGCACTGTCTGACCAGGAACTTCTATGATATAGAATAATATAACTTAGTATAGAAGGCCCTGGTCTGACGATATTGGTTATCGTGTTGGCCGCTTGGACAAGCTGTTTCACTCAGTTCAACTGTGTTCCTTCACGCCACTATGTTTTCATCTAATTTGGGTGAAATGGCAGAATTAGAATTTCCTTCTTTATAGCCTACTGTTTAATTTCATAGAGAAGTTGCATCGTCCACCGTCGCATGTATTTTGTCTCACGTGGCAAGTTATTCTGCAGCCAAATTGGATAAAACCACTTAGTGCCTTTTGAGTCATTTATTATCACTAAGCAGCTATGAACATGCCGTGGACTGTTGATTTTTAATGCTTCTTACTTCCCCGTCATTGCCGCTTAAATACCACAGTGAAACTGTATCCCTTAATTGTCATCTTCTTTCACGGAAACTGCCGCTTAAACTTTTGTGCCCTAATCCCCTTGCCCTTCACTTTATTTCCCCTTAGGGACAGCGATTTGGAACATGGAATATAAGCAGAGGCGCTGTTCGGGAACTTGGATTTTAAGCTGTCATAGCGGAGGGTGGGAGCGTAGACAAAACAATGATTGCGTGCGCAAAAAAAAGGCAATCACCTTTTTATTATTATAACCCTACCCTATATACCGGTATTAATTCTATATATCAGTGAGCTGGGGTGTGTATAGACATATATTACCGAGATGAAACCAATATCTACCTACTTGTATAGTTGCACCTCTTTCGCTGACCACCCGCCCTTGTCTTGGCATTCGTAGTCAAGCTTGTGCATGTGGGTTGTAATTTATGTGTGTGTGGCATTGAAACTTCAATGTTGGAACGTCGCTATTGTTGAATCGGGTAATCTCTGAGTATACTAAATGTAATGTAAGATATAATGTTGGAAACAACATCATGTGAGGCATATTTTGTTTGCTTAGATAATAATCATACCTAAGCGCGACTTACATCCTATAAGCGCACAATATAACATTTATTCTAGGAACGTTTTAGTAATATTCAATAATTTTAGTTCACTGGAATTTTCCTAAGATTTTATATTATTATTTAGCGTATGGCTTTTACTGCCGGGAGTGTTCGAGGACATGTTTGACTCGCCAGAGGCTGTAGCTGCTTCAATGCAGACACCCATGGGGTGAGCTAAATGTTCCCTACAATTTCAAGTATTTCCAACTTTCTCTACCAGATGTCAATGATACCTAATGGTGATCGTTGGAACATTCATAGAGCATTACAACGAAACTTAACCAAGAAATTTAGCTTCACACAAGTTAAGTTAGTGTGAAGGATCTTTTACATGCCCTAAATCTATGTCATGGTCCCGCCGGCTTTACTTCCCCTCCGTAGGAAGGCATACTGAAGGATTTTAACGCTCTTAGAAAATCCGATGACTTCAGCCGTGTTTGTACCCGCGATCTTGGGCATAAAAGTTCAGCATGCTACCAACTACGCTAGGATATTATATGTCGGATTCGAATAATATTATAGGAACATTATACAGTGGGGGGCCTTTCCTATAGAACGGAGCCAGGTAGAGGCCGTGCCACGGACAGGTCGCCATGCCTCACCACCAGATTTATAACATGTATCGATTTCAAGAGCTGGTTGGGAAGGCCTGGCTGCTGTCATAGCATTTCTTACATACGAATTTGGCAAGATACTGTGCCCGCCGGCCGAATTTTTCGGGGAGCCAGAGGTTTCAAATGACCCTTCCGAGACCCTCTTCCAGTTAACACACAAGTAAGGGGGACGACACATTCATTGGCTGGTGTTGCACAAGAGTCTGCACTCGGGGGTATCGGGAATTGGTGAGGATCGATCTGTAACCAGCTCAGAGGAATGCATCGATAACAAAACTAAGCAAGAAAAGAGAGGCCAGTCTTATGTTAAAATCACGAATAAATAATTCAGAATAGATCCCTAGCCTAGCATGAGAGTTGCAAACGGCTAGTCCGATACTATTCTGCCCGAAAAGAAAATATTAAAAAAGTTCTAATCAAGATGTAAATTGCTCTCATGGTCCTAATACAAAATTTTAATAAGAACGAGCAAGCTAAGAGTATGGCACGTAAGATCGGCCCTAAGCAATTACATCGGAAATGACTACGGGAGGATCAAACATCAAAAGAATCTATTGGAAAGCAAGACATTTACTTGTTTACAAATACTAGAAATATTTGCATTTAATAGCAAGGGGAAAATTTGTCCTATGCTATGATGGTGCCATCTCCAACATTTATCTTTAAATTTACGTGTTTAGCTAGCCCTAAATATCATTAATTAATAAACGAGACGTGTTTATTACTACGAAAAGGAAGCTATGTGCTCAACGTTGCTGAATATATAAAATAAAACTATGCTAATACAACACAAATTCATACAATAATTCAGCACTCCTACGGTTGTGCAATCGGCACTGCCTGCGTACACTATTTGTTACTGTTTGTAACAAATGGTCATAGTTTCAAAGTGTTACGAAAGTTAGAAATACAGAAAAGCCTGCAAATGGGATGGTCAATATACAATTACATCGACTCATATTGATCAAAATGTATCTAAAATAACTCAACAATAACTAAGTGTCGAACATTTGGTCCAAAAATATTTTATTTTTAGTATTTATTATTTTATTTAGGCTCAGGGGGAATTATGAGATTTGTTTAGTTTCACAATGTCCTATCTTTGATTATTAAAGCTTCACACAAATATTTATTCCTCACAGTATAGTTGTTCAGTTTATGGACCTTTAAATAGCGTTCAGTGTAGTCAGGTAATGTGTGTATCCAACTAATACATAATAACTTAATAGATTAATAGACACCCTGTGTCTCACTCTTACAATTACGGATTCATCAATCCTAGCGCCATCGGTTTGGTACGAGTGCAGTAGCTCGTTACCACCGGAATAACCACAATAATATGTCAGAGGTATCAATCCACCATCACGACTCATTTCAATAACACCATGATAACGTTATTTACAATAAGTGTAGATCCCTGAATTATACACGTTTTAAACACTGATCATAAAGGTTATATGTGTAGAAAACACATTCTAACAACGCTCTGAATTAACATGAAGGCTTCTGATACATACTAAAGTGTGAGATTGTGCATTTATTAAATTGCCTCTTCCCTGAATGAGGTCGAACCTATATTCTCTGGTTACAAAATACTGTTTCTTTCATTGCCTGTCTGGCTTCTCGTAAAGAAATAAACCTGTTTTCAAGTATCGATCTAGAAAAACAAATGTGAATAATGGAACTCTGCATTCCGATTATATAATACTAGGAATTTCATAGCCTTCTAAATAAATAATGCACTGCCTAAGATCTAGTGTGCTGTGTAGTGGTTTGGCTTGTACATGTAACCTTAACCTTGTTTTAACATCTGCCAAAACTAGTTTCTTTGTCATCAGCTCGACAAAATAAAAGTTGATAATTGACACCTACTCGCTTTGGGGGATAGGGTGGATGGGCCAACTTACCTTTTCTCGGAGGTCCGCTCACAACTGCAACTCACCGCCAGTTGACATGCCCCAACAGAAGAACACCTAAAGACGGAGGAAGGTGGAGAAGAAGAAAACCCACAGCTTCGTCTACAGAAAAAACCCCGATAACCAACAGAACTGCCACCGACGAAATGATGCAACAACAGTTAGCTTGCTTTAAAAAAAATTAATGTTAAATGATCAGCTCCACCAGAGAACACAAAATGCATCAGCCAGCATAAAAATACAAAAACATACACAAACCCCACCTAAAATTCTCACTGGAGAAAAAAAACAAGGCTTAAGGTCGATACCAATTAACAATTACCTGAGGGGATACTAATGAAACGTTTCGTTAAGAGACCCAAACAACATTTCCAACAACTATAATTATTTTGGAAGGAAGTTTGATACATAAAGGGTAACATAAAAACTACCATGAGGTATTACCAGAAGTAAGAGAAGGAAAAGCCTTAAAAAAAATTAAACACTTAACATGCACCTGACATACTTTCAACTGAACCATGAGGTCCACGGAGAATCAAAAGGAAGTAAATAATGCAAACTTTACAATAAACAAGGTACCGAAAGATACACGCAGGAGTACTAAAATAGAAAACTCCAAATAAAGAAAACCAAAGGATAATTTAAAACCGAAACAAGTTAAACAACATCACAATAACCTACGAACGTGCACTTCAAACACACGCCAGACACAAAAACCCACAAACACTACCGTCAACAAATTACCATGGCGACCAGGACAGTTGAAAGTATACCAGTACGAATTTACATCAAACGCAGAATTTTACATTTAAAAAAATTCTTCTCCAGTGAGAAAACAGGAAGATATAAAAAACTTTAGACATGACGAGATCAAATATTATTTTAAAAGGCTACGGATCAAAATAAAAACCGATCGACTAATGATCAAAATTAGGCCTACTACTCAATTGACTAGTCTGGTCAGTACCAGAATATAACAAGAAGAAAACGCCTTAGCAAGACACCAAATAATAAAATTAGAAGAAAAGCATACAAGTTTCCCCGGACTAATATTATTTAACAAATTTTTACATATTCAGTGGTGACATTTTTAGGCCTAGCCAACCTTCAGACAAAAAAAAACTTAAACACAAGTACACAATGAAAAATATGGAGCGCCATCAATTTTAAATAAATAAAACATCAAGACATACCTTAATAAAGCATTTGGGGAGACACTAATATTTAAAACACTAATTAGATATCCTTAAAGTATTTATATCACCAAAAAAATGAAGATGGCTGGCAGCGGAACACGTTGAGATGCAAACAAGTATATCATATCTCCATATTTAGGCAGAAAAAACACGTTCACGAATATCACAGATGATAGTTGTACACCATATTCTTCATATTCATCAAAATAATGGGATATATCCCCAAGTTAGCGGAGACGAGGGCCAAAGCCCTCGTCTCAGACGAGAACCCAAAATTTACGTCCTTCTCAAATCAGCAATCAGTTACAAGTCCCAGTTCACAAGATAGAGGACAATTGCAGACAAGTACTCCCATCATGCACCAAGTTTATTTAAATTTGACCAATCCAAATGAGCCACATACTGTGACAATGTGCATATCAAAATAATATTCACACGACACCATTAAATTAATTTGGCGGCATGATGCATATATAGGCTTTTGTTTAATGACGTAGAATAATATACCTTTTCAAATATGTCTCGATTAGAGGCGGTCCCGGAAGACACCTATGTCTCGCTCTAGCGGTTGAAGACACAACCCACAGCTTGTAGTGCCGATGGGCACTGCCATCTCGAGTACATTAGCCAAACCAAGGCATCTTAGCGAGCACTTTAAAAGGCAGATGGTACAAAGACATCGAAATAGATGCATAATAATGTTTGAGACAGGCTTTGCATGTCACAATAATAACTGTTCAGAAATGATAAGAAATGGACAAACGACAAGTAGGTACTGCCTTCACTAAGCATGGCGTTCACTCAGGACATGAGTTAGCCGCGTAAATTGACGGTTTCGCTTATCTGCGATATATACCGTATTTTAAATAAGCAGAATTACGTTGATTAAATTATTAATAATTTATAGAGTGTCTAAAGTGCATAAAAATGTTATTATAAGAGATATTGATTTGGCTTCTTCCCGCCGCTCGCAGGATATGTTCAGTTACTCTTCTGCATGGATCTTGGTCTTTATTAGATGTGCAATCATGCGTCAACGGGTGCAATACCTTAGTTGTGATAATTAAGGCATAGTGTGAAGTACTGTAGCCTACCTCGTATCACGTGAACAGGGTTAGGTATAGAACAAAACATAGAATTATCCGTGCGATCCTTACTTGTGGAGGAACCTCAAACAAAATGTAGCCTATACAAAACAATCCGCGTACTCTGGAGGATCTCGAGAATGACATAACTCCACTGGTACTAAACATCAGTAAGGATGAATTACAGCGAGAGAACCAAAACTTCCTACCTTGGTGCAACGTGTGTTTAGAAAATGAAGTACAGCATTTCCAGCAACTACTCTGAAAATTATATCAGTAACTATGATTATTAAATACGTTAACAAGTGTAAATGTGTTAACTAGTTTTGCGCTACGCTGCTGCTAGCACCAATGCCTTGCTTGACACGCTGCAATACACAGTGCCACAGCCACCACACGACCACAGCGAGTCTCCGTTATATAAGAAGGCCACTCAATGTACAATATCAAAACAATTCGTGAAAAGTCCAAACTAGAAACCGCCTGTGCAGATTTAGAAAGAAGTTTAACCGGGGGAAAATGTGACATATCTGGTTGTGAATTGGTTGAGGAACCAATCGTTGAATGAGTTTGAATCAGCAGAACCAAAAAATGCTTTCAACCTATTAAACAAAATGGTTGGCAAAATATATTCCTGAGTATGTGGACAGCTCTTCGAATTTTGGTGACCATACTTGTAATTGGTGCTAAAGGAGAACGAGGTTTCAGTAAATTAAAAGTTATAAAAATGAATTAACGTTCAACCATGTGTCAGGATACACTGTCAAATCTGACAAATTTCTTCTTCTTCTTCACAGCATTAATCCCTTGCAGGGTCTGCTACTTTGCTTATCTCCTCCACTCCTGTCGTTGACACATTTGGTGTTAAGCCAACAGCGTGCATGTCAACCCTGATGTTGTCAGTCCACCGCTTTGCAGATCTTCCACGTTGTCTTGTTCCACCTGTGATGATGTGGAGTGCTGTTTTTAGCCTATTTTCATTTTATGAAAAAAAAATAGGCTTATGAGATCAACTCTTGTCCGTGTGTCGCAATGGCGTCTAATTTCGTTCAATTGTTTACATAACCTCAAAATGGCGGCTGTGCGAAATATTTCACTGGTATTCTATATCTCCGAAACTATGTACGGTGATAAAGGGCACAGGTACAAGTTTACCTATGTAAATTTCAAAAACCTGTAAAGTACAGAACGAATATGGCGGCCAAGTGAAGTTGAAATATTTTAATAGACTTTTCTCGTGATTTAACTCTCTGAGCGCAGTGAAATATGGTACAGTAAAAACTTATACATATTGTAATGCACTAGCAACTAACTTAGTTCAATTGTTTACATAACCTCAAAATGGCGGCTGTGCGAAATTTTAAAATTAGGTTTTTATTTCTTGAGTCGTAATCATGTGATAGAAGCGAAAGTTTGAATAATGGAGCTACGCAATAATTTTCCTTTAATTGTACATAACTCTATGGTCTATACATATAATAATCGAACATGGCGACCATCCGAAATATTTAGATGGATCTCAATATCTACGAACCTTTTACAGCAATCAATCTGAATTTTTAATGTTCATAGAGGCTATAGGACTTTCAGTGATCTGGTGAGCACAAATCCAACATTTCGGCGACGCGAAGTATAAATATTTCAATGGACGTTCCTCGCGGTTAACCATCCGAGTGCAGTGAAACTTTTCACGTTAAATGCTTAAACAATTGATAATCCACTGGCATCTAATTTACTTCAATTGTTTTCATAAACACAAGATGGCAGCTGTGCGAAATTTTAAAATCTTGTTTTTAGCCTATTTTTATCTATGAAAAAAAATAGGCTTATGAGATCACCTTTTGTCCGTGTGCCCGTCTGTGTGTGCGTAAGTGATTGATTTTTATTTGTCCCCCCCCCCTAATACTAAACAGCTGGAGCGACTTCAATGAAAATCGGTAAGTTCATAGCACTATTCCGGACGACCCCTACGGTGCCCTTCAAATTTTGTTACGTCTCACCAATCCAATATGGCGTCTGTGCGAAATATTTTACCAGCATTCAATATCTCCGAAACTATTACCGATATCACCCCGAAATTTTGTACGGTGATAAAGAGAACTACTAGAATTTCACATATGTGACTTGAAAAACTGGTAACTACAAAAAAACAAGGCGGCCAAGCGAATTTGCGACATTTAAGTAGACGTTTCTCGCGATTTGACCAATCAAAAGCTATAAAACTTGTTACAGTATATGTTTATACACATTGTAATGCACTGGCGTCTAATTTAGATCAATTGTTCACATAGCCTCAAAATGGCGGCTGTGCGAAATATTTCACCGGTATCACCCTGAAATTTTGTACGGAGATAAAGGGTACTGCTGCAAGTTCATCTTTGAGATTTTCAAAACCCGGTTACCTACAAAACGAACTAGGCGGCCAAGCGAATTTGAAAGTTTTAAATAGGCTATTTTCGTGAATTAATAATCCAAACGCAATGAAACTTGGTACAGAAAATGTTTATACGCATTGCAATGCAGTGGTATCTAATTTAGTTCAAATGTTTACATAACCTCAAGATGGTGGCTGTGCGAAATTTAAAATTAAGCTTTTATTTCTTGTGTCGTAATTATGCGATCGAAGTGAAAGTTTGAATAATGAACCTACGCAATAATTTTCCTTTAATGGTACATGACTCTATGGCCTATACATTTAAAAATCCAACATAGCGACCATCCGGAATATTTACACGGATCTCAATATCTACGAATATATTACAGCAATCAAACTGATTTTTTTAATGTTCATAGGGTCTATGAACATAAGTTCAACTATAGGACTTTCAATAACCTGGTGATCACAAATCCAACATGGCGGTGACTCGAAGTATACATGTTCATATGGTCGTTTCTTGCAATTTAAACAACTGAGTGCAGTGACACTTGGTACAGTAAATTCTTATACAAATGTGAATCCACTAAAATCTATTTTTTCAATTGTTCCCATAACCACAAGAAGGCAGCTGTGCGATATTTTAAAATCTCGTTTATACTTCTTGTGTCCTAATCATGCGATAGGAGTTTGGATACTACACGTACACAATAATCTTCTTGTAACAATACATAAGTCTTAAGACCTACATATATAAAAATCCAACATGGCGACCATCCGCTATATTAGTCGGTTCTCAATATCTACGAATCTATTACAGCAATCAAACTGAAATTTTGTATGTTGATAGTGGCAATTAACATAAGTAGGAAATATGAAAATAGGCTTTAGTTCTTCATGGAACTACTTTTTTCTCAAAGGTTTCCCCGGCTTTTAGTCTTGCTCAAGAAAGGGTTGACAGTAGTGAGGGCTGTTAGAAGAAAAATAAGGCAGATATTGCCCAATTGTCTTCTGAAATTACATGAGAAACGTTCAAAACGCCTGAGAGATAGAATAAGCCAAATAATGCAATTATTTCTTCAATGTGTTTCGAGCATCCCCTTCTCGTGCGTTTCATGCAATTTTGACATTTGTGAGTTAGTGAAGTGCACAATTTCTTGAATAGTTTCCGGAGGGAAAATCAATCTTCACGCCTCACTGCGGGAAGTCAAATTGTATGCCTCATCTTTTAATCCAGGAAGGTGTCGAACAAGGTTCCATTGCCTGTTTTTGCAACGTATTGTGGATTTACTTGGTGGTGCGTCCATCTTTCCCCGAGTACTGTGCACCAGGACATCCAGTTCATCGCCAGATATATCTGAAGCACTCAATCACTAAATTCTATATTATCCTCTTCGACTTCGCTAGCACTTCCATCAAATCATCATCTGCCTCACAATTTCTCCTTAATTCTTGCTCCGCCTCGTCGTACTATACCATAACCGGTTCCTCTAGTAAATTAGCCATTTTTAAGTTCATTAGAGAACAAACTATACAACGAAATGCAGCACAAAAATAGTTACGTTTATGGTCGCGGGTGAGGAAAAGTCTCACTTCTCTGCAAGCGCGTACAATAATAGTAACCGTGTGAATGTTTCAAGTGTCAATTTGCTTGGGAGGCGCCTCGATATGCCCCTACTAGGAGTACCTAGGAGGATAGGTGAATCCGAGTGCGGGCTGCGAAGTTACATGCAAGACATTTCCAAAGTGAGATAAACCCTCCCCCGCGACCACTGCTGGGTTAAAGGTAATTGTAAGTGCTGGAACAGAGTGAACTGAGCCTCACGAGGAAGATAGAGTAGCTACATGATATGAAACGTAGCCCTTTGACCTAATACCACGATAATGAAGCCAAGGGTGTTGAGCTGACCATGCAACCATCATATTCCACATGAGTAGTGGTTTTGTACGGGTTCAAAATCCACCACCACCACCGCTGGAATACTAAAATAGCAATATCTCGCGAACCAATCAGGCTAGAGACTTGTACGAGGTGTCAAATTACTCAGGCGAACACTCCCTTTCCATTGGACAACATATCTCCACCCTAAAATAAAACCTACCCTACTAGGGGGTGAAATTGAATTTTTTAGAGAATCTCTCTTTCCAATTGCAACATGTGAGAGTTTGAATGTCGATATGGATGTAACGATGTTCTGCAAACCAATTATCAAATAGGGGCATGTTAGACCTTGAGGTGAGAGCCCCTGTTATTGTTGACGAGCCCCCTGCTGTCGGGCCCCTGTGGATGGGTTATTGTTGACAGGTCCTTGTGGACGAGTCCTTGTGTACAAGTCCTTGTGGACGGGTCATTGTTGCCGGGTCATTATGGACAAGTCCTTGTTGACAGGTCCTTGTGGGCAGGTCTTTGTGGACGAGTCCTTGTTGATGAGTCCCTTTGGACTGATCCCTTTAGACCGGTCCCTTTGGACTGGTCCCTATGGACTGACCCATGGTCTCTAATGCTATGATGAAATTAAACGTTGTTCCACATGAAACGCATGTGAAGAGCCGATTGCTACTATGAATTAACATGTTTGTTTTCTGTTTTTACGCATGCGCACTTGGGGTTTTCGTAAGAGGGCGGACTTTTTAAATAATGATTTATAGATGAGTTATTTAAAAAAATAACCAAATGATCCAAAACTAATAAGTCATTGGCTTTTTAATATCTCATGAACCAATAAAGCTAGGGACTTGTATGAGGGGTCGTTGGACTTGGTATGACGCCCCGTTTTTCAATGTATTTTTGATTTTTGTCAAAAGGGCCTAAGTACACTTTTGTTATTATCTCGTGAACCAATAAGGCTAGGGACTTGTATGAGGGGTCGTAGAACATGGGATGACTTTCCCTTTTTAAACGAATTTGTTGAAATTTTGACAAGGGGCCTAACTACACTTTTGTTGATATTTCCTGAACCCATGATGGGATTTTGACCTGTGAGGTGTCGTTGGACTTGAGCAGACACTCTCTTTTTGAATGTATTTTTGACATTTTAACAAAGGGCCTAACTACACTTTTGTTAATATTTCGCGAACCAATAAGGCTAGGGACTTGTATGTGGGGTCCTAGCACTCGGGGTGACGCTCTGTTTCTAAATATATATTTAATGTTTGTCAAAAGGGCCTAATTGCACTGTTGTTAATATCTCGATAACTAATAATGGGAGAGAGTCAAGTGAGGTGTTATAATACTAAGGATGGCCAACCCTTTCCCATGACCTACGAATTTACCCCAAATATTCAAAACAACAAGGACATTGAGCTGAGATTATATAAACTAATACTCGGATATCGACATATGAGGTGTCATAGGACTTAGAATGGTCAACTCTTTCCCATGACCAATGAATTAACCTAAAATATCCAAAATATTAAGGTCATTGACCTGAGATTTTTTAAATTAATAATTGGATACGGACATGTGAGTTGTTTACCGTGAGTGATGAAACATAGCTAGGCAGAGAAAGAACTAGTGTAGGCAACATGTATGGTGACTGACAAGTCTTTCACTATTGGAACTTGTTTTCAGATCAGACTGTAGTACAGAGAGAGTATAGGTTGCAGGCATGGGTTAATAAATGACAAACGGTGTATACAAAATCGGATTTATTGATTCAAGAATTAAGAGTAGACTATCTTTAATTGATTGGTTAAAGAGGATAGCTAATGAAACAAAATGGTGACTACATTGAACTAAACTGAACCAAGCTGAATCAAACCCAACCAAACCGAACCAAACCTAATCGAAAACGAGCCAAGGGTTTAAGTGTAAAACGTGTGGGTGGATGTGGTCATTGGTAATGTCAAAAAGGAAAGGGATAACGCTCTACCTATAGAGGGTAAGGTAAAGCTAGTGCATGGTGCTAATGCACACACCCAAGTACATGAACCTCACCCATCTATCCTATGCAGTTTTTATGGGTTGACTGTTAAAACTTGCTCAGTGGTTACTGGGACAAGATGGTCACTACACACAACAAGCTTTAAATACCTGAGGCTAATAATCTATACACACACACTTGTTCTAAACTAAACTGTCTTGCTGACAGTGCTCACGCTGTAGGCAGATGACAGAAATGCTTGGCTAACAGAAATACAATCATTTCCGGTTGTCTAATGTTACCAGCTAACCATTTTTTGCTGCAGTGGCGCGCACATGTGCCACTTACACTAGCGAGTTTAACTCGATTTCAAGCTCTAAGTCCTAGAACGAATCAAACTAAGAAAAAAGGGCATAGTGGCGTAGTGGTTAAGCTGTTAGCCTTTCACTAAAGTGGACTAGGGTTTGATTTCAGGTTAATACGCATGTCATAAACATATAAAAAAGCAGAGATAATGTTTTAAACCGATTACACTCGTCTCTTTTCAAATTATTACTTGGATTACAAATACAAAGGTGGACTGGGTGTGATATACAGTTAATGCTGTCTATCGCACACTAGCTGTAAGGAAGCCATATGTAGAGCTATATGTAGAGAACTACCTAGCGATTTCATGAACCGGTATAGCTATGTCGCATAAACGGTGCAGGATACAATCCAGCAACTATAATTCGTATCTTGTGGAACAGAGAAAATGCACTTTTGCCTTGATGGATAACAAATGTGTGCAGATGAATGACCTACGCATTAGCCTAGCAAGGGGTTATAACCACGTGGAGGAGGTGTGATTTCTATATTTTATTGTTTAGAGACATGGCTTTTGTAACCAGTAGATTTAATTGATTTAGTATTTTGTAAATATTTATTTTTGTAATTGTAAATAGTTAATTTTTTGTAAATAGTGGAAACCATTTATTTTTGTAATGGTAAATGTTAAATGTATAATTAAAGTTCTTTGGGATGAGTGGGCATGTCAATGATGTTTTTAGGGATAAATAGAGTGGTTGTGTGTTTGTTCTCAAAGACAGGCAAGGTTGTGTGGGTGTATGACTACACAGAAAGAGAGAGAGAGAGAGAGAGAGAGAGAGAGTGTAGAAACAGCCTTACCTGCAGTAGTAATAGTAGACCTCTATTTTTTGCATACACATAGACAGACTGTAAGATCGCAATGGCCGAGCACTCACTTTAACACCATTTACAAAATCTTGAAATGAAAAAATCATGTTTCGCAAATATGAACTTTTGACATAAACAAAATAAAAATAAAATGTGTAAACTACAAATTGGAAAATCCATGTTTCCATATCATGAAATTCAAAAACTTTAAACTGACATTTAAAAGAAATGCAAATGGAAAATTGACAAATTGTAATGTGTGAAATGTGAAAATGAACAAATGGCTATCATTATTTAAAAAATAATAAAAAAATGGTGCTGTATGGTTGAGGTGTGAATCAAACCCTACTTATTTTGGACCACCCGAGACTGAGTATACTTGTTTTAGTCCTCATACCACTTTTAAAATTTTGTGTTAAAGCTAGGAATTGAACCCAAGAGCTTGTAGGGGGAGACAAAGGTTAGAATATGTTAAACAGATAGCCTTGAATGTAGGATGTGGTAGCTATATAGAGATGAAACGATTAGCTCGGGACAGATAGACACTGAGATCTGCATCAAACCAGTCAAAGGACTAAAGACTCAAACAACAACATATACGTTCACCAAAATAATGTTGTGTAACGGTAAATGTTAGTCAACGAACAGTAATGCATTACTAAAACCCATGACACGATACCTAAGAGCTTTTCTAAAATGATTTTAAAATGCCTTTAACCCTATATTGAACACCCAGTTCACAAGACTCATAACTGCAATATTATGGTAAAACAAAACAAAATCTATATTTTAAAACAAGCAAGTGGTTTAGGCAATGTATACTGGAAAAAAAGTTTTGTAAACACTCAAGTCCTCAAGACCAATTAAATTAGTAACTGTCAGGTTGGCCGAGTGGTTAAGGTGCTTGACTTAAGATCAAATTTCTGTATAAGGAAGCAAGGGTTCGAATCCCTTACCTGACATAACTATTGCCTTAACATGGCTTGGCCACACTGTATTATTATGATACTCGGTACACAAATCATAGATATAGTGTATTGTTTAAGGCCACTCCCTTTCTGAACATAGTCAGAGACTGTTGATGGTTAACAATTGTATTAATAGTGGGACATGGGGATAGCAATTAAGAAAAACAGCCAATACCCATACAATATTTTTATTCATTTAGTTTTTTTTACAATAGTTACACACTGAATACAACATTTTATCTCTTTACCATTGTTTGATATAGATTTTAAACACAACGCTTGTTGTAGATCCTTTTACAACTTTCTCCAGGTACTCTTGTTCTTAAAAACTGGGGAAGCCGCAATGGTTTTATAGACATTAAACCCTCATTCTCTTCTTTTTCATCATCATCATCATCATCATCATCATTATAAATATTATCTTTATAATTATTATAGTCATTGTCACTATCATTATCATCATCATCATCATCCTCAACATCACTAGAACTATCCAATTCCTTTTTTTCCTTTTCAAAAGGGGCCTCTTGAAGAGTCTGTGTTGCTTTTGATAGTGTTACGTTTTTATTGAACGTTGACAACTGTCCTAACATGACTTTTTGAGGAGATAAATGTTTCTTCACAAGGAAGTCACTATGTAGAGTAACACTATGTTTTTGTTGGACTTGCATTTTCTTGTTCTTTTGATCATGTTTTGTTAACACTAACGGTGTTTCATTTGGTATACCACATTGATGAGTACTCACACTTATGACCTCACTATGATTACTTTTTAGATGACCTAGACATTTTGTTGTTCTTTGTTTTGAGCACAGCCAAAATATGATGCCATTCGCATTTTCTCGCTTATAGTTATAAGAGTACCCATGATACAGGGCACGTGGTTTACCTTTATTGGTTATAGTATATTCCATAGTAGCCACTGACTTGTATAGTCGATCCGCCTACTACAAAGGTCTGAACACTTGTGGTGAAAGAATGATGTTGTGTTGACGTTTTATGCAGGATAATGTTGGTGGCATATGCGGGTGGCTTATGTGGGTGGCTTATGTTGATGACATGTATTGTTGGCTGATTTTGGTGGCTTATGTTGATGGTTTATGGTGGTGGCTTATGTTGGTGGCTTATGTTGGTGGCTTATGTTAGTGGCTTATGTTGATGACATATGTTGGTGACTTATGTTGATAGCTTATGTTGGTGGCTAATGTTGATGACATATGTTGTTGGCTTATGGTGGTGGCTTATGGTGATGGTTTATGTCGCTGGTCTATGTTGATGGTTTATGTTAATGGCTTAAGTTAATGTCTTAGGTTGATGGCATAAGTTGATGGCTTATGTTGGTGGCTTATGGGGGTGGCTTATGCTGGTGGTTTATGGTGGTGGCTTATGTTGATGACATATGTTGGTGACTTATGTTGGTGGCTTATGTTGGTGGCTTATGGTGGTGGCTTATGATGGTGGCTTATGGTGGTGGCTTATGATGGTGGGTTATGGTGGTGGTTTATGGTGGCTTATGGTGGTGGCTTGTGGTGGTGGCTTGTGGTGGCTCATGATGGTGGCTTGTGGTGATGGCTTATGGTGGCTTATGGTGGTGACTTATAGTGGTGGCCTATGTTGGTGGCTTATTTTTGGTGGTTTACGTTAATACCTTATTTGTAATGGCTTATTTGACAAGTTATTGTTGTCAATGTATTTAGAGAATTTTTCTCTTGGTCTTGGCAAGTATCTCAACCCTTTTTTTATGGTAGCATAATGCTTACCGCCATGTTTGTAAGCAACAACAACACACTAAAATTCCAAGAATCCAAAGTACTCTAAGGTTAATGATTGTCTCTCAACTCCATTCAACGTCTAGTCAAAAACATTATATATTTTTCACATTTTTCAAAAAAAAAGGTAAATTGGGATAGTAGGCTATATGTTTAAACTAAAAATCATATCAAATCATATGCTAACTCCAACACCTACGTCTATCCCACTCTCAGTCAAAAAAATATAATATTCTTCAAATTTTTCCAACACAGTATTTGGAAAGTAGGCCATATTTTGAAAACTAATCATCCTATAAAGTCATATATATATATATATATATATATATATAGACTCAAACCAATGGCTTTCATATCCTTAATCGTAAGAACAAAATATGGAATTTTTGTCATTTCTTCCAAAAATGTTCATTTTAAAACGGGGCTGTATTTTGGAAACTAGGAATTTTACAAGAAAGTTTGTTTAACGTAAATGACAGGTATTTACCCCCACTACCCACAAACCAAGTCCCAGGTCTCTGGGACAAAATCCAAAAAAAGTTCAATTTGGAAAGTAGGCGATATTTTGAAAACTAATCATACTAAAAAGTCATATATAGACTCAAACCAATGGCTTTTATATCCTTAATTGGTAAAACAAAACTTAACATTTTTTCAGTTTTTCCAAAAAAGTCCAATTTCCAAAATTGTCTATATTTTGGGAACTAAGAATTTTACAAAAAAGTTTGTTTAACGAAAATGAAAGGTCTTTACCCCCCTCTACCCAAAACATAAATTTCAGGTCCCTAGGACAAAAACTGTGCAGTAGGTTTTTTTTAAGTGACCAAAACCACTATATATATCATTTTATTCTAAGAGCTTTCCATGATGACAAGAAAAAAAGAGCTTACCATAATGATGGATTGAGTGTAAGAAAACGTCTTTTGCTGCTTGATGTCACTACTAAAGTGATACTCTTACAACAGACAAGTGAGTTCATGTTTCGCTGACGTAATCGTATGTTTCCACGCACTTTCTTTGTTGAGCGCGTCATGGTGGCTAAATTTAAAACTCTAGATGAGATGTTTTGCTGACGTAATCGTATGTTCCCCGCACGTACACTTTGGACGGGTCTTTTTGAAGGGAGTCATTTTTTTACGGGCCCCGGAGGACGGGTCCTTGTTGAGGAATAACCCACCCACCAAGGGAAGATGATTAAGAGAAGGAAGTAGATTTTGGATTGGAGAAAAAGGATAGAAAAATAGGAGGAGAGTCCCACAAAATTTATAAGTTTAGCTTTCAATACACTTAGAAGCGGTTGCCACCGCAAATCCGTTCTCGGATACCTAAAGTGGGTACGAGCTTGGTCGAAGCTGACGGGAACCGCAGCTAAGACTTTGGCGGTTTGCCAGAGAAAGGCTTTAGTGTATTTCCTCCCAAGCATGCATGAAAGTACTATAGGGAAGGGTGATGTTCTGGCCAGACAAATAGTAAAAGCTTTATTGAGTATGAACGAGGGCATAAACCTAGGAAGAGCTAGGAAAGCCAGGATCTTGCCTAACTCTAGTATCAGAGAAATGATGAATCCAAAAACAAATATTTAATTTATTTAACAATTCAGGAGAAATTAATATTTTTGACAATTAAATATTTTGCAATCTTGTTAACAATTTGGGGTCGCAGACCTCCAACAACATTCAAAAATTGCTACAGGCAAATAACAATTCTTAAGGTTTTAAACCTAGTACTAAAACCTTGCTAAGATTTTAAAAGGGCAATGAAATGATTAAAGTTTAAACATTAAATTGAGTACAAGGAGTGTACTATAAGAAATTTCTGAAAGAACATTCTAGAGAGAATAACAAATTCGAAAATAACAACAAGGAAAACATAAAACATAAAATAGAAGTTACTACAACTTCTTATATTTAATCAGAATTACTTTATGAGAATTATACAAAAGAGGGCAGGTCACTTACTGTGAAACCTGGAGAAAGTGAAAAGGAAGGTTCTAGACTTCCCAAGTTTGAGCAGGAATCACTAGCCAAATGGGACAGTTTCCATTTCGTGAAACCTGAACATGACTCGCTCAAAAGTTTAAAGAAATATTTTCCCTAATTATAGGAAAGGAACAATGTTATTTGAAACTTGTATCACACAAGCAATTATGCAGAATTTAATTAATGTTAAACTAGCAAAGTTGGAAGGGCACTTCGTGAGTGACACCTTATAGAAAGTTACAATTTTATTAATAATGGTGGTTAGTAGAAGGTTGAGGAAAGATCATTGGGATATAGGATCAATGTTCATGGCCGTATTTAATGTAAACGGACGAGCGCGACGCGGTAGAAACGTGGAGCAAGCACTGGTTATCACTTTAGTCTGTAAAGATTGATGCAAAGTTCACTGTAGAAACTCGAAAGTTCATGAGAAAGAAAGTTATTGCAATTATGGAAATAACTGATTGCACTATATAGGTGAGAGTCTATTTCTTGAAAAAGTTGTGATTTACAATTAAATGCGCCATAAAATGTTCCAACGGGGGAAGAAAGTTCGCTATTGCAGTAATTTAAGGAAGATTCCTCATTTTAACTAGTATTTTCACAAGTGCGTGAAAAATACTTGACGGCAAGACTCGCAGATAGAGTACAAGATCTCGAAGGTTCCAGAACGACCTTAGCAGAAAAATGGGGTTGAGAAAATCCAACGGAGGAACTAGCTTTATAATTACAGACAGCGGGTATTAGATAATATCCCACGTAGCGAGAGGATTTCTCTTTGAATAGCTTAAGAAAAGCTCTTTTTTAGTAAGGTTGGCTTATACAAGCAAAAGCTCAACATGGCAAATCCCACGAAGAATGATTTTTGCCCCAAAGTATATAATTTCACACTGTCTATAAAATATCATTAAAAGCACTTGGAAGTTAAAACCATGAAGATGAGGTTAAAACTTTAAAAATGGTACTTATCTTGATTTCATGTTGAAGTCAAAGTTTCCGTTGATGACTACCTAGCCAACATGGCGTAGAAGAGTGTGTGCCTCTTGGTTTGAGGAAGCTAGCTCGAGAGGAGCTTTGACTGATCGAGTCAACTGCCGACTGAGAGCTGCTCAACGGAGCACGGAGGGACCGAGGAAGGGGAAAAGAGTGGGGGGTAGGAGACAAAAGGAGAACATATAAATATTGCCAATATTGTAACAAAAAAACGATCTCTTGCTGAGCTGGTCTTCAAAGAGTTGATAACTGTTGATACTAGCGCAGCATGGTGAGTAAAGAAGTGGACGTAGTCCTCTTGCTCAAGGAGAAAATAGCTGGCGATGGTAACAGGATCTGGTAGCCAAATGGATATGGAATTCCTCTTGCGCGAGGAAGAGTTGAAGAGCTTCAGAGATTCGTTGTTATATGATGCTAGGTGGGTCACAGAATATATATCTGGAACAGACTCATACAAAATATAAGCGACCTGAACCCCTAAGAGAGAACAGAAGATCACTGTTGGTGTCTGACAAAGAGGAAGGAAAGAACATGCAAAAACATTAAAATTTATAATCTCAGGTACCGTGTATTCCAAGAATGCACCAACTTGGTTTGTGGGTAGTAGGGGTAAATACCTGTCATTTACGTTAAACAAACTTTCTTGTAAAATTCCTAGTTTCCAAAATATAGCCCCGTTTTACAATGAACATTTTTGGAAGAAATGACAAAAATTCCATATTTTGTTCTTACGATTAAGGATATAAAAGCCATTGGTTTGAGTCTATATATATATATATATATATATATATATATATATATATATATGACTTTATAGGATGATTAGTTTTCAAAATATGGCCTACTTTCCAAATACTGTGTTGGAAAAATTTGAAGAATATTATATTTTTTTGACTGAGAGTGGGATAGACGTAGGTGTTGGAGTCAGCATATGATTTGATATGATTTTTAGTTTAAACATATAGCCTACTATCCCAATTTACCTTTTTTTAAAAAAAATGTGAAAAATATATAATGTTTTTGACTAGACGTTGAATGGAGTTGAGAGACAATCATTAACCTTAGAGTACTTTGGATTCTTGGAATTTAAGTGTGTTGTTGTTGCTTACAAACATGGCGGTAAGCATTATGCTACCATAAAAAAAGGGTTGAGATACTTGCCAAGACCAAAAGAAAATTCCTCTAAATACATTGACAACAATAACTTGTCAAATAAGCCATTACAAATAAGGTATTAACGTAAACCACCAAAAATAAGCCACCAACATAGGCCACCACTATAAATCACCACCATAAGCCACGATAAGCCATCACCACAAGCCACCATCATAAGCCACCACAAGCCACCACCATAAGCCACCATAAACCACCACCATAACCCACCATCATAAGCCACCACCATAAGCCACCATCATAAGCCACCACCATAAGCCACCAACATAAGCCACCAACATAAGTCACCAACATATGTCATCAACATAAGCCACCACCATAAACCACCAGCATAAGCCACCAGCATAAGCCACCCCCATAAGCCACCAACATAAGCCATCAACTTATGCCATCAACCTAAGACATTAACCTAAGCCATTAACATAAACCATCAACATAGACCAGCGACATAAACCATCAACATAAGCCACCACCATAAGCCAACAACATATGTCATCAACATTAGCCACCAACATAAGCTATCAACATAAGTCACCAACATATGTCATCAACATAAGCCACTAACATAAGCCACCAACATAAGCCACCAACATAAGCCACCACCATAAACCATCAACATAAGCCACCAAAATCAGCCAACAATACATGTCATCAACATAAGCCACCCACATAAGCCACCCGCATATGCCACCAACATTATCCTGCATAAAACGTCAACACAACATCATTCTTTCACCACAAGTGTTCAGACCTTTGTAGTAGGCGGATCGACTATACAAGTCAGTGGCTACTATGGAATATACTATAACCAATAAAGGTAAACCACGTGCCCTGTATCATGGGTACTCTTATAACTATAAGCGAGAAAATGCGAATGGCATCATATTTTGGCTGTGCTCAAAACAAAGAACAACAAAATGTCTAGGTCATCTAAAAAGTAATCATAGTGAGGTCATAAGTGTGAGTACTCATCAATGTGGTATACCAAATGAAACACCGTTAGTGTTAACAAAACATGATCAAAAGAACAAGAAAATGCAAGTCCAACAAAAACATAGTGTTACTCTACATAGTGACTTCCTTGTGAAGAAACATTTATCTCCTCAAAAAGTCATGTTAGGACAGTTGTCAACGTTCAATAAAAACGTAACACTATCAAAAGCAACACAGACTCTTCAAGAGGCCCCTTTTGAAAAGGAAAAAAAGGAATTGGATAGTTCTAGTGATGTTGAGGATGATGATGATGATGATAATGATAGTGACAATGACTATAATAATTATAAAGATAATATTTATAATGATGATGATGATGATGATGATGATGAAAAAGAAGAGAATGAGGGTTTAATGTCTATAAAACCATTGCGGCTTCCCCAGTTTTTAAGAACAAGAGTACCTGGAGAAAGTTGTAAAAGGATCTACAACAAGCGTTGTGTTTAAAATCTATATCAAACAATGGTAAAGAGATAAAATGTTGTATTCAGTGTGTAACTATTGTAAAAAAAACTAAATGAATAAAAATATTGTATGGGTATTGGCTGTTTTTCTTAATTGCTATCCCCATGTCCCACTATTAATACAATTGTTAACCATCAACAGTCTCTGACTATGTTCAGAAAGGGAGTGGCCTTAAACAATACACTATATCTATGGTTTGTGTACCGAGTATCATAATAATACAGTGTGGCCAAGCCATGTTAAAGCAATAGTTATGTCAGGTAAGGGATTCGAACCCTTGCTTCCTTATACAGAAATTTGATCTTAAGTCAAACACCTTAACCACTCGGCCAACCTGACAGTTACTAATTTAATTGGTCTTGAGGACTTGAGTGTTTACAAAACTTTTTTTCCAGTATACATTGCCTAAACCACTTGCTTGTTTTGAAATATAGATTTTGTTTTGTTTTACCATAATATTGCAGTTATGAGTCTTGTGAACTGGGTGTTCAATATAGGGTTAAAGGCATTTTAAAATCATTTTAGAAAAGCTCTTAGGTATCGTGTCATGGGTTTTAGTAATGCATTACTGTTCGTTGACTAACATTTACCGTTACACAACATTATTTTGGTGAACGTATATGTTGTTGTTTGAGTCTTGAGTCCTTTGACTGGTTTGATGCAGATCTCAGTGTCTATCTGTCCCGAGCTAATCGTTTCATCTCTATATAGCTACCACATCCTACATTCAAGGCTATCTGTTTAACATATTCTAACCTTTGTCTCCCCCTACAAGCTCTTGGGTTCAATTCCTAGCTTTAACACAAAATTTTAAAAGTGGAATGAGGACTAAAACAAGTATACTCAGTCTCGGGTGGTCCAAAATAAGTAGGGTTTGATTCACACCTCAACCATACAGCACCATTTTTTTTTAATAATGATAGCCATTTGTTCATTTTCACATTTCACACATTACAATTTGTCAATTTTCCATTTGCATTTCTTTAAAATGTCAGTTTAAAGTTTTTGAATTTCATGATATGGAAACATGGATTTTCCAATTTGTAGTTTACACATTTTATTTTTATTTTGCTTATGTCAAAAGTTCATATTTGCGAAAGATGATTTTTTCATTTCAAGATTTTGTAAATGGTGTTAAAGTGAGTGCTCGGCCATTGCGATCTTACAGTCTGTCTATGTGTATGCAAAACATAGAGGTCTACTATTACTACTGCAGGTAAGGCTGTTTCTACACTCTCTCTCTCTCTCTCTCTCTCTTTCTGTGTAGTCATACAACCACACAACCTTGCCTGTCTTTGAGAACAAACACACAACCACTCTATTTATCCCTAAAAACATCATTGACATGCACACTCATCCCAAAGAACTTTAATTATACATTTAACATTTACCATTACAAAAATAAATGGTTTGCACTATTTACAAAAAATTAACTATTTACAATTACAAAAATAAATATTTACAAAATACTAAATCAATTAAATCTACTGGTTACAAAAGCCATGTCTCTAAACAATAAAATATAGAAATCACACCTCTTCCACGTGGTCATAACCCCTTGCTAGGCTAATGCGTAGGTCATTCATCTGCACACATTTGTTATCCATCAAGGCAAAAGTGCATTTTCTCTGTTCCACAAGATACTAATTAGTGTGTTTTGATCGGTTCAAAATCCTCCACCTCCACACCCTCCACACAAGATGGCGGCCGTAGCTTAACTTAACCTAGCCTAACCTAACAAAATGGCGGCCGTAGCTTAACTTAACCTAGCCTAACCTTACCTGACCTACGAGGTGTGATCAAAAACTTCCAAAAATGTGGCTGCAACTTAACCAAACCTAGCCTAGCCTAACCTAACCTAACCTACAAGGTGTGATCAAAAAGTTCCAAAATGGTGGCCGTAGCTTTACTTAACCTAACCTAACCTAAACCTACGAGGTGTGATCAAAAAGTTCCAAAATGGTGGCTGTAGGTTAACTTAACCTAACCTAACCTAACTTAAACCTACGAGGTGTGATCATAAAGTTCCAAAATGGCGGCCGTAGCTTAACTCAACCTAACCTCACCCTACGAGGAGTGATCAAAAAGTTCCAAAATCTGTGGAGGAATGTGGAGGAGGAGGGTGTTTGTAGAACTCTTAAAAACTACTGGGGTAGGGTGGGGGTAGTAAGAAATAAAAACAGTATTAATTATTATTCAGCATGAGAGGTTTTTTAATTCGTTAAAACGTACAATACATCTATTGTTTTTTATACCCTCATAAATTTGATATAGAGAATGTCCACCATGATTTAGATCCTCAAGCACACTTTCTGACATATCATTAAAACGTGTAGGAAGGAATGTCTGAAAATTTTCACTAACACATAGTACACGTTCACCATACATTGTGTCCACTTTTTGAATGTTGATGATACGGAATGGTAATTCAGTGAGCTTTTTTTCTCTCAAATCCGCAGTTCTGTCCCATAGCATTGAGAATGTTTATTGTAGTAGCCTATAAAGAAACAAAAAAAATGTCTATTACAGTTTTGCTATAAGTGACCAGAATCACTATATATATATCATTTTATTCTAAGAGCTTTCCATGATGATAAGAAAAAAAGAGCTTACCATAATGATGGATTGAGTGTAAGAAAACGTGTTTTGCTGCTTGATGTCACTACTAAAGTGATACTCTTACAACAGACAAGTGAGTTCTTGTTTCACTGACGTAATCGTATGTTTCCACGCACTTCCTGTGTTGAGCGCGTCATAGTGGCTAAATTTAAAACTCTAGATGAGGTGTTTTGCTGACGTAATCGTATGTTCCCCGCACGCACACTTTGGACGGGTCCTTTTTGAAGGGAGTCATTTTTTTACGGGTCCCGGGGACGGGTCCTTGTTGACGGGTCCCTGTGGGCGGGTCCTTTGGACTGATCCCTATGGACTGACCCTTGCATTTTATCCAAATTATGACAAAGGGGGCCCGCCACAGGGACCCGTCAACAAGGACCCGTCCCCGGGACCCATAAAAAAATGACTCCCTTCAAAAAGGACCCGTCCAAAGTGTGCGTGCGGGGAACATACGATTACGTCAGCAAAACATCTCATCTAGAGTTTTAAATTTAGCCACTATGACGCGCTGAACACAGGAAGTGCGTGGAAACATACGATTACGTCAGCGAAACAAGAACTCACTTGTCTGTTGTAAGAGTATCACTTTAGTAGTGACATCAAGCAGCAAAACACGTTTTCTTACACTCAATCCATCATTATGGTAAGCTCTTTTTTTCTTATCATCATGGAAAGGTCTTAGAATAAAATGATATATATATATATAGTAATTCTGGTCACTTATAGCTAAACTGTAATAGACATTTTTTTGTTTCTTTATAGGCTACTACAATAAACATTCTCAATGCTATGGTACAGAACTGCGGATTGGAGAGAAAAAGCTCACTGAATTACCAATGCATACTCCATTCCGTATCATCAACATTCAAAAAGTGGACACAATGTATGGTGAACGTGTACTATGTGTTAGTGAAAATTTTCAGACATTCCTTCCTACACGTTTTAATGATATGTCAGAAAGTGTGCTTGAGGATCTAAATCATGGTGGACATTCTCTATATCTAATTTATGAGGGTATAAAAAACAATAGATGTATTGTACGTTTTAACGAATTAAAAAACCTCTCATGCTGAATAATAATTAATACTGTTTTTATTTCTTACTACCCCCACCCTACCCCAGTAGTTTTTAAGAGTTCTACAAACACCCTCCTCCTCCACATTCCTCCACAGATTTTGGAACTTTTTGATCACTCCTCGTAGGGTGAGGTTAGGTTGAGTTAAGCTACGGCCGCCATTTTGGAACTTTATGATCACACCTCGTAGGTTTAAGTTAGGTTAGGTTAGGTTAAGTTAACCTACAGCCACCATTTTGGAACTTTTTGATCACACCTCGTAGGTTTAGGTTAAGTTAGGTTAAGTAAAGCTACGGCCACCATTTTGGAACTTTTTGATCACACCTTGTAGGTTAGGTTAGGTTAGGCTAGGCTAGGTTTGGTTAAGTTGCAGCCACATTTTTGGAACGTTTTGATCACACCTCGTAGGTCAGGTAAGGTTAGGCTAGGTTAAGTTAAGCTACGGCCGCCATCTTGTTAGGTTAGGCTAGGTTAAGTTAAGCTACGGCCGCCATTTTGTTAGGTAAGGCTAGGTTAAGTTAAGCTACGGCCGCCATCTTGTGTGGAGGGTGTGGAGGTGGAGGGTTTTGAACCGATCAAAACACACTACTCACATGATACAAGCTGAGTTGCAGTTGTCCTTGGATAGGCGTGGATGTCTATATTCTTACCACTGTTTTGTTAGGGCATTTTGAAGGAAGCAGCAATTATTCCATGTTAATTTATTCTTTTATAAAACAACATGGGAACAATTTCAAATAACACATACGGTGAAAGTCGATTAATTATAAGTTGACGGGCCTGACGACAAAAAATTATTGCGGTATTCAAGATTTCGAATGAACAGTTAGCACCGATTTTGTTAAAAACGGATAAGGACCATGCAGAAATACATATTATTCACAATTTCGGAGGAAAAATATCAGAATAAGTCATTATTAGCCTATTTTCAATTTTGAAAAATTAGACCGATGAGATCACCTTTTATGAGCGTGTGTGTGTGTTCCCCACTAATTACTACTAAACGGCTGGATCGATTTCAATGAAACTGTAAGTTCTTAGCGATATTCAGGACGACCCCGACCGAGTCCTTTAAATTTTGTTACGTCTCACCAATCCAACATGGCGTCTGTGCGAAATATTTCACCAGCATTCAATATCTCCGAAACTATTACCGATATCACCCTGGATATTTTTACAGTGATAAAGGGAACTACTAGAAGTTCACCGATGTGACTTTTGAAAATCTGGTAACTACAACACCAATATGGCGGCCAATCGAATTTGCGACATTTAAATAGGAGTTTCTCGCGATTTAACCAACCAAACGCTATGAAACTTGTTACGGTATATGTTTATACACATTGTAATGCATTGGCGTCTAATTTCGATGAATTGTTCACATAACCTCAAGATAGCGGCTGTGCGAAATATTTCACCGGCATTCTATATCTCTGAAACTATTTGCGGTATCACCCTGACATTTTGTACGGAGATAAAATGTACTACTGGAAGTTCATCTATAAGACTTTCAAAAACCGGTTAACTACAAAACGAACATGGCGGCCAAGCGAATTTTAAAATTTTAAATAGACCTTTCTCGCGATTTAATGTTCCTAACGCAATGAAACTTGGCACAGGAAATGTTTGTAGTAAAAATAGCTCTGTCTGTCTATTACTATAGTATTGAAATTGCAGCTAATTGCATTATACTGCTCACTGATGTGTTTCCTCCACAAGTTAAATGTGCGTTAAGGTTAGCTACTCATCAATTTCAGAATGAGTCATATCCTCTTTGCTTGAAAAAATGTTGAGATAGATAGGTTTTATTATATGGATAGATAGTCAGTGAATTTCAATACTGTATTCTACACCAAATATGCTATCATAAGCACTAAATTATTTCAGAGAACAAAAAATATGCGCACGTGAAAACCCAAAATATATAACGTGGATGTGTAAAACCTCTATTCATAGAACATTCCCAAATCATAGCATATTGATGTACACAAAAACCGTCTACAAATTACATTGCTAGAAAGTATCATTTGAACGTGTTCAAAACTCCTCTCACAATAATACTTCAGGAACATTTCCGGGTGTTGTTTATAATCACCTCTCCCTAAAATATTCACAGAACATATCATATGGAATTAAACCGAACTCCTCACTATCAAAATTCAATGAATATATATTGATTGATCTACCTACACCTGTAACATTTACGGAAATTAACATAAATGGCATTATACAAATCCTCTTTCCTGTAAAATACCCAGGATATTTCTTTCAAGTGTGTGCAAAATCCTCTCTATGTCTCTTCACTTGAAACCGTTAAAAAATAACATGCTCGAAATATGTGATACTGCCTTCCAGCATTAAAGGATGTTCTGGTTATCTTTCCTCTCTTTCAATGAAAGCTGACCACTAATTTAGAGCAATACGTGAATTGTCTCCCTCCATTACCGAGGAGATATCCGTTAAATACTTTATTTACATTTTATCACAACTAAAATACAGAGTAAATTTGCTTATTCCTAAATTGAATGTGACTTCTGCCCACTAAGGGATATAAATCTTAAAACTTAATCAAATCCCGATTCAAATATATTACATGAATTAGGCTACCAGCCAAAATGTATTAAAATATGAGCCTCCAATTTATTTAACACATTTTGGTGAATTCTGCACTACAAGAAAGCAACTGAGTTGTTCCGACCAACAGGCGAGAATATTTTTGCCCAGCCTACTGATTGAATGATTCACAAGAAACACCACAATTGCCTGCTGTGGCTGAAATTGGTTATATTTTTACAAACTTTTAAGAGAACTCTCCTTTGAATGCAGTAGTTAAACATTAAGGATAAACAGGAGTCTCATCAGAAAAATCTTACAAGCAAATTCTGTTCCATTCCATATAACTTAAATGTAGCCTCGTCCCGGGAATAATTAATATATAACTCAACAAATATGCATTATGAATGAATCAAGCAATGGTTTTTACACCCGCTTTGAATTGCCATGTGCTTCAGTAATATCCTGCTTTCTATCAAACCATTCTCACCTTATATAAGTGATTTTGCTGTAGTCTGCAATAACAAATTATTCGTTTTTGAAATGTATTTTAACACAAGCATTGCTGAAATGAACTATTTGATTATGGTTCTGTTTTATGCTCCGCATGTACAGCAGAGATATTATTTCTATACACTGCGAACTCATGCGTGTCACTTGGGTACAATTAATTGTTCGCATGCTCTACAAAAATAGGGCTTCCGATATGTATCAATTAAAATGTGAGACTTGAAATCTCTATTCGTACTTATGACTGGATATGCATAATAAATATTGCTTCTACCAATATTAATTCGCAGGTGACTTTTCAAAGCTCCTTACTTAGTAAGTTTTGCTGCTTACTATATGCATATGGCTTTTTGACCAGTATGGGTTACAGGTGCCTTCAAGCACCCCTTGTGTATTACTTAAATATGCCTTCTGGTGAGTAAGAAGTCACAAGCGAGTCCTAATAGATACTTTTTGTGTGCATGTAGTTGCGCATATACCACTTCAGTTTGGCGCAAGACCAATATGAATTACGATAATCAAAAATAACTCATATTGCCATGGAGCACAGTGGGGACGGACTTATTTCTTTAGCAGTGTCCACCCCTGCCCTAAACAACTGAGATCTGTGGATACCATTCTGCTGAAGAAACTTCAACGGAAGTGGAATTTTGGCCGAAATAGTCAGCAAAACCTTTCACTACAGGTTGCCGGATAGTATCACTGTGACGTGTGCCTGTCATACGCCCTGTTATGTAAACAAGAGGGGCTTGGCGACCACAAATGATACCACCGCAAAACATTGATCCACCTCCTCCCTGTTGGTATCAGTCTCGGATGTATTAGTCGTGCACACGTTCATCGGGTCGTCTCCACACTCGCCCAGATCGATAAATATTGACACAGGCGAGTGAACATACGCATTGTACACGCATGAGACCATTACGACCCTTGACCAGCAACCGTATATACGTATAACGATCAATTATCACCAAGTATACTGCGCATGGGAGACATGTGTGCAGTGATTAGTGACGATAGATCTTGTGTGTCCTCAATCTTTCCTCCGTAGAAAAAATTTCCAACATTTGTTCATCAAAAATTCCTTTCTAAAATAGATTCATTATGTATTACTAAGAAGCTGTCACTTCAAAAATCAATCCAGGAAAGAAATGCTCTTTTTATACCAAATGGGCCGGCCCCGTGTTGTTGGGGTATCGCGCCTGCCTCTCACCCGGACGCCCTTGGTTCGATTTCCGGCTCCGTCAGGGATTTTAGAAACTGACGTAAAGACAATTGAGCAGCTGGCTGACATTGAGGAGCGCCGTGGTCGCGGAAACCAAGATTAACGGCCGAAGGGACCCAATGCACTAACCACGCGTCACCTCTATATCTGCAGGCCAAATGGCTGGGCAGCGGTCACGCAGTAGTCCCAGTCCCTTTATTGGCTGTAGTGCCAGGGTTAATTTATTATCATGGATCAAAATGTGTCTTCAGTTGCTCTGAGTAAAGTTTGCTCCATATTTATATGGCTACAGACCACTATGGATAAACATTTGTTTCTTCGAACTGCCCTGCACAGTAAATCGTGTTATCACGTACCACAGGAATAAGGTATATGACCACTATGGATTATCAGGTGTTTCTTCAAATTGCTTTACACAGTAAATTTTTCTTCTTTTGTACCACACGTTTGAGGCTTGAGACCACTAAGGATCAGGATGTGCTTCTTCAAATTAACTTTCTGACCAAAAAATACTCCACATGTATCACAGGAGGATGGCGTTGGACCACTATGGATCAACATATGTTTCTTTAAAATGCTCTTCCCAGTGAATTTTGCTACACATATACCACAGGAATTAGGTTTAAAACCACTATGGATCAACATGGGTTTCTCAAATAATCTTACCCAATAAAAGTTGATCCATATGTAACACAGGAATATGACGTTAGACCTCTATGGATCATCATACATTCTTCAGAAAATCTTGCTTCGTATGGACCAAAGATGATCAACTTGTGTTTCTTTAAACTGCTCATCGCAGTAGATTGTGCTTCGCTATAAAACAGGAATAAGGTTAAAGACGCTTATGGATCATCATGTGCGTCTTCAAACTATGTAACCGACCAAAAGTTGTTCCACATGTGTCACAGGAATATGGCTTTAGACCACTATGGATCAAGATGTGTTTCAGCAAACTGTTCTTCCAAGGGAATGATGCTTCGCATGTATCACAGATATAAGGTTTTTTACCGCTATGGATCATCATGTGTTTCTTCAAATTGCTCTCCTCAGAACATTTTGCTTCGCATGTTAAACAAGAATGAGATTTTACGCCACTATGGATAATAATGTGTTTCTTCAAATTGCTTTTGTGAGTAAATTTTGCTTCGCATGCATCACAGGAATATGGCCTTAGACCACTATGGATTAACATATGTGCCTTCAAACTGCCTTCATTAGAAAAGTTTGATCCACACATACCACAGGAATGTGGTTTTAGAGTGCTATGGACCAACATGTGTCTCTTCAAATTTCCTCTCTTAGTAAAGTTCGGTCCACAAGTCATGCAAATATGTGGCACTATACAGCTACGTGTTGACGTCTTTATGTTATCATTTTGATTGAATGAGGCTACGAATCTATCTGTGATTAATTGTTCTCCGAATTGTGGTTATTTCTGAAAACAATTTTTAGCATTATTACGAATAAAATACCCACCACCAATATAATATCATAAATCAAATAGCACAATTTCGGATAAATATAAAACTACAATAATCTTCTGTATTCGTCCACATAGATATATAAGCATAAATGTAATGCTTATGATGATGATCGGAACTAGTCACACAGGGGAATATTTTAGCCTCATGCAATTTGCTTTAGGGAATAATACACTTATCAATTTCGGTACATTCGAGTTGACCAACTGAAAAGCAGTTAATTTCGCTATGTTAAATGATCAAGGAAACGGAATACGAACTTTGCGGTCAAGAGATCTAACTAGTGAAAAGTTATCATATGCACATCTGGCAATTTGCATTAATATGCTTTCCTTAAATAATAGGAACTGAGTTTGTTTCTACTCTTCAATGAAGTGGTGTTCGTGCAGTCAATATATATTATACAGACAATACTCTATTATACTGTATGTCGGAGGTTTGCGATTTATAGTTCTTCCGGATGAACGAGTTAATCCTTGTACAGGAAGAAAAAAAAGCATTTGAGCATGGAGAAATGTTACTTACATCCACCTGCGGCTGTTACTTCCTAAGAGTCAACCTTATCATTCAGTGTCTCGATTAAGATAAGTAGAAATTGGGTGCTGCTCTATACTTAAAGTACGAGAATTGAGGGAAGGGGGTCGTATCACAGGGTTAACTGAAGTGGCAACCCGCAATCCATGGACAAGGCCATGCGTACTTCCTTACGAGTAATCGGAGAGAGTCGTGTGAGGGGTCCAACGAAAGGGATCTATCACCTCTATTTAAAGACAAGACTATTCTCCCCTAAAATAGAAACTGTCCAATACCCCAGGGAAGATAAGAATTTTTTTGAGACCATGCGCTCTTTAGGCTCTTCCAAGATGGCAGCCATTTCAAACATTATGTTAGATGTCTCGAGACCTCCTTCCCTACACCATACCGCCAACTCACACCTCTACCAATCCCAGAATTCCCTAAAATTCTCAACAGACTTTCAATATTAAATTAGATTTAACACTCAAGTCCACCATTGCATCCACTTACTTCTGCAAGGCTCATCTCCGATGACCGCCTTTGTTCAGGACGCAATCTCTTCCAACTAGTCGCACAAATATTCCATAAATTTCAAAGAACCGACAACTCCATTCGAATTAAATATATAAATTTCAAATCTTGAATCTCCGTCAACATAAATTTAAGAAAATAATTCAAAAATTGACATTTCCAAACCCCGTTCCTTGCATGCATCAAATGGTTCAATAATAATTAATGACATATAGTGACGCACGCATAACTCGCATTTATACACAACAATTGTCAATAGAGGCCAAAAACTGTTATTTCCTTATATTCGGCAACAGAATTCATTCTGAACATTACAACAGACCACACGATATGTACTATGTGCTTTTTTATCTTAAAGGTCCAGGTAATTCAATCATTTCTACTCAATCAGTGTAGTTCTAGATAGTGCTTTCTATTCCTGCATGAGATATTCAATAGTGAAGTATGATAACCCAATTGATTACAAAATTATGTAGCTTGTATATTCCAAGTAGTCAATATGGGTATTATATAGCGAATTAAATGCGAATTAATTTGTGTCACTTGGTGGAACAAACACACCGCTAGTGGTTGCCTCATTCAATGAATTAATTGTGATGCCCTCGAACAGCCGTTTCTCTTCAAAAGTAATCTGACAGTGAATCAAGTTACAGGAAAAGCATGTAAACAACCTTCCACTGCAATAAGCTTAACGTAGCATAGATTTTTAACGGTTGGTTTCCGGCCATAAGTGTCCTGTATCAGGTTGTTTCAGATAAGGGCCCGAACTTCTGGTAATTTTGCGACACCCTTATATAGATGATAATGATGATGGTGATAAGTGTTGTTTTACGAGGCCTAACGTCTTGGTTATCAGCTCCGCTACATATATATTATGACTGGAGTCAAATATTCAGAAAGCAGATTTTCGCAAGAATAATCAGCGGAGCTTAGAATCAACACACACCGTTCAAGAACTGAACTGGAGGTTGCATCAATGCATTCTAAAGGCCAGAGACCGGAGATTATAGTATGCCGTGAGCTTGCCGGGCCATTATAAATTATTACTTCCATTGTGGATATTTATCAAATAAAATTTAGATGGGAAATTTTATATAAATTGTGGATGTAATTTTTGTAAATTTATAAATCAATCCAGAAGAGGGATAATTGATTTTGGAGCGTATTACGATTCAACTATAGCCCGAGCACCGGACGCATGACCCTTCGTTGCCACGCTTGTCAGAAGCGGACATGCGTGAAAACACGAGGTAGAATGGAATCTAGGTGAAATCACTGCACGAGTAAATCATCGAATGCGTAAACTGTGTAGAATATCCTTGTGGAATACAATCAGCAATTATGACCCAAAATATTTAAATCTTTAGATTTTTTTTGGAAAATTGGGAACATTGACTGACAAAAAAGTGGTCACCCAAAATGTGAGCGAGAAACTATAAACTGTGAATTTTGAACTTTGTGTAAATAATTTGTGCATAATTAACTGTTTGTAATATTTTCAAACGTACCGAGAAGGACAGCTTAAAAACGTGAGAATTTGAAAAGTCATTGATGCTAGATAGCATTAGTAGAATTACATGGCCATTTCTGTACTCATCTTCCACAGTGTAGATGCAGTCAACTTTTAAATAGTATCGTGTTTTATAAACTCAGTGTATTAATATTTTCGTGGTAAAATGAAATCGACCACGTGAGTGGAAAGCCTTATTTATACAGGGGCCGATAACCTACATGTTAGGCCCCTTAAAACAACAATTATCATCATCATTATTTATACAACCATTTCATCAAACTGAGCCAAATTTTAAGTCGTGAGTTTTGTTTTATGCATTGCAAGGCGTAAAATAAGCCTAGATTGATCCGTTGACAAATTCGATATTTCGTCCAAACGGCTTAAATGCAGGGAATGGAGAGCTCGATCCGAAATTTCAAGAAGACAGTGTTACCGGCTATGTTTTGAAAGGTAAGAACGTAAAATTTGATTCAGTTTTGTGAAAAAGCGCAGATATGTAGGGAAGTTCAGGATTGTACTTAACATATAACCATTCAAAATCTCGATCTAGTTCGTTCAAAATCGGACCAAGGGGGTGGAAATAGGGGGGGGGGGCTTTTTTTTTTAAAGTGAAATTTCGCTATAACTTTCTCAGGATGTGGAGAATCTAATCCATTGAAAGTTCGTACTGTTCTTCGGAGAGACGAAGGGCCAAAACTCATCTCCGTATAGTTTATCGATAGCACCAACCATTGACCACAGAGGTGAGAAAATATTGAGATTTGTGAGGGCAAAAAACATAGCTGCCTTAAAAGGCACAATATCAAAACATGTTAAAAGGTCAAGAGTCCTCTAAAAAAGTACCTAAATCCTTTGTCTGAAGAAATTTATGATATGACCCAACAGCAAAAAGCTTTCGGAATTGTAGGAAGATGAGGACATTTGAGGTACACAACTGTCTATGTCTACCAACGGGGTTGGGGAAGAGAAGCGATGAAATTCCACGTGACTGATAGTTTCTACGGGCGGATGCCCTTCCTGACGCCAACCTCACGGTAGGAGTATATGAGAGATAAAACGAATGAAGTTGAATTAAGGTTCAATTTAAAGTAGTTCCAACTTTGGCTACCAGACGCCACTGTCACCAACACCTAACAACGAGCGTTGGAACTTAATAGAGCCTTTCCTAACAAGCCAAATATAACCTACAACATTTTCTACACACAACCAATTGCAGTGTTAGGTTCCTTTATATGCCATAAATCTATGACACGAGTCCACCGGCTTTACTTCGCCTCAGGAGGAAGGCAAACTGAAGGATTTTAACGCTCTTCAGCGGGGTTTGAACCCGCAATCTTGGGCACAGCACCTCAGCATGCTAGTGACTACGCCGCCGAAGCCGCTATTTGAGGTACACAACAATATTGACAAATTAAGTGAATTCGATATATTTCCATTTGGTTGGTGAAATTGACTTCCGCCTTCCAGCGTGCCAAGAGGGTACAACTGCAGGGTCATTGATATCAGCTCTCGCCTTCCGCCGTGTCGAGTGGGTACAACTGCAGGGTCAGTCATTTCTGGCACAGAGAGAAACCTCCCAAAATCTCATTCACATTCTTATCTCTGTGTTATGTGTATTTCTTGTAGGCATATTTCCAACAATCGACCGATAGACGACTTTTAAATATTTCCAGACAGTGAGAACACTGAACGAGAATGGATAAATTATGTGACGATAAATTGAAAGTAAATACCTATATCTACTTCAATGATGAGGCACAATGAGAGACATACCTGACGTAGCAAATAAGTCTTATTCAAATCCAAAACTTACAGCTATGCACACGTAAAGCGAAGAACACATATTTTGTATGTTGAACACTTACTCATTTAAGTGATTTCCACTTCCACCACTTTCTCGTTCCTGCATTTCTTCTTCCTGGGGATAAGATGGAATAATTTATTTTTGTGCTTAAACTTTTACACAAATAACAAACCATGCAATTGTACAGCACTGGTCAGCTAAAGTAGAACGACTTTCGCACTGTCCATCACATCCTGCTAGAGATGAACATTATACAGATTAGTGGTTATAACCTCCATGTCTGTAACTTATAGTAAACTAGCTCCTTTTAAATGAATCTTCAAGCGAAGGAAAATGCTGAGATCAGTACATCTACAGAAATAATAGCTATAAGGATTGAGGGCAAATAAACATTTATTTCTAAATTTTAGCCGTAAGATTATAAGAGATCCTAGAATCCAACACGTGCACGTATCATTAACAAGCAACTAGGCAGCCTATAATTGCATGAGCATAACTCTTGAATCCAGACATAATTCAATCTACATTTAGCATATTATACAAGACTTTCTTTACCAAATGAATGCAATTTATGATATAAATGTTTAAAGAGAAGTTAGAGTAAATCCCTCTAGAGTGATTCTATTTAGAGCAATACTGCTGCTTGTAACATCAAGAATTATATGTCTAGTACTGTAAGGGAACTCACAGTTTGTAATAGAGATACAGGGCAATGGAGTAGGTACTAATTGCATACCGGAACTGAAGCCAACCTTTATAGTTGAACATAGTAAGAGCTGAGCACATTATACAACCTTACTGTGCCAGGTCTTGTGATCTGTCACGTTTGACGAGAGGTTATGATCCCCACCGTCCTTGAAATGTTTTTTCATGTTTAACAGTTTTATATCCAGGCAAATGCTTGGACGAGTATTTCCCAAGGGGCCATAATCGCCGTCTGCTACCTCTTTACTAATTTTCAGGGCTCATTTGGACCTCATTTTGGCTGTAAACACCACTGCTACTGCCTGACACCTCAAGAGTGGGAATACTCAGGGTTAAAAAACGCAACGTAAAAGCTTTATGAAGTAAGAAATATGGTAAGAAAGAAATAAAGTTTTATCAGTATGTCGTTACAAATAAAAGTATTGGCATTACTTTCTCCGTGTGGTTACACAACATTACTTTACTTTTAGCTCACATTTTCAATTATATATTATCTTCATGCTTAAGGTCAACTACATTTTTTTAATATCGTATGGCCTCGGGTGCCTGGTGCAAGCTTTGTAATTTGACACCCAGGGGGTAGCTTGCATGTCGAAATTCGTTGTTCCTTGAATCACTATTATAATCAAGAAGGCTAGATATCTAAGCTCCTTGAACACCATAGCGCTTTCTAGTAGAGAAATTAGGAACTTTGTGTTGGCGGAAACTTCCGAGAATAATTTTGCCATTATGAACACGGCCTACTGAATTCAAGTGGGTTCTTTGACATGCCAACATCGTATGACATGCGTGTCGTATTTTTGCCGCCTTTCAAAAATTACTTACCACGGCCAGGAGCGAACCCGCAATCTTGGGGGTTAGTAGACCGATACGCTATCCACTCACCCACCGTGGCAACTACATGTTCTCCACTGTCATAAGTTACAAACATCAAGAGTTCATGAAAAACCACACTCCTGAAGGTAGTCCACCCACCTCATCACTGTACCATTCATATGACGATCTCTTCAGTGGCGTAGTCGGTAGCATGCTGAACTGCTGTGCCCAAGATAGCGGGTTCAAACCCGGCCGAAGTCGTCGGATTTTTTAAGAGCGTTAAAAATCCTTCAGTATGCCTTCCTTCGGAGGGGAAGTAAAGCCGGCGGTCCCATGTCATAGATTTATGGCATGTAAAAGGTCCTTTCACAGACTAAACTTGTGTAAAGCAAAATTTGTTAGGTTAGATTTCGTCAGAACGCTCTATCAAAGTTCCAACGTTCACCACTAGGTATCATTGATATCTGGTGGCGAAAGTTGGAACTACTTGAAATTGAACGGAACTTGTAGCTCGCCCTTTAGGGTGTCCGCTGGAAGCAGCTACAGACTCAGGCGAGCCGAACATGTCCTCGGACACTCCCGGCACTAAAAGCCATACGATAAATAAATAAATAAATAAATAAATAAATGACGATCTCTAGCCTGAATATAGATATACTAAATCAATTTGAATTCCTAGACTTCATGTCCACAGTGCGGAACTAATTCAAAGTGTAATGCCAAACATATCCTAGCTCAGAAAAACCGTCGCGGGTGGAAGTGTCGTATGGGGCAGATCATTTATTTCGCCAACCATTCATCAATATGGATTATGCTTGCTGTACAAAGCACAATCTAACAGCCAGACACTTCCCTTTGTTATCAACACAATTGTGAAAACACAACTCTTAATCCAGAAATGCTATTAGTTGATAAGGAGATGCCTCGTAAAGAGGCATGAAGATACTTACCCCTTGCGGATCTAAAGATGGTGTTCCTGTATTGATGCAAGGATCGATTTCAGGAATAGAAGTTTCCTCGTTCTTAATATCCGTGTGATGGTCTGTATCGTCCTGCAAAGAAATTACTTGTTTCACATATATGTTCCTTTGCGGAGGTGGAATTATATCTTACAGATGACTTGTAAACGTCCACAGAAAGATTCAAGGAATAAAATAACACACTGAAGGTAATTCAACCTCCCATCTAAAGTTTTCTTACGACAACTGGGAAATGGCAAATGCCTAACAATTTTTTGGAGTTTATATCTGGAACAATTTCAGTTAGAATACACTCCCAAAATGTAGGCTAGCATATTGTCACTAGCATTGAGTGTGTGTGCTGCGACTTTGGGGAGTTACGTCAAGTTACCATATAACGATAATAAGGACGAGTAACGTTGATAAATTATGTGTTCAGAAATCTCGTACCGAGCGTTGTTTGTTTTACTCTCTTGAGACCAGATTAAAGTAATACTCATCTCAAGGATAAGAAAGAGGAATTTAACGGGAACGGTAGATAAATGAATTCCTAAGTCCAGTGGCATCTACTTGAAATTTCATTTCATACCATTTCAATTGTAATACGCAATCCATGACCCATTGGCGTTGTCAAGATTACGCAATGTGGTGACAAATTAATATAGATCGGACCTTGAATATTTTTATAAAACATCTGCAGGTCGTTATTGCACGGTGAATTCGTGCCAGTCAAAAATTAGCCACATTTCTTTTCCTCTCCGTTCAATGTTCCGAAACATTCCGAAAAAAAAACACTAAAACAATATCTGTGTACCATTGGAGGCTCTCATGAAGGTTGGACCATCAATATATTGACGTTCACAGCTAACACCGGAGTGTGTTATAAGGGGTCGATCAAAGACATATTGACAGTCACAGCTGGCAGTAGAAAGTGTCATCAAGGTCAAGAGAGGACCTACATCGTATTGACAGTGACGGATAGCAGTAGAAACTGTCATCAATGTGAAGGGAGGGCCTACATCGTATTAACAGTGACGGCTGGCAGTAGAAACTGTCATCAATGTGAAAGGAGGGCCTACATCGTATTGACAGTGACGGCTAGCAGTAGAAACTGTCATTGAGGTGAAGGAAGGGCCTACATTGTATTGACAGTGAGGGCTAGCAGTAGAAACTGTCATCAAGGTGAAGGAAGGACCTACATTGTATGGACAGTGACCGCTAGCAGTAGAAACTGTCATCAATATGAAGGGATGGTCTACATCACATTGGCAGTGACGGCTAGCAGTAGAAACTGTCATCAAGGTGAAGGGAGGGCCTACATCGTATTGACAGTGACGGCTAGCAGGAGAAACTATCATCAAGGTGAAGGGAGGACCTACATCGTTTTGACAGTGACGGCTAGCAGTAGAAACTGTCATCAAGGTGAAGGGAGGACCTACATCGTATTGACAGTGATGGCTAGCAGGAGAAACTATCATCAAGGTGAAGGGAGGACCTACATCGTTTTGACAGTGACGGCTAGCAATAGAAACAATCATCAAGGTGAATGGAGGACCTACATCGTATTGACAGTGACGGCTAGCAGCGAAGGAAGCGTAGTGTGAATACCATATTGTGCAGCAAAGGAGGTCGGCCCAAGCCTCATGTGAGTGGTCGGATACTTCAGATCTCATAATGAGGATACCCTATTGAAGCTCGACGAGCTCCAGAGCACACGCGACTTGCGAGGTAGGACAGGTTTTGGAAAGGGAAATCATTTACATACCAAAGGATTTCCTCGACACACTACCACAGCATTCACAAATGAATCTTACGTCGTTAAGTGTTCGGAAAATTTACTAGTTATTCTCTAAAAAAGGATCTTCTAACTTTCTCGGGTTTAGGTCCTATGAAAATACACCATAGATTTTGAATCAATTATGTTTAACATCTCTTTTACTACTTGAGGTTTAGACTGTTGGATTTTTGCTCTCATTTGTTGTCATTAAGGCTGTGTTTCAACCTCCGACAATTTGGACAGCAGAGAAAAGCTATTTAGCTACCATTAGCACAGCATGTGGTGTACTCTACATCAACAATAGGGCCCAGGATGCCACCAGAGTGAACTTGCATTACCAATATATAAGCTACAGTTAGCACAGCATGTTGTGTAGACTTCACCTACAATAGGACCCAGGATACCAGAAGATTAAACTTGGAATACCAATATATCAGCTACTGTTAGCACAGCATGTGGTGTAGACTTCACCTACAATAGGGCCCAGGTTACCAGAAGAGTAAACCTGCATTACCAAAGTATCAGCTACTGTTAGCACAGCATGTGGTGTAGAATTCACCTACAATAGGGTCCAGGAAATCATAAGAGTAAACCTGCATTACCAATATATTAACTACCGTTAGCACAGCATGTGGTGTAGACTTCACCTACAATAGGACCCAGGATACCAGAACAGTAAACCTACATTACCAATATATTAAATACTGTTAGCACAGCATGTGTTGTAGACTTCACCTACAATAGGGTCCAGGAAGCCAAAAGAGTGAACCTGCATTACCAATATATTAGCTACTGTTAGCACAGCATGTGGTGTAGACTTCACCTACAATAGGGTCCAGGATACTAGAAGAGTAAAACTGCATTATCAATATATCAGCTACTGTTAGCACAGCATGTGGTGTAGACTTCACCTACAATAGGACCCAGGATACCAGAAGAGTAAACCTGCATTATCAATATATCAGCTACTGTTAGCACAGCATGTGGTGTAGACATCACCTACAATAGGGTCCAGGATACTAGAAGAGTAAACCTGCATTATCAATATATCAGCTACTGTTAGCACAGCATGTGGTGTAGACTTCACCTACAATAGGACCCAGGATACCAGAAGAGTAAACCTGCATTATCAATATATCAGCTACTGTTAGCACAGCATGTGGTGTAGACTTCACCTACAATAGGACCCAGGATACCAGAAGAGTAAACCTGCATTATCAATATATCAGATACTGTTAGCACAGCATGTGGTGTAGACTTCACCTACAATAGGACCCAGGATACCAGAAGAGTGAGGCTGCATTATCAATATATTACCTATTGTTAGCACAGCAAGTGGTGTAGACTTCACCTACAATAGGGTCCAGGATACCAGAAGAATAAACTTGCAATACCAATATATCAGCTACTGTTAGCACAGTATGTGGAGTAGACTTCACCTACAATAGGACCCTGGATACCAGAAGAGTAAACCTACATTACCAATATATTAGCTACTGTTAGCACAGAATGTGGTGTAGACTTCACCTACAATAGGGTCCAGGATAGCAGAAGAGTAAACCTACATTACCAATGTATCAGCTATTGTTAGCACAGCATGTGGTGTAGACTTCACCTACAATAGGACCCAGGATACCAGAAGAGTAAACCTGCATTATCAATATATCAGCTACTGTTAGCACAGCATGTGGTGTATACTTCACCTACAATAGGGTCTAGGATACTAGAAGAGTAAACCTGCATTATCAATATATCAGCTACTGTTAGCACAGCATGTGGTGTAGACTTCACCTACAATAGGACCCAGGATACCAGAAGAGTAAACCTGCATTATCAATATATCAGCTACTGTTAGCACAGCATGTGGTGTAGACTTCACCTACAATAGGACCCAGGATACCAGAAGAGTGAACCTGCATTATCAATATATTAGCTATTGTTAGCACAGCATGTGGTGTAGACTTCACCTACAATAGGACCCAGGATAAGAGAAGAGTAAACCTGCATTACCAATTTATCAGCTACGGTTAGCACAGCATGTGGTGTAGACATCAACTACAATAGGGTCCTGGATACCAGAAGAGTGAACCTGCATTATCAATATATCAGCTACTGTTAGCACAGCATGTGGTGTAGACATCACCTACAATAGGGTCCAGGATACCAGAAGAGGGAACCTGCATTATCAATATATCAGCTACTGTTAGCACAGCATGTTGTGTAGACTTCACCTACAATAGGACCCAAGATACCAGAAGATTAAACCTGCATTACCAATATATCAGCTACTGTTAGCACAGCATGTCGTGTAGACTTTACCTCCAATAGGGCCCAGGATACCAGAAGAGTGAGCCTGCATTACCAATATATTATCTACTGTTAGCACAGCATGTGGTGTAGACTTCACCTCCAATAGGGCCCAGCTTACCAGAAGAGTGAACCTGCATTACCAATATATCAGCTACTGTTAGCACAGCATGTGGTGTAGACTTCACCTACAGTAGGGTCCAGGATACGAGAAGAGTTAACCTGCATTACCAATGTATCAGCTACTGTTACCACAGCATGTGGTGTAGACTTCACCTACAATAGGGTCCAGGATACCAGAAGAGTGAACCTGCATTACCAATGTATCAGCTACTGTTAGCACAGCATGTGGTGTAGACTTCACCTACAATAAGGTCCAGGATATCAGAAGAGTGAACCTGCATTACCAATCTATCAGCTACTGTTAGCACAGCATGTGGTGTAGACTTCACCTACAATAGGGTCCAGGATACCAGAAGAGTGAACCTGCATTACCAATGTATCAGCTGCTGATAGCACAGCATGTGGTGTAGACTACACATACAATAGGGTCCAGGGTACCAGAAGAGTGAACCTGTATTACCAATGTATCAGCTACTGTTAGCACAGCATGTGGTGTAGACTTCACCTACAATAGGGTCCAGGATACGAGAAGAGTGAACCTGCATTACCAATGTATGAGCTACTGTTAGCACAGCATGTGGTGTAGACATCACCTCCAATAGGGCCCAGGATACCAGAAGAGAGAACCTGCATTAACAATGTATCAGCTACTGTTAGCACAGCATGTGGTGTAGACATCACCTACAATACGGTCCAGGATACCAGAAGAGTGACCCTGCATTATCAATATATCAGCTACTGTTAGCACAGCATGTGGTGTAGACTTCACCTACAATAGGACCCAGGATGCCAGAAGAGTGAACCTGCATTACCAATATATTAGCTACTGTTAGCAGAGCATGTGGTGTAGACTTCACCTCCAATAGGGCCCAGGTTACCAGAAGAGTAAACCTGCATTACCAATATATCAGCTACTGTTAGCACAGCATGTGGTGTAGACTTCACCTAAATTAGGACCCAGGATGCCAGCAGAGTAAACCTACATTATCAATATATCAGCTACTGTTAGCACAGCATGTGGTGTAGACTTCACCTACAATAGGGTCCAGGATACTAGAAGAGTAAACCTGCATTATCAATATATCAGCTACTGTTAGCACAGCATGTGGTGTAGACTTCACCTACAATAGGACCCAGGATACCAGAAGAGTAAACCTGCATTATCAATATATCAGCTACTGTTAGCACAGCTTGTGGTGTAGACTTCACCTACAATAGGGTCTAGGATACTAGAAGAGTAAACCTGCTTTATCAATATATCAGCTACTGTTAGCACAGCATGTGGTGTAGACTTCACCTACAATAGGACCCAGGATACCAGAAGAGGAAACCTACATTACCAATATATTAGCTACTGTTAGCACAGCATGTGGTGTAGACTTCACCTACAATAGAGTCCAGGATACCAGAAGAGTAAACTTGCAATACCAATATATCAGATACTGTTAGCACAGCATGTGGTGTAGACTTCACCTACAATAGGACCCTGGATACCAGAAGAGTAAACCTGCATTATCAATATATCAGCTACTGTTAGCACAGCATGTGGTGTAGACTTCACCTACAATAGGGTCTAGGATACTAGAAGAGTAAACCTGCATTATCAATATATCAGCTACTGTTAGCACAGCATGTGGTGTAGACTTCACCTACAATAGGACCCAGGATACCAGAAGAGTAAACCTGCATTATCAATATATCAGCTACTGTTAGCACAGCATGTGGTGTAGACTTCACTTACAATAGGACCCAGGATACCAGAAGAGTAAACCTGCATTATCAATATATCAGCTACTGTTAGTACAGCATTTGGTGTAGACTTCACCTACAATAGGACCCAGGATACCAGAAGAGTAAACCTGCATTATCAATATATCCGCTACTGTTAGCACAGCATGTGGTGTAGACTTCACCTACAATAGGACCCAGGATACTAGAAGAGTAAACCTGCATTATCAATATATCAGGTACTGTTAGCACAGCATGTGGTGTAGACTTCACCTCCAATAGGGCCCAGGTTACCAGAAGAGTAAACCTGCATTACCAATATAACAGCTACTGTTAGCACAGCATGTGGTGTAGACTTCACCTAAATTAGGACCCAGGATGCCAGCAGAGTAAACCTACATTTTCAATATATCAGGTACTGTTAGCACAGTATGTGGTGTAGACTTCACCTACAATAGGTTCCAGGATACCAGAAGAGTGAACCTGCATTATCAATATATCACCTACTGTTAGCACAGCATGTGGTGTAGACATCACCTACAATAGGGTCCAGGATACCAGAAGAGTGAACCTGCATTATCAATATATCAGCTTCTGTTAGCACAGCATGTGGTGTAGACTTCACCTACAATAGGACCCAGGATACCAGAAGAGTTAACCTACATTACCAATATATTAGCTACTGTTAGCACAGCATGTGGTGTAGACTTCACGTACAATAGGGTCCAGGATACCAGAAGAATATACATGCAATACCAATATATCAGCTACTGTTAGCACAGCATGTGGTGTAGACTTCACCTACAATAGGACCCTGTATACCAGAAGAGTAAACCTACATTACCAATATATTAGCTACTGTTAGCACAGCATGTGGTGTAGACTTCACCTACAATAGGGTCCAGGATAGCAGAAGAGTAAACCTACATTACCAATGCATCATCTATTGTTAGCACAGCATGTGGTGTAGACTTCACCTACAATAGGACCCAGGATACCAGAAGAGTAAACCTGCATTATCAATATATCAGCTACTGTTAGCACAGCATGTGGTGTAGACTTCACCTACAATAGGACCCAGGATACCAGAAGAGTGAACCTGCATTATCAATATATTAGCTATTGTTAGCACACCATGTGGTGTAGAGTTCACCTACAATAGGACCCAGGATAAGAGAAGAGTAAACCTGCATTACCAATGTATCAGCTACGGTTAGCACAGCATGTAGTGTAGACATCAACTACAATAGGGTCCAGGATACCAGAAGAGTGAACCTGCATTATCAATATATCAGCTACTGTTAGCACAGCATGTGGTGTAGACATCACCTACAATAGGGTCCGGGATACCAGAAGAGTGAACCTGCATTATCAATATATCAGCTACTGTTAGCACAGCATGTGGTGTAGACTTCACCTACAATAGGACCCAGGATACCAGAAGATTAAACCTGCATTATCAATATATCAGCTACTGTTAGCACAGCATGTGGTGTAGACTTTACCTCCAATAGGGCCCAGGATACCAGAAGAGTGAACCTGCATTACCAATATATTATCTACTGTTAGCACAGCATGTGGTGTAGACTTCACCTCCAATAGGGCCCAGCTTACCAGAAGAGTGAACCTGCATTACCAATATATCAGCTACTGTTAGCACAGCATGTGGTGTAGACTTCACCTACAGTAGGGTCCAGGATACCAGAAGAGTGAACCTGCATTACCAATGTATCAGCTACTGTTACCACAGCATGTGGTGTAGACTTCACCTACAATAGGGTCCAGGATACCAGAAGAGTGAACCTGCATTACCAATGTATCAGCTACTGTTAGCACAGCATGTGGTCTAGACTTCACCTTTAATAAGGTCCAGGATATCAGAAGAGTGAACCTGCATTACCAATGTATCAGCTACTGTTAGCACAGCATGTGGTGTAGACATCACCTACAATAGGGTCCAGGATACCAGAAGAGTGAACCTGCATTACCAATGTATCAACTGCTGATAGCACAGCATGTGGTGTAGACTTCACATACAATAGGGTCCAAGGTACCAGAAGAGTGAACCTGTATTACCAATGTATCAGCTACTGTTAGCACAGCATGTGGTGTAGACTTCACCTACAATAGGGTCCAGGATACGAGAAGAGTGAACCTGCATTACCAATGTATCAGCTACTGTTAGCACAGCATGTGGTGTAGACATCACCTCCAATAGGGCCCAGGGTACCAGAAGAGAGAACCTGCATTACCAATGTATCAGCTACTGTTAGCACAGCATGTGGTGTAGACATCACCTACAATACGGTCCAGGATACCAGAAGAGTGAACCTGCATTATCAATATATCAGCTACTGTTAGCACAGCATGTGGTGTAGACTTCACCTACAATAGGACCCAGGATGCCAGAAGAGTGAACCTGCATTACCAATATATTAGCTACTGTTAGCACAGCATGTGGTGTAGACTTCACCTCCAATAGGGCCCAGGTTACCAGAAGAGTAAACCTGCATTACCAATACATCAGCTACTGTTAGCACAGCATGTGGTGTAGACTTCACCTATAATAGGGTCTAGGATACTAGAAGAGTAAACCTGCATTATCAATATATCAGCTACTGTTAGCACAGCATGTGGTGTAGACTTCACCTACAATAGGACCCAGGATACTAGAAGAGTAAACCTGCATTATCAATATATCAGGTACTGTTAGCACAGCATGTGGTGTAGACTTCACCTACAATAGGGTCCAGGATACCAGAAGAGTGAACCTGCATTAACAATATATCAGCTACTGTTAGCACAGAATGTGGTGTAGACATCACCTACAATAGGGTCCAGGATACCAGAAGAGTGAACCTGCATTATCAATATATCAGCTACTGTTAGCACAGCATGTGGTGTAGACTTCACCTACAATAGGACCCAGGATACCAGAAGATTAAACCTGCATTACCAATATATCAGCTACTGTTAGCACAGCATGTGGTGTAGACTTCACCTCCAATAGGGCCCAGGATACCAGAAGAGTGAACCTGCATTACCAATATATTATCTACTGTTAGCACAGCATGTGGTGTAGACTTCACCTCCAATACCGCCCAGCTTACCAGAAGAGTGAACTTGCATTAGCAATATATCAGCTACTGTTAGCACAGCATGTGGTGTAGACTTCACCTACAGTAGGGTCCAGGATACCAGAAGAGTGAACCTGCATTACCAATGTATCAGTTACTGTTAGCACAGCATGTGGTGTAGACTTCACCTACAATAGGGTCCAGGATACCAGAAGAGTGAACCTGCATTACCAATGTATCAGCTACTGTTAGCAGAGCATGTGGTGTAGACTTCACCTGCAATAGGGTCCAGGATACCAGAAGAGTGAACCTGCATTACCAATGTATCAGCTACTGTTAGCACATCATGTGGTGTAGACTTCACCTACAATAGGGTCCAGGATACCAGAAGAGTGAATCTGCATTACCAATGTATCAGCTGCTGATAGCACAGCATGTGGTGTAGACTTCACATACAATAGGGTCCAGGATACGAGAAGAGTGAACCTGCATTACCAATGTATCAGCTACTGTTAGCACAGCATGTGGTGTAGACATCACCTCCAATAGGGCCCAGGATACCAGGAGAGAGAACCTGCATTACCAATGTATCAGCTACTGTTAGCACAGCATGTGGTGTAGACATCACCTACAATAGGGTCCAGGATACCAGGAGTGAACCTGCATTATCAATATATCAGCTACTGTTAGCACAGCATGTGATGTAGACTTCACGTACAATAGGACCCAGGATGCCAGAAGAGTGAACCTGCATTACCAATATATTAGCTACTGTTAGCACAGCATGTGGTGTAGACTTCTCCTCCAATAGGGCCCAGGTTACCAGAAGAGTAAACCTGCATTACCAATATATCAGCTACTGTTAGCACAGCATGTGGTGTAGACTTCACCTAAATTAGGACCCAGGATGCCAGAAGAGTGAACCTGCATTAACAATATATTAGCTACTGTTAGCACAGCATGTGGTGTAGACTTCACCTACAATAGATCTACTACAATAGAGTTCGTACTTATAGCGGTACGCCAAATCATTTTCATATACCGTCACTATAACATCAAAGGAGGTAATCTCACAACTTCGAATTCATGTTGGACTAGCTGTCCCCGGCATGCGTTGCAATGCCAATCAAAGAAAGTGTTGGCGTTTTGACTTTGTTAGTTGAAGTGCTTTTGGATTCCCAATATTTCCTTCCTTTCCGTTAACTACCTACAAACTATATAAAATTGATTGACTATCTCAGAGACAGTCAAGGGAACGTGCTCAACAACTCATCAAAGTTTCATCGCAATGAAATGAATGGTATAAGAACGCATAAGGGACTGTTGAAACGATTCGAGCGCCATCACCCATTTGTTAAATATACTCGTACGCTACCTATTGTAAAATGGATTTACTAAGTCGAAAACCTTTCCTGGCGTGAACACAATAACTAATCAAAGTTTCATCGCAATCGAATGAATGGCATATGAACGCATAGGGGATTTTGTTTAAAAGATTCGCGCCGTCACTCATTTGTTAAATCTTCTTGTGCGCCACCATTTGAAAAACGGATTTACTAATTCATAAACCTTCGCAGGACTGTACTCAGCTCTCCAAAGTTATATCACACTCGGATGAAAGGTATATGAACGCATAGGGGACTTGGTTAAAACGATTCACGTGCTGTCGCTTATTAGTTAAATCTACTCGTGCGCTACCAATTGTAAAATGGATTTACTAAATCAGAAACCTTCGCGGGAGTGGAAACAACCTTACACCAAATGTCATTGCAATCGCATGAATGGTATATGAACGTATATGGAATTTCGATTAAACGATACGCTTACCGTTACACAATTGTTGAATCTACTCGTGCGCTACCTATTGTAAAATGGATTTACTAAATCAGAAACCTTTCCTCGGGTGTACACCACAATTCACTAAAGTTTTATCGCAATCGGATGAATGGCATATGAACACATACGGGACTTTAATGAAACGATTCACGTGCCGTCGCTCATTTGTTGAATCTACTCGTGCGCTACCTATAGATAAGTGGATTTACTAAGCCAGAAACCTTCCCGGAAGTGTATACAACATCACACCCAAGTTTCATTGCTATCGGACAAATGGTATATGAACGCATACAGGACTTTGTTGAAACGCTTCGCACGTCTTTGCTCATTTGTTGAATCTAGTACGCTGCCTATTATAAAATGGATTTACTAAACCTGAAACCTTCCCTGGAGTGTACACAACAACTCACCAAAGTTTCATCGCTATCGGACGATTGTATATGAAGGCATACGGGTCTTTGTCGAAACACTTCGCACGTCGTCGCTCATTTGTTTAATCTACTTGTGCGATACCTATTGTAAAATGGATTTACTAAGCTAGAAATCTTCCCTGAAGTGTACACAACATCTCATCCAAGTTTCATCGCTATCGGACGAATAGTATACGAACGCATACGGGACTTTTTGAAACGCTTCGCGCGTCATCACTCATTTGTTGAATCCATTCGTGCGCTACCTATTGTAACATGGATTTACTAAGCCAGAAAACTTGCGTGGAGTGTACACATTATCTTACACAAGTTTCATCGCTATCGGACGAATGGTATATGAACGCATAGGGGACTTGGTTGAAAAGCTTTGCGTGTCGTCGCTCATTTGTTGAATCCATTCGTGCGCTACCTGTTGTAACATGGATTTACTAAGCCAGAAACCTTGCCTGGAGTGTACACATCCTCTTACCCAAGTTTCATCGCTATCGGACGAATGTTATATGAACGCATAGGGCACTTGGTTGAAAAGCTTTGCGTGTCATCGCTCATTTGTTGAATCTACTCATGCGCTACCGATTGATAAGTGCATTTACTAAGCCAGAAACCTTCCCTGAGTGTACACAACATCTCACCCAAGTTTCGTCGCATTGGGGTGAATGGTATATGAACGCATGTGGGACTTGTTGAAACAAACAAACGCCATTTTGTTGAAGTTACTCGCGCGCCATCTATTGTAAATTGGATCTACTATGCCTATAACATTTCCTGGCGTATGCACAACAACTCACCAACATTTGATCGCAATCGGATGAATGGTATATGAACGCATACGGGACATTTTTAAGCGATTCGCGTCCCGTCACTCATTTGTTGAATCTACTCTTGCGCTACAACTTTTGTATTTATTCACCAAGAGTTTAGTGCTTTTCAGTCGGTCAACACGAATGTACCCAAAAGAGATGGGTTATGCCCTAATCCTGAAATAAATTACATGAGATTAATAAAACACTAGGATGACCAGTTTCGATCGTCAAGCGATCATCATCAGATCCATTACACTTAGGCTATAAAATCTATGTTTGAAATACAGGTGAAAATATTTACAATATGTACAATTATTTAGTTGCAGTATTGGTACTACAACTGTCAGTGTATGCTAAATGCAGTATATATGTTAGGTGAAATGCTAAATGGTGATAGCTATCCGGAGTTTGTCCTCATAAGACCGTCAACGCTTAGTTCGAATGGGTAATGCTCCACGCGTGGCGAGGGCTAATCCACGGTCTTTAATAGTTGTAGACACACCTCATTCAATAACATACATCTTATCTAGGTTGGCAACACCTCACATAAACACATCGCTATCACTCCCCACAGCAAGTAGGGGTAGGGGGGAGAAGGCAGGAAAAACCAGTCGTTAAGATAACCACCGCAGTTGACCGCACAGTAAGTTACAGTGAGCACGAAAACTGCGAGCAGCTGTAGTACGGAAGACAATCAGATAAGTAGTTAGCCTAAAATTTTATAGTTTAACTATAGTTTACAACCATATAATCTCTCTAAAGTACAAACTCCGGATAGCTATCACCATTTAGCATACACAATCAATGTGCAAAAACAATTATTTAAATACCGGTAACAAGTTTGGAATTTCCTCATTGGTACAATTTCACATTCAAGTCAGATCAACAGCAAGAACACCAAGGTGACTAAGACGATCCTTTTATTTATGTCTTTAAATAATCAACAATGCCAAAGTACGGTATATTCTCTTGTGGAGGGCTTTAAATTAAATCAACTTGACGTTTAATGACCAAGCAGTTTTGTACAGTTTTCCAGAAATTTTTCCGTCCCTTGGCAGTTGCAAGTTTGTCCCCCCGTCAATACGGGTCTGAATACAGTGAATTATCCAATATTGTAAGCACGACCTTACAGGACCAGTGTTTTACTAGTCAGCATAGAAAAGCTTATTTTAGGGGTTAAGAAACGCTAGCGATGTTGCAATGTCTAAAAATATCTCCAGAACGTGCTTTTCATATCGACACTGCCGAAGTGAGGTGGCAAAGTAGTAGCCACTCAAGATAGTGATGGGGAAACACACGGCATTTAACACTAGGCATAACCGTATTGAAATTTGGAGCTTACCTAGATGTTAGGCCCCTTTAACATCAATTATCATCATCATCATCCATTGGTGACAAGAGTGCATGGCATCATTAGAACCATATTTTTATTTAAAAATTGTAAATACGTATTAAGTCAGCAACATTACAGAATTTTGTTGTTGTAACAGTTGTCAGTTGACTATTTGCAACTTCCATTTAAGAAATAAACTGGTGTGACAATGAACAATCTTATTTCAACATTCTCGGAAATCCAGTCCCCCTAAGGGCGTCCACGATATTAACCCATGCATGAGAACCAAATGGCCGAACAGATCCACTTAAAGCTTGAATATTCTAAGAACAATTCTTAGTGGGCACCCACAAACTGAGAGTAATCAACATGCACAATTTCAGTTTCATAGCCCTTGTGGTTACAAAGATACGATGATTAACGAGTGAGTACCTCCTTTTTGGATTATATAAAATAAGACAAGATTGCATTACTTACCTTTAAATGAAATATAAATCCATTCGTAGACGAAGCACACAATTAATAAATACTACTGTCAGCACACAGGCACAGTGTAGGCGGCCGTTCATAGTGAACACAATACACACGAATGGAATGTAGGCTACGCGCATATAAATTACAATATTCCTTTGTAATATTACACAAGTGTCTAATTTAAAGCGAAAGCACACCAGAACTATTGCATAACTGACATAATATGTAGGATGATTTTAACCTTCCGGTGGGTGCTACTGATCTTATCTCATATTCGTCAACTACCTTTCAGTAGTTACGTAGTTACATTCAAGTCCATATCGGCCAGTTTGTCAATGACCCTTCTACACATTTGCTGTTGTTGCAAAAGTGATATGCGAGGCAGATTGCGCCTGATCGAGCACCATTACGTAATAGACTATGTAGAGAACGAATGATTGTTTCACTAATTGAAGCAAACCTATTCTTCAGCAAATATTGTAATTTTTAAAAATTCAGATTTCTGACGTGTGCCAGACAGGCTTAATGTGCCCACTGCCATTATACAGTATTTAATGTTTGGCCTGTCGGAATGTTAAATATCTGAAGTATTTATATTTAGTACAAATTAATTAGAATACTGTAAGCACTTTTGCAAAAAAAAGTTTGCTCTCAGTCTGATTTTCATATCGTTTAATTTTTCAAGGATCCAGGGGGGGGCCATGGCCCCCCCTGCCCCCCCGTATGGGCGCCCATGTCACATACCTGAGCAAAATACTTTGGGTCAGGCGGGATTGTCAGATGCTGAATTATATTACAAACCTTAACTCGAGTTACTGCACGAGTATTACGAAATTGGCAGTGGACTGGATACAATGAGTTTCTATAAATCCAAAATGACTATGAACAACATACAGCATTTACGTAAACTATCTTTAGTTACTGCTATGAAGCTCTTTATTTCCACACTGACACCTATTTTAACCTCCGGTCTGGAACTGATCTGGCCTCATCTGGCCAACACCAACTTAAAGGAAATAGAGCAAGTAAAGTCTATCTTCCTAAAGAAAGCATTGTGTGTATCGAAATTTACTCCTTTCCGGTTAATGTATGAGCTGTCTGCAGAGCCATTCTGTATTGAGCAAATCAGACTACAAATGCAGCTTCCTTCTAGCGCTGCCTATCAGGAATCTCTTGCGGAATTTCATTTTAAAAATAAAGAAATATGGTTGGATTTCTATGGGACAGAAGCGATGTTATCATCTGACTGGAAGAGAGCAGACTACGGTTTACGACACACTGTGACGCGTTTCGCAGTCCATGGATTTCATTTCAGGATATGCGGAAGAAAAGACTTTCACACTCCAAATGCAGCTACATGCATATGTGATTTGTGTAGCGAGCCCTGTGACCGATATCATGCGGCATACTGTAAAATACGATTGACTTCCCTGACGCATTTTTGTAGCGACCGACAGTTCCTGCATTGTATTTTTTACTTTTTCATTAGCCAATACTTCGTGTTACAAGAAACCCACTTAGAACCAAACATTACATATCTGCCTCCTTGTTATTATTTATTTAGCGTATGATGCATACAAGACAATAATTAATATATATATATATATATATGTATGTATATATATGTACATTTATTTATATGTATATACATATATGTATTACAGCGCTTTTAAAAACAAAAACTCTTCACTGAAGTCGGCAAAACATCACGTTCATGCAATTTTCGGCAATTTGCAGCGTCCGGTTTTTACTTTTCAGACTGACATGTTAAATGAAAGGTGACATTGGGTTAATCTATTTGCGGTCGAGGTGGTAACTGCACTCAGTATTTCTAATCATTTTACATTTTAAAATGAAGTGAAATAAATACAAGCACTGTGGTAGTGTCTCATTTTGCTATCCTGCTTGCAGTAAATTCCACCCTGGTAAAAGAGGATCACTGCCATACTCAAGCTTCCTCTGCTTGCTTTTCGTGACGGTCGCCAGATGTCTTACTTCCAGGAATTTGATGAACATAAGATTTGCTACTGCGTTCAGATGCAATGATGCTCTTGTTGGAGTCATGATCAACTCCATTTGTGAGAAGCCTCCTTCACATTCACTTGTCGAAATGGGGATGCCGCTCATAGTGTTAATAAGGGCAGGAGAGACAATGGGCACTTCTCCCCTGCAAGATATTCACGGAAACCTCTTAAGATTAATCTTTCATGGAGCTTAAAACGTTTAACTTACACAAGTTTCTTATTTGTGCTTCTCCAGAAGCTCCATCAGGATTTTCAGCCAAGTGGCAGTGTCCAAAACTGTAGTCAATTCTGGGATTTCAATGCCTTCTCTTGTTAAAAGGCGGTTCTTCATACACCTGTCCAGGCACTCATAGAACTTAACAGCATCAATATGATTCCTTTTATTTCTCGCTCTATTTTCGAGATCCACGCCTTTAGGGGAAGGTGCTGTACCTAGGGACAATTATTTAAAATATATTTTTTAACAATATAGTTTTGTATTTTCTGGGGAAACCAAATACTGTAAGTTGTTACTGTAAGTGTTTGGCTTGTTATTCATCAACATAATTATTGTTATTTACGATAACAAACTTTTAAATAATATTTTTTTCCACCCCTGTCATGCGTCCCCAGGTACGTACGGCTGATGTACCTTGGGACAATGGGTGATGTACCTAGGGACAAAGGTTTTCTATGGGGAATTTATGTATGATAATGTTACTGTTATTTTTAGATACTTGTTGAAATAACCACTACATTATTTACAATTAATTTATTGATTAATTTCTGAAGAAAATCTTAAAGGCATAAGCACATTGACTGCAGTGATTTGCCTTCGAATATGAAAGCACAACCTTTCGTAAGATATAACCATTAAGAGATACAGGGAACGGATATTTCATAACATTTCTGGGGGATGAACCAACAAAATGTTTTGGAGGGGGAATTTTACAATATTATCTTCAAAAAGAAGACTGTAAACCTCCGAACTGTCTGTGAATGTGAAGTAGGAGCTACCAATAGATTTTGCTTTGTTCAGATACTGCACACTATAGGCTAATCTCCTGAATATTTGCCATAGTTCTTACCAACGTACTGTTTGATAGTTTTCTATTTTTAAACAAATTGATCAGTACAAAATCCATTACACAGACATCCTGATTTTCTAAATCTTGTTCCCTTTCCACAGCAAGAACTTCATTATACAAATCTGCTAGCCCTGAAGAATCATCACTGTTCAAGTCCACTGAAATATCCTCCAACTCAGATTCACTATCCTTGGTTGTAAATAGTTTTCTCTTTTCCTTTTCATCAGTCTCTCCTTGGTTGTTTCACGGATTTTCGTGTAGGGTTTGGCTTTTTTCCTGATTTTTATTCGGCTTTCTCAGGAGTGTTATTGAGCACTCGAGCTCTCCCTTTGCGGTGACATCCTCTTTTGCTGGTAGTAGTGCCTATTTCTTTCGGAAGTGGTCGAATTACAGAAGGTGATAGTTTGTACGCAGAAGCATCATCCGTATTGCAGGTGGCAGGTGTTCCACAGGTGCCAGAGGTCGTAGGAATTGAATCAGTTGACGGAATAGAACATTGTATTTTGTTGCTGCAGCACGTATAGATAACTTTTCATCGACTACCGGTACATCCCAAACTGTTCTAGACAGCTTCCCTGCCAGGCCTGGGCGCTTTGAACCTAACTTACATCGAGGCATTTTTGTCAGTCTGAAAAATCAAAAAATACTGTTTACAATGATGTACCTAGGGACATGTCCCCAGGTACACTGTCCCCTGGTACATCATTCCTACTTTTTTTTATTCAATACGACAATACTTGTTATAGGTTAGAGTTGGACGACCAGAAAAATCATGATGAATGCAAAATAAACTACCAATATGAACACAGCAATAACATATGTAAGTAAAATCCATGTAGCTGCATTAAAAAAAATTACTTGTGGTAAAATCTCCAACCTTAAGACGCTGAAAACAATGTTTATCCACTGATCGCCCAATACGTCAGCCATTACCCGCTCAAACACTTAAGCTAGTCAGAAGTTATTAAAGTCAGAGTGACCAACCACATTTCTCTTAATTTCTCTCAAATTGTATATTTAATAACCGCAGTGTCCCTAGGTACAGATGTCCCCAGTTACAGCATCCTCCCCTAAACATTAACAGTGCTTCTGCTTCCAAGGCATCAGCGTAGTATGGGCCATGTTTTGTCTTCCTTTCAGAAAACACTTTTATTTGCTGGCATATCTTCTTATGTGCGGAATAAATTGCAATGTCACGAGCTTGCAAGTCAACACTAAGTTCGGCCAACTCCGGAAGAGTATCACACATCAATACAAGGTCAAATATAAAGTTGACATTAGTAGGGGGATAAGGCGGTGTCTGTGCCTCCCATATTATTTGTACCCGCCTGTACATGTTAAATAATTAATATCTGGTGAACCCATGGTCGGATGTTGACAAATGAGGTGTCATTGAACTCGGGCTGACGTCCTCTTTCCTATGGACCACTCGTTACATTTTTCAAAAGATTTTTCAACATTTTCGTTTTTGAAAATAGGCGATAGTTTAAAAATAAAACATGATAGAACGTTGGGCCATGGTTGAAACGAATGGTCTTTATGCCTTTTATTTTTTATAATAAAACTTTTTTATTTTTGATGTTTTTTTGAAAACAGTCTAATGTTGAAATTCCTATATTTTGGAAACTAAAAATTTCACAAAAAAGTTTGTTTGCCGTAAATCAATGGTCCCTACCCCCTCTACCCCCAAAATAAATTTCAAGTCTCTAGGATAAAAACTGTTAGTAGTTGGGTAATAGGAGTTCTGTGACTCCTCCTACGTTCATATAAACTTTGCCGATATATATCGAACGCATGATTGGAATTTAACGAACGAGGTGTTGTTGGCGTTGGGGTGACGTCATCTTTGCTAAGCATGTGTGTTGGTGTTTTAATAATTTTTATTTTTTTTCGATTTACGCTATTTTGGAAACGGTGAATTTTGGAAAAAAGATCGTTTCACGTTAATGAAAGGCGGCTATGCCCTCTAGGTGGACAGCAAGTTTCAAGTGTGTAGGAGGAAAAAAAATGACAGCCTACTTTCTCGCGAACATTGGCGATAATTCACGAACGCCTGATCGGATTTTAACAAATGACGTGTCGTTGGACTCGAGCTGACGGGCGCTTTGCTCTGGATCACGTATTATATTTTTTATTTTTTTTGAAGATATTTGTTTTTGAAAGTAGGTGATAGTTTGAAAAACAAACTTGATAGAACGTTGTCCAATATTTCAAACGAATGGTCTCTATAACCTTTATTTTTTATAATAAAACGTTTTATTTTTTGGGATTTTTAAACATACTTTAATTTTGATTTTTTATATTTTGGAAACTAGGAATTTTACAAAAGAGTTTGTTTGACATGAATGAAAGGTCCCTACCCCCTCTACCATGAAAATAAATGTCAAGTTTCTAGGACAAAAAACTATGCATTTTGAATATTTGTTGACCTGTTTTTAAATTATTATTATTTTTTAAAATAAAGAATGTTTGTAGACAGAGAGAGAGAGACGGTACCGCTGGACATGTGTTCCAACGAGGCTATGACTGACCATGGTGGATACAGGAAATGGCTATTTGGAGGGGGCGACAAAGCGAGGGAGCGCTTTCTGATATTTTGTTACGACGAACGAATGAAGGGGAATATTTTTTCAAAAATCTCTCATGGTGATCTTTAAAATACATGTTAGTAAACGGGTCATGGGCAACATGACAAATTTATAATAATTGTATCAGACGAATAAATGCAAGGCTTTTATAGTTGACAACAACAGAACTGTCTGAATGGCAGCCAGAATAGAAAACAGAATATCTGCTCGAGAGGCCTGCTTGGAGCCTGGCTGGCTGGGTGACAGGATGTGACATGTTATCGCGATTGAGGAATGTGAGTGGCCGACGAAACAGGCCAATGGAAAATTACAGTGACATAGAGGTCACTTGGAGGTCGAACAATATGACAACGACGTTAGACATATAACTCAGTAAGCCACGACAACTCTGCCCCTACCATTCCCACAGCCAATTGCCGGGTAAGAGCGGTGACGGGTGGGGTCGGAGGGTTGGAGAGAGGTGAGGTAAGACAGTATTGAGCTTGTCATTGCACATTGCGTGTAATTCCTGTTTTTAACGTTACTGTGTTAACATATGCCAAGTGGCTTATCTGTATAAAAGTGATTGCATTCGTGTGCTTAATCCCAGTTGGTTACTATATTGGATACATTATATATTTACAGGTAAGTGTAACATTAACATTGTTTAGTTTATTTTAATGCTAATGTATGTTTAAATTATTATTGGTTTGCCATTTTATTCATGAATTGTATTTTATTTTGTTTGTTTTAGATAATTGGCATACCTGTTGTGGGAGACAGAAACCCAATTCCACTCGAACCTAGGAAAAGGCAAACGCAGGGCTTTTTCAAAGCAAAGTAAGATTTTGTAAAATTATATATAAAAACCTGTTTTATTTTAATTTTTTTTATTCATTTATTTTTGTTTATGAAATGTGCTATTTGGAATGGATATACGGCTGGTGGTTTATTTTATTTCTTTTTTATTGTGTGTTGGAAAACGCTTGTCCGCTACAACTGCTGTTGAAAAACCGAGAACGTGTGTGTTTGAGACCATTGCTGGAAAGTCTACGGCTGAAAAATCTCTGGTGAGATTGTTTTTTTTTAATAAAAATTCATGTCTTTTACCACTGCAGATAGCTTAACTTGGGAACCCCTTGAGTCCTCTTTTAAGAATCGCGTCTGCTCTGGCCGCGTGGTGAATGTTAGAGAGAGTTTAATACCAAAAGGCTTTATCGAATCATGCTTTGAAATTTTTAAAGAACAAATTTGTACAGCGCAAAGGTTGCATACGGCTTTAAAGGTCAATACACAACTCGTGTGCGATTAAATATATATATGAAAACAAGGATGGTGAGCATAAAAAACTTTTTATATTGGCAGTATAATGCAAGAGCTTTTGATAGCTGATAATCTGAACGAGTGGTATCAAAGCCATGTGGTCAATGCCTTGCTATCAAAATTTGATAAACTGCAACAAGGAACCAGTGGTTTAGCATTTAACAAAACTCATTACCTGCAAATCAACATTTGTCATTCCAACCCGTTGAATGCTGGGTCTAGCTTTATTGAAACACCACCAGCAATAGCTTCGAAAAAAGGCAGTGCTGAATATTGAGAATCATTACAATGATTGCTTCCTGTAGGCTGTGGCTGCCAATTTGCAGCCAGATCAAGATCGTCATGTTAACAGACCAGGAAAGTACTAGGACAAGTTTTTTGAATTGAAACAAAATTTAAATTTAACTCGAGTGTCGTTCCCTATGGACTTAACTGAAATCCATAGGTTTGAAGTAGATAACCAGGACTTTTCGTTCATGGTGTATGGCCTTGATGGTAATGAGATTGTGGGTCCTCTTTATGCCAAAAAAAAAAACAGAAACGACGCAAGGGGACAAGGCTGTGTTAAAGTTTAAGGACATTCATAAGCGTGACACTGTTCCTTATGTGGTGTATGCAGATTTCGAAGCTCTCACCACACCCATGGCGGGGTGTGAACCAGATCCCACCATTAACTCAACCACACCCATTCAAAAACATGAACCTTTTTCCATAGGATTTAATGTGGTGTGTGCCTATGACCCCACACAATCCGATTAAAAATACCGCGAGGGGCCAGATTGCGCTAGATGGTTTTTGCATGAACTTGTAAAATTGGCCGACCATGTACAGGGATTACTGGACCACCCAGTACCCATGAGCCTATCTCCAGAACAGCAGCAGCGGTGTGAGCATGCCACGACATGTCATATTTGCGAAAAGCCACTGATCAGTGCTGAAGACACCGTTCGTGATCACTCCCACTTTACGGGAGAGTTTCGTGGAGCTGCGCATAGTAAATGCAATTTGAACTTTTCAGCTCCTCTTTTCATCAGTGTCATTTTCCACAATCTGGCGAATGATGACATTCAGTTTTTGATTCGTGAATTTGGTCATGTCAACAAGGGTTCGTTTACCATTATTCCCCAAAACCATGAGCGTTCTACAGCCCTGACAATGCGGTTGAGCAACTTAAGCATTCGATTTTTGGATTCCTTTAAGTTTATGGCATCCTCGCTAGACAGTCTTGTAAATGGCTTGGATGAAGAGGAATTAAAAATACCAGAATGCATTTTAATGATCCTAAGCAATTTCAATTGTGCATTCGGAAAGGTATATTCCCGTATGATTTCTGCAACAACTGGGGCGTGTTAAAGCAAACAACTAACACGCAGTACCGTTTCCGATGAAGACTATGCACATGCATGTCAAGTTTGGCAAGTGTTTGATACCAAGACGCTAGGTGAATATGCTATGCATTACCTAAAACTGGATGTATTGCTGCTCACCGATGTGTTTGAAAAATTTCGTGAGTTGTGTCAACACATTTACGGTCTTGACCCGGCTCACTATTATACGAGTCCTGGGCTGTCGTTTGATGCCGCTTTGAAATACACTCAAGTGGAATTGGATTTACTCACTGATGTAGACATGGTTCTATTTTTTGAAAAAGACATTTCTGGCGGAATTTTATCGCTTAACCAGCGCCATGCCCAAGCGAACAATGTCTACATGCCTGATTATTCACCAGATAAACCAGAATCGTACTTAATGTACTATGAAGTGAATAATTTGTATGGCTACGTCATGAGTCAGCCTTTGCCCTATGGGAAGTTTGCTTGGCTGACAGACAAACAAGTGTCAGAATTTTATGTGAACATGGCTAGTCAAGAAAATAGGTCGTGGATATGTGCTAGAAGTAGATATTGAATATCCCTCAACCTTGTATGATGAACAAGCCAATTTCCCATTCTGCCTTGAGCAAATCGTTCCCCCTAACAGTAAAGTGAAAATGTAAAAGCTCATGGGCACACTTTATAACAAAAATCAGTATGTGCTACATATCCAAATGATGGTGCAATGCCTAGCCCGAGGTTTGGTGTTGAAGAAAAGCCATAGGGGCATTTATTTTGCTCAAAAAGCATGGCTCGAGCCATACATGCGACTCAACACAGAGCACCGACAAATGGCAACACAGCAGTTTGAAATTATTTTTCTTAAATTAATGAACAACTGCATCTACGGCAAGTCCATGGAAAATGTCCGCAAATAACGTGACATCCAATTGGTGAATGTCTGGGACGGGCGGTGGGGTGCCCGGCGGTACATTGCCAAGCCTAATTTTAAATCGATCAACATTATCGATGAGGATTTGGCTACTATTGAAATGAGTAAGGCCAGCGTGACCATGGATAAGCCCATTTACTTGGGCCAAGTCATTTTAGACTTTTCTAAATCGGTCATGTTTCGATTCCACTATGAGTTAGCCAAACGCTATTTTGAGGACGTCTCTCTTTTGTATATAGATACGGACTCATTCATTTACCACATTCGCCACTGCAACCCCTATGACGTCATGAGGCAGCATAGTGACTGGTTCGACACCTCTTCCTATAGCGCTGACAACGTGTTTCAGCTGCCCATAAAAACAAGAAGGAAATGGGTGTTTTAAAAAGATGAATGCGGTGATTCTGTTACGACGGAATTCGTAAGTTTGGCTTCGAAAATGTATGCTTATCGCACACTAGACTGTAAGGAAGCCAAACGAGCTAAAGGTGTAGGTAGGGCAGTGGTAAAATCGTTACGTGCAGATGACTACCTGGCGGTTTTACGCACTGGCAAAACTATGTCCCATACACAGTGAAGGATACAATCCAGCAACCATCATTTGTAACTTGTGGAAAAGAGAAAACGCACCCTCGCCTCCATGGATAACAAACGTGTGTTGGCTGATGACCTGCTTACCAGCCTGCCCTGGGGTTATGATCACAAGGAGGAGGAGGAGGTGTGATTTTTCTGTTAGTTCCGTTTAGGGACATGGCTTTTTTAACTCGTTGATTTAGTATTTTGTATTTTGTAAATATTTTTTTGTCATTGTAAATAGTAGATTTTGTAAATAGTGGCAACCCACTTATGCTCTTTTGCTCTTTAAAAGCCCATTGCAACCCTAGTTTATTTTAAATTTAATTTTAAATTTTACAGAGTTGGGAATTGGGAAATGGTATATAGTTTAATTCTTTAAAGCTGTACAAAGTTGTTGTTTTTGTAAATATGAAATGAGTAATAGTATTTTTTAGTAACTTTAATGACGTATTTTTTGTAATGTAAATGGTAAACTAACAAGTACTTTTGGGATGAGTGTGCATGTAGAGAATCTGCTCTTGGGAATAAATAAAGTGGTTGTGTTGTTCCCAAAGACAGTTGTGAATGTATGAGTAGAGAGAAAGCTGGTGTGTATGTATGACCAGAGCAAACACGGTGAGGTAAGGTGGGTGGGTGGGTGGGGAGGGGGAAATTGTCACTTATATAGTCATTTTGTTTTGTCAATAGTTTTGTTTTCTTTGAAATGTAGCGGTGAATAGACATTATTTTTGTAAAACCAGTCTTACCTGCAGTAGTCGTAGACCTCGACGTTTCTCCAAACACCCATAAACACATTGCAGCGTCATCATGGTCAAGCACTTGCATCAACATCATTGACAAATCTCAACTTTCAACATACACCAAATGGAAAAAGGTGTAAACAGCAAAATGGAAAATCCATTCTTCGATATCACCAAAAACGCAAAACTTAAAACGAACATTTTTAAAAACTGGAAATGGCCATATGTGAAATATGAAAATTGAAAAAAAAAACTTCAAACGAACATTTTTAAAAAGTGTCATCAACAAAATGGAAAATTCCATATCATCATCAACGTAAAACTTGAAACAAACATTTTTGAAAACTGTCAATTGCAAATTGGCAAATGGCAATGTGTGAATTCATCATGTGTGAAATGTGAAAATGGAAAATCAGCCCATCAACATCATGATTTTTTTTAATAAAAAAAATATCGGTCTCTGGTAAACCTTTGTTTTTATTTCATAACCATAGGGAATTGACAAAATAAAATAGAATACAAACACATTCCAATTCCTCACTCCTCAATTCCTTAATGTTCATGTCCACGCATCATCAACTTTCCTTTCATAGCACTCATCACAATCAGGGCAGCTATCCTCTCTCCCACTGAGGCATCACAGGATGTGAAACGCTGTTTACCTTTTTTCAATAATAATGTATCTGCCACATGTCTTAAACCAGGATGATTATGGCGATAAGAAAGGTCATGTTCTTTGCATGCTTGATCCAAAAGATTAATGGGTACATACCACGCTGCAAACGTTTTTCAAGATGAGTTCCAAGGCCACAAAAACGATAACCTGGAAGATGGATTTCGAAAGGTAAGTATGGAATCACTTCGTCAATGACGCCATTGCCAGTACAGGCCTGGCATATCCTTTTCCATCGATGGTGAAAAGGGTGGTCTTCCCCCTCCTCTGTGGACGAGGTTTGTGTTTGTTGTTGTTGTTGTTGCTTTTTCTCGCTTTGACACCCGTGGAATGATTCATCAAAACCTTTATACGGACTTTTATGACCGTGATACAGTTTCACAAGCTGACAAGTCGCGTACTGATGCTTAGAGGGTATTTTTTGCCATGGCCACTTGCTTATGATGATCGTAATCCGTACAGGGTTGCAATTCACTCAACACAGGGTCTTTAATCCATGATTTTGGTACATGTACATGTTGCCAGATTTATTTCACCGCATTGGCGGCCACATAATGAATGAACGACTTGGGCAGCGCTAAGAATTCCTCTTTGGTAAAACTGTCTACTTTTTTTTGCACACAAAGAACCTGCCGATGGCTTTGTCCGTAGCATTGCCTTTCTCCATGGTATCACGTGCTGTAGATGTTTGCACGCCACTGGTAGAAATCTCACTGGCGTCATTTTGCTCAACAACTCCCAGCAGGCATGGGCGATTACCCTATGAAAGAGATGCCACACATGGGCTAGAGCTATAAGGATGATGTTTCCACAGGAACAAGTATCCATCAGCGTTTGCAGGGATGGGCAGCCGAAGTCCATGAGTTCGATACATTGACAGTAAGACGCCAAAAATTGTTGCAACCATTCACGTTTTTCATTACCTTTCACAAATACCACATTGGCCGAGGACACGTGTGCATTCATGACCACGTCCAAATATTTATAGAAAATGGTTCCTTGATTCCAGTCTAAATGCCTATGATTTACAATCCACTCGGATTGTTTACAGTCTTTTTCACACAACAAATCAAAAGCATGAGGCGGTTTAAATAGCAAATGCGTAGCTTGCGATATCCAAAAAGTGGTATATCGATACTGGCCACTTGTTTAAATATAAATTTGTTGTCACCAATTTTAAACCCTTGGCAATCCACAATGAGTGTGCGCAACATGTTGACGCTTGCCTGGACCAAGTTCAACTGACGAATGACTGACAATCAATGACTAAGGTGTGGCCATGACATGAACTTACCTACCATGCTAGTTAGAAAAAAATATTGAGGTTAGGGTAGGACAGGGGGACATGAAAACATAAGAATTTGAGAATTACATCATTTAATTATCATAACACGTCTTACAGGCTTTTGTCATTTTGGGATAAGGACGATACAAACTGATACAACGATATAGTCTCTTGTGTTTGTAACGTTCATAACACCGATGATGTCCCAATGTCTCTAAACTAGGCGTTTTTGACGGTGAGCTGCTCACAGAAACACCATACAGTCCACACGTATCGTAACTTGTTTTTTCATCACCCAGAGGCATGAGTGAGGGCTAGCTTGAATGGCAGGGTATATTTCCCACCTCCATTCTGCACAGGTAGGGGCAGTCAGGTGACCAGCGCTGATGTTCCTGCATGGGTTCATCGCTCTCTTGTCATTGGTCTATGATGATGGGACAAAAGGCACATTTCACAACATCTCTCGTTTTTAAATAGTAGAATCCAGCGACCGCTAAGGCTTGAGGGTTTATGAAAGGCACCGGCCACGTTGCAAAAGCCTTGAAACGTTGTTCCTCGGAGTTTAAATTCGTGGATGTGACTTCTCTAGATGCTTTAAAGCAAGACATGACTGAGCGGCTTGACGTGGGTTGACCTGTTATTTATACACTCGTCACTTGGTTGGACAGTGACTTGTTTGTGATAAATAATCAAACAGTAGGCTGTCGTATTGGCTGGTACATTGTCATGCGTTTCAAAATCTCATCGAATGTCAATATTGGATGGCTTGACAGACTCTTCCAGGTAAGAAAAGTCAAAGACAATCAGTGGCGCCCTTGCCTTAAACGCTTGGGGTAGCACATGAAAGTGCTCTTTTTGATAATACGACCATCGAAATTTAGAAAACAAGTCGTACAGGGAACCAAACTTATTTTTTGAAAAATCCAAATCCAGTCCTTCATAGGGAAACACAGATCCTTTGAGAAAAGACGCATTTCTCAATTGCAGGTGATCATATTGAGTGGCATCTTTGGTTTGTTGATACTTGTGATTCGTTTGAAAACCTACGATCATGTAGAGAGGTCTCTCTGTATAGCGGGATGTTTTTACAGACCAACTGTGTGTGTTGGTGGTGGGTAATAGAGGGTACTCATAGAGTGCCCAGCTTCTAAATTCCATGGGTAGAGGCATATCTCTCTTTACCATCTGGAGTATGTCCAGTTTTTTGCTATCGTCAAGGGTTACATGGGGCACTTTCCATAGTAAGCGTTGTAGTTGAATTTTTGAATCTATGGGGGCATTGTCGGCTCCCTTGAGTGCATTATTATCACTCCTGTCTCTCACCAAATAAAGCACTTGCCTTGCGTTGACCACAATGCTCTAGTGATCTTCGGCAAAGCCTAAAATCAATTTAAGAGGTAAATATCCAGTAAAGGTCCCATCGGTGTGTACCAACCAGTCATTGGTCGAGTCAGGGCACCAACCAGCCATGCAAAGTGTTTTACCTTCTTCCTCACAATAAGAGGGATATAGTTTCATGACACTGGAAATACCCACATTTCGAGTGCTATCCACCACGATATCGTTAATGACATATCGCACCTCAGAAAACAGAAAGGCAAAAACATGGTTGGCCAACTTGGATGTGGTGGGTGTAGAGCCATCGGCTTTGGTGAGCCGACCTTCAATCTGAATGACACTTTCATGTGGTAGGGTGTAAATATCTTGGTTGTTGATAACAAATTGAATTTCATCATTGTTATTGAGTCCAGGTGTTTGAGCTTGATAGGAATGGAGATCAATTCTTACCACCCCTGGTTGCTCCTCGATGTGGTTCGCTACCTCTAGGATAGAATTCATCATGAGGGTTGACGTGGTAACCCAAATGCTGTAAAATCTGCTTGTCTTGAGATGTTAACGTGTATTCACGTGGCAAACAACTAACACCATTCCTTGACGGTGTTGTTGCTTTATACACAAACTTCATAGTGGCTTTAGCACCAACTTGTAAGTCACTGGTGTGGTAGAATCTAGTTGAATGAGTTGTTGATCTCTATTGATCAGTCTTAATGTTATATTACTAATACCATCGACAGCCAACAGAATGAAAAAGCACCACTGGAGGGTTTTCACGAATAATATAGCCATTGGGCAATGTTACAATAAAATCATAAAGCGAATGCGATGGTTCTTGATAGGTGTACACTTGGCTAATAATATTACACGTCACCGACACATGATGGTCCTCAATGAATTTCACTTCATGGCCCGATTCATGTCTTTTGTTGGGCTCCAACACGCGTGGTTTAAACCCTAGTAATGGACCAATGGAATCGGGGCGTGTTTTAAAGTCAATGTTGAATGTGGAGAAAATACTGCAGCGATGAGTGTTGGTATTTCCTACAAGTTCAAACTTGCGCGTTCCATCGAGAAATGACTTTAAACCATATTCATTGATCAACACCACATAAATGTGTTCATAAATGTCATCGATCGTGTATCCACCAGAGTTCAGGGTGAGCACAGAATCATCATAGTAAAACTTGTTGTTCAAATTTTCACGTATGTTGTATATTCGATTGTTCGCTTCAAGTGAAACAAGTCCTAAACCATAGGGGTTTTCACGCAATTCGATAGGTGGGTAAAAGTCTAGGCTGACTTCAGGTCCACGTCCATGCAGTGTAAACGTTTTACTTTCTGCCGACATACTGTTGGCGTTTTTGCTTTCGCTGTGTCTTATATACAGAAATTAAACACAAACGTCCACACTGTTGGCTGTTAAAAGTTAGCTCACGTTTCACATTATAATATATCATGATTCTGTTTCCAAAATTGGTTACTAGTTCCATGGGCGACGGCAAATTCCCAAAACTGTCAAAGTACCATACGGTGTATCCCTCTTTGACATAAGCTACATAATGCGTTCCTGATCCTCGGTGATCATCCAAATTGACAACAGCACATTCCTGTTTCCAGGGTCGTGGGGGTAATTGGTTTCGCATAAACACACCTCGAAAATGGGAAAGCTTTATTTCTTTAGCATAGCTTTCCACTTGTTGATGTATGAGGGCATGTCTTGCTATGGCTGAGGTATTTTTTTTTTAATATTTCGAAGTGGTGAAATCCCAAATCCCTGTTGATAAAAGGCTGCCTTTAAATTGGCATTTCTAGCCCCCAGAGCAATGGCTTCCGTCGTTTCATTGTGTCGCTGACTTTCATTTAGTTGTTGCTTGCCCTGCTGTGTGGCTTTGTTGGTTTTCGCCACTGTACTGGCACCGCCCAAAAGTGAACCCAGAGCAGCCAGACCGGCAAATAATGCAGGTAAAAATCCTGCTCGTTTGGGGACGGGAATCACACGCCCTAGTTTTGAACCCTGTCGCTGACGTTTTGGAATAACACGTCTCTGTGCTGCACGAAGAACTTTTCTTATGGTCAACACATTAATTTTTATTTTTCTCTTTCGAAACGGCTTGTCCACGAATGTCTTACGCCCATGCTTTGCCAAGGACAGGGTCTTATTTTTAGTCTTTTTAGTTTTTCTCTCCACATATCTTTGTTTCACCTTGATGATGACCAACAACCTTTCACAAGAATGTTTATGTCACAACTGACGTCAGATTGATATTTCGTGGCTGTATATTCCAATTCCACATAAAGTGGGAAATCGTGTATGTTTTTTCCGCTTGCTTTTCATCCCTTGTCAACATGAGATGAAAGGATAATTCGTCTCCTGCATTGACCATTTCATAGTTATGGACCAACATCCTTTGACCATTTATCTTTATTTGTAAATGGTTTTCATCAGGCATCACGTATTTGATGTGAATGGTTCCATCATAGTGTAATCGATAGTGGCTTAAACCCGAAGCAATCACATAGGTCAAGTGCTGGTCATGACTAGCGGTAAATGATTTCTGTCATTCACAGGTGTTTCATTTGTCAGATAAACTAAAAATACATATGGGATAAATTTATAAAGCCTTTTAATTTCATAGGTCACGTAACGTTTGGTACAAACATCGCCTTCGTCTTGTGGGTCTTCCACATGAATAATCCGATGGTGATTAGCGCTATAGCCATTCACCGTAAGCTGAGGCACTTGGTCATAAAACTCATACACCTTGTTATCCACATACATTTTTGTAGTAACGTCTGTACACACTTGAGGATGTTTCACATGGGTTAACCACTATCCCTTAAAGTCATAATCTCCCTGTTTTGTGCGTGGCACAACAGTCCTATCCACACAGTGTTTATTAGCAGGAACTGTTTCTTGTTGAGGATCATGTATGGGGAGAGACCTAGCTTTGGCCATCAACGACCGTCCAAAGACATCCATCATCAACATGTAGTAAAAATCTACTGTTTCTGTGACAAGGCTCGGTGCCAAGTATATAGACAGCCTGCTTGCCTGTCCAAGCCTTAGTTGAAATGAAGATTATAAAGCAGCAAGAGTCATTCCCCTTGGGGGACATGGTTTCCCATCTCTGTCCAACATAACGTGAACAACGCCATGGTTCACTGTTTCCATCTTCCATTCGCTGCATCATTGTGGGACTTTCTGGCTGTAGAAAGACCAATCTTTTGCTAACGCTCATCACAGCACCCAATGGTCTGCGTTTTCAAAATATTTATATTTTTTGCAAAATCTCTCTACCAACCCCTCTACGTGTTTATGGATCAAGTCATGTCGCGATTACAAAATGAGGAAATGGGTTATTTTATATTTTCCATGCAAGAAAATGTTATTTCACCGGATGAGGTAATGCCTGATTCACTCATGATTTTCGATGATGTATCCACTGAACGTCTAGGCATCATTCAAAGCTATTTCAGCATGGGTCGTCACAAACACATCGATTGCTTCTATCTTGAACAAACGTATTCTAAAATGTCCAAACTGTTGATTCATGACAATGCCAATGTCATTGTTTTATTTCGCCAGGACGAGAGGAACAGTCGTCACATTTATAATGAACATGTGAATCCGGATATGACCTTTCAAATGTTTAGTGAATTGTGTGCCAAGTGCTGGAACACTCAACGTTATGCCTGTTTGGTCATTGACAAACAAAGTGAACTCCACCAAGGACGGTATCGCTTAGGGTTTGATCATTTTGTTGCTATTTAAGGCACTGTCTCATTCCCTCTCAAGTCATTTCTCAAGACACCATGGCGATAGCAGAGAGTCAATTGAAAAACATATTATTTAACCAAAAATTCTCTTCGCCAAAAGTTTCGTCAATTGAAACGATCACGTGCAGATCATACTTTGTTTATTCAACAACATTTAGCACCTCCGCTAAAAGCCGTGTTGAAACCCTCTTTCAAGCCATCTGAAACGCTACCCACCGTTGCACAAGCCACGCAGACGCACCACGAGGACCCTGAGGAAGAGGAATCGGAAGATTTGACTAGTGTTAGCGAAGTTGAGGATGAGGAGGAACAAGAGTTTACGCCTCAAAAATGTCCTCACCCCTTGCAGATTTTTTGAGAAAAAAGAAATCCTTGGCCATGGTCAAAACACCTTGCCCTTCCAGATCGTCTCCGTTTTCACAAGTCTTGGCCATCCCTCAAAATAAAGCTCAACTGAAATACATTTTAATAAAATATTATGGATCAACACTAGAACCCTATCTCATTGATCTATTTATTGGAAACAGAGATACCACGTATGGTGTTCGCTATGCGGATGATAATTTTAAAATTGGGGATTCATCCATTAAATTTGCTCGTACTAAAGCTGTCATTAAAAACATCAACTATGCATTAACGCCAGGACTCTTAAAGCTGCTCTTCTCTCGGACCCCCTCTTTTCGTGATTATACGTCAGAGGACTTTGGCAAATATAAATTCATTTTATTGGACACCCATGCCCTCAAAAGACAGTATGATCCCGCTCAACAAGTGAATGCCAATATATCTCAAAAATATAAAACCATCATTGCAAAAATGTTTCCCACCAGTCAACGTGGTCGTCGTAAACCATCCGCTTCGGGAGTGACATTTAAACCATTAAAACCACTTGTGGATGTTACCTACTGGCACAATCCCAATAAGTTCGTCCAGCGACTACAGCTGTTGCATGCTTCACGTCAAGCCGGCCATACCGGTCACGATTGGGAAATTCAAGAAATTGAACATGAACTTCGAAATGCCAAAATTATTGTTTAAGCCCTCACCCATTAAAATGGGTATTGCTTACGAGTTGCATCGTCTAGCTAGGCGTCACTCTCCGCGACTCAAGGTGATTTCACGAGGTGTGAATGAACTTTGGCAGGCTGACTTGGTTGAAATTATCCCCTATGCTGGTGTTAACGACGGTGTACGCTATATGTTGACCGTCATTGATGTCTATTCCAAAATGGCTTTTGTTGAACCTGTGCGTCGCAAGTCTGGTCCACTGGTCACCAAGTCCTATCAACATATTTTTCAACAATCCAAACGTCAACCTCAGTTGTTACAAACTGATCAAGGAAAATGTTGGAACAATGTGGCAACTCTGTAAAAAGGTGATAACACCAATGTTGTCAGCTCTCACCCAAATTCCATTGTCTTAGCCGGCTAGCCAGGCTCCAAGCTGGCCTCTCGAGCAGATATTCTGTTTTCCGTTCTTGCTGCCAGTCAGACATACATACAAAGCAATTTCTTAAAGTTCTTAATGACAACTACAAACGTTTCCCGCTTTCATTCAACTCATACAATTATTATCAATTTGTCATGTTACCCACGACCCGTTTTCTAACATGTTTTTTAAAGATCACCAAAAAATATTCCCCTTCATTCGTTCGTCATAACAAAATATCAGAAAGCGCTCCCTCGCTTTGTCGCCCCCTCCAAATAGCCATTTCCTGTATCCACCATGGTCAGTCATAGCCTCGTTGGAACACATGTCCAGTGGTACCGTCTCCCTCTATGTCTACAAACATTCCTTATTTTAAAAATAATAAGAATTTAAAAACAGGTAAAAAAGTTTCAAAATGCATAGTTCTTTTTATTCTAGAAACTTGACATTTAGTTTTGTGGTAGAGGGGCTAGGGACCTCTCATTTATGTCAAACAAACTCTTTTGTAAAATTCCTAGTTTACAAAATATAAAAAATCAATATTTAAGTGTTTTCAAAAAATCTCAAAAGGTAAAAAGTTTTATTATAAACAAGTAGTTCCGTGAAAAACTATACAGCCTATTTTCATATATCCTGCTCATGTTAATTGCCTCTATCAACATACACAATTTCAGTTTAATTGCTGTAACAGGTTCGTAGAAATTGAGAACCGTCTAAATATTTCAGATGGTCGCCAGGTTGGATTTTTATTTTTGTACTATTACACTAAGATTTTTGTGTACGTTTGGTATTCAAACTTCAATCGCATGATTAGAACACTAGAAGTAAAGACGAGATTTTAAAATTACGCACAGCAGCCGTCTTGTGATTATGCAAACAATTGAAATAAATTAGATGCCAGTGGATCAACATTTGTATAAGCATTCAACGTGCAACGTTTCACGGCACTCGGATAGTTAATTCGCGAGAAACGTCCATTTAAATATTTATATTTCGCGTCGCCGCCATGTTGGATTTGTGCTCCCCAGGTTACTGAAAGTCCTATAGGTGAACATATGTTCATAGTCTCTATGAACATTAAAAAATTCAGTTTGGTTGCTGTAAAAGATTCATAGATATTGCGAACCGTCTAAATATTTCGGAAGCTCGCCATTTAGGATTGTTATATATAGGCCATAGAGTTATGTACCATTTAAGGACAATTATTGCCTAGGTTCATTATTCAAACTTTCACTTCGATCGCATGATTACGACACAAGAAATAAAAACTTAATTTTAAAATTTCGCACAGCCGCCATCTTGAATTATGTAAACGATTGAATTACATTAGTGATGGCAGTGCATTACAATATGCAAAATCATTTACTGTACCACATTTCACTGCGCTCATAGAGTTAAATCACGAGAAAAGTCTATTAAAATATTTCAAATTCGCTTGGTCGCCACGTTCGTTTTGTACTTTACAGGTTTATGAAATATACATAGATAAACTTGTATCAGTACCCTTTATCACCGTACAAAATTGCAGGGTGATATCTGTAATAGTATCAAAGATATAGAATGTCAGTGAAATATTTCGCACAGTCGCCATTTTGAAGTTATGAAAACAATTGAACTAAATTATACTCCAGTGCATTACAATGTGTATAAACATTTGCTGTACCAAGTTTTATTACATTTAGATAGTTAAATCGCGAGAAAAGTCGTTTTAAAAGTCTCAACTTCGCTTGACCGCCATGTTGGTTTTGTAATCACCAGGTTTTTGAAAGTCTCATAGGTGAACATTCAGTAGCGCCTTTTATCACCGTACACAATTTCAGGGCGATACCGATAATAGTTTCGGAGATATTGAATGCTAGTGAAATATTTCGCACAGCCGCCATGTTGGATTGGTGAGACGTAACAAAATTTGAAGGGCACGGTCGAGGTCGCCGGGAATATTTCTATGAACTTACCGAGTTTCATTGAAATCGCTCCAGCAGTTTAGATTTTATTAGGGAGGGACACACACACGCCTCACACACACACACACACACACACACACACACACACGGACAAAAGGTGATCTCATAAGCCTATTTTTTCAAAATTGAAAATAGGCTAATAAAGGTTATAGAGACCATTCGTTTGAACTATTGGACAACGTTCTTTCAAGTTTGATTTTCAAACTATCACCTACTTTCAAAAACAAAAATTTTCAAGAAAATTTTAAAAAATATAATACGTGATCCCGAACAAAGCGCCCGTCAGCTCGAGTCCAACGACACGTCATTTGTTAAAATCCGATCAGGCGTTCGTGAATTATCGCCAATGTTCGCGAGAAAGTAGGCTATCATTTTTTCCCTCCTACACACTTAAAACTTGCTGTCCTCCTAGAGGGGATAGCCGCCTTTCATTAACGTCAAACAAACTTTTTTCCAAAATTCACTGTTTCCAAAATAGTTTCAATCCAAAAAACAAAAATTTCAAAAAAAATATTTAAATACCAACACACATGCTTTGCAAAGAGTACGTCATTCCAACGCCAACAACACCTCGTTCGTTAAAATCCGTTCATACGTTCGAGAGATATCGGCAAAGTTTATATGAAAGAAGGGCGAGTCACAGAACTCTTATTACCCCACTACTAACAGTTTTTATCCTAGAGACTTGAAATTTATTTTGGGGGTAGAGGGGGTAGGGACCATTGATTTACCTCAAACAATTTTTTTTTGTAAAATTGCTAGTTTCCAATATATAGGAATTTCAAAATTGGACTGTTTTCAAAAAAATATCAACATAAAAAAGTTTAATTATAAAAAATAAAAGACATAGAGACCATTCGTTTCAACCATGGCACAACGTTCTATCATGTTTGGATTTTAAACTATCGCCTATTTTCAAAAACAAAAAATTTAAAATATTTTTTGAAAAATATAACCAGTCATCCATAGGAAAGAGGACGTCAGCCCGAGTTCAACGACACCTCATTTGTCCACATCCGACCATGGGCTCACCATATATTAATTATTTAACATGTACAGTTGGGTACAAATAAAATGGGTGGGGCAGAAACCATCTTACCCCCCTACTGACATTGATCACACGATTACGGATTCCTCCATACATGACTTGCTCAATTTTGTCTCTATTGCGAACATCTTTGGCACTTTTGAAATGTGCCACTTAAACTTCGACATTTTGCCACACAGCTGAGACTGCTCCAAAGCCAGAAGCAATCCATCTTGTATCTAGAATCCTTCCAATTTTAAGCAGTACGATTGCAAGTTCCTCTGCATGAGCCCTCAATTCCCTGGCATTTTAAGTGGCAGGTGGTAAGCTGTACACAGTTTGTCAAGGAAAGATTTGAAGTGGTTTACATGAGAGGAGAAATCTTCATTCACATCTCCTACCGAAACGGCTTAGGTGGCGTAGTTGGTAGCATGCTGAGCTTCTATGCACAAGATCGCGGGTTCAAACCCAGCCAAAGTCGTCGGTTCTTTAAGAGCGTTAAAAATGGCTCAGCATGCTTTCCTTAGGAGGGGAAGTATGCCGGCGGGCCCATGTCATTGACTTATGTCATGGAAAAGAACCGTCCACTAACTACACTTGTGGAAGCTAAAATTTGTATGTTAATTTTTATAACGCTTAAATAGTTCAAACGTTTACCGACAGGTGCTGACAGCGATGGCATTTAGTAGCCACGTCTGCACCTAGGTGTCGTGGACGGTAATATATGGTAGCAAAAGTAGGAACTACTTGGAAAAAATTAATCCTCGGCAGTCCTTCTAACTGAATGACAGATAACACACACTAATACAGCCATCACAATTAACACCGGTTATCAAACAAGTTCTATGAAGCCTCCGTGGCTTAGACGGCAGCACGCCGGCCTCTCACCACTGGGTCCGTGGTTCAAATCCCGGTCACTCCATGTGAGATCTGTGCTGCACAAAACGGAGGCAGATAGGTTTTTCTCCGGGAACTCCGGTTTTCCCTGTCAAAATTTCATTTCAGCAACACTCTCACTATCATTTCATTTCATCTGTCATTCTTTAATCATTGCCCCAAAGGAGTGCGTCAGGCTTCGGCAGTCGGCACAGTTCAAATCCTCGCCGTTAGATGGGGGCTTCATTCATTCCATTCCTGACCCGGTCGGAGACTGGAAGCAGGCTGTGGATTTTCATTTCATCAGACAAATTCTACACACACCCTAAGTACACAGGGCTACATGACCGCAACCCCTAAACTAAAGGATCCAACCAACTATCACCTACCGAAAGCCAGTGGCCTCACATTATTTGTAGATCAGCTCCAGGCGCCGAGTCTTGAACGTGACGAGGTTACTGAAATTCGGTATTCTGTTAATCAGACCCTTCTCAATAGACAGCATTCCAAGTCTTTCTTGTCCCAAGGTTAGAGCCCTGCGCGGATAAAGGAAACACTATCCACATCCGCACGACTGTTATCCGCACCCACCTCACATCTGCACGACTGTTATCCGCACCCACCTCACATCTGCACGACTGTTATCCGCACCCACCTCACATCCGCACGACTGTTATCCGCACCCACCTCACATCCGCACGACTGTTATCCGCACCCACCTCACATCCACACGACTGTTATCCGCACCCACCTCACATCTGCACGACTGTTATCCGCACCCACCTCCCATCTGCACGACTGTTATCCGCACCCACCTCCCATCTGCACGACTGTTATCCGCACCCACCTCACATCTGCACGACTGTTATCCGCACCCACCTCACAACTGCACGACTGTTATCCGCACCCACCTCACATCCACACGACTGTTATTCAAATCTACTGGCATTACAATAATATTTTTAGCCTACTTTTCACATTTTGCAAAAATGAGGAAAAAGTAGACTTATGAGATCGGGCAAATGTGTGTCTGTCTGTCTGTCTGTCTGTCCTTCTGTCTGTCTGTCTGGCTGTGTGTGTGTGTCCCCCTATCAACTCCTAAACGGCTGCAGCAATCGAAACAAAATTTGGTAGGAGTAAAGATCTATACCTGAATATCTCACGGCCATATTTGAAAATGATGTCAGTGCTACCAACTGCTAAAAAATCGCAATTGAAATTTGAGCTCCATGTTGGATATCTTGGAAAGTATGAATGGGAGCAATTTCAAAATTGGCACACGTACAGATCATAATATTTCAGTTTAATTTCCAGGAGGCCAAACATGGCAGTGTTGCCAAAATGATTATAAGCATCCTGATAGGTCCAATTTTTAAATGCATATAACTTCTACACTATCAAGTGGAATTCAACCAAATTTCGTATGTTGTATGTGTACATAACCAGATATGACTGAGCGTATTCTTAAGACCTACCAGGGCTGCCAACTGTTAATAAATGCTCCTAATTTATTTTATCCAAATACCAATATATCAGAAAGTATGCAAGCCGACAGCTTTAAACTATGCACACGTATACTACCTGACATTCTATATTAATTTGGAGTAACTTATATACGTCAGTGCTACCAACATGATTCTAAGCCTGCTGACAGGTCCAACTTTAAATACATGTAACTTCCATACTATCATTTGGATTTGAACCAAATTTCGTATGTGCTATGTGTACCATAACAGATATGACTATGCGTATTCTAAGGAGCAACCAGGGCTGCCAACTGTTAATATGTGCTGTCCCTATTTTTGTTACCCTAATATCAATATATCAGAAAGTATGCAAGCCAATAGCTCTAAACTTTGTACACGTATAGTACCTGGCATTCTAGACGAATTTGGAGTAACTAATATACGTCAGTGCTGCCAACATGATTCTAAGCCTGCTGATAGGTCCAATTTTAAAATGCATGTAACTTCTATACTAACTAATGGATTTCATTCAAAATTGGCACAACAATAGATCATATTATTTCAGATTATTTCTGACCAATACATGCATGACATTGTTGCCAACATGATTTTACGCGCGCTGTTAGATCCAATGTTTAACTGCATGTAACGTCCATGCTATCCAGTGGACTTCAACCAAATTTTGTATTTAGTACCGTAAGAGACGGAACTAAGAATATATTTAGTCATCAGGGCTGCCAACTGTAGTGCTCTATTAGGATACATTATGCCAGGTATACAGTATTTCGAACTAATTGGAAATTTCGATATTAGCAACTTAATTTCGTCATTATTCTAGATAGGTTCATATTCTGTAGAATAATCATTGGCATGAAAAGTAGGCTGTATAGTTCTTCACGGAACTTCTTGTTATTTTTAATTAAAGCAACACATTCGTCCGGCCGTATAAACCATCCGCCACAAAGACTTACATCGCATCTCATTCCCGACCCCGCTGGCGTAGACATTCCTTACATTAAAACAACACATTTAGACATTTGAGGAGGAAGTCGTTCCCTTAGCCATGGCATGTGCTATGTTTAAAATGAGTGTTTTACAGCCAGAATTGCAACCCTTTTCAGTTCGGAGGGTTAATTATGCTTAATGACATAATTTGAATCAGATAAGCTTAAATCACCATTTTACATTTGTCATGAAAGAAACAAAACAAAAACAAACAAAACAAGACAGGAAACATCCGGGTCTTAGTAATGATATTCAACAAGTTCGGATTGTACTGTTTTCTAAAGCCAATCCACAAACTTACTCCAAACATTATCTGGAGCGTATCCGCTATCCACACAGCCATGCAAACTATATCCGTATGGCGATAAATGTTGCGGATATCCACGCAGGATTTTACCCATGGCATTCCTGAGGTACACATTGATCCTCTTGAGGCACGAGAAGCAGCGGTAATCATAGGCAGGGTAATAGCGATACGTAACAGTGTAACGATCTCTGCAAATGACGGGATTAATTTTCCAGTGAGAAGTAAACTCGAAAGTTTTACAGCTCCACCGATATTTTGAAATTCTTCTCTTTGATATAAATATTTTCTTTTGATAGTATTTGGCCTGTTTATCATCTCATGATGAATGAAGTACATTTGCATTTGTTTGCTGGCACAGGCTAGAGTAAAATATGGCTTTTCACCGATGTCTCAGTCTCACTCATGGCTGTGATTATATGGAAGCTACTGAGGTATGGGTGGTGCTTAGTAATGACGTTCAGGGCACAGTTAGTGCCTGTGGATGCTGAGAAAGGTTCTACTCATAGGGTTAGTACTGCTGTTCTGACTCAGAGAGGAAAGCAATGACAAACTACCTCACTCCTCTTCTTGCCTAGTACGTCTCAATATCGCGCTGCCTTGGGTTTTTGTGGGTAATCTACCCACATAACCTAAAGGCAGTACTTTTAGGAGATCCAACCAGCCTTTGGGCTGACTACCTAACAGACAGTGATAGTATTATGATTCTATTTATATATTTCCCTGTTTCTAGCTACTTGAATGTTATGACCCTCAACTGATTGGTGATACGCCGAAATTAAGCGTAACACTGCAAAATTATACATGTTATTTAAATGAGATGCATGCTTCTGAATTTCTTCGCTCAATTTTCGAAGATCTGACACTCCCTTTTGAGTTCAGTAAATTCTCCACCGACTATACTGTGAAATAATATACAAGTATTTGTTAAAAACACGCAAGCATACTACATTAGAATATTGATCTATAATTCGCATGTTGGCAAGACTGATTGTAGAAGTGTTTGAAGAAAATGCACAAATCATGGAGACGGTGGAATGCCCCCCTTTCATTAGCTAAGGGCTAGTACCCACTAGATGCCGTAAGCGCCTACTTGAGTTCCATCCTTCTTCTACTCATGATTCTCATTTCCATTCATTGCTACAAACCTAGCCATGTTGCAGCAAAAGCTTTTCCCATTTAAACATTTCCTTGCGATAATATTATGATTCTATTTATAATTTATTGCATCTCTACTTAGTATAAAACAAAAGTCCCCGATTTGTGTTTGTTACGGGTAAACTCAAGAACCACTGGATGGATTTTGGTGCGGTTTCCACCATTATGTAAAGGATATCTCGAAGATTATTTCTGTAGAAAATAAATTATTTATGATCAAAGGAAGCCGAGCAGTAACGATTTAAGTCGAAAAGTCGAAGAAAAGACTGGCGTCCGAGCGCTTTGTAAGCTTACTCTGGGCAAACAGTTAAAAATATCTCAATACTATGAGTATAAGAATTGTTCAGCATGAAAAGTTCTACAAAAAAGTCCGCAAGAGCATATGTCTATCTTCAATACTTCGCCCACTATAAGTGTTTTTACGTTTTAATTTCTTCCAAACATGTCTATTCAACTACGAGCTAGCTAAGAGCGAGTCTATCAGCTCTGTTACAGCCTAGCTAGCAGGCGAACCTATGGCCCCAGATAGAAGCCAGCAGCAAACCGTTGAGTCGTGTTGAGTTAATACTCCTGGGAAGGGTGGTTGTGTTTGGAGTTTCCCCGGAAGTGTAACAAGGGTTTTCTTCATTTCGCCTGTGAAACACAGTCAAGTTAAGATTGGACGGAAGGGGGATTTGAGTTTCATTCACCTCGCCATTCCCTGGAAGTGCCACTCTCATTTCGCCTGTGAACGTTTCGTTCCGCAAAATTCACAGTCAATTTAGATTGGACGGAAGGAGGATTATATTATATTAAATTATACTGATTGGCGTATAACAAAGTCCCCGATTCTTGGATGTTACGGGTAAACTTGAGAACCACTGGATGGATTTTCATGCGGTTTTGACCATTGTGTAAAGGATATCTCGAGGATAATTTCTGTAGAAAATAACTTATTTATGATCAAAGGAAGCCGAGCAGTAACGATTTCGGTGGAAAATTTAAAAAAATGGCGTCCGAGCGCTTTGTAAGCTTACCGTTAAAAGCATCTCAAAACTATGAGTATAAGAATTGTTCAGCATGAAAAGTTCTACAAAAAAGTCCGCGAGAGCATATGTCTATCTTCAACACATCGCCCACTATGAGTGTTTTTACGTTTTTATTTCTTCCAACCATGTCCATTCAACTTCTGAGGCAACAGTTTTCGAGCTATCTAAGGGCGAATCTATCATCTCTGTTACAGCCTAGCTAGCGGGCGAACCTATTGCCCCAGATAGAAGCCAGTAGCAAACCGTTGAGTCGTGTTGAGTTAATACTCCTGCGAAGGGTGGTTGTGTTTGGAGTTTGCCCGGAAGTGTAACTGGGGTTTTCTTCATTTCGCCTGTGGAACACAGTCAAGTTAAGATTGGACGGAAGGGGGATTTGAGTTTCATTCACCTCACTATTCCCTGGAAGTGAAACTCTCATTTCGCCTGTGAACTTTTCGTTCCGCAAAATTCACAGTCAATTTAGATTGGACGGAAGGAGGATTATATTATATTAAATTATACTGACTGGCGTATAATCTCTACTTAGTATAAAACAAAGTCCCTGATTCTTGGATGTGACGGGTAAACTCAAGAACCACAGGATGGATATTCATGCGGTTTTCACCATTCTATAAAGGATATCTTGAGGATGATTTCTGTAGATAATTGATTATTTATGGTCAAAGGAAGCCGAGCAGTAACGATTTCGGTGGAAAAGTAAAAAGTAAAAAAAAACTGGCGTCCGAGCGCTTTGTAAGCTTACGCTGGGCAAACTGTTAAAATATCTAAATACTATGAGTGTAAGTAGAGCATATGTCTATCTTCAATATATCGCCCACTATGAGTGTTTGTACGTTTTAATTTCTTCCAACCATGTCCATTCAAATACTGAGGCAACAGTTTTCGAGCTATCTAAGGGCGAATCTATCATCCCTGTTACAGCCTAGCAAACGGGCGAACCTATTGCCCCAGATACAGCCAGCAGGAAACCGTTGAGTCGTGTTAAGCTAAGACTTCTGAGAAGGGTGGTTGTGTTTGGAGTTTCCCTGGAAGTGCAACTCAGGTTTTCTTCATTTCGCCTGTGTACTTTTCGTTCCACAAAATTCACAGTCAAGTTAAGATTGGACGGAAGGGGGACTTATGTTTCATGCACGTCGCCATTCTTAAATTACGTCTGACAAGAATTTGTTGCACATGCATCTCCATGATAAAATAACTAATAGTCCGGTCAGTGATTTTAACCCATCATGCCGAAACGTAAAACGGATATTGGTCGTTGTTCATTGACACTGGAGAAGAAAAAGCGCTTATCACGTAATGCATTCTCCCGGGCGAAGCCGGGTCGTGTTGCTAGTTAGAATATAAGTCGCAAATTTTCTAAATACGAATTAGGGGCTGTTAGCCGCTGCCAGTACAATATTTGAGCTGTTAGTAAACTGTATACTGTACTCTATTGTTTCCAAAGATGCGTTGGCAACTGTGGCGTTGCTGCAAGGATTGAAGCACCCAAAGAGGCTTTCATAGGACAACTTGGCAATGGAACAAGTGAATTCAAGAAGTGCAATGTTAAGTTCTCAAGGCGCTGCCGAGAATGTAGCAGCCGAGAGGAGGGGGGGAAGCGGATTTACGAGCCAGCCTGGCCTTTACTTGTGAAAAATTTAAAGAGATCTATTTAATTACACCATTACCCCGTTACATTCAAAGTGTAAATTGATATTGTCAAATACCCTGGGGGGATGCAGCACTGCAGCTTCCCTTCACCAGCCGCCACCGCCGAAAGCTCTAGCCTGTGATTGGCACAACATTGGGAAACTGTTAATTTATTAAAGTAATTACACCCTTCTTCTTTCCTAGCACTACTGCAGCCCCGTCAGTTGAGACTGCAACAAGATTCTGTTTCAGAAACTCATCATTGAACCCCAATGCTTCCAAATGTTGTTTGAGTCTTCACTCTTTGGACTGGTTTGATGCAGCGCTCCACGCCTCCCTGTCCTGAGCGAATCGTTTCATCTCTACATAGCTACCACACCCTACATCCGAGGCAATCTGTTTAACATATTCAAACCTTGGTCTACCCCTACAGTTCTTATCCCCTTCCCTTCCTTCCATAATTAAGCTTGCAATTCCTGGGTGTCTTCGTATGTGTCCTACCAACCTATCTGTTCTCTTCATTAGCAGTAGCCAGAAACATCTCTCCTCTCCAACTCGTCTTAATACCTCTTCGTTTGAAACCCTATCTACCCATCTGATTTTCAACATTCTCCTGTTACACCACATTTCAAACGCTTCATTTCTCCTCTTTTCTGCTGCACCAATAGTCCAAGTTTCACTTCCATAGAGTGCCACGTTCCAGACAAAGTCTTTCATAAATGACTTCCTAATACCTAAATCTATATTCGATATCAACAGATTCCTTTTCTGAAGAAATGCTTTCCTTGCCTGAGCCAACCCTCTTTTTATATCCTCCTTGCTTCGTGCATCACTGGTTATTTTGCTTCCTAAGTAACAGAAGTCTCCTACTTCCTTCAGCTCTTCACCTGCCAATTTGATGCCCATAGAGCTTTCTGATTTCTTTCGGCTGCATTCCAATATTTTTGTTTTAAATTTATTAATTTTTATCATGAATTCTTTCCTCAAAACGGAGTCCATATCATTCAAATACTCTATCAAATCCTCTGGAGTGTCGGCCAAGATGACTATGTCATCGGCAAATCTCAGAGTTGAAATTATTTCTCCTTGAATCTTCACTCCCACTTATATTTTTCTCCAATTTCCTTCATTGCTTGTTCAATGTAAAGATTGAAAAGTATGGGTGATAAGTTGCAGCCTTGCCTTACACCTTTTTGAATACCAGCGTTTATCTCATGTCCTTCAGCTCGAATGACTGCTGTCTGGTTTCTGTATAGTTTGTAGATCACCCTCCTATCCATGTACTTTATTCCAATCGTTTTCAAAATGTCAAACAATTTAGTCCAATCAACGTTATAAAAAGCCTTTTCTAAGTCTACAAATGCCATGAACGTTCTCTTGTCTTTCCTTATTCTACCTTCCAAAATCAGCCTAAGACTTAGTACAGCTTCCCTTTTTTATATAGTGAGTAAATTTTGCTTATTGAGATGGACTTTGGTCTGGATTAAATGTGAAACATTTTAATATTTCACTTGGACTTCAATTTATCACTAACTTTCATTCTGAAGTTTAACTCTAATAAAGTGTGGTTTTTTTTTTCAACAAAAATTTCTCTTATAAGGAAATTGTTATTTTTTATTATTATACTGAACACATACAATCTGCAATGTACTTAATATGTAACTCATATCACAGTTCGGAGTTGCAGTCCCTAGAGAATGAGGATTTGAATTTTGAATTTGAATTTATTGTTTCTCTTATACAGGCCACTGAGGTTACAAAGCCTCTTTATGCAGCTCTCTTCATTCAGAGGGCGGTTAAATACAATAGAATAAATGAAGAAAGAAAAAACTTAACCTATACATACAGTTGACAATAGAAGTTCTTGTTATTACATCCGTTCACCTTGAACATGATAATTGTATAGCTGATAGATTACAATGAAGGGAGTGTTTTATCGCTCTGATAGGAAGTCCTGAATACTGGTGCAATTTATATTTATTCCTGAGAATACTAGCTGAAATACGGAATGAACCTTTGCATTTTTCGGTTCTGTGATGAGGTATCTGGAGCATTTGTGCTGTGTGTCTATTCGCACGGTTATGCACTGATTGCATGAGAGTTAGTGTGCAGTAAATATAAGACGGAATTTTGAATTTTAGAATTTTTATCACAGTCAGAGCCATGGCATACTGTCTTCGTTCCTTTAACTTTAGCCATCCAATCTGGACGTAAAATGGAGTTATATGAGACTCTCTTGGTACATTGAGAACAAACCGCAAGCAAGCATTTTGCATTTTTGCAATTTTGTATTGAGGACCTCTCCCATATCATGGTAAATTATAGATCCATAGTCAAATATTGGTAATATCAAACTCTGTATCAGTATCTTTCGTACATTTTGAGGCAAATAGAAGCAAGTTCGCCTAATTTGATATAATGACGAGGCAACCCTTTTCAGAATCATGTTTGTGTGATCCTGCCACGATAATCGAGAGTCGAAAATAACTCCCAGATTTCTTACTGCTGACTGGTACGGAACTGTTTGGGATGCAAGCTGTAAAGGTGGTACTGGGTCAGGTAGGGAACTGAGTAATTTGGTATAGCCGATGATGATCGGTTGCGTTTTTTCGAAGTTAAGTATTAGATTATGATCAAGTGCGTACTGAGATAGGCTTTGAATGTCACTGTTAATTAGAGCTACCTTCAAATGAATGGATTTCAGATCCGTGTGTAGATATAGCTGAAGGTCATCTGCGTACATATGATGTTGACAGAATTTAAGGACAGATGGAAGGTCATTTATATACACTGAGGACAGGAGTGGGCCAAGGACCGAACCCTGCGGCACACCTGTTGTTACTTCACACCATTCTGAAACATTGTCATCTGCTAGGACTACTCTCTGACATCTGCCTGTTAGGTAAGACCTAAACCAGTTCGTTACTGACTTTGAAAGGCCTAGATTCCTTAATTTAACTAGTAGGATCTTATGGTGAACTCTGTCAAAGGCTTTGCTGAAATCGAATAGAGATAATATAGTTATTTCCTTCCGGTCCATTGCTAGACGAATGTCGTCTCTGACTTTGATAAGGGCTGTCAGAGTACTATGTTTTGATTGATATCCAGATTGGTTCGGGTTTAGGATATTGTTGGAATTTATATATTCATAAAACTGATCAAAAACAATCCGTTCTAACGCTTTCCCAATTGCACACAATATACCTATTGGTCTAAAGTCACTACAGTTTAAGGCGTTCGTGAATTTTGGTATTGCTTTGATGTTAACTTTTTTCCATTGTGTTGGATAAATACCCATTTGCAGGCTATAGTTAAATATATGCAATTAAACTGGCATGAGGAGGTCCATATTCCTTTTCAATAGCGTAATAGATATATGATCTGGTCCTATGGCTTTTGAAGTTATCCTAAATATGGCTAAATGAATGTCCTCTGGATATATATAGCCAAAATAAAATTCTTGCCGTCGGTCAGTAAATTTTTCCCTGTAGTTAGCAACAGTTGACAAAATTCTTTTGCTGTCTACAACGGATGATACGTTTAAATAATGCTTATTAAGCTCATCAGCGCTCATTGTTGGGTTATTGATTTTGTGTCTGGATTTTCCAACACCGAGAGTTTTTATAGCTCTCCACAAAGCCGAAGAGTTTTTAGCTGAATTAATTAGCGAATAAGAGTAACGTATCTTTGTATTACGAATAACTTGCTGGGTTCTGTTGCGTAAGCTTTTGTATTCTACAATGTCCTCGGGTTTCTGTGTTCTGTTGCACTTCTTCCTGGCTCTATTTCGAGATCATATTAGACCTTTCATTTCTGTGTTGATCCAGGCAGCTGGTGCGTGCCTCACGTTAGCTGAGCGCACTGGGGCATGGCGATCATATAAATCAATTAAAAATGTGTTGAATGTTTCGACCTTCTCATCTATAGTTTGCTGCTCGAGAACAGTGTGCCATGGAACTGAGATGGCATCAGCCTTAAACCTTTCATACTTAAACCTGCTGAAGTCTCGAAAAGTTCGAATACTGGGCTTATATTTTGGAGTTGACAGGGTATATACTGCGTATAAGAGATCATGTGCTGAGAAGCCAGAAGCAGCTGTTTGGCCAAACTCAATCACGTGCGCATTGCAGTTGGATGCTATTAGATCCAGAGTAGAAGAGGAGGTTGCAGTGTGATGTGTATCTTGATGCGGGAGCCACGACAGATTGCAAGTATTTAGAGTTTCTACTATGTTTTTCGTTTCAAATGTAGCCGACCCAAAATGGGCATTGAAATCACCGGCTAATATTACATATTTATAACTAAAAATGTGTGAATGCATGTCATTTAATTGTAGTTCCATAAAACCGACTTTGGGTGCTCTATAAACACAAATAAATAATACTTTAGTATCTTTCAGGCAAATCTCTACGAATAGGTACTCAGGTCTGAAATTCTCATTATTTGGGGATTTGCAGATAACCCGGCACTTAATGTGCTGTCGAACATACACTGCTATTCCACCCCCTTCTCTACGTTGTCTGTCATTGCGGTAGATATTATATCCTGGCAAGGTTACAGATGAATCAGTAATGGACTTATTGAACCATGTTTCACTAACAGCGATTACATCAATACCGGAGATAACAAATGTGTATTCAAATTCTGCGAAATGTTCTAGCATTTTAAGTGACTGCGTGTTCAGGTGAGTTACTTTAAAATCATTGGGTAATCTATCAGCTCTATCACAAAGATAGGCATGCGTATCATATTCATTGGTACTAATATCCATGCTCAAGATAATTGAAAGTTATTGTAAAATGGTTAAACAAGAAATATCAAAAATTACAAAATCTAAAACTTAAGCTATTTTCTAAATATTAATCAATAATATCGGCTTGTATTTTGGCTAGACACTGTAGTTAAAGTTCCACCAGTAACCATATTACATGTTTGTGCTTACACTTGTAACTTTGATCACTTGAGCCCCCTCACACTGGCACGTATGAGGGTCCTTTACGTACGAGGAGCGGGTAACTTTTTCTTCAAAAAGTCCAATTCTCGGAGTGTTTTCACACGATGCCTCGTGTCATCAATGCGGATCAGAACAACGCCATCTGCAGTCCAGACACCGTGTAACCCAAAGTGGCTTACTGCTTGTTTTACAATATCAGTTCGGGTTTTCGTCAGATCTTCTCTTACTGTTATGCCGGTATTCCTTAAGTATTTCTTCGACCTGAAGAGTGCTGCTCGATCTGCATAGGACACGAACCGCACTATTATTGGCCGCTTCTTTCCAGCATCCCGGAGTCCTACACGATGAGATCGGTCTATTCTTTGGGGATCGATTGTCACATTCAACTTGGCAGCAACATCCATTACACACCTGTCGGTGTCCTCGCCTGGAGTTTCTGGAATACCAAAAATTCTCAAGTTATTTCGACGCTGGTACTGCTCAAGTTCATCAGTGCGGTCATTCAGTTGCAGCTCAAGTTGATTTATAGTGTCCTCTCGCCTGGCAAGTTCCTGTCTGAGTTCATTGATGACCTGGGTGTTAAAATCTATTGTTTCTTTTAGTTTATCAATCACCTTATTAGCAACTCGATCCACGAGCTCCTCGATTAGGTTCGTATTACTCAGCAGGCTTAAAATGTTAGCTGAGTCTCGGCGCACATTCTGCGTAGCTTGGTTGTGGTCCGCGGAAGAAGAAGTAGTGCCACTGTCCTTCCAGTTTCTTTTTGAGCCGTCAGCTTCGCTAGCATTGCGACAACCCCCACCCTGACTGCGATCCACGGTCTTCAATTGTTCTCCCGAGCTGCTACCTGCTCCGTTCCTCTCTAGGGCGCTAGGGTCGTCTGCTTTCACTTGCTTGCGCTGTCCACCCTTCGTTTGTTCACGAACTCCGCGCTCCCCACTGCGGTTAACTGCCTTCTTTTGTTTGTCTTTGCCCGTCAGTTTGTAGTTTTCAACTCTAACCTCTCACACACTTAAATACTTGTTTATCAAAATAACAGCAATATTTCAACTTACTGCGTTTATCACCGAACGTTCTGCTGTTGATTTACTTCTCACTGATCACTCTTGCAATGCACTGCTTCTACTTTGTCACCTTCTAAAAGCAATTCCGGTTGGAACTATCACTCACGTTTATACCGCCATATGGTTGCGCGGGAAAATAAATAGCAGAACAAGAACGAGAAGGGGACATGAGAGGCAGGAAATGGAAGGATACTCTAGCCCCACAAAAACATTACCCAAATAGTTTTGGGCCAGACGAAAACACCAGTTAACCAAGGGAGTTCTGGCATTAAATATGTTAGCCTGAAACATGTGAACGCAGTGTTGTATGAAAATACGGTATATCCTTCCTGCAACCCAGAAACATCGATTGCAATAATGCAATATGTTTATGACTGAGAGAGAAATATTCATTTTTATAGAAGCTACTGCACACTGCCAAAGAGTTCTGGGCTGCAGTGTTTTTGTTAGTAAATGTTTTAGGGTCTTTGCGATATCAAGGTCATGTAGCACAATGTACATGGCAGTGTGAGATTTTGTATGATAACCTGTGTCACTGTGATGTCTGTACTGGTGTGTATAAAAGGGAAGGAAGAGATACGTTTTACGTGACCGTTAATCTCGAGATCATAAGCCACGAGATCTCCTTTTTACGTGGAATCCTAACCATATGACATGGCATTTACTTTGAAAATCTCACATGGATTTACCGGGAATTGAACCCGGTCCGCCATGGTGAGAGGCCAACAGCTTGCCCGCTGTTTCGCCACGCCCCATTACTGGTGGCTGTATTTTAAATTCAGGTAGGATTTGTTTAGAAAACAGCCGCGGCCTTGAGTTAGGTACTATCCCGGCATTGGCCTGACAACCACCGAAACCACTTGCACGATGGCTGAGATAGGAATCGAACCCGGGCCTCCACGGTGACAGCCATGAATGCAGTATATTTAGAAGCCATTTAACAGGCTCTATTCATATGAGACATCTGACTTAACAACCATACAGCCAGGCTCATAAAATAAATATATTTTTTTCTTATGAGATCCTCATAAATTAGTTTGTACTAATTAACAGCCATGTGTAGTCTGAAACTGTTATGAAATAAATATATTTACAAGAAATGACCACGTTTGATTAAATATTGCCACCTTTAACACATTACATATTGTCAAACAGCTGACAGAGAACAGATCTTCCCCTAGCTCCAGGCGAATGTAACACAATACATATTGTCAAACAGCTGACAGAGAACAGATCTTCCTCTACCTCCAGGCGAATGTAACACATTACATATTGTCAAACAGCTGACAGAGAACAGATCTGCCCCTACCTCCAGACGAATGTAACACATTACATATTATCAAACAGCTGACAGAGATCAGAACTCCCCCTAATTCCAGGCGAATGTAAAACATTACATATTGTCAAACAGCTGACAGAGAACAGATCTGCCCCTACCTCCAGGCGAATGTAACACATTACATATAGTCAAACAGCTGACAGAGAAGAGATCTTCCCCTACCTCCAGGCGAATGTAACACATTACATATTGTCAAACAGCTGACAGAGAACAAATCTTCCTCTACCTCTAGGCGAATGTAACACATTATATATTGCCAAACAGCTGACAGAGAACAGATCTTCCCCTACCTCCAGACGAATGTAACACATTACATATTATCAAACAGCTGACAGAGATCAGATCTCCCCCTACTTCCAGGCAAATGTAACACATTACATATTGTCAAACAGCTGACAGAGAACAGATCTGCCCCTACCTCCAGGCGAATGTAACACATTACATATTGTCAAACAGCTGACACAGAACAGATCTTCCCCTACCTCCAGGCGAATGTAACACATTATATATTTTCAAACAGCTGACAGAGAACAGATCTTCCCCTACCTCCAGACGAATGTAACACATTACATATTATCAAACAGCTGACAGAGATCAGATCTCCCCCTACCTCCAGGCGAATGTAACACATTACATATTGTCAAACAGCTGACAGAGAACAGATCTTCCCCTAATTCCAGGTGAATGTAACACATTTCATATTGTCAAAGAGCTGACAGAGAACAGATCTTCCTCTACTTCCAGGCGAATGTAACACATTACATATTGTCAAACAGCTGACAGAGAACAGATCTTCCCCTTTCTCCAGGCGAATGTAACAAATTACATATTGTCAAACAGCAGACAGAGAACAGATCTTCCCCTTTCTCCAGGCGAATGTAAGGCATTAAATATTGTCAAATAGCTGACATAGAACAGATCTTCCTCTATCTCCAGGCAAATGTTACACATAACATATTGTGAAACAGCTGACAGAGAACAGATCTTCCCCTACCTTCAGGCGAATGTACTTTATTACATATTGTCAAACAGCTGACAGGGAACAGATCTTCCTCTACCACCAGGCGAATGAAAGACATAACATATTGTCAAACAGCTGACAGGGAACAGATCTTCCCCTACCTCCAGGTGAATGTAACACATAACATATTGTCAAACAGCTGACAGGGAACAGATCTTCCCCTACCTCCAGGTGAATGTAACATATTACATATTGTCAAACAGCTGACAGGGAACAGATCTTCCCCTACCTCCAGGCGAATTTAGCACATTACATATTGTCAAACAGCTGACAGGGAACAGATCTTCCCCTACCTCCAGGCGAATGTAAGCGATTACCTGGACTCAAATTGTGTGTGGCCAATGCGAGGAGTGTGACATCCAGTAGTATTATAGAGATCACGGTGTAGCCCCGTGTATTAAGGTGTGTGTAGAATCTGTCTGATAACCAGTGTTAACTGTGATGGCTGAATTAGTGTGTTATCTGTAATTCAGGTAAAATTTGCAGATGATCAAGTTCAAGTAGTTCGTACTTTTGCTACCGTCAACGCCACCTAGCTATGAAGTTGTAAACTAGATGCCACAGCCACCAACACGTTGGCAATTCATAGAGCATTAATCACATTAGAAATAGACATTAGATTCACACAACTGTAGTTACTGGAAGGTTCATTTACATGCCAAAATCTATGGCAAGGGCCCGCTGTCTTTACTTCCCATCCGAAAGAAGCATACTGGTTCTTAAGGATATTGGTGTTTACTCAGAGATGTATTGACAAACTGGAGCGTTTTTATGCTAAAATAATTCAGAGTAGATCTCCTAGGTACCCTAAAGACAGTCAATAGCTTTTCACCTTAATGAAGCATTGACGCCTGCTGCGTCATTATGATAATATCTCTCCGCTTAGAGCTCCTAGGTACCAACACAGAGGTATTGACCTACCGGATGGGTCTTTAAGCTATCATCCTTCAGTTTAAAGCTCCTAGATACCTACCAAACTGTGATGTGATGGTTTCACATTGATGTATTTCCATACTGGAGGTTTGATAAGCTACTATCAGCTAGTTAAGAGCACCTGAGTAACCACCCAGATTGTGAGCATATGGTTCCTCGTGGAGCGTCATTTAGCTAATATCAATCAGCTTAGAGCTCATAGATACCCACGCAGACGGTGACTAACTGGAGTGTCTTTAATGTAATAACATTAGGATTAGTGATCTTACCAACTCAAGCTGTTAGCAGATTGTATTTCTTAGAGGGATTGACACACTTAAGTGTCTTTAAGCTAATATTATTGGTTAAGATCTCCTCTAATCCATCATGCACCAAAAGGCAGAGCTCTTGACACAAAGGAAGCAATTGAGATATACCTAGCTTAAAGAAACAACCCCAATAATTTAAACGAACATACTTTCATGGAGAGTTCACCCCTCTTCACTCGACTGGAAAACACATCCCGCCGTAAACAAGACACTTCATAACGATGTAGCAAAACTAGATAAGGAATTAATAAGGTAAACATGTAATCGGAACTGGATGTACGACGTATCTTTTTATTCAATAAACTCAGGTCGATACTACCGGCAGAATTTAATGTGATGGGACATTAACATTAGTCCGATTGCGCCTAAAGAGGGCTTTTTAGCCTATGTGTGGAGTTTGGAACCAGGTTTTAAATAGTTGTAGATTATCCTGAACACAGTAACATACACCACATTAGAGAGACTAGACTTGGCAACTTACAATAGGTACATTTGCACGATTAACACATGGGACTTAGGTATGCAAGATAGGGAATAGACCAACGAGATAAGGGACTCTCACACACAGGGAATTCCAGTCAGTCGAGTGCAAACAGTAACCAAGTGAACTGCTCTCAACAGGACAAAGCATGACTCAAACAGATAAGTAGCCTGTACAATACAATCTGAATTGACCATTTATAACAACCACATATTCTCACCAAACATGTGAATTCCGGAGTTCAATCACCACAACCAGTATCTCAACTAAACTCACATAGACTACAACAAATATTCACGAGTCGGAGTACCTCAACTAATACAGCAACTAAATAAATATATATATATATATGGTAAATATTATCACCCATACTTTCAGACATAGATTTTATAGCCCAAGTGTAATGAATTGATGATGATTGCTTGGCGTTCAAAACTGGTCATCCAAGTGTTTTTATTAATCTCATAGAATTGTTCTCAGGATTAAGGAATAACCCATATCATTTGGGTTCACTGATTGAAAAGCATCAAACTATTTTTAAAATATGGAGGAACATGTGTGCCTTCAAATTACATTTTTTTAATAAAGTTATTCCACATGCACTTCACGAAAGGGGCATTAGACTACTAAGAATCATCGTGAGTGCCTCCAAATTGCTCATTTTGCTCCACAAGTACCGCATGTATGAGGAATTAGATCGCAAGTAGTACATGAGTTTCGCACAACACCAGTATGGATCATTATGTGTGTCTTCCAACTGATTCTGAAAGTAATATTTGCTCTGCATGTACCACAGGAATGTGGCATCAGACTTCCAGAGTACCTTTTTAAGTAAATTTCGCTCCTCATGTACTACATAGGTGTTGTATTATACCACTATGGATCATCAAGTGTGTCTTCAGGATACATTTTGGAGTAAAGTTTGCTCTTCATGTACCACAGAATTCTGCCTTGAGACCATTATAGAACAACATGTATAACTCCAAATAAAACTACCTAGTTAAGTTTTTTCCGCATGTACTTCACGAATGTGGCCTTAGGCACCTATGTATAAACGGGTTTCTTTTCAATTTTTCATTATTAGTAAAGTTCGCTCGACATTTATCACAGGAATAAAGCTTAAGAAAACTTCAGGGAACCTACAGAGTAAAATTTTTACACTGGTACCACGGAAATGTGGCTAGAGACCATATTGGATCATCATGTGTTACTTCAGGTGATCATTCCGAGTAAAGTTGTTGCACATGTAATATAGAAATGTGGCCTGAGACCACCATGAATATTCATGTGTTTCAACTGCCTTACTCAGTAAAGTTTGCTCCGTATGTATCACAGTAAGAAGGTTTTATATCACTACCGATCGTTATGTATATTTTCAGGTCACCTTTCCAAGTAAAGAATGCTACTCATGTACTACAGGTGTAAGGCATTACACCACTGTGCAACTTCATGTGTCTCTTCAGATGGCCTATCTGAGTAAATTTTGCTTTACATGTACCACAGGAATGTGGCTTGAGATCACTATGAATCATTATGTGTTTCTTTAAACTGTTTTTCCGAGTAAACTTCGCTCCGCATGTATCATAGGAATAAGGCTTTAGACCACTATGGGTCAACATATGGTGGTTCAGGACACTTTTCAAAGCAAAGTTTGCACCACATGTACCACAGGAATGTCGCTTGAGACCACTATGGATGATAATGTGTGTCTTTAAACTGCCATTTTGAGTAAACCTCGCACCGCATGTATCACAGGAATAAGGCTTTATACCGCTATGTATTATCATGTTCATATTAAAAGAGCCTTTCACAGCAAAGTTTGCTCCGCATGTACCACAGAAATAAGGCTTTATAGCACTGTGGATCAACCGGTGATTCTTCAGGACACCCTTCAGAGCAAAGTTTTCTCCACATGTACCACAGGTATGTGGCATGAGACCACTATGGATCAACATGTGCCTCCTCAGGTTATCTTTTTTCGCAAAGTTTACTCCGCATGTATTACATGAATAAGGCCTTATACCACTATGGATCATGTGTTCCTTTAGGTTGTCATACCGAGTCAAGTTTGCTCTTAGTGTACCACAGGAATGTGGTTTTGGAGTACTATGGACCAACATGTGTCTTTTCAAATATCCTATGTTAGTAAAGTTTGTTCCGCAGGTTATGCATATGTATGACTGCTTTATTTTGTTACCATTTTGATTGAGCGAGGCTACGAATCTATCTCTTGTTAAAGTGTTGTCCGAATTGTGGTTGTTTCTGTAAAGAATTTCTAATGTTAGAACGAGTAAAATACCCCCTACCATTATAATACCAAAAATTGCATAGCACAATTCCGGATAAGTATATAATAATCTTCTGTATTCATAGACATAGATATAAGAGCTGAGATAAAATGAGTATACTATTGATCGGAAGTAGTCACCCAGGCTTTCTAGCCTCATGTAATATGGTTCAGGGAGTAATACCCTTTACAATTTTGATTCAATCGTGTTGACCAACTCAAAAGCACTTTATTTTGCAATGTCCGATGATCGAGGGAAACAGAATAATACCATTAAAGTCAAGAGATCTAACTAGTGAAAACTTCTTATAAGTACATTTTGAGCAATTCGCATTTAATTGCAAGTTTTCCTTAACTACTAGGAACTGAGCTCGTATCTACTCTTAAATGGAGTGTTGTTCGTGCAGTCGATATAAATTATACAAACAGAACAGTTTTATACTGTAAGTCGGTGTTCTTGGATTCATAGATCTTACGGATGAACGAGTTAATCCTTTTATAGCAGGAAAAAAGCGCTTGTACCAGTCAACATGATCTTCCAACGTCTCGATTAATAGGATAAGTAAAAATAGGCTGCTGCTCTATACTTTCAAGTGCGAGAGATGATGGGAAGAAGGGATCATCTCCACTGGGTATTTGAATAGGCAACCCGCAATCCAGGGTCTAGGACTTGCGCACTCCCGAATGAGTAAGGGCAGAGAAAGTCGTGTGAGGGCTCAAACGAAAGGGCTCCTTCCCCGCTATCTAGAGGAGAAATCTATTCCACCCTCAAATATAAAATATCCACACCCCGTGGAAATAAGAACATTTTAATGAACTTGGGCACTTGAGGCTCTTCCAAGATGGCAGGCTTTTCAAATTTTATGGAAGATGCCTCCATACTCCATCGCACCAACCAGCGTCAGAATTTCCTTAAATTCCCAACAGAGTTTTTCAAATTCAATTAGATTTAACACAAAAGTCCAGCATTGCTTCAACTTACTTGCGCTAGGCTCATCTCTGATGACCTACTTTGGTGAGATTCAGTTCGCTTCCAACTTATTTATCGACGTATTTATTATTTCAAAATTATGCATTTATAATTATTTATTGTGATAATGAGTTGGAGTAGCTTTTGCTGGTGTAATGAATTTTTGTCCTCATAAAAATGACTTTCATTTCTTGCTTATTGCCTTGTCTTTTATCACTGCCATGGTTGCTTTTATCAATTGACTGCCGCCAACGCAGCGTTATGAACTGTCTAAAACCACGGCCCACTGGACGCGAGCTGCACTCTCTAAGGAGCTCACAAAATTAGTCCATACAAACTCGTAGAGGGCGCTCTTAGTAGCACATTAGCAGGTAACATTTCTGACTCTCCTAGAGTGATGCGCTTTTAAAACTAAAACCATGTACTCTGAGAACGGTATGTTAAGTATCGCAAGCATACAACATTTGAACATAAATGTCAAAGCTACATCTAATGAGAACATATAGCCTACCATAAACTCTAATCAGGTTTAGAATTCTTCACTGAAGTTCTCCATCGGGTGGGGGCACAGCTTCTTGATACTTCTCGTAAAGTTCCCTTCCGCTGTTTGCACAGTGACAACTCGAATCTCATAATAGCTGTTGTTATGTGATGATTTGCCGGTAGAAGAATGGGATGCTTTTGCTCTTCAGAGAGAGCAGAATGTCTAAATCTTCCACCAACTCGTATTAACCCATCTTCATCAATGTATGGATCAAGGCATCTCAAAAGACTTCCACGAGGTGGTGTTTCCTTATTGGATAAAAATTTGTGTGATGATGAGAAAGCTTCTACTTGCAATCACCTTAATACAGTATTTTCTGCTCGTTTCACTTCGTCTGGAGTGATGGGGTTTGTATACAAGTCTTTCGATACTTTTCCCCATTTCTTGCGCTGTACATTGCTTATGGTATTATCGACAAATCTATGACAATAAGCAATGACTCGACGTAACTTCGAAGATAACGAAACTTTGTGCAATATTTTGGAAGTACTTGCGATGGTCAACATAAACTTTAAACTCTTCATCTCTGGCAGACTGATGTCAGGTTGCAATGTTGAAGGAGGTTGTGAATTTTCTTTGATTAACCAATGAGGTCCAATCCACCAATGATAATGGTTAATAACACCTATAGTTGGAATCCCTCGCGATATGAGGTCAGCAGGGTTTTCTTGAGAGGGTACGTGGTTCCTCTTTGCATTCTCAGTTGAATCTTGAATTTTTGTGTCTCTGTTAGCCACAAATGTTTTCAGCAATCGCGGTTCTGTGTTTAGCCATCCTAGAACAATGGTGCTGTCACTCCAAAGAAAAACATTTCTTATCTTGTCTGCAGCAGCAGCCTTCGTTTCTCGCCCTAATCTTGTGGGTAAAAGTGCTGCTTCTAATTCTTGTCTTGGCATGGATATGGTATTTAGAGGAGCGACTTTAGATTTTGCGCTGATTAATGAGATGTGAATATTCCATCTTGATTTCTGTTTACTGCGTATATACAGGCTACATATGCTTTTTCGGAGGCGTCACTGAATCCAAATCGATCAAATTTTGAATTGTAATGTTCAGGATTGACGTTCCGTATGGTTCTGAGCTGGTTTAGCTGCGGCAATGCAGAATAATATTGGTTCCAAATGGACAGCTTATCCGTGGCAACAGGTTGGTCCCAGTCGAGCCCATCCGTCCATAGTTTATGCATTATGATTTTGCATCTCATTAAAAAGGGACTTACCAGCCCAAGAGGATCAAATACTTGAGAGATTTTTGATAAAATATCACTCTTTGTATACACTACTTCTGATGAGAGGTTAACCTGATGATGCAATGTATCTTTTGTCGAATCCCGAACAATTCCTAACATCTTACTGGCTTCTTGTTTGTCTAGGACCATCAGGTGGATATTCAATTGTTTTTTGTTTTCCTTATGGTTGGACCTCCATTTGCGCAACAACAATTGCCCTTTTTTGCAATACCTCCATAAGCTAACGATGAATTTTTATTACTGCATCTATAGCATCGCCACCAGATATACAATTATCCATGTAAAAATCTTGTCTCTCAATTTTGGCTGCTACTGGATATTGAGAGTCATAGATGTAAGCAAGTTCGCGAAGAAATATAAACGCGGGGTAAGGTGCTGACGCTGTTCCGTAAGTGACGGTATTTAGCTGATATGTTTTATTGGTGACAATGTGTCTCTTCTCCATAACATTTGCTGCAATGTTCGATCTTCATGGTGTATCATTATCTGCCTAAACATTTTCTCAATGTCAGCCGTTATTACATCCTGGTGCATGCGAAATCGGGGAATGATATGAAAAGAATCTGCTTGTAAATAGGGACCTAGAAACAATTTGTCATTTAGTGACGTTCCTCGTGTAGTTTTGGCGGATGCATCAAACACCACTCTCAATTTCGTGCTTGAGCTCTCTAGACGTAAACTGCATGATGTGGTATAAAATAACATTTGTCTGATTCGTCCTCAGCAGTATCTTCAATGAATGAGATATGTCCAAGCGCGTTGTACTCGCCCATAAAGTCACAAAATGCCTGCTTTAAATTTTGTTGTTTGTTGAATATTCTTTCCAAACCGGCAAGTCTTCTCTTCGCTTATTCTTTGGACCCGCCGAGAGTAACTTCTGGTCGTATGGGCAATCTAACCTCAAATCTTCCAGATGAGTCTCGCGAGGTTGATTCAGCGAATATTTCTTCCCAAAATTGCTCTTCTTTAGTGCTACGTTTCTGGGATTTTTCTTGTAGCCAAAACCTTTCTAGGTATTTCGATAATGTATCATTAGACATTGTGAGACACGTAGACATTCCTTCCGCTTTATTTTCAAGTATTTCTCCACCGAGAATCCAACCCAATTTATGTCCTGCAAAGCAGGTTGACCAGCTATGTTTTCTTTTTGGTCTTCCAACGACGATTTTCCAGTAAATGCTTGCTCCAAGCAGAAGATCAACATCTCCTTGAATGAAGGGCAAAGAAGTTGAATATTTTTGGCATGGCTATCTCATTGATGTTGACATTATATTGAGGTAGTCGTCCTGTGATTGAAGGAACAACGTAGCATTCCAAATCTATGCTGTATTGACTATCCATGGAATAAAGTTGTATACGAATGATTCTCTTTGCTTCAGGCTGGGAACCACTAAAACCGCTGAATTGTTGATTCTGGCGAAAGAACTGTAAATTAAGCCTTTTGCTAAAATTCGTTGTCACCAAATTTTACTGTGCACCAGGGTCTAATAATGATCGGCAGGTGATTCTCCTTCCTTTATTGTCCACTACATTCACAAGCACAGTTGACAGAAGAACTTGTGATGTACGATTTCTTGTTAATTTGACGCTTGACCCTTACCCTAATGTAGATTCTTGCAATCGAATTAAGCGATTTGCTTCTGAAGGTGTGGCATTTTTGTTTTTTTGTTTGTTTTCTGAACTGGCACGGTCTTTGTGCAGTAATGTGTTATGTAGTGAGTTGCTTTTCTTGCATCTTGTTTCACGGCAGTCTCTTGCTAGACGTTCAAATTTTAGGAAATTTAGACAATGTTTCTTTGTAATTAACAACTGTCTTCTCTCATCAGACGTTTGCTTCAGCAATGTTTCACACTTAAAAATTAAGTGGATTCCTAGACATATGTTGTATTTGAATGAAGGTGTGTTGACCTTTAAAACCTTTTTATCCTGTTTATTTTCCCTTTGTGTACACTTATTTCCCGAACTCTGCTTGTTTACTGTTTTTGGTTTGAGGTTTTGTTTCAACATCAGTGTTTGACATCTTTCAGCTAAAAACATTGTGTAATCTTGTAGAGTTGGCATATTTTCTGGTGTGCGATGCTAGATTGTTTCTTGCCAGTCAAGCTGCTTGACTAAATGGATTATTAAGTTATCCCAATGATCTACAGGCTGATTAAGTGATTTTAACGCTGATATATTTGTTTGGATATGCCAATTAATTTTCGCATCGAGTCGGCTTTGTTCTCCTTCTCGATTTCTGGAAATTTGGAAAGTTCATCCAGGTGGGTGTGTATTATCATTTGGTTGTCGTATGTAGCGTTTAAAAGATCGCAAGCGGTGGTATAGGTCTCTTCGCCTATGGTGAATCCTTCGATGACACTATGAGTCTCCCCTTTCAGTACTCCGACAAGATACTGGTGCCTCTTCACATGTAATAGGTTTGTATTGTTGTGAAGCCAATTTTGAAAAATGGCAATTTTTTGTTATCACCATCGAATTCTGGGAGATTTTATTTATGGCAATTTTGACACAATCGTATTAGTTGCTTGAGGAAGTTCATGTATTTGAAGATTCTGGGTAATTGGGGTTCTTTGTTGTTGTGCTGTCTCGATGATAGCGTGTAGCTGACTGACTATGTTGAAATATTGTGTTCCAAATACAGCGCATTCACCCTCACATTCTGCCAGAAATAAGTCCGCTTCAGTTTCATCTTCTGGTATATGGTCTTCGATAGCCTGTTGAATGTCGTCAAACTCTTTCCAAATACCCTCTATTTTTTCTAATTTTAGCGTTGCTTCAATTGGTGTGATGTGTTCTGAGATCGATTTGGCGTTTCTAATCACGAAACATTTTACTCGTGCGCGATTTTTTTTTTTAGCTTTTGTGAATTGGGACATCCGTAATTACGATTAAATATAAAGTTGCGTAGGTCTGTACAATGACCATTGTAATGAAGGAATATCGTATTGTATTTAATGGAATTGTACAATGGGATTTGAAGTACGATAGGCCTAGCTCAATGTTTCAGGAGTCAGTGTGAATTATTTTGAAATACACAAGAAGTGAAGTGAGTAGTAAAGACATTTAATACGAATGGGTCAATGTTTTACTTGTTTTGGTAGTACGCCTCCTGAATGTTATATGACACTGCTTGGGATATTGCGTTTACGTTTCAGTTGTCGATTGCGACGTATATTTGAAATCTATGAATATCTCTACAATTATGATTTATTTGATACTAACAGGTGTCGAGTGTTCCGCTGTTGGGCGCCAATGATAATTAGTTGGGTTTGTTTTGGTAGGTGAAATATATTTTTGATCTCTTTAATAAAAATTACTTTCATTTCTTGCGTATTGCCATGTATCTTATCAATGCCATGGTTGCTTTCTTCAATTGACTGCCGACAGCGCAGCGTTATGAACTATCTAAAACCACGACCCACTGGATGCGAGTTGCACTCTCCAAGGAGCTTACAAAATTAGTCCATGCATACTCGTGGAGGACGCTCATGGCAGCACATAAGCATCTGATATATTGACTATCGATATATCGATTATTGATGAACTACAAGGTCACCCACCCGAGATTTCCGAAGATAGTCGATATCACCCGATCGATAATCGGAGGCTAAAACGAAAGGTCTATCCATAGGACTCATCATCTTCAATTACCGACAGTAGTGGCTACGCGGGCTAAAGCGCTGCGTTAGGTCAAGGGGCCAAGCTCTCTGCTGACTCGGTAGACGCGTGGGTTCGAGCCCCACCGTCGGCTGTCCTTGAAATGGTTTTCCGTGGTTTCCCATTTTCAACACCAGGCAAATGCTGGGACAGTACCTTCTGACAGGCCACGGCCGCTTCCTTCCACATCCTTGCCCAGTTTCATTCATCTTCATCCATTCCATCTCTCATCCCGACGCGCAGGTCGCCCACGGGCGTCGACTAGAAAGACCTGCACTCGGCCTCACAGGAGGCTACACGAGTAAAAAAAAATCTTCAATTTCAATATTTTGTAAATGATGGACGTGTTCAATGGTAGGAGAGGTTTCCACAAAGTCATGTAATATGAAACCTAGCTGTCTACGAGAGGATAGCCCGAGCAGTGAATCCAAGATGGCCGATGGATTAATTTTATTATTTATTTAAAATGTATTCATTTACTATAATTATTACTATTATCCGATTATGGACCCCGTTACTTCAACCGTTTCCGTCCCTGAGCTTTAGTTCTATCCCAGTATTTCCGCATGAATATTCTGTGAGCCACCTTTCTTTCATTAGTCCACTCTTTCCCAGTTGTCCAATCTCGGTGAATCAAATTCGTTTTCTTGTTTACAAAGTAGGAAAAGATGCGGTTGGTCAGTCTCTGAGAGTTCATGCGTGTTACGTGGCCGTAGAAATTAATCCTCCTCTTCCTTATGATGTCTGTTGTCCTTTCCACACTTAGGCAGAGTTCGTTGTTGTGCCGCCTCCTTAACTCTCCATTTTCCCTGATTGGTCCCAGTATCTTACTTAGAATTTTTCCTTCTTTAGCCTCTACTTTTTCAATCAAATATTTCCTGTTCAATTGAGGCATTCTCCTGCCTACAGGATTCCTGGACGAATAACTGAACAATAATGTCTAAGCTTGGCATTGAGGGACAGTTATCGTTTATTATAAACATTCCTAGTTAGTTGGAATGCCACTTCCACCTTGTTGATCCTTGATGTGGATGCTTCTTTCTCAGAATTGTTTGGTGTTATCCAGTCAACTAAGTACTTAAACTTCTCTGTCCACTTGATTATTCCCTGCTCTACACTTACCTCTCTGGGGGCTGGCTTGATGTTAGTTATAAACTCCGTTTTCTCAAAGGAGATCTGGAGGCCTGATTTTGCTGCTTAAATTTTGAGTTGGTTGATTTGTTTTGTAGCTGTTTCCAGGGAATCAGCGAAGATTGCAAGATCATCTGCAAAATCTAAGCAGTTAACTGAGAGATCAATTCTCTTCTAGCTTATTCTGAGTCCATTCCCGTCCCGTTCATTACGTATCTCTTTGCGCCATCCTCGGATGACCTTTTCTAGGGCTTAGTTGAAATGTAGAGGCGATAGTCCTTATCCTTGTCTAACACCTGACTTGATTTCGAAGGCGTCTGAAATCTCTCCTCTGAATATCACTCAGGTGGTAGTGTTGGTCAAGGTCTGTCGAATAATTGTCCTCGCTTTGTTATCTAATCCCATTTAATTGAGAATTAGGACTAGTGTATGTCGATCAATTAATCGTAGGCCTTCCTAAATTCAACGAAGGTCACCACAAACTTCCTGTTCCTAATCTTCTGATATGAAAGAATAGATTTAAGGTTCATAATCTGCTCGGCACATGAGCGTCCTTTTCAAAAACTTCCTTGTTATTCTCCCTGTTGTGAATCGAGTTGCTTTTCGGCTCGGGTCTGAAATGCTTTTGAGAGAATTTTGTATGATATCGAGAGGAGCGAGACGCCTCGGTAATTGTTTTCAACAGCTGTATCACCTTTCTTGTGAAGGGGATAAATTAGGGCTGATGTCCAGTCACTTGGGAGCTTCTCAGTTTCCCAGATCTCTTGAATGATCTCTGTTAGTTTGTCAATCACCTTGTCACGTGCGAATGTATTATTTAATAAGTTTTTTTTTCTTCCGATGAGGCCTGCTAGGGACCACGTGCCAATTTCAATTCTTCACACTTTGTTGTTTTCTCTTCCGTTCCCGCCAGTACTCCTTCATCCGTTCACTATGCTGCTTCTTTCCGTCCTCGGACCACTTCGCACCAGGTTTCTTTGGCAATCATCTTTGGAATCCTTTCATACTTAATACCCTTTATCTAAAGATCTCTCTGTTCAGAGTATCTTCTTCTCTTATATTATGTCTTTCTAAATCTTTCTTTACTTCTTGAATCCAGCTAGTTGTTGCCCTTTTCTCCCACAGGTACTTGAATATCCTTTTTGTTAATCTGGAATCATCCATTCTGTAAATATGTCCAAAAAATTGCAATCTCCTTTTTCTTATCGTTTCTGTTATATTTTCTATGTTCCTGTATATTTCATCATTAGATCTTAATTTCCATACTTCTGCTGTTTTCACTGGGCCTAAAATTTTCCTCATGATTCTCCTTTATAGTACTTCAAGTTTATCTTATCTATAGTTTAGTACTGTACCCGATACCTAGTTTAGGCTATCGGCTACGCCAGCAGACATTAAGCTGTATTTGAGGTTTTGGGAAGAATTAGGAAAAGATAGCGCACCGATCGCGTCAAGAAGAATGTCAAGATGACGTAGGAGGTCTAGAATCAAGGAGGCATTGACATCTGTGAGAAGATGGAATTATGGATAGAGATGTGAAGCTTTATTGAGATATATATGGAATTATAGCAATTAAACATCTTAGAAGAGGATATATAACATGCATTGTATGTGGAAATAATTTTATGGAAGTCAGATAACCCTTAAGTTATTTTATAACGGAACAGCCGAGATGATCTGGGTTCGAGACTATGATCGTGACGCGAGAGCACAGTGGTGGGGGATTACACCACGTGCCTGCGCCAAGCACATAAGCGAGAGGACAGTGCAAGCAGATTCAGTTGAGCTCTGACAGACGAGCAGGTAGGAGCAAGCTCTATAGCGCAAGCGAGACGCACAGTGAAGGTCACGTAACATACCGAAACTGTCACGGCAGAGTGTAGGCGACAGTTCCTGCATCGCCGAGCAGCGAAGGCCAGGCGGGTCATTGATCCAGGCGGGTTAGCCGAGGAAGCAATCACAGACGGCCGGGATATGTTAGGACGGCACTGCAAGTAGTTGGAGACTTTATTACAAGTTACATTTCAACGCAGTTTGAACACTGTTCTTTTATGAATAACTTTATGACTATGCTTTTCTATAACGCATTCAAAGCTACTTTAATAATTTCAAGTAAACGGAATGTTGTTAGCATAGGCACTGATGAACATTAGATCGTGCATTAATGAAACTTATTTCTTATGCAGTTTCATGAATTATCAAATACCGACAACTACAGGGTGTTTCGTAAACTTGAACACTCTCAAGTAAAATTTTATTTTACGAAAGTGAGACTTAGCAGTCATTTGAGATTGAACTTTCAATACTCAAACTGAACATTTAACGGAACAGTGGCGTAACTTAGAAGAGGAGTAAGGGGGTCCGCTGTTTCCATGAACATTTTCGAGAGGAGTTGGACAATATCCGCTATGGGTAATCCGAAGTTCAACATGTCCGAGTAGACGCTGATAGAGACAAGATGGCACCGCAGAGCGATGGATTCGATTCCTGACGAGAGGAGTCCACCAGCTGATTCATTTGGTATTTCGAAGGCAATCGTCATTTCATGGATGGAATGCTATTCACGCCGATCTTTCGAGAAATTCTTTATGTAGGGAAAATCGACGATCTTGGAAATTTAATTACAGCTGATTATGAAAGGTACTGTAAGAGTTATAACTACCTGATACGATTATTTTCATGAATACTGGGCACACATGTATATTTTTCTAATAGGAGTGATACGATTATTAAGACATGGTTTGACTTTATATACTTCGAATTTGCTAGAATATGGAGTGACCATATGATATGGCAGGCATCATTATACGAAATTCTCACCATTGGTTGGCTTTATTAAGCAGATGTTTGGTCTTTTAGACATTTTTCCAGCTAGGATATTTTTCATGAATAGTTTTTTTGTGTAACGAGTATTTCGAACTCGTGATCTGCAATTGATTATCAAAAATTACTTCGTCAGTTCATTGCATACTAGCGAGTGTGTATTATTCATCAGTAGGGATTTTTTCCATTGGATTGTTTGGAGATATTAAGAAGTTATTCACTTTAGTGAATGAACATCGCTTTTATATGACAACTAGAAACTTGTTGATTCCTATCTGATACATTCACTCATATAGACTACGAGATGGGGTCCTTCGTATTTATACGATTGTATGGTGGCTACTCATCTTACCCATCGTTCAGGGAACTATCATCCAAGTCGACGGGGCGAGGTCTTTCGTATTTATACGACTGTACGGTGGTTACACATCTTACTCGCCATTGAGGGACTCATTTTTATCATCCGAATGTACACGAGATTGTAAGTGAATCAAACAAGGAACTACTAGTCTCGTATCAGTCGAAATTTTGTTAAATAAAGTAACGATAAATGTCAACAGGATTGCATTTAGTAATTCTTGTTTGCCAATCCAATATTATGTTGCTATACTCTTTTGAGAGTAATTTCAGTTTAACAGCTGTTACAGCTGATGCTTTGATGATTTTTATAAGTGTGTTTGATACCTTTGAGAAGGATTTAAAGTAATTGAATCTTGTAAGATTAATCATTAATGGTCAGATTTATTTTAAGGCAGATCAGTATTGCAGATTTTGATATGAGAAATTATAGCACATTGGTGTTTTTCTGTGATGTGAATTATAAGAATTGTAAGAGAATTTATGCTATTTGAAAGCAGATCTTAAATTACTGAAGTAATATTTTTCCAATTGTTTAAGAAGTTGTCTAGATGTGATCAGAGTAATTACAGTTATTGGAGATTGTGTGCGTTGATAATTTGAAGCCAGTTATATATTTTTTGTAGATCATGCAACATGGTTAAGTGAAGTTTGTGATAGGCATTTTGTGGAAGTTGCCATGTGATAGTTGCAACGTTGATAATGTATTTTGAAGCAGACGTGAGGTCGTCGTACCCAGTCTAGCGTAATTGTTGAGATTCATGCTGTATGTGCTGAATATTTATGGAGTTTTGTGGAATTATTATTGTATTCAAATGTGATATTTGAAGTATTGAAGAAATGTAATGTCGTTGTGGATAGTTAGATCCAACGTGATGTCGTGGAGGCAATAATATTTTTTGGCATGATAAATTAAATACGAGATATAACTTGGAAGTGATAAAACTGTAAGACAACGTTCTATAAACCATATTAAACAATTTGTTAGGAAATTAAACAAATAAATGAAGTTGATAATACAAGATTTTCTGAAAATAATAATTAATGAAATAATAATCTGAAAATTAAGCATATTAACGATCTGACCTAATGAAATAAAATCAGAATGACTAGATGAAATAATGAAAATCTAAATAACCAGAAGATTGAAATTTAAATAATTTGATAAATTAAATTTTGGAATAAATCGATGCATTAAATAAATGGATGAATTAAAGATTGAATAAATAAACTGATTTAAATAAATTAATAGACGATTGTAATGATGATGAATAACTGAATTAGAAGGTGATAATTAACTAAAGAAACTGATGATTAATGAATTTACATGGAATTAAATAAATTTAATTGAGATATAATTTGAAGGAATTGCAACTTGAGTTGAGAATTTAAATGATGTAATGGTGATGAATTAATGATTCTGACAGGAATATGTAGAATTTTGAAGTGAGAATTAATGTGAGAAATATTTAATTTTGATGATGACGATAACGATGACCAATGAGAATTTGAATTTTCTGTAATTCACAGATAAGTGATTGTTAATGACGATGTAAATAGTGTAAATTAATTATTCGATGTTTAGGAGCATTTGATTAACATGTTCAACATTCAAATTATGCCATGCAAACCATAAATTACGTGATATTTAATATGTGTGATTATTATATGTGTATGTTTAGACAGATTAATAACATTTTTAAATCCACATTGATGTTAAATTAAAGAGAAATTAGGTCTCAGGTTTCACAAATGTCAGTGACGAAAGACATAGTGCTACAGTGATCCTGAGAACCCAAGAGAACTTTATAAATTTTTCTTGTTATGTGGATAAAAATAATTTTGGATTAGAAAAGAGATGGTTCGATTTTTGGACAATGACAATTTAACTTTGGCATTCGACCATACTCTTAGGTAGGAGTTATATTTAAAATGTCTGTCTGACTATCAAAGTAAAATAAATTTGTTTTTATCTTAGTTGTGATCTGATGATGGTGTGATGTTCCTTTTTCTTTCCTTGTCTTGAGTAAGGCTTATACGGAAAGGAAGTGGTTTGCTAGGAATTCAGTTGATGGCGCCCATTTATATTTGCATTTTTTTTATTAAACTTAAGCCCGTAACGACCCTGGAGATACTTTGTCTCGTGATACCCACTGCTTTTTCGAGAACTCAGCTGAATTTCCGACACATTCCTTATTTGACTAGAGGTTCATTTCACTCCGCTCTGTCCTGGAACTCCAGGAATGCGATGTTATAGCAGATGGGTCATCGCATCCCCAGGACGAACGGGTACAGTACCAGACATTCACTTGCGTATAGGCATTCCGGTTTCACCACTGTAGTGTACTGCCTTTTTAAAGCTTTTTAGATAAGCACATTTTGTTATAAAAATTCTTAGTGATACCATATTCTCTTTCCATCTTGTGTACCCTTTCTTCTACCGAAGATTTTTCTAAACCATTTTCTTGAATTATTTCTCCCAGATATTTGAATTTCTTTACTTTTTCCACAGGGCCAATATCTGTTGCCAAATATTTTGAAGCGTTCTTGATGTTTGTAATAAATTTAGTTTTTTCTACGGAGATTCTGAAGCCTGTTTTGTTGGCTATTTCTTCCAAGAGATTGATTTGTGTTGTTGCACTTGTTAGGTTTTCTGGCAATATAGCAAAATCGTCTGCAAATGCTAGGCAACTTATTTCAATGCCTTTGTTTCTTCTCCCCAAAGTTACTGGCGAAATGTTATGTTCTTTTAGCTTTAAATTCCAAATTCATACAATTTTCTCTAAAACACAGTTGAACAGAAGGGGTGATAAGCCATCACCTTGCCGTACACCTGTATTTATCTTAATAGATTTTGATATCTCACCCATAAATTTTACTTTTGAAATCGTGTCAGTAAGGGTTTCACGTATTAGGTTTGCCAATTTAGTTTTCATTCCAAATACACGAATTGTTTTATCTATGGTTTCTCCACCAACCGAGTCAAAGGCCTTTTTAAAATCTACAAAAGTCACAACTATGCCCATTGAATTCAGTATCTAATGGCGAATTATGGATTTTAAGTTAAATATATGTTCTGAACAAGATCTACCATTCCGAAATCCAGCTTGATACTCGGCCAGTTGCTTGTCAAGTGATGTTTCTACTCTATTCAGCAATATTTTTGAAAATACCTTGTATGCAATTTGAAGAACAGAGATGCCTCTATAGTTATCAACGTTTTGCTTGTCCCCTTTTTTATGCAATGGGTGTATTAGATCCTTTTTCCATTCCTCTGGAATCCTCTCTGTTCTCCAAATATCTTCAAAGATTAACTGCAGTTTTTCAATGATTTTTGATTGAGACCATTTCAAAAGTTCAGCTGTTATAGCTTTATTACTTTTTAGATTGTTAATTGCTTCTTTAATTTCTTCAGCATTTATAATTCATTTTATATTCCTTATCAATTATGATAATTATTATTACCCAACGTGTAGGTTCACATTTTCATGACGGCTATGCATGTAGCGGCATTTGTGGCTCGCTCAAGGTAACGCTCTCGGTTCAACAAGAATATACCTGTCGAGAATTAACAAACCAGGCTATTAGAGATGGTGGGTTTCACGTTACAGTTTCAAACAAGACCAAACCTGTTGCGTGATGTCAGTGGGTTTTAGTCATCCATGTGACGTGACAAATGAAATATTTATTTATTATGATTTAATTTGTATTTATTAATTTATTATTTATTAAATATTTATTTACTTATTTAACATTCTTTAATGATTATTGATGTTTTCATTTATGGTATGAAATGAATTATAATTTTTTGATTTTATTATTATTATTATTCTTTAATATTTACTTATATAATATTTAATTTGTATTAATTTAATATTTAATATACATTGATTATTATAATTTTCTATTTATTTTATTTATTTGTTTATGGGTCCAACAACACTGGACAGCATAGCCGAGCGGTCGATCCCAGGTTTGCAACGCCGGCGACGATGGCATCGTGCTCCCACGACCCATCCAAGATGACGGTCCCACCCCTGACCCCTTCCTTCACACCCTATCCCCCAAGCCCCACCTCCACCTCCTTCAGTATTCCCTTAAATTCCGTACAGATTTTTCCTAAATTTACCAGATTTTCCTCAAGGACCAGCATTGCTTACACTTACTTATGCCATGCCCCTCTCTGTCTACCTTCCTTGCTCATCTCTTATTCCCTTCCTATCAAGATTCCATTCGAGAATCGTGTAACTTACCAAAATAATAAAAAATCACCACATTTCCTACTATCACCAAAATTCTATAACTTATCAAATTAACCTAATTCCACCGTAATCCTTCCAAACATACTAAGATTCCCCCAAATCCCCTACATTACTTAAAAGTTCTCATTTCACCCATATTCTCCACATTTACTCCAAATTCACAAGATTCCCCTAATGTCCTTACAAATATACCAAGATTCTCAGAAATCCTCCAATTATACTAAGATACCTCAAATTCATCAGATTACCTAAAATCCACAAAATATTCCTCAAATCTACAATTCCAGAGCACACCACACTTCCTCGTAAGAAACGGGTTATACTATACGTTTAATTACACACATTAATAAGGAATAGTAAAAATAATCAATCAATCGGCCATGCTGCATCAACCGCTCGGGCTATCCTGTTGGGGCAGCTAGGTATCATGTTACATGACTGCGGAAACCGCTCCAAACATCACTTACAGTTTTAAAGTTCCATCAATAAAATAATATTTAACATAGATAGAGGGGATGGAGACCTATTGTTCAAGCCCTCACGCAACTTTCTCCGATTACACGTTTGGGTGATATCCACTATTTTCGGCAGGTCGATGACTTTTTGGTTGTTCAATAATCGATAGTAAATAAATAAAAAGGTAAATACATATTAATTAATAAATAAATCGATGCATAAGTTGGAAATGAACAGAATCTGACCAAGGGAGGTCAACATCTCGCGATAGTATGTGGAAGTAAGTGGAAGCAATGGTGGACTTTTGTGTTAAATCTAATTAAATTTGGAAACTCTGTTTGGAATTATAGGGAATTCTGGGGTGGGGATGGTGGGGGATGGAGGAAGGGAGCAGAGAAGGAGGTATGCAGGCATCTACCATACTGTTTGAAATCCCCACCATCTTAGAGGAGCCTAGGCGCGCATGGGCATTAATAGTCATTATTTCGCTGGGGGTACGGGTAGTTTTTATCTTAAGGGAAAAAACAGACTTGTCCCATAGATAGAGAGGATGGAGCCTTTTCGTTCGATCGCTCACAGGACTTCCTCCGATTACTCGTTCAGGAGATCACATGACCTTGCCTCTGGATGTATCACGGGTTGCCTATTCAGTTAGCCCTGGGATAGGACTCCTCTACTTAGAGCACGGGCAACTGAACAACAAGTAACTAGCGATGTGTTCAAAAGACACCAATTAATTCGCTATATAATAGCCTAGTTGGAATATATACGTGTTAAGATACTTCACTATTGAAAACCTTATGGAGAGCACAATTTAGGGCTACACCCATTGTGTAGAGATAATTTATTTATTTATTTATTTATTTGCGCACAACAGGATTTTCATCCCAATTACAGTGGCATAAAGATTACACAGTATGTTATCTTAAAACTTATACTATTGATTTACCTGGCACATAGTACATAATTATAGTGTGGTCTGTTATAATGTACAGAAGGTGGCAACAATTTAAGAACCACACTACACAGCGCACACTTATCCAATTCTCAGCATACCATTGCATGCCTCCCCTCTAGCTCCCACGTTTTAACTGGCACGATTTATTCTGAACTTTTGATTTTATTACCACAATGGCTTAATATCCCGAGGTAGTATTTAAAAATTATCTACCTGTACTGGCAATCCAATTAGATTACACTATATACACAGTATTTCCAAGATAATTTCTGGGCCTCTATTGACAATTGTTGTGTATAAATGCGAGTTAATTGGCCGTCACGATACGTCATTATTTTCTTAAAGAAATTACGTAGGGTCTACAATTAAACTTTTTCAGTCTTGCTTTTTATCCTTGTGAAAGTGAAGTAATTGCTTAACTGTTGAGATTTTGTTCCCAAGTGGATGCCAATGGTTGATTGTTCGACCTGGTATACATCTTTTGTGTGGATGGGATCAACTGGACATGTCCACATCCCAATGATTGGGTTTTAACGTATCCAAACTTTCATTTATAGGGTTGTTTTAAAATTCATCCTCTGCGGTGGTAATGTAATATAAGATGCGTTCAAAAAGTAACGAGCCGGAGGCATAATTACAGAAACCAGTACCTGTATGTTAGAAGTATTGACCCTGGCTGTTGAGGCACTTGTCCCACCGTGACATGAGGTGGAGAATGGCTCTCTCATAAAATTTCCTGGGCTGCGATGTGAACCAGTTCCGCACGTACAGCTGGACATCAGCGCCTGAGGTGAATCCTTGGCCCCGCAGAACCCTTTTCAGGGAACCAAACATGGCGTAATCACAGGGATAGTGGTCTGGACTGTATGGAGGGTGGCCGAGAACGTCCGATTTGAATTTCTGCAGGAGTGCCGCGACTGTGTTGGCCGTATGAGGTCGTGCATTGTCGTGGAGCAGAATGACCCCACCGGTGAGATTGCATGGTCGTTTTATTTTGATCACTTGGCGAAGGGTGGTCAAGGTTTGCGAGCAACGATGGGCATTCACTGTTATCCCGTGTGGCATGAACTGTATCAGAAGGGGGCCACCTTGGTCAAAGAAGAACGTCAGCATTACCTTTCCAGCAATCGTGTGGGTGGCCTAGCCTTTTTTGGGTGGTGGTGACCCTGGATGCTTCCACTAGAGGCTTTGTCGATTGGATTCTGGTTTGAAGTGATGACACCATGACTCATCTCCAGCCACCACTCGTGCCAGGTACCCATTCCCTTCCCTCGCATAGCGCTGCAGATGACCAAGACAAAGGGCAATTCGACATGCTTCCTGGTGTGGTTGAAGACTGTGGGGCACCCATTGGGCACACACTTCAAGCAAGTGCAGTCGTTCCTTCATGATGGTGTGCACACTTCCGACGCTCAATCCGACCACGGCGGCTATGGCTTTCACTGTCACTCGGCGGTCCTGGGTAATGACTGCATCAACCAGCTGGACGTTGTCATCGGTAATGCAGGGGGGTGCCCCAGAACGGATATCATCGGCTAACGACACCCGTCCTTTTCTGAAGCGCTTGTGCCACGCCTTGACCCTTGCAAGGGACATGCGGTGTTCGCCGTACACTAGTGACATTCGGCGATGAATGTCTGTTCCCCCTACTCCTTCCGCTGTCAGAAACCGAACAACACCTCTTTGCTCTTCTTTTGACGCCCCCATGTCACTGTTTGCAATGCAACTGGCAGCGTTGGACGATTGATGCATGCTGCTGCTCGATTTGTATCGTCACGTGACGTGCACGCGTTTCCTCTAGCGACGGGCTGTGACCTTCCACGCTCTGGTCGGAACCACACCTCGTTTCACACGCAACGATTAGCCGATGTCGTCACCGGTTTGCACATTCCAGCTTCTGGCTCGTTACTTTTTGAACGCACCTTATATTACGTTAACTAACCACTTACTGAATAATAAAAATTGTAAACAGTTCAGTTAGCCACAGAGAGTCAGCGAGACAGCAGCGACACATTCCAACCTCATCTCCTTTATAAAATACACCACTAGTCCCTTGCCATATTGCTAGTATTTTCATGTGAGCGAAAGCAACTTGGTGACATTTTGCTAAGAGAAATGAAGTGTCTTAACTCAAGCCAAAAAATGAAACTCACTCAAAAGCTTGTGGCATGATTAAATACCTCTATACAAATATTTTATGAGTTTGTCCAGAATAATAATGAACTAATAACGCTTAATTAATAATAGTGTGGAAATATGTGAAATTCATTTTGAAGCTGAACCCACATTAAAAATGGAAAAAAGTCCTCTCGGCACGCCGGAAGGCGGAGGTAGATTTCACCGGACAAACTTGGGGATAGGCGAAAATAGGCAGAATATGCAGATTTTCGTAGAAGGATCAGACCTCATTTATTGCGAGAAGGTATTTTATAATTGGAGCTTAATTAACTTTGTTTTTCGTCATCTTATGCTTATTTTAAACATTTTATTGTCTTATGGGAACGGTAACCTTCTTGTCATTTGGGGTCCATTTTTATACTTGTGGTCACACTATCCTTATGCAAGGTTTCGACAATGATGTGTAACTATGTAACGGTCTGTTACTTCTTCACGCAAAATTATATCTCCCGCAGAGATTTTGGTTGGTTCCTCAGTTTAGGGGCTGCGACAACGCGGTCATGTAACCCCGTGTACTTTGGGATGGCTGTATTATTCTGTAATTCAGGTAAGGACTGCAGACGGTCAATTTCAAGCAGTAATTCCTAATGTTGCTACCAGGTACTACCGTCAACGACACGTAGCTGTGAACTTGGCTACTAGATGCCACCGCAACCAGCAACTCGCAACGAACGTTGGAACTTCCCCTCCAAAGGAAAGCATACTGAGGGATTTTAGCGCTCTTAGAAAATCCGACGACTTCGGCCGGCTTTGAACTCGCGACCTTGGGCATAGACATTCAGCATGCTACCAGTTACGTCACCGAAGCCGCTTCACACTTAGATGGAAATCTGAATCTGATCTCGTGCAAGTGCGTTATCTTGGCAACGTCTGATGGCTCATCCCTCATCAATTTAGTAGTGTTGCCATGGCAACCACTGATAGGTCTTGGCATTTTCTTATAATTCCGAAATTATTTTTCTCATCCCTTGGCATAATGGTGGGTTATATTAAAAATTCTTTCAGACAAAAGTTTTAGGTAATTATTAGGGGAATATTGTCCATTTTGTACGGTTTTGATATTGTGCCTATTAAGAGAGATATGATTAATGTTTCCCGAAAATTCCCCTTTTTCCCACCCCTTTGGTCAATGGTTGGTGCTATAAAAAAAACTCTTCAAACATAAATTTTTGGGCTTTATCCGACACATAGTATGAACGTTGAACGGATTCTATATTTCACATATTAAGAGAGTTATAGCAATATTTCACTTTTTCGAAGAAAAAAAAAGCCCCCCCATTTTCACCCCCTTTGACCGATTTAGCCCAGTAACGAACTCGACCGAGATTTTATAGGTATACATATTCGGTAAAATATTCAAAGTGATTGGTGCTAAATTACGGCAGTTATCGTGTCCACAATAAACTGATATACATATATATATATATATATACATACATACATAAATTATATATAACTTTTGAACTGACGGTGGTTTTGGGGTCTGGGGGATGTGAAACGCGAAGATATGTCGAAATTTTCCGTTAGTCGAAACATGGTACCCATTGCAATAGTTAGCTTTCTAATGAAATCTACCTCTGGTTGGTTCCTCAGTTTAGGGGCTGCGACAACGCGGTCATCTAACCCCATGTACTTTGGGTGAGTGTAGAATCTGTCTGATACACGGTGTGAATTGTAATGGCTGTATTAGTCTTAATTCAGGTAAGGACTGCAGACGTGCAATTTCAAGCAGTAGTTCCTAATGTTGCTACCAGGTACTGCCGTCAACGACACCTAGCTGTGAACTTGGCTACTAGATGCCACCCCAACCAGCAACTCGCAACGAACGTTGGAACTTCCCCTCCAAAGGAAAGCATACTGAGGGATTCTAGCGCTCTTAGAAAATCCGACGACTTCGGCCGGCTTTGAAACCGCGACATTGGGCATAGACATTCAGCATGCTACCAGTTACGTCACCGAAGCCGCTTCCCACTTTGTCAGGCGGCTTCGGTGGCGTAGTCGGTAGCATGCTGAGCTTCTATGCCCAAGATAACGGGTTCAAACCCAGCCGAAGCCGTCGGATTTTTTAAGAGCGTAAAAAATCCCTCAGTATGCCTTCCTTCGGAGGGGAAGTAAAGCCGGCGGTCCCATGTCATAGATTAATGGCATGTTAAAGATCCTTCCACTAATTGCACCTGTGTGAAGCTAAATTGGATAGATTAAGAATGTATACAACGCTCTTAGGTTTCTATGTTTGTTGCCAAGAGCCGACTGCGGCAACGTCTAGTAGCTCAGTTCTGAACTTGGCCTCGTAGTCGTTGACAGTGGCGCTTGGCGGCAAAAGTAGGAACTATCTGAAAAATTGTTAGTTGCAGTACTTAAATTAACAAACAGATAACACACACTAATACAGTCATCACAATTAACACCGGTTATCAGACAGATTCTACACACACCCAAAGTACACGGGGCTACATGACCGCGTTGTCGCAGCCCCTAAACTTAAGAACCAACCAACCACTTAGTCAGATCGAAATACTGAATCTGATCTCGTGCAAGTGCGTTGTCATGGCAACGTCTGATGGCTCATCCGTCATCAATTTAGTAGTTTTGCCATGGCAACCACTGATAGCTCTTGGAATTTTCTTATAATTCCGAAATCATTTTTCTCGTCCCTTGGCGTAATGGTGGGTTATATCAAAAATTCTTTCAGACAAAAGTTTTAGGTAATTATTAGGGAAATATTGTCCATTTTGTACGGTTTTGATATTGTGCCTATTAAGAGAGATATGATTAATGTTTCCCGAAAAACCCACTTTTTCCCACCTCTTTGGTCAATGGTTGGTGCTACAAAAAACTCTTCAAACATAAATTTTTTGGCTTTATCCGACACATAGTATAAACGTTGAACGGATTCGATATTTCACATATTAAGAGAGTTATAGCAATATTTCACCTTTTCGAAAAAAGACCCCCATTTTCACCCCCTTCGACCGATTTAGCCCAGTAACGAACTCGACCGAGATTTTATAGGTATAAATATTCGGTAAAAAATTCAAAGTGATTGGTGCAAAATTACGGCAGTTATCGTGTCCACAAGAAACTGATATATATATATATATATATATATATATATATATATATATACATACATAAATTATATATAAACTTTTGAACTGACGGTGGTTTTGGGGTCTGGGGGATTTGAAACGCGAAGATATGTCGAAATTTTCCGGAAGTCGAAACATGGGACCCATTGCAATAGTTAGCTTTCTAATGAAATCTACCTAATAGCTTTCTAATGAAATCTACCTAATACCTAAACATTCCTACAAAGTGCGTTAACATAATGTAACATGTTGTTTGTATGTTTAACACTTACTCGTTTAAGGGATTTTCACTTTCATCTGCTTCTTCATTCTGATTTTCTTCCTTTACATCCTGGGGATAAAATGGAATCATTTATGTCAGTGTTATCATCTTATACTTTTGCACAGACGACAACCCTTGTAATTGTACAGCACTGCTCAGCTGATGTGAAGATACATTCTACTGTCCATCACATCCTAGTGATAGAGATAAACTTTAATTCTGAAACTTATAATACAAATTTTGAGACCAAGTTAGCGGCTTCGGTGGTGTAGTCGGTAGCATGCTGAACTGCTATGCCCAAGATAGCGGGTTCGAACCCGGCCGAAGTCGTCGGATTTTTTAAGAGCGTTAAAATCCTTCAGTATGCCTTCCTTCGGAGGGGAAGTAAAGCCGGCGGTCCCATGTCATAGATTTATGGCATGTAAAAGATCCTTTCACAGACTAAACTTGTGTAAAGCAAAATTTGTTTAGTTAGATTTCGTCAGAATGCTCTATGAAAGTTCCAACGTTCGCCACTAGGTATCATTGATATCTGGTGGCGAAAGTTGGAACTACTTGAAATTGAACGGAACTTGTAGCTCACCCTTTAGGGTGTCCGCTGGAAGCAGCTACAGACTCAGGCGAGCCGAACATGTCCTCGGACACTCCCGGCACTAAAAGCCATACGATAAATAAAATGAGACCAAGTTAAACTTAGAGCGAATGAAAATACCAAGATCAGTGCCCTAATGGAGGTATTAGCTTTAAGGATTGAGGACAAATAAACTTTAACTTTTATTCTTTTAGCCATAAGAGAGGGGCAGACGACAATACAAGAATAGACCATAACAGGTCCCACTGTCCAACACGTGCACATATCATTGAGTAACAAGCTACTAGACTGCCCATACGAGCATAACTTTGGTGAATGAAGGCATAAATCAATCAAACTTCAGAATATTATATCAGGCATTTCTTTATAATTCACTGCAATTTAATATTTTAATGTTCAATAAGAAGTTAGATCGAGTTAATTAAATGCCTCTTTGGGGAGTCTATTGTAGAGCATGCTGGTAACTCTAAGAATTATGTGTCTGCTAGAGTACGGGAGCACACAGTATGCAAAGGAGATTATAGCAGCTAGTAACTCTGAGAAGTAGTGTCTGCTAGAGTACGGTAGCACACTGTTTGCAAATAGATTATAGCATGCTAGTAACTCTAAGAATTATGTGTCTGCTAGTGTACGGGAGCACACAGATTGCAAAAGAGATTAGAGCAGCTAGTAACTCTAAGAATTATGTGTCTGCTAGTGTACGGGAGCACACATTTTGCAAAGGAGATTAGATCAGGTACTGACAGTCAAACGCTTCCAATTGACATCAACTGAATTGTGAGAATACAACTCTTAATTCCCGAAATGCAGTTAGGTGATACGGAGATGTCTTGAAAATAAGCATGAAGATACTCACCTCTTTCATATCTGAAGTTGATGTTTCAGTTTTGATGCAAGGATCGATTTCCGGTATCGAATATTCCTCAATCTTAATATCCGTGTGATGGCCTGTATCGTCCTGCAAAGAAATGCCTTGTGTCATATATATGTCCCTTTGCGTAGGTGGAATTATATCTTACAGATGGCTTGTAAACTTGCACTGAAGGAATCAAGGAATAAAATAACATACTGAAGGTAATTCAACCTCGCATTCATAGTTTTCCTTCGCCCATAGCCACATGGCAATGAACCAAACATTTATTGTGCAGGTTTTATCAAAAAGCATTTCAGTTAGAATACACTCGCAAAACGTAGGCCTAGCATATTGTCACTAGCATTGATGTGTCTGTTGCGACTTTGCGGCGTAGCTGCAGTTACTTAGTGTGACCATACAACGTTAATAAGGACAAGCAACGTAAATACATTTTGTGTTAGAAATCTCGTACCAAGCGTTGATTATTTGAAACAATTTTGATCTCAAGGATACCAAACGTATGGAGTAATTTAACGTGTAAGTACAGTGGCAGCTACTTGAAGACTCATTTCATATAAATTCACTTGTAATACATAATACATGAGTCATTGTGGTTATCAAGATGATTACGCATAATAGAGAACTGAATAAGGATATTTTTATAGACATAAGCTTAAGAGTTTCCCTAAACGATAATGCTGACCACGGTCTAATAAAAAGCTGAGAAACACGGCCATAGAACATCTCTCAGGTGTTTTCTCTGGTGACTTCGTGCCAGTCCTAAAAAGCACACATCTCCATTGTATTGTTATTGTTTAAGAGGCGGAACTGCGAGGTCATCTGCCCCTACACTCATCTCATCCTCCTTAGTTCAACCCTCCTAGAAAAACGACGAGCCCTTAACCATCAAATATGTGTGCAACATTGGAGATTATGATGAATATACTGACAGTCACATCTAGCAGTGTAGGCTGTTTTCAAAGTTGGACCATCAATATATTAACAGCCATGGCTACCTGCGGAGGGAGGCATCAAGCTGGGAAGAGGACCAACATCACAAGGACAGGGCAAGCAGTGAAGGTCGCCCCAAGCCTCATGTGAATGTTCGGACACTTCTGATCTCTTTAAATTAGAATTACAATAGAAATCGCACGCACTCAAGTTAAGTTAGTTAGTTATCGTTTTAAGGTCAACGGCCCCTAAACGACGACGCACTCTGGAACACACATGTCTCACGGGCTAGTCTAGATTTTGACAGGGGCTATCAAGGATCTCGTGGACCCTCTACCTCATCGTACAGGAATATCGGATTCGTCCTAAGCTCTTTGGACTATTTACAAGGTGCTCTGGAAAAACGAATCTTCTAGCTCTCTCTCGTTTGAGTTTTATACAAATATACCTTACATGTGAAAGAGTTACGGTCGAATGTATAAACATCGGCCGACTGGGGATCAGTTTGACTGGAGTTCATAATCCGAACCAAGTTCAATCGTCGTCCATGTAGTATAAAATTATTCGCTGGTTCCGAGATCAATTTGATCTCCAGTTCTATTTTTTCAACAGCGTAATACTATAGTAAGGATATTCGCCAATAGAGTGCACTAAACTCATCTCGCAGAGCGATCTTCAACTTTTGTTTGTTTAACTTTGTATGTGTTAGCCTCAAAAGAAAGAAAGTGTATTTAGATGTGTTGGGGACGATAACCTATGTAGTACATAAGATAAGTGCACACCAGGTTCGTTTGAGTGGGAAATGTGAGACATAAGAAATGAAAAAAATTCATATCATTGCAGTGACAGAAAATAAGTTGGAAAATAACTGAGTGGCTCATTTATTTGTTGTTTTTTTGTGTTATTGATAGGACGCACTTTTGAGTCTCTAACAGGTCTTCTATCGTCTTCTTTTGAAGTTATGAGCCATCGTCTAACACGAAACCATCATCTAGAAAGTGATTTCTTAACAATTTCAACAGATGGGGTACATCAAAGAAAACCCCCACATTTCTGTTACTGTCCACTGGAGTGCTGAGAATGCCACAACCCCCAAGCTGGCTAATAATGTTTTGTAACAACTCTGAAGTCATTAACACAAGTCATAAAAATCACGCTTCTTCCATTTAGCAAACAGCCCTCGGACCATAGCTTACTGGGTGTTACTGTGGGACTATAATATGCGATCGTCTGATGAATCGTAGGATATTTGGCTGTCAATATTCATTTCGTCAAACGAAAAGACTGCAATTTTCCCTGAGTCCTTGTAATTTGCTGCACTGGCTTTCAACGGACAAAGTACTCTCTCAGAATTCCAAGTCTGCACATAAATCGCCCAATTTATTTCTGTAGATTTGTAAGTAGCGTTTTCTCAAATATTCGTATGCTTTCTCCGAAAGTGATCTAAGTGCGAGGGCATTTGCTATGTCCTCTGAAGACCTTTTCACCCTCATTTTACCTCCTAATAAACATCGAATCTGCCCTACAGGAAAACAAGCGGAGATAGCTATTACCATCTCCCTTCTAAAAGCACCCAAGCGTACTTGCGCCGAAAGGGTTTGGCGTTTGGGGTTTTAAGCTTTCGTAGAGCCGCTTCCCTTCGTCTTAAATCCACATTTATATTTTCCAAAACCACGACCAGTTTTAGGATTTGTATCATTTCATCATTTTGCAGCGATTCAGTGTTAGTTCCCTGATCAAGTTTCCGATTTTAGGTGACCAAGTCTCCAAATTTGATAGTGCCCGTTTCCTCACGCTCCTAGCTTCATGACGCTTTTCTCTGTCACTGGTAACATGTAGAGTGTAATTAAGAGTTGTATTTCATGATTTTTAGAGCAAGTACGAGAATACAATCTAAGTTGTTAAATAACAAATACTAAGACTCCCATAATTACATTGCATTCTAGAGAATCGCACCTCTTTATGCTGCATCAAATAAGTACTGTAGCTTCATTATAGATAGAAGATTGCTTGAAATACCGATCAACATATTTATTGAACCAATTATAGTTACTCGTACACTCAATAATTAAACAAATACCTGTTCTGCAATTTGGTCCGTGAAGGTGCTTGGGCTGTAGCTTGAGCCGGGAACTGTAATAGACGGATCAGCATCCGCACGCAATATTTACCTCTGACGTAATCTTGAAACTTCATTTCTCAAATCTCGATCATAGTCTTCTGGACGGAAATGTATAGAACACACTCGAGCGTTATCGGGGTTTAATTTGTCACTTCACTTACAGCATAGCACCCACACTCGTCTGAGCTCCTCTAACCTTTTGGAAACCTGAGATACATAACACAAAAACCGGTGTTTTTGCTTCTCCAATGAGTGCACTGTGCGAAAGCACAATTAACTTTGTATTTACTGCTGTTACTCTTGGTTAACCACAAGACACGATTAAACAAATAAAGTGTGCAACGGTATTCTAGCTAGGCGCGCGATTTTCCGCAACTATGCATTCTACTGTTGCAAGCCAACTACCTTATGGTGACAGTATGTCACGTGATGAGAAGCGTGGCCCCCCTAGGTCTTATAGTGTAGTGGAGGCAGCTCATGAGTAACCAAGAGCTTGGGCTACAACGGCTTACCGATTAACAAGTCATGTTAAAGCAACTTGATAACAATCTCTGACAGGGTTTGAGCAGCCTTCTTTTGTTTCTGCGTCATTTTGGGGATTCGGAGATGGTCATCAGCACCTTCCACTTGGGTGTATGCGAAAGGTTTGACTTTATTTGAGATACACACTATTTGGCAATACAACTGAAAACTTTCCATAATTTAAATCTCTATAATGTATTTAGGGTTCTGCATTGATTATTCTTCTAATTTGAAGAAAACCGTTACCGGTACTGTCCAAAGCTAGGTCTCCTTACCACGCCGCAGTGGAGAGGCAAACTTATCTGTTTACAGGAACTATGCTGAGAATGCTATTTATGGACAACATGGTTCAGTAGCATGGTTTACCACAGTCTCAAATTAAATATGGCTACATTTTGATATAAAGATAAGTAAGCCTGTGTGGAATTTGTTACACCAGACCACATTTTATTGAAAGGGGGAGGATATAAATCTTCTGATGGCATCTGGTTAGTTCCAGCATCAAACATAGCAAGAAGCTACTTATTACCAAGCAATTAACTTAAAACATGCCCTGATAATAATACAAATAAAACAAGTTATTTAGCATGATTATTCCTAGACTTTTACTAATTAATTATTTACAAGTGCACTTTATGCCCTAAGGTTAAATGAAGGCTAAACCATGGTGAGAATTCACTTGTTTTAAAGTACACACCACACAGCATCTGTTATTTTCTAACATGTGTTATTGTTGCAGGTAGCTTCGGACGAGCCTCTTACATCAGCTCAGAGGACAATGGGGAGAATCAGAATTGCAAATATAAATAGAATATGAAATGTTGAGCAAGCAGAAACTGAAGAAAATAATAATAATAATAATAATATCGTATGGCCTCGGGTGCCGGGTGCAAGCTTTGTAATTTGACACCCAGAGGGTGCATGTCGAATTTCGTTGTTCCTTGAATCACTATGAAAGTCAAGGAGGTTAGATATCTAAGCTCCTTCACTATAGCGCATTCTAGTAGAGATATGAGGAACTTTGTGTTGCCAGAAACTCCCGAGATTAATTTTGCCATTATGAACACGGCCTACTGAATTCAAATGGGTTCTTTGACATGTCAACATCGTATAACATGCGTGCCGCATCTTTTGCCGGCTTAAAAAAATCACTTACCACGGCCAGGAACGAACCTGCAATCTTGGGGTTAGTAGACCGACACGCTATCCACTCACCCACCGTGGAAAGCTACTAAAGAAAATGAAATGTGCTAATGCATTACTTAATATAAATAAAATTAAAGTATCTAATTATTATTCTGAAGTAGTTGTTAATTCCTCAGGCCTTGATAATTCCTGAAATTGTTGTCACAATAATGTCCACCATTGACTACCAGAGATAAACAAAAAAAAATCAACCCCTGGCACTATCCAGCCCATGACGGACTAAGGCCGACCAAGCGACCGCTTGGCATTGAAGGAACTGAGAAATAATGACACCGTTTCTATTCTTCATCCTGACAAGGAAAATGCGACAGTGGTGATGAATACCGTTGAATATAAAAATAAAATCTCGATTCTGTTATCAGATCCTGTCTACAGACTGTGCACGCGTGATCCAACCACTCGTGTATCCAATGCCATTGCTAAGCTTGTTAAACTGTCATGAATTCCAAAAGAAGAGGGAAGATGACTTATTCCGAGAGATGCTGTTCCTCCGAGATTGTATGGTCTTCCAAAAATCCATAAGCAAGACGTCCCTCTTCGACCAATTGTTAGCACAATAGGTTCTCCAACTTACATTCTTGCGCAATATCTCAGCAAGTTGCTTCAGCCGCACTTGGGGCGCACACAGTCTTACATTAGGGATTCAACCCATTTTGTCGAAAAATTGTCAACCATCGTCCTTCAACCAACTGCTATTTTGGTGAGTTTTGATGTAGAGTCCTTGTTCACCAGAGTGCCGGTGGACTCGGTCATGTCCCTCATCAAGAATTTGTTTCCTGGGGACATTGCCCGATTATTCCACCATTGTTGTGTTCCAGTTATTTCTTGTGGGATGGTAAATTTTACGAGCAGACTGATGGTGTGACCATGGGAAGTCCACTCACGCCTGTCGTGGCAATTTTTTTCATGGAACATTTTGAAGGGGAGGCTATATCTTCGGCGTCTTTCAAACCTGTGATTTGGTGGAGGTATGTGGATGATACGTTCGTGGTGTGGGAGGAGGGTTCTGAGAAACTGAACCACTTTCTGAACCACCTAAATCAGCTGCATCCTTCAATCCACTTCCCAATGGAGCTAGAGTCGGGTGGATGCTTACCTTTTTTGGATGTTCTTGTGAGGAGGAAGGCGGATGGCTCCATGGGGCACAGCGTCTACCGTAAGCCAACTCACACTAACCGTTAATTACGTGCATACTCCCACCACCACCACCCAGCACAAAAACAAGGAATTATAACAACTCTAGCCAAAAGAGCGGAACGTATTTGTGAGGCATCAACTCTTCAGGAAGAGTTATATGCGTTACAAACCATGTTTAAGGGTAATGGCTATAATGAATCCACTATATATAGGTCCCTACATCCCAAAGGAGGGATAGACAACCTTCTCAGAGCTCTGACGTGAGGGGAACTGCTTACCTCCCTTATATTCACACAACCACTGACCGCCTTGCTAAGATTCTCCACAAGCACAAGATAAAAACAGTTTTCGGCACTATGACGAAAACTGGTCAACGTTTAGCATTAAACAAAGATAAATTGTCCCCAATACTACAACCTGGGGTGTATGAAGTCCCTTGTATTTGCGGAAAAGTCTACATTGGACAAACAAAACAGTCCATTGCAACTCACATCAAAGGAACATCCGTCTAAACCAACCTGACAAATCAGCTATAGCTGAACATGCCCTGTCTTCAGGGCACGATGTATGTTTCAAGGATGCTCATGCACTTTCCCTTGTTAAGCACAACTGGTCTAGAATTATAAGGGAGGCAGTTGAAATTCGTAAAAATCCCAATAATTTTAACAGAGACACTGGATATCAGCTAAGTGACACTTGGCTACGAGTTATTAAGGATCTAGGAAGATAGTTCCTCTCAGTCTCTCTGTTCTTCACCTATTTCAATTTTCGCCGTTGTCTGTATGACGTTAGGTAGCGTCCAGATACACTTCACTTTTGTTTATGTTTCCTTATATCCATCTAACCCTCCCCCCTCCCCGTTCCTTTTGGACATCCTCATTCTTCGAGGAGTCTCTATATTTTCACCCCACCCCCTTTACCTTCTCCTTACTTGCTACTCTGTCCGCCGTTCTACCATGGTCCATATAGTAATTTCTGGCAGCTGCTCTCTGGTGACAAACAGAGGAATTTATCTATATTTTTTGTAATTTTTGTAATCTCATTGATATACTTTCTTTGGCCACATTGTTAGATTTCCATTGAAAAAGGAGGCAAGGTTTCTCCGAAACGTATGGTTCTAATCTAAATACACACGGCATTAGCCCAAAAAAACATGAATTATTTATGCGTAGAATATTTATTATGATCAACGTAAGGCTCATGTATTTACAACAATAGCATGTGGCCTTGTAGGTAAAGGAGGTTCTCAATTGACCACTGAAGAATCACACAGGTTTCATCTCATAACCATTAACATGTTGAAATTACTGTGACAGCTCACAGTTCTCATGTATTTTGAAGCTGCCGGTAAGGGAATAGTTACAAGATAATAGGAATTAAGCTTCATTTTTTATCCTTAAAGGCTGCCCCTTCCAAAAGCCATACAAGTACAGGATTCAAATAAAAATGGTTGTAAAGGAGAAAACTTAGTAGTTACCGGAATCACCCCTGTAGATGAGGTTGAACATTGTGTGACGAGAAATTTTTCCAGCATTGACTGAATCACAGAGAACCCTGAGACCTAAACTTGGAAATAGAGTGGGGGTGGTTGGATGAACTATGTCCATTGAGACTACTGGTATTTGGGAATAATGCACACGAGCACAGTAATGGCTGGGGAGTGGAGGTGAATGGAAGCAAATTAGTATAGATGGAAATGCTAAAAAAAAAACAAGTTCTCAATAAAGATAAATTTTTGTTTTCTTGACTAACGTTTGTTATAAGTATAAGCCATTTAAATGTGTATGTATCTAAAATTACACAAGGGACTATTTAGAAGTAGCTATGGGCCTAAAATTGTGGTGCATGTTCACCAACATAGGGTCTAAATAATGTGAAGGGTGTGTCACATGGCCTATGATAGTTCTTCTACAGGATATCTAATAGGCTACCCTTTTAACAAAGGTAACATTAGGCACCAGTAGCCTACCACTTTCGAAAACAAAAAAAATAACGTAGATAAAATAGAGCCATTTAATACTACTATTACCGTACCGTATGTAACTTATTTGGTACCAGTATAATCACTGGTGGTGTGATGATAGAATCTTCTCTCGCAATGCACTTAACCTCCTTATGGGGTGCACCAATAAATTGTTATAAAATGTGAAAACGCATTATGTCCGTATAGCCTGTGGGCCTAATAACACTCGACTTGTACTGGCACAGAACAACAGGGTGTACAGGTGACCTAATTATTAGAAAATGTTACAAATCGGTCATGTTTTTGATATTTATCTAAAACGGAACAAAAATAGTGTTCACGTGTCTGAGTAAGAGACAATTTTCAGGTCAAGGGCATTCTTCCTTCTTAATAAAACCCAAAATATCTATCTTAGGCCTACACAAATTAAGCCTAGTCCAGAAAACAATATTATCTTCGTACCCATATAACCTAATGTACAAGCTTTATATCATATTTCTCTAATAAATCAGCCTAGAACTGGAATCTATGGGCTAAAATGTTTCACGGACAGCAGCTGTTGCTTATGGTGTTGTCTTCACCTACAATAGGTTCCAAGGTGCCAGTACAGTGAACCCGCATTATGGACACAATAACATCAGGAACTGCTCACTGCTTAAATAAGAGATATTTATATAAGAGGAAATATAGAACCTATGATCACCTGTATTTCAAGTTCTGATTTCACTGCCCAGCTTTTATCTTCGTACTTATCACCAGAGTCATCCAGCAGATTATAAGAGGGTAACAGGTCAATTGATTCCTAGAAAGAATGATACAAGTATGAGCCAACGTAAAACATGCAGACAGAATAATTGTAGTAAGTTATGTGTAACAATAATATATCAAACATCGTTGTTAACCTACTATTTGGTAGCGAGAATTAAGTCACTAAGCCTTGCTTGTCATGAACACCACTAAGATTGCTATGTTACACGATATACATAATAAATACAACTTACAATATTAGGCAATTCATCAGTTTGAGACGGCCATTCTGGCTCAGTCTTAATGAGTGGTTGTTGCTCCATAATGTGCAGCCAACTAGAACACAAGAAGTGTATTTAAGGATTATAAGAGGCCATACTTATACTAATACGCCAAATCATTATCAAATGATGTAATTTCAGAACTCACAATGAGAATATATCCCTTCGTGTGCACAGTGAGAAGAAGAGGTTAACGGTAAAACTTATTCGACCAAGGCGCTCGACCTAATACGATATCAGTTAGGGCATAATATCAAGTAAATATAGAATGAGGAATTACAGACTGTACCAGCCACAGAAATGAAGCGTCCTTTATTGGCTTCACACAAACCTGAGCAGGCTATGATGGGGCAGACTTAAGGGGGCTGATACACCTGGAAATATGATTTTTTTCATTTTTTGTTTTTGATCTCGAATGAAAGATTAACCATTTCTTTATCTAAATCTGAAATTTTATAGCGAAATTTCCAATTTTGACCGAGATATTACGATTTAAATCCATGCATGTACTGAACTGTCAACTGAGTGTTATGTGTAAGTGGAATTGCATATACAATGTTGAGAGACATTTTCCCAAAAGTTTAATTTTTTCACACAAAAAACACAATGACTCAAGAACTAATGGTCCAAAATGCATGAAATTTGGAATTCCGCTTGTTAGAACTAAGTTATAAAGGATGAACCTCAATTATTGAGTTCCTTTGAGAAATATGCTCAGTGCATCTAAAACACCATGTGAATTTTTTTTTCTTCAATATTCAAATCAAATACCTATAAAAGGGAACTAATTCTTCCACTAAGTTCATAGAGGTCTATCCTGGGTAATTTAGTGTTGTCTTTAACCCGCCATCGGTAGCGTTGTCCTCACTTACGCGAGAGGTAGCGTGTATAGGCGCTTCCTAACATCAGCTTGGTATATGATTTAGTGCTTATATTGGCTCTTCTTGACATTTAGAATAAAATATACTAGTCTTTGGTCATTTATTAATATATCTAGGTTAGTATATACTTACATAATTGTATATATTCACAATACGGTAGTTTTATTACCTAAAAATTAACTACTACAATTTTGAGTCCTATATTATTTTCATTCCCTTGGAAGGTAATTATAATTTTGTTTTATTAGACTCGTTTTATGTTACCTCTTTATATACAAATAAATCTACATAAACTTTACTAAATATTATAAAAAGTAACAAAAAAACCTTGGCATTACATTGCTAAACAACAAATTTGATCATGATTTGTAAACCACATTATTTTCTATCATTGTCCTGTTAACTCATTTCACTATCTAAATACCGGTTGAGTTTGCCGTGGTTGTTACGGCGTGGCTGCAGGCAGTCGCTCACATCCGGGAAGCGAGGAGGTTCGAATCCCCCCGCCGGCTACCTTGAAGATGGTTTTCTGTGGTTTCCCATCTTCCTTCCAGGCAAATGCCGGGGATGGTCGCTAACTATAGGCCACAGCCGATACCTTCCAACTCCTAGTCCTTACACTCACACTTTCCTTCCCCAAACAACACTCCACACGCGACGGTACTTGTAGCTCACCCCATGGGTGTCCGCTAGAAGCAGCTACTAACTCTGGCGAGCCGAACACTCCCGGCACTAAAAGCCATATGCTAAAAAAAACTATCTGAATCGTCGGATTGCTCAGTATCAGTTTGATGCATGGCATGTTCACTACGAGCACTACTTAGACAGTCAGAAGCACAGCCTTTGTCGTCAACATCTGTAAATACGTCGTCCTCTTCTTCAATCCAGCTCAAAAGAACAGATTCACTAGGCCTATTAGCCTTTAAAACATCACTTTGACACTTCTCCCAAAAATTTTACACCAGCACGGAAAGTGCAAAAATGTAACGCTAAAGGTATCGAGGCTAGAAGCCACCTAACACTGCCTGTGACGCGACCAGTACGCACTTCCCACACGTGACTCGTGTGAGTGAATCATCACATTACAAAGCAAAACATGTGACTCATATACTCATTTGAGAATACCTGGAGTTTGAAAAGGTTGAGTCTTAAAACAAAAAACTTTTCTTAATAAGGAATGATTTTGTTAGGAGCAACCTAACAACGATACCGATGGCGGGTTAAGGAAAAAAATCACATTGATAGTTTCAAGAAATTATATTTTTTGTAACATTCAAAAAATATTTTTTTAATATTTTAATATGCTAATTTTATTACACTTGTACATACTGAATTTTAAAACTTTACACATCAAATGAAAGCCCAGCATTTGTACTATAAGTGTACTAAGTTTAATTCATATCACTGTTATGGTTCTGTAGATATAGAGTAATTTACAAAATGGATGCATTCCAGGTGTATCAGCCCCCTTAATAACTTTACAAACCTATCAACGTCACACCACGAATAGGCTTAGTAATTAGCAGTAACTGGATACAATATGTTTCAGAAAATACAAGACAATATTTCCGGCTCGTGTTACAAGAAACCCACTTCAAATCAAATACAACATATCTCCCTCATTGTACCAACGTTCAACGGGAGGGAATGGAGGATGTATTTTATCCTCACCAACTTATAAATACTATCACGGGGTAACTTATATAACTGTATCCTTAAAGAAGTCTCTAGTTAGACATTTAAAGCTGTGTATCGTCGGAAATCAAATATCGTAAATTAATCTACATAAGGCTCGAACATGTGAAAGCAGAACTCAGGTTATTTTTTATTTTTTATTTATTTATTTATAGGGTGCAGAAAGTCCCAGTGAGCTGGTAGCTCAAGGGGGGACTGCCATTTACAAATATGGCTTAGCAATTTATACTAGAATATATTAGGGTGGTAACTTAGGATCATTTATTCAGTCTATGGGTTCATCTATATTCTTCAACATATAGTTTCAGGAAGTACCTGCGTGCTTCCTTTTTTAATTTATTTAAGTTCACAATTTGTCTCAGTTTAGCAGGTAAGTTGTTATAAGATGTGCTGGCTGAATAGGAAATACTTTTAATACCATATCTAGTTGTGTTTGTTGACTCCATGTATAACTGGTTTGCTGATCTTGTGTTATGGGTATGAATGTCTTTCCTGCATTGAAGTTCAGTATTAAGATTAATAAGACCTTGTTTATATTTGAACATAAATAAAGCTTCAGAGTATTTGAGCTGGCTTCGTAATGGCGATATGTTTGTCTCCAGAAATACTTGTACAGTTGGTTTCCTAAAATCGTAACCATACATGATTTTAATTGCTCTTTTTTGGAGAACTTCGAGCTCATTTATTGATTCCCGTGCACATTTACCCCATATTATGTTCATGTACATAAGGTGAGAATGAATAAGAGAGGCATATATGCTCCTGTTGATTGCTTATTCCATACTCCCTTAATCTTTTTAGAACACCAATTACACTAACAATTTTGAAAGAAGCATCTTCATTACGGTATGAAAGTTTGTCCCGTCTGTAATGAGAACTTCAAATATCCCTTCATGGAACTCAAGAATTCTCAGATCTTACGATTCTGCCGCTAGTTAGGCCTACTTGGAAGACGCAATTTGACGATATTGCTAGCAACCTCGCTCCGCTGATGAATAACAAACAGCCTGTGCACGGTGTAAGGGAAACTGTGTGACTACCGTAGGGATGTATTTTTAACTCAAATCAGATTTCGAGCTCCAAGGCAGGGATACAGAGGGGCTAATCTTGCATAGGTCCTTCCTGGTGCGGTCACAGTTGAGGATTCTATTATGGAACGTAGAGGGACTACGAAGTGTTATTAGTCTTCTGCCCAACAACGTGTTTGACAACTATGATGTAGTGGTATTGACAGAAACTATGTTGACGACGGAGTGGGAGGCAAATAATGCCTATACTGTAAATGTGTTAGCAAGGCAGGGACCCCGAGGAAGACCATCAGGTGGGCTCACCTGTCTCCTGAAACCTCTGCTTTCGCCCTTCAAGAAAATGTATGAGTCAGAAAACATCCTTGCAATAAGAACGAAACTTTGTGTTATCATTTGTATGTATTTTCAACCTGAAATGTCTCAAGCCGAAATAATAGATGAGTTATCACGCGTACTAGAGGTAACCGACTGCAATGAGACAGTTATTGCAGCTGGTGACTTAAACTGCCGTATAGACAAGCACAGCCTGAAGACAAAACATGTTCTGGAGTTTTTAGAAGAGACTGGATTGACGCTCGTCAACCTATGCAAGAGTACTACTTACCTATGTCACAATGGCTCCAGCATTATAGACCTTGTCTTCACCAATGAAGCCAATTTAAAGACGGTGGAGCAGCGAATCATTGGCGAGTCATTAAGGAAACATTTGCCTGTTCTGACAATTTTTGAAATGTCCTCTGCGGTCTCTCAGGAGGTTGTCAGTCACCCAAAAAGATCCCGGAAATTAGATCCAGATTCACTTAGAGGACAGGACATAAATGATATACTGGCTCTAATCTATAGTGGTCAGCTGGATGCTGCAATAGTTAGCCTAGAAGATCTGATACTAAAGGCCACGCTCCCATCACCACGGGTAAGAAAGGCTAAGAAGTGGTTCAACGAAAGATGTCACGTGGCCAGGAAGGATGTATTAGATACCCTTCAATCAGCCCGGGTGGATCCGTCAGAACATAACCTGCAGGTTTATCGGCTCAAGAGGAAATGGTATAAGGACATTCTACGAACGACCAGAGACTCCTACAATAAAGAAGAAGAGAGGAAACTAATATCCGAAGCGGAAGAAAACCCCTACAAGACTCTGAACCCAAGGAAACCGAAGTACTCTAGGAATATTCCTATTGAGTGATGGGAAGAGCATCTGACTGCCATTTTGCAAGACAGGGATACTCGGCCAACTGTTCAGTCCCCACCAAAACCAGTTTTCCTAATAAACTCTGAAAGGATCACTGAACAGGAGGTGATGACCACGATAAAGGATTTGAAGAATCATAAGGCGTGTGGTCTTGATCTTATTTACAACGAGCACCTGAAGATTGCATCGGCGGAACTAAACGGCTGCCTAGCTGCACTGTTTAATGCGTGTCTAATGAAGGGGTCCATACCGGCCAGGTGGAGGACTTCCTTAGTAAAAATGCTCTATAAAGGTAAGGGAGACTGTGGCGATCCCAATTCATACAGAGGCATTGCCCTGGAATCAGTTCTTCTGAAACTCCTAAGCATTATTTTATGTAATCGTCTGTCTAAAATCATTGACGCTCAATTACCGGAGGAGCAATTTGGCTTCAGAAAGGGAAGATCTGCCACGCAAGCCATAGCCTGTTTACAAACTAACATAGAGGAAGCCTTGTCACGGAAAAGGGGTAAACTACATGCAGTATTCCTGGATTATGCCAAGGCCTTCGATACAATCAATAGGCAATTACTAGTGAGGAAGTTAGAAAACTTAATAGGTACAGAAAACTATTTGGTGAGGTTTGTTCGGTCGTTAGTGAGTGAAAATTTCGTTGTCATTTCGGATGAAATCGCGAAATCGAAGGAAATACGACAGACAATGGGAGTTGTGCAAGGGGATCCCCTCAGCCCTATTCTTTTTATTATTGCTACGGCAGATGTTGTACAAGTATTACCCTCAAACGTGAAGTTATATATCTACGCAGATGACATGGTTCTAACGGCAACCAGTGAAGTGGCGCTGCAACAGGCTTTTGATAAAGTGACGGAGTGGGCGAAATCAAATGAACTTCAGTTGAATGAGAAGAAGACAGTTTCCATGTCTTTTCGAAAAGGAGGAAGAGGAGCAACAATTCTTTACGGAGATAAACCACTGGCGTGTGTGACACACTTCAACTATCTTGGGGTGACTTTTCAGATCAAACGCGGCTATAAAGGCCATGAGTGACATACGGCATCTCAGAACACTCTCCTTAAAGACTGCAATGAAACTCTTCTGACTGAAAATCGCCCCGATAATTACATATGGTCTGGAAAACATTTGGTCCCACCTAAAGTACAAGCATCTAGTGGAGATAGAGAAGGTCAAGGCCGTCTACCTAAAGAAAGTCTTATGCCTCTCCCAATTTACTCTTTCTCGTTTGGTTTATGAACTCTCAAGTGAGCGAGACTGCAGATGCTTTAGCCAACAACACATGGTTTTGAGACACTAGTTCAGGAAATGAAGTCTAAGAAAGATAGCATCTGGCAAGAATTTTACGCGACTGATGCGATGACATCACGGGACTGGACAGAGAGCTCCTACGAGCTGAGGCACCTGGTAACGAGATTCTCGGTACATGGTATCGACTTCAAAGTGTGTAATAACAGAAGATTTCATCAGCCAGACTTAAATTGTGTATGTGCCCTATGTGGTAGAAGATGTGATCGATACCACGTGATGTGGTGTGGGGAGAGGAGGTTATCTCTCTCTCAGTTCTGTTCAAACTAGTTGTAATTTCATACTGCATATTTTGTGCTTTAATAAATTTATTATTATTAATATTATATATTCGTATGCCCTGGTGACAAACTACAAAACTTAATGAAATAAATAGACATTCCATCAATAGCCTAAAGTAAGCCTACAATTATCACAATCATAAAACTATCCAACACACACTTTCCTCTTTGACACTGTCTGACGATATTGGTTATCGTGTTGGCAGCTTGGACAAACTGTTTCACTCAGTTCAATCGTGTCCCTCCTCTCCACTAAGTTTCCATCTAATTTGGGTGAAATGGCAGAATTATAATTTCCTTCTTTACAGGCTACTGTTTCAATTCATAGAGAAGCTGCATCGTCCACCATCGCTTGTATTTTATCTCACGTGGCAAGTTATTATGCAGCCAAGTCGGATAAAACCACTCGGTGCCTTTTGAGCCATTTATTCTCACTAAGCAGCTATGAATATGCCGTGAACTGTTGATTTTTATTGCTTCTTACTTCCCCCTTATTGCCACTTAAATACCACAGTAAAACATTATCCCTTAATTGGCATCTTCTTTCCCGGAAACTGCCAATTAATCCTTCGTGCCCCGATTACGTTGCCCTTGTCTTTATTTCCCCTTACGGACAGCAATTTGGAACAAGTAATATAAGCAGGGGCGGCCCTAGGGGAGGGGGCGCAGAAAATCCAATGATTGCATGCGCAAAAAAATAAAAACATTCACCAGATTGCTATTTAACCCTACCCGCAAAAATGAATTCTATATATCAATGAGCTGGGGTGTGTATAGACATATATTAACGAGTTGAAACCAATATCTACCTACTTGTATAGTTGCGCCTCTTTCGCCGACCACCCGCCCTTTTCTTGGCATTCGTTGTCAAGCTTGTGCATGTGGGTTGTGATTTATGTCGGTGTGGCAATGAAACTTCGTTGTTGAAACGTTGCTATTGTTGAATCAGGAAATCTCTGAGTACGGTATACTAAATGTCTGTGACGTAGCCAGGGGGAGGGGGGGCAAATAAATCCAGTAATTGGGGTGGGCATGAGCCTTTATATTTTCCAACGGCTCGAACAAATTTAGAACGTACAACGAAATGTTCAATACCGTACAGTAAATGCAATGACAAAGAATGTACTAACACTCTCTTCACGACCAGACATCATTTTCCGTGCCTGCACTGCTTGAAAGAGCTGAAATAACAGGGTAGCAATTAGGATTGTGACGAGAGGGGATTTTCCAAGTAGGCCTACAGTACGGGCCTCAATACTGGCGATACAACCAGGTGATTGAGACAAAAGTCTGCCAAGAGATTAGGATTGCCAATTAGCAAAAGAACTCTCTGCAGGGGGCCAGTTATAGCTTGTCTGCTTACACTCTCTTGTCAGCTCTTAATTACCATTTCCCAGAAATAGCAGTGTTCAATAATGACTACAATACTGACGCTGCGTGGTTGATTGTCGCCATTGTCGGGATTTACGGCGGTTTTGTGTCTCTGCGAGAGGCGATATACAGTCTGTTAGTGGTAGTGTTGAGGAAGAGTCTCAAGTTCTGTGATAGTTGCTCTTTTCTTTTTGTCACATTAGCGAGTGTTTAAAAATGGACTGCTTTGTCATAAAGAAGCCAAAAATGGATAAATCTTTCGTAAGTTAATGCAAGTTTTTATTGTTATGTGTAGCAAATTGAGGCCTGCATTTCATTATATAAGTACAGCTTTTACAAATAATTTTCTCTGCACGAGAAAGACGCATTGCTCACTGATAGAATGTAAAGTTATTCGATTTGGTTTAAAAGGTTCGTATTAAATTATTATTTAAAGTGTATTAGAGCCTCCGTGGCTTAGGCGGCAGCACGCCGGCCTCTCACCGCTGGGTCCGTGGTTCAAATCCCAGTCACTCCATGTGAGATTTGTACTGAATAAAGCGGAGGCAGACAGGTTTTTCTCCGGGTGCTCCGGTTTTCCCGGTCACAATTTCATTCCAGCAACACTCTCCACTATCATTTCATTTAATCATTGCTCCAGGGGAGTGCGACAGGCTTTGGCAGCCAGCACAGATCATATCCTCGCCGCTAGATGGACGGCTTCATTCATTCCATTCCCTGACCCGGTCGGTCGACTGCGTGTCGACTGGAAGCAGGGCTAGGAGTGTCTGCTACCACATAATGCAGTTACGAAAGATTTTGGTGACATTGGGAATGCGATTGAATTTTACAAAAGTGATCTTCAAACCACAAACGAAGACATTCTGGAGGCAGAGGGGCGTTTGTGGAAGCTGAACTGCAGAATCGCAACAGAAAGTCAACCAAAGACTGTGATTGAAGTTCTCAAAAAAAATCGACAAGACCTTCTTTCCAATCATTGCTACACACCTTACAATCCTGGCTGTTATTCCAGTAACTACAGCCTCTGTAGAGAGAAGCTTCTCCACGCTGAAGAGGCTAAATACATACTTGAGAAGTGAAACTGCTGAGGAAAGGCTGACGGCTCTTGCACTCATGGCAGTTCATAGAGACATCATTGTGGATATTGGTGAGATTGTCAAACATTATGGACATAGTGCTCGAAGACTGACTCTTTCTTAAGGGTACAGTAAACTGCCCTTTCTTTAACCCTTTACAGGGCAAAACTATGTGTTATTTTTATGTGTTTTTAAATTTTAATTTATGTTACTTATTATTATTATTAATAATGTTATTTTTTGTTTCTCTAATTTTCTTGTTAATATATTTATTTTTAATTCTCAATTTATGTTCTTATAGATTCAATGTTGATATTTTATTGAATTAATTAATTAACTAATTTCGAAAAAGATGGTATATTGGCTTTCACGGCCGGTGAATTAAGACTCAGCAATTCTTCTAGGTTTGTGCCGTGTCTTGTGTGGGGTTTCGCCTAGGACACCAAGCTGGCTCATCGGCGGGCTCTTGGTGTCCACGCCTGGACCCCCTCAGGAGTAACGAACTGCGCGCTACCTCCTTTTATATAGAGTGCAACTGCACTACTTGACTGCGAGAATTAAAAGTTCAAGCAGCCTGAACCTCCCTTAGAAGGCTTCCAAAAAGATGGTATATTGGCTTTCATGGCCGGTGAATTCTTCTAGGTTTGTGCCGTGTCTTGTGTGGAGTTTCGCCTGCTTGAACTTTTAGTTCTCGCAGTCAAGTAGTGCTGTTGCACTCTTTATAAAGGGAGGTAGCGCGCAGTTCGTTACTCCTGTGGGGGTCCGGGCGTGGACATCAAGAGCCCGCCGATGAGCCAGCTTGGTGCCCTAGGCGAAACCCCACACAAGACACGGCACAAACCTAGAAGAATTGCTGAGTTTTTACTAATTTCGAATTGATTTTTACAATTATTTTCATAATACTTTTATAGTTATGTTTATTATTTTGATTTTTATATTTCTTTTATAATTGTAATTTTATTTGTATGATTTTCATTTCTGTATTTATATTTTATTTTTGCTCTTCAATTGTTATTGTTTTTAGTTTTAGTTTTATCCAACACATTACATCAAGTGGATACGTAACTTATATCATATTTGCTTTTTAGAAATACTAGCACTTCAACATGAAAATTCTCCAAAATTTGGCTTAAAGATTCAACTATCAACATCTTTGAAAGGATAAACTGTCCTTATGAGAGGTGGCTAATATAGAGACCACTATCCCATAAAGGGTTAACAATTTACTGACTGGTACCTATATGTATATTTCCTCACTATATTATTAGTATATCAACTTGCTCATAGCTTATCAATGTCACATAAGCTAAACATTATTAAAGTTAACAATATTATGCCGCCATCCTTTATTCTAGACAAGAATATTAGACTGCAATAGTTCCAAGATTACACTAACAGTTCACTCTCGCATTGATTTAACTTATAATCAGAAAAATATATTAACCTCTGCAGTAATAGATGAGGACCTAATGCCCCCCCCCCCCCCAAACTAAAATCCCGGCTACGCCACTGCTAATTGTAATGTAAGATATGATGTTAGAAACAACGTCAGGTGGGTCATATTTTGTTTGCGTGGATAATAATCATACCTAAGCGCGACTTACATCCTATAAGCGCACAATATTGCATTTATACTGGGAACGTTTAGTAATATTCAATAATTTAAGCTCACTGGAGTGTTCCTAGGATATTATTTAATTATTTAGCGTATGGCTTTTACTGCCGGGAGTGTCCGAGTTCATATTCGACTCGCCAGAGGCTGTAGCTGCTTCAATGTGGACACCCATGGGGTGAGCTGCAAGCTCCGTTCAATTTCAAGTAGTTCCAACTTTCGCTACCAGATGTCACTGACACCTAGTGGTGAACGTTAGAACTTTGATAGTGCATTTGAACGAAATCTTACCTAGCAATGTAGCTTCACACAAGTTTAGTTAGAGGATGGATCTTTTACAAGCCATAAATCCATGACATGGGCCCGTCGGCTTTACTTCCCCTCCGAAGGAAGGCATACTGAAGGGTTTTAACGCTCTTAAAGAATCCGATGACTTTGGCCGGGTTTGAACCCGCAATCTTGGACATAGAAGCTCAGCATGCTACCAACTACGCTAGGATATTAAATGTCGGATTCGAATAATATTATAGGAACATTATACAGTGAGGGCCCTCTCCATAGAACGGAGCCTCGCAGAGGGCGTGCCACGGACAGGTCGCCATGCCTCACTGCCAGATTAATAACAAGCACTGATTTCAACAGCGGGTTGGGAAGCCCTGGCTGCTGTCATAGCATTTCTTACTTAAGCAATTGGCAAGATACCTTACTTGTGATAATTAAGACTTGCTGTGAAGTACTGTAGGCTACCTCGTACCACGTGAACAGGGTTAGTTATAGAATAAAATATAGAATTTTCCGTGCGGTTTTTACTTGTGGGGGAACCTCAAACAAAAGGTAGCCGATACAGAAACAATCCGCGTACTCTGGAGGCTCTCAATATCAGTGAGGATGAATTACAGCGAGTGAACCAAAACTTCCTACGGCGGTGCAACGAGTGTTTATGAAATGAAGTACAGCATTTCCAGCAACTACTCTGAAATTTATGTAAGTAACTATCATATATATTATTTCAGTAGTCTAGATCCCTCCTGCGGCGCTCACAAGTGACTGACCGTGACAAATGAGCATTCAAATGAAAGAGAATAGACATTAGAAATGACGAATAGCATTATAATATCACAAATATCTATAATTTCTTTAAAAAACTACTTTAAAAATATACGAAGCGTACGATTTGCTGATATTGTTGCTGTAGGAAAATACGCTCCATTATTGCTGTCCACTTCACATTTTGGTCGCTGTGACGCCTGTTTCATGTTTTTAACATTCTGAGGTATTTCCTTTATCATTTTGCATGGATTTCAGAAACAGTAAATCAAAGGAATGAGTACTGAAATCATGTAATTTCATAAATATCGAATAACTGGAGAGTGTTATGATGATCCAATTTTCAGTGATTGCCTTCTTAAGTTTGGGAACGTAGAACTTGGAATTCTAACTGAAATGTAAATAGTGTTCTATAAACATTTGTTGAAATAAAAAACATAACAACCTTTTCATTTAAGTCTCTCATTATAAATCTATTGGGGAAAGTGTGGTTTATGAACATGCCAGATTTCTCGCACGGGCCCGCTAGTGATTATTAAATACGTTAAAAGTGTAAAAGTGTTAACTAGTAGGGTGCTACGCTACTGCTAGCACCAATGCCTTGCTCGACACGCTGCAATACACAGTGCCACAGCAGCCACACAGTCACGGCGAATCTCCGTTCTATAGGGAGGGCCCTCACAGTAGTTGGGCGCAACGCTGCTGCTAGCACCAATGCCTTGCTCGACACGCTGCAATACACAGTGCCCCAGCCGCCACACGGCCACGGCGAGTCTCCGTTCTAAAGGGAGGGCCCTCAGTGTACAATATCAAAACAATTCCTGAAAAGTCCAAACTAGAAATCGCCTGTGCAGATTTAGAAAGAAGTTTAACCGGTGAGAAAAATGTGACACATCTGGTTGTGAATTGGTTGAGGAACTTTTACTCTTGAATCCATCTTTGAATGAGCTTGAATCAGCAGAAGCAAAAAATGCTTTTCAACTTATTAAACAAAATGGTTGGCCAAATATATTCCCAAATATATGGACATCACATTGAATTTTTCTCACCATAATTGTAATTGACGCTAAAATAGAACGGGATTTCAGTAAATTAAAACTTATAAGAATGTATTTACATGAACCATGTGTAAGGATAGACTGTCAAATCTGGCAACTTTGTCTATAGAAAAGAGGATTGCCCAGGACTTGAATAATTTAGAATTAATAAAAACATTTGCAACCGCAAAGGCGAGGAAGGCAGTAATCTAGATGTTTTCACAGGGGAAGGGGCGCCACCATTAGCTCTCGCACCATCTGGAATCCTAGCTAGGTCACCCTCTGAATATAAGATGCCCAGCCATACAGGGGAGGGGGCGCCACAACGAGCTCTCGCACCCCCTGGAAACATTGCCAGGGCCCCCTATGAATATAAGGTGCCCAGCCATACAGGGGAGGGGGCACCACAATGAGCTCTTGCACACCCTGGAAACCTTGCTAGGGCCCACTCTGAATATAAGATGCCCAGCCATAAAGGGGAGAAGGCGACACAATGAGCTCTCGCACCCCCTGGAAACCTTGCTAGGGCCCCTCTGAATATAAGATGCCCAGCCATACAGGGGAGGGGGCGCTACAATGAGCTCTCGCACCCCCCTGGAAACCTTGCTAGGTCCCCTCTGAATATAAGATGCCCAGCCATACAGGGGAGGGGGCACCACAATGAGCTCTTGCACTGCCTGGAGTCCTTGCTAGGGCTCTGAATATAAGATGCCCAGCCATACAGGGGAGGGGGCGCCACAATGAGCTCTCACACCCCCTGGAAACCTTGCTAGGGCCCTCTCTGAATATAAGATGCCCAGCCATACAGGGGAGGGGGCCCAACAATGAGCTCTCACACCTCCTGGAAACCTTGCTAGGGCCGCCTCTGAATATAAGATGCCCAGCCATACAGGGGAGGGGGCGCCACATTGGGCTCTTGCACCATCTGGAAACCTTGGTAGGGCCGCCTCTGAATATAAGATGCCCAGCGATACAGGGGAGCGGCCCCACAATGAGCTCTCGCACCACCTGGAAACCTTGCTAGGGCCCCCTCTGAATATAAGATGCCTAGCCATTCAGGGGAGGGGGCTCCTGTACGGTGATCCTCCCTGGACTCAAAGTTGTTCACCCAGTGCCCACGGACGGCAGCGCCCGCAGCAGAGTCGGGAGTCGTTGGCATTGTTGTGTGTGATGTTATATTCTTTGGGATCAGGGAGCTCATTGGCATATTTTATCAGATGATTACCTTGTTTTAGAATTAATATAATTAATCACCATAAGTTATTATACGAGGAGTTATTTTAAACTGCTACCAGAGAAATGTTACACCAACAACATTTTTGTCCTCCTGATTGTCGGATTAAAGAGAACACAGAGAATACTACGAAAACATCTAAGAAAATAGCTTTCTTGGTTTGAGATTTAGGTAGCACAGATCAGCACCAGTAAGTACGATCTGGTTCAGCACATTTTTCATACTTTGTTTCTCGGGTCATTATGGATGCCGATCAGGAACGTGTATTAATAAAGAAAAGAGAAGTTGTCAAATATCGCGTGACTCGCTTAGGTACATTCGTGGATGCATTTGCAGTAGGTGGTAATCTCATCGACATTAAGTTTAGGAAGCAATCGTTGGCGAGTTTAATGAATGAATATAATGACATACAGACCCAATTGGAAATCGATGATCCTGAAAACGAATCAAATGATGCAGATAGAGCAGCCCTTGATGACTTTGGACATTAAGTCAAAAATGGAAACGCTACTGTGCCCCGAACATACACACCTACCTCTGCCTATAAATATTGATAACATGAGCAATAGTTGCGCACTAAAACTTCCAACTATTTCCCTACCCTTGTTCAGTGGCGCTCTACAAGATCTCATGCATTCCTATGACACCTCTGTAGCGCTGATAATCAACAACGAATCAATCACAGACATTCACAGATATTATTATCTATAATGCTTGTCTGGTGAACCTTACCACCTAAGTGAGAATTAACCCATTTCACAGGATAACTTCAAGGTCGCCTGAGACTTGATTCGCAGTCGTTATCACAATCCCAGACTTACATCAGACCGTCAAATCAAGGAATTATTGTCACTCGCGAACGCAAAGCATGATTCTCCTAAAGAGCTGCTTTTCCTAATAAATCAACTTTGCAGCAACTTAAATGCCACAGAAGCTCTAAAAATTGAAACGCCCGTGAAAGACCTTATGCCCTCACACTTAGTTTTGGAAAGAATCAGTCTCAATCTCAGGAAAAATAGGAGAATGGTACTTTAAATAAAACGCACACCAACTTGAAGGACTTAATTCAATTCTTGGAAAATAAATGCCAAACTTTAGAAATAGTCACGTCCAACAAGACAGCTGCTGTAACCCAAGATGAGGTCAAGCATGGTACAAGTTCAAGGGGACCATACCGAGCCTTCGTCACCACATTGTGTGCTATGTAAGATATCTAACAGTCTGCATAAATGCCCAAATTTCAAATACATGGACGTAAATAGCCGTATAGGTGTTGAGAGGGATCATAATCTCTGTTTAAATGGCTTGAAAAGTGACAATGTAGCCAACAATTGCAACCCAGGTAACGGCAGAAGGTGCAATAAAAGTCACCACACATTGTTACATATAGACCAGAATATGAACAGTACTGCTACTCCGTTACACAGTGCATCCCCGCAGCAAGCATATTGTTCTGTCAGAAGGTCATGTCCACACAATGAAGTATTGATATCAACTTCCAATATTAACATTAGAGATAGGGAAGGTCGAATGCATCAATGTCGAGCACTATTAGACAGGGCACCACAGATGAACTTCGTGTCTCGAGACTTAGTGGATCGTTTGGGTATCAAGCTGAATTTTCATTCGATACTCATCAATGGTATTATCAATACTCGAGTGACTGAATCCTCTTACTTCAGTCAACTTCAGATAGAGTCGATAGTTGTTACTTATAGTCGGCATATAGTATGTTTTGTCTTGCGTCAGATTACTGGCCCGCTCTCTTCATCATGAATAGATTACGAGGACTGGCAACTGCCGTCAACATTCCACTAGCTGACCCTAATTTCAACCATCCCAAAATGATAGATCTGCTGTTAGGTGCTACTGTGTTCTTTGAAGTCCTAAGGCCCGAACAACAATCGAGGGATGGTTACACGATTCTTCAAAAGTACACGACTTGGGTGGGTGCTATCTGGATGTTTACCCCCTCACTCAGTTCAACAACGAAATAATGGAACAACATCATTGTTGTCCACGGCTGAAACCTTGCACACGCAGGTGTAACGCTTTTGGGAACAGGAAGAGCTTACGACTTGTAGCCATTCCAAGAAAAGTGAATGCGAGGAGCAATTTCGGAAATCTTTCTTGCGCGATGAGTCGGGCAGGTTCATAGTGTGACTACCACTACGGCAAGGAGTGAGATTACTTGGTGACTCGTTTGACGATGCCAGGAGGAGCTTTGGCTTGATAGAGAGTAAATTGCATCGACAACCTGACCTGAAGAATGAGTATATCAAATTCATGGATGAATATTTACAACTAGGTCACATGGAACTTGTCGATCCTAGTGACCAGCAGAAACCTGGTTATTACATGCCTCATCACGCGGCAAACAAGGACACGAGAAGCACTACCAAGGTCAGAGTTGTCTACAATGCGTAGGCTAAAACTACTTCGTCGATCTCCCTGAATGATGTGATGTTGGTTGGGCCAACTGTTCAGCAGGATCTGTTCTCGATCGTTCATCGCTTCCGCACACACAAGTATGCGCTAACATCAGATATCAAGAAGATGTACCGACAGATTCAGATTCATGAAGCAGACCGAGACGTCCAGAGAATCTTGTGGCGCAGTTCTCCAAATCAACAAATGGACAGGTACCGATTGACTACTGTAACCTACGGTACTTCAGCGACTCCTTATCTAGCTATCCGTTGCTTACTGCAGGTGGCACTCGAAGGTCAAGAAATATAACCTAGAGCAGCCAAAGTTACCAAGAGAGACTTCTACTTTGATGATCTTTTGACAGAGACAGATACAATTGAAGAAGCCATCCATTTATACAAAGACCTCTCATCGCTCCTGAAAACCGGAGGATTCCCCATCCGTAAATGGCGATCCAACAACCCTGATATTTTGGAAGCCATCCCACCCACACTTCGCGAGAGCCAGGTGACGTGCAGTCTTCCTCTTGAAGATGGCGCCGTAGACACTCTTGGTCTGTTATGGCATTCGAGTTGTGACTCATTTGAATTCACCATGGGAGCCCTCAACCTCAAGAATGTGACTTGGACAAAGAGATCAGTGTTGGTCAATGTAGCGTCCATTTATGATCCCTTGGGAATCATAGGGCCTTTAATTGTTCAGTGCAAGTTGTTTATACATGTTCTTTGGCAACAACTCCTGGATTGGTGCCCTCAGAACTTGAGACACAATGGAAGCAGATACATCAGCAGCTCCCTAAACTAGATGAGATTCATGTACACGGAAGGTGACGGCAGACGGTATGAATGCCAATGTTGAACTTCACGGTTTTTATGATGCGTCAGGAGGAGCCTACGGTGCCTGAGGTTATCTATGTTGCACCAACTCCAATCGAACAATTTCCGTTCGTTTACTTTGCTCAAAATCTAGAGTAGCCCCTTTGAAGCAAGTGTCGCTACCATGACTGGAGTTGAATAGCGCACTACTTCTGAGCGGGCTAATGGAAATGGTGTTTAAGACCCTTAATTTACATTCATGTCGACGATATTACTGGACAGACTCCACTGTTGTTTTAGCCAGGTAGTTCCTCAGCCTGGAAAACATGTGTGGCCAACAGGGTGTCGGAAATTCACCAACTGACTTCTCAGCAAGATTGAAACCATGTCTCATCACAGGACAATCCAGCAGATGTTATCTCCAGGGGAACAGAGCCACATCGACTTCAAAGCAATCGATTATGGTCGGCGGGGCCCGTCTGGCTATCTACGGATCCTTCAACCTGGCCTGAACTTACCATTGCTGGACCAACCGAAATTCCTGAGCAGCGAGGAGTAAGATTGTGTTTCGTGGCGAGTAATCACGACGCAGATAACCTCTTCATCCGGTTCTCCAGCTGGACTAAACTACACAGAGTATTTGCATACATTCTCAGATTTTCCACAAACTAAAGCAGGATACTGCAGCTAGACGGCATGGACCTTTGACTACTGCCGAACTTCGCGATAGTCTGACAGAAATCATCCACATCCGTCAGCGTTGCTCGTACAGTGAGGAGACACATAATTTACATCAAAGAAACGCAGTGCCACTTCAGAGCAAACTTCTCACTCTGCACAACTTCCTAGATAGTGACAACCTAGTGAGGGTGGCCGGCAGGCTAGAGAATGCTGAAGCAACAATAGAACAAAAACATCCTTTGGTACTGCCACCTAAGCATCATGTCACAAAATCGCTTATTTGGAATGAACACATACGACTTTTGCACGCAGGAAGCCAACTTATCTTAGCCTCGTTGAGGCAACGGTGGTGGCTAACCAATGGCCTATCTGCTATCAGGCAGGTGATCCGCAGTTGTGTAACATGCTTCCGAGCGAAGACCAATGACACCAGTCAACTCATGGGACAATTGCTGTAGTCTAGAGTGATCCCTAGCAAGCCATTCTCTCATTGTGGTGTGGACTATGGAGGTCCGCTGCATGTGAAATATTTTAGCCCACGAAGTAAAATACAGAAGAAATGGTACATAGCATTGTTTGTGTGCATGGCGACCAAGGCAGTACAAATTGAGGCCGTCAACGATCTATCCACGGAGGCTTTTATTGCCACCTTAAGGAGGTTCGTTTCAAGGCGTGGCCGCTGCAGTCACATGTATAGTGACAATGGCACGTGCTTCACCAGAGAAAGAAGGAAATTAGATGAATTGTCACGCTTCATCCGGACAGAAGACCATAAAACGAACGTATTGAACTTCACAGCTGAAGAAGGAATTCGTTGGCATCATATACCTCCACACTCCCCTCTCTTCGGCGGTCTGTGGGAAGCAGGTATAAAATCAGTGAAGACCCACCTGAAGAAATTGCTGGTAACACTGTGCTAACCTTTGAAGAAATAACCATACTGCTCACACAAATTGAAGCATGTTTAAATTCGAGACCAATCGTTCCGATACCCAACAGTCCTGATGAATATGCTCCCCCTCACCCCTGGTCATATCTTGACTGATGAAGCCTTAGTCTCTTTCCCTGAACCAGATTGTCTCTTAGAGCTATCATCACGGCTGTCAAGAAGGCAACTGGTCCAGCGGTGCCGACGACTCATCTTGAAACGCTGGTAAACTGACTACTTGGGCCAGCTCCAGCAAGGTTCCAAGTGGCTCCAGAATCAACCCCCCAACAACAAAGCAGGGAGGCTGGTACTTCTGAAAGAAGAAATGCTGCCCCCCCCCCCCCCCACACACACATGGCTAACCAAAATAATTGAAGAATGATGGGCTGGTGCGTGTAGTGACTGTGCGGACGAGCAAAGGGTCATACAAACGGCCAGTGATCAGTCTTTTCCCTGACGAGCTCATCTAAAGGACTACCAGCGTAATGTGATTCACCTTCGTTTTCTCGTATGTGTTTGTATACATTTTCTGTTTTGATTTTGCTTAAGACTTGTGTTGGAGAAGTATGTCCAGGTATTGCTACCTTTCTTGTAATTTGAATGACAAATTAGATGGGCATCATATACGTTGCTGCACTCTGTACTAAGGTGGTTCACCCAGTCCCCACGAACGGCAGCGCCCGCAGCACAGTCGGGAATCATTGAGCATTCTGTGTGATGCCATATCTTTGGATATCTTATATAAATAAATGCAGTAAGCAGGGCTACCATAAGCCTATGTTGGATAAATTCTAAAGTAGGCCCTAAGCACTAATCACAGGCGTATGTACTGTAAACTACAATAATATGCACAAAGACAGAGGTGTACTGGTACAGTGGTTTTACTCTAATGTGAATAAGAAAAATACCAATATGAATACACTACACCTCATAAACAGGAAGGAGATGGGGACCTTCCACCAAGATAATATGTGATAATATAAATGATTTTCATACCTTTCCAAGCTGGAATTTTACTACATAAGTCGTGATATTGAAAGGTGTTAATAAAACGCTTAGTCAAACTCAATAGTTAAATGCAACGTGACGAAGCGCCATTACATGGATAACACACAGACCGGGAGGGGGGGGGGGGGGGAGGACAAACAAACACCGTCTGGTCAAGGCACTTAGAACACACTCCCACCTTGCAATTTACAGGCAAATTAAATTGCAACCTTCTCACAATCACAAATCAAGTCTATGCCAGTGACCTGAAATACAGCCGCATATTTTATCCGATCCTTGGGTAGTGGAGCAAATGGAGTTTCAACTGCTTTTCCGTGAAGCTTTTTGCATGTGACGCATTGGGTGATCACCTTCCTGGCTAGTCTCCTTATTCCCGTTATCCAGTATTTCTCGCGTAGATTTGACAACAGTGTTTGCAATCCTGCATGTTGTAAATGACAGTGCTTTTGAAAGACCAATCTTTGCACTAACACATGCTTGCCTGACAACAGTATTGGACATTTAAAATGGTTATGTTCATCCCCTAATAGAAGTTTCGTTCTGACTCGTAAGAGTTCCTCTTCGTCAACAAAGGTCTGCATTTCTTTGATCAATCTTGCCTCTTTCTTATCAAAACTATAATTTTGTATGCACCTCATTAATTTCTTCTCTGCTCTCTGAGTTTCTTCATATCTCAGTTCTCCACGTCTTGTGTTGGTCTTGCGACACCCATCAATAAATCGAAATATCCATCCTATCAGTCTTACAATCTTCGAGTACTTCGAAAAGTAGGCGAGCCATGAAGTGAAGTTCGTCCTTTCACAAGATGTACTGGACACCACAGTTTTCTTCCTTTCAGCATTTACTTCTTCTACTTCTTCTGGTGGAGATTCTTTGGACCTGGGCCATTCATATTGTTCTTTCCTTATCCACGGCGCGGCGGCCCCTCCCACCATTGGGTTTCTTTCAATATCTTTGCATTACAGCCTCTTGAGGGAGGGTCTGCAGGGTTCAAAATTCCGGGAACATGACGCCAGTCAGTAGGATGGCTATGCAGCTTGATCTCTCGTACTCGGTTGCCAACGAACGTGTTCCAATCTCCTTCCCTTTGTAACCATGCTAGCACAACCATTGAATCACTCCAGTAGTAGGTCTTATTGTCTGAAAGATCCAAACTCTTCTTAACGTGGTAGGCAAGTCGGGATGCTATGACTGCTGCTAGCAACTCCAGTCTAGGAATTGTCAATTGTTTTACGGGTGCCACTCTTGCTTTACATGCCATAAAGCGAACTGAAACCTTTCCAGCAAACTCTGCCCGCAGTAAGACACAAGCGGCAAATGACAATTTACTGGCATCGCAAAACACATGAAAAGTCTTTTCACAGTCCATGAAGGGTTCTAAAGACAGTCTTCTGGGAATCTGGCAGTTACCCAACTGATGCAAATGCTTTAACCATGCAGAAAATTGCTGGGTTATTTCTTCAGGTAATTCAACATCCCAACCACATCTCAATTTCCACGTATGTTGCAGGAGTTTTGGAATGAGTGTAGTGGGACTGGTATAACCCACGGGGTCAAATATACTCTGGGTTATAGACAGCAGAACTCTCTTCGTAATGGATTATCCCGTTAATTTAAGTCCACTGACATCACAAAACAAAAGATCATTTACAATGTCCCATGATACGCCTAAAATTGGAACAATTTCTTTGCCTTTATCAACCACATTGCCAAACAAAGGAGCAGTTGCCCACCCTCTAAGCTCAAACTGTCCAGATGCCATCAACTGAGTGGATTCCCGAACAAATTTATTAACTGATTATTCAGTTTCAAGGCTAGTAATGCACTTATCTACATAGAACGATTGCTTCAAAATATTTGCTGTCTGTCTCATGTCTTCTGGAGCCTGATTTAGATGATGGGTGATGGTTGTTCCTAGAAAGAAAGGACTCGAAGACACACCAAATACTACACGTCGATGTCTGAATGTGATCATTTCTTGTGCATCAGCACTGCTCCTCCACAGGAATTTCGATGATAGGCTTATTTGTAAAAATGCCTTCTTGATGTCAGCAGTAACACCAATGGCACATATCCTAAATTGCAACAGTAGCTTTGGAACCAACTCGATTAGATTCGGACCTTTACAAACACAGTCATTCAATGATGTTCCTATGTGGTCCTTAGCTGAAGCATCAAAAACCGGTCGTATTTTTGTGGTCTGACTAGTTGCCTTGATGACAGCCCTATGTGGCAAGTAGTACCCTCTAGCTTCATTTTCAGGAACTATCTCTATGAAGCCAGATTGGAGCCAGTCTTGAAACACTCCATGATATTCTTTTAATTTCCCAGAAGCACGCAGGCGGTTTGTCACTCCTATAAGTCTCTTTTCTGCCAAAGCTTTGTTATCCAGAAATTCCGGATGTCCTTCCCTCCACAGCAAGCACACCACTTATCTGTTTTCTTCATTAACCTTCACAGTTTGGTTGAAAAACTGAAGGGTATCAGTATTAAAATCTTCTGTCTTCTTCACGGCCTCCGATTCATTAATACCTATAACCTCAAACTTCCATAAATCTGACAAATCCAAGTTACAGTTGTAGGTTATGGCAGCTAGAGAATTATTTGCAGTCGTTCTGGGGCCCTGATTCGTCCAACATAATCGTTTTTCAATTGCTACCACAGCATCAACCAAATGTACACATGAACCAGTTAAGAATGATCCTGAAATGTCTGCTCCTATCAGCAATCCTATATCAGGTGGATTCCTCCATGTGTCAGACAGAATTATTATTTTCTCATTGAGTTTGGGGTACACGTTTTGACTTTCAACTCTTGGTACTGCCCCCGTAATTGAATTATGTAGAGACCACGGTGGCTATATTGAAATTATTATGAAAGTTATGGTTGTCATAGTTATGACGTGGGTAGTCATGACGTAAGCACGGATGACGCAAATGTTATGCCAGCAGGCTACTTGAGCTGAGATTCTCAGTGACGTCAGCATTTAGTCGAGAATGTTCCAAGATTTACGACGCAGTCGCAGGAAACGAGGAATTCTGCTGAGGAAGAAACTATGCTATTGGAGGAGAGGCATGAACCAATGAACGATAGTTTAAAGGAAGACGGAGATTGCTGAAACTATGGTATTTTTTTATTACTTTTGGAATGCAGAATTGTGGAAATCCATTTGCAGTAAAAGCATTGATTTGGAATTTTGGTGAAATTTATTTTCTGTTTTTGAATTTTGAAAATCCGTCATGTATTAACGAAGTTGGAACTTTTAGCGATGACGCAGTATCACGCTCTGGAAGGGATGGAAACGCCCCTCGTGAAGTTAATAAAAGGGCTTGCGCAGAAGAGAGGAGCCTCTTTCATTCTCCGATCATTGAAGTATAATTGTGAAAGTTCTTTTCTTATACAGTCATTTTAGTGAGACGTCGAAGTGAACAGTAGTGAAAAGAGTCGTCTTTATAACGCGTGGCGAGGCCACTATATTAACGAGATCCAAGTCAAACTAGGTGAAGTTAAAACGGACCTTAGAACGCTTCTACAAGTTTAGCTTCGAACAGTTAGCGGTCACCGATAAGCTAATTGTATTGTGCAGTGCTTCATAAAGTAATAGAGAAAAGCTGAACAATTTCGACCGATTAGTTTGAAAGATATTAGCAGTTTTATACGACTGACAAAAGTGATTATCTCGCCACAAGAGAAGCACTATTGTATAGCCAGAATTAACGCAACGGCTGACGCTGCGAGTGGAATAGAAAGACTTCAGATTGCTTTGTTACACAACGCTACAGTATAATGGAGCAATTGATTACGGCAGTTTGTTCTTCTAACACTACAACCGAAGAGCAGATGGAAGGCTAAAGGACTTAATGCAATTGGGACATATTTCAACGGAGTAAGATAGCGACATGGAACTTCGCTAATTGCTATTCCACACAAGCGAACATGCGGTGAATACCATCTACACCCATGTTTCGTGATTAAAGGCTGAATACTATCGAACAGCCATGGAAATGATTTCATACTCTGTATATGAATAATTTCTTCGGAAATTTCTACAAAACTTCATGGCGATTATCTACTGGAACTTCAGGGAATTTTTCAAGAGAGGTCAGGGATGTCCCGACTCACAAAGAAGATTATTGCCGGAAGGATGTCTATTCGTCTTCGAGGAACAGAGCGATTTCCGGAGAAGGAAGCAGTTCGATTTTCCGAGGGTGCTATTTCCTATTTCGAGGATGGAGCTCAGCTGTAACTTGATGAAATGGATCCATCAGCAGTCTTCTTTGGGGGAATTTTCCTCTGGAACGTCATTCGGCAGATAAGGTAGTCGTGAACGTTTATTGTGTTCGAGTTTATTAAAGATATTTGAGCAACTATTTTTCCCATATTTTTTTTTATCCTCATGTATTTTGCCCTATTTTCTTGTTTGAGATTCATATTCTCAGTACACCTTGTTGAGTTATGCCTTTTTCGACGATTTATTAAGACATTGTTATGTCATGGGCATAGTAAATGATTTTGAATCAGTTGAGACTGATATTTAGATTTTTCAGTAATTAATATTTTTGTAGTCACGATTTGACTGTAAGTTAATGATTTTTATGGCAGATTTAAATTCAGACAGCGTGTCACTTTATTAAAGTAATTCTACCCCAGTTTAATTACTTTGACCAATTTTCTGTCATCATCAAGAAGGAAGAACATTTAAATGATTTTAGAGCGTTAAAATCTCTTACGTTGTCGACGATCTTGGAAATACTAGTCGTTATTTGAATTGATTGCAACACAGACATTTATCGTCAGTTATGAATGAACATTGCATCATAGACACTTTTGTGAAAGAGTAACGTTAATAATGAATTATTGAATGCATTAAAGTCAAGAACTTTTGTTAGGAGTTTTTCTCAATTAGAGATTTATAGAATCATGTTTGCATTCCCCAGTCTAATTGGATTCTATTCGACTACTTTGCATTTTAGTCGCACTTTATTTGATGATAGTATTTTTATACTGCAATTTCTTTTAAGATGTTAATCTTAAATTTTGATAGACCAGACAGGCGTATATAAGCGTATTCTCTATTAAATTTGTTTGTGATTGGCAAGTTTTGACTTCATTTCGGTTCATGAATGAAATCCACGAAGGTTAAATAAAAAACAGTTTTGAAACAATTAATGATTATAAAATTTGTTAAGTGGAACTATAAATGTATAATCGCTAGTGCAGCGCGTGTTGAAAGTCGCTGAGATATAATGCCCTTGAATATGAAGGAAGTTCCCACAGGAATTAATGTTAAAGAATTATTTGTGGAAGTTTTGTAAGCTATGTGGAAGTTTTTAATGCCATATAGATTAATATATGATGATTTTGGGCCTAAATTTTAATGCAGTTTGTGCATTAACTTGTTAGCGAAGGATTTTCCGCTGGAGTAAGATTGTCATAGTTCGTTGGAAATTAATCAAGTGAATTTACTGTCATAATTAACTCGAGTTTTGAAAGAATTTGAGATAAGATTTTGAATGAAGATCACCGTCACAAATAATTATTAAAACCTTTATTAAACCAGATTGTGACATTAACATGTATAACTAACCTTCATTGGTCGATTATATTAAACAGGATTATAAAATTGCCAACCGGATGAACATGTGGTTAATGTATTTCTTAAATTAATAATTTAAACAATTTAAATGTTAATATTGTAAATAATTGCTGTAAATATTTTTGAAAATAATGTGGAACGAGATTGATGTTAAAGGCGTGCTTATAATATTTTTATTGTCTTTGACAAATATTATAAACAATTTCTAATTGTTATAAATAATTTATGTGACTTTGTTATAAACATTTAAGAGCTAATTAAACATTTGGATTGAACTTAACAAGTTTAAGGAATTAACATAATGATCCAATAGGATGTGAGCAAAGTACTTGAAAGATTTGCGTAAATATAAATGTGAGTTGTCTTGTAGACATTTAAAAGCTTGAGTGAGCAAGCTGCATTCTTACGTAACGTAGCATGTGGGGAGTCCATTCGACCAGTATGCAACAGGTTGGAAGGTAGCTCGCAGCTGGGCCAACATCTGGTTATCAGTGTGAGGTCGTCCATACTCTGGCCTTGCGACTATAAATACCATTCTCATGTTTATTAAAAGGAAACCAAATGCTCTATATATATATGTCACACCCTGACGTCCTTTTCCAATCCAATAGTGTTATGAATATTACGTTATTTGGAGCTCTTGGGAGCTAATATGTTCTATATCATGTTGTATGATAATTTTTGCAAGTCCTACAGGAGGACGTAGTCAGATTGACTTGGGCTACTGATAGCCACGTTTATTTTGTTGTGTTATCAAAATCATACCCTTTATTAGAAATAAAGCTTTTGTACAGTTCAAAGTTCTCGTCTTCGTCTTGGTTCATTTTTAAATGTCATGGTGGAGATTATTGTGTGAACAGACTTTAGTGATCCTGTTGTCAACTCAAACCCCGAAATTATTTTTAAGAGGTAAGTAACGGTAAGTATGAACCCCCGTCTATTTTGGTGTGTTCCACAATGATTTCCTGTGAACTTCTGTGCTCTTATCTCGATAGTATCTGTCAGTGCCATTTTCATTGATGTAGCTGTGCCGGTGCGATTGACTGTTGGCAATCCGATTGAGGGGGCGGATATCTGACAGCCTACTATCCGGGTAAACGGGGACAGAAAGATTGGCGACCCTAACACGTGGGGCGAATTCGACAAAACTGGATCACCAGGTTGAACGCCAGAAAGATTGGCGCACCTAAAACGTTGGGGCTCGATTCAACATAACTGGATTACCAGGTTGAACGCCAGTAAGAGTGGCAAACCTAAAACGTGAGGTTCGATTAGACTCAAATAAAGAGGTTGATTCTTTGTTAAGATGTCTAGGCCAATTGTAGAATTTGAGAGTGTGATTATATAGGAACTAAATGTTGTATTGTGTTAGGAAAATTACACTCAGAAAAGATCAGATCTTATACAACTTGGGAAAGGTTAAATGGGCAGGAAACTTAGGAAAATCGCCTATGATCTGGAATCTTATTTTATTTGACCGGCTTATGACATTTCAGTCATATTAAAGATAAAATTAAATTATTTGGATTGTAAATGTAAATTATTTGTGTTAGGATATTTTAAAATGAGCCAAAGAAATTTGAACATGTGCTTGAGTTTGTTTCAACATGAAGTATCTTCGAAAGTTAATTATAAGGTAGTTATAAGTTAGATTTAAGACAGAAAATTGATCAAATTTATATATGGTGAAAAGTGTTGCTCAAATGTTGTTATTTTGCTCTATTGATGTATGTCCCTACAGCAGTCCATTTTTGAATAATATTGTAATGGCAGATGAAAGTATGAGGTTGATGTTAGAAGAATTGAAAGCTAGCATGAATGAAAGTGCGAGGGAGATGTCTGCTAACATGAATAGAAGTATGAAGCAGATGTTGAATGAAAGTATAAAGGAGATGGAAGTTAGGAATACTAGTCGAATGGAGGAGAATGCTAGTAATTTGTCTGCTAATTTGAATGCAAGAATGGAGGAGAATGCTAGTAATTTGAAAGCTAGTATGGGTGAAAGTTTGAAGGGTATTCAAACTAGCGCTGCTAATTTGGAGGATAATATGTCGCGTTTACAGATTAATACCCTAGGAATTGAAAATACTGTAACTGACATCCGCACAGATGTATCTAATGTGCATAAAAATGTTGATGATGTTAAATTTGATGTGTCTAAGGTACAGAAAGACCTTACAATGTTAAATCTAGATGTAGCTAATGTCCGAGGGGATATTTCTTGTGCTAGAGCCGAAGTAGTTGTTGTCAAAAATGATGTTGCGACTGTCCAAGACAAGGTCGAGGAAGTCCAAAAAGAAATTCAAAAAGCTAGAACTGATGTGTCCAATGTTCAGGTAGACATTAATAACATTCATGCGGATATAACTGAGGTGCAAAGTGACATAACTAAGATTCAGGTAGAGGTCAACACAGTTTTCGTAGATATTACTAAAGTCCAAACTGATGTAAATAAGGTCAGGGAAGAAATCGAAAACTCAAAAAATTCTTTGTACGCGTAATATAACTGCATTAGCGACTAGGCTAGTTGATGAATCAGTTAGAACAACAACGTCTTTAGCAGAGTTGAAGTATGATGTAGAGGTCATGAGAACCCAGGTATTAGACCACAATAGAGTATTAAAAGAGGATATCGAAGTAGACATAGCAGAAATGTTAACAGAAAACGTAGCGGTATGGAAAGACGAGTGGAATAAGTCAAGTGGGGAACATGTAACCCAAATTCAGGAAAGGATTGAAAGAAAACTTGCCAGTACTCAGATAGAAATTAACAATGAAGTAGTACAGATTAGGAAAGATTTAAGCGTCAGGATAAATTCGCTATCCGAAAAACAAGTTGACGATAGAACACAACTAGATCAGGATATGCAAACATTAAAATCTACATTAGAGGAACAGATGCATAAAGTTGTCTCGGATGTAAATGAAACGACGAGTAAACTGAAAAATTTGAAGTTAGGAGAGGCTAGTTTAATGCAGAACTACAAAGAAGAGATAATCAAGAAAGTCTTAACAGAAATCACTGACAAGGATACAGAAGGCTTAGCTTGCGAATTGAATAGGAATTATGCTAGAAGACATAACCTAGAGCCAGAAGAGAGAAACGTGACTCCTGAAGAACGTGTATCCAGATTCAGAGAGGAGGATGACGAGAGGAATATGGAACCTGAGTGGAACTACCGAGATAGTGGAAAAAACTATCCGGATTCATATCCGAGGAACGTGACGGTCATCAGGAATTTCGAAGACAAACCACAAAAATTCAGTAACACTGATAGTTTGACACCTATAGAGTATGTAAGGAATCTCAAAGATTATTTCATCGAAGCTCACATTCCCAGAGAGAGAGAGATGAAGATAGTAGAGAGATATCTGATTGGAGGACCCCTCGAATGGTTTCGCGCATTTAGATACACATTCAGTAACTTTGACGAGTTTGCAGAGGCATTAATCAAACGATTTTGGTCCATAGAAGCGCAGAATTCGTTAAGAGCGGAGGTGTATTCAAGAAAATACTCAGGTACTCTTCCAACGCGGTACGCTGATTTCTTTACGAGTCAATTGTCCCGCTTGAGATTTTTGCAACCCCCATTGTCCACGGAGCAACTAATTGATGCGATTTCTCGTATGCTGCCAGTTGAGGTGAGAAGACTTATAATTTCGTCCAACATCAGGGATTTATCCAGCATGGATGAATTACTAAGAAGGTTAGACTACACAAGTCCAATGCCTAACGTAGTACAGAAAGGTCAAAGGCAGGAGTTTAAAGAAATCAATACGGTATATATGGACCATGTCCAACAAACTGACAAGCCAGAGCAGGAGAAAACTGACAATGTAGGTCCTCACAGGAATAATCAGTTTAGAAATAACAGATCACAAGGTTACCGACCGTATCAACAGAGAAGAGGTTGGAACTACAACCGAGGAAACTACAATGGAAGAGGCAGATATTACAACAATAATGGGTATAACCGTAATTATAATAGGAATAACCAAAACCAAAATAGAAACCAGAATACTCAAGGTCAGGTTATGACACCTGATCAGTATCAGCAAAGAGAGAAGGAAAGCCAGCAATACTTAAAAGAATTAAGGGATAAAGAAGCCGACAATCAAAAGAAAAGGCAGGATGTTGTAATCGATCCTGGGCCTTCTACGAGCCGGCAGAACTTAGAAAATAGAAATACTGGACAGAAGAGGAATTAGAGAGGAAAGAATACATTAACCACACACAACCCAGAGTAGAAGAGATAATGATTAAGGAACATAGAGGAAATATCATACTAGAGTAAGCCAGTAATAATTCAATTTCGTGTTCAAGAGAGTGGAGATACTTGTAACACTGAGTTTAAAAACAATTTGCAACTGTTTTTAAAACGTGGTGAGAGGAGAATGCCCCCGTAATTGAATTATGTAGAGACCACGGTGTCTATATTGAAATTATTATGAAAGTTATGGTTGTCATAGTTATGACGTGGGTAGTCATGACGTAAGCACGGATGACGCAAATGTTATGCCAGCAGGCTACTTGAGCTGAGATTCTCAGTGACGTCAGCATTTAGTCGAGAATGTTCCAAGATTTACGACGCAGTCGCAGGAAACGAGGAATTCTGCTGAGGAAGAAACTATGCTATTGGAGGAGAGGCATGAACCAATGAACGATAGTTTAAAGGAAGACGGAGATTGCTGAAACTATGGTATTTTTTTATTACTTTTGGAATGCAGAATTGTGGAAATCCATTTGCAGTAAAAGCATTGATTTGGAATTTTGGTGAAATTTATTTTCTGTTTTTGAATTTTGAAAATCCGTCATGTATTAACGAAGTTGGAACTTTTAGCGATGACGCAGTATCACGCTCTGGAAGGGATGGAAACGCCCCTCGTGAAGTTAATAAAAGGGCTTGCGCAGAAGAGAGGAGCCTCTTTCATTCTCCGATCATTGAAGTATAATTGTGAAAGTTCTTTTCTTATACAGTCATTTTAGTGAGACGTCGAAGTGAACAGTAGTGAAAAGAGTCGTCTTTATAACGCGTGGCGAGGCCACTATATTAACGAGATCCAAGTCAAACTAGGTGAAGTTAAAACGGACCTTAGAACGCTTCTACAAGTTTAGCTTCGAACAGTTAGCGGTCACCGATAAGCTAATTGTATTGTGCAGTGCTTCATAAAGTAATAGAGAAAAGCTGAACAATTTCGACCGATTAGTTTGAAAGATATTAGCAGTTTTATACGACTGACAAAAGTGATTATCTCGCCACAAGAGAAGCACTATTGTATAGCCAGAATTAACGCAACGGCTGACGCTGCGAGTGGAATAGAAAGACTTCAGATTGCTTTGTTACACAACGCTACAGTATAATGGAGCAATTGATTACGGCAGTTTGTTCTTCTAACACTACAACCGAAGAGCAGATGGAAGGCTAAAGGACTTAATGCAATTGGGACATATTTCAACGGAGTAAGATAGCGACATGGAACTTCGCTAATTGCTATTCCACACAAGCGAACATGCGGTGAATACCATCTACACCCATGTTTCGTGATTAAAGGCTGAATACTATCGAACAGCCATGGAAATGATTTCATACTCTGTATATGAATAATTTCTTCGGAAATTTCTACAAAACTTCATGGCGATTATCTACTGGAACTTCAGGGAATTTTTCAAGAGAGGTCAGGGATGTCCCGACTCACAAAGAAGATTATTGCCGGAAGGATGTCTATTCGTCTTCGAGGAGCAGAGCGATTTCCGGAGAAGGAAGCAGTTCGATTCTCCGAGGGTGCTATTTCCTATTTCGAGGATGGAGCTCAGCTGTAACTTGATGAAATGGATCCATCAGCAGTCTTCTTTGGGAGAATTTTCCTCTGGAACGTCAATCGGCAGATAAGGTAGTCGTGAACGTTTATTGTATTTGAGTTTATTAATGATATTTGAGCAACTATTTTTCCCATATTTTTTTTTATCCTCATGTATTTTGCCCTATTTTTTGTTTGAGATTCATATTCTCAGTACACCTTGTTGAGTTATGCCTTTTTCGACGATTTATTAAGACATTGTTATGTCATGGGCATAGTAAATGATTTTGAATCAGTTGAGACTGATATTTAGATTTTTCAGTAATTAATATTTTTGTAGTCACGATTTGACTGTAAGTTAATGATTTTTATGGCAGATTTAAATTCAGACAGCGTGTCACTTTATTAAAGTAATTCTACCCCAGTTTAATTACTTTGACCAATTTTCTGTCATCATCAAGAAGGAAGAACATTTAAATGATTTTAGAGCGTTAAAATCTCTTACGTTGTCGACGATCTTGGAAATACTAGTCGTTATTTGAATTGATTGCAACACAGACATTTATCGTCAGTTATGAATGAACATTGCATCATAGACACTTTTGTGAAAGAGTAACGTTAATAATGAATTATTGAATGCATTAAAGTCAAGAACTTTTGTTAGGAGTTTTTCTCAATTAGAGATTTATAGAATCATGTTTGCATTCCCCAGTCTAATTGGATTCTATTCGACTACTTTGCATTTTAGTCGCACTTTATTTGATGATAGTATTTTTATACTGCAATTTCTTTTAAGATGTTAATCTTAAATTTTGATAGACCAGACAGGCGTATATAAGCGTATTCTCTATTAAATTTGTTTGTGATTGGCAAGTTTTGACTTCATTTCGGTTCATGAATGAAATCCACGAAGGTTAAATAAAAAACAGTTTTGAAACAATTAATGATTATAAAATTTGTTAAGTGGAACTATAAATGTATAATCGCTAGTGCAGCGCGTGTTGAAAGTCGCTGAGATATAATGCCCTTGAATATGAAGGAAGTTCCCACAGGAATTAATGTTAAAGAATTATTTGTGGAAGTTTTGTAAGCTATGTGGAAGTTTTTAATGCCATATAGATTAATATATGATGATTTTGGGCCTAAATTTTAATGCAGTTTGTGCATTAACTTGTTAGCGAAGGATTTTCCGCTGGAGTAAGATTGTCATAGTTCGTTGGAAATTAATCAAGTGAATTTACTGTCATAATTAACTCGAGTTTTGAAAGAATTTGAGATAAGATTTTGAATGAAGATCACCGTCACAAATAATTATTAAAACCTTTATTAAACCAGATTGTGACATTAACATGTATAACTAACCTTCATTGGTCGATTATATTAAACAGGATTATAAAATTGCCAACCGGATGAACATGTGGTTAATGTATTTCTTAAATTAATAATTTAAACAATTTAAATGTTAATATTGTAAATAATTGCTGTAAATATTTTTGAAAATAATGTGGAACGAGATTGATGTTAAAGGCGTGCTTATAATATTTTTATTGTCTTTGACAAATATTATAAACAATTTCTAATTGTTATAAATAATTTATGTGACTTTGTTATAAACATTTAAGAGCTAATTAAACATTTGGATTGAACTTAACAAGTTTAAGGAATTAACATAATGATCCAATAGGATGTGAGCAAAGTACTTGAAAGATTTGCGTAAATATAAATGTGAGTTGTCTTGTAGACATTTAAAAGCTTGAGTGAGCAAGCTGCATTCTTACGTAACGTAGCATGTGGGGAGTCCATTCGACCAGTATGCAACAGGTTGGAAGGTAGCTCGCAGCTGGGCCAACATCTGGTTATCAGTGTGAGGTCGTCCATACTCTGGCCTTGCGACTATAAATACCATTCTCATGTTTATTAAAAGGAAACCAAATGCTCTATATATATGTCACACCCTGACGTCCTTTTCCAATCCAATAGTGTTATGAATATTACGTTATTTGGAGCTCTTGGGAGCTAATATGTTCTATATCATGTTGTATGATAATTTTTGCAAGTCCTACAGGAGGACGTAGTCAGATTGACTTGGGCTACTGATAGCCACGTTTATTTTGTTGTGTTATCAAAATCATACCCTTTATTAGAAATAAAGCTTTTGTACAGTTCAAAGTTCTCGTCTTCGTCTTGGTTCATTTTTAAATGTCATGGTGGAGATTATTGTGTGAACAGACTTTAGTGATCCTGTTGTCAACTCAAACCCCGAAATTATTTTTAAGAGGTAAGTAACGGTAAGTATGAACCCCCGTCTATTTTGGTGTGTTCCACAATGATTTCCTGTGAACTTCTGTGCTCTTATCTCGATAGTATCTGTCAGTGCCATTTTCATTGATGTAGCTGTGCCGGTGCGATTGACTGTTGGCAATCCGATTGAGGGGGCGGATATCTGACAGCCTACTATCCGGGTAAACGGGGACAGAAAGATTGGCGACCCTAACACGTGGGGCGAATTCGACAAAACTGGATCACCAGGTTGAACGCCAGAAAGATTGGCGCACCTAAAACGTTGGGGCTCGATTCAACATAACTGGATTACCAGGTTGAACGCCAGTAAGAGTGGCAAACCTAAAACGTGAGGTTCGATTAGACTCAAATAAAGAGGTTGATTCTTTGTTAAGATGTCTAGGCCAATTGTAGAATTTGAGAGTGTGATTATATAGGAACTAAATGTTGTATTGTGTTAGGAAAATTACACTCAGAAAAGATCAGATCTTATACAACTTGGGAAAGGTTAAATGGGCAGGAAACTTAGGAAAATCGCCTATGATCTGGAATCTTATTTTATTTGACCGGCTTATGACATTTCAGTCATATTAAAGATAAAATTAAATTATTTGGATTGTAAATGTAAATTATTTGTGTTAGGATATTTTAAAATGAGCCAAAGAAATTTGAACATGTGCTTGAGTTTGTTTCAACATGAAGTATCTTCGAAAGTTAATTATAAGGTAGTTATAAGTTAGATTTAAGACAGAAAATTGATCAAATTTATATATGGTGAAAAGTGTTGCTCAAATGTTGTTATTTTGCTCTATTGATGTATGTCCCTACAGCAGTCCATTTTTGAATAATATTGTAATGGCAGATGAAAGTATGAGGTTGATGTTAGAAGAATTGAAAGCTAGCATGAATGAAAGTGCGAGGGAGATGTCTGCTAACATGAATAGAAGTATGAAGCAGATGTTGAATGAAAGTATAAAGGAGATGGAAGTTAGGAATACTAGTCGAATGGAGGAGAATGCTAGTAATTTGTCTGCTAATTTGAATGCAAGAATGGAGGAGAATGCTAGTAATTTGAAAGCTAGTATGGGTGAAAGTTTGAAGGGTATTCAAACTAGCGCTGCTAATTTGGAGGATAATATGTCGCGTTTACAGATTAATACCCTAGGAATTGAAAATACTGTAACTGACATCCGCACAGATGTATCTAATGTGCATAAAAATGTTGATGATGTTAAATTTGATGTGTCTAAGGTACAGAAAGACCTTACAATGTTAAATCTAGATGTAGCTAATGTCCGAGGGGATATTTCTTGTGCTAGAGCCGAAGTAGTTGTTGTCAAAAATGATGTTGCGACTGTCCAAGACAAGGTCGAGGAAGTCCAAAAAGAAATTCAAAAAGCTAGAACTGATGTGTCCAATGTTCAGGTAGACATTAATAACATTCATGCGGATATAACTGAGGTGCAAAGTGACATAACTAAGATTCAGGTAGAGGTCAACACAGTTTTCGTAGATATTACTAAAGTCCAAACTGATGTAAATAAGGTCAGGGAAGAAATCGAAAACTCAAAAAATTCTTTGTACGCGTAATATAACTGCATTAGCGACTAGGCTAGTTGATGAATCAGTTAGAACAACAACGTCTTTAGCAGAGTTGAAGTATGATGTAGAGGTCATGAGAACCCAGGTATTAGACCACAATAGAGTATTAAAAGAGGATATCGAAGTAGACATAGCAGAAATGTTAACAGCAAACGTAGCGGTATGGAAAGACGAGTGGAATAAGTCAAGTGGGGAACATGTAACCCAAATTCAGGAAAGGATTGAAAGAAAACTTGCCAGTACTCAGATAGAAATTAACAATGAAGTAGTACAGATTAGGAAAGATTTAAGCGTCAGGATAAATTCGCTATCCGAAAAACAAGTTGACGATAGAACACAACTAGATCAGGATATGCAAACATTAAAATCTACATTAGAGGAACAGATGCATAAAGTTGTCTCGGATGTAAATGAAACGACGAGTAAACTGAAAAATTTGAAGTTAGGAGAGGCTAGTTTAATGCAGAACTACAAAGAAGAGATAATCAAGAAAGTCTTAACAGAAATCACTGACAAGGATACAGAAGGCTTAGCTTGCGAATTGAATAGGAATTATGCTAGAAGACATAACCTAGAGCCAGAAGAGAGAAACGTGACTCCTGAAGAACGTGTATCCAGATTCAGAGAGGAGGATGACGAGAGGAATATGGAACCTGAGTGGAACTACCGAGATAGTGGAAAAAACTATCCGGATTCATATCCGAGGAACGTGACGGTCATCAGGAATTTCGAAGACAAACCACAAAAATTCAGTAACACTGATAGTTTGACACCTATAGAGTATGTAAGGAATCTCAAAGATTATTTCATCGAAGCTCACATTCCCTGAGAGACAGAGATGAAGATAGTAGAGAGATATCTGATTGGAGGACCCCTCGAATGGTTTCGCGCATTTAGATACACATTCAGTAACTTTGACGAGTTTGCAGAGGCATTAATCAAACGATTTTGGTCCATAGAAGCGCAGAATTCGTTAAGAGCGGAGGTGTATTCAAGAAAATACTCAGGTACTCTTCCAACGCGGTACGCTGATTTCTTTACGAGTCAATTGTCCCGCTTGAGATTTTTGCAACCCCCATTGTCCACGGAGCAACTAATTGATGCGATTTCTCGTATGCTGCCAGTTGAGGTGAGAAGACTTATAATTTCGTCCAACATCAGGGATTTATCCAGCATGGATGAATTACTAAGAAGGTTAGACTACACAAGTCCAATGCCTAACGTAGTACAGAAAGGTCAAAGGCAGGAGTTTAAAGAAATCAATACGGTATATATGGACCATGTCCAACAAACTGATAAGCCAGAGCAGGAGAAAACTGACAATGTAGGTCCTCACAGGAATAATCAGTTTAGAAATAACAGATCACAAGGTTACCGACCGTATCAACAGAGAAGAGGTTGGAACTACAACCGAGGAAACTACAATGGAAGAGGCAGATATTACAACAATAATGGGTATAACCGTAATTATAATAGGAATAACCAAAACCAAAATAGAAACCAGAATACTCAAGGTCAGGTTATGACACCTGATCAGTATCAGCAAAGAGAGAAGGAAAGCCAGCAATACTTAAAAGAATTAAGGGATAAAGAAGCCGACAATCAAAAGAAAAGGCAGGATGTTGTAATCGATCCTGGGCCTTCTACGAGCCGGCAGAACTTAGAAAATAGAAATACTGGACAGAAGAGGAATTAGAGAGGAAAGAATACATTAACCACACACAACCCAGAGTAGAAGAGATAATGATTAAGGAACATAGAGGAAATATCATACTAGAGTAAGCCAGTAATAATTCAATTTCGTGTTCAAGAGAGTGGAGATACTTGTAACACTGAGTTTAAAAACAATTTGCAACTGTTTTTAAAACGTGGTGAGAGGAGAATGCCCCCGTAATTGAATTATGTAGAGACCACGGTGTCTATATTGAAATTATTATGAAAGTTATGGTTGTCATAGTTATGACGTGGGTAGTCATGACGTAAGCACGGATGACGCAAATGTTATGCCAGCAGGCTACTTGAGCTGAGATTCTCAGTGACGTCAGCATTTAGTCGAGAATGTTCCAAGATTTACGACGCAGTCGCAGGAAACGAGGAATTCTGCTGAGGAAGAAACTATGCTATTGGAGGAGAGGCATGAACCAATGAACGATAGTTTAAAGGAAGACGGAGATTGCTGAAACTATGGTATTTTTTTATTACTTTTGGAATGCAGAATTGTGGAAATCCATTTGCAGTAAAAGCATTGATTTGGAATTTTGGTGAAATTTATTTTCTGTTTTTGAATTTTGAAAATCCGTCATGTATTAACGAAGTTGGAACTTTTAGCGATGACGCAGTATCACGCTCTGGAAGGGATGGAAACGCCCCTCGTGAAGTTAATAAAAGGGCTTGCGCAGAAGAGAGGAGCCTCTTTCATTCTCCGATCATTGAAGTATAATTGTGAAAGTTCTTTTCTTATACAGTCATTTTAGTGAGACGTCGAAGTGAACAGTAGTGAAAAGAGTCGTCTTTATAACGCGTGGCGAGGCCACTATATTAACGAGATCCAAGTCAAACTAGGTGAAGTTAAAACGGACCTTAGAACGCTTCTACAAGTTTAGCTTCGAACAGTTAGCGGTCACCGATAAGCTAATTGTATTGTGCAGTGCTTCATAAAGTAATAGAGAAAAGCTGAACAATTTCGACCGATTAGTTTGAAAGATATTAGCAGTTTTATACGACTGACAAAAGTGATTATCTCGCCACAAGAGAAGCACTATTGTATAGCCAGAATTAACGCAACGGCTGACGCTGCGAGTGGAATAGAAAGACTTCAGATTGCTTTGTTACACAACGCTACAGTATAATGGAGCAATTGATTACGGCAGTTTGTTCTTCTAACACTACAACCGAAGAGCAGATGGAAGGCTAAAGGACTTAATGCAATTGGGACATATTTCAACGGAGTAAGATAGCGACATGGAACTTCGCTAATTGCTATTCCACACAAGCGAACATGCGGTGAATACCATCTACACCCATGTTTCGTGATTAAAGGCTGAATACTATCGAACAGCCATGGAAATGATTTCATACTCTGTATATGAATAATTTCTTCGGAAATTTCTACAAAACTTCATGGCGATTATCTACTGGAACTTCAGGGAATTTTTCAAGAGAGGTCAGGGATGTCCCGACTCACAAAGAAGATTATTGCCGGAAGGATGTCTATTCGTCTTCGAGGAGCAGAGCGATTTCCGGAGAAGGAAGCAGTTCGATTCTCCGAGGGTGCTATTTCCTATTTCGAGGATGGAGCTCAGCTGTAACTTGATGAAATGGATCCATCAGCAGTCTTCTTTGGGAGAATTTTCCTCTGGAACGTCAATCGGCAGATAAGGTAGTCGTGAACGTTTATTGTATTTGAGTTTATTAATGATATTTGAGCAACTATTTTTCCCATATTTTTTTTTATCCTCATGTATTTTGCCCTATTTTTTGTTTGAGATTCATATTCTCAGTACACCTTGTTGAGTTATGCCTTTTTCGACGATTTATTAAGACATTGTTATGTCATGGGCATAGTAAATGATTTTGAATCAGTTGAGACTGATATTTAGATTTTTCAGTAATTAATATTTTTGTAGTCACGATTTGACTGTAAGTTAATGATTTTTATGGCAGATTTAAATTCAGACAGCGTGTCACTTTATTAAAGTAATTCTACCCCAGTTTAATTACTTTGACCAATTTTCTGTCATCATCAAGAAGGAAGAACATTTAAATGATTTTAGAGCGTTAAAATCTCTTACGTTGTCGACGATCTTGGAAATACTAGTCGTTATTTGAATTGATTGCAACACAGACATTTATCGTCAGTTATGAATGAACATTGCATCATAGACACTTTTGTGAAAGAGTAACGTTAATAATGAATTATTGAATGCATTAAAGTCAAGAACTTTTGTTAGGAGTTTTTCTCAATTAGAGATTTATAGAATCATGTTTGCATTCCCCAGTCTAATTGGATTCTATTCGACTACTTTGCATTTTAGTCGCACTTTATTTGATGATAGTATTTTTATACTGCAATTTCTTTTAAGATGTTAATCTTAAATTTTGATAGACCAGACAGGCGTATATAAGCGTATTCTCTATTAAATTTGTTTGTGATTGGCAAGTTTTGACTTCATTTCGGTTCATGAATGAAATCCACGAAGGTTAAATAAAAAACAGTTTTGAAACAATTAATGATTATAAAAATTTTTAAGTGGAACTATAAATGTATAATCGCTAGTGCAGCGCGTGTTGAAAGTCGCTGAGATATAATGCCCTTGAATATGAAGGAAGTTCCCACAGGAATTAATGTTAAAGAATTATTTGTGGAAGTTTTGTAAGTTATGTGGAAGTTTTTAATGCCATATAGATTAATATATGATGATTTTGGGCCTAAATTTGAATGCAGTTTGTGCATTAACTTGTTAGCGAAGCATTTTCCGCTGGAGTAAGATTGTCATAGTTCGTTGGAAATTAATCAAGTGAATTTACTGTTATAATTAACTCGAGTTTTGAAAGAATTTGAGATAAGATTTTGAATGAAGATCACCGTCACAAATAATTATTAAAACCTTTATTAAACCAGATTGTGACATTAACATGTATAACTAACCTTCATTGGTCGATTATATTAAACAGGATTATAAAATTGCCAACCGGATGAACATGTGGTTAATGTATTTCTTAAATTAATAATTTAAACAATTTAAATGTTAATATTGTAAATAATTGCTGTAAATATTTTTGAAAATAATGTGGAACGAGAGTGATGTTAAAGGCGTGCTTATAATATTTTTTTGTCTTTGACAAATATTATAAACAATTTCTAATTGTTATAAATAATTTATGTGACTTTGTTATAAACATTTAAGAGCTAATTAAACATTTGGATTGAACTTAACAAGTTTAAGAAATTAACATAATGATCCAATAGGATGTGAGCAAAGTACTTGAAAGATTTGCGTAAATATAAATGTGAGTTGTCTTGTAGACATTTAAAAGCTTGAGTGAGCAAGCTGCATTCTTACGTAACGTAGCATGTGGGGAGTCCATTCGACCAGTATGCAACAGGTTGGAAGGTAGCTCGCAGCTGGGACAACATCTGGTTATCAGTGTGAGGTCGTCCATACTCTGGCCTTGCGACTATAAATACCATTCTCATGTTTATTAAAAGGAAACCAAATGCTCTATATATATGTCACACCCTGACGTCCTTTTCCAATCCAATAGTGTTATGAATATTACGTTATTTGGAGCTCTTGGGAGCTAATATGTTCTATATCATGTTGTATGATAATTTTTGCAAGTCCTACAGGAGGACGTAGTCAGATTGACTTGGGCTACTGATAGCCACGTTTATTTTGTTGTGTTATCAAAATCATACCCTTTATTAGAAATAAAGCTTTTGTACAGTTCAAAGTTCTCGTCTTCGTCTTGGTTCATTTTTAAATGTCATGGTGGAGATTATTGTGTGAACAGACTTTAGTGATCCTGTTGTCAACTCAAACCCCGAGATTATTTTTAAGAGGTAAGTAACGGTAAGTATGAACCCCCGTCTATTTTGGTGTGTTCCACAATGATTTCCTGTGAACTTCTGTGCTCTTATCTCGATAGTATCTGTCAGTGCCATTTTCATTGATGTAGCTGTGCCGGTGCGATTGACTGTTGGCAATCCGATTGAGGGGGCGGATATCTGACAGCCTACTATCCGGGTAAACGGGGACAGTACATAACCACAAATTTTGCCCTGTTCTAATACACTTATAGATCCTTGATATTCACCATTTACACTTTTCAAAATAATGTCATAGAGGCTGTGTTGCTTTTGACTGGTTTCAACTCCCCCAAAAAGACTGTGGCTCAACATTTCCTTCCCAGATGGTTTTATATTTAGTTCTCTCACAACATCTGTAGAAATATAGGATCTTTGAGCACCGCTGTCAAAAAGTGCACGTACTAGTTTAACCTTACCATTATGGACAATATTAACCATTATTGTTTGCAAAAGAGTGTACCCTGACTTCTGTGATAAGAGAGCTTGTGACTCCGCACTCTTTAAGCCTACTTCAACACTTTCAGTTTTCTTACTCTGGATGGGTAATTCTGGACACATAACTGTCACATGGCGCCTAAATTGGACAATACATTTGACGAAGTTCCGGCACCTCTTAGCACCGTGACCAGCTTTTAAACATACAAAACAACAATTCCTTTTCTTGAGCAAATTCTTTTTTTCATCCAACGACATCATTCTTCCTTTAAAGCACTCTGTAGCCGCATGAGAAGTTCTATCACACCACACACATTTTGTATCTGAGCTTTGTTGTTTAGAACTCCCTGAATATATGCACGCTGCAGTAGGTAATCTGCTTGTTTTACCATTGTCAATACTATCACTAGCAACACCCCTAATACTAGAAATACCACTGCGAGCCAACTGAAGGCGCTCTTGACTTTCGACCTCAAGTTTCAAGAACTCCAGCAGATTAGCTGGACGGTCACTAGGATCATGAATTTCAGCTCTACTTACCGTACGTGCCCTTTCCAATGCTCTTAGGATATTCGCAGGTAAAGCTGACTCAACCACCGGATACAACATGGCAGCATACTTCTCCATCGTTACTCCTAGGGTCTCTGTGGCTCTATGTTTAGTTTCTAATCTGTCATACAGTTTTGCTAAAGATATAACATCATGTGTCATCACCAAACCAAGTAATTCGCGAACGTATATCTCTATTAGTAGTTCATCACGAGCAAACCTTGATTTCAGCTGTTCGATGGCTTTACTATAGTTAGGGCCTGAAGGGGGAAAGCTCTCAACAAGTTCCCTAGCACTGGATCCCGGCACTGTTTCTTGTATTAAGTATTGGAACTTGTCCTCATCAGCAATTGTTTCGTCATCATTAATCTTGCGAAACTGTCCCCAGAAACCTAACTAATTTCTCACATTACCATCAAAAGCCTTCAGTTCCAATTTAGGTAATCGTAAGTTCCTTTTATGCGAAGATAAGAAATTTGCTTCACTTCCACTTTCTGATACGACATTCCCTCGATCAAGAAGTACATTCTCATACCTGGTTTTGGCTGCTATCCATTCCTCATTATACGCTTCGGCGGCTTCGTACTCCTTTTCACAAATTTGTTCATCGAAATCTTCTGCCGTAAACCATACATCCCGTATATTGTCTTCTATCATGAAGAGACGCGTTGCTTTGTCCTCTATAATTTTGAATGCAGTTGCTACGTCGTCTGGCACGCGCGGATCTACGTCCAATTTCTGTTTAAACACTTTCAATGATTTCATGTATAAACGTCGCACTAAACCTCGTTCCCGTTTTAATTTTTCCATTTTTCCTAATCTTGTCAAGGTCGCCAGATGTTAATAAAACGCTTAGTCAAACTCAATAGTTTAATGCAACGTGACGAAGCGCCATTACATGGATTTAACACACAGACCGAAAAAAAAGACAAACAAACACCGTCTAGTCAAGGAACTTAGAACAAAAGGGATGGCGGGTGGGTTCAGCAGAGGAGTGAACTACATCATTTCCAGACCAATTTTAATAATTACAAAAGGTATTTATAGCTAAGAAATTCCTTCCGTAGGTTCTCGTCTTCTTCACTGTTCTTGACTGAGCCTAATTTGATATGCTTAGCCTACGGTACTTTCAGGAGGAAAACCCCCAACGTTTATATCGCAGAACTACTGCTCACTAGAATGGAAATAATACAAAATAAGGTAATTCCAAACAGGCAATCACTTATATTATACCACTTAATTTCATTTGAAATGTTTTCACAGGACGATCTGAGGTTATGTGCACCATGTAATAAAAATACTGTATACCTTACCTTTGTTGTTTTACTGACTGTTAATGTTTCTCTTGGGATGGTTTGTATTCACTTCTTTGTCAAGCTTGCTTCTTTCGGAAAAAGAAAACACGTGTACTTTTGGTCCCGTTGGATAATTTATTCTACACACAGCGCCTATATGGCATTTTGCCGATTAATAATAATGCGGCTACGGTGACGTAGTTGGTAGGATGCTGACTTGCTGTGCCCAGGATCACGGGTTCAAACCCCGCCAAAGTCGCCAGATTCTCTAAGAGCGTTAAATCCTTTAGTATGCCTTCCTTTGCAGGGGAAGTAGAGCCAGCGATTCCATGCCATAGATTTATGGCATGTAAAATATCCTTTCACTATCTAAACTTGTGTGAAGCTAAATTTCTCCCTTAGATTTCGTTGAAACTCTCTATTGAAGATCCAACCTTCACCAATAGGTAACGGTGATATCTGATAGCAAAAGTTGGAACTACTTGAAAGTCAACGGAACTTATAGCTCACCCCATGGGTGTCCACTTGAAGCACCTCCAGCCTCTGGTGAGATGAACATGTCCTCGGACACTCCTGTCACTAAAATCCATACCCTAAACTAATTAAATAAATAATGCAAATATCCAGATAAAATAAAATAAAACTTTCACAAAACGTTCGCAACACACTTTCTAAATTGATTCAAGTAATTTGAGCGATGAAATGCAAAGACTATTGAAGGTTCACTTCGCTACTTTTGGTCAAGCAAGGAAGCTATTGTCAGAGAGTGCGGAGGCCTTATTTCTAGGTGGCGTTGATTTAACCTACTTTCTTCTTTTCGGAAGATATATTTTGCAGTCTGAAATACTAGATGCCGGAAGCAGCCTTGTTCTTTCGAAGAAAGGCTATGGTGTCATACAGTTTCCAGTCTTCGCAAAGCAGTTTAACGACTCCCGCTGATTTATAAACATCAATGTAGTCGGCTTTATGAATAATGGTTGGTTGTTTCATTAGTGGCTTGTAAACCTGACCAAACATTCTATCAGCTGGTTAAATACTGTGGTTTGTACGGGGAACATTATGTGAAACGTGTTCACTTAAGAATTACTTTCTACTAAAAATGCATAAGCGTACGCATAACAGCATTTATTCGGAGCGCTACACCCATCAAAGAACAGTCTAATACTTGCAGTTAGTGGCAGGGCTACAAGATGCTGTAACAGAGCAGAAGAAACATCGATAAAGACACTTCCGGCTTGATCTTCTGTCCATAAATAATAGTTAGGATTATTCCCATAAATCTTAATAATACATACACAATACAACCTTACTTGCCAGGAATTGTATGCTCTTTAAATGGATGATTCTGGAAGAAGCGGAATTAGCTGTACATCGAAGCTCATTGTTGCAGAATATGTCCCATGTTTACATTAAATTATAGAATGTTGATGCACGATGACTGTGCAGTCGTTTACTGAACATGTATTCAGTCTTTTTTACTGGATCAGTTGTTGCACTAATGATAGGTTTCATTTTACAGCAGTAACTACTAACATCTAAAGATGGGGAACAAAATCCAATATTGCAATATTAGAAAAGTTTTCGAGACATAGACACTGTATTGCCAATATCAACTCAAGTATCATTGCACATTTTCCACACCTTTGTTTTATTTTAATTAGCATCGAGGTCAACAAGCTTTGATTTTTGTCATCAATAATGTGCTGTCTAACATCACTCAGTCTACCGCTCTCTCACATTACAGATTTCCTCTCCAATCAATGATAAGGACCTGAGATTAAAACATTAGGTTGGACAGGTATTAATATACACCAGTGCTGACTAGAAGATTTGTTCATCAGAAAAGAATTATATTTATTTATATTGAAAGATGCTTTGTTCTACTGATTTGTACAAATGTTTGCATTGAATGCCCCTTTATTGAATTTTCATGTCTTTTCTTTTAATTCATCCGTTATCATTTTTTATCTCCCTCTTTATAACTTACCATGTAAATGAATTGTTAATTTTTCTGCCAACAAATGAAATTATATTTTTCTTTAGCTGTAAAGAAAACAAATGTCGTTATTCCTTAATCTTAGAACATAATTGAGACCAACTCTTGTTAAACGTGCTACCCTAAACATTCAATCAACGTAATACTCAGGCTCTAATGGTGGGATTTCTGCCATAGAAAACGCCGTGACATGCCCCTCCGCCACACATATCCTGTTATTTTTCTCAGAGTTGGTAATTGGCCGACGGTTGGTGACATTAGGTGGTAGTTATTCTCACTTTGCATGACCTGCAGGTGTTAAAAACTTTATTCTTCGTTGTAAACAAATTAATTTGTCTTGTTCCCTCCAGAAGTTAAGCCATCATCTCTAATTCTCCCTTAATCGCAATTCTCAAAATAAAAAACCCTCAGAATTTAATAAAGCCAGCGCCAATTACTGCCACCATGTGCAATATTTGTAGTAAAAATAGGTCTCATTCTATTACTGTAGTATTGACATTGCAGCTAATTGCATTACACAGCTCACTGATGTTCTTCCTTTACTAGTAAACTGTACTGTAAGGTGGTAGTTAGCTACTATTCAAATTCAGAATGAGTCATATCCTTGTTGCTTGAAAAAAATCTGAGATAGAAGCTACTTATTATATGAAGAGATAGTGAATATCAACACTGTAACCTTCACGAAACATGCCATCATTAGCACTTAATTTTTTCAGAGAACAAAAAATATTCTTAAGTGCAAATCCAAAATGTGTAAAATCTCTTACCCTAGAACATTCCCAAATCATATCATATGGATGTACACAAAAACCGTGTACAAATTACATTGCCAGAACGTATTATATGAACGTGCACAAAACCCCTCTCACAATAACATCACGGAACATTACCGTTTGTTCTTTACAGCCCCCTCTCCATAAAATGTTCACAGAATATATCATATGGAAGTGAACCGAACCCCTCGCTATCAAAATTCAAAGAATATATATTGATTGATATACCTGCCCTTGTAACTATAACATTTACACAATTTAACATATGGAAATACACAAATCCTCTTTTCCTGTAAAATACCCAGAATATTTAATTCAAGGATGTGCAATATCCTCTCTATGTCTCTTCACTTAAAACCGTTGAACGAATTACATGCTGAAAATATGGGAAACTGCCTTCCAGTAATTAAGGATGTTCAGGTTGTCCTTAAAACCTTCTCTTTCAAGGAAAACTGGGCACTATTTGAGAGCAATACATGCATATTTTCTCCCTTCATTACGGTAGAAATATCAGTTAATTACTTTATTTGCATTCTTTCACAACTAAAATACAAAGTAAATTTGCTTATACCAAAATTGATTATTACTGATGGCCACTATAGGTAATGAAACTTAAAACTTACCTCTATGCCGATTCAAATATATTACATGAAAAAAGCTACCAGCCAAAATGTATTAAAATATGAGTCTTCAATTTACCAAACACATTTTAGTGAATTCTGCACTACAAGAAAGCAAGCGTGTTGTGCTGGCCAACAGGTGAGAATATTTTTGCCCAGCCTACTGATTAAATGATTCACAAGAAACACGGCAATTGCCTGCTGTGAAAGAAATATGTTATATTTTATCAAACTATTAAGACAAATCTTACAAGCAAATTCCATTCCATCATATATAACTAAAATGTAGCCTCATCCTGGGAAGAATTAATATATATCTCAACAAATATGCATTATGAATGAATCAAGCAATGGTTTTACACACCCACTTTGAATTACCATGTGCTTCAGTAATATCCCGCTTTCTAACATACCTTTCTCGCCTTATATAAGTGAATTTGCTTGAGTCTGCAATAAAAAAATATTCGTATTCGAAATTTAGTTTCCAACAAGCTTTGCTCTAATGAACTACTTGATTATGGTTCTGTTTTATGCTCTGCGTGTACAACAGAGAAATTGTTTCTATACACTGTGATCTCAAACTTGTCACTTTGTTACAATTCATTCATCGCATGCTCTACATAAATAGGACTTCCGGTGCCTATGAATTAAAATGTGTGACTCGAAATCTCCCTTCGTATTTATGACTGGAAGTACTTAATAAATATTGATTTTACCAATATCAATTAGCAGGTGATTTTTCGAAGCTCCTCACTATATTAATATGGCTTCTTGACCAGTATGAGTCACTGAGTCTTCAGACAGCCCTTGTGTGTGTTACTTAAGTATGCTTTCTCCTGACTAAAAATTCACATGCGACTCTTAAAAGATACTTATCTTGTAAATGTAGCTGCGCATATACCACTTCAGATTGGCGCAATACCAAAATGAATTTCTCACATCAAAAATAACTCATATTGCCATGGAGCACAGTGGGGATGGACTTATTTCTTTAGCAGTGTCCACCCCTGCACTAAACAACTGAGATCTGTGGATACCATTTACCTGAAGAAACGCATTGACAATTTGCGGGCGAGCGCTACCGTCAACGAAAGTGAAATTTGGGACGAAATAGTCAGCGAAACCTTTCACTACAGGTGGCCAGATAGTATCCCTGTGACGATTTCCTGTCATGCGCCCATATAGTACACAAGAGAGGTTTTGCGACGATAAATAATACCACCAAAAAACATTGCACCACCTCCTTCCTGTCGGTATCAGTCTCGGATGTATTGGTCATATATACGTTCCCCGGGCCGTCTCCACACTCGCTCAGATCGATCTCCATTGACACAGGCAAGTGAGCGTACTCAATATACACGCTGGCATGAACGACTAATGGACTTGAGGCCACTACGACTCATGGCCAGCAATATGCAATCCTTACATTTATGTGTGTAAAGATCAATTATCAGCAAGTTTACTGCGCACGAGGGACATATGAGCGGTTATTACCCACGATGGATCATCGTGTGTGTATTTAATCTTTCCTTCGTAGAGAAATTTACAGCATGTGTTTATCAAAAATTCCTTTCCAAAATAGATTTTGTATGTACTACGAAGAAGGCATCACTTCAAAGAAAGAATACAACAGAGAAATGCTCATTATTTACTACATGTGCCGGCCCAGAGGTGTTGGGGTAGCGTGCCTTCCTCTCACCCAGAAGACCTTGGTTCGAATCCCGGCACCGTCAGGGATTTTAGAAACTGACGCAAGGGCTGGAATGGGGTACACTCACCCTCGTGAAGACAATCGAGTGGCTGTCTTTCAGTGAGGCAGCGCAATGGTCACGAAAGCAAAGAATAACGACCGAGGGGACCCGATGCACTGACCACGCGTCACCATTATATCTGCAGCTCTAATATCTGGGCAGTGGTCGCTCAAAAGTAATATTCCCTTCGTGGGCTGTACTGACAGGGGTAATTTATTATCATATACATGAAAATATATTTAGACGACTATGGAACAAAATGTGTCTACAGTTGATCTGAGTAAAGGATACTCCTCATGCACCATGGGAATGTGGCCTTAGACCACTGTTGATCTACAAGTGTGTCTTCAAACTGCCCATTTCAGTAAATCTCGCTAGGATGTACTACAGGCCATTATGGATAAACATGTGCTTCTTCAAATTGTCCTTCTCAGTAAATCTTGCTAGTATGTACATCAGGAATAAGGTTAATGATCTTTATGGATCAACAGGTGTCTCTACAAACTGGTTTTCTCAACAAATTTTGCTTCGCATGAACGACACGAATAAGGTTTATTACCACTATGGAACAAAATGTGTGTCTTCGAACTGCCCTTCAAAATAAATTTAGCTTCGCATCTACTACACTATGGATCAACATGTGTCTTCAAATTGCCCTTCAAGTCAATTTTGCTTCAAATGTACCACACGAATAAGGTATATCACCACAATGGATCAAGATGTGTCTCTTCAAACTGCTTTTCAAAGTAAATTTTGCTTCGCATGTACCACACGAGTAAGGTTTAAGAGAACTATGGATCAACAAGTGTGTCTTCAAATAGCCCGTCAAAGTAAATTTTGCTTCGCATGTACCACACTATGGATCAATAAGTGTGACTTCAAAGGTTTAAGACCACTACAGATCAACAAGTGTGTCTTCAAACTGCCCTTCAAAGTAAATTTTGCTTCGCATGTACCACACTATGGATCAATAAGTGTGACTTCAAAGGTTTAAGACCACTATGGATCAACAAGTGTGTCTTCAAACTGCCCTTCAAAGTAAATTTTGCTTCGCATGTACCACACTATGGATCAACATGTGTGTCTTCAAACTGCCCTTCACAGTAAATTTTGCATCGCATGTACCACAAGAATAAGGTTTAAGACCACTATGGATCAACATGTGTGTCTTCAATCTGGCCTTCAAAATAAATCTTGCTTTGCATGTACCACACGAATAAGGTTTAAGGCCACTATGGATCAGCATGTGTGTCTTCAAACTGCACTTCAAAGTAAATTTTGCTTCGCAAGTTCCACACGAATAAGGCTTACCACCACAATGGATCAACATGTGTGTCTTCAAACTGCCCTTAGAAGTAAATTTTGCTTCGCAGGTACCACACGAATAAGGTTTAAGACCCCTGTGGAATAACACGTTGTCTTCAAATTAGTTTTCCTAGAAAAGTTTGCTCCGCATGTACCACATGAATGAGGTTTAAGACCACTATGGATCAGCGCGTGTCTCTTCAAACTGCCCCTCTCAGTAAAGTTTGCTTCGCATGTACCACAGAAGTGTGGTTTATGACCACTATGAATCAACATATGCCTCTTCAATTTGCTCTTCTCGTCAAACTTCGCTTCGCATGTACCACAGGAATGTGGCATTAGACCACTGTGGATTATCATGTGCGACTTCAAATTGCATTCATTAGAAAATTTTACTCCACATGTACCACAGGAAAGTGGTTTTGGACTGCTATGAACCAACATATGTGTCTTCAAATTCACTTTCTTAGTAAAGTGTGTTCCGCAAACCATATATGGCAATGAACAGCTACGAGTTGACATCTTAATATTTATATGATTGAATGAGGCTACGAATCTATCCCTCGTTAAAGTGTTCTCCGCATTGTGATTGTTTCTGTAAATAATGTTTAATGTTACGAGTAAAATACCCACTACCATTATCATATCAAAAATCAAATACCACAATTTCAGCTAAATAAAAGCCCACAATAATCTTCTGTATCCGTAGACATAGAACCCTAAATGTAATCCATATGAGGATGATCGGGGCTAGTCACCCAGGGGAATATTTTTGCCTTAAGTAATTTGCTTCAGGGAATAACACCTTTATCAATTTCGTTAAAATCGTGTTGTCCAACCAAAAAGTAGTTAATTTCGCTATGTTAGATGATCAAGGGAAACGGAATATTAACTTTGCGGACAAGAGATCTAACTAGTGAAAAGTTATCTTATACATTTTTATCAATTTGCATTAATTTGCAAGTTTTCCTTAAATAATAGGAATTGAGAAGGTTCCTACTCTGCAATGAAGTGGTGTTCGTTCAGTCAATATATATTATACAGACAATACTGTGTTATACTGTATGTCGGAGGTTTGGGATTTATAGTTCTTCCCTTTACAGGAAGAAAAATGCACTTTTGCATGGAGAAAGGTTAATTACATCCACCTACGGCTGTTACTTCCTAACACTCAACATGATCTTTCATCGTCTCGATTAAGAGGAATAGTAAAATTGGGTGCTGCTGCTCTATACTTGAAGTAAGAGAGTTGAGGAGCAGGGGGGAAAGGGGTGGATCCTATCCTAGGGGTAACTGAAGAAGCAACCCGCAATCCAGGGACAAGGCCGTGCGTACTCCCTTACGATTAATTGGAAAGAGTCGTGTGAGGGCTCAAACGAAAGGGATCTATCCCCTCTATCTAAAGTACAAGACTATTCCCCCGTAAAATTAAAACTGTCCACACCCCCGGGGAAAATAAGAATTTTTTAAAGAGCATGTGAACTTAAGGCTCTTCCAAGGTGGCAGACTTTTCAAACGTTATGTTAGATGCCACCATACACCCTTTTCTACACCCTACCGCCATCCCCCACCACCACCAATCCCAGAATTTCCTAAAATTCTCAACAGATATTTCCAAACTTAATTAGATTTAACACTCAAGGCCACAATTGCATCCACTTACTTGTGCTAGCCTCATTTCTGATGACCTCCTTTGGTCAGTTTCCATTCTCTTCCAACTTACTTGTCGATATATTCATTATTTAATATTTATGTATTTATTATTATTATTTATTGATTAACGATTTATCGATTATTGATGAACTACAAGGTCACCTACCCGAGATTTCCTGAAAGAGTCGATATCACCCGAAAGATAGCCGAAGAAAGTCGTGTGAGGGCTCAAACGAAAGGTCTTCATCCCCTCTTTCCTCAGGACACATCATTTTCAATTTTAGTATTTCTTTTAATGATGGACGTTTCCAAGGGTGAGTGGGGTTTGGACTGGTTTTCACAAAGTCATGTGACATGACACATTGCTGGCTACGACAGAATAGACCGAGCGGTCGATCCAAGATGGCTGCCGATTGATAATAAGTATTATTTATTTAATTCTGTTTGATGCATTTATCATTTAATATTAATTATTTAATTTTCATTTATTTAATATTTGTTTTTGATTTTCGTTTTTTAGTTATTCAATTTTTATTAATTTCCTTTTCTTCTTCGTTTCGGCCAGTTATGGAACACGTTACTTCTACTGTTTCCTTCTTTGAGCTCGAATGATTTCCCAGTAGTCCTTCAGCCCTGTCCTGTGCGCCTCCCTTCTGTCAGCCGTCCGCTCCTCGCCTGTTCTCAGTTTTGGCTTTTCTAGGAATCACTGGTGTGCACTAAGTTGTTTTTTTCTGGAGAGGAAGACGTTCTTGAATGTCCTCAAGGGAAATCCCTATTTCAATAAGATCGTTTTCGATCTCAGAGAACCATGGTCTACAATGTAGGAAAATATGCGGTTGGTCAGTCACTGCGAGATCATGCGTCTTATGCAGCCATAGAAACGAATTCTCCTTTATCGCATCAAGTCCAATATCCTTTCCACTCGTATGTCGATTTCATTGTTATGTCACCTCCTGTACTCTCCATTTTCTCTGAATGGTCCTAGGATCTCCCTAAAGCTTTTTTGTTCATTGGCCTCGAACGTTTCAACTAAACCTTTCTTATTCATTGCAAGGCATTGAGCTGCGTACAAAGCTTCTGGACGAATAACTTAACAATAATGCCCAATCATGGCATTGGTGGACACTGGTCGTTTATTTTAAACATCCCTGGTTAGCTGGTACACAGTTTCCTTCTTGTTGATCTTTGATGCAAATGATTCTTTCTCAGAGTTGTTTGGTTTTATCCATTCGCCTAAATACTTAAATGTTTCTGCCCGCTTGATTATTAGTTATTTAACATAAAACTCTCTGGGAGCCTGCTTGATGATAGTTATAAATTCCGTTTTCTCAAAGTAGATCTGGAGGCCAGGATTTGCCGCTTGGTTTTTAAGTTTGATGATATGTTTTGTAGCAGTATCTGTGGAATCAGGAATAATAACTAGATCACCTGCGAAAACTAGGCAGTCAATTGTTAGATACATTTTCTGATAACCTATTCTGAGTCCGTGGTCGACCTCTTCATTACACATACCCTTGCGCCACTGCCGAGTAACCTTTTTCTAATACGCAGTTGAAAAGTAGAGGCGATAATTCATCTCCTTGTCTAACACCTGTCGTGATTTCGAAGGTGTCCGAAATCTCTCCCCTGATTTTCAATCCGGAGGTCGTATTGGGTATGGTCTGTTGGATAATTGTCCTTGTTTTGTTGTCCAGGCCGTCGATAAATTGAATCGTAGGCCTTCTTGAAGTCTATGAAGGTCACCACAAACTTCCAGTTCCTGACAGTCAGATATGTAAGAAGAAATTTTAAGTTCATGATCTGGTCAACACATGAGCGCCCTTTTCTAAACCCTCCTTGATACTCTTCCAATTGCAAATAAAGTTGTTTCTCTGTCCGGGTTTGAAGGGATTACGGGAGAATTTTATATGTTATCGAGAGGAGTGAGATGCCTCGTTAGTTGTTTACATCTGCTTTGTCATCTTTCTTGTGAAAGGGATAAATCAGGGCTGATGTCCAGTCACTGGGGAGTTTCTCAGTCTTCCAGATGTCATGGATAATCTCTGTTAGTTTGTCAATCGCTTTGTCACCTGTAGACTTCCAGAGCTCGGCTATTATTGTATCTTCACCAGGTGCTTTATTGTTCTTCAGAGACTGGATGATCTGTCTGATTTCCTCATTCGTGGGTGGAGAGGAGTTTGGGTTAGAGTGTGTAGGTTCTTCAACGTGAATTGTGATTGTGGTTCTTCACAATTAAGAAGAGATTCCAAGTATTTGGCTAAGATCTGGTAGTTGTCCTTGTTGTTGTATGCAAGCTTACCATGGTCATCTCTGAAGAGTAGACTTGGGGGGTTATTTAGTGAGGTTGCGTCTGAAGGTTTTGTAAAAATCTCGTATTTTGTTCTTGTTGAAATCCTGTTCTTTCTGTGTCAATTGGCTTTTGTCAAACGGACGCTTTACCCCACGTATAACATATGCCGCATGTTTTATCACAGTCACGAGGTGCTCGCACCTATCTTGATTTTTCTTCGAATTCCACCTTTTCCAGGCAAGTTGTCTCTGAGCTACTACAGCATAACATTCAGTACACCACCACGGGTGTTTCCTAACGTTTGTTAGTGAGACTGTCTCCTCAGCCGATTTGACGATGGCGTTTTTTAGTTGATCCCAATTCTCTTGATCCAAGGAATCGAGTTTCTGAGCGAACGCATTCTTGGTTTTGAGCTTTCCTGTGTCAAATCTATTTGCTTTCGTTGACTGGATTCTCCTGGTTTTTCTTGGGATGAGCTTCAGATTTATTTTGGAAAGATAGTGATCCAAATCAAAGTTAGTACCTCTCAGGACTTTTATGTTTTGAACCTCTCGAGTTGCTTTCCGTGTAATAGAAACATGGTCAATTTAAGAGTCGCCCAGATTAGGATTTAGAGATGCCCATGCCATTTGTAGGTGTTTGAAGGCTGTTGATTTTAGAACAAGGTTGAATGCCTTACCGAGCTCCTTAAGTCTTTCTCCATTCCGGTTAATTCGGCAATGGGTTGGATACTCTCGAATGATATTCTGGTAATTTCTTTCTTTGCCAAGTTGGGCAATGAAGCATCCAAGCAAAATTATTGTGTGTTTGTCAGGGATTCTTGAGATGAGATCAAGTTCTTCCCAAAATGTATCTGTTCTATCAGGGTCTTTCTTTTTTGCTTGGTTGATTGGTGCATGTACATTCACAATCGTATATACTTCGTTCATGATTCGAAAACTAAGCATTGAGACTCGGCTATTTGGGGAGCTGAATTCTGTGACCGAGTCTAGAATCTTTCCTGTGCCGAGAAATGGAACATGGAACACATGGAACAAGTTTCCCTGTTTCAATTTCAAAGATCCTATAACCTTGTGATTCGAAGGCCTGATAATCAGTAAATCTTGTTTCATGTATCGCCGTGGTTAGGATTTCATGATGAGAGACGATGTCAGTGAGTTGTTTGAACCTACAAAACCTGTTGCGAGACGTCGCAGGGTTGTGGTCATCCATGTAACGTGCATAAATGATATATTTCTTAATTATTATTATTTAACTTTTATTTATTTATTTATTTATTTAATATTATTCATTGATTATGTTATCGATTATTTATTATTTTTAATTTATTAATATTTAATTGTATTATTACTATTATTTAATATTTATTTATATATTATTTAAACTCTATTTATTTAATATATATTGATTAATATAATTATTTATTTTATTTATTTTCTTTATTTATGGGTGTTCACTAGACAGGATGCCCGAGCGGTCGATCCCAGTTTTTGCAACGCCGGCCAGGATGTCACGGTGCACTTGCGACCCATCCAGGATGACGGTACCACCTACACGATACCTCTGACCCCTTCCCTCACACTCTATCCCCCAATTCCCACCACCACCACCTTCAAAATTCCCTCAAATTCCAAACAGATTTTACCAAAATTTGAAAGATTTTCCTCAAAGACCAGCATTGCTTACACTTACTTATGGCAGGCCCCTCTCTGTCAACCTCCCTTACTCATCTCTTATTCTCTTCCAACCCAGATGCCATACGAGTGTTCTTTGACCAACCAAAATCATAAAAAATCACCATATTCCCAAAAATCACAAAAATTCAGTAGAACACTTGAAATTAACCCGATTCCATCAAAATCCATCCAATTACTCCTAAATTCCGCAAACATCCTTCCAAATTTACTAAGATTCTCCAAAATATCCTACAATACATAAGGACATCCTCAAATCATCCACATAGCCCAGGTTTACTCCAAAGTCACCAGATTCCCAAAAAATCCTTACAAATAAACCAAGATTTCAGAAAATTCTTCCAAAAATACTAAGATGCTCCAAATTTATCAGATTACATAAATCAAAAAACATTCCTAAAATCTACAAATCCAGAACACAGCACACTTCCTCGTAAGAAACGTGTTATACTCTACGTTCAAATACATATATTCAACTACCTTCCAATGTGGGTAAGGAGCGTACAGTCAGGGTAGACGCGAGTGGGTATCTATCGACACAAGATGGTAGCAACATATTTCTCCCCAAGGGCAGACGGATGTTAAGACACCTGGTTCACACGACAGAGATGCCGTGCGGTCTGTACCTAAATTCTCACACAAGAATTCCCCTAAATGTTTCTAATAGTCCCTCAGCATGGAGTCTTCGACGAGTGAAATGTCGGTTGGCGACAAGGGGGTGTCCAGGCGTGTATGGAATAGTTTTCACTTACTTAGGGCAAGGCTTCTCGCTGCCATCTTTCATGTTAGATTTATCGAAGGATACTAGCCTCAAGCTAAGGTTCATTTGCAACATATTTAATGCGGTTACTAGTTCCGTTGTGTTCTTTATTGAAATGTTTTTGTCATAGGAAAGACAGTTTTATAATTTATAGTTATTCCTAACTGATTTTGTAGCTTGGCGCGTTCATGCAATGAACTATTGGTTATATTGGACACTCCTTTCTGTGTATTTTTGGTAGTCCTCTCAAGGACGGCTTGCGGCTAGTATCCGTCGAAATAACTAACATGTACACTAATATACCAATTTATGAAGCAATCAGTATTATCGAAAATAATTTCAAGACAGACAACTTGGTAAAGAAACCGAAGAGATCGTGAAATTCCTGAGGGTTGTACTCAGCCCAATCGTGTTTCAATTTGACAATAAAATATATACACTAACAGAGGGCCTAGCCATGGGATCACCGCTAAGTGGGCCATTTGCCGACATCTTCATTAACTCACTGGAAAATGCGTTCCTAGAAAAGTTCTCGACAAAGGGAATAGTTCAGTGGAAAATATAGGTGGATGACGTAATTTGCATCTACGAAACTGAATTAACAAACGAAGAAACAATACTCCAAGCCGATAATAGCCTACTTCACTCTTATAAATTCACTAAGGAATCTGAAAGCGATCGGAAAATAATTTATCTCGACATAACGATCGAACGGAAAGATAATGAACATTCATACTCCGTATTCCAAAAACTGACACAAACATCGCATGCAATTGGCAATCATTCCAATTGCAATCATTCCATTCATTCCAAATTTGCTGGTTTCAATTCAAAGGTGCACAGGGTTTTAAACATGCCCATATCAAAAGACAACGACTATAAGGAGATCCGAATAATCAAACAGTTAGCAAAACAAAACAATTTTCCGCCCAGCAAAATACATCAATTTGTTGCCAGTTATACAAAAAACGATTCAAAAGACGGACAATAATGAGCAATAATTCGCACATTTCAATGACGTAACCGCGAATACATATAAAATTACCAATCTGTTAAAAAAATCAGGCATTAAAATTGCATTTACAACAAATAACACAACCGAAATGCATCTGAACAGCAGAAATCTAAATAAACCAGACCATATCCAAAATCAGGGGTAATATTCCATTACGTGCCAAGACACAGGGTGTCAAGAAAATTACATCGGGCAGAGTGGAAGAAGATACAATGAACACAGAAATACGATAAAACACGGGACGCACTTGGCCGTATGCAACCACATGTGCGACGCGGGTCACAGTTTCACTAATATTGAAACAGACTTAAAAATAACTCATCATGAACCGAAAGGCAGAGCTCTTGACATTCAGGAGGCAATTGAGATACCATTAGCTGAATTAAACAACCCCAATAATTTAAACGCACACACATTCGTGGACAATTCACCCCTCTTCACTCTATTAGAAAACACCCCCCGTCGGAAACAAGACACAATATAACGTAGTAGCCAAGCTAGATAAGGGATTATTAAGGGAAACATGCTATTGGATCAAGATGTACGATGTATCCTTTCTTCAATAATACGGAAGTATTTCAGATTACGGTACATTCTCACGTGACCGTTTGCGCTAAAATATGGATTTTAGCTTATGCGTGGCGAGGATGAAAACTGGGTTTGACTAGTTGAAGATTGTCCAGTTTTTAGTAACATACACCATATAAGGGAGACTAGACTTGGCAAAACACAGTCACATTTGTAGGATGAACACACACAGGAATGTGAGAGGGGGGGAAGGAGGGGAGGGGTAGGGGAGAGGGGAGGGGAGAGGGGGAGGGGAGAGGGGGAGGGGGGTAATGCCCAGGTAGATAAGAGATCCTGGCCCACAGGAAGCTCCCCTGTTGGGAGTAGATAGTGACGAAATTAACTGCTCTCTCCAGGACCACGCAAGACCCCTCCAGATAAGTAGCCTGTACAATAAAATCTGAACTGACCATTTAACAACAATCACATAGTCACTTTAAACAAGAACATTTTTGAAGTCAACCTCCAATTCCAGTATCTTAACAAAACATCACTTAGACGATACTGTAACTAACAAATATTGACGAGTTGCATTATCTTAACTAATACTGCAACTAAATAAGTGTACATATCGTAAATACTTTCACCCATACTTTCAGACATTGATTTTATAGCTTAAGTGTAATTGATTTGATAATGATTGATCGAATTTGCGAATAGGTTTGTTGGTAGTTCTTGTGTCTCCCCACGGGTTTGAAATATTCTTTCATTTTTCTGCCCCATTTTGCTACTTTCTTTTTTCCGTTGCAATGAGAGCGCTGTCTCCTCTGTGTATTTAATGTTTATGTTATAATAAAGTTCATATGGTGTATATTTTTACTCACTAAAGGTTGAAGTATGTTATAGAGCACCTGTCAACAAATCGTGCGCACATGTACTAGCCTCGCCAGACACTGAGCCAGTTCTATTCGCTGATTGGCTGTCAGCTTCTCCCAGCTGGTTCCTGGTGACATCAGTGGTCTGACGTCACACCAGCTATATAACTTCTGTACCTTCGCTCAATCTTCTCTCAAACTTCGCAAACCTCTCTCTAAACTTCACGTCCAGACTTCAATCTCTGACTTCAGATACTCTGATCGCTGTCGTACTTCACAAATTCTACTATGAATCTGTAAACACATCTCACCAGATCAGGAGTCGCGCTTTTACCAAAAGACGCTCCTCCACCGGTGGCATTATTCTCCTACACCAAGGGATGGAAAATACCCCAGGGGCTCTGGGGACGCCGGACTGACAACTCGCTTCCAAGCACTGAGCTGGCAAACGCACCATTCTCCATCCACAGGAAATACTATGCAACTGGTCTGCTTCAGCAGGAAGTTTTAGAAGGGTCCTGGCGTATATTTCTTCGGGTATTATCGGTGTTATGGACATACTGGGTCTTACCGTAACCCATTAGAAGTTTCTTCAACAAACAAGATAAGTTTTCAAAAGCTATGAATGCTCTTTAAAAGAAACAATCAATTTTCGACGCTTCATGAACTTTTCTTTTTTCTTTTAAAGTTTTAAGCATTTTAGCTTGCAAGCTCTATTCTGATTCCTGGCGAAACAATTATTAATTTACTTAATTTTTATTACTTTGTTAATATTATATTTGAATTTCAAGTGTTACTTTTTTATTGGTTATCTATTATAAAATAAATTCTCATAGTAAAACTTAATCATTGGTCTCTTCCAAATTTTCCTTTATGATTCCTATTTATGCCCGAAACCTCATTTTTTTAAATTCCCTAATGGGTATACCGCCAATGATCGCTTGACGATCGAAACTGCTCATCCGAGTGTATTTTTAATCTCATACTTTCTTTTTTCAGGATTAGGGGATAACCCACAATTGGGTACAATCGTGTTGACCGACAGAAAAACATCAAACTACGTAATATTAAATAAATGAATAATTTTAATTACATAAATAATAAATGAATAAAAATCAGATAATAATAAATAAATGTTTCATTATTCCACGTTACTCGGATGACCACAACCATGTGACGTCACGCAACAGGTTTGGTCTCGTTTGAAACGGTAACGTGGAACCCGTCATCTGCAATAGCCTGGCGGGTTAACTCTGGACAGGTTTATAATTGTTGAAACGACGGTGCGTCCTTGAGCGAGCCACACATGCCGTTACCCGCATAGCTGTCATGATAAATCGAACCTACAGGTTGGATGATAATAATAATATAATAATAATAATAACGTATGGTCTCGGATGTCGGAAACAAGCTTTGTTATTTGACACACAGAGGGCCGCTTGCATGTCGAATTTTGTTATTCCTTGAAGCACTATGAACATCAACGAGGTTAGATATCTAAGCTCCTTGACACTATAGCGCTTTCTAGAAGAGAAATGAGGAACTTGTGTAGGCGGAAAATCCCGAGATTAATTTTGCCATTATGAACACGGCCTACTGAATTCAAATGGGTTCTTTAACATGCCTACATCGTATGACATGCATGTCGTCAATTTCGTCCCCTTTCATAATTCATTTACCACGGCCAGGAGCGAACCTGCAAACTTGGGGTTAGTAATCCGACAAAATAACCACTCGCCCACCATAGCAAGCTGTTAGATAATAATAAAAATAATCGATAAAAATTTAAAATAAATATAAATAATTAAAAAATATTAATTTTAAAGTAAATAAACGACAATCAAATATAAAAATAGTAAATAAATAAGAATTGATGATGATGATGATGATGACAAATGTTGATTTAAGGGGCCTAACATCTAGGTTATTTATTTATTTGTCGTATGGCTTCTAGTGCCGGGAGTGTCCGAGGACATGTTCGGCTCGCCAGAGGCTGTAGCCGCTTCTAGCAGACACCCGGAGGGTGTGCTACAAGTTCCGTTCAACATCTAGGTTATCATCCCCTAATGATTTTGGTGATAGTGAAAGATGAGACGAGATGATATGAGATTGAATACTATAACTACACGGAAGAAAATGGAAATTGCAACACCCAGAAGGAGTGGTGCTACATTGCTTCAATTGAACATGCAGGACGAGTGTTCGGTTGTGATTCAATGATTATACTTTCAGGTCCCTCTGGCCGCAAGTTTGGATAACAATCAATACAGGATGTGCCCACCACGAGCTGCAACACATTGATGAATTCGGCGAAGCATGGAGTCAATAAGGCCCTGGATTGGTTCCTGAGGAATTGTGGCCCATGCTTGCTGCACTGCACGGGTCAGTTGTTCCAAAGTTGTGGGTGGCTGAGGACGGTTGGCCAGTTGTCGACCCATCATGTCCCACACATGCTCAATAGGACTGAGGTCCGGGAATCTGGCGGGCCATTCTAAGGTTGTGATGTCGTGGAGAGCTTCTCTGGAGATGCATGCAGTGTGAACTCGGGCATTGTCCTGCTGAAACATCCCATTAGCAATGTTCGCCATCATAGGGACAACCACTGGATTGAGTACCCTATCAACGTACTGTCGAGCAGTCATAGTGCCCTCAACAAGCACTAATTGTGATTTCACATTAAAGCCAATAGCTCCCCAGACCATAACGCTTGGTGTTGGCCCTGTGTGCCTCTCGACAATAAGGTCTGGGCAGCCCCTCTCCCCGGTACGTCGGCGCACACGATTCCGGCGATCACTGTGGGCCAGACAGAAGCGCGATTCATCACTATTGACGAACCAATGCCAATCGTCGACCCACGTCGATCGTTCTCGACACCAGGCCAGCCTTACACGTCGCTGTTTTGGGGTCAATGGAACACCTTCTGCAGGGACACGGAATCGTAAGCCAGCTGCACGCAGGCGATTACCAACTGTTTGTTGTGTAACGTGGGGTGCCACAGCTGCTCGAATTTGTGCTGCTGTTGCATGGGGTTCTATCCGGGCCATCCGAATGAAGCGGCGATCCTCACTCACAGTTTTCTGTCGCGCTTGGCCTGTGCCAGGTCTACGAGTGTGGGTACCTTCATTTGACCACTGCTGCCATACAAGTTGTACCGTAGATGCCTGTCGGCCTACACGTGCAGCGACAGTCCTTAGCGATAATCAAGCCTCACACAGCCCAATTATTCGATCCCTCTCAAACGGCGACAGTTGTTGATAGCGTGCTCTTCTCTGTCGTCGAGGCATGTTTGACGGGGAACACTTCACTGCACAGACTGCAAGTCAACTACGCTTCACCAGAGTCCGTATACTGGAGTTGATTCCTCCGCGACCAATCACATGGGAAGACCTGTAGCAACAATCCAATGGGTCTGAAACTTTGATCGTTTACATACCTACATGGCATCGTTCCATATCTTGAAAATCAACACAAACGACCAATGCCTTCATGGTGTTGTAATTTCCATTTTCGTCAGTGTAATATTAACTACAAACTTATATACTAGAAGAAGACATGGTAGACAAATAAAGGATAAGGCAAATGAAGGACAGGAAGAAAAGGAATGCCCGCAACCCTCGAAGAATGAGGATTGAGGGACTCGGAAGGAAGGAGAGCCATGAAAGGCAGATAGGAAAGCGACCCAGCTCAGATATCCCTCAGGATCGCCAACGCACGAATTCACCAGCCTTGATCCCCTGAGGGTGTAGCAATATCCAGGATGCATCAGAATTGGTGGGGCTACAAACATCCTGCCTCCTTGAGGGCCTTGAACATAAGGCAGGAGATAAGAGGAAAAGAAAACCAAGGCTGACCCCTCGCAGAAGGAGGGTATCAGGAAAGATGAGCCAAGGGACAATTAAGGCGGGAGAGGTCGACAAGAAAGATCGTTCGGGTGATATACGTTACATTTTTGGAAATCGATCATCAATAAATAATAACAAATAAATATTAAATAATAAATAAATCGACAAAAAGCTGGAAAATAAGAGAAACTGACCAAGGGAGATGAACATGGCGCAAGTAAGTGGAAGCAATGGTGGACGTTTGGGTTAAATATAAATAAGTTTGGAAAAATAAGTTTGGAATATAAGGGAATGGTGGAGAATGGGAGTAGAGAAGGGGGTTTGGAGGCATCTACCATAACGTTTGAAACGCCCGCCATCTTAGAACAGCATGCGCACTAAAGATCGTTATTTTCGCCGTAGGTGGGGGTAGGTCTTATCTTAGGGGGAAAAGACTTGACCTATAAATAGAGGAGATAGAGTCTCTTCGATTGAGCTCTCACACGACTTTCTCCGATTACTCGTTCGGGAGTACGCACGGCTTTGCCCCTGGATGTAATGCAGGTTACCCTGGGATAGAACCCCTCTACTTACGAGCACGGGCAACTGAACACCCAGTAACTAGCGATGTGTTCACGTGACACAAATTAATTAGCTATATAATAGCCTACTTGGAATATACATACTTCAGTATTGAAACATTCGCAGCACGGTAACTCATGGAGAAGCACCGTGAGAAGAGAAAGCCTCTGCATATTGCCTTTCTTGACCTTGAAAAGGCCTTCGATCGTGTTCCTCATGAATTGATTTGGTATGCGCTCCGCAACCATAGTCTGCCAGAGTCAATTGTAAATGTGGTCAAGATGTTATACACGAACACCAGCAGTAGAGTACGTTGTCCTGTTGGCACCTCGGAAAACTTTCCTGTAAATGTCGGCGTTCACCAAGGCTCAGCACTATCACCGTCCCTTTTTGTTCTTGGGATGGACACCATCACTCGTGACCTGCATCAGAATGTTTTTGGACCCTTCTCTATGCAGATGATATAATGGTTGCAGATGTCACCCGAGAAAAACTCCAATGTCAAGTTGAAGACTGGAATAACCGCCCCTCCCTGTATGGCCTATGTCTGAATGTGAAAAAGACTAGTATCTGGAGTTAAACCCACGCGACGGCACCATTCAAGTCGCTGGACAAAATCTAGTCAAGACAGAGTGCTGCAGGTACCTTGGATCTCGTCTTCAGAGTGATGGCAACTTCAATGTTGAAGTAAGAGCCAGGGTAAACGCAACCTGGTTGCGGTGGAAGGAGGTCACCGGTGTGCTTTGCGACAAGAAAATGCCACTTCGTCTCAAATCCAAGATATACGGACAGTTGTACGGCCAGTTGCGCTGCATGGAGGAGAATGTCGGCCATCCGACAAAATTTCAGAACCTCGCCTGCACGCCATGGAAATGAGAATACTCCGTTGGACAATGGGTATCTCCCTTATTGACCATGCCAGAAACGACACAATTCGGGAGCATATGGGTGTCGCCCCAATTGTGGACAAAATGAGAGAGAAACGTCTCCGATGGTATGGCCATGCCCTGCGTGCAGCGCCTGATACTGTTGCTAACTCTTGTCCTTCATTTTTAGGTTGAAGGCCTACGCCCCAGAGGCCGACCGAAGCAGCGTTGGCAAGACACAATAAATGGTGACTTAAAAATTACCGGCCTAAATCCAGCTGTCGCACGTAACCGGACAAAATGGAGGTCAATGATCAAAAAAGTGGATCCTGCACCAACGGGACAACGCTAGGAAGGAGAAGAAGAAGAAGAAGAAGAGTATTTAAAATCTTACGGATGAATGAAGAGCACTATTTAGGATTACACCGAATGTGTAGAGATGATTGATTTACCTGGCACATAGTACATATAGTGTGGTCTGTAATAACGTACAGAAGGTGGCAACCCTTTAAGAATCACACTACACAGCGTACACTGCATGCTTCTCCTCTAGCGTCCAACATCTTAACTGGCACAATTTATTCTGAACTTTCACTTTTACTTTCACTTCTGTACATTCGCTTAATCCTGCTCCCCCGAAGTGGTATTAAACAATTCTCTACACTATGTACACAGTACATCCAAAATTATTTCTGGGACTCAATTTACAATTCTTGTGTATACATGCGATTTAAAATGTGCGTCACGATACGTCATTAATTATTTTCTTAAAGAAATGACGTAGCCTCTACATTTAAACTTTGTCAGTCATGCTTTTTATCCTTGTGCCGTGGAATAAAGTGATAGCTTACTTGTTGCGATTTTGTTTCAAAGTGGATGCCAATGGTTGATGGCTTCACCTGGTATATCTGTTTTGTGGGGACGTGATCAACTGGAGTTGGATTTTATCGTTATTTTTACATCCTGATGCTTGGGTTTTAACGTAATCTAATGTTCCATATAAAGGGTTATGATTCAAAATTCATCCTCCATGGTGGTAATGTAATTATACATTAACTAACCACTTACTGAATGAGCAAACTGGTAAACAGTTCAGTTAGCTACAAGAGAGTCAGCGACACATTCCACCTTCATCTCCCTTAAAAAATAGGCCTACACCACTAGTCAGTTGCCATTTTGCTAATATTTGCGTGTGAGCGAAAGTAATATAGAGTCATTTTCTTAAGTGAAATTGAGTTGTACTATGTTAAATTAATTTTAGGAAATAGTGGTTGATCAATGTTTGAACTATGCCAACGAAAAGGAAGGACAAGGTGTTTCGCGAAATGGACTTAATTTAATACAAACATGCATAACTGTATGTTAAGTTTGGTTTATATATATGGCCTGCTTGCCATCTCTTGATGAATGCAGTACATTTGGATTTGTCTGTTGGCACAGGCTAGAGTAAAAGGTGGCTTTTCACCAAAGTCTCAGGCTCACTCATGGCTGTGATTATATGGAAGCTACTGAGGTATGGGTGGTGCTCAGTAATGACCAGGCTTCGGATAATTATGCATTTTGCATATTGCATATGCAATTGCATACTCGGGACAGTTTTAACTTAACAGTGCATATTTAGGGCTTTCCTCCTGTTAGTAATGACATTCGGGGCACAGTCAGAGCCTGTGAATGCTGTGAAAGGTTCTACTCATAGGGTTAGTACTACCGTTCTGACTCAGTGAGGAAAGCAATGGCAAACTACCTCACTCCTCTTCTTGCCTAGTACGCCTCGATATAGCGCTGCCTTGGGATTTTGTGGGTATCGACTCACATAACCTAACGGCGGTACTTGTTGAGGATGCAACCAGCCTTCGGGCTAACTACCTAACATATAAATTATTATTTTAAAGCGGGTGTTTTACCTTTAGTTACAAAATGAAACTCACTCAAAACTTTGTGGCATTATTTAGTCTTTCTATACAGATATGTTTTGAGTATGCCCTAAATAATAACGAATTAATAAGTAAATGCTAAATTAATTAATAGTGATGAAATGCCTGACATACATTTTGAGCTGAAAGTTTAGCACCCTCATTACAAAAAGGAAATGCCCAAACATTCCTACATAGAGGATAAATATAAGGTAAACGAAAGAACATGTAGTTTGTACGTTTAACACTTACTCATTCAAGGGACTTCCACTTTCATCTGCTCCTTCACTCTGATTTTCTTTCTTTACATCCTGGGGATAAGATGGAATAATTTATGTCAGTGTTATTACCTTATACTATTACACACATGACAACCCATGTAATTGTACAGCACCGCTCAGCTGAAGTGAAGATACATTCGCTGAATGACTTTCTACTGTCCATCACATCCTAGTGCTAGAGATAAACTTGATACAGATAAGTGGTTATAATCCCCAGTTCTGAAATTTTAAATACACTTCTAGAGACCACGTTAAATTTAGAGCGATTGAAAATGCTGAAATCAGTGCCTCAATGGATGTAATATCTTTAAGGATTGAGGACAAATGAACATTCATTTTCAATTCTTTTAGCCGTAAGACCAGAAGAGAGGGTAGATGATCCCGCTGTTCCGCCCCTTGAAACAATAACAACATAATAGACCACAACAAATCCTACGGTCCAACACGTGCACATATCATTGAATAACAAGCTAATACACTGCCCATACGAGCATGACTTTTGAGAATGAAGGCATAAATCTATTAACCATCAGAATATTAAACACGGCATTTCTTCACAATTCACTGCAATTTTATATTTTAATGTTCAAAAAGAAGGGAAATTGAGTCAATAAAATGCCTCTAGGGGGAGTATATCGTAGAGCATGCTAGTAACTCTCCGAATTATGTGTCTGCTAGTGTAAGGGAGCACACAGTTTGCAAAGGAGATTAGAGCAGGTACTAACAGCCAAACGCTCCCGTTTGTCATCAACATTATTATGAGAATACAACTCTAAATCCCTAAATGCTATTCGGAGATGATTTGAAAATAAGCATGAGGTTACTTACCTCATTCACATCTGAAGATGATGCTTCTGTCTTGATGTATGTAGCGATATCCGAAACAGAAGATTCCTCGATCTTAATATCCGTGTGATGGTCTGTATCGTCCTGAAAATAAATAACTTGTTTCACATATATCTTCCTTTGCGTAGGTGGAATTATTACAGATGGCTTGTAAACTTGCACTGAAGGAATCAAGGAATAAAATAATATACTGAATGTAATTCAACCCCGCATTCATAGTTTTCTTTCGTCCATAGCCACATGGCAAAAAACCTAACAGTTATTGTGCAGTTTTTGACAAAAAGCATTTCAGTTGGAATACACTCGCAAAACGAGGGCCTAACATATTGTCACTAGCATTGAGTGTGTGTGTTGCGACTTTGCGGCGTAACAGCAGTTACTTCGAGTTACCATATAACGTTAATAAGGACAAGCAACGTCGATAAATTTTGTGTTAAGATATTTCCTACCAAACGTCGACACTGAAAACAATTTTGACCTCATGGATACCAAGAGTAGGGAGTGGTGCATTCTTGGAATACACGGTACCTGAGATTATAATTTTTAATGTTTTTGCATGTTCTTTCCTTCCTCTTTGTCAGACACCAACAGTGATCTTCTGTTCTCTCTTAGGGGTTCAGGTCGCTTATATTTTGTATGAGTCTGTTCCAGATATATATTCTGTGACCCACCTAGCGTCATATAACAACGAATCTCTGAAGCTCTTCAACTCTTCCTCGCGCAAGAGGAATTCCATATCCATTTGGCTACCAGATCCTGTTATCATCGCCAGCTATTTTCTCCTTGAGCAAGAGGACTGCGTCCACTTCTTTACTCACCATGCTGCGCTGGTATCGACTGTTATCAACTTTTTGAAGACCAGCTCAGCAAGAGATCATTTTTTTTTGTTACAATATTGGCAATACTTATATGTTCTCCTTTTGTCTCCTACCCCCCACTCTTTTCCCCTTCCTCGGTCCCTCCGTGCTCCGTTGAGCAGCTCTCACTTCTCAGTCGGCAGTTGACTCGATCAGTTTAAGCTCCCCTCGAGCTAGCTTCCTCAAACCAAGAGGCACATACTTTTCTACGCCATGTTGGCTAGGTAGTCATCAAAGGAAACTTCGACTTCAACATGAAATCAAGATAAGTACCATTTTAAAGGTCTTAACCTCATCTTCATCATTTTATCTACATGCTTTTATAGATTATTTTATAGACAGCGTGAGATTACTTGTGGGGCGGTAATCATTCTTCGTGGGATTTGCCATGTTGAGCTTTCGCTTATATAAGCCAACCTTACTAAAAAGAGCTTTTCTTAAGCTATTTAAATGAGAAATCCTCTCACTACGTGGGATATTACTTAATACCCGCTGTCTATAATTATAAAGCTAGTTCCTCCGTTGGATTTTCTCAACCCCATTTTTCTGCTAAGATCGTTCTGGAACCTTCGAGATCTTGTACTCTATCTGCGAGTTTTGCCTTCAAGTATTTTTCACGCATTTGTGAAAATACTAGTTAAAATGAGGAATCTTCCTTAAATTACTTCAATAGCGAACTTTCTTCCCCCGTTGGAACATTCTATGGCGCATTTAATTGTAAATCACAACTTTTTCAAGAAATAGACTCTCACCTATATAGCGCAATCAGTTATTTCCATAATTGCAATAACTTTCTTTTTCATGAACTTTAGTGTTTCTATAGTGAACTTTGCATCCATCTTCATGGACTACAGTGATAATCAGTGCTTGTTCAACTTTCTACCGCGTCGCGATCGTCCGTTTATATTTGAATACGGCCATGAACATTGATCCTATATCCCAATGATCTTTCCTCAACCTTTTACTAACCACCCATATTCATAAAATTGTAACTTTCTATAAGGTGTCACTTACGAAGTGCCCTTCCAACTTTGTTAGTTTAACATTAATTAAATTCTGCATAATTACGTGTGTAACACACGATTCAAATTCACATTGTTCCTTTCCTATAATCAGGAAAAACAATTCCTTAAACTCTTGAGAGAGTCATGTTCCGGTTTCACGAAATGGAAACTGCCCCATTTTGCTCGTGATTCCTAATTAAACATAGGAAGTCTAGAAACTTCCTTTTCACTTTCTCCAGGTTTCACAGTAAGTGACCTGTCCTTCTTTGTATAATTCTCATAAAGTAATCCTGTTTAAATATAAGAAGTTGTAGGAACTTCTATTTTTTGCTTTATGTTTTCCTTGTTGTTATTTTTGAATTTGTTATTCTCTCTAGAATGTTCTTTCAGAAATTTCTTATAGTACACTCCTTGTACTCAATTTAATGTTTAAACTTTAATCATTTCATTGCCCTTTTAAAATCTTATCAAGATTTTAGTACTAGGTTTAAAACCTTAAGAATTGTTATTTGCCTGGAGCAATTTCTGAATGTTGTTGGAGGTCTGCGACCCCAAATTGTTAACAAGATTGCAAAATATTTAATTGTTAAAAATATTAATTTCTCCTGAATTGTTAAATAAATTAAATATTTGTTTTTGGATTCATCATTTCTCTGATACTACAGTTAGGCAGGATCCTGGCTTTCCTAGCTCTTCCTAGGTTTATGTCCTCGTTCATACTCAATAAAGCTTTTACTATCTGTCTGGCCAGACCATCACCCTTCCCTATAGTACTTTTATTCGTGCTTGGAAGGAAATACACTAAAGCCTTTCTCTGGCAAACTGCCCAAGTCTTAGCTGCGGTTCCCGTCAGCTTCGACCAAGCTCGTACCCACTTTAGGTATCCGAGCACGGATTTGCGGTGGAAACCGCTTCTAAATGTAGTGAAAGTCAAATTCATAACTTTTGTGGGACTCTCCTCCTATTTTTCTATCCTTCTTTTCCAATCCCAAATCTACTTCCTTCTCTTAATCATCTTCCCTTGGTGGGTGGGTTATTCCTCAGCCAATAAACTACCCAAAAATTGGTACCAGAAACCCGGGAGAGTCCATTTGCTATGTCCATTGTTTGTCAAGTGTCATTTGACAATACTTGGCAAATTATTAATATCTGCTTTGGATTTTTCAGCTATAACTACATCATGCAAAGCCTGTGAACGGGAAAGAGGCCGCTCCTGTCTCCTTTGGTGTGTCCTGTTCTTTCTACCCATTTGCTGCTGCAAACTTGACAGCATCTCCAAGGTTCTACAGTTTCGTGAGTTGTATTTCAATTTATTCTCTTTATCATGGCTCCTACCGAAAAAGATGAAACTCTCATTGCTAGACGCTCTTCTTATAAAGGGCAACTCACTAGATTCCGAAATTTCATCAACAAGTTAAATCCCGCCGAGTGTGATTTAGATATCTTAACACAACGCCTTAAGTTGTATGAACGGTCATATGATTATGACCAAATTCAAACCGAGATTGAATCCGCTTGTCCAGAACTTCAATCGGATCGGGACGAGGTCGAACCCTTGTACTTTGAAGGGATTGCAAAGGCCCACCAACTGATCCGCAATATCTCAGAACCGGACACTAAGGTCATCAATCCGGCCCAGTTCGCACCCGCTTCAGTTCACAAGAACAAACCGAAACCGTTACTTCCCAAGATAAGCCTACCGCACTTCTCAGGCAAGGAAGGTGAATGGTATTCTTTTTACGAACTTTACTGCTCCCTAATTCATGAAAATATCGAGATCCCAGACATACATAAATTTTACTTCCTCCGTACTTCTTTGGAATGTGAGGCCTTAGCCTTAGTGGAGTCACTGCCTTTAAGCGCAGACAACTACCACATAGCCTTTAATCTCCTTAAAGAGAGATATGGCAATTTACGCTTGAGTGTAGCTCGACACATCCGTTGTTTGTTTAACCTACCAGCCGTCAAACCTAATGACGTCACCTCTTTAAGAAACCTGTTGGACTCTATACAGTTGAATGTCAGAGCATTATACCAACTCAAGCAGCCTGTCCAAACATGGGACACCATACTCATTCATCTGGCTACATCAAGATTCGATTTTTCAACTTTAAAGGCTTGGGAAATTGAACTCGCTCGCAAGGAAGAATTTTCCTTCGAACACTTAATCTCGTTTCTTAACAGCCGATGCCAAGTCCTAACAGCACTCGCATTTCAATGCGAAAAAGTCGAAACGAATCCTCAGTGTCAAATTTTTGAAAAAAAAACTGCTTCCTCAAAGGGACATCAGCCCCCATCTGTCGAGAACAAGCAAACCCGTTCTTCGTTCAATCATGCAAGAGAACATATCAAGCCGCTCAACAAATCGTTAAAATGCACGCTCTGTAAAAATCTTCACACATTGTATTCGTGCAAATCCTTTAAAGAATTGTCTGTCGAAGATCGAAGGAAGTTTGTCTTGAATAGCAAACATTGTTTCAACTGCTTATCACCTAAGCATTCTTCTTCGAACTGTACGTCATCAAATCTCTGTTTTCATTGCAAAAAACCGCATCATTCTTTATTGCACGTTCACGATAAATCGAGGTCATCAGTACCTGCCTCTTCAAGCTCCTTGCAGAGCCGCTCCGAACAAACTAATGCTTCTTCCTGCATTTCCAACGCCGACACTTCTCACAGTGCGCAAACCCTTTTGACCACTGTACAATTCGAAATCCAAGATAAATTTGGAAATTGGTTTAGAACCCGTGGTCTTCTCGATTCCGCTTCAACTCATAACTTTGTTTCGCAATCGTTGATTAAAAAACTAGGTCTTTCGTCATCGCCGACTTCTATCAATGTGACCGGCATTGACAATTTGAAAACTCAAGTCTTGCAGTCTTCAAAATTGAAAATCAGAGACGTTTGCCAAAGAAACACCAATCTTAATGTAAACTGTCTCATTCTTACCAGTATTGGCAAGGACACTCCAAGTCACTCTATTAATTCTTCCGGTTTAAACATTCCCTCGCACTTAAGGTTAGCTGATCCTCAGTTTAATGCTCAAGGTCCCATTGATGTACTTTTCAGTGCCAATGTTTTTTGGAAGTGCCTTCGCAAACAAACACGCAAGTTATCTTCAACCGTGGTCGCCAGAGACACCGATTTTGGTTGGGTTATTACTGGTGAAATCAAACATCCCAGTGTTCAAACCAAAGCGCAATGTCATTTCCTTACAGCTGACATAAATCCCATTTCTGAAAAAGAGAACGCTCATGTTTCAGATCTCAATATTTTTGAAAAACACTTGCCGAAACGATGTCTTATCGTGAACAACTACACTACCTCTGTAAGTTGTTTAAATAGTTTTTCCTTCTTCCCGCACAAGATGGCCATTCAAGTTCGCCTTGCTTTGTGTTATTTCGTCTACCTTCTTATGTCATTTTTTATAGCAGTTAATTGCTTAAACTCTTCCTCGAAAACTATCTTCCCCTTGTGTAAAACCATGGCTATCAGTCTCCATCACTTCGCTGTACGCTATGTTTCACTTCTTTCGCTATTTAGAAGGATGGCCACGGCCGGCTCCTCCCCCCTTCCTCACATTTGGAAGCCGCTTTTGAAACCGCTTGAAAATCTGAATTCCCTAACATCAAGAATAACTATTCTTATGCATAACTTCCTTCTCAATGTCCCGGCTTCACTTCCTATTTCGGAAGAATCAAGCTTTTTTCTGTTGAAAATTGTCCGATTTCGTGATCCTCTCAATTATGCGAAATTGATTTCTTACTTTATTTCATATATCTTTAAATTGCTTTTTCACGTCCAAGTTACGATTGACTGCATGCCGTCCAAGCTGAATATCTGCTTTAAGTTACAGCTGATTCAACAAATGTTGTTTGTGTACTTTGAACTGCTTGTTTGTCAGACTTGTTTGTATACAAGCCCGATTAAGGTCAAGTCACTGCTTATTTCCTGTACGCTTGACAAAGTTCAAAGCATGTTTCTCTTATCTCAACTTTGGCTGATTGCCAACCATTGTCTGGCGAGCCGCTACTGCAAGTACAGAAGCCGTTCACCTACTTCCTAAAATAAACTTGTTCCGTTTAAGGACTCTTTCAGCTATTTATATTCGTTATCTCGCTGTACTCTGTGGGTCAAGGCCGCGCTTGCTTACGTCTTCCACTCACTCATGCTCGTATTCTATAACTGCTTCGATCCTTGTTTCAAAACTTCGTTGCGTATTTCTCACGCGCTCATGTATTTCACTTTGCTTACATATTTTGAAATCTTATTGTTCATTAATGAACAAACTTGTTTTTTCTCGTCGTCACATTCGATGTGTTTTTGTATTCATACTTGTCATGTCACGTTTTTCGCTGACTTAAGTATTTTTCTGAGTAACCCCTTTGATACTCATTATAACTTGAGGTTATTGTTTATGGCTACTCGTTTGTTACCTATGGCGTTCTTGCTTTCTACTCGCATAGTTCCTTTGTTTATTCGGTATATTCTTGTCCTGAATAGATGTACTTGTCTCTATACGCTTTGTTTAAACTTGTCAATTCTTCTTTCGCATTGTATCGTAATCTTTACTAGTGCTTTATTTCTCTCAGCTTCCAGCTATTTCGTGATTGAAGGTGTTGTTAAATCTCGTTTTTTAACTCCGCTTTCCAATGACCCTGATGACCTCCTTCCACTCACACCTGGTCACTGTCTTACACGCACTTCTCTCTCTGCCCATCCTCCCCTTCCTAATTCTTTCAGGGATTCTGATCTACCTATTGTTTGGCGTAAACTTGTAGCCCTCCGCCATTCTTTTTGGAAGAGATGGAACTTGGAATATTTAACTTCCTTGCAACGGAGGCAGAAGTGGTTTCTTTCCAGTCCCGACATTAAAGTGGGAGACTTGGTCTTAGTTAGGGATGTTTCAACCCCCCTAGTCTGGCCTTTTGGAAGAGTGACCGAGTGTTACCCTGGAAGAGATAGGAGAGTCAGGGTATTCAGAGTCTTGACCACTAATGGTCAGATCACAAGACCACTTCTCCGCAATTGCTTATTACTGTACTTGTTTTTCTTGTTCGCTGTTGGTGTCTGCCCCTCCCAGTATGGTGCATTCTTGGAATACACGGTACCTGAGATTATAATTTTTAATGTTTTTGCATGTTCTTTCCTTCCTCTTTGTCAGACACCAACAGTGATCTTCTGTTCTCTCTTAGGGGTTCAGGTCGCTTATATTTTGTATGAGTCTGTTCCAGATATATATTCTGTGACCCACCTAGCGTCATATAACAACGAATCTCTGAAGCTCTTCAACTCTTCCTCGCGCAAGAGGAATTCCATATCCATTTGGCTACCAGATCCTGTTATCATCGCCAGCTATTTTCTCCTTGAGCAAGAGGACTGCGTCCACTTCTTTACTCACCATGCTGCGCTGGTATCGATTGTTATCAACTTTTTGAAGACCAGCTCAGCAAGAGATCATTTTTTTTGTTACAATATTGGCAATACTTATATGTTCTCCTTTTGTCTCCTACCCCCCACTCTTTTCCCCTTCCTCGGTCCCTCCGTGCTCCGTTGAGCAGCTCTCACTTCTCAGTCGGCAGTTGACTCGATCAGTTTAAGCTCCCCTCGAGCTAGCTTCCTCAAACCAAGAGGCACATACTTTTCTACGCCATGTTGGCTAGGTAGTCATCAAAGGAAACTTCGACTTCAACATGAAATCAAGATAAGTACCATTTTAAAGGTCTTAACCTCATCTTCATCATTTTATCTACATGCTTTTATAGATTATTTTATAGACAGCGTGAGATTACTTGTGGGGCGGTAATCATTCTTCGTGGGATTTGCCATGTTGAGCTTTCGCTTATATAAGCCAACCTTACTAAAAAGAGCTTTTCTTAAGCTATTTAAATGAGAAATCCTCTCACTACGTGGGATATTACTTAATACCCGCTGTCTATAATTATAAAGCTAGTTCCTCCGTTGGATTTTCTCAACCCCATTTTTCTGCTAAGATCGTTCTGGAACCTTCGAGATCTTGTACTCTATCTGCGAGTTTTGCCTTCAAGTATTTTTCACGCATTTGTGAAAATACTAGTTAAAATGAGGAATCTTCCTTAAATTACTTCAATAGCGAACTTTCTTCCCCCGTTGGAACATTCTATGGCGCATTTAATTGTAAATCACAACTTTTTCAAGAAATAGACTCTCACCTATATAGCGCAATCAGTTATTTCCATAATTGCAATAACTTTCTTTTTCATGAACTTTAGTGTTTCTATAGTGAACTTTGCATCCATCTTCATGGACTACAGTGATAATCAGTGCTTGTTCAACTTTCTACCGCGTCGCGATCGTCCGTTTATATTTGAATACGGCCATGAACATTGATCCTATATCCCAATGATCTTTCCTCAACCTTTTACTAACCACCCATATTAATAAAATTGTAACTTTCTATAAGGTGTCACTTACGAAGTGCCCTTCCAACTTTGTTAGTTTAACATTAATTAAATTCTGCATAATTACGTGTGTAACACACGATTCAAATTCACATTGTTCCTTTCCTATAATCAGGAAAAACAATTCCTTAAACTCTTGAGAGAGTCATGTTCCGGTTTCACGAAATGGAAACTGCCCCATTTTGCTCGTGATTCCTAATTAAACATAGGAAGTCTAGAAACTTCCTTTTCACTTTCTCCAGGTTTCACAGTAAGTGACCTGTCCTCCTTTGTATAATTCTCATAAAGTAATCCTGTTTAAATATAAGAAGTTGTAGGAACTTCTATTTTTTGCTTTATGTTTTCCTTGTTGTTATTTTTGAATTTGTTATTCTCTCTAGAATGTTCTTTCAGAAATTTCTTATAGTACACTCCTTGTACTCAATTTAATGTTTAAACTTTAATCATTTCATTGCCCTTTTAAAATCTTATCAAGATTTTAGTACTAGGTTTAAAACCTTAAGAATTGTTATTTGCCTGGAGCAATTTCTGAATGTTGTTGGAGGTCTGCGACCCCAAATTGTTAACAAGATTGCAAAATATTTAATTGTTAAAAATATTAATTTCTCCTGAATTGTTAAATAAATTAAATATTTGTTTTTGGATTCATCATTTCTCTGATACTACAGTTAGGCAGGATCCTGGCTTTCCTAGCTCTTCCTAGGTTTATGCCCTCGTTCATACTCAATAAAGCTTTTACTATCTGTCTGGCCAGACCATCACCCTTCCCTATAGTACTTTTATTCGTGCTTGGAAGGAAATACACTAAAGCCTTTCTCTGGCAAACTGCCCAAGTCTTAGCTGCGGTTCCCGTCAGCTTCGACCAAGCTCGTACCCACTTTAGGTATCCGAGCACGGATTTGCGGTGGAAACCGCTTCTAAATGTAGTGAAAGTCAAATTCATAACTTTTGTGGGACTCTCCTCCTATTTTTCTATCCTTCTTTTCCAATCCCAAATCTACTTCCTTCTCTTAATCATCTTCCCTTGGTGGGTGGGTTATTCCTCAGCCAATAAACTACGCAGGGAGTAATTTAACGTGAACGATAAACAAATAGGGGTTTATTAGTAAGTACAGAGGCAGCTACTTGAAGTCTCATTTCTTATAAATTCACTCGTAATACATAATACATGAGTCAAAGTGGTTATCAAGATGATTTCGCAATGTGTTAATAAATAGAGAACTGAATAGGAATATTTTTACAGACAACAGCTTAAGAGCTTTTATGAACTTAAATGCTGCCATGGTCTAATAAAATGCTGAGATACACCGCCATAGACCATCTCTGGGGAGTTTTCCGCGGAGACTTCGTGCCAGTCCAAAACAAGACACATCTCTTTCTTCTTCCTTCAACCCTCCTGGAAAAACGAAGAACCCCTAACCATGAAATATGTGTGCAACTTTGGAGGCTATAATGAAGATACTGACAGTCACCGCTAGCTGTGGAGGCTGTTTCAAGGGTCGACCAGCAATATATTCACAGCCATGGCTACCTGCGGAGGGAGGCATTAAGGTGGGAGGAGGACCACCATCATATTGACGGGCAAGCAGTGAAGGTCGCCCCAAGCCTCGTGTGAGTGTTCAAACACTTCGATCTCTTAATTTAGATTTACAATATTTTACACGCTCTAAAACACACATGTCTCACGGGCCAGTCTAGGATTTGACATTCAGTATCATTTTCAGGGAGTAGTATAGATCTCGATACATTTCTGAAAAAATATCCCTTAGAAACAAGATGGCGGCGTTGATAACGTCATCGACGACGTCACGAGATATTTTTCTAGTACGTTTACGGGAATCTTCTGTGGAAGGGGGTTTTGGGTGGGGGAAACAAAAACAGAAATCGGCATTTACATTAACCCATAGAAACACGATACACATCGACATTTTTGCCATTACCTATTATTTACAAAATATGTATCCCCATCTTTACTAGACTTTCATCGAAATTTTGGCATTTTAGCTTATATTTACAAAATATGTATCACCATTTTTACTTCACCTATGTAGGACATCTGGTAGAGATCCTGATGCATATGTCATATCCAAGTGCAAATATAAATTGCAAAAATTTGCATGTGTAATGGGATCTTTACCGACATCCTTTATGGAAGTCAAGTAAAGATGGACATACCTACTTTATAAATATAAGTTACAGTAGCATAATTTTGATGTGTATCGCCATACTTACGAGATATCATATTGTTCAAGTCAAGATGGTGATACATCATATACGTATATAAATGTGAAAGTCAGTATGTATGTGGGTATGTATGTGGATTTGACTCTATGCTAATCTACACCGTTCCACTAATCTCAACCAAATTTTGCATGCACATAGTTCAGGACCCAGAAGGAACCAATGGTTGCATGAATTTCTCATTCTTCTGATTTCGGCCTTTTGGATATCGAGCAAAGACTAATAAAGACAGAAAAGAACCTGATGAAGTAATGGCAAGGCCAGTCGTAGCAATGACAACAGTAGCTCAAGACGTGACCACCAGGTCTGTAACAGGCCATGCCACTCCAATGTCTCCACGGTAACAGTACCTCAAGACGTGACCACCAAGTTTCCATCTATTTCTGTTAGAGGCCATGGCTCTCCATTTTCCAAACGGCAACAGTAGCTCAAGACGTGACCACCGGGTTTCCATCCATCTCTGTAAGAGGCCATGCCACTCCATAGTCTCCACGGAAACAGTAGCTCAAGACGTGACCACCGGGTTTCCATCCATCTCTGTAAGAGGCCATGCCACTCCACTGTCTCCACGGAAACAATAGATCAAGACGTGACCACCAAGTTTCCATCCATCTCTGTAAGAGGCCATGGCACTCCATTTTCTATCCAAACCAGGATACGAACGTTATGAATCTGAACGCCAAAACAATCTGAATACATATTTTTTTCACCGTAATTAATAGGGGTCGTTGTAGGGAATTGAAATTTTAAAACAGAAATACATTGGCTAACCCTGCATGTGGCGTAACGTTACAACAGCTGGAGATATCAAGAAAAATAGTATTGAGATCAAATGAGCTTAAATGAGACCGTTGTTGTTGATTAATTTAGAAGCTTTGCAATATCATGCTCATATAGCCCAAGAACTTGAGTGTGTATGGAATTTTTCTTATAACATGTGTTACTGTGATAGCTGTAGTAATGTGTGTATTTTTAATTCAAACTAGGATTGGAAAGAAGGTAGCTATGGCATTCAGTTAGGAACTATCCCGATATATGCTTCGAGGATAATAAATAACCCCTGGCACTACAGCCCATGAAGGGCCAAGACCTACCAAGCGACCACTGCCCAGCCATTCGGCCTGCAGTAATTGGGATAACGAGTGGTCAGCGTATCGGGTCCCTCGGCCGTTAACCTTTGTTATCGTGACCGAATTTAGCGTCGACTAGAAGTGGGAAACCACTGAAAATAATTACCAAGTTCCACCGCTAATACACGTGATCGTCTAAATGATTTTTGCATTTTATGTATAATTTTTCTTCGGTTGGTTCCTTAGTATAGGGGCTGCGACAACGCGGTCATGTAGCCCCGTGTACTTTGGGTGTGTATAGAATCTGTCTGATAACCGGTGTTAATTGTGATGACTGTATTAGTGTGTGTATCTGTTTTTTTAATTCAAGTAGGGACTGCAACTTTGAATTTTATTTAATATTTAGTATTAGGGGGCACCGAAACCTATGTGACATTTTGGTTCTAATTTTGCACACTTGATGCCCCTGTTGTTACGGATGATTTTGAATCTTTACCTTATGACGAAAGGTATCACGCGCAATATATTGTATGAAATATCTACTAGAACTGAAGTTTTATACACTCCGTTAAGGTGTGTTTTACTACTGATATGTTGTCAAAACTATCAACTAAAACTATCAAAACGCACAGAGCAACAAGAACAAACTAACCGACTGTTTACCAAATGTAACGGAAGTTAATCAATTTGATATCCTCTGCCTCTCAGAAACATGGTTGTCAGACTTCGTATCATGTGGGGAACTTCCGTTTTCGTCTGTATTCAATGCGTTTCGGCGCGATAGGTCTTCAAGGGGTGGTGGAGTTGCAATCGCAGTTTATAAAAAATGAAAGGCAAAACATCGGCCTGATTTAGAAACTTCCTGTGAAATAATATGGGTTGAGATTAATATCCCAAAAAGGAAGAATTTACTCGTAGGTTGCTTCTACCGCCCACCTAACCAGCAAAATTGACATCTTTGAAGAATGTTTCAACTCTACTGTTCTTGCCCTCAACCAAGAAAATGAAATAGTGTTACTAGGTGATTTTAACTACCATATCTCCTGGACATCAATAGACAATTGTACCATACACTCTCCCCCAATCGACACTTTCATCTTATCAAATTTTTTAAACGGTCTACATCTGAAACAGTTCAACCTGCACCCAACAAGGAAATCCGAAACACTGGACCTCATATTTTCAACCGTACGTAATGTCACCGTGACCGTTGGAAGAAATATCCTGAACACCGATCATAGTTCAATAGAAGCTACCCTCCCCGTCCCAGCCAGCAGACATAAAAACTGCCCACCCGCCGAGAAGAAAGCTTTCCCTCTTTGGAGAAAGGTCGACTGGCAAGCTGTCAATCAAGATTTATCATCTCTGCCCTGGTGCCTTCTAACAGTTGAGAGAGACGTAAATAGCGCTGTGACCTTGTTTCAGGATTTACTCTATTCGGCTATTAAAAAACACGTTCCTTTCTCTCTACCCAAATCCAACAAATATCCACACTGGCTAAGTCAAAACACCAAACTTCTTCTCCAAAATAAAACTCGTGCATGGTCGCTGTGGAAATCAGTTCCTAATCCTCATACACGCAATGTACTTATTCACCTACGGAAAATTTCAAGAGTCCGTATGACAGAAGATTACAACCGCTACATTTCTTCCATAACAGGAAATCTCAAGAATAACCCGAAGAAGTTCTGGACACTTATATCATCCCGTAGAAAGACTCCTAGAATTCCACTTAACTAAACCTCCATAATGAAGAAATCCCATTTGAATGAATATTTTCACTCAACCCTTTCAGTTCCCGTACCAATCCCCAGTCCCCCTCAAATTACTAGCGTATGTTCTGATTCACTGTCTCAAATTTCAACGACCCCCGATGAAATCCAAAATATTTCAAAAAGTCTGCCCACAAACCGATCTACTGGACCATCAGACATAAGCCCGATATTCCTGAAAAACACCTCTGCATCTCTCAGCATCCCCTTGTCCATAATACTCAACTGGTGCATGACTTCCGGCACTTTTCCTGACTCATGGAAAAGAGCTGATGTCACACCTGTCTTTAAATCAGGCAGAAAGCACGAATTTTCCTCATACAGACCTATATCTATCGTCCCTATACTCTCTTCAGTTTTCGAAAGAATAATACATTGCCGTCTCCTCACTTTCACCAAACCATACATCTCAGAAGAACAACATGGCTTCGTCCCTGGAAAATCATGTTTAACAAATCTGACTGTTCTGAACCATCACATAATTTCTGCATTAGATCAAAAATCTCAGCTAGATGTAATCTACGTTGACCTGGCCAAAGCATTTGATTCCGTGAACCATTTCCTTCTCCTCCACCATGGATCCTTCCTATCCCTAATACAAAGCTTCCTGTCCAATAGGCAACAACGGGTAGTGCTTCCAGGGTTTGTATCGTCCTGGCTCCCAGTCTTATCAGGAGTAACTCAGGGCAGTATCTTGGGACCCCTTCTCTTCGTGCAGAATATGGACGATATAAACACATGCGTGGAAAATTCTCCGTGATCCCTTCTTCTGTACGCTGATGACCTCAAGATATTCAGAGAAATTTCCAGTTCTGACGACCACGCTGAGCTCCAGGAAGCAGTGAATACATGTACTGATTGGTTCAACAAATGGAGGTTATCTCCAAATCCCAAAAAGTGCTTCAAAGTTTCTTTCTCACTACTGAAATCTGGAAATCAAGCGGACTATAAAATATGTGGAAATAAATTGGATACGGTTTCTCAGGTAAGAGATTTAGGTATTATTCACGATGATAAACTGACATTTTCTCCCCACATTGACCATATCAAATCTCGCGCAATGCGCAGTCTCGGCATTCTATACAGATTCACAGAAATTAAAGACCTCACTGCACTTAAATTATACTTCACTACATATGTTCTCCCTATCCTAGATTTCTCTTCCCCAATTTGGTCTACTTCGGCTATAACCAATATTTCTAAATTGAACAGTCTTAAATTTCTTCATATCAATAGTCAAAGCTCGCAATCCTTCACTAAGGCAGTTTGCCAAATCCGACATTCTAAATCAGCTCAATGTACTCGACCTGAGAAGCCACTTACAATTTACTGACCTGTGTTTCTTACATAAAGTTATGAATGGTTACACAAAATGTAACATGCTCTTAAGCTACTTCCCACTCCATGTTCCCTCCCGTTCAACACGTCAGAACCATTTACACCATATACCTCGCCCACGACTTGAAGTACAGAAGCACTCTATCTTCCACCGTCTACCTACCCTTAGTAACTCCCTTCCAAATATTGACATATTCTCTCCCTATAGAACATTCAAACATAGCATTAGAAGATCCCTTTCATCTTCGATTCCTACCCCCTCACCCCCCTAATCGCCCACCAACCCAATCACTCCCTGCATCTTTCCCGAGATTTGTCCCTTGCTGCCATAACTGCCAATTGTTACCTGTTATTATTGTTGTTATTGTTGTTATTTTTGTTAATATTATTTGAAATTGTTAAAATATTAGTGTAAAATGACCTATCATGGTTGTATCTAATAATTATTAAATAAATAAATAAATGTTTCATTAATCATGTCCTTATGCTGCATTTGTTTTATTGTTGACAGTATTTACTTCTACAAGCAGTCTTTTGTATTACAAATCTGAAATACAGTAACTTTTGCGTGATATTGCACATTGTTCTATGAATAGTATTTGCCTTTGTTATTCGGGTTATATTGTAATTGGTAATTATCCTGCTCTCTGACTATGTTCATTTGTAATAAAGCTGGATGTAAAATTATGAATTGAGTTGATAACATGTCAATAACAAATTAAACTACGAATATATATTATTATGCGATAATTATCGACTGATAAAGACCAAAATGTATGTAATGATACTTTCCCATAAGAATGGCGGACATTATATAGTTCGATTCTATTCGTTCACGATTTTTTTCCTATGTTTATGTATTTATGTTGGTCGTTTAAGTGCTTACTGGCAAAAGTTATTGAATAGCCTAATGTTATATTGTCATGAGTTCTAAGCACTCTGGATTCCGGTATAGCATCTTAGAGGTTAGTAATTAGTTTAGACGATTTATTTTTTATCTTACGAAATACTTAAGAGGCTAAGGAAGTCCAATGTGTACAGAATCTAAGCATCATATTTGACATTATAGTGGGATTATACGCAGCTTAATTTACTTTAACTTGGCGTGGATGAGATAATATGCATGTAAATTATTTTTGCATCAATACTCCTGTAGTACACACTGAGATATGTACAGGAATAATTCATTTCTCATTATTCACGTAATTTGTGCGGGATTGAAGATCATAAGTATTTAATTTTCCAATCATTGAATAATTTAAATATTATTTCCTATCAAGAAGTTAGTTGCTACATTTGAAAAATAATCTTATTATATAATACGCTAAGGCTAAGGTGTATGTTTCACAATACTCAAGCTCCTGAACCAGAAGGAGTTAGAAGGTGTGGTTTGTACCAAAATCTTCCAAATCGTCTCAGTAGTACAAGAAAAATCTTGCATTTCAAGAAAAGTCAAACGGAAATATATGTATCTGTTTATAAAGTGCTTTTAAACAAATAAACACGATGATAGCCCTGCGAGAACTCTGTCGTCTACAACGCGCATAGCACTAGAGCCGCGCGGGTAGTCTGTACACATGGGGGCGCACAACCCATAATGCGAGAGTTCTTGCACGGGTCTGCTTGTAGTGATAACTATGTGAACCCTGCTATAAGACGTCTTAATTGCCCCATTAAATTAAAAATAAACACTATCAGGAAAGTAATTGTGAGACCGATTTCTCGAGGAATTGTGTATATATACCCCTTTTTACTATTGCTGCTTGCTCTGCTACGTTATTGCACTCCTCGGTACTTTTCGACTAGGTTTACAGAGAGTTAATATTGCACTTGAGTAACATCAGAGTCAAGGAGAATAACGTTCTAAACTCACTTAGGGGCAAAATTAATATGTTCTGTGAAATATATTAGCATGTATCTTTCTATAACATATAATGACTCCTCCCGGGCAACGCCAGGTACAATAGCTAGTATTTTATAAACATGAGCTATATACCAAAATTTCCATTTGTACCGCCATCTTTATCACACATCGTATATAGGTGAATTAAAGATAGGGGTAGATATTGTACAAATATCCGCTACAATGCCAAAATTTGGATGTGTATCGGGACCTTTACCAGACCTATAGAGGACAAGTAAAGAAAGGGATACATATTATATAAATATAGGCAACAATATGAAAATTTGGAAAATGATACACATCTCATTTCCAAGTGTTATTCCAAATGGCATTTACCCACCCAAAACCCTTTATTCCCAGACATTTTCCCATAAGCTCGCCAGGTAAACATTCAGTATCCTTCGTGATATCGCCGATACTTCATCACTGCAGCCATTTTGTTAATAAGGCTTTCCATACATACACGAACCTAACCTGGAGCTTACGGCCCAGGCCCCCTTGCTTGTAGCACAAGCAGTAATTTATTTGTTAACCAGGCTTTCCAGACACACTATATGTGCTTTGATTTGAATGATTATCACTAAAACTGTGTTTCATCCTCCGACAAATATGACTGAAGAGTGAACCTGAATTACGAATAAATTCGCTACTGTTAGCACAGCGTGTGGTGTAGACTTCACGTACAATAGATCCCAGGAACTCGTATTATGATTACAATAACATCAGCAACTGCTCACTGCTAAAATAAATAAAAAATAATGAGAAGAAATATAGAACCTATGATCACCTGTATTTCGAGTTCCGATTTCACTGCCCAGCTTTTATCTTCGTATTTATCGCCGGACTCATCCTTCAGATTATAAGAGGGTAACAGGTCAATTGATTCCTAGAAAGTATTATACAAGTATGAGCCAACGTACAACATGCAGACAGAATTTTATACTAAGTTATGTGTAAAAATAAAATATTAAACATCCTGGTGAGCCGATATTTGGTAGCAAGTATTAAGTCAGTAAAACTTGCTTGTCATGAACATCACTAAGATTGCTATGTTACACGATATAAATAATAAATAAAACTTACGGTAGCGGCTCACTTTAGACCACCCTTTGTATAAATATTTTCAAAAACTGAAATTACCTGTTTTAATAGTCAGGAGGATATCAGGAGAGGATTGAGTATTAGATGTTCACTGCTCCGCTGTCATAGACCCACCATCCCGCCCAAATAGCGACACGACTTATATAGTTCAAATCGAAGTTCTCACCCCCATCTTTCTCACTGAGTCTGTATTGCCAACCCCACGCGTTTCGTACTATTTCGCACGTGATGTATGAAATCACTAAGTGAACTCAATTACAGTGTTTATTTATGTATTTATAATGTTTTACATACAAAAACAGACCTAACCTGAGGCTTACGCCCCAGACCCCCTTGCTTGTGGTACTAGCATTAATTTTCGACCAGGCAGCACCTAACCTAGTAGCGGACATAAATTGTATGTTATTAATGTTTTACATACAAAAACAGACCTAACCTGAGGCTTCCGCCCCAGACCCCCTTGCTTGTGGTACTAGCATTAATTTTCGACCAGGCAGTACCTAACCTAGTAGCGGACATAAATTGTATGTTAATAATGTTTTACATACAAAAACAGACCTAACCTGGGGCTTACGCCCCAGACCCCCTTGCTTGTAGTACTAGCAGTAATTTTCCACAAGACAGTGCCTAACTTAGTAGCGAAGGCGTGTGGTGATTTTTTTAATTCAAGTTGGTAACGTAGTCACATGCTCGACTTTCGGGTGTCGCATGACTGTCAAAGATGGCGTCCGTAAGTGAAGAAAGTGACGAAAAATTGCATTTATTCCGTGAAATAACAATTATTGCGGTGCAGCAGTGGCTATTGAGTATGAAGAGATTGTGAAAAGACTCCCAACAACTCCCCGATAGGTATGCATATCATAAATGATATATTTTCAATAAGCTAAGTTGTTAAAAGTGATGAAAAGGGGGAATGGTCTAAAGTGAAGAAGAAATAAACATACAATATCAGAGTTCATCAGTTTGAGACAGCAATTCTGGCTCACTTTTAATGAGTGGTTGTTGCTCCATATTGTCCAGCAAACTAGAACACAAAAAGTGCACTTAAGGATAATAAGAAGCCATACTTAGCCTATACCAGTAAGGTACGCCAAATCATTATCATTATCAAATGAGGTCATTTCAGAACTCAGAATTAAAATAAGGCTACTGGTAATGACTATATAACCCTCCTGGTGCACAGTGAGAAGAAGAGGTTAGCGCTCGACTTTGTATGATATTAACTTAGTTACGGTGTAATATCGAGTCAAGTATTAAGATCTATCATTGCGATAGAATGAGGAATTAGGCTACTGGTGACTGCCACAGAAATGAAGCGTCCTATAAATTAGTTTTACACAAATATTAGCACAATATGACGGGGCAGAGAATTACACTACAAACCTATCAACATAAAAATAAAATTCAAGTCACACCACGAGTAGGCCAACTAAGAAATTGGCAGTAACTGGATACAAAGAGTTTCAGAAAATACAAGATAATACTTCCGACTCATGTTACAAGAAACCCACTTCAAACCAAACACAACTTATCTCCCTCAGAACCACAGATTACCTACTACTACAGATGGCCAACAGCCATGCTAATTCTTGGCACCTAAGACTTCAGCGCTGTCTGGTGGTTGACTGATGTACTAGTAACATGTCGACCGGTAGCGCCACCTATGAGCAGATCTTGTAAACACTACCCCTCCCCTCCTGCCCTCCCGCCCAACCATTCCACTCGTTCCGCTATATGAGGGGTCTAGATGCAAAACCAGAGATCTCCATTGTTTTGGTTTCAATGAGTTGAGATTGCAGTACCATTCTCTGAGATGTTTGTGATCTGAATATATACTAGTTTGACCTTCGGCAGGATTTGCAACCAAACAAGTTTATAAACAGATCACAAACACCCCAGAGAATGGTACTCCACTCATTGTCACCATAAAGTGGAGATTGCCGGTTTTGCATCTAGACCCCTCAAATGCTCTGTCCACTTCGTTCCAAATTCCACAATTAGAATATATTGATAGCAAATATATACCTAAATAATCACACAAATAACTCTGCAAAATTGTGGAGTTCAGAACACTGAAATGAACAATATAAACACATAGGATTCAATCTATCCATTTACATTATTTCCAGGTAGTTTCAATTAGGGCACAAAAAAGGAAAAGGAAAGGGTCAATTTTTATTAAGATAAAAAACAGTGCTGTGAGGTAAAACCAGTAAATTTATTTTTAAAAGAGAATGTAAGAAAACAGATGGTGTTATTAAGACCATAGTCACACCATCTTATTACCTGGCATTTGCCTATCAAAAAGAGGGAAACCCATGGAAAAACCTCAATCAGGTAAAAATAAGCCTATATTAAAAATCACAATACATTTAATACATAATGGGGAAGCTTTTTCCCTCTTGGAAATGGTCAACGATGATTGTTAGCAAATTCCTGGAACAGACGAAAAGCATTTAAAGAAATATTTCTTTCAAGAATTCATTCAAGACATTCCTTGATATCCAAAATGTAATACGGTACTTGAAGTAGAAAAAAACCTGTAAATTATGAAAATGATGTACACTTGCCTAAAACAGAAACTGATGTGTAGCCTTAATCTGCAACAAACTACTGTATACTATTTTGTACAAGAGAAGGGATCTGTGACAAAGTGCCACTGTCGCTGGACCATTGCTATGGTAACACGGACAATGTTGCGATTATTACCAAGGCTTCAGTAGATTTACCGGCATGCTACAGATCCCCTTCAGGACAAAATACCACCACCTACGCATCTCTAAAAGCCGTAGTAGTAAAATGGGACGTAAAACCTTTCACATGGTTATTAATAGAACTCAAGAAACCCTTGCTACAGTCCAAAAATGGCTAAAAAACCACCTCGTTACCTTAAATGAAACCAAAACACAATACCTATGCTTCTCACACAACAAAACATTACAACCCACAGACAATTTAACACTAAAGATCCACCCACCAATGTGTAACAATGGCGAAAGATGCAACTCCTATACCCTGCAGAAGTCAATGAATGCCACATATTTAGGGATTATTATAGATAGTCATTTAAAATGGAATATTCATTCATCAAAATTGGCCAATAAACTCCATAAGTTAATTTATATATTTTACAGAATCAGAAATATCCTTTCAGCATTATTAGAGAATTAGAACCTCACAAGAGAAGAAACTGCAGTATTAGCATTGTTAGTAGCAACTTCAGTCAACACAAGTTGGTAACACTTCGGGAGTGATGAACTAAGTAGAAAACTAATTATATTAGCCGAAATACCTTGTGTAATGATGAATAATAATTGTAGGAGTGATGTGGTAATAGATGTTGTCTCCTCCGCTGTCTATAACCCACCCACCTTCCGCAATTAATAACACGACTTATATAGTGAAATGTCAGTTGTGTGTGTAGGAGTATATGGCAGGAGAAAGACGTCTAGGCGTATATGCAGTATACATGTTTAATACGAACTGAACGACAAGGTTACACGCAGGCGTATATATACAAAAACAGACAAAAGAATCAACGAGAACATTCTCGTAACTAGAACCGCCACCAATGGCGTTGCGCTTCCTGGCGCTGTATTTAAACCCCAGATCAGCTGTTGGGTTACACATTTCTAACAGTGTGGTCCCTTGTAGGCGTGGCTTATTTGACAATAAGATATTGCCAACCCCACGTATACGGTAAACATGGCCGTGTGTTGATTGTTTTGAGCGGAGAGAGCGCACTCGCTTCTTTCTGTTTGTATAGGGACATCCTAAACTAGCTCCATCAGATAGCGCACAGGTACTAGCTTATTTGGGATCATTTTGTTCTTTATTTCAAATAGCATTTGCCAATAACACGCAATTGACTGTTACAAACTCTTTAAAATGAAAATTTACTGTATTATCAACTCGTCATTCTTCAAATTCGATGGGTACCGTATACAATTCCAACGGAAAGCAAATCAATTGAGTCCCACATAGAACAGTTACGACATCTGGTGGAAAATTTTCGCATACGATATCCCTATCCTTTGACGTTGCGTTTGTTGATACTCGTATTTGAAAGGCAAAACCCTAATTCTATGTTATTAATGTTTCACATACAAAAACAACCCTAACCTGGGGCTCACGCCCCAGATCCCCTTGCTTGTGTCACTAGCAGTAATTTTCGGCCAGGCAGTACCAGCATAGTAGCGGACATAACTTCTATGTTATTAATGTTTTACATACAAAAACAACCCTAACCTGGGGCTTACGCCCCAGACCCCCTTGCTTGTGGTACTAGCAGTAATTTTGGGAAAGACAGTGCTTAACTTAGTAGCAGACATAAAAGCCAGTAGTATCCAACTCCGCTTCGTAAGCCAATAGTTCCTCGCTTCGCTCGATTAACTATCTACCCTCCCGCTTCGGAAGTCAATAGTTTCTCGTTTCGCCCAATTACTCTCTACACTCTCTTAGCTCGCTACACATGACCTGTGCCGTGTATTTTGTGTACCATACATTGGCGACAGTGAAATAACGTCTCGTTGACAATTGAACATGCCCAATGCGCATCCTTCAGTAGCAGTTGAGCAACGACAAGCTATGACAATTGCCGTCGTTCGCCGTCGTTCAATGAACAATAAATAACTACTTACGTCACATATTTACGTGATTTAGTACTTATTTCCTAAGCTGTATTGATAATGGACAGTAATTTCAATTGATAATGACTCCCGGAATATCAAATAAGGTATGAAAATCATACATTAGCTAAGTAACAATGTAGGATCTTGGTTCATCACTCCCGAAGAATTACTCACAAGTTTGCCCAAATGACTGGGCAGGGGTATATGTAATAAAAATGAATGTTTGTTTGGCTTTTATGCATTCCAATACCATTCCTCCGATTGCGTATCGTAAATTGGGCAGTTTCAAAATTTAAATACAAATAAATCATGGTATTGATCAGCGAGTCATTGATAAATTGGAAGTGTAGTGATGAAATGACTTTTGCAAGCGAAGCCGCGACTGGTAATGTTAGTAATAATATAAAAATAAGTAAATAAATAATACTCCTGAAAAAAAAAGACGACATGTATTAGTTATTAACACCATTAAATTATGGACAATTTAGGACTACACGTTTTCGACCTCTACCCCTCGCTACTGCGTGCGTCTGCCGGAACATATTTGCAATCGTATCTGTTGGCAGAAGTTGTAACTAACCTGGTCAGTTTGTTTCCTAAGCAGCATGATAAAAAACAAATGCACCTTAAAAATTACAGGTATAAGGAATACAATGTATCTCCATGAATACTGCCCTGAAAACATTATTTTCCAGCTTTGCGGTTGAGGATCTTACAAAACTGATGAATTGTTATCCTGTTAAAAAGATGGAGGAAGTTACTTATTAGTCGAGTCCTATGATTGACGCAACCCATCCAAGAACAGTCAGCATGACGCTTCACCTCTTCAGACAGCTTGCTACCAACAGCATCTGTATGGAGGAATTTTTGAAGAAAGGACTCGGAAATTTTGACTCCGACTCCTACTGTATGGGCTAATTCCTCAGACGGGTATATCAGTCTTCCACCAGCATCTCGTTCTGATATAACACTGCAAAATTTGGGAACGTTTCGATTAGTAGGATGAAGCTCCATGTCAGGTTCTGATGTCATAGTGGTCCTGGAGTCATTGCATGGCTCATTAATGGCACTCAACTGTCGTTTAGCTATATAACCACTTACATATGCCACTGACTCTGCTTCTGCAAAAGAGAGATCACATGAAATACTAGTGGTAATAGTCTCGTCTAGAACACCTGAAACGTCAGAAGACATTGTTACGAGGGATTCCTTGCTTTCTTGTAGGAAATTTCCCAGGCGAGAAAGTAGCTCTCCATCATCTTCGCAATTCTTTGCTCTGGAATGAGAAGAACATAAACCATTCAAAATACAAGCTTTGAATGCAGCTCCAAACATACCACAAGTTGGATTGTTGCTATCTCCTCCAAACTGTCTGATACCTGAAAAGAAATTCTCAAGCCCATCTTGATTGACACTCCTTAGATTGAAATAAGTGAAGCCCTTGCTCTTCAACTGCAGCCACAAATAACGAATTGCACGAATTGATGTTAGCCATCCCTTCTGGCATGGTGGTCGAACGATTTCACCTGAAGGAGATTTAATGAATTTTAAATCTTCGATCTCCAACAGCGCATCCTCCCAGAACTTCAGATGATCAGATTCTGCAGTCAAACGGCATCGATAAGGGCTATGAGGTTGAGGAACCTTTGATGAGCCATTGAGGCTGTCAAACAAATTATTGATAAAAGACAAAAAGAGTGCAGTAACTCGGGCTTCAATTGGCATGTGCTCTGGAAATCCATCTACTAAAACATTAATGGCACTCGAAAAAGTCAAACTAAAAATCTGGGCAGCAAGGAATACTCTCATTTTGTCCTTTCCCTTCGGGTCCACATGGGCACTTGTAATTTTATTAACTAACCTGTACAAACAACCATCATTAGCCTTCAGTAACAGTTTAACATGCTCCCATTTTGCAGATCCATGTTCTGTAACAATATCGTATTTCAAAAAATTATTCCTCATGCTCTTAAGCAAATGAGGCACATCAAAAATTGTCACTATTTCTTCTCCATGAAGCTGAAAAATAAAGTCATGTTTATCATTAGCAGGAAATCTTTCCACCAAATTCTTAACTGCTGATCGGTTGGTACTGCCCTGGTCACAAACTATCGCCTTTACTATTATCCCTGCAGAAGAAAGAGACTTAATCACTTTAGTAATAAGCTCTTCCAGAATGTCGGTAGGTGTTGTGGATCGACACAAATAGTAAGCAACAGGTTGTTTCCATTGTTTCCGAAGGCCTCTGGCCATAAACACCAGTGCATGATCAGCCTGTCGTCTCGTTCTACCGAATTCGCCAGAGTCTTCGAATCCCTCCACTATATCACCATCTTGCCTGTAATACAAACCACTTTTAAGGGAAACTTCATCAAAATATAGGGCACTAAATACATTTCCACCTCCTTTCTGCCTCTCGTTCATTTTCCTAACTTGCTCTCCCAGGTGCTTGACAATGGGCTCAATACCTACATCAAATTTAATAGAACTCAAAATATTCTGAAGAGTGGATCTGGGAGGAAGAACAATCAATGAGCCAAGGAACCGATACGCCTTAGGACTTCGCTTGTACAGTGCAAGCGCTAACAGCTTCTCCTTCCTTGTCCAACGACGATGCTTGGGTCTCACCAGCTTATTCCTTGCATCCCCACAAGCTAAAGCTGCTGCTGCTGGTGAGATATCTTGCTGCAAAGAGAAATTCATGTTCCTACAAGAAGCTACTTCCGTAAGTAACTTCATCTTGTCATGGGAGTCCTGGATACGTTTCCGGAGACGCGCGTAGTTTCTCAGGGTTTGTCGAGTCAAGTTCAAAATCTTCTTTTTCTTAGGTGTAATGTCTTTCTGAGTCAATTCCATTTCCTGCAATAAACACCTTCTTCGTATTGCTCTCCTTTCCTTGGCATCAAGAACAGGAGTTGCCTGAAAAAGAGATTTAGATCTAATAGGTCTTGTATGGACTAAAGATGGCCCGTGCGTACCAGCTGGAAGCGGAAGTTCTCGGCTACACTCTGCAACACCAGTTTCTTCTTTGGGTGATCCTGAAACAGACAAAAAGGCAGACGATTCAACGTCATTTGACGGTCTTGGAGTAACTCATTGGGCCTGTCTCCCTTCCTCGGTCAATCCTGAAAGAGATGAGATATTAGGTACAGCATTATGAACCAAAGTTCTCTTTAAACGATTGAGGAACTGATCTTCAGTGAAATGAAGTCCACAAACTCGCAACCGTCTTAGCTGTTCTTTCGACTTGGATGAAAGTGTTGGATCAACTAGCTCAATCCACACTCTGGACCTGAAAAAAAATCGAAGTTACAATTAGAAAATGCTCATAGAAGAATAGCAATATTTATGACTACAAAAGAGGATGGTTATGACATTCATTACTACTACATACACTAAATCTAACCCAGTCCACCTTGGTGAGAGGCCAACATCTGGACCGCTGAGCCACAACGCCCCCAAGAATCTGATATGCTTACGGGTTTCGGCGTCAGTCACATTTCAACAAGATACTGAGGGAGGAGTTCATTGATATACATGGACCATATGCGACAGATTACCCTACCCTTATGGGGTGGGGGTAGTACTCGTTTCAAGAGTTGGAACGTCAATGTTATCTGCCCCTCCACGTTATGTTACAGTCCTGTAAGTTTTACTGTTTGGTGAGTTTCATTCAATTTCCTCTCACACATGATAAAAATTTAGGCATCCAGTTCGGAATCTTAATACCATTTCAGTAGTGTATCTATTGAAGATAGGAACACTAAAAGAATTCGTATGGGAAAATCACCTCAATGAAGGCAAAACTAAATGCTAGCACTGAATGAAATACGAACAGCCGATAAAAATTCCTATAGTACACGAGTTAGCCAATATACCTTATTGTTACGGCTGTGAGTTTGTGTCATTGCTCGCCGCATGAGTCACAACTTCCCCAGGGCTGGGCTGTGCCCTGCCTCGTGTATTGCGTGCGCCTTATGCAACAGGGCTACTAGGACAAAGGGATGGTCCAGAATATTCGTGACTGAGCCAGCGATGGAAACCTCGAGAAGCCGTGAACCCTGGATGGATCTAGAAGCATTTATTGAGTCACCGGACTGCTATATAAGAGCGACCTGTCAAGCAGTGGTGGTTGTTGTGTTTTACGAGCGAGTGCGAGCGCTTATCCTGAGCGACAGAAGTATGGAGACTTGCGAAACCCCTAGTGAAGCCGATTCTCTTGACAGCAAAGGGAGTGAGGAGCTTACAGGGGACTGCCTGTGTTTTGAGCGAGTGTGCTTACCTAGTGCAAGAGAGGTAATTGTGGTGCATTGTGAAACAGTGTGTAGTACGGTGACAGGCTGAGTGCAGATATTTCCAGCCAACGCACGGGGCCACCTCATTACGAGAGGATTAACTGTGGTCTGTTGACAAGTGAAAGGGGAAGTATTCTCGACGTGAGGAAACTGGAGTAAGGTAATAATTGCTTGTATTCGCTGTTGAGTAGTGTATCTTTCTGGCCACAATAAAGTTAATTATTTCTTTAAGCAGTAATTGGAGTTGTGCTTTCTACCCACCGTATTCCAGTTAACAAAAGTGCCACTAGGGGGGTGGCACGTAACAACTGGTGTCAGAAGCCGGATTACGAACTCAAGCACAAGCACAACACCTGGCGGTCCTGGTTTCAAAACCCGAGCAGGTCATTTTCTCTAATTTTCCTGTGAGTGCATGCCCTTTACAAGACAAACAACTAAAATGGAGGCGCAATTGGCAGCATTGCTAGAAAAGTTAAATGGCATGGAAACCAAGATGGAAGACGGCCAGAAGAAGATGGAGGACGGCCAGAAGAATTTAACCAAGGACCTAACTGCCGAATTAGAAGACGGCCTGAAGAAGCTAGATGACGGCCAGAAGAAGATGGAAGACGGTCAAAATAAGTTAGCGGAGGACCTGAAGAAGATAGAAGACAGCCAGAAAAGTTTAGCCGAGGACCTAACTTCCAAATTAGAAGACGGTCAGAATAAGCTAGCAGAGGACCTGAAGGACGGCCAGAATAAGTTAGCAGAGGACCTAACCGCCAAATTTCTGGATGGCCAGAAAAATCTGGAAGAGTGTCTGCTGACGAAATTAGAGGAGAGCCAAAGGAAATTAGAACAGGGCCTACGTGAGGAAGTCGCAGCAGTGGAAAAGATGTTCGACGCCTTACAAGTGGAAGTTGCCGAGCTGTGCCAACGACCGCTGATGGGGGTGGAGGAGAAATTCAACGCCTTACAAGTGGAAGTTGCCGAGCTGTGCCAACGCCCGCTGATGGGGGTGGAGGAGAAATTCAACGCCTTACAAAAGGAAGTTGCCGAGCTGCGCCAACGCCCACTGACGGGGGTGGAAGAGAAATTCAACGCTCTACGAGAGGAAGTTGCCGAGCTGCGCCAACGCCCGCCCACCGTTACACCGGGAATATCAGGAACGGGACATAGAAGAGTGACGCTCCCAACATTCGACGGAAAGGTCCCGTGGAGCACCTACTTACGTCAGTTCGAGGCGGCCTGTTCCATAAATAACTGGAACAACAGAGAAAAGGCTACAGCTCTCATTGTAGCGCTGAGAGGTGACGCCCTTAACGTCCTTCAGGCCATCCCGACTGGATCCCAGGACTACGTTTCACTGATCGCCCATATGGAGTCCCGATATGGAGATAGCCATCTTCAGCAGGCCTACCAGATGCAGCTCCAGACTCGGGTACAGAAAAACGCGGAAACCCTGTAGGAGTTCGAGATGGACATCGCACGCCTCGTAAGGCTCGCCTATCCAACAGCGCCGGCCGACTTTCTGGAACAGATTGCGACGCAGACCTTCACCGACGGGCTACGGGACACGGACACTCAACAGGCGCTGCGACTCGCGCGCAATAAGACCCTGGCAGATGCGCTGAGCCACGCACTTGAGTTCGAGACGGCAAAACAGGCATCCAGAATGCACGCGCGGGTGCGTCAAGTGGACGTCGACGAACCAGTAAAAACCAACGAGACCAAGCCCCTGGCCGACGAATTAATGGAGGCGCTAAGCCGTTTCTTCGATAGTCGCGGCACCACCGGTAACGACACAGCCGGAAGGCAACCGGAGAGGCGGCCCGGAAGAGGACTACCGACCTGCTGGACCTGCGGTAAGAAAGGCCACCTGAGCAAGGACTGCGGTGATCGCCGCCGCCGAGGGTATCCGACGGGAAATCAGTCGTCTGAAAACCGCGCGACCCAGGGAAACGAGTATTAGCCAGCCTTGGGGGGCAAAGGTTGGCTTGTGACAGTCGTCAAGCCCCGGCAGTCCATGTTCGTGTGACGAAGTTACGGAGGGACAATAGCAGCCTGATGGTCTACGGAGTCGTCAACGGAGAGAGCTGGACCATGCTAATCGACACGGGAGCATCGAGGACCATCGTCAGTCCCACCGTGATCCCGAAGTGGAGAGTGCAACCCACACAAAGGAACCTCCAGCTAATAACCGCGACCGGAGAGACCGTACCGGTACATGGCGAAGCATCACTGGAGTTCGTCATTGGACGACGGGCGATAAAGCATCCAGTGCTTGTGGCTGACGTATCAAATGAAGTGATCATCGGACTGGACTTCCTGGACCAGAACAACATCATCTTGGACCTGAGTACCAACACTCTGCACTTCGGAGGTGAGGAACTTGCTTTGCAACCAGCACACGAGGCCGTCACCGCACGACGAGTAAGGCTGAGAGAAGACGTCATCGTTCCCGCCAGGACGGAGGTCAGCGCCGCCGTAATTGTCGACGGAACTGCTGAGGGAGTGGCGGCTGTCATCGACCCAAAATATGAGGGCATCCAGACAAAAGGATTGCTAGTTGCCAAAACTCTCATCAACACGACGTCTCGGCCGTACGTCCGCCTGTCCAACCTGAACGACTACGATGTTACGGTTCGCCGGGACACCAACCTAGGAATCTGCGAGCCCGATACCTGGATTGCCCGCATCACAGACACGACGGACGGTCACCTGAAGACGGACAACCGAAGGAGACGCGCCCTGCCAGAAGAAATACAGAAGCTGTACCAAGGATCCCAGGACCATTTAGACGAGGAACAATCACGCCAACTTCGGGACCTGCTACACGAATTCCAGGATGTCTTCTCCGTGGGGAGCAAAGACTTCGGCAGGACAAGCTTGGTCCAGCACAGAATCGACGTTGGGTACAGCGCACCGATTAGGGCCCCATTCCGACGTGTCCCGCTCGCCAAGCAAGCCGAAGTCGACCGGATGGTAGAAGAGATGAAGGAGCAAGGGGTGATCGATCCATCACATAGTCCTTGGAGTTCTCCGGTCGTGCTTGTGAAGAAGAAGGACGGTTCCACCAGGTTCTGCGTGGACTACAGGCGGGTGAACGACGTCACGAAGATGGACAGCTACCCTCTACCCCGGATCGACGACACGCTGGACACCATATCAGGATCAAGGTGGTTCTCCACCTTGGATTTGAAGAGTGGCTACTGGCAGGTGGATGTCCACCCTAAGGACTGCGAGAAAATGGCGTTCTCTGTGGGCAGCGGGCTCTGGCAGTTCACCGTCATGCCATTCGGTCTGTGCAACGCCCCTGCGACCTTCGAAAGGCTAATGGAGTCCATTCTGAGGGGACTACACTGGAAGACCTGCCTGGTTTACCTAGACGACGTCATCGTTCTAGGGAGAAGCTTCGAGGAGCACTACAGCAACCTGAAGGAGATCTTGTTGAAGCTACGGGCTGCCCAGCTGAAGTTGAGCCCCAAGAAGTGTCAGCTCTTCCAGAAGCGGGTCCAGTACCTTGGGCATATCGTCTCCGAGGAAGGGGTGCGCACCGACCCTGAGAACACCGCAGCTGTGAGGGAGTGGCCAGTTCCGAAGGGCAAGTCCCAACTACGAAGCTTCCTGGGACTCGGCACTTATTACCGTCGCTCCGTGAAAGGATTCGCCGACATCGCCAAACCTTTACATCGACTGACTGAGAAGGACCAACTCTTCACGTGGATAGCAGAATGCCACAGTGCCTTCGAACAACTCAAGCAGGCTCTGTGCACCGCGCCTATTCTGGCCTACCCCACCTGGAACAAGGTTCATCGTCGATACCGATGCCAGCGTCTTTGGCATAGGGGGAATCCTATCGCAAGTAGTGGACGGCGAGGAGAGAGTAGTGGCCTACTTCAGCAAGGCCTTGTCAAAGCCAGAAAGGAACTACTGCGTCACCAGGAAGGAGCTGCTCGCCATCGTGAAGACCATTGATAACTTCCGCAAGTACCTGTACGGGCAAGAATTTCTCATCAGGACCGACCATGTATCCCTGCGGTGGCTCCTGAACTTCAAGCAGCCCAAGGGTCAACTCGCGCGGTGGTTAGAGAGGCTTCAACAGTACAACTTTGAGATTCAGCACAGTAAAGGCCAACTGCATTCTAACGCCGACGCCCTGTCACGAAGACCGTGCCCCGAAGACAGCACCTTCTGTGCCCGAAGGGAGGAGAACACCGGGATACAGTGCCGAACGACTACCGTGGAACTTCAAGGGAGCTGGATCCGCGAATCTTTCACGCGGGCACAAGCAGAAGATGATGACCTGGGACTGATAGCCGAATGGAAGAGGGCCTGTGTCCACAGACCCGGGTGGAACATTGTGAGTGACTGCAGCCCAAAGTTTAAGTCCTACTGGGCGCAGTGGGACTCGCTGATTGTAAGGGATGGCCTCATCTGCCGTACCTGGGAGAGCACCGACGGGAAGACATCTCGGGAACAAGTCGTCGTTCCAAAGGCTATGACGGAGGAAGTCCTGAAGGAAGTTCATGGAGGATCATCTGGTGGACACCTAGGGATAAAGAAGACCTTGGAGAAGCTGAGAGAGCGGTTCTACTGGATCGGATGCCGAACAGACGTAGAGAACCACTGCGCGAGGTGCCACGATTGAGCAGCCAGCAAGGGCCCAGGACGAAGACGACGGGGTCCACTGAAAACCTACAACGTGGGCGGCCCCATGGAGAGAGTGGCCATCGATGTTGCTGGGCCATTCCCGTTAAGCGAGGCAGGGAACCACTACATATTAGTCGTCAGCGACTACTTTACCAAATGGCCGGAGGCGTATGCCCTCCCTAACCAAGAAGCCGCGACGATTGCAGAGACCCTGGTGAAGGAATTCGTCGGCCGGTACGGAGTACCCCTGGAGCTGCACTCTGACCAAGGGAGGAACTTCGAGTCGCAGGTGTTCCAGAACCTATGCCAGCTGCTAGGAATCCGGAAGACAAGGACATCGCCGCTACACCCTCAGTCCGACGGGATGGTAGAGCGATTCAATCGCACCATCGAGAACCATCTCCGAATAGTCGTCAGCGAGCAACAGAGGGATTGGGACAAACATCTTCCACTATTTCCCCTGGCCTACCGCGCCGCCGTGCATGAAGCCACCGGGTGCACACCAGCCCGGGCCATGTTTGGGAGAGAGCTCCGTCTACCTGTCGATCTTGCCTTCGGCCGACCTGGGAATGATCCGATCCCGGTAAGCCAGTATTGTCAAGAACTGGTCGACCAACTGGAGGGCGTGCACGCGTTCGCGAGGAGGAAACTGCGGATCGAGACCGACCGAATGAAGACCCGATACGACCAGCAGACGGATGCCGGCGGATTCCACGAGGACGACCTGGTCTGGCTCTTCAACCCATTACGGAAGAAAGGCCTGTCCCCCAAACTGCAGAAGTCCTGGGAGGGCCCGTACCGAGTCGTGAAACGGATCAACGATGTCGTCTACAGGATCCAGCGGAGCCCGAGGGTGAAGATGAAGATCGTGCATCGAGATCGCCTGGCAGCCTACGGAGGGACACGGACGGACCAATGATTGATCGGGACGATCAGCCTTTTTAGGAAGGGGGTGGTGTTACGGCTGTGAGTTTGTGTCATCGCTCGCCGCATGAGTCACAACTGCCCCAGGGCTGGGCTGTGCCCTGCCTCGTGTATTGCGTGCGCCTTATGCAACAGGGCTACTAGGACAAAGGGATGGTCCAGAATATTCGTGACTGAGCCAGCGATGGAAACCTCGAGAAGCCGTGAACCCTGGATGGATCTAGAAGCATTTATTGAGTCACCGGACTGCTATATAAGAGCGACCTGTCAAGCAGTGGTGGTTGTTGTGTTTTACGAGCGAGTGCGAGCGCTTATCCTGAGCGACAGAAGTGTGGAGACTTGCGAAACCCCTAGTGAAGCCGATTCTCTTGACAGCAAAGGGAGTGAGGAGCTTACAGGGGACTGCCTGTGTTTTGAGTGAGTGTGCTTACCTAGTGCAAGAGAGGTCATTGTGGTGCATTGTGAAACAGTGTGTTGTACGGTGACAGGCTGAGTGCAGATATTTCCAGCCAATGCACGGGGCCACCTCATTACGAGAGGATTAACTGTGGTCTGTTGACAAGTGAAAGGGGAAGTATTCTCGACGTGAGGAAACTGGAGTAAGGTAATAATTGCTTGTATTCGCTGTTGAGTAGTGTATCTTTCTGGCCACAATAAAGTTAATTATTTCTTTAAGCAGTAATTGGAGTTGTGCTTTCTACCCACCGTAATTCAGTTAACGAAAGTGCCACTAGGGGGGTGGCACGTAACATTATATTCTTTTTTACACTAGTTACAGCCGAACACATCCAATCCAATGGTTATTGGCAACTGCTACAGACTAATGCGTCCAGATCAATGTATTTTTGTCAACAGTGACTTTGAATCCCACATGTTGGCAACAATGTGTGCCGTTGAGTGCGCCTTGCTCACAGTTGAACGAGATTCAAGCGCTGTCATAACATGCTGTTGTTAAAAGAGCAATAAATAAAAAGCACATATTTTTGTAATATAGCAGACATTTCAAGTACAGTAGTGCCCAAAGTTACTAATTTCAATAAGTAATGCCGCCCAGCAGATGAAGGTATGTAAAGGCAACGTTCTGGTCTCATTCATTTTCCCCAGGAAAAGTAATGTTAAATCGATTGCACTTTCACCGCAAGTAATGAATTAAAATGCATGCAGACATAAATTGAACCTAACCATCTGTCAAGAGCCAGTGAACTGTCCCTAACCTCAGCAAACTGGAAGATCGCGATTCCGTTAACAAACAAAAAACCCGAGACGAAAAAAATAGCGGCACCCATGACGTTAAGGACGATACTAAAGGCTTAACAGATCCATATTGTTAAATTCTGTGTGTTAATAGGTAGGTAACAGTTGAGGAGACGAGAACATATAGAAAAACTTACCAAACTACTGATATAGGCCTAGGCCATAAATACCTTCTGTACGTAATGATTGAAAATATATGTGGAAAGGATGTAGTTCACTCCTCCACTGACTATGACCCACCCGCCATCCCAAATTATATCACGCCTTATATAGTAAAATTCCAACTGTGTCAGCCATTATCCGTGTTAATTATGTGCAAGAACAGTATTGCCAACCCAACCCATAGGCTGGTACTAACTTAATCGTATATGCAGTCTAGGGGTTCAAATAAAAGGAACAGTGGTTTTGTCAATGGTTACAGCCTAACATGTCCAAATTAAGGGTTTTGACAATGGTTACAGCCTAACGTGTCAACCGTTCCCTCAACCCGACCATTCTAACCTTCGTTTTGTCGAATACAATGGGTTTTGACAACGAGTTTTAGCCTGTGGGCCGCGTTAGCCATATATGCACCCCAGATATTTGACATGCATAATTTTTCTCTACACCTATCGCTTTAGTCACCCATACCTCATATGGTGGTGTATTTTATATCCCACATTTTGGCAAGACTACATCGACATGAATGTGTCATCATGTCTCGTCAATGTCTCCGCCCATGTAACAGTTGATGAATGCTCAGCGCTTGAGGAACATGGCTGCCGTCGTTCAATGAGCAAGAAACAAACACATATTTATGTAATTTACCACATGTTTCCAGTGCACTAGTTATAAAAGAAGGCAATTTCAATTGATATTGTCCCCTAGAAAGGTCTGAATATCATATATTATCCTTATTCATGAAGTTGTGAGTGTCAAAGGCATGTTTTCGCTTCCGCTAGTAATGTAATTTTCGTCCAGACAGTGGCCTAACCTACGAGCGGTCAATGGTTTTGTCCAGACAGTCGTATAGCCTAATGTACGATTAATTCAAGTGTACATAATTAATGAATGAATTAATGAAAGTGTCTTAGAACTGTATATTGTCATCATTTAGAAATATTGAGCTAATCAGCCTAGTACAAGTTACACCACCCACCAAGTAGCCTACCACACATTTTAAATTTCATTTGAAAAATGCTATCAAAGGAACGTGACTAAATAATTACAGAATAGCCTAATTATTATTATTGATACATACCTTGCGTCATCACAGGGAAAGCGATGAAAGGATAGAGCTCTTCCATCCTCAGGAGTGTATGTCCAACCTCTACTATCGCAGCCAGGAACAGAGCATGCCGTGTGATTTCTTCCCATAACATACAAACAAAATATACAGAACGAGGTACAGAAACCATGAAATACAAAATCTAATCGAAAAAAAATCATTAACCTAGCTTTCTACTACTGCTAAGGAAATCCACAAAATAATAATGCATGGCTCTCATAAGAATCCCATCGATCAAGAAATCATTTGAATAATACATAATGCATTATTAGTACTTACCACAGAAACGGAAATACCGATATCAAAGAATATGGGCTTACATTCAACCACGAGGCAGGAAAAATACTTAAAATCTTGTAAAATGGAAGGCGCCAATTTCTTTTTTGCCACTGTGAACATAGCCAATGCCACCAACCCAGTAGATATAATGTTCATTTAATGATATGTGCCGTAATTATCGTTTGTGAGCAAGATAATTGCAAGGAAATGTAAATTATCAATTAAGTGTATATTTATTGAATAAATATAGGGATATATTTGCAATTCAATTACAACGTTGTATCATGCATATGTTGGCAACACGATATACAGCGTTCCAAACGGTTGACTGATGTACTACACCGATGGTACCAAATACATCCTATCTGGTTGACACCCCCTGCTCAGAACCAACAGTAAACGGAAGAGATTCGAAGATGTATTTATCCATACCAACTTATAAATATTATCTGCGGGTAACTTGTATAATTGTCATCATAGAGAAGTTATTAGTTACACATTTATCCTGTGTATCCTCGGCAATCAAATATCATAAATTAATCTACACATGGCACGGACATGTCCAAGCAGAACTCTGGTTGTAAGATTTGTCTTCATTATGAGATTTAGTCACGTCTGTAAAGAGTACTTCAAATATCCGTACATGGAACTTTAAAACTCTCCGATCTTAATATTTTGCAGCGAGGTATCGTACATGGAAGACACTAACTCTGTGGCATTATTGCTAGCAACGATAAAAACTTCGGGGCGAAGTTGTTGTTGATGATAAATAGCCTAGGCACGGTGTAAGAAAAACTGTGTGACTAGGGATGTTTTTCTAACACAAATGAGATTATTAGTATTATTATATTGGCTATTCTTATGCACCGGTGACATATTACAAAACTTAATGAAATAAATACATATTCCATCAGTAACCTAAACTTAATTGACATCTTCTTTCCCGGAAACTGGCACTTAAACCCTTTGCCCCAATTACCTAGCCCTTTTCTTTATTCGCCAAAGGAAACAGCAATTTGGAATATAAGATCCCCAGCCAAGCTGGTACCCGGAAAATAGATACGGTACCGTACCGGTCTGGTAAACTGATCATCACACCAGAAAGTTACCTAGCGTAGTGGCTAGCTTTTTGGCTGATCGCAAAGGCCCGGGTTTGACTCCTGGCACAGCCACAAGCCATTTATTTCTGGTCTGAGGAACTCTTTGCCAACCTAGAAGTGGTTTCCCCACTTCTACTCAATGCGAATGCTGGGATAATACCCAACCGAAGGCCATGGCCGCTTCCTGCCCCAATCCTAGCTTAATTACAAATGCACACTAGTTAAAGCTTCACAGAGTTGGGAAAAATAACGGTCCTCCCAATATATATTTTTGTATGTTTATACAAAATAAACAATACTCACGAAAAGGTATTTTAGGTACAATATACCGGTACACTTAAAAATTTACGGAAAATACAAAATACTATTTTCAAAATCATTTCAAAATACAAAGTACTTTCTTCCATATAGACTGTTCAAAATAACAATAACATATTACTATTAGAAATATTACTGACATTATTGACCTGAACGGATACGCGCGTTAACGTGCAAGGCCACCGCCAGTCCCCTTGAAATGTTTATCCTCACCTTGTCTCCGATCCCGTAAAATGGGGAATAATATGTAGAGATAATAATAATTATTATTATTTCGTTTCACCCTGTATGGGGTACGTTGAATCAATAATTTCTCTGTGTTTTCTTCTTTCCTTTGTGCCCGGTAACTCTTCATTCATTCTGATCGTTTCCTGTCTTCTTCCGAGATGATGGGTGTGGATTTAATTTAGATTTGTCGTGGAAACATATATTTACGTTTTAGTAATTAGTTTTGCTTGTTAATTGAGCAGTGAATATTGTGTAATTTTGTTTTAAATTCTACTCGGCCATCTTCAGTTTCTTGAAACCATGTGGGTTTTGTTTTGCATTACGGAAGAAATCAAAGATTCGTTTGGTTTATCTATTAGAGTTCATTCTGAGAAGATCACCGTAAAGATTTATCCACTCTTTGTCATAGTATATGGGAGTTATTATTATTGTTATTATTAGACGATCTACTCTCCAAATTCAACACAGCGAAACCGGCACTGTATTGGGTAGTCTGTGGCTTTTGTCTTGTAATCACCAAATGTAATACGAGAGATCTTTTATGAGATCGCCGGGAATCAAACTACCGCTGATCGACCGACCTATAGCAGTATTTACTGTTTACACTGGATGTAACTCTTGATGGAACGCTGTCGTGTAAGAAACACTGCTGCCAAACTCAAGACTCGGAACCATTATGGTAAAGCCCGACCCAGGAATGTCTGCTGCGACTCAGTTACGCACTTCAATTCGTTCACACCTCCTCTGGCAAACGTGACACGTCCTGACTCCCCGGGTCCCGATGTAGCAACATCGTTCATTCTCTGCTTGGACTTGGCCGTGATAACATAATGCTACGCAATGTAGAGGAGAGCTTCGCTCACCCGCTCGTCATTGTGCAACGACTTGGCAACATTACATTGCCTCCCCAAATCAGCAGCGGCTAGAATCGAGGCAGTTTGCTCTTTATTTTTAAAATAACATAAAAAGTAAACTACTGGGCGTAGAATTGTGATTCAAGTTTCTATATACTCAGTAAAATGCTGTCTTTCATCCTATTTTTATGTAGAAACCGTATCTGGTCAAACTTGACCCCTCGGTGATATTTCGTTTCGGTGACGCGAGCCGTCAGCCTCCCACTGTTCTGAAGCCACGCCTGTCCGGTCATGTCGCGGCAGAAACCGTTGGGTCGGGCTATACCAACACTATCTTCCATCGCTGAATACTGTTCCCCAGTTTGATAAATAGTTTGTTGTTGTTGATTGATTTAAGGACTTTGCGACATGTATAATAAAATAAAAAAATCAATCAATCATACCTCGAGAGGTTTCTGGAAATCCAGACCTGGAAATGTTGGGCCAAATGTCATTATTACTATTATTATCGCTGTGGCTCAGTTTATTGCGGACTTTGAGAGACGTGAGCTCAGTCCGTTCTGCGTGGTTTCCTCTTTTCTACCCCAAGCAAATCCTAGGACTGTTCCTTTTGATAGGTCACTGCCATTTCCTTCCAATGCCTTGCCTAGTTTCATTCTCCTTCACTGTTCGGTTCTTTGGCTAAATGGTTAGCGCGCTAGGCTCTGGCACTGCCAGAGGCCATCATCAGTGTGGTATTTGCTGGATTCTTCCCACTCTCCGTCTAGGCAAATGTGGGAATTGTAACACACTTCAAGTCCCAGGGCATCAGATCATTTCTTGACCACAATTAATACAGCCACGCAAACTACTACAGACACCACACAATCACAGGTTATCAGACAAATTACATGACCAAGATTTACCAATAACAACTGCCAAACTTATTATTATGTGGCTCGTCTCGCAGTGGCAAGCATCCCTGACGTCCGTGTTCGATTACCAGCTCTACCAAGAAATGTATTTCCGGCCTGAGGACTGGAGTGGGGACCACTCAGCCACGTGAGGCAATGCAGAGAAGAGGCGGGTACGATTACCATCTCAGCCATCCTGGAAGTGGTTTTCCGTGGTTTCCCACTTCTACTCCTGGAGAATGCCGGGAAGGTTCCTTACTTAAGGCCTCGACTGCATCCCTCCTTATCCTCACCTTAATTGAACTCATTAATACAGCCATCGCACTACCACAGGTTATGGGACAAAATTACACATACGCACAAAATTAAACGGGGCAAATGACCGCGATGTCCAATCCCCTCAAATGAAACAATAACAACAAGGAACTATTGTAATGGTTGGAAATAAAGAAACTATTAAAACGTATAATACATAGACTGATAACCTCACTGTTCCTCCCCTTAGAACAACATTCAAGCTACTATTACCAAGATTCTCCTTGATAAGGACTAGAGTTATAACTATACCTATGAGTTTAAGAGAAAGTGGGCTGTTTATATGCCTGGGGGTGAAAATGGGAAACCTCGGAAACAGTTTTCAGGATGGCCGTAGTGGGAGTCATACACACATTCTCCCAATGCTAGCAAGGCACGAAAAGCGCGTCACCGTCGTCGAGTTGATTTTACATTATGTCATGTTTGATTTTTTGTGCGTATTTTTCCTTGGGATTTTCATTTGTTTCTTCTAGTTCAGGCAGCACTCCCAAGAGCGTCGTTACATACTGTAGGTGCCACTAGTCAAAGGCATCTCAGTGTCCTATCTTTACACCGCCTTCTTACCTAAAACAAAATGGCAGAAACTCCAATATCAAAACTCAAATGAAATTACAGTTAAGCATCTCAACAAAATTTTGGAAAAACATACTTCAATGTGCGAAATGGTTTTCTCCCAAACTACAAGGTTATCGGGCGAAGCGTTTTCAGATGACGGTTGTACGAATAAGCCAAGCTTTATAATACATGACTTATGATCCAATTAATCATTTACAGTACTTCTCATTCCGATACATTTAAAATAAGGACCCTCTGTTTCCTACGTAGAGTTTTTATGATCACGAATATCTTGATATTATAAAACGATAAAATATAATTAATTATCAATACCGTACTTAAGACCTACAGGAGAGATAATTAGTGACAACGTATGACCGTATGTGTAGTCTTGTATGGCGAAAACAAAATAATACTCTCTCCATACTTTCAAGATGGTGGCTGTGTGAACTATTAGAACGTTATAATGGACAACTCAGAAATAAATTGGGTAATTAACACAACTCTTACCAAGAGGTGAGTATCATATAAGACCTTCCACTTGCATTGGTCAAATGATTAACTCAGGACGTTATTGCACAATTAAGGCGAAAATTTTAGTAGGCGAGTAATATATTAGATGCGTCAGTTTCGTTAGTGATAAAAGTATCATAGTGGATATAGCGCGTAGTGGCCACCCTGAAATTGCATTGCTTAAAATAGATAACTTTATGTACTCTTGAACTATAATAACGAAAATTAGTGATAAGGTTAAAACCTGTGGTGTATCAAAAGCCTAAAGCAAAATAACATTGATATTAAATTTTCACGTTGGCGTTTGGGCGTAAAATTAAATCGAAATAGTGAATCATTCAGAAAGTAATTGCGGAATTAAAACGACACTTAACAGCAAAGAAATACTTTTTATAGGACTTGGCTGAAATTAGCCTAAGGTATAACACACAACATACGGTGGCTATCATGAAAATATAGAATATAATAATGAATGATTAAATATATATTTTAAGAGACAACACAAATTAGCTTTGCACGTGGCTACTTAGATTAATTCAACAGAACAACGACTTCATAAGTTCACGATGGCGGCTGGGCGTATATCAAAGAATGTAATAAGTAATGCATTGTTGTTATTAATGCCTGATATATTCAATATGGCGACTACGCACTACATGCAGAGTGAAAGTCTTGTGACAAAAGCAAGAGGGGAATATCATATGTTTCAACCTTCCTAAAATATATCGCGTCAATTGCGCAATTGGATCCTGAGTTATTGATTTTGAAATTTCAATAGAATGCTCAGTCACCGTCTGGGCTATGCTGGGGATGATCTTTAGCCTTTGGCATACAAATATATAACAAGATGTTCAGTAAAGAACATATAGCCTACTTTCTCCTAAATGCATGGGTATATTATGGGTGTTGAAGCCATTTTTCAGTGTTGCCTTAGTAAACAAAAGTTTAGTGCTTTTCAGTCAGTCAACACGAATGTACCCAAAAGAGTTGGGTTATACACTTTTCCTGAAAAAAATTACATGAGGTTAATAAATACACTAGGATGACCAGTTTCGATCGTCGAGCGATCAACATCAGATCCATTACACTTAAGCTATACAATCTATGTTTGAAAATACGGGTGAAAATATTTACAATATGTACACTTATTTAGTTAAGTATTGGTAATGAAACTCGTCGATATTTGTCAGTTGTAATCTATATGATGTTTTGGTGAAATGCTAAAAGTGGTGATAGAACTCCGAAATTTGTCTGTTTGGAGTGACTATATGGTTGTTGTGAATGGTCAATTCTGATTGTACTGTATTGTACATCTGATGATGATCGCTTGACGATCGAAACTGGTCATACTAATGTATTTATTAATAATAGCACCAAACGTGTGTTCTGGATGGGTATAGTCATTGTTCTTTTCATGGAGTATTGAATGTTGGTTGTAGTAGCTTGTTGAATACAACGTGCTATATTGTATAATGATTGATTGACCCTACCTAAAATATGGACTAGCAAGCTATCAATGGCCTCCATTTTGACCCAATGGGACGGCAGGGCTCAGCACGATACGGCAAGGTCGACATGAACTGTAGGTTAGTGCTATGGTATAATAATTCACATATAGGATATTTATTATTTAGCGCATGGCAACAAGTTAGATACATAAAATGAGTACAAATATACACAAATATACACAGACAAGAAACATGTTTCCCGGGAGGAAGATTAATTATATTGCATTGTCCAGTTGGGAGATCCACTCTGTTGGTTCCAGAAAGTCATTTGGGCTACCTGTCTAGGAGCGTCGCACACATTCACTTACAATATGGGGGATTGTTTGTTGAGAGGCACCACAGTCGCACTCCGGTGATGTAATATATCTCCACTTATTAAGGGCGTCCTACATCGTCCATGATTTGTTCTCACCCACTTCAGAGCGTACGTGGTCCACTATGAAGATGTTCACCAGAAAAGATGTTGTGTACGGAACTGTCTGTGGCAACTTTCCAGCGACTTCTCCATTCTTCTAAAGGATATAATTTCCCATCGGTCAAAGCGACAGCATCACGCAGAGACGGATGACGTGACTTGAGCGGTATCTTGAGAGCGGTAATATCATCCTGAACAGGCAATTGAGGGTTCATTTCAATCTTCCTGTACTCCCGTATGAGTGCATTTGATCTTCTTAAATCAGGCGGCATTATACCTGACAGAATCGGAAGCCAATATAGTGGTGTGGGCTGTATAGTACCAGATATTAACCGCATGCTGGCGTTTAGTTGGGTATCAGTGAGTCTTGTATACGAGCTATTTATCCCAAACTGGTGCACAGTACTCAGCACAGTAGTAAACCAGTCCCAAAGCAGAATATCTTAAAGTATTTGTTGAGGAACCCCATCTTGAACCACACAATTTCTGGGGGATGTTACTGCGTATTTTGAGCTTTTTGGACAGATTCATACGATGCTGTTTCAAAGACAGTGTGCGATCAAGTGTAATGCTCAAATATTTTGGATACTAATTGTGCCGAAGTTCACGATGACAAACACGAATGTGAAGTTATTGCTAGCTTGGCGATTGTTTATATGAAAGCTTGACACTTCGGTTTTGTTCGGGTTAGGATTCAGTCTCCATTTCTTAAAGTATGATTCAAGTGAAATCAGATTTCTTCGTAGCACTTCTTCTATCATACTAAGGTCTAGTGGCTAGTGTTATATCATCAGCATAACAGACTTTTTGCGATGATGTTTCTTGGAGATCGGAGATACACAAATTGAACAGTATGACAGTACCGATCCTTGAGGTAATCCATTCTTGAGCTTCCCTACTGTACTCTTACTGTTTCCCATACATACCTGTAATCTTCTGTCGCTGAGAATGTTATTTATAACCTGCACGATGGTCCTGCAGGGTACCATTCGGAGAAGCTTGTAAATTAATCCTTCCCTCTACTGTGTAAAATGCTGCTGTAAGATCAATGAATGCGGCTGAGGTTTTGTTTCTGGAAACCTGCTTCAATGTAGGATGTCAGCGGAGGTACTTGATCGCAGCAACTGCGGTTTGACCTGAATCCGGCTTGATCAACTGGAATATGCTGAAAGATAGTTGCACTGATTCTGTTGTAGATCAGCCTCTCAAAAAGCTTTTAACAGCAACTAAGAAGGACGATTGGTCTATCACTACTGGGGTCATCGGCAGGCTTACCTGGTTTCAATATAGATATCACCTTCGTTTGTTTGAATTCTACCGGGAGATTTTCAGTCTGTAGAGGGTCGGTATAAGACCTTACTTGCCTTCTCCTTGCCTTCTACCCCAAATGGATGAGCAATTCTGGGTGAATGCCATCAAAACCTGGTGCTTTATTTAGTTTAACATCGTTGAGAGCAGCATAGATGTCTTGCATAGCAAACGGTTGTGAATAGCTTGATGTGTGTGGTGTTGTTGATTTCAGAGTTTGGAGCTGGCGCCGTATGCATTTGGTATGGGTCTTATCTGATGGAGTTTGGGAAGTTGTGACGATGCGAGATGCTATTTCATCTGGAGTAACCCCAGGTTGTTGTTTCACCAATGGTGTGCTTCCTACAAGTTTTCTGAGGAGTCCCCAAGCTCTTCTAAGGGAATGAGTTACATCGATATTCTTCACAGTTTCAATCCACCGTTCTCTCCGGGTAGTGTCTAAGCTGGAAAGATGTTCATCAGCAATGTCTTCATCACCACTCTGCAGATATTTCTTATAGACTGCGTCAGTCTCAGCCTTCCAACCAGGGATGTATTCTTTTCTATAGACTCTGGGCATACTCTCTTAGCCGCCATCTTAACTGCACCTATGAAACGCTTGTAAGTATTGTGCTTTGAGGGAATCCAACGAATGCATTTATCCAGTTTAGTGGTGAATATTGACCAATTTGCGTTTTTGAAGTTCCAGCGAACGTGTGGCATTGACCGTAGAACAGGAATTTTGATATCAACATCCACTATGACGGGACGATGCTGACTGTGGGGAAAATGCCTTACTTTACGACTGGTATGTAAGGGCTGTCCTTCATCGTTGCAACTAACAAAATATAGATCAAGATAGCATATATGTTAATATCCTACGGATCACCTCCTTGAGGACAGTTTAAACCACCCTCTGTACGATGAACGGATTTGGTGAGGTCGGGTCTTGTTGATTCGTAATAACGTTTAGGCTATAATACTTGCATGATTCATACGTCCACCATCTTGAAACTATTTGGCTGATGACTGTGTAGTTTAGGCACAGGACACTTCCTGGAACACTTTTGTAAAATTTGGTAGGGATCGGATGATTAGTTTAGTCATAATTTGATTTGAGCTTTGAACATTTGGGAGGCCTCCATTACGTTTCCGTCAGGACGGCAGTGATATAACACATGACAAAAAGGTGGCCTTTGCTAGTGCTACCTCTAGACCAAATTTCGTTCAATTCAGTTTCGTCGTGTTCGAATTGATAGGTGGGCCATATATACACACTCTTCCACGTGATTTTCACATATACATGGCCGCCATCTTCAAACAATTTGGCTCATGACCTTATTATTTACTCAAAGGACGCTTCCTATATAAAGGTATGTTGTTGAAAAGTGAGGTAGAGATCAGATGATTAGGTTAGTTGAAATTTGATTTAACCTTTGAACATTTGGCTGACCGCCATTACGTTTCCGTCAAGATAGCAGCGACATAAAGAAGGAAGGAAAATTTTAGTTTTTCGTTTCCGTTAATCACGAGATCATAAGCCACGGGCCTGCTTTCTACGTGGAATCCGAACCACAGGACATGGCATTTCACTTTGAAAATCTCAAATGCATTGGCCGGGAATCGAACCCGGTCCACCGTGGTGTGAGGCCAACAGCATGACCGCTGTGCCACCACGCCCCAATGGCGATGTAAAACATGACTCTGAGGTATCCTTTGCTAGTATTGAGCCCGAATTTATTGAACCTCATGTATGCATTAGTCGAGGATCGAACCTGCTTTTACGTAAGAATTGTATATTTTCACTTAAAGGAGATAGGTATACTATACGCCATACATGCGTGTAGTTAAAAACATTCTAGGAGCGGTGGACTTGCTACATGATTTTATAAAGCAAGAAATGGAGAGAGAAATGCATCGATTTGTAATCTGAATAATTTTACATAGAGAGAATGAGATTTGGTTGGAGCAGCAAGGTGACAATTTGACGAGACCTTGACAAATTTCGCTGACCAGAACGAGCTTTTCATGAGTGTGTGACAGAGCGGCATAGAGTCTTCCGACACTCAAGTTCTTTGCGCACGGGCCTACAGTTCGGGCGACCGACCTCACTTCACGGCACACGACACCAATGTTGACCTAATACACATATGAGTCACGTGATCTCAGTTTACCCCCATCAAATAATTTACAGATATTGGCGCGGATATAATTATGATTCATAATTAAAATAATTATAAATAATCAGAGCATGGAAATACGAAGCCACTTGGAGATTAAAGTTAATGGACTGAAGCATATTTGAAGTTAAAGCATCGCTGGAAAGACATTTGACTAAGAAGTTGACATCTATCGCTTGCGCACAAAAACGCCATTTTACACGCCGAGGAGAGGAGTCTTGCTTCGACACCCAATTCATTCCACTCCGAGCGATTGAAGCGACAAGTCGTAATATTTTAAGCTCCACTAGATATTGAATTTGAGTCTGCGAGGAAGGCAAAGTTGCCGGGAGATGAGTGCCTTCGTCTGGTCAACTATTTGAAGAAGCTCCGATGAAATATTAGCAGTACAATTGAACTTATATTTCGAAGCGAATACAGAATATTGCAGTATACGATATAACTACAGCCAAGAAGAAGATCGACTACAATTATATGGGAAAGATTCACATATATTTCCACGAATTATCGAGATACACACTAGATCTCCAGAGAATAATATTCAATATTATACTTCGAAATAATTAATCAATTATTTCTATATGTCGACAAATATGAGTAAGCGAGGACATCATAATCTGAACTCTACAAATGGAGTCATGACTTGTTAAACTTTATGATGGGGAAATAATGTACAACCGATGATGTGGGGACATGATCAGACGGAAGAGGAATTATGAAGATGAACTACTATATCTCCAACTGTAGATCAATGATGTCACGAAACACAATGCTACTATTGGACATTCTGATAACACCATGGAATTCTCGCAATATCTTCGTAATATCATATCAATTCACCGAAGACTGTACAGAGAGCAGCCGTATGAAGAGAATTGCGACAGAATCATCTGATTCAGAAGCGAACGTGAAATCCCAGAACGAGTTCCAATGTACGAGATTAGGAAGCGGTGATTGTTCAACTCCGATCTTACGACACATCGTGATGGAGTGCACTGTCCCAGCCGATCCAGGTCCCGGCCAGTCAGGCAAGCTCGCCTCGCTTGCAAGCATTCGAGGAATATGGACAGAAAAATGCAGTTCTCGCTGTTCACCACCAAAGCAGGTTATCAAGAGTTATACGGGCTGAAAGTATTTGAATGTTTACGATATATTTAGTAGTTGTTGCTTTGTCGTGAATATCTTGTGATGACTAACATTTTTTGATATTGTGACCATTTTATTTTCATAGTTTTAATAGTTTGTTTTAGTCATATTATGTGAAATTATAGTCATATTAAATTGTGTAATATTTATACGTCATCGTGTGTCGATTTTTGACGTACTGTAAATCCTTTTATTGATTTTTCTTCTCCATTATTAATTGTAGATTTCCGATATGCGCGAATACGTTTTATAGATCGTGGAACGATTCAGAAAGTTTGAGAACGCTTCAAATAGTTCAAAATGCTTCAGAATGTTTCAGAACGCTTCAGAACATTTAGGAATGTTTCGGAATGTTTCAGAACACTTCGAAATACTTCAGAATGCTATATATCATTGTAATGTAATACAGTATATTTAATTATATTTTATCAGGTATTACCAGCGTATTACTCAATGCTGCGGTGAATTGTAGCAAACATTTATGGAAAGTTGTACATGGCTTTGAAAGCACATAAATATTTTAAAATACTTAAAGGTATTCCTTCACTCAAATCTATGGATTTACATTAAATATTTGACTAGTTCAACGGTGAACGATAATGTATTATTCAAGGAAAGCAGTCAGCTGTTATTAAAGTAAGAAGTAATGTAACGAAAGAGCGATGCTATCTCATTGTAAAACGAAAGCTTTAATAATGCTAATGCAAGCATAAAATGTAATTGTGATGCGAGATGTAATTATTACATTCATTCAATAATACGACGAAAGGTAAAGAGAAAGCTGTTAAATATGTATTTAAGTAAATGTTAATTAAGAATGTGAGGAAATGCATTTATATTTATTAATTCGATGGCATATTCAGATGAAAATCTTCGAGGAATTTGGTTAAAATTGTAACGTGGTTAATTTATTGAAAGTATACGACGAATAATAGTCTGATATCGCAATTGAATCGCTACAGTATATGTGTTGAAATGAAATGTTTTGAGAACAAATTGGCGTTTTATAATAGAACAAGTTAATGGCAATTTAAAGGCACGAGGACGATTGTATAATTGCTAGTGAAGTATCCTGTAAATTGAAAATTATTCCACAGTAGTGAATGACAAGTAGGCTTACTGATTTTCTCGCTTTCCAGGCGTGTGTTGAAATGGTTTATTATTATTATTTATTGTTGGAATTCCGTGCATAGTTGTGAGGAGTAGAATGTTGTCAGAAGACGTATGCGCAGGTGGTAAGACGCAAATTGTAGGAACTTGTTCAGCGCAGCGATATATTATTATTATTTGAAATGTCTACGAGTATAAACGATATGCATAATGTAATGAGTGAAATGTTAAGGTTGTGAGTGGAACAACACGGTAATGCGATATATGCAAGATTATAATGAGTACTACGGACCACAATATTAGGAGGTATATTTTACCACGAAGATAGTCTGATATACTGCTCATCTGTCATCGTTATTATTAATTACTATATCAAGTTTGAACTGCCATTACCTTAACCGTTTGTTGCAAATGTTCACATGGACGTGACGTATTAACCAGTTCAGACAGGATAGTTGTGAATCGCATAACAAGAAGTTTTTGAAGAAATAGAAGATTTAGAAAGATCTATGAAGGAGTAGAACGAAATATCATGAATAAATATTGTAAATATTACAAATAGTAACAAATTAAATAATATTAATAATTCTTTTAAAATTAGTTATATTTAGGAACTAGCAGAAGTACCCGCTCTTCGAACGGTCAGTATTGAGCTACTGTTGCAATGGTTAGGGGCTTGTTATTCCTTCATACATTTATCAGAGCGAAGTTATTTCTCTGGGAATATCACAGACACTGTTAATTTAAGGGCCTTAAAATGTGGTTTTCGGAGACTATTCATAGACCCCCGAATTTTGTGTCTCACATTGAGAAGCGCAACATATGCTTTGGTCGCCCTTCTAGAATAATTTTTATATTTCGCCTATTTTAGCATGTATTTCGAAAAGTTTTTTCCTATACCAACCCTTCTATGAGAAGTACGGTGAAGAGTTTTATAAATGATTGGTGTATTGACTCTCATGGATACCTAATTTTACGATGCTCCAAATATTCGAACACGAGCTATAAGCGTACTTAAATATACACAGAAAGTATGCCTTACTTCGTAGGGGAAGTGAAGCCGGTGGTCCCATGTCATGTAATAGAACCTTCCACTAACTACAATTGTGTGAAGCTAAATTTGTTGGTTAGATTTGATTGACGCTCTACTAGTTCCAAAGTTTGCCACCAGGTGCCGATTGAGGAGGCATCTAGTAGCCAAGTCACAGCTAGGTGTCGTTGACGGTAGCATTTGGTAGCAAAAGAAGGAACTACTGGAAATTGACGTGAAAACAAAATTGAAAAGCTCGTAGACGAAACGCAATACACATCACATAAAGACTGACCCTCACCATTGTGTAAAGTCCCCATCCACAGGAAGACACCTTTAACAAATTATAAAGGCTTGTGGTGCATGAATATTCAGGGTTTTAGCCTCCAATGGCCCAAATTCCTAATAGCCGCAAAAATACTATTTCAATTCAGGAATTTTTGAAAATAATGTTGCTGTTTGGAGATATAATTCTGTACGACATATCACACGTATAAATCACGTATAAAAATTATAGGGTACCCCTTGACCCCCTTATGCGCATTGATGAATTTTACAGTCTAAGTTGGTTCCGAGATAACTTTATAGCCATTTGAAAACTTTCACAGAAATGTAATTAGTGGAGTGGCATTGCTTTTTCTAGAAATAGATGGAAAGTTGCATGTCTTCTCTTGAGAACCTTGTGTCATTGTTGCCGGCTTGCATTCCTTCATTAGTTTATTAAATTCAATTAGTTTTCTGGGAATATCTCAGAAACTGATGATTTTACAGCCTTAAAATGTAGTTTTCGGGAACCCTCGAGTTTTTTTTCTGCCACCGAGGGGCTAAAAATGAGCTTTGTCTCGTCGTTGTACGCGATAATATAATAATAATATTAATAATGATAATATTATAATAAATACAATATAGGGATAGGGAACGATTAGCAGCAAAGGTTGAGTTGAAAATTTCCTTTGAGAAAACAGAAATTATGCCATCTTTTCAAGTTGACACACCACATATTATACTGCATAATGCCCAGAAATTAAGGATTGTGAAAAATCTAAATATCTTGGTGAGATCATCACTTGGAATGCCAATGAGAGAGCATCAATAGATAGTAGGACACTAAAATTGCGACGAGCACAACAGATTACCTGGCCAACATATAAGAAACAGTCTCTTTCGATTAATGTTAAACTTCGACATTACTTCTCCGTCGTTAAGCCAGAAGCAACATATGCAAGTGAAACTTTATTTAAACTAAGCACCCGATCAACAACTGACAAACTACAGAAGGTTGATAGACGGATTCTTCGGACAATACTCAATAAAAACACCAGGTTGATGGCCAGTGGAGACTTTTGCCCAATTCAATACTTTACAAGGAAAATGAATCTATCATTGACACGATGCGAAAACGAAGGATTGCGTTTTTTGGACACATATACCGCTTGCCAAATACTAGACTCTTGAAACAACTTTTTGACTTCTTTTGGAATAGTAAAACAAGAAACACGTGGTTTAAAGAAATACAAATGGATTTAGACGAATTGAAAATTACTAAGCTCAAATTGAACATAGAGAGGAGAAACGGCTTCTGAATAACAAATACACTCGACTAACATTCAAAATTTCACAGCGTAAGCAATATGTTATATCTGCCGAAGAACGGGCTGCAAGATCTTCCAGAATGAAGAAGTATTGGGAAAGAAAAAAATTATCAGGAATTAAGAACTGAACTTACTGTAGTATTTCAAGACTCTGTATATAAGGTTTGATTTTTGGTGCTCCAATGTGGGCGTAAACAGTGTAAATAAATAAATAGGGATAGGGATATAAAAGACCTTCCGTACCACACGCGCACGTGAAAATAACGTGAATAAATTCTAGTGTACCCCTTGACCCCCTTAAGCGCATTATACGTATTGATGAATTTTACTGCTTAGTGTGTTTCCGTGATAACCTTATAGCCGTTTGCAAACTTCACAGTAATGTACTAAATGGAATCGCGTTGCGTCTTACAGAAACAGATGGTCCTATGAGATTCCGTTGCCATGGTTACCTGCTTGCATTCTTTCATAGATTATTAACTGAAATTAGTTATCTGGGAATATCTCAAAAACTATTGGTTTTAGGGCCTAGAAATGCTGTTTGAGGGGTCCCTTTAGGGCCCCCGAGTTTTGTTTCTCACATTGAGGGGTTGAAAATACGCTTCAGAAAAAACAGACAAACTTTCATTTTTATATATAGAGAGATGTGACCTAATAGGAAGTTATGTATCATCTAGGATCATTAGAATGTGAATGGTAGTTATCATTCAGGAGATAAACCGAATCTCAGAAATACAGTATGATCAGTAAGTGATCTATATTTATAAAATTTTAGACTTGATGTCTAACTACAAGAATATCATTTTCTTTTTGAAGTAGGACAGGGTGATGTCCTAAGTAGTGACGAAATTCACAATTTGATTAATTATTACAGGAGAAGGTATTATTTTCATTTAAGCAGGGAATGTTAGTTAAGTATGTGATTTTAGTGATTATTAATGTTGATTTTTAGTGAATAAATCTAGACAGGCACTTTTTAGTCTGCCTGTTTCCTCTTTATAGAATATCACGATCTCTTCATTTAACAGTTAATTGCGGTGGTGCTACTAGTCAGATACAGGCGCCCACATGTTATTTTAAACCGTTCACCCTCGAGTTTCCGAGAGTCTTGCCCTACCATATTTTATAGTAGGAGTTTTGTATGTAGCTAGGTAGTAGTACTATCGTGTTTTAAATATGATGCACCGAGAGGTTCCTAGCTAATCATCTAGCGGGATTTGTTGGTTTATCTAGCTGGGTATCAGCAGTCCCTGCGATCCATCCCATTCTTCGGATAATAGGTGGTGGCTATGTGAATTTCGGGTTGAGTACCAAATTTCGTTCAATTCGGTTTCGTCGTGTTTGATCTGATAGGGAATGACCGGACAGATAAGCACACTCACACACCCGATTTGCACACATAAATGGCCACCATATTCAAACTATTTGGCTGATGACCGTTTAATTTTGTCGAAAGACACTGCTCACATAAAGGTATGTTGTCGCAAAATTTGGTAGAGATCAGATGATTAGATTAGTCGTTATTAATTTTGAGCTTTGAACATCTAGGTGGCCGCTATTACGCCTCCGTGAATATGGATGAGATAAAAAAAACATGACACTGAGGTCTCCTTTGCTAGTGCTACCACAGTACCAAATTTCGTTCAATTCAATTTAGTCGTGTTTGACCTGATAGGGGGACAAATATACACATTCACGCAGGCAATTTGGACACATACATCGCCCCCATCTTCAAACTGTTAGGCTGATGACCTTGTAGTTTGGTAGAAATACGCTTCCTACGTGAAGGTATTGAACTCGAATTCAGCTCAGCTTAGGACCTTTGACCGAGCCGAGGTTCGAACGACTTGTGCACCATTGGAAGGAAAAATTGGAAATTTGGAAATAAAATAATGTAATAAATATACGGTATATGTATTATGGGATGCAAATGAAACACAATGACAGTGTTTTGGAGAAATTTGATGCATTTTGAGGAATTTATTATTTGGAAATATTATGGTGAATGAGATTTTAACTAAGGAAGAGCTCGATCATTCGGAGCTGGAAATTGTACAAAGCTTCATGTTTGGCACTAGAAAACCAGTTTTGGTTAGCAAGGCGATCATAACAAAGCAATGCACACGACCCGTGGAGAAGAGGCTAGACCCAGGAGCCTTTTTCAGAATATTTCAACAGCCAATCGAATAAAAGCATATAATTTTTGTGGGAATCGCTTTTATATAAATTTTGCAGATATAAAGAGAAATAAGCACATCTACAAGTGTAGAATACAATATGAAATTTATTTGGTTGAAAAGAAATATAAATTATTGAGTAATAGAGCGAATATGAGTATATTTCTATTAATATACGTGTGTTTGAGGCTACCGGAACTAGGCCAGCAATGACACGCGCCGTGGGGAGAAGAAGAGTGGCGGACACTCTCTCACAGCGACTGGACGCGTTGACGCACGCGCACAGCAGTGAAGCAGTTATTGCACACAACATAAGCCCGGTCGATAGGCACCGATGTACCATCGAACGACCTAGGCATCGCCGAGGAAGTTGGGAAGAGAAGCCGGCAAAACGCATTTACATTAATATTGGAGAGACCAGCGTTCATACAAGTATTACAGCATTAGAACGAGACTTCGATTATAAACAGCACTTCACAGAGAAGCAATAACAAACAGCATTATCTACTGAAAGCAACGATATTGCTACAACGATTTCAACTATATATATTCAGCAGTATTTCATCACAATCTACATTACTGTCTACTTGATGGCAGCGATTTTAAGTCGGGGAGGAAAAGCTTATTCTACGTCTACTGAAGAGAAGATTACGGAGAACTAAATAAAATGAAAGGAGGTTAATCTATACCATGTATTGGGAGGTCAGAGTGACTTGGAAATTCAAAGATCGACACAGCTACAACTGCGCAACAACTTGCAGTATCCCAATATGAGTTTCTACACCACAAGCAAGATGTCCGACAACACCAGGACGAGATGTCAACTCAAGACTTGCGGATTTACATTGGCGAGACCACTCTGCAGGACAGAGATAAGAGCAGAAGACCGTTTGCAGCCGATCGAACCAAGGAACGCAGTTACCAGGCCGCTGGCCGCGAAGATGACGCGTCTACCGTTAGCAGCTCAAGCCGTGATGCAGAACAGGTGATGGCAGTCCGAGTGAGTTCGGGTCGCTCGCAGCTGATTTGCACGGGCTTGGCAGTAACTGGTTTCGCTAGGGGTCGAGCGATGACAGCTCCAACGGAACATCTAGGACAGCTGATAGAGGTATTCCCTGGCTGTAGAAGACGTCTCAAGGAAGAACAACCGTTTGATACAATGTCTGTAGTTTTGCTGTAGTAGTAGAGATCCATTTTTGGAGTGACCAACTTCATTTGTAGTAATTCTTATCTTTATTTGTTTTTAAGTAGTTTAAATTTTAGTTACATTGTAAGTTTTGATACGTCTTCGTGTGTCGTTTGAGACGTTATTTCATGCATATATAACTTAGATTTGCGTTTCTCGTATTTTTTATTCTGAAGGAGACGTTGTAAGACCCTCAGTTTTGAACGATACTCGTTTTATAAAAGGAATGCTTCGATAATGCTTAGATAATTCGATAATGCTTGGATAATTCGATAATGCGTAGATAACTCGATTATTTCATTAATCGACTATTTTTTATTTGATATCTCGAAGAGATTATTCGATTACATTGTATTTGGAGAAGAGCGTAAATATTGACAAATTGTAAGAACATTTAAATATTATAATTGTTATTAACAATTTCTATGCGTAACAGCGAAAGTATACATTTATATGTCTATAATGCATTGTTATCAAGTAAAGCATTATTGTGAGATGCTATAATCCTATGTAACAAACATTACGATGTTTATATACATCTGAAATATTTATTTATAACAATTTGAATGTTATGTAATTCCTCTAGCGGAATATAACTAATTAGACAACTAAATAGTCTTGGACTATTATATTACGAATATACACTATAAATTAGGATCATCGTATTGACAATTGTGGTCAAATGATGCCCATATGTATCAACAATTAAAGTATAAACATTGTTTAACTGAGATGAATAGACCAGGAGATATGTTAGTCTACCTGCGGTCTTGGATGTTAAAATCAACTTGAATATGAATTGTTCATATATTTAAATGTACACCAGAAGCGGGAGGATATGAATTTATTTTTATTAACAACTAAAAGACGAGCGAACTACAAATTAATATTGTTAACGCTTGGTAACGTGGATGAACAAGTTTGTTATGGATAAAAGAGAACGAATAGCGCTAATGAAAGGAATAAGAAGTACTTTGTGAATTGTATTAATGTGAACGAACATGTATTTGTTGTAATTTGATGCGCGAGGTTTAATAATTCAGACTGGAGTTGAGAGTTAGGAGTGCATTCTGAACGGTAACATTCTCTAGCGTAGTTATCTAGTAAAATCCCTAATTCTTCTACAAGTGTATAGCAAGATGGTTTTTTATGGAAGTAATGCCGTGCGGAGTTATGAAGATTGTTTATAGAGAGGAAAGGAAGGAAGTATGACGTTTGGAGCGTAGTGATACGCCTTTGATAAGTATTGTTCACTGTATTGCGGAAGGATGGAATATATTGCTATGTGGAGCAACGAATTGTTACAAGATGAGCAAAGGCGCTGACACAGAGGTTAATGTTTGAATTGTTTATGTCTGAGAGTATTTGTAAATGATCCACGAAATGTAAAGAGTCTTTAAGTAGTTTCGCATCACTCTGTATCCTATTGTTTTACTTATTGACACGACATTCCAAGCTGTATTTAACTTAATTGTTTGATACTCAGGCTTATTTGATTATGACATACCACTAGAAGTACCAGAGAATTTGATCGTTGGTAGAAGCATTGCAAAAATAACTGTTTTTGTAACAGAGACACTATGAAGCTGTCAGAGCGCGACTGACAATGTTAATGGTAATTTTTAAACCTGTGAAGCACGAGAACTGTAAATAATGTAAATATTTAAACCATATATTATTAATATCAATATTATTAGAGTAGATAGTAACATTCTACGCACACCCATGTATAATATAGGGTTTTGTATTGTTAACTTCATTTTTTTTAGTGAACAGCTGATTTTAATCAGTTTATTTCAATGACACAGCCACAGGGTGACTGTCAATTTATGTAAACATTTTGTGAAACTTAATAAACATTGCTGTAACGAGAATATTCAGAAACACTTATTCTACAAATTGTAGAACTATTTGACGTGTGTAACAGTTAATTTTAACATGTTTATTATTCATGGTGATATGGGTTATTTTTTATTATCTGTATTTGTTTGGAAATAAATCCCAGGCATTAGTTTTTGTTTGCCTGTTCGTTTTTATAAATCTGATCATCATTTCATTCTGGCAATCGCCATGCGATAATACTGCGAATTAGTCACTAGAGGTCAAGTTAGTCTCAACGTTCACCGTTCACACCCGAGAGCCGAGATTCTCGTCCTACCATTTTGTGTTTAGGATAGTTTATTTTCTATGTAAATGTGTAACTAATCGGTAGTTTGTTGCTTGGCCGGTATGCATCTAGGGTTCTCTAGTCATTATCCTAGTAGGGTAGTATTGGTCAACCTGGCCTAGTATCGACCTCCCTACAATCCTTTTCTATCTTTGCCGATATAGGTCACGACTATGGGGGATTGGGGTGCATATAGGTGGTAATTTCTTTGCGCCCGAACGTGTTTTGGCATCGATTGTGTTGAGACGGTATAGTCTGCAAGGACAACCGTACAAGATATTTGTTAGATTTTGTGTTTATTTAGAAATGCCGATCCCAAATTTTTTGGAAAGTCGTTTAAGTGAATAAACACTGCCAAATTTGAGGAGTAAAGATTGTTACAGGCATGTTTGTTTGTTCAGGTAATGACATTTTTTGTCATTTAGTTAAATTCTTGTTGTTGAAACGTAATATTAGTCAGGGATTGCGAGGTGAAGGAAGATCAGTTTATTAGAGTAAGGTTAGATAAGATTGTAGACGTATATTTATTGAATTTTAATACATATGTCGAAGTATTCCTTTGTAGAATTTAAATGAGTTGGTCACTCTGACATGTCCATGAAGTAGTATAGATGATACCTACTTATTTCTCAAGTGTGAAATTATTATGTCGTCGGGAGATATGATTCATATCAGGGCTATTCTGGAAAAGATCCAGGAGAGTCAGAACCAGTTAACAGGAGATGTAGATGCCCTCCACAAACCCACACACGAAAGTACTAAGAAGTTGGATAGAGAGATAAAGCAGTCAGCAGCTACAGTTAAGTCTGAGATGAAGGGAGAGTTAGCATTAGCTCAGTCAGTCACTAACGCTAGTATAACCTTAGTTCAGGAGGAGTGTACAAGAGTACAGGAAGAAATGAGAAAGGCACGAGAAGAGGAAAGAAAGGCAAGAGAGGAGGAAAGAAAGGCTAGAGAAGAAGACAGAGCAGTCCACGAGGAAGCTAGAAAGGTGCACGAAGCAATAAGAAAAGCCCAAGAAGAGGCCAGGTTAGCACAAGGGAAGGCCCAAGAAGAAGTGAGACAGATACAAGAGGAGGCGAAACAAACACAGGAAGAAATTAAGAAAGCATTAGAGAAAGCCCAGGAGGAAGGAAGATTAGCTCAGGAGCAAAGCAAACTAGCTCAGGCTGAAAGTAGAATTTATGTAGACGAAAGTAGGAGAGCTTTGGAAGAGACCAAATCAGCTTTCAATCAAGTGAATGAAGATGTGGCCTCTACCAAGATGGAAATAAGCTCACTTAGAGAGGAAGTTAGCCAGAAGGTAGTAGATGCTACAGTCCAATGTAATGACAACATCATAAAGCTAGAAGGAAAGATACAGGAAAGCATAGGGAAAGCCACAATAGAGCAGCTTAAATACAATGATTCCTTGGTAGGTTCCCAGGAGAAACTCACTGATAAGCTCAGTGACCTGAACACCACTGTTGGTAATTTAGAAGGTAAGTTAAAAGACCAACAAAAGCTGATAACAGAGGGTATAAATGTTGACATTGAGTCTTGTATAACTAAATATGTTAGTAATTTAAGAGATGAGGTTATTAAATCGAATAGGGATTGCATGCAGGAACTGCATGGTAAAATATTGCAGGATGTTAATCAAATAGAGAAAAATGCTAAGACTCACAGGGATAATTTGAAATTAGAACTGTATAAGCATATAGAGGAAAGAAGAAAATCGAGCATTACCGAAATGAGAGGTATTGTAAATAAAACAGAATCGGAAAAAAGTGAGGAATTGAACGTTATCCGCGCGACAGTTAACGAAATAAATCTTGATCTCGCGAAAGTAAAATCTTGTCAGGAAAGCAAACTACGTGACATTAGTAACAAACTCAACGCACTTACTTTGGCAGAACCATGCGACCATGAGGGTTTGAAGGAAGAGATACAATTAGGAATGCAACGGGATATTACTCAATTTTTCCTAAGTAGAGAGGAGAGATATTAAGAAGAATTAGGAGGACTTAGTAAACAAGAAGAAAGAGTTGAAGACGATACTGAAAGCATCTTTAGTCGAAGGCAGGAGCGGCCACATATGATGCAAGAACCGGAGCGTATTCAAAGGGAATATGCAGGACTGGGGGGATTCTATGACCAAGGAGGCCATAGAAATAACCAGAACGTTATCGTAATAAGGAACATTGACGATAAACCAACTCGTTTCAGCGGAGTAGGAAACATCACAGCAGTCGAATTTCTTAGAGACAAGAGACATTATCTCGATGATAATCGCATATCGAGGGACCGAGAAATCCGTGTAGTTGAAAAGTATCTTGAATCTGAAGCCCTAAATTGGCATAGAGCTTTCAAATACACGTACACCAATTTCGAAGAGTTTGCGGACACTTTACAACGCAGATTTTGGAGTTTGGAGGTGCTGCAGGACATTAGAGCTGAGGTATACTCTAAAAATATGCGCACTCTACCCCTACACGTTATGCAACGTTCTTTACATCGCAACTCGCAAGGCTTCAGTATTTGGATCCACCATTGGCTGAGACAGAATTGATTAATGCGATATCAAGACATATGCCAAATGATGTCAGAAGACATTTAATTGCGGCAGATGTGAACTCTCTGGAAGGCATGGCAGAAATATTAAGGAAATTAGATCATGCTAGTTCCACACCGAATGCAACTTCTAGTAACAATACTAGAGGAAGACCGGAGCATAGAGAAGTTCATACGGTGCTGGTAGATCACACACGGCAGACGGAGGAGAACCGTAGTAGACCAGGTCCAATCAGAAATAATGCATATGGGAGGAACCGTTATGAACCGCCGTATCGGAGATTTCGAGATGGAAGGCCATACCAGGCAAGAACGTGGAATAATGGTCAGAGAAGGACAGGATACCACCGGAACAATGACGCACGGAGGTACGACTATTACGACCGGAACAATAGAGGCACAGCAGGAGGTTATCGCCGATATAAAAATAGGACGACGATAATTATGCCCGCCAACAACAACAACAACAGCAGCAGCAACAACAGCCACGACAACAACAAAAACAGAGAGGTTGGCGCAACAACGAGAACGTTAGGTAATATTACCAAGATCGTGACAGGGAAAGTCATGATTATAGGAACAACCACAGAGAAAATGAGGCATGAAATAGTCAAGGAAGAGAAGAGGTATAACCTCAAGCCTCGAACTCAGGAACACAGGAACAGAACCTGAGCGGGGTACAAAAAATCCGATTGGAAAACGGAAGTAGAGGGAGGAACAGTGTTCACCAACGATAGGCATGAGATCGCCGTGAACGAATTCTATCAGGTACTGTACCCGATAATCCGGAAGGGATCCTGTTGGAATATCCATTGCCCCCGCTGGATTGCCTATTTCTAACTGCACCGGCATATACTACATTAGAAATCGCTTCCAACATGGTCTTCAGGGAATTACAGACAGCAGTTACAAGAATGTTGTGGATCTACAACCAACTACACGGGCACTCACCTTTACTTACCTCTCGGGGACTGGGACTTCAGCTTCGCCTTCACTACATCCACAATACTCTGCTCCTTATATTTAAAATGAATCACACTCCAACAACAATGGAAAACAATCCGAACAAAGTTAATTAACCATAGGGTAAACTAATCTACTATAAACAAAAAACGAATTTAACAATAGACATTACAATTAAAAAACACGCAATCATTCACACCTCCTTTCAACTCTACATCTTACTACCGTGCTGTATTACGAATTACGAGTATAAAATCTTCGCTTGTTCTAGGCCTACCATGCGTAAAAATAAAAACGTTCAATGAAGTCTCTTAATGGCATTCCAGACCCATGGTTTCATTCACAAGCCTGCTTTTGCAGAACGCACGTGCATTAACTCTGTTTCATCAATGAAATCCCCGGCACCACGCCGTACTCGAAACTGGTTTATACAATAAGTACAAGACTGTGAGTCTACACCTGGTTATATTATGTCATAGCTCTCCAATGCTAACGGTGAACCATTCTTGCTAGTCCACAGAGACTGCTTGTGTGTGCATTTATAAAATACGTAAAAATTAACATTTAGATCTTACAAAAGTTCACATAACTACTTTGTTTCCTAAACAATCATTCTAAAAAATTTTATACACACTTTCATTCGCACACCGCAATTGTTCTAGAACAATTCGGTTCCACATCTGCTGTTAACAATGAACAATCGTTCACACCAAAAACATCCGCTCATAAACACACGCTGTTCCAAAACAATTGATTAATAAATCCTACTAAATAATTTAACTAATTAAATCATTTCCACAAAAATTAATTACATGTAATATGTTTATAATAATATCCATTATCTAGTGTTGCTAACGCGACAGTTTCGAGATTCTAACTTCTCGGTTACAATATACTTCTTAACTAAATATATACACTGGTTTTTCACATAACCATCCTTCTCTAACGTTCTGTAGTTTTAATATACTGCATACACATCATCTTATATAGGTTTCATTACATTATCGGTATAATACAGTCGACTAATTAAGGTAAACTGTACGTAATTACACAACTTCGGGTTTAATAAAATTTAATAATAGTATTATAGACGTGAGTAGACAATTTTTCTCAAGTTGCATTTCCGCTGAAACCCTCCTGTTAACACAGCTAAATCGTTAATTCACAAAAACTGGACTACTTGTATACAACGGCTCTTATCATGATACATGCCTTTTATCAAAGAACAACAATACTTTGACTTCCTTAAAATGCGGAATTCCCTCGCACGAGCACTCCATAGCTCTACAAATCCTCATATAACAATATATATGGCATAAACAATTATCATCTACTATGTTAAACAATAACCAAAAGGGATTAATTGTTATTAACATATCTTATGTAGGAACTTCTCTCAAATAATGGCATGACCCTCAGTATCATTGCACATGACTACTGGACTACAATTATTCATGCTTAAGTTCTTCAAACGAAACTTCCAATTGTAATGAACGATATTAGACAGTCGTGATTAACCTCCTAAAGTTTACTCCACAACAAGATAATTAACTGTTAACTCGTCTGTCGCAAATACATGTAATAAAAATAATACTCCTGTTTCATCTCACTTATCAAGCTATAAATTGTTTATCGTTGTAATATCATGTCCACAAATGACGTGATGTTACACAAATAGGATAAAATAACACACATGTTATTTATAATGTCGGATAGAATTCAATCTTGACCGGGATAAACTGGCTTTGAATTCCTAGCCAAAGATTTGAATAATCTTCTACCAAAAGGTATTCCCTCTAGCATATTAAATGAACAAAGCTCTTAGCTTTACAAATAATAAGAAAGGTTTGCCAATGTCGTAATGTTTTTCCACTCTACACAAAGAATGTTCATAGGAATTAAGACTTCGGTCTTATCAAACGACTAGTATTTCTTATATCGTCGATAGTTTACGTACAATAATGATATAACAATATCATTCGATGTTTCTTCTTTTCTTGAAGTAATATGTTGTAACATTAAAGTGCTCAAATTAAATTTAATAAGAATTTAATTTGAAGCTATGACTCAATGTCAGAATTTTTGGTTTAAATGAAATTATTAAAATTCGAGAGTCGAAACGACTAGTCTCCTATGAGGCATTATGATTCCTCAAACAAAATTTTAATGTCAGTTCCACAACTGATGCGTAGAATAAAATTTAAAAATAGATGAAATGCAATCATCTTCTAAATAATCTAGAAGTATAAAAATCTCAACACACATCGAAGTGTAAAATACACAAAAGCACTGAAATACATGAAATGTGAAAATATAGAAATATGAAATAAGATCGCTGAAAATATGGAATAAGATCGCCGAAAACATGGAATAAGATCGCTGGCTCAGAATGCTACTAATCAAGCTCTATATAACAATTGAGATACACTAATACCTTATATGGACGAAAACTTGAAGATCTAAGTAAGTATTCCCACAATACTTTAGATGTTTCCTCAGTACAAGACACTGATATGGATCTGCATTCGAACCTCGGATCTGCGACCTCAGAGATAAGAAACGTCTCTCTCTGGAATTCACCAACATTCGCCCGGGCTCGAACGACATCCTTCTGGCAAATTCTTCTGTGTTGCTGGGCTACCTTTCCCCAGCATCTTGACAAATCTCTTCTGTAAAGTCTCCATTCTTCGTCGTAAATATGCATCAACTTCATCATTGGAATATAATTATGGAAATATTCATATAAATAGTGAATGAAATGTTTCCATTGCTAATTGATGTTATATTTGTGTTCGTAGACTGACGAAAATGCACAAGATGGACCGTACACTACGTCTGTAACTACGTTGTCTAACGAAGCTCCATCGTTGTATCTTAACTCCTGTTATCGAATATGTCTCTGGCGCAAGACTATCTTGTTCATCATATTTGATTTAGGGTATCACTATGCGGGATTCGGGTGCAGTGTGTTGTTTTAAAATTTGGTAGAGATCAGATGGTTAGGTTACTCGTAATTAGGTTAAAGCTTTGGACATTTGGAAGGCCGCTATTACGTTTCCGTCATGATGGCGGCGATAAAAAAGAACATGACAGGTGCTTGGCTAGTTCAACATCTGTACCAAATTTCGTTCAATTCGCTTTCGTCGTGTTTGAACTGATAGGGGGGGGGAGGTATGCACACTCACACACTAGATTTGCGCAAATCCACGACCAGCATCTACCTATTATTTGGCTGATGACCATGTAGTTTTGTCGAAAGGCACTCCCCTCACAATGGTATAATGATACAAAATTTGGTAGAGAACAGATGATTAGGTTAGTCGTAATTTGATTAAGCATTTAATATTTGGGTAGCCGCCATTACGATACCGTGTTAATTGCGCAATTGGATCCTGGTTTACTGATTTTGAAATTTCAATAGTTTGCTCATCCACCATCTGGACTAGGGTGGGGATGATCTGTTGCCTTTGGCATACAAAACCTACATACGGTGCATCATTTATATTACATTGTGTCTTTAAAATATATAGTGTTATTTGTTTGTGTATATTGTAATTTCAAGATGGCCACAGCGCGCTTCATTAATTATATATGAATAATTGTAGTGACAAACTTTGTATGGTAGTCCTCTTCACTATATTTCATTTGGATTGTGCTTTATATCGCGAGTTAAATATATTCAAGTCCTAAGAGTACTCCCAGCCGCCATCGTGAACAAATGGATTCGTTTTTCTTTCGACTTGGTCGAAGGAAGCCATTTATTAGTTTCAGCATTACAGCTGAATTTTGTTATTGCATCGTAAAAATACATTGCGTTATTCATTATCATATACTTTATTTCCAAGATGGCTAACGCGCATTGCAATCAGCATGTTATGGCTTTTTTTAGTAATGTCCTGTCTATGGCATTTATTTCTTACTTAATTCAATTTAAATTCCGCAATTACCGTTGGAATAATTCAAAATTACGTTCCATTACTACGCCTACGCACTAATTTGAAATTTTTACGTGTTATTTAATTATTAAATTTCATAAGTATAGCTCTAAGATACCAAAGGTTTGAAATAACTTCGAAATTTCAAGACGGCCACTGTGCGAGATATTCAATGTGATAATCTCCTGATGAACCCAATTATGGGCTCTAATACGATATTCACCTGTTGGCAAGTTTCGTCTTAATTAGCTAATTTCATTCTGAGTTGTCAATTTTAATGTTCTAATATTTTGTGCTGCCGCCATCTTGGAAGTATGGTGAGTCTGTTGTTTTGTGTTGGCCACACAAGGCCACATATTCGGTTCTAACTTGTCACTCACATTTGTCATGGTAACTCTTAAGTGTTCAGAGTTGTATATTTATACATTTTATAGTTTCATGATGGTGGGCACACGCAGTATGTTCTCTCACGTTCGAAACAGAAAGTCTAATATTGTGAATATTGCTTCATTGGACCATAGGTTATGTATTATGATGCTTGCATGATACGCATATCTGCCATCATGAAATAATTCACTTGATTAACTTTAAGTTCGCGCACTAGACGCTGTTAGTTAAACTTGATATTGTTTGTTATTTTCTGTTCATAATTCAGATTTAAACTCTCAGTAAAAACATTAATATGATGAAGAAGCAGTTGTGTCTTGTTTTCTAGAACACCAAGCTATAGGCCCCCAGCTTACATGATAATAAAGCCTGTCCTACTCTTAAGTTTTTGTGAATACTTGCAAAGTCTGAATCACAGAAAGCGATCAGCTCTATATTGTTGCTGTGTTTGGTGGTGCTGTATTTCATCCTTAGGTTTTGTGTCCCTTAAGGTATCTGAAAGTTCTTTTTACATCATGAATGACCTTATCAGTGTACTTGTCTAAAAACTGACTTTCATAGCTAACTGCATGAGACAAGTGAGGCCTTGTTTTGTTTGTGAGATATAGCAGACTTCCTACAGCTTCTCTATACGGGTGCATTTCTATGGCATTGTCCTCTCTGTCTTCTGATTTTGATTTAGGTGTTATTGGTGTTTTAGCAGGTCTGCAATCATCCTTACCGAATTTTCTCAGCATTTGTTGGCTGTTATTCTTCGGTGCTATCATGATCCACTCTTCGTATAGGTGTATTTTTTGAATTCCCAGGTATGTCTTGGTATTTGAATGAACTGTAATTTCAAAATATTTGAGTAATTGATTCATTTGTTGAATATCTTGTCCCAGCAACACTCCGTCATCAACATGGAAGGCCAGAAACATTTTCTTGGATTGATTCCTAAATGTAAATTTGTTGGTTTTCACTTGAGTCCACATTTTTAAAGCACGTTAGTAAATTTTCTGTCCCATCTTGATGGGGCTTGTCTTAATCCATAGATGGATTTCTTCAATACAAATTTTTCATACGTTTCTTCATAACCTTCTGGGAGTGTCATATAGACAGGATATTCTAACTCCTCATTTAGGAATTAGATTTTCATATCTAAAGTCTTCATTATTAAATGTTCTTGAGCAGCAATTGAAAGGAGTACTCTGAGGGAACTGCCGTCGACCACCAGACTGAAAGTTTCTTTGAAATCAATGGATCCTTTTTGCTGGCAGCCTCTCACAACAAGACGAGCTTTAATTCTTCCTCCGTCTTTTACCTTAAAGATCCCTCTGCTTGTCAGAATCTGCTGACCAGATGTTTGTTTTCAGTTTACCAACTCCGATGACTCGTTCTTGTTACGGAATTCTTTCTCTTCTTCAATTGCCTTTTGCCATAGTTTCTTTACTGGGCATCTTTGTATCTCTTCATATGTTAGCATCACTTCCACATGGTCTACCTCGAAGCAGCTCATTACAAAGTCATTTTATTTATCTGATAGCTTCTTCTGTCTTCTCTGTCTTACTGGTTCCTCATTTCTTAGATTGACTGTTTCATTTCCTTCTGATTTTTCATCTGCTTCGGATTCTTCTTTTTCTTCTGTTTCTGCTTCTTTGTTTTCTTATCTCTCTGGCTGTTCAGCAGGTATTTCTTGGTGTTGTTCACTACTGTTACAAACTGTGTCTTCTGAGCTAGTAATGGCTTCACCTTCTTCACCTAAATTTCTTGGTTCTCTACAGGTTCATCTTCATTTTCTGAGTCGACAATAATAAGCTTGCTTTGTTTAGTTTGTGGTGTTAGTTGCTGGACCTTAATGTCTCTTGATATGTATATTTCCCTAGTTACAGGATCCCCGATTCTGTATCCATTTGTAGCGTACAAAAATAGGATACCTTCCCTTAACCTAGATTCTTACTTCTTCAGTTGGTTTAGGATTTTACAGTGTACTGGTGAAATAAATATGTCTAGGTGAGCTAGATCAGGTTTTACTCACGAACGTCCTTCCGCTGGTTTTTTGTTGTAAGCAACTGTTGGGCTTCTATTTAATAGGTAGGTAGCGAAAAGAACTGCCTCTTCCCACATTTCATTTCCTAACCCTGAGACAAACACCCCGTTACTTTTTCCGTGAGTGATCTGTTTCCTTCTGCCCATCCGTTGAGTTGAAGTGTGTAAGGAATTGAGTATTGTAGTTGTATGCCTTTTTCCTTAGACCAGCTTGTCAAATATTTATTAAGGGGGAGGGGAGGGGGGGGGGGGGGGAACTGAGTTTTTTGCCCAAAAACGGCCAAAAAAAATGAGTCTTCGTCAGAAGTCAGAGCACGTGTGGATACAAGTTTTTTTTATCTGAGGACATTTTTTAAATGTCTTGTGGAGCCATTTGATTTGTGCGTGCATGGCGCTTTAATAGGTCACAGCCATATCGTCTGTGCTCATGTTAGACATACCCTGTTGTATTCGTATTTTTAACCTACTTTACACATTTTGCAAAAATGAGGAAAAAGTAGACTTATGAAATCGGGCAAATGTGTGTCTGTCTGTCCTTCTGTCTGTCTAACTGTGTGTGTCCCCCCCCCCTATCAACTCCTAAACAGCTACAGCAATCGAAAAAAAATTTGGTAGGAGTAAAGATGTATACCTGAATATCTCACAGCCATATTTGAAAATTATGTCAGTGCTACCAACTGCTGAAAATTCGCAATTGAAATTTGAGCTCCATGTTGGATGTTTTGGGAGGTATGAATGGGAGCTATTTCAAAATTGGCACACGTATAGATAATAATATTGCAGTTGAATTTCCAGGAGGCCATACATGGCAGTGTTGCCAAAATGATTATAAGCCTGCTGATAGGTCCGAATTTTAAATGCATATAAGTTCTACACTATCAATTAGATTTCAACCAAATTTCGTATGTGCTATGCGTACTTAAACAGATATGACTGAGTGTAATCTTAAGAGCCACCAGTGCTGCCAACTGTTAATAAATGCTCTCAATTTTTTTAAATCCAAATTCCCATATATCAGAAAGTATGCAAGCCGACAGCTTTAAACTATGCACACGTATAGTACCTGACATTCTATATTAATTTGGAGTAACTTATATACGTCAGTGCTACCAACATGATCTAAGTCTGCTGAGAGGTCCAACTTTAAATACATGTAACTTCTCTACTATCATTTGGATTTCAACCAAATTTCGTGTGTGCTATGTGTACCATAACAGATATGTCTATGCCGATTATTAAGAGTAACCAGGGCTGCCAATTGTTAATAAATACTGTCTCTATTTTTGTTACCGTAATATCAATATATCAGAAAGTATGCAAGCCAATAGCTCTAAACTTTGCACATGTATAGTACCTGGCATTCTAGATTAATTTGGAGTAACGAATATAGGCCTATGCCAGTGCTGCCAACATGATTCCAAGCCTGCTGAGAGGTCCAATTTAAAAATGCATGTAACTTCTATACTAACTAATGGATTTCATTCAAAATCGACACAACTATAGACCATATTATTTCAGATTATTTCTGACCAATACATCCATGACATTGTTGCCAAAATGATTTTACGCGCGCTGTTAGATCCATTGTTTAACTTCATGTAACGTCCATGCTATCCATTGGACTTCAACCAAATTTTGTATTCTGTACCTTAAGAGATGGAACTAAGAATATATTCAGTCACCAGGGCTGCCAACTGTAGTTCTCTATTAGGCTACATTAAGCCCGGTATACAGTATTTCGAACTATAGAAATTTCGATATTACCAACTTAATTTCATCATTATTCTAGATAGATCCATATAGATTAATCATTGGCATGAGTCCTAAATTTTAAGAAAAGTAGGCTCTTTAGTTCGTCACTGCACTTCTTGTTATGTTATAAATGTCTGGCAAACGCTCAGATGATGTTCAGAATATATAAGTGCTGCCATCTCTCGGTGTATACGGGAAAAAGACGCACATTTCATATAAGAAAATTATTGTTTTAAGTTTTTTTCTACTTTACTGTTGGAAACTTGATGGATTTAAGATGTTATGTAAATTCATATTTATTATTTAAAAGCCTACAGTAACTGGACAAGATCTCTTTCATTGAATGGAGTTCAAATAAGTGATGTTGTGATTACGGGGTACAGGAAGTACATGGTTTGTAAGGAACAGTTATTGTTTTGAAGTGATTTTAAAACTTGCAGTAGCCTAACTTATTTTATTTGTGGTTATTTTATTGTTTGTGTGCTATGAAGTGTGTAAAATGCACTCCATGCATCGTCGTTGGAAGAGGCCTAGGAGCAGGAAATAAAAAAGAGTGAACGGGCTAGTGTAAATTTTAAGAAGCGATGGGGTGACAAATCTATTGCTGAAGTTGTTGATAGTGAATCAAAATTTAATGTTAGTGCTAGACCAATTGTGGCAAATGAGACAGAAACACCTGTTCCCTGTAGTGCTACTGAGAAGAAACTAGAATATTTTTCTACCGATGCCAGTGCTACAGTAGGCCTAATTAGTGATGAATACATTATACTACACCTGGAGATTTTGCAGCTGCACATTTGAAACCTCAAGTGCAGTGTGTTATAAGAAATGTTTAGTTCTACTCCTTAGGGATAACCACGGCATTTGTGCACTAGTAAGTTGGTGATGAAATGTCAGGCATGTGATTTGGTTAACTCAGTAGGGTACACAAGCCCCCGTTCACTTGAAAAATCACAGAGACCAAGCTTTGACATTAATAGAAGGATGGCAAATGCTTTTGTAAATGTGGGCACAGGCGATTCGGCTGTGAATAAATTCTGTAATGCAGTAGGCATGAAGGGGATGGCAAAGAAACCAATGAAACTCATTTCAGTGGACTGGGAAAGAGCACGTCACAATTCATTCCAAAAGAAGGAAGACCGTTCGAAGGGAACATGTAGCTGTCGACCCCTCACTCGAGCAGAAATACATTCTGTATACTGCTGTATCCTATGATGGCAGTTGGCAGAAACATGGCCAAAGCTTTTTGTATGGGGTTGGTGTGGTCATTGATATCTTGACTGGTCTAGTTATTGACTATGAAACCATGTCCAAGTATTGCCATATGTGCAATGTGACAGCTGCAGTACTGGGAATAAACACCCCTGAATTTTCCATTTGGCAGAAGGGGCATAAGATATTTGGGGACTGTTCAATACATATTGAAGACACGTCAGGAGCAATGGAATTGGTAGCAGCACAACGTTCTGTTTCTGACTGTAAGCTGCGCTACACTACCATGCTATCTGATGGCGACGCTAAGACTTTTCGGCACCTCAACCACCTCCATGTTTATGAACAACCAATTGAAGAAGAAGAATGAATAAATCACATTTCTAAGAGAATGGGTGTGGGTCTCAAGAAGCTTGTCAAAGAATGGCAAGCCAAAGGTGTAAGACTTGGTGGTGGGGGACCAGCAACATTGAAGGAAAGTACAATAACGTCACTACCTTTCTATTACAGGACTGCTATAACTTCAAATGTTCCTAGTGTGCCACAAATGAATCGATGTATATTTGCCTCTCTGGGACACTCCACGTCTACAGATGAAAACCCCCGGCACATCACCTGCCCTGATGGAGTAGATTCCTGGTGTTTTTATAAGAAAGCTGTTGCAGCACAAGAAACACCACAGTCTCATGACAAGATGAATGTCAAACTGACCCCCATGCTAGTATGTAAATTAATGCCCCTTTATCAGAGTCTGGCAAATGATGAACTATTAAAGCGATGTGCTAGGGGGCAAACCCAAAACCCGAACGAAATTCTGCATTCTCTGATTTGGCAGAGGTGCCTTAAACATTCTTTTAGAACAAAATCAAGAATAGACATGGCAGGGGCAAATGCTGAAAGTTTATTAATATGGGTGCACTTGCTACTCAGAAACTGAAAATGTCCCTTTTAGTCAGAGAAATAAGTGACAGTGTACATAGGATCGGAAATGACATAGACGAGGTGCCAGAAAAGAAGAGAATAGCTAGTACCAATCATGACAAAACAAACTGCTAGGAAAATGATTAGGCTGGCAAAAACCAAGGCAGAGGAAAGAAAAAAGTACAATGAAGGGGATATGTATGATACTGGCAATTTCTGTGGCAGGTATGCTAATTTGAAGAGTGTCTCCTTTCTAAAATTGCTCTTTCTCGAATGAGTACTTTTTCAGTGTTCAGAATGCTTCCCATACGCATCAGTTTTCTTCAAAATGACATGAACTTTTATATACGCATACAGTTTCATAGTACTCTTAATTTTTACTATTCACTTTGAAAATGGTTGGTAAAATTTTGAATTATGATGTGCCAGACCATGGAATATTGGAGTTTTTTTTACGTTTTATACATTTTACCAACATATACCTATATAACATAGAAGTACTAAACAGACTATAAAAATAATACTGCTATTTATTAATTAGTCCTTCATAACTATAATGAAAAAGTTTTCAGATGGAAAAAGTGAAATTGTAAATTTGATGGTAATTACAAATCATAGAAAACTCAATAGGTCCCCCCCTTAATCTACTCTCAGCCTGTTTAGAGCACATAATCAACCACCCAGACTGAGAGCAGATGGTTCCTCTTGGGGCGTCATTACACTAATATCAGTCAGCTTGGATCCCATAGATACCCACGCAGTCAGCGACTAACTGGAGTGTCTTTAAGGTAATAGCATTCAGATTAATGCTCCTACCTACCCAAGCGGTTAACAGATTGTACTTCGTAGGGGGATTGACATACAAGAGTTTCTTTAAGATAATATCATTCAGAAAAGATGTCCTATAATCCATCACGAACCGAAAGGCTGAGCACTTGACATTAAGGAAGCCATCGACATACAATTAGTTTATAGAAATAATCCCAATAATTTAAACGAACACACTTTCATAGTGAGTTCACCCCTCTTCACTCTACTAGAAAACACAACCCGTCGGAATCAAGACACAACATAACGCTGTAGCCAAGCTAGATAAGGGATAAATAAGGGAAACATGTTATTGGATCAGGATGTATGATGTACCTTTTCCTTCAATAAACGTAGGCTGGTACTAACGTCAGTACTAAAGGTGCCACGACATTCTCATTAGTCCGTTTGCGGAAAGAGGGCATTTTAGCTAAAGAGTGGAGTTTGAACCTAGGCCTTAATTAGTTGAAGATTGACCTGAAATCAGTTAAATACACCGCATTAGAGAGACTAGACTTGGCATCCTCCTACAGTTACATTTGCACGAGGAACACATGGCACTTAAGAATGCGAGAGGGGAACAAACCAACGAGATAAGGGACCCTCACACTCAGGAATTTCCCGTCAGGTGATTGCAAACTGTGACCATGTGAATTGCTCTCACCAGGACCGCGAATGACATTTTCAAAGTGAATAGGACAAATTAAGAGTACTATGAAACTGTACAATACAATCTGAAATGACAATTTACAACAACCACATATTCACTCCAAACAAGCAAATTCCGAAGTTCAATCACCACTTCCAGTATCTCAACTAAGCACCACATAGACTACATCTAACAAATATTGATGAGTTACATTACCTCAACAGGCACTGCAACTAAATAAGTGTATATTTTGTAATTATTATCACCCGTATTTTCAGACAAAGATTATGTCGCCTAAGTGTAAAGGATCTGATGATGATCGCTGGCGATCGAAATTGGTCATCAAAGGGTATTTATTAATTTCATAGTTTTTTTTCGGGATTAAGGAATAACCCATTTCATTTGGGTACAATCGTTTTCACTGACTGAAAAGCATGTAACTTATGTTTACTATGGAATATATGTGCTTTCAAATTACATTTTCTAATAAAGTTGCTCCACAAGCACTCCACGAATGTGACCTTATGCCACTATGAATCATCATAAGTGTCTCCAAACTATTTTTCTGACTTCATTTTGCTCCGCATGTACCACGAGTATGAGGGTTTACACCAGTATGGATTAACAAGTTTCTTCAAATTACTCTCCAAGGTAAAATTTGACTCACAAATAATACATGAATTTGGCATTTGACCACTATGGATCACCATGTGTGTTTACCAACTGATTTGAAGGTAATCATTGCTCCGCATGTTCCAAAGGACTGTGGCTTTAGACTACCTAGGGTCAAGAATTTTCCTTCAAGGTATCTTTTTAAGTATATTTCAATCCGCATGTACTACATGGGTGTGGCAAGAGACCACTATGGATCATCCAGTGTGTCTTCGTGATACCTCTCCGAGTAAAGTTTGCTCTACTTGCACCTCAGGACTCTGGCTTGAGACAGTTATGGAAAAATATGAGTGCCTTTAAATATAACTTCATAGTTAAGTTTCCTCCGAATGGACTGCACGAATGTGGCCTTTGCCAACTATGTATAAGCTTGGTTCTTTTCAATTTTCCAAACTGAGTAAAGTTTGCTCTGCATTTACGACAGGAATTTAGCTTCGAAATATTATGGACCTACATCTCTGTCTTCAGTGAACCTTTACGAGTAATGTTATTTTCACTTTTATCTCGGAAATGCGGCTAGAGACTACAATGAAACACCATGTGTTTCACAGGTTATCTTTCCGTGTATTGTTTGCTGCACATGTGCCAAGCAAACGAGGCTTGAGACCTCTATATATCATCACGTAGTCCTTTGAACTGCCTTTTTTAGTAAACTCTGCTCCGCATGTGTCACTCGATTAGCATTATTCCACTATGGATCATCATGTGTCTCTTCAGGTCACCATTCCCAGAAAACTTAGATCCACATGTACCACAGGAATGTAGCATGAGCCCACTATGGATCATCGTGTGTGTCTTCAACCGTTTTTTCTGAGTGAATTTTGCTTCGCATATACCACAGGAATGTGGCTTAAGACCACTATGAATCATCACATGTTTATTTAAATTGCCTTTCACCGTAAACTTCGCTCCGCATGTGTCACAGGTATAAGGCTTTCTACCACTATGGTTCATCATGTGTATCTTCAAGTGTGCTCTCAGAGAGAATTTTGCTCCACACGTACTACAGAAGTGTGGCTTCAGACCACTATGAATCATCATGTGTGTCTTTAAGTTGCCTTTCACAGTGAACGTTGCTTTACATATACCACAAGAATGTGGCCTGAAACCACTATGAATCATCATATTTTTTTTAAGCTGCCTTTCTCAGTAAACCTTATTCCGCATTTACTACAGGAATAAGGCCTCACACCACTATGCTTCATCATGTGTTTGTTCTTGTCCCCTTTCCGAGCAAAGTTCGCTCCACATGTACCACAGCAATGTGGCTTGATACCACTATGGATCATAATGTGTCTATTCAAATCGCCTTTGCGAGTAAAGTTCGCTCCACACGTATGACAGGAATGTGGCTTGTTACCATTTCGATTGAGTGAGGATACCAATCTCTCTCTTGTTAAAGTCTTCTCAGGATTGTGGTCGTTTCTGTCAAAAATGTCTAATGATTAAACAAGTAAAATAACCACTAACATTATAATGTCAAAAACTACACACATCAAAAAAAGTTTTGCATCACCTCGGTTCCAAGAGTTCCGGAACCTTTAAATACAAAGGGAATAGAGATCAACACAAACAACATTTCAGCTCGTTTTATTGCTCATGAGACCCACACATTGCATGTTGTACCATCATACAGCTAGACTTTCAGCATTTGTGGTCCAGATTGCAGTACACACCACTACCTCTAATACCCAGTAGCACGTCCTCTTGCATTGATGCATGCCTGTATTCGTCGTGGCATACTATCCACAAGTTCATCAAGACACTGTTGGTCCAAATTGTCCCACTCCTCAACGACAATTCGGCGTAAATCTCTCAGAGAGGTTGGTGGGTCAAGACGTCCATAAACAGCCCTTTTCAACATATCCCAGGCATGTTCGATAGGGTTCATGTCTGGCGAACATGCTGGCCACTGTAGTCGAGCGATGTCGTTATCTTGAAGGAACGCATTCACAAGATGTGCACGATGAGGTCGAGAATTGTCGTCCATGAAGACAAATGCCTCTCCAATATTCTGCCGATATGCTTGCACTACGGTCGGAGGATGTCATTCAGGTATCGTAAAGCCGTTTCGGAGCCTTCCATGACCACCAGTGGCGTACGTCGGCCCCACATAATGCCACCCCAAAACATCAGGGAACCACCACCTTGCTGCACTCGCTGGACAGTGTGTCTAAGACGTTCAGCCTGACCAGGGTGCCTCCAAACACGTCTCCGACGATTGTCTGGTTGAAGGCATATGCGACACTCATCGGTGAAGAGAACGTGATGCCAATTCCGTGGGGTCCATTCAGCATGTTGTTGGGCCCATCTGTACCGCGCTGCATGGTGTCGGGGTTGCAAAGCTGGACCTCGCCATGGACGTCGGGAGTGAAGTTGCGCATCATGCAGCCTATTGCGCACAGTTTGAGTTGAAACACGACGTCCTGTGGCTGAACGAAACGCATTATTCAACATGGTGGCATTGCTGTCAGGGTTCCTCCGAGCGGCAATCCGTAAGTAGCGGTCATCCACTACAGTAGTAGCCCTTGGGCGGCCAGAGCGAGGCCTGTCATCGACAGTTCCTGTATCTCTGTACCTCCTCCATGTCCGAACAACATCGCTTTGGTTCACTCTGAGACGCCTGGAAACTTCCCTTGTTGAGAGCCCTTCTTGACACAAAGTAACAATGCGGACGCGATCGAACTGCGGTATTGACCTTCTAGGCATGGTAGAACTACAGACAACATGAGCAGCGTAACTTCGTCCTGGTGGAATGACTGGAACTGATCGGCTGTCGTACCCCCTCCGTCTAATAGGCCCTGCTCATGCATGGTTGTTTACATCTTTGAGCAGTTTTAGTGACATCTATGAACAGTCAAAGGGACTGTATCTTGGATACAATATACACAGTCAACGTCTATATGCCGGAGATCTGGGAACCGAGGTGATGCAAAACTTTTTTTGATGTGTGTATATAGCACATTCCGGAGAAGTATATAGTAATCTTCTGTATTCCTAGACAAAGATAAGAGCCGAGATGTAATGCGTAAAAATTGGGTGCTGCTCTATCCTTTTTAGTACGAGATTTGAGGGCAGGACGCGAGATTGCATTTTCTAGTTCACTTTTAGCATTGAAGAAGGATACGGCTTCCTGATTGGCTGTTCCAACGAAACCCAACTGCAGCAAGGGTTGTGATTAGCCAGTTTAGTTTCAGAGTAGAACCTATCAGCAATGTCATTCTATGTTTAAATAAATGTGTAGAACTCGTGCTTGTTTTGACTTTGTATTTTCTTGAGTTCTATGAATTGTAATGTGCCTAGCAATCGTAGTATGATCCCTGCAGCCTAGGCCCTGTGTGTTTCCGTTTCTTCTTATGTAAAGAATCATTACCGGAATGTTTTCATTGATTGATGCCACCTTGCACCACTTATATGCAGTCTGTTCTTTTTTTTTTCCATGGAACCAACCATACTTGACGTCCAAATATGACAATTATTAACTGAGACATGTTTTGAACAGGTTTGCGTGTAATGGATTACACCACGTAATCTGTTTCAATAACAAATTTCATGTCCCTTGTGAATTGTGACTTATGTGTACGGTATGTGTTGTGTGGAGATAGACGTGACAGATATCACATACAGTATTGTAAAAAACGATCCAAGTCACTAGTCAATTATGCTCAGAATGCCTGAACACATTACATCTAATTTTACAAATATTCTTTTCTTGTATGGCCATTGGCTGCAATCAATTAAATAAAAATTACGACAATACCACTACATTTTCGTGTGTAGTACTAATAATTACAAATTTTGTCTAGAGCTGAGAGTGCGATGTAGCAGTGATTTCGGGTAGGGGAGACGAGACTCGTGATATTGCGTGGAATATTATCAACATTTGTATAACAGATTTGTAATTTCTTTAATACTGATCTGATTTATGTGGCTGCTCATTTGATTGAATAATTTCACACTTTCTTTTGGAATTTCAAGTCTAATGGGATTGTACAAGGTAAGTAGGCTACTAAAATATATTGATTAAAACAGTTAGTACTACGATTATATAACATAGCCTATGTGTTCATTTTCGCTCAACTGAATGTTTTCAAAACTGTTTTATATTTAATTTGTGCATACATTTTTATTTAGATTTCATTAAGAACCCTAAAACACGTGAGGACGAAGTAGGAGAAACTCCACGAAAGATAACTTGTCAGGATGGTTTTTGAAATTTGTGTCGAGTAAGTACCATAACCTACAAGGCCATGTTCTTTAAGTGCTTTATTCTATGTTATATTTATGTTTATCTTCAGTCAGGGCAGAAAGCCCACGTAATAAAAATAGTTGTTGTCTTTTGAAATAGTCTTCTGACTGCATTTTTTTATATTCTATCCAAACATAACCTAAATATAGCGTACCAAAATCTACACTTAGCAACATAACCTTAGTTTGAATTAGCCTTTTATCTTTTATATTCAATCCAAACATAACCTAAATATAGCGTACCAAAATCTACACTTAGCAACATAATCTTAGTTTGAATTAGCCTTTTATCTTTTGACTTCCACAAGTCATATTTCCGTGTGTAATTGAACCACAAATTGTCTATGGAATGTGACTTGAATCCATCCCAATGTGATAAATCCATTATTCACATGTCACTTGGACACGACTTTGCTGTTAGATACGATTTAACACATTTTGCAGGGAGCAACGCTATTTGTTAACTAGGAAGTATGATTGACGCTTTGCATGGCACAGTAACTATTGCTTGTGTCTGTATTCTGTGGCATTTCTTTCAGGGAGTTGATTCTCATATACTCGATAGGCTAGTAGGCAGATAAAAAACTTCAAACATTTAAGTTCCATCTGTTTCAGTAATGGTTGCGACTGATTGTGATACCTCCTGCTATTACACAGAAGAGCTATGTAACATCATGGTAATGTAGCCCTGTGTACTTGGGTCTGTGTGTATAATGTGTGACATTGTGGTTTGTATTCATATATGTACATGCAATTAAAACTTGGGTAGCAGTGCATGACGTATGACTCCGTCATAACGTTTCTAAAGTAGGAAAATTAACCAAATATCTGTAGTAATAATAATCATTTATTGCAGCAAATAGCCATGCAGAAATATCTGTAGTAATGGTCAGGATAATATCTGGATCTAATGTAGTTATAGATGTTTAGTACTCCGCTGTCTATAACCCGTCCGCTGTCCCAAATAGGATCACGACTTATATACATTAAATTCCAGCTGTGTCCGCCATTTTTACCCTTGATTATGCACTAATACAATATTGCAAACCCCACATTTACGTTACTACTTCGTATATGTGCGGTACCTTGAAAAAAATACAATGACCGCAAAGAGTTGCTGAAGCTGCTACAGAGACACCACAATGAATGTGTGATTATTGTTGCTTTTTTCCGCTGTAATAATTCACGGTTTTTAATTTCATCGAAACCAATACTGTTCTACATACAAATCAAACCTAACCTGAGGCTTACGGCCCAGACCCCTTGCTTGTAGTGCAATCAGTATTTTTCGTCCAGACAGTCCCCAAACCTTGCAGACGGGATTCCGGTAAAGTGAAGTTGGCACCATTGCCACATACAAACATTATTTGCAAATGCAAATAATTCACAAGAGCCCAATTATTTCTTTTTTCACATAATTATAACGTTACGTGTGTCGTCTGGTGTATTTTGTACCGGACATGTCGGCAACTACTGACGTCAATGTGTGCACCTCGTGAGTGATCACTGCGGCAGTTTCACATACTAAAAAACATCTGACGAATATGGCTCTGATTGTTAAATATAACGCATATTTACATGATTTAGCACATATATCGGGTGCAATCGGTGCAAAAGTGATCAAGGATAGTAGTTAAAATTGATAATGTGCCCCCAAAAGATAAAATAAGGTATGAAACTAATATATTGTCGAAATTGAAGCGAAAAGGAAAAGAGTGATACGTCGTGCATAATTAATAAACTGAGATTGGAAAGGAGGCAGCTGTGGACTAAAATTAGGAACCTTCCCAGCATTTGCGTGGAGTAGAAGTGGGAAGCACGGAAAACCATTCCTGGGATAGCTTATCGAATCAAGCTCTTCTCAGTTTTGCCTCACAAGACAATCTGTACCGTACATTAATTCTGAATAAGGTATCACTCTTTTCTTCTTTGCTTTCTTTTTGATAATATATAATTTTTACACTTAATTTCATCTTCTGGGGGGATATTATCAATTGTAACTACTAACCTTGGTCACTTCGGCACCGACTGCACCGGATATATGTGCTAAGTTATGTAAATACAGTATGTGTTTTTATGTATTGGTCATTTAACAACGGCAGTCACGTTCGACAGCGTATTTAGTACTGTATGTTAAACTGTTGCCAAAGCGCACACATTGACGTCACTAGTTGCCGACATATGGGATACAAAATACACCACAACTACTCCCACTCGGTAGCGTTCTCGATTGCTGTGCTCAAAGTTGCAGGATTGAATCCTGGCGCAGTATGCTGGCAATTGAGGGTGCGCAAATGTGAGGGAGCAGTGTCAGTAGATTTACTGGCACGTTAAAGATCGCCTTTGGAACGAAATTCCAGCACCCGGCGTCTCTAAAAGCCACAGTAGCTAATAATGTTATTGGTTTAATGTCCCTTTTAACTAGGCTTGCCATACGTCCCGGTTTGACCGGGACAGTCCCGGTATTTTGCTCTTGTCCCGGTGTCCCACCCGGTTTTATCAATGTCCCGGAAAACGGCTGTAAGATGTAAAATGTAATGAATTTATGTGTTTAAGAATCTTTTATGAATCGGTTACTCTTCATTAATGAGCGAGTCCACTGCAAGAGCATTGATTGTATGTAAAATCAACTTTGGCCTTTCTTGCTATGATTTTTATGAAAAGGTCAAGCTTAAGAAATACATTTTGAAAAAAAGTACATTCAATTCAAAAATATGAGTGGTTTGAAAGCAAAGATTAGCATTGTTAACTCATTGTTTTCTTTTAGTTTGACATAGAAAGTTATTTGTAATTGTTTTTGTAGTTAGACAAAAAGTTGTAGTTTTTTTAATAATAAGACTTGGTAAATTGTAAGTATTTTAAATTGTATTTTATTAACACTTCTCTCTAGATGGTAGACCAGAAAAAAATCATTAAAAAGGAAAAATTATATATTTTTATGTACCGTGGCAAAAATTCTTCTTTTATTTTTAAAAGATGTGTAGAACTAACGATTTAGGATGCCCGATTCCCCCCTCCCGTCACTTGCGAGGCTTAAAAAAAAGGCTTAAAACCGCCTGGTAGGCCATCCCTTATTAATGTGTCCAGGTTTCACTCAACAAAAATATGGCAAGCCTACTTTTAACTGCCCCACTGTGCATGGCTAAAATCATGGGCGTATATAAGGCTAGCGCGGCCCTCAGATTAAAACCTTTGTGAAGACCCATTGGATTGGACAAAACCAAGTTTAGAATGGTTGGGTTGAGGTGTGACCTTGGCCGCGGGATACTTGCGGGGCACTGTTGACGACACATTAAGCTGTAACCATTGTCAAAAACCATTGGATTGGACGTGTTAGGCTGTAACCATTGATCTGGATGAGTTAGGCTGTAACCATTAAAAGCCATTGGATTGGACGTGTTAGGCTGTAACCATTGTCAAAATCCATTGGTCTATATTCAACAAATTTTACTATTAGAAAAAATATACACTGTAGTTCCGTAAGCGTTGGGTTTGCAATACTGTACTTGACGGTAACTCATGCGCATAATGGCGGACGCAGCTGGAGTTTTACTATGTAAGTCGTGATCTAAATAAGGGATGGCAGGTGGCTTATGGGCTGCGGAGGAGTAATCATTTATTACTTCATCATTCCCTGATTTCTTTTTCTTCATTAGAAAAGGTAATATTGCTAATTTCAGTACTTAGGAAAATTTTATCAGGTACCTCATTCAGTGTTACCATCATCGCACATTTTCTAATTGCCGCCATGGGGTGCATCCAAGCATACACGCGAACGCTAATGCACAGAATATAAAGAAAACATGTACGGTATTTAAGAAGAAATCATGTGAAAATTTTGCGGCATCAAAAAATTGTCTATTTTATTGTTAAATAAGTGTACTACTTACAGTGTACATGACTGACACTGCCTGTGAAGTATTTACGGCAAACCTTAGTCATCTGTTTAAGTCCGATATGGTGAGATTTAAGAAACACATTTTAACCGGTAAAACATTGAAATTACTAAGTGTGGTAATAATTCTCGTTGTAAGGCGGTTAGGTGAGGACCATTATCAGCAATTCTTGCCATGTGACTAGGTTACAGTTTACACCACCATTTTTGGCCGGTAGCTGTGAGAGCTCACACATTGAAAAGTTTAGTAGTACCAGCTGAAAGGAGACATGCTTAGAGCATGTGCTCCGCTCGTAGTCTGGATTCTCGCCAGCTGATTGGAATTTTATCTTCATTCCATCATTTTGATCACAACTAAAAATAAAATAAAGTCGCCATACGCAGAAAATTATACGAGTGTATGTTAATTTAGTTGACCTGCGTAATAAAACCCTCAAAATGAACCTCGTAGTTCACAAGTTAGACCGTAGTTTGATAGTCAAAGTAATCAGCCGTTGAGATAAGCGAACGGCTGACGTGTCGCGCCTCTTGTTTAGATCAATGCAGCACCGAGTGCTTCGTCACAGAATGATGATATTGAATGTGATACAATACGTAGGGATTGTAGGCAGCTTCAATACCAAGAGATACCGTAGTAGGTTCGAGCACGACTTTAATCATTGGCATTTTAAGATTGTTGAAATACGACAACCCTCCATTTCTCAGAGACCGTTTGATGTTAGAATTGAGGTTAAAGACGACAATCACTTTAATTACGCTGATGCATTCGTAGCCAAATAACACATTTATCAAAATCATCAATATCAATGATGCGACTGCGTAACTGATGGGCCCTTCATAATGTTCCAAACGAGGTAATCTGTTCCTCACTGTAACTTCCTTCTTTAATAATCCTTGTAACGGTCCTCTCTGGCACTTTTGTTGCAGCTACCATTCTATCCTGTAATTAAGACCTCACCCGATGCTCCTTCACTTTTCATAAAGTACAGCCCAGGGGCAGTACCCCTAGGACCCACCCCTTCATCTTTCACCATTCACCATCCTCATAGGCATGCCATAAGCCTTACACACTTCTTTGACACGAGCAGGCCCAGCAGTATTGCTGACAGCCACGCTTACACAACACATACACAAACACGCTATCTGGAGCAGCAACAATGAGGAAACGCCAACCAAGCAGTGGGGGAAAAGCCTTAAAAGCTAGACCCAGAAGAGCCCAATTATCTATTCGTGGCCAGCGGCTCTGCTCCTCAAGGTCCGTTCCAGCTCTTCACCAGGTGAGAACTAGCCGTGTGCTCACATTCCTAATTATTTTAACACCTAACCCAGCACACTTTTATATATCACACACTTTGTACTTTGTTTTATACTTGTCCACCACCTCAAGGGACAGTACATCATCGCCACTGACCAATAAATACTTGGTCAGTAAACACATACATCTACTACTCATTTCACCCTGTTTTACATCCCTACACCCAACCTGACCTTAGTCCTAATTGCCCCTGACCGTGAAGGCCAGGAACTGCAACGTCAGGAATCTCATTTTATTCGAGTAGGCAGCCAGACTGCAGCGTGCCGAGTTGTCGACTCTGCACGTGAGCTCGCTAAACGCTCATTCATACTTAATTGGTAGGCTAAGTTAATAGCTCACTCTTAGACATTCATCCCCTAACAGATAGACGCACCCTGTAAGAACGTCCCAAACAGATCGCATCCTCACACCAACACATTACACTAGTAGTCTCCCCCAATTACGGGAAACTACCCCTTTTCGGAAACATCCCTTAAATTAATACATCTACACTACCCTGTTTATCCCACCCCCAACAGAGGGGTAAAACAGATTGGTGGAGGCGCCGGTACCACGCAAAATAAGGGTAAGGGACTCAAGCAACGAGCCCTTGTGGTAGAGCGATCCATACTGAAGGTAGCCAAGCGAAACTATTTTTTTTCTCCCAGAATACGCTCCACATTTTCCCACTTTATTATACGAGGATTTGTATTATTACACTCGCCCCCACCCACCCCATAGTGCAAGGTCGGTGGAAATTAAATAACCACTATCAGAACCACACTAAGGGACTTCGCGCACCATTTGTCGGCTAGCACAACTCCACTCCTACCGAAGTTGAAAATTAAGAACGGCGACTTAATAACTGAACACACTGCACCACGCTTCCTTCAGGAACTCGAATTAAAGGCATTAGAAATGCGCGCTCAATACCCTGCAGCGGCAGCACATGTCACACATTTTACACGATCCCAGGCCCAGACCGGTTCGCAGGGACAACAGTCACCTGTATCCAGCGCTAGTGAGGCAGACTGCTTACCAACACTCCATCCCCTATTGCTACAGCAACTCCAAATCACAGAGCAAAAGATTGATAGTCTGCTCGCGCGCATAACACAATTATTGGATACAGACGCTGTTAAAGCAGACACCCACACGACAGAGGCTGTTCTAGATATACATACTATTCTAGAGACAGTAAAACAGGATTTGGACAGGACGGTGCAAGTAGTGAAGTCCACACAATACGACATTACACCACCGATCAGTGACGACATATCAGGCGACGAGCCCCCTGGCAACGTAAATCACGTTTCATACACAGGGAGTGAGGATAATCCCCGTCAGAACAACACAAATTCAAACACTCCATCACACTACAGAAGTGCGGACAGCATAAACGGACTAGAATCATTACATAGCCAAGGAGAGGTAAACGAGCAGGATATGAATAGGCACACGGACCACCCCACAAAGTTCACGGGGGAGGGTCAGGATCCGGAGGAATACCTCAAGGCCTTCAATAGAACGGCTCGGATCAATGTCTGGAGCAACGAAGTCAGGAAACGGCTTCTACCTGCATACTTAACAAAATCGGCCATGACATGGTACGAGCTCCATGAGGACAATCTAGAAGACGTCACATGGGACGAAATCAATTTTTGCTGAAGAGTGAATTTCAGCTCACACCAGACGATGAGGACCTGTATGATCAAATCAGACAGAGGTCACAGGGGCCCATAGAGAACGCACAGACGTATGTGAATGCGAAACTACTGATGTGCGACAAATACAATGCAGCCATGCCTAATAAGCAGAAAGTTAAGCTGCTAATGCAGGGCCTTAGGCCATCAATCGTGGACAAATTATTCATAATGAGCAATCCTACGGTTCAGCATATGCTAAACAACATAAAAACAATAGAGGCTGGGAGAAAGATCACGGAAAAAGCTACGGAGAAAGCCGTGAATCAGCATTTTCATCCAGAAAAGGGGGACACCAGCCAAAAGATGGATGAGTTAGTGGACAGGATGGAGAAGCTAACGATAGCTGCCATCCAGGCAGGCGGGGGACCACTCAGGAGAGATCACATTGATACGGAATAACTATACTATCCCGAGAGGGAAAGGGGATACACGGAGGGGAGACACTACGAGCGGGAGAAAGCATACTGCCCTCCACAGCGGCCTACAACACCATATGCGCAGGACAGGCCACATTACCCTCCACGATATTCACCGGTCTCATACACACATGTAGAGCCACCTTACCCCCCACGGCGACCGACATCTCCATACACACCGGATTACTACCCTTCAGAGTACGAGCACAGTATTCCCCGGCGAAGCAGCCCGCCACCGAGTAGACAGGCCTACGCTTCCCCACAATATAGGGGAAATGGGGACTATCGGGAAAACCCACCCCCAAGCAGGAAAGGCTATGCTTCACCACAATATAGGGTAAATGGGGACTATCGGGAAAACCCATCCCCAAGCAGGCAAGGCTATGCATCCCCACAGTACAGGGGAAACGGGGACTATCGGGAAAACCCACCCCCAGGCAGACAGGGATATGCATCCCCGCAATACAGGGGAAACGGGAATCGCCGGGAAAACCCGCCCCCGCAGCAACAGACGTACAACCCCCTATCGAAGACAAGAAAACGGGCCACAGATCAGAAAACACGGAAAACAGCACCACAGAAAGGGCGTGAGGCCCGTGATACGTACACGAAGGGGCCGGAACACTATCTGCTCCCCGACGAACACCCGAGGGAGTTCAGGGACGAGGCACCCCAGCGAAAAGACAGGAGGGCAATGCTTCCCACACCCGGTTACCCACCGCAAGCGGGGAGTTGGCGCAGCCACCCCGAGGGGGGACAGGCATACAACACGGGGAGACGCACACCTACGTTTCCAAAAAACTCCTAGACGGGGAGGTTCGGCCAGCTAGAAAAGCGGCGGAGGTTCCTCCCCTAACACAACACCAGAGAGGCCCCTCTTCTACACAGACTCGCAAGCGCAGAGGGAAGAAGCAGCCAAATAAAAAATGGCTGACGATCCGCCCCCGAACCGTTTCCAAACACACCCCGTGAAAGGAGATGGCAACTGTCTGTTCAGGGCCATCATATTTTTAGTCCGCCATAGCGAAACCCATCACAGAGAGTACAGGCTGGACACGGTCAAACATATCCTGGACAACTGGGAAGAGTACCGGGATTTCGTGGCGGACGAGCAGGAAAACCCATTCCAGACCAGGACAGACTACGAACGATACATGAGTAGGAATGGTATCTATGCCGGCGCCGTAGAAGTGACAGCTCTCGGCAAGATACTTAAGATCAACATACATGTATACACTGGCATACACTCACCGCCACTGTTCACCACCACGGGATTCGATAGGGCCCTGTACATACTATTCACAATGAACCCTAGGGCGGGACACTATACGCCCCTCACAATTACGCGCGACCAAAACGCAGACAATAAGGCCACAACATCGCCGGACATGAATATATCACCAGCAGGGAAACAGGGGGAAAAAGGCAAACCCACACCCTCCAGAAGGGAAAACATACCCCCTACACCACAACACGGGGCGGGAAGTGACCCTACACAGGCGCAAGACGCGAACACAGTTGTCATAGGAGAGCCAGCAACAGGAATCGAACTCGTAACCGCCTGGAACAAGAAACGGGGTCATACATGCAAACGAAGGGTTAGGTTTGCAGACACACCCTCACAGGAGGGGGAGAGGAACAACACACCCACACAGAAACTGAGAAGTGAAAACACATTAACCGCTCACAAGAATTCCTGTACTTTAACAGCGCGGACAATGAATAGAGCATGCAATGTACAGACTGGGCACATTTCGCTGAGCGAGACAAAGAACTTGAGCCAGGAAATGAGTCGCGCGGCCAAGCGTGTCAAGTACAATGAGCGGCAAGCGCCATGCCTCTTCAGCACAAATGTAACGCAAGGAGTAAACAGTGACGCACACAAGGACGAGGACACTAAGGCAGCAACAACAACAACATACACACTCTATAACACATCTCTACAGGGGGAAGGACACAAATTAGCGGCATTGACAATATACGCCAGCATAAATGGACACAGAGTGAAAGTCCCTGTTGACACTGGTGCAGCGGGAACAGCAAACACGTCACGAAGGGCAGATACACGGTGTCATGGGTGATATCCGGCTGGTAGTGGCCAATGCTCAGACGCTAGAAAACTCGGGGGTGGCAAACATACACATAAGGCTAGACCATTTTGCGACAACACACCCCATGTTCGTGATAGAACATCTTTCTGCGTCAGCAATAATTGGCATGGATTTCCTCGCTAAATACGAAGCTAGCGTAAATATTGCTAGCGGCAAGATGCATTTAATGCATAACCAGAGGCTCACTACACATCCCATGGTATACACCAAGAACACAGATGGGATTCGAGCGGAGTGAGAAACCCACGAGCACCAGGCCTCCACACTGAACACAATCGACAAACATACAGGCACACACACAGATAAGACACTCAATCACACTCACAGACAGGACCTAACACCAGAACAAGATAGGAGGCTCACGGAGCTCCTGGAAAACAATAGAGATATCTTAGCCCACTCGCTAAGTGATCTCGCGGTGACAGTCCTTATCGAGCATCATGTCACACTCACCAGTGACCGGCCAGTCCACCAGCCCCCCTTCAGGGTGGGTCAGAAGGAGAGACACGCTATCGACACTCAAATTAAAGAGATGCTCGAGGCGGGGGTAATCGAACCAGTGATCTCGAATTACAGTGCCCCGGTCTTGCTGACCAGGAAAAAAGACGGTTCCCACCGGTTCTGTACAGATTACCGTAGGCTCAACAAATTAATAGAAAATGACAGCTATCCACTACCACGGGCCGACACCTATTTGGATGCCCTCGGTGGGGCCAACTGGTTTAGCTCGATGGATTGTTACAGTGGCTTCTATTCAATCCCTATTTATGAGCCGGACAGACACACGCTGGCCTTCGTTACAGAAAACGGCCTCTATTCCTATAGAGTGTTGCCAAAGGGCCTCCGTAACGCCAGCCAGACTTTCCAAAAACTAGTGGATAAGGCATTTTTAGGGCTAAAGTGGCGGTCGGTACTTGTCTACGTGGACGACAAAACAGTCTTCTCCCAAACCTTGGAGGAGGCTTTCGCAAGGATTAGAGAGGCCAAATTAAGGTTTAAACCTGCGAAGTGTCAATTTGCCAGACAGCAGATTAATATCCTGGGCCAAATTGTTAACAGAGAAGGGATTATTCTTGACCCAGCGAAGACAGACGCAATAACGGGTATCCAGATGCCTACAAATCTGAAACAAATGCGGAGCTTCATGGGCCTGGTAACTTATTACAGGAAGTACATCTATAAGTTCGCACACATCGCCCACCCCCTAACAGAACTCACTCGCAAAAAAACGCCCTTCCACATCACACAAGAACACATAGATGCCTTCAACACACTTAAACAACTATTGACCACCCCGCCATTACTGCAACACTTCCGTAGTGATAAGCCCACATTTCTACACGTGGACGCAAGCCAGTATGGACCGGGAGCCGCCCTATTACAGGAAGACACTGAGGGGCGCAAACGGCCAGTGGCTTATGCCAGCAGAAAATTAACGGCCGTTGAAACCAGATACTCTGCCACAGAACGCGAATGCTGGCATTTTCTTGGGGAGTGAACTATTTCCGGGTATACCTCTATGGTATCCAATTCACGGTAATGACTGACCACGCGAGTCTACTTTTTTGGGACAAATTCAAAAACCCAAATACGCGCCTCAATAGGTTTATATTCCGTCTTTACGAATATAACTTCGTGGTCAAGCACAAGAAGGGCGCTACACACCTAGATGCAGATGGGTTGTCTAGGCTGCCGTAGCCGACCCCCCAGATGACAGTAAGGACCACGAATGGGATGATATGCCGACTTTTGCCCTGACGCTGGTAAACATGAAGCAAGAGCGTGAGCCATACCTGAAACAGATTCTAATGGCACTAGAAAACTTGGACAAGGTAGATTCCAAGACAGCACGGCTTTCTAGGCGATTTTTCCTAGACAAAGACGGGGTACTGAAATTTAAACCCACAGCCATACACGATAAAGCAACTATAGCGGTTCCGGACTCATTGAAAGAAAGTATCATGACCGGACACCATAATAGCCCAATGGCAGGGGCACATTTGGGTACGCATAAAACATACCATAGAATCCGAGACAAATAATACTGGGTAAACATGAAGGGCGACATAGACACCTTCGTAAAGACATGTCACACCTGCCAGCGATTTAAAACAAGACCTGGCAAACCTCATGGATTACTAAACCCTATTCCAGTAGGAGATCTATTCCACAGAATAGGGATAGATGTTAAAGGCCCCATCTCCACATCTGAAAAGGGTAATAAATACATACTTGTGGCTACAGAGTATCTTACCCGGTACATGATTACGAAGGCTATTCCCAAAGCAGAAACGAATAGCATAGCGGAATTTCTATTCTAAATAGTTACGCGATATGGCCTATTCCAAACCCTATTATCCGACAGAGGGACTATTTTCACCTCGAGAGTGCTCCAACAGTTTCTGGAGATACTAAGGATAAGGGCATACACAACTACGAGTTTTTCACCGCAGACCAATGGGCTCACAGAAAGCATGAATAAAATTATCGGGACAGCGATAGCCAAAGTTCACGGGACATGGGGAAAGACTGGGATAATTATCTACAGCCTATCACATTTATTTACAATACTTCGATATCCACAGACACAAAACACTCTCCACACTTCCTGTTGCACGGCTACACGCCCAGAAGTCCAATAGACAATATATGCATCCCCCAGGACACTCTCACAGACAACGCGGCCCGGTTAGAGTATTTGCAGATAGCTCGCATGAACGCAAGGAAGAACATAACCGCGGCACAGAAAAAAAACAAAAACACGGTACGATCGTTAACGGAAGAGCGTGGAATACACACCGGGGCAATTGGTTATGGTTTCCAATTCCGTCCGTAAAAAGAACGTGTCCGAGTTCCTCCTACCACGTTGGACAGGTCCCTTCAAAATCTACAGGAAGGTATCTGATCTAAACTATATAGTGAACGTGCGGCATGGACACAAACTCATTAAGGACACTATACAAGCCCACCATATGAAGGCGTACCACACTCGAAAAACAACACTCACAAATAAGGGCGGAAACACCGCAAAAAGGAAAGGAAGTGGCTCCACTGGCAGACAGGACAAGAAAGCCAAGAAATAGCCCTCGAACCCCGAGGACCTCACCAAGATACGATCCTGCCACAGACACCTAGCTGCCACACATGCAACTAAGGGCCAGAACACACAAGCACAAGAACGCTCGAGCCACACAAGCATGAACACGGGAAGGTTCTTTTACATACAGGGAATACATGTACAAACACATCAATTACACAAGCAGAGACACTGACACGTAGCAGCGATACATATCACCAGATGCCACACGGACAGACAGCGGGCATGGATGACATAAAGTCCACACTACACAAATCTGACACAGATAGCGTCATCACGATAGGAGGGCCAAAAGATAAGGCACGGTAATTATGAAGAAACGCAGGGCCTCGTAAAAAACATATTTTAAAAACGCTCACACCATTTGTGACAAGGTTACAACATAAACGCTGTGCACTTCAAATGTTAATTGCCGGACAGGAAACACGGTACCAGCAGCGGCGTTATCACATGAGGTAACCAAATACAGTGCACGCTCAGCGCGAATACATGACACAATCGGCGACCAAAGACATCCTACAGTTATAGTAGTATTACGGTCGACCATCAATCATTCATTATGGATTCAAAACCACACTACGTCCACAAATTAAGACCAGGGCTAACCAAAACTCACACAGACGACATACACGGGTCATACTTACAGGAGCGTAGGCCCGTTCTATGGTATTCGCTATAGCAACCTACTTAGGGCATTAGCGACCCCGGGACTACCAATAGGGGACGTACCGGGAACACCAGGCCTCCACGGAGACCACAAAATACTCTTTTGGACCATTGCGCCCGAAATCTGAATTCGAGGGACGCCAAGAGTACACGGAACGCCCACACTAAGTAAACACAGACACAGTAGGCAGTCTACAGACTCTGGTAGAGTATACGGGGCTAATACCAGTTACCCAATGACACGTAGCTTCGTATTACGATACCAGAGGCCATACAGGCACACACGATAACGATATGCAATCTAGGGTCCGCATTTTATATAAGGAGGGGCAGAACAGCCCGTTCTAGGGCAAAATCGCGCTCTGACACACGAAAATACACCAGGGCAGACATATTCCATGAACACAGGGAGTATCACGGGCACAGACAAACGCTCACACAAAATAAGTAACACCACATCTCTACGGCCAAGAATCATGGCAATCCAATACAAGGGGCATGTAGATTACCCCGGACATAAAATAATAGATCAAGGCAGAAAGGGAAGTAATCACGGAAACAAATTCCCAAACAAGCTTGAGAGCGAAAATATGACAAGTTAACACACTGGCCTTTCTAGAATGCAAACACATGTCGACACACGGACAGTGGCAGAAGTCACGTCTTGTTATCCATCCTGCATATCGTTGAAGACATTCAGTACACAAGGACTCGAAACATATATATAGGAAGCACTGCGCTGCAAATAAGCGAATTCCAACGTGTCGCCATACACTGTTTGCGGAAGAAATTTTTGTAGCAGCGGAACGTGACAATGACATACAGACATGATGACACTAACATAAAACAATAACAGTGCAGTTATACAGTGACAACACGGATGTTGATACAGGAAGTGAGAGCGGCATCACATTAGGCTTCGACTAAAATAATACACAAATATTGCAGACCATATTGATCTGGGAAGACAGACTATTTTACGCCTACCAGTAACAGGACTGGAACATGTATACAAAGGTGATAACAGACAGTACACGGCGCGTGACGAGTAGCCACGCGGTACAAGATAAGCTCTCTCCGATAACAGAACACGCGCCGGCGAGGGAGCAGCGGCAGGCGCCTCCGTACATACAAGCGCGCACCAATTAAAACCACGGCCGCTTCCCTCCCACACGCACCCAGCACTTAGGGGCAGACAGGCAATTACACGCGAACATAAAAACTAACTAAGGGCGGATACAGACAGATTCCATGGAGGAACAACCCCCCCCCCCAATAATTTCTTTTTTTGTTGTTTTTTTTTTCTCATCAAACTACTACAGGCAATTATGCTATGCCGGCTTATATTCGCAAGCCACATGCTACCCCCTCCCACATTATGAATAGGGGACCAGATAAGGCCGTGAACGACACAGCGTCACCACACTTAGACATCATAGGGGCAGCCAGAGGGCGGTGCCCAGAGACATAGACATTTTACACGACGTAGGAATGACAGACCCACGGGCGTTACACGGATTAATATTTTGGTAGACACTAGGTGCTATATGGCATCTCAACTCAGCGAGCTTAAATCCCAAAGAGCGGGAGGAAAACACACTACAATAGGAGTAGAGGTGGATAATGCCATCAGGATGGCCATAGTACAAGCTACGGGCTAACATCTCCATACCCTCCCTCCCACATACCCCCATTACCTAAAACACTATCCAGCACAGACATACAGATACATAAAAACACCTACACTACATTGCAAATTATACATAGGGGTTGATAGACTTCATGCTTTTCACAAATTAAGGTTTTCTACACCTTGGACCCGAACGCCTACACCTGAGTATTAGAGGTGATTCGGAAACAAATATTAAGCGGCGATGCACATCTCTATATAGAGAGATGAGGCCATACTGCTACTAACAAATATTTTATTAAATAATCCCGCATGCAAGGGACATATACTTATTATATCCTAGCACATGCCTTATCCTCAAATGAGAGCAGACACACCTCATATCCATCTCACTGCATGAGATATCCCACCCACACAACAAGGGTTGTATTACTATCACACCCGCATGATATTTTCAATTTTGGACACCTGGGAAAAACCCACCCCATCTCTCACAGTAAATACATCCTAATAGCATCATCGGCTCCCGGCCACCATAAACATGGAGTCCAACGATGCACAACCCTCTCCCACCACGCATTAACCCCACTCAGCAAATAACACCCTCGGATCCTAATAAGAAGGGACCAAACACCCCATAAACCTACTAATATCTCCAGAAAAGTACCAAGGCATCAGCGCTGGAAATCCGATACGGCAATAACAGGCCTAAAGTAGTCACTGCATTTCGAAGATTCTACAGCCCCAAAACACTAGGAATTTTACCTAATTACACAGTACACGAAAATATATTTAAAAATCACACTAAACACTACAGTACACAGTATCACACTTATTTTTAAAGGAATCTGAAGTCACACTAGATGGTGACGAAAAGGTACACGGATGGGAGCGGGATCGCCACATGAGGACAGAGCTGGAGAAGGTGGCGATGGATCCTGACCCAGTTTAATGACAGATGGACGTAAGGTCGAAGCGCCGATGACTCAGTGCGGGCAAACTTCGGAATCCTGGGAGTACCAAGCCTATCTCCGGGACGAAGAAACGTTACACCCATTATGCACTGCGGTCGTCGAAGGGGAGACTTTTGACATCTAGTAGGAGAATTAGCCAGCTCCATAATAGATTCAGGAGACAAACCTAGAGACGACCACATTTAGGATTAGACCCATATCTAGATGTAAGCTAGGTCCATCCTCGGAGGCGTAGAGGATAGTCTTCCAATCGGGTGAAGTGAAGAAGTGCCTCAGGATTCAACGGGACCAATCCTGGAGCACGCCAAGTCCTCATTCCGGAAAGTGAGGTGAAGATGATTTAATAAATGATATATAATAACTAATGAATGATAAATAATGCGTATGGAATGAATGCGATCATTAGGCCCCGTGCCCACATAAATGGATGACACCGAGTCTCCAGAGCTTAAATGGTAACGCAACGGGCGGCCAGGGATATTAAATGGGTATTCAACGGGCTTCCCAGAGGGGTTCGTGGGCAACCCAATAATAAATATAAATGAACGATATAATGCGAATATAAGCATATATAAATACAAATGAAAAGGATATCCGCGCGAAGCGTTTGCTTCCAAACAACGCAGTCACACTGGCCTATACACTACACATTAGTTATTAAGGGGGAAGTCAACAATTAGCCTTAAGGACGCGGAATGCAAAAGGGCTTTTTAGCCTGGCAATTTTGGAAGCAACCGGTGTTTCCAAAACACGCACGTGTGGTGCCCTGAGGGTGGCGACAAGCCTCAGGCGATCGCGTCGATCAAAATTCTAGTATGTAAGGCCGTTGCATTTGAAAGGCAACTTAGATTTAATCAAATTTAACAAGCACTGTTGTAAAACAGTAGCTACAACATATTTCGGCATTAGGTTAAGGACTATTTCGGCATGTATATACAAATATTCTTTGATAGCATTAATTAATATAATGTAGGTTTAAGTGATATTACTATGCGAACGCAATACAGGGCGTTCGGCACCGCATAGGGTAAGACCGACACCATATAGGTTTTAATTGATATTACTATGCGAACGCAATACAGGGCGTTCGGCACCGTATAGGGTAAGGCCGACACCACGTAGATTTAAGTGATATTACTATGCGAACGCAACACAGGGCGTTCGGCACCGTCTAGGGTAAGTCCGATAACATGTCAACAATAAACGGTACAGCAACCGAGGCTGACCAACCGCAGTAATACACGAGACGTCCGAAGAGGTCTCAAGGGCGGTGGCATCATCCAAGCCGACCCTTAAAACAGCGCTGCGCACACAATATTGGCCAAAGGTAATTAGCTAACATGTATTTGTATTACAGCTTTGGATCCCAACACTGCAGCACCGAGGAAGAGAATCAAGATAAAAATGTAAAGGTAAAATCGACCACTAATGTCACAAAAACACATACTCTACATACTTTTCTACACAATACTGATGCATACATCCACACATACACAAAAACATAATAGATGTAAGCCTATAAATATTATAAGTTCTAGCCGGCATAAGAAGGCATAGAATAAGACAAACTAAGAAGGCGCCAGACAAAGAACAAGGCGGACGTATGTCAATGACGACTGACGAAGGAATATATTGACAAACGATATTAATTATGATTTCCATTTCAGTACGCCGGCACAAGAGGCGATATGGAAGCTACATTAATGAATATAGGTTATTTTTCTCCAATTTGCATATGGCGACACCATGCATATGGTACTAACAAAGATGATTTCACTGCCATACAGCAGTAACGTGTTTTTCTCCATTCCAGCACAATACACACTGTCACTCATTATTGTGTTAACACAATGTGTCACTGATCACCTTATTACACAATAACACCTGAAGACAAGGTAAATCTGCACAGTAAGGGTTGATACCTGTGGGGTATCAAGCCTACTGACAGATACAGAACATAACGTCAAAGATGTGACGTGACATACAACACTGAGAGCCGTAACCAAATTGTGGCGACGACTTCCACTGTTAAGAGTGGAATCACTCGCCCACAGAGAATGACCCACAAGGTAAAGGTATATTGGCACACTAGCGCTAAACTACGGTAAGAGGAGCGGCCAATTAACATACAAGAGGTATGAATGGCCAGAGGAAAGGGCTATGGTAATGTCGGACAATGAGAAAAAGGTACCAGGCTCATGAGCAGATAGGTTTGGTAGGAGTAGTAATATAATGAAGACTAGCATGTAAGCATTGTAATAAAAAAAATGTAATGGTAAATTGTAAAACATTGTAACACCGTCAAATCACGAGAAATATGAAATACTGTAACATTCTAACACCATTCACACCGTAATACACTTTTGTTTTTTTCATTTTCTTTCTACTAACGTTAAATTTTGTGAAGGTGCCCTGTTTCATCCCGACAACAATAAATCATTCTGATATATACCTTTAACTTACACCCTGGGGCACCTGTTTTTCTATTTTCTTCCACCTTATATACAATACTTTGCCTATACTTTATAGACACAAGGTACATGCGGGGAGCAATTTTTTTCCCACACAGCGGCGGACGACACAACCACCCGTCCAACCATGGTTTTTTCCTGCCTGCATGGCACCAATATGCATATACCAATGTTTATTTTCTTTTCTTCGTTTTTCTCATTAACAGCAACAACGCCAAGATAATAATAATAATAATTAAAATTAACTATGTATATGTACACACCCAAAACCCACCCTCTCTGAGCACAAGCTAAACTCACCCCACCAGAAGGACAACACAACATCTACACATCCACACGACACCGAAGAAGAAGAAGAATAAGAAGAGGGACAAGAAGAAGAAGAAGAAGAAGCACTACGCCGACATGCCTACTCTATTTTCCGTCCGCGAGGCCGCGAACAAAGGCCGAGGAGGTCTTGTACAGCCCAGGGGCAGTACCCCTAGGACCCACCCCTTCATCTTTCTCCATTCATCACCCTCATAGGCATGCCATAAGCCTTACACACTTCTTTGACACGAGCAGGCCCAGCAGTATTGCTGACAGCCACGCTTACACAACACATACACAAACACGCTATCTGGAGCAGCAACAATGAGGAAACGCCGACCAAGCAGTGGGGGAAAGCCTTAAAAGCTAGACCCAGAAGAGCCCAATTACCTATTCGTGGCCAGCGGCTCTGCTCCTCAAGGTCCGTTCCAGCTCTTCACCAGGTGAGAACTAGCCGTGTGCTCAGATTCCTAATTATTGTAACACCTAACCCAGAACACTTTTATATTTCACACACTTTGTACTTTGTTTTATACTTGTCCACCACCTAAAGGGACAGTACATCATCGCCACTGACCAATAAATACTTGGTCAGTAAACACATACATCTAATACTCATTTCACCCAGTTTTACATCCCTACACCCAACCTGACCTTAGACCTAATTGCCCCTGACCGTGAAGGCCAGGAGCTGCACCGTCAGGAGTCTCATTGTATTCGAGTAGGCAGCCAGACTGCAGCGTGCCGAGTTGTCGACTCTGCACGTGAGCTCGCTAAACGCTCGCACATACTTAATTGGTAGGCTATGTTAATAGCTCACTCTTAGACATTCATCCTCTAACAGATAGACGCACCCTGTAGGAACGCCCCCAACAGTTCACATCCTCACACCAACACATTACACTAGTAGTCTCCCCCAATTACGGGAAACTACCCCTATTCGGAAACATCCCTTAAATTAATACAGCTACACTACCCTGTTTATCCCACCCCCAACAGAGGGGTAAAACAATAAACAAATGCACATTATTTATAACGTCATGAGTTTGGCTGTGAAGAGGTTTGCCACGAAGTTTTGATTCAACACTAATAAAATCTTCTCTATAAGTTCCCCAACACGTACACAATGAACTAGAAGTAACTACGATAAATAATCGTCAACTACTGCATTTCATTTATTCATCAGCAGAGCATGCAGCACGATTTTGACACCGTCCAGCTTATCTCGCTACAATAACTCACGTATCAATTGCACATCGCTGAGGCTCACAGGCTGTCCTTTGTACGTATGCGCAGGGCTGGGGCTGACCAGCCAAAATCAGTGGCGTAAACTGTATGCCCTAGGCTAGCGAAATAATTCTTGCCATGCGGTGGTTAGACGTAGGGTTTAGTGGGTGTGTGAAACCATGTAAGTCATTGTAAGGAAGCTTGTAGTTTACGTGACTGTTAATCTCGAGATCATGAGCCACGGGACCTCCTTTTAACATGGAATCCGAACCACAGGATATGGCATTTCACATCGAAAATCTCACATGCATTGACCAAGAATCGAACCCGGTCCACCTTGGTGAGAGGCCAACAGCTTGACCGCTGCGCCACCACGCCCCGTAAGTCATTGTGTTACAGTTTTCGTACAAGCACGATACGTACCTGTCTAGGGGAAATTTTTAGTGTAGTCAGTGACGTCATGGATGACATGCAGACATTGATCATCGTTAGTTTGATGTTTTGGCTTGAATTGCCATATTTGTTGGATGTATGAGGTTTCAAAGAGTGCTTCGTTACTTGCCTATATAGTTACATGTGTTCAAGTGCAAGGTGTGGTGAGTTACGAATGTTCATACATTACTTTTAGTTGCCCAATTCAATTGGAAAGTTGCACTTTACTCTTCTAAAGCCTTGGTGAGACAAACCCATTGGTCACTTCTAGGTTAGATCACTGTCCGGACGAAAATTACTCCATGTACTATGAGCAAGGGGCTCTGGGGCATAAGCCCCATCTTAGGTTTGTGTTTGTATGTAAAGCCTTATTAACACAGAGAAAATAACCCACCATTGGATGCTACTAGGTTATACCACTGTCCGGACGAAAATTACTCCTTGTACTAAGAGCAAGGGGCTCCGGGGCATTAAGCCCCATGTTAGGTTTCTCTTTGTATGTAAAGCCTTATTAACACACAGAATCTAACCCACCATTGGTCGCTAGAACGAAAGTTACGCTAGTAGTCGCTCGTTGAGCAAGGTGCTCACACTATCATATGACTTGTTTATACAATACATAGCAACTGATTTCATGCGTTAATGTATTTCCAAATTGAAACAGTAAGAAAGCATCTCACAAAATGTAAACACTTAGAACTAAGGTTTTACAATCTTATGTAAATGGCAAGATATTCTCTTTTCTTTTTTTAAATCAAATACAGTTAAAACCGTCTCATTCTTATTGGTACCCTGGAATACTCTGGAACTGTCACGTCGTAGCAGTTGGATATTTATGTTCATTGTATTCTCATCCACAGTCAGTGACACTATTTTTGCCCTCGATCTAATCACATGGAGTTTCACCAAACCAAACTAAAAAGGCACAACTTGAATTCATTGTCACTCAATAACTGAACCAAATTTTGATAAGTTTTGAAGAACACTGTTACAACCATGAAACTTTACCAAACAGAAATTAGTGCCAATGTGACTGCTGAGGGAAGGTTTTAATTTCTCCCTTCCTGTATCTTCACAAGGTCATGGAAGAAAGTGACAATGCATCCGTCCTCCCCTCAAAGTGGGAAGGTATACCGACACTCAAGTTCAAAACCACATCATGTTTAAAACACAATCTAATTTTCAACAGCTGTGAGCATTTCGCTCATATAGTGACCACTAGTGGGTTAACATGCATGCATTGTTTAAACCTATAATGTTGTCCATGACATCATGGATGCCACCATGTCAGCTCGGAGGTCCGGGTTTGATTTCCGGCTCTGGCAAGATATTTAATTCTGGTCTGAGGGCTGGAACAGGATACACTCAACCTCGAGAGGCAAAACTGAGAAGGGGTGTTTTCGATTCCTACCTCAGCCATCCTGGAAGTGGTTTCGCCACTTCCAATCCAGGCAAATGCCAGGATGGTTTTTAACTTATGACCACAGCAGCCTTCTTTCCAATCTTCATCTGATTTACAAATACACACTAGTACTGATATCACAATAATACAGGTTATCAGACAAATTCCACATTCACCCAAGTACATCAGTCTACATGACCACGATGTTACAAAGCTCCTAAATCAATCGACAATGACAACTGTATTCTACCTTTCCAAGAAGAAATCTTCAAGTTGTCATTGCAGTTTTGTGCCCCTAAAATCCAAGACTAATTGGAGTGGTTTTTGGCTTAAGCATCAGAACAACCATCTTATAGTATCTCAAAGGGGAGGTGCCATTAGGCTTCAACAGCTTGTCTCAATTCTGCCTCCATGGCCTATACTTGCAACAAATGAACATTTTACAAAAATAAAGACATATTAAGCAAATACCGGTACGTAATATTTTATTTCTTTCCTACTCCTGAATTCTTCTCTGAGCATTAATCTTCAATATGCTGTATAACAGGAGTCAACATTTTTGGACCAATTATAAAAATGTATAAGAAGAAGAGTACATGTTCATCTATAGCTCCCCAGCAAAACTGGAAAAAACCTTAAGTGAGTATTAATATTTTTATATAGTGGTTTAAAAGGCAATTTAGAAAAGCAAAGTTTGAGGACTGATGAACAAGATGTCCCTAACTTGAGCAAGGACTTCCTCACAACTTCATGGAAGGTCTTATTTATTTTGGTTACTTTAGGATACAATCACATGGGTTTGTTTGGCGACATTTTGGAGTTAAATGATGTAAGTTGCAACACCGAATGTGGCATCCATATTTGTTTACATAATTATATTATATATTCAGTCGTTTGGGCCACCTATGGACCACTGTGCTTTAGCTGTTGTCTGCCAATTCTGGTGTTTTTGGTGGATTGTTTGGCAGATGCTTTTTTGCTGTAATCTTGAGCCTTTCTCTTGGAACAGTAATCTTTCATTTTCTTGCTGAACTTTATCTTCCATGGCTCGGACCATTTCCTGAATGCGTTGTGGTTAACTTCTGTAATGGATGTGAGGAAAGGCTTGGTTTCAACTGTCAGACGGTAGCGACTCCTGTAATTTATTGTGTCTTGCTGAATATTAAGTTGAGCAAGATCCTTCTCAACTTGTTTGATCCACAAGGACCCAGTGGCTTACCCTTCTCGGCTACCTTGAAGATCTTACAAGACAGACTGTGGTGGTCCATTCTGTACAGGTGGCCGTAGAAAGCCAGGCGTCTCCTTCTGATGGCATCGGTGAGGTTTTCCTGGTGTTTTATAGAGTTCGCAATTTGGTTTGTACCATCGTCTTCCATCTGGCATGATCCTTGGTCCCACTATTTCCCACAAGAATT